>CM051623.1:5345000-10345000 GCA_028020825.1 Podargus strigoides | reverse complement strand
GTTACCCCTTGGTCAACTAGCAGTCATAATTCTATTTCTCTGTAATTTCCAGTGGATTCAGGATACATTTGTCCTCATCTAGAGTGGTTTGGATCATGTTTCAGGTGCACAAGCTCAAATTTCCACAGCTGAACTTCATCAAATTTCCAAGACATCACTACTCAGATCTCACACCTCCTCATTTTGACAATGCCTCCAACCTCATAGCAGAAAAAAACAGCCTTATGACGTGCCTAATCTTTGCATCAAATTCAGTAATAAAAATACAGAGAGCAAGACTGACCCTAAGACTAGGCAAGTGTTGTTCTTTGAAGAACACCACAACGACCTGCTTTCAACTTAGTACTTTTCGTTTCAATGGTAACAATCTCCCATTGATCTTTCCTTTAAACTTCTTCACTACTCCCCTTCTTTTCAGTCTCGGCTAATAGACTCCCTTTCGGTAGCACACTCAATAATTTTAATGAAATACAAATAGACAGCATCTACCTCTGACCTAAAACATTTTCTTTGTCTAGAAAATTTTTCATCTTATTGAAGACAACTGGTCTAGGAGGATCTACCTTTTTTTTTTTTTTTCATTTTTGTCAAGCACTATTGAGGTCAGATCTACAAATCTGTATTTTCTGACATCACCTTTCCTGCTTCTTGAAACAGACTTTGTGCTTTACTTTGTATCATTTTACCTGTCTTTGTATGGTTTCTAGTTTGATAAAGCTTGTATAGAAAACTTGTTCCTAGACTTCCAAAGTAAATTTTTTTTAATTATTAACTTGTTTCTTTTCTCCCTTTGACCTCAGCAGATGCATTGAACTGCTTTTTTAATGTCATACTATCCATTTCTACAACCTCTTTCTTATTATTCCTGTTATTTTGCCCCAGGATCATTGTTCAGGAAAGAAAGTAAGATGAAGTGTTTGTTGAAATTCTGAGCCAGCCTTTTACCCCATCCTTGCTGTACCACAGCTCGTTTCTTCTTTTTCTTTCTCTAGCCTGAATCAATCCATTGACATTTCCTTAAATACCTTTCGCAAGGACTCACTCAGCTTTTCTTAACAATTAACATGCTTAGACCTAAAGAACTCTGTTTGAAAGCTCCTGTTTTATTTGCACACCAGGATTTTTTCCTCTTTTTCTTTCTTTTGTTCCCCTTCCCACCATTCTTTGTGGACTCTTTGCTTATTCCAAATTTCCTTTTTGAGATAACTATTTTCATGAGGTTTTCCAGGAGCACATATGCACAGAACCTTTTTATTTCTTTTTTTTTCATATTCCAGGTAGTATTAACTGATTTTCTTTGACGAAATTCTATGCCTCTTACACTTCCAAGCACATCCAAGTATGTGACCACTTCTAATCTGTCATCTTTATCAAGGAAACATGTCTCTAATGTGATACCTTGAGACTAGCAAAGGCCAAAGCTGTTCCACAACACATGGTCATCAGAACTCGGTACTTGCTGAGAGCCAGCACTTCTTATTAGATGCAGTGACCTGTGTACATAGCTGTGCTGCTTTCCAGACCACTGCTAAGACCTTCATACCTTCAGATAGACACTAGCTTGCGTTCTTCTGTGTCACATTCCGAAGTGTGATGTGGTCTAAAATATGTCCCTAGGGAGCTGAAGGCTTGGAATTTCTTCTGGGGAACATATCACATCAAAGACTATCCTCTTGAAATCCAAAACATGGCTTATAGGTTGCTTTTCCCTTACACTTAATTTAAATGGAAGTAAATCATAATCACCTAATAGAAAACTTGTATGATGAGTAATTACCATGGTGGTATTCTAGTGGTTAGGGAGATGGTGGGATAAAGGTTGGACTTGATGATGCTGATGATGGTCCTTTCCAACCATGGTGATTCTATGATTCCAATTCTCCTGTTACTTACCTGAGCCACTGCTGTATACTCTTGATAGGCAGAAGATTGCATATTTGATAAATTTTTGCTCATGTTTGTCAGGCAGAGAACTAGTCTTTCAGATCTGAGTGCATGAATTGAATATTCTTAACACACTATTCAGTCCTGCACAACTTCCAGTTACATAGGCAAATGGTCATTCAGTGTTAAATGAGCACTGCCTTTTCCAGGCAAGTGAATGTCTCTATTCTAGCTGAAGCATAAGCAAACTTTGCATGTTCATTAGCAAAGAGGACCAGCTGTGAAAATGAGAAATCTATGTGTGAAGGACTGAAATAACTTGACCTTGTTTTACTTTGACATATGCCTCTGCTCGAGGAAACTCCCTTGATTCTGTAGACTAACTGATACAATATATGCTCCTTGTCAAGGAATTCAGCTTAGAAACTCTACAAAACATATTTACAATGGATGTTTGAAAAGCAGACTTTGTGTGTCTTTGACATCACCAGTTAAATACGACAAATGGCTTGCATATCTTATTTATTTTTTTAAAAAATTAGTCTTATATCCGTAGTCTCACATAAACGTGCTAGAGGCTCATAGAAGTTTTCCCATTGACAGGTCAGCATTTCTTAGCTCACCTGTTTTTACTTGATGAGAGTACTTTGCTAAGCACTGTCAAATGGAAGTGTTACAGTTTAGGGGCTGCAGTGGCAAAACTTAAAAATACCATAGCATGAATAATTGTGAAAGAGAGGAGTTTCTCAGCCACAGGAGGCTGCAAGTTCAATATGGAATTGCAGACAGAGTCCTTTAGGCGAGTAACAGCGACAACTTTTATGCCTTGCTTTTCTGTAGTCATAATATGCTTCATTTCTGAGTGCTGTTTAAGAGCTTTATTAGAATGCCGCACGTGCACTGCTTTATTAGTAAAGATCATTTTAGCAGTATTGTGTTCTGAATAGAAAAGCAAAATGCAGCTATTTTTTAAAATGCACCTACTGTTAAGTTATCAACCAGTATCAATCAGCTCAAGGATCCAGCATATACAGTTTTTGTTGTACCTTCTTAGTGTACTTATTTATATATGCACGTAGCTCATTTCTCACTTATGTTCACACATGCTCTTTTAATTCAAATTATGTAATTAAGGAACTATTTACAAATACACGTAAGGTGACTTGTAATGATTTGCCAGACATTTCTGGTAACGAACATTCCAGTGAAATGTGTGCTTGTCCAGTGTTTTTTTGTTTGCTTTTTGTTTTTTTCTTATGTCAAAACTTCTATTTTTGAGGAAATGTTCCGTTTTCTTGACGGTGTAAACTTTTGTTAGGAAGCTTTCCCTGGTTGCAGGTGAAATTTCCAGTAAAAAGAGGAGAAAAATGCATCCTAGGTTAAACCATACAGCCTCACCTGTAATTAGAAACCAACTTTAGGCAGTTAATAGTTCAGTCTCCCTATGTTATAAATAGAACACAGACCAAAATTGTTTTATCAAAGGCGATTTAGAGGAAAAGCCTGCGCTCTAAATTAGCCTCTCTGAGAGGAAATGTTTTTCCATTGACCGTAGTAGGCAGCTACAGCTGAGTTAAAAGGTTGAATTTAAGTAGGGTGAGCACCACTGTGAATCTGTCAGAACAAGGTCTTGAACCTTGCCTACAAAAAACTGGTCAGTTGCCTGTTTCCCTGGCAGGTTAGTCTGACTTTCCCCTCTTCTGCCTATGGCTCTCTCTAAGACATTTTGAAAGGCTGTAATTGTTTTTTATGTCAATGTGGAACAAAATCATTTAAACTTTGAAAATTTTTGCTAAGTGGAACTGCTGTTTTCCAACCAGCCCTATAATGGAAAGTTATGCACCTGTGACAAAAAGAGAGAAAAATGTGAGCCTAACCAGGCTTCAAAATGTGAAGTGCTGCTATTAAACTGTAGCCACAAGATGAATCATGTACCAGTTTCATGAAGTACAGGCACACAGGAGTCTTTGGCAGATTCACCGCGGTTAGATCCATCTCCTGTAGTTACTCGTAATGACAAATAGACTTCATCCTCCCAGCCGTTAAAGATCCAGGCGAACAGTTAACTTTTTTGCTAGGTCACCCACTCGCTCTCTGCCTTTCAAAGTTTCTTTCTTCCCTCTCTGTTCCTCTTCTCACCCAAATGCTTTAATCCTGGACCAGGCTCTCTGATAAAATGAGCCAATGCAAGGTCTGTCTTCACAGGAAAAACTTCCAGGTTTCCAAGCGTAGTCAAGTTTAAAGATTCCTGTTAAGAAAATGGATGGTGATTCTTCTGTTAGGGGGAGGGACCTTTTATAAACACTGTGTGGATGCTGGCCCTCATGCCCTAAGTACACTTGGAAAAAAGCAAACCCCGCAGTTTTCACTTTCCCCTTCACCTATACCCAAGCCATGCTTACTTTATTCACAAATAAATGTCTTAAATTGCATTTTAGTTTCCTTACATTGTCTACGTAGTCTCTTCCTTGTGCGTGGATGCCTATTCATCTCTTGATGTAACTTCTTGTTTTCTTTATATGTATATGAAGGGAACTATACATAAATTTAAAACCTAGTCAATAAGACAATAGAAAAAATTCCTTATGCAGAAGAAATGAAGCCCTCTTCTTAGTTTCTCCTGTCTTCTTAGTCTCCTCCTTTCTGGGTATAGTTGAAGACCAATGCAACTCAGGAGATACCTTTCGAACTACACTGCTTGTGGAGATCTCTTGAGCTCCTGACTCCCCAGCACCTTAGGCTCCCACAGACTTCCCTGGGATGCAGTTCTGTGCTTCAACTGGACTGTTTTTTTTTAGCAATTCCTGCCTGGTATCCAAGAAAAATGCTCTGGACAGATGATTCTTTAGAGATTATCAAAGCTAAACTGTATGTCAACAGCTGTAATAGACCTACTTGAATCCTGCTAGAATGTAGATAAATTGAAAGCATTTCACAAAGGTTTGAAGCATGACAGCCAAGCCTTGAAACAAAAACCTTAACAGCGTGATTTGCCTCTGAGGAGAACTCAGGTATGACTAGATGCTGGCCATAAGAAGTAGCCACTCAGACTTGTCAAAAAAAAGTCAGACCTTTTTTAAACAAGATCAGAAAGCTAACCTATTTTATTCTGGCGCTGTAGGGAAAACACTGCAATAAATACAATATTCCTGAAGTAGCAATAGAGGTAACATTATTTGGTTTTTACTACTGGCTGTTGAGTTCCAGGAAAAAAGTCTCCTTTCCATGAGTGTGATGGGTTGACCCTGGCTAGAGGCCTGGTGCCCACCAAAGGTGCTCTGTCACTCCCCTCCTCAGCTGGACAGGGGAGAGAAAATACAATGAAAGGCTCATGGGTTGAGATAAGGACAGGGAGAGATCACTCACCAGTTACTGTTGTGGGCAAAACAGACTCAACCTGGGTAAATTAGTTTGATTTATTGCCAATCAAATCAGAGTACAATAATGAGAAAATAAAAAATAAATCTTAAAACACCTTCCTTCCCCCACCTGCCCTCTTACGGGGCTCAGCTTCACTCCTAAATCCTCTACCTCCTCCTCCCCAGCAGTGCAGTGGGACAGGGAATGGGGGTTGTGGTCAGTTCATCACACCTTGTCTCTGCCACTCCTTCCTCCTTAGGGAGAGGATTCCTGGAACTCTTCCCCTGCTCCAGCGTAGGTCACTTCCATGGGATGCAGTCCTTCAGGAACAAACCACTCCAGCGTGGGGTCCTCTCTCCATGCATCCACAGGTCCTGCCAGGAGCCTGCTCCAGCACAAGTTTCCCACAGAGTCAGAGCCTTCCTCAGACATCACCCCAGTATGGGATCCTCCACAGGCTGCAGGTGGACTTGATGACCTTAGAGGTCTCTTCCAATCAAGGCTATTCCATGATTCTATATCTGCTCCACCATGGACTTCCATGGACTTCCATGGGCTACAGGGGGACAGCCTACCTCACCGTGGTCTTAACCACAGGCTGCAGGGGAATCTCTGCTCCAGCACCTGGAGCAGCTCCTCCCCTTCCTTCTTCACTGACATTGGTGTCTTCAGAGTTGTAGCTCTCACACATTCTCACTCCTCTCTCCAGCTGCAGTTGCTGTTGCACAGCAACTTTTTCCCCTTCTTGGATATGTGATCATAAAGGTGCTACTGCTGTTGCTGATGGGCTTGGCCTTGGAGAGCGGCAGGTCAGTCTTGGCGCCCATGGCATTGGCTCTATCAAGTGCTGGGAAAGCTTCTAACACCCTCTCACAAAAGCCACTCCTGTAGCCCCCCCTCTTCTTAAACCTTTCCGCACAAACCCAGCACAATAAATTATCCTCCCTCCAGTACAGTCATACTCGTAGCCACTACTGTATACTAAAAAAAAAAAAAACCAAAACACCAAAACAGAAAACCCAAAAAACTGACAAAAGAAAGTGGATATTAATCTTAGAAGTTAGCACTACACTTTTTCTTCAGTTCAGCAGTGGTCAGGACTTCTGATTTCTGTGGTAATATGTCACACTCCTTACAAGTCAGTGCTACTCTGCTGATACCAAGAATTGTACCTACTCCTGACAGTAGAATAGACTAGATGAAGTGAGATGCTTCATGGAAATTCCCCTCTTACTGACTGAATGCCTTGTGCAGCCTGTGCTATATGCTGTTCCTATTGAAGCCACTGATATTTTTGTCAGATAAGGCTTCACAGTTTTGCTGATTCAAGATCCCTCATTTTCTTAACAAATAAGTAACTCTTATTAAATCTGTTGGTATCTTATATCGATACCAACAGTTCTTTTCTCTCTCAATGCCAAAAATATGAAGTTTGGATATGCTTCACTTATTAGGTGAGCACAACCTCATGACAGTGTTACAAGATTTTTTTATTTTCTTTTCTTTTTTATTATTAACGGCTTGTGTGCAGGCTTTCATTATTAACAGTTTAACTTTAGAGGATTCTGAGGAACTTAAAAAAAAAAAATCACTTTTAACATTCAGAAAAAAAAATTATAGTCCTTCAGAAAGAGTTACAGTCTGAAATTCTCTGCTTTTCTGTTTGTGGTGTTCTGTATGTAATTATATTTTTACATGAAGCTAGCTATCTCAGAATAAAACCACATTTTTGCAGTTCAGTCATTTTAATCTTGAAACTTTGATAGAGGTAATTTGAGGAGGAAAGTTGTGCAGCTGGTGAGGATAAAAATAAAATGTTTTTGTTTTGCAGGGTTGATCTTGAAACAATAGCTGGCTAAATATGTTCAGCAGCTTGGAGGTTTAGAAAAAAAATACAAAAGAAATGGATTAGCCTAAGGCAAAAGGAGTCAAAGATGTATGATAAATCTCATACATGACAACTCTTGCCAATTAACATCTCCAAATATACGTATTTACATTGTCAACTTCTTGAAGCAGTGTTTAGGCCTTCAAACATCTCCATAAAGTGCCAAGTAACTGTATGTTATTTATATGATGATATCATCATCAAGTTAAACAGATTCTTCATGTGGAAAGTTGGCCTTATCTTTATGTAGGACACGGAATGCAGTTTTTGCTGGGCATGACTAATGTGTAATAACAAGAAGACAAAAGACAGACTGAGATGGAAAGTCTTCTTTTCCCCAAAATTCTTTGCAAGTACTTTTTGAAAGTTAGAAAACTACTAGAGTAAATGTATTGAAAAAGATAATTGCATGCCTTAAGTTAGACTTTGAGAAGAGTTTTAATGAAAAATGTGCTAGACGTGGAAATAAACAGATCTCTACCATGGTGGACAGTAAGATATCTGGGTGCAGAGTGAATAACCATGAATATGTTAATGAGGTAGGAAAAAAATTTAATTGGCACAACATTTGTTATGTATCTGGTAGCTGCTGTAGGACTTCAGAACTGGAAATGCAAGATGAAGGAAACTTAGAAGGTACTCAGGTGAAGTATGGAGAAGCCCAAAGGAATTAACTAGCTTTGTTCGAGCTGTGCTGTCAGCTCTTCCCCCAGATCCAGGGCTTCAGGCCAGAGTGGTGCAGGGCAGTAATGTTGCTTCACATGAGGACTAGATGTGTCCTGTTGGACTTGTAGTGTCAGAACAGGCAGTGCCAGGGTGGCCACGCGCTCCGGCTTCCAGAGTGCCTGGAAAGAAGCAGTGTTCACAGGAGGGATAAAAAGAAGAGTGAAGGCAGCAAATTTGCTACCAGGTTGCAAAAATACGCACAAGAAGAGGAAGGGAACTGTGAAAAAAAAAAGTTGGAAGTGAACCAACAAATACTACTAGTATTGTGTAAGGCATAAGTTCCTACCCTATTTCCCACTGAGGAGAGTTTGAATGGAAAGATGGAAACAAGTTGTGAAATTCGTATTTCAATCTCTTTTTCTGAACAGGCAGCAAAGAAGGGAGTGCAGAAACCTGAGTATCAAATAAGCCAAAATATCTATGTTTGGGAGCTTTTTTTAAAGCCAATAGGCCATATAGCACCCAAATTCTGGCATTGTGTTTCTGGTTCTTTCTTTGATCCGAAAATGAGGTAACATTATTTCAGCGTTAAAGCATGGTAGCTAAACAAGAAGTTTGGGCAGAATTAATTCACACAAAATACAAATTTGAAACATGTGTCTGGGAAAGAAAAAAGGAGCAAGAAGCATAGGCATCCCCCCAGATCTATCTCTGTTTGATTGTGGAGGAGAAGAGAATGATAGAGATGGTTTAAAAAAAAGAGGAGGAAATTGAGTAGGGTTGAATAAAGTAAGCCAGGTAACAGGATGCCATAGGTAGCCAGGTGCATGCAGAAAGCCTTTGTTCTTTATGCACAGTGCAAAACAGTAAAAAAAAAAAAGTTTAATTTCAAACGAAAAAATACAACAACCCAGCCAACTCTAAGCCTTTACTCAGGAAACATACTCGCTGAAGTCAGCAGGAGTTAGCAGTAAGCAAAGAGCTTAGGATTTGGCCCAGTGACAACAACTTTGTTGTAGAGCTTAGCACTTACATGTTTTCATTGCGAAGCAATTTTAACAGCATAACTTTGGAACCCCAGAAGTAGGACTGGAAACACTGACAGATTACTAACTATAACAGCTCCCAGTAGATCTCAGTCTTTCTTTTTGTTTTAAGATGGTACAAATGTGATTCTACAGTATGTGGGATCTGGTGCTGATGTTAATTTGCCCTTGGTTAGTATCAGTCTCCCTGCCAGATGTATTTCCACATTTGCTTCAAGAGACATACTGCCGTTTAAAGCATTATAAAACAGCTCTGTTAAAAAAAAAAAAAAAAAAAGGTAAAATAAATTAGTGGAAACTATTGCTATAGGTAGACCAGCACTTTTTTAGTAGAACACTGGAGGGTTTTTTTTTTAAGTTTCATGGCCATATTGAGCTTTAATTTCTCATAACATCAAGAGTGGGAAATAATGATGCACACTTCATAGACGGGCAGACACGAGACACAATCAAGGATGATTAATCTTACATTTGCAATCACATTCGCTGCAGATTATTCATGAGAAGGAAAAGGAGCAAAACTCAGGCCCTATTATTATTATTGTTGAAGACTCTCAGCAGGTGGATACCAGTGTCGCTTTCTTCACCTCAGAAAGGCTGCCTGGATTTATATTACTCTGAAATGCAGCCTTTTAATCTCCAAATTTCATTGTGCCACTTCCCCTGCAGCAAAGATTAATAAATGACTAAATTGGGAGTTACCAAAGGGAAATCGCTGTTCCATTTAGAAGCTGAAATGGAAAAGAGATATCCAAACAGGGAAGCAAAATGCGGGATTCCCAGAAGGGACCTCAGAGATAACAGTCCACATTCCTTCTGTGTCAAGAGGCAAGAAATAACCACACGTGTGCCTCATCCTAATGGGGACAAAGTATGGAGATGACCGGCTGCTTAGCAACCAGATGCCTGAGGTGAAACCCTAAGTACAAAACAAGATGTTGTAAACACTTGAAACTGAAAGTACAAGGGGATTTAAGAAAAAAATATGGAAGAACTATTCCTAGCCATCTCTTGCTTTCTTTGTGAGTCTTCCTCTTGATTTTAGGAAGAAAGACTGGAAACAATTTAATTACCAGACCATGAAAGAGAGACAGGAGCCACACACAGGTTTGAAGCTGGCTGTTCCACCAGCTGCCTTTCATAACCTGAATTATAAAAGATCTCCCACAGCTGGTGCCACCCATGTTGGAACAGCTGTTTAGCAGCAGGGAGAATATAATCCTGGGTATAAGTATGGGATTTATAGCCTTTCCCTCAGCTCTTGAGAGGAGCAGCTCTTCTTTTGCTAGGTGAGGCAGGAGAGGAAACCAAAGGGATGAAACATTTTCCAACCCCAGTATAAAATAAGCAACAGGCTTTGGTCACAACTGTGGTGTTGCTTAGTTTGATTTACAATGTTTTGATTTATGCACGTGTTCACAAAGGAGAAAGAACTGACAATCATTGAGTTTAGCGCAATGAACTCAGATCTTACTTTTGGGCTGTTTATCTGATTTTCAGGAATCAGAAGATAAATTTCAGAAAGCTGTGGTAAAGTTTCTCTGAAAGATCTTGGGAGTTTTTAGCTTGAGGTGCTGCAAATTTGAGAAAGTCACTGTTTTTCCTCTCTGCTAGAAGCAGGCTGAACACAAACCATGGCTGAGGGATACTACAAGCATTTTCCCCAAAGTAAACTTGAATCAAACCTGTTAGGAAGTTTGAAGAAATGCTAATAGAAATTAGATCTCTCAGGAAGACAAATGTAATATAAACTTTTTTCTTTCTAGATTACTCTTTCTAATATAGCTTGAGTAAAAGAAAACCGATGAATACAACAAAATAGGTCTGTTGAAAAACACACCGATATAAAATTTGAGAGTTTTGACTAAATAAATAAATTTATTAAATGTGCTGGAGGGGAAATTTTACTTAGTGTTTTATAAAATCCTTAAATTTTTCTGGATTTGACATGCATACAAGTATCACTGTATTTATTTTGCATGTGTTTCCTGCTTTTTACGAGCTGTTTTACACTGTTTAAATGACTGTGAGACTTTTGAAGTTAATATGAAAATATATTTGGCAGGGAATGCAACACAAGCTAAGGGTAAGTCACCACTGCAGAGTATCTAACAGAGAGTTTACTCTTTTTATGCTTTAAGACTAAGTAGATAGCTCTGAACATAGCAGAGACAAAAAAGGACTTCCCTGAGATTTGATGGCAACTGTTATAGTTAATAAATTGTTTGTGTTGCCTCAAATCTGTCACTCCCTGGGCTGCATTACTTTGTCCTATCACATCTTATGCAATTCAGTGTAACAAGATTTATAAAGGAATTTGGAATGGAAGGGAGACTTTTTCATATTTTCAGGCCTTAAGTCTTCCAGAGTTTTATTTCATGTTTGTCTCACATATTTGCTAATCCTGGTTCCTTGCAGTATTAGAAGATGTACCCAAAACTGTAGGATAATTTCAAACCAACTGCAGGAGCACTTATTGAGAACTAGACGAATTTTTTGGCTTGTTTAAACCATACCATAGAGTCATACTGAATGAACAGGTCTGCTAAGCAAACACACTCTTTGGCTGCACGTGCAGACTGTACCTCTTGATAATTTAGAGGTCTGCCAATTAGAGATGCAAGCGCACAGCTGCCAAGCATGTAGTACATCAGGAGAGGGCTGAGAACGTGTGATTCACAGTGACATTTGTGGGAGCAGTGACAACTGAGCATCCCTTCACACTTCACACTTTCAGACCCTGAGGATGTTTGAAGGATTTTTTGCTGTTATGCTCTGGCATGCCAATCAGAGCATTTCATTGTAGTTAGGACTCTAAGTGTGAAACAAAACCACAGAAGGAGCCCTGCCTGAAAAGGTTTATATCATAACAGGTTTGAGGATCAGTGAGTGGGTTTCCAAAAGAGTATAGGGCAGGGAGGAGAATCTGAGGAGGATGATCGGAGCAGCAAGAGCCAACCAGAGTAGTTGGAGGTACCCAATAAATCACTAACAATATTATTGCTAGGTACTATGGAAAATGTCTCCCCTTTGACTAGTCCAATACAGTATGCAAGCAGACAGTTTGATTTCTTTTTTTTTTTACAACAATAGAAAACATATTTGTTCTAATGCCAGCTATGCAATCTGTTTGGGAAAATACACAAATATAATATGTAGCAGATTCTGCAATAACAAACACTCCCTGTTTGTCTGTAGTGGATTAAAAGGATACAGCTTCCAAGAAGGATGGCTAGGACAGACAGAAGTACATGATAGGGCCAGATTCTCACACTGTATAAATCAGCTACAACTGAAGTCAGTTTAGCTAATTTAATTTGTACTACTAGAGTATTTGTACTATTTTTTATTTAGAAAGAAGGTGGTAGAAAAGTAATCAGCTTTGCTTACAAATTTTATCACGGATGCTTTGCCAATAAATAATATCAACCCCTCTAAGTGTTTGAAATATGCTTTTATCTTGTTAATGCTATAAGACATGGTACTTCTCTCATCAGCAGACGAACACACATATTATTTATGAAATTGCATACTGGCTTTGGGCATGTCATAATCTTATTTTTGCTCATTAAAATGCCAAGGTGGTGCATATTGAAATCAAATTCAGAAAAAAACCCATCCTTGTCTGTGCTCAAAAATCACTTACTTTGGTATCTCTCAATTTTAAGAAGAAAATCATCAGCCTTCGTGCTCACAAAAAGTAAGCACCTCTGTTTGAGCTAGCTCCTTGTTTGCTCTTAATCAAAAGAGCTAGCTGAAGCCCAGCAATGCACTAGGCTAGCTTACACCCTGACAACATCCAGTCCTTCAACAAATCTAGTTAACATCTGAAGTATGTTCTGAGGATTGCTAATGTAACTTGAATGCTCCTTGACCCAGAAAATGCACTGTACTCAGTAGAAGAGATGGCACCTGTCAAGGCTTTTGTTCTTTCCCTTATTTGAAAGGCTTTTGATCCAAGTCCTTCTTGGTAATATCCTGTGTATACAACATCATCTGGGCCCTATGCATTTAAGTCCTCCTTTTACAACAATGTGAGAGTCACATAATTTGGAAAGTTGGTCTAAGAAGCTGAAAGAAAGAAGAAATGGTTCCTTACAGAAGGTGGAGGTTTATCTCATAGCAGAGTGAAATTACTGACAGAGCATTTTCAGTCTGCATAGCTAAACAAAATAGCTACATTTTATAATCACTGGAGGAATCAAACTGGATTGATAGATCATTCCAACCCTGTATTACTTGTGATCCATTTAATGATATTGTTAACACTAGTGTAAAGAAAGGGATAGAGAAGAGCAAGTAATATATATTTTTTTATTATTGCTAGTGCAGTAGCAATACAGCTGACAGCTGATGTCTGAAAATAAGGGCCTGGTTATACATTCTGTCAGTCCTTGTTTCGGTGCATAGAGCACAGGCTGCATCACTCGGGGATTTGCTTGTGCTCCAGGTGTACACCCAACTCACTCCCGGAGTAATGGGCTGGGCTGGAGTACTCTGTGCCCTGAAACGCATACAGTGTGTATGCTGGGTCCTTAACAGCCCCTGTTTCATTCTCCAGATCTGCTCCTACTGAGTCACGCTGATTGCTAAAGTAGGCAAGCTGTAGAGGCGAGGGGGAAAGTGTCTAGGTATTCAGGGAGCAGTTAGGAGCCTGAAAAAAATACCTCTTTGCAGGGTCAATTATTATCTTTTGTAGTTGCAAAGCTAGGGATTATAAAACAGCTCAGATCACTGATATCTTCCCAAATTCCATGGGAAGTTCTTAAACCAAAACTATAGAAGAGAGCTGTGTGCTTCCACTGCTTAACTCAAATACAGTCTTAGTGAGGGCAGGTGCAATTCCCATTCACACCAAAAGCAGTGGTACCTAGTTAACACTAGGAATTAATTTCAATAGCTGTCCTTTTGCTGTCTTCTGTTTTCTGGTTATAGCAGCTAAAGAGTTGTAGTGTAGGGGAATTGGGAACAAAGGAGGTGCTGATAAACTGTGGTTCATCAGAGCTTTGTGATCCCTTGAAGCTTGAACATTCAGTAACTTGGAAGAAGATGGAGATTGTTCTGGCAGATACTGAATAAAAAGGTTAATCAAGCTCTGAGGGTAAGCTATTTCACTTATCTCTACCTTGCCTGCAAGATTAGTATGTACAGTCACTGAGAGTCTGTGTGACTGATAAAATGCTTTTAACTAGAGATGAACTTTTTTCCCCAGCTAGTTTCAAGCCACAGGAACATCCTGGATTTGATATTAAGGGTTCATGTTTCTGAAGTGTCAATGTTGGGAAGTCTCATGATGCCATCACAAGACTAGAATAACTCTTGTGCTTGTGGAAAGTATTTTTTATTTGTATTTAAATGAAAGCTAATTTGTACCCTCCCTTGCAGAGGAGAAAATGTGAAAGGCTTAGGAGATATATCTCTAATATGTTTCTTAAAAGCCTTTTGGTGCTTGGTTTAGGGGTTTTTTTCAGTCCTAATACATGATTTTTCACTGTAGTGTGGAAGTGAGTATTGAGTGCAGAACAACCCTAGTCACAGGTTTTTCTTAAATTTGGTAAAGTTTTTTTCCTAAGATTTAACTTTGGACTCATTCACTCTGCAGAAAAAAATTATAAGTAGTAAAATTTGCTTACTTTCCTCTCTATTGAAAGAGATGATTCCTGCCTTGGGTGAATGCTATAGCAGCTCTAGTCGGAGCCAGTGGCATCACAAGTGCATTAAATCAGTTTACGGCAGGTCAAAATCAGATATGTATTACATGCCTGTTTTTAATTACATTTGAAATCTTCCAATAAAAGAACAGGTCTATGCCATAGCAACTTCAAAAGGAGGAGATGGTGACACTTAAGTAAGGGAAGTGATGCTCACTTGACTGCAGCATAATAGTCACTTAAGCTTTTATGGTTTTACAGTTTATACTAGCTGTACAACAACTTGCCCTTGCCTTTGCTTGGGCCAACTTTTCCTGAGTAAACAATCACATATCAGTACCCTATTCCAAGTTCTCTCATGGGCCTGGTATGAGAAAGGAAAGTTGGACCAAATTTTAAAACCTGATGCCAATCTTCTATTGCCCTGTATACTCTCACTTAGACGAATGTAAAATACTCTGGTCTGAGAGGTACTTCTTAACAGTACTGAGCAAAGTATATAATTAGCTGTGCAAAATGCCAAACATTTCCTATGTTCTGCATTTTTTCATAGTCACTTCTGTACGCATATAACCTCTTTGGGATATAATAGCTACAGACTTTCATTGGTGTTTTAGGTATGCAGCGCAAGCCAAACATGTAGATGTCTCCCAGCCCAAATGCAAATGAGTATGAAATCTGCATTTGGGTAACAACAAGGATGCCCACTTTATCTTGAAATTATTTAACCACATGAACACAGGACATTGCTCAGGGAGTCTGAGAGAGGACTATTAGCTTGTGCAGAGATGTCTGCCAAAGTTGTGAAATCAACTTGGTCAACTCATTCTTAAATACGTGTCCTGTTCTGAACATTGTGGTTGGAGATGCATAGAGTATGCACAGTTGCATGCTCACCTTAGTGTGTGTGCATATGATTGGACATCCATATCCTGAGTGCTGGACTACACTTCTTTGGAAAACAGTTAACTTTTGCCTGGAGGAGGAAAGGCTGCTGGTGCATCCCTTGACTGGTGAATGACTGTGCACAGGAGAATGGGATAAAGGTAGTAAATGCAGAGCTCCTTAAAATGTATCACATACATTGTTCAGACTAGCAGGACAGTTGTTTCATGGTAAAACAAATACTGTATTGCACATCTTAGTTGTCTTTCTGTAGCAGAAGCAGCGTTTTGAAATCTAATTAACTTCTCATGGTGTTGTAGAGATGGATGGCAAATCAATAATGAATGCCACTTCAGTCACCTTGTGGTGTTGTAATACTTTGTGTTTTGCTACACTGATTAGGTCTGACTTCAGTGAGAAGCATTTCAGGAACAAGGGGGTGAATTATTGCTGAGTTCCTGGCTGTCACTAGGGAGATTAAGTAATCTCAGTACTGAGTAACTTCAGTGATTTCAGGAGCTGATGACTTAACATCCAAGCAGAAGAGGGAAGATCTCACATTTTCTTGGTGCAGTTGTACAGTGAGTTTTGGGCTCAGCTAGTCCACGACTTAGGCTTCAGGTGAAAGAGCTTCAGAAACCAGAAACTGCTCTTCCCTCCTAGTTAGCACTTAATGACTTAATTGCTCTTATTTCCACATTTCCCCAGAGACTGAGACTTTCTTGGGAACAGGTATTTCCTTCATTTGGATCCAGAGCTCCTCCTGTGAACCCAGAGAGAGTTGTGGGTGAGAATGGTGCATGTGGGATAGGTTCCTGGCTTTGATCCCTTCCTGCTCTCAAAGTCACTGTGGAGTAACAGCTCAGGGAGCAGAATGCAGTTTGCTTCCATGTAGCAAACCCAAACGCTGTTAATGGAGGCAATGGCAGCTCTCTGCCTGTTTCTTGGACTTGTACTGCAAAATGTGGGGAAGGGAGCTGGAGTGTCTCCCTTCTCCAAGAAAAGCTGCTTGTGTCTGAAGGTGGGAGAGAGTCTTCCCTACAGGATGTTTTCAGGCTCCTCTCTGACAGAGTGCTTTTGGATGTATTATCAAGAAAATGGATGGATGAGGAATAGAATCTTGGGAGAGCAAGTGCTCTGAGGCCACTAAGTCAGTGTGACAGACAGTGCCCTGCTTTTTTAGGAAAGTATGTGAACTCCTTCCCTTTATATTGCTGTGAATTTTGATCCCCAAACATCATTGCTTCTAACATAAACAGTTCCTAATACAAACCATTCCTGCTGGTTACCACAGCCAGCCAGAGTGGCATGGAAAACTTCAGCTGTTACATCATGTTGACCCAGAGAATTGCAGCAGTGATTGAAGTGATATTGCAGCTGTTGAAATAATGCTGAGTGAAAGGTGATACAGAGGTATTACACTTCAGAGACAGCAAACATGAAGTGGATGCAGAGATAGTATTCCTTTTACCTGGGCTCTGCTTGTGGGCTGTTGACAAACCTGAAAATTTGTGTAGGTGTTATCCTGATAGCTTCTGTGCCTCACCTAGCACCCTTCTCAGCCTTATATAAAATCTGGAGGGGAAAGGATGAGAGGAGCTCTGATACAGTACAAGACAGTTTACAAGTAAAGAGTTTGAAGTAACAAATTTAAGTTAATAATGCCTTATTGTGGTGCTTCGTAGTCTGACAATCATGCTTGAATACAAAGGATATATTCTCCAATGCATACAACTGTCTCCAGTACCTCTTTGCTGTCATACCTGAAAGAAAAGTCCAATAGAAGCATTCATTAGCATTCATCAAGTTTACTGTCTATCAGAAAGCATATGTTAAGTTGTTTATTTTCTGATTGGGATTGTTTTCTTTGCTCTGAAATCGCTGGTTAAATTCTAAAGTCAATTGTATTGTTCATGTAGTTCAAGGTCTGCCAGTGGCTCCTAGGCTCACTTGGCACAGCACACCCCTATACCAGGAGCCTTGCCTTGCTGTTGGAGAGGAAAAAGCAGTAATTGTAACTGGCTTATTTGTTGCAGCTGCAGAAACTGAAACGATCACTCTCCTTCAAGACCAAGAGCTTGCGGAGTAAAAGTGCAGACAATTTCTTCCAGAGGACTAATAGCGATGTGAAACTGCAAGTAGACTTGATGCCTGAGGTGAGCACAAGCACTGGGCAGCTCCCCAGCTCAGAGAGCCAGGCGTCCTCCCCCACCAGAGCCCAGCAGCTGCCAGAAAACAACAAGGCTCACATCTTCCAGGAGCACATCTTCAAAAAACCCACCTTCTGCGATGTCTGCAACCACATGATTGTTGGTAAGAAACACTTTTTTAAATCTGTGTGGGTGTCCGTGCTAGAACTTGAAGAATGACCTTTCCTTAACTTACATGAGCCCAGATGTCTACCTGAGAATATTCATGCAAAAAGGATCTGAATTTGTCATATCTGTCACAGGCTAATACTGTTCTATATTTGTTGACAGCTTTCTTGCCTTGTAGACACAGACTGTTATCACAAATCACAGCTGAGGGTTTCAGCTAGCGTCACATTCCTCTCTCGTTCAGGTTATGCTGAGCACCAAGCATAAACTTTGTCGTACATTACACCAGAAACAGCAAATTTGTGTCCACTATCCTTTACTCTTTTCCACAGCAGTAATTCCAACTCTCTTGCTCCTTGTGTCTGCCCCCTCACCCTGCAGAGTGCCCAGTTCCCATTCACCGGGGTGACCATGCCTCCCTCCTCCAGCTGCCTCCCATCTCTCTTAAATGACAATTGGGCAAGTAGCATCTGCTGGGTTGTAGGCTCCGAGCTGCTTGTGTGTGCATGTTGGCTGTCTAGGACACATGTTTTGGGAGACCAGGTCAACAGAACAAGTAACAGATGAATTCACACTGCAGACTTTCTTGGGCCTCTTCTGCCTGATCCCTGCTACTCACAAAACCTCACACAAACTTTATACCTTTGAAAGATCACCTTGTCTTCTCTCTGAAACTGTCCATGAGTATGTAAGTTACTGCCAGGGACTGACTGACAGACAGACATAGAGGACAGAGCTAATCATTTGTTATTCTCTTCAGTCTGCAGAGAACAACTCCATACTGAGCCCTGTTCGTAAGATAGTTTTCAGTGCAGTGTGAAGACCTAAAAAGCCAGCTTTCATGCTGCAGATTATCTATGGAGCTGTGCAAGGACAGGTCAAGAAAGAAGCAGTAGTAGGTGGCTGGAGTGGAGATGTAGAACACGAGTGGTCACCATTGTGGGAACCTGCAGGAGTTGCTATTCAGAAGCGTGGTCCTAGAAATTCACATCGTTGCGGCGAGCTTGTTATGCATGTGATTTGCTCTTCTTGCTACTTATCATCTAGTTGTCCCAGCACAGTAGATCAGGAATAAATTCAGCGGCAGTGTACCAGTGTGAAAGTGAGTGACACAATTTCCAGGTTTTTAGGCAGGACAAAGAGTGAAACACTGGTTTAGCTTCATGTAGAAGTAGTGTAAGTCTTCGAGTACAAACTATTATCTGTAATTTGTCTAGCTTACTGTAAGAAACTCATGTCCCTTGTCAGGGAAGTCACTGCCTTTCAGATAACAATCTGTTAATTTCTTGAAAGTTGCTGATAGGATTGCTCAATATTTTTCAGAGATCAGTACATCCTTTTCCACATGAGAGTGCTCAGTGTCCCCCATTTGTGTGGAGAACTTACGATCTTTGGAAAAGGCAGCTGTCTGCAGAACATTAAATCTGCTGCAAGGCAATCCAGCTTCCATAAATTAAAGAATTAAATACAAGAGGCCTGATTTCATCCTCTCTGCACCACAGCTCCACTGAATCCAGGCAAACAGAGGAGTTTTGATCCCAGATTTTTGGTGTTATTTTCCAGTCTTTTAATGTTTTTTTCTACTTTAAGTGGTAGAACGAGTCAAAGGGAGGAGTACAGCAACTGTATCAAGGAAGTTCATAATCCATAGATTGAAAGGAAGTCTGGAAGACAGGCAGTTAGTTGAAATAACTTTATGTATGGAAGCAGGCCCAGAACTTGACTCCTTCTGTAATGTGGATGGACGTTCTATCAAAGCTTAGTTTCACAAATATATACTGCAAATATAAGTCCTTTGCAGTTCTGGCAGCTTCTCATGAAGTTGTGTGGAGATTAGTATCATCACAAATCTGTATAGCTCAGCAATACTGTTTCAAAACACTGCTGCTCAAGATAGATTATTACTGGCAGCAACCTTTGCAAGGAGTAACTCCAGTTCATAAACACCCCTGCCCTCCTCCTTTGCTAGGCAATCTGTGTCCCGCCTGGGATAGGAAAGTTCTGAAGCATAGGTATAAGCTTCAAAACATCAGCTTTAACCCCACTTGCCTTCTGAACTTTTTCTGTTCTTTTCTACCCTCTGAGGGCTCCCCTTTTCTGTTCTTTCTCTTAACCACTTCGTTAGAGAAAGAAGGCTTTCATAGTTGCTGAAGAAGTTAATGCGACCTATTTTGTCTGGCAGCAGGCTGTCAGGTGTATTGCTCTGATCTCCTCCAGCTCATCTTTGCTTGAAGGTATGGCAGAAATAATGTTAAGTGTTTCACCTTATAATGCCTTAGAGTCTAGATGCCCTGGTTCTCACAGACAGACGTCTACACTGTTCCTGTAATCCTCTCTCTTTGATCCTCACTGCAGTCATGTCTGGTTTTGCTGTACTGTATTTTAAGCAGCACGGGAGATCTGGATGTTACTGTTTGCAGCTAAATTAATCTATATAAGTTGTTCAGCTGTTGGTTTTGGGGCTGGTGAAGCAAAACAGGCAGCTTTTCAGGAAATCGTGTCAAGCCTGCTCCCAAAGGCAAACTGAAAATAATTCACTTCTGTGTAGGGAGTCTGAATTTATACTTGCAACATGGAGTCTATTTGTTCTCTCTGTGTTTTTCACAGGCAGTGACATTTGAGAGTAAGGAGTCTATGGCTTTAAATTCCTTATTGATGAGAATAAAGGCAAAGGCATATACATGTTCTGGAGATTGGGGGAAAGAGTCCAGGAAAATCCCGGCTTGACTTTAGATGGTTTCAATTTTGCCACTGAGAATGATTCCAGGTTCACCTTAAATGGCTCTCTGATCTATGAACTAAACAGCTCTGTTTGGTACAGGGCAGCATGATGAACTGTGCATAGCATGAACTTGCAGTAAGCACTTCAGTCTCACTAGCTTTGCAGAAACTGTCTGTCGCTTCAGAGTGAACAGGACACTCAGAGCAGCGGCAGCAGGCTCCCTGTGCTGCTCATTTCACAGCAAAATTAAAGGAAAGGAACGCAAAACATTATCTTCCTACAAAAAATATGTGCATCATCTCTCCTTCATCGTTAGGCATTATGAGCCAAATGTTGCCTTTGGGATGCAGCACGTGTGCCTGTTTGTTCATTTGACAGAAGTAAATCATAAGATAAAGGCCAAATACACGTAATTGGTCTCAGCATTCAGAGGAAGACGTTTACTAGGATCAGTATACTGCAAACTTACTCATTCAAATGCCTTTCATGATCCCAGAGTGTAATGCAACATATTCAAAAGAAAGTCTGTTTAATGGTGTGGTTCATATCTCCCATTAAAGACAGGAGTCAAAGTATTCCTACTAACTGTACTAAACTGGGGCTAAAGATCCACAAGAGTAAACAGAAGGAAAATTTGATATAGAAGCAATAGTTTTCTGCCAAATGAAATACGGAAGAAAATTTCTGATTCAAGGGAGATTTGAGAAGTGCGTGGAGGATCCATTTTCCCCCCCTTTAATAGGGCCTTCTTGCAGCATCAAATACCCCAATACAATTGTCAGAGCAAATCAATAGTATGTTGGATCAGATTCTGTACTCCCTTCTGCCACTCACTGTTCTGCCACTGTGAGCTTCAAGAGTTGGTTAGTTTAAGGCTGAGGATTCAGCTCCATGGTGGGTCATGTGTTTTCCTAAATGTATCCACCCGTGAACATGCTCTCACAGTATGACTCTTAGAAACCCGTTCATCTGCTGTTCTTACTGGTAGTATTTATTACTATTTTAATATCTAACCCAGGCAAGGGAAAATATTGAAAATCAAAGTGTCTTGTGGAATTTGTCACTAGATTGTTACTTAGAAGTCACCAATTTGTTTATTTTTCATCACTGTGAAAAGAAAATCAAGTCAGAACACCTCTGAGTTTCCTTCATGTTATCTACCCTTTTCTGTGTTTTAGCAAGAATGTGGTAAGCTTTGGCAATGTCCAATAAGGGAAGGCAAAACTGCCTGGCACCAGCAAAGGTAGAAACTATTAAATTAGTGTTGCATCAGATTAGAGTCTTAAGATATGATCATCAGAAGTAAGTTCTTGCTCTTCTTCTGTCTCTGGTGTGTCATCAGTCATCTCTGTGATACTTTTGAAGAAAACATGATGTCAGTACTCTTGAAAAACATTGTGTATTTTTAAAAAAACTCCATCTGTAGACTTCTCAACATTTTACTGATTTGCAGTTCATTTCCTGTGCTGACTCACATGGAAAAAATGTTATTTTCCACACATTCCAAGCATATTACATGAAATTAATGTATTCCCATCTAAGTCAAATACAAGTAGTGTATAAAAAAGTAAGCTACTTAGCTTTAAAGGACTGACTTTGAAGTCAGCTATTTTTAAAAGTAGTGTTTTAAGGAAATAGCTGCTCATTTGTAACAACAGTGTTGTATGTTTCTTTGTGTTTCAAACATGTATTAGCCGTTTCATTCCATACTTAACCTTATACTCTGACACAGAATTTTGACCAACCAGCTGTTTTACTGACATACATGTTGGGGTATCTTTGCCTGGAAAGACATGCTAGAGGGCCACAAACTTTCAGAAAGACGAAACAAAATTGTGGTCTGCAATGTCCAATAATAGTCAGAATGAAGTCCTTCTGGATCATGTCATCACTGGCTTAGGTACCTGAGATATATACATTTATAGTTGGTCTCAGGGCAATCGACTTTCTGATTTGAATGCAGATTCTTCAGACTTTTGCAGCTCTGGAGGTAAATAACTCAGTACCTGCCTTCTCATGAACTATGTTCCAGCCAGAGAAACCTGTAGAAAACGAACAAGCAAGCAAAAAGGTAAAACCAACAATAGACCCTTGGCACAGTTTACTTCCAGTCTACTAATCAACAGTGCTAAGCAGCGAACTTCTGCTATCCCTCCAGTATTGTCTCACTCCTACCACCTTCTGTCTGGTTTAGCCAGTCGTTCTGGAGTTTCAAACAACCAACAAAGTGCTATGAATAATTCTTTCTGGCCACATCTTTTAAAAGCAGCCTGTATTTATTTATTTCACTGTGCTGCTGTGGCTCCTAGAACTTTCAACCACTTTTATCCCCAAAGCTGTAATGCAGCATCCTCCATAGAGCTAGGCTCAAAGATGATAAACTGGCTCAGTTTTTCAAATGCAGGAATAAAGGAAAGAAAGAGATCTGGATTAGAGCTATGGTCCCCCATTATGTCAGTCACTATGTCTGAACCTCTTCTCTTAGACTATCAGTAACTGCAACCAATACATAATGGAAAAACTCTGTCATTTGAGGAAGTGTTTATATAACTGTAATTTATGTGGATGTTTATTAAATACAGCAAAATTTCACAGGAACTATGACACAATGCTTTCTCCCTCCAGTCTGATCAGCCACCTCATAAAGAATATTCTTGACTTTTTTTAAGCTTGCTGCCTCACTCCATTAAATTGACATTTTGGTTTGATCCAAGCCTGACTTTATTCTGCGTTATCCAGGTAGGCAAGGATGTGATATACAGTCACAGGTTGATCACCACTGCTTGGCAGCTAGGCAAAGTAGAATTTCTCCTGGGAAGCATGACTGTAGCTGAAACTGTTTTTCCAAGTCTATGGTAGTTTAGAGGACTCCTCCAGAGTTCTTTTAGGCACTGAGGATATTCTTGCAGGCTAAAAGAAAAAATGATGTTATTCATTCAGTGTTCACCCTGCCCTCCACTCTTCCCAGTCTCTCTGGCACCTGTCAGCCCAGACAACCTTGGGGGGAAAATTTGTCACTGCATCAACATGGGAGTTATGCCCTGTGGAGAAGGGTAAAGAGCTAACAGTGGGAAGGAGATGCCCCTGGAGCAGCTTGTGGGGTAGGATTTGTGTCCACCTCTCCAATGGGCTTGTACAGTCACAGCTAAACTTTCCCAGATCTATTTTCCAGATTATAGACTATTACAGTATAATATAGTGTGTGTATGTGTGTAAATGTTGTTTATTATTAGTGCAAGAGAGCAAAGACTTTCCCCGTGGAAAGAAGTTTCCAAAAACAGCTGAATCCAGCCTTCTTTGGTTTTGATTGTGAGGGAAAGGGGCAGTTCTGTAACCTTGTCAGTGACTGGTACCAGGTGCTATCCCATATGTTATTAAATGGCCCAAATTCCCTGCATCTCCCTCCTCCTTCCCTCCAGTAAATCCACTCCTAGATTTAGGAGACAGGTTCTTTTTCCAACTGATACTGAATGGCTCTAGATACCTAAATCTTCTAGCATTTTTAAAAATCGGTGTGAGTGAGAATTACTGACCTGCTGTGCTAGGGCTTAGGGGAAACAAAGAAAATGTATTTTTTTAACACACTGAAAAAAAAATGATTCAAACCAGTAATTCCAATGTAACTATTAGCTTGAAATTGAACCTGACTTTTCCTATGATTTCTTTTTTGAGTTATAACTCTCCATAAGTCTAGACCTTCCCACTGTTGAGAGGAGCCCTGTAAGAAGAGCTAAACAAAAGCTTTCTGGAAATGTGAAATTAAGTACTACATTAATCAAATTGTACAATATGCAGTTAACTTAGTTATAGACTAGTCAGGTATAAATAATGCCATCTGGACACAGAAAAATTTCCAGAAAGTGGATAGTTTGCCTGTTAAAGTACATAAAATGGGGATGAACAGATGGAAGAAGGTAGAAATATATATGGTGTATGTTGCATAGGTGTGCTCTATCAGTACATCTCTTATTTTTAATAAGAGTGACAAAAAGTATCCGATTCATACAGCCCCACCTTTGTAAAGTAGCTGCAGAGGGCCACACAATATCCCTACACTAAATTAATATTATTCTTTGGTAATGAAGTGTTAAACATACTTTAAAACAAATATTGAAAAACAAGTATTTAGTGTGTTTATCCTCTGGGAGGGCTTCCTCCTCCTCTGAGATGAGGCAAGAATGTTATCAGTAAATTGGATAATCGGGAACTGCTTAGCTGAGAAAACAGGGTGGAAATATATTTTAAATTCTAATTTGTCCTTGAACAGCATCAAGCATGTTTCACATTTGTTACTAGATAGTTTTCCAGCTCACTATAATTTGGGGGAAATTGCTATTAATATGAAACTACAGTTAATCCTCAGTGGAAAGAGACTTTAAAGATGTTGACCACCGTTTGCTGCCTAACTAGATGGAAAACAATAAACATTTTTGGTACACCAATAATTGGTATTTTAATGTGATGTTAGCCAAGACGATTTTTGACCAAAAACTACATTGAAAAACACTAAACACCTTACGCTGTAGTCTCCATTGCTCCTGAGATCAGCTTTAGTGAAGAATATAATGGTAAGCTTAAGGTTTGTTAAAGACCTAAGGATGAAACAGAACACAAGATTTCTTTTTTTAATGTCCTGCCATGTACTTTTCCTGAGCTCATATGGGACATTGAGTGTTTTCAGATAAGCAAATTAAATGCATCTGCTTTGAAGCTGACCTTCTAGGAAAAACATTATTTTTCTACTTCGAGTCTTTGTCTACCAGAGTATCACTGTTACATGGATAATTACATTGCCACATAGCTGACAAAAGCATCATCTAGAAGGGAAATTATTAGGAGCTTCACCTTACTATGAGTTACAGAAACCATAAAATCAGGTAATTAGCAGAAATGCTTTTGCAAGAAGAAGAGCATTGCTGTGATGTAGAATAAAATGCCTGCCCATGGTTGCTTGTTGCTGACCTTAATATAGAAGGTTGTCTCAGAGAGCAATGATCTTTGTGGCTCTCATGGAGCATTGCATGCTCTTTCTGCTTTGGTGGTACAAATGCAAGTAAATGCAGCTTCAACAATTATCTGCTCTAAACTGCCTAAATTTTAGTTTTCCAGGTATACGCAATCTATAACTTTTTTTTCTCTTTGACCTAAGTTTATCTTGCATGCTGAAAGATAACACACACACATGGATCCCCTTCTTGACTTCTTAATCTGAAGATACTCTCTGCAGCTGAAAATTGTGATTACATTGTAGTTTTCTTTATAACATGCAAGTAATGATCTTGAAAATCTTTAAGTATTTTTTTTTGACCACTAGATTATTTCCTGGTTAATAGAAGGGCTGGAAGCAAGAAAGAAAGAAAGAAAAAAAAGGTGGCTATATCTTCCCCCCACTCCCCACAGCAATCCCATTTTCCCATCCAAGAGAGGAAGTGGAATATAGCTGATAGAATCCCTGAGCCAGTGTGAACTACAAACTCACAGTCAGTATGTCCCTGATTGGCTTCTTCAGCAATTATGAAAGAAAGGCTACAGATTTAATGCACAGGAAGATCCCTCCAAATGAGGGTTGGGTGTATTGATTAGGGAACTTGTATTTGCAGAGCTAATATTGCCTGCTTTTCAAACCAAACCTCTCAGAAGTGTAGCAGTCTTTCATATCTCAAGATCCGTGGCACATGTAACTCTCCAGACAGACTTTGTGCTACCCCACATCTTTTTTTTTGTGAAGCACGGGGATGGATTTTTAACACTGCTGGTTGCTTAGAGCTCCATCATCAATGGGCTTGAAATGAGAGGCTGCTTTATGCAGCCTCATTTTGTTCCAACACTTTACGTTCTTCTGTAAACTCAGGCAGAGCATATTGGCATAGTCAGGGGTTCATCTGCACATCTGTAAGGTGAGGTGTTTTCTGCCTTGCAGTGTCTGTACAGTTAGTAAATAAGGAGAGGTTACACCTCAAGTGCTTGATTTGTTTTGCTAGATCTAGTGTCTCAATGCAGCTGAGCATGGAAGTTCATTTTCTGTTAATAACCTCTGGATGGGATAAACAGCCACTGAGTATGATGGGTCTCAAATGTCACCAGAAGGGAGGACACAGGATGGTTTCTCTTGGAGAGCAGCAGAGGAGCAATAGCCTCTGACGAGACGTTGTTTTCTGCAACAAGCTGATGAGATGTTTTGGCAGAAGAAACTGCTTAGTGGTGTTCTCCAAGGGCAACAAACTCTTTGTTAGCTGAAACAGAGATTTTTCTGAAGAGCAACAGAAAATTCATCACTTAAGGTGTTAATGGTGTTTGGGCACATCTCTCACAGATGCTCTTTCAAAATGTCCCATCTGAAAATGTAGGCTGTTTCTTAACCAGAGAATCAAAAATGATGCTGAGCTCTTGCCAAGGGTGAGACAGCATAAATTCCAATATGGAGATGATCTGGACATCAAGTTTTATTGAAGAATCATTACATTACGGCTTTTACCCTATTTGTTCTTTCTCCCACTCGCTCACTCCCTCCCCACCAGTATTTCATTCCCTAGGTCTTCCCTTCCCTGCAGGGAGGTCACTGGAAAAATTGGGCAGAAAGTCATGGCAGTTTCTGCTTGCAGTTACCCATCTCAGGCACCACTGGCCAAAGTCCTTGGGCATCTTCTGGTATTGATGCCCACGACTTCCTCTGCTCTAGGATCTTCCCCCATTTCCCAGATCTCTCCCCAGGTCAAGATCTTCACCGTCTTCTTTCTGGACCTTCTTCTTTCTGAGAGAACATCTTCCTTTCAGGAACCCATCTCTTGGCATGAGCTCTTCTTTCTGGAAACCAAGTTACCCAGTTCCTCAAGTCTAAATAGTATATGTGCATAAGAAAAGCCCATGATCAGCCTCTTAACTAGTTGTTCAGGTTCCTGTCTCTTTATTAATTGGAGGATTTGGGATGCATCACTTCTGTTTAGTCAAAGTGTTATCAAATTTCCAAGTAGCCCATGCTGGTTGCAGTCAGCAAGTTGCAGGCTCCTTTTGCACTGGGAATCATCTTGCTAAAAGCGAGGTTATCTGATGGATTTGGCCAGACTTTTGTTGTAGGCTATATCATTGCACAGGCCAGACAGCTGCAGCTACCAAGCCTGCTGCTAACTCTACGGGTTTTCTTATCCCTAATAGTGGTAACACAATTATAGTCGATATTTTAATTAAGGATTTTGAACAACAAACC
Source organism: Podargus strigoides (assembly GCA_028020825.1). Classification (NCBI taxonomy): domain Eukaryota; kingdom Metazoa; phylum Chordata; class Aves; order Caprimulgiformes; family Podargidae; genus Podargus; species Podargus strigoides. Next base: position 10,317,376 of record CM051623.1, on the reverse strand, counting down.
AGCTTGTTATGCTGCTGCAAGCCACTTGTAGATGAGAAAAGCTATGGCTTGAGTTGACTTGGCCTGTTCTTGCTGGAATGCAGGGTGAATTGAGATAATGCAAATACTTTCTAACCATGGACAGTTTGAGTGTTGCATTGAATTATTCTTGTTGATAGACAAAATCTTAGAATACAATTTTAATTATTTTTTTTTGATTATTTAAGTATAAAGTAAAATTGCAGCTTAATATCCATATATTTTTGACTCCCAGGCAGGTAATACTCTTTTTGCATTGCAGAGCTGCATAAACTTCTGTACAATCATTTGATAGATTTTCTTATTCATTCAAACAATAATTGATGCCACATGGAAATGTACTTGTAGCTGTGCTTATAATTCAAGAACTAAATTCTCTAAAATCATAACAGTGAAGGCTGACATTACCTCTTTGAGCAGATGACAATCATAAACAAAAGTGGTTTTCTGCCCAACTTGTGTAATTTCACTGAAATCAGTAACTTTTTCTGGAAAAAAAATAAACTTTCACTTGAGTTGAAAGGTTTCATTTGAATGTTTTTCCACATTTAGCATTTCATTTTTTGTTGTCAAAACTGCTGTGGAAAAGAAATTGAAACACTTTTTTATAAAATGTGATTGTAAAATCCTGTGAAGATGCAACACATTGTGACTAGCTGTGAAAATAACTTCCCTGAAAACTAAACCAGTATAGCTGCCCAGTTACTTATGGTGGTGCCCTGAATCATCTCTAGTCTGAGCAAATCACGCCGTCACTTACACCTGCAGCTTCTGATGAAGTCCTCCTCATCTACATGTTTTCCTAGGGAAGAAATGACTTTGGAGCAGAAGCCTGTGTGTGGCCAAATTCTGACCATGCACTAGATTTTAGGTAGAGACACGTGCAGTTCTCTACTGTTGCTCCAGTTTCCAGCTCCATCACTAGCTACTATGAAATGGGCAAATGAGGGAGGGAGAGGAATCATAGCCATGGTAAGTCACACATCAACATTTCATGTGCAAGGCCTGTCACTGCAGGCACTGCCAGTCAGTCTGTGCTAGCAAAGACCAGGAACAACGCTGAGAGGTTGCACTGATGAGGGAGTGTTTCTGCTACAGAAGAGCCAAAAAACCTCAGTAAGTTTGAAAGAGCAGAAGGCCAGAGAGCAACTGGCTATTTGAATATCAGGGGGTTTTTTTAACTAAATCTTTTATAGTCCTAATTGATTGTTCTAATCTTCTAGCACATAGCAGCCTCTCATTTCAAGCCCGTTGATGATGGAGCTCTGTAAGCAACAGGCGATGTTAAAAATCCATTAGCAGAGCAGAGAGGATATTAAATCCCTTTGCTAAGGGCAGACAGTTATTTTGTTCTGTAACTCTTTTCCCACATTTTCAGTAAGCCCAGGGCCCTGCTTTTCATTTCACAACATAGTTTTTGTTCAGATACTGTTTTTCTGTTTTCCAACTCCTCTATAATGGTACAAGGCCCTTGAAAGATCAAGATTTTGGCACATGCAAGTGGTCTTACTAAATTGAACTGCTTTTTTAAAGCATCTCAAAACCAAAAAAATTCTGTAACTGGATGACTTTTCATTTCAACACACGTAAGAAACACAGGTGCAAATAACCTAATCTTGCCAACATGGAGATCTTGTTTGAAATCGGACTTTCATCATCTTCATCTCACAAAGAGTTACTGAACACACTATATTTACTAATATAACTGAAACCAAGATCAGCCATTCATCTCTGCTTGCCCTCCTTTGGGACACCACACCATGTTTAATTTCTCCACGGTCCTTTGTCCTGTTCAGCTCTGGTACCATCATCTCTGGAGCAGTTCAGCAACAACTCCCATAGGCAAGTCTACAACTGTCTTCTTTAAGCTATTTTTCTTCTAAGCAAAGCAACCCGATACAAAGGTCTACAAACGCAGGCTCAGCAGTTGTCTAGAAATTTGTTTAGAAAAGTAGGTATTGAGATATCAGTGTCAGTTTGTTTAGAGCAAAGAACGTTAGATATGATTTATTGTGTTTGTTTTTTAGAGGACTGGGACTTTTTCTTTTGATAATAGTTAGCTGTTAGTTTATTTATCATGGTGTTCCAACATCTTAACATTTAGATGATCAGAAACCTGAGATGATATTTCAAGAAGTATGGAGGTGGATGTTTCCTTTCAGGGACAGACATTTATAGCAAAGCTGCTGAATATGTGAAAAGTGAGTCGCAAAAAAAACCTCTCATGGCCAAATTTTTCAGAACAGGGCAATGAAGTTCATCCTCTTCTGATCACCAGACATCACAAATGAGAATCACTTTTGCATCAAAAGAAAGGCTTATTTGCATTTTAAGCCTCGTTGTTCCTGAACCACAAAATAAAAGGTTTGACAGCAGTGGAAGTTCTTTGTCAAAGAGTTACAGAGCTGATTTGCAAAAGGAATAAAGGCATTTCCTCTTGCTGATATTTATGATTAAAAACCATAACGTTGGAAAGGATTTTATTTTAGCAGGGATATTTTTCTTCTCTGTAACAGTCTTGAAGAAAAACCTGCCTATTACTGCCTCAGATTTTTCTCAGCATGTTGTTTCTAAAGAAAACCATGTCACTAGGAAGTCAGTTCTAATTTTATGCACTGTTTGGTAGCATGTCTACATACAAGGAAACTTTTCTTGCTATTTAAACATTGGATATTATTATGGGGAAATTGGGTGGGGTATGCACTCAGACCAACACCTCTCAGTGATATGTAGCCTAAAATTTATTAATTTGGCAGGCCAGATACCATGGTTTGACATCAAGTCCTATTCTAGAGAACATAAATATATAAGTAAGTCCCCAGCTTCTCCCCACATCCCGTTTGGTTTAGACTGACACAAGGTGGATGCAGCTCCAGCTAGTCAAGGTGTCAGGTCCAGACCTGGCAGCTTGGTTCCCAAATCGAGTGCTTCCTTCTCTAGCTTCCACATGTTGTTGGACATCTCTCTACAGTGTACCCCCATCCTGAGGAGTTACTGATTTAACCTATCCAGAACTCTGCACATTTTGAACCAGTATATCACAGAATCACAGAATGTTAGGGATTGGAAGGGACCTCAAAAGATCATCTAGTCCAATCCCCCTGCCAGAGCAGGAACACCTAGGTCAGGTCACACAGGAACATGCCCAGACGGGTTTTGAATGTCTCCAGAGAAGGAGACTCCACAACCTCTCTGGGCAGCCTGTGCCAGTGCTCTGTCACCCCCACTGAGAAGAAGTTCTTCCTCATATTTATGCAGAACCTCCTATGTTCAAAGAAAAAAAAAATGCACAAGAAAACCCTTACTAAAGAGTTAAAACTTTGAAGTCAAGACTGTGCTGCTGTTATTCATGAAAAAATTGCCTAAATAAGACTTTTCCTTAGTTTTATCTGTGTGTTTTGAACCTTTTCATCCTATGCATCCGTTACTTATGTGTAGAGTGCCTTTGCCACAGTGTTCAAATGAGCGTAGATTATCTAGTCAGGTCAAAAGAGAAGGGTATCCGTAAAGTGCAATTTCATCTCCTTAAAAAAGGAAAATTGATCCTTTTGAATCATCAAAATGACAATGCCAAGGTCTGCCATAACACATTTATCTGTGGGCCAGTTAGGAACAATACACAGCAGACCACAAAATTATTGTCTTCTTTTTATTACTTTTTTGAAAAATCCATTCAGTCTTGTTTTTAGCAGTGGGTAAGTGCAATGAGAGGTTTGTTAATAGTACTTATAATTTTATGTGAGGTGAATATCTGTGTGTCAGTCAATGCACCTGGTAACTGTGCATTCATCAACTTGAATTATCAGTCAGGCATCAGACAGTACCGACTTCCAGCAGCTGGCCATCTTGAGTGGCTGGGGAAATCTGGGTTCAGGCTCAGATCTATAGGTCGCCTGGTGACCAGCTGAGGATCTGCACCTCTGTCCTCGTCACAATATCAGCTGGGGCAGGTGATGGGGTCCCAGCATCAGCGAAGAAAAAGAAGTAGGATGGTGCCAGCTATTAAGGCAGAGAAAGGGAGCAATTCCTGAGGTGGTGTGAAGCACCCAAGGAGGCTGAAGGCCAAGGAAAAGCAAGCAAAGGGATGTCTAACTCATCCTTACAAAGCTAATGATTTTGGGGAATTAGACTCAAGATTTTTAACTTTAAAGATGTGGATGTCCTGCATAGAAAATGATGTTCTCTGATCTTCCCACAGCTCTTGACCGAGGCAGAGCAGGGGAAAGAGGAGGGCAAGCACTTGTCGAGCAGCAGCCAGCTGCGGGGGGAGGAAGTAGCCATAGAGGAATTTTTAAAAATAGTCTCTCTTTCAACATCAGAGCTTTTATGCAAAAACAGTTAATTAAAAATGAAGAAGGAGGCAGGAGAGGAGGTTGTGCAAAGGCTTAGAGACGACTGCAGGGACACTAGTACCATTTCAGAGACTTTCCTTTCTCCTTCTAAGGTGACATCCTGAACCCTTCACTGCTACAATACTGGCCCAGCTTGCTTAAAATTCTCTATTTCTGATAAATTCTGGCCTGGAGACAGCTTTCTGGTGACAATTGCAAATGCGCTTGGGGAGAAAAGGGCAAGGCACTCATTATTTTTATCAGCCTCCCACAGCAGAAGTTGAAGTTCTATGAAAAATACGTAATTTTAAATGTATTTATTTATGAAAGTTTTGATCAAAACAATTTCTGACTGGCACGTTCCTCTCAGCTGGAATGATAAAAAATAGTGGTTAAGTCACAGCTGGATTAGCTGGAGGTGACAGTCTTTCTATACCTCTTTCCCTTTTTCTTTCTCTCTTTTATAGACCTGAACATTTTTTTATCTTCTCCCTTTTCTTTTTCCACTTTAACATAAGTATCTAATATAGTTAACTTTGTACAGTCAGAATAATGTCATGTTGTTACCAACATTTGTAGTTTTCTTTCAAATTTCTCCAGGCTGTAGGGCTTGTTCTCCCTCTCTAGCTATTAATCTTATGTTGAGTCTTGAAACAACAGGCAAAAAAGCATCAGCCAACAGCGCTCCTGCCATAGCTGTGCTGGCCAAATAGATGATAAAGGTTCCCTTCACATTTGACAAACATAATATTCATTTGCATTCCTTAGGATAATTGTCACTTTCCTGAAATGCAGAGTAGTTACTAAATTACTTTTATAGGAGAAACTTACTGACAAACAGATTCCAAAGACTTGCAATCAAATTCTGCCCTGTCTCCTCTGTCTCTCACTAACTGCAAATCTTTCCATTCACCTGTAATGAGATGTTCTGTTTCCATTTAGGCTCCCTCCATAAAAGGCTTAGATTTACAAAAGTGATGCAGTGTGTCCTTTTTGTAGTAATTAGGGTCAGATTATCAGAATAGTTGAAGATTCAATTTTCCATGGCTGTTCTGGAAAACCTAACCACTGGTTTAGATATTCAAATGGGAGCTGACCCAGTTGTAGAGTGTTTCTAGCAAGGCGTTATTAAACATGACCTGGTTCTCAAAACAACATGTCCTTCCAATGCCAGATGTCTGGATGCATTAGCTGGTACCTGAAGAAAATTACCGTAGCAGAACCTCATTTGTAAGTTTATTTAAGAGCCAGGTATCCTGACTTGAAATTTCCTTGTTTGATTCCAGTGGAACACTGTTTCTTTTGTCAGTCTTGGCTTTTTTATTTGCAAAAGGAATATCAGCCTTTACAGACTGTGAGATAATTAACAGATACATTAATACCTGGGACACAGAGGACATATGTGCAAATATATGATGAGTGGGTTTTTTTCCTACATGAATTTCATGATTACACTGACCGTTATGTTTTTGGGTACTACGAGTCAGATAAACAGAGAATCATAGAATAGCCTTGGTTGGAAGACCTCGAAGATCATCAGGTCCAACCATTAACCCAGCACTGCCAATTCAACACTAAACCATGTCCCTCAGCACCACATCTACATGTCTCTTAAATACCTCTAGCAGCCTGCAGTTTTTACAAAATAAACACCAGCACCTGGGCCAAATAACGTTGTGTTAGTGACACCTCCAACAGTTTTACCTATTAGTCCCTCAAATGGGAGCCAGCCCATCCAAGTTTTGGCAAACATACTCATATATTGCATAGGAAAACTCATGAGGCTATTAATCACCTTGGTTTTGGAATTAGGTTAATATGGTATTCAAGAGATGACACTCAAGAACATACTCTGACCAATGAAAGTAAAAAAGAAGTATGGAATAGGGCTGCCCATTTGTTGAACACTGGCCACCCTGTTCAGTTACCCTGTTCAGTGAATGAAGTGTGCCTTGAATAAAATAGTAACAATCACATCCCTAGATTGCAATGAAAAAGTGACTGAGCAGAACCTTTGTTCTGGCATGCTCAACATTTAACAATTTGATTAAGTAACCTTAGTAAGGGTTTTTGGAGAAGAAGGTGGGAGGAATGATTACTTCTTGAAGGTAATAACAAAGACTTCATCAAAGCTGTTAATCTACTCCCCCCTTTGAATGAAAATCAGAGGAAAAAAAAAAAAAAGTATTTAGGGTACTCCAAGTTTAGCTTAATTGCTGAGCCTTTACTGCCTCTATTTCTGATCCACCACAAACTGAAATGATTCCAGGTGGGTTAAGAGATTTCAGTGAGTACTTTATACCAGTAGCTTCTAGCTATGCTTAAGAGTTGGCATAGGGGAATATCTGCTAATGGGAACAAATGGTAGGCTGCAATCAGGCTGTCAGTTATTTAGGGGGACAGGAAGCAAACAACAGAATGATGGTCAAGCTTGCAGGTCATCAGAGTATGTTCAGCAGAAGTCCCTGAGGAAAGCATTCTAGTATCCCAGACTTCACTACTTCTGCAGGAACACTGCCCCTTCCAGACACTGCTGTGGCCCATCTCAAATATGAACTCCCTGTTTACTTTTCCCCTTCCCCATGCCTCAATCTACAGAAAGATGAACCCAGATGGAATAAGCACACTGCAAAGAGGCTTCCACCTTCAAACAAACCCTGGTATCTTATGGCAGAAAAGTGAAATGATACAAATTCCCCTAAGAGTCTGCCCCATTGTGGTGGTGGTGGTGGTATTATTATCAGCAGCAGCATAATTTTTTTACTTTTAGTTATTAATATCACTTATTTTTTACTATTTAATGTATGTCCAGACCAAATTTCTAGCTTTCTCATGCTCTCTGGAGGAATCTATTGGCAAATAATGTTTCAACACATTGCTATATCCTGTGACATTACTTTAGGCATAATGAAATAACTAATACTAGCATGACTGTAGGACTTTCACTGCACTTACTCAGCTTTACGTAACTTGTTTGCAAGATCCATATCCTGCCTGCTTTTTGGCCATTTCAAATTACCAGGATGCCTTCCAAACCCAGCCCCATTCAGGCAACTGCAAAGTCAACAAGCTCACTTACATGGAAGGCCAAAAAAGTGATGCAATGGCTTAAACCCTAGTCTCATTTACCTTTATACCAAATGTAGATCTATTCTCTGTAGTTGAGCTGTGGCTGTGCCTCAGTTCTGAATTTCAGGAACTTTTGGGTCAGATACATTGCCAATATGTAATTGTCTAGCCTCTGGCATGCAGTTTTAAATTAGCTTAGCCATGATTCTCTGAGGAGGTTTGACTTAGTGTGCTGGAGATCAGAAACTGAAGAAGAGAGAATTATCCTGGGAAAAAAAGAAAATGTGTCTTGTGAAAGTGCCATTTTCAGAGCTTGAGATATGGTAGTTAGGTGTAAATACAGAATAAATACTGCTTCTTTAAGCCCTTGAATTATTCCTCAGTGGGAGGCAGGGAGATACATGCAAATTATTTCCAAGCTACCTAGTCCTTCAGTAAACCAAGTAGTTAGAAATGACAATGAATTAAAGATCGAAGCTGTTGGTAGTTATAGGGAAATTCATTTTGATTTACAAATGCTTCTTCTAGACTCGAGTGTGTGACTGAAATACTTTGCCTGTTCTGAAAAAAATGGGGTTTGATTTTTGAAAGTCACACAGATACTTGGCATTCATTTTGTACACCATTTGGATGTGCAGTTATATTAACAAATGTGTATCTTCTGTGATCACATGGTTATAACATGTAAAGACTGATATAAACCTTGTCATGTTACCATTAAAATGGCTGGAAGAGTGTAACACAGCCAGCAGAAAGGACTGTGAGACTGACTGCTTTTTCAGTGGAATCTTAGGAGTAACTTGGTAAAGCAAGTAAGAGTTATGTCAGTACAGACCAGCATGAGAGGAGAATTAGACCCAGTGTAAGCACTGACACTAAATACATGTTCTATAGGCAAAGTATGATGTCATAGAATAGAATAGAATAGAATAGAATAGAATAGAATAGAATAGAATAGAATAGAATCACAGAACAGCCTTGGTTGGAAGAGACCTCTAAGATCATCAAATCCAACCATTAACCCAGCACTGCCAAGTCACCACTAAACCATGTCCCTCAGCACCACATCTACACGTCTCTTAAATAACTTCAGGTATGAGGACTCCATCACTGCCCTGGGCAGCCTGTTCCAGTGCTTGATAACCCTTTAAGACAAGAAATTTTTCCTAATATCCAACCTAAACCTTTCCTGGCACAACTTGAGGCCATTTTCCTTTTTTTCATTCCACTATAAATACAAAAAACTGTGGAGGAAGACCTGTTTTCTCATGGTGTTAGTTGTGACCATCAGGAAGGGTGATTCAGCATTTCATCATCAGTAATAAAAGCACAAAGCTGCAGAAGTCAATATTGGTTTGAGCATGTGTTATTGAAAAGAAACTATAACTGAAAAAATCCTCACAGCACAGTAATCCAAGTACACGCACACATAAAAAAAAAAAAAAAAAAAAAAAAAAAAAACCATCCAATGAGGATGTGTTATTCTAGTAAATCCTGTGTTTACTAGGAAAAAAAACACCAGGAATGAGCCTAGACTTTTGCATATACTCCAGCAGTGAGGTGCTGTGCATCGGCTTAGCTGAGATGGGACAAACAGGCAACAAGTGAGGAGCAGGTGCTGACCCCCCTCTGTGGGAGTCCCTGTGGTGCACCCTGCACTCAGCCCCTTTTCACACCCCGTCTCTCCAGCAATCTCAGTAGGAAGATGGCGAGGGTGTTGGTTCCCTGTCCTACAAGAAGCACACAAGTGAAACATCTGAGCTTGGCTTACTGCAGCTTCCCCCAGCTCCTCCAACGTGTCTCTGGCTGGCTGGAAAGTGACCACTTCAGAGACCTCTTCCCCTGAAAGCAGCCCTGTCAAGGCTCGAGTTTTGTCACCAAATCAATGAGCCCTTCCCTGAAGTGCTTCTTTCAGATGTAGCACTTCAGTGAATGAAGTCAGCAGGCTGTACATGGCATCAGCTACTCAAATAACCAAGAGTTACATGAGCACTTTCAGATGCAGGATCCTTCTGACTAATATTCCTATCATGTGTGACTAATGAGGGCTGGTTAAAATGTCAAGATTTTTTTGAGGTTTTTTTACTACCTTTCTTACTCACTCTCGCAGTAGATGATAACGAACTGACATGTTATTTACTCATTCCATTTATACAGTCCCGTCGGGATAAAGGAGTTGCTGCAGCTTAACTGCTTCTGCGTGGTTTAGGAAGACTTGCGGGTCTCTGAATAAGAGTGACTGTTCCTGCCTGGAAGCAAACAGTTTCAGCTCTGTCATTTAAGAGTAGGTCCACACTGATGATAATGCAGAACTACAGTTGCCCAAGCAGAAGTCTGCTTCTGTAAAGCAAAATTTCTCCTGGAGCTCCTCTACCTGCAATGCTGGACTTTACCACTACCAGTGAAGGAGAGCAAGGTCAGACCCATGGCAGCCTCACTGCCCCACTCAGGGACACACAAGGAGCCTTTGCTGCACCCTCTGAGCACTGACCCAGGGAGCTGAGAGCAGCAGTCCCTTGGTGCATGGGTGGGCAATCATAAGCAAGCTGGCTTAGCCCTCTCACCTACCCCTGAAGCTACCTCTCACCCACAAAATCTGGTCCTCCACTGATGACCTGGCTCCCCAGGGCAGCTCCAGATCCTGGGTGCTACTTCAGCCAGGCACGACTCTTATGACAAGCCCTTTCAAAATAGCAATCATGTCCATGAGGCAGAGACATCACTGATAAGACTATTGTACAACACAGCTAGCCCAATATATAACTAAAGGCAGCAATAGCCCAGGAGAGAGCATGGAGGAGAAATGCCTAAAGTGGAGAGGCTGTAAAGAAAATGTGTGTATAAATGTATATTAAAAAAATGTAGGCAAGGCGAATAATGCTGTTGATCTTTTCTCTGCTGCAACTGACCTCTACATCAGTTCTTTCAGGTCATTTGTTAAATGCATGGAAATTATTGATTTTGTCTACTTAAATCATTTCTGTGCATTTCACAGGGACAAATGCTAAGCACGGACTGCGCTGTAAGGCTTGCAAGATGAGCATCCACCACAAGTGTGCAGACAGTACTGGACAGCAGCGTTGCATGGGCAAGCTGGTAAGTGAGCAGCTCAGGGCAACAAGTGTGGTAGGAGGCATCAGCTTGTGCTGGAGCCACTTGCTTTGTGTGTCTGACCCCCCGGGCTGGCATTTAGCCAGTGCATTAACAGAACTGGTATCAGGTCGCTTTACTGAGGTGGGAAAAGTACAGCCAGGTGATGCCTTATCTGGGCAATTGCTGCTACTCAAAAACCTGAACAAAAATGAAACATAAACCTGATCTGCTTTGTGGATGTGAGAATAGTTACATAATCCAAATTTAGCTAAATATCCCTTGATTTAAACTGTGCTTGCTGTAGTGTAAATCTCTCAAGGAACACTATAAATTAGTCAAAACATTTCAGTGGAGTTTAACAAATGAAAAATCCTTCAAATTATGTTTTATTGTTTTTTCCACTGTTAGACCTTGATGAAAAATCATAATTCATTTTAAAAAGAAAACCAAAGCATATTTCACAGTGAGACACTACAGAGTTTGAAGCAATCTCTCAGTAAGAAAGGCTGGAGGAGACCTGACCCTGTATGGACACAGCACCTTAGTGCCCGGGTCACCTTCTGAACAGCAAATTCTCATTATTGGCAAAGGCTGGACACTGCGTTTGAGATTATTCCAGCCTAGCTTGATGGCTCTTATGGGAATATGGTTCTTTTGGTTACTTCTGGGAAAAGAACTTGGAAAAAAATGGCCATTTGGAATATGAAAACTGAATCCATATATTTATGTTTCAGATGTTCTCAGATTTGTTGCAACCTGAAGGCACCTGAGACAAATGAGTTAAAACCAAACAGCTTTACCATGTTAAATGATGAAAAAAATCAAGCATTGACATCAAAAGGGCTAGAAAAGCCACCTCTCCCTGGAAAGATCTTTTCTCTCCAAGAATTAACGTTATTGTTGTTTATGCAACTGCAACAAATCTTTGTGCATTTAAACTATAATTGTAGCTCCAGTGTGAGGCATTCTGGTATAGAAAGTTGGTCTGTGAAGAGCTGAATGGCCTCATTGCAAGCCTTGGACAAGCCACATATTAAATCACATGAACTGTTTCATGCATTTTTTTATTCTAGCCTCAACTCTTGTGGTTACTAATTTACAAAAGCAGAAAAGGAGGAGCCAAATTTGAATAGGAAGGCATCCAACAAAGTCATGGGAGTTTTATGAGCTCATGTTGTGTCTGAACCTAGTTTGTCTGGGGGCAAACTGAGGCTGGGGAATCTGGAATTTATTCCTTTAAGAAACCAGATTTCTCAATCTCCTCATTCTTTCTCAATCCATACTGCAGTTCATTAGCAAAAGCACAAGTTGTCCATCATTTTTTGATGTATACTGAACATAGGATACAGAAAATATGCACATCCCCATGAGGCTTTTCCGCTTCTCACTGTGACTGTAAGTTCTCACAGCCCACAAAGATTAGAAATCTGAGAGACCATTTGTGAATGCGTTATCTTGAAGGGCATTTACAAAGCCTTGGATGTTAGCATCTTCTTTTTGGCTACTCATCTGGCAACGACTTGGGGAGGTTTTGACCTTACAAGACAAAAAAAAGCAGAGGAAACTGAAGTCAGTTGGCAGCAAACCTTAGAAAAACCTATAGAAAGGCTCTAAATTCCTTCAGTTTCACAAGTGCATGTGTGGGAACATGAGGATGTGGAGTTAGAGTGGGGAAGAATAGTTGCATGCTTAGCAAATGCAAAAGAATGCAAATTCACATTATGTAACAAAAAAAGGAGAGGGAAACTTCCCAGAACCTCTAATGATTCAGCAGTTCTACTGCAATTAATTAGTGCTGCTTTTGTGTAAGACAAAAGAAAAAGGGGGGCTGAAAACAAGTCCCTTTTCCTTCTACATAAATACGGGAAATTGTAATTTTCCAGGAGAAAAATCAAATAAATCCCTGATCTATCAACCCCACAGTGACTCAACAACAGGAGGCAAATTTCCAGCCTCACCACACTGCTACTCCACTAGCCGGAGAGCTGAGGTTATTTCTACTACATCAGTCGTGGCAGCAATGCATTTCATTTGTTTTTGCTTTCTCTCCCTCCAGCCAAAGGGATTTCGAAGGTACTACAGCTCACCACTGCTCATTCACGAACAGTTTGGCTGCATCAAAGAAGTGATGCCTATTGGTAGGTTTTGATTGCTTTTCTGTTCAGCCTCCTTTTGATAGTGCTCTGTAACAGCAGTGGCAGACTTCCAGCCCTGGTATTTACCCTCAGCAGCCTTCCAGCTACTTTCAGTGACTGGATGTCCTTCTGCCATCTCAGGAAAGGACCACTTCAAAGATAACAAAGCTGGAAGAGGAGAGGGTGTGTTTATTGTGCATTTCACTCAAACCCCTGTACATATAACCTCTAAGTAATCCCCCTGTTTATAATAATAACTACCTGAGCTCAAGGCAGAAACTTAAAAGGAGGAAACACTGGACTATTGAGGTGAAGGTCTGAGCTGGGATGAACCCTATAAAAGACAGACATCAAAACAGTGAGAGGCATTCAAACCACTGCTTTGGCTTTTGAGGGACTTTGCTAGGTTTCTGTCTTTTTTCACGCACACTTCTTTCTTTCATCATATTCTTTCCTTGTTGACCATGTTGTCCTGGTTCCCCAGGCACAGACCCATGGGCCAGCCATGCAGGCAGGCCATGAATCCCCGAGTCAGCTGGGAAATCCAATCAAGGCAGCTGACTCACAGGTGTATCCCATACCACCTAATCATGTTCACTATAAAAGGAGGGAGTTCAGTGAGGGTGGAGTTGTTCTTCCTAGGTCTCCTCTGTCTTGGCTTCCCAGTCCTGCTGCTGACCTCAAGGACCAGGCTGAGTAGAACCTTGTACACTTTATGTTGGTGATTGTATTAGTTTTGTTATTTCACTAAATCTGTTTCTACTTCAACCCATGGGGCTTCTCCCTTTTTTCCTCCGATTCCCCTTCTCAGCTGGGAGGAGTCATCGGGTGGTAGAACAACTGCTACGGTTTAGCCTAGGGTACAGGCTAAACATAGACACACGTCTACACATTGTTGAGTATTTAAAAGACCAGATTCCTGAAACTGATTTTGAAATTCAGAAGTTAAGTTGATTGTGGAAAATATTTCTCCCCACTAGTACTCTGACCAGGCAAGCCTGACAGTGCAAAAAAAATGAAAGCCAAAACTAGGCGGTCAGTTTAAAGTGGCTTATCTAAGGATATTTACTTTGTTGGGTTTGGCAGCTAAAAAAAAAAAAAAAAAAAGTGAATTACATGGATCTCATCTTTCTCTTTCTAAAAAACATCCATCATTTTTGTCAGAAATAATAGAAACAGTTTGAAGAAACTCTGGCCGAAAAATGAAGTATGCTTTACTCTCATCAAAATTCAAAATCCCATGTATTTTCTCAAACATATATTGGCCAAAATTTCCCTCCTTCCACACAGTGCTACAGATGTACTGTATTCTACATGTCTACTGCCTTGTACCACGAGGGAGGCTGAGGTCTAATAATGCAGTATGTAGGAGAGGATTTGAACTGGATTTGCTCATGCCGGTTGAAAACATCCATTTGTCTGCTATGGGTGATGACTTTGGGGCCAGCAATAAGGGAGAGTGGGAATAAGGATTTAACAGGCATATGCCAGTGGGGGTGGTGGCCTTTCTGGCTACCCCTGGGGTGAGATGAGCGACCTGGACTACATTCCCAATGGCAGATACCTACTCACACCTGCCTTCAGATCCCGTATGGCCCCACAGTGGAGATGTTAGTACCTTTAAAGGAAGATCCCAGCCATCTTGTTTAGTCAAAGTAGTCAAGTAGTAGCACTTTCAGGGTAGCTGGATAAACACGATGGCCCACCCACGCCACAAGGATGCTCAGGCATGATGCAGGGTTTTTTCCTTCAAACATCTACTGTTAAGAGCAATCCAAGAGGTCAGTGGTAGAAACAGGCAACAAACATAGATTAAAGCCTCCTGGTACTTTGTCTTCCTTACCTGAGTGTAGGCAGTATCAGTGGTGATTAGCAAAGGAGGATGGCAGGTGAAAAGAGACGAGGCAAGGGCAGGGACTTGAAGAGCCTGTATGAGGAGAGGATGATCTTTATGGGAGAAGAGAGGCAGCAGAAAATCACTAACAAAAGGAAATTCCCCTAAGTTCCTCAAACACTTGTTTATCAGGATAGTCTCTCAATGTGCATTTCTAAACATACAGCCCAGGCGTGTTGGTAGAGGCTGATGTTTCTCCAAGTAGAGGAGGAAAATGAAGAGAAATATCTTCAAGGGATTGATGCATGTTTTGCTCTTTCTCTTGTAGCCTGTGGAAATAAGGTTGACCCTGTGTATGAAACTCTCCGCTTTGGGACTTCCTTAGCTCAGAAAACCAAAAAGGGCAGTTCTGGAAGCGGGTCTGACTCTCCCAACAGAAATTCGGTAAGTTTCCCACATCTTTCTTCCATTTTCTTTGTGGAAGAGCAACAGATATTCATTCACAGGAGTTTGTATCAGACTTCACAAAACTTGTATTTCAAACTGTAAAAAAAAAAAGTAATCTCACACCCAGCTTCCAAAATGAGACCAGAAAACAGATTATTTTTGCAAACTTGGGTTTTAAATATCTTTTAGATGACTCTTGAGAAAAAGAGAACAATATAAATTAAATGAATAATCTTCTTTCATCAGACTGGGAAAGGAAATTATATTCTTTTGATTTTTCATATCTGTGTAAAAGTGGAATAGAGATATTTAACTCATGCTGGAGTAGACACATCCTGCCTGGTGGTGGTGGTGGTGGGCATTGACCCTTCATACAAGTGATAGCAATGGGTTAGAGTCCTCAGAGCCTAAATTTAAAAGTACAAGGTCCACAGTAGAAGCCCAACCAAAATTAAGCCACTGCTACAGAAACAAGGCAATGGACTGGCACCTCCAACCCTGCCCAGTGTAGACTCAGGAGGGAGGCATCACAGATTTGGGCTCCTCTCTCCACAACACAAATACAGGCAGGTGTGCTCAGCTGCTTGTACCCAGACAGGGAGATTTTCACCTTTGTGGTAATCCTTGTCATTCACTGTCTCCTATCATAAAAGTCACTTTCTTCAGAACCATGGCAGGAAGAGATGGAGGAGAAGGACAAGAGAAATAATAATTCCCTTAGCCCTGCCTTTGCTAAATCCTTACCTAGTTCAATAATAACGCTTACCAATTTCTTCCTTACTGAAATGGTTATTTCAGCAGTATTGGAATCCATGAAATCAGGATCTCATTCATGGTGTTGGAAGAATGTTTCATACCCTCTCACCTCTCATAAACAGACATTTAAGCCTATTATTGGGTCTCGTTTTTCCCAAGAGATCCTCCCCACTCCCTGCCTGCCACACACTCCTCACCCCCACCCTACCCCCCCCAAAAAAAAATCACACCGTTTCCCTGGGACTTACGTGTATGCTCCCTCACATGGCTGAACTGTAACCTCAGGTGGTATGGGTGGCCTCTAAACAGATGTCCATTTCTGTAAGATGGGAAAGAAGACAGACAAATTTAAACAAGAACTAAGTGAAATTTGCAAGGGAGGTGTTAAAGGACACGTCCTCTATCCACCCTTGTTTGTCCCTTAATAGCAATTTGGTAATTTTCATTCATTTTAAAACCCAAAGTGACTCTACCACCTGTTGCATTGTGATTACAGTTCTTCCTTTCAATTATTTAATTTACTTTGAAACAGAAGTTCTAGAAATGTAATTATTGCTTTCTAAATCAATAAAGCATTGTGTTGAATTATGAATGACAACTCAAGCGTAGAAATTGTGAATGCTGTGTCAGCTTACCCTAGGGAGCTGATCATAACTAGGTGAGGTGTGGGTGTAGAATGATGAACGCAAGTTCATTATGGGAATTTCTCCAGGGTATTGAGGCTGAGAGGGAACATAACACGTGTCAGCATACAGAAAATAGAAAACATTAGAGAACTGAAAAAACAGACATGTGAAACCATAACTTCTGCCAGTAGAAGCCAGTGAATTGAAACAAGGATAAAAAACAGGGGCAGATATAACCCTGCTTCACACGATGGGGCCGTGGAGCTCTAAAACTCTGACGTGTGATGCAGGAACAGACACTGAGCAGTGACCCAAGCAGGAGCATGACACAAAGCCCTTAGAGCCTGAGTGACAACGCACCAGAGCAGGTGAGCTAGGAGCACATGTTCAGTTGATAACACGTAGGGACTGAGATCTTTCCCCACAGAAGTCGTCCTCACTTCTGTGCTGTTCTGCTCCTCTCAAAGCAGAAACAGTGATGCAGCATGAGGCTCACAGCTGTGCTGGGGCTTTGCATCTGGCCTGTGCCCCATCCACAGGAGCTGGGGAGTGCTTAAAGGTTCTGACATGTCACCAAACCAGGGTCATGGTGACACTGGGATCCTACTTCACCTCACAGGTCACATCCAGGCTGTCAAAGGGCTAGCTCTGGGTCAGAGCAGCAGAGCTGCTCTTGATGACGGTAGTTAAAAACAAAGGTGATTAGCCTAGGAGCCATGCTGAGCCTCTACAGCCATGAAGCTTCCAGGAGTGCAGTTCATGTCTCTGCACAGAGTAGAGATAACTGTCTTGCTCTGAACTAGCCAAGGTATTTTTAACATGATGGAGCAGCGTGGAGGCACCCACTGTGATTTTTCAGCCTGAATTCTGCATTTCCCATAAAAGAAAGTGGCCATATGCTCCAGATTTACTATCTACTGCTTCCTTCAAAAGTGTGCTTCTGCAACCCACATTTATATAGAATGTCACTTGAGGTGATGTGAATGTGATTCCAGTTCTTGTTAATTTTTGTGGATCAGCTCCTCTCAAAAACAGCTTTGTATCTCTGTCATTTCTATTACACCATTTGTCATAAAGCTCTTGACTGAAAAATCTTTAAAGGTAACTGCGGTTACTTCAGGTTTTGGGTAAGGTATATACTGAAGAGATAGTCACTGCACATCCCATATGCAGTAGCAGCCAATAAAATATTAAAATAATCAGCAATTACGAAGCTAGTCTATGAAGACTAAGGAACATGCTGTAGCAATGAGCTGAAAAATAGCTGGGACTCACTATTTCAACAAAGCCAGTCCTTCCCTTCTCCACCCAGCAACTAGAAATCCCTAGATACGCTCTATACTGACTTCACATTAGCATTACTATTGCAATGCCTTCTCGTCCAGGGGTGACCCATTTGTGCAAGATGCAAGACAAGCATGACCTGCTGCAAAAGGCTGAGTCTAAAAACAAGGCATAACAGAGCAGTGAAGTAGAAGGCTCTTAAAATAGCAAGGGAAACAAGACAACCACAAGATACTGGTGGCATAAATCTACTTTTAACCTCTGTGTTTATTAGTATCTTTGGATGGGGAAGTAGATAGGAAAGTAATAGACAGGGGAAATAAAATTGTCAAAGCACTTTCTAAAAAAAGGCTTTGTTGTCAACACTAGTAAAAGAAAAAAAACACATTAAAATCTATAAAGCAATTCGGATTTTGTGCTCTGCGAACAAAAGCAGTGAGTGTTCCTTGTTTGGCTTTTTCTCCTGTAACACAGGCAAAGGTCTGCAAAGCAATGGACAGAACTATGTGTACAAGGTAATTCTAGAGTGTAGTGGAATACTGAAGTCAAATCCTTCCGTGTATCTTAAAATCTTGTTAAAGTTTAGGAGCATAAAAGGATTTACTGTTTTTCAGATTAGAGGGAGCACCTGACTCAAGTTCAATCTTTGGATTTTTTATGATTATCAAAGATGTTTAACCCAAAAGAAGTCATGTAGGAAGAGTGCAGAAAATAAAGTTCCATAAGGTCAAATTTGGACAAAGTTGTTTGGAGCAGTCCCTGGTTCCTATCGGGCTATACATGGAGAAACCAACTACCCAACCAAGGAATCTGGTGCCTTATGCAGAGTACACTTCTGAGGCTTGGGATTATGTCATCCCACTTTTTCCTATGCCCTAGAACAACGGGTCCCTAATCATGATTGACATTATTATGGTATAAATAAGAAATCATAGTAATTCTAACAAGAATATTTGGGTTTCATTTTCCCCTAACCATACCAGGCAGATGACTGTTAAAAAGCAAGGGAGGGCAGATATTTAAAGACTGACTTCACCAACCCCATTACACTCCAGCTCCTTCTTTCATAGCATGTTAACAGAATTAAGATCGCCCTTACATTGCAGTTATTTTACTGAATAATGTATTCAGGGCTATTAAATTAATAGTCAATAATTTCAATTCATGTCTAGTACTCCTTGGTAGACAGCTATTTAGTATACCTGCAGGATCTACAAATTCCCCCAAGTCCCTTCTATTTTAGACAGAGACCCACATTGTTTAATGTAATCCTTTGTTCCTTACATTTCATTTCGCTTCATACTGCAGAAATCTTTTTTACTCCAGTCTGGAAGCTGGTCTGGAATTTTTTCTGGGCTTTCAGTGCTCCTGGTGAAGTAGGTATTTGTTGTGTATCACTAGATACAATATTTTCTGTAATCCTATTAGGCCAACTTGCTCTGCTCTGATAACGCCCAAGTGCTACATTCCCCAAAGGCTCTTCTGTGGTCTTATTTCACCTCATTGCATTATCTGACTTATCCCATCTCATTTGCTCTTTTTGTCCCTGCAGACAGCTGACCTGGCAGAAGTTCCTGAGGAAGGTGATAGCTCTGCAGGCACCCTTGACATAAGCAGGAAACGCAGCAACAGCGGTGAGTGCTGCCAGGCCAGGATAGCATCTTCAGCTGTATAGGCCTGTGCGCAACCTATTTCAGATGGGGTTTTTATGACATGTCCATATTTTAGCAGCATTCTGGTTTTCAAAGCAGGAGGTGGGTGGGGCATGTAGTTGGTGCAAGAATTTGGGGAATGCTTTTTGCCATTCAGATGAAATCCAAGACACTGGTTTTCTTAATTTGTTGTGTCCAGATGTGATGCTGGACAAGATTCAGGTCCATTGCCCATCTCCTATGCTTCATGAACATGACTGTATACTAATCATTTAACATGCTCTGCATTGGCAATGTGGAACAAAACTAATACTTCCTATCTCTTCCGTATGTTGGATTTGAGTTGTCTATGTGTCTCTGTATACTATAACCTGTTTGGGACAGGAATGAATCATATAATATCCATATGTCTTTAAAATATCCAACACAATGAATCCTGATTATAATTACAGCTTCTCAGTACAACTATAATATGTGCCCGGTAATATTAATAGCCCAGTTCCTTTGTTTGCTTTGCAGTGCAAGAATAATGTTTTTACTGCATTGGTATGACAGAATTTCAAGACCATCATACCAATCAAGATCTTAGTAATGAAATCTCAGCCTTTGAGGGATAGTGTTTGTGACCCTGTTCTTGAATTCAGTCATGATGAGGGAAGCAATAAGTAGAAATGGTTTTGGAGCACCAAGTAAAACTTCAGGCCCAAACCATCAGAGCAACTTCTCTAACAGTCCCTGAAAGCTGCTTTCCTCAACCCCACATGAGATGTTGTGGTGAGTTGACCCTGGCTAGAGGCCAGGTGCCCACCAAAGCCACTCTGTCACTCCCCTCCTCCACTGGGCAGGGGAGAGAAAATATAATGAAAGGCTCATGGGTTGAGATAAAGACAGGGAGAGATCACTCACCAGTTACTGTCGTGGGCAAAATAGACTCAACTTGGGGAAATTAGTTTATTGCCAATCAAATCAGAGCTGGATAATGAGAAAATTAAAAAAAATAAATCTTAAAACATCTTCCCCCCACCCCTCCCTTCTTACTGGGCTCAAGTTCACTCCCAAATTCTCTACCTCCGCTCTCCAGTGGCACAGGGGGACACGTTGTCTCTGCTGCTCCTTCCTCCTCAGCAGTAGGACTCCTCACACTCTTCCCTTGCTCCAGTGTGGGCTGCTTCCCATGGGAGACAGTCCTCCATGAACTTCTCCAACATGAGTCCTTCCCACGGGCTACAGTTCTTCATGAACTGCTCCAGTGTGGGTCCCTTCCACGGGGTGCAGTCCCTCAGGAACAGACCACACCAGCGTGGGGTCCTCTCTCCATGGGTCCACAGGTCTTGACATGAGCCTGCTCCAGCACAGGCTTCCCACAGGATCACAGCCTCCTTCAGGCATCCACTTGCTCCACCACAGGTGGCCTCCACAGACTGCAGGGTGACAGCCTGCCTTACCTTCATCTTCACCACAGGCTGCAGGGGAATCTCTGCTCTGGCACCTGGAGCACCTCTTCCCCTTCTTTCCTCACTGACCTTGGTGTCTGCAGAGCTGTTCCTCTCACATATTCTTACTCCTCCGCCTGCAGTTGTTGTTGTCCAGCAACTTTTTCCCCTTCTTAAATATGTGATAACAGAGGCACTGCCACTATCGCTGATGGGCTCAGCCTTGGCCAGCAGCGAGTCTGACTTGGAGCTATCTGGCATCGACTCTATCGGACATGAGGGAAGCTTCTAGCACCTTCTCACAGAAGCCACGCCTGTAACACCCCCACTACCAAAACCTTGTCCTGCAAACCCAGTACAGATGTACACCGCAAAAACAGATCACAGTGAGCACAACTTTCTTCTGTTAGACCTCCAGTGCTCCTTACATGCTGCCAGCAATTCATGTCGGTGAAATGCTGCCTTCAGCTGTCCATTCCCATTTTATGCTGCCTCCTTATTCCTTTCCTCCCCTCCTGGTCCTATCACTTCTTACTTTGTTCATTCATTTTCTTCCTTCTCATTTTGTGAACATCCAATCTATGTTATCTGCTTTCTCCTGACAGTTCTTTTAGGTTTTCTGTCTTGCAAGTGCAATTTGACCTGACCTGGTTAAAGATAAAGAATTCAGTCTGCTTCACATTGTTTAATCCCGCCCATCTGAGATTAATTTGGCCCTGTTTGGGTTTTCTCACTGTCAAACAGGAGTTTTATTTCTGAAATGCAAAGAAACTTTTTTCTCTGAGATTTCACTGAACGCACTGAGAGGTATTCAGGCTACTTACTCAAAGAGATTAGTTTAAAAACTCAGCATGTGTCAAACCTCCAAATAACTTCCGCGGCACATTAATGATTCCTTTGATCAGCACTGGCTTTTTTGCAATCCATCCTTCACAGGCTCAGGTTATAAATTATGCATCAGTCACTCCAAAAACCTCCCCTTGGTAGTTTTTTTAATAAACTGCCCGCACTGTTTGTACAAGTTATGGAAATGGTAAAATCCTTTTCAGACTGTAAAATTCCTTGCTTGCTCTTTTTTTTTTTTTTATTTTTATTTTTTTGGCTGCTGCTGCTAGGGCAAACAAATAGGAAAATAGATGGATATCTGTTGTGTGGAGACATGAGCTACATACCTCTATGGCCCTTAGATTCAAGTGCCTCCTAGCACTATCCAGAGACCATGAGCTAAACAGAAATTAAAAATTAAACAAAGTAAATTCAAAATATTTTTACAGGCTGATTCACCACTCCTTTTTCCTCAGTTGTCCACTGTCTCTTTAGCAGAGAGTTCTAGACAGTTCTACATTGATGCCTTGATGAATCAGATCCCTTCCATTTTAATTTTTTTTCCATTACAAAACTGTCTTCTACAAATAAGACTTCAGGAAAATGTATGTTTGACACTCTTTGCTTAAAGGGACACAACAGAAAAGACACAGCCAGCACAAGGGTGAAAGAACTCAGCACATGCGTGTCCATGTAATTGCTCCTATAGAGTCCCATGACAACAACTTCAAGGGAAAATAATTTCATTCAGGCCCTGGCATGCATACTGTCAAGCAAAGCTTCCTAGTGTACAACTATAAGATGGCATACCTAATTTCCAGCCCTTCAGCCTCCTCTAAGCCAGTTACACACCTTCAGAGCTGTGACTTGCCATCCGTACCAGAAGTCCCACAAGCCAAAATGCACTTTGACATGTGTGAGCCTGTTATCAATAGGGATTTGAGCACTTTCCCCTCAAGTCAAATACGGGATGCCCTCCCTGCAAACTTGGGTTTGGTGAGCACTTCTCGGTAAACACAAGGATATAGTCCAGCTCCTTCTCTACCTGCTGGGTCAGCTGCACAGCTCACAAGGCTGTGCATTAGTAACTTAGCTTTATTTTCTGTCACCAAGCAGAAATTATTCCAAACATGCTGCTGAAATACTTCCACTTCATCTAGTGAGTGACTTTCTGCAAGTCCAAAATGGTCCTGATTACCCCACTCCTTATTCACTAGAACCTTTTCTGTTTGCATCCCTAACTCCTTTTCCTCTGGATATGAAAACAAAAGCAGAGATTGTATCAGCCACTGCCAGATTGTATCAGCAGCATTTTACATCCCCTTATACAGATGTCAGATATACATATACCTGTATGTAGGAATCGACGGAGGGAGACTGCACTCTCATATGAGGTCGGCAGAACTCGTTTTATTGCGCAGATACATTTACTTATATATCATTCTTCTGTCAAATCACCACGACTAAGCATATCTTATTATCTTTTTCTTAGGTTTTCATTAGACCACTTCTACATCAATCATTAACTTTTAACCTATGCTTCAGCCTCTAATTATAATATTCTCCGCCTTGCCTGTTAGTTCCCTATCTTATGTAACTTAGTTTCTTGTACTACTCTGCAAGGACAGTATGTCCTTGAGGCCTAATCTTGGCTGCTAGCGCCTGCACAGTAGCCTGTTCGTGCACCTGCTCTAACACTCCATGTCCGTTATTCACAAGCCAAACTCCCACAATTCCCCCTTTTTTCTTTTGCACGAACAGAACTTTATGCATTAGACTAGTGACTAGTTTTGTTATTACCTTCCATACTATTCCTAGCCCAATTAACAACAAGACAATTATGATTACCCAGCGAATGCCTTCTTTGATCAAACCAAGTAACCATGGGGACAGATTGCCAAATATTTTTTGTAACCATGAATCAAACCAGCTTGTCTCCTTTTAAATCTTTAAGTGTGTTCTTTAAGCCACTGCAGTTGTTGGTGAATTGATTCCCCATGATTGCTTAGATTGAAGCAGCACATCCCTTCAAAATCTTCACATCCATGGCCTTGTGCTAAAAGCAAAGAATCAACAGCAGCTCTATTTTGCAACACAGCATGCCTAATGCTATCTAAATCTTCTATTATTTCTGTCTGTCCCTTTTTACAAATTTTTCTTTCCCTACACGTGGTCACGCATTATTTAATTGGTTAAAAGTCTCTAGTACAAGGCAAACATGCAGCTCAGTTCAGTTCCCGTTGGTTCTTAAGTTCTTCTCACACAATGTCCAATTGGTCACTCCCATCTGTTCACTCCTGCATTCCCTAGTGAAGCAGTCATTGCTCTTTCTTATTTTTTCTTCCTTTGAAGCAGCTTCCAGAATGTGGCTACCTGCCTAGGCCAACATCCCGCATGGCTGGCTCACTACCTGTATACTAGAAGATACAGGAAATTAATTTTATTTTTAAAGCTTTCCCTCTGGTACTCGTGACAGTTTTCAGGGTCCAAGTCCCTCTACAACGGGACTTGGTGAGAAGCAGAGTGAGGCTCCCAGTTCAGCTGCAGTCAGACCACCTGGACACACTTGGGGCATTTTCAGGTTAAATGCTGCAGGTATCAGCTCGCATGCTGTCTTCACATTCACACAGTGGACTTTATGACTACAATATTGTCTTACATTTTATCAGAGAACATGTGCTTGTGTGTGCTCGTGGATGTGTGTCACTTTGTACAAAATCTTTCTCATACATGCTGTGGCTGCTCTTTTAGCTATCTTTCCTCTGTTACAAGAACACCAAATTTTTTCAGTGTCTAAGTACAACTCTCTACTAAAAAGGAACCTTACAATTTCACTCCTAAAACTTCTTCAAAGACTCTTTGTTTGGTTGCCATTTACGATCTAGAATAGCCACAGAAATATGTGCTAATGGAAGAAAGGGTGAGCAAGCAAAAGAGCAGAGGGGGAAAGAAACTCAGCAGTTTGGTGTTCCCTGGTACCTTCTTTCCCCTGAACACATGTAACTATCGCAGAGAATCAAAATGCAAATGCACTCAATCAGCCTGCTACTTATTACCATTTTGGAGATTTCCAAATTGTTAAAGATTACAAAATCCAGCTTCTGCTCAAAATACCTGCAGAGGTAAATGGTGGGAGAAGATGCTGATGGTTCTAGCTGCTTAAAGACTCCATCTATTAAAATCATATTCAGTCTTTATCCAGAAGCAAGACACACCAGGAAATTCTTAAAACAAGCAGGGGGAATTCAGTCAATGTAATAAAGCCACCGTGGTTTTTCTAGTGCGATAACTGGGGACAGGCATTAGTCAGCTCATAAAGCAATTAATTACAGTAGAGGGTAATTGATTAGATATCAGGTACGTTGGGTGCTGTGACCACTGTCTTATTCTGTGAGTTTCTGATTTAGTAACTTAGAAGCAAATTTTCACATGTATAGGCCTGTGTCTCAGATATAACCCACCCCAATTTAAAAACAACTCAGGTGCCTCCTGTTAAATCTGAGAGAGAGGCAGCGTATCCAGTGCAACCCCCAGGCAGGGACTACTGGAGAGAAAGATCAAAGAAGGTGATCAAAGATTTAGAGACACAGGGTCAAAGGGGGGGGAAGAAGGGATTTTATATACAGACTTCCCACAATGTTGGTCATGTATGGTCATCAGATTTTGCAGGTGCTTTTAAACAGAAACACTGCTCATCCTAAACATGAAAATACAGCATTAAGTGTGACAAAAAGGCTGCTGGACTTTAGATAGTAATGCAATCAGGGGACCTGGGTTCTATTCCCAGTGCTGCACTTATGTGTATTCATCTGATCAAAATGGTTTATTTTTTACAATTGTAAATTCTTCAGAACAGAGATTGTTTTGTGCCATGTGCCAGTGGTATAAGTGGTTTTGTTGGGGGTGTAGAGGGGTTCAGATGAGAGCACAAGGAATCAAAGAAAGTTAGGAGAAAAAGGAAGAGATTAACAAAATAAAGGTGATCCTGTTGAGGTGAAGAGTCTTAAACTGCTCCTAAAATGTCATGTGTTTGCTTTATTTCAGTGTTTACATACTCCGAAAATGGCACTGAACACTTTGGAGAAGAACCAAAAAGTATACATTCCCCGGTATGGGCATAAATTTTGTGAGAATGCAATGGGAATGGGAAGTCATATAAAAGACTTGTTTTTATGGCTAGATGAGGACCTTGAGTAGGTCTGCTGGGGCACTGTTCTGGAGAAACATCAGTATCTGACTGTCATGTTCTCATACAATTTCTGAGCCACTGGCCACAGTTGGAAGCAATATACAGGGCTGGATGGCTCTTTGGTTTACCTGTTATGGTCCCTTTTGTGTTCTTCTGTTTATTACAAATTGATATTGTGAACACAAAAGATCCAGTGGGGAGGCCGTGCCATTTTGGAAAATTATCTGGGGTTTGGTTTTGGTGCTTTATTTCCCTCCACGTTACCTGTGGAGAAAGGGAGGAAAGAGAGTAGCCAGTCTTCTCCGTGAGAAGTCCAGTTCAAGCAGCTTTCTGTTTAAGAAAGTGGTTTTCCCACCCTGTTTTTGGACCTGTGCACTGTACAATTCTAACTCCATCCATAATAAGGACTGTGTAGTAGACTCCTCATACAATACCAGTAATACACTACTGGGCTCATAAAAGTCATACATTAACAGAGAGCAAAATGCAAACTCATTGTTAAGATCTCACCCAAAAGACCAACTTGTGCAGATTTCCGCTTGTGTTCTTTGGAAGCCTGGAATTTGTTCTTGGGGTTCAAATAATTCTATTTCTAAATGAAGATAGTTACTGCCTTAGTGGCTCACAGTGTATCTGGGCCTTAGTCATCCAAGATGTGAAATCAATGAGATGATTCCAGCTCATTTCTTGGAAGATCTGGCACTAAGCCTCCTACAAAGTGAACCAAATTCCTGTACAGGACAGATATTTACATTTTCTCTTTCTCTTTTTTCTTAAAGGGACCATTTTATAAAAGCACGTTACAAATGAACACCTATGTTGCCTTGTACAAATTTGTACCACAAGAAAATGAAGATTTGGAGATGAGGTAAAGCCCCAAAATATTCATTAGTTGATTTGACCCATGTGAACTAAGGCTCATATGGCTGTATATGACTTCAGGGGAGGGAGGGTTCACTCTGACATTTGTACTAAATCTTTTATAGACATATCCACTTATAGATAAAAAGATATTCTCATAGATAAAAAGCTGGTGACCAACTTATCTGGAAAAGACAAAATGATCAAAAGTTTCAAAACCACTTATGTCACTTTAGGAGCAAGATGGCTTTCAGCTAGAAAATACTCAGTTTTCAGTTGCTTTGGTTTTTTTCAACCAGAAGTTTTTAACTAGGAATTCCTCACCAGCTCTCATGCTAATGCTGAACATTTTATTAGTCGTGTTTGATTTTCCCTCACAGTCAGATTATGTCTGAGAACAGAGAACAATGTCCAGCTGCTGGATGGCAGTGTTTTCACATGAGGAAGCTGCATTCTGATCTTTGCAAATTAACCTTGTTAATTCTAGTTTTTAACACTTCCTTCTGAGTTTTGCATATGTTGCTAGCACTGCAAGGTCTAATCCAAGCCCACTGAAGTGAAAGGATGTCTTTTGTTTTAGTGTAATTAGTTTGACTCAAGATACTCACATTTTGCATGGTCTTGCTAAAGTTCTTGTCTTCAAAAGTTTCAGCTCTCTTCAAAGCATCCCCTGCATCAAAATAATCATGCGCTTGCCACAGAATTCAGGGAATTGCCAGAGAAATGCCCCTCTCATCAGCATCTCCTTCACTGAAAGTCTTTTTCCTGTTCCCAGCTGTGCCTTCTCATCACTCTGGAACTAATGGGTGAGATATAAGGCAGAAATTGCAAGCTTTGCTATCATTCTGCTTTGCTGGCATTTCCCAAACATTATTTTAGGAAGAAATAATAAAAATAAAATAATGATCAGCTGTTCAGGAAATAAGGACAGGGTACGGTGACCTTTAGTGCAACTTGCCAGCTATTTTGCTTGAGGGATTCCACTTTGCAGCTTGCTGCATTAGGGGTGTGTTCCAGCTCCCATGTTTGTTCATGAAGAGGAACACCGCTCAGACAAGCCTGCACTGGACTACTAACTTCATCAAGTCATATCAATTCAGAAAACACGTCGTTCTTCAAACTTCTCCTATACCTCATGTTAGGGGAAAAAGCAACCTGTGGCCTGCAACCTGGACTTTCATGACTAACAAACTCTTTCCAGAGACACCAGTCAGGTTTTAGACTAGTGTTACTCAACTACAGCAGTATTATTTGTCCCATGGCCAGAAATTCAGTAATATGTGGGTTAATAAGGGATGCCAAATAGCTAGTAATGTTGTTTGGTCACTGCAGAGCCAGGCAGGATTCAGCTCAGTTGCATTAATTTTTGTTTAACGTAGTTGAGCTGCTAGAGATAGGTTCAACATAGCAATGTTGCCAAGACTGACAAACACTGTCCTGGGAACCCAAGTCATGGTCCAGCTGGAAGCTGATCAGCCCTAACATAATGAAGGCAAGTAGCAGGAGAAGGACCTGAGCAGGGAAGAAGAGTTAGAGGAGATTTCTGGAGATCTCAGCTCACCTCTGAGGGTATGCAATGGGTGGTAGATTACTGCAGTGGAGAGGTGCCGGCTCTGATTTCAGCAGCAATTAGTACTTGTCACAAACTTGATTTCTTCCTTAACAGCAGGAGCAGCCAGTCAGGTTTTCCAAAGCTCTGACATAAGTAAATTAGAACATTCCAGTAATACAGTTATTCTGAGAGATAGCCTTATTTTACAAGAAGTAGGGAGTCTTGGAGACAGGCAATGCCAGGCTTCAGAAACTGCAATAATTGGTTTGGAATGGAATGGAATATTTGGAAGGGACCTACAATCATCATCAGTGGTTGCCTGGCCACTTCAGGGCTGATGAGCTCCTGTCTGGCCACCTACTGAAATCTAGAACACTGGTGTAGAGCAAAGAACTTACCTAGTGTGGTGACTTACAGATGAAAAACATAAGAACTGAGAGTGATTTCAACCAGTGGTAAACACCAAGCAAATTGCCCCCTTTCAGGGATTAGCAGCCTAAGTCTAGGAAGCAAGAGTAGCATAGGTCCAGGTGGGACTTCTATTTTGAATCCTTTTTGGAGATTAGAGACATCTGTGTTAGCCCTGTTCTAAAAAATATCAGAAAGAAAAATCTACAGGTCTTGCATCTAAAAATCTTGATGCTCAGACCACTGATATAGAGAGACTTTAAGTTAGGCTGCCAGCTTTCTCTGACAGCCAAATAATTTTTATTTTCAAAGTTATATTTTTAATGACCAGGTTTAAGGGTATTTGGAGGATAGGGTTCTCTAAATCCTTCTTGCTGAAAGTGTTCTTCCTTGCAGTGTAAGGACTCCAATGGCATTACAGGCTATTCACTTTGAAGTGGCAAGATGGGCTCCCTTAAAACCTCTTTAAGTGTTTTATATTAAATATTGATGAAAACAAAGGACTCAGATGTCCTTTCCCATGGAAGAAATCTTTTACCATTGAGACAACAAGTAGTCCTTTTTCTTTAGCTTCCTTTCTCACATCAGCAACATTTAGTTATTCCAAACACAGTAGAAAAGTTTCCTGAGGAGGACTTGAGAAAAAATCCTACTCTGTTGCCCTGGTGAAAGCACCTTTCTATGAAAGGTGGAAAACTCTGGTTCAGATCATGCAGTACTAGGAGACTAACTGCCTCTTTCTCCAGTTTTCAGCAGCAATGATAACCGCTGGGCAAGTGGACCAGAGTCCCAGCACCACGCCCACCTCCAGCTGCTTCCTAGACAGGTCCATAGCTTCTATGCATGCTCTGACAGAGCCCATTAAATTGGAGCCATTATCCATCACATGCTCCAGATGCATTTGCAAGCTCTTGTGCTGATACCTCAACAATACAGCCTAACAGGGTACACAAGAAAACTGAACAATTAGTCAGCCATTAATTGTATTAAGATCAAAGAAATACCTCTTATCAAGCAGACAGAGCTTTCTGAGGTTAATCCGTTTGGAAACAGGCTGCCACTTACTTTCTACAATGTGGTGCTATTATAATTGCATAATAACATTGATGAAGTGCCACCAATGGGGAGAAGGAGGTCAAATAACTGTTCAACTACCTGCACAAAATCGGCTCAGCACATTTTGCTATTAGCATTTCCAGCCAAATTAGTCTCCTAGCTCTGCTTTGGAACTAGTCAGCTGGATGCTGATACTTGGCAATTACAGCCCTGCACCACACATTATAAAGGTAAATATATCCCATTCAAATAAAAAAGACATTCCTGGGCAGAATTGTATCCCTGCTGACTAATTGCCTTTGTCAGTTAAATAGAACTATTTTCCTGCTGCCTTCCTCTGCAATCACAGCTTGAAAATGCAGATGATAAAGTGGTGTGTCCCAACAATGTGAAATGTCTTGAAGTAACAAGATGATGTCTGTAACAAGGACTGTAGTTTAAACAGTTTCTTATTAAACAGGAAGCAGAAAATCCAGTTCACAGTGTTGTCTCAAAATAAAGATCTAGCCCCATTATACAGATTCTCTTTCTACATTACCATGTATGATTTAAGAAAACCTTGCTGCCTCATTAAGTCTACCTGCAGTGAATGGTCAGATAAAATGACCAAGGAAGGACCACCCTGCTCTTAGAAGGTAATTGTGGAAGCTGATGCAGCATAACAATTAAGAGTCATCTTAATCTACTTTTTCTCTTCTAATTACAGGCCAGGGGATATGATCACTCTTCTGGAAGACTCCAATGAAGACTGGTGGAAGGTATGTGCTAATTATTTTATATCTATCTGTTTTCTTTCCAAAGGGAAAAATATGTTATTTTCAATACTGTACTTGTATTAAAGCTACTGGTGTTAATGACCTTCTTCTATCAATATGTTTTCTCCTCAGGGGAAAATTGATGACAGAACTGGATTTTTTCCTGCTAACTTTGTTCAAAGAGTGCAACAGGATGAGAAGATTTACAGGTGTGTCAGGACATTCATTGGCTGCAAGGAACAGGGACAGATAACTCTGAAAGAGAACCAGGTAAGTTCCCCTGTGCTGCCTCACCATCAGACTTGAGCATCCAGCAGTCTTACCAATGGCTAGAGGGAAAGTTGTGTGACATGAACACAGGCAGATGCTTTTCTCTGCAATTTTATTACAAGATTTATTATTTCTATGCTAATAGTGTCTAGTAACCAGTTAAGAACAGTGTTGGCCTTGTACAAGCACACAATCCCTGCATAACGTAGCCTAAGTTTTCAGTCTTACAGAGGTTCATAAAGATATTTTACATATTATGTACTTTCTTACTGACTTCAGAGAGACAGCTTAAAGAACACACAGTCTTAGAGATAGACTCGGTGTGCCTGAAAAATGGTCTGCATTTCTCCTCACTATTAGAGATGATCTGATAAAAGACACTGTCTCCCTCCCCAGACCTTAACTTGCCTAAAGATTTAAACACAACTCATTGTTTTGGCTTTAGCAGAAGTGGAGTTAAGACAGCACCAAACCAACCAGTAAATCTTAAATTTAACTCTTGTTTGCCAGTTGCAAAGTATCTTTATTCATTAATTGCTTGTGTCACCACTTCGCACCCCCTCAACAGACTGTAATTTATTCCAAACTAGAAGTGCTGCTGTGAGTTAAAGTACAGCCCATACAGTGAGGACTTGCAGGGTCCATTCACCCTGCCATACTTTCAGCAGCTCCTTCTACTTTGTGTCATTCAAGTGGGTTCGCACAGTGAAAGCCATGGCTGCCATTATGGGTTGTGACACTGATCTGATTTTAAATGTGATTTTAAATTTTTACCAGCTATTTAATGCGTACATCTGTCAAGTCAGGTGATGCTGAGGTATAAATGCTTGCTGAGGTAACATGAGAGAATGATAGGGTTCAAAACCTGCATTAAGTGACAGTTACATTTGTGGCATAAGCTCCTGTAAATAGGAGAATGGCTGACTAAGGGAGATGCACAGCCTAGGTTCTCTGACACCTGGATGAAATAGAAAGCTTGAAACTCAATGTTCTTCCACCTCCTCAGGCATTTCCTTTCCTTGGGCAACTGATGTCACATCACCAGAAATTGTCTTACAGTGCCTGGAAAGCCACTGATTTGAACAAAGTAGAGTAGAAATAGGCGTCAAGGTGGACTTCAGGGCCACTGTTTTTTCCATGCAGAACTTTTGTAACATTTTACTCCACTGGTGGATAAGGTTAACCCGTAACTTTGCTGCTGCTGCCTTGTGGCCTAGCAAAACACGCTAGTGCTAACAATCCTTGGGTATACACAGCTTTTTAAGGAAGGCAGAGCAATACAGTAACCTGAATATATTTCTACTGCCTCTGTGCACATAGTACATTGAGCAGCCCTGAAGCTGCTAAAAAGAGAGAAGGTGCTTAAATTTTTTTGACCCAGCACCTCTTTTGATTTTTTATATACATGCACACGGAGGGGAAAAAAATATTACAAAAGCAAAGCATAATGAGAGGGTTTTGCACCCATTGTGCTCTAGTATAAGCAATGCACAAGGGCGAAGCTTGGGGAAATGGTAGCGAGGGAATACGGCATGCCACCGTGAGGGAGTGCTCAAAGTCTGAGTCTCTTCTCGTCAGTGGACATAGCAGATCTTCTCTGTTAGAGTGGCTGCTGCTACAAACAGTGAGGGCTCAGGTTTTTGTTTCATTTCTCACAAAACCACAGTTTCCAAGTGGGCAGGTCTGGCAGCTTCAGCTAAACATGAGGACTTCCTATTGTCCCTATTTCGTAATACACTCACAAGGAAGCTTGCCATCAGGAGCTCATCATTGTCTCTGGCAGGGCAGGAGATAAAGAATGGGATGAATCCATCCTGTCTGTCTGCTACTTCCTCTCTTTCAGCAAACTCATCCAACCCTAGCTCAAACTGACACAAATGCTGAGGTCAAACATGAATGCTGTTGGGTCCTCGCTCCACATGGGAGAGGCTTCAGAGGAAGAAAGAAATAAATATTTGGTGTAAAACAGAGGGCAGAGATCAAACTGAACAAACGCACGAATGCAGAGACATGAGAGGAAAGGAGTGGAGCCAACACTCCACCCTCGCACATGTTATGCAAAAAGGGACATTCAAGTAGCTTCAAGGCCATTTTGGGTAATTTCCAGGCAGGTCAGTCACAGCAAGACCATAGGCACCCATCTGCTTCCTTCTGTCCCTCCATACAGGGTTTGAGACCCACATAATAGCTCCCAGTGAGAGCTGGCAGCCTGCACGGGGCCAACATGCAGCAGCAGCAGCATGGGGACAGGAGCACAGGGACTCCAGAACCCAGCCTGAGGGACGTGTGCTGCCATGGAGATCGCTGCCTGCCTGAATAGAACAATTTAATTTTTTTTTAGCAGAACAACTCTTCTTATGAAAAACGTTTTAATCATTATTGAGAATTTTTTACTTTAAAATTTTATTTTGTATTTCCACAGTCAATTTTTTTTTTCTTCTTTTTGTAGCCATTTCTCTTATTTTCTGTCCTTTATTTCCCTGTTGTTTTCAACACGAAGCAGAGAGAGGAGTGCAATAGGGAAGGCATAAAAAAGAAAAAAGAAATCATCTGAATTGGACTTCTGGGAAAAGTTTGACAGAATCTTTTTTTGTTGTTGTTGTTCTATTTGGGGATTTCTGTGGGATGTAACTGGCCATTCTGGCAGTCTCTGGGCTCAATGTCTAGAGCGCTGTGAACACAATATATGTATTACATGCAAAACACTGACTTGTTCCAGATTAGCAAGAAGGGGAGATTATTCATTACTACCAATTCCTGTCAAGTCTCAATTTAGCTAGAAAAAAATCATTAATTTGTCTAATAAATTCCTGCAACGATTATCTCCATTTTATACTGTTAATTCACTGGGTCAAATTCAGCAGGGCCTAACAAGAGTCCAGAACCATTCTGACAAGAAAGATGAGGATGATATGTCAACAGGAAAATTTATCCAGTGACAGTAATATGAATTTTCACTATATTGGTTGGTATCATCAGTGGTTTATACTGCAGGTCTCTGTCCCCTTTGTACTTCATATGAATATTCCCAGGTAGGGAGTTTATTCTTCTAAGGCAAAAGGCAATACATTCTCATCAACAGATCCACAGCAATACCTTAAGAAAAGCCATTTCAGCAAGCAGGGATATTTTCAAAGTTTGAAGCACAGTGGGTGAGGTCTTGCTCTGGAATCACTTGCCAGTTTCATGCCCTGGGAATAACATTTTGAGTTTCAGCTTCATGCAAACCTTTGTGGCAAAGCTAATGCTCAAGGAGAGGACTGAGGGAAAAACAACACAATTTGATCACCCATCTTGAGCAATATGCATGAACTAGTGTTTACAAAGGATCCCTTTAAAATTTCATTGTGAAATACGAAACCCAGCCTGGGGGAGAAGAAGTGTACTGCCTCAGAGACGTTGACATCTTGGGGTTTAGGGTTCGCTGACACATTTGTGGGGCATTAAAAAATTTCAGAAGACAACCAGGCACCACAGGGCTCAATCAGGAGTCTGTGGGAGGGAGGCAGACTTAGCCCCTGACATCAATAAAGTGAGATTATTAACAGAGAAACCAAAACCAGCCATTTCCTGTGGCTTTCCACTCTTTTATGCTGTCTCACACACAATACTGGCTGCATAATTTGCAACTCCAATTGATTGTACCATCACTTGTATATATAGTTTTCTCCAGCCTGTAACTTCTCCTCTAGCCTACCCAAATTAATTACCACACATTATACAAATGCTTCTTTGCATGACTACAGGCTCTGATTTGACCTCTTTTCACAAAAGAAGTTGTCACCATTTTTAAAAGATATATCTAATATATCATCAGTATTTGGAAAATCGTCTCTTAAAATGCCTCTAATATTTTTGGTCATCCTTATTTTTAAAGAAGTCATAATAATCTATTGTTTGAATGCTTGTTTTTATTCTTTTTATAATATCCTACTTAAATAAAGGAAATAACTTATTTAAAAAATCCTCACACCCTTCAACTGGCAGCCTCTCTGACGTCTGCAGTCACATTAATACAAACTACTTTAGAGTTGAGGGGTTTTGTGATTAAATAAAACAATTGATTTTAAATTGCACAAGTGATCTTGTGCAATAGAAATGACCCCAAACCACGACATTTGTAACATGAATGGCAATCATAAATTGTCTGCCTCATCCAAATGTGGACTGTGAGTTTATATAAAGGTCAGGGCAAGAGATCCATTTTGTGAGGGATGTGTTTTGTAAATGTCACTGATGTAAACTAGCCCTGCTACAGAAAGAGTCTCCCAGCCAGCTTCTGCAGTGACTGCAAATAGGCCACTGCTACTGTGATGGCCACAACCTCCAAACCTTGCTGTACCCTTGGCACCATAGCTTAGGGGACAAACTTCCTTCTTACCCCAAAACCCAGTCACACAAATTTCAGAAAGAGTGACTTTAAGGCACGTGTGCATTAACAACTGTGTGAAGGTCTGATCCAGCTACTCCAAGAGAGACTGGGAATGGGCTTACACACATCCATGAGGTTAGGCTCACCCAAGGCAGGATTGCAGCCCAGGTCTCCAGCCCCAGAGAATGTACCTGGCTTGGGTCTTCTTCTGATTAATCTGGATGCTTTATTGCTACCTGGCTTCTCACCTGATTGCCTAGGAATTACTTTATGTACCCACATTTTTCACCCTGGGATACTCAAAAAGGAGCTGATACTCAAAAAGTCAGCTGCCTTTGAAAATCAGTTGCACCATGGTGCCTTATGCATTCTGACTGAATTATTTAAAACACAAACAGTGCAGAAAATGATGTTGCAGTTCTTCATGCATTCCTCAGCAATTAATGCTGCACTTCACAACTAAGCTTAAGAGGAAAATTGTCTTTTTTCCAGCTATCTCTGATTTTCATTGATGTCAGTCTTGCTGAACAGGGAAGGATGTTCCCATTCTTTCAGAGATACTGAGTGGCACACAAGTTTTGCAAGAGTCCAAAACATGGACACAGCCCGCTGTGCATCCAGTTTAGTCCAGATCATCTTTAAAACCCCAAATAAATGCCGTAGGTAAAACAAGCTGGTGTTGTCAGTCCAAAAGCTAATGAAACAGCTGATATGAAACCTATCATCATCATTTGCACTATGGCTAAATGGATATGAAAGCTGAACTGCTTACCATTTCCATCCACAAAGCTCAAGAACCTCAGTGCATGGGCAACAGCAGATGTAGAAATTCACAGTGTCCCTGTGCTGTCATTCCTACAGACAAACAGAAGGCTTGAGCTTTCAGACCTCTTGACCTAGCACCATCTGCAGGCTCCAGGACAGCTCTTGAAACTGTACTGTCCTCACAAGCAAAATCCTATTTCATCAGAGCCAGTCTGTGGCTGACAGATGGGTTAAATATATGGATGAGAGAAGATAAGCAAAAGACGGCAGCAGAAAATTAGAGCAAGTTCAAAGTTGCTCCTGAACAAAGAGAATTTGCCACTTGAGTCCAAATTGAAAGTACAGGACTTAGAAGAACAGGAGAGTATTAGTGGCCATGCAGCTTAAAGGATCATTTCCTAATTGCTCATCATCTCCTCCACCTGCTCAGGGCTGACTGATGGATAAAAAATCCTCAGGGCAGATGTTGACAAGTTCAGACAACAGACATAGCTAGTAGCTTCCCCCCCAGAACATGCCAGCCTGAGTAGCTGCCATTTTAAGCATTTATCCAAGTTGATACAGAAAGCTCTGATCTCCTGATGGTAGCTGTGGCACCTTGTGCCTTCACAACCATCGTGTTTGCTGTCTGTCACAAGAACTAGTCCTCGGTGACAGCTGATTCCTCAGGTGGAGTCCAGAACTCTGGATGCTTCCATGCACTTCTCTGGGGTTACTCCTGATTTAGACCCACCTAGGAAAATCAAGACCCAAATCCTAAGGCTACAACTTGTAGGTGAAATTCTTGGCAGCACTCACAAAGGGGAATGAGGACAGAAGTGACCAAAGATGGTGTTATGTTCCCTCTTTTCTGAAACTGCAGAATTTGGAGCAGCTCCAGGGCTTTGCAATGCTCCAGAAGCTGCCAGAGCCCCAGGGGACTTCCAGTGTCACACAGGACTAGGAAAGTGTGGCATATTGTGACTGAGCTCACTCTGTCCCAAATACATCCCATTCATTGGGAAGAAGTGGGGAAAAAAAAAAACTCTGCCAGCCGGGAGCCAGCACGTGCAACGCTTCGTGTATTAGTGTCAGAGAATTTCAGCTGGAATTGGGAGAATTCAGATCAATGCATTAGTATGTAGAGTGAGAGAGAGAGAGAGAGAGAGGTTCTTACAGAAAGGCCTTGCACTCCTCATGCCCCATGAAGATCTAAAACTGTTGCTGTAGCAGAGCATTCGCATTGATATCAAGGACCACTCAAACTAGCAGCAGAACCAAAAATAACTAAAAAAAAAAGACCAAATCTGTCATCCTTTTTCACTCCAAAGATAAAGAAAACCAGTGTTCAGAAAGTTCAGTGTTTTTCTTTTGCCCACAAGTAATTCTGCTGACAGTACAAGACAACAGGGAAAAGCACTCTGTTCCTATAATACGTTCTGCATAGCACCAGAGGTTAAGCAAGAAATACAGCATGGCTACTGAGCAGTGCAGACCTGCTGGAGGTCTCCCCTGGAAATCTGACTACTTTGGGGGTTTCTTTGGCCTGTGCAAAAATCTAGAGGTCTTGCAGACATCTTTAGTTAGGAGGAAAACACAGTGATGGAGTCAGACTTAGTTATGGAGCAGCTGCAAAGGCTCATTTTCCTACACAGCAGCAGGAATCAACCAAGAAGGGGCATCTTTCAACCAAGATACTCTTTCTCACTCTTGGATACTCTGCCATGTTCTGCCATCCATAGTC
The DNA here is from genome assembly GCA_028020825.1 of Podargus strigoides. NCBI lineage: Eukaryota > Metazoa > Chordata > Aves > Caprimulgiformes > Podargidae > Podargus > Podargus strigoides. The sequence goes on along the minus strand of CM051623.1, from coordinate 10,279,922 downwards.
TGGTACTTCTTTGTAGGCTCTTTTTAATTGCACATCAGCTCTGTTGGTGTGCTCAGTCATTCTGCCCCAGAGATTCAATTCAGTTAGTGTTAAGTGGGTAGCTTAACTAAGAAAATTGAGTCCATTTGCTTTCCAAACCTCTGCAGGTACAGAGGTGCACCTGACCATTTCCCAATACTGGAGGTGGCAAATATGAAGCAGTGTCACCTCCTGTTTATGACCTTTCATTTCCCTCTGGCAGCATCAGTGTTTCTAGTAAATTTTATGTATGTAACAATAGGAGGACAAGCTGGCCCACAATTCAGATATGGCATTTAGGTGTCACCATGCAATCCACAACAGTCATGCTGAAATGCATTTAGCCAGGAACATTTTTGAGCCATTTTGTTTGTTTCATACCCTCTGAATTATTGTAATTAAACACTGTGAATGCCTACCAGAGCTTTAGTGAGTGTTAGTGCAGACAGAGGGCTTTAAAGACCTGGCACTGACATAATGAGAAATCAGTGAGTTGGTCTCAATAGAGCCATCAGGTTTATGGCTATTTTTTAACTGTGTTTGATTAGTAAGAAATACATAGTTCCTAGGCACAGACATTTGAAAACAAACGTCTTTATTTTGTGTGACTCTGTGCTCAAATGCCCCATCTGAAGTACCTGCACCACAAGGTTTTCAAATGGCTTAGCCATTACCAAAAGAGTCTCTAGATGGGCCCTAGAATGGAAATACTTGAGATCAGAAAGGCCCTCAGGAAATGCAAACCTTTACCATGACACAATATTTGTACTACTTTAAAGACCTTATAGTTTCACCATAATTGCCTTCATTTGGCATAGCTGTAATGCAAACACACTCTCAGAGCCGGATTCAGATCAAATACTTTGCTATCCACAACAGGCACAGGCACCTGTAGGTGCAGTAGCTGAGTAAATAGCATAACCCTTTGCCCACCTGAGAAATACTTGGGCTCCTTAAACATACAAAAGAGAATATGCTTGCATTCAAATCAGCTGCTACAACTGACCCATGCTGGCATCATGAGTGTTTTTCACCACCAGCTGCTGAGGGAGCTAGCTAGCTCATGATCTGAAATACCCAATCCTCTCGTACACAGACAACTAAATCACAATCGCGACAGTAGGCTGAAGTCATAATTCAAGTTTCAAAATCTTTGATCCACCACAAAGTTCTTAACAATTTTAATGTCTTTCATGTATATATGGCACTACAGGGAGGCAGGGAGTAAGGTAACTCTCTAAATATGTGAGTTTGAGTTTCTTATCAAAGCAGTCAGAGCCTAAAAGGGATTGTTCTGCTTATAGAAGCAACTAGCAGGATGTCTAACCCACTTGATAAATAGCCTGGAATAATTTGTTGCTTGATCATGGCAAAGAGTTTATTATTTTCGTACTTTCTTTGCATTCAGATTTGTGTGACTTCTGAAAAGGAACACGATGGCTTTATCAAAGTATACAGCGGGAAGAAGAAAGGCTTTGTCCCCATAGACATCTTAGAAAACATCTGATTTCAACAGCCCCCTTGCTGCAGTAGGAGCCCTTTGTTGGCAATGCCTGTCTGCCTCATCTCACACTGTGTCAACCCAGATGGGCTGTCTTGCAGGTGTTCAGGGAAATAGTGAGAAAACTGCAACTACAAGAAGAAAAAGATACTAAGACTGCCACAGCAACACTAAGAAATAAGAAAAATGGAATGTTTGAAAGAAAATATAGTCAGAAACCACTAGGGAAATGAGAGGTCCTTGGATACTAACAGGAATAAGGTAAGGAAAAGTCTGGGCTGATTTCTGGTGCAAGATGGCTGTTATGACCCTCTGGGAGACAGACAACTTGTTCTGAAGGACTTATCTCACGTCCTGTTCTTGTGTCTTAGAAAACTGTTGGACTGCTTTTTTGTTTGAAGTGTGTACTTCGGGGGGAGGGGGGGAAATACCGTTCAAACTGTCCTTGTACTACAGTCCAATGCTTGTAGTAAAGTGTGGCTGTGGTCCTACAGTTTTGTCCCCAGTATCAACCGATCGGTTTAAGCGTTTATTCCTGGTGTTCAGTCTCACAACAAAGCAGTTTGGAGGCACCATGTGAATGTCAGTCCGAGAAATGCACTGTGCCCTGGAAGTTGGCAGCTTTCTCTTTCTGTGCAATTTTCCCATATGAAAGAGTAGCAACCTTGTGTGTCCTTCGTTGTCTCTGTATATGAACAAAAGCTCTCAGCGTATGTCGGGTGTGATGGCTGCTCTCATAGCTCACGAAAAATACCCGTCCTCCAGTTCACAAGCCTGCTTGGAAACGTCCCTCTGTGTTCACTGCACATTTATCTGGTGATACAGAAAATGGGCAAAATGCTGGGAGAGAGCCACAGGCTTGAAGTGTTTTGTATTTTTCTGTGTTTATTGCACTTCAAAGTTTTTATATATCAATCCTATTTATAAAAAATAATAAATAAAACCGTTAACTAACCCCCTGGAAGACTGAAAATGCTAGGAAAGGACAGACTGCACACAGAAGTGAAGTCTGTCATTATTGAAATCCAGAACTCGTGACAGAAAGGCACTGAGTGTCTTAGCATTGTGTTCACACACCAAAGGCGTCTTCTTCATATGCTAAATAGAAGTTTTTCAGATTCAGCAGTAAATACACTGACATGAATTCCTCCTTGGCATAAACTAGCACAAACATCCCCCAAATCTTCACCATCCCAGTGAGACTATGCAGACAGGTCTGGTTTGTCCATGTAAGCCTCCATCTTCAAACATGTTCTGGGCATATGAACCTTTCGGTACCTGGAAAGCAGTCTGTGGAAACTGTGGCTCTTGACCAAATAATACATGTCAGCCAGTGCCAATCCTGTTGTAGAGTGGGGGCCTAATGATGTTTAAAGACAGAGAATCTAATTTCCAAGTATTTAATTGGATGTAATTGCACCAAATACACTTAAACAGCTTAGTACGTATTATGACGTAGAGATTAAGTCCTATCCCAAAGCTCCCTGCTGATTTCATGCCTTATTTGACCAGCTTGAGACTGAATGCCAGTCTTCACTGCAATTAACCCCAAACTGATGTCCTAAATCCTGATACCGCAAGAAGAAATTCACATGCTGCCGGGTTAGTGTTGGTCTTTGCAAAGCTGACACTATTTCTAAAAAACAACCTACCGGTCCTGCTTCCATCTACTGAGGCAGTTTGAATCTGTGCAGCACAGCCCAAGTCTCAATAGTTGGGTTGCCCTATTTGAATGGCTGATCTTACACAGAGCTTTATGAAATCCAGTGCAGCTCGACATGTGACCAGGAGTTCACAGAGCAGATCAGTCTTCAATCACTCAGAGAGACATTTTAGAGCTCTTGTGTACCACTTAATTGCAGAGGAGGAAGTTGCAGGAGTGTCAACTGCTGAAATGTGGTCCTTTGTCATGTAAGTGGTCTATACCAATTATTAGTGTCCTCCTGGCTGATCAAAAGTATCTGACTTCATATCTTCTGTGGGAATATCAGCAATTTATAAATAGGGGGTTTGCAGTTCAAACAATGAACATTTGCTCGGCTCATTTTCCTAAGTAACCAATAAACTCATTGGGAGGACAGAGGATTCTGATAAGCCTTAAAGATCAAGAGGAAAAGCAGTAGATCCATATTAAGCTACTCTATAAGATTATATATATACATACACCCGTTCAAAGGAAAAACTCAAGCATTTGTTAGAGTTAAAATACATGCTACTTTTGATCAGGCCTGTCAAGTGGGCAAAGGACATCTGTATTAATCTATACATATGTGCTGTTGTTTACATGATTGCATCATACTGTGATTCCCTCCTATTTCAGTCTTCTATGATTTCAATTTATCCCTACAATGTGCATCATACTAGTCAAAGAACTATATTAATATTACCTACAATTCACAATGGCCTTTAATCAATGTCAGTTTAATTCCTTTTGATACTAAGCAATAAATAATAAAGTGACTGAGTAAAAAACAAAACAGACCTACGTGGACTGTATTACATCTGAGAAAGCATCGCTTCTGAACCAAAGCTTTCATGGCTACCTTTTCTTTGTGTTCTTTCATTTTGTCTTTTTACTGGGCTTTTGCTGCCGTTTGATATGGAGATGTAATTTATGCCTAATTTAGCAAGAAGCACATACATGAGTCTTACTTTAAGCATGTGATTCATTGGCTATTTGCATGCTTAACACCGAAGCACTTTGCTGAATTAAGGTCATTTTCCTCAAATTCATTTTGGATGCCTTACTCTGAATCCAGATAAGTATCCCATCTTTTTTTTTTCCCTACCATATGCAGTTTGCAATAGATACCACATTAGCAAGCGGTTAGAAGTCAGACAGAAGACAGAATGGACTTGATCTGACATATGCTCAGATAAATTGAATTTGAGAAGATAAATGCTGTTCACATTTAATTTAATATTCTGCTTAATAAAGACTACACAATGGTTGGAAGGAGAATAGAAGTGTATGTTTCTTGGCTTCTTTGCATCACACTGTATCATTTTCAGTTATCCACCTTCAAGAACATTCACTAACCCATCAGCAACAGATGTTACTTAGCATTTCCATTTAAAATCTACAGCATTTGCATTTGCTGCATTTAGCAAACCGTTTCTAAACTAGTTCTTCTGCAATGTATGTAGCAAGTGTAGGCTCGGAGTGAAGCTTTGTGGTGGGGCCATCCTGAACATTTGTTTCTGGCAGATCAGGGTGTATTTTAAGCCATTCAGCTTCTCATCACAGCATAAAACTGGCTACAGAATATTTTCATAAGTGCTACGAACAGTTGATCAACATGAATTGAGGATGAGCTGCCTGAATTTTGATCTCCTCCCATCCATAAATAACACAGTATCGCAGTTTGTTATCATATTTCTCTACACTTGGCCATTTTGACTAAGTGACTTCCTTCAGAGATAGATGCTGCAGCGCAGTCAGCTGTGAACTCATTGCCCCAGGGCAACTAAGATGCTTATTCCTACAGATGTTGTGTATCTTTAGCAATGCTGACAGGCCTTTTACTGTAATTATTTATTGAGATTCTATTGACTAAATATAGCAGCCAGTACCAACAGAGGAACCTGCACAGGGCCAGAAAGCATTGGCACTGGAGATTTGGAAGAGCCATGACCTTCTAAAGAAGCCACAGGAGACCACGTAGATTGTCTAAAATGGCACTAGACAGATGCCTTCAGAAAATGAACCCATATCATTTATTTTAAATATGTGCAGACAAGTCTGATTTATTCAGCACTCAAATTACATCTTTCTTTCCCTAAAGGACATTGAATAAATGCAGCAAACCGTATCAATCTTGTCTCATTGAAGTCCAAGGTAAAAAGAATCTTTGAATGCCACAGGGACTGGAGTTCAGCTATTATCTTGGAAAAGGCTAATCAATGCTACCGTTCTCCCAAAAATCTATTATGTAGTTTGATCTAACTGTAACTGTCTATAACTAAGCTAGTAAATAAATTTGCTTTCCCCCTTCCTGAGGAAAGAGAGCAACATGCACTTCAGTACTATGGTTCATCTGATCAACTAATGACTTCTGCTTTTACACGACCCAGATTGTGCCTCACAAGTGCCTATTTCTGCCCATTGTCCATCAAGGCAGCATTGCATAGCTGGGACAGATTTAGACCTCTGCAGATGTAACATCTATATCAGGACAGAAGAATTCCTAGCCCTAATATCTGGATGTGTAGGTGTAACTTATATATCTCTGTAACACATATGTGTGACTACCATGTGTCTGTTTGGTACTTTTTACAAAGCCTCTGAAGTTACTTGTCATTGTTATTACTAGAAATGCAAAAAGAAGTGCATTTTCTTCCTCAGTTTAATTCTGTAGAATTTCCAGGAAAAGAATTTCTGGTGGGTAAGGGTGGCTTCCTAAAGAGAGCATTTTGCATTTAAATACAAACATTATTTTAATACCATGTAGAACTGATTCTATCAAGGCCATGTTAATTTAAAATACTAAACATGAAGAATATTAGCATGGCCCTATCCCTGCCTGCAAGAATACTGACTGTCCACGAGTTCTGAGAGCAACAGCAGCATGCACTTACCAGGTGCCTGGGGATGCAGATTGGTACGTGGTTCATTTTCTGCTGAGATTTCCCAGTGTTCCTGCTGGACAACATTCTGAGATGCTACGAACCGCCAGAGTGAATAGCATTGGCCTGGGCAATCAGTGCAGGGTGGGTGTTGCAGTGCTCCTATATACATAAAAAGCAAAGTGCAGATATGTATTTTCTGTTCACTGGTGATACGCTTATCTAATAGCTCATACAGCAATGAACAAAAGCACAAAAGAAAGTGAACAAGGACAAAGTATGTCAGGTTCTATTTAAAATATGAGGAAGGAAGAGTATGAATGTATGTGCATACTCCTTCTGTGCTTTGCTGTATTACAAATAGAGTCAGATCAACACAAGCATTTATATTCATATTTGAGATATTTCATAAAAATGTAGTTCCAAATTATCACCCAGATTGTGGACACTACGTTTTGTAAAGCAGGGAGAAAAAAATATTTTCCCCAGTGGGAATATATGCCATCACAACGTTGAGCTTTCCATGGCTTAAAAGAATATCTGAATCCAAGAGGTACATGAGAGTTATTTTTAAAATCATTCTTTATATAGAAAATTGTTCTGTGCCTGGGGAGTGAACACTTGGCAGGGTCTCCATAAAAGAGGCCCAGAAAAACTGTAGTAGGACTGCTTCAGGTCAGCATGTATGTCTCTTTCCTGAGTGGCTCAAGGAACTCCATTCAAAACCTACCTAAATTAACTTCATTTGTTCAATCAAATAAGCTTAAATTAGTTTCATTTTATTTATGTATATACCATAAACATAAATAGATACATACATATATCATACATTCATTAACATCAACCCATTGGTAAGAGCACATGTCCTTAAAAATCTGTCCTGACTGCTTTTTTCCTTATCTTAATGTGCTCAGCACCTAGCTGGGATAGTAATTGGTGGCCGACAAGTACTGAGAGAGGAGTCTAGCCCTGACAAGTCTTATCTGTGTTAGACAAAGCATATCACATACAAACCCAGAGTTACAGGCAGTTGAACTGCAAATACGAAATACATTGAGCATAGTCAAGATACTCACTGCTGTGAAACATGTGTCACTCATCAGGCAAAGTCAGGATTGCGTGCTGCATACAAATGGGCAGCCTGAAAACATTGTCAGAACAACATGTAAGTCATACCTCTTTGGCCAGGCTGCCTTACAGCAATGAGATGCTGAAAATAAAGAATAATTTCTCCTTGGAGGCCTGAAGGAGAGGAAGGCAGCGAGCATTCCTGTGCGCTTAAAATAATTTCTTTTTAAAAGTGCTAGTCAGTCCCACATACACACCATGACAAGGGCACATAATTTTACCTTCGTTAGAATGAAGTAAACCAACATCTGAGTAATTACTCTGCTACCAGTGGTTTGCCAGCTGATAGGGTCAGAGGCTGACAACACAAAACTGAAAGACTGAGAGAGCTGTTTCAGCTTTGCATCACAAACAGGAAGAAATGAGAGGTAGCTGTGGGTAAAATCCCACTTTTAAAAGAAACAGTGCATTAGTGGTACTGAAACAAACCCTTCAACGTGTCTTGGCTTCCTCACACAGCCCCCTCTCCATGGCGGGGTGGCAGTGGCTCCCAGCCCACGCTCTTGCCCTTGGGCAGCACTGCAGGTGCAATCACAGAGCAGACCTCCAGGCTCTCCGTGTCGTTCCCAGCCCATGCCAGCAGAACTTCTTTCCAACTGCTCTTCCTTCCAGGGATCATGCCAGTTTTGCTGCTGGCTGCCCACTGCTTGCCCTTGTGTCTGGCAGGAGGAAATAACCAAAATTATCCCAAGCAAACAGAAGCCAAAGCAAGCAGCCAATGTGGCAGCAGTCCCCCAGACCTTGGAGTGTGGCCTTTCTGCACACCCCTGCCGTGTTGCAAACTGCACAGCAGAAAACGGTTGTTCTTTGTGCCTCCCTGCAAGGTGTTACTCCCCTCCGCTGTTCATGGCCCTTCGCTGGTTGGGCAGGCTGCAGCACCTTTTGCACCCACACACCAGCCATCCTCACTTTGCACCCACAGTGTCTCACTCTCTGTCCTGCCAGGAAAAACCTTTCAGGCCCAACGAGTGCATCCGCTCTGTCAAATCACAGAATCACAGAACAGCCTTGGTTGGAAGAGACCTCTAAGATCATCAAGTCCAACCATTAACACAGCACCACCAATTCACTGCTGAACCATGTGCCTGCTTGCTGTCAAGCAGGTTGTCCAAAAAAGGCAAGGCTGACACTGACCCTGCCTCAGCAGCCTTCCCACATGTGCATCTTCTATGGACTGGTTGGAGACCCTCACTCAAAGGGATATGGGACTGCTACAAGCCACATGCCATCAGCATTGGGGATGGAGAGGGTCCACTCCTATGTGATCAAGGATGGAAGGGGAAAAACAGACGCTACCCTATTTTGGCCATTTGAAAGAAGTTTGGGTCTGTAACGCCCAAGTATTATGGGAGTCATACTAAACATGGGAGAACAACTTCTGTTTTCAGGCCATTCACATCATTTATTACTCTATGTCTCCACATTTTGGCTCAAGAAATGCAAAGTGAATGCAAATCTCTCTTGTTCTCCTTTACACTCACTTCATTCTGATCAGCTGCTGCCTTGTGTCTGTGCTCAGGCTTGTAAAGGTCTCCCCTCTCTGGCTTTTCTCCTCCTGCCAAAGGCAATGCTTCCTGTGGATGCTATCCAAGGTACAGTGATAAATTCTCCCCTAGCAAATAGCAGTTCCCTGCAGACACCCTTGTTCATGCCATGGACACCAACACCCAAGCAGAAGGAAGGGAGGGAGCACAATGATCTTCATTAGCATTTTTGTGTTTTGGGCAGGGCCTGGAGTCACTTGAATGTAAAATGCCTGATCTCCAGCTGGGCAGCATCCAGCCCCAGTGACATACCTGTACCACAGCCAGGTCTGAGGATGGCCAGCACAGAAACCTGGTTTACAGTTCATGCCTCTTGCAAGGAAGTACAGGGTCATGTTTGTTTTTTTAAAACCATAGTACACCACTTAACCAGAGGTCACTAGACCCTAAACGAGTACTGGGAAAGTGAGTTATTTGATTAGTGGGATTGAGTGTGATCAGGCTCCTAATCACCCACAGCAGATTCGCTTGCCACTCTCATATGCTCGCAGGCAGGCCAAAAGTACATCATCCTACATTAGTCGGCACAGGGGAGATTAAACTGACAGTACAAGTGGTATGTATTACCTAAGCAGAGCCATCCGCATTACTGAGTATTGGCTGAATTGACTAAGCCATTTGAAGCTCAGTCCTGCCTGGAATGAAATATTAGCAGCACAGGAAAGAAGTAAGCCCAGACTATTATAGTGTAAAGAGAAGGCTATCCCATAAAAATAGTACCTAAATCCCATGGGTTCAGTCTCTTGCTTAACCATGGACAAGGTAATTCATGTAATGGTACTGGATCTAAAATGAAAGCTAATGTTGTGGTGGGGCAGTCTAGAAAAGCACACTGGAAGAGATAAGTTTTTTCGGTATTTATACAGTTTGCAGCATTTTCCCATGTCAATAAAATGGTAAATACACAAAAAAAGCCCAAGACAAAATGATTAGCTTACTCCTACCCGTCATATATATTCAGCTCTTAAACCATCTGCTGTAGTTTTTCTGTACAGTCCTGTGGCCTCTAGAGGCTACTGTAACAAGAATTATTAGTACAAATGGCAGGCAAATCTGCTTTACTGACATCCTGAGACTAACACACAGGTGCTTTATGGAAGGAAGAGAAAATCAGTTTAATTCCTGTACATAAATCTTCATTGGACAGTAAGATATTTCCTGCAGTCTTCCTTAGAAGGGCATAAGGTGCCACATGCCTAGACTGGGAGAGACAAATGTCTTCTTGAAGACTGCAAGACCAAGACCATTGCTATCCTCCACATTGCTTGCAAGGCTCTGCTCTTTAAAGATCTCAGAGACACCACAAAGAAGCTGTGCTGGCCTCCCATCCAAACGCCAGGAGTGCAATGAGACATGCAAGCCTGCGTGCTATGTTAACTGGAACAATCTTTGTATCCTGCACACTGACACACATTTTGTGCATTCTGTGTTCACGCAGTGTCTCCCAGTGCTGACTATAATTTTTTCACAGGCCATGATGCTCTAGCTTGGTTTTTCCAAAATACCACTGACCTTTATGTTGACCTGTGTGACATTACCAAGGGTTGCAAAAATACAGTCTGCTTCACTGTATAATGCCCTTTTCCCACCCCCAAACATACAAACTCAATCAAGCTGAGATCAGACACTGGAGCAGACACACGGTCCTTCATCTGACTGCACTGTACTTACCCCTTAGACATCAGTTACACAAAAACTAACTGAGAAAGAAGCTCCATAATTTCTTGAATTTTAAGAGCTCTTTAAGAAGTCTTCCTGCTTCAGTGCCCCAATTAACCCCCCTGTAGATTTAGCACACTAATCACATTAAATACCAGCAATTAATGAAACAATCTGCAGCAGGCCAGAGGCATCAAAGAAGCCTCTTGCCTGCAGTGCCATCTCTGTGAGTGAACTCCTCTGCCTGCCAGATCAGGGCAGCCGTGGGTGGCAGAGGCAAGAGTCATTTTTGCTCTCATTCCTGTAGGGTGATTCCACCTCTGGACCAGACCAGGTCACCTTCAGCCCCAAAGAGTCATTTTTGCAGGCAAGCATCACCAGGCACTGCTCTTTGTATGCCTTGTACTTAAAAAACTGTGGAATACCACTTGGCCCTTCAGAGTAACACCACTTTCATGCTGGTTTTCAAAGATGTTGCCCTCTTTTAAGCAGCATCACTGTGGCTTTGGGCTCAGGCCAGTCATGGAAAGACCTGACAAGTAGATGGAGCAGTATCTAATGTGCTGTTGTAGCCGCTGAGACTCTACACAGAAGATGAAAATTCAGTGCATGCTTAGTGGAAATCCAAACACAGATGGGATAAGTGCCTTCCCCACACTGTCTTGGGAGCAAGGGAAGGAAGAGCTGTCAGTGCTAATGAGATATAGAGCAGGTGATGCAATTATCATCTGAGAGCCTGAGTAGGATGAGACAGATTTTGCTTTCAGGGTTCATTGCTCTATTAGGGACACCTGCTAACCAGTTTACATGATACCCCCTTAGCCACACCAGGGGCAGCCTAATAGCAAATGAACTGTTTTGAGTAAAACCAAAACAATCTAGGTGATATCAAAGCCATACTCAAGGTTGCCATCAAACAGTCCGAATCCCAGCAGGAATTGAAAGCGAGGCCATAAATTATTCTTAAATAAAGTAAAAATGCTATTCCTGCTTCCTGGGAATCTGTCTCCAAGCTTTCACATCACCACAAGTCCCTTCTTCCCAAAATGGTATCACCAGCTTTGCACAGAGCTGCAGAGGAACAGTGACTCTCTACTCATTGGCAGGCTGAGGAATAAACTAGTTCCCATGGGTTTAAGTTTATCATAGGAAGGAAGGCTGAGCTGACATTCACCTGATCAGATTCGAGTAGTGCTGAGGAATGGAGGTGGCTCCTGCTGAGGTGGGAATGGCACAGGGAAACTTGGGGTATGTATAAACCAGAGTTGGTGTCAAATCACAGTCAAGCACCTGCAATAGGCCCGACATGACAATCACCACTCAAGTAGGCAGGATGTGTTTGGGAACCTGGCTTTGCCCTAAGGAAGATGAAGAGAAGCGAGAAGATTTTGTGGATCAGTTTAAACTCCTGCAGCTACTGAGAGCTGAGAACAAGTGGACAAGGATAATAAAAATCCACTAAACATGGGACAAGGCAAGCAAGTTAAGACTGTAAAGAGCTTTGAGAATCTTGTACCACTGGAGCCCAAAGAGTTACCACAACACAGACGTCTGGCAGCAACTGGTGCTCTGTAAATCACTGTAAACTGAATTAGAATAACTCCAAGGGCACATGTGGATAGGTCTAAAATCATACCCATGAAATGTGTTGCTCTTGTTCTTAGGCTTGGCTGCGTTGTGGGGAACAACATGAGCTCTTACTCAAAGGGAGAGGGTGTTAACTATGTCAGCAGGCACAGAAGAAATCTATTTTTGTCACCAGCCCAACTTGAGAAAAGGACTTTTCCTTTTCAAGTTGTGTTAGCTCATTTAAATAATTTTCAAGTAATTAACACTGGGGACCAAGAGAGCTGATGTTCCTTGAAGATGAGTGAAACATTTATTATCCTTATTGTCCTCGTTCCTGAAATGATTGAGGTGAAAGAAAGGTTAGGAGAGTCTTTTCTAGATTGTCTTATTTCTCTTTTGTTTTTCACATTGGTTCCAGGAATGGAAAGTCATTAATCACCTATCAAGATGGCAGATAAGAGTTGCCTTGGGGTTAGTGAGGATTGGAAACGATCATTTAAGCATGGCAATTAATTGAAATGAGTAAGATGGGGAGAGACTCTTTATTCAAAAGTAAGTAGCAGGTGATAGGCAACAGATTTGGACTGGTATTAAGAAAAATTGAGTGAGGAATCTTAGCTGACAACAATGAAAAATTAGAAAATGAATTATAATGTAAAAAGGAAAAATCAGTAAATGAATGGAGAAAAAAATTTATAGTGATAATCCCAGTTTATTTATTGGTTTAAATTATTCAGCTGGAAACCTCCGACTCTGCCTTTCCTCCTAATTATGTTAGTTATGTCAGTACTGCACAGACAAAGTAGTGGGAGTCAAACATCAGCCACCTTTGAGGCTCCAGAAGAAGAATGCTTCAGGCAATGATTTCATTATGCATCCCTGTGGCAAAGTTTTCCAGTTAGGCTCTGGGGACACCGCAGATATGGATCCTGGAGTGCTGCAGTTGCTGCATTGCATGAGCTCTCATGATATCTTTTGCTGGCTTTATACATGCTGTGCTTTTGGCACAGCTGCCACCAATTCCACCACCCTCCTTCTCCTCACACTAATCTTCCTCTCTGTGAAGGACTCCCTGGGAAACTCCTGCTGGTCACTCACCTCTCCCAAGATTTGCTGCAGCCTTGTTTTACAGAGGCAGACAACATCGCCAAAATACCTCCTGCTTTTATCTCCTTTCTAAAGAAGGTGCCAAAAGGCGAGGAAATAGCCAGCTTTGAAGAGCCAACACAACACAATAAAACCTGCCCACAACTTAAAAATAGATGAAAGATTCATGAGGCCTTTGGTTTGCAAAGTCTTAAGGTCAGAACAACTGGGGATGAACAGTTTTTTACCGTGTTCGGTTCATTCACAAAAGTCTCTGGGAGATATGATTTGACCAACATACAATCTTCTAATAACAATCAGTTTCCACGTGGGTTAATTCTACCTCTTAGTAAAGAATGTACTGAGCTTAACAAAAGAAATATGTTGTTCTATAACCATGCAAAAAGTTTCCCAATGGCATATTCAGAGTTGGAATGTATCGAGACAAGTAAAATCTCGAATCAAATGCTTCAGTTTCTACAAATTGCCATTTCTGTAAGAAAAGGGCATTAGAAAAACTCTAACATAGCAATGGGTGCTGCTTCTTATGTACTCAGATGTTGTAAGGATGCAGAAGAGCTACAAGGTGTTGTAGTGTCTATTGACAGTCTGCCATGCTTCCCTGTTGAGCCTATTTTGATTTTCAGCTAAGATCTGGTGCAACACGGTGAAAGCACACCGGAGACCAGGCACAACCCCAGTTTGCCATTGGAGCAGTTGTCAAAAAAAAAAACAAAACCAACTTTGATCTCAGAGGAAACCTGAGCAAGTGAAAGGTTTCCAGCTGAAAAATATAATTAAATTCACTGCTATTATCAACTGGCTACGAATTGTTACTCTCTAGAAGAAAGGAAGAAACAGGACTGAAATTGCATTTCAGAGACAGTCGTACTCTCAGAAGTCAGAATTTCTCTTCTGGCTGTTATGGAACAACTCACAGTCCTTAAATTGTGGCAGAGACAACCAGAACCAAGTTTTCAGCTTCTATATGCCCAGAATGTCCATTTCCTACTGAATCCTGACATCCAATTGCCAAAGTTCTGGACCTCTTGAGAGTTACCCCTTGGAGCAGATTTTTGTTCTGGAGTGGTGGCTTCCAGATAAATTAGCAGCCTCTCAGTCATCACTCGCCCTTTCGCCTTCATACAAAAAAACAAACCAAACAAACACAAAAAACAACCCCACCAAAAAACCCAAAACCTTTGAAAGGGTACCATTTGCATTGTGATACCTGGCAAAATAAAAAAGCCTTCACCTCCTAGATCTGACAACTGATCTCAGTGCCACATGTGTGAAGCATCCAGATATGACTTTTTGATTCCTGCTGAATAAAAGGCCAATTTTAAGAAATCTTTGATGCCTTCTAACCAAAGTTCAGTATTTAGTGCAATAATATTTTTTGCATAAATAATCTGTTCAGCTGCTAGCTGGAGCACGCAGAGCCAGGTTGATCTAAAGCATCAATCTTGAGGAAATTGAAGAAGTTCATAATAAGCTCTCAGTCATGTTTGCAATGCTAGATTAACATCACTTCTGTATGACTTGTCTCAGTCTAAATCCTGAAAGACCAATAACACTCAGAGAAGCTGTGATTAAAGTTCACACACTTACTCACTGTCATTTAGTGGACATTATAGTAATTACAGTCCTGCTGGCTTCAGAGAATTATTCTGCTGTCTTTTAAGATACCAAGGGTGTTGTAATCACATGTATTCAAAATAAACCTCAAAAAAAATGAGAATAAACATAAAAAAATAAAGATTCAGGAAGTAACTTTATTAAGATTGGGAACTTGAAACTAACTCTGCTGCAAAAGGGCAGATTCAACTTTCAAAAAATGATGTTTTCTTCAGATGTGCTGGCTGGTGCAATTCTCTTTGCATGCACTATTACTGCTCAATATATGGGGCATGACTCATGATACATCACAATGCAGAGAGATAGCTAGAGAAAATTGAGCTTCTGAAAACTGAGATTAAAGGGGAAGAGCCACAGGAATAAATAATACAATAGACAGATAGGGCTGGAGCATACAGATGAGATGTCTCAGAATAACTTTGGCCTGACATCTAGCCCCTGGTACCGGGCTGTGCACATGCTTTGTCTTCCTAACATCCTAAGGGAAGTGTGAGATAGTTAAAAAAAAAAGTGAATTGTGAGGCTTTCTGCTACCCAATCCAGGTATGGTGGTACTTGAAGGTCAGAGTCGTGTATTTACCAGCAACCCCTTTTTTTCCACTCCTTTGCTAAACAGCCCCAGGCCACTAGCCAGCTCTGCCCACCTGCAGCCCGCTAGGACAGACACCTGCAGCACCTCACCTGCAACTCAGGTGTCTTTTACTTAAGATTCTGACTTGAAAATTTGTCTTGCAGTTCTTCCTACGATTTTCATATTTATCGGGTGGTGTCTTTTATGGTGCTACATGATTTCGAGCCCTGCTTACAACTAATAAATCTCTTGGCAAACTTTGCTTTGGTTTAGGGGAAAGGCTACGTGTTCCTTCCAGTATTTCATACCCCTCCACACCCACAAATGCACGTGCAGAACACAGTGCATGAGCCGGGCAGAGCGCACTTTACCACCTCTGCTGCTTCCTTTTGGGAACAGAGAGATGGCAAGTTTGGCAACTGGAAGGAAAATAACGAGGGGACAGAGAGACATCAGAGAGCAAAGAGAAGGAACAGTCCCCTATAATCTCTTGCTGCTGGTCTGGCTTTGTAGATAAACACACATATGTAAGTTAATTATCGGGCCTTTTATTTGTTCCCCAAATGACTGTCTCTCAGCAGTAAGATACAGAGGCTGATGTTATAAAAGGGTGGATGGTTTTAAATTAAATTAAAAGAAGACAATAACTTCATAATGCCTTTTCCAGAACATAAGCGTCCTTCCAGAAGAAAAATAATCTGTTTTTATTGTGAGAGCCGCTAATCTTTCACACCCAAATTGCCACAATATTGCAAACTAAATCCATGCAACTCGTGTATTGTTTGTTATTCTTAGCCTCACTAGCCTTGCTCTGGGCATGCCACCTGCACTTTTGTTCTGCCTTGCTCTTTGTAGTCAGAGGAGAGCTGCTGAAACACTTCTCAGAAATGCTGGGATATACCTGTCCAGGAAAGTCATCTTGTGTTGGCCCATCCATACACCTTCCCACTTGACAGGCATCTTTTTTTAAATCAATACCACAGAAAACTGAACAGAAAAGATCATGTCTGTCTTTGTACAAGTGTATTTAGCACTTCAACGTTGATCACCCTTGAAACAACTGGGAGCAAAATAACACCAGCAACAGCCTCTATTTTCCTGAAGAAAACAGTGGAATCCCAGAGGAGTAAATGAAATATCTGTGCTACATCCTTGCATTTAAATGTTGGCCTTCATCCCCAGTGAGTCAAGATCCAGCAGTGGCAGAGGGGTTTTGTGTGGGCAAGAAAGTTTTACTGCCAAGAGCTCACAGTGGGATGGAGGTCAGGATAAACAGGTTCTAATCCTGCTTCCATTGAAGACTCCCATGGAGAATAAGGTCCAACCTCTCACCACCTGTGTTTTAGCATTAATAAGAATTAAGGAGCAGGTTAAACAAGATGGACTAAGAATATTTATTTAAAAACAAAAAAAATGTAATGGAAAGGGAGAGAAGGAAGGGACAGAAATTGATGTTTTTGTGAGAAAACCTAAAATTTCAAGACAACAAAAGATATGTGAATGAAACATCATCATTAATAATTAGAAGTTTTACACTGAATGCCTACATACGTATTCTGCATATGAAAACCTACTGGATCCAGTGAAGTTCATATATGTCCACCTAAGGAGATGCTACAGCCAGAGTGAGGGCGATGCTGTACAGACAGTAAAGTCAGTAAAGGAGAATGAGTTTCTAAGTCACGTCTGTGTGAAGAAGTACGTCCTGAACAAAAGGATGCTAGCCCAAAGACACCATCAAATCCCTGTTTCTGACTATAGAGGAACTCCAGTGCAATGATGTGAAAATAATGCTTTGTTAAACACTCTCCCTGGTTCTCCAATAAAGGATATAATTGCTGATATTAAAAAACAAACAAACAAAAAGTAGAAACCAATAGAAAATTATATGGAACAAATTACAATGAATAAAAATTTCTTCTAGATTTTTCCTTACTGTCTTTAACTATCTTTTTTTTCATATTCTACACATTAAAACTTGGAGTTTATGCTGAAGCCACCAGGGAAAGATCTAGAACTGTCAGGACTGGGAGAGAGGAGTTTTCAAAGTATGTTCAGTACAACAGAAGGTGTATGAAGAAATGCCAGTGTTGATGCTGAAGTTCCCATTCAGCACTAGGCAAATACAGCTCCCATCTGTTTGGAAAGTTATAGCAAAAGGTAGCACAAGGAGGTGAGCCGCTTGTAAGGCAACCCATTCAAACACGCTGTGTGCTGGCACCTGCAGATGGACCTGCAAGATCTCTCCCAGATGGATGAATGGACAAACCATAGACCTTCAGATCAGGACAGTCACATCCTGAAACTCATTGAAAAGGATACAAGCTCTATAGGTTTCCCACCCAGTACAAAAGAAGCTACAGCAGAATGCTCTAGGGATTTTAAAATAAATAAATAAACAAATAAATAAATAATCCTAGGAAATATTAAAAAAATAAATATCTGGCCTATTGTAAGGGAGATTGTGTTACCTGTGCAGGCAATAAAGATAAGATGAACACCAGCTACAGAAAGCTGCAATTCAGGTGCTAAAAAACCTGGTGTTGGAAAAGGCATCAAAAATGACACCAGGCACATCAAAAATTACTTCCAGCCAAGTAGTTATTTAGAAGCTCATCAAAAGCATGATTTCTGAGTAATTTGTTCACCCAGTGTTATTACTTTCAGAGAACAAGGCCAAGGCCTGTGACATGTTCTTTCATCCAAGAAAGACATAAAAAACCATCAAAGACTCAAAGATGAATAAGACAAATTCAAACCAGAAATAAAGCCCATGTTTGAAGGAGCAGAAGTAACAGACTAGTTGGACAAGACAGCAGAAGAATGGCAGAGCTTCTGTTTGAGAAAGAGATGACTTAGAAAATAATCTTCATCCTGCACTGAAGCTACTAGCCTCAAGACAGCAGTAACCAGGAATAACCCAGGAAACATAGGAGACAATGTAAAGGTCGTATCTGAGCTTAACCTCTCTGAACCACTGTTGAAAATCGTTGTTTAACCTGAAACATAAAACGGGAATGAATCACTGAAAGTCTTTGACAGGCCTTTCATTATAAGTATCCTTGCACTAAGTTATTGAATGTGCTTCAAAGAAACAAAAAAGGAGCAATTGTGCTATCCAGGAACAAGGAGTGAGAATGATTTTAAGCCTTAAAAATGCCACTTTTTCAACAACTTGTTTTCCAAGTGTTTGCAGCATTAGTCAGAGTTTTCAATTTTCTAATCACAATTAATCTCAACCTCAAAACCCGTTATTAGCCAGCCAGCCACTGGGAAGGGGAGGGGAGGAGGGGAAGGTTTTGGTGAAATACAGGTGTAAATGCAAAACAACCCTAAGGAAACCAGAGGCATCACAGTAATGTAAAACACACATATAATGTAAAACACACACGTTCTGATCCTGAAGGCTTCACCCATGTCAGTGTGACTGGCACTTGAGCAAAGAGCACTGAGAAGCAGCTCTGTGTGCAGACAGATGCCTGCTCAGCCTGTCCTGTAATACACAAAGTGCATCCTGAAAACCCACTCTCCTAGATGGTGAGTGACAGCAAGCACTTGCAAAAGTAGTGTGGAAGTGGCAGAAACTAACCCAATAGCCGCTTGTATTGTGTACCTGGAGGCACTGGTAGGAGGAAAAGATGGTGGGCTTAGGCAGGCTCCTGTGGCCAGCCCTGTGACCACGCCTGGAGGCATAGCCACCATTTCAGAGACCCAGCTGCAGACCTGGGCAGATGTAGACCTGCAGCAGCAGGGGACAATGGGAATAGCAGTCACTGTGGGTCAAGTGCATGCACGTGTTTCTGTCACTGCTACTGTGTGTGCCTTGAACAACCCAAGCATGAGACTGACATTTGTATAGTACCAGTGTATTAACTTTGCAGTTGCGTTTTGCAACCCCAAATATCAATGACCACATAGAAAAGCTGATCTATGCTAAAGGAGCTACCACTGACTTAATCTTTTAGCTTCAGGAGACAGGCACAAGGAAGTATGACCCTAATTCTTCCAGAGATAAATTTACCATCTGGGGGGAGGGTTGGAAAAAATTAATTTTGAAGAGCTACACCCTGAAGTCTCATTTGTTTCTTAAAGGTGGATAGACTTGGCATGTGGTAATCAGCCATATGAGTTTATATGTTCCCAGTGTGAGCAGAAGACATGCTGGTGTGTGTCTGCTGGAAATGACACAGAACATTGCCGATCAGTGCTTTGAAAGCAGCTTTTCCCCCCCTCTACATAACTATGTAATCTTTTAACATGATCCTGGGAATTATCCTTTTTTCCAGTACCCCAATTTGACTTTGTTGTTGATGTCATGGAAAAAAAGCAGCCAGTTGTTTACCAGAGCATTCGATTTCTTATCAGCAGATCTGGCTATGAATAATTACACCACATATTAATACCATAGTAAGCCAGCTAATGGGCTACAGACGCCTAACAAATAACAGGATGAGAGAAGAAAGGGCAGATTGGCAGGAGGTTGTTTGCCTTTGCGAGGGCTGAATTATAGAACTGGCCAGGCTTCAAAACTATGAATCATTAAGAACATGCACACAGCAGTTTTACATCAGTGAGCTCTATTGACTGTAGAGGAGCTAATATTGATCTACTAAACATATGGGAGTGGGGAATCAGGTCCCACATAGTTACAAACGTGTTTTAATGTCTGTCCTTTGAATTGTGTTGGTTCCCTGAAACACTCATGCATTTCTGACATCATGACCAGACCTTTATCCAGAGCCTTTGAAATGATAGATGTTTCCTTTCAGGTCCACAGCTACAGAAATCTTTAAAACACGACTGAAAAAAAAATGCTTGTGAGTTACCCTGCTTATCATATCTTGTACCTCCCTTATCATGTTAACCCAGGTACACAATGCCTACACTGATGTCTATATTCACAGAAATGTTTCTAAATGTCAAAAAAATACAGAATTAACTTGCCTTTCCTTAGTAGCTGAGATTTATCTTCATTTGTGCAAATAGGGCCAAAAGATTGCCTCGCTAGTCTGCAGGCATAATCATCGTAAACTACGAAATGAGCAACAAGGACCCACTCTACAGCGCTTTGTTCTTCACTTCTGCAAGGAAGGAAGGATGAATGTTGCAGACCATGAAGCTGTGCTGACCATAGGGATGGGAAGTCAGACTCTGATTGCTTCTCTACCCATAAATACACTTCCTTGTCCATTATAGGAGATAGCACAAACGAGCCCATTGGCTATTTCATGGGGCAACAACAAAAAGCAGAAGTTATACTTAGCCTGTTTTACTCAGAGGACTTAGAGACCTTGCACTAACATCAATTGGATCATGACCACATGAGCTTTCACTGGTGTGTTCTGTCACGTTTGCATACAAATGTCAAACAAACATTTTGCACTGCTGGCAAGTAGTAGGTAAACACCAAATTTAGGATCTTAACTATAACACGTGATTTTTCTTTATATGCTCAGTTCATGCCACTGGTCATACACTGGTCTTTATTAAATAGTTGCATCTCTCATTGAATCTTAACGTTTTCTTTGTTCACAAGACCTCTCGGCAGCACCATCTTCCATTCCCGGTGACCTGTTGCTAATAACCTCTGACTTTATTCTTCTAAATATTGCAGTCACATCCCTGTCACTGTGAGCCATAGCACAAGGCTGAAAATAAAAATGAAGCTGAACACAGTTCTCTTCTTTCATTCTGACAAGCAGGCACACACATCCATGAACACTGAACTGTCTTGGCAGCCTGCAGTAATAATAATCCAACCTGCAGCCTGTTGAAATACAGAGAAGAATCTCTCTGCAGTGCAGGGTTATGTGAAATATAAGACATTCTTCAATTCAAACGCTGATTTTCCATCTCTCCACTGTAAAGAAGTAGTGAGTGTGTGATATGCATCTGTTTCAAGGAAAAATGCAACATGACCTCCACCCATTGTGGCCTGTGCACCGGTAAACAAACTAGGCATGATGGAAATCTATCTTTTCAGGTTTGGCTATTGAAAAGCAAGAATATGTGTGATTTAATTTTCAGCTGTTTACAAAGAGGATGAACAAGGAACAGAGCTCTCATTTCTCCTGTTAATCCAACCTGCCTCATGGAATACCTGAGCTGTGGCCCTTTGTGATCCTTTTCCTTTATGTAAGAGAAAGAGAGAGACCAGAGGAAATGTAAAAAGCAAGGGAGATAAAGCGATATCTCAAATGACCAAGACATTGGAAAAAATTCAAAACCAGCAACTCACCTTAAAGTTTCCAAGACTCTAGTTTCCCAGATCCTTCCAGGGAACCAGACTTCATACCTTGCTGTGGGGCACAACGTTATTGGCCTCTTCTCCTTCGGACAGAGCACATGTGGTTTAAAACTATGGGAGACAAACAAATATTTTCTCTAAGATTAATGTTGAAATGCAAGATCTCAAGGAAGGACCAATTTAGGGGTCGTTCTCTGTCTCCCTTGCACAAATGCTTGGTAATTTAGAATTTGATCGCTTTAAGTCACTCGGTCACAATCAAACTGTAGGTCAAACTGTGCCCTTGTTTACCCTAAAGTGCTTTTGGAAACAAATGAGATCATGGAAAACATAAATCAGAGCAGAATGTATTAGATATTTACAGTCTATCTATGTGCTGTCAATAAATTATTTCACCATAGAGAGGAGCATATAAGCTAATGCAAACAGATTGGCTACAGCAGAAGCTTCCATTTAATATCAAGCGTGTTTAATACAACTATTTCTTTATATATTTCTGAATGAATTGTAGTCCTGCACCTGCACAAATGAAAACAAAATCTGGCTCATGGAACAAGGGATGGAAAAATAAATAGAAAACCTTATTTCCCTGAAATAAGCTCTGAGTATTTGAATCACAGCTGTGATTCAAATCTGTATTTGAAACATGGTAGCTTCCAATAACTGAAAGTTATTTATGATACTTATACAATTATCAAATTCACACTGTCTGCTTTATTATAAGTTTTTGCTCATTGTTATTCCAAACCAGTTTGATTAAAAGGCAATCTTTGTTATAGTGTGAATTCATTTCTTTTGCATGGGGCTTCTAATAATTCTAATTATTACTGTAATAATCCTAATACTTATTAACTGTCCTCCCTTTCGGTTTCGCATTCTTCAGCTCCAACAAAATCCTGGTAAAGCTTTCACTTTGACTCTTCTCAAGCATGGTGGCTGTTGGATTTAAACCACTGCACTGCATTGTACATCCTCAGTTTAACAGGTCTTGCACCTGCTGAACCTTGAGCAAACTACAGAAGATGCCAAGCAAGTCCAACGGGAAAAGGAAACTTGCTCTGCCTGGGGCTGTGAGTTATCTGCTGCCACAGTGCAGTCACTCAGCTTGGTAGAAGGGAAGAACTGACCTTCAGGAATGGTGGGCAGAAACCAGAACAGAGTAGACCTTCAGGGTTTTGCAGCATATGGCAATGCAGTTCTTTAATAACCAGAGGCTTAGAGAGGATTCACTTTAAAGGAGGTGCTAGAATTTCATCTGAAAGAAGAAACAAGCATTTGAGTGGTCATGAAGATGTGAAAGAAAACAAGGTAAGACTTGCTCTGCCCCATCTGAGCTCTGGATACCGTGAGGCTGCCCCATTTTAAGTTTTGCATTTCTTACCATCAGCCAATGTATTCAATGTTGTTTGAAGTAATACAGTCCAGTGAAATAATATATCCCTACCACTCCTTTTCACACTCATCCTGCACTCTGCTTAGAGCTTGGATTTCAAAGTTTCACATTCATTCCCTGCACATAGAGCTAATTACCTTGGCTAGATAACAGACCATGCTACTTGCAGCGTGACACTGGCAAACCCTGCAAATTAACTGAGGATCACATAACTTCACAATCCCCATTTCAATGAGATGTTAAAGTGAAAACTCTTTTCAGAGTTGTCATTCTCTGGTCCATCTCCATCTCCCAAAAGAATTTTGCCCAAGAAAGGGTCTGCATAATAGCAATTGCTACCGATAAAATCAAATTTGCAAGAGAAAGAGCTATACTGCTAGCTTCTTAATGGGAGGCTTCAGTTACTTACACTGTCCGTTTGGGTTTAAAATAACAATAAATATGCAGAATTGGACTAAAGATCTGATCATAGGAACTAAACTGAAAATAGCAGCCTGTACAGTAAGTATTCATGTGGATTACCCATAATAGAAGAAGAGTTACTGCTGCTATTTGAATTAATGACCAAGAAAACCTGAAGCTGATCCCCCAAAGAAAAGGATGTACAATGCTGTCTCTCTCTGCCCTCATTTTAAGACTCAAACCAGTTCAAACTGTAATGGAATAAATATTCAGCATTTTTCTTTCCTCTGCCATCTACCTCTCCTATTTTTACCTTGGTAAGCATCATTACCATAATATACACTCATTATGTTGTACATTGGGCCCAATTTTGAATGCTTAATAAGAAATCCTCCCTTGTCCATGTACTACTGTTGAACCCAATGGGACAATCTGTGGGGTGATTATTTACATAATTAAGGGCTGTGCTACAAGATGTGGAGCTGACTTAGCAACACTTTCTGTGTATTTAACAAATTCTATTAACATATTTATTAAACACATCTATATGTTAAGGGTATCATAACCATTATTATTTCACTGTCTTACAACAAACAAAGGAGGCAGAAGGGAGGGGGAGAGAATCCCACACTTAAAATAACCACAAGGCAGTTCTCAGAAAAATGGAAAGAAGACACCAGGCAAATGGGACACCAAGAAGAGTAGATATAAAGGAATATAAAAAAAATATAACGATGATGGCAAGAGAGCAACTATGATATACAACGATTTTGCAAAACATCTAATACCATGTCACAAACCTTTACTGTCAAGGTTAGTTCAAATTGCTTTGGACGTGAACACTGTCACCTGGATAGAAACTTGTTCAAACAGCTATGAATTCAGGGTGATGACAGCAAGCAGCAACAAGAAGAGATAAAGTGTATGCTCAGATTCTACCTGGATCTGAGGTTTTAGGAGCTTGGATACTGTGGCAAGACAACACAGAAGTGAATTTAGAAGACTGACTGGAAAAACTGAGTGGCAATTGTTGGTTTAAAGGAAGGGGCAAAAGGTTGATGAGGAAACAGAACAAATAGTAATTAATGGGAACTATACATGCTGGTCAGGAGAAAGCATGCCAATCATTCACCGTACAGGTTTACATTGAACACAAGGTAGAAATAGCCATATTGGGGCCTGACAATCCAGTGAGCCCAGTGACTCATTTCCAGCACAGGCAAGGACTGATGAGAACAGCGGTGAGCAGCTGGTGCTTGAGAAAGGCAGGAAGCTCAAGTCATGAAAAGCATGGTCCTTGCCCTTACTTCAGCCCCCCTGAATCAAATCTGAGTCACTCCTCGGCAACACGGTCCCACTTCTTCCATGTTCCTAGGCAGAAGAGGGTTTACAGCCTACCTCCACCCTGGGCTTCAAAGAGGTTGGGTAACGTTTTCCAGGGTGCAAGGAGAACAAACATCTCTGGTACCTCCTAGCCTCCCACCGAGCAGAGCTACCCCCTGCCAAGAAGAATGTTTCTCTGATCCTCTTGAATTTGTCCCATTGCCTGATTCAAGCCTTTGGAGAGGGCTTGGATTTGCCCTCCCAGCTGTCATTATGCTTTTGGAGACCCAGGACCCAGTGCTCACAGCACAGTTTGAATCTGACATGGCCCTGTTGAAATCAACTCGAATCCCTGTCTGATGGGAGTCAGAGCAACCACAGGTCCACTGTGACCAGGCGTTGAAACTGCACATACAGCTCACACACGTACAAGCAGACCACCTCTGGAGACCTGGATACACCCAGATGTGCCCCGTGGTAGCTATAATTAGGCTGAAACCCAAGAAACAAGAACAGCTGTCTCTCCTGAAAGTCACAGCTCCTGGGCACAGTATTCACCATTCACAAACATCTGGTACAGGATTTAGGCCTGTTGCAATATGCTCACCAGTGGGTATTTTAGCTCTGCTAATATGGCAGCATTAAATTTAGTTCCATAATTGGAAAAATCAGGTTTTGTGTGCAATAAAGTATTTTAATATACACTTCAGTAAAATAACATTTAGAAAGTATATATGACATTGTGAGTGCAAAGAAACAAGTTTCTTAGCCAGGTTGTCTAATTACCTTTCCATAGACTCATGGGGAACCACCCCAGACCAAGAGCAGCATGGACACATGCTGGTGGTAGGGACTTATGTCTACCTCCCACCCTGTCGGCACTCACTGGGGCACCTCTCCACTTTCCAGGTCAGCCTCACACCTTTCTGCCATTCCTCATGGAAACATTTCTTGCCATCTCTGCTGTGCCTTCCCTCTTGATCACCACAGGTCATCAGGATTGGATCAGTGTGGGAAGGTTCATCATTCTCCTTGACCCAGGAGATGCTGACTTCAGGATGGGGAATAGAATGTCTTGATGAGATCAGGTGTACAGGCGTTTGCCTCTTTTCCAGCTTCAGTGACTTACCATCACACTGGAAGAAATGGTGCTGGCTGGCTCCTTCCACACCTCCCCACTGGAGTGGCAAGGAAAATAAACAGAGAGAAAGCAGAAATTAATTCCAGCTTGTCTTCAGTACACTTGTTAAGAGTGCTCCCTGCCTGCCAAATAAAAGCACCATGGTAACAGCAATAAGAAAATTAATGAATTAGAAAACACGGATCTTTGTGAATTGTAGCTGTAGCCACAAAGCCCCATACAAGGGAAAAAACCATACAAATTCGGAGGCACGCGACACAGATCTAATACAACTGCACAGCTCCTTTGCCCAGCCAGAGAAGGGTGCCAAATCACAGCCATGTGCAGAGATCTGACTGACTGATTTCAGATGGGAGATTGGCGTTGCATCCACTCTAATTTTTGCTTTTGTTGCCATTACACACTTGCAATGGGAGTCCCTTGGGGGAGAATCTAATTTATTGTTACTTTAACGGCAGGTAAATTTACAGTGAAAATCAGGGGACTGGTCACCATTCCAAATCACACTGCTTTTGCAAGTGCCAGCTTCTTGCTCAAGTAGTAATACAAGTAAATTTCAGAAAAAGGAGTCTGAATAATCTAAACCTAAACTCAGGAAAGCAAGAACAAGTAAAAAAACTTGATATTTTAGGTATTCATGAGGTGCTTGCTGGGTTTTTTGGAGGGGGTTTTTTTTGGCCTGCTGGCAAATGAGGATTTTATGGAAGGATTCAAGAAAAGATTAGAGATTACGGTTTTTGGATGTTTAAGGAGTACTTCCTAAATGTGAAGAAGAAAAGGATTAGCAACAACCCCAAAGTGTTTGGAAAAATATAAGAAATGGGCAACCTACTGAACAGCAGAGCTGCTCCAAAATGGGGAGAGATTGTTGATTAACAGTTAAGAGTTGTGATGAAGGATGAACAGCTGAGTTTTAGCTTTCTTGAACTGGAGCTGGGGATGACACATCACGAGGAAATGCCAGACAGACAGGCTGAGATTTCATTTGGACACAAGCAGATGGGTCTGGAACAGAGAGATTGATCTAAGGCTTGTCCATATAAAGACAGTAATTAACTCCGTACTTACAGATGAGTCAGGTACACAAGAAAAGAGAAGGAAACCACAGGCAGACTGCTCTACAAGACTCAAAATATGAGCTAATATTTTCCTTCCCTGTTTCCATGCCCCTGTAATAACGTGTGCACTTTCACGTCACTTGCTTCAGTGATTTCTTATTTTAACACAGAAATCAGATTCTTCACAGCCCTAAGCCTTCAGAGCCATCCTGCAATACAAAAATATGGTTACTGACAACAGCGCACATTTTCAGAAAAACAAGATGTATTTCAGTTTGGGGAATCTAAAGAGTTCCTGACATATGTACAAACAACAGTGAGTTATGTATTAAACGTTGCATGTAAGAAACATTTTATATGACACTTTGAGAAGACAAAAAATGAAGTCTCACTGGTGTACCTTACTGAGATACCTGGAGACTAAAGCCACCAGTCTTCCTTTTTACTCACCAGATCTGCAATACAACTTGAAAGTTGTCTCTAAAGCCTGCCAAGAGGGCATCAGGCTGTTTCAGATGACAGAAGGTAGTTTCTTTCAACGCAGGACTTGTGCGTGGGATTTAGAGGTTCTTTGGCTCCTGCAGACACTCAGGAAATGCTGTGTCCATCACAAGACACAGTCTGGAGATCTCCGTGGTCAGCTCATCTTCACAGAAACATGGCTGCTTCAACGTAGTCCCCAATAGGATTGAAAGATGTGTGATAATCCTTCGTATTAGCAGTAGGGCACCTTGAATGCTACTTGAGTCAAAAACAACAACCTATTCTGTGATGTTTCAGCAATCCACACTTGTCTCACTCACTCGTCAAAACCAATGCTGCAGAAGCCCTTCTCAGACAGCTCAGAGATGAAGACGTAGGTCATGTGTAGCACTGGTCCTCAGAAATGCAGTCCTGTTACAGTATCTCTAAAAATCTGCCTGCTGTCAGAAAGAGGCACATCCATGTCAACTCTCATCATTCCATTATACTCTTCTGGCTGCTTTGTGTGTTTGTCAAGGCCCCAACATGGTCCAACACTTAGCAGTCCACAGCTGATTTCAGCAGCTGCAGCCCTCCGTAGTCACCAGCTAGTCAACACCAATGAATACTCTCACTGCTCTTACTCTTGTGCTCACCCCCTTTGGTGTTTCTTCCACCTGCAACATCTTCAGGTAAGGACAGTACTGATGCATGGCTTTGGCACTCAACCCTTGTGCAAACGTGCACAGCATGCATGCACTGATTGTTACCCAAGAAGTACCACAACAGTCCTAGTTGTAAGGGGACACTAAGGTTGTACAAGGGAAAAGCGTATAGGTGTATGGGTGTGCCTGTACAGGCAGCTTGGAAGGGAGATTTTGTTGCATGCAAATTTTTCAACGCAGAGTTGTATTTTATGAGTAAACGTGAGTTTTACCAGACCCAATTTAAGCATATACTGCTAATTTAGTTTGCCATTAAGCACGTTTTGCAGTAGCCATTATTAGGATATGAAATATTATTAGAGCTCTGTTGGCTAAGTATAGCTATTTTCACTCAAGTACCAGAATTTTCTTCAGCTTCTTTGTCTCCTCTTTTCTCTTCAGGTCATTTGATGACTGACAGTTCAGTGTACTGCAAGAACATTGGAAGGTAAGAGATTACTGTGTGCTGCAGTTGGAAGGCCCATGCTGCATAAAAAAATATTCTCTTCATTATAACCTGTTTGACAAAGATTTAAGAGGGTTTTGCAGCTGAGGGCCACGTGTAAAAAGACTACAGATCATTTCCAAAAGACAAATTGCAAAAGGCCTTGGCAATTTACAGAGAGATATACTCGCCTAAATTAAGGAGTTGATGAAAGCACATCTTTAGGGTGCACCACTGGTGCATACCACATCATGGGAAGGAAACTGGAAATAGCAGGCAGTAGGACAGCTGGCTGAGAATTTTAGGAATTACATATTCTTCCACTGGAAAACGGGATTGAACTAGAAAACAGGAAAATCTTTGATGTTTGTTGTTTTTTCTGTATGTTTTACTATTAGCAAAAGGAAAGGCATACATTGTGTCTGCAGCTGTGTGAAAAGGAAAACGTGCTGTTTCTGAGCTGCTACAGAACACTGCTGGAGTCAGTTTATTTCCCCATTGCTCTCACTTTCCCCATGAGTCCTGGGTCTGAGCTGGATCAGACATCCCTGAAGACACATCTGCCTTTGCAGAGACCCGGCAGATGCAGCACCCACTGCATTGCATCTCTCCAGTTTTCTCCCCAGGAGAAAACGGGGCATCAGAGGCACAGCACATCTGCCACCGCTGCCAGGAGTGAAACACAACTTTCCCCCTCTCCCCTCCTCCTCTTTCCTCACCTTCATACCCTGGTGCTGGGCCTGAGCGCTTGTAGGTTATGGTGGTCGTGATCCTACACGGCACAGCCTGAGAACCAGCGCTTGGCCAGAGAGCAGGGGAACAGCAGGGAGGAGGGCCAGGGAGCTGCAGATCCCATGAGGGTTGTTCAGCCAGATGGAGAAACTAATGACAGCTCATAATGCACAAAGCACTCAGAGAGAAAGCCAGCTTTACGTTCTTGTGTGTTGATCCAGATTATGGGAACCCACATTAATCTCTTATTTAATGCCTGACTGCTCTGCAGTACCAGCCATCAGGAGCCTCATACACTCCCTGGTTCATCTATATAATCCAAAGATGCCGGTAGTGATCTTTGATGACTTGAAAGGTTGAAGAGATAGCAACCCACAATGTTGTAAATCACAATGTACAGAAATTTATCTGGTTGGTGAACGGTCAGATAACAGAGGCATCAAGATGCTATCAACACGCCTTTGAATTCAAGCTGATCCCAGTGATACACACATCTTTGTCAATGGGCTCCTTCGGAGAGTATTCCTGTATTTAGATAAGAGACACCGAACACAGCCTGAATGCTCCATTAAACCAAACTCACCTTTGCAAGGAACTGTGCAAGGGCTGCATTACTTTAGCCCTTGCTTGGTTTGCTTTAAGTGTTTAGTTTTAAACAGCACTGAAAATGTGTGCTTTGCCACTTTGCAACACCAAAACAAAACGAAAGTAACTACTATAAACACAAGCTTACTGCCTCCTCTCTGTGGATGCACTCTCCTCCACCCAGCCACTTGCTTTAATAAACCTTGTAGAAAATCATGATCTTTGAGACAGATACACCTCTCAGATGTGGTTGATGTTGGCGAAGAGTTTGTAGTTAGGGGGACAAATGTAATCTGAGATCATACACCCTCAGTTCCACAGGGAGCCAAACTGAGGAGGGCAAACACTCAGGATGGGAGGCACTTGCAGCCAAACTGTGATCCCATCCCATCAGACTACGTACCTGAAGGTGATGAGCTGGGGAGTCTAGAAAGTATGTAATAAAGGGGCAGAAAAATTCTGAGAAGGCAGAACGAGCCCTGATCCAGTTGTTTGCTTTGGCACATGCAAGGAAATCCTCAAACCCTCTTTGCTCATAGCACTCCTGGTGCCTGCACCAACAGCAGTTTTGCCTCCTAGACCTCAGCTAACCAACACTCATCTCAAGGCAGAAAAAGGACAGGTAGATTCACCACCTAATCCCATACACACAGCTCTCCCTGTTGTCCTGAGTGGCCAGACCCTGTACAGAAGAACACCAGTGGAAAGCTGTCAGAGATGACAACATTTCTCTCCTTCCCCACTTTGCTGTGCCAGTGACCTTTCGCACCCCAGCTAACAAACTGGAAAGTGAACATCTGCTGAGAGACTGCTGGTGAGAGCAAGACTGGCACAGCACAGCTGCCAGGCCACCAAACAGCAGGGAAGACCGGTGTGACAAGTGAGATGGGCTGTCAGAGGGTGGCAGAGCAGCCGGCACAGCCACCTGCTCCACAGGCAGCCCGGAAGGCTCGTGTGCAGGTACTGTCTTGCACATAGATTTGTACAAGGGTTTTGCTTGCCTGGGACCTTGAGCTGTTCTTTTCACCTCTGACTGAAAAAAGAAAAGCACACAAAGAAAGAAAGAGACGGGGAAAGAAGAACAGTGCAAAGCAGTCACTGAGTAACTTGGATGTCTTCACCTTAAGACAGAGGACCCTGTTCAACTCCCTCCCAAGTCACAGGAAAGGCTCTCATGCTCTGGTTCCCTTCTCCCTTGCTTAACAAGCTACAGCTTAGAGCCTGGCTCCAAGTATTTCCATTTTGCAGCTTTTAGAAACTTCTCTATCATCTTGAAGACAAGTAACCAAGATACAGATGTATTCAGACCTTCTAAAAGTGTCACCCCACAACTCTATGGCCTTAGGACAGGCAATTGTCTACAGAGTCCACTAAGTGGGTTTCTATCTTTCTCACGTCGACTGTGTATTTCTGCCTCAACAATGCAACCCTGTCCTGCCCTTTCTCCCTCCCAAAGAAGTGCAAAGAAACAAAATGGAGTGGTTGGTTTCCTGGCAGGAGAGAAAGCACATGTTTTCTGTGAGCCACATAAACAAATGAAGTTGTCTAAAAAAATCTCAACAACTCTAAATTTAGTAAGTGTCAGAGTATTGCTTATGCAGTGCTCAGCTGATGGATGGGATGCTGAAAGCAGAACAAACCTCAGTGCCACTCTGAATACCATCTACTGCATAAACTACTCATGTCATCAGCATCAACAGGCAGCTGCATTAATGACAGCACCTTGCCTTGCTTAAATCAGGGCCAAGCTTCAGTCAAGCAGGGGCAGGAAGAGCGATTACAGCCTGAAGGTGCTGCAGCTTGGAGCCAGAGCCCAATACAATGGCTTTAAAAGAAATGGCTTTACAAGGCAATGAAGCAGAGTGGAGGTAACCTCTTAG
The DNA here is from genome assembly GCA_028020825.1 of Podargus strigoides. NCBI lineage: Eukaryota > Metazoa > Chordata > Aves > Caprimulgiformes > Podargidae > Podargus > Podargus strigoides. Next base: position 10,248,270 of record CM051623.1, on the reverse strand, counting down.
CTTCATCTCAGGTCCAGTCAATCCATGCTTTAAATTAAAACTATATAATCCTAGAATAATCTTGACAGGACTCTTTCACCCAGGCAAAGGACTACACTAACACAGCTATATTAACTCTATTATTGGAGCATCTAATAATTGTTATGTAGAAACAACCTTGTCTGAAACAGGTTTGAGTACTCAATCACTGCAACAGAAAGAAATCTGGAGTTTTCTCTGCACCCACATTACTGTTTCTTCTTTTGTCTTAACCCAGGATTTGATAACAGAAAGTAAAAACACATTGAGTCCAGTAAAAGAAATATTGAGACATACTAATCTTTTATCATTCCTTCACCACCGTTGCTGGATTTTGGGGTTCCATGGAGTGCTCTGGACACATTGGCTTAATGGTTCCTCTGGATGGCTCTAAGAAGTTCCTTGTTCAGTGTCCAAATTGGTCCTCCAAGTTGGTATCCCAAGGGTTTCAAATGCAATGCAAGAGAAAAATATGTCTGACTTCGGGTCTCTGATAGGAATAAGTGAAACAGAAAGGCTACATAAGATGGGAAGGGTGAAACAGAGGCTCAGACCTTGTTAGAGCAAAAACCAATGTCTTGTCTGCATTGTTGCACAATATCACGTACTCTTCTGGTTCTACAGCCCAGTCACCCAAGGGGTTTTTGCTATCATTACAAAACAAAAGGGAATCTTGTAGAACTTTAGACTTTGCCAGGGATAAGAATAAAATCAAGGAGTGTTGAAGAAGAGTCCTACTGACAACCTCAACAGAGCATGGAAAGTAGGAATTCAAGTCAGTTAAGCAGTGAATTAGGACGGATTGGTAGGAAAGCACATTACTGTTGACAGTGCCAAAATTGTCAGACCATGTGCTTGACTGAAGATCCATGTCCAGGGGAATTCCTGGACCACTCCATTCACATATCAAAAAAGCAAAGAGCTGGAATAAGATGAGACAAGTACCAGAAGATTCACTTAGGAGAGGAGTAAAGACTACAAACATTACCACAGCAGTGTTCTCCATTGCCTAGATGACAGAAAAGAGATACTTAGTAAAGGAAGCGGAAAGTTTTAAAATTATGTCAGAGAGTGCGAATGTCATGTTCTGTTTGTCAGAAGCCTTCAAGTCTCATCAGGGAACAGTTCATCAGGAAACAGTTCATCAGAAATTCCTCTGCAGCTGGTACAAAATGTCTGCTCTGAATGACTTGAATGTTCTTTAACCTCATTAATAAGCCCAGAGATAAGCATAGTTGTGCCTAGAATTGCAGTGGCAGACTTTGTAATAGTTGTTACAGTGCATGTATGAGCTGCTATACAACACACATTGTAATGTTAGTAATTAACCAAGGTGCTACTAGTGATGCAATTCAGACAATGTGGTAGAGTTTGGTACTTCTGGAGAGCAATTTAACCTACTTTTTGATAGAGATCTAGGATACCACCATGAAAACAATATACCAGCTAAAAACACCTCTGTAAGATAGATGGTGGTTATTTTTAACTTTCTTTTTCTTGGCACCAGTATCAGATTCTCCAGTCAGACTAATTCTCCCACTCAAGTCTTTGACAGTGAGAACCAGATCTTAACTTCCTTGCATCCAAAGGAAGGATGTGGACAGGGGCTAGTAGCCAGTTAAGTAGTCCACACTCCCAGACACACAGATGTCAGCTGCATGTGCTGTACACCAAGAAGTCTGCTTTATCAGCTCATCCTTTCACCCTCTTTCCTTTCAGCTGTGAAGGGGAATCCAAATCTCACTGCCTAACCTCCTAGTACCTACCTTCACAGAGCAGCTTTGCTCCCTTCTTTAGCTCTGTTGGCATCTGCCAGATGCCTCTGCTACATCACCGATAAGTGATCTCCAGGACTGCAACGATCACAACTGCGATGTTGTGCATCTTCGACCTTTCTAGGTAGTGCAGAAGAACAGTTCTCTATGTCCCATTTGTCCTTGGGCAATAAAAGTAGAGGGGAATAACCTTCATAGGATGCCATTGATTTAATGTTTCTCCAAATTAATTTCTGCCTTATCACATCTTTAGTTTCTTTTTTCAGTAAAATGCAGCACAAGGACTCCCAGGCAGACATCTTCATGCATTAAAGCTTACAAAATCAGATCCTATTTTCATTTGTTATCTTTCCTTTTTCAAGGGAAAAATAGAAGCAGTAACTTGCTATGGTTAAGGGTAGAATGGATTGCTATTCCTTGTAAAGAGTACCTTTTACACTGCATTCGGGCTTCTGTCTGGTGCAATTAAGATTAGAAAATATCTGTGTTTTCAGTGAGTGTTCTTCTCATCTGCCACCTGAAAATTAAGTGCATACTTACTGCTCAAAGAGACAGGTCATAGAACCATACAATCATAGAATCATTTTGGTTGGAAAAGACCTCTAAGATCAAGTCCAACTGTTAACCTAACATCACCAAGTCCACCACTACCCCATATCCCTCAGCACCACATCTACACAGCTCTGAAATCCCTCCAGGGAAGGTGACTCAACTACTGCCCTGGGCAGCCTGGGTCAGTGCTTGACAACACTTTCAGTGAAGAAATTTTTCCTAACATCTAATCTAAACCTCTCCTGGCACAACTTGAGGTCATTTCTTCTTGTCCTATCACTTGTTACTTGGGAGAAGAGACTGACACCCACTTCGCTATAATCTACTTTCAGGTGTCATATAGTCAAACATCTCCTTTGCTCTGCCTAATCATTAACTGACAGTCAGAAGCTGTTGCATCAAATTTGAAGCTAACATTTTTCACATACCTGGAACACCAGCACTTATTTCCTCCCTGTAGACAGACCAGAAGGCAATAGAAATATCACAGCCTGAGCAGCTTTTGTGTGTTACCAGTCTTCAATCCCCGGAGTTCAATGAGGAACAGGTTGACATCTATGCAATGGGACATCAAATGTATTTAACGTCCCTTTCAAATTATCTCTAAAATACGAACATTGCATATTTTATCTTCATCACTGACCCCTAGCCAATTAGATTAACAGAGCAGGGGATATATTAACCATCATTCCTGTGACCTCTATGGAGACAGCTAGGAAAGTTTTGCTCATAGATGTAAGAATCACCACACTCAACACTGGAAAATCCAGGAAACAGAATAAAACTCCTGTGAATGACAGCTACATGACAACTATTTAGACCAAGACATGCAGGGGAAGTTGGATACAGATGAAGCTCCAGGGGATGTTAAATATGGATGGGGTACCTTGAAAGAGAAAAGTGATGTGTCACAGTCTTAAAAAATACACTGGATTGAAAGATTCGCTGCTACAAAAGAGGGCACAGTCCAGTACAATCAGAGACCTACTGCATTACTTTGTGAAACATAACTTGACAGTCCTTCGACAGATTTCAGGTAAGACCTATTAATTCTGAAAGGGTGAGGCCAAAAAAAGGAAAGAAAAAAAACCCACAACCTGGAGAGCTTTTTTCAGTGCTTGCCATTTCAGAATGATGACAGCTAATTATAGGAACTGCTCTCATTATAGGTGACCTCTGCTCACAATGAGTGGTACATTGTTACTGGAGCAAGCTGGGGATATGAATTAAATCACTCAGTGTTAAGTCCTCACCCCTTCAAAGCACAGCAGAATCTCACCCCCATTTAGCTGTGCAGCCATCCTGTCCCCTAGAATGGACTCACTGCTGTAATGGAAAACACGGAGTGGGCTGTACGTGACCTATCTGAGCCTAGAAAACTACAAAAAACCCCAAACTTGACAAAAGAGAAGAGATAATCAACATCCCTATGGTCGTCCTTCATGTTACTGTCAGGGATGCAGTCGTGGCTGGTTTTCTGCTAATGCGCTAATGCTTAAAGGAACGTCTGTATTCCTGACTTGTTTTCGTCACCATGAATAAATTCATGTCACAGATGGCTTGGTTAGCTGGCTACTCACAGACATCAAAGGAGACATGAAACTTTGAAGGAGGTGGGGAGGGACGGGAGGGGGAGAGATATCACTAAGACAGGTGGGCAAGAGATATTTCATTTGCATCTTTGCCAAACAGTTATGGGAATAAAATTAAAACATGCTATCTCTTTTCTGGACAGAGAAGAAAAGTTGTTCCTACCTTTCAGTGAGCTGAGGATTCAAATCCCTTCTATCACGATGCTGTTAGTGCATTCAAACATTTCATAAGAAAAAAAAAATCCTTTTAAACACCGAAATATAATTTTTCTTAGAGAAATGTTAAAAAGGTTTAGACAACATGACAGTTCTTTCTCAATTTTTTTTTTTTCCCCCTATAAAAACTTATCTCCGCTGCAATTTTTCTACAGAACATTGTGAAATCCATATTTTTTTTCCATAAGAATCTCCATTGATCTCCAGGGCTTTACCTTTTTATTCTAAGTCAAATTAACCAAACCACATTGCAGACCTGTAGCACTTCTTGAATAAGGCAAAAGAACTATGATAAAGCTAAAGCAATCTGAATCCATCCCATGCTACTGTACAGCAAATTACTTTGCTAGCAGAGAGAGAAGTTCAAAGGCTCTACAAGTACAGACTTTTTTTTTTTTACAGTTTGTGAAATTACTGAGAAGCTTTGTGCAATGTTCAATATCTGTATTCAGTGAGAAAACACTCAAATACGGTGATGCACACATGTGCTTCAAAAGTAGTTTCAAAGCTTTGATAGAGCACTTCTCACTTAAAAGACTGTGTGTGCAAGCCATGTGAAGGGTGAAAAACTCTACCAGTTTGACCAAAAAAGGGAACAAGAATGCTTTTGTATTTATTGTGCTGCACAACAAAGCAATGTGACTTCTTTTCTAGAAAGGCTAGGAGTAATATGTTCAGAAAAATATTAGCAATGCTATCACCCCAAAAGGTTAAGTGAAGGATTTACTTATCTGTAATGATTTATGGAACTGACAAGGCAGTGTACAAACAGGGCTAGGAAATGCACAGTTAGAAAAGCTTACAAGGAAATAATTGTGTCAGGGCATTGAGCAGCAAGGGCCTTTCTGTGATGAAACAAGTGCTCTAATTCATAAATCATGTTTGTCAGGAATAAATAAAAACAGAAGCAAAGTTGGTGCCTCCTGTCTTTACCACATACTGAGCAAAAAGGTTCTTGCCCTGGAGCATAACAGAGAAGGAAGCACTATTTGTTGATCTACTCCAACAAGGCAAGTCTGAGTGATGTTTTGCACCGTTTGTGCTGTATATTATCAATACTGGCTGCTGATGCCAAGGTCTCAGCTGTCAGCTAAATGCTCTGCTGTGACTTGGGTTTTAAGCAGCAAATTGTCAATGCCCCTCCATGAGATGGACACTGCAGCAAAACCTGTCATTTACTTTAATGGCCCAGGTGTCAGAGAGAAGTTTTGTCATGGCAGATGAAGCTGTCCATTAATCCTCCCCCTCCACACTGAGACCAATGGGATCACCATACTTACCCACCTAGCAAAGCTCCCCACATAAATTAGCCCAAGCAATTTCCCGAAGTGTAATAAATAAATGTCAACCTCTCACTAACATTCACTGGATGGCATTACAGACAAGATGTACCCAAGGACATATGATTTTGGTTCAGCAAATTTCAACCTTGGGGCAAGAGTAATACTTGACATCATGCAAGAACTGATCAGAAAATCTTCCCAGATACGCCCAGGATAGGCAGGATTTGAGCGACATATCCCACTTAATGTAAATTACAGCATTGATACAACTTAGATCTTGGACTAGTGCTAGATCTTCCCCTGCCATTAAAAGAGAGAAATTGATAAATGACACTACAAAAAGGTATCCTCTCTCCTAACTTTTATGATCTAAAGTTTAGGCACCTACACCCTCCATAGCTGACAGAAAGTCACCTCCAGATAGCAGTTCATGTCACCTCTTTTAGATATTTATCTTTAAAGGTTCCTCCCTTTTAACGTTAAGGAGAAAAAACAAAAATCACCCATGGTGTTTGAGGTGCTTTAACGTAAAAATGTGACCCTGCACTTGAGCAACAGACACAATTTGTTTGCCTGAGACTTCTCTGGAAGGTTATTTCAAACAAGAAGTGCAAACAACTACTCCCAAACTACTAAGAGCAAAAGAACAAAGACACTGGGTCAGTCCAAAAGTCCAGCTAACATAACATCCTGAATCTAACAGTGCCCTCAGGAGATGGTCAGGGAGACACATTAAAAAACAGGACATTTTTTGATATTTCCGTGATTTGTCTAGCTAGCTTCTAGCATCATTTTATCCTCAGTACAATCTTACCTCTCCAGATATCCTTTGTATCACTAGAATTAAACCAGTGAAGTCTTAATCAAAGTATGTGCAGATTTCCTGTATATCTAATCCAGCAGTAGTATAATTAATTGTCTATACATGCAGCCAGCACCAGACCCTCAGTGCAGTTACACATTCAGGTAAGGTTAAATGGTGTGTAGGTGTTTCTAAAGGTTCTTACTTATGAAATAGGACTGTATGCATCTCCATGTCCTGGCTCAAAGAAGAAGTTAAAAATACTACCTATACACCAGCTTGTATCATGTACAGGGCAGTACCATACCTTCAGCATAATCAGCAGTGTGAAAATGGGAAAACAGTCAAGAATGCAACCATCCTGCAGTGAATCTTGGTTTGGGGCAAACGTAGGCTCAAAGGTGAAGATGTATCTTTGTATGTATATGTATTTGTGAAGATGTATCTTTGCTATGTATCAGTGTCTCAGATGGGCTCACTTATTAGAGGGAAATTAAAAAAAAAGTCATTCAAAGTGAATCTCAGCTTCCAACTGGAAAAATAATTGCATATCATGTGAGCCATAAGCAACAGAGGAGAGGCAAGGTTTTGCTATCAAGAATGACCCTGTTTTGTAAACCTTGTGCCTTCATTGTACCTGCCACTCCTGGTACAAGTATGCTTTTAAAACCATAACTTTGTAGGTTTGGTCCTCTAATTCATACATTTCTGTGTAAGACAAGACTGACAAAAGTGAGGCAATGTTTTACTTCATTGAAGGAAAACTTCAGATGGACTCCCGTTGGCTTTGGGACAGTTCTGTCTGAGGAGTCACAGAAAATACTGTGAGTGCATACAGAGGGAGATCTAGCTTGAGCTGCAGGTGACGGTGCATCCTGTCTTTGCTCAGGACATGAATATGTAGAAAAAAGGCACATGGTATGCAGCATCACAGGGACAGAAACAAATGTCAGGAGCTGAACAGTGAGAGCTACTAACAGCTGGCATTTTACAGGAAAGAGACAGAAGAGAAACCAGCTCCTCATGGAGGTGGGGGTGTCCTTGTCCTAGACAGGGAAAGCGTTTGTAGATCAGGGCACCGTCTGCATGCTGCTTCAGCTTACTTCTTCCAGGAGCAGCAGCCCAGTTCACAGACCCCCTGATGATGCTCCCACAGATGATTTACCAAGCTGCTGGCAGGGAGTGCCAATGCGCACACATTACGCCTGCCAGTGCAGGACCAACAGAGCTATTAGAGAGAGACATATCTGTCATCCTTCAGCAAGGCACAGAGCCACATTCGGCATTTGTGGCAAGCAAGTGAGAGAAATGGGGCTTTTATTCCTTCCCTTCTCTTCCTTGGGAACTTTCAGTATTTAGCAAAGTCTGTGAAAATTGACCAGGACTAATGCTAGGAAGCAGAAGGGCTTTTGGTTGACAGTGAGCAGGGATGCTCTGTATTAGTGCTGTCACTTATGTGTCACTTCCATTTTTTCCAGCTAAGGAATAATGAGCCAGAAAACATTTAAAGTATTCTAAAAAAAAACTTTCCTTTCCCCAGAACCACCAACCACACATTAGTCCACACCATATATCACTGTCTCTCACTGGCTGTTCTTTATTCCAAAGAGCAGAGGCTAGTTGCAAGAGTGACATAGCCCAGTTAAAAATTGGACTCAGGCTTGAAACTATTATAATACTATACATTTCATTGGCATTTCAGAACAAACTAAGTTGATTGATGGGGGGAAAGAAAGATTTGTCTGGATTATAATAGTGTCACTTTTCTACGTTTCTTACTTTGTGTCTAGAGACCTCAAACTGCTTTTCAGATATTAATAAATGAACTTTATTCATCCTAAATAATGTCTCTTTCCCCATTTTGCAGAGGCATGAAAACATCAAGCAAGCTTGCCTGATTTCCACTTCTGAAATACCTAAGAACAAACTTGGACTATTCCAATTCTCAGTCCCATCCTTGGGTTACATGGAAATATTTTTGAACCAGAGTACACTAAATAACCACCCTATATTATGCCAGATCAAAATGAATCCTTCCTGCATGTAAGAAGCAAGCTGGAAGATTTCTTTGTTCCTTCCTATTTATCTCACGTGAAAAGATGAAAGAAGGATAAAAACTGCTTTGACTAGCCTCAAGAAAACAGATCCAGTTCCTCAGGCTTAACCACACTGACAACAGTGGAGACACGAAACTCTCTGGGTCCAAGATATTTGTTATATCTCCCTAATACTGCTCCTATCCATGCACATGTTACATATACAAGCAGAAAGGGGAAAATATGGAATAAAAACTGTTAAAATTTTTAAATTCCTCTTTTTAATATAAAGAATTTAAAACTTTAGAATTCACTTCATAAGTCTCAACTTACACTGGTTCTCAGTGTAAGCATGGGGGTTCATCCATTTCTAATCCTGCCTTGTAGATTAGCGGTGACAGAACTTGCTAGCTTTCCATCCGTTGAAAGCAGAAATCAAGATAACAGCTGGCAGTTTACATCTTGTATGTGCTTTCCTTCCATTTTATACTTGAAAAATAGGAAATTTATTTTTGTGCATGGTTCATCAGATAAAAAAATCTATACCTCTATTTACCCTCTCCCAAACTAATTGAATAATTAGTTTTCCAATTAAAAATCTAGTTGTCAGCTACAAAAAAAAAAAAAATAGAGACTACAAAAACACTAAGATGCCTCCAAATCTCCCCTTTTGGCAAGTTGATGGGGACCTTCTTCCTTCTGTAGAGCTTTCTGGAGTCTTCACCAGAGGAAAATTTTATTGAATCAGGCTGGAAGATACTCATAGCCCATTCTTCCCTGATATCTTTGTCATCCTTTGGCAAACACAAAGTTCTAGGTGTATATTTTTATGACTCCATCAAGGTAGTTCTTCACTAGTATCTCCACATAAAACCCCCTCATAGTGCCATGATAAAATAACAAACCCACTAACTACACCAAAAAACCCAAAAACCCCTCACACAAAACCAAAACACAAACAAACAAAAAAGTCCTCAAAAATATAAACAGCATATACATTGTACTATGTGCATCTCTTCATGGAGAGCTCTAAGAAACGATACTTTGTCCATCTCAAAGCTCACACATCTCTGACATTATTGCAAAATACTAAGGAAACTATCATTACTATCACAGATTTGGTTACCCCACTTGCAACCAGATGCCTTTATGCTTTTATGTGTGATTTCATTTCCCAACCTGCTGGGACCAGCCACTAATTGTCACTGTCTATTGTTGAACTTCATAGTCAACAGTATGACTTTGCCTAATTAAATAAAACAAATGCTCAAAGGATGCATATCCCTCAGAAAAACTCACATCAGTAAGTACCTTGAGAGTTGTTTTTATAGATAAACTATGGATGAACTATCCTCAAAGATAAATCTTTTAAATGTTCCTCTAATTAAACACATTTCACTCCCACCTCATCTCAGAGTTTCCTTTGGTACCCTCCACTGTCAAACTCACAAAAAGGAGAGAAGGTAAAGTGAACAGCCAAACAAAACCTTCAAGACACGTTGTCCCGATTGGTGATGCACACATGCGGACAAAAACACAGCTGAAAGACAAATAACCTCAGTGAAGACTGCTGGCATGGGGGAGGCCAGCAGCTACCTGGGATAGCCATTTGGGAACCCCAAGTGATTGCCACAGCTCCAGTCTTTGCATCTACTCCTTGGAAATAAAAAGCGCAATGTGCAACAACCTCCTATAGCTTCACAGTCCCAAGGAAACTTGACTGCAAGCAAGGTGTGTATGCAATCCATAGGTGTGTCAATCCCTAAGGCAACGCTAGGTGAAATGCCAGATGTGATCAACTGCCATGCCTGGCTATTGCTTGTGGATCCTCAGTTTCCAGAAACCTTCATGTGCACCAGCTGTAACTGCAGCACCTCCCCAGCAACCTTCCCTGTCTTCCTTTCATGTCAGGCATAGGGGAGGCTGACATTTAACCCTTCACATCACCAGTTGTAAGATGAGCTCCTTACATCTGGCAATGAAGCATCCTTGCTTATCAAGGTGACTGTGACCTGTTTCCCACACAAGGAATCCCAAACCGAAGATTTAGAAAGTGTTGGGTTGTGTGAGAGGGACGAATTTCCATTACAGGAAAATAAAAAATATTAAGGTTTGTGCAGAGTTGGTGGGTCTTGGTTTTGTTTTTTAATACCACACCCTGAAATGCCACAGTGATGCCTAGAAGTTGTACTTTGGATGCTTAGCATCCATATTTTCTCCCAGAGCCTGTGATGTCTGGATCAAGCTACAGCTCCCATGGTTCACTACAGTATCTCTTACTGCTTTAGAGGGACTTGAGATCATGGTAATTACACAGTAGCTTTGGGAGACAGAGCAATTATGGTTCTGGAGAGGCATTTCAAGAGATGATGGCTCTAATGTAGTAGGAGTGCTGTTCCAGAAATGCTTTGAGTTTAGGCTGAAGCTTTTCAGTTTGGGGGAAAACGAAGAAAAGAAAAAAAAAAAAATGTGCATGTGCATGATTTTTAGCTTTCAGTTGCTCCATTTTCTGAGTAAATAAAAGTTACTGAATGACATACATGGAACATTTCAGTCCCACAGAGAGAAATACATGCATAAATCAATAATTTTAATAATGTGCTTTCAACAACTGCTGTTCTACCAAAAAGGAAAAGAAAAAAAAAAAGAGGGCAGGGCAGGGCTGCCTTGCAGAGCCCTTTCACAAAGTGGATCATGCCCTTTTCTCCTCCCCACCACATCCCATCTCATCAGGAAACTACAACTGCTGTAATGTTAGAGCAACACAGCTATCATGCTTAAGAAGACAAAAGAGGAAGATATTTTCCTGAGCCTGACCCCTTCAGAGCTACTGTCATGCCTGAGCAAAGTCCCAGTGTTCCCACGGTTAATCCCTGGGAATGCTAATCCCACCTGTGAAGTTTTACCCAGGGAGCTTGTCACTCAGCGAGGGTGCCCTTTCATTGCAGCTGGACAGGTAGCCTCATCCCACTCTGCCCTTCACACAACACCCTCCCTCCACCCACAGGGACCATGGAGGTTCCTTCGGGAGTACCACTCACCACCGCTTAAGAGCGAGCCGCATGCTGTGAAACTTAACCATCACTGATACGTGAATGCAGTTACCTTGCTCAGTGTTTGCTTGACAGATCAGTGGTAAATCTGGCACTAAAACCCCAGAGCCCCGATACCTGGCTGCCAGTCGCCTGCAGTAACGCTGCTCATTCCTACTGCAGAGCACACCCATTAAAATGAGACAACACTATTCCCCTATTCATAGTTTTCATGACACAGAAAGCACTAAAATTACATTTAACACCAAGTTTCCATTCATAAATTGTTAAAATCGCCTACAGATCTTCTATAGAGATGTTATGTCAGTCACGTTATCTATCTGTTACACTGCACAGTTGTAAGGCAAGTTTACAAACAACCCACCAAGTTTCTAACTTTCATGCCATCTGAAACACTCATTAAATCATCACTTGCTGACACCTTATGAACAGGGCTCTCTATGAAGTGATGACAACAGCCTACTGGACACAGGGTTTATCTGGGAGAATTCTGGAAAATTCAGTTGCACAAAATGAAATTGGGTTTATGTTAGACAACCCAACGGCCCTTCTGGCCTTCTAATCTGTCAATCAGAACTAATACTAAGAAACTCCTTGGGAAGCAAGAGGATAGATTTCAAACTAATTAAATTAGATTAAAAAGCACTATTCTCAATTAACATTTTGAACGGTGATGCCGTCATCTCACATTTTTCCAACTGCCTAGGACACTAGTGTTTCAAAACATCTCTAACCTTTAATACACACAGTAAAATTAAAACTGAACCACCAGGAAATATTCAGGACACCGGAGGGAACATTGTGTTTGAAGCAAGTGGCTGTGTTCCCCCTACAATTCCTGTGAAGGCACAGAAGCCATCAGAAAAAAACCCAACCAAAGACTAAAACAATAAAGTAGCCCAGCTCAGATTTAACAGAGCAGAGATTATTTTCTCACTGACATCAGACATCACCAGCAGAGCAAACCATCCTCCCTTAGGGGCTCACACTGCCTTTGGGTCACAGGTGGGCAAATCTTGCACCCCAACACCTGTGGAAGCACCATGCTGCACCGAGGGCAGTTTGGGGTGACATACACACCATCACTGCCTTCCACTGCTACTCCCAGGGCTGGAGAGCAAGGTAGAAACTACCTGACAGTCACACATGGGACCAGCCCTCAGACCTCCCCCAGTGTTGGTTTATTCAGACTTGTGCCTAGCAGAGCCGGGAGCAGCCAAGGAAAACCCAGGCCTGGACAAACACCAGCAAAGAAGCAATGACCGAAGATTTTTTTTTCTTAACATCATCAGAAATGCATCAACTTCTTAAACATTTAAGGAGACTTTGTTGCTCTGCAGCCCATGAAGTAAACACAATTTTGCTGTTTAATGCACAGTATACAACTTGCTGAGAACAGCACCTCTTTTGCTGGGCATAGATTAGGTCCTTCCAAAGTTTTTCTTTGTAATGTTTTGTGTTCGTTCAAAGAATGAAAAAGGTTACAGCCTTCATAATAATTATCTCAAACAGAGACATTAATGAATCATTCATCAAATGAAAGGGAACAAGTGTTATATAAAATGCTTTAGAAAACTTGCCTTTGTTCCAGTAATTTAGCAGCTGGCAGCTGCCTCATCTTCACGCACACACACACGGGGATTAGAACAACAACAGAAAAATTGGGTTTAAAGCTCCCACAGTCAAAGGCTTGAGGGTAAAAATTTTTTTAAAGACCCCATGTGATTTATGCACTCGAGTCCCACCCAAAGAGCACAGGTTTTGAATTTCCATGACACTTCTCTTGCAAAACCATTATGCAGAAATCCAGTTCCCCTGATGCACCACAGCCCCAAGACACAAAGGCAAATGCACATCCCCACCCACAACCACGCTGCACTTAGACATGCTCCCCATAAGGCTAGGCTCTTCTCAGAGACTGGTCCTTGGAGACGTAAACCAGTGTGACCAGGACAAAAGCACTGTTACACCCCATGCTCAGAGCTGCTTCTCCAGGCTGAGTGTGGGACCTCTGATCAAAAACTGCAGCTGAAGTGCTTCTTCTGCTAAAGGGTCAAACCTGCTCACTTGGACAGTCATGTCTGCTTGCTTACTACATGTGCTTTATCATCTTCAGCTGCTTAAACAGAAGACAGATGGCTGCCATTGGGCAGGTTTGGGGTTTTTTCCATTTCTCTCCTTAGTGTGATGGGTAGCATGTTATTGAATAAACAGACAAGACAGATCCTGGGAAAGGTCAGGATTCATTATGAGTAAGAGGAAATAACTTATCCCCCACATGCATATAATTGGGCCTGACTGCCATTAACACAAGGCAAACAGGCAGCTTCCGACTGGGTACCTCGAGGGAGTGTTATAAAAATAGCTGCAAGCTCAACTAGCCAGACAGGAGTGAAGACTAGCACAATAACTAACAGGGAACCACAAAGCAGATTAGAAAGAGATGCAAAGGAGACTGCAGATGACTGTGTGCCCCCCAGACAAGTATTTTGCTCCATTCATTGTGAAGCCCCTTCAGTTAGTCTGGAAAGGACAAAACTGGGAATCTTTCCAAGTACTTTCACCGCAACTTTTGTGGAGATCTGATCTAAAGCAATGCTACTTCTTCTGGCTAATACTCTCATGTTTTTGACATTATTCTTTCCCTGCTATTAGTTCTCAATCAGCCAGAGTCTAGTTCAGTAGTTATTATCTCAGGAAGATTGGCTGGTTGGATACCTGTTGGCTTTAAGAGGACAGGAGAGTCAGTACTGTTGATGCTACAGCCAACCTTCCACTCTGATTAGATGAAGGCAATTATAACTCATGTCTCCAAAAAGTTAACTGAAGTCTTGTGACAACCCGGGGAAAGACAGTCAAGAACAATGTTTCACAACCATGTTTCTGCTTTGAGCTGAAACAAAAGACAGAGAAACTCAAGCATGACCTGCCACAGACAGCCTGCACTGATGTGCCCAAATCCAGTTCAGATCAGGCTAACTGCACTCTTGTAACTCCCAGGATAAACAGCTGCCCCTGTTTAAGTTTGCTGCATCCCTTATCCAGACCTCTGAAGGTAGGACACTCCCATCTTCCAAAGATAATGTCATATTCTTCAATGATTTCAATGATAACACCTTTACTATGAAAAACTGTGCATTTGGAATATAGATATATAATAAAACACAATATTTCTCAGCCTAATTTATCCTAAATCTGAAGTGAGGCAACTGCAGGGTTAAAGCCCTGTAGACTCACCTTCTCTTTTTTCCCCCCACCCCCCTCATGTACTCATTTTTTTTTCATTTTCTTTGCTGCACAAGTAGAGTTTAACTTTTCAGAACTTTATCTGATGAGTCTGCAAATAACAGTCCCAAGTTTTCGCAATCCACATCTAATTGGATGAATAGCAACGCAAAGCAACATAATTGCTGTGAGCCACCTCGGACAGGGAAGAATCTGCCCAAAGAAGTGAAAAACTGCACTAGTCACTCTCTTTGCTGACAGTAACAATTTCTCAGATGAAAAATGCTTCCTTCTTAGCCATTCCATACCCCTGAAATGATCATACACTATTCATATAAAAGTAGAAAATGGCAGTATTCAGGAATGCAGGCTTGTTATATAAAGCATCATAAACACACTATTAACGTAAAGACTGTACATAAACCTCATTCTTTTCAGGATAGATTTGGGTGTTCTTCTGAATGGATGGCTAAATACACTAAGTTTTGCAGAACACTCCCATCCTCAGAGAAGGTCCATGCTGGCTTTCTGGCTCAGCCTGCTCACTCTGGGGACACTGAAAGGATGACCCATGGGTCCAGCCCCATCTGCCTGAGTCTGCATGCTCTGTTCAGCACTACACCACAGGCATTTCAGCAAGCCTAGCTTGCAGAGCCATGACACCAGGAAGGAGCACAGCAGGCCAAAGATCTCTGTGGATAATGAGGACAGTGCTCAGATGCTCTTCAACAGTGGGAGGGGCTGGGAATGGCAGGGACGCTTTACAAGAAAAATTAAGATCTGCTTTTGATACAGGAACGTTACCCAAGTCCTCCATGTCAGGTGCTAGCCTTTCACCTCTATCCCAGGCACGTTGCAAAGAAATTAAGGCAGAAAATGCTAACGGTGTCTCGTGCTCCCAGGCACCACTGTCATTTCTGGGAGGACAGGGGAACTCGGTGTCAAAGGCCTGGGCAGCTTTTGCCTGGCATCCTCCAAAGCTCATCTGCCTCTCCATTGACTTAATTCGGACAAGGATGAATGCAGAAGCTGGCTTTTACTCTGCGTGAGTCAGAGGGACCGCAGCTATTGTGGTGCGATATTGTGGAAATTGCAGGTACTCCGAGCTTACCTGGGCATAGATGTGGCACCCAGGGAGAGCAGAGACACTAATTAATTAGCAAGAATAGTTTGATCGAATGAGTGATAAAATGAAGATATGAACCATGCTAGAAGATATGAAACCATGCTAGAGCTTGCAACTGAGGTGAGCGAGGTCCTCCCCGATGCTGGGTATGACTAATCTGGTTTGGGCAGGAAGGAAGCATCATTTGCTCCTGCCAATTCAGCAGAGAAAGGGACTAAAATGCTTTTTATATCTTTTCTGCAGTTCCTTGGGAACAACGTTGTTCATGCTTTTAAACGAACAGGAATATCCCTGAAACGCAACAAAAGCCCTGACTGTTGGTTTAGCTGCTACAGGGAAGATTCTCAACATTGAGAAACCCAGCTAAGAGTTTCCTGCAGGTCTCTCACTGACAACAAAACTGGTAGGGGAAAATAAATAAATAAGCATATTTACAAAAACACTGTAAGAAATACAACACGGTATTTTGCCAATGACGATCAATTAGAGATATTGCTCTGTCCTCCAAAACATTTTGGCAACTACCTCAAAAGAGATGTGATTTTTTTTTTTTTCCAATCTTTAATGACTCTCAAGTCACACAGTACGCAGTTCACGTAATTCATTAAGCTACATAGCTGCTTTGCTTGCCAGCAGCTAGCAGAAAAACACGGACTCACCCTTGCACCATTACTGTGCCTATTGATTATCTCATTAGGTAAGCAAATTGGTTACCTCACTTCAGACTCAGTGCTAAATTACAGTCACTAAGGTTTGTCATCACCTTAATAGGGTATTGACTTCCATGAAAAGAATGCGTAGAAAACCCCTGTATCCCAGGAGAAGTGATTGTGAAGGAGCATTCCCAGCTCAGATATACTCTCAAGCACGATGCACATTGTAATAAATTGTAATTTATAGCAAGGTCAAAATTCAAGCCATTGTATGTGCTTCAAGGACTCATTTTAACAGATTAAATAGGCTACCCATCAAATGGAGATTTCCCTAACAGTTAAATTGCTCTGTCAATAGACAGCAAACTGGCTGTCCTGCAAACAGAAGCTCTCATGATGTGTTAGCGATGGCTGAACTTCCTAGGAGACAGAGATGGGGCAGATTTGTGGGAGCCTCCCACAACAGGGATGCTTATCTGATCCTGCAGGTCCAACTCCTGGGTTTCATCTCTGGCTTTGCAACTCCCTTTACTGAGGACTTTGGGCTCTGGTCACCTCTGTCTTGGTGAGAAAAGGGGATTGTACTGCTTTTACCCACCTGCAAAATAGTCCTCACAAGGGTAAAAATCAGTCAAAGAAGCGACTAAACCTCATCAGATACAAGAGTAGCCTAACCCCTTATCTGACTCGTCCTACTCACAGAGCATGGGCTTTGAACAGGTCCTGAAAGCAGAAAGATGGGCAGAGATGGTTCTCGTTGTGGTCAGGGAAGATACCAGGCATCCCAGAGATAAGGTCTCCATCCCACAGCAGCCCACACAAACACACATCCTATTTCATCTGGGCCACTGATGAATGAAAAAGTAGATACAGTCTTCTGGAAGGATCTCTGTTAGTCACAGAAAATGTTCATTGATTTCCATTCACTTTTAGATTAGGCCCTTAATTACTATTAACTTAAGCTGGGGGCTGCAAAGCAACTTCGCAGCAAAAAGGCTCCATTTTCTCATGGCAAATATCTGAACTGCTCAGTCACTCATGCCAAGCACTGTATTTGGGCTCAGCTCAGGTTTGGGGTTTGTTTTTTGACTTTACTCTGCATCTCACACATATCAGTATTCCTTCTTTACATCCATGTACACTTTTAATGGGATTTTGCTAGAAAAGAGAGTTAGCCAGTAAGTTATGTGTATTTCCCAAGAAGCATCATTAATAGTATGTGACATCCCTGCCTGCAGCAGTGTCATTAAAATGCACCTCAGAAGGCTGTGCAAGCAAATCATACAACATAACCCTCACAGGGGAAGGAGAGCAAGACATGAGGGGAGAGGAGGAAATGGAGGATGACTCTGCACAGCTGCGCTGCTAGGGCTGGAAGAAAACAGCCCCTTTGCCATTCACTAGGATCTCAACTGTGATTTTACCTAAGAAAAAAGTGGACCTGTCCATTTCCCTCTGCAATGAAAAAAAAATGATGGGGGACAAAGTACAGGGAGCTCCCATCACAGGAGAGGCCATGGGTCCGAGGCAGGATGAAGAAACATCGAGACCACAGAGGTTTCTCATCCTGTGCACCTTCCCTCTGAGCTCTAAATGCACATTATAAAGAACCATCACTAGGAAGGGCCTTACCATAACCCACAAGTGCAGCCAGAACAGCTCATTGCAGGATAAATAGATCCTTGGTGTACAGCCCTCTAGACGACAGTAGCTGGGTGAATTTAGTTAGGTTTCTGTGTAAGGATGTTAAGGAAGCTCATCATCATCTTGAGCATTGAATTCAGTGAAAGATTCACACAAGCACACACAAAAATCTAAGAAGCTCCAAGGGAAATAGATAACTTAGGACTGACTTGTTCCATAGGAATTAAAGAGTTTGGGGCATATTTATTCATGGAACCTGTACTTCCTTAAGAACAGCCTGATGTTTATTGAACTGATGTCTAAGGAGCTTTATCAATACTGGATCTCTTTCATGAGTATCTTTTATGAGTTCTCTAGAGCAGAAACATTAGACTTCTATGCAAGAACCCATGGATACTGTCAGAAAACAATTCTGTGTGGCAAGCTGGCACAGGCCAAATGTACTCATTCCCTGCCATCCAAATTTGAAAGGAAATTTGGGGTTTATGCTTCTCATTTTCTTTGCTTCTATATTCCCAAGAAGTTGGAAAGCTCGGTGCTTCCCCTGGCAGGACTTCCTCACCCCAAAGCAGAAAGAGCCTGCTGCACTCTGTTTAAAAATGAAAATGCAAACATGTACACCTGCATGGACAATCTGTAAACACTGACTTCTCTCTTGAAAATACACCAGGAGAGATAAATTGTAAGGAAAATAGCATTCCTGCCTGGGGACCTGGTCGTTCCTCAGGGTTCAGTAACACCCACGTGCCTGAGCATGCAGCTTTGTAAGGAAGCCATCTGATACACATGTCCTCAGCTGCACTGGAGATGGGACAAGGACTATTAACCTGCTAAATGGGTGCCAGCACGAGGAATTGATCCCTGCTGGGAAGTGAGCCAAGGCTCCCTGTGTCCACAAGCGGTCATTCTGCCACCCGAAACCCAAGCGGTTTCCATGAGCCACTGCTTGTCATGAGGCACCTCCTTTCCCAGCTCCAACCATAGGCACAACACACATGAACCCTGCACATCACTCCGCTAATCCCAAACTGGGGGCAGCAGGGGCAGCACGCCCCACCTAAAGCACCCTAAATTCAGGCAATGGGAGGAAATTATTAACAGGTGGAAAGGTAAGGTCAAGGGGCTCAGACATGGGGTCTCAGCAACAGCAGCAGCAGTGCCTGCACTCTGGCCAGGCTGAGCTGTTTGTCTTCAGAGAACAGATCTCTTTACACCCTGCTGTGGGATGCTATGAGATCCCATGTGTAGGGCAGAGGGAGGGATGGTCCTTCAGCTGAGACTATAAAAACTGAAACTGCACATTCTGTGTTTACACTGAAGAGCTCACGATATTTTTCACTGGAGATGCTCTTTGTTGCAAGGGTTCTTAGAAAAATCACAGTAAACATCTTGTTCAATAGCACCTCGGGAACCTCAGTCCCAGTTTCACACGATGCACTTCAGTGTGCCTAAGACATGCATGTGCTTTAAAACACTCCAGAGATTCTTTTTTTTACTTCCAATTCTAGGAAGAAACAGAAATGACAGCAACATGTGGGTACCTGCACCTGGGTAACAGGGGATGATACAAGAGGTATGCAGCAGTCAGGAGCGGTTGCGAAGACTTGGTGTCTGTCCCAAAAGTGTCAGAAGAAGGAAATTAACAATGACAAAGTTTGCCTGAGACAATGATCAGATAGATTAAACAGAAATAGGTGGGGAATTACCAACAGACTGTAGGAAAGGCATCAGCTCAGAAACAAGTGTGAAAGATGCATGAATATTTGCAGTACTGGGGAGAAAAGTGGTAACATCAGCAGGCAAACCCCAGCTCAGCACTGCCAGAAGGTTGGGAGGGTTAGTTGTAAGAGGGAGTTTAGGCATTTATAGTCACTAATTAACAC
Organism: Podargus strigoides; assembly: GCA_028020825.1. Taxonomy (NCBI): domain Eukaryota; kingdom Metazoa; phylum Chordata; class Aves; order Caprimulgiformes; family Podargidae; genus Podargus; species Podargus strigoides. The sequence goes on along the minus strand of CM051623.1, from coordinate 10,228,412 downwards.
CTTAGAAGTATCTAGTCCCATGGTTCATCTGTTGTGTTGCTAATACTGATGCTGAATATATAGTTCACTGATTACCAGTTTATTAGATGCCCATAATGAATCAAGGAAGCACTTTGATCCTGAGTTGATTTAAACCACATGAGTCAAGCAGTTGTTCCCTGTGACATACCATAAATTTTCCTGACTGCAGGAGAGAACATAAGAGGAAAATCAGGCTTATGGGACCAAATCCCAAATCCTTCACTCATCTCTGAAAACATGACTCACCCAGCAGTAATGGTCCTCATCATCTGGAAGTTTAGAGCAGCATTTCAGTGCTTCAGAGAGTGCTTTGAGATAAAAGATGCCATATAAAAATATTTTGTGTTTAACACTTTGGCAGGTGTGACATTCCATCTCATAAAGGATAATCAGAGATGTATATAGGACAACACATTATAGCTTTATCTTATGAATCAACCTCAGCAGAGCTTAAGTGCTTATCCAGCAAGTCAGACAGAGCAAAACCAGAAACCACCTAGAGGATTATTTTTTTTAAAAAATGTTGTATTTGATTCCCTTTCAAACCCATTTTGTTTTATTATTTTTTTAAGAGCTGAAAGAAGTCAGATTAGATATTTAAATTCAGGTGCCTTTTCAAATGGGAACAGATAAACTCAGAGCTCAACATTTAAAGCCTACATAAACCTTAAGGGTTTCTGTAGCTTCAAGTAGAATCATATTGACATTTATGTTCCAGTCAAGGCAAGACAGACACAGTCCCAAACCCAAATATGCTTGGATAAAGACTGCTATAAGCCAGGACTTTCCTAACCTGTGCAATCAGCTGGTTCTCTAACAGAGACAACTTGGCAGCTTTATTCTTTTCCCCGCAACAGCTTTATATACAGACATTAAAGAACCCAATCCTGAAGTTTTTATTCTTGTGAACTTGTGGGTATGGCTGATTTAAACCCTCATAATTATGTGTTGAGATTTTTTTTCCTTCAGTAAGTTTCTTACACCTACTTTTGCTTTTTTATTTTTCCAGGGGATTTATAAAGCTAACATTAAAACAGAAGCCCAGGAAGAGAGGAATTTGTACATATAGGCCAGTGTATCAACTGAGTATCAACTAAGATTTGAAATATGATGGGGCCTAGCAAGGTTTAGGGGTTTTTTTCCTTATGTGGGAAACAAATTGCAAGAGAAACCTGGCTCATAGGATTGTACCACAGATGCAGGGAGAGATGTTGAGGAAGCAGAGGAGTCTCTGGTTCATCTTCTGAAGCTTCTCTGTGTTTTCCAAGGATGAAATCATGCTTCAGATAATAGACCTCAGCAAAATTTTATTATTCCCAAGATTCTTTATTAGGCTAAGGAAAGCTGTATAATCCCTAAAGATCTGCGGCCTTGGATGCACTTGCCTTAAAAAAAAAAAAAAAAAAGCGTCTCTCCCAAAGAATTCCCTCCAAAATGTATTTTTTGTAAGCAACTCAGGGCTGCGAGCACTTTATAAAGCAGGCTATCAAATCCACTGTTCAGTGGTCAACAAAAGGAACAGACCACCTACCTGCTCACAGATGATGTGTGCACACAGATGCTCAACACATTCCCATTTTTTATACTAAATCAAAGCCCTCACCCTTGGCACTGCAACCTCAGCCCTGTCACAGGGGTGTGCCTGACACCTGGCAGCCTCTAATGAAATTCAAGGTGCTTCAGTAACCTACTTTGAAATAACATCTGCACAGCAGGTCTAGGGAGTTCACCCTCATCATTCTCTTGGCCTGAACAGTCAGATCAGGTACCAAATGCCCATAGCACAAACCCAAATATTTTCTTCATGGTTTCATAGAATTCTGGCCACTTTTGCCTCAAGGCATTCAAAGCAAAATGTCTTTCATACGTAGCTTTTTTTTTTTTTTCCTTAAGCTATGCACATGAACAAACTCCCATAAATCTTTCAAGAGCACCAGCAGAATGTACTTTCTCCTTAAATGTATGTTCTAGACAAGTAATTTCTTTTAAAGCAAACTACTTACCAACGACTCAAATCAGCCTATTTAGTTTCCAGGGCACCAAATGCATTCCACCAAGCTCAGTGATGGCTCTTTCTTCCACAGGCTCAAACCTCAGATTCAAGGGGGTGCACCCCTGCAGTCACTACCTCACTGCAGCTGTGGATGACAGCAGCAGTGGAATGTCTTAAATCCATGACTTTAGAGACCAAGTCTCAAAACTTGGGCTAAAAATACCGGGAGAACAGCTGACATGACCCAAAGAGGCAGGAACCAGAGGTGGCTGCTATTGTTTCACCAGCCATTGCAAGGGAAATGTAAATAGCTGAGGCTATTTTGGGACAGCTGCTCTCAGGCAGGAATTTGGAAAGTCCAGCATCATCACAGCACCTGTACTGTGCCGGAAATGTAAGAAACTGACCACATACTGGGCTGCCATGTCCTGCAGCAGGGATAGAATTGCTCACCAGCACCTTGAAGGCCTTTTCTCTGCCAGGTGCCTTATCTCATGTCAGTGCTGGAAGCTGTGGGGCAAGACAAGTGCAGGAACTTGAGGAGACAGAGTACAATCAAAATGGAGCTTTTGCCCTCGTGGAAGACATAGGAAAGAAAAGGGAGCTGGGGAAAGGTGAACACCCTGCCTGGCTTTGGTTGCCAAGATCCCAGTTCCTCCTCTGAGACCCTGCCTGGGGATAAAACCTCCCCTTCAGCTGCCTCCTGCCTAATGCAGCAGCTTTATCTGCTCAGAAAAGCCTCGTCCAGGCCCAAGGAGCCCGAACTCCAGCAGTGCAGATCATCCTTAGCACAGCACAGAGACAAAACTCCTCAGCTCTGACTCAGAGGAAAGAAAACAGCCCACAGAGCTTAGTAAGATACAGAAGAAAATAACACGTTTTATCTCCAGCATCTCCATCCACCCTCAATGTATTTATCACTCAGAAACACGACTTACAAGACTATCCCCTGTTCACCTCTGTCTGGATCCTCCTTGGTATCTGATGGCACCAGACGGCACCTTGCTGACAACTCTTCTGCTCGTCTCTTCAGCAGGCACAAATCTTGGTGTTTATCTCCAAAACAGACAAGCTGAATGGGAAGTGAGGGCAAAACAGTGGCCAAAAGAGACAAACCTTCAGATTGTAAAAAAACACAAGGTGTTGTTTACTGCCGAAGGGTGTTTGCTACAGGCATGGTTTGCACCAGTGAAACCATGCCAGGAAAATACAGGGTGTATGGAAACCTCAGAGGATGTCAGTGGGAGAAGGAGAGAAAACTGCCTTTGCAACCCCATTCAAGGGGTCAGCCCCATTCCTGCAGAGGCAGCCAAGGGGTCTAACTGGGAGCTCACGTGTGCTGCTGGGATGGCTGGGACATCCTCATACTCCCCCTGGGGCAGCACCTTGGGACCAGCAACACAAGAGAAGCTTCGCAGGGAAGCAGGCAGAGGGAAGATGTCTCCTCAGGATTTTTCCCTGGGGAGATTCAGAACAAAAATACCAAATTTCCATACCCAATGCCCACAGCAGCTGTGGTGTGTCCCAAAAGCTACATCAGTGCACCCAGTCACACATGCAGGAGCAGAGGCATCATCGAAGCCATCCTCTGGACCACACTCCCTGCTGAGGGGGTATGGAGAAGATTGCCATTTTAAAACTGGTCCTTTTTTTCCTCTCTGGAGGCACTGGAAGACGATGTCTATATTTAAACCACTTTTTCTGGACTCGTTTCAAAGTCAGGGGAGTTTTGCACATCCTAGAAAGAAACAGCTGTTCGTGTCAAAGTTCATTCACAAATTAACGCTGCAGCCAAGCCCAAACCTTTCTGTGGATCGCATTCCCGTGCAGGGTGCAGCACCCTGCAGCGCCCGAGTCCCCCATTCCTGTGCTAAGAGCGCCACCCGGTGGTCTCCCTGGACACAGCTGTCTCTCTCAGAAACCAGGATAAAACTAAAATATTTGAAGGGAAAGGAAAAATCGGAAGCTTAGAGTTGTGCAAGGAGCTGTATGGATAATCACAGAATGTTTTAGGTTGGAAGTGACCCTAAAAATCATCTTGTTCCAACCCCCCTGCCATGGGCAGGGACACCTCCCACCAGCCCAGGTTGCTCCAAGCCCCATCCAACCTGGCCTGGAACACTGCCAGGGACAGGGCAGCCACAGCTTCCCTGGGCACCCTGTGCCAGTGTCTCACCACCCTCACAGGAAAGAATTTCTTCCTAATATCTGGTCAAAATCTCCCCTCTTCCAGTTTAAAGCCACAACCCCTCGTCCTATCACTACATGCTCTTGTAGAAAGTCCCTCTCCAGCTTTCTTGTAGGCCCCTTCGGGTACTGAATTTAAAACTCTGTGTCTATTGTATGAAACGCAGCCAGAAAACAAGCAATGAAAAAAATCCTGTATTATAGATGTCTTGTGGTAGCGGGAAGAGTCACAGGGTGCGGGGTTTGCTGGGACTAGCTGAGTGTTCAGGGCTGCAGAGGCTTTCAGAGAGCAAGTTCTGGCCCCACTCATGGCAGGTATCCCTGGAGAGCAGCCCTGCTGCTTATGAGGGGAAGTACCACCATCCCACAGGTGCTGCATCACACAGCAGCGTGCCCCTGCTCCCTGAGCCTCTCCCCAAGCCATTAACAAGCTGAGGCAGGCATGGTATCACATGCCTGGGCAGTAATGGACACCCATCTCCCACTTCTATTCTCCCTCCACTATCAGTCCACTTCTACACAGGGTGTTTGTTTCACAGGCTTACTGCGTGTTTCTCTGAAGTTTTGAAGATCTTGAGACCTAAACCAGCACTTAACACATGCCTATCAGTAGTTTTTCACACAGGGCTCCCAGGCTCTGGCTGGAGCTGTGCACACACTGGGCTCCCTGCAGCACTCTCACCAGAGAAGACCTTCCTGAGCGCAGTGGGGTTTCTGTGGGTATCCTCCAGCTGCCTGAAGCAGCAATACATTAAATAACTCAGTCCCAGCAAGGGAGACACCCCTGTGGGAAATAAGTTACACAAGTGTTACTGGCTGCTAATGGAAATCTTTGGGAAGAAAAAAAAAAATACATGCTTCTATTGAGATGAAAAAATAGAGTGTCCATCTAACATAATTCCCAGTAGCTATGCCACGAGACCCACGTGCAAAGGATGAGGAAGCTTCAGGGCTGTTCCGAGGAGCTTTTATCAGAGCTGAATGTATCCGAGGGAAAATTGAAACGGGTGCAAGAAAGCCACACTCTGCCTGCCAGGGGAGACCTAGTCAAGCAGGCAAGAGAACTCACCAGTCACCTGAAGTGCTAATACATAAAAAGACCTCCAACAGTATGAGCAGGAAGGAGAAAAATGTCAGGCAGGGGTAATTTGGGAGTCAGCAGCCTACACCGAGTGCCCGTGAGCTCAGCACCAGCTGGCATGGAAGTTCAGGTCACCTCACCAGGTCATGGGAACCATGGCAAAAGAATTCAGTCAGCTTATGCAGTCCTTCACCTTTCTTTTTCTCCTCTTTCATTTCTTTTTCCTTTCCCCTGTCATTTTCCCCACGAGCTCAGAAAGAACTGTTTCCATCATCTGTCAGCAGACCAGCAGGCAGGTCACGCAGCCCTGGCTGTGACAAACAGAACAATTGTGTGATAAACACATCCAGCATGTACTTGTCCTGTTTATCTCCTGGATGTCACTTAGTCTAAATACAGTCACATCACGAGAAGTGGGGTTTTTTTGCTAAAATATCAAAAGTGCTGTAGTAAAGCTAGAATTACCTAAAAGGCTCTTAACTTCAAGAGACACTTCAAGACACTGCAGCACTGTAAAGCTTTATCATTTTAGTTAATAGAAAAGTCCTCTCGAGTGTTTTGTACCATGAGAAGTATAGTTTCTGGGACAAGTCAACATCATTGGAAAAAAATGAGGTAAGTACAAACATGTACGACCACTAGAGTCAACGTCCACGTGCACACGTGTGTTGTGTAACAAAACAAAGTCAAGCTTTAGTTTCCTAGAATTGCAAGGGCCCAATTTTATAGAGACACTGAAAAGATATGCCCACACTAGTTCAAAACTTAGAGTCATATTACCTGAGTGCATCCTTTTTCCAGGTGTTTGCAGTCATCTGATGAACATCATCATAGACATTTCATCAGAATACAAAAATAAAAAGGGAAGAACCCAAAATTATCTGTCTCATGATTATGATTAAAGCTCTTCGGGAATTTATTCAGATGTTTTTGTTTTAAACCACTGTTCCCTTGTTCATAAGAAAAGGGTGATCACAAAAGCAGCACTTGCTTTTAGAACACAGTAACATTATTGGATTTTACTTCAACATAAATGTTCTTGATGTCACAATATGTAAAGCAATATTTTCAGCAGGTTAATATGCTTTTTCTAAGCCATATAATTTCCTAAACATACTTTTTCATATTGTCATTTTTCCCCTCTGAAATGCATTTCATGCTGCAATACTTGTCAGCTTGCATCTACAGCCACATCCATTTTTTAAAGCCAAGTTTGTAGATTCTCACAAAGGATGCAGACAAGATGATGATTTCTCTGCAGCAACTGGAAAAATATTAGTTCTGCTCACTTTCACTGTGAATTTCCACAAGTATTGCTTTCAGTAATGAAATTTTGAAGGCAGACATCAGATTTTTTGTTTGTCTGTAAGCTACTGTTTACACCTTGCTTGTACCTCCCCTAGCACAAGAGTCCACCCTGAAGGACCTCTGGATGCTGCCCCCTAGAAGGTATTTTAAATAGTCTTTGTAGACTTCCTTTTTCTTAAAGCTCATAGTACTGATCTAAATAAAGTACTTAAAATCTTCATATAAAGTGCCACTAAATCCCAAGCAATGCCCCAAGATATCAAGGTTTGTATGCGGCCACACATACAGGAATGGGACCAGTGCAAAGGGGGAGGCAAGACCCAAGTTGGAAGGTGCTTGTAGCTGACACACAGCACAGAAATGAGGTGCAGGCAATGAAGCAAGATGAAACATGCACTTAAGCATAGCTATCAATCCCACTGTAGGCTAGATCAGCTCATGCCTTTGTCAATACTTGAGAAAAAGACAGCAAGCCTACTGGAGAACAGGAATGAGGATGTCAAAACTTTTACACATCTTCAAATTTTTTCTAGCTGAAGGCATGAGCCAGCTCTGTACCATCTCTAGAGAGGTGACTGTGGAAGGAACAACCTTCAGGTGCAGAAGGAGAAAGGGAATAACCTGTTCAAACTCATTCTGGATGTGAGCAGAAGCAATGAGCTAAGGTTTTGGAAAGAGAGACTCACTTGGCAAGTGAGAAATTAGGAAACACTTTGATGGTAAGAAGAGCAAAATACGATTACAGATTGCCTGAAAAGCATACATAAGCTTTCTGTTCAAGCTTTTAAAGAACAGGCTAAGCCAGTGTTCGTCAGGAATGTCACAGGCATCTTACCTTGGAAAAAGGTAACACCACCTAGTTCCCTGGAGAGCCACCAAAACTGTTTAGGAGAGGCTATGGCAGACAAGGAAGCTCTTAGGTACCCCTTTGAGCCCAGGGTTTTCCCTTGGCAACACTTGTCACTAATGAGAGACCTGAAGTGGTTTTTTCCCCCTTCTGCACCCCTGCAGCAGACAGCCTGGATCTGCAGCACATGGGCTCACGGCACTGCATAGTGCAAGTGTGTGGTGTATGGCCCAGGCTGCAGGCAGTGCAAAGGAGGGAGCTGAGTACACAAGTCCCAGACTCACTGCACAAAGTCTGGTGGGTCTGTTCAGTAGTCTTCTGACCTGAGCTCACTGCTGCACCTGGCTGGCTAGGAAAAAGTAGTCATAATTGTATCCATTCACTGTACCCATCATATACAAATTGCTTATAATGTGCATTCGTATGTGTTTATAACCAAAAATTGCCTCTTGTCCTTCAATCTCCAACTGCCCTTAAACTCATGTGTTCCAGACAGAAGATGTTTCATCTTTTGAGTACCATCTACTGGCATTTTAGAGACTAGCTACCACTCAACACCACAGTAAAAGCTGTTTATGTTGATGCCTGTTAGCCTCGAGCAGGTTACACACTGGCCTGCTGCAAGATGTGAAGGGAAGCTGTCATTCCCCAGCTAAGCAGAAGTCCAGATGAGAGAGTCTGAACCCATGCTTATGCACAGAGCAGCTTCCCTCAGTCCCCTGCTGCCCTCCTTGCTGCTACTATCACTCCTTGTGAGTACTAGGGATTTTCTCTTTGCGTTTCTCCTGTTTCTCCTGAAATAAATGCAGTTATGAAGACTGACTTTTTAATTGCAGGTTAATTTAAGCCTCTTTGAAGATTCTTTGCAGCAATGAAAAAATAGGTCCTGTCTCCCTGGCTATGTTTAAAACCACCACTGACAGCTGCCCTTGCCTTTCTCTGCTGGAGGATTTCCTCTTGCGTTCTGTTTTTCCCCACTGCATAATTCCCCTCTCCAGGCTAACCTTTTTGAAACCAAATTTACTTGTGGGAATCTACCCAATTAGACATTTAAGTCAATTAGGCTGATTGACAGCAGGATTATGTCTAGCATACTCTTAATTGCGAATGCAAACACACAGCTGGAATAAATACCTGCCTCATCAGGACTTGGTGAGGCTTAATTAGTTAATGTTTGTGAAGAGGTCTGAGCACCTGAAGCGCTGTGCAGGCAGTAAGCTCTATTCTCACTGTTCCTAGTAATGGAGGCCCTGTCCCACAGCCACTGGGAACTACAGCTACAGGAGTCAGCAAACAGAATGATGCCAGGCAGGGCTTTGTTCTACCTAAACATCTCTGCCATTCTATGCTCGTGAAGCCTTTCATGTTCCTCAGCAGAGCGGCAGCAGCCCCTGACCTCCAGACCTCTGCACCAGCCCTTTTTCCCCAGCCTGGCTGACAGGGCAGGAGTGAGTCTTGGCTCCTGGTTGTCCTGCACCCCACGCTCCAACATTCCTCTCAAGATTTTTTTCTAGACCTAACACAGGTGTTGGAAAGCTTCATGTTAACAAAAAACCTCCACACACCCAAGCAATGCAAAGGATCTCCTCCCAAACAATGCAGCATATATAAGTGTTGTCACCTTGCAAAGTTAAATATCTGTGAATATATGAGTTCAATATAAAGACCACACCTAAAAACTAGTAACATTACTAAGTATAATTGCTAACATACCAATGAAAATAAAGAATTTTTTTTTTTTTTTTTTACTCCATACAGAACTACCCTATTCAAATTTGCAAATGTGTATGCATATGTGTACTGAAAAGCTTCAAGACTCACAAAATATAGTTTGGACTAGCATAAAAAAAATAAATTGCCCAGAATCCAAACCGTTGTAGCCTGTCACTGAGGAGACTTCCACTTAAAAAACGAAGCTGTCCCATCCTTGCCCTTCCTCCACCAGTCAGTTGACATTGAAAACAAATTAAATGACAGCAAATCTGGGTTCCTGGTGATTTACCTTGCCAGAATGAAGCTGCTGAATTCATCTATTCTCTTCCCAGAATACTTCCTATAGGATCTGTCTAAGAGTTCATCCAAAGTATCCTCTTGATAAAGGCCAATTAGTTGTTGGTACAATTTGTAGAATTCCCATCACTGATTCATAAAAACAACAATCTGACTACACCTTTTTTGATAACACATTTTGAATAACATAGACTTTTTTCTGTTACATGAAAAAGTAGTAACGCTGGCAGATAGCCCCAAGGACTAACACTGCAGAAGAGCCAACACAGAATACAGCATTTATATCACTGTTTTGCCAATCACTAGGCCTAGCACAAAGGACACAACCAGCAGACAAACAAACCAGTAACCAGATTCTATTGCACATAAAGTCAGTACATGGGTGATCACTGGGGGTACAAACAAGTCAAACAGATCACACATAATAGACATCAACCCCAACAACCCCAGGAACAACACAGCACAACCAGTAATAGGTGGAATAAACAAAGAAACAAAGTCTCCCATAGAAGAGATAGGAGACAACCAAGTCAATAGGCTGAGCATATAGGGTAGAAGTAGCCATGTATTGTTCCCCCACAAAGCCCACATTTGCAAATGCCAAACCTGACTGGGGCCCAGTTGCAGGGAGAGTCAGGAGGTCCTTCCTCAACAGGGAAACTCTGCAAAGTGCATCCACCTCACAGGCAGACACTCCACCCTTGCTGCAAGTGGTCCCAGCTTTTATCCCCAAAGCAGGACACCTGGCACTCATTTACCCAATGCAGGGCACCTGGGGCTTGTTTACCCAAGGGCTTTCCCTACAAGGTCAGCCACATCTTGGAGGAAAGCCAAAAGGCAAACTCATCCCCTCCTTTTAAAGGACCAAGGGAACCACCCATATGTCAACCTTAATTCAGGGCTCAGGGTTCAGACCCCAGCACTTCAATCACTCACATGTGCACACCCCCACAGAAACTGCTAACCTGAAAAGCCTCAGAGGAAGACTTACCACCCTATAAGAAATCAGGCAATAGTCAAAGGCAACTAATTAATCAATAGTTATGTGCAACTATGGGTCAAAAGTCTCCATTGCTGTACAGCAGCTCAAACCCATTGAAACCCACAGAAATGCTCTCAGAAGCACCAGATGATCTTTTAAGTTCAAAATATACATTTTGGACAATGTCTCTGAGGGAATCTTTGCTCATATAAGTACACAGGAGTAAAATTTAATGCCACAGAAATTTGTTTTCCTTCTTGTATTTCCAGCAGAAAATATTTTAAATGGAGGGTTGGGTTTTCACAGCTAATTACTGGAAAGCATAAACCGTGCCAATATTTCACAGAAAGTGATAATCTAAGCCCCTTTTTGATAGCTTTTAAAATCCCACTCTCAGAGCTTAAAATAAAATACATATTCCTCCATAAAAGAAATTAGGTCATTTTCAGTGACCACCACATTCAGTGGTCTGTTTTGGCAATTAGATAACAGATTCATTTTCCTGGCCATTAAGGATCTTGTCTGCATAGCTTTCTTCAAGTTTTCCTCATATTTCCTGCAGCCTTTCTCCAGGTGAACTGTGTAACTAAACACAGGTTTTGGAATATTCTAATTTTAAAACCTCACCAATCATCTGGCATTAAATTATGCAAGGCTTCATCTGTCAGGAGGAGTTTATTATCTTTACATTCTAAAACCCAGCTCTGCCTGTTTGTCCCTAGAACATGAACTGTGTCAGTTATGAAAGCATTTAAAAATAAACTTCCATGAAATTCTTGCGTGGCTGAATAATGGCTCGGAGTTATTTACATGGTGGAGCAATTTTGGTTTTAAGGGATTCTCCTCCTGTCCTGTTGTTAGGGAATTATGATCCAGGTGGGTTAAAGTTAGCATTTGTTATAGTATCTCCTTGGAACTAGTTAGGCACAAAAATAACTGGGGAACCATGATGGGGATGTTACATACCAGCAAGGGAAAAGACATTTCTTTGTTTCACTCATAAAGCTTTGTTAAATTTATCCACAGCATCAATTTACTTAAGAAAATAAAACATTTTGGAAAAAGTTACGTTTTTCTTCAGCCTTTCCTCCACTTGTTTTTTCCCCCCATTTTTTCACTTTTTTCTTTCATAATCTTCTAATGCTGAGGGGTTACTTTACATGGTGTCTTTCTCTCTTCTTTTGTTTAAAGTACATAGAAATGTACCAGCACCAGGAAACATGCTGTCCTTCAGCCAAACAGCCAACACACTCATATTTTTAAGGACACAACCTTAAACTTTCATTTGAAATACCAGGCAATAATACATCTTTGACCCATCCGTCACCATGTGAACATTACTTTGGCCAGTATGTTTCCAGCAAAGCTGAAATGAATAAAATGTATTCAACCCATTTAATTCCATCCTTACACTAGTGCTTATGTTTGGCGAGTACCCAGCGCTAAACTGCAGCAGTTGCTCTACCACCTGATGTCCCCTCCCCAACTAAGAAGGGGAATTGGGGAAAAAAGGGAGAAGGCCCATGGGTTGAAATAGAAACAGATTTAATGAAATAACAAAACTAATACAACCACCACCAAAGTATACAAGGTTTTACTCACCCTTGTCCTTGGGGTCAGCAGCAGGAGCAGAAGAGCAAGAAGAAGCCCCAGGAAGAGGAATTTCACCCTCACTGAGCTCCCTCCTTTTCTAATGAGCATGATTAAGTGGTGTGGGATACACCTGTGAGTCAGCCTGGGTCAGCTGCCTTGATTGGATCTCCCAACTGACTTGGGGCTATGCCTGGTCTGCCTGCCAGGGCCGGCCCATGGGTCTGTTCCTGGGAAACCAGGACACCTGGGCACATAGGTTTCTTCTGAGCATATTAAACAAGCAGCTTTTAAACTGAAGCATTACAATGTCATTAAAACTGTCAACATTGCAAGAGGGTTAATTGCAAACCTTTCAGATCACAAAATCGCACTCTTGGAAAACCAGCAAGACGGTTTGCTTGACAACTTACCACAGCAGTTAACAATCATACACTTCCACTTTCTAGAAAAAAATCTCTTCATTGATGAAAATCTTGACATTAAACATTATCTAAAATGTTTTACTGAAATTCTTCAGGAGAAATGCCTTCTTACAGTACAGTGGTTGTCACTGAAACATAGAAATCTTTACCAACTGACACAGCAACAACACAGGAATTACTTTTTGTTTATCACGCATCACATTTTTCAAGTGATCAGAAGAAGCACCCCTTATTCAATACAGCAATCTCAAACACTTTTGGAATTTGGCTGTTGTAGCACCTACTTATCTCCAGCAGTGTACTGCATGGCTCTGCTCTCACTAGGGCAAATATTCCTGATGCTTGAATTGCTGAAACACATGCTACAGGTGCAATCTTGCATTTCTCTAAATTCTTAGATGGTTTCAGCTCTTCTTCTTTCAGTTTCTGAATTCAGAAAACAAAATATATTTCCAGTGATAGTTTAGGGTTCTTAGATTTACTCTTTCTGGTTTTCCAATTGCTACATTATCCAAACAACTTTAATTTCAAAAGATAAAATTCTGCAGGAATACAACATACTACATCTGTTTATAATTCAAGGCAACAGAATGAATCAGCAAACTGGATGATACAAGGGGTCATCTGTTCTTTTCCAAAGAAATAGCACGTAGCAGTGACAACTTCAATGGCTCATTTTTTAGAAAAAAAAAAAAATTAAATATTGCTGGACTCTGACTTCAACTACTAGTGACACAGGAAACGGCTGAATCCCACTCCTAACAGCAAAGCGTTACATGGGATTTAATCAGCTGCCTATACATACTGTTAAAATGCACTGCAATAAATTTGTGTGATTATCATAAAAGTCAGTCACTCCTAAGAGCCTGCAGTTATTTTAAGAGTAGTGGGGAGGCTGTGGTCTCTTTAAGTACCAATACGTAATAAATGAGAGTCTGTACTGATTCTCACTAGCAGCCACTATATCACACATGCTCATACCCAGAGAAAGTAGCTTCTCCAAAAACACCATCAATTTATTAGATATATTTTTATTTCCACTGCTTAAGCTGATACCAGAGGCCTGCAGGAAAATACTATTTTTAATAACACAACTGGAATATAAACAAGCTACTAAGAAACTGTGTCCTTTAAAAAAAGGCAGGTTTTCAGTCAACTCAATTTCAACTAGAATGCCTGTTTCCACAAACAAAGCAAATCTTTTTCTAAACAAACTTGAATTTTACAGAATAAGAATTAACGATGGGAGAATTCTGTTCTGTGTGCACTAAGCTTCAATGAAGTTAGCTCTGCTTGTCATGATTGTTCTAACATCATAGCAGATGTGATTAATGCAGTACAGTCACAAAAAAAAAGGTGTTAGAATGAATCTCGGCTCCAGTTTTGCAAAGAATTGTGTTGGGTTTAATGGGATTACATACAGAAGCAAAGAAAAACACATCTGTAAGTATTCAAAGAACTGCAGCATTAGAATCGGTCCTTGTAAGTGTAAATGAAGGTACATACAATATTTATGAAATTGCAAACCTTTTAAAACAAGCATTTCCCAAATAGATGAATTGTCAGAATAATTTAAAAAAAAAAAAACAAAAAAAACAAAAAAAAAAACACTTCAAAATACTTGGCCATACAATTGTTTTCGAATTTATTAGAAAGAATATTGAAATATAACATCCACTATAGAGTTTTGCCTTTATCCAGGGGAGGGGACAATCACTTTTCTGTTGAAGTCTGTTCTAACTTAGAAATAACACCTTCAGCCCAGTTACAAATAAACCATACTGTAGAACAAACAGTGCTAATATACACTGTCAGCCCAGTTAAAATGCCCATATTCCTTTCAGAAGCAAGAATGTCAACAGTTAAGAATTGTACTGGTGGACTCAGAGAGGACAGAAAAATGCATGCCCAAGTACATAAAAAGTGTTTTCCATACGTTGCTTAAATTAAGAGAAATCTAGGCGACAGAGGAAATGATAGGAGGAAGATTTTGGATTGATACTTACTTGTCTTTGGGAAGATCAGTTTATAAGCACAGTAAATAGTACAACATTCAACAAAGCCAGGTGCTGGGTCCTGCACATGGGTCACAACCCCATGCGACTCTACAATGCTTGGGGAGGAGTGGCTGGAAAGCTGCCTGGTGGAAAAGGACCTGGAGGTGCTGGTCGACAGCTGGCTGAATATGAGCCAGCAGTGTGCCCAGGTGGCCAAGAAGGCCAACAGCATCCTGGCTTGTATCAGAAATGGTGTGACCAGCAGGACTGGGGAGGTGATTGTCCCCCTGTCCCCTGAGACCGCACCTCAAATACTGTGTTCAGTTTTGGGCCCCTCACTACAAGGACACTGAGCTGCTGGAGCGTGTCCAGAGAAAGGCAACGAAGCTGGTGAAGGGTCTGGAGCACAAGTCTTGTGAGGAGCGGCTGAGGGAACTGGGAGTGTTCAGTCTGGAGAAGAGGAGGCTGAGGGGAGACCTTATCACCCTCTACAACTACTGAAAGGAGGGGGTAGTGAGGCGGGGGTCAGTCTCTTCTCCCAAGTAACAAGTGATAGGATGAGAGAAAACGGCCTTAAGTTGCATCAGGGGAGGTTTAGATTCAATATTAGGAAAAATTTCTTCACTGAAAGGGTTGTAAAGCACTGGCCCAGGCTGCCCAGGGCAGGCAGTGGTGGAGTCCCCATCCCTGGAGGGATTTAAGAGTTGTGTAGATGAGGTGCTGAGGGACGTGGGGTAGTGGTGACTGGGCAGTGCTGGGTTAATGGTTGGACCTGATGATCTTAATGGTCTTTTCCAATCTAAATGATTCTATGATTCTAAATTTATTATATTCTCAGGCAGACTGAATACCACCCCAAATCTGGATATCTGCAGAAAAGCAGAGTCAACTCCAGAAATTTCACTTTCACAATAGAAGCATAATCTGAAAGGTCCAAGCTCAGAGGATAGCATCTCACCAGCCCTCTTTCACCCTACAGCCAACAACTGCAACAATAGAAATATAAGAAATCCACCTATAATGCCAGTCAGAACAGAGATAGCAGATTTAATGGATTTTGAGTTCAGCTATTCTACATAGTAACAAATCTTAGATGAGGAAGAGATGTCCCTGAATAAAAGAAGTTGGAGAGTCTGTGTCTCAAAGGAAACAGAGTCTTTGCTATACTGCCAATTCCAATCATGAGTCTCTTGAGCACACATTTTTAAATATTAAATGACTAAAGTTACAAGCAAGGACCAAATTCCCATTGTTCATTTCAAGGCAGTTATGCAATGTGAAATGGTAGTATCATTTGCACACTTTCAGATGCCTAAATTCTTTCAAAAATTTTTACTCATTTCCTGCACTGGCCACATTTCGATTTTCCATTTCTAAGGTCAGCATTTCCTGAAGAAAATCATATTAATATGAAGATTTCACCATCTTTCAGTAGTGGGATCCATCCAAGGGTGAGAAGAGAGGTAGATGACAATAGGCAGATGATAGGTGATAGAAAATAGGTAGATGAGGTCTAGGATCAATGAAATCTAATAGCATATATGAAGGTGAAGAAGTTGATCTTGGTGGACAAATAGAGGGGGACATACAGGGAACACTTCATCTTTAGACAGTGGAAAGTGTACCACTGGAGGGAGTTACTACTTAGCTTGTCAGCCACAGGCAGTCACCAAAAGCCTAACAACTCCTAACAGAGTCAAGTAAAGTTTACGCTGCACAAAGTTAGTAACACTAGCTTTCAAGCATGCTCAAAATGCTTCATAGGACTCTTTGGCTGATCTCTGGGAGGAGCACATCCTTACATAGACGCCAACCATCCTGCAGTGACCACTTTTGTCACTACTGTAGTTGAAAGCTTTGACTGTGATTTTAAGTGCTGACCCAGTAATTTAAAAAAAAAAAAAAAAAAAAAAAGGCAAGTCTGCCTGTGAAGCATTTGTGTCACTAGGAAATGAAATACTGATGACCCAGTTCTATATGTTTGGGTTTTGGTGCCTCAAAAGTCTGAGAGGTCTTACAGTTAGGGCATGAAAATACGAGTGTGCTTAAAAACTGCAAGCAACTAGAGAGTAGCCAAGTCTATAATTAAAGATGACAGAGAGTAAGGGACTCTGGTTCCTAAAAAGAGAGAAGTTTTGGAATAGTCAATACCAGATAGTAATGAAATAACCCTGGAACAACTAGAACTTGGTCAGGATCTCTGGTTGTGAGACAGGAGTCAACCAACACTTTTAAGAGGCATGAAAGGATTCCTATTCAGCTGATTTGCAAAAGCTTGCAGGAAACAAGGTTCTTCCCTTCTGTTGCCTCAGACCTAGCAAATCCTCTGTAAGCAGATCTTTTCTGTTGAGGTCTGCAATATGAATTCATACTTTGTGCTTAGTTTTGGGAGGTTTTGTTTGTTTTTCCTGGTGGTACATTCTGACTTTCTTCATTGATAGTACCTAATGAGCTAGGGACACTATAACTCGTTTTACTTTCAGTGATGTATAAGGCCATGTGAGAGCCTAAATCACAAAGATTTAATGAAGGGCAAGGAAGGGTATTTCTTTTTCCTAATGAATCAGCAAGAACTTGCTCTCTGAGACTTTAATCTTCCCCAGCTTTGAGCTTCCTCAGACTTCCTGTAGACAAATGAACCAATCAAGAAATACAAGCGTAAGGAGAAGATGATGCCAGAACCCAAGGAGATAGTAATCATTTGAAAGATCTCAGGAAAGGATGTAAGAACAGCAAAAACCCTCACCTCTAGAGCATGAACATATTAGAAACTGTCTTATAGAGCATAAAGATCAGGTCTGTGTTGGAATGTTATACAGTGGGAAGAGAAAAGCTTGAGAAAAGGCAGTAGCAGATGGAGAGACACAGGAGACCTTTGAGACCAATAAGGGATTTTCACTGGTTTTTTTGTCCGAGTTCTCTCTGATCTTATTAACTTTCAACATCAGCAAGCAATGCCTGAGGCCGAGATCACCAAAATCATATGTGCTCTCATTGCTTCAGGCAACTTAAACCATAATGACTGGGGACTTGTACTCCTTAGAGCAGCACAGCAGCAGAGAAAGAATACTGGAAGCAACAGGAGAAAAGAAGAAATACCTAAGTAGGAGAAAGAAAGAGGCAAAAACCCTGAGAAGCACCTGGAAGCTTTTTCAGCCTCCAACCTGAAGGAGGGCCTAATGCCACAGGTCTATCAGCAACACCAACAACCCAGTCCCTCAGTGCTGCCACAGCAGTGTCCATACTTACAGATGCAATGTGGTGACAGCACACAGCACAGTCCATGTTTAGTCTGTCTGGGACCCAGAGAACTTGAGAGGAAAAAAAAAAAAATCTTTGAAAAAATAATTTATATTCATTACAAGCAAATCATCTATCTTCTGCACTATGGATAAGGCTGTAGACAGATTCTTAAAGGCAACTCGTAACACAATTTCCAAACTGCCAGATTCATTGCTGATAAAATATTTTTTGTCACTTCAAACTTTATTCCTAAACTACTATATTAAAAATAAAATAATTACAAAATATAATATTGCAAGTCAGAAGCTATTTTTTCCACAGTTTCCTATCCAAAATTGCTTAAATTAACAGAGAAGTTATTACTAGTACTTAAAGACCACGTAATCCATTTAGCATATGAGGTTTCACCTAGCCTTAACTCAGGAAAGCACCTAAATCCATTCTTTTCAGGAAAAGGGAACATCTTCCTGACTCAGGGCCTCTAAAGCAGAGGTATGACATATCATATAGATACTAATTAAGCGCACAGTAAAGATTTTAGTGGTTTGTTTCACAAATGTTTGAACTCCACAGCAAGTCTTATCCTAGTAAGTATTAAAAATAATCCAGTTCAAATGAAAGTGCAGTTCTCTTTTGAGAGCCAAGTTATCTCTACTTTCATACATCATTCTTGCTGCAAAATTGTCACAAGTTGAAACAGAAACATGATGACAGTACCCCACACTTTCTGGTAATTCAGAAAGTCACACAAAATATTAGCACTCACCAAAAATAATATTCTGGTTCATATAGTTATGAAAATGTCCTACTGATTCTGAAATGCTTCTGACATTTCTCATTATGAAATACATAGGCAGAGCAGCAGCTCTGCAATTGTAAACTACTCTCACTCATTTCTAAAAGCTATGAATTCAATGCTAATACCACTGACATTTTAACTTTAATATTATTCGCTAGTACATGGAACTTGTGGACAAAGCATTATAAAACAGACAACTCAACTGCTTTTTGGATTTGATTAGTAAACCAAAAATTCTGAGATTCAAAAGCTATTCTGGGTCATGGCCCTTCTCAGGACTGTATTTTTTTCCCCCCAGGATTTCTTTAAAACTGTATCCAATCAAATTATAAAAAAACCATGCAATGAAGCATCTGACACTTCCCTTGGGAGAGTTTTCCATAGCCAACAAGTTTTTGTTTTTCCCCAAGTTGAATTTTAATGTAATTTTATCCCATTGCCCATTCTCATGGAAGCAAGAAGAGTCCCCAGGGGGAAAAAAAAAAACCCAAATAATTGCTAAACTACACTGAAAAAGTGTATAAAAACAATTCAGCTGTGAAGTGTGTTGATGAAAGAGGAACCATGAAGGTAAGGGATAACTTAAGTCACAAAAGCAGGTCCTCAGCTTTCTCTTGCCCTTCAGCATGGAAGAGTCACAGATGCACATGGATGGCTCCTAAGAAAAAAATCAACATGAAAAAACGCTTGGGTTATCATGCCATAAATATACCTTTGAAAAAGAATCAAAGTTCCCTTAGAACTGCTTAACTTCGTACTTCCTAGAGTAGGAAGAAAAGCATTTTGAAAGTTATTATTACAGTCTCAAAAAGGTATCAGCCATGATATCTTCCACTTCTCATAAACAAATGAAACGACCACACTACACAGCACTACCATAGTTTAACAGAAACATTGTGTAGTCTATTGCCCTGAGAACATCAAATGAAAGATGATGCCAAGAGAGATATCATAAAATATCTGATTTAGCCTATAAGAGTTTTTCCTCCCTCACAACTTTATAAACAGCATCTTGCTGCTTGTTTAACATAACCTACAGCTAAAGAATACATTTGTTTCTTTTTATTTCTTCACCTTCTTCATCGCTACCAAGAATTGGTGAAAAGATAGAGAATTAGTGCAAGATGTGTATGCAGACAGCTATTTTGAAAACATTATAAACACAAAACTCCTGGAAGGTATCAATACAAAAAGAGACAAGAGAAAGCATTTCAGTCATCCCTAGCATCAGCCACGGAAGCAAACATTTGTCATCTAAAAGATACACATTTCATAATGTAAAATCCCAAATCAGGATTTAAAGAAAAATAACAGGTACCCTCCAGGAAATATCTAGTCCCCACTGCTGTCAACAGAGAGACTCCTAAGTAACATCAGAGGGAACTGGATACGAATTTCATCTCTCTTCTTCTTCAGAATCAAAAAAAAAAAAAAGGTATGGTGACAGCCAGCAACAGCTATACACTAAAGGCCCAATTAATTTAGAAAAGAAAACATAAATAATTTTTTAATCAATACAAAGAAGACTAAACGAGCTTTAAGAGATTTCATGTGCCTTCATCTGCAACTTCCTTTCGGCGCTGGGCCCGGAAATGACGCTCAATATTTATTGTCACTTCCCTCTGGAGATTTCTGCTGTTAGTTTTTCCAGCTGTTCTGATCCAAGGGTGCTGAAGTACTTGTCGTGCTGTGTAGCGCTTCTGGGGATCCACTATCAACAGCCTAGTTATGAGGTCTTTTGCTGCTATTATGAAAGAAAGAAAAGGAGAGAGGGGAAAAGAACAGTGAAGTGATGTTGCCGACAGTTACACCTACACAAAATGTCCTTGTTTTTTGTTATTAGTTTTACCATAATTACTTTTGTGACTATCCCCAGGAGATATTCTAACAACTGGATTTAGAACTAGTGACAGGAGGTGTTAAATCTCCAACATATATTTTACTGATATCATTCTCCCCTTCAGAAAGAGAGAAGAAAGTGAAGGGAATTTAATCTTGAAAGCATGCTGAAGGCATCAGTCTAGGCAATCAGATTCACAGGAATTAGCATTGAGTAGCTCATTCCAATAAGTTGTAGAATGCTGTTGAGCATGTTCTTTAAAAGATTGTATAGGGAGAGAAGGGTTTTGAGGTTTCTGATTTTGAAGAGTGCACAAAAGACACTGCACTGTGAGAAGGAAAAAACTACTACATGCAGACCTCATGTGTTGATTCACAGTCATCAATACTACCAGAGGATTAAATTCACATTTAAAACAAACACAGTCACACAGAGAGACCTGTAAGAGACCCCCAAACTCATTGAGCTCACTGTCCTGAACCAAAGGGAGTTCTTCTTACACCAGGGAAGAAATCTGTCACTTCTCAGATCTGCTATACATGCTGAATCTTACCTGCAGAAATATTGTCCCAGTATGGGGAAAGGAACTCGTAGTGACCCAGCTGTATGATCTGAAACAGCTCTTCTTGGTCACGTTCCTGACTGCGAAAAGGGGGAAAACCACAGAGCAGAATGTAAAGGATCACACCAGCTGCCCACATATCTACTTCGAGCCCATAACCTAAGGAAGAAAAGACAAACCAGAAGTCCTGTTTTAGAAAGAAAACTCACAACTGGTAGGGAACTGTTTCTTTTTCATTTTCCAAGAAACGCAGAAACCCTGCTCAGTCTTTCAAAAACATGAGGTCAGCAGAAGAATAAGTGGCTGGTACTCCATGCTTACAAGCTTAGTTGCTCTGCCTGTTAATAATTACAGCTCTCACAAAGCACCTCTCTTCTTCAACGTTTCCCACACACTGTCTCACAAGGCCAGTATCAATTGGAGACTAATTGAGGAAACACCGCATATATTTCTGAAACAGTTCTCCTCAGACTCCCTTCAAAAAAGCACTAAGACAGTGCCAAGTTTCCACTGAAATTGGATATAACCAGAGATGTGCAACCCAGCTCCACCGAACAAAAAAACATAAATAGCTTTGCTTGAGTCATCAACAAAACCGACTCCTTTTCAGGTCTGAATCTTTTTTGGATAAGAAATCTCAAAAATTTCTTCTGATGCGAAACATGTTTTGGCTTGTTACATAAATTTAACATACATGTTAACAGTGTTTTCGTATCATTAGGGGCCTTGGAAAATTGGTTGGGTTACAGTCATGAAGTGGGGCTGACTACTCTCAGATTGCAGCATGAACTTCTTCTCATTTCCCCATTTCAGTGGTTACCACCTATGGTATTTTATGCCTTGTCCGCTCAGAAATCAGAGTTACATTACCATAGACATTAATAATTCAAACATGGCTGATGTCACGCTTGTGTTTGTCAAAACCTAAAATGTTTCCTTTCCTTTCACAGATTACACTGCTAGTCAACCTCCTACCAGGCAAAGACATATCAGTAGGTTGAAACATTCTGGAATATTTCCATGATTAGAAAGTTCAGAGTAATTGTATGATTTACAACAAATTATAAATATATACACTCACCCTTCTCAGCAAGTATTTCAGGGGCAACATACGTTGGTGTTCCACACACAGTAAATATGGGTTTTGTAACCTGCTTTGCAAGGCCAAAATCAGCTAGTTTCAGCGTAGTAGATTTATCTGCATTATGCTGAACCTATAATCAATGAAAAATTCATATATTTAGTACAGATGCATTTTAAGACAGCAAAAGATAAAGGAAGCAGTTAATAAACGGGAAGAAGTTCTAATAATAGTGCCTTCAAGTAAAGCAACACAAAATGGAAATAGTATTCTGACAAACTGCACTCTGAACGTGGTTTTCCCCCCATATACTAAAAGGGTGCATATATTCTTTATGAAAAAAGAAAACTTTGCTCTACAGACTCTGGCACACTGTAATTTCCAAGAAATGAAAAGGAGGAAGACAAAAAAATAACCAAGAGTCAATTAAATGTTATTATTTCCTCTTGGGAAAGTAAACTCTCATTTTCCCCCGGGAAAGCAAAGAGGAATTCTGTGGGCGTCTTTATTCTTAAATGGAATATTCCCAGGTAAACTACTGACTTTATAGTATCACTTGAAAAGCATATCTTCATCATCTCACTCTAACAAAAAACAAAAATAAAAACATAAAACAAAGAAAAACATACTTCCTTTGCAAATTACTCTGCTGATCTACCTGCTGCCCTGAAAATAAATGAGTCACAGACATCACATAGTAAGAGCTGGAGTAATGGATCCACGCAGAAAGTCCTCCTAAATGGGTCTTTTCAGCAGTTCCCATCTCCTACATCCACCTGGAAAGTAATCAGAACACTTCTTCCTATTCTAATTTTGTACGCATGGATCTTTAGCATTAATTTGTAACGCAGTTAATGAAACACTGTTTTAAGAAATAAATATGAATTTTAAGAAATAATATGTCAATGACATAGACAATGGGATGGAATGCACCCTCAGCAAGTTTGCCGACAACACCAAGCTAAGTGGTGCGGTTGACATGCTGGAGGGAAGGGATGCCATCCAGAGGGACCTGGACAGGCTTGAGGAGTGGGTCCATGTGAACTTCATGAGGTTCAACAAAGTCAAGTGCAAGGTCCTGCACCTGGGTCAGGGCAATCTCCGATATCAATACAGGCTGGGGGATGAGGGGATTAAGAGCAGCCCTGTGGAGAAGGACTTGGGGGTACTGGTGGATGAAAAGCTTGACAAGAGGCAGCAATGAGCACTCTCAGCCCAGAAGGCCAACCGTATCCTGGACTGCCTAGAAAGAAGCGTGGCCAGCAGGCTGAGGGAGGTGATTCTGCTCCTCTACTCTGCTCTCACGAGAACCCACCTGGAATACTGCGTCCAGCTTTGGAGCCCTCAGCACAAGACATGGACCTGTTGGAGCAAGTCCAGAGGAGGGCCACAAAAATGATCAAAGGGGTGGAACACCTCTCCTATGAAGACAGGATGAGGAAATTGGGGATGTTCAGCTTGAAGAAGAGAAGGCTCTGGGGAGACCTTAATGCAGCCTTTCAGGATATACAAGTAAGATGAGGACAGGTTTTTTAACAGGGCTTGTAGCAACAGGACAAGGGGTAACAGTTTTAAACTAAAGGAGGACAGATTCAGACTAGATATAAGAAGACACTTTTTAAAATGATGAAGGTGGTAAAACACTGGCACAGGTTGCCCAGAGGGGTGGTAGATGCCCCATCCTTGAAAACATTCAAGGTCAGGTTGAGTGGGGCTCTGAGCAACCTGATCTAGTTGAACATGTCCCTGCTCACTGCAGGGGCTTGGACTAGATAGACTTTAAAGGTCCCTTCCAACCCAAACTATTCTATGATTCTACATTCATAAGGAATGCAGCAGTATAATTAAACACATCAGTATTCTTAATACTGGTGGCTGATATTCAAACATTCTTTAAGAGGTAAAAAATGTCATGAATTTGCTTTAAATTAAAAATGATCTGTCTCTGGAACTATGGGGAACAGATCAGCAGCTAAAATGTCTAGAAGAAAGCCAAGGAAATCTGGACTCTGGTTTTGCATAGACAAACTGGAGTATAATGTGACAGCTATACTCCAAGCTTTGACACCTCAGACAGTGCTTGAGAAAGCCCATAATTCAAGACAGTCTCTATCACAAGACAACGAAGGGCACAGATGGGACAAAATTTGCTCTCCTACATTACAGCTGTCTCATGCCCATTTATCATCTTTATAGAAACTGTAAGAACTCATTCAAATTTGATCAAGCAAAAAGATTTTGGTATTTTTCTTTTTTTTAAGAAAAAATATTACATTACAAAATAATACATTATAGCCTACTAATCCCTTTTTATCTTCTTTATAGAAAATATAAGCACTCTTCTAGTTTTGATTAAGCACAACATTTTTTGGTTTTTTTTCTAGTTTTCCAAGAAAAAAATTTTTTTAGTATGAAACTACAACCATGCAGTCAAAACTTCTGCAGGAGAAAGCTAAAATGCCACAGCTATTTTGTCTATTACATTAGTCAGCTCCATGATGACTTTTTGCCATGATGCACTGTGGACACAACAGCTGACAAAAATAAAAAATAAATTACAAAGGTAATGCTAGAGCAGCATCTATCCACAGGATTTATGTTCTAACATACAGGTAATAGTGGTAGAACGCTACAAAAACTCACAGTTGAAATGCTCAATTTTATATGTACTATGAAAACATGAGCATGAATATATTTTTCTGTTGTATAAATAAGGCTTTGAAAATTACATAAGAAAATTATGTCACATGGAATTTCAACTAATACCCTGCATGCTACTGTGTGAAGACAAATAGTACTGAAATGTTTATATAAGAAGGGGGGTGGGGAGGGTGGAGAACACATTGATCTTAATCCCAATCCCCAGATCAGCAGGAAATGTCCTGTTTTGTAAAATACACTACTGTACTTTCTTTCACCAGGATGCCAGACTCCTAATCTCTCATCACAGCACAAGGTGGCAACACTACACCATCTGTTCTTCCAGGACAAAACCACTGAGCTTTCATTTTACTTTACCACCGAACAGGTAGGAACAGCACGCACCGTGGGTATATTTTCACAGTTTTGTGACAATAATTTCAAAGACAGCATGTAACCTGTCATCATGCCTGAAAACCTCAGCCCAGAACTCCCCAGCATCTTCACTAACACTACGCTTAGAACAGCTCTAAGGCAGCTGGGGCAGAGTGAGCATTCCCTTCATTCCCAACGTTGTACTCTCCAGTCTACCTCCGCAGTACCTGGCGTCGTCTTGACCATGCAAATATGCACCACTGTAGAAACAAAAGCTTCTCAGGTTGCTTTTACTCCTTCCCGAGGCCACACTACTTACTCATAGCAGTATCACAGAAATGTACAACCTGCTCAAGAGAAATCTAGCCTCTGACATCTACAGTATATGCTCTGTGAAGTGGTAACAACAAAGCAAAAATGTTGACATTAAATGAACATACTAGCTTTACTGTGACACCTCAAAAGACAGCTATTGCTGCTTCTGCATTCAAGACCACAAAGGACAGTTCCAAAAGTCCATTTGAAAGTGTTGCCTTGTCTTACCTGCTTATGGAGTTGAGATAAAGAGGACCAGTATGCAGTACGCTCTCTACAGACAGCCAATGTAGGCCATAAAACTACTTATGTCCTTCAGCTGCAAGGGAAGCTAGTGCCTGGCAGTCTTGGACTAAAGGCAGTCAGAATTGCTCACTGCTCTCCCAAATACAGATGCCATAGCAGGATATTAGAAAGCTGTCTGAGGATTTCTAGCTATCCTAGCTGTACTTCAAGAAGATTATAATACACTAATAGAAAGCTAAGTTCATCTTCAAAGAACGGATAAATTGATCTTTCCTCCTGTAAGTTGACGACTCCCAGTTCTTCATGATCTTTTTCATTTTCATATCTACCTTGTGAAATCCATCAGGGTGTTTAAGATGATGATTTACAGCATTAATATTTCTCTGTATGCACATACATATGGTAGCACAGATTCTTCTTATACACATCATGAAAGCAAGCACACCTATTGGACATTTTGTATATTAGGAATAGGTAGAGCCAAAGACAAAGCACTGCTTACACATTTGAGTTTCAGACATCCCTTGCTGCTAGCTAGAAGAATCTATGAATAATCTTACAGAAAATTCCCTATGTAGGTTTATCATACTGAAAGCTCTTGGCACATGCCTGGTTAAGCAGGATTTAAACTCAAATGCACTTGGAAGCCTCTGACAGTGCTTTTTGTATATGTAAATAGTGTCACAGAAGCAAAGTTAAAGGATAGAAAGGCTACACTTGAAGTTCTCATATGTAAAAGAAAATTTGAGATAGAGAAAAAGGGGGAGGGGGAAAGAAAAAAGCTCAAATGCATAAAAAGTTGTAACATAATACTGATGAAGCTGACTGTTAAACAACTACCACATTAGTATGTTTGGGAAGTGTACAAGGAGATGAGTAAACAATTACAAATACAGCCCTCTCCCTTCCCCTTAAAAGGGGGCAGGGAACGTGATTTTATACCTGTTACAGCTATAACCTGGAAAAATACCACTACGCTTTGAAATTAATTTATCACTCACAAGTCAAGACATACCAGCACCTGTAGAATTAAACAGTCCCTTAGCTAAAAACCTTGCCAACAAATTCTGCTCCTCCAGGTAGCATTAAAGAATTGACTGGCTTCTTGTGTGGGATCAAATACACCACATCTCTCATTCTTGGTAGCAAAGGTTTTCTTGCTGAACACCTAGTCCTGTTAGCAGACGGGAGGGAGTCGGAGCAGCTGTCTTCACACCAGCTGTCAAACAGATTCTGTTTTCGTAGCGCAAGTCACCACCCTTCTGCCTCACAGCTATGCTGCAAGAAGTCTGATCATTGTGGGCAGACACAGTAGTGAAAGAATGAGGGGGAAAACAAGAAAGGACGATGGTGGACTGTTACAGAAGTTTGTAACTCGAGGACAGTTCCATCAGAGGAAAAGTAGTGCAGTGAACCAATAATTAAACCACATTTCCAACTTTCACCTGTGTCAATAATTTTGCAGTTCACTAGATAAAGTGTACTTCCCCCTTTTCCTCTGTAGGGACAGAAATGGTTTCCCTTCTTTCCCCAGCTGCTTTTTCCATTAAACTTACAGAAATACATTTTCCCCAGTTTGCTGCTTCTCTGTCAGCTCAGATGGAAATTAGCCAGTGGGTTCAAAGGTCACTAGGAGCAGGGTTAGATTCTCATACAAAGCAGCTTACAGTAGACATTTTCAGTACAGTACATTTCCTTAGTAAAACAGACTAAGGATCTTTTCTCTTCCATTCCTCATTTGCTGGAAAGGATTGGGAAGTATGGAAAAACAGCTGACAAGAAAGGACAGGAGTCACCTGAGCAAAAGAAGATGCTAAAGTAGGACAAACAAGTAAACAGCCTGAAAATAAACACATTTCTGTTCCCCCTGTACAAAGAAAGTCTAGGGAAACTAATTCTGCAGTGTAGGAATCTGAAGCAAGAGGTATCCCACAACCACGGACACCCCTGCAGGACGCCAGCACTTCCAGCACTGTGCTGCTTCTCCGGAAGGCTGCCCCCAGCCCCTGACCCACCAACAGCAGGTGAACCCATGAAATTTGCTTCAATATTGTTTTCTATTGTTCTGCACTGGCTGACATTATGATCAGGAGCAGCTCTCCTTCCTACCCTGCTGCTACTCCTCCAGTCACTCTGAGGAGTCAGAGGCAGCACCTTAGAATGTCAGAAAAGTCAGAAACTTGCTCAGATGTCCTGTATTTATAGAGATGCTTATTAGATAGCACATGAGCTCTCCAACACTATCAAGAGCTCATCAACTCATTTGGCTTGTTGAACAGACTAACTTTTCAAAAGGATGCTTTATGTAAATGACATTAATACAGGTGTTCATGGCCAATTAGCAGCAAGGTCAAACAATTTTCTCTCCCATAGTGTTTGGGTAACACTGTTCTCACATAACAAAATACCTACAGGCTAGGGACCAGTCTGTGCTTGATAAATATTCTCCGACTATCAGAATGGGCAACATGATTATTTCAGTGATACAAAACTTAGCCACTGCCCAGCAATCTCTGTTTTGCAGTGCTGTAAACCAAACATGTAAACAATCAGATGGGACCTGTATCATGACTCTTTGCTTACCAGCATCACTGCGATGATTACATATTATAGAGGGAAATGAAGCACCTGGTCTCAGGTGCCTCACATGCACTACCTTATTTTCAGCAAATAGGAAGGAGCAGACCTGGTTCAAAATGGAAAATCAGCTTCTGCAAGAAAGCCCTGCAGTTTTAAGTGAGGTTTTGTTCTAATGGCAAAACAAGGCATGAAGGCAGGGCCCAGATGGATACCTCTTCCTGCAAACCAGCCACCTGCACTCACCATCTTTTATTTACACACAGAGCACATGCCAAGGAGTTTCAATCAGACTAAGCAGGATACATAACAGGACCTAGTATAGATGCTATTAGTTAGTCAAAAGGTTTGGGAGCAAACCTTTCAGGCCCAGCCTTGTTCAACCTCTGCACTTCATACAGACTACATTGCTGCATTTCTCCAGAAATTCACACTTCCCAAAATTAATTCCCTTAAAGAACTGCATGGCACATAGGACTAAATAATCTATTATCTTTTTTTTCTGGCTAACCATGACCTTCCACTACCAAATCAAATCCCATTTGTTAGAGATTGACAAATATTTGGTATCTATCAGGAAATCCTGAACCGTAGTACCAGAGCATAACACAATTAGCAAGGGAGAGTTGCTTACTGTTACTGTTCTACAATGGGTGTCTTGTCAAGTATCAATACTGCAAACATTTCTTATGCATGTTCACACATGTGAGTAACTCTATTGACTTCAGTGCCGGATGCAAAGAATGTAGCCTGAGAAATGTGTTGGAAAAAAGAACTTTTCTCTTTGGCATGAAGTTAGTATTTGAGTGCTGTATTTCAGTGCTGTATTTCACCAAAATGCTCACATTTTACTGTCAGATTATTTCAATCAACTGCATAGTACTTCAGCTCCTAAGAAAATAACTTGTCACAAGATAGAAATCACTACAGTAAAGGACTACTAGCACAGCAGTCTGCAGGATGTGTGACTGCAGTCCACAAAAAGTCCACCAAATAAATAAGCTAAATTAGCAATTTTAATAAATTTTGGTCTGCAAGGAAGATGCCTTATGATTCAGTGCATGCTTCATGCAAAAAAAAAATCCATCCTTGCATACCTAGAAGTCAGATGCTAAGTAACAGGTCTTATGTCCAGAAAAATACAAATGCTTACTACCCTCAAAAGCCATGTCAGTTTTATTTGAATTTCTATCTGCAAGCACTGCTATCTGCACTGCACAGCACATCTACATGAAGTAAACTGTAATGGTAATTTCACTTCAAAATTGTACCCATTTTTCCAAACAGTCCTGCTACAGCACATTATCTCTGTACAGTATTCACTTAAAAACATTCAAAGATCTATAACTAAAAGGGAAATACACTCAGCTCCTGCAAATATGCAGCAAGTTTGCCACTACTTACCAAAAGATTCTCTGGTTTGAGGTCCCTGTGGACAATGCTCTTGCTGTGAATATAAACCAGTGCTTCACACAGGTCAGTGATCATGACAGCAGCATCGTGCTCCGTGAACTTCACACTTTCTATGATTGCATCAAATAAGTCCCCTCCTGGGACATACTCTAGGATTAGGTAGATCTCCGCTTCTGTCTCGTACACTTCAATTAAGCTTACTATATTGGGATGAGAGAGACTCCTAATGATCAGAATTTCACTTTCCATCATGTCCTCTTTCCCCTTCAGCTTGGATTTATCAACAATTTTCATGGCATAGATCTGATTGGAGTCACAGTGGCGACATTCCTTCACCACTGCAAAGTTCCCATCCCCAATAGTTCTGCCAATCTCATAGTGCTTTTCCACATCAGTTCTGCTTTTAATGGCATGCCTCCGGCTTGTGTTTTCCAGTCCCTGAGCCTTGTTTTCTTCCTTATTGACTCTGCGCTCCCCTGTTTTTTCCCGTCGCATCATGTTACTCTCTCTACATGGGATATTCCCCTCTCTTCTGGCACTCTCCTCTTTAGCCCTTTGTCCCTCTCTGCCCTCCCTATGTGCTTTTGATGGTTTCTCAGCATCCCTCAGAGTGTCTTTCTTTAGCCAACCACTTTGGTTCATTACACAGCTGCTTCCATTCTCTTCATTTGCTTCACGAGTTAGCTGCAGCCCTTCTACAGCATTCTTCTTGATTTTTACTACTTCCTTCCCATGGTTTTCATGTTTCTCCACATCCCTTTCCTTCTCAATGCTCCTTTTTTGCTTCTCTAGCACTTCATTAACACTCCTATGTAGGGCCTTCCATGTCCTCCTACAGCCATTACCTTTCCAACCAGCTTCCTCACCTTCCAGACAAGTTTCTGCAGGTTTTCGGCAATTCCTGGTTTTTGCATTCCTTTCTGCACGGTACCTCTGACATGCACCTGTGTTCAGGTCTCTGTTCTCAAAGGGAACCTCAGCCTGCCTTTCCCTTTGTAACTTTTGTCTGGCCTGCCTTTCCTGTTCACACTTCTCACACCTCACCACCTCCTCTGAACTCTCTTCTAATTCCTCCTCAGGACTCTTCTTGTGGTTAAGGTACCGCTCGCTTTCTCGGGTTTTTCTAGAAGGCTTCACTCCTAGTTCACCACCCCAGCTGTCTCTTGTCCACTTTTTTTTGGTTCTTATTTTTTCCTCTTGCTTTGTTTTGGCTTGACTTTTTCCTTCATGTCCAGCTACCAGTTTGGGACACACACCATCACTGCAGTTCTTGGTAACTTCTGTCTCATCAAAGCCACTGTCCACTTTCGAAGCCTTGTCATACAGCCTGCTCTTCAGTTTTTGGGACTGCTCCTCATTCTGCTGAATGGCAGCACTGGCAGCATAAGGATTTTCAGGATAAAGTTCTTGTAATACCACTTCCAGGTCCTTCAAAGTGAGGGGCTCCCTCCCCATAGCTATGAATGCATCACCTTCCCTGAAGAAGTCAGAAACGCTTCGGATTTCTCTGCCTCCCAGATTGTAAAGCTTTCTCACACGGTCATTCTTCCAGCGTGGAAATCCCAGAGCTTCTGAAATGTCAGCCATCAGCTGTTCAAAGGTCTGCACTGACCTCCTGTTGAGAAGCAAGGTTATCCTTCTGAGTGTGCGTCCACCAGGTTTCACCACTGTAATAATCCTTGGTTTCACAGGACTGTGCTCTGAATGTATCGTGTGAAAACCGTTACGGGGATTAAAACATGGGGCCCTGTGGCTGCTTTCACTCAAACATGGTTTTCCATAGTTTCCAGGACCAAGAGGAGGACAAGTCCCTTGTAGTTTCCTTTCCTTTACTTTGCAGCTTGCACTGTGTGACGAATGGTCCAACAAGACTCGGCATCCTAAAGCAAACAAAAAGCAGGCATGTTATTCACTTTCCATCACCAGATCTTTCTGAGTAATAGTTTTCTACATATTAGTGTATGACCTCAGAGAGCAAGGGTAGGTCATTCAATACTTATAAAGAACTTTAACTGCCACTAAGGAGTAACTCCACATATATGCAACTACAAACCTTTTCAAGGTTGTAACAAAATGTAAATGCACCTGGCAACAAAGAAACGCTATTAAAAACATATAATTATTGGAAACAGATAGATCCTTCTCCTAAATCCTCCCATCTTCCAGAAACCCTCAAAAAAAAAAAAAAAAAATGAGGCTACTTGTGCCAGAATTGTATCCAGATTGTTTAGCATCTTCATACGAATCTACCCACCATGAACTCACTCAATTCCGTTCTGAACCCAATTACAATTTTGGCCTCTGTAAACCCTGTGGAAATAAGTTCCACAATTGCATTGCACAAAGTGAAATAAATTAATTACTTCTGTTTTAAAACTGCTACCCAATAGCTACGTGTGTGCAACCTTATTTTCTTATAAATAATTATCTCTTCTTCACTTTCCCTGGACCGTTCATTTAGTTTCTAGACTCCTGTCACAAATCAGGTAAATGAGATTCTTTTCGAAAAGTATTACTTTTGCTATAATTTTACAGCAATTTTATAGTACACTTAATAGTAACATAATTTAATTTTTTCCCTTAAAGAAAGATCACCTTAGTTTTAGTTTTGTTTGATAATTGGGGTCCTAATTTTCCAATATTTTGGTTTGACTTTTTTATTCTAAAAATTATGTAAAAATCACAAAGAAGTCCTGAATATCCTCTAGGGACATTAACAGTTTTCCCTCTGATATTTTATCTTAGAATACCAATCAAAGAAAACAACACTATTCTTTGCATGTAATTTTGAAAAGGAAGAACTGGAAACATAACATATGGTTCTGGACAAGCCAAGCTGTAACATAATTTGCTGTCTATAATCACAACAATAAGCTGAGAACAAAAGTATCCCCTTAAAGTATTCTGATTTCTTGTACTTAAGATTAAAACTTGATTAGAATGCAATTCTTTTCAGACTCAAGAAATAAACTTTCAGAATGAGATCACAGAGTGCTTCCAAGTCCATTTAATAGTCTTGCAGTTCAGTTGGGAACAAACATTCAATATGCACGAACTAACAGGACCAAGCCAAAAGAAAGCAGTCAGAATGATTACTAAAACCACTACAAGGAAATTCCCATACACAAATGGCTTATTTCCCAGAAAACCCCACCCGTTTTCATACATTACACATACACAGTGCAGTGGGCAAATCTACAAAGGATGGTCTGCACCTTTGAGGGTTCCTCTTGGTGCTAGGGTTAACAGACACAAATTCAAGATTTCTGGCAAGGTTAACCCAACTACATTTTTTTTTTCAACTGCCGAAAAGCCATTTTCAGTATTTCAAGCTATGTAGTTTTATTTGTCTTTTTCACAAAGGCATAATAGAGTGAAGAGGAAATACGCCTCCTCACCCAGAACAACAAACAAAAGAGAAAGCTACAACAAGAGCTGCAGCATTCACTCGCTCTGCCTCAAAAACAGCATATCCAAAAGGCCGTGGGTTGAGTGAGGAGAGGACACGAGGAGACACCGCTACAGTCCTCCACTCTGCCGTTGGCTTTGTTCCATGTATGATGATGGACACTTCTTAGTCATAATACTCTCACCAGCTAAGTGCTGTGTGCCCCCCAGCACACCCCTTAACTCTTGGCTTCATTTTCTTCCTCTGCCAAATGAGATGGATACTTCTTCTCCAAATACAAAGAAGCCCAGCTGCCAGCACGCTGATGGAAGACGTAAGCATTATATAAGAGCTACGTGTGACTAATGCTTGGTGGTTGTATAAGTTATTTCTGTCTTCATTCTGCTTTTTAAGGATGATCTCTTGTTATCAAAAGATGACTACGTATGTGTTAGTGATTTTTCAGCAATCAGATATTTACATTCCACCTAAGATAAAGTCTACTGTGAATGGGGAAAAAAATTTTTTAAAAAAAAAATCAGATGTAATAATAGTTCTCTGAAACCTAAATCAACTCCAGAACATCTTGGTTACCAGGAACTACCAAAGCTCTGAATTTAATCAACATTTCCAGGTTCTTGCATACCCTGTCATCAAAGCATTATCTTGTTTATGGGAACAGCACATGACAATTTTACTGCTTATAATCTTGGTATAACATAAAAACAATGCTGCACTAATAATGACTTTTCCCACAGATTATGTTTCTCCCAGCTATGCTGCTATTATCACACCTTTCTATAAACCATTCATTTTAAGTGCCTGGCTGCACTGTTGATTGCTTCAATTACCCAAACATCAATTATGTTTCCTTTCTTCACTAAATCAGCTAAAGTTTCAGCAGAAACCAAGTTTATTTTTTCATTCTAAAAGTAATGGAATAAGAGCCGGTTTATGTAATTATTAAGAACAATCCAGGAATATGTTTTTGTGCTTTTTAAACTGGCTTTATTCCTAGCCAAAACCAGTTTGACACAAGCCACAAGTCAATATACAATCATTTTAGGAATAACAATAACATTGCAGGTTTTTCTAAGACGAAAAAGGAAGTTACATGAATGCTTAAATCAATGCATAAAGAAATCTAATGTTTTCTGACAAAAGAGGAAGTGTCAAATTTTGTCAAAGTGGTGGTCACAATGACTATATATCACATAAAAATTAATTTAAATTGTACGTTACAACTATTTCAGTCATAGGTTCTGTTATTTTCCAGTTATGCTATAGTTATTTTAACTGATACACATGAAGCAAGCCTCAATCTGTCAGGAAAGTTCACACACATAAAGCAGTAACAAACATTTCTAGAAAGCCTTCAAGGTCATACACGCACACACACACAAATCCTATAGCTACAATTTATGTTGCTTAAAAATCTTGTTACCATATTTATATATAAGTGGGAGAGGGAGGAAGAGGGAG
The DNA here is from genome assembly GCA_028020825.1 of Podargus strigoides. Taxonomy (NCBI): domain Eukaryota; kingdom Metazoa; phylum Chordata; class Aves; order Caprimulgiformes; family Podargidae; genus Podargus; species Podargus strigoides. Next base: position 10,194,010 of record CM051623.1, on the reverse strand, counting down.
GTGAGATCAGAAAGTCACTTCAATGAGTCTGAGTACTGGCAAATTAGACATCAGAGAATAAAATGTGTTTTTTTATTTTAATGTCTTACTGACTGCTAATGGTTATCATATATATTTCTAATAAATGTTAATATGGATGGATGCACACATGCATCAGTCTATTTTTATCTATATACATATCTATCTACATATGCTTGTGTATCACCAAGTATCAATATATAGGATGATGCAAAAGATTAAGGAGGCAGAAGCCTGTCAGGGAGCAGCATGGCCAAGGAGGCTGCTGAGGACTGTTGCTGTAGAAAGGCAGGGCTAAGGCAGCACGGCTCATCAAGGGCACCATGCGTGTGATACAGAGCTCCAGATGATGAAGACATGATAGTTTTCATCACACCAAGCCCCTAGAGAAGCAGAGAGGATGGCACAAACAGGGATTTGGGGGCTTAAACAGGTAGCAGGAACAAGAAGCTCAGCATCTACTGACCAGAGCACAAGCACTCCTTGGAGAGAAAGGAGCACAGCAAAAGCAGAGCTGTGAAGCAGCACAGCTTCTGTGGTTCGTTTTTAAAAGCCAGTTCACAAACCATCTGTGACAGTCAGTCAATCCCACTGAGGGGGAAGAAGACATAGGGGGGGAAACCACAAGAATTCCTCCAGAAGAGCTCTCCTTGTAGAGTTTTGGCTCATACTCTGGACCTGGAGTAAAATAAAGTGAATTCAGAAGACCTGAGAGTGAATAAGGTGCGTATACAGAGCTTCAACCTACCTATACCTCAAGTAATTGCCTGGCTACAGCCCCTGCAACAGCAAAGAAACAGGGTTTGCCAGAGGTCACCTATTCTTACAGTTAAAAATATATTGCTGCCATGTGTCCTTCAAAACTTAAACATATAGACTGGTCAAGGGAATGGATTTGTTCATTAATTAAAATATTTCCACTCATCTTGCATTCCTTCTTGGCTCTCCTGCTTGAGATCACAGTTTCAGTAATTAACTGAATGGTTTACCCAGCAGCTAATTCTGCTATCAAGTCACAGGTTGCAGTGGCATTAAATTTTTACAAGGAGTATTATAACACAATTTAAAACAGAAGGCAACACTGAAATAGGATGTAGTTATGGCATTGCTTTCTGTGAATAAGATGGTGTTATTTAAGCCATGCAATTTCTTTAGAGGGTCTTGGATCAATATGAAAGCCTCCACGTACAAAAGCAATTGTGAAAACTTCCCAAAACTTTAGCAGCATTCTTCACACAAGTTGTACATGAAATGAATAGTGTATCTGGGACTCATTTTGATATATTCATCCCTATATAGCATAAACAAAATACTGTTTCAAATGGGAAGGGATAGAACAGCACTAAAAATGTGTTTTTTCCTTAAGCCCCAGCAATTCCTGCTGAGGGCACACAAAACAAAGACAATAGGAACAAAAAATAATCCTAATTGGATCCCAAAACATTTAATTCCTGTCAAAGTATCAACAAGTAACTTAAAGTACTTGAGGGTGAAAAATATCTCTGGCCTCTAACTCAGAGCAGCCACGTATGAGGCTCACACAGGTTACCAGCATGCATCAGCAGTCGGCTCCAGTATGCAATCTGAGTCCTCTAGAAGTACACCATTTTGATCTCCTCTTCTTGCTGTAAATTATTAAATGTTGTAACTTTCAGGGCTAGTGCACACTGTTAGCGCCCAAGACTGAAGGAGCAGTATGACACGTCTCGAGGTAGTGAATTAGTTACACGGAAACAAAATACGATCACAGGCATCCTTTTACAGTAAGTAAATTTTACATGGGCATTACTTACAGCCCTACCGTTGGAAACATGACTGGTGAATTTTTCTCTAAAGAGCCATAGCACCGTCTCTTTCCTTCCCTCCCTGCCATGCTTTGCAGCACTTTAGGGCAGAGGTTTTGTTTTGAGTCAGGACTGGTGGTTATTCCAGCAACAACGAAAGGCAGTCACACTGTGTCAGTTTTGTCCCGACAAAATCCTGAGTAGAAAAAGAAAGTCAAATTTCACACGGACTGGATTGAGACAGTGTCAAACATAGCAGGACAGTCCCTGCTAGTTTCAGCCTGCGCAAGCTCCAAAGGCTCACACAGCTCAGAGCAACGGCAGACCTTGAGGACCCTGGCATGCTCCAAGCCAAGCTGAAAAAATGTTTTTTCCTCCTGTAATAGCTACTTTAGTAACTGCTAGAGGAGAGTCAAGCACCAGAACTGAGAAGACAGTTTGTCTCTCCATCCTCCTGGCAGTCCCATGGTGCTGTTTAATTCAGACAAAAGCAGACGGAGCAGATCACGAAGGAACATCTGAAAATGGGGCATTCAGAGGTATTATGCAAGACATTTTGGTGGGAGGTGAGTGCCTGGCTGCTTTCAAAAACCTCACCAGCTATCAGGCCCAGACAGTAACATTAATAAGAAAAAAATGGAAGTTGAAAAGTCAAATCAAAAGTTTGAGATTGTGTAAAAGTGCCTGGGCTTCTCACACAGAGACCCAGACTCCTTGCTTTCCCTTATTGACTCTTGAAATGGCTTGTCAGAAGGGAGACCGGGAGAAAACATGGAGCACAGGAATGTTGCTACCAAAGGAAACTAAGACTATAGAAAAACACGTACAGAGACAGATAAACAGGACTAGGGATAAGGAGGGGTCACTCTGTCCTCCCAATGTGTTATGGAAGACAAATTGGCCCAGCAAAGAGACAGGATTAGAAGTTTCTTATAAAGCAAGGCATAACAAAGGGATTAAAAATGGAAGTTGACTGGGGAAATGCCAAGGAGAGAGACAGTGCAGTAGGAGCTGGGAGAGGGAGTTGGAACTTGCAGGGAGAGAAGGGCTAGGAATAGAAGCGGGAACTGGAAAGGGCATTGCTCTTCTGGTATAGAATCATAGAATAATTCTGGTTGGAAGGGACCTCGAGGGTCCAACCTTTATCCCATCATATCCCTAAGCATTAAACCACTAGACCATGGCCTCAAGCGCCTTATCAACCCATTTTTTTGAACACCCCCAGGGATGGTGACTCCACCACCTCCCTGGGCAGCCTGTTCCAATGCCTAACCATCCAGAAGCCAGCAAGCATGTTAGCAGGGCCAGACACTGAAACTGAAAAATGAAACCTAGCGAAGAATTGGACTGGAAGGATAAGAGAATAATAGTTACAAGAGGGACGGAGACAGACTGCAGGGAACGGAGCAAACATGGACATAAATAGACACTCTCTGACGGCAATTCCTGTGAACTTTTACACTGGCTCATAGAAATTTCTATGAACTTTGCTGACACAGTGGAAGCAGATGGAGACTGTAGTAGGGAAGCAGTAAAACGTGAGGGTGAGAATAAGGGCAAATCAGGAAGTCAGGTTGAATACTGAAGTTATGCAAAGGGATGGGACTGGGAGCCAGTAACAGAACTGTTCTCATATGATCTGCTCCTTTGCAGTTCTTCATAATGGACACCTTGCTTTTGCTGTCACCATATTAGTTTACCTTGACTTTTTAAAGTGTTTTTTATTAAAGAACAGGAAAAACTACATGCACACAAACAGGTGACTACATTAATAGAATATTACCATGGTCATCATTAAGACAGGACAAAATTAAAGTTGTCAGCATGAGGTGAATTCACCTCATCCTTGCATACAAGGTAGTTTAGAAGCACATACAGTTTTTCCTATGTCTGCTCCAGGGTACAGTGGATCATCTTTTCCAGATAAACTGGAATTAGGACTATGCCATAAAAAAAAAAAAAAATAAAATCTGTTGTTCATAGAGACCTTAACCTCTGTAATTAGAAGAGCTAAAAAGTGTGTAGTGAATGAACACAGGAAGAATAGTTCTCCTGCACAAGCAAGTGCAGCCCTGAAGAACTGGATTTTCTCTCAACCAGTTCCATAGAGTTTCAAAGCAATCGACTTAATCTAAATTTCTCAGAGACAATGACATTCTAGGGGCCAAAACAATACCCCGAGATATGATCCACAAGCCTGTTCAGTGCTCACAGCTGCAAGAGAATATACTGGAAGAGGTACTTCAGACACATGGTAATATAACACAACACATAGATAATGCTAAGTCATCCCAAAATTCAGGACCTGGGCATCTCAAGTTGCATTCTTCCCCAAATTAAGATTTTTTTACTTTATTTTTTGCACCTTGACTCCCACTGAATGCAGTTCATGTCCTCTTTTTACAGGTATCTCAGAGATGCTAATCCATGTTTGTTGCTGTAGCAATAGCCATGACAGAAAAGCCCACAAGTTAATGAGCCTATATTAACAGCAGGGTTCAAAAAGCATGCAGCGAAAGGCACAAACAGCCAGGGTGAACAGTAAGTGGATGCTCATTAGGTAAGCTTTGTCCATCATATGCACTGATGGAGCAAGAGGCCCTGGGGGAAAAAAAGCAGCATCTGATACTGTAATTAATGTTTATATTTTAATGCACAGGAACAGGGGTTGGGAGGACAACACTGCTAATCCATAGCCATAAAGGCTTGACTGAATAATGTTAGATTAAAAGTATCTGGCCTTGTAAAAATATATTTATTTTTTTAAATACATTGAACAAATCACATGTGTCCAGAATACATTTGATAGTAAGGCAGTTATAAAATATAAATGCAATAAAATATTAATGTAAATCATATGGTTTTATAACCATTGTTGACTAAAATAAATAAGCACAATCTAAGTATTTTTAGAAAACCAAAGTGTATTTTATGCGATTACATTAAAAAATTAACTCATCATGGTATTTGCACAAATTCTTATCTCATTAGCTACTGGTGCAGAAGGAAAACAAAACCATGCTCAGTATTATAAATACTGAATACTTTATCTCATAAATATATAGTTTTAGCCCTAAAAGTTCCTATAAAATCAGTATGACAGGATGCCAAGTTCATTCTCTTTTATAATTTCACATCAAGCCTGTTTAAATTCACATGCAATATTATTTTTCCTTTAACTGTCAGCCCTGCAAATTCAGCTCTGTGTCAAGTTGGGTTCCTTCTCTCCCACACGTCACCAACAGAACTAAAGTTTCTCCCGGCCAAATACGTCTGGTCCCATTAAGTAAGTGCCAAAGCGTCAGCTGGGAGGAAAGGAAACGTCCTTAGAGTGTACCCCTAGAGAGCAAGAGGATGGGAGACACACACCTTTGTACCCACTCTCTGCCCTCAGAAGGGCAGGCAAGGAGACTTCAAAACTTTGCATCACACACCATATCTTCAACATATCTGCTTTTTATTTTAAGAATAAACAGCCATTATATCATTCAAACTGGAAATTAGAGATCTCCAAAATCTTCCAGTCCCATAAATGCCCATTCGCACTTTTCCCCAGTCTTTCACTCTAGAAAGAAAGAAGGGACTCTACTCCCTTTTCCCTGTCCATTTCCCTCACTTTCACTGCCAGTTTTGGGACATAGAACTCTGAGTTTATGGGAGATCCTAGAGGGCAAAGACTACCAAGGCAGCTAAAAAGCAGGTGGATGTTGCAGCAAAGGAGTTCTTAAGATGGGAAGGACTGTCTGGAGGAACAGTCTGGGAGGAAAACTTTGCAGCTGGCTGGACTTCGGATGAGGGAGGCAGCCTGAGGGATGCCCACACTGGATCCCTCACTGTGGCTAGATGAGCTCTGGATTTTCCCATTCTGAGGACGGATGGTGCCTCTGTGTCACCCCCAGCCCCAGTGTGGGTGCCATCCTGCAGTGAAACGCATGTAGGAGGCTCAGCGTGCAGCAACATGTGACCACATCTACTGTACAAGAACCACAAGGGATAAGTGACATTTAGCAGCCACCTTTCCTTCTTTCTCCTCAAAGGAGATAAAAAAAGAGAGAGGCAAAGTTTTGTTTTCTTGGTTTTTTTGTTGTGTTTTTTTTTTTTTTTTTTTTTTAACCCCCCTTCTCCACTAAATGTTGAGCCTCTTTGCAGCCTGCCCAGCTCCCCCCAGGATGGAGCAGAAGGCACAGCCTGGTTTGCCCTCCCAGTTACGCTCACTTCCCTGACCTTGCTACAGTGGTTGGGCAAAAATTACCTTCCCAGGCACTCACCTCCTTCCTCTGCAGGCCCACAGACACCCCACTGTACAGTGTAAGATTTTCTAAATCAAGTCATTTGTAATTAAAAAAATAAAATATTTACAGCAAACACAGATGGCTATTGCCATGTGTTAGTGTTAAACTGAGCTGAATCACCCCCAGAGCAGCAGATGAAGGTAAAGATTTCATGTAGTCTGGTAATGAGTCACAAGTGCTATCATTTTTACTTTTTTTTTTTTGGAGCAGAACCCCACTTTCATTATCTTCTTTCTGACATTTTAAGGGTAACAAATTAAAAAGCAAGCATAAAGCAAGCCCTTGAAAGAAGTATACAGATGCATAATCTGTAAAGACTAAGTGAAATGTGAGACTGCACGTGAAATGAATCAGTGCCTTTGGAGGTGTGAGGCTCAGTTTAAGTTGTTACCCTGCATAAAACCAAAAAAAGGTTATTATGAAACTGCTCATTTATTTCATTTCTTTCAAAGATGACAGGCTGTGTATTTTATTGGGAACAGCCACTGCTGCTTTCTGTAGTTTGACAGCTTTAGGGTTTGCCCCAGTAACCAGGGAAGTGAGCTCTGCAGTCCAGGACCTTCCATCAAGAATCTTTCAGGAGAAGGACAGAACTGACAGAGGGAAACAAAAAACATCTTACACAACTGTGATATTTGCCAGGATCCATCTGGCAAAGCCCTCTGTGTTTCTCAAGGCTCAGTGTACTGGGAGTTTCACTTTCATATTGATGCTGTTGACTCCTGAACTACCATATATTTCAAATTAATTATTCATCTTTCATCACAAAGTAAGCTTTCACTGCTTTTTAATCCTGTTAGCCAACGTTGCCTCAGTCAAAGGAGCAGGATTTTGTTTCTTCTTGTGGGAGATTTTATTTGCATTGCTTCCTAAATCTCAACTTGATGACTAATCAGTTGCAACTGAGCAAACCCAGTGAAAATAAGAGAGCTTGCAGAGGTGTCACTGAGGGTTTAATTAGACTCCCAGATCCTTTATTACCAATAACCTTGTTGCATAACTAAAGGAAAGACCCAGCCAGAGTCTGATTCTCCATCTGGTTTGCAAAAGGGGCAATTAACCAAAAGTTTTCTTTGGAAATTTAGCAGTTTTAGGAGAGGTTAACTTGCATATAAATGTAGCATTCCCAGTCCCATTACTACAGAGCCACTTTTTCAGAAAAGACTCACATATTAAAGTTAACTTTGCAAAATAAATTGTTTTGCAGAACTTAGAAGATTGGTTTCTCAGGGAAAACTCTAAACCAGTGCTAATTAGACTTAAAAGCATGACAACAAGCAGAAAGATCCAGATTTTCACACCAGCAGACATTTCTCAAATTTCCATTAACTACATTATTTGGGGTGGCAAGAAAACTAAAAAATTGGAGTACATGTGCAGGCTAGCAACACTGATTGAGCCAGAGATGGTGCTTTCAGAATGATCACCGAGAGCTTCTTCTAAGAATACATGACATTGTTTTGCATTCTGACAATAAATAGACTGAGAAAACTATACTAGCAATACAGGAAAGATGGTAAAGGTGTCTGACTTTCCTTTGCAGGGAAGGCAAACTACTGCTCGGTAAGATAAACAATTTGCGTTACCAGAACTCCAAATTTACATTAGAACCAATCGAGGTGGTAGCTCCCTTTCCTTTTTTCATTGTTTCCAGTATCTGGTGAACACCCCAAAAGACAGACCCCATACCCTGAAAAAGAGAAAAACCTGGAAAATCATATACTATTAAGAAGTGTCACATTCACCTCTTTCAACTGCTACATTTTCAGCTCTGATCCAAGTTGCAGTGAAGCTAATTAAAAGATTCACATTACCTTCAGTGAGATCTGGATCACATCTAACCGAGGCTCCTAAAGTCACCATAATGTTCTGATGCTAATTATATTTACAAGAAAATCTATATAAAGCTGACTTTAAATGTTGTTAAATGTTCAGGAATCATCAAGTCAAAGGAAAAGAGGAAGAAACCAACTCAATTCACCCTAGAGCTGGTGGAAAAGAAGGAAGGACCACCAGCTTCCCTGATTTCTACAAAACTATAGATGTTTCTGCAGAAAACAAACTAAGTAATCTTAGAAATGGGGAAATGAATCCCACACAACTTCCCTTAGTCACCACATGCTGCAAGTCACGCAGATGCCAAAATTGTGAAGCTCTGCAGAACAGAACAAGAAAAAGCAGCAGTACAGACAGATACAAAGCATAGAATGACACCACCAGATAAAGATACATTCAAAGCTCAGGTTAGCATGCCCGAGGTAATTAAGTTGAGTATAAAAAAAAACAATAAAGACAGGGTAACTTTAGCAAAGCTCAACTTCAGAGGCTTGAACAGCTGCCAATAGCTTGAATTTAAAAAAAAAAAAAAAAAAAAAAAAAAGTTATCTCTGCTGACAGTTTAAGTCCAATTAACCAAATCAGGTTAATGAACCACAGATGGAGGTTTACCAGAAGCTAACTCTCAGCTGATGTGTCCTAACATCCTACAAAAATTCATGGAAAGTGTCATGCCATTTCAGGAGATCCACACTGCTTACACTACAAGAAAGTGACTCTAACTCTGCAGAATCAGTTTTATCCTGCAGCTCGCAGGACGGCTTCCCAAGATATAAAACACAGCCACTTCTTAAAAAGAGCATGGGAGAATTGCTATAATAACTACACTTCTACTACATAAAGTAGCTGTAATAAGTTTTGTAAGCTTCATTTCTCTCGCTGACCATTTTGGGTCTCTCTGCTGGTTCTCAACATTTCAAAGAGTCAAAACTGCATTTAAATGTATAAAAAAACCACAAGAAACATCAAGAGGGAAAAGGGGACCTAAAGAAAAAGAAGACAGGAGGTGGGAAGACAAACTTACATGTAAACGTGCATAGACGTACATTTTCATTTCTATATAAAGCTAGAAGTAAAAGCCTGCATGATGAACTGTTAGGTTTCATGACAAACTCTGAGGTTACCCCCTCCCACAGTACAGGATGCAGTCTAAATGCTCAAAGGAAAAAGCCAGAGTTTTGTTACATTGTTGCAAGGGGTTTGATTGTTGTTTTAAAAAGGAAACCTTTCAGTACACAGTGTAGCAAAAGTTTCAGTTTATGAGTTTGTTTCCAAACACAGCCTTTCACAATCTGAGAACTCTTCCATTAGCTCAAACCAGTGGCCGTCCAGTCCTGCTGGGGCTGTGTACTGAGTGTCCCCTGAGGAAGGCAGAAGATAATGCTGCGCAGTGAAAAGTTATGGGGTAGTTTTCCTTTAAATATCTGTTCTGTTATTAAACAGAAGCAAACATAGCTGATATAACCGCAGAAGCGAGGGGATATAAGGGCACAACCGGCACTGTTCCCCATAGAGGTTTGGTACCCCATGTCACAGCATCCACATCTGACACAACATCCCTCCCCACCCTTGGAGCCTGAGCAGCTCCAGCTGCAGCAATTTCCCAGCTGAGGGAAAACTCACACACCTTAAGGATGTTTTAACACTTTAAGTTGTGCAACACCTTAAAACATCACGCACTCTACTTTTTTTCGCAGAGCACCGGTGCTCTCCGAGCACCCATTCCACACAACCTGCACTCACACTGACCCTGAAGAGCGCTGGTGACTTCTCATCTTCACTTTTTATTGCAGCACAGGTGACACGGCGAGCGCTGCCTCCGCATCGCGGCTCCCCAGCCCGCCCGTGTGTCTCGGGGGCCGCCGGGGCGGTCTCTCAGGCTGGGGCAGGCACGGCGGCAGCCGGACCCCCGCACCCCGTGGGAAGCCGAGCCTCGCTCTCCCTGGGGTCCTGCCCCTCTTGCTCCGCTCCCCAAAGGCTGCGCACGATTCCCCTTCGTTAATTTCCACCCGGGTACAAAGCGGTGTGGGGGGGAAGCTTCTCTTTAATCAAAAATAAAAGTGACCGAAGGAGCGCTGTGGGATAACCACCGCGACTTCGCACCTGCGGGGACTCCCTTTCATCAAAGCCTTCCCTCCCCCTGCCCTCACCTCAACCCCGCCGCCGAGCGGGACCCGCTCGCCCCTCGAGCCCCCAGGGTCCAGCCCAAAGGCCACCGAGGGCTCCCCCGCTCACGGCACTCCCCAGCCACGCCAGGAGTTCCCGGAGCCTCCTCACGCCCCCCGGGGCTCGCCCCCTCCTCCCAAACGACCCCCAGCCGGCGGCCTGCCGGGGCTGTCCCCGGGAAGGGGGCACTCACCCGCGCAGTGGCCGTAGGGGCAGCAGGAGCCCGCCGCGGGGTGCAGCGGGGGCGGCGCGGCGGCCGGCATGGCTCGAAGGCTCGGCTAGGGCTGCCCGCTCCGCACCGCGCCCCACCGCAGGCGCGCTGTCTCCGCGCCGCCTCCCGGCTGCGAGGGCAGTGAGAGGGAGGGGAGCCGGCAGGGAGGCGGCGCCGCGCACCGGTCACACCAGCGGTCACACCCCCACACCCTCCCGGCGCAGGCGGGCGGGGAGCGGCCCACCCTCTCGGGGCAGCCCCGCCGGGGGGCGCCGCACCGCCGCCATCGCCTCAGGCGGCCGCCAGCCCCCGGCCCCGCTCCTCTGCCGCCTTCCCCGGCACCACGGCCGCTTCCCGCCTTTCCCGGGCTCCTTCCCTCAGCTCCCCGCGGAGCCGTCGTGCTCGGCCTCAGCCGCAGGGGAGGCCCCGTTCCGCACCAGGCACAGCAGCAAACCTGCTCGTGAGCACAGACACTGCTTGTAGCCCCTCACACGCCAAGGAGGCTTGGTAATTCAGCTTGGATTAAAAAAAAAACATGTATGCTAAGCAATGTAAATAAAGCATGCATTGGACGTGTGAACAACCAGCTGGCCACTGTCCTCACGGAATCACAGAACAGCCTTGGTTGGAAGAGACCTCTAAGATCACCCAGTCCAACCATTAACCCAGCACTGCCAAGTCACCACTGCCCCATGTCCCTCAGCACCTCATCTACACGGCTCTGAAATCCCTCCAGGGATGGGGACTCCCCCACTGCCCTGGGCAGCCTGGGCCAGTGCCTGACAACCCTTTCAGTGAAGAAATTTTTCCTAATATCCAATCTAAACCTCCCCTGGCACAACTTGAGGCCATCACCCCTCATCCTATCACTGTTACCTGGGAGAAGAGACTGAGCCCTGCCTCACTACCCCCTCCTTTCAGGTAGTTGTGGAGAGCAATGAGGTCTCCCCTCAGCCTCCTCTGCTCCAGACTGAACACCCCCAGTTCCGTCATACTTCGTAAAGTACGAGAAGGTGAGGAGAAGCAAGGAGTTAATTTCACCTCCATGTGTGCTGCATCATCCAAGCTGCCTATGGGATGCTGGCTACACATCTGCCACATGCAGTCGTAGGGGCACGTTTGAATAATAGAATGGTTTGTGTTGGAAGGGACCTCTCAAAGACCATCTCGTTCCAACCCCCCTGCCATGGGCAGGGACACCTCCCACTAGACCAGGGTGCTCAAAGCCCAAATTTTAAACACAAGGTTTGAATAGTACATGAGAGTGAAATGAGGAGCCACAAAGCTGGTTTGTTGGACAAATTCAAATTAGAAATGTCATCAATGGGAGTGAGCAATCATTGGCACAAATTACAGAGGGAAGCTGTGTTTTCTTCTCTGGAAATTTCCAAATAAAACAAGATGTCCCTATGGAAAATATACTGTATCCTAATACAAGTAGTTGGATTTACCACAGGTATAATCAGATAAAGTTTAGTGGCCAGAAATATCAAGTAGGTCAAACTAAAAGACATAGTGTTCCATCATTCTGGCCTCAAATTGTACAAACAGGACAAAGCAGAACATAGTAACCGTATCCCTTATACTCTGATTTCTGGAGTTCACTGGAAGTTTTGTCTAGCTGCCCCATTTAACTAACTTGTCTTCTATGATTTCATACCCAACACGCTTCATCATTTTTGAGGCAACACAGTCTACCACGAACACCTTTGTAATTGTAGATCTTGATCAATATTTATCCTGAAATGTATTTCACTGTGCTCTTTAAGAATTAAGTGTAAAGACATGGAAAGAAATCTCAATATCCTTTCTGGCTCTTTGACAAAGAGCATTTATATTTCACTAGACTATCTGGTGAATGAAACCATATAAAATAAAAGCATACACAAAAACTATCGTGTAAACTAGTCAAAACCCAGGTTGTCAAAATCTGCAACACTTTAGAATACTAGGTTAGAAAGTTACTATCTAAAAATTTAGCATAATTTCACTTTTGTTTGAAATCTTCCAGTTCATATAAAATCTCAAAAACGCTCTAATTCCATATTTATTTTCTTATTGTTGCCATACCCCATCGTATAGAGCTTGTTAATCCTACAGTCATTATCTGTTTGCCCTGAGTATCCAAGTTATTTTCAAATAATAGCTCTTCAGGATGAGAACTGCCCAGAGGAGCACAACTAAAGTGTTGGGTTTCAGTTATTTTTCACACACAGCTTATATGGTATAACAGGCTACCTCTTCTATCGCACTCAATGCCCATGTGAAATCTTGGCTTCACTAAAGCCAATGGGAGGTGTCTTCTGCTACTCCCCATCTTTCACATTGTTCTTTAAACAACGCTACAATTAATTTCTGCAGTTCTTGGCATCTCGATGACTTAACACTGTCTTAAGGGTTCAGGGTCTGTGTTCAGTTCCTGGTTCTGGGACTCCTCAGTCAGGTTATTCCACATTTCTGTGTATGACCTTTTCCACCTGTAAAATGTGGATAATGACACCTGTTAAAGGGATTTGCTGTCTATAGATGCAAAATCCTTAAAAGAGATAAGCACCAATCCTAATTATCTGGTATTACTCCCTGCAGTTCGTTTCTGAAATAAGAATGTAACATGACTCAAAAGTCAACAGTCATTGGTAGTACCCACACCTCAGATGAAGAGCAAATACAGACTTCTGAAGACATCTCATTCCTACTTGGCTCTGGAAATTTGCCACCTCTCCCTTCAACAGTCAGTGAAACTGATATCCCTTTAATCTGCTTTTTAATGTCAGTGATCTCAACCATCCCATTCCTTTCCTAAACCATCTGCAACTTCCTTACTATTTCTTAACAAGCACAAACAAGAACCACAAGATTTGCTTCTCAATAATAGCCTTTTAACCTGTAAGAATGCTTAATTTCACAGACTGAAATTACAAGCCAATGACTAATTAGCAGAAAGTTGTCAAATACATTCAGGTCATATAGGGTATCTACATATACAGGGATGTTGGTACACACTTAGAAATGGATGTTTAATCTCTTTTAGGAAGAAGTCTTGCTTTCTTTTGACCTTGTCCTAAACTCAATGACTTCTTTCTGTCTTGGAAATCACCTATTCTTTCCCTCCCTCTTCCTTCCTTTGAGACCCAGGGCTCTGCTGGCATCTGTTCTGTTTCACAGCTGTACTTAAATTAGATGAGATCTGTAAAACAGAAGATCCTACTGATCCTCTTGAGGAATTGTTCTCTCTAGATGATCATGCTCAGAGATTGCATTTTCTGTATTTCTCATCAAGTTCTTAGGAAGATTTCATTAAAATAAAATCCACGTTTTTTCATAGTGGACCTATTAAGTTGTATCCCAGACATGATTGTTCTTTCTGATACCACAATACATTGCTTTGAAAATGATTAATCACCTGTACACTCCTACCATATCAAGTGAGGAAAAAGTAGCAAGAGAAAAGGAACAATCAAACTATATATATTTATTTGCCTCTGTTTTACATAAATTAAAAGAAATTACGATTGCCTGTTGACATGAAAAAAACCCTCCTGGGTGCTTAATCAGTTTATTCACATCGGCTGATGAAAACTGTCTTTCTAACGTCCAGAAATCTAATCTAGAATATTGAAGCATAAAAGTAGCAGCTTCATAATGTGGTTTCAATAATAAAAATGTTAGCTTGTCATTTGTATGTGAAAGTCATTCATACACAGAGGTTTTCCCACTTGCTAATAGTCCTTGAGGATGCAAATTAGGTTTGAAGTCTCAAAGCCCCATGCTATAACATAAACCGTCCTTACTCTATAAAGAAAAGTGGGTATCCTTTTTAGATAAATCTGAATACCCCATGGCACTGGGATATTACAAACACCCAGGAGCTGCGAGTTGTTTTGGGCACATTAAACTTTGTCACATCATGTGGCATAGCATAGCTCTTGCCAACATAGGGCTTGAAATACAGACGTGTGTGACAGCCATCCTGACACTGCTGCTCCTGGAAGAACTAACGGGGATGATTTCATATTTGCAAAAATATCTGTATTGTAAATAAGACAGCAGTTAATATGGCTCCCTTTAAAAAAAAGAAGCCCAATGCATTTAATATAAAAATAAAAACAAAAAACCTGACCTTTACAGAGGACTAAAAATAAGACTGAGCTCTCTCCAAACCACGTTTTTATCTCATGTTCTATGGCTTGAGTATATGAAATACACAGGGCAAAAGATGAAGGAATTAATCTGAATAAAGGTGGCAGTAGGTCACAGTCAGCTGCTGTTAGAACTCCAGAGGCGGATTTTTCAGACCTCCTTAATAAGAAATCAAAACCCATCAGTAAAATAACAAAAATGCCAGGCATTATTGAAATCACAAAAAACAAATGCCAAACTATGTGTAAACAATACAGGTTTTACCCTCCATTCTCAAAAATAAATTTTTTAAAAAATAAGATAAATGAATTTACATCCATGCTACTCCTTAGATGTATGCTAAATGTAAGGAAGAAAATAGCTCCTAACAGAAACCGAGTCCTAAGTGAAACCAAGGCAGTGTATCACTTTGCGAGAACAGTGGTATTACAGTTGTTTACACAACAACAACACCGAAGAAAAAATCACAAGATCAAGAAAAAAGGTCAAGATCCAAAACTTCCTCAGCCTCAGTCAGCAGACCAGCAGATACTCAAAGCAAAAACCAGACTTTAGCAACTTATTACCTAACCAAGAATAATGATAATTAACATTATTCTGTACTTCTTTCCAGAACTAACTTTTTGTTTAAAGGGCATATTTAGGAGGAAAAAAAAAAAAAAAAAAAAAAAAGCAGCGCTGTAGTTTCACCAAAGCAAGTTGTGTTATCTTCCTCTAACATACTGCCTTATTTCAGTTTCTAAGTCATGAATATACTTAATCAGTGTCAAATTCAGATAATTAGAAGCTGCAATGGAAAAGGGCATTGATAATAGGTGTATTATAAATGGCAACATTTAGATGATGTGGGATAATTCTCAATGACTGGTTTTAGAAACTGTTAAGTAGTATTTTAAAAGTGACTAATTGGTATCAAATGAGTAGAAATTGTGACCGCCTGACATCCCTTGACACTCCAGATTTGTGCTTTACCTGTGCCAAACTAATACATACAGGATTATGACTTTTGCCTTCTCAGAAGGCTCACAGAATGGCAAGTTCATCATTAAGACACTTCTCAAGGGAGACATTTTATATACTGATAATGCCTTTTGTTCAATATCAGAAAGCTCATCAACATTCAGTGAAATCTCACACAATGATAAAAGGCACAGAGGAACTTCATTAATAGTGACCTGACCAAAACCTAGAGCTGGAGAAATACAGTCGAGGTGCATAAACTTTATTTTATTATCTTAAATGAATAGTAGAAATGAGACAATTGAGGCACAAAAACTCAGTGAGGGTCACATAGCAAGTCATAGAAATAAAAACCAAAGCCAAACTGCCTTTCTATGCCTCATTATTTACCATTATTATTACAGTATTTGGTGCTGAATGCATTTCTTGAAAGTACTTTAGGTATTTAGACACCTACGTATGCAGATAAGCTCATGGATTTTTAAGAAGCCAAGTTCCCTGGTTGACAACTTAGCTTTAAATATATGCTTCCTTCCTTGGTCAGAAGTTTTCAGCATCCTCCCTACTGTGAACACCTCTACTTGCTACATATAAGCATATTTCATGCCCTCATGTAAAGTGAGTAGGAATCTTAGCTTATGGGAGACAATTTTCACTGCCACTAACGACTCAGGCAGCAGTGAATTTAGCTGCAAACAGCGTGAGACAGTGTTTGTACAGATACATTTTTAAATGACACAATTCATGGTGTTCAGAAGCAGCCAGTTTCTGTTTACTAATCACGTCTATATTCTTATTGTAGGAATGGAATACTACCAGAAAAATAAAGATGAATGGGAAAAACAGATTAGTAAACCAGAAATAACAGTGCCAGTCTGACACGGTCTTCTACCTTAAGGTTATTTAATCTAACACAGGTCAGTACTGATGAATATGTCTGAGTGCCACCAGAGGAAAGCAGCTGCTTCTGACAAGGCAAGAGAGACATCACTGGTTTTCTGGGCACCTCTTCAGGTAACTTGATGGGCAATAATACATGTCTCTCTCCCTGTGTTCAGCAGTTGGGCTTGATGAGTAAATTCAATTCCTCACTCCTATATTGAATGAAAAGGCTGGAAGAGGGAAAGTATTTCTGTTTGCAGAGCAAGTGGACTGAACTCAAATTGCCCACCCTCTGTGCACCTTTGGGAAACGTGGCCACAGCCGGTTGCATTCATACATGCAAAAGGCAGGGACTTACTGAGATGCTGCAGTCAGTCTTCTGTGTACTATTGCTGTAGATCTTTAATTTAATTCTCGCTTAAAGCTAATCTTTTGAAATAAGGACTTGCCACATAAGAAATGCCCTGGTTTATGGTTGGTGGGAAAAGCAAGAATTTGAAAACTGCAGATTTGATCTGAGAAACCTCCCAAATAATACAAAATGTGAGCTTTTGCATCATCATAAGAAGCATCCAATCTTCTCTGCCTTCTTTAAGAACCCATGAAAACTGTTTCTTGTACAAGGTCCCGTCTCACTGATAATGCCTGTGCTTCTTAGGAAAGATGAATAAGGAATCCATATTTTCCTCCTCACTCCTGAATACATTCCAGTGCAGATTCATTTTACTGTGCAATTCAAACAGCAAACGGGGCACTATCACTGTTGCTTTTTTGCTTGCTTGCAATATCATTTTTTCTTCCCCAGGACAGAACTTGCTGCTTCCCCATGCTTTTGCAGTGCCAACCACAGTGGAGTTCCTGGTGGCCTTCTCAGTCTCTCCACGAGAAGCACACATGACATGGAGGGAACTCAAGCACACATTCAGCATTTCACCAGCCCTCCCCAAGGAGAATTCACGCGGTAAACCTATACAGGCAGTGATCTCATGGGCACAGACCTCAGTGGGACTCCTCGGCAATCACATCAGGCAGGGCAAACCACCTGGGCCACTGGGAATACAGTAAGAGCCAGCCTGCTCTTACTGTATCCTCACGAGAGCTGAAAAGAGACAGACTTCTGTACAGAAATATAAAGCCCCTGCAATAGGAGGCAATCAGTTGCTTTGTAGGGAGGAGAATTCACAGCATATAACTTGCCTTCACTTGTACTACCCTAACCCCCGAAAGACTGCCCTGCAATCCCAGTTATCCCATCCATTATAATCATAGTACAGTAATACTGAGACACGATGATGTAAGGTGGCATATCTTTGCACCTGGAATTATACAAATGCATTGCAACAAACAGGTCTAACAGTCTGACGAGCCGGGTGCAAAATTACGCTTTAATTAATCGTGATTTGTCAGTTACAGTAGGAAAAAAGGACAAGGTTAAACCACATGGAATAAGAATGTTTCTAATGGATTACAATCCACACAAGAAGTTAACACTTTTGTTTGTATGACTCATAACCCCTTTTATATCCACAGGAACCTGCGTTTAGCTATTTAGTTCAGAAGAACAGGGAAATAAAGATCATTTGTGATCTAAGTCAGTAACAAAGAAAGAAAAGTCCTACAAGAGAGAAGTTTATATTAAAGAAAAGAATGTAGTGGGGGGAAAAAAAATTGTATCACTTTGACAAGGCCAAGAGACAAGACAAGCCTGTGCACAGTAAATGTTCATGCATTTATACTAAAGACAACATAAATACAAATATAGTTAAGAACATAATTGTCATGAGAGGTCACAGCAGTGTGACAATTCCTGAGTGTCTGAAAAGCACGTGATGAAGCAGAATCCTTGAAATAAATTACTTTTTTCTCCCCTTATCTCAACAAGGATTCTAACAACCTTGCATAAAAGTGAACAAATACTGCCTAGCCATATCCCAAGACACAGTGTATTTCAAATGTTTTGCACAGTTTTCTATATTTATTAAGTATTTATAATGTTTTCTTAAAACTTTGAGTTTCGTAATACCATATTAAAAATGCAACATGTTATTTGGGACTTTGCAATGCTGCAGGGCAGTCCAGGGAAGAGATTCTGATGGGGAGGCAGGAGACTGAGCTCTATTCTCAGCAGAGACAACACTGATCTGCTCTGGAGCCTGGCACAAGTCACCTCATTTTGTGGCGCCTGTCTTTCCTCTTCCACTCTTTGCCTAATTAGCTATGGTATTTTGGGGGGAAGGCATAGAGGGGATTTGGGGACAGGATTACCTCCTACAGCATGTAGATATAAAAAATAGTACCTTCAGGCTCCACTTTCAGCCAGGACCTCTTGGCATTACTGAAGTGTAAATAATAATATTACACTGCAAAGCATCCTCTAACATTTAGAGGAAGATGGTGTGTAAAAACAGTCACCAGCTGTTCCTCTTCTGCATGCTTAGGACGACTGGTGCCACTCCATAACTTCTGGGAGCCCTGGTTAGAATTAGCTATTTATACTGGACTTTGATGGACAAGACATTAAATCAGTAAGAGAACCAAAACAGCAGAAGCTGTTCTGGTAACTTTTTAAAAAAAAAAAATAATCTCACAATATAACAATGATTTTTTGAAGCCTCAGCTACAGTTGTGTGAGAATTTGTATTACCATAAAAAATTTCAGCCCTCCTGTTTGAGAAAGAGTATCTTGAAAACATCAACCCTACAGGCTGAAGAAGTAGACAAATCTGCTCACTGCAGGGGGGCTGGACTAGATGACCCTTGAGGGTCACCCTTCCAACCCAATACATTCTATGATTCTATGAAATACACAATACTGACATTAACTGTTTCAAGCATAAATTCTCAAGGACGAAAGTCTTCCAAGTCTGTGAATTTCTCACCAATTTCTTATTTGTCACTTTCCCTCTCCTTGCCCGACAATTTTGGAGCCACTGGCTATTTTCTAACAAAATTGACAAGAGGGTAAACAACTGAAATATAACTGCCTTGCATACATTTTGCAAAAACTTGAAGCAAGCTAGCACACAACAAGCAAAATTATTTTTCCTCATGACAGCAAAGCAACTAGGATGTAACTGCTCTTCACATATGCAATGCTGACAACCAACTGGCAGTCAAACATGGGTAATCATCCATGGGCAGCTTCACATTAGCCCTGGCCTTGTTTCTCAGGGCAAGCATCAACAGCTGCTGCATCAAGAGCACATGGAGGAGAGCTGACATTATTCAAATTGGAGGAAAGCATAAGGGGGAGATATAAAAGACTGGAGGCAAAGGACAATTCATAGGTGTCTATGTTTAGCCTGTACCCAGGGGCTAAACTGCAGCAGTTGTTCTACCACTCGATGACCCCTCCCCAACTGAGGGGGGGGAATCGGAGAAAAAAGGGAGAGGGCCCATGGGTTGAAGTAGAAACAGAGTTAATGAAATAACAAAACCAATACGATCACCAACATAAAGCGTATAAGGTTCTACTCACCCTGGTCCTCGGGATCAGCAGCAGGTGCAGAAGGTCAAGAGGGAGGAGCCCCAGGAAGAAGAACTCCACCCTCACTGAACTCCCTCCTTTTATAATGAGCTTGATGTCAGTGGTATGGGATACACCTGTGAGTCAGCTGCCTTGGTTGGATCTCCCAGCTGACTCAGGGCTACTCATGGCCTGCCTGCATGGCTGGCCCAGGGTTCTGTTCCTGGGGAACCAGGACAGTAGGGAACCAGGATTGCTTAGTCCCACTGCCCACTGAACAACTTGCTTAAATCCCACTGATTTTAAGATAGAGGCCACAGCACAGACACTCAATCTTAGAAGAACACAGTGAAATGAGCATGTGGCATTAATTTTGACCCCTCAGAGAAACACTTTCAAAGTCTTGCCGCATTTTTTTGATAGCACTTTCCGTTGTCAATATGCAGTATTACATTATTTACAGGCTTTTGAGCTCTTTATGCATTAATTTAATTGCTCTCCTGACTTAGCTTTGCAAAACAAGAATGCAAAAGATGCATATAACTGGACAAGGTGAAAATTCATGAGAAATCATACGGTTTTCCACTGGCCCTAATGAACTTTGCTCAACCCCAGAGAACACAGGGGAAGCTGAAGTACTGAAAGTGCTTCTATATAGCTGGCAATCTACCTATACCCCAGTGAAGGAGAAAGATATGAAAGGCAAGAGCAGGCAGTTAAGTGCTTTATTAGGATTTTGATGGAGATGGTGTTTTAGCACACAGCCACATGGCAGCAAGCCACTTTTTTCTGATTTTGCCCTTCTCCTCAAGGTGAAGTAAAGGACAGTGGAGAAAAAGTTGAGGAGCCTCCCAAACCATGGCTATTCAGCCAGAAGGACTGTGTCTAGTGATGTCTTTCCTCTGCCATGTGTCATACATACACAGTAATAAGCTCCTTTAGAGGGAGAGGGAAACAATCTCTTTTCCCTGCTTCTACTCCTATATGTTACATATCAAATAACACGGGCATAATCCCTCGTCCCCTTTCACAGCTCAGACAGATCAGAGCTGCCCCTATCTCAGAGACATCTTGTTGGAACAGAACTTGTCATAAGTTACTCTGGTTAAGAAGTTTTCTATCCCTTCTTCCTTGACACAGATTTGTAGTCCCAGTTTATTCTCTAGTGCTCTATCCAATGCTGTTTGTAAGGTCTTGTTTTCATAGGAGGCTCAGACTGAATCAGTTAATGTAGGTGCACCATTGCAGAGATGATCTGTTATGGGGTTAAATTAGCCATTCTGCAAGAGACAAAGAACACTTTTCTACCAGACCTCCACTCAAATTTCATTCCTAAACAGGTAGATTAAGATTTTAAACTGCTTTGAACTGAGACAGCTAAGACTAGACAATTTTCCTCCTGCTGAAAGGTATGAAATTTTTCTATGCATGCTGAGTAATGAGGAACAGTGCATTGACATGAATGCTTTTCCAGTCTCCTCAGGCAGAAGACATGGATGAAGTACCAAGTTTACAGACAATGCTATTTATTGTTACAGCTACAGATGGCTGCAACCTTTTATTTATACTTTTCTCATTTGCCAGTGTTCCTTACAGTCTCCATCTAAACCAAGGAAAACTAGGCTTGACATTTCAATGCTGAAAAGGTGAGAAAAGAAAAACAGGTGGCAATTTCCTTCCCTCTGAGAAAATTCAGACAGTCTCTTCAAAGCCATCTTAAATCCATTGCAGATCATTTCACAAAACCCCATGTGGTGCTTCATTTCACACAAAGGCACCACAAAGCAATGGGGGCCAGCTGCCTCTGTCACTTCATCTAGTCAAGCAGTGGTTTGCCTGGGGAACATGCTATGTCACCCAAAAATTTAAGTTCACTTCAAAAATGTCCCCTACAAACACCACTTTTCTCTCCTTTAAATGATCCATAAACCTCTCTTGAGTAAGGAAGCAGAAGTGAAACAGTTCAAAGTAAGCAAATGGTTTCTAATCCCTCTACACTCGTTAGGAATGGGCCTGCGGTGGAGTATTTGCTCACAGCCTCGGAGCCTGGGGACAATATTTTGCTACCCAGGCAACTTATTCACATCATCAGCAAAGCCCTGTGGATAGTATCTGCAAACTAATCTGAATGAAAAATCATGCATCTCACCAGCTATGTCTTTTATGTACTTAACAAGATAGAAATACAGCATCTGTCTGATGTTTTTTGTAATGAAAGGAGTGAAGATTACAATGAAAACTTGATTGGAGTTGTTAGCCAGTGCTTTATCCTCCCTTGCCTGTGCTGAAGATCACCATAAGTCTGTCAAACGCACTCCAAGGATGCATTTCCCTTATGTGAAGCTGATGCTGAAATGTGGCATAACTTAGACCTCTGTGTGAAACTGAAGATGTGATTCAAAACACCATCTCTGTATCAGAGAGTAATTAGAATTATCTGTTGAGTTTTGCCATCAAAGATGAATAAAAGAGTGAGTCAGCCTTAACTAAAGATGTAAAAACTCAGTCTGTTTGCTGATACCAATCAGATGAGATGCTTCTATGGGTAACTTTGTCCATTTTAGGGCCAAACCTAGAGACTCTATTCTTTAAAGAGAAAACAGGTGTCTCCTGTGTAAATTTTACTTCCTTTAAGTAACTGATTGAGACTATCTTGAGTTACATTCAGTATTTAAAAATACATGAATTAAATACATAGGTCAAATGTGTGCCAATGCACACATTGATCATACATCAATACTGTCCAGTGTGTGTGACAAATTCCCAAGAATCAGAGCTGAGGAAATAAATTCAGTTTGTGCAGAAACATCTTTAACATTATGCTCTGAAAAGAGTGCAGGCTAGCTGTTCCCCTGCCCTTTCCACTGGAAGATTTAAGGAGGCTGCACCCATTATTTCACTCAGTACTTCATGCCCTGTGGTGAGTGTGACATGCACTTGAAAATCAAGACTGTAACAAAAAATTGCCTCTCCAGCAAGCTGTTAAAGAGCAGCACCATATGAACAAATTCCTGCTTTATGTTTTAAACTGTGGGTTTTTTTAAGGCAGGAATGGGAATTCATTTATTTTAGACATTAAAAAAAAAATAAATGTTTCAGTCAAATTTATGTGTTACAGTAATACATGCACCTATATTGCAAGGGCACAGAAAATATCTGGAGGCAAGATTACCAGCTTATCAGTTTTGAACGTTCAATGAGTGCTCCAAGAGAGAATCACGCTGTGGTAAATACTGAAAGTTTTCAACAAGAATCCTTTCAGAATAGAGTCTATCTGAGCTTGGGGGTTTTTATGGCCACTTTTCCAGGTGAGAAGTTAAAGGAAAGCTGAATCTCTCTGTTATAAAGTCAACGAGTGGGTGCTGTTAACAACTCCAGTAGGTTGGGGATGATTGCACAAGACTTACAGCTTTGTTTATTTACTGCACATCTTTTTTTAAATGACATAGCACAAATCCAAAGGGAAACAATTAGTATCCATGTGCTGAGAAACAAAGCCGTGCTGGCTCTTTTACCCCTAAACTCTCAGAGGAGTGACCAAGAACAAGATTTAAGAAAGAGCTGAAAATCACAGAAGTGAGATTTAAGTTCAGCAAAACAAACTCACGTTTTTGAGCATTTCCCCTTAGCCACCTCTAAATGCTCTCAGTACCATTGCATTTTATCCAGAAGCTGTTTACTGTAAAATGCAGAACCACTCAGAGGTGTGCAGGCTTCATTTCTGAATGACCCCAGTGCTAGACTGCAAGGTCTTGGTTCCTCTACCCCTTTCCCTTTCTCACCCAGCAAGTCTCTTAATGACTGTTTTCATGAAAGGACCAGGTCCAAGAGGGAACCTTGCCTCCAGCTTACCTTCGTGTCATGGTCTCAAGGTGGGAGATGTTGGTCTGAACGTTCCGGGCGAGGAAAGGGC
The DNA here is from genome assembly GCA_028020825.1 of Podargus strigoides. Lineage (NCBI taxonomy): Eukaryota > Metazoa > Chordata > Aves > Caprimulgiformes > Podargidae > Podargus > Podargus strigoides. Next base: position 10,170,342 of record CM051623.1, on the reverse strand, counting down.
CCACCATGCTTCCATTTTGTGTTCAAATGCTCCCACCATTTCAGTGTTGTCTTCAGGACAGAGCTTCAGGAGACGCTTTAGAGAGATGGATCCTTTGTAGACACCAAGGCACCTCAGGGAGAGATTCATCCTTCTCTCCATTATTTCCACATGCCTAGCTTGAGGCTGCTGTACATTTTAGCTGATCTCATAGATCAGTGTAATGGCTGCACTGGGTCACACCCTGAAGAGCTGCATTCTCTACAGGAACTGCATATATTTCTGAACAGAGGATTTTGGATTTCGTTGTGAAGCCAAGCACCTAGTATCTGAGTGCTTAACACATTCACTGGACACATTGGCTTTAAGGTGCTTTCGCTAAATAGAAAAGGGAGAAAAATATGTAGATTTGAGCTCACCACATCATTTAAGGTCATCTCCTAATTGTTCATTACTCAACTGATAGCAGAAAGCAAGCCTAAAGCAGTTAAATTCACAAACGCAGCTATCGCCAAATGCACACAAAGCCTACAAGAGCTCAAACAGAAAGGTAACATATGGGTAAGGCTGAAAAAGCTAATTTTAACATGATTTAGTTCAGCAAAGAACACATCCTGATTCAAAATGTGGCTTTATTCTTATCTCACATTTGTTATACTTAGTTATTTTTCTGAAGATTGATTCTCACTCTTAGCAATTATTAAGACATGCCGTTTTGCAAGTTAGTGAGGTGTTTTTACTAAATCTGGTGCTTTTCCTTTGGTAACTAGAAGAATATATAATTAGGTAACTTAATTTTTAGACTATTAGAAAAAGACGGGTAATGCTGCTTATTTCTAAGGGGATTCCTTTGTATTCATGATTTGAGTTAAGCTAATTTGGATGGAAATTTCAATTACATATAAAAGGCAAAAAATTGATACACTTTAATCAATTAAATATAATTACATGGAATACTATGAATAAGAATAGAACATTTATTGAATTATATTTTGAAGTTAAAACTATTTGAACAAGGAATTCCTTGTGGCCATCTGTCCTTTAAGATACCCAGAAGCAGAGGAGGTTAACTCCTTCTCTTCAAGGTTTTGCCATTAGGTTGCAAGTTTTCTTCACCCGGGTTTCAACTCCCAATCAACTTGCCAAGTTCTAATGGTCCTTGTATTGATCTCAGTTTTTCATGCAGCAAAAAGTAAAGAGTATCTACATATAACTTATTACTTCAGAAAATCCTATGCGCAAAATCACTAGAGGTGATCTCACCTATTTCATTGACTGGACCTTTGTGACTGACAAGTACAGACTTTTTCCTAGGTGTAATTTACAAGGATTACATAAACAAATCTAATCTGCAATACACATGTTCATGGCAATATTCAGACCACAAGCTGTAAACACACTTTAGTAGAAAATATTCATGACAGTGGGCCCAGCTGCATGTCTTTTTTGAAGCCAATATTGGTTTATTCTGTCTTTTCACACCAAGGCAGAAAAATAAACCATCAAATTTACATTTTAATTTCTTTGTTAATCTACTCCTAAATTAGTCTGGAAATGGGTCAGTTAATGCTCTTTCATTCTGCTTAGGATATTTTTCTTATAAATGAAGCAAAAGAATTCTCTATCTTTGTTTATAAAGCTGTTTTTGCTGAAGGCTCTTTATCTTCATATCAATCAGCCAAGACTAATATGTGTGACAGAAAGTAGGACAGAGATCCCCAAAGAGGGATAAAAAAAAATGAAATGACAAATAAGCTGGAAAAGATGCAGGGTCATTTCCCTTTCAGCTTCAGTGAAATACCTTGCTTTATGAGTCAGTGTTGAAGACACAAATAGTTTGCAATTATAAAAATAGTAAGATGATGAACGCCAGACATTTGCAGAATGTGTTTTGCTGCTCCAGTTTAGCAAGGCTGGGACAAACAGGACTGATCGGTCTGAGATATCACAGCTAAAAAGCATAAACCCAAGAGCTGAATCCATGTTTTGGATACCTAATCACACAGTCAGGACACCAGGTCCTTGTGCAACAGGAGCAGAATCACTTCACAAAGAAAAACAGCCAAGAAGTCTAACATTTCATAGAATCACAGAATACCTTTTTTTTTCCTATTCAAAACAACTGTTAAGGGGGGAAAAAAATAAGATTTTGCAGGCGGAAACAATACAGATACTCTCACTTAGTGATTCTCTCCCTGCCGTTCTCAGATAAGAAAATTCATTTTCCAGGAGAGCTTTAAAGTCATCAGTTCTAATGAAAGTGACAGGTATATTAAACCTGATCAAGGAAAGTAAATGACAGTGTCTTCCAGGGGAAGGCTGGGTCAGGCATGTACAGAAATGTTCATGCTAATGCCAGGCAGCCAGTCTGAGTCTGAACACCACGTACAGGGACTGGGAGCAGAAGATGCTAGTTAACACAAGGTCCAGCCATACAAATCAACATTCTTGTGCACCTAAAGCTTGTTGTATACCCTCTGTCCCTGAATTTCTCCATCCCTAAATAGGAATGATTGACATATGTCCACTGGGATATCATAAAGCTGCCTAATGTTTGTAAAGCATTTTGACAGTCCCAGATGGAAGCTGCTCCATAATTACGGAGAGTTGCCTTTACCTCCTTGATGCTGCTGCACTTTGTAATCCACCCTTTTGTCGACTGCTATTTCATGCAGCCTCCCTTGCAGCCGAAGCAGTGAGCGAACAGAAATGACAAAGTGCGCTTCCAAACTTCCCTCCCACTCACCTCTCCTCCATCTGCCGGAGGGAGAGATTTTATTTGCTGCAGAAGCTCTGTCTGGCTAAAAATGTGAGCACTTTTTACAGCATGATCCCACTCTCTCCTCCACACACACCCACTGCCCAAGTGCTTCATTTTGATATATGACATCGCTTCTTAGCTAACACCCTGTGTAAGAAGAGGCTTCTACAGCACATTTTATTAGGCGCTGACTGAAACGCTGCTATAAAATCCTGCATGGTGTTCCCTGCTGATCATCTCCACCCTACCTCTTAGGAACTGAAAGGAACAGAGGATATCCAACAACAAAGACTATTTTGCTTTCTCTTTTCCCTGACACAAACAGCCTAATTCAGTCATATGCCTCACTATTTCCAAATGCTGAGGTTCAATCCTGAGTCTCATGACCAATTGGTATTTAACACCTGGCTCCTGAAAAGAAGCGCTCACTTCAGACATTCTGTTTCTTTGAAAGAAAGCAGTAAGTCAAGCACCCCTGGCTGGGGAGGAAAATTAGGTTTGGCTGAAGGCACTCTAAAAGATTCGGGAAATAAAGGTATATAGAAAGCATCAAAATTCATTAAACAGACAATATAATCCTTTGGTTTTAAGCCATTGTGCAACACTTGTAAATCTGTGGACTTGGCACTATGAGGAGTGAGGAAAGCTTGTGGTCATGAATACAAGATTGTCCACCACATGTGGCTAAAGGGAACAGAAAAACTTGTATTCAGAGAGTATTCTAGTCCAGATCACAAGGACTGGGCTTGAGTTATGGTACAAAGAGAAAGCACAAGAGTAATTAGATTAAAAAAGGAGATATTGCCTCATTTATCATTGAGGTAAAACCTCCCAACTTCATTCTTATTCTGAATATTGCAGCTTTCATAAAGAGAAAAGGTTCATCGAAAAAAAGTTTGGGACTTTTGTGAGTTTGATTGTTCAAAGGAAGTATCTTTCTCAAATATGCCTAATGGTCTATCAATCAATCCATCTAGGTAGGTATTTTATCCCACATTTTCAGCTAATTTTTTAGTAATCTTTGCAGAATGAGTACAAAATTTGGATGGCTGGAAGATGAGTGTCAGACAAGAAGTGGCATTTTCTCTTCTCTCTCACCTCAATTTTGGTTTGCAGGAATATTGAAGTGGAGGTCCATACTACAGCTTTGAACTGGGAAAGGTTGTGTCCTTTCTTCTATAAGGACTTAACTTCTTCATATTGTGCTCTAGCAATTCCTATCAAAAGGCTTAAATCAGAACAGCAGATGCGTCACTGATGCCAATTAAAGGCTCATATGATATTACCAGGTGATTACAGTTCATATTAAAAGCTTCTCACACCTAGAAGGGAATGTTTTCTGCCTTGGGAATGGCAGCCAGTCCCAAGTGGTGGCTCCAGCCTTGGATAAACTTGACTCAATCCTGACAGCTGCTCAAGAGAGTTACTAGTCCTTCTGGCCAAAGGGGGTTGTCTAACCTAGGTCGCTACTCACTGAGGATTTGGCATCTTTATCTTGATGACTCACAAGCCACAAGAGCTCCAAAAAGATCCTCCAGCAAAACCAGGCAGAGAGAGCTATTTCTGACCTAGACAACACAAAATGGGCAAGGTGAAGGAATGAAGAAGGATTAATGTCCTTTGGGATGGTGATGAAAATAGGCAAAATTCTCCTCTCTCCACACCCATATTCACAGATTAGTAACAAACAGCAATATAGTTTTAAATCCCGACACAAAAAATACTCCACATAACAACCAAAGTCTTTTCTTCCCCCTTACAAGACTGCTGCAGAGCATGGAGCTATAAGTACCCCAGCTCACAAGTTCATTGTACTACCAGTTTATTCCTTTTTTTAAACATCAGTGACTCCTCCAGCCAAAGTAAAGAGTGTCGAGAAACTGTGAATGTAACACTGGGAAATTCCTTCCTCTTAGCTGGTGTTTAATCTTGTCTGAACAGCATCAGACTGAACAGCACGCATTCAAAGTGACAGGGTCAAGAAAAAATGAGGGTTGCCCAGGCATGTTATTTACAGAGACAAGCACAGCGACTGAGAAGCTGCAGTTTTTTTCATTACTTACTCACTTCAGCTTGATCCCTCTGTTCTTTATGCAGGTCTCCAGCCAAGAGTTCCTTGTTAACTGCTCGAAGTGTGTCTTTAAGGAAACCTGACCATGTTTTATCTAGGAACTGTGGAAAATGTGGTTCTGCATGATTTGTTAAAACAAAGTATTTAAATGCTTCGTATCTGCCCCATAATCATGGTTCAAATATATACCACAGCACTGCTAACTTACTCTAGAGTGAAAAATTATCATACAAGATCGCAAAGCACCAGTTGTCCTAAAATCTCTCAACTATAAAAATTGATGGAGTTATGTAAGAAGTATTAATATTGGTATTTAAGGGACACAAGGGCAGGAGTAGCCTCATCACTATGGGGATGGGCTGTGAAACAGCATTCCTTGCCTTGAAGGTAATGTCACTTCGAACTAAATGCTGTAAAGGAGCACACTGAGTGCGGGAAGGGAAAGGGCTTTGGAAAAAAGTGTGTGGGATTGGCAACTGGCCAATAGCAAAATCATGGTATTGGGCTGTATCAGCCTTGGCCTGAGCCAGTACCTCCATTATACACCCAGAATTGCTGTGTTTTGACAAGGTTGAGCAGCTCAGCATGTTACCTATCTGTAAGTCCAACCAGGATCCAGAAAACAGGCATCTCTTTCTCATTTTCTTAGTCCAGCGAAGTACTCCCCAAGGTTCTTGCACACCATGGGCATCCCCATAAAACACAGAATGGTTGACTAGGCTCTGAATCAGAGCACTCTCCCCGGGAACTGAAGATCCAGGTTTAACTCCACATCACCCAGAGCTTAGCAGAGGATGAGCCTGGCTAGCAGGCTGCTGGCATTTCCACCTCTCCTCCTGAAGCTGTTTGAGTGCACAATGAATTTAGTGGTCACTTATCAGAGAAAAGCAGCTCAACAGTGCCCTGGCAACCAAGCACAACTAACACTGGAGCTACAGGTCCCCTTCCAAGGGCTGGTTGTTTTTTAACATGTAGGATTACTAGTGTTGAACAACTGCAGCCGCAATGCATGTCTGCCCTTCCTGAATGGGTCCCTGTCTACGGTTAGCCAGTACTCAGGGCTAAACTGTAGCAGTTAGTCTATCACCCGAGACTCCCTCCCCAGCTGGGAAGGAGAACTGGGGGGAAAAAAGGAAAAGGTCTGTGAGCTGAAGTATAGACAGATTTAATAGAACAACAAAACAGAAACAACAATCAACACAGAGCATAAAGGTTCTACTCAGCCTGGTTCAGTGCAGATAGCAAGAACAGAGCACCATCAACAGAGAGCCTCAGGGAGAGGAGGAACTCCACCCTCAGTGAGCTCCCTCCTTTTATAATGAGCATGATGAGGTGGTGTGGGATATACCTGAGAGTCAGCTGCCTTGATTGGATTTCCCAGCTGACTCGGGACTACTCATGGCTGCCTGCATGGCTGGTCCATGGGTCTGTGCCTGGGGAACCAGGACAGTCCCTCTTCCACCTTCTCTCTGGCCCAAAAATATCCTGAATTAAGTCACCTGCAGCAGCAGCTGTGGTGAAGGCCCCTCCAGGCAAACCAGCACACGGCTTAGAAGCTCCTCCTGGGAGGGGCGAGTTTGAAGCCTGGCCGTCTCAGCAGCCTAGGGAAGTACTCCAGACACCTGGCTCTTACAGAAGTATTCATCATCACTGCCTCCTCCAAGTAAACTTCTTTCTGGCTGTCTGCTGGTGAAAACAAAGAACTCCAATCTGTTCTTTTGACAGAGACTACTGAAGGTTTCCACACACACTTCAGACACTCTTCTACTCCAGGACTCCCGCAGTCACAGCTCGAATGATACAGAGGATCTGAAACTCACCTGTACTCAGCGTTTTCCTTTTTGCATGTCTTTTGACATCTGAAACACCATTTCAGATCACCAGTACCTCTCAGCTCAGTGCTGTTCTGCTCTGTATCCCACACTGAGGTACCAAACTTAGTTCATAGAAAATAGGCACCTCATCTGCTTCTGCTTCAGTCCTATTAAGCAGCTCCATGTTCAAGGGCTCTTCTACTTCTGGGGATCCTGTCCAAAATGGCTAGAAATGGAAACTTCCTGAGAGAAAAGCTGTATAATGCATGTAGAGTGACCCAAACTACATACATACTGACTCTGACCGTGACATCACTAATACTGGAGTAACTCCAAGCTCAGCATATCTAAGCTGACAAGGCAACTCAGCAGCAGATCCCCTTGTAGTGTTTTGCTCTAGCCTATTTTCAGGGAAGCAGACAGCTTTTAAACAGCTCAAATATTCTGTCCCTGATTGTTCAAAGGTAAAAACCTCATCCTGTGATTTCATAAAGCATGTCTAGCATAAGACAAGCAAATGCTACAATGGACAGTTCACAGAGAGGCATATAGCACTGAACTGTTGTGACACACCTTCAGCAAAGAACTACTCACCCCATCGCAACAGGGAATTACAAAGATTTACTTCTAATGAAAACTACTTTCTGGCATCACATTTATTTGCCTGCAGAATCACGGAATCACAGAATCATGGAATATTCAGAGTTGGAAGGGACCTCCAGAGATCATCTAGTCCACCTCCCCTGCTGTAAAGCAGGATCCCCTAGAGCACATCACTCAGGACTGCATCCAGGTGAGTCTTGAACATCTCCAGAGAAGGAGACTCCACAACCTCTCTGAGCAGCCTGTGCCAGTGCTCTGTCACCCTCACTGAAAAAAAGTTCTTCCTCATATTTAAATGGAACCTCCTATGTTCCAGTTTGTGTCCGTTACCCCTCGTCCTGTCACCGGGAACCACTGGAAAGAGTCTGGCTCCATCCTCCCTCAGCCCACCCTTTAGGTATTTGTACACATTAATTAAATCACCCCTCAGCCTTCTCTTCTCCAGGCCAAAGAGTCCCAGCTCTGTCTTTCCTCACAGGGCAGATGCTCCAATCCCCCAGTCATCCTCGTTGCCCTCTGCTGGACTCTCTCCAGTAGGTCCCTGTCACTCTCCAACTGGGGAGCCCAGAACTCGACGCAGTATTCCAGTTGTGGCCTCACCAGGGCAGAGTAGAAGGGGAGAATGACCTCATCTTAGAGGTAAACCTAATTCTGTTATTAGTTCGCTAAAATTTCAGCAGTAGTTTACAGAGGACAATTTAGAAATCAGTTGATGAGAAGCCCAATGAAAGTAACATAAATGTCTGGAGTACTGATATCATTTAAATCACTAGCAATTGCATCTTTATTTAAACCATGAAACTTTGTTTGCAGATTAAATGGAAGATGGGCTGAGGATAAGTAAGAGTCTTCTATCAATTTCTTTCCAAACTCTATTTCCACAGACCAAGCAGTGGTAAATTAGTGGTGAATGGGCAGTTTTATGTTAATGGTTGGACTTGATGATCTTAAGAGGTCTTTTCCAACCAAGGCTACTCTTTGATTCTATGATCTAACAGCCTTCAAAGACACTGCAACCCATCTGCTGGCAACAAGGCAGGATCAACACAGCAAAGATGACAACATGAGTACACATTGCCTATGCAAAAACACATACCATGCCTAGATCACAGGCTGAAAGCAGTATTAGAAGTCCATGTTGGAAAACTGAAATAAACGCTCTAATTCTCACAGAGAATTTGTTTTTAATGGCTATTTATCTGAAAATTCAACTGCTTTGGTGCTTAAGTATCTAAGTGTTTCACATTGTTTGAGTATACGTAGTCAGAAATCTTTTGTACAAACGTAGTCATGGAAACTACAAAATAAAATACATAAACTCTTTCACTCCCCACCACACCAGCTCTTATAAATGGGCATTAGGGAAGACACTCAAAATTTCTGACCTCTACTACACCAAGATAAACAAGTAAGGAGTATTGGTGTTGCCCGGTACTTTGCCAATAGGTTTCCAAGTTGCGTGCCAGCTGAAAGCCTGAACAATAGATGTGCCATAAATCTAATACACAGCAAGACCCAGAGACACTTTGGTAAGTGCAGGTGTGAAGGTTTTACTGAAAACTGAATGCTCCAACAACAAAGGTAGAAGCTCAGCAGCAACAGCTGTGTTCCCATTCATATAAGGAAAGGTGCTTCATAATCATTTCAGCAAATAATAATTTCAGCAAATAATGGATTGCTGGCAGGAAAACCTTTTATTTTATTTAGACTGAGATAAGACAATTTCTTCCCTCCTACGTTTTCCATGAGCATAAAGGCAAAAGGCTTCCCTTTAGGAATGAAAGCAAATACTTAAAAACCAGCAAGTGTTTAAACGTTTTGCCAAGTCAAGAGTCTGTAACAGCTAATTGTTAAGAAAGTGTTTTGAAATAAAACCGTGGGCATTATGAAACAATGCTTTTAAGAGGAATAAAGGAAAAAGGTGGACAGTACCCATCACTTACTACACAGTCCTTTGTATTAATATGAGCTTTAAGCAAGCAAGAGGTGTTTTTCTTGAGGAATTTGGAGCATTGTCATCTTTTAGACTGCACCCCTGTCTTCCAGCTACAGTAAATAGTTCATTCTCCTTTTTCATTTAGGTGTCATTTTTGTATCACCAGGGACAAAGATTTTAAGTCATCAGTTTCTGTGCTTTTGAAGCCTTTTCTGAATTCTTTTCAACTCAACATGGCTTAGACAGCCAGAAGTGGGTGGATTAACTTGACAGCCTGCAGCCACTACTCAGCTCCAAGGTTTCAGTCCAACATGCATCTTGCATGTACCAAAGCACCTGTCATGGCTCTTCAGTCCTTTGAGTCAAAGGCATTAGCTGGTGCCAGAACACTGGAGCTTCCAGCAGAGGTGAGAAAGACTTTTAAATAAACAAAACAAAAAAAGAAACCCAAGGGTGTATCTGGACAACCCCCTTTTGCTAATTAAACATTCAAATAGGATTAATGCACACATATTATTATTATATGGAGAAATTGCCATGGAAAAGAAAGGTTTATGTTCATTTATGCACATGGAAAAGAAAGGTTTGTGTTCATTTATACATATGCAGGGGGAAAGAAAACCAAAACAAAATATTAAGCACCGATATTGGACTGGAGATCAAACTAGATTTCCCATCTCTGCTTGAACTTTACTGAAATCTTGGCCTGAAACCATGAGCCCTGAAATTAGAATTGCCATTAGTTTTGGCTAGCAGTCAGTATTCCACATGCTACTGAGATAAGTTCCATCTGGGAGTGCTGATTCAAAGTCAGAGAATGATCAGTGGTTTGTACTGAACCATACCAAGGATCACAGGTCCCTTCACCAAGGAAACGTACCCAAGATGAAGTTCTTGATGCAATACAACTTCTGTTCTTACTTTTCCTTCTTTGTTTTCTCTTTGCTTGATGTTTTGCATTAATGTTTTTAAAGCTCCTTTTTTTTCCACAGAGAGAGAGTATGATCACAACATCTTTAAACTGTGGCCAGCAAGGGTTTTAAAATTGTAATCATCCTTAAAAAGTTTAGGAAGCACTTACTGCCACAAATGTAAATATTCAAGCCAAGAAACTAATCAGGAAAGTTTCTCGGAGTAATCTTAAATGCAAAATACACATCATTATAGAAAACAAAGTCAAATAAGTTACATTAATGATTTGACTTTCTTACTTCTTGTTTTCTACAGAGTGAAAGTCACTAGCATTACATTTCATCAATGTACTTTTTAATATTCTCTTCTAGACACATGCTTAAGCAACAAGGCTTCTTTAAGATGAAGCACTTTAGTAAAGAGCCTTCTGGCAGACAACTGCAATTACAGTGCAATAGATAACTATTACTGCTTCCCACGTTGCTTCATTCTACAGCAGCATTTCATTTTTACCCATGTAAAACATCCCACTTCCATAACTATGAGCATAACAAGTTCCTAAGATTTTGGCAAAAGGTAATTATTGAAGCAATTTGTTATGTATACAAAGTGGCTCCCTTTTCAAGACAAAATGTTTCAACAACTAACTAATACTCTAACTAATTATGTTTAAAATTCAAATGCATTAATTTAAAGTGTTGTTAAGGGCGGCTACAATCACAGAATCACCTAGGTTGGAAAAGACCTTTAATATCATCGAGTCCAACCATAACAACAATATGTTGGAGACACTGAAATCCCAGAAGTAAAAGTGTCAGTATGAATTGATACTCTGGACCCAACTTGTAAATCTCACTCAAGCCATCAGTCACAAATGGCTTTCAGAAAGCATTCCAAAAAATAAGACAACATCAAGTGATTTTATAAGAACGTTTTATAAAAACGTTACTACACATTACAAAAAGCCTTTTACCAATTAAAACGTACAAAAGACTTAAAACGTGTAATACTCTTAAAGAAAGATTATCTGTATTTTAATATGTACAGGTAACAGTTTATATCAAAACTTGATCAAATAGAAGGCAATCGATAACTTTCATACCTATCTAATTAGAAGTATGTACACTGACAAATGTATGTTTAGAAATTACTTTCTTGTCTATAAAAATAGAACAGAGAGATACCTTAAGTATCTCACCCGAAGACTCAAAAATTTCCAAACATAACAAGACTCAGAACACTGCAGGTTTACAATGGTAACCTAAAAACACCGATTAAAATCTCTTAAAATCAGATAAACTATCCTTCTATTTTTTGGAGTACTCTAGCTCAGAAGAATGATGCTGTAAATTGACAGGGAAGAAGAAAAAGAAGACAGAGCGGAAAAACACGCCTAAGATAAGGCAGAAACATTATTATTTTTACATACTCATTTGTTTCTTTGGCTTATGGTTACTTTCAAGCTACCACATAGGTTTGAAAGGAAATTTGTCCTGTCACAGGTTTTACCAATTACATCATCACCACATAGGTAATTATTTTGACACAATACACGGGATTAAAAAACAATAGCAAAGTTCCTCTTTTTCTTCAGACTCTTCTTCCCAAGTCTGAGCCCATCCCTTCATTTCTCTTTTTAACAATTTTTAAAATCTAAAAGTAGATTGTTAAGAGGATAGAGTAGCCACCTGCATATTTTTTCTAATTAACATTTCCCACATCTTCCTTTTTTTCGTGAGGGTTTTTTATAGAAAAGTTCTTCAAAAGCCATGCTTTCATCTTCCACTTCATTTTCCAAGTCTCTATCATGCACAAAGCCTGTATTAAAAACAAGAAGTTAATGAAGAATGGAAAACCCCAACACCTTTTCCTCTAAATAGTATAACAAGCTATGTCATTGCTATTATATAAATCAGAAATATACCTTCATACATGTATGTTTAAATATTATTGGGTTTAATGTGACAACATGCTTAAGAGCTCCACTAGGAAGCGGAGACTGCTAAGACAATTACTGCACTATTAATTAATTTTTACACTGCAAATCTGTTCCTATTGTTATTTCTTTTGACTTTTTCGAAGCAGTACATCTCTCTCAAGATTCAGTTTCAGCAGACAACACATTCGCGTCCTGACTTCAAAGACAGACTATAATATTGCTTGTGAGACTATGAGAACACTCCCATGTAGTCTTATAAGCAGTATCTTTCTTGAAATAGGAAGGTGTAACAGAAGGCTTTATTATAACCAAACGCTCTAAAATAGACCTACCTTAATGCTTTACATACACTGCAATTTGTAAGCCTGATCACTGCTGCCTTTTCAGGCAATTGTTGCAATGCCACCACTAAATATGTACTTAAACCTAAGCATGCAGGTAGGCACAATGAAGTCTTAAACTTTTCCTCAGAGGTCTGTGATGCCATAGACTGCAATGTATGTTACTTTCGGTGTGAAACCAAGTGAAATGGAAGTGAAAACAAAAAGAAAACCAACTGCATATAATATTTCCCACAGAACTCTTAAAAGCAAGCTAAGGATGAGTTTTGTTGGGAAGCTGGTTTCCAAGAACTTGGATCCACACTGTCCATAAATGTGCTGCTGCAGCAGAGTTAAAAAACAGCACTATCTTATTGGTGAAGATAAAGACAGCTTCTCTTCTGTTCCCACTGCCCAAGTTTCTATCCTGAAGACTACACTTGAGCCATGTGTGAGCCATACAGTTATGTGTGCATCTGCGTATGCCTGTGTGCACACACGTACTTTCTGCAGGCTGGGATCCACTGAGGGCCAGGGGAGGAGGCTTGCTCCATTCTGGCCACCCTGTGACCAGCTGCAAAGCTCACACTCTGTTTTAAAGAGGAAAGACTGGTTAAGTCATGTTTTCCAGAGTACCCCTATGGAGGCGCCTGTTTCTTGTCACCTAGAGGGTGAGTGAATATCCACAACACTGATGACTTGGAGACTGAAGTGATGCTAGGAGACCATTACTGAACAGTGTCCTCTAGGTCGCACAGAAACCTGTGTAATTTGAAAACATACCTTCTTCGTTTATCCTATGAGAGTCCATTTTCTTCAGCCACTTATGAGCCTCATCAATGGTGGCAACCAATTTGTTGGCATGTTTGGTTATTATCTCTTCAGCTGAAATGGAGCACAATTAACATTCTGTGAGAACACTAGCCAAGAGATGGAGAGCAACTAAAAGCCAAGCACAGAACCATGTCACAGAGAGCTGTGCTGTATCATGATACTGCAAAGAAGCCCCAGTCACCAGTGACCTCATGTGCAGGCAAACTGACTACTGGGGAAACATTCCATTTTATCTGGTTTTGGGTATTGAAGCTCCTGGTTTTCATTATCCCTCTGAAATTATACAAGTCACACACAGACCCAAGATGTTGCAGCCCTTCTTAACTGTACCACTAAGGTCTTGAAAAATGCTTGTTATGAAGTGATAGAAAAGTAATCTCAAAATAAAAATAATTTCTGTAAACATATTTTCACTGAATGGAAGAACAAGGTAACATTCATCAAGCACCTGTCGTAACAAAATCAACTATTACCCAATTAAGCCTACTACATATATCATATTTATCACTCTCATGGCTCATTGAGCAGAAATCCAACTAAATAAGAAGCAAAACTTTATGGACTTCATCTATATGTGAAAGCTTTCCACTAGGAGTAAAGATAAAGCTTACACATGAAGACCACAACCTACCATTTAGTTACAAACTTAATGTATTTCACTGATCAGAGCTGATGAACATATCAAATGTTACAGTTTTTCATTCCTGTCAGACATCACAGGCAAAGTGACAACTTGACAGAGTTGGTGGATTTCTACAACCAAAGCCAGTAACAATGTTTTGATTTAAGATGTCACTTTCTCACAGCAAGTACCCCAAATAGTTTTGCTCCTAGGCCACTCATTCAGTGATTCAATTTTGCTTGCAAAAATCAGCATAAAGTAATGTTTTAAGCATAAGATGGGAAGGGGAAAAAAAAAAAAAAATCAAATATCAAAATATGTATCTCTTCAGCATCATAATTTACTGGACTTTATATAATACCAGGGTTGCCTTTGAGTGCCTGACACCCCACAGTTTGTAATTACGTATCTGCTTTTGTTGAGCCCTAGCAAAATTACAAGTTCAAGGGCAGACCAGTGAGAGGTATCCTTAACCCAAAGACTCCAAGTACTCCTAACACTCTACCCCTACATATCCAAATTACTATGGCTGGCAGATCTACATAAGTAGGAAATAGTACAAAATTAGTAAAGATTACCTTGTCTAATTGTCTAATGTAACAGGCTGCTGTACAACTGTATAAATTCACAGCACATCTGATCATGTAGTTAAAATTCACTTTACTATTTACCAAAATTCACCACTATTCACTTTACCTGTAAAGTTTTATCTGATGTATTACTTTGTGTTTGGAAGAGGTGAGAATATATTTTTTAATATCTTCAGCTGTCTCAGTTCCTCTTTTCCTCAGCTACCTGAAATACCTGGAAATACCTTTCTCTTGACCACACTGAGATTTTCAAGTGAAACTTTGTCAGGTCTAGAAGTTTGGCCACAAATGAGCAATTGTTTAAGAGAAAACTGGAAAGGTCCTACCTTTAACCCAGGCTTTTCTCTCATAGATTTCCTCTACTGCATCTGAAATCTTCTTAATATTCTCTTTGATTTTTCTCTGGCGTAAGTTGGAACCTTCTTTATATGCTAAATGGTCTTGGGTATAAGTCTTTTCCATAATGGCCTCCACTACTTCCAGTCCATCATTTATTATTGGATCTATCTCTCTTCTGAAAAAGTCGGCGTAGTATTTGTACGCAGCATTATTATTTCTGTGTTCATCTGTGTTTCTGTGCTCTATGTAAGCCTCACTGGCCACAGAAATTGCATTTCCTCCTGCATACAACTTTTCTTCCCCACTGATCTCTGTTGTTGTCACAGCTTCAGAAGCGTCTGCCTCCATGCTTTCTGACCGGCTGAAATAGCTCTCCGAGTTGTGGATAAATTTGACTCCACAGAGGTCACACTGGGTTTGGTCAATATCTGCCGTTTTGAAGATCTCTGATAAAAATTCCTCTCCTTCCACTGCAACAGACCCAGCTTTGGAGCAGGCCTTCCTTTTCCACTTCATGCACAGAGAAACAAAATGGAAGACACGATGCAGCCGGCGCTGAGCAGATGCTTTCTGTTCTTGCTTCTGTTGCTTGCTGAGTGCAATGACTTCCAGGGGATCCTTTTGGTCCTCTAAGCAATGAACGCTTTCAAGTTCCTTTTCTAGCTCATCAGAGTATTCTGTCTTATCCAAAGAGGTCATAAACCTGTTAAGGTTTATGGTTTCATACAGGATGCCCCTTATGGGTGGATACCCGTGAGTGTACGCAGAGTCCCACTTCCATCGGCAGTCAACTAAGTACTCTTCATCGCGCTCTGCCAGAAGCTCTTGCAGGCCTGCAGCAATTTCTCTTACATGCACAGCATCACTCACTTGCTCCACAACCCTTAGCAATCTTTTAGGCACTTTAGAAGGAAAGTCTTTTCTCATTGATTTCAGCATCGCCTTGATTTCAGGAAAGTGTTGGCATAAGAGAAATCTATATTTAGAATTCTGCACCTGGTCAGCATTCAGTAACATCACTAAGCAAAGCACTACAGTCCGCTCAGCCTCTCCTGAAGTTACACAACGAGGATCTGCAAAAGCATCCAGAAGGACATTGAACTGGCCATGAACTCCACACAAAACTTCTGCTAGATAACAGAGATGAAATCTGAAATTCTGTACAGCTATGTATGCATCCTTTGGCCTATACTCCTGTATAATAGAAAATGTATCTCTAAGTTCTTTGTTACGGTCCTTGCTTCTGAACAGAAACTCCCAGTAATGAATGAGAGCAATGTAACTCTTTGGAAAGCAGAGAGTAATGCTCTTGCAGAGACGCATCAGGACAGCACAACAGAGAATATACTGGAATTCCAACAACATCACTGTATTTCCTATGCTTGGAATCAGGTATCTTGTGCATTTCTTGACCAGGACATTCATAAAACGGAAAAAAAACCTTTTACAGTTCTCTGGGTTCTTATGAACATAGAATTGCTCAAGCGAATTTTCAAGAAGCCGAATGAAGCACAAGTGCGTCCTCCCTGCGTTTTCGATATTTTTGTGAGGCAGCAACATACCATGTCTGCCCTCTATTCCTTTGGCCTCTCCTCCTTGGCCTTTACTCTTTGGGGAGTTTTTTGCCTTGGACAAAGCAAAGTTTAGCTCTTTGTTATAATCATCCTCTTCTGTATAAAGAAGTCTCTCAAATTCTTCAGGATATCCTGAAGATAAGATGAAAACTTGCATGGCACTTAGCCACAAGTCAGTTGATTCTCTTCTGGCAGCAGTGTCTCCATTTTTAAACTTATATGTGATGTACTCCTTCAATACTGTTCTACAGGGTTTGGAAACAATGTTACTGAATTCCAGTATTTCTTTGCATGCCTTCGGGTTCTCAGACAGTATTCTCAAATGAAAATGATTAGGAAAAAACATTTCTAGGAGAGCTTTACATGATGCATATTTGTCAGCAGTCAAAATGTGATCAAAGTTTTTACACTGATTCAGTAGCTCTTTAGGAAAAGTGCGTGTGGCTTCCAGCAGTAGTCCATTTAGTGCCACCAGATGCATTTTACACTGAAGTATTGTCTTTGCTTCATGGCGCAATAAGGGCTTATGGTAATCTTCACAGGTTTGATCTTCGCAGCTCAAGCCAACAATGAACTTCGTACAAATATCAGGGTAATGCTTATTCAGTAACTCGCGGGTGATAGAGCACAACCTGTTTAACAAGTGCTGCTTCAAAGCTGATTTTACTTCCTCTGTGCTTACTGAGAAATCACCTTTTGTCTTCCCCTCTTTTAGACTTGGCCTGTCTGACAAAAACTTGAGAATGGGTTCAGCTTCGTTTTGAGACACTTGGCAACTGTCACCTGTTGGGACAATCCCAAAATAGGCAAAGCATGACTTCACCATATCTTTCTCCGCATTGGTGGCTGCTTTCTTCAAACCCCTAACCAGACTCAGAAGAGCCATTAAGCCGCGCATTGCCATAAAGAGGATGTTCTGGCTAGGAGTGCTGCAGTGCAATAATGCAAAGAGAGCTTCCACTGCACCAGCAGAATGATTCAGAGACAGGAACTGATAGTATGCGCTGCTCAGCTTTGCAAAGTCTCCCTTCAGAACTCCCTGCAAAAACACAGCCTCAGCAATGCCCGACTTCTGCTGAGTTTGTTCACAAAGTTCGAGGGCTTCTTTTAGGATGACCTCCATGTCCGGCAGCCCCGCTTCTGGGCAGCGAGTCACACCGGTACGTGCTGCAGCAAGCAAACATGACGCACGAAACTCTTTTATAGCTGTGAGGCTGGCTGCTTCCAGAGCAAACCCGTGTTGTTTCATTAACTTTGCAGCTTCTTCCTCTCGACCTTCCCTTTTCAATAAGTCTGCTGTTCGGTGCAAGCATCCACGAGACTTCAGAAACTCAAGCTGATCCTCTGTGTCAAGTTTTGAGAGGACTTGCATCATTTCCTGCATTCTGTTCATACTCAGGTACTTTGCAGCTGCTTCCAAATACAACTGATTTGCTGTACATGAGAGTTTGGAAACCATTTGTCCTTTTGTATTTAACATATCTTCATACCTGAAATAATAGATACATCAGTTTACTACCATAGATGACTAACCTAGGCAAAAAAATACTGCTTTTTAAAAAAGCCTCTAAACCAATAAACAAATAGCTGCCCCTAGAAGCCCTTCCTTCAAAAAGGCCAACTATTTCAAGTGATATGTCTGTCACACAAAAAACCCAATCACATCACCTTAAAAGGTCTACAGAAAGAATTTAGTTACAACATAAGGCTGCCTGAAGCAAGATCATTAAGTAGTTTGGTACAAACAAGATCACAGAGTTTTCAGCATTAGTGAATCTTTCTCTACGCTGTCAAATCACTGTACAAGTTACTTGAATCATACTTTGCCAGTGATAATCTTCTGTTTCTTAAAGTAAGCCTCAATGGAATGGATGTTTACAAGAACAGAAGCCAGAATGAAATAAATCAGAATTGCAATGAATTCTCCACAGGCCAATATAGATAATATTCTGTAAAATTCACATAAACTGGTCAGCTTAGAGAACTCTTTCAATTCTGCCATATGTATCTACATACACTTTGCTACTTACTAAGTGCCTGAGCAAAGCACCTGGTTGCATCTTTCAAAACATGCACTTTAAAACACTCACTTAATAATTATTAAGGGCTGATGTGAAATTATTAAGATATTCCCCTAAGACAGTCTTGCAAAAGTATTCTCTCCTGCATGCTGAGAATGAGTAATTTTTTCCTGATGTGTGAGTGAATTATCATTAGCCTTTTATTATCATCTTTATATGATAAATGTAGGAGTGCAGATTCTTGTACCTATGCTGATGAATTTGCATGAATGATTTGGGGAGGCTAACTTAAAAAATCGTTCATGGGTAAGGTGACTTTAATGCTTTAACTTTTTAATCAAACTATCTCTACGTATGAAACAAGCTTTAGTCCCTCAAGAAACAGTTGCCATTATTAAAGGTATATCACAAAGGATTTCAGAGAAGGTGTGTAATTGTACGCCTTGCTAGAATTCTAATTGGTGTATATATTCTTCAAAATTCAACAATCAATTTAGGTGTAATGAAAGGTGTGGCCAATAAATGAACTGTTTACACAAGAATGTGCTAATGAGGCCAAAGGGATGGTGCCAGATGCAAAGTTCTGTCGAAAAGATAATAATAAAATCAGTTTATCAAGCACAGTGCCAGCACAGGGGAGGTGGCATGGAGTTCATGTCAGAGACTGGGACCAAGCATCTATCAGAAAAGCAGCGCAAGCTGGTCATTTAAATTACTGTCAGTTGCTCTTAAACTAGAGATTTTGAGAGGCAAATAGTTCATTTGCCACGACTACTGCATTATATACCACACATCTAACAGTTATACTCCTATGGAAGTCAGTGACTATGTGACTAAACCCATTTACTATTTCACTCTTAAAAGAGAAGTATTTCATATTTCTATTAACTGTTTTTGTCATATTTACTCTAAGAATCTAGCTCAGAGGACTGGCTGAAGGAGAACTTGCCTGACTAGTAATACAGACTGGAAAAAACTCTGAGGAAAATGAAGCTGTGAATGCAGTAGAATGCTTTCACCTTGATAGCATTACCCAACTTAGAATACTGAAAAAATTCATTTAACTTCATATAAAACAAAGTCATCAGCCAAAACTTTTGTGAAAATTTTATGGTGAGTCAGCTTTGTGATGCTGAATTTGGAAATGGAAAAGAGAATTATATCCTAATACCATCTCGGAAGACATACCTTTCAACTGCCTTTGCTGCTTCTTCATAGAGTTCTTCCTGACAATACATTTTAATTGCCAGATCAAACTCCTCAATTTGTTCATAACATTTGCATGCTTCTTTGTAGCACTGGCTTTTCTGATAGTAAACTGCAGCATCTTTTATCTGCAATGCAGAAGTCAGTCATGAAACTGAAGTGCTCTAAACAGTTGAAAACTACATGAATAAATTTAGTAATTCCATCACGTAGGTGTCTCATAGAAAAGCACACTTTAATAAAATGTAATTAAAGTATCTGAATGTAATCAAATACATATTAAAGTAACCAATATTAAAACTGATCAGATTTTAAAAAACCTTCAATATATTTGTGTCTGAAAAACTAGAATGTAAAATTAAAGGTATTATACAGGATTTCCAATGTGCTTTTTATTGACCCAGCTCTGCCTGTTGTTAAAAAACACCACCACACACACTTCTGTTGACTTGCAAATTTGTCAGAATCAACAGGATTAAATTAAAACACTTATGGAAGCAGAATGGGAACCTTGACCTTGTATCTTAAACTTTAAATATTTGAGAACAATTACTTTACATTCTTTTAGTGGAAATGCACTGCAAATAAAACATGTTAAATATCCTCATAGACTTGGAAAACTATTGTTAGTACATTACTTAACCCTTGCAAGTTTCCAGGTTCCATTTCAGATGGCTGTAACCAGTGAAGTTTCAGTATCACCAGAGTACTGAATGAAGTAACAGCTTAAGTTTCATGAAATCAGTCGTCAACTAATTATTAAGTTATGAGTAATAAGAGGGAAAAAAATGCTGCAGGAAAAGGGAAGTGACAAGGAGAGGAGAGTTTAGCAGATTTAATACCTTTCCTAACTTTTTACTCAGTTCTGCACAAAGCCGGAACTCCTTTGATTGAAAGAGACATTTTAGTGATAGTTTTGGTTCTCCACATTCCAGGTAAGTTTTAGCCAACGTCATATATTCCATCTGTTTTTCCCTGTAAAAAGTAAGAGAAAATTACCGCTTACATCCAAATTAAGTTTAGGATCACATCATCTGTGACTGAATCCAACCAACACTGATATCATGTG
This sequence comes from Podargus strigoides, assembly GCA_028020825.1. Classification (NCBI taxonomy): domain Eukaryota; kingdom Metazoa; phylum Chordata; class Aves; order Caprimulgiformes; family Podargidae; genus Podargus; species Podargus strigoides. Next base: position 10,149,752 of record CM051623.1, on the reverse strand, counting down.
TTCTTCCTCACACATAAGGTATTACCTGATGAGGTATTACCTTACAGTTAGCTATATTTTGGGCTGACACTGTTCTGTCCAGAAGTATGTTCCAGAATCTCAGTGCTCTGGCAGTAAAAAAGCTTTTTTAAAATCAAATTTGTTCTCAGCCTTTGTTCTGTATAACTAAACAAGCTCAGCCTTTCTGGTAACATCACAGCATGTCTGTTTTCTTCTCAGACCTAGTCTGAATTCATCATTCTTGAGCCTGAAGGATCAGAACCATACAGAACATTTGATATTATAGAGCACACAGGAATTACTTATGCATTGTACACCAGCATTAATATCCTTACTAAAAAAAAAATGTCACTTTCACAGCTTCATTATTGCATATGTTCTGTCAGCTTAGCTTATCCTAACATACCCAATTTTTTCTCCTCAAATTTACCTCGAAGTTGACAAGCACTCCAACTTACAGACAACTGAATTTTCAGTCCCATCAACAAACTCTCTATGATCACAAAATTTTATGAATATCCTTATACTTCTAGCCAAGGCCACTAATATGAAACAGGTAATTAAAAAGGTAAAGCCTTGATTACCTCCAGTAATAACATTTCTCCAGACCTTTCCCCTTCTCCCTTCCAAGTGCTAGCTTCCTCTGCTCAAGTCATTCCTTACCCACTCTGCTATCACTGCTAGTTTTCAGCCTTCCCCGCATGAACTGAAATTCATTTAGGTCTGGAGTCCTCCCCATAAAGTTTTTTTCTGCCTCATTTAATACAAGTCCCAAACAGTTTTTCAGCCTCTTCAGGAAACCTCAAACTTTCTCCCCTGTCAAACACTTGAGCTACTTTGCCCAGCTGACAGCATGAACTAAATGATTCATCTGAAAATTTGTCCCTTTAAAACCACCCTTTGGTTCAGACCTAGTTCTGCTTGTTTAGTTTAGATTGACTCTAACACTGATTTTACCTCAAAGCTCACTTTTTCTTAGCAGCTTTTCTTCCCCAATGTACACCACCATTCCTTCTTCTTTGTCAAATCAAGTGGGATTAACTGGAGTTGAGCACTGCTGATGGAATATGCTCTTCTATCTATATCTAAGAATATAAAGCCTTTTGAGGAAATGCAAATCCTGTTGCTTTTCTCTCACATAACCAGTAAGCTCTTTCAAGGGCCACATTTGGTTTGAACAGCCTACGGCATACAACTGCTTTCACTAGTCCCCAAAGGGAGCAGTGCCCTAATTCCTGTTGGAGCTCTGCCAGACTTCCCGATTTCTTAAATCTCTTTTGCCATTCACAAAGATGTGAAGACACTTCACCTGCGTGGTCCTCTGATGTCTCCAGTTTGGTCCCACAGCTGTGGTGGGAATCTCCCCTGCACACACTCATGAGGTCTGGCACTGCAGAATGATACTCGCTCATCTGCCTGCGTCTACACTTACCTGGGGCTGCTTTTCTTTGAGTGCACTTTGAGAACAGCATCATGTGCCAGGGCCAGTTTTGACTTCTCGGCTGCTCCTCCCTTTTGATAACATTTGGCTGCCACCTGGAGTGAAACCATACAGAGCATTCACACATGTGCATCCAACCCATGGCTTGTCACATAAAAGCAATACTTAATTTTACAGTCACTGTAATAGAAAACAGGAAGACTTGCAGGGTGCCTGGAAGAAGGAAAAGGTAAAACCTTTCAGTATATTTTTAGGACAAAAAGAAAAGTTTTTAAGTCAGTCCACATGTAACTATCACAATTAGAATTTTAAATACAATGTTTTACATGGAAGTAGTGAAAGCAAAATTCCTGGTAGGCCGATAGAATAAATGGCACATGCAATTTGAATGATGGCCTAAACCATTAATTGCTAAGTCACCAAGCATCTACCATACAAACTCTATTAATAAAAGTTAGGAAAACCAATGCGTGCAATGTTAAATCGAAAAGCATGGAACTTTTATTCATGCTTTCACCATACCAGGCCCTTTCGGCGATAAGCTGAAGGGAAACAGTGGGAGTTACCATGCTCCTAGCAAGGTTTGCTTCATTATCACCTTGCTCATTCTGCAACATCATTATTTCTTTATTCTATCCATGAATGTAGTATTTGCTTCTGTCTGGAAATTGCACATTGCAAGCCACTCTTAGAACTGCCAAATTCACCAGATAATTACTTCTTAATGTAGCAATGATAAGCAAAGATCAGGGTTATAAAGAAAACAGAATTGCAGATAATATAGCTAATACATTTCAGATTTCAAGAAATTTTCAGCTGTGTGTTTTTTATCTGAACACTTTTTTGTCCATTTAGGAAATTGCCTATTTTTTTTTTCCAAGGGGAGATAAAGACTGACTGTATAGTGGCAGTTGATTATTTTGATTTTTGCCTTGTTATTAATATCTGTTTTCCATAAAAAAAACCCTGTATGTTGCTATCAGCATAAAATGAAAGCTTTCCTTCTGTCATGATCAAAAAAAGTATCCAAAATTTAATTTCATAGAATATCTCAAGTTGGAAGGGACTTAGAAGGGACTCAGAAGGATCATCGAGTTCAACCCCCTGCTCTTCTTGGAACTTCCTAAAACTAAACCATATGACTAAAAGTGTCGTCCAGATGCTCTTGAACCCTGACAGGCTTGGTGTCATTACCACTTCCCTGGGGAGCCTGTTCCAGCGACCGACTCACGCTCTCAGTGAAGTACCTTTTCCTAATGTCCAATCTAAACTTCCCCTGACACAGCTTCATTCTGTTTCCCATGTCCTGTTGCTGGTCACCAGAGAGAGGAGATCGCCACCTCCCCTTCCACTGCCTCTCTTGAGGAAGTAGCAGACTGCAATGCAGTCATCCCTCAGCCTTCTCTTCTCCAAGTTGAACAAACCAAGTGATCTCAGCTGCTCCTTCTAAGTCTTGCCCTTGAGACCTTTCAACATCTTGGTTGCCCTTCTCTGGACACACTCTAATAGTTTGATGTCCTTATATTAAGGCACCCAAAACTGCACACAGTATTCAAGGTGTGTGCACTCTACACTCCAACAGCACATGTAGAGTGGGACAGTCACGTCCCTCAACGGGGTAGCTATGCTGTGCTTGATGTACCCCAGGACATGGTTGGCCATTTTGCTGCCAGGGCACACTCTTGACTAATATTCAACTTGCCATCAACCTAAACTCCCAGATCTCTTTTTGCAGGGCTGTTCTCCAGCCTCTCATCCCCCAATTTGCAGGTATAACCCAGGATTACCCCCTCCCAATTGGCCAGTTCTTTCAGTACTCTGGAATGAATCCCATTGGGCCCCATAGACTTATGTACATTCAGCTGGAGCAGCAAGTCTCAAAGAAGTTCGGAGTCAGCTGGGAGTTTATCATCCCCCTAGTCACAGTCTTCTACCACAGGGGACCTCCAGAGCCCATCATCAGTGTTAAAGACAGAGGCAAAGAAGGCGTTAAACACCTCTGCTTTGTTGGTGTCCCTATCTGAGGTGACTGACCTCATCAAGTAATGCACAAATGCTACCTCTGACCCTCTTTTTACTGTTAACGCATTTTAAAAAAGCCCTTTTTGTTGTCCTTCACAGTGTTGGCCAGGTTAAACTGTAATCAAGCTTTGGTTGCACATATTCACTCCCTACAGTGGCAAACAATGTCTCTGTAGTCTTCCCACGTCACCTGTCCTTACTTCCAATGTCCATACACTTTTCTGCCTAAGTTCTAGAAGATCCTTGTCAGTCAAGCCAGCCTTCTGCCCTACTTGCTTTACTTTCAACACTTTGAAATTGCCTGCTCCTGCACTCTTAAAAGATGGCTCTTAAAAAGTGACCGGCATTCCTGGACCCCAAGATCTTCAAAAGCAGATTCCCAGGGGATCTTACTAACCAGCTCCTTCAGCAACCCAAAGTCTGCCCTCCCCATATTGAGGGTCAAAGTTTTGCTGGCAGGTTTTTTTTCCTGTTGCCAATGATTTGAAACTCAACTACTTCATTGTCACTGCGACCGAGACAGCCACCAATCACCACTTCACCCATAAGTCTCTCTCTCTCTCTCTCTCTCTCCTTATGAACAACAAACCTAGGAGAGCACCATTCCTAGTTGGCTCCCTTAGTACATGCACCAAGAAGTTATCTTCAAGGTGCTCCAGAAATTTCCTGGACCTGTTTGTGTCCGTCATGATATTCCCAGTTGATGTCTGGGAAGTTAAAATCACCTCTGAGGACAAAAGCTAGAGATATCCAGAGATACCCCTTAATTCCTTTAGAATAATTCATTGGTGTTGTCCTGGCTGGGTTTTGCTTCCATTCCACTGTCATCCCATAGCTGGACTGTATTAACTATCAACTTAGCAAAGAAAATACTGTAAAATCTCCATTATTAGATAGTAAGGGAATGAAACCATCATTTTGCTACCCTTTCTGCGGTTTTCTTAGTGCTCCCTTGGCTCTCACATGCTGTTTCTTAATGTGTGTTTTGTACCTATCCCTAATTCTGTCCAAAAAACATAAAAGGGCTCTGAAATCAACATCCAAATCAATATACTTCCAAGAAATGTTTTCATTTTCCTACAGTAATGCGTAATGATATTGTCAAGCACGTGGTTTAGAATCACAAATTCCAGTAAATTCCACTTGTTGCTAATAATTGTTTTTTCCAACCGTCTTTCATTTGTGTGCACTAAAATGCTTTTCCCTCACTGGACTGCAAATGTCTGGGTAGCAAATTTAAGATTACAGACAATAAGCTTGCTCTCCCTGCTTCCTTCTTGCAAGTTGTTTTCAAGTAGTCTGTAGGCACCTACACAACTACAAACCACAAACTAAGATTCACTGCTACAGAGTAATTGAACCTTTGCATCTATAAACTTATCTGAAAACAAAAAGGAAAAAAAAAGGTTTCAGAATAGACAAGAATCCTTATCTCAGATAAATATTACGCTCCTACCTCCCAGAACTGATGTTTTGCATAGTAGTCTCCCTGTGCAATCCATTCTTCTGGAGTTGAAGTTTTAGCAAACATGCTGTCGTCTAAGTCTAGAAGGTCAGGGGTAATCATTTTATGTTAGAATGGATAAACCACAAAAATCACTTAAGTACCAAAACTAAGCATTAACATTTCAATGTTCTAAACTCTTTACAATTTGCGCTCACACCAGTTACAGTAACTGAGGTAAACACATTTTGTCCCTCTCAATCAGCATTGAAAATCAGCAAGTTGGGTTTGGTTTTGAAAGACCTTTAAAAATCAGGCTTGGTTTTTTGACAAAATTTTGAGTAAATCCACTGTCTTTATAGAAACCAAATTATTTCTTCTTATAAATGTCTTTTAGCTGGGACAGTTTTCTGTGAACAGCCTTCACTACTGTGCAGGAAAAATTAAACTTTATGCTAATTCATTAGTAATGTATTAACATACACAACTGATTTTTAGAGTCAAAACAAGTAAGGTCAACTGAAATCAGTGGAAATTTGTAAGGGCAGTTAATCAATGCATACTGTTAGAGGGACCAAGGAATTTAACCTTCTTTATTACACAGCCTAAAAGCAAGAAAGAAAGCATGAGAAGGCTGTCGTGTTTGACAGCCTTGTAAGAAAGTTTAGAATAACTTTACCTTTCTTTTCATCTGCTTTGACAACCTGAACAAATTCTCTTTTGATGAAATACTTAAAAGCTGGAGCCCGTTTATCACTGTCTTCATCAAAGATCCAAAGATTGACCCTGGCTCTTGTGATGGCCGTATACAATTGCTTAAGTTCTCCATTCAGCATCTGAAGCAGAATCAAAAATAAAATAAAATAGATGAAATCCCAGATGAATTGTTAGAAAGAAACGTACTTTGCAATTGTAAGAAAACAGTGAATATATACAGAATTAGTAACAAATAAGAAAGTATCTTTAAGAAAGTCTAAACATTAAATATGTAGTTTTTCAATTACATAAGCCATTGTCCAGCTAATTTGCATGCAACTACTGCTACAGCAAATCTAGCAGCTGCAGATGTGACAATCCATTTTCCTTCTAAGCACTTGCACATAAAATTAATTCATATTTTACCACACAACCGTGAAAATATCTGATTCACTAGATTCTAAGTTTCCTTAATTTTAAGGCAGTGACACCAATATGAAACCAGACTAAAGTAATAATACATATTGATAAGCTCATCTGCTATTTGCTTTAACCACAGCCGTTCTGTGAATACACCTAAAATTCTATTACACATAGCTTCCTTTTCTTATCAAATTACACTCACAAAAACACACTTATCTTTCAAAATCAAGACTATATTACACAATTGTGAACAAAAAGATAAAGCAACCTCAATAAACATGGAATGACAGGATGAAAGTATTTCTTGAAGAAATCTCCCTACTTCTAAGATTTAAGAATTTAGTTTATCCTTCCTATTCCCAACGTTACAAAAAACTCACCTTGTACATTTCTACATTAAAAGGAGTCCTTTTCTGCGTACCGGTAGCATCTTCTAAAGGCATTTCGATGAGCAATTTGCTTCCTACTTGCACATCCAAATCAGGAGTATAAGAAGAAATTATTTTCCATTCTTTGCTAGCCTAAAATGTCACGAGAATGAGGTTTATTTGTATGCAGCAATCGCTACTGCCCACATATGCAAAAAGGTCATATGTTGTGATTGACCAACATTTCCCCACAACTGAAGAAGGCTCAGAGGAGTTGGGTGGAAAAAAGAAGTATTGTCTCAGAGAAGTATGTAAAGAATGACCACCAATTTTCATCAAGGAAGCTGAACTCCATCTCAAGTGGTATTAGAGGGTACCCTTTGTTTGAGATACACAGCTGAACTAGTCAGTCACCAGGCTGAATAAACAACTTTCCCTGAAAGACAGCACTGTCCTCCGGAGCTGGCCAGACCAACACAGGGGAAATGAAAATGTGGCTTGGCCCAGAGCATGTAAAAACTGAGCAACACACAAAACAAACCTGGAAGAGTGCAACTGGCTTGAGCTAGCTTCAAGCTATGCATTACTTCCTGGGGACTGGGGATGCCCAGGGCAGTAGTGGAGTGCCCATCCCTGGATTTAAGAGACATGTAGATGAGGTGTCGGGGGACATGGGGTAGTGGAGAACTGACAGCGCTGGGTTAATGTTTGGACTTGGTGATCCTATATGTCTTTTCCAACCAAGGCTGTTCTGTGATTCTATGATGGTGGAGCATACAGGGACCACCAAGTGGAATCATGCTTGTATTGTGATTCTGCTGTATATTGCCACTGTTATATTATGCTTGTCTTCTGATTTCAGGATACTGCTCTACCACTGTTCTAAATCCAAATCATATACAACGCCCAATATATCAAATAACTACATTTGCTATAAAACATGAAAACTTCCTTGGGTAGACTATAAATTTTCAGTGAAACTTGAAGATACATTCCTAAAATGGATGGCCATCTATGGGGAAAAGGAAGAAATCAGGTTACCCTCACCATGAACAAGGCTCAAGATTTAGTCCTAGGGCTGGGGATTCTCCTACAAACTCCAGTGCCACAACAGGCAGACCCACTGTTGGGGGCGTGGTGACTGCTGGGCCAGGCAGCTCCTTGCCATCTCAGGGCATGGTGAAAGGTAAATGATGCCGGGATAATGCTCAAGAGTTGTGATCTGTGATGCTAAAATCTGCCACCTAAGACACACTGGATAGATCCTAGTCCTTAATGTGAGGGTGACAGAGCACTGGAACAGGCTGCCCAGAGAGGTGGTGGAGTCTCCTCCTCTGGAGACATTCAAAACCCACCTGGACACCATCCTGTGTGGCCTGCTCTGGATGAACCAGCTCTGGCAAGGGCATTGCAGTAGATGATCTCCAGAGGTCCCTTCCAACCCTCACCACTCTGTGATTCTGTCATGGATTACAAAATGACAGCTACTGGTGTCAGTTTGGACAAACGTTTGCTGGGGTTTGGGGGTTTGGATTTTTTCCTTTTAGATTTTTCATTCAAATCTGCTCTTGAAATAAGACTCATTTCAAATCTCATTTTCAAGCCCAATAAAAAGCAGAACCAACAAATTACAAACAGCACACAGCCACATTTGCTGTGTTTACAGCAGTTCGCACATTCAGCTTTTCAAAACTAGAAAACTTCAGGGTCAGCTTCTTCCTTGCCTCCTTATTTAACTGCTCAAATTAACTCAATTATTCCTGACTCGCAGGAAAACGAAAGAATTGTATGAAAACAGTTCTCCAGGCCTGACATCCAAGTTAAAATGCTCTACACAATTCAACTCTGTTAAATTGATTCTGCTAAATTCTGATAAACGGTTCGTTGTTTTTCTGAGCACATTTGCATCACCAAAACAAATCAACTTTGAGAAATCTACCATGACAGCCAGAATCACATTGTCCCCAAATCTCAGTTTTACTAAGTTTTTAACTAAAAAAAAAAAAATAATCGTTCTGTTTCCTTTTATCTGGGGCTAAGAAATGATTTCAAATCCATGAGCTAGCATACCAAAAAAATTGCAATGTGGCTGCAGAATGTTGATGCAAAGCAGAGTGTCTAAGGTGCTCTTCTGGGACTCGGAACCCCACTATAAGGCAAAGAGTATGAGAGGGTGATAGAATGTCCTCCTCCACCAACTGCCCTGACCTTAACAGGGAGCAACCAGGAGGGACACACGCCATAAGCTAGCTAAGTAGTCTCGGTATGCAGCAGAAATCCGTGAGTGTTTGTGTGCACGCGTGTGTGCACACTATTCTGTGAACTCCAAGGCTCTCCCTTAAATTGCAATAGCCAGTCTGAAGGAAAATGCAGCACTAAGGGAAGACAGCCTCAATTTATAAACCTATTAGCCCTGTTTTCTACTGTGATGAAAACACCTACCTTCAGAAAATAGATAAGAATTAAATACCTCTGAGTCTGTGAAAAAGTTGTAAAGAAGTACATCATCAAATTCCAAGCCCTTCGCTTCATAAATTGTCAGTACAAGTGCTAAACTGAGTTCCTCGGGTATCTTCTCCTTTGCAGTTTCATTTGCCACTAATACCACCTGTCATAAAACACATTAATAAAAAGTACATATTGGGAAGCAAAAAAAGGTAACAGTTGCATAGAGAAAGCATAGAAAGATGTCACAGTGACGCCAGAGCCTTCTCGAAACCAGACAACATTTAACATAGACACCCCAGCACACTATGGAAAAAAGGTCACAAAGCTGCCACTAGGAGACTGACAAATGCATGGTATGTGCAGACAGCTGTACATCTGGTATAAGAAAATTTGGAGTTAGAAAGGAAACAGAAGAGAACAGAACAAAAAAGAACAGAAAGAGCCAGAGGTGTATTAAGAAGAAACAGAACCAACATAAAGGTTTCTAAGTTTAAAAATCATAATTTTTCAGTGAGATACAAGGGCTTAAAAGAGAAAGTTGCGGGCAGTCCATGTAAAATGATGAGTTAGCAACAGAGCTGGAAGAATCTGCAAAAAGCCATAATACCTAAAAAAAGCAAACCTGATGTGCTCCAAATTCAATGGGTTGTGTTTTCCTTTTGTTGCCCCTCAGCAGAATTGCTAGGTCACTAACACTGCAGGACTCCAAGACTGTAGGTTTTGGTCCATCAAAGAGACCGCAGTCCTTAGGAAGACGATCAAAAGATTCTGGGAAATAATGCTGCAGCAAATCAACCACTCCAGATGCCAAACGGAGAATACCTGTAATAGGCAGAATACAGATTTTAAACTTCAGTCTGTCTCACAGTCTCTCGCAAACACACTTTTAAAGGATTTTTTTAGAATTTTGAAATTAAGAAGTATAATTACAAGAAACACTACTCAGAGAAGACAGAAGATGTAAGATCCACTTTACGTTTCTACCACTTAGAGTGGACCTCAATCTTGGGCCTGAAAAGATCAGAAGGCATGCTACAAAGGCTTAGCAGTGTCCTCACAAAATTAAGGTCCTAAATGAGAAACAAAAAAGAAAAGCTGAAGTAGCACACCAGTGCTGTGAAGTCTAGAGATTTGGGGATGGGATAACAGAAATGGATATGATTATTTGTTAAGTTTTTCTTCAAACAAATGCAGTCAAAACATGCAGTAATCATGAGTGTTCAAAACATGAGTTTTTAAAACATTCAAACATTCTTGGTTTTCCAGTTGAGATCTCAAAACACAGAATGTGCATGTCAGAAAAAGCTGACCATCTGATCTCTTAAAACACCAGGCCACTTAAAGATGCTTTGACTTGGCCAGTAGAAAACTTCAATCATTAGTCACACCTGAAGAGCACATGCTCAGATCATAAATAAATTTGTTACTCTACCTGAATGGGACCTGTAGTTCTGGTACAACTGATAGATCCTTTTTGGTTTTCTAACTCGCTGCTTCTTGTTCATGGAGCTCTTGCTTGCGTAATGAAACAGTGACCTCAGATCACTAAAACGAAAAGCAACTCCTTTCATTATGCTCTGGGCAGTATCACCAGTGAGAAACATGGTATTGGGGTCATTGACACATCTCATTAACAATGCTAGCTCAGCCTGGGTGAAATCCTGTATCTCATCACCGTACAACTCATGGATGGACCACGGGAGCTCCCTGAGCTTTGAGAGTCTTTGAGATAAATTATACAGCAAATCTTCTTCATCAAAGTAACCTCTCTGCGATCGTATCTGCTGATAAAGGCAAAAGAGGTGATAGATTTCACTCCTGTCTTCTGTGAAGTTCGGCGATCTCTTTCGGCCTAGCTTTTTGTACTGCTCCTCAGTAAGTTTACCCCCAAAGCAGCTCAGTGCCTCAAAAGAGCCTTTCAGAAATGATTTTATTTCTTTCCAAACCAGTGCTGGATTGTACAAGCTTTTACCTTTTATCATTTTTGGCCACATTTCACTTGCAAATACATCGTAAGTCACAAAAGTCCGAGGATCACTTTCCCTAGAGCATGCATCTGCAGCTTCTTCATCATCACCATGTTCTGCTTCAACATTACCTTCTTCATCCTCATCTTGCCAGTTTGGTACCACCAAGTCTTCCTGAGGACTCCAACCAATAACAGTTCTTTTGAGGCTTCCATCTTCGTTTCTGGGAAAAAATGGGTCAGGCATGGATGCATCCAGTAACAGCAACAACTGCTTGGAGGTGACAAACAGCGGGAAATTTTCATCTTTAACGTCTTGTAGCTTGTGAACATTTGGCTCCAGAGGCTTGTAGTGACTGGTTACCTTGGAAGATTTGCTAAGTTCAATGAAATTCTTCTGAACTTCTTGGCACAAGACAGGATTTTTTGTCACGAAGATTTGGTGTAGGTGCTCCAGACTGTTCGATGCTTCTGCGCTACACATTTGGTCTTCTTCGTGGTCATCACATGAATTCATTTCTGCACCAGCTGTGCCCACAGGAACCTTTTCATCCTCACTGTCCTGGTCTTGCTCATCACTCACCTGCTCCTCACTTGAATCATCACTGTCCTGTTTTAGTTCACTCTCTTCCTTCTCTAGCCTAGCTTTTTCAACCTCACTGCACTGTCTTTGCTGCCACGTTTGCCTCTCCAGCAGAGGACCGTTTGCCAAGGTGGATTTTTCCCAGTATGAATAGAATTTCTTCCAAAGCCTATACAAGCAACAAGTCGTCTTCCCTGTCCCACTTCGCCCAATTAAAATGATTGGTTCTATGGGCTTTGGATTGAGATCGATTACCGCGTACTCCAACTCCCCAACTCGGAAGGGGTATTCAACAGAAGAGTGTACATCATTTATAATGTTAAGCGCCATGTTAGTACTGAAACTGTGAAATTTCATTATATTGTATTCCAATTCTGCTGCACTGGCTGGAGGGAAATACTCAGGTATGGTACGTTCTTTTGATTTTTCTGCCTCTAGGTCTTCAACATAACAACGTGGAACACGCTTCTGTGTTGTCACATTGTGGTTCTGATGTCCTTCGTTTATACCCTTGAGCTTCTTCCTCAAGATGCAGGATAAACCACGATTGTAGGAAATACATATATTATCTAAGACACGGTTCAGCTTGCAGTGGTCAAGAACAATAGCCCAAATTCTGATCATTTCCGTGTAAACTCTACCTGATTTTTCTGTAAGATTTTTTGTTTGTTCTGTCTCCATAATCTTTTCTGCGCTCTCACTGCAACGAGGAGAAAAGTCGATCGCAAGTTCCCATAGCATTCTTGCACCTTTGCCCAACTTGGCTTCATACAGCTGGATATCAGCTTTCAAGTGTTTCAGTGGCTTCTGAAGGCCCCTACTCCATTCCCCATTGCCAAGCCGCTTAATTGTCATTACAGTTTTAGTTTTCAGATAACGAGGCACAGCTTTGCTGCCCAACGTCTTCAGCACTTCAGGAGTGCACTCGATTTCCCAGGTCATGTTATCAAACTCCTGTACGTATGCCTCAATATCCAGAATCTTACCCTTCTCTTCCTCTGGTTCTTCATTCTCTCCATTAGGCAGGGCCATACTAAATTCCCCTGCTCCCTTCTTTTTCTCAGAGTCATCCCCTTTTCTTTCAGGATAAGCTATGCTTCCACAAGGTTGTGAGGACTCACTTCTTCCTTCTTCCAAATTAGTCTGGGCTGAAGACGGTTTTTGTACCAGAGGATGATCCTTTCTTAGGGTATCACCCAATTTCACTTGATGAATTAAAGCTGTGATTGCCTGCACTAGACCTTCCTGAAGTGTCAAAGGGCTATTTAATCCTTCCATTTCCTGCTTCACCAAATGAGCTTTTTTTGTCTTTACAGAACATGAAGTTTTTAAATCATTATGCACTGCATTGCCAGATGGTGCCTTTAATGGGGACCTAGATGAAGAACGCCCTGTGCTCTTTGGCTGTGAATTCTCAGAGGCTGGAACGGGCTTAGAGGTTTTAACCGACTGCCCTGCTATATCCTGACGGTGCTTCTTTTTCTCCAATACAGCATTATTCCAAGCAAGTAGCAGTGGGTCATTTTTTTTAATTCTATGCCTCACATCTCTTCCTAATTTGTTTTTTATATTAAAGTTAATATCAAATTTTGCCAATGACTCGATTATTCTCTTAGTCTGTTTTGAAAATCCTCTCTGAAAAAGAACATGCATCACTGTGTTTCCATTCTCATCTTGCATGTTTGGATTAAGATATGGAAAGTCAGAAGGCCTTGAAGCAAAGAGATCAAGTAGATAGTGCAGAATGTTTAAACCAGTGCCATCTGAAAACAAGAAAACAAATAAACAAATAAAAAATCACTTGCTTTACAAGGCTGTTTTGTAGGACAACAATTTTTAGTACTTTTTTTCTGCAGCTATTAAATGAAAAATCAATTTGCTTGCAAAAGAAAAAAAAAAAAAAATCGACATCTCATGTTCGTAAAACAAGCTTAGTTGAAATGGCTCAAAAATGAGCTTCTCTGATATCCAGGGAAAACAATGCAATGGCAGCAAAGTTTTCAAAATCCCCAGTGCTGCAGGTGTTCCTGTAGCATCAGTTTCATTCCTTTTTTAACCTCTGGGTGCAGACAGATTAGTTCATCTTCCAGCATCAGCCCTGACTGCTACCCAGGGTAGGCTGGTGACTCTGGGCATCCAGACAACTAGCAGCTCTGGATGGTGCTCTGGGGTCATTTGTTTTTTTTAATATGTCATCCTGAAGTAATCTGCTGCAGATAACTTTGGTTTACTGAAATAACCTGTGGCAAATCCCAATTATTTCCTGATATCCGAGGTCCCTAGAGCAATTTCCTAAAAAATAAGATTAGTCCAATACCTCCCTGGGAAAGAAAAACAAAAAACAAACAAATAAACAAACAAACAAAAAGCCCCAAACAAACAAAAAACAAGGGGGGGGAAAAAAACAAACAACCAACCACACCAAAAAAAAAAAAAAAAAAAAAAAAAAAAAAAAAAAAAAAAAGAAGGAAAGAAAAGAGATATTCTACAGCTTTCTGGATTTAAATCAGATAATACATGTGAAATATTTCTTTCCTAACTGTAAAATAGTGATGCATCAAAATCATTGTAAAGAAACTCCACCTCAAAAACTTTACACAGTGCAAAATACTTCTGGGCAGATATTATCATTGGACTTCTTAATCTTTTGATTTAAAATTTACAACTGGCAGTATCTATACTTTTAATCTCTCTAAAGCTATGAAATGAGGTGTGTGCGCTTTAAAAATTAATAAATTCAGTATTTCTAATTATTTTAATCCTTCAACTCAAAAATAATTTTTTCTTAATTTAAAATCAAACCTGACTTTGTGATACTTTATCTGAATTTCTTACATTTTTATGTAAGAAGACTCTACAGTCTTCTCACTCACTCCTCCTCTGAAGAAAACTTGATTTGTGACTGAACAAAAACTGGGAAACAGATTTCAGATGCCACTGTAGGATTTCCTTCAAAGTCTGCTGCCATTGCTCCGCCTTTACCTTTGTTTCTTCCTAGATCCTTCCCGTTTACTTCATTCCCACCTAGTACACATTTTACAGGGTTTCAAAAAGAAGTTTTCCTTTCTAAATCAGCTTGAATAAACAGAGTATGTTCACAAAACAACAATCAAAAGACACATTAAGCTTTCTGATCGCCCCTGGTCACCTGAGCTGCCAGTAACTCTCCTCATAGTCCCAAACCACTGCAAACACAAAGCAGAACACATCAGTTTAAAGACTGGTGTTGGCATGCAAATTCTGGGGGCTAAAACACTGTTAAGCATCCTGATCTGATGCTATCACACCAGTAAACAGCAGCAGAATGGGCAGTGGGCTGGACAGGTAAGAAACAGGGATGTTTTCAACGGTTGCTGTGAAAATGAATGGTGCACATTTGCTAGAGCCCTTCACATTCCCCAGGTACACAAAAGCCTTACCTCTTTTATTTAAACAGATGGAAACTGCAGCATGCAAAGGAGTATCTCCTTGTGCAATGGAGACATTTTGAGGATCTGCACCTTTGGTCAGCAGCAAATACACCAGTTCAAAATAATTCTTTTTGAGGCATATTTGCAGTGGTATTTCAGAGTTGGTTCCAATCCCATCTGGCAGAGCTGGTGTGAAGGACATGAAAATATCATGGATTAAATCTGATATACCAGATCTGAAAACTACAGAAAGTTCTATACAGACGAAGGTATGTGCTGATTGCTAAGCAAGCAACGCTTTTTTTTTGTTAGCTTTTTACACGTATCTGTTAAAAGTAATTGACTAAGAAAATCTTCAGGATCTCCTCTGGTTTCCCATTAAGCTGAGCAATCAGTCCTCCCGTTGCTATAAGAAGACAGAAAGGCCAGAACATATCTTCTTCAAGTCAGTCAGTCACTGATCAAAACAAGAAGCCTCCTTGCATCTCTGGCACTCACAAGGCTGCAGCAGGATTGTGTGTCCATAATTTAGAGCTAACATCAAGTTATAAGATGAAATGAAAAATGTCAAAGTAATCCTAGGAATAAGCCTCATGCAAAACAAGAAAAATGATGATATCCACACTAGCTAAAAAAAGACAGACATCTGGTCATGCCTCTGAAATCACTGAAGTAGTCAATTACTTGTAATATAACAATAGCCTGAACCGAAAGACTGTGGCTTACAGTTTCTATCAATCAAGATAATATTGTGGATGAAGACAAAGAAATTAAACATCGAAGAAACTACAAGCAAAGGAGCAACAATAATCTTTGGCCTTCTACTAACCCTGACAGACAGATTTCATTTGAAAAACATCTTCCATCCCATGTAGCCTTACTAGCTTCCCCACGTCACATGCAGCGGATGCAGCCAATGCACTGCACTCCAACAAACTGCTGCACTTACACAGAGCCATAAAAAACATGTGTTCATATTTCTGAAACTGTGTTGCTCCAAACATGCCAAATAAAATATCAGATCTATTATAACACATTAATATTGCAGTTTTTCACCTCCTCGTTCAATCAAGCATCTTATGAGGTGCACTTGCTTATCCCATCTGTCACACTGTTGGATAATGTTGCAGATGTCCACATCTGAAAGAGTGCAGTTTTTGAAGAGTCCTACACCTGAGGGCACTTCCCCACTGGCTTTCCCTGTTAGCAGCAGCAAAACTTGATGCCACATTTGCTTCTCCAGCAACTGTTTTATGAAGCTGTTAGCACAGGCACAGGAGATGTTGCAAACCACCCCTTCAGGGATTTCTGCAAGACAGTCAAGACAACATAACTCACTCAAACCACATAATAAAATCCATCTCACTGTAAACTAATTTCAGAATAATCAACTCATTAAATTGAAAGTACAGAACAGCAAAATGCAACACTTGCATCTTTCTGTCCTGATGATGACAGCCAGGTAAGTTTCAACATTTTGATTCATCATACTGAAATTTTGTGCATATTCCAGTGGTTCTAAGCAGAAAACACAACAGTAAAAATAAGTAAAAGCACATAGTCGAAGTAGTATCAGTTGCAGAAACAGGGAAGGGAAGAAAGGGTAAGAGAGTAAAACCTGCATGTCAGCATCAAACACATTTTTCACAGTGATGATGTTTTGTGAAGTGGAGAAATAGGAACTCGCTGTACCTCTCACAGAAGACAGCAGTTTCAGAAATTGTTTAACTGCATCTTCCTTCAATACATTTTCAGGATGCACTCCACCTTCAGATTTGTAGAACTGGACAAACTGTTCAAGAACATCCAGGAGAGAATCTGTATCAACTACAGCTCTGCTTTCATTGCCCCCTGCAAAACATTACAGAAATTGAAAACCCAGTTCCTTGCTGGCATGTTTTCAGGGCAGGACTGTAATACGTTACATCTCAGGGCTCTGAGAAATGTGTGGTGGCAGGTTAAAATCAGATGGCTGAAAATCTTACTACCAAAGCCAGTCCTGTGACAGACTTCATATCCCAAAGGATATTTGATACACTCTTGACCATAATACACTTAAACTGAAAATTGTAATAGTTCACAAGTTGATCTGCTTGCAGGCAGGACACTGCTGCCTCACAGTGATACAAGAATTTTTAGAGTAGATGACTAAATACAGTAATGCTTTCAGCATGGTTTCAATCAGGTGTCCTGAGCTTGTCTGATTCCTCAGTGGGATTTAAGAAATACAGCCATAAAATAATTTGTCCTCTCAAAATAAAAAACAAACAAACAATAACAACAAAAAACCCCCCACACCTACAAGTTTAAGAGATACTTAGGTAACGAGCAATTGCATATTTTAAATTATGTCCTAATAAATGTCCTCAAATGAAAACTGAAAGACTTGGCTTGACTTTCTCAAAAGCTTTGAGGAACTCAAGTACATCAAAGACCAAATAAAACAGTAAGCTTTATCACTTAGGAAAAAGAGACAGATAAAGCTGGTCGTCCTTTTAGGAACCAGGATTAACCTCAGACTGTTATCCGCAAAGGAGTGGCTTATTCTCCAGCACTAAGCCTAGAAAACTCTTGGGGGCTGTGCACTTGCAAAAAAAATAATAAGAAAATTACCACAAAAGACAGACTGAGCTACCTGGAACACCAACCAAAGCAATTACCACCACAGAGGGATTGGTGTTAACCTCCTAACTGAGAACAATTGGTCTAAGACCTTCTCCAGAGCAGGGCAGGAGATCTCTACAGTAAAGAAAGAAGAACTGCAGGAATCTGCTTGCTGGGAGCCATAAGATGAAAGTGCAATGAAACCTGGTGCTTTCCAGCAAATTTGTATGTAATACACACATGAAACTAGTGACGTAGCTTAAAAAACTTTGCTTTTTGCCAAGTTTGATTTGCCTGTGCAGTATTTTGCTCCATCTGTGCTTTGAAATCTGCAAGACACGAGCAAGTTCTGGTTTGAAAAGGTTATGCTTAGGGCTAATACAGTAATAATGCCAATACAGGTGTTACCTTAAAGTTCTGGTTCGTTAGTGCCAAGGAAATAGCGCTGGGATAATTAAGATTTCTGTCTTTCGGGATGACAATGTTGCTAATTTTTAAAACATTTTTTGAAGCTTCCCCATACTCCAAGTGTGTAACTAAATTTTAGCTCCCTTGCTTTGCTTACGAGAGGCTCTTGTAGTTTTAGTCTGATAGTCTGCTCTGCTACTCTTTTCCCTCAACATGTGCAGAGGTTAAAATTTTCCAAGTAACACAGTTTTAGCTGCATATCACCAAAATAGATCAAAGATGGCTAAAACTCTGTGAACAAAGAGTTCTTGCTAAAATGTTACTTTGTTTTTAAAAATTTCAGCAACTTCTCACTCACTTTTTCATCATTTCAAGGCTTTTTTTCCCCCTCAATATTTTTTGTCATTAAAAGTATTCTAAATATGCCACCAATATGTTTCATTTACCAAAGACTAAAGTGAAGGTAAAAGGTTAAAACTGAAAAAGCATCAAAAAGAAGCAGCTTCTAGGGTGGGTTGTCAGACATTGGAATGGGCTGCCCAGGGCAGTGTTGGAATCCCCATCCCTGGAGGTGTTCAGGAGTCATGTCAACATAGTGCTCAGGGATATGGTATAGTTGAGGACTGTCAGTGTTAGGTTGATGGTTGGACTCGATGACCTTCAAGGTCTTTTCCAACCCAGGCGATTCTGTGATTCTGAGGAAGCCTCATGTTAAGGGTGAGAAAAAACCCCAGTGGCTTATACTAACTTAGAGCAACTTGTAGTTACTTATTGCACAATATACTAAGAGCATCAATTGGATGGCAGCCACTTTCAGGCAAGGACAAAATGTTCATCCTTGAGTGATAGAAGATCAGGGTGACAACTCATAGGAAAAGTTACATAAAAACACCTACTATTACCAATTATAAATAAAACAATTTTGTATCTAAAAGATATAATTTTAAAGTGGGAAAAGCACACAGTCCACATAGTACCTGTCTGTTTCTTAGAGGCAGGGTGTTTCTCAATGTGATTGCTGACTGCTTCTACAGCATTGAAGTTTTTGTTCTTTTTCAAGATATCTGTGACATATCTTGACCGTGCATCTGGAACAGTGGGATCAATCCCAAAATTCAGGAGCATGATCACATCTTCTGTTTGACCTAAAACATTACATGAATAAACATTAGTGGAAAAATAATTCTCACTGTTCAGGGGTTTTCTTCTGTTTTGCTTTGTATTCTTCATTTCCTGGCACAATTTCTAGCAGAATTTTAATTTTAAAAAATATTAATTTTCCACTGCCGGAAGAATGAGGTATTTTTCCCCAAAGAAACCCATTCAAAAAATTAAAGCTCTATCTTCATTATTATTAATTGGGAAACGAGAGCACAGAAACACAAAGTGACCGGGTGCCAGGCTCACTACAGATGAGCCAAAGGGAAGCAATCCAGTGCTGGGGATGAAACCAATAGCCCAGCTCAAGTGTCTCTGCACCAATGCACACAGCGTGGGCGGCAAGCAGGAGGAGCTGGAAGCCACTGTGCAGCAGGATGACACAGTCACCACTGCACTCAACGGGCAAAGAGATCAAACCAACCGCAACGGTAACAGACGCTCATCAACTAAGTCTCTGAAGTGTCTGTATACAAATGCAAGAAGCATGGGGAATAAGCAAGATGAACTAGAAATCTGGGTGCAGTCACAGAGCTATGACCTCCTCACAATTACAGAGACATGGTGGGATAGTCACACAACTGGAATGTGGCAATGGATGGCTATGTACTTTTCAGGAAGGATAGACTGAAAAGGCAAGGTGCTGGAGTTGCTCTTTATGTAAGTAAGCAACTAGAATGTATTGAGCTTAACCCAGGGAGAGATGATGAAAGTGTTGAAAGCTTATGGGTAAGAATCAAGGGACACGCAAACATGGGAGATGCTGTTGTGAGGGTCTACTACAGACCACCAAACTAAGAAGTTGTTGTTGATGAGGCCTTCTACAAGCAGCTGGAAGCAGCCTCAAGATCACATGCCCTGGTGATCATGCGTGACTTCAATCATCCTGATATTAGTTGGGATGATCACACAGCCAAGCACAACCAGTCCAAAAGGTTCCTGCAGTGCACTGATGACAACTTTCTGCTGCAGGTGGTGGAGAAGCCAACGAGGGGAGGTGCGATGCTGCACCTTGTATTAACAAACAAAGAGGGTCTGGTCACAAATGTTAAGGTTGGGGGCAGTCTTGACTGTAGTGACCATGACATGTTAGAGTTTAGTGTTATTAGGGAAAGAAGAAGGGTAATAAGTAAAATCTCTACCCTGGACTTTAAGAGGGCTAACTTTGCCCTCTTTAGAGATCTGCTCAGAAATACCCCGTGGGTTAGGGCTCTAGATGGTAGGGGGGGCACAAGACAGCTGGTCAATATTCAAACTCTACCTCCACCGAGCACAATATAGATGTATTCCCTTAAAAAAAAAAAAAAATCAAGTAGAGGAGGCAGAAGGCCTGCATGAATAAACAAGGAGCTCCTGGAAAAATTCCAACAGAAGAGGAAAATTTACAAAATGTGGAAAAAGGGTCTGGTTAATTGGGAAGATTACAGAAATGCTGCCAGAGTGTGTAGAGACTCAACAAGAAAGGCCAAGGCTCTCTTGGAACTTAGTCTGGCTAGGGAGGTGAAAGATAACAAGAAGAAATTTTTCAAATACATCAATGAGAAAAGGAAGAGTAGGGAGAGAGTGGGTCCACTGCTAAATGAGGTGGGAGATATGATAACAGACAATGCAGAGATGGCAGAATTGCTGAATGCCTTCTTTGCCTCAGTCTTTACTCCTAAGACTAGCCCTCAGGAATCCCAGTCACTAAGAAGTAAGGAAGTAAAACTGGAGTGAGGAAGACTCTCCACTGGTCAGTGAGGACTGGGTTAGAGCAACTCTTGGAGCAACTGAAAATGCACAAATCCATGGGCCCTGATGGGGTGCATGCACGTGTGCTGAGAGAGCTGGCTGACGTTGTTGCTGAGCCCCTCTCCATCATTTTTGAAAAATCATGGAGAATGGGAGAGGTGCCTGAGGACTGGAAGAAAGCCAGAGTCACTCCAATCTTCGAAAAAGGCAAGAAGGAGGACCCAGGCAACTACAGACAAGTCAGCCTCACCTCTCTCTCCAGTAGATCCCTGTACAACAGAGAGCTACGAGGATGATCAGGGGACTTGAACATCTCTCCTATGAAGACAGACTGAGAGAACCGGGGCTGTTTAGTCTTGAAAAAAGAAGGCTGAGAGGGGTTCTTACTAATGTCTATAAATTCCTGCGGAGTGGGGGTCAAGAGGAAGATGCCAGTCTCTTCACAGTGGTGCCCAGTGATAGGACAAGGAATAATGGGTGCAAGCTGGAACATAGGAAGCTCCACCTCAACATGAAGAGAAACTACTGTGAGGGTGACGGAGCACTGGAACAGGCTGCCCAGAGGTCATGGAGTCTCCTTCTCTGGAGACTTTCAAAACCCATCTCGACGTGTTCCTGTGTGGCCTACTCTAGATGATCCTGCTTTGGCAGGGGGGTTAGACTAGATGATCTCTAGAGGTCCCTTCCAACCCCTAACATTCTATGATTCTATGATACACATACAGTCTCTTCTGGAAATGCAGGAGTCATTTAGCAACAGATAGATCTGCTGCAAAAGACACATTACACCTTTCCAGAAAATGAAATTATTTAGATATAGGTTGTGCACGTTTCATTCATACTATTAATGAGACGCACCAGAATGTCACCACATTTAATAACCTAAAAGTCCAGTGTTATCCTGGCATTGATGCTTATTTCCTGTTGCCACCTCGTGGGCAGAGTAAGAAATACAGGAAGAGCCAGGCTAAGTTAGAATTGTTTTGGTTGGAAAAGACCTTTAAGATCAAGTCCAACCTAGTATGGCCAAGTCCACTACTACACCATGTCCCTCAGCACCACATCTACACATCTCTTAAGTAACTCCAGGGATGTGGACTCTACCACTGCCCTGGGCAGCCTGTGCCAGTGTTTGACAATCCTTTCAGTGAAGAAATTTTTCCTAATATTGAATCTATACCTCTCCTGGCACAGCTTGAGGACATTACCCCTCATCCTATCACTAGTTACTTGGGAGAAAAGACCGACCCCTGCCTCACTACACCCTCCTTTCAGGCAGTTGTAGAGAGCAATGAGGTCTCCCCTCAGCTTCCTCTTCTCCAGACTGAACACCCCCAGTTCCCTCAGCCGCTCCTCACAAGACCTGTGCTCCAGACCCTTCACCAGCTTCGCTGCCCTTCTCTGGACATACTCCAGCAGCTCAATGCCCTTCTCGTAGTGACAGGCCCAAAACTGAACACAGTGTTTGCGATGCAGCCTCACCAGCTGAGTACAGGGGGACAATCACCTCCCTACTCCTGCTGGCCACACCATTTCTGATACAAGCCAGGATGCCGTTGGCCTTCTTGGCCACCTGGGCACACCGCTGGCTCACATTCAGCCAGCTGTCGACCAGCACCCCCAGGTCCTTCCCCACCAGGCAACTTTCCAGCCACTCCTCCCCAAGCCTATAGCATTGCATGGGGCCGTTGTGACCCAAGTGCAGGATCCGTCTCTTGGCCTGATTGAACCTCATACCATTGGCCTCGGCCCATCGCTCCAGCCTGTCCAGATCCCTCTGCAGAGCCTCCCTACCCTCAGGCAGATCAACACTCCCACCCATTTGGTGTTGTCTGTAAACTTATTGAGGGTGCACTCGATCTCCTCATCCAAATCATTGATAAAGATGTTAAACAGGAGTGGCCCCAATACCCCCTGGGGAACACCACTCGTGACCAGCTGCCAACTGGATTTAACTCCATTCACCACATCTCTCTGGGCCTGGGCAGCCAGCCAGTTTTTTACCTAGTGAAACATACACTCATCCAAGCCATGAGCAGCCAGCTTCTCCAAGAGAATGCTGTGGGAAACAATGTCAAAGGCCTTACTATCAAAAAAGAAATCCTACAGAAAACATGAAGGAATGTATTCCATTTTCCTCCTCTGGCAAAGTACACAGCTACTTAGGTTTTAAATCTTCACCTATTGAAAAGAACAGGATAGGTCTCCAGGTGGTCTAATACGATTTTAAGGGCATATCAAACTTTAAAAGATGTAACTTCTATGGTTCTAAAAACTGCAGCATACCTGTGGGAAAATCATAACCCGTCACACCAAAGAGCAAAGAAAATGGTCACAGATCAGGTATAAAATTTCAAAAGGGTATTGTTGAAATGTTTAAATACTAGTTGCCATTATAAAGCCTACATTCAGATAACAGGACTTCTTCATTTTCTTCCTTAGCATAACATAGTAAACAGTGGGGTCTGAAATTTTACTCTATTATTCACTTTTCCATATGAAAACAACACACACAAAAAAAAAGTATTTACTGCGTTTATGAGAATATTCACTGGAAGATGCCACAATATGCAGGAGGGTGCATCCATCTCTGTCTTGCTGGTTGATGCTATCCTTCAAGTCTGGCCTCTGAGTCAGTAACCACCTGAAGAGATGGTTCTTTCCTGAAATGATCAAAAAAACCCCACTTGTTATAAATGATAAACAGATACAGCAGAAACAGACCCTGGTTTTTTTCCCCTATGGAGTGGCAAGATGCATCTGTATGAAACCTCTTCTCAAAGACGAGGAGTAGGAGAGGGAAGAAACATGTGAAAGAGATCATGGTAAGAGCCAGCTGCATTGTGGGAGACATGATGCTAGCTACATTCCAAGTGCAACTCTGAGGTTGACTCATGACTCTTTAGCACATGTAGAAACTAAACTGTTGCTTCACATTGAGGTGCGAGGAAGAAATACTGCATTTTTGTCAAAGCTGATATATTCAGGTTATGAAAGACCCACATCAATCACAGTTTCACTTCAAACCATGGAAGAGAACAACCATATCAGGTTTGTGCTGCTATCAGGCACAGATGATCAAAGAGACTGTTATAACATTTCCAAAGTAGTGCCTTACTGACACATGCAAGGTTATACCTAGATGATCTGATCTCATTAGTTTTAAAACAAAAATTCCAAAAAGCTCTAGCTGCCTGATGAAGGTCACCATTGTTTTGTTTTAGCTGTGGATGTCACTCACTTGCTCTGATACACAGTCTGATAACAGCATGAAGCGGATATGCTCCAATGGTTTCAACTTTTGCCCCGATGGAGATTAACCACTTGACTAACTCCACTACTTCTTGCATCTTGTCACCACACACATACAACTCAGAAGTCTGATAAAAGAGAAAAATAACAACATGTTATTTTACATACACAAAAGGCGTTTCTTTTTTAATCCTATTTCCATGGTTTTTTATGACAAGAATCACCGGAACAGTAACAATCAAGCCACATCCACTGTGAAATGAAACATTCATTATATATGTAACAATTCCAGTAGAACCTCAAAACAAATACTTTTCTCCTAGGCAACATTCATGAATCTTAAAAGAATCTTGTCCTGCTCTGAAGAACACTGAACCTGAAGTCTATTTTATAATATGTATTTCTATATTTCTTCTCTGTAATTAATTGCAACTTTCTGCCTTACACTTATGTATTAAATGTTACTGTATCTCAGTGCAAATATTGCTGTAACTGCATATTGTGCCTTTTAAGCTTGGATGAGGCATTTTATGCAGGCAGTTACCCCAAAGCAAGAAAAGGCTGGAGAAATACTTGAAATTGGGAAAAGGGAGCTAGAAACTTGGGGGAAGGAGGTCTAGGGAACTCAGGTAACCAGTCCTTTTACAGCTCAGGAACTCTGTGGATGGAGCATTCTTGGCATTATTATGACTGCTCACACAAAGAAAAGGTGTTAAGCCTTAGGAAATAAGATTTTTGGCCAGATAAATTCCAAGAAGGTGAGCTGATAAAAGTATGGAATTTACAGGGAAATTTACAGACCAAGATTGAAAGCACACAGCCTAAGCAGAAGGTGGCTGAACTGAAAAAGGATGTTCCAGTAAGGACTTAATGACCACAAAGCACAGTCTACAAGGGGTACAGCAATATGGGGAACTCTGCAGGTGGGCAGAGGAAGCTCAGACGGAAATTGAGACAATATGCCAGAAGGATCAGGACATGAGGGGGTGCTTGGAAACAGCGTTCAGACATGATTTCTCCATTTGTGCCAGTCATCTTTTTAAATAGCAGTCATCACACATGCTTCCAACATCCACAAATAAATCTTTTTTTCTAACACCTCATGCCAAATTTTGACTGGCAAGAATTACTGTTTGTGCGCAGTTACAAAATCAAAATACAACAAATTACAGGGCGTATGTAGTGGTAGCAGGGGAAGTTTGAGTTGTCAGAAAGCTGTTTTCTAATTTTTGCAAAAGAGAAGCAGCACTTAGGGATCTTGATTCTTTCCGCCTTCCTTCTTGTACAACAAAGCCACTGGAACAGCTAAGACTGTTGGGATCAATTCAGCAATGAAGAACATACTATTTTGCAAAGGCAACTGACTTTTATCCTCCTCTCTCAATGAGGAATTTTGATTTACTTGCCTAGGAAGGAACATTTTTTGCTAAGACACCCTACACACATCCTCTACTGCACTGCCATGCTTTACTGTCAGTGTGAGGACCATGTTCATCCCTTGCAGGACTGCTTTGCTGATGTGCCCCAGTCCAGGGTGCTGCAAAGGGCTGCAAGCAACAGCAGTGGCAGTGGGTACCTTTGCTTGGGAGATGCTTTAATCTGAGGCTCTCATACCTTGTCCCCACCACAGCTATGCTTCTCTAGCATACCACAGCCCTGTTGCTGCCTGGCCATGGGCCTGGATGATCCAGGACCAAACCCTGACCCATCCTCCCTTCCTGCAAAAAACAGACTAAACACACAAGGGATGATGGAGAGTAGCATAAAGTCCTACACTGGCTATTCCACTCGCACTGGCACAGCATACCTGCCTAACGACAGCTAATCGAGGCATGCTTGTGTATACTCATCCACTAACTCTTCTGCTATCACTATTAACAAGCCTATGAAGAGATGGTGATTTATTTCCTTTGCCTTCCCCTTACTTTTCAGAATTACTCCTGCTCACTCAGGCATCTAACTAAAATACATTTATTGAAAAAGCCCAACTTGGAATTATTATGAAAAAAGTACCACAAGCACCATAATAGCCAAATGGTAAATTCTGATATATTCCATCGATATACCCTAAACTGCTAATTTGCCAGCTAGTAAATGCCAAGCAATTGTTCTGCGTAGCCTACAATTAACATCTTCTGAAGCTTCCGTCAGGAAAAACACAGTGCTGTAAGAAATCTAGCACACTCCAGCATAAAGCCTAAGGGAATTTCTCAATGAATGTGTAACCGTATCTTTTAGAAGTAGAACAGCAGAACTATAGTTAACTAACTTATACACACAAAGAAATGGAAGAATAAAACGACAAAAAAAGGTGTACAGAGAAGAATTTTTTAATGGTCCTTAAAAAATGTTTTACATAACTGCAGTTGAAACAGGCTGGGCATCCACCACATGACAACACACATACAGTGTGACATACCTTCAGAAAGTTGTTATATTAATGCCTCGGACACCATCTGTTCCTGAGCAGCAGAACTGGTGAACTCCCAGCAGCTCCTGGCTCACAGTTGGCCTCCAGCTACACCCTGGTTGCCAAGGGGCCAGAAGCAATGGCTGCATACTCCTTCATGCATTCAAAGTGTTTTGGTGAGATATCCACACACAAAGGCAGGGATGCAAGCAGCAGCAAGCCCTACAAGGCCGCCTCGCTCACACAGCAATGTGGGCAGAGCCTCTGGGGTGTACCATTGTGCAGGGCACATGCAGCAGGCAGGCACAGACACAGACAACCAGCAGCAAAGTGCACATGAGCATGGCAGTTTGACAGCTGGAAGATTTTATTTTATCCGGCCGGCACAGAAAGCTTTGGAGATTCCCAATTGCTGGAGAACATGAGGAATCACAAGATAAAGAAAAGAGCAAGTTCCAGAAGAACAACAAAAAGATCAAAATCTGCTGACTGCAGATGCCACCACCCCAGTGAAAGGCATTAGGAATTGTGGCTACTTGGTCTACGACTACATGTTTCCATCTTCCTGAAATCCTCCAAGTCATTTGAAAAGTGCCAAAGCCTTTAAGGAGAATGTTTAGCAGTTGCTGCCTAGGGATAAAGCAACCTACAAAAAATTTAGGGCACCAAGGGAAGGGAAAATTCCAACACTGCATTCAGCTTAACTCCCTGTAATCATACTCAGCACCATGAAGCAGTCCAGAGAGAGGTTAGCAAAGTATAAAAATATCCTATCCCACGTATATCATAAATATTCCTGGTTGGAAAACATATCCCACTTAACTGATGTCAGATATTTTTCAGCATTAAATTCTCAGGTTCCAAGCATGACATGAATACCTTGCTGTACTTGAGAGGAAGACTTCTTTTGATCAAATTAAACTACATACAGAAGTTATGCAAATTAAGGATTTTTTAATTTTCAGATGAAAAGGGACAAAACAGATGATTTAACATTATCATACAAAGTCCATATATTATTTTACATTTTGTTTTTCCTTGATCCGTTTTAGCCTTGCTCACAAGATAGAAAAATCTCTTACTAAAGTGAATAGCAAGAAAAGAAATAGACACAAGGGGGAAAAAAAAAAAAAAAAGATGATACTTTACCTCAAAGAGATTTTTCAGTGATAACTGCTTGACTCTGAGATTGGGGGGCAACTTATTCTTCTCAGACAACAACAACAGACAAGACTGAAAAAAAACCCAAACCACACATTAGTGATCTTACAAGCACACTTAGAAACTTTGTTTTTCATTGCCTCATCAGATCTCATAGGAAAGCAAATGAGAGCTAACAACATTTCAGACTTTTTTTTAAGATCATAACAGATTACTGAATCTCCCTTTCTATTTTTCGACTGAATTACTGTAACATACAGTAGACTGTGGGAAGCTATGACTGATGAAGTTGCCTCAGAAATAAAAACCATGTAGAAATGTCAGGCCCTAAAAGTCTCTCCAATACACCTTGGAAGTGACTTTACTTTAGAAGCAGACCTTTACATTCACAGGGATGAGACCCACCAGTTACACCAACATCCTGAGCAGAAAGCAAGAAATGCATACTGCATCTTTTTTCATTTTCTGAGTTTCCCTAACAACTTTACCTTGCTCCTTGAAAACCCACCTTGCTTCACCAGAAGACAAGAGAAGAACTATGGACGTCATCTACTGGCACTTCTGTAAGGCCTTTGATACAGTTCCCAACATTCTTAGCTCTAAATTGGAGATATCGGTTTGATGGATGGACTGTGGGATGGATAAGGAATTGGCTGGATGGCTGCATCCAAAGAGTTATAGTTAAGGGCTCAGTGCCCAAGTGGAAGCCAGTAATGAGTGGTGTCCCTCAAGGGTCCGTACTGGGACCAGTATTATCTAATATCTTCATCAATGACAGACAGTGGGATTGCACAATGCACCCAATCACTGAGCAAGTTTGCAGATGGCACCAAGCTGAGCGATGCAGTTGACATGCTGGAGGGATGTCATGCAGAGGGACCTGGACAGGCTTGAGGAGTGAGCCCATGTGAACCTCATGAAGTTCAACAACAACAAGTGCAAGGCCCTGAACCTGGGTCAGGACAACCCCCAGTATCAATACAGACTGGGGGATGAATGGATTGAGAGCAGCCCTATGGAGAACAACTTGGGGATACTGGTGGATGAAAAATTGGATATTAGTTGGCAAAGTGCGCTTCTAGCCCATAAGGCCAATCACATCCTGGGCTGCCTAGAGAGAAGTGTGGCCAGCAGGTCGAAGGAGGTGATTCTCCCCTTCTACTCCGCTCTAGTGAGAGCCCACCTGGAGTACTGTGTCCAGTTCTGGGGCCCCCAGGACAGGAAAGACATGGACCTGTTGGAGTGGGTCCAGAGGATGGACAAGAAAACGTTCAGAGGGATGGAACATCTCTCCTATGAAGACAAGCTGAGAGTTGGGGTTTTCAGTCTGGAGAAAAGAAGGCTCTGGGGGGGACCTTATTGCAGCCTTTCAATAAATAAAAGGGTCCTATATGAGAGACTTTTTAACAAGGCCTGTAATGACAGGATAAGGAGTAATGGTTTTAACCTGAAAGAGGGTAGGTTTAAATTGGACATAAGGAAGACATTTTTTACCATACAGGTGGCGATACACTGGCACAGGTTGCCCAGAAAAGATGCAGATGCCCCATCCCTGGAGTGTTCAAGGTCAGGTTGGATGGGGCTTTAAGCAACCTCATCTAGTGAAAGATGTCCCTGCCCGCAGCAGAGAGGTTGGATGGGGAATGTGGGGCTGTGGTCAGTCCATAGCAGTCCCTCTCTGTCACTCCCTCCTCTTTATGCTTCTTCTTCTGGCCCAGTGTAAGCCCTCCATGGGCCGCAGTTCCTGTCAGGAGCTGCTCCTGCATGGCCTCTCCACAGTCCGCTAGGGAACCCCTGCTCCCGGCCTGCACAACCTCCTTCCCCTCCTTCCTCCCCTTACCCAACCCTGCTGCTCGCAGGGCTGTTTCTTTTTCCCCTCAGTTTGCCAGGCACGGTTTTGCCCTTTATGAACCACATTTTCCCCCAGGTGCTGCTCTCTGGGCCGAGGGGCTGTGCCCTGCCGTGGGGCCGCTGGAACCAACCATGTCTGGCACCAGGCCTCACAGAGGCCCCCAGAGCCCCCACTGCCAGCGCCTCACCACAGACACCTCAGTAACCATGATAATGTTCAATTTTTTATACAGTCACCATAGCAAAGATGATTAAAATAATTTCAGATGATCCACCTTCTGATTTTACTAAGTGATCTGGTTTTGATAAATAATCATGCACTTCCACTGAGATGCTCCTTTATTTGTGGGTCTTTCACAGACACTTCAAAAGTCCAGCTCATCATACAGAAGGAAAAATAAAAATCACAAATAAACATGTTTTTTTTTCCCCTCTAATTTCTTTCAAGAATAATGACACCAGATGGCACCATAGTTGTAACAGAGACAACAGCAAGAGAAAAGCAGGATTTCATGTTCATTCTATCCCTTCAAGAAATCAATTTCAGAAATTATTTACCACTAAAAGTATTTTTCAAGTCTTAAAGATGAAGACATTTGAAGCAGGGAACAATGAACGTCCACTGTTTTGGATTTTAAAGGTAACAGAAGCTTACCCTGAAGGGGTAAGACATGGGCGCCTGCTGCGCAGCAGGAGGTAACGCAGCGACAGACTTACCCGCCACATCCCTTTCTGGCCCAACCCTTCTATCACCGCTTGCCAAATGAGAGCATCAAACCTTGCACTGAAAATATAATCATATGCAGGGGCAAGAGTTGGTGGGAAGACTTGTTCATCTGCGAGAATAAGCAACCAAGAAAATTACTTAGTATACACAGCACTCTTAAAACTGGGTTCTTAACTAAATTATTTAATTGCACAGTGACAATTTCCACACTGATTAATACCCAGGAGAATGCCAAATGGGGGCTTCAATATGCCTGACCACCCAACTGATATGGCACCTTACCAGTGGCCAGTCTTCATTAAACAAAGGGAATTAAAAAATTAATCCCTGCCCTTAAGAAACACCTCTAAGCCCCAAGACATTGTGAACCTCGTGGTGGTTCTTCCACTTCAGGGTAAGCCTAACTATGGACACTGCTAAAGCTAATCAAGGTAGCAGGGGCACAACCAGAAATCTCCTGGCACGCCTGCAGGCCCTATCAGACAAAGTCTGTGAAATGAACAAAAAATTAAGTAGAGGAGATACTGAGGAGAGGGCAGGGAGTCATAGGATGGACTTTGCTCAAAAACCCCACATGATGCCACAGAAAGGCCAAATGCCCTCTTTTCATTGCTGCCCATTACTAGCTGAGGGAAAGTCCCCCACACTGGAATACACTGCACTGTAAGCTCAAGTTTAAGTTGAGCATCTTATAATTATTCTCAAACCCACCTAGCTAAAAGAAAAGCAGTAGTCTGGCAAAAGCCACTGTAGCCTCAGGGGTCCGGAGCTCCTAATCTCCAACCTTGTCTCCTTGACTCTGAATTTCAATCTTTTCTAACTATTTCACAACTGACATGTTCTTGTGAGATAACATACTCCCCTGCTCAGTGTTCTGGGATTGTTGCCATCTGCTGTATACAAACTGGACCAAGTTCACATCCTTTTGATTAGGCCACTCAACATATTCATAATCCTCAAACAGACCTGTGGCACTAAAGACCAAATGAATGACCTCATGAAGGAAGTCCTACCAAGGACCTGTGTTGTCATCACTACAGACAGGTTCTTAGAAAAATTAAGCTCTTAAATTGAGTTTACCATTGATGCTTATGAAGATCCCTGCTATAAAATCAGCAACTTGAGTTTGATCTGCAGAAGCACTCAGGAGAATCAAACCTTTGTGAAACATAGAAATTGCCTCATAAGTGTCTGCTAACATGATCAACGAGTGGCCAGCTCTATAATAAGCCTAGGAAAAAAAAGAGAACAGAAAAGACCATTACTGAGAAAATATTCAGAGATCTTTACTATAAAACAAAATTTTATCATTTTTTCCTAAATTCTCTAATTAAGCTATAAAGATGATGCATAGTACTATTTTAAAGCTTCTTACACACAGATCCAAAAAAAAGTACAACCCTTGAAATTCACAATATGCTACTGATGTCATCACAGATACTATGAAAAAGTGGTAAGTCCTAGAATACAAAATGTGGAAAATAACTACAGGGTGAAAGACATACTGTAAGCAACTATATTTTAATCCTCTCTGGACAGTTTGGGGGTTTTTGTCACAAGGTCCAGAACACAAGTTTATGTTGACGTGCCACTGCATTTTGCAGTATTTACCACAAAGCATTCATTCTTCAGCTGATGGCACCTGAATATGTTTCTATACACCACTGAACCAGGTTGTACTGGCTCAGAGTTACAGTGGAGTCCATTTGTTCAAACCAGGTAACTGGCACGCTACAACACAGTGTAAGGTAAACTGATATTTGCATGTAATTTTGCTGTATATAAATCAAATACCTTCTACTAAAGTCTCTGGGAGTCCATAGTGGTTGGTCCAGAAGGCTATTTATTCCACATAAAAGCCAATCCAAGTATATGCCTTTGTATCACAAATACTGTACAACCACTACTTATTCCTAACGGATGAGAATTTGAGTCAATGTGTCCTTAATCAATGTGTGCTTAACCACAAGTGTATGTGTAGTGTATTGTTCTGTCCACTGGTAATACAATATGACCTCGATCACCACGCACTGTTCCCAGGAACCATGGGCTTATTAACATGTAAAGAATATTAGGGCACACTGCGCAAGGGAGCCTTCAAAGCTAAGTCCCCAGCCCAGACTTGACTGCTGTCAGTGACTGATGAATTCAAACTGGTGAGCCAGGCTCTGTAAGAACACAAGTGAACACAGAGCTGGTGAACTTCACCAGGGATAGGAATAGCACAGCGTGCCGTGGCCTGACCATCAGCCTGGCCAGTGCTGCATCATTCCCGGGTCTCCAGCATCACAAGGGCACCCAACATTTTACTACTTGCTATCACCTTGTCTGGGATATTAATAAAATTGTTATCTTTCTTGAAACATTGGTGCCTCTCTTGTTGGGACCCAGAAAGAACCGGCATCTCCTGGTGCAAAAAGAGAGCTGATTCATTTTATTAATAGCACTATTACAGTGGTAATTCTGATGCTCACATACAGAGTCAGACATCAATTCTGGAATTTTATGCTATATTTTCTTATCACACCTGAAAACCAAAACATGATAAAAAGCCCATATTGACACTTGTTTTAAAAAGTAAAGCAGGCAAAAACTGCCAGCTTAAACATCCGAATACCTTAACATACTCCGGATCCCAGCGTAAGCTCTGGTAGGCTGAAAACACTGCTTCTTGCCATTTACCAAGGCTGTACAGGGCAGTTGATTTGTTGCAGTGTAACACAGCTATGTCCTTGAAACACCTAAAAATAAGGTTTTAGCATAACTGTTTATTTTCTTGAAAAAGGATGAATCGTACTTCAGAGCTAGCAACAAGAACAAAAGAAAGAAGTCTATACAATTTAACAAAATCAGAGGTAAAAATAGAGTTGTAGAAATAATGACCATTCAAACATCAGCTATAAAATCTCTTGGTATCCTAAATGATACCTTCATGATATCCTGGCCTCTTCTGAAGCAGAAAGCCAACTGGAATAGTGTGGCATGAGGATTCAGAAAGAGTTTAGACCATCTTGACACACCTAGATACAGTTCAGTGAAAGCCAGCAGCCAAGAACAGGAGAAAACAGACACACAAATGGAAGCTGCTAGGTGGAAAGAATGCTAAACACATTTTAGTCACCAAAAACCAACTTAAATACATTTTACTGTATCATCAGTTGATGAAGTCAACTGAATTATTCACATTTACACCAGACAAGAAATAAAGAAATGTATTTTATAGGACAGAAAATACTAAGGTATATAAAGAGAGTATTATAAAGAAAGCTGGAGAGGGACTTTTTACAAGAGCATGTAGTGATAGGATGAGGGGTAATGGCTTTAAACTGGAAGAGGGTAGATTTAGATGAGATATTAGGAAGAAATTCTTGACTGTGAGGGTGGTGAGACACTGGCACAGGGTGCCCAGAGAAGCTGTGGCTGCCCCCTCCCTGGAAGCGTTCAAGGCCAGGTTGGATGGGGCTTGGAGCAACCTGGTCTAGTGGCAGGTGACCCTGCCCATGGCAGGGGGGTTGGAACTAGATGATCTTTGAGATCCCTTCCAGCCTAAACCATTCTATGATTCCATAATATCGAGCATCTGCTGGATCCAAGAGAGTTTCTGGAAACAGCTGCATACAAATCACAGGACTACAGTCCACGGAGTACTGGGGAGCCTGGAAAACCTCCCTTTGTCTGCACTCAAACAGTATGTGCCACAGTGCTGCATCCTTCATCTTAGTCCATCTATTAATTTACACTCCAGAAAGTTGTTTCAACTACACTGAACGCATTTAGAGCACATTCTTGCAAGCAAGCAATACTGACAAGATAACCTATGGCAAGGGGAAAGGAGACACTGAGGAGCAGACCCCTACGATATGATGAAGCCCTGCTTCTCACGAGGGCCAGGTGCTGGAGGTAGCCTGCTTGGCTGTGTCTCCCTCCCTGCATATTCTCCAGACTTATTTTACTACTTAGTCTAAATGGCTAATAGTCAAAATAAATGAATGGCTGGTGATAAATTGGCTTAGCAGCAGTAGTACTACAACAGAGTAATGAATATTTAACAGGCAACATAATATTCAGATATTTAATCATTAATAACATCGGCAACTGATGATAACTGATGAAAACAAGCACTTAATATTTGGAAATAAATACCCAAGGAACTCTTCTGCTGAAAAATTAACTTTTAACCAATCTGAGAATACTAAGAAAGACCAGATAACAAGAACAAACTTTCATGAATCATTCTAAAGATCATCAGATGACCCATATATCAACAGGCCATAGACATGGCCAGTACAGAACCGCAAGATTAATTCACAGCATGTCAGCTAAGAAACAGAAGAAATTTAACAGAAATCAACATGGTTTATGGAAAAATAACTTGAGCTTTAATTATACTAATTTATAATTGATGTTTATATAAAAACATTCAGATTACAGTCACTAATCTCCCACATACGTGTCAGGAACAGTAATTTCTCTTTAATTATAAAACTGAGTGACAAAAGATAGAAGAACACCAGGTGTCAGGGCAAGAAATACAGTTCCGAGTTAACTGTAGTACTGTACAAATTTCAAACATGTCTTACAGTTTACATCTCGTAATTCAAAAATACTTACGGGACCCACTGCATTAAATAACCGAGCATATTCAGAGCTTGATCATACTTTCTGATGGCCAAAGAGTAATTTCCATTTTTAAAAGCCTGATTCCCAGCTTTTCTCATAAGCTGTGCATGTTCCATGGCATCCATGCTAATTAAGAGAAAAAAAAATTAATCAAACAAAAGCACTGATTTATGAGACACTTCTTTCCCTAAAATCCACTTAGATTTTCACCTGGGTTTTTGCATATGTCATGGTTTAGGCCCAGCCAGTGGCCGCTTGCTCACGCCTCCACACCCCCCATCTCATGGGCTGAGATAGGGACAGTTTAATAGGACAACAGGAGGGAATAAATAACAATAACAATAATACTAATGAAAGAATATATGAAGAAGTGATGCACAACGCAGTTGCTCGCCACCTGGAACCCAGTGCCCAGCCCATTCCCAAGCCACAATCCCCTCCTTCCCATGGCCAACTGCCCCAGTTTAAATACCAAGCATATTGTCACATGGCATTGAATATCCCCTTGGCTACTCAGGTGACAGCCTCATCTTTGCTGTTGATGCCCCAACTACCCATTTATTTTTTAAATAAACCACAGCTAACCAGATCTACCATTGGTATGCATTTATTTTTCAATTTTTCTCCTCAAGTCTTAAACCATATTTTTTAAATTAAGATTCCAAAGTATTTAAATGTGTGTACACACACCAAATGTGGGAGGAAATACCCAAGAGAACAGAGTCCCTGTGCTCAGGAAATGAGTGAAGCTATATATCTCAATTAGTTAAACACAAAACTCATTTACTTGCCTTTTATTTATCTTTATGGCTTTATTGTCCAGCCTGTCTAGCTAGACATTCAATAATCCAATGTATACAAAACTGCACTGAAACTCGATTACTGCATGAAAACACTGTAATGTAAGTATATTAACAGTGCATGAGGACCTTGAATGCGATTTAAAATAGTTATTAAAATGAATATAGAATAGCCTTGGCTGGAAAAGACCTCTAAGACCATCAAGTCCAAGATGGTGGAGTCCCCATCCCTGGAGGGATTTAAGAGACGTGTAGATGAGGTGCTGGGGACATGGTTTAGTGGTGACTTGGCAGTGCTGGGTTAATGGTTGGACTTGACCTCAGAGGTCTTTTCCAATCAAGGCTATTCTGTGATTCTTCACAGATGGATTTTATGATTAAGAGCCATTTCCATTACCTGCAAAAACTTGTACAAATCTCACTACTATTACATGAGATTAATTCATCAAAAATGCACAGACTTACTTACTATCCAGGTATTAGCAGGCCTGGAACACAACCAGTAACAAACTGTAACTTCATAACCTGCTAACATAACCTGAAAGATCTCTTCACAACAGAGCAAACTAGATATTCTTAAGTATATGAACCTACAGACAAACCAAGAAATACTACTGACATATACTCCTTGTGATTAACCTGAAATGCTGAGAAATAGTACTGTATTGTGAACACAGAGGTATGGAGAGGCACTCAATGGATGGCACTGCACCTCCCTCCTTTATCCAAGCACAAGAGGCTCTGGGCAGTATGACACCTGCACTAAGCAGATAGGGGAGCAGCAGCTCACAACTCTGAAGGAGCAACAGCAGAAGAACCAGGTGCAACCACAAAGCTCAGATCCAGACCACTTCAGGCTGGCTGGGAAAAGGCCTGTCGGAAGTTATATCTTACTTAGTTAAACAAATAAACACTCTGTGATGATGCCTGCAAACCAAACATCATCGCTAATTCCAGGGAAGCACCAAGAGCAGGCGAAATTCCTGGCTATAAACTAAACCAAAGAAAAATTGGTCAATAGGTCCTAACTACATGAGGGAGATACAATGACCAGTCATGCTAGAGGAGTAATTATGACATTTATCCTAGGCAATTAAGTCATCACTTTGTTGAGCAATGTGTGTACAGTATATACTTTTAAAAATACTGCTTATCCAGACAGCAAACTAAATGTACTCATAGTGTAAGCAAGACTCTTTTTTACACTGTACAGCATGAGCACTATTGAGGTAAAGAAAAGGAAAAAAAAAAATAATAGAGCAACAGTGCAAAGAATAAAAGCAAGTGCTAAAAGATGGTTCTACCTCGTTGTCATGGTTTAGCCCCAGCCAGCAACTAAGCACCACACTGCCACTCGCTCACTCCTCCCCATGTAGTAGGATGAGGAAGAGAACTGAAAAAAAAAAGCAGAACTTGTGGGTTGAGAAAGAGACTCTAATAGAACAGAAAAAGAAGAGAAAATGATAATAACATACAAAACAAGTGATGCACAGTGCCATTGCACACCACCTACTGACCGATGTCCAGCCCGTCCCCGAGCAGCGATCACTGACTCCCAGCCAACTGCCCCCAGTTTATATGCGAGCATATGTCCTCATCGTAGGGTATGGAACATCCCACTGGCCAGTGTGTGTCACCTGTCCTGGCTGTGCCCCCTCCCACCTTCATGTGCACCTCCAGCCTTCTCGCTGGCAAGGCCTGAGAAAGAGTCTTTCACTTACTGTTTAGTAACAGCTGAAACATCAGCGTGTTATCAACTTTATACTCATAGTAAGCCCAAAACACAGCACTGCACCAGCTATTAGGAAGAAAATTAACTGTCCAAAATCAAATACCTCAAACGCTATGTATAAACCAGATAAGGAAGAGATGTGTGCAAGATCTGGGTGAAACAAGGGAAACAAGTGGAATACAAACACAAGAAAACTCAAACTCTCGCCTGCTTTGGGCAGGGCTGGCCTGAAAGACCTCCTGAGGTCCTGCTTTCTCCAGATTACCACTGTACTTTGGTTTCTATTTATGCAAACTGTTATAAAGCAATTATTACTAATAACTAAGCCCAGCTGCCTGACATCCCCAGCTACCCACATACCAAACTCACGTAGCCGACACTGCTCAGCTCCTTTTCAGATGCCCGACCAGCAAACAAGACCACAGAAACAGGACCCAAACCCAGCCAGAAGTACTGGGCCAGCCCTGCTGATTTGCAGTAATCCAAGCAAAACCTCAAGACAAGGACACCACTAAAACATTACAAACAATCACCTAGAGTAGGGATCTGTCGTTGGCTTGCACATAGGAAAGGTATTAGACCAGGAAACAACATAGCGAGGAAATGGAAATAAAAAGCACATGACTAAGGACAAAACACTTTCCACAGGACGAGATGGGTTCACACACCACAGCACATCAGCTCCAGAACTGCTTTACACCGCCAGCACTCCCTGTGAAACCGGAGTGCTACATCCACAAACAGGGCAACAGAAACCTGACAGACTGGCTCCTACAGACCACTTGGGATGTCCTCAGCCTGTTCCTAAGGTATCTTCATGTCACTGAAATTACACCCCATTTGGGGAAGGCCCTACAAGGAAAAATAACACCACTAAAAGGCAAAAAAAAAAACCAAAAAAACACAGCTCTCGGTTTATAGGCAAGACCTCAACACATTGCTGATTAATTTGGTGACAAAGGTCCTCACGCAAGGCCATGACACACTGTCCTGAATTTAGGGTGGCATCTTGGAGCATCCCTCCTGCCTTCCTCACCAGCTGAGCGCACGAAGACCAGCTTTCGGTGAGGACTGCTTCACAGCGTGCACCAGTGACAGGCTGGGATTTGTTCCCCAGCACACCCTGTTTTGCCAGGTGAAACAAAACAGACCTGGGGTTTTTTTGCTTTCGGTTTCAAATGATTCTCCCCTCTTTGTAACCTACCGATAACAAGTTATACCCGAGAGAACATACGGTTAAGGCAAGCATGGAGCTGCATTTTCAAGGAAAACTCTATGTATACATGCATCCATGTCAGTTTTGAGTTCCAGTAAACTCAGACAGGACTTGCATCTCCCGTTACACACACAGAGAAACCGATGCAAAAATACGTTCAATCTACACATGTCATCACTGGTTCACAAAATAAATAAACCTCAAACCTTGCAAAACAACATGAACAGTTAACTCTGCTTCCTGTCCTCAGAAACAACAACAATTTAGGAGTCCCCAGTCGAGCCCAGCCACCCCAGACCTCCGTCAGTCCAAGCAGGAGGTGTTTACACTGCTGTTATTTGCTCAGCCCAGCAACGTTCTGTCATCAGAGCTGACTGGGTAAGGAAGCAATGGCCACAAAGCCTCAACATTGCCTTTGTACTGCTCACCTCAAGATGATATCGCATCGGAAATGGGGAAAAAAGGTAAAAAAGCAAACCAAGATTCCCCTACCAAGCAGGTATTCCTGCTTGTGCACAGCTCACAGCCCGTGCTGGGCACGTTTAATTGCACTAAGGTAAAAGCACTGCTGGGAAACACTCCCTTTTGCATGTTTGCACCAAGCGACCTGAAGTTCATTTCTCTGTAAATTGGGCAAAAAATACAAAGACAGAGGTCTTTTTGCTTTTTTTTTTTTTTTAATTCAGAAGTGCACACTGTGCCCGAACTCCTTTCCAAACGACAAGGTCCATGCTGATAACAGACCACCCCACGACCTTCACACGAGTTTGCTGTGCGGGGAAAGGCTCCAAACGCGCGGGGCCCGGGGCTGTGCCCAAGGAGTTGGCCACCACCTCGTCAGCGCCCCCCGCAAGCGGGACCAGCCCAGCGCACACCGCCAGCGCCCGCCAGGAGCTGCATCGCGCTCTTCCCTTTTTCCCCTTCCACTGCCCGCACGCTCCCTGGCAGGCTTCCCAACCAGCACAGGCACCCCCCGCTGCCCGCCGAACCCCGCACCCGCCCTCCCGAACCGCGCAACCTCCCGTTCAGTACGCGGGAAGCGCACGCCAGCTCCACGAAGGTGGGACACCGCCCCCCCCGCCCCCCAATCCCGCATGGAGCGGCCGCAGACGCGGTGGCTTTGCCAGACGGGCGCAGGGCAGCCGATGCCCCCACCAACCAACCAACCAACCAACCAACCAACCAACCTACCTACCTACCTACCTACCTACCTGCCTGCCTGCCTGCCTGCCTGCCTGCCTGCCTGCCTGCCTGCCTGCCTGCCTGCCTGCCCACCTACCTGCCCGCCTGATCGCCCAAGGGCCCCAGGGAGCGCGGAGGCGGCCACCGCCGCCACCAAACATGGGCGCCCCGCGGCCCGGCCCGGCCCCGCCCCTCGCCCCGCCCCCTCCGCTGACGCCACATCGGGAGTCGGGGGGCGCGCGCGGGAAATCGAAACCGAGCCCGCCCCGCCCCCGGGGTCGTGTGTGCCCCCCTTCATCCCGCGGCGCGTCACTGCCTCCGGAGATGATGCAGTGCAGCCCGCCGTGCCCAGGGGCAGCAGCTGCTGCTCGAGCCTTCCACCGCGTAAGGGAAACCTGGGGAGCTGCGAGAGTTCCAGGCCAGGCTGGATGGGGCTCTGAGCCACCTGGTCTGGTGGGAAGTGTCCCTGCCATGGCAGGGGGGCTGGAACGGGATGATCTTTGAGGTCCCTTCTAACCCAAACCATTCTATGATTCTATGAAGAGACCATTCAATAATTCACTTTTCTGTGACCCTGTCCCGGTTTGAAAGACAGGTGTCTGCTAAGGAAGGCAGAAGCCCCCCTTGGAATGGAAAATACAACCCCCTTCCCTCCGAATTATTATAAAATTGAAATTAATGGGCTTTCAGGCAAAGATATGAGGAAATGGGAATAACAGTTTTTACTAATATATATAACAAAACAATAATACAGAGGAACTGGTTTAAAGCCTGGCAGAGTCAGGGATACAACCTGGCCCCCTGCCGGGCAGGGTGCTGGTACCAGTCCGATGTAGTGGTAGCTGCAGTTCTCTTTGAAATGGTCCTGTTGAAGCGGTGATCTTGTAGAAAAGAAGCCTGGTCCTCCTCCAAAAATCCAGTGGTGGTGTAATCCTTGTCCTCTGGGATCCCAGCGGGTAAGGCTGCTCGTGCTGTTCCAAACCCCAGATTCTTTTTTATCCCGATGGGAATGTTTGGCTCCTTCCCCCTGGCCGGAGCATCTCACAAAGGGATGGTGAGTCACGGGGCAAGGCACTGATGGGCGCATTAACAGAAGAATAGTCCAGGTGCAGGTTAACTATGGGTCATGCGGCAAGGCATTGTTGGGGCTATTAACAGAAGCTAGTCCCGAGGGAGGAGGCAAGGAACATCGGCGCCTGGTTTCAACAGCTCATGGTAATAGAATACATTGCAACCCAGGACAGACCCACAGAATCACGTTTCTCTCTGCCACCGAGTATAACCATCCGCATATCTTCTCCCGTAAAAATGAGTTTCTGTTCAGCATCCATCTTCTGTGCTCAGCTTTCACAGAAATAATCCTGCTACACCTTTAGGGACCAGAGAAATGAAGCACTGCAAACCTTAGCGCGGGTGTTTTTATCCCTGCCCTCTGAGTGAAGTGCATCAAAATAATGGGGCAAAGCCACTTAAAGAAAAAAGCGGTCAAAAGTACAGCCACAATTGTTTTGGAGCTGCATCGATACGAGGTGGGAAAACGGCATGGTCCCCAGTCTCCTCGTTTGCTACATAACCTAAAGAACACCATGGGTGAGATTTCACAGTTCTTATTCAGGCAAAAAGAGCTCATGTGAGTCAACAGAGCATCAATGTTGAGAGGAATGAGTGGCTGACGGGGACTGAGGTACCTGTGCTGAAGAAGAGTACAGTGTAAGGGTTTAACTAAAGTTGGTTAATTACATGAGTTCAACTAGGTTAATTATAAGGGTTCAAACTGACATCTAGTTACAGTTTGCAGCCTAAGGCCTTATTACTTTCTAATACTCCTATAATCAATCTACCTTTATTTTCAACAACCTGTCATTCCATGTAACCTCTCAACAGTGTTATTTAGGTGTATTTCACTTCAGGGCAGAGAAACCCAGGATCAACTCAACTAGTTCTGGCACAGAAAGTAGAGAACACTGCTTTTTGGC
The DNA here is from genome assembly GCA_028020825.1 of Podargus strigoides. NCBI lineage: Eukaryota > Metazoa > Chordata > Aves > Caprimulgiformes > Podargidae > Podargus > Podargus strigoides. The sequence continues at coordinate 10,108,123 of CM051623.1, read as the reverse complement.
TTGGAAGGGACTCTGACCGAAATGCTGGCACAGTTTGCGAGACATGGGTGTGTTTGTCGAGCCAGTCACAAGACAGAAAATGAAACTTTTTTGTTGTTGTTTGTTTAATTCAGCTGTAAAAATGAAACTTGGCCATGTGTAAGCCTTTCGCCTGTGTGCAGCGGGACGTTTCCTTCTGCTGCAGAGCAAAAGGCTTCTGAAAGCTGCGTCCCTGCCACGCACACACATTGCCAGTGAACTGCTGATTCTGCAAATTATTGTTTCCTGATTCTAAACAAGTGGAGAAGGAACAGAAACTGGACAGGGTGGACCCACTTGGGGAGGCAATACCTTGTGTCTGAGTGCACAGGCAAGCAGTCAGGTGTGCTGGCTGGCACGGGGTGCTCTGGCACATCCAGCGAGGCAGCCTAAAATGATATATAAAGCCCTTTCTACCTAGCTCCTATACCCATTCCAGTGCAATTGGATAGTAGGAACATTGGTGTGGGTATATTTCTAAGGGAGAACCTTTCTTCTGAATGGAAGAGTGAGGAACAAATCCCTCCACTTCCTTGTCACTGCCCACATGAACCTGCACATCAGAGTTCATGATGGAGGTGCATCCATTGCATGGAAGGGATGGGCCTTGGCACAAGGCTGATGTTGAAAATTGTGCTTTTTAGCTCTGCTCCTTTTTCAATGATGGAAAAATCTCACTTTGAGGAGAAGAACACCCTTCGTAACACATCTAGTAGAGTTGCAGCGTTTGTTGCAAGCCTTTGGCCATGCTGAGCTTGAGGGAGCTACTCCAACAGCTCTTGCTTTCCTAAGCAGTCAGTATCTCCCAGCTCCTGCGAGCACAGTGCTGAGACCAGGTCACATACTGCTACATCTTACCAGAGACCTGCATCTGAGTGGGATGCAACTTCAGCTCCCAACTGAAGGCGTTGCATCAGTTGTAGCGGCAACATGCACCCGACACTGACACAACCTTAACTGGTCAGTCGGCATCGTTCTCTCTCCTTCAAGGACCCAAGCAAACTATACCGTTTGTCAGGGCCCTGGGGACACCAATGAGCCTTAAGGGCCCTGACCAGCCTCACCTGGGTCACCCCTCAGCCCATGGGCCCAGAGATCACAGGGTTTTGTCTGACCCTGGTTTGCCTCATCAGGCCTGATCCTGACCGCCACCCACAGGCTGACATCCCAGCCCGGCCTCAGCCTGTCCCCACGGAGCTGTGTGATGTCCTGGGGGCTGCGCCTCACTGCCCCTGAGCCAGCCCTCCTCCCTCAGTGGGGCACTGGAACTGACCCTGGCTGGGGAAGCCCCTGCCCAGCTGGTCCCCTGAGGATCCCCATGTTTCCACATCCCTTGGGAAGCAGCTGGCCCTTGCTGCTCCCTGACGCCATACACAGAAAAAAATGTTTTTCCTGGTATAATTGCCCCACATGAGTCAACAAAAATACAGTAGCCATAAATGATGTCTCCAGCTATTACAGCTACGAGGGCAGAAGTTTGTGGGGTAGGTGCAGTTTCATGGAGGTATCCAAGCTGCAGCTTCTATCAAGGTGATTATTTCAGGATGTTTGCTTGACTTTAAAAGCATATCCCCAAACTGACATAGTAATACTGGTGCTGAACTTCTCCTTACCCTGCTTTATTTCTGAGGTCAAGAAACATGTCCCAGAGAAATCAGCTACTTCAGAATAATAGCCTTAAAAGAACTTTTAATGGAATCTAAGCACATAGTAAGTAAAGGATAATGCAACATAACTAATGGCAAATACATGCCTAGTTTACTATTTGGCTTCTAGTTGCCCTAATGCTGAAAATCTCTCCTGTATAATGTATCTTGCCAGTTATCCTTTCCTGTTACTCCTTTTCCTTAATGCCTGACTGCTTAACCTTGCCTGTGTCAGCAGCACATCAGCCAGTATCTGAATGTCTATTAAGGCAGTTTATAGCCCTCCAAGAGGAGGTCTGGGTCATTGTACAAGCAGTTGCCAGTGATCCACGCACAATTGTTGGTGCTCTTTGCAAAACAAGGCATTTTGTTCCTCCCATGTTTACCACCAGCAGAGTCCACAGCCATTTTCCCGTGTTATTCTTTATACACTTAAAACAGTTCTGGCACAGTATGTCCTGAGGTGGGTCTGGAGTCCTGTGACAGCAAGCACTCTGTATCTTATTAGGAAAGCAATACACCACAAGACCTGTTGTACCTGGAAGGACTGCTCTAGGGATGTCTCTTAGCTAGACTTTAACCTGGCCATTGATAGCAGCATTAAAGCTGGAGAAGCATAAAACTCACTTAGTATCACACAAATAGTTACCTTACTTTACTATCTCCTTTTAAGGCTGCTATTCAATTTGGAATAACCCAGCCAGTCCAAGACTGTTGACATAAAGTGTAGTCACTCCTATGAGAGCAGTTCAAATAGTCTTACAAGAGGCAGAAACAGAGCAAGTGATGAAGAACAGGTAGGGAGAGCAATAGGTGCGACCAGGGTAAAGAAACATGCTCCTTCTGCACTCATCTCAACCTATTTGTTTAGGAGGCAAAATAGCTGAGCAAGGGGAGTGAGGGCAAAGCAGGACAGACAGAAAGGTGGAGAACGGAGAAGATGAAAGTTTTGGTAAAGGCACTCCCTGGTGCTCACTGATAGACTGGGACCAGTAAGTCTCCCCAGCAGCAGCGTCTGAAAGAATCTGGAGAAAGGGCAACCAACAGCTGGCAGCAACAGAACAAACAAAACCACGGAGCTTGTCCTCAGAGATGAGTCATCCTGGGAGAAACTTGTAATAATAATTAACGAAGACACACACTTTTGTACTCTTTTGTTTTAAAGTAAATCCATAAATTTTCCCCAGTTCTAGTTCAGTAATTTCGAGCCAATAACTTCAGATCTATGTCCCAGTGCTTCCATACCAGTATGTTTTAATGGGGTGCAGCTGTCTACAGATGGTGTGACATGGGAATGCCAAAACTCCCGAGATAACTAAGATTGCATGAAGCCAGCCATGAAAATAACATTAGCAATGGTCCATCGGCTGCTCTGGAGCATGAAGGTGAAGCTTTAATTGGCAAAGAACATGCCCATCCACAACATCAAGGACTGGATGGGATTTTAGAAAGAGAGAGTGGTGTTGAGCCTTACTTCATGAGAAACAGAGGTGTCAGGCTTGGTGACAGAGAGGAAGAGGAGTGCTCCTAGGAGGAGGTGCCAAAAGGCCAGAAGATGTTTGTGCATCAGGAAACCAGTCAAGAACCTGCACAGGCTAACCAGGACAGCTAACACAAATATGCTCCCATCCAGGTCTCAGCACAAGCACACCCCTAGCTGTGCACCAGAAGAGACTGGCAGATTTTCTGTGCTTGTTTTTGTAACGAGTCTGTGCCAAGTTCTAAGCAGGAAGCATTTGTTTTTACTGCCAACAGTAGCTACCACCGTCATGGGTGCAGAGGAACAAACAGCTTCTCCAAATTCCTCTTGTCCCCTTATGCGAGTCAGCCTTTCAAAACCAGCTCATGACAGCAACTACTGAAAAGGACACCTGTCATAACCCAGCTACACCAAAGGGTTATGCGTCTGTACGGGTTCTGCTGAGGAGACAGATCCGAGCTATCCCCTGATAAAGAAAGTATAACCTCAGTGCAGTACTCAAACTCCTCCCCAGTTGCCTTACTTCCACCCAACTGTTTAAAAATACGTGTATGTACAATACCAAACCAACACCCACAGAACGATGGTCAAAAATACGAGATAAAAGAAACCTACCCACTGGGCTCCAGTAGGAAGAGAATGAAACCAATCAAACATCAGAATTGCCAATATATGAACGCTTATTAAGCATCTGTGTGAGCTGACACAGGCAGGTCACAGGAACAACCATGAAACCACAGATAAAAATGCAAAGAGCAAATTTATTCTCATTACCCTGTGAACTGGGGGATCTCCATGGCAGCAGCCGGGCCAGAGGCACGTAGGCGGGAACGCAGGGCTGCACAGCTCGGTCCTTGCTCGAGTCAGAGCGAGAGATTCCAAACCTGCTGCTTTTGCCTTTATATCAAGGATTTTTCACAGGCAGTAGTTTTCCACTGTGCTTTGGTGTTTCCCACAGCAGGGCAGGAATCTCAAGCATGTTTTGGAAAAGGGTGCCTCTGAGTCTATCCCAGGCCTGTGTTATCTCACCGCAGATGTACAACTTGTCAGGCACAAGGCTAAGCAACAATTAGTTGTGTGATATATGTGTTTTTTGACACTCCAGGTGCAGGTCACTTGAGGGTGTTTATAATCCTCCTCGCCGGTCTTCCGTTATATTCCCTCAGCATCTAAATATTCACTAATTGTTGCTACATTTTATCTAACTTCAGTCAGATACTCACAAACAAAAGTACACAGAAACTTGATAGTAACAGGAACAGTGACGATGCAGATTACACTCACGATTGCAATTAAGGTGATCAGAGGTATAATACGGTCAGGCGTACCTGGCCAGGAAGATATCACCGCACTGGTGAGATCTTCAACTAGCTCCGTCCAGATTTGGTTTTCATAAAGGAAGGTTACCTTACCTACGTGCAATTACTTGAAACCATGATCTAAAAAAATCAAACCATCAATCAAAGGCAAAGTGCTTTTGCAGTTTTAGCCTAAGACTGGCTATTTGCACTTGGGTGCCTTCTGAGGCTCTTACTTGTGGTTTTGGGTCAATAACTTTTCTGTGTTCTGGCAGCTCTAAGAAGGGAGGTTCAGAAGGAGGGTTACCACAACACCTTCTGCCACCCACCCTCCAGGACCTTCCAACTGAGCCAGTGTGATCCCCTCCACCCCAGGGGTACAGCATGACTAGCATGGCCATTCCTGTACAGAACTGAGCATCCAGCCACTGCAGCCCCGTGTCCGTTCCATCTGTGCAGGACATTTCCTCCAGCTGTAGGACTGCCTGTTCAGTCTGTATCTAGACCTTTGCCTGGCTCTAGAGTTGCTGGCAGGGTTTCTTTTCCTGAATCACTTACCCCTTACCAAGCACTATACCCAATCCTCTCACTCACATACATACCCACCATGTCCGCTAGGTTAAGTTAAAAAAGGAAATGATGAAAAACAGATTGTCTTTGTGTGCATTTCAGTTTGTCAAGTAAAGAGCCTTATCCTACAAAAGGGCACGTCTTGTTCACGCATCTACTGTTGTTAAGAGAGAGAGCACTGGAGTACACATACACCTTCCTAGGAGTTACACACACATCACCTCAGTCTTTACCTGATAGGACCAGAGTCTCTTTCAGCAGGTGACCCCAGTGAGCTGACGGGTTCTGCTTCTGACTGCTTTCACACACACATTCTCTCTCTTAAGTGATTTCCCTTTTCCTTAGGTTCAGCCCTAGGTTTCCCATAGCAGTCTCAGGTATCAAATCCTATATAAAAAAAAATAATTTATTAATATGGCACAGCAGAACAACAGTTCAAGCTGGGTGCCTCTGGAGAGGGACCACAGACAAAGAAATCCCTGGGCAATTATACCCTCAAAATTTATGTATCTGCCGCTCACACACTCATCATGTGTTGTTCACACGCCTTTCTGGTCCAACAGTGATTTCTGGTTTGGGGTCTTCTAACACCCTATTGGATTCTTTCTCTGTCTCCAGGCAGGCTGCTCACTGTCCTTATCTTGTCGACTTGCAGCTTCTGCTGATGGTTGTAGCCTCCTCATCTTCTGGTTTGAGTTTCTTTTGCACCTGCTTGCTGGCACAGCATGGGAAGCTGAAAAGTCCTAAACTTAGGCTAAACACTACTTGGCTACTAAATCCAAAACACAGCACAGTACCAGCTACAAGTAAGAAAATTAACTCTATCCCAGCCAAATTCATATCAAGGTGAAAGTCCACAGCTTGCAGCCTGAGATTTCAGCAAATCCAGCTACTCCTGCTAAGTAAGTGGTAATCAAACAGTATACCAAATTGCACAGCATTATGCATGCTGTAGCTCCTGTGTCCTAATGCTAGATGATTGACTCTGAGCAATTAATTCTATTTAAAACTTACAGATTTAAGATACACAGCTGGTATTTCTTAACACCATCATACTACTAGAGGAAGACAATATAGCTGCACTATACTCTGATTACCTTCAAAAGTGGTGGGGATCTCTTTAATTAATGTCTGAATACTACTTATTCAAATATCCCACCAAGTTTTCCACAGCACTTTTAACTCTCCCAGTCTTACAAACCTATTTAACCCTAGCACAAGCAGGCACAAATTCTGAGTTACATACCGCAGATACTACTATCTAAAAGGCCCAGAGCTGTCTGCAGAATGTGATGCAAATGTCATGCAGTTCTGCAGGTCACTGTGCTCTTCTGGTTACGTGGCTACTCTGAACAGCCGCCACGTATTGCAGCACAGGGCCTCCCCCTGACTGGGAATTGAGCTATTTGTTTTGGAATTTATTGTCATTGGGAGCAAGGTCTCTCCACAGAAGCAAAACTGAAAAGTGACATTTTGGCAGGGCTTCAGCAGCCCACTAAGATAAAAGCCTCTTTTTACCTCTTATGATTTCCCCCACCTTCCTCTCTCTACACCCCTCCCAATTACAGCACAGTAAGAGGGTAAACCATTGTCCTGGGTTACAATGTATTCTATTACCATGAGCTGTTGAAACCAGATATGCCGATGTTCCTTGCCTCCTCCCTCGGGACTAGCTTCTGTTAATGGGCCCAACAATGCCTTGCCGCATGACCCATAGTTAACCTGCACCTGGACTATTCTTCTGTTAATGCGCCCATCAGTGCCTTGCCCCAGGACTCACCATCCCTTTGCGAGATGCTCCGGCCAGGGGGGAAGGAGCCAAGCATTCCCATCGGGATAAAATCTGGGGTTTGGAACAGCACGAGCAGCCTTACCCGCTGGGATCTCAGAGGACAAGGATTACACCACCACCGGATTTTCGGAGGAGGACCAGACTTCTTTTATACAAGATCACCGCTTCAACAGGACCGTTTCAAAGAGAACTGCAGCTGCCACTACATCGGACTGGTACCAGCACCCTGCCCGGCAGGGTGCCAGGTTGTATCCCTGACTCTGTCAGGCTTTAAACCAGTTCCTCTGTATTATTGTTTTGTTGTATACATTAGTAAAAACTGTTATTCCCATTTCCTCATATCTTTGCCTGAAAGCCCCTTAATTTCAATTTTATAATAATTCGGAGGGAAGGGGGTTGTGTTTTCTGTTCCAAGGGGGGCTCCTGCCTTCCTTAGCAGACACCTGTCTTTCAAACCAAGACAACCATATGCAAACCCCAGGTAATATTTATTGAATTACTGATGTCAGTATTGTCACCGCACTGGTGCAAACCTCAGTGCATCTAAAACCCTGCATGTGTTCCTAGCTGACAGCAGCCACAGTGCTTTTGCTACTCTCAATATCCTGCCCAGTAACTGAATAGTTACATTACTAAAATGTGACTTCTAAGTTTTAGAGCACACAAGTAACTGACTGGAGGTAAGAAAGTATGATTTACCCCCTGTTGCACTTCTTTCTGGAAATTAAGCATTTTGACTTTTCTTAATCTATTTTACCTTAGAAAGTTTAGGAATGTAGAGGTCACTAGAGAGCTCTTGGTCTAAGACTCAGATGTCCCTCAAGAGCTAGTTCATCTACTAAAGAAAAGGCTAAGGTATTGAAACTTCAGCATAACCCCTACCATTCTGTGATATGTATCTTGTCCATTAAGGTATTTAAGTTAAAGAGCAAGATCAAAATAAGACTTTTCCATCTTTTGAGGTCCCTTCCAATCCCTAACATTCTGTAATTCTCTAGTAATCACAATAAAAATTAGGTTAAAACACCCCCAGTATTTACTGCCAAGGAAAATATTAGAAAACAACTATTTTTCCCTGCAGTTCAATCATGCAGTAATCACAGAACCATAGAAGAGTTCAGGTTGGAAGGGGCCTCCAAAGATCAAGTGGTCCAGCCTTCGATGGGAAAGGGAGCCTAGGTGAGACCAGGTAGCACTGTGTCCAGTTGCATCTTGGAAACCTCCAGTAATGGGGGCTCTACCACATCTCTGGGGAGGTTGCTCCATTGATTGATTGTTCTCAGTGTAAAAAATTTTTCTTCTATCTCAAGATGAGAACAACTGCATATAATTTAAAATATGTTTATTCTTCAATTTATGTCCATTAATATCTAATAATTCTATATAGTTAGTATAGTACTTTTAAGTTCATCTTAAGCTTCCCCTGAGACTATGCCAAAATAACTGCTCTTTCAGAATATACTAAATCCCAGAGGGAAAAAAACAGTGACAGAATACATACAGTGCTATGCAGTAGTATTACACCATCATACAGAAGTTACCATCCGGAGCTAACAAAATGTTTTATAAAGATAAGTCCCATATTCTGCTGAATACACAGTCACACAGAAAATAAGCTACAAAAATGAAGGAAAAAAAATAGGGCTTTTGTTTCATATTTCCTGACTGGCCCAGAAGATTTTTTTGTTTCAAAGAAAAAGATAAGTAGAATATCAGAAAAGCTAGCATCATTGTGAACAGTAGCTTGGAAAAAATCTAAACACTGTGGAACGACGCATGGGAAAAAAAAAAATATTGGCATAAATTTGGTCTCATAAATTCCATCTTTATACCATTTCAGGAACATGGAAAATGCTGCCTCCGTATCAATGTGTGACTCTTTTACATAAGCGTTCTGCTTGTGACAGTTTTTAATGTCAGATGAAAAGAAGAGATAAGTAATGTTCTGGTATGTTTGCAAAGGACAATTACAGAATGCCTTCCCTACAGCAGGACCCTCCCTAAGAATCAGGACTTAGCCTGCAGCCAAGTAAATACCATTTTTTGCCATTATAAGTGAAAGGCTGAAGGATTTGCAGCAGCTTCACAGGACAGGATCTCAGCACTTGCCTGGGTTATGTTGGCCTAAGATGATTTTGCCTGATTTTAGCAATGATAGCAATTATCTAGTGACCATATTTGGTTTTAGTTAGCTGTAGTTTATTGTGGCAACATGCAGCTATTTTTTGTCGACTGTGTTATCTGTTATCCTAGAACAAAACGGCAGGTACAAGAATGTGGGATGGTACCAGAGGTCCCAGGCTATGAACACAAACCACAGTGGTCATTATAGGAGGATAATCTTGTTAAACCAGTTTAGATATAAGAGAAAGAACAGATTACTGAACAATTGAGAACCAGTGAAGAGCAGGTTCACGTATGCAGATTGCATTAGAAGACTATATAAAAATAAAACCAGGCAGTGCCCAAGACCAAGGAGGAAGGGCATCCACCCTGGCATCAGCCTCCTCCCAGGAAAGAATCTGGGATGCTGGTCTGTCAGCCTCCTCACCTGTCCAGGTGGGCACCCAGGGGAATGCTGGAAGGGGGAGCATGACACTGGAGAAAGGGCATAGATACTCTGAGTATTTTTCTTTGTAACTATTTTAACTGTATTAATGAGACTTCCTTGTACTGATCTGGACTATGAACAGTAGTAGTAGTATTGCAACTAGGCTAACAATACTTTGTTAGATGTTGGTTAGGATGTCAATAAATGCTTAACTTGACATATACAGTGTTTTCTATTAAACCTGTAAGACTTGGAGTGTAACAAGTCTTCAGCTTGAACAGCAGAATAAACTATTTTTTTTCTAGGAAATGCAGCTATGGATGTTTTAAAGTCCATATAAATAAATGCCCATGCTCTAGGTAGAGAAGTGATATTATAGTCAACATACTGACAAAAAGAATGAACTTTGATTCCAAATTCTACCAGGTATGACCTATAGAGCCTTGCACAAATTGTCCTGCTCATCCAGCTGCTCCAGGTTCCCATAAAATTGACTTAATAATAATTCCTTACTTCACAAGACTGCATGCACTATGATGAGGGGCTATAAATACATAGCATATGGACTTCAAATTTCTCATCATGAGCTTCCAGCAGCTGCTTCCTTCAGAAGTCATAAAAATGCACTATAAACTAGGGTGGAAAATCCTAATTGGGGCAATACTTTCTAGTAAAAGCTCCTCTTGCAATATGTGAATGCCTGAGGCTCTGTATAGAGGCACACGACACACAGTCTTGACCAACTCTTCTACATGTACAAGCACATTTTCACTTACCCCTGAACCGTGAAATACCAACTCAGAATGTAATTACCAAAGCTTAACAAGTGTTCCTGTGTCAGGTGAGGAACAGTAACTATCTTCAGTTATATATGGGATTATTTTATTTCACTGGAACATGATTCTGATGCCTTTTTTTTTTTTTTTTTTTTTTTTTTCTGTCTTGGAGTGGGGGTGTGTGTGGTTTTTTAGGGTTTTTTTTAAGGTAGGCACTGCATTAACTTGGAGCAGCTCCTTCTCTGTAAGTAGATTTAGTAACATATCAGTAGTAGCAATGCTATTGCTTTTGGCATTGATATATAGCCAACCATTGTAGCATAAATTTTGTGTTACTATTTTATCCTGGTTCCTAAAGCTGCACGAAATTTCACTGCAAGATGAGTAGGTCTGTAATCAGCAATGATAAGGGTTAAAAGAACTGCCTGGACACTCCAGAGTGCTTGTTGAGACAAGCTGAAAAGAAGCAGAAGTCTGTGAATCAAGGTTATTTGGTTTGCATTCTTTCAGCTATCTCTTTCTAGCCAACTAGACAGTTTCTTAAAACTATCATAAACTCTGCTGCTGTTTAGCAGTAAAAACTGTAAGAAGGGTGAAAGATACTATTTCCCATTAACATTCACATCAAGAAAAATTATTTAAGGGCAAACGAGAAGACATTTTCAGAGATTGGAATATCACTGCAAAAAAAGCTGTTTCTTGCAAAGAAATTTATAAAAGCACCAGCATAGAAAAAAACTTGTTACTTACTGGAATGCTGCTCAACTTGCTTCTCTTTTAACAAAAAAAAAATAATAAAAAAAAAAATCAGGCTTTTTTGCTCGAGCAATCCTCCTCTCATAACCTCCTATTCTACTTGAGCAGCAGTCTAAATCCCTAATAATTTCAACCTTTTATATCAATTTCATCACTCTTCAGTCCTTTCTTCAGTGTGGCAGGTCTCTGACTTTTTGTAGCTTTACCTCATTTTTCGGGGTGTAGTCTTGGGCTCTTGTTTTGTGAAGAAGACAGCATTGTGCCAACCAGGACTTACTCGTTTCCCCTGTGCTACAATCTCATGATCCAATTCTTTCTTAAACCTTATTTACTATTTCTTAATACTCTCTTCAATTGCTTAAGCCAAATAAAGCCATGTTGACTTTGAATGGGTCACTAACAAATTACAAGTAAGTTAAAAACTGTTTTCTGACCTTAATACATGTGAGTTGGAATAGTAAGTACATGCTGCAGAGAAACTGGTAAGACTTGAAAATGGTATACAATGTATTATTAGATTATCAGACCCAAAACTAGACAGACCTTTGCATTTTTAAAAAAAAGAAAATAGATTTTATAATAAAAATCAAAGAATTCAAACTCTATATTGTTTACTGGCACTTGGGACACCTCAGCAGTGAGAAAGATTTTGGTAAGATTGCAGTTCTTCCACTGCATTATTTTTTTTCCCCTTTTTAATTAAATGTTCCTCTGTGTCTCCAAGGGAAAAACCCACTACGTTTCTCTAGTGACTGTGGGGCTGTTTCAGTTTCATGTGTTTCTAAGAAACTAATTCTTCCTTTCTGAAATTTCTTAGCATTGATTGCTAAATATATCAGCTTTCCTCTTTGGGATCTTAAAAAGCATTAAGATTCCAACAAGCTTTTCTCATTCCTTCTTCACCACTTCTGAACACTGGTTAAATCTTCCCAAACTATTCAAAATGAAATCTAGATTATTTGTTTTCTATTTGCTTTAATAAAAACAAATTCATATATTCTTGATCCTCTTAGTCCAAAAAAAAAAAAAAAAAAAAAAGCTAAAAATCAAAGAAGTATTTTACCCTGACACATATGTCTCAACCAGACTTCTTGGGTAAATTATTTTTAGCAATTAATCTGCAACCGGTGTTTCCCTTCTTTAATGGATTGTCACACAAAATAACAGTTTAAACTTGTATGTGTTGAGCTGACTCTAGTTGGACAAGTTGTAATGCAAATATGAAAAAGTCTTTTGATGGCTACTTGCAGCCAAAGAGAGAAATAGATTTCTTCACATCAGCTTCAGCATAGAAACTGGGAGTTTGGCACAGACCACACAATATTTTAAAGCTTCACGCAAGCAACAGCCAGTAAAATGAACTGCATCTGTATGATACAAACTATAACACAAGTATAAATAATATAAGGTGGAAATTTTCCTCCTGGCTGGTCTAGGGCAGATACTGGCAGTGCAAATAGCTGTCAGCAACCACAGGGACAAGGAAGAGTTTGAGTAAACGTGTGCTGTCCCAGATCGTGCACAGAGATCCAGCAGATGCCTGCTGCTTTCCCACTCCCGTTGCCAGCTGCTCTGGTTAAGGTTTGTGGCAGACTGCCCAAGGCCACCAAAACCAGATTCCTCCCATAGGTTCAGACCCTGGAGCAGAGCCCAATTCATCTGCTCTGAAGCTCAATGCTCCCCATGCTCCTGATGCTCCCCAGGCTGGTGCACAGTCGCTTGCCCTCTCTTTGTGCATATTGACCCTTTGTCACCTGCCCCATTTATGCTAACAGGGGAGCTTGTACCAAGGTCCTGAACCTTTTCCTGTGAATCAAAGCAAAAATGCACCATGCAAAAGGTAGCTGTCACTGCAGCCAGAAGGCTGAGGAAGCCCTGGCCAAGGATGTGGCAGGGCAGGACTGCTGGCCTCTACCCAGGTAGTTTTGCCAAGGACAACAGGTGAGGAACCTGAAGTCAGCCTCAAAAGTGGCTTTTGCAGATATCATTCATGCCTGAAGGCATTCATGATTTGAAATGAAAACAGTTTTAACAAAACAGCAAAACTAATATCAATACTAGTGCCAATATAAAGTATAAAAAGTTACACTCAGCTCAGTGAATGTATGGCAGCCATAATAAACAGGAAAGCAGTCCTCGGGAACAGAAGGATGAGCAAACCCCTCCAGGGATGGTGATCTCTGAGAGAAAGAGAAACAGCAGCAGGAGGAGCAAGCTCACCTTCAGCAAACTTCCCCTTTTACAATAAGCATGAGTTTTATGGTGTGGGATACACCTGTTAGCCAGCTTGGGTCAGCTGCCCTGGCTTTTGCCCCTCTGAGCTTAAGCACCTGGTTGACTCAAAACTGCTAATGGCCTGTGTACCACGGCTGGCCTACGATTCTATCCCAGTGAAACCAGGATGATGGGTGAAAAAGAAGATTTATTAAGTCCTATAGCTAGTGCTGATCAGATACAACAAGGATACACTCAGTTGCAAAATATCAGAGATCTTGATGGGCAAGGTATTACTGCACCTCTGCCGTATCAGTGGTGGTGAGCAGCAGGTTTAACAGTGTATGCTGAACCTGTCAAATTAGTATCGTCCCTCAGAAACTGGTGTACAGTGGAAGAGGGTATTAATTTAGTGGGGCAGATGGGAATGGCTCGTGTTGATTACAGGATCCAGTCTGAACAGAGCAGCAGTAATGAAAATTATCAAAATGTAGCTTTTGAGAGGAGTGCCTGCATTAATAAAACCTGTGATTACACCAGCAGTTACAATTGCTGCTGGTAATGTAGGTGCCCTGGCAAATACCTTGAGGGAAATTGGGGCTGTAACTTCAGGACCATCTATGCAGGCGGTGGATAAAGTACAGCTGGCAAAACCAAAAGGAGTTACATCACGTGTGATGAGGAAACAAATGTGGAATGATCTTGTATGAGTCGGTGTCCCACGATCAGAAATAAATGGGATGACACCATCAGGAATGTTCCATCGATAGCAAAAGTTAGCACCTATGCAAAAAAGGTGACTGCCCCCGGCCCCATTCCCAACTCTGTGCCCACCTTCCCCCCCACCTGCCACATGCCAAATCAGCAGAAAGGAAGGTTTGGCAGGTCCCCCTAAATTGCCACCACCATAGCCTCTTACCGTGAGGGGGACCGACGGTCCTATGCTCCCTTAACTATAAAGTGGTGGTCTGGGGGGCATTTTACATGTGTCAGCTCTGGTGGATTCTGGAGCTGGAGTTACTGTATTATTTAGTAATATTAATAATAAAGAAGCCTAACCACATCACAGATCTGTGGATTAGGGGGAAATCCAGTCCCTGCCCTCCGAGCTAACGTTACCTTCACAATAGGAAATGCCACTCCATTTACCACAATATTTGGCCTGTTTGAAAACCAGCCAGCACTTGGAGAAGGACTGGAGAGTCCAGAGAACTGAATAAAGACACCCCCCAGTTGCAGTTATGGTGCTAGACATGGTTACTCTCATAGAAAAAATGAGCAAAAATGTACAACCCTGGAAGGTGGTGGTAGCTCTTGCTAATGCTTCCTTTTCAATAGCCATTGCTTCAGAAAGCCAAAGCCAGTTTGTCTTTACCTGGCAACAAAAGCAATATATTTTCCAAGTATTGCCTCAGGGACACAAGGACAGTCCCTCCATTTGCCAACAAGTCACAGCAGGTGTCATAGCACTATGGCCAGGTACTGTTGCAGTTTACCATCCTATTGATGATACACTGATTATGGCAGAGCCACAAGAAATTGCAGTAGCTGCCAAATTACTGAAAGCGCATATACAGGACCGAGGCTGGGCAAATAATCCAGACAAAATAGAGGGCCCTAGTACTGCTGTACAATTTTTGGGAATAGTTTGGCATGGATAGCTTAGAGAAACACCAAACAGGGTACAGCAAACAGGCCTGTTTTCCTGTTCCAACCACAGCAAAACAGCTACAGACCTTCTCCGGACTTTTAGGGTACTGGAGAACTTTGATCTCACATTTGGTGGTATTAATGCGCCCTCTGCAGAAATTAACTAGGAAGAAGGTTGTTTGGCAGTGGAACAAGCAACAAGAGGACTTTGGTGCCTTCAAAAATGCTTTGAGCATACACAGTTACACACTCCTAGGAGAGGATATACTTTTGAATTGGACATAACAATTCTGTTATTGCAGTCTCATGGGGACTGTGGCAGATGACTGGGCTGAATTTTGGTCCAGGATTTCAGTGTAGGGCACAACTGCTGACCGTGGGGCCTCTGCTCCATTCCAGCAGTCGTGCTAATTGCCAGTTTGCCCTTTCAAAAACTGTCAAGCCATCCCACTCCTGTACTGGGTTTTATCTTAGCTTAGATGAGCAAACAGATTTTTCCTTTCACTCCTTCTCTTTGTAAGCACACTAAATTAGCCGGCACATTCGGTTCAAGGCTGAAGGCACAATGAACACTGCTCATCTCACATTCCTCATTTTGAAATAACTAAAACACCTGTTTTCCCACAGAGATATCCCTACATGTCCTGTGGAGGAAGCTCCCCCTCATGACGAGATAGTGGAAGAGCACAAAAAAGATGCCTGGTTTACCGATGGAAGTGCAACATACACGGCAACTGGACAAAGACAATGGAGGGCAGCTTCATGTGCTCCAGTTCGAGGAATTGTATTATGGCACACAGGTGTACAGGCATCTAGTCAGTGGGCTGAGCTGACTGCAGCATCTCTTGCCATCCCAGAAGGGAAGGCATGTTACTTATATACTGACAATTGAGTCATATACAAAAGCCTCATAATATGGTTGCCAAGAGGATTGGCACGTACAAAAATGCCTTACATGGGGGGCAGATACATGGCAACAAAGTTGGCAATATGTAGAAAGGTATCCATTAAAAATAGGCATGTCTCAGCTTATCAAAAAGATGGTTCTCTTGAGTCACACAATAATAGGGAAGTAGATAATATGATGGGGATGAGAGATGTGGATCATCTCAAGATCATTTGACCGTCTGAACAAATTTGCAAAAAGCGTGTGTGAAGTGCGGGTTTTGGAGCCTTCTGTGTTCATCCAGTTGAGCTGGATTTCCACAGGATAGCAAAACCCCACATCTCTGACACCAGCAAGGCTCCAAGATCAAGCCCTCAGTGTGAAGCAGGATGTGCTCCTGAAATAAATGGTTGCAAATCTTTTTGAGGTGAGCAATAACTGTTCATCTCCCTCTGTACTCTGACAATAAATCATTTTTTATTGCTAGTGCAAATAAATCATATGTTGAGAAAAATTATGAAAAATGATGAAAGATGACACTTTACTCATCATCCAAGCAAATTCCCTGGGGAAAAAAAAAAAGAAAAAAAAAAGAAGTTTGCCTTAGTAGTGGGTTCACTTCTTACAAGGGTTTTTTTTTTTGTGTTTTTTTTTTCTTTTGCCTTCTATTTGTGTAAATCAAAGGAAGTGGCTTGTGCATAATCATTTAACACATCCGCAGCTGGCACAGCCTCATTGGATGGTTTTCTGCCACTCCGATCTGCTTCACCCCCACTTGAGTCTGTCCCGGACCCTGCCCCTGTAAGGGAGCCCTAAGAAGGGCAGTGACAATGTGGCTGCTGAGCGCTTTCACCCTGGCAGCTGTTTTTCCTTGTACGTGCCCTGCTCGCCCCACTGCCTGCGTGTCCTCCAGTGGCAAAGGGGACGCTCTCTTATCTCACATCTCTAATTTTTCTCTGTCTTTCACACAGGTGGCTCTGCACAGGTCCTGCAGCAAACCCCCATATCCATCACCAAGCCAGAAAGCAAAACGGTGCTCATCAACTGTCATGTTTCTGATCCTGATTTTAGCAACGTTTTCATCCACTGGTACAAAAAGAGGCCCAATGCACCTCCCAAGCGCATTGCTTACATGTCCTCCAAACTGTTCCTTGAAAACGAGTCTGATGGGGGGAAATTCAGTGTCGAGAAGGACTCCAGGAAATCTGTCTGCACCCTGACAGTGAGCAAAGTAACTCTGCAAGACTCCGCTACCTACTACTGTGCTAGGTGGGATGCACAGCAGTAGAAAGCCATAGGGGACCCACACACAAAGACACGCTCTGCTATCTGCACCAGATCCTGAAGTCTTTGACACCACACACAACCATCCCCACCTTACTGTCCCCATCAGCCTTGAATCAGACACCATACAGGCAGGCAGATATCAAAGATGCTGCTGTGCTAGTGCACGCTTTGCAGACGTGCACTAGAACCAGCACAGCTCTTATTTCACATCACCAACAAAAAAAAGCTACTTAATACATCTGACTGGATTGCCTCTGTGTGGGTTTGCAGTATGGCAGGGTGGGCTAGCTAAAAAGAAGGAAAAAATCTTTCTATTCCCACTGCCCTTCAAGCTACACCTTTGGAATAAATTCCTAGTTACATCATTAGCATATATCATGGACTAGGTGATCTTCGGAGGTCCCTTCCAACTCCTACCACTCTGTGATTCTGTGTGATTTAGTTTTCTTTCCAAAGCAACCAGTAACAACCTTGACTCTGAAGAACAGCTTTCAGTAGCACAGAACAAATTCTGTATTTTGCTTGCCCTACTGATCTTTATTTTAAAGTAAGCCTACAGGGGCTGTAAAGCATTTGTGTTTCTTTGTATAATACCCAGCATTTGGAGATGCCACCCTGGGGTGTAGCATCTCACCTCACAAGCACAGCAGTGCTGCTTCTGAGCTCCCAAATGTCTGTTATGTATTTTCCTGGCCTTTGGCATTCATCCTATGGGATGGGCAGTAATTCGAGAGACTTCAAATTCATCAAGCTCCATGCTCTTATTTTTTCCTCCCTTTTGTTGGCAGTGGACCTGAGGAAAAGTATCTAACCACAGGCACTGTTTAGCAGCCTTCCACTAGTTCAAAAGCAGTGGTAAAATCTGCTGTAGACTACAAAATTGCTTTTTAAATGAGTTAAAGTAATTTTGTTTGTGTGTATGAGAGAGAGAAAGAGAGAAGGTGAGTTTGTGCTGCTTGTGTAAAAGCTGTAATTGGGCTGTTACCATTTAGCAGGGTTCAGTCAGGCTTCTTTATCTCAACATCACCCTCTTGCTGCCAGAGGAGACTCTCCAGATGGTGACTCAGTGAGTCAGTTCCTTTCCTCAGCCGCAGCCCCCCATCACAGCCAGCAGAGCTGTCACCTTCCTCCTGGAGGCAGAGGCCAACAAAAGCCCTCAGGATGCTGCTGCTCCCGCTCCTGGCCCTGGCTGCAGCCTGGTCTTGTAGGTTCCCCTTGTCACCATGACACAGCATGGGGCAGCAGCAGGAGGCACCAAAGTGTGTGAATGAATAGCAGCCTAAGAGTGTTTACTGTGTTTTCTTCTTTCTAGATGGACAAGCACAAGTGATTCTGAAGCAGCATTCAGTATCCATTACCAGAGGCCAAACTAAAACTGTAAGGATTGAGTGTGTAGCCGAGGGCATATCTGACTTCCAGTCTGCGTATATCCACTGGTACCGACACATACCCTCCAGAGGTCCCGAACGGGTTCTGTATATTGGATCAGGTCAAGCTCTTCATGATGAAAATTTCCACGCGAGCAAGTATTCTTCTTCCAAGAAAGATACAAACATCTGCACTTTCTCAGTCAATGACATCAACTCCAACGATGAAGGTACCTACTACTGTGCCTACTGGCAGTCCCACAGAACTAGCAGACCACAGGCAGTCTGTACAGAAAGCTGCCTGTACCCTGAGCAGGAGGCTTTCTGTCAAATGCAGAGAACCACAATTACACCTTCCTGCCTCTAAAACATCCCGATAGGTTTATGCTGAGTATGTAAATGTAGGTAAATACTGGCAGCTGAATTACACAGTAACACAGACCATCTTTGCTGAAGATAGATCACTTCCCAAGTAGATTCTGAGCTAGCAAAAATGAGGTAAATGGCAGGGGGGGAGCATAGGAGGAGGATATTTGAACTGAAGATCTAGCCTAGGAGACTTCATATCCAGGTCACAATGGAGATACTGGTGATACTCATCACTGGTCACTCCCATCTTAATCATTATGATGGTGACGACTGTTTATAACACCAGTATCCCTTAGGACCCCTTATTATAGGCAAGAATCTGTTACACTGGGCAGCTCCTGAAAAGACGGCTCCTAGAAAGGATTGCCAAGACTGTTTACAACAGAAAGCTGCAGACTAAAGCAGGGAACATAGGGAAATGGTGACACTGGACTGCTCAGCCACACAGCTCAGAGCAGAGCCACAGTGAAATTTCACTCACATGGCAATGGTACTCACAACCGCACATCCACGTGAGCGTTTCATGCTACTCGAGTGCA
Organism: Podargus strigoides; assembly: GCA_028020825.1. Lineage (NCBI taxonomy): Eukaryota > Metazoa > Chordata > Aves > Caprimulgiformes > Podargidae > Podargus > Podargus strigoides. Next base: position 10,088,924 of record CM051623.1, on the reverse strand, counting down.
TCGTTTCCTCCCCTCAATGGCAGCCCATCCTCTACCTAAGCTTCATTACCTGGTTCCCACAGGCCCAGTCATCTTCTCTGAAAATATTGCTGCAGGTTCTTCCTGCAGCTTTAGTTTGGCCTTGGAATAGATCTTCCTCTCTGAATTTCACACGTAAGTGGACTCATAGTAAAGACATTGTCTTTAAGTCAGTAAACTCCACACTTGTATCTTTTTCTGTTCTTTCATTGTAGATACATCTACACTACAGGACCTAACACAAAAATCATGTATCTATCACAAGAACAACAGAAGAACATGAACTTTCTGTACTAGCTGTAAAATGGGATTTAGTTGCCTACACTGCTATTGACAAAGACCTTAATAAAAAATCCAGAGCGGATTATCTCTTTTGGGTCAGAAAATGAGATACCATTCTCAGGGAAGAGTGCTGTGTGGTGGCTGCTGCCCAAGTGACCATTTGCCATGAAGTCTCTGCAGGGCACCTTTTCTGGGCTCAGAAATGAGGGAAAGTACAAGAAAAAAGCAGAGGGCAGCAAACAGCTGGCTGGGAGACAGGCACACTTCACCCTGGCTTTGCCACAGCCCCTGGGGCATTCTTGCAAAAGAGGCTCCAGATGTATTTTTCCTACTGGGTGCTACATCAAGGAAGGCAGGCATTTGTGCACGGTATGTGCCCAACCACCTCACTGCTGGCAGGACAGTACTGCCAGAGGAACCTGCCCTGAGGAGCTGCAGTGCTGGCTGTTTGGAGACCAACCATGTCTGGGGTAGAGGGATAAGGCTGATGAGACACTTGGGAGCTGTTTTACGTGAGAGATGATAGTTTACTATGACTTATCCCATTTGTGCTACCAAAGCGGGCAGTATGTTCTCGGACAGGCTGGTGAAACGTGCTTCTGGTACAGATCTGGGACGTCTGAGGAGAGGAGAACATCCTTGGGAAGGGCCAGAATGAACAACTTGAGTTTTTATGTGTGTGCTCAGCAGGTAAGTCTGAGCAGAATGTAGCAGATGAAGAAATATTATTTCTGACTCAGGATTTGAGGTCCTTTCTATGCTGTTACTAATGTGGTTCAGCTAGTCAGTAAATTTAACCCCCTCGATGGCAGCGCGTTGAAGAACGACCATTGGATGTGCTGAATGAGTCATTTCCTCCTCCCAGGCATGTCACTCTTTCTCCACCTGAAGGGCTTTAAAACATTTCTGTCTCTCTTTATTTCATTCCCAGGTTAAACCTGCACAGAGAACATGTTGCTGCTTCCAGTCCTTCTTGCAACTTCATTGTGGTCTCGTAAGTCCTTTTTCCTCTCCCCTCTCCTCCCTGTGTGTGGAGAACACAGTCCTGGATCCAAACTCCAGTGGTTTCTTCCCCTCCCGCAATTTCTCTGCTTCCCCTTCCAGGAGGAGACGCACAGGAGGTGCCGGTGCAAACCCCGGAGCTGCGGACGCAGGTGAAGGGCAGCTCTGCCAGCATGGCATGCCGAGTGAGCAGCGAAAAGGTCATGCACTGGTACAAGCACCTTCCTGGAGAGCCGCCAAAGAGGATCCTGTACGTGTCGGGACAGTCACCTGTTTTTGATGACAGCAATGATGAAAGACGATTTCAAGCTAAGAAGCATCCGACTGAGCCCCTTTATAGTCTCACGATAGATTATTTAACCCCAAGGGATTCTGGCACTTACTACTGTGCCTATTGGTTTTATGCTTATCAAGTTATCACAGCATTAGATGGGTAAAGATCTGCTGTACAAAAAGGTGTTTTGCACTCTGAACCGCAAGCTCTGAACTCTGCCAAAAATGCAGATACTTCCTGTTCCATCCCTCTCTCATGATTTTCTGCAGCAGAATAGGAAAAACAAAAAATTATTGTGTCAACTGTTAAATATGTGATGTTAATAATCAGTGTATTATTTCAGTACTCACACTCATGCAGAAACTGGAGAGTGTCAGTCACTTCAGGGCAAATATGTGGAACTTTGCTCTTAAGATGAAGGCTTGATTGTACTGAAAGCACTTACCTGACAGTGAACACGGCCTGTCTGTGTGTGTTAACAAGTGTGAGCTGTAAATTTCTCTTCTCTATTAGAATCCTTGGAAACATATCTACAACTCCCCAGTGCTTTCTCTTGAAAAAAAAGAGACATGAATATACAAGGAGAGAAGACCAAGTGATCTTGCATACCGTCCTTCATATTTTAATTCTGTCTTCCTTTGCATTTCAGCCACTACAAATTCCTACAACAGCCCAGAAAACCTAATTTTACTGTCATAGTTTCTCACCTAGTGTGTCTAAGACAGAACTGAAGACCTCAGCCATGGGCTATGCCCCTGGCATAGAGGCTCTCAGGCCCTTCAGAGTAAGTGTAGACTTCAGGAAGGCAGACTTCTAACTACTTCAGAGATCTGCTTTGAAGAATCCCATCAGATACAGCCCTGGAGAGGTGTCCAGGAGGGCTGGCTGATATTCAAGAATCTCCTCCAAGCTCAAAAATGGTCCATCTTGACAAGTGGGAAATCAAGCATAGGCAGCAGGAGCCCTTCATGAATGAGCAAGGAGCTCCTAATTAAACTCGGGCATAAAAATGCAGTGTACAAGGACTGGAAGCAGAGGAAGTGACCCAGGAGGAGTATAGAGCTGCTGTTTGATCATACAGGGATGAATTTAGGAAAGCAGCAGCCCAGCTGGACTTGCATTTGGCAAAGGATGTAAAGGGGAACAAGAAAGGATTCTACAAGTACATCAGCAGCAAAAGAAAGACTAGGGGAAGCTGCTGAACAGGGCAGGGAAACTGATGATGAATGACATGGAAAAAAACTGAGGTACTCAATGCTTTCTTTGCCTCAGTATTCACTTGCAAGACCAGCCTGTAGGAATCCCAGGCTCCTGAGACCAGAGGGAAAGTCTGGAGCAGGGAAGACATACCCTTAGTGGAGGAGGCTCAGATTAGTGAGCACATAAACTGTGCATATGTAGGTCCATGGCACCTGATACATGGTACCACTACCCACTAGTGCTGAGGCAGGTGGCCAATGCCACTGCAAAGCCACTCTCACCTTTGAAAGGTCACTGCCATCAGTATGGGTTCCTGAAGACTAGAAGCAAGCAAGCATCATTCCTATCTTCAAGAAAAGCAAGAAGGCAAGAAGGAAGACCTGAAGGACTACAGGCAGTTAGCCCCATCTCTGTCCCTGGGAAGGTGATGGAATGATTAATCCCAGAATACATTTTCAGACACATGAAGGTGGTCAGGCGTAGTCAGCATGGATTTACAAAGGGGAAGCTTTTTTGTATAGTAGGTATTTTGTTGACTCTGGTCACTGCATATGTCCTCTTGGCATAGACACCATAAAGTTTGATCTGTAACTATGTCTACTAGGGGACTTGCTGTGTTAGAAAGCTCCAGTACAAAACCCAGACAGTGCCTGCAATTTAGACATTTGATTGTGTGACACTCAGTCACTACCATATTCCTTTCCTCTTAATTTGGGATCGGGTGGCTCACAGATTTCTGCTGTGTGATCAGAAGAATAGCAATGTACTTCTACTCTTTTACACATTCCCTGGTAGTATTGGCAACAGAGGCTTCATTTCAGGTCCTCAACATACAACTGCCCACACAGTTTTCACTTTGATGAACTATAGTGATCCTATAGTTCCTATATACACAGGAGATGTATGGGATGGATGGATGACCTTTTCCTCTCACCTCCCTCCTTTCACCTTAAAGTCTGTTTCATAGTTCTCTCCTCCTTGTCACTTGGTTGTGACTGCTGGTCCTTAAGTCATTTCTCCTTCTCACCCCCCTCAGGGTGGCCTGACAGAAAATTAAATAGACTTTACCATGGTTATGTATTGGGAAGAGAGGGACTCCTTCCTTTGCCACCCCACAGAGGCAGGTATCTCTCCTTGCCTGCCTCTCCCTGGAGCTCTGCACCCATGGACACATTTCCAAACTAGTTAGTAACCATGCTTACCGTCAGCTTGCTGCATATGGCCAGCTGCCAGCAGGAGGGAGCCCAAAGCAGCTCATCTCCCTCAGCTCATCTCCCTGGGCTCACCCGTCACAGGAGAGCACCCTGTGGCACCAGCCCCGCTCATCGAGATGCCCCTCTGTGATGGCTGTTGACAGCAGCCCTCACTGGGCTCACTTTTTTTTTCCAGCCTTCCTTTCCAAGAAGCGTTTGCGTCTCATCTGAGCTTTGAAACTGAAATCTTGAGGCTGTGCATTTCCTCCCGCACTCAAAACCAAAGTGGAGGCAAGTCCCTGCGGTGCAGCTGCCCCAGTCGCTGCAGGCTGATGGCCTCCAGCTGCTTCAGTGGAGGGCAGCACCAGCACAGGGGCAGCCCAGGCACTTTGGTGGGTATAGCTGGGTGACTAAGCTCAAGCAGCAAAAAGAGCTCCCTAACAGGACAGGGGAACGCCTCCTCCCCGCTCGAGCACTGTGTGCCTCTCTGCACCTCCCCGGGTGACGGCACGCACTTGCCACCCACTGGGGTGACCTCCGGGCTGAAACTTTCACACGCCAATACACAGCTGGAGCTGCTCTCCGTCACAACCCTTTCTCAGTGGCTCTGGCTAAAGTTTTCAAGGGCCACAATCCTTGGATTTACCAATGTTTCTTATATTTACCTGAAAAGCAGATGTGACTACAACCTTCTAACAGATTTTAGCACTCACCAGCCTGAGTGGGTTTTCTGCAAATGCCCCCCATCTGCTTGTGCACAGAAGAACTATCCCTGAAGACTGCTCAAGAGAGTCACCTCCTCCTCCCACACAACGCTGTCCCCATCTGGGGTCCCTTTCACCCTCCTCCGAGTCTCAACGGCAGCAGAGCGTGACAAGCAAACATGTTCCTGCTGGCAGTGCTTGTGGCCACAGCCGCTTGGTCTTGTAAGTCCTTCCTTATTTTCTTACTTTCTTCACTGGCACCCATGGCTTCCCAAATCCCTGAATTACAGCTAATGACAGCATTTCTCCTCTTTTTTTTTTTTTTTTCCTAGATGGATTTGCACAAGAAATTCCTGTGCAGACACCTATATCCATCACCAAGTTCCAAAAAAGTGCACGGATGACATGTGAAATTCAAAATTTAGGGGCAAATTTTGACAGCACCGTCATACACTGGTATCAACAGAAGGAGGGCAAAGCGCCAGAGAGGTTACTGTTTATTTCAGGAGTGACACCTTCAGTTGAAAGTGGCTTTCAAAAAAACAGGTACATGGTTGAAAAAGTTTCTGCCCAGAAACGCTGTGTTCTTACAATAAAAGATGTAATTCCAGATGACGCTGCTACTTACTACTGTGCCTATTGGGATCCTCACCATGACAGAAATTCAAAGATCACCAAAGCAAAAAAACCCCACCTCCCTTAACATCTGAACCACAAGGTTATAACTGTGTCACTCCCCTCGTCTTCTCACTCCATCTGATAAGAGCTGCTGAAAGGCCAAACGTTTTTATGCTGCCTAAAAAGAGCAGCTAACCCCTCACAACTGTCCTTTTCAAGGTCTGGGTCATCATCAGCATTCCAGTGTTCAAAAAACACATCTACTATTTTCACAGCCATGGCAGAAATTTGGTGGTCCTTGATGGGAACAAATGTTGCATCAATTTTCTACTCCAGCCAGTGTTCTTCCCCAGGAATCACAGAACAGCCTTAGTTAGAAGAGACCTCTAAGCTCACCAAGTCCAACCATTAACCCAGCACTGCCAAGTCACCACTACCCCATGTCCCTCAGCACCTCATCTACACCTCTCTTAAACATCTCCAGGGATGAGGACTCCACCACTGCCCTGGGCAGCCTGTGCCAGTGCCTGACAACCCTTTCAGTGAAGAATTTCAGCACGTCTAACAAAAAGTTCCCCACTATAGTCTCCCTATGTATAAGCAACTCTAAGTCCCTGGAAATATTGTTTTCCTAATTCAGATACCGCAAAATTCCACATGGACCAATTTAAATCAGAAATTTACGGTTTCTTATCTACCACAGCTGATGATGTGCTGCTTATCACCATCCTCTTCTTTCATTTTATATTGAGGCAAATAGGATAAACGGTTTTTTTTGAAGGAAGGAAGATTTGTTGAAACTGTCAAGTTTGATGGACTTCTTTCAAATTTGCAGCAATTTAGTATATGGCCCTGGGCACAACAAACATTTCAAAGAAGAAACTGAGAGGAATAATATTTGCTTGTGCCTTTAGCCCATTATGTGCCTACTCATCAGCTTTGCTTTTCTTGATGAAGGGTATAATTGGATACCTGAAATGCTGGACCATCACACAGAATGAGCTATGGGACTTTAGAAAGAAGATCAGGCTAGGTGTAAATAAACACTAAACACCAGTAGCCTCTTGTCTTGAAAGTCTTAAACACAAAGTGAAGTGTAAGCAGGCGAGCACTCATGGATTTCACTGAATCCTGTTGGTATCTTCAGGGCTAGTCAGTGGTGTGACACACAGCTGTCAGCCAGAAGTTGGTAGTTGGCACTGTCACATGCTGTCATTATTCATAGGATCTCATGGCAGTTTTCCAAAGAGTTTCCTCTTAGGTCAGTGAATCACCCTTATTTTGTGTTGTTTCTGCCTTCCACGTGCAGTGACTCCCAGCACCCATCACTACTGCACTTGTGACGCTGCAGTTAGCACTGATGTTTTTCTCAGGGACCCTTCCCTTGTGGTCCTGTCATGGCACCAAAAAGCTTCTTGAAGAAGACCTCATCCTCGTTGCAGCATGTGGCATCACTGGGCACATTTTATGACAGTAAAATTGATGTGGACCATTTAGAGACCCATCTCCAGTGGTTTCACCACCTCTAGCGCACTCCATATGTCTCACAGGGCACCAGCACTTCCCGAGCTTCACAACAGCCATCCACAGTCACAGTGTCACCAGCTGCCACCCAAGGGAGTCCCCTCCTCCTCCCATGCAGCATTGCTCACTCTGCACCAAGGCTGGTTTCCTTCTCTGAGTCTCAACGGCAGCAGAGCGTGACAAGCAGACATGCTGCTGCTCACAGCGCTTGTGGCCACAGCCACTTGGTCTTGTAAGTCCTTTCTTATTTTCTTACCTTTCCTCACAGGCACTCATGTCTGTGCTAACAGGCATCTTCCTCAAATCCCTGGATTCCAGCGAATGACAGCATTTCTCCTTTTTTTTTTTTTTTTCCCCTAGATGGATATGCACAAGAAATTCCCATGCAGACACCTATATCCATCACCAGGTCTAAAGGAAGTGTACGCCTGGAATGTCACTTTAAAGACGTCTCTGCAAATTTTGACAACACCTACATACACTGGTATCAACAGCAGGCAAATAAAGCTCCAAAGAGGATCCTCTATTTCACATGGACAAAAGTAGTAGATGAAGGCTTCCAAGCATCCAGGTACACGGTTGAAAAAATTTCTAGCCAGAAACGGTGTGTTCTTACAATAACAAACGTCATTCCAGACGACACTGCTACCTACTATTGCGCCTACTGGGATGAACACTGTGTTAGGAACCTGGAGATCACCCAGACAAATACTCCCTCAGTGTCTCAACCACAAACAACTTCAAAGACCCCAACTCATCCTCTGGTGTGGATGAGCTGCCTTGCCTCACACACAAGCTCTGGGGAAGCAGGACATGCTTGGTGCTGGCAAACTCCTTGGAAACATCACCTGCCAAAGCTAGAGATTTGGACTGAGAAAGGGCAAAATACAAAGGGGACAGTGACAGTCCAATACCTAACCCATCCTCTCCATTCCGCCTTCTCCTCCTTTTTGCTCAAGCATGTCAGTGAACTGGTTGCAAGGATTTATTCAATGGGAAGGGGGCACTTTTCTATATTATCGTTCCTGGAAACAGGTTAGCGTGTTGTACTGGAGCTCTTCAAAGCCTTTGGCCTGTAAAAGAAAACTGAAATAGAAGGTTTGCAGAACTTTAAGCAAAGGAAAAGGAGCCTTCTTTTCACTTAAAAGTCAGCAGCTGCTGGAGGAGGAAGATCATCTCCTGAGATCTGGAGGTGAGCATTTTTGTTCTTTTTTTTGAGCTGTATCAGTCCCTTTCCCCATCTTCTTGCTTGTCACTGTCTGTGTTTCATCACAGTAGTGATGTATCTGAATCACCCAAAAAGTTGGAGACAGAGTTACCAAAGCTAGTACCAAAGAAAAGAGCTTCCCATAGTTAAAAAAACCTTTTCATACTTATGTCTTATGTGTAATGCATCCATCCTAACTACTGCCTCAAAGTGGATGCTGACATTCCTGCCTAAGAAATACATCCACAGAGATTTTTGTCTACCATCAAGCCTCCTCTTCATATTTCTTTTTTACTGTGGTACCCCAATACTCTCCTCACTTGGTTCATCGAAGTGTAACTAATTAAAGAATATTAGTCTGATCGGATGAAAAAGTGACACAACTATTTTGAATATGTACTAGGTCTCCAAACGGCTACAAGTCAGTTTTGTCCTCCTCATACCTGCAAGCCCAGATCATACAGGGCAGTTAGACAAGCCATCTGCACCCTCAGTCTAGTTCCTCCCTCTAGCCACAAATTGTAATTCTTAATGTTGTTTTGCAGTTGGCATGCCACAAGAGATCCCAGAAGCACTCAAACTCAGTTTGTTTTAAATGGCAAACTAAGCACGGAGGCTGTTTGATCGACAGTAGCAGTGACTGCTCTGATGTTACCTTGGGCTGTTTTGTAAGAAACCCGTGCACAAAGGCAAAGGCTCTTGTCCCACCAGCTACTATATGAAAAGATGCTGGTGAGCTGCTGCCACAGAGCCTGGAGTGATTCCAGGTGATGGGAAGACAATAACCAGAAATTGCAACCTGCAGCACATAGACACCTTCGCAATGCTTATGGTACCGGTTCTCCCTCCTTTTCCTCTGCTGAATTGTATTAAGAAAACTAAAAATGAACTCCATGCTAGTTGTACTTGATGTCACCTAATTGCAGGTGAGAAGGGATGTACCCCTTCAGAAAAGAGCAGGATCATCACCTGAAGGTATGTGGTTTTTAACATGCACAACCCTGTGCACCTATTTGTGTGTCTAAAACAAAAGAGAAACCTCCATCTAATTCTTAGGTGTTAAGTGGAGGGGTTATCTAACACATTTGCAACATTTTAGGAAAAAGATTTGCTCCAAAGGTCATTAGGTATCAGCTGAACAACAAGGTGCAAGTCTGAAATTCCTGACATCCTCCCAGTAGCCAGGGGCCAGGCCTTCAGTCAATATCCAGGGCCGATTGGGAAAAAAATGTGATTCTCTTCAACAATGGCATAGCAAGAGAGCAAGTTAACTTATTGTAAAGTCAAAACATACTGTGGAGCAGATGGATCAAGTATTTTGGCACAGGAACCAAGCTAATTGTCTCTAGTAAGTACAATTATTATTGATCTCATTTTCACATTCAGATTCTCAGATAATTAAGAACGAAAGACTGTAAGAAAAATAATTTCTGCCTGATAAATCATGTTTTATCTGTGAATTGTGTGTGGTGCCCCAGTTGGGTGGGTTGATGGGCAGTAAATCTACTGACCTTGAGAACAGAGAGATTACCTCTAGAAAAATTACTGAATACTTATTAAAAACAAGGGAATGGAAAAATGAAGAGGCATAAAAATGTAAATACTGGGATGGACTCATTCCTGTCCTGAGAAAGAAAAGTGAACTGCTTGAAAGTGTACTCTCAGAACAGCAAGTGAAAAATGCAAAAAGTTTCTTATTGATAGAGGTGGTTCAGTATAAGCTGATAGGGAAGGAAAATTGCCTGGAATGTAATAAATCTCTAGTTCTTGTCCCTACTGAAAGTAACTGGTTTACTTTTGCATTTGTATTATTCTTAACTGTGGTGAAGCTATGCAATCAATAAGATGAATGCTGTTTTCAGTATAAAGCATATAGCAATGCCTACAGTAAGTTGCTTAGAAGATCTGTGATATTACCAAGGTGACTATAATTAAGTCAAATAGTAAAAGGCAGAAGAGGGTTCCAGAGAAATTTAAAATGTTTTTCATGCCTCTGACCAAAAATGTTCTCTGCTGAAATTTGCAATTAAATTGTGCCTGTGTAGAGGCAGCTGCTTTTGCCAAAAAGACAACAGTGCAGCCACTTACCCAAGCCATGAATTTAGTTATGGGTGTCGGGAACTTTTGTTTAGAATATGGACTTCACATTTGAAACATAGGCTTCAAAATATGAGTTTGTTGAAATTTTAGTTAAGGTACTTTCACACAGTAAGTAACTCTCAAGATAGGACACTTAGGGGGGGAAAAATTGTTAATTTGTACTTTTAAGTCAACAAATAACTAGTAAACTTTCTTAATTCCCTTTGGGAATCATAATGTAACTGCATTTCTTCTTAAAACAGCAAAAAGAGGTCACTTCAGATAAAACCTAGCAGAACAGAGGCAACAGATTTTTGTTAGAGAAATCCCAGAGCTTAAAAGAATTAGAACATAGTTATAAAATAAGCACAGCACTACTTTTTTCTCAGAAAATGCTATGTTTAAAAAACCTGAACTTTTTACTCACTACAAAAATTGAAGTATTTCTAAAAACGGCACTCTAGTCAATGTTGAAAATTCAGCTATTGCACTGGGCCAGATTTATCACCAACCTCTAAATCGGAGAGATTTTTTCGGTAGCCTATGCAAGAAAAGTGCAGTGCAGGAGATATTGCTAAGCTTTATAAGATTGTGGGATGCCGATGTCAAAATATTTGGAAGTGGAACTAAGCTTATTGTTTCAAGTAAGTACAAAATGTAAAAACTTAACGACTTCTGAAATGCTTTTCTGTACAGTTAGATACTGGCTACGTGAAGTGCTCTGCTATTTTATCTTCCACTAGTTTTAACCTTGCTGAATGCTTTGCAGGATTTTCCTCTTTAAACAGCATTTCCGTATGCAGAACACAACGTAATTGTTTTGTATTTATGTATGAAATGGAGAAACACAACAGCTATTGCAGCACAGATGTATAATTAACCCCATTATTATTTTCTTTTTTAAAGATTAATTTAAATATGGCAAAGATAGCATTTGGAGAAGTGAAAGATGTTTTTGCCTTTAAATATGCATATTCAACCTTTGTGATATTCCTAATTCATTCTGAAAGAAAAGTGTCAAACCTTTGGGTTACTCAGATTTTTTGAAAAGCAAAATGTTTTCCTTTAGGACTATGTCTGACTATACCAAATGAAAGCAGTTATCTGAGATGCCCAGAACTGTCTGAAGGTACACATAGTTGAATAACAGAACCACAGAATAGCCTTGGTTGGAAAAGATCTCTAAGATCATCAAGTCCAACCATTAACCCAGCACTGCCAAGTCACCACTACCCCATGTCCCTCATCACCACATCTACACGGCTCTTAAATCCCTCCAGGGATGGGGACTCCACCACTGGCCTGGATAGCCTGGGCCGGTGCTAGAAAGGCTACTCTCTCTTCCTAGCTTTTGCAGAAACCACTTATTATCAGTTATTACTATTATTAAGGAAAAATTTCACACTTAAAATGCTTTGACATACTTATCAAAATTGTTTTGCTCCAAGTAAACTGTGCTATGATACTTTCCTGTGACTTGACTCAACTAAGCACCCCCGATGAAAACAGTTTGCCTAATTTTGACCATCTGGAAATGGTATATTTGGTTAGTGGGAGGTTCAGTTCCAATCCATGCAGGGCTTTGCTTCATGTTACTGACAAGAAAAACATTGGTCAGGGGTCTTGAGCCACTCAGATCTCAGCATAATGTTCACCAATTATAGGTCTGATTTTATGAGGTGTAAAAGGAACAAATTACTTGCCCAATATCTGATCAAATAGATCTTTTGCTGATGCTGCCTCTCTCCAAAAAGCAGAGATGGAGACAAGGTGCTCAGTTTGCACCGTCTGTCCAAACGTTCAGAACACTAATATTAGTTGAGATGAATCCTGCCCATTTAACAACACTCATGCCCTAAAAAGCCTCCACAACTTTTTTCCCTCCCACCCCAGTTTAGGCAACTGCTCTTTTTTTACTTTTCTAGGGCCTAAAAATTGATTATACAGCACATCTGACTTTCTTTTAAAGAATACTATTTACCCATATAAAGATAATAGAGCTGCACTGTTATTGCAAAGACTTTATTTACTGTGGATGATTACTACAAGGTGTTTGGCCCCGGTACAAAACTCATTGTGTCAGGTAAGCTACATGCTATTTTCCATATAATAAGCTATAAGAGCTTGGGGTCATCATACAGATGAGGGCCATAGTGTCCCAGAGGTCACTCAGCCCGCTCAGAGCCTCAATCGGCCGCATCCTTGCAAAGGATTCCCCTTCCCAGCTTGTCATTCCTACAGTAAGCCTTGTTGTATTTGTAATGCAGTGGTTTAGGATTGCAAACGTTTCTGAAAAGGAGCTATTTTGAGATACTTTTGATCATGCTCCTCCTTGGAAATGTGATCGAAAATGGCCTGTAGTAGTTTCCAGAACCCTTGTGCTTTCCTCCATCTGTACTGAAGGATTAAGCACAGAATCAGGCAGCTGTGAATTATCCCAATACAGATACAAAGAGCAATATGCAACAGCCATTTCTAAAATCCTTTTTTAATTTGGCTAGTGAAAGCAAAATAACTTGTCCCTAATTATTTTTATCACATACACTTTGGCAGTAGGAATAAACTAGTACCTCCAAAAGTCTTATTGCTTAATAACACATATATGAAGAAGTGAACCATTTTTTGCCTTTCCTGGAGAGTCATTTGTTTTAATGGAAAATGAAGGACAAAAATCCTCTTTTTCCTATTGAATGTGCCTTAAATGCCATAATCCTGGAGTGAAAAATTAGACAAACACAAGGCAAGAGTAACTATTGCTACCAAATGTTTTTAGTTTAGTTAAATACATAAACTTACATTAGCATCTCAAGCAATTATTGTTTTTAATGGTTTATGGCAGAAAGACTAAGTAAATCCTAACTAGAATTCAACAGAAATATGTGCATCAGGAGGAGCGTGTTGCTTTTAGTGAAAATCCTTACCTTATTAATCATGTAATTGCCACGCTTTTCAAAACTACAGTTTAAAATAAATGATTTTCAGTCATAATTTACTTCTGTAGGATTTTGTCTTTATGTGTGCCAATGCCTCTGACCAAATAATAGAACAAAAGGGCTGTATTTACCTCTTGCTGAAGATCAGGCATTTCATCACAGCTTGTCTTTCCAGAGGTGACTATCCAGCACTGGCTCAGTAAGTTACTCCTAGTGAAAAGAAATGGAGAAAACAAAGACCTGGGATAAGTGACATGAATTCAATTGAATTATCAGGGTTTGAGCTTGAGAAGAGTCTTTTCCAGATCTATACTGAAGTAGCCAAACTCCCATCAACTTGTAATGGACTTGATTTTGTTCTTGTTGGTCTCTTCTAATTAGTTCTGACCCAAAGAAAGTTGCTCGAGACTTACAATAATGTAGCTAAGAGAAGGACTGGGATTTGAGAGACTGGTTTGGCATCTGCATTTGGTAGAATTGATGACTTTTTAAAAGCTTACAGCAGAATGAGAATATTAATCCAACGTAAACTGGCAATACAGGATTCTTCTGTAAGTATATATCCAGGGAACTGAGGCACTGACAAGGTTGCAATGGGGAAGCCCAGACTGAACTGAAGACTGAACCAACCTCTCCAAATCCAGTTTTTTTCCTCCAGCACAGAAGTAGAGTGGCTTGCTCAGCTGGCCTGGGGCTGGTTTCCCTCTGCCATCTCTTCTGCTACAGCTGCAGCTGGGTCTCCCTAGCAACACACAAGCATATTGCTAACTCATTTTGAAGTGATAAATAGAACAATCTACTAACATTTCCAAGAAATAATTTCATTGCAGAAATTATGGCAGCAATATATTATTTCTTTAAATGCTATCTCCTAAATATGACCAAAGTATCTAGTTTATTTTCATCAAATGCATTGAAGTTCAGTAGTTCAAAAAGCTCCAATTATTTTTTGTAATTATGTATTATAAAATACATGTTGCATAGATTAATACTTACCTTTTATTTATACATTGCCTGAAGTTTGACTAAACTGATTTTCTGCCCTTTTAAATCAAAATGATGAAAATAATTACTGTATCCATTAGTTTGCATTATTGTTATTTTTAGCAGGGAAGCCCTGAAACAAAACCCAGTAGACTTGAAAATCTGAACAAGTATTAGGCAGAAGGATGGAGCTGTAAGACATAAATAAGGGAAGATGTGGCCACTCAAGAGAAATCTGTGGGGTGAAAGCCTCTTACCATGATTAATATTAATAGGTATATTTGCTAACGGCTTTAAAAAAAACAAGGATTCAATGGGCACAAAGATGAATTCAGTATCTGATTCTTTTAAGGCAATGTTCACAAACAGGTTTCAGCATGAGCATTCCCCCATTCCATACTGGTCTCTGTTACTGGAAGTGGTCATGTCACCAAGCCTATCAGAGTTCAAGGAACATCTGGACAACGCTCTTAGTAATATGGTTTAGTTTTAGGTGGCCCTGCGAGGAGCAGGAAGTTGGACTTGATGATCTTTATGAGTCCCTTCCAACTTGAGTTTCTCTATGATTCTATGATCCTAAAGCCATGGCCCAAAAAATCACCTTGAATTCTTGATAGCATGCAGCGCTAGGTTCTTGTTGTAGGATATATATTCATACACAGATGTACACACACATATACATAAATGCATTATTTCCCATGTTGTCAAGGTGACAACCTTTACTGTTCCTCACATTTTCCATAGAAATCTCAGGGGATGCTGAAGGAGTCTCAGTCTAGGAAATTACAAACCTCAGGTGCACGGGATCTGCTTAAATGTTTCTGTGATTTTGAATGCCCACTGTTAAATTAGGGCTCTACCCTCCATTTTGTCAGTATTCCAAATCCTTAGTTTTTCTGCATGCACAAGCTTATTTAAACCTGAAAGACTACCATAAGTGAAATCTGTTTTATGAGCAAACACAGGTTCATCCATACACCATTTTGTAAGAACAGTTTCAATTATCAGAAATAATGATAAGAAATCAGAGCGTTAAAAGTAACAGGTGCATTTCTATTATGAAAATAAGGTCAGGCTGGGATGCAAAATGAGGTTTAAAAACATTGAGACTAGGAAGGTTTTTGCAAAGCAGTTCTATACAGTGAATATTAACAAAGTCTTTGGAACTGGCACAAAAGTTATTGTTTCTGGTAAGTTTTTTAATGTCTAAGAAAATATGCCTTATTCTGATAATCCGAAATCAAGGAGAGGGAATGTGATATGCTATTTTAAAAGTACAATACAGATTAAAATAATGATTTTAAAGTACAATATAGAAAAGTGATGTGGAAATTGCAGTAGCGGAATTAATTTCTTTAGCACTGAAATGCTTGTACAAGAGAGGCCAGGGTAAAATATAGGACTTCACATAAACCATGAATTGCTGAAATATAATTTCTTTTGAATACTCAGGGTTACATCAGGTCATTCTCTTGCACAGGGCTTACTACCCAGAGCAGCAGGGTTGGGGTAACTCAGAAATGCCGCTGTAGATCGTCCCTTGGCTTCAAAGCAGGGCAAATAGAGGTGCTATACAGGAAAACATCGTGCCAACAGATCCCCTAAACCACGGCTGAAGCTCTGAATCTCTCTGTTTGGTCAAGGGGAGGGTCTTTCCCCATGGATTTGTCCTAATAAAGTTAATTTATTCCAGTCAAGAGGAACTGAGCTCTCTTGGATGTACCGCAGCACTGGTTAGCTGCAGGCACAAAATAAATAATCAGAAGAATAACATGCGGAGGGAAATCCTGGACTTCTAGAAATGTTGCCATTGGTTTCAGTGTTGGCAGAATTTCATGTGAAGTGCACATGGTTTTCCCTGGGGAGAAGCCCAAAAGCAGGTTATGAGGGTGAATATTCCTGATCCCACATCCATTTAAGCAGATGACAGTAACCTCAACATGAAGAGGATTAGGCCCAAAATGAATAAATGCCCCTCCACCAGGCTCCAGAGGAGTCATGGCTGTTCAGAACTGCCTTTCATTAACTCGTTAAACAGTGGTCTAGCACAGGTGTATTTTTAAATTGTGTGGTCAAAACACTCACCATCCCAGAAAAAAATATTAATTTTTCTAGGAAAAAAACAAAAATCTAGAAGAAATATGGTAGCTCAATCAATGCCCAGGGCAAAACCAGTTTTGGTTAGGTTTGATATTTTTTAAAACAAGTGATGGCAAAGATTAGATTGAAACTGAATTTAAAGTATGTCTCACTAAAGGCTCTTTGGGAATAGCAGCATTAACTGAGACTGAATTCAAATTTTCTACATTCATGTACCCAAATGAATACACTCTTATTATTCATGTGATGGTTGTTCAATCTGGTCCTTGTCCAGCCAAAACATCCCAAGCAGTTTCTGTAAGGGAATGTACCAGTGGGGGTACGGCAAGATATTTGGCTCTGGCACAAAACTCATTGTCTCCAGTAAGTGTTTTCAAAGACTTACTTTAACTTTTGTAATGGGAAAGCTTTGGACTGAAGGTTTACAGCTTTTTAAGGTATCTGGGGAGGCTCACAGTAGAGTAGGACTACTCTATGTTTTGTAGGCTTACTGCATTATTACAAGAGAGAAAAGACAGATTTTATCTTAAGAAATATCTGTACAAGCGTATACATTATTTCAAAAAGTAAGACCTATGTACCTCTTAAAACCTGCCTTAGAAAACTGTTCAACAAAGTAAACAGCAAAATTTGTGAAGGTATAACTAAAACAAACAAACAAACAAGACAGTGGAGTGGAATGAAATTCCTAATATAAGGGCTATCTTTTGAAGGTAGACAGCCTTATGCTTTGGTCATCTTTGTTTTAAAACACCACATATCAAACACGTATCAAACACAAAAACACAAACAAAAAGAATCACTAGATTGTTTTAGGGGGGATGCAACATAGAAGATTGCTCTAGAATAGCCAGGTTGTTTAAAGAAAGATGGAAGGTTTTTTACAAAAATACACGTTTATGTTAATGTGTTTTCTCACAATGCATCAAACCTGCACCACTCAGCCAGATCACACTTTAAACCCTGTGCATGTACCTGCTCAGATTCAGTGGCGGAGATTTACACGGGAATCTGTAGAGAGAGTGGTGGAAGGAGATGAACGCCTAAATTCTCTTTGTTGCCTTGAAAAGAAAATTTGTCTTAAACAGTACCTTCTATATAACAAAAGTCAATTTTGAAAACTGTACCCAGTTTTCACTCACAGTTAAGCACAGGCAAAAACGATTGCCCACGAGCAATGCCTATACACACACTGCAGAATAAAACAGACTCTTAAAGTTACTATCCAGTTTTATAATATCTAAAAGTCTTCTCTGTATGGACAAAACCTGGATGATTTGGACTCTTCCTAATAACATAAGGTTCATTTCAGAGAGGGAAATGAAATGAAGATTCCCTACAGTTAGCTGGTGGAAACATCTCACTTTTCATTTAAACTATATTCACGTATGGTTAATGGTGGGACTTGATGATCTTAAAGGTCTCTTCCAACCAAGGCTGTTCTGTGATTCTATGTTCATACTGAGCATGTTTCACAAAGCACATCACCTACAACAACCCTGCTGTGGATAGACATGCTATTTGGATATAGAGATGTTATCTAGATACAGCATGTTCTTCTGCTTTAGTTTAGTTTTGTTTTTTCCTTTTCAGATGTGTTAACTCAAAACATTGAAATGAATCTAGTACTAAAGTAACAGCATTGCCAGCCTTCGGAGTCCAGAATGTTTTGTAATTCTATTTCTGTGTCTCTGTCAAGATCTGCACCTGGCAAATATATAGAATGTCTTAAAAAAACCCCCATAAAATTAATATCAGCTTTTAAAAAATCATTGGATATAGATGTTCATTAATTAGCAGTGAGGACTTATATTGGGGATCTACCTTTAACATTCTGTAGACAAAATTTCCATGTAGTTGTTTCTGCGTGAACTTTATAAAATACTAAATTCGTTTTATCAAATAAGTGAACAAAGCTCTTTCAGGAACTATTACTATTGTCTAATAATTATCAGACACTTGTGTAGACAAATACACCTTCTGACAGTAGTACTGCTTGGAAGACTGTGGGATATAGATTATATAGGATGTAGTTGCCTGAAGTTTTCTAACTCAGTTTCAAGGGAGATTATGAATATCTTCAACAACATTACAGTTCCTTAACATTTCTCAAAAATAATTTTACAAACACTCTTGAGTGGGTTTCCAAGGTTTTAAATAAGCAGACTTACATTTATTTTTCTAATAAAAAACCCAAGGAATCTTTTGTGAGATAGATACTTTTAAATCCACCCTAGTATTAAAGGCTAGATCTAGTCTACTCTAGGCTTCCTCTATCAGACGCGTTGCTTAACAAGAAGCATGAATGAAGCAGTCTAGATGCGAGTGTTCACTAAATAATGTAGGACTTAAATAATGTTTCTCCATGCACATGGTACAGTATCAAAGCTTACATCAAACATTCTCTGCACTCTGGAAGATTCTATATTGTCTAAACAAAAAATGAGTTTAGAATATTTGAAACGGGTCTTGTCTTCTGATTTTGAGCTTGATTTTCTGTACCATACTCATAAAAGCCTCTATTCATTTTAGTTGTCTATAAAATAACACATTTTAAAAAAAGGTTAGAACCCATATTTTCTATTTCCAATTATTCTAAAAAGTATTGTAACTGGTTTTGACTGAAAATTAAAACTTGATATTTGGGTACACTGAAGTAGTATTTAATATAAAGTCTGTTTGAATGCCAGGTTCATCCAGCTCAGCCAAAAATTTATTATTACTTTAAGGATAGAAACAGCTGTAATTCATCTGTCCAATTATCTAAAGGCAATTTCACACGAGATGCTTCTATTCCCATGCTAAGTATTTAATAACAAATTAGAGAGCTAAAACATTTGTTAATAAGACATTTAGGTTATTGCTCTTCAGAATTTGTATTTTGTCACCACGTATTTATTTGCTGTATGCTATTGATCTTCCTACTCTATTTTGTTCATTATTTTTCCTCCAATAACCAATCCAGACAAAGTATATTCTCGACCAGCAAGCTCTGAAATCCTGCAGAGGGAATATAAAAATCAGATAATGTATGTTTGCCTTATTGAGAAATTCTACCCAGAAGTTATTCGGGTGACATGGACTGATGGAAAAAAAGAGATAACAGACAACGTAGTAAAAGGAGACACTTGGAAGCCTGCAAAAGAGGATGAATACTCAATTGGCAGCTGGTTAACTGTACCAGCGGAGGACAGAGACAAGAACTATTTCTGCAAATATGAGCATGAAAGCCAGGAGGATTCACTGCCAACACAAGGTATATGTTATATTAAAAAAATTTCATTCTACATATTATTATAGACCTCACTTTTTCTTTGCAATGAAATTATAGAAATAATGCTTCCTATTACTGTTCCTGAAAGCATCTGCTGCTTGGCACAAAAATAGCTAAAATACACATCTGGAGAAACTATCAAAGTTTTCCCAGGAAAATCAACCTGGCCTGTGCCATGCTCCCCAGGTGAGCATCCCTTTGGAATAGGAAAAGAGCAGTTCTTGAACCTCATCAGGTGTAAACTAGCCTAGCTCCAAAGGGACTACACTGAGCTGTGTTGGTTACTTCCCAGTCTACAAAAGTTTCTGAGAACAGTATTACCTCTCTGTTACCCATGGCTCACAGGTGTAAGTCCCTCTGACACCCTCCTGACATTAATCACAGCTATAAAAACCTAAGGAGTTAAAAATGATATTGCTGGGGATGTAGAGCAAAGTTTAAATATATTACTTACTCCTAGTCCAGTAATAGTGAAGTAATAACCACATATGAAAATAGGTATCTCCTTTAATAGTGAAAAACAGATTATGCAAAGCAAAATCTGAAAGACAGTGCAATTTTAAAGAAAAAAAGTAACCTATAATCAACGCAAATGGTTTAAATCATGCTAATATCTTTAGGAAAGTCACCTGTATTGTTTTAGATTAATTTTTTCTCAGTACCTACTTCTGTTCAGCTTACTATCAATTAACATAACCCCAATGAGTGAGTGCATAGCCATAAATAACCATTACATTTCAACCTTCAAAATATATTCTGACAAAAATATCCTTTAAGTTTATTTAGAATCATAGAATGGTTTGGGTTGGAAGGGACCTTAAAGATCATCTAGTTCATTTAGATGGAGGATGTATTCGGAGATGTGATATAGTTCTCTTTAAGCCCCTGTATTAATGCATACAAACACCATGACCAAGAACAAACACAAATTTGCTGCTTCAAGCACAAAAAGGGTTTGTTTTAGAAAACAAATCATCAACAAAATAGCAAATTCTCAATAAGTGAACCTTAGATCATACTCTCCTCAAGATTATTCTTTAGTGTTGAGCAAGCGTTAACAGACTAAGGTCCTTTCCAAAGTAAATTACTCTGTATTTCTAGTAACAATACATTGTGAAAGCAAACAGACTCCAGTTATTTCAGAGACAAGGTCAAGTGGTCAAATTGCCTTCAGTTCCAAACAAGAGATGCTGCCAAGGAATAGCCTAATGGACACGTTCCTGAAAGGGCAAAGGCAAACCTCCCACTTAAGGAAACAAATACCCAGTCACTTCTCTACAAGCATTTTTCCCCTTCAATTCTCTCTGTGAATGAATCCTACCTGTGAATATGTTCCCTGTAGGCAGATCCTAAACATCTGTTTTTGTCGTCGTTTAATATTAACGTCCCATTTCACTGTTGCTGTACTGCCTCTTTCCCCTCCCCCCCCCATTTCTCAATTCATGTTTGTTAAAATTAAAGAAAAGCCTAATTAGGGCATTTAAACTCTCTTTCCATTAGATCCTCAAGAGACTACAAGTCAGGAAGATGACTGCAGCACATACTCTGCAAACACCACTGTTTTTAATAGAGGTAATTAAAAAGTATTGAAATGTGGGAAAGAGATGTATGTCATGACCCAGTTAGATATTGATACATATGCTCAGCACATCATGAAAATGATCTTTCTAAATAGCATACAGGAAATCTTTTAAGTCTGGGGTCTGCAACTTAAAAACGCTTCAGTTCTATGATGAATTAATTTCTGTTGAGGATTATAACAAGGGGCTCTCCTACCTTTATTAGGTAGCTTTATTAGGACCTTTACTAGGATGCTACAGGTGCTGTTTGGGCTTCTAGATTATCAGCCCGCATTAGGTGGCACTTTTTTAACTACTTGAAGCAGTTAAACGCCCAACATTTCAGCTGATGCTCCATCAGCCTAGCAATTGCCCAGCAGTTTGGGCAAAGAAATTTTCTTTTAGCTTAAGTGGGGATATAGGCAAAATCACGAGCACTTATGTTCAAAAAATCCAACACAAAAGGATTCAAGCAAACACAGCGCTACAGGTAATCAGTGGTGGAAGCACTAGAACTATGTACTTAAGCCCAGCAGCATTGAGAGGCAGTCTAGTGCTAAGAAACCTACTTGGTCTAGAACTTACTAGCAGTGTAAACCCACTCAAAGGACAGTCATACTTGGTATTTATTTATACACTGTCTACTGGAATTGATGTAATTGCAGCAGTAAACAGACTGCACAGTCCCAGTTCTACCCATCTTTTAGGTGGTCATACAATGCTGACACTAAACAAGACTTTTCTGTCTTATGTTTGTTACAGATCACTTAATGCACAGGACAGCATACTTAGTGTACATCGTCCTTCTTCTGAAGAGCTCCATGTACTATCTCATCGTACTCTTCTTCATCTACAGAATGTGGGCTCCAACCAAGCACCGAGGAAAGAAAGCATAAATGCTGGTGTAGGAAAGGCTTACAAAATCGTCTTCAATTTGCTTTGCTATATATTATCCATATAGACTCCTCTGCTTCTCAGCATTAGATGTAACAACAAAAAAACAGCCCCCAAATAATTTTCTGACATTAGTGTGTAGGGCTTGTTTTGTTTTACTGCTAGTAAAGTCTTGTTTTCCTAATTTTTCTGAGTGTTGAACTTAGGTGGACAATAGGAGTAAGGTTACATACCTTGGATTTTAATCCAAAATCCATATTGCAAAGTGAGGAAGGTACTCATGTTAAAAGTAGTTATGCATGTAGAAGTTTAGAGGTGTAACGGGGCTTTTGACATATAAAGCATTTTGTCATTGTGCTTAAGGCTTCACTAGGAGCATTCCTGTGCTGTAAAACTCACAGGTATTTGTTAATTTTTACTTCCAATGATTTATTGCAACTCTCATGTTTCCACCAAATCAGGACTTAAATATTCTGAAGGGGTGTGTGCTTTAAGGGTCAATTAAACACAATTTTTAAAAGTGAATATAATGTTTTTGAATGAAGCAGCATAAAAGCAATTCTAAGGTGCATATGTACAGAAATGGAACAAAGCCACCAGGCCCCACACCAGCACTGTGACACAGACTGCGTGTTGTATTTTTAAAGAAAGAAAACAATTGTAATCATCACAACCATCATCTTGTTTAGAGTTAAATTTTAAGTTGAGCAGAATGTTAAGACTGAAGCTTTGACAGAGGAAGTGTTTTCACAACAGAGGAATAATTCTCAAGATGTTCGACTTTGAACTCTTCATCTCTAAATCCCACAAATCAGTTCCTTTCAAATTTCTGTGGAAAAATCAGCAGCAGACACATGGAGGCAATGCATTTGCTCAGTTTGGGGCAAAACACTGCCATAAGTTTGGAGATAAGTGCCTACAGCATTTACACTCGTTGTGTCTGTAATGGTGTAGAGGGCAATAAAAGCTTTCCTCCAGGTGCATCTGTGAGGCCCGTGTTTGTTCTCCGGCATTTCCACAGCATGTACCAAGATGGCTAGAAAAGATGATTCATTTCTCTGTATAAATTCCTTGGGAAATCAAACATCCTTAAACCTACCAGTTTTCTGCTTTTCAGTGTATTAAACAGGAACACTTTCTACACAGAACAATAAAAGCTAGTTCGTTATATCTTTTCTGTTGAAGAGCTAAGCCAAGCCAGGGGGAAATGGAGTGCTGTTACAAGAGGACTGCCTTCTAGGGCTCACACCATCACAAGGGAAGGAGAACATTAGTCAGGCTCAGTTCTAACCACCACAGCTATTTTACTAACAGCATATCTTACAAGCTATTTTACAATCCACATATTGAAGCCAATGCAACTAATTACTGCCTTCAAAGTCATGTTACTCTTCAATGTGAAGAAAGATGTGATGTCTAGTCTATAGTCAAACTCTCTTTGAGAAACAGCTGATATCCCATGCTATTATTTGTTAAGGCTCAGTTCCAATCAACGTGAAATAAAATAGCTACAAAGGTATTTTTGGAATGCAGTTATTGCAGATTTCAGAAGCATCACTGATACTGCTGTCCTGTTCTCCCCTACCTTTATCCCTGCTGGAGAAATGCTTGATTGCATTAATGAACCAAGATCTCTTTCACTAAAACAACCTCCAAATCCACTTCTTGTATTTCATACACAAACCTGAAAGATGCTGTCCATGTGGCACAGGAAAACAGAGAGAAAACACGGCTTTTTAAGCTTTTTGCACAAGAAACCCTGCCTACATGCAACCCTAAACCATACTGAGCATAGCTATCACCTCAGTTTCTGAGGTTTCTCAAGTGCATGGTTGCAGGTTTTACATCTGCAACGGCCCACATGTCCCTGAAGTTTATACAGACATATACTGTTCATACTAAGATTCTAATTTTTATTTATTTAGCTCAAATAAGAGAACAAGTGGGATTTTAAGGCTTCTGGGTACTGGGGCGTTTGTTTTCAGAAAGGTTTGGTTATTTAGTGGAAAACCCCTGTAAGCTGAACCAGTCACAACTGGTTCAGAGGAGGTGGGCTGTGATGAGAATGGGTGATAAGCTGAGGACAGTTAGACCACAGCCGTCCTGTCTTTTACCACAGTGTACTTCTAAACCATTTCCTTCTAATGGAAATAAAAAGCGATAAAAACCACATGCCTGAGTTACATGTAAATAACACCGTGAAATTCACTATTTGCTATGCATGTTGGACTAAATGCATGCTTGTGATATATATACATGTGGGGGCTATTGCTACCACAAAAATGGGTGCTGTAGGATGTCTGCAGGAGTTGCAATCTTACTTATTGTGAGTGCATGCCAGTTAGACATTAACTAGTAAGTGTAGACTTCTGTTGTCAGGATTTTTTTAACACTTGAGAAGACGTCTTCTCAAGTACTTCTGTTACTGCAATGGATTTTCAGCGACTTCAAGCTTCTACAAGTATGAGCATTAGAGCTGCTCTGCTCCTGTTACAGATTTTCAGAATTAACGTAAATACTACAAAAATGGTTACAGGCAACCTGGTGCTTCTAATGAAAAGAGGACAGAATGCAATCAACTTTTGCCATGAAAGCACAAAGGAGTAATCAGCACCAATGAATTTATTTGTGGAAAGGGATTTGCAATGTATTCTTTATCTTGCTAGAATAACTTTGTGTCCTATACTGTAGCATGCTTGAGAATATTGACTTCTCAACTATCAAAATAACCTGCAACAGGTGATATGGAAAACTATCAATGGATTCCTTCTACATGTAGTTGTGAGAAAGATCTGCATAAGGATTAGAGCAGTCTGCCAACAGCTAACTTCTGTTGGTACTAGGCACCAATACTAATAAATTTTAAGACACATTCAAATAGTGGACTATTCAGTTTGAAACTGCCAGGGCACCAGCACACACTTAGAAAGTGCTGAGGAAATAAACCTCAGAGGAATAGTTTGAGAATTCATTCCTCTGCACCTAGAGAAATGTACAGGGAAATAGGTCAAATGACAACAACAAGTAATTGACAAGTTTCACCTGGTGAGTCCAAACAATCATTAAATACAGTTCCACCGTAGATAAGTTTTGCCTCATTTATCTCTTGATTAGGTACACAAAACAAGACTTGGCAGTAATTACCTAGTCACCGGAAGATTAACATCAGGAACTACTAAGTATGTCATGGACAAATATTTTCATACCACCTGGGAGGCAACCTAATACACATATGTCCAGAGGATACACCTTTGTGAGCTATTGCAGCACATGGGAACCATTCCCTTTGTTTTCTAATGAATAAATTCCCCTGTCAATAGCTCCACCAGCAAGTCAGCCACAGACTCTGTTGCCACAGTTTCCAAATCCCAACAACTTCCCCCAGAGAGTTGTTTTTCCTACAGAAGATGGGATGAATGAAGAAGAGAGTTGAGTCAACAGATATTGAAAACAGGGAGGCTCAAAAGAAAAGGTCATCCACTGTTCCTAGTGAGACTAGATTTCAAATCAGAAGCTTCAGCATCTCCAGATTTCATTCTTCCCCCAGCTGGAGCTTTGCCAGTTGTGGCAAAGTGAATGCATGAGGCAAGATAATCCTGAAAATAAATTAAGTAATTCCAAAAATGAGGAAATCATATCCTATATTCAAACAAAGAGCACTACAAAAAGCTACATGTCTCTGCTGTAACAAAGTGTTCAAGGCTCCCAAAAGAAAGCTTAGGTGGTCACAGGGCTATGTGCCCAGACACCGCTCCTGCAGGAGACACTGCTTCACAGAGAGGATGGATTAGTCACTTCAGGGAGACCTTCCTCTCCTTTCCTGGAACAGTACAACTGCTGATCATTTTGAGGCTCATATTGTAACGTAACAGCAAGAATGAACTGTTTCCAGGCTGATTTTGTACATGGTACTAATGGAATGTTTACACAGCAACCAAGACTTCCTATCTCTCCCTTTGCCTTTAATATGAAGTCCCTAACCTTTTTCACGTCATTTAATGTAATTTCACTTCTCATACCCATGAAGGCAGCTTGAACCAACACTATTCACTGGGCAGCTGGGGCAGACCAGCAGAAAGAAAGTCCCTGGCCTGTGCCTGAGGTGCAAGCAGCAGCTCGCTGAGGTGACAGCCATGCCTGTCACAGTACGAGGCAGGGCAGCTGCATGCACACGCAGCACTAACCTGGCTGAATGGTCACAGGTGACACATTACCTCGCTCAATTCATGCATGTGGGGCAGGCAGGAAGGAATAGAAGGAGGGGGAGTCAGAAACATCAGCTGTTTCAGTCTTCAAGGAGTCACAAAAGGAGAATGTTTCCAGAGTGAGCACACAGTCCTTCAAAACTTTCAGAATCTTCAAGTTCGACACCCAGCAAAAGGCTGCACCTCCTCTTAAAAATATCAACAGCTTATGTTCTGCAGTTTCAATCTTTTTGGTGAAAGCCCTCTGTTTCCACCAACATGCCTCAATCCACAAGCAACCAAAATCAGATCACTGAGCCTCTGCTGTGTTTAACTAAAACACATTTTCCTTTCGAGTCGTTCGTGTGTTTTTAGTCCACAGTACTGCCAGGGATCATGCAACTGCACAAGGCTTCAAGAATCTCCATGCAGGAAAGACTGAGTGTCCCTGGAGCGCCAGCAGCCTGCCTGGTAAGCAGGTATTTCATTCGTGACTTGTGTTCCTCTAACCAAAGTTTGCTCCCTCCTAAATTATCTCCTGTGTCAAAACCAGTCCTTAACTTGCAGCGCACTGGTACAGCACAGCATTGCACTCGTCGTTGTCCTGATGCTTCCTCACCCCTAGATGGAGCTCTGAACCACTTGGTATACCAAGAAACGCAGTGTTTACTGTTTTATCGAGTCCTAACTTCTCTTTAGAAAGCTTTTAACATCTGTCTTGAATACACTCCAGTTCCTGGTAGGTGCAGAGCATATCTGCTCACCTTCACATCAGCTTGCAAGGTAAATGCTAGCAAGCTCCTTACTGCAAGGAAAGACATACAGAATGTGCACATGGGCTTACAAAGGCCATGAAAGGTTGTGAACACTTCCACCCCAGTGCTAGCTCTCCTGCTTCTGCTGCCCTCTACTCCTCAGGCAAAGAATCCTCTTCCTTCACAAAGCCCAGGGAAAGGCTGACAGCTGAGCTCTGACACGCTCCTTTAACAAGCTCAAGTGCAGAGTACCAGCCAGCCAGCACTTCCATTCTGAAGGTGCTTTCTGAAACAAAGGTCTGGCAGGAACAAAAATCCCTCCTTCGGCAAAGGGTCTTCCAGCCCAGCTCATCACAGTGAAACGCCAGGTCAGAAAGCAGGGGCTGCCGAGTTTCAGAAGCCAGATAACTCCAACACAGTGGGAAGAAAAGCAGCTCAGACTCCTTAGATTAGCTCTCCACAGGACACAGGGCCAAGTGTTTTTCTTTCCACCCAACACCATTAAGGGTGGGAAGAACCCTTGGTGAACACCACTAAGGCAGGAGACAGTGCTGTCAAAAAACCCACTCAGAAACCATTAAGGCAGCAATTAAGCTGTGAAAAATATCACCAACATTTATAATTTTATAATACAAGATGGCAAAGGATATCTTTAGTGTTTGGTGATTGCTCCAAAGATGGGAGCACAGCACTCCTGACTGCCACTCAGCAGTCACTCTCACCCACAGGGAAATCACATCACGTGTGATCACCTCCAAGCAAGGACAGGGCCACAGAGAACAGGCAGTATGAGACCAATAGCTGCTGCGTGTTTGAACTGTGCCACCTTTCATGTGCCACAGCCACAAGCACAAGGCCAGCTCCCCCCCTCACTGCACATTTCCTTCTGTACTGCATCCACACCAGTCACTTGTTACAAACCTCCACAATGCGTCACTGAATGCTGTCCGAGCCATGCGTACACCAGACACAAAAGTGTTAACGCCATCTGCTCCTTCCTGCAACATGGACTTTGCTTCTATTTATCCCACAGACAATTCCAGGACGGTTTGTGTCACAGGGCTCTGGGGAAAATACTATCTGGTTACCTTAATACACCATGTCCTGAGGAGCTCAGTGTGGATTACTCCGGGTTAATCTGAGGATTATTCAACACACAGAAATCAGAAATTTAAAAGTCCTCTGATGCAGAGACAATGTACAGCCTTTGAGCATGCGTAAGCACAACTCAGCTGAACGTTTCCACAGAAGGGAGGGCAAGACACAGGCAATCCCCCAGCTTTGCTCTGCAGATGGCTCTTCGGGTGCAATATTTACTACTGGGAGGGCAATTTTACTTTCTGATGTGCCCAGAGGTTATAGCCCTCTCCACATTTACCATCTATCAGGAGAGTGCTCTCTGCGGAGGGGGGAGGAGATAGCAACCCTGCCACAGTCAAGATAGATGGGGTGTAGGTGTCAAGGTTTTGGTAGTGGGGGCAGGCAGTGAGGGGCCCACTGTGAGGAGAGGCTGGGGCACTCTGCATTGCTCATCACCCTTGCTCCGCTGATCTCTTAGCTTCTCCAAGATCTGCTGTTTCTGATTGTAGCTGTAGAATACATTTTCTTCTCGTTTTTTTAAAGGGAGCTATTAAGAATCTGCAGTCTCTCCTATACTTCACTGGATGCAGCGAACTCCACCAAAATGAGCAACCTTTAGGTTTGCATGCTGCCATTTTCTCTCTCTGTCTTTCAGGTACAAAGGCTTCTGTTTCTGTGATCCATTCATATCTTCAGCTTATTTTCTTTCCATCTGTGTATTTAAGAACACAAATGCTTTTATCCTTCATCTCAGTAGATAGAAAGGCTCATGCTAACCATCTGAATAAATGGTTCAGCAAGTAACATTTCCACCTGGAAGGATAAGAACCTGTAACTAAGTGCTGCTATACAGTTGTACAATAAAAGCCCTTAATATGGAAACAGTATGAACCTGCTCTATTTTGATACATTGTGGAGGGTATGGAAAATAGACTTCATGTATGATCACAAGTTCAAACTATATTAGTCTAACTGTAGACTCTGAAATCCATATTGAAAAAATACTCTAGATATGACTTACCAAGGGGGTAAACACCCTCTGTTTTGCACCAGGAGGTGCTAGTCCATCATAAACCAGTAAGAAAGACACTCAGGTTCAGTAAGGCATGATTTTAAACGTTATTTATTAGAGCTAACACTGTAAGGAGAGAATGTTACAGACAATTGTACATCCCTTGAGATGGTGCTGCAGCTTTGAACAGGCCTCCGACTCACATGCAGCACACTGCACAGACCCTGTCAACAGGACAGATTCTTCCATTTTGGTCATTTGAGCTAGTTTATAATTTTCTTACAAGACAACAACTCTATTCATAAAGGATGTTCACAGGAGAGCTTCTTGCTCTATTTTTAGATAAAAGCAAAGCCACACAGGTGGCATAACCACTGCTACCAAGGCTCCTCTGTTACAATGAGCTGGCTGAGCTGATCCTGCAGCCAAGGAAGCTGTGGAGCACGCAGAGCCTGAAGCTGCTTTGTGTGTGCAGCACAGCACAGGCCCGCGCCTGCTCAGGTCAAGCGTTACGTGGATCACTGACTCCACGATGTACAGCAGTCTCTGGTCAGGATCACTATATTCCACCCCTGGACCCACATGCAGTTTACCTCTCCCAAAGACATTACAGGTTGTATTAAAAGCATACAGGCTTGCCAAGTCTTAAGTAGAAGGCACGAGAGAGTTGACATGGTCTGTTCACTAGCTCCTCAAACACAGCATCTTCTGCAAGGTTCCCAATGCACTCCTCGAATCACCACTGACCTCCTGACACAGCAAAGAACCTCCAACTATACCATTAACAAGCCCTTCACGAGGTGTACAAACACAGGGCAGCCAAGTTAACCTTGCTCAGCCCACACTCATTCCAGCAGCACCTAATGCTCATGTGCTACAAGTGACAGTCTCTGTTGACAAACACTGAAACAGAAAGATACTCATTATCCACAGCTCTCCTGCCCTAACACCACATATGCTTAAAAAACAAACAAATGAGACAACTTCACCAGTTAAAAACAAAGCCTGATGCTGGGCAAACACCACAAACATTAAAAGGAACTGCTCGGGAGCATAATTGTTTTCAAAATCATGTAAACAGCTCATGGTGCAAGAAATTAATTCATCCCTCAAGACCTATCCTGGAAAGACTAAGCAGCCCTCACTACTGTTAATTTCAGGCATCTGAGTTAGAAAGGTTTTTCCCAAATCCCCCAGGAGGGGTGCAGGGAAATTCAGTGCTTTATGCAAATTTTAGCACTTTCCCTTTGGAGGCCAGAAGGTCACCATTTAGCACAACATTCCCAGTACAGTGAAGAACATTGCCTCCAAGCTGGCCAATAAAACACCTAAGAAAGCCACCATGAAACTACACCCTCATTTAGGTGTGCCCTTCTGCACCTCCAGGCAGAGCAGCCCTTGCAGGTCCAGGTCTTCCTTCTCTTCCCAAGTTTGACTAAAGCACTAGAGAAAGCAGAAACACAAAGCAGTGTATAAACAGAGAAAATGTGAAAGACCTACTTTTCCAACAGGTAAGGGACTGAAATAGTGACAGAAAAAAGTAGCTGATTGCTACCTAAGGCTCCTTTGTACTGAGATCAGCACGTCTTGAAAAAGTGAGAGCTTCCTGCCTGTATTTAAGTATTCCCCCAATACATACACCAGACACTGGAAGAACACTCAAGGTGCTCCGTTAGATGAAACAAAGACACCTACCCTTCAATACATGGCTCTTTAATACTCAAAGGAAGACGACAGCTCTGCCTACCTTTGGCAGCTGTTGCTCCTTCATCTCCCAGGAGAAGTTCACTCCAGGTGCTCAGTAAGCCCTTACGGGACCATCCCACAGACGGCCACCAGATGGCTCAAAAGCTTACCTTGTTCAGAGAGCTTTAATGCTCGCTTGATCATTATTCACTGAAGAGAATTCAGGCACGCACGGCTTTAAAAGACAGTGTCTACAGCTGGGCTGGACATGAACTCACTCCCAGCTGTACCTCTTGTCATATATCTTGCAGTCAAGAAAATGGAAGTATTCAATCTGATCCTCCCCATTGTTTAATTAGCAATTAAACAAAAAAAGGCAACCATTCCCTGGCACAGGGAAGTGCTATTTATTCCACTTCTCTCAAATTATCTCCAAAATATCTTTCA
This sequence comes from Podargus strigoides, assembly GCA_028020825.1. Taxonomy (NCBI): domain Eukaryota; kingdom Metazoa; phylum Chordata; class Aves; order Caprimulgiformes; family Podargidae; genus Podargus; species Podargus strigoides. The sequence goes on along the minus strand of CM051623.1, from coordinate 10,057,915 downwards.
GAATGTCTTTGGCATATAAGACTTGTATTTAAGTGGCTTCAATAAGACAAGGTTTTGATGTATTTTCTGATATGCCTCATACTCTACTCTTCACAGATACATGCTTTAACTCTCCCAGGAGAGAGAGGACTACTGTATAAAACATCATACAGCATGAAATAGAACAAACATACATATATATTCCTGCTTCCACTGCATCCCACAGGTAACCCTAACTCTAGAGAGATGAACGTGGGCCAAAAACACTTCATCAGTTGACATTTTCTAGTTAAAATTCGTAAATTGCTCTACTGAAGACTAAAACATACAATTCATTCTTTGTGTCTGATACTTGCAGATCCTCCACAGGTAAAGTTTAGGAGGTACCAGGCTGAAAAAAAGTCAGCCTTATGACAAAGAACGTGGCTTTGTGGGAGGACTGTGGGGCATTAAATCGGGGGTCTGTTCAGTAAGAACATGTCAGAGACTAGATGGGAGGAGTCTCAGTGACAAAAATGGCATTCAAGATGCCCATGTTAGAATAAGCTTGGAGCAAAACGTGCAACAAGTCTGACCAACACTTGGATGTGCCATTAAACCAAACCCAGAAGTGTTTTATAGCCAGTTTGGATACTACAATCATCTTGCAGCAGGCTGGATGCGCCTGTTTAGCTTCAGAGCCCATGCAAGTTGCTGATTTTTAAGAAAGTGTACTCAAGTGTCCCTCAAAGAAATGCACTGTTTCCTCAATTTTAAAACTACAAGTTTTAGAGGTACCACAGAATGAAGTCACAGTAACATATGTGGTTTAGCAAACACTTCAACAGCTGACCAATTACACATTGGTCACATCAGTATATTAGACTGGTACAGAAGCAGTTTAACTTAGGTATAACTAAAGCTGAGTTACTTTGGATCGCTACTTCCCTAGGTCTGCCTTCAGCATATGGTTGTGCTATGTCACAACTGAGAACAGAAGGCAGCTACTTCCCCTTCCAGTGGCCCCAAGAAGTATTCAGAAAGCCTGCAAACTCCCCGAGATAGGTCCACTAAGCCCAAGCAGGGCTCAGCCAGCAATTCTACTGGAAGAGCAGGGAAGACCCCACATAACATTCATACCTTGTCACAAATTCTAACTCCTGGCAACCTTAACGACTTGGATTTATCTGCTCAGAGGTCTGGAGCTCTCCTCTGAAAACACGTGTTCTTTGCTAGGTGTGTATTTTGCCCACTAAATGCCTTTTCATAATAGTACCCAATGATCAGAAGCAATATTCTTTCCCTTTGGAGTCTGAACTTACCTATTATCATCTACTGGTATGCAAGTTATTTTTGGCATACTGGAAGAAAACCCTCCAAAGGGTAGGGCTGCATCTGCCCAGTGTTAGAGAGGCACTCCAAAAAAACATGCAAGGATGGGCTGTTACTTATTGAGCAAGACTTAGTCTGGGGCTTCATCACCTAAGCTAAAGAAAGTGTATGATAAACATACTTACATTTCCTAGAGGTCATCTGGCAGTCTGCAGAGAAAACCCAGCCTTGCTTTGACACCCTTAGGAACACCAATACAGAAGTGAGAAGCAGCAGCACACTCAGGTTCAGAACGCAGCATTCATTCTCTAATGTTCAACCCTCTGTTACAAAGTCACCTCTGTTTTTGTCACCTTAGGCCTTACACATAAAAGCCACCTCCTTAAAAGCAAGTCACTCCTTGGACTAAAGCAGAGAACCGTTTGCCTAGGTCTGTAGTATCAGATGCCCAGATGTGACTGTATTTGTAGGAGACGTTCTCACACATTATGGACTGCCTGGGTGTTAAGAATGACAGGAAAACTCACTGATAACTAAAACTTTTCTCCTTTATTTCAAGACATTCTTCTTTTTTTTTTTCTGCTGAAAAATTGAAGCTGTCAGACAACAGTCATCTTCAAGTGCGTCTCCTCGAAGCTCCCTGGGAAAACAATGCAGCAAAATTAAGTTTGGATTCTATTTTGTCTCCCACTCCCTCCTCTATTTACAACAGTTCAATTCCCAATTACTACATCAGATCCTGCTTAAACTGTTTTGTACTACTAAGATCAGACCCTTCTTCAAAGGTCATCCTGGAATTTCCCACCCCAAATAACCCCTGCCATATCCTGCCTTTTAAGAAAGGCCACTGCATTAAGCTGAGAAGTAGGACACATAGATGGTTCCTGGGATCACATTGTGTTTCAGCGATGGTGGCCTTTCATGCTGGGTGAATATCTGTTATCCCAGTGACGAGGCAGGAGCATGCCATGCTGGTAATATTCTTAAGACAACAAAGAGAAGGCTTAAAAGATTCCCCTGTTCAAAGAGTTTCAAGGTACACGAGTTCATTATACACCCAACACTTCAAGAAAACATGGATCTTAGGGCACAGTATCTATAAATGAACCAGCAGGCATAAGCAGCTGCCAGTTGTACCTATGACATTCGTCTCTCCATTCAAGAAAAAGTAAGAAATACATAAGGTGATCCTCTTCAAGCCCTGGTCTGCCATTAAAAAAAAAGAATATCCAGCTTTCTCTTGCAATATACTCTTTATTAGTAGCTCTGACTTCCTGCTTCCTTTCATCCTTAAAACATTGTGAAACACAAACACCACAGTATGGTTTGGGTTTAAGCAGTTTTTCAAACAGTGTCTAGCTTTGGTTACCTCTTTGCTGACAAAACAAGTGGCTGGATAAATGACACTCTCATACCAGGTTTCCCGCACCGTTTCATGTGCATTTGTAAGAGAAGCTAGCTTGAAACAGTCTACTTCCTTAAAACAACAGTCTACAAAGAGCAGAAATCAAATGGAACACAACCCTTTCCAAACTCCCCTTACCAGCTGGCTTTGCTCATGGTGTAGGATGTTCCACCTCTCTCATTCTAGAGTTCCTGCTCGGGCTCTACCAGATACCTCTCAGGTGGAGGTCTTGCATGCTTTTCCCATGCACCTGTTCTGGTCTCTGAGCTGCTCTTGCTGGGTGATTTATGGTCATGAGGCATGTGGAGGCTGTCATCTGAATCCTCATCAACACTGCCCAACTTGTGGATGGGACTGGTAGCCAGGTCACTCACCTTCCATCAAAAAGTTGTCACCTGACATCCATTCTGAGAAGTGTGACCCTTACCATGGCAACACTCAGCCAGCACCTCTCACTTTACTTAGAAAGTCTTCACATGTGCTAGGCCTGGTCTGGAGGCTTCTCCAGCACCTTCCAGCTTTCCCTCCTGATAAAGTTCCCTCCTTAGTCAACAGTCTTTTACACACAGCTTCCCTCACGTCAGGCACATTGTCTGAATTGAGACAAGCACCTGCAGAATCTAACTGCCTTAACACCAGCTCCAGTTCTCCCGTGCTCTCATTTTGTTGAGAAATACGGGGATTTGTGTTTTCAACACTGTGTTCATTTAGGCTTTCCCCAAGTCTAATTTCCTTTGGGTCTTGTTGAATGAGGTGTTTCTGGAAGGGCAAAACCCTATGGACACATTGCATGAGCCCTCATCTCTGAGGAGCACTGCCTGATGGATATACTTTTGTGGAACACATTGACAAATAGCCCACACTCTTCACTTGAAGAAAGTGTCTAGCTCTGATACTATATTAATGAGTAGGGTGTGGGGAAATAAAAATACTCAGCCCCAACTCAGATCAAAGAATCCTACTGAACTACAGATTAACAACCAAGGGAAAATTTGCTTTCTTTCTAAATCCATCAGTCAGATCAACTGCAGAGTTTTCTGAAAAGATTTGCAAGACTCAGTGTGTGGTCACCAAGATAAGCTCTGGGGAATACAGTCCCCAGAAAGCATCCTGAAACAGGCTGCAGTTTAGGTATTTTCCTTGCAGGAAAACAGGAATCCTAACAGCAAGACTCCAGGAAATCTGAGCTGCAACTTATATCTATTTTTCCAGTTCGGCTTTTCAAACATTGGGTTTTAAAAAAGTGTCTCATCATAAACACTGACAGGCCACACACAAAAAAAAAAAAAAAAAAAAATTCCTAGTCCGCTGTTCAGGAGATAAGGTCATGAGAAGGCAGTGATACAGCAGTCAGACCTTTCAAATTCATTCCCCATTCTGCCAGGCATCTTCACTTGAAGCCTTTAGCCTTTGCTGATATTCAAGTCTGCTCTTCAGCATAGCTAGTACAGCCACAGCTACTACTATACAGAATTTCTCTGTTCTCATTTATTATCTCACCTTTGCTACAGAAGATCATTAATGATGCAGTTATAGGCACACAATCCTCCTCCTTACTTGAGGGAGAAATGACCAATAGATTTCCTTACCACACTCTTTCTCCTTCTTTTATGGCATCGGCAGTGGTGGATTCACAGCTGTCCTCTGAAACAAAGCCAGCTGGCTTGCTGTCATCTGTTGTGGCCTTCATCTCACTGCCAGGGATTTCTTCAAGTTTCACAATACACTGTGGAAGTCCCCTAGAGAGGGAAAAAAAAACCCCATTGCTTTTAGGACAAGGAATAATTTTCATTGCATTGCATTTCCCCACCCTCGACCCCTTCACTGTGACAGAACTGTAAGAGAAGTGACAAGACAAATTGATCAGAGCTACTTATAGAGAACGCTCTGCTCCCGTGACAACAGGAATTGTTACTGCTAGAAACATTCTCTTGTTCTGTGAACAAGAAAGGTTTCACTATGATTAAGGAGCTAAAATAAGACTGACAGACCCCAGGAGAGCAAGGCTTCAGGTGACTGGCAAAAGAGTAGAGAAGAGAAACACAAATTCTGCCACACTTAGAGCTAGTCCTCTCCTTTGCCTCCACAGGTAAATCGTGTGGATATCTGCAGGAACCAAGCAATGGAGGTACGTGGAGGGGAAAACTCAGAAAGCAGAAGCCTCCCTGGCAGACAGAAGTAAAAGTCCAGACCAAAGAGAGGACAGCAGGATGCCACCACATCACAAACCCCCTGAGCTTTCTGGCCCAGCAACTGACTACAGTAATTGCCAAGTAACTTCTGAAGATGGGAGCCCACACAGGGCCGACACCTTTGTCTAATGCAGAAGCAGTGCAAGCCATATGGGTGCAATTATTTCCAGCTCCACGTGCACGCACCTCACAACCAGAAAACTGAACTCTGTGTAAATCAGGTCCCACAGCCTGTCTGTTGAAGGAAGGGCACTGACTCTCCTTACAAAAGGACAAGAAGCAAAAAGTAGGAAGTATTGATGACTACAACTGAGGGAAACCCAACAAGACCTTTCCTGTATAGCTAACTGACTTGTCAGGAGTCGCTTAAGTTCACAAAGAAACCTCGGGATTATCTGGAGCCAGTTCTGACTCTCTCCATTACCTCAGCAGGTGCCTGCATTTGCTGTGACTCAAGCAGTCTTTGTAAATAAAAGAACTGAAGCTTCAGGCATTGATTCTCTCCCTTTAAACACCGACAAGCATCTTGGGCTGCTCTCACTTTGCACTTCTCCTCCTGCAGAGCCAGAGCTAGAGCTCTGTTGTTGGCTTGGATGCTCTTCAGGCGCACGGGGCTGCTGGCTGCAAGAGAACCATCTGCCATTACTCACGGGAATTCAGAAGAACGAACACCCGGCAAGCTGTGACATGGGCAACCAAAAGGATCTTACCTGTGCGGCTGGCATGTCCGCCCGTGGGCTCATAGGCCTTCCCCAGCCGTGTCCATTTCTTGTTTCTCTCTTTCATTCGGTCTTTCAAGTCGGCGTGCCTCCTTCTGGAGGGCTTTTGCAAGCACTTGGCCATCTTCTCCCTTCACAAATAATGGGGGCAAAGCAGCCGCCGCCAAAGGCCGCAGCGAGGAATGGCAGAGCCCCAGACCAGAGGGCGGCAGGAGCTGCTCCCGAGCCCCGGCCTGCCGCAGCGCCCTCACCGCCCGCGGCCTAGGGCTGCGCCGGCCGGGCCCTCAGCCAGTGCCATGGGGCGCCTCACCCCTGCCGGGCTCCGTGTGCAGGGAGCTGCACCGCTGCTGTTTGTGCTGCTCAGCCGGACCGGCTGCACCTGCGTGGCCTTCACTGTGTGTGTGTAAATGAACAGCGGGCAGAGAATGGAGTCGGGGCTGTCCGTGGGAAGCATGGGGGGGGAAGCACTCCTTCAGGCACACGGGATGAGGCCGTGGAAATTCACAGTTCGTGTGCAGTTTGGTGTGAAAAGCCATGAGCACATCACAGAGGTCTTTTCCAACCAAGGCTGTTCTAAGATCATCAAGTCCAACCATTAACCCAGCACTGCCAAGTCACCACTACCCCATGTCCCTCAGCACCTCATCTACACGGCTCTGAAATCCCTCCAGGGATGGGGACTCCACCACTGCCCTGGGCAGCCTGGGCCAGTGCTGGGGAACCCCTTCAGTTGGCAAGTGATGTCCCACAGAAGACAAATGAGGAAAATCCAGTTTCTCTTTACCTTTTTGGCACTGCTGTCTGTCCCTAATGAACTCTCACTGAACCTTCCCACCCTGCCCCAATAAACCCCCCAGACCAAACAAAACCCCCCACAAAACTGAGGGAAGAACTAACTGCTGGGAGTTGAAAAATCACACTCTTGACAAACATACCGGTATTACACCATGTTTCCCATTTGGCCAACGAACAATTTGTAGTCTCCTGCAATGCTGGTAATGTGGAGCCACTGTTCGCTTCCCTGTCACACACACGGGTTCTGATTAAAAAAGAAAAAAGAGATCTATCTCTCTCTCTCTCTCGTGCTATCCATGTATCAGATATTACTTACAATTTTTTTTTTCATGCCTATACTTTTATCAAGACAATAACTTCTTGTCATTTTTTTTTTTTTTCTTGTTACTGCTTTTCATGGTACCTCCCAGTCCATCTCAACAATCCCAGGAACACCGAGATTTCTCTAGATTTTTTTTTTCTTGTGAATGTCTAAATTCCAGTCTGCATGAACTCCTGAGAGCAGAAATTGGATGCTTTTCTCCAGCCAGTGATCAACCCCTAACTACAGGCCCTGCTGAAGGGATGACAGAGATTAATGCAGTATTTTGAAAGATTTTTCCCCCTTCCCCTGCCCCAGTATTACAGAAAAACGATAATGAAAAAGATCCTGAGAAATATCAAGTTTGCGATGTGTCCTTTAGAGCACAGTTAACTTGGTGCTTAAAGATTAGAATCCTAGTGTGATTAGTAAGTCTTAATACTGAAATGACACAGTTCTCCCTGTGCCATGAAATGTCCAGCTTCAACAGCTGGTTTAGAGGAAGTGAACCAGAAGATGTACTCCCCCCACCATATGGCAAATAAGGTTTCAGCAGAGCTCTGTACATGTGAGCACCCTCAAAACCCCCAAACTATCCCTTTATCTTCAGAATACTGACTATTAAGAACAACTAATCAATACCCTGATGGTTTCTTCTGAACAAACAGACAAAAGGACTGCAGAGTCAACAGCACAGACAATGATCTGCACGATCACAAAACTACAATTGTCTCCTATTTAATGAGTAGGCCTAGGGAGATCTGCTACTTACAAGGAGATTTCTCAACAGGGAAGATATCTTCTTTTCTAAGTCCAAGAAGCATCTAGCATCCAAGTAGAAGATGACAGACAGCTTTAGTTTTGCACTGGAAAGACAGCTGATCCTTGGGAAAGCAGCTCTGGTACAAGCAGAGGCACTAACCCTCTGGATTGCAAAGGTCCTGAAGCCTGCCTTGCACTGAGAAATACACCTGAAGGGTAGCCATTTGCAACAAAAAAGCATCTGATATAAAAGAATGATTACTCTCAGATCAAATGTGGGGTTCCTGCTTGCCTCATGTCCAACACGGGCAGTGCCACTTCAAATACTTCAGAGTTGCTATGGTAGGCGCTGCTCATTTCCCTCTTGTGATGTGCCAGCTTGAAAAGAGTGGAAATTCTTAATAGCATTCACTTTTCATAGAGGAGGCTACAAACAAAACCCCACAGCATTCCAGAAACACCATCTTCCTTGTACTGACCCCCTCCTCCATGGCAGTACTGTCAAAGAGTAGCAGACCAGGCTAAGAAATCAGAGAAAAAAATTCAAACTCACTATTTCAAAACCGAAATGATAATTTTCAAGAATACGGAGATCGGAATTTACTATTCTGCAAAGATTTTGCTCTGTCCTAGTGGTATCTCAGTATTTAGAAGAAAACACAAAACATCTGGTTTTGGTCAGTAAAGTGTCCATTTAATAAAATCCTTAGTCACATTTCCCATCCCTTCCTCCCACCCTAAAATTTCAATCCACACTTAAGCAGCAGATGACCTAATTTGATGGTGTACAATAGAAGTTTTAAAATCTGCACTCTTAATACTAAGAGTATCAGGGGCTAGAATTTAACAAAATTACCTAGAATTCAGATGTGCCCATGCAAAAAAGCAGATTTCTATATACAGTCCCTATTTTTCCTTACAAATTTAAATATTTTACAAAAATGTATTTTCAAAATGTATAAAGTTCAGTGTTCAAATGTATCTTAAAATAAAATGTTATCCGATTTCAAAGGTTATTTCAACAATGAAGTCTAAATTGCACCAGATAAAAGGCACTTGTGCTGTGTGATGTCTTGGGCGAATACATTAGTTTATAATACAGTAACACAGTGTCTTCTTGAATTCATGCAGTTGCCTCTGAGCATCAAGCATCATTAAAGCAGCCAAAAGAGATCGTGAGTAAAACTGATTCCACAGTTGTAAAAACATTTTCTATCGCTAAGTCGAACATACAACGTTGTGCTCCAGCTCTGACTCTAGAATCAAACACTACAGAAAAATTGCTGTCATTCACATGGGAATTCAAACTACATTTCATTCTCTCATAAGTTACAAAAAGTATGCCATTTAATTATGAAACTAAACCACCAATGAACAGCTCTGTGTTCAAACAGTTTGTGCCAATGAAAGTCTGTATTTAAAAACAAGCTAGGGGCTGGTTATTCAAGGAGCAGTGCATCATATTTTCAATCTCCACTTCACTGTTGAGACAAAAGCGCCGTCCTATTTGCCTTCATCTTCTCCAACCTTTTCAATAAGTGGCTATTGGTCATCTCCATCTCTTCTATCTTATCCAGTGCTGTTCTTAACTATCAAATGAAAGCAAAAGTTATGATCACTAAGTTTACTTGTACTTTCTGCTGTTCTTTACCTTTGACAGAGGAAACTAAGGAATACAAGTAGTATGTGCTTTATAAGAATGCCACATAAGTTAAGACATGACACTTTCATTATTGCAGTCAGAAGAATCAGAATTCAACTGTTAAAAAAAATTGGGAAGCAACTGAAACATGAAACATACTCATTCCAAAACAGCTAGGTGCCTGCAGCTTCCTATTACATGCTATTTAAAGGTAAAGTCCTCCCCACTATTATTCCTTGCTGATGGAGATATATTCCTGTGGGTAGCAGGCATCATGCTAGTCATGCCACAGTTCTTAAGCAACCATGATCAACAGCTCAGTTAAATACAGCTTCTTCCCAGCTCCCTGTGAGGTGCATGCTGGAAACTTCTCAGGCTGGCACTTGACATAGGGAGCATTCGAATCCTCACTAATTTTTATGGAAGGATTAGTTTAAAATACTACAAGTCATCACATTTAGAAGAAAATACAACTTTAGATCCTTCCTTTCAAGGAAGTACTGCACTGAATTGTAATTAGTATTAATTAATATTACTTTTATGTGCTACAGTTGTCTTCTGAATGCAACACTGATAGAAGCCTCCTCAAAAAACTCTTAAAAGTTATAAACAAAGATTAAAAAATTTAGAGCTTGTAGGCAAAAGAGCAGTTCACAACTGAAAGGAGCATACAGCTGAAAATAAAATCAGGTCAATTACCTCTCGCTGAAGCTTCCTCTTTTCAGCTTTGAGTTCGTCTTCTACTTTTTCTGCATTTTCTGCTGCATTTTTATACCTTGCAACCTGCCCCTCAAGTCGTGCAATCTGAAAACACAAACAAGACAAAACGAACAATTACTCAGGTGTTCCAGCCTGAGCTCACCTGCCACCAGCTGTTCTTCCCTTCCTGAAAAGCCACCATAACACAAGGCATCCTATGAATTATCCACAGTATCTGCCTCTTGAAAGACAGGGTATAACTGTTAGCAGCAGCCATAATTGCAATGAATGTTTAAAAGAACTAATAAAACAGCAAAATAAATTGTGGTGAGAAACATGGAATACTCTTCGCTGCCTGTCCCTCCCTTGTGAGGGTCATGGGAAATAGTAGGGAATGGAACATAGCATAGGACACAGCTGAGAAGGTACAGAAGGTTAAAGAACTACGCAGAGAGAGAAGAGTTTGAAAAATAAAAACCAAGAATTGGGGAACACAGGATTGAACACAAAAGCTGGAAAGCTGAAAAGCAGAGACCATATGAAAAGGTGCAAAGTAGAAAGGAGACTAACTCATCAGGACATGACACACAAGGTCCTGAGCTCAAGTACAGAGTTCAGCAGTAAAGAAAGGGCTCAAGAGAAATCCTGGTTGCAGTCTGCAGGTGTTAAAGCCCACTTGCTGGATTGTTGTATTTATAGCTCCTTGCTACCCTGAAAGCCACAGGACAGGCTCGGAGCCTGTTGCTGTGCGAGAGAGACCAACTGTGCATCTGATTCAAATTAGATGAGATGCTAAACTATAATACCATATTACTGACTTACAATCAAAAAGGGTGAGTTAATCAGTGTGAGATATATATAAAAAAACTCTTGAATTTCAGAGTAAACTATGTACCTTCTACAGTCTGTACAACCTTATTAAGCATCACAAACTGATTTTCTTGAACTAGTAGCTTCAGTTCCTCTTTATATTCTGCTGTACATTCACATCTTAATTAACTCCAAGTTACTTACTCTTATGGTTAGACTGTGAACAGGTATTGAAATACAAAAGAATACAAACGTAGTGCTATTCTATGCAAACTAAAGAACAAACAGTAAATCAAAGGATGAAATATGCTTTCACAGTTTTTGTCGAAAAAACTTAAATATGAAGACACACTTACATTTTGTTCCAAGGTAGTTATATCTTGTTCAGCTTTTGAAAGCTTAAATTTGTATTCACTAATTTGTCTGTTGGCATCTCCTAGACAAAGATTGACATCAATACATTACTCAAAACGACTCTCTAAACTGGCAGTTTACCTTGTAATTAAAATTCATTTAAAAGACCATTTTATTGACAAGCTCATATACATGATTATGAAGTGGTAAATGTTGTCTCAGAAATCTTTTTTGAGATATGAAAGGAAATAATTTTTGTTACGTAGAGAACAACTACTGTCTCCGTAAAAGTGTGCATTAGATCTCAGATGTATAAATGAGAGACACCTTTTAACACACATGCATTTAGATCAGCAAACACATCTCTCAAAGAGAATCAACACAGTAACCAACACACACTGCAAAATGGATCAAATGACAATAGACCAGCAGCCTTTAGCACAGACATCTGTAATAACATTTAATGATAAGGAGCACAAGGCTTGAACCTGCCTGACAAACTCCAAAAAGCTTTTCAAATTATTTTGGTGTTATATCTTAGCCCTAACATTGCCAATGCTCTGTTTGTATTCATTGCCACAAGCATATTAGCTGACAATCTGTCAACCAAGTAAAATTATCAGCTGAAGAAATAGCTTGAAGTGAAAAGTAGCTTAGTGCTTCTATGAAGCAACACTGAATATTGTTTTAAACTTGTAATAATTTTTCATGTGTTGCTTCAGAGAATAATAGTATTTTAGATTAAGGTTCTGTATCAAAGATTCCACAAAATTAAAAAATCAGGTAGAAAATATTAACAAAATATCTCAGCTGAAATTCTATCATCTGAAAAATGAAATTGTTCAAGTAGTGGTACACATTCTAAGCATGGTCACCAAGTGAAAAATAACTTCCCAGAATGTTGCTATTCAACACCAACAGGCAGATTTTTAAGCCATTCTGCAGTGAGAAATTTCCCATAAGGATATATACCAACAAAAAACTAGCTGCTCAATGATGTATTCATTCGCAGTACTACTACTGCACAACAATATAGGAAAAGGAGTTGGGAAGAGTTTGTTTCCTCTCCCCAGTAAGAATACCTTTGAACAGTAACCATATACCTACTCTGCATTTCAATTAGCTGCAAGTCAGAACCATTCTCTAAGCCTATCATATCTGGATTCATGCCATCACTTCTAGAATATTTCTGTCGTTCTTCTTCCAACTGCATCTTCAGCTTCCTAACCTGAAAAAGAAGTGTTCTTTTGTGAGAAAGAGACTCCCAGAAGTTCAGTAATTGTGCATCTAAACATTCACTGGGGAAAAGGCAGAGCAGTCCTGAGATGGTTCTGTAGACAGGAGCAGCAGAGCCATGCAGGGGAGACGAGGAAGCCAGTCCCTGAGGCCTGTGGCTGCAGTCCCCCAACCCCTTTGCCAGGCTCTGCCTGTCAAGGCACAAACCAAACCCACCAGCTTGGCCAGTGCTGCAGGGATCTCTGCACAATACAGGGGCACTCAGGAACTCCAACAGAGATGCCTTCCCAGAGGAGGAGGTGGCATTAAACTCTGTTGATGCATTTCTTCTACAGTATACCATTTACACTCTAAACACTTATGAAGGTAATGAACAATAACCTCATGAGTTTACAGAAAGAGTGCACAGATTTTTGGGGGTCCTCTCTTTTACTCCACCTGGAATCAATGCTCCTAGGCAAGTCTGCAGTGCACATTAGTCAAACGGTTCCATTTTATGCTACAGCAGCTGTGTCAGGAAATTTTCAGTAGTCAGGGAACACAGATTCCTCAGCTATGTCCTCTGTGTCTGGAATTTATGAAAGAAGTGGGAGCTACTTTTTTGACTCTCAAAGTATTGCCCTACAGATTAGTGGTAAGGGTGTTATACTTGTGAAACTCCCATTCATGATATAAATCAAATATTTTAACAGTGGTTTTTACAATTATATGGTGATAAATATGCATATACATATTTGATTCAACACTAGAATTTATTGGCATTTAAACCAAGTATCTATAATAAAGTTAAGGTACATTCCCAGCAAAAACGGGTGTTGACAACATCATTTTAAATTTGCAGTGTGTTCAACTAGAAGCATAAAAACAATGATATTCTTCACAATTGCTCAATGGCTATCTGTTTTCTTGAGTCCTCTCTTCTCAATACTGAACTTTATTAAAATACAACTACTTTGATAATATTAATTTCCTATTTGAGCAACTGAAACGATCAAAGAAATAGTAGTACTTAGCAATCTGGAAGAAAGTGCCACTTGAGCTTATGAGAATGTCATTTTACTGACTTCAGTATTTCCATGTAAGACAAAATAAACCAACTTGCAAGTACATGCACTAATAGTAGAATCAGCAGCAAGTTAGATTTCAGCTAGTCAGTTACTGAAATGAGGGTCATTTATGAACCAAGACCAAAGTCACATAGAGAAGGATGCTTGTGAGAGGAGCTGGTAATTCCTGGTAGCTAACCCGGTAAAAGTGAACTATTTTATTTTGCTTTTGTGCTCAAGTATTTGATTAAGCACCTTTGGTTCTTAATATTTCTTTATTGCTAATATATTAATGGTCTGCAAAAGAATATACAAAAGTCTATTTCTGATATTAGCTTATTTTACCTGGGACAATAATTCCTCCTTTTCTCCAGCCAGTTTTCGTAGCCGGACATCTAAAACCAAAACAACCAATTAAAATCAGAGAAATCTGTAACTAAGAATATATTTTTTGTAACTGTTGTTAATTTTCAAATTAAAATGCTCCTCAAACTTAAAGCTAATAGCACTGGGAACATAGAACTTTGATATCTCACTAATAACATATGAGCCTTCAGTTAACAGCAGAAAAAAATGGAAAAATATTTAACTCACACTATTTATTAGCATAACAATTTTAAAAGCATGACCTCTAAGTTTAGTAATTCTTCAAGGTTAATTGACAACTGAGTGTTGGGTTTTTTTTTAAATAATAATCCACAGTTTTCTCCTAATATCTAGAACAGCCATTTCCAACAAAATTTTCTTCTGATTGTATACTTTTTTCCCTGTTTTGTTCTTAAAAACTGCTGTCTCTTCAGGGAAGGCACTACAGCTTCCCCGTATGTTTAGAAGGCTTGTAGAAACTGTTCTCAAACCACAAAAAGTACTTGGGAAAGGACTCACAGGAATATTTCAATATCTCTAATCAGTCAGATGATCAGTAATAGCTATAAAACAGTCTGTCAAGCAACACTGTGCTAAGATTAGAACAGCTCTCAGGAATTGTAACTGAAAGTAACAAAGCATAAAGCCATCTCCATTTCACTATGATGGAGCCACAGCACAAACATATATCAAGTCTAACCTCTGTCAAGAAAAAATATGTAATTATTATTATATGTTATGAACTATTATGTTATGTATAAATATAATGCAAGTGTATGGAGATGTTTCTTTACATGTTAACCAGAGTTTTACAGTGGATTGACTATGCATACAATAACTTGTTCCACCTAAGGATAAGAGCAAGTTAAAATAAAGACCAAAACCTGTATCTTCCTGTTGTCTGTGTCATTTTTTGAATGTTTTAAAAACTTTCTCTTTTTCTAATGAATGTGATGAAAGACTGCACTTGCTTTACACTAATAAAAGCAGAAGTATTTCAAGGAAAGAATATATGATGCATTGCTTTCTATAACTGAAGTTCTTTCATTGATTATACATACTTTTAATTTTTTTTTTTTTTTGCATGAAACAATGGAAAACACACTAATACAAAAGACTACACTTTTAGGCAAGTTGTTTCCTGACAGTAATAGAACAGAAACTGGGCCAAAAGATCTAATTGGTTACAACCAACCAAGCACATACCATTATATTTTCACTCAAAAGATACATCTGTCTTTTTAGTCAGCATAAAAAAATAATAACAAATTCACAATCTTGCAAGTTGCGTAAACATGTAATTCCAGGAGTGTCACAGGTATCTTTTTGTGGCTGTAAATCACAACCCACTGTGAACAGTAGGCAAAGAAAGACTTCCAGCACTCTATAAAGCATTTTAGAATATTTTTACCTAGTGGTCCTTCTCCTGCAGATTCCAAGACTTGAGCAGCTTCCTGCGATACAACTGTTATTGCACCAACCACTGATTCATGGTTAACATCACCATTTGGTGTGCCATCTGGAATTATAACTAATCCATGTTTCTAAAAATACAAAAGAAAAAAACCCTACTCATACAAGAGCAGTGCTAAAATATAATTGGACACAAAAGTTTTTAAAAGGCTTTTCAAGTTCATCGAAACAGAACAAAATGCACAGTTGACTGCACCCTAAGGTCAGGTACTGAGACTGCACAAGAATAGTGACCCTTCTTCCTCTTTTCCATTGACCTCGATTTCATGCCCCGTTCCTGGATTTCTGTTACTGTAAAGTAACTACTACCAACATACCTCTCCTCTCTTCATTGTTTTCTTCAGGTCAGCCAACTCCTCTCTGAGCTCATCTCGCTCATTCTTAATGCAGTCAAAGTAATCTTTCTGTCTTTCTAGGGCCTGGGTTCAGGCAGATGGCAAGAAAAAGAACGGCACAGAGAAAAAGCACATGACAGATAGCAGAGAGAGTTTCTACAAGTAAATACAAAGAGCTCAATAAAAGTAAAGAAATTAAAAGGAGTATTTAACATATATAGACATACAGCTTTCATAACCACCATTTACAAGTCACAGATCTAGCCTCTGCTGTGTGTTTCTCATGACATCATTTTTTCCCAGGTGGGTCTTAGTGGATTCTATAATAGATTTCTATTTAGTATTTGCTATTTTAATTTCATATTTGCTATTTTTGGTAGATCTTGATAAATTAAATTGAATACCAAAAGAGTGATTCTTCATGTAGGCACACCGGCCAAAAATAAAATTTGCTGGAACTCAATTGGCAAAGATCCTAAACCATCACATTCATTGTACCAATTTCTCTAACTTCTGTAGGGTAGAGAAGTAGAAATCTTTGTAAAAAAACCCTTGGATACATAAGCCTGTCATCCACTTACATATACTAGTTTATTTACTACCTGCTTAAGTATTAAAACCACCCTTTAAAACCAAAGCAATCAGTTTTAGAGGCGGAAAAAAAAAGCAGCAAACACTAGCAGCACTACTTTAGCACAAGAAATGATCACAGCTAAGAGCACAATATGGACATGGATGGGTTTGCCAACCTATGCTGGAGCTGCGTTACCTGGCAGTTAGTCAGACTTTTTCACTGACTGGGCAGCATCCCAGAATTCCATTCAAATTCAATACTGCATGCATTACAAATAATCCTGACTATACAGCAACTGCAAAAGTGTACACACATTTTGCCAAGAAAATGATCTCACTAAACCTTATGTCATGCATGAAGGTTTAGGAATGTACTGATACCGAGAAAGAAATGAAGGTGTATATCTTTGTATTGTAATTGCTCCACATAATTCTTAAAATTCAGCATACTGCAATTATCTAGAATCTGTATACTAGAGCAACGTTTTCATGTGTTACTCTTCACCTCAACAGAAAAATTTAAGACATGCTATTGCACTTGATTTATTATTAATATGTAAATGTAACATTTAAAATATAGGTAATTCAATGTGTGACAGCATTAGCTGTCACTTCATAGTTCAAGAATTCATAAGCTCTTTTTATTTCCTAACACATACTGGATTTCTGTAACTACATTTATAAACAGTGTGAAGAGCCTTAATCACTACATCACTTTGTGTTCCACTTCAAGATGCTCCTTTGCCATTTTTGAAGAACAGCAGAGACAGAGGGGGAAGTAGGCTCACCCACTCGAGAGAATGGACAAAAAGGCCCAGCCTCACACTGCAGATGCAGATTCTCTGTGTGCTTGGCAGTGCCCTGTGATGCTGCTGACCTTACCAAAACATCCTTTCTATCCTCACCCCCTACGTGCAGGGGCTGGAAATCAGAAAATTTTGATGGGGAAAGAAGTGAACCTGATACAACCACATATCTCTACCTATGAAGAGAATAATCATTTTTTGGTGTTGAATAAACATTAACAACACCTGTATGCTCATGTGTTGTGATACATGACATGGATTTTATACTAAGTCTGCTCCTGTAATTTTTCCATCAAGGGGGCAGGGAATAAAAATCAGGACAACTAAGCTCTGCAGGCATGTGTTAACATACCAATATGATTAAAATCTGATCACTTGGGAGAAAACACATTTGTCTGGGGTCTTATTTACTAAATATTCCAAAAAGCTTCATGAAATCTATAGCAAACTCAGACACACCATTACCAATTTCAAACTGGCAACGTGTGTACAATTTGGAGCTACCAAACATTAAAAGAGCTGTACATTTCAGGAATATAACCTGGAAATTATAGTTCAGTGTCCTCAAATTGATCTAATTTAAGACCAAATGCAACTGCAAATTCCAATCACTTTGTAGAAACAGGTCAATAGAAGAGGGCAGGTATAAAACTGAAACTCATGCTGTGTTCTGCTTGCCTCCCTTGCTTCCTCTGAGGTGGCACCAGTCTTACGTACATTGTAAAACTAAGCCACAATTCTAGTTATGAACTACTCCTTTGTGAAGCTCCTCAGAGACTTCTGAAGTTGAAATAGAGTAAAAACTAGCAAAACTACTCAGTATAGGGGAGAAAGCAAGAAAAATATGTAAATGTTTAGGTAATGGAAGTGAGAAAGAAGACAGCAGCATTTTTACATTTTAAGAACTAAGATATTTCAATTCCAAGATGGTAAAAAAATAAAAGCTAGTAAAAATCCATTTATGGTGTTTAAAAAAAACATAGAAACTAGCAGGAAAATTTCAGCTTAACAAAAAAATATCTTTCTTGTCAATCTGGTTGGGAGCTAGCTTTTTGAACATTAGATAGATGCCATGCTCTGTACTAACTCTGGAAACGTATCTGGAGGAGAAAAAAGTGCTTTCACAACAAAACCCAGCATAAATTGGGACAGTTGAGTACACAAAGGTGAAAAGTAAGTATGGAAAGAATATGGTTAATGATAAAAAAATTTTCAGGAGAATGTTCCAAAAAAATTTAAAATGGTGAAATATTTTATGATGGAAGAGAGGGTTGCAAAATGGATAGAAGGACTGAAATGTAAAATAAATATGGACTGAAAAAGGACAGTATAACAGTTTGGGTTTTTTTCTTTTTTTTTTAACTAGGTACCACCAGTTAAATGTTAAAACTTTTCAAAGTGACTTGAACTCTAGGAAACACAGCAATTTTCAGAGAAATCTACATATGTAAATCTGGTGTAAAATTCATTTAGAGAGAAATGACCCTAGTTACTAAAAAGGCAGATAATTCCTGTCTAAAGACTATCCAGCTAACTCCCCTCTCACCACCAGGCATTCTACTTGTGGCCCAGAACAGCCACAAGTTTAGAGCCATGTAGTTATCACCAAGGATCAGGCTGGCTCCGAGACAGTTTTACCTCTCCTCTGCTGCCCAGAAGCAAAGCTGACAAACTCTGCCTGACCTACATCAGCTGTGCAGTGCATATCAACTCACTTCTTCCTGTACCACCTTCCTTTCTACACAAGAGCCCTACAGACACTCCCCAAAAGGAGCACAACCATTGTTTCAACACCAATAGTTGTAACTCAGGTATTCTGTGTGTGGTATCAAAATTCAGCTTCGTTTAGTGTTGCATCCAAGCTAACCAGCCCTAGAAGAATGACAAATGCAATACAGGAATGTGCAAGTGTCACTGCAGAAGTCAATTCAAGTTCCTATTTTTTAGCAAGCATGATCTACAAATATTCACTGAGGTTTTGCTACATTTTGACCCTTAGCTCCTGCAGCTCTCCAGGTTTTCCATTATTTGGGGTATTTTGTTTCTCATCATCCCAGGTAGCAGAAAGCAGATCATTTTAAAATACACTTTCTTAGGCAAATTGTTAAGATGACAACAGAGGCAGGAGCCAAATTATGAGCTAGTTTTAAACTGTTCAAGTTTTGAAAATGGCATTTGCCTCTAAGGAGATGAAAAGCTTTAAATAAAATTTCAAATCTGTATAAAATCATATTACTGCTATGTCACTATGGATCAATATATGGACCCAGGCTGTTTTGACATTTATTAAGAATAAGGGAACAATTACTTATTCAAGCCCTGATTACAGTTAAAAAAAATTGTAAAAAAATGTAAAATGGTATGCATAAGGGTTTATTATGCTATAGATTTAATTAGTATTATTCATCATTATGTAAATAAAGATGAAGTGGAGCTCATTTTCTAAAGAAAAGAAAGACTGAAATGTTTTAAATATTTAAATTGGGAGTGGCCTTCATTTCTTTGGAGTACACAGCATTCCTTGGGGGGTGGGCAGCATCCATCTACTTCTAAACTGAAAAATACCTTTCCCCCCATATTTGTTTCATACCCCTATTTTTTTATCTTTCCAATTAATTGTCTCCTGGAGATCAAACACCTCTTTGGTTATGGAGTCTACATTCTGCTGCATGCGTTGATTCTCCTGTAATAAACCGGATGAAGGAAGAATAAAAGAGGAAAGAAGTAAGGAAATGGAAAAAAAAACCCAACACATTCAAATAGATAAAGGAAATTAAATAGTAAACATCAACCAAAGAATTTATGAGCATGAAGTTAAAGAAAAAAGGTGTGACTAACTGGAACATAATATTTCTCTCCTGAATTCATGCAAAAGAACATTAATTAATTCTATTCCATCAGTGTTAATGGGAGAATTTAGTGCAGTTAGAGCTACTTTTCTTTAGTAACAGTTCCCATTGCAGACTGGGGATAACATGTCTTTAGAAGAATAATTGCTCTGCTGTAATTCCAGATACCTTCAAATCCCATTTGGAAGCAAACACTTATATTAACAAGCATTTTTATTAATGTTTTACAAAATAGAAAACCTTATTGAAAGCATAAAGAAGCAAGTTTGAATCAAGCATCCAGGAAGTGAAATACAGCTGCTGCTTTCTGATACTATATTAATACATAGCAAGTGTCATCCTATTTTTTATCTAGCTAACACTGAATTTTGCTGTTTGCACTGCAAACATAACTAAAATTCTTTGCTACGCTCATATAATTATGTAGGAAGATGACATAAGAAATTTTAAGGCTAGAGATAGTTTTATTGCCTTCCTAATGAACTTGTGTGTACCTCTGGGAATGGAAGACAATGTCTTTCTGCAAAAAACCGAGTGTCTTAAGGTAGATTATCTGTTAGTATTAATAGCTAGAGAAGTTACTCAAATAAATGGGGGCAAACTGTCTTTATCTTTGAAGGGACTGCATGCATTTGGTGAATATTCAAACAGACATATGCTACTTTCTGTCAAAGCACACACGCTAGACAAATCTATTGTATATTCTTGATTCACATACTTTTTTTTTTTTAAAAAAACACAAACAAACCACAAACAGAAAACATCCACCAACAAAGAAGAAAGTATGAAGTGTTTTTTTCCTTCACAGTGAAGTCAGAGAATCCAAAGCAAGTGACAAAGCTACAACCAGAACCTGTCAAGTTTTTGCTTGTCAGCATTAATCTGCAAAATACTACTTCTTAGGCTAATCTTACTCCTTTTCTTCTGCTAGTAAGTCTCATCACCTCAGTTCATAAAGCACATTCAGTAACCATAACAGATCCAGGACTTTTCGAAAGCCTTTTGAGTTACTGTACTACTGCCTGGAGAGTCCAGAAACTTAATGGGGAAAGAAATCGATCAAGGAAACACGATGTTATATAGCTTTTGAAAACCAGGCAGTGGAAACTTTGGCCCATACACTTAAAATCCTCTATTTTTACTGAAACCAAAAGGCAGTGGGAAAATGATGTACTAATTGAACTACAACTTACAGTGCCAGAACCAAAAATAAATGGGAAATGGACACCCACATATTGTTGACAATATATATCTTTGTGTACCATTTTAAAATTAAGACTGATAATAGCTCTGGGATTTTAGGGCACAATTCTTCTGGAAACAAATCAAAGGGAAGAGAGGGAAAAAGAAGAGAGGGGAAAAGAAAACAACACCACATGCCCAGCAACAGGGTTATGACCCAGTAACATGCTGACCAGTGTTGCTATATTTATGCCTGACTGGTAAACAAGCAAATTTTTGCTACTGCAAACTTCAGTGGTTGATGCCCACAAAAATCTGAGATAACTGAAAAGGAAACTTTTGGGAAAGACAAATAGTAATATTTGGTATTACCCATGCATCAGAACTTCTGGCTATGCAAAAAGACTTTGGGCATACAAACATTAGTTCTGCTCTTACAAGGAAGGAAAGATACAAGGAACATTCATGAGATAACTTCAGTTCTCATAGGAATTAAGGATTTTACACATTTGAAAACCTTAGAGACATTTTCAACTTGATAAATTGAGAGATTTATAGTTTAAATTCTAGCCACTAAAACAAGATAAATTCTTCCTTAAAAATGAGAGATAATGTTTAAGCTCATTTTGTGTATGGTGGCTGTTACCATTCAAATCTTACACCATATTTATTTGCACAAGTTCTATCACATACAGTATCTCATACGAACATACCTCTATCAATTCATCTCTCTGTCGAAGGCCCTCTTTAAGTTCATCCAGCTTATGCTGTAGGATACTGCACGTATGCTTCTGTCTTTCCAATTCCTATATTAAATAAATTCATAATATATTTTTATTTATTTTGGGTTCGTCACTCATTTTCAATATAAAGTCTAAGACAGTTAATAACAACACTTAACATTACCTAAGAAATTACTGCAACAACTTGAGAAATTCTACTTAAGTGGCTAAAAAAAATCACAGAATCAGTGTTTTAGGTAAGTTCTCCAAATACTTACTACACAGAAGATTTTATTTAATAAAATTTAGAGTGGAGAGAAAAGATGCCGTAAAGGTTTAAGCACAATATCAATGAAAAAAGCTCAGATACTGAATTTATCTAAATATTGCTGGAAAAAGCTGCTACAGAGATATTACCTTTCCAAGAAAGTGGGACTGAACATGAACATGTCCTATTTGATTCAGATGCATTTTTTATCATTAGTGTATTGCATTAATTAAATGCAACTAATTTGCATTTAATTGGGGTGGGGGATGGGGAGTTGCTGTGTGTGGTGCGGGTTGGGATGTGTTTTGGGGTTTGTGAGGGGCTTTTTGGGGGGTGAGGTGCTTAATTTGTTCGTTTGGTTTTTCAGGTTTTTTGCAGGGAGGTGGTTGGGTTTAAAAAAAAAGATAATACTCAAAAAATTCTTACCCCTGAGACATGCAGAATTTTCTACCAATCCAAAAGCCTTCACTTGTTCTAAGTAGTCCAGGCTTCTGTAGTTTATCTTTATAATTAAAAAAGAGTCTTAAAAATCAGTACCTTTGACTTCTCTTCATTCTCCCTATAGAACTCTGCTATCTGTTCTTCTTTCTCCTCAATGACGTCCTTTAGAGTATCCACTTGGTAAACCAAGTTGTTTTTCTCATTGTCTAGCTGAGCATTGGAAACCATAGCTTTCTTGTACTTCTCTTCAACTTCAGCTAGCGAATCCTACAGATGGTAGAAAGGTTTACATTAGTCTATCCTTTTGATGCATCGTTATAATGTTAAAATACCACCATAATGCTGAAGAGTGCTAGCTGTTGTACAGTAAAATTATGCAGCCATTTTTGTTTCTGAATTACTATTCATGTCTTCTCTTTAGAAATACCAAGTTATAGTTCAATTTCCAGTATTCAGGTTAAGTCATACACAGCAATGAAAAGTTATCATTACAGAAATATTAAAGTTACAAGATAATATTTCCCTCATGTTTTCTACTCTGCTGCCTTCACAACTTAACTCACAGGGATAAAGAAATATCACAGCTTTATCTTCAAGAAAACAGTTCAGAATGAGGCAACAAATCTGACAGAGAATTCAATTAAATGACTGAAGATCACAGAAATATCTTTAAGAGTAGCTTTAACTTAATGCTCATTATTTGAGCAGTGCTCTTTACCTGAGATTCAAAGTTTTAAGGCAGTCACACTTTTAAGTAATAATGACTCTCTGTTTAAGCAGATATTTTTACTATTTCTTACTAAGATTTTTTTTTAAAAAAGCATGTGAAGATTCATGTTTGATTCTCTACCTGAAGGCGCACATATGCCTTGCTATATTATATACTCCCTTACACAATTCTCTCACATCTATCAAAATGATTTTAGCCTATTATTTTTTTCTCAGTACTGTAACGAATGTCAGCTAGTGAAATACTACAACAGCTACCATTCCAGACACTTGTAAACATGCAATGACTTCAATATGCATGCTTGTAAAAATACAAAAATTAAGTTTCACAGAATCCTAATTTTAAAATTGAGAAAGCACTATTAAGCCATTCACTTTCCAAAGTAGATTTGTGCCCTACTACAAATCCCCTGGTATTTCATGTAACCTGTTCTTTAAAGGCATAGGTAGGATAACCTCCATGTTTAATTATTTGTATTATGACAGTAGAAGTACTAGCACAGGAAGGGCACCAGGCTTGGGTCCTCCAAAAACAGAACAGTTCAACTAAGGACTAAGATATTAGGGAAGAGGGTGGCAACAATCTAAATTTCCTAAGAAAACTTAAAAAAAACAGCCTTAAAACTCCATTTTGAGAAAGCTGTCAAAGTAAATGTTTTAACTTTTATAATTTTACGATAGCCACATGTATTAATATCTTTCTGTTCCATTCAGTAAATTCTGGAATTTTGTGCTGGAGAAAAGTGTTTTAGAAACTCCAGAAAAAATAACTTAAGACATATCCCAATAGAATCATAGAATCGTTTTGGTTGGAAAAGACCCTTAAGATCATCAAGTCCAACCATTAACCCAGCACTGCCAAATCCACCACTAAACCATGGCCCTAAGCTCCACATCTACACATCTTTTAATACCTCCAGGGATGGGGACTCCACCACTGCCCTGGGCAGCAGATAGACTACAGATCAGAAGAGACAAGACAGTGTAAGTAGTGAAAAGATCACAAAAGTACCATTATCATCTGGGAAGCAGTAAATAGCAAACAGCAAAGAAGATTCATTATAAGACAGAAGAAAATGAAAAAATAAAGACAACATGTAAGTGCAAGTACTACTTGTACTTGTTTTAGATTAAAACCACAGAAAATATTTTTTGTGGTGGCGTAAACATGACAAATCTTGTAAAGATTGGTAAAATAAAACATCAGAGACAGTAAGCCTTCCAAAGACTTTCAAAGAATAATTCAACTTAGAGGAAAAAAGGAAAACAGTAGAATTAAAATGAATGCTATAGCCCTTTTATGGGGAGATACAAAATTTAATGGAAAGTACAAGTAGGAAAAAAATCCAATTTGATTGTTTCTGTGAGTGTGGTGAGTAGAGTCACGTAGTAATTTTGGTTGGCAGAGATCTCTGGATGCCATCTGGTCCAATCTACTAATTAAAGAGGGCCAACCAAGATCAGGCTGCTCATAGCTCACCTCCAGTTCATGTTAAGTATCTTCAGGGATGCAGAGTGCAGAACCCAGCTGAACAACCTGTTCCAGTGTTTGACTGCCTGCCTTGTGAAAAGTCTTTTTCTTGAGGTTCAATAGGAATTTCTGCCCTTACAATGCAACTTTTGTGTGTTAAATCTTGCCCTGCCACTGTGCACCTCTGAAAGGAGTCTGATCTGCCTTCTCTACACCCTCCTATTAGGCAGCTGAAAACAGCAACGGTACTGCCCCCCCCCAAGACTTATCAAATCCATTTGTCTCAGCCTCTTATTGTATGCCATGTACTCCAGGACTCCATCCTTAAAGAGGAGACTTAGGCTGGGGCTTAAGAGATTGGATTAAATGCCATTAATCAAAAAGTTAGTAGTGGAAAAAAACCTACAGTTATGGAAGAGGAATAAATTGATTTTAAGACAGAAGAGTGAGAATTCCTTCTCAGAAAGAAACTAAGATATGCCTATGAGTCTCCGACCAGTTTAAAAAAAAAAAAAAAAGGAACATTACTAAGGCTTCTTTGGAATTGTTCCTTCTTTTTGATTAAAGTATTACACATGTTGCCTATGGTTCAAGAATTCCATCTAGCTTCAGTAATCTTCCAGTTTGGTGAGAAATAATATGGATTTGGAAGAATTTCTGAAACACTTGAATGAGGTAGTGGGATGACTAAGGATGAAGTAGTGGGAATAGGCTGGAATGAAAATGGATAATAAGGCTCTGTGCATGACCTAAAGCTATGAAGGAATACCACCCACCATCCTATCAGTAAAACCAAAGGGCTATGCAAATTAAGCCTGCTTGGCTAGAACAGGATGCTTAAACCCAGCAGTCATCATGAGAACTCTGTTAAGTGCAGGAAAAAGAGGAAAGAAAAAGAATTCCTTTCTAGTTGATGCAAGGGAATATAGAACAAAATGAATCAAACTGAGATATGAAAAGATTTGAAGACCTAACTAAATCAGAACTACCCACGTTAGAGTTCATTTTGCTGACACCCAGCAGACTTGTAGCAAGGTAAAAACCACGCTCGCAGCAGCACAAGGGATGGGCAACCACAGAGATAGGAAGGTAGTGTGACTGCAAACCACTTAACCACTGAAAAAACACTTAAGTGTAAAAGCAGGTATCCTCATAACTCTTGTAACATACACAAGACAAAACTGCTAAAGCAGAAGTTGAGAAAAAGGCAATACCTTCCTAATTAAAAAGAAGGGTTCCTGAAAGAATCTTTATGGAAGGCAAATTAACTTAGGAACATATTATTCAGTATTAACAATAGCATAAAATGCAATTTAATCTTGTAAGCCAAGCACAGATCAAGATCTTACTGTCTATTGCATGCCTGTGCTTTTTGGTATCTGTAATGGATTACAATAAATAATAGCTCATGAGGAATGATTCAGAACAGTAGTCATGAGATGCTGGCAAACATGCAAAAGTGAGAGTTAGATCCATTCTGAAAATATGAAGCAATCTCATGTTTTATTCAAGTTTAGTACAATCATAGCTATGCCTAATAAATCTTGTAACCTACTGCTCTTTGAAGTCTTTTTTATTCATATGGCAATATGATTAAACCAAGACATACTTCATCTGAGCATATGGCTATCAAAGTTATTATTTCCTCTTTAGAGGATAAGTTTTTGCTATGCTGAACAGCTCCAATTATGTATTTTCTCTTTACCATCTCATATGTTGTTTAATCAAGGAAATTCAACAAGGAAGCTGTTAAATACATCACTATTACATGTGCTACTACAAGCAGCATCCATTAAATTCAGTCTCAACATGGATATAAAACAAATATGGAAAGATCTCTACTTTTACATGGAACCATCCAGTTAGCTAACAGGAGAGAGAACAGAACAAGTATCCTGAAGAAGATTTGTAAGCCACACCATTTGCCATATTCAGTTTCCCTTCAACACAAGAAGAGAGGAAAATAATCATACTTTAACTGCAAACTGTCAATTGTGTGAAAACTTACAAAAGAAAAGCATACATACTAATTTAAGCAAGGCAAAATACAGACAAAACTTATTAACCTAATACTGAAAATGCTAACCTGTAATTTAGACAAAGATAATGGGAATGTAAACCATAATCATAAAAAAATCTTTCATAATGGCAGAGGATTAAAACAACATTAATCTTCTCCTGCAAGCAGTATGCCTGCCCAGACCCGTTTCAGCACATCTTTCAAAATTACTACTTTAGCTCTGCTTTATAAGATGCAGTATTTGCTGAAACTTGCAAGACTAATTCTTAAATTTCGTAGTTCTTTGTTGTAACTATATTCCATTTCTTTCTTCCCCATTCAATACACAGCAATTATTTTCAATATGCATTTATTTGCCAATAAAACTCTGAATAACATAAATTGAACCTCATTATCTTATCAGCTAAAAATATGAAAGTTTAATGCTATTTTAACATAAACCAAATAATGAACATGTACTCATGTACATTTAAATTCTATCTTAATAAGTTACTCGCATGGTAAGTTTAAGCCGATGCTCTGTATGCATTAAAAGTTAGATACATGCTTTAAAGAAATTTCAAAACTTGTTAGTAAAGCCTTATATAGTTAGTGGAACCAGTGGTATCTCTATTACCCAATAATACCCATACAGAACGCATGCTTGGGAGGAGCCCTGATACCTTTAGTTCTTTAAGTCCCTGCATGTATCTCCCTTCTACATCGTGTATCTGGTCCTTAAGATCATAGATATCCTGCAGGACATAGGAATGAACCATTGCATAAGAAGTATGGGGAAATAATTTATAGTTGAAAAAAGCATTAAAAAGTTTACATGCATTTTTGTCAAATGCCCAAGCCTGCAATAATTCACAAAAATTACAATTAATTCACAACAACTTGATGGAAATTAAGATTGTTTATACCCCTGAATCCAAGCCATCTCAAATAAGACAGAATTGTTTCAAATTTGACAAAAACTAAGTCTCTTATTTTAATATAAGCTAAACTGTTAGCACCATAAATATTTATGAACACAACTAATACAATTACCAAGATAAATACAGAAATCTTTCATCATTAAAAATTCCATCCTCATAACTTTTTCGTACTATTAAGAAACCAGAAGTTCTGTGGCAAAGAAAAATTCCTCCTAACCACAAATACAATTTTAAACTAGCTCCAAATTCTCTGAAAATGCAGTTTACCCGTAATTCACTGAGGGAGGCATCAGGATCCACCAAACTGCTTGTGTCTCCACTCCCTCTCCGAGAGGAGTTGCCACTCAGAGGAGTGGCACTTAAGGAATTGCGAGATGATGGCTTAAAAAGAAAAAAAACTGTATCAGGAATCATACTGTCATTTCTGGTATACTTGACATTATATAAATTGCTTCACAGTCATAGAATGCTTTTCTCTCTTGTGTTTATCAGTTCTTAATATTAGCTTATAGATAATATTTCCAATTGATTATTTTCCAGCAATCATGTTTCTTCTTAGTGAAATGCTGGTTTCTCTTTGATGACTTATCAGTTATCATAACATTACAGTTTTAAGTCTTCAGAACTTTCAGAAGGAGGCTGTTAGTGCTGAAAAACTGCAGAAGTTCAGAATATTTCTAAAAATTTTAACTTCTGCTACCCAGGATTCAGAAGAAAGTCTTCAGTGGAATCTAGAACATGAATTTCTATAGCCCTAGCCTCTTAAAATTTAACCTGTCCTGCTAAATATTTCTCACACAGAAAATAAATTCTGTGAGAAACTAATACTTGCTAAAAGTAAACTAAAGGATAAAATTATTTCCTCAGAAAATGAAAGATGCAAAGTTTGTAGATTACAAGTATGTCTAAAAATATCTCTCTGCAAGCTCTTAAAAATGACTACATTCTACTAAAATCAAACAGCTTCTGTACTTTTGGAACTATTTTAATACTTGTAAGTTTATGGATGAACACTGACTTGCAGTAATTGTTAAATGAAAAACTCTCACCCTTGAAAATATTTCTGAATGTGTTTTTTCACTCTTTTCTTCCAGCTGAAAGAGAAAAAGGAAAGTGATCACAATACACCTTTTGCAATGAGGGACTACTGAATCACTACCTCCTGTTTAAAGATTCTAAGGAATAATTACAAACAAAAAATGAAATAGTGAAGAAAATTAAGACATTTCAGAAGTTAGCATAGATGAAGACAGGAAAAAAATGTTCAGCCTGAAAAAGTAGTTTTTACCTCAACTGCAAAATAAATGAATGCTTGTAAAGAAAAAGTCAGAAACTTTAAAAAATTCATTACCAATATTAATGCACTGATCAACAAAGCATGTTTCACTATTTTAAATTTCAACAGGATAGTGACTACAACACTTGGTGGCATAACAAACACAAAGCTTCATGCAAGTGCACTTCAGACAATCAGTGACACCAGTGTGAATGTCCTAGTTACTAGAAAATACATGTGTTCCTTCAGTCTCTTTGGTGAAACCTGCAATTACATCAGGACAAAACCAGTTCAGGTAAAAGCCCATAACTAAAGTGTACTAGTTAATAGCAACCTACAAAATAATTTGAATTCATACTTTATGTTTTAAAGTCTAAGGAAAAGAACTACCACCCCCCCCCCCCCCCTTCTTATTTAGGAAACTCTGATATTGCAAACGTGTATTGTAGATTTCTACATTTCTACGTATCAAAATAGGTGGAATTAAATGAAGACATTAATATCCTGCCATATTTCCTAAAACATGTGTGATACATTGAGTATGGCATCTCAAGTATCAGGCTTCTCCAAAACCACCTGTTCTTCTCCCAGCCCAGGGACAGATCTGCAAGTCTGCTACAGTCATAGTAAAAGAAAATGTTACTTTATGAGGTCATTCTTTTTACTTCTATTGTGGTTTCTACAGAAGCAACATTGCGTTTCCATGGTAAACTCACCACCTCCAATGATGTACTGAAATTATAAATTGCAAAAAATCGTCACCACTGTGATGGTAAAATAACGTTAAAAATCCAATTGATCTGAAGTATCCATTTAGAATGCAGAATCCCAGGAACAGTGGTCATAAGGTGCTTTAACAGTCACCTAGTCCAGCCTCCCTTCCAAAGCAGAACTGCTGCCATCGGTCCAGGTCAGCTGTGGCTTTATCTAGCTAAGCCTCACCAGCTCCTGAGGATGGAGGTTCTCCAGCCTTGCCATAACCTGTGAGGGTGCAACACTAACCTCCTTGTGGAGGTTCCTGCAGTGGTGCATCTGAACCTCCTAAGCTGCAGTGTGAGGCCGCTGCCCCTTGCTGCACTGCTTGGCATGGGTACGAAGAGTTTGTCTCTCACCTCATCAAGCAGTTGCAGGTTGCTGGTCACCACACAGCATCCCCTTTGCACAACTAAATAAGCCCAATTCTCTGAACCTCTCCTCCTACTGCACGGGCTAACACTGTTATTTCAAAGACACGCCTAAGAACAGAAATTACCTTATTTTTTCCACCATTAAACACAAAAGTTTTAACAGCAAGTAACAAGAGCTTCTAGGCCTTACAGCAGCAATAAAGAGAAGTTTTGCTATTAACAATGTTCAGACTAAAGGGATGAACAAGAATACTATCATAATTTTCCTGTAGCATGCTCTACTGACTAGGGATTCAGTGCAAGAGCACAGCCAACTGACTGCTCCAGTAATGGATCCCGACAAAATCTCACCCTGGATGAATGAACACTAAAACAAACGAGGGTACAGTTTTAAGTAATTACTTTTGTCACTAAACCAAGTAGCAGTATTAAAAAAATACACAAAAGACCTAGACTTTGCTAATTTCCACAAGAAATAACCACACCATTTCACATTTAAGAGATGCTTAAGCTTATCACACAAAAAAAACTGTGAAGTGTTAACAGCTGTCACATGCTTCTAGCAACAGGCAAAATCCCCTTTAAAATAAAGCAGCATGCTTTTTTAAAAATCCAGACTCCAGATACTTTTATACAAAAACCAGTCCCAACCCCTTAACAAACCTATTTGCCATTATAATAGCTGAATGCTTTTACAGTATTTACTCTTTCAGAGTATGAAAAGAAAATCCATGGTTAGTAAGTTTGCTGTATTCACCACAGTATGACAACAGGCATTACACTCACACTATTCAAACCTTGGACATCGTCTGCATCGGAAACAATGCTCCCCCTGCGGTTGGAACGACTGAAATAGTCAGCAGCAGTTTCACTTTGATCAGAAAAATCAGAGGACTTCAAAAGATAAGGAGAAGGGTGAAACAGAACTGAAGATGGTACCACAGAATGGACAAATGTTTATTTGAAAAAAACCCAACCAAACAACAAACAAACCAGGAAATCCTAACTTAAATCTTCATTATTGCAACTTATTCTTGCGTTTCTAACAGTTTGAGGTGTAAAACCTTATTTATCCTTCTAAATTTTTGCTATTTTAAATTTGTCTACATGAATGTTTGCCACACTGATATAAATACTTTAGTCAGTATATGCATTGTTTTTAAACACTCACTTCACATATTTAATATTCTTATAGTTTACAGTATCTAAAGCTAAAAGCAATGAAGAATTATTGATTCATTTTCCTCATTTGGAGTAACAAAAAAATGCAGAGATACAAAAGGGTTTAGTACTAATATAGTGCCAAACACAAGCTACAAAAATTACCTTTTTAAAAAAAAGTTTTGTAGATCATAAAAACGGATTATATAATCAGGCATTGATACATGAAAGTTTTTATTTTCCTCTACAAATGTTGTCTTTTCTTCAAATCAACACAGTCCCAATACGACTAATTATGAATATGGTCTGAGCTTCCTCTCATTCATCATTTTAAGAAGCCTCACAACAGAAGACAAGCATAGTCCCCAAAGCTGTATGTCTCATAGGCGCCCAAAAAGGTGAGGAAAAAATGCTAATGCTACACATCACTTGTAAAAAAACCAAAATATATCTAAGCACATCACAGTCATTAGATCATCATGGCAATTCAAGGGTGGTAATTAACCGAGAAAACATTATGCACATTAAACATAGCATATCATGAGAAGAGGAGGATCATCAAAGCTGTTGTATTGCTAACATTTTACTTCAAAAGGCAGGAAGTTACTGTGAACATTATATTTAGTTTTAAAGGTGATTATAGGAAAGAAGATTTTTAAATCAACAATTTGAAAGTATATTGTCCTTATCCTATTTTCACCATTAAAAAAATAATTCTTAATTTCTTTGTACCTGATGTACAGTTGTGATGTAGCCTCATCTTATTCTGATTAAAAGGCAGTGAGATGTCTCTTATGCAAATGTGACCAGTTACATATAAAACAGTTTGCTGATTAACACCTGTCAGATTATATGTGCTTTGGACCACAGAATTTTTATTTTTTGTCATTGCTAGGTTATGTTCTATTTCTCTGCCAAAGAATTTTTCATCTATAACTATACCTACATTTTAAATATGTTTATTTTGACAAAAAAAAAAAACCAACAACCAGTTCGACTAAACTTTCTTATTTTGCTTGCATTTCACAAAGTATAAAGATGCTGAACAGAATTCTGATTCTCGCCCCAAAACCAACTTGTCTTTGCTGTTGCAAAGTCCATATGTCTGGCAAACCTTACTCTTCCTCCTTCTATACGTTTTGCACTTCTAACACCTTTCTTAATGGGTTTATCAAAACCAATACAGTTTAAGATGGAGATGCACCATACAGTTTTTCACCATCTTCTACTCTGTTTCCATCTTCTCTCTTACTTTCTCTTTTGATTTCCAATGAGTACTAACTTGACTTCCAGTGGACTACTCAGAGTGAAACCAAAATACTAACCGTAGAAACAGCAGAAAGTGAAAGTTAAGTTATCAACAAGATCTTCACTTCATCAGCTCAGTAGCTTTTTCAGAATTATTTCATTAAACAAATACTTTGAACTCTGTTAAACATTCACTAGTGAGTGAATGGCACCCTGGCACTAGTGGTATCACATGCATACTGAGATCTGACATGTATATACCTATGTAGGTATAAAGCATATACTTTTAAGAAACTAGTATTAAGAGAAACTAAGGACAGAAGTAGTATTTTCATAGTTCAAGAGACTTTAGAGAGACATGGTAATACCTCTTAGGTTTTGGAACTTTATGAAGCAACAGCAAAATTTCATTTT
Organism: Podargus strigoides; assembly: GCA_028020825.1. Lineage (NCBI taxonomy): Eukaryota > Metazoa > Chordata > Aves > Caprimulgiformes > Podargidae > Podargus > Podargus strigoides. The sequence goes on along the minus strand of CM051623.1, from coordinate 10,025,283 downwards.
TTCCTACACTCTCAAAAAAAAAATCACTCTGACATCTGTTGCACCTAAAGATATCCAGTCTGTTTTTATTTGTTTAGTCTCTGTAACATTAGGAATATGTGAAAAATGAAAACAGGACTGAACATTTTAATTTAACCCATACCAGAAAACTGATCTATGTTTTTGTGTAGCGTGACAAATGAGCAGCTGTACTATTGAAACCGAGACAGTTGTTCTGCAGCAGAAACAGGGTAGAACTATTTAAAAATCACTTAGCAGCACGAAATACCATCTTTGAAATGACCCTTTTAACACAACACAGATCTGGGAACAAATTTTTCTTGGTTTTGAATACTGGTTGATCACCATAAAAATGAGCCAGCTACTACTTACTGCACGATATAATGAAGTGTGCATTAGTCCTCTTCCCCAGAGATTTTCACACACATTTTAGTAATGGTTTTGTGTGCCTGCCCAATTACAATGCAAGGTGGTAACCCCAGCAATGTACTATATCCCAGTTTACCATTGTTTGCAATTATATACATTATAAACATTTAAGATGTTTAGAAAAGCAAATTCCTTATTGCTTCTACACTTTACCATCTTACTGCTAAAACTTTACATCTTACTAAAAATCACTTCTCTGACAATGATGCAGAATTGAAAAACTGAGTCTGTGTTGGTCAGTAAAAATGATCCCCCGTGTAAATATTCATAACCAATGTGTGTTAGTGTCAAAGCATTCAGCAAGTCATGCAAGAGGAACGCTCACCACAGGACTACTTCGAACTGAGCTTGCTCTTGAAGAATAACTGTATTCAGATGGCTAAAGAAAAGTTATGAAGGAAATTTTCACAATTTTCATAGATGTTTGTCTCCAGAAAATAAACATAATGAAAGAAACAACCAAAAGCCTATTACACTTACAGTGCGAGAACTATACGAGCTATGTAATCCATCACCACACAAAGATGCCTGAGAAAGAGGGAATGAAATACCGTTTATATTCAGTCTCAGAAATCATTATGCCTCACTCTTATACACGGTAATTCTTACACCCTGTAATGTCCTCTATATCTTATCCCACATTTGCATTTTCCAGTTACCATTATACCTTTTGAAAGGATAATTTAAAAATTTCCAGCAGCATTTCCTCCTACCATTAGTGATACCTATTTCTAAATATAAATCTAAGAATTTTCTTGAAAAATAGCCAAATAATTTTGTTAAAAATACCAAATCTTAATTTTCTTCTGAAAATATTTAAGTATTTAAATTGCAATTTGGTTTTCACTGTTCTGAAGCCTTCAGGAGTTTTGATCCACCCTGAGAACTCAACCTATATTGTAAATTTATTAGTTTTACTCTGTGCTCACCTATGCAGGTTTTCCTGATGGTGAATGTTTCAAAGTGCAATTCTAAAATCAGTTTATGTAATGGATAATAAAAGCAGCTCTGGGCAACAAAATTAAAATAAAATATTACAGTCTTATGCTGCCTTCCCCCTATCTATGAAGGGACCTCTAGTGTAAATTAGAATTCTATTTATAGTAGAATCCTATGTGATAGCAGTCACTATGGTCTTGCTCTTTCACTGGATCTTCTAATGTTTTCCTGAGCATATGCACAAAGACAAAAAAGGAAATTATCTGTTTGCAGTACAAGTGCAGAACAAGGACCTCACTAACTGCATATAAATATTACATATAAATACTTGTTGATTTTCTACATATATTTAGAATGCCTCTAAATGGCAATATAAGTTGGATTTGAACTACTATAGCAGCAAAAGGCATAAGGTTTCAGGCATGCATGTTGCTCTTTAAAGACAACTTTTTCTAGAGCTATCTTAGCCATTCTTATGGCACTTACAGCTACTTTTTATCTTGTAAAGATGCAGATTAAGCTTTAATCCTATTACATTTGTGCAGGATTATTAAATTTAAATATGGCATCTTATTTGAAAGTATTTAAAGTGTATTTACCACAAATTTCTGTAATCTCCCAGCAATGATTTTTCCTGTTCAAATGCTTAGCTTAACTTCTTTAAATACTTTTTTTTTTAGTATTATGCATGCAGTTATTTAGTATGCTTGGATTAACTTGTTCTAACCCATGTTCTTCATCACTGTTGTATTCCTAAACTTTATGCTTGTCTGTAAAAAGATCAGTAAAATGGCAACTACTAAGATACTTTAAAGAGGCAATTGAACAAAAACATTAAGCTGAATGCCTCCACAAAAATGACACACACAAGCTGCAGCTTTATTGAAAAATATAAAAATAAAATGCACATGTAATACTGTCAAGCCTCATGGCCATACAAGTTTAAGGCAACCATGCAAATGGTGCTTACGAACCAAACTGATACTTCTTATCAAACCAGTGTTTACAGAAGGAGACACCTATGAAGAAAAGTGTAAATTTATATTTCTGAGGGCCATTCAAACATCTAAAGTTAAGCAAGGTATTATTTTACATTGCACTAACCCTGTAACTCCTAGTTGTTGCCACTGGATCACTGTATAGAGAAGATGACTGTAGTGTGAAGAATAGAAAAAAAATCAGAAACACTTTTTCTGCGTATATTAAAATTTTTTACGTCCCAAAGTTCTAAAAACTGCTATACTAAATTTTACATCTATAATAGACAGGAACTTTAAAAAAAGTGTGGATAAACATTCCAAGGAAACCTTTGAAATCATAATCTAAAGCATTAATCTAGTATTTTTATCAGAAGATTTGTAGAAGAAAATAAGAAATTAAGTAGTTTTCAAAAGATACATCCATTTCCTCTAGCTACTTACTTAAACCTGATCATGAGGGTAGCTGCAGGTACTGGAAGACACTACCCAGCTCATGATTTATCATTTATCTTACTGTAGAAGAAAGTAGTACATTGGCACTAAACTTAACACTTTGTCTGATTTTTAAAAACAGGACTTTGAAAAAAACAAGTGTCACAGCTGCCAGTTATTTTCTTTATATCACAGAAATCACAAAACAATATATTCTAAATTGAAAACCCCACACATGCAGAACAGAGTAACTTGCATGTTATCCATTCTAAAGGCAGCCCTTAAAAGCAAGAAATACAACTGTAACTATTATTAGCTCTATAACTTTGCAGTGTTACAGAAGGAAAGAAAGAGAAGTTTGCTTCATATAGCATAAGCAAAACCAAATATTTGTATTTTATATACATTTGAAAATGAATATAGGAAGAAAAGACAGACCCGAGTACGGTAGGAAGGAACTGGTTTACTATATCTAAGGCTGCTATAATTTCTTTGATCATAGTAATTTCCACTCTGTGGGAGGAAAAAGAGAAAACAAAGTTGCTTCTGTAGATCTTGTAAATAAAAGTTTTATCACAACATTGCCCAAACATTCCCAAGCTTAGAAGTTGTACAGAACGCTGCAAACATTTTTGCTATGGTTGACCCAAAATCCATATGCTTCCATAATCCCTGAAGCAAGCAAAGCATAAGAAACCCACAACCTACTTATGTATTCTGTATATCAGCATTATCTGTATTTTTAAATGCCCTGCTCAAAGTAGGAAATATATTTGGGGTTTTTTATCCGCTAATAAATAAGAAAACCCCAAAAGGTTTTATCTAAACTCTAACGTTAAAGTGCAGCATGAAATACAAAAGAACATTTGACAAAGCTTCCTAACAATTAGTACAATGATTTCCTTGATTGTTTTTCCATTAGATACCACCCTGAATCAAAGCATTTGGGGAGACAGGAAGACAGAAACTCCTAAGAAATTAATAGGGGATGGATGATTATGTGATCAGCATTAGTCTGTACCGTACCACTGTTCTTCACACCAAGCATGCATGCTGAAAGCATAGCAATTATACTTGGGCTTATTTCTGTTTTTTGACACTTCCTACACAGATTGCATAGATATGCATATGTGAGGGAAAAACTGATATACACATATAAAGAAGAAAAAAACCAGAGAGATGAAAACATGGCAAAAAGCAGTGCTTTCAGACTGGAGCACTTTGTATCTCAATAGGCCTCAGGAGGCAGAAAGATTCATATTACTAATTTAAGAACTCAGGGATCAGGAAAATAGCACCTCAGAAGCACACAGAGAAATGCTGTCACACAAATTAGAAAGTATAAAAATTATTTCAGCCTTGTCTCAACACAGGTATCCACTGCTGCTTTAACACCTCCAATCCCTAACACAATTGCTAATTCATCAGTGCCAAAACCCTCTGAATAATTACATCAAAAATACTTAATTTCTTGGCACTATATTCACATGTTACACACTGAACTTTCTAGAATAGTTTTTGGAAGATCACAATAATCCACGTGCCTTCCTCAGCAGTTCACTGGGTTCACAGCAAGGTTTATGGTAAATTCAATCTGCCTTACTCTATTTCACATCTCCATTTAAAATATCTCTAATGATAGGGGACAAAGTATAAATAATAAACAACGTGTCACCATCCTGACTGAATAACCTTTAATCCAGAGAAGTGCCACTTAGTATTTCTAAGAGCCTTCCACAGGCCTCCATATTCAGCTGATTCCATTCATGAGATTCCACTGACATAGCCACAGTTTCAAATAATCAACTCCAGGCCAGAATTTGGTCAATACTAAAGGTTTATTTTTTTCCTGAAAACATGTATGCATATGTCAACAAACTAATAAACTTACCCATAACTGTATTAGTATGTCACTTTACACAGTTAGTGTATCTGTAATAAATATTATGGCAGAAAACTAACCAATAAATCTTTATGGGAATAAGCAGCTTTCTTCTTTGAACTATGAGATTCACTGTAAGCATGACTCTAAGAATAAAATACGGAAAATTAATACACATAACAGCATCTTCAATCTTAAAAGGTAAAGAAGTCAAACATAAGGATTCCAGATATTCATCACCTACAACAGAAACACCACAGAAAATTCTAACTACATGATTAAAATAGGCAAATACTTCTATCACTGTGTAAAAAAAAGAACTGATAAGTGAAACTATAACCAACCTTATCTCTGCAGAGTAAGCTTAAGCCAGCATTAATATTTCACAAAAAATATAAATCCAGTAAACTAAACCAGCTTAATGTTACAAGCTATTTTAAGTACTGTACTGCATTTCCCTATCTGTAGCTAATTCAGATAACAATGCTGTTTAAAGAAAGTTATCTTTTAAAGTTCCTTACATATTCCTTTTAGCAGTACTTGGCACTTGTCTTTGCTTAAAGAGACACACACAAAACTTACTTGGCATAACACCAACAAGAATGTGATGCACTCTAGTGTCACTTCATATGATAAGGTGGAAATTTTTATAAGTAAAGGCATACAAACCACCTGCTTTTTCTCAGGACGGAAATAGTTTTCCACTAGGAAAAGTTAAAGTTTCTATAAGGAAATAGAGAATACAAATATATGCATACACACACTTTATTTAAAGTATGTCCTCCAAGTCTAATAATCTACATATGTCACTTCACTACAAAGCATTAGAAATAACAGACAAATACTAAAAAGTGCTTACTGTAAGATATCTGTTTGCATATGTGACTTCATTAGATTTTCTCCAAGAAAAAGTTGACACATACATTCTACAGAAAGTGTTAGAATCATACGCCTATTCTAGGTCAGAAGGTGTCACAGGACAAAATTTTTTTAAGTCAATAATTTAAAGTAGCTAGTTAGTGTCATTACACCTTAAAAACAAAGCACAAAAGCAGTCTTCACTCAAAGACATGCAAAGTGTTAACATACAGGGACCGAGTATCTTGTAGGTCTGTCCTTAGCACTGTCATACTGAAGTAAAAACGAAAATGAAATTAAAACAATGAAGTTAAAAAAAAAAGTTTTTTTCAAAGAATGACAAAAAAGACTTAAAAGGAAATTACAAGAAAACATATTCTACTAATTATGAAAATTTACCCATGAAAGAATGCCTTTCATCCAGTCTAAAGGGCATTCTTAGACTAGAACACTTCTTAATATAAACTATTATATTTTCCCCAAAAGGTATCCCAGTTTCTGAAAAATGAGACAATTTTGGACAGCAGTAGGTTATGTGAAATATTTCACATGGTTTTGGTAACAGAATTTTATAAAATTATGCAAAGTCTCATAAGGTAGATGGTATTAAACTGAGACAGTAATTGTTAGGTTATGGGATTTAAAGACTCATCTCTACACAGGTGAAGGAGCCCATAGGACCAGCCAGCCTCAAGGTGTGAAAACATCCTTGTAGTAATAGCTTAGCCAGTGTCCCCATGGTTCTTGTCACTCAACAGCAGCAACACTTCTAGAGTTCATATATATATATTTATATATAACATTTTTTTTTTAACATGCAAATCTCAAGTTTTCAAAGCAAGCTTGTTTTTTCCAGTTTATTTAAAATTTCACAGGTATACCTACAGTCAGAACAGCTGCTGTTAATGCACAATCCAAAGTGTTACTTAAGTATAATCCTAACCTTTCTCACAAAACAAAACAAACCAAAATTGAAGGTAGTTTGAGAACACTGTGTGATATACTAACAGGATGCTAGAGTATTAACCAGTGTAATTTGCAACTGAGAAGATTACAAGATTTCCCTTTGTCTGTTGATATGTCTGAAAATTCCTTCTAGACATCAAATCAACACGAAAAATTCCCTGGGTTTAGAATGTATATTTGTTTATAAATTACTATAAGCTGGGTTTAGTTCATATTATTTTATATTGTTTTCATATTATCTCAATAGTTCCAATATATCAAGTATTCATACTAAATTGCATAATAATAATAATTTAATACTATTAATGCAATTTACAGACAATAGCACCTTTTTGTGTTGGTAAAATTATTACCATACAGGACCCACAGGACACTGTCCCCATTTTAACCAACTTATTTTTTAAGAACAGTTTTTATCTGTAATTATTACCTACCAATAAGCAGCCTCACTATCAGAGGATGGAGACAGATCACTCAGATAATCATTATCATCATAACACTTAATTTATATCTTTACTTGACTACTAACACCTTAACAGTCTCCTGACAAATATTTAAGTTGCCTAAACAAGGAATACCACAAAATATACAGAAATACCCATTTCTGAATAGGAAAATCTGTTTGTATTCCAGCCTTGACTGTGTGACTAACATCAAAACATATTTGAGAAAAAAGGTTTCCTGACATAACTTTTAGCAACATCTTTGTACCTATCAAGGTTGATGCACAACCTTTGCCACTTTATTTTACTTTTGGGGACATCAGAAGAGGGAGACTGGAGAGATTAATTCCCTTCAAACTTGAAGTTATCTTCAAGACAGAACATTTATCACTTAATGCTTTCTTTGAACACTCAAACTTTGTATCACAAAGTGTCTGATTACATCAATCATTGCAGCAGTTCAATTAATACCATTTTCTATAAAGAAGCATGCTTTCACTGAACTACTGCTTCCGTAAGTAGAGACAGAAAATGTTATAACGTGAACACATCAAAGCATGCTCATTCCAGGCTACACACCACAAGGTCTCTCCTTCTGGAGGTACTTGCTCTGCTCCTGTGAGACCCACTGACATCCAAAGAACTCTTAAGAATGAAATTGCAAAAATATATCAACATATAAAATAATTTTTAAAAGCTCTAATAACTGTTAATATTCACTGAAAGGCACAAAATAACTCAGGCAGTCTAAGAAATTCTGGGTAGCAACCCCAAAAGTCGTGCTCAGTTATCTACTGAGTTCAAGTCCTATTCTTTAGTCAAAGGTACATTACTTAATCTCTGTATTACTTAACCTGATATTCTGTATGTTAACCAAGGCAAGAGCAAACCTGTACCAGCTCACAAGTTTAGAAGTGCTACCACATAGTGTACTTTACATGCTTTTTCTGTAAACCATTTACTGTTCACAATGTAGTCAACACTACTCAACTTACGTGATTCATTTGGTAAAAATATCTGTGATAAATTACAGAAACACTTAACACCAGGACTTGCAAGACGTTACACAAAATTCAGTTAGCCAAAGACTACATTTAACTGCTGAAACATCTTAGTAAGTGACAATCGCCTTGTTTAAAAAAAAAAAAAAAAAAAAAAGGCACACAAAGAAACAGCTTATTCCACCTTCCAGAATAAACAAGGCCAACCCTTTTGAGTAATTTGTCCTCCTGGCCTATGTACCCAGATCAATGAGATCAATGACCCACTGATTTCTAGGCAGATCTACTAAAAGGAGGAAAACATTGACAAACTCTCAATAAAACCATTCTTTAGCACTGTATATGACCTAAAGAGGATACAGAAGAGCTTATACAAAACAATAAATACTTCTATTAGCAGTCTTTGGGATACCTTGCAACATCCAGGTAAGTCTTTGCCACTAACAAATAATAGATCCTCACATTCTCAAAGAAATAAACCGTTGCCTCGTACCAAAGTCTTCTTCAAATTGTATCCTAAGGTGGCACTACTATTTCTTCCACAAATATTACAGAAACACAATAATACTTAAAGTGCACGAAAATACACAATAGTGAGCAGATGGCCATCAGCATCAGTTTGTAATGAAAGCCCAAATTACAAACTGGTATTACTCATCTTCAGTAAGTGGCATTGACCTAAGATGACTCTCAGTCAGCAGTACTATTTATTTTATTTAATAAGATTTGCCCATTCACGGAATTTCCAAGACAGATAGGGAAAATGGAAAAGAGATTTCTTTTTTCTCTATTAGACTTACCCAAACTAGACCAGTGTTTTATCATTAATAGTACCTTCACATCTGACCATAAGATTTGATGTGCAGTAGTAATCATATACAATTACAACTTCCATAGGAATCTTAATACTTTACCATTTCAAGACAAGCCAATGAATTCTTACTGGTTGGCAATATCTGAAGCTTGAGTACAATTACTTGGCTTTTTAAAAAAGAAATCAATCATATTAGACTAGAATAACACTAAAAGATGATACTTAAAACTTGTCATTAAATAGATGTTATTCCAAATAATGGATTGTTGAACTACATATATTCCCAGAGAGTTTTCAAACAATCAATTATTTTCAGCAATGAAAAAATAAACAACCTAGTTAACACTGATGGGAAAAAAATTTACCAGATTAACTTCATTATACATGACTTAAAATGCTGATTCTAAAACTGCTAATAGTTGGAAGATTTAGAACACCATCCACTCTGTAAGAAAATGAAACCAAAACTCAAACTTGTTTTTTTTTTTTTTTAAAAGGCCATGACATAAAAGGAAAAGTATACAGTTTGAACACAAACCAAATATGAATGTCGACTGGACCGGTGAGAATACCTGGCCCTCTCTGAATCTTCCTGAGAAAGAAGAAATGCAGAATTATTTCACAGGAAAAAAAAGAAAAGATGACACCAAAGTCAAAGCAAGCAAAGGTGAACAACATGCTGTTAGCACTTTTAATGCTATGTATTATTTTGAAAAATCCATTGTGGCAAGTGAACTCATTCAAGTCAGAACAACTGTGATTTCACCTGATTTGGGTAAGTATGCCAACGCACTACACTAGGAGATGTAAATAGAGTTAATAATTAATAATTAGTGTTCAGTACTCAATCTTTTCTTCATTAATACTACAATCAGAAGAAAAAGTACGAGATTTTTTAAATTAAGAAAGTAAAATTAAAAAAATTAAAAGCTTTACAAAATTAAGTACATTAGTAAGAAATTTACTAGAGAATTACTACAGTCAGACTGTGAACATTTTATAAAGTTATTTTAGCCCTAACAGAGAAGATATGTATGAGGGAACTGAGAACTATTTCAGATTTTCTCCTCTGTTATAGGAACAAAGCTTCTTAAGCAAATAGATCAGTTGTAAGTTCTATAAGTAGTTCTGCTCTACAATGACAGTGAAAATAATAAACCCAACTTATAAAATTTGGGGGAGGACAACTAGCTAAGGCACCTTCAGATCTTTTGTTCTGTTGAAAGATCAGGGAATGCTCATTTTGGCTCACACAAAGGAATATGTGAGAAGAAGCAGGACAAAAATACAACTAATTTGAAATTAAACATTAAAATGCTTCATGTGTCATAATCTTCTCAAATTTTTAGGTACAGTAGGTATGCATGTTAAGAATAAGCTTAACTTTAAACTATCTCATTTGAAGGCTACAACAGGGCTCTAAAACTAGGAATCCTTCCTTACATGACTCACTTTCCACAGTTTTCAATATGTCAAAGAATGCAGAACCAGTTATCTTTAGAGTTCAAAGCTCAGCCCCTGGATCATAGATGGATAAATAGTCTAAAGCTGGCTTTCATACTGCTTACAGTTATTTTATACATTATTGCTGAATACCTTAACTTGTTTAATACTATTTTGTGAATATTCAAGAGGCCTATTCAATACTCTGCAAGAAAAAGGGTAGAAGAGGTTCATTTCACAGTGACATTTTAGACTACTTCTCTATAGCATCTATTTTAAGGTTTAAAATAAACATTTATGCTATATAACTTCTCAGCATATTATAGTCATATCACCGCCAATTTTAAAGTATACTTTTGGTCTGTGATCTAAATGGACAAACAATTGCTAATAACATCTGCAGCTCGCAAGCAGACAGCTTGCTATTTATGTAAGATTACTCTTAATTGCCAGAGTAACACTCCAGCTAATAATATGCTCCTGTAATGCAAAACTTCAGCTTCTGACACAATTTTCTGTAGGTAATTTCCTTAGGGTAACAAGTCTCTTCCTGACATACAATCAGAAAATAATAAAGCTGGTGTTAAGTGTTCAGCATATTCAGGTCAAAGGATAAAGTAAGTACTACGGTCCATATTGCAGATAAGTGCTGCTAGTAGCCATCAAGGTTGATGTCTAAGAATTTAAGGTTGAAATATGTGCTTTATCTAAGACAGAGGTTAGGTCTCCTGAGCCAGGAAAGGAGTACACGTCTGCTCAGAAATCTCCTACAACAGATGTGCCTCTTAGGAATAAAAAAAAAAGAAGGTGGCATTCAATTGAGTGGCACTGATATCAAAGTGAGATTCCTCACAAATGCAATCTGTGTTCCCCAGTTTGGAAGCCCTTGCTCTTCAGCAAAAAAGCATTCAAATGTGCATTCCACCAAGAGAGAACAGAAACCTATGTTGTTCTTTCTAAGCAACATGAGCGCTCACACACCAATGTCAGCTAGGCAAAGAGACAATATAAAGTCAACAACTTTTGCAAATACAATTTTAATAACAGTTCTAGGATTTCTCAACAGGAGTGCTGATTAACTGTCATGGTAGTTTTAACTATTTGAAATTATGGTTAGTCTCAACATGTATTACTTAAATCTTCTTAATTCAAAACACTCACACAGTGAACACATCTTCCCTAAAGATAAAAAGTAACTTGCACCTCCCATGTGGTTTTTTTAAGAGGCACATGAAGTTTGTGAAAGGGACTCTCTAAAGAAACAACACACTAATATAAATTGAACAGTAGCTTTCTCAGACTCTGACTCAACTTTCTCTACTCCTTCCTACTCAGTGGATAAATGAAGAGTCAAATATTTTATCATTATTAATTGAAATCAAGGAGCAAGGGGTAAAAGGATGCAAGTGATGCATGGGGTAGTATTTTGAATTTCAGGTGTTTGTTTGTTTTTGTTTTTTTTTTAAGTCTTTTACAATTAGTTTTTCTAAGACAGACGTGAATTGATCATTAGTGAAAAGATTAGCAGTTGCCACATTACTCAAAAAGGAAACAAATAAATGCAAGTCTGCTACGAAAAAATAATTAAAAAAGATTAACTGAAAAAAAAAAACCCAAAACATTTACTGTTGAAAAAACGTTTACCTAGATTGAAACTAATGTAATTTAATTTTCAATAGATTCATGACTTCAAATCAGCACATGGTAGAAACAAAAAAAAATTTCATTTCACATTTTGTCTTTGCTGCCATTAAGTACCCTGCATACCCACATCCATATATAGTTTATACATAATCATTTTCAATAATAAAACACTTTCAAATGACACACAGCAAACCATTAGTAAATTACTTCCTCCAAATCCTACATTAGTTCTCCGAGTGGCAAACACATGCACAACAGGTGGTTTTAGCCTACCATCCATTTCTGGATATGAGCCCATTTTCTATCATATGAATGCTGAGAAAACTACAGAATATAAAAACAAACAACAAAAAGCATTTGCGATATAGATTAGTCACCACACAAGACTGGATTCCTAAACCAAAAATTTGGAAAAAATCTAAGTTTAATTGCCATATAATCTTCAGTATAGTGTCAGATACCTACAGCAGTTGGAAAGCTGAAAGTATGGACTAATGAGAACCATATAAAACTGAGGCAAAAGTGTTTTGCAAATTGTACTTATTACCACAGCAACACCCCTCCCCCCCCCAAAAAGCATCCCAGCATTTACATGGATTTGGATGTAATAATGATAAAAAATAAGTTCTCAATCTTTTGCATGCTATGTCAAAACCTCAAATACAATAATCATGAAGTAATCGGACTGCTGAAAATTAATTAGTTCCTAGAGAATGCTTTTTTTTTCCACGGGAAATGCAAACTTTTTTTTTTTTTTTAGGAGAAATGTGTGAAGCAACACATGATCATATGTGTAAATATTATCCCAATTCTATTATTTTTTAAAAAAATAAGGATCCTGGCAATAGGTATTGCGAACACTTTCGGTATAATCCACATGAGAAGAAATTGACTGAAAACTACATATCCAGAGTCACAAATCCAAATTATTCAATTACTAAGTACATTATAAATACATTAAAAATAGAGCAAATTAATTCTCTCTACTTTTTCCATAGTTATTTATTCTATACATTAGGCAGTATACATTTTGAGTACAGTTACATTTTTATGCTGTGCTGCCAGTTATCCATATTTACATGGATTTGTGGCACAGAAACAAGCAGTTAAAGCAACTGCCACACGTGTTAAGTAACTGTTCTTAGAAAAGCACAAAAGTCACCAGCTGACTCAGGCACAAGCCTAGTAATCCAAATGCAGACAATATTAAACTTGTAATGTGAAGCTGAAAACTGTTCCTCTCTATGGAAAATTATTTATGCAAGCGTAAGTACTGGACCCTGTCATTATGTTCTCTCTTCTGCTCATTTAAAATCAAATAAGCAGTAATAAGAAAGCCTCAGCCCTTTAAATAATTGAAGATAAACATTTAGATTAATTTTTGTCCAATTTTGATTGCTACGATTGAATTTACTGCATTTGTTAAAGGTAAAACATCCAAGCACCTGATTTTGCCTGTAAAGCCAGATTTCAAAATCACATTTTAAATGATTTATTTTTCATTGAAAGCAAAAATGCTAATAACCTGTTTTGTATAGTAGATTTTTCCCACAATATGAGCATAACGATTAAGGAAGTTCAAAATGAATATTCAGATTAATATTTTGTGAGGTGCTATTCACAGGTAAATACAAAGCAAGTATTTTGAGATAGATAACCTAAGGGGAAAGAGGAGGGCACGGGAGGAGAGAGAGAAGCAAACAGTTGCCTCATGCTGCAAATGCTAACACACAGCTATATTACACTGAAAGACAAAATCTGATAAAAGTACAGAAATAAAATACATTACGTATTTTAGTCAAGGTTTGCAATAACTCCTGATGATTTACACTACCTCTTTTTGCTGTCGCTCCAGCTCTCTCATACGTATATCTCTTGCTTCTGCTCGAGCTGCCCGTTTGGCTGCAAGCCTGGCTTCTGCCTACAAGCAAATTGAAAATATTGAAAGTTAAAACCACATTTTTTATACAGTAGTTTAAGTGCTCAATTTAATAACCTCTTCACAAAACCACATTAAGTTCCTAACATCACAATACATAAGTAGTAAAGAAAACAGTTCTTCAGAATGAAATTTCAGAAAGGATACAGACCTAAGTCTTTACAGAGATCATTACTAGTCAAAATAATTACACATTCATAGAAGAACTGAGTTGAGAATTATTACTATCGCTAAATCTAAAAATTAATGTCTTGTGGACTCTCTACAGCTACCTGACAGGACGGTGTAGCAAGGTGGGGGTTTGGTGTCTTCTCCCAGGTAACAGCGGTAGGACAAGGGATAATGGCCTCAAGTTGTGCCAAGGGAGGTTTAGATTTGATATTAGGAAAAATTTCTTCTCTGAAATAGTTGTCAAGCATTAGAACAGGCTGTGCAGGGCAGTGGTGGAGTCCCCATCCCTGGAGGTATTCAAGAGACATGTAGATGTGGTGCTAAGGGACATGGGGTAGTGGTGACTTGGCAGTGCTGGGTTAATGGTTGGACTTGATGATCTTGAAGGTCTTTTCCAACCAAGGCAATTCTGTGATTCTGTGGTTCTGTGACTTCAGGCAGGACTTAGCCTATTGCATAGCATTTAAACAGGCACGCATGCAGCTGCAGAATCTTTGGCCTCCCTCTTTTCAGTGGCAAAAGGCATTCAATCTCCTGCATTGCTTATGAAACCTGATTATTGGCAGATGCAACTATGTATTTTCTCTTTCTATCCAGCCTCAACCAAAAATAAACACATTGTCTTTCAAACCCTAAATGCTACCTCAGATTTAATCAGTTAATTGCATGAGACAATAATTTTTGACCTAACACTACCAGTTGAGGGAAAACACCACCTCAATTTTTTCATGTTTGAATAATGAGTTGATGAAAATTTTCTGAAATTTTTGCAATATTGAACCACTGAAGACAGGTTTCCCACCAAGAATTCCAGTTGTCCAACGTTTTGCCTTTGGTTAAGGATTGTTTTTTTCTGCTTTTGCCACTATCACAGCATCGGCTTATGTAAAATATTAGAAACCCAAAAAATCCACAACAATTGCAAATAACTACTTTTTACTGTGCTTCAGGAAAAAGAAAGGAGTATTTAACTCAAGAGTTTAAATTATAATTAAACTACAGGTACAAAACAATCTATGAAATAATGACAAGAAGGCAAACACATTATAGCTTTATAACTTAAAATAGTTTGTCTTGACTTCAAATGACTCTCATTAAGAATGTTTTGCTATTTTTTGCATACTCAGATGAAATGACTCCAAGTCTGTGTCAGCACTCTTGACTGCCACCATGTAATCCTTTTTCAGAGCAGCATAAAGCTACTCTTCTTCCCACAAGATGACAGCACACAAGAAAAGCAAGGGAATTCCCAAGCTCCAGGAAGTCTTTTCTCACTTGCAGCCCTACTGCATATTTGTCTGTAATCACAGCTCTGTCCCACAGAAACTTTCACAGACATATATGCAGCACAGTTGAACAGCTGATATGTCTGGGTTTAGTTCTGGCTATAGATCAGCAGACATACACATCTATACTTCAGACTCCGCCAAGGCTTTATTGTTATAAATTTATTCCTTTACTGATTCATGCTAAAAATCAATTTGCATTTCACCACTCTCCTCATCCCACAGCCAGACACCTTTCACATTCCTACAGTAGAGGGGAAACTCCATTTCTTCCAATTTACTAAACACTTCATAAAATACAGGAGAATTCTACAAACAGGTCATAAAATGGGTGGCTGAAATTGAAGAAAAAAAATTGGGGTTTAGAGAAAATTTTTAGCAAAAACTGGTTTGGTATTACATAAATTATTAACCTGAGCAACTAGATTCCTCTAAGTACACAATTTCAAAAAAAAACAAAGAAGCTGGCAAGTTAACTGAGAAGTGCAGTTCTGGGGGTTCCTTCACCAAACCTTTGAGCAAGAGAAAATCACATTACCACTTGAAAGGTCACTGTACCAAATAATTCTTTATTCTCAGAAGAACTGTTAAGAGAGCAGATCTCATGTTATTAATAGAGTACTCACACAAATCTTTCTAACTATGTAATTGAAATTCAAAATTAACACTAAAAAAGAATTAACCATAACTCAAAAGGTACTAGTCTTCTTCCTGGGTTCTGCTGTTCACTCTATTGCGTTAGTGAAGAAAGCCCCAAAAAACCCCACCACCTAATTTCCACCAACAAACTCTTCACCAATTAAATTATTCAGCTATATTCAAAAAAGTCTTTAAATATCTGCTAAGGAAAATACAGTGCCACAACAGCTTTATACAGAGACCTGAGTTGAAAACATGAAGTTGTTTGGACTATAGAAGCAGCACAGAAAGGAAATCTAGATTACTTTTTATTTTCTGGCAAAACAACCCCCAAAACAGCAAAAGGACAGGCAGTCATGTTATAATGCTTTTCTGACTTGATTAGTATTTGAATTGAAGAGCATTCTAAATACATCACTATCCCTTGCTCATAGCAGCTTGGGAATCAGTACAAATTGCTCTCTACAAGCTTGCATTAAAAAAATTCTAGTCCTAGAAAGCCACAGACTGGCCACTACAGTCTTCATTTCAGTTTCATTGGTCATTATTCTCTATAGTCTTTAGACAAGACACACATAGATAAAATATATTATTTATGATAAAGATACATTACAAGATCATCTAATTGAAGTACAGCTTGTTAAACAGTGATATACCAAATTCCTGTTTTCCTGGAGTAAAAATTAACCTATGGATTGTCCAAGACCTAGCAAAAAAAAAAATATCTGTGAAATCTGATGCTTTATTTTAAAAGTTTCTAAAGAGGACTTCCAACAGGAAAAGAAATGTGATGGCTGAATTTTCTTAACCACTTCAACTGCAAATAAGAGATGAGGTATCTGAACTTGTTACAGCTCACTCACATGGTGGCCACACAGAAATCGCTTGGTTATATATTCTGAAGGGCAAATAGTAGCCATTAAGTGATCAAGAAAGGAAATAGAAGACTACAGAGAAGATCTCTGATACAAAAGAGATTGGGTAGAAAGAAACACATGGATGAGGCCCTCAAGATTTGGTTTGGATAGGATAAAAAAAGACTAATTAATACAGGATTAATAACTAAAACTGTAATATTTATTTTTTTTAATATGAACACACTCACAGCACTCCTCATCTTTTACCTTCTACCGTGAGGACAAGTGTGATTTTAAACCAAGTGCCATATCTGTATTTCTTTGGGTATTAGCTCTGCGAAACAAAACAAAGCCATCTGTTCACTTCTGAGTTCTGGAATTCTTCATTGCAAAATAGGAACCAAAGAGCACTGCACACACACACAAAAGTAATGTCTCCTTGCATCTGCATAAACAGCATTTCATTCTGGAATAATAAGAGGATTCCCTCTGTTTTTAAGCAGTTAAGCTACTACCTTGAAGCAGTACTCACTTTGATGATGTTATTTTATTGCATATGTTTAGTAAACACATGGGTAGCAAGAGAACTTTCTCCTTGCATTAGAGATGACATAGTCAGTTTCCTTATTTTCACCTAAAAACAACTACTAACAACTACTTCCACTTCTTCAGAAAACCACCCCTGCTTACTTAATTTTTTCCTCCTTTTTTTCCCCCAGTACATATTCTGCCACACAGTCTTTTGAAAAGCTTTCAAATCATTGTATCTCAAATTCCAAGGATAATATTTTGTTCTTTGGTTAAATCCAAGGTAAGTTTGGCAAGAAAGAAAGAAGGGAAAAAAAACCCTGATTTTAATTTGAATGCCTTTGTAAAGACTGAATCTGGAATCTCTCCTTTCTGATGTGTTTTTTCTTAATCTCTTCACAGCTATGATCAAGTTCTTCACCAAGGTAATAAGCATACTAGTACATAGAATGATATGATAGAAGCTTCCCTCCATACTGAACAAGGAAAAGCATATGTCTTCATCATGTAGAAAGGTATCTTTTTCCTTCCCCTTCCTTGCAAGAAGGAATTCACTAGAAAGCAATAGTATTTCATTTTTAATTTTCATACAGTAAGGAAGGTGATTCATAATTAGCTCAGATTCAGCCAAAAGCTTCGTAAGGATGAAATACAGGGTATATTAAAATACATTATTCACCTCTGAAAAAATATGAATGCTTTTAATAGAAAAATTAGAATTATTTTGTCATCATGGGCTAATAAAAGTAACTCATTTCTCTCTCTGCCAAGGGATATGCAATGTTTAATGATTTAATGATCCTGCACTTTCCAACACAGGAGGCCCAAACAAGGAAGGCTTTCCTTCTCCCAGCACTGGGCAGCAGTGAAGGCACCGGTTTCCCTGGCCGAGGTACTTGGCTCCATTTCTGCCACAAGAAGTTTGACTTTCTGCCGGCTCCAGCAAAGCATCAGGATGAGCATTTTGAAATCATTCACCCTATTTCTTAATGCAGTGCTACACACTGAAACACAAAGTTTATTTCATCAATTCTTATTAAGTGAAGGTGTTATTTCTCTCTTCTGTTGCTCATTTCTTCTGTATTCTCATTTCCATGCTTTTTACCATCCTTATCACCTGACTGTTTCATGGCCACAAGGCAACACTATCACTCCTGTGCCAAATGTATTTCTTGTACCTCCTCAGAAATATCATGGAATCAAGGATTATTCAGAGTTGGAAGGGACCTCCAGATATCATCTAGTCCAACTCCCCTGCTTAAAAGCAGGATACCCTAGAGCACATCACTCAGGACTGCATCCAGGCGAGTCTTGAAAACCCCCAGAGAAGGAGACTCCACACCCTCTCTGGGCAGCCTGTGCCAGTACTCTATCACACTCACTGAAAATAAGTTCTTCCTCATATTTAAATGGAACCTCCTATGTTCCAGCTTGTGTCCATTACCCCTTGTCCTGTCACCAGGAACCACTGGAAAGAGTCTGGCTCCATCCTCCCTCAACCCACCCTTTAGGTATTTATAAACATTAATTAAATCACCCCTCAGCCTTCTCTTCTCCAGGCTCAAGAGTCCCAGCTCTCTCAACCTTTCCTCATAGGGGAGATGCTCCAATCCCCCAATCATCCTTTTCCTTCCACTTACATCTCATGTGCCTACTCTTTCTCCAGTTGCCTGCAAAGCAAAGACTATCAACAACAAAATCTTAAGGCTTACACAACTTAAAGGCTTAGGGTTCCTTTTCCTGATGTCTCTTATTCTTTTTCCATTTATTATACAGATCCATATGCAGACTAGAAAATCTCTACAATATCTTATCTCCTATGAAATACTATTAACCACTATTAAAAACAAGAGCAAACAAAAATTTGAATTAAATAGAAAATCAATAGAAACAGCTGTTTTGAAAATATTTAAGTGATCTCTTACTAAAACATTAACTCAAAAATCACTCAGCATTTACAAATATAATGTCTGTATGATTTTTCTTAAGAAGAACAGAAACTGTATGCAGAGAGAAACATGACATTTTTACCAAAGTAAGAACTGCACTCTACCCAAAGTTTGAGCAACTACAGAATGAATTTTAAATCCAAATGAATGTTTATTCTCTCCCATGGAAAAACACCTCTTAAGAGTTTCCAGGCTCCTGCTACACAATCAAAACGGAGTCATGAGAACAGTTTCTGAAAAAACACAGACAAGATGGTATAAGGCAGAAAAGAAGTGACCAGTGATGCAATTGTAGTCCATAAGCTCTAGCTGTTCATCATCTAGAGTTATTCAACCCTGAAGAATGGAAGGGTTGCTGACGCAAGCACTGAAAGAAAGGATATAAAAGGTAAATCCTGATTGTCCCTTCAAACTGCTGCTTATTGGGTTGAGACTGGTGAGCTGACAAGGGTCAGGCTCTCTTCTCACTTTCTGGCATGATGTTCATTGTATCTGAGCTTGAACTGAAGTCAGTGTAAGAACACAGAAGTGACTGAAACACCTGCTCTTGCGTGTAAAGCTAGTCTTGGAGAAAGAGGTCTCAAATAATCATAAGAGATGCCCGGTGACAACAGGTTACTGCTGAATATTTAAAATTAACACAACAACTTGTCTGTAAATTGCAAAGACAAGTCAAGCAGTGATGCAGGTGTCAGCTGAAGACAAAAACAGCTTTGTAAGCAGAGAATTACCACAACAAAACTGCAGGGAAAACAGATCTTGAGATCATATCAGCTGTACCCAGTGTAGACTCTGAATATAACCTTGAGAATACAAACCTCAATTTTTATTTATTTTGTTTGTTAAACAAAAAGGATTCCTGCATAAGAACCTAATCTTGACAGGAGCCTGAAGTCACACTAGACAATCCCCGTCTGTTATTTGGAAAGGCAGAACTTTCCACAAGACAAAAGAAACAGTCTTCCACACCAGCTGGTTTATATTCTTTGTCAATCTGAGAAAGCCAACAGCTTCAGAATCCATTACAACAGTTAGAGAAGCAACCAGAAGGTGGTGTAAAGGAACTCTTCATATTTTCAGAAAATAGGCTTTTAAAATTTTTTTAAGAAGAGATCAGCTGACTTCAAGTTAACCCTGATATAATTAGAAGACTTGTCAATACTCCACTTTAATGTAGTTGAGTGCATTTACATTCAGAGTTCCTTTCTCCTTGCAGGGAGCACCTGGACCATACACCTACACCTGTTCCCATAGCTTTTGAAACAAACATGATAAACTGACAATCCTCTCTGTTGTACCAAGGTAAGACTTCCAAACTGATCAACCACAATGAATCCCACATAAAGCACTGAATAATATGGAGAGTGCATTGCTTCCAGAAAAGGATGCAAAGAACCCTGTCCCTGGATATGTACATGTCTACATTTAACCAGTACTCAGGGCTAAACCGTAGCAGTTAGCCTATCACCCAATGCTCCCTCCCCAGCTGAAAAGAAGAATCAGGAGAAAAGGGATAAGGCCTGTGAGTTGAATGAGAAACACATTTAATAGAATAACAAAACTGAAACAACAACCAATATAAAGTATAGAGGGTTCCACTGAGCCCAGTCCTTGATGCTGACAGCAGGAACAGAAGACCACCAGCAAGGAGCCTCAGGGAGAGAAGGACCTCCACTCTCTGTGAGCTCCCTCCTTTAATAATGAGCATGATTAAGTGGTATGGAATACACCTGTGAGTCAGCTGCTTTGATTGGAACTTTCAGCTGATACAGAGCTACTCATGGCATGCTTGCATGGCTGGCCCATGGGGCTGTGCCTGGGGAACCAGGACATGACATCACCTTCACTCTTCCTCAGTTTCGGTGAGCACAGGGAATTCAATGTCAGGAAGGATAACACACAACAGAATATAAAGTAGGTCCTGAAGAAAGAGGTCTGGTAACTCAGCTGTTCTTGGAATAAGGCAGTAAGTCCTAGTGCTGCTGTTTTAACATACTTGTGCCTTGTTTACCGCAGAGACGTTGCAGAAAAGCTTGTCTCTATGTAAACTCCCACAGCAAAGAAAAGATATGAAAGAACTCTCTACATAACAGTGCTACAAGAAGTGAAGGGGAAAAGACAACCAACAGAGGAAAAGTTTTTTGATGCAGAAGAAAGATGGAGAAAATGAAAGAAATTTCACAAGGAGGTAGTTTGACCAAGCCCCTCATATCCTATGATAGTGTCCTTGTTTTCCATTAAATACTTTCATGTAAGGTGACACATCAGATTCAACTAGTGCAGAAAAGTTATTATATAGAAATGAATTTATTGGATCTCTACACAAAACTTCTTAGAAAGGAGACATTTGTTGGTACCAAAAGGAAAATATTACCTTTTTTTTGACATGTCCCATAAAACAAGGAAATCTCAACTTTGTCAAATTAAGAGTGGCAAGAAAGAATAAGATTAGTGATTGCTGAAATCTGAACTTTCAGAGGAAAACATGAAACTCCATACACTACCCTAGAAGTCTTTGCTTGTATTACAAACTCTGATAACTCCTAGTGCCATTTTGTGACTGCTCTGAACCCCAGAGCACTTCTGTGCAGTTTTTCCATGCAGATCATCCTGAATGCCAGCCTTTTGTTTCAACGTGTTCCATTTACTATCTCTTAATACCTACAACACCTTTTAGGAACATTTTCCTCACACAACATCTGACTTCTGGATTACGAGTCTCAACTCCACTGTTTTAAGTAACATCTGCTAAAAAGGTAATTTCAGAAGAGGAAGCTGAGGAACAAAACACCCTTTGACAATAAAAAGATAAGCAACCCATGTTGCCGAGATAATGGCCTCAGAATGATAATGTATATCTACTCTATATATTCATGCACTGAGGACTGGCATGTCCTGTGTCAGCATGGTAACTGAAAACTTTTCCCCAGCTTCAAGTGATAAGGCACAGTAAAATCACATATTATTAAAGACAACTTAGTTTTGTTAACTGGCCTCTGCTGTTATATCCTAAGAAATGGATTCTGTTCCTTTAAAGCAGAAGTTTCCTTTAGAGTAAGTTGGCTAATACTATGAATTACAGCTATCAGTGACAACAGCTGCTGTATGACACAGGATCTAAGGACCAGCTTGTCCTACACAGACCTCTAGCTGTGAGACTTGCTATTAGTTTAATTTAGCACTAACGGGGAAAAAACCAAAACCTTCTGTTTTGTTTAATTTATGCTCATGCTCAAATTTTAATTGATGTAAGAGAACAAAGCTCCACAATAATTTTAAGTAAGATAATACTTATTACATCTTGCTAATGAGATCTTTTTTCTTAGGCTAAGTTGCAAGCTGATGTTACTGTACTGGAACCATGCAGAGAATACTCAAAAGAGATTTAAAGCCAATCTCCTTTGTTAGCAGATTTTCCCAAATGGGAGACGGAACTTGATGAGAGAGACCGTACATAACCCAAAGGCCCACACAGAACATATCTGGGAGGGTGAGAACTTCCGTAAGATTTGGTGTGACCACAGCTTTCTGGAAAGTTACCAAATACATGAAATTTTATTTTTTTTTGCTGACAGAGCATTTCCTTTGCCCATAGTCCAATAGCTACATTTGAAAACTCATACAGAAGCTGTGTTTTCACAGCTACTTACCTATTTTGTCTTACATACACATAGCTGTATATATACACTGTACACACACATGTATAGGCACCAGTTTATGTTACAAGGCCAATTAGAATCTGCATTTTGCACTCGATTATGCCAACTAGGGTGAGCAGCTTTGTAGACAGGGTAGCTCAAAGCTTCTGTATCCACTCGTACACAAACAGTGCTTAAGCTTTTGTTTCCAAGTCACAGCATTTCCTCTCAGAAAAACTCAAGTCCAAATAGAGGTCTGTAAGACTGTAAATTCCAGCTGCCTCCTTCCTACATCCGGTGGTACAAAATTCCCCTTTGTATAGAAAATTCCCCTTTGTATCAACTTCTTGCTAATTACATTTTTGGCTGGTTATCTCCAGCTTTCTTTTTTCCAGTGGTAACTTTGTTAAAGTCCTGGTATGTACACATTAGGCTTATTTTGACAGAAATGTGACTTTCCACATTTGAAATAGAATCTGTTACAAATACCTTTTAATAATGACTATTATACATTCAACATTAATACACTGTACTTCCCATCTTAAGAATACTACACACTGCAATGGGATAAATGTGGATTTTTATTTTTTTTTTTTAGTTTCAGACCTGCGAGAGCAACTGGATTTCTCATTTATCTTTAGCTAAGCATATAATTATCTGTAGAAATACCTGCAAAGCTGAAGTGTGATCCTGTGAAGTTACATTAATCATAGAATTAATATATCATCACGACAACATTTCAGTAAATGCTATTTTTTTGATTGAAAATACTCTCAGTTTGTATTAATTGTCATATTTTTGGCTAATTACACTTTTTAATGCACAATTTAAAATTTAACTTTTTCTAGATAATGAGATTGCTTTCATCCCTATTTCTGTATTTAAGACAATTGAAATTCACAAACCTCTCTGGCAATGTTACTCAGAGCTTCATCTTCTGCAGAAAACCTGTCTTTCACTGGAGTTCTCTTCCGTCCTGATCCAGGAGTTCCCATTTTTATTCTTTGGTTCTGTATTTGCAAAAACAGACAGGAAAAAGCTCAGTTTTCAGATCTGGAATTAAACAAACAATCCACACTCCAAAATGTAGTACATTTTCCAATTCTTTAGCTATATAATACTGAAGAAACCTTCATGCAATTGGCACAAATTTATCCAGCAGCTATATTTCTGGAAAAACTTTAACACAAAATCTCGTGGCAGCTTTATAGAGCACCACTGCATCCTACAAATTGCACACACAGCATTTCTCTACTGAACGATCAGTTTACATACAGCTTCAATGTTGTGCACAACTGTAAACTGCCTCTAGCTCAATGACGATGCTTACATACCCTGTCACTTATCACAACTCCTAAAAATCCAATTGATTTTATGTACATGAAGAAAGCCTATAGGCAACAAGTTCAAGAATTAAACTTTGACAGCTGTTACAGCTCTCTCCAAAACTGAAAAGAGATTCAGCAGACAAACTTTTCGAAGCATCCAACCAGGTATATGGGGCTTTTTTACATTTTAATGCAGCTGTTCTCATTCACCTGCACAGAATGAAAACTGCAGTTTACACTACAGTAGAAGTTTTACTATAGGAGAAGTAAAGACATTTCTAGACAAACAACCATTCTTTTGTCTAACAAGATCCCTAATTTGGGAAATAAAAAGAGAAACATACTAGCATCATATACCCAGAATAACACAAAGTACCCTCTTAATTCTTCTTCCAGAAACCTCTTATCAATTGCAAGAACATAAAAATCACCACCAAACCAAAACATGGCACATACAGCCCCACATTACTCAAAAAAAAATTTTTTTTTTTTTTTTTCAAATATCCTAAAGAAATCCTACTTCCAGACATACAGGTCCTTCCAAATGCCAGATCATAATTTGGTGGCAGCCCAGCCATTTGATATAAATGAGGTAAGTGTCCCATACAGGGCTTGGGAAAACACCTTTAGAACAAAATTTTCTTCATGCAACCAGAAAAGGTCTAGAAGGGAACTGCTATTGGCTGTCCTTTTCAAACTGAACTGGTGCAAGAACTATCTTTCATACTGGGTCTAACAAGCAAACAGTCAATAATTCCTTACAGTTTAATTAAAGGGGAGGGGGAAAAGAGCATGACATAGGTCTTTTTGTGCAGTTTTTACTTTATTTTTTTTTTTTCATACTGCAATCACAAAGCCAAAATATATTGGTGTACTTTCTGGCACTCAAAGATATCAAGGAGCATCATAGCTTTCCCCCCTGCTCCATATTTTAGCTTCTATGCTTCTCTCCCAGCCACCCCCATTCCTTCCCCCATGCCATTAGTCCTCTCTTTTCCTTGCAGGCAGGCAGGTTTTTATTCTATTACAAATTCTGCAGGTATTTTACTATTCTTTATGTGCTTAGCTGAGGGAAATAGAATATTTACTGATCAGAGAAAAGACAACAAAGACATGAAACTAGATGTCCCCCTTCTTAAAAGCTCCTGCATAGGACAGATGAAACAATTATGCAATAATCTTACTCATTTCCAGTTGCTATTCTGAGGCCAAAACTAAACATACTCAATACTACAGGTAAACAACAACTTCTTTGTGTGAAAACCTTAAAGGAGAGCTTGCACTGTTTGCTGATGAGTAGTAGTGGAATAAAATCAGAGTGTCAGAACTGAATCTTCTCTGGCCCCTCCAATCACCCAGTAATGAACACACTCCTGATGGGGAAGAGTGGACATAAGTACCCCCCTGGATTCCATCCATTCCTTCACATCCTGCTCACTCATTTTGCAGTGTAGAGTGTTTGGATAAAATACAGGCCTACACACACTACTCACCTGCCAGGGAGTGTTTCTACCATCTGCCTGTGGCTCATGGTGCAATTTATTTGTTACTCCCCCACATGATTTTTTTTTTTGTTGTGGTTTGTTTTGGCTCTAATTCTGGTGCTAGGTAGCACTTTCAGTAAGAACAACAAGATTCTAGACTCACTATTATCAGAGGTTGGGATGCGTCTTGGAAGTAGGACAGCAGAGCTCAAACTCAGGGGGAAGAAAGACTCAGACATAAGACCTGGGATAAGTATTGCCACTGTTAACTCACTCAGTAAGAGTCTGTCTTTTTAGTCTTAAAAACAAGCAAGCAAACTTATGTTTTATTATCAGATTAATTTAGGTATATACATGCAGACAGCAGTTTGGATATCTCTGTGGCGAAGGTTTAAACTCAGAGCTACAGATTGCTGCCAACATTCAGAAGAAGTATCTCCAAAAATCTGCAATTTTTTTCACTAATTCTTATTGGCTGACTTCAAATCAAAAAAGCAGAGAAGCCCGAAGTAGAAGTTGCATCAACACACAAAATACTCCTGTACTACAAAAGGTTTTCACAAGGTTATAAACAAAAACAGAGAAAAAGAAAAATCAAGAAATTATATTGTTACTATAGATCAGTTCATGTAAGCAACAGAAGTCAAACCTGTCTACTGAAAAGGTCACTAAGCATGAAATGAAGTTATTTTCATTTGTATGTTAAGGATTCTATTTCTAAACTAAATATTTACCACATAAGTAAAAACTGCAGAATAACTGCACATACTTGAACTGCATTTGTGGACATCCTTTAAACAACATACCACTTCCAACAGACAACTAACTTTGGTTTGTTAATTCAGTGAGATTCTCTTAGCTGGCAGATTGATTTGAGGAATTGAATGTAATAGGTTATATAGCTACTTCTAATATAGCTATGTTCAGACTGACAATAAGTACTAGTGTATATACATAGAGTAGTGAAATTAAAAAAAAAAATAAAAAGATGCTGATGCTTTAAATGAGCAAAAAACATTTCATCTCAGTCTCACTGTAGCACAATTGTGCCAAAGTCACTGTGGAGGAAGGCAAGTGTGACCATCGGCCATCTGCCACGCTTCTCACCTAGGATGAACACAGAACTCCTGACTGAGTTCAAACCCAAAAAATGAAGGCAGGCACAGATTACCTAGAAGGTATATAGAGATGTTGCCTTTGCCTACGTAAAGGAGTTCGAAAAGCCAAAGCTCAGCTGAAGTCAAAACTAGCAAAGGCTGACAGGCACAAAAAGAAAGGCTACTAGAAAGACATTGGGAATAAAAGACAAAGAAAACTGTTATCTGTTCAGGCCAGAGAGCACAGAATCCCTCCCAGAGGATGCAAGGACCTGCACTCCAGCTAGCAGATGGTCAGTACAGGGTACAGCAAGGGAGGAACACCCACACCTTATGTGCATGTGAGCCTGTGAGGTGCACTCACTGGCACGTGCATTAGGGCACTGTAGGGAACAGCACAGGGACATGCAAACCTAGAGCACTCACATCACCAACAAGAATCATGTGCAAATAGGGGACCCTGGAGCTGAAGAATAGAGAGCAGTTAAACATTTGCCTAGAGAGACTGAGAAGTCCAGCCCAGAAGATATTCAAAACTTGACTGGACAAGGCTCTCAAAAACCTGCTCTAATTGACCACACTTTGGGCAAGGGGTGACCTCCAGAGGTTCCTTCCAAAATAAAAGATTATATGATTCTATAATTATTCCTAGCAGCTTTGAAACTAAACTTCAATGTAAGCTTTTGTTAATAAGATGTTTCAATAGTCCTTCAAGGGCCATGTCACAATTTCTTCCATTCCATGTAACTTTTATTTGAGCTGATGTATGTCAGAGTGCTTCATGTCTTGTTATACAGTTCAGCACTAAAGAGATCTAGTTCTATTGCTAATAGACTAATTAGTCTAATACTAAATGTATCATGATATTACTGCTCAGAAAAATATAAGGTGTCAAATATTTCACAAGCATGCAGACATATTTCTTAGGTGCTTCAGTTCCATAACTTCCTAATTACAGGAAAAATTATTTTGCTGCACGTTATAAAGAATTTAATATATGCTGTAACATTAGAATTTTCACAATTATTAAAGAGAACCCCAAAACAAAACACAACCAAAGAACAGCTTGTTACACTGACCTTCCTAAACTATAAAAGACAATAAAAGGAAAGTACATTATAATCTGCTGTATTTACAGTTCAGAATTCCTGAGTCACTTCTATTACATGTTTATTTCTTATTGTAGGCTGAGTTACATGTTGTATAACACAACTAATGAAGTGACATCCTGTTGTATTTCATTCCAAAAAACTCAAGTGTGTAAAATCCCCAAACAAGCCAGAAGACCTGTGAGGAAACACCTCAGATTCCCCCTGTCATTTGTGTTCACTTCAGCCCTGTATAAATTTTATCTCTTCCCCAAGTCTTTGCTGTCTACTCTTCTTCCTATTACCTTTGGACTAAAGGTTCTCTTTGTTTCTTTTTCGCTTCCTAGAAAAAGAGTGTGACCTGTCTGACGCAAAACAGAAGCTACACTACAGTTTAAGGCCCTATCACTCACCACCTTTAATGGCACCACCTGTTCTGATGCCTGGGTCTATGCCAGTGTATTTGGCATCACATACATGCAAGGCATTCAGATACCATGGTGCCAACAGGCTATAAATAAACAGACTGAAACTCTCCTTTCCTCTTTCAAGTAAGACCACAAAATTTACCTGTCTAGAAATAATCTCTGTATATTTGATCCACTGACAGAAAAGAGCAGCCCTGCTCTAGAACCACCAGCTGTTAGAACCAGCCTCATAGTTTCCTAATTAATACTGGAATATAAGGCAGCAGCACCTGCATTTCAAGTCCAAAGGTACAAACATAGCAGTTTCTATCTTTAAAGAAGGAAATTCTTTTAATCCTGGGAAGGAGTTGCACCTTTTGTCCACAACATCCAGGCAAAGTTTCTTGTAGATTCAGTTGTCCATTTGCAAAGTTAGTGTTTTTATCTGCTACGCACCTTTACACATCTGAATCAGGAGGACCATAAAGGAGGTGCTACAGAATACTGCAGTAGCACTAACTGCCCCTGCTGCTGGAAACTGGTATCTTTGACATGTGATGACAGATAAACACTACTGGGAAGTTATTCATTGTAAAACATCATCTAAATGCAATTTCATAATATTAGAGTGCATAAATACCTAGGTTTGTTACAGGATTTTATCTTCCTCTTAAACAAGACATAGCACTAAGTATTTTCTCAATAAAACCCAAAGATCTTATAGAATACATAGTAAATGTTCATGGAACCAATTTCCCACAATAAATTGATTAAATTTAAATTAGTGGCTAAATTATTTTATTTCATAAGTACAAAAAGGCAATGAAGCCAGTGGGAATAGGGAACATAAACACAGAGAAATGATGGCATTTCTTGAAATCAGTCTAAAAACCTAAAAGAAAGAATCTGAGTGAAGGTTACCAGGACAAATGTTAGGAGGAGCACATTAATAAGGAGGATGAATGTAAGAAGCAGAAGAAAAACATTCCTCACCAGCAAACCAGTCACAGGTTGCTGATAAAGCACTAACAGTATTAACTCATTTTGATTTCTGACAGTTCCACAAATGTTAAATACACTGAAAAATACACTTGTGAAATATACTAAAAGAGCAAAAGCTGCTTCAAATGCCTAACTAAAAAGAAAGATCTAAGAAGCAGGAGTGCTTTGCAATGAGGATGGAGTTCAAATTAAAGACTCTAAATATACTTCATAAGTTAACTGAACACTTGCTCTGTACTTCAACAAATGAATACTGCCGATGAGTGAAGATGAGGAAGCCACCATACCTGCAATTAAAGCAAAGTTCTAGAAGTTAATGTGCTCAGAAAAACAGTGGAAAACCCAACCCATCCATTTTAGAGAACTGTCTCATGAAACTGCAGCTCCAGCAACACAAAGCTACAAACAAGCCAGAAATATTATTACTGCAGAACAGCAGAAGCAGCACTCATATTTGAGAAGGAGCAAATGAATTACATTGGAAATCACAATCTTACTTGCTGAACCTTCCGTGCTTTGCCATAGCAGCCTCTAAAGAGACACAGAAATAAATGGACATAGAATAAAAATAGCTAACTTCGAGTTAAAATTATGCAAGGCTAACATAAGAGTCTTTCTCAGAAGAATGGCCCTATGCAAGGGCATGCTCTTTGGGATTATTATCTCTGTCCTGGGCCCAAAAGCACCTGAGAAAGGAGGTGCATAACCACATAGTGACCATCACCCAACAAATGAGTGCATTGGGAATGAGAAATAAATAGGGGTTTATTGCAATAGTTTTAAGGACTGATTTAGAATTCTCCTTCAGAATAACCTTGTTGAAAAAAAGATTAACTGAAACTGCAAAGCGCTGCTAATATGAGTAAAAGAGCCTAATATTAAATGGAAAAAGCAAAGACTAGAAAAAAGCATATAATTACTGTCTGCCAAAAGATCACAGTGTTTACCACTATAATGGAGGCAAAGTTATTCTAGTTCATGAATAGTGTTTCCATTTAAAAAAAACCTCTTCGCCTCTAATCAGGGCCCACTTCAGAAGCCACAGGCACAAAGTTTCTGCTCTGAGCAGAGAAGCTCGTGTCAGCTTCTTTGGGGGAAAAAAAAGGTTGCTCTTTGGATAGGTAACAGTTAATCCAGTACAAACTGACAACTGCACAATCCAGCCCTTTACTGCAGCATATTTGCAGTTTATTTGCCATTTTAAAATCTGAGAAATACAACTTCTTATGAGTTCACGGTGTTTAGTAATAGAATGACAGTTCCTTAGAGAGTGCTGAAATCCCTCAGTTTGTTGGCGTTACAAAGCTATAGATGAACAGAAGAAAATCAAAAAGCCATCACACAGTCTGCAGAAGTGTTGCCTGATGGAGCCATAAAGTGTAACCATGCCTGGTTAGTGTTGCTAAACTAAGGGCAATGCAAGACAGTAACTGTACCAATGTATCCTACAGCTCTGTAGAACTACTGGGCAGCTCCAGACCCACCAAAATACCTCTACTGACCTCCCTCAGTCTCTGCAAATTACCAAAATTCCAAGACAACATCATGCAGTGATGCACTTCTAGCAGTGCCACT
Source organism: Podargus strigoides (assembly GCA_028020825.1). NCBI lineage: Eukaryota > Metazoa > Chordata > Aves > Caprimulgiformes > Podargidae > Podargus > Podargus strigoides. Next base: position 9,994,464 of record CM051623.1, on the reverse strand, counting down.
TATTTTACGAAGTACAAGTTCTCTGCCAGTCACTTGGTAACAGCTACACTTGGAGATACCATTACTCCACAAAATAAAACAATACATACAGGAAATTATCACCAGTGACAAGCAACTGGAAAGCTCTTATAGTGGTCACTCACTAGAGAACACATCAGGTCACAATGCAAAGCATATGCAGGCTTCAGAGAAGCAGCGTTAACACAGTTGGACTTCTCTACAATCAGTGCCATCATAAATGCTGAAGATCCAGGAACAAACTAAGAAAGCAAATGTGTCTTTAAAATATGAGGAAATGACAGTACTATAACAAGCACCATGAAAAGTGACGAGATTGCATAGTAAAAAACAAAGTCACAAGAATCTTCCATTTTAAAATAAACACTTTGGAACAATCATTATTTTTACAGTGTCAGCTTTTTCAAAGTGAGTACCCTTCCAGTTATCTTGCAAAAGAATGATTCATTACTCATTGAAAAAAAAACCAAAACAAAACACTGCTACTATATTGAGGCTCCATTTATTTTAATGAAACAAACAGAGAGCCCCATGGTAACAACCCACGTTCAGTAACAAGCTGCAACTATTTAAGATATTTTTCCATTACCGATTTAATATTTAGTACACTCCTACACTCTTTTCTACTACTGCTACAGTTTCAGCACAATGAAGAAAAGCTACCACAGCAAGCAAGACAAGTTCTCCTGGGTACCCTTTAGAGCCTTCTCCACCTGCTGTTTCCTCCATCAGCTGACACCACTCCTGCTGACCAGCCCTCTGCTGTGGTTGCAGGCTGGCAGGCTTAGAAACACTTGTTCCCACCTGGGCCCTTTGGGAGGTGCCTCTTCACCTCTTCCCTTGGAGCAGCTCTAACACTGTGTGCCTAACACAAGAAAATATGAACTTTATCATCTCAACAAGCAGGTAGCACTATTTACATAAACTATTTTGAAGGACATTATATACCAAATGCATTCAATAAAATATAAATCTTGGTTTTTTGAGTGTATGCACATGACAACTTGTGCATCATGTGAAAGTCTAGACCTTAAGATGTTGTACAGACCTTTACTACTTGGAATCAAATTTAAACACCACTTTCTAAAAGTTCATGTGTTAAAGTACTACGCCATCTTCTGAGACAATGAGAGTCACTTAAAGAGCTCCTTTGGAGTCAGTTCACAAGAAGTACTGATGTTCAGGGCAAAAACTAACCCCTGACACGTTTCACACAACTGCTTTCTACTCAGAAGTTCTCAGTTAGAGCCAAGAATTCAGTTCAGGTAAGACTAACGTCACAGTCTAAAGCAAATATCTCCAAACCCAGGTAGTACAAAACAATGGAAAAAGCACATGACGCACGTCAAACTATTTTGTACCACAGGCATCTTTCATCTCTTCTTACCTCATCACCAAGCAATTGTATTCACCAAGGAAGCAGATGTATATTAAGAAGATAACTGTTTCTGGGCCCAAATATGTTTAATTACATCACTTTACAGTCAAGACATGATTAATGTTTAAAGAACTTGCCAGAGAAACGTTGATTCAATCTTACAGGAAGTAAGCAAAAAAAAAAAAAAAAAAAAAAGGACAAACAACCAAAAAACTTCCAAACATCTCCAAACATCTTGGATGCTGACAGTTTAAAGGGATAAAACTGATCCTAGACCTTCCTCATCCCCAGCCAAAAACCAGGGTGTCACTAAGCAGACCTCAGAGTCTCAATGTAATATCGCTTCAGCTACACAACGCTTTTATTACCAGTAAAACTCATAGCACTGCCCTTCAAAGTATCAAGCCAGGATTCAAACTGGAGACCACTGGGAACACGGAGCAGACCCCAGCCCAGAGCTGTTTGCAGGCTCCTTCCAAACCCAGGGTGCGTCCACCTCTCTTATCATCACCAACAGCCTCTTTGCAATTATAGCAGCGAGGCATACGAAGAATAAATAAATAAATATAGCGTGAAATTAAGGAAAAAAAAGCCCGGCTCAGCCTGAGGAAGCCTGGCGGAGCAGTGCCGTGACTCCTCGCGGAGGGGCACGCCCTGCTCGGGGCACCCAGCCGCCGTACCGTGCTTCGAGGACGTGTGAGAGAGAGAGAACGGCAGGGAAACACACCCAGCCGTGATTTCGGGACACTTTCCTTCCTCCCGCCGCTCCCCCGCCCCTCATTCCGCGGTCCCCACCCCGCTGCCCGCGGGACGGAGCCCGCCGGAAGGGCCCGGGCGGTCCCGCCCGCACCGCGGCTGACAGCGGCCACAAAGGGGGGACACGGGGACACCGCAGCCCCGAGGTGCCGCCGTTGTTGTCTCCCTTTCAGCTCACCCACCGGACGAAGGAGCCCCGGCTGAACCGCCGTGCCCTCCCCGCTTCTCTAAACCCGAAGAACCGGGTTCCCCCCCTCCCCGCCCCGCCCGGGTTTGTATGGATGTGACACCCTCCCTCCCCCCCGGCCCTCGCCCGCACCTCACCTGCGGGCCAGCCTGCTGCGGTGCCCAGCCGCCCGAACAGGGAACGGGGTGTTCGCTCCACTCTCCCGTCCGCCCGCGCGAGGGGCTCGCGGGTCCCGGAATCGCCGCAGGCTCCTTCCTTCCCCCGCACCCCACGCCCAGAGTCCAAGGAACAGAGGCAGAAGCCGCCGCAGGGCGAGCGCGGGTGCCCGCCGGGCACGGACCGCCCAGCGGCCGCCACAAGGCAGCTGCTGCCTCGCTTCACGCTTTCCCCCACGCCCCTTCCCCGTGAGGGGCCGCAGGAACCGGAGCTGTAGGCAAAGGGGAGCCGCACCGCTCCAGGCCGCCCTCCTCTTCCCCGCCCCACGCTCTTGCCTCCTCCCCTTCAGTGTCGGGCGGTCACAGCCACACCGGGAGCGCGGTTCATCCAAAGCCACCCGCGGGGTGCCGGTGCTGAGGGGAGAGCGGCCGGCAGCGGTTGTAGGAGCCGCACACGACCGACACCGGCACAGACCCACGCTGCCCCAGCCCCTCGCAGGCCGGCAGGGGCAGTGCGCAGGCGCCGCGCCCGCAGCCGCAGAGGAAGGGGCGAGGGGTGGTGCGCGCATGCGCAGGGCGGGTGTGGCGGTGGGGGGGTGCCGGCTGGCGGGCGCTTGGGCCGTGTAGGGCGGGTGCCGTGTCCCGGGGCGCCCTTTCAGCGCGGGGAAGGCGAGGCAGCAGGCTGCCCCGGGCGGTAAATGCGCTGCCGGAGGGGGAGCACTCCTTTCTCCCCCTGTTTTTCTGTTCCGGCTAGCTGTGGAAGGGGGGTTGTGCTTGTAGTGAGCAGGGCTGTGGTGGCGCCCAGCTCCTCGCCTCAGCCCTTGTTACCGCCGTGGCGGGGAGAGGTAGGTCTGCGACCTTCTCCTTTCTGTGCGCTTCTCGGGTTTAACCGGGGTTTGTTTTTACTGAGTTGCTTTCCTCAGGGAAGGGCTCAGCGCGACCCTTCGGCCTCAGCCACCACCGGGCCCGGGGAGTCGCCCTGCGGAGCTGGGGCCCTGCCTGGCTGTGACCCCTGCTCCCCCCACGGTCCCTGGCACGCTGCACAAGTGCTCCAGGAGAGCTCTGTGGATGGTGCCAGGCAGGGTTCGTGGGTAAAAATCCTGTGCAAGCATTTATACCTTATCTTACACTGGCCCAAGCGCTGCTGGGCTGCCGTGCTATCGAATTTTAAATGTAAACAAGCAGCAAAGTCCCTAAGGATGACATGGAGAAAAAAAATAAGACTAAAATATTAAATATATTTTAACTTACACACAAAGGCCCTGTACTCAGCAATGGTGAGGCCGCACCTCAAATACTGTGTTCAGTTTTGGGCCCCTCACTCCAAGAAGGACACTGAGCTGCTGGAGCGTGTCCAGAGAAGGGCAATGGAGCTGAGGAAGGGTCTGGAGCACAAGTCTGATGGGGAGCGGCTGAGGGAACTGGGAGTGTTCAGTCTGGAGAAGAGGAGGCTGAGGGGAGACCTCATTGCTCTCTACAGCTCCCTGAAAGGAGGGGGTAGCGAGGCAGGGGTCGGTCTTTTCTCCTGGGTAACAGTGATAGGACAAGGGGTAATGGCCTCAAGCTGTGCCAGGGAAGGTTTAGGTTGGATATTAGGAAACATTTCGTTACTGAAAAGGTTGTTAAGCACTGGCCCAGGCTGCCCAGGGCAGTGGTGGAGTCCCCATCCCTGGAGGGATTTCAGAGCTGTGTAGATGTGGTGATGAAGGACATGGGGTAGTGGTGACTTGGCAATGCTGGGTTAATGGTTGGACTTGATGATCTTGAAGGTCTTTTCTAACCAAGGCTGTTCTGTGATTCTATAAAAGTATTGATGAGACTCTACAGTGAACTGGGATCACTCTACTGTAATCCCAAACTTGGGATCAGATCTGCAGTCATTTGCTTTTCGACACCTCTAGCAGTAAGTGCAACGTGTCTGTAAGATCACAGAGGTGATCAAATGTCATACTAAAATAAGCTCAAGTGTATGTACACGAAGTAAAGGGGACATGTAAGTGAATTAAATCTATTACAGTAGACATAAAACAACTTCCTTGAGTTTCATTAGTATTTTATAACTTTCTATCTGAGATATTCTATACTGTCTCAGTCTCTTTCCTCCTTGGTTGATCATACAGCACAGCCTCATCATGCTTATTTTTAACACCTCATTAATTTCTGTAGTAACAGATGATGATCTCACCACAGGGAGATGAAGTAGAAAGTTTCTTGTTAACATCAGTAGGAAAGACCAAAAAACACAGTACTAGCTCAAAATATATTTTTATTTGGAGCTTATTCTTACAGAAGGACTCACCTGCTGATTTTCTGGGCTTTATGAAGACCCTTCATTAAAAACACCTTAGGTCGTTTTGGTTTGGTCTAGCTGGTGGGAGGAACCTTTTGTTCTCTCTTGAGTAGAGGGTTTGTGTGGAATCTTCTGAACTGTGGGATGTCCCAGGTTTGTGCAGGATGGTTCTCTGTTGATATATTGCTATATAAAGGGGAAAATGTTTTCAGTTGTTTGTACATTTTGCTCTGATTACGTGTTGGTGTTTGCATACGTTCAGTCTTTTGATACCATAGGCTGCACATTTTTCTTTAATGATGCAGCAAAGCACATGGCTCCTTGAGAGCAGACACGCGTTTTTGTGGCTTGAAAGAGCAATTGTTTACTTGACTGAAAAGCAATGCACAGTGCAGTGTATAGACAGTGCAGTTACTACAGGCAGTGGTACAGGATGTCACAGTAGCAATTCTGAGTTCAGCATCATTAATGAGTAGTTAAACAGTCAAGTTATATACAGTTTCATTAAAAACTTTTAATTAGAAGCCAGAAAATGAAAGGAATGTTTAAACTTTTGCTGAGAAATGGCTGCAGTTACAGAATGTACAATTATTTATGAATTTGCCTTGAACAAATTCTTACTTGAAGCTACTATAAAGCTTGCTCTGTTAATAATGTTTCTGCTAAAAATAAATAAATGAAGTATCATTAGATCTGCCTTTGAATATATTTTCTCTTCGCTGTTGTCTTTTTGTACAGTTGGTATAGATTCCTTGTCATATGTAATTGAACCTACTGAGGTACTCTCCCTTTTCTCTGGAAATCCCCCTGTAAAACTGTTTTGCTTACTTGAGGCATTCCATGGGTGAAATCTTGGCTCTTCTTAGAGTGATGGTCCCTTAAGAAAGTATATCTAGGAAGAATCTGCAAGTCAGTTTTACTCTCAACAATGTCAGCATCCTGCAATAATTTGTATACAGTTTTAAAGAGATTTTGTCACAGAAACAACTTCAATGAGAGAAAAATGTGTTTTCCTGTGTATTATTTGCTATTTGTGCAGTTTTGAATGTTGTCTTTTTTCTGTCCCTCTCTTCAGCATTTCTAATCTTCCCATGAACTTTTGTTTCACGATTGTTGTGTTTTCTGGTCAAGAATATAATAGTGATGGCACCCATGTAGGATTATAGTCTAATTTAATCCCCAGCGTCATTCCATATATTTTCCATTTCCTGTTCTCCCTATTTTTCTCTCTCTCTTACTCCCTTCACCTCTGCCTATGGAAAGAATAACTTCCAGCTATTCTTTTTAACTGGTAGATTGGTTTGCAAAGTGATTGTTTTAACATAGCATTTTAAGAAATTCTGATCACCTCCATCTACTTATTTCTCTCCTTCCTACTTTGTCTCCTTCCTTTCCTGTAGTTTCCATCTCCTCAGTTCAGATGCCATCACTCAACAATTCCACTTGGCACAATTGGACACACTTTTTTTTTCCCCCCAGCTGTAGTAGATCCTCTTTTGGAGATTCCCAATGTTCTTAAAACTGTTTGTTCCTTCCCTCCCTCCCTACCAGAAGGGAGTTATACTACTCCCTTGTGAGGGGTGGAAAATCAACTTTGTGTGGCTATACTGTAAAATGAGTGGTGCAAACCCCTTTTGTAACACAGGGAGCAACTTCTGCTTGTTTGTTTTGTTTTTCAAAACAGCTATCGGATGTGCTTACAGAAGGCTTCTACCAGGCCCTTTCAGTCCCATCCTCCCCCACAATTTCTGCTAAAGATACATTTCTGTCATCAGGTAAACACACACTAATATATATTAAATAAATGTTTTCAATTTCGGCACGTAAATCTTTTTAAGAAATTCAAGAGGAAAAGAATTAAAAAACAATGCATTGCCTTCCTTGGATCACCTTTTGTGTGTGAGGTCTGCACCAATTTTTTAACTCAGAAATTATCAGGACCCAGAATATATCTACAAAATATAAGGTCTAGGGAACCATAGCAATAAGACAGTTTCTACCATAAATTAAATGTGAAAGTTACATAAACAGACACTGGGCAGTTTATAATTCAGTTACTAGTAAAGTATATTTTTAATTACTGGAAAGCTAAATAGATCAAGCAAAAGAATGAGTAATCCTGTGGCACAGTCAAAAGATCTTTCAAATGATTCAGTACCAACTCTGTAGAAACACTTGTCATTATTCAAAGTAATGTTGATTTTCAGTTACGTTCAAAGCAATAAGCAAAAGGTTGCATGACTTAAATGTAAATGATAGGAAACAATTTAAGACTTTAAAGACAATATTTGAAATATTTATAAGGCAGAATGCATGCAGACTGTATGTTGAACATAATCATGGAATTCTTTATCTAAATCTTCTGTAGAATTCTTTGGAGTACTAAGGGACTATTATCAGGCTTCCTCTAAGGTTTTTGCATACATATGAGTGTTACCAAGTAGTGGAAAAAAACAAGCCTTCTAAATTCCTGGTTGTTTGTTGTGGGGATATGCACATTTCACAGCTGTCTGTAGGGGTGAATATAGACTACAAGATTTCCGGTAGTGTTAGTTAACTGCAGAGTCAAAGAGATTTAGTTTTACCCTTTACCTCATTTACTTTTGATAGTGCAAAAATCTGTAGGGCACAGTAGGAGTTCTGCATATACAATGCATTGTGATGAGGATTAGCACCCACAAACCTTTATGGTGCTCTCCAGCAGTAGAATTGCACAAGTTCTTCTGGTTCAGATCCATTGCATCCTCAGCAGGGAAAGGTTTAGACTGTGTGGATTAGCTGTGGGTAGGGCTATGTGAAAAATTTATGTTCTAATGTTTTCCCAGAAATCTACATTTCCAAGTAAATGCAGTCTTTTGTAGAAAACATCTGTTAATTTGTTACTTGACCCAATAATTGAGAACAGAATGGTCTCTACTTTCTAGTTATTTATTTTCACTGTTTTGGTTGGGGTTTTTTTTAATTTTGTTTTGAAGTCCCTTAGAAATAAGGTAAGCACTAGAATATTGTGGTTTATATTTAGAATGTGTTTATATGAAAATTTTTGTAATTGCTATAGATTAATATCCATTTTTATACCGTAAAATTTTAAGCACTAGAGTGCTCTGAACAGTATCTAAAGATCAACTTTTTAAATAAGAAATAAGGGGAAGATACTGGCATTGTTTTGATTGATCCCATTTAGATGTAGATAAATTATGAAATATCTTAATAAGGTTTGTGGACTGAGAGTTTGTGGGAAACCATTATTTTTAAGAAAGTGAAGCTATATGCTGAAAAAAATTAATTTAGAAATTAAATCTTTAAAATTTGAAGGTTTTTCTATTGTAAGTAGCGGCATATTTAATTTTCATATAGAGCTTTTAATTATTCTTCTTTTGAAAAAACAACTAGAGATCCAAGTATCATTGTCCTTACAGACCTGATTAGATGTACTTCTAAATGTCTTTGTTCTATATAGAAATACTGATAATTTCCTATGCTAAATATCATTCTTGAAAACTTAATCTGAAGTAATGGTCTATTCTTTGTGTGTTATTTATCCCCCAAAAGAGACTGTGTAAACACTAGTTGATTTTGCTGATGACACACAAGCCACATAGAGGAAAACACCTCACTCTGACATAGTTGTGTTGAGTTTGCAAAACTAACGAGCAGTGTCTATATTAAGCAGAAGTGAGTAAACACATGGATCTTTTATTATGTACTCACATGTTTTTCTTAGTCACTTTTCTGACGCCCGTTATATTTTTCTTTTATGTAGAAATGCCATTAGAATGTAAAGTTTAAATGTGACTTTTCAATACCTTTAGATTTTATAACATACTAAAATCTAATGGGCATTAATCAGGTCTCACTTATGCTTGATATCTTCACAACCCAAATTATCTTCACCTACTACAATGATCTCACCAGGTATGCAGAGGTGAACAAATTATAACTAAAGCATATCTACTATGATTTTTTTGTCTTCATTAGAAAATATAATAAAAATACTATTTTTATTTTTGCTTCCTACCTGAAGGAACCACTCCTTAACAATCCTCTTCAAAATGCAGATTCTCCATGTAACAAAACCAGCTCATCTCATTTTCACCAGCCACAAAGTTGACCCTCTGTCTAATGTTTTTAAAAAACAACCAAGTAGAATAACTGAAAGACAATCTGAGAGAGAGGCTTCTTTTCTATCAGTGTTCAGCATCTGTGCTGCACGCTGCTGCTTGCTGCTTCAGCGCACTTCTCTGTTGGTGTATGCCTGACATTAATTTCCATCATTATTTGAAGGCGAAGGTGGATGTTTCCTTCATACAAGTACTGTTAAATTAGAGAAGCAAGAGAAGTCTGAAATTTAAATTTTAAATGTCTGGCTCTACTGCATTTTAGGGATTGTCAAATCTGTGTACTGCTCACAGAAGCCAGTCAAGGATAATCTTATCTTAATCAAGACTTAATCACCATCACTTTTGGTCCATTTTTTTAAAAAAATTCCTGAGCAGACACTGCCACTTCAGTCAATGACAGCTATGGATGCTCAGGATTACTGAGAGAAACAGCCTGTTCAAATTAATCAGATTGGTTTTATTAATTCCATTTACTGAACTGAAAATCAGAAGACTGGGAGTTAAGTTGTATTTGTCTCTAAGGTACCTGCATCCAAGATCTAGAGCAAAAAAACCTTTGCCAGGTTGTGATTAGAGCAGATGGTAGATGACTGTCATACTATATATATTTTTTTTTTTTAAAAAAAAAGGTAAGTTCCTATTCTTAACATTTTAGAGAAATGCTATGCTAATGGAATTCAGACACTAGGAAACAATGAGGAAGAAGAAAATTGCAGAAAGTTCACAGAAATATTCATAATAATTCATTTAAATTAAATACAGTTTAAACCATGTCTAACTTGTCTGTAAAGTCAAACCTGTTGACATTTGTCTTTAATCATTTACTTTGTACAGAATTTTAATATAGCATATCACTCTTCAGTCTTTCATATGACAATATGTGGATCTTTTTTTCCAGCTAGGGAGTGAAGCTGCCAGAAGACTCCAAATGTCTAGTGGATATATAATTTGAAAATATTTAAACAAATTAATTAAACTAAATGCAATTGATAATATTCCTTTAAATGTACATTGCATTTTAGAGCTTGAACATAGGATTACTGAGATTTTGTAGCAAATTTATCTCTTAAGTGTACTTCATGTTGTATCTTCTGAGGATTATGGCAGCTCAACCTTTGTGACCTAGGAGGAGTAAAAAGTAAGTATTTATGTTTCTGTATGTAATGTGCAGTTCTGATCTAAAAAACCTTTAACATTGTAGAATTCTGTATTTGATACATAAACAAGAAAAGATTATTCGTAATTTCTAAGGTTTTGTTTTGCCTTTTTAGGGGTTTTTAAGATGATCATGCAAATAATGATTGTTACAGTATGTCCTAAATTACTCCTGGGCATGATACCTATGCAACTCTGTGAGACTTCTTGAATTATGTTAGCAAAAGTCAAACTGATTGAAACAGAGTAAACAAAGCTATAGATGATGCAAGAGAAAAAAAAATCTGTCTTCTACTGTTTAATGTAAAAGCAGTATAAAAGCAAGCAGATGTCACTCCAAATATGTACTGGGCAGTTATACTTCCAGGCATGATTTAATTCTGAAGAGTAACACGATAGTCTTGCTCAACATTTCTGTAGCACTCGAAAGGAGATCGAGTAACTTCTGTGATGATTCATGCCTGAATATTTTGTACATTTATTAACTATTCTGACCAGCTCAGCTGAAGAAGAGGGAGAGATCACACACAAACTGGATTACAGCTTCTTGTGCAGACTTGTTTATTAGCGTCCAGTTACAAGAGCAGGTTGGTTACTTATGCAACCTCAGCTCAGCTTGCACAGGTGTCACCAAGGGCATAATTTTTTAAAAAAATGGGATTACACAACTGTAATGAGGACACTGACAGGGAGAGCTTTTGTGACAGGAAGTGAGACATGAGCAAGAAATAACGCTGGGTGACCACAAGAGCCAAAATTGGGTTTGTGGGCCTGGCAATTTTTGGGGAAAAAAGTACACCAAAAATCACCCCCCAAAAATCCCCTGAACTCTACATGACTACATAAAGCGTATCTGGTGTCAGAACCAAGGTACAGCAAATAAAATATTTTTTTTTCATACTGTTTTTGCAGCAATTTTTCAGAGCAAAGCTATACTTTGAACCACACCTTAAGCTTCTATGCACCAACTCAGTTTTACTACTTTGTTATAGACATCAGATTCTTTAATTACTTAAGGCTGAAAACAAATACTTTTAGGACTTATTAATGAGAATAGAACTGGTTAATCTACTAATTTAAGAATCCTTCAGATCACCAGAAGTAATTGTAACTTTTTTTTTAATAAATATATGAAATACACATACATGAAATATGTGTAAACCAGAACACTATAAGTTAAATATTAATTAGGCTAAATGGAATCTTAAACAGGTTGCAGTGTTTCATGACAAATAATTTTTTAAACAACCATTTCATGCTGTTAGGTTACTCCTTCACTGAAGATGTCACAGTGTTCTGACTCTCCATGTCTGCTTTACTTCAAAACCTTTGAGAAGAAATTTAAATAGTCACCAGACCAGCATAAGTAAGATGTATGCTGACTCTCGAAGCTTTGCCTGTTTCCTGAGGGAAATACCACAGTTCTCGATTCCTGGTAAGCAAGACAACCACACTCATTTTTAGAACAACCAGTTCTGCGTTTATCTCTACTTTTGTATGTTATGGAGAGGACATTTGGCTGGGTTGCTTGGAAAAAAAAGGTATCAAACATAACCAGTAGGATGAGAACTGCTATCTAGACATAAAAATATGGGTTGATACAACTAAAATTTAGTTGCTTGAAGCTACATAATAGTAGTTGTGTTCCTTATTATTTGTCATTGATAAGTGTAGAAGTAATGTCTGGAGCATAACCTAGAATGGGAAAAAAGTGAATTGCTAACTATAATATGTTGTTACTATTAAAACATGCACACATTTTCCTCACAGACACACACACAAAAACCACAACAGAAAAAAAAATGCAACTTTCATGCTGGATGAGGAAAAGCAGCAAAAATGATCTTATTTCAAATTAGCTGTTTGAGGGTTGTACTAGTTCATCTTTGTCAGATTTAAAGGAGAGGCATCCAGAAAGGGCTAAGAGATGTTTTGTAAAACATTACCCCAGAAATTATTTGGATCAAGAAAAAAGTTGTAAGGGAGACATTGTTTGTAAACTACTAGTATATCACAAATAGTAACTGATACATTTATTGGTACATATAAACTGAAATTGATCTAAGCTTTTTTTTTTCCAGTTATTTTATTTGCTGGTTCTATTTTTGGCAAGTTAATGTAAGGTTAAAGGGGAAACTGAGTGAAACGATTTTACATCTGCCCTTAACTGTGCTAGGTTAAGATGAGAAATTGTCAGAGTTTTGCCTGGAGATTTTGTAAAAAATCCAGAGGCTTTTAATTTGAAGTCATTCCCTTGATGATGCCAAATAAAAGTTTAGAGCCCAACAGGCAGCCTGGAAAAGAACACCAGTGGCTCAACTGGCTGCTCTGACGCCAGCCCATGCCTGGCATGGTGCTAAGTCTGTACGAGGTCAGCAGCTGGAGGGAGGCACCCTGGGCTGCCAGGTGCCCCAGCACCCAGCACAAGGGTGCAACGCCACCCGTACTGGCTGCCCACCCTGCTCTCCACCCTAAGCCAGGCAGCTGGCCGAAACCCAGGACTGAGAACTCTTTGGTTTAGCACAGAGAAGACAAAGGAGTCGAGTTTGCAGAGGTATAGTAAAGAGAGAAGTAGGTGCAAAAGTGTAATTGTTATCCCTGATCAGGTGATGAAAGCTGCTGCTGTTTGCAGCCGCTCGCTGGCAGAGAGTAGGCGCTTGCTGCAGGTTGCTATAATAAAAGCACTGGGAAGGTCAAGATCACAAAGGTGTGAAGGTTATTACACTGGTGTACTGGAGACCTGCTACTTACTACTACCTACTGGAGACCTCTACTCTGCCCTGGTGAGGCCGCATCTGGAATATTATGTCCAGCTCTGGGCCCCCCAGTTCAAGAAGGACAGGGAACTGCTTGAGAGAGTCCAGCGCAGAGACACAAAGATGATGGAGTGGAACATCTCCTTATGAGGAAAGGCTGAGGGAGCTGGGTCTCTTCAGCTTGGAGAAAAGGAGACTGAGGGGTGACCTTATTAATGTTTATAAATATGTAAAGGGTGAGTGTCATGAGGGTGGAGCCGGGCTCTTCTCAGTGACATCCAATGATAGGACAAGGGGCAATGGGTGCAAGCTGGAACATAGGAGGTTCCACATAAATGTGAGGAAGAACTTCTTCACAGTGAGGGTAACAGAACACTGGAACAGGCTGCCCAGAGAGGTTGTGGAGTCTCCTTCTCTGGAGACATTCAAAGTTCGCCTGGATGCGTTCCTGTGTGACCTGACCTAGGTGTTCCTGCTCTGGCAGGGGGATTGGACTTGATGATCTTTTGAGGTCCCTTCCAATCCCTAACATTCTGTGATTCTGTGATACTTGTATCCTTAATGTTCAGCAGTACCACTGCTCTCATTTCTCTATACTGAGCTGTTGCCTCTACAGTGATGCCATTTTCTGATCCTTTGTCTCTTCTGTATCTGTACTGAGGTCTGATTTTGAGTCCCATGTTTCAAATTCTGTTAATATTTTATATTTTCAGTGTTTAAATTTTCCCCTATATCCAAGTATGTCAACAAACACGAATATACTTATTTAAAATATAACAGTAAGTGACGTTAAAAAGCAAACAATTCTTAGTTTTGATTTAAAAACTAGAAATATTTTGTGTTGACTGACATACCTGATATGTTTAACGTTATTAAAGAGTGTTTTTCATTTCAGTCAGCAAACCTTTTAAGTATATTCAGTATTTACATTATTTTCCCTCTCCTCCTAAAAATCATCTTCTCTGGAAACATCGGAGGCAAACCTCAGTTTTCTGTGTTTTCAGTATTTCTATCTTTGAGCAGCCTTTGTCTTTCATCAATCTTAGTGTTAGACTTCATTAACAAAACAACAAATTTCTTCTGCTACAGCAAAAATGAAATTAGTTCCACTAACTAGAAGTACAATTACTAGTTGTCATTAGTGGAGCTTGTTTCATAGGAATTAAATTTCTTGTCTGTAGTGGTCATCTTCTCAAATAGGCATAAAGGAACTCCCTTTCCCTTCATTATTTCCTTTGCACCATGTAACAAAGCTTTTGATTTGATCCTCTCTGATTTTGTCATCTTAGGTTCTCTGCATGAATGATGGATTTATTTGTATGTAAATCAGTGCTAAAAAAAAAAAAAAGAAGACGAAACTGCATTCAAAAAGTGCAAGTCTTTGAACTTAAAATTCAGAAACTTTTTAGGTTTTGAACAAAGAGTGATTTGAAGACTGTTCATGTACTCATCTCTCTGCTCTGGATTGTGTTTGCAGTCTACCACCCATCTGTTCTCTTTGATCTGGGGCTCGTGTTGAGCAACCACTCTGTTTACCTGTACGATGTCTGCTTTTCCAGTTTGGGTTTTGAGACTAGGTACTTTCCTGAAGCAGGAATTTCTCCCTTGAACTCCAGAGAAGTACCACCTTGATTCTGAAGTGTTTCAGGCTGCTTAGGTAAGAGAAGTCACTTCCAAAACTGCTCAATAACTTCATGGCTGTTGTGCAGTGTGTAAGGTGATGGCAATATGAGAATGTTTTATAAGTATACACTATCTACTCTGGATTACCCAGACCACAGAAGCTACAGCAGGCTCATTCATGGTCATTTGTTATTTCATAATAGTCCACAGTTATCTCCCTATACCTAACCTTCCTGTGTGGCTTCTGCTTGAGCACGTGTTAAATGGACTACACCAGAGGATCCCAAGCCCTGCATGGCTTGTGGACAGCATATACCCAGTGAGGCTTTCTGAGATCATTCATAGCAATAAAAAATTAAAAGGTTTTAACAGAGGTTGTCAAGAACAAAATTTGATGTTAGCAGCAGCAAGTTACTTGTTATTGTCACTAATGGACTAGCAAAAGTTTGGATCACTAGACAATAAAGAATTAAATATCTAGAAAAATATTTTTAATAATAAAGTTAATGAATATATGAACCTTTGTGTTGTGCTTAATTAGGTTAACTTTAAGGATGGAATATTTAGTACATGGAGGAAGAGAAGAACACACTGCATGAAACATTTTCAGTGCAAACTGTGAGATTTAGAGTACGCTTTGAACAAGAATTATATAACAGGATGACGATGGTTAATGCATTATGACAGCAAGTGGGGTGTTATCTTTCTTACAGTGTCTGAACAGAGCCAAAAGGAAGTTATGCCTTCCGTCTGTTTGTGTGCATATTTATAGTATAATTATGAAATTTTAACTATGCAACACTTTTTCTGACTATAATGGGCCTTTTTTCTGTGTCCTAACTGTGAGATTATCTTGTAGCAGTTTATATTAAAGAATGCATTGAACAGAGTTGTAGGGAGCTACATGGTGTAGAAATAACATTTCTTGCTATTTTGGATAGTTACAGGGATGAACTGAATAAGGTAGAATAATAGAAGAAGAATACATGACACTTTACACTTGGAAATCAAAGAC
Source organism: Podargus strigoides (assembly GCA_028020825.1). Lineage (NCBI taxonomy): Eukaryota > Metazoa > Chordata > Aves > Caprimulgiformes > Podargidae > Podargus > Podargus strigoides. Next base: position 9,979,010 of record CM051623.1, on the reverse strand, counting down.
TAAATAACATGTCTCTATTCTAGTCATTACCAGTAGAAGATAGAATTACATCTCAGTGTTTCCTGAGTTCTGTGTATCCTGACCCAAGTATCCACAGCAGCCCCTGCGGCCTGAGCGCAATGTCTGGCCTTCATCTCTGGTAAATAATTCAGTGTAGCACTTCTGGGAATAAGTATTATCATATGCATTCAATATAAAGGATTCACAGAGTAAAAATCATACTGTAAGTTCTTTAGTAAACAGTAACTTGCATCATAACTGAGTTTCTTCATTTGCATGCGAATTGCTGCTAAATCAGAATAAGGAGCTCACAATGTGGCTCCTGGTTTCATAAGAAAGACCTGGCAGGGTTGGAGACATTGCCTGAAATCCTTTGATTTAGCCAGAGTAATAAACAACACGGGTGTCTTGCTCTTTTTGTGCCAAGCTAGTTTGCTTTATGTTGTAGTACCAAACTTGTAAAATTGCTAATATCTTTCTCAAGCTGAATTTTCAGATTGTGACCTCTGTCTGACCCAAAACCACTGAATGCAGTTTAATACTGAGGCAGTCCCCATCAAGTGAGCATCTCTTTTGTGTAATCTTCCACAGATGTAATTCCAAATGAAGTTTCAGGTGCTGGAGGACAAGTTGAGGTCAGCTTAGTTTTTCTTGATAAAATAGTTTGAGTTCATAGTGCATTTACTATAAATTGAACTGCATAACTGCAATCTTTACTTAACACCCCATCCCCTTTCAGAGCCACAGGAAGGTCCAGGTGGACTGAAGCGAATTACCAGAGGAAGTACTTGTGTGAATACTTGTCACTGTTTTGTGGTGATAAGGTTTTTTTTAAGCGTTTTTTTTTCCTCTGTAATTGTAGCATTGTAATATTTCAGTTACAGGCATCAGAGTTTATTTTGGATAGCTGGAAAACCATTATTTTGCTATTTAGAAGGTAAGTGACCCATTGTAATACACACATTCATAAATAAGGAATATTGTATATTAAAAATTCAATAAGGAATATTTTGTATTAGTAAATCAAGAAGGTATATTTTATATTAATAATTAAACATAACTATGCTGTGAGCTGTACCTGGTATTTGTTAAGCCAAACCTAATGTCTCTGGCCTTTTTGGAATAAGCAGGGAAAAACTTCATGTGTGAGAGAGAGGAGTGTGGAATCAAAGTGACATCATAAGGTGAGCAAAGTCTGAGGGAGAACAATAGATCTGGGAACAGTATCAAATGGCCCATGTTTCAATCCCATATCCACTACTAAATTGCTGTGCAGTATCTTGAGTATTCCAGAGCTCACTTTACTCACCTGTAAAATGACTTGTGTTTATTTTATGGGCATACCATCAGACCTACCAAATGTTTGTTTCTGAAGTGCTTCAAGAAAGCCAGATATCATGTATGCACAGCAGTACTGAATAATAACTCTGCTCCTGTAGTAGTTCAGCAGAGGTGATGAAGTATTCACTATTTTCAACTGAAATATAAGTTAATTTTAGAAGAAGAGTAGAATAGAAGTGCCCTATAGGCCTGTCATTGAGAAGTAGGTCAGACATGAAAGGAATTTCAGGCCTAAAGCTCTCTGGTCTCTTCAAACAGATATTCCACCCTACTCAGTGGGTGGCAAAGCTTGTAGTAAATCCTAGGAGCTAGAAAAAGGAGTTAAGGAGGATGAGAAACACTTCCCTCCAAAACATTTGAAAAGTAAGAGTAGTAGGGAATTTAGAGCATGACAATACCCGAGCAACACTATAGCAGTATCAGGATATTATATTAAATGCTGACAAATTCCTAACCTGAAATTAGAGATCTGTTACATTTATAACCTTCACACATCGAGTTCAGGCACTAATTGGTGGACCTAGCTACATGCAACTATTGTCTTTGTGCTTTTATATGTAATGGCTTTGCATAATCACAGAACAAAAATGTCTCTTTGTTCTGTTTTGTAGATATTAGGAACCGTGATGCAGGGAAGTAGTATGATTATTCCTAAATCACTGTTTTCTGTATTCTGCATCCATCAGTTTCATAAATTTGATAGTGCAGAAGGAAAGTGAATGTTTTCCTTAATGACAGTTGAATTCTACAGTATTGTCAATGAGAAAAACACTTCTTGATTCTCCTTGAAATAGATGCTTACCTTGGTGGTTGTAAATGTTATTCAGTATACCTCTTTAAGAATCTGTCATGCTATGACTTGGTGACTTTCCTCAGCAGTAAATTCTGCTGGGTGTAGCATCTCCAGTGATGTGGTTTTAGCCATCCCACACTTGACCTAAAGGGATCGCAGAAATTAAATAAGTTTTTTTAGCTCTTCCCAACTGAATAACCTCAGTGTCTCAGGATCTTTGCATGTATTCCTAGCCCTGCTGACTAGAAATGATCTTTTGCTCGCTCTTAATGACAGTGCCCATATAGATTTGTTGGTGGGTTTGGGTTTTTTAAATTATTTATTTAATATCATGATTACAGAAATAAGAATGAGCGTACTCAAGGAGAGTCTGCTGCCAGCTAATTTGAAATCAAACTCACGACTAGTATCACTGTTGATATAAAGGATCTGCTGGTTTACAGCATCATTGGTTCCCTTTTTGTGGCATCCAGAGCTTTTAAAGTACAATTAAAATGAAATGAAAGTTAGGAGAAAGGTTTAGATGCTCTAGACAAAGCAGAAAGGAAATGCTACTTAACAAGGTAGTGATAAAAGGAAGACTTTTGTTTTAGGAAAATAAGACTCTTGCAGGATCAAATCCTGTCACTCGCTTTTAAATCTCTCCATGTCTTTTATTCCCATTCACAAAAAGATGGCTCATAGTCTTTCAGCTGAATAAATCCAAATAATTTTCGTCCTCCTGCAATCTTAACTAGTGAGCCAGTTTACTGCAATTTCTTAGTAGTCTTTAATGCCTGAGCTTGCACTTTGTACTTCTGGAAAGAGAAGTGTGTGGTATGAAATGTGATCTCTGAACAGCTTTCCCACTAGAGCAGAGAGCTTCCTTTCCCTCCCAAGGTGCAGAGCAGCAATGCCTGTCAGCTTTTCCTCACTCTGAAGTGAATGAATTCCTCCTGTCTTGTCAGTTTGAACCACTGCAACCTTTAGGTGACCTTTCAGCTTTCTTAGGCACTGCCCTTGCTCTTTTCATAGCCTTGTGCATTTTGAACCCACTCACAAATCTGACATTTCCCTCAAGTCACTCAGTCTTTATTCAAATGGCTATTAATGAACCTTTTTTTCTCAGTTTAACTATCTGGGCACCATAGGAGAATATATGAATATACAAATAAACAGCAAATAGACTGTTTGCTAAGCAACCATGAAGTCACCACAGGGTAAAGAAATTTAATATTTGATATCCAGCAAGTTACGTAGAGCAACCCATACTTTGTACACAGCAGGATTATACAGCTGACGTAGAAACGTTGGTTTTTGTCAGTTCTGTCTCTTGCATGTTTTTAAACTCTCATCCTACTGTTGGTATAGTTTTGCATTTATAATATTGACAGTGACTTTCTAGAAGCAGTCATAATCTTCTAGAACACTGTCATCTGGTGGTGGATATAAGTCACAACATCTAGGTAACTAAAAAAAGTAAAAATGGCAATCAAATCAGGCTAGACAAATGCTCTGATTGTTCATTTTATTCATATTAAAGCTTTTAGGGTTCTAATCATAGCACTATAAAGGATTTGCCTCGCACAACTATTTCTCCTCATTCTGTAGCCTGCAGGTACAATGAGTTGTCACCATTTTCACTGCACTATTGGATAATGTGCTGTTGTTTGTAACCTTTGTGCTGAAGTAAAGATCTGCTGAAGTACTTCCTAACTGCAACTGATTACGTGTGCACCTATGTATGGTACCCTGTATGACTGCTTTAACATCAACATTAATATTTTGAATTATGAGTAGGATTAAAAACTGCAATTACTACAAAATGCAACTTTTCATAAGCTGTCTGTAAAGAACAGTGGTGTTGTACGTAAGCTCTGGACAATAACTCCTGTTACATGATTAGTGCTCCCCCCTGCTTAGGTTTGTTTGCTCTATTACCAGTTCATGTTCATTTATTTTTACAGTAACTCCCTCAATGTCAAATATTATCCAGTAGGAATAATAGAAATATTTTGTATTAGACATTTTAGCAGCATGATGATGATGTAAAGAAAAATTCAAACATGGAAAACCTCCTTTCCAAACAAAATATGAACCAACATTAAAAAGCTCTCAGAAATCCTATGTATATAAAGTTGCTTTCTTTTATGTCTTTTCCTATTTGTGATGGATGACTGGATTGAAAGAATTGGCTACTTGCAGATTCATACATTTTTCACAAAGTAATTGGAGTTGTAGGTGTGGAAAAGAGTATTGAAAGCCATATTCATATTTTATGCCCATGGCTTTTTTGTGACTTCCAGAACTTAAAGACAGCATTTAAAAAAAAACAGATTAGACTAGCTGGAGGCCATATGCACAAATACTTCAACCCTCATTAGCAACTAAGATAGTTACTGTTTGAGACAGTATCAATTCTTTCGGTAACAGCGTTGCTTGTTAGCTGAACTTGAAGTAGCACTTAGTGGGATTACTCCAGTTAAACAAATTGCTCAGAAAAGACTATGTGATCCTGAGCAATCTGAAATAACTCTGGCAACGTAAAGCTATCGAGCTCCTGAGTGCTGCTGTCTCTCTTGCAGCAGCTCCGGTTCCCGGGGGACTCAGCACAGCAAATCAGCAGAAAATTATTCGCTCTTTTGTCAGGCTAGTTTTCTGCAGACTCGACACACAGAAATGACTCAGGGAAAGGCCTGACAAGCACTGGAGCTAGCACAAGGCAAGGAATGGGACTGTGGGGATGTGTGGGCCACTGTTGCTGACAGTTAGAGAAATCTAGACTGTTAGGAAAACCCAGTCTTACATTTATGCTCTATTCCTTTTCCCAGGGAAATACATTAACAACTGCTATAGATTTAATTTGGAACAAACTTTTATTCTTAATTATCTACCATAACCAGTGCTGTTTGCAGATACACATTTATCTTTCAGAGAGAGTACAATAATGTCATCTTTCTCCTGTTAACTGGTGTACTTAAGGAAGATTAAAAAAGGAAGGAAAACCTTCACTTTCAGCTACTACTTTTAACTTTACAAAGAAATCTACCAAGATCAGATTGACCCTCTAGAAATAAGGTACTATTCAGTTAAGTAAGGGATTTGGACACTGTGTCTGTAAGAATATGGTTCCAGACATTTCTGCCAGGACTTCTGTGGGGTTTAGAGTAAATGCTTTGTATATTGCAATAGATTTTAATCAAACTTGCCCAGGCACTAAAACATTTACACAGGATCACAAAAGGTTAGGGATTGGAAGGGACCTCAAAAGATCATAAGATTTATGATAGTATTTTGCAGAGCTTTCATATATATATCTTCAGAATTTGTTTAGTACCACTTAGTGTTTGTTACCACTTGGTATTATCTGAGCACCATTAGCCACATAGCCGTGTATCACAAAGTATTGCTGGTTTGTACCAACTCAAAAGCACAGAAATTCACATTGTCCTTGATTTTTAAAACACCACCAATATATATATATGATTAAATGATGCACACAAATATTACTTCACCTCTTCCTAAAACCCAGGTTAGGCACCTCCTGCTGAAGTGATTATATATGTTGGAATTTACACAACAAAAGGCCCTCCTGTAGTAATAATATCCCCTGGAAAATATGTAACTGACATATGATTACCATGTTGGGTTAGTATTATTGCAACCCGTTATCAGAGTTCCAATTAATTAATCACCTTACCATTTTCTGTAGTAACTAAGACTTTAGTGTAGGAAAAAATAACTTCTCTCTTATCATAGTTTCTTGTCTCATTGTCTTCCACGTAGCCTTTAGTCCTATCTGCATTCTGAGAAACAGTCAGAACATACTGTCTCAAGTTTAAATTTCCCAAGGAAGTATTACAAAGCTGTCTTTTGTCTTGGACACATTTTATGAAAGAATTAATAAAGTTCTGCTTTTCTATTTGGGAGCTGTAGGAGCTGGTGTTCTTTCAGTTACACATCTGTCCATCAGACTCACATATTACATTTAGCCACTGAGGTTTATAACGGGAGTGTAATGTGTAGGTGCTGAAGAGAAGTGAACGAGCTCACGTTTGTAGTAGAGCACATAGGTGTGAGAGGACCACAGAATCACAGGAGACTGAAGGGTTTCCCAAAGCATTCATCAGGCAGTGCCCCTCTGTCTTGCTAACCTCTGCATTGCACATACTGCGTTTAGGGGGAACAGAGGGGTGTATTTCAGCGAAGACATTTCTGGACATTTGTGATTTACCACATGTAGTCTTCCAGTCTTCATCGCACGGCGCTATGCAGATGACCACATGGTTCAGCATTTCTTGCAAAGAGTGTGAGGTATTCCTGGCCTTCGTACCACATCCCTGTCAACACAGCAAGTTTCAAAATAGTCCCATTGTTGGAGACTGAATGGCAGCTACTGCTGACAGCTCTCTGCGTCTGCACCGACAGGGCTGAGCCCAGGCAGGCGCACACACATCCCATGCAACGAGGGCTCTAAGACCAGAGGTTTTAACCCAAAGCTGCCAAGAGCATTTCCACACACCCCCACCCCCCGCTGCTTTCAAAGAGGTAATGGAACAACAAGTGGCAAACGCTGCCTTTCCAACTTTAACGATACCCTTATTGGTAAACAGAATACCTCAGGTTTACAAATAGAGAGTACTCGGGAGGTTTCGGGGTGGCATAGATGCAAACAACGTGACTTTATCAGCAGGTAGGTTCTCAGACGGTTACAAAAGGCATCTTCGAGCATTTTTTAGCCAGCAGCTTTCACACGTCCTTGCGATAACAAGGTGCCCGAAGATGAAAAAGGTTTATTTGTCATTACTAGAGGAGCCGCTACAGCAGCGAACCGAGCAGAGCCAGGGGAGCAGCGGAGGGAGGCGGCCCCGCCCCGGGGGCGGGGGCAGGAATGGCGCCGCGGTCCCGCCGGGAAGTTTGTGCCTCGCGGCGCCCCGTACCGCCCGGAGCGCTCGGCTCCACGTTGGCTGCGCAGGCGCAGCAGTCGCGGCGTTCCCTGGCTCCGCGGCGGGGGGGTGTCGGAAGGAGAGGCGGCGGTGGCGGCGTCTCCCGGGGGCCACCTTCTCCCCCCAGCGCGGGAGGCGCTGCCTCGTCAGCCGGGGCGTCGTACCGCGCTCCTCCCTGCCTGCCGCCACCATGTTCAAGAAGCTGAAGCAGAAGATCAGCGAGGAGCAGGCGCCGCCGCGCGGGGCGGGGGGACGCGGGGGCCCCCTCCCGCCGCAGGTACCGCCAGGGGTCGGGGGGCCGGGCCGGAGCCCCGGGCTGTGTGTGGGGTCGGGCTGGCCGCCTTTCCCCGGGGGGCGGTGGGGGTGTGCCCGGCGGGCCAGGGCCGCGCTGCGGCCGGGAAGGCCCCGGCGCCCCGCTGAGGCGCCTGAGGAGGCGGCGGGGACCTGAGGAGCGCCGGGCAGCGCCGGTCCTGGGCTCTTGGGTGTGGAGGGCTGTGGGACGGGACGGCCCAGCCCGCTGTCAGCGCCCGGCGGCCTCGCTGGGACGTGGAAAGCCAGCTTGGTTGTCACCCAGCCGCCTCCTGCCCTGCAAGCCTCTCCGCGGGCATCTGAGGCGGCTCTCCTCGGCCTCTCTGCAGAGGCTGGCTGGAGGAGTGTGGAAACCATCTCCTGCCCGGACACCAAACAGAAGGGGGTTTGTTTCTTCTGTGGCGTTCAGAGGAATGAGATTTGCAGAGTATCTCTGAAAGTGACAGTCTCCAAAAAAAATATGTCGTGATTTCCTCCATGTGTCAAAGCTGAATGAACCCTCTGGACCAGTTCAAATTTGGGTAGAAAGGCTTTTACAAGTTACTTTTGTATTGGCAAACTCTGTGCTGGAAAAGATAACGCCTGCTTGTGTCTCTTTGACTTTTTGCAGGGTTAAGTATCCTTTGCACCTTGGAAACTAAAAAAATAAAACCCCTATAAACTCTGTATCACGTGACTGTGGAGCTATAGGCAGATAATTTGGTTAATTTTACAAATAGGCGATCAATTGTCTGGGCTTGATCCCAGTGTAATGTGAACCCCTGGGAGATCTGATGCTGCTGCAGAGTCTGTGTCAGACCGTGGTTTGCAAACTGCTGACATTCAGCTATGCAGTATTTTTTAAATCACACACTTGTCAATTAGTATTTTTGGAAATGTATCTACTGTAAAGCTTTATGTAGCTCCTTGAGTTTTATTTTAAGCCATTTTGTAGTTGTTAAATCTGAATCTTCTCTAGTTAGTGAAGTTAAGTACATTTTTGTCAGTGGCAGTGGAGTGTGCTGTCCCGAATTGGCATGTGTGGTGTACTTTCAGTACAGTGTAAAGAGACTGAGCTGCAGAGTTTACTATTTGCAGTAAGCAGCAGCCAAATTATCATACCTTGCAGACAACATGGTAATCTACTTTGTTCGGGCTGCTCAGTGCACGTGTTAAAGGGTCAGTACTTGCTGAAAATCAGCATTGTGAATAAACTTGTGCCTGAGTGCACATCTGCACACAACAGCATAATATATTGTGGTCTTTGTTTGGCTGTTAAAATTAACATTGACAAATCTCATGAAACGTAACACAAGAGCTTGCGATAAATGATACTTTTACCCCATCTGCTATACTGTGGGCAGAGTAGATCATGTAACTCAAGGGTTGACATGAATGGAAAGGCAGAAGCAGGAAACGAGAAAAGATTTTTGTTTTCATGTAAAATAGTTGTTCTGCAGTATTACTTATTCTTCAGTTGCTCTCAAGTAACACTGTAGGGAAATTGGAGTGAAATTTGATCTTGAAAGTAAAACAGGCTAGTCTGCTCAATCCTCATATCTCATTTGAAACCAGATTCTGTAAATGATACTTCTTGAAGATGGTCACCTGACAAATAGGGGTGAAGAAATGGAGGAGATGTTCAATGCATTTTTTTGCCTTAGTCTTTAATAATACTGATATACTGTGGGCTGCGTGGTGCCCTGAGTCAGAGGACCATGGCCACGGGGGCAGTGACTTTCTATGTGTGGGCACTGAAATTGTAAGGGACCAGCTGTAACAGTTTAATGTTCATGAGTCTGTGGGGCCTGATGGGATTCACCCCAGAGCACTGAAGGAGCTGGCAGATGTTACAGCAGGACCCCTTTTAACCATCTGCAGAAGGTCTTGGGAGTCTGGGGAGGTTCCCCCGGCTGGAAGCTGGCCAAAGTTATTCCAATTTACAAAAAAGGCTTGAGGGAAGACCCAGGAAACTACAGACCTGTTAGTCTCACCTAAGTACCTGGAAAAATTATGGAGAGGATCATACTGGGTACTCTTGAAATACATTTAAAGAACAATGCAGTCATCAGGCACAGTCAGCATGGGTTCACAAAGGGCAAGTCCTGTTTAACTAACTTAATATCCTTCTATGATAAGGTCACCTGCCCAGTGGGTGAAGGGAAGGCAGTGGATGTCATATTTCTGGATTTTAGTAAGGCTTTTGATACTTTCCCTCGTCCTTCTGGACAAGTTGTCCAACTGTGGACTGAGCAGGTACACAGTGTGCGGGGTGAAGAACTGGCTGAAGGGCAGAACTTGAAGGGCTGCAGTGAATGAGGCTATATCTGGCTGGAGTGCAGTCGGCAGTGGTGTTCCTCAGAGCTCAATTCTAGGGCCAGTTCTGTTCAGTCATTTTATCAGTGGTCTGGAGGCAGAAGTTGAATGCAGTTTGCTGATAGCAATATACTGGGAGGTGCTGTTGACTCACTTGAGGGGCAAGATACCTTGCAGAGGGATCTGACAGATTGGAGCATTGGGCAATCATTGATAGCAGGAAATTGAACAAGTCCAAGTGCCAGATTCTGCAACAGGGACAGAGTAACACCAGTCACAAAGTGGGAGAGGAGTGGCTGGAGAGCAGCCCTACAGAAAGGGACCTAAGGGTGCTGATTGACAGGAGCTCAACAGGAGTCAGCAGTGTGTGCCCTGGCAGCCAAGAGAGCAAACCACATCCTGGGGTGCATCAAACACAGCATCACCAGCCAGCCCAAAGAGGTGATTATCCCTCTATATTTAGCACTGGTGCAGCCTCACCTTGAGTGCTGTGTGCAGTTCTTAAAAAGGATGTGAAGGCACTTTGTCCTGGGTTGCAATGTATTCTATTACCATGAGCCGTTGAGGCCTGGCGCCGGTGTTCCTTGCCCCCCCGCGGGACTATTCTTCTGTTAATGCGCCCATCAGGGCCTTGCCCCAGGACTCACCATCCCTTTGTGACATGCTCCGGCCAGGGGGGGAGGGGTGGAGCCAAGCATCCCCGCCGGAGATAATTTGGGGTTTGGAGCAGCGCGAGGGGCCTTACCCGCTGGGATCCCAGAGGACAGGGACTGCACCGCCGCCGGATTTTCGGAGGAGGACCAGTTTTCTTTTCTACAAGATCACCGCTTCAACGGGATCATCTAAAAGAGAACTGCAGCTGCCACCGAAATCGGATTGCTCAGACTTTTTTTTTTCTACGGACCACCGCTTTAACAGGACGATTTCGGAGAGAACTGCAGCTGCCACTGGATTGGACTGGTACCAGCACCCTGCCCGGCAGGGGGCCAGGTTGTATCCCTGACTCTGTCGGGCCTGTAACCAGTTCCTCTGTATTATTGTTTTGTTGTATACATTAGTAAAAACTGTTATTCCCATTTTCCTCATATCTTTGCCTGAAAGCCCCTTAATTTCAATTTTATAACAATTCGGAGGGGAGGGGGTTGTATTTTCCATTCCGGGGGTGGGGGGCTCCTGCCTTCCTTAGCAGACACCTGTCTTTCAAACCGGGACACACTTGAACACCGCCTGAGGAGGGCACCGAAGCTGGTGCAGGGGCTGGCAGGCACGTCCTCTGAGGAGTGGCTGAGGACACGGGGTTTGCCTAGTGTGGAGAGAAGGGGGCTGAGGGACGACCTTATCGCTCTCTGCAGCTTCCTGAGGAGGGGAAGTGGAGAGGGAGGTGCTGATCTCTTCTCCCTCGGACCTAGTGCCAGGACACATGGGAATGGCTCAAAGCTGTGTCCATCAGGGGAGGTTTGAACTTGACATGAGGTTTACTTACCGAGAGGGTGGCCAGACCCTGTTCCAGGCTTCCTGGAGAGCTGGGCAATGTCCCGTGCCTGTCAGTGTTGAAAAGGCATTTGAACAATGCCCTTAATACCATGCTCAGACTTCAGTCAGTCTTGAAGTTGTTGGACTAGATGATCATTGAAGGTCCCTTTCAGCTGAACTGTGCTATCCCGTTTCATCTCCCCTGCTGTAGCCAATTTCAGTTACGTGATCTGTTTTGTTCGTTCAGATCAACAAATATTCGTGCTGCAGAGCTCAGTGCCACTGAAATGGCTGTGAATTGTTAAGGAGTCTGAATGCAGCAGTGAAACCTGTAGAACCGTTATGGGCAGAGTGAAGAGAGACCTTCATACTCCTCCTAAAAAGTAGTGAAGTGGTGATGAACATTTGGAAACCATTTTTCTTCTGTATGGTGAGGGCCAGAAGCGATCTTTAAATCCCTGACATTAGGTTAGGGAGTAGGAATGAAAGGAGGAGAGTAGGCTATTGGCATAAAAAAAAACCCTTTGAATGCTTTTGGTGTGAAATTTTTCAGCAGGACATAGAGCTTTCATGGTGAATGATTATTTGGTACTAGGTGAGGTGCTTGACTTTTGAGTTGTATTTTCAGGTGGGAACGTTGGGTCCGCTTGGTCAGACCTGTCACTAGAACTGATTTTGGAATGATCTTGTGTTTTGTATGATATTGGAGTTAGTTCACTAGTATCCAAATTGTAGAATATACCTAATGAGAGATCTTGCTAGTTAGTTTCTTTGTACATAAAAACTTGCTGATATTTTCATGTTAATTACATTTATACTGACGTTTTATATGTGAATTTTGAAGGCTGGCAAGCTACATTTGGGTTGGGTTGGCGTGGCTTGTTGTAACCTTGCTCAGCATCAAGTTGTGAAATTTCTTTGAATTGATGTTCAGTGCTGACAAGAACAATGAGTTTATATTGGCATTATAAAATGTGTCATTTTCTTCTGCCCTTTTTCTTTGTTCAGACTCAATTTCGTAAGTGGGATTTTTGGAATCAGATAGTATTCCATATATAAATGCTTGAAGTTTGCAAAACTTCTAAACCTTAAGCAACTGTCCTATGTTGCTGAAGTATTAGGAAGCTTGAGTTTCAAATCTGATCTAAGAGGACCATGGTCAGAAATAATCAAAATAACTCATTTTGTTACATGATCTCATGACTGATTCACAACATATTCTGCTGTGGAGACTTTGTAGTAAGGTAGAACTTGTCAGAGACAGTACGTGGAGCTGGTTGTTTTCTTTTAAAGGCAGATCTGGAACAGGCTTTACTGACATGTTATAGTTAATAATTGTTGCAGTAAATTATGATATGGGATAATTAGTATTATTACTTGTTGATATATGTGATCTCTGTGTAGGTCCCTTCCAAATCCCCTTCACCAACTGGCAACAGAAGCAGAACATCTTCATTTACGGAGCAGAATGATGAAGGCACTTTAACACCAGACAAAGAGGTCAGTTCAGAACTCTTTATGTATTTTTCAACTTTAAAAAAAAAAAAAGAAAAAAAAAAAAAAAGAAAAATTATGATTTCTGTCCTCGAAAAACATTGTTTTTGTTCCTCAATCTCACTATTTTCTGTGCATTTATAGATATGAATAATCTTAATTTTTAGGTTAAATACTGAAATATTTAATATTAATAAAACAGACCTTTAAGCTGTAGTGATTAACCCCCAGATTATGAAACCTTTTAAGACCTTCTTCACATATTAAAAATCTTACCCCTGAGCTGAACTCAGTGAAGTTGTGGGACAGAAGTTATTAAGAAGTTAATTCAGAGACTAACTTTGGGTTTTATGCCTCTTTTGGTTGAAAAGTTGGGGAAATCCGGTTAACTGCACAGGTAACTTGAGGTAGATGAACCTAAAGGCTTAAACTGAGCCTTTGTGAATGTTTCTAACCATATCAGTAATAATTATCAAATTTAAACACACCTCTCCTAAAAAAAAAAAAAAAGGCAAACATAAAGCAACAGAAAAACCAAGCAACAAACCAAACTGAGTGAAAATTATCAGTCATAAAATGTCATTAAAATCAGGATAATGGGTAACCATGACTTGCATAATAGAGCAAACAGAGGCGATAATCCACACTCATTTTTTGTCATTGAATACTATGGGGTTTTTTGAAATGGCTCTATTAAAAAACAAACAAACAAACAAAGCCCTGATATGTAATGACTTCCCTCTGTCCCTGGAGAGAGGGTTTCTGTTAATTGATGCTCCAAAATGTCAGCAAGCAGTGTCACTCAGGATAAATTATTAAGTGTTTCGATAAGGAGAGTTTGCTAGGTTTTTTTGGTTGTAGTTTTGTTTTGGTTTGCTTTTTTTCCCAGGAAAAACAACCTGCATTTCTATTATTAGCGCAGAGTATAGAAGAGAACTATCACTGTGGCCTAGAAGGAATGAGCTGGTGCCAAGAGTTGGTGTCATCAGTGACCACTGCAAACAAAGATTCCCCCCTTTTTTTTAAAATTTTTTATTTTATTATGTGTATCCATTGTAGAACATGCTGGAGGTTAAAGGGTTGATTTGCCCAAGGTTTTTAGAATTTTTAAGCAGCAAAAGCTTAGTGGAATATGAAATATTGAAGCCATGAGACACAGTGATGTTCTCTGTATGACTGATTCACTGGTTTTTGTCCTTCGTTAACTTGGTGCTGTCTACACAAAAGGAAGAAATCTTCCTCTCTCTTTTTTGTGGGAAATAAAGGGAAGGATTGAGTGGTAACACTCCTCATCCCTTTTATTATACAAGTACCAACTACTTTTCTGCTGAAATAGTATAACTCATACATTGAGTGAAAAACAGAATACTTTTCCTTAACTTGTATTTATTTTTGAGGGTATCTGGTTTTATTCCAGATCTGAAAAAAGTTTGTGAGCCTGAAGGGCTTATCTTCTTTTTCAGTTTTATCAATCAATTTAGGAAAAAATACTAGTTCTCATCACATTTCAGATAACATATTTAAAAAATAAAAACATTTCCAAATGTTGTTGGGTGCTACTGTTGTGTCACCTGTATGTATTGATGCTCTCTGCAGTGTTCATAGTTTCTATGGAGAACTCCATTTTGTCTTGTACTGCTTCATTAGATATATGTTGAACCCCAGCAGACTGTTTTTTCAGACTGCTTTTCCAGACAAACAGGAGAAGCAAAGAATTCCCACAGGAGCTGCCAAGTTGTGTTGGAAGAACATTATGCTCTAAATACAGTGGTTACACTGGAATGATCAGAGAGGCAGAAGGAGAAATAAGACTAAGAATGGAAACGGAGTACTATAGTGAGCTCAGATTTGCAGTTATCCTTGGGCTTAGGTTGCTGCTGTGAGAATTGTACTTGTGAAACATATCCTGTAATTAGAAATACAGAAAGTGGTGAAGCTGCTAAGGGGATGAAAATCTCTTCTGTTGTTTGTAAGGACTAGTGTTCCATCAAATGGAAAATTTTACTGAAATGAAGATGAATTTAAATGATCAAGACATGAAATCTCCTTTTTCCAAATATTTCTCATAAATGTGAACAGAATGATTAAAATCAAATCTTCTTTGAAATGTATTTGTTAGATTAGATTTACATAAAATTCAGTTCAGTGACAGTATTACTATGCTTAAAAAAAGATGCAGATATTACATACTATCCGTGAAAATATATGCCCTGATTATGTGAGTGCATGATGTCTTTTGAAGGGGCATTTTTTTTTGCAGTGCTCTCATTTGGTCAGGCAGATGTTTTATGTATAGTTGTCAATGATGATGATTTTCAGTGCTGTAACATCAAAGTTGCAAGTATTGCATGTGAAAGCTTTGATTTAAACTCAGAATATTTTTAGAATAAGAACCATTTCAGAGGCAGTCTTGCAGAGAAGCTCATAATTATTTCACCTATAAGGAAGAAGCAGAAGTTTGTCTACATCTATATTCTGTCCTTACATGTAGCCCGCAAAATATGATTACAGCGTGAGGTAAAAGCATATATTGGTACTTCCATAGGATTTCTGCGGACAATTTGCATATCAGATGCTTTCTGAGTTGGTCTTGGAACCATTTGAAACAGCCCTGGAGGATTAAAACATGCTTACTTAGTGCTTCCAGTCTTTTGAATAGTGTTTGGTTTACATACTGTTACTGTGTTGACTCTTGAACAGAATTTGAGGTGAAATAGATTCAGTATAGCTCCTAGAAGTGAAAATTTTCTTTCTGTTCTATAATATACTTATTTACAAGTCAGGCCCACCTGCAGAAGATAACAAAGCTAGTTTGGAGCCATCAACTGAGAGCAAAGAGCTGATAGCTTGCTGTGGATGACCTACTAGTCATGCAGATCCAGATATCACTCACATCCTCATGAGTGTTAGGGAAGTGACAGCAGAGCACAGTATATATAGCTCTTCTTAGAGCTAAAGATAAACTAGCCAAGGTACTTTTCAGTCTCATTGTAGTTCTATATAATGACTGTATTTTTAAATTAATGGAAATGTTTTTCTAAGATGGGCTATTAATAAAGCAGGGCAAGTAAAGCTGAAATAATACTCCTTCAGTACATTTGTTCATGCTCTTTCTTGTGTTTGTATGCTTAATTTGAAGTACTTCTAAATAGACATTGCCATGCAAAGATGATAGTGGTTCAGATATGTCTGTATTTTTTTCCTTTCTGACATGCAAATTTAAAACTAAAATTTGGACGCTGTATCACCTAGTTTGTACCTGAAGCCTGGATTTTACTACTCCTCATGCATACGCTAGCATGTTTTGATTGCCCATCAGAATGAAAAACAAATCACAAGAGTTGTGTGATTTCTGTACTGTCTCTTTCTGAAAGTGCAGTTCTGCACTCTTAGGTTCTGGGGCTGTTCTAATTGCAGAGAGAAACCTTGAACTTTCAACTATTCATTTTTTTCTTTCAATATTCCCTGATCACAGTAGGGGTGAGACATAAAAGGTTATGTTACAAACTGTGCAAACCTTCTATAAGTAAATATTTGTGTAAGTCAGCAAATTGCTGAATTATTCATAACTTTTTTTTCTGGCATTCCTCAACTTGGTCAAATAATCAAATTTATTTATTTATTTTACTGTGGGGAAGGAGTTACATAAACAGCTTTGGCAATAAAACATGTGTTATATGTATGTAACATGCATCGATTCAACTCCTGCCACCTACAGAGCAATGAGACAGTGGTGGTCAAACTCTAATCCCTATTAAATTCTGTTTTTTGTTCCACAGCATGTTAAGGGAGCCCTTTGATCTAGGGGTCACATGTACTTTGGCTTCTGTGCACCACTCATCAGAATCTTAGCAAAGGAAGATTTGAGTATGGTAATTCTTCAGAGGGAGGGGAAGTAGCAAGAATGATACGAATACAGTAGGTTTTGGAGTTCAGAAAGGCCATAAAGTAAAACTAAGATTGCTTAACTTAGGCCAAACTTGACTACAAAAACTGTTCAGAATGTTGGAAATACAAAGATTATTTAAAAAATAACATTATGTATTGTTCTTTGGTAATACCGAAGGAAATAGAGCATTATCTAGTGTCTGCCTTCATCATCTCGCTTGTAACTTTCTCTCCAAGATAGATATGTTTGTTGGTCAGTATGATTTTACTTGCAAAAAAAAAAAAAAGAATAGGAGTTAAGTATTGTAATAAAAGGTCAGTGATATCATAGTCTTAATTTGGTGCCTAAGATTAAGGTGTTGGTTATGAGGTAGGGAGTTCATTTATATGTATGGAATATGTGTGAAACAGTGTTGAAAAATCATAGTAGGATTTCTATAGCAAACTTCAAGTGTGATTTGATGGCATTCAGAGGATTAGAGAAAGTTAGTTAAAGGATTATTTACGTCTTCGCACATGCTGTCTGTTTCCAGTATGCTTCAGCCCTGTTGGATTCCCTGCTTGTCTAGTTTTATTGATCACATTACTGGCACAGCACTAATGTGGTGCTAGTGATACATTAGACAATATAGCACCAGGTATGTTTAATGTTTCTGAAGCTACTAAGGTAGTTCAGGCTGGGTTTCAGGCCAGATCCTGAAGTTCAAGAATCCATTGTGGAAATATTTGTATCTGTTTAATTTTGGCAGACTAGCAGGACATTTCTTGCCTTTTTTCCAGGCATAGGTGAATCATTTTTAGTGACTTTTAATACCACCCTTCCAAGGTAACTAGACAGCTAGTTTTAAAGCCATACTGAATAGTTCATTAAAAAATTAAAACGTGCAGATAAACACACTTGTACGTATTGGAAAGCATTAGGTAGCGTAATTATAGGACTCCGTAGACAGCTCTGCCTATAATTTAACTGTAAAAACATAGCAGGTAATGAGCTGCTGGAGTAACAAAAATACTGTGAGCAAGTACTTAAATATTTTTGTTGCTGGGCACCCAACATGCGAGAAGGAAGGATGAACTCACTAATGAGAAGATGTAGCCAGGCCTAAATGTGCTAAGGAAATACCACTCCTGGACCATACCCGAGCACATTCTGTCTTTGGTAGCTATTTGAGTGTGAACTCCTGTCTCTGCTACTGAGGAGAAAATATTTTGAGATTTCATTTTGATACAGTGATTACTGTTCTGCCTCAGTGTTGATTTCTTCTGCCCTTCTTTATTACTAGGATTGGCTCCTTCCCTTCTGAGCTTGCCTCAGGCAACCATAGGGTGAAGCTGAGATGATTTAGTGATGTTCTTGCATCTATTACAGGATCCTTACAGCATTAGATTGCATTGCATTACATGTATATACCCGGTTGGAATTCAAATTCCAGTCTTTTTCTCTTCCATGCTTTTTGTCTCTAGGAATTTTAATCTCTTCTTTGATAGTGACTTGATAAAATGCTTCATTCACCTTGCAGTGTTTTTACAAAATAGTTCTCTAGTAGTTTGAAAAACATTTGTAAGGATTTTTTTACATGTAGTTAGAATTTTAGTGTATAAGAACACTGGAAGATAAATAGTTGAAAGCATGCCATTTAGATCATTTCTAACTGAAATACTGGTGGAATTTTTAGAATAGAGAGTTTTTCATGCGTAAGTGAGGGCAAAGAAGGCTCGGTGGTATCTGAAGATGTCATCCACAGGAGTTTAAAAAAAAAATTACAGTAACAGTGCCTGAAACATTGTCTTTATCTGTAGCTAAACTAGGATATTTTATTTTTTTTTTTTTAATGGTGTGTTTCTTTACTTCTAAATGATCAAAACTGTATTTTGGCTGTTCTGAAATGATCTAATGCCTATTTTCTGATTATGTCCTACCTTTATCCATATCTGTTGTCTCATAAACTGCTGTATTGTTTTACAATGTTTTTAATAGTGTAGAAAAATTGAGTAAAATCTTACAATGTTCTTTACCTTACTACTTGATTTATTGTCATTTTCCTACTTTTTGCATTGAATGACAGCTGCTAGCCGGGATGATAGCAGAACCTGCTTTTCTCTCTGAGTATACTATCTTTGCTTTGGATCCCACCAAACAACCTAAGCCACAGAGTGACGGTGTGGTGAGTCCTCCCACCCCTCTTAGTGATGCCTTTAGCAGGGGAGGAGAGTACTGTACTAGAAGGCAAACCTAGTGTTGCTTGTGGCTTGTTCTCACAAAGGCATCTATCTTAACTACCCTGTTGCTAACCCTGCACTAAATTTCACGGTGGTAGTACCTGATAGCTCCTGGCTGGTGTGCTGTATGATGTGAATTTATTGTAACAAAAAAAATTAACACGTTTTCGGTTATACAGGTAACCATACCCTACACAACTTTTAAATAATTGTTGCACAAGTTTGTACGTCTGTGGCTTAGAATTCATTAATGTTATCGAAAGTCTTCCTCTTCATTTTTATGTATGTCTATATGTATTTCAAGATAAGTGGATATGATAAACATTGAGATCGTTTGTGTCTGAAAATTACATGCTTTTTGCTGTGTCCAGTGAAAGCCTCACAATGTCATTGACTACTAATGGTAGCAGGAAATAATTATGTCACATAGACACTGAAATTCAGCTACTTCTAGTTGGTAACCTGGCAGCTATTACTGTGAGGATAAATAGTATTTTATTTTAAGTATGTAATTCTTTGCCTGGGAATGTTGCTTTCATAGTATACTCTGTGAGAGGAGAACAAGGAGTGGAGAAAAAGAAGCAGGTATAGGGAGGAAAGCAACTTGCTGCTTTCTAACATAAGCACATACAAAGCTGTGTGTTTCTGATTATTGTCACGGGACTGGGATGGCATCTTTCACATGCTTCAGAGGCATGACATTCCTGAGTCTATGGTGATTCAAAACACAGTGATTTTAGAGTCCCAGCTCATTCTCATACTTCATGATTACTTTTCCAGTTTAGCAAGTGGTTTTTTGTTGCCCATACAGAGGCTGAAAATGACAAGTCACTGAAAGCTATAACAGGATAGAAATTTGATAATGAGATGGGCATAGCACAACACAAGTGTTGGACTTGTCTCTCAAACTAAGGAAGATTGGACTGAAACAGTGATTAAAAAAGGTGATCTGTGGCAAGTCTTCATTTGCTGTAAAGGGTTGTGCTTGTTTAGAGCATGCCCTTGGAGCACAGATTCGTTACTAGCTCAGTCACAGTGTTCTCAAGATTGAGCTTTTTGATGGGGGGCAAAGAGAGTGTTCAGACTGTGCTAAAATCTATAGTTTTGAAATAGTTACCTAGAACTGAAAAGAAATAATAATACAGTATTTTCTCCATAATCCAGGTCCAGTGATCACTACTTAAAGTTTCACTGAAAATTTAATTAAGCTTTTCTACACTTAGAGCAGTGAAAGGGTGCAGACTGTTTTTCCCTACACTACAGAATATCCCTAGTACAGTTGAAAAACACATTTCTATGAATGCCTAAATGTTGTCTTTATATTATCTTTTAGTATGTACTGTAGTGGCAGGAAACACTGTATTGCATATTTATATAGTAGACTGCATGCATAGCAAATAATTATAAAGAGTTATCGTTAATGTGTTACTGATGTGTATTAATAATACGTTACCTGTAAAACTGATTTTGTTCTCTGAACTTTTTGAAAGCTCTAGAGCTGTACTCTCACAGTAAGAATTGTGGAGGGGGGGGGAACAATGATATAAAAGTTTATAGGGAAGAGGAGGGCTGTTTTATGTACAAACATATTAAAAAAAATATTATATACATTTGGGAAACCATAGATTTACTAGGTAAACTGGTAAACGATTAGTTTACATAGATAAACTGAAGATGCAGGAGAGGGAAGGTTTCATCAACACACAAATGCATATTAATTCTGCTACAACAGACCAGTATTTAAATGGGGTGTGTGCAAGTGATACGTGATCCAAGAGAGTAAGCATCATAGAGAAGTGACCGTAATTGTGGATTTTTTGGCATTGATGAAGTTAGTATAAACTCTTTACTAAGCTGCATGAGTTTTGTTGCATGAAGAAATAGTTCAAATATTCTTGGGCAGAGAGGTTTTTTAAAGAGAAGTGAAAGGAAACAGGCAGCCTAGGGCAGTGGTGGAGTCCCCATCCCTGGAGGGATTTCAGAGCCGTGTAGATGAGGTGCTGAGGGACATGGGGTAGTGGTGACTTGGCAGGGCTGGGTTAATGGTTGGACTTGATGATCTTGGAGGTCATTTCCAACCAAGGCTGTTCTGTGATTCTGTTCTATGAATATGAGTTTTTGGAATACCTGAGGAGGAGGCAGAACAGTAAAATGTTTTTAAATGCAGACATTTAAGCCTTCGCTCTTTAGGCTTATGAATCTCTTTATATCTTTGAGAAATAAATAAGATGAATTAGTTTGCATTTGAGAAATAGGGAAGTAAGGAAGCACAAGTGTCACTAGAATGCCCTTATGTGCCCCAGTTAAAACTGGACTCTGGTTTATATATCTTAATAACAAAAAGCAACCTTTTAATTAAGGATTGTAAGTATAGCTCTCTTTGGTTGGAGATACAGTTGTATATGTTCCATGGGTTGATGGAGGAAAGCCTTCTGTTGGTCTCCAGAAACCCTGATGTAACTCTGCTGGTTTTAAGACTTTCAAAGCACAAGCCTGTGCTCTGTGATTCTAGTTTTGCTCAAACATCTCTTAGGGCTTATGAAAGGCTAGGGCTTTTAAGCCCTTCAAAGCCTCTTGAATCTCTACTTATATATAGCAACTTCCATTCATGCTTACCTTTCACTGTGTGGACACCAGAATGCGACCCTTTGCCCTAGAGCGCAGTGACCTAGAATTACAGCAGCTAGATACCTGTGGTTGTCCAGGTTTTATATAAAAGATTACCAGTGTATCCCTTTTATGCTTTATGCCAACAGAAAGTCTAATCCCAAATACAGATTCTATTTTTGTTCACGCTGATTTAATACAAAGATGTCAGCACAGTTAATCGGAAAATTTTAAAAGTAATGACATTCATGGATCCTTAAATGACAGCTTTTTAAGGATCTTCACAGAAAAGAACAGCATCCATGGTTTTTATATCCATAAACACCTTATTAGATTTAATGAATCTACTTAGTCTTGTGTTTTAAAATATATCTTTAATATTATTCTTATGAATTTTTCTTATGAATTCTTATGAAATTCCTATGAACCCTCCATACTTTCCTTTAACTCTTTTTATGAGTATCGGAATATATGATTTTTGAAAGAAGTGTTTGTAGTTAGTTTGTAATCCTTGCTAAAGTATCTGTCTTCCTCTGTTGTCAGTCCAGTACTAGCACAGTACATGCTTTGGAAATTATAAAGCATGAGAAAAATTTTTATTTGGATTATTCTTATTATCGATTTTCTTTCCAGTTAAGAAATGAAAAAAAGCAGGTATTAGAGCCAAGAATAAAATAATGAAGTGTAGGAATGCTTTAGTTTTTAAAATGCAGGAAGAGCTCTTAATCCACTAGGAATAAATCTACCACAACAGTGCTCTGAAGCAGAATTCAGGTTTTGTTTCAGCCAGGTGAAGCACATTTTCCAAATCCAAACAGACTTTTGGTAGGGCTGGTTATTGCTCATTTTGCTTTGGCTGAATCTGGAGGGGTGGCTGCTCATTTCTCTGGCTTCCTTAACACTCTGCATTTCTCTTTCTTCTGTGGTATTTTTGTCCTTCCTTAAGTTTACTCCACCTCAAACCTTTCTGAAGCCCTTTCACACTGAATCATTCCTCCTGTACATTTATGTTTATGTATGCTTCTCTGCGTATCCACACAGAGTAGACGCTGTGGGTGTAATCATGTAGCAGATACATGGATGATTATGATTGATGTTTTAGTTGTATATACAACTTAGAAGTTACAGCTTGCATATAATTATAAGGGTACATCTTGATTAAAAATTAAAAGTTATACTGTTTTTAATACTTTGATATGTTTCAGTGCTTTACTTCCCAAGGAAAAAATTTGTATCCAAGATGGTTTGTAGTGTGTTTTGCTACATCAGTTTGACCTGGTTTAAACACCAGAAAAGTGTCTGGATTTGTACAGGTTAGAAAACACCTGAACACAAGACATGGGAAAAGCAGAATAGACAGACTAGGAACAGAAATGTCTGAACTCTGTGAAGAAAAACAAACCCAAACCCCACCACACAACAAAAAAACCCCACCCCACCAGAACTATTGTTTACTGTTTTGTTGGTTTGGGGGGTTTGGGGTGGGTTTTTGTTTGTTTCTTTTGTTTTGTTTGTTTTTCTTTGTTTAGGAGTGCAAAGGAATTAACGCATGAAGTTTTGCACAGGATGTTTTTTCTGAAAGTCTGATTTTCTTCTGTGCTTGGTTGGAGTCTTCAACAGCCTGCTACCAGCACTTTTTTTCCAGCTGGTTTCCACCCCTCCTGCGCCCCCCCCAATGTGCTTAAACAGGAGAAGACGATGTGATTCCACTGTTACTCATGTTGGCTCTAAACAACACTTGTCATCAGTTAGATTTTTCCTGCTATCGTTTTGTCTTTTTGGTCCTTCTTTGATTTGTGCATAAATGTTACATAAATAATCATTATGAATAATTGGAGATGTCAGCATTTGCAGATGTCTCATACTAATCCATGCACACGTAGCTGCTTTGTAGTTTGTATAATGCAGCAATCTGTTTTGAATTTAACAAACTAGCTTGCTTGCATGAAGACATCTTAATAAACGTTCAAAAGAAAGTACTAAAAACACAGGCAAGGAAAAAGCACAGATGCTCTGTGTAGGGATTGGTGAATTGCAGTCCTTGTAGTCTATTCCTTCTAACAGTTATTTTTCCTTCTGTAGAACTTAACTAAACAACCACTTCCCAGGTCGACAGAAAACAATGGAAGTGGATCCGCCTCCCCACAGGTATGGAGAAGGATGTGGGGGGGTTATTTCCTCCTTCACTGCCATGTTGTCTTTGTGTTATGTTAGTTTAAGTGCATAGTATAGTCTTTGTGCTGGAGTAGGGATGACAAGTGCTTGCCTGTTAGGATTCACTAGGGTGTTGTGTGTGTGTGTAGTCCCATTAGCAGGTATGTACTGTTGTCACTGATGCATGGAGCTTTTTGTGTAGGGACAGCTTAGCAGTGCCTGATGTTGAGGCTGCCTGTGTTGAGGTGTGTCTCGTTACTCAGATACGGAGTGTTAACCTCACTCTCAAAAGTAGAGGGCATATTGCATGGCTAGAAAGCTAGTTTCTAGCTGAAGGAAAAGAACCAATAGGCTTAGAAAAATTGTCAGTAGTGGTAAAGGTGGAGGTCATTCTTTAATATGTCTCAGAAAAAGTTCAGTTTGCTGGAGTGGGATTAGCAGTGACTCCCAGCATTTGATTGTGGGGGCAACGTTGTGCAATAACGCTTTCAAATCCCTTCAGCAGCACCAGCACAGAATGGTACCAGCACACTGTGGTACCATACCACAGAACCTTTTGGTTTACAACAGCATATGTACTTCAGCTACATAAATCATTAATTGCATTTTATGTAAAAATCATAAAGTCATTTAAAATAAAATAAAAAAAGGACTGTTTAAGATGGCATGCTAGAACTGTCACACAAAGACTTCTACAATAAATTTGTTCTCTTAATCATAGGCAAATCTTCTGTTTAATACATAAAGAAGTGAGTCACTTTTTTTTTTTTTAATTTGGGACAACAGTAAATGTAACTATTTTAGTTACATATTCTTCACTTTATAAAGGGGTTACACAGAAATACGGACTTTTAAAATTTTAAATCAGAGCTGTGGTTTATTATATTTAGTTACTGTCTGAAATTGCCCACATCTGGTAGTTGCATTTTTCTGCACAAGATGGTTCTTCCAAGGGAGTGGTGGCTAGTTGGTGTCATGCATGTGTTAGGCATCGGTTGTTCCTTTGCCCAGGTCAGGTCTCTGTTTCCTGGCCTTCAATGTGTCTGTCTGCCTAAAAGCAGTGCAGAAGTAATTACTTGCTTTGAATTTTTGCAGCTGAGTGACACTCAGTCCTTCGCCCAGAGGCTTCAGCTCCGGGTTCCCTCCGTGGAGTCCTTGTTCCGAAGCCCAGTAAAAGAGTCCTTGTTCCGCTCTTCTTCTAAGGAGTCCCTGGTACGAACTTCTTCAAGAGACTCACTGAATCGACTGGACTTGGATACAACCAGTCCCACCTTTGATCCACCTTCTGACATTGAAAGTGAAACAGAAGAGCCTCCAGGAAACATGGAAAGCCTCAGCAAAGAGCAGTTGCTGCAGCGGCTGCGCAGAATGGAGCGCAGTTTGGGCAACTACAGGGGAAAATACTCAGAGGTAGGCAATGCTGATAGTGGCTTACCTGGGTGAAGAGGGGAAAAGGATGAGGCTAACAGGTACTGCAGTAGTGGATAATCTCTTTGTTTTCTTGTTTGGAGCAAATGGATCAACTTACATCTAACATGGGAGTTAAGTTGTTGTTGTAAGTCTAGTTCTTTTGGGTAATGTTTTTTTTTTTGGTAGTAAAATGTGGAAATCCATTTCTTCTCTTGTTTGTAAAGAATTTTATTTTTTTTTTAAATACAAAAATTCCTTTCCGGACTTCTGGCTATTACTGTGAAAATCCCTGGAATCTAAAATATGTGTATGGCAATTACAGTATTCAGCATATACCTGAAAAAACAGTTGTCTTCCATTAATTCAGGAATTGTTTTCTCACCTCTTAATTTTTCTTTCTCTTCTGGCTAGTATAATAAGATATATTTTTTTAAAGTTTATGTAAACAGTATTGCCAAAATGAAAATTCTTCAGTTTATATGTTTGGTTTGGTGGGGTTTTTTTAGTGTAGTCTGTCCAGCAAGTCTGGATTCTCTCTATCTAAAAGCACTGGGTTGTTTTTTTTTTCCTGTTTTTTTTTTTTTTTCTGGTTTTGTGAGCTTCTTCAGTTGGAAAAATATTGTTTTGCTGGAGCTTGGAAGAAAGTAGTTTCAATATATAACGAAAATTTTATATGCAATTAATTTTTTCTCATTTAAAGTAGGATACAAAGTTAGCATCTCAAAAAATATGGTAAGGGAAACCATCCATAATAGTTTTAGTTTCTTTTAAGTGTGAAGTAAGTATGACTCTGAAATGGAAAGTAATCTTGAATTCTGAAGAATCCGAATTTATTTTAAATATGAATTTGAAGCTGTCTTTTCACTTGGAGATTTCAAGGTTTGGTGTTTTGGATTTGTTTTCTTTTAATTTTTCAGCAATTTGGAAACAGAATATTCTAGTTCCAAATGTCTTTATGCTACTTCAGCTTTGGACAGCTTAGGCAATTGTAATCAAATTTTTAATTAAATTGTGCAGTTACTCATGAAATCCTTTTGTCAGCTTATAATGAGAAATACTGTCCACTTCCAGTCTTCCTTTGTCTGCTGGGTATGTGCAAAGCACATGGGATGAGAACAGTCAGTATTACACAGACCTTTTTCTGCTAGACTTATAAGTGTATTTTTTTTAATGCATACTCAGTGTAAAATTAATTTCAGCTAAGCTCTCCGGGACGTGTACACCCTTTTGGGGTATCTGTCTGGGATGTAACTTTCTGATACAGCTGGTTCTTTGACTGTATTGAAGCATAGATGTTCTTAGAGGTATTTTTAGTGAAGGAAAAACTGTGCATGAATGCTGAGTAACCTCATCGTTTGGTCATGTAGGCTTTAATTTTTTTTTTAACACATCGGAGATACTTTATAAATGGAAAAAGGAAACATGAAAAAAATTTAAGTTTCTGTCAGAAGAGCTTTCTCAAGTGAAGTGAAGAGTTTGAAAATGCAGACAGTGATACAACTAAGCAAATTTTGATAGCTATAAGGAGATGCATTATCTTCATTATACCCGATTTCTGTATTTCAGCTAGTGTCCGCTTATCAAGTTATCCAGCGGGAGAAGAAGAAGCTACAGGTAGGCATTACTTTTCATCCTCTCTTACCTGAATGCTCTCCTGAATCTCAAAATGCATAGTGCAAATACTGATTTTATTTTCAGTGCATTGTATGTATGTGTGTTTACAAAATACATTGTGTGTATATATATGTGTGTATAACAAAAGACTCTTTCTTCGTTGGGATTTCTAAGGAAGCCAAGCTCATATTAGTTTGTCAAAATAACTGTGAAGCTGTTGTAGTCCAACCTTTTTCATTGCATCAGCTGAATTCAGGTGATAGATTGCCAACCCACGGCTGGCAGTTTGTGATAATACTTACACATCAAGTTTTGACTTGGAAGAGAAATACAAATCATTAATTCTTCTGCTGAAATACAATTATCTGAATTTATTTATACTTTATATATAAAGTTATATTTAATACACTTGATTCTTCCTTTTTGTTTTTTTTTTTTTTTGTAAGGGCATTCTGAGTCAAAGTCAGGATAAAGCACTTCGCCGAATTGGGGAACTGAGAGAGGTAATTTCCTTTATTGATTGAACATTTACTTTATATCACAACTACATAGGACTTTCTCTGCCTAGCTTTTGATTTTTTTATTTGCTTTACATGTTATTTTCTATTGCACAGGTGTTTTTACCACTTGTTTTCATTTGTTTATATGTTTCTTCTCAGATTTGTTTCCCATTCAGCAGCTTATTACTCTTTAAGACAGCAGTTCATTGTACTGACTGAACTGCTTCTCTGTTCATTGTGAAATATGTAGAAATGTGTGTCATTCTTGCAGTATTCTTTCTCTCAGCAGTAGATGTCCCTGTGCAATTTGTTGCTCTTCTAATACTGAGACATACTAATGTTTGGCAAATACAATTAACAGGCACATTTTAATGAATATTTTTATGACTATCAATAAAAAAATCTAGGATCAACTTTTTAAAAGTACTCATCTTGATCTCAATTATAATATTTACATTGTTTTTGTGGATTTGCAGTATAATTTAATTTCAATTATAAAATCTCATAGGTTGTATTATGATTATTGTCTCCTTAGGTTATAGTGAAATTAAAAGGAGAAGCTCTAATGTATTCGGTATTGATAATAAACACATTTGGGCTTAATTAAAAGACATGTACAAATTATTGGGCAGAGCAAATTAAAAGGGCAAGTTTACAAAAGCCATATTTTCAAACCCTGGTGAAGCAGAAGCTGAAGCCTTTTTACTGCCCCAAGAGCCAGTGCAGCATCAGGTTTGGAGACGGGTGTGGAAAGGCTTCTCTGTCCCTGCTCTTACCTCGCGTGGGAGCCGGGTACCAGCTTGCTCAGAGCCACGGGCTTTCTCTGTGGCTGCATTCCTGGTTTTGCTGTGTGCTGTGCTGAGCAGCAGCTTTGACATGGAGGTCACAAGAGCCATCAGACCATGACGAGGTCCCACCTATGCCTGAAGGCAGACTAGCTCCCAGCAGTCTGGTGTCTTGCCCACAGACGGGCCAGGGTCAGTCCCTTGTGGGTGAGGGACAGCCACTGAGCATCTGGATTTGCAGATACCCAAGGCTCATGCTCACCAGCAAGGGACTGCCCTGTGTGACATGTCAAGCAGCCAGACACTTCAAAGGAGATCACTGCCAAATTGTGGGGCACTCTTCAGCAGTGCAGGGTATAATCCAGGTAAGTACGTTATGAATTGTGTGCACCACAGGGGTAGCATTTTAGTTCAGATCTATTCTACTTGTGCCCCAGCAGCTGAGAACAGTGGGCCAGAGTGCTGGATGTGCCGTGCTCATCTGAGCTGGAGCCTGTGCTTGGGCTGTTGCCCTGACCTAAGCTAAACTGTCAGCCCATAGGAGGGGAAAATCCACAGTATTACTGACAGAAGAGGCTTGCCAATGTTTGGATTTTTTTTACCAGTTCACTACAAGGCCAAATGAAAGAAGCTCATTCTGTGTTAGGCCTATATCTGCATGCTCCAGTAGGCTGTTTTCCAGCTGATTGGTACTTGGTAAAGTTTGGAATGCATATATATACCAGAGTTAAAGCTTTTGATTATGTAAAAGAGTTGGACATAGGCATACTTGTTTTTCACTTATTCTTTCGTAGTCTTTCTGATTCTTAAATATGTATGTTATATGTTTTTGATTTTTATATATATATTTGGAATAAAATTTAATTTCATTCTTATAAATCTTGTAGATTTAAAGATTCCTTTAAATCTAACACTGAAATTCATTTTTATTAATTGAAAAAACTTAAAAAAAAAAAGAGTTTTTTTGTCTTTTGGAAGCTCAAGTGCTATAGCATTAGGTGAAACTATATTTAAACTTCAAAAGCATAGGAAGTAAATAAAAGAAACCTTCCATAGGCAGTATTTTATAAGATTATGTAGGTTCTACTAAGGCATTTAGGCAATGTGTGTGTTTCTAAAAGTGTTTGGCCAAGTGAACACAAGTAAGTAGCAAGTAAAGCCACAAAGTTAAGTTCTTTGGCATTCTCTGGCTTTCTCGTTTCAGACACATCTGAGGACTAAAAAAACCCAACTTTTTGCTCTTACAAATGGCATTTTTTACATTAGAATGCTAACACATTGAATGAGCATAAGAGGAATTTACATTTCTGCTGCTTATGCTGACTTAATCTGGTGGATAAATGAAGAATCTAGTTTACCAAAGTGCAGTCTTCAGCTTCCAGGAGAAATGTGTGCACAGAAAACAGTTTTCAGGAGCAGGCTTGAGGTGATGCCTACAAAAACTTATTTTTAGGATGAAAGAATCCTTGATAATTTTGCATCAAATCTAGACTCTTGCTGTTTCAATGCTGGTATTATAATAGGATGCTTTTATTATGTTGTGTGAAATGTTGCATAATAAAAGAAATATCCACTTTGTGGTTGTATTCTACGGTCACAACTGCAAAGAGGTGTTTTTAATATTATTTCATAATATTTTGATAAGCCTTTTAAATTCACGTTTCAGTTTTCATTTGAGACATGTTTATTTATGATTCTCAGGAGCTCCAGATGGATCAGCAAGCTAAGAAACATCTCCAAGAGGAATTTGATGCTTCCTTAGAAGAAAAGGATCAACTTATTAGTGTCCTGCAAACTCAGGTAAGATACCTTATCCAACAGATGTTCCTTAAAACTGCTCTTCCTACTTCTTTTTTTTAAAAAAGTATGTATTTCCTATAATGCATGCCCATGTTTTATTGTAATTGCTGCGATGTTGTAAAGCTTCTGGAGAATTTATGATTAGAAATTAAGCGCATCTTTGTGGTAGAGGATACCTTTGTAAAATCTCACTTGAAATACGATTGTTTGATCTGTGCTTAAATACCTTTGTAATGTCTTTGTTATCAAGAATATAACACTATATAACACCAGCAGATGTTTGAGCTAAAATTGCTTTGGCAAAATTTGTGTATTTTGCTTAATTGGTCTTTGTTTCTCCACTCATAATGATACTATTTTTGTTAATTGGAAACATAATTCTGATTTCTAAAATGCTAAATAAAGCAGGCAGATTTTTCCTTCCTTTCCTTGCCGTTGCCAATTTTATGTAACACTCTCTGGTTTTGAAGATGAAAACATGATCTACTTAGAATCCTTGTTTTTTTTAACAAAAAGAGCATTTTGTTTAGGTATCGTTGCTGAAACAGAGGTTACAGAATGGTCAGATGGGCCCTGAATTGCCTGATACAAATATCCAACCTGAACCACAAGTTCAAAGTCCGACAAAAGAAATCAGTACAGAAAATACTGTGGAACCAGGAAGCAGTGGTAGGTATTGCAGCTTTTCAAAGAGATCTTGAATTTGGGGGAGTAAGCCTGCTGTTGTTCAACAGTTTTGAACAATACTTGGGGCTGTACATGTCATAGTAAGGAAATATTTTCTGTGTGTTTTTATATTATGTGTGGTGGTGGTGGTTGGGTTTTTTTTTACCTTTCTTGGGAGAAGTAAAAGCAAAGATCAATTTTTATATTCATACTATCAACTAATTTAAGTGTTCCTCACATCACGAGGTTGAGTTAAGGGACTCCCAGTATTGTGTATATTTGATGGCTGAGAAAAGGGCATTATAATACTGATATATAATGAAAGTGTCACTTGTTGGTATCCATCATAAAAAGGTTCAGACAGGTGTGAACATGCATCGTCTTTGTCCAACAGTTCTGTATGTTAGGATGATATGAAGGGTTAGATCAGAGATTTTCTTATCCAGCATTGTGTCTTTTCTAGTGCTTAGGAAATAATGTAAGTATCTAGTCCCCAAGAATCAGAGTTCAAGATGTTTCCTGTGCTGGAGTCTCCTTCTGGACTGTAGTGTGTAAGACTTGTGGTCGTGAAGTGAACCTCTGAGTTTGTCTGATCCTAATTTCATGTCAGGTACTCTTACAGCCTCCAGAGCAGAACACTTGGCACCCAATGTGCTAGTTCTACAGAGAGGAGTATAGCTCAGAAAGACATGAAATATGGCCTTTATCCTGCTGAATGTAGGATTGCCAACCTGGATATTTTAGATTTAACATCATACCCAGCCCTGGGAAAGCAAGAATCTCTGTGTTTGGTGCTTGAGAGATGTGGTTTGCTTTGCCTTTTTTTCCACTCGTGAATATTCTGGTAATAGCAGCAGGCAGGTTTATAAGTCATAGTGACTTTTTAGTTGCATAGAAAACCTTGTTGAATAATAGCTTGGTTTTGAAACTTGTATAGTAACTGGGGGTTTGTAAATGAATTTGGAGTGCAAGACTGTATTTCCTATTCTGTGCAGTTACAGCAGTCACTAGGAAGTTTCGCAGACTTTGCACGACTTTCTTTAGAGATCTGAGAGTCGCCCACAGTGTGAATAATGAATGCAGATCTATGTTTTGGAAACAGTTTGGATATGATAATGTAGGCATGTTGTCTTGTAGAGAGTAATGAAGATTCTGTTAAAACGCTGGAAACTCTTACTCAGAGGGTGAAGCGCCAGGAGAACTTGCTGCAGCGCTGTAAGGAGATGATTCGGTCACATAAGGAGCGCTGTGCCCAATTAACCAGCGAGAAGGAGGCACTTCAAGAACAGTTAGAAGAGAGGCTTCAGGAACTGGAAAAAATGAAGGTATGGAAAATGCTCTGAACTTTATGGGTAGCTACTAAATCACAGTAAGAACTCCTGTATTTCCAAAATGTGTTAATAGGGCAGATAATTAAACAAACTGTCCCTGTACTGTTTTGGAGTGAAAGGTGCAAAACCCACCTTGGATGAACACACTGAGCAATTGCTTAAAAAGCTGTAAAGAAAGGTATAAAACCTACACAGTAGTGTGAATAACATGGTATCAGAAATAAAGTAGCTGTGGGAAGTTGGAGTGAGGAGAAGGCTGTCTAGGCACAGAAGACAGGAGGTAAAGTGAGAAAAGTGGAGCAGAGCTAAACCTTTTATAAACCAATTATGTTGCACTGCAGAGCTACTCTTGTAAGCCAAGATATCCGGGTGCCTTGGGCATGTTTCTTGCCCCTTTTCCTGTAGCAGCTCTGACATCCATGAGAGAACTGTGGAGGCTGTAACAAAGCCTTCAGATACCTGAATTATTATGGAAGCCGTAAGACAGCCTAGCACTGGGAGATTTAAAAGTAGTTTAAAGCTGCCTGCTTTAATTCCCCTGGATTCTCTTCTATGTTCTTCCTCCAAGGCATAGTGCAGGGTAAGAGCCAAAGCTAAGCTATATATCAAAAGGAGGTATTTTCTTACAGATGGCAGTGCTTTAAACTTGTGGTTGGGGTCTTCTTTTAGAACCTTCACATGACTGAGAAGACTAAACTGATTACGCAGCTGCGCGATGCGAAGAATTTGATTGAGCAGCTACAACAAGACAAGGTAAAGAAAAAAAAAGTCTTTAAACTCTGTGTAGTTTTTGAAGAAGATTTAGAACTCAAAATGGCTTCTTGTTATTAGAAGCTGTTCTTGGTCATGTGATGTGGTTTGGTTTATGTTTTAATGAGCAAATAATTTAAGCTACCTGAGAATTTTATTGTATAGATACTTTAGGATATTTGTCTGTTAGGTTATACTTAATACTGCAAGATGATGTTATTTAGGATGGAGTAATTATGCTGAATATACTCCATAATCCCAACTTTAAAAAAAAAAATCAAATCAGAAAACTCCCAAAGAATGAAGATGAGATACAATGTAAATGAATTTAAAAATGACCAATGAAGGAAAAGTAACTGTAGTTTTTAAGGAATATGAGGAGTTTCCCATTTTTTTGTTCCTTAAAGTTGTTTTTTTTTTAATCACAGTCTTGGTATTTGGAGTAACTTCTGTTGGTGTAATAAGCAACACAACTAACAGTCCTTATATATATATGCGTGTTCTCTAAGGAGAAGCACACACACCACAATGCTTTTAGTTTTGATTTGTTTACAGAGTATCTGTACCAGGAGGACGAGGTTTTCTGATGGTACTTAGTTGCTGGAGGAGTTCTTTTCACCTCCAGATAAATTTTGTCTCCTCTTCAAAATAATCCCTATTCTTACCTTCTTCTTGTTCACTTTTTCTATTTTCTGACATAGAAAAATAGCATGATATCTGGTCTTGTAGTAATAGGCTGAAGTTTATTCCTGACAAGAATTCTGTCCTGGCTTGAAATTGTTTTAGCTATATGTTTTATTTATTTGCTAGCTTTTTATCACAAGGACCTTTTCCATAGGGCATGGTAATTGCAGAGACAAAGCGACAAATGCATGAAACCTTGGAAATGAAGGAGGAGGAGATAGCCCAACTGTGTGCTCGGATCAAACTAATAACTACCAAAGGCGAGGAATTAAAAGAACAAAAAGAAAAATCTGAAAGAGCTGGTAAGAAATTCTGGAGATTATTAGCTTTCACATTTAAACATGAAAAAGCTTCAGCATGGTCTTTTTGCACTCTTTCATCAGTTGTTGTTTGGAATGGATATTAAGGGGTGCTGTTTTTCCTAATGTTCTATGTATCATCCCTGCCAGTGTCATTACTAACTTCACTTCTGGTCAGCAGAGTTTAGGGATGTGTTTGACTGGTTTGTGTCCATTACCAGTTCGTCTGGAGTGAGGAAGGAAACTGCTGCAGGGCAGACTATCCCCTTTGTAGGAGAGAATACTGACAGAGTTTTGTGATGGTGTAACTTGAGGAGGGAAACTTGCAACTCTCTAAGTTATCATTATCATGCCACCAGTATTTGACATAGAAAACGTAGCAGTGAGTGTATAAGAGTTTGGGAAGAAGTAGGAACAAGAAGATGTGTTATAACCATAATACGCATTTTCTTTCAATAATTGTGGCGGAAGCATTTCTGATTTCTTTTTAGTGAAACAGCAGTGATGATTCCTTTTGCTTGGAACCTCGTGGTTATGTAGCTATTACACACTGTAGTTTGCTTTTGTTGGAAATTGGGTAACATTGATTGTGTGTGCTTGCAGTTCCCCTTCTGCTTGCCACCAAGTTAAAAGATCAATCCGCCCCTCCTTTGTTTTTTAAACAATGAAATTGTTTTGCACTATGCCCATCAAAATTCTCTTAGAAGAATTTAGTTAGGCATCTAAAGGAGTTCACTCTTCTGGCAGAAGCTCGGATGTGGTTAGTTTGCATAGAACATTATGCATCTTTTCTTTCTCTAAAAAGCGCTGAGAAGTTCGAACAGCACAGTTCATAGGGGTTTATTTTAAATCTATGCAGCTTTAGATCCGAACTTTCAGTTTTATTGATTAGTTTGGGTTGATTATTCTACTGTAATACAGAAAAGCAGCTTGAACATCCATCTTGTGATAGTAGCAGACATTGCGATTAAGTGCCCTCCTGTGCTACCCATTCAGGTTCCATGTGTCTTTTTAGCTCTGGAAATTGGTATTTCACAGGTCAACCAGTCCTGCCAAAGTTGCATTTTGTTCAGTTCTTAGAGACTAGGAAACTTTTCTTCATGATTTTAAAAAAAAACAAA
This sequence comes from Podargus strigoides, assembly GCA_028020825.1. Taxonomy (NCBI): domain Eukaryota; kingdom Metazoa; phylum Chordata; class Aves; order Caprimulgiformes; family Podargidae; genus Podargus; species Podargus strigoides. The sequence goes on along the minus strand of CM051623.1, from coordinate 9,944,551 downwards.
CCTGAAGAGTAATTTAATACTTGTGGAGTTATTGTCATAGTTGTTTGAAACGCAGCATTTTTTTTTAAGAAGTAGAAACCTCTTAATTATGAACTAATGTCTGCATGCCCTGGTTAATAGAGTAATTTCCTCAGGTTTGTATAGCCAGAAGCTGAAAATAGGTTAGAGATGATGCTCTGGATACCTGGAAAACTTCGCTATTGTAGTGAGAAGTAATTTCACTTTTTTTTGTTGAGTACACTGCACTTTTCTGGGGGGAGATTTGTATGTTAAATAGGCTCTCTTTTAAATAAAATTTTAAAGTACTTTCGGTAACTCTTGTGGTGCGTAAGCATCCACTTTCCCTTTGAGTGCATTTAATTTTGTACTTTGTTAAGCATGCTTATATAAGTGTTGGAAGCCTTCGAAAATTATTAAATACTACTTCTATGACAGACAGAATTGTAAGGTGACCTTTACTAGGTTTTCCTGTTACTTCCTTGGCTTTATGCATTCCAAAAATGTGATGTACAATGGAAATGTAATTCAATGCAGTTGAACTAAATTGTTCAGGCATTTGAGAAAACCATCATTGATACTGGGAGAGCCTGACATGACTTCTAGGTCACAAGCTTTGAGTTGTACCAGTGTTAAGAATTTGCTATTTTCGTTTATTTGATGTCAACTTGTTTAAAGTTCTGTTTCTTGGATAGTTAGTCTGAGATGACTTCAAATTCTAGACTTCTTTTTTTTTTCTATCATGATTTAGTGAATAATCGACTTCATGGAATATTGTGTTTGTTAAAATGTTGATTTCATGTATGTTAAGGCAAAATAAGGATAAGCATAATACACTTATACTTGGAATTTACTTCGATAGTGTTACGTTGTAGGCTAAAAAGTGGTGTATCTTTCCACTTCGTGTTTTTAACTTGCCTAGAATTATGTGTCTGGCTTTCTTCTTTGTAATTCAGTGACTTTAGTGAAATGCTGCAGTGTTCAATTTAATGTTAATGCATTTTTGTGCACTGAAATAGTGAAAAGATATGTATGCTTATTTTGTGCATGCTGTGTGAACTGTAACTTGGTGTCCCCAGTTGAAGTTCATTTTTTTGGTAGTTAGAGGTACATTATGTTGAAATCTCACAGAGCATCTTGTTTTTGTGCATCCACACATGCCAATAAGTGAATCACGGTGCCTTTCCCAAGCCTTGTATGAACAGGACTGGGGTAAGGGCTCTTTTTTCTTACATCACACATTGGGTGCTTGAACTGGGCTCTAAAATGTAAATTCTGTGCTTCTCAGGCACTTTTACTGGAAGTAACTGCAACTGATTTTTTTTGATGCTTTGCAGTGTCCGTAGATTATTTATATTTTAATTCAACAAAGCTCTTTGAAGTATTTGTGACTTTCCTGGTAAGCTGAAGTTTGTTTCTCCCGAGAGTACTTGGCCTAAGTCCTTTCTGACTTCTCAGGATGCTGATTATTGACTTACTTATCAACTATAGGAAACAAATCCAGCCTTTGTTTCTCAAACCTTTGACAAGATGCCTGCTCTCAGCTTTCAGTAAGAAAATATGTCAATCCCTCCTTTGCCATCCTGTTTACAGCTTTCTTCACAATTTTCAGCAGTAGAGAGCGCTGTAGGTGGAGATAACATGTCTGCAGTGCCACGAGAGTAAGCAAGAAGTCTTTGCAGTATGCACTGGTGTTACACTGGGTAGGAGAGGTGAGGCAAAGGGAACCAAGACTGGTGCTTTGCAGTAGTGTATGAAAGCAGTGAACTCTCTAGCACATGTTTTATAAAAAGTTTTGCAACCTTGTACTTCTTAAACTCTGCTCAGGCTTTTTTCGTGTAATTTGTATACTGCACAGGAAGGTTTCTGGTTGTCTGGCTTGGTCACATGAATGGGCTTTTGCAGGACTCCCCTAAGACTCAGCTGATGTGGTGGTTAGTGTTTCTGATTTGCCACTGTGCCTTTGTGAGACTTCACTTAACCAGTACCTTGGTTAGAAGATCTTTCCTCAGCAGTAGCTCTGCTCACTGGGGAAGAACACAGGTAGCGCCTTTACTTTTTGCATTCAGAAGGACTTTTATTTGAGGCTTTTATCCACAGTAGAATTAAAATCTCCCATAGATTATTAATAATAATAATAATTTAGACCATGTTCTGTCTACTCAATGATAATTTGTCCATCTATTCGTTTGAAACTCAGTTGTGTCATGCTACACTAGAATTAACTACTTTGAATTAAAATACTGTGTTTTGTTTACGTGCTGAAAGTGCCTGAGATGCATATAATTTAACTTTTAGAGAGCTAAGTGTGTTTCTGTGAAGTGTTGCTTCTTTGTGCTTTCATACCCTCTTGGCGTTTTATCCATCAGCTCTTGTCTAGCTTTTATATTAGCATCCTGCTTGCAATGACAGTGGTGCAGCTGTCGTACTGCATGTTGCTCAGCTCTTCCATAGCAGTCGTCAGTCCTGCTCTCAACCTGGATCTTTGGTGAATTTATGGGTTATGGCAAATGCACTCTCTTTCCTTTTGCAGAAGTAACGAGTTTCTCAAATGAAAACAAAGTATATGTTGCTCAGAACCCTATCAGAATCAGAAAATGTGTGTGGAAAAGTGAAATAACCTTTTACTTGTAGGCTCTATTTTCAAGCTATACTTTGTAAAGGTCTCAAGGTTTGGTGGGGTTTTGTTGTGTTGTTTTTTTTTTTTAAAAAAAAAGCCATGTCTGATGCTGTAATACTGAAGGAGTTGGCCAGTTTTGCTGGCTGTGGGTGCTTTTATTAGGGCTGAGAGAAGCATCAGGGAAGTCAGTGCCATCTCCAAACGCACTCCTGCAGGCTGTGTCCATGACAGAATTGTGCCCAGGGTGGTGAGGGGGAAGGACTTGAGTCCTGTGGGTCCCAGGTGGCAAATACCTTGATGAGGACTGTTAAGAGCTGTGCTTGGAAAGTAAGGAGCTATAAACCTTGTACATGCTTGCATTATGCTTTAGACTGGTTTCCTGTTTGAAATTATATATAGCGCTCTTAATTTTTTATAATGCGTTCTAGTATTTACTATTTAAGTAGAACTGGGAGTTAAAAAGTGGCTACACTGGTGTGCTTTGGTATTGCCAGGGTCAAAAGCAACCCTGGTTTGCCCTAAAACATAATTGTTGCTGTGAGTAGTCAGAGAAAGGCTTCCTCAGAAAACGGAAGAAATTTCTAGAAGAAATTTCTAGAAAATTGTAGAAAAGGTCAGAATTTGGCTGAAGGCAATTTTATGGAATTAAGTTACTTGAAAACATATTTGCAGCATTACCTCAAAAGTATAGTTTGTGGTTAAAAGCTTCAGTTTTGAATGTTATAAGAAGATGTGGAATGGGAATTATTATTCACTTCTCAAACTCGTGCCTGAATGTTATTAAAGATAGTTTCAAAAAACCAAGGACTGTGAGAATTGCTGTGGATGCCTACCAAGTAATGGTGGATCAAAGAAATGAGAGATGTGTGTGTCTATTCTGATTTTCTTTTGGGAACAGAACTAAGTGGAAGAAAAGCTTAGCCTACCAAATAACACTTTAAAAACTATTTTGTTCTGTCTGCTCCCAGGATAGTATCCAAGTAGTCCAGGGTATAGCACAATAATGTATTTTTGGAGTTTTTTGTGCTTTAATGAATGACAGTCTTGATACTGGCACTGCGTTTTTGAATTTTGCAGAGGTGTTTTGCCAGAGTTCCTTTATGCAAAAAACTAACTGTATAGTAGACTGTTCCGAGACTGAATTTTTGGTATGCAGCAGAGGTTTTCCACACTGATGAACTAACTATTCAGCAAAAGAGATTTCCCTAATAACGATCAAATTCCAGTCTTTTGTAATTCTATGTAGCTTCTGCCATCAGTTTTAATGAGGAACTCAGATACTGATATTGAATAATAATAATAAAATTATAATTAAAAAACACCTTACAACACAGGAATTTATTTGCTTTATTTTTTATATCTAAATGACCATCTGTGAAGTGAATGAAGTATGCTAGAATACTTCTCCTTAGCTTGGGAAGAAGCTGTGGAATTATAACTTCCAATTTGTAAATTAAAAGGTGTTTCAGCAGACTTGTGCCTCTTAAGCAAAAGTAAATAAATGTCACCACTGTGGCTTGAGTGCTCAAGTTTTCTGGGAGCAAAATCTTAATCTTTTCTTCTTACATTTTATTTGCAAAGTTTAGAAGCACAGGACAGTCTTCATAACATACAAGTGTTTTTCCATTGTCTCTGAATTGCATTGAGAGTAGTTTACATTAAAAGTAAATCTGGAAATAATGAAATTAGTAAAGCCATCTGTATGGACTCTACCAAACCCACAGTTTAAAGAGCAAATTATCTAGGTTGTACAGTTTTGAAATGAACAACTCTTAGGTAAATAAAGTGCCTGGTATTATGCTTTATGTATTTGATAGTAATTTTAGGGGAAGTAATAGAAGCTACAGCACATATTGGAAGACGTTCACAGCTATTTGTCAGTTCTTTTCTTTTCTTGGAATGCTAATGTGAATTCTTGATGGATTCTTAAGTTCATTTTTCTGTTACTTGTGTAATTTGCAGTTACTGAGAACTCTGTTCTCTCCAGGGACGTAGATATTTCTTGACTATCACATACTTTTTTGTTTCCTTTGCAGCTTTTGAAGAGCTTGAGAGGGCTCTTAGTGTTGCCCAAAAGACAGAGGAAGCCCGGAAAAAATTGCAAGCAGAAATGGATGAAAAAGTCAAAGCAGTAGAAAAGGCAAGTGAGGAAGAGAGGGTAAATCTTCAACGGGAGTTAACCAGAGTGAAACAAGAGGTGGTTGAGATTATGAAGGTAAAAGCTGAAACTCACTCTGTATTATTGGCTTTTAATCTAATCATTCAATAACAAATAAACTATAGTTAGAAAATACATTAGTATGTCAGAACTTCGTTGTAAAATTTGTGCTGTTTAATAAATTCTATACAAATTGATTTCTGGAATTAAAGATTTACTTAAGATGAAATGGAAAACTTCCTATATGGATTATTTTTTTTCTCTAACAGTTTAAAATCCATTAGAGGCATGTAAAAATGAACGATATTACTCTTTGTTTCGCAGTATTTCATACAATTTTTTCCTAGAAGTACACTTGAGACTTTAAAGGGAGTCAAGAAGAAGAAATTAATAGCAGTCTAAGTATTAATTAGTACTAATTAATGGCATACTAAGTACTTTTGATGATTATCCTAGCCCAGTATGTGTAGAAATTTATGAACTTGTTGCCAAACTGTTTGCTAGGGAAGAACTGCTAAAATTTGCTTCACCTAGTGTATTCAGTTGGAATTGCAGGAGTACTGCATGTGCCTTGCAAGGCTGTAAATTTGAATACCTTTAAATTGCAGTTCTTGTGTTGATATTTGTTATGTTATTAATTTTTCTAAGAAAATACACTGATGCTTTAGGGGGATGACTGACTTGCATTACGTTGCTCTTAAATAAAGCATGTGTGTATACTGTAGATAGCTATCTCCTTAGAGTGTCAGCACTTGACTGCCTGGCTCATGAAATAACAAGAATACAGGGAAAGTTACAGGCAGAAGTTCCTTTTCCGATTATTATCACATTTGAACTGAAACTAAAAACACTACGTTCACCTTGGTAGAAGAGTCTTTAGAAAATGTGGTATTTCTTTTAGTAGAACTGTGAAAGAGTTGAGAAGGAGGATGGATAACTTCAAGCTTGAAAATAAGAACTGTCAAGGCTAATATTAAGCGCTCCAAGTGTTTGTTACTTATTCAGAGGGAGCAAAAAGATGGTTCTGCTTTCCTCTCTCTGTTGCCACTGCTTTTCTTATTAAGAAGTGATACCAAGTGGTTTGTTGTTTAATATTTTGAAATTGGTTTTTTCTGACTTTGATTCACAGAAGTCTTCAGAGGAGCGTGTTGCTGAACTAGAGGAATTCCATAAAAAAGAAATGGCTACCAAAGATCAGGAGCTAAATGAGAGATTACAGGCCCAAGAAAAGGCCTTCCAGGAGAAGATGAAGGCAGCTCTTGTAAGTATCCCAAAAATGTGTAGAAAGACATTTCTTTAAGTGTGAAATGAGACTACAAGTCTTAATCAGATGCTGTTCTGCAGTGAGTCCTTCTCTGTTCAAAGATACGAGTGTCCTCCAAAAGTCAAAGAGCTCAGAGACTTCAGCAACATGAAAGGAAAGCAGCTGCAATGATCCAGATTTAATAATGGTAATTAACTACTATCAGTGCTCACTAATAGCTGCCTCTTGTAGGAAAGACTTACTTTTTGAGAACTCTGTTAGACTTTTTGTTTCTTCTTCTGGATCATTCTCAGAAAAGAATTTTCTTTTAGGTCAGGCTGGGAGGAATCATTGGGATTCTTTGCTCTTTTTCTTAAGCTGTAATCCACTTCAGATCATCACATAATTTTATGTAACAAATACTAGCTTCTCTTTTGTGCTTGTCCGTGATGGCTGGTGACCAGGACTGAGGGACTTGTGACAGTCTTTTCTTGACTATATTTTTTTTACCTATTTCTCAGATTTTTTTAATTGTAAGGAATAGAAGCTTAAAAACAAATTAGCAGTGGAATCAAATGAGGACAGACCTTTATTCCACTAAGGTGTTACACTCAGTCATGGTAAACAAACCAAAATAAAAGGCTGGATTGCATTGTGGTTTTCATACAAAGGAAAGTAGAAGATAAGTGGTTCCCAGGAAGACAAAATGGAAGAGTTTTATCACAATTTTGTTTTCACAGGTCAAATACAAACTCTGTGTGTGTACAAAATACAGGTGATTAGTGTATGACTCCCATTAACTGGTTTGTAAATATCCTATTACACTGTTTTTTAAGGTGTGATGACTATAGTTTATTGTTTTAATCACAATTTTTGATACAGGAAAAAAATCAGAGTGAATGTTTAAAAACCCTTCAGGAACAAAAGCAGCAAGAATCCCTAGCCTTAGAAGAATTAGAGCTGCAAAAGAGAGCAATACAGTTAGAGTGTGACAAGAAAGTTCGGAAGATGCATCAAGAAGTAGAGACTTGTAGAACTGTGAGTAAAGATTCCAAAACAGTAAATGTTTACAAGAATTCCTTTCAGTACATATTTAACTGTGACAGGTTTGCAAATACTGTGGATTTATTGTGATTGGGTTGGTTTAATCTCATAATGCCTCTTGTAACAGAAATCTAATGTATTGCCATGGTATGCTGCAGCACGTAGTTTTTTACAAGATTAGATGGCAAAATGTAGAAATACGCTCACTTTATATCATGGCGTGGGATATGAATTTGTATCCATCTATGTAATTTTTATATATATTATGCAGGGGAGTTGAACCTTAAACTCTTCAACTTCTGGGTACTGCTACCATACAAACACCTTAATGGAAGCAAAGTTGAGAACAAACTAGGCGAATTAAAGGCTAATAGAAAAAGTTGATACCCACTAAAAATAGTGGAAATAGTGACTTGTAGTTATGTGAGCCTGGTGAGATGTTTTAAAACTTTATCAACTTGTTACCTTCTGAATATTCATATTCTTTTAAAACTGTGTTTTCTAACAGAGGATTCTCGAACTGGAAAGCTCTCTTGCAAAGTATTCACAAGATGACAGGAAGCAATTGGAGGCATTAAGTACTGTGATGGAGTCTGATAAAAAGCAGCACAATCAGGAAATCAGTGATATGGTTGAAAAACACAAGAAAGAATTGGAGAACATGAAAGAGCAGCAGGAAAAGTTTTGGACAGAAAAACTTCAAATCTTAAAGCAGGAACAAGTAACTGAAATAGAAAAAATGAGAAAGAAACAAGAACAAGAGATAGATTCAATTTTGAAAGAGAAAGAAACAGTTTTCCGTGCACACATAGAAGAGATGAATGAAAAAACATTAGAAAAACTTGATGTGAAACAAACAGAATTAGAAACGCTGTCTTCTGAGCTATCGGAAGCACTAAAAACACGTCAAGATTTAGAGCAAGAGCTGTCAGAATTGAACAGTAAAGTGTGTGAAGCAAAACAGGAATTGGAAGCAAAGTTGGAAGAAGAGAGGAAACATCACAAAGAAGAGGTTGAAAAGATGTTAAAAGAGCACGAAATGTCTATTCAAGGTGTTGAGAAGGTACTCAAGGAGGAACTCAACAAACTCAAGGTGTCATTGGAGGAGAAAGACAGACTTGTGGAGGAGCTAAAAGCACATGAACAGAAACTAAAGGAATCTGCAGAAAGATCTGACGCTGAACTTGTCCAAGTATCCGCAAAGTTAAAGGAGCTTTCAGAGTCTCATCAGAGTACTTCTACTGAGCAGACAAAGATTTATGAAGAGGACTTGGCACAACTGCAGCACAAGCTGACAGATGTTGAAGGTGAAAAATTGCAACTTATTGAGCAGCTAGGAAGAACTGAATCCCATCTGAATGAAGTGAAGAATGAGTTAGAGGCATACATCTCTCAGGTACATGAACTTAAGCAGCATTTGCAAGAGCAAAGCAATGAAAATACACAAAAAGTAACCTCTTTGACACAACAATATGAATGTCAACTGCAAGATCTACAAAGAGAGGCTGATGGGACAAAGAGAAGTCTAACTGAGAAGGAAAGTGAAATTGAACACATGAAGAAGCTGCAGAACAAGCAAGTGGAAGAGCTTGAGCAGAAACTGTTAGCTGCAGAGGAGAGAATTAGTGCTTTACAAGGAGACTATGAAAGTAAACTGAAACGTCAGGAGAACAAAATGGAGAAAATTAGACAGAAATCAAAAGATATGCAAGAAACTTTCAAGAAGAAACTTGCTGAGCAGGAAGCTAAACTGAAGAAAGAGCTGGAAAACAAGCAGTTGGAGTTCAGTCAGAAAGAGAGCGAATTCAATGCTAAAATGCTGGAAATGGCACATGCCAGCTCAGCCGGAATCAGTGATGCTGTGTCAAAACTGGAATCTAATCAGAAAGAGCAACTAGAGAGCCTTGCTGAGGCTCATAGGAGGGAGCTGGAAGAAATTACCCAGAGCTGGGAAAAGAAACTCAATCAGCAGGTTGAAGAGCTCCAGGAAAAACATGAACTGGAACTGCAAGAGAAAGAGCAGGAAGTTGGAGACCTGAAGCAGAAACTTGCCACCTTCAGTGCTGAGAAGGAGGGCTCCAGAACAGAAATAACCCGACTGAAGGAGGAACAGGTGAAAAAGGAGGAGTCCCTGAAGGAATTGCAAGAACAACTGAGGCAGTCAATGGCTGAGGTGGATGCTTTGTCAGATAAGGAAAGTGACCTGAAAACACAGTTGAAAAAATTGGAAAGTGACCTGAAAACACAGTTGAAAAAATTGGAAAGTGATCTTCATCAGTCCCTGAAAGAGCAGTCAGGACTCCAGGAACAGCTCAGCAAACAGAAAGCAGTTGAAGAAAAGGATAAAGCCAAAATTACAGAGCTGGTCAATACACTGCAAACACTTGAAGAGAAACTCCAAACTCTGCAGTCTTCTCAGAATAAAGATCATGAAAATTATAAGAGAAAAATAGAGGCAATTCAGCTAAAAGAAACTGAGTTCGAAAGGTGGTCAGGAGAACTTGCAGCCCAGTTAGATGCTTATTGGAAGAATGTCGAAGCTCTATTTCAAACAAAAAGCAATGAATTAATTGGAAAATGTAATGAAAAAATGGACATCGTAACACGCAAAATTGCAGATTGCAAGCGTCGAACTGCAAAAGTTAAAGAAGCAGTATGTGTTAAAATGAGTAGGATTGCTGAACTAGAAGCTCAGCTTAGAGAAGTAACAGAGCATCATTCTGCTGCAAGTACTTCTTTGCAAAAGTCAATGCAACAGCTGCAAGAGAAGGACAATTTAATTATGTCCATGAGAGCTGACATTGAAGGACTTGTAACAGAAAAGGAAGAATTGCAAAAAGAGGGAGGGCATCAGCAGCAAGCAGCATCAGAAAAAGAAACTTGCATAACACAGCTGAGGAAAGAATTATCTGAGAATATCAATGCTGTCACCTCAATGAGGGAGGAACTCCAGGAAAAAGAATCTGAAATCTCTGCTCTCAACATAACAATTAATGACCTCAATGTTAGACTTGAAAGCACGATAAGTTTAACAGAGAAGGAAGCAGCCATGTCTCTGTTAAGCAAGCAACATCAAGAGGATCGGTTGCAGTTATTAAACCAGGTACAGGAATTATCATCCAGAGTTGAGACTTTGAATCAGGAAAAAGCATCAGCTCTTGAGCAAGTCGACCATTGCACAGCTAAGCTGTCAGAGTGGAAGATGAAAGCACAAACCAGGTTTACACAAAATCATGATGCTATTAAAGATTTGCAGAGCAAGCTTGAATTAAGCAATACCGAAGCCAATAAAAAAGATGAAGAGCTAAATAGACTAAAGGAGCAGCTGGCTAACCAAAGCAAGAATCTTGATAGTTTAAAAAGTGAATTGGAACAAAAGCAAAACAGGAGGGAAAAGCAAGAAAATGAGTTAACAGCAAAATTAAAGAACCAAGCAGCAAGAATTGCTGAACTAGAAGAACACATGGCTCAGAAAACTTCAGAAAATGATTCCTTGATGGAGGAACTTAAGAAGTATAATGAACAAAAAGACACGGAGCAAAAAGAGATAGCTTGGCAACTCCAGCAGGCAGAGAAGGTGGCTTTTGAAAAGGACAATAGATTTAAGGAGGCTGAAGAAAAAGTGCTTTACCTGGAGAAGCAAATAGGTTCGCTGAAAGCTGAATTTGAAGCAAAGGAGAGGGAATTTGATCAAATGAAGTCAGCGATACTTAAAAGCAAAGAGGAAGAACTGAAAGAGTTGGAAGAGAGACTGAATGCAGAGAACAGCACTAAGCTGGCAGATCTGAAAAAGAAGGCAGAGCAAAAAATTGGTTCTATTAAAAAGCAGTTGGTGTCTCAGATGGAAGAAAAGGAACAGAAATTTAAGCAAGATACAGAAAATCAGTTAAGAGACTTGGAACAAAAAGTGCAGGAGAGGGAGGCCAAAATTGAGGCCTTAGAAGAAAAATTGAAGTCAACAAGAGATTCCACAGAATTAGAGAAAGAAATGCTGCAAAAAGTAGAGAGTGTAAAAGCTGCTGTAGAACAAGAAAAAAATAACATGCTTGAGAGTGTCCGGCAGGCATACGAAGAGAAAATGCACGTGTTACAGCAGGGCTTAACTGAAAAAAATGAGTTGTTGCTGAAGTATGAAAAGGAACAGCAAGAGAGTAATGACTCTCGTCTAGAACTGCAAAACAAACAGGACGAACTCCTTAAAAAACTAGCAAGTCTTGAGGAAAGCCATCAGGAGGAGCAGAGAAGGACTGAAAACCTCCGGAAAGAACTTGAGGAGCAAACCAAAAACTACTCCCTGTTAGCGGATGAGCATGCACGTTGTGGTGGCGATTTAGCAAGCAGTAGGGAAGAATTAAAAGCTAAAGAACAAAAGCATCTTGAGATGGAGAATGTAATTGGAGATTTCCAGAAAAAATTGCAGGAAAAGGAGGCAGTCAGTCAGTCTTTAGAACAGAAGATAAAAGAGTTGGAAAATAATCTAGTGAAGGAAAACGAAGTGCATAAGACGGAGATGGAAGATGTCAGTTTGAGATATGAAGAAAAGCTAAAAAGTTTGCAACAACAGTTGGACGAAAAAAATGACAGTCTGAAAGCTTTTGAGGAAAATGCTGAAGGAAAAGCTCAGTCTGGTTTGGAGCTGCAGAAGGTACTGGGTGATATGCAGAACCAGCAGAAGGACTTGCAGGCTAAAGTGGAAGAAGCTGAAAGGGAGAAACAGAAACTGCGCAAAGAAGTGAATAATCTTCAGAAAGACTTGCGTGCTCTGCGAAAAGAACATCAGCAGGAGCTTGACATAGTAAAGAAGGAGTCCTTAGAAGAAATGGAGCAGAAAATCAGGTAAATTCTTTGTTCCTGGTCTCGTTACCATTTCTTCGCTACATCTTTAACCACTAACACCTCAAGAATACTTTTTTAAAGCTCAGTTTGTAACAATGAAATAACGACTCGTATTTTTCTGTTATTTTTCTAAATAGACTTTGAGAAACAGCAAGAAAAGAGCTACTTGAAAGTAGCAGTTCCTGAACACATAAAACACTCTTCGAGTTGTCAGATTAAAAAGTGATTTGTCTTTTGGCAAAGTAATGCTGCTTTTGATTTGGTGTAGTGATGGTCGTTTTCAGCACTTCCAGAACATAAAATATAGTTCTGTTTTCCTCAAACAGGAACCAAAGTTTATTAAAACTTTGTACTGAGAGCTTCACGTTCAAATTTTATCAAGAATTGTTCATATGTATTGCCTGAAAATGTGGTGTACTGCTCAGCACTATACTGGTTTCTCAGGCAAGGAATTCCCTAAAGATTCTGCTTGTCTGTTTCACATTCTTTGCTTCTAGTTCATCTTCCTCAGCAAAAACTCCACATCTTTTGAAAAGGTTCAATTCTGGGTTGTTTTTTGAATGCAACACCTATGTTTTCCAGGTGAATTCAGTAGGAGGGGAACAAAAAGTGTACCCAGAATCTCACAGAATTCATACAATTCAAAACCATCCCATTCTAAAATAGTTTTGGAGAAATTCCAGGATCTTTTGCCTTGTTCAACTGTTCTTGCAGTATCTTTAAACATTTTTTCCTCACTGTTTTTTTGGACACTTTTTTTACAGATGTGAACAAGAGGATATTGAGTTAAAGCACAATTCCACCTTAAAGCAGTTAATGAGAGAGTTCAACACTCAGCTGGCTCAAAAAGAAAGAGAATTGGAAACAGCAGTAAAAGAGACAATCAGTAAGTGAAATACTAATAGAACTGTCATCAGTAAAATAGCCAGAAAAACAAATGTGCAGATGTTTTGGGGTAAGGGTTCTACCTGGGACTCTGGTAAAGACAATACATGCTTTATGACTGCCTAGAGAACTCGGAGAAAGAACCTCTCTTGCTCAGGAAATAACATATAAATGTTAATTGTAGCACAATTAGGAAAACACGTATGTAGCTGTTCTTCCTGACCCTGCAGGATGGGTCTTTGATGTAGCACTCTGTTTGCATCTGTCATGGCAAGAGTTACCTACAGTAGCCACAGGTACCAATCTTTCGATCATATGTACAAAAGAAAAAAAAAAAAAAAAAAAAAAGGAGAATAAGGTTTTAGAGGTGAAAGTATATTGCTAAATTTTCGTTGTAACACTCCTTTGGCTTCAGCAGTGCAAAACTTTAACATGCCAGTGTTGAATGTATAGCACTGGAGGGTGTCTTTTAGAGAAACTTGGATCCATCTGGGAATCAGAATTGCAGTTTCTTAGCTGCGTCTTGCAGGTTTCATTCCGTGTAAACGCTAACAGGTCCCAACTGGGTATGATGTCTGATTGCTGTACCATGTGGTTACACCTAGAGTACAGCATGTTTTACCTTCTCTGTGTCTGTCTTCTGCTGCCATGGTGTAAGTTGGAGAGGTGAGCAGAAAATATCTTTTGCCTTCACAGTTCCTGGAAGTACCCCTACTAAGTGAGGGATTTCTGTAGCTTTGCAGATGGTTCGATGACTTCTCTCTGTAGAGTAGAAGGTAGAATTAGTTGATGAATATTGGTCGTCATCTTAACTTTCAGAGAAAAGTTCCAGCATGAAGTAGAAAAAAATCGCTCCAGATACCGAACTGCAGACAGCAAACTTCATACATACTAGGATCAAGTGACATAATTATCAGTGACAGTGTGGAAAAATGGGCTTTCTTGACAAGTTTTCCTTATAGATGCCTTCCACAGTTGTCTTTAAACTTTTTTTGATACTGTTGTGACGTAATTTAAGAAAATAAATGCCTTTTTTTTTTTTAATAGGCAAAGCCCAGGAGGTAGAAACAGAATTGATAGAAAATCATCACATAGAGACAACACAGTTACATAAAAAAATTGCTGAAAAAGACGATGATCTCAAGAGAACTGTGGAAAAATATGAAGAAATCCTTGAGGTATCTTTCTGAAACATGATATGACTGCCTACATTTCAGAATGACTCTTCTCATGTTTTCATTGCGCTACTAGACAGAAAAACTAATTCTTTCTAGTAAAGATCTTGAATTACACTTGGTATGTATGGTGACCTTGCTTGCAATTAAAATGTTTTTTTTCTGTGTTTTATGAACGTGAAAGAACACCAAAAATTATGCCCTAGCTCTGATTGTTCAATACAAATTGTACGGTTAGGTCCTTATGTTCTTGAGCAGTTTATGTTCCAGATTGACATGAGGGAGCGAGTTTAAATTTAAACTTTACTGGAGTTGTGGTGGTGGTGTGTTGTTTCTTTTACGAATTGAAGTACAGTGGGTTTGGGTCAGCCTCACTCTCTGGCTCCTTCCTCTGGTGCTCTGTCCAGATTGGTGCCATAGCCCTCAAAGTAAGGTTCTGTTCTATGCAGGGTGCAGTCAGTTTGCATAGTTTTTATGCTAGTGACGCTTTCATTTTTACTTGTAAGTGAACAGTTTGTATATTTGCAGATAGACATAGTAACATTTCAACCAGAAGTCAGCAGCTGGCTTCGGTCTAAAGATACTTTACCTTTCACAGATGCCTTCTGTTTCAGCCAAGTAAATTGTCCCAGCCCAGTGTGTATGGCAACAAAAGATGAAATGGTTCTCAGTGCTAGACTGTACATCATATTGGGATGCAGACTTTAATTTTGCTCAGCTTAGTCCTGTTTGCACTAGTAATGTGATAAAAAAGAATGTCCCTTGAATAGAACCACTAGGAATAAACGTAAGTGAACTTCTGTTTGTTTATGCTCAGTTACCAGCCTAAAGAGCATGTACTGAGCGTGACTGAGCATTTAATACTAAAAATTTTGTTTTTGTATGCAGGTTGAGGTGTTCCACTCTGATTTTTGAACTCCTAGGAAGCTGAATGGAGATGGCAGGATATTAAATTTAGAGTCCCCTTCGTTTGCTAATTTAGAAAAATTGCATGATATAAAACATTTGAGTTTTGGTGGGTTTTTTTTGTACCATAGGTCTAAATTATGCTTTTCTGGAGGACTTTATTCCTCTTACCTACATGTGCAGCGTGTTGCCATTCAGATCCTTACTTTACTGGCCCAATTCAGTCTGTGGTTTGAAGTCATGCAGGTGTAATTCCTCTCTGTTTTCTGATGCATTCAGTCTGTAATTATGTCAGAAACATGCGTGCTGTAGTCAATGTGTGGTCTTGAAGGTTTAGCCTAATTTGACTTCTGTGCAAGTGGAGGACATGAACGCTGTCATTTTTTTGCATCTCATTGATAATGGCAATGGTAGTTGCGTGTGTGTTTTGTTTCTGTTATTTTAGGGAAGGGGAAAAAAAAAAGTTTAGAGAATTTGTTACCTTTTTGCCTGAAAAACTATTGTAAGCATCTCAAAAGTTAAGAAATATTTATGTTAAATTGAGTGCCTGACAGAAACGGGAACACATGCATCAGCAGATGTATAGATTTTCTCAATTTAGCCTAAAGTTAGCAGTTATTCCTCCACTTCTACCTGACTTGGCTCATGACAGGTTTGAGAAATTTCACATCAAAACACTTGTGGAGAGACGTTTGTCTCTGTCATAAATGGAAAGAAGATGAAGCAAAAAGAATGCCAGTTGCAAGAATGAATTTTACTCATACAACTTTGGAGCTCTTTATTGCATTTTAAATATGGTTAATGATGCTAAAAATTAGTCTAACTTGTTTTGAATGTATATCCTTAAAGATGAGCAGGAATCATTCAGTCTGTTAAACTTGATATGATTTATTTGTGAAGTGTTCCCCTGGTACTTCTCTTGCTTTTTCTGGTGTTTTATTATGTTCCATAAAAACTTTCATCACATAAGATTTCAATGCAAGTCTCCCTAATTAAAGGACTTGTAAATCAACATAGCCTGTAAGTAATTTTTCTTCAACTAAAGTGTATAATTAGAGAAAAATAGACTTTATTGAATTCTTAGTCTCTGACTGATGAAGTCCAAACAGCATGCACTTTATTTTCAGAGTATGCCACATGCTGTATAGTACAGGAAGTTCTTACTGTAAATACAGATTCTGTAGCATGCTGCAACCCCAAATGAGTTGTAATTATTTCAAATGCTAAATTATAATATCTGTTCAGGGATTTATAAAAAATAATGCCTCACAGGTATGTCCCTCTTACAGAAGTGTCATTTGTCATTTTGAGTTGAATTTCTTCCCTGCATTTCAATCACCTTCTATGACTAAGAATGATGTAAGGGCAGTTTTGATTTATTTCCATGAACAGCAGTCTATAAATTGTAAAATTTTAAATTCTTGATGTAAAAAAATCTCAAAAAAAACCCCAAAACCGAAAACAACAACAACCACCACCTGCCACCCCCCTAAATAAAACCCAAAACCCCAAACAAGGGACAGAGGCAACTGAATATGCCATGTGTTGGAGATTTTTACTAGAGGAGTGTAACCATCTATAAAAAACTCTTAGAAAAGGTTAGTTGTTGATGTATTTTTGAAGGCATAGAAAAATCATGTGATTGAGTAAAAAATAACACTGTTTGGAAGTCATGATGTTTAAGCAAATTTTTTATTGAAGGTGGATATTCTTAAAACTTTTAGGCTAGGTACAGTGGCTTTCCATTCAGCAGCTTTTGGAGCCAGGGTACAGGAAGTAAATCTGTGCCATCGTGTGTTCCCTTCATGAAGGTCACACAAGCAAGCACAATCTCTCCAGTAATGCACTTACTGGATTATACCCAAATGCTGTTTTAGTGCCCAATAGAAATAGCTCTTTTTTTTTTTTTTGGTAATTTTCAAAATCTATCTGTAATCTTAATTGTCAAAGGCCTGCAAAATCTTATTGAGCTCTTATGTTTGTTTCTTGCTCTTCTCTGTAGTCCTGTAGTGTAACTAGCCTCTATACTGAATTTCCAGCATATCCTTTCTGGGTACACCATAACTCTGTTGTTTGCTTTCTGTCCACTGCAGTGAAGGTTTTGAATGGTTAGGTGATTAACTGTATAAGTAATTTTCTTTTTTCCTGTATTTTGGAGGCTCGTGAAGAAGAGATGACAGCAAAAGTTCAGGAGTTGCAGGCACAGCTGGAAGACTTGCAGAAGGAATGCAAACAGAGGGTGGCAGAAGAGGAATGTTGGAACAGTGAAAAAGTGAGCTGGCACTAATGTTGATTTTTATATATTTAGGTCATCTCAAAACAACACAGCTGTTCTGAGTGTCAGATTATACTATTGAATGTTGAATGTGATACATCTTCAGGTCCACACAAAGCTCAAATATTTAAATGCTGTGAGTAAAGGGGCTTCCAGTTCTTGTTTTATCAGGATTTCAGGATTGGATTATCACTCTGAGGTCAAGAGGCAGTTGTCTTTCTTCCTCCTTAAAAATTAAGACTTCTTGTTCTTAATTCTTTCCTGTCTTAATTTGTTCATTGGCTGTCCTCGGTATGTCTATAGGAAACTAATTTGACTGTTACCTGGTACAACAGCATATATTTGCAACTGATACACTAGGGCATATGTGCAACATTGCAGAGGTGGAAGAGAAAATTGGACGGGGCCTGTGGACCTTGTCCACATACTTGAGCAGTGTACAAATCCACATCTAGATTTTACTTGTGCATTCAAATTAATTCTGTCATCTTCTATTTCCCATGGTATCTTTTGCCTCACTTTATTTATGTTTTATTTTGTTGCTTTGTAACATTTGTTTTGTTTGTTTGTTTTCCTTTCAGTAATAGTAGCAAAACTGACTGGAAGCAACTTTTTATGGCAATTGATACATTTGTTGGCTAAAGTTGGAGTCTCCCAAGTCACAGAAGTTTGTCTTACAAAACCTCCTGTGCTGCTTGTTGTCAGCTGTGGCCAAACATCACATAGAATGTATCCACTTTGACATGAAGTGTAACTGTACATTGAACAATATCTATCTGATTGATCAAACAGTTGGCAAATATGAACATCCTTAAGCGTTAGTGTTGGGATGTAAAAATATCAGAAACTGTCTTTCTTCATGATAAAATAAATGTCTTGTCAGATGGTTGAGCTCTTCAGAAGCAAGGATTGCACTTACAAGTTTGAGATCCATAGAGGAATGGTTTTCCCCTACATTCTATTTGCAGAGCATAGGAAAAGCCACAGGCTTTATGAAGCAGAGATGGGGAATAACTTTCCTTTTCAACACAACTCCAAAGGGGCTCAGGAAGAAACAAAACTGTGTTAAGGTTTAGGTTGCCTTAAAAAAAAGAAATTTCCCACAGAAATTGAAATTACAGCCTTTATATATACCCGTGACTACTTAAGCATTATTGTACCCATGACTACTAAAGCATTATTTTCCGTGGAGTTGGAACATGAAAAGATAGAAGTTTCAGCATAGAATTGTTTCTGTACTTCATGAACATTGCTGATGGTAGAGCTCATGAAGGTCTTAAGCTGAAGCTATTTTCAGATAAATGTTCCTATTTCCAAATGCAACTTATAGAATTCAGGGAAAAAAATACACTACGTTGACTAGTATTAACAGTAATTAGGGTTTTCTGGCACATGCTTCATACTCAGTTATCATTCATCTCCAATGTGCATTTTGGAAAGATTTGGAAATGCTAGGTTCCTTAAATTATATTCATGATAATTGTCCTACAGAATCAAATGAGAGAATATAAATGTAAGCTTTAGGTACTGTCAGTACAAATAAATTAAGCTATTTAGGGGACTACTTGTTTTTATAAGTATATGTGTGATTTGGTCATTTCAATTTTTATCATCCTCAGTTAACGCACTGTATCAGAATTAGGTGATTGTTATTTCTTTCCTTTTTTGTGTCCAGTGCTTGATATATTCAGTATTTTTCATACATTTTAATCTAAATTTTTGTTATTGTTGTTTTTCTAGGTCACAGTAACAGAACTTCAGGTAGGTCTTAAATTTTATTGATTTTGCTCTCTAGATATTTCCGTTTCACAGCAGCTTGAAAGCAGAAATACTGCTTTTAAGTTTGTGTGTGTTAAAAGGAGAAAGTTTATTGAAAACTATGATAGATGTTCAGCAGTTTCTTGATGATTTCCCTATGTGGCTGTTCTTTCAGGCACAGCTTGCACAGAAGACAACGCTGGTCAATGATTACAAACTGAAAGAGCAGGAGCTCAAAGAGCAGGTAAGGGTGCTGTTTGGAGGAGAAAAAAGTACTCTGCTTTGGTACTTCATGTTTGCAGTATTAAAAGGTTTGTTCTTTTCAAGTGATGATGTAGCACATCTCCACACGTAGTATACATGTCAAATAGTTTTGACTCATACTTGATCTCAGAAGATCTGTGCGCTTTTCAAAGTGTTCCTCTGTCCCCTGAGAAGGAAAATACCACTTGCCTGTGATACAGGTTAGCAAAACATTTGCACAATGAAGAATGGAATGGTGCACTTCATGGAATTCGGGATCTTTTCTTTTTCTAAACTAAACCTTTTTGATGCTAAGCTACAGCTTTTGTCATGTTTTCTTTTTATGGATTCTTATGTGTATAAAATAGACACATGTGTATATGTATATAAATACATACATATGCACAACATTTACTATAGATATTATGTGTACACACATTTCCTTAAGTAGTTTAGGGACTGTTTTTAATAACGTAATTTCTAATTTTGTCCTACCTTAAAAAGCAAATGTATTATGCTTTCACAGAAGGAGGTGATGTTTAGCTGAAAACTGTTTCAATTATCGTTCTTTTAGTCGCTTGTAAACACCATTTACCATTTTGACTGTTCTCTATTTAGATCCATGTACTGGAAGACCGGCTGAAAAACTGTGAGAAGAATATGTACGTCACATCAGTTGGAACACCGTACAGAGGTGAGCACACAGTTTTCATCACAAGTAAGTTTTTCGTTTGTTTGAAGGATGTGCTTTGGTTTACACAACTTATTAAAATGTAAGTCTCTTTAAAACACTCATATACTGTTTTTATGATATCATTGTTTTGTCTGTTCTAATATAGCCATTGTGTTTTCCGATGAGCAAATCACACAGCGTTTTGTTTGATGTTAGTTTTTTTATACAGTTAAAAGAGCTCTATAGCAGAGTTCTGTAAGCATTCTGTATCCCCAGGGGGAGTGGTATAGGCAGTGGCACTCAAAGGTGGGTGGGGAGAAGTTACCCATTTATCTTGTCTAGTTAAATATACATTTTGTGACATTAAAATTCTTAACAATATAAATATTAGATTTTACAGATTTTTCTTGTGTTTGGGCATTTACTCTTCTTGTAATTAGAGTTCCTTTGCAAGATCTCCTACTCTGATACAGTAATAAATAACATTAAAGAAAATTCTTTGTGATATGTTTCCTCAAAACTGTTTTTGGAGCTGAAAAACCCCAGGCATTTCAGGCAAATAACAGTCTCATCATTATTCGACTCATGGTGAGCGTAGGGAATGGAACAGACTAGCAGACTCCATCTGGAGGGGACCTACAACGATCTCTGGTCCAACTGCCTGACTGTTTCAGGGCTGACCAAAAGTTCAAGCATGGTATTAAGGGCATTGTTCAAATGCCTTTTCAACACTGACAGGCACGGGGCATTGCCCGCCTCTCCAGGAAGCCTGGCGCAGGGTTTGGCCACCCTTTTGGTAAAGAAACGTTTCTTCAAGTCAAGTCCAAGCCTCCCCTGACAGACATGACTTTGAGCCATTCCCATGTGTCCTGGCACTGGGTCCTGGGGAGATCAGCACCTCCCTCTCCACTTCCCCTCCTCAGGAAGCTGCAGAGAGTGATGAGGTTGCCCCTCAGCCCCCTTCTCTCCACACTAGGCAAACCCCATGTCTTCAGCCACTCCTCAGAGGACGTGCCTGCCAGCCCCTGCACCAGCTTTGGTGCCTTCCTCAGGAGATGTTCAAGTGCCTTCACATCCTTTTTAAGTTGTGGGGCCCAGAACTGCACACAGCACTCAAGGTGAGGCTGCACCAGTGCTAAATACAGCGGGATAATCACCTCTTTGGGCTGGCTGGTGATGCTGTGTGTGATGCACCCCAGGATGTGGTTTGCTCTCTTGGCTGCCAGGGCACACTGCTGACTCCTGTTGAGCTCTCAACCAGCACCCCTTTTCTGTGTCTGCTGTTGTTCCGTCCCAAGTGCAGAATCTGGCATTAGTTCTTGTTCAGTTTAATGCCATTGATGAAATTTAGATTCATATGAGTGACTATCAGTGTAAGTATTCTCTTATTTTTGTTTGCACAGATGGAAACCTTCACCATACTGACGTTTCCCTCTTTGGGGAGCCTACTGAGTTTGAATACTTGAGGAAAGTGCTCTTTGAATATATGATGGGTCGTGAGACAAAGGTATGGAAAGTGGTATATGGTGACCTGTGATTCAGGTTAGAATGCAGCTTAACATCCTTGCTGTATAGAATTGAAGTACTGGGTGTTTGTGATAGTTACATAGTGTGACAGGGTTTGATAGGCTTTCAAGGGTTTTTCTTCTGAAGAGGCGTGATCTATACCCTAAAAAGTTTGCCAGCATGCCAAGATGACTGGCGGGGGAAGGGGTTTGTCACATCTCTCACTAATGTACCTGTGAAGACAAAAACCTTTATAGGTAGGTATGGTTTTACTAGCAAAAGTCCTGTTGTCAGTCAGACTTAACGTACTGTGAAAGCTGGTATGCAAAATATTAGCAAGTGCTCTTTTGATGTCATCTTGACACAAAGATGGCAACTATAGGATTAAATAATGGTTTGTTAGTAGCTCTGAAAATGGTGAAATACCTCTTTAATTGTTGCTTAGAAATGTTTTATAGGGCTCCCAAATTTGTATACCTTCTCTAGATAGTATTAATTTACTCTTAAAAGTAGTGAAAAACTGCACAGTGGACTTCTTGTTGTATGCTGCAGGCTTGTGAAATCATTCTGACGTGGGAATTTTACTAGCTCTTAACAGTACTGATGCTTTGAGATTGACTGGGTTCAGAAGAGGTATGTCGCAGGACAAACATTTTTCTTGGATGATAAATACTGTGTGGATGAATTCCTCTCCTCCCTGGAGTTCTTCCGTTCTTTGTTGCCCTGCTTTCAACTTGGACTACTATTAAAAGCAAAGAGGTTTTATGTAGGTTTCTATGTTAATTAGCTTTGTTCTCATTGTGCTCTGTACAGAATAAAACCTGGTCTATGCAGGACATCTTGTCCTTCTGAGATTCCTCTTTCTTTTTCTTTTTATCCCATTTTTCACTTAGATATTAATTCCTTTTTTATTAAAAATACAAATCCCTGATCCAAAAAACCCCAGAATCACTGGTTACCTTCTGTTGACAAGCCTGTGGCTCATTGAGCAGCTCTCCTTCTTTAACCACAAACAACTGAAATCTGTAAAGAAAACTAATAACTGGATTTTATGATTTTGAATTGTGAGAGATTTGGGTGAAAATGCTGAAAAATGTCAGCAATGTTTCAGCTCCAAGCAAGTCCAGAGACAGCTGCAGGTGGTTATTGCAGGTAGCTGATGCATGTAGCAAATTTGCATTCAAGAAAAGCTAATTTGAAACCTCTTTTTCACTCATTAAGGCTATTGTTGATCTTTGAAGCATTGCTCTACATGCCTCAGAACTTTGGATTATAAAGCTGTGAGGGTTTTTTTCCTTTTTAACAGTGATGTACTGAAAGTTGCAGTTGATTTCTTGAATAACAGCAACAAACAACAGTCAGTGCTAAAGTAAATTGACTTTAACTCTCTTGTGTCTTTCAGTTGCTTTGTTAAAAAGCCATATGAATAAATATAGATAATAAATTTACGTATGTATGCATTTATATGTATGTATTTGCCCTGGAGATGATACTGTATTTAACCAGAAGATGTCATTACAACATTGCCTGCACCGTGGCTCTAAAATAACCCAGACGAATATTGAGGGGGGAAAAATAAATGAGAAAAGGTAGACATCTAGTTCCTACAATAACTTGAGAAGGCATTGTTTGAAAGTTGATATGGTTGAAAGGGGAAGTATATTTAAAGAAACAACCAGCAGAACTAATTTTCAAAGCACTACAATTTTTAGCTTGGGGGGGTCAGATGTAGATAGGTAAGAGAGACTGACAGAGTTCTTAAAATTGAATGTGATTGCATTCCTCTCTGTTGTATGTTCGTACTCATTTCATTACCTCTTAGCAATTTTTAATTGAGGGCCAATGTTCTGGTGTATTGCAGGAAGGGGAGAATTTCTGGTGTTGTCTAACCCTCTATAATTAGCTGATCAAGATTGTAGCTGGACTGGCATTTACTAATGGAAAAATAAAACAGAAGGAAGGCTAGCGTTTTTACAAATTACAATATGAAGAGACTTTATCCTCTTCGCTTGTGCGTCAAAAAGTACTTCCAAGATGATTTCATCTGCTGGTTTTCTTTCACCCATTAGATGTGCTGCTGGGAGACACTGAGCTTAGTGTCTGCTCTCATAGGGATTGTATCACATAATCTTAAATTTACTGAACTGTGTCTTGAAAACTGGTTTCATCCTGCTACACTGACTGGCAAACCATGAGCAATGACAATGTCATTGATAAAACCTTTTAATACAGTCCGAGTGTGTTAGTAAAGTATTAATGTGCTTTTTTTTTTTTTTTTCCCCTCAGCACAGTCCTTGAGTTAAAAGATCTGTATTGAGATTTACCTCCTCAGTACAGACATACCTTTCTCTCAGCTTTTGTTTTCCTGGACCAGACAAGGCTTTTTTTTTTTTTTTTTTTTTTTTTTTTTTCTCTGATTTTCTCTTTTAAGATCATTCTGGTGCATGATCTCCTTTTATAGTGCAAATATATTTGCTGTGTCTCAGAGGTGGTTCAGCAGTGGAACTGGTGATCTCTACAGACATTTTCCTGTTTACTGAAAGGAGTTTGAGAGAATCTGTGCAAACTATCTAGCTTGGATCGCCAGTTGTGCAGCCCAGTGATTGATCCTGGAATCATACTAAGTAGAGACATTCATGCATGCCTCAGTTGTCTTACAGGGCTGGAGACAAAGAGAAATGTTAAAGGTTGATAGTGGCTCAGTGTCTTAAGGGTCTGGAATTATGGTCACAACGTGTAACCTGTCACGTAATTTGTAAACTGGACATGTCTTCACTGGGGGATTTGCTGTCTTGCCTTTCAGTCCAACTTTATTTTTTGCCTTGTCCTTGGCAGGGTATATGAAATGAGATTGCCAGCTTTTTCTAAGCATGCACCTTGTTCAGAATATCTGAACATGGGAATACATGGTGTAAACCACTGGGTCAAATAAAATAATATTTGCTACAGACCCGTGAACAGTTGGACTCTCCAGCTGTACTGCACACTAAATCTGAAGTCTTGCAGAAATCCTAGATGCTCTACTTGGAACTTTGTTATACTGCTTGGAGTCTGTTCAGAGGCCAGAAAATGAGTCCAAGGGTTGTGTGTCTGTGACAAATTTTTGTGTTGACAGTGACATGGAAGAATGTCACGGAATACATATGGCAGAGATAGTAAATTTATGCAGATACTTCTCTGGCACCTGGACATGCTCTTGTGCATTGCAGAAAAACAAGGGAAATTTCTGTAAAACTTTTGATTTTGAGGGTTCTGCATTTGACCAGCAGCTCTTGAATTATAGAGGGCACTGACCAGTATCATTGTAAAAGTACTATTTTCAGACATGACATATTTATGTCTGTCAGCCTCATAGAAAGAAATGGAAATGCAAACTATCATCTCTTATAGCAGAACTGGCTCTTAGGTTTGGGAGAAAGCTCAGGGCCTTTCTATAGGTAGATACAGAGATGCACACGCAGAAATATACCCGTGTGTACTCACATACAGAGTTATTGGAGGTTTTCATAGAATAGACTGTTAGAGCAATAAGGTAAGCCTATATTAAACATACTATCCTAAGTTCTTCAGTCCTTATAACTTTGTTTCATAACTGTGCAACTGTGAATAGCATTGAATAGTTCTTCAAACTTTCCCTAGTGGCCTCAAAAACTTGGAGATGATTTCAAGTCATTGCTAGTGATAAATGGATGTTTTCAGGAAAGGTTTTAGATAGCCTCTATTTAAGTTGGCACATAAGTATCTCTGCTTTCATGGAGTATTGCTGTGTTTGTAGATTTTTTTCTTTAATATTTGCGTGCAGTTGCATCTTGTAGAAAATTATTAGGAGAGGTTTTTCTTAATAGCTCTGTTACAAAGAGTTTGGATAGATTGGAACTCAATGCTTTCTGATGGTTTAGTCGTAAATAATTGTGATGAGGATTTTGGCAAAAGAAATCAGGAAAGTGTTATGTTAGTTTGTGGCACTGAGCACATTCCTTCATATATCTGGGAACTGCAGGAGGGGCACGTAGTTCTTAATTAGGGGAAGTATTAATATGTTAAAATTAAGCTTTTTGTGCTGAAAGGCTTCAACAGGGCTTGATTTGTGTTGCTTTGTTTTAGTTTTAATTGTTATATACTGATTATATACTATATATATGTTATATATAGTTATATATGTTTTTTATATATATAGTTATATACTAATTAAGTTATATACTGAAATAATTGTTATAAATTAATAAAAGTCACCTAAACCTTGGTTTGTGCCTTTTGAAGTTTTTTTTTTTTATTCCCACTTCTCTGTAAAATGGGAACAATCATTGTATGTGTTGCACAAAGCCTTGGTATTCTTACATTGTCCATTTGAGGATGTCTAAATGCTTTGCTGTTTAAATATAAGGTTGCTCTATACCCACTAAAAATGTTTACACAGCTGGACTTTTGCATCTGACATTTGGATCTGCTTTCTCAGTGTTTCACTTCTTTACAAAATATTTGGATGATGTGAATACAGTAGAATCCATAAGGACTCTCTCAGGTGCCATGCACCTGCAATGTGCTTTTCAGAAAGATGGTGTTAAGATCAAATGTGGTAAGAACAATATTTGTAACAGTACGCTGTCTAATAATGGAGTGTTTGATCAGAGATACCATAGAGCTTGGGTTGTATGACAGTAGCTGCAGTTTATTACAGTGTGGAATGAAGATTCTTCATGGTTTCCATATAATTCAGTTAACGTGTCACACATATATGTGAAATAAGTAGTTGTATCTTACTTGTTTCACTATGTTTTCCATTGATATTGCTAAAGATGGCATCCAGTATTCTTAAATGCATTTTAAAATATTGCAAAGCATTTTAGTGCATATGAAATTACTTACAGGTGACCTGTTCCTTTTTAGACAATGGCCAAGGTTATAACAACAGTGCTGAAGTTCCCAGCAGATCAGACTCAGAAGATACTAGAACGAGAAGATGCTCGACCTTTGGTAAGTTATAGAAGTAAACTAAGTTTATGCAAGGGATTAGGTCGCAAAAAGAAGGAATTAGAAACTTTCTTTTAAGGCTCCTTTTTCCCTGTGTCTGCATTTAAGAAAACTCCTGTTTCCTCTTCTTCAGTGAAATGTCAAATTCAAGCTGTAGGTTTAAGTTTACAGCAGAAGTGAGTTAAAAAAACCCCAAACCACAAGCGTATTTTCTTAACTAGTATTTCTCATCATCAGTTAAGCTGTATTTCTGATAGCTATGAGTACAACAGAACAAAGCAAGTTCAGTCACTGCTATTCTGCAGATGACTTTTCTAATCAAAAAATAATTTGACAGGAAATTCATGTTTCTTAAATTGAGAAGGTTCTGTGGAGTCATTCCAGTTTTCATCAAAAATATGTTGAGAGAGGTTTTTCAGCCTTGGGATAAAATTGCTGGCAAAACCAAAAGCCATTTTGCTTGTAGAACAGAAAACTGATTAGCTCAGTCACCTGGGATCTGTGTGTTTGATGTGGGATGTGTACGTTTTTATCTTAAGTGAGTGTCCTAACAAGATGGGTCTTTTGTTTGTGTGTTTTGTTTTGTTTTTTTTAAGTGCCTGCTTTTATTTTTGTTCTGAAAAAACATCAAAATATGGTCAGGGACAGGTCAAAAATAAGAATCTTAAACAAAACCAAAGTGGTATGTTTGGTTCAGTTTTTTCCCAGTTTCAACACACTTCTTACTATGTGATATTTACTTCGTATCTGTTTCCCAGAAAGGTGAATTTGGGTTTGAGAAGGAGACCCAAAAAAGAATATATGAGCATAAACATCTCTTTGGTATTACTGTTACTATTTTATGTATTGGTGCTGCTTTTTATTAAGATAAAAACTGCAGTAATAGTTTTCTCTACGTTATATCTGGAGTCAACACTGTGGTCCCTCCCTTTGTGGGTTGGCTTAGTAAAATATTTAGGAATTACAGTGAGAGGAAGAATTGCACTCGGTTTCTCTCACTGGCCGTGCATACATATTTAGTTCGCACTTGCAGAAACAGAATAAAATAAAAATGTGAATACTTTGACATTTCAGTTGAAGTAGTTACATTAAAGTACATTGAAACAAATTAAGAAAAAAAATTCTATTATTTCATCTGCTTGAAGTATCAAATCTGAGGAAAGTGTTAAACACTTCAGCTTTTTCCTGTACGCTTAGTAGGTCTGAGAGTGTCTTGCAGACTTAAATATTTAAAATATTTCTAGAATGATATAAACACTGATAATACTGCAGCTCCAACAAGTGCACCCAAACGTGATTTTCTCTTAATACTCTTTCTCTGACCTTCAAATAGAAAGCTGGCACTTTTTTGTTTGTTTCTTTGTTTGTTTTGGCATGCTAGAGTAATATTTAGTCAACATTTTGATTTCTCTGTTGGCCAAAAGAGAGGTTAGAGAGATGGACCTTATTTTGCAATCCCTTTGGCTTTTTGATGCTTGAAACCTGGTCTTAAAACACACATTCGCAGCCTCTAATACTGAATAAAACTTCCAGCAAGCTTTGGTCCTTGGTATTAAAGGTCCTTAATATTAAATTTCAGCTAGAACATACAGTGAGGTTTTTTTGCAGGCTGCAAGCGCTGTGATGGTCAAGGATATTGTCATTCAAAGGGCTTTGTGTCCTGGTCAAACACTTCTTGGGTTTCAAGTAGCAGTCCTTCCTTGGCTCAGATCTAGCCTGTGAATTTTTTCCTTTCCAAGTCCACAGAGACTAAATTAGGCATCGAATGGGAACTCAAATATTAGGGCATGTTATGGAGGGTGTAGTCATTTTTCTCTTCACTTTCCAAGCGTCTGATTTGGTTTCCTGAAGAACAAATTATTTTGGAGGGTGAGCCCTTTTGTAATTCTGTTTAGGACTAAAGAGTTAGAGGAGTCTTCATAAGTTATTGTGTCAAGAAATAATGCTTTTTTTAAAATATATTTTATTTATTGACTTTTACTAACATGGCAGTAGTGTTTCTCCACACTTAATATTGGAGTGCTGCTGGTGTTTGAAAATACCCAGTATTTACATCTCGTGAGGAATAAAGCTCTACACTACAACATAAATGTGCATTTTTAACATACAGCTTGGTTGTTTCTCTATGTTAGTTTATGGCCAAAACATCTATAATATTCATGTGTAAATTGTTAATTAACTGTGTTACTGGAAAAGAATAAGCATGTGTAGTACTAAGTATCTGTGAGTAATTTGCCCTCTTAGTGGGCATATATTTAACAAGTTTCTGAAAACTTTTAACAAATTCCTAGGTCAATAAAGGTATGCTAGATCACTGTATCTCCAGTAAGGTAGCTTGTATGACATAGTTGTGACCTAACTGCCGCGTTCTCATCCATAAGCAGTAGTTGTCCATAGAGTTCTTATCTACACTATTAACAAAGTAGTCCAATAAGCTGTTTTCTTCCTGGCTTTGTAGTTTGCCTCACCTCGCAGTGGTATCTTCTGAATATGCCATCAGTCTGTGCTTAGTTAGCATGTGGGTGAGTGAAGCCTGATACATACTTGTTTTATTTAAAGATGAAACCTGTAGTATGAGATTAATCATTCTTCTGCTTTCTTTTGCTTGCCTGCTCTTGTTTGTTAAAAAAAAAAATAATCTTTTTTTGTTCTATGTGTTCTATGATAAACTTTTTTCTGCTCTTAATCATGTTTTGCTTTACCAAGCCAAGTTTGAAAAAGGTAAATGTTGATTCAAAACCAATCTTACTGAGTTATGAGTATAACTTGAAATGTTGATTGAGCTACTGAAATCTCAGTTTTAGGAAAAAAATAAATCAGATTTTAAAGCAATTAATATGTAATATTAAATTCTATTGCAGTTGGCTTTGTTTTGTCTTTGTTCACTTTTTGAACTCCTTTGTTGAATAAGCAAATAAGTCAGATTTATGGTAGACATATACTATACTGCTTGAAATGAATTATTGCATCTTATGAGAATGGATTTTTTTAAAAAAAGATTGATGAAATATTCTCTGTAAGGGAATTGGGATATGATTGCACTTAAACATTAGTACCTTTTTGAATCAGAGCTTTGGCTTGGATCAAGTGAAGCTAGAGTAGAGAGATTTGGGAGAACAGTCTGGGGAGCTTCGTGCTCTCAGTTTATTGTGCCATTTTTCAAGTTTTATTAAGCTACTCCCATCATGAATCCTCAACACTAATTCTAGTGTTACAGAAAGGCAACAGCTGATTCAGGCCTAAAGATGCAGGATGCTTCAGGCCAGCCGAGCTAAATAAGCAACAGGGGTTGAGAGAGGAGTAGGAGATGGAAGTACACAGGTAAAACTTTCTGCACTGCCTGGTGAGATTACAACTGGAGCCGTAAGTGGTGTATGACACTTAATAAACTCTTCAGATGAATCCTGTATGATACGGTCAGCCCAACTTTCCTTTTCCTCCTCCTTTGCAACTGAGAAGCAAAATGGAGTAACTTGGGCTGTTTGGGCTGCTCCCAGTACAAAATAATACCTGTTTCAAAGGAAACAATCTTTTTATCTTAGCAAACAGTCATGCTTTCTGCTTTATTTCGTGTTCTTTTAAAGTTTTGATTACAGTGGCGAGTAACATTAAAACACTTGTAGGGTTTGGGCTGTTTTGCTTCCCAGACTTGATCACTTCCTGACAAAAGCAGTAACTGTTTTTTCTAGCCCTCTGTTGAAGGTAATTGAATTGTTGATAATGACAGGACAAAGCGATGTGCCACACTACTGCAGAAAGCATGTCTGAAACTGCAGTTCATGTCATATGCTGCCTGTCAGGTGTTCAGCTGCATGTCAAGTGTATCGCAGAAGGGGCTTCATTTAGACTTACTTGCTTGAAATCAATTAATGATTTGGCATTTGATTTATCTGAAAGTCTTCCATCTCCTATTCCTATCCATTAACAAAGTCGTCATTATTTTAATATTTAGTGCTTCTAAGTTGCTATCAATAATGTAACATTTGTTCATTTGTCCTGACTTTTCATTCTCCTAGTCATGGCTACGACCATCTTGAAGAAATTGTGATGAGACATGACGTTGCTGCTTAAAACTGTGTCCATATCTCTGGTGGTGTCCCTTGAGAAAGGGTCACGAAGAAAAGCTATTATTCAAGGTCACAAATGGAACAGCAAGAACCAAAAGTCAGCACCACCTTTGGACCATGAATATAGTTAAAACTGCCTTGACAAGAAACACTAATCAGGGGTTATCTGGTGATGAGACTTTTTTCTCTTCTATTGAACACTATCTTCTATTTTGTGTTAAAGTTTATTTTTTTAAAGGAGAGAAAAAGACTTTATCCTGGGAAGGAATTGCCCACTACTGTATCTCTATACAGGCTTTACTGGGTGTTTTTTAAGAGTTGAAATAAACGGTTTGTTTCTTCTATTTATTTTTTTATTTTTGAATGACTTGTGCAATACATTTTTGGATGGGTAGCGGTTGAGGTGATTTTCCTGATGAACTAGGCACTCTTGATGACTACTCTCTCCCGATTTGATCTTAGGATTGTTTGCTAAAGGTCACTTCTCTATGCTTTTGCCTACAATAAATCCAAATTGCAGTACCTCATTTGTTTACTCCTAGCTTTTGTACTTCTATTTTCTGGAGAAAAAGTACGTTACTGTAAATTGTAAATAGTTAATACATAACTGTATCATATGCTGGTCTGTGACTGTTGACAGGACTAATCTGACAAGAGCTGAGATTAAATAAAGTTTATTTACTCTATAGTTTTGGAACTTCTTTGGTCTGATTTTTCCTTTGAAGGGATCCACCAGTTTTGTTCTTATTCCTGTTCAAGATGTCCTTAGCAGAGACATTCCCAGGCTGAAATCCCTCTCAGGAGAAGAGGAGAAAGTCTTCTCTTTGCTTCTGTTGCACAGCAGAATGGCATCCTCCAGCACGTTGCCTGACACAGTGTCAGCCAGCAGCAGGCTTGACATGGCTACGTTTGACTGAAAAATTTGTGTTCCTCTCGAGCTGGCTGAGGATTTGTAGGATTTTGCTGTTGCTATCGTTACAGCAATCTAAAACTTAGATTGGAGTTTCAGGTTTCCATGTAAGGTATGTGTTGTCTTAGGCTTTGGGAAATTAAATGCAGAGGGTCTGTTACTCTGACAGTCAGTATCACTGTGATCGCTCATAGTTCTCTCACAAATAGGCTGTTTTTCATATTTTCTCTTTTTGTTCTTTTCCCTTTGCATGAAAGATACTAGTTATAAACTCTACTTCGTCAAGCGTGACCTAAGTGCAGTGGAGCAAGCTGAAATAGTCTGTAAAATATTCATACAACACTGGATGGAGTAAATAATTTTTTATTTTACCTTAAGTGACCTAATGAAAGAACACAAAGGACATTTTAGAGTTATCCTTAATTCTTTTTTTTAAAAAAAAAAAATCCCAAAAAAGTTAAATTTTTTTTTTCCACTTCTATATATGTCATAAGCAATCACATAACTATTCCATAACATAATGGGAAAGTGTGTTAAGTACAAGAGCTTTATCAGTCTGAAGTTTTAACTGCTTCTAGATTTTGTTTTAAAAGAGAATATGTAAATAAAGCATCACTTTAGTGTTTAAATAAAGGAAATAGGGTGAAAGCATGGAAATTAAAGCTTTACTTTGAGCAGCATTTTTTTTGTTGTTGGGAGTGTCATAAAATCCAGCTAGTATTGCCAATGTGACTATAAACTGATATACTCCAGGCCACAAATACTCCTGATTATAAAATATCCTTGTTCAGACACATGTAGCTAAAAGCCAAAGACCCTATCAAAGATTTGGCTGCCTTTTTAGCACAGGTTAGAGGATCTCAAGCTTGTTCAGACCGTGTTGTTAAAAGATGCTGCTGCAAGAGAACGTATTTGCATTGTCTTATGTTGAACTTTCCCCCAGTTTTACATGCAGTATGCATCATACTTATAATTGTAGGGACATGTGCACATGTGCATAGAGAAAAGTGTATATATCTATACAGACAGGACTGACAGCCTCTCCCCTATGTGTGGGATATCCAGACTGAGCTGCATATGAATCCTCGTGGCTGTTCCCAGACCCTGGTCCTCAAAAGCGTTGCTAACGTGAGATTTTCAAACTCTGGTTGTGCGTATTCAGGATGTTGCAAATTAGAGATGCTAGAACAGATGTAAGCAGTAAGTTGCATGTTATTCTGCATTGTGTTCATGATATAGGAGTTGCCACCTTTAATTTTCCCTTCTCCTGCTGGCTGTCATTTACACTGGTTCTGGTCTTTGTTAACATTGAGTTAGTTTCCTGTATGTGTTACAGTGACTTGCACTGGCACAGGTTGAGCAAGGAAGTTGTGGATGCTCCATCCCTGGAAGTGTGCAAAGCCAGGCTGGATGGAGCCTTGAGCAACCTGGTCTGGTGGGAGGTGTCCCTGCCCATGGCAGGGGGTTGGAACGAGATGAGCTTTGAGGTCCCTTCCAACCCAAACCATTCTAGGATTCAAAGCCACGTTGACTCCAAGTAAGCACATCTCTAGAAATTTCTTTCATTGTAGAGCAGTAACAGCTATTATTTCCTACAGTTGCCACTTAATACCATGTGACATTCCAGAGAAGTGGTAATTAAGCCCATGGTAATCGCTTGTTAGCGTAGGGATGTGCTAGCGCATCATGGTACAGTAGTGGATGATGGTGGAGTTAAGGGTGGTGCAGACATGGGCTGTGACACAAGTTCCTCCTCTTGGTTGCAGCTTCTAGAGCAGTCCAGGTCACATCAACACCCGGTGGCCATTGGGCAAATGAAGGAGGTAGTTGTTTTATAAGTAGGCATGTTGCCGTAACCAAAGCAGGCGTTGCCAAACCAATTTGGCAGGTGGCTCTTCCAAACAGAGACCGAGGCCTGCATGGCCCCAGGGGCTGAACAGGCTCAGGGGCTGGTGGTGAAGCGGGTGAGCACGGCTGAGCTGTACCAGCCTCTCTCTCTGGCTGCATGGCCAGGGTCACCAGCATTTCTCCAAGCATTTAACTCAACTGAAAGGACAAGGGATGAATAGCAGAGTGTGTGCTGTAATCTTTGCCACTGTTTATATTTTGGAAACTTTCGTGGTCCAAGAAAGTATTTAGCCTTCTTATTTAGATCTATGATTCCTACTTGTTACAGTGCTGATGTCTGCAAGAAAAATAGCCGTCGCATTTAGCGGCATAATGCACCGTCCAGTTTTGTTGGAGTAAGGGAAGCACTTAAAAGCTTTCTAACTTGGATGAGGCAGTAGTATATCTTTTGCAAGTGAATCAAAATGATCAAACAAACCGTATGTACAAATTTAGAACAGGCATCTCTCTGTGGTTCCTTAACTGTAAGCTGCTGCTTCTGCTGAGTCTCGCCAGTCTTTCTCACTCAAGCCACAAGCTCTGGAGCAAGAGCTGAAATGGAAAACTAAGAGAGTGCCTGAATGCAAAAGAGAGAAGAAGTAGGTACAGACTAAAGTTATTTGAGATTCATAATGGCAGATCAGATGAGAAGTACTGCATGTATTGCTGGGTTAGCGTGGAAGTTTTGAGTTCACTGTGTTTGCCTTGTCTTTGACCAACACTCCAGCTGTTCTTGCAGCCCATCAGCCGTTCTGGAGGGGGTAGAAGTAATCGATCATGAGCAGGCACAAGCTGTCTAGAGGCAGACCTCCCCACTGTCCATGAGATCTTGTGCCCAACACATGAGAATTGCTGGAATGGAATATCCTTTGTTAATGTAACTGGATATTCTGGTTCACTTACAGATCTATATATCGTCACGGATACTACCAAATTATTATCCTTGCTGATGCAATGAATTATTCTGGCAATGAACTGTGGTATTGAAAATATTGGACTTTCCTTTATCATCTAACAAAATGGGCAGTACTTCCCTATGCCTAGAAGTGGAAAAGCCACCTGGAGATGGTTTATATGCTTGAAACAACTAAATTGGAAACTGTACAGGAAGGACACAGCCAATTCAGCAGTTCTTATTGGTGTATGTTGTGATGGCTGTCTAGGGCTTATACTACACAGAGTGGTATGCTTTAAAAATAGTGGAGATTACTTCCCCTCCTCATAGCCTAGGCTAGGACCGGAGTCATGGGGCTCTTTTAGAATGGTGATTAAATAAGTGGAGAAAAAAAAAAGGAGGAGGGATGAGGGGAAAGACTAGGGTCTTGGTTTACAGCTGAGCTATCTTCAGAGAGTGAGTGTTTTGCTTTCCCACAGTGAATTCTAGCTTCGACTTCCCCAAAAAGTGTTTCTACATAGACAGAAACTGTCCTCACCTTGAAGCCCTGCAGCCACAAGTGTTATCTGTGCGTTATTTAAAGCACAGCCCCAAGATTCCAGTGCTGTTACTCACTGAATTAAAATCTGATCCAACCACAAATTCAGTACAGGAGATGTCTGGCTTAGTTGAGACTGGATTTTCCCCCCCACCTCAGCTTCAGGTAGCATGTTCCAGACATGATGATTCTTGGGTTGTTAAACTCTTTGAGATGAAGCACAGTTTCTGTGTATTTTATGCAGGTTCTGCCACAGTGGGACCTCATTTCTAGGATGGACCAATAGAAATGTGACTATAAATACAGGGTGAGCAGGAGAGATCCAGGTTCTCTGTACTTCTCTTCAAGACAAGGATATCCCCACACTACCTAAAAGTACTGTGGAAGTTGTGCTGTCGTACAGTGCTCTCCTTATTCAACCAGTGATAAATGCAGAACTGCCACTCCAGTCCCTGGGAATCAAGACAATGCTTTTATCTGTGGGCCCCTCTGACCTGCATCTGTAGGGTTTTTTTAATTTTGGGGGTTTTATTTAATGTGACTGCTTAATACAATACTAGAAGAGGGGAGAATGCACTGGTGGCAATGGCCAGCGTGAATAAAATCTTACACAGAGACGTGTGGTTGCTTTGTTCTGCGCACGGCCACACATAGGACCTGCTACATTTAGGCTTCTAAGTGTAGGCAGATAATCTGCTTCAGTTACTTGTAGTGGTATGAAAAACCCTTTTTAAAAAAAAGCTTTTAGTGATTAGAGACAGCCTTTCTGCTTGGAGAGTGAAGTGCTGGGGTCTGAACCCCGAGCCCTGAATTAAGGTTGACATATGGGTGGTTCCCATGGCCCTTTAAAAGGAGGGGATGAGTTTGCCTTTTGGCTTTCCTCCAAGGTGTGTCTGGCCTTGCAGGGAAAGCCCTTGGGTAAACAAGCCCCAGGTGCCCTGCATTGGGTAAATGAGTGCCAGGTGTCCTGCTGTGGGAATAAAAGCTGGGACCACTTGCAGGAAGAGTTGGAGTGTCTGTCTGTGAGGTGGATGCACTTTGCAGAGTTTCCCTGTTGAGGAGGGACCTCCTGACTCTCCCTGCAACTGGGCCCCAGTCAGGTTTGGTGCTTGTGAACGTGGGCTCTGTGGGAACAGCATGTGGCTGCCTCTGTCCTGTGTTATCAGCCTCTTGGCTTGGTTGTCTCCCATCTCCTCTATGGGAGACTTTGTTGCATTGTTTGTTCCTCTGGTTGTTGGTCATTTTGTATTGTTCTTGGTTGATGTCTGTTATGTGTGATCTGATTGACTTGTTTGTGCCCCCAGCGATCACCCATGTACTGACTCTCTTGTGTACAACAGAGTCTGGTTACTGGTTTGTTCTGCTGCTGGCTGTGTCCTTTGTACTAGGCCTGGTAATCGGTGAAACAGGGAGCGAGACTTGACCTCGCACCTTCTGGACAGGTGCATGTGGACACCGTGATGAACCTTCAGGGTGAGGCAGAAGTCTGGGCAGAGCCAGTGGGTTCCTCAGGTACTGTACAGGTGGTCTCTTCAGCTCCTCTTTTACGTGCTGGTTACGTGCGATTATTCACTAAACACTTTTTGTTATACACTTTATTTACTTTGTCTGCTCTGACCCCCTCCGGGCCTTGTGCATCAGTGGCTCCTTGGAAATAAGTTTTTAAACAGGCAGAAGGTGAGGGTGACTTTCAGCGTTGGTCTGCTGCTTGATTTATGTAGCGTGGGGAGACCAAGCATAAGAGGCAAATGCATGAAGTCATTGGCTTATTTTTAGATTGAGAATAAGAGTGGGTGGGATGCTGACTATAAGGAAGCCAGAACTAATGTTTACTTTAGATAAGCTCTAATATTGCCTAAAAATAGAAGTCAATTTATGTATTGTTCTAGACCTCCTTCAGCAGGATCCTGATGGTTTTCAGAAAGCCCTTGTGGCTGCAGTAATGGCACGCTATAGTTAAGGAATCAGATGAACACGGTAGACAGGAGGAGGTAAAAATAACTTCAGTTCATGCCCTTTTGACAAGGTGACAATTAAACTTTGCATATATCTCAAGTCACTGCTGCTGTCAACTAATTAGGAGCATAGTTTAATGTATTGCACTGGGATGCCTGGACTCGTTTATCATGTGTTGGACAGGCAAGGTCGTTAACCATCTCGCCTGATTCCATGCGCGCTGTCACCAGCCCAACCAGGCTGGTCCCTGTTATGTGGGTGATGTTGCTGAGGGCAGAAGCATGGCTTGCTTTCACCTGGGCCATGCAGGTCTGTAAGCACTCCCAAGGAGGGTAGGGAAGCATCATGCACTCAGTTTTTTCTGAAAGCTCTCCTTTTCTCTGAAATCAGAGATGAGGCTGAGCTTGGACCATTTATTTTTTCTGGAGTGGCCTCTACCAAAACCCCAGTCTTGCAGCTTGGGCATGACAGTTGCTGTGTCCATTTTGGAAGACATCCCGTTGCTAGTGCCACCTGGTCAGTCCTCATCAGCTGAGCAAGAGGGCTAGGAGTGTGCAGCTTTGTTTTAATAGAGTGATGCTAGAAGTGACTCAGTAGAAATCAGCAGGTGAAGCACAAAACTGTTGCATCAACATGCAAATTTGTCTTATGTTCTTGCTGGTCTATGGGATGATGAGGTTGTTACTGCCAAATCCCTCACAGAACTTCTCTTATACCAGGGCCAGTCACTGAGGCATGTGAATAATGTCGCTCATAAACAAGAGAGCCTGCTGTGTTATCATGGCTGCTGTGCTTCTCTCATCACATTATTTGTAGCAAATATCGCTCTGGGGATTGCAAATTCCGTGCCTTATTTCCACTGATTTAAATTGAATTATACCTGCAAAACATTTTGCCCTAGAGGGTGGGGGGGTTTGAGGGGCTTGGGTTTGTTTTTTGCTTTTGTATTTTAATATCACCGGCATCAACACAGCATCCTTCTTGCTATTTGGATGCTAGAATTCAGTGTTTTTCACATTATTAAGCTGGATAACAACACTGCTTCTGGCATCTCTTATGCCAATAACAAGTCCCATGGACTCCTTCTGTTTACTTTTCTGAACTCCTGTGTATGTGCAGTCCACACCAGATCAAGCCATAGCATAGTAGACAGTTTAGGAATACCTGGGTCGCTGAAGGGTCCTGTGTATCCCAAATTACTTAGTTAAAAGCTCAAGCCTTGTGTGTTTTGGTGCCACTGCCAAATGCAAAAAGTGCCTTTTCTGTGTGGGGAGAACAGGTTTAGATCTCTTGAAGTTGAT
Source organism: Podargus strigoides (assembly GCA_028020825.1). Taxonomy (NCBI): domain Eukaryota; kingdom Metazoa; phylum Chordata; class Aves; order Caprimulgiformes; family Podargidae; genus Podargus; species Podargus strigoides. The sequence goes on along the minus strand of CM051623.1, from coordinate 9,906,707 downwards.
AAATAGGTTATTGTTCACCTGAACTTTTCACACGAGGAGCGTATGATAGTTAACATGTGGAATAATAAACATAGCGTGGCCAGCTAATGGGAAGCAGATGTGCCAAGAATGCCAATCAACACATTTGAAAGCTGTAGTGTAAACTGGACCTTTCGACAAGTGTCCAAAGCTCTTGTGACCACCACCAGGGTCTCAGACTGATAAATTTAGAAATGAAGGCTAAAGAGAGAAGTAGAGACACCGCTTTGGTGTGTAAATCGATGAGATTTAGTATCCCGTAGAAAAACGGTGGGTCACAGGATCTACCATGTGGCCAGTATTATATGATTTTCTTGTATCTAGTGCACATTTCCCACTTGTGATTTTTGTTTTGATGTAGTGAAATGAGATAAATGAGGCAAAATCTACTTGTATTGAACTTAAAAAATTCTAAACAGTCCAGCTCCATTAAAGCTTCTGGGAAACCTTCCATGGGTTTCTGTGCGTTCGGTGCAGGCTGTGGAAAAGGCCCTCTATCAAAAGTGAAAACCAAATTAAGGAGGCAATTGACAGTCTCTTTATAATTATATACTTAATTGTCCTGGTTTCCCAGGAACAGAACCATGGACCAGCCATGCAGGCAGCCATGAGTAGCCCTGAGTCAGCTGGGAGATCCAATCAAGGCAGCTGACTCACAGGTGTAACCCATACCACTTCATCTGCTCATTATAAAAGGAGGGGATCCTCTAGGAGAAGAAGGAAGAGCTGCCAGTGGTTTGCAACTCAGATACCAACCAGTGATAGGGCTGAGCTACTTAAAAGAACTGTGATAAGGCTCCCTTGTGCCTCAGATACCCGAATTCTCATCAGCCTGAGGCTGATGTAGAAACTGCAGGTTTTGTGACAGATGTCTTTGGTGTAGTGAGGTTGGTATTTCTAGAGTTTCTTTCTGGTCACAGATGAGAGAAGGGTTTTATCTCTTGACCATTTTTGAGAGCCCAGCATCAGGTGCTCTGAATTGTCCACTGGTGGAGCTTCACTTTTCCTTAAGGTGCTCTTGCACCTTGATGACCTGTGCCGTTCCTCACAGTGGGCCTGATGGGCAGCAATCAGTGGAGATGGAGGAAACAGGATTTCTTCATCATTTTGCTTAAGATGCACCTCATGGGGCTGATGCAGCTATTTTAGGGGGAGCTACCTGAGTTGTGTTGTGTGTGCTCTTGGAATATGTTGCCACAGGGCTTTTTTCATTTATGCATTTTTTTAATCCATGGTCTGCCAGTAAGACCAATGCAGAAAGCAATTCAAAAGGAGCCTCTGTTTGGTTTGCAATGTGTGTTTTTAAATATATAGTATATGAGTACGTACAGCAGGTCTGTAATTCTAACTACATGCAAACAAACACCTGTCCCTCAAAAGGAACAATTGATTTTTGCATATAAGGCTCTGAAAATTCTGACTTTCCACTCTATTCTTTTAGCTATTATTTTGAGAAGATGATTTTTAGTTAAAACATCAGCTTCTGTATCACCTAAGCTTTGCATTGACTCTGGCTTCCACCCAGATAAAACTTTCTGAATTCTCAGTCTGTTTGGAAAACTCTAGTAGAGCTCTATGAGAAAGGTAAGAGATGGTGGTTGAAGAGCTAACAGCAGCAAATAACAGCACCAGCAAGGGAATAATTATTCTTCTTCCCTATTTACTGAGCTGGAGAACTAGCTACAGCCAATCATAGAATCATAGAAGGGTTTGGGTTGGGAGAGACCTCAAAGATCATCTCGTTCCAACCCCCCTGCCATGGGCAGGGACACCTCCCACCAGACCAGGTTGCTCAAAGCCCCATCCAGCCTGGCCTGGAACACTGCCAGGGAGGGGACAGCCACAGCTTCTCTGGGCAACCCATTCCAAATGGAAGAACAGAGCAGTAGGAATTAAATTATGTGAGGAGATCAGCATAGGCACCTTGTTCATTTTTTCCGGTGGGAACTCAACCTGGATGTGTTACTTTGCAAAAGTAATTCCTCTTGTGTTTGATGCAAAAATTGAGGGCGACATCTCCTTAATCTAACAGCAATAATGGAGGAAGGGAGAGTTTGTACCATGGGAGTCAGAGTCTGGATTTGCCCGTAAGTCTGGATGCTGCGGGTGGTTTCATGTCTGACGCGCTGAAATGGTAGGAACTGGAATGGTGGCAGCTCCTCTCAGTGGGACTGTGTAGTTACAGTCCAGCTGTTCCCTACCTCCTTCTCTGGTAGGCAACAAAACACGGGGAGTGCCTTCTTTATCCAAAATAAGTGATATTTATCATATTTTATGTATATATACTAATATTTTGGTCTTTTGTCATTATTTCTTTTATGTATTGGTTACAAAGCAACCCCCCTCTTTCTGACAGCTCCAGCAGTGATGGGGGCTTGAAAAGAAAGGGGGGAAGAGAAGCCTTTCCCATTTTCCTTACATTGAGATGAAAGGTGGCTGTGGTCTTCTCTCCCCTTTAGTGGGGGAGGCCATCATAATCCACCTTTTCCATGAAGCCACAGTGGAAGTGGAATCGAAGAGGCTGCTCTTAACCCAGTAGGCAAGAAGAGCTCCAAAAAATGTCTGGAAAACATCTCATCCACTGCATTATTATTCCACTTGTCGCTGCAGTTGGATGCTTCCCATTGCTTTCGTAAGCGACATGCCAGGATGTTATCAGCTAAACCTGCACCATGGAGACAGGCGGTCTCTGTTTCTGCTCGGGCTGACAGAATTCCCACTGGATTAAGTGTTGTGAGATGACTTCAGGACTTGGATGTGCAGTCAAAGAAAGGAACGGGTGGAAGTGTGGTGTTCCCGGCCTTGCTCTGCACAGTCTTCCTTGCCAAGAATGGAGAGCTGAAATTTTTTATGGACTGACACAGTTCTGTATCATATCACTTCTAGTCAAAATAGGCACCCCAAGAGCACTCCACAACGTGAGAGGCAGTGTTTCATTCACCTCATCCAGCCACTTCGCTTCCCTCCTCCCTCTGGAGGCGGAGGAACCCACCGCTCCCTCCAGCGTGTCAGTTGCCTTTCACTTTGTTGGAGAGCTCTCCGAGCATCCCCCACTGCCTGGGTCATTAACTGAAAAGCCCCATTGCTTTCTCGCTTCAAAAGGCAGCAAATTTGGCTTGGTGGTGCTAACGGGCTCGCACGTCGTGTGTGGAATTTCCTTTGCTCACAGCATATCGACTTTCTGCTGAAATCACATTACTTTTATGCACATGGATTGCGGAGTTATAAAACCCCCATGCAAATCTTTTCATTACGTGTTGTAAGTCTGCCTGCTGACAGGATGTGAACGCCCCGTTGTTTTCACTTGGTGCTCTAATGGGCAAATTAGTTCTTCCAACTGGATCATACACTAAAGGCTGAAGTTACTGCTAAGTGACTTTTCCTTTTTATTTGGTATTGAGCACTCTGCCACTTAAGTTTAAGACTGGAAAATGTCCCCTTCTCCATATCCCTGGGCATACTTCATGAAGAAGACTCGCAGTACCTCAACCTTTTCACAAGCCACCTTGGTACAAAAGCTTTGAGTAATCATACTGCTAGGCTATTAAAAGACTATTCGACCTGCAGCAGTGTTTTCCCACAGAACCTTTCAAACTGCCCCAGCATCCATCACTCTTCCCATTGGCATCATCAGAAGCAAATTCCCCATGAGCCATTATGTGCCTGCACAAAGTACTGGACCTAGCCCTGTATCTCCAGCTGCTTCCCAGAAGGAGCAGCTCCCATCGTTCCAGAGTGCATGGCCCCTCTACTCTTGTCTTTCCCAGGATCTGCTCTGCTTCTCCCACTGCACCTCCTCATGGACAGGGGGAGTGTGTGGAATTAAATGGCCCGAGCCAAGGCTCGCAGCAACAAACAAGCTCCTGGTTACCTCTGAGAGCGTTTCTCCTCTGAGTTCCTGGTCTCCCCCTTGTGCCAGGGGAGGTTTAGGTGGGATATTTCGTCACTGAAAGGGTTATCGGGTACTGGCACAGGCTCCCCAGGGCAGTGGTGGAGTCCCCATCCCTGGAGGGATTTCAGAGCCGTGTAGATGAGGCGCTGAGGGACATGGGGCAGTGGTGACTTGGCAGTGCTGGGTTAATGGTTGGACTTGATGATCTTAGAGGTCTGTTCCAACCAAGGCTATGCTGTGATTCTCTGCAAACCGCGATGAAGCAGCAGCCGCGGGGCTGTTCCCCGGGAGCGGGGGATGCTGAGGGGTGCGGGGGTGCTCCGGGACACCCGGGGGTGGCGGCGGGAGGAGCCGGGTGGCAGAGGGGCGGCCGCAGCGTTTCGGCGCGGGGCGAGGAGCACCAGCCCGTGTCCCCCGGCGGGGCCGCCTTTACCGGCGAGTGCCGCCAGGGGGCGCCGGTGGGGCGGAGCGCCGCGCAGCGGAGGTAGCGCGCAGTCCCCGCGCGTCGCGGAGCGGGGCGCAGCGGAGCCGCGGCGGGGCCGGGCAGCGCCGAGGCGCGGGGCGGGCACAAAAGCGCCGCGCCCGGCCGCCCCGCCCGGGAGTCAGCGGGCCGGGGCTCAGCGCTCGGCGGCGCCGGGACGGGACGGGACCCCGCGGCTCCCAGGATGCCGGCGGCGGCGCGGCGGCGCGGGGCGCGGGTGCTGTGGGCGCTGCTGTGGGTGGCCGTGGCGCGCTGTTACAACGTGGACGTGGGTCGCCCCGTGGTTTTCCAGGGCCCCAACGGCTCCTTCTTCGGGTACTCGGTGCTGCAGCACTACCACGACAGCACGCGGTGGTGAGTAGCGGCGGGGATGCGGCGGGGCTGGCGCTGCCGGGGCATCCCTGGGACACCCCCGGGACACCCGCCTCTCCCGGCGCCGGGCAGCGGGACCCGCGCCTCCGCCTCAGCTGCGGGGGCTCTTCCCCGCCGTGTGGGCGCGGTGGAGGCAGCGCTGCGGCTCCGCACCCACGGGCGGGATGTACCGCGGTCCCCCTCGCCGGGCGGGGCTCTCACACGGGGTGTCCCTCTCCCCGCGGGTCGGTGCTTGGCGCTGCCCGGCGGGAGATGTTTGACAGGAGCTGCGGGGGTGGGAGGGATGCTCGATCCCGCCGCGTTAAACGGGAAGAATTGTAGCGGCACTCCGCAGCGGGGGCGGTGACAGTGCTGACCCTCCGCATGGCGAGGGGGAGCATCCCTCCGGTGTCTGCAGGGACCTTTCCGAGGCAGGGGGTGACTGTCGCCTCTGTGTGCTCGCTCTTGGCATGGGGGACCGCAGAGGAAATGTCTATGTAACTTTTTTATAATGAACGGTGATAGAAAGTTTGCCTACATCTCAAAAAATGATGCAAACCGGTGAGCTCCTTGTTTTTCCCGTTGACTGAAAAGAGCCTTGGAGCACAGACTGCCTCTCTCTTGTCTGGGTCAGAGGCTCTTTGTTAGAATTAGGACTGATTTCTCTTAATTGGACCTAGTTGATGTCATCTGGTGCACTTGTAATGTGAGCAGGAGCCACCGCTGCCAGTGAGTGTCCACAAAGCTTGTCTTTATCTCTTACGCTTAGATATGGCCCCATTACTCAGCTGTTGGTACTGGAACTGTGGGGCACTGTGATAGAAATAAATGTATTCATGGTGGCATCCAGTTCTTTACAAATGAATTTCTTTCACACTCTTTAGTTCACAAGGAGTTGTGTGCACTGCCTTTCTGCACAGTGGCTTTCATGAAGCGTTCATTTTTAAAGGACTTAGCAGAGCACTTCCTGGAGGAAAAGTGCTCTGGGAGAAGAAAAGCTCTCTCAGTCTAAAGCAATGCTTAACTTGGGGCAGGAACCAGCAAATGATGCAAAGGATGAAAGTGACTCTGTTCAAGACAACTTGCCGGGGGTTCGCAGTGGTGTGAATGAAATGCTGAGCTCTTGGTTGGGATGAAAATGATATTATTTGTTGCTCCTTTTGTAGGTGTCTGTCATTTTGATCACTAACATGAGTTATCTTCAGATAGCACCTGTTGGTGTGATTTTTTTGGAAGGAGAGGTTGACTGGGGAGGTTCTCTTCTTCGTTTGGAAACGATGCTGGAGTAGCATTGTTGGGTGTTTATCTGAAGGCAGGTGTCTGCAAGAAGTCTAGTCCTCAAAAGTAAAAACTCCAGTTATGCAAACTCCAGTTTTCTGCAAATGGATGACCTTCTTCACCCAGAAACAAAAAGTATCTAAGATCAAGAAGTGTTTTTAAATAAATAAATTGTTAGCCCGTATACCCAGGAGGGTTAAGAGCAGCTAAATATGGTCAGCATGAGCACTGCACTGTCAAAAATCACAAGGGTGGGATTGTCACCACTGATGGGGAACTTCTCTCTTCATTGTGGGACCGGGGAGTTTGTTTTTCTGGGTGCTTCAAAATCCTGTGCCCAACAGAGGATGGGATAACAAGTTTGGGAGATGTGTTTTTTACAGCCTCCTTCACTCTAGTTTGCTGTATGCAATTGTGCTCTTAATGTGTGCATGCAGCTTCAAGGTGAAGGGACAGCGATGACTCTCTCTGCTATTAAAAGCATATGCAGCCTTCTTCCAGTTTTCTGAAGGTGCCATCCCCTGGACCGGATGGGCGTGTTCTGAGTGCAAGTTGTGGGGGGTTTTTTTCATACTGCAATGTAATAACCATTTTAAGCATTTAATATATTTCTTCTAGAATGCTTAAAAGATCTGGCCCATCTTTCTCAGCATTCAGACCATCAAAGGGCTGAACCCACATCAATGCCTTTTGCTTTGCCCACCTTAACTGGGAATAAAGGCTACCAGTGTTATATAATAATATTTTAAAACTGTATTTGCACTGTACAAAATCTTATACATCACTTCGGAGCATAAAGTCTCTGATGTCAAGTTTAAAGTGATTACCAGTTGCAGGTTACTGAAATACAAGATACAATCCCAGTTCATTGTGTGAGGGCAGAGGGAAATGCTTAGCAGAACTCATGTCATTTTTCGGATTTGTCTGGTTTTTGTGTCTGCAGCTTTTGTGTGCAAAGCTAAAGAGCTATTTCCATAACCGGTTTGTAGAATTATTGGGTCATTTTCAATTTATTTTGTCCCCCTTCTCTTTCAAATGTGATGTTCAGGCTTTCCCCAGAAGTCTGTTGTAGGGAATATGTAGTAAAAATGTTTTCTATTCATCCTGTTGTAGTTGTCATGATCGTTCAAGGCTTCTTGCTCTGAATATTGGGGCTGGATGTTCACCTAATGTACTTCTAAACATGAGAGCTTCCCTGCTGAGGTCTGTTAGTAGCCTGTTTGTGTGTGTATTATATATATGTGTGTGTGTCTGTATGTTTATATATGTGTGTCTCTCTCTATATATGTATATGTAGTCACTGGTTTGTTTTAGAATTGTATATGTAATGGCCAGCTCTTCAGCTTCAGTGTTTCAGCCAATTATTTGTCAACACCACAAAGGCACCCATCTGTATTACCTGCCATAGGCCTGCAGGTTTTCAGTAAACCAGTGCAGGGCTTAGTGATTCTTGAGGATGTATAAGGGCCAAATATTCAGAGAATAGTCTTGATTGGAAGAGACCTCTAAGATCATCAAGTCCAACCATATTCTTTGCAGGAAGAAAGAAAGGGGGGGAGGGATATTTCGTTTGAAATACTACGTCAGATAAATGTGAGTATTCAGGCAGCTACCACAGTCTTTGATGCAGAAATTGTAGTGGAATATGGGTGTTCAGCCTCCACTACAATAGTGGAGTAAGTCAGTGCCTTTGGCTGAAATAGTTAAGCACAATGATGCTTCCATTTAGAAGTTGTTTTTGCACAGTTCTCATCTCCAGAAGAGTTTGTCACCACAGATGTGCTGGGGTTATTGTATTTCTGACAATGTCTCCTTTTCCTTCCTTAAGCGGGTTTTATGGCTGTAAATCTTGAAAGATTTACCCAGTTCCCCATTGTTGCCATTTTCAGCTGAATAAGGAACCAGGTGGCTGCTTGTATTTGGAGCAGAGACAAGCTGAAGTGCTTCTGTTCTCTGGATAGAATTTTGAAGCTTGGAGTAAAGACTGAAAGAACAACCAAGAATGTTGCTTTCTCTGCTTTCCTTCAGGCAGTTTAAAAAGAAACACATGCCTCTTTTTTCCCCCCCAATAAAAAATGTTAATAATGTGACATCTCCAATAATTTTTTTTTTTTTTTTAAATAGGACATTACTTTATCTCTCTCTTTTCCCCTGTCCCTTCTTGCTGACACCCCCAAATCCCTCAGCAAGTCCAGGGTAACAACTTTATCCTTTCTGGCAGGATGATCTGGCACGAAAAAGCAATGGAGTCAGTTTAGTTGCACGGTGTCCTGCTGTGAGTTTTACAGTAAGGAATGAGTCTGGTTTCTGTGCTGTTGCTTCATTCCTTCGGCCCTGCTGTGCACTGGACTGTGCTGCTGCTGAAACATGAGGGCTGTTCTGCATCTCAGGCTGATGGATCTGTGTTGTTAGTGCATGTTGTACTCGTGGGCAACCGGAAGGCATACATGGGAGCAGACTGACCCCATGGAGGCTGGGTGTTGTGTTAAGGATGCGGTGTTGCATAAATGATGTAGTGATGCTGTAGATGGCATGGCGTTTTGGGGAACCTGGGCTTGCTATGGTTGGTCTCGAGTCGCCCATCTGCCACCCAAGTAACAGCCCTCCTGCTTCTTGCTCTGCACAGTATGGATGAACCTCTGGGGTTTTTATTTTGAGGGCTTAGCAAGTGACAGAGACCTTTCTGAAGGGAAGAAACCCAGCTGGGATTTACTGGTGGTGCACCTTCCTCTGGTGCTGCTTTTGAAGTCCACTGTGGTATGCAAGGATATTTAAAGACTTTTTTCTCTGCCACTTAACATTGCAGTGAGGTGAGGTACCTACACTCCCCAGCCCTTGAGCTGTGATTGTCTAATCGCTGCTGGCATGCTGTAGGCTGGTGCTTAATGTGCTTGGCATCTCTCCATGCCATCGGTCAGCTCAACACTTTTGTTCACTGTTCCTTCTGCTAAATGCAGTACTTGATTTCCAAATCTGTATGTCCTGAGGGTCAATTACCAGCAAAGTGACAGTTACTGTTCTGCAGGAAGTAATTTTAAGGAGGTGTGGATTTCCCTCTGGCCAAGAAAGTTTCTTGTCATCCATTAATATTGGCTGCTGCGGCTCCTGCAATGTGATGGTTTCTGGCCATGCAACTGCATAGTTATCTCCATTCAGATGAGGGTGTTTGTCCTTCATTGTGTGAGTACGAATGCAAGAAGTGGCCTCTCTGCCCACTGCTCCTCATGTCAGTTTAGACCCCAATACTTGGTTCCTGGAGTTCTGTGCACGTCAAGCAAAAGTGATCACAAAATGGTCCCTAACCCAACTCCTACTGCAATTAGTTCTCTTCAATGATAATAAACCCTTTCTCTTGATGAAGACGCCTTGAAGGGAAAACCTCATGCAGCTACTTGTAAATATCCTTGGGGCTTTCTGCAGAGTATTATGGTTGTGGTGAGAGCCAGTGCTCATTGATAAGCTCTGCAACAAGCACTGCCCGCATTGTGAGCCTTTTGTTGAAAAGCTGGAGAACTGCTGGGGCTTACTTGTTGACAACCCAAGTAGTCCTGTAGCAGCACTGGGAATCTGTGTCACAAAATTAGGCTATTTGAAATGAGAGCTGGGTAAACTGGTTGGAATACGTTGGGAGGTTGCCTGATAATAGCAAGTGAACAGGGTTGTCCTTTTGCTGGCTGTTGACGTGTCTTGTGTGTTTATGTCAGGTAAGACTCCTCAGCACTGAAGTGCAAGAGGTCTGTATTAGACTCTAAGGCTTTATTTTGAAATGTGTTTCTGTTCTGATAAGGTACCAGAGAAAAATACCTTCTTTGGTTGCAGTCTTGTTTTGTAGAAATTGTAAAAGATTTTCAAGGTGTTTTAATATGTAGGGGAGATACAAAACAGGCATTTGTTTTGTTCAGTGAGTCCCAAAATATTTGGATGAAAATGGATCTTCTATCCAGGTCTGCTGAGGAGTCTCATGACAGTTAAATAGGTGACTTTGTTCCAACAGTTACACAGTTGCGTGCAGATAATAATGGAAGAGTAAAGGGCTCTTTTCTTGACACAGGAAATATTCCAGTCTCAAACCTTCGAATAAAACCAAAGTAAGTGGTACGTGGCAAATACCAACTTGACCAACCAAAAAGCCTATGAACAAACAGAAGATCTCCCGTTTCCCTGAAGGTGTCTGTCTCAGGCCACGGTCGAGCATGGGTCATGCCAGAAGGAACAGGAGATCTGCAGAGGTCTAAGTGCAAGAGTGAAAGAATGAGACAAGATCCTAAGATAACACAGTTTGTGATGTAGGTGAAATATCAAGTTGAAATGTGTGGACATTCAGGACAATCCAAAATAGATTTGCTTTTGGCATATGCACCAGTTGCCTTTAGTGACTGCTTCCTTCTGCTCAGTCCACATGAAGGAATGGCAACAGACGTTTTCTTTTTGAAAGGTGTATTTGCTCAAGACAGCAATATTGTCTGTGCCAGTATTCTGCTCAAATCATTAATTATCAATTTTTCCCACTCAGCTTTTTAAAGAGAGTCGAAGTGTCTTTGCGATTTAGTCTCCTTCTTTTCCACTCTTGAGTTCTGTAACCCAAGGTGTCTTGTGCACTAATTGCTGAATCAAATTTACTTTTCTTAGGTTAGAGCAAAGCTTCTTTTAAACTGGAGGACAGTGTAGCCTACATGATCTTATTGTTATAACAGGTCACAGAAACAGTTTCTTGCCATTTGCAATTTGAACCCGTAACTCTTTAAGCTAGTAATATCCCCCCCAATTTATTTTTGTTAGACCTCATGAATGTCAATAAGTGAATGACATGCATTCATCGCCTGTGTAAATGAAATGATTGGCATTTGATTTTCTGCCTGGTGGGATTTCCATTTGGAGCTATTATTTCAGGCTCCTTTGCGCTCCCCGATGTGTGCAGGCTTTGTAGGTTTTAGCAACTTAAGTATTTTGGACACTAATTCTTCTCACTTGTGAAAACATGAGGTGTGTTGTAGAGTTCAGCCCCACCAGACTTCTCCAAATGCTGCAGCTTTGCTCATGAAACCTGGGAGAAAACCATTACTTCATGTAGCGGTTTGTCTTTTTGTGAATGTATTTCCCAGTGCCATGGGGTGGTTTTGTCTCACCTCTCACCCAGGGAAGTGTGTATCGCAGCTGGAGTGGAGACGAGCTGCTGTTTGGTGGAGACCAGACTGATGCAGGAGCAGCATTTCCAGGTGGCTCAGGCTGACCCTGTTCGTGCCTTGCGCCTTGGGTCTCCCTGTGTTTACTGGGATGATGATGATGGGTAGTGGTTAGGGATGGAACTTTAAATTACAGGATGAGGGAAAAAGTTGTTTAAAACACGGAAAGCTTCCATTTTGGGAGTGGTGCTAGGCTGTCCATCGTGCCTTGGGTGGGCTGTGTATGTGGACTGGCTTTGCACCAGGAGCGCTTTATCCCTTTAATGGGTAAACCAAGAAGAGCATTTCCTTGCTCAGGTGCTGCCTCCCAAGGTGCTGGCTGGATCCCTGCACGTGACTGCTGGAGGCTCGGTCCTTTAGAGACAGTCACCCTCAGTTCCGGCCCTGGACTTAACTTCAGTAAGGATTTTGTTACGTGCAGAAGCTCTGCCCTGCTTCACAGTGCAAGGGTATTGGCAGAACTGATACTACGCTACCTAGCACTCCCACAACCCTCCCTAGAGCTGCCTTCTTTCTGCTTAACCTCACTTCTGTTCCCAGATCTTATAGAATCACAGAATGGTTTGGGTTGGAAAGGACCTCAAAGCTCATCTCATTCCAACCCCCTGCCATGGGCAGGGACACCTCCCACCAGACCAGGGTGCTCAAAGTCCCATCCAGTCTGGCCTTGAACACTGCCAGGGAGGGGGCAGCCACAGCTTCCCTGGGCAACCTGTGCCAGTGTCTTGCCACCCTCACAGTCAAGAATTTCTTCCTAATATCTCATCTAAGCTACCCTCTTCCAGTTTAAAGCCATTACCCCTCATCCTGTCACTACAAGCCATTATAGAAAGTCCCTTGCTCACAACCAGGTAAGAAAGACTGTCCCTTTAGTGAGGAGGTGGTAGAAGGGCTCCCTTCATACTTGTGCTTCCCACATAAACCTCCTCAAAGCATCCCTGATGGCATGATCTGCTGCCAGATTGCTAAACAGTTAACTGGATCATGACACAAATGATTAAAAAGTGCTCATCATCTTTCAAGGGTACATTAAGGAACCCTATGGTCAGAGCTGTGTACTCATGCTTCCTGGCTCTCACGTGGGATAAATATTCCAGGTATAGTCTTCACAGCCTTAGTGATAAATACTGGTCAATAGCAGCACATTGTGGAAGGGATTTGCTCCTATGTTGTTTTTTGGGGGGTTTGCTGTTGTATTTTTAAAGCTGTAATTACATTAAATATTCGGAGAATGGGATTCCTCAACTTTCTAAATAAACTGCTTAATCTTTGGCTGGCTGGCAAGCATGCAGATTCAGATTTCGTGCACCCATGGGTGTGTGTATTAACTCTTGTGGGTTCTTGGATTGATAGGGATGTGGTTAAAAATGAGGAAAAAAGGATGCAGCTGCTGTCTGTCCTAATACTTTCCTAATTGCTTGGGGGGTGGTGTGTAGGTTTACTTTAATGTCTTACACTCCTAATGGAAATTTAACTTGTTAAAGTATTTCTGGCTTCACTGGGGGAAAATGCCTTTATTGTGTGTGGTGTTTTTAGTTTGTGAATCAATATCATCATTTTGCAAGGTTGCTGGAAAAAGTCCTTTTGCTGAGGAAGCTCTGGCAATGTGAACCTTGCTGTTGTTTGTTTATATATTTATTTTTTTCTTTTCTCCTGAAATTAATCACTTGTTACTTTGCTTTTTGTTTCCAGGGTCTTGGTTGGTGCTCCCAAGGCAGAATCTAGATACAGCACCTCTGTTCAGTCCCCAGGAGCCGTGTTTAAATGTCGAGTCCACACCAATCCTGACAGGAGATGCACAGAACTGGATATGGGGCGAGGTGGGTAGTTACGATGCTTGGGGGGAGAAGAGGGGAACCAAAAGAAAAATCATACCCCACATGGCTATCAGTCCTCCTGCCAGCTTCAAAGAGGCCTGAAGACATTGAGAGGGATTTCTTAGCCTCTCCAGATGGATTTTGAGCACTGGTAGCAGAGATATATTCTCTTCAGCATTAGGAACTAGCATCCCACCTGGTGCTGCTGTCCTCCCACTGGTCTCCAGCGAGTAACCTGGCAAAGGTGGATTTTTTCCCCGCTTACCCTGAGCCAATGTCTTTTCTCCACCTGCTTTGGGGTCAGTGGGTTGTGAGTGGTTGGAGCACAGCTGCCAGCTCCAGGCAGTGCTGGAATAAGGATGCGTGGGATGACCCCAGGCAGTGCGGCGGTGGGCCCGTGGTGTGTGGTGTTATGGCAATGTGGCGGTCTGTGGGCTCCCTCTTGATGCAGCAAATCACTCCTTGGGTTTGCTTCTTGTGCTGAAGGAAATGAGTTTCTTGGGGAGAGCCATGCTTGTACGCTATTGCACGTGATCAGAATCAGGTTTGGTTTCTCTGAGGTACTGTCTGAATCATGGGACGGTGGAGTCCTACAGTAAGGCTCTGACCTAAAACCTGGTGCTGGATTCTGCTGGAGAAAATTGAAGCCTTTTAATATTTTGCTTTTCTTGAGGACATACATGTTATTGCTTTCTCTGCCTATAAAAAAGGCATGTTGGTATTATTCATCTTTTCATGACTGAGTCAAGTAGAATTTCTTTTTATGAAGTTTACATGTGTTAAACCTGTGTTTTGGCTAAGGTTGATTTGTCCTGCTGCTGTAATGCAAACTGTCTCTTGTGGATCTGTGAATACTGCCTGACAGGACTGAAGATTTAGGCCTCAATTTTTTTTTTTTAAAGTGTCCCAGATCTCATTTTCAAGAGTAATTTTTGCTTTGATTGCATTCTGCAGGCAATCTCTCCCATTGACTTCAGTTGGATGGTTTATTCAAGTAGAGCTGTGGACATGCTGTAATAGCTGCTGGCTGTTTAGGACAGGGTCTGTCCTCTGCTATGTATTTGTGTGATGCCTAGTAAGAGTGAGAGCATCGCCGTGATTAATGCATACAAGAACTAATAATTGGGATGAAAGGGAAAAGAAGAGCACTGCCAGGCAGATGTTTGATAGACAATCTCTTTTCTTGTAGGGATTCTTTGTTGGATATTTAAAACTCATGTCTCCTTGCCTTCCTGCCTTTCCCTTCTTTCTGTAGGCAATTCTCGGGGCACACTCTGCGGGAAGACCTGCAGAGAAGACAGAGATGACGAATGGATGGGTGTGAGCCTGGCTAGACAGCCAAAGGCTGGTGGGAGTGTGCTGGTAAGTCCACTCTTTTCTTTGATCTCATTAAAACCGTTGTTGCTGTCTGACTCTAATGCTAAACGTGTCAGGATTCATGCGTTCAGCAGTGACTGACAGAGCCCAGCTTTACGGGCAGCCAATTCTGTAGTCCCTTCCTTCAAGCGGAAGGAAAAGTGAGCCCCAGCCAGAAAGCTTTATTTATAGAGGGAGGACTTCAAAGCCATCACACCTGACTTGTGTCACCCAAGGGCTTCCTCCTAAATCTGAGGGATTAAATCTTTTAACAGAATAAATAGAACTTTGTCTGGGAGGTACCTGCTAGTTTGTTCTTTTTGTCATTTATCTGTGTTTATGGAGGGAATACGTGTGCATCCATTTTCCCTGAGCGTATGTATTGCATGTTAGAAGTTTCCATGAAAAGATGAGTCTCTGTGGTGATATTTTCTCTTTATTTATATTAATTTGCCATTAGCAAGGCAGAAGAGTTGAGAGTAGAGATGATTTAGTTGTGTGTGTGGCCTTGTTGTCTTTGATACAGTTACCATGCAAATAGACAGGTCAAGGAGAGCAGATGTGGTCCTTAGGATGTGGAGTTTTATCTTTGCAAAACATTTCCTGTGTTGGAAAAAGAAGAATCATAAAGAGAGCTGGGCAAAAACCTTACTAAACCTCATGGGTGTATTATGATCAATAGTTGTCTGTGTTTGCATCCATAGTTGGGTTCTGTCTGTCTACCTGAGTGAGTCTGTCTGCAGGAAGGTTAACTGAAATAAAAAAAAAAATTGCAACAAAATGTTGTGCATAGTGTATGTGACCGGTAAATTTCAAGCTTGTATCAGAGGAACCCTGACAACAATCTAGTTGGAAACTTGCAGTATGACTCCACCTTTTCAATGAGACAGGGGGATTGCACTGGGACGGGGCATCAAACTGTCACAAGGCTGCTAGTGAGAAAGATCTCATACAGCGATTACTGCACCGACCACCTCTGTAAGGCAAGGGGACAAAGCTGCTCCACTCAAAGGCATTTCTCTTGATATGCCCTCAGAGGCCAAACACCTACAACCCAAGTCCTTGCACGTCAACTTCCCCACAGGGAGGGGAGGTGGTTTTTATACCTTTCTGTGATAGTACTGTGGTATTTTATCTGATTGTCTCTCTTGGAGTACAGCCCTGCCAGTGCTGTAGTAGAGGTTGGCTGATGCTTTGCTTCTCTTGGGTGTTTTAAATGTGTTCAGCACTAGAGTTGGAGAAGAAAAAGAGGGATGTAAATAAAATGAACTGCAAACATGTATAGCAGAACATAAAATTAAGGCATTCATGCTAGTGTAAGCAATTCATGTATTCGTGTTTCCTGATCTCTATGTGGGCTCAGAGTCCTGTGTGACAACAGAGGAGTAACTCCCACTGATCAGGATAACACTACCCTGAGACAGAGCATCCTCTCCCTTTTCCAGTCATCAGGCTGACCTAGACAAATTCTTGTCTCTTTTTCAGAAGCCAGCGCATATCCTTTTTCAGGCAACAGTGTGACATTTTTGTAAAGATGATATCTTTAGGGTAATGGTTGTGTGTGTTTTGATGCAAAGGGAAATAGTTTGCAGCTGATGCAGGTGTCGTCTCCCTAGACAGAAGCAGCAAGGGAAGGGAAAACTGGCGGGGAAAAAACCTGGGCAACCTCCAAGGCTGATGCTGGCTCCTGGCTGGCTGAGAGGAAGCTGCATGGGGGAGAGACATGGGCAGGCTATGAGGGCTTAGATTGGGACAGAGGGGATAGAAATTTCAGACATAAAGCAGGTGAAAAGCAAAATGTAGCTCAGGTAAAACGTGGTGGTGTGCTTATTGCATGGCAGCTTAAGCTGGTGAAACGTCTCCCCGGGTTACGCTGATGTAAGGCAGTCCTAAAGCAGCCCTCTGCCAAGATCAGACTGCCCTCACCAAGCAGATCCTGTCCGGATGCTTGAGGATGTTTAAATGTCTAATTCTCATTGATTTCAGTCAGATATTTATCACCAAAGCACTCCGTCTTAAACTACTAATTAAACATCTGTGCACATCTGTGTAGAGAGAGCCTGGAAAGAAGGCATACAGATTCTCTCATGGATGGCAAATACCTGGCTGTTTCAGGACATTGTTACTATTTTGAGATGCCTTTTTAATGAAAAAGATTCATGATTTCCCCATAGGCAGATGGTATAGTTTGGTTCATGTGCTCTTCTAGTTTTAAAGATTTCTTTAAAATGCAGCTGTCTTTGAAGCACCTGTGAGACACTGGTGTTCTGAGAAGGCGTGTCTGAATGGGTGTTTGGTGCCACATGTGCCAATTTTAGCTTTTTAACAGAATTACTAGCTAACACCTCTGAGCGATGCCCAGTAGTTAGGACTATGTGTGGTTGATGTTGTCAAGCATTACAGCTCTATTTACTGCATCTCTTCCAGGGATTCCTTTAATTCCTTTAAGACAGAGTGGTATCTTTGTGCTCAGTAGCCCTGGATGGATTTTTTTTTTAATTTTTATTTTTACTTTTTTGCTTAAAAATGAGTAGTCAGTTGCTTTTTAAACCAATGTGAACTCTTGAGGGGTGATGGCCTCAAGTTGTGCCAGGGGAGGTTTAGATTAGATATTAGGAAAATTTTTTCACTGAAAAGGTTATCAGGCACTGGCACAGAGATTTAAGAGTCGTGTAGATGTGGTGCTGAGGGACATGGTACAGTGGTGACTTGGCAGTGCTGGCTTAATGGTTGGACTCAATCTTAGAGGTCTCTTCCAACCAAGGCTTCGTTTGTGCTCTTGATGTCATGTGTTAGAGGAATTAGTCCCACAGTTTATCTGTGGGTTGTACAAAGAAATTGTTCCTTTTGCTTTGAAACTGCTTAGTGGGTTAAATTTCTGTCTTATCAGCCTTCCCCAGTTGCCCAGTAAGAGCACCAGCTTCAGTGGAAAGGGACGGTGGGGAAGGTGAGGAGTGTGCAAGGGGGCTTTAGCTGGTGTTTGGTCAAGTGGATTGTGTTTGAACCCATATTGTGCCAGGATGTTACTGAACCAGTGTTTCATGTTTGTGTGACAGACTAAGTAGAAGAGCATTGAACAATGAGGATTTAAAGAAACGAAGAAGTAAGATTAGCTAAAAAAAAGCTCAGAGTTTGCAGTTCAGTGGCTTCCTGTCCTCGGGTATGTTGTCAGTCAATATTTGCATTAATCTAAGTGCTGCAATAATACAGCTGAGATTGCCAGCTTCTTCCACACTGAAACGGGAAAAGTCTTTCTTTTCCTTTTGTTGGAAGAGGAACTGGGGGTGATGTGGAGATAAGCCACATCTTTCAGTCCTGCTCTTCCTAAATACCTGCCACATCTGTTGTTACTCTGTTTTTTTATCAAGTGTTGCTGTTTTTTGTTTAAAGTAGTGGACTTACTGGCACATTTTGTGAGTCTGTGTGTGCCTGTAAAAAAATCCATTGCTGTACGGAAGCCAGGGTCCTCCTAGGGAAGAGCAAACCAGAAGTGGTCTGACAGTGGCGCATTCAGACAGTCCCATGTTTGGACTCTTGACTTTAGGAATGAGCAGAGGGCTCTGTAAGGACTGTGCATTCAGGTGGGGCACTCAGACTCTGAAGTGACGCCTGGGTCTCTGGTGCTGCTTTTCCTCTAGTGCAAAGCCTGTGGCTGCTGTTCAGTAGGCAAAAGAGCAAAGTGGTCATGGTTCTGAAATGGTCTATTAATTGAACTGCAGTAATTCAGTGTCTGCCATTGGTAGACACCTCCATGTGGAGCCCACGCCCTGGCAGCTGCTGCTGAGCACCAAAGCATGCCAATGGCCTCCTCATTGCACAGGGGCACTCCTATGGCTTGCATCTAAAAAAGGATGTATAAGCTGTCAGTTGTTTGCAATCACCTTAGGAAAAAACCCAAACCTGCAGAAAACCCCTCCCCACAACATCAAATTCAGATGACTGATCTCTGTTCCCAAGACCTCTTCAGGAACGTGCCATCGAAAAAGGAAGGCTGTAGCCACCTTTGGTAGCATGTCACCTTGCCTCAGCAGCATTGAATAATTCAGGGACCGCATACTGTAATGCAACTAAACTTTTTTGGGAAGGCAGAAGAACCAAAAGCAGCTGTGAGTGAGCTTTGCCATGGCTGGGAGACAAATGTGCTAGTTGCTTGGCTGCAGAGAAAGGCGTTTTGGGGAGGAAGAGGACTCCTCTCCATTGGGAAAATGTCAAATTCTGCAGCTGTGGTGTGGGGGAGTCTGGGGAAGCCCCTGCTGAGATAACTGAGGTGGAGCTCATCTCTTAGAGCTGTGGTTACGAGCTGTCCGCAGGCTCAGGCAGTCAGTGGTGAACAGTAGTGTGCCTGAACACACAGTGTGCTGAAGGTACAGAAAAGTGATCAGTGGAAAAAAAAACAAACCACAAAGAAAATACAAATCCTAACAGATTAGTTAAGTGATTAAGTGTGCCCAGAACTGCTAAACCATAGCTTCTGCTTGGTTTTGAACATATTTCTTTTCTTTTTTTTTTCTTTTTCCCTCCTCCTTATACTGTTCTGTCTTTCTTGGCCTCTGCACCTCACTCCTGAGCAGAGCCTCCTGCTTGGGATGAAATGCTGCTGCTCTCCCCAGTGCTGTCATTTGTGCTCCTCTGGGAGAGATCAGTACATTAATTTATGTGAATCCCTTGCAGTTTCTGAGATGTGGAATGTCAAGGAATTTAAAATACCATGATCCTTTATTTATCTTTCCAATATTTTAAAGAGTACTGTTGGTCTGTTTCTGTTTGAGTTTGTATCCGGAGCTGAGGTTGACTCGTCTGTCGCTTTAATGATATGTGTCTCTATGGTGCTGTGTTTGAAAGGACTGTGCGTGTGTATATTTGTGCTCACAGCACAGATCCATCAGGAGAGAAACTATTTCCTGGTTACTCTGCAAACGAGCATTTCACATGCTGTTGAATTTTGAATGAGTAGTGCATAGGGATAAAAATCATAAGTGAGCTTCCTTAGAGCAAGGAAGGGGGTCCCCAAAGCTGCTCTTCACAGGACTCTCCACGTACGTTTGGCTGTCGAGGAGAGTGCTGCCAGAAGCATCCTCTTGTGCCACAAAGTGTGGTGCAGAGCTTTCCACGGCCCCCGGCGTGCCTCGTTATCCCTCTGTGATAGCCACCTTCAGGAAATACACGTTTCTCATTGAGTGGTGGCAGTTAGGAAAGCAATAAATATCAGACTCTGAATGGAGCACATCTGGCAGCAGAGCAGGCTTTTGCAGAACTGGTTTTGCTCTGTTTCAGGTAAAAAATAAAGAGAGTAGTATTACTCTTTTATGTCTTTCTGGGATTAAGTATATGGGAAGGGGCCTGTGTTGACTGCTGGACTGGATTTTGATTTTCCCAGTGGTTGATGTGTTTCCCATGTCCTTTACTGGACATGTGACACAACAGTGCCTGGTTGATGGAGTTTTTACTGTGAGATGCTCCCATGGGCAACATGCTCAGCTCTGAGCTGCTGAGGCAGAAAAGCAGGGTAGCACACAGGGAAGGAAGAGAAAAGGAGTCTCGTCTGGGGAGTAGAGGGTCAAATGTGGGGATTGTGAAGGGGGCTGGTGCAAAGTTTCCAGGAAAACTTGGAACTATGCAGAGGAGGTGTTTTCTAGCATAGAAGCTGCTCTGTGCACTTAGGATCAAGCCTTAAATTGACACATCTACACTGATTTCAATGACTTAGACCAGCTGGAGATACGACCCAGCATGTGCTCAAGTTCCAAGCCCTTGCTGATTGAGACAAGCCCTTGAGACATTTTGTCTCCTTTTATTCTAACTAACCCCTGAGCATCAGGCTACTCGTGGTGTGTCTGGAAGCAATGCAGTGTTAATTTTTGGAGCAAATGTGTTCTAGGAAAGTGTGAACCAGGCTCCACATTGCTTGTGTGTGTGCCTGTGTGTGGCAGTTGTACTGAGCAATGTGTGCTGGTGAGACTGGTTTAGCTCTGCTTTTGCAGGGTGATCTTATCCCTCACTGTGAAGGGAAAGGCATGCTGATCTCTGCAGCTCATCTGCGCCTTGACTGATGTTGCCACTCTTGTTGCCACAAGGTCTGTGGCATTTTCACTTAAATTCATTACCAGTAAGCAAGGCCCAGCTCTTCTGTCAGCAGAAACAAAGCTGCCTTTCCCAATGAGACAAGCCTTTCACTCACACATGTCCTCTGTTGGGAAGACCTTCTAATATGGTCTTAGTAACCTTCTGAGTCTTAGCATCACTTCTGATCCTCTTAGGTGAATTCTCAGTGTCTTTATTTTTGGTTTCCCCCCTATTTCTGGCTAAACTGGGTTCTATCAGTGCATCTTTAATTTAGAAAAAGCTTCACTGGCCATGAGGCTTCGTACACAGTGAGAGATCTTGAAATCTCCAGCATGGGCTCTGTCTTGGTCTGAGACCTGCTGTTTTCCTGGTCACGCACACATGAAGGCTGAGATCTGAGCTGCCAGGTCAGGCAGTGTCGAGGTAAGGATAACAGTGACATGATACTTTATCTTTAAAGAATGGGGTGTGAAGGGAGGACAATGGGGCAATGGTGGGAAGGTGATGCTGAGAGGTCCTGTTCAGGTGTGCTGTGCCTTGGTTGGAGGGCTCTCCTGTGTCAGTAACACCTGTATGATCTGTTTAGGCATGTGCACACCGCTGGAAAAACATCTACTACGAGACAGAGTACATCCTGCCTCATGGCTTCTGCAACATCATCCCCCCCAACCTGCAGTCCAACGGGAGGAAGCTCTTGCCCTGCTACGAAGGTAAGGGCTGTGGGGGCTGTGAGCGGCGCTCAACTCCCTCCCTCGCTGCTCTCTCATTTTACAGCTGCTGTGTTTGCCCTTTGTTTCTAAAGCCATCCACAGTAATCCTCGCTACCAGTGTTTTTCTTTCTTTCTTTGGGTAACATACAGCTGCCTTGTGGCCCAGCTGGGGTGACGGTTGGGTTTGGGATGAGGTTGGGAGAGTAGCAAGATGCCTGAATGGGTCCTGTGACTTAGTGTGCGTGGTTGCACTTTACTAAAGGAATAATAATACATTCCTGAACTCTGTGTTTGAGGCAGCAGCTCTCTCTCCCTGAGGTGAATAATTGGTAACTGTTGATCTGAGCTTGACATTTCATGCTTTGCTGTGGCACAGAGTAAAAATCCTGAATTATGTTGCAGTTGGGAACCAATTTGCCCATCTGAAGGAAATATTTTCACTTCTGTGTTTTGATTTATCAGAGGACTAGAAGGTTGGGGAGGAAAAGGCTGCTTAACACCTTGCTCATTTCAGGAAACTTCTGCAGCAGTTTATAAGAAACTGGTTTGGGTGCCACAAGGTGTCTTGGTCCCTGTTTGGATCCTCTGAAGATCTGGGTTTGAGGGGCATGGAGAGGGAAGGCTCCAGCTCTGAGCAGTGGGTGGCTGTGCCTGTTGATGCTGCTTCAAGTCTCAAGTGTCAACATTTTATTTTTCCATCTCTCTGGTGCATTTGAGACTCTTGTATCATGTTTCCTTTCCTAAAGACTTCAGAAGACAGCTTCTCCTTGGCCAAGAGCAATTAACTAAACCAGAGCCATGAGTGTGTAGTTAGGAAAAAGACAGCGCATCTCCTAAGATTTCTCAGCCTTCAGACTCTTTGGGGAAAACACCTTGTTGGTTTCTCCTGTCTAGGCGTTTCTCTGTCCTGGGCATCATCTTTCCCCTCTGGCCTGGAGGAGCCTGAGGACGTGTGGTAGTTGGGAGGACAAGGTGTACCAGGGTTTGTTGTGGGCAAGACCTCTGATTTAATTTATTTATTTACTTTTATTCATTCCCCCTCTTCCCAAGCTGGCAGCAGCCAGCGGCAGGCTTGCCGCTGACATTAGTAAGTGGAAGAGGGATAAGGCAGTGGATGTCCCAGCAAGTTTCTCTGCTGCTGGCGAGTAGCTATGTCCCAGCTCGGTGGCCTGTGAAGCCAGCTCTGTGACAGAGCTGGGTCTGCTCCATGCCCACTCTCTCCTGAGGCAGATCTTCACCTTCCTCCAGGCTTTGCTTGGGGAGCTGCCACCGCAAACCCGTGCACCTTCTGGAGACAGCATGCATTCGTGCATTGAGCATTTCCCAGCCTTGAACTTGCTCATTATTTGAAATGTGAGTGGTTTTGATTCTCTTGACCCAACCATGCCAGCTGGTCAGAACACAAGTAAACCACATAAGCCTTTCTGTTGTCAGCACCCTCCTACTGTATTTGTCCTTTTTTTTTATTTTTTTCTTCTTCCTGTCAGCAGAATCAGGCTAAGGCCTCACGCTGAGGTAATACACTACAAATAATGAACTTTATGGTCAATGCGTGCACGTGGACGCAGTGCCGTGGCTCCCTCTGAACCTGCGTCGCTGCTTCTGCGCTGCCTTAAAGCTGGCCTGCCTGAAGCTGTGCAGGGAGGTGGTTTCTGGAAGAAAGAGAAGAACCGCTTGTATTTTTCTGTGCGTCATGTCTTTGGAGTAAAACTGCGGCTAATCTGACAGGATATTTGCCAGGAATTGCTAGAAAATAGAAACGTGTGGGCCCAGTACATGCAGAGCAGCCAGTGGAAAGTTGGCAAGGTGGTGCAGTGCGATGTTGGCTTAATTTCACTCCATGCTAGAGTGAAAATTGGAGGTTTGGGACTGATTTTCTCCTCCCCATCAGACGTGAAATCACAAAGTATCAGAAGGGATGGCTGCATTTGTTTGCTCCTGGATCTTTTAAGTTTCAATAAAACAAGCTCAAAGAGAGAGCGAGCCGTGGTATGTCACACAGAGGGATTCGCTGTTTGAGGCTTACTGTGAAATAAGATTGCAGTGTAACATTTTTCCTTCACTTTCTGAAAGCAGCAGAAGAAATTCTCCTCCACTGACACGAGGAACAGCCTAAAAGGAAGAAGTGGTGAGTCTGATAGGGATAATAAATGTGGTGTGTAATGCAGCTGAAGTGCTGCTACACCAAGAGCCTCTTGGCCGTCCCTGGGAGGCTGCCAGACCCGTGGCTGCACGCCCTGTGCTGGGGAGTGCCCCTTTGCCCACCGAGGTCCCGGTGTCCTGGTCTTCTCTGGGACTTGCTATCTGCAAATGGGTGCAGGGAGTTGTGTCCTCATTTCCAGAAGCCCCATCATTAGCACAGCTAAGGCTGGTGTGTGAGAGGCTGGTGTGGCTGCAGGGTCCACAGCCAGGGCTGGCTCTCACCTAGCTGTCAAAGGGTGCAGGCCAGTTTAACGCACATCAGTCTCTATCCATCCGTGTGTGCGTGTGTGCACCTCAAGATGGATGATTAGCTTGTATTAGAAGTCTTGTGCCAGAAAGGGAGAGGAGTCTGACCTTGGGACAGATGTACTTAATGCATACGCTGTGTTTTCTCTCCACATAAAGCAGGCTTAATAATTAAAGACAAAGGAGGAAATGAAAATTTCCTGACTGGACGGTAGTGGTGCAACAACCTAGTAGTCTCAATCCATCTTATTCTTGTCCGGCTTCCCTGAAAGGGCTGACAGGAGTCTGGAAGCGATTGAGAGCTAATGAGAACAGCAGCAAGCCTAATAGTTAAATGCAATCTTTCTGAGTAGGAACTGATCTGGTTTATATGAGCTAGATGTCCTTTGTGGTCTAAATGGTGTATGGAGCCATGGTCTTCCAGGCAGTTATTGGTTATTTTTCCTGTAGTTTTAATGGCCTTTCAAAAAAAAAAAGGGAGCTGCTTCTTCATTCCCTCCCCTCGATGCATTCTGTTTGCAAAGAAGAAGGGTGACCACATCCACTGTGAGAAGCAGCCCAGCTGATGGGGAGAGCTGGGATGGTTTCCTAGTTCTCTGTGGTTGGAGTTGGTGGTGGAGGTGGGGAAGACTGATGGACCCTTTGGTTAGTAAACAAGGGGAACAGCACACGCTCACATGCCTTGCCTCCAAAGGGATAAGCAAGTTTTCGTACAGGGTCCAGACCACATTTGGTTTTCTGAGAGCTATCAAAACATCCCTGCTTTGTGGTGCAAACCCAATACCACAATGCTAGGTCAGAAGGGTTGCTACTGTTTCTTCTTAGTGCAGTGAAACACTGTCAGATAGGAAGGAAGAGGCTCCCAGTGCAAATGATAGTTACTCTAAGTGTCCACTTTGCTTTCTTCTGTGCTTATGCTGTTACAGCATTGAAGTTTGCTTAGAGACTTTTAAAGAGGTTAGCTCAGAGAAGAGACTGAGCAGCATTTGCCTTCAGAATCGTCACACATCACAGCTTATCCTTTCTGTTTGTATATTGTTTTATCCAATTATGTCTTCCTCAAGCCTTTTCTCTCCTATAACCTGAGATCTTCATGACTGCAAACCACTACCGTCATCTTCTCTTTTTTTTTTCTCTGTGTGTTGATTCATGGCACATCTTCAAAGTCACAGAGGCAGCCACCTCTTGAGATTCAGCCTCATCTCACTGCTTTGCTATCAGCTGTTGCTGCAGCAGTTAGCAGCCTGTGTGACTGGGGGTGCACAGCAGGCTGCAGGCAGAGGAAAAAGAACAATAAAGACTGTGAAAACAAAGGATCTGTTCATGACAGCAGTTATTGCCTGGAGCTACGTGGAAAGTACCGAGTCCACTGTATGCAATATTTAAACCTCATGCGAATGTTGCTATTCAGGTGTTGAACAGCTGGGAGCTGACATGGTAACTGCACTGTTTCCTACTGGTTGATTGTTTCAATGGATGGATGGCAGTGTCGCAGGAGGGACAGGTGTCACTGCTGTGTGCTGAAGTGGAGGTGAGGTAGAAGCTGTCTCGATTTTCATGCCTTTTGGGCTCATCCACTGCTTGGGAGAAGCAGACCTGCTCTAGGGAGGAGGCAGAAGTCTCTGGGGCTGGGATGTGACAGTCCAGGACATGGGGCACTGCTCTGGGCTGTGACCCTGATTGCATGGGTGGGAAGGAGACCCACTTGAGTGTGGATGGGGGGTGTACACTGCTGCAGATGGGAGTTAGGTGGGCTGATGAGGACAGGTGGTTTTGTGCTGCAGACTGGGAGCCCAGAGTCTGTCAGGGTTGGGCTCCTGGTTCCCTGGGGAGGGCTGCCTCTGTCTGGATCCTCCCAAAACATCGTGCTGATCTCTGCTCTGTGTCAGTGCAGCTTTAAACGCTCAAATATCCTCAGTGTCTGAGGTGTTTGGGCCTCTGCACTTCTGTTTCCTCTTGCAAAACATCACTAAAGCTGTTTTCTTACAAAGGTATTGGGAAAATAGGTTAATTGATGTGTGATGTGCTCAGATCCTATAGTGATATGATAGAGGCTTGATACCTGTAGGGAGGAAGGACAGTCATTGCTTTGCATCATTACTGTGTATCATGCCACACTGCTGTCATGAATCCATTTATTATTCTTCTGTAAGCTCTCTTTTTTCATGAGAAGTATATTCATTCAAGTCAAAATGTTTTGATGTCTTTTCTTCATTTCACAGAAGTACTGGTTCTATCCAAACTCTGAAATTACTTGAAATGCTGCAATCTTGTCTACCCACTGTTACAAGCAAAGTGTAACTAGATAGTTAAGTGAAATGTAGAGCCGTTAGTTTGAGCAGACAGTACTAGCAATGTAAGTGACTTAAAAAACACTGAACATCACAGAAAGCCACGAGCAATGTCTGTGAAAGTATGAGCTCCAGTGGATGCACAAACTCAGCTTATTGTACAACCATTTCAACCACCAAATCTCTCCCATTGCATTGGGAGATTATTAATTGTGCATTTCAGTTAATAATAATTTGGTTCATTTAAAGAATAATTGTTTTTTCATTGCTTGACAATGAAAACAATAATGTATGTGTTTCTGTTCCTTTCCTAATTCATATATTGCTGATGAAAATCAGCATCCTCTGATGTTGGGGCTTTTGTTTCAAGTTACTACTAGATCTGAATTTGGTGTCTTTTTTTTTTTTTAAAAAAAAAACCAAACAAACAAAAACCAGGCAAAATTATGTTAAAACAATGCTGTGAATTCACGGAATCACGGAACTGTCAGAATTGGAAGGGGTGTCCAGAGATCATCTAGTCCAACTCCTCTGCTTAAAAGCAGGATCCCCTCGAGCACATCACTCAGGACCGCATCCAGGAGAGTCTTGAAAATCCCCAGAGAAGGAGACTCCACACCCTCTCTGGGCAGCCTGTGCCAGTGCTCTGTCACCCTCACTGAAAAAAAGTTCTTTCTCATATTTAAATGGAACCTCCTATGTTCCAGCTTGTGCCCGTTACCCCTAGTCCTGTCAATAAGCTTTTTTCCTTGGTTGGAGAAAGGGTTTAATTTTTCTGCATTGTTTTATCAGAAAAAAAATCCTGTTTATGCAGAGAAATGAAGCAATTTTACGTGTTTGTTAAATGCAGCCACCTGAAGCTATGGATCTGTCTACCACCCTTGAGTAGCTCCTTGTTCCATTGCTAAAGCTGCCACCGTTCCTTCTGCTGTCCTCCTGTGGTTTTACGTGCCCCTGGCTTTGCAGCCCAGTTCAGGGGAGGGCTTATACAAACTGGACAGCTTGCACCTGAAGGAGTGTGTGGAGGGATGGAACCTCTCGGGTGGCTAGAGTTGTGCAGGGCGACGGATTGGAGATGTTGGGGCATCACCCACGTCCATGGCAAAGCTCTGATGGCCAGAGGAGCTGCCATTGTGTTTGAGGCTTTTATAAGTTGCTGCATTGTGAAACAAGTTTCTGGGAAGTCTGTTTATAAAAGAAGACCAGGAGAAATTTGAAAATCCAAAATAAGAAACAAGTTTTATTTGCCTCCTGCTCTGCACTGAGGCATTCCCCGCAGTTATATCGTCACTCGCCTGACCTAAATCTTTCACTGCAGGAGTTAAATATCCTCTATTAATTTTACTTTTTTATTTTAAAGCAAATTGAGCTGTGTGTTTTTTTGAAGGAGACACTTAAAGAAACCATGGGCCAAGCATAATACAGTTTTATAGGGAAATACAACATTTTAAATCCATCCCCCAGTGGGCCATGGGCCTGACACAGAGAGCCATTGGGGCTTGCTCTCCAAAGCAATGCGTGGGTAAGAAGTCCCCTCGCCTCCTGTCCCAGACAAGGGGCTCGTTTGCCTTTTAAGAGTCCATGCCCTGGTCTGGATCATGAACAAGATCTCGCAGGGACCACGGCCACTCGTGCCTGGAGGGACAGTGGGCGCTGGGGGCCTGACTGGCAGGCTGGGTGGAAAACGGCTGCCTGAGCATCAGCCTAAGCTCCTCTATCCCTCCATCAAAAAAGGAAAATACATATCTTGTAAAGTGGGATTTGGGAAGGCAGTCTCTAACGCCTCGAGCTCTGGCGTTCCAAAAGCCTCCTGCCGAGTTTAGCAGGGAAGGCAGAAGGACCCTTCCAGACATCCAGGGCCACAGCGTCTCGTGGCACTCTAATCCGCATTACAAGCACCTGGGAATTACAGCAGGTCAAGTGCAGAATCAGGAAGAGGTGAGGTCTGTTCACACTTGAATGTACATCACGTAAAGGGAAAACCTTGGCTGGAAGTGAAAGCCTCTAAATGGGATGGATGTGGGACTTGCTGCATTTCATCCTTTGCAGGGGTGGGAATCCAGGCATAGCAAAGGCAGGGCCCTTAGGACAGCATTATTTTTCAGGAAATGCCAGAGGGAGAAACCTCATCTCCTCATCTCTCTGGATAAAAAAATGTTCATATCAATAAACAAAATATTATTTTTCCCAAGCAAGGAGTGCCTGGCTCTGTGAGAGACTGTATGTGGTGTGCTGGTTCTTGAGAGCCCCAGCGCTTTTGGAATAGCCATGAGTAAATATGGGCTTTATTTCTCACTGGAATTATGTCATGCATTCCCACTAGGAAACCCAAGTGTGTTTCTGGCCCTGCTGTTCAGCCAGGACACACATCTACTTTGACAGGACCCAGCCTCAGCCAAGGGCATTAGGCATTTGGGCTGTAGTTTGTGGGTCAAGTCACTCTTCTGCGTGGTGTCCCCAGTTAAACCTCTCCCTGTGCAACTGGCATGACCTCAGCAAATTCCTTAAAATCTGAGCATCTTTGTGATGTTAGGAAGAGACTGTATATAATATATAAAGGAAGAATGGGTGTGTGTGTGTTTGTGTGTGTGTATTTTGAAAAAAATTCTGTGAGAATGCAGCAGTTTATAATTAATTCCTTTTGGTCATCAATAAGATAAAATGCAGCTCAATAGGAGCTTTTTTGGTTCCAAAGAGGCAATTTGCTCATTGATGTCATTAAAATTTTTATAATTCAGCAATGAGTTAATGCTGCTTACTTTTTTTAAAAAAAAATCAAAAAAATCAAAAAAATCACAATTGCCAGGCTAAATGGTGAATGTTTATGGAGCCTGAATTACTGTAATATAGAGCAAATGTCAATATGCTGAAGGTGGGCACTCATTAGTATGGTAAATATTTGAAAATAATGCCTTGGAAAAAACCTGAAGGTTCTGATCCAGGTCGTAAGTTTCAAATGCTCCTAAATTCAAAATGTTTGGATTAAGGCAGGGTGGAAATTGACTATTTTTTTTTTTCCTTTTTTTTTTTTTTTTTCTGTTTTCTTCCTCTCCCTGTCCCCTTCCTCTCTCCCCAAAGTTCATGTATTTCTATAATTATTTTTTTCCTCTTCTGCAAAAAGATGAACTAAAAAATCTTCAGGTTTGATAGGGGAAATGATGGCTCCATAAAATACAGAAACAGCTACAGAATGCTGGTTGGGTCCCCTGTGAACTGGGAGCTCTGAGCAGGTGGCCATGAAAAGCAGCAGACCTGAGTATACCCAGAATGAGATTGTTGTCTGATCACTTAGAAAGGCAGTGTCCTCTCCTCACTCACTGCCTCCCTCCCGGGGCCAGCGTCGCAAAGCATCTTTCCATCAGAAATATTTATGGGGGCTTTGGTGACTGTCATTGTAGGGGAAAATGAGTTCATTTTTGTGAGGTAGCGCTGGGCCTGAGGAACTAAACCTCCTAGTGCAGGGTCAGTGGCATGCAGGCAGGGCTATCACCTTTTGCTCCCCTCTTCCCTGCTGTGCTCTTCTGGTTGCCTGAGGCGGAAGCCTCTTCTGATGCACCTTTACTGGGGCTATGCTGCTGCTCTTATCGTTTTACTGTGATTCTGCTCATTTAGCATCTCCTTAGACAGCACACTGGCTGTCCCCCCAGTTTCAGGCCCTTTGCTTTACCCCCTGATGTGGGTGAGGATGCTGCCATGATGCACGTTGGTGGCAGGTCCATTGAGGAAACCCAGGAGCCCTGCGTGCTGGTGTCGCTCCAGGCTGTGTGTGTAGTGATGCAGACGGCTCAGGTGGAGACTGTGCTGTGCCAGGGATGACCATGGTTTGTTTTCTTCCCTTCTCCCTTCCAGAGTACAAGAAGAAGTACGGGGAGGAGCACGGCTCGTGCCAGGCAGGGATCGCAGGCTTCTTCACTGAGGTGAGCAGGGGTGCACAAATGGAAGGGATGGGGTTGGTGAGCAGCTCTCCTTCTGCGTGACCCAGAAGAGGAGCTCTGAGCAGGGCTTGGACAGCGGGCTGTGTGCTGTGCATGGACCCTTCCTGCCAGCAAACACCCTCCTGCCTTGTCCAGCCTCCTGGGCACCTACATCTCGCCCAGCGCTTGCCCAGTGGTTTGTATGTAGGTGTGTGTGCAATGTCTGTGGACAAGAATGAATGAATTGACTCTGGGAAACGTCCTTAGGGAATATTTTTATCATGTACATCCCAAAACCTGCATAGAGATATCTCTGTGTCTAACATGAACTCTTTACTTCAAGTGATGATGTAAAACAGTCCTCCCTGAATGGCTTTGTTCACGTAGGTGCACATGTGAGTATATGCATCTATGTGAATATATAAATGCATATGCACATATAATATACATATGTAAGGTAAACACTTTTTTTTAGTTTTGCTTCAGTCCTTTATTTCAAAAAGATAGTGAAAAAATAGCATGGTAAAATATATGCTCCAGAGCTGTTCTAAGTACCAGACTATATTCTTTCCTGGACAGTGGTCCATCAGCCACGTTTTAGTTATGTCAAGGATGAATTTGTTCACTTATGTATGTATTGATGTTTTTTTGTAATGTTTCAAGGATGGGTTTTTTTTTGGTTTTTTTTTTTAGGGAAAAAAAAAAGCTGTTTTAGTGTCAGACTCCTTGTTACTGTCATGTCAAGTATATACTCACTCCTAATTATATATGCACTGCTCTGCAGATTTTATCACCCAGGCTGATATAAACAGAATAAAGGTGTGTCCTCTCTGAAATGGCAGAGGGTGACTTCCGAGTGAACTGGGATGGCAGGCAATGTTGCCACAGTGGCACTCTCTGATAACTGGATGTTCAGCCAGCAGCAGCTGTTTCCTGGCTTGTTTGAGCTCTGCAGCCTGTTTCTGTTCCCATGCTTTAAATCCTCCTTTGCAACCTTAGTTCAAAAGATATCTTTGAACTTTCATTGCTTCAGCCTGATGGCAGCTTACTGAGCAGGAAACACAGATAAATGGCTTTTTGGGTCAAACAGGCAAGCCCCTACCATATATCCAGCACTGCTGATGGTAGTCGTTCCTGCCGGTAAATGATCCCTTGACCTCAAGGGCATGGCCTCTCCTAAGGAAAAAGCTGTTGCCAAGCACGTCCTGCTCTTTGGTTGGGTTTGCAGTCCTGTCCCTGTAGTCTTATTGGGAAAATCTCTCGTTTAACATCTCCCTCCGACTGGAGCTAGTCACCCAAAGGGGTCCTGAGCCTGGGAGTGTTTTCCCATGAGGATGGATTTCACCCATGGCCTTGCAGGGAAAGGAGATGTGAGGCAAAGCAGCTGTCCTTGTGTCCTCCAGGGATGGAGAACATACCTAGGCCTAGTACTTCCCAGGCTTAATTTGGTCTCTTGCTAGAGTTATTTAAATTCGCATCCAGGAGTAAGGTTTCCTGCAAAAAATGCTGGATGCTTTGAAACATTTTCACAACCTTTCTTGCATGCGAATGTACCTTTGATTTTGATTCAAAAGCATTATCCATGAGTGTCTGCCTTTGGATGCTGGATCAAACTTTGCCTGATTTCTAGTCTGTTAAATGCTGAATCATGCTGAGTGCCTGTAATGGACTATAGCCAGGTTGTCTCTTGATGAGCAGAGTGTATCTGAGGACAGAGCAGGGAAAAATGTTCCAACCATGACAGAACTGCATGGCAGTGCGTGGCAGCTCCTTAGCTTCGTAGTTGTAAAATGAAAATCCTTTGTGCTGTATCCTTCATGATTGGTAGGTATAGCATGTCAGCCAGCATCGAGGCACGGTCTGTAGCTGAGTGGTGGGTCTGGGTAGGCTGGAGCACTTCTGTCACTTGGTGGAGGTCTTCAGGTCTTCTGGAAGATGTTTGGGAAAGGCAGCAGGTGGAGAGTGATTTTTTTGGGAGGACTGTGTTAGCAGGGATGTGTTTAATTGTTAGTAAGGCCGAGGAAGGTTTTTTATTGAAGCGGCAGAACAGCTGAGCAGAAGTGGGCCATAAAAGGGGAGACCATCTGTCTCTACGATGTGTGCAGTATTGTCCATGGCTGGAAGGATATTCTCTACGTGCACACAGAATGGAGATTGTTATAGATGGGCTTCTAGCTGGTGTTTTAAATTAATATCCTATCCCTTCTCCATTACTGTGTAAAGCTTGAATTTTTGTCCAGTTTTGATTATTACATTTTTTTTTTCCCCCCTTCCTTTCCCCCACAACCTTCTGTTTTTCCTGTTGCAGGAGCTGGTCATCATGGGAGCACCAGGATCTTATTATTGGACAGGGACTGTCAAAGTACTGAATCTCACTGACAACACATATTACAAGCTGAACGATGATGCTGTGATAGCCAGGCGGTACACGTACCTTGGTAAGCAGCTCTCTGGTGCTCACTGTGAGAATGGATTAGTCCAACAACATATCTCAAGGCTTTGATGCTGTAAAGTTGATACTGATTTTTTTTGGTGGTGTATTTTTATGAAAAGTATGAAATGAGGAATGTCTGAATTAAAGAGTTATCTACCTGGAAAGAAATATAAGCAAAGAAGCAGCCCGAATATTCCATTTTTGTTTACTTGTTTTAAAAAAAGCTTTTCTGTATTTTTTTTGATTGATATAAAAAATGTGTTTTGACTGAAAATCAGGTTGGATGGTAGTCGGCCTCCTACATTCCTGCCTTTGCTTTGTGACGGACAAATTATTTGTCATTGTTTAGGCTACAGGTCTGCTTACACCCATCTTTAAAATGGGTACAACACATGATTACAGAATGTATATTGCAGATACAAATTTATTTCAGCAAAAATAACACCACGTGAGTGAGTCATTGGCAGCAGAAGGAGGCTGTGAAAGTATTGGCTGTAGGTTTGAGTATATCTTTAACTTGGTTGGTTTTACTTGCTCTAAAACTAGCTAATGTCCCAAATAAACTTAATTTAAAGGCTTCCACCTAATCCCCAGTGCCTAAGACTGTTGAGACCTAGAAGACATTTCAAACAGTCAGTAGTTTGATATTGTTTGACTAAAGACTTGCACTGACCTCTCTTTTTGCCCTTCGCCTTTAGTCTTTGAAAAAATACTATTTGGAAGATGCTGCTTGGTGATAGCTAAATGAGGAGTCTATATATACATATTTAAGGACATAAATAAGTTTTGCCACTGATAGACCTGAATTATGGTGTTTACCATGTAGACAAGAGTCTCATAATTTACAGCAGAAGAGCAAGGCAAATAAAAGACAACCTTAGAAGGAAAGCACTCTTCTTTGGTTATTATATATCATTTTAGTATATCAAATAAGACTGAATCTTTGATCTCCTTCTTTCAAATACAGTCTTTGATTTATCTTCCCATTTTTCTTTTTGCATAAACAAAAATCTTTTTAAGCCATTAACTTCTCTGACCTCTTTGCCTACTGTCCTCTGCCTTCCCCCTTCCCCCTCCCCACAACCAAAAAGGCACATAATTTTTCAAGCCTTCGTGGGCAGTGATTTAAGCCGAAGGAGGAGACTTCTGTCTGGTCCATGTGAGACTGTCGCTGCCTGATGTGATACTTTCTCTGCAGTGATATGGCTTCTTTGCTCTGTTTGTGTGTGCCTGTTCCTGTTTTATCGCTTCCCTATCCAGACTTGTGGTTACCAAATTGCTCCCTGTACCTGCTTTGTTGTGTCCCTTGCCAAGCTCCCCACAAACCTTCCTTCTCTTAGCTTTTAGAAGAGTATTGGAGGGCATACTGTTCCCACCTCTGTGAGCTCTTGAGCTGAATGTTGGCGCATACTGGGCAGAACAGTGGCTGAACACTAACAATGTGCAGCCTAGGAGGAGCAGTGAAACACAATGAGTGTGATCCAGCTGGCTGATGCTGTTTCTCAGGCTCTTTCCTTTTGTGATGCTTTATTTATTTATTTATTTATTTATTTATTTCCTCTCTCCTCTCCCACCCCACCCCATCTCCTGCTCAGGATATGCAGTGACAGCAGGTCATTTCTCCCAGCCAACTACCACGGACATTGTAGGAGGAGCTCCCCAGGATGGAGGCATCGGAAAGGTGCGGCTTTTTGTCAAACAATAATGTAGTTGGATGCAATAGAGCAAAAAAAGCAATACTGGTGCAGTTCCCACGTATCTGAGAAGCCAGGAGATTTTTGACTACGGAGTAGTTTTGGAGCTCTGTGCAGGGGAGAGGTGAGGTAGTTTGAAGTCATAAAATTTTCTCCAGCTCTTCCTCCTGGTGCTTCACATCCCTTCTCTCTCACTTCACTCTGTCTCCCACCGAATCCTTTAAAGACTTATTTTAACATGACACTGGCAGTGTTTATTTCACACCACTTCTGTTTAGGATTTACAACATAGGTATAATTTAAACGTCACCTGGAAATGAAAAAAACTTGGAAAAGAGAGTTTGTCTTCTGCTTTTTTCCTTCATACATTTGACAATGCTTTGCGTGTGGACTATTTGAGTATTTACTTCAGGGTACCATCTCTAGTAGCATGAAATGACATTTACTAAGTGATTTGATATCTCTTTTAAAACTTCATAATATGCTGATGTTCAGTGGATTAGAATCTGGGTTTCTGCCAGCTGTACTTAAAAATCTTGGTGTTGGGCTCTTGAGAAGCAAACAAGGGGAAAAAAATATATTTTCCTGTAGGCATGCATATGTTTGGTGTCCTAAAGATGTAAGCAAGGGAACGGCTAGATGGAGATGGCTGATGAGTTAGGTATGCCTGCTTGTTCCCGTGTCGAATACTTAGCTGCAAGCAGGAGCAGGATGAGAGTGAGCACTGTGAGACCTATATACTTCTCAACCAAAGTAGAGAAGTGGGAGTGGGGAGAGGGAGGATAAGGATGTAAAGGATCTAATTTTGCCCCTCTTTCTTTGAAATCTGGTCCTTTTGGGGCCTACTGCCACCATGTGCTTGAGCAGAGATGTCCTGCAGGCCCCTTCCCATCTTCTTCCTTCTGGTTCTCCTGCTACAACATCAGTTGTAGCTGAGCCATAACAATAAGGAGTGAGAGGTCTTCATTACCAGCAACACTATCCTTTGTTTAAGTAGATTATTTCTGGCAGTAACAGTGTCCCAGGGGGTAGCTGTGCAAATGGGGAAAATGGAATAAAAGTACAGAATGAACTTGGTTACATATACATGATATGGTGTGACTAGAACATACGGGATATAGTAGCAGCACAGTTGCTACTGGGAAGATGGATGTGGGAAAGACATGGTTTCCTTATCCCAGGTACACTGTTATGGCTGATCCAATGCACCTTCCTTCCAACCTGTTTTCTCTGTGGAATAGATTTAATTTCTGTACACTGAGGGGGAAAAAACAGCTGCCAACATGAGATCCACGAGAAAGCAGCTGGCCCTGTAGTTTAAAGACTCTTGCTCCAGTTGCAAAAGCTCCCATTATTCTCCCTTGGCATGGGATGTGGGTAGCAGGAACTCATGGCAAAGGGGCAGTAAGAGGTGTTGAGTACAGGATATTACACTGAGCAGTCCTGTTATGCTTTCCACACTAATAAGCTGATCCTTTCCACTTCTCTGATAGAAAGTGGTTAGCATTGTCACACTCTTTTCACTGAAGGTAAAGCCAAGACACTTAATGAGACTGAGCCATTTCTCCAAAGTCACCAGGAATGACATTAGTAAGATACTGGGTTTGGAGTAGTGACACCTGGCAATGTGCCCTTGCTGGTAAACTTGCTACTGCAAGACCTGTGGAGTCCTTTATATCCAGAGCGATTCTCCACAGTAAATCTGGGCTGTGTTCTCGGCTGTAAACAGCTAATGAACTCTGTCTCACTACCTATTAATAACTCGCCACATTTTCAACTATGTCAAGTGCTTGGCTCCGCCACGTGGCCTTGGAGGTAAGGGATCCTCTGTCCTGCAAACTGTGTGAGCACCTGCTAGGAGGGAGCCTGACAAATGCTGGAGAAGTCTCAAAAGCTGACTGAGCCAGCCTTTCTGTCAAAGAGAGTCTCTTTCCACAAGCCATGTGTTTTAGGTCTTAAATTTTGGTACGAGATCTATTACTGAGCTTGCATCAATACTATTAGCCCTGATTG
Source organism: Podargus strigoides (assembly GCA_028020825.1). Taxonomy (NCBI): domain Eukaryota; kingdom Metazoa; phylum Chordata; class Aves; order Caprimulgiformes; family Podargidae; genus Podargus; species Podargus strigoides. Next base: position 9,870,764 of record CM051623.1, on the reverse strand, counting down.
TTCTTGGTAAAATAGTTTCTCCTGCAGAAACAAGCAATGAGTGGGCTCTGTTGTAGTAGTTTTCTGATTTACAGATTGTTTCAGACAGAAATGGTACACGTGCCTTGGGTGATCTCATTGAGTTTTCCACTCTGACCTTTGCCATAGCATTGTGAAGTCTGCAGTGCAGTACGTGCAGGCACGTGTCCCTGAGGCTGGATAAGGGAAGTGGAGCAGGGTTATGCCTTCTTAGCTTTTTGCCCCACTTGTTTCCAGGCAGTCTCCACATGGAACTTGTTTGAGAGTTGGGAAGTTCCTTTACCGGGTGCTTTTAAATACTCACATGTGCCCATTCACACATGTGCACCAAAAAAGTAGGCAACAAGATACTATTCAAGCATTTCTCATGATAAGACACCTGTGATTCAGCTGGAAAACCGGGAACTCCGTTTTGTCTTTTAAAAGAAGACTGACCAATAAAGTGGTGTTGAAACTGGATCCTGGCAATAGCCATGGCCATGATCATGATTTAGATATACCGAGAAAGCACCAATGCTGTCCCATTATTGACTTTTTTCTTTTTTTACTTTTCAGGTTTATATTTTCAGAACAGACAGACGATCAGGCTCTCTAATAAAGATTTTTCAGGCCTCAGGAAAAAAGGTGAGCTTTTATGTACATATGTTTTCTTTTAAGGGATAGAGAAGGGGGAAATAATGACAGGATCATCTCAGAGTATCATTTTAATTCCACTGTTTCATGAGTTGTCAAGCAAATTCTGTTTCTTCTTGTTCTCCCAGGAGATCTAGACCTATTGTACAGACCAGCCATATGCGCTTTCTCCTGTAGCGGTCATGACTGCAATGCCTGCTCAATACCCATGGGACTGAAATTAAATGCCTTGCTGAAATTTGTGGTAGTGGTTCTCATTAGCCTTACACAAATGTAGCAGTAGCTTCTGAGACGTGGGATGTGGGGTGTTAGGTGAGCCTAGACACAGAGATTTCCTCTTAGTAGATGTTCCTGGGAGATGTGGGTAGCCTGGAACTTAGTTTAATACACAAAGCCCCAAACTGTTTTTCTGTGTCTTGCTGTGACAGGGGGGATATTACAGTTACGCTGGTTTGGGGAGGAGCAGCTTCATTGCCTTAAGAAATAATGATTTCCCCTGTCCCACCATGAATCAGTCCTGCATTTTTCTCTTAGGTCTGCTGTCTTAGAGCTGACACCCCCCGCCCCCTCCACCCATGAAATTTAGTGAATGGCAGTGAGATCTAGCTCCTGTGCAATATTGTGTTTGAGTGGGGAACAGCTTGTGTTCTTCACTGGGGCTTGCTGGAGATGTGTCACAGGGGAAACAGAGTGGACAGTATGTCTAACTATAGGTAACAACAAAAAGATGTCTGATTTGGGAATGACGCACTGAGGAAACAATACCCCTTACCTGGAGTTGCCTGTGTTCTCCTGGAAGGAGAGAAAACACAGAAGGAAAAAGAAAGGTTACTGGTGTCTTCTGGCTCTAGGAAGACCTGCCACCCTCAGAAGGATCTCAAGTGTTTGACTGTATCATCAACAGGTTTTTTTTCCCCAGCAAAACACAGTTGCAGTCTTTAAAAACATGCCTGAAATAGGGGAAAACTGCAAGGTGGATGGTGTGACTCGTACTTTAGGGCCTCTCCAAAATTTGTCTGTCTCTCCACTAGCAGAATTGTGGACATCTTGAAAGGAAAAGACCTCCCAGTTCATCCAGGGCATCTCCTGTGTTTGATTGCTTCCTGTTCTTTTCTTTCCCTGTTGACTTCTAAATGTCCCTAAGGATGTGCTCCTAGGGAACTATTCCTCAGCCTAATAAACAGAGCTATCAGGAAGTTTCCAGGTCTCAGCCAAAAACTTTCCTTTTTCAATGTAATTGCGTTATATGTAACTTAACTAGCTGAGCATTTACATCCTTCAAGTACTTCTAGCCTGTCATCTCCTTCTTCCCCATTAGTATCTGTCTTCTACAAATTCTTTAAAATCCAAAGGAGAATTTCATTTTAAAGAGAAGGCTGTCCTAAACCACCCTTTCTTTGTTTTGTGATTGAAATTTAACCAGACGCGCTCAGCAATGAGCACTGCCTGGAAATGAGCTCTCACAAAACGCTGCGTCCTTCCCAGTGGTGTGAAAGTTTGTTGCTGACATTCTTGTTAGACAGACGTTAAAAGCAGGCCAGTTTCTTCCTTCCCTTTTTTTTTATTGCTGGAGGCCGAACTAGGAAATCAAATGCAGATGAGAAAAAAGAAAATGCCGTGCCTTGTTACAAATGTTAAGTGCACAAACTTCAGGTTCTCACAGCGCCATGAACTCACCCACGCTGCAGACGTAACATGTTGTACTTAAGTAAATAATAGCCTTTCCCTGAAAACTGCCTGAATACATAGTGAAATGCTTCTCATAACTTTCGTTCTTTACCCATGAGAAATTTGTTTTAAAACCGTAGTGGATTAACAAAAATAAACAAATAAAAAATCCACAAGGGAACGTAGGCTACAAAATAACTGGAATCAAGTGATGTTTGAGGTCTGACCTTAAACCCACACAAACACAAAAATCGGGATTACAAACTGAAACTCTATCCTTAACTCACCCCACTATATATATTTGGCAGCTTTTAAATCTTATGGACTGCACAGAATAGAGTAGTTGCTGTTGCCCTGCTGCTGTCTCCTGACATGCCCAGTAGCTCTGACTTGTGCATCCAAACTTGTCAGGCGTGGAAGGCAGTGGGTCAGAGATCCACAATGAGGAATGTAAAAGCATGCAGGAAACGTGATTCATCCTTTTTAACCTAAATAATTATTCCTGTAACCTCAATTTTTTTTTTTCTTCTATGTAAAGAGCTCTCAATTTCAAATAAGAAGTGGTATCTTTCTGGTTTTCCTGTGGAAGTTGCTTTTAATTTTGAGACTATGGTTTGTAGTTGGTCTCAAAGAGTATGCCTTGTGGTACTTTAGCAGAAGTGGATGACATATGGGTGGAATGTCATTCTTGCTTTTGGTTTCCTTTTTGTGTTTAAATGTGTTTTGAAATTCATAACGTAGGTGCCAGTTGGAAGACTTAGCATTTAATGTTAACCCATATCAAAAATTATGTAATGAAATTAATGTATTTCTTTAAGCAATTAAGTTTTATCAGGCAATAATAACTGGAGATTGAAAGTAGCTTAGGTTTTTGTGTATCAAGTGAAAAGCCTTTACTGAAAGTCTTTCTGTGTCAACTTGCCTGCCTGTACATGAGAGGAAAGGCTATGATCAAACCCCAAAACTAGTACTGCTGTTTGAAGGTGACTGATACAAATAGGTACAAATAGAGCAAGGGAAGATAGTCCACAATCAAGAGGTAATTTTAGATGTCTCTTCTCACGGATACTCTACCCCTTGCCTGTTTTCCTTTGTTCTTTATTTCTTTAAAGTATCCCCAGAAAATCAACCTCAAGTCTCTTTAGAAAGTCTGGCACTGGGTATGAATAATCACTAGCCAGATCCTAGTTTGGGAAACTTATTTCACCCCATCCTGGTTTTAAGCATTTGGCAAGTGAAAACTAGTCTAAGAAAGTTCTTTAAGTGTCTTACTTAAGCATGTATACTTAAAGGTATAAATTTTATTCTCTTGGTAAAACATCCAAGCTGATGCACTGTTACAGTAAAGTGTTTAACTCCTGCCAGAACTATCTCCTAAACTTTCTTTGTAGGAGTGTTTGTGAGTGATAAAGCAGCAAGTCATCATTTGAAATTAAAAAAAAAAAAAACGACACGACACGCCTAAATGATTTCCTCCTGTGTGTGGGCAGATACTGAATGCTTTGTTGTGACTCGGCTTGGTTACAGATGGGCTCTTACTTTGGCTCCTCCTTATGTGCAGTTGATCTGAACTCTGACGGGTTGTCAGACCTGCTGGTCGGAGCACCTATGTTTTCTGATATCAGAGATGAGGGTCAAGTCACAGTCTATATCAACAGAGGAAACGTGAGTATGTACAGGAGATGACTTGGTAAGGCATGAGGGCGTGGGTCCGGGCAGGGTAACCCTAATGTCCTTCCAGCACTGCATGGTGAAACTCAATGTCTCAAATAGTGGGGCTCTGGATATCTCTAACAGAGCATGAAGTCATGGAAAACTCATCTGGTATCATGGTTTCCCAGACACCAGCCCACATTCATAACAGAGTTGTGAGTCTTTTGAGGAGGTCTGGGAAAGTTTCTGGTTTTATGTTGAAACTTGGTGGTATTTGTGGCTTTACATGAATTTGATGCCAAAACCAAGTAAGAGTCAGCAGCTTTGACTGAGTTTTGCTTTGTATTTTGGGTGGTCACTGGGACCTGCACATCAGAACTAAAATGTTTGGGGAATGAGGAGTCCTTGTGAAGAGAAGCCAGAGACTGAATTCATGTTATCTTTACATTATGCCCCATACACACACTTTAGGGCAAGTTCTTATCAGCTGGTACTGTTGGATTTCACATGACCCAACAACAGACTTGGAAAAGTCTAATCTTCTTTGCATCAGCAAAACGAGATCATTCTTATGTTGTACTTATAGGAAAACAATGATTATTTACCTATTATTATGTATTCAATATTCAAGTACCAAACCCACTGTCTCAAATTATGGATTGAAGTTATGGACTAAAATTAAATTAATTTGTTTCATCAGTATTTTGTTAACTTTAAGGTACGGAATTTGTTTATACTAGACTTTACATTCAACCACAAGTCCTACAGGTGGCATTTGGGAGACTTCAGAATTGCTTTTGCTGTAATTTTATTTTCTATTATCATTCCTCTCCTTCAAATAAGCTTTACTTTTGCAGTTTGATCCACAAGCTGTCCCACTTCTTATATTACAGTGTTGCTGCTGTGTCCTCAGGATAGGGTCCAGAATGCCAAGCAGATACTAGCCAACATTTCCTGCTCAGAGTGAGAGCGCACATGAGTTAATTTTTCTCTTTTACAAAACAGTCAAGAAGCTAGTAGGAGTTCCTTATATTCCTGCAGCAAGAATTACTTGCAGGAGCAATGGCTTGCAGGATTGTGAGTTTTGTCATTTTAAACTGTTTCATTCTGCAAGCACCATTGCTTAAGAGGTTGTTGCAATGGATCAGAGAAAACTGCATTATAATACAAATGTGTAATGATGCTAGATTTAATACACTTATATTTTGCTCTTTCCTGTGAGGACTGCAAAGAAATGAGTCGCATATAGAGGCCTGCCTGTCTCTTCTCTGTTGTGTTTCAATTTCATTGTGTGGGATTTTCTTAAAGTCAGCAACTCCCCTCAGCCAAGAAAAAGATTTTATTGCGTGTTCCAGAGGGCAGTTTACTCTCATTCACAAAGGAAGCAAAACCAAACCAAAACAACCCTTGAGGTGGGTACAGAGTTGGATTGCGTAACCAAATTTTGTTTTCTTGTGGAAATGTTCCTTTCCCCTTGAGGGAAGACTGCAAGAAACTAAAGCTTATGCATCTGACCAGAAAGTGGGTGGGCAAGAAATGCCAGATCCATATAAGGCTTCTAATGGCATAGGAGTACAAAGCTACTTTATTCTGAACTTTGCTCTGTCTCTTTATTTCATTAAATCTCTTTCCTTATTAATTTCAGAAGGCTTTTTGAGGACTTTGCTTTAATCCTTCTGTCTAGTACTTAGAAAGTTTTCAAATCCAATTGCCCAAGTATTCTTGGCTTAGGGTAAAATTCTTCTTAACTCACTGGAGTTTAGCTGAATAAGCCTGGACTGAGGATTTCACTCCTTGGATGTAACCTGCCCACAGAGTAAGCCCAGGGCTGTTACATTTGAGGCATTCATGAGCTCACCAAGCCCAGCGACTGCATTTATTTACATCAAGTTATCGTTTAGTTAATTTAGCATTTTAGTTATGTCACTCATGCACTCCATCTAAAAGACAGAAGAAGTGAGGGCGAGAGTCAGACTGCAGCCCTGCCCCAGGTGCTTCCTGCAGAGCATGGACAGCTCCCTTAGGGGGGACTTACCTTGCCCAGGGCTCACACCATGTCCCTGACCCAGTTTTATTTCGTATTTGCTAGGGAGTGCTGGAAGAGCAGCTTGTCCTGGACGGTGACGGGGCCTACAACGCACACTTTGGGGAGAGCATGGCTGCCCTTGGCGACATCGATGACGATGGCTTCCCAGGTTGGTGAGATTTCCTGCTGGGCCCTGTCCCTGGAAATGCCAGTGGGTCTGGCAGCACTGCTGGACTCCTCCAACGTCTGGGTGCTGTGCGATACCACTTGCTTCTCTGGACCTGACCGGCACCTGATCTCATGCTGAGATAATGTGCTTCCGTGGGATTTGTCTGCTAAAGCCTTTTCTGGCTGATTGTCCTTGATGTGGGTTTAGTCCATGTTCATGCAGCTCGCCCCCCAACCTCATTAACATTGCTTTACTTTCCTTGCTGTTGCATTTTCTTCTTCCCTGTATGGTTTATAAAATGCTTTAGATACCTATACCCTGAACAAAACAGAAACCTATGTCTGACTTCTTTCTTCTTTCCCATTTCCTTATGTTTTCAAGCCTTTCCAGTTTTGTTGACATAATCACGTTTCTTATCATGAAGTGTAATTAAGAAGTAGCTTCTCACTCCTAATAGTATGTACTCTATTTCCCTTCTTTGCTTTATTCTACTCCTGCTTCTTTCGCAGGCCACACAGTGTGAGGCCCTATGCTGTGGTAGCAATAGATGAGAGCAAAGTGTTGATGCTGGCACCTTTTCTGCCCTGATTTCTGGCAACATAGATTAAGGACTTCCAAACAAAAACCAAATTACTCAGTTTTTGCCTGGATTTATTTCTTTCAGGCCACTCAGGGTGTGGTATCCCATTAAGCCTAACCCAACCTCATTACAGGTTGCCTTCACAAATGGTGGGCATGCTCTTTCTCTGCTCTTGAACATGCATTTGTGCATTCTTGCTGCCATTTGTGGGTCAGTTGTAGTGATGGAGAGACTGCAGAGTGAGTTGGATTAGTCTGTGGGTGTGAAGCTATTAGAAAGAGGTTAATTTTAACAGCCATGTAGTCACTAGGTCCAACTAGAAGAGGAGAACTGGAAGTGGCATCACTCTTTCTGCAGGAGTTTGCAGTTAAATTGAATCAAATGTAATTTGAAAGTGTACCTTCAGCAGCTTTTTTTTCTTCCTGACTGTCCATTTAATATATCCAGCCTCATTTTGGAGCCTTGGATTTTCAAGCATACTTAATGTAGTACTACAATAGATGTTTTGCCAGTGCTGTCTTGGTTCACAAAGCTTATGTTCTTCTGGGTTGGAGATTTTCGTATGAAAGAATACTAAATTAACCAGCAGCCATGCTCAAAAAGTTAATAAACACACATTTGCATAACAAGCACGTGTTTCTAATTAGGCACAACATAGCCACATGCGTGTATGAATTCATATACACTTGTGTATTTTTTAAAGTTTCTCTTAACATGAGCTCTTCATTAAATCAAACTAGTTCCTCCTAGCCAGGTTCACATGAGCTGCTGATCATCATCATTGTCATCATGGGGAGCTATTTTCCTATGGATAGCTAGCTTCTAAAATTGGGGAAAAGTTGGATTAATGGAATGGATTGTGAAACATGTAAAATCTGAACTCTTTTACAGATGTTGCCATTGGAGCACCTAAGGAGGATAACTACATAGGAGCAGTGTACATTTACCATGGGGATGCCAATGGTATTGTACCTCAGTACTCTATGGTATGTGACACTATCGTTTACAATACCTGTCTGAAGTCACTTTCCCAGGGCCTGCAGAAATAAACCATACTTAGGGGTCCCTTTATAGGTAGCCTCATCACAGCTCTACATCCTTTTCTCACTCCTTCTTTGAAGATGGCTTCTCCCAAAGTTTATCCGTACCTATGCTGTAGGGTAAAATTATGTTAGTCAGGAGATATTTTTCACTGTCTTTTTTTAGAGTTCTCAGCTGTAGCTTCCTTCTTGAAGCAAATGAAGTCTTAGGGTTTGACTGTCAGCTTTTAGATAGTACTGCTGCAGAGAAGTGAAAATCCTAGAGAGGCTGAGCATACAAATTACGGAGAGGACAGTGGGGACCTGGGCGGTTGCACTTTCTTCCTGCGGAAGCAGGCTTAATGAGAAGGAAGAGGTGCCCTGCATCAGCCTCTTTACTCATCTTGTTGGCCCACTCCTTGCCATGTGACAATATATCATAGGGCTGTTCTTGGGTGCCGTTTCCCTGACCATTATTATGAAGTAAAATCTTGGCTGGGATATGCTATAGCATCTTGTGCAGAGATGATACAGTGCAACTTAGCTTCTTGTAGCCAGACAGTAGAGAAGATAGATTTACGCTCATGCTGCCCAACATGTGTCCCCTAGTCTCTGTCTAGCACATTTCTTTTTTCAGAGAGCCTGAATCTTCCCTCCCTCCCTCTGTGTGTTTGAAGTTTTAGTTGTTTGTTTTGTTGCTGGGTGGGATCTTTCACAGTAAATCAGTTTAAGCAGAATTAAAGGGTTTAGTGGTTATATTGGAGGCTCTTCTAACAGACCATAGAAGTGTAGTCCTTCTTCCTTTTACCATTTATATGCCATGTGCTGCTTTTTAGAAAAAAGGAAGTTAAGACTCTTTATGGAGACTTCTAAAATGCACTAATGTGTGGCATGTGGAGGATTCTGTCTGTTTCTTGCTGAGAGCCACTGGTTGGGAGGTTCTCCTCTGGCTGTTGAAAAGCCTGAAGCTTTCCAGCTCTTCCTGAAAAGGATCAGATTTATTTTATTTTATTTTTTTCATCCATGGGAAGATTTCATATTTTTGAAAGCGGCCAGATCAAGAGGGTGGGAAGCGAAACATTCTGCTTGCGGTCTCTCCCTTCCCATTGGAGCAAGGCCAGCAGACATGGCGCGTGCCTCTCCACTTGGTCGGTGGGACAGAGCCCAGGTCGAGAGGGTGGCAAGGTACAGTGGTTGTTGGCTCTTGATACCATTCCTATCATTGTCTCATGTCCTGAGGCAGCAGTGGGGGACCCACTTATGGGCAGTGTCTCTCTGCTGTTCCCCAGCATCTGCTGCAGGGCACCAGACACCACCAGTTTGTTTCCCACACGCGACCATAAAAACTGTGTAACAACTTCAGCTCTTTACCTACCTGCCCTGGGTTTGAACCCAGAGGTGAAAGACTTTTTGTATTTCATTACCCCTGAGCTATCTTAATACCCTGTATTTCCTTTTTTAAATACGCTGAGGCAGAGGGGGGGCCTGCAGGGTATATGTTTTCACCTTAATAATTTTGTTAGCTTCCTCCCCCTCCCTCCTTTTCTTCATTTAAATTGCTGATCAGTGTTGTTCCCTCATGTCCCTTCAGGAGCTTTAGTGGCGGTGCTGGGCAGAAGCAGCTTAATTTGCTTTGTGACCTGCTGTTTTCATTCATGGCACTTAACAGCAGAGCAGTGTTATACCTCTGCCTTCTAGGCTGTAATAGCCTGCAGATGTCCACTGGGATGTTTGCAGACAGGATTTACCACCCTGAGACCCCCCCCAAGTGTAATAACGTGGGGAAGAAGTTACTTCCAGTAACTTCTTATCTGTCCACAAGTAGGAAAAGGAGATCTGTACACAGAGCACTGGTTTCCCTTTAAACTGGCTGTCAGGGCTGCAGGATATCTTTCTTCCCCTCAACTTGTCCTTTTTTCCATGCAATTCCTGTCTGACCTTTTGTCCAATATTATATCCTTTTATGGAAGGGCCAGGAAAAGCTGGTCGCATGTCACAGGCTGTGAAGCACCAGCAACAACCTTGAAATTACTTCATGGGATAGGTTTCCTCTGTGTGTGACTTCAGCAGTCAGATCTTGGTTTGAGTTCAGGTCTTGCATTGGTGGCCCATCTTAATGAATGAGAGCTGGGAGACATCTGATTGTTTTCTTAGAAAATGAGATTTTGATATATTAATTTGCTTCAGACAAAGGCATTTACAGTTCAAACCATTTAGAGAAAGTTTTTGTGTAAGTAATTAAAAAAAAAAAAAGAACCTATGTTAGAAATTAATTAATCTCTGTGTTGGGGAGGCAGAAATGAGATACAGCTTCCAACTGACACAAAATACTGCATAAAAGCTGATAGAAACCAGAGTTTCCAAGAGGGATGACAATTAATCATTTTGACTTTGAGTATGCTGGCAAACTTTGTGAAAAGGAATGGTCATGTGGGATTTTCTGTTCCAATTTATCATTAATTTTGTTAAGATGCCGCTTAAAACTGTTACAGAAATGAAGCTAATGCAAAAAAAAAAAAAAAAGAAAAAAGATAAAATCTCTAGGGTGCAGTTAAATTTCCTTCCTCCCCTAGATATCTGTTTGATGTGTCCTTTATTTGGTTTGGGTCTGCATGAGGGTTGTAATGCAGGTGTGTTTTTTAATCCAAGTCAACACTGGCCTCCTCCTAGCCCAGAGCAGAAGGGCTTCCTGCAGTCAGCAGCCTTCCTGCTCAGGGCTGCGTGGGCGAAGCGTGAGCCTGCAGATGTGCAGCACTCCCAGCCCATGGAAAAGAGCCCCAGTGACTGTACTTGAAGTCTTGTTGGGTTTTTGGTTTCATTTTTTAATTTTTAGAGGATTTTTTATGTTACTGACTGATTTCACTTGTGTGTTTTCTGCTGCAGAAACTGTCTGGGCAAACGATAAACCCGATGCTACGGATGTTTGGTCAGTCCATATCAGGGGGAGTCGATATGGATGGCAATGGTTATCCAGGTACGTCTGTTACTCTGGCAGCAAGAGCACTGGGGAAATGCAGTGCAGGCTGAGAAAACAGTGCAGCTGGTCATTTCCGTGTTGCTGGTTCCTGCCATTTTGGGAGGCTGATGAAGCTGAGCATTTTCTTCCCTTTCCTCTCTGTTATTTGGAGCTCCTGCTAAGAATTTGAGCCAATTGTGTGATTCAGGTGTTTGGGCAGTCATGACAAAGGATTAAGATATTAAAGCAGAGGATTTCAGTGTCTGGCCAAGGCTTAAGTTTCTTGGAAGCTCCTCAGTCATGATGACAAACTTAAAATGTAAAATATAGACAACAACATAATAGTAATCATAAAAACCAGAAATGAAGTAGAAGTGAAGTAACATCACACACATAATCCTCCGTTTATAATACTTATGACATAATGATATTTGAAGGGACCAACTGGCTGATTTAAGTCAGAAAAATGTCTTTTTTAGATATATGCTCCATAATTCACCAACTGACTTGAGAGAACTGAATTCTGTGCCTCCTTTGTAACTGTCTCAATGTTACAAAAATTTCAGATGTGACGGTTGGAGCCTTCTTGTCAGACAATGTGGTACTTCTGAGGTGAGATCAATGTCTTTTTCATCCACTATTGTCTTTTTTTTTTTGTGTCTGTTTTCTGTTTATATCTGGTGTGGTCTAAGTCCTCCACCACTCTGCTTTTCTCCCTAGTTTATTGTGGTCAGAAGAAGCAAGCTGGATTACTTTTTATGCAGAACCTTAGACACGAATGGTGCACAATCTAATTTAAACAGCATAGGGAGGGATGACAATATGTAGGACTCCCAGGGCTCTGAAGAAAACAAAGGGTTAGAGCCAGAAGGAGATGTGTTGCATCTCAGTGCCTCTGAATTTGTGAGAAGGCTTTTTTAATTGTTCTTACATTTGCATAAAGTAAATACATTATGATTTAAGGGAACTCAGTTGAGCAAAAATCCATCTGCGCGTGATGCCAGGATGTAATTTTGCAAGTTATAATGGGATGCAGAATGAAATAAGAGTCTTCAGGGTAATGAAATACAGAGATGCTTGCAAAGTGCACAGGACTCGGGCTGCTGTTTCAAGTGTATGAGTTAAGTGCGATTACTTGTTTTATCTGATGGAGGGAGGTGTGACAGCTTGGGTCACCAAATTATGGACGTGGAGAGTTAAGAGTAGGAGAAGGCTTGAAATGCACAGATCTGGGGAAGAGAACGGGTAGTTTGGATTTTGCTGGTAGCTCTGTTCTTACACTTGTTAATATTTAATAGAAAAATCCTGTCAATGCCTAGATGTCATTAGAAGTCACGGGGGACTCCAGCATCTTAATGGAAGGTATGGGGATGTGACGAGACTGGCAAGACAAATGCTGGCGCTGCAGAATGGACCTGCCAGTCTGCTTCCTGTTCAAGGCAGGAAAGACTTGTATCTGTTTCCATTTGAAGCAATTAAAACAAAAAGCAAAAAGGAAAGGGGGCAAGAAATGCTCTTGATGATCAGTGTGGCAGGTGGTCAAGTCTTCTGAACAGTTTTCTGTTCCTTCATCATGCATGCAGGCAAAGCCAACTGCTGCTTCTGTGAAAAGGTGTGCCATGCCCCAGATGGGATCTTGCAGCCCCGCATCTCCGAAACCACTAGAAAGAAAACTCTGCGTTTTTCTCCTGCATTGTTGTTACTTGCAGGGGGGGAAAGGCAATCTGAAAGGCTTGCTGAGATGTTTAAATCAACATACCCTGCAACAGCATAGTGACCTCTGGCCACACGTTCAGTCACTGCTTGTGGGTTTCGGAGGAGTTTAGCCCATTACGGACTGACTGATTAATTAGTGCGACTGTCAATTTGTAGCATGTCACTCTTGCTGGTTAGATACAGATTAGGATAAAGAAATCAGCTTTTATTTTTTTTCCTCACTCCTCCAGAAGCCTTTGTGAAGTCCTCTGGCCAAAACCAACAAATGTTTTGCCAAGTGATATTAAAGGCTTTGGTGAAAGCCGCGGTGACTTGGGGCAGATTGTTGTCATTGTACTGCTCGCGTGTGTGTACGTCTGTTTGACAGACGTGTTGGTTTTTTTCTCCCAGTGAATAACCAAGTGAGCTAACGTTAAGGAAAAATTCGCACAATGCATCATGTCTGGAGAAATATTCTTTTTCTAGAAGAGATACTTTTCTAGATCAATTATAGCATTTATGCTTTTGTGTTTCCTCAAGCATTTGGAGAAAGTTTTTTTCCAAGTTGTGAAATGATCCTAGGAAGCTTACTCTTTTTCCTCCTTCCCCCCACCATTTCTGTATATATTTCTAGGGCTAGCATTTATCTTCATCCTCCATCTCAAAAGGCAAACTTGCACTGTTATTTCAGGCCGTGGTAAAAGAGTCTGAGCAGCTGTCTCTGAGATTGATGTGAATCTTGTTCCAGTTGATATGAATTAGGTGTAACCACAATACCCGCTTTCTTCTCCCCCCTCTCCCCCACCTCTAAATTAAGTGGCTTGTGGAGTGAGAGGTCTGAAGTGGTTTGCTTACATGGTCTGGCCTTCTACGGCTGTGGGACTACCTTAGAAGTGAATCTGCTGGTTGCTGCACATTTTTTTTTACTACTGGAGTTGGTTTTGGAAGGACATGTTCATGTTGAACACGTACAGAATTGAAACCATGAAGAATAACACTAAGTGAATTTTTGGGCGCAAGTCCGGTGCTGGGGACAGCTCAGGAGAGCCTGAGTTTGTGGGCTGCTTTTCACAACCAAGCTGGCAGGGCTTCTGAGTTGTGTGAGAGAGGAGACCCACCTGGGCTCTGATGGTGCTCGGCTTGCTCTACAATTCTGACTGAGGTCATCTTCAGCTAGGAATAGTCGTAGCAGTAACCTGGTGCTGGAGTTGCAAGGGTGGAAAGCTTTCATTCACAGTGCACTGGGTAACTCCTGAAACAGAATTCAACAGTGGGAAAAGAGTATTCAGTCCTTACCACTTGCCGGGAGGGAATTAACCAAACATTCCCTCTTCTAGAAAAGATGAATGTGGCATCTGTTGTCCCTCTTATACTGTCAGAAAATTTATGTCTGAATCCATCTCCTACTCCTGTGCTCCCTCCTTGAGTTTCAGGGCACAAATTTGACTGTAGACCATTCTCTGGAAACCTAAAATCTCTGCTTACCCGTTCCTGACCATGCAGCAGTCTCACTGTTGTCCTTGGTTGCCAATGTACTAATTTTGTTATTCTTTTTGGTCATCAGGAAGGCTTTATGCAACTTTTGCTGGAGATGATGATTATTATATATTATCAGTTTTCCCAGCTGCCTGCCTGCAGTCTTTATGTGAGCACTGAACTTCAAGCTGATGCTATGGTTTTCATTCAGACACTAGTAGCTCTTGCTGGCTATGTCAAATGCTAATTTATCTCACAGTTCAAAAGCGCTCTCTTATTATTCATGTCTGCTTGAAATCGTGCAGTTTACAAATTTATTTTCCTTTGGCTGAGAAACTTCTCTCTGAATGATCACTCAATTCCACGTCTCTGTTGATCTCCAGATCCAGGCCTGTCATTACCATGGACATCTCCATTTTCCTGCCCACGTCCATCAATATCACAGCTCCTCAGTGCCACGATGGCTTGCAGCCGGTGAACTGCCTCAATGTCACAGCATGCTTTCGCTTCAGAGGCAAGCGTGTTCCTGGAGAAATAGGTAAGGTACCTGCTAGCAGGTTGACCAGGAGTCAAGGGCTCCCTTTGGAGTCAGAGCTTTTATGTGAAATAAGGTGTTTCGAGGTGAGCTGGGCTATACAATTCCAGAAAGTTGGAGGCTCCCTGGGAACTTTCGTGGGCATGTTTTTACCTTTCAATGAGGCTGACGTAATACTGGGGCAGTTCCTTCCTCAGGGAAAGGAGGGAAATGTGTCCTTGGTCCTACTGCAAGGACAGAGAACACAGAAGCAATTGATGCTTTGTAAGTTCATATTTCCTGTTTACCGCTTGATAACACATTTCTATATCCATATCCTCTATCAGTGTTATCAGAAAGCAGGTGAAATTTGCTCTGGATTAATAGTTATTGAAAGTCTACAAGGAGCTCTTGAAACAAAGCACTGTAATTCTGTATTCCTACCAGACATTGGCAAATCCTTTTCTGTGCAGCAGTTTACCTGTCTGTAAAATGATTATAAATAGCCCAGTGTTCTACTGATGGCAAGAATATCTTCCAGGTTGGTTAGTCTCTGTAAAACACATGGAGTTTCTTGATTGAATGGAAATGTGCAAGGTGTGTAATTGTGCAAATCTTTACATCTTCACTGCATTAAAATATTACCCATGTCTTTTGCATTCCAGTGTTTACAAGTCTTGGGTATTGTGTGAAGTACTATGGGACAGCTGATATAGGTTTCTAAATATCATAAGGTCTGGATTTATCTAGTTCATCCACAATGTTTCACCTTCAGCGTGTTTTAGGAACAGCAGAGGACTTGCAGTGTGCTGCTTGGGGTAGATACCTCGGGCTCACAGGATGCTGTCTCTTCAGTGGGTCTGGTGAGGAGCTGGGGGAAGCAGTGCCTCCTCCTGCTCTGTGCCCCAGCCTTTCTGAGCTGCTAATGAAGAAGGGTGGGAGCTGCATCTGTGCATCCCAGTATGTGGAGCCTGCTGCAGTATTTGTGTTTTAAATGCTGGAGAAGAAACAGGTTTCTTGCTACCTCTCTTACCATTCACATGGAGTGAGAGCTACAAGCTGCTTGTTGAAGTTGCTGTCTGCAGCTTGTCACTTTGTCACCTGAACAGCTCAAAAAAGTGGAGTTACTAAATTTAAGATTCCTCTGGACTCTAACATATTGGTGCAACTGAGACTCTAGTTTCTATTTCTGCACTTTTTCCTTCTGTGTAAATGATGACTCTCAGCAGACAAACACATGCTTTGATAAAGTGGTTTTTGTAGTGCCTGGTATTCTGTCAGTGAAGAAAACACTTATCTCCAAGTTCTCCAGGACTGTTAATTCCTTTCTGAAAATCACTCAATAGATTTTCTGAATATCTAGGGGGTTTTTATGTTCCTGGAGGTACTGTTTAAAATGTTTCCCTTGCTTTAATTTTCTATCTCTGGACCCGTGGCTAAGAAGTGAGCTGCCTTTTTATCCAATCTAAATATCTGTTTTCCTTGTTTGCAAAAGACTTATCTTCCTGCTTCATCATGTCTTGTAAGAGCCAGCTGAATTCCCCTGTGTTGTCATACACACTGTAGTCATGATGATTTATTGTGGCGAAAGAACATGTGCGTCTTCTTTGGCATGTAACATCCATCTCATTACAAGGAATTTTTTTACTATTAAGTAGATGATTATAAAACTTCCAACCATTGTCCTTTTACACAATGCTTCTAGCAAAGTGATTTGTCTTGAAAACATTGCAGCCAGAACTATCTCACTGTATAAAACCCCTTGGGGATATGATTTGGATAAAATATCTCAAATAAGCTTTCAGTTTTGTAATCTAACAGTCAGGCCATTTTAATGGTGTTGCAGTTGAAGGGTATCAATTAGCAAAGGGTAGAACAATTCATTGAAATACGGCAATGGTTCTTCTCCTGTGTGGTTAAATGTGGGGAAAAAAAGTAGAATATCCCTGTAAGTTCATTGTTGTCCAGTTTGGACTCTGGAGGTGTTGAAATGCTATGTCAAAGTTTTGTGGCTAAAAGTGTTGGGATCATCTCATCTTCGGATGTCTGGGGGTGGTCTGTTAAGTCAGACCATGAGAACACAGTGCTCACCGGGAATGCCACTCCTCTAAGGCTTGTCATTGCAGATGCTCAAGATTGCTGCTTACTGGTAAAAACCTGGGCAAACAGAAATCTCTGAAGTTGGTCACCTACTACACAACATTTAGGAAGTCAAGCTGAACACACAGGCAGCATTCTTCTGTGGCAAATGTGTGTCTTCAGTGCATATTTGAGTGTGTGGTTATTTCATTAACTAGCATATGGAAGAAAGCTGTCTTCATCTAACATTGTCTCACACTTGCATATAAAACTTCCCCACTCCTTTTGTTTTTCTTTCTTTCTTTTTTTTCTTTTTTTTCTCCTGGTAGTTGCAATACTACTGGTCATGTAAGAGCTGTTTGAGGATCTGTGTTTATTGGTACTGCTCGATACTGGCAACGACAGCATAATTTCCATCCATTTTGTGGATACCATTTGCAGACTACGCTCTTCAGAAGTAGGAATTTATTGCTGAAATGGTTTCATCTGAACAAAGAGCCATGCCCAAGTGAAGCATGTGCTCTGCACTGTGTGCCAGGCATTGTCTGACCCTTTGCTCTCCCTCTGTTCTCCCTCCATGCTCCCTCCCTGGAGAGCTGAGTGTCTAGTTGTGTGCCCACCAACAGAGGCAGCCTCTGGTACATCTTGGATGTGTGAGAAATATGGAATTTTATGTTTTCACTCCTTAACCTCAGAGTCTTACTCAGACTGTTCCTCCCTCACTTGAGGGGCCATTGCTTTGTCTCCCTTGGGCTCTCTGGATCTACAGGAAAGGCAGGAATGAGAAAGGCCTTTCCTAGCCTGGATGAACAGGCTTCAGCCTGTTCCAACTGGGTGCTTGTGGGTGACCAGGGCAAGAAAACAGAGGCTGCTGGCATCTCTGTGCATCAGCTGCTGCTTCTGCATTCATCTCTGCAGGAGAATGGAAGTAAACTTGTACCCACAGTCTGAATAATTTTGTCTTTAATAATAGCAACAACAATAATAATAGTGCCATTTGTGAGAGTTAGGTGAATTTTAGTGGCTGTGAAAATGAAGGGGTCTGGGCATTTGGCTAGTGAAAGGCAGATGCATTAGAAATTTCTCCTGTACTCTTCACTTCAGATGTGCATTCTTTGTGCTTGATTCATTTCTAGCATAGTCCTCATGTCCCAAATCCTGTCACATGAAAGACTGTTGTGAGATTTAGTGTCGGATAATAGACTGTTTGATATTTTCATTCTGAATATGTTTCCAGGACTGAAGAAACATGCCTGATCCAAAACCTGACAAAAGTGGACACTCCTTATCAGTATCCTGCTGTAGTTTGGTGCAGGAGTGTTATTTCTGTCTCTTGTCGTTCCAGTCTGCTTGGATGCAGGCCTGAGGCAGTGCCACCCTTTGAATGCCTCAGAAGCAGGGATGCTGTAGGGTTGGGTTGTTCAGTGTATGCCTGGAGCAGTGAGGATGGCTCCCTACTTGGAATCTAGGGACAAACTATAAGAAAGAATTTGAAATCAAGTTTGAAATAAGGGAAAAAGGAAAGCTCTTTGGAAGAGGATGGGGGGAACATCCTACGTATGTTGTCATTTGCTAGGGCAACTTTTTTTACTACTTCTGTTACTTAAGAATTTTCTCTGCAAGCAAAGTTCATGAATCATTTTCTCCTTGTAATTACTGGTAGAGAAGGCAAAGAAACACATTCCTCTTCCAATGGCCTTTTGTTATTATTTTGTAGGTTCATTTTCTCCATGCCCTGCCTCCACCCCCTGCCCCCACCCCCAGTCCTGCAAATCTGTTCTATAGCTAGTAGTTTAAACAAGCACTTATGGGTGTGCTTACTCTTGCTGAACATTTTGCTGCCTGCTTTTTGTGTGCTGTCACATCATCTGAGTGAGTGACAAAGGGATGTGCTGGGTGGCTTGGTGTGTGTAACCCCTCCATTAGCACAGCCAGCTGTGATTCCTGTTTTAACTCATGGGATACTGCTGCCTGATTTCAATCCCTCACTCCTCTCTGCTTCAGGGCTGCCTTCAGCCCTGTGAGGGGACAGCTCTTGCATCATGAGTACATATGTGCCACTTAGGAGGAAAACCCATTATAAATTGCCTGCTGCCATTTACTTAGTGCATCTGTTACTGGCTGGAGTAACTCTCCTGGTGTGCTGGCTGGTGGTCCTCTTGCAGATATGACCAAAAATTTCTCAGAGGGAGCTGTTATTGAAGTTTTTATGCATTTACCTTTAGTTATGGAAAAGGAATAGTCATTAGAAAAATCAAACCCTTCATCTGAGCTTGTCAAATTTATGCTGGAGTTTTATTTTGATGATGTGAAGTTGGGTGGGCAGATCCCCAGAAACATCTCTAACCGGATGTGCTTAAAGGTGTTAGACAAATATTTGAAGGCATTACCTGCAAGAGTTAATTCCCTAGTGAAAACTTACCTCCTGATCTACTGGAGTGAGCAGGAAGAACTTACACCACCAGCAGTCCAAAGTTTGGCCAGTTATCTCCCCACCCTGGTTGCTTTTTGGAAGCAATGAAGCTGGGGAGGGGAAAAAAAACCTTACTCATGATATTTCAGTTTTTCCACGGGTGTGACATCATTGGATATAACATAGAAACAAGTTGTCAAAATAAAGGGGAGGTGAGGGGGAGGATGGGAACTGTGCTGCTTGATTGAAAACATCCACTGCCATTTCAGAGAGACAGTAGCTGGGATTGCTTTGCTCGGAGGCCTGATACGGGGCTCATGTTAGGATGAGTCTCCACGCCTGCAGCAAGGAACTGTTCAGTGTCAGTAATATGTTGAAAAGGGCTGTGTCTCCCCACGAGGCACTTTGCCTATGCAAGGCCTGGGTTTGCTAACAGGTTTTCTTGTCTTTGTTATTGGGATGCTGGTGCAGATCTCAGCGTGGGTGCGTGCATGTGAGGTCATGAAAGCAGAAGGGAGACAATTGGGGATGGGTGTGGGATGTGCACAATTTTAAAAGGAAAAAGAAAAAAAGTTAAGGAAGAGACCGCTGGGATTTTAAACAGGCTAAACCCTGTGTTTCTGTCAGTGGTGCTCTTTAGTGGAACTGGGCAAACACCACTTCAATGAGAGTTCTTGGTGCTGAGCTTATAAGAGTTCGAAACACTTTCAAGGCATTATCCTACTAAGCAAGTGATTCTGCTAAAAGCAAGCAAAAAAACGTTCAGGTGGAGCCCTGTGATGGTAGTTAGGTTAGAAAGCTGTGGCTTTTCTTACTACCTAGGGTATATGTCTGGTTGCTTTGTGTGAACTTGTGAGTGAGCTTTTCATCAGAATGCAACACTACAAATGGAAGCAAGGTTGGATTGAATTATGTGAATTATGAATGTTCACAGAGACTTTTGCACCAAGTTTTACAATATCATTAAATTCTTCAAAGTAGTGAAATTTCAAAGGAGGAATGATTGGAAGTGTTAGCACTGACAGCAGTGTTAATTTAGGGAGATAAGTGCTTTAATTGATTTTAAAAAAACCACCACCATGTAACCAAATAAAAACACAACAAAACTCAGCAAAGACCTCTTGCTGAAATTTGGTATAGAGGACCTCAGTCCAGGAATGTGTAACATTTACATTGATTATTTATAAAATCCTGGCTTTAAAAAAAGTTAACATTTATGGAGAGCATATTATCTGGCATCAATCATTTAGGAACTAAACGTAGATGAAAGCCAAAGCAATAATTTGGCAAGCACCCTACATGTGTAACAAATCAGCACAGGAGCTGGTGCTGGCTGTCATTTAAGAAGATTATGCACTAATTATCCATTTATAGTGAGCCAATCTCATGGTATTCACATTATTGCTTTGATAACAGCTGAAATCAATATAGGCCATGGTCTGTGATGAGTGAAAGGACCTCACAGCCAGTGTTTCCCTTGTCTGTAGAAAGCAGCAGAATAAGTGTTCGTGCTTCTGTTGCAGTTTCATTGCTCCTGTTGTTGTTTATGTTTGCCAAAAGGAAAGGTATAGGCAGCTTGGGTTATTCAATCACTGGACAACTACTTCAGGTAACATATAAGTTTTCTTTTGGACACAGATACATTCAGTGATAAACCAACTGACTGTGTTGAGCTGCCTGTCCTGTAGAACAGCAGGAAACTGGATTTACCGAGATACAGCTCGTTAGTCTCTGAGTATGTCTTCTATAAACTGCTAGGGATGCGTAACATCTAAGAGGGGGTACTGAGTGCAAGGCAGGGACCTCTAGTTAAGGTCTAAATGCTAAGATGAATGCAAATCAACAAAAATAATTGTCAGGAAATGCCACATCCTGGTTGACGTTTGCATGGTTTGTGCTGTTCTAAAAGGAAAACAAAGCTTGAAGCTGCTGTTGTTGTTTGTGTTGTGGTTTTGTTTTTTGTGTTAGCAACATAGTTTAAGCATCTCTTGTTTCTTTTTTTTTTTTTTTTATTAAGAGTGTGTGTGTATTTTTACACATCGTTTCCTATGGGAAAGGATGGGTTGGGGAACGTAGCGACACAAAACCTGGGAGTACGTCAGTAACTGGATTTGGGTTTGTGCAGCCACAGGAAATTTAGTGATTGATTAAGGGCCTTAAGGTTTGACCTTTCTTCAAGCACACATGTCCCGGGGGCAACCAGGGGCAACAGGATCCATTGATAGGTGGCTAAAGTATAACTATTGTTCACTGACATCCTTTGTTTTCTTCTTCTTCTTCCTTTTTAAAACAGGTTTGAATTATAACTTGACTGCTGATGTGGCAAAGAAGGAAAAGAGCCAGCAACCCAGAGTTTACTTTGTGACTTCTGGAGAGACAGTGGGGCAGATCGCAGAGAAGTTACAACTGTCATACATGCAGGAAAAGTGCGAGCATTACCTAGCATATGTCAAGGTCAGTTCATTTCTGTCCTTACTTACATTGGCCTCACTGCAATTTCACTCTTTTAAAAAATATATTCTGCCGATTAAAGTGATGCTGCTTGTTGTCATCAGACGTTCTTTGTTTTCCTGACAGGTGGATGAAGTTTTTTGGGTGGAAGCTCAGAACTTCTTACTTGGCATGTTTTGTCAGTCTGAGCACTGTTGGGCCTTCAGGACCTGGTGCCAGGAATATGTATTTTATTTACTTTTGATTGGGGGCATTTGTGTGAATTTTCTTTCTTCTTTTGGCTTGGTTTGTTGCTACACTTGTTATACTCAAGGAGGCAAAGTTTTGTTTTGGCAGGAGCAGCAGGTTTAGTGTTTAGTTTTGTGTAAGGTCTTACTACACAAGAGGCTGGTGATGCAATCTGCATGGGAATGGCAAGTTAACATGGGGTCTGTCCTGAATCAATTGGGCTCTTGGGTTTGAAGAGGACCCTGGATTTCATCTAGGCTTGAAAATAGCAGTGGGTAACTTAATTTCACAGGTTTTATGGTCCTAGGGATACAGAGTGCACTTTCCAGACATGCTGGGATATGGAAAGCGTCTGTTCTTCCTGTGGCAATTTGTCCAGGGTCTCCTAGGACTGTAGCTATCTTAACTTGGTAGCTGTAGTTGAAGAAATGTTACACAGGTGCCATTCTGTTGGCTAAGTAAATACAATAGTTTTCTCCTCAGCTAAGAAATTTACAGAATGTTTTTTAAAATTATACAGGAAGGAGGTCTGTCTTTTAAACCACACGTCTTATAAGCACTAATCTGTATTGCCAGTCAAGTGGGAAGTAATGATTGGGTGGAGAGCTGCATATCCTCCTCAAGTGCTGGGGTCTGAACCCCAAGCCCTGAATTAAGGTTGACATATGGGTGGTTCCCTTGGTCCTTTAAAAGGAGGGGATGAGTTTGCCTTTTGGCTTTCCTCCAAGGTGCGGCTGACCTTGTAGGGAAAGCCCTTGGGTAAACAAGCCCCAGGTGCCCTGCATTGGGTAAATGAGTGCCAGGTGTCCTGCTGTGGGGATAAAAGCTGGGACCACTTGCAGGAAGGGTGGAGTGTCTGTCTGTGAGGTGGATGCACTTTGCAGAGTTTCCCTGTGGAGGAAGAACCTCCTGACTCTTGCTGCAACTGGGCCCTGGTCAGGTTTGGTGCTTGTGAATGTGGGCTTTGTGAGAACAATATGTAGCTACTTCTCTTCTATATTATCTGTCTGTTGGCTTGGCTGTCTCCCATCTCTTCTATGGGAGACTTTGTTGATTTGTTTGTCCCACCGATTGTTGGCCGTGTTGTATCATTCTTGGGGTTGCTGGGGTTGATGTCTGTTATGTGTGATCTGATTGACTTGTTTGTACCCCCAGCCATCACCCATGTACTGGCCTTTTTTTGTACAATAGAATCTGGTTACTGGTTGGTTCTACTGCTGGCTGCGTCCTTTGTGCTAGGCCTAGTGATTGGCAAAACACCTCCTTACCAAAGGATGTATTCCCATAGATGAGTGTGACTTAAATTCAATTGATATCACTTGGCACTGCCTTGTTGTGAGAATCTAGCAGGTCCAGACATGCCTAAATTTATAAACTTTAACAGGAAGCTTCTTTGTACCTAGAAACTGTGAGAACGGGAGATAAATTTTATCCTTTGACTTTATCAACATTTTGTACGTGGCTGTTGAGAGAAAATAAAACAAATTAAGGGACCACCAAGGAGGAAACACTGTCCTGTTAAGTTGTGTGTATCTCTGGGAAGAGTCTAGATATCTTCCATGGTTTTTTATTTCTGGAACAGCCTTTGCTTTCTTCTGTGGAAAAGCTCGTTAAAGAAAATAGAGACCTACGAGATTACCATTACTTAGAAAATATGACTGAGTTTACTAATTCTGATTTTTCTCAAATGAGAACATCTGGTTAGGCTTTAATATATTGAGTTTGAATGAGAAGGAGCCGTATGCCTTTCTGTTTTAGTCCAATCCTGTTTTAGTTTTTGGGTACTACACAGAATTCACTGAAGTGCTACATATGCCCAGGAAACTGTTTAATTTATTGTAGCATTTCTAGCTAATGTTGGGAATGAAAAGGTAAGAACTGGAAAATTCCTAGGAAATTTGACTTTTATAGGCAAGAGAAATGTTTAAACATGTTTAAAAATACCAGCAACTTAAAGAAAAACAGCTGGTTAACAAACAAGACTACTGGGTTTCCATATGATATAAGCAGCTATTTTTCACAGTTGGAAGAATAGCAGGAAGTGTCATTTGTACATGTAAGGGAGAATGCAAAGGAGTGGAGGAAGAAAATCCCTGTGCTTTCATAAGAAAGGTGATATGATCCACGAGGCTACATGACATTAGAAACATCAAAGAAAGCCCTGCAGACCCTGGAGGAATGGAAATGGGGTCATGATCTTTCACTGCTATCCTTAAGTAACAGCTAGTAAAACAAAAACAAAAACCCTGAAAAACAAAAACTCCCCAGACTCCACCCGGAAATCTCCTTGATTGTATAGTTTTGTGATGGAATGGCTGGTAAAAGATGTAGCCTTAAAATAGATGAAGTATTTCACTTAGGCTTTCCTCCTTCCTTTTATTTTACTATATGCCAGATGAATTCGCCTCCATGGCAAATCGGGTTGTTTGCAGTTGCATCCTAAATCTCTTCACTATATTATTGTTTATTTGAATTGACAAATAGATTTACACAGTGACATGAGGATGTCAGTTCTTAAAGGCAGAGAAGCAGTTTGGATTTGTGAGTGACCCCATGTGCTAGCTTTGACAAACCCTACTGAGGTAAACGGGGTGTCCTGTCCAAAAGGCACGCAGCAGAGCTCCATAGGATATGTTAGTTAAATGGAAGCCTGTGCCAGGCCTTGCTGGGTGAAAATGTCTTACCAATAAGTCACAGTAAAACTAGACCTATACGAGCTTGCTGCAATTTCTTTTGAGAGATTTGATCTCAAAAGACCCTAATGAAACTAAGCACTGGAGAAGCTGCCAGCTGCAAATAAACTGACTGGGATGATCTTTAAATTGTTTTGCAATTGATAAGTCTCAGTGTTTTGAGCTCGACTCCTTTCCTATCTGTGGTCCCCTCTCAGGACAGGAGCTACTGTTCTTATTGCTGCTCATAAATTTGAGTATTAGAGTCTGCCTTTCCTCGTAACTGCGTGACTGAGATAAATGGATCTCAGAAGGTTTGTTGGATGCGTGTAGCTCAGAATTTGATCTTGTACAAGGCAGGCTACTGATTTGCAGTTCAAGCTGCTAGAATTATGGTAATTCATGAGAAAATATGTTTTTCTGGTTGAGAACAGAGAAAGAAATGGAAATGCTTTGGGACTTAAATGCTTTTTGGTTTTGTAGTGGGTATGGAGCAGTAGAGGAGAGATGCAGTTTCGTGATTATTTTTCTTTTTTTTCTCTCCCTTTTCCATTGGAATCTGTTTGATGATTTCTTGTTTAGAAACTTTCTTTCTTTAGTGTATACCTAGACAATAACTCCAATACTCACAGCTCTTCAGGTGTCATCTGCACAAGTTGCATTCCTTTTAGTTTAAACATCCTTTGGAGGTTTGACTGATAGGTTCAGTAGAAAATGGACAGCTGGTGCAAGTGGCCATTACCTGAGAAGTTCAGGAGGTGTCACTGGTTTTCTTACACTGATGCATAGCTGATTCCTGCTGTCTCTTGGGAGGTGCTTTGCTGCCAGGCAGTTCCTCCTCTGGCTACCCTGAGATGATGGTGCTACCAGTCTCCTTCAACAGTGGTAAAACTAGTAACAGAAGATAAATACATTATGCAGTAACCTTCCACCAAATTTGCTGGAGGAAAATGAAGCAAAAGTTTAAATCTGATAAGCTTTTATTGATTTTTTTTTTTTTTTTTTTTTTTCTGATAGAAGGAATGGCAAACATAAATGTCAGAAAATGAAATGTGGTCCTGAGAGGAGAAGGAGCAGAAGTGCAGATGTAGGTAGAAACAGAAAAGGATGAAGAAAATAAATGGGTTTGGAGGCTTTACAAGTGTCTGCTTACTTTGAATATCTGGGCCTGCAGCTGAAATGTAAAGTTTTCTCTTGGGAACTGCACTCGTTTGATGGTGTTCAGAGACTTGAGCTGTGTGTTTAAGACGTGCTGTGATCAGGGTATCAGCTCTGAGGGAACGTTGTTTCCCATTTCCAGTAGCTGCCCTGGTTGTTTCCTGCTTATGTGGGCTCCCCTAATATTTAGGATAGATTTGCCTGTGGATAAGACAAGAGAATTTAACACAGATGGCGAAGCACATTATGCCCACAGATGTATACAGGATCAAATCTTGTCTTCCTTGATTTATCACAAAGGGGTAACGGTGATGATGGTGAAAGCATCAACAATTCCTGCATTTATTGAAGAAACACCTTCTGGTTTCTTTTCCCACCACGGGCCAGCCAGATGGGCTGCCTGTTGCTACCAGTCACTGCTGTCTGTATGCAGAGTGAAGGTTGCAGTAGTTTCAAACACCATCAGCAGTCCTGGCACATGATTAAACCAGACACAGCACTTCTATTTTCCAGAGATCTTTATCTTGGTGACTGTCTGGTTGTTTTAAGGAGTCTCATGTTGCTCATTGTATTAACTCTTATTGGATCTGCTTGTAGCTCATGAGGAGGATGGGGCTGAGAAGCAACAAAGGAGCAGTGATACCAAAGACTCTTCATAATGGCATGTAGGTGAGGAGCTTGTGCTGTGTTTGTACAGGCAGGTTTAGAATAAAATGCCACATTTTCAGCAGAAATTGTACAGCTGTGTTTTGTTCACTGCTGAATTCTGTAGCCAAATTTTACCTTTTAATAAGTATGTTTCTGGCCTTTGTCTGCCATGCATCACTGTTACCTCAGGTCTCTAAAGATACTGTGGGCTGCTGATCTCACACAACTTCATCTCTAATGCTCACCAATTTTAGTCACTGTCTGTGGTTGTGATTGTTTCTCCCTCTGTAGCTGTTTGACCTCATGTGAGGAGAATGTGTATACTGAAGTCTTTTATTCTTAATCCATAGTAATCTGTTTTGGTTTTTTTCCTAGAGTCTGGGTAGCAAAGCATTCAATCCCACTATCACATGGGATGTAGAGAGGGGATCATTTCCAAGACGAACTTTCTTCTGCACATTGTTTGCCTGTGAATTAGCATCTCTATGTTAAGGTTTGGCTGGTGGTGTTATAGGATACAGAGGGGACAGACAGAAACACTCCAGAACTTACTTTGAAGGTGGTGGTGGTGTTTTTGTTTTTTGTTTTGTGTTGTTGGTTTTTTGTTTGGTTTGGTTTTTTTTAATGGGGCTTGTTTATCCTATACTATCAACACAAAGTCTTTTGGAGGGGGGTTTTATCAGCAGAGCCTGCTGCTGAAGCACTCAAATTAGGTTAGGTGGCTCCAGACTGAGCCTGGTTGTTCACATTTGGAGAGGCCTTCTGTGGGATGCTGATGCTGCAAGTGATGGATTGTGTATTGGATGTGGATGATAACCAGTGCTTTGAGGTGGAAAGGGTGAAAAACAAGTCCCTCAGTGAGTGCAGCTCCTCTTGGAGTGACCCATCTAGTCTTGCTCATCTATCAGGGAGAAATTAGAGCAAGTCAGGGTATAACACTTGAAACGGAGACTGCTTTCACAGCAGCAACAGCTATGAAAACTTAGTCATGGTTATCTAGAATTTCACAGGGTTTGGACCACTGGGCAGACAAAGGGAGCACTGACCTGTTCCAGCCTGCAACAGGAAGTTTATAATCACTGCAAGAAAGACGAAAGCTGCTGTGTAGTTTTGCCAGGAATGATGACTGCAGTGAGATTCAGCGCTAAGACCAAGAACAGAGCTGATATCTTTGAGTTTGTTCTTTTTTCTGTTGTTTTATACTTTCTTTTTTTTTTTTTCCCCTTTTGCTGAGCCAACTAGAGAAACTGTCAGACTGAGCCAGATGCATAGAGTCAGAGCACATGTTCAGCCTTAAAGGGCTATGGGATGGGTTGGGTCATCATGAAGCGCAGAGGTTTATTTACAGAAGCATACTTTCCAGAACAGTTGTGTTTCACAAAACTGTGCAAAGTGTGCTCATAATCTATTAATGCAGCCTGCCTCCCCTCCAGCAGAGCAAAATAAAGACCTTTTTAGCAAAATAAATATAGTGTTTTCTGTTGTCTTACTCTGTTGTAAGGTGATCAACCCTTTCCTTTTGGATACACTCTGGCTGGCACTGTGCAGAGCTGATGTCTCACCTTGGAAAATAAGCCAGGGAAAAGAGAAGCTGCATTTTTTCCCGAGTAGCTCATATGGGCAAGGGAAGAACAGTTGTTGGCTGTGTAACTCTGGGTTCCTTTTTGTTACCTCTTAAGTACAGGCATTTAGAAGTACCAGAAAGTGTATTAGGAGTTGGTGGGAAGACTGACATCTTTGAGCTGAGCATTAACTGTATCAAGATTTAAATACTGTTAATAACCACGGAGTTATTTTTGGCTTTTTCAAAGGTTTTTGCAAGGTTCACCCAAGAGCTAGTAAGATTGTCTTTCAAGAGTGAGCTTATACTCAAGTTCAAAACTGTCCTGCATAATATGGCCAAAACGAAGCTGCCAAATATGCCTGGCGTTGGCATCTTTTCAGAGGGGACCCATGCTGCAGCTGGTTAAGTGCTGTAAGATCTGCCAGGACTAGTAGTGCAGCTACATGGGAGAGCAAATTGTGGCAGATACCGTTCTATTAATTGTTTTGGTGCATCGTTCTACTGAGTAGCGTAGCTAGTAGGGTTGTTGGGTAGCCCAAAAGGTCTTAATTCCTGAGACCTGTTGGAGGTTTTCATCTGTGAGATGAAAGCAGAGGTTTTGCCCAGCTGCCCTTCCCTGTCCATCTTCCCAGTTTTTTAAAGAAACCCCTTTTATTCCCCTCACACTGATAGATGATTTGACTAGGTGGCAAATTTTTCCTCTTTTCTTGTTGGAATGTGTCTTTGAGTGTGTTCTGCTCTGTGCAACGCTTGTACATTACAAATGCAACAAACCAAAAAACTGCATTCCACTGCAAGTTTTAATAAGGCTTTTACTTTAGTTTGCTGTTGCTCGAAGACTTTTGCCAATGTGTGTCAGAAAGGCCAAGTAAACTGTCTATGGCCCAGACAGAAACCTGGCTGCTCTGGTGGAGCTGCTGTCAGACAAAGTGCCTGGTTAATCACATTCATGAATCCAAGTAGAGAGATTTTATGCTCCCCAAATGAAATAAATATCATTTTGAATGAGACTCGGTCAATAGACGTACAGCACAGTGGCTGCTGAAATTCTGCGTTGCCTGCCTTGTATTTCTTTTTACCTACCTTTTTTCAACTGCATTGTTCCCTTCCGAACCCTAAAGGGGATCCAAATCTTTAATCTTGAGCCCTTTGATAAACTTGTCCCTTTGATATATTCTGTAATGGGAAAGAAATACCAGTGTGGGTTGTTTTGTTTTGTTGTTTTTTTTTTTCTCAAGTAGTCTCTCAAAAATGCATCTTTCTTAAGTTTTAAGGGAGTTGAGAATTTTATTGCATATAGTCTTAAATGAAGCATGACACTTCATTGATGCTCTTAGCCATTCAGTAGAAGGTGTATGTTTGGCTTTACTGTCTGCACACTGATGTGTTTTTGTCCGATACTACAGCTCCTCAAAAAGAGATTTTGCTTTGGAGACCCACGAGGGGCAGATTTAGGCCTGGATGGAACATGACTCTTTTAGGGAGGAAGATACCAGAGCCCCCTGTCATCCATGGGGCTTTTGCCTGAGAGGAGTCATTGTGTATCCCAGTGACGGCACTTTTAGGAAGTGGATGGCCAAACAGAGATAAAAGAGGTGCTGCACTTTGTGCTAGGAAAAGTAATTTCAAAGGGCAGATAATGATGGATTGGAATATTTTTGCTTTCCCTGGCACTCCTGGTTAACCAAACAGCTTGTTTTCTCAGGTGGAAAGAAGCAACAAAGAAGGCAACACTACTGTTTTAGAAACTTTCTAAGCTTTATTTTTGTACGGAGTGATATAAACTAAACACATGATGGCACATTGTGCCGTAAAAGTTTATTAGTACTTCTATGGGACAAATTTGCACTTAAGGGGAATACACTGGAGTCTCGCTGCAGAAAATTACAATAGGGAACAGCTTGTTTGTCTTAGTGGTTTTCCTGTTTATAACACATGGAGGAATATCAGTCTGTGCAGTAATCTCAGGCACACACATGTACACGATTGGGTTATCCGGGTCCAAACTGGGGACTACCTAAAATTATCACTCTTGCATTTTGCTGCCCTTAAGAAGGAATGAACAAGGCACTTCATTGGGAAACATTGGAGGCAACTTCCAACAGAAAACTCCTCTCTGGGCTAAAAAAAAAACAAAAAAACCAATTAATTTTGCTGGCTGTGGCTCCTGGGTATGTTCCAAACTTATTACCTCCTCATAGGAGACCCAAGTCTGTTCTGCCTGGGAGACTTACAGATGCTGGGTTTGGTTTGGTTTGGATGGCAACACGTAATGCTAATTCATACTGAAAGTGCTGGACAATATGTTTGAAGAAATGTGGGAGTAATAGGTTGCAGGCATAGTGCTTTTTTTGGCAGAAAATCTTTTCTCCCTTTCTCCCCCTCTATATAACTTCAGTTGTGGAACTGAATTAATCTTGGACTCCTGAGGTCCAGAGACAATTGAGGAAAGGCACATACCCTGTGCTGTTATCCTCACCCACACATACCCACTGGCATTTCCATATGCAACGGGGTAGTTGCAGACAGTATGGTTGTGGTGGTGATTAAAAGTTACAACCCTGGTCATAGGCTTCCAGTTTGTCACATAATTTTAATTGTTGATTTCCCTTGAAGAGCTCTGTGACATGTCCTGGAGTCCCAGTTATTTTAGGGAATGTTTGGTATTCTGTAACTGGAACCTGCATATTGTCCTACACTAGCTATGCTCCTCTGGACATTTAAAAGAGGTAGTTATCCAGGAGATCAAATAGTTTTACACTTGCCCACAGTGTCTTTGACTGAATGGCATACGCTTAAGCTTGTTTCCTGACGTTATATACAAGATGTTTTTATGGATTAGCTGCATTAGGCAAATTAGCTTGTGCTTCTCCACTTTGGTGTGTCGTGAATTTACAATGGCCTTTTTCACCCATCAAATGTTTGTGGCCACTGTGCTTGCTTTCAGTGGTCATTTTTGCTTTGAAGAAAGAATCAACTTTGAAAATAAGCATACCTTTGAAAGCTATCCTCAAAGCAGTGAAGTAATCAAATTTTAGGAATATGTGCAATCTAATTTTGTGGGTTTGTTTCTTCTGGTGGTGTCCTCTGGCTGGCTCACAGTGTAATGTGCCATTTGTTTTCAGCTGGTGTTAAAAGTTGTATTGTTGCATGGGAATTTTACAGCTTTAAAAGAATGATTTTCAGAAGGGGATATGGTAAAAGCTGCATGGAACGTAATTAACTGATTGATTCTTAAGCAAAAACTTAGTGTTACTGCACCCGAGAGATTTCTCTCATCAAATTTCACCAAGAACATAACATAGCAACTTCAGTATTTCACAGAAAATTTCAAGAGGATCTTTAGTCTGCTATTATTGTCAAGTTTTTGACCACTTCCTTGAAATTATTTCTGAAAATTTATCTTCTCTGTGAAAACTAGAAAAATACTTTAAAATTAATGGCTTTTGTATGCTTTTTATGCAGTATCAAATTGGATTACCTTATTGCAATTTTGTTGTTCTAGCTATTTTTTTATCTCCATTTATGTGTAGATTTTAATGGACTGAGTATGTTTTGCTCTATGATACATGAATGTGGCTAATACCATAAGGCTGGGACTGGCTGATAGTCTGACTGTAATAACAAATAATAATGAAAAGGAAGAGAATCCTGCAGTAGTTTATATTACTTTTCTTTTTTTTTTTTTTTTTTTTTCCATCCTGGGAGAAGACCCAGGTCTGGTGTTAAAATCTAGACTGAAATGTGAAGAGTTAGCTGTAAATCTAAGGGAATCTAATGTGAGAGTAAAGTAAACTTACGACTTCCTTCTTTTGGCACACACACTGTATCACTTAAGACTTCCTTAGATGACAAAATCAGTTAAAAATACAACTGGCTAAACTTGTCATGACTTAGTAATTTTCATCCTATTAGCAGACACACAGCTTCTTATTTGGCAAGACTGACCGTAAGGGAAGAAGAAAAGAGTGTAAAAATAGAAACGACTAACAATGTAAGTTAAAACAGAGTATCTTATATAAATGTATACCTTCTTTCACAAATTTTTGACCTGCTAGGATATAGAAAGCACCAAGTGAAAAGTACCATTAGCCATGAAAAAATGGTTTTGGTATCCCCTTTCACTGGAGGCAGGTGGTGGATCATGGATGCTTTGAGAACTGACTGGATAGCTGAGGCTGTCTGTAAGACACCTTGAATCATTTGAGGAAATATTGAAGTTTTCAATCCTTAAATAATAAATAACAAAAAAATGTGGCAAGTGTTCCTGCAAGTGCAGAAGCAGTAACAGTGTTGGAGCAGCACAACCTATAAACTTTAATTTTTGCTCTTCAAACTCTGCTCTGCCTTTCAGGTACAAAGTCCTTGAGCCCTGAGTGAAAAATTGTAAATAGGAACGTTTTCAGTTATTTTCTCATAAGGATTTTATTTATTAGGAGAAAACAGGTGGTTTCATGCAACTGTAATAGCTATAAAGAACTATTTTAAAACCATTGAGCAGATCACTAAGTGGTTCTGAATCCCTCTTTTGGTTATGTGACACCAGGGGAAACCTTCATGCCCTGGTAAAATACAAAATTTCACATGGTAACAAACCCAATTTTGTATGAAAAAATATTACCCCTGTGAAAGTGAGCGAGCCCAGTTCCCATTTGTGGTGCATGACCCCCCTACCCCAGAAGCCCAGGAAAGGCTGCTGGTTTGTCTCTGTCAAGTGAGCTCTGCAGTTCATGGTGAAGAGGAGGCTTGAGCCCTCCAGCTGTAATTGGCAACCCATGAGATCACTGTGACATGGAGATATTGGTGGGGGCCCTGGCATGTATGAGCATTCCTGATTGCAGGAAGGGAGCTGGAGGAGGTGGTTTCCATTTTCTTGTGTTACCCATGGGATCGTTTCCGTGAAAGCTGCCCCTGTCTGCTCTTGAATTGCAGCAGCAAAAATTATGAGCTGGCTTTGAGAGGCTGAGCCCTGGAACGCAGTCAGGTTTAGGAGCCCAGTTAGAGGTCTCTGCTGAGACAATACAAGCACTGCAACCCTGGCAATAGAGATCAATGGCAACTAACTATCCCAGGCTTCAGCAAGGGGTGAGGATCTCGCCTGGAGACCAGATCAGGGCTTATTCACAGAAGACAGCATTTTTAAAGCCTTTCCTGTTTAATGCAGTTGGGACGATGCTTCCACCTCTGGTATTTCTGTTGCTGCTAAGTGCACTGGGGCAGGCTGTGCTGCCTGTATCTCTGCTTGACCATATGTATTTAGTCTGTTGTGGAAAAATGCAGCCCTGAAATGGAGAAACTGCATGAAAACTGTGTTGTGACACCGTAGCCATTGCAAGCAATAAATATTATCCAAAGCACTGGGTTTTATTTGTCCTTTCCAAGAACTTGGACAAATGCCAAAATTTATTTTTAAACTTTATATAAAGTGACTTAAATGTTTCTGACGGCTCATTTTTCTTTCCTTACTATTTTGGGAACAGTCTTAATTTTGCCCGACATTGTTTCTGTTGGTCTTTTTTGACATTGGTTCCCTCTCTCTCCCCTTCTGTAACAAAATGATCTAATGTCCTGTGTTGACTGCAGGTTTGGGGGTTCAGCACAAGGTTGCTTGCTTCAGAGAGTGAGCAGAATGTATTTACAGGGCTTCTGGTTTGTTCCTCTTCTACTCACCAAGACAGCTATAATAAATCTTATGGTTTGGACTGCGTAATCTGTACGTATCTTTTGGTGTTAACATTGTCTTTTTTTGTCTTGAAAGGAGTACTCATGAGTGTGGCAGCCAGCTTAACACTTACGTGTAATTACTATTAATCTCCTCTTCCTGCACGCCTTCACCTTATGTCTGTTCCTAATTCTCTAATGCAGTGTTTTTTATATATGGTCAGGCTTGAAAATGTTGCAAATGCAATAAAGGCAAAACGCTGCTTAATTGAGGTTCTGTGGATCTCCCATTGCTTTTCTGACTACCAGTCCCGTTTGGGAGCCACTGCTCCCACCTGCACCAGAGGCACAGAAACTGCCACGATCGTTCACTGACTTCATCCCACAAAATCAGTGGGATTATTAAAGTACAGCAGCACATCTGCCTTCCATGATGGTATCTCCTAAGACCTATTCATCTCTTCAGTGACTGGTTGCATCAGTCCAGGATTTTGGATTGCTAGCTGTAGGGAGTCACAGACAGCCTTTGGTACAGACACTTGTATAAACAACAGCAGTGTTTTGGCTATAAACAGCCAGGGAGACAGTCACTGTGATGGATGAGGAACTTGTAAGGTTTGGATGTTTGAGGGGTTGTTTTCCTAAAATAGACATCCCCAAAATAATCCAAAAGTGTATATAATCTGTCTAAATTTCTTGAGAAACTAAAGTTTAGGCTGGAGGTCCCATGAGAGGTTTCCTCTCTTAGACTTCCCGGTTCTGGCTTGTCTGTAGATGCTTTGTAGGCACATTTCTGGGAATTTTTGTGCTCTCATCCTTCTCATTCCAGTTGGAACTAGAAAGAAAAGAAAGATCAGAAATAATTAGTAGCTTATTAAGAAAAAAAAAAAAATCCAAAGTTTGAAAAGGCTCATGTAAAGCTTTGTGTATGTGTTTTAATTTTGATATAGCTGCAGTCTTGACCATCTGAACAGTGTAGTGAACTGTTGGTGGCCGAGAAGCAGGAAATGAAATAAGTAGGTATGAAGAAGAAATTAAGAGCATCAGTGATGTATATGTTTAGATGTATATATCTCGTAAACTTCTAATGTCAATATGCAAGGACTATTTAAATGAATTTAGGATATGATGATGTGTTTCTAATTGTCACACTTTTCATCTTCCTCTTCAGCTTAAACTTTTCTCCTCAAATTCTTTGTGTGTAGGTTTGGAGAACTTCTATAGAGATCTGTGTTACATGTAAGGCAGAGGGAAATCTAGTCAGCCAGATGAGTGCTTATACTTTGTGATGTATTTTGCAAAGGACTCATTACAAAGTATAATAGATTGATAGCTGGGAGCCTTCTTCACAACAAAATGGGTGTTGTTTAGCACGTTGGTTTCCCTACTATTAAATCTCGTTCTGCTGAACACGTTCCTCCAGTGCCAGGCTGGATGATAAGCATAGGCCACACGACAGGCATTATGTAGCAGTTTTCCTTCGCCAACAGCTCAGCATTATCCAAAAAGAGCTGGATTTATGATCCCTGGAGAGCATGGCATGTAGGTTAGCTTAGATTGCCAAGAAGCGTACTGCCAAACATACACTCCACCTGGGAGCTCATTGGTCTATGCTGGGCGTGCAGCTGACTGGGCTTTGGCAGAGGAATTTAGTGTACCTCTATTGCAAACTGCTGCTTCTCTTCTGAAGCCTTTTGGTCAGCTGACAACTGTCAAAACTGCATATGTAACTACAGGTTGCAGTGTTTCAGATGAGTGTGCTAATTTCCTTAATGGGTGTTTAGTTGGTAATAACCTAGTTAAGGAGAGGTATGATCAGGTTTTGCTCATTTGTGAACCACTTGCAATTTTGAACGGATGGAGTATTCTTAATCAACTTTGTCCTCATTGTTTGATCAGTGCTCCACGCTCAGAAAAGTTTTTCCTTTTGAGGTGTTGCAAGACGTTATTTTTGTGGATGCACACTACTGTATCTGGGTGTGAAAGACAGGACTACATCAAGCTGTGGGCTGCAGATTATTATTTTATGTATACAGTAAACACAGATGATGGAAGTCCTGACCCATGAGATTGCCTCACTAGACAGATGGATCAAACTAAAAACATCCAAGTTTATTTCATTCCCTTGGGTTATAAAGTGTCTATACAAATGAATCTGTATTTTTACTTAGCTACTATTACCACTAATTTACTGATATTTTGACTAGTATTTACAACTTTTTAGTATGCATTTTCAGCTTATTCTTCATTTTATACAGACCATACATTTCTGAGTAGTGACCTGGAATGAACTTCAGTTGTTTGCATAATTAAGCCTTCTGTTGTTCCCATTTTCTCTTACTTTTGAGCAGTCTTGCTCATATGGAGAGGGAGTGATGCTGGGTTTTTTGCTAATTATGTTTACAGAAATCACCCCTAATCAAAATTTGTTTGAAAAAGAAAGCCTGTTTAGAAGGAAGCTTATAAGACGTCTTCTCTAGGAAAAGAAAAACAGTCAGGGTATATTATAGTAGCATCTAAAAATTCCTAACAAGACATGGACTTTTACTGTGCCAGTTATGAACAAAAGCACATTTAGGAACAGTCCTTTACCCTTCAGATATGATAGTCTGTTAGGACCACTCTTTTACCCTCTGTGCTTGAGAATCACTGCTGGGTGATCCAAGGAAGGAGAAGTCACTGAAGGGAATGAGAGATGGCTGCAGTTCTTGCATACAGTGTGTTATATTCCATACTTACCTCAGATGGATCTCTTTCAAGCCTGAGGTTTATGAACACAATGGTAAGAGGTAAACTGATAAATAAATATCCATGATTTTTACAAGTCAGTGGTTGGGGGACTGTGGCACTGAGCCATACCCTCTATAAGTGTTTACCAGCATATGGAGAAACAATGTGCCAGTCCTATCCTATGGAGGCAGTGGTGAGCAAGAAAGTGAGCGTGGCACTGGGAGTTAGCACTGCCCTTAGGGAGGGGGCACCTGCAGATTTTGGCGTACGACCTGTTGTAGCTAGATAATACATGTGGATGAATTTTATTTAATCAGTGAAGTCTATACATACAGCTAATTGAACTTTATTACCTTCTGTATGTTTTTATTTGTGACTTTAAAAATAGGTGTATTGATGTTTTGATGTTTCATTTGCAAATGGATCTTT
Organism: Podargus strigoides; assembly: GCA_028020825.1. Taxonomy (NCBI): domain Eukaryota; kingdom Metazoa; phylum Chordata; class Aves; order Caprimulgiformes; family Podargidae; genus Podargus; species Podargus strigoides. The sequence goes on along the minus strand of CM051623.1, from coordinate 9,834,324 downwards.
TCAGTTGACAATCTTCAGGTTTTTGTTGAAGCAGTGAAAACAGGTGCAGGTGTCTTTTGTTGCCTACAAGAAAATGGTGTGGTGGTTTTTTTTTTTCCCAAAATAGTGCAAAGGGACTAAGGTGGCTACAGGGAGACCTTATAGCAGACTTCTAGTACCTGAAAGGACCTACAAGCAAGCTGGAGGAGGACTTTTTACAAGGGCTTGTAGTGATAGGATGAGAGGTAGTGGTTTTAAATTGAAAGAGGGTAGATTTAGATTAGATATTAGGAAGAAATTCTTGACTATGAGGGTGGTGAGACACTGGAAGAGGTTGCCCAGAGAAGTTATGGATGCCCCATCCTGGGAGTGTTTAAGGCCTGGTTGGATGGGGCTTTGAGCAACCTGATCTAGTCAAAGGTATCAGCTCAGTCATTAAAACTTGTTACTTCACAGCACTTTAGGCCCCCTGGAAGAAATAAATGATTCTTATCATTTATAAATAAATAAATTCAAGGAAAGGCAGCATGACTTAAGACATTTTTGAGGAGTTCGTCTGGAACAAAATGCCAACTATGGTCATCTGAGAAAAAAGCAACAGCAGCACTAGCATAAATGAGGCTGATGTACGTGACTGGGTAACACTAATCTTGTCACACTTCACATGTCTGTAGCTATTCACCTTTGGTTGCCCTTACAATTAATGGTAAGAAATAAGGACAATTTTAGGACAAGAGTCACTTGGCCCGCTCCACCTGTGTTTTTTAGGGCAAGACAAGTCAGACTCCATTGACTAGGTCTCCACTGGTTTACAAGAAAGCCAAGGGCAACTTATTGGAGGTAGACATCTGTATTTCAGATGTCTACATTTAGCCAAATGAATCACTCAATCCAGTCCAGTGTTGTCTGACATTATTTGCAAGTTAAGAAGGAAAAATGCTCATTGGTGATGATGCACTGATCTGTTATCAGTATTCTATGTATTAAGTGAATCAGATTGAATTATAACCAAAGGACTGGAATAGAGAAGTGGTACAGGGGAAGAAGCCACTTTACACTTGCCCCAAGTCAAACAATAAGAAAAAAATCAGGCTTTTCAACTATAAATCTGAACTCAACATGGGAAATTACAAGGTCTAGCTGAGTGAAAAGGAATGAAAGTGAGCAGAGCACAACAGCTGTCCTGTGTTCCTGTCTTTTCTGTCTGCTGGTCATGGGGTAAAAGATATACGAGTCTTTTATACATCCAAATTCTACTAATTTCCTTTAGCCTCACTGAAATGTGATATGATGGCTATCCATAATCAGCAAATGTATATTCCTGTATTGCAGCTGAGTATCCCACCTTGCTTTTAAAATGGCAACAACGTGTCTGGGAGCTTGTCATAGCCTTTCTATTGATAGTTGTAGTAGTAGTTGGATCAGAGCCCCAGTGAACGACCCAACAGCTGTGAAAGATGTTAGCTAAATGGTTTTAAATAGTTTATATTACTCTCACTGAAGAGCTTAGTAGTAGTGTTGTTATGGTCTGCTTCTTTTTTTGTGTGTGTTTGTAATGCCTGTAAAGTTACCTTGTGTTTGAAACCAGTCGTATTTTACACCTCATCTTTTGTAAATTGAGTGGCATAAGGGTAAAATCTGCTTTGTTGGAAATGAGATGTACATAAATTCAGTAGTACAGCTCTCTTAAAATTTTTGTCATCACTTAGGAGTTCAGGAACAAATTGTGGAGTGTAAAAGGCAGATGATGTGGCATGGGAATGTCAATGTAAGGGGCTAGCTAAGGTTTGTGTTCAGACTCTGCCAGGATCAGGTGCCATCAGCTTTTTCTTTTTAGCAACGTCCAGTGCTATATTGAACACTTTGCAAACAAATCTCTAGGAGTGCAGGCACAACAAATTCGGGCATAATTTCTGCTATGAGCATTCAGAGATGCTTGCAGCATGGTATGGAAAGGAATACATTTCTCTTATTCTTCTGTGAAAACCCTTTTCTCTTCTGGATAGGAATAAAACCTTTTGTGGTTGTGTGTGTGATTTAAGGCTTAACCAAGAGGTGAGACTATGCACAAGGTGTCTGGGAATTTAATAGCTGATATGTAACGTGGCTTTGAGAGCTAATGAATAGATTTATTCTTGTGTCTCCATTGCTGTGTGATTAGCTGTATCTCCAGAAAGTTGCATTACACTTTCTTGGCCTCTCAAGAAATAAGGTGTTGATGAAACGTGTGTTCTCACGTTCCAGTGTTAAACATTCGAGTTGAGATTTTGAGTCAGCAAAATCTTGACACATGTGCTTTATAGCATTTACTACTGAGATCTTTCAGATATCTGTCTCCAGGCATGCAAAAATAGGGAAAACAACTAAAACACATGAATGAGCATTACTAAGTAAAGCCATAAGAAAATTCTTCTGTTCTACCCCCTTGTTTTGTTTTTTTAAAAAGTTCTGTTTGGATCTAATTGTTTCAGGTTATTTTTACTGCCTGATAATTAACAAGATTAATGACAAAATAAATCACAAAACCCACTTAATCCATCTCTGAACAGTTTGCCAACTAATTTTAGATCTGCTGTTACAAAGAAAGAGATTGGAACAAAGTGAGCAGCATCATCCCTCTGGCAGACTGAACTCCAGTTTCAGAGAGAGGTTCTGGGAGCAGGAGAAACAGCAGTACGACCTTTAATTGCTATGGTAAGAAATGACTGTCTGTAGAAGAGCATGCAGTAGGGGCATGGAGGGTGCCTAGCTGACCTGCTGTGTAGATCAAAATAAATAAATGATGTTCATGAAAGATAACAGTTCCCTGTAGAAAATTTAGCAGTCAGCCAGTTTGTTGGTATTTTTTTCTTCATTGGAAATCTTCAATTTTCCATGAAAAGTGAACATTTTTGCAAGAAGTCCACTATTTTTCCCTGGAAAGTTTTTATTTATCCTCTTGTTGAAGCATTGTTGCCTCCTTTGTTGAGCTGAAATGAGTAACTATTGAAACATCTAGGTAAGACGAAAGTGATATTGGTAGTACGTATGAAGGCAAAAGAACATGTGGGGCTTGTCTCTTCAAAGCTGCTGTGTTGAGGTTGATCCAAAGTGTAATGAAGTCTCCTTCCCAGGAGAGAACATCCCCTACCTGTGAAGCCCCTGGCAGAGGGGTCATGCAGTGCCCATGGGTCACGGACCTGGCATTCCCATCACTGGGTAGCAGATGTGAAAATGATTCCTGGAAAGTTTCACTTGACTTTGGCTGACTTCGATCTGTCCTGTTTGCTTAACTTCCGAAATGCGCGGTAAGGAAGTTGTTCAAACAAGCTCTGTTTCTTTCCTTCCCAACCGTGTTCACCTTAAAAGCTTTATAAGTGCAGAGAGGCAGAGGCGAAGTTTCTCTCGTTCTGTGCCAGCTCCTTTCAAGGTCAGGCTGCCATGAAAAAAATAAATACCCTTCTGCCAGTCAAGCACTGCATTCAGTGGAAAATGATGGCACTTCCAGTTTTTATTTCTGTAACCTTTTGCCTGTTATAATGAAACTTAAAACTTTCTCCATGTCATTGGCTGCTGATTTTACTGAATTAGTATAATGTTTCCTGCCTTAAATGAACAGTAAGGAAAACTTCAAAGGAAACAAGTGGACAGACAAGGAACATGTCAGCAGTCAAGAAAAATCAAGCAGTTTTCCTGCTAGCAAAAGGATGTTTTAATCTGCAGGGCCCCCACTGCAGGGATAAGGTAGCAGTGACTGAGAATGACGTGGAGCTGGTAAGGGAACGTGCCCATTCCTCCCAGTAGCAGCTTGTGTTTAAGCAGAGCATACTCTGTGTTTATACGGCCACTACTGCACGCGTGACAGGTCTAATTTGCCACCTTGTGAATGGAAAAGTTAATCTCAGTAAGGTTGGTTATTTTTAGTTATTCTAGAAAGAAGTGAAGTGAAGGAGAGGCAGAGTTGGCCTCACAGTATGATGAATTAAAAACTCTAATTTTATGTGTAGGGCATAAACTTTCAGGGTTTATTTTCACTCTGTTTCCTTTCTATAGAAAGCAATACTTCTTTGAATCTAAGAGCAATACCTTCTTCTTTCTTAGCACTGAAACAGTCTTTTGAGCTGTTCCTTTTAGAATCACAGAACAGCCTTGGTTGGAAAAGACCTCTAAGATCACCAAGTCCAACCATTAACCCAGCACTGCCAAGTCACCACTACACCATGTCCAGGAGGCTGCCAAAGGGCTCATGCAGCTGTGACTCTCTCACCTTCTTCCTCCTCTCTGTCCAGTCTGCAGGCACCTCACTGTTATGGGGTCTGGGATTTGCATGCTGCAGTGTAACCTCATAGCAAAGGGATGTGTGAGCTGGGGGTAGTAGGCTCAGTGGGGCAGGTTGCCACAGGCAGTCAAGACCTGTGTGTGAAAAGAGGTAATGAGAAAGCACAGTCAATACCCACAGGAAGGGAAGCTTAGGGAGCAGTGCCCAAGCGATAGTTAAAAAAACCCCAAACAACCCCTTAAAACCATAGAATAAGTGTTCTAGTTTAGGATTAAAAGGGGACAGGGAATTTGTTAATGTAAACAAATTACCTTCAGACACTGCAATGCTATCACTACAATATGGTTTACTAAAATGATGTGAGCTCCTGCCCTTTGCTACTTCACATAGCCTTACCGAAGGGACTGCAGCTGTCTGCAAGTAAGGCAAGGAAACCTCATCCCATGGCTTCTAACCAAGGAGTTCATGGTTTTGTGTGAAGATTTATAGCTGTGTAATAAACATTCCTCCAGATTAACATGATGATATTTTAGGTATCAGAGTTGCATCAATCAGTGTGCGAAGGAAACCTTGACAGGGCAGGAAGCCGAGAGATAAACTCGCACGCCTCTGCAGCCGTTGCACAGCTTCATGTGCAGTGGTACTCACGGCGTAATGCAGCTTCTAAAAGGCAAAATTATTCCCAAAGGTTTCTGATGGCAGAGCTGCCATTTCCCTTGCCCCCAAGGGGGAGAAAACAGACCACTTCTGTATTTGTTCATAAAGCAATGTGGTGCGTTGCATTGCCTGTGCCCTGCTAATTCTGTCTCCCAGTATCACCCAGGGTATGAAAAGGATGTTGTAGGGAGTCTGGCCTCTTTAAGATGCCCACATATACTGTATAAGATTTATTTTGACTCTTATGAGGTGGGATAGAAGCTCTCAGTTTGGGAATCCCTACATGTGTTAGATGCTGCTCTCCTCGCCTCAGGCTTCATCTTCCTCTGCTTTCTATTACAGGTCTGTTTCTCTGTGCTGCTTTCTCACACTCGTCCTTTTTGTTCCCCTTTTTCTCCATGAGAACCAGAGTGGATCTGGTCTTTGATGTTTTCATGACATTGCTGCTTTCTCACAGCATGTGGCTGCTGTGTCTGGGCTGTCAGCAGTCCTCCTAGGCAGCAGCTTAGAAAACGCCTTGTTTAATGAGTGAACAAACTCTCACTCTGTCCTATGATTTCCCTGACATTCATTAACTATTTTATGCCACCATGTGTAATATTGCAGAACGATGGTCTTGTGTCCCGTTATCTAGGAGCACAGTCCTGACAGTATTATCTGACAGAGACATCAGTGTAATCAGATGTACTTGTCCTTATGTCTGAGCTTTGCTTTACATGGCTTTCTTAACTGCTGTCGTGCAATAATATATGTAAAGCTATGTGAAGTCTTTTTCCAGTCTCGTAGACCTAGGTAGGAGGTCAACTCAGGAGGCTTTGCATGTTGCTTTAGTGCCTTTAGTAAAGAGATGTGTGCAATACTGCATTCTGCTCTTTACAAGTACTTCCCTCATCTACTTGCCTTTCTTCTTCAGTTAAACGTTATACTTTTGGCATAGGGGCTTGCTTTCTTGTTTGTGTTAGGACAGCGTTGTTATCTTCTTCTATAAATGAGAAACTGTATGCTGTGGTGATGCCCAGTTTCTGCATTGCCCAGAAAAATAATTATTCTTTTTATATATATATATATATATTTAGAAACAGGGAAATGTTTACTTTTTTAAAAGTCTCATTTTTTTCTAGGAGAGTTCCTAAGAGCGTAGGGTACTGAATTAAAAAGAAATAATGAGAAATGTAAGATCAGCAAGTAGATCCATCTTATTTTGTTACACTCTTCCTCTAACCTGTTGCATTTCAGTTATAGTAATTGCAGTGTGCGCCATAGTCCCATATAATACTAGCAGAGATAACTTAATGCTTCAGGCAAAGGTGAAAACTGTCTAAAGATTCCCTATTTGTGTTAATACATTGCAAAGAAAAATGCCACTCTTCTAAAAAAAGCTATCACATTTGAATAAGCAGAAGTAAAATTTTGTTTAATAATCTAATCCTGCCCATGCATCTGTCTGTGTGTGTATGTCCTGAGCCACCAGTGGCAGAGAATGCAGTTGCTTTCTTGGCTCTTCATTTTTGTGAGAGTTCACTTTGTCAGGGTCAAAAGTATTCCAGGGATTTAATTACACAGCGTGTTTTCCAGAGGATCCCGTGGGCATACTTTACATACAGTTATATACCACTGTACTCCAACACAGTGTAAACAGTGTGACTCAGGACATGAAATAACTGTGAGCCCTGGCCAGGCACCTCTTCAGCCAGTCTTTTGCTCATGTAACTTTTTCAACAAAAAAAATTCACTTGTTTTTGAAGTAATTGCAGGTCGTTCCTTTTATGAGACAGGTGCCTCATGTTAGAATTTCAAGCTGCAGACACAGGTTCTTGTTATTTTTAGTGTTGGCTTTAGACTTACAGATGTCAATTTGGATGTATTCTAGCATACCAAAAAGAGAGATTTTTTGCATCAGAAGATAAGAGGACACACAAGGATGCTCTAACTGCATAGCACTAGCATAGGTATAACTTTAGCTTCTTGTCATTTGAAAGTAGGCAATGAATGAAGAATCCATTCTGAAGAAATCACATTAATTGCCTTACTTTATTATGAAAGATTTTGATCATGCTGCCATGTACGTGGGTTGAATAAGTGGTTCAAATTGGATGAATTTCTGAAGGGAGGAGATGCACAGGAGATTTGAATGCTGCAATATGCAGGAGAAGCAGTGAGCCAGGTGCTTAAAAGCTGAAGGCTGCTCAGGTCAGAGAAGCATTGGCATGAACTGTCCATAGAAGACAATATAAGTGCAGGAGGAGACTATGTAAGTGCAGACAGTGATGTGTTGCTCAGTGTGGTTCTGCCTAAGTCAGTGACGTGATGTGATCCTTTCCCCCAGGATTTTTGTGGGAACCTGAACTTTGCTTTAGGTAGACAGTCGAGTTCCAAGAAAAGTTCAGGAAAGCAGGCAGCCTGCTGCTTCCTCTTGTAGGCTTAGGCTACAATAGAAGAGTCAAAATAAGCATACGTGGGGAATGCTGCATGAAAATCAAGATTGTGTTTCTGCTAGGGACTTACTCCAGGGTAGGTTTCTGTGGGTTGTTTTTCATGTGATCAGGTCAAACTTAAGAGAGTCCATCTACACTGCACTGTGATTTTTATTATGTGGTAGTGGTTCCATGTGGATGAATACTTTCAGTACAGTTTTTATCCTTTTATCTTGCTGTGGGAGTCTTGGCTGTGTGCATGTGCAGGCAATACATTGAGGACTCTGGAGCGTCCCTTTTTCTAGAAACCACTCTCGGTCCTTAATTTTCTTTTTGTGTTTCAGAAAAGCCCTTTATGTTTTCTGTGGTGTTGAGTGTGCTCTCTGGGGAGCTCAGCCATCCCTTGACTTATTTTCAAGGCATGGAATTTTTAAAAGGCTTCAAAGATGTGGATTGTGCCCAAAGAAAAGTGTCAATGGTGTTTGCTCGGTGATAGTAGTTTCGATCAGAAACAGCACAGATGATGTGTCTGAAATAATTTCTGAAAGTGGTACTTTATTTTTTTTTTTTCAGTGAAAATGCCTATCCATCAAGGAAATGAATTTTGTCTCTTCAGGAATGCGAGCTTTAGGACATGTGCAGCTCCTAGGTTGTTTACCAAATAAGAAATACATTGAAAAGAAAAGCTTTCCAGAACATACTGAACTCCTGCTTGTACCTCAGTGTGGAGGGGAAAAAAGACCTTCTGGGTGAAATACCCAACCTTTAATTCATTGCTTTATCTAACCCAGAGAAGCTGCTTTTGCTTTTCATAAATCTTTCTTTACATTAGGCTACAGTGGATGTTGACTGTAGTTTTGCAAGTCCCTAGTCAGTATATTCATACCTAGTAGCCATATTGTTGTATGGATTTATTTTTACAAGGGTTTCCAGTGCTTCCCTTGAGTGATGTGATCCACAGCCCTAAAAATTGATCCTTCTGTAGCAGATACCGTGAAGCTAAGGATTACTGGGAAGGTCGTAAGCTCTCTCATATGTAAAAATACTTTACTAAGTAGCACAGGAAACCTTGTAAGAATTACATGAAATTAGGTCTGCAACAGAACTTCTCCTAGCATGGATGTTTGAGGCAGGACTCCTTTCTCTCTGTTCCAGAGCCAGACCCATAATGGGCTTTTCATTGGTGAAGCCTTGGCCAGCTCTTCAGCTAGAAGACTGTATTAGCCAGTTTCTAGAATAAAAATGTGGATTCGGTGAGAGATTCATTACAAACAGCAAACTGGTTCATGTTAGATAAAAACATCTGTGCTTTTCATATCAAATAGAAACTTCATATTTAATTCAAGTGTCTTTTTTACAGGTTGCTGCCTTACACACTGTGGGAGGTGGGTCTGTATAAACTGTCCATAGTGCTATTGACCTCTTTCTCTTGAACGGTACCCAACAATATAAATTAAATTTTCTCTAAAGTGGCTATTACCCTAGCTTTATCAAAATTAGATTTCATGTGCCCCAGCTATCTTTTTGATTTTCTATATGTTTCTGAATTTCATCACTGCCTTTTCTAGTTTTGGCTAAACATAATAATTTGACATCACTTGCCACTTCAGTGCTTCCTTATTTTTCCTAATCATTGAAAATTGCATTAAACAGTGGTCCTCACTCTTTGAATGACAGACTGCACTCTTAACCTCTTGCTATGTCTCTTCTATTAATGGTTTAACGTGATAAAAATTCTGAATCATTCAGGGAAGGAAAATGTTCATGTGAAAGACAATGCCTGGAGCATAGACCCGAGGTTCGTAGAAATTAAAGCTTTTAGAAACAGTATCACATCACTAGGAATTTATTCACATTAACCTTCCCTCTCCCTCTGAAAAAAAGGCAAGAAAAACGCAAGAGGTGCAGGTAAAGGCTGAAGTTTTAAGATTGATTTTTTTTTTTAATTTTTTTTTTTTTTTAAACAAAGATGTTACTTTCATAAAAGTGGTAATAATCGCCTTTTTTTAATCCTCTCAAACATATTCCATGGTGTATAAATTACTTGGGAAGCACTGAAATGTCATCATTGAACATCTAAAGATTGGAAGTGTCGTCTTGTCTACATGCGTTGGGTGGATTCAGGCCTGGTTTGGTTCTTTGCCTGGTCTCCCTCAGCATACAAATAGACTCCAGAGTGTTCAGTGATCTCTCCGTGGGCACCCCATGAGACAGTAACTTTCCAAGCATCCCCTGTTTGACAAATGCAATACTAAACATGCCTGGGTAGTTACCACCTCCAGCAAAGAAGAAATCCTGGCGTTTCATCTTTAAGGCACACGTCTCTACCATTTGAACTGAAGGGATCACTTTATTAGCTGCTGCCATTAGCAGTCACCAACTCCTTTGTGAACCAGCCAGCAACTAGCCAGTGTACCACAAGGACTCCTGACCACCCAGTTTGTTGTTTAAATAATCCAGAGAGTCTGAAAAAACCCCAGGCTGTTGCACCACCACCACCACCAAACTTGGTATGTTGTAGAGAGCTTTGTTTGGAGCTATCATTGTTTCCCTAAGAGGAAATATTGTATGTTTGAAGTCCTGGGCTGGGAGTTTGGAAATCTGACTTGAATTGTCAGCTGTGAAGCTGCAAAAGGCACTTAGAATTTTTCTTTCAGTTTCTGATCTTTGTGTTGCCTCCCTCTCTTGAGTCATGCCTGTTTCCTCCACAGGCTTTTTGCACTTTGAGGATAGTCTCTAACTTGCTTTTGCAGTTCCTATGGTGATCACTTGTTTTATGTATTTGTGTACTACCAGAATACCAGTTCTCTGAATCCAGCTCAGAATTCAGTGTGGTTCTGCCAGACAAATTAATTTGCATTTTGTTGGGTTTTTTTTCTTTTTCCTTTGCTATCTGTTTTTCCCTCTGCCTTTGGGTGTTTTGGCAAAAGCAGACATTGCCAAATCTCACTGCCGTACACTGCTGCGTGGAGAGCTTGGGCAAAAGTGTTCAGATGGGTTACTCACAACTGCCAATGGTGGTGTAAGAGACAAAGCACTCCAGGGTCAGGGACCAAGGCAATAGATCACACAGATGCTTTTAAATTCGAGACATTGATTGTTTGCTTTAAAATTCTTCTCATCTTCCACGCATTTTGTGTGTTTTTGTGCGTATCTGCCAGCTGGGCTACATCAGCCTCGTTCTGTAAATACATTTTTCACAATACTTTCAATCATGTTTTCCATTTGAGACCTTCTGTTGGGCTGTTCCACTCAAATCTATTTTAGTGCTTCGTACAGCCACAGCTTAAACCTTGTACGCCCTGCTACAAATATCTGTTGATGTTTTTCAGCAAAAGCAGCATAAGCTGTTATTTGGCCTGTTGATAGCAAAGAATTGTACTGAGGGCCCCAAGGTATAATACCTCAGGTTGTGACCTTAATAGATCTCCTGAGAAAAATGAGGTCTAGCAAGCTGCGAAACTGTGTGGAAAAACTTGGACTGAAAAGCTGTAGCAAAGTGAGTGTGGGTCTTTGGGTTTTGGCCTTCCTTCCTCTGACTTAGCAATGATCCAGTTGCCCAGCATGATAATGCTCTGCTGTTGTAGATGCTTTTATTTCAAATGGACCAAAAAACTTGAGGCTTAGATTATCCCTTCTGATTTAAGGCAGTTAACTGTTGTAAAGTGAGGATCTCATAGCTGTGGTCTGGCTGTGTTGCTAAATGAGGAAGACGGATACCTCCAGGAGGCAGGTGACTGGGTCCTGGTGACCAGAGAGAGTGTGAAAGAAAGGGCACCTAAGCATGTGGTCATGAGTCTCAAATGAAGGTGTTGACCTTGGGATATCTCAAACCTACTTTTCAGGAGATATTGCTATTACAGCTGTTAGTGGAGCCAATATTTCATAGCCCTTCCTGGCCTCCAGCAGCTAATATCAGCTTAGCCCCAGAGAACAACCAAGGGAGGCAGAGATGAGTTTTTGGTTAAAAGATGAACCTCAAAAGCCTGTATCTCATACCTTTTTCTCTGAATGGCTCTCAGTAACCTGGGGGATGCATTTGGGGAAAATCAGAGCTTTTAACTGAGTATGGCAGAAGGCAACTGGTTGGAATCGAGTTCCTTGTGGATACCAAAAATTTACCTGGCTTTGAAAAGTGATCGCATAAATCCATGGCATAATATTTCAAGGATAAACACAGAGATACAGCAGTGGACTTGGGAAGCCTTTACATATTGCTGGAAGCTGGGACAGTGTGTCAGAGGTATATCACTGTGTGCTTGGCCTTTGCTTATCCTTCTCTGATAGGATTTGCTATTGGCTATGGCTGGGATGGGCACTGACTGGAACAGTCCCTTGGTCTTACCCAGTACTCTTACCCCATATTCTTATCCTCATGAGTACTTTAAGTTAATTATAGTTAAAGACTGTAATCATTAGGAGATTCTTTAAACAGGGTTTTAATGAATGTAACGTGTCTGCTGGTGCTTCATTTGGCTGACAGCCATTTTTCAGTAACTGGTTACACAAGTAGTATCTTCATCCAAGGCTGCACCCAAAGTATTTTACAGTGACAGGTAGAAAGAAACAGAAAAGCTGTGCCTGTAGGCACATTACAGGCAGGATAACCTGCAAATGGGTAGGCTCTGGCATCAGAAGGGGTGGGGGCTGAGCTGGGTGGAGAGACAGAGACCATGCTATAACCTGAAGAAGCAACAAAAGAGTTTTACAACTCAGAGAAGTAATTCTCAATAGGATGTGAGACTCTAGGATGAATGAGTTAAAGCCAGAGGGCTGTTTGAAAGGACACTTCCTCTTACTGTAAATGCCCCTCCCAGTTTTCTATAAATGTCTCATTTAATAAAAAGAAGATGGTGGCAAACAGTTCTGCAGTGTTCTTTTGCAGGTGTGTATTTGTTTCCAGAGATCATGAGGCAGGAGGGAAAGGTTCTAAATTGACCATATTGTTATTAAACAATTCTAGTTTTTATCACTGTTTGCTTTTAAGAAATCAACTTTTTGCACTGCTTCCTGTTTCCATAATCAACTGGAAGTGGTCTTATTAACAGAGAAGGGAGCAAGTATTTTGTTAGGTTGCAAGTGACATGAGAGTGAAGCTGGCTTGAAAACCCTACTTCTTCTGCTGCCTCTTGTTTAACATTTTCTTTCTTCTCCAAGTCATCATTGCAGAGGGCCAGGATGAATATCTTGGCAATTGTCAAAAGAATGAGAAAGTATGTAAGCTGTTCTCTGATTTTATTTTTAGTTTTAAAAATAGTGGCTGTATTTGTGTCTGGTCAACAGGTTCCTTGACAAGCCAAACATTCTTTTCTATTGCTGGATCTAAAAGCTATGGTTTAATAAAAGGGGACAGAAAGGCTTCCAAAGAGAGTCTGAAGCAACTTTGGAAGCCTTTTGTGATTAAGTATTTAGCATTTTAAAAATAAGGGGAAAACCTGAACTCCGGGAGGAATGACTAGCCTGGGGAAGATTGTGTGATTTCACATGATACTGTTAATCTCTGGCAGATGTATTTTGTGATGGGTCAGGCAGCTGAGAAGTGCTCTAGAAAATCTGATTTTATATGCAATAGCAAAGAGTAGCTACAGCTGATGGCTGTGTTCATCTAATTCTCAGAAGGGAAGAAACAGTGACACTCGGCAGAGCTCTCAGATTACACTAAAGTTATTAATGTTCTTTCCTGCTATACACATGAGCACTGATGATAGTATTTTAGGGATTCAATCTGCTTTGATTGTTTTTGTCTGTGGAACCCCAAGAGCTCGTGTTCAGGCTCTTTGGCCTGTGTAACTCGCAATCCATTAATCTGAAATTTTGTAGGTCTACCTTGGCGTAAGTCAAGGGAGGCATTTCCCCTCAACTGAGGGACAAGTGTGCCTGACAGCAGATGAAGAACACTAGTTTGATTCTACATGGCCAGAATGTATAGAATGAACAGGCAGAGATGGAAACTGGGTTTTGAACAGCCCATTAGGAGCCCATTCAGGAGCAGAGAGGAAGCTCCTATGGCTTTAATGAAGACTTCGTTTTGCAAATGAATCAGAAAACCAATACTTATAGTGATATGTCATTTCCTTATCTCTTGAGCATTGGTTTATTAGAAGCTATGTGAATGCTAAATGAGTTTTGCTTCAGCCCTATGCTGGAAATGTCAGAGGCAGAGAAGAAAGGAAACTAAAAGGGAGAACAAAGGTTGGATTGATCAGAAATGTTCTTGATAAAACTGTCCATGGGGGAAAAAAAACCCAAACAACAACTCAGACATTTTGGGTTAAGTTTTCATTCTGGTGAAAGAAATGGTTGTTTCCATTTTAGAAAGGCTCTTTACAGAAGGGAAGTAGTGGAAACAAAGAAATTTCAAAAACATTTACAAAACCAGTGAACATAAAGGTAGGTGGTGGGCTGGTGTTAATAGCTGCTAACCAAGACAGTGAGTAGGATATTCATCTTGGATATGAAAGGACTATTAGCTTCATAGAATCATAGAGTCAGTATGGTTGGAAAGGACCTCCAGGATCATCAAGTCCAACCTTTATCCCACCATCTCCCTAACCACTAGACCATGGCCTCAAATGCTTCATCCACTTGTGTTTTAAACACCTCCAGGGACGGCGACTCCACCACCTCCCTGGGCAGCCTGTTCCAGTGCCTAACCACCCTCTCAGTAAAGAACTTCTTTCTAATATCCAATTCCTTCTGCCTGAGGAGAGGAAGAAGCCTAGGTGAGAAACTAAAAGATCTGTAGAAGAACAAGTCCTGAAATGAGGATTCACAGACAGCAAAGCCATGGCAGAAAAATATTGGTTAATTATTTCCATTTAAATTCCTTCTCAAAATGATTGGAGGGCTTCCTACATGATGGGAGATATTTATTATGGGAGACAAATGAGGTGAGTTGTCTCCCGTTGAAGTGTCAGTAGAAGAGGTTGTGTGACAAACTGGGGCAATGAATAATTGTGTTTGCATTTCCAGGACCAACTGGTTTTCACCCAAAAGTTCTGAGGGAACTGAAAGAGGATGTAGCAAACTATCAACTCCAGTTCATAAGCTCCCACTTAATTTGCTTTTTGGCATGAGAAAAATGGCAAATGTGATATAAATTTCATGGACTTCATGGAGAATAAATAAATAAAGCTGATAGAAAGTACAAAAAGAACAGAATTACTGTCCATAATCATATGATAGAATGATGAAAAATCAGTGAGACTTTCTTAGCGATATCAATTTCTCACAAGTCTGTTTGTATTCATTAGAAGGAGTCGGTGAAGATACTATTTTGGATATTGTGCAGATGAATTTCTAAAAAGGCTTTACAAACTCTTTCATGAGGTAGAAATGAAGCCCTCAAGAGGAAATGTACTGTTGTGAATTAGGAGCTGATTGAAGAGTGGGAATAAAAGTCTGGTTTTGTCACTGAAGATTACTGGGACATCACAGAGAACTGTGTTGGGCCTGTGCTTCTTAAGTGATACAGAAAAGGGATGAATAGTGAGAAGACAATGTTTGCTGATGATACAGTGGTATTCAGAGTAGGAAAAAAATTGCCAATGGTATGGTAGTATTCAGGGTAGGAAAAACCCCAAAGATGTTATTCCAGGTTTGCAGAAAGGTTTTGCCGTGAATGGGCAATAAAATGGCAGATTAAATTCCCAGTAACGCACATGTCATAAACCAGCTGTGAATATATACACACAATTATAAGTTTTTTAAACTAGTTATTACAATTCAATATAGAAATGTTGAAATCATTATGGCTAGCTCTTTGAAAACATCAGCTCAAGTGGCAGCCAGAAAGTCACTTCTTGATAAGAATTTATTAGGAGAGAAGTAGAGAGCCAAACTGAAAATTCATTTATGTTCAGGATATGTCTGTGGGTACATGTCCTGGGCACTGTCATCTCTCTCTGCTTTCAGAAAAGGCTATGACAAAGCTAGAAGAGGCATAGAGAAATAAGGATAGCTAGAGGAGCGAAGTGACTTCAGAAGGTGACTGGGCAAATTCAGGGAAGAGAAGTCATGAAGGGTTAATAACAAAAATTTTAGGTAAAAAGTAAAGTGTCTGAACTTGAAAGTATATAGTAGGAATAGCGATGTTTTGTCTTCTCTCAGCTCTTGCAGGCTCCCTCCCAAGGTTCTTTATGGACTCCTTTATATGCCAGACCTACTGGTTGGTTTGATCCTGTATGGCTAGTCCAGGCTCCTACTTGAAGCTGCATTTCTCACTGGCCATGAGAGGACCCTTATCACAAGGCTGACTCCATGCTGTTCTGGTCTAGGCTTTGCAGTCCAGTAATTGTATTCCAATTCCTATCAAGTGTTGTAATCTTCGGGAGAAAAAAAGTAAGCTTTTTACCAAAACCTGATAGTTGAATCATGAACTTGGTGGCGTGCCCTGAATCAGACTGAGAGTGGGTGTAAACTTGACTTGCTCAAGTCACTCTTGTTCTGTGTCAGAAATAGGGATACTTTGTGGGAGAGGAGGATGGGGAAGCAGTTTGAGATTTCCCTTAGTAATTTTGGCTGGAAAAATATTCCTATTGGATTCATAGCAAGAGCGCGAGAGCCTTTTTCAGCCTTTTCACAGTAGGGTCTGTGCACTCCTTGACACATCCTGGCTTGAGGCAAAGGGCCGGTAGTCCCTGTCAGACCCCCTCATTGGCAGTTAGGAGGGCCCATGTATTTTGTGTCAGCAGAGCACTGTCACAGGAAGGGTTTAAGAAGTCATGTCTCCGGACTGACTGATCCTCAGGAGGCTACAGAGCACTGCAGTGGTGATTGCTTTATAAACCTGATGGAGAGGAACAAAAAACCTGTGCAAATATTCATGAGTGTCCCTTCAAGTTTTTGTGTGTTGGAGGGAAATTGGCTGCCACTCTTGGTCACAGGAAAGAGTTCCTACTTTGTAACTAAGACTTCATTGCTTCTCACAGGTTTTTATACTCGTTTGTTCATCTAGTCTTCTCTTGTGATGCCTGTCACGGCCCTGGCAGAACATGCTAAGGAACTCAGGTGTGTTTATGGTCTTTTAAAGCAGGGGAAACAACAACAAAAAAGCCTGGTAATGTGTTCTTAAAGATCTTAATAATGGATTCAAAATAAAGCAGTCAGCAAACTAAACTAGCATAAAGCCATGTTTCGTTTGCAAAAAAAAAAAAACAATGTGCATGTGAAAGGGAAAAGTGGGTATGTGAGTGAAGACCCAAGCCCTATTCCAACAGTCTGTTGACATTGCAGGCATGAAATATAGTTGTTTATAGTATTTGGCAGGGGATTTCGGAGTAGATTCTTTGCTTTTATCTGCAGGGGGTAGGAAGTGCTCAGGCCATTGCTTGAGGTAGTTATAAATATTAACTTTATAAAACCAGTGCTGAAACTCTACAGAAACCTGTAGAGCCAGACAGCGGAACTCATTGATACAAATGTCTTTGGGAACTGGCAGAGCTGTCTCCAGAAGAAAGGCAACAGACAGAGCCTGAAGACTTCATTACTTAATCCGTAGTATGGACTGCAAAACAAATGCGACTTCCAGGGCTGGGTACTGTTTTGGTCTCATGCTTTGATTCAGGCCTGTCTTGCTAGGTTGCGCCCCTCCATCCGATCATGGCTGGAAAAAATGACCTTAGCATTGAACTGAATTTACATATGTAGGTTTTCACTGCCATGTATCAAAATAGCTGCTTTCATTTTTGCTAGTCTCTAGAGGCACTGAATTCAGGAAAATACTATGGGAGAGAGGGAATGCAGCACGGAGCGGGCTGGGTTGCAAATAGACTGTGTTTCACTTCTGTATCAAGATGAAGTGCAGAATACGATGTCAGGATAAAGAGAACCAGATACTTGAATCATTATGAGATAACGTAATGACTGTGTTTTACTGAAAGGAACAAAGTTTTAGTGGCTGAACAAATCCTCTGGCAGCAGCTTCTTTTTCCATTCCAAACGCTTTTTCCCCCCTCAAACTGTGAGGAAATCTTGCGACACCACTTGTAGAAAGTAACACCGGTGAGCTGACGTTATTTAGGGGATGGGAGGTCGCGCCAGCTGCTCTCAGCGAGTGCAACAGATGTTCCTTCCTAAAAAGGACATACTGTACTCCTTTCTCCAGTGTTCTGGTGGCCCCAAAATGCTGTATATCAAGTGCAGCAGCTTTTGCGCATAAGCTTTGGCATTAGGTATTTATAGTTACTCCTACACGGGATGACTCAGCCCCTCTTCTACACAAAAGAACATGGTTAGTTAAAGCCTTCCAAAAATTATCAAGCGGTAAAACTTGACAATTGAAATGGATCGGGCCCCCGGGGTTTTACCGCTGTGTGTTTTGATTTGCTAATGAAGTCCTATGGTAGTACTGGTGCTTTGGTTCTTTTCAGTGGAAACAAACAAAAGAAGGATGAAGATATACTCCCCTAATGACTTTGCTACTAAAAAAGCCCCAATCTGATGTGAGGATGCATTGGGCTGATTTTAGGCTGCTACTGGTTAATATCCGCTGCTTCTGATGAAAGGCAGTAAGTCCACTGGGAAAGAAAGATGCTGTAAATGTAGTAAAAAAGTGTTCCATTTAACTTCAGTTTAAATGTAAAACTGACTTTATAGATGACCACTCTCCTTGCTACCATCCTGTCATTCTACCTGCTGTGTTAAATGATGTAATTTTATCCATAAACGAAGTATCAACATGTTTTTTAGATAAAGATCCGTTAGTTTGGCATTCAGTACTGATTTGGCCACCTACCAAACAAGGTGATGTGGGAAATTGCAAGGCTGCCGAGTAAAAAGCAGTAGCTTCTATATTGCTACCCCTACGCTTCCTCTGACATTTGGGATAGAACTTGCTGTTTGCAGTCCAAAGCAAATAACGTCTAGCTAATTATACTTTGATTTACTGGAAGCTGGAGATAATGGGGAGGTAGTGTCATCTTTGTGCCAGGAATTTAAAAATGTCAAAGTTTCTGTTATAAGACCATGTCTCAAGATGAGGGAATGATAGAACAGGCTTCTGGATGCATTCTAAAATGAAACAAGTGGTTTTTCATCTGCTAATTCTGGAGTTTATATAGAATCACAGAATAGCCTTTTTTGGAAAAGACCTCTGAGATCACCAAGTGCAACCATTAACACAGCACTGCCAAGTCACCATGTCCCTCAGCACCTCATCTACACGGCTCTGAAATCCCTCCAGGGATGGGGACTCCCCCACTGCCCTGGGCAGCCTGTACCAGTGCTTGACAACCCTTCCAGTGAAGAAATTTTTCCTAATATCCTTACTTCTTTTTTTTGTTTAATTTTTAGTTTTTAATTTGAACTGTCCTACATAGCCTATACAGTCATATCACAGTATTCAGTCACTGAACTTTTATGCTTGTACGCTTTGCCTGAGACTAAGATCAGATGCCAACTCTCTGCAGGATGCAGCTGCAACATGAAGCCCCTTTCTCACCTGAGGTTTGGTTCAAGCACGGGTTTTGTAACTCACGAGACACTGTGAATTAGCAAATTAAAGTGCTTCCGCAAGAGTTAAGCATTACAAAACCGAATAGTCCATAGTCCCCAGTCCTGTCAACCAGAGTTTGGTACATGCAGTCATTTTGGTGTTTGACTATAGAAAGTTCACAGAGTATACTGGAGCTCATTGATTTTCATGTGACTTTAGGTTGTACTGGGACAAATCTAACTACTGCTACTGTGCTTTTAACCATTCAGCTTCTTGTGCTGATGAAATAAACTGCACAAGTCAGTAGGAGATGGATGACTTTTAGAATGGCAAATATTTAATACAATCAAAATCATTCTTTCAAGTTTTCTGGACAAAAAAGGATGTTGGTAGGTATGGTATTTCTTAAACGTTGCTGTTGACTAGATTCTGGTGAGAGAAATTAGTATCAAAGGCAAAAATATCAGAGATGAGTTTCTCATGAATCCTGTAATCTTTCCTAACTGTGTCTTTTTAATGTGAAATGTTTTCTGGGCTTTTTATTTAAAAAAAAAAAAAAAAACCCAAAACAAACCAAAACACACACACAAAAAACAAACAAGAAAAAAACACAACCCATCCAGTAGATAGCTGTTTCCACTCATGTTAGCAACAGTGCTGATCATCTGGTGAAAGTCCTGTGTTTTCTTCTGAGCTAATATCCCACTGCAACTCTAATTTTGAAATTGTTTGCCTTATTTAGTAACCATTCTAGTCATTTTAAGTTTCTTGCTGCTTTTTATATCGATGATTTTTCCTGCACTATATAGCAGCACTCAAATCTTGTGCCAACATTGCATCATCCATTATGCAGCTGAATCTGAAAGTAGCATCATCAGACTTTTTGGTTTCTTTTTAATGGGAACTGCAGTGGTCCTGAAAACTCTTGGTCTGTGAAGTCTTGCAAGATGAAATTCTCCAGTACAGCACAAGCTCTGGAAGTGCAAAGTCTCCTTCAGTGCCCTACTGCTCTGTTTATCATTGCACACGCTGTCTGTAGCTACTGCAGTAACTACATTTCAGATTTGCACCTTGAACCCCAACAGCTGTAAATCAGGAATAAGTCCTAATTAACCTCCTCCCCTCCTCCACAGGGCTGCTATGAAATGAGAACACATTGCACAGGGGAAAAAAAAAAAAAAATAAAAAAAATACCCCATATCCTATTTCCCACCTTGTGAAACAACCTGCACCTGGGTTTCAGTAAGTCAGCTGCACTGGTGGCCATGCTGGTGGTACACAGGGGTTTGGCTTCAGCCCAAGAGCAAGACCATTTTTCTACTGGTCAGATGTCGCCTCTAAAGCATGCAGTGCTGAATACACAGTGGGATTGTGTGTTATTCACCCAAATCCCATGTTTGTATTAGTGCAGTTTGCTCTGAGTGTAGTTGGCTTTTTATTTTTTGTGATATGGGTTAAGTGATGTGTGATTACCTTAGAGACAATTTAGTAGTTCTGTGAGCCTCACGGGAAACAATAGCCTCATGCCTTGTTTTTAGCTCAATGTTTTCCTCTTGTTAATAAACAGGATGGCTGTAGGAACTTAGGCTGACAAATGTTTGCTTTGCATTTGTAAAGTTTTTTTTCTTCAGGGCATCTTGCAGACATTAATTAATCAGTCTCAAGAAAGTTCCTTTAAGATAGGTGAATAGCATTATCTCCATTCTAGAGATGGGAAAGTGAGATAGTGAGACAGAATAATTTGCTTAAAACCACCAAGGAAGTGTCAAAATCCTGGGATTAAAACTCTCTAGCTTTGGCTCTATTTCAGGTAAGGTCCAACAGGCCCAGGTCAGGTGGTGAATGGGGGGTCACATCGTGCCTTGTGCAAGCTGCACCCAAGCACCAAGGTCCTCGGTGGTGGGTTCATCAGAGGTAATTTGTATGAGAATCAGTTATATTTATTTACTTGAAATGTTTGTTTGCTGGATGTAGTGGAATTTGTCTGTTGCAGGAGTATTTGTTTAGCATTTGTCTGAGCTGTTTAGAGTGGCCAAGAGGCTGTGTAACCTCCAGAATTGTATGTATCTATTGTGGGAAGTAATTTTTGACCTTTCTTCTCAGTGTCCTTTATAAGACTGCTCAAGAAATTGGAGTCTAGACTTGAAGCAAAACCAGGCAAGGAGAGAACGCATTGAAATATTTCACCCAGACTTGAAAGCTTCCTGTGGCTGAGTTTCTCCTTCATGTAGGCTGCCTCCAGTTAGTAGATTTTTGACAGATTTTGGTAGAGAAAGGTATTTCTACTTCATGTGCGATACCTTTGGTATTCTGAAACTTGGTTCTGTTCCAGTCTGGAATGAAAATGACAGGTGTTCCTGGAGAGGGGTGCTGT
Organism: Podargus strigoides; assembly: GCA_028020825.1. Taxonomy (NCBI): domain Eukaryota; kingdom Metazoa; phylum Chordata; class Aves; order Caprimulgiformes; family Podargidae; genus Podargus; species Podargus strigoides. Next base: position 9,813,208 of record CM051623.1, on the reverse strand, counting down.
CTACAGAGGTGTATCGTCTTCTCTGCATCAGCTGCCTTTCAGCTCAAGGTTCCCAGCTTTGAGGTGGTTTGTGCAGCTGGAGATCGGTGTATAAATATTTATGGATTTAAGCACAGGATTTAGTTTTTACGGCTGTGCTGGTACTACTGAATTAAGCATCACTGGGAAGTTCTCCTGGCTCTTGTGGTGCCACAGCTCACTGAACCACATCGTAGCATAGGCGCTGGCATGGTTTTGGACCCAAGTAGCCTTCTCCAATGATTCTTGGGCAGACTGGGAGCTGGTGTGTGCTGCACAGGGATCCCAGTGGGTCGCATGTGTGAGGCTGGGAGAGAAGAGAGTTGCCAGATGTGTTTGCTTGTGGTCTTATCTGACTCTTCCTGGGGGCTGCTCAGCTTCTGGAGCTAGAGCAGGAATGAATTTGGCCTATTAAGGATTTGAAAAGGGATTAAAAGCTCTTCTTCTGTTATTGATTTTTCTTAAAAATAGCTCGTTGAGAGATCCAGGCTCATTCTGAAGCAACTTTTTTTTTTTTTTTTTTCCTCCTTTAAATTAGGCATCAAGTTAAAAACAAGTCAATATACTATCTCTGCTGGTGACTTAGCCCCAGAGGAGCTGCCGTGTCAGCCTGTGGGCAATTTCACACTGGGAACAGCATTAGCAGGCACTCTGCCATCTCCTTTTCTCTATCAAAGTCACCCAATACCATAGCATGATTCCCAACAGCAGCTCAGACAGCTACAGGAGCCCCAGGGGACTGATTTTGTTAGTGCACCCTTGCAGTTAAAAGGAAAGAGGAGGGTAGAAAGCAGAAATGGTGTGCACATCCTGCAGCCAGATCCTGGCACCACAGCTTGCCCTGTCTGGCCCTGAAGCACAGGTGGCCTCAGAGCATGTTGGCCTTGGGTGTGGAGAATTTACAGAGATGTGTCTGTCAGTGGAGGGTTTTGGTTTGGATTTGGAAGGTCTGTGAAGGTGGATAATGTGGCCAGGGTGGTTTGCGAGGGTGCCCCCCTGGATCTGTATGGGGACCTGGGGGCTTGTGGCATCACATGCTGATTTTCTCTGTGTCCCATCTTCCTCCAGTGCTGGGAAACCCTCTGCCTCTCTTGGGGGAACTTCTTTTTTGGGGCTGGTGATGTTTGAATTCTTCATTTATAATACTGCAGGTGAAGCTGGTCATTAAAGCAGCAATGTTTTCCCAAGGTGTGTATTTCCATTCAGGTGAGGCTCTCTGGAGCTACTCTGGATCACACATGAAAGCCTTTTTGCATTTTAACAAACCCATTTTTCCACAAGCAGTTCAACCCCTTGTCTTGGTGTGGAGCTGCGCCCAGAAGGAAGGCACCACACTGTCCCTGGCAGAGCCCTAGTGACACTGGGGCAATGGGGTCCACATGGTGGTGTGGCACTCGAACCCCCTCTGCTGCATGGTTTCTGAAAGCCACCTCTGTCTGTGGGGCTGCACTTGGAGTTAACTTAAACCTTCAGTTGGTTTCATAACCCTCAGGGAAAATGTAGGTAGTGGCTGGTCCCCAGAGACCTAGTGGAGATTAGGGATTAATAAAGTACAGATACAGGGCAGGAAATGAGTCCCTGGGAAGTTCTGAATCTGTGCATTTTGAGACTTTCAGGGTGGAAGAGTGCAATGACCTTTGGATAATTTTAGAGGGGAAGGACAGTAACAGAGAGAGTGTTGATACAAGCATGTCCCTGCAGTGCAGTGTGTCCATGACTTTGATGGGATGGATTTAATGAGAGAATATATGATTCTTTCAGTCAATAAATTGAGATTTCTGCATCCCTTGTAAAAGCTGGTAATGGCCAAGACTGCCCAGGAATATGCTTGGAGAATTCAAAACAATGCATTGGAGAAATGTAAACATATAAATCCCTTTGCCAGCTTTGCAGGCAGTTCTTTTCCACTCACAAATGTCGAGAAATCCCTCAAATTGCAAAACTGCAGCTACATAGTTAACAGTAAGTCAGTTTAAAGCTACTTTAGCTACCACTACACAGTTGTACTCTTGGGATGTAACATAGGTAATTAGATAAAGATCTTTTCCAAATCCTGCTGATTAGTCCCATTTATTTTATTCTGAGTGTTCTTTGCTTTATCTGCACATTTAAAGAACTGTATTTTCTCACTTTAAAAATGTGTCTCTTCGTGCTCACATTTTTAATTATAAATTGTCTGTGCCTTTGATTTGCAAATAAACTACTCCCTTTTTTAAGATAGTTTAAAAAAATGAACATATCAAGAGGTTTAAATATCTTCTTTATTTCCTGTGATTTTTTTTCCTCATATGAAATGTGATTCTTCTAAAAGGCATTCCTTGGAATAGTTTGAAAGACTGTGTTGTCTTTAAAGTATAAAGAAGGGACTGCTTCTCGTGAATATCATGCCAAGGAGGGAAACATTTCTTTATTATTATGTTGCTCTTGAAGGTTTCTTATTATCAGGTTGAAGGGAACTTGACACATTTTAGTTTGTCACAGGGCATTTTCCATAACACAAATAATGATTTATATTTATATATATAAATATAAATATATATAAAGAACAACATCTGACCCTGTCCCATTAAACCCTCCGTACCCAAAACTGAAGCCATCTTTCTATGCCACCCTTAGAGGAATACAGTAACTATCCCAAGCGCTGGTTTAGTGGTGACTTGGCAGTACTGGGTTAATGGTTGAACTTGATGATCTTAGAGGTCTCTTCCCACCAAGGCTATTCTGTGATTCTGTGTCCTGTCTGTCTGATGACTTTGGGAGCAGTCTTTGTCATTTGGATCAATCAGTATTAGGTGGTTGGGTGACTTTTTGGTGGGATAATACTATGCTTTAAACACAAGCTTTGGTAGCAAGCATGGTGGCTTACAAGAAATGAAACTAGTGCCCTATCAGCTTGGCACAAACAATAAATAAATGTGTTTTTTCTTACTCTATATATGATGCATTGCATGCCAGTCATTGCTTTTGGGACAAGAATAGTCAAATGTGTGAGGCAGTCATTTGTATGGCTTAAAATAGCAGAAGCTTTCTGGTAATAGTGGAATAACTCTGTGTAAATTATATGAAGATGTGAGGAAACTCTAATACTACTTTTTGTAAAGAGAGCTTTTTTTTTTCTATAGAGATTTATTTGGGTAAAAATGGGCCTGGTTTGATATGAAAACAACTTGCTGTAATTGAAATATACATTTTCTCACCCTTCAGATCCTTAGAAGGAGGAATTTCACAGTCTAGTAAAGCTATGTAAACTAGGAACAACTGCAAGTAAGCAGTCAGTTGTGCTGCCAATAAGCACTGATGGTTTTCCACATGAAATTCTGCTGTGAATTTCTACAATTCCTGAAATACGTTTTAAAATGTTTATTGATCGTAAGATTTATCTTTGGGTTACAATTTTGGGTTAGAATTTTTTCTATGTTTATTAGAAATGGAAGCTGAGTCAAGTCATACTCCATGCGGTGAATGGTGTTTGCAAGTGAGAGGAAAATAGTAATGTAGGAAAGTTGAGATATTATGCCTTAAAAGGTACAGGGAATAAGGAGTGACTGGGGTTTTCAGGAAAGAACAAGTTATATGCAGACATTAATGTGGCCTGGAGAAAAGACAATATGTAGAAGTGGAAAAGATAGGCTTTATATAAAGTTATGTAAATACTCAGAAGTTTGAAGATCAGAAAGTCAGTCTTTTAAGCTTTGGACATTTCGCACTACCGCATTACAAAGCATATTTTTTCTGTTTGTATGCTCATATGGAAAGAGACAGTCTAGAACAAAAGGGTTGGGTTTTGGTCCTCCAGCTGTGGTTGATGATGTTTTTTTCCATCACCTTATGCTCAAAGTCTTTTTCTGTTTGGGATAGTAATTTCTATGGGAAAGGGTTGTGAATTGTCCCTTAATTTTTATTTCCACTTTTTTTCCCCCTCAAATACAGAATTAATTATTTCTAAATAGAGTTGATTTTTAAAAAATTATTATTTTGTAAGTCCTTTCAAACTTTTCCTTAGAGAGTCACAAAGAGTTTTGAAAATTTTCTTTTTGTCACCAAAAGAACTCACAAATTTTCCTCCTTCAGTTTAGCAGAAGATTTTCTGAACCTTGAATATAACAGCTTTTATATTTCTCTCACAAGAGAAAGGGAAGCATTCTCCAAAGTCCTGCTTATCTGTAATTACAGCCATAATCTGCTGTAACCTTTTATCTTAAAGAAAATTGGTTTAAAAGGGGAAATGAGAAGCTATGGAAGCAAGGAATATAGACTTTGTATTTGAGTAGCTGGCTGATAATTAGAAGAGGTCAACCAGTTCTTTGCAGTAATATTTTAAAGTTCAAGTGACCAAAAATAGCACTGTTTATTCTCTTGTAAATGCGGACAAAATGATAACTTGTACTTTGCTGCTTTTTCAAAATGGCACAAAGTGATATATGGATGTTTTTACAAAGGTTTATTTGTTGGCTAAACCAGCAGTTTATCTCAAATACAGGAAAAATAAAACACAAACTCTTTCTATAGAATTTGTATGATTTGGAAAAAAACCCCACCAAAACAAAACACAAACTATGAAACAGCTGCAGAAGATACATGAAGAACAACTAAGGTGATACATTTTAAAAATATGGTTAAATAAGTATGATCATGTTTAATATTTCCATATGATTGCCATTTTGGCAACTGGGAATCCTCAGAACTCATAAACTAAGCCAATGCTATTCAAATTTAAAATAGTACCTGATCTTGCAGCAGTGCCTTATTCTGGGCAAATATTAGAACCTGCTCAGTTTAGCTGCAAACAGAAACATGGGACCAAGCCCTTCCCTGAATTGTTTTCTTCTGCTTGAGCTGAGCATATCCCTTACCCTCTGATCTCTCTCAGCGCATTGTACGGGAGCTGAAACATGTCCTTTTTGAAACTGGGAAGTACAGACATGGATAGTGTTTAAAGCAGAGATTTTTGTATTGCTAGTGTATCCCCTCACCCTAAGGACTGGAACTATGTTAAGCTATTTTCAGGAATAGTCTTTGGGCTCTATTTATTGTGCTGAAAATCAACAATGAAATCTTAGGAAAAAAGCTGATCAATGTAAATTCAGTAACCAAACAGAGCAAAAACTGTTTTCCTCTCTGAAGATTTGATTTTTAGCTTGGTTTCTGGGTTTCTCTAGACCATGGTGGAGGTCTGGGAGGTCAGGTTGGTTGTGTGCATCCTTCAGCCTGCATTTTTCAATGAGAACATCACTTTCCAACTGTGGTTGGCCTCACTGACTTGCATGGAGTTCTTGCGTGTGCTTCTCTTTTCCATTAGCTTGCAACACTCATTGGATGTACTCTGTGTAAATTCATAGCTGCTCTGTGGCCATAGGAATATGGCTCCATTATGTGGAGCCTATTGCAGGACTGGGCCTTGCTTGCCTTTTTTTTTTTTTTTAATTTTTTTAAGATCATTGATTATTTAACTGGGAAGAAGGAGGATTCAATTTGAGTAAGAGTGATGTTCCAGATGATTTACAAATATCCTCTAATTGCATCATGTTGCAAAAATACGAAGAAGCCTGGATCCCAGCGGAGAACATTAATACAGCTTTCATGTGTCTTCATGACCACACCCTTCACTACTTTGATTAAACAGCAGGAAAGGAAAGAACCTCCCTCGTAGCTTTCCAAAACAATTGCAGTACTTTTATTCCTTTTGCTTTAGTTTGTCTTGCAAAAATTACAGCCTTGGCTTCATAGCAACTGCTATAATTGCAGTTGCAAAAGGATTTCAATTATAGCACCCTTTTTTCACACTATTGTACCTTTTTGGTAGACTGCTTTTTGGGGAATGAAATTTTCCATGTGGCGTGGCTGTGAGAAATAGAAGAAATGGGACTTTCTCCACTTGTCCTTGGGTTTAGGTGAGGTTGGAAAAATACACACTGGAGCCATTTTGTTTTCTCATCTTTTTAACGTGTACCCAGACAGCTTGCATTCGACATGCTGTGTAGATGCAACTGCTGAAATAAAAAAATGGTCTTCCTCAAGGAGTATATTTTAAAAGTTTGAAAAATGAAAGTTCTGACCAGTAAGCTTATATTAGTAAAATAAAGGTCTAAAAGGTCTTTGAATGCTTTCAAGGGAAGGGCTTTTACAGTCACAACAGGGTTTTACCCTGGCACGTGGAGCTTCCATGGCAAAGCCCACTGCTCTGGTGAGGGGCACATTTGCAGCTTTGGATGGTAGCACACCTGGGGAACATGTTCAGAAATCCCTTGCTGAAGTCAGGTGGAGGCCCAAGGCCAAGTGCACTGTCCTAACTTGAGGCTGAAGCTGAGAGCCAAATACCTAGTACTACTTCAGTGGATCCGACTGGGAAGTCAGAGGCAGCATACAGTGATGTGCATGAGCTTTTATTGGGCCTCTGGTACATTGTGGGGTTTTTTTTAAGGCATCTGTTTGTTTAATTTTGTTTATTTTCTAAAGCCCTCATTGCCCAATTAAAATTGTGAAGTGCTGGTAGTTGGTTTTTGAAGAGACCGAGGTCTTACACTGACTCCCAGTAAGACTGGGAATTGGCTGTGAGGTTAATGAAAAGGAGTACACATCCAGCTTGGACTAAAAGATGAATCTACAGATACAACCACATTCTCCTCTAGACTGATTTGTCAGTGTTGTGACTCCCAGTGCATGCTGCATTGCTGACGGCAAACAGACTGAATGTGAAGATGCTGGTTTCCTACAAGCATTACCTGGTGAACATCCTGTTTCCAATTGTTTACAGCTTGGAACGCTTACCAGAAAGTTAATCTGAGCTTTTTTTTGCCTGAGTTGGAGTCTTCAGGTACTCCCAGGAAAGGATGGCAGAGCAGATGTATTTTATAAATACAAAAAAAGTAGAAGACAACAGTTATCAAGAGTTCTGCTTCTTAGAAGCAGAAACCCATTTGTGTGTTTGCTTTTTCCCCATATGCACTTACCCATGAGGTGGAGGTGAGGTGAAAGACTTGGGAATCCTCTGGCTAGATAAAAAGGATTTGATTCATTATTCATGTAGCTGGAATTAGTTGGCATAATCTACATTCCATTTGCAGACCAACCACGTGGGCCGTAGCCCTACTTCTGCCCTTGTACCATTGCGTGCTGTGCCCTCCGTTATGCAGGACTGTGAACTAGATCATCAAAATGAACTGCTTTATGGGAAGGCAGATAAGCCCAATCTAAAGCCTGGCTGTGCAAGAACCATGCCAGTGCAGCCAGGAGAGTGGCCCTGTGGATGTAAGAGGTAGGCTGATGTTACAGCCAGATGTTGTGCAGCATGGAAATAAGGCTGCCATGGTCAGAGAGGTGCAATTGGTCTGCACGGTGCCCGGACAGTCTGCAGCAGGGTTCCACACAGGGGGCTCTGGAGCTGCTTTTCACATTTGTTGAGAAAACTGGGTTTGCTTTTCATGCTGGTTTTTTCACACGCACTGCCTCCACTAGTCCTCTCTCCAGAAACATTTCCTTCCTCCATTGCACTTTGTATTTGTTTGCTATCTGGCTAGCCAGATATTTGTATTGTATTAATTGAAAGAGGTGGTTTTCGGAAAGCAAAAGGGTATACTTTACACTTACTTCATTTTAGAGATCAGTGAGCTAGTTTTAGATTGCTTTATGTCCTTCTGGACAAAAAAAGAGAAGGCTGAATATATGAATTTTCCAGCAAGCGGATGGGTATAAAGTAAGGAGAGTTAAAAACAGCGTGAGGAGTTTTAAAGAATAACTTCCAAAGTGAGAATGTGTTTCCCTTTTTTGGTTCAAAAGATATGCAGTGTATGTCTTGAGTGCTTCGTATATAAACGACTCCTGACAGTGTTGTTGTAAATGGCTGTGGAGGTGTTCTTCAGGCTGACCAAAGGCCAAGTGCTTTCATTAAGCAAGAAGTGCCACAAAAGTTTTACAAAGCAAAAATGGCATTTGTCTGCCTCTCCCACAGCTGTCTCTGTGCCTCGTCCCCTTCCATAGCACACCTCGTCAACGCCCCCTGACACTCACTTCCCTCCAGTGAGATTTGCAAGAGCCGAGCTGGTGAACAAAGAATGGAGTCCCCATCCCTGGAAGTATTTAAGAGAGGTGTAGATGAGGTGCTGAGGGACATGGGGTAGTGGTGACTTGGCAGTGCTGGGTTAATGGTTGGACTTGATGATCTTAGAGGTCTTTTCCAACCAAGGTGATTCTATGATTGTGGAACTATGGGATGGACTGGTCCAGCACTCGCTCTGCTCTTAAAAATATATGTGTATTCTTACCCCTAGAAAGTATACGAGGTGAGGGGTATAATTTTGCCACCTTAAAATCATTGGGTATTGTGGCTGCATTTTATTCAGGTGGCAGTGATGGACATAAAGATCATTCTCCATTACAGGCTTAGGTTATACATAAGCCTGAGCATCTGGTAATGAGCTTAGAGCATGCAGCAGCAGCGGTGGCAGTGAAGCACCATAGGCTGCTGGAAGGACAGGAGTTTTCTTTAAGAACAGGATGAAAGAGCTTGAGGACGAGCAGTGATATGGAGAGGAGCTTGTAAATGGTTTCTTGCTGTATGTTACTGCTGTATTCAGAGAAGTGGGACTTTGTGTATACACTCATGTAAAAACAGGTGTTCCTGATTGCGTCTTCAGTCTCAGCTCCTAACAGATGTGGAACAGAGAGTTTGTTTTTAGGAGTATTAGTTAGAAATATGTTCAGTCTTCACTGTCACCGACTGAGGTATTCTCTCTTCCCATCCCATCCTTTTCAAATGGGCTGTATTTTTACGTTGTCATGTGTTTGGGGGTCCGTTTGTTAATGTACCGTTTACTCTCCGTGGGGATTGCCCAAATCAATTCCTAAACAATAACTTACATTCAAACCATATGTTATGTCTGTCTTGATAGAAAGCCAATTTTAATTGTACATGGGATTTGTGTGTGTGTTTAAGCAGCAGTTTTAAAGCAAGCCTAATGAGGCTGAGCTTGAAGTTTGAACATGATTGATAATCAAGTAGAGGTCTTCCAGAAACTTTTAGATGTCGTGTTTTTGTTATAAATGGTTAGTATGTTACAGTACGGTGTAAAAAAAAAAAAAAGTGAAGAGAAGCAGAATATGTTACAGTTCTTCTAAATGGAAAGAAAAACAGGGGCCTGTTTTGAACTGTTACGTTTTTTTTATAGTTTGTTCTGTTGGCTCAAGGCTGGGTGGCAGCTCAGGATACCACCCAGGATTTTTCAGTGTGGAGAAATGATCAGACCAAGGGCAGATTTTGAAAACTGTGGATGCAAACTGCATCTGCACTCACGTGAGAACAAAATAATAGCTATATACATGGTCAGTTGGAAGCATAATCATTTGATTTATATGTCAAGGTGCACACTTATGTACTCAGAGGTCCAAAGAGAATGCAAATGAACAGGTGCCATTGAGGCAGGGATTTTCAGAGTAAACTGTTTTGAGTAGTGGTTTGGCTCAGTGTTTGTGTGACAGTACTGCTTTGAAGGTTGTCATCCAAGACATCAATATGAGAACTCTTGCTTGAAGGAGTCATCATTTGAGGAGTTTAGTAAATTTCTACCCATCAAGTTGAAAAGTAGAAAAATGTTTTATTTGACCAAGTGCTTTAAAAAGCACATTACAGGTGAAAGGGAGTGAAGGATGTGCCAAATACCTCTTTCAAACTGTGTAAGTTTTTGGTTGTTGCATGTCACAGGTGTGTTTCAGGACTGCACAGTTGCAGTGGGACAGTGGTGTTCACCTGCACTTCACCTCTGAGGCAATGGTTTAATCAATTATGTGGGCAGGTTTTCACTTTTCTTTACCTTTTTTCCAGTAGAAATGGTAACTGGACTTTTTGCATCGAGTAACCCAGATTTTATTTGAAAAGGACAGTTTTCCATTCTTTGGGTTTCCAGGGAAGGAGATTAACAAACCTTTGTAACTGTTATTCTGAATCCTGGGGTAGTTGTGGCCTCTTCTGGGTAGCCAATTTTAATTTTCAATTCCATTTACGTTAGCCAAGAAAGTAAACTGGCAAACCCTCAGTCTTTATATAATTTCATCTTTGCAAAGCAGATAACATTATTGTGGTTTATGTAGTATACAGAGAATACCACAAGTATCTCAATTATTATTTTCTAAAGCATTAAGGTTTAACAGCACTGTGTGTTTGTGTCTTGCCCAAGGATTTGAAGTTTTAGTAAAATGTTTCAGTCATCTACAAGAAGTTTGGGAATTGCTGGCAGCAAATGCTTGCTACTTTAGGATCCTCAGGAGGATTTGTAATATATTTTTATGTTGTTTTGGGTTTTTTGTTTATTTTTTTAAATGCCTTTTCCAAGGAAAAGATGTAGTTGTTAATTTGGTCAGCTCTAAAGGTAGACCTTTGAGATTATATGTGCTGCAGACCAGCAGTTAAAGGAGTGGAAAAGTCAATTGAGGCTATTTCTACATAACGGAAAGGGTTTTCCTCTCAGAGGCCTTGGAAAAACTTGCTGGAGGTGGATACCTACTACCGTAACATGATCTTTATTTTCCCTTTTTGTTTCCTTTTTAAATGTCATATGCTGAGAGAAGCCTCTTCTTTACTGATGAGCTGTGGTAAAAACAGGTTTCTGTGGAAAGAGAATTCCACCCACTTTAAATAAAACCTAAAAATCGTTCCGTATTTTTAACAGAATAGAAATAAGTAAGCTTTTTCTTTTCATCCTGTTGCTTGTAAAGTCTCATTTTACTCTTCCTTGCCTGACTGAGGTCTTTTAAAAAGGAATCAGATCACCTGTGGGCGGCCATAAATCATTTCTGCAATCTAGATTTAAACACCTACTGTGTTACATGGAACTTTTTACAGGACATTTTTCCATTCTTAGTAAAAAGCTTTGTGTCTCTTGAGCTGCACTATACCAGTAAGTCTAGGGTATAAATTTGCCTTTGTGCTGTTGTTTGTGGGTGTTTTCATGATTTCAGGTTACAGGGATTTTAAGCTGTCATGCTTGAAATCAGTCTGGGTGGTGAGAAAGCTGAGAGTAGTTGTTTGAACACATGCATTTATCTTCAGAGAAAAGAAAGAGGCTCTGTGTGGTTTTGGAGGGGCTTCTCAACTCACATCCCTTCTCATGATGTTCTCTAAGATGATAAAACATTTCTGACCTATTGCCTGGCTATTCCATGGCATCTCTAATGGGACCATCAGTACTTGTGGTACAGCAGCTGTACTTTGGACCCTGAGATTTCTGTGGGAGTTTTTACCGCTGTGATTATTCTGAAGAGGCTATAAAGTTATGATACATTAATTAAATAAATCCTAGCAATAATATTGGCGCATCATTTGATGATGGTGATAAAACTGTTCATAAACAAAGGCAAAAGTGCTTTATTAAATAGTTATGCATTTTGTAAAGGAGGAGGAGAGTGCACTCATGTTTCATTAAGTTTATGCTGTGCAGTATGCAAATCTAGTAAACCATTTGGAAATATGGACGATGTCAAGTACTGTTTATCAGAAACAAGCCCTTCAAAATGGTCTGGAAACTTGAGTACCAAAGACCAACTTAAGAGCTCTCTGACTCCATATTGTTATTTTTTCCATTATTCTTGCAATGCAAGGGAAATTCCAGCAAGCATTAAGGGTTTTAAAGTGTCAATATACCAAAAAAGGGTAGGAAAGCTGATCTGAAGGGCTGTAGATTGACATCATCGTACAAGCAATATAATGGAAATGCAAATATGTCATGTGATTGCTCAAGAACTTAAAGGAACAAATACAGTTTGGGTAAATAATAGAAAAAAAAAAAACAAACAAAACCTGAGTAATGAAGTAATGAATTTGCTCAGTGAAGATTGCTGTGAAGATATAATAGAGATTTAGGGGCCTGCAATTTTACTTTGCATTTTAGGCACTATGATTTTAAAAAAACAAATGAATTGTACAAAATCTACATAGATAAAAGTTAATACTTGGACAGCAGACTGATCTAAAAAGGAGATGTCAATGTAGGGTTAAATGAGGTTGCTTCTAGTGACATTCTACAGGGATCAATAGAGAGCTTAAAATTAAAGTAGTCATTAGAGATCTGAAAATAAATACAAAGTTACTTCTACATTTGCAGATACCACAAAAATATTTGGTTAAAAGGAGAGGATAGGTAATTTTTTATCAAGTGCTTTGGATCACCTACTAAGATGAGCCACTGAAGGAGAGTTTATTTTAATCCAACTAAGCGTGAGGTCACACATCCAGGAACAAAGAATGTGGGTCCTACCTGCAAAGGGGAAGGGGCTTGTCTCCTGGAAAGCGGAGGCTTTGAGAAGGATTTCAGGGTCATAGCATACCAATTTAAGATGACTTCCCTGTGTGATGACTGGCAAAAAGAAGTAATGAGTTCTTTGTGTATACAAACAAAGAGAATGGTACTTTGGAGTGATTCTTCTATGGCATGGGTCACTGCTTTGGCCAGGACTAGAGTTGTGTGTTCCCTGATGAGATGCTTTTGGGTTAGATGGTGGTGTAAACAGCTATAAAACCTGTTCAAGTGTCCAAGGGAAGGCCTCACTTAGAAATCTGAACTAGTTACAGTGTTTATTTTAATGAAGGCCAAGAGGCACCTGAGAAGGTATTTGTAATCTAGCAGCAAAAGGCATGACAAAAACCTGTGACTGAAAGGCCACATGCATTTAAAGAAGCCAGACCTAGGACTTAAGTTCAAGAGGGATTATTATAGGACCGAACTATATGCATTTCTGGAAAATATGCTGTGACTAAACAAATGATTTCATATAGTGGAAGGTTAACAAATGAAATGTAATGTCTGGGATATACAAGTAGGCAGACTAAATGATACAGTCTATTACTGCCTCTTAAGATCATTTATTTTTACAAGAAGGAAAATTTCAAGGAGTGTCATTAGTATCCCAGTGTTTGTTTCTAAGAGTTTCCTGTTGATAAAATAGGGACAAGTTATAACAGAGCAATATCAGTTTCTCTGTACTGGATTTTTGAAGCAGTACCAAAGCAGATAGGACAAAATCCCACAGCTGATGGGATAAAAAAAGAGCAGGATGTGGTTTGTGTCTGGGATTGAAGATACAATTTCTGAACAAGTAATAGAGAAATGAAGATAAAGGTAAAAATATTACAACTTGCCAGTGACAGTGGGTATGTACTTCATACGTTCCCAGCATAGTTCTGTGATATAACATGCTCCTGGTAAATGTCCCAGTCTAGGCAAAGCCATGCAACAGGAGCTGGTGCTTGAGCAGGCTGTGCTGCGAGTCTGATGCACGCTTCTGATCTGTGACTGTTTTGTGAAAGTCTCTCTTTGTGTCTTGAGTCTGACCACTGAAGCTTCCTACACAGCTATCTTTGTTCTTTAGCTATCACTAAGCATTTATGTGCTGCTTGTAGGGCCAGAGCTTTGCCATCCTGACCTGTGGCTTTCGTTTCCTTTCCTTCTCCATCTCCCATTCGCTTTCTTTCCCAGGCTCCAAGTGCCACGCTTCTGATGCACTTGCAGCTTTCTCAAGTACTCCCTGGCCTCTGTGGTTGCTCTTTGCACTGTCTGATGTTTTTCCTCCAATGCGCTTACTGTTCTCTGGTCTGCTCTTACTTCAGCACTACATCCAGCCAATTTGGAAATGAACAGACCCTGGAAAAGTACGTTCCAAAAGTTTATGCAGGAAGAAAGATAAAGAAAGGCTTCACCCCTTAAAATGAAACAACCTCAGCTTTGACCTAGTTTCATAGCTAGGGTGAGCATATTTATTGCTGTGGTGCTTTGTGCTGTAACAAAGCTGCTTCCAAGCCTGGTGCTGCTGAGCACACAGCTTTGAAAGTTGAGTTACCCACAGACAGTGATGCTGTGCTACCTTCTCCCAAACTGGAGGGCAGCGAAGAGCTCTTGTTCCTTTTAGAGCTGGAAATGAGGGCTGAAGCAGTATCTCTTTGGCTGCTGATGTTGAAAGCTGCCTCCTGTCAGGGGTCTGCCACAGTCAGTGTCAGAGGTGTTATCAGCCACCTCCATGCAACCGGGTACAGTCGGCTTACACCTGAGACCTGGAAAGATGCCTTCATCCACAGTATTGGCTCTTGGTCTGTAATGGGTTACCCTTTGTGGAGGAGGTCGTTTTGTATGACAGCCCTTTACAAGTGTTTCGTGTGCTCGGGGTGCTATGCAGATGATGATAATCAGAAGGAAAATAGTGGTTATTTATGAGACACCCAAGGAGAGCAGCTGGGCAAAAAGAAAGATTGCAGAAGAGATGAGTTTCCTGGTCATGTTACATAGTGCTCAGTGTGCTGCCATGTCTTGTTGAGATTAACATGAAATTACTTTCTACAATGAAAAAGTAGAATTAGCAGATGAAACCACCAAGCCTCCAACATTTTGAATGTTGCTGAAATATAGCACAAGCTATTTCTGCTCTTTGGATGCTGGCAGCTGTTACCTGCACATGCTTTCAGGTATACCATGAGCAGTTCACAGATGAAGTTGTTGGGAAGTCAGACAACATTGCTGTCTTTGGAATCTAAAGTAGTTTTCCTTGCCTGATAAAGATAACATTTCAGCCTCTCTCCATTCTTGCATTTGTGTAGTTTTGTATCTCAGCCTTCTGTGCTGAACATAACACACAAAACCAGCTCTCGAGGGTAGTCTGGTTGGCTTTGCCTCCATTAGATAAGAGGAAGATGCTTCCGTTCAAAAGAATACTCTGGGCAGATCAAGCTTATTTTACAGCTCTGCAAAACAAGAAAATATCTAGTGTAGATAAACTTGTCTTTTTGTGAATTTCTGTTATATTATGTCTTCCTAAAAATAGAATTAAAAAAAAAAAAAAGCTAATCCCCAGTGCCCCCCTTCTGATACTTTCTCCCTTATTACTCCCACTGGTTATAATATCTTTCAGACCTCTCCCCAGGGATCTCTGTGTATTTAGCTGGCAGGGCCTGTGTTTGGGTGGGGGCTAACTCTGCCCTTTCCCAGCTTTGCTGGCACCTCTTCCCTTGCCCCAAACCACAGCATGTTCCAGTTACCCGCTTTGAGTCACTGCATATTGCCGTTGTAAAGGGCCATTTTTTCCATTCCCCATGAATGCACCTCCAGCTTCAGAGTAGAGCTCTCAGCTTTGATCTGGGGAACTGTATGGTTTGCACTTATTGGCGGAAATATTTGCCTTGTTTGTTTTTAAACCCAGTGGAACTTGAAGGGAAAGTTTTCGTTTTCCTTGGTTCCCTTGAGAAACACTCGTTCATCCCACTCCCGTCCACAGGTTTAAACAATTGCCCTTTGTACAATATCCTCCAGCCCAGCCATCTCTGAGAGCTGGGTAGCTGTATCCGCTGACGTGGTTGCTGAGCAGGAGGCTTTGCCTCTTCATGAATGATCAATGAAAGAAGGGGAAAAGCCTTATCCTTGCTGACAGGAATAATGAAATTTCCATTCAGTCATGACTTCAGATGTAAATGGACTAAAATGACTGTGAGGTTCCTGACATATGTCGTGATTCCTTCCTCTTCTTTGTTTTGGTTTTGTGTTGGTTGTGAGCAGAGACTGGGAGCCTGAAGAGAGGATGATGTTAGCAAAGAATGTGAGAAGAGGAGAAAAGTGGTGGGGAGGGAGAAGGCATGGAGTCAGGGTGTTACCGAGATGGTTGTCAGTGTGCTAATCTGTAGGTATGTGCAGGACAGAAGACCTAGAGGCTAATGAAATGTCCTTGGAGTCATCCATAATGATTTTACTATGTAATGAATAAGTTGTATTCAACTCTTTTCATTAATATTACTTGGCTAATAATATTAATTCTAATTAGTTAATAATTAATTGGGTTAGTTAGGTTGTTACAGAATAGTGAATGGGAATTTGTCATCCTTAGAGATTTCATTGTTTCCAGAACAATATGGTTCTCTTGCCCTCTTCAGATATCACAGCTCGTGTGTACAGAAGGCATGGCAGAGGGGAGTAAAGAGCTCAACCTCTGGGTCGTGGTTTCAAAAGGTTTCTAGCAGGTACCTACCATGTGAAACGTGAATTGATGTTAAACATACAAGTAGACGTCACAGAGGAGCTGTGTTCACATTTTTTAATTCATGTGGCAAAGCAGACAATCATAACACTTCTTCCTTTTACCTATATTGATTTTTAAATCCTGCTCTCAAGAGGATTAGACTAATAAATACTACTTCCTCCATTTAATAGTGGAAGAATAGACTTGTATGACATTATTGCAACACTCCTCCCAGACCCCAATTGTGGAGCTATCCATTCTCCTGTGACTGAAAGAAGGATTTATATTTTTGTGTGCAAATGCCTCAGGATTTCCTAAGTAAACTGTTCTCATCTCAATAGTATGTCAGTGAAAGTATATGAACACCATTCTTCTCGTGTATTCAGGCTTTCTCTCTCAGGTGCATGCATGCAGGCAGGCTGAGTGGTGTGTTGTTTTCTTTGCTAGACTTCCAAGGACCATGTCTGAGTTCTACTCAACTGAATTAAAATACTGTCAGTGAAAACGTCGATGATAATCTCCTTTCATCTCTATCTTTTTCTACTGAGGATGATTCTGCTTACTTACAATCCTGACACAATGCTGCATTGGTTTTTTTCCTTTAGCTGTTATTTTTTTGTAGGATACTGGGCCTTTCTTTTTTTGCATACATGTGTTTCTTATAAAGCTGTATTGATGAAATGCTTTTTGTCACAACGGTGTTGAAAGGATCCTAACAGCTCGTTGTCAGACCTTCAGTTCTGGTCACCTTAAAATGAAGTATCCATCAAAATATTTTTTCCACTGCTATTGTGATGTTTCATAGCCATCCAGGGTTTCCATCTTCTGCCCTGACTCATCTAGCAGATATTCAGCCACCTTGACCATTTGAGATACCAGCGACAGAACTGAGACTTCTGCCAGCTGGTACAGACCAATGCTTTTCTCAGACAAATCCACTGCAAATCTAGGGAATGCAGCAGGATAATCTCGTTCAGATCTACTGATAATAAGGCAACCTGCTAGATAGACATACTTTATGACAGCTTGAGATAAAATGTGCCTTAGCACCCTCATCCAAGAAAGGGTTTGGGTCCTGTCTCAGTTCACATAAACCTGTGTTAGATGCTTACTCCCCTTGAGAAGTGACAGGCACCTCCAAATGGGAGCAGACATTTAAAGTCAGCCACTTTGTGGGATGCTCAGTGGGAAACTCTGAGGAAAGGCGTGTGTCCTGTATCCTGGCCCTCCCTGTTGCTCTCATGTCCTCTACAGAGATTTTTGGGAGGAGCCTTTTGATTACTTTGTCATTGCCTCTTGGGATGCTCTCAGAAAGGTGCTTCTGCCCTTGTTTCAAAAATGGAAGAAAATCCCTCTGGAGAGCAAGGGAATGTGGGGGAAATGACTGCTCTCTCTCACAGAGCAGCTCAGGGGTTTGCTTGCAGCTGCATGGAAGCAGGCTGAGGTCAGGCAAACACTGAGAGGCACAGTGCCTTGGAGCATGTCCTGACCAACAACCATCAACTGTGGGGCTGCACCATGCCTCCAGTCTGAGCTGCCACACACAGCAAGAAGGGCTTCTGACTACCCCTGTGGGCTGTGGTTTTGGGAATGGACTCGGAGGGTCAATCCTCGAGCTCAGTCCTTGGCTCTCAGGAGAGGCTTGTGTGTGAGATTTTGCACTGAAAGGTTGTTGGACGACACATACACACAGCTGTTTTTATCCCTAGCTAGATGTATACAGGAAGAAAGTGAGAGAGTGAGCAAGGAAATACAGTATAGAAATGCTAAAGTTAACCCTGATGTTTTGACCAAACACGGCTCCCCCAGGTACATGGATGTGTCGAACTTTTAGCAGGTCTACTATTATATACGATGACCCAGAAGCCAAGGGTCTTAAACTCCTTCTCTTCTAATAGCTTCATATGCAAAGAGCCCTGTGTTCAGCTTGTGCATCAGGGTTAGAGGGAAATGCTGCATAAAGGGAAACAGGTAGTTGAGTTGAGTTTTATTCTGGACCCAGTGCATTTTAAGACACTATTAAAGGAAAACTAAAGCTTGGTTTTGATAAAATCTTGTATCAGCACAATATGAAATGTGTTAACTCCAGTGGAAAAGACAAATATATGATAGGGTTACATGTGTGCAGGAAAAGTCTGGATTTAATTATTTTCTCAATTCTGTGTATAATTCCCTGATGAAATATATCATATTTTCAGAAAGAGAGTAAAATAAATGTTTGAATTGTAACCCTTGTTCTTTTTTCTTGGGTTCTCTTTGTTCATCTAAGTTGAGGTCTCCATTTCACAAATACCATTCAGGTCCCAGGCTTTCTATTTGTTTGTGTTTCCGTACTGTCAGTATTGCAGGTAGCCAGTCATATGTTATGGATGTTGGTTCAGCCTGGTATCAGGAAACAGCTGAGCATCAGAGTGGTGTTGTCTTCAGTGGGGAATAACATGATTTTAGATATTGAGGAATTGTCATTATTTTTCATCTAAAATACCCCAATGAAAGACTAAAAATGAAATGTAAGAGAGAAAGGGAACGTGTGATAAAAGCATAACTTTAAACATTAGATCCAATAAAAGACCCAAAATTCAAATGTATAGATAGGAAATGGAACTAAATTGTCATAATGCATTTTAGTACTGAGCTGGAAAATCAAGGTCTGAGCTCACTAATACAGAATATCACATTTGGGTGGCATGGAGTGTCTTCTCTCACTGATTACCACCAAAGGATTATCAGTAATATATTATTGCCAAGCCTTTCTGACCTTTGACATGGAATAGTTACACTATTGATCGCAATCTCTCCCATGCCGACGTCAGTAATACCTTTATCACTCCCCAGCTGATAGCAGGAGGCCAGATGCACAGGGATGGTGAGCACTTACTTAAACTCAGAGTGTGATTCTACCCAGCTGGGGTTTGGACTCGCAGCTCTTCCCTCACTGTCTCAGGATATCCTCTCAATTGGTGCAGGCTCCGGGGCGCCTGGTGTTTATTTAGCACCAGATTCCTCCAGGATTTTTTTTTTTTCCTCTCCCACAATGTCTTTCTGGTTATCGATATTTCCAAAGAGGGGTTGCTGAACCTGATGGAAACAGTTGTGTACTGGAGTAGAGCATTTGGGAAGAGGACAAAGGGAGCACTCCCATTGCTTCAGATGCTAACCCTAAATAACACTCGAGGGTGTGACACCCTGCAAATCCTTTGCTCTTTTTTTCCCCTGTTCTAAACTTCAGGATTCTTCAGAAGCGTTGTAATGTTTGAAGTTTAGCAACAAAAACTATTTGCCAACTTGTTGAATAGTAGCTGTCACAAGATCTTAAAAGAAAACAGAAGCATGTATTATTGAAACATCAGGCCTTTGATTGCCTTCATATGCTAATAATTTGACAAAAATTTCACCAATAATGTTTTAAGTCAGCTTTTACCAACCAAGCAAACTTCAGTTCAGCCTCTTCTCTGAAAAAGAATTTGCAGTTGTTTTTTTTCCCCCTTTAACTACTGTAAAATCTAAAATAAATGAATTTTATGTATAAATTAAAAAAATAGCTTGTGTGCAGAATGGAAAGTAGGCATTTTCTAGAGGATTTTGACATGACTGTGCCTTTGCACCAATCTGAAATAAATTATTACAAGTGCTAGAATGTGTTTATCAAAGTGAACGCAGGACAGAGGAAGGCTCTTGTGAGGACAGAGGTGGTTATTCTTTTGCACAAGATTAGTAGAAGATTGGAAGTATTAACTTGCCCTGGGGTTTGACAACAAGGGATCTAAACTTGGACTCAGTAAGTGTAGCAAGAACAGGGCAAGCAAGTTAAGTAGCTCCTTATTCACTTTCAGGTACAAGAATGACACATGCACGTTCATTTATCTGAGATGAATGAAAATATGTCATGCAGTTTAAAGGCAATTTGTCTAATTGATATTTTGTTTGAATTGCATGGCACTTAAACCTTGTGTCCTGAATGACTCACAGTTTAGAGAGGGAGGCTGAGGTAATAGAAGGTAATTCATTTTAACGTCAGGCGCTGTCATCTTATTAATAAGCCATAATTAATGTTTATTAAGACCTATAGCTGATATTTCATTTGATAAATTGTGGAAGAAGTGGCTTTTGACTCTGAAGGCTGGTGGACATTTGAGTCATTTCTGGTATCACTGAACCGGGAACTATGTATCTCTTGGCACTGAGTTGAGGACTTCTGTGGTAGTGACCTGTGAGCTGATTGAAGTGTTATACTGTATTAGCATTAGCATGATGGCTTTTATACATTTTACAGCAGTAATATGTTATCTATTAAATTGGGGTTGTCAAATTTATTCTGTGCATTTTAAGGCTGCAAAAATTCCTGTAGTCTATTATTAGTGCTTGTTTAAAACGTGAAATCAATATGTTTAGACTAAAAGTTTCAGGTTGAGTGTTTTAAAAGCCAGGTTCTTGAATTCGTTCTTAGTCATCAAACTGAACAGAGCCTGGTTCTCAGAAGTACTGAAAAGCTGCTCTGAATTCAGTAAAAGCTCTGGAATCTGCATGGGTTGATGTCCTCAGGATTAAGTCAGAGGGAGTAGAAAACAGATCTGACAGATCAGACAACTTTCCCACAGTGGAGGGAGAGAAACTCCAGAAAGACATGAACTGGGATGAAAGTAAGGGGCAACCGTAGAAGTCACCCTGATGGTTACGTGTATTTCTTCACTCGATGCTGTTGAAAATTACTTCATATTCATTGCTTTAAAGGACTGTTTCATCCTTTTATTTCTGCAGGACTCTTGCTGTAGATTGTGAGGATTATTTACATCTCAATTTATTTCTCAGCCCATTGGCCATAATTAAAAATGGAATTTGGCACTCTCCAGAGCCCCTGCTGGAGACTTTCACCTTGTAGAAGAAAAGGATTAGATGTAATGATTTATTGGGCTCATGTACAGTCCCCTGACTGTACTGTGGCACTGAGCCTAAAGAAAGCTGAAATGATACTCAGTCCTTTCTGGCAACCACTCGCACCATGAGCAAAGTAAATCCTATCCCTTGACTAAAACCCTGTCTTGTTCCATCCAAATTTGCCCGAGTTCCTGATGTGTGTGGGCTCTTGGTAGCACAAAGTTAAGGCTGGAGAAGGTAGTGGCTGCCTGCCAAGGCAGTGTGCCTCTAGGATGTTGGAATCTGGGCCTGTGTTTGTGTTGTCACAATGTGCCTTAGGCTGTGCCTATGAAAAGCACAGAACATGATTTCTTAGAGTCATCACATTCCATTTTCAAGAGGGAATTGAAAATGATGTTCAGAATCACAGGTCCAATGTTTGATCATTGTTCTGTGATTACTTTTCAGATTTTTAGGACCTTTTGGTACTAAGCCAAATAGAAATGTGGTCATAAAACTGGCAGAGGCTTTGCTTGCTTGCTTTCTTCTCCCCTGCTAAACCAGAAAACAAAAAGGAAGAAATATGTGGCCATGCCCAGCTTCTACCATAGCATTTAAATAATGTATGTTTCTTCGAGGTGATTGTTTTGGGTGAGGAGATGGCAAACTTGCTCTTTGCTAGGGTGAGCTTTCAGGATCATGATGTCTTTTGACACATAGAGCCTTATTGCTTTCTTTTAAAAGTGTGCTCTTTATGGATTCAGAGTTCTTTGCTGGATATTAGTGAGGGATCATCCTGTAATACTCTTGATAAAAACCCAGCTTGTTCATACCAAAACAACTTTTTTCTTCAATTTGGAGTGTTGTCGTGCAACATGCCTTGTAGGAAAAGGTGAAAGATCCCAACAAAGTGATGCAGCTGGCTAGGGCTGTTTCCATTGCAGGAAGGGATACTGACAGAAGGGGAAATTACTGGCACTGAAGTGTACTGATTTCTGCAAAAGCCTTATTGCAAAAGTTTCTTGTGTCCAGAATGAAATCTGGTCCAAAGGAGAGAGAAGGAAAAAACCCCACCACCCTAGAAGAACTGCTTGTAAGAATAAGAAAAATACATAGGGTAGCTGATGGCTTGTGTGAAACTCAGCTTCAAGTCCACAATCTAATTCAGGCATAGTGAAAACTTGCAGCAGTTTAGTGACATCCAGTCTGTGCAGTCTGGATATTTATTGCTATTACTCACTGAACCCTTGCTGTCCTCCAGACGTTTTTTCCATTAATGAAGCTGTGCTGTCCATCCGCTATGATTTGCCAGGGATGCTTTTTCATGATGCAGAAGTGTCTTTAACCTTCGACACTTCCTTAACATAGCAGCGTCATGGTGAAAATCAGTGAATACATGTAAAAGCTGCTTGTGGAAATTATTTCCCTTGGCCAAACCACTTCATTAGGGCCACGTAACTGATACGAAAAGCAACACATACAATTTACTTGGCTTGAAGGATTTTTCAGTCTGTCTCAAACCTGATTGTCATTGCATCTTTCAACTTCTTTTTAGAAATCAGGAGTACTTAACCAATCTGTGAGCTGTGTCATCTGTATATGATTCAACCACTGAAAGTGGCACATTTGGGTAGACTTAAAGAGAAAGAAACTGGGTGTGTTTCCAACCTAAAATAGGTTCATTATTCACTTCACATGCTCACATCCCAGACAGTCTGTGCTGTACCTGCAAGCCAGAACTGTCTTGTCCCTAACTGAGGACAAATCCCACAGACTGTTGCCTTCATGTTCGCAGGATTGTGAGCAGAAGGGACTGAACATGTGGCAGAATTAATAACTGGGTAGCATTCATACTTTCATCCTTAATTAAAGACAAGTGGGTATGTGAAATATATTTCCCCAGGGCTGTGATGAGGGAATAACCACACATGCAATTAATCTAGCTGCTGGAAGTCACAATTTCACCACTAAAATGAAGCAGAAAGACACCAACGAACAATATGGGCACGCTCCAACATTCATTGAAGTCAATGGGAAACTTGCTTTTTGACTTCAAAGGGCATTGAACTGAACCCTGGAAGATCATATTAAAACACTTAGAAGTCATTAAACACTTATTCTTGCCATACTGCAGCAATAGAGCTAGAAAAACCTATAGGTGGATTTTAATTTAACCCACTCCCTACATTTTTAATTGTTCTGTGTTTACACAGTTGGTTGCATACAGTTGGATTAGGTGGAGATTTGCCTGGTGATTTATTGTGTTTGACTGTTGCTGCATGGCATGCTCTTTTATAGCCTTGTTTCTCTCTATATGTAGTCATCTTGTATGCTGACACAATCCTCGCTTAAGTTAATACACATGATTTTCTGTGAGAGCAAAGCTAGTAGCTTCTGTGAGTTGTAGCATTGTTATTTAGTCATCTCAGTGTGGTGCAACTCCCACCACGAGGGTGGGACTGTGAAAGGGGCTGAAGGCATCAGTGTCTCGTCTGCTGGGGGGATTAGCAGTGCCCTAGAGCATGCACGGCTTTTTTTATGGGTTGGGGAAGAGGTCACAGAGCTGCCATCATCACTGCTGCTATGTACACTGTTGGTCAGAGTCCATTACTAAGAAAGCACAAATCACTCCAAGCAATGCACCGGGTGCTCTGTGCTGCTGCTGGGCACTGGCAGACATTGGTAACAGGGAAGGGATTCAGGGGCTGGCTGGAGGCTTTGAGGTGCAAGAGGGTAAATGTCAACCAACCTGGTCTCTGCTATTACTCACCTGACTAACTGATGATTTGGGAATTTGGTTAGCCATTAATCTTTGTCTTATTTCAGAGATCTGTGGCCCGTCGACATGGTAGAGAGAGCAAATGGTTGCCTTGAAGCAGATCAAACAGGGTGGTCAGAAAGTCAGTCAGTACCCAAGTTTCCCACATGTGGAAGGTGCGATTTAAATTGCACTGCATCTCAATTACTAGTTGTGGTTGGCAGGCTGTGTTCAGAGAAGCCCACTAACTGATGCAAAGCAAAGTTGAGACTTGGTCCATTTGAACATTTATTGTGCTTACTTATGGTATTTATTTATTGCCTCGATTTCATCTGTGCTAAATTCATGCTGGTTTAAGAAGCTAAAATTTCAAAGGAATGTTTGCCTATGAAAAAGTAGAGCATTTGCCACTTTTGTTTTCTGGTAAACTGGATTTTGGAAGTTGGGATTGAACAGAGCACAATGAGCATTCTGTCCTTGCACAGCAAACTGGCTTTAGGCATCGCATGTTGCGACAAATGGTATGAGTTTTGTGGCTTGGGCTCCAACAACAAGAAAAGGCAATCCTTTTGTCCCACCAGATGAGTAACGTGGCACAATACATCTAGTATGAAGCCTAGAACACAGGAAATAAAGAAACATAAAAACTTTCTTCCTTTACATACTGAAAGTGTTACTCTGCTGAGGATGGGGGGAGCTGTGAGTTTTACTTTCAGGATGGTGCTGAAGATGGCTTTTCTTGCACCTGCATGTCTGTAATTTTGTTTTATAGCCACATTGGGACCTTTACCCATCCATTCATTTCATTGATATTGCAAAACAACATGGCAAGATGGAGTCGTCTTGTCTATTAATGAGTGGAGCACACTGGAAGTGACCTTGGCTGAACTCTAGGATTTAGAAAGCCCAGAGATGAAGATGATTTGCTCTTTGCTTCCACATTATGCAGGACTAATGGAAACACTTCCTTATGTATTTTATTTTTTAAGAAAATGTCTTGTTTTTATTGAAAAACACTTGATTTATAGGTATGCCAAATATGTTGCTGCTTCTGCAGAACCAGGAGTAGATCCCAAAAGAGTAACTAATTTTTTAATTGATTTTTTTTTTTTAATCTTTTGACTTGTTTTGGTATAATATCTTTATTCCTGTTTTGAAGTAGAGAAGCCTGCTTCCTGTCTGCAGTGTTAAATATAAAGATTTGCTTTGATTGTATGTGTAATTGTCATATATAAAAATCTGCTTGCCTGTGTGCATAGGTGAAATATCTGTTTGTTTTCTTTTACAGAAAAGAGTCAAAGATGTCATATCTCCAATTGTATTTGAAGCTGCATACAGCCTTGGGGAACATGTGATAGAAAGAGGAAAAGAGGACAAGGAACTACCTGCTCTTAAGCCCATTCTCCGCTGGAAGAAAGGACAAAAGATAGCACAAAGGAATCAGGTCAGATTTGGACTATGTTATTTCCCTAGAAGGCCTGTGGCTGAACTCACAGCAGAAGTGGATGTTAAAGGGGATTGCCAAGCTCTGGGTCATTTGCACACAGTTGCCTTTTTGTACAGTCCCTACTGTTGCTGACATCAGTGCTTCTCTGTGATGGAGTAAGCGCTTGTGCTGACAAGGTTGGGCAGCACAAGGTGAGGTCACTTTCTTATTTCAGGGTGTTTGTGCTGGAAAGGAGGAAACTGAACAAGGGAAAGGATGAGAAAGGTCCTGCTCCTTCTGGTTCTTTCCTTTCTGTAGGAGGTTCTTGTGAAAAGCTTGGCCCCAGCCTTCTTTCCACATTGAACCTTTGTTAGGCTGTAGGAGGGGACACCAGGAACTTGCCCCTCTGTGTGAGGGGAGAGTGGTGGACAGAATAAAGAAAAAATGGCCTGGCCCACTGCTCTCATTTCTTGAGGGCTCCTCATGTTCAGTCATGTGGCAAGGGAAACCCATTCCTCCTGTTACTCCAGGGCATGCTGTGCTAAACCAGGATGGGTTTGTTTCAGAGAACAAGTAAAACACAGGTGCAGCCATGTACTTATTAGGATCCTATTTTGCTCCCCTGCAATGCAGAAAACCCTCTTGTCTTTAAGAAATGAGAGCAAGAGAATTCCTTTAATTTTGAAACACTTGTAATTTAGAGTAGGGATTTTTCTTTTTCTTTCTTCTCCCAAATTGTTCCCTAAGGAAGTGAAGTGTATGTGATTATGTTGCTTCTCTTTGTTCGTTTGCCTTGACCTTACTCGTGTCTTTAGAAAATGCTGGACAATTTTGTCAGATTTTGACAGGAGTGATCAAGACGTCTTATGAAAGTATTAAACACCTTCAGGGTTTATGAAGCAGGCAGTCATGTCGAGGAGAGAGACCCCATTAGTGACTGTTGAAAACACTGAAGTTTGAGCATGGTCCTTATAGGTGCAGGACAGTCTGCTGAGGAAGGAGTCTGCAGGACAATTCAATCTCCCACTCTGCCAGCACCAGAGCATCCAAATGTGAAGCTCAAGGCGTCACAGGGAAATTAGGCTTCTTCTGTGGATTGTAAGACTTTATCCTGCGATTTTGACACACACAATTTAGGCTGAAAGGGACCTTTGGAGATCTAATTTGTTGCTCTAAGCAGAGCCAACTTAAAAGTTAGATCAGGTTGCTCAGGGTTGCATTCAGGCAAGTTTATTTTCCAAAGCACGCTTACAGAGTTATGAGCTGGCATTGCTTGTGAATAGGAAACTTTTTTTAAAAAAAGAAAACCTGTGAGAAGTCCATCTGGAGTCTGAGGCTTTTAGAGTGGATTGTTAGATCTGTTTTTTAACCCAAAGAAGCTCATTCCTGTTAAGTGATGTTTGCATCATCATCATCATCATCTATAACATTACTTTCTGATGCTGCTCATAAAGATATTTTATTGTGCTGAAATTTCAGGTCCTGGAACACTACTCAAAAAAGTAACTAAAATGCTTAAAGGCATTTTCTTTGTCATATACCCAAGTGCTTTGAAATGTATTTGGCTATAATCCTTGTATGTAGAGAAATGAGTATTTCTTCAGTATGCTTTATTTTCATAAATGTATGAATGAAAGATGTATCTAGGAATTACTTAGTTTTTTGAAGAGGGATTGTGTATCTGTTACGTATCTGAATGTTGTGTCGTTGCAAACATTATGGTGGGAATTTGTGGAGAACTTTGAAACTTGAGCAGTGTGCTGAAAACCTGAGTGTTGCATGAACGAAACTGCTTGGATGCTTTACCACTGGGTTTAAACTCAAAAGGTCACATCTTGCCCTGCAGGCACAGTCTCGGATCAATATTAAAATACCTAAATGCTGAGATTATAGAGAAGAAACAAAAATATGTTGGGAATTTCCCTGACTTGTTTTCTTGTGTAATTTGGATGAGAAGGAGCTAGTTTAACAATCCCTTTCCATTTGCTTTCCAGATGTTGTTCACTTAGCTTAGTCAGAGAAGGATTTTAACATCGGGTGTGCCTGCAACTGTGCTTTCAGCTGAGGAAGTGGGCAGAGCTTCAGAGTCAGTGTGGCGGTCATGGTGACAAAGCCGCCCTGATGGAGTGGCCTCAAGGCATTGTGGCGGGGTCCTCAAAGACTGATTTCATGGGAAAATGGGGGTGTAGCATTCTCTTTCAGGATTCTTGTCGTTGTGCAAGTAGAAATTGTTTTTAAAGGATAGTAGGAACCAAAGTTTATGTAATAAAGGATTTACATCTTCAAAGAATTGAATGATTCTGGATTTGGAAGTCCAATTCAAGACAGATTTAGCAGGCTCTGTTTTCAGAAGATACAGCATGGGTGAGGGCAAGTGGACAAGTTTAGTGTTAGTGCCAGTACTGAAGTCTTTCAATATAGCTGGTCGTGCGTGGTTTTCAGATGCCTTGGATCCTATTGATCCAGTGAGAAGTGGCATTTTGAAATTGGAAATGGTGCATCTGTTGCTTTGAGGCACCATTAAGATACTGGTAAGAGGATGACGCTTTGCTAAAGAGCCCAGGTGGCTTTTTTTTTGTGAATGAACACAGGAGAAGCTGGAAGTAGTGAATGCCTGACAAAATGGGAGAGAGCTGTGACTGGGCAGGAAAGGGGGAGACTTCTGGCTTGCCAGGATCTTATGGCAGGTCTGCTAAACCTGCTGGAAAAGCCACACATCTTGCAAACACGTGGGCTTTGTGCTCATCTAGGTATGATTTTATTTAAACTAAAGTGATGTTGAAGCTGAAGTGATTACTTTCACTGGGATTTCAGTTTGGTTTTTGTGAACCGAATGTTTCCTGCACACGTGTGACTTCCCAGCAAGAGTGTACAGTCCTCTGACTCACAAACAAGGAGGTAGGAAAGCCATCAAGTGGCCTCTTGACATGAGAATTGAAGATTATGTTGAGCATATGAAGTTCTTCATGGTGCTTTGCTCCAGTGCATTAAGGAGTCAGCTTGGAAATAGTTTATGGAAACCCACCATCAGAAGTGACATCTCCCTAATGACATAATCACAGAAAAGGGTTTTGTTGGATATTCATTCTGTAAATCAATATTACATTGCATATGAGAGAACAGTCTGGTCGTTTACTAATCACTTAAACCAAGGCAGGGCTTTAGTAGTAAAGGAGTGTAGGGATGTGGGATACCATTTAAAATGCTTTTATTTATTGGTCACCTTTATTTTAAAAGAATGCAAATTTTACTGTAAGGCAGTGCAAAATTCTTGTATTTAAAGACAGAACAAAAGCAAACCTTTACTGTTCAGTGAAGGAGCTTGCTTCCATTCCTAAATGAACTGTGCTTGAAGCAATCAAAATACGATAAATAATTGGAATGTCTGATTGATTTAATGAAAAGGATCTTAACTGAAATTTCCTAAGGAAAAACCATGCAATTGTGGGACTTCATCTATTGGCCATTTTTGGTAAGCAAAGAAGCTCTAATATTTCAAAATGAAGTAATAATATAATTAAACTGGCCTGAGGGACTCTTTGGCCCAGGGTAAGGTAATAGTTGATTTCTCATGGACTTAATTATTTTCTTGATTCTTGTATATGCTTACCAGAAACTATGGTTGCTATAGCTTGGTGTAATTATTTGTGGTAGCAAAAGCAAATACATAAGGGCTATGTGTACATGTCTATTGATAGATGCCTTGGCAACTTGTACAATTGTTGGGTGGATACTGGTTGTGTGGAGAAGGTTGCAGCTTTCCAAGTTGTAAGTGGCCAGCCAGCTCAGTTTTGCTCAAACAGAAAAATATCTGATGGGTCAAGATTGGGTGGGGGGGAAAAAAAGATTCTGCTTTTCGAGTGCGTATTATGAACTTTAAAACTTCCCACCCTGAGGATGACTTTCCATTAGTTTCTTTGTTGCCTCCCAAATCCAGTTGCTACCTCCGTTCACTGGAAAAAACTAATAAGTCTTCTTACTTCAGGGAAATTAATGTGTATTTAGAACTTGGTTTGGCTTAGTTCATCGTGAGTGGTTTGTACTATAACATTTATTTTTGTATACCCACTGTATAAATACATGTCAACCAAGAAGCAGAAAGATCTCCTGCCAAATACAGTGAGGATTTGTTCCTAGTAGTATCCAGTAATGTATCTTAGAGTTGAAAATGTGGTATGCTAGAATTCTGCCTGTTCTAAATACTGTAATAAAATCACCTGCTGTTATGTGGATGGAGACACCATTTTGTTATAGGAAAATATTCTCAGTAGACTTAATTGCGTCAGTGTCTTCAGGACTTCAGGAATGGTCTGCCATAAAACTGCTTGTAAGTTATAAGAAGAGACAGAGAATGTTTAGGACATTCTGTTCCCAGCTTCTCTGCCTTGCAGTGAGAGTTTGGGTCCAGTGCTGCACCTCCAGGTGGCTGAGGCTGCACGTCTCTCGGATAAACTTCACCTTTTTAAAGCAGAGGACTAATTTTTCTGAAAAACTTGTGTTTGAAAAGCCAGTTAAGTATTTGCACATAAATTAGCTTAGTTGGCAGGTATGAGAAAGTGTAGGAGGATTTTTATGGAACTGAATTATGAACACCTTTACTGATTTTTCGGTTTGCCGCACAAATAATACCATTCTGTATTTTAAAACATGCACATACACCTCCAGTCTCACACTGAGGACAAATCAATGGCAGATCTGCACAGGCTGAAATGTAGTGTCCGTACACATAGCATGTCCAGGTTTGTCAGCAGTGCCTTCTCCAGAGCAGAGATCCCTGCGAGCCTGCTTGAGTCAGGTCATGTCTCTGCCAGCAAACTGAGCTGTGCCCAGGGCATTTCTAGGCATTGGAGTGACATCTTTATCCTGGGAAGCTGCTGGAAGGGCTCTTGGCATGGTTTTAGCCCGTGCCAACTACTGCAAACCATTCCCAGGCATAGGTCAGGAGTTAGGATGCTGTCTTGGAAGCCGGTGCAGTTTAATTTACTGGTACAGCTGGAGCCTTAGTACCTTAGTATACTTGTCAGTAGCTGGATAGGTGGGAAGTTTAAAAATTAATTGATTTATACCCAGGAAGTCTTTGGGAGACTGCAGGAGACAGCCTAATTGCGATATTCCAGGTGAAACATCCTGCCACTAAACTCCTTGGGCAGGACAAGCTCCCAAATGATCTTCTGTATTTATTCTTGTGGAGATCCGCTGTGTGCCACCTTTCCTGCTTAACTGCCATTGTTTTCCCTTTGGTTGGAGTGGGACTGCTGAAAGTGATGATTTCTACTCCTCTCTCTGCCATCCCTTCAGTGGTGTCTGTCTTTTGGTCTAGACAAGTTTGTTCAGAGTCAGTGCTGAACTGGCAGGGCCTGGGTGCTGTTCCTGCCAGGAAATCTGGAAAGGACCCACCCTGAGCATGTACTGGATTAGTCTGAGTATTACATTTGCCTGCTTTTTTGTTGTTGTTGAATGGCAATAAAGAGGAAAGATTTACAAGTCTGGAAGAGATTTAGAACTGAACAAGAACAGCAGGTGTCCAGATGTATTGTACCTCTGAAATGTTTATAATTAGCAAACTTGCTGAAGAATAAGTGGAAATCAGTGCCACTAATGGTATGCATGTTTCTATATGTTCATTCTTAAGCAATAGCAGACTTGGCCAGTAATTGTCCAACTTGTTCATGTTTAACAGTAGAGGAAAACCAGCATAACTGAGAATGGGTTTAATCCCCAGGTTTAGATCTCGTGAGCTTCCTAAAACCCAATAGCCAGTATCATATGATAATATACACACAAACACAGACAGATATATAGACCTTCGTGTCTTTGCATATGTGCTAGGGGATGGTCAGACTACAGGGTGATCCTGTCTTAGGTAGTAGGATGTGAATTATTTGATTTAGTTTCCAGATTTTTTTGAGTAAATAGGTAGAGAAAGGAGAGATGATCACATAAGCATTTAAAGCTGAACCCTAACTTAAAATACTATTGGGTAAATTCTGCAGTTCAATGTAACAGCATGCATTTCATTTCCAAACTGCTCTGTGGATAGAGAATTGTAATTGTAATAAAGGAGGAGTTCCAGGAGCTAAAAAAGAAAATTGCATTATTCGTAAAAAGCCACAGAGGCAGGTGAACAGCCTTCAGGAAGCCAGGCTCCATTAGCTCTGTTCATATCTTTTCAGCAGTTGTATGAAGGATCAGTAGAGCTTAATTGGAATACCTAACATCTTGAGAGTAGATATTATAGTATTAGTTCCTTCAATTCAGAGCACCTCAGTGCCACAAAATCCTTGTCAGCTCAGAGTACCATTCATAAATGCAAAAACACTGAAGTGCAGGTGGATTATAAGAGAGGACTTTCACATATCCTTGGGGGTGTGAATGAGCTAAAGGTAGGCATAAATTGCATATCTGATAACTTGAAGACTTTTTTTGCATTTCAGCTGACAAAACAGCTGCCACATCTGTTTTTCATTTGTCATCATTATTATGCTTTTATATTTTTAATTACACAATTGTGCGATGAGTAACAAAGGTTTTGACTTTTGTGTTAAAATGTTCAAGTATGAAAGCATCCTGAGTGAAAAAGATTCATCTTAAATGGTTCCATTTTTAGTAGTGGAAATAAGGAGCTTTAGAGTAGACAATGTTCTCGAATATCATTAAAGAACCCTCCTGAGATGATATAATAGAATTATTCTTCAGCCATCTAAAATAAATGGAAGACCATTTAAGACAAGACAGGAAAATATATTGAGAAAAGAGCTGCAGAAATCCATCCTATAATGGTATCGGGATATGGGACAATTAACCTGATAGGTCTTTCCCATCTATTGTTCTCTGAATTTATAAGGTCTAAAGTCTTGTAAAATGAGAACACTATTTGGATGATTTGGACTGTTAATGATTTAAAAAAGAAAAAATTGCCTCAGCCTGAAAAATGAGTGAGTCAGACTAGGAATCTAATAAAGCTCTGAAAGGCTGGGGGCATATTTCTGTTGCCACCAACTGTAATTCTTCACCCCAGGAGAATATGAGGACAAAAGATTGCATTGTAAAATCCACTCACTGCTGTGTGGAATAACTAATACATATGTTTATTAATTTGATTGCCTTCAATAGCTAACAGGTTTCGTGCCTGATCTTTTCTAAACAGCTGATTTCATTTGGGAGTTCCTGTTCTTCTTATATTTGAGTGTCCTCTCTCCTTTTTAGCTTGGTGTTCCAGTCTAGTTTTTAACAGTGACTGAATGTGGGATGCGGCTGAAATAGAGAAGAAATGATTGCGTTTGGCCTCAGATGGCTTGATAAGTGACAATGTGCTAGTCATGAGCTGTAGGCCCAGAGTCTTCCACTCAGTAAAGCAGCTGAATTCCCCTGTAGCCTTCCCCAGCTGGAGAAGTTCGACTTACATGGTTGCACCCTTACTAGTGTAGTAAAATAATTATTACTGGCCAGTTTCTGTTTTCTTACTCTAATGCACTATAAATGAGCATCTGTTTTCTTTGCATGAAGACATGCTCTGATGCATTCTACACAGAGCTGCGGGAGCTTGCTAGCTAACCTTGGTCCCCTGCACTATGCAGTACTGGCACGGCTCTTTGGTTTTGTAGTAGGGCTCTACTGAATACTTACTGCTCCCCGGGTACTCCTGCCTTCATCATATGTTTGCTCCACCAGTCACTAGGGGTCTTGTGGAAATCGCGCGTTCTCATTTTAGCCAGCACATCTGATGAAATCCTGAAATCTTTTTCCCAATATTAATTACTTTTTTGGAGTGGAATTTAAGTCAACCATTTTGCACTTGGCTCAGCAGGATATGTGAATGGACCATTTCCATGAGCAGTATAGTGAAGCATAGTATGTCTGGGGAGAGACAGTCACTATTTCTTTTCCTGTGGTCGGTAGTTAATAGCTTTATTTTGCAGGCAACTTGAAAATTAAAAGACAAAATAAATGTCTAAAATCAGGCTCCTGTAGCTATATTTAGGCACATTAATATTTAAGTTATTGATTTGTAAAGCTATAAAATAGGAAATAGTTCAAAGAAGAGGCAGTGAGATTTGCTTATAGCTCAGTACTTTTGAAAATTGGATCTCACATATCCTGGTCCCTAAATAAGGACCCAGGAACCAAACTTTACAAGGTGAAATGGTAATAGCCATATAGCATCAAGATCTAAAAAGTAAAAAAAATTTTTAGATTAACAAGCCCCCTTATCCTATATCCTTTAAATAGAAGTGTTATTGTGTTACCAGCATGATCTAATTGCTAAGTCATGCCTCCACATACCATAGAGTATGCTGATGATTTACAGGAAGTCAGTGTAGGGACTGGAATATTGTATTCTTAACCCGGATTATTTTGCATTATTTTGCTAAATTATCCTGCTGCAGTACATGGCAGTTTATGAAGTTAAAGGAATGGATCCTCAGTTACCAAAGGCCAGCTGTGCCATCTTTTAAGAGGTGCTATCTGAACCTTTTGTAGACTGATGTGTGAGGAAGTAGTTAGAGACCTGATCCAGAGTAAATCACTGTTCTCTTGTCCAAATCATAAAATGACATGTTTCCAAGGATTCTTTTGAGAACCCCATTTCTCCCTGCTTCTCTTCAGGCATTGTCCTTCAGCTGTCACTTTGCGTTTTCTGTGAAGTGGTGGGCACAACTCTTACTGGAATGCAGTACTGGCAGCCTCTTAAAGAAGTCCTGATTGCACGTTTTGGCTACAACCTGAAATTTCCATGTGCTTCCCTGAATTTTGAGAGCTTGAACGTCTTGAAATACTTACTTTTTCTTTGTTTATTGGATGATTTCCAGTATTTTCTGTGGGCAGGAGTGCCATAAACACAGGGGGTTTTGGGTTGTTTTTTTTTTCTGTTTCCTGTTCTCTTCCATACTCACAGAAACATAAATGTGTGTGTTTCAACAGCTATCTAAAATTAAAGTGAAGCAATTTAGTGAGCCAGGTTTGAAATCTCGGTTCACCACTTTCTGAACAGAGAGCTCTGACCATTAGGCTGAAGCTAGGCTTATTCTTGCTTGTTTTACCTCCAGCAGCATTCTTTAGCAGTCTACCGTCTGCAGAATATCTTCACACCCTATACCCAGTAGCTTTGTGCTTAGATTGCCGTAGGATGCAGGAACCAGGGATTCATTCACCTCCTACTTCCTGAGGCAGAGGAAGCAGGCCATTTATCCCTGGTCTCTACCACAAAATGTGGAATTTAATCCACTACCTCTCTTCAAGAGGCAGAGTGTGCACAAAGGTACTCACTTTGAGGCCCTGATCTGAATGCCTGTCTGGTCATATCCCCTTCCTTATCATCTGGCTCTGGGTGTCTCCTTGCTGTACATTTAATTGTGTTCAGATGTGTATATTCACTCTTTATAATGAGTATATCTTACTGGAGGCTTTTTGACTTACCTTCTGGAGAACATGGGTAACATCCATCTCTGCTAACCTTTCAGGATATAGAATTATAGAATGGTTTAGGTTGGGAGGGATCCTAAAGATCATCTTGTTCCAACCCCCCTGCCAAGGACAGGGACACCTCCCACTAGACCAGGCTGCTCAAAGCCCCATCGAGCCTGACCTTGAACACTTCCAGGGAGGAGGCACATTCTGCCACATTCCTTAACCTCTCAAGAGGCATCATCTTTTCTACCCGGAAAAGTTACCACACAGAATTTAAGAAAACTCTGTTTGTCCAGGAAGTTTGAACTGGTGGGAATGGCTATGGAGCAATTCCCCATAGCTTCTGGGTACTGTGCAGCAGAGGAGAGTGCAGAGCGGAATCGTGGACCCTGGAAACACTGGATTTGCTCTGAGCTTTGCTGCAGATCTGGTAATTGCAGGAAGCCTGACAGACTGACTGTGAGTGCACTTTACATTAGCTTTGTGTTTGTACAGTAAAGATGTGTCCTCAAAACATTGAGGTTATCCTGTCCCCGCTACTGAGCACACAAACACCTATTTCTCTCCTGAAAAAGCCAGACAAAAGTGTGGTGGCCTTGAGATAAGAGGTGCAGCTGTGTTTCTCATTCAGGACAATTTTTGTTGTGTGTTGTCCCACCGACACCTCCCACCCAGCCCTTGAAATTTTTCTTGTGTGTGTTTCTTATGTAAAGAAGCTTCCTAACTATCTCTGATATACGTATTCAAAGCTGTGAGGTACTTGGTGCAATATAAATGGAATCCAGTAAGAATCAGTTGAACTTAGTAAAACCACTGTTCAGAATTGTTCCTCTTCACTTTGGGTAACAGTAAGTGCAAAAATTATAAAGTGTTTCCACAGTGCAGTTAATTTGCTTTGTCCTACTTCCCTTTTCCCAGTTCTGGATAATACATACAGGCCATTGGTTACCTTGTTCAACACTCTTAATATGTAAAGAGCTCTATAAATCCCTAAAACTGGTATTGTAAAGCTGAAACTACTTTAAAGACTGCTTAGAGTTAAAATTAGAGATTATACTGTGGTAGGGCCTGTGCATATCCTGGGAATGGACTCCTGCTCTAACAACATGCCATGTTAAGTTAGGTAGTTTCTGGCCCAGAGAAATCACAGCCCAAGTAGACCAAGTAAGGGCACAGTAACAGAATATATAAGCAGTCTTCACAAATGTTGTGATGACTTAAAGTGTGTTTGCTACTTGATTTTTTTAAGAGAGATTTGAACAGGCAGGAATTAGTCAACTGGAAAGGCAGAAGAAGCAGCAGGTTGGGAAAGGAGAGGCTCAAGATAGCAGAGAATAAAATGGAGGAAGCAGACTGACTGTGAGAAGCTACAGGGTTGAGGCTCTAGCAGGCACACAAAAAGGAGAGGTGGAGTAGAGTCATGGCAACATCTATCCAGACCAGGGAAATAGTGGAAAATAGCAAAATAATCCATAGATGTTATTAGCCTGCAATGGAAGTGGGCTGTGGAACCAGCTGTGTCTGCATCGATGAGTCCTAGGAGTTGGCTGGACTGGAAATCCTTTCTCCCAGTAAACTTGAATGGGTTCACGATCCTCCACAGAAGCAAAGGGTTCACTCCTACACAGTTATGGATCTGGGGATTAATCATCCTTCTTCCTCTCATCCCAGTCTTGTGTATGAACTTGAGTTTCTATGGTGTAATGAAATACTCCCAATGTATTTCAAAGTAGCTTGCTGTCTAGTGCG
This sequence comes from Podargus strigoides, assembly GCA_028020825.1. NCBI lineage: Eukaryota > Metazoa > Chordata > Aves > Caprimulgiformes > Podargidae > Podargus > Podargus strigoides. Next base: position 9,777,011 of record CM051623.1, on the reverse strand, counting down.
TGATATGTTGGAAGAGATAGATGCTCAGTAGTCTTAGAAAATGAGGTATTTGTTCATTCTTTCTGAAGAACCACAACTACAGATTTAGTAACGGAATTCCAGGATTATTAGGTAGTTACTTAAATGTACTTACAGTACTTTGTTCTTGGAAACGTGTGCAGGTCATATCTTTGATCACTCTGTTCACTCTGCCAAGATTTCTGCAATGCAAATAGGGAAACTGTCAGGCAAGAGTATTTTTACAGTTTATTTTTCTTTCTCCTCTGAAGGTCAAATGGTCTATCCTATATATAGCTACTATGGTGGTTGAGGATTAATTCTGAGGACTTTTGAGACTATACCTCTGAAACGTGCCATGGTTGGGTTTTTTTTACCAGTTCCTGTCTCAGGGCTGTTCTTGTCCTGGTGGTGTGGTAGTCTTTATTAAGGAGAAAGGGTAAGTTCAGCCCTTGTGTTTAAATCCTCAACAATTTCCACTCCTAAGATTTTGAGACGGCAAAAGGTGGAAAGGAAAATGAAAGGGCAAAATAAATAGCCCCAAATGAACTGGCCGCCTCCCATCTGTCTTCTTTTTGCAGCTTAGTACAACTGACAGCGTAGTTTGATATCAGCTAGTCTAACTCCAGTTAGCTCCTTTTTGGAGAGCTCTGACAATATAGAAAAAGGAGGGCAAGCTGCCTCATGAGCCTGCAGTCTTCCTGCAGAGACAAGGATGAGAAATCTGTATGCCCTCTCGGCTTAGGAGTCAAAGTCTTTCTCCAGTGCTGATGTAGTTGGGCAGAGCTCTTAAAAAAATGTATTAACTCTCCTTACCCCTGCCCTATCCCTCCGCCCTTCGCATTTCTCCTACCCTATCTGATTGTTATTTGTGTCCTGCACTGATTTGCTCTGTCTTTGCATTTAAGATTGAAATGTATTTACTTTGGTGTTAAAAGTCACAGAGACAAGCCTGTAGAAAGGAATATTCATATTCAAGGAGTGTCAGGTTTCCTAACTGAACAGTGTTGGCAACCCCTATTTTGGGCATTTGTCCTTTGAATATTTGGTAAGCTGAAGAACCTTACAAATCTGAAAGAACGAATCCTCCAGCCTGAAGTCTGGTCATCTGTTCAGAAAGGTATTGGTCTCTGTTCTCAACAGCCAGGGAAAGTAACCATGATCTTGACACCATTTATGTTTCTTGGAGGCCACATTCCTGGCCTCTTTTTTCGCTCACTGGTGGCTGCCTCATTTAGCCATGACAAACTGCCATAGAGATTTACGTAGGCTCAGAGACTTCTCATGTATTCCCCTTCTTTTTGCTGCTTAAATAATATGCCCGTGTCTAGTGGTATGTCGTCCTTTCATGGTTCTTAATCAGTCTGTTGAATTTCCTAAACAGCAGTCCTTACCAGAGTTCACAAGATTGACAGTGGTTTCATTATTTGGGAAATCACTGGTATGTAACAGTCTTTGTCATTTTCCGTTGCTTGCAGGATAGCAGAAATGTTTCCTACCATACATAAATTTATTTTTTTTTTTAAAAAAAAAAAAGGTTTAATTCCTCATGTTTAATATAGGCTAGTGATTATGTTTGATGCATGATTTCCTTACTTGCAATTCTTAGGATTGAAAAGAATTTCATAAGTAGTTTATTTTCTGTTTCATTTTTCTGCACATGGGAAGAGAAGTAAGAGTGCCAGAAATATTGTGGGAGCAGTAATTCTTGTCAGATGAGAAGTAGGAATGGATTGAGGAAAACCTCTGAGAGAGTCTGCTGTTGGTGAAACTTTTTGCTCAGTTAGAAGAGAATAAAAATGGTTCTGATAAAGATGAGATTTGCCTGTCCTTGAATTTCCTTAACACTCACACCATGTATTCCTGCATCACTGGTTTTGGTGGGTTTTATAATTTTGTCTAAGGATGTTCCTTCTTTGAATTGTGATCTTACTCTTCATGCTGTAACAGTTAATTTTCTCTGTTTTTCACAGACTGTTTTTGAGAGGAACTGTCAATCTGATGACTGTGCTGCTGATTTGAAACTTCAGGGTAAACTATTGCTGTCTAGGTGAGTAGGTGAACTTTCTTTTTCTTTCTTACATGCTAGTATGCAATTCATTTTACATAAGATGACATTGAAAAATCAAAATACAAACACAGATAGTTTATATCCAGACTAGAAGGATGACGACAATGATACCACCTTTAGTCCAGAAAGGTCTTGAGATGTACACAGAATGTGAATTCCTGTAGTGGTGGGCTCTGTGCACATACAGGGCAAAACACCTTCACCTTCCCAACTACAACAGACAAAACTGGACAAAAAACCAAACCGGCAGGGAAAGTTAAGCTGCATGCCCAAATCAATACGAATGTGGACCATGTCATTTTTCAAAGACAATAAAACACTGTTTATGACATGGTAGGACTAAAACTATATGCAGAAAAGCAGTTCTGTTCAGAAAAAATGTCATATGGAAGGTTAAAAAACCGCCTCAGAACGTGGCAGATTGTCTTCTTCAAATTATCTTTTTCTGTTTCTGAACTTGCGTAGTTTTGCTAACTCTCCTGAAACACTGCTCTCCTTTGTCAGATCCTTTTCGTTAGTAACTTGGGGAGAGATGTCTCATTTCACTTTCTTCTGGAATGTTAAACCTCATCAGATAGACCAGAGGTCAAGTTTATGTTCTATCCCTTGTGACTGCTGATCCTAGGAAAATGCCTATTGTTTCACCAGGATGTAGTTATTCAGTTTCGGGATAGATCAGGCTAAAGGTGAACTTTACACATCACTTCTATTTCCTTTTTTTCCAGCATTTTTAGCACATTTTTAGAGAAAGAAGTGCTGATGTGAGTTATTCAATTGTGTGCCAGGAGTTTTGCTGTTTGATGGAGATGCTTTCTGTGAAATGCTTTGCTTTCAGGTCAGGAAAGAGAAGGGAAGAGACTCCCCTACTTTAGGGGGGGAGGGGGTGGTGGGAAGAAGAAGAAGAAAAAAGTAATAGTCAGGAGATCTACACACACGTTTTATATAAGTCTACAACATGCTGAAACTGTACTTGGAGATGAAACTGAACCAGAGTCAAGTCTGAGAAGTTACGGGTTTCTCCAGACACGACTGAAGTCCACAGGAATGTTTCGGGGGTTTGGCTGGGAGCAAGGTTAGATCTCGGGTTGCAGAGTCCGAGCTTTGGCTGCGATTAGTCTGGTTTTTTGACCTTTCACTCGATATTTGTGGTGAGAAAAATGTGTTGAGAGCTGGAGAAGTGTCTGTGCGGACGAGGGAAGCCAGTGAGGGATTTTGTCCTGCAGTTGAGGAATAATCAATAAAAAGTAAGGGACAAGTCCTAAAATCTTGTCAGTGCATAGTAATCACAGCAGTAAGAGCTGTGTTTGTGATTGGAGCATTAGACTGTTTATTTTTACGGCTGTTATTTATGTTATCTTGGCAATTTGAAAGCCACAACTGTCAAGAAAGCTTAGGATATTCAAATACAGTTTCTGCGTTTGTATAGCGAAATGTTGAACAAATGCTCTCAAATCTTCTTTATCCAGTGACACTCTGAAGTCCTGTTTGAAATAAACAGCATGTCGTCAAATCCATCAAGTCTGCACAGAATGGGTTTTCTTTAGCTGAAGGGCTGTGCAAGCTTCAGTTATGAAGAACAAACTCAATGCATATCTCTAAAGAAAACAGCTTTATTTTAATGATTATTATTGCATGTAAAACTACAAAAATATGCTATGGATTCCAGTTTTAGAGACATGCCTGTCTTAAAGAATACGGTCGTTTTTCCAGCCCCATGTATTTCATGCAAAAGAATCCTACCTGCATTTTCCCACATTATTCTTGTTTATGCTAAGTCTGTGTAAAAAAGCTTTTTTTTTTTTTTCTTGTAGAAAGATGGCATGGGCATGTGGATAGGGTGATCCAGTTAAGATCATCTACCTCGGCTTGCAAAAGACTTTTATTAAGATTTCTCACCAAAGAAATTAAGTTGCCCAAATCTGAGAGGAATGGTGCCTGAGCATTAATACCTAGTTAAAAGGTAGTCAGCAGAGAGAAGGAGTAAAAAGTTTGTTTTCCTGGTGGAGCAAACTCCACAAGTACTTGCGCTGGGGCCAGTGGTATTCAGCATATTCAGAAATGATCAGGGAAATAATCTGCTAGAAATGAGTAACAAGGTGATAAAGTTGTCATACTAAACTATTCAGAGCAATCAAAAGAACAAACAAGGAGGTATATTTTCATGAAGCATGAGATTAATCTGTGGATCTTACTGTTGGAGATGTTGTAAATGCTGAGAGTTTACATGGTAGAGAAATGGCAAATATGAATGCTGGAAGCTGCAGAAATACGTCAGCAAAATAACACTCTAGGCTTGCCATGTTCTTCCATAGGCCTCTTGCTTTTAGATGTGGTTGGATACAAGGCCCTCTGCTAGAGGGACTGACTTGGTCTGGCTGTTCTTACACACTTCATGACATTGTAGCATGTTCGATGCAAAAGCTGTGCAGAGAGCTATATATTGTAAGGTATAGTTTTGTCCATCACTATGTATAATATCCTTTCAAATGTGTGCTGGTTAGAGCACATGTGTGCATACGAAGTTAGCTCAGATTACATTATCATCAAGAGAATTGCTTGCTGAGGTCACTCTTGCGAGCTCAGGAACTGTACAAGCTACTCCAATTTAGAGTTCACCTGGGATGCATTTGAGTTACTAGAATTACCCTGTTAAAAGATTGCACCCAGCTTTGAAGATGCCAAACTGATATACTGAGTTGACTAATAGGAAAACCAGCCTGTGCTGGCAAGAGCTAACCAGGTCTGGTCTGATTTTGCTTTTCTTGGGATCCTCCTTCTTTTCTGAAAACTTATTTATGGGCCTTCAATTTGGGAGCACTGCATGTTGGTGAATAACAAGTAGACAGCCATTTGTCCGAAGTGCTCAAACCAAGCAAATCTGCATGCATAATTTAGAAACTTCACTGCTGTTCTGACAGATATGATTGGGTTTGTCTCATTATTTCCTGTTGTTGAGGTTCTGCTGCATGTGGAAACGATACTGTTGGGCAAGCTGAAACCCTGCACTGTGAAGCTGGAGAAAAGAGTAGGGTAGGACTTCTTAAACGTGGGCAATGACAAAATACCTTAAAGCCTTCTAACTCTATCTGGAAGCTGGGAGGGTGGGATGTGTGGTGATTCCTGTATTCTGGTTTTTTGAATACTTCTGTTATAGTGAAAGGTGTCCTTGGAGATTTGGGCTGAAGTCCAGGGTAACATGCTGTACTGGAGTGAAGAAGAGTTAGAATGCATTTATTCTGGAAAGAAAAAGGTTTGTTTTCAGTTAACAGATGAATCTCTTTAAGGCTCGTCCACCTTCATGAGCATGAGTTTGCATGTAAACCCATCCCAACTTCTTGTAGGGATTGGGGGATGAAGGAGCCAGACTCTTTCTGCCTGTGGCCAATGGTGTGTCAGCAAGAGTCGTGGACTGTGGCTTGGCAGGTTCAGACCAGGGATTTGGAAAACCCTTGCATAGGCAGTTTGTGCTGTGTGGGAATGAGGTGTGCAGAGCCGGTGTGCTCTGCCATCCTGGGTTTCAGGACTTGGCTAGATAAGGTCCCAGCTGACCTTATCTGTTGTTGCCAGTAGTTCTGCATCAAGGAGGATGAGGATGGATTGTACGACCTCTAGAGATCCCTTCCAACCAACTTTTCTGCAGTTTCCTAACTCTTCTCAAGGTAAATCCTCTCTGTAAGCTGAGCAAAATCACCTTAACAGAAACTAGCTCTTTGCCAATGTGGAAACACTTACCTACGATGGCTATGGGTGTCTTCCAGTGCTGTGGCTGGAAACCTGCCCACGGGACTCCTCACCTTTTGCTTATGCCACCTCTGACAGTGAAAACATGCATCCTGAGAGCAGATAGTAATATTGAGCGCTGAGAGTAGGAAAAAGGGAACCATGGAGTGTGCTGGGGACTTGGTAAAGGCAGTGCTGGGAGAAGCTGAAGGAGCAGAAGAGAAGCATTTCATCTTCCCAGTCATGACTGTTTTCAAATCCATTTTTCTTAAAGATTAAACATATAAGGTTTTGGCAGCACAGAACAGAGAGTCTATGCATTGCCTCTCTTTCAAAGAGTCTCCAGTGTTAAATCTTGCAGCTGTCACAGGAGATAGCAAAATCTGTCCCTATACATGCAGTAATTCCCTGTGTTGGGAGGGGGAAGGAGATTTCTGAAGGAAGAGAATTAAACGTATCTTAGTTTAAAGAAGGTATTTATGCATTGCATACAGGTAACTTTAATGACACAATCTGAAACCATAAGAGAAATAGGAATAGAATATTTTGCAATAAACATCATTTTTTACAGCAATAGGAAACCAGTTTTCCTTTCCAGCAATCCAGTACTGAAAAGCAAAATGCAATCAGAGAGTGTTCTGTTAGCTATTATTTTCAAATATTGTTTAATATAAAAGATATATTTATTACATGATTGACTTCAATGCCTCACTGTGTTTTTTCAGCACAGGAAATGTATTTTCCATCAGGTTTCTGAAACGAATAGCACACTTTCATTGAGCCTCTCTGTAGCTACTTGTTTAGAAGCTGAACTACATCTATGTCCTCAAGGTGTACTGGGAAAAGATTAGACCTCCATACCCTTTAAAATCTGCTAATCTATTCCTCTGGCACTTTATATGGGAGAAAAGCACTCTGGTCTTTTAAGAAGAACCTGCAAGTGCTGAGGAAGCAGGGCTGACAGGAACACACATCTTGTCTGACATACCAAGGCAGTTGCAGGTCCTGAGCTGTTGCCTCTCCATCTGATTTGCACTCTGCAAAGGGAATGGTAGTTACCAAGCCCTGTTTAGGATGTAATGGGAACCAAACGAAAACTGTGGAGAAGACCTTTGAGTAAAAGTGAGGGTGTTTGAAAAAACAGACTTTCTTCCAGCTATAATAAACAAAACAAAGACCAGAGCAGAATGGGTGGTGGCTTCCCTGCGAGATGCAGCTAGGAAGGAAATCCTGCATGGCTGAGTAAATATACTAACAGCCTGTGTGTCGCAATGAATAGAGCATCTTCTCCACAAAGAAGCAGTACAAGAAGAAAGATGATGTTGCAGCATGTCTTGTAGCTGCTGTGTTCCAATGGGAGCTGCGTGCATGGTATGTAAATCAGGTTGTAGCACAGGATTATGAGCCCCCTTGGACAGAAAATGCTATAATAAATACTGCTATAATAAATATAGCAACAGAAAATGCTGTAATAAATACTGCTATTCCTGAGAAGGTTCCAGGAGGAAGTCTGTCTTCCATATATTTATGTGACATGAGGTTACCCTTCATCCATCATTAGAAACAGAATTACTCAGCCATTGTAGTGCTGCTCAGTGTATGTTTGGCTGTTTGGAATAAGCAGCTTGCTTTTATATGTTGGTTTAAAGCATTCTTAATGGCCACAATTCATTAGACTCAAATTTGTGTTCTTCCCCTACAGACTGGCTGGGGTTCCCATACATACTGCTACAAATTGTTTGGTTTGTAAATGTGGAATTAGAAGCGAAAGTCATAGGAAGCCAAAGGGGTGACAGGTGCATTTTGCAGAGATTTTCAAGGTTTTTCAAATTGTGAGATTTTTTTGAGCTGGAGTCAATGCTTTCAAAAGTTGTCTTGTGAAATGGGATTTTTGAGAAATTCCCTTTTCCAGCTGAAAGGTCAGGTTTGTGACTTGGGCCGTCTCTGCTCCTCTTGGTCCCTCTGGAATTAGTCAAAGAATGGACAGAACCCCAATCTGTCAAAAATGCCATGGAGTTTTAAATGTTTCCATTTTAATGAAATGGTAGTTTATGAAGAAAAAGTATTTTCCAGATGTCTTCTGATCATCTCCACAGAAAGTTTGTGAGGTTTTTTTTCCAAATAAATTCCTTCTGTGACTTAGTAAAGGATTAACATGTTTTCTGCCAATACTCCTTTTGTTTCTGTGATCTTTGTTGTCTTATGCATGGCTCTCTTGCTATGCTGGTAAATGCGTATCTTAACCTCTTGTTTGATAGGCAGGTAAATGTTTTGTTGTGATCTTTTAGGATGTAATCTCAAGGTACCCAACCCAGACCTCACTGAAAAGACAAGGGAGAATGTGCTCTACCACCTCATGGCCCTTGAGTTTGCAGCTCTGAAGTTTATAAGTATATTACTTGTATTAATGAAGAAAGAATAATTTCACATAGTTGACTAGCTATGCAACTTCAAAGTAGATTATTTTGCCAGTGTTGTGTATTGATGCAACCAAGGATATGCTCATAGACCTGTTAAAATAGTGGAGGGACTCCCTCTGGTTCACTGGGCACATCATCAGATGTTGGGCACCTGGATTTGCAAAATGAACCTCAGAGGTTTCATATTGACTTGTCAAATTATTACAGAACCTGAGCTGAAGGAATCCAGAAGTTGTAGATAAAAACATGTGTTATGACAGCTTTGTTCAATTTGCTTTTCACCGGAGTAAGATGTAACGGCACAGAACATAAGTTAGTGCAGTGAGAATGCCGAAAGTCAGTGCCTTCTGAAGGAAGGAGCAACAACATAAAATTTTGATCGTAAAGATCAAAACTTTTGGAGTGCATCTCATGAATTTAGTAGTGTTTTAAAAAAATAAATTTAAAAAAAAAAATAAATAAAGGTTTTAATTTGTCATAGGCTTTTGTAAACCCATGTAGAAAAGCTGCAAGCCTGTGGTTTAAGGTGGGAAGCAAAGCTGTTTCATAAATTTGACCAGGCTCACGCCTCAGCACTTATCTTCCTTTGATCACGTAACGGGAATGTATTTCCAGAGTGGCCTCACATTTCATGGCATGCCCGCTGCGGTTTTATGCCCCTGAAGTGCATCTTAACAAAACAGCCATGATGAGGAAAAACAATATCCTTTCATTTAGAGCTTAATTACATGCTCTGATAATATCTGTTTTTCCCTTCCTCTTCATTCATAGCAGATGATGAATTTGTTTTCCTTTATTTTATCTTTCATTGAACAAACACTTCTTTCAAAAATATTTTTGACATTGTTTACCCTAGCAGGGCTACCCTAGAGAGCCGAGCTGCTCAGATGGAGCTAATTTTCTGCTTTACGAAAAATGATAAAATAAAAAAGAGCAAATGCTATGGTTTAGCATTTCTAGATTTAGGAAAGTGATCTTGAGCTTTCAGTCAGGACCTTGTGTGTATAAAGTTGTGCGTACCAACATGGGATATTTCCAACTCCTGTGGCACAAATACAGAGCTGTGACTGATCCCACTGCAGTCATGTGCTCCCCGCTGGTTACTTGGTCATACCTCAGTCCTGTCCTAAATCCAGATCTTTTAAAGTACCAAAAGAGTTGTTTCCAGGGAGAAAAGAATGACAAAACATTGGAAAAATGAATATGAGTAGATTGCTATCAGTTTTCTCAGAAAGCCATGCCAAATTTCACACTGATTTAAGTGATTTCATAAATTACAGCGTAGTTTAATGTTATTTCAAAGTAATTTTCTGCACTGTAAAAGGTGCAGTGAAAATGCTTATATCATTTTGTGTATATTAGTACACTAACTTGCATTCTTCTGTATTTATAATTCTGTTTGGAATTAACTTGTTTTGGTGAATCTAGGAAGCAGATTTCTGATTTCTAATTTACATTTACTTTTATTTCTCTTTTACCTACAGACTGTTGCTAGAGTATTGAATGCTGCATGTGTGAGGCACATGGAAAACTTTGTTGTAGCTCATCCAGGTTCTGATTTGCAGTTTCCTGAAAGGGCTGCCCAGCACAGCCAGCAATTATTCAGGATGTAGTACAAGTTGCAGTGGGAGCAACGTCTCAGGAATGAGTGTTTTCCCTTGTTGAGGGTGAATGGGGATGAAGGAATGGTTTCTTGGTATCCATCTGGTTAGATGCATGCAGAGCTTCATAAATCTCACCCTAAATAAATAAATAAGTCCAGTTTGATAGGAGAGGGCAGTACTGTTCCTTTTGAACATATGGTGTTTGAACCCGTACGGGTGGTAACGGAGCCATCAAGTGATGAGTGGTAACAAACCTCAGTAGTCCACATCTCGTACAGGAATACAGATTCCCAATTTCTATTTTCTAATAACAGGCTGCTGATGATCAGTCAGGGATATTGTACAAGCCAGTCTTGTCATTTCCTAAATACTGGGTTTGTTTTGTGTGAATCACTTGACTGTACCTACTGGAGTAGGATTTTGCTGTTTGTTTTTTAAATGAGACTTTAAAGGGATGTTCTTTCATATAATCTGAATGTGTTGCTGAACTAATGTATAACCTGGCCTTCCTTGTGAACATCCCAACATCAGTATTTTATGGACCTAAGATAATTCTTGTCACTGTATTGTTTCTTGCTCTAGCAAACGAAGTATAAAGCTAACAAAACATAAGCTTAACCTCAGGCAGCACTGCCATACATTAGCTGCCTCCAGAGCTGGAAGTTCTCGATACTGTACAGACCACAATGAAAAGCAGATGCACCATTGTTTTGTATTCACAGAATACATCCTGGCTGATGCATATGTGCATGCATTTATACATGCATACTCTTTTGTGATGCAGCTACATTAACTTTTTCTGTAGTATGTCCTGCAATTTCAAAATCTGGTAAGGCTGCAGTTCTTCACAGGTCACCAGGTAAATAGTCTTGCTGGTTTTGCATGAGCTAGAGAGGAAATGTGCTGATATGGGTACATGTTACTTATCATGTTTGACGTTTAGACATAACTTACTCCTGACATATAACACCTGCTACTGCAAAACAAATTTCCTAAAGTGACAAGCCTATACTGTTTCTAGTGTTTCATGTCTGATTAACTGCTTTTTTTTGACCACTGAAAGTAATTGCTGGGTAGGGCAGCAGTCTTTTTCTCCCTCATCAAAGCTCAGCTGAATATGCTTTTTAAATTACGTATTGCATCCCTGCATCCCAGGAATGGCACAAGCAATTGAAACTCTCTTATAATAAGAGATCTATTTCCGAAGGCATAATTTCTATCATAAATACATGGTTTGTGTGATGACTTTGTTAATGATCTAATTCCTAGAAACAGTATGTTAGAAAGTGTTACTGATCTATCCTCAAATTTCAGGGCCAGATCTGTGGTCAACAGTCACCTATTTCAACATCACTCTTCAAGTATTTTAACAGGGAAAACATACAGGGTTGGGGTTTTTTTTCCTTTCCTGACAGGCTAATGTGAGCAACTTTCAGCTATGTGCTTGGTATCATTTATCTTTTGCATTTCTTTCTGTCACTACTAACTAGTTTTTGTTTGTGTTCCAACCTTAGGATGCTGTCTTACACACACGTACAGGGATAACTTTGTTCTGGGGCACAGTACTATTGATTTCAAGGACTCTGACTGTAGTTACAAAAGATGTTGTTTTGTGTGTGTGTCTGCAAGGTGAAAGATTAGATTAGAGCTTCTGTAGATGTTGTGACTCATCTTGCTTTCATGTGACAGTTTCATAAACCAGGGTAACTCCATTCAAACCAAAAGTTGCTCCCTGGAGTAAACATTGTGTGGAAACAGGGGCAGCCCTTTCCCCATTGATTCATCAGTTCTCTTTATAAAGGATTGTAAACATCTGGGTACAATTGAAATTATTGATGATAATAAAAGGCACCAGATTTCTGTACAGTGATAAGATAAGGGTTTGGGTTTTTTTTGGATGTTGTGGCCTGCTCTGTCCTTTTTACTTCAATGTTTGAAGACGTAGATGGCTGGGGGTTATATCTATTGTGTAGTCATGGAAGATTTATGTGGAGAAACTACATTTGGGGAAGAGAGGACAATTTCCAGAGAAGCTTTGAATATATGGTAACTAGCTGTAACTATAAATCACTCTGTTGTTTCAATACCATAGTAAAGAGCAAAAAGTATTTCCTAGAGTCTTTTTTTTTTTTCACTCCCTGTTGTTTACTACTCAAATGCATTCATTTTTGAAATTAAAGTGTAGGAAAGTTGGAAAAGGTAATGCTCTGTGCCATATTCTTGAATTGCAATACCTATGGGAACTGAAGCACTAGAAACGGCAGCTCTGCTCCAGAAGGGTGCCAGCATGAGCAGTTCCACCTCCTTGGCCCTGGGCTCTCTGCAGAATGTCCCATAGGGGACATTTGGTCCTTTTCCTGTGGGGATACATTGGCACGTTGTTACTCAGTCTTCATAAGGAGCAATATTAGTATGATATTACTCTCAAACTGTGGTCTGCTGACACAGAACCTAACCTGAGCACTCCTCAAATTCTCTATTATGTTTTTCCCATCACCTCATGTCTGCTACTCAGAGCACACTGGAAAGTTTCCACTTGAGAAATAGAAAAGATCATTAATTAAATGATCTCATGGACCAGTCAGCACATAGCTGGCTTAGTGCATCTCAGATAGGCTGTGATCATCAATTGCATGAGGTCTCTTTGTGCCTTTGCCAGTGTAGACTTCAGTGTGAGAAGGGAAGGCAGCAGCTCAGCTGATGCAGAATAAGCCATGATACCTTGAGTGTTTGGCCAAGTCCTTAGTCTAAATTGGCTGTGAACTGTGCAGAGAGAATTGACCTTGAATACACATGCAATGGCAAGAAAGCATAACCAAGTGGTGTAAAATCCAGTACCTTTGCTCCCTGTGGGGTTGTTTAAATTTCTTACTTGGTTTGGATTTGTTTATGAGGCTGCTACCTCTCAATTTTGCACCGAGACATCAGATGAATTCCCACAAGATCAGTAGAGGGTTTCAGCTTTTTATCGGCCCTTAAACCTTAAGTATTTGTAAAACTACTCACAGAGTCACAGGCTCCATGGTCAGTTGAACAAAAACCCAACAGGAGAAGGGTTTCCGGGGTTGATGTAAAGAGTGTGTGGACAAAATGAATATTCAAGTATCACAGTAACTGCAAAGACCAACTGCAGTGCTGGTTCATGAAGGTAGAAATCTGTTTGGTTCTGTCACAGGACCAATGTTGTCGACTCACTTTTAAAAAAAATTCTCTGTAGTGCAGGAAATAAAGAAATATGTCCCCGTGTACCATTTTGAATGCAGATTGTCTTTCCTGACCCATGTTAAAAAAACACCAGCATCTTGGGGGGTGGGAGAATGAAAATTGCAAATCTTCTCAATTTATCTTTCCCAGCTGGTCTTTCTTCCCTCGCTGACCATAGTGCAATGACATAGTGCAGGCATTAACAAAGAACATTAAAACATGCAAAAAAGATGGTACTTGGTTTATCCTGGAATTTAGTTTCATCTTCAAGGTTAGGAGGGCCATGGTGAGGATGTTGGCGGCTTTATAGTTCTCGGGCAACAAAATGTAAACTAAAAGCCATTGCTTGATTACGTTTCTAAATTGTTTGACATACCTTATCAAGATGGAGGGGTGGCTTTAGTTTGTTTTCCTGTTTCTGGCAGGTGACAACAGTTCTTTAGTTGACATATTTTGACTTGACAACTAGCCTGCTTAATGTGCAGCAGGCGCTGGAGGAGGATGGGTCTGGGTTGGCAGCAGAGCTGCTCCAGCACCGCAGCAAGGTTGTCTGCACCCCATGGCGTGATGTGCTCAAGCAGCAAACAGGGCCTGGGAACTCCCTTGTGAGCAAGGAGATTCCTAATCCTCTTCTCACTGCGAGTGAACCTGATTCATTCCAGATGTACACAGACTTAATGACTCAGAAAGCTGCTCTCTTAAAATGGGACTTGCAGCACAATCTCATATAACCTTTCAGAGGAAGACCTGAGCTCCTCTGCCAGCCTAAAATCAGTGAGGTTTTTCAGAGTTTATCGGTGTGTGAATTTTCTGTAGGAGCCATTATGGTGTACTCTGAGGAAGTGTGTTTTCTTTCTCTGCTGAGGAATATGTTGTTATAAACATCATTTTGGTACAATGCAGTTTTAATAGAGGAATGATAGCTTTATAAAGGAGTAACACAACCCAATTGTGTTTATTTAGACATTATTTTTTGTGGGTTTAGTTTTAAATAGGATTTTATTCTAAATATTTTTCATTATTCAGTAGGAAGAAGAGTATTGTGAATTATATTGATTTTATGTTAAATTTCAAAGTGCCATTGCTACCAATTCAGAGAGGATTCTGTAGCATGCATTGCATTTAGTATCAACCCTGCATAAGATAAGTATCTTGTAATGTTCCGTTGCTTACTGAAGCAATACTTCCAGATTTTGCTGATGGGTTTGATAGATGCTGATTAAATGTTGAAGTGACTGCAAGAAGTGAGATTATAAAGTTCACGAGAAATAAATGGTTGTTTCATTTCTTGGCTTCCAAATATGCACTTTTGATTTTTAGAAGATCCCAGCAGATTATTTAGTATATCTTCATAATTTGTCTGCTTTTCAACAGTAAATGTTGAAGTTGGGGCCAAAAGGTTAAATGCTTCTGAGTACTCTGATATAGTTTTCTCATTAATTTGGTATATAAGGGGCAACAACTCAAATTATTCTGGCTTCTCAAAGTAGTTTTGCAGTTGATCCTGTGCTACGTAAACTTTTGCAAATGTTTATTTGCACTGATAGTTGACTGCAAGAATAAACCATATTGTTTAGAAAGCAAAGTGTCCAATTGGTTGGTGTCTGCAGTTGATTGTAAGTGTGAAAAAGCAGGCACATTTCCTGAAGACTTATGCCTGCCTTGTAAGGGGCTGCCTTTGAACTGTAAGCCATAATTTTGGGGTCAGTAAATTACAATCATCACAAATGAAGTAAGTGCAGGAAACAAATATGCCATAAATATTGTCTGTGTTACGTGGAAATGTTACACACACAATCCACAGCCATTAGCTTTAAAGCCTGAGTCTAGACTGGCTTCCTCTGAACTTCTTACTTACCAGAGTCACCAGTGTGTACCTTCAGAAGCCCACACCTAGAAACTCCTTGGCAAGTGCAGGGAGATGAAGCCCAGCGAGCTCTCCCTTTGGAGGTCTTGGTATGGCTGTGGTTGGCAGAAGATACTGCAGGGTTTATAAGCACTGCGTTCTCAGACACCCTGCTGCTCTGACTGTGGTACTGTGAGCGAGGCTGACAGAGGAGGGCTAGTGGCAGTAGAGTGACAGGCTGCCTTTGAACACGGCTCTCATCCTGCATCCCTGCCATTTTTAGAGAGCTGCCGATATGCAGGGGAGCAGTGTGTGCCAACATAGGTGTCCCCAGCACAGCCATT
The DNA here is from genome assembly GCA_028020825.1 of Podargus strigoides. NCBI lineage: Eukaryota > Metazoa > Chordata > Aves > Caprimulgiformes > Podargidae > Podargus > Podargus strigoides. The sequence continues at coordinate 9,761,805 of CM051623.1, read as the reverse complement.
CCTGCATGGAAAGCATGTAAATGAAAGGCAGCTTGGTTGGCTACGGATTTCTCTGTGCTGTTGCATGCTGCTTTGTGTGCGTGTCGTGCAACAGTGTCTGGGTGATGTGAAGGTATGTTCCTCAGATGTTCCTTCTTTTGACTGTCAGGCTGGCTGGGCCCCAGAGGAAATAATTTGGAGCATTTCTCTGCTGTATAGCTGGAGGTCTCTGTCCTTTTCTGACTCAGTATTTTCCCTGTGGCACTGACTCTGTTTCTCTAGGATATATGAATGGTCTTAGATTCCAGCTGTGATAACTGTAGCCAGTTTGATGATATTTCAGCTATTTTTGCTTATTTTTACATTTATACCTGGTATATTTCAGGCCATCTTTTACTGTATGTTTAGTTCCTAGACCTGCAGGTCTATGCACTGATGTTTTATTTTCCTGTGATACATCTATAGCCTTCATTCTTCTGGACAAACTAGTGTGATTAAATGCATACCAAATATCATATTATAAATGTATATGAATATTTATATTTGCCTCTCTGTGTGCACACGTTAATCTGTGATGCCTTATTACAATAGTGTTTTAATTCATGATTTATAGCTATTTTATTTCACCCGTTCCCTTGGTATTCCACTTAAAGAAGGTGATTCCATCATGTTATGTCCAGCATAAACACCCAAGGAAAGATTTGTCATGTTCAGTGGGTGGTGGTTATAATTTACATACATTTTTCCCCTTACAGCTGTTTCTGGATTTCATTTTAGCCTCTTTTCTGTTTTTCTTTTCTATACATAGCATAGCTCTAAGAAGATTTTCAGAAAGTTACTAGGATGTTAGAATATGTTTGAATTATTAAGAGACAAAAGGAAATAATCTGTGTATTTGAATGTGGGCATAATATCTTGTACTTATTGCATTTCCTCTGTCCAGTCACTTTACAGTCTTGAACAATTTGATTCTCAATAAAACCATATTAACAATAAGTCATGTGAAATAGTTTCACATGAGGATCATGGGGTTTCCTTACAGTCACAAAAGGCAGTGTCAGAACCAGGACTCGGGAACTGCTCGTTCCCAGTACGGGCCCCTGCACACTATGTTGGCCATTCAGCACACTTCTGAATCACTGACTGCCGAGCTTTGAAGCAGTTGAGTTGTGACACTTGCATAGCAGGGATAAAGAAGGACCAGAGTGTGAAAGTTGCCCATGGTTAAACAGATGTAATTGTTTCTGCCTACAGTGTTGATGACAGGACTGCCTACCTGGCCCTGGGAGCAGTGAGGAACATCTCACTTAACATTTCCATCTCTAACGTTGGGGATGATGCCTACGACACCAATGTTTTCTTCAATTTTTCTGGGGAGCTTTTCTTCATCAAAATGTGGCAAAAGGTAAGAAAGGCCAATCTTGCTGTGAGCAAGTCTGTTAACTTTAAACCAATTTAATTGCAAGATGTAGGGACAGCAGGTGGCCTGGTCCACACTGCTGAGAAATTTGGAAATTATTTCTGGTTATACGGGGCTTAAATTTCTTCCAGGCTCTTTCCTGAATTTTCTTCTTTGGTGGGTTTGATCTGTGTAACTTACACCTTTTGTGTTTCTGTAGAACATACAGCACTGTTATTTGGGGTGCACTAATGAAAGGGAAAGATTGTTTGGTTGAGGTATTAGATGTAGAGGGAGACTGGTCTGGAAACTGGTAGGGCACGAAATGGCACTGAAATACAAAGGGTGCCTCTAGTTTGAGTGGTGCCACACTACACTCCGCAGTCCTGGTCATCTCCTGATCTGGGCTCCTAGTTTTGCTCTTTGTTGAAACCAAGATACAAGGCTGTTCTTTGCTCACATCCTGGTGCAAGTTTGGGTTGTGGCCAGGGTGTATCACTAGATCTAAGAGCTCAAAAGTGCTTTTGATTTCACCTGTCTGGAGTCAGGTGAATATTTTGAGCTTTGATCTCTTTACATTTAGGTTTAAGTACTTGGATGTTTTCATTAGCATGAGTTCATTTAGAGATAATGTTGTTGAAATACAAACACTGAGTGGAGCTTTTTACAAACTGATGGCATGAAAGCTGTCTGAGTGTGAGTAATGTGGAAATAATTGTGCAAAATGGGAGCTGTACAGTTGTAACAACATTCTGTCTGTTTCTGCTTTTCATAGTCATTTGCCTCTTTGCTGGAGCTTTGCTTTGCTTTGTAAGCTGTATGAGCAATATTAAAAATAGTAGTACAACTGTTGTGAAGTATGGGATTAACTCAGTCCATTGAACCAATGACATTTTGCCATTATTTATCATGTTTTATGATAGATTTCGGTTATTATAAGCCTCTTAATTTAACTCATTACATAATAAACCAAATTAGGGTGATTTCTTATACATGTTAATTTTCTTGGTGTTCAGTTCTGACTACTATGTTTAATACAGTTGCAAGCCTCAGAAAGTTGTCTTTGTATTCTAAGCTTTATTTTAAGATATCATGTGCTGCTAGTGTGCAATTTATCAAGAAGAAAAAACCAGGGGATAAAATAGCAACACCTTATGCCAATACACAACTTCGTAGTGGAAGTCACTGTGAAGACTTTCAGGATCTGGCCCAGCTCCCACTGAAGTCAGTGGGAGGGTTTCCATTCCTTTGCACTGGAAAAGAAACATAGCTTGATGTATGTACTTTTAAAAGGTTGTTGTGGTTTGCTTTTTTTCTTCTGTGCTTACGTATTGAATATTTTACACACATGGATTAACTGGAACACCAATTGCCTTTGTTGTTCTTCTTGGCCAACACTGTGAGGGAACAAGCTGAAGATGATGTGCTGTTTCCCTTGATATTTTACCTTGAGCCTGAGTCTATAGCAGACTTGAAACGTCTGTGCTGAATGCTGCCTAGAAGGAGCAGTTTCTGGAAGCAGATGACATTGTTGTAGGGTTATCTCACTACTCAGTGTGTCTTCTGCTAATAGAAAATTAAAAAAAAATAAATACAGCCCCTATCAAGGAAGCATGTAGCCTTCCTTCTTCCTCAGGTCTTGCCAACAGGATCAGGGTATAGTCTGCTGTTATTCCTGCTGTTCCACTGTTCTTGTGACTGTTTTGATAGTTAGTTGGTGTTTTTTGGTTTTGGGTTTTTTGTGATAATTGTTTTAGTAACAATTTTGAAAAAATGAGTGGCAGAGTTGTGTTGGGCTATTTTACTTCCTCTCAGTCAGCTTTTACTTCAGGACAAACTAATGTACTGTTGGCCTCACCATTTGTCCAGCTGGGAAACTGGATTATGACGTGTTATAGCCTGTTACAGTGTTGTGTTTTCCCTAAGCTCTTTAAACAATCGTTTTTATTTTTTTTTAAAATATCATGGGTTCCATGTTTCATAACCTACTCCCATCCCTTGACATCTATGCATAATATGTGCTGTGCATGTACTTTAAATAGATTTTGTTCCTGGTTGAACAGTGTCCAGGCAAAAATCCAGAACGCAAAGCCAGAATAAAAATGTTGACTCCTAAGATTTCCTTTAGTGGAGTGATTTCAGAATCAAAAGAGCTTCTTGTTGTGGGAAACTTTCAACAGCAACTGCCTTTTAATGCATAACGCTGAAGTGGAAGAGAACGGTCTCTTCCATGTAGTTGCCTGATCCTTTTCCTGCAAGGTGACCCTGAGAACGATGACCGTGTGGTGGGTTTTCAAAACCTGTCTCTGGAGCCTTGTCAGGATGCTGTGAATCCTGTTTGTTTTCCCTGTGTCCCCAGTGGGGACATTCCTAGCAGATTCAATGCGGTTTTGTTTCTTTCCGTGGATTGGTTACAATGAGACCTAACAGTGAAAAAGTTTAATGCTGTTTTTCTTTTTTCCAACAGGATTATTGAGATAAAATGCCACATCTTGTATTTGAAAAGAAATGAAAGGCCTAGCTCAGGGATGATGACAGTAGCATTCCCTGAAGGGCATTAGTAGAGCTAGCCCCTCTTTCCTTTCTGGAGACTAAGATTTCATGAGATGTAGTGGATAGAGAGACTACCTGGTAGGGCTTTGCCACTTCTATACAAGGTGAAAAAGCATTTGCTGACTGATATTTAAGGGATTTCACATATTCCACTGTACAATTTTCCTGTTGTGCTGCAGCCAGTCCTCCCTAGCTCTGTGGATGAAGCCCAGCGCTTTCTTTCCATAGGTCCTGACAGACAGTCATTCTCTTGAGAAGCACAGTATGAGGCACATGCCTGAAGGGGCCAAATTCTCAGTCCTGCCTGCACCTCCTGTAGCACTTCGAGCTCTTTTGTCACTTCTCCCCTTTGAAGGGACAGGTTGTTTTGCACATGCCTGGGAGTACTGCGCTACAGTGAATTTCATAATGTGTCCACTAAGAAAAATATTCCTTTTGAAATTCAAAGAGATTTAATAATGTTCTCTTTAAAACAAAAATTTAAAAAGTGAAGAAAAAAGAGAGGGAGAAAGACACCTTACATGGTTGCTTAGAAAGATTTTTTTTTTCTTTGCTACTTTTGACAAAAAAATCTTAGTCCCTTTTCTGTGTAGATTATTTGTTTACCTCTTAAATTTTATTGTCCCATAATCTTAATTCATCCTCAGGAAAGCATCCTATTTCAGAGTCTGAAATATCTGCTTAACAGAGGTGATACCACTTTCCTGTAGAAGAATGCAGAGTGCTGTGTGCTAAGGAGTCTAGAAAAATTACTACTAATTTCTACACCATTTTGCATCTACTGGAATTTCCTACTGGCTTTTGATGTTTTGCTGAAAATGCTTGTCAGCACTGGGCAGTTTGCTAACTGTTCATGAGCTGCTGTTCAGCACAGAGGGCTATTTTCAGTACAGTTGCGGGAAAAAATGCTATAAACATGCTGGCAGTGGCATTTAATGTGGTAGGGCAGGGCCATAGCTGTGTTAAATCAGATCAGGTATGGCATGAGATTTTATGGCAGGATAAAAGTAGCATTTCTAACATTATAATAGTTAAAGCAACAGCAATAACCTAATTATGCATAGCATTAATCTCTCACTGGTTGGATTCAGCCAGCTAACCCTATTTCAGTGCTGGTTACAGAGATAGTAGGTCAGGAAATCCCATTGCTGACCATCATTTCCAGCCATGGATTGTTCCTAAATTTCAGACAGGCCCCCAGCATCCAAAGCCAGCTCTGTGTAACGTTCCTGCTGCTTCTCACAGCAACTTTTGTGAGCAACAGCTGAGTGAAGCGGGGCCGGGCCAGGACAGGGTGAGCAGTGAGGTTATGGTTTCCTCAGGCGCAGTAATTTCTCATGATTCCTTCATGAGCATGTATCTGAAACTTTGGTGTTGAGTATGGATATTGCTGATAACTGGAGTCATGCTGCTTATGGGCTCTTGGGTTTTTCTTCGGATGAGTCACGTGGTACCATCTCTTTCTGGGTTAGCGGGGAGGCCGTGCGGTTTGGATATGAACTCTTCCTCAGTTTCAAAGCACTTGCTGACATCTCTTGACTAGGATTACCCAGAAAAGCTGCAGACACAGGCAGAGTTTAATTTTTTTCAAATTGGAAATTCTTTTACACCCATTTCCCATACTGCTCATACTTTTAAAGAGTCTTAAGGATGGCAGAGGCAGGATACTGATAGTGCATGAAAGCCAAAGACAAATGCCTTCTTTTGGATCCAGCTGTACCACTGGAAGAAAATGTAGGTCCTGGGTATTCATTATGTTTCTTTTTCCAGCAGTTACTACCCCTTTGGATCCACTGGCAGACAAGTTAATGTGATCAGTCTCAGTTCACATCCAGCTGGTTAGTGGAAACCTTTTAAATTAGTGGTTTGATTTGATCCAGATGATTTTGCATGGAGTGAGTTGGACGTGCTCCTGTTAATCACTCTGCCAGAGGGTCAAAGGGGAGTGTTACCAAGTAGCATGGAAGCTGTGACCCTTTGCATTGACACAAGTGCATCTGGAAGATTGCCTGAGCCATATATCACTTACATGAGGGCATTTGAACCTTTTTGCCAGGAGAGCTTTTATAGCCAGGTCTTGGGAATATGAGTAGCGTGGCAGTAACCACACCACATGCTGCCTCTCTGTTTTTGCAAATCGAATGCTTAACTTTTGCTCCAGATTGCATTGCACCGAAACATTTTGCATCCCTGGAGTAAAATTGCCCAGTTTCTTAGCTTGAACTGCACACATTTTCTTCCCAATTATCTGACTTCATTGTTTATTTTAATTTTCTTTTTCTGTGGATACTCAATGAAAACCTCAGCTTTTATGCTTCCCTAGGGATAAGTAAGGATGAACACCTTTTTCAGGCCAGGGCCTGTTAGAGCCACCTAATATCCCCCTGCTCTTAGCACGTAGGAATTGAAGGTGAGACTTCTGGTCCAGATTTTCCATTTGGGATTCATGTATCACTCCCATGTTCAGGGACTGGGCATTGGAGACTGGGTTTAGTTGTGTAATTAGTACTGGTGGGAGTCTTGTAAATTTTTCTCCTATATTCTGATTTGTCACGCGTATTTCAAAGAAGTCTTTGTTGTTTTTCCCAACAAATTAACTTGATGAATAGAATGCAAAGTCCCTAAAGTCTTCTGGCAAAATCCTGATTGGAATAATTTATTGAGAAGCCATGATTTTGCAGGACTTCAGATCTTGCTCTGTTCAGTGTTGGAAGAGGCGATGTGAGTTTGATTGATAAATCCCCTTTTCAGGAGCAGCTTAACACTTAGAAATCTCATTGAAGGTTGATAGCAGAAAAGATTCCAAAAGCCTAAGTGACTCTAGCCTTGCAAAACCACATACAGCTGACTCCAGCTAGCTTTAAAAATCCACTTTTTTGCAATCTTAAGCTACTTGCAGGTAAACAATGACTTGCACTGGGGGATCATCCTGAGCATTTCCACAGAAAGCAGCAGCAACTTCAGATTCAAGAAAACAGGGCTTTTGATGATATGCCTGCTTCTTTCAGGTGAGGTTAAGCAGAGTAAAAATTTATTTTGCAGTACAAAAATGTGCTATAAATTTTTATGATCATTTGGGAAGGGAGAAGTTTGTTTGTTATTAAACAGCTTGTGATTAGTAAGCTATTAACAAACCTCTTTGGTTTTAAGCACTTGATGGTCCTGGAATAACATATGGGACCACATACATTGAGAGGGTTTATGCTGATCAGGTGGAGCTGTGCTCTGGGTTACATCATGTGGAAAGTGTTTCTTCTGGAAGTAGCTCGTCATGATTCTTAATTTGACTGTTTATGTGTATATACATAGTGGTTTTGAGGAATAGCCTCAATGCTTAGTGTGGCTCAGATTATTAAGGGAGGATTTGTTTGACTGCCTAGCCCTGCTCTTCCCTTGGGGCTGCGGGGGGAATGGTTTTCTAAAGGAAGAACAGCTGTGTGGATGAATACAGTCATGTGAGGTGGACTTTTTGTAGAGGCCAAAAGGCAGCCTGTGCTATAGCAAAGCCCCTTTACAGTGCCTCCCAACCTAACTGCTGGTGTACCACCCATGGTGGAGTTTCACTATGGCCAGGCACCTGCAGAGGTCATGGTTTCCATCCAGGTGAGGGGAGGGAAAAGGAAATTCGAAGCACTGAAATTAGGAGGCTTCCTTGAGGGGGTGGAGAAGGGCTCCCTGGGCCCTAGGAAGTAGCTGATGCCCCATTTCGGTCCCTGGTGTGGTCTGCAGCTCATTAGCCAATCAGGTTTCCCCTGCACATCTTCAGGATCTGTGCAGAGCCACGAGCCACTGACACGGTTGCATCAGTACCAGCTGTGGCAGAGGGCTTTGGAAAAGGGATTCAGCTGCCTCAGTTGCTGAGATCCAGCCACCAAAATTTAGACAGTTATCTTGATAAACTGCATTTCTGGGAGAAAGGGGAAAAACCCTTCATAGAAGGTAGAGCCCAGCAGACAGTGAGCTCAGAACACTTGATCTTGGATGTACTTATTTGTAGGCTACGTTCTCCCTGCAGGAAGGATCACCAGTGACTTTCCTGTGTCCCAGTGTGTCTCTTTATTATTGTCTTTTGCTCTTAAACTCAGTGTAGAGACTTGCCAACATACGAGATGAGAAATCTATTGGACAGGATTTGTCTTCTGTGTTCTTAAGGATGAAGCTTGAAAGTGTCCATTCTCTTCCAGAGACTTAAGTAAGAGTTGATTTGCATGGCTTTCAGTGGCTTTCATTACAGAAAGAACCTGTTGGGTTTGGGGTTTATTTTTGTTGTAACTTGAAGCTCAAAGTTTATCTGCTTTCTGGTATGAAAGGTCAATTCTGTTCTTGCAGGGATTTCTTTTACTCACTTTTAAGACAGGTGGCTCAAGATGGTGCCAGAAGATAAATGATACCCTGAGTGGAAAGTTCAACAGAATTGAAAAGAGAGATGTTTACTATGTATATATATAAACAAATATATATATTTGCATTATATATATGATGTACATGTATACATATCTATGCATTTATGTTGCTTAGTCCTATGGGATGTTGTAGTCACAGTGCAGTGTGGCTGGAAGTGGTGGCAATTGCTCTCTTTCACTTAGCTGTTCAGCTTTCTCCTGTGATGCTAATAGGATCTATAAATAAAAATGAAACCCTCTTTAATTAATTATATTAAGCACAAGGCATGATCCTCCAGTCATACTTCAGGCGTAGCCTCTCTGAAATCAGCAGCAGTTTTGCGTGTAGAAAGGCTTAAAAAAACCCCAGCTGCACAAAGAGGTGAGTAAGGGCGTGAAGAGTTTTCAGTTGAAAATCCAAGGAGGGGCCAGCACTGCTGAAGAAATCATGAGCTTTTCTTTCCTTAGGTTTGGCACTGGGGCCCTGGGATTTTCTGACTCTCTTGTGAACCCCCTGGTGACTTCTGATGTGAAAGTTAGGGCTGTTTTTTCCTTTGTTTCCTCTCCCTCTTTTTTGCTCTTTGCCATCCTTTAAAAACATGGTGGAAAAGCTCTCAGGAGAGCCTTGACTTCTTTTAGGGAACTAGGTGAGGCAGGCTCCCTCCTCCCGGAGCAGCTGACAGTCAGCAACGTAACCATGGGTTCAGCCAACATCAGCCTGTGTTCCTGTTAGCAGAACCCCCAGTCTGAAAGAGGCCCTCAGACCCCAAATCTGTTGTGGTTTTTTTTTTTTTTTGTCAGAGAGGGAGCTTCCTGGGGCGTTTCATCAAAACCAGAGGCATTGTGCAAGGGAGGAGGGTTGAGAAGCATTTCAGCTGGCTCTGTTGCAGGCTCCGGTGGTGAGCAAGGGACCCCCTCTCTGGGCTGTCACGGCGGACCCCGCGCCTGGGCAGGCTGCAGGGGATGCTGAGCCAGGCGCGTTCCCAGCCGGCAGCGCTTTCGCAGCCTGCATTTGGGAGGAGGCCAGAAAACCTGCACTTGACTTTTGGCTGTAACCAGCTGCAGAATAATAATGCAGTGACTTCCACTCAGCAAGGGAAAAAAGGAGGAGCACACTAAAAAGCTGCTCTATAAAGTAGAGTGGCACCTCTTAAAATAAAGCCTTACAAGTGAACTGCTAAGCTTTTGTTTTTTAAAAAAAAAGAAAATGTACTTATTAAAAAAAACTGTTTAAATATCCCAGTGCAGTAGGTAATGAATTATACCTTTGCATTTTAACAGTATCACCAGGTTATGTAGTATTTGTCATGTCGTCAGGTTTGTCTGTGAAGAAGTCCTGATGTGCCTTGTATTTGAGTTTCTGAAAGAGAAAAGACCAAAACCTCCAAACCTGTGTGTTCTTGCAAAAGGCATTTCCTGGGGTTTCAGATTTGGCTTTGGTTGTCAGAGATTATAGGGTGAGCTAAGGCTTATTAATTCCAGGAAAATACGCAGTACCAAACTCATTACCATTGTTATTAACTTAATATTATTCTTTACACTTGAAAATTACCACCAGGGAAGAAGGGCAGGAGGGGAGGGAAGGCTTGATTTTAGTGATTGTGTTTCCTCATCCAGTTTGGTTTTAATTTTTTTTTTTTAATTTGTGAGGTTTTCCATTTGCTTTTTCAGTGAACTGTGTAGCTGATGACATTTGAATTTATTTCCTGAACTTGGTATTAATTTAAGCCTTTCATTGTAACACTAAGACCAAATAGCTGTGTCGCAGTTGAATACACCAATATTTGGTATAATTTATACCTTACACACAGAAGGTTGTCTGACAGTATATGTGGGCATATATTATCTGTGCTTTCAGAAATATCACTAGAAAATGAGTGTTGGTTCATTCATTTTATTTCTGCTGCTTGATTTTTTTTTTTTTTCCTGCTTTTAATTTTAAGAGAAGTATGTTTTGAATCTGTTTTTGTTATTATAGAATAATAATGTGTATTACCCATGGATTGTCTGTAATAATCAGAAAACAATTCCTCTGTTAATGTTGCAATGCAACCATGATTTAGTAGTGTGAGATACAAGTGTGTGTGAGCACGTATATATGTACATCTACATGTGAAGTGAGATGAAGGAAAGCTTCCCCCAGAGCCCTTTCTCCTCCCAGCAGCTTCCCTGTCTCTGATTTTCCCTGAGTTACTGGAGAGCATGGACCCATGCATGTGAGACTGCACTGCTGTTATTAAGTTTATCTTTGGGCACTGTGGAGACAGGTTACTGGGACAGAGAGCTTACAAACCTCTGTGTGGCTGTGAAGATAATCGTGTTTTGCTTATCATGTGCTGAACTGTAAGCAGTCTTTGAAAAGCCAGCAGTTCCTACTGAAAGGGAGTAAGTAATACAAATAAATACAAGGATGTGCTTTTGTACTGTTACACACCAATTTATTTAGATCATGCTGACACTGAATTTTAGATGTGTTTAGAGTTGTGTTGCAAAAAGTGGGCAAGAGGAGTGGTACCAGGATCCCAAGTCCCTCGTGCAGGTTCCCCAGCACTCCCCTGTTGCTAGGCCTGGACACTCATGCTTGCAGTGCAGCTCTCGAGGTCAGCAGAAGAAAACTCAGTGATGGTCCTGTACCAGAGGCACGGCTGGTCAGACAGATCTGTCAGTCACCTGGCTCTGTTAGAACCTCAGGGGCACTGGGGAAGGGGCGGTGGGCCCCTCCTCATGCTGCAGCTTAGTTAAACTAGCTGTGCAACCCATGACACTGGTCCTGAAAAATAAGAATATCAAATTATCTGTGTAATTAGAATTCAGGTTAGAAGTGATGGTTGCCATCCTTTCCAATATCAAGCTGGAAAACTCATGCAGAAGTAAATGGTGTGTATTAAAATCTACTGAAAAGACCCTGCAAACGTAAGCATAAAGCATAACCTGCACAAGCTTGGCTCCTCAACAAAAACATCTGCTGAAGGTAATAACCTGTGGGGTACAAAATACCTGCTGCAAAGTGGCAGAGTTCAGGTCATTTGCGGTGTGTGTGTGTGTGTGTTACTGATTTTGGCTCTAAGCAATAGTTTCTTTTGCTTGGCTGCAAGTACACAGTTACGGTTTTATTTTGCCTTGTGCCTTGCTAATGAATGGGGCAATGTCATACGTGTGTGTAAGGAAGAAAGCATCTGAATTTTTTCAAAGAATGGTACAATTTGAACAGACCAAAAATATAAATACTTCTGACAACACTGGGTCAACTCAGGGGTGCTGAATGTCCTTAATCCTTCTCCAACTAAGGCAGAGCACTCTATTTATTTTTTTTTTAAATCAAAAATGAACTTTTGGTGGAATTGATAGAATTGTCAGAACTTCTGAAAGCTGAATGATTGGTGTTTCCAGTTGTGTTGGCTCTTTGATCCAAGAGGAAAAATTATTAACCCCTTTGATTATTATTTATTATTACCCCCTTTGATTTTTCTTTTTTTTTTTTTTTTTTTTTCTTTTTAATGCAGCCATAAATCTATCCATATGTATTTATAGAGCAAGGAGTACAGCAAGAGGAGCAACATATATTTTGGGAATATCTGCAAGGTCAGATAGCTGTGAAAGTACCTGACATAGTGTGATATCTTACCAGCTCTGATACGTTCATGACGTGCCTTTCTCCCATTTCTCATCTGAACTGCCTATGGAGGAGAAAATAAAAATCGTTAGGTTATGGTCATGAGTGGAGCCAGTGGGTTAATCCTGAAACCAGTACACTTTTGTCTGTCTGTCTCAGATGGAAAATAGTATGAGCAGTAGACCTTAAACGAAACTTGATATTAGCTTTTTTTCTTTCTTTTTCCCTAGTGACTGTACATAGTTTTGAAATGCTGCATGCAAAGAAGAGCAAGAGCAAAGGGGCCTGTTTATTGTTTTAGCCAGAGTGTTCCAAGCAAGGAATTCTTTCTATTCCAAACAATAATTAGATTTTTCTACCATAGAAAGAACTTATTATGTGAAAGACACTTATGTCTTACTAAAGAATAAGGCTCATAACTTCTATTGAGGATTTCAAAGGACAGGTGAGAACTGAGTCACTGAAATGGGTTTTGTTTGTTCTTATTAGACTTGAACTCATACAGGCTTAGAAAGACAGTAATTTCCTGGTAATTGTAGACATGAATTACATTAAACTATTGAGTGGACAAGTTGAGCTTGCAAAACTCTCCTGTATCCCAAGCTTGAGGCTTCATTTCTTTGCATTTTTAGTAGTTTTTTGAGTTGTGGAGTGACATTAACTGCCAGATCCTACAAGCAGGCAGCCCTATTGTCTATTGTCCTCACTTTTCTTGGCTCTGTAAAGAAAGTGAGTGACACAGCGAACAAGAAAGACCACTTCTAAGAGATAGCTGATCATAATGCAATCTTAAATGAAGTTGTCTTGCTAGTACCTTGTCATTGCTTACCATCCTTTAAAGGAAGGAAGGAAGAAAGCAAAAGTCAATTTGCAAGAGGGAGAAACCAGAAAGGGATACAAGTTCAAGCAGTGTTCGCTGTCATGACCCACTAAATATGGTTTTTGCTTAAATGCCATGAAGAACAGAGTATTTAATCTGAATCCTTCCCGTGAAAAGAACATTTTTTAATTTTCTTTTTTAGTAGAAAATGAATGAGCTGACTCTGGGGCTTTTACTGGTCATCTCCCAACTTTTCTCAGATTGTTCTTCCATGGAAGCAGGCAAATCCAGTCCCAAAGCCATCCCTACCCAGAGCTAAACATTAAAAGCAAGGAGGAGCATTGGCAGAAAGTGGTTAGGGGAAGCTCTCAAGCTCTTGCATGCTCCTCCAAAGCTTCACATATCCACGCACCTAGGAAATGGTGTGACAAGAGGCTTCTTAGGCAAGTTCCCAGTGCCTGCAGTCAAGGTAGCTGCTGGCCTCCTTCTTGCAGCCTTTCAGCTCAGGTGGTTCCTCCCTGATGAGATCTAGGAAGTGTTAGAGACTCATAAGGGTGGGGAGAAGCTTGAACTTTCTGAACCTGGAAAAATGTTTAGTTTAGGTTGTGTTCAGGAGTTAGAGAGGCCTTCAGGAGCCTGAGATTATCCTGACTGGACCAGCAGCCCCTGTGCTGAGAAAAGAGGCCTGAGTGCCAAGTCTGAGCTCACGCATGTTCCCTGAGGCGTGGAGGTAGCTGCCCGGGCCAGAGCTCCAGCTGAGTTCTTGGACTGATGGTGTCAGCAGTGATGTCACTTTTCAGATGCTTATTACTTCTGAGGGAAGAGAGGTGGCCTCAGAAATGCAAAGTTGTCATTAAGAGCCATATTCAAAAAAATACATATGTGCTCTGCTGAGAACTATTTTCCTCTGTGATTGCTTTTGTACTGCTGTCTGTGGGAAGGATATAAAAGCAAGAAGGCGGCTCTCATCTCTATTCCAAAATTTATAACACACAGTAAAGACATCACAGGGGAAGTCTGGCATCTCCAGCCATTACTCATGTGGGAAACTCCACTGGAGACACTGGTCATCCACCACTGTACAACAGACTACTACCCTGTACATGGGGGACACTATCTTAAATGACAAGCTTTACACGACTTAGTCATACAGCCCACTGTGCCCAAATTTGAAGAGTGTTCCTTACGTTACTAGTAACACCCAGGTCATGCCCAAGGCTGCTCCAGTGGGTGAGCATTGTTGTGTGGGCAGGGGGAAGCCTGACCTTTAAGCTGCTCCTGCTCTGCTGGCACAGTATGTGTAGCCGTACGTTAACACGTATGGAAAAGGGTTGGACAGTCAGGCCTGAACAAACAGTGTAGCTGAAACATGGCCAGCCCCACAATGAACAAGGGACAGCTGACCTAACAGCTCTATGGAGATGGTGGATTTTGGTGATGTTCCCTGGATTATTTCCTATATCTTGGAGACACTAAGTTCAGCAGTTTTTGGCAATCAGGGGAAAAGAATGATTTAGCTTGCATAGTACAGAGAAAGCTGATGTAAGTCTAATTGGTCTGTTAAAAATGAGAGTTAGCATGGCAGCAAAATTCTCAGAGTGGCACCAAATCCCCCTTTCTCCATATAGCTTCATCACCTGCTCTGCAGGTCCCTTAAAAGATGGAAGAAGCAAAAACACAGCTGGTTTCTGAAACTTGTTTTGGGGCTTTATCACTTACATGAGCTGAGCAAAAAATTTCTGCTGTTTCTTTAGCTTCTGAGATGGTGTGCTTTGAAAATCTGCTACACTAGCTTTTTGCCAGTTAAGACAAATGTTTGTGAGAGAGAAAGAGAGAAAAGTTAAGAATGCTGAGAATATCCAGTAAATAGAAAAGTTTTTGTCTTTCCCTTTTAGTCAAAGATTTTCTGTGTTTGCTGGGATTAGTGAGCTCATGATCTATAAATAGGTTCTATCCAGGGAGGAGAGGCAAGAGGCGGGAGGCTCTAATTAATTATATAGAAATAGTTGTTTTCACAAAATAAGCAGCAAATCCAAGACGTTTGAAGCCAGGCTCGCTGGGCTTGGGGGTGGGGTGTGCCTACAGCATTTACTAGTGAGATCACGGAACAGGACAGGAAATCTCTCCCTAATGCCAAAGAAAACTTTTTTTTTTTCTCCCCCTAGTTCCTTTTATGAAACAACTGTTGAGATTTCCCAACCCCCTTTGAAGCTTATTTTCTGATAATGAATCAAAGGATACACGGGTCCAGATGCCCCACTCCCCCAAACCTTTATACGTACATGCGGCTGTGTGCATGTCAGTGTACTTGGGTATGCAGTTTTGCTTGCTCATGTAAGCAATGATATGATGAGGGTCTTTGGTGAAACAGCAATTTGTGGAGCTGCAGAATTTATGATGTGTGACATTTACATTTGCTGATTTGGTTTGTTAGGGGAATTGTCTGTGTGTTGAAAGCAAAGGAAAAGGAAAGTTTAAGTCTTTAAAACAGATCTTTGCAATGCATAAACAATATTTTTATTCCAGTGTCTAATTTGATTGGATATCAAATATTCTTCAATCATCACATTCAAGAGATTAGATAGATGCTAGTTTCGTGACAATGTCTAGCTAGGCAAGTCTGTATTGAGCCTGTATCTCCCTCTCTGTAATATTTTTCCTAGCAGGTAATGATTAACAATTTTCATGCTATAGTTGCTATTGCCACTGATTTATCATTGGCTTGTCCTTCACGTTGTTCACATTATTACTTGCATCCCACCTGTGTCTGGAAATTATTTACAACAGATGAAACCTGTGAAGCTCAGTCAACAGAGCTGTTATGTTAAAAGAGTGAAACGGTCTTAATTTCTTTCTGTCATGAACATCTTTTTCCTCCTTATGTGAGATCCTGTCACACACTTTGGCAAGTGGAGAAGCGCACACAGAGGAGTTTCTGAATGCAAGGTGTTTGTTTGAAGTTGTTGAGTAAACCATGTGTCAAAAAACTGGAATAAAACTCATGAGATTTTTGCTCTGAAAGCAGAAATGCCCTGAAATGCACAGGAGATTTTTTTCTTGGACCTTTGATTGCTTTTAAAGCAAATGGCCACCTGTGCTGGACCACTGCAGTCCATCTTCAAAGCTACTAGCAGTAATAGGATTTATTTTTTTTCCCAGGCCACATTTCATGCTCACAACTCATGAGAGGGCCGGTGGCCTTCCCAGGTTGCCCGGTGCCACCACCACCACCTGAGAAGCTGACCCCAGGGACGCAGTGCATCCCACCTCTGTGCACAGCTTTTGTGTGCCTTCCTCTGACTCCAGTCTGCGCAGTGTTGGAGTTGGGGGTTGATGGCAGTGGATATTTGAATGCTCTGTGCATTTGTAACTCCTGAAAGAGAGGAGCAAAAAAAAGGAAAACCAAACCCCAAAACTGCTGGCTCAGTTTGTGAGATACTGAGATTTCCAAATGTGAGTTGCTGATGCTTTTGGCGTTGGCTGTCGGCTGAAGTTGAGGAAGGTCTGTGTCTGGCAGGGTCTGACCCAGAAACACCAAGGAAATATTAACTGTTCAGCAGACAGTACTGCTGACAAAGAGGCAAAGCAGACTGCTAGTTCTACAAATAAAAGAGAGGCCCAAAGGGCTTTCAGGTGTGATAATCAGAGCAACTTTTAAGAGGTATCTGAGGTTGATCAGGCTCACTGTTTCACTCATTTCAGATGATTTTTGCTTCAATAGTTGTACAGTGCCAGGAAGAGTTCCCAGCCAGTAATACCACTGATCCTCTTTGTGTTCTTGCAGTTTTAAAATATCTAGCAAAGCCCCATTTTGGAGGAAAGCATGGTATCTGTGGAATTTGTGTTAGGAAAAAATGAACTGTTGTGTGCATGAGAAGGGGCCTCCAAGATTAAATTACTGTGAGCTACACTTGCCCTCAGTCATAGGGAAACTCAGCCTGAGCCAGTCTTTTTATTTGGAAAAAAAAAAAATCCCCAAGCTTTCAGGACCTCAGGCACCCGTAATTGCTTTGTACATGTGGGTAACTGTGACCCATGTTCTTTGGTGACCTCAGTTGCAGTGGAAAGAAAGTAAATCAGTATGCTCAGGGGGTGGCAATTAAATGAATTGACAAATCTTCATGTGAAGACCTTTAGTGAAGGTGTTAAGAGCAGAGAGAGATAAGGATAGGAGCAAAACAAAAATTATGCTCTCAAAACCCTTGGGGAAACCCACAAGTTGTTGATAGTACGACTGAAGGGCTTAGAAAAAGATTATGAAGAGTAATTTGAAGAAACCACCTCAAATATCATCAAAGAGGTGAGCCTTTATTTTAGGTTCCTGACATGGGAAGTGTTTGTCCTACCTGGCTTTGCTAGCTAAGTGTGTAGGAAGCAGATTACCAGCTGTGAACATATGTTCAGTGATATCTCCCAAAAGTAAGAAGCTCTTAAAATGCAGTTCAGGTCTATATAATTGTCCTGTTGGGTGGAACAAAACATCCAGTTCATCTAAGCTCTCATTTGGGAAAGTGTCCCTCTTCACCAAACATACTCATACCTCAGTAATTCCAATTTGTATGTGCTTTAAGTCAGGGTCCACGATGAGAACAAAAAACTGTCTAAATTTAACAAAACGGTGTTTTTCCCAGTGCCTTATGTAAGCCTCTACCTTTGCAGGTCAGAGAACCTGCACTTCCAAATAATTAGTGGGGAGAGTTAGTTGTAAAGTCTGTGTACTGGAGAGTATATAGTAGGTAGATGCATAGTATCTAACTTTTGAGACATAGCATAGCATGAAGTGGACAGTGCAAGTAGCCCTCCTTTGTGATATTTTCATAGCATATTTGTTTTAGGACTTCTTGGATGAGGACACTGGTCATGGTCCTCTGTGGTGTCAAGTGTAATGGTTCACAGACAGGCGTTAGAGAACAAGACGAACAATAATGACAAGAAAAGCAATAACAAGAGTATGTGCTCTGGCAACAAGTGCAGGGTTCCTCAGTATTCACTCTTGTCGTTCTTCTGTACCCTCTGTAAAACATGCAGCAGCGTCAAAAAACCTAACAAGTTAAATAAATTCTCAACATCTTCAAAACAGGAGTGTTCTGCCAACGTATTATCAAGGCTTCCAGGACATTTTCTCCTCTGTTCCAGAGCATATGTGCTAGTAGCCAGGATTTGCAGGGGAGACTTTTATTCCATCTAAACAGCAACAGAAAAGCTTTAATTTGAGTATAGCTAAGGAAAGATAAATATAACCTACTGGTTTATAAAATGCATTTTTTAAAAGTTGGGGTTTTTTTCCTTCTAAAAAAATACACAGCTTAACAATTCTGCAATGAAGATATTTTCAGTGCCTTTCATTAGTGATTTTAATCCATTAAAAAATAACAGCTAATCAGAAGATTATTTACAAGGGTGAAGTCAGCTCTGGCACAGATACTCGACAGTATTCAGAACAGAACTGAACATACCCTGATTTTATAAATTAATATTAAAAAAAAAACCCAGAGCCATATCCAGCACATCATTTTGCAAGTTTAGTATTGTTCTGCTGCATCTCCCTGTTGACATTTCAGATGTAGTACCTACTAGTAGCTGGTGTGCGTAGAAAAGCAGAGGGCTGGCAGACCATAAATGAGTGTTAGAATAGTTGAATTCACACCTTCTCTATGAGAGCACTGGTGCAAAATAACACAAGTGACCTATACTTTTCTATTTGTTTGCTTTTGCTGATAGTAATAATTTGGTAGAAGAGTTGTCAGATGGATAAAAGCCTGGTACTGGAGATTGTTGAAAGGGAGTTAATGAGCTAGGGGAGATTACTTAATGAGATGCTTGAGGCAAGGAGTTTGCAACTCGTCATGGGTGAGGCTGAAGGCTGGGAGCAAGTTGAGAAAGTGTGCTGATGACCTCATCAATTCAGAGGCGTTGCTCTACCTTTGAGGAAGAAATGAATGACCCTTATGGTGGGAAAAATAAAAACAGAGTATGATTATATGAACTCCTAGATCAGGCTCAGGAAGGTTGGAGGGTTTGGTTTGACATACGTGAGGCAGAGAAGGGTCAGGGTGTATCGACTGATCAATAAGTCATCACATACAACCTATGTGAGACTCTCTTGGGAAAAAAAAACCCAAACATATGCAATCTGATTTGAAAATCAAGGTGAAGCTGAAGAAGCTTCAATATCCTGCTTTAGGCTGTGCCATTTCACAAATGGTGGTGGTTTTTCATCATCCAGACTCAAGAAGAGGGAGCTCAGTTAGGACCACATGTTGCGTTGGTATGTCAACATGAAGACTCTTCCCAGAAACAGAGTCTCCGACCCATGACTGTGTTTTATCCAGAGCCAGGCAACCTTTCTGCCACCAGCAGTTCTCTCTTACTGTTTTCTTAAGGCATTCTCTTTTCCTTCTTTTTAAGTCTTAGATTTGGCAGCTAACCATGTTGAAAATGACCCTTCATGATCAAAGTAAACAATATTTAAGAAATCTTCTAAAAATGTTTGTTTCAGAAGGAGGGGGGACAAACAGCAGCTGTCTTTGAGCAGGGTTTAATTCTAATAATGGGCCTTTTGCAGCATTGTACCTAAAGTTATCTGCTCTTGTGCTCTAGCTGGCACTGGTCCCACCTTTGTACCTCAAGAACATTGGACCCACCAAATACTATTAAGGGAAGACAGACTTTTTAGATGCCAAAATACATGCAGTGAACGACTTATTTGGTATGACCTGTTCTAGTGCTGACAAGCTGTTTTCTTAGTGATAACCTACCTTATGTGGCCTGAAAAACATGTGGTTCTCTTGCAGTCTAGTTATCTCTGTGACAGGAAAAGAAAAAAATTTGAGATGCTTCCATATGTTATATCCCCAGATAATCAGCTAGGTGAAGCCAGCAAAAGGGTACAGCTCTTGGGCTATTCTGGGGTAAGATAATGATCCCATAATCCAACATCTCATGTATGTGGTTGAAAAGCTTTACTCCTGTTGAAATGCTCTCTGGACCAAGCTGAACGTATTGTTTTAAGCATTCAGCTCAATCTAGCTTGTCTACTTGTCTGAAGCAAATTACTCTGATAGCCCCTTGCTTTCTTCTGCTTAGGTGTCGGAGTTGTTTTGGGTGATAAGGATTTGACTGCACATCGTGTATGAGTTAGGGACAAGAGTATGAGGAGACATTGCTCTGAGGCACATCCCATGTTGTCAGACTGTAGCCAGTATACTCAGAGCTCCCTTGCTCGGCACCTGCCCACTTCTGCTGACACGGGTGCTGGCCAAAGATCCCAGTGAAGGACACAGCTGGTCTCCCCCAGTGAAGACTGTGTAGGGCACCAGGTGAATATCTGAAACAGCAGAGAGATGGGAAAGCAGTTGACTCTCTCAAGTCTTAAATTTAGCAAATAGCAACATTCCCAGGTTGCTGCTTCTATGCCCTGTATTAATATCATCATTACCAGCTTTCTGTACTACTTAGTTGAAACCACTTGTAGTATTTATCCTTCAAAAGTCTTCTATCCAAAAATAAGGCCGTTTTGTTACTTCACTTTATCTCTGTCATGTTCATACACCCAATTACATCATTTGTTTGACAGTATTATGCTGCAGGATTTATGCTGAGTTATTGTTTCGCTGTGTGCACCTTATAGAACTTGAGTGTTTGCTCGTGTTGTAATTATCAGGAGCTTTTCTTTCTGTGATAAAGGACTTTGAGAAACAGACTATGAGCCAGCCTGAGCTTCATGTTTCTCATACCCAGGTCTGCATTTGTTATGCAGTAATAGTACAGCTATTTGGCTAATTAGCTGGCAGTTTATCTGATCGGCTCTCCTAAGAATATGAAATGCTGTGAAATGTTTCAGAAAGAAAACAAGGTTTTCCAGATAAAGCTTCACACTGTCTCTTTGGAAAGGAAACTTCCAACCCCTTTGGCAATGTTTTCTAAGCAAACTAGAAACTGTTATGGAAACTCATGCAATAAGCTGGGTTATACTGTCACAGAGAAGCGTTGCACACTAACACTAAAAACATTACCTAACATCAGTGAGAAGTGACGCTCAGAATTTCTGGAAGCCCTGACTTACGCTGTTTCCGTTCCCTATTTGTTCGATACGACAGCACCAACTCTTCAGCTTGCTGGAATAGTGTGAAAATTAAATTTATTTAGTGCTTACAGAGTGCCCATGTGTAACAGAGCTGAACACCATAGGAAAGCCCATGAAGAAACAATTTTCTCTCTCTCTCCAAAACAGTGTGCTGCAAATAAAGCCTGAAGCCAGACAGTGAGCAGTGAAGGAAAAACAAAGTGTTTACTCATTAGCTGAGCTTCTGCATCTTAATCACAGAGCAAAGCAAGGGGTCTATAGGAAAAGTTTTCTGGGTAGTCTGTGTAGTTTAGAAATATGCAGAAAGCTGAACCAGTGTGGTGCAGGCAAACTTACACTGGTGAGGCCGCACCTTGAATACTGTGTTCAGTTTTGGGCCTCTCACTACAAGAAGGACACTTTGGATGCGCTGGAGAGTGAAGGGTCTGGAGCACAAGTCTGATGAGGAGCGGCTGAGGGAACTGGGGGGTTCAGTCTGCAGAAGAGGAGGCTGAGGGGAGACCTCATTGCTCTCTACAACTCCCTGACAGGAGGGGGTAGTGAGGGGGGGTTGGTCTCTTCTCCCAGGTAACAGTGATAAGACGAGGGGTAATGGCCTCTAATTGTGCCAGGGGAGGTTTAGATTGGATATTAGGAAAAATTTCTTCACTGAAATGGTTATCAAACACTGGCCCAGGCTGCCCAGGGCAGTGGTGGCGTTCTCATCCCTGGAGGGATTTCAGAGCCGTGTAGATGAGGTGCTGAGGGACATGGGGTAGTGGTGACTTGGCAGTGCTGGGTTAATGGTTGAACTTTGATCATCTTAAAGGTCTTTTCCAACCAAAATGATTCTGTAATTCTATGATTGTTTACTAACGTTGAACAGTTTGGCTTTGCAGCATTAATAGAATCATAGAATATCTCAAGTTAGAAGGCACCCACAAAGATGGAGTCCAAATCACTGCTTTTTGCAGGACTATCTAATCCTAAATCATGTGACGAAGAGTATCGACCAGATGCTCTTTGAACTCTGACAATTTTGGTGCCATGACCACTTCCCTGGGAAGCCTGTTCCAGTGACCGACCACCCTCCCGGTGAAGAACTTTTTCCTAATGTCCAATCTGAACTTCCATAATGTTAATATTAATCATTAAACTAGATGCTAATGAAGCCAAAAGCTGGTTCAAGTCAATCTTACTGCATCCATTAAGGTGTTGCAAGAAACAACATCAAAACCAGTCAATGGAACATTATCTGTCATTTCCTTAACAGGCCATTATAAAACAACTGGCATCTGCCTGTCTGCTGTCAGGACTGCAAAGGCAGGCAGCCTCTAACATGCATAATGAAGAAGTACTGCGCTTCTTCTGTTATCAAGATAAGAGTTCTTTCTGTTATCGTGTTTCTTGGCATCTCTGAAGTGATATGGCTTTGAGAAGAGGAGGCAGCCTCTTGGGTCTGTCTGGTCACTGTCACCACCAGACAGCTATGTAAACAGAAAACCCTCTTGAATGAACAGAGGCTGGGAGTTGATGAAAGAGAGTTCATAGGTTGCCACAGTTAGACAGCAAGGGACATTTGAACAACACAGAGCCAAGAATGTTCCCAGAGGAAACAGCTGTGAAATTTTTCGTTTGATTACGCAGCTGCTCAGGGTTTGTGTTCACTTGATCACTCGCATAAAACTGGAGAACCTCCCAGACTGCTGAGAGGAAAAGGCAAGTGAAGGGGATGCTTCACCATGAAGCACTTGCTCTGCTGTTTCATGTTAAGTGGAGGAGAAAATCTAACACAGCATATGAGGGTGGCAGGTTTGTACGACGGAAGCTAGATATTTGATTTGCTGGGCAGTTCCATCTTTTGTATATCTGGAAGTAGAAGCCTACTGAAGATTGAAGGGAAACAAATCCATAAAGAAGATGAATGTGGAGGCCACTGCTCTGGCATTTGAGTAGTGCTGGAGTAATATCATGCCATCAGACATCTCCAAGCACACATGGATTTTTCTCCTTACGTTATTTTCTTTTCACATGAAATCAGTGAAATACTGTCTGTGTCAGATAAGAAACGTAGCATTAGGGCTCTTATTTTCTATAAATGTGTGCCCTGATTTGAACCATGGTTTTGAAGATAAGGGAGACCTTGTCTTTCAGATATCACAGGAAGCAGTTAAATGAACAAGAATCTGACTACTGTCAGAGTTGTAATTATGATAATAGTAACATCTGTAGAGCACTAATGCTGTGCTTGGTCGGAATGTGAAAGGCAGAGAGGTATTTCCTGGAGATGCTTATAGCCCAAGTCCATGGTTCAGGAAGCTGCTTCTGTATGTGCTTGTTACAGCTGAGAATGGTACTTATGTAGATGCTTAATTTTAAGTGCATATTTAAAGCATAACTCATATTTCAAGTGATTTGGGAAGCGTGCATAAGGAGACAGAGCCTGCACTTCACCAACTGCTGTAGATACCGAAAATAAGTCAAATTGTATGTCCTGTAGCTAAGAGATTCTTAGCTGCATGTCTAGAATAGAGTTAATTTCTAGATTTAGATGTCTAAATTTAGATTCATATTGTAGCTGCATAACATCAATACCATAGCTCCAGTGACGATCTAGTCAATAGTAGGGCCTAGAGAGATATCCAGGGCATGCTGACCTGGACCCAGAGACTTACTTATGGAGCCATTCCATTCAATAGAATTGTTGGGGGTTTTTTGTTTTGTTTTAGTGGAGTCAACAGTCAAGCAGGATAAGGCTGCTCTAACCTTTTTCTTTTGTATTATTGACAATGTTAATAATCTGTAATTGTTTAGCATGAGAGGGGTTCATCCCCTACTTTATCTATGTTACCATTGTATCACTAAAGCAGGTTAGTATCTGTATCAGCGTGATTCGTCCTGTGGACCAGAGAAAGCGATCAGGGCAGTGAATGACACCAGGAGCAGATGGATGTTTTCTCTAGCAGCTATGCATGATGTGACTTGGTCACTGTTACCCAGTACAGTTTTCTCTTTATGATACTGGTACCTGGAAAAACTACCTTGGGGAACCTGTATTCTGAACCTTTGAAAGCTGCCTTTTAATAAATAGAGGGAACAACTGATGGTCTGAGTTATCCAAGAACCTTGGGCTCATCCCCTGACTCTAATGTGTTTAGTCATGCAGTGTTTTCCTGTGATCTGTATCTCTGAGCAATGTTCTGATGATTGTCTACTTTCCAGTGCTGATCTCACTGAGGTGGTGTGAGGAAGTGCAACGTGCACTTTTCCTTACTCAGTTGAGAATTAGTTTTCTGGGAATAGCAGTGCTATGGTGGGAAATGTTTAGTTTTCTAAGATACTTCATCACAATGGTATTTCTTAGTAATCCCCATTTTCTCCCCAAATCTATCATCTCATGGTCTTTTTTGTATTTTCTTACAGGAGGAACTGGGTATTGCCTGCGAGTTGCTGGAGTCAGACTTCCTCAAGTGCAGCGTGGGATTTCCTTTCATGAGATCGAAATCTAGGGTAATGTTGTGATATTTGCATTTGCAGAGTGATGGTCCATTCGCCTCTTTGTATCCAAGGAGTGGCTGAAAGGGCAACTGCTCTGTTAAATGTTTGTGATTAATACTTTCTGTAGCTTTCTAACCCAGATACTCAAGCCTTTCACGGTTATGGAGGGTAGCTGTCCTCTTTCACACGAGATAGAGCCAATGACAGTACCCTGTGTATTGCAATACGTTGCTCTTGAAAAAACGATACAAGAGTTGCAGCTATGAAAAATTTACATATTTCCTCTGCAGAAAATTAGAAAGACACTCTGTCGTATTTATGTTGCCTTATTCTGTTTTTTATTTTTATCTTCTCTCACATTGAAGTGCAGCTGAATTTCTACGAAATACACTGAAAATGTCTTAATGACTTTTTCATATTATGGTCTTCTGGTAGCTTTTAAAAAGGATTTTGTTCAGTAGTAGAAGATGAACTCTCTCACAATGTTTAGAATTCCAGCTGGATTCTTTCTGTCACTAAAACTCACTGTACAAATGACCAACTCATAAAGGTTAGATGATGAGGAATAACTTCAGGGTGACCTGAAAAAAATGAGTCTGAAGTTTTTCAGAGAATTTCAATTTCAAAAACTAATAATTTCCATTTGAATTGACACGTCCTTTGACCTGACATGAATTTTTTTATCTGTTTTATTGACTGTAAGATGCTCTTTTGAGACATTGAAAAATATTTTAAATAGAATGGAAAAAACAAGTGCACAAACAAAATATTATCTGGAATGTAAGAATTTGTGTTTTGCTTCAGAATGACATAGTTAGGTTATCTTCAATTTTTTTTTTTCAGCAAGCCACTGGAATTAGCATGAATTTGGAAACTCACTTGGCTAAAAGCTGCTCTGGAGTTAGGTAGAAACATTGTCGTGTGGAAAAGTTAATGTAGTGCTACAGTGGTTATCAAAGTAGATTCTCATTTCAAAATTAGCACCTGATTTTATCCATTATGATGGGTGGCCTGAACTCTGCTTTAGCTTGTGCCAGTTGCTCCAGGTCTCTGTGCAGGCCTATGGCATGATCCTTATTCCCCCAAAAGTTCTCTTCACCAACAAGTAACATATAGATCAGTGCTGAGGTAGTTTCAGGTAGCAATCCCCTTGTATTGGCAGACTCTTGCCCTGGCAGATGATCTCCTCAAGAAATATCATTGAATGGCAATTCTAGTAAAGGCCTTTTCACAATGAAAGAAAAATCAGACTCTAGTATTTGAACAGAGACACAATTACTGAAATTTAAAAGCTGTTCTACAGTAGAGGAGGCTCTCTCGCACGTATCAAAATACTTTACATTTGTACAGCTAGGCCAGTAAAATATATGTGAAGTTTCAGAATAAACACAATTTAAAATAATATACAGTCTCTCTAAACACTGCTTTTTCTTTGTGCAGTATGAGTTCAGTGTGATCTTTGACACAAGCCACTTGTCAGGGCAGGAGGAAACGCTTACCTTCCTGGTCACTGCCCAAAGGTAAGGGAACCTTTGTACGTCTTGATCACTTGGAAAGTCTTTGTTGCATGAAGTGTATGTTATGTATGCTTGACAGTTGTTGATATTAGTTGTAAACACGTGCATGTGTAGTGAATGAGATTAAATTACTGGGGCTAAATGCTTGTATTTTGATAATACAGAGGAACTACGTGACACAGCTTTCTGAAAAATGAGGTAGAATCATACTTAGGCTTTCTTTGCCAGGCAGTTGCAATTCTAAAGGAGCATTTTGTGTTCGCTCGGTCGGAAGGCCCTTGTGTTTCTGTGCCCATCCCTTTGGGCCCTGTATCAAGCTCAGCTCAGCTGCAGTTGATGATCATCACCAGGCAGACCCATTTGTTCCAGCATTTGAATGAAATAGGCATGCTTGGATGCAAACCAAAAAAGATAAATGCTTTCATCAGATGGTCAGGGATCTCACTGACAGTTTCCGAAGTTGTGCGTCTGTTTTTCCCCCTCTGGATCTTCAGCGAGCTATGACAGGCTGTGTGAAACAGCTGAATAGGGTCCTTCCCCAAGGGCACTTGGAGCAGGCATTGAAGTAGGGTGATGCCAAGTATGCTCGCGTAGGGATTTTATCTCGGGCAGAATAAAAGGTGTGGCACATTCTCTGTGCCTCCTAAGATGATGTGGCACGAAGAAGCAGACTCCATGAGTGATTCAAGTCACAGATGCTGTCAGGGTGTGTATGGGAACTGATAATAGCACAGATCTGTTAACCTGGGCCATGAACTGCTGCTCTGACGTGCTGGGTGCGTGACTGGTTCCTGCTTCCACTTACTGTATGAGTGGGCCAACTTCATACCCTCCCATGTCAAAAACAGGATCTCCAGGCTGAATTCTCCTCCCCAATTTAATGACACCCCACCAAGCAGCTGGAGATGAGAGATGAGATGTAGCAGTTGCTGAGTGACTGCTCTCATAAGGCGTGGTCCTCCCCTTCAGTAACAGCTGTAGGTGGGAACAAGATCCTGCAGCACATGGGGCTGGTATGAAACACTGAAAGTGAGACCTCACATCAGAGGGGTAAGACCGTGTCTTGCATGTTAAATAAGTTTTATTCTCCATGAGGAGAAATTAATCATGTGTTCAGATGACTCCATGATGCTTCTAGGTCAGGGAGATGCATCAGATTCTGCTAGGATAATGGAGCCGGTGCAAAGATGGGCCAGCACTGCTTTCACTGGTTTTCCAGATTGTAGCTCTCTTTCCCTGCTTTGGATAGCACAGGACTTTCCTCGCTAGCCTCACTCCTCTGTGCCTTACTAGTGAGAAGGGTTAGTGCCTTTAGATGGAATAGAGAAATAAATAGCAGTTTGTACACATAGTGAGAATGCTCAGAGGGATTAAGAGAAAGTTTCTCATTTCACAGGGATGGGCAGGAGGGCAGTTGTGTTTTGAAGGATTCAGCTGAACCTCCAAAGACAACAGTGCAGGTCCCAGTGATGATTACCATCATTTTCTCTGTGACTTTGGGCAAGTTGCTCAATTCCCTCAGTGTCAAATAAGTGTAATAAAATCTTTCTACCGCATGAGTTGCTGGGCTGTAGCAGGGAGCCCTGGGGTAAAGTCATTGATAAGGAGGTGGAAAGGAAGTGTCTGTGCTGTGGCCAGACTGCAATGAGCAGGGTCATTGTTTCCACACAAAACTGGAGCTGGACACAGAGAAGCTATGCCACGCTGTCATGGGAAAGTCTGTATTGCCCTTCAAGTGGCTGCTTAAGCCTGTCCCTTGTAGCTGCAAGTTTGGCAGTAGCATCTGTAACAAAAGACTGGTTCAGTAGTGGGAGAGATCAGTCAGAGAAGGACTAAATATTACATTTATTTTTGTTTGTTTAAAGACCCCCCAGATCCCTTTCTGTGCTTCCTTGACAGAACTATTTTTCTAGAGCTAGACTGAACTGTATTCTCCTTTACTGACAGTACCTTTGCTGCATTTGAAACAGATAATAAGCACATACCCATGACCCCTATATGGAATTCTACTTGCTTATTCTGCTTGCCACCATGGTATCTCGTTATTTGTGTTGGATGAGAAATGTCTCCATTTTGGACTCTTTGAGACTGTTCAGAGGAAAAGCTTTTATTAAATGTTTTTTTCCTGGGACTGAAGTTTGTGGCTTTTTCCATCTGGGCCATAGTTTTATTAGGAGACATGGCCAATGTGGCAGTTGCAGAAAGCTGAGCTGTATCTATGCATGCATGTAGCCAGCAGGCTCTGCTTTTGTAATCTGAGCAACTCATCATCTTTGTGGTATCACTTGGAATGTTACTACCTGCTGTTGCCTCAGTGATACCGTCCTCAAATAAATAGGATCATATATTTTGTTTTGCCAGTTTGATTTGTGAATAAATCCAATGAACTGCAAGGCAAAAGTGATTCCAGAGTCACTGCTGAAGAAATTGGAAATACATGTAACATATCTTTCAAGATTGTTCTTCTGAGCTGTCACACACCAAGCAGACTCATCATCAGAATTAGAATTATTACAAGCTTGCCTGTTGGACGTGCATTTCGGGAACCTTTCCCAGACTTCATACATCAGTGTTCACACTGAAATAAACTGACACAAATGAGAGATAATTGCTCACTTTTCTCTTTCCTCCTTCTGCTTTTGACCAGTTGAGGCAATTGCCTTTGAAACCGTGAAGTAGGAGTGCTTTCGTTTTGGCAGCTAAGGACGGGAAGAGGGGCTGGAACTGCAGAGAGGTTATGGCCAGTTGGGTACAAGGGTCTCACCCAAAAACCTCCTCGTAGTGTCACCAAATTAGTGCTGTGGTACAGTGCTGGTACAATGAAAGTGCAGTTTCATTTACTGAGTGAAGGCACTCTGTGGGGTGTGTGTATCCCTCCCAAACTGATGTGCAGTCAGGCTGGGAGAAAATGAACTCTTGCATTGGAGACTCAGTGTCCTTGTTTCTCTCCGCTGTGTCTGATGGCTGCTGTAGTTTCACACAGCCGTTTGAATTCACACTTTGCTCCAAGATAATTTTTTTTTGGTGTGAGCCTGATCATGTCACAGCCACAGAGAAGTAGTTGCAAAACACGTGCTTTATGCGTGTGCCCTCTCCAAGGTGGGATGAACAAATGTAACTCTTAATCTTTAAGAGGCTTCTTAAGGAGAGCTGACATCACTCAAACGGAGAGGCTTGGAGTACAAGGGAGAGAGATGGTAGCTGTGAAACTGTGTGATGTATTGCAAAGGCTGTTGATTTACAGCATGTTTATTTTTCCTTTCTGGCACAGTGGAAACCTAGAACGCACTGAATCTCTGCATGATAATACTCTAACCCTGTCAGTGCCCCTGATGCATGAAGTGGACTCATCTATCAATGGGTAAGTACCAGTCACCAAATGAAAACAACAATAGTAATAACAATCCTAACAATAACATCTGAGCCTCTTCCAGTGAAAAACTGAATTCTTCTCTCTGTTTACATGTAGCCAGACTGTTGCTTTTCCGCTGTTTCCCAGACTCTGGAAATACAGAAAATCTCTTTCATTATCTGGGAATTTTATTTGTCATGCTTTTCATTCCAACACTGTACCTCTTTCTCAGTCCCTTCTAGTTAACACTAATTAGCTACCATCACATTTATAGTAGATATTTTAGTGATTGTATTTGAATTCATGTGATTCTGTAGATATGATAGACCTTAAAATAAAATAAAAAGAGAACAAATAAATCACATGTTGTTCCTTAGGGCATGTCTTTAAGGATATTGTTGAGAATCACCAGGCCAAAGGTTAGGGTCAAATGTTCTGGGATTTTAAGGAGCTTGGTGGAGTCTAACTGTTTGCCTTTCTGTTTAATTTCACAATCAGAAGCTTCTGCTTCTGTTCATTTTTCCACTCCCTAGTCTGCGAGGCATCTGAATACCAACCGAGGAACATCACTCACCCTTTGACTGAAATACTTGTGTAACACACAGCCATTGTCCTTTCTCTGGGGCTGCACATGTGTGAGTTCCTGCCTTTGTACTCAGGGGTCTTCCCTTCCAGTTCTGCATTACAGTTTTAAGACTAGAACGAAATATTTGTGATCAGTGCCAACAGACAGACCATCATGTGGCACAGACAGTGCTCGAGTTGGAACTGGGGGACCTTGTCACTGATGGTGAATTAGCATCCATGTAGGCTGAGAAAGTTGACATTCATTCCTAAACTGGGGAAGCAAAAACTCATCAGCAGTGTCCCCAAGAGGTTGGTGTCTGTTTTAGCCACCATTTATGGCAGCCTCCAGGGAATACATATTGTCTAGATGACCAGTGCAGGTTGGCATCAGTAGGAAAAGATTCCCTTGACCAGTGTGCTACATGTGTAGGAACAAAGTTACCTGCACTGACATATGATTTGGCTGAAAAGCTGAGTAAACTCAGACTCATGGCCTAGTCTGGGTTTTACCACGTAAAATTGATTTCCCCTTTTGTTTCATAGAAATAAAATCCCTTAATTACTGACATAATAATCAGAAAGGGTAGAAGATACACCTGAGCCTGCTCAGAGAAGTGAAGAGTGCTGTCAGACCTCACAAGATGTCTAACAAGGACAAAAATCTCTATATTGAGAGCACACTCTCAGTAGCATGTTCTGGAATTTTTTGAATGCTTTCATTGTTACAAATTGTGCAGAAGTTTAACTCTGTATCCCTTGCTTCCAGATACTGTGGTACATATCAATTTTTGTACAACTTTACAGTAATTTTTGTCTGTGTCTTTAGATCTCTGTCATCTAGAGAATATTGCATGCCAAAAAAAAAAAAGATAAAATTTGGACTCTTTCTCTTCAGAATGTACATTTTTGAAGCACAAGGTCTCTGAACTTATAAGCCCCTCCCAACTGATTATGTGGATTGTATTTTTCTTTCTCATAGACAAGATTTAGTTAATTCAAGTTCACAGAATGTCCAGTTACCAGGGAAAAGTTTGGTTTATTGGAGGGCACAACATTCCCAGGAATGGTAGTTATTAGTAATAGTCTTTTTTGGATGGTGTGTTTTTAAAGCTTATTTTTATTAACTATCCTGCATGTGAGTCTACAAGAGCAAACTTCATCCCTGGTCATAAATAGCCTGGAAGGGCTTGTACCATGTTTGGGAGGAGCCTTCTGGCACAATGCCGTAAATGGGAGGAGTAAATCTGTGGCTCGCTGTTTCCTCTAGAAATCCCTGGCATAGGAGGCAGGCAGGAAAAAAAGGAAATGTACCTAAACAGGCTTAAAATCCTGTCTCAAAAAGCTCTGACCAAAAAGGACAGCCTGGGAAAGAGGCAGAGTTTTAGGCAGTCCCTTTCCAAAGTTTGTCTGAAATTCCACCAGCACCCTTTCCAGCCAGTGGAGCAGCCTGAGATTAGAAGGAGGCACAAAGGATGCTTGAAGCACTCCTAGTCCTCTTCTGCAGGATTTCCAGGTACTGTGTTGTGCTTCCAAGTCTTTTCTGATAAAACCATACTGCACTGCACTTTGTGATAAGACAGTAAGAGTCATTGAGGAGACTTGGCCTGTGCCACTGTAGTTGAAAGCAAGTTATATCCCCCCCTCTACTCTTTTCTTTAGCCATCTGCTAATCATAAAGGTAGTGAGGCTCAGATAATTAATGTTTATTCCTGCAATGCTCTCTAAATGGTAGCTAAAACTGAAATGTTACTTCAGTAAATATGTAACTGAAAGTATTCCTATTGGTAACTGTTTTTTCAGGTTAACTTGATAGTGCAATGATTTCCTGGGTTACACATGCTATAGGATTTGCACAAATCATCCATAGCAGGGGACCCTGGAGAAGAGGTTTTGTGATAGGAAAGGAGAAAATGAGATAAGTAACCAAAATAAGTCTACTTCAGTAACTGGGTGTTAATCCAAGTCAGTTGAGATGCTGCTTGTGTAGTCTAGTGTTACCAAGAGGAAATAAAATCACAAATAATAGATTAATGTAAAACGTTCCCATAGAATTTCACATGACCAGAAAGCAAGGGGTGCAATTCAGCTTGCCACAAATATATTTAATTTTGGGAACAAACACAGCTTACTAAATCTGTGTCTTGATCTTTCAGAGAAGTCTTCCCTACTTCATTTTTCTATGGTGATTCTGTGGAAGCATCCAACTTCGTTCAGTTGGAGAATCACGAATGCCTTTTCCAGTCTCTCAACTTCACACTCCAGGTAAATCTGATCCTTATTTTGACTGCTTTCCTGCTTGACAGCACATTCTGGTTTTGTGTCTCTTTATTCTGAGTGCGGTATGGGCCTTGGTGCATGTTTCTGAATCACAGTATGTTGTGCAATGCATTCTTGATCGAATGCCATATTTACAGCATGCAGGGATGGTATGTTTCCTTATCTGAATATATTATAACAAGAATTACAAATAAGGCATCTCGCTTCCACAGGAGTGAAGCTGCTAACATTTGCTTCTATTTTATCTTTCATCACATGCCAAGTAAAGAGCTCTAGTTACTCGAGTGCCACATGTTGGATGCAGTTGCAGGTTCAAAAGGAAGGAGTAATTCTTTTTAGTGGCACGGCTATTGAGCAGAGGAGTGGGCAGCCTTTATCCGTAAGAACAAACACATACCTGTGCAAGGGATTCAGACTTCTAAAATGCTCCTGGTATGAAAATGTTTATAGCACTACTCATAAGAGTACAGCACAGGGAAGAGACTGTGACACTAAAAAGACAGATGTGAGAAAGTTTCATTAAATGTCTCATAGCATCTCAGTGTTGTTTGTGTTATCTATAGATTACCCTTCACATGGAAGTTAGATGGGTTCCTGATGTGGCAAAACATATGGATGAGTTATTATAACACGCTCTTGTGATGCGGCCGAAGTGAACTTGTCTCGCTGCCATGACTGTATCTGTTACAAGCGCTTGAAATCCTTTTTGACCGCTAGATGGAACTAGGGAATGATAAATAGTGCAGAGGTGGGGGAATCATTTATTACAAAAAATAGTCTTTTGCCTTTTTTCCCCTTTCTGTTCTCCTAGGCATGAATGCCACTCGGCTCATAATGAATAACACATGTCTTCCTCCGTGGACAGGCTGTGGTCCAGAGCAATTAAGCCCCCACTGTCATGCAGTGCCCTTAGCTATTTACTGAGAAGGAGTGAAAGCAGGATTTCAGGACATTAAAGCTTTTGTGAACCAGGCTATTAATTCTTGTGATTCTGATTTCATTCTTGAGGGTTTATAGGTCTTCCCCCCTCCCTCCCCCTTCTCCTGCCATAGCCAGTTATTGGTTAAAAACAGATAAAGGACAGATGTACTGATGCTTTAACTAGATGAATATTTTCAATAAAACAAAGTGATAACAGGTAAGGGAGAGAGAATCTATATATTGACAGAGCCACCAGTTGTTCTGCCCCATCCTCTTGTCTCTCTCACACACACAAGTTGCAATATAATTACTTTTTTTTCCATATAGAAGTAGTAAATTACACTGTAACAAGTCACAGATCTGCTCTTCAGTAACATGCTGAACCTCATAACTGTGTGTGTCAGAGAGAAAGGATAGAGTTTCATAATGGGCAAAGCATGGTTTGTATCACTGTTTGCTTAATTGGTTTGAATGATTTGCCTGCCATTTATTAAACTTCTCCAGATGGAGAAAAGTAATAGTTTCTTTACCAAGAAAAAGAGATGATTTACAAAAATATGGGGCTTTATACCAGTTTTGAGATGTGCAAATCTATGCCATGTCCAATGTTAATAAGGAAACGGATCTATGCATCATTTTTGAGGCATAACAAGATGCTCAATGAAAATGCCTTTTCTGTACTAACTCTTATATCTAATCTCAGTGAGATAATCAAGTTTTTTTAAATGTCTAACATGAAACCTTATGTTTTTATTTCATGCAGCATTTATCATGCTCCATTGTAGTGAGATTTCTCCCCCTGCCTGGAGCCTCAGGGTTTTTTGTAAGGATTTGGCATTGTGAGCCAATTCTTTTTATCAGTCAGGCATTTCTTCAAATATAAACAGTGTTCGAAGAACGAAAACCTGTTGGTTTTAATATTTGTACCTTATACAATTGACAACTGATTGCTACATCTTTTGACAGTACTGTCTCGATGTGGATAAATATTCTAATGGTTGTAATGTTTTTACTGTATGCACTTATATATGTGTTGTTAGAAGCAACCAGGAAATATTTTTCCTAATAGGAAAATGTAGACAGACATGAAAACTTATTTTCATTGAAATTTTTCCATGGATTGTTTCTTTTCAGCAAAAACCCACAAATTTTGGAATTTTCACTGGATACATGTCAGTGGTGGACTGGAAATTCTTTGAGTTTTTGTTGAAGATTTGCGGGGGGGTTGATAGAAAGCCAATGTTTTCCACTAAGAGTTTCGTTTAACTGGAAACCCCAGAACTTGAATGGAAGTTGTTCACATGCATTTCCTGGCAACTCACTCAGCAAACCCACAGTCCAGTAGTCACAATCATCATTACTTTGACTTCTGCTCCATAAGGAAAACATATGCAGAATATAATGCAGTGGTTACCAGATGTAAATGAGAATGTGAACTGAGACAGCAGTATTTCTTACAATCTTCTGGATGGTGTTACCAAAACACTCAGAGTACTAGCAGTGTCTTTGTATACAAGGTAGAAGTCTCATGCTATTTGTATTGATGACTGGTAATTATCCTGCAAAATGCTTCTCGCTTGATGTATGAGCTGTGCCTAAAGACTGTTAGATAAGCTAAACCTTTGACTTCTTCCTGATACTTACAAAAGAAGACTTAGTCTGAAGACGTTGAAAAACTTGCATTGTATTTGAAGTATTTTCAAATTTAGCTGTACTCCCAGCTCTGGTTCAACAGTAGTTTCCCATTTATGAGTCATATATGTAGTTCTATTTTTATTGATTTTTATTTTATTTTTTGATATACATTTATGTGCATCTTTGTCTTGTAGGTTTACAATGCCGGACCAAGCACACTCCCTGGAGCTTTTCTTGACATTTCATTTCCAAACCGCCTCTCTGCCACTGGAGCCGAAATATTTCACGTTCAGCAGATGATGGTGAGTACCTTATGGTGTGTTCTGAGCCCAGAGAGGCAATGAGAACTATCAATGACTGAAAAAAAAAATAAAAGTCCAGCAAAATTAGATGAATCAGTTACTTGTTTAGATAATAAAAGGTTCTTTGTATCTGTGGCCAGATCTTCAGCAGCAGCTGAGCCCCTCCAACTGTTGACTGCTGTCCCTCACCTAGGACAAGCAGCCGGTTGTGTGTTCCTGGTTTCCTAAAATGCAGTGTAAAACTAGGTGAGGCTAATCCTGAAGAAAATGTGGAGAACACTTCTTTGAGTCACACCTCCAAAGAGATTGAGTCCTAATCAGAGTCCCTCCTGATTAAATGGAATATGTAATATCAGCAGGATGTGTTACCAAGCTGACTTGTATTCCCTGTTTTTTTTTTCCTGTGGTTATCTGCAAAAATGCTAGCTAGGTCTGAGTACATTATCAATGTCTATTTTTCTATAGTCCATGTTATAATTTTACTTTTTTTGAATGTTCTTCTAATGAATGTAAGTAGCAGAGAAATTTATTCTTTCAACACAACATTTTTCCAACAATGATGTTGTGTAAACTATAAAGAAAATCAAAACAAATTTATACTGTGGTGACCAAGAGAGGGAAACCTCCCTGCTGAGGTAAATTTGTTGCTGAAATTCAGAGTGATCTGTGTTTGTGTAATGGAACCAGCTCTTTGGGCTGCTTAAGAAGAAACTTTCTTTGTACTTTCTTTGTTGTTAGCTACTTTCCTAGTCTTTTGGCTGAAAAGAGTTAGCATCCCTTATATACAGGTAACTGTGTCACTGAATCTGTGCAAATATAGATCCAGTAAGACCTTTCTAAGTGGGTTTCCAAGATTTGTGTTGTTGAAAGGTGTGAGATATATATATATATGGCTTACAGATGGGCACTAAAGGTAGAATCACTCAGAAACAGAACTGGGATATTGTATGAGGCACCAATGTTGTATAAACTGAGTCAGTTCTCCAACTAGACAATTAATTCTTCAGCCTATGTCTCATTTTCCACTACACTGGATTTTAATGTTTTATTTAGTCCATATATGCTGAAGGTCACCTTCCCTTCGACATACTGCCTGTCAAAGGATCGTGACCCGTTTCCTTGTCCCTTCCCTGGTCTCTGTGTGCTGAGTCTCCTTAAATGATTTTGTCTGCCCAGATGTTGGTGTCTTCTCGAAAGTCAGTCGCCCTATATATTGCTATATAGGCAAGAGAGGGGAATAGAAAACTCAGCCCATCTAACTTAGGGTGTGATGAATTCCATCTAGGCATTGCTTGTTTCTCTGTGATGACTATTCCAGAACTCTGGGCAAGACATCTGTTTTGCACGCTTGAAATAGCTGAGGTGTATGCTACCTGCCAAGTGGACAAGGACTAGTTTCCAGGCATAGTTTGTCATCATCTATACACAAGACCCTAAGTTACACTGACAAAGATGGGATGGACTATATGGTTTTGAATAACTGTTAGAAAAACAAGGCAAAAACCTTAAATCTCGCACTTAACTTGTTTTTCATTGCTGTTGTACCTCTGATGGCTTACCTAAAGGAGGTCCAGCTGGGTGGTGTGGCCTTGGGCACTGTACTAATAAATACTTGTAGGGTTTGCATTCCTTTTCCTCAACAACAGGTTGCATTTCCCCCAGCATTATTTGGCATCTTTCTTCTACTTTGCCGTTTGTCTTTGTAGAAATTTCAAACTGCCATTGTGAGACCTATTTGCCTTGCAGTCCGAGGAGTGGTAGTAGGCAGGTATGGTTTTATGAGAGATGTCTGCATGATACACTGGCATACCCTGGATCATTTCAACCACTGTGTTTGGCTGTATGGTCAGTAGGAGTCTAATGCATGGTTTTTTGATCATCTCTGACATGTTAATAAATGTTATCCAAGCAAATCCTGTCTGGGATAGTGGCTATCCCTGCTTACAGATACATAATTGAAACACCAAATGGTTTGCCTGAGGTCACACAGGAAATTTGTGTCAGAGCCAGGCACTGAACCCATGTCTCTGAAGTCTTACTATTGTAACAGGAAAAGCATCCTACTCTCTCTCCTCCTGCCCCTCTCCCACTGAGGAGTTTTTATTGACTGGAAAGGGAACTAAAGTCATGGAACTTTTCATCTTTTCATAGACTAAATATACTTAAACAAACAAACAACAATACCCTAAAAGCAGCAGACTGGCATGGACTTTGTAAAATGGGTTAGAACAGATGTTTCTCAAGAACGTTTTTGTAAGCATAGTCATTAAAGATTTCAAGCTTTTGCTTATTTTGAACTACCCAGAATCTAGACCTCAGTAAAGGTGATAGTGTCCTCTCAGAGAGTGCAGGTGTTTCTGTAGTTATACCTTTATACCTATAATCCAGCCCTTCTAGGTGTCAGCATTGCCAGACCTTTCAGAATAGCTGTCATTCATACAAAGGATTAGGAACTGTCATTTATCTGTTACTGAAACTGTTGATACAGCATTTGGGATTTAATGATGTCATGGTTTTGTTATTTTAAAGCTAATAATTTTTTTGCCACTTCTCTGAAGTACAGCAATGAAACTTATGGGTGAAAATGCATAGTAAAAGCACTAGAGTGCCACACAAGATAGTGCCAGGAGCCAATTCCCTTGTATTGTATTGACTGATCTGGTCTTTCAGGCACAAAAAATAATAAAAGGAAGAGAGTTACATATGGCCCACTGGAACGGTCTGTGTCTCTAGGAGGTGTTCATAGCAATTATCTTGCTGCTCTTAGAGGAAATGAAAGCCCTCATGCTTCCACTGTTCCTGTTGCTCTACGCTTTTGGTGTTGTTGCAGAAACTGCTTTAAGATTTTCTTCCAGAGAAATTCAGGTCACGGAGATGTTTTGACATTTGGAATTCTGCCTTAGAGATGTTCAGACGCTCTTCAAGGGGTCTTGGGAGTTTCTGCAGCACTTCCCCCAACAAAACCTCTAATATATAAAGGAAACAAGACAACAATAAAAGCCAAAAGTAAAAGAAAATGGATAATTGAAAGAAAACTGGAGGGGGAAGTGAACTTCTCCCCTATCAGAAATTTTAAACCAAAATGAAATGCTAGACATTTTACAAGTCATTTTAGCTAGGGAATTTCACCATTGGCATTGATTTTACGTAGTAGATACTCAGATTCTGCACTGGTAAATGGTATTTTGGAAGCAGATAAGACAAATCAGTACTTCTTTCTTTTTATGTATTTTTGTATTTGCTTTCTTGCATAGTTTTCAAGCCAGGTTAAAAATATAATAAATAAAATGCCTCTGCTTGTTGGTAAAAGTGTTGTGGTAGGAACAGTATAGGTGATGATACAGAGAAGCTTCACCCAGAGTGCAGTAGAGTTAGTGTTAACAGAAATGTATATTCTCCACTCTTCACGCCATTGATTATCTGTTCTTCCACAAAGGAAAACAGTGCTCATTATACTTGTGTGTGTTTTGGTTTTGAACTGAAAGATTAGTAATTTCCTTTGGGTATCCAGCTAATTTGGAGGGCAAGGGAAGTGCTACTTGACTTGCCAGCCAAGGAGCTGCTTTCCGGGGCATCCAAAAAGATTTTCACAATGGGAATTCCTACCAAATTAACCAGGGTATTTCCTAAAGCTGTTGATAAATTAGCAATGTGTGCAGGATTACTCTGATGCTGGCTGTATGGAACTAGATCAGATTGTTGCTTTCCTATTTATTCTATTTCCAGCGACAGTAAACACAATTATGAGGAACGAGGGACTAACGGTTGGAAACAGAGTTTGTCTGTTTGATCTGGAAGCCAACTGCAGCGCAAGCAGATGACCCTAACCCCTCCTCCGGAGGGACCAGGCTCTGCAGGGCTGCCAAGTTGTTTAGACTCCAGTCAGACAATTGTCACCAGAATCAAAGATGCATGGTGTTAACCCAGAGCAAGTGCCATGTGCGCTTGTGGGTTTTTGGAAGGAGCTATTGCATCTCCTATTGCATGCATCATGCAGGCCAGCAAGCATTGATTATTTTTTTATTATTATCATTTTTTATTTTTAAAAGCCTGTTTAGGTGAATCAATACCAAAGATATAAAGAATTGTTATCACTGCTGAGATAAGAATCTTGTCGGAAAGTGAGATACACATGTTACAAAACAGGCTCTTCAAAGAGTTTGCAGTCTAGGCAATGAAACAAAGGGGAATTGGCAGAAAGGAGAGAAGGAAACAAATACTGTCCTCAATTTTCTGATAAGAAACACCCTCCCTATATGTAACTTTTGATATCTAAGTGTAATAATGACTGTTTTAGTAATTGCTACTAATAGAATATTTTTAAATTACTATGTTCTCTTACTCTAGTAATTAATGGAGAGAGAGAGGCATAGAAACAACTCTGGAGAAGCACTTGCTGGTCTCCACTCACAGTACAAAAGCCATCTAGGCTCCTTGAGTTTCCCTAGGCATCTAAGCTTAGACTTTGAGAATTATCTCTTGAGTGCAAAAAATGGGTTAAACCTCAGCCTTGTGAATCCTGCTCCCATTAACTTTGAGTGTGCGAGTTAGCTCAAGCCCCTAGTTCCTGGTTCAATGCTCCTATCACTTTTTGGTTAGGGAGCAAAATAAAAAGACCTTCTGTTGGGAGGATGAACAGAAGTCCTCCAGTTGTCTTATTATGCTTGGCATATTCACCTCACACTTCTCCTTTCTTCTGTCTGGGTGGGTGAGACCTGGATTGTGCCTTTATGAAAGCTGGGTATCAGGAAGATTTAAAAAAATAAAGAAAAACTGAATTGGAAACAAATTAATGGCATGGAAAAGTTGAAGAGAATTCCTTTTCCAAGTTGCCTTTTAAGTTAATGGCTGCCTGAGCATGGGACTGTAGAAAAGCCTGTCATGTTCAATAAGGAAAACAATTGAAATAAACATTATTCTCTTCCTTGTGAACATTGAAACAGAAAAAGTAAAATGGAGACAGTCCCAGAGCCACGAGTCTTTCCTGGCTGATGACAGGTTACATTTTTAAGGCCTGTTTTGTGTAGCACTCGTGTCATTTTTCTTCCTGGCATTTGCACAGTAATGTCTGTAAGGAGCAGGAAGATGTTAAGGAGAAGAGTTAAAGCTGGCTGTCTTGTTCCATAAAAGGTCCCAGGCTGCTGGAGGTTTTTCTTCACTTGGATAATGAAAAAGAAATCTTTGCAATTTTAAAACCTTAAATGTAATTTCTGCTTATTAGCTGTAGGTTGCTATCCTCCACCATAAGAATAAGATGCTTTGGCAACTGCACTGCTGTTGTTTAAAACCATAAGCAAAGGAGGAGGACTGTCAAAGCTCTTTAAAGTGCTGGTAGAGCATGAATGCTCCTTGAAGCATGTGTTGAATTGTCAGGTTCACTATTGCACGCTCCACCTACAGAGGCAAACCTGTATTTCGTTAGAAAAAACCCTTGTTTGTTGACAGACAGTTTAAAATTGTTTAGTTTCTGTCTTTTGAAGTTTCAGGTTTTGTTGCTGAAAACATATATACGCAGTCCCAGCATGTGAAAATATAAATATTTGCTGATAATACTTGATGTAGGAGAATTTTTTTCCAGCAGCAATTTATGCTGCTCCTGGTTGCCACCATTGATACAAGGTTTGTATAGGAACATTTTTGACTTGCAGCAAGATTTATTTTAGCCCTTTCTATTAGTCATCCCCCCGTAGACTCTTCATTTCAGTGATTGCTATACACATGCTCCCATGTGCATATTTTGGCACCATATTTAAAGACATAGCTAGATTTCTGGAGGAAATTATTCATTCTAGGGAGTGTATTGTACAGAAACTTTCTGACCTTCCTGTCTCATTCGCTTTAATTGCTTATTTAAATGATTGTTCCAAAACATTTTGCTTAGGCAGTTGAAGGTGTCCCCCCACTCCCAGTCTAGAGCATCTCTATGATAGCAATGGAATCTGGCATTGCCTGGGAGCCCTGTCACTTGCAGAAAGAACTGGTGCATCCACCCTGTCCCAGGATGGCTGTGAGGGGAGGCAGGAACATATGCTGTGGTCCAGCATGGCACAGTCACCTCTAGGCATTGGAAAAGGACCTCAAAGCAGCTCAGAAACACCTCTCATCAATGTCTTCCTAATGTCAGCGTGATAAACTGAAGCTCTTTCAGTGAAGAGGAACTTAGCTCTCGTTTGTGATTCTGTGATTTAAGATTTCATTGTTATACAGGAAAGGGTTCCTGGCCATAAAATTAAGTTCTTTCCTGAGTTAGGACCTTAAAATAAATCCAAAGCAGAAAAAAAAATCATGACATTTTTGCTTTACAGGAACCATCTGAATCGCTGTACAAAAGCTTTGCTTTGGTTAGAGTTCACTGCATTTATAGTGCTTGAAAATAATCTTTCATGTCTTGCTGGATATTGCCTTCAGGATACAGCAAGACTACTTAATGTGTCAGAAAGTTTTCTGTGAAATCAGATTGGGACAAATTTTGTGACCTTTTCTATTTGTTTTGTCCAAATCTTCTAGCAATGAGAGTGCTGTAGTATTTGCATAAGCAGTGAAATTTTTTTTCAAATGCTAGATGAAGAGAATGTTCATGGAAACCATATTTTGAATGTACCTTTGAAAGATAAGTCTATCTTTCAAGAAAGACTTGTACTATAAATATTAAGGCCATCGAAACATGGACAAAAATGCACTGTAATCAACATATTAAATCAGACCATGGCAACACTTGACATGTTCCCTTGTGGCCTGCTCACAATTAGCTTCTATACTAAAGAAGTAAAATTTGTCAAATTACTTAGTTATTGGAATTTCCCAGCACTCTCTCTCTCCCCCTAAAACTCATGACCCGTCAATATAATGTGGCAGTCTGATTAATATTTTTGTGTCAACTGAAAGTATTGCTACTTCGTGAACTGCCCATAGTTTCTGTTTTCTTGGCTGAATATGTGAAATTCCAGTTGTAAAAAAGATGAGTGATTTGCCTTTTTATAAAAGTGAATTTCAGATAAAGAAAGAAGTAAAGTGAATTGGGTATCTACATTAGCTCTTACCAGATTTATGAAGGAAGCAGAAGGTTTGGTAGATACCACAGTAATCAGGAATTTTGCTGAAGTATGGAAAAAAAATATACAGTAAGCTTTTGTAAGCTTCCCAGGCAGAGAGTTCTCTAGTGAAGGAACTACTGAGTAAGAAGAGAGTCTACAAAATTTTATCTAATTTTAATTTTTAATTTTGTTTTAATATTTTATTTTAATGTTTTATTTATTTACTTTTTTAAGGAGTGCAAGATTTACATTCTTTCACCATTTTCCCATTGGTGAAGCTGTTCCTGCCAAAAACAATGAAGAAGGAAATCCAGGAAAGAGCTGATTGAGTAATTTTTTTAACATACATGTCCTCTTTTACATGGTGATTCACGAACTAGACTTTTTCTTTTATAAATAACATACAAATTTGTGGTTTAAATGTAAATTTAGAAAATAAGAAAGGAAGAGTTAAGAGCAATGGTATCTATGTGTATAAACTCTTATTTCTCTTTGATGGAAGGAGGGATTACCCACCCTACCCTGCCCCCCCTCCCCTCGTTCCTGTATCAGAGCGGAAACAAGCATCGTTTGTTGGATTTCTCTCCTGACTTTGAGAGTACATCATTTCGGCCTTGTGCAAGGTACTGGATAGTATCAAAAGCATCAATAAACCATTCTTTGGGGGAATGAAAACTCTGAGGATGTCCTGAAAAACCCCCTGACATCTTCTGCCTAACTTAAAACACCCCACCCCCACCTCCCCAGGAGATTTTTTTTAAATGAGGAAGACTCATTTAATCTTCAAGTGTCAACAATAGATCAGTAAAATCATCCTCTTGGGAAGTCATACCTTCTCTCCACTGCCTCTAAAGAAAGCTTAGATCTTAGAGTTGATCTTAGATACCTTTCCCATACACTCAAATGTCTGCTTTAGTGAAACATCCCACCCGAGTTGTTTGAGCTCTACAGGGAATGTATCTGCCCAGTCTTCAGCACTTTTCATCCTACCATCAACACAGCCCATGAGGACAGTCCAGCAGTTAGATAAAGAAAAACCATGGACTTATTTGTGTTTTATGCACCATAGGAAAGGCTGTAGAAGGGGGTGTGTTGGAGACAGGTAGAACCTCGCTGAAGAAACACTGAACTGATCTTAGGGGTTTTTGCCACCTCGTGTGTTAAGCATTTCACAGTTCATCATAGGGAGAAGAAATATACCTGTCAGTGACTCTCTCTTGGGTTTGAACTGTTAAAGGGTGATATATAGGGAGCACATAAATGTTAGAGGTAAACTGGTTTCCATGTAAGGTGATATTCATTCATTCTTAGGCCTGAACCTTCTGTGGACCTCACAGTTAAATCATACAAGTGGTCTGTCCTTCTTCTCCTGTGTACATGCGTCAATGCCCTCTGTCTAGCAAAGCCACTGCTGTTTTGTAAGTCAGGAACTTTAAATCAGAAGATCCTTGCTTTTCTTACCAAACTAGGTAGGCAGCACTCATTCTTGAGAGTAGTACTTCTGGGCATTGCTGCTAAGTACATGCAAAGTGCTGCAGGGCCAAGACCAGGCAAATGTTACAGGATTATGCTGATCAAACCCGGTTAACAGGTGATTTAATTAAGATGCAAGGTTAAGTGCATCAGGTTAGCACAGATTTATGCCAAATGGGCATCTTGTATTTTTCTTTCGGCTGGAGGAGTAAGAGCTGAAGCTACAGTGGGATACTCCTCTATCCTGATTTAATACCTCAGCATCTCCACTTTGCTGTTTAAATCTTGTCTCTCATGGCCATGTAAGTCTACCTATTGGATCTGTGGAGTACTGGTTTTGCTTAACAGCATTGCTATTTTTAGTCAAAATCTTTCAAGGGTTGTGTAAAATGGGTTAACATTAAAAATTCTTTTCTGTTGTTTCAGTGGCTCTTAAATTTATTGCCAGAATCAACAAAACTGCTCTGATTCAAACATGTTTCATTATCTGT
Source organism: Podargus strigoides (assembly GCA_028020825.1). Taxonomy (NCBI): domain Eukaryota; kingdom Metazoa; phylum Chordata; class Aves; order Caprimulgiformes; family Podargidae; genus Podargus; species Podargus strigoides. The sequence goes on along the minus strand of CM051623.1, from coordinate 9,717,927 downwards.
GAATATTAAACATTTTTGGCATATGGAGCAAGTACTCAGATAACGTATTTACATAACTTATTTGTCTACTGTTGAAAGTCTGACCTTGTCTGGAATTTCTCGTGAGTGCTCTTTCTTTCCCAGTGTGCGTGACATGTTAGATTAGCAATGCATATCAATTCATCTCTGTTCACCTACTATAGGGTGAATCAGTATCTTTGAATCAGGACACGCGTATACGTTTTTTCCCTAATAGTAGGGTGCGTGTGCTATGGTTAGCAACAAAGATAAACAAAAGGGGAACTGTTATTTATTATCCAATTTGCAAGCTTAAACCACCGATTAGACATGCATGCATAAATAAAACAGTAAAATAAAGCTAGTAAGAGAGGAGAAACATGTAAAAACTATCTGGCAGCAATTTCAAGAAGTCTATGGCCAAACTGGCCTTTGGAGCCAGCATACCCCAGGGCTGATGAGAAAGGCATCCATTTTGGAGTTGAACAATGTTAACAATTTTGTGAAAGAACTGACCTGTGTTCAGACCTTGAGTGTGTTTCCTGTAGCTAAAAATGCTGTTCCAAATATTTTGTGTCTTGTGACGTTTTCCCTCGACTTGCCCCCATGCTTTTTCCGTGTTCGGACCTGGGTTTGGCTCCATCACGTGTGCTCATGGATGGTTTCCTCCTTTGTGCTTGCTTTGTGTCAGCTTAATGCTGCTGGCTTCCGGGCTCTTGCTAATAACTGGTGATGATTTAGCTCAGGAGGAGAATTGGGCTTACTGGAAGAGCCTGGAAACTTTAAGTTTTATTACCATAAGGAATTCCTTTGCATTAGTGGGAGCCTGGTGTTGCCTATAAGGAATAAGCTGAAGATATACTTTTGCTTGCCTGTTTATCTTGTAACATGCCAGTCATTAAATATGGGATTCACACTCAGCAGCAGGGAGATTGTAGTCCTTAATGTTTCGTTGGAAGCAGTGGCTAGTTTCCTCATGTTTTTCAGTCTTACTCTTCCAAGAGACTCCTGTCACATGCACACGCTGAACCCCATGCCAGCTGCAGATTTCCACTTCCCTGTGCTTGATCCTCAGCTGACCTTTCCAGCCCCCTGTTTGGAAATTGTATTTCATTTCCCTCTCCCAGGTTGACATCTTGTGCAGGATACAAGGCTCTGAAAAAAATGGAGCGTCTCACCTTTCACACATGTTAAAGGTATTCTTCTAAATCCCTACATGTGCAGGGAAAGTCAGAGAGGCTGATCCTTGTGTACGTAATAAATACAACATGCAATTCCCATACAGCCCTATTAAATATCCTGCAGTTTTTTAGGATGTAATGTGTGCAGAGTGTACACGGTGTGTTTTGCATACAAGTGTTTCACTCTGAAATGTTCTCCTGCCACTTTTTTCTTAAGGGTAGTGCAATCTGATATGCTTGAAAAATCATTGCTTCCTTCTGGGTTTGCCCCTGCTCCGTAAGACTTCTCAAGTATTCAGAGTCCACCAAAGTTGTCCTGTGGGAATTTCTTCCTTGTTGCAACATTTTTAAAGCATGAAGTAATGCACATGCTTTCTCCAGTGGTTACGTCTTCCCTCCAAGAAGCTTAGTGGTTTGTGCTGTTGACAAAAAGTTGGCAGAGTAACCCGTTGCATAGGTTGTCCTATAAATGTTCTCTCTCAAGCGTGTTTATGGGCTCTTTAAGGGGACAATAACTTCCAGTAAATTAACGAAGGTAGAGACTAACTTGTCTCGAAACATGTGGCTATGTATGGGTAGGGTAGACAGCATAACAAATTGGCAGTGCTGGGTTAATGGTTGGACTTTTGATCATCTTAGAGGTCTTTTCCAACCAAGGCTATTCTATGATTCTATGATAATAGGTTAGTAATAGCCTTTGCAGAGTTATGCTGAACTTTAGAGGCCTGTTATGCGAGGTGCTATTTACAGTCTGTGTAGTACAAATGTTCTGGCTTGTACCTCTTCATGTTTATGCGTGTTGCATGTATATGCACACGTGTTGAATACAATAGGAGGATACATGTGTATATTTTTATGAGTGAGTAGTGATTTTCAGTCCCTTAGATTTTGGATGTCCAGCTAAAACACTCTAAAAGATGGTGATTTTTGAGTGTCACACGTCCACCTTCTGGAAGCAGGCCTGTTAGGTGTCTAAGAGAGGCACACAACAGTAACATCTCGCTGTTGACAATTGTAGATGGCTATTCAGGCAACCAGTGATGTTCCAGGAGTTGAAGGCTAGGATCAGTAGTTGGTAATATTTAGTTGTGTTAGAAGAATTTTATGCTGTTATGCTGAAAAAGCTAATTATTTATGTGGTAGTCTAGACTATATGTGAGAGCATAGACTATTGTAGATAGAGAAGAAGAAAAAATAGAAAATAATTTAAGACTTTTGAAATTATTTTTATGCAATGTAAAGCTGTTCAATGAAATCTGCTACGTCAGATTAAATATATATATCTATATCTCATTTCTAGTTGTGGAGGAACTTTGTATGGTCAAGACTGAGTGCGCTTAACGCTCGTTTGTGGCTGCAGCACGTTCAGGCCACAGGACCAGACTCTGAGCAAGTTAGAAGAGTATGTAATGTGTACGTCAGGTGCTGAGAATGCCATGCAGTTATCCTGGGTCACCTTTTTGTTTGGCCTACGTTATGTGCTAATGTAGACTTTGTCTACACCTGTGTTGGTACAGATTTTAGGTACACTTCTAATACAGGAGATTTAACTGTATTGTCAGTGTCCCAGACTGCAAGTGATTTTATGCAGGACTTAAAATGGCTAAGTACCTTCTGGAAAACAAGATGAAACAACCTTCAGCAGAGGCAGCTCCAACACAGCTCCTTGGAAGTCCTTCCGTGGGAGGCTGCAGGGCTGCTCCTGCTTGGTACCTCACTTGGGACAGGGTTTTTATTTCCCAAGATGCAATCTTAATGTAGGATTTAAGAGAGCCTCCCTTGTGTCCCTGTTCCCTCTGCCCTGATTTTGTTGTTTGTTTGTGTTAGGAGTTGGAAGTTGATTTTTCTCTGTGGCTTCTGTATAGTCCTTGTACTGAGTACAATGGCAACGTACATCTTTTTCCACACCCTCTGTACTGCTCCGAAAAACCCCTTCTGCTATTTCTGTGAGATGTTAGATCCCAGGTCCTGGGAAGGTCACTTTGGGGGTAGTCCTTTTCTGTTTATAGGCTGCTGAGAGCACGTGGAATTTCTGGAAAGCTCTAGTATGTCATGTACCCTGAAACTCCAAGACTTTGACAAAGAGCCTGGCTACCTACTCCATTTCAAAGACTTGTACAGTTCTTGCATCTATAAATCGTAAGCGTTTGCTCATGCAAAGCCCTTAAACTTTGCCAGAAATTTTATTCTCTGTGTACCAGATTATGAGGATGGTCAGAGGGGAAAAAGCAGGTGGCTGGGGTAGCAGCATGTTTGAACAAGGAGAGGCTCACGCATGCGGCCAAATCCTGATTTGCATTTCAGAGGTGTGGTTCAATCTCAGCATAGTGCAGGCATGTGCTAAGGTGTGATTTAGCAGGTTGATTTCCTAGAGCTGAATTTTTCATTGAAAACAAAGTTTAGTGAAAGGTTACCATGGTTTTATCTGATTGGCTGGCTGAATCTTCCCTTTATGCATATAAAAATTGAGGAAAACAAGAGATGGTGTGAAATATGTGCCTGACAGTCACCCTAACAAAACAAACAAACAAAATCAAACAAAAAAAACCCCGCAGAAAGGCTGGATTTCCTTCTACCTCAGCATGATCCACCAATTTCAAAGCTTTTTATTACTTTTTTCCTAGTTCAGGAAAAAAGTCCTTCCTAATGTGGGCTGAGACGCTAAGTTTAGTAGCCGCCTCATGTGGCATTGCTGCATAGTTGGCAGAGAGGAAAAGGTATCTCCAGGTTCCTCTGGAGATGCCTTTCTCTGCATCAGCTAAAGTGTTTTGAAAAGGACCAGATGTAGCCAGACTTCAGTTTAAGAAAAGATAATCATTTAGGGAAGGAAGAACCAGATTTAGGTTGCTTCATGCCAGATAATTCCTTTCGGTCTTGTGAGATATTTCTGCTTTGGTTTGTTCTTACACTGTATTTATACAGAATGTAAAGCAGGACTATTTGGAGAGTACGCCAAAAGCTGGGGTAGTGCAGAAGCTCATACTGTCCTTTCTGTATCTCTTGCATGAATCTAATGACATCTGTCCAAGTGTCTGCGAATTCAAACTTCCAGGAAGAAAGAGCAAGAATAGATCTTGACTCTTTGCTGGTTTGATTTAACATAAACCTTCTGGTTGATCTGGATATAATTCCCATGTGAAAGTTCAAAGGAAATAAATGACAGTGGGCTTTGTGAATCTCTTACCTACAATAAATAATTCCAGGTGATCTGGACAAATGGAGAACATCATAGTCTTAATTTCCAGTTGATCCCAAGGAGACTGTAAACTGTGGTTAGCTACCTGTGTCTGATTATGTAAAGACAGGTTATGCATACGTTCTTCAAAGAACAGATTATGAAGGGAGTGAAGCAGAAAAGGTGTATCTATCTTACCAAGAGACATAGAAATCACATGCCTGGAAAACAACATTTAAGATCTGGATAGACCTTGGGTCTTTTTTTGACAATACTTTGGCTGAGCTATAAACTGTTTAATGCAGAATCATACTCAAACCATGAAGTAATTTCATATCTATAACAACTCTTTTTTTTTCTCCCTCTTCCAAGGATTTGTGATTTGAATAAGGTATAAGTTTTCATCCTCTCAGAGTAGAGGATGTGAGGAGGTCAACCGCAGGATGTGTAAGAATGTCACTTGGTAGTTTGTGGGAAAATCTTTCTATCTCTTCCTCTTACATGCTTTAAGGATGGCAGCAGGAGGAATTTGCTGATACTTTGTTGTCATATTTTGCATTAAATTCCAGTAGATTTTCTCCAGTGCAATATTCATAAGCTGCAAAGAGCGAGAAGGGTTTTCTAGTGCAAGGTTGTCTTGACTGAAGATCATTTTATCAAAGCTTGGGACATTTTACTTGCTTCAAGCACTTGCTTTTCTGGACAAGTGAATAAGCTAATGATACAAGGTTTATTTTTATACTGTTTATGCTGAATGTAGAAGAACAGATTTGTATTCAAACTTGTGCATTTACACGAAGATTTCATTTATCTCTTTAGTTCTGATATAAACTGTGAAACAGCCAAAGCCCCAAACAATACAGTTACAAAAAAAGGTAATACACAGGGTAATACTATTGACTTAGAATGCTATGTGCTGATTTAGATCTTTTGCTGAGGTGTTTATCCTCTGTCTCCAGACATGTAGAATGCAGACACCTACATGTGACCTGGGTTAGATACGTTTGTATACTATCCAGTCAGGAAAGACAAGCGTTTCCAGAACGTGTTTGTCTGGCTTACTTTAGGTATTTTCTTTAGTATTATTTGACTCCCAAAGTGCTTATTTCTCTCTTTTAGCTGTTAATGGGAGTCCAGACATCCAGCTCAGATGTAGGTGTATTTTTATGGACAGGCTAACCCCACCTTCTTGTGTCATTTAGTTTAATTCAGAATAATAATTGTGATTTATAATTGTGCTTGCAGGTTGGTCAGGACAAAGGAAGCTGTTATTTTCACAGAAACCCCAACCCATGCGTTATTCCTCAAGAGAATGAAAATATTTTCCACACAATATTTGCTTTTTTCACAAAGTCTGGCAGAAAAGTATTGGTAAGAATGTCTACTTATGGCAAACTTGAACCTACATTGTTTCTTACAAAAAGCTTTGCATGGCTTAGCATGAAGAACTCAAGCAGGTAGTTCATTATAGAGCAACCGGTTGGTGCATGTATACTAATACTGATGTGCTGTGGCGATATTTCGTGATTTTAATTATCTTCTAAACCAAAATAGGAAGTTTCAGAAAGTGCAGTGGGGAAGGAGTTACCTGACGTGGTGGTGGTGCCAGTGCACTCAGTGACCAGAGCCCTCGCTCCCATGTTTTGTCAGTGGCACGTGGGTAGCCAGGCTGTGCCCTGTGCTCGGTGCCTGACCCGTGCAGAGGGCTGATGTGCAGCAGTGGCCCCACTATCCCAGTCCTGGGCAGCTCTGTAGAGGGCTGAATTTTACTTGACTTACTTTCATGCATGTCTCTGTATCAAGCTGTCTTCTGGTCTTGAATGTTGCTGCTATTTCAATGCAGGCATGCTATATTTTAGCAGTTTGCTGTGTAATTTAGCTGGTGTGTTTGCTGTCATGCAATTTGTCACCAATTTTTTTTTCCTCCCTTACCTAACAGCTTTTTCCATATTTCCTGTAGGACTGTGAAAGACCAGGCAGGTCCTGCTTAATTATACGCTGCAACTTAAGCTCACTAGCCAAAGCAGAGTCCTGTGACATAAGTATCTACACGCTGCTGAATACTGAGATACTGAAGAAGGTATGTGCTTCCTTTCTAGTTTGTCATAAATATCCATTTAAATATGCTTATGTGCACCAATGGGCTCAGAACTTGCATTCCTTCCTCACTTTACTAGTGTGTTATAAAAAAATCATGGTGTCAAAGAAAACAGATCTATTTATCAACAGCATGTATGGAAGTGTTGATCCTAGTTCTTACCCATTACCCATTAAGAGAGACATTAATTAAGTTCAGAAATTTATACATTGAGAAATGACAAATAAGACTCCTAATTGGATGCATGGTGTTAAGGCTAGAGACTTCAGAAAGTTGAATTGATTTCTGAAAGTTTTCATTCTGAAAAATGAAAAGTAGAGTAAGTGCATGTAAACTGTGAGCAGCTATTTCTTCCATGTAAACAGAGACGTGGCAGGTTTTTCTAATTTTTTACTTCAAATGATTATTATTCAAAGAAGATACATCATGACCATATTAATGCTGAGCTTGACGTTTATGACAAGAAACAAATGGTTGCAAGTTAATTCCTGTCTTCTCTGAAGCTACTGAATAAGACAGCAAATCTTTCAAATTTCTAGTGATTTATTGCATTTTGCCCTGTTTTCCTTTACTTACAAAAATGCTGACTGTGTAATTGTGGCAAGATGCTCTAAGATTATAAGGGTATAAGATAATCAGAGGAGAAAGCTGATAACGTGAGCCTACTAACATAAACCTGTCTTTGATAGCTGCTAGATCAAAAGCATTGGACAGAGCCCTTATTAGAACACAGTTCATAAAGCAATTGATAGCCCTGAGCTTTTCCAGCTGAAACCAACCTCTCTGTTAATGTTTGTTTGTATTTGAAAACAGGAAATAATAGACAAGGTCAGAAGTTTCAGATATTTGTTACATGCTTATAGAATGCTGAAATATGTGAGCAAGTAACTTGAGTGCACACAAAATGTGCTTCTGGGAAATTCAGTCTTGAGAATAGCCAGGATTCATCCTACCTGCTGGGTCCTTTCCAAAACGACTGTTGGAAACACTCCATTAAAAGACATAAGAGTGCTCACATCTTTGGGTCAGGATCACCAATGCATGCTGTTTGCTACTCATCACCTACTCTCACCAAGGCGAACAGCATACATATGACTAACCTATGAGTTGAAATGGCAGCTGGTTGGGATGTGCCTGTCAAAATGCACTGTGTAAAATATTGGAGAAATATGTATTAATAATGGAAGGTGTACATGGAATGTTTAAGATATTTGCACTGCACAGATTCAAATAATTAAGCTTTTACCTTGGGATATACTCGAGTTTATCCCATGTTTTGTATATCTTTTTTCTGTTCACTTTAAAAAAACAATAGGAACTTTTCTTTGGTGGTTAATATTGAGCCTGCCTGTGTTGATTGGCAATGTTCTGTCTTTTGCTTTTGCAGTAAATGTGGGAAACATTAACGGGCCAAATACAAATGATGTGTTTAAAGTCCAACATACCTGATCTTGTTTTAATCTGAGATAATGTACTTGGATTTGTCTGTCTGTTATGAGCATCAGGTATAGATTTTTAAAGCAGGGTTTTAACCAGGGTAGTACTTAACTCTCAACACAGCCTCCACTAAGCGTTGTCTAGGTGTATTTATTACACTGGCAAATGTTTAGTGTTTTTGTTTGGTGGTTTTTGGTGCTTTGTGATTTGTTTGGGTTTTTTTCTTGCACCCTCAAATCCAATTCTTCCTCTTTTAACTTCTCAGGACAGTTCGTCAGTCATCCAGTTCGTCACAAGGGCAAGGGTGCGGGTGGACCCTGACCTCAGAGTTGTGGAGGTGCCCAACGGGAGCCCAGAAGAAAAGCCAGTAAGTATATAAACCTGCAGAGAAAGGTTTCCTGATCCCAGCGGAGTGGAGATCATTCAGAGATCTACACAAACTGGAATTTGTGGCTGGGTTTGGACTGGGCTAGCCCATGAGAGTGCCTAGATTTTGTCTGGCTGGACTAGCAGTGCTGTGAACTGTGCTTCTGTGGTTTTGCTCTCTGTGATACCATGCCATCACAGTGAATGATGTTATGTGAAGCAGGAGGATCTGTGTTGCACTAGCCAAAATTGTAATATCCTTGAGGTATTCATGCCAAAATTAGGTTTAGCTTCCTGTTCTAGTGTTAACGTCTGCATTAGTCTAATTCAAATTTTTCTTGAAAACCTAGCAGAGACTTGAAACCCCAGCGAAGTCTTTTCAGATGTGCCAGTATAAAATGTTTAGAAGTATTAATGAAATTTTTGGAGCTGTGAAAATGGGCAAGGAGGACTAAACTTTCAGAGATTCCTATAACTGTTCTGTTGTGCTGAGCTGGTGGAATTCATGTATGACCTGATACTGCATTTTATGCTCATCTGGATAATGCTGGATTGAAAATTGAAGGGGAAATATTAAACTTGAAGGTGAGTACAGTTTTGGCTGCAAGTGGAACTGTACAGGGCCATGTTTACAATGTACTAGAGAAGGAGGAGGTGATGGTGATGGTTTTCTACTACCAAGTTGTCTAATACTTGACACAGGAAAATTGAACAGGGGGGCACACCCAAATTCAGCTTTCTTTTTGCCTGGTGAAATTTTAAAGTTTTGTTTCTTATTTCTCTCTCATGTGAGGATCAGAGGTAGTCTGGGCTACTTTCAATTTCTGCTCTTACTGTGTATTTTTGGAACATGATCTAGATCCCAGCTCTCAGCTATCCTTTTATCCCCAACGATTGTCATCACCAGCCCATGCAACCATTCTCTCACTGGCTCCATTTCAGTGAGTACTATTGAGGTTTGAGTGTGAGAGCATTGAGTTGAACACACTTTTGGAGGACACTGATGTCACAAATAAAAGCACTCGTCTCAGAGATACCGGATTTAAAACCCTGCAGGCAAAGGAAGAATCGAACATGCATCTACTTACTACCTTCAGTCTGAAAATAGAGACACTACTACAGTGACCATCTTCTCCACCATCAAGTCTTCAGCCCTAGACTTAACTTTCTATTTTAATAGACCTGTCAGAAAAATAAATTATTTTATATGATAGGACCCCATTTTTTCCCTTCTGTTTTATTTTCTTTGTCAGGTTTCTGGACCATTCTAAAGAGCATTAAAAAATAGGTTTGGCAGATGAAATGAAAAACATATAGCTACTCTTCCCTGGGAATGTGCCTTATAAGTGACCTGCAGCCCCGAATGTTAATACTATGCTTGAGCTCCTTTTAGTTTTGCAGCTTGCACAGAGCAAATATTGCAATTTTATGGCAAAATTTCATTAATGACTGAAATAACACCTGATTCTGATACCCATGCCCCAACTGAAATGGAAGAAGCCAGGATCTCTCTGCCAAATATTTTGATCTGTTGAGGGTTTTAGAATCTCTCAGAATGATACACGCAATGTAAAATGTATGGGATTACTATTGTTTAATGTTCAAAATTTAGAAATGCTTTTATCTAGGAATGCAAGCTCTGCTGCATTTCGTTATCTAATGCTTGGAGAAAAAAAAGAAAACAAAAAAACCCACCCCCCACACATTGTCCTTTTCCTGTTCCCGGAAAGCCTTTCATGAAGCCTTGAGTTGCAATGATTATAAAGTGCAGTGTGTGTGCTGGGAAGCTATATTAATCTTCAAACAAGAGCTTGCTCCTAGCTTCTGGGAAGCCCTAGCCGTAAAGGAGCATGCTTGACATGTTGTAGCCATGTAACATCAATTTGTAATTTCACGTCTTTTCTAATGTCAGTGCCATTTGCTCTCTCCTTTATGCTATTTCCATATGTCTGTTGGCTCCACCGTTGCTATGTTTTGCATAGGGTCATGTTCAGGGAAAAATTTAAGACATGTGGTTTGGCTCAAGGTATTCATTTTTCCTCCTTCTCTTTTCTTATGGAATGTAGAAGGGAATAGTAGTTGTTGCAAGCCACAGCTATTCAGCTGGAAGTAGAGACAGGAGAGATAAAATGTCTCTGTTCGTACTCCTCTCTTTCTTTTTAAAGCTCATTCTGTGTTCTTTTCATTGACTGCTGTATCCGTTTGGATAGCAGCTCCTTCTGAGCAGTTGTGCATGGACTTCCTTTGAGTCTGTTTAGGAGAGTGTTCCCTGACAATGAAAAACATTTTCTTGGACACTTTATCATTGTGAATTTGAAAAGGCCTTTTTGCTTTCTGCAGCTAAATGTAGACCACTTAGCACATTTAAATGGTTCTTTAGAACCAGGTGCCCGTACTTTACTGAGCACTCTCACAATGTAGTATGCAATACCAGAGTGCAAACTACCTGTAAAGAAAACGAAAGGAAAAGGAAGACCACTATTTGTGTAAGAAGTACCAGTGGTGGCAGGGCCACCCATAGAAATACCAGCTTTGTCAGAAAATCTAGTAGGTGATTTCTAAGGGAGATGCAAAAGCTTATGTTAATATCTGTAAGTTGGGTAGCAGACTGTCTTTGAAATGAACCCGGTTTTTTAGAAGGTGAATTTATGCCTTTTTCAGAAATCAATTCTCTGCATTTGGTTATGGTTTTATGTGATTTAGAGTGATATATTTTCTGTCTCCGGTTACATTAGGCTGTTTGAACTCTTATATTGGACAAATCACATGAAGAAGGTGAGCAGAGTTTGGATTTGGCTCTGTGATGACAGTTGTATTACCACGAGTATGTATTGGCTGAAACTCATGGCATGGTATTTTCAGGAGGCATACTTTCTTTTCTTGAGCATATGGGTTTTCATGAATGTTTGGCTCCCTTCTTCTGTGCATGTGGGGCAAAAACCAACAATAAGCAACATGAGACTGTGGTGGTCAAATATCAAAGCCAAGGATTCGCATCCTGCGCTCACTGCTTGTGTGCAGGAGAAGTGTTCTTATGGAGCAAAAGGAGTTCCTTCTGTGAGTGCCTGTGTGGAGGGAAGAATAGATTTCCACTATGTCAAAACCAGCTGAATGCCTCTGAGTCTCCCTGACTTGAAAATGAGGGAATGCAAAACTGAATAGATGAAAAGGGAACCCTAGATAAAATACACACAGCTCCTGCAACATAGTGCCCTGCAAAGCTCAAGGCTACCATATACCTGTCTGGTGTGGTAAGCTCAGCACAGGCACACTTTGTCAAGCCTTTGAACCTTTGCCTTCTCGTGGTAGAGTTCACTGTTCTCTCATTTTCAGCCCAGTCACCCCAGATTTAATTCAACACAGGCAAGTGATTGACCTACATGGATTTATTTTTTTTTCTTGGGATTTAGGTATGTTTATGTTTGTGATGATAAACAAATGTATTTTGGGGAAAATAACAACAAAAAAGAAAAACTTTAAAAAAAGTAATTTATGGTTGTGAAGACCTACAAGGTGCTTTTGAGAGGTCTTTATATGCATATTTATATGCAGAGAGATTTAAGCACACGTTCACATGTCTAAGCTTTAGCCATCTGCCTGCAGTGCAGAGTACTCCTGACTTTGGCCTTTTCTCCATGTCTGCATTGGAAGGAGCAGCCTGTGGTATTAGACAGTGCTCATGATGTCCCAGCCTTTTTTTAATGCACATGAGAATAATTCCACTTAGCAGCTCCCAACCCTCCTCCCCCTTGCCTTTTAGAAACACTCAGCATTTTAGGGCACCCGTTCTCTCCAGCTTACCTTTGAGATGGGTGCAACATCCTCGCCTGGCTGGAGCCAGATACGTGCTCCTTCCAGCACCTTTGCAGCCTCCTTTCCAGTGGGTTAGTTGCTGCCTTACTGTTTGCACCGTGTCTTGTTTTCATATCATTGTTTTACCTTTCCATCTATTACCCTTTATTGATTTCTTGTCTTTACAGTGCAGCCTGGCAGATAAAAACACTTGGGTAAAGGAACAGAACAATACACAATAGCAAAAAAATGCAGTTACTTTCTCAGGAATAGAGACAAGCAGGTAGCAAGTATACCTCAGGTTGTTTTCTTTAGTATATGTAAATAAATAAACATATAAAAAGGGATGCATATACATATATGTACAGATGTATAGGAGAATGGTGTCTTTACTGCAAGTCACCCCAAGTATAATGGCACTTAAATGGACACATCAGCCAGTGTTTTCAAAATTCCTGTTCAGTTAACTTCTTAATGTCCTGCCACACACTTTGCTGGAGTAGGGTGATTTAAAAGTACTAAAAAATCATAAAATTCTTATTCTTTTCAATTTGTTCACTGAGACTATCAGAGTATAGCAAGTGTTTGGCACAGGTGGAAGGTGAACTGGTAGATGCCCTTGTCCATGCAGGTTCAACGTTTCAGGTATCAGTGGTAGGGTGCAGACCTCTTTGCGGAAGGGCAGTTACGCTGTGCAAAACCTGATTGATGTGTGAGCTACGTACAGCTAAATAGCAAGCTCTGCTGCCTCCCAGGCTTCCCTGCTTTCAGATCCTGCAAGTACAGTGTGAAATGCAAAAGATAAATATGAGACTAGAACTCCTCATACATTGTCAAGACAACTGTGTTCTTCACGGCCTTTCCCTGGTGTTTTGTCAGGGTCTGAAAACAAGCCTGTAATCTCCTCCATATTTTATGACTGTTGAGTGTGCTTTCTCTGAACCAGACGGCTTCTCCCCCCACCGCCCTCTCTGGGATGCTTTCCCAGCCTCACCCCCCTTATCTTCTGCATCAGTCACTTATCACTCCTGTATTCTCTGTCAGTCTGGGCTGTGGGAAGTGTGCTGGGCTGGGGACTGCTTTGTGCTCCACAGCACGTTGGCTGCCCTGTAGGAGCTGTGCTGCTGGGGTGGATGGGATGAGGAGTTCAAGGTTCACTCAAGACTAGCTTTCAGAGACAGTGATGGCCAGTGGGGTCAAGCAGTAGGTGGCAAATGGTGCGCTTCTCTTCGGTAACATCACCCTCTGCCTCCAACCTCCACCCCAGGATGACTTGCTTCCCTGGCCTCCCACCACTTTACTGGCTTCTTGCTGGTACTCCTGATGTGTGATGTACACTGCTCACTCTGATTTGATTGGGATTTGGCTTGTTGTTTTTTTTGGTTGTTGATTGCTTCTTCACCAAAACTCATTGCAGTGTCTGCATATTAATGCAGGCAGATTTTGAGGGCTTCAGGGCGATAAAGTCATTAATATGTGCAACATCCCCGCTCCTCTCCAAACCCAAAGCCATGAACAGAGGGGTTTTTATGCTCATATATTGATTCCAGACTGCTAGAAGAAACCGGATAGATAAGAAGCTGTTGTTGCTCTCTACCCTTATAGCTCAAGCGATGACTGCAAAAACTATTGCCAAGCTATTCTAGTCAATGTACTTCAAACCTGAAATGTGGGGCTCTTGCTGTAGACATGATGTATGGTTTGATCTCTGCAGCTATTCCTGGCTCTGTCTTTTGGCAGCATGAGAGGCATACAGGTCTATTGTGCTGGAGATCATGTTATGTTAACATTTACTCTCTGAGTAGCAGTGAGAAAGCACCACCTCATTTTGCATCCAGAGACTGCTTGAAAAGGTCTCTTCACTGAAGTTGGCAATACATAAAATGTTAGGTGGATTTTTTTCTTTTAGAAACAGAAAGGAAAATAACATCAGTGCCTTATCTAAGAAACAGCCATCTGACTTGTGTCCGCAAGATGGATGCTGAACCATAGCCTCCATGAGAAATGGACTGCCACATCAGATCATCTTTCCAAGCTAGCTCAGATATATGAGGAAGGCATAAGATTTGTGTTTGATCTCTCTGGTATTTCCTTTACACTCGTCTTAGCTATGAGGGAAACTGCTGCTTAGGAAACTTTCTCTGTTCTGCAAGATGTCTGAAAAGGTCTGACAAAGGCTTTGTGCTCATGTCTGAAACGCTAGAATTCTTTTTCTCAGATGAAGAACTGGTCCATGTTCAAGAGCTAATTTGAGCATTGTGATACTAGTTATGGGAACATGTTTGAATAATACTATCTATATATAGCTTTGTCCCTGACCATTTGTTGTGTTTTCATGTCTCATTGTCATCAAATGCTTGATAATCTCATCAATAGAAAAAAACCAGTGTATGAAAATCATCTGTGTTCAAATTCCTCCTCCAGAAAAGCTGTGGTCTTAATCAGCATTAGCCTGTGAAACTGAGGCAAAGGATCTTTGAGTACTTCTTTATGGGAACACAGTGACAAAACATAGCGCTGCTCACCTGCTCTCTGTCATCTGTGCCTGTAATTTTTGTGCCTGTTTGCTGAGGCTGCATATGCTTACAGAAACAGAGGAGGAATGTTCATTAGTGGGATCTTGGGAGGCTGTCCTGTCCTATTTCCCACTCAAAGCAGAGCTGTTGCCCACACTGGGTCAGGTTCCTCATGTCTTTATCTGGGGCTTGGAAACCTGCAAGGGTGGAGAACCCAGAGCCTCTTTAGCCCCTCTTGCAGTGCTGCCATCACCTCCCTGTTGCAGCCTTTTCCTGCATTCCCACCTTCAACATCCATATGGGTTGTACAGTATCGTGTTTGCTTTGCTGTCTAGTAAATGACACTGGACTGTGTCACCAGTGAGATGATGTATTTCATGGGTCTTCCATGGGCCTCTTAAGGATGAGTATCTTGGGATTGCATAATTGTATCTGACTCTTAACTCCTGGATTTTCACCCACTTTTAACTACCATTGTTTAAAATTTTGTTTAAAAGATTGATTTAACAAATCAGAACTACGAAAGAGTTTTGACATTTTAAGGCAAAGATAATGAAAGTGGTTTGTGAAGGAGGGAGGAAAACTCACTACTCTGCCTTCCAAAAAAAACCAAAATAAAGCCAGGCAAAGCAAATGTTATTACCTTTCAAAAAATCCCTGCTGCCTCTCTGCATTTGCTGGATATTAAATTGCAAAATTTAACATAGAAATAGTCCTCATTGAGGAGAACTGGTTTTGAGTTTTCCACTGAAGAACTGGTTTTGATTGAAATAAGAGACTGGAAATTCACATTGTGTATATGAGTGGTATAATTTGCTCCCATTTTCTTCTTAAGGCAGATGGTTAAGGAAAGCTCTTTGTAGGATGTATTTCCCTGCCACACATACTATACAAAAAGAGAGAAGAGAACAGCAGGGGACTGCTCTCTGCGTTCCCAGAAGAACCCATTACTGCATTCGCCCTTCCCTCTCTCACACAATGTGTCTTGTGAAGCACAGCAGGGACAATTTGTATTCAATAGGGATATATGCGAGTTGTCCCTTTTTTTTTTTTTGTGAAAAAAAAAGTTAACCAGCTCAGCACACACGAATGTTTCAGATGAAGTATCAGGGTGTTTGACAGGGCCAGGAGGATGACAAGGAAGACAAACCATGTGAGATGTCATGGCAATCCCTGCCAATCCAAGGGATGGAGTTTTTCATGCAAACCTTCATGCACCTTTGGTGGCCCAGCACCAGAACAAGCTCAGTGTCTGGGGTGGAGTTGGGGGTTGGCAGAGTAAGAATTATTTTGGAGTGGAAGCTGATATCCTTTGGATCCAATGCATGGCTACTCAAATTCCACTTGAAAGCTTTAAATCTCTTGCAAAAAATAGATGGAAAGCACAAAGTTAAGGACGCATTCCGTGTTTGTTTGACAGATGAAATATGATCAGTGAGGCCACCATGCAATGTGTTTAATAAGATGAGTACAAGAGAAAACAATATAACTTCCAATCATAAAAAGATCTTTTTCTAATTGCTTTGTAGGTGGTCTTTGAGGCTTTGCACAATCTGGAGCCTCGCGGGTATGTTGTCGGATGGATCATTGCCATCAGTTTGCTGGTGGGAATTCTCATCTTCCTGTTGCTGGCTGTGCTCTTATGGAAGGTAAGGTAACAGATGCAACATAGGCACCAAGGCTAGTCCCAGGAAAAAAAAGCTTACATTTATCCTTGCGTTTAACATCCATTTGCTTTAGTAGGAACTAAATGATTGTCCACTCCATTACAGAAGCTGTTGACCAGCAAAAATGTTTTCATATCCAGGCTTTTGTGTGGGACAGGGAGACACTCATGATGTAGAGATTTCAGGACAAAGGAGGATCCCTCTTAGAAGCCTGCTGTTACCTCACTCTTAGATACTTGGTACATCTCTATAGGTTTACTAGTGACTGAGGATCAGTGGTTTCAAGAGGGTTTCCTGAAAATTAGGTCAGCTTTGACTAGGTAGAAGATTGGGTGTATGCCTAGGAAAAAACAGTTGGTAGCTACTGTTTTCAAGAGGTAAATGCCTGGGGGAGAGGAATATCCAGCAGTAAATTCTTTAGATCCCTCAAAGAAAGATTTCCAGATGAGTAAAACGCATTATCAGAGCAAGAAGCACTAGGACCTGTAAAAAGCCAGCCTTCACACCCATGTCTGATAAGATACGATTCTTGTACCCAGGCACTGTTACATGGTAAAACTGGGCTGATGCTGACACTTAGCAGAAGCCATCTGGTGTGGTAAATATGGAGGGTAAGGAGCTTCAAGTGTTTTCATTCCTCAGTTCCCTGTTACCAATCCATAAATTTAAAAGGCCACGGTCAAGGTCAGGCACTGTCTTTGAGAGAAGTAAATCTCAAATGCACTCATGGGAACAAGTCCAACCTTATTTTGCTTCCTGTGGCGGAGCTCCAGCAGCCTGATTCGCACTATTTAGCAGCATGTGTGCTGCAGGCTGGAGGTCGCAGCCCCGATGTGCTGTGAAAGGACATCGCTGCAGGTCACGAGGCTGTAAAATGGATTTACAGACCTGGGCCAAAAACTGGCCCTGCAGTTCTTATTATAGATTATAAAGATGTGTGTATAGCTGTGTTATAGGTTATACATCTACTTCATAGATTACATAAATTTTATATGAGTTATAGACATAAAGTATTTTTATAGTGAGTTTTGAAGTTTTTTAAGCATATACTGGCCAAGTCAAAATTAATTGTGCTTTCCATTTGGAAAACAGTGTTTGACCACAGTCTAGAATACCTTGTAACTTCTGGTTTTCTGGCATGTGGGAAATGCTTTGGCTTTCTATGGCAGAGTTGGGAAAAAAAAATCTGTGTAATTAAGATGGCAGAATAACCATGAGAATGGAAAAATGAGAGATTGGAAGAGCCCCAGGGTTTATGTCCCAATGACACACAGTTTTGAAGAGGGAGTTACTGCTTCTGATACCTGTATGACTGACTTCATATGGCTCGTTTCTTGAAGGTAAAAAGGCACTAGATGAACTGTTTGAAAATGTGCAAGATAAAGAGGAATAGCACCTCTCACTGGGAGTCTCCATAAGAGAATCTGACCCAAGTTCAGTACTTGGTTTCTATTAATACAGTCCTTTGCTTTTTCTCTTGATCTTGAGACATGAGCTCTTTTAAATTTTGTAGGGATTATTCAAGTACGCATGAAGAAGCTGACATTTTGTTGCATGAAAGCTTTGAGGGATATTCCAAGTGACAGCAACAAGTAATTCTAACTAACACCAGGCTTATATAGCTCTTTCTTCAGGCAGATGCTGAAGCAAAGCAAGGTGAGATGCCTTGCCCAGAGTCCTGTGACAGAGATGGCAGTAAAAGCCAGGCTTCGCCAACTGCTCTCCAGTCCTTTATCCACGGAGTTGCATGATTACTAAAGGAACCAATAACTTAAGGCTTTGTTTCAGAGAAAAGTGATTAAACACGTGTAGCTGGTAGTATCAGCCAGTATTTTCATTTAAGTCTTAGTTTGGAACATAAATATACATAAATAATACTTTGCACTCACTAGTTGCTATATTTATTAAAGTTACTGGTGATATTAAAGTTGTCTGAGATAAAACTGACACGGGAAAGTTGCAGTCCTACAGAGGAATCTTAATTGTCTGATTGTAAATATTTGTTAGACAAAATTGGCCAAGTACATCCTACAGTCATTCCTAAATTTTGTGTGTGAAGAAAGCAAAAAAACCCCTTTGTATTAGAAGTGTTTTAGTCTTTAGCTCTGGAATGAAAGAATGGATTTGAATTAGATGGAATTTGGGGCATCTTAGAACCACTAGTGAGAACTAGGACTAGATTTAGGACTAGAGTATAAACAAAATTGTATTTTTATTAATAAATTAATTAGAGCTAAACTGTAGTCCTGCAAGGCAGCTGTTTACACAAAACAGAGCAGGAGCTGGTGGAAACTCATGATGAGGGAACTGAGCACTGTCAGCAGTGCAGGGCTCTGTCTCAGCCCTGTGTGGAAGGTACATTCTCACTGTGGCATGACCGCACCGTGACTGGTGTGACACAATGGGCAGCTCCTCAAACACACTGATGTTTTGCAGATGGAGTAAGCAACTCTTTGAAGTTGCAGAAAAATATTAGAATACATGTCAATATTTCATGTTACACACTGCTTGAATTAATGGTGTTAGCAGGAGTGAGATCTCGGGCACATTCCAGCCTAAAATCCTGTTTGGATCAGAATAAGGTTACTGTGCATACAGTAAGATGAAGACAGTAATTGTTTCATTATTTGTAGATCTAAAATTGCACAATTTAGGAGGTCTGTGTCAGTAGAAGTCATGTTAAATGCCTGGTTGTTTCACTTCACATTAAAGCACATTTATTCACATGCAAGACCATACAGACATAACAAGCTTTTCAGCATTAAGTTTGATCGGTTTTTGACTGGCTTTGCTTCTCTGTTTATATTAGTATTTCATGTCGACACCGTGTTTCCTCTGGTTTAAGTGCATACAGATTCAGAGGGGGTGAGCAGCTTTTCCTTGACTTTCATGAGATGCCATGCTGAAGGCAGACTGGCAAGACTTGCCCCGTTTTTGCCTTTTTTGTTGGATAGCCCAGTTTTACCCTGACACTTGTGGCTATTTGTACCATGTTCATCCACTCCAGCTGCCTTTGTGCTTGCATCCGTGGGGAAATGCTCCCACTCTTTCTGGTTCCTCTGCAACGCAGCTCGCTCTCCTCACTCGCACCTCGCCTGTGGTCTCCCATGTGCAAAATGAGCAGGAGGGGCTCTCATGCTGTTGCCTGCAGCCATATATCTTGCTTTTTACTGCAAAGATTGACCTGCACCTCTTTGGTGGCCTCCAGATGCTTGTGGAGAGTGGAGCAAGGGAGGAGGTCGCTTTGCTTCAGGCCAACTACCCATGTGCTAGACAAGCCCATGGTTTCACAAGCACTGGCAACAATTCAGGAGGGAAAGGCGGTCATGGCTGGATTAGTTTGGGGAGTGTTGTCCCACACACGCTTCCCTCAGCTGTCAGGACTGCAGCCATGCACAAGGACAAGGTCCCCTTCAAGCATAAGGAATTTATGCACATGTAAACCAAGGGAGAATTGGCATACGGCATAAAAATGAAAAACTGAAGCGTACTATATTGTAACACAATAAATATTCTGTTAATAATAGTAGTACTTTACAATGCTGTGGATTGCAGTTTCTACATTTGAATTGGCTTGAGTTGTGGAATGTATTATCCAATCCATATCATTCTAGCTAAAGTGCATGGAAAAAAAAATAATGGTTTGTGCCCAGAGGATATCAAGGAGGGAATGCATGAGTATCAGACTGGACACTTGGGCAGCTGAGTGAGCTGTGGACTCAGTTGTGGACATGTTTTTCAAAACAAAGATTTTATATTCATTGTAGTAACATTATTTTGTTTCTTTGTGACATGTTTATCATGGACTTTTATCTGAACTAACTTATATAGACATTAAGCTTCTTTCTGAACTGAGCCTGTCCCTGTGGTATCCAAGCTCTGCCTTGTCTAAAATGAGGTTTCTAGCACTGCTTTTGGGTTTCTGGGGAAAGAATTGATCTCTGGATGTCCCTTATGCAATGAGACACCCTTCTGCTCCAAACCCTGTTTTTCTGACAGGATTGCAGAGAGGAGATCAAGCAGAATAGCACCCACATATGCTGGGTTTGGATTAGCCAGAGGCTTCCTGCTCTTCAGGATGTGCAAGACAGAACGTTTTTGCCCTTTCTTTAAAATGAGAGTTTGAAGACTCTTTTTTTTTATAGTTTTTAGGTGAAACATTGTGAAGACACTTCTGTCTACTGTGCTCAGTTAGTGCAGGCTTTGAACTGGCTTTTTCCAGTGGGGACCATGAATCCTACCAAATGGTGGACTTACAAAATCTTTATTTAAGCAGACACTGTATGCTAGCACTGCTTAAAGGGAAAAACTTTGAAATATAAAGCTTTCTTTATTAAATATGAAGTTCTTTTAAAACAAGCCAGACAAACCAAGGCAGTTTTTTCAAAGGTGCATTTGGGCTTCTTACTTGGAGAAGCCTGATGACTTTTTTCTGTGACTGCACAAGTGTCTGAAAGAACACTTGTATTCACCTACATGCAGTATTTGCCATTGCCTCACATACTGTTTCAGCATTCAGAAAATATCTGAAGCTAACCAAGGCTAATGCTGACTTGAAATTCACCTATGTAGCAAAACCCACTGTTTTCCCATTTTTGGAAGGAGACACTTTCCCTTACTTAGGGCCTCGAACATTAAGTCTTTTTACAATGGGCCAAAACATACAACTTACCATTTTCCAGCAGAGGAAAAAAAACCAAACCCAAACAAAAAACCTCTGCGCTTATTCTTTGCCAGTGGTTGCTCTGTATCCTGGGTTACAAGCCCAAAAACATTTTCTCTCCCTTTTATCTACAGCTCAGGTAGCAGAGGCTAGCTACCATTTCCTAGCCAGTCCTTGTACCTACCAACCCCCTTCCTGGTGGCCAGGTTTTGGAGTAGAAGCTCTGCAATTAAATAAAGCTGCTTTCTTTTTTTTTTTTTTTCTTTTTCCCCAGAGGAGCATAGGCAGATAGTTATGGCACAAAACCTCTTTGAATTCCAGCATGGCAGAGAAGATATATATATCTTCTCTCCATATATCTATCTATAATCTATATATATCTGTAATCTATTTATATATGTAGTCCTTTAATGAAGAACACTTTTCAATTACAAAAGTCTCCCAAGTGGGTGTAACTCACAGCTGTAGAGCTTCCAATGTTGGGTTTAGAGGTGGGGACAGAGAAACCTGTTGAAAATGAGTGGCGTTTCATATCTTTATTGAAAGTTGCTCTCCCTATTCAGAGTTCACGTGCTTCTTCCTTTCTGTACTTATAATTCCAAGAACAAACTATTATTTACTATGGTGATGCTTTAAAACTTAGAATCATGATTGATATTCAGATAAACAAGGCTCAACCTGCTGTGAGAGCACTTCCTAGGGGCTAGTGGTGGGAAGGGTGGATTTCACAGATTACAAAGGTCTTCCCTGTGGAGATGTAGACGGATGCACCAGCTGCCTCAGAACTTGTAAAGGGAAGTCTATACTTCTATTTCTTTCTTTTTTTTTTTTTTTTTTTTTCTTTTTTTCATTCTCCACTTCCTATCCTCAGATTAAAACCTATCAACACTAGTTTCTCACATTTTTTGGAAGTTCCTGCCCAGCTTTGTCCTCTCATTTTGCAGCTTGTCTCACTTACAGAAGTATCCTACCTGCAGGATCTACATAGCCCATAGCTGTTCTTTGTGTCCATCAAAACTGCTAAAAGTGTGACTTTGTGTTCTCTAAAATTCCTCTTTCTGTAGTTTTCAAATAATTGCATTCTGAGAGTTTTTCTGATAAACTTCTCATTTTGTTGCTTTTGTTACCCATTTAGAAATACTAAAAATGCAGTCAAGTGATAATTAGCTTTTGTGATTCAAAACCAAACCCATATTATCTCCCAAACATGTATGGATCTTCATTGTATATAGCAGCTAGGAAATCTTGAGGGAACGGGGCAGTTGAAATGCTTGGTTGTCTGTGTAAATAATGACATTTTCACCAAGCAGAAGTAAGGTGGATCATTTGAAGTCTGCTTATGTTCTTAAAGAACAGACAGAACTGTGTTTTGTTATGTTTCCTTTTCTTGCACTAAGGTGCGCATCACAAAATGTTTGTGGGCCCTTGGCTTCCAAAGAGCAAAGGGGTTTGTATTTTGGCAACAGTGGCTCAAATCTTGGGTTTTCTACAGTAGATTATTTGGGTGATTTGCTGTGCTTTTTAAATTCTGACTAGATGTTAGAGAAAGATTGTTTCAAAGTCTTTTATTTGTTCCTACACTAGTAAATAGTTAATGCTGCTGTGGTAGCAAAAACACTGCCTTCCCCTGTGAGTTTGCTGGCTACCATGTAATATTTGTTCACCACCCTCAAGAGCAAGATTGGCAACATTTCAGTGGTGATGTGTGTCCAGTACTTGTGAAATGCCTTTATTATCTTTCTGGATAAAATGAGCTATGTAAATGTACAAAAATAATGTTGTGGCTGAGCGTTCTCTCTGCTCTCAGTGTCCTCCAAATGGGAGCTGTGCATGCCTGGGCACTTTGAGAACATCACAGCCATTGCAGTTATGTTGCTCTCGTCCTAGCACTACGCAAACAAATGCACTGGTGAGAGAGAGGTTGAGTTGTGGTTCAGAACATCTTTCTGAAAAGAAGAAAGATAGCCACCATTTTCAGGAGCCCAAACCAGAAAAAGAATATGTGTGTAGACTGAAAAATTGCAAATAAGTACCTACGGTTCCAAGGTTCCCCACTGCCGGAACACAACATGTGTATTTTTTGGAAGTCATTAGCATCCCTGAGACCCAAATGCTAAGGACAGAGAAAATGTGACTTGCGTAGTCTGAATTCTCTCTTTAAGCTTGGTGTCACAGTGGGAAATGTTGTGTTATGACTTACACCAGCCATAGCCATTTCCTCCTGGTTCGGCTAAACCCATGAAAGTAATTTACTCAGGTAATTATGAACATAGTACAAATTTCATTCAAATATTTTTGGCAGATCAAGGATATTAAAATACAATTGTAAAGCTATTTTTTATTGATTCCAGAAATAGTCCTTAGTGTTTAGTTTCTGGTTTTCAAAGCTGGAAATATTTCAGTAGTTTTTCTTTTTTTCTTTGAAGAGGAAACAGAAAACATAGATTGACATATGTCTTTAATTGCACTTAGAGGAATGATATATCTAATTACTGTTCTATTCCCTGCTGAGATTTAAGAAATGAGTATCGATCAATTTATCCAGACATATCTGCTGTAGACATTGTGTTCTCTCTAACTTTTGAGACTGATAATCAGAGATGAACTTTGGATGATGGCTGTGTTCATTCTATGACTTTTTAAAAAATAAGCTACTTAGTAAAATTTTGCAATAGGAAAAAATCTTTAAACTATTTGGAAGTGTTTATAAGTTCTAATTTTGGCTAATTCGCTTTTTTATTACGCTTACAAGTATGCTGGTAACATCTGTCGTGCAAGTTACTGTGCACAGTTACATGTTGCAAGAAGTTCATGCTTTCATTAAACTCAAGTTACTAGAACTCAGGACTGAAATATCTTCTAAGTCCAGTCATTGGAGTTCTCATCATTTCTAAACTACAGTAAGTACTAAGTCTTTAACAAAATATATTAGGTATGCACAAATGAATCAAATGCTAGGTGAATATGAGTCTTGTCTGAGGCAAACTAAATCTTACCTGTGTGATGGAAGATATTCCAAGGGTAGACACCAGAACCACCGGCTTTATTCACCTCATTAGCAAGTAGGTCCATTGAAAACAGCTGAACAACTCCTGGGTGAAAAGTTGCATGAGAAGTGCTTAGAGGAACAAATTATTAATGAATGGGCTTTGTGTTTAGAGTGGGGTGATGCTCTAACATCAGTGACATTAGCAAGCATGTTATATTCAAAAAACAAAGTACTAAATTAGATTGTCTGTACAGTGTCCATCTCTCTGTGCAGTTACCTCTTTTGCACACCTGAATGCATCTTTTGCATGCATGCTGCTAGTCTGAATTTGTCTGTCTACTTAAAGGTACTTACCCTTAGTAACTGTTTTTGAAAATTTGGCCTTTGAGATAGACATAAAGTATTTGGTTAAATTAATAGCTTATTTAATGACTGCTTGAGCTAAGTTTATGAATTGACTTAACTGTTTTTAGCCAAAAAAAAAAAAAAAAAAAGGAAAAAAAAAAGCACATAGGTTTGTTTTTTTTTATTATTACTTCAACATTACAAAATAGCTGCCTAATAAATTGTGTGTTTCAAAACTATGCTTGTTTTATTATTACAGCATGTAAAATCCAATGGAGGACTACAGATGTTCACTCTAGGTACCAACACTAATATATTAAGTCAGTTAACCAGGCTACATGAAAGTAATTTTAAAATTAAGTACAATTTTCTGTATGTTGCTAATTCTTTTGTGCTATAGCAATGTCTGTTTGTTTGAATCAGATAGATACAGATACTATGTATCATATTCTTCCATAGTAGCTAAACAAAGTGTTTGTGGAAGAGAATTTATCTTTGGGCAAGGTGCTGAATTTCAATTTGACTCAGTTCCTCAGCTGCGTAAGTATATATAGCATTGTGTATATATGCAAAATGTATGTGTGCATACACACACCAGCCACTTGTGGAATGGTGATGTTTGAAGCATATATTTTTTTTGTTTTGCATGTTTCATTGAGTAAATGAGCACCTACATTACAGGATTTGCCTCTCAAAAAGTCAGAGGAAGACTGAATAACCAAAGCCAGACCACTGGAGTCCTCATGAGCTCACCTTAGCCACACTGTCATCCTTACTCCTAAATATACAGTTTCTCCTTTAACTGCAGGCAGGGCACGTAGCCTCTTTCCAAACTTGCCTTTTCCTCGCAGGGGGACCCAGCCGGTGGCAGTTTGCCAGTCCTCTATGGAAAGGCTGATACACAATATCTGTTCATGACCCCTATGTAATGTGGCAAGGGTGCTTTAACTGAGAGGAAGGAAACAGTGCATCCTCTTGAAGCTGGTGGCTTGCCAGAATTATCCAGGGCCACATGAACCCAAGTGTAAAGTATTTTTTTCCCCTGCCTTCTTGGTAGTAGTAAAAGTGAGATGCACTTAATAACCAGTGATCAATCTCTGCATGAGACACTCTGTGCTTCCAATTTCAGCAGCACTGCTTTGCAGGGACTGGGGGTGTTGCTGCTCTGTCAGTTGGTAGCATCTTGCCTGGGGTGAGGTTCCTGACCCCACTTTGAACTGTGATTAGCTGCATATTTTTCTAATTGTGGTACTGGTTATGAAAAGGGAGAAGTGCCCAAGAGGCATGCACCCAAAAAAGGTGAGGAGAAGGGTAAGTTAATTCTTTCTGAAGGGTCAAGAGGTAAATGGTTTGGGACCTCTGCCTGGATTGAAGAGATGTGGCAGTAAAAGATTCATGATGTAAGTCCAGACTGTAGCTGTTCATCAGATATGGCTGGATAGTGCTTACAGTAGATGAAGAAACTGTATAATAGAGGAAAGACAGCTTGTCATTAAGGCACCAAGCCCAAAATATCTTGTTAGAGCCTCATTCAATGGGAGATTTCTTCAGTGGTTCTTGAATTTCATTTTATTTCTTAGTTATACCTATGACAATATGTACTTTGCTCTCCTGTTTCCTTGTTAGTTTGTACTGTGGTCAGTAACCTCCATTAGAAGATGTTTGTCAGCAAAACTATACTGATAAAAATCAATACTTTTAGTGTGCAGCTTAAGTATCTCGATATACACTAGAGAAACTTAATTAGGAAATTGTACAAAAAGTGGCAAAAGTCTCTGATATAGTTTTGGATTCTGTTTGAACATTATCATTCACAAATGTTTATTCCTAGCTCAGTTTTAGTTTGCAAACACTAGTGTAAATCAAGACATAATGTTTTTACTACAGCAATGTCTAGCTATTCTTATCAATTTTTATTTGTTTCTTAATGGATTAAGTTAATGGGAAAAAGACTTTAAAAGAAATACATAGTATAACCATTCTTCTACAACCCACACTTCAAAGTATTTGTCTTTTTATTTTTTTGGGAGAATTAACCTCGGTGGGCATGATAAAAATGCTGTAGGCATTTACCCAACAGTTAATATAACAAAGACAGTGGTATTGCTTGCCCTCTCATGAGCTTTGTTTTGTCATATTGTCACTTCAGATGTATCTACCATTGGCACCCTAGAGAGATAGCCACAGGATGATACTGCCGGAAATGTTGGCTAAATGTTCATAGTTTGGAAGTTTAGAAAAATATAAAGTGTGGTAATTCAGTGACCAGCCTTTGGATGTGCAGTTGGGAGTGCAGAAAAAAGCAGCAGGAAAACACAATAACTTATTGTGATGCTAATACAACACCTTGAGATCACTTTGACTGAGGTTTTCAGTTTGTGTGAGTGCTTGAAGAATGCATCTTTTTGTGAGTGTTGTTAGCTATGATTACCTGTGATTTTTAAGAGATTTAAACCTGGCATGACAGCCAAAGGGAGTTTATATGTGCTAGTAATGGGGACTTTAAATACTCAAGATTGAACAGATGACTTGACAGTGCTGCCACATGAGTGGTGGTTTGACCTTGGCTAAATGCCAGGTACCCACCAAGTCACTCTACCACTTCCCCTCCCCTGCCCTTTTCTCAGCAGGGTAAAAAGGGGGAAAGAAAATAAGATAGGAAAAAAACCCAACATTTGTGGGTAAAGCAAAAGCAGTTTTAATGTAAGCAAAGCAAAGCAAGGTCCATCAAAAAAGAAAACAGATTTATTCTCTACTTCCCATTAGCAGGCAATGTGGGGCTGTCTCAGGAAGCAGGGCTGCGATACACGTAGCAGTTGCCTCGGAGGACCAAGGGTGACCCCACCCCCCTTTCTTCTTTTTCCCAGCTTTATACTTGAGCAGATGTCATATGGTATGGAATATGCCTTTGGTCAGTTCGGGTCAGCTGTCCTGGTTGTGTCCCCTCCCAAGATCTTGCCCATCCCACCCCACTGGGAAGAAATGTTGGAAAGAGCCTTGGTGCTGTGTAAGCACTACTCAGCAGCAGCCACAACACCAGTGTGTTATCAACACCCTTCCAGCTCCCAACATAAAACACAGCACCATGAGGGCTGCTATAGGGGAAAATCAATTCCATCTCAGCCAGACCCAGTACGACATGGCAAGAAATAACGTCACAATAACAGGTGTAATTCCCCAGCCTACAACTAACACAGTTTTTTCTATTGCTTTATTGTTCAGTTTTGCCAGGAACGTGCTTTCTGCTCAGCGTATGCTGTAGGTGGCAGTAAGGTTATGCTAGAAAAGGGTACATGGGCTGGGATAACTAAATTAAAGGATATATGTAAAACCTATGGATGGTTTCAGCTTTTGAATCTAAGCCACCCATTTGTAGCATTTGTATACTTACTTGAAGGACCTCCAGAAAGGACTGGTTATTGTTTCTCGCTTCTGGTAAAGACCAGGCCAGCTTTTTTATTTCCATTTTGTTTCTTTCTGCCTGAATTTGTTTGGATTTGTTTAAAAGCAGCCAGACATCTTTGCAGTTTATCATGGCAGATGAGAAACACAACAGTTTGTGGATTCGCAGACAATTCAGGCACTCTCTCCTTTCCCTGGTGTGGGGCCTGAATTGATGGTGAGTGACAATGATAGCCCCAGGATTTCAGGACTATCCCTATTTTCCCAAAGTCTTCAGTGGCCATTTTTCTCCTTTGTATTTGCACACGGAAGAAACAAAGTAGGACATGGTGCCCTTGGCATAGCAGTTCCTCTCTGGAGAGATCTGCCAGGGTTAAGGGTAAAGCATGGTGAATGCTGAGCAGTCCCTGCTCATGAGACCTTTTTTCAGCCACACTGACCTGAAAGGCCCAAAATACAAGAGGGCATCTTCACCCTTCCCAAATAATTTTCAGCCAACTCTGAAATGCTGGCTGTAGTTTGCTTTTCTTATTTCCTGCGTTGCCTTGGGTGGCAGATGCCTCTCTGCCCATTATAACCCTCCAGCTTCCCAAGGTTCTCTCTCCTTAAATATGTTCTCCTGTTGCTCTTCCTCTGATGAGTTCCTTCCCCAGACAGAGGCTGACTGATAAAAGTATGATCATCAGTCCTTTCCTTGGATATGGTGGTGTGAACTCACACATTGAATGATGAGATCACGGCTCTGGACTTGGGTATTCCTTTGCCATTTACATATATATGTATGTACACACACTTATGTCTGTATATACGGAAAGCAAGGATTGAGAGAACTGAACAATATTAAAGACTCATTGCCCATGAGTCTAACATGAGCTGGACACCATTGGCCCATTGAAAACACCCTTTTCATAAAGGACATTACAGTAATACCTCTGTTAAAGCTGAGGATCTCTCCTCCTCGCCCTGCTTGAAATGCAGGACAGAGTCCCAGCAGTGCTGTCCTCACTGCATTTTCCGAGTTCCCTTCAGGGCTTTGCATTAGCCACAGAAGAGAGATCAGAGGCTGTAGATCTTCTGGTGTAACTTCTGCCCCGGTGACAAAGAGTCATTATATACTCAGCCCCATGTTGCACCAATTCTCCCACTTTGATCCCCATGTCCTCCTCCTTAATACCTCTGTATCTCATCATTATATGTTAAACTCACTTTTTCTTTCCAGCTTGCCACAGGCACATGTCAGCCCTCAACATATGGGTCAATATTGCTGTCATTTTTAATGAAATCATTTTATTGTAAGGAGGTGGAAATGTGGGCTGTGTGTTCCCTTGTGAGGCAATGACTAGGCTGTGATTTCTTCACGGCCATTACAAAAAAAGCCCCTTTCTGATGGTGATAGGTGCTCTTACCATGTTAGGTGGAAATCTGCAGTGTTAACACTAAGGAACAGTATCCCATGACAAAGCACACCCTTGCCTTTCAGGGGTGGGAAATATATCTAATCTCTGACCACTATTTCAAAAAATGAAAAAAAAATAATAAATCCTTAAGGTCCAGTTTCTCTTTTTGCTTGCACTTAAATTAATTCCTCTACATAATGTTGGATTATTTGCATCATTTACAGCAAGTAAACATATATAGCTTCATAGAGGAATCACTGCTAGATGTAGGATTTCATGCTTCATTAATATTTATTAAAGTCTTCAGCTCTCTTTTTTGCCCTACTAGAAAGCTATACAAAACATTCTGTATCCAGTAACAAAATAGTAAAATACCAAAACTATCATAACCAACTTTTAAAGATAATTCCTGAAGCAGATGTTCACAAACAGACAATTTTTATTAAAATAACAGTGGGAAAGAGTTTGCTTTTGTTTGTTTGGCCCTCGAGGAAATTAAAAAGCCTTTCTATAATTTTGATTATAACTTCAAGAGAGGATTTTATTGTACCGAGGATGTGGTTGCATGAAGGATGGAAACCTTAAGGGTTTAAAACCTGTTTTTAAAAGCAACAAATTGAACTTCTCTTGTTAATCTTAGGAAACAAAGTCCTGTGGCAATTTTCTTTTCTAATGTGCAAACTTGTAGTTCCGTTATAAAAACTGATAAGACAAAAATGACACCCACTTCTTCCACACATCTGCTCCCTGAGCATATGTAAGGAGTATCTGTAGATTCCTACAATTAATCCTACTGCAACAGCACAACAGAAGAGTAGTTGGTTCTTAAACTTCCCCACCCCCCCCCCCCCATTATCAATAAAATAATTCACTTCCACTTTAGACCATGAAAATCTAGGGAAACTTTTGCTGTTGGCTTCAAGTCTGCATTGAGCCAAAGCAGATTGGCATTAATGGTGAAATTTCACTGGGGTTTTATGATGATGCTATCTTGAGGATGTCTTCTCAACATACATCCTTTGCACTGCTGTAACTTGTAGGTACAAGTACAAAAATCACTAGTGATGATATTTTTCTGCCAGAGAACTTGATCTGACTTTTAGAGCAAGTGTGAAAAACAGGGAACTAGGGAAACTGTAATTCTCTTTTTCTGAATCCTTGCATACACTCTTCTGAAAGATGCTAGGAGGCAAGGGAGACATGACCCTCCAAAACTGAACAATGTCCCTTTTGTGAGTTGGTTTTTCAGAACAGAACCACCGTTATCCATGCATTTGCACATATTGAGCAGCAAATAAAGCTTTGTTTATGATAGATGGGAAAGAGACTGTGTCCATAGTCTGTGCACAAGACTACGAACAAATGACCTCTGGAAGGTCATGGGACCTCTATAAAATTGAGGTTGTGGGTGTTTGTGTGTGCCTACCTGTTATGTATTTATAAAGTGGTTATAGGTGTGCATGTAATGTACATCTATGCACTCAGCAAGGTGCACCTGTCTCTAGATTAACAGCATGCCCTAGGGCTGTAGTCCACGGTTATCAAAAAAATGGGCTTATTAGACCACGCTGCAGCTTCTGTGTCCTTTACACAGAAGCCAAGCCATGGAGGTAAGGGGTGATGAGAGGATGGTGAGTGTCTGGTCTCATGTTGCTGTGAATTCAGGATGTAGTTGGGGGTAGTGACAAGGACCTGGGCTTCCAGAAGCTCTGCTGGAGAAGCACCCTCGGTGGTTCGAACAAGCTGCCTTTCAGACGCCTGTGAGTTAAAATATATTTGAAGAAAATTAAAGTTGCTAAAGAACTACAACTAAAAAGCCCAACTTAACAGAAACTTGGTAGTGACAAAACAGCACAAAATATTCCTACATATAGCTAATTTGGGAATAAAGGATGGCAATAACTGGTTGATAAAGGATGACTAAAGCATCATGTTTTACCCAGCAGGAGTAAAAAAACAGGTTTAGAGTGGTTGGAGTTACATAAATGTTTAATTAAGATGAACAAAATATTGATTCAGTGGTCTCAATAGTGCACTGCTAAGTTTGAGGAGTTATTCTTGAATGCTTACCAAAGTCTGTTATTAAAATAATTTTTGTTTATTTGAAAGACTTAAAAAAACACAGATATGAGAGGTTTTTATCCAAACTGAAATGAAAACCACTTGCATGTCTTTAACTAAGTACAAGAGTTTAGGAAACAAGAAGATATGCAAAAGTGATTATCAGCCCTGCAGCATCTTGTAAGCTTGTGGAGGCGTTATTATTGATGCTCTGTGTTCTGTAGGATTAGGCTTGTATTTTGCCTTCTGAGCTGCAGATGAGACAACTGGTAGCAATGGGACAACGGAAATAATTTAGTAAAAATAAGCGTCTGTAGCTTTTGGTTTCCTCCAAAGCATGTTAAATAGAAAATTTGAGACCTGAACTTAGAGAGATTACTGTCAGGACATGAAACACCTGTGGTTACAGCGCACTGGGCTGATACTTTTGGAGACAGGTACGCTGAAATGGGAGCAGAGCTTTTCAGAATGGTGGTGGAACACCTACAATAGACTATGCTGGCTTTTCTGGAAGAGAGTTTCTTACAAAAAAGGATGATAGTTGGAATTGGGATGCTGGGAGGTGGGTGCACTGCACTCCTCTGAGCTCTATTGTTTTGTGCAGTCGTAGACAATGAGCACAGTTCATAAAACTCTGACATTGTTTGTTCAGGACTAGCAATTTGCTAGTCTGGCTTTAGGTTCAGGTCCACATTTTGCATTAGTCTTTACTTGAAAACGGTAAACATGTATCTGCCTCTTCTGCTCTGTGTTTATTAGAAATACTTTATGTCCTTTTTTTTTTTTTTTTTTTAAAAAAAAAAATCATGTTTCATATAAGAGGACTCTTCCACCAGAGTGGTTAATCTATAAGGAGCAGAGAACTGAAGATTTGGAACTCGGTTTGATCTCATTTATATTGACGTAAACAAGAAGCTATGATTCCAGATTGGTACTAGGAGAGATTAGAAATTAACACCTGAGCTATTTTTTTTCTGCACACCATTTTCCGACAAAGTAAGTTTCAATTTAATGATACTGTCACTTACCACTGTCATCTCTTCTTGATTTGCAGATGGGCTTCTTCCGCCGGAGGTACAAAGAAATTATTGAGGCCGAAAAGAACAGGAAGGAGAATGAAGATAGTTGGGACTGGGTCCAGAAAAATCAGTGAACTGTCGGTGAAAACTAAAGCCCAGTCCTGTGACACGTGCTTGCTAGCCTATAGGTCCTGCTCTCGTATCTTCCATATGTGGAAGAAGGAATCTTCTCCAGATTTTTCGGAGACCCCATTGATGCTGTGTCTTTATCACTCCAACAAGCTAGGGAACATATCCTGAGGCAACCACTGCAGCCATGTCAGGTGACTGGAGCCATTTACACTTCATTTAAGAGCTGAACTTTGAACTTTGGTAACCAAGCTGCAGTGCAGAGCAATATTTATGAATCCAACTATGTGGTATACCCTCAGGGGAAAACTGTTACCTAAGAATATTTTTTATAAATGTAAGCTTTTTATATTGATTATGTCTTTATATTTGTATCAATGTTTTATAGTTTCTATTGAATAGCTATATAGTTCACTCAAGCACTGATATCTGGCTAAATCCTTGGAAATGCATATATGTATATATAAATCCTATTGTACTTTTAAACTTCAATGCAAGAGAGAAAAGAGAGATTTGCAGATACAAGTAGCTGAAATCCTCATATGCTTAATTCACAAGGCTTGGTAATGTTGTATATAGACCATCTAATGGCAATAAGCCAAAGTCTTTTCACTTTCTTTTTTTTTTTTTGAGTTGAATTTGGTGTTTGATTTATAAACTAAAGAACCTGAAGTATTACACAGATGTGATGTTCTGTATCTGTGTCTATCCTTTACTGACCTGAATGGGAGAAGATGAAAACACTTCCTTGGTGACATGTAGCAAGACTTGTAGCTTGCTTTGGCTCACTGAAGAAAGCATCACAAGATGTTTTCCTTTGGGAATTTTTTTCTTGCCGTCTCTAGTACTTTGATAATGGTCTAGGGCTGTACAATTGAGATACCAGAAGGATATAATTGGGCCAACCACTATGGCATTGACAGATTCCTTGGCATTAAAAAAAAATCGAGACATATTAATGTTAATAAGGATAGTTTTTAAGCTACTGTTAATGATTGTGATCTGTTGCTATCAAAGCAAGTGATAGAGCATTATGCCTGCCTTGTGAGTTTTATACACAAGTCATGAGTTTGTTTATGTGATAATTCTAAGAGAAATAAGTAGATGCAATGATTAAAATGTTTGGATCTTTGCATCTTGAGGTTCCGTGTCTGAGTATTCCAAGTACTGAATGTCATCCCTCCTCAAATATTATGAAGAAAGTTTAGTCAAGGTGCAGATGTTACTGGATCTCAGATTGCCACTCAGATTCCCTGGTAATTCCTTGGCAAATCGTTTGCTGAATTACAAGAAACTTAGTTGTAATTGGTTCAACCAAGTTTCTTCAAAAAGCTCTTGGATTTCTGAATAGAAATAGTGGAACTCTGTAAGACTTGGTTTTAGATTCTACTTGTACTTTGCACCTTGTGTAAATAAGAAGTAAGTGTCATGTTGGTATAAAATCCATGTGAGGGAAAGAAGGGTCAAGCTCCATGGTAGAAGGTGAAGGAGAAAGAGGAATGAATGGTGACAGGATGTCTCCTTCCGTAGGTGTAAGAACTGCTGGAAGTTTGGAAACTTGAATGCAGGGAGCATGCAAGAAATCTGCTTGAGAACCGGTCTTATTCTTGTTCTTCCTTGACAAATTCATTATAGTTTCGAATTTTAAAAACTTAACCACATCCACATTCCTGTTTGCTTTTTTCCCCCCACTGCATTAAGTGCCTGCTATTACTACAGTATCGATCAATATTTATTAACTTAACTATAGCTGCACCCATTAGGCAGAAGATGGTTTTTAAGTGAATGAAGTGTATTGATTCAACGTTTGACAAGAAAAGCTATTAGTCTGTTCAGTTATCTCTTTTAAAACAATCATTGGTGATTTGACAGATTTTGCATAACAAATGATCATTTAAGTCAGAATCTGAGAAAAGCTGCTGAAGCAAAATCCTGTTCAAACCACATGTAGTGAACTGCAGAATTTTTCATCAGAGCGCAAAAACAAAAGGCTGATGGCCTTAGACTGCACTGTTGTATTAGAGGCTATTGAATTCCTCACAGTATATTTCTGACGTCAGTTGTTTTTACTCATATTTAAACCTTACGTATCTATTTTTTCCTTTGTTGAAAAATACCTAAGTCTAACAAATAGAAGATGACTATGAGATTGATTCACAACTATGAATTGAATAAGAAATTGCTTAAAATACTTCCTGGGAAAAAAAAAGTCCATTTATTTAGCTGTAAGAATTTTCAGTATCTGCTAGTATCTATCCTCTTTAAAACTGAGCCCCCCCAAAATTGTAAGAAAGTAAATTTGTTGAAAAAATAATTCAGGGGACAAGTGAAACTCTTCATGAGTTTAACTGAATTTGAAAGTTTCCATCCAAAAAAAAGGAGGAAGTTACTTTTGAAAAGTTGAAATGCCTCATTTCCGTGTTTTAAACAAAAATTTAATTTCAGATCTGCCAAAAATGCTTCATTACAGTGTTTTAAAAATCAAGATTAGTTATTCGCTTGAAACATCTTTTTAAAGTAAATGAAGAGTTTTAAAAGGTAAGATATCTATTTAGCATTTGATAGTTGGACTTTTTTCTAATATTTTTTTTCTCAAGGCAAAAATGTTTTTCTTATTTGGTTAAAGTAAAAGAAAAAAAGTAAATCCCATTTGATTGAGCCCACACTGGACTTTTTTGATCTCTGACTTGAATTGTCTACTATGGATCCAGCAGAAGTCATCACTCAGTGAAGTCTAATTGTTGGCCAGATTAGTGACATATTCGTGAAATAATCCATAAATTCTTAGTATCGTCACTTAGGTACTCAGTAGTTCTGTTGTTACAGTTGCTTTTGGTTTTATATGTAGAGTCTTCTTTTTTCTTTTTTCTTTTTTTTGTGTCAAATTCCATTGTGACTCTTGCTTGGTTTCAGTTAGATGATCAGATTTGACAATGAAACACACCAGTACTTAGTATTAAAATCCTGTAGATACACCTTCCCACTCCTTAAAAAGTAACCAAACAAGCCAAACCCAAAAAAACCCCACTGGTATCAGTTGGTTGCAATCCGTTTCTAACCCAAAAATCTTATGGAAACATATAACATACTTCAAGAATGTGTAGGATGCAGCTGTGCTATACATCTGCTGTTTTTTTAAAAATTAAGGAAATGTAATTAATGTAATTGTATCAAAATCTAGAGACATGGTTACTTTGGAAGTTGCTTATAGGGCTCTGGAAGTTCCCATCTGTCAGCTGCTTGTTCCTTTGTGCTGTACCACTTGTGCAGCAGAGCTGAGGGAAGCCATTGTACCGGTTCTCTCCAGTTAATCCATTTTGGGACCAGTCATCAGTTGTCTTAGAGAACTTCATTGAAAGGTTTGCTGAATTGGCATTGCATGTTTTTTTGCAGTGGGCTCGCTTTGCATGCTGGCTCTGAGCTATGCAGGTGGAAGCTTAGGAGTAAGTTTTCAAATGCATCATCTGGCACCTGAGAGATCTTTTGTTTAAGCCCTGAAGCTTGCAATGTTCAGGGTGTCTTCTAATGGACAGTAGTACCCTTGAGGGTGCTTTTAGGATAGGAATAAAACAATCTCAGAAAAATATGATCAGGAAGAAAGGAAGGGGAGAAAATTAAGGAAAGGTTCAATTAATACAGAGCCCATACTGTTGCAATGCCATTTAATTTCCATCTTGACATCAAGAAGATCACAATCATTTCAGGGGTTTGGTGGCCCACGGCAAAGGAATGAATTTCACTTCCCAAGAGCTGAAAACATTTCCCACCTTTCACAGCATGTTTTGTGACCGTTTCGTTTGAAAACCAAGGTCTGCTCTTGGAGGTGAATTTCTATCAGTTCACCCCAAGCAAGAGCGAGGCTAGTGTACTCTCAGGCTGTCACTAGTATGCTCTGGTACTTGGCCATCGTAGCTAACAAAAATATAGCTGTGTTTTTTTTTGAATAAACCTAGTTTTTAATTTACTCAATTACAATGAGGGAGTCAGCAGACTGTAGAAAATACTGGAGCAGCCTCTGAATTGAAGTCACCTCACAAATCATGTGCATTATCAGAGAGAGAAATTGTGCTTGATGTGAACCCCAAGCCTGGAAACCACTTAAGCAATCCTTTCATCTCAAAGTGGCAAAGTATTTTGTGATGTTGAGCATACCAGTGAGGACAACCCTCTCTGCCTTGACACGTGAATGGGAAGGACCTTACACAGAAGTCAGTGATGTTGCAGGTTACTCAGCTTGCTGAAAGCAACAGTTGCTCAAAGATTGTGTTTGGCAATATTTAGTATTGACTTTCTTGAATGTCTGCTGTTTACAGGCACGTTTTGGAGTCTTGCACAAGTTTCAAGGATAGTATCCATGTGGCGTGGGAATATATAACATTGCTTTCACTAAAGGATTAAGGGAGTCATGGAACTGATTTCTACCTTCCTCCAAGTTCATCCACTTGCTAGGGTTTCTTGGATATAAATGAAAGTAGGATTTAGTTCATTTAGTGTTTATTGATTAAACTGGCATGGAGACTATAATAGCTTTTGGAGCATAGTTTGGATATGCAGTAGGATACCCACACCATTGTCACTCCTTTTTCTTAGAATGTCACTCCTTATGTATTGTAAAATTCTGTTTCTTTTTGTGAACTTGTGGTTGGAAGAATGTGTTCACTCTTATTAATTTAGAAGCTTGTGTTCACCTGTATTCTAATTCACTTGCACTGTTTTGGAAATGTCAGGTTTACAAAAATACAACTTTTTGGAATAAAAAGTGGCTGCAAAATTATCCTAATAATATAATTTTGTCACTTATTGTCTTTGTCCAGCTCAAGTGTTTTTCCATTAATCAGGTGAGATATTTTCTCATGTATGATTGAATTAAATGGTATGTGCATGTGTCTATCTGTGTGTGGGTAATTGACATCTTTTAACGTAATTCAAGGTTGTGTACAGAATCAAGGTATTTGGAGACTAAGAGTATAGCTAACTTGACTAAAGTATTGTAAAACCATGGAAATAAAATAATAGTAGTGGGAATTATTTATATGTCAACAGTATTGCTCTATCAACATCAAATAAAACCCCACATGGTGGTGATACTGCCTTGTGATAGAAGTGTCGACCTGTATAACTTGAGTTCTGTTTCAATCTGTATTAATTTGGATGAAAGTCAAATTATTCAGTTTCACATGTTTTTTCTACAAGGATTTATATTCCGTGAGTGGCTAAATAAGGCATTTGAAAGATTTTCTTCAACTCCATACATCCCCATGCTTACTTTGTCAGAGAGGAGAAACTGGATAGAAGCAGTGAAAAAAAGCTGATTGATTTCTATGGTTGTGGTGTACTTCTTTGTGCTTCTAAATACCCATTAGAGGTCCCATCAAAGTTTTCTCATCATTTTGAGGATGGGTGAAACCTCTGTGATAAAATGTGAATTGACCTGAACTTTCATTCTAAAACAAAACTGAAAAACCGAACCTGAAATTTCAGGCTTTGCCTTTCCTGGTCTTCAGCTCCATTCTCTGCCTTTTGTGGAGACCCTCTGTGTACGTGTTTAAATGTTCTCCAGCCATACAGAAACAGTCTTTTTCCTCTGTGTTAGGCTTTCAGCTAAATATCTAAGAACAGGCTGGGCAGAGTTAGGACCTAACCTGTGACAAGGAGCACATTTGTACTGGTGGAAGGCCACCACGGCTTTAGGTACCACAAAGCCAAAGGCATTAGGATTGCTCAAAGTAGATGTGAGTACTACCATGTGAGTAGCACCATTCAAAGTAAAAACAAATGTTCTCAGTCAGGAAAGCTTTCTTCAGGGGAAAAAAATAGTGATAGGAGGAGGATGCTGCAGGGAGGAATGCAATGCAGTTTGCTTTTGGAGATGAGTGGAAGCTGTAGTGCAGAAGCAGCTAAAATAATAACCAGAAGCTTTTAGATGTACTAATACCTTTTTATTATGGTGCAAGCGTGTGTGTGGAAGCAGGCGGTGGTTGTCCTCGCCTGGGGACGGAGGATGGATGAGCTGACACTGCCCTCTGTGGGGCTCGCTTGCCTGTCTTCTTTTTGATGAGCAGAGAACAGCAGTCTGTGCATCGCACGATTTTGTGTTGCCTTTGCCCCTAAGTGGCTTTTAAGAACCTCTTAGGACTTCTGTGACAAAGTGGCTTTGTTTTAGAAAACAAACCCAAAACCTTTTCAGATTTTTTCTTTCAGTTTCACCAAGAAGGGAAGAAATAGGTTAAAACTAGATCAAAATTCAAGAAAAGGAAGGTGTTCTTTTACTGCAGAAAAAAACAAAACAAAACAAAAACAAAACCTGATTTTTTAGCATGCTGTTCAGCCTGGCTTACACTGGTCTGACATTTCGTTTTCCTGTGTTGGCCATTGGCCTGCTCTTAGGATTGGGAGCTCAGATTGGCCCAGGTTGCCCAGGGAAGCTGTGGCTGCCCCTTCCCTGGCAGTGTTCCAGGCCAGGTTGGATGGGGCTTGGAGCAACCTGGTCTGGTGGGAGGTGTCCCTGCCCCTGGCAGGAGGGTTGGAACGAAATGAGCTTTGAGGTCCCTCCCAACCCAAACCATTCTATGATTCTATGATTTTTTCCATTTATTAGTTAAATACCCCATAAGAAAAAGAGAAGTGACTTTTCCCCACAATTTTAGAGTCTAGTGGGATGGATATTGACCTGAGTAATCCTGGGTAAGATTTTTATATATATATATATATATACATATAAAGATTCTGAGTGCCCATAATAAATTAGGTATTGAGTGTCAGCATGCCTAAGGAGAGTGTTGTGGGAGTCCTTAAAGATGCAAAGTAGATCTTGTGGTTTTCTGGCTCCAGTTAACTCTCTACCAGAATTAAAGTACAACAAAAGCAGCTATTTTTTTTTTTTTGAAGATTCAGATGCATGAATGGATTTAAAGTCATATGACTCCTGCACATCCAAGGTTTTAACTTTTTAAATGGTTGTAAATGGAGATTTTCTTTGCAAGTGGCTTTGACAGAAGTAAAGCATGATAGTGGGGAAATGAATCATCTTAACAAAAGAGCAATGGAAATTAGTTTTTCATGTCTTAGCCATGCTATAATTTCCTGTGATTGTCTAAAAGGAATAATTAATGGATTTCCAGTTCATTTCTTCTTTGCTTTTGATGTAGTTAGTGTCGTTTTAATGCCTGAACTTCTAGACGTGTAATGTTTTGGTAAGTCAACCAGCAGTTCAACAGCTGTGAAGAATCAGAAATTAATGAAGTAGTAACCCTGAGCAGAGATTTCCCTGCTGCAGACATGTATTCAGATATGATGCATTGACTTTCATGAAATTATTCTAGATTTATACTAACACAAGTGAGAAGGGACTCAAACAGGCTCCCTTGAAGCTGAAGGACACACATCACGAGACAAGCTTTGCGCTAATCTGCATAAGTGGTAATGTGCAGTAATTTCTGTCATTTAAACAGTATTCCTCTGGGTTTGCTATCTGAGAGCTGTGTAATTCAATCCTAATGATGCTGCTCTGTGCTATATTCAGAAAGAGGAAAGCGATAGTAAAAAAGTGATCACTTTATCCAGCAAAGAGACCACTTCATAGGGAGAATATAGTCTGTCCTATACCGTTCATTCAATGGAGATGGAGCACTGGAGAGCTGGACATGACCTGCCCCCCTTACCTTGATCTGACTTGAATAATCAGGCTGATGCTAAAGTTCCTATCATATATTTTGCTGTGTTGATTTTAGGAAAATGGCACAGAACAGGAAGCTGACAATCAAGTGATTACCCAGTTAAGAGATCAGAATACCTGCTCAGTATTAAATCATTAAGCTTATATACAGGGTTGGATAGGAGATGATAGAAATGGGGTAAAATGCTTTTCCCCATTTTCATTTTCAGGGTGGGGGATGAGAGGCTGCATCTCACACTGTAAGAAAATACGAGGTTTTTGTGAGATTGCCAAATTCCAAAATCAAGGTAGTGTGTTGCCCTGTTTCTTAGCTGTAGACTGCGTCCATGACATGGCTTGATCAATGGAGAGATACATGCTTCACCTTGACCAGGTGGCACACGTCACCCTGCTATAACCTTGTCTCATACTCTGCTGCCTGCTCAGCTGTGCTTGTCCCACTCTCACTCCCATCCTACAGACGCTACCAACTTTTCTACCTGACCTCCTCTTAACTTTCTCCTCTGCTTCGTAAGCATTATTACCCTTTTCTCTAAATTTGTCTGAATAAGAGGGCTAACTTCAGTGACTTTTTTTTCCCCACCTTGCACTTAGTTTGAAATATGTCACTTTTTTTTCAGAAACAAAGTAAGATTTGTCCTGAAAACTTGGTGGTTTTCCCAACTGCATCAGTAGTTCTGAGGCCTGTGGAAGGTTGTGTCGGACACTGTGGTCCTTTCCTCGGCTTCCTTTCCATCTACCTTATGGTTGACGTGTACCTTGTCAAGATAGTGATGAATGTGAAGTCTGAGGGAGGGAGAGAGGTAAGCAGGTAGATATGTGATTGATTGATAGATAGATACACGTGTATATGACTGAAACTTATTTTGGAAGTGGACAAATCGTATGAAAAGGCCAAGCCTGCCAAAGCCTCAGCCCTTCAGAATAGTGTAAACATTTTGTTTGGAAATTCTGAAATGCAATTAGGAGCATGGGACTGGAAGGTCCTCAAGTCCAGTCTCCTGTTTTCGTTGGCAACTACTCTACATACTTCCTTTTGTGAACTTACTGAACAAAATCCAATAGAACCAGTTAAACTTCTTTTCCTTATTATTCTTGCTAAAAGACTATTCTAGCACCTAATTTTGATGGTGCTGTTAATGGTAATTTTCATGTCAATTTGTTCTTTTGCCAACAAAGTATTTTAATTTAAATATTTCCCTGCCTTCCTGCCTGCCTTCCTCTTCTGAATTGATCTTTTTGGATATGGGTGACCAGAAGAAGAGAGTGAGGTACCAAATTCCTTGTGCAAGGCCTTGTACGTCACTTGTACGTAACACTGGCTCTCCTGGCTCCATAAAGGTTATCAGCTCTCTATGAGATGTCTTGAATGGTGAGGCACATTGAAAACTTTGGCACAAATTACTTTTCTCAAGAGATTTTCATCTTTTGTGGAGTTTGGAACTCAAATATTATGTGTGCCCCATGGAGAAGGTTGTTACAAACTGAAGGGAACCAACCTATGGCTATGTCTGGAGCAGTAGATCTTTGGAGTATGTTCATACTAGGTCTGTTGGAAAGGAACCATAGAGGTTTTCCATGGGAGGCTTTGGCTGTATTTTGACAGAAGTTAACTGAAATGGGTATATAAATGCATAAACCAGTTTGACTTCAGTATGTTCATCAGAAAATTCCCAACTAGTGCTGACCACACGCTAGGTGGCCAAAACACCCATTAGTCTTATGCTTGGACTCATTCCTAAGATATAATGCACTTAAAGTACCATTAATTGTTGTCTAATCACTTTCAGCAATGTAATATGGGCAGGAAAAAACGTGCTATGAGATGGTGAAGTTGTCAATCATAGCTGATAATTAAGGGGCCAAGTGCATGTTTTCTTTAACAAGATAAATATCTCCCCAGATACTGAATATCTGAAAGTTCATAGCCACACAGATATTTTGTGCCAGATATTGATGTGCCAAAGTCAAGTTCAGTAAGTACTCATTTAAGATTACCCTTTTTTTTTTGCACAATAGGGTTTGAATTGGCATATGGGCACATTGACTCTTGAGTGATCTTCTCCTCTCTCACTCTCTGAGTGCCAGGCTAGTTTACCTTAGTTTGCACTGGCAATGTTGTTATAATTGATTTATTTGGTTAATTTTCTGACTGGAATAGCTGTCACAGTTCTGAGTGCTGGCATGTACTATGAAAGGGACTCTTAGTTATCAAACATTTCTGTTTAGAAAAATCTTTTCTTCAATAAAATGAAACATAAAATAGACAAAATGTAAAGCCCACCTGTTTTCTAAGGAAAGAATGGTGTAGGCTAAGTGCCATGAAAGAATCTGGAGTTATTTCTTTCTCTCTTAATATCTTTCACTAGTTAACTCTTGATGTTGTTATTCCTTGGGAGAGTAGCATTGGGTTTAGGTTAAGACTCTTGGAAATTGCTCAAGTACTATTTACTAACTTAGTTGGACTAGATGATCATTGTATGGACATACATACTTCTAAGTGAACTATTTAAATGATTGTCTGGTTGCCTAGGAACAGAGCCATGGGCCAGCCATGCAGGCAGCCATGAGTAGCCCTGAGTCAGCTGGGAGATCCAAACAAGGCAGCTGACTCTCAGGTGTATCCCACACCACCTCATCATGCTCATTAGAAAAGGAGGGAGCTCACTGAGGGTGGAGTTTCCATTCTTGGGACTCCTCTTTCTTGACCTCCTGCTGCTGACCTCAAGGACCAGGCTGAGTAGAACACTGTATACTTTATGTTGATATTTGTATTAGCTCTGTTATTTTGTTAAATCTGTTTCTACTTCAACTCATGGGGCTTTTCCCTTTTTTTTTTTTGCTTCTCTGCTGGGGAGGGGTCATCAGGTGGTAGAAAAACTACTACATTTTTGCCCCACGTACAGGCTAAACATAGACAATGATTTAAATGTAGCTTTGCATTTATATATTTATTATATTTATAGCTGTAATTTTTTTAGGGATATTTCCACAATGCTTGGCATGGAGAAGTCTAGACAATTGAACTGCTTTTACAGTGGTACAGAATCCTACCATTCTCATGAGGAAGTATTGCATACACCTTTTTACTGGCAAAATGTGTTGGCCTTCAGTGGTTAGGGTGTCTGTACATAAACTGGGACAATTCTGGGATGTAGAGAATACACAAGAAAACATTCAAGCTATACCTCACTGACTTTGCTTTAGATGCAAAAATGACTGGTATACAGAAGAAATATCCACTAATGGTTCTTTAAAGAAAATAGATCACTTCTGGCTCAGGAAATCCCAGTGATTTCTTCTCTGGAGGCAGGGCAAGTGTTCTGGGGAAAAGTCAGTCCCCACTTGACGTGCTCTTTTTTCTTCATGTCTGCCCCAAGCTGGTGTTGGAGACAGGATGCTGGGGGAGATGGACCAGAGCAGTCTGGTGCAGAGCAGGCATTTGTGCATCCTCATGGCTTTCAACTGGCCTCCATCAACAAGGCAGGGGCAGGAAATTCCTGAGATGAGCTATGGCACCAGAGAACTCCTCTGGCTTCCTAAGGGAGCTCTTACTGTTTTGTTTCAGTGCTTGTAATAATAATAAAAAAAAGTAATTCCTATTTCATTAAGTAGAAAAAAACATCCCTCATTTCTACCTAAGTCAGATGTCATTTGTCTTACAGAGAATAATAGAAAATAATAACAGAGAATAAGGACGACTGAGGAGATTGGTTTGGGTTTTTTTAATCTTTGTGTCTTTCCTTTTGCAGTTGGAGAGTGGCTTATTCCAATAGCTCTTTTGCCTTTCCAAAAAAACTACTTTAAAGAAAACTGTTATTTCAACAGAGGTTCCCAATACCAAATACCCCAAGAATCCAATACCAAGTACTCCAAAGATCCAATTTCCTAATATTATTTTGAGTCATCTCAATCTCA
This sequence comes from Podargus strigoides, assembly GCA_028020825.1. Taxonomy (NCBI): domain Eukaryota; kingdom Metazoa; phylum Chordata; class Aves; order Caprimulgiformes; family Podargidae; genus Podargus; species Podargus strigoides. The sequence continues at coordinate 9,674,100 of CM051623.1, read as the reverse complement.
CCCAAATGACACCTAATCACTCTGTTTGTTTCTGTCATTTAAAGTTTTCGCTCCTTCTGGCATGGCTCTTTACAATTTCTTTTACTATCTAGCATTCTCCCATCATATAGTTGATAGCAAATACTTCCCCCTGCCACCCCGAACATATGTTACTGCAGCAAAACGTTTCAGCTTGTTCCCAGAGGAAAAATGTCCTTCAGATGCCTATCAACAATGTTAATAACAGCAAAGAAACAGATTCTACTTTGCTTAGCTTATCCTAAAATCTAAAGTGCTGCTAGTCAGGAACATAACTGAAAGTTGAAGGTGTCCACCTAAAGAACATTGAAGAACAGTAATTTGAAATTGTAATTGGAGTCTCAAAATAGCAGATTGAAGACTGCTTCTTCCACGGCTTTGTGTTGCAGCAATCACATAACGTGAAGTGCTAATAACTGTTTATGCTCTGTTTCCCTGCTCTTGTATTTTTCTTTTAATTTTCCAGCAGAGATGTAACGCTTTGAGAGGTGCAGAATGGAAGCTCCGAAGGACCAAGTCCTCTCCCTAGGGAGCAGGTAGGCCCTTAAAGCACCACCAACCTTGTGATGAGGGTTGTCGTAGCGAGCATGCGAATACTGAAATAACAAGAGATGCTGGGGGAATGTGAAGCTGGATCCCAGTATTTACCTGTAAGTAAAATCTCAGCAGGACTGTCAGTGGTACTGTGGGCACATGTGTGCTGTGCAGCAGATCAGTCTTAGTCCTTGAACCTGTTACAGCAGACATGTCTAAGAGGGGAATTTATGACTAAAGTCATAATCAGTTTAGTGCTGGCAATTTTTTACCGGGGACTATAGGCAGGCATCAAAAACTCGCTTCATGGAGACCACCACCATATGTCACATTACATTAACTGCTGGGTAATTTTAAATAAGTACTTTTAAAGCTGAACAGCAGTGGACTCAGCTACCTGTCTCCTGAGCTGCTGTTGTTTGTATATTGATGTTATACTAGCACCCAGATGTTCCAACATCTAGAGCCTACTGTGTGAAATAAAATAAATGCTCCAAAGCTTTTGTGGTGATAGAAGATCCAATAGGATTTCAGTCTTTATCCTACTGATTGATCTCAATGATGTAAAATTCTGGCAGCCATTGAAAACTCCACAGTGAACACAAAGACTGAAAGAAGACTGAAACAGAACATTTGGTTTTAGCAAAAATGACCTTGGTCCTACGATTTAAAAGCAAGTTATTCTAATATGGTGTAGTGTTCTCTTTATCGTTTGCTTCTGAACACACTTTGAATGATAGCTGTGCTTTTAAAGCACCATACACTTTGATATCAGGCAAGTTTCCACTGAATTTTGTATTTATTAGTCTGACCTAAATTACTAAAAAATCAACTATCTAACGTTGCCAAACAATGAGTCTGTGCTCTGCTCAAGCAATGGTATGCTATAGGAGTCTAGAAACTGTAGGCTAGGTTAAGGAAATATAGGTCATATCTTCTGATGCAGTTTGTCCTGAATTTGAATCACTAGTGTATTCAAAGCTACCTTGGATAATTACGATAATCTCCTTAAATTGCTTGTCTCTTGTGATGCCTATAGTAATACCACAACAGCATCCTGCTGTGTCACTTACTGTAATGCCTCGTGTCTTACTGTTTGATCCCACTCTGCATTCCTGTGTCTGTTCCTTCTGTTGACCTGGTGCCAGGGGCAGTAGAAACTGCAGAAGTGGCAGAGCAGGGAGGAGCCCTTTTTTCGCTATTTGGCATGTCCTCGGGTCAGACACTATATGATGGATACAACAAACCTCAGGCTAGTGAAAACCTGGATAGACCTTGAATCCTAGACAGAAAAAAAAATAATCAAAACCCAACATTTGGTTGTTAAAAAACCATCTTGTTTAGTTTAGGTGCTTTCATTTCTTTATGGCAAGCACTTCCAGCGCAGCCACAGCGGAGGTAATTGAAGCAACTGAGTGAATGTAAATCTGAGGAGGATTAAGCTCACTGTCTATAAAGCTCATGTAGCTTTCAAGCAATCCAGCAGTGATCAATTCATTATCATTACAAACAGCTTGCCAAAGAAAACCTACAGGCTATTGAAGGCAAGATGACTGTAAAATTAGAGATCAGACCTACTCTAATGTTCACTAATGGACATGAACATTAGCCTTGCAGCTTTGGCCAACTGCACTGAAAGAGACCCTCGTGACAATTTTGGATAAAGTGCATTAGGGATTGAAGATGTTATTTTTATAATTTAACTTATTGATTTATTTTGTATTGGGAGTTAAAGTGGCTGAGGAAAGAAAGAAGCTGGAAAGGATACTAGAAGTGGAAAGGAATGAAGATTGCCCACTGGCTTGTCTGAAATATTCCTTCCCTAGGTTTTTGCAATATTCAGCAATGGAATCTTTGAGTGAACATTTTCTCCCCACAAAACTTTATTTGTCTACTTTACAGCCCAGTGCTAGTGCTGTCAAGCACTACATGCCAAACGAAACATTGGAGGTAAAACTGACACCATATAAACTCATAAAAAGCCAAGTTTATGTGTACACAGAGCTACTCGCTGCAAGTGAGCGGATCTCGTACAGTAAGTGAAAAAAAACCCAAATTATTGCTACTGTGTTGTCTGCTTTATTGTTAAAAAGACGTGGTAGTCTCTTAAAGACTGTAAAAATCATAATTTCTTTTAGGAGGCAAGTAACTGCTGCACAACAGTTATAAGAACAAGTGACTTGAAAGATACCTTGGGTTGTAAGAAGCGGTCCAGATTCCCTGTGTGTTTTAGCATTATATAAAGAAAGCCACTCTTTTTTTCAATTAATTATTTGGTGCAGAAATGACACTGAAACAAAAAACTTATTGCTCTCCTTTTCTTCAGCCATGCTATGTTCATTATTCTGACTGCACTCCTTTTATACTACTAGCTGTCCACAGCTACCACCAAGGTTAGTTCTCCAGTTTTTAGTTCTTCTATACACTGTTTCATCATGTTAACTTGCAACAGCCTCCATTATATAAAGGAGTGTGAGCCTGGGCAGGACTTCTTCATTGTCAGCCACTGGGATTTTGGGTTGGTTACACATTTCAGGCATTTATTGTCTTTGTGTGGACTTCAAAAAGCACAGTATGAGAAACCCAGGCTTGTTGAAAAGTTGTCCTTTTACTGAATTTCCTGAGCCTTTAAACAGAAAATCCTGTTATTCGTGCCAGACGCCTGTGTGGTCACATACTCCCTCAGAATATTTTCTAGCTTCCCCGTAACACTTCTCTGCAAGTGCTCTGTGCAGCTCAGAGGAACCCGCTGCTCCCTCGCCTGTGGTCTGCCCAAGGTGTCTCCCCACGGTTGTAGCCCAGCGAGCAGTGGTTGTGCTGACACACAAAGCCCAGGGTTACAGGGTTTCCTTCTTTCCTCAGCCACTGTTGTGTTGCCCACTGAGATGTTTCCTCCTCCTTCCCGTACTCCTGTTTTATCCGTATTTCATAGAATCATAGAATGGTTTGGGTTGGAAGGGACCTCAAAGATCATCTTGTTCCAAGCCCCCTGCCATGGCAGGGACACCTCCCACCAGATCAGGTTGCTCAAAGCCCCATCCAGCCTGGCCTGGAACACTCCCAGGGAGGGGGCAGCCACAACTTCCCTGGGCACCCTGTTCCAGTGTCTCACCATAATTTATTATTGTACTTTTATTTTTCTCAAATAATATCAGCATTGCTCTAGCCACAAAATCCTGAATAAAATAACATGAAACTGAGGAGATAAGCAGTGCTCACCTCTTTCCTCGAGAAATTTTGCTAAAAGCTATAGATGATTCATATGATGGAGGTGAGACAGAGGCTTGTCTTGCCTGATCCCATGTCTATCATAAGCTGCTCAGCTTTACCCAGTTATCACCCTATTGATGGATGCCCATTACTTTAGAAGGAGAGGGGGGGAAAAAGGCAAATCTTACGTTTGTATAGCAATAAGCAGGAAATACTTGTGTTGAAAAGCAGGCAAACGCTGGGAAAGAACAGTGAAAGAGCAATATGCAATCTTTACATAGCTGCCTGAATGAAAACTCAGTACCATGGTACCAAAGCTGCTTGCAGGACCTGAGCTTAAATAAGTCCCCTGTGCTTCCCCATGAGAGAGCTGCCCTTCTGCACATTTTAGGGTGAAATCCTGTCCCTTTGAGAACAATCCTTTATGTTGATTTTGGCAGGAGCAGGGACTTAACCTATATATTTTATGGTAACATCACATAGCATAACATCTTACAGTTCTTGGGGGGAAACAAAAAATCAAGATACTCATTTGCAATGCCATGTGGCAAAGGATATGTCCATATGGCCATGTTCACAGCAATCAAACAGATAATGCCACTGAATTCAGTAGGCACCATCGCAGCACAGCCCTGAGGAGGCTGAAAGAGAAAAAAAAATAATTAAAAAAAAATCATTGATTCAAATGAGGCCAAGATTTCACCTCGTGTTTTTAGTGTAGCAAATGTTATTGCAAGCCCACACAGAGCCAGCGTGAAGTGCAAATTACCACAGGAATTTGTCATATTCATTACCAACCTAGCATCATTAGTTTATGTGAGTGTAGGCAATTAGAGGAGAGGTTTCAGTTTCTTTCTTTGAAAATGTGATTTTTATTAATAAAATGACAAGCTTTCTTTCAATGAAAGCAAGTCATACGTTGCAGGAAGAGCCATGAATTTGAGGAAAGAGCTGAGAGCCAATGTTTGACGGAGGCAGCATCACTCTGCAGACTAGCAAACAGGCAGGAACTCAATTTCTCATGTAAGTGGAACTTGAGTAGAAGAAAAGTAACCATGGCTGAAGAGATTTCCTTTGCAAAGGCAGATTTAAAGCTGCTGAAGACAGAGTATAGACACTCAGGTGACATCAGTGGGTGTTGTTGTAAGACACTGTACCTAGAATTGGTTATTTTCCACTGATTGCATTTTATTTTTTGGTTCTTTGGTGACCTCCCTGTATTTGATAACCCCTGAGGCAAAGCTGCACTACTGTTGTGGGCAATAATGTTTCTACCAGTGAATGAACACAACTGATGCAGATGTCTCCCTTTCCTCCTGTGGGAGTTAGTCCCACTGTGCCACGTTGCTATTAGCTCAACTCTGGTTCCATTTGATTTTTCTGAGTATCAGTGGGAGAAGCAGAAAAAAATATAATAGCGGGTATGAGCATTATGTGTGTTTTAAAAAGCTACACACAAGCAAAAAACCCAACCCTATTTGCAACCTGGTGTAACTTTCTTGCCTTAGCTGTAGTAGCTGTGTTTGCTGTGAGTTTTGTCACCGCACAGGGTTAACCAGAGCTGCCAGTGTGGATAATCCTATTCTCGAGCGACCTCTCGTGTTACGTTGATTAACTTCTGTTTGTATTATTTGTTGCTTTTACCCAGTTTCCAGTAAGGTTACGAAAATATCATCGCATCTCTTTGGATGCTGGTTTCACTCTGTGCAGCAAGCTCAGTTACACTCCCCGCCTCGTGCTTGCTGCTCAGTCAATGCGCTGCATTGCACTGACTCCCTTTTTTTTCTTTCCTGAAATCATCCAACAGCACTAGCGAGAGGATTTCCTCCCTCTTTTAAATTAATTTTCATGTATATTCACTTCTGTTCGGAGTCTTCACCTTTCAGTGCAATGACCAGATGTCTCGGAAAGCCTGGAGCAATGCTGGCATCAGGAGACTTCGCCCCCATCCTGAGTGACTGCAGACTGAGATGCCAATATGTTCTGGTTTGTAATGGATGATTGATTTGCAAGGCTGTTTTGCTCTGATTCTCCCTTGCTTAAAGAAGCATTGGGACATTTTATTTATTTTTTTTATACCAAGCAGTATTTCCCGTCTGTGGTCTTGTGTCCAATGAATCCAATCATATTACTCTTCTAATTAACTGCTCTTTTGTTTGTGATTTTTGGTTTTTTCCCTCTCCAGAGGGGTTCATATTATTTCAGTCTCTAATAGCAGTAAAATTACATTGGGGAAATAACCAGGTCAGTCACCTAAATACCTTTGTGTGTACAAGGATTGTCTTCGTCTAGGGTGGAAGGAAGTGGAAGCCTGTTCCTCAGCAGCCACGTGGAGAGAGTGCCACAATTTCTGTCTTCTCCTTGGGCCCACTATGCACCTCCTCCTCTCATCTCATGAATCAGATCATAGAATCATAGAGCAGCCTTGGTTGGAAAAGACCTCTAAGATAATCAAGTCCAACCATTAACCCAGCACTGCCAAGTCACCACTAAATCATGTCCCTCAGCACCTCATCTACATGTCTCTTAGGATCCAAACATGGAACACCCGCATATTGTAAGGCTTTGTAAGTTGTGTCTTCAGGCACCATGGACAGCCCTGTGGTGAGACCCCTCAGGTTCTGCCCAGATGTGAACTTGTGCAGCCACACGCCATCTGTGCTAGCATTAGAAAGTCCTCCGTGTCCAGTGAAAAGACCATCAAATCATTTCTCTGTAACCCCTCTCCCTGTGAATGTTCATCTCTGAAATACCAGTACGGCCCAGGCAACCTCTGGGGACGAGCCTGGGAGTAGCCAAAAAGTCAGAGTTTGGACCTTAGTGGCAGCTGGTATAAGACTGCAAGTGGGATTTAAAAGTTACAACCTCCAGTTTACAGTCTCCTGTCTTTTCCCTGAGAATTGGAGTATAGCTTGGTTGAGCAATAGTAAAATCACTAATTTAATCCATTCCAGTTCCCTGGAGCTTTTTAATGCATGCTACAAATTAATTACACAACTTTTACAAATAACAGAGACTGAGCTTTTAATTCCTCATGCAGTGGGGAGTGTGCTAAAACATAACCTGCCAGTGCACGTGTTACCCTGCCTTACAGATTTTTTTATGCTGGTCTGGCAGGAGAAAGGAGTCTCCCAGTAAACGGGAATGGGATTCTCAGTGTTTTAAAGTGGGAACGGGCTCTCACAGAAAAACATTCACAAATAATCTGCTTTTAGGTGCCAAGGATTGCTGGTTGGTTGGTTGGTTTGTTTGTTAAAAAAGCATTGTTTTTCTTGTAGGATCGTGGCTGGAGTTCCTTTGGGTGGTAATAAAAGAATGGAAGGCAGTCACCCATCGTGTCCCTCACTCACTAAGGTGAGTGTGACTTTTACCACTGTGTTCAACAGAGGGTCTGACGCTGATTGATTGATTGATTGATTGATTGATTGATTGATTGATTGATTGATTTTCACTCTGAGATCATATTTTCACCCAGTTTGTTACATTAGTCTGTTTTCTGAGAAGCAACCTTTTTTGTCTCACGTTCATACCTGCGAAGAGTTATTCACAATTCCACACCTCTGGATGCACTGGCGAGCTCCTCATGGAGGATTTTTTGGACTGTCCTCAGAAAAAAAAATCCTCGGGAGACTCCTTTTGTGTAGAAAGTGGTGATTTTTCATGCAGAAGCAGGGGAATCCTGCAGATGTCGTGCTTACCAATAGAGGTCACTGCGACCCCGGGATTTGGGAGAGTCCCCCCCTCCCCGCCCCGAGCAGAGCTGGTGCAGGAGATCGCGGAGACCTGCTGGCCTGGGCTGGCTGGGAGGGCTGCAGGAGCTCCAGGACCCTCCTGAAGAGTCTCCCCCCCTCTCTCTTACCATTCCTGAGGCTTACCACTAGGAACTAACCCACAGAGTCAGCTTGTTTTTTCAGGTGAAATTGCCTTTGTTGGGTTGTTGTGGTTTTTTCCCCTCCTGTTTTCTTTTGGCTTCTTCCTCTGCACTCGGAAAAATGAAAGATAAATATCTCTATTTGTCACTAATTATTTTAAATTCAGGAGAAAATTCACCTTCAGCAGATGAAGAAGTTGGCTTCTGGGTTCTTCAGTGTAAATTCTTCGTAGGAGTGAATTTTACTGTGCTACACAATTTAGGCTGCATCTGATTTAGCTTCCTGGCACGATTTACCAGTATCTCCCATTTCTTAAGCATGTAATTTGAGATTTTTTTGGAGTTAACTCTCCAGTCTTGATGCAGAGTCTCAGACTGGTTCAAAAGCACCATGCTACTTTTGCAAGGACTTTGTAGAAAGATTTCTTCACGCTTTAGTTTTACTTTGCCTTTTAGAACAGTTAAAGATTAGCTGGAGCTAAGCTGTTGGTAGCATTCTAATGAATTACAGGCTAGTGTTTTAATTTGGTGGAGGGAGAGATACCAAACTGTCCCACTTAATTTTTTTCAGGCTATTCCAGGTCTGCTAAAAATTTTGAAACACCTTTGAACTGAGGGTTTGTCTCAGATCTAAAGAACAGATATTTATCAAAATGTGAAAAAAGTCCAGGAAAAAATCCTTTTCCGACTTTTTACAATATTGTGATCATATTCTGCCCACAGAAATTTGCCTGAGTTCTACAGTGAAGCAAGTATATGTTGCCAGAATAAGCAAAAGAAGAGTTTGTCAAAACTTCCTCCATAGAAAACTTTAAACATGGAAAAATGCCCACAGCTAGAAATAAGTATATTGGTGGAACTGGGTAGGCTATGGTCCCTTCTATATGACATGCATTGTAATTGAATAGAGCAGAATCCCACCTTTGCATTATACTGCAAAATATGCAAATTTCTATGAATAATGGATTTAATCCTATTAGAAAAGAGATTAAAAGTAGTTAAACATGTCAGCCTTGATTCTGCTCTATGACTTGTTAACAGAGACAGAAATATATGCTTATCCAGTTGATGAACTGTTGTGGCATCAGCAGCCATAGCCCTCTCTTGGGAACCTCCCATCTTTGCAAAACCTGGCTGTTACATTACTCCTTATCTGAAATGACTTTTAAACCAGTATCAGCTATCTAATACTATACATTGTGGTGACAGTCCTAGGTTCATTTGTTTTGGACTGGCCTAGCACTTGGGAGGAGAAATCACAAACCCAGCAAGGATGTGGTGCATTTTTTGTGCCTGGCTTCTCTACTGATTCTTGGTAAGTTCTCTAGCAAGCCATTAAAACTCTCTACATTTTGTTTTCCCAATTTGCTAGATGCACCAGTAAGCATTGTGTGGGAATGACCAATTATTAACAGAAGTTGGGTAATTCTATTTAGACAGTATAGAAATTACAGAAATCACAGGTATTCAGTTACTGAAATATCCACTGTCTGACCAAATAGCTGTGACAAAATATCACAGTGGTTCAAAAAAGATATATTATGAAGTATATAGCTACATGGAAAAATGGAAGAAATGCCACTGCCATAATTCACTAAATAAAGATATAAATACAGAAATTGACCTTTTCTGGGTTCCCAAAATGAATTGTGTAGATTGTGGGTGGGTAGGGTGTATGCATGGAACTTAGTGGGGTGGAAGAACTTAGTTGGGGGGAAGAAAAAGAGGTGGTAATGTATGGCTCTGCTTACTTTCTATTTCTTGCAAAAAAAGGAAATGATGGGAAAAAATGTGTGTTTTAGAAGTCAGTTGAGTTGAACAGGGTAAGGCCTCCTCTGGTAAAGGCTTTACAGGCAGCTCTAATACAGGGAACATAATGATCTCAGTTGGCTGCAGTGAAAGTAGTCATGCTGTAAAGACTGTGAGTGCCTCAGTGTTCTTCTGAAGCGGAGCCACGAGACCCCTCTGTCACGCGAGGCCACTGCGTAGTGGGGCAACTGGAAAAGTTAAAAATGTGTGTGTTCACACTTAGTATGTGGTAACCTACATGTGCAGTTTGCTGATACATGAAACTATCCCAAGAGTCAAAGGTCTAAGTAGAGCTTTCTTTTAATCCTTACTTTTTGAATTTTCTTTGGTTTTTAATTTTGATTAAAAAAAATCTTTAGTTGTTGTTGCTTAAATGCTTGTGGCCCTATAAAAGATCATTATAATCCTGTTGAAATATGAAATTTCTGGAAAGGCTACTCAAATTCAACTGTTCAGTCTTTCCTGCAGCATGGAGAGTTTTACTTTTTGCGACATGGCTTTTCACCACATGACAGACCCATGCTCTTCCCTGTAGTGTTGATTTATCATCTGTCTGCCTTATCTTGCAACTGTTTTTACTCACAACTGTCATGACAGAGGTTGACACCATCTCATTTTTTATGGTACAGTGGTGTAAGTCCTCCTGCAGTCCACCTGGCATCTGGCTGAGAGGTGGTACCACACAGGAGAAAGCACTGTCCTACTTTCTGGATTTTTCCACTCTTGTTTAGTGAGAGAGCAGTGTGTTTTATCATTTAGCCATGACAGAGGATGGAGCGAGGAGATCCAGAGAGATTTCTCAGAGCTGCCAAATTTGATGCAATTCTGTGAAGGATATTTCTTAGCAGTAAGAAACCCTCCTATTTCTTACTCTCTTCTCATCACCAAAAATGTATCTGTTCTTCTCTCTAGGTCAACCTGCTTCCTGGCAGGCTGGCGGCATTCCTGAAGAAGTAGGACATTGAAGGGGAGAAAAAACATCAAATAGGTGGGTTTCATCAGTCCTCAGCTAACTCCCACCAGAAAGATGAGAAGCACCGGCTTCTCTGCCTCAAACTGTGCTTCCTCATGTCTCATTTGGAACCTCTGGGTTTTCTGCTGCAACTAGGGGCATGAAAAGGATGCTCCTGCAGAGAGCATCAGGGCAGTCCTCAGGAGCCATAGGAGAAGATGGATGGCTGCTCCAGGGGCTGTGGTCCAGCAGGAGCAGGGGATGCTCTTGGAGGCCAAAATGGTGACACAGGTGTTTCTGGCAGCTGCTGCAGTGAGAAGCTGAGAGCAGCAGAGTGCGAGGTGGTGACCTGCCAGTGAGACCTTCCTTCTAATACACCACTGTGGCATCAGCCATATGTATATATGTGGGATTTTACTGCTGTGGGGCAGGGAGAAGGAATCACCAGGAAGGCTGGAGAGTGAATAGGGAAAAAAACCAAGCAAGGGGAATGTGAGGCATGCAGCCTGGCCTGGCTCGGCTCCTCGCAGAGAGCAACAGCTGCAGAGAGCCTGAAAATAGGGAGAAGGAGCAGGGAGAAGGAAGAGCCGGGGTCGAGAGGGACGATTCTGCCCGTGCTGCTTACGAGCTTGGCATCACTTCCCCCTGATGTGGCAGCTCCCTTTCCCACCTGACGTGAGGGCACTGAACTGCCCAGAGCAGATGGGAAGTACCGGGTGAAGATGCCTGCCTTTCATGCCAGAGGCACACCCAGGCACTGCTTTCCTCCCCGTACACGTCTGCCGCGCTAGACTTAAATTCACCTTGTCAAAGAGCAGGCACCTGCCACTTCTTGAGGAAAAAAACCCTGTCTCTTCTGTGGTCCCTGGGGAGCGGGCGAGACAAACAGCACAGCAGCTTGCTGGGGCGCTTGCTGTGACAGGGATAAAATGGAGCGGCGGAGGCCTATTGATGCCCGAGAGAAACAATAGAAACCAACTGCTGCGGTGAGAAAGCGGCCATTTGCCGTGCCAGCTGCAGCCAGGGACGGCGGAGGGAAGGCATGGGAGAGCTCGGGTGTGTTGGGATGCTGCAGCCTCCAGCCCCACTGTGACATCCCTGTTTTGCTGTGCCTCACAGGGAGAGGAGCGAGGCCAGGAAAACAAGGAATGATGCTGCCTTCCTTTCTTTTTATCCCTTGAAGGCTGGGTTGATATCAGTTTTGCTTGCTCCAGACTTGAAACATCCTGGGGAGGTGTCTGGAAGCTGGTCCCCAATATGTGTTGTCCTGAACATCCATTTTAACTTCCTGTGACTGTCACTCAATGCACTTTCTCTCTGGAAAGCAGAGCTCTCAGACCTACCAGCAAAATCCCATTCATTTTGGTTTAGTACATTAGCACATTGCTGCATTCAGAGGAGTGTATATGGTGGAGCCCACTTTTTGGCCAGGGCTTGCCAAGCTGCTGTGCAAATTCAGCTTTGGGCAGACATCAGTGAAGCCTGCAGATCCAGGCTTTTCCCTAAAGCTTTACATCATTAAGCTTCCAGCCTTGCTCGACATTTGCTAGCTAGAGCTGTTCCTAATGGAGCAGCAGCAGGAACCTGTGGGCACTGCTGTTCCTAGAATCATAGAATCATAGAATGGTTTGGGTTGGAAGGTACCTCAAAGATCATCTCGTTCTAACCCCCCTTTCCATGGTCAGGGACATCTTCCATTAGACCAGGTTGCTCAAAGCCTCAACTGTGGCTCTTTAGCCACATTAATTAGGCATTCTTAGGGATGGAGGATCGATAGGGAGCTCCATGCATCGTCACACACCACCAAACACTCCTGAGATATGTTGCAAACTTAGAGTGAGTGGTGGAAGACTGACAGCCATGAAAATAAGGGAAAATTAGAGATTTGAGGGTTTGATCCTTTCAGCAGGTAGTACTACCTGAGATTCTTGAGGACTATAAAAAGTGGGCAACAGTCCATTCTGCTCAGAGCTGTGGCCTGAAAAAATGCAAAGGACAGGGGTATAATTAAGAAAACAGAGTTTCTTCTGGTCTGTTAGGTGACCAGCAAAAACTCTGAAATATGGGGATGGTACCATCTAACTGTTACAGATCATTGATGGGTGATGGTCTCCTTCCAAATATCTTTGGAGACCTTATCACATCAGTGATCTAAGGATTCAGAGCGAAAGCTCAGTTCTCTGTTACACCATCCCTTTCATAAACTTACAGGGCAAACTGAATGAGAGAAGAGGAATGTGGTGCTAGAGTGGCTTATATCAGACAGAGATGGCAGAAAAAAGTGGCAAAAACTTTGAGACACATCAGCATTTCCCCTGATGTCTTCTCCTGTGCTTTGATGATCAGTTTATATAGTTGGGGGAAAAAGCACAACCCCCCCCCCAATACCAGCCCCTATAGTTGCAGTTCTGTAAGGCTTATTGATAGATAAGAAAATCAACTTTGTGGAGAGGTGTCCTGCAGCCCAGAAATGTATGTGGGGCTGTGAAAGTGTGTGAGGAAATCACAGCAAGCACATCACCCACCTGGCCTGGGGGTGACAATGGGAGGAGCGAGCAGTACAGCTGACAGGCTGGAGAAAATGACTTCTCAGTTGTACCTTTGTTGCTCCGCATATAGTGTTATAGGGAGAAATGAGTAGATATCAGAATGACCTTACTGGTTATTTACATATTCATACACAGATTTTATACAAGAGTTTCCTATCAGGCATATTTATAGGAACTGTGAATTTGAAGTGAATATTAAGAGGAAAAATAAAACCTTTAAATGCAATCATTTACTGGCATCCTGCTTCTGAGAACCACTGTGACAGGGAGACATAAACCAAGTAACTTATGTTCCAGTAATAACTAGTTGGATCTGTCCAAACTGCCATCTTAGATGGCTGTTCAAAAATTTCTTATGAGCCATATTCACTTGGGAACAAAAAAGGTAGCAAAATTCCTCCAGTATTTGCAGTAACTGCAACGGACAAACATACCAAAAGTGGGTAGAAATTGATTCCAAAAAAATGTGGTATTGACCAAAAAGAGGGGAAAAACCCATGTGTCATTTTTTCCTATTTCTTTAAGAAGAACTGGGGAGGGAGGGAAAAAAAAAAAAAAAAAGAAGTCGCTCAGGGACAGATTGCAGACAGAAGACACCAAAATTTGTTAAATTAAGAACTGTGAAGCAGTTGCTCAGCTTTATTCAGCCCTCTGCTGTATAAGAAGAAAGCAGGAGAATCTACTTGATTCTTCTACCAGTTTCCTTCTTCAACGGATTCATTCATAGAGTGAAATCTTTCTTCTACTGGGGGAATAAAGGGAGAGAGGAAGAGAAATCTCTGGTTGGTACATCAGGTTTTCCATCTGATTTGTTCCCCATACATGGGGAAAACATAGCAGAATACATGTTGTATTTACCAAGGAACATACACATGCATTTAAATCACAGCTTCCTTTTTCCATGATACAATTGTGAATTATGTTCTTTTTGCATTTGTAATTAGAGGGCAGAACAGATGCAAAAGCTTAGTTTAAAGTGATATGTCCATTAAAACAACCCGGACTACTGAGCCATTGTTCACTGTAATGGGGGACTGTGCCCATTGTAATTGTCCTTCTGTTCCAGTTCAATATATTGAAGGGACACAAGTCCTCAGCAAATGTTGCTCAGATTGTTAAAGTTCCTGAATCAAGATGGTACTGGAATAGTTTTTGTTTGCTTCGGAGGAAAAAAAATGATGCCAACACCAGCATACCTTATTCTGGTACAAAGCATCAGACTGACAATTTGAATTTGTGAGAAGTTATCTGTTTTTCATAAGAAACTTTTTGTTTTCCTCAGCAGTACTTTTACTCACGATGGCACTTAGGCTACAAAATATTTTAAAATATTAGGCTTTTCATTTTGAACCAAGACTGAACAAGGACTCAGTTTCTGATCAAAGACAGCTGCCCCATAATCTGTAGTTATGCTTGATTGAGATAGGCTCTGACAGCCAACATAACAATAGACAGACCATTCTTTAACATATTAACCCTTGTGACCTAATTAGCCATCCAAAAAATGCAAATAAGATCCTCGGCAACCTTTTTAACCATTCGCTCCTCAATGACATTTGCTTTTCCTTTTGCAATGTCAGGGCGCTTGTGTTAAAATTTTAAAGATGTTTCGCCTTCCTGCAGAACAGATGCACACATTAAGCACTTGCACAGCTCTAATTGAAAACCTCTGTCTTTAGCCACCAGTGCTCACAGCAACATTTGCAAGCTCAAGGTTGAAGATCTTGGCTAAACAGAATGTTAACCACCCTGACTACATCGTTTACACGTTTGCTGATGATCAGTAAATACAGTTGAAATTATAAACAGAGGATGGGAGGTGGCGGTAAGGGAGCAGAAGGGAAAGAAGAGAGGAAGGAGGAAAGGAAAAGCTGAAATCACTGCACCCTATTTACTTTTGCAAAGAAATCTGTATTTCTCTGAGTCATTTCAAAGCAAGCTTAAAAGGGATAATTCACATTACACAACAGAATATAGAATAATGAGACTAAATCCCTACCAGTGAATTGTGGGGGTTTTTTAACTGGCATTATGCGATTTGTGCATCTTAACTGCAGTATATCTTCAGCATCTGTCTTTTTCCCTTTTCCCCTTTGAAAGCAAAGCCATAAAATCCACTGGAAGTTAACCCTGATCTGTTCTGGTCAAGGAGATTGAGATCAATATCTGTACAGGAAGGTTTGAATTTGGTTTACAGTAATTCCCGCGTGGTTAATTATTGCCCCTAACTTATTCTAGTGATGTGCTCATTTGCAAATGCTGTCATGCCCCTTCCCATTATGTTTTGTAGTGACCCACAGAGTGAAAGTACACATCAGTTTGTTGGCTGTCCGTCTTTTTCAGCTTTTATCCCTTTTTCTCCACCTCCACACTGTGCCTCCTGCCAGCACTTTGGGTGTACACATGGTTCTTCTGTGAGCTGGGCAGGAAGCCCTCCAGCCTAGTATGTCTGTTATTTTTTTATCATATAAGCTCAAATATATTGTGTACCTGTTCCTTTGGGCTGAGTAATGGAGTAATATCACAAGGAGGAGTCATGGGATAAGAACCTGATGTTCACTCAGCGTGTGTTAGCTTAAAATGCTCCGTAGCTGAGGTAAACATGAAAAACCCCTGCAGTCTAAACTGTTGATGTAGCAGGTTTTTGGGCTCTCAAAGACACGGATTTCCTAAAATTCTGAGTGTATGGAAAAGCATACGTTAGTGCAAGCGCAAAGCATGACAAAACTTACGCTGGCACTCACTGCAGCGACCAGCAGATGAAGTCTTGTAAGAAGTACAGAATAAATCAAAACATGATGAGCAACACCTCCTGTGTCCAGCCCTCAAAAAAAATCTCTAGAGATGCTTGTCTTTTCATCTGCTTTTTGTTGTTTTTTGGAGAAGAGGGGTCTCACTTGCTGACTTTTTTTCCTGGCTAAAGATTTACTTTTTTGCTTTACTTTTTATGAATCGGAGGCTGAAATTGCTGACACAATTGCATGATTTGAAAGTACTGGGATTTTGAGAGAAATCCCAAATATCATTTGCAAGCAGCTCACAGGAGTGTCTTCAGCTGAAGAGGTCTGTGATTTTTATAGTGAGACTTGTGACACACTCAAGTGTGTATCTCCCCACGAGTGGCCCCTGCCATCGCGGTGTACCTGGACCGGCTTTACCCGTGCTATCCAGGGATGCTCAGCAGGAGCTGATCTGTCTCTTGCCGTCTGTAGGGTGGCTCTGCCTCCACACGGCTGCTGGTTTAAAACTAGCTTGGACCGTGGGCAGAACTCGCCGTCTTTGTTGTGACTGCAGCACAGACACATATTGTGTTTCTTTGCCTAAAAGAACAGAAGACAAATGGGGATTTGCGGCAATCTGCATTAAGAGGTTTATTCACTGTAAGTGTTAATGATAACTGGAGAAAAATAACGTGCCAGAGCGTGGTGGCAGCTTACGCTGTCAGAGAACACATCTCATCGCACCTCTGACCAACACAGCTGTGCTGTCAGAACAGGATGGAGTTGGCCTTCGTAGGGGAAGAGAATGAGAAAAGAAGGCAGCAGCCATCAGCAAACAGTGCCAGAAGTGCTGAGCTCTTGCCCAGTTGATACCGCGCCGTTGGCAACCCGTGTCCCCCGAGAAATGCTCTGCCCCTCTTTTGGAGATCTGTCACAAGAACCTCTCATCCTCCAGACTACCTGGGCGTTTCCAACCGTGGTTCCAAGGAGGGCTCACACCAAACGCTTCCACCTTGACTCGTGTGTTTCTTGGGTTTAGTACAGTCTCTCCCACAGACGGAAAACCACAATGAATGCTCTAGTTAACAGAATGAGAGTGGGCTACGATATTAATTTTAAGACTGCGACAGGATTAGGTATAGTTCTGTCGCTTTGCCAGCTTTAGAAGAGCCAAAATCTGCCATGACTAATTCACTAAGAAGTCTATTGCCATTTTTTTCCTTTTGTTTTTTTTTTGTAAATAGGCTGAATTGCATTTAAAAAGAAGGAAATGAATTGCTGCAGTAGTGTGCTGAGTCAACTCTCCTTATAAGTTTCTTGTGCAAATGAAGGCTAAGACTTAGCAACGTTTTACTTCTTGTTTTATCACCACTGTTGCTACCTCCATGCCACAGCTGCAATTAGCAGTGGAGACAACAATAGAAAAGGCAGGAGAGGAGGCAGGAGCCACAAGGGTTGTCTACCTCCTCAAGGGGAAATACCCCAAGGAAAATGGTCCCTCAGGATACACTAAGTACTTCTCTGAGGGTTGATAGAGCTGCACTGCAATGTTTCTCACTCTAAGTCAATAAAAGTTGACTGCAATCTGAGTGGTGCTTTTCGGAGGGATAAAGCCACAGGACAATGCAGTAATGAGATGTAATGGCCCAACTTCTGCGTAAAGGTACTGTTGGAGGTCAATTGTACAATCAGTCAAGGCAGTAAACCACTCCCCATTCATGATTTTAGATGATACTGTAAGAAACAAACATTCTTATTGCTCTGGTGGCTTGTAAAAAACACCAGGGCTCAATGTCATCTCCATCACATGGTGAGATTGTTTCTGCTGTCCATGCCCGGGAGGCACGGATGTCCTTCAGGAGCTGGTCCAGAGCCCAAAGGGCTACTGCAGCTCTGCAGAATGTGTGTGCCCTGTGTGGTGGGCCAGACCTCACAGACCTGGCAAGAGGCAGTAGCTTACAGGGGAAAGAGGAGTTGCTGATAGCCCCTGTGTGATGAGTTTGTGGGCCTTAAGTCACAGGTGAGCACTGCTGCTGCAGGAAGGGAAAGGAACATTTGTGGAGAGCTGGCTGGTAGGATTTGATTTCCAGCAAGAGGAAGGGCAGCAGCACAGGAGCTGCTCCTTGCAGCAGGTAGGGAGATGCCTTTTAGCCTCTCTTCACATGGGGGAAAGCGAGCTGTGCTCTTTCCCTTTGCCAGTGGGAGCTGATGGGCAGCTGAGCCTCGGGGCCCCTGAGCAGCAGGCAGGCTGCTGGAGCAGAGCAGCCCGTGATCCCTCTGCAGAAGGTGACAGACTGACTTCCCAGCTCTGAGCATCAGGCTTTTCATTGACCTCTAATTCCACTGGCTATGCCTGTGGGGAGATATGGGCTGGATTTTTCTATGTAACACACTTGCAGAGGGAATTTTAACTCTTATGGGACAGTAGTGTTCTGCTGTAATAACTCCGAGTAAATATCTCTCTTCAGTTCTTTCCTTTTTGTCCCTAGATCTGGATTTTTAAAATCTGCTTTATTTTATCTCTGCTTTGTCCTGGAATAAATGTTTATCTTGATCTTCTGTTGCTCCTGGATTGCCTAACATTGTCTGTATGGCTAAATCCTTGATGCTCTTGCAGTGGAGTCACGGAGCACCAAAGAGCAGGCAACTAATCCAAAAATGTGCTGATGAGGTCCAAGGGAGAAAGAAATGTGAAGTAAGGGCATCACAGCTGCCCAGTGGAAGGAGGCTCTCAACTGCTAAGCAATAGTGTTTTCTTCTTTTAACGTTTACTATCAGTGATGTGTCTGTGGCTCACCCAAATTTGCTCATCTAATAGAGTGTACAGCCACAAGTATGTTGCCCTGAAGGGATTATCTGAGAAGCTGATGCTTCTGGACTTTGGTGGTGTTTGCTCAAATTATTGTCCATGGTCGACCAGCTTTGCACCTTCTGTGTAATGGAGCCACTAGTGAAAGACTCTGTTGATCAGCAACTTTGAGAGCAAGCCCAGGCCACTACCTCTTACCAGTGGGGTGTGAACTGGGAGGAAGGTGTATGTTCACAATGACAATTACCAGCTGTCACAAGGACATTTGGATGCAACTTTTAGGCTATGGGAAGGAAAGCAAGCTGGCTGCCTGCATTATACAGAGCAGGAGTCAAACAGCTGCGTAATCCCAGGAGGAGGAGGAGGTGTCCTTCATCTTTACAGCTGCTCCTGACATGACTGTGATAGAAGCCAAGAGTGTAAGTTTTGGATAGGGAAAAGTTTTTTCATTTCTCCTCTCCTCTTAACTAGAAGTACCACATTGCAAATGGCTACAGCACCAAATATGCAAGAGGGTGGTATGCACTTGATTTTATTAGTAAAACCTTTCCTGACACTTGCAGAAAACAGCTGTTGCCCTATAATGACATAGGTATTTTATAAGTTCCTTTATTTAAATAACATTGTTATATAAGTGTTACTTCCCCTTAATTTTTCCATTTCAGTATCACTGCTTGACAATTGTTTTTATGTTAGATATTTTCATTGACTTGACATTTTTCACGACAGCTAGAACAAAAGTGATTTGTTTAAGCTGTAGGAGGTACCATGAATTAATAGCTCCCTTCTATTATTGTGTTCCTGTTAAGTGAAAAGACAAGTCATCTTTTTTATGAGTAACAGTTTTACCTTGGAATATTTCAGAGTGAGCAAGGACAGCCCTGGACACCTACGGTGTCTCAATCAGAGGGTGACAGACATTGCAATAGCATACACCCTGTCTTCAGTATGCTGCTGTCAGTCACCGGTGACTGAAGCTATTCGTGGTCCATAATAATGCACAGCTGCTGTGCAGGAGAAATACCATCGCTAAACAAACACGGTGCGGTGCTAATCATTTAATTGGTCTTAGACATTCCTAAAGTCCTGATAAATTCCTTTTTAAAAGAGACTATTCTTCTTTCCAGTATGTTAAAGCAATTTCATGGGTTGTTTGGGTAACCCTCTTCCATGCAAATCGTCCTTCTTGTGGACTTTCCTGAGACTATTTGGAAGAGTGAAGATAGCAGCACGGTAGCTTTCGTGTTATGATGTTTACTGATAGCAATTTGGAAACACACCAGAAAATGATGGGGTTTAATTTCTCACAGTCAGGTCCACGGTAAACTTTAAAAAGATGAGAGCGGGGATATGTTGGGTATAATCACCCAGCTAAGTGAGAAGTAGCTTTTAGTTAAAGTATTCACCAGTTCACAGGGCAAAAGTTAGGGATGAAAACCAGTAGAGATAATTGCTTCAGGACAGAGCTTCTGGAAATAAAGGTATTACATCTGTTGACCAGTCTTCCCCTCCACCATCTTAATGTCAGAAATATTGTAGAGTCCCCTAACTACACACTGCAAATGAAGGGTTTGTTCAGAGTCCCCAGTGAGAAGTTTGTATGCGATTTCCCAAGGAGTGGGATGGGGTCTAGGTAATTAAGAAAGCAGTTATAACCCTGCTAGAAAAACAGCTTAGGACTAAAGATTGTCTTCTTTTGGGATGAACTCTTACCCTTTTGGAGTGCATGGCCATTTTGCCACTGTCTTCTGTATGATCAGGATTTCACCACTAATATTGCTTAACCCATCTTCCATTAAATAAAATTTAAAAAAAAAAAAAGAAAAGAAAAAGCCTTCCTTTTCCCTTTTTTATATACTCATGCAATATGCCCACTCTCACATCAAGTGTTTTCGGTAACTTATTTCTTGCCTTTGGGCTTGATTTCAAAATATTCAAATATATTTGGCTTTTGTAACTTTCACTAATTAAACCATCTAAAGCAGATGGAATTACAGAAATTACAGGGTTTAAAATATCATCCTAATTGGTTTACGATCTATGTGACACTACAGTGCCATTCAGACTGTGTAATGTATAAGGACTGCACAAAAGAGAAATCTCGCCAATTAATTTTCTTAAACTCCATTATCTGCAATTTTCCCTTCCTTATAACCCCTTTTCTGTTAAGCTTTTCCTGGTATCTGTGTTGCTGTAGGAAGGCAGTAAGCATCCCATGGACATATTGGGACTTTTTCCTGTTTGCTAAAGAAACAAATATTTTATTTTTCATGTGCAACAGAATAGAATAAGTGAACTTAAGAGGAACCAGCAGCGGAATGCTGGGGCATTATAGAAAAAGCTTAATGCATATTAGAAATCTAAAATAGTCATTGTGCACTCTGACATTTTTGAATGATGGGGATTTGGGAATGGACAGAGAAAGGTCTTGATTTTTGAGAGTGTAATCATGCAAAATTGTAACAATACTGTCCTTCTCTTTCACAGAAGAAAAAAAAAATAATCCTTCTGTTTCTTTAAAGTATCTCATTTTGCCATTTAGACATGATTTTTAAACTCACGATTCCCTTTTGTTTCCATGGTAACGGGTTTTGGCCCTCATGGTGACAGAAAAGTATCTCAGTTCTTGTTCCTCTTTGAACGCATATGTTTCTGTGCCTAAGCTGTAGAGGCAGAGGGAAGGGAGGTGTGAGGAGATAGCACCTTTCAGAGCAAGGTAACTCCCTGTGCCAGACCAAGGCTGCAACTGAGGGAACAGCCTGCAGCAGTACAGATTTATCCCTCCCCATCCCTGCATGGACTCATTCAGACTCCAGCTCCAATGATGCCAGATAGGTTCGCTCCCCTCCTTTCGTTTCCCCTGGCACCCCCCTTTTCCTAGGTGACATTTTAGGGACTTTATATATATATATATGAAGCAAGTATTTGAATGAAATCTGGTTTTAGGGGATTCCTATGGAGCTGGCTGCTAGCATCTTCCAGCGTTGCAGGGGTCAATTAAGAGAACCAATCATCTGGTTTTAAAGCTTTAATAAAAAAAAAAAAAAAAAGGCAAACTGAATAGAACAGAAAAACAAGAAGGAAGGAAGGAAAAGAAAAAGTGGACAAAAAGTAATGTTAAATAGCATGGAGCATGACTAATGGCACAAGCATGTTAAAATCATTGGGAAAATGTCCTTGGAAGACAAATGAATTTTCAGCAGAATAATTAACTTAATTAACAAATTTGCATGCATATTCATCAGGCTATTGAAGTCTTTCCAGCACAGCTTGATGAGCATTGGTGTAATAATTGTCTCATTTACATTCTGCAATCTACTACAATTTGGGGCATGCAAAAAAAGCCGACCTCTTCCCTTTGACTTTCTTTAGGACCCTGACCCTCTTAATAAACACATGCAAACAACATGTAGTGTCCATTGCTTAGCCTGCCTTTCCACCCTTTATCAGAAACCTGCTCCCGCTCTGCCACGCTTTCCTCCCTTCCACTCCCCTCTTCCTTGGCTTTATTTTTTTTCTCTTTTTCTTTTTTTTTTTTTTTTTTTTGGCCCAGGTTCTCTGTTTTGCCTCTGCTTGCTCTCCTGGGTAAATCTTGGCACCAGTTCTGACTTCAAATCTCCTGGGCCGCCAGACTGCATCATGTAAAAATTGCCATTTTCCTCTATCTCTGCAGGGCAATCTTTAAAGGCAGTAAGGTGTGACGCTCCAGACTGGC
Organism: Podargus strigoides; assembly: GCA_028020825.1. Classification (NCBI taxonomy): domain Eukaryota; kingdom Metazoa; phylum Chordata; class Aves; order Caprimulgiformes; family Podargidae; genus Podargus; species Podargus strigoides. Next base: position 9,651,913 of record CM051623.1, on the reverse strand, counting down.
AGCTTGGCAAGAAAGAGCCCATGGATACCAGCACACAGGAATCTGGAGGGTTCACTCTGACAGGCAGTCAGTACTGGGAACAAAAGGAATTTTAAAAAAAACAGAAGCAAATATATTTTTACATATTGCAGGCATATGGCCACAAGACCAGCAGAAATATATTTAATTACTGATCTTGTGCATTAAGCAGAAATAATGTACCAACAGCAGTACCTTATTTTTTTTCCTCTTAGATTAAAAAAAAAGTAAATGGAGGCCTCTAGAACATAGTTGGTTAACTGTGTTTCATTTCAGCTCCATTTATACTTTTTACCCCAGTTTTACAATCATTTGCAAATGGAATCCGATCACTTGATTTTAGACTAGCACTATTATTTTAGCATGGTTTTCTTTTTGGATGTGAATGGACATTTTTAAATGCAACTAAGCCATTTACCAGCCTTTTCATTGCCTTGTTTTAGATCAAACACTTCAACCATGCAGTACAGGGTCCCTACAATGCTTACAATGAATATTAGGTTGCAAATGCAAACTGTGTTTCAACTGAGTTGGCTTGTAAGTAGTGGTGTCTGAATGTTTTGTACCAAATGACCATATAAGTCTCACTGTGGTAAGTGTTCAGGCTGCATAACAATACTGTACCAGTGATTTTCCTCAGAACCTACAATCACAGTAAGAATATGTTCCCTGACTGCTGGTTACAAGGTCAACTGGTATAAAAAATGGAGAGCCTAAAGCAGGATGGGTATGAAAAGTGAAGACGTCGGTCCAGAGTTGTGATGCAAAACTCCTAAACCTGTTAGCCTCTGTGTTCATCCTCTTCACTTCTGAGGTGCCCACGTGCCTAAAAGTGTGCTCGCGCCCTGCACTACACCTCTGAGCAAGGTGATACCCATGTCCAGCTTATGGAAGTTCAAGGATCCCAAATCCTCTCTATTCTATCTCTGTCTCTTCCATGGCTTCATCCAGAAACGTACGTAATGAGGATGCCTCATGGATGTCAACAGGATTGGGCTTTTCAGGAAAAGCTGTTGTGGCTATTTCTTTCAAAAATAATGCTGCTGGGTTTTATGCAGCACATCACAGTCCTCAACCTGGGCCAACCAAATATGATTCCCTTCTCAGTCTGAGGGGATTCAAACCCATCATCACCTAAGCAAGTGCTCTAACCAACCAGTTATAGAGTGTTTTGGCAGGAGAAGAGGACATCTCTCCCACCTCTCCTGTTAGAGTTACGCTGTCATCTCCTGGCACTACCTAAATACCCAAAGTACATCTGCGTAACAGCAATAAAGCTATCAAGGTAAGACCTCTTCCAAGAAGGTAAGCTGCACTAATTCAGTTGATGCAAATAAATTCCACCATCAAAACTGAACAAGAATGAGTAATTTACAAACTTTAGCACCTGTGTCATCTTTCCTTTGTCCCAAATGGTCCTAACAGCATAATAACAGTAATTTAAAACTTTTAATATAAAACTAATTTGGATCTTGTGTTTAGGCTGTGTTTGAAGAAATTAGGCTGTAATTAAGTGAAGTTATTAACATTTATTCTTTCTAATTATGATGATTATTATGGGCTATAGACTTGCCTTGGTCAATGTTTTTATAACTCTTAAATAGAGCCTATACAATACGACTAATTCTGCCAAGAGCGTATTTCCACCGATGTTAATTTGCGTGCAGCAGTTCTACTGATTCCAGTGGCTTCAAGGAAACTGCACGTGTCAAGAGAGAGTTGCTTGGTCCATTTGTCACTGCCCTTTATGATTACATTGCTCCATTGAGATGAGTGATTTGAAGGCTCTCACAACACTGCTGCTTTTGCATTCCTGCAAATTGAGGCAGCAGCACTAGGGAGAATGGAGGAAGGATCAGAGTGAGAAACCATAAGGGAAGAGACATTGAGATATACTTTTTGCTCTGGATCATTAAGGCATTGAAACAACCCTACCTCAGTCCTGTGATCACGAAGGGAAAAATTCAGTTTTTAATTCCTTGAAGAGATAATCTAATCTGAATTACAACAAGAAGATACCAAAAATGTCAATTCTGGAGCAAGGTGGGGTTGGTTTTTTGAGTGCTCTAACTTGAATTCTTATTTCACTGAATTAATCACATGGATTCGTAACATGTAGTTTGAGGGTAAGTGGAAGACTTTTAAATAGTTTATTTATTTGCAATTTTACCTTCTTACACTAATTTGAAGTTTCAATGACAATAAAAACACTGGCCAAATGTTTATTTTGATACAAAATTTGCCATTTTTACTTTGAGACTCTGTAACACTTCTCAAAATACATATATATATATGTAAATATAAAAATAAAATTAGGTTACTTTGAAATTGAAACCTCAGTAAAAAGAACAATTGAAACATTTTGTTTTGAAATTTTAAAGCAAGCATTTCCCCTTCTCAGGAAAAAAACACTTTTGTCAGCTAAGACTGTCCATGGGCTTCAGTGCCACTACGAACAGGGTTCAGTGGGGTTTTTTAATGGTTCCCAAGCTGCTCTTTTGATGTATTTTCTATTCAGAGAAACAAAATCCCCAGCTCTGAAGCTGAGGCTGGCAGACCTGCCCAACACTACAGTGGGAGTGAGCCTGGGGATAGGGCTGGAGCTCAGGATTTCTCCGCTCCTTGTCCCAGCTGTTCACTACAAACCCAAGACTCCACCTGTCCTTCTCCTTTACTCACACAAGAAAAATAAGATCTGCTCATTTCAGAACCTATGGGGTGAAACCCACCAACATCTACCAGGGCTGAGGCTGTAAAGTGCAATCGACTACGAGCCCAAGTGATACAGCATTGCCACCCTCCTTCTCTTAAGTAGGGCAGGTGTAAGGGGTAGGTGAAGGTAAGGAGAAAGGCCAAGAGAAATTGCTACCCCAAATAGAGCAGAGACCTTGCATATCTTTGATGCTCTGCTCCCTCTCCACATGCTGATGTCAACAGAAGAGTCTGGGGCAACAAAGGAGAATTCAGTATTGGAGTACAGTCTCCCATGGAGCTGAAAGAAGAGTTTTGCCTATGAACTCCTTCAATGTTAATTCCTTTGTTGCCCTATGTCTACCAAAGGATTTGCCTTTTGTTTTCTAGCTAATTAAAAATTTCACTTCATCACTACTGATGGCTTCACCTTCCTATTTGCTTAATGAAATTAAGTTTTTGAGAGTTTCCTTTGTCCAGGACACCATGTTTTGTAGAATAATGTTTGGGTTTTCTAAAGTTTGTAGTGTACGTTTATTAGTAAGCAGGAGAGACTAGTAGAGATCATGTCTGCTAATTTTGTGTGAGAGAAGAAAAGGGGGTGACTGCATTCTCTACATGGTGTCAGTTGTTGTTTTATTTTGTAGGCACATGATTATCCGAATTTGCCTTTCCGTTAGAAAGGAATTACTTAACAGCTAATGTATAGTTTATAGTAGTGAGGAAAATTTGGATACCCTGAATGTGTGACTGGTTATTTGGATTTAGCCTGAGGTGCTGTCATACAGAGAATACGGCTCTGTTTTCATAAATGGATCAGATGTTACACTGATCACAACTGTATCACTTGTCCTTACATTTGTGGGATGTTGTTGGACTTAATATAATGCACCTTAAGGATGAGCAGGGCTATGGGTATGCAACAACACAATTGCTACGGACGCTTCTCATATTGCCTGTTTTACTGTGAGGATATAGATTTGACAAAGCTAGGCAGCTTTGCTGCAGGTCTTGTACTAAAATAACCCTGACAACAACTTCTGGCTTGCAGCTGTGAATGGCTGGTGCCATGAATTGTGATTCCTTGTCTCTTTCTGAGCTGCTAGGATACACTGCTTAGCACTAGCATTAAAAGCACATTGTAATTCATAGTTTAACTTGCTTCTTTCCACACTGCCTTTCAGTGTTTTTAGCTGGACATTTTCTGTCTACTTAATACCTGTCGGCACGGCGTCAAGTATTTTGATAGCTGAAAGAAGCAGTTTATTTTATCACCCCCTTACTTGAGAGTGAATTTGGGTATTCAGTACCAACATCACTCACTTGATGAGCTAAACATTCCTTGGTCTGCTTAAATATTGTTTCCAGTGTCCTTTATGATTGTCAGGAAGTTTTCACACATAATGAATAGCCACTTTGATATCATTAGAAACCAATTTTTAAATGTGATGGCTACAGCTTGTCTTCAGGTTTTGCAGCTCAGGGCCCATTCCTCAATTGCTTTAAATAGTATTTATTCAAGATCTGGCTGGGAAGTGTGAGTGTGAGGTGGCACCATCTCAACTGTTGGCTGCTTCTTACTGCTGCGTCTTACTGCAGTTGCCTTCCTACTGCTGTCAAAAATTTGGAGGCAGGAATAGCTCACCTATCAGGAACATTTAAGGGTCAGCTTGAGGAGATGGGCTTTTTGCTACAGGAAAGAGCAAGATTTGGAGTATGGGTTGAGAGTATAATTTGGGACAGGGTGGGGTGGACTTGAGAAGAGGAGGGCGTTAGCCTTAGACTTTATTGTAGCCTTTCATAGAGGGAATAGCCCTAGCTTTCTTTAATGCCATCACTGGATTTTTTTTTTCATACCTGTTGCTTTCACTGACTAATCAACAGGTATGGAGCCTCATTCTCTGTCAAGAGTCTTTGATTAAATCCTAAGATTTCAGATCAGATGCCACCAGCTCTTTTGTATTGGTTATGTCTTAAGTAGTAAACTAAAGGTGCCTAGAACTATGCCCTGGCCCCAAGGTTTTCTGGCACTGTACAGACCATAACCACATTATTAATACTTGAACCATGCTGAGGAATGGCTTGTGGGGGGTGTTGGTTAGCCCAGGCCAAAACTGGGCTGCAGGCTGTTCTGAGAATTACACATTTGGATTTCAGTGGCAGGGAAGTTTCCTTTGCATTATTTAATTTAGTAGTATAGGCGAAGTTTCACCTTAATTAACTGTTTCATGTGAAAATAGGAGGTGGTAGCTGGTGAACAAATAGTAGAAGCAGAACTTCAGTGTTGCTCACAGGCAGTCAAAATCAGGATTTCTGTGTTTATTAGGAAAATACATGGGAGCCTGGTAGATTAGGTGGCCTATGCTCTCCACTGGGGTAAACCAGCTAATGAATTAACCTTTATCTATTGACAGCAAGAGACCAGGATATCAAGCCCCTTCCAGAGCTTCATATTTCTATTTAGTGCTAAAATAAAAGCCTCTGGCAGTAGTAGAGAGAGTCTTCAGGTTACAAGAAAATGGGTACTTTAGAAGATGCCTGACTTACTCAAGAGCAAATAGAGTAGTAGTCAGCTTCTCAAACTTCTTGGTAGGATTTTTTTTGACACCATACTTTGTACATTCTTGTCATGCATTGCCAACATGCCATATGCTTACAACACATGGTAAAAGCATGGGTAAGAAAATGTGATTGTGACATGTAAAGACAACTCTGGATCCGTAATACTTTTGAGCTAAAATACATTTCTGCATTTGTTATATAAGTTTAGAGGATTTTTTTTTTATCGAGCGCTTTGGATGTATATCATTGGAAAGGATAGAATAATTCCAACTTACCAGACTCCATGCAAAGAGAACAAGGACTGTTTCAAGTGGTTAGCAGTCAAGATTTTAAGGCTGTAGTCCATAGTTTGCCACTGATGCTCAGAAGTTAAGGCAGTCACCTGAGTGTTCTATGTCAGTTTACTACTCTGTAAAAGCAGAGTTTACCAATTGTAAATTGTTTAAAAATTACTTGTGCATACCAAAGAACTGAAGTGCTGTGTTTATGATTTAATCATCTAATGGCTAGCTTAGGTCTCCTCGTTCTCTGTGTATAGAGTGGCAGCTTCTATCTCAAAAAGCTTACAGCATGAAGGAGAGATACGATAGGAAATGAGTGGGAGAGAGAAAGGAGCTAATAGGAGGTAAAAAACATTTGCCTAAGGTCGGTCACACAACACTCCGTGATGGATTTGGAATAAAATACAGGCTTCCTGCATTCCCAACCAGTTTCAGACTCACTAGACCTTGCTGTCTTCAGCTATCACTCTTATTCAGCTCCCTGGAGAACCAGGGAGCCTAGCAGCTGTCCTCGGGTACCGGCATATGGGGCAGGCTCCCATTCAGAAGTCGTTATAGGAGTTTATCTTTCCAAATATGCTGTTGATAAACCCAACTGCAGTCAAGAAAAGTAGGTGACAGAAGAAAATGCGTGAGAAATTGCCGTTAGGGACCTTAACTCACTGACACAGTTTAGGAAGATGGTCTCTGCAGGCTCCACCCGTGGTCAAGCAGAGAGAGAGGCCCTTTCATAGGGATATTCAGTGAAAGAATGTAACTAAATGGCCTGATTCAGATTGGTTTTATGTCTATACCTATTTATAAGCGTGGACATTGAGGCTTGGAAATTACTTGCTACACTTGGTTGAAGAACATGATATTATTTGTCCCCACTGAAGACATTAGTACCAATGCAAGATTACGTGCCACCAAACAATATGCAGCCTTTTCAGAGATGACGCATATGATACAGCTTTTATCACAGACACCCAGGCAGAAGACACTGCAAATCCAGTGTCAGTCTGTTCCTTGTGTCTCTCTTTGCCTCCTTTCTCTCAGCAGGCCACTGGGCTCATCACAAACTCAGAGAGGAGAGAAAGGAAGGCTACACTTCATTTATCATCCCTTCAAACTTTAAAACCCATGCGATCTCTCAGATCAGACACGTTTGATTTAATTCATTCATCTAACAATAGAAAACAGAGCCAAGGCTAACATACATTTTTGTTCATTTACCATGCCCCTAGAGGGTTCATAATGGAGTTTACTGATACCTTGTTGGCAATGATGGTGAAATACTCCAGACTTTTACCTCCGGAGATTTCAGCATTCATGCTGACAGGAGTGCAGATATAAAAAAATCACAGAACTGATGTCTTCACTTCCCTATCTGCATTCCTGGGGCATAATACATTTACTCACGTGCAGTTTCAGGGTTTGCTTAGAGACACCCTACTGCAAATATTAAATATATGTGTCTGCTCCTCTCTGGCTGACAAGAAAGAAGGTTGTGAAGAACTGGTGCTGCTCACAACCAAAACTTGCAATGCCTTTGTCAGGAAAGGGAGCTTCCCATCCTCCTTTGAAACGTGGAATAATGCTACCCACACTGAAGAAACTAATTTTGGGTATGTCAATCCAAGCTATAGGTTATCCCCGCAGGGTGCCTTCCAAAACCAGTGCACCTTTGTCCCATAAGGACATGGGGTTTCTCCAGGCAGAATCTCTACATACAGGTATTACAAAAATGTGAGGCAAAATAAACTCAACCGACAGACATATAGAGGTGACAGGTAAAGCCCTCAATTGCCTTTGACTACGTGTGGCTTGCATTTTCTTCCATAGTGAGCCCCTGCTTTAGGACAGTGTTGGCTGCATGACTTATGAATGCTTGTAGAGTTTTCTTGGAAAGTTTTCATGTAAATTCATTTTTCAGTATTGACTGTTACTGTTTCTGCTTGGCATCTGTATGTCTTGGCCAGTCCTTGTTTAAACGTGTTGCTATCACTTTTGCCCAAGCACAGTGTAGATATGCAATGTGGTCTGGTATTTAAGAAGCCACCAGTAGGATGCAACACTGGAACATACTAAAACAACAGAGATGTTGCATGGATGCTGGGCACTCTCCGTGCCAGGCGACTTGGTGAAGAGCAAATTTGTTCTCAGTTCTTGTCCCCTTGTATTCAAGGTGCTTAGTTGTTATACTTTTATTTCTAAAGCAATCATTTACAGCTCCAGAATGGTGACTGTAGCAACAGCTCTGTGTTTAAAGGTCCTGGGAGCTGCTGTGAGACTAAACTTCATTTGTGCAGAGCTAACATCATGGTGGTGGTGAAAAAGTTAATGAGATCCTAAGAACTCAATTAGCCTCAGTGGTGAGCAACCTGATTGAATTATTGACACACCTGATAGAGCAAGACCTGGGAGGAGAGTTGATAAGAGGCTGAAAAGAAAGGTGCAAGCCTCCAAGGTCTGGCCTGATCTGGTTTTGTTTTGTGGCTGGCACCTTTGATCCTGTGGTGTGCACATCTCCATGGGAAAAGGGGTCCTGCCTCCTCTCCAGGCATCTGGGCTTTGGAGTTTTGGGGAGCGTTTGCTTAAATTTTCCAGAAGAGTGAGTCTCAGAAGGGTCATCTAGCATGGAAGGCTTAGGCAGAACAAGGTAAGACCTTTTTTTTTTTTTGTCAGTGGTGAGTTTTTTGTGTGTTTTGTTATTATTGGGTTTATATTTTTGTAAGCGATTGAAAATAGGCTGTTGTTATATGAGTTAATAGGCAAATTTAGCAACAACAAAAAAAGAGCTCTTTGGGGCACTACTATGTTAGAATAAAATGGGCCAATAGTTGCTGATTAAATTAGAGATGGACTTACTCTGAATCTGAGATCTTAACAAAAAAATTTAGAGATTGTTTAGACCCTGAATAGAAAAGGCCATAATCAATTTCCAGGCTTCAGCACTGGCACTAGGTCCCCTGTACCCAGGTTCTCTCCTAGTACTCTTCCTGGCCTCAAGCTGCATGAGCAGAGTGTCACAAGCCTAATGGGAATGAATCCCCAGAGGTGACACTGAGCCTTTCGGTCCTCTGGGAGAGCAGGGGCAACCTGCACCCAATTGTGGTGCAGCTTTCTAGGATTAAATCCCCCAGATCGCCATGGAAGCACTTATAATGAGAATTTTGCTCTTTTCATTTTGCTGTCAGACTCAAATCTGGATCTCTCCTGTTGTCAAGGTTTTCGAACCTTGAATTTTAATTTTGATGGATTTATCACCAGCCACCCTTTGCACACGGTTGTTTCCATCTATTTCTGGACTTATTGGCTGTGCTGGGATAGCAAACAGTAGGAGAAGGTATTAACTTAAATGAGCTACATGAAACAGATTTCTGTCCGTGTCCCCTCGGCATTTCTTGATAACAACACTGTCAACAGATCTAAACATTGTCAAGATGTGTGAAAAGAAGCTAAGTTTATGCCTGTGACTAGAACTTTTCAGAGAATGGGCTTCAAAAAGTTTTCATGTTTTTATTTTTTTAACAAGCAGGCAAAATTTCCTTAGAAAGTAGATACTTTTTGTAAAAATTTAATTTTAGTAATTTTTTTCTGTTGGAAGAGTTTTGTTGGGAAAACGTTGACAGGTTCTTCTTGGTGACTAAGTGGTTTCAACATTTCATTACATAAAGCAGTGTATCTGCTAATGGAAAAGAGTCCAGTTTAGACTTCTAAGAATTCTAGTGGATGGCTGTGACTACATTTTCACCAATACTCTGTATTTTTTACAGTGCTGATGACTCAGCCCTCATCAGGTGCTCTATGCAGTAACCACCCAGGGTAGGTCAACAGGAGAGAACAACTTTGTATATAAGGCTAAAAGATAATTTTACTCAAAGGACAAAGTTAATCTCTGCATGGACTTGTAATGCATTTGCACAAAGATGAAGTACCATCACAGAGCTTATAATCTTTGACCCCAACACACCTCTTTCACCCTGGCTTCCTCAACACAATTTTTCCCCAGCAGTCTGTAAGAAAAAGCAAAAAGAGAACACCACACACAATTGTTCCCTTGGGGAGAGGAAGAAAGAATAAATATGTGACATGTATTAGCTGTGTTGCTCACTGCTCTACTGGAAGGTGATGTGATACTGTAGGGATGAACACAACATGAGAGATTGAATAGAAGTGCTTTTTGTTAAATTGTTGAATTCTTACCGCTCTTCCTCTGGGATCATGTCAAAATGAGATATATGGATCCCTGTATATAGTTCTCTGTCCTGGGTTGCAATGTATTCTATTACCATGAGCCGTTGAGGCCTGGCGCCGGTGTTCCTTGCCTCGCCCCTCGGGACTATTCTTCTGTTAATGCGCCCATCAGGGCCTTGCCCCAGGACTCACCATCTCTTTGTGAGATGCCCCGGCCAGGGGGGGAGGGGTGGAGCCAAGCATATTCCTGCCGGAGATAACTTTGGGGTTTGGAGCAGCGCGTGGGGCCTTACCCGCTGGGATCCCAGAGGACAGGGACTGCACCGCCGCCGGATTTTCGGAGGAGGACCAGTTTTCTTTTCTACAAGATCACCGCTTCAACGGGATCATTTAAAAGAGAACTGCAGCTGCCACCGAAATCGGATTGCTCAGACTTTGTTTTCTTTTCCTACGGACCACCGCTTTAACCGGACCATTTCGGAGAGAACTGCAGCTGCCACTGGATCGGACTGGTACCAGCACCCTGCCCGGCAGGGGGCCAGGTTGTATCCCTGACTCTGTCGAGCCTGTAACCGGTTTCTCTGTATTATAGTTTTGTTGTATACATTAGTAAAAACTGTTATTCCCATTTTCCTCATATCTTTGCCTGAAAGCCCCTTAATTTCAATTCTATAACAATTCGGAGGGGAGGGGGTTGTATTTTTCTGCTCTAAGGGGGGCTCCTGCCTTCCTTAGCAGACACCTGTCTTTCAAACCGGGACAGATTTTGGCGCCCAACGTGGGGCCTGAGGGCATTGAGGAAAAAGGGTGAAAAAGGAATAACAGTTCCTGGCTAACCTGATGTTTTGTGCACTGAACGTGGGATCTTTGTTAGGCAGCACCATGTGGTCTAGTTTGCCTTGCTTCGGGTGGCACGTGGTCGTGGCTATGCTGTTCCCCTTTGCAGCCCCTTGTCTAAACATGGGTCCTCTGACTAAGGCTACTGTGGTTGTTATCCAGCTTGCACTGTGGGTTGGTAAGGTGAGGAGTTCATGGTTTTTCGATTTCCTGTGGAATGTGGGCACATGGATAAAGGGCTATCACACGCTCAGCGTATGTTTCGGGGATTACATTAAAAATGGTACCTTCTGTGAGGAAATAACACCAGGGGAAGTTTTCTCCCAACCATTCAACCAGTTCTTTGGGTCTGCTCCATCAGCTTTCGAAGGGTTTAGTTTTCCCCTAGATATTATCCATGTGTTGCTGCTAATAGGCCTACTGCTAATGGGCTGCTTGGCCTTCAGAGATAAAGTGAGACTGGCTTGGATAACTACTTGGGCACCCACCCCAGAGACTAGGAATGCTGCCCCAGAACCTGACACGGCCCCAGAGGCCAGAGATCCTGCCCCGCAGCCTGACCCTGTCCCACGACCTGGCATTGCCCAACAGCCCACCTCACAAATGGACCAGCCTAATTGGGTGGGGGTGCTGATAAAGGAAATACGCGAGATGGGCCAGAAGCTGACGGAATACACCTCCCAAACTAGTGGGAAACCTTGTCCTAAAGAGGGAAAGTCTGATGGTGCGGCAGTGGGACCCACAGATGTTACAACTGTGCAGGGTCCAGCTGAACCACAAGGACAGCCACAGCCAGCGGCAGTCGCCCCTGTGCAGAGGAGAAAGTGCAAGGCCAAATCAGTACGCCCAGTTAATGATGGGGATGAGCCAGAGCCCTCACAATCTGCAGGGGAGTCAGAGCCTGAAATTATCACCGAATCCCTGTCGTTCGACAGTCTCCGTAATATGCGAAAAGACATTGCGCGACGGGGGCGTGAGCCTTTTACAATTTGGTTACTTCGGGTTTGGGACCTTATGGGTAAAGGCGTACAACTGGATAGTGGTGAAGCCAGGTATTTGGGATCCTTGGCCCAAGACTCAGGGGTGGACCAGGTATTTGTAAGGGAGCCGGGGCCCCTTTCTCTCTGGGAGCGGCTTTTAATGAGTGTGAGGGAAAGGTTTGTCCACAGAGAGAGAATGCAGGAGTACCATCATAGAATGCAATGGAAGACCCTTGAGGAAGCGATCCAACAGCTGAGGGAAGTGGCAGTGTTAGAGGTACTCTTTGGGAGGGACGGACAGCATGATAATGACCCCGACAAGGTCAAGTGTACAGGGCAGATGCTGTGGAACCTGGCAAAGCTGGGGCCACAGCAGTATGCCACATTCATTGCAACAATTAATGCTGATGACAACCAAGAGACAGTGGGTTCTGTTGCCAACAGGTTCAGATACTATGAGAGTTTAGTCAATGGCCCAATGAAAGCTCATGTCGCTGCTGTGGCTAGGGACCTCAAGGAAGAGATTAGGGAGGAGGTGATGAAGGAGGTGAGGAGGAGCAGCTCTCATGTGGCACCAGTGCAGGTCACAAACCCCAGAGCCAGAGCCCGACGTCCCCCAGCTAGAGAGAGAGGGTACACCCCACGATCTGAGCTGTGGTTCTTCTTGTGTGACTGTGGGGAAGACATGAGAAGGTGGGATGGGAAACCCACTTCTGTCCTGGCAGCACGGGTTCGTGAGCTCAAAAGAGAAAACGCTAACCGAGGGGGTTCCACTAAAGCAAAAGTAGCCTCAGCCTCCCGTGACCGAGCTGCCAGGTATTACAGAAGGGAGGATGATATGTCAGATCCCCTTGAAGAAACATCTAGCAGGTATGCCCAGGGAATGGATGATAACCAGGCCTAGAGGGGCCCTGCCTCTAGCCAGGAAGAGGCACGGGAGAATCGGGTCTTTTGGACAGTGTGGATCCGATGGCCTGGCACATCAGAGCCACAGAGATATGAAGCATTAGTTGATACTGGAGCACAATGTACCCTAATGCCATCGGGACATGTGGGGGCAGAATCTGTGTCCATTGCTGGGGTGACAGGGGGGTCGCAGCAGTTGACCCTGCTGGAAGCTGAGGTGAGCCTGACTGGGAAGGAGTGGCAGAAACATCCTATTGTGACTGGCCCGGAGGCCCCATGTATCCTGGGAATAGACTTCCTCCGAAATGGCTATTACAAAGACCCAAAAGGATTTAAGTGGGCACGAGACCGAGGGGTGGATCTAACCATGGACAGTATCTCCCAGGCTATCCATGACTGTGAGAACTAAGTGTAGAGTTCCATTGTATATGTATGTATATATATATGTGTGTGTGTGTGTAGAGTTTAAGAAAGGTATTGATTTGGGATAATGCAAATGGTAATAGAATAAGGGGTGGATAATGTCCTGGGTTGCAATGTATTCTATTACCATGAGCCGTTGAGGCCTGGCGCCGGTGTTCCTTGCCTCGCCCCTCGGGACTATTCTTCTGTTAATGCGCCCATCAGGGCCTTGCCCCAGGACTCACCATCTCTTTGTGAGATGCCCCGGCCAGGGGGGGAGGGGTGGAGCCAAGCATATTCCTGCCGGAGATAACTTTGGGGTTTGGAGCAGCGCGTGGGGCCTTACCCGCTGGGATCCCAGAGGACAGGGACTGCACCGCCGCCGGATTTTCGGAGGAGGACCAGTTTTCTTTTCTACAAGATCACCGCTTCAACGGGATCATTTAAAAGAGAACTGCAGCTGCCACCGAAATCGGATTGCTCAGACTTTGTTTTCTTTTCCTACGGACCACCGCTTTAACCGGACCATTTCGGAGAGAACTGCAGCTGCCACTGGATCGGACTGGTACCAGCACCCTGCCCGGCAGGGGGCCAGGTTGTATCCCTGACTCTGTCGAGCCTGTAACCGGTTTCTCTGTATTATAGTTTTGTTGTATACATTAGTAAAAACTGTTATTCCCATTTTCCTCATATCTTTGCCTGAAAGCCCCTTAATTTCAATTCTATAACAATTCGGAGGGGAGGGGGTTGTATTTTTCTGCTCTAAGGGGGGCTCCTGCCTTCCTTAGCAGACACCTGTCTTTCAAACCGGGACATTCTCCAAGAAAAGCTTTTATGTAACTAAACAATAGCTGACAGTGTGTAAGTGCATTCCACTGAAATTCTACTTTGTCCTTGCAGATAAAGTACTTCTGCTAGCATAGGAAATGTAATTATTTATGTATGTTTATGTACATTCTCTATTACATTAAATACATTCCATCTTATTGTATACATTTGGGACTTATATACATTTATTTAATACATACATTTCTGTGTGTATGTGGCTCAAAGAAGCTTTGAGCTTTTTTGCTTGTTGATTTGTTCCATATTGTGGGCTTGATCCAAAACTTAAGCAATGAATGGCAAATTTTAGGGAACGAGTGGTTTCTCCTTGCACAATTCCTTTCATATGCAGAAACTTTCCTGCCTGTGAGTTAACTAGGGCTAGCTTTGCCTGCACCTCGGCTCTGGTACTGTAGATTTGCTGACTGCTCAGGTGATTCTGAGCAGCCCTGGCAATAGGATGAGGGAAGAGGAGGTGCTCTTGCCTGTCAGCAAGAGAAAGAGAGGTAATTAAAGGCTTTCTTTACCTTGTAGTGAGTGTAACCTACTTGGTAAGAGTGGTTTAATGGGTAAAATCACAAACACTAGGGTGTCTCACTTCAGTGAAACTCCAAACGTGAGCCAGTCAAACAGTTTGTAGCTGATATATATATATGTGTATGTGTGGCTGATGATTGCATTTTAACTCTGACTCAAGAGGGCTCCTTGGCACTTCTCCATCAAAGATCTCCATAGTTCATTTTCAAGAGGAAGGGTGAGTCTGAGGTCCATTAAACACAGTAAAATTTCCTAATGTATCACAATTACAAAAACACCTGTGCTAGGCAGACTAACTTTTTTGTTGAGTCACTGGATTAGACTCTTTAAGTCAATGTGCTTATGTTGGTTTATAAATCACTTTAACAAATAAGCAGCATCCCAAATTGCAATTTACTTTCTTTAGATAATTTGATAATTGCAGCTTTCCTTACAGTATTTGTATGAGGAGATTGGCAATTCATAAATGTTAAATTATGCTGTGTCTATTTGCCAATTGCATAAAATTACTGAACTAAATCTTGCAGCTATCAGAGTAACATAGCTTAAGCTACAGTGAATTCTGAAATACAGCTATCCTGTGCAGTGCAGCTCCAAACTGATGTCAGATACTGTCAGTGCTGTGAAGAGACACTACCTGTTATCCAGAATGGATACAGCCATGTCACAACTGCAGTGCACTTGGGTAATTTGCTCTGCTCCTCAGGGTTGTTAAAGACTTTCTAACTAATTTTTTCCAGCTGGGTTCATATTCTTAGGAAAACTGCCTTTTGTTCGTGCTTGGTTTTGGGGAACTACCTTATCTCAGTTGTTTTATAACATACACTCCTGTTCTTAATTATTCCCTGTGACTATCTTTTTTATTTTTACACAATTTGTTTAATTATTCAGGCTGGGTTCGAAGTATTTGCTTGCCTTTTTTTTTTTTCTTGAATGTTTAATCAGCAAATGCATAAGAAAAGCCCAGAATTGCAGCAATTCCAAGGTGGCTTTTTTTTCCAGAATAAACATATATCCTTATAATACAAATCCTAATGACCAAAGACCTAGATGGGCTGTTTTGATATTCTCCAACAGTTTGCATTTATTGACATATACTTACAAGTAAAGTTATGTTCTTTTCAAAAGAGAACATCTATATTGTGTCTTGCTGGAATCCAAACTTTACCCTTCCTCCCCTGAAAAACAGGTGATGCCCTTCAGTCTCCAGTATTCCTTTCTAGAGAATTAACTCATGGCCCTTTGCATGTCTTAGAAGCTGTGGGCTCCCTTGATAATAAAAGGAGACAGAATGGGATTTTTTCTTTTTCTTTTTCAATTTGGCTTTTTTTCTCACTCGATTGTGGTGTCCAGAAATGCTAGCAATGAGCAGCACAGCCTGGGCTGAGGCGAGAGAGGCAGAATGTCAGCATATGGATTCCTCAAGCACCAATCTGGTGCACAACTCAATTATTAAGCCAGAGAACAGGACAGGGCACTTGACCCATCAATGTTACTTTGCACAGAGGTTGCTCCCTAGAATTGATGAACGTCATAGTCTTGAGTTTCCTGCAGTGGTTATGGGCTGAATTGATAAGTCACAGAAGTATTTCTTTATGATCAGATCCCAGTGAGATCCTTGGCATGTAGAGCTGCTTTTAAAGGTCCTGTATTTGCATCTTGGTTTTTTTTGTTTTTTTTTTTTTTTCCTTTCTTTTGAACAGAACATTTAAGTTGCAGTCTCATTTCTTGAATACGAGCATACAGTTAAATTTTCAGGCAGGAGTTATTAGCATTTTGCCTTTCTAGCCATTTTCTAATCATTGTGCAGATGAAGTATTTCAGGATGAGAAAGTTACTGTAGTTTTTTAGCAAGTACCTCAGGCAATTTGCTGACATATATCAGTGCACTTGTCAAATGCTTTGACACAGATGTCTAGTTTTGGCAACCACAGAATTTGAATATCCTACCCTGTACGTATCTATTCATAGAGTCAATTCAGATCCGGTGTAGGTGGGTGCAACTTCATTGACTTCAACTGTGAGGCAGCCGCCTGCATTCAAGCTGAATTTAGGCTTAGAGAAGTGTGCCCAAGAACAGCCTGGAGAGCACTCAAAATGGTCCTCCAAGACCTGTTGCTGTCTCCGCCTGTGAGTGGGGATGCATCACAGACGTTACTGAGCCACCAGGGCCAGCCATGGCAGGGATGGATGGGCTGGCTTTGCCTTTCTCCTCCTCTGCAGGAGGGTAATTTGGAGTTGGAGCCAGCCCTGGCTGATGGGGTGGTTGTGATTGCCTTTATGCCCCAATGCCTTTCCTTACCCTCTGACTGTCTCTGCTTGTCCAGTTGACCTGAGAGCAGCCATGGAGATTGGGGACTCTGTTTCCCCTTTTAGAGGGATTTTTGGCCACTGTGAATACCCCAAACATCAAAAAGACTATTTTCTCTCTGGCCAGCTATTCTAACTTTCTGCAGCTACAAATCCCCAGGATTATTAATCATTACTATTACTCACTTAACTGAGCTTCTCACTAGTTTCCCAGTAGGCATTGAGAGGGAGGGCTTCTTTTCCATCCTTGGAGGAGCAAGCCCCCCAGAGTGTCACAGTGATGGAGGTCTGGGCTGGCAGCACAAAGGTCCTTTGTCGCCTCAATTGGTTCCAGTCACTTTGGGTACCTGCCAGAATACAGCTTCCCCTCTGCTGCCCCAAAACCCTACCAGGGAGGGTTTCACGTTGCAGAGAGGACAGCCAGGAAATAAATGCCGACAAGATCAGCCTTAACGTACCTGCTAATATCCCATGGGTCTGTGGTGGCTGGTACTGCCTCTGCAGCTGTCTCTTCCCCACTCAGTGATCCTCCACACCGTGAAACACGAGTACGGCTGGAGGGGAGAGGGAAGGTGTGTGTCCCTTGTGTTGCTGGTGATCGCCTCTTCTGCTCCATCCCAATTCAGAGCCACCAGGTACCCCCTCCCTCCATCAGGTCAGAGGGGCCCAGTGAGTGCGTTAGAATTTGGAGCAAAACCCCAATATTGGTGTGTTAATATTCCCAGACACCATGGGATTTTCTAAAGGTTTGACTTGTTTTAGCAGTGCTGTGGGAAAGGACTAAAATCATTGTTGTAGATATTTGTTTGCCTGTAGATAGAAACACAATTGCTGTGGTATATTCGTGTTTGTCACTGCATATCGTGTCCAGATTTGATTTTTCTCAAGATGGTCATGAAGTGAAACCCAGTGGATTGACACAATGTCTTCGCTTGTAAATCATCGCGCTGAGCTGCCCTGCTGCTTTCGGAAATAATCACAAAATACAGTGCTACATGACACAGATCATCCTTTAGTTTGAAGAACACAGTGTTAATTTTATGCTCTCCTTTCACATAAACACCCTCACTTGCACCTTAACAAGCCCCCAAACATTGGTTACCAAACGACCATATTATATCAAAACCCCCCCCTTTTGTTCACTCGCTATAAAATTGAACAACTGGGACTGAGAGAATTTGGCCTCGGTCCAAAACATGGCTAGATGCATCTGCATTTGGCTTGGTGCCCAAAGATATAATATTCAAATGTGAGTTGTCCTTAATTTTTGTTTAAATCATCCTTTTTGCTTTTGGTTTTTCTTCTGGGGAGGGTATGGTGCTTGCAAGATGTTTTCCCCCCTCATTGCCAGATTATTTTTAATTTTTTTTTTTAAATGCAGTTGCTATCTCTTCTTTCCCCATGGAATTTGGAAGAGATGAAACCCAATGGGACTGTTTAGAAATTAAATGCCCCCTCCCTAGAAACTACTCTTTCAGAACCACTTAACATTTAATAAAGAATGGTACAATTTTTGTAGTTTCTTTTAAACATCTTACAAAGTATAGTGGGGAACCATATTTCTCTGATATTTTTTTATAAAAAGGGCTCTTATTACCTATGAAATTCTAGGGCTTTTCTACTCAAACAACTTTAGCTGATATTGCTGCTGGTTAATAGTTATAAATGTGCTATGGACAATAAGGGCTTGGTACAGACCTTCTCTGACTGCAGTGGGTTTTGGGTCAAAAGAACAGGTCTCTGCTTGCAACGGAGGTGCACATAAATGCTTTGTGCGTGAAGCTGCCGGTGATTGAAGCAGGGCAGGACTTTGAGAATTGGCGCAGTAGAAAATCAGTCTTGCACTTCCCTGTTCGTGCTGCCCTAAAATCAGTGGCACAAAGTAGGGAGCAATCAATGAAGAATGTGACCTTCAGCTGAGGAAACATTTGCTGTATTTTCTGTGCCTTAGTTGCCGTTATTAATGCTGATAGCTCTTCGCGGTGGTACCAATTAGATTGGTGTAAATAGAGATTATAATGTGGTTAGGGATAACACAATTGACGGTACGTGTATTTAGTAAACAAGACTGTCAGTATGTATAAAACATCAGCAACACGTTAAAGCTTGATATTTCATAAGACAGCAGAGCATGGGGATTGCTTTGAGACAGCAAGCTGAAAAAACATTTCATTTATAAATGAAACGTGTTTTAGTGTTATAAACCCCAGCAGGCAATTCACTCATTGGGGCTAATCATTCAAAATCTGTTCTTCTTTGGTAACAAGCTGAAAGAGAGACAGAGCAGCATTTCTAAAGACATTGGGGGGTTTCTTAGTCCTTAGGAACAAGTTTATTTTAACTTTATGGGTTTTTTTCAAATTTAAAAAAATGCTGTCTTCTCTATCTAGAGAGTAGTCCTAAAAGGCTAGATTTATTAATATTTTCCAGATTTAACACGAACTGTTATGTAAATAATGACAAATATAGAGACTTAAAATATACACCATGTGTGGTAGAGGAATTTAACATCTTCCTTAGCTACCTGATCCAACAGCCTTGCGTAAGGTATTTAAAACCAAGTATGGTAATTGTAAATCAAGTGCTTGAGTGGCTGAAGAAGTTAACAAAATAAGTTTATGTTATTGTCCAAGTATTTCCAAGTCTGAATTGCTCCCTGTTGCTTCTCAGGCTGTTGTTACTGCTCTCTTATAATACCATGATCTGAATGGGAGATTTGTAGCTTGTCGTCAGGGCTGGCATGCTGAAGCAGATGAAGAGGTTTAGGTCTTTCTTAGCAGGTGAATGTGAAAACTGGAGTCAGTGCCAGTAAATACTGAACTCCCAGAAGTAACCTGATGCAAAAAAAAATTTCATCTCGTCATTTATGAGAGATCAGGTTTTACTGAAACTGACTCTGAAAAGTCACCGGTCCCTGGTTTGGCATTTTCTTGTCCTGTCGCCCTACCATGGTACAAGAGTTGTTTTTCCAGCTATAATTGTAAATACAATACAAATCTTGTAGACATACAGTCACGGCGGACATGTCGTATTCAGCATCTGAAAAGAATGCAATGAAGCAAAGTCCCAAGAGAACCTACTTAAATACTTTTCTGTAAAATTCTGGTCTTGGTTGTCACACGGGTTGCAGGTGGCCAGGATTGGGAGGAGACCCAGCACAACAAAGCAACACTATTAAAACATACTGGGCAGAACAGCATGTTCCCTGCTCCTCTTACTAGTTTCAGAAATGTCTCACTACAAAATGGAGTTTTGCTTAAAGGCACTGGGAAGGTGACTCTTATTTTTCTTAAGTGATATAATGAAGGGCACCTAGAAATTGAAAAATGTAAATGATCTAATAGAGTTCTTTTGTACTGACCTCACTAGAACAATAAATGTTAGAAGTTGTTAATGAGGACAGAAATATAGTCTAAGAAAAAGTGGTGAATCTAGTGATGGGGTAAAAAAAGCAAAGTAGAAGTACATCTGCATGGAACAAAGTAGTCATATATTTATCTAAGTTAGAAGGGGAAAACTGCGTATTTCTCCTATTCTGATGTTCTCTCTTTCTCTTATTAGAAGATCTCATAGCTATATATTTGTTCATATTGAATCTATTCCTTATACACTTTTATATCTGGTGTGGTAACTTCCTTAGATGAATTATCACAAGCATGAGCCATTTATTCAAGATTTTTATCAGTAACTGTTACTCTCCCTTAACCACTAGCAAGGAGGTGGCTGGAAAATGGCATCAAAATAATATCACTTCTCTTAAAAAAAGACAGTGGAGGCAGACCTAATTTGTATACACTTCTGTTAAATTATAGAGCAACACCAATGAAGCATGAGTCGTCACCTGCTGACATTTTGTTCAACTGTCGGCTGCAGAGCACAATCTCTGCACGGTTAGGGACTGATGTCAGGCTCAGTGGAGATATAGAGATGCAGAAAGAATAACGATCAGAAAAGCAGATGCTCAGTATGGTTTGACCACCTGGGTATTGCCATTTCTCTGAGGAGCAATGTTGTATGCGTCTGCACCAGGAGGCTGTAGGTGCAGGTGATGGGGATAGCATATGAGGTAGCCCTCCATCTGCATGAAGCTTTCATTCCCACCAATAGTGGGTCTCCTGTGGAAAAACAAGTGGCAGCTCCTCAAAACACCAGAGCAGTGAGGGCATCATATTGGTTGCTTCTGTCAAGAGACCCCAACACTAAGCCGAAACAGATGCCTGTGAGATCTGAATCTCAAGGCAGGGAGGTAGATTGAGCACTTCTCATTGCTACCTCCCAAGAGTCATGTGTGGATGTGGAGGTTCATGTGCTGCTGCAACTGAATGTTTCCACTTGAGTCAGCAGGTTGCTTATAAGCAGCTGCAGATGTGCATTGTGTTCATATTGATCGATCCGCGTTATTTTTAAGTTTGATAAGGAGAAACTTTGTGGCTTGTGAGACTCCGCCATGAGAGCATTGGACCCAGTGGTTGTGTTACACAAAGGCTTGTATTTCCCTGTGCTGACCAGCTGCCACTCAGATAGAGCCTGCAATGAGCTGCTCAGCCTTGAGTCATTTCTGAAGAGCACAACTATCTTGCAACTTCCCCTTATTCATTACCAGCAAGCGCAAAGGCTGAAATGCTTATGATTGTGCTTCAGTGCAGATGTTTCTTTTTTCTCCTCAGGCTTATCATGTGTCTCTTGCCCAGCTGCTGTCTGGATCTTTCTAACAGCACCTTCTCCATCCCATCTCCCATGCAGTTCTCTATGGCAATAGCTATGCCGGCTCTCCTTTCAGCTGCCTCCTCCGCAACAGTGAAGCTCCTGTGAAAGCGACTCAAAATCCTTCCATAAGATATTTGAGTGACTGCATTACGGACATTGTGGATCACATATGCATGTCATATCACTGGATTGTGCTGTCTACTGCTAATTTTGGTTGCAGATTTTCTCAGGAACAAATGAGCTTTTCTGTGGCTTGTGCAGCTCTAACTTTACCTTTGGTGCCATGTGGTAACTAAGAAGCAGACACAACCTTTTCAGATAGCTACTTTGCCAGTTTTTTCTGGAAATGGTTTAGGTCTAGTTCATGACAAATCTTTTGCATCCGTTTTTCCCTGTCTTTGACTTTTGTTTTCTCGTTAAAGACTCTCATATGCCCAGGAAGAGGGTTTTTTTTTCTTCTTCGTGGGAAGGAACTGTAACACTTTCCCTTTCTTGGTGATTTGCTTTCCCCTGAAGCCGTGGCAGTAATTTCTTTCTGTCCTTGCCCAATGAAATCCCAAGAAGCTTCATGGACTGCAGCAAATCCTGCTTTCTCTTTGAAATCCCTCAGTGTTTGTAAGGCAGCTGTTGAGTCTTTTGACTCTAGCAGAAGAGATGATGTTTGATCCTTAGAAGATAGCTATTCAATATTGGATTCCTATTCCAATACTCCAGTTAACGACAAACATTGGAAGTTTATTATCAGACATACGTAATGTAACAGCCACAAAATTCAGCTGATTTAACAGAAATTATGTGCTGAGTAGAAAAAAAAATTTAAAAGCCACTTATCAGTAATAGTTCTAAAAAGTAAATCCTAATCAGAAATTTTACAGTTGTTTCTAAAAATCTGATATCTGTTTTAGGAGATCCCAAGAGCCTGCTTTAAAGGCTTTTCCTGTCCAGTTTCCTCCATTGGCCTGTAGCAGGTTACAGAGGTGTGTCCCATGTTGTCTCCCAGTGTCCAGCCCTTGCTCTGTGGCTGGCACTCTCCCAGCCCGCAGGCAAATTCCTGCAGTCTCCTCCATCTGAAGTTCATGGGCAGCAAAAATCTCTGAACAAGCCTTTGATGCAAGTAGGGTTTGGTTGTTTTAGTCTCAAACCACAACTGGCTCCTGCCTACCACTAAGGAGAAGATTAAGACCAGTACGATGGCAATGCCTCAGTGCAAGGGCCAGTCCCATGGGCATGGCAGGGGTCAAGGTGAAAAAGTGATACTTTAGTGCTTTTTCACCTCGTGGATGTTTAGTCGTCATTGAAGAGAGCACACTGGAGAAGTGATGCAGAATTATTCATCCTTGCAACTGCTGCATAGTGTAAATTCAAGTTACTCCGTGGTTTGTTAGGGATGTACCCAACTATCTGAATTCAGACTATTATTTTAACCCCAGAGAGCTCTTAGCTCTTCCAAAATAGCTCAGAGAAAAGGCCTATGTAATTTAGAAAAGAAACAGGAATTCTTTTGTTATTTTGGGTTCCTCGGGTCAGTGAAATGAAAGGTGTCTTTGCTATTATTTCTTCTGTTTTTTTTCCTTTTCCCACCTCCCCATAGAGTAAGGATTTTGATGAATGAGCAACTGATGATCACGCCTTTTCTCTAGATCCTCTTTGGTAGCAGGAATATTGAAAATTTAAGAAACAAAAATGGTGTAAGGGTGTTTCTCCTCCTCGTTGACTTTCTTCTCTATTTCAGCTTTATACCACCAGTAATTCCAGGGCAGATCTGCATTCCAAAATGGTAAATTTAATCTGGCATTTCTGCTATTCTTCCAAAGACCCACTTACCACAAGATAGACAGGGGTTACTCACCTGAAGTCTATCTTAATTTAGTTTAACTATATAAGATAAGTTTCCTCCCTTGCCCAACACCTGCCCTAGGGTGGTGAGTGAGATGTAACATATTAATCAGGAGAAGTTTTCCGTGGTGATCTCAAAAGTGGTCTCTAGAGTTGAGAGACAGCTGTAGTTGCTAAAATGCATATGAAAAGCATGACTGAGGTCTCTTGCAGTATGTTGTCAGCTTTTGGGAATCTAACTCTTTGTCAAAATGACCTGGAGTGGGGAAGGAGAAGCAGCTAATATCAGAGAATATTCACATTTTTATTCCTGTTAAGCATGTAATTCTTCAGAAACTTCAGTGCGTTTAGGTGCCAGGGCAGAAACGTGAAGCCTTGGATGATCTGGAGCTAATTGTGTGGCCTCCTAAAGGAGCTTCTGACCAATATGAGGACAGTTCCAGTCCCCACAGGAGAGGAGTCTTACCCCGGTGGGAAGTGATCCTAAGATCTCTCATCTATATAAAATGACTGCACAGCATTTTGTCAAAATAGTCATAGTAAAATGCTATTTTAACATATGCAATAGTCAAGTACTTTATTGTCTTGGCATCTGATGAGCTAGGTCCAAGCTTGGAGTGTATGCCAGAACCTGGTCTTGTCATAGAGATCTTAATTTACAACTTTGTTTGTTTTTTAACAGCCATGTAGAAACCCCTGGTTACACAGTGTCAATCTGTTTTGGTACCTGTCTTTGTATTTGCCTGTGAGCAACAGGTTGAGCACAAGACAGCTGGATACCTCATTCATTTTCAAGTATTCTTCAGCTCAGAAACCTGATCATAAAAACAGTGTGTGCATCTTTCTTGCATGCAGTTTTGTTCCTTGCTAGTTTCTGTAATGTGTACATTATATTAATTTATTTTTTTTTAATAAGAAATATTCTTGTAACCTCAGCCTTCCAGTTGAGAGTCCAAATACCTTCTTCTCTTATTGTTAGCCATCACCAGCAGTGGAAATGCAACAGGTCTTATTTCCCTCTGCCACAGCTTTTCATTTAAGGTTAGACCTAACACGAAGCTAGGGTTAACACACCGCCCATGTCAATGCTGCTTCCTAAAAAGGAATAGCCAAGCTCATTCTTTGCTGTTTCATCTCTGCAGGGCAGGCAAGGAACAGAAACAACAAGAGCAACAAAAAGATTTTATGCCTAAGCAAATATAATTTAAAGGCAGTGATAAAATACTTTATAAATGGCTTTTTTTTTTTTTTTTTAAATTTGGCGACAGTTTCTCTCTTTCTTCCAAATAATTATGATATATGTGTAGTTTTTTTAACAACATGAAGGTTCTGTGTTTTACCTTTCCCAAAATACTGTCATCACATATTCTTTCCTTTGTGAAATACATAGTTTTCCCATAGGAAAAATAATAAAATTCCCTAATAACTTTGTTAAATTGTTTGCAGGTGTCAGTCATTAGTATAGACATGAATAAACCAAAATAATGGTTGTATAATATTAAAGAATCATAAAACAGAAATACAGCATGAATAAACTGAAACATCAAGGGGTCTTGAATGTAGTTCCAGTCTTTTGCTGCATATGGTTATCTCTGTACTATTGTAATGATACAGCAACCTGGTACAAGTTCATTTTAATAGGGAGAAGATGTAGTGTTTTTTTTGGGAAAAAGTATTCTGGTCCAAAACAGTGTCAGGAACAGTATTCTTGATATATTACAAAAGATATTTAATAAAGTACTCATTGAACTAACATAGAGAAGTATTTTGATTCCCTAACATAAATTGTAGTAAACTTTCTTTAGCATCCATGTATATCTGTACTCTTGCCACAGAAGCTTGCTAGAATTCTTGACATTTAGCTTCAAGCACGGTATTTACTGTGCATCGTGTTTATTTTTATTTTTTCTTGATGCTGTAATGGCTTTCTTAAAAGCCAAAGAAAGTGTATTTGTTTCTATTGAAAGGTGGCTAGCTCACTTTTCCATGTTGACTCATAACTAAGTGCAGACACATGGGCTATTTTCCTTGAGTTCATGTAGGGTACTGCTGGTAAGAGAAACTGGATAAATATGTTCCTGCTACAAAGAGGTAAAACAGAAAAAAAAATCCCTTCTGTGGTACTTTGTTAGCTAATTTAATTTTTCATTTTCCACACTCAAGGTTTCAAGAAGAAATGTTCAAAACATGAAAAAGTTACGTGCCTCAGTAAAATGTAACAGATATTGTAGTCTTTAAGTAAATAATCAAATATTTTGTCCAGATTTCCAGTGCTGTACACAGCTGGTCCTCATGGCCAAAATATTTTGGCACTTGGACAAAAATGACCATACCAGGGTGCTCTCCTTAAGCATAGTGAGTGACCTGCATTTATCTAGGCTCAGGCTTCTGGTGACAGAGAAGGGTACAAGCAGCTGACATCATGGCCCTGAAACCACTCAAGACTTAGAGCAAATGAAGCCTTCTGCTGAGCAGTTTTAGAGTTTAGGAAAAGTTTTGGCTGTTTAGTAGGATTGGCTGTGGTAGAGGAATCCTCCACCCTTCTCTCCCCCTGCAGACATGCCCTCTGTTACTTGAAGGGGAGGAATGGGCGCACAATGATGATCCTTCAGCAGAGCAGATCATTACAGGAATACCTTGGCAGACCGCAAAACCCAAGACCATTGCCCTTCTATGCCACCCTTATGACATCCTAACAACACCACTCCACTAAAGAGCTAGAGGCTGCCTTGGTGCAGTGATGCTATTGCCTGTGATCCTAAGTCCAAGGTCTGAGGCAATGCCAACGTGGCCTCACCAGTGATCCCAAAAATATCTTGCAGGGGTTCTCCCAACATTGGTGAGTGCATGGAAAAGACATGGCTTTGTTGTGATGAAATGCAGAGTGCTAAGACAGTGCTGTGGGTAGATAATATTTCCCATCTACCCTGTCAGCAGCCCATTCTGAACTCATCCTGGAAACTGCTCTGCTAATAGATTGGCTTCTGCTATGGTGTCTGCAGTCCTTGAGCAATTATTTTTGCTCATTTTTTTGGCTCAGAACAAGGACAGCTTTCTGTAAAGTAAGTGCTGGCTCAAGCATTCTCTGTTTTTTCCCTGGGTGTGTTTGCATGTGTGTGTGGTGGATATATAATGATGTGATATCTCTGCATCTAGAGCCTGGTGATTTTTCTCTTGCAGCCTATGTCAAACTGTCAGGCATAGCTGTGTGGTGCCATGGAATGAATCTCCCTCAAAAATCAGCATACCAGTCGTGGACTGAGCTGAGCTCAGCACCCACCAGCAACCAACAGTCATGTTATTCTGCTGCGGCATTAACTTGTTTCTTCCCTCCAAGACAGAACCATGAACTGGAGTTTGGGGGGCAGCATCAGTGTCATGCAGTCATATCCAGCCCAGTGGTTCATCCACAGGGCTGGGAAAAACCCTGAGGGTCACCTGGGCTGCTCTGGAGAGTGAGCTCCTCTTTGGTGGCAGAGGCTTCTTCAGCATCCCATGACCACTTTGCAAATGTAGCTGGTTGCCCAGGTGGGGTTTTATTTGCATATCTGGCTTTTGTTTGTAACAGTATGCAAATATGAGTGTCCTGCACCTCCAGATAATGACAAGGAATGGAGTTAATTTTTAAGGAGAAGCTGTATAACCACGGCACAGTTAAAGTTCTTGATGTAAAGAAAGTCACCAATTCACAAAGGAATTTGATTACCTCTATCCATTATACACACACAGTGAGTGATCGTGCTACTAACCATCTGTCATCTATTTCATTTGCATCATCAACACCTGCCCTGTTTATCTGCTACATTCCTTTCTTTGCTGAATTCTTACACTGCTTTAATAAAATACAGAAATGTTATTGTTAAAAACCAATTAATTTACAATCCTCCATAGAGATAGTATTACTTATAATTCAATTTAGCTTCTAATGACCTGCTTTCTTGCAAAATGACTTAATTCTAGTGTCAAAGATTAGTTATTAGACATTACCCTGCTGTACCAGTCATGTACTGCTGAGACAGGCAAAGCAGCTCTAGGTGTCCCTGGTCATTAATCAGAACTCGGAGACATTTTCCCTTTAACTCATTACAGAACCTGATTTCATCTGCCACTTTAACTCTTTGCTTTACAGAGTATTTTGAATCTACCTTTCCTTGTGTTTTCGTATTTTGGGTCTTCAAGGGGGAGTACAAAGCATGAAGTCCAATCGCTTCGGAACAAAGCTGATGTTGCCCATGCTTTCTGCTGGCCCTCCACTGTAGAGTTCATTTTGCATCTCAACCATTATGTGAATGAGACCTGGAAAGTGATACTTGCTTTTTCCTACATCAGTTTTGGGGAGATTAACACAACTGGATTTTCCACACAGATATAGTGCTGGGTGTACTTTCCTTCTGATAATAACAAATGGTATTATAAACATGCACCACAGAGGCCAGCCTGCTTCCAGGTGAGCTCCTTGGCCAGGCACCTCCTGCTAGCCACCTCCTTCCTGGGCTTCACAAAAGACACGGTGAAGCAAGTGGTCAAATCCAGACAATTCCAATTCTTGCAGCACTGGCTGGGCTCATGGGCATTCAGAAGAATGTTTGATTTTGCAGTTCACACATTGATGTTTCATATACAAAATATTACATGCAGACTAGGCATAGGTCAAATTCTTCTTTCTTGCTATATCTCAGGCAAGGGTTGGCTTTTTTTACTCATTACTAATATGGCTTCTTCCTCTTTATCAAGTGGTGTAGCACTTCATGGGGAGTAACCCTGCTTGTGGGGCATTTGCAGACAGTGATATGACGTGATATGACAGTAAGGATGGATTTGATCTTTGAAAAACACTCTAAACCACTAATTTGTGTCTTTGGTTTTTTGTTTCTGTGATCCATAAGAGAAATACCTGCCATTAAATTAAATTCCAAATCTTTAGAGCATTTCAGCAACAAAGGGTATAAAAATTGTATATATAAATGGATGGATTACATATAGAAATTAAACCTTTTAATTCATGACAACTTAATCTTTTGAACAACTACAGGCAGAGTATTTTTAAAATGCCTAACAAAGTTAAAACTTCAGGCTCATCAAAACCCATTCATGGAGATGGCAAAACTGGCAGGATTTAATATGGAAAAGGTTATTTCTTCTATTCACAGCCAAGTCTATATGCTGCAGTACTACTTCCAACAAAGTCTTATTTTTAGCATGTTTAAGTGGTGCGACTTAGAGTGGGTGACATTTTTTATTTTCCCAAAATACAGTCACTTCTGTCTTTTGAAAACTGAGAAGCTACCTAGTGTCATAAAAGGCAAATAATGTCTCATCTGACTTCTTGACAACTGCATGCCACGCTGGAACAATAAGAGATGCTCATTATTTTCCTTAAGCACAAGAATTGGCTGTACGGTGTAGGCTGACGAAACTTCAACAGCTGTCTTCTAAGAAGCAGGTTTTTTTTTTCACAATAGACTATCAAGGGACATGTGAATAGTACACCAGACTAACTCTTAAACAACAGGCATTCCTACAAATGATCAAACTCAGCTATGAGCGCCTAAGAATAACCTCCTTTGGATGGCAGTGGTGGGATGTTGCTCTTCGTGTACTGCAAAAGCTAAAGCTGTACATAAAACACTTTTCTGGGTGAATGCTCTGTTTATATAGCTTATAATATTTGCAGGCAAAATCCGTCTGAAACACTAATATCTTAAATACCGTGAGGATCAGCCCTTTGGACAATGCGGTAAATCTCTTTGTATGAGCATCCTTAACAGCTCTGCTTCCCAAATGATATGGACTTATTGCTTCAATCAGGCTAATAAATAATTCACATTTCTAAATGGTTTCTACACAGGGTGATGGAGCGTTGTGGTAGGGTAGGAAACATCCAGCTAGAGCCTAAAATTTCTTCAGACATAATCCTAAAATAATCCTGTTTTCAAATGGTAAAAGTTCATGCCTCCTGCTCAGGCAGCACATCATCAGCATCCAGATCAGGAGTTATGCCAAACTAGCTGTAATCTAATATGGAAATGAGATGTTGGCCTTGATATTGTGTCATTCTTCTGAATGGGATCACCTGCACCCATATCTCCTAGGAGGAAATTTCAAACAGAGTTAGCTCCTTAAACCTTCTAATTAAAATGAGAAATCCCCAGGCTTCCATGACTCAGCCTCAGAAAAAGATTATTAGGAATTTAATAGGGAAAATATCGCATCTCAGACCATCTGTGACCCAGTGCTCTGTGAGAATTTAAAGAAAACTGGAGGGAGGAGGTGCACGCTCCAAAGCACACTCTAGGAGTACTTTGTTGGAGCTGCAATAAATCAACATAGTTAGAGTACAGCCTTTTTCAGATTTAATTACTGTTACATAATTATTAGCGAAGCAGCCTCCTCTGAAACTGTAAAACTCATTACATCAAAAATCCCCAAGCTCCTGATGGAATTTATGAACTAGTTACTTTCTTCCTAGCTCTGGGAAAATGCAATAGGATGCATTTGGTTTTGTCTCCAGCAATTTTTTAGTGTGCTGAGCTATTCCATTCTTTGTAGTTTTGGGGAGCATTCCCTATTTGCCATTTTTTTTGTTATAAAACGTGTTTGTTTTCATTTGTTTGCTTTTCTGCTCCTGGCATGGAATCTAGACATAAGCACTTGGGGACAGATACCCTTTCCCCCTCACTGAAAGGGATTCGCATCTCATTTCCTCCATCACTGTAGTAGCCACTGATTGAGTACAGATTCCCTCACAGAGATGCCAAAGAAAAAAATTTTCATTGTCTTTTCCCAGAGGTTTTGCTGTGAATACACAGCTCTAAAACCTGTAAATGATCTGAACAAATTGCCACCTAGGAAGGCCGTTTGGAGTCTATATCACGCAAGCCTGAGGCCAGTCCTTCCCTGACCATTGCTGCCCAGTTTGAGACTGTTGAAAGCTGCCTCCTGGCTCTCCCGTAGGGTAGCAAAGAGGTTGCATGATGCCCTAATGGACAGAAGTAGTAAGAGATGTCCCCTCAGTGAGTGGAGAGAACAAGTGAAGAATGGTAACAGCAATGGCTCCTTCAGGGCCCTGTTGTTTCACAGCTGGTGGGGCTGGTCTGAGCAAGCAGTGAGGTCTCAGCCCAACCAGGTGAAAACAATTACCCTTTCCTACTTCTTCCCTCAGTCAGGAAATTGCACTTCTTAGCAGATCTTGTGCTAGCACAGCCAAGCTATCAGCCCTAGGAGGTACTCTCAAAGGTAAGCCTGACTTTGGCTGGTTGTAAACTCACGAGTCACAAGTCTAGGGAAGGAATTGTACTATGTTCAGGGGTAACTCACAGATAATCAGTGGTTTTGTGCTACAGCACAAAGACAAAATCATACTTACCTGTTGACATTGCTAGGATAATATCATTGTGAGATGGGAGAAGACTAGCCTGTTCTTTCTTGAGCTGCTTTGGTATGTTTCTGGCATCAGAGAGTAACTGCCCTCTCTGCATTTATGCCCTCCAAAACATGACTTTGTGGCTGTATAAGCTGACTTGCTTTTTCATGCAAAATTGCAAATCTTGTCATGGCAATTTTATAGATGCCCAATCCAATTTGTCTCAATCCAATTTTGTTTACCTGTAGACATAATAGTGAGATAACACTTGCCCCAAGATTTAAACTAGTGACTTAAAGAACTTGACATACTGAGCTACACTGGGTCAGGAATAAAGGGATATTCACTTTGGCTCTGCATTTAATATAATTTAATTATTGTCACAGATATTTCTCTTGGTAGATATCACATGTTGCAAAATAACAAGAAACATTTGCAAGGCAATAAAATATAACTTAATTTGGCATAATGTTTTAATGTGACCTGAATCCTAAAATGTTTGATACAGTTAAATGATACATTTATAATACTCCAAAAGAGAGATTAAGGAAGCAGGCAAGAACGAATAGGAGCCCTCTTTCCAAAAAGAGGGATTTGGTTCAAGAATCAGGATGTGCATTTCACATGCCACCAGCTGAATTGAAGTTTCCTGCGCATTTCTGGTAGACAATAGATGAACAGATGGTTTAGGAAGAGAGACAGTTTGAAACTGGATTTTTAAATGAAGGAGAAGTCAGTAGATTTTAAAGAAAATAGGTTTATATGGCTGATTTTTTTAAAAGCTTTTTTTTTTTTTTCTCCTCTAGGAAAAAAGCAGTTGCTTGAAGTGTTCTGGAGAAGTAGGTCTTGAGATCATAGGGAGAAGAAATCACAACAGGTAAAGTAAGAGGAACAAATAATGCAATCCTTGTTGGTAAGCTGAAGAAGATTATATATGAAACAGATGCTAAAGATAGGACATTAAGATAATTTTAGTACTGTCCATGGAGTTTATTTGAATTGCAGAGAGCTCTGTCCAGATCTAGGTCAAGGAGAGCAGAAATAAAAGCATCCTTGAGGACACTCTCCTTATCTGTACAAGTCTTCCAAAGCATCTCACTGGAAAATTGTATTGTGCTGATTTTCTTGGGCACATCCTTACTTGGTGAAAGATGGGCTCAGGATGTTTATTGGCATGGAGGCAGAGAGCATGATTTGGGCAGTTATGTGGGCCACTGGGTAAAGCATCAGATTTAGGTCTCAGACACTTGAGCAAGTTACCATAGCTTAATGAGGTCCTGTGTAGCAGCTGAGCTGTTGCAAATGTAGGGTAGCACACGCTAATTTAAACCGTTTTCACTGGGGCTCAGCTGATGCATGGCAGCCATTAAGCCAAGGTAGCTCAGTCATATGTCTGAAATGTGATTGAAGGAATCTGGGTTCAGCTGAGTTCAGGAGGTGGGTCACCAGGCTTCTGCTCACTTGGTGATGTCTTTGGGCAACTGTTTTGTCTTGTTTTTTCTCATGCATGTAGCAGTAGGAATGGCACCAACTCGCATCTGTGAAGTGCTTTGGGGGAAAGAGAAGAGAGGAAAAAAGAAAGGGGGAATGCTATAAGAGTAGGATATTTCTATTTGTTACTGGGAAGAAGTGTAAAGTTGAAATTTGGCAGAGTTTAATGCAAAGTTTTCATGCTTGTCCTCATTAATACCTGAGTAAATTCGATGTGTTTAAAGGGGTTTTTCTGGTATCAAAGAGGGCAGAATCTTGCCATAGGGACCTAGCCTTCTGTTGGTGAGCATGTGTAACTTCAGCTGAGATTTATCACAATTCCTGGGAAGAGCAGAAGAACCAGGAAATGTGCTTTTTATTTGCAGCTTACTCTCTTTGGGTATTTTGGAGAGTATCAGGCGCCCCTCCCCTCCCCAGAAAAGTGTACAGGTGTCCATTTTATAAAAGTACTATATGATTTTATATCATTTAATATTGAGAGGTTTGGTTTCTCCCTTGTTTGAAATGAAGGTGCTCCCCTGTGGAAGGATTTTTATTCTGTCTTTGTGTGGTGATCATAACATGTGGCACTCCAGACAGCCATTCTGCTCAGATCTGAAAAACACCAAGCATTTCCTTTAATACTACCAATAAACATTTGTGTTATTTTTTCCATAAAGTGGCACTCTAAGCATCGTGCCAGTTCTCCAAGTGACAGATTCTTTTGGAGGCGAAAGAAAGTATCAGTATTTACTGGTTACCATAAGTATTTCCAAACAATTTAAGAGGCATAAAGTCCTAAAATATTTATGTATGCACATCAGTTACTGTACTCTGCTACCATTTATTGGACAGAACGACAAAATACACGTATCAGAGTTACGATTGCTGCGATAATTACTTGCGGGAATCACTCCATAATGAAAATTAAAAATAAAACCAGAGTATCATGTACAGTGATAAATATACAGTAAATATTTGTGGAATGATTTATTCTACAACCACGGAGGTAGTTCATATTTCAAAACATTTGATGCAGAAAAACAAAGCCTTGCTGCAAAAATGGTCACTGTATTCTTACAATAGCACCTTTAGAAGTTGCGAAGGACGGTGCTTCTCACGTGCTCTCAGTCCAGTTTCTGTCTTGCCCCTCCTGTTACAAAGGACTTTCAGACAATAAGCTCGCAAACTGCTACAAAAATCATCTCATATCACTCCTGTGTGCATTTACAGTGCATGATAACAGGGAATAGCAGAGCAAGAATCGCAGATCTTGGTTTGGGAGTCCTGCCTCGAAAGCATAGGCAGCCTCTGCCTAGTTATTCATCAGACTAAAGATTTTCAACAGAGCTGTGCTAACCCCCTCAGCTACCGCTTCTGGGCTGGCAGTAGCAGCTGTCTCTTACCATTATGCCCCGAGGAAGCAATGGCATTTGCCAGCAACTCCCTTTGTGTCTAACTCATTTCCTACATTCTCTTCTTTCATTTGCATAGTCAACTGGTCCTTATGCCTCAAGAAAATCAGGAGAGCATCTGAGGAATAAGTTGTTAGAAATGGAGTTTTTAAACATCACACCAGGAGGTGCATGCACAGACCTCATTATATTCCCAACAGGTCTGCCAGCTCATGAGAACAGAACACACCAAAGAGACTCTCTGTACTAACAGTTGACAGTACTAAAATAAAGAAGGCAGCTCCCCCGCTCCCTCCCATCTCAGGAAATCATTGTGTAAATGCAGTGAAATATTTCTGTGAGCACGCTTTCCATCGTGATGCCCTTCTGGTGGACAGGACACAGTGATGTCAGGAGTGCTAGAAAGAGTAGGACTTAAGTTGTAATAGGCTGCCTGCTTCTATTGTTCTTCCCTCCATCTGTCTCCCTTCTTTCACAGTAATTTAGCCTGGGGTTATCCCAAAAGTGTCAGTTAGAAATTAGTCAAAATAACCTGAAATCCTAGAAGAGGTTAGATCAGAGACTTGTTTCACTGAATCTCTTTAGAATCAGGGCTTCAGCATCGTTAGTGCTTTGATCTGTGATGGTTTTTCCCGTCTGTGGTTAGCTGGGCTGCAATGGCATGCTGATGCCTTTGCTGCCCAGGAGAGATCTGGCAGAGATGTTTTCCAGGTAAGGGGCTGTGTTGACATCAACCACTCTGAACAACCAACAGCTATTGATGCCTCAAAGGTGTCACTGATAAATAACAGTCATCAAGGCACACACACACCCTCTCATTCTTTTTGACTAGCCCAGTGGATATTTGGTAAGCCTGACCTCCTAGTTCTGGGTGGTGTTCATGGTTTTGTTAGGTGCTTTCAGACTGTTACTTGATGCACTGTGGTCTCAGGATGTGAAAGTCTCTTTTTTTTTTTTTTTTTTCCCCCCAACCCCATGCCCTCTTATTCTGAGTTTGGATGTGACTGGGGCTGTGCTTGATGTGGTTTCCCAGCTATCAGAGGAACCCAGGCACAGCTGAACAGTGCTGAACTCAACCAGCTGCTGACTTACTGAAGAAGTGGCAAGGGTTCAATCGCAAGAGCTATTAATGAAAGAAAAGGTAATTCTGTGCCTATGATTTTGGCCTTATTCGCTGTTGACCTGGTGCTGACAACCACGCCACAGCTGATGGTAGTTGCCTGTTTGAAGCAACAGAGAAAGTTTGCTGGGAATCTCCATCAATGTTATTAGCAAAGCTGGCCAAAAAACTTCCAACAAAGCAAAAGTGCTTTGAAATATCTTACTTCGGCTATGAGAAAGAATTCATTGGGTTTTTTTTTTTGGAGGAGGTGGAAGAGGGATGGAATGAGTATTGCTGTGACCTGTGTGGGCTTGCAGCTTAGTGACTAGAGCTGCAGTGTGGGACGATGGCATTCATGGCCTGCTCTTATTTGGAAAGGGCTCAGTTTATCACTCTTGCTCTCAGTCAGGCAATCAATCAATCAGCCTTGAATCTAAGGGCATAAGTCCACTGTAATCACTCTTCAGTGGGATTTGTTAGGCAACGATGAGCCTGGTGTTGCTGGAGTTTGGTGGGGTCTTAGTGCCAGAGGAAGGTAAGAGAGAGACAGCTTTGAACAAGCACTGTCACTCATTCAGACATGACAAGGTTCTGCAACAAACCTGTTGAAAATGAAATGTATGAGCAGCATACTGCCTTTATCTTGTTGATGTGTTCAAACTAATCACAGTGTATGCACAACTCCGGGCACGTTATGCAAAACCTCAGCAATACTTCACTAACAGCCAACCTATATGTCACTGTCAAAATTTAGGCTCTTTGGTTGTTTTTAAGCTTTGTAGTCAATGTTGATGTTGTGTCATCTCATCGTTATATTTTGGTCCTTTTTATTCCAAAAGAGGTATTGGATGCTCAATGCTTTTAAAAAATGTGCCTTTGTGGTGAGGAGGCTGAACTTGTAATAGCAGTCTGAGTATGGATGCCTTTTTTATAAACTCTGGTAATATCTGTGGTTCTATGAATGCACATAGATACTCCTCAGTCGTATGTAGGATATGATAATGGTGTTAGTGATTTTAGACCTGTTTGGACTGTTGTTCCTGTGTAGGAACCATCTAGAACAGCTTTTCTGCTGTTAAGCACAAGCTGACTTCACATGCCTACAGACCGTTCTGCAAATGAACCTCTGTAGTGACCAGGGAACCTAAAATTGAAGCCATATGGAAACTTACTGTGCATATTAAATTGCATGCAGCAGTGTTAACAGCATTTTGATTTGTGGCTGCAAGTAATAAATGAATTATATTAATTTTGTAGCTGCAAGCTAATTTCTCCAGAATTACTTTTTAATAACCAGCATCATGTTCACTGGTAAGATTTAAATACATTTAGGAACAAATCTGAGGAATTTTTTCTTTTAAAAAAATTAATGCTGGATTATCATTTGAGACTGAGTTTATTTAATAATTCTCTGGGTATTTCAAAGTAAAATGTCACATAGCAATTGAGTGACCTGGAGACCAGATTACCTTTACGTGATGCAGGAGCTAGGGTAAATCACAGGTGAAATAGGTAAACTAAGCAAAGCTTCTATATTTTCTACTGCTACATTTACACATACTGGCCTGAAGGAGAGAAGGAGCAGGATCTAGGATAGGATATCTAAGCATAGGAGTTATCCCTCCTTGAATGAGGTCCTTCCTTGTCAATAACTTATCCTTTTTAGAAGAGGAGTTGCTTCCCA
Organism: Podargus strigoides; assembly: GCA_028020825.1. Taxonomy (NCBI): domain Eukaryota; kingdom Metazoa; phylum Chordata; class Aves; order Caprimulgiformes; family Podargidae; genus Podargus; species Podargus strigoides. The sequence goes on along the minus strand of CM051623.1, from coordinate 9,615,808 downwards.
GATATCTCATTTGTGACTGTAAAAAGGCAAAAGATGATAGCGAGTGTATGCTTGCAGTCTGGGATTGCTAGAAATGTGTGTGTAAAATATCTTCTGTATAAAATACCTTCTCTTATGCCTTGGTCCATTAATAACATATTTAATATATTAGTACTTATATGACTAGTGTCATTTTTGCCCAGAACAGTGCTGAATTTGAAGGGAGGGCACATCCCAACCCATGGATAGGAAAAAGAGTATAGGGCATGTAACCACAGCAGCAGTGAGATCCTGTGCTCAGGCAGCTTGTACAGTTAGTCTCTCATGGAGGCCACTAGGCTCAGCTTAAATGAACCACAGAAAAGCTTTTCCATAAGGCTGTGCCTGTGGTAGAGACCATTCTTCATGGTGGAGTCACCATCGTAGAGAAAGCACTGACATCTGTGTGAGTACCTGAGGGTACGGGGAACCCGTGATTAAGTAAGATGTGGATGTATTGTACAGCAACACAGCTCCTCTAGGGCATCTTTTGCAGGCTCAGCTGTTGTGAAGTGTCTGTTAATCCAGCACGAAGGCTGGAGTAACTGTTATGGGGTAGGTGACCTGCTGTGCAAAGCAACTGCGTCGTTCGGAATGGGGACAGAGTGAGTTGTAGCTGGGACACACTTGCTGTCCAGGCAGAGCACCGTGGCACCCCAGTTCACCTTTAACATGCCTCTCTCTGAGGAGGTAATGATGTGCATTTGTTGTGACCACAAAGTTGCTTTTTCCCTGCAGAAGCCAAGTACTCCCTGGTTTCCACCAGGTGCCATGGTGCAACCTGCACTGAATTAGGAACTACCCCCTAGGAAAGCCATGGTCATGCTTCTGGTCACAGTTCTTCACATCCTGCATCCCTTGTTATGTTGGGGCTGTGTTTATGTGATTGCAGTATTTGTCGTTCTGATTTCTGGGTTTAGTTATCTTAAGCTTCTCCTAAAAAGAGAGTGTGAGATGAAGCATGGGGACAGGGTTAACCTTTTAGCTAAGCTTCTATGATTTTATTAAATAAGGGAAAACCTGGATGTGTAGAAAGAGTAAGAATATATGAAATTTAAAAGTCAAGGGAACATGATGGTTATGACTAGTTTGAATCCATGGGCTGAAAGTCTGTGTAGCTAAACACCTGGGAACTGTTGGCTGGACATATTGACTGGCTATTCACTCACTGTCTTATCACACTCCTAAATTTTGTGCCCTTTTGGCATCAAAATTAGCATAACTACATGCATTCAGTCAAATGATTCCCCCACTTTCTGATGAGGACCTTCAAAATCTGCATCCCAGTGGGTATAAGTGTGCCTCTGTATGTACGCTGATGGGTGTGAAGTGAACCAAAATGCTTATTATATCTATTGTGAGGAATATTTCCTTTTCTAAAGTAATGCCTGTTATCAAGTCGAAGATGTTAAGCACAAGAGCAGCTCTCTTCGTAAATCCAGAGGGGAAGGGCTTTACATCGTGACTGACATGGACTCTCCCTCAGAATTCGGGGATGGAATCTCAATTGTTTAACAATTAAAATTAGAAAGAGTCCTGTTCCTGCTGTTCTTGGTGCCTGGACAATGCTTTTCTTCCCCACACGTGCTTCTCCTGGTGCAGTGCAAATATTCACTAGTATTCATGTGGGCTTCCCTCTGGATTCTGAGGAAGTTCCCATCATAGTTTCTTTGTTTGCAAGCTGTCTGCCCAACAGAAATGTCATTTCGGTTGCATCTAAGCATTATGCATCTGCTCATGTGGCTGTAAATAAATAACGTAGTGGATAAGGCTACGTTTAGTTTCCCGTGTGATTTAGAATCCAATCTGGTATCTGCTGAACTCCCATGGAAAAAGAGCAGACAGAAGCCCTCACGTTCCTGCTTCCAGGAGTACAAAATTCATGTTATAATCTCCAGTTTAGCCTGGATTCTCTGTCTGTACAAGGATCGACAATTCAGTTGATTATTATCGTTTTCATTTGCAAACAGATTGTCCAAACACTTCAGAATTTATAACCTTTTGCGTGTGGGTATACTTATAGACCAGGAAATTTCATCAGCTTGAAAAATACTATTTCACATATTAATCAACTCCAATTGAAAGGAAAAAAAAACTTCAGAAAAAAACCCAAACTTGTTTGTAATGCTTTACAGAAATTAAAAAAAAACAACCCTAGAATGTCAGAAAGTACAGTGTTTGCTGGGGTGGGGACAGGGATACACTGAATATCCTAGAAAAATGATAAATTTTGAAGGTTGCTTTTCTGTTCCGATATTTTTTTTTTTTTTTTAACCTCCTGAAGTAGTCCAGAATTTCATCTACAGCTGATCTGGCTTGTTTCTGTATGGTATGCTCTACATACATGGTGTCCGAGAATTCAGTAGTGCAAGTAGCACAGTTACAGGGATGAACGTGGAAGTCGAAGGAGCTAGTGACAAAGGAAAACAGCCAAGAGAAAACAGCATTTTGGGGGAGAAGAGGGAGGAAACCTCTTTACAACTCTAACAGCCTTCGTGGGTGATGCCAGTTCAAAGCCAATTGTGAGCCATAGGGACTCCACACTGCAGGCATGTAAAAAAATAATAATTCTTTTTTTCTTTTCCAGAGCCCTTTTGCCTGTGAATTTGGCTTTCCTTTCCCTTTTCCTAGCTCATTCTTGCACATCCTCTGGGGTAAGGGGGAGAGCTTTGCAGGAAAATAGGCCATCCTCTTGGCATAACGTGCAAGGATTCTGCGAGCCGACTCGCTCAGCTCCGATGTGTGCGGCGGAGAGGGCTTGGGAGCGCGATTCTGCACGGCAGCCCCGTGTACTGTAGTTAGATTTGTATCAGTGAGACACGACAGGTCTGCCCTTGAGATTCTGCGGTGGCACGGTGCCAGCTGTTCGCCACGCTGATCTGTGTCTCTCCAGAGCAAAATCACAACCTGCTGCCATGGTTCAGCTCTGGGTCAGACCCACAGCCAGATTATTGAGGTGGTTTTTGTGTTTGGGTTTGGTTTTGTTTTGCCCGGTTGTTCTTTTTTATTTGCTTGGTTTTGCTTTGAATTTGGAAATTCCTGAAATTTTATAGGGTGAGCTGCTCTCACGCGATTCAGCCCAAAGCAGTACCATCTCTGCTACTTGTACATCAAAAAGCTGTAGGATTTTGGTACCAGGATTAAACCTGCTTTGACCTTGGGTATGGGCCATCAAATATAACCATAGGCTTGAGCTAAGCTAGATTCACAATCTGAAAAACAAAACGGTGCAGCTAGTTTTTAATTTAGGCAAGTATTATTTGCTTTTGCAAGGGAAGATTCTGCCATGTGTTTCACTGGGATTTCATTCATCTTTATTGATGGCATTTCACTTAATTTGCTGCCATTTGAGAGCCCTACAGGCAAAGGGGAGAAGAGAAGAGTAAAGTAGGGGTAAAAACGGGAGAGGGAATTACTAGTATAGAAAAAACCTGCCATCACGTTTGTGCCTGTGCAGTCTCCATACATTTTAAAAATCTTTGTGCAGATAGCTATGAAGTGAAAGAATGGAGACAGTCCCAAAGGGAGCACAGCCAAGATGTGTCCTAAAATGAGTGTATTCCTACTGTAACACAGAGGAGCTTTGAGATATCCTCTGAGCTCTGGCAAAGCACTGGTTCTCCCTCCCTCTCTCTTTGTGGTCGCTCTGGAATTTGTAGGACTGCAGGGCTGGGATCACTGGTTTTAAATTTTACTCCAGGTGGGGTTTTTTTGAGACAGAGTCCAGAGGTACAGCCTAGCGCCACCCAGTCCATCCTATTCAGTGATTACTGGTGAGCCCATGTTGTGGAGGAAAGGGGGCAAACCCTGTAGTACGCTGTCATGTCTCCTGTGCCTTTTCCAACAGGGCTGGCTGAAATCCTGGAACATGATGTTTAGTTTCTTTTCCAGCATTTTTATTAGTAAAACAAGTATTTTTTTTTCCTCACCATGTTCTGACATCTTTGGGCATCTTTTTTACGTCCTCATGTTGGAAACAGGATATTAGCTTAGATGGATGTTTAACCTGAACCAGCACAGCCATTTTTAAATAATTATTTTTTTATACCATAAAAACACACAGTGCTTTTTAGGAATCACACTTAAATGTTACTCTGGGAAATAATAAATGGCAAAGTGTTGCACTGTGGAAGAAAACCGCACATGAAATAGCTTTTCTTCTGCCAGCTTTGGGGTTCTCACCTCTAAAATTGACAGAAGGCTTCATTACTCTTGTGCTAGAGGACAGGGGAGAATAGAAATTTCTCACCTAATTTTTCTGGAGCAGTTGCTGTTTTACATATTTCTCTCCTTGAGGAAGTAAGGGCAGTTAAGAGGAGGACAGAAATGAGCAGCTTTGTTTTGCTGTATGAATGGGGTTGAAAGGAGACAAACCTTATAAAGCAGAGATTACGGGCAAAGAAACTCACTGGCTTTTATTCCTGTGAGTTTAAAGCACCAGAACTTTCTGGATGCTTGGATTTGTTCCCTAGAATAAGGTGACCTCAAAGGCTTTTATAAACCACGTTAGAGCTCGGAGAAACTTGTGTTCTGTGACTGGCCAGCAAAGGGGCACAGAAATCTTTGACACGTGCTTGAAAGAAAAGGTATGTGAGAGAGTCTGCTCTCAGGGGAATCCCCTTTCTCTGTATCTCTAAGTAATCCATACCCTCCAAGACAGGGAATGTCGGGGGTTTTTTATGCTGTCTCAATATTTTTCTATGACTTGCTCCATTATTTATTCTGGACTGGCTTTCCAATTTGCAATGCCCTGAGCAAGCGTGGTGCCTGCCTTGAGCTACCAGAGGGGGAATCTGGCTGCGAATTGCCTCCCCATCTGTCATGGAGTGAGCGAGAAAGATCTGAACTGGCAGGGATTTTTTTTTTTTTTTTTTTTTCCCCCCCTTTGCTTCTGCTGCCAGAAGGGGAAACTGGAACTGGCCCATGAGTTATTCACTTAATATAGGGCCACAGAGCTGGAGGACCCCCAGGTTGCAGAGCCTGAATTCTTACCACCCCTCGGGTGCCTGCTGAACGTATTGTGGCAGGCGGTTCCTTCCCTTGGTGCAGGACTTTACAGCTGCTTCCCTGCTTTGCTCTCAACTTATGCAAACGCACCCTTCCCCAGTGCAGCAACGCTGTTCCGAGGTGCTGGGCTAACTTTCACCCTCCTGGAGGAGGCTCCTCTTACAAAACTTGGTTAGATAAGTTTGCTGCCTCTATTCAATGGGAAGGCATCTGTCCCCCCTTCAAAGGATCCCCTATTTCTGGGCCCACTTGCCTATAGCTCCTCATGATATGTTAGTATATCTTGGTGTCTCTTTGTGAGAATCTGTGCCCAGGACTGCATGCTTCCTCCTACTTGACTGGCTTCTTCTCCCTTCTGCTCTCTCCTCTCACCTTTCCATGCTCTGGTGAATATCAGCTAATTCTGAGTAACAGCAAAAGCAGTCTATTTTACCCTCTTCTCTTTCCCCAAACCCTGGGGATGCTTTTGAGCTGACTGTCATCACCGTCACCTTTCATCTGAGACAGAAAACCACCGCCTGCACCTTCCACAGTTCCTGGTCCTGATGAAAGGTGGGATAATCCTGAGCCAAACCCCATGAACCACGGTTCAAGACTGCTTCAAAAGGCTCTATTTTGGGCCTGATATTTGTGTCTAGAGAGGATGTTGGTGGAGCAAAACCCCATGTCCACCCCCCTCCCTTTGCAAGCCTGGAAGCACTTAGACCCTGATCCAAACTTTGGGACTTGTTATCCCTCTTCAGCAGCCAGGGTAGCCTGGTCTTATTTAGAAGAGATGAATGTCAAGCTGCTGCTGTCCTGAAGGAGCGACAATGAAGGGCAGATTGTTTACAGCAAGTTCCACTTGTGAAATGAGGCAAATTATCAGTAAAAATTGGCCCGTCCCCTCTTTGTCAAGCTGCCTGATCAGGTGAGGGTCTGAGGCTGGCATGTCATTAACAAACTGCAAACCAGGCTGTCTCTAACTTGCAGGTGGAATTTTCACTTTTTATACAGTTTTTAAAAAAATGCTTCCCTGCTCATTCACAGCATAGCATTTTTGTGCTCAGGTGAATGCTTGTCAGGTTGCTGTTATTTATCCCTCCAAATCAAGAGGTCTTGCTCACTCACAGGTTTAAAGGCTGTTGGGTTATAGCTGAACTGCTCATTTGTTTTGTCACTCATGTAGTTTATGGAGAAATAGCTCTGAGGGGTTAGAGAACAACTGAGGCTCAGCTGATCTCAACTCTGTTAAGGTGCAAGGGGCGTTGCAGACCCCTGTAGCTGCTGAACCCAGTACCATGTGGGTTGCAGACACATCTGTAGTTTACTGGTGCTGTTTATTAACCAAGACTAAGTTTAGCAATGTTCAGGGATTCCTCCTCTCTGCAGTTTTTATGCTTCCCATGCTCCTGCATCCTTCTCAAGCCAGAGCTGGAGGGGCAGCAAGTGGCCTGTGTGTCCGCTCAGGCTCCTTTCCCATATGAAATTCAGCGTTTCACTGAGCTACAAAGTTACCTTCTTCCTCTAACCTGCGTTTCATTTATCACACAGCTGTTTCTGTGATATTTTGGGTCTGCTTTTGCTGTGTTGCTAATACATCCTTCTGAAAATAGCGCGAGGTTCACCCTGATAATTCATGATTTCCATCCCCTGGCTCAAACACTACGGGGGTGCAGGGAAGAAAGCTGTGTAGGCAAGACCAAAGGCAGCTGTATACTGTGAAATAACAAGTAGCAGGCAAAATACAGTATCACAGCTAATAGATGTATTTTAAAAGTGGAAACATCTATGTTTAATTGCATTTAAATTACGTAGTGAGAAACCACAGTTATACATTGTTGTAACAAACCTTTACATCTGAAGTCAGAATAATACAAAAAAAAAAAGTGCTGATCATATATGGTCAAAATAACTGAGGCAAAATTTCGACAACATCTTCTAAAATATTAGCATGTGGCCCCTGACAGCAACACTCTAAAGGTCAGGCTGAATAACGTCAGTGACAGTCACTGGTTTTCCTTAGCTTACCCAAAAACAACAACCCAAAAAAACTGTTTTGTTTTTTTTTTGTTTGTTTGCTTTTTTTTTTCTTTTGCATAGCTTTCAATATTGCTGCACTCTCACCTCTGCATATTGCAAGCCCATCTCAGTTCTGAGATAATTTCTTTAAAGTTCTGAATATTTTTAATCCAGTTCTCCTCAAATACATAATATATATTTTCTACCAATTATAAATACATCATTTTTATTAATCTGATTTCAATAACATGCATTTGTATAATTACTGTACAATCAAAATAGACATTGACTTTACACAGTGTGTATGCTTTTATTTCAGAGATATTGTTCAGACACACTGCTCAACAAATCAAGCAAATTGGGAAATAAAAACTGAAAAAAAAAAAAAAAAAAAAAGGAGGGGGGAAATAACTTCTGGGAGGAAACAGAATCTCACAGTGTTTACAGACAAAAAAAATGAAAGGAAAAATACTTATCAGAAAAAGGGTTTATTAATACATAGAAAATCTCCACAATAGTTGAAACACACTTTAGGAACTAGTAAACACGTTAAATAGAGTTGTGCCAATTACGCAGTGCCCAAGCATCTGCTTGCTCTTAATTAGATGGGGAGGTGAATGACCACTGTTTATTTTCATTTTCCTCATTAATTATGAAAAACTGCATTTAATTCATCTTGCATGGTGAGAGACTGGCTGCGCAGATGTAAGTCGTAAGGGAAGTGGCTCTCTGTAGGCAACCTGAACATAGAGCTCTGCCCAAGGGGACCCCTGGGTGGCACTGCACAGTAATGCATGCCGTAATTGTAATTTTTGCCATAGTCCAAGCTTTCTTCTTGCTTCAGGGAAAATATCCCATTATAGTTAATTGGGGGAGGACTTAAGGGACCTTCAAACTGTGGGCTGGCGCACTCGGGAGAAGTGCTTTCATAGAAGGACTCGTAAGCGCTGCAGTAATTGTAAGGTTTCATGGACTTGGAGTTGTCGAGAGTCCCGTGCCCCGGGGGGGTGCCGAGCTCAGGGCTGTGGTAGGGGGGGTAGAAGGTGGAGTAGGGCGAGCGGGTGTGATGGGCACCTTCGCCCGCCTGGCCCATCAGGAAACTTCTGGCATTCAGCTGCAGGCATCCCGCCACCAAGTTTGTAGTCGGCTGGGACAGACCCTTGCACAAGTTTTGGACGAAGGTGAGCAGGTCAGGTCTCTTGCCAATTCGCAGGATTTCAGAAAGAGCCCAAATGTAGTTCTTGGCTAGTCTTAAAGTTTCAATTTTGGACAGTTTTTGTGTTTTAGAATAACAAGGGACCACTTTCCTTAAATTGTCCAGGGCATCGTTAAGGCCGTGCATCCGGTTCCTCTCTCTAGCGTTGGCTTCTTGTCGCCTGAATTTGATCCTTTCCATCCTTATCTTGCTCGTCTTTTTTTTCCGAAGGCCCCTTCGCCTAGGCAAGCCATTCTCATCCTCCTCTTCTCTCTCCTCCTCCTCCTCCTCTTTTTCCGTGTCTTCTCCAGGGGATCTTTTGATATTCTTTCCTCGGAGCACGATCTGCTTCGAAAAGCTTTCTGGGTTCTTCATTTGCTTTTGGTCATCACTTTCTCTGGAAAACTTTCTGCACATCTGGGATTCTGGCATTACAACAGACTCATCAAACGGTAGTGTTAGCATGGTTCTATAATCTTAAGTTACCTGAAAGAATGCCAGCACAATATTTAAATATTTCCATTTTTAAAGTTTGCCGACTTACACACACACATCTCTGTGCACGCTCTGTGTATATGAGCGTGTGTATATATATATATAAATGCACAACCTATATTTTTTTACATCAAATGCCAGTTGCAAATGCTCCATTTTAAAAAACAAAAGCTGTCCAGAATTTTAAAATTACTCAAAACATTCAGGAATTGCAACTCAAAAGCCATGTTTCTCACAGATAAATAAAGAGTAAATCAATATTTAAAATGTACAATTAGCTCCCTGCTCTTTTCTCTTATTTTTAAACAAGCCCTTCTAACCCTCACCACCGTGGAATTCAAAGAAATGTAAAACATGATAAAGCAATACAGAAATTTCATTAATCCAAATTCCCCTGGGTGAAAAAAAGCAAGAGCAGTCTTAAAATTGAAAAGTGCCATATCTCTATTAACTGACCGTTAAATATTTTAAAATCACTTTTTGACTTATATTTCAAAGTGGTTTGTTTGTTTTTACCCCCTCTCCATGTTTCTTCCATTCTGAATCAAGATATTAAACTCTAGTAAGTTAGAGTGGCTGAGAAAAAAAAATTATGGAATATCTCCCCCAGATCACTCAGCTAATAACATAATTAAAACCGAATAATTTTTTCCTATTTTTTTAAAAGAAAATCACATATTACTTATTTCATCTTAAGACAAAAATCAGAATGATCTAACCCTAAACGTATTAAGATGAGAGTTAGGAAATAAAATCCCCCTACCTTTTTTTTTTTTCCTTTTTCCCAGCAAAAATTCTAATTGATATTATCTGTTTAGTTCAAATTGACTTATTTGCTTTTTTGCTTTTTCTTTCCTCTTTTTTGTTTTTTTTTTTTCTCCCCCATCAATTGTGGTGGGGGGGGAGGTGAAAAATTCCCTGCACGCTATAGCAGTGTTTATGTTCTGCGAGGCTCAGACGACTCCTTCCAGCTCGTAGCTGACAGGAGCGGTCTGTAGATTCTGACTGCAAACCTGCACGTGTGCTCAGAATCCAGCCTGGACAGAGGAAAATAATTCCCTTTTTCCCGATTATTTTGCTTTTGTTTGCAGTTTGGGAGCAGCAAAAGCTTAGATCCCGCGGTCCTCAAAGAGACAAGCAAAACGAATGCAGGGAGTTTTTTTAATAGAACAAAACTAAACAAAAACCCCAGTCAAAGACGAACTCTCTCAGTATTGTCTACACACTTGCAACATTACATAACACCAATGAAAGTATGCAATTGCATCAGAAGAATAAAATGTTAGGAGGAGTTATTAGACAGTAAATAGCATACATAAAATACAAGACAATGATACTGTATCTTTAAACACTTGCATGCACACCCAGCACCAACTGAAATATATCTTTATTTGTATTACCTTAGCTTTTTATTTCATTCAACAATCAGTTTTCATTTTTTGCCTTCCAAATCTTTTCAGTCTGAATGTCGCATCCTCTCCTGGAGTCTAGATCTGTGTATATCTGCACTATCTCATTGATCTCTAAAAAGTGACATTGATGCCAACTGCCAGAGCTGGTACCCATGCCATCTGCTAGTGACGTCACAGGGCAGAGAAAACCACGTGAGCCTTTCTCCTGGGACCTTCATTCTGCACTGATCATCTGGCATCCCTCTAAGTGGGTACCAGCATTCATGTATCAACACAGAAGGTTAGACTGATAGAAAAAAAAAGAAAAGAAAAAAAAAAAATCTGCACCAGCATTTCACATACAGTAGGTGCATTTCCACTGGAGCTGCTTCTTTTTAGCAGTCTAGCTGCATGGGCAGACGTGCCAAAATTTGGGGCTGTCCCTGCCTACAGGTACGGCTGCCCTGTGGTTGTTAATATAGGGTTGTTTAGACGAAAAGTGCTGCCTTGTATTGATCTGAGTACCTTTGGTGCACCTGGTACGCGGGAAAGGGAAAAAAATAAGGCAAGGAAGGGGGAAGTAATGCCAGTGCTGTAGCACATAGCACGGTCACAAAAAGTAGTTTTTGTGTGATGCTGCTGGGAGTGATTTTTGGGGTGTGGGGTGGTCGGGGTTTTTTTGGAGTACAGCGCAGGCTAACGGGAGCAAACCTCCTGCCATCTGTAAGAAACCCTCCTCTCACCTCCCTGACATTCCTGAAAGGAAAAAAAAAAAAAAAAAAAGAGGCATTTGTGGGAAACTGGATGTACAACACCAAGATTTAACAAACGATGCCTTTTTTTTCGGAAGCGCGTGGCGGGGCTCTGCTCCTTCCCCTCCTGCTCCGGTGTGGTGCAACCAGGGTGCACCTGCTCCTGCCTGATGGGGCAATGCTCTCACACGCATAAAGCTCGCGGGGTGCTCCCAGGGCTTCCCCCGCTGCCAAATTTTCCCCCCCTGCCTGGCCTTTTTTGCGAATGCTTCCCCAAAATCTCTTTAAAAAACGAGTGCTTTCCTTTGGAAACACTTTCCTAAAATCTTGCCCCTGCTCTTCCCTTTGCCCCCCTGGCTGCTCCTCTCTCTCTTCGTGCCCTTGTTTCTCCCCTCAGCTGCCTCTCCTGTACTCCCTGCTCTTCCTCTCTTAACCCTTTTGTCTCTTTCCACGGGCAAGAAACTGTTAAACGAGGCTGACAAAGCCTCGCGGCTCAGCTTTGCCATGGAGCTTATGGCAAACTCCACCTTGGTGTGTTTGGGGCTCGTGGCTTTTCATTTATTTATTTATTTATTTATTTAATTTAAGGAGTGTCGTGTCACATCTAAACGATATCAAGAGAGTTACAGGGGGACCGATGTGTCATCTCAGAAACATTTTTTTTTTTTGAAGTTTGCTTTCATTATTATCGCATATCACTGCTTTTTAGTGACTAAGTAATCTCTATTTTAAAAAGGTGAGCGATCGAGTATGCTTTTAGTATTAAAATAATCCCTGGCAGAGCTGCTATTGTTATGGGTCTGTGTCAGCGTTTCCATTGTAAATCCTGGTTTTGAAGGGTTTATAACTCATCTGCTTTAATTCACATTGGGCCCAAGCTTGGCATTAATGTTCTCAGCCCCGATCCAATTATTTTGTTTTCACAAAGTTTCATTTAAATCTGTTTGGGCTTTTTTTTTTGATTGGAGAGGGGAACAAACAATAAGGCAGCAGCAGAACGATGTGTATGTGTGTGTGGAGAGCGTGTTATGTACATCTATGTGTATGTGCTAAATGATTTTAGAGCCTTTCATTAAAAAAATAAAGCCCTCACCCTAAACTTTGAATTTTTTTCCTGAAGTGAGAAATGTCGGGTTGTTCATTCTTTAGAGAGCTCAGGTCACTTTTTTGTTTTTTTTAAAAAAAAAAATAATCTTTTTTAAGGCAAACGTATTTGAAGCAACAAAAACATTAAAACTTAAGTGGCAACTGTTCAAAAGAAGCAAGAGCTGTACTACTGATAACATCAGCTTCATTTTATCCCAAACATTACAATCTGTGTAACAGAGGAGAAGGTAGAATCCCATTATTCTCGATAAGAATTTATGTATTAAGATTTATATTGTGGAAGGTCCTAAGGGTTGTCAACCTTTTCAGGGATTTTGCATATTCAGAGTATTGTACAATGCACGATAATCTAAATATGCAAAGTCCTGAGGAACCAAACCCTGTTTCAATGCATACTAAAAATACTACAAGAAATTGAAGGAAAGGTTGACATTGTAGTGGCTCCGTGTGAAGAGAAGAACCATCAACATTTCCAGTTATATTGCCCAGCTTCCGAAATGCACTTTTATAAAAATATTTTCTCCCTCTTTTTTTTTTATTTCTGAAGTAGTTTGTTTTGTTGTGTTGGGTTTTTTTTTAAAACTACTCAAATGTTATTGCAAAATGCATTTTTGAATGGCTCTTATACTGCTACTAAAAACAAAATAAATGAATTAGTTTGTGTTGAAGGATTCCCTCTGTAGTAGTAACATTACATTTTTGCAGATTCTTAATCCATCATTTGACCTTTTTAATATTTTCAAATAAATAGTGGAGAAACAAAATAGCTGAGATATCAAGGTTTAAAAAGCCTCTACTGTGCATGCATAATAACTTTTCATAAGGATTTTACTACGCATTTTGTATTATGGATCCATGATATGCAAATGTGTACTGCTGTTAATATGCATTCACAGCATACCCCATAACTGCTGCTTTGCTGTCTACTGTGAATGCATGTTAAGAATAATACACAAAACACAGTTAAATGCACTCTATAGAATGGTTGCACAGCACAAAATTTGTTACTGAACACATACTACAAATTTTTTTTCCTGTGCCCAAGCTGTATAGTTTTGAATGATAAGTGACTCTATTTCAAATGCAGTATTATTATAAGGCATTTGGTACAGCCAAACATTAATAGATTCACTGAAATAGTACTGAGTTCAAAGGACTGCAGAACATCCACAGTGCATCAGGGGGACTGACCCAAACTGCACTGCAATCAATGGGAGTCCTTCCAATAACTTCAGTACACTATCACTGGATCTCCAGGGAATGTCTCTACTCTTTTCCTTTTTTCTTTTTCTTTTTTTTAAAAAAAATGTTATTGTCCTCTCCCGCTCTCCCTGGCCCATATCTCCCAGTTGTGCTGTAACAGGAGAACCACATCAGAATTAAGGAACTCTAATGATGCTTGCTCAGGGTCAGTTTGATGTGTGATATTCTGGGGCGTTCACTGGTAGCAGTGGGACCCTGTGGTCAGTGGGGGACTGTTCAGAAGGGGGAGACATAGCTAAATCTTTTTCTTTTTCCTTGTTTTCTCATCTTTCTAATGTAAGCACTAAATGTCACAGCAACTCTGCTCCTCACATGTGTGTAAAGTCATGGTGACAATCCCTTGACACCAAACTCCCTCATCCTCACTTGTGAGTTGACATGAGCTTGCCTTCCTGCCACAGCACACATATGTGCAGCCTAAACACCTGGGGAGGACCAGAAACACCCCCTCCAAGCCCGCTTGCCTCTGGACAGACTCCGGTGGTTAGTGTCCAGATACCCAACTGTACATCTGCAGCAGGGCTGGACTCTCAGCTTCCCTTGGCAGCTGCCTCTGCTGCATTGGGAGTGAGGCTGGGGAAAACGTATGTCTACTGCATCCTAAATTGCAAAGTCACACCAGGAGGGGCAAATACGTGGGTAACAGTATGAAATACAGAGACTCCTGGCTGTTCAGAGCTCAAGAGGAGGTAGGAATACCTGTTCAGGGTTTTTCATGTTGGATTTTTTGGGTTTTGTTATGGTTTGGCTGGTTTTTACAGAAGTAGGGCAAAAGAGGATAGTATCTCGGGCAGGGACTCTGGTCTGCCGGCCCCAGTGAGTTTCAGACTAGTCAGAATTGGGACCCTCTGGCAAAGTCAGGGCCATGTGCCCAGAGAAGGAACTGCCTGTGGAGGAACCAAACCAATGTGCCACATGCATGTTGCATGCCAGCTGCATATCCAATGTGCAACTATGGGACCAAAGTGATGTGTGTCCCATTTCAGGGGCGACCAGCCCTCTTCTGCCTCTTTGCATCCCCAGTACACTGCCATGCACTGTGGACAGGTTTGTGAGGGGAACCTGCCATTTGCATCAGGTTGGCTAAAATCTCTCCTTCCACTGCTTAGGTGATGTACAGGGATATACGTCCTTCTCTCAGGAGAGATTAAGGAAGACACTGGTAAGGACCCCCAGCTTCAGAGAAGTAATGTACATTATTTCAAGAGGATTCAGTTTGGTCTGAGAACGTGATTTTAACCCATCTGCTAATGCTGCAAAATATTATAAATGTGCTTCGCGCTATCTAAGCCCCCTGTAATGAGGATGTACTTCTTGCTCTAATCAGACATCCTTAGTTTTATGTTTTGAATAGGCTGTTAGGGACAAATGTGACAGAGCTGCAGAGGGGTTAGTTACCCTGTTTTAATAAGAGTTGCTTGAGTAAAGCATGAATTTAAAGCCTGAAAATGGATTCTAATACTAATTGCTTATGGTTAACCAAAACTGAGTTTGTGACCAGAAATTGCTCTAAGACTTCCAAGACACATGACTAGAATGGGTCTGATATAGATATGACATACATCTGGCATAATCCTGTTAATTTTGAGCTGCTACTGGCTTGCACTAATGTAAATGAGTTGAGAGAGAGTGAGATCAAATAATCCTAAAATGGAAAATACAGTTAAAAAAAAAAAAAGTTCCACCCCAGAAAAGTAATGGCATCACATAACCTGACATTTTTATTACCAGATTAGAGGTGTTACATACCTTGCAGAAATATGGGATTTAAGGTACTTCTCTCCCCTGGGAAAAATGCTCTAGTCAGACCAGTCACACAGCTGTGTCATTTCTTGAAACTGCAGGGGGTTAAGATCACTCCTATTGCTTTGTGGTGTGAAGCAACACTGCGGTACCTCTGAGAAACTGGTTTTTTTTCATTCATACTTGGTGACTGGGGTTGTCACACTCTCTGCTCCCCTGCCTTGAAGATGCCCTGAGATCAGTAAGTTTGGCAGTCTTTGGAGGCTGCAGCAGGGACACTTGGCTGTAGCACACACCCTGACGCTGCTGATCAGCATCTACTCTTTAATGGCAATCTCTATCAAACAACTAGTTAGTGGTGCTGCTTTTTTTTCTCCCTTTCTTCTGCTAGTGCGTACAGTGATTCACAGGCATGCTTCCTCCGTGTTTCCATTTTGAGAATGTCCCTGTCCCCATCAAAGCATGGTTTTTGCAGCCAGTCCCTTCTCAAAGAGGTAGTGTGGGTGTACGTGACCCCAAAAGAAACCTGCATTGCTTCCCCTTCCCCAGGCAGACCCCATGGCTATGACGTATGTTCTTTTCTTCCATGAACTGGGGCGCTCCTTCCTTACAAAATCACTGAGACTGATGGTCTGCTTTCCTCTCCTGCTGTAGATCTCCCCCAGTGAGAAGCACCTGATGGGATGTTCTCCCTGGATCATCCATGTGGGTGTTCCCAATACTTTTTGTCCCTTCCTGCAGCTTTCTCCTTGTGAGAGGATTATCCCTTGCACAGGGAGTGACAACACACTGAGCGCTAACATGGCAAGGCAGCACTGGGACAAAGCCCCTCTGGGAAGCAGTGGGAGCTCTGAGCATGTGGAAATGGCACCAGCTTGGTTAGAAGAGCAAAAGAGCCTTGGAGAACGCACATGCTGAGATGAGCAGTTTGCCTAGGACTTCACAGCATGCTCTAAATTAAATGCGAGACACAAGGAAATAGAGAAGTTGAATTAACACTGACTTTACAGAAACACAAAATAAAACCTAAGAGTAACATCAGCTTCTGGTGGACAGTTCCCTCCCAGGAAATTATAGGATTTTTTCTAAGGGAAACCTTGTAAAAGATCCTTGCAAAGTTTAAGAAACTCTGACATTTCCATTATTTGCAGCAGACCTTTGAAACTCAGCAGGGAGAAAGCCCTCAGGCTAGAGAAATGACTTTTCTTTACCCCCATGAAATTTTTTCCAGGTTCAGGTGAGCTCTAAGCTCCTAAGGATCATAATTTCCTTTCTCTTGCATGCACTCCCAAGGCAAATTTTAGCAGGATCATGGAAAAATATCTGAACATTTTAGGGGGGGCGAAGAAAAAAAGACTGTAGAAATAACCATTTCTTTAAACCTATTTTGAAAGCACATTATTAAAGTTGAGAAGTTGAGTAGCTGACCATAGGAAATGCCAGAGCTACAGTTCCCTATGAAATACCAGTTTTCTTTCTTATGTACAAATATACAAGTAGTTTCTTAACAGCAGAGCTCAACTGAGGTGCCTTTTTTAATGAAACAATATTCAGTGTGGGGCAGGATGACTCATGCTGTAATGGAATATGACTGTAATGAGAATATCTCCTCATTTTGGTTTGCTTTCTATTATCTGAATTTATAACCCTTCTTGGACAGGGCTTTTCCTGAGATACTGGTCTGATGAAGATAAGTAAATTTTCCCCTCAAAAAGCAGAAAAGCTGTGCAATCAGACATCCCACGCTGTTAATGAACTATGGCCTCCCTCATGTTTCCCAGATCTCTGTTACCCTTTTGACTCCTCCTAGCATCTGTGACTGCCAAACAGCAGCTGCAACATGTGATAATGCGTGTACTTAAAAACCTTACTGGAGATTTCCTTATCGAAAAGAAAGGTAACTTTGGGTTAAAAATAAAACAAAACAAACTCCACCAAACAAACCTAAGCCAGTGCCAGAATTAAATGTTTAACACTGCTATGAAGCAGGGAAATGCTGCTTTCCAGGAGGAAAAGGGAGACACAAGGATCTTACGGCACAGATCCTGAGCTTGTTCCACTCATTTAAAACGCTTGAAGCAACCACTAGGAGTAATCAAGAACCCATGTCTATTTGATTAAACACTTCAGCAACTATTTTTCAGAAGCAGAGTAGATGAAGTGTACAGTCACTGGATCCTCCAGCCTGCCTACTTTTTCCTCGTACACAAAACTATGCGTATCTTCACTGATGGAAGATGGACAGCAATATATTTTGGAGCATCTTGACCATCACAGAAAGTCTGTCACAACTGAGAGTGGAGGCTGGGTCATCTGAGATGTTTTACCCACAGGATGAATTTTGCCCTGACAGTACTGGAGATTCAGTGGCAGAATTTGACTGCAAATACGACAGAATTTTATAAAACTGTTTTCTGGATTCAATCCCCGAGCTTCTGAGAAAGTGAAAGGCACAGCCAATTTCAGCTCTGCTGTAAAATGGTGATGAATTCAGGTTGAGCTGTAATGATCTTTTTCCAAAATAATTTTGAAAATTGATTTCTAAAGAACACTTTTTCAGTGATGATTGAGCAATTCTATTACTTTTAGCTGCAGATCTACTTTTAGAGTAACTGATGTTTCTCACTGTCCTGATTTCCCAGGAGCAGAACCCTGGGCCAGCCCTGCAGGCAGCCATGAGTAGCCCTGAGTCAGCTGGGAGATCCAATTGAGGCAGCTGACCCAGGCTGACTCACAGGTGTATCCCATACCACTTCATCATGCTCATTAGAAAAGGAGGGAGTTCAGGGTGGGTAGAGTTCCTTTTCCTGGGGCTCCTCCCTCCTGGCCTTCTGCTCCTGCTGTTGACCTCAAAGACCTGGGTGAGTAGAAACTTGTACACTTTATGTTGGTGGTTGTATTAGTTTTGTTATTTCATTCAATCTGTTTCTAGTTCAATCTATGGGGCTTCTCCCTTTTTAATTCAGTTCCCCTTCTCATCTGGGAGGGGTCATCGGCTGGTAGAGCAACTGCTACAGTTTAACCCCAGGTACAGGCTAAACGTAGACAGTCATCTTTATTAAAAACCCATTTTAATATGGTTTTTACCAAATTTCCTGGGCAAGTGGGCACACTGATGTTGTAAGCTGTAAATTTCTTGGATTCTCATTGCAAGCCTCATAGTTTTCCTAGGACAGAGTAAAGGGGAGAAGATTAAGAATAGAATGATGGTTCCCATCTGTTCAAGTACACAACTGAAAGTAGAAGAGTTCAAGAGAGGGTTTTGCTTATACCTGCATAGATGTTTTTGGTAAGATCTGTGGACATCCTTTTGGAAGAACCATTGTCTAATAATAGCCAATAAAATTTGCCAAAATCAAATAGGAGTTATGATCTGCCTTAAAAAGAGGCAAGGGTTGTCATGTATTTAAGTACAAGCTGAAGTAAACAGTAGTTTTAGTAATTTCCATCTCTTACGTCTACATAATTTCTAGGGAGTTGTGTAAACCCTACAGCTTGCCAGATTCCTCGGCCACTGGGCATCATGAAAATCAGTGCTTCATGCCACAGTGTTGTTTTTGGTAACTGCTCTGCAAAGCAGTCAGGCCTTGCAGGGTGTGCAAAGGAAGTCGAGTAGTATCTTTTGGCAGCCCAGAGTTTTCATTTCAGTTCTTAGCCTGGCCGAAGACTGGTTTGAGTCCTCAAATAGTTTAAAGCAACTGTGGCCAGAATGCACCTGGAAGTTTGGCAAAAAGCCTTCTTTTCTGGCCAAATTCCCTTTCTGAAGAAGGGAGCATGGTTTGCAGAGCTCTTGTGCTAGTTGCTGTATAAACTGACTTTCTACCTGGCTTGTGTGACCTTACTGGGGGCCTGACTAAGCTCTTAAAGTACTGGGGAAAAGTCATATGTGCAAAATGTGAAAACAGTCAGGGGTCAGTAGAAACACTATTGAATGTGCATATAGTTTTGCACATTAGGAATATTTTGTTGTTGTTGTTGTTTTTGTGTTTTTCCTGGTTTGTTTTTTTTTTCTCCCTGATACTGTTCCTAGTTTCAGCCACTTTGTATCTGTCCTTATTTTGGTGCCTTCATGATCATCATTAATTTGATTGCTATTTTTGGAGAAATTCTTATTGCGGTTTCATTCGTTATTACTGCAGTGTGACCAGGAGAGAGAAAATACGCACTTTACAAAGCGTTCAAAGATGTGCATTTGAAGAGTGTGCTATAATATGTTCGGGGCCTCGTTCTTGTGTTCGTGAGTTTTGTGTGTGGCTTGGGTTGAAATTTGAAGTGTACTCTCTGCTTAGAAAGGCATGCTGGCTTCTGCATTCTGCATTTGGACCTGTAAGGCATCTTGCTATATAAAGCCATCTAGGTAAAATCTATCTCAAAAGGGTAGTTTGTTATGAATTTTGAAGACAGCCATGTGGAGAACATTTGCTGTCACCAGAAGATGGGGACTGGAATAGTCATCTCTCTCCGTACCTCAAAGCCCTCAAACAGTGTGAATACAAGAAGTGCTATAGTGATTTGGTGAAGCAATGGAGGAAATATACTTGGCATAACAGCATGGGGCCAAATCTGGTGAGATTCAGAGCTCCTGCACTGTGTCGGGAAGGCTGGGGGTTGGAAGAGTAAAATCTGGGAGATTTGGCATGGTGGAGTTTAGAGTAAATACTGTTTTCTGTTGCTTTCCATTCAGCCTGCTATTCATTTGCTTCTTGCAACACCAACATCAATGAAGGTGGGTTTTTTTTTTGCAAAGAGTGTGTGCAAATGTTTGATTCCTGTGGAAACAGAAACCTTGATTATGAACAAGATATTTGCAGTTTGACCTTGTAAGGTAAAGAGGCAGAAAGTGAAACGCGTTTCCTTTCAGAAGATTGCGTGTACTTTTGGACATAAAACTCTGTGTATTAAGTGCATCACAAAATTTCATTCTGAGAATGACATTTAGGAAAAGTAAGGTCTTTAATTCATTTCAAAGGGATTCAAAAGGATACTTATTTTCAAAATCACATATAATACATAAAATGACAGCCAGAGCAATTTCTTTTTTCAAAACGAGATATTTCGATTGATGCGAAACAAATTTACTGAAAATTCTGCATTGTGCAATGTATTTTTTTTCTTTGCTTTTGTTTTGTATCTGAAGGAAGTAAAATTCAGAAATGTGAGCTTTCTCCAAACAACGGATTGTCTCTGCTTTACTACTGTACTGAAAACCCTATAGCACCTGGACTAAATCAGTTTCCAGAAGGCAAACCTCTTTCAAGCCATGTATTCTGGATTTGCAGTTTTCACTTTATTAATCAGTTTCTCTATCATTTACTATATCCTATAATTCAGATCGCTTATTCTTGCTATTTAACTACCATATACAAGTGTTTCTACATGCTCCCCAATTTATTTATTTTTTTTAATAATCAGCAATTCTCTGAAGTAGCAGTTCAGGCTCCCCTACACCCTCAATTCCATTTTGTCAAACACAACACAAAAAAAAAGATAGCCTTTGTTAAAAAGTTTAATGTTCTTAATTAGTAGAATTGTCAGACTAATTAGAATACCAATTAGAATTGGCAGGGCTATCGTTAATTTAGAAGTGCTGTGGTCTAGTGTTAATCGCTATTAAACCTTATAGTTTGTGAAAGAGAGGGAGCAAGGAGATGAACGTGCACACATGCAGCCTCCCTCCCCTCCCATTTTAAGTATTAAGGGTCCATAACCATAATGATCTGTGCTGTCAATGTGTACTCAGGGACTGTTTAATCCATGGAGATGTTGATGCAAAGTTAACTGTTTATGCACAAAAGTAGCATTGCAGAATGAAAACTTGGAACTTTTTTGTATGTGCTGCTATTAAAATGGCGAAGTCCCATCAGGCTGGAAAAGATATCTGAAGCACCGAGGACTTTTTATCAGAAATGTGCAAGAGAAATCCACTTTACTCGCTTTTACCTTTGGTACTGTGAAAGTTACTTTGCACTTCTTACAGCACATGGCAAATAAAGATCTCGCAGCACTGCACATACTGAAATGAAGCTTCAGCGCCTGCTGATTCAGTGAGTTCCTATCAGTGTTTCATAGGCGGAGGAGCTATCGCTCAAGTTCCCATGGTGAGTCAGCCAAACAGTGGGAAATACACTGAGAGCTCAGCAACTTTCGGTCTCCAGATCTAACCCACATGCACATGTGCCCTTCTGATTGACCTAACTTTTAAGTGGTGAGAAGACTGAAGAGTGAAACAATTTTATTTTTCAACCTCAATAAAAAATAAGCTTGTATTCAAATTATGTACTTAAAACATCTGCTCCTGACTGAAACCATTAGGGATGGGTTTCCAGAGGTGGATGCTGTGAATATTGCTGTGAATTCCAGGCACACCACTACCACACACACAGAGCCCAATTTATATCTGCAAGCTATTAGGAAAAAAGGGTGCTCAGGTGGCTAGAGAAACACATGAGAGCCTGACGTTTCCAAGTCCCAAGTACAAGCCTAACACTTCCTAGGTACAAATATATTTTCTACTTTGATATTTTCTCCAACTGAGCCAATTGCCTTCTGAAATCTCATACTGGTGCTAGATTGTGGCGAGAGTGATGGTACTGATTATTATTTTTCTGAGGCAATGGTGGCCTGAGCTAGAAGAAGAGAAAGCAGAGCAGAAAAAAGGAAGGTCAGTGACACTGCTGTCTATGGAGCACGTGGATGTCCTATTGGTAATGTAGCGCATTGTAAACATTTTTCTGTTCCTCTCCAGCCTGATCTAGCTCAAGTATTTTTCTATTTAGGGCACAGCTAGTTTGCAATCTGATAAAATCCATCTAGACCCAACTCTGTTGCCTCTTCTATTCCAGAGAAACTGAATAATTCATTTTCAAAGAAGTTGAATCTTTAAATTGCATCTTCTAGGTGTATGGTCAAGAAACCTCTACCTCGGTCAAGTGATATCTTGTACACTAATGCTTTATTTAACCTCTGTTTATGTAAACCATTAGTCAAATGACACACGTGTGTCTTAGCTTTTGCAGGAAAAAAAAAAGGTGTGAATTTACATGCTTTATATAGGAAAAGGGGTGGAAGAATCAGCTACAAACTTAACCTTCACAGTTCCTATTGCATTACTGCTCAAAGCTACGATTTGATCCTGGATAAGTAAAACACCGAAAAAAAAAAAAAGATACAGTAAAAGAAATTAGCCGGTGAAAAAAGGCTTTAACTGAAAGCCAGCATTTTAATTCACTTTTTCACTAAGCAAGTTAGGTAGTGAATGTTAAAGAGCTACATACAAAATAATTCTGCTCTCTTTTTACATTAGAGGGTAATCCAAATGAGGAATTAAAAGAGGAACTGAAAATTAATAATTAGCTAATAACAACAAAAACTCTTGTCCCAAAGCAAAACTCTTGTCCTCCCAAAACCTTAGTTGATTGTTTGGTTTGGGGTTTTTTTTTAATTTTTTTTTAAGGATTTTTATTGACCATGGGTTATTTTTTCTTTAAGTACTAGTAGACTTGTTTCAAGATGTTGGTTTTGAGCTGCCTCAACACTGTAGACAATGTGGTCGAGTCAACTTGAGGCCACAAGGACATTTAAAATCCCATCAAAGTTTTAATCCAAACGCCTCAGCTCCATTTCAGTGAGAGTTTTTCTGATTAAGGAATGAAAAGAGATTCCTATCATCTTAGGCTGATGCAACCTTTTGCTCTCAGCCACATATTTCATACCATAGCTCCAGGTCTTTGTTATTAGATCTTGCAGAGCCTGAAACATTATAATTTCTGTTTTGCCCAGGCAGACACATGCAACCATGAAGAGGAGGTACCATCTTTTCCTGGGGTGTCTAAACTAAGTGCAATGAATCACCTTCCACTACTTTCCACTAGCTCTGTGCTTAGGACAGACAAATTGTGGTGGCTGATGTTAGATAAATTGAATTTCACTTTAAGTATTTGCAGGGTCAAAACTAGAGCTGGTTGGAAATTCTTTGCCAGAACAATTTCCTCATGATAAAGCTGTTCTCACAAATCAGAATTTTCTTGGGCATGTTTTGTCATTAGTGAAGTCTGTTGATTATCTGCTCAGAAAGCCAAAACCAGTCCTTTGTAGG
Source organism: Podargus strigoides (assembly GCA_028020825.1). Taxonomy (NCBI): domain Eukaryota; kingdom Metazoa; phylum Chordata; class Aves; order Caprimulgiformes; family Podargidae; genus Podargus; species Podargus strigoides. The sequence goes on along the minus strand of CM051623.1, from coordinate 9,592,741 downwards.
ACTTCTGAAATTTACACATAGTTTTTCAGTTGAAAATATTGTGAGTATATCAACCAAGTATTGCAATGTTTCATCGTGACTGGGATTGAAAACAAACACAGAACTTTTGAGATAACTCACGGGAAGAATACTCTGATTTTGGTTTATCTTTAATTATCTCAAGGTGCTTTGCAGCCATGACTCCATTTTAACCTGTCACATAGCAGGCTTAGTGTAGTACAGATCCCCCAACAAGGTAAGCAAAGGGCTTGGTAATACAATAAAAGAGAGTAAGCCAGATCACTTTATCTCCAGTAGGGAAGTGGTGGTTAAGCTCCACTTCTCTGACCTGCAACAGTGGAAATCCCCATCCCTGAAGCACTGACCTGCTTCACACCTTGATTTGCATCAGAGATGCTTGTAGCTGCTGCCTTACTGGGCAGTTGCATCTAAGCCCTGGGCTACTGCTGTTTCTATATATTGCTCTATGCCCTTGGCCCAGCCTTGAGTCTCGTTCTCCCCACAGCTGCCCTCTCTGAGCTGTGGGATGGTGCTGCATTGATGTGGGAGCAGAGAGGGAGGTATTGCTCCGCTCCTCTGAGAGACGAACAGTAGTCTCAGTTTGCTTCTCCGGGAATCTTACCACTTGGGTGAGTTGGCATCCTGTGCTTGGAGTGCCTGGAGGCAAAGATCTGCGGTCGTGGAGCTTCGGTATAGACAAATGATTTTCCCATTTTACTGCTATTTCCCCAATCATTATTTTTATTTTTTGCTTAGGTGGTTTGCAGTTACCATACTTATTCATTCTATTGTTTGCCTTTAGGGCTTCTATGTGCCTTTTCTCCACAATTAGTTGTTCTCCTTTTTTTCCCCCAGTGATTTTATATGTAATCTTCATTTTAATCTAGCCTGATAGTTGTCCTCTTGTCCGTTGTAGATGCAATTGTTTCTAGAGAGACGAACATTATTAATTTGTTTGGTGCAAAAGATCTTGTGTGTTATGCCACCTCTTTTGCTCAAGTGATCAAGTTTTCCTCATGTTTTTTTCATCTCTTTTGTATTGTGTCCTTATAAAGACTTGGTAAAGAGACTAAATCAACTGCCAAAAGTCATCTACTCCCATAAGAAGAAGGATCATGTAGGGATATAGCCCACAGATGAGAACACAGGAATTTATCCTATTTGTTTAGACTGGTCTCATCTCATATTTATTTTCTGGCAATAGCCATTGCCAAAGAGAGACCCCTAAAGTGCATACATGAAGGTTAAAAAGAGATTACCCTTGTTAAGTCTCAACCCGTTCTCTAACAGTTGCTGAATTCTGTGAGCCTTGAAGCATGACCCAAAAACGTTATTATAATTAATTATAGTAACTCTGATATGCATATCAATTCCTTTTTGCAAACATACACTTCTGAAATCCACTTCTTGTGGCAGTGAGCTCTCTAGCCTAAGTACGTATTGAGCGCAGTTCATTTAGGATGCTTTTGTATTTTTTTCTAAAACTCTAAATGTGTATAAGCAAATCAGTCATCTCAGATCTAGCAAAGCAGCAAAATTTTAGTCATCTTTTTGCAGTCTTTTCCATCACTGAGCCTTTCATTCTTTGATTTAGACAGAACAGGACCTTGTTCAGAACCCATCACAGTCCTTGATGAATTTCTGGCAATGGCTGCTGTACTGCCATAAGGTTTCCTACTTCTACGCCCTTCCTCCAGACATCACTTAGTGCACAACCGAGGACAAGGCTGCAAATTAGCTCGGCATGGCATGTGTTCTGTTGCACTGGGGCCACTTGTCCTTTCCTCAGCAAGGGAGAGGGGTCTTTAACCCTTAAAAAAAAAAAAAGGCTGCTGGAAAGCGGTACCCCAGCACTATGCATGTGGAAATAATTCACCTGGAAGCAGCAGAGTGACTCTAAGCAGGTGCATTTCTCCTCCAGAAAAGGGCAAAAGAAAGGAGCATTGCTGTATGTGCTTTGCTCAAGTTAAATTAATTTTAAATAGGACACTAATAAATAGTGAATAATATATCGCAAAACCCTAACAGAAGTCAATAGCAAGTACACTGGTTTACTTGCCAACAAAAAACAAAAGTGAAAATGTTAACATGTGAATGCTGCTCTCTGTATGAAGAAGTGCCATGTTCCAAGCATAAGTGCAAACTAAAACCCCATTTGTGTGAATAGCTAATTATAAGGGTGAAAACACTGTCAATCTTAACACTCATCTGGGTTTCATCTTGGATGCCAAATGGGTCTTGCTGTCCTATATGTTAAGAAAAGTCTTAATTTCACAGCCCTGACAGGAGAATAAATATCAGCCAGAAGTAACTGAAAGGGAACAAACAGACTATCATGACGGCATTTTTATTAGCATCACTTTTTTCTGACTATATTTAAGTATTTCTGAAGAATATTGTCTTGATTCAGAATAAGTATTGACAAAACATTCTTAGCTATTTGAACACAATCATAAAAAAAAAAAAAAATTAAAAGATAATTTTGTTCACAGTGCCTGCCGTGAGGAAGCCTACTGCAGTCTGCAAAAGCTGCATGTGCTGTTGAAGCTTTCTAATAGAAGCCAACCCATCAAAGGGTCGTGAGACTTTGTCAAATGTCTCAAGTTATATCGTGTGTCCCAGTGCAATTATGATTTAAATGTAACTGTTTAAAGAGTGCTACAGACAACCAGAACAAAGTCCCATTACCATCTTGTACCTATTCATTATTAAAGAGTTACCTGTGGAGTTTTGTCAAAATCTTTGCATATTAGTCTCTGAAAACTTGTAGGGTTTAAAAAAAAAAAAAAACAAACCAAAAAAGCTATTCTTTAAATATCAGAAAAAACTCACAGCAGGTGGGGAGGGCTGTACTCTATAATAAACAATTTGGATCCCATGTGACTCCAGTATCCTGTAAACCTAGAAAGATCACAAAGATAGTTTGCTTTTAAATAAATATTTTGATTTGCATGATGATAAACGACAACTGTGAGTGCCTATTATACTTCAATCAAAGGTGGCAACTTTTTAAAAATACATTTTATCTTAAGCTAGTCCATAAGATACCTGGTCAGTTCCAGTTGTTTTGGGTTTTTTTAGTTTCCTCTATTTCCCATGGCCTCAGATTATCAGTAAAACAGTATTTTATTCCAGTGTTTGGATAGGAAAGATAAATAAGAAAGAAACTATCCTAGGGTTCTAAGCTCTGAGAAAAATATACAGCTCAAGTTCCAGTTAAACCTAGCATGATAAAAGGATCTTGGAATTTAATTACCTGTAAACCTCATTTATTTTTTCAATTTAAACCATAAAGCAAGGCAATTGCTAATGCTTTTTGTTTGTTTGGTTGTTTTTTTTTAAAATGTATATTGAAAGACTTTTTACATGCGAGATGCCTGAATCTCAGTGATACAAGAAGAGCTCTGTTGACTTTTATAACATCTTTATCTGGTTTTCAGTCTATCTCTATGAGGCAGATTAACTCACTTGATCACATTCAAACTCTCAAGAAAACGCTCTGTGAGAGTTTCACATTTATTGAAATGACAGTATGTAACAGTGAAAAGTAAGCAAGCAGAGGATGAAGAAATCTTCTGAGAGCTCTGGGAGATGGTGCATTTCTAGATAGGCTTAACTTGTGGGAGATAAGAGGATGTACCTTGCTTAACACCTTCCTAAACCTCGTAGGAAAGCCTCTGGCTCCTGGGATGCCTGTGGTGAATGGTGCACCATGGTATTGATGTGAGTTTGGTGTAGCCCCACATGATGAGGAGGCTCAGTGACTCACTTTGCACAGCCAGGTGCTGTTGGGTTTGTTATGTTATGGGGATGTTTTTCTCCTGTCCTAAAAGGAGGAAGACGTGGAATAAGCCCAGACACGCTGACCTCCACACATAGCTTTGGTACCTGAGCCCCTGCCAGCATGCTGCCTTATGCCCTATTGCTGGGGCATCAGGTCAGTGTGAGGAAATCACTGCACCTTCCAAATGTTGACGTTGGGAAGGAAGACTGCAGATCCCCTGAGGCTGGGCAGACCACTGGTGAGGGAGCAGTGGAGTGACCCTCCCTATTTCCAGGGTGTGCTGGGGAGGTAAGGGATGCAAGGAAGAGATGGTGCTGGCTGGGGAGCAAAAAGTTCCCTGTTGAAATGAATCAGAGCCAAAGTAAAATTCAAGGCCATAGATGGGCTCTGCAAGCAGTTTCTTCTTCAGCTATTCTTCATTTCTCCTGACAACATCAAATGTGACCTAGTGAGGCTGCAGGACTAAAGCATATATAGTCATGATAGTTTTGGCAGATCCGGCTTCCTGGGGTTTGAGCACAAGCTCTAGCAGTCCATTCAGGTAGAGCAAACCAAATGCTTTCCTCCAGATTATCTTCCATGTATGTATAAACAGCATTTGCTGCAAAATGTGTGAACTATGGAGCTCAGAGTCACAGCCTGCAGCACAGCAAACTGTCTTTTCCTAGAGCTCATAATGTGATAATTAAATTGCTAACAGGCACCTTAGTGATGGCATTTGCTGGAGATGTGAAAGCCTTCTTACAATCATACCTTTCTGTAGGGGACTCATCAGTAGAAGCAGAGCTATCAGAATAGAGGGTTTTTTTATATATTTTCTTCAATGACTACATTAAATTTTTATGTGGAGTGAAATGGGACAGGACGTGTTTCCCTTCCACTGCACAATGATTTATTACTCCAAAAAGACCGCAGAACTAATTAGCAGAGTAATTAATTAATATAAATTTGCATATTTGCATTTGCAATTAGTGCAGCCGACTGATTAGTCTGAAAATGGGAAGTTTGACTCATTAGATGTTAGTGTCTGCTGGACCGGAAAGCGGCTGCCAGATGAGGCGAAAAAGCATAGAATAAGCATGAGTGTGTGCGCGTGTGTGCGCGCGCAAGCTCATCATGTCTTTTGTTAGAAGAACGGAGTGCAAATATGTGGTCTAAGATACTAAGGCTGCTAATATTTTTTTTTTGCTTTGTTTTTTTAATCACCTTTTCAGCTATTTTTCCCATTAATTTGCTTCCTGCAATGAGCCACTGTAACCATGAAACTCATCGATGCCTCTGAACAGTCAGATCTTTAAGGGAAGGTAGCTGCTGCAGATCTCCTGATTTAGGTGCCGAAGGGGAGCTGTAAGGAGCCTCCTTGCCTTGTGATAGATGGGACAGGGATGTTTCCCCTCTTCCTAGTTACATTGTCTAACCAATTGCAAATGCGGAGAGGTCAAACTCAGCAGAGCCCAGGATAAACGATGAGCTTTCCAGATTGCTGCACTGTCATCTTTTCCTCCTTGGACACCCTTGTGAGTGTACGTCTTTGTATATACCTAAATAGTCCTTCTGCTCTGCATACCTGGACATGATATGCATGGATAGCCATTGTCCCAAGTTTTACTGAGAGAACATTAGAGAGATGTGCCTGTTCTCCGGGTAATATATCCAGATGCCATAATATCTGTAGGCTGGTCCTCTCAGTGCTGGAGCAGAGCTAGTTTTCTTGGGGGTCAGTGGAGAAAGTCCTGGTACCTCTTTGGGGCACTTTACATTGCTCTCTCCACTACAGCTGGAGGAAATCTCCAGTCCTTCCCCAGTGAGACCGATTGTCTCCTCTTCAAGATTACTGTGACTGGGAATGAGGGATGAGTAGGGGCTGGCCCCAAAACAGTCATCTAAAAGCTCACTGGGTGCTTGTCCAAAAGCTTTGATCCAATTTTTGCCATTGGTGCCACTTTGACACTTGTGTGGCTGTTGTGGAAGACTCAAATGGGTATTGCCCATCACTTATCATAAAATCATAGAATGGTTCAGGTTGGAAGGGACCTCAAAGCTCATCTCGTTCCAACACCCCTGCCATGGGCAGGGACACCTCCCACCAGACCAGGTTGCTCAAAGCCCTGTCCATCCTGGCCAGTGGAGTTCAATGCTTGTAGCAGTTTCCTCTAGCTAGTCTGCTAGCTAGTCTGCTGTACCATAGCAAGTCACTTTTTGCTCCTCTTTTTTTTTTTTTTTTTTTTTTCCTGTTAAGCTTGTGAATTTAGCTACAGCAGGTAGAACTGTAGTACAGATGCGGCTATACTTTCAATAAAGTATGTTTCTATTCTGTTCAAGAAATGAGTTTAAGCTAATGCACACTTTGCAGGTATAAACTCTGTCCCCTCTGGTATACCTTTATTAGTTTGTGAAATCTAAGTGCAAACTGGGCCTAAGTCAACAGAAATATCTTATAAACTTGAATCTATTAATTTTTGTGTGATTTGCAGGTGTTGATTAGCTCCCAAGATGCCCCTGGCATATTAGATGTATGCAAGATAATTCAAAATATAATCATCCCTATGAAATGAGACAACCCCTATTTTTCCTTTATACACCTACACTCAGGTACATTAATTTGCTATTATAATGTCTATGTGGGGATTACAAGCAAAATTACTTTCCCCCCGCCCCCACCAATCAGTAAATTTTAATTCTGCATTTACCACAAAAAAACCAAAAAAATTCTATCAGTATTTGAAAACAAGTACAAGATGAGCAAATATTACTTTTTATATTATCTCTGAACTATTAGTTGTTCCAATCATGAAATCCAGTACTAGTAAGAAAAAAAATTTGAATAAACATTTGATGAAGAAACAACTTATATGGGTAAAGAATGTTACTTAAAAGAATCTTTTTGTCACTACAGGTGAAGATATAGGTTTTACAGTCATTCTTTTAATAAGAATACTGTTCAAAAATTCTGTCATACTCAATTGCATCATAAACAATTAGGAGCAAATATAAGCAAAAATAAGATTTGTCCTTCGTGAATGTCATTTCAGGTAAAAAGCAAACGATTTGTAGGACCAAATAACCAAACTTTTGACCAACACCTTTGTCGTGCTTGGAAATGTAACCAGATCTCTAAACACATCCAGGACTTACAGAGGCAAACTGGTTCCCAGCGCTGTTTCAGTGCCCCTCTCCCATGGAGTTCTCTATCTGCATCCTTGGGCATCCTTTAAACATCTATCCTTGTAGGCAGGTAGAGTCACTTTGGACATGGATGCACATATGTATATGAGGCAGCCCTTTCCTAGGATCCATGGCAGTATGTTATGTAGGTGTTCATCCTGATGTAGGACATGCTGCCTGTTAGCAAGGCATATTATTGGGACTCAGCACCACACTCACACAGCTATTTAGGTTAGGATTGTTTGGTACCCTGTCCACTGAAGTGCAGGCAGATGCATAGTTCTACATGTCTGTAAGCTCTCAAGTCACAGAGCTGTTCTTTGTTTTAATTTGCAGACAGCTGTGAATTTGCTTTTGGATCGAGATTGAAATATCATCTTCCCATATTTGCAGCTTTGTGTTCTGATATTGTCTCTAATTCTGACCATCAAAACTGTGCTAAAAGGAAATACTGCTCTGGCCATTTAGAGAGCACCTTTCCCCCCTCACTCCCCTCCACCCCCCCCAAATGCTGACTCAACAACTGAGAAGCTGTTCACCTTCTTCCTAAACTCCCCCGTGCAAAATAGCAAAACATTCTGTTTTCATGAGGTCCAAATGTTTCATTTCAGCTTTATTGAAGAGTTGCATTTTGATAAGGCTGTTTGATTCCAACCACAAAGTAAACCGTTTTGCAGAAGCATGACGCATAAGCAAACAGAAAAGTACAGGGTGTACGGTGCCTGCAGTTGGAGAGCACCCCCAAAGAGACTCGAGCAGCAGCAGTGACACAGCACTCTTCTTGGCTACAGTACAGTACAAAGAGAAGGATCACACTGCCACTAGCTTCCTAGGTCTAATTAGCTGCATAGGGCCAAAGGAAAACCTGTGACATTCAAAAGTGATAACTGGGGAAAAAGTCATCTGTATTCATGAGACAAAGATGGGCAAAAGCCAGCTTTCATTTGGACTCTAGCATTGCCTGTATTAGTAGCACTAACATAATACGGAGGTCTTCCACCCTAAGTGTTAGAGGAATATAGACTGAATATAGATGTAAAGGGAAAGGTCAGAATCTCTCTTTCTATTTGGTTGACAGGCTGGCAAATCAGTCCTGGGAAAGAAAATGGTTTCACTTTGATAAAAGGCTTGACATCTGTGCAATCTATTTCATAGCAGAGGCAAGTAAAACAGGGTTTTTTTAAACAGCTAAGACTTGTTTGCCTACAACCATGGGCTATAGCCTGGAAACTGCAAAAATTGACTCCCAAGGTTCTCATACTGACAGCTCAGGTACTTCAGCAGCCACTTCAGTAAGCAAGGTGTGAAGAGGTAAAGGAACCTCAATGTCTGACACACAAGTGTGGTTTAAAGTAGCCAAACCTCTAAAATAGGTACAACAAGGAAGAAAACAACAGTCTGGATACGTATCAATCACTGCAAAAAAACCCCAGCTCAATATTTCAGGGAAGCAGCAGTTCCCTGTGCTATAGACTATTATTTATTAAGACTCTGCAGCATATTCTGAATATAACCTGCCTGTCCCAGGCAAGGTAGGTAAGACTTGAAAAAGAGACAAGCAGCCACAACATTTGGTAGGAAACACCTGCTGGCCTGTTATCGGCACATGAGATTTCCTGGGAAATGGGTGTGCGAAGCACGAATGCTGACAGGAGGTGAAAACATACATGACAACTTAGAGGTATGCAACCAAGACAAGAGGGAATACCGCCGCACGGGCAAAACTTGGGAGGCTAAAACTAAACCTGGATGGCAGCAGAATGTAAAACAGGGCATAGCAAATGGAGGACTTCAGGAACCATGAGCAAAGTGAATGCCATAACCAACCTCCTCTAAGAATCTGGAAGCCATTTGTCAGGTAACTACTTACTGGTTAATACTGTGCACCAAGATCAGCAGAAGTCACAGGGCCTCCATAACAGTCGGGATGGGACAGCAATCTGGAACATGAAGGACTCTGTTGCCTTGGGAAAGAAATAAAATGCTTTATGAAAACAAGGGAAGTCCCACCCCAAGGAAGTGCTTAACAAGCAGCAGTTGGAACAGCACTAGTGCAAGAAGCAGCTCCACAGTGAAAGGACTGAGAATACAGATGTCAGCACAGCAAAATAATGTTCAGATGGAAAAACTGGATTATTGCTGCTGTCCCTGGGTATCAGGAGCTTAATCAGCACATATATGTCTGTGCTGCTATCACTGAAACAGATCACAGCCCCCAGAAGATATTTCTGACAAACCTCTAGCATCTGTGTGGCCAAGGCTTCATTGCAGCAGTTTTAAGGCGTGAAGGTGCTCCTTGAAAGCAGAATACAAGTCCAGAAGAAAAAGTCCTCTAGGAGATTTTTCTTGGCGGTCGTTGTGTCAGGCAGCAGGTTGCAAAAGGGGAGGAAGAATTAAAGGAGCATCCCTGTATGTTGCAGCATCCCTTACCAGAAAAGAAACAGAAAGCAACAGTAGCCAGCCTTTTGAAAGAAGGGATCATGTCAAGAGGGTCTGTACAAGAATAAGTTCCTTTTGCTCCAGAGAGAAAATGCAGCAAATTGTGGAAAGTGTAGCAAGTTGAGTCCGAGGAAGCTGTGGTCAGAGCCAGAAAAAAATATTCCCAGAAGACACCTTTGTATAGCACTATCCAAAATATGGCTTGGAGACAGGTTTTCCCAGTTCAGCATTTGTGCACTGATAGTCCTATGCTAATGCACAAGATACTGGGCTTGCTCCACGTGGCGGGGCCTCTGCTGCTGCAGGGAACCTCTGCACATGTGTGTTGGACCTAGAAAAGTGAGGCAGCAGCTGGTCTCCTCTGACACAGAGGAAAAACTACCTGATGGTGAGTGAAAACAAGAGAACTTTTTTGAGGCCACTTCAAGAAAAGCGAGGCCAATAAATACCATGTTACCACCGAAGTAATTCCAGAAAGCAGAGAAGTTTTGCCTGAAGACTCTTGAAAGTTTTGGAGGATGTGTGTCTGATGCACAAACATCTAACGGTTTGCAAGCCATGCCGTCCCAGGGGCAGCTCACCCGGGTGACCGAAGAGGAGCCAGACTGTTTCCTCAGACAGCTGAGTGATGTCAACATACCTGATTATGTTTTCCCTGGAGTCCAGCTCTGAAGGTGTTGCCCATTTCATGGCCCAGTGCTGGAAAGCTCAGCAAACTAATACAGCTTCCTGGCTGGAGGAAAGAGGAGGAAATCCTCCTATGACTACAGGCCTCAAGGTGGAAGAAAACCTCCTTTCTAACAGAGGAAACCCCTATTGGCCAGTATTAGGCTGATGTGGTAGTCACCCAGGTGAAATGCAAAACATTCAGTTAAAAACAGTAGTTATTGCAGTGAAGCTGCGGGCTCCAGGGAATTGCTAATATTAGTGCAACTGCTTCTGATAATGAAGGCTCAGGCTGCAATGCAGAAACTGTGAGTGAGATTGCTAGCAGCAATAGCCAAAGCCCAGCAGGAAGAGGAAAGGGAGAAGACAATTGTATCCCCTGTAATCATGATTGGTTGATGACACTACCAGCGTGTATTCAGCCATCCAGCTTTCTGTAACTGCCTAACTATAGCCTCATCTGCCAAGATATCATCTACAGTCAATGAAGAGAGAGAAAAAGAAACTTTTTTAGAGGACAGCTTGCAGTAGGGTCCTGGACTATGTCTTTCTCTGACAGTGCCTGTTTCCCATTGCTGACAATGGAGAGACCTGGGGGGTTCTGCTGTGTGACGGGTGCTCTGTAGGAAGCTGCCTCATGGTAGGTGTTGCCATAACTCTTCTCACCATGTCCTTGCATTCAAATAGTAATACTTGCTCCAGACACAGCTCACACTGTTCTGAAGTAACAATGTCACCTAACTTCTTTGACTTCTTGACAGTGAATAATTCATGTCTATGCTGAGTGAGATGGCTGGTATCCCTTTAGCAGAGGGACAGGTTCCTTGCTTTTGGGTGCCCAGTTGGGTTGCAGAGATCAAGAGGTCTGCTTGTGAAAAAGCTTATTAAAACTTGTCTTCTGTCCTGTGTAAAAACTTCATGGCTGGGAATGGCCTGAATCCAGGCAATGTCAGTGAGACAAAAGGGGCAAAGCTGAAACCACCTTAGTGGCCACTCTGCAATATTCTGCAGAAAACCCCGCTATCGTGAAGCTGAGACAGCGTGCTCTGCAGGTCCTGGCAGCTCTCTTGTCCTGAGCACTTCTAAAGAGATTCATCAAAATGTTTTACTTGCGCAAGCAGGTGTCTTCCTCACCCCAGGGAGAAGCCTTCCAGTGGCAAGCCTTGTGGAGAGGTCAAGGGAAAGCTAATTAAAGATTAAGACTACAGGGTTCAGCCCTCAGCTAGAGGAAAGGCTGCACAGAGTTCCCCAGCAACAGCAGCCTCAACCAGGGGACTTCCAGCAAAGGGGAAACCCCAAGAAATTTCCTCTCGACCACAGCACCAAACACCACCGTGGTTCATGAGAGAAGGAAGGCATCTGAATGCAAAGACAGGCTCACAGAGAAAAGCACGAGTAGTCAAGGCTCATACGTTCCATGGAGATCTTACACAACCAACTTCCGCCTCTTCTAATCTCTTAATTAGATCTCGTTCTCATGCATATGCAGTACAGCCTTGTGGTTTCCCTCCTTATCCATCATCTACCAATGAGATGTGGTATTTGGAGTCTCTGTGGGAAAGAGGCACCATGGCAAAACAGGGAGATGGGAATGTCATTTCAAGGAGAGCAGGCTGGAAGTACCCTTTCTCTCTGGGTTGCTCCAGCATACCTTAACACACCTGCTGTGGCTGAGCATGCTAGAGCTGCATCTCCCCTGTGTGGGTGACATGAGCAGGGGATAAAAAACTTGAGGGGTCCAGAAATACTAGTAGTGGTACAAAGATCTTTCTACACGAGGTTTGTAACTTCATCCAAATTGTACTGTGAGCTTGGCAAAAAGGGTTTCAGAGAACCATCTGGTGATGGTTTGGCATCCTGTGGGAGCCGAGTTCCTAGTTGGAAGATCTGGCCAAACAAGATGATAATTATGGCTACCGCTGGCTTTAAAGATCTTCATTTGTGGTTGCTTCAGCACAGATGTTTAGATTGGAATGAGGATGGAGGTTGAACTTTCTTCTCCTTTTTGATGATGGCTGTGGGTGGGGAAAGCTTTGTGGTGGTTTAGATGGGAAGGTGCATGCAACAGGAGTCTCCATACAGCATTTTTGATGGTTAAGCATTTGTCTTCTGGCCTCCAGAACCTGCTACTCCAGCTTTTCTCATGAGAATCAAGAAATATCAGGCCAAGTATGGTTGAACATGTATTTTCCTTCCTGCTTTGTACATGTTTTTACCTATATTACACATGATTACAGCAACAGTTCTAGAGAGTGCGGCATTGCAAATGATGCTTTGGGCCTTTATACAACTATCTAATTTCAATGATGACAGAAAGCAAGAGTTTGAAAGATGTACAGTACATCTTTTCCTCATGCCTCTTTCTTCTAGGAGAGAAGAAGAGAGGTGCCAAGGAACCAATATATCCCAGTGGTAAAATAAATTAACAAGTCTTCTGTTACTCCTATGTGTACCCCTGTAGTGGCTGCAAATATTCACAGTTTACAATTATTGTGAAAGAAATATAATTTACTTTAAAGTAGCACAATTTGGAATGTAGTGCAGCTACCCTACCTGAATATTGTGTTAGAAGATTGAGCTAAGCTTCACAGACATCTCTCACCATCTAAATTACAGCAGCAGTGCTGCCTGCAGTTCTGTTGCTGAAGTTTGCTGTTCACATCATAATCTCTACAGGCAAAAATAGGGAACTGTTCTGCAGAAGCTTGATTTGACCTAAAACTTGACAAACTGAGTCTCAGTATAATAGCAAGACTTAGGTGGGGTAAGGATTTTTTTTATAAAGAGGATTATACTTGTCAGAGCAGCAACAGCATTTGATTTTCTTGCTCCCATCTTCCCATGCTGGGATGTAATGGTGGTATGAGGTCTGAGGGTGGGAGAAGCCCACATTGCTGGTCACTGAACCTACAAGGCCTTAAACAACTTAGTTCGAAATGCTACTTCATAAAATATTTGTCTGCGAAATCTTTTTAAGAAATTTCCTTTCTATTCTGGCTCCTGTTCTTTATTGGACCCAGTTATTTACTACTGTTCTTTCATTTACATAAAATAATCTTTTTTTTTAAAAAAAGAGAATTGAAAAAAAGGTGGTCTTGAATATACACACATTGTGTATGTACACAAGCACTGTCATAACAGAGAGACTGTAATCTTTGACAGGGAGGCAGTGGGAAAGGGAGGTTCTAGGGAGGAAACCTTTTCTTGAGCCAGGTCTGATAGAGGAGCATTCATAGCATGGACCTGCACTTCCAAAATTCCAGGTCCAGCTTTCAAGACCATCAGAAATATAGAGGCCTAAGGTCTGTTGACTTTCAGGAAGGGTAATAAGACATGGGTGTGTTTTTTCACTATCTAGGGAGAAAATGATGCAAGAAGACCCCTCATTAGAAATTTAAAAAAGCCTGGGGATTGTTTTGAGATGAACTATTATGGCCTAAATACTAGAAAGGGATAAGTAATCCAGGGCATTTACCGTTTGAAATTGCCAGATCTGAGCTCTGTGTGCAGTCATTTGAGAGCAGGAGCAACCATGCTGTCCTGATTCCCAGGAGCAGCCCCCAGCCCAGCCCTGGCAGGCAGCCATGAGTAGCCCTGAGTTAGCTGGGAGAGCAAATCAAGGCAGCTGACTCAGAGGAGTATCCCATAGGACTTAATCATGCTCATTATAGAAGGAGGGAGTTCACTGAAGGTGAGAATTCCTCATCCTGGGGCTCCTCCCTCTTGGCCTTCTGCTCCTGCTGCTGACCCTAAGGATGAGGCTGAGGATAACCTTGTATACTTTATGTTGGTGATTGTATTAGTTTTGTTATTTCATTAAATCTGTTTCTACTTCAGCCCATGGGGCTTCTCCCTTTTTTTCCCCAATTCCCCTTCTCAGCTGGGGAGGGGTCATCAGGTAGAACTGCTTCACTTTAGCCTGGAGTACTGGCTAAATGTAGATATATGCCTAAGCTGCCTATCCAGAGAGGGTGGTCAGAACATGATCCTCTGCAGCTAGCTGTGTTTAAATTCACTAAAAGTCACTTAAAAAATCACTAAAAGAGGTGTTTTTTGGAAAGTTTAATGAGATCTGGCAAATCATGCGAGAGCCACTGTGGTATTCTGGGAAAGTTACTACTAGTGACTGAGCCAAAGAACAGATGAGGAATGAACAGAAGAGGTAGGAGAACACATGAAAGGGGACATAGGTGACAAATAGGTGATGATTAAAAAGAGAAAAGGAAAAGAAAATCTTTCTCAGAACTTATCCTGATTGCTTTGCTGTTTTCATGGTAGAGTCGGGTCTTCCAGAGTTACCTGAACACAGTGAGTCTTAATTCAAGGAACAATCTAGAAGAAGAGTTCCACGCAGTATATAGTTTAGAAAAATTGCCAAAAATGTCTGTTGGACAGTAAATAAAAAGCCGTCTATTTAATATATATTGAAAGTGAATATCTCAATGCATATCTGGAGGCTTACTCTTAGTTTAGTGGCATTAGTAAATGATGTCTTACCTTGAATGATGATCGTGAATACCTTGTGTATATTTTTTGCTCTGGAAAACAGATGGGACATATTGCACTTGTGAATATGTTCTTGCTGCACCCATTTCTGATGACAGGGTACAAGAGAACTACAAAATCGTTCTAGAGAGTATTGATTGAAACTTACATGACTATGTTTGCATATGCAAAATATCTTCATTGTATGGCAAAAGGTACAGTGAGGAAGGCTTGGCATTCCCATGGATGTTAACTCATAGAATGTGAGTCTTGAATTAAATATTAATATAAACAGGTAGAAGAAATTTGAATATTGTCTAGAAAATTGCACTTGTTCTGCATGATATGAGAGCCTCCACTGTAATCAGACTAGTCAAGTCTACTGTAGAAGTAGCTGTGTCCCCTCATACTTTCAGTAAAATCACATTTATGTATTGTTGTAAGTTCTGTTCCTATATACATGGTTATGATACCTATCTGAAGAATGTCTAGGAGAGCTTTCTTATAACTAATAGAGAATCTGTCTTTATGCCTGTCTTCGCAAAGAAACTGTCTTGCACGTACAGTTGGACCAGACCTACTGCGTAGGCAGTGTAGGAAGAAGTCCTGACTTGCTCACCACCCAAGCTGTGACACCTTTATAAATTGGGCTCATTCCTTAATACATCAGTGTGGCTGTGAGAGGCTCTCTGTTAGGGTGTATGGACAGCTTACATGCCTGATCATGCCTAATGACAAAGTCAATCATGTTTCTGGAACCACAAAGATCTATGTTATGTACTACATCTGACATGAACAGAACAGATGAGTCTGAGTCTAAGCATTCTTACTATGAAGTCGGCTTTAAAATTTGTTTACAAATCTAGTTGATTTTATTTATGGTCTTGCTTCTGAGCCTAATGTAATCATTTAAATACTGAAGCTGAGCTTTCAGAGACAAACATCAAATACTGTGAAACTTGCTGAAACCATGAGCTCTGGCAACACCATCTTTAAACTGGCTCTGCAGTTTAATGTTAATACACTTACAATGTTTTTATACGCCATTATTAAAAAAACTACCATCAAAAAGTTATATACTGAAATTTTACCTGTTTTCTACTTTATTTTACATTTGACTTGAAAAGGGTACAGTGTAATAAATCTTACCTGAAGGGTCTGAAATCCAGGCTCATACTGCAGAACACTTTGCTCCACCAGCAATTCTAGACTAGTGAGGATTTAGGTGGAGAAAGCCACTAAATCAGTGTGAGGAAACAAGAATTAATCTCTTAACAGGTTAATGTACACCAGAATGTGAAGACCAGTTCATGTTGCCAAAACCAAATGGTTTAATTTTTCAGTTTCTTGGCAGGGATTTGGTGATTTCCTGTACGCCCAAAGCATGACTTTGAGGTCTAAAGGATTTGAGTAGATGATCCAATAGCATCAGTGTCAATGATGCATGAGAGGATCCTAAATTGGTTAGGAAATAAAGGCTGCTTATGTAGGCTTTTTCCAGTGCTAACTCCTGCGGTACCAGGATAATTTTATTCAAGTATCACAGTATGAGAAAAAAAATCTGCCCTGGTAATTGAAACTTTACATCAGGCAATCTTTCATTTTAATATGTCAAATGTACACATTACAAGAAACTGTTGAAAAACCCAGACTGGAAAACCCCAGGCCAAACCATATACCTCAAGATTGAAACCGATTTAAATTCCAAGAATAAGTAGCTGACAAAGATAATTTTCATAGATTAACATTTTTCACCTGGGTTTTATATATCTGGAAGAAATATACACTGCATTGGTTATGCATTGATCAAACTTTTATTGTGCCAGCTGTACTTCATAGACCTGAAAAAGTGATTCAAGCAAAACAAAAGAGAACATAAAAGCACAACTATAATGGTTTTAAATCCCAAAGAGACAATTACAAGTTTGATTCCAGTGATGCAGCTGGACTACGTTGGAAAACTAAACACTTTACACATATTAAGTAGATATGAAGGCTAGGACTAGGACTGTAAATAATAAATCTATCCTGCAGTTTTATTTGTAAAGTACAGCCCTTTTAATAAGTTGGGAAAATACAGCAATAAAATTCACGCTAATTCATGTGTAAAAGGTAGTTTAACAAAACCAAGATGTGTTAAAACAGATTTTTTTTTTTTTTTAAATTAAGTTGCACAATAACTAATAATTTAAATAAAGTAACTGGAAAATGGACTAAAATCATGCTGCAATAGGAATGAATTAAAGTTCTTCAGCCTTTGTGAGTGTGTTAGGGTATAATGTAGTGTTTTATTTTCAGAATATTTCTTGGCATGTTTTAATAAAGAAAAATCTGGTAACTGCAGTATATTTACCTTTTGCTCTGAGGGCTAAGGAGGAGGTTAAAGTGCAGGGCAGTGCAGGACCTAACAAACCACTCAAACAATGGCACAAAGGTTAAAAACCTCGCGATGCAGATGACGACTGGCTGGTGAGAGCAGAGGGGAAGGAGACATGCAGCCGCCTCTGCATGCTCTGCTCCCAAAAGCAGCCTTTGTATTCACGGTATATGCGTGGGGTCTTTGCTTTCAGGTCAACCAGGCCAGCTAAATGTGACCTGCTGAGTATCAATTAGTTCTGCAGGCTGCTTCAGAAGGCACTCGAGACATTTCTGGAGGACAGCTCATCCTATGGGAAACTGCTTCAGGCTGAGATGGATTATCACTCTCTGCTGAGTATTGAGAGACCCTACATGGGTGGTTTCAACTGGATATCTCCAGTTTAGATGGTTAAAGTTGGATGAAATCAGTCCTTCCTTCAATAGGTATTATAAGACTGATGCATCTTTTCTCTGTTGCTTCTTGTGTGCTGGGTGCACACCTGGACAGAGCAAGCGGGGGCAGTTCCCAGGCTGTCTGGAGAAGTTTTGCCTATGTCTGGAGTAAAGCCTTCCTTCTAGTTCTCTCTGGATGAAGCAGGGCGTTAAGGGTGATCTCCTTTTCTTAAAGCCAGGATTCAAACACCAGATCTTGGGAAAAAAAATACTATTTAATTATCCATCTATTCTCCGACATTTTCATGCTCAGAATTAAGGCAAAATCTAAAAAAAGAAAACAAAACAAACAAAATACCACAAAATACCGAAGCACAAAATGGAAGGCAACAAAAGGGTAAAAATTAGCAGATCACAAGAAGAAGAAATAGGACACAAAATAAGTCTGACATTTTAATTTTAATTCTTTGTTTTCTCTTTTGGAAAATGCAGGTTCGTTGAAATAAAAGTAAAACCTGCTTGTTAGATAGGGTCACTTTTGATTGTTCTGATCTAATCTGAATCATTTCTGGGGGGAAAAAAGTTGTCTTGACATGTTCCCTTTTGAGATTTTTAAAAAGAGGAGTTTACTATTTTATAATTCAAACTAATGCTTTCGTCACAGTATTTTATTTAATTTATAGTTTGAAGTGTTAGACAATAACAAAAAATACAAGTATATTATTTACATGAAATATTTTAACAATTTAATCTTAGGGATTTCTCTTCATTTTCTTCTGGAACAGCATTATTTTTCAGATTTTTGGCTTCTTACTAAAATTCTGAAACTTCTCATGTGATGGGAAAAACGTTTGTGGTTTAGCTTAATGGTTAAAATCTAGAAAGATCTGTGGCTTAAATAGTAGCCAATGTTGCACTCTCAAATTGCGGGTGAACTTCAGTGAGCTGTGGGTTGATGTTGCTCTCCATGGGAGCCTGGTGGGTTTGCTGCTTCTCTTCACCAGAGGCAGGTCTGGGAGAAGAATGTTAAACATGCCCTAACATTTATAAAGCCACCTTTCCCGAGCAGTGTGATTCAGACTGGGGTTTGCCACCATTTGGTTTAACGTTTGAGGACACCCAGAGGACACAGATGTACGCCCAGGCGGTGGAGGTGTGTAAACAGGCAGACATTGGGGAGAGTTTCTTTTCTTGCTTTATAAATGCATGTTAAGTTTGTCTGATACTGCTTCTGAACATATTTAAAGTTTGTGACTAACACTGCTACCGACAGCAAGGGAGAAATCGGGCAAGAAGCTACAGCCAAGGTCCGCAGAAACAACAGCGAGCACGGGCAGAGATGTTACGAACATAACTGGTGCCACCTATAGGTACAAGAAAACGAACTGGTGGAGCTGTGGTATGCTTTGCTGATGGGAAGCACTGCAATAGCTTCTAGATTCTGGCAGCAGGGGTGGGTGGTTGTACTGTTTGCAAGGTCTGTAAAGGGGCTGTATTTCTTTACCCTTTCCAAGTTTTTCTAGTATAGACGTACTATTGCTCTAGCTGGTGAGCTGAAGCTGCCGAAGTAAATTGGGGGATGTAGATGATTGAAAGGGAAATATTATACAAAATAGTTTCCTTCAGGGTAAAAAAACCCCAACAGAACAACCACCTATTGTTTCACATTTTTAGACTGTAGCTAAAGGAAGCTACAAACACGCTGAGATGGGGGGCACGCACTTAGGTTCAGTTATTCCTTTGCAGGCAGACCAGAATATTGCTGGGAGAAGAAGCTGAACTAGAATTATCTAAGAAGGAAAATCAAAACCATCCTCGAAACCAGACTAGGGGCACAGTTAATTTTTAAGAAGTGTTTCAAGGGTTCTTCTCTGGCTTTGCAGTCCTATTATAATTGTGATTGCTATTAAAAAAAAAAAAATAATTAAAATATTCCAGACCATATAAAATACTGATATAACACTCTGTTTTGCAATTAGGTAGGAATAGTTTAAGGAATGCCATAGGCTTGACATGAAGCCCTGAGCACTATTTCCAATTCCAAACCTTATCAGTTTTGTAGATTTTAGATTGCATTGTCTTATCCTCTTTTCTGTGAAAGATCTAGGGGATCAAGCAGGATAACATGAAACTCAGAGCACGATTAAAGTTGGTAGAGAGGTTTCTTGCACCCACAGTATGTTTGAGGCCAAACATTTTGGCAGTTGCAGAACCAGACCCTGGTTTCCTAGTCGGGAAAAATACTGAAATTGTTGAGCTCTGAGTGCTCCCACAGGTTCCACGTGGATTTCGGCAAGCTCAGTGCCACTAAAAATGAGAACAAAAGTGATGCCAGATGTAACATTAAATTGATTTTATGTGTGGGGAGACTCATTCAATAAAGAAAACTTATAGAAAAATACTAATTTCACCTCATTTTTCAATTATATTTATTATAATAATAATTGCTTTAAAGTTTTGAGTGGAAATGTGAGTCTAAAGTTCCCTGTGTCCTACGTTGCTTTTTTTGGCAGCTTCCAGCAGAGTTTTCAATGTTGTTTTGCAGCGTTGTTTTTTTTTTTCCAGCATAGCTCAGGTAGGTTGTCATTTTTCTTTACTGTTTCCTTCTGTCCCTGTGTGAGGCGTGTGGTGTACCTCCCATGAGATTTTGCATTGCCTTTTCTTGCTTCCTAGTGCTCATGCCATGGCACTATTTTTTGGTCACTCTCATACTCTGTGTTCCACTTTCATCTGTTGATGAGTACATACCATGCTTTGTAGCATGACCTGTGTTACTAGGGCTAAAGATAAAAAGAATTAATTTTTCTAAATCTTGGGGCATCCTTCCTATCTGATGCTTTGTGTGTTGTTGGTTTTTATTATCAGTGTGCAGTGTATTATTGCCTGTGGGGTAAGCCAGAGTAGAAACCAGCATGGCAGGCCTTTTGTGAAGCTTCAAGCTCCCAATCTCTTCTCTGATCATCTTATCGCCACTCTTCTCTCCAGCTGATGAAACTTTGAACATGTTTTTTCCTTTCTTTCTACGTCTTTTAAAACCAAATTAGGCTACTGTTTTGTTGGTGAGGATAAGTAGGTGACTTCTAGCTTGCCAAATAAGAAAGAGTGATCCTCATATCTGTAGCAAGCACAAGTGATAGTTTTGGTAGAGTTGCAGTTAAATATCACTGTCTGGATTTAAATGTTTGGACAAAGATTAGCTGCCAGTTCAAAATAAATAGCATGAATGTTTAATCAAGATCTATCATTCCTGCTGGTCAGATACTGCCTTTGTTGTTTAAAAGCCCAGTATGATGGAGATTCAGTGCCTACTTAGAAGTCCTACGACTCTGTTAATAATTGCATAGTTTTAAACAAAATCCAATTCATACCCTGGTGTACAATTGGGAGTGTAAGAAAAGGGAGTTTAATCTATGGATAGATGGGTATATGTGTACTTTACAGTACTTTTAAAAATAATGTCTTTAAAGTTGGGGTCACGACTTTCAAAAATACAAACATTTAGTCACTAGAGGGAGACATGATCTCGTATAACCTACAGCAGGTCTACCACCACGAAGAGATCAGTGATAGTATTTCCCATTGGGGGGAGGCAGGTGTCAACAAGGCTGGAGTGCTACTGCCCAAGTGAAAGGCTGTTGGTTTGTTAAGCATCTGGGGGCTGTGGGGATTGGAGAGAGTGAAAGAAGCCTTTATGGACCCACCTGATCCTCCAGGATAGCATCAGCAATGTCTTTCTGATCTGGTTCCCAGTGAGAAGATTGCCTTTAACTGGAATGAGCAGAAAAGGCTTTAACCCCATCTTCAGCCAGTGCTGGTCCATGCCACATTGCTCGTCTTTCTAAAGAAACCTGCTGGGTAGGACATGGTTTCTCACTCCAGAGCAACATGGCTGGGTGGAGAAGTGGAAGGTCAGTGCGGAGATCCCTGTGTCTCCTCAGGAGTTTTTTTACTGTCCAAAGTGGACTGGCACACATTACTGGCTCCTGCTGCAAGCTGCCCAATAACTGTCTATCCCCCGACTGCTGCCTGTGAGCTGAGCAAAGATGCTGCTCAGGAGAAGCCAGTGAGAGAAGGGGGTGCAGAGAAGGCCCCTGGACCATTGTTGGCACGGGTGGGAGAAGACCTGTTTTTCTTTTGGTACAAGACCCTGATGGGGACAATCTGTGCAACCATTTGGCTGGAGCGAGCTGTTTGGATTGACAGGGTCTCACCCCAGTGATTTGCTTTAAAACAAAAGCTTAGGTGCAAACATTAGAGGCAGATTTTGTGCCCAGTGGAAAGTACTTTGATCAAAGCACCAAGCCCAGCGCGAAGCCTGCACAAGTGTTATTATTCATCCAAAAACCAAACAGAGTGAGCCAAAGGCCCTGTCCACACTGGGATCAGGATTGGGCTAGCACCAGCCATGTTGCTGCTGATAAAACCACAGGGAAACATCCCTACATCTGGAGCTTCTGTTCAGTGTTAATCCATACTGGGATGATGTTTAATAATGTATTTAACTAGAGTACTGCAAATGTGTGGTAAATGACATTTTTCACTATTACATTAATAATAGGTGTTATTTATCTGTTATTGCCTAGAAACATTTTAGGGGCCGCTGTTAATATTTCCTCAAAATAAATGTTTATGGAATCATTAACTCTGGTTTTATTTGCCATATTTCTCTCAAAGCTTCTGAGTCATGCCTTCAAGTCTGCTAGGATTTGTGATCCTATTTTCTGTTTCCTTTGTACATTTTGTCTGTCTGTGCAGTTTGAAGGGAGAATTGTAGAGTAGAAGATGGAGGCAAGTATTCTTTATTTTAATTAAAATGCTAACATAGGAAATTATCTTATTGAGTGATTGTGTTGTAACACAGCCACTTGCTCTGCCATACAGTAGTTAAGTGTGATTTGATGCTTCCTCTAGAATGCTTCCTATTCTCCAGGGCTTATACTGTAGCCAAAAAAATTCCCTTTAAGCTGAAACTTGGCACATAAAATCTCAGCTAAACTTCAGTGCTGCTTGAAACTTAAACCACAGAACTTTGCTTTCCCATGTTCAAGTTGCTTTGGGACACTACAGCTGGTGGGTTTTTGTATTGTTTCTTTGTGGAGTGATTGAAGAGTTCAATGTCTTTCTAATATTAAAAATGAAATGTTGCTGGCATTAATTCGTAAAGGGAATTCATTACTGCTGACTGCAGTAAACATGTATCATAGGCCAGATGAGTTCTGGATGGACATACGTATATCACTGCACATGAAGAAAAAATTAATTCTTGTTTTGACAGATTTTGTCTGTGTTGCACTTCCTAAATGGAAGTCTCTTACCACTTGTGGAGGGGCCATGACACAGCCTCCATGGTTGACCCTTGTTGGAGACAGAGGTCTCTGTTACCTGGATGTTTGGTCTTATCCAAGCATGAACTGTTGTCTCTTCTCAACAGCACAGTGAACAGTGGGACTGAAGCATCTTGATGCAGTGCCAATGATGTGTCTAGACTCTGCTGTAGACCTTAACGAATATTTCATCTATAGTTATTTACATGTAAATGGTTTCTGAAGCAAGCCAAGTGTGTTGCTGAGCACATTTCCTGTTCCCATGTTGCTGACTACAGAAAGCTGGTGATAATAATCTGACTGGCTAGTTAGATTTCTGTAGATTTTTAATCTTTTGATGATCAATGTATGCATACACGTGGGAGAAGATCGTCAAGCCTACTGTAACCTGAGGATACACAAAGATTGAGTCTAGCACACCTAGTGCAGAGCACCAAGTACCTGTGCAGCAAGGTTGCAAAGTTGGATGATATGTATCTGCCTAGCTTTTTTTTTTTTTAAAGTAAATTGTGTACCCGATTGATTTCAAGCCATTATTGCAGCAAGCTTTTCCAAGATCTTTACTGTAAATTTAGTAGTTTCAGATGACTGGGAAGTGTTTTCTAACAATTTTTTTCTCCTGTTTTTGTTTATATTCGCCCTTTGAAATGTCTTCGCACATAGAAAAATTTAAAGAGACAGTGTTTATTTGACAAAAATATCTCTGTCTATGAGATGCCTATGAAAACATTTCCTTTTTATAGAAATAAGGAAAAATGTTAGTTCTTTTGGTCCAGGAGAAAAGGAGCATTCAAAGTTGGAGAAATACTAACTGGCATTTGGGAAGAAGGAAATAAATTCTCAGGTAGGTGAATTTGTAGTTATTTAAGCCAGTTAAGGGTCATAAGGAAAGTCAGAAGGACATGACAGGACCTAACACAATGGCAGAAGAAACTGAAAGTTGATAAAAGCAAGTAATTTATCTTGGAATAATGAAGGGAGAATTTGAAATAGCCCATCCATTTTTGAGGTTACGAGTTAACTTCAATACGTACACCACTCAACACAGGTCAGTCAGAACTAGTCAGTCTGTAATAGTAGCTCGAAAATAGACAAGATGTTGTCTATTGATTGACTATAAGTCAATCAGAAATACAGAAGGCACACAGTTATTTTTCTCTCTTTTTTTTTTTCTCTTTCCCCCCCGTCCCCTCCCCCAGTCAACTCTTGTGTTACGTTCGTAAGCATTCAGTGCTCATATGTCAGCACAACTAAGGAAACCTGCTTTTGGCAGCAGAGACTCAGAAACTGATGCAGATCTTCCTGGTCTACCATTTCCATGCCTGTGGGGGTATAAAGTTGTATAAATCCAGAAGAAAGCCTGAATTACCATATTCTACCTTTCCATGGGTCACTCGTTCCTTTTCTCTATATTGAGAGACACCAAACCTCCAGTGGCTTCAAGGAAGTCCATTTCCATGCCATGCTATTGATCCTACAAGAAGCAGAGAGCTTTCCTGCTCTCTCCAGCAAAGCATCTACTTACCTGCTCAGCTTTGAGCACAACGGTGATTTGGGGGTTCTTGTAGGAATTCACATGCATGATAATCCTGGGCAGGAGCTGGGCAAGAAGGAACTCATAGGACCTCATGCTGGTGTGGGAATGGTCTGTCAGAGGACAACAGGGTGCACTAGTGGGTAAGTGAATTCCTTGTGTTTACGTGGAAGAAGAATGACTGCTAAAAATCGACATAATGGGGCCTGACTCTGTGCTCAGAGATTATGGGAATCACTGGCCTGAAAGAGATGGAGTGACATTTATGCAGAAGTGGCTTAAGATGAATGAAACCCCAATTCACAGCCATTACGAGGTTAGTCTTTACATATTTCTGAGAGCAGAATTGGTGAACAAGGTGAGTTAATAGTACATAAGCAAAAGTGAAGCCTACAGTAACTAAATTAAAAGCTAAAAAGATTTGGAATGGTAAAACTGAATACGTTTTAATTGAACATAATTCTATTGAAGACTATTAAATTACCACAGTGGAATAGAAGCACAAAAAAACCTCATGATAATGAGTGCCTGAATGAAAATTTTAAATGGATAAACTGAAAAATTGCAGGTACCCCGGTGTATGACATGCAGAGTGCTCATGATATGAGAACATGAATTATTTATATCTTCTTTAAATGTAGAATGTAAATTTGTTTTGAATTAATTTCTATTGGGAAATCACTACACAGTAAACATAACTGTCTCTTAGGGCAATGCTTTTTCCTTCTAATTATTATTATTATTATTTTATCATATTGTTGTTGGGAGAGAGGAAGAAAAAAATGGCAAATTTTATGGTAGTAAGTCATTCAAGTAATGGTTATCTTGAAAAAATGTGGTGCTTTACTTGGGGGTGAAATATACTGTAAGCTAGACAGCTGTTGCAGTAACTTAGGACACACAGACTCCAATTTTATGTTGCTGTGCTAGGACAAAGAGGTCGGTATCTCCTTGTTTTTCCCACAGCAGCACAGTAAGTTGTTAGACTGCTACAGGACAATGATGGGTCTGGCTACTGCCTTGTTACTGTTGTGGTCTGTGGGATGCAGAGGCAGGTGCCAAAGCTTAGGCTAAGGCAGTAATGGCCGTAGAAGTAGTCGAAGAGCGGAGGTAAAGCTCTTGTGAGTGGGGAGAGAGTTGTTAAAAGAATGAGTCACCGTTATTCTTACCTTTAGTTTCTTTTCTTTGCTTGTACTTGTACAAGCATGTTCAACAGTAAGGGGAACTATCACTTTGTGGGAATTAGGACAAACAGGTTTGTTAAAACACAGATATGCTCATAGCTTGCCTGTTGGTGTTGTGTTGTTCAAGTGATCATTGCTTCAGCCTTGCAATACTCCTGCTGGAGCAATGTATGGGTAAGTCTGGAGTAAAGTCACTGGGGAATTAGGCTTTCTCAGCTGTGTTTGTACTCCTAAGTTTAAATAATGTGAGGTAGAGAGCTTCTTTTGACTTCAGTGCTTGGGGGTCACTGAAGTATCTTTGTCTAAGACAGAGTTATCAGGACTGAAGCTTGTGTAGCTTTGCCTGACCTTTGCAACCCTTGCTGCTCATTTCTAATGACCCTTTATCAGGCCCTCTCTCCTGTCCCAGGAAATAATGATACCTTGTGGACAATGTTGTGTAACAAACAATAATTTTTTGTAGCAAGTGGAAGATTAAAAATATTAAATTATTTTGCTACACAGAATGCACTATTTTTTCATTACTTGTATCTTTGACTTGCAACCCATCTGGCTCTGCAGCTCCTCACTAGCTGCAAACTGTGTTCTGCCCATTCTCAAACCTCTGACAACGGGAAGACGATGAGCTAAAAACGTAAAGATTTTTGTTCTTATTATTTTGGAACAACTGCTCTCCTGTTTTCTGCTGTTTTCTTTTCATGGACCATTAGCAGCTTCCAAAGGCAATATCCTTTCACTGTCACACTATGCCATGGGGTGCCATTTCAACAACTTCAGACGAGGGCATTAAGTACAATTCTGGATGAGAGTCAGAGCATAACCAAATAAAAATAATAAAGGAAAGCTTGTAAGAGCAATTTGGAATGCTGTCCTGTGCTGAATTCATTTGCAGCTTAGCGGAGAGCTACCAATCACTGGTGATCAGCACAATACTCCGCAGCACCTTATTTAATTGTAAAGTATTTCATACCCTAAGAAACATCACTGTTCATTTGCTTTTCCTTTTTCGGTGATCATCTTAGCTGAATGCTGAGCGGTGAATCAGTGGGAGGGGAAGAAAATTCATGTTTCTAATTCGAGGAGAATAAAAATGGATTTCTTGTTGTTCCTCTCCCTTCCCCCTCACAATTAATCTGGAGTTACACACTTCTTAGGATAGTTTAAAAAGAAATAAATCCTGGAGGGAGGGAGGAAACCCTCATAATCCATTGGTAAATCTCTCAATGCATCAAGGCCAAATTGTGGCGGACATTGCATACAGGTGCAAGCCAAAGCATCCTCCTGGCCAGCAGTAGGACTGTGGGGCAGAAGCAATTTCCTTCAGCTCACCTCCCAGGGAGACAGGAGAAGGTCTATTCTACAGGTCCTCACAGCACCCCATGCTTTGTGGAGGTCTCGGGCTACCTGTGTTCAATGAAATAACCTCTAACTTGGCAGTGACTGATCTGGCACTGGCTTTTACATTCAGTGCTCGAACAAATTATTCATTCTTTATAGTGAGGAGAATCTATAAGGTGCGCTATGAATGGGCTGCTTGGAGCTGGAGCCGAGGCAGCCACTGACTCTGATGCTGCCTTCTCTCTCTGCACCTCTTTGGTGGTAATGGATATGCCATTTAGCAAGCACTGCTTGGAAGTGTGCTGCAGAGATCTGTGTAGAGCTTGTCAGTGGGAGAGCAGATCAGTCAAGAGGCTTAAGAGCAGGACTGGGAGGTAGATGGGATGGTTGCTGTCTTGGCTATGCTGATAGATCACTTTGGGATAGGTACTTAACATCTGTGTACTCTACTTTCTCCCTCTGTAAAACAAGACTAATCCCTCTACTCATGGATGCCAGAGTTTTTTCCAGTGATGGCCTGTGTAATAATATCTTAATGCCAACACAGAGGTGTTGGGAGACTCTGTGAGGGTTTTTAAAGTGCTATGAACTTGTGTTAGGCTAGGTGGTACGTATTACCAATGCTACCAGAATGTTTGCATTTGACTTGTGCCTTATGTAAAATACAGTTTTGTACCGCTCTCTGCTCTGCCGAAGAATGTTGAGGCTCGTGTAATTTTCTCCTTAATATAGTAACTATTTCACCTTGACGTGGTAGACTAGACAAGGGTGTTCAGTACTGGAGTAAAAGGTAGACTGGACACAAGACTGGAGCTGCTAGGGCTGTAAAGAGAAGGTTAGGGGCAATAATTTCCCTGTCTCAACTTCATCAAATTGGTACAGACTACTGATCCTAATGTGGTTGGTTTTATTTTTTTACTTCTCTGAATTTTTCCAGTCCCTTTTTGAACTCATGCAGACTCTCAGGATCTCTAATGTGCTTTGACACTGAGATCCACAGCTTAACCACATCCTGTGTGAAGAAGTATTTCTTTCAGTTAGTTTTGAACTGGCTATTGCTACTTTAATTTCATATGCCCTGCTTCTTACACCAGAAGACACAGCAGAAGATCATTCCCTGTACCTCAGAGACACTCATGATTTTATAGATTTCATAAGATACCCACACCGTTATCCCATGCAAAGGTGAAAGAGTCCTAGTTTATTTAGTCATTCATCTTACACAAAAGTGTGTCATAGAAAAGCTGTGTCCTACTCTTGACCATCCTTGCCACCATTCACTTTACCTTTCCAGTTCCACCATACTCTTTTAAAGGAGGGGGGACTGGAGTTGAAAATATGCGTAGGACCAGCACATTCTGGATGTATAAAATGCCATGCATGTGTCTTTGGTTTGTCCTCTGTGACAAGTCTGTCGTTCATGGACTTGCATTGCAATTATTTCAGGTGTGGCAATAACGTTGTTATAGTGGCTGTGGGTATATTGGGAGTCGTGGCACTGCATGATAGAACAGATATCACAGCTGTAAGTCTGAGCATGAGAGAAAGGAGCCATCCAGACCAGACCAGCTTCCTCTCCATTCTTCCTTGTTTGCCTCTCTGCCTGCTTTATAATGCCCCACATTTTATTTGTCACCTTGGATTGTTTTCCTCTAATTGTACATTCGCTAGAAAAGCAGAAAGCCTCTCTAAAACTGCTGGACTGAAAATGAAATATAGGATGGCTGCAGGCTATGTTTTTCTTTGCTGGGAAGCACTACCATGATAATTGTTTCTACAAAAAGAAACTACTACTCTGGAAAAAAAAAAAAAAAAAAAAAAAGAAAGGAAAAAAAAAAAAGACAAAACAGAAAACAAAACCCCAAACACCCTCTGTTTGCTTGAACCTACCATAATCTATTGCTAGTAATTATAGAAGCTGACTGCACAACAGCTTAATTTGACTTAATTGGCAATTTTTTAAAGCTGTAACACAATAAAAACAGAAAACAAACTCGGTGCACAGGTTCTAGAGATGTTAAATTTCACTTTACAAAAAAGCTGTAAACCTTCATGCAATGTGTTGACTTGTAATTCACTTCAGTTGGTTGCATATTTTCTCTTCTTTTTTTCTTCTGTTGTGATATGAAAGTGTAGAAATATGCAGCTGTATCTGAAAGAAGACTAAGCTTTGCCTTTTGCTCTCAGTGCTGGCTTCCAGTCTGCCAGAAATGTTTCACAGTGAAAGATTATTGAGAAGGAGGGAGATCATCTGGTAGCCTTATTACTTTGTTAATGGCCACAGGGCTGGGGTTTTCTTTCTTTTTTGTATTTTTTTTTTTTTTTAAGTGACTAGTAATTCTAAATGGTAAATTATTTTGCTCTCCCTAAATGTTTAAGAAATGGTGGTCTACTAGAGAGACAAATCCTTTTTGAGCTACAAATTTATCCGTTGTGGGTTTAACTTTAAATAGATTAGTAGTCCCCTTTAAGTCAATTGAGCTTTAGTGGGTATTACAGAAAATTAAGCCATCTGTACACACTACCAGTGAGATGATTTAATTACACAATGTTCTGATATGGTAAGAGAACAATTTATATTAAGTCAATGTTTATTTATTTGAATGTGAGCTGAGGATTGTGTAATATAATATACAGATATTATACAAGTTGATGTGATGACAGAATGAATTGATTTATACTGTAAGTACCTGAAGGATGCAAATCTATGTACATGCTTAAAAGATCAACTAAGGATCTACAGAAGTTAAGAGTTCAGACTTTACATCCAGCACCCTGTTCTGCAGCTCTCCTGTCCTATATGAAGCATCTAGTCCCAGATGCTTGGAGAGTGGTCCTGGCCATGGGAGTCCCTCAGAGCTCACCTAGGCCTTTCTCTGAGGACAGTGCTGTAGATGGAGGGGACTTGGGCAAGACCTAGGTGTGCTGCTTTTTGCTGGGGTAGTTATTTTTCTTCATACTGGCTAGTATGTGGCTATGTTTTGGATTTGTGCTGGAAACACAGGTAATGCAGAGATGTTTTAATTATCACTGAGCAATGCTTACACAGCATCAAGAACAGAAGCAGAAAAGCTGTCTCTCACCCCACCCCACCAGCGAATAGGCTGGAGGTGTACAAGAAGTTGGGAGTGGACACAGCTGGGACAGCTGACCCCAGCTGACCAAGGGGATATCCCAGATCATATGACAGCATGCTCAGCATATAAAGGTGGGGGGAAGGTTGGCAAGGAGGCCACTGCCCCAGGGACTTGCTGGGCATCAGTTGGTGGTGAGCAGTTGTGTTCATTTGCATCGTCTTTCTTGGATTTTATTTCTCTCTCTTTGTTATTTTCTTTTTCATTACAATTTATCACTATTATTTTTATTATTTTATTTTATCTCCATTATTATACTGTTCTTATCTCAACCCACAAATTTTACCACTTTTACCCTTTCAAATTCTCTTCCCCCCAGTCCTGCCTGGGGAAAGAGTGAACCAGTGTCTGTGCCGTGCTCAGTTGCTGACTGGTGTTAAACCATGACACTAGGGCACATTGCAGCTAGTGGATGGCTCCTAATGGACATCTTCCAGTTGACACAGTTTACCACAGTTTACTATAACTGCAGACCAGGAAGCAAATCAGAGTCAATCCACTCAGTGCATCCAGTACTGTGGAAAATCTACCCTAGACTTTGACATAAGTCCTCTGTTGACACCAGAAAGCAGACTCTGTGCTTTGTCTGAAGGAGTTAAAGCTCAAGAAAGATGAGTATGTGAAGCTGATGTTAAGCTACATTTGAACTTCTACAGTCCTTGAGCTGATGCACATTGAAGGCTATTTTAAGTTTCCTGTCTTATTTGACCTAGCTAGTCACCACTAAACAAGTTTGCTCTCCTCTTATTTCCTGTGATAGTGGCTGATAGGATCACTGGTTCCCCAGTATAGCTTTGTAACAACAATGGTTTGACTTGGTGGCTTAAACGGATTCAAAAATTGTCAATAGAAACACAAGAATCATCCCAGGTAATGAGGAAAAATGATCCCTACCTACAATAAAGCATGTGCAAGGTGCATAGTTCCAGTGGAAAATGGGTATACAGGCCATAGCACTTAGCTGTTCCTGGAAACAGACTTCAACTACAGGCCGATACTTGGTGTGTTCTGTGTTTATATGAAAGAGTTATGCTGGGTCATTAGTCCTCAGAGTTTATGGGACTCTCAGTTTGGCTTCTATACAAGCTCCCTGCACTCAGATGTGGCTGAGTACCCCGCCGGAGTGTGGTTTAGCCCTGAATCAAAGGGGTACTGAAGGTAAATTCTGACATCATGTGGTGATACATACATATATATGTCATTAGTGTTTTTTTTATCTTTAGAGTCTCATTGCTTTACGGAGAAAGGAACCATTAAAACGTGGAACTAGCTCTCCCATACTGTCAACTCAACACTTAAAACCTATAGGCCAGATTTGTCTATGTCTCTGTTGCTATAGACTTTTCAATGAGAGCGATAGCATGCTGCACACTCTGAACACTGGTTAGAAAAAAAATAGGGAGGAGAACCTTTGAGACTCCAGTTGCAGTATGAAGCTACAGGAAATTTCTAGTAGAAAATGGCAGGAGCTGCCACACAGGCTAGCTTCTCACAGTCAGTTTTATCTCTGTTTCATTGGAAAAAGGTTGCTAGCAACAGGAGCAGGAGTGGACCTTTTAAATCATTAACAGTCCTAACCTGCATATCTATTACCTGCCAACTGGCAGCAGCAAAGCGATTCATCTGATGTGTTCATTGAGCAGCAGAGAACCCTGCAGCCTGATTCATAAGATGAGAGAACATAATGGGGGACGTGCTGTTATCTACTGAAATTCACTGAAGGAGGTATGGGAGAAAGCAACAAAATCCTAGCTTAAGGACTGTGAATGGAGGGGGACCCATGTTATGGGTACCCCTTACCTTATTCCCCAGGCAGTTGTACGTATTTGTGTTGTTCTCATGAAATATATCTCAAGGCAGCAGAGGACAGCAGACATGATATGGAAGTTATGCAATGAAAAATTAGATTTGTTGAGGTCATGAGGATACTCAGTCAACCACAGAAATTTCTGTATTACCCAAAGCGCTTTCCCAACATACAGTCAGGTCCTAACAACTATGAGCCCAATTTAGTGGCTTAAAATGACAAGAAAAAATTAAATACCTGGGTAGGAATTTCTTTGATGCAGTCCAAACCTGGAGCATTTACCTTACTTTCATGTTAACAGGATTTTCGCCAGTAACCTGTTCTTTTTGATTTCTTCTAAACTGGAAGTACCACAGAGGGGGAAAAAGATCATTAGTATTTGCACTTCAAGGGAGTAAAGCAGTATGCAATCACAAGCGCATGGAGAATTAAATAATTGTGTGGGGTTTTCTAAGGCTCATGGAAGGCTAAATATGGATTTTTTTGATAGTTATTGTCAGGTTTTAATGATCTGAGCTGGTTTGTTGTCTGTAACTGGGATATTCCAGTTGCCACACAAATGAAACACTGGAAGTTTGAATCCGGGTATGGCTTCATAATTAGTGAAGATTAATTTACATGTCGATTTGCATACGATCTTCTTGTTTTTCTCCCATTACACCTGTCTCTGAAAAAAATTTTTCTTAGTGTAAGTGGTTCCTCTAGCCTAAATATTCATTTCCCTGTACACTGACATTGCCTCTGGCTAATACAACTGCATAGAGCAAATGAGTGCGTAGGGTGCAGAGAAGAAGCTTTTGGCTTTCTGTTCAGTTTTGTTATTTTTTCCCTTCATTTTTTGTTTCATATGGGAGTTGTAAGCTGTCCTGGTTTCCCAGGAACAGAATCATGGGCCAGCCATGCAGGCAGGCCATGAGTAGCCCTGAGTCAGCTGGGAGATTAAATCAAGGCAGCTGACCCAAGCTGACTCAAAGGTGTATCCCATATCACTTAAATTAAGAACATGAAGCGTGGAGTTCCTCTTCTTGGGGCTCCTCCCTCTTGGCCTGCTCCTGCTGCGGACCCTAAGGATAAGGCTGAGTAGAACCTTGTATACTTTATGTTGGTATTTGTATCAATTTTGTTATTTCATTAAATCTGTTTCTACTTCAGCCTATGAGGCTTCTCCCTTTTTCACCAGTTTCCTTTCTCAGTTGGGGGAGAGGTGATTGGGTGGTAGAACTGCTACAGTTTAGCCCTGGGTAAGGCTAAATGTAGACACAAGCACATTCTAAGAGAAAAGCATGACCCCAACCACAGCAAATATTCAGCCCTATTGATTTTGTTGCCAGTATTCACTTACCTCTGTCCAGAAAACTGGACCAATTGACCCAAAACTGCAGCTGGACTGAGTCAGTGTTGCTCTGCTATCTTCAAGGGACCTACAGCAGATACACTTATCACTCTCTGTGACTTACCACAACTAGGGATGTGGTCCCACTCTTTCATGGCTCAATTATTTCACAATGTTCAGAGCTGTACTTCTGCCAGTGAGTCAGCACAGTGATAAGCATCTTGGACATGACATATCTGTGCCTTTTAATTCGTGTTACCGAAACATCTCTTGTTCCTCCAGAGGGGCTAATTCTCAATACTGATCATGCACGGTATGGACAGCATAGCTGTCACCCAGGAAGGTTGTGTAGGGGATAACAGAGCACAGATAGGGTAATTTTTTGACACGTCAGTGTATGGTTATGTTTGCAGTTCCTGGCATATTGCTCTTTTGTAACTACTTCAGATCTTTCACTCAACAAGCTTGTTTGATTTTAACACTAAAGTTTTGGCTTTCTGCCTATACTCTCTAAACTGCTGGGCTTTTGGGGGGAGGGTTTAACAGGTTGTCTAGCAATACTAAGTGTTGATCTGAATTCTCTTGGACTTAAGAAAAAGTTAATCTATTTATTATGCATATGGAGTTTTTCCTAGCTTTTTTGACTCTACATAAAGCTTGGCATGATGTGCTTAAACTAATACAGCGGAAAGAATAGTTGAAAAACTCACTTGTGAGTTGTGGATCATTATTTGTTATAACTCGCACAGAGTCCTCTAGAAAGTGAGCTGCAATTTACTGTGTGTTATTTTACTACTCAGGTGTTGTAAAGAGCTCAATTTAATAAAAAAGGTGCAGAGAAGTAGTCCACCAATAAAAGGCAGTACTTCCTATTCAGTTCAAATAGTTACGTGCTAGAGACGTGCCCACAATGACCAGAAGAGCTCTGTAGTGATTTTGTATTCCTTAAAGTACCATAGGATACGTGCTTGGATATTTTACATTTCATGACTGAATTTTCTTTATTCTATTCCATTCTGTCTTACATGTGATCAGAATAGGGTACTGAGTCTCTTCTTAATCTTCTTAATAACCAGACAGGATTGGGAGCTTATTCTTCAAATTTCTTATTTCATGTTGGGTGCCATCATAGCCCAATAGCTTGTGTTCATGCTTCTTCCATACACAGCTCCTGTTATGAAAGACATAACTCCTGCACTTGGGAATTAACTGTAAATGAACTTTTTGACCATTACTGACAACTCATTCTCAAGGGTACCATGTAAATTTGTGAATGAAGTCAGGTCGAGATGTCTCCAAACAAACTTAATAATATAAAACTTCACAGCTCAGAAACAGTTCATCTGATAAACCTTCCATTTCTCTTCCACCCATCCAGGAAACTCTTGCTTAAACAGATTTTGTGTAAATATTTAAGGCCAATAAAGGATATATTTTTTTTTTCTGATCATTGGATTTTTAATGGAGATTTTCTGTTTTGTTTGGGGGGTTTTTGAGATGTTTACTTCAGGGTGTTTGTCTCATACTCAGCAGATACCTTTTTGTGATGTTCATTTCATAGCAGACACCTCATTATTCTTCACATTCTAGGGTGTCCAGAGAGCTACCAAAGACTGAAGTGGGAAAGGAAGCTGCAATGAACATGCAGGTGAGAAAGGAGATGCTCTTTCAAGTTTACATGAGTATGAGAATCAGTCTTCAAGGGGGAATCACTTTTCAGTGTTTTCTGTGGGAAGAAATATGGTTCTTTTCCCAATCTATGAGCATTAGTTGTACAAGCTGGTGAATAATAACGGACTGTGGTATACCTTAAATTCTGGAAGTAATGCTTTGGTGATAGCTTTAATGCATGCTTTATAGCAAGTACTGACAAAGCGATGACCTGAGGAAGCAGGTAATAGTATATGGTAGGTCATCTAACATTCCAAGTGGAGGAGGCCATCCTGGAAGACTTTGATTTAATTCTTGGCTCCGTCACAGTCCTTTTATGTGACCATGGACAGGATGTTTCATCTGACAGTGACTCGGGTTTTTTAGTTCTGTCAATTTTTTTCTTGTCTCATTTGGATTATGAACTCTGTAAGAAGGAAATGCCTTACTATGTGCTCCACAATGAAAAAGAAACTTGAAGAATGATAGTGTAACATAACCAAGTTTTATTATTCTAAGAGGCTGACTCAGTTCAGTGAGTAGCATGATGAACTCTGAAGGGCATGTACTTCATGACGCTGTGTGTGGTCTGAAATCTTATGCAGAGGCAGATTGAGATCCTGATATTTTAATGAAGCTTTAGGTATGAGGAATAATACACTGTCATATTAAATGACAGTAGTGAGTTATTTTGCCAATTTGCAAGTTCCCATAACACTGTAAACAAAAATTAAAAAGCCCTACCCTTGGAAGACTTTGAAAAAGAATCAAATCACACAAAACCCCTTGTATTTGAGAATAGTCTAAATAGAAGAGGTGCAATATTATCACAATAATTTCAGAGTAAAAGGATAAAGATAGAAAGACAAGTATTTCATAATGAATGCAGCATATAGCTTTTAAACAGGGCTAACATATGGACCACTAATGTGAATGTGAATGCAAATTAGATACTTTTGATTGCTTGAAATAAAGTCAGCAGAATCCCAGCTTCAAAAAGCAAATTGTGTGGATTTAACTACCTGAGTGCCACAGAAAGAACACTGTTCCTACAATATTTCCATATGAAACAAGGTAATGAAGCTAATTAAGCTAATTCTGAGACAAGATGCCCTAGATAACTTGAAGATGAATTGTATGTTTTCTCTGGCCCTTCTCTTTTTTTTTTTTCTCTTTTGGTTTACCTGAGTTTCTCAGATGTGGTTTAACCTTTTGGGGCCTCTCTGCTAATTTTGTCACCCAAAACTGTAGGTACTTTATAAGGTATCTGTCACTTTCAGAAGTGATACAGCTTACTACAAATATTTGCTTTTGAGGAGAAGCAGCACAACTAGTGCTGGTTGGAATAAGCAGGCATTGGGAACTCCTCAGCTCATAAAGTATGATATAGTAGATAGTGTGATAGGACAGTAGTGCTGGTACAGTGTAGCTCAGCAGGACACACCCTGTACTCAACCTGGAAGAGCAACCCCAGCCAGTGGAAGCCAGGGAGATGGGATATTTCCATTCCAGCTCCACATCTGGCTTGCCCATTTTACACAAAATCTTGGGCTCTACCAGTAGAGTCAAGAGATTAACTTATTACTATACCTCCTGATCCCACAAGCTTCTCTGTCAAACCATCTCTTCCTCATCCAGGGACACTAGGCTTATGCTGCAAACCACTGTCCTCTGCAACAAAGCCAGCTCTTTAGCTCCCCTCAGAGCCAGTGTTGCTTTACACTGTCAGATGTCTCAGCTCCCACCCCTGACCTGACCAAGCTAAACATGACCACATCCACACCCATGTACTGCTGATACCTCTGCAGCTGTGCTGGGTACGTCCCTGACACTGCCTCCCACATCTGGAGATCCCCTCAGTGCATTGCATCCTATGCTGTTTTCTAACATTTCTAACACTAGCCCAAACCCCTGCTATAGCTGCCATGTTTGGGGCAGCTGGGTTAACTTCCCCTTATTGCCATAACTTAGGGAAGGGTGTAGTGATCCTGAACTGAAGTTTAAGGGAAGAGGAAAATGACTAAATGAGCTCATTTACATCTTTGCCAATCACTTGCCAATTTGCAAATATGTGAATTAGCGCATTCTGAAATTTGCATAAATTGACACATGGAGCTATGCAAGACTTGGCAGCTATGAAACAAAAAAGAAAAAAAAAATGTATTAATGGCTGTGCAAAAAGGAAAAGAAACTTGTTCCAGCATATAAATGTCTTTATGACTATATGAAGAATGGGGAAATGGCTTTTGAACTTAAGATTGCTTGTCAGATTCAGAACTGGTAAAAACAGATGCAACTCTGTTAGTATCATTGCTACCCTTTTGTGAAAGTCCTGACACTGGGCTTCATGATTCAAAGCATTGACTTGGGCCCTCTTCTTTCTTGGGAAACCATAAAAAACAGTTGTGAAGTCTAAAAAGGAAAATTCTTATGAAAAATGCAGCGCACAAGGTGTTTTGGATGATTCTCTATCTCCTACACTGTGTGTTTCACGCCAGCATTACTTATCCCTGGCTGCACACTTGCACTCTGGAAATTATTTTCATTAAAACAAAGGATGTTTCTAACTTATGGCTGTGTTAAAATTTAAATTGAGACTGAAGGGCTTCCTGGACCACTGTTGTTGCATTTATGTTCACTTGTAGTGAGACTGCTGAGCCCAGGCTGCAGCCTGACTTGCAGTTTTCCTCCAGAAGGATCCCTGAGAGCAAGCAGGTGCATGGTGGGGTTTTTTTGCAGCTAGATCACCTCAGCTGGCAATCACTCTTATTTGGGGCCATTTCTTCCCTTGTCTTCAGAAACGTGTAGTAGCTTGAGATAGCAGCAGCCCCTTCCTCTCCACAGGGTGCTAAGTCTGACGTGTGCCGTCACACCCTCACCTATTTCAGGGATGGCTGCTTGCAGGAGGACAGGTAATGTATAATCCTCATTGCTTGTGCCTTCCCAAGCACCACTGTCTCCAGCTACTTATATCTGAGGGGACAAACTGGCTGATAACATCAATGCCTTGGGCAGTGTCAGTCAATGCCACACATTTTTATTAGCAGAGGAGTAACCGTCACGGATAGGCAGGGCAAGGAGTGATTTATGGCACATGCAGCTACATGAGGGGTAGCTGATGGTGTTTTATGCTAATAAAATTGGGCTTTTGTCAGTATCTTCTGCTTTACCTGTAATGGTTGGATTAAGCTCTACCAAAAAAGCACACTGTCACTCTCAAAATATGCCAAGCACTTTGCTAGTCTGAGATCCTGTTGTTACACAAGCTTCTTCCTTCATCAGTGGGTCTGACCTCTGTTGTCAGAACCACAATCTTTTATGAGTTGAAAGATGCAGAGCTGTGTGCAATGCAGTGACGTGGGATCACAAAAATCTCTTCCTTGAAAATGCCTTTTTGTAAGTGACTGCTTTTTTGACTGTAATGAAAATGATTAAGTTTGGCTGGAGTTTCCTGAACTCTTAAAAGCAAGACAGAAAAATAAGGAAAATCAAACTTGCTGTTATACAAAAACTTATTTTAGATTAAAATTTCCTTGGTTTTGCCAAACTATTATTTTACTGAGAGCACTTTTTTGCATTATAAAAATACACAAAATTTTTAGGTAAGTTTAGGAAAGCAGGGGAGCACTGTTTAGTGGTGACTTGGCGGTGCTGGGTTAATGGTTGAACTTGATGATCTTAGAGGTCTTTTCCAACCAGGACTATTCTATGATTCTATGTTGTAGGTTGAGTTTTTAAAAATTCAACTGAAAATTCCTGAGCATCTTCATTCTGAAGTGTCTTGACTTCAGAAACCCTGCTAAAACTTTTTGGAACCATTAGATGCACAATATTAGTGTATTTGTTTTTCCTAGATGAAAACAGTTTCAACAAGTTAGTCCCTGGTGATCCCTGTTACAGGGGTATGTGTATTTAAAGGACTGTTTATTAGGGGGCAAGATGGTATAAAAGCTAGTACTCTGTTAATACTTCCAAAATATCTGAGGAGGCTTACAGGCCTCAAAGTCTTACAGGTTCTTCCCTCTCTGATTTAAATGTCATACGCCATGCTGAATATGTTTAGATACTGTGGTCACCAACTACCTTGTAGACTACAGTAATTAATCTTGTGTTGCTCCCCTTAGTGTGGATGACACAATTGGCAATCTGTCCAGGTAGAGGCAATTATGTAGAAGCAGAGAAACATAATCCTTCTGTCCCTGAAGTGACACAGTACTTATCTGCCACCATTCCTATGTTTCTTCTTGTGAGAGTCAGCAACTATTTCAATTTCTCTCATTTTATTTACTTTCATTTACTTGCAAGTCATGATTAGATTAGAGAATTCTGTTGTTGCCTACCTCCCTTAAAATCCAGGAAACCAGAGCTGAGCTGATTCACTTCTTAAAGATCATTTAATTGTCTTAATGAGTTTGCTTGTGTCTTCAAATCTCCAGTGAAGTCATAGGCAGAAGTTGAAATGGTTTTATTTGCCTTGGAGAAAATATATCCACTTTGTACTAAACAAGTGGTTTACGTGTGTAACGCCAAAGCATGCACAGCCTCATCTGTCCACAGCAATGATGAAGGGGCTCCATACTGTCAGTAGCACCTGGCAATGTGCACATGTAAAATCTAGTTTGCAGACAGAAATGCCCCAGATTTTCAGCACTGCTAATTATTCTGAACCTGAAGCAGAGAGGAGCCAAAGGTGTGCCAGAACAGGAACATGTTATGCAAAAGTACTCATGCAAATATTCATATTTGTGATGGTCAGCTCTGGGCAATTTGCTCTTGTATAGGTCTTATTTCTGATCCTCTGAAAATAGATTCTCTCTTCTTCAGAGAGGAAGGAAAGATAACAGGCCTGAGAAGGACGATGCACTGAATCTTGTCCTGCTCCAGGCTTCCCAGGCAGTCTGAAGCAGATCATTTATCTTCTCTGAGACTTTGTTGTCCACTCGCCTAAGAAAAATGTAGCACATAAAGATAAATTGGAGGTTGTGGGGTGCTCAGGAGCTATTATAATGGAGATGATGTATATGAAAACTGTTGCAGAAACAAGTGCAACTGGCCAAGGGTTATGCATAATTTCCATGCCCTTCAAGGAGGTAGGTTAACTTTGGATAAAGATTTCTTGTCCAATTTCTGAAGCAAAAAGGTGCCAGTGGGTCTATATGTGCTTGTAGGCTGTAAGACTTCTCTGCCTCTCTAGGCTTTCTGAATTAAAACACAGGAGATTTGATTTGCACTTAGGATTAGGAAGTATCCTATTTGCTAGTGAGGCACATAGCAGTCATGGAGCTCCTGTGGAATCACTTAAAATACCAATCTATAACAATTTTGGAAATCCCATATGTAATCTTACCTGAGAGACACAACACAATATCGTTCTGCTGAGACACAAAATTTCCCTGCATGTAGATGTTACCCTAGCTGAACAGGGGCATACTAGATAATCAAGTGGGTAATCAACTCGGTGGATCTAGATAAGCATCTTCCCAGCAAACGTTTTGGGGCAGTTATCAAACATTGTTCTGTGCTCAGGCTCCCAGCTGAGGCTGTTCTGCAAAAGGTGGGAAGGGCATGGGTGATGGACCTGTGATTTGTTCTAGGAGCAGGAGCCAATGGCAGGGGCTGAGCAGTGTCAGAAGGGTCTCCAGGCCATGTGGGAGCATGGGAGCCCAAGGGCAAAGGCTGACTCAAGGCAGGCAACCTGAGAAAGCCCTTTTAGTGGGCTCCTGTGCTTCCCCGAGGGTGAAACTTTCATGAGGCCAATAACGCAACTATCATTAGCATTTTTTTAAAGAGCAAGGAAGGAAAGACATGCAATCAAGCACTGCAGTGCCTGCTTTGCCTTTTTACCTGCCTCCTGGACCGCTGAATTATTTGTGTGTGGAAAGCAGGAGCTCCAAGCTGGGGTGACAGTCACCTTATCTCCCTTTGCTGTGCTGGGTTGCTGCATGTGGGCTCACCAGCAGCCAGACCTAGCACTTGGGTCTGCCAAAACCCCTTGCTGTAAGGTTTCTGCAGTACCAGATGTGCAACATAGGACTTAAAGCAACTCCTCTTTCTCTCTATTTTGTTTCGTCTTGTCTGAGAAATAAAAGACTGCATTTCAAGCGCGATAAAGCACTTAAGCGCGTATTTGCAATAGCTTTACGTATTTAATAAAGGCATTTCAGAATGTTTTTGATGCTTTAGCCTGTCACAGTGAGAACACTTTTAATAATGTTTTCTTCTTTTGTATTTCAGCACTGGTCCTTCCTGTCTTGATCACAGTTAGAGACAATAAGTGTAAGAAATAGAAAACAATCAAATACAATCTTTTACACTTCCCCAAAGGTCTATGATCTGATTTGTTTCAAGTTCAAATGAAAGTTTGTGTCATTTCTTATTTAACAGCATTGTTTTCCCCTCTCTGAATTAATTCATCCTAGAGGCAGAATTGTCTTTGGATCTTTCTTGATTGCTTTTTAACCTGCTCATAGAACGTACAATCCTCTAGTGATGCACTGTTCTTTTGAACAGTTACATGTAGTTTAGCGGTCTACTGAGTTTAACCTCTTTGGTCTCTGGAATTAATGAGCATTCACACTTTGCTTGATCTCTCTGTATCCAGGTTGGAGTAAGCAATGACAATAGTTCTGATACAAAAAAAAAGCATTTACTTTGATATTTAAGTTCCATGTCTAAACACACAGGGAAGTGCTGAACTGATGTGGGGCATAGAGAAAACTAATCAAACTGTGGGAACTGCATTTTATAACAGGAATGAGCCTAGCACGTTTCCTGGACAGAAATACTTGCACATGCACTACCCAGTAAGCGAAAAGGATTTGAACAACATCAGATACATTGCATATATGGAGACAGTCTTTGTGGTAAATATCGCGTGAATCGGATGTGTCTTGGAAGTGACAGGTTTGGTATACCTGGACTATAATGTTTATCTATACTTACTCATTGCTCTTCGCCAGGCACATATAAATTTTTGTCCTAATATTTCACCCAGCAGGAGAAGACAGGTCTAAGGGACCCCAAAATCAGCGTAGCTTTATGCAGACACCAGGTGTAGGTTTTTTGTTTGCGGAGAATTCAACTACTTAAGGGTGATACTTGAGATTGTTTATTGAGTGAAAGTGCCTTTCCTGTCTTTGATGAAAGCAACAAAATCTCCATGTGGAGACAAGTGAAAAATGACAAGAGGCTTTGTTTGCGCTGCTCCTCTCCATGCACCTAGAAGTGTATCTGCACAGCTTTAAAATTTAATTTAACAACTTTTCAACTCGGATAGAACAAATGTCAAATGAAAAACGACTGGCATCTTTACTGAAAACACAGGATGTAGCAGCCAGAAGAGTTTCTGCAAATCTTTTGTGTAAATGGTGGCACTGCCTTTGCTGGCATTGTTATACGAATTATTGAGACACTTGCTGGTAAGTGGTAGAGATGTTTGGACTTCTCTACAGGCATTTGGCAATAAACTTTATAACTTCCATGTGTTGCAGATAATATAGGTCTAGTATTATACATGCAATACAAGCAAGTACTGTGGTCAGCTGAATACCCAGACTGGTTAAATTAAGATACTAAGGAGTAATACCTGTCTTGTGACCTTTGAGGTATGTCTCTCCACTTCTGCAAATAGCACCTTGCATGCAAAAAATCTCTGTTTTACAGGTAGGGTTTTAGTTTTAAAAAGCATGCCAATATGAAATGTCTGCCATAGTATAAAGGAATCATGATCTTAAAACCTCCTCTGATAACTGTACTAGTCATTGCTTTCCTTACTGTCTGCCATGAGTTAAACCTGTGTCCTAGTTATGCCATCAGAGTGGACAGAACAAGTACAAGTAGGTTGCACACAGCTGCAGATTTTGAGTTTACTTTTCAGAAACTGCTGGTACTCATGTTTGCCAATCAATGTGCTTCATTTTTCTAAATTCAGTGGTTTGTGATCCATGAGCTTGCAACCAGACTGTTGTGTGCTGCCCTAAAAGCACGGCATCCTGCAAGGACCCTGCGATGCTGTAACTGGTTTCCCAGGCACAGCCCCATGGGCCAGCCACGCAGGTAGACTGTGAGTAGCCCTGGGTCAGTTGGGAGATCCAATCAAGGCAGCTGACTCCACAGGTGTATCCCATACCACTTCATCATGCTCATTATAAAAGGAGGGAGTTCACTGAGGGTGGAGTTTCTCTTCCTGGGGCTTCTCTTTCCTGGCCTTCTGCTCCTGCTGCTGACCCCCAAGGACCGGGCTGAGCAGAACCTTGTACACTTTATGTTGGTGATTGTAATAGGTTTTTTATTTCATTAAATCTGTTTCTACTTCAACTCATGGGGCTTCTCACTTTTTTCCTCAATTTCCCTTCTTAGCTGGGGAGGGGTCATTGGGTGGTAGAACCACTGCCGTAGCTTAGCCCTGAGTACAGGCTAAATGTAGACAAACATGTACCTCATTTAATAGAAGACGGGAGTTTTCTTCCTCAAGCCTCCTCCCAGAGAAGGATGTATGGGTCATGCTCTATCTGCAAACAAGCTCAGACCTGGCCAGGATGGGCCACTACAGTGCCATAGGAGATGTGAAGGTGTCACGGGATGTGTTTAGAAGAGCTTTGCAGCAGGCTGGGGACAATCATCAAAGCCTCTGCTTGTAAGTTGGACCTTGCAATGCAAGAAAACATAAATTTTCTGCTCCAGTGAGCTTTTGTTTGGAGGCAAGACATTTATCCTAAGGAAGAGGAAGCAGAAGGACCATGTTGGCTGGTGAGACAGCTGACTGTTGCAGGCAGAGCTGGAAAGGCAGGATGAGCATTTCTAGTGTCTTCCCATCAATAAGAAATGCAGAGGGGAAAAAATATTCTCCCACTAAATTTTTTTTTCCCAGAAGAAAGTGAGAGAAACATACTCTCATTGCTGTGCTTCAGTCCTTCAGAATGGTTTCTGTACCAAATTAGTATTTCAGGTGAAGTTACTGGTTCTAGGCTGTAACAGTCCTTTAAGGTTCTGGTGTGCTCTAAGGTATATATGTTGTCAGTACTTAATACCCAAGTTTGTAATGTTCAGCAAATATTGGGCAGATATGGTGGCTTTTCAAACTCTTTAAAAACAGGTGTTCCTCTATCAGTATGAGAGAGTTAGGAATGGGATGCATCCCATCTCACTCTGGCTGTCTGGAGTGCAAATTTCTGTGCCTGAACTAGTGAGCCTGGCTCCCTTTGCAGTTAGTCATTCGGACAGATGAATCCTGTTCTAGATATCTGAGTTTTGTGCATGTAATCTTCTTTTTAAATTTCATGTAAGCAAGAATAGTGGGGTTTGTTTTTTGGTCTTCTACTCTTCCTGCTTTTGAACTCTATTACTAGGTAAACCCTATCACCCTTCCGAAACTTGGTACTGCTGCATGCTGTTATTGTCAAGAATAGATTTGTACTGATTTAGTTTATAAATGTACTAACAATGCTTTATCTGTACTAGCTGAAATATATTTACCATATTTCTAATTCTTAAAGTACTTAAATATTTGTTTAAGACAGATGAATGAAAACTACAGGGTTTTTTTCCCCCCTAATTCCCCACACTTAGGACAGAAAAGGCAAGCAGTTATGCTGCTTAAATTTTGGAGGGTTTGTGCCTCTACTTTCAGCACAATTTGCAGTGTAGATGTTAAGTCCTTTGCAGTTTTTGAGACAAAGATGGTTTTTAACGAGTCATTGACTGGAACAAAGTGAGGTGGTTATGCGAATGTTGTTAAGTCTAAGGGAATGGGGAGATACTGTGATGGGATTTGTTTGCAAATGTGGCACCAGATTGGAGGAAGATGACCTCCCATTTGAAGTATCATCACTTTCTCATTTTATTGATCTTCTCCTGTTCTCCCCAAGCATTCAGAAAACATGAGTCAAGCCTCGGAGAACACCATGAAAAGGAATGGAAAATAACTGAATTGGCACACTTTTCATTTGTCCTTTCGCTGTTAGTTTTGCAAGCTTTTTTTTTTTTTTTTTTTTTTTTTTGTAAGGAGGACTACAAACTCATTTTCTGTTCTTA
This sequence comes from Podargus strigoides, assembly GCA_028020825.1. Lineage (NCBI taxonomy): Eukaryota > Metazoa > Chordata > Aves > Caprimulgiformes > Podargidae > Podargus > Podargus strigoides. The sequence continues at coordinate 9,548,115 of CM051623.1, read as the reverse complement.
ATGCTTTGATTCTTGAGGATTCACGTGGCTCCAGTAGCTGGAGCATTAGGAATAATATCACAATGCATTCATTATAATTGTCATATATTCATGGGAGCTAGCAGCTGTGAAATAGATCTGGAGCTGAAAGTGTAGGAGTGAGCTTCCACTTTCTCTAGATACTTTGGGCTAAGGGAGCTGTAGCCTCCTTCCCTTGATACTTCCTTGGGAGACTTTCCTGGCTCAGGGAGGCAGCAGTCTTCTCACCAGTCACCTACACTGCCACTGCATCCAACTCCAGCTCTTGGTTTGAGGGTTTTCCTGCAATGTCCTCCCACACACTGATTTAGATGATCTCTTTTCTTAGCTGTACAACCAAAAAGTCCAAGGCTTCCTCTGTGATGGGAGCTCGGGCAGTCCAAGAAGGGCAGAAGTACCACTTCCAGTTAGAAATGTATGCACGTTAAAGGGTGATCTCTGAGCAGAGGTGGGACTTGTAATCATCATTTCTTGTGTGTCACAGTGACAGTTTACATTTTTAAAAAAAAAACTCCCTACAGAATTAATTTTCAGCATTGGGGCAATATGGGCAGCTTTTTATAGTTTGATAATTATTTATCAGCCTCTCTCCTGCAGTCCTGTGCTTGCTGGCTGCTCTAAAAGCTCACAATCAACAAGAGAGCAGTGAACAGAAATATTTTCAAGAGCAGATGGGATGTACCTTCAAAAACCAGGATTGTCCCAGTGAAACTGGGACATCTGGCAACCCTAAAAAAAAACCAAACTAGATGAAATAAAAATTACGAGACAGAGGAGCAGAAAAATATGTCTTTGCATTGATTAGCAGGCAAAGTAATTAATCTCCTTCAACTCCCCTTTCGGTCCTTGGTGTAAAACAAGGAGAAATAGGAATATTGCTCCTTTACCAAGCACTAATTCCCATACAGTGATTGCTGAGCAGAGTTTCAGGCTTAGAAGGGATATTTCACATCCTTTCCTCCTTCTTTCTTGTTGCCCCCAATAACAATCCTCATGTCATTTACAAACAAAACCTGTCCCTCACTATTTTTGTTGCTGGTCTTATTCAAAGTTTTCCTGTTGTCTTTCAGGTGCTTTGGATCAAACTCAAACCCATCTTTACTGAGCATGTTATTGTGCAAGACACCAGTCTATCCACAGTCCAGTTGGAAACTGTCTATCCTGGAACTGCTTTATAACAAGTTGATGTATATTGGTCTTCTCAAAACACCAGACAGACAAAGTAACATCATCTCCGCAGTTTCACATGCATCATCGAGGCACACAGTAAGTTTTGAGGTGGAAAGTTCACCAAACTGCTGAGTGTGAAAGACAGGGACAATTGATCTGTTCGTTCAAGAAATTCATGTAACTTGCTAGAAAAATATTCTAGAACTCCAAATGAACTCTAAGATTATGTTCCTTGCATTGCAACAGTTCAGGAATTATTTCTGTGCATTTAGAAGACAGTACGTGCTTACAGCATTTACACAGCATCTAGTGCAGTGGCATCCTCACCCCTGCTAGGGCGGGGAAAATCTTATGTGTTGTTACACATTATAAGCTACGTTGGAATGCTAAGCAGTACTGGTTTTGTACTGTGTTTCTTCAGCAAACAGCACAATATCTCCATAGTGGAAGCTTGCATTTTCAGTAAAGTAAAAAAAAAATTAGTAGAGAGGTGTTTGGGCAGTGAGCACAGGTGTTTTAATGGCAGTGAGACAATGTAGAGTGAAATATTATTACAAGCATCTTGTCATTCATCAGATGCCAAGACAACCCAAGAAATCCAAGCTCCCTGATATCCAGGAGAGGTGTGTTTCCCAGTATGATTGTAGGACAGTTAGTTACTATCAACTCTTCTCTAGCACAAATCTACTTGTTCAAATCATTGCGTTACTCTCCATATTCATTTTTGACAATCAGATTTCCTATTTCCCTTCGTTTTTATTTTTAATTTGTTACAGTACAACAGTTTAATGCTTTCTCAGGTTCATTTTTGTGCCTAATGGGTATTTCTTAATTTTTAACTTTAATTCCAGGTTTCTTTTCTAAATAATAGCTCTTACCTTTGCTAAAGCTAAAAACCTAAAATGCACCATCTTCCTAAAACTTGAATGTCAGTATGTATTAGTTCATAATTTGATCTCTGGGTGAATAGAATACATGTGTATGTCCTTGTAAACACAGTCTGTTTGTCAGAGACACCCCTCAATGACAGCCACACCACCAAGACAGTGTATGTGAGGGTGGGATTTGGCCTTCTGGGAATCTGAACAAATTCAGACTGAATTTGTTTTATCAAATTAAGAGCATTTCCTTAAGCTTTTTAACATTCCTTATTTCCCACTCGAGATTACTTGCTGTGATGAAGAGTAGCCCAGGTATTCAGACTGTTTTTAAAATACTCAGATAAAAAGACAGAGCTATTTATAAGCTCCTTAACTCATTCTAGAGTGAAAATGACCTCTGCTGGTGGAAATTTGCACGTCTGTTCAGTTAATCACTGTCATCCAAGTCTTTTCATAAACATTTGTGTCCAAATGCTGTTGCCCTGTTTTCTCAGTACATTTTCTTGCAGCAGTCCTCTAAGAAGAACTGGAATATTTCAGAGATGCTGAATGTTAGAGGATTGTCAGCGATCTTCAGTACCAAGAAGATACAGGCCCAAGAAATATTAGGCAGACTGTCACAAGTGCTGAAATACTAGAGAAAAGGCAGAGTGGCCCCAAAATACTTGTTCTTACATAAGTCATTTTGACCGTGGCACTCATTCCCGTGGCATCCTCTCCTTAAAAATATTTAACAGACTCCTAGTAAGGATAAAATTAGATCACATAAGTGGTAGTAGAATCATTTTACTCCTTTCTGTACAGAAGATGGTTTTGTTTTGCAAGATCGTCATTCTGCACTTATAGTTGAGTCTGTCTTACTTATTTTTCTGTGGGATCCGAAAGGTTTATGGTTTGAATTGTGTTTATAAAATGTGTCATTTTCTATCTTCTTTTTGATCTCCTCCTGTGAAGGGCACTTAGTGAATGGTAACAACCAATAAACTTTGCGTAGACAGTGGTATTAATCTGTGTGCAGGCATGGAGAAGAAGAAAATTATGGCCATGTAGATTTCCTAGATTATGGCAGTTCAGAAAATGTTGCCTAAAGTCACGGTACATTTTTCTAGACACCAGCTTACTGTTTTCTACGTCAATGTCCACACAGTTTTGTTATTGACAAAGATCTAAACATAAGAAAAGAAAGGGGGGGTTTACCCACTTTTTGTAGTTGCTGATCAGTTTCCCAGCTGTAACACAGCAGCAGGGAAAATAGGATGTGAAAGCACATATAGACACTCCAGTGTTTGTTTTAAAACAATTTTAAAAAAAAAACTTGCATAAAAAAAAAAAAATCCCAGCTTGTGAAAGCTTCATTCTCATAAGAATCTCAATTTCAACATAACCCTGTTTTTCACTGGGGAAAGAAAGTTCTTCAGAAACTTTCCAACCAGACATCTCTAGGGACTGTGCAGTCACAGGGCAGGTCCTGCCATTTATATGCTCTTTTCCCAAATTGTCTTCAACACTCTGACAAAAAGGGGGCAGAACAGACATGACAAAAGCCCAGAATGATCCTTTTGTGCCACTGGTTGCAAGATAAGAGTCATGTTTGTGGCTAACTTCACGGAGAATGCTGGAAAAATATACTTTTGGCACTTTCTTCAGATTTTCTAGACACACCCATAGAAGGACAAATACATGCAAATGTCTCCTAATTCATGACAGTCCTGTTGAAAAATCTCTTCTTTTTTTTTTTTTTTTTTTTTGCCTAGTATTCTAGAAATAGCTCTGAGAGGAATAGTTTCTCTTTGGTGTCACAGGTCAACAACCAAACTTTTAGATTATATTTGTACAGAAAGTATCTGTGACTTTAAATGTCTATGGAAGAAGCTGAGCTATTTGACTTCTTTAAAATTCTTATTTTACAGGAAATGGGGAAGGAAAATTTAAAAGATTATTGGAGAAAAGCTGACAGAAAATCTACCACTGAAGGGTTGATTTCAGCTTGCTGAATTTCAAGCGTAAGTCTGTCTTTATCATCAAAACAGTGGAAACTGTGCTTGATTCCAAGCATATGCTTTGCTGCTTCCGAGCCTAAACTTTGGACAGTTGAATTGGATTCAGTGGGGTCACACTGAGGTAAGGAGGGAAATTTGGTCATTGGGGTGTTTGTGCAAATCCACTCTGTCTACCGAAAATATAACTTCAGATTTGTCAGTGCAATTCCACATCCTTTGCAGTGGGTGAGACTGAATCCCCCCAGTAATGGTATAGTCCCCTCTTGTGGCTCATGTAGAGCAGAGGTGGCAAGTATGTGCCTTTTGTCCCCCTGAGGAGGGGTTTACCACTGCTTGGTAATCATATCCATCATATTGAGTGTCTCAGAAACTTACAGCATTTGTTCCTGAAGACAGATGTGCCTTTTAACAGGACATGACTCTCCTCAAAGTTATTTGAGATTGAGGGAGGAACAGGGAAAGGAATTACAGATAAAGCTGTCTAGAAGATTTTTTGATGTTTCCCCCATTAAAAATCCTGATCTGCCAAAACAAGAACATTTTATAGAAATAGCTCATCTTGACCAGCTCTTGACCTGAAACTGTTTAGGATAGCCTTTCTTTTGGCCTTGTTCAAAATATGCCATTATAACAATTTTATCATGAGGGGTTTTTTTCCTTCCAGTCTGAAAGGTTTTTTTATGTAGAAATGGAGTTTATTGAAATACATATTTTCAAATTAAATTATAAAAATAAAATTAGTTTGATATTGTGAAAATAGAAACATTTAATGCATTTGAAAAGGTTTGTGAAATTTCAGTTAGTACTTTTTGGAAAAAAGAGGGGAAAATACTAAATAAGAACTGTGGAAAGAACAGAAATCTGAATAAAATCAAAGGATTTTGTACATGGGGAAAGTTTAGAGAGAAAACTGCGAATGCCATTTGATAAGATGAGGGGTAATGGCCTCAAATTGTGCCAGGGGAGGTTTAGATTAGATATTAGGAAGAATTTCTTCACTGAAAGGGTTGTCAAGCACTGGCACGGGCTGCCCAGGGCAGTGGTAGAATCCCCATCCCTGGAGGGATTTCAGAGCTGTGTAGATGAGGTGCTGAGGGACATGGGGTAGTGGTGACTTGGCAGTGCTGGGTTAATGGTTGGACTTGATGATCTTAGAGGTTTCTTCCAACCAAGACTATTCTGTAATTCTGTGACTCAGTAGTTATATACTGGAGGGTGAGATGTTGTCTTTGAAACTCAGTTTCTGAGTCCTGATGAAGATAATCATAAATAAAATAATAAATTGTGTTCATGGTAACAATAAATTGCACCATACTGACTGTTGCAAAGATGTTGGGATACAGTGTCTGCCTTGGTTAAAACTCTGTGGAAAAGAAGCTGGTTTATTTCTGTTGGCCTCTTTAATTTGATTTTTCTCACTTCACCTCTTTAGTACAATGGTCCACTGTATTCACGCATGATACGTAGCTCCCCTCCAGGAGCTCTTACAGAGATCCAGATTGGATTCCTAGGTTTTCCCTTGATCTTGTTTTTTCTAATCTCAGTATTGGTTTAGTTAACATACTTGACTACAGTTTCGTGACCTGGCTATTTCATGACACCTGTCCAGTGTGAACTTTGAGCTTTCCCTACACATCAAGGGAGATATTATGAAGATATTTTGGTCAGGATTGATGGTCAAATGGTCACTCGAGGGCATCCTTTCCCTCAGGAGTGTTGCTTTCTGAGTTTGTAGCATGTACTTATAGAGATGTTTCATCCCTGGTGAGCGCTGAATTTAGATGACCTTAATATACATGTACCAGGTTGCTAGAGTCTTTATTTTACAAGGAGTACAGTGTAGAGACAGAGAAGTCAAATTACTTGCCCAAAATACTTAGTGGAAGTCAGAGGCTGAGCCAGGCTGAGCATATGAGATTTGCCCCAGGTGGTATCCATACTAGCTGGTTTGCTCAATCTCTCTGATGTACTGGGGCTATTGAAAGTGTCCTTGTCCCCAGCCAAAATGGCACATCCTGTATGTTTGGGGATATTGTGCTGCTCGGAGTAGCTTTGCAAGGTTGGATTTGTTGTTTGTCAGGCTGTTTATTTATTTTTCCAAGTCTGATGAAAGCAGCTTTGTAGACTTTGGCTGCGTTGTTATTTTCGTTAGTTTTCAAGTGCAGAATTTGTTTTTGTTAGCTCGCCTCTTTGTTTTAAAAGTCTTGTTTGTTCTTGGGATTGATGTTTGAGAGTGCTTTGTGCCATTTCCACGAGTCTTGAAGGCACCAGGAATTTTTATTGTTCTGATGAACTCTGCGGTCGCCACCATCCCCTGGCACCTGACTGACAACTAGGCAGGCCAGCTTCTTGTGGACATCTGGACCTTCAAACTTGCAGAAGACGATGTGGACTGATCATATTAAGGTGGTCAAGTGTTGGACATCATTGGGACCTCTTCCTAGCCCGTGTCTGCCTGACCTCGCAGGATTTCCCAGAGTGTTTTGCATTCACATATGACTCTGGGCACAGACAGGTTGGCTTGTGCCATCAACAGGGCAGCAGCCCTCACAACAGGTCTCACTGGCCCTGAAATCTGCACCACATCAACTTCCCACACCACTTTGAGAAAAAACTCAACAGTACAAAGCCTTCTGACTATGTCTATTCTCAAAAACACTTAGGTGGCACAGAGTGGATAAAGCGTATTTGAAAAACAGGTTTCTTTTTGATGTGAAGGGGTGGTGATTATGAAAATACCCAGCCCAGGTTAGGCAAATGTTTGTCCTCTCTCCTTTAGGACCAGGAAAGCTGTGTAATGTCTTCAGAGCGGCTGAGCTGAGATGGGTGAGCTGCTGGAGACTCTCACCTGTCTCTCCTCTGGCTTCTGAAGGAGCATGAGACCATGCTCTGTGGTACCCATTCTGGCCCAGGTAAGCCTGATTTACTTTCCCTTATTCTTTATTGAAGCTGCATTTGTGTTGTAAGTTTACCTCAGACAAGCACTGCTAGCAGAAGAGTGATGTCAAGGGAAGTATCTTTGGAGGACAGAAGTCCTTTTCTGCTGTTTCACTGCATGTAAACGCATCTAATAGAGAGGGAAGGTGTGTTTAACACAGCATGGCTGTGTCTTGTACTCTATTACTCCATGTGCACGGGACAATGCCATTATCAGTGGATCAAGCTTGAAGCTTATGTCACTGAGTAATTAAATATATAGTGTCTAATGATACTACTATCTATGATATTGAGCCATGTAGTTTTATTGGTCTGCATAAAGTCATTGACTTATCAATTGTACTCTTTGTTTTCTCAGACATAGAGATAGGGTTAGCAATTGTTTAAATGACATTTCTGATGAAGGGACATCAAATCTGGCCTACAACACAAAAGATTACATATACTTAGTGTCGTCCCCACACATACCCCTGGTATGCAAAGCATACTCTTATCAATACAGAAAAGTAAAATGTTTGCCCTCAGGCTTTCCTGTACCGGTTCACAGATAGGGGAAATTAATGTTCATGATGGCTAGCAGAGTCTAGTGTGGACAAAGCCTGAACCAAATTCTCAGTGGGTAATTTTCAATTGACTTTTGTAGTCTCAAAACTAGACCTGAAGTGACTGTCAGTTCAATCAGGAGTAATTTGGGGCAAAATCTGTCTACTTCCAGATGAAAGAAAAATAAGTTGAAGCTTTGTACCACAGAGAGAAAAAATGGAGTAATTATGGTTAAACACTTGTCAGAGCAATTCTGGTGAACATGTAGTATCTCTGTCTGAGATAGGAGGTCAGCCTCACCTGATTTCTTTCTTTACACACTGACACACACCAAGCATGCCGGTTTCCGACTGAAGTCAGCCAGGCTGCTTGTGTACTAAACTAAAGCTGACCGAATCTGCTCCAAAATCATGGCAAAATTGGGTATGACTAGCTGCAAGCAAGCATGATGAGGGTTTATTTCTCCGTGTTACAACATTATGGAGATACTGGTGAAATGCATACCCATCCCATAACCGATACTGGCTTTTTGAACTGTTACCATCAAATAAGAAATCTGAGCTCATATGAAAGGTTTGGGTAGGGATATAAAGGTTGGTGAGAACCAGATTTCACTTGAACTGTATTGCTATAAATAGCAACAAATGTAAAAAATAGTTCACACTGGTGTTATGCTTTGAAATGAGCCCTGTAAGAATGACATTGCAAGGGCCAATACACATAATCATTGCTGTATATCCTTCATGACATGAAAATCCTAGTTTTATCAAGAAGAAAAAACAAACATTCTAAATTTCAGTTCTGCAAATTTAGCCTTGTCCATAGAGTAAGGGTGAGTTATTCCTGGCTCTGACAATGCCAAAAATAAAATTAGCAGGCCACTTACCTCTTCTGGAATATTTCTCTGTAATTCCCTTGAAACCAGTGGAAATAGCAGAGGGTATATACCATTTACAGATTCAGCATTGCCATATAGAATTTGCATGCAGGCTCATGTGAGGAGAAAGGGAATGCTGCTTTTCCAATCCCTCCTGTGGTTGTGCAGGATTAATAGAATTAAAGCAACAAAATGTTTTTTACTAAAATAAACAGAGGACTGAACGCACAGAGGGAACAGACCTGTTGATTGGAGGACTGAGCTCAAACTTATTTTCAGACATTAAAATAAACAGTGCTTTTCATAAATTATTCATAGAATCATAGGATCATAGAATGGTTTGGGTTGGAAGAGACCTTAAAGATCACCCAGTTCCAACCTCCTGCCATGGGCAGGGACACTATTCACACCGAGTCACTTTGTCATTCAAGAGACTTCCCATCCTGCCTGCCTCACTGTATCTTTACTGGGTGGGTGTCCTCTATGTTTAAAGAAATGCCAAGAAAATTCTTTCCTAGTTGATTCTGTTGCAGAGGAAGGAAAGGATCCTAAAGCACAGCAGGATGGGACTAAAAGTAAACAAAATGCTAAGTTCAGTTTTCGAGGAGGCCTGTTATCATCAGGGTTTAATGTTTGCTTTGGTCTGACAAGACGGGCTGGCACTGGCACTTACCATGATTTCCTGTTGCTGCTGCAGGGTGCACCTGGAAGAGCACTGAGAGCAGCCCACGGGCAACGCGCCCCCGCTCTGCACCACTGCAAGGGGAGACCGAGAACTGGGAAGCCCTGGAGAGCTGTGGGAGGCAAGTGGAGAGAGCTGCCAGTCCAGGTATTTGCTCCCATTTCAGGTCCCACCCTCATCCCTCTCCCTTCTTGTTGTCGCTGTGCGCCTCTAAAACTGGTCCCAAGGGTGCACATTACTGTGCCACCATGGGGTCTGAGTGGGAATCCAAGGGGTGTGCTGAGGTGGGACAGCAGAGCAAAGTAGTAATGTTATATTTTTGCAAAGCTCCCTGTTCTTTGACAGTGTTTGCTCAGGGACCTGACAGAGTGGGCTTGAGCTCCCCATGAGCACAGTGTTAGAAAATAAGTTCAGGGCCAGGCATGGCCCCAGCTGCTTGCTTTAGAAGAAAGGGAAAAGGCAAACATGTCTGGGAATGGTGTTTCTCTCACTTGCAGACACCAGCAGGAACCAAATCCACTAATGGGAGTTGGATTATATTGGTGCCAAGCTACTATTTTATGGACCCTTTGGTGGACAATGGGAGGGTTGGTGGTCCTAATTATCCATCCTCCCCCCGTACCCACAGATAACAGTGATGTAAGGACTAAGGGAGATCTAGCTTCACCTCCCTTATCAAATAAAGCTACTTAGATGGTGCTGGTGCCCTGTCACCAGCTGTGGCCACTCTCCTGAAGTGGGGAGCCAAGAAGAGTATCCTGGAATGATGTAGTTGCCCTGGCCCCATCAGGGATGGGCCTAGTCCAGTGCTGAGGGAGTAAACAAAGCTTTTGCCAAATGTCTGATCTACTGTTCTGGTTAATCCATGCCTAAGATCCCTTGGAAATAAAACCCTGGATTCATGGATGTGGGCTAACTATTTATTATCCAGTTCCTTTTTCACTTAAACCTATGGTAATTTGGCCATTTCCACCCATAGAAGCAGGGTTATACCATTTGTATTCCATGTCAGTTGAAATAAAAATGATGTGTGACTATATATCTGGCGCAGCTTAAAGCAATAAAAAAGAATTACTGTCAATCCAGCAATCTAATAGACAAACAATTATCTGCAATTTGTTTTAGGGAAACAAGACAATTTCCCTCTTCACTATTAACTGTACTGTGCTGGTTCCCACTAGGTCTGCTTAGGGGACTGTTCATCTTGCTCATTTAACTGGATTTTGTATAAAATTAAGGTACTTTATATAGTACTTCTGCAGAATGAAGAGGACACTCAGCTAGATAAAAACCGTTGCATAAAACCCCAGCAATCATAAGACTTGAACGTTTCCTATTCCATCCCAGTGTTTGTGGAAATCACTTATTCCAGATTACCAACGTATTGATTCAGCTCTAGTACCCCAAGGGGAAAAAGCTGGAAAGCTAAATGATGGCCATACCTATCTGCTAGCTATTTCACACTGGAGAGCAAAAGAAATGGCATTTGTTCTGCAGATGTGCGTGATTTTGCGTCTTCTTCCTTCATCTGAAATGCAACATCCCTTGCCCTTGTTCTCTTGGTACCAAGTGCAGACCCAAAGCTGATGGCTGTTTTACTTGTGATCAGTCATGAGGAAGAACCTGGGACACTCTGTGGCCAGAATATCAAATTGGGTGTCCTTCACTGCTCCTGGTTGTTTGCAATGCAAATGGAGGCTTTGTCTCACATAGTGCCATATCCATGGTAACCAAATGAAGACAAGTTTGCATTACTTCCTTAGTAAAGTGTAATCCTTCCCCTGGTACATGTGCCAAAGAGGCATACGGAGTTAAAGGGACAGCAATATATTTCTTGGAAATGGAAACATCCAAAGCAGCTTCAGGCTTTTTTTTATTTGCCTTTTTTTTATTTGCCTTTTTTTTTTTGCCTTTTTTTTTTTGCCTTTTTTTTTTTGCCTTTTTTTTTTTTGCCTTTTTTTTTTTTGCCTTTTTTTTGCCTTTTTTTTTTTGCCTTTTTTTTTCCTGTTTCAGTTATCACTGCCCTCATTCCTCCACCCTCTCCTTTCCATCTTGCCTTTTTCTAGTTTTCCCATTGTTAAAAACTAGAGTAGTCCTGATTTCTGCTTTCTCTTTGCCCAGAGGCTATGCAAACAGTCATGCCTCCAAACTGTCAGCTTAAACACCACATCTTGGCACACAGCCTTTCCTTGCCCTTCCTGGTATCTTGGGAAAAAAAATGAGAGTGGAAAGCCAAGTCAAGAGCACAAGTTCTTGTCCTCCAGTTTTTCAGACTTTCGGTCTGTGGCAGAGCAGAGGCACAGATGTACCAGCCTGCAACTATTCCATTACATTAACAGCTGGATCAAGCCATACAGGTTGGAGCTTATCAATTTTTTTTCATTGTAGTCTTTAAAAATTTTAGAAAGCCCTTTTATTTCTCTTCTGATCTGTCAGATATAATGTGAGAAATAATAATCTATTTTTATTTTTGGTTTTAATTCCATATTTAAAGAACTTTGATTTTTCATAGCTTCGTTGACTGTCTCTTTTGACCAGCCAGGGAATGTTTTTTAGCAAAGGGACCAGGCTCAAACTGAGTGTACCTCAAAATTGTTGCTGCTGTTACTGTTTTCACTGTTGCTTCATTTCCTTGTTTGTGACAACCTGTGCACTAAATTTATGCACTTTCCCTTAAGTATCTGGGAGGCAGATACTGATACAACTTGCTCTCTCTCTTCAGCACAGTCTTATGCTATTGTTGTTTAACGTTACCTGTTATGTTTTTTCTCAATTAAGTGCAAGCTTACATTGTGATTAAAATGCAGCATGATGATACCATCAGCTTCCAATTCAGTTATTCACAGAGAGCAACACTGATTGCCTCAAGCAGCCCTAGGATTTATAGTTTGAAAAGATCAGAACGAGTTGATATTGTGGCCTCCGAGCAGGAATATTACCAAAGGCTTTACACAGACAGAAACCTACACAAATTTATATTTACCAGCATATGAGAAGGCTTGAAGTGTTACTAGAAGCTTTCACTACCTGGCATGCTTCCAGAAAAGCTTCATTCCCTGGAGTCACTTCACTTGTGAGTTTTCACATGGATGTTCCAGGGGTGCTTTGAATATCAAACTGAGTGTCCTTCATTTCTTTCAATGCAAATGGTGTGCATGCTGAAGAGAAAAAAAAAAATAAAAATTAGTATCTTCCTACAGTAGCTAGGATTTCAGTATGCTTAACCACTCACAGGTTGTTGGGCAGAGAAAGGGCATCTCAACTTCATTTAGCTGCCCAAAGTGAGGGAATAAAGTTGAAGACTGAAAAGGTTTTTGTCATCTTCTTTTCCTTCTAGTGAGACAGAGAGAAAACATGAGTCCTCAGTCTTCAAGCAGTGGTTTGTCTCACTAAATGGGAAATGAAAAGAGTGAATACTACAGACCAGAAACTACAATTGTTCCTGCTTGAGGGCAGTGTGCTAACTGCATCTTTCTTCTGGTTTACTGGAGCAGAGGTGGGTAGATTGATACCATGAGCTTTCGCCCTGCCATAGAAAGCATAGCTAAAACACGATGCCAAACACGAGTCACATAAATAAGTCCGCAGTAATAGTATGAACTATCTTCTTTGTTGTTTTCCTCACATTCTTTTCTCTTTTTTAATGGTTACTTAAATGCAGTGATTGATTCAGAAAATACATGTATATGAGTTCGCAGAGTTGATAATAGAAAAACTTCTCATCCTAGTTCTGGAATCTGAAAAAAAGCATTTAGGGTTTTTTTTCTCCATTCTGTATTGCACAAGCGTACTTTGTGTTCTGCTGTCACGCTGAAACAGCCCTGTCACCATAAATATGTTCAAATACTTTTCTGTATGAAACTGGAATTTCTTGGGAATTTAATGGCCTTCTTAAGTCAAAGTATCTGAGATTTGTTGCTACTTCTTGGTTCATGTTTGTATAACAACAATTTTAGTTGCATATTTCTCAATATTAAACTTAACCGTACGCTGTTTACTCAAGCATTGGTGCACCTGGATATGGAGATGTTTGCATTTGTAAATGTCTAAAGAGAGTGGATAAATATTAACCAAGTGTGATTGAGTAATCACTTGACAAATGGAAAGGGAAGACTAATATTAACAGCGTTATCCAGCAGGTATCATACAGAGTGAGGAATATGGTGTGAAGCTGATGAAGTTCAAGATCCTGTTTCAGTGAAACAAACACACTTTACTGTAGTTGGTGGCAAGGAGAAAGGTTCTGTTAAATGTTGGCAACTGAAGTGAGACAAATCTGTCTGGGAACCTGCCATAAACTGTTTATGTGTTTTTCAATTTTTAGAAACTTTTCATTTCTTGCGTTCTGTAGCAAAGATCTGGTATAAATTTCTTGCTGATGCAGAGTCCTTGGTTTCTACCTTGAAACCTCCTTGGAGGTGGGGGGGAAGGAAAAGGGAAAAAAAAGAAAACAGATTTCCAAGATGTTCTCAGTGTGTTATCAAATGAACAAAACACACAGAACATGGAAACCAGCCAGTCATTCATTCCATCAACAGATTTGCAGAGCTAAATTTGCTTCTGGAGAGCAGTTAGAAATTAAAACACACACAGATGATGAGTGGTGCTGGCACCCAAACTGTGATCAAGAGGACACTCTTGTCTGAAAAGATGTACCCTATCAGATTAATCATTATGTGTTAATTAATTTGAAATCAAAAGGATATCTTCTGTTGTCTATGCACAGGAAATTAATGGTGATAGCACTAATTAAATGTAATGGAAGTTACCTCTGTACTTCCCACATCTGGGGCCAAACTCTTTATTGCCCTTCATGTTGTGTCATTTACAGTTCAGTCCCATTGTAGCATCTTACCCTCACTGTGCCCTGCTGTAAACGGCTACGCAAGTCGTCAGGCAATGGAGAATCAGGCCAGTGGATTACTCAGTTGGGAAGTGAGCTAAGTTCAGTTAGGCTAGCTCTAAACTTTGACTTCTAGCCCTAAGAAGGTGTGTTACTGTGTCTCCTTTGCTGTGAGTCATCCTAACATGAAAAAATGGTTCTTCTGTCTCACTTTTCCCCTTCTACTTCCCAAAACACTACTGTACTTTCTTTGACTTCCTCCTACTGTGTAGGTGTTTCTTCTGGTAACACTTCTGACAGATGGGAGGCTCCATTTCATTGCCGTCTTTCTTCTTTGACCAAATGCAGCAACAGATAGTTTCTCACCATTCTTGTGTAACTGCAGTGCTCTGACTGGAAGGAGCTGCAGCAAATACACGAGACTCTGGCCAAAGGTCTCAGAAACACAGTTCATGCTGCATATACCATCCTTTGCATAAAGGAGATTGCTAGCTTGTTCTTCCAGTCTTTTACTCATGGCTTTTTATTGGTCTCCAGGTCTCCTAAAATCAGTGGGTGTATCAACCCAATGACAAATGACTAACTACAACTAAAAATCTAAGTGATTTCAAAGAATGTCACGTATTCTATTTGTCCTGAGGACATTCACAAAAGGGACAGGAAAGCGATTTTTTCCCCACTCCAATCATCGGTAGTTGGCTTTGTAAAATCTTTTGTCTGTAGTGTCACATCTGTGCTGTTGTATGTGACTATGGTAGACCTAGACACGGCTCCTTAGGGTTTTCAAGCCAGGAGAGTCATAAAACCACTTCTCTCAGCTGCCTGTCCACCAAGGTGAACTGCTTTTTGCTCAGGAAGTGGTGGCAATGTCCCAGATGATGCAGATCAAGCATCTCAGCAAAGCTAAGTGGAGACATCTCTCCAGTGGCTGCTGAGCTGTGCCTTCCTTGAACCAACGCTCTCTGGGTCAGACAAAAACCCTCCCAAATTAACTAAATAAACCAGCATTTAATAGGTGTTCACTATCAGTGCCATGTCCACTGATACTGAATCACTTAAAAGATGATCTTGTTGGGCTTAATCCATTTTTCTCTCTGAATGTCTTTGACACAGCTTGGTTTCTGTGTCTTACCATATGCACCCTTCTCCCCACCCCTTCTCGCCATCTCAGGAACAACACCACCTTGATGTGATTAATAATTGCATTGATGGCTGTGAGAGCATTGCCTTACTAGTTTGCTTGAGTAGTTTTCACATTCTGAGGGGTAGCAGCTGGGCAGCTATATCAGTGGCATCATACCAAGCTCACTTTTGGTTGCAAACACATCTGAACATGTGGGAAAAGGTTCATTTCTGAAAGATGTGGGAATTGACAGGGAACAAGATGCCCTAGCATTAGTCATTGTAGAGAACTTTAAAATTTCTGTTACAGTTGTACTGAAAAGAACAAAAAGGACATGTTATTATACTAATCAGGGTAGAAGATCCTGCTGGAGAAAAATCTTACAATTCAAATGGATAACATTGGAAAGAGACAGTGTTATATTTGCATCGCACACAGGAAACTGAGATGCAAAAAAAAGAGGAGACTTGCCCATTCAAGAAGGAGCCCATTTTTCCAGAGTACCAGCTCAGGGATTTCACCTCCAGAAATTGCTACTCAGTGTAACACTTGTGGTTGCAGTTTGACTCCATTCTCTTCATCAGATGGGGAAAATCACCTTGTGTTGCAAAAACTCATCTTGTTTTCATCAAAACTTCACCTTTGTTCTACTGTTCTCACTTCTGCCTCCATGAATGTGCCACTTGTCAGGGTATGTCACCTGCCACCTGGGATCATCTAACCAGCGATCTCAGAGCTCTGTGTTTAGTCCAAGGCTGGGCTGTTTTCTTCAGTCAGTGGAAAAAAGGACCTCCAAACAGCTCCTTGTGTCCTCCTAACCCAGGTGTACTGCTGTGGAGGTGCTTTACTCTTCATATTGACCATAAAGGAAACCTAAAAGACTAGTTTGGAGAAAACATGCTGGCTTACTGAGAGATCTTAATCTTCAGTGGACCAGTAATGAGTTTACAGGGCTACAGCTAGGCAGAGGCTTAGAGCTTTAAAACAACTCTTGCTCTGTAGTTTAACAAAAAAACCCACAGAGTAACCTTGCAAATCCATATATACTGCACTCTACACATCAAAATTAGATCTCTGAGGACTTACACGTAAAGACTTCTGATTGCTGCAGTCTTTCCTCTCTCCACACAAAAGTGGACTGTCTCCCCCATTTCAAGCTATGTAGGAACTGTGCATCAGGATGCATTCATGTCAGACCAGAAAAGCTAGTTTTCTGTTTTCATGAGGACTTCCAGAATATGGATGACTGGCAGATAATAGAGACAAATTAATAATTCAGGGTTTTACTGTGCTTTCTAAATTTGGTTAAAAAAAACCCTCAGCTTACTAAAGGAATTATTATTTATCTGTTGCCTGATTTCTCCAACAGGAAACAGGATGTCTGTAATGTTGAAGTTTCTAGTAGGAAAACTGTGACCCCTGAAAATTCAGAACAAAATATTCTACTTTGTCTTATTTCAACCAAAGAGTGAGCTTTTTATTTTGTTGAACACCATCAAAGCACTCTTTCACAGCTATTCACTCTGCAATGACATGTCTTGCTTACGACAGTGCCTCACGAGAAATGTATCTCAGTGCTCTGTTCATTTCCAGGGTATTCTTTGAAGGATAGCATTTCCCAGCATTTGTCTGGATAGCTTTCTGATCAAGCTGTTTGCTACATCATGGGAATTTCACAATGCTGTGTGCGCAAGGGAGATGTAGCCTGCCGCACAAGCATGATTTATGGCGTCAACTGTGGTTACACATACCTACAGCTCTGAGGCAATGTGCTACCATAGAGAAATATAGTTTAACCTTGAACTTATTTAAAAATAAATGTATTTTGGTCACTAAAATTCTGACTTTTTTGTTAATTTTTTGCCCTTCTTCAGGATAAAAATAAGGTCTAAATTACTTCCCATGAACTCTTCAGTATGACTTCATGGATCTGCTGCTTAAGCAAATGCAGCTGAAGTGTATTTCACCACGCAGACACAGATCAGCTGAGAGCTGTCATGCAGCTGCCTCTTATGTGATGCACTGAAAAGACTTTTTCTTCCATTCCTCTTACTCCTGCTCCAGATAAGCTGATTTAATTGGATTCTTAGTAAAATTTAAGTTCAGAAGTGACAGGCTTTACTCATGCAGAATGCTGAAATTGCATGGGTTTTGTCTTAAGCACGAATGCAGGATTTGAATCTCAACAGAGACCAATGTATGTTGAGGAGAGGGTAGATGGTGTTCACAGGAAGCAGAGATGAGCCTATGGCTCTGTTTTTCTACCAGCTGTTCCCACTCAGCTCATCCATGCCCTGAGTGCCCTCTGCTGTGCCTGCCCATCGGGCTGCCTCCCTGACTTCGTCTCTTCTCAGGAAAGAGCAGCTGTTCTTTTGAGGATTTAATTTCTTTGTCTTTTTTTAATGGTTTTTGTCTTACAGTCTGTCTACAAGTGGAGATAAGTCACAAAGCCAAGAGCAGGCAGGTAAGACAGAACATCATTTATTATTTCTAATGAGGACTGCGTAAATGCAAGATGTTGAACACCACAGACCTCTGAGGGTGGAGTTATTGGGAAAAGCTGATATTCATGGGTAAGCTGTATATTTTTTTGTCCTCCATTTGGAGTTATAATGAGAAGATTCTCACATGAGGTCTTCAACACAAAAGTCTTAAGCTCAGCTTCTCCACTGGCATGGTCTGATTTTCTTCTGCTAAAGGAGTAGAGGTTTCCAGGACAGGTTTGAACAGTGGTGTGGAAGTTATGATACAAGAGTTTCAGGTGACTGAAATTCTGCCTGACCTGAATGCAGAACTTCCCGCTGTTCTACCTGTTTTCCTGATCTGCTGCATGTAGTGAACTTGGAGATTACTTAATTTTTTTAAGAGACAGAAGCCAAAATCACCTCACAGCTCCTTATAAATTCACAAAAACATTCACATTTTCAGTGCTTTTGGAAGCCCAAAATATTATTTATCAGTGCTTTCATATCTACATTTTTTGTTTACTGGGTTCATTAAGAGATGCAGTCCAACAATATGTGATTTAATCTTGTCTCTTGTTAATCAGAGATTACTGAGGCTAAAATTCCTTGTCTTCCCTCAAGTATCAGAAACCATATTTTACTTAGTAAAATACATTGTTCATAAACAAAGATATACTTAGATGTGCAGTAAACAGAGCACTAATTAGCACCACAGTTGGTTTACAAAGTATTTTTGTTTGTTTGTTTGTTAGTTTTCATAAGGTTTTCTGACAGATTTCTAAAGGGCATTATTTCCCCCAAAGTATCTTCCAGTTTGGTAATGAGATTCAGTGTTTCTTGTGTCAGGAACAAAATCCTAACACAGATCAGAAAATGTAAATACCGTACCCTCCCCATTACTATTTCTGTGACCTCTTAAATATGGAGAAAATAATCTCTAATATTTCAAAACATCAATCTCTTTAATGAGGAACTTCTCATGAGAGTCTTCTCATTAGAGATAGAAGTGGACACTCTAACCATGAGTGAAATGGCCCATGTTGCATTACCTGCAAGTGCAAAGTTTGTCCAGGTCATGAGGTGGACACAGGCTCCTGAGCAGTTTACTGCCACTTAACAGGATGGATGGCTTAGCTTTGCTATCAGTACATTATTGGCATGTTCTTGACCCACAGCAATACAGGAAAATTCAGCTTCAGTTTAGCATACAACAAAAGATAGTTGAGGTGTCATACCTAGAATTTACCTAGGTTGTGGGTACAGTCACAACAGCCATTGCCTCTCACCCAACCTATCAAGTTCTGCCCATTTGATCACGAGTGTCAGCCCTTGATTTTTGATGACCTGCTATTTCCTACACCTCCTGCAAACACTAGGTTTCTTGTCATTAAAGTATTTACTTAACACCCTGACCAGTGTTTCACAGTGCTAGGTTTTTAGTTTGTATTCATTCAGTCCCAACAATATCGAGGAAATCACAGCAGCAGCCAGTTTGTGGTATAATGTTCTGTTGCAAAGAGAAGTGCCTACGTGCTGCTAGGGAGAAATTGTATTAACTCTCACTTTCAGATCTTACTTTTTACATTCTAAGCATTTTTATAGTGAATCTACAGCTTCTGTTGGCATGTGAGTAGGAAATAGCATGCAACAAGAAGCTGATTCTTATTCAAATTATGCTCGGTTTGCTGCTAGGAAGTCTGGTTTATGTTACAACAGCAAATTACAGGATGTCAGTAGCCTTTATGTTCTCAATTTGGATCGACATCCTTGCACTGAGTAAGCCAGAAGGAACTCATGGTAGAATTTATGAGCTGAAGAATAATCCAGTAGAGAATGTGAAAGGTGGTTTCCACCTTCTTTATTGACACAATTTTCGTAAATAGAAAACTTTAAAAGCAGGACAAAAAAAATATCCATCTTGTGGAATGCAGAAGGATATCTGCTGTGCTCTTAGACAAATGCTACCCTGGCTTTCAGAGGATCAGCCAGTGTGCTACTTCAGTGTTAGGAGGGGAAGTGATAACTACAGGCACTGCGTATTTGCATCCGACTTCTTTCTCATCATTGTGAAATGATGAAATGTGCACCTTACGGCACATTATGGACTTGGAGTCCAGTAAACAATGTTAGCAGTTCCTGGACAAATATTTTCTCCTCTAGAAACTTGCAGTTGTCCTGCAACTGTCTCACTCCTCTCAAACACATTTAGAGCATGATGCAAAGCCCAGTGAAATAGATAGTAAAATACTCGCAACATTTCAGTGAATTACACCTGAAAAGCTGTTACA
Organism: Podargus strigoides; assembly: GCA_028020825.1. Lineage (NCBI taxonomy): Eukaryota > Metazoa > Chordata > Aves > Caprimulgiformes > Podargidae > Podargus > Podargus strigoides. Next base: position 9,528,288 of record CM051623.1, on the reverse strand, counting down.
CACAAAAAAGTTGTACCAGCATGTTCTAGAATGAGAGTTTAAAATAATATATTTGAAATGTCGGGGGGGGTTTACTCAAAATACAGATTATAAATTCATCATATTTTCTGTATGTTTATCTTCATCGTCTCTACAGCAGACAATGAAGCCCAATTCACAGTGCTTACTTTTAAATAGCAGAGGCTTGGAGTGTACCACTACTGGTTTGTGAAATGTAAAGGCACCTATTCTCCCCTTCTTTTTGTCATGTGTTGCATTTATCTGTGACTAACATATACTGTGAGTTTAACTTCCCACAATGGTATTGTTCTGTAACTTTGCCACTCAGGCTAAAATGTTTCCTTGTATAATGCAGTCAGTCTCTTGGTCTTTTCTCTAGTTTAACAAATTTCTGTTTAGAGGGGGAAAAAGGTAAGAAAATTAATTATTTTTGTTTCTTTATTTCTCCAGTTTCCTTGTCAGTATCAAAATGGTACAAATGACCATACAAAGCTACAGGAGGTAGGTGTCAGACACTGCAGAGATCTGTTATAAGTTCTTTTTTCTTCCTTTTCTTTTTGAAAAAAAAAAAAAAAAAGGGGGATTTTAGGTTGTTTTGGGGGTTTTTTTCTTCCCTTAAACTGATAGCAACAGTGTTCAAAAATCTAAATATACCTCGAGGCCTGTTTAAGACCTGAGCTGATGGATAACCTGCAATGATAAAAAAATTATCAAGGCAATGTTTCCACTGTATATAAACATTTGCTACTGATCTTGATAGGTACATGTAGGTAAAGTTAAGCCTGGGTGTAACAAAAGCTTGTCATCTTACCTATTGTGAAAGACTGCCATGCTACAGGATGTTCCTTCTACAGTGAGCCGGCTCTGAAAAGCAGTTATTTCTCTGCAGATTAGCAGATACAAACTCAATGAGAAACTAAGCACAGGATTTCTCTCAGGTGCCACTCCTGCTGCTGCAAGTCATTGTGCCTTGTCTCTCCAAAACTTTGTTAGGAGCAATTATATCTTTTGAAGTAGGTGGCTAGAGAAACCATGCTCCCTAAAGGTTCCCCAAAGATTCACCATCTGTCAAAAGTGAGCCATTCTGCCACCTTTATAATTAGCATTTACTGGTACCTCACACCTACGTTCTCACACCTACTGTAACATACTGTTCTTGAGAATAAGCGTATTGCCACACTCTCATGCCAACTCTTCTTCTAAGACTTTGCTATTATTTATCGTTATAAACCAAGAAAAAATGCAAATGTTTACTCTAGGAAAAATTTCATAATGACATCCCAGAGGAGCACATGAGTAAACACATTTCATTGTTGCTTTTTTCCAACTAGGTCCCTGCAAGAGTTTTCAGAAAGTCCGGCTATATCAAGATGCAAGAGTCAGAGCTCTTCCTGTTCACTCACTGGTGCACCCCAGAGGTTAGTTACTTCCATCTATTTCCAGCTAGGAATACAAGATATTAGAATTGTAGAACTGGTTTGGGTGGGAAAGACCTTTAAGATCATAAGGTCCAACCGTTAACTGCCAAGTCATCACTAACGTCCACAAGCACCACATCTACATGTCTTTTAAATACCTCCAGGGATGGAGACTCAGCCAGTTCATTGGCCAGTGTGTTCTGAATAAGCACTTCAAGGTCTTAGTTTGAAAAAAGCACCTCCTCATTTATTTGAACAAGATCAAAATGACTGTCTTAATAACAAGTGTCAGATCTCAAATGCATTTGTACCCGTTAAAAAAAAATAAAAATAAAATAAACCTACCTGAAACTGCAGTGGGCTTTAAATCCACTGGGAGGTAAAAAGGCTGCAAGGTCTCACAGCAGCTGCAGCATGGCTTATCTGTTTTGTGTCTAGAGAGAAGTGAGCCTGCAGAGCTGTGAACCTACACCTTTTATTGATATTCTATCTAGATCCCATGCTGCCAAACTCCTCTGGGGGGAGGAATGTGTGTTAATTTCTTAGCAATGTGAGCAAAAATTACTACTTTCACTTAAGCAGTATTCTCCACAAGAGGGGAGAAGAAGGGAAGAGAATTAACTAAAAAAAAAAAAGTCTATATGATAGCTACTGCAAGAGAAAAGTGGTACCATGAGAGTGGTGTAAATAACCCTGATGTTTTCACTACAGCATCACTGAATGGCTGGAGCTCTGGGAAAAGGATCCGGTGGAGATTCTTCTTGATTTGGGGTTTGGTACAGAAGAACCTGATGTCTGCACTAAAATCCCTCCTCGCTTCCTCAGTGGTGTTTCTGTAGCAAAAGGGATCAACATCCGAGTGTTTTTGGAAGCTCAGAAGCAGCGGATGGACATTGAGAGACCAAACCTATATGGTAGGGAGAGAAATTTTGGCAAAAGGAGGAATTTTAGCCAGGAGGTAAAATAAGTAGCAGGGGGCAACATGTACCCACCATCATTGGTGGTGTAAACCAATACACAGGAGCCAGGCCAGACATGAGCTCACATTCCCTTTTCCCCTTGGTGAGAGCAGGACCACTCTCACAGGGAAATGTGGTGAGCAAATGACAAGGTCCTAAGTTACCATGACTAGAGTTGCCAGAGCTTGTGCATCAAACTCACAAATCCCTAACTAAAACCTAACAGTTTTGAGGTTCAAATATATCCCAAGATGTAGATGAGGGTCGCATTTTAAGTACAATAAAATCACACCACTTAAGGCACACGGTCTTGGTTTTTATTCTTTTAGATGGTTTTAGTTCTCACATTGTGTATTTTGCAGTTGAGAAATGAATACAAGGTCCTTACCCTAAAGATATATCTGCATTAAAATAGCATTGTTAATTCGCTGGTGTATCACCATCTGAAAAGTCCAATTTTGACATCATCTCCCCTCATGTTTGCTGCACAGGATAACCAGATGGCTCTTGAAATCTTCTGTTTACTTAAGATGCTCAGCAAAGCAGGATCTTTTGCATAGCCCATGCATTCCTGTTTAGAATTACACCAAGGAAGCAGTAAGGATGGAATGAGAATTGAAACAGAAATGTCAGAGCATTGTGGAAAATGTGATTTTTCTCTCTTTCCCCTCTCTTTTTTTATAGCAAGCCCTGTGCACACATTTCAATATTTACAGCAAACTGACACATCAAACACGTTTCTCGGCTCTCACTTCCTTTCTCTCTCTCTCTGTAACTTCTCAGAGAGAGAGGGAACAGAAATAATCAGTATGAGTGGAAGGTGGATGGAGACCTAAGGGAAGGAGGTAGAGAACGAGGAGGGAATGAGAGCCTCTGAGGCAAGGAGTTTGCACAGTGAAGGTAGGCAGTGGTAAGCCAAGGTGTGAATTTAATGACTCGTCTTGAAGTCATCCTCAATGGGAACTCTCTTAGTACATGTTAATGGCTTATCTGTACGGGGGAGTTGCTATGAAGTAAGATAAGATTTGAATTTCAGTTTTGGTGGGTGTGATGTCCATCAAAACATATTATCTTGCTTTTGACAGTTTGGGAGAGGGTTTTCGCACCATCTGTTTAGGCCTCCTAAGTATGTGCCTGGGCTGGGAATATTTAATTGAGAGAGGTGGGATTCATCCTTCAGAGATACTTACCTCTTCTCTTTTCACTGACTACATGTTTCCTTAATGTGGTGATTAACCTCAGCCTGGTTCACTGCACCAAATTATAGGCATTTAGCTGAAGCACCATCTCAAGGAGCTTAATTGCTGTAGACTCTTTCTGTCTCCATAGCAAGTGGAGAGAGTCAGGCAACTCCTGCAGGTGACCATCTAACCACCACTTAAAACACCTCTCAGAAGAAGCCAGACTGTCTCACTGACCACGTAGGTAATCTCAAAGAAGTACTTTCTTACATCTTGTGTTCCAGGAGAGGACTTACAGCTAAAAGGGGTGCATCAGGTTTAGTGTATAAACTCCTGAGGAACAGCCTCAAATGGCATTTGTTTGCAAACTGTTCTTTTCCAATCTTGCCAGTCTTAGGTTGTCTGATGAATTTGCAGTGAGGTAGAGCAAGAATTCATGTTTATTAGATTTGAAAATGGATTGCATCTCTAGAGCTGGACCTAATCTGTCTGCCTTCAGTTCTAATAATATGCTTAAATTTTTAAACACCTAGTGAGCCTACTCTTCTAAAGCAGAAGCCTGCGTTCCCTGGAATGGCAATGAGGAGAATAGGTGCTTTTCATAGAAACATAGAATAGCCTTGGTTGGAAGAGACCTCTAAGATCATCAAGTCCAACCACCAACCCAGCACTGCCAGGTCACCACTACACCATGTCCCTCAGCACCACATCTACACATCATTTAAATTCCTCCCAGGAAGGGGACTCCACCACTGCCCTGGCCAGCCTGTTCCAGTGCTTGATCACCCTTTCAGTGAAGAAATTTTTCCTTTTATCTAATCTAAATCTCCCCTGTCACAATTGTTTGGCTCTTCCCTGCTTGTGATGAAAATAGCTTTCTAGGCCTGCTTCATTGCTGACCTGACCTTTTAAAATGCCTCCAGATTCTTATAGAGTTATTTTTTAATTGTCTCATTGTTTCATGCTGGTTCCCCAGCATTGTTAGAGAGACTTTTCAAAAGATTCAGTTCACACAAAAAAAAGATGTATTTTCAAAAATATCAGTCATCCCTTTGGTTTCTCAGCCAAATCCAAAAGAAAACCTAATTCCCATCATTTGCCAGTGGTGAAAATTTTACTGACCTCATTAGAAGTGATATTCGACTTCCTAACTGAAGAAATAAAGTCACTTGACAATCAGAAGTTATGTTAAGTGAAAGTAATTGTCTTTCTGAATATAAATGAAAATCATACAACGCTGTGTAATGTGTATACTGATAGATCAGATAACTTCTTTAAACAATACCAGGTGAAAACTTTGACCATGTCTTAAAAAGTGACAGCGTGTTAAAAATGAGGGAATATCTGGGGCAAGGAAAAAAATGAGTATCCTTGAGATACAGTAACTATCGGGAATTATATGTCACAGTATTGGTCCCAGATGCAAAGGACCAACTCAGATCTGTGTTAAATATCTCCTTGTTGTCTAATTGCCAGTGAAGCAGCGTTACCAACAGCCTGCATGCAGACTGCATGCAGTAAATTTGGCTGCTCTCTAAGAGAAATGGCAGCCAAGAAAGTTAGCATTTTGCCATCTACTGTCCTCAATGAATGTCTTGAGGAAGGAGGAGTCCTGGTGACATATTCTTTGCTTCAGGATAGGTACAGACATTACATGAAGGCAAATGTGTTGCATTTCTTTGTATAAATAACTTCACAGTGTTGTAGTGATGGAAATTTCCAGGATTTCTTAGAGAAAACATTATTCACTTCTCATTAGATGTTATGCCATGGAAAAACTGTCCCAGAAATTACAGTACAATGAAAAAATCTGGGAACCTTTATATGACATCACCTATGAGTTTCTGGGGGATAAGTGTTCTGCTTTGTGCCGCTATGCAAATGAGAACATAGCTTCTGTGGTCAACTTTTATCAGTTAATGGCTATATGCATTTTGCAGTTATCCTGGGCAGCTGCCAGCTGTAAACATTTGAGATCAGATTTTAATAACTTTATTCACACCGATTTTAATAAGCCCTCAAAAATGTCATCCAAGTCTGGCCCAGCCAACCGGAAAATTTCAGGCTGGATTCTGTAGCATTTATTCACACAGAGCAGTATTCAACTGCACTTGACCCAATGTTGCATGTTTGTCTAATATAAAGAACTGTGCAATGACGTCTGTATGTAGCCTGAATTGATCCTCTGGAAGCAAATGGAAATATTTAGCCACTTTTGAATGAGGTACTTAGTACGTTTCTTGGCAATGGTAAGTTCAAATAACAATTATACCCTATTATTTCAAATTACATTTTTAATAACCATGTTGCCTTCCATTCTGCCAAACTTAAGAACGTTTTCGACAGCTGGAAGTACTTGACCACGTAACCAGTGCCCTCTCATCTTTGCTGACCGACATCAACACCCAACAGGCCAAAGCACAGGACACCAGTGGGGGTGAGACCAGTCTCTCGGATGTTACAAAGAGCAGACCTGCAGTCACACGAGTGAAGAGAAGAAGAATAGATCAGCTCCTGAAAAGGGCTTCTCGGCACACAGCGCTGCTGAAGCAGGGCTCGCTGGCACCTGGGGCAGCCAACTTTCCTGGCAAGAAGGAGCAACCTCGTTCTTGTGCAGATATTGCTGAGAGGGGAAGAGTCCAGGTGGGCTTTTCTGCACATGTTTCGTTGGGCTGTCTAACCCAGGAGCAAACCTCCAGAGACAAAGGTGCCTTGGCATATCCCACATCCCAGTGTCCACCGACTCCATTGGAGAAAACCTGGGGTTTGTCACACCTAGCTGCAAAACAGCCCCACCTTTCCTCCGTGTGTGAGGTGCCTGCCAACGACAGGCCAAGCAAGAAGACACCTTTGTTTGTGGCCCACACACTCAAAAAAGTGGCCAACCTGAAATGCAAGCTGCCAGACTCATTTGAAATTGAAGAGGTGAGGTGGATTTTTGTGTATTGCTTGCTAGCTATGTATCTCCACCCATACTTACGGTATAGGCTTGGATTCCCTTTTTCAAGATGAAAGCTAGAGTAAATTACTTCAAACACCATGCAGCAGCGTTATGGGAAAAAACAGTAGGATTCATACTACTCATTGGGGTTTTGATTATTTTAAATTGTCTTTGTGTTCGGATACTGTCAAACAAGTTGGCACTGAAGTTACTGAGGTAGGATTCATTCAGCCAGTATGATAGTGTAAGATGCTAATCTGTTTTATGCAGCACTAGGTTTGGTTTTTTTTATAGAAGGAAGTTGCAGGAACACTAATACATATGGCAAAGGATATTTTTACAGATCCAGTCATTAACCAGGGTTTTTTCTTTTTTCTATCTTTTTTTTTTTTTTTCCCTCTAAGCTCATTTTCTGATGTGTTCCTTCAGAAAGCTGCATCACAAAATTAGCCTTAGTTTTATAGCAATGTTTGAAGTAATTTATCGTTCTGTAAGCTGAGCATCCTAAAACCAGAATAACTCAGAACAGCAGCTTGTTCTCATATCCAGTCTGCAAAGTCCATGACACTCAGCTATCTGTACGTTTCAGCAACAGTGGGTTGTCAGTGGGGGTTCAACATGAAGTAGCAGAAACCAGGATACTTGCCAGTCCCTTTCTTACATCTAGAGGAGTTGTGTGAGCAGCAGTTTTTCTGGCCGTATTACTGCAGAAAAAGGGCTGTGGTAGGATACTCTCCAATCACACAGACTCCATTGGGATGTTGACAGGAATACTCTTTCCTTTCCAGACATCCTTCAAGAATAAGGAAAAGGAAGGAGCCAAAAAATTAGGCTCTGCTGTAAGAATCAAAGAAAGGAGGAGAAATAGGATGGGTGGCATCCCCCTGAAAACATGTGTTACTTGTATTTCATAGGTCCCCTTTTCTATAAAGTTTTTTCTGAAGGAGTTTATGCAGCATCATGACATAATGTTCCCATTGATGAAAAAGTCAAACAGGTCTTCATTCCTAGAGAAAAAAAAATTCTGACCTTACATACACTCTTTGGCAAGAATTTGCCTCCATATGGTTACATTTCCTTGGATTTCTTCTACTAAGAAGGCATTTCTCTGAGGCTGTTCAAACACAATTGTTAGTGTATTTACAGGTTGGGAAACTTGATGTATTGATTACCTTGAGCAAGGCTTGGAAAGGTTCTGAGACGAGAGTTTGGCTTTTGACAAGAACAAACATTTTTAAAAGGAGACATTCAGAAGGAACCATCTGAAAGATTTTGTTTTCACGTTTAAATGTCTAGAATTTTTTTGTTTTGGTTTTGCTCCCAACCCCCCTCATAATAAGGTGTACATTTAAAATCATTAGCATCAATAAGAATTTTTCCTTCTCTTTTCCTTTTCTTTTCAGATTCAGAGTTTTGAGGATGAAATTCCATGTGGAAATGCTCCTGATGCCACTTCAGGTGAGTGTGAAGAAATAGACAATTTGTCAGTTTTTAAACACTGTTCTCACATAGCTGCTTCTAAAGCTTTACCCTAAGGATATGTTTTCCCTCTGTCCCCATCACTTCTGGCATGTGGATGCATTATTCTAGACACAGAATTCTAGATTATATAACTTGATAAACCATAGGCTATATATTATACTCAGCTTGTCAGGGAGACATAAGGAGTGCCCATGAAGTGTATACCTCACATACACTGCTCTGAGCATTTGGGGTCCCTGTCTGATGCTTTAAGCAGATGTCTCAGCTCTTCCAAGCAACACCAAAGCTTCGCTCCTGCTCGGTGAATTATTTGCCAAACTCAGATGACCCCTTGTCAGCCAAATCTCAGATCCTAGGAGATAAGTCAACCAGGAGACTGGAGATAGTGACTCTGTATGCAACACAACCAGGACTGCACAACCAGGATGCTCTGGTGGCCGCATAGTCTCTACCTCATTGTATGAGTCTCCTATATCACACAGACTAACACAACATGACATGGTGTTGAATCATGTGTTAGAAAATAAGTTATCTGAGGAGTCTATGAAAGGATTAAAAGCAAAGCTGTTAGACCAGATGTTATGCTGCCATTTGGGGCAATCTGAGTTTGGACCCTGAGAAGCATTTCCTGGCAGGGGTGGTGGTGCTGGAGGGACAGCTGCTCAGCCTCCAGAGCAGGGAGCGCTTGGCCTTGCTCTCTAATGACCCTTTCCAACCACTGATTAGAGCAGGACTGGCAGTTGGATTTTTTTGGATGGGACAGAAATTTAATGTGAAAGAACTGACAAGTAACAAGAAGTAGATAGTGAGAGACAAATGTGAAAGTTTAGTGAGCCTTCACTTTTTGAGGGCTACATATCACTTTTGGGAGGCCAGCACAAATAATTAATCAACCCAAGTTCTCACACAGGTATCTAAAAAAAATATCAGATGTCCACTGGTGCTAGTCATCCACATATTCCATTGGATGGAGTGACAGCTGGATTTGCAGGAGTGAAATCATGAGCTTTTTGAAGGCAGTGACAGAAGTCCCACTAACTTCAGTGAATCCAGTGTTTTCATCAAAGCATGTGAGATTTTTCTTGGTAAATGCCAGAGCTGAGTAAATGCAATGAAGTACAGCATGAATTCCTCAGTTCTGGAGGGTTTATCTTTGTTTTCAAATGATCTGTAAGCATGCATTTGCTGTTTTGCTAGGGTTTTTTTTAACTGTGCAATAGATTGCATACCTATAGCATTCAACTGCTCTTGCCACATCTTCTGGTAGGGTTGTGTGTGTCCAGTCTGCCAATGTGTGGCTCCAGTGACTTTTGGGATTCAGCGTCAGGTGGTTCTTGCTACTCAGACTGTGTGATTTGTCAGCTGAGTTACATGAGAATACTTTGATTTTGGTTTTGATGGATGTCTTGATCTTTGTGAACAAAGACGAGCCCCCATACCAGTAGTCTCGCTCATAGCAGTATCTATACAAAGAATAGCAATTCCCCAGGACCAGTGCAGTGAAAAACACCATTTGGACAAACATTCAGTGAGAAAATTTTTAAAAAAAAAAAGGATGTGGACATATCCCAGTGGGGAATAAATTCAAAACATAATAACATACCCACAAATGCTTTTTTCCTTTCTTTGTCCATCTCTTAAAAAATGACTGTGCTATTTAATGATGAAGGGCATTAGTTAAAGGATTTGGCAGATTCTATAGGTATATCTGTCACAATGTAAGGGGAAAAAATAGCTGTATGCCCTGAATATTCTTTTAAGACATTAGGGGTAAGCATGTATTTAGTAGTAATTTCATGAAAGAAAATGCAGAAAGTAATTATTCTTAATTCTGGGAAGACTGACATCCAGTTAAGCAATCAAAATCAGACAGGTGAACTGCATTTATGTAAAATTTATGCCTTTGCAGAACTGTAATACTCTTTTAGAGGTTTTTTTTAAACACTGGAATATCTCTCTCTCTATCTCTCTCTCTTTTTCTGTTGTTTTGGTGTCATTGATGCTTGGCCTAAATTTAAAGTGGAGATTTCCAGCTTTTGTTTACAGGCTTTTTTCATATTCTTTCTCTTTTTCCCCACTGTTTTTAAATGGCATAACCCTCCATACCCATGGGAATTTTACTGCAACTTCAACTTGATGTGCATCATGGAAACAGTCTAAAAATTGCTAGTTATGAACATAATATTGTTAGTACTGAATAATATCTAGGTCTTAAGAAGGTTTCTACCAAATTCAGCAGAATGTGGCTCAGACTTATAAGCAGGGGTCCTCAAAACAGGAGCAAGTGGGAAACAGAGTCCATCAGGAGCCTGCACAAGGAAAACCTCAGCTCCCAGGAGAGAATGTCTGAATTTAGATTTGGCCTCCAAATTCCCTGGGGCACAGGCTGCCTATTTTTCAAGGCTCATGCAATGCCTGGTACTATAAGAGCCCACCCTCATTTGGCTGTGGGCTCTGCTGGAAAGAGTGTGAGTGATGATGAAGATGTGAGAGCCTGATATGACCCTGCTGAAATGGGAGCTCACCTGAGCAGGGAAGTGCAAGGTGCCCACTAGGAGAAGAAATAGAGATAGGTAGGAACAGGCTGTTTTGCCTAGGTGGAGCATATTAGAGACGGGTGACTTATGGAAGTACTCGTCCCAGTGGTATTATCCCTTGGCTCTGTAGCCTGGCCTCAATTTTAGTCCAATTGCTTAATTTTCTACACTCCCCATGAAAGCCAATTCCCTGGCTGCTGTGTGTCTTCTTTATATTTCTCCATAATGTAGATTCTGGCTGTTTAACTGCAGTAGGCTTTATGATAAGGCTTTTTTTCCCTCTCTCTTGGCAGAATGCTGAGACTTAATTTTAAAAGACACTCAAACCCCCCAAACATCCCTGAATGACTTACAGGGAAAGCAGAGTGTTTTCTAGCTCTGTTTTAAAAAATATTACAATCTTTTTTATTAGGCAATTTTATCATTGTTATAAATAAGTAATTGTACTGGGGAGAAGGGATAATCCTTATTTAATTAAATTCATCTATACTCCCAGGTTGGCAGCAACCAGACATATGTGAGACTAATACCCACAGCCTGCCTGTATGCATGTGCAATTAAAAATTCACTCTACAGTAGCACTGGCAGTTTAGTGTTGCTTTTGGCATTTACAAATTCTTTTATTTTGTGACTTTTTTTTTACCATACACATATGCTGGAGCAGATGTTGCTTATTTGTTGTTTATTCAAATCTGTAGGCTCTGGCAGCTAACTCCATTGTTCTGTAATGAAGCTTTATTCACTGTCCTGTATTAGGACCCAGCAAATGCATGACAGGCAGAGTTAGCTCTCAGCAGGAACTACAGTTATTGTCCTTACTTATTGGCTGTTTATATTCCAAAGCTCACAGTTGAGAAAGCTGGCTGGGCAGGGTAAGGGGCTGGGAATGCTGTGTGCAGAGGAAAATTACTTGACTCCACTCACTGTATCTTTGCCCTGATGAGGTGCAGGCTTGCATGTAAACTCATCTGTTGCAGGGATTTCATATTCAGCACTTGAAAAATAGAGCTGTTCTCCCCCTCCATCCCTTCTTCTGCCTTGTTCTCCCTCCCCCACCCCCGCTGCTCCTTCCTTTTTCAATTAGCCTTTGTAAAGCACTGGGTTTAACTAAAAGATGTTTCAATGTTGCTCACCCCCGTTAACTCAGCACGTGCCTGAAAATTCATTAGCAGCAACATCTATTAGGGAGGCATTGGAAGCTGGAGTTATTTCGGTGCATGTTGTAGACACTTGCTCCCCCTTGCTCCTTATTTACTTCCCTCTCCCTCTGCGGGGCAGCCGCACACCCGAGAGGCAGGAATTCTCGCACGGTGCTGACCCGAGCGGACACACTGCTCCCGGGTGCTTGAGTGCCAACAGAAAGGCATTAGCCTGCTGGAAAAGCCCTTGGTAGCCCATGAGGCAATCAATCAGGGAAGTAACCACCTCCATCTGGCTCACTGTTGACATGGTAGCTCGCTACCAAAGCGCTTGTGATTCATCTTGTCCCAACGAGTGGTGCCAGGGATTGCGTACACCCAGTTTTTGCGGCAGCTGGGAACGTCTTAGCTTCCCTGCACACAGAGCTAACACATTAGCTCCTGTGACTTTTCAAGTAGCAATTCTTTCAATTATCACACCTTCACTCCTCCTACTCACCAACTCCTCTGATGGTTTGGCACCATGGGAATATTTGCAGAATGCAATTGGTATTTCTTTTAATTGACTGAGTGTCGAGAACGTGAATCCTGTTTATTATCCATTACCCATTGTAATGTCTGCCTGCAATTGAAGGAACAATGTCTTCAAAAGCACAAGAAGAAAAGGCACGTTTATTTCTTATGCTTCAGAGTACAGGATTTTCCATGTACCTTTCTCTAGTACCAGTATTAAGAAGTGAACAGCTATTTCATATTTCTTATTTGCTGTAGTGCCTACATAACACTCTTTTTCTTCATGTATAACGCAGTGACTTTTAGTTTTAAGTAAGGATTAAAGGGGAAGGCAAAGAGAAGGCCAAAGGGAAGACTTGCTAAAGCTGCAATCAAAATCAGGAACTGAACATAAATATGTCCTACAACTACTCTTGTGTTGATACTGCCTGACATTTATGTGAAACTTGCCTTTTGTTGATGATCACATACAGTCTCCAAATATGAGTGTTCCCTTGATAAAATATGATGAATAATAGATCCATAATAGATAGATCCCTCTTTGCAGCAGTTTTATCTTCTGCAGGTGACCTGGCACAAAGGAAATACCTGCATTCTTTAGCCACTTTAGGTAGCCTCCATTTGTTTAGTGATACCTCAACCCATAAATTCCCATCTTCTGTACATGAACCATGTAAAGGTCTTCTTATTCTTTCATGTTTCTTATGTAAGGGACCTGTAAGTGTGAATAAGAGGAAGCTGTATCATTTTAATGCATTTTGTAGCCTGAAGAAGCCTGGAGGGAAAGTCCTGTTGTCCCAGAAGGAAGTACAGACTGAGAGAAAAGAGCAAAATGAAAAGCAAAGTTGAGATATGATGAGTCTTTAAACCTTCCTGCATCTTTTCCCTGTCCGGAAACATCCTGAGTTGTCTGTTTCCCTCAGAGAGGTCCTCCTAGAAAGACATTTTACTTCTGCAGCTCTTGAGAATACCCTGGCTGCTTTGCTTTGCCACAGACCTTGTTGATGAGTCTCACACACATGCATATGCCTAAGTTCAGCCCTGGGTATAAAGATGGAGACCCAGCAGGTGGTGGCATCATGCTCACCAGCAGAGAAAGAAAGTCTGGCAGACTTTTCAAATGGCTTCTGGGAGGTCAGGCCACCCACCAGTGGTGTCAGGACACCCTGCCCGCAGTCCTCTGGTCTAAGCAGCTGTCCTGGGAGGTTTTGGGGGGGGTGATGTATGATTTTCAGCAAATACGTTCCTAAAAGTCTTTGCACATTTATAGCATTTCGTTGCAAGTCTGTGTCGTATTTTAGGTCCTACTGCAGAAGGCTGATTCATCCTAGTGGGAAAGGATATGCACACACCGCTTACTTGAGGCAGATGGCCCAGACAAAGTTGTAAAACCTGTGGTTGTTTGAATTTTAGGGGGTGGGGGGGAACCATAAAATACCTTAGGTATCCAGGAGGAAAATCAAGTTGTTTGGCAACCAAATTGTCTGACACACAAACACTTAAGAGGCATCGGTTTAGATTAACAGTGATAGCCTTTTAAACAAGAAAAGTTCTGAAATGAAATCTAGTTGTGCTAAAGTTGTGCCGAGACCTTGAAAGGTCTTTTCTAGTATTTCTTCCTCTGCCCATTCTTCCCACAACCTCAACAGAGCATGGGAGGATCAGAGCCATGCCTGTGCAGGTGTGGACCTCCATATTGCTTATATTAATTGTTCCTGCTGACAGCCTGACCCTTTGAACCTTGCTGCAAAATTCAAAATTCCAACCCCACATCCAGCTCAGGCTTTGAGACAGCTTTGTGAGAATATATATACTTTTCCTGATGGCACCACATTGCTTTGCCATGGCTGCTAGGAGGGTGTTGATTCCCCTCACTGTCAGAGACACTTGTGAGAAGGGGATCTTTGGTGTTACCCTGGGTGTATTTTTATGCTCTAGAGAACTCTGATTTCTTTACAGATGAGAAACATGATTCCTGCTCCGTAGATCTTCTACATACTTGTCAACTACTGGCTGATACTTAGCATTTCTCCTCAGGAAAATGTTGCTGACAAAGAGAGGTAGGCTTACTAAGCCTGACACTCTTAGACCCCCTGAACACAGTTCAGTGGCTATTACCATGGAAATAGAGCTATTATAATTGATTGTTGATCTCTACAGAGTAACACCCAAAAGCCAGTTCTGGCCTCCTAGCTGCTTTGGGCACTGCTGACTGGGCAGAAGTTGCAGAACCTAGCAAAAACAGAGGGGCATTTTACTCATTTTTCTCAAAGGTCTCTGTTGCTGGAGGCCATCCTCCCTTCTGTGAGGCGCTCTCAGTTGCCGAGAGCCCTACGAGGCTCCCTGCAATCGCTTGTTTTTTATTCATTATCTCTGTGCAGCTGCTACTGGGAGAAGTTGTGATGTAACGTGATCTACAGTGTAGGGATGACATTCAGCTCTACCTCTCATTTTCATCAGAAGCAGACACAACCATCACCCGTCTCTCCCGACATTTGGCAGCGGCACGAATCTGAATTAATGACAGTTGGCTGGAGCTCAGTTGAAATAAGATGGAAGTGATACTGACTCTCAAGGAAAAGTAGGAGGAGGACCTGGCAAAGTTTGAAGCTGTTTCATCAGCTGAGGGAAGATAAAAGACCATTGTCAAAGTGACTGCAATTTCAGGTTTTGACTAGATTCATGACTGCTCCTAACCTCCCAGACTGCAGAAACATCATTTATCACAGAGAACTGCCTACAGTGTTCTCTCTTCTCCTGTCAAATTCAGCTCTTAGATTACTCATTTATGCTTTTATCATTTCTAGGGCAGTGTGTTCTTGTGTAGGACAGGCAGGAGACGACAGGAAGCTGTGACTCGTGGGGAAGGCAGCCACAGTTTGCAGGGCTGCGTTCCTGGCTCTCAGCGACAGCGTGGGATATTCACGATGTTGACCTGTATTGCCAAACCTGACATGACCTCTGTTCCCAGCTACTTTAAATACTTTCTATAGCTCCAGTCAGCCTAATAAAGGGGGTTTCCAGACTCACAGGCCAAATTGTCCCAGGGATATTCTTGAAAGGGGCAAAGGCGGAGACTTCTGGATAGTGAGCCTCCGTCAGCAAAGCCCACAGATGTCAGTTCTGACTCTCTCTAGAGAGGCATGGGATGGTTCACTAGTGCAGGAAATTACATCTTTTTCAGTGATGTACAAGGTAGAGAACATGCTTCTTCCCTTGCCCGATATTAATCTCTAATTTGGGTAGGGAGGAGGGGAAAAGAGCATTCAAAAAAAAAAAGAAAAAATTAAAATGGTGTCATTTTTCTTTACTGAGTAGCTTAACAGAATATTATCAGCTAATTCAGTTCTCCAAAGCTTCCTTCTACACAGGAGCTCAGGACAACCTGTAATATGAGAGAGTGAAAGAGGGAGCCAACCCACCCACCCACCAGCCCCAGGCATTTTGCAAAGGAGTATATTTATACCTGATTGTAGTGCGCAGCACATGTACTGAAGCTAGTTTTAAACCAGTAAATAAGTGCACCAGCTTTAAAGCATGCTAACATGCAGGTACCAGTGGCTGTCTAGCCACAGCACCAGGGAGCTGCCAGTGCACTCTCTCACCCTGCTTTCCAGACAGGTTTTGCAACCAGGGCAGCGCTCCAGGCTGCTGTGCTCTGCCTGCCAGCTGTGCTGTGCCACAAGCACGCTAGACAGAACCATGCTATACACTGAATCTTAAACCAAGAACTTGGCTGGAATTTGGTGCAACACTGCTTTTTTTTCTCTCGTGTGTTTTGGAGGAGGTCTGAAGCTGAAGGCTCTGACAATAAATATAGGTTTCCTACCTAGCTGCTGCTGTCATGCTCTGGGCCAGCGCAGTTTGTGTCTTTAATGCTCTGTGACCTGGTTCCCTCAAGTGCTTAGGGCTGATATCTGGAGAGCATCTAGGCCAGTGTCTTCCCAGGGGGATGGGGGCACCCAGAGCTTGGTGGGCAGCTGGGCCCTGACAAGGAGCAGGAGGCTGCACAGGGGGACGTGAAGCAGGGGGGGTGTGCTCCCAGTGCCCCTGGAGCTGTGCACGTGTCTCCTGCTAACCGTGGCTGTGACAGCCAGACCCCAGAGATAACCACGTAAAGAACTGCGAGGCTGAACGTGGAGTTGAAGCAAAGTATTGGTAGCTGTCACATGAGGTATGCGCCTGCCGCCTTTCATCCCCCCTGGCCCTGTCTCACCTCCTTGAGGTGCAGCATGCTCGTGTCCCACGTAAGGTCATTGCAGTCCTGGGGGCTGCAGGGCTTTCCCCACCTTCTTCACAATGAGTCTGGCTTTACCCCCACAAAAAGTGTACCTGAAGTCCTGCATATGCCAGTGGTACCCAAAATAACATGAAGAACACTGCAGAATGGGTGAGAGCAGAGGTAACCGGGTTTTGACAGGCAGAAGGAAATAACCGTGAGTTCCCCTTGCAAGCTCTTCTAAGCCTAGACCATTCTGTTCCATTCATACAGCACCTACCAGCACAGCGGGGCACAATTAATAATAGAAATGGCTTTGTGTAGAACTTTTTTTTAATATATTTTCACCCAGTCATGCTGTGTTAGATGATTGGCATGAAATTCCCCTTCAATTCAAAAGGAGCAAGGGATAGCTATACTTGCTTTGGAAGAGGAGCTTTTGCTGCATCTAGTTATTGATTATTTGATTTTAAATAATATGAATATTCTGCTAAGATAGTTTAGCTAATTTCTGCTATAATGTCATTGAAAAAATAAAACGTGCAGAAGGACGTTGATACAAACGCTAGTTTGTGCTGGCCTTCGGAAACACAATTTATGGTTTATGTGCTGCTGCCATCTGGTGATTGTTCTCCTGAAATGCAGCACAAAACTGAGCTGGAGCTGCACAGAAAGGGGTCAGTGAAAAATTCCAGTGACAAGCAGCTCTGGACTGATTTCTCGTATGGGCAAGCTGTAGAACTGTGTGTTGTATTTGGCGAGAAAATAAATATAAACTAGATTTTTCTCACCTCAGCTTATTTGTTCATCGCCATTTCTGCCATGTGGAAAGTGAATCAGTGTTACAGAAGTTGTGCAGAAATATTAAAAGAAAGACTAAGAGTAGACTTTTCCTTTAGGATTTCAGTGGCACTAAATAAAATGTTTATGTTCATAGCCAACAGTCAGTAATTGGTGCAGCTGCCTATGGTAGAGCTACTTAGGCTGAGGAAAGAGAGCACAGTATACTGGGAATGAAACAGATTTCATGGAACTTTATCATAGGATCAAGTTTTGTCCCATACATGGGAACTGATCTGATTAACTGTGTTTCTTTTCTGGAAATGCTGAAAGTTGTACAAAATAATTTATTCTGGTGCATCAAGGTTGAGTGAGCTTCAGAAAGTCCGTTGTTCTGGATAACATAACTTAAAAAAGGGTTCTTTGTGGCTTATGCAGAATACATATTTTCAGGGGAGATTTATTAGCTCTTAATGGATGTATAGTAGAGTGTGATACTTAAAATGGATGGTGCCTATCCTCCCTGAGTAGCAGGAAAGGGGAGTGAACTGCAGTCGTTCTCCCATGGTAGGACTGAACCACCTATAACTGTGCCATGCTTGAAATGCCTAGATGGGAATGATCCAGTAACTACTCAAAATTAACCTATTTCTATTTTGAAAATACTGTTTGAAAAGGTATTTTTGAAGGTCATTTTTTGTCACATAGCACAGAAATTCTTGATATTTTGCAAGGTTTTGGAGAATCAGAGCCTTCACTTCTTCCACAAGCTGCCATTGGAGCCATAGTGTTGAGCAGCTTTGGTGGACTGAGTACTTTTTGAGTATTTGATGCCTGTGTTTGAGAAGCAAAACACAAACCATCCACAATGTAGTAAAATATCTATTCAGTTCTGGCACTTCTGTGGACAAGGTGTCACTTTCTTTCACCCCATGTCTTACTGCGTCTGACTACTGTTGAATTCAACTATTGTTGAATGGACTTGCTTCTTAAGGCCCAACCAGTGAGAGATTTGTGTGTTCATTTAACTCTGGGTGTAGGAATATTATGCATAGACTTAAGTCTGAACCTAGTTTCCCTGCTGAATTTAGCCTGAGTGTTTGAGCTGTAATGAAGTTAATGCCTTGAGAGTTTTGTGTGACTGCAAAATGCCTTTGTTTCTACAGTGAAGTGGAAAAGACTTATTCTGAGTCCTTCAGTCTTCTTTTTCTTGTACAAATTGTCTGACTAAACTGTGGCTTCTGTGTGTCATTTAGTCCTGTGTATGCAGCAGACAGTTTTAGAAATATTTATCCACATCAATGTCCAGCAACATTTAAATAGCTACAAAAATATCTAAAATTTGGACAACATTGCTGGGTTGCAATTGGCCATTCTGCTTTTTTTCTGATGACAGGATGAGCAGTCCAGATCTTAATTTGTGACTTTAAAACTCAAATTTGCACAAATGTTCTTGCATTTGAAGTTTTTGTGCCTGTGCTTCCCCAAGTACACAAATGATGTAGAAAAACAAACACTGGAGTACATTCATCAATGTTGATGTGATTCAAAAAGCCTGCAAAAATGTGCTATTATTTACAAGCAGTGCAGTAGCTCTCGTGGCATCTTTTGCAGTTTGCAAGTATTCTCCAGGCTGGAAACTAGAAAGAGGTTGTGTTACTTGCAGCCAAGTGCACAGAAAATCAGCTGCAGGGTTTTCAGAGGAATGCAGAACTGTACTCCAGCACTTATTTTTTTACTAATTAGGGAATAGTCTTTCATTAATGGCAAACCCAGGAGCCCAATAGTTTCAGAAAGTTCCTGCACTGACAGTTGCTGCAAATGGAAGCCATTGTATCTGCATGCAAATAAGGGGAGAGAAAAAGTCTCTTAATGAAATTGGATTGATTAAGTAAAGGGCTGGAAAGCTGTGGGACCTTTGGGATTTGGAAGGCATGTACTTTCTTATACGATACAAAATGAAGCAGAAACCTGATTAGTAAGTTCCTCTAACCTATTTTTATTTAAAATTCAGGCAGAACAGAAATGGGATGCAGGAGCTAAACTCTCCCAGTTCAATTAGCACAGAAAGGCAAAGAGCCAAGGTTTTCCTCACCAAGGTCTTCAGGGGCGATTCTCAGGTTTCCTCTTTCCAGCATAGCCAGATGTACTCTCCACACAGGGCCCAGAGTTGTAATTTTTAGTTCATAGTTGAATACTGGTCTGTGTCTCTACTTCTTCTCCAAACATACTTTATCTTTCCTTAGTGTGATGCTCTGCATGTATTTGCAGAATCTCTACAGATTTGGGTCTCTCCACACACTAGGAGAGCTGAGTGGAGCCACATGAATAATGGATATTTTGGTTTAGTGGCTGAACCAAATGATCGGGGAAAAATGCGGTTTGGGTAGACTAGAGAGGAAAATATGTTTTGCTTAATGTTCAGGTGTTTAATCCATTTTTTTTTCACCTTTCTTCTTCAAATTAAAAAACACAGTTTCTTTCAGAAAAGAAAAAAAAAAAAAAAGCACATTTGAAAGAGAAAGCTGAGAGCATCTAAAAAATGTCGAAACAAACGATGTACAGTTTGGCCAGCTTGTATCCCTCCTAAAGACAATCTTCCAGGTGCTAGACCACTTTAGTTCATTTAAACATAAGGAATTGCTGCTGTGAAGAAGTGATGTCCCTAAGGTGACCTTGGCCACTGCTGTAAGGGCTGTAGATGCTAGTCCTTTCTTTGACAAACCACCACCAGCATCCAACCCTGACATTTTCAGAAACCTGGTAGATAGAGGAATTTGTGTTAGGCGACCTAAGAGTCAGTCTCCTAGTAGAAACTCAGGCTATGGGTATCCTTGCTGAGTGTTAGAGCCTGCCAAGAAAAACTGTACTGTTACCATTGGCAAGCAATTAACATTACTGAAAATTTCACAAAAAGGGAAACCCTCTTCCTTCTCAGGGTGGCATCAGGCATGGTCTAAGTTGCAGTCTCTCTTAATCCCTATTTGGGACACTTAGAGGAAATGAAGTGATAGATTGGCCCACTCTTCATCCAAAACATGGTTTCCCTGGTAGGCAAATGCTGCCCTCCATTATGCAAACATTACTTGGCTCTGGTATACAGACATTAAACCAAACTATATTTACACAGGTTGAAACTCAGCTGCCTCAAATTGAAAAGGCTATCGTGTTTAATCTAGTTTCGGCACAGTCCCAGCCTGCAGCACAACCTGCCTTCCCAACACAGCCCTGCTCCACGTTTCTCCTGAGGGCATGTTCTTCAGCTTGAAGTCCTTGTGGGAGCACTTCGACAATCTCTTCATGGCTTTTTTGCCTCACCTTGATTTGCTGGCCCCTATTCCTTTTTACTAAGTCTTTTTTTAAATTTGACTTCCACTGAAATCAAGGGCATTTTGACTGGCTTTGAATAAAGTGTTACGGAGTCAGAAAAACATCTCATCTTTTAAAAACTCCATATCTTCACCTGCCTACCTTTGTCAGGGCATGGCATGCTGGGTAGGATCTTGTAAGTCAGTGTGGTATGTAATGATTAAGTTAGGCATCTGAATGTAGTTGGAAAAGAACTGCAGCTCAGACCCTCAGAGACATCGTTTTGCACTGGCTACATTTAAGCCTTTATTCCAGGGGTATTCATTCATTACACATCTAATACGTAGGTAGGTGTAAACTAGATGCTTAACTCAGATGAAGGTAATTACTTGGTCTGAGGACAGGAAATCATAGGAACAAGCACAGGTGAATTATGCTTCACATGGTTCTTCTACTGCACTTCTCTTTTATAAGTTTCTATTTTGCTAACATAAAGATTGTAGAAACTGGATTTATGCTCAAAATGGTCATTAGAGTCTATTGTATTACTGTTTTAAATAATGGACAGCCTTTCAGAGTGGTTTGAGCCTTGATTTATGTCCACATCTTGCATGTTTAATCAACAAGAGCACACATCACATCTCCTTCAGGGCAAGTCCAAGGAGATACATGCAGGTCTTTCTGTAGCCTAACTGTAGTGACATTAACTTGGTCTACAGATATTTCATGTGGTCTTCAGTGTCTCACCTTGTGCCTAAAGATCAGCCTGGAGTTGACTGTCACATGTGTTGGGTAGTGCCCTAGCTAGTGCATGAATGTAAATGCGGGTGGGAAGGCTGCGTGGTTGCAATGCACAAAATTGACTCTGGTTGGAACAGATGCACCTCATTTATCATAATAAATGGGTCAAACCTGGCTACAGCCACCTGGTTTTGAACAGGGTAGAAGATGAATTCTAACCACACTTACCCTTCCATTAAAAGTTATGGGTCTTTTCCCTACAAGTAATTTCTAGTAGCATACCAAAGTATCGTGCATATCTCAGGAGAAAAGCAGGCACCTCAAAACACCACATAAACAGATAATGTGGTCTTCTAACTCTGCAAAATTTAAAGCTTGAGGGTCAGTTGTTATGACTGTAGGATACAATTGAATAGTTGAGAGTCAAACAATCTGAGTCTCAAATTGGTTGGAGCTACAGCAGCTGAAATATTTCAGCTTTTCACAATTTTTTCTAAGCCTTTCTTCTTTATATATGGAAAATTACAGGCCAGACAGACACACTGGAAGCAACAGCTGGCAAAGATGCAAAGGGTAATTGAAACAGCTTTAAAAAAAGTTTAGAGAATCTGTAGAGCAGTCTCCCTGGGGGAGAAGCTGAACCATGATGCTGTTTGTGGGAAACTGCAAGGATGAGTTTTGAGACCACCCACAAACCAGGCAATTTTCAGCAACATCACTGCAGATTTTGTAATGTGTGAGATGGGAACCACATATTTCTCATCTGCAATAGGAAAGTGACTGACTGAATGATGTGCTGCTGCTGATACCAGGACGGACAATGCAAGTAATTAATTTAAAAGCCATAAATTGTTATTCAGTTTTGATTTTATAGTTGCTGCCTACAAATAGATTGTGTGTTTTTCATTAATTGATGCCCAAGATACATTTAATAAAGCCCACAGTTTGGTAATATGTGAAAACTTTTCTCTTTTTTGGCATTTTCCAGTCTCACACAAATGAGAATTAATAACTTGGGTCTCAGAACTGCTAGGTGAATTGGCATTTTTTCATGAATATAACCAGAAGATAAAAAGCCCTAGGATTCAATGGTGGCTGCATATGCAAGGAACAAGAGAGGAAATGTATTCAGAGTGTTTCAGTCTCCATCCCCTCCCTTCCCCAGCAGACTCCTTCAGCCTGCTCCCCCAGCTCTACCTCTGTTTCTGTGCCAGCTGTCTGAGAATGAGGGCATTATCTGAGGATGAAGGTTATCTGAAAGTGTGAGTTATCCAGTGACTGAGAGGTATCAGGATGTACAGGATAACTGCAGGTTTACTTTCAAGCATTTGTACTTTTAAAGAGGATTGGCTTTTATTCACTAAATCGGCTAGATAATGGTATATAATTTATTTAATTGCAGAAGTTGTGGTAAGAATTGATTTAGCCAGATAATGTGACTGGTAGATTAGGAACCTGCTCTGGAGTAAATCTAGAATCTTCCTCTTGCCTTTGTGTCTTCCCATGCAACCCTACATCATCTCTGCCTGTTACTGTGATTTCCTGTCCTCAGACAAAAAAAACAACAAACACTCTAAATGGTGCCTCAAAGTAGAGAGAAACTGGTCTAGGGATAGTCTAGGGCAGCTCCCTTTCCCTGCAGGAGTTACCTGGTTGAAGCCATTGAAACTACATAGGTATGAATGAGACTTGGTCTGAGTCAGTTCTAACAATCAAAAGTCAACATTTTTAGCAAAGGTAAGTAAGTGGTTGGCTGCTTTATAGGTTGTTTACATCATGTATGTTGTGGGAATATATCGAAATCTGAAATCTGCAGTTTATGATTACACCAGTGAATAAGTCAAAGCTTAGTAACATCAGCAGTAGCTGTCCTGAGAATATTTAGTTATTTTTTCTGGTTGTAGCAGTATTGCCACTTTCTGGCCAGGATTGAGACTGTTTCCAGAAATGTACACTTAAAGTGCCCCTGCTTAGCTCTATGTTGATTTTGGCTGGGTACTGCTTTGTGTCTTTCTAATTTTTCTTACCCTTTTATTTTTCCCAGCAGAGGTGGTGGTGACAAGAACAAGCAGCTGCCAGTCAGACAGCAGTGGGTTCATGGAGGAGTTGCCAGAACCTGTAGTTTTACAAGTAAGAAATGTGCAATAGCCATTGGTATGCCTATGAAAGCTCTGTAACCCTGGCACAAGCAGCATTAAAAAACTCATGGAATTGTGAAAGCTTCATGAAAACAAATTCATCCTCCTAGAAAACCTCAGAAGGCGAGAAGCTTTCTCAGAATTTTGTGCAACTCTTCAGCCACATTAATGCAAGATTTGTGCAAGGTTACAGGCATTAGAGAAGAAATATTACAAGAATCTTTAATTCTCTGGTTCATTGGTATTTAAGAAACGTGTAGATGAGGTGCTAAGGGACACAGTTTAGTGGGGAATTGGCAGTGCTGGGTTAATGGTTGGACTTGATCTTAGAGATGTCTTCCAATCAAGGCTATTTTGTGATTTGGTATCTAAAGATGTACGTAAAGATGTCCTGGAGGTGTCCATTGTAAAACAGTGATGGATAAATCAGTATGATAGAACAAACATAGTATTAAAATTCTTTTTTTTTTTTTTTTTTTTTTTGTTCTTTTTCCCCCCTTCAGAATGCATCTTTGCCAGGAAAGATAAATTTTATTTCTGATATCTACAATCAAGAAACAGCTCTGTCACACAGGACAGTTTTTCCTATGTTAAATCAAGATTTTCAACAAAAGCCAGATGACTCTGTTACTAAGGTCTTCATCACAGCTTGTGAGAGCATTTTGACCGTACCTAGATCAACAAAAGCATGCAGTGACCAGGAAGAAGAGACTCGTCTGCTGCTGACTGCAGAAAAAGGCAAATATCAGGCCTACAATGCTGATCCACAGACTTCTGTACAAGAAATGTTATGTGACACGGGCAAGAAAGAGGATAAAACTGGAAGAAAGCAACTGGAAAGAGAGGAGTGCATGACAGAGCACAGTCCTAGTTTTCAGGGTGATGCTCAGGATGAAGGTGATCCTAGCTCCTTGAAATTTGATGATCATTTGTATTTCAGTGCAGAACACAAAATTATGAATGTAACCTTCATTGAACTGAGTGACACAAACCCTGCAGTCATCGGTGAGAGCAAAATCGGAGGCGAAGATGAAAGTGAGAAGTGCCTGACTGAAGAGGCTGTTGGAGCTGCGTGCCATGAAAGTGACCATCAAGGTCATACAGGACATGTTAAAGGACCATGGTGGGGAGGGGAAGTGGTCAGCAAAGATGGTACCCTGCTTGCAGTGAATGAGGTGACAAATGGACGAAAGTTCTGCAAAAGAGATGGTGGTTCAAAAAACACAAGATGCTTCCCTAAAACGGGGCTCCCAGAAACTCTGCAGTGGGGCTCAGCAGCGCAAACCGGGAGCAGTGACACTTCAAGATATTCTCCACAAGTATCTTGGAGGCATCCCTCCTGCCTAGAAGAAGGGCCTGGATTAAGTTCATCTGAAGGTCAAGAGACTGGTAGCGTCGCTGAGATGCTAGGTGCCAACAAATCAGAACAGAGAGACACTGTCCAAAACAGTGAAATGGCTTCTGCTCCTCTGAAATCTGTCACTGTTCAGATGTCTTCAGGGCTGGAGCTTACTTCAAGGGTGAAGACGACAGGGCAAAATGCTCCTGCCAGTGATAGCCTTGCTAGGGAGGATCTTCTGGACTTCTCTGACATGTTAGTGCACCACTCTGAGGGTGGTTCTCTCACACGGTCAGGTCAAGGGGCTTCAAAGGATGGTGTGAAGCAGACCACTGAAGCCTCCAGCCAAACTGACATCCATGCCAGGAAAGCCAGGTGGCCACCACTGCTTCATCCCCCCCATAGTCACCTGACAAAATCAGCCTCTCTTGACACCGTGCTATGTGGCAAACACAAGTCACACTACTGGGGTGAAGTCTCTGGTGCTGGGGGTGCGCAGGGCAGTCACTGCTGTCACTGCTGCTGCCATGGCTGCTGCCTGTGGACCTTTCCCGTGGGTGTCTCTCCCCATCACCCTGCGGGCTGCTGCTCAAACCGTGCCTCCACTGAGCAGCAGCTCATGAAAACGCTGATGCTCCTACAGGACACCGCAATGCGCAGTCTTTCTTTGGTGAGTAGGTTTCTTTGTATGCATGAACAGCTGACACACTTCTGAGCTAAAGGCACACGCTGCCTTTTCCTTTTCTCTCCCGTCATGCTTGCTTCTTTAACGAGACATATCTTGGGAATGTAGCTGAGAAAATGGATGGGGAAAGAAGCATTCTCTTCTGGACAGAAATGGCAATCATTGGTGTACTGAAGGTTTTGTTGTGTTGCTTCTTTGAGTAACTTATTTTACATCAGTCTTAAAACGGTTACTGCGTACCGGTAGTAAAAAGTCACCAGATTTTTATTTCTTTGTTCATAATTGCTGAGAGTTCAAAAAAATTGTGCAGAACTCAGGGTGTGTTGGGGAAGGAAGCAAGGAAGTTAGTCAGGAGTGGCTTTCACGTCATGAGAAAAACGTGGAAGGAGCAGCATACCTCCTGCAGATTTGCAAGTGGCTCCATTTCTTCTCTTTGCTCTTCGTAAGGAAACGAAACTTGAACTGTTGTGCAAATTGGGGAAGAAAATTGTTAGGTGAAAGTTCCAGACAGTGAAACTGGTGAGTTTTATGCAGCCACATCACTGAATATGTGAATCTGCAATGTCTTTCAGCGGTATATCGGAAAACACGCCTTTTGCCAGCTCTCTCGCTGTCGCCACAAGATGGCAGTGAATCAGTGCCTTATGCTGGACTGGGAAGCCTTTTGTCATTGGCGGGCTACTATTTCATCACTCTTCTAAGGGGGGCTAACAGTGATTTGTCTTCTCTAGTCTGTGGGCAGGGAATGTGGGGGGAACAGACTTTGCACCGCACTGTTATCCAAGATCTGTTCTTAGGGATATGGCTCCACACTCAAGTCACTGTGCAATAAGTGAGTGAATTTACTGAATATTAGCCACTCTGCAGAGATTACAAGTGTGCCAACTTTGTACTTTGCATTAGAGGTAAGGTAGTTTCTACTTCCTTTACTGAGAGAAGTTCACTCAGGTTACATCCTATTTACCAAGGGCATGCATAGGGAATGCAACCACCACAGAGCAGCTCTTGGACAGTAAATTTTCCCTGTTTATATACACCTTACCTTAACCAAGGTCTTGCATGAGAGTCCTGGAACAGTTAGCCCCTCCTCCATCCTTGCTGAGCCTGAACTCTGAATAAATCTATGTGAACTTGTGCTCTGTGATACGCTCAAAGAGTCAGTGCAGGGGGAGCTGCCCATACCTCATCTGTAAGGGCTGACATGACTTTTTACCAAATTATTACCCACATTGTGCTGCTTATATATTTTTCATGGTGCTTTCTAGATTTTGTTAGCCTTGAGGAAACAACTAGAAATTTGTCTGTGGCCCACTGACTTCTCCCTGGTGACCTGAATGACAGGAGCTCTACCAGCTCATTTGAGCACACTTTTTTGATGACTAGAAGTCCTCACTCTGCTCAGATTTGGCAGTGGGTAGAAGAAATCATGATTACTGTGTGGGCAGTGCTCACTTGCACCCCACACACTCCCATCTATGAACAAGAAAAATGAGGATCAAGATTAAAGTTTGGGGTCGAGGGCAAATGGGCAATCAGCCAGCTCTTAGTCTGAAGGTGCTAATAACACGACTGCCTCAGTGGGGTGCAATTGCTGCCCTGACACATAGCATTAAGAGCACTAGCTGTGCTCCACTTAGGAGAGCTCACCTCTGCTGCAGTCAGA
The DNA here is from genome assembly GCA_028020825.1 of Podargus strigoides. NCBI lineage: Eukaryota > Metazoa > Chordata > Aves > Caprimulgiformes > Podargidae > Podargus > Podargus strigoides. The sequence continues at coordinate 9,501,244 of CM051623.1, read as the reverse complement.
GGACTGGCCCTGTCAAACCACTATTAGTCTCTAATTAGCCCTTTCTGGTGCAATCCCATGGCTGTTGGGGCTAGATTTTTTTATTTACTGCTGTGGGACAATTTCTCCCTGGGTCATGCACAGCAGGAGTGTGCCTGACATAGCAGCTGCATTGAAATGGAGATTGAGAATGAAGTTTCTCAAATGCCTGGGGAGCATCTTTTGCCCTCTAGCTGAGGCTGATCCCCCAGCAGTGAAGTGCTGGGGTCTGAACCCCAAGCCCTGAATTAAGGTTGACATATGGGTGGTTCCCATGGCCCTTCAAAAGGAGGGGATGAGTTTGCCTTTTGGCTTTCCTCCACGGTGCAGCCGGCCTTGCAGGGAAAGCCCTTGGGTAAATGAGCACCAGGTGCCCCGCATTGGGTAAATGAGTGCCAGGTGTCCTGCTTTGGGCATAAAAGCTGGGACCACTTGCAGGGAGGGCAGAGTGTCTGTCTGTGAGGTGGAGGCACTTTGCAGAGTTTCCCTGTTGAGGAAGAACCTCCTGACTCTCCCTGCAGCTGAGCCCCAGTCAGGTTTGGCACTTACAAATGTGGGCTTTGTGGGAACAGTATGTGGCTACCTCTGTCCTATGTTATCAGCCTCTTGGCTTGGCTGACTCCCATCTCTTCTGTGGGAGACTCTGTTGCTTTGTTTGTTCCACCAGTTGTTGGTTGTGCTGCATTGTTCCTGGAGTTGCTGGGGTTGAGGTCTGTTATGTGTAATCTGATTGACTTGTTTGTACCCCCAGCGATCACTGACTCTTTTGTGTACAATAGAATCCGATTATTGGTTTGTTCTACTGCTGGCTGCATCCTTTGTGCTAGACCTAGTGATTGGCAAAACAAGCAGGGAGAACTTCCTCATGTTTCAGGCCTTGCTGGAACTGAGGGACATGTTTAAGCACACAAACATGAAGAGATCATCAAAGGACATGACTGCAGGAATCCAAAGAGATCAGACGTTTCTGCACTTGGTAAACGTGCCTCTTGTTCCATGTCAGTTACTGTGATCAGCTGTGGAGTGCAGGCTTCTACACGGTCTTCCCATGGCTTACAAGAGACCAAAATCTGCCAAGGTGGGAACATGCTAAACACCATCTTGCACTCAGAGCAGTTTCAGTGTAATTGAGGAGTATGCTTTCAGAAGACAGATGGTGGTGTCTCTAAAATAATTTGGAGGATGCTGCCTGCATCACTGCCCTTAGCAAAGTGTGGAAAGTCAAGGAGAACTCTTTAATATGGCCAGAAACTTAGATGTTCCAATGACACTAGTGAGCTGACATTGTATTAGTCCTGTGCTACAAAGTGGTAACTTGCAAATCTTATAATTTTTGATGTACCATTCCTGTTCATTCATCTCCCCTGCTTTGAGACATTCCTGGTGCAGGTGGCTACATCAGGGAGGATGTAGATAATCACTCATACTAGATACCTTCTCTTGGTGAAGAGTAATGGTCACAGTTACGGCAGAGATCCTCTGAACTATTATAAGTATCTACTTTTGGATCAGAACATTTGCTCTGTTGCAGTATTTGCATGTATAAGTAGTCTGTTGCAGTAGGTGTCTGCATTTGGTTAGATAAATCCAATCCTATGTTTCTAACCGGTAATATATGAGAAATTTTCAGTGTAACACTTGGGAGAAAACATCAGCTAAGACACTTCTCATAGTTCTTATATATCTTCCCTCTCTCCCTCTTTCTCCTTTCCAAAACAGTTGGACAGTAATTTAACCTATCATAGCAACTCATCCTGCTCAAAGATAATGTCTGACAATGGTGCAATAACATCAGAATTTGGCACATTGTGTCAAAATTTTGATAAAAGTCCTTTTCCTCTTCAGTGACAAAAATGAAATTCTCACAGGGTTGTGCAGTGCCAGCACTTAATCCTACATGCTTTAGGAGAAAAGGTGGTGACTGAGATGCAAGTGATGCACACAGAGCAAACTCAAAGTGCCATCTGGACTTTCAGGGCAGCTGCTCACAGAGCCCCTATCGTGCGGGTAAGAGGAGGACCCATGCCATTTGGGCTGTCAGCTTCAAACACACTCGACATGGCAGTGCTCAAAGAAGTAAAGTGGGATGTCCTTTTGCTTTTCTGTGTAGTGTACCCTCCATGAAATAGAAGCAATGAAGAGCTCCTGCCAGCACTTCCAGGAGAAGCTTGATGAGATTGAACAGCACCTGACTGAACAGCAGGTGCTGTTTTCCAGTGCAATGCCAGATGAAGGAAGGTAATGGCAGCCCAACACATGTACCTAAATCCAAAGCTAGCATCAGCAACAGCCCATGGGCCCATGCAACATGTCTGGTCACTTGTGTTACTACAGCACTTCTGGCCAGTGAGGTCCAGCTATGGGCATCCCACAAGCGGAGGAGAAATGTATTGTGATGTGATTTTTGCTCAGAGATAAGTCCAGCTTCTCTCCATAATGTTCAAGGCTCTTTAACATGGGCATTTTGAAGGGAAAATTTGCTCCATAGGTGCAGGCTAGATTTTTAGTGTGCAACTACTATGTTTTAATAGCAATGGGAACACAGGAACAGATCTTGGACAGCTGGAACTCAGTGCTGCAGGTCAGTGTTGGGTTCAGGGAAGGAGGTAGGACCCATCCGTGACAAATCAGTCCCTTTAGGCCATGTACATAGTGCTCATGATCAGTGGAGTGATGATACAGTAAAAATTGAACTAGCTCGTCATGGACTCAGCCCAAATTCATAGGGATTACTGAGAAGCCTCAGGTTCACAGAAAGTTGAGGGGCTTCCAGTCTTGAGCTGCCTGAAAGTTGGGCATTTGTGCAGTCTTTGTGCTGGCAATAAACCAGAAGAGAGAAACCTGCCCAGACTCAAGCTGGCTCTGCAACTACAACGTGTTTAATCTGGCAACTGGGGTAATCAAAGAAATGAGAGTCAGTGAAAGGTTGTCATTTATTATTTTGTAAGGTATCCTATGACCATGGGTAAAAACAAGACTGCAACAGAGGGAGATACAGGTGTTATGCCAGGGCTGAGGAAGAGGAGGATGTTCACTGCTCACTTGTGTGCTTTCTCTGGTATCCCTGCAGGGAGGAAGGCAGATACCTGCAACTGTTACGGCGAGCCGTTCGTCACGAGGTTGCAGAGCTGGAATTTCGGCTGAATGATCAAGCTTGCCAGGTCAGGGAGGACATCCTTATGGTACGTTGCACAAGCCACTGCTCTGGGTCATGTGGGGGGAATTTCAAGTCTGTGCTGCTACCCAGTGTTCAAAGTGTTAACTCTGAAGTACATCTGAACAAACCTTTCAGAGCCAAGAATAGGAGGATTTCCAGTAACGAACTTAGGGTTTATATATTTGACTCTCTTTGACTATGCTGCATGAGCTCAACCACCCAGGAAAAGTGCCAATACTTACAGAAGTGACTGTACTCTCCTCTGCTCTGTAAAGGTCCTGTGATTTCCAGAATAAAGCACCAGGTAGGCAGCCTGCAGAATTACTGAGAAATGGTTACTAGTCTGGTTCTTTTCTGGAATGACTCTCCATTTGATAAGGAAAGGTAAAGAAAACATGATCAGGGGATTGGTTGCTTGTCTGATTCCTCTCTGACAAACCTGAGTTAGAGAGTCAAGACTGAAGTGATCACAAATTGAACTCCATTTGCAGATTTTCCATCAGGCAATTATATCGATCTGTTGGAATAAAATGTCCTTTAGGCCCTTTTCCTTCTTTTAGTGGCAACTCCTCTTTTGCCAGATATTGCATGTCTTCTTTGGACCAAGCAGAAGAAGCAGGCATGCTTCATATACTCTTGTGTATCCTGCTTGATTCCTTTTATTATATTTTATTACTGCAATATGCTTTTCCTTCTATTTTCTCTGCAGCATCTGGACCAATTACTAGTAGAACAATCCCATCTGTTTTCTGAGCTCGGACTCTCTGATTGGAAGGGAGAAAGAAAAGCCCAGAATAAACAAGCGTTTCCAGATGCTGCTGACCCTGCGCATTCTCGAAGTGGGGGCTCAAAAATGGTGATCCCAAGAGCTTCTGGCAAAAACACCGCAGCAACAGGCTCACTCTCTGCCCTGCAGCCGGGGGCACCCCCGATGCCACTTCTTATCAGGACAACACCTGAGATGAATCTAGCTGAGTCTGACCCACAGGAGCTCTCCACCAGTAAAAAGGAAATAAAAGGACCTCCCCAAGCCAAAAAGGACTTTAGGACATTTTTACACAGCGTAAGGAGATATTTCCGTCTCATCCTCAAGTTTTTAAGTGGCAGGGATTGCTGACCTGCAATGTGGTTTTACTATTCCATGTCTTATTGTCAGAGCCGAGGTCAGGACCCTTTCCCACTAAGCAATGTGTTCACCTGAAGGGATGGAGCCTGTGTTTCAGGGCACTTTCAGTCTGCATAGGCAGCACAGGTAGAACCTGGACTAGACCTTCCTTGATATTTCGCAGTAAGCTGTGGCAATGATCTAGATGCTCCAGAGAGAAGAATGTATAGATACATGGATGGTATTTGCCTGGTTTGCTTGAACTTTGAATGCAAATGTTTGACTAATTAGTATATTCAACTCTCTCCCACCATGTGAAACCAGTAATTTATGGCTTCAATTTGCAGAGACAATTATCCAGTTTTACAAGGGCAGTCAAGGCAATGAACTGGAAGGTTTGCTGTTTTTCTGAAAAAAATCAAAGTCAGCATTTCTGACTGATCTAATCTCACAATGTAACCGTAAAAAATTGTTTGCCTGCCTTTCTAAGTATAAAATACGCCTAGAAAAACTCTTAGACAGCTGCCTTATTGTTTAATGGTCTCTTCCACCTAAGCATCTGTCCCAATTTTTAAAGGATTGATTATTCGTTGAAATGAATAATTAGGGTTAAATTCTTCATAACCTTTGTGTAACCACCATGGGAGGAAATGCTCTTCATTGTAGTCTTATACTGCATTCTTGATTTGTGTTGATATTATGATTGATATTATCAAGCAGAAACAGGTTCTTAGTGCACAACTCAATGAACCACAGGCAGTGACGAACAAGGAATTTAAATATTTGAGATCATTTTTTGTCATCTGTTGCATTCATTTCCCTATAAGACCAGTCTTGGTCATTCTCTCAAAATACAAAGAAAATAACACTTTTTTCCCTTTTTTTTCAGTTGAAGAAATCTTTCAGAAATTCTTTAGGTAATGATTCAGCAGAAGGAAAAGACTGATGGAGGACAGACTGATGGATTTTGGTTTTAATAATTGTGGCCTTTTTCCTGAAATGCATGGTATATCACAGAAACAAATGAACACAACATTGAGTTATAGAAGGTTCTGATCTCAGCTGTTTCATTTGCAATGAGATGACTGAAAAGCAGGCATTTTTAAAGGCTGTTTCAAAGAGAGATGCTATGTATTTTGCTGTGATTGCAAAATTTATTACACTTCTATTGGCAATACATGGGATAGGGCTGTTCTTTGCAAAGTCACTTAAGAGGAAGAGGAGAGGGCTGATTTTTAAGGAGAAACTCAAGAACTTGCAGACAGCCTGGGAGGTACCACTAGAAGGTATTCTCCTTGTAGCCAGTTATTTTAACACAGTCCTTCAACCAATATTAATCTTGAAGCCCAAACTAACTTGTATAGTCCTAGTCACTTTCTAGCTTATACTTTACTACTAACTTGCCTCTGACTAATTTTATGAGGCTTTTATCTACTGTCAGTATCAAACCAGAAGCTCACTGACAGTGTATAAAATGTTTAATACCCTCTCTGTCAAACTATTACTGTGGATAGTCTCCTGGCTATCCTTTTTCTTTTCAGATTTCCTTCACAGAAATCCAATTTAAAACAAAAATGAGATTAGAAACACAAGGTTTTCTACATTATGAACCTTGACTCATAGTCCTGGTTCAGTTTTCTGGGAAGCAAGAAGAGCCTGGGGATTCATGCAGCAAAAGCCATGAGAAAATACCTCTCAGGTTTTGATAAGAGCAAAGAAATTCAACTGGTTCATTTTCAAAGCAGTGCAGTTTGTACTACTGCTTTCAATTTAGCACTTCCCAGACTACGAGATGCCCTACTGGCTTGTTTGTTTAATGCTCTGGAGGGATCTTGGGTGTCATTTAGTCTTTGGTGTTGCAAATCACAGCTCTTCGAAGGTGCAAATAGAAGTAGCATTTGCACATGTTTAAGGAGAAAATGGAGTCAAACACGCTGAGCAGCCTCGAGGCTCCCTGCACCTCCACGTTTCCACAGATGTTCAGGGTAATAAAATGATTGGGAGAGAGAAGTACATAACGTAGGAGCTGACAAGATCCTCCACAGCCTGCTGGGTCATGATTTTTACTGGTTGAAATTTGCCCCTTTCTTGAGACCCCGCATGGGATTTGTACACCACTTCCACGCTATCAAGTGTTTAAGAGTTTATACGTAAAGATTTGTGACTGTGACAGTATCTTCAGGCAACATGCAAGCATCCTTTGCCTAAGTTTTGGTGGAAAAAGCAATAAAATTGGCTTAGTATTCTCTCTCTCCACTGGTTTATGAGCTGCACTTGCAGATGTACCTCAGTTCGTGGAGGAAGGCAAATAAAGAGTATGGTTAAGGATGTAAAACAATGTCAGTGCTGAAGGTCTCCTGGAACAGAGGATGACTAAGAAGCTCCCTTACCTCAGCTGCACCAGGGCTGTGATTCCCCTCATGAAGCAAGATGTTTTTTGTAAGTATCACTGCAGCATGATGCATAAAAGTTCTGTAGGTCTGTGATGCTGCAACCACTGTCTCCCTGTCTTATGTCCATGTGTACAGAAGATGGTATGGGCAGGTGGCAGCTCTTCTTGATGAGAAAGAACGTGCAGGACCTCTGGTGCTATTTGAATTCTACCATTTGTCTTCTCAATTAGGACTGAATCTGACTCCTGCTAACAAAACTTTCCTGTTTGAATAGTCTCTAGATGATTGGTATGTGCAATCCCATTTCTCATTTCAATTTAATTATAAAATAATCTCATGCAAGCTACAGACAAGCTAGGGTTCCCCAATATGCAACACTTGGACACCCACAAATACTGTTACCTTGAACTTGTTTGCATTCATTGCTAAATAACCTTTCAAGCCCTCAATGTTGCTTTAACAGTTAAGCTGTAACCTTGTAGCAATAAAAAAAATAGCAAACAATGGGAAAAGGAAAAAAATCTTTTGACTTACCCTAAAGCACAACAACTGATATTTCACTTCATAACTCCTCTAAGCATGTTGCAAGGATGGCTGGGCTAAGCCTTGTAATGCTGCTGTCAAAAATGGGAGAGAAAAGAAAACATGCAGCAATTTTGTGATCAGGAAAGTCCAGTGATAGCAGAGTGAGTGCAGGAGCCAGCTGTGCACCCATTTAACCTCACAGTGCTCCAACCTTTTAAACTCTATCATTTATTTCCCTTTAGGGCAGTCATGAGCAAGTATAGTGGGAATCTTAATGATAACTCCACAGAATTAATGAAATAATAACATATCTGATTGAGTATCATAATTGCTCTAGCTGGCTAGAACCATGCAAAATAGCTTGCAGGCTCACAAGGCAGCGGGTCGTATCTTGGGAGAAAGGCTACATTACTTGTGAAAAGCATTACTGCTAGGCAGTTTGAAAGTCTGAAATCTGAAAAAACCTGACCCTGACACTGGAGGTCTTCTGATGAGACAAAAAAAAAAAAGAGTAGGTAGAGAAACTGAAGACTGTTTCCTTCTATATTCCACCTCTCCAAAACTGAAATAAGTAGAACCATTGGCTTTGTTTCACAGAACTGTTGAGACCTTACAAAGGTCCATGCAATACAGGTCAGACCTGCTATGGAAAAGGGGAAGAAGCACAGGGTGTAGGTATGTTACAGCAGTGGTGGTTCTCCCTGCTTTCCAGTGCTCTTTTGGCATCTCTTGCCTGCAGAAACCTAAAACTGCCACCTGAAATCCTTGTAACTCCCTGTTAAAGGCTCAGCACTTCCTTAGCCCTGGTCACAATTTCTGGAGTGCAAGGGCAACATGCAGCGTCACCAAAGAAGGAGGGAGTAAAGGAGAGGGACAGCAGGGGAAGTCAATTGAAAAATGGTTCCCTAACAAAGATGGAAAATTTTGTCCACTCTAGTTTCGTAGCAATTTGTGTCACTTGGATTTTACTTCTTTTGTCATTGTCTTTTGCCTTCATTGGTTTTCACTGACGCCCCATAAATCGTTAAACCCTGAAGCTAAAAGAGGCTGCATTGTGCACCAGCTTGAATATTGATTTTGCTAGAGAGTATAAAATCTAGAGAGATAATAAGAAAATCCATCTAAGGTACCCTGCCAAGGGCTCCCATTAGTTGCTTTACCAGGCATCAATTCAATAAACCCTCGAGAGCAGCACATGAATAAACATCAGAGCCTCTCTGGCATGTTAATGCATCAGTTGCCTAATTGTCAGTGCTGCCAACAGACTCTGAGAAGAGTAGTATCCTGGGAGTTCAGCCCTTTCCCACTTCAAGTCCAAAGAAGATTTGACACTGGCTTAGAAGAAGGCAGGGCTCAGGAGAGGGGGTTTGACAGCCAAATAACATGGGTAGGGCTGCTTTCAGTTTGGTGCTGACCTCCTGCTGGATGCACAGCCAGCTCTTCTATATCACATGCCAGTGCATGACGAGGAGGTGCCCCACGTCAGGCTTATGGCTTTCCCTGTGCAGGACTGGATTTTGTGTTTGGAAAGATAAATATTTTTTAAAAAGTCTCAAATTTTGGCCTCAAGTAATAGGAATAAACTGGCCCTGAGCTCTCAGATATAAATTACTTTCTCCTCTAGGGCTGCCAGTGAGTCTGGGTGACAAGAAGCTGCCCTCTTATTCCATGTGTTTTCCCTGTGACCGGGTTCTTTTTCTTTGCCCCGTGGGGAACCCTTATTCCTGGCACAGCTTCCTTCTGTCTTATCTAATGAGGTTTTAAATTCCTCGCAGAGAAGTTATTCTCTCCTAATGTGTTCATACGGTGCCTGGCACAATAGGGGCCTAATATCAGTTGGGACCTCTACTTGCTGCTGCGATAATAATTTTATGAGCAGCCTTTCATTAAGATCCATTGCTGCTTAAGAAACAGCTGCACTGTCACTTTATAAGGCTGTTGACTGTTTTAACTCCCTCTGCTCCAGAAACAAGGTTTTGATCTTCCTCATAGAAATGGATACGGGTTGAAGAGGCTGAAGTTTGAACAGAAAGGTGATTTTGCAATCAAATGGGAAAATTCAGAATCAGAACATCTGAGACTTCCAGGAATTAAAAGAATATGAAACAACACTATTCTCACCTTGCTGGAGAGGTGCATTTGAGTGCATCCATCTTCATTTCATTCTCTTCCATTGTCTTTCCACGAGCGCATCACTCAATTAGCAGAAAGCACAGATCACAGGTGTGTCCCACCGAGGCTATTCAACCTTAATAAGGGAAACATTTATTACCATGATAAATAATACAGATCACCAGCAGCTTTTTCCTGAATTTCCATCCCCCCACCCCTCACTAAAATACAAAAGCAGCCTATTAGGACATCGGGGCTTATAGTTAATGATAGTCACAGAATTAGTGAGGAGAACAAAAGTCAAAAGTTAAGAAGGTTTTTTTTTCCCCACCTCATATCCTAAGGGAGTGTGAAGGCTCCCTGTGGCCTCACCTGAAGATGTTGACATATGTCTTTCTTGCATGTCACTGGCAAGCTCTGGCCCTGTCACCTGCAAAAGGCTTCTGCAAATAAGAACAGGCAAAATATTTCTCTTCTGTGCTCTCTACTTAGGCAGCTGACTCCAGGAATGGCTGCAGTCAGTATTTATTAGAGGGACTTCAGTTAAAGTAAGAATCTGCCATGGGTGGGAGGCTGCCGGGGATCCTGAAAAGGAGCAGGATGATGGTCCTTTATTCCAGAGGGGTGGTGAAGAAAACTGTGGTGCCCACTTCAACATTCCCATACTCCATTCCCTATCAATTTCACTGTATGAATTTTTGAGAAATTGCTTTGCATCAGCTCCCAGTCTGTGAAGATAAAGCAAGATAACACCTTTCACAACAAGCAGAGCTTCCTCTCCAACAGACAACTCAGGTCAAGCTATTGTAGCCCTACTGTGAAACAAGGTGTGTATGGGAAAAGTCTGTAGTTAAGTATTATCTTGCTCGTGAATTAGCCTTTTAAAGGTTTCCTGGACCTTCTGGAGGTTTTTCTAAGCTGCTGACAAAAGGAGAAATTATAGGGAGTAGGAAATATTTGCATTTGGGGTGGGGGAAGAAAAAAATGAAAAACCTAATTACTTGAAAACTAAAGTCTATTGTCTTGGTGATACTTCTGTAATGTCCTGCATAAGGGCTCCACTGCCCTTAATTTTTGATCTACAAGGAATAGCAATAATGAGAAAACATTACTCTCATTCCATTAGGAGAGCTGTTCTAGATCTGGGCTTGCTCTAATCAGAGCACAGCACACTGGAAGCAGGGTGGCCTGGACTCCTCGCATCCTTGTCCCATTTAGCAAACAGAGAAGTGGAACCAAGGGCACCTGAGTCATCCCAAAACAGGCCAGGTAAATGCAAGAAAAGCCTTTCTCAGGCTTGGGTTTACTGCTGAGCTGACCCATGGAGGAGTGAGAGTGTGTGTGCGCATGGTCGGGGATGGAGGGGAGCTGGAATGAGATGTCCAGAAAAATTCAGAGCAGCTGGTGTCAAAGAAATCTCATTCTGGGAGCTGATGCAATAGCCTCGTGGTGTCAGCAGGTTGTATCCAGCTGCTGCCTAGCAAGCCCATCCTCTGAGATGGGCACCGGGAAGCCATTGCTGCCAACGCACGCAGCAGCTGGGCTGACTGCCACCCAGGCAGGAGGTGAACAAAGGGACTTGTGAGCAGCATGGGGAAAATGTTGTAGCTGTGGATGGGACAGGGGAATCTGAAAACAAGGGGCAGACACAGAAAGAATAGGAGAAAGAACAACAATCAAGCAGGTATAGTGAAAATGAGAGACCTGGAACTAGATAAAGGAGGCACGAAGCAAAAGTTCATCTCCGTGTCGATTTATCTGTTTAAAGGTAGCCTAAAGGTATTAGTTCAACACATAGAGTTCCTTCAATGAAACAAGTAAGCTGACTTAAGCCCTCACTCAGAAACCTGGGGAAATACATTCATTTCTTGCTCTTCCCAAGGACACTTATGAGCAGACAAGCAAAGGAGTTATGAACCACAGTCAGATTAAGACAAAGCACAGAAGAACAGTCAGTTTAAGGCTATCCAAAAGCCCTAGACATAGAACCCAGTGGTTAAGAACATAAGAAACGGGCTACAGGGCCAGGCCACCTGTGACAGGACTGTATCTTTGACAGAGAAACTAGGAAATGTTTTTCAGGCAGAACCTGACGACTTTTTTTGCAGGCTGTTGTCCTCATATGTCCCCAGTGACCACAATGGTTCCGATGAGGGACACTAGAGTGTGTGTTTCTGCCTGGCCCTATTAGCATCTGTTAGCATTACAGGATCACAGGAAGACAGGTTGAGAAGGACATCTTGAGATCATCCAATCCAACATCCCACTCAAAGAGCCTACCTTCTCCATAAACATGTCTAATCCTTTTTGCACCCTCAAACCATGAGCTCCCCCTACTCCCTGTGGAAACGAAGTCCAGAAATTTGCTACTTGCTGTGTGAACTCTTCTGTCTTAACAATTTTGGTCTCCTGTTTTTGATGAATGGCCTCTAACTCTAGAATTGCAGGACTTGGTGCAACAGCAGTCTGCATTCACCTTCTCCATCACTTTCCTGACTCTACAACCCTGAGGAGCCTAGCATCTTCAAACTGAAGAGTCCCAGCCCCTTCATCTTTTCTCTCCAGGCATTTCCTCCATCCCCTTAATCTTTTCCACTCAAACGTAGCTGGATGCCAACCAAAAGGTTCCTGGATTTTCAACTTCGTACATTTCTTTCTGAAGTTGTTAGAAATTCCAGTGAATTTTCTCCTCTCATCCAATTTACAAAGTCAGCTTTATTATAGGTATTCATTTCTGCTGCCAGTCTCTCTGGAAAGAGCCAAGTCTGAAGCTGTTGCCCTCTTCTATCAGAAATATCCTGAAGATAGAAGAGAGCCAAGAGTCCTTATGAATTTTGAGCAGAATCACCATATCTTGCAAACAAATGCTCTGCCTCAAGCTCTTTTTTCTCTTCTGAGACTTTTTCTCAAAGTTCAACCCTTGCCAAATCCAACTCTTTACTCAATTATAAATATTCCTCTGTCATGATTGGAAGTGTTAAGGAAAACAGACATTCTCTGAGTCTCCTTATCAAAGTCAATAAATAAATACATGGAAGAATGAGGAGATGTAGGGTTGATGAAAGATATGGGCTGAGAATGAAGACAGGAGGAAGAGAGAGAAGCACAGTGAGAAAGAGAGAGGACTATGGAGAAAAGCAGAAAGAGGAACCGAGCCAGGTGTACAGGTGACTGCAAACTGGAAAAGATGGAAGCAGGGTGGCAGAGTGGCTACTAGAAAAGGGCGTTCTGTCTTTCCTGAGAATACACAAGGAAGTCAAGGAAGGTCACAGGTGCCAATTGCCCACCTGATGCAGCTCCTGGGCAGTAGACACCTACCCATGGTGAAGAAAAGCCAGGGATGGACTTCAGCAAAGCATCAGAAGTTTTCAGATCCTGGCTAGGACTGGCAGATGGATCAGTGTTTCTCCCCATGTGCTGTGTGACCGTGCAGACAATTTTCTGTTGCTCTTTCCACCTTAGTTTATAGTTTCACTCCTCCTTCACTCTTATTCTCTACTTCTGCTATGGAACTCCATTGAGCTGGTTTTTTGTTTTGGTTTTGTTTTTTTTTTTTTTTAGATCATATTCCCTCAGATTCAATCTTTTTTGTGCTCTGAATTGTAGCCAACCTGTCAGGTAAAGCTCCAGAATCCACAAAGACAACCTCAGAAAGTCTCAGTGGGAATATTTAAGCAAGAGGATGCGTTAGTCTTCTGCTAGGCAGTGTGAGATCGCAGCAAATTCAATACAAGAGGGATAACGTTAACACAGTTAAGCATGAATTTAGACATGTCACTGCTAATCCCTAGATTAACAAGAGGGAAGGAAATGTGTCAAAATAATAAAGTACCTATTAAAAAGGCTGTTGAGACAGACACTGATCCATAGTTAGCACCGATAGATGACAGAACATCGTCAGTGAAGCATGAGCCATCATCTGGCAATGCTCTCTTCTGCAGAAACCAGACAAGTTAGGGACTTATGTCAGACTCGCTGGGGATTGCCAGACACTGAAAAAAAGAAATCAGGAAAGAAAATTTGGAAGAAAAATAAAAGAATACTTTTTTAAAAAATTCTCACCTTAATTTAAGATCTTTAGGACTTTCTCTTTTTGTTCTCTGGCTCCACAGGGGGAAGTGGTAATCCAGCAGAGTACTCACAGGAACTCTGTGAAATTGCTGCCGCAGTCATTGAAGCCCTTTGGAAGAATAAATTAATTACCTGCTTTAGATCATACAAGGGAAGAGGACGAAGGACTCAGAGGAAGACAGGTAGGAACCCCAAAAGTCTAAGACAGCTGGGGAGTCTCAGAGACTATGTGAAACAGGAGTTCTTGGGCACTAATCCCAAGTTGCTGATTTAGTTTATCAGCTAACAGTGCATATATGAAGCTCTGGCTAACATTGTTTCTTAATGCTTGTTAATGGTTAAGCTGCTTTTTAAAGATGCCCTGGGCTGAGCGCTTCATCCTTTCTGGGGGGTGTGTGGGAGAGCCATGCTACATCCCAGGGAGCAGAAGGCAAATAGTGGTTGGGGCCAGCTCCTTGGCACTGCCTGGCTTCTGGGCGGCATGTTGGGTACCAGTAAGAGCTCAGAAATTGTTAAATGGGGAAAAAGAAAATTAAAAAATAAAAAGAGTGTGTTTGCAGGATATTTTTTTAATTGCCTTATGGTTTTGAGCCTTGTTCGAGATTTTCTCTACAAGCAGGAGGTCTTGGAACTTAGCTGGATGTGTCACTATCTTATAGGATAGTGACAATGCAGTATTATATGTGCTTGGGCATAAGGTCCATGGTAAAATAAAAGAGGAATCTATTCACATCTCTTTGGTATGGCTTAAGAAATACCTGCTAGCTGTCCTCTGAAGCTCTCTCTTCCCAGCATTCATTAATAGATCAACTTTCAGCAAAAGAAAAGGGTTTTTTTTCAGTCTCCTATGAAAAGTTCCAGGAGTTTTCTTATGTCTCCTTTCTGTGCATCTATGTTCAAATCTGCCTGTACTGTTCAAAAGAAGTTTAGGCGTCTATTGGTGTTTTAAGGTGCAAATTTGATACCTGATTATTTTTATAGCTTGGGTTCTTAATTATACCACTCCAAGAGATTAATTACTTGTAATATTGCTTCATATTTGTTATGCTGCAGATAATGCTTGTTTTAAGTAAGTGGAAACAGGTGTGTAACAATTGATTAAATTAAATTAAACAAGCAAGTAGGGAATGAAATGTACATGGCTATTTTCAAGGAGAGATACTGTAAACACTAATTAAGCAGCTGGAAATCAATAATGACACAAAACTATTCCCTCTTCCCAATTTTATGAGATGGAGGAAGCCCTGATGTTTTCAGTCATGACATGTTATTTATACGTTGCTGAGGTATAAGTAAGGGGTGCCCGTAACCAGGCCAGCCATGACACGGATTCAGCCAGCTGAGTTTTCTTACCTGGGCCCTTCTGTATTCTGTAGAGGCCCAAGAAGGATGATGTAGCACCACTTCCACGCTGCCCGTTGATTCCCCAAAGAGAGAGTGACTTGTCTAAAGTGAATCATTTTCAGAACTAATTAACAAAAATAATCCTCTATTCCCCTTCTGGCTAAAATTAAGTCCTTTTTTATAAAGTAAGGGATAGCTAGTACCTTTCCAGTGCTGAATTACCATGCAAGTCTACTGTAAATTTTGCATGTATATGAATAAAAAAGACTTAGAAAGGTGAGAAATGGATTTGCAAAATTCTCCAAAGGCCTTGGTTTTAATTTCTGCTCTTGGAGAGTCCCCATTAGCATTGACATTCTTAGTCAACAGATGTGCTCCCTGCAGAAGCACAGACAGGTTCTTGACCAGTTTGATGGCTTTTTCTACTACTGCTAGCAGAAGTGAACACAGGTAAATTAGAGCAAGCATCCACTTTCCAGTCTGTTTCGTGCAACCCTGTGCACAGCTGCTTACAAAGTTCCTAGCAGCTACTTGTGTGCCGGCCCAGAAGAGGCAACAAAAGGCTAATGTTGGGTGCACAGAGGATCCACAGCAGATAACTTGCCTGGTGGCATTGTTTTCCCAGGTCTCCTCATACAATGAATGGAGCAATGGAGCAATGCCTGTGCTGGCTGAGGAGGGAGAACAGGTCCTGCTGCTCAGAAACTGGTGGTCAGCCCTGCATTCGTAAAGCCTGGCTCTGAGGTCTATGGTAAATCATTAAAAATAGTAATTAAAAAAAAAACAACGTGTATGTAGAGAGGAGAAAGATGCAGTCTTCTCTTTTTTTGTCCCTGGTGGCCCCAGGGAAGTGAGTCAGATGGGTTCAGTCTCCATTCCATGCACATCATCACCAGCTGATCCTGAACCAAGTCTGGGCATACTTTAGGGACAGGAGTGTGATGTATCACAGGGTGGATGCAAGCTGTCTGTCTGGATGGAGCTCTTCCACTTGACATGAATAGTTAGAAATTAATTGGAACACAGACTGGTCTATGCCCACCCTCCCCTCTCTGCATCATCCTACTGCCATCATCTCCTCTCCTTGCTGCTCTAACAGGGAAGCCATAAAATTACTATCCCTGAGGAGGGTGACCTGGAGGGGCAGCAGGTGGAGCAGGGAGGAGAAGAGGCTCTCCTTCTATCTCCCAGCTCTATAGGTAGGCATCTGAGGCTTTCATTTTGGGTTGTAATCCAGAGGATTAAGTGGAAGGCTGGATTTACTATCACCAGAGCACCTTCAGCAGGGACCCAGACTGCTGCTTTCACAAGATCTCTGGCTGCAGAATTTGGGCATCCTGCTGTTACCCTTCTACAGGATCTTCGTGGAGGTTTGCTTGGGGCTGGGAACTCACAGTTCTTGATTTAAACATGCATCATAGTTTGGTGGATGAGAGTTTAGGTACAGAAAAGAGGGTTCAGTTCAACTAGTTTTCAAAACCTACTTGCTCGAAGATCTGTCCACCTTTTCTGTTGTGTTAATAATGTTAATTATGTTAATAATTTCCTGGCCCTGCTGAACAAAAACAAGCCCTCTGTGGTCTCACTGGACCATTATAAAAGAGAGGCAGCTCTCACCTGCCTCTGCAAAATTTCCTGATATTAGCAATTATTGTTCTGATGTTTCATCACTAATGAGTAGGAAACCTACCAAAGAATGGGCATTTAATTAAACTACAGGCAAAGGAGCACTTGATGGTGGGTACTGCTTGAATTGAAGCAGTCCTTATTAATGTAACTGAAATAGATACTGACCACTGAATATCAGATCCACAAACGTTCCTTTCTATGATATTACCCTGGCATTGTTCTCTTCACACAAGTGGTCTCTCTTCACTATGATATTACTCCAAAAAAGACATTTCACTAATACTTTGTGGGCCTAAATAGTCATGATGAAAGTGAATATGTGTGTGATTGCCCTCAGAGGAAGAGAAGTTGTCCAGTTCATTCTGGTGATGTCAAAACTCTGTGTGCATAACGGAAATTGTACTGCATTAGTTGATTAATCAAGCACATTTTCTGTGTATTGTGGCAATGCTCCTTATTCTAATGGATGCCTCATTAGAAACATCTTTCTGGTAAGGTACAAAATTAGCATTTCTGAGAGCTTCACCTCCTGAGGTCCAGACTCCATTGAAGTCAGTCTTCTGGGAGAGTTTCCAGTTTTTACGCTGTGTTGGGAAATTAACTTTGTGCCATCTTGGCCCCATTAAACCAGTGGGAGTTTTGCCTTGGACTGCAGTAGAATTAGGATTTTGTGCACTCTATAATAATTGAACTGGAAATTATAGGAGCACAATCTTCCTTTTGCCCTATTAATGAGCTTAACAACTTGCTAGGAGCAAGCTTCTGCAGATAAGGGAACTGTGCAAGTATTTACACAAATCCCACATGCAGCAAAGCTTGTATGTCTCTAATGAATGAAATTTAATGTACTCATGCTGAGTTCAGTGTTCAGCAGCTTGCTGCCAAGCCTTCAGCTGGGCCCAAACCTGTAGGAAGAATGGATAAAATGTTACCAACTAACACACCTTTTTGGTATTAGAATTGTAAGCTTGAAATGCAGGCACTGAAATGAAGGGGAATTTTACACTTGGTTTTAATGGAAGCGGGATTGTTTCTACAAAGGTAATCAAGCATAGTTTTGTTTGTTCGTTTGTTTCTTTTCCCCTTTGAAATGTTTTGTGCTTTCATCTCCTTTGTACCATCACCTGTAGTGGAAGAGATTATCCCAGGCAGAGGACATCATCCTTCTCTGAATAGGAGGCAGTAATCTGCTTAGCAATAGGAACCAGGCAAGGACTACTAACACACTTTCTTCCTCCTTCCCTTCCTTTTGCTCTGTGGGCTGGATTGGCAATCGGAAAGTTGAGGGAGGTGGGATGAAGACAGTGGTGAAAGCCCTGCACGACTGCTGCCACTGGTGCAGCACCACTGCTATCCTCTGGGCAATCCAGGATTTCTCAGGATTCACCATGAGATGCAACATTCCCTTCCCCTCAGCCCTTAGCACAGCTATGCTCTTTGGGAGGCAGGGCCACCAACCAGAGAGCTTTCAGTTGGCTGCACAAAATCCTTGTACTCTGCAGGAGGCTGGAGTGCTCTTGCTCTCACAGCTCCTCTCAGCAACACAGCACAGAAACGTTTTGTATGGATCTTTTGATCAAGCTGTTAACGACAGAGGTGTTCAAGTAAGCGAACTAGGAGATGTTTTCATTTGCTTCATTGATCAACACAAATGGGTCTCTTTAGCATCTTTATTATAGATCCTTATTTATGCAAGTAAAAAATGTTTTCTCTAAAAAGAAACCCTCAAAAAACAGAATCAGAAATTATAAAACTTACAACATATATATATATTATATATACATACTGTAGACATCGAAAAACCACAAAAACAATTGCTTGTTTCAACAGCATACCCTGATAAGAAAACTGCAGTCTTCAGCCTACCATCCTCGCATGGTGGCCATTCGGGCTCTGATTGGGCCAGCCAATTGATCAGGCAATAGTTTACATTAGACATCAGCCAACAATGACACTCAGAATGAAGTGGCAAAGACACAAAGTAGAAAACTGCTTCCTTGAACTCTCATCTTCTGCCTTCTCTAGGCAGCATCAATTAATCTATTGCCGTTTCTCATCTACTGAATTTTTCAATACTTTAAGTACTGAAAACTAGATTTGTTTTCCTTTGCAAAGCCAAAAGAAAAAAGCAAACTCAGGATATGGAAAGGTATGTTCTTATCTTTCCCTGCAGAGGAGAGGTGCTGAGAAATGCCAGAGATGCAGCTCATAGCTTGCCACTGACTAAGCCATGCTGGACAAGCCAGCAGCTCTGCCCAGGGTCCCCCTAGAGACCCGAGCCACCCACAAACTGGAATTTCATCAGCATAGCGATGCGCTCTCGTCGCACGGTAGGACAGTGACTACCAAACAGCTTATGGTGCTGCTGTAACACAAAGAATAAAGAGCGAGTAGGACTTTTTCAATGTGCTTGCAGCAAACTGGAAATTCCCAGGGAAGTTGAGAGGAGGCAGTATTTACCTTCCCTGATTTCTTTGAAAAGCCTCTACTCTTTGCTTCTTTGTTTCATGCCCTAGGTTGAAAGACTTGTGGTCTGGTTTCTATCAAGCTTAGTTTATTCCTCTCTTAAAAAAGTGTTTACTGGCTAACACAGGCCGATGTACCCTTTGTCAGGAAAGTTCACGGACATTGCCTCATCTGTCTACAGCTCTTTGCCATCACACGGCGAGGCACAGACAGTCCCAGGGACAGCCTGTTTGCTAATGAGGCTCTGTCTCTAGTCTGAGAGACAAGCACATGTCTCTCACTGGTGTTTCTCACACTCATGCACCTAATTTCCAGTCAGGAAAGTAGTTTTCTTCCCAGGTTCACAGTCTAGTAAACCAAAGCAGCCAGCATGGAGGGGGTTAGACAGGAGAGCGAACACAGCAGTGTTTTAGAAGCTGTTTAATATTTTAAGCTGTACGTGCAGGAGGGCTGTAATGATATTTGCAAATATAATGCTTGGATGTGTAGTTAGAAATGCTGTAATCTTGTCAAGCCCACTGTGCAGAAAGACCCTGCGTGCCAACACACGGGAAGACCTGGGTTCAGCACCTAATTAACTAGAGAAAAAAGTTAGTGGGTAAGGTGAGGAACAGCAGTGGGTGCTCCAGGAAAAGGAGATCTACAAATGGCAGATCTAATGCCCCTGGAAAGGGAAGGAGGGAGACTTCTCTCAGAGAAAAAGGGCAGCTTTCACCCTACCCCAGCTCCCACCTTGCTCCATGCTGCATAACAGTGATGCATTTAAGGAGCACAAGTTACATGGGCCGGAGGTCATCTGCTACTGCTTTGTCCCAAGTCTCCCTGGAGTATAGTTTTCCACTGCCATCTGCCATTTGCTGGATTTTTACATCTGTCTTTCCCCAAAGTAACCCCCCCAAAGGCCCCTGGACATAAGGATCAATGAAAACTGTGGACTGGAGTCTCTAGGAGTACCAAATTTGAAAACTTTTCTCCCTCATTTAAAGCCACATCTTTTTCTTTCCTTGTTTTCTCCTGGCTTACTCCTCCTGAAGTGAGCAGAAAGACTTGGTATAGACTAGGTACATCATAAAATGTTAAATTATCTATCTAAATGTAAAAACACAGCTTAATCTACAATCATTTTCATGTCAACTTAGTGTGATACTTTTTCCCTTGGCTTTGCACAAGGAGCCGTGGCATGATACTCTGATTCTTGACATAGAAACTCCCTTTGCCACTCTAAATGGGGTTATTATCCTCCAGCCTTTTAGGTCACTTTTTAATCCCCCTAACCCTCTTGCAAGAGCCATCTGTCAGGGTAGATACAAATCCCAGATTCCTCTGGGCCTTAGAGACTGCTCCAGCCTTCAAGGTTTCACTCAGCAGTACAACAAACACAGATGGTTTCCATCTCAGACCCAGGACAAATGTGCTGCTTTTCAGGACGTGGCAATGATTTTCCTCAAGTAAGCCCTTCTGTTTAAAAAAAGTGAGTTATCTATATGTTTAGGTCTGTGATAAATGGAACTTATGTCCTTATATGCATATTATTTTATATATAATTTAAAATGTGTTTATAATAATTTGTCTGAAAAGTTATGCACATTGAATGCAGGTTTCAATCTATTGCACTTTTAACCTCCACAACTTACAGGGAAACCACCAAACACAAAGGCTGACTGTAGATCAAGCAATCTGTTTGGTAAAACAGCAACTCTGCACATTGATCTATTGATCAAACTGCTCTGGCTGCAAAGTTATTTATTTAATCAACCATAATCTGTTTTATACCTATGACAACTTTATAAAGTGACTAAAGGAATAAATTGCTCCTTACAAGATATAATTTCTTAATTTGCTGTGTACAAATTTACTTTGGGCATGCACATGCATGCAGCGGCTTAGGAGTTAGCATAAATCTGGACCAGACTCCCTGTACCATGCCATACACTTTCACACAGAAATAAGCAGCTGAAGCTGGGCTTAAATGCATCAGGACAGTGTAAGCTCTGAGTTTATCTGGAGGGAGTGTTATCTTGGATGTAACCACCTTACTGCATAGAGAAGCTTCTTGAGGCTGGATCATTAAGAGTTTTCAGATGCCTAAGACCTGTTATGATGAAATCACCCTTCACTTCCACCTTACCAGCACTTCTCATTTCCTCTGAAAACAGTGCCAGGGGTTGAAAGTCAAATCTGAACAAACTAACTGTAAGGTAAGCAGTTGAATACAAAACCCCACAGAACCCCAGTGAAACATCTCCATGTATACCTTTTTATTGTGTGCTAGTTTTAACACCTTTCATGATCTTCTGCAGTGGATATGGAATATGCAGAGGTGACAAACGTCAGACAAGGGGCCTCTTGGTGCTGATAATCATGCTCATCCTCACCTTTGTAGAGAGGGGGTTTTGCAAGGGAATGTACTGTGATATGACTCACCTGATGGTGAGGATGGATACCTCCAGGGTCTTGTTTCCCTCCTATGCAGCAGTCTCATTGCCTTCCCAGCAGACTCATCCTTACCTCTGCAGGCAGCACTGGCTGCTCTGCTCCACACCCATCCCTTGTAGGCAGCCTCCCTTGCATATTTGGCATTTTTTCCCCCGACCATAACGTTTATTAAAAAGACAGTGGTTTTTAAAGAGGACCAGCACAGAAAGCCATCACAGTAGGACTATTTTAGTGATGGTACAGGGGAGAGCAGAAGAGGAGAAAGCACAGGCATTTTTTAACACCCCATGGAGTCTGAGGTTTGCGACCCTCAGCGTTCAGCCAAGCTGAGTGACCTGCTCAGAGTAATTCCCCTCCCATTCCACAAGCGGGACTTTTATTTAATGTAAGACTCCTACACAAACAACCCCTGCCATGTATTATGAATCAAGGCCTAATAATGTTGTGTTGTTCTACCAGCACTGCCTCAAAAACAACCCTTCAAACCCATCACACTCATCCTGTTTCATTTATCACATAGGATCTGGCCCAAACTGCAGACTCACTTATGCACTGCCATGAGTGAGATCTGATTTTGGTCTTCAGTTTGGACAGATTCAAAGTCAGTTCACTGTGAGCAAAACTGCAGCTGAGAAATAATCTTTACTATTTACTGCAGTGTTGAAAAGCCAGCTGTGTTTGCATTGCAAAACCAACTGTAGATCTACCATTGACCAGCAAGCATAACATTAAGGGGCACCACATAGCTTTCAAGAAATCAGTCTCTTATGCTGTGCTGAAAAGCTTCAGTAAGCCAACTTTTCGGTATAGAAAAGGAAAGTTCTAACAGGAAAAATTACGAAAGGAAGGCTGAATTCTCAGTTCTCTTTGGACATTTGAAAATTCGAACCTTGAATTACAAAGCAAGCCAGAAACAAATATAAAAATAATAAAAGCATAGGTAGGTTATATATATATCCATATATATATATATATATATATATATATATATACACACACATAGGTTTAGTGGTGACTTGGCAGTGCTGGGTTAATGGTTGGACTTGGTGACCTTAGAGGTCTCTTCCAACCAAGGCAATTCTATGATTCTATATGTGTTTGTATATTTGGTATCTATTAGATCATCTCCTCCTTTCCCATCTGTCAAAGCTGCATCACCTGGCTTCTAAAGTACTAGCCTGGAAACTTTTAGACATGTGCTTATCTTTAATTACATGAGTAGCTCCCCAAGTGCTGATGGGAATACTCGCATACAAGGGAAGAGGGTTAAAGTGCAGATTTATTACAGAATCAGACCATTTTCCAGGCTGTGTTTGTGAAATAACTGAGCAGGAAGGATTAGAAAGCTGGCAGGAGTCCCAACACTCTTACAAGCAGGACAACTGTAAACATTTAAAAGATGAGATTTAGGAGTAAATCCTCCATCACACTGGTAATGTGACAGCCCCTCTGCAATGACTGGGATAAATCTGCTGCTGCAGTAAAAGGCTTCGTGGCATTGTGCGAATGGAAGAGGTGACCAGGGTTGGATGGGTGATCTTGCTGAGTGTGACAGGCTGCTTTCCTCATGATTAAAGCTATCCTGTAACATTGAGAGCCGTGTAGATGAGGTGCTGAGGGACATGGGGTAGTGGTGACTTGGCAGTGCTGGGTTAATGGTTGGACTTGGTGATGTTAGAGGTCTCTTCCAACCAAGGCTGTTCTGTGATTCTGTGATTCCCAAAGCATCCTTGAGATCTGGGGGCTGGAATAGGAAAGTATTATCTCATCCTTGGGGAATTTTTCCAGTGCTATAAATGACTGACCGACGTTTTCAATCAGGACAATGAAAACGTAAAAGGACAATCTTGAGCTCAGTTTCAAAATACTTTTCTGATTTAAGCACTTTATTTCATGAGCCCATTTTTCAGGGATCTCATCCTGATTTTTCTGAGTTCATAGGAAAATATTAAATAACTTGTGTTTCTAAGTAAAATGCATTTCACTGTAAAAATAGAGGTGTTGGGGTATTTTTTTATTTAAAACTCACTGCAACAGAGAGATCTTGATGATGTTGAAAGCAAAAGTTTTAATGGGAAATGGGCAACTCATACATGACTAATTTTTTATGAGCAGTTTGGGGATTGTGTGATTTGGAGGAGTTTTTAGGAGTTTTGGTTTTTTTTTTCTTTTCAGTTAGAAATCAGAATCTTGTCAAAAAATTCTTAGTGTACTTTACTTAGGAGCCTACACTCCATATTTTTAAAGAGCAACTTAAGCATTTATGAGCTTGCTTTTAATAATGGGTCTCACGACTTACTCCCTGCGAGGTACTGAATGTGCTTGTCTTTCCCAGACATCAATGGGGAAAGCTCACAGTGCTTCCAGGTGGTGCCTTTAGAGACTTGAACATCCTTGGCACTTTGCAGAAGAAACATACAGGATCTGAGGGTGCAGCACAGTTCACAGGGCTGGGAATTAGCATTTTGCCCCTTTGGGCCTTCTGTGCAATATATTATTTCTGAAAGAAACCTAGACTAATTTAAAGTATGCAGGGCATGCTGGTGCTGTTGAATTGCGGTCGCTGAGTGGGGGAAGAGAGAAGGAAGGGATAACCGCAAGGCTGAGCAGTCATGGTTTTAAAAGATGTTTTAATAAAAGGTCGTAAACAAAGGCATTTTTGTTGCACATGAATGCTAAGAGAGGGGCAGTTCACAGTCCAACCGCTGAGTAGAGGGTTTCTCCCAGAGCTTTTCCAGTGTCAGACATGTTTGTATATTTTCCCCTCTGTTGAAATAACAGCTCCATCCAAAGACATGGGCTAAAATAGGAGAGACTGGTCTCCACTGGCAAACAACTGGCAGCCACAGAAGAATCCCTGCCTGGCCCCATAAATACCACGCTTGTGTAACTAGTTGTGGCCAGATCCGCACACAAGCACTGCAGTCAGCGCTGAACTTCAGCGCTGGAGACGGTATCCATCACTTTTAGTGCTTACAGTGCTGCTCCTAGACACGTGCCCTGCCTCCCCGCTCCACTTTTATCCTCAGCTCTCCCCTGGGTCCCAGGCGGCATCAGCCTTGCTCCCTCCCCTTGCCGTTTCCCTTGAGCCCCTTGACACGGCGGCCGCAGCTTGCCTTTTGGCTCTCGGTGCCGAAGCTTTCACATCCTCCCCGGCTCCTCAGAGAGCAGCAGCGCCCGCAGCTCCTGGTCACCGGGCAGGAAAGATGCCGTCGCCTTGAGACGCTGCTGGTCTCCCCAGTCCTGTTCCCTCTCCTTCAGGCTCAGCAGCTCACCAAAGAGAACGGGAACAGGGTTATAACCTGCTGACAGGGCAGGGGAGCGGTGATGCTGGTCCCCAGCCCCTCGGAGGAGGCCTGAGTGCCGCGTTGCCATAGCAACCGCTCCCCCTGCTCCCTAGATAAGGCGGGCAGGAGCATCAGCGCAGCCCCAGCCCCCGAAAGGTCCCACTCCGGCACACCCCGACACCGCATCGCACCGCTTCGTAAGTACTCCATCCACACGCTGCCCCCCGCCTGGGTGGCTTACGGCTTTGCTCTTTTTTTCTTTGTTCCTTTAGCAGCCGCCGCCAGCGAGGCAAACCGCTCGTGTCACCCGTGGGGACTAGCAGGCAAGCCCGGGGTCCCCACCCTGCGGGGAGCGGGCTGGGGATGGTCCCATGTGGGGAAAGCTGGGGTGCAACCGCACCAAGGCTGAAATGGGTGTGATGGGGAGTGTGGGGAGGAAAGTGCTTTAGAGACAACTGCTTTGAGTAACTTTAACTGCTAGGACAGTTCACAAGTGGGTAATGCGAACCAGCAGAGTGGGAACTGGTATCAGGACCTCTAATTCCACTGCAAATGGTTGGCACAAATAGTTAATTTATACCTCAAGGAAATAATTAAGGGAGACTTTCATTGGGATTAGGTCTTGTTTTTTTTTTTTAAAAAAAAAAACAAAACAAAACAAAAACTTGTGCCCAGAACCTGTGCAAAAGCATCTTGCATTTCTGTCCGTTGATCAAAGTTTGCCTGGTGGGATTTTTAATTTTTATTTTAAACAAGTTTATGGGAGGTAGTGGGAGTCAGTCCACGGCCCAGCCTGGGTTTTGAAGTAGCCCCCAGGAGTGCAGTGTCTGTGAGAGGAAATGGCTCCCAGACAATTCCATGGGATCGCTGCATCTGTGTAATTATTACTGGTAAAAGGTTTGGGTGGAGGGAGACACCAGGATCAGGTTTCCTAAGGGATCAGGAAACCTAAGGGTTTCCTAAGAAGTTTTAAGTACGCTTTAGAAAGATAAAAATCAGACTAATCTGACAAGAGAGCAGCCTAGTGCCCAAATACCTGAAGAAGAAACTGTGCAGTAACATGAGGCTGTCTTCTGTGCCCAGGAAGTTGTCACTCCAATAGAGAAATGTTAAACATACAGTGAGACCTGTAATGAAAACTTCAGAACACAAAGCAGGAACACCCAGAATTTCTACTTTTAGGGCATTTATTTTCTATTCTAACTGCATTAGACGGTTTGCCTCGCTTTATTCACAAGAATTTCCCAGGAACAGTTGTATCGGGGCTAGGATAGGACCAGGGTATGGGTGAAGGTACATATTTGCTGGTAGAGGAGCCAATGCTGCCTGCTGAGTGCAGGTGGAAGGAGCCAGGTTGTGTGACCGTTCCACTTGGCCCCTGAGCTGTTTCAGATGAGTTCTGTGTCGGGAAGGTGCGTGCAAGATGACTACAGCCAGATAATAGTATCTTAGTCCTTCTTTGCAACTAAGGGACCTACTACCATGTGGCAGAAGGAAGGACAGGTCTGTCTTTGCCTCCCATGTAGGTTTTAGGAAGGGAACAGAAGGTAAGGACGCTGGGAGCCTGCCTGTTCCTCCTTGCTTATGTGCTCATTGCAACCAGACAGAGAGGGGCAAAGCAATTAAAAATAATTTAATAATTGAAACCTGTCAGGAGACCCTAAGTGTGTACGTGGTGGGAGGAGATGCACCGGTCTTAAAGGGCAAACCCTGATGCCTGAGCAGCTCTTTGGGCAGGGTAGCAAAGCGCTGCCCTCAGTGCAGGCTGGACTGTAGGTGTTGCAGTCCCAGCTCTGCCTCGTGTCTGCATGAGCAGCACACTGTAGGATAATTTTTACACTAAGGGTGGTGAAACACTGGCATAGGTTGCCCAGAGAGGTGGTAGATCCCTGCAAACACTCAAGGTCAGGTTGGATGGGGCTCTGAGCAACCTGATCTAGTTGAAGATGTCCCTGCCCATGACATTGGAGTTGGACTAGATGGCCTTTAAAGGTCCCTTCCAACCCAAACCATTCTATGATTCTATGATTTTAAATTCCCACTTGTTCCTATCTCCTCTCTCCTGCTCTGCCTGCAGGAACGTCACCAAGCACGTGTGCCTCCATTTTTGCTCTTAAACTCCCTTCTCAGCTCATGGAGAAAATATGTTCTAACGAAGTGCTCTGAGACCAGGAGAAGATAGGTACATAGTGTTGTACAGGCTTCTGTGGCAACATTATTATCAACCTACCAAAAATGTCACGTGATCAGATGGCCTGAAACAATTCACGTCATTTTTGGTAGAAATACATAATCGTAGCTTAGCTAAATATTCCCTAAGCTCTAGCCTGATTATTTGAGACAGATATCTACATTAAACCAACTGCACATTAAAATAGTAAAACAAAACTGGTTTCTTTGCCTGTCTCTAGGCAAAATATTTTTTCCTAATGGAGGCATAGAACTGGTTGCACTGGTGGAATTCCTGATGAAGCTCCACAATTTAAGCAAAGAAAGAATCCTATTATTTGCATGAATGTGTGTGTATGTGTTTTAAGATTGTATTAGTGAGAAGTAGGAGCTGTACATCTCCTCTCTCTGGACAACTTTATTTTGGCATTTTGATCAAGTATACACAGCAACTGAGAATTATGAAAAATTTTAGAGTGGGCTTTAAGCTACCTAGAAATCCATCAGTATCAAAGGTGATGTCTAGAAAGTGAAAAGTCCAGGTATTTGTTATCTGAACTGCCATGTCCTACAAAGGAGTCCTGCTGTTACATGCCAGTGACTCAGGATGAGGGCTAATCCACATGGGACTGAGGCAACTTTTACTCAACACCTGCACTTTTCAGTCTGCCTTATCATTCCTTGCTCTTCTCTGCCTGTAACAGCCAAGCCTATTGAATGGCAAATGCTTTTAGAAGGGAGCAAATGCAAAGCTATGTAGGCAAAGCTAGAACCTGTCTCAACCCTTAGGGAAGCATTTAAGGTGTCTCTATCATAGAATCACAGAACAGCCTTGGTTGGAAAAGACCTCTAAGATCATCAAGTCCAACCATTAACCCAGCACTGCCAGGTCACCACTACCCCATGTCCCTCAGCACCACACCTACACAGCTCTTAAATCCCTCCAGGGATGGGGACTCCACCACTGCCCTGGGCAGCCTGTGCCAGTGCTTGAGAACCCTTCCAGTGAAGAAATTTTTCCTAATATCTAGTCTAAACCTTCCCTGGCAAAACGTGAGGCCATTACCCCTTGTCCTATCACTGTTACCTGGGAAAAGAGACTGACCTCTGCCTCGCTACAATGTTTTTTCCTAAAAGTAAGAGACTCCAGACACACATCTCTGCAGGGGGATAGTCCAGCCTAGCTGCATGGGACCAAAGTCTTAGGCTATTGAATCCTAATCCATATGGAAAAATCTATACTCATTTCAGGAAGTGTCTCCTGCTGAGTGAGATTTAGAGCTCCACTGTAACCATTATAGTTGCACAAAGGATGAGTGTGACTCATTATGTCAAGACATAGAGTGCAAAAAAAAACCAAACCACCTTAGTCCATTGCTCAAAAGCATTACCTACCACGGCGACTGATGGCAGCAGGGGATGCAAGCTGTGCTAGCACGAAGGCTGCTAGGAAAAGAGTTGCATTTAACACACAAAAAAATCCAAGAACATGCTTCCATTTGTAAAGGCATATTAATGACTTCATACAGTCTCCATAGCAGTCTGCTTTCCCACGTGAAACATCATTACTAGGGACTCTGTTCCTTTAGTGGCGGGAATTGATTTTAGTGGTTTGGGAAAGCACCATTACAATCCTCACATACATCACAGAATAGAATCATAGAGTTGTTCTGGTTGGAAAAGACCTTTAAGATCCTCAAGTCCAACCATTAACCTATCACCTCTTCTTTGAAGGAGAGCTCTGGGTGCAATGCACAGCGACAGGATACAACAGCACTCACAGGTTCTCACATCGCATGCAATGTGTATACACTCAAGGTACCAAATCACATGACACGTTTTGGTAATCTTTCTCTTTTTAGTCTTTTGTCCCACAGATACTGTCACAATGTGCAGTGTGGAAACAGTTTTGTAAGCAAAACAGTTAAAAGTTAGGCTATAAAGCCATATTTTAAAGCACTGAAGATGCCAAGAGCTTGGCATCTGTGACTACAAAAACGTAAAGAGAGATCCAAGAGATTTATTTTAGAATTCTGTTTTTCAAACTACTGTATTAAAAAGAAATAATTAAGGAAGACTCTCACAGTCTGCATGTATGAATCCTACATTAAGTCTCTTTACAAAGCTTAATTGTTATTAGGTGAAATAACTCAGTGAAACAACTTAGTGAACTCAAACCAAAGTTAATCATATTTTATAAGGCATTTCCAGGCAGTATAAACACTTTTACATTTAACTTTTACTATATATCTTCAGCTCTTTTGGCCAAGACCTGCTCAGAAAAAGTCCATGGTCTGAAATGATATCCCTGATTTTACTGAAAGCTCTCTGAACAGAGTACCCTTCAGAAAAGAACGTTTTCCCTACAATCATAATATTTAGCCAGTGTGCCCTAATCAAATCCTTTAAAATCAAATAGCACTGAAGAAAAAGGACTCCCTCAAATCAGAAAATGCAATGTGAGCCTTCATATGGCCAGATTATAAATTTATGTTTTAAATAAAATGTTGACTGCTTCATTTTAAGCCACAGCTATAGTTTATTTATCCAGTGGATAAACAGAGCAACCATACCATGCTAAGGTGCATTCAAAGATCTCTTTATGCAGCATCTTCCCAAGTGGAAGATTAATTTTTCTGTAAAGGCAAATGAAGTCTCCAGTATATCCTGTATCCAGTATATCCTTTAGCAGAGATGTGAGGCTGGACTGGGAGAGTTCTGCAGTGAACAGCTGGAGGTTGAACCCCCTATCCAGACCTGATTCGGTAAGGTATTTCAGAATTTGTAGAATTTTAAACACTGAAGGCTATGGGAGTTAATGGCATATGTACATTAGGAGTCAGTGTTCCTGACCTTTCTTGCTGTCATTTACTGTTACTCCACTTACTTTGAAGTCACTGGAGTTTAGGACATGTTTTTCCATCCCCTGGAGAATTAGCTCAGTGCATGATTATGAGTGCGACCTTTCATATTTTGTTTGGCAAATATTTGACAGGATTTTGCTTGAGGATTAATTGTTCTTTATATAGACACAAGGTTAGTCATAGGAATGAGGTTAACTCCCCTACTGATGTTTCTTGTTGACAAACCACCACTGCAATTTACAGATAAATAATATAGGTAATTTCTTTACCTCCAGCAAGATAAAAACAAACTCTCACAGTACAGACTCCTATTTTCCTACCTTCCTTTTCACTGTTTTTCTCCAATTACCTCTTCTTTCACCTTTCTCTTTTATTTACCTTTCCTTTTCCACCTCCCCCTTCCTGTCTCCATTTTTTCCCAATTCCTTGTCTTTCTACTACAATTCATGTTGTCTCCTGCTTTTTCTCTACCTCCTTGCCTTCTTCCTCCCTACAATGACATCGCAGTCTGCTCTTCTTATTACTATCATTATGTTATTATCATAATAACAGTTTTGTGAAATGGGTTCCCATGCTCTTACCAAGGTGATGAGGAAGTCTGCTTCTTGCTGGCTTTGGGGTTAGTGGGCACTGGACATCTTTGAGAGGCAGCACTCACACCTGGTTCTGCCGGGGTATCCAAGCACTCTTAGAGGAGCTGGACTTGCAAGACTAACTCAACAGCATCCATAATTAAAGTTAGATTGTATGATACACAACAAATATGACCCTAAGTTTTACAGTTAAGAAAGAATGGAGAAGAAAACCAGAACAAAACATTCTGTTTCCTAGCATTCACTCTGCGTGTGATAGCACTTTCTGTATGATCAAAGTCAGTATTCTGTAGAGCCAACCTATTTCCTGTGCTCGTGGGGGTTGCTTATAGCAAGGTAGATAGAAAAATGGGATATTGCGTGTGTAACCAAGGCAGTGAATAAATGTATCTCTTCATACACGTGAGCAAAATCAGGCCAGCAGACTGAATGACAGAGGACAGCTGGAAGACAAGAACTTCCCATGATGTGGCTAGCAAGTGGATACGTAATGCTGATATGTCTATGTCATGCTGCTGCTTTTTTGCCTTTTTTTTTTCTTTTTTTGTTGTAGTAGCTTCAAAGGGGGAGAAAAGCCCATTTCAATGATGTCAACAGAATGTGTTCAGCCACTTGATATCCCAGAAGACAGACTGGACAAGCGAGATTCACACTGTAACCATTTAGGTAAGTGTTATTAGATGATGTCATTGCAGTAATTAGAGAGGTGTTGTCTTCACATCATTAGGTCCTGTCCAGTACCCATTTTTCCCCTCCAGCAATACAACTGAGCTCTCATGAAACCTGATAGATTACACCTCCTGCTGACACTTCTAATGCCAGATGGAAAGGCAAAGAGCATTTTTCCTGCTTATAAATACGAGCCAAAGCTCTAGAGTAAAGTTAATTAAAGAGGAGAAAGGAAAAAGTCATTGTTCTTTTTCCCTGGTAGAAAAAGTAGAAGTGGTTTCTTCATTTATGCTACAATAAACTGAAAGCCAGGATATAGCTAAGCCTTCCCTGAACACATTTTCTGTATGCAATTTCAGTAAAAGATTTCAAACGCCTCCTTTGCCTCCACTGGGGCAATTTTCTTAATACTTTTTCTCCTTCATTGTCAATCTGTTTCTCCTCTGAAACCTATTTCATACATAACTTTGGCACTGAGGGTACCAGAGGCATCTTTGCTCTGCCACATTCTTAAATACCAGACTTCATACTTGATAGATGTGCTTTTTGCATATTCATGGGTCTTTGCCTCTGCTTCAAATGTTATTACTTCACTCCTGCCTTGCAAAATTGTCATGAAGATTTAGCAACCCAGAAACAAAAATTTATTTACTTGGTATTACCCCTGTGATGGCAACAACAAAACACAAATGCAATTTCACTTGCTTGTCAAAATAAGTGTCTCACTGCAGGCAAGCATAATTTTATAAACTTTGTTTATCTGGCCTGCAAGGAAGGTATCCTAGTTCTGCCTTTACCACAAAGCATTTCTAGCCACAGGCATCACTTTTACAACTGTTGGCATACCAAGCATAACTGTTCCATAAAATTACTTATTTAAATAAATACAGAATGAGTTCCATTCCACAGTTGGGAAACTGAGGCAGCAAGAGGTTAGATGAGCTCATTAGGACTATGCAGGAAGCCTGTGAGGGCCAGAAAAAGACCCCACATCTTCCAGGGGCTTCATCCTTCCCATATCTACCCGTGGGATCTTAGATGTACAGCTGTCTCAAATAGTGTGAGAGAGCCTGGAACAAAGTCCCATTGCACCCAAGTCTGCAGGCAGGGGTTGGGTAGGGGTGTGGGGGACCCAGATGAAGCCAAGCAAGCAGCTTTTAAGAAACCAAAGAATTGGTTTGTGTGATGATACTAATGACAGGCTATCTTCAATATTTTTGGCTTGCATAAGCAGCCAGAAATGCAGATCCTTGCGGAAAAAACATGCTGACCATCTGAGTCAAGGCTTGCTTTAAGAGAAAACCAAAAATTCAGTGTAATGTTATGTAAATCAAAAGCGAATACCAACTGCTCAGTGGCTCTGGAAACAAATCCACCTCTTGAAGGGAACAATATACTGGCTTGGCTTACTAACACCTCAGGCTGATCCCACACATGTAAATCTTTCACAAAAGTGCTCTTGTATCTCTTGAAGACACAGCCAGCACAGTTAGCGCTGGATGAAGCAGGGATGGCCATGGGACCTCTGCACACCATGGTGCAGCCGTCCCTCTGCCATGTAGCATACAGCTGCCCACAACTCTCTCCCTATGCTTTATTTCTACCACCTACAACGCAGAAGGACCACCTAAGCCTCTTGACTCCCAAGTAGTATGGCACAGAGGCCTCTTGTACTGACTTTTTATTTAAGAGATGTTTCTCCACAGGCATTTTAATTTCCTTGGATGAAAGTGGTATTATTAAAGCTTTTCTTTTCACCATCTGATTTATTATTTCCCCTCAATTTCAATTTTTTTTTAATTTTTTTTTTTTTTTTTTCCCCTGCAGAAGATCTTTCAGAGCAGCTGATTAAGAGCTGTGACCTGAAAAAGAAACCAAGGAAAGGTAAAACCAGCCCAGCTTCCCAAAACACTGAACAGGAGCAAAAAAAGCCAAGGAGAAAAGATACACCAGCTTTGCACACCCCACCACCTCTAACAGGTAAGCAATACACCTCTTGACTTTGAAATCCCAGTTCAGCTGAGGGGACTGAATCTGGGCAAAGGCCCAGAGACCCCTCATTCACACATATTCCCTTGGAGGTGGGCAAGAACACAGCTCCGTGCCCTGGGCACCTGGGAAGGCAGGCAAACAAAGAGGCTGACCTTTTCAAAGGCATTCCATGTTAGACGAAGGGTTTTCTCACAGGATCTGGGAATGCCAAGGTGAGTTGGTGCGTGCTCTGGAAAATTTGCTCTAGGAGAAGACCAAAGAGGCACACAAGCCCACTGCAGGTTGCTCCTCCTGGAAATTCCAGGGCTCTTGGGCTTATGGGGACTCTCACAAAGGAGAAGCCAGAAACCACCACAGCAACAAAGGGGCTCCTTGTAGGACGCTGCCTGCTGCAATACATCTACAGACCTCTGAAGTTCAGGAGCCAAATGCCACCAACCTGGGGAAGGGAAGAATGAGCAGGAGACTGCCACTGAAACCTGATGATCTTCCAAGACCAGCAGCAGGAATAAATGTTTGTCGCTTCTCTTTGCTAACAAGCACTCCTTGTTGTTCCCTCCTGGGAGAGAGCTGTGCTCTTGTATCTGTTGCATTGAGTTCTTCTTCCCATGCTGCACATACCCAGAGGAGCTGGCCAATAACTACTTGCACAGTCCCCTGCATACCCACAGCAATTCACCAAGTCAAAAAAACAAGCAGCTGGGATTTTCCAGTATTTGTAATCCAGATACTGAACTCAGCACATTTGACACTGTTCAGCTCTCAAGTGTTTCTGCCCCTCAGCAATTCCCTCTTAAGGAACAGTGGCTCAGAGGCTGGAGAGGTGCATTTTGTGCCCACAGTAGCCATATCATAAAGAAAACAGAGCCTCACTGGTTAAAACAGACCATTTCTGTGTGGTCAAATTGCCCCCAAGCAGAGGCTTGAATATCTGTACGATTGAACCACTTTGACAAGATGTCTAAGCTTCTGGAATAGAAGATGGCACACATCTTTACCATGATTTCCAGTGGCCTGCAGTGTAGCCCATTAAGTACAACCAGAAACCAGGTGGCCTGCTAGCATCACTGTCCATAGCCTATGGGATATAACTGACCTGGAGGAAATGTGTATCACTGCAAAACCTGCAAACGTGAAAAGTAGGTACACCATGCAGAGCAGATCATCCACTCATGCAGCCTTAGTTCAGAGTAGGTATTGGGAAAGTTACACAGGTGCAAATTTCTTCCATGTGAACACGGCTGAAGTGGTGCTTTTTTTTTTTTTTTTTTTTTCCCTTGCCTGCAGGCATACTTTCCGACTTTTCTGATAATCTGCTGAAAAGATACGGTATCACAGAGAAGCCACAGAGGGAGAGAGTGAGTCCGGGCTCTCAGATCACTGAACTGGAGCAGAAAAAGCCCAGGAGAAAAGATACACCTGCAATACACATCCCACCCTTGATAATAGGTAAGAAACATACTGAGGTAAAGGTGCTCCAAAGAGGAAACAAAATGTGGCTAGAGTCTGTGGTATGCTTGGGAGGAGGCTGGAAGGAGGTTGCTCCTGCTAAACTGGATCCATTCGGTCAAAGAATATAATAGCACTGGTGGCTCATGGAAAGTCTTTTCCGCATTCCCTACTCATGCTTTTGGGGTAAAAGGGAAGGGGAGTGAGAGGAGACATTAGGTCACTTGATTATCTCTTGCAAACATGGGTGTACTTTTGTGAAAGGCCGATTACTGCCCCGCTTTTCAAATTGAGCACATGTGAATTTTTAGGTCACCAGCACTAACATAGCTCACACTGCCTCAACCAACCTGGAGCAAAGCTGTTCTGATTAACCTCCTCTTAACTCCACAGTCCCTAACACACACTAAGGAAACCAAGCTGTGACAAACTTTTCCTTAACAGCACCTTAAAAACCGTTCTGTGCTTCTGGCATAATACGCAGTGCAGCAGCTTATTTGCTTGGTGACCATATGAAGTCAGTCAGCCATGTTTTGGTCCTGAGACCCTTTATTTGTTGCATTTCTCACATTCCTCTATCACAGCAAAGCCACAATTCATCAATATTTCTGAAGGACTTTGAAGATGTAAAGCACTGCATAAATGGTAATTACTAGTGCTAGCTAGGGATGCAGGAACTAGTGCAAGCTTGTACACTCTGCACCAGCCCTTTCCAGACCACAGGATGGAGCAAAAAATAGATGAACTAATGAAAAAATGAATGAAAAAAACCCAACCAAGCCAACCCCAGACCCAAAACTAGTGCTAAAACTAGAAAACACTCTTCCCTTAGGAACCTCTTATGTGAACCAGTCCTGCTGTGGGCTGGTGCTACTGAGCAGTGAGACACACTTAACGAAGAGGTCCTGAGACAGACACTTTGGCCCTGAGTGACTAAGCAACAGCTCAGTACATGGAGCACTGAGTTTCAGGTACACTTGGAATGGAATTTCCTGCACACATAATAATTAGGAGGTGTGCAAACGGCTTCCTCAATCCAAATAGGCACCTCTATTTGTAGACATCTCCTTTCTTTGTGACTCTTTCTTGCCTGCTGGTGAGGCCACCTTCCAGCACGGATTCAGAGCAGCCTGCTAGGTGCTGCCTCTCCCCACAGACAGCTTTTCCAGATCCTGTATTCTGGGTCCATTTTCTAGCAACTGACTACCTGTGGCAGACTTGTGTCTGTATCAGGGGCAAAGCAGCCTATGTCTTTGAATGCCTGAACTCCATTCCCTCCCTGCTCTAAGGATGCATACTTTCTTTTCAAGGTACATACCAACGTGCAGCATTCGGCTGGTTGAAATTTGCCAGCAGTGGCTCCATGACTTGCTGTGAAAAAATGACTCACTGTGGCTCAGGGCTGGTCCCATATTTACTACTTGTTTACTTTCAGGGTTATCCCATCAGGTAGCAGACAGAGCACAAACAGAGCTCTTGCAGAACTGCTCTGCAAAATAGAGCCCGAATTATAGACTCAGAGACCTGAGAAGCCCTGGCAGAGCTATGTGTGCTAAATAAATATAGACAAGCCTTTCTGTCCCTGTCTCCCTGTTATTGGCATTGCTGCAGTAAGCAGCACATTCAGTGCCGCATGTATCCCTTGCGACCTGCTAATGAGGATTGTCCCTGTTTCTAACATTTCCCCTTCAGTTCCCTCTCAAACACCACTTCCAGATGCCAATTCAAAAAAACTTCACTTAATTGTTTGTAGTAACAGAGCTTAATTACTAGATTATCTTTTTAAGCAGCTGTCCACACAAATAGCTTTGTTGTAAATGTAGATAAAAATGGCAGCTGTGTTATCTCTCTCCATTTTGACCAGCTGGTTATGAGTCCTCTGGGACAGTCCCTCTCCTTCTTGGGTGGCCAGAGATATTTTCTATCACAAATAAAAGCAAGTCAAACAGACCATACAAAGTGATGAAAATCAAGGTATCTGGCAGATGGTAGTGATCCAAGGGAGAAGTAGAATCAGTTTTTCACCTTGCAAACACCCAAAGGAGGCTGCTACATTAGAATCTGGATGTTACTGTCTGCAGGAACCCATGGCTACCTGTTGTCTGCAGAAGGGGACTAAGGAAATCAGCCCTTAGTCAGCTTAAATGTCTAAGCCTGGGCATCAAAAAACTCTCTCCTACAAGGGTCTGACTTCTACATGTATTCAACCTTCAAACTCCTGCTGAAGTGGCGCAAATAACATTGTGCCATGTGTGCACACATGAGCCATGAGCCAAGGTCTCCTCCAGTGGCCAGCTCCCCTTTAGTCAGCCAACACCTTGGCTTTCTGAAGGGATTAAACCAGAAGACAAAATATAATCACTGTTCTAATGCGTTATGTTTTGGGGTTTTTTTTTTCCCCTCTCAAATGACAGTAAATTATTTGAATCTGATCCAAAGCCCATACTCAGCTCTTGGATGCTCTATTGCCATCCCCACTTAGCAATATGTTCAATTAACTGAAGTATTTCTGAGAGCTCTTCAAGGCCTGTGGGTTTGAGCCAGAATGCAAATATATGTGTAAATATGGGAGTGCAGTTCCTGCAACATGGCTGTTTAGGGCTTCTTAATCAGATCAGAGACAACAAGTAAACGACAGTTTCAAACCCTCATTCTCTCTCTCATGACTAGAAAACTAGTTAAGGTAACTTCTTTAGGATAACATCAACCTTCCAGTGAAAAATCTGAGTGAAGCAGAAGTACAGCAGTTTAATGTCACCTTATGCCCTTTTCCACTGCAAGGGATGTTACTGGAGCACTCCAATACTCTTCCAACCCAGTTGCAGGTGTTGTCCATGAGCAGTCAAGTGGAACTGGTGCCATCTTGGTGGTTTTCTGCTTTACAGCCCAGAAGGAGTGGTTTAGCTCTCAGTGGCACCTGGCAAAGGGGTGATATTAGCCAACTTCTGCCTACATTTGAGCTTCCTAACAGAAGCTCTCATGTTTCTGTGAGCTTTTGGAGCCCTAGTCTTTAGCTAAAAATTGCAAGTAATTGAATGTTCTGTTGGGAAAATATGGCTACATTGTATTTCTATGCTGCTTTCTTTAGTCATATCCCTTGGCAGATATTAACAGAACAACCTATCTATCCTTAAATCAGATCTGCAGGATGCATTTCATAATATGCACAGCTGGGAAAATAGAGACAGATAGGCTAAGTGATTTACTTAAACGGTAAACAAAGGCTGACTTACAAATGTTCCCCAGTTCCAAGACCCTACTCACTCCTTCAAACCCAGAATTTCCAAGCCACGTTCAGTAAAGCACACTTTCTCCACAAGTGGTCAGTGGTACCATATCAAAGACAAAAATCCTTTCCCTGTATTACAGAAATAATTCCAAGACATCCCATTTGTATCCTCTTTCCACTGTTTTGCAAGGCTGATTTTAAAGGCATGTAGTTAGTCCTTAAAGTTGCTGGTGGTCCATGGTCCAGAAAGTTAATAACCTACAGCTCTAGGCTACATCCTTCTCCAAGTTTGGGAATCCTGAACTCTACTGGAAACTTTTGAGTTCATCAGTCACCATTCATTGCTAACGATGCAACATCTGACATGGAGCCAGCTGAGAGCTGGGGACCTCTGCTTGGCTGCTACCTTCTAGCTCGCTGTCTCCAGCATCTGCTCAAAAAAGGCTAATCTATGTGCTATAACCAGGCCAGAAGAATTTCATAAACAAACTTTTCCTTCATTGCTTCATAATTCAGAGAGTGGACATGATCATAAAGCACAGTGCAGCTCTATTCAGCTCACATTCCTGATTGCTTATTCCTGAGTTTACCCAAAAAATAGGCTAGCTGTCATCAAATGATCCATTGTAGCTTCATATTTTAAGTGTATTTATGTTTTTCTCATACCTCAAATGCTCCATGAAGAAAAAACAACAAAATCCCACCCTCCCTAAAAAAAAAACCCACAGCCCAAACCTCTGTATTTGTCTGTCTATATGAATAGATGTCTGGGTGGGGAACATTTACATCCATCTCCATAAAATGGCATAAGCCTTTACAGTTAACAGTGGTGGTTACTCAACTGCTGCTGGAACAAATGAAGTCCTTTGTATTTTGAAATAATATTCATTCATGCCTTTCAGTTTATCTCATGATCTCGCTGAAACCAGCTAGTTCATAAGAACTGTGTATAAATGAAGCAGAAGCTAACTTAAATGAAGGGCAGTATAGGTTAATATTTTCATTAATTCATCACCTCTTGAAAAGACTCCAAAGTTGAAGAAAATCTTCCTGTGTGGTATTGCTCTATTTTTAGAGCTTGTCAAGAATGAAAAGCCTTCCCTGTGAGAGGGCTTTCAATGTATAAAGAAGCAAACCAGGCTGGTCTGATGGAACAACTCAGCTGGTTAACACAGACTGAGAGCAAACAGCAGGAGACCGAATTAGGAAGAGATTTCCTTGGTCTTGACACAGTGGTAAACCTCATCCTGGTTTTAGACTAGGTTTACCTCCACACCAAGGAATGTGGGCATAAAATACATCTTATAGATCACTTGCTTTTTACTGAGAACAGGCAAAACCAACACAATCTGTTAGAAAATGTTCTTGATTCCTGTTCTACCTAATGCATTGTCCCCTCTGCACTCAATTAATTTAATTTCTAATAAAGAGAACAGTTACAATAATTCTGATATCACACAAAAGATCTGTACGGGGTGGACTTACTGCTTTAAGGGTGAGAGAGAGAAGGAGAGACAGAGAAGTGAGGAGGGGTCAGATATTCGTGGAGGGCCTGATCCACAACCTATCTATATAACAGAGAAGGACTTTGGAAGAAGGAAATGCTTATACATTGAAAGATACTTCACCTTTGCAGAATCTAAGCAATATTGCTGTATACATATAGAAAAAATGTTCATATAAACTGACTCAGCCACAAAGATCAATCAGCATTTACTTCATCACACAAGCCCTTTCCCTTTTTCAGCTTCTCAAAGCCTCTTAACAAACAGGCTGCCAGATGAAACTTCAGTGTCTCTTTTCACAGGTAGTAGAAATATGCTGCATTTAAGAGTGCCTGATAAATTTAGCTACAAATGCAGCGATCCAGTTCTAGTTCGCTAAATATCAGGAGACTGATGTGCCAAAAATAAATGAGGTAACCCCCAAGATGTTGGAAAATGACTTTAGAATCAAGAAATTAGGGACGACTGAAAGATTCTTCTTATCTTGATATTTTCTAAAGATTATTTTAAATCAACTCTTTTTCTCTTTTTTTATTTTTTTTGTTTTTTGACCTTCTGTTTTTAAGGCACTAAGCTCCTTACAGAAGAAAAGCAAACAGTGATTATGGAAGATGAAGAAAAGGATGGAGACACAATCCCCAGTTAAGATTACAGTGATATTTCCAGTAATGCAGTGTAAATAATTCTGGGTCGTTCACAGTGGCAGCACATAGAATAAACAGTCCTTTCATTTTTATAAATAACAATTTTCTCAAGCATGCACTTGAATTTAAATTGTCTTCAAGTGCTTATCTGCATCTCATGAAATCCCAGCAAGCATCATAGGAGATGATAGAAATGCCACCTGCATGTGGGGTTGCAAGGATTCTCTTGGTTTACTAAAAGCAACTTTCCAGGATTTTTGTCAATGAGGACCCCACCCGAGAGCAGATCTAGCTTTGTGCAGCGTGGTGATCTGGCTTAACACAAAGGACACCACCAATCCACTGTACCTGGCACTCCATACCAGAAATTGTATTCTCTCCTGACTTTTCACCTCCAGCTTTCCTCTGCTGGAATAACATTGACCGCAGTGCAAATTCCCATGTGCAGAGCTGATGGGATACATGTGGGAGGGCAGGAATCAACTCTGGACTCCCTGAAATGCAAAGCAAATACTTCCTCTGTCTGTACCTGCTCACAACTTGTATTTGTGAGGAAAAAAAGGTAGATTTACTGTAGTACAAAAACTTACAGCTAAGGGCTGTCAACACTTGCACATCAAACAGGACAGAGGGCAGAGCTTTCAGAACAGAAGCATACGGGCAGTGCAGTGCCTGCCTGTTACACCAGGGCAAACTATTGATTTTATTTTTTCTTTTCTTTTCAAAGGTTTTTTTCCAGGGTTGGTGAAAGATAAACTAGTTGGATAGTTGATTCCTTTACTCCGTATTTTTTTCTCTTGACATCTACTTTTTTTAAACTGAGTCCAAGGCTGTCAGTTAGGAGGGGCTGTCAAGATGAAAAATCAGAGTGGGAGAGTAAAAATTGTGTAAAACGAATAGCGTTACTGAATGGCAAATGCATACTGCAAGGTGGAACAAAACCACACTTTTTTAAAAATAGTTTACCTCATTGATTCAATCAAAAATTGTTTTCACAGCCAGCTACAGCCTTCAGCATTTGTACAGAGATGGGTACATATAGAATATTATACAAAATAGGTAGAACTGAGCAGTTTTGTGCTTACCTTAATAGCTCTGTGCACTAGATGGAGCAGCAGCATTCCCAGCTGGCCCCTTAAGGACCTCAGCAGAGAGGTTAAAGATTATCTAGCCTGGCAGACTGAATTTAGTTATCTTTTTAAAACCCTTAGGCAGGCAGCTGAGAAGCACACTAGTTTGGACTTCATTTGCCACAGTGACTGACCCAGCATCTTTCATGAGAACGCAGCCCATTTGCAGATATTCAGCTTCAAGATGTAATCAACAAGCTTATAATAAATAATCGTGTATGGAAGCGTAAAAGAGGCCAGCTATATTATTAATGGGATGCCTGGTACCTAGGAGGTGTAATTTTTTATCCTGTTAATCTATCGGTGAGACGAGATAATGTTTAACATATAATCAATCAACAGTTCATATAACAACATCTATGTAAGATACACCGTAAAATATGTCACAGCATACGACAAGAAATAGGTGACAAGAAATACATGTGATTTGAGTCTAGCTTTACCTGTACAGCTGGGGAATATTTACAGTGCACAATACAGCAAGAGTGAGAGCGTGGAGTCCTGAAAAGATTCAAATGAACATCAGCAAAGGATTAGCTGTAAAAATGTACACATTTACACATGAAGGTCCTTAACAACACAAATAGGGTGTGACTGACTTCACTGCTCTGAAGAGGAGTTGTTTCCAAGCCTGAGGAAAGCTGACACAGCTTAAAATGAAAAAAAAAAAACCAAAAAACCACAAACAACAAAACCCACCAAACAAGAAAACACCCTTTAAGCCTAGCACTATATGTTCTTTACCAAAGAGGAGTCACAGTCCCAGTGACACTTCTGATGGTACAGCAGCCTGATTTACCATCCCTGTTTAGATCAACTCAAAGCCCAGCCATAAAAATGCTGTGACATACACAATTTACTGCAGTTCATTTAAAAATGCATATTCATAGCCTGGTTATTCAGTATTTACTGTTTTTTTCCACCCAGGAGCAACATGAGCAACTGAAGTATTTTTTCACTCAAGCAATTAAGTAAATCAGAGTTTTTGCAGTGTTCCCAGGAAGCAGTGCAGTGAATCGTTTCTCAAAGCTTGCACCTCCCTTATTGCACTCAATGAAAGTGTGAAATGTTAATTTATTTGGGAACAGGATACGATTTTTTTCAAATCAGATAAACACTGTCCCTTCCCTCAAAACAAAGCCTTTAGGCATTGCAGAAATCATGTGTACAAGGGTGTGAATGTGGTTTATTGGGTGTATTCATTTTCTTTCAGGCTCTGAACTCTCCCTTTAAGACCAGATAGTGCTAAAACTGCACAAATTGCTCTCCTAGGCAAACGTTGGTGTGTTCTGGGGCAGAAATGCTTTTCTGCTCTGTGTCCCCAAAAGTCCCACATGGCCATTACAGCAAAAAGGGAAGGAAACCAGTCTCAGGCCTTGGGAAGGGGGGAATGAAGCAGTTCAGTCAGTGAAGAAGAAACTGACTGTAATCAGGTGGTTGTTCATGGCTGATATTTTTGGAGTGAATTCTCAATTAACCTCTACCTGGAACCTAAGGGACAGGTCTCCATGTAGAACAGAACTGGGACAAAGGGATTTAATGGCCTTGTGCTTTAGCAACTCACAAGGATTGCAGAAAGCTGAAGGGGATGTAATGAGCCTTTGTGTAGTGCTAAACATGACGTCCATAGGTAAAGTGATTTGCCCAGCTAAACCCCAGCAGAAAAAAAATCCAAAGCAACATTCATGCTGCTCTCACTAACTCACACTATACTCACAGATAAAGCAGCATTTGCGTGCTGCAAGTCTTGCAACACACTGAAATTTTGTCTGGTTGACATTTTTGTCTTACTGGTTAATAAATCGATAAGTGTATAGTGCTTTGACCACTTAAATTAATAGATGTCTTCAGATATCAAAACAGATTATCTTCCTGCATGTCCTATACAATTCTTACCTTTTGAGATTACATTTTGCACGCGTGACCTTACAGTATTCTTGTATACAGAGACACTGCCCAGCAATGCACCTACAAGCCAAAACCAAAACTGCAGATCAGCGAGGCACATTAGCAATTTTGGCTTCTCACCTGTATTTAGATAAGTTCATAAACACATATTATTCTGCTCCTTACATCCCCCAAAAAAGCTACGGGCCTCTTAGACTGAGGTAGTGCAAACAGAAATACAAGTATTCTGGAAAAGTAGTTCTGCAAATAGAAAGAGTGAATATTAAAAGCCAGTTTCTGCTCCATGATACTGGCTCCTGGTCCTGCAGGAGGAACCCAGGTCAGTCTGTCAGACCCAGGAGCTATGAAGAGAAGCTTAATCCATCCTTATACCCAACATGCTGAAGAATCCTGAAAAGCCACAGACTGGACAGACGGACAAGCAGCAGCAAAACTAGAAAGCACATTCCAGAAATAAAATAATTGCTTTTGATGGACCATTTGTGCTTACTCTTAGAGGTGCAATGACCCCATAAAATGCAAGCCGTGTATTTATAATGAGACACAGCATCATGAGCTTTCGATTTTTGCAAGCCGTCGAGGTTTTTCCAACCTTCAAAGGAGATTTTAGGCCTCCAGGCAGTCTTAGGGTCTGCAACAAAGTTATACCTACCCCAGGTTTGTTTTGCTGTATTCTGTTTAGCCTGAAGAAGAGAAAGCTTAAAGGGATCTTATCAATGTATATAAATGTCTGATGGGAGGGAGTAAAGAATAGGGAGTCAGGCTCTGCCCAGTGGTACCCAGTGACAAGACAAAAGGGAGTGGGCATCAACTGAAATATAGGAAACATCACTTACAAGTAAGAAAACATGTTTTCACTACTGAGGACTGGCACAGAGGTTGTAGAGTTGTAGAGGTTGTAGAGTTTCCATCCTTGGAGACTTTCAAAACCAAACTGGACACAGCCCTGAGTAACCTGCTCCAGTGGACGTTATTTGGACTGGCCAACTCCAGTGCCATCCAGCCTCAGCAATTCCATGACTACAGCCCAGGATCCATACCAAAGGAGATGCTCGGTGATGCTTAGCAGGTCAGTGAGAGATCAGGAGAAAAGTAGGGGTAAAGGGAGGAGCACATGCAAAAAGGATAGCGAGTGATCAGCCAGAAGGACTTGTGCTGGTCAGATCCCTGAACAACAGAACAACAAGTGAACAACAGACCTAAAAAAAAAGAAGAAAGAAAGTGGGGACAGAAAACAGGCTAAATGTGCAAGCATTGATACTTGCAATGAGTAATTCAAAACAAGTCTAAATGGCATAATAAAGAGACTTTCCAAGAGGGACAGACTACGCAGTCCTTCTTCTATGTCAGCAGCAAGTGGTTAGCTCAGAAATCATCAGTGCAGAAAAAGACCAAGTGCATTGCAAAGCCAGACCTCCCCCAAATCACCCAGGTTTCGTTTTTGAA
Source organism: Podargus strigoides (assembly GCA_028020825.1). Classification (NCBI taxonomy): domain Eukaryota; kingdom Metazoa; phylum Chordata; class Aves; order Caprimulgiformes; family Podargidae; genus Podargus; species Podargus strigoides. The sequence goes on along the minus strand of CM051623.1, from coordinate 9,457,103 downwards.
CTTCACATTCGGAAAATTTCCTTCGGCGTACACTAGATGTCAGGGTTAGACCGAGACGATGAGCCCATCCACTCCATCCCACAGCTTCATGCATCAGGCTGGATGCCATCAGCACTAGTTTTGCTTAGGAACTTTCATGAAGCACCTGATATTTACAACCACAAACATTCTCTCTCCCTCACTTTGCAGTATTTCATTTAGGCCAAAAGTCCCAGGCTTTAGAAGAGGGACATCCCGAGATACCTTTCCAATACCAATGAGTATTTGCCAGAATTCTTCACCTTCCCCAGCACAGGGAAAAACAAAAACCACAAACCCTCTAAACCACTTTACTGAACAGACAGTTTCTCGAGGTGACTCTAATAGACAGCGATTTGGCACAGCGTGGATTTGGCTGGAGAAAAGTGAGAGCAGAGATCAGAACTTCATTGAATTTGTAGGAGCCATATACACTCCCCATGACACCTCAGGTAGAACATTTCATTTCCCTGTGCCTTGACTACACAGCAGTAAATTCAAGATGGCATCAGCAGAGCAAAGACAAAAGTCACTCCCTTTGTGACATGCTAGTGACACAAAAACAATAACCCCAATAAACTGTCAGTAATAATGAAAGGGGGAAAAAAAAAAAGTTCCCTTTTTAACTTCTGCGAGTGACCCAGTGCTTTCCACTTGTCCAGAGAAGAGTCAGGTAGGACTCCATTAGGTAAAGCATTAACCAAAGGTGCCCTAAAGGGAAGGAAATGACAGAGACAGAAAATGTGTTTGGGAAGACAGTATGATTTTGCATTTCTACACCGTCTACTTTTGTAAAACATTTCAGCAAAATACAGTTCTGGGGGAATTCCTAAAGACAAAGCACCTTTCATAAGCAGGAGGCTTTAAAGTGCATTCCTCTTCACATTTGGTTTGGGCAGTGACCCAACCCAGCTGCTGGAGTCAGGAGTTCTGATGGTGGTTAAGGTCAATGTCCCAAACATGAAGCACAGAATAAACCAGACACAGACAACTGAAACAAAGTGACATTAGAGTACTCAGGCAGCAGAGATGTCTAGCAAAACACTATGGAAAGGTGTGAGACCTCAGGGTGAGCACGTCAGTGAGCCTCTCTAAGGGAGCGAGGGGCATCCCTAACACTGGCAAAACACCCCAGCTATTTTCATGTAACAACCAGCCAAGATTTTAATGTGACTGTCACATAACGGTGCTACATACATCGGCTGATGCAGTTTTGATGTTGGACATAGTTACAAACCTGTAGTGTGTAACAGAGTGCCAATTCACAGTGAGTGAACCTTTAGAAAATATAAATAATAGAATTGGTAGTGTCTACATTTAGCCTGTACCCAGGGCTAAACTGCAGCAGTTGTTCTACCACCCAATGACCCCTCCCCAGCTGAGAAGGGGAATCAGGGAAAAAAGGGGAGAAGCCCCATGAGTTAAAGCAGAAACAGATTTAATGAAATATCAAAACTAATACAGTCACCAACATCAAGCATACATTGCTCTACTCAGCCTGGTCCTTGAGGTCAGCAGCAGAAGGCCAGGAGGGAGGAGCCCCAGGAAAAAGAACTCCACCCTCACTGAGCTCCCTCCTTTTATAATGAGCGTGATGAGGTGGTATGGGGCACACCTGTGAGTCAGCTGCCTTGAGTGGATCTCCCTGCTGACTCGGGGCTACTCAGGAAACCAGGACAGGTAGGTAGAAGGGAGACTCATAACAGAGAGAGGTCAATCTAGATTTATAGAACGAATTTTGCCTTACAAATCTTTGAGAATTCCTTGGAAAAGCCAATAATTGTTTGCAGTTTTCCATTTTTACAAGGTCCTGCTCCAAAGGCTGTCAAAGCTACTGAGCTGACTGAAAGAAGATCACAACATATGACCTCAAGATGGGTAAATAACTGGTTAACTATGCAGGGGAAAAAAAAAAAAAAAAAAGGATGAAATGGTCAGTATTCATAGTAAAGGAAGTTAGGATTGTCCTCTCTGCTATTCAATGTGCTTATCCAGAAGGTGTGATTTGGAAAAAAAGGTGTTGGTGGAAGAAGAAAACAAGAAAACAAGCAGGGAACAGAAATGAAGGATCCATCAATTCAGCATTGGTAAGAGCAGAACAATGCATATTGGGAGACACAACCCCGACTCCCCAACTCTGTCTGTGTTATTTGGGCTATAAATTAATTGGGATTTATTATAAATGGCTCTACAGAAACTATTACTCAGAGCTCAAGGAGGTTAAAAAAGGAAAGTACAGCTTTAAAAACTATTCAGAAAGGCATGGAAGATGAAACACAAAGTGTCCTCACATTATTTTATAAATTTCTGGTACACCTGCATCTTGAGTACTGCGTGCATCCTCTCCTTTCAAAAACAGATTAAAAATAAGAAAGATCTAGAGAAGAGCAGCAAAGTTATTTAACATTTATAACAGTTTGTGCAAAAAACAATTTTAATGCTGTGCTATGTCTTCTTTTTCCAATGAGTGAAACAAAAGGATTCTTCGTACTCCAGTTTCCTACCTTCATCCCCCTGAACACCTGCCACGCTGCCACAGGAGGATATTTATTCTCCATACAGCTAGGCAAGAAAACAATTTCCCACGCTGTCTGAAACAGGAGTTGTTGTCTTACTTGTGGTAGGTGGAAGGTCACGTTGAGAACACCATAAGGAGCCCAACAATCTAGGAAAGCACTGGCTTCCGTAATTTGACAGGAGATAGTGGTATGCAATTACTTCTTTTCAAGTAACAGCCCAATGTTTTAGTACTAGGTGGTGCAGGCTGCAATAATAAGGAGGCTATTGAGAACATTTCTAACAAAATGTCCATTATCTTGTTTAGCTAAATTATACACTTGCTTTTATCTAGAACTCCAGCTGCTGTACAATGCAGTATGGTCTGTGCAATAGTTAGACAATGTCCTCCATCCACCTGTACGGAGCATCATTCCGGAAGATGCCTCTTTTTCTGCTATTTCCTATTCCAGCTCTGCGAAATATGTTGGATCTTCTTCATCCTTCCCCTCTGGTCAAGCAGCTTATATCTCACTGGATGTTCCTCCGATTTCTTGTGGAAGACTGGGAAATAGTCTCCTGAGGTGTGAGTGGGCCTCCTGAGGTGATGCAGCTGAGGTCTGATGGCTGCCAGTGACAAAGGAAGAACAATGATGGTTACTACCCCTAGCATTCACTCGCTGGTGGACAAGAAATGAATTCCTCAGAAGCTGCATCCATCCCACTCAGCACAGCCTGACTGTGCAAAGGAGGGTTTCTCGGGCTGAGAGACAGGGTTCTTTTGGGTTAATGGGTAGTTACAGAGGGTTAGGAAAATGTTCAGGAAAATAAAGATGTGAAAGTATCAATCATAAATATAGACATAAAACTCTAGAATGAAACATAGACAACTCCAAAACTGAAATTTGGGCAGTTAAGCACTTCAAAACACTTGATCTTGAAACCACGCCCTTGTTCAGACATCCCAGAAAACGACACCAATACAGGTGAATGCCAAGGAATATTCTCAAGGTTAAGAAACAACAGTTTAGACAGAAGATGAAAGTGCCAAAAGTCTAAATGAAGAAACAACTTTATACTTACCTATCTACACACAGGTAGCTAAACACCTCACTGTTTTCCAAATATCACCTAACAAGGTCATGTTAAGGCAATAAATCCAGACTGATGTCACTGTTCCCAGAATTCAGGAACTGGTGGATCTGAGAGGTTTGGTAGGATTCTCCAGTAAATTACAGGCCACTGTGAAAGTGGGCTGCATATGAATCTGACTGTTCTCAACTTCTTCATTCTGTTTATTTGAATCAATGTCTTGCTTTCTTAAATCTTTACACAGGTAGAATAAAAAATTAAACATGACTATGACCAAAATGCATGTCTTATGCTTAGTTATTATTTGCGAAATAACCAAGTACTAAGTCAATAATTAGCACGATAAGCACTTTAAAAGAAAAGTCATTGCTCTCAGCATGAATCCTAAGAAGGAAAAAGATTCCCCTGTGTGAGCTAGCTAACATTAAATGCTAGAACAGTCACACTCTCATCTTGTTAAGCTCCTTGAGTGATTAATCATACTCTAAAATGTCTCTGGAAACAAAAGAAACCTATGGATTTCATAAACTTTAGAAATACACATCCAGATATCTGCATAGTCATAATCTTTCCTGTTCTCAACAAGGATAGATTGATATTCATTAAAAGCTTGAAAAATATCCAGGTGAGTTACTGTTCTTTAAGGCACAGTCATTTTTCAGATTAATTCCATTTTCTGTACTCAGCATGAATTCAGCCAAAATGTTAATGGATTTTCCATTGCTCAGCATGGGGGAATGTTTATTGTTAACTGGAATTTTACTGGAGTTGTTGCCAGCAGAGATGACTTGGCTAATAGGTTTAAGGGGGTTTATCCAGAACACTGACAGTGCTGTTTATCATCCTCATTCAGGAGATGATAAAGGGGATCCATGACGTTTAACTTCTTCAGGCTTTAGTGACTCAAAGTGATGGGGACAAGACACTCTCCCAGGACTCTAGAGTTCTGTTCCCAGATTTCTCACTGACTTATTGTGTGACTCATACTGTAACACAACACCCCAGTTTCACCGTGTGTAAAACGGGAATAAAAATGAGAATACTTACCTCACAGGGTTTTTGTGGACTTCAATAGGTTATGGTTCTCAGGAGCTTCAGGCATGGAGTGATGTAAGTACTACAAATTTCTAAACTTGACACTGCTAAGACATGACTTTCCTTTTTTTTTTCTTTTTTTTTAAAAAAAAAATTAGGGAAAATAAATTTATTTTAACATCATGACTATCATCAAGACAATGAAGGAGAATAGTTATTTGGTTAGTGCTAGTGTAGACTAGAATAGTTATACAAGTAGCACCATGAAGCAAGACTATGTGTCATTCAGGTACTGGTTTAGTAAGGGGGCTAAGAGTGCACGAGCTGCTCTGTTTGCTCTGGCCAGTGGGACGTGCAACCCAGCAATTTACGGAACAGCAGCAGTGCAAACCCCAGATCTGGCCAGCATGGCATCCACTCAGTATTTCCTCTCATCCCTTCTTTGATACAACTCTTGTTTTGATTCTTGAGAGAGGTCAGGACTCCCTCCAGCTGCTTGGTATAAACATCTGCCCTCTGTCACCATTATGCTTTGATTTGCTTAAGATATAATGGTCATCACAGACAAATAATGAATGCCAGAGCTGCCACTTAGTAGACAACTGCAAATTAAAAAATAATTAATTCATTATGTAGACTAAGATCTCACCCAGTACCAGACCTCAGGTTCTGCTCGCAGCACCACAGCTAAGGGCTGCCAACCTCATTCCATCCCATGTCCTTCCTGAGGGACACACACCTTCAACTGATGTCTGTATTTTCAAAGAGTTCTGCTAAGCAGAAGGCAGCATAAGGCTTGTTATCTACTTCTAAGCTTCTGATAAAACCCTGTAGGTTGGATCTGATTGACCTTAGGTTTAACTACAGATATTGTGTCAAAGTGGGGCAGGATTTGAGGGTATCTGCAAACACATTTACAGCAGATCAGCTAACAGGGTTCAGAGAACAATCCAACTTGTATAATGCTTATATAAAGGAACAGGAATTAGTTGCCCATCCCTCTTGCCCCCTGCCCTATCTAACACTAAAGTCACTTACTACACTCCACACAAGTCCAATTAGTTTAACAGCTTGAGGCACTACACCAGAAGCTATTATTTTGTATTAACAGTGATGGATGCTCCTATAAGCAGACACAGCTAGTGCATGAGAGACTGGTTTGGAAGGGGAAGCACATAGACAGAGAGGGCAGGTGAACGAACGTGCCAAATTTGCCACAGTTTAAACCATCCATCCATGAGTCAAGAAACCACAGGAGCACCAAATATTGACCCGAAGATGTGCTATGCACCCACTGGGTGAGGTCATCAAGACTGAATTATTTTGTTGATGATCACTTGAACTAACAATCCAGACAATGCCAAGAGCTTCAATCTCATGGATAATCTGAACAGGAGAAAAATATTTACTGAGGAGTCTGCCCACAGTTAATCAAGCATGATGGACATTGCACGAGACCTTGAAGCCAGGGGATGCATCACCACAGTCCACAAGAATTATGGTACACTGTAGTCAAAATCCTAGCTGAAATTTTCCTGGTTCCACTGACTTGCCTAGAAATGTACTGATTTGCAATAGTTTTTGCACTATTGCCATAAGAAGGAAATTATTGCTAATGCTCACTGACAAAAGTACTATGTATCCACTTTGAATATTTCAAACTACTAAAAGTTCTTATTACATAGCAATTCCACTGTGATCAGAAAACAAAACAAGACAAGGAAAAACACTGGTCTCCTTTTCTTTTTAAGCATTTTAAAGCAGATAGATACAAATATTTCTATTCATTCAAAAGGCACATCCCTTCAAAAAGCCACTGAAATGTCATTTTCTTTAATGCCATTGCTAAAGTCACTGAGTGAATAGCATGGTTTGTACCCAGGAACGCCTGTTGGGAAACAATTTACCTCTGATAAAAATTAAGCACACAGCTGAGCAGCCACATCTGCAAATGGGATGTGAGCGGTCACTGCTGCCACCCAGTACTGGAAGGAAAGTAAAAGGCAGCAGGGAAAGAAAAAGGAAACTGGAAGGGTGAAAACCCATACGGGCTGCTCAGCGTTCACATCTGCCCCTGAGCTGGTGACAGTCCCTGCTGCACTGCTGCAGCTGCTTCTGGAAAAGGACGCAGCCATGGCTCCCCACCACCTTTGCACAGAGGAAGGTCCCACAGTGACACACGCCTGGTTCACCAGGCAGCACTGCCGCTGGAGGAGGTCTCTTCGGCCTCAGCACTACAAGAGAGTGCTGTAAGCGTGGATGAGGATGAAGACTGAGACACTGCTGTCTCTCCCAGCTGTTCTTGCCTTGCCAGGGGATGCTGTGGCACTGCAGAGGCACTGGTGTGGAAATAGTATCAGAGGCAGGCTGGTCCAGACAGAAGTACCTCTTACCCATCTCCAGACACTCATGCAAGCACTAAGGGCCCCTGGGACAAGGCATTCACGTGTTGTCTCACCAAACCAGCTGTGGTTAGTGGCCTGTGGGAACAACCTGCAGACACACCTTTTGCTATCGCTCCTCACCGCTCAGCCCACTGCAGAGTCACTGTAACTTTTACCTGCAACCACTGCGCAGGCAGGAGAAAGAAAATCCCAGGAGAAGGACAACAGGAAAGACGAAAGGCTTTTAGGATGAGTAAAGCTGACTTATCAATTTAGCTAAAAAAAAAATCACCAATGAGGTAAGGTAACTCTTTCATTGGGCATTTTTTACTGGGAGATGAAACAGGAGAGCCAGGGATACTGGTGTTCCTCATTAAGTGTTCTGCTGTTAAATTAAGGGAGCACATGCAGGAGGGATTCTTCTTTCTCCCTTTTGCCAACAAAGGAGGTTTTCTGCTGAAATTATCAGGAAGATCTGCAGGACAAAGGAGCATGAGAACTAAGACTGGGTTTCATTAGAGACCCTCAAGAAATATTCTAAACTTGGGGAGAATCAGTCTCCTGGGAGTGTTAAGAAAACCTGTTTATACAAAGTTCACTGTTCCCTCCAATGAGAGGTGAGAGTCCAAAGACAGATACTTGGCCAGTTACTGTGACATAAGCTGAGGCTTTAGTAACTAATGACAATTTTTTTTTTCTTTTTAATCCACTGAATGTGTATTATGCTCTCCTCTATGCCCAGCCAGCTCCTACATTAAAATCTGGCCCTGTGTGACAACTTGAATTCTGCAAGTCCCTGCTCCATAACAGTGCACAAGATTCAACTTTCAGGAATATGAACATGTGCCACAGCTTATAGCAAACTGTGTTCGTGGGTATCATCATGAATATTAATAGAGTAGAATAGTTCACCTGGAGGGGACCTTTAACGATCTCTAATCCCACTGCCCGACCACTTCAGGGCTGACCAAAAGTTCAAGCATGGTATTAAGGGCATTGTTCAAATGCCTTTTCAACACCGACAGGCATGGAGCATCGCCCAGCTCCCCAGGAAGCCTGGCACAGCTATTAACCCAAAAGGATAAACCAAACTGTACCCTTCAAAATAGAAACCCCAAACTGCATAACACACTATAAAAACCCAGCTATAAACCAAATTCTGAACCTTATACTATGAACCCCAAAGTATAAAACGACAACTGAAAACCAAACTCTGAATCTCAAATTATGTACCCCAAAGTAAAAAACCCAAACTATAAACCAAACTAGACACTCTAAGTTTTAAGCCAGACTATAAACCCCAGTGTATAACCCCCAAACTTAAAACCCAGAGCTATGAACCACAAACTTTAAACTGAACTAAAAATCCCAACTTAAAAACTCCAAACTATTAAACCAAAACGATAAATAGGGGTTTATAGTTTGGTTTATAATTTGGAGTTTATAGTTTGGTTTATAGTTGGTGTTTTTTCCTTTGGGGTTCATAGTTTGAGGTTCAGAGTTTGGTTTATAGTTGGGGTCCTATAGTTCGTTATGCAGGTTGGGGTTTCTAATTTGAAGGGTACAGTTTGATTTACCGTTTTGGGTTAATAGGTTGGAGTTTATAATATGGGATTTTTACTTCAGTTTAGAGTTTGGGGTTCATAGCTCTGGGTTTAAATTTTGGGGGTTATAGTCTGGGGTTTATAGTCGGGGTTTTTTAGATTGGTTTATAACTTGGAGTTTCTAGTTTGGTTTATAGTTGCAGTTTTTTACTTTGGGGTTCATAGTTTGAGGTTAAGAGTTTGGTTTATAGTTGGGTTTTATAGTTAGTTATGCAGTTTGGGGTTTCTATTTTGAAGGGTACAGTTTGGTTTTTCGTTTTGGGTTAATAGCTTGGATTTTATAATTTCAGATTTTTAGTTCAGTTTAGAGTTTGGGGTACATAGCTCTGGGTTTGAAGTTTGGGGGTTATAGTCTGGGGTTTATAGTCGGGATTTTATACTTTGGGTTTCATAGTATGAGGTTCAGATTTTGGTTTATAGTTGGGGTTTTATAGTTTGTTATACAGTTTGGGGTTTCTATGTTAAAGGGTACAGTTTGGTTTATCCTTTTAGGTTAATAGCCTGGAGTTTATAATTTGGGATTTTTTGTTCAGTTTAGAGTTTGGGGTTAATAGCTCTGGGTTTAAAGTTTGGGGATTATACTCTGGGTTTTATAGTCGGGGATTTATAGTTTGGTTTATAACCTGGAGTTTCTAGTTTGGTTTATAGTTTGGGTTTTTTGCTTTGGGGTTCATAGGTATCACCCACACATGTGCCTGTTCTCATCACCCTCTCTCTCATACATGTGAGACAATGCAATAAATCTTTCCTTTTTGATTCTAGGTGCTACATGTGTCTGCTGATATACAGCAAGAAAACAACATTTTCTCAAGAAAATTGTGTGTGTGTGTTTACTGCAGAGTTTTTAACTACACGTTAATTAGTGGCTGCTTCCAGCAAATGCAGCTACTCCTGAAACACTAACTATATGAGGCATAGGTAAACAAAACATGTCACTGAATAATATACATGGAACTATACATGCACTATTATCTGCTTCCCCATCACATATTATAACTAGCTGCATGGGAAGGGCTGATTTGCCAACTGTACCAAAGTAAACCACTTGCTGTGTAAGCCACAGTAACAGGGCACTGGTAGGGAGGTGTCAGCATTCAACAGCCAAACAGAGAAAACCCACTGGGTCCCTAAAGCAATCGATGCTGTAAAACACACCGAGGTGGGATGTGTCTAAGAAAGAAAAAGTCAAAACCCAGCTATTAATTTCCCCAAGTTCCAGACAGAAGGCACCTTCCTATAATTCAACATGAGATGGTCACCGTGAGGGTCGCTACCAGAAGCAAGTCCAGACTGGCAACAAATCCACAGCGTCCTTTGGCAAAAAGGGACACTATGAGGTTGATCGCTCCCCTCTTGAAGCTGGATCCTCCCTACTGCTGTTTTTAAAATCATAACAACAGATCCCTAGATCAGTTAGTTTTAAAGGGGAGTAATGTTATCATACTCAAACACATGAGGAAACTGGGGCACACAAGAAGAACTTGAGCAAGGTCACTTAGCAAGTCAGCAGCAAAAATGGGACTGTACCAGGTAGCTTATGCCAAAACCCTCTCTTGTGCATTTATATTCTCCACCTTCTTATTATAATGGTGGTCTGCAGGCTCAGAACAAGTGTCACACAGCAGAAGGAATGCAGGATTTATGGTTTGCAGGTACTCATTAAGGGATCGATCCACAACTTTTCCTTTAAACGAAACTCCAAAGTCTCTCCAAAGAGCAAGACCTCTACATGCCACATGCAAGAAAATCCTGGGTGAAAACATCCACAGTGGCCTCCTCTATGAATATATAAATAGAGTACCGACTGACCTGGCAATGTAAGGTGGTTTGCCGAGGAATCCGAGGCCAGTAACTCCGCTGAACGGCGTGCTGGACCTTTAAAAAGAAAGAGTAGTTTCAGCAGAGATGGATGAACGATATTCCCACCAGACAGGAAAATATTTTTTTGTAGTGCTGCCACCACTATGAGGTGTTTGTTGTCTCTGCCGTTTCTTATCAATGGCTCTAGGTGAGGCTAACTGGGAAAGTAACTTCACTTCTGGGGACCTTTCCATCTAAAGGAGTCAATATCAAACACATCTGTCTTCTTTTTATCACTTACTGGGTTTGGGTGGAGGTATCTGAGTCACTGATTTTGGAAGTTTCAGGTTCTGAAGTTTTGGACCCATGAACTGATGCCAGCTCTCAGCCAGCTTTCCCTTCAGCTACCTCTGTGTCTGTACAGAACTGACAATTTGTTTTAAGGCCCAGCACAGCTCTGAAGGCCGTTACACAGCACTTACCATGCTTCCGTGGCAGTTCAGCGAGTGGCTGGCATCACTTTGGGAACCACTGGTTGGTAACAGCTCCAGACATTTACGTCACTGGCCATAGGCATCAGAGAAAGGACTCTGATGCTGCATTTGCAAGCAGAGGTGAGTCACCCAAATTATTGGCTGCATTTTCCAAACCATCTTTTCTCCCTTCTTGCTGAAGTGGCAGTCAGTATTTCTAACTTGAAGATCACAGTTGACTACATCAACACCCTCAATATCACAGAATCGCCAGGGTTGGAAAAGACCGTGACAATCATCAAGTCCAACTATTAACCTAACACTGACAGACACCGACTGTGGTACTCAGGATGACCTGCTCCATCAGCAGCTTACACGGCACCAAAGTCAAACTCACAGGGCTGCAATTTCCCGGATCATCCTTCTGGCCATGCTTGTATATTGGTGTCACACTGGCTGACTTCCAATCTGTTGGGACCTCCCCGGTCAGCCAGGACTGCTGGTAAATGGTGGGAAGTGGCTTGGTGAGCACCCCCGCCAGCTCCTTCAGCACCCTTGGGTGTATCCCATCCGGTCCCATAGACTTGTGTATGTCTACGAGGTGCAGCAGGTCACTGACCGTCTCCTCCTGGATTGTGGGGGGGTCACTCTCCTCCTGGTCTCTGTTTTCTACCTGGGAGGACTGGATTCCCTCAGTACAACTGGTCCTATTACTAAAGACTGAGGCAAAGAAGGCACTAAGCACCTCAGCCTTTTCCTCATCATTTGTCACCATGTTTCCTCCAGGATTTAGGCTCTTCCTGGTCTTTCTTTTACTGTTGACATATTTATAGAAACATATCTTGTTATCTTTCACAGCAGAAAACAGATTAATCTCTAGCTGGACTTTGGACCTTCTGTTTTTCTCCCTGCATAGCCTCACAACATCAGCCTGCTCCTGTGCCTTTAAGACTTCCTTCTTGAAGAGTGTCCAGCCTTCCTGGACCCCTATACCCTTCAGGACTGTCTCCCAAGGGGTTCTGTCAAGCAGTCACCTAAACAAGTCAAAGTCAGCCCTTTGGAAGTCCAGAGTGGCAGTTCTGCTGCCCCCTCTCCTAGCCTTTCTAAGAATAGAGACCTCTATCATTTCATGATTGCTGTGCCCTGGACAGCCTCCAGCCACCACATCACCCACCAGTCCTTCTCTGTTCACAAAGAGCAGGTCCTGCAGGGCACCTTCTCTAGTCAGTTCAATCACCAGCTGCGTCAGGATGTTATCTTCCACACATTCCAGGAACCTCCTGGACTGGTCCCTCTCTGCTGTGTTGTGTTTCCAGCAGAAGTCTGGGAAGTTCAAGACCCCCACAAGAACAAGGGTAAGCAATTGTGAGATTTCTCCCAACTGCTTATATAATGTTTCATCCACCTCTCTGTCCTGGTTGGGTGGTCTATAACAGACTCACGATATCAGCCTTGTTGGCCTTTCCCCCATCTGACTCCAAAGACACTCAACCGTGTCATCACTATACTTATGTTCAGAACACTCATAACAGTCCCTAAAATACAAGGCCATCCCACTGCCCCTCCTTCCTTGTCTATCCCTTCTGAAGAGCTTGTACCCATCGACTGTGGTACTCCAATCACATGAGACATCCCACCACATTTCTGTGATAGCCACCATGTCATAGTTTTCCTGTTGCATCATGGCTTCTAGCTCCCCCTGTTTGTTACCCATGCTGCGTGCATTGGTAGAGATGCACTTCAGATGGGCTGATATTCCCAGCAGCTGTTTGTGGTTAGAGGTCCTAATTCCTGCTTGACCATTCACAGGTGTTTCCACAGTTACTAATCCATCAATAGCCCTTGCATCTTTGCTGCCCCTTATATCTCCATTCCTTGCCTCCACTGAGATGGCAGAACAAGGGTCCTCGCTAGCACACCATCCTACAAACCTTGGCATGCTTCCCCCAGGCTTTTATCTAGAAGGTCCAGTTTTATACCCTTTCCCCTTCAAATCTAGTTTACAGCTCTCAATGATCCCTGCTAACTCCTGTCCCAGGATCCTTTTCCCCCTCTGGGACAGGTGCCTCCCATCTGTTGCCAGCAGGCCTGGCATCATGTATACCACCCTGTGACTAAAGAACCCAAAGCCCTCTTGGTAACACCAAGCCTCGGAGCCACAAATAGGCCTGCTGATTCCTCCTGTTAACCCCCCCTGTTGGCTCCCTCATCCATCCCTGCGAATGGAGGGATGGAGGAGAACACAACTTGTGCCCCTGATCCCTTAACCAGTTTCCCCAAGGCCCTGAAATCTCTCTTCATTGAGTTTAGACTTCTCCTGGTCACATCATCACTACTCACCTGAAAAACCACAAGTGGACAGTAATCTAAAGGCCTCACCAGGGTGGGGAGTTCTCCTACAAGATCCTTCACCCAAGCCCCAGGGAGGCCACAGACTTCCCTATGGAGCAGGTCAGGACTGCATATCGGGCCTTCGGCACCCCTCAGGAGGGAGGCACCCATGACAATGACCCATCTGGGGGTTTTTTTACTTGGTTTCGATATATATTCTAGGGCGACCTGGCCTTGGTGGACCTTCACCTACATCCTTATTTGCCTCATCCTCAAGTTCTAGAGCCCCGCACATATTGTGTAAGGGCACCAGGGAAGGTGAGGGAGGCCGGCAAGGGATTTTCCTGCCGCCCCCAGCAGGGACCTGTTTGTTTCCACTCCCCCACTGGCGAGAAGATGGGGGATCCACTGCCTCTTGGGGAGCCTCTATCTGCTGCCTTTTACCTCAGGGAAAGTCAATTTCTCTCAACCAGTCAATTTCCCTCTCACATTCCCTCATACTCCTTAACCTTTGCACTTCTTTCAGCTCTGCCAGTGGCTGAGCAGATCATTCACCTGGTCACAGCGCACACCGCGACTGCTGCGTGTTCCTGTGGTGGCCACGCCAGGGTCGCCATCTCCCGCTGCGGAGCCCTTCGCCTCAGCGGCGGCGCTGACAGAAGCTGGCAGCTGGGTTTCATCTCTCCTTGCAGGACCGGAGACTCACACCAAGCCAGGAAGGCACAAGAACACGAGCAGGTACAGCGGGACGCGCATCATCAAAACCAGTGAACCGCCCGGAGAGGAAAGCAGTGGCTCAAAACTGGAATCCCAGGCAAAAGGAAATGCACGAAGCCTTTCATGCTTGTATCGAACGTCACGGAAATGTACACCCTCCTTAGAGAGTATGGCTCACTCTCTGCCCCTCTTCATTATGAGTTTTACCTTTTTTTGAGGAAAAGGTCAAACATAAAAACAGCAGCGGTGTCGAACACTCTGGTCATTCCTTGCGTGGTCTGATGACCACTGCACCGACGCTGCCTGAGTCTACCTGTGGAACAAGGTACTTTGTAGAAGGTGGTGTGTAGAGATGTCGCTGAAGTGCTGTGGAAGGAGGTGTGTAAGCAATGCTGGAGCACAGGACAGAAGTGCTGTGGGATCCATACTCGTGCTCTGAGTGGCACAGAAAAAAAAAAAATCACACAAACAAGTGTTTCAGTGGGCATGAGTGTGTTGTGCTGTTGTTTTAGATGATAGAATCACAGAATAGCCTTGGTGGGAAAGACCTCTAAGATCATCAAGTCCAACCATTAACCCAGCACTGCCAAGTCACCACTACCCCATGTCCCTCAGCAATTAATCTTAAATACCTCTAAGGATGTGATTTCAGTCAAAAGAGAAAAGGGAGAGGTTGACATACCTGATCCCCCAAGAGATTTTCCTCAGGGTCCTTAAATAAGCTATTTGAATTCTCTACGTCAATTTCCCTGTCTTTAGAAATCAGGTCATGCCACTAACTCTTCTTCACAGGGGCAAACAGTGAGCCGTGACTGCTGTCCAAGCAGTGTTCCCACTATGCTTAAAAAAAATATTATTATTACTAGTACTGTACAGGGAGCTGGACGCTGGAAAGCAAACGGCAAGTGCCATGCCTGGGTCAGATGTAGAAAGCACCAGAACAAAATTAACCCTTCCAAAACTTTAATTCAAATGGAGCAGAGACCTCATTGATTTTATTTGGTAATAGGATGAACATACATGGACTCAGTTACAGAAAAACTGGAATGCTGAAAAATGTTTTATACATTTAGAGACCACAAGCCTCTTCTTTCAAATAAGGAACTAACAATAAATACATATTGTTTAAAATTATTCTCAGAACAGTTGAGAATACTTGGCATTACATGGCATCATTCATATCTGTTTTGCTTTCTTTTTTTCCTTATGAGTCTTAACAAACCAAATAGGTTGGGGTCTTTTTCATTACCCTACCCACCCACTCCCAGGAACAAACTTGCATTGATTTTTCCTTTCACCATGGATTTAAACTTGTTTTCTATCCCCTGGTGCAAAATAGCATAACAACCTGGCTCTTTCTTCCCAGAAAAAATATTAGAGAACAGGTGTCTGTTGTTTATTTTCGCTCAGTTCAAAAAAAGACATCTCCATTATCAGTTCTGCCAATATAAACATATTTTAAAGTTTATGTTCAACTTTATATATAGAATTCGCTGCAAAATGCCAGCTGAGAAAAGGTTATTTTATAAGACCAAGATCCTTGAATTTGGTTAATTTCCCCTTATCATTCCTACCAATAGGTTTAATGTTTCTTAACTCGATTTAGGACCTGTCACTGTAAGCTTAACTGCAAGAGCAGTGATTCTACTGTCACGGATTAGCCACAGTGTCCACCCCTCCTCCCTGCTGAAGGCAGTCACTGCACTGGGCTGCGACGCTGACTGAAGTGCCTACAAGGAGCATCATCAGAACGAAGAGAGAGATACAGTCTCATTTAACAGACTGTGGTAGGAGCAGCTCCTACCACAGCAAAGGCAGACAGTGCCACCCTGATGCACACAGACCGCCCGGCGTGTCATTAGCTATACGTGTTTCGGTTATTTAGTCTCTGGCCCCATACGCTGCGGTGGGACCAGCAGGACTTTGCATGCAACTTCCTTCCATTTCATTGCAACTAAAAGAGTGATCAGGCCCGAGGTGCTATTTCGCTCTAAGCTGATGTTGCAAATGCAATGGCTTTTGTCGACTGGGGAAGAAGTGGGAGGAGAAAAGGGAAGGGAAATATTCCTGCAAGAATCTGGGCCTGTAGACAACCAGGAAGTCTGGTAAATACCCAACCAGAACTCTACAATAAAAATAGCAAATATTTAAAAAAATTGCATATAAAAGTGTATAAAAATATCATCCAAGCGAGAAGAAAAGGAAAATGCTCACTTTGCCATTCTACCACTAGTTTGTATCACTAGAAAACCCCAATGGCCATAAGTAATTTTGTTTGATAGATGCACTCCTACGACCACCAGAAGAGACAACAGGATTACATATATTCCTCCTACCGCTGGATAGCTTCTAAAACCGGGGTGTTACACAGCAGTCGATACATACGCACTTGGAAGAAATCATAAGAACACAAAATGCCAAGAGTGCACTGTGAGGCTTGTGAGTGAGTCCTGTCGTGTGCTCAGGTATGAGGGTAAATAAATGCACTAAAACTGAGCTTCAGGTCCTCAGCCAGCTTGCCTAGAAGCAGCTCCATTGTCTTCTACCTGGTGGTCAAGACACCAGAGCAAGTAGAGCTGATGCCTCCAAGACAGGTGCGTGTCCTGGTCCTGCTTGGGTACAGATCAGAGCCCTCTGTGCTTGCTGGGATCAAAAGGGGCACGGCAGCAACATGAAGGCAGTCTCAGCAAGTGGAAATGGATGGCCAGTGTTTCATTTCAACAGAAAATAATGGCATTGGCAGTGGTCACCCACCCTGCTCCTGCTTTGATCACAGTAATTGGACAGGGAAAGTGGTGTATGGGATGGCAAGACTTGTCTGCCTGTGGGACTGGGGACTGCACCACATTAGGATGAACACCTGACCCTAAACTGAGACTGGAACAGTCCTGCTCGCACTGTGGGTAACACAAGCGGGATAAACCCCTGTACCCACTTCAGAGGGAGCTGAATTTATGCTTTAAAATGTGAAAGCATGTTATTTTCCCTCCCTTCTACCTGGCAAGCTCTGATGCCTACAGTGCCACAGGGCTCCTTCTCATCCTCAGCCAGTGTGTTCCTGCTTTTGAGTGCTGACCTTCAGACACCACACCAGCACAGCTCTGAGGTGAGCACCGGTACAACACATTCGAAAACACATCTGTTCCATTTAATTATTGGGTGAGGTGATGGATTAAAGAAGGGTAAAAGAAAAGGATAATACTGTCAGTTGCTGAGTATACATGGCTAACACATGGTATAGATCAACAGAGGATTATGAGTTTTATTATTGTAAAATGAAATGCGAGGGAAAAGGAGCCAATAAGAAATATTTAAGACCATCTCATGAGTTCCTGGAAATAGATGTTTATTCTAGTTGAAGCAAAAAGAAAGCACTATCCTTGTCAGGTTCCATCATTTCTAATTTGAATAGGTTATTGTACCTTCTAATTAAAAGTCACATTTGAGACCCACTGTAGAATTTGCAAGGACTAACAGCAAAAGCATTTGCCTTTAGCTAGGTGAGCTCACAGACCTTCTGATTACAAAGCAGCACAGCACTACCAGCTATCTAGCTTGAAATATTTTTGCTTCCAGACTGAGTTTGTAAGACTTTGTAAGTACATATGCAAACATTTGCATATCCAAAGGGTAGTTTGCAAAAACACCACCATATACCATTCTTCTCTGGCATGATCAACTACATTTTGGGAAGTTTCTCTCTAATCACAAAATTTATGCTTGAAAAAAGAAACATCAAGAAAAAGGAATTTGCCTCCTTCACTCATGCCCCAGGAACCAGGCTCTCAAATTCCAGATTCATTCTGGCGTTAAACATTCTACTCTATTAATATATAGTGTGTTTACAACAGCTGGAGCTATACAAAAGGCTGCTCTTTTAGATAAGCAACAGTCTGCTTAGATTGACTATTCTGAAATATGTCTAAAATTGCAAAATTTCTTTTTTTCATCTACCACCTATTTTATCATTGGGGGAAAAAAAAAAAAGTTGACTTCTGGCATCTATCTTTTTTCTCAAACATGGAAAACATCAGTGACATCCATCATGTTTTATAATTAAATGTAGAAATCTGACCATATAACTTTGAAAAAAATAAATGTGTAGTTTGCAAGGAAAGCTGGTTGACTTGAGAGGGGGCATCACAGGTTTTTACGTTTAAAAAAATTAATTTAAAAAAGAAACTCACTCCTTCTTTCACATGTGTGAACACTTCTTTCATGTTGTCACAGAAACACACGGTTCAAATCACTGATTGAGTGCAGCCCAGAGAACTGTCACCCTTTGAGCCATTTAAATAATGAAGAGGCTAAAAACATATTGCTTGCTTCTTTTTTTTTTTTTTTTTCAATTATAGTGTGTCCAGGAGTTCAAGCCCTATGTCACCATGAGTCAAAGGTCTGCTAATTCCCCTAACACCAGTCCTAGCTAAAGAAAAAAACCACTGGCAGAGATAATTGCTATGGTATCATGGTACCTCTCCCTGTTTTAAGGGGGTAAAGTGCCTGGATTTGCCCTCTCAAGTTACACAGCAGTTTCTGGGAGGCAGAAGACGCCTGGTGCCCTTCCAGCAAGGCAGAGCTTTCTGAGAGCACCAGCAGTCCCTGCACAGAGGTGGAAGAGTGCCTTCTTTATCACACAGCTTCCCAGCCTGTGCCACCTCCGTAAGAGGCACTCTGGCACCACAAGACCCCTTTGTGCCTACTGGTGGGTGCTCCCAAATGATTTTGTAGAATTTCAGCATAAGGCCAATGTATAGGCTCTATATTTGCAGAATATCTGGCTTATTCATTGCTTGTGTAGTCTTACTGAGGATGGAAAATGAAGGCAACTGAAAACATAATTTCTATACATCTGGGGAAAGTTTGGTAAGAATGTAAAAACAGAAATCCTTTCTCACTCTTTATAAACATAGGCCATTAGCCTATGAACACTTTTTTCCCACTTTTTTGTTTGTTTGTTTCCTTCCTTTCATGGAATAAAATAAAAGAAAGCAGTTCTGTAATTTTTTATTTAAATTTTTATTATGTTTTTTACACAATTGCACAGTGGCTGATCTCTAGTTTAGGTGGGAGGTGTCTAAACATACCATTCCTTGGCTCACAATGCACTAGCACAATGCTACAGAGTGTTCCAGGGAGGTTGGCTGGAAGGGAGTAGGGGAATGTAGGTGTGATCCTGGGAGGGGATCCCACGATAGATGCTTTCATCTGGCCTAGTATCTTTGTAGGATTTCAATTTCTAGATTTCACATTCACTTTATATATTTTCAAGCTAATATATTTCATGGGGATTTTTTTTTACATGACAACAAAAAAATTCTAAAAAATGCTAATAATCCACTGCAGCTTATTCAAATTATTTTAAAAGAGCAGGAGAATCTTACAGCTAGCTGTGATTGCCTGTATATTGCAAAACATTTTCCTGCATACCTGTGTGCCAAGATCAGTAACTTTCACTGCAGCATCTATTCTAGAAAGGTAGCTCTGATCTGCAGTCCCCAAGAGCAGGAAATCCACCACTTCCCTGATTAGCTCCTGCCAGTGAGGAACAACCCTAACATTCGAGGAAAAACATTTTCCACACTTTTGTGCCAGTGCATGAGAAACAAGAACTGACCAGCTGTGAATTAAGCAGTCTGGCTTTGCTACCTGAAAGAAGTCACTCCAAAAAAGAAAGAAAATATATATCAGAAGCAGATGAAGAAGATGATTTAGGGCTTTTTAATTACTATTGTTATTATTCTACTGTGCATAATCTAAGGCATCTTTAGTCACTGTACATTAGGTAAAGGTAACTTAAAAAATATTGAATAAACCATCCTGCACCTCTGACCAAACACTCGGTGAGGGTGTGTTCCCCCTGACTTCAGGGAGAAGTCTGACTAAGCAGGGACTGAGTCACCACTGCAGTATTTAGTTCTGCATTATTGATATTTCATCAATGTGCCTTCAAAGAGCCTGGCCATGGCTGGAAGTCATATTCTACCACTCTTATCAGGGCTGAATGCTGATGGAAGGGGGGAAAGGGAAGGTGGGAAAGTGCTACATGGTGACACTCTGCCTGTCGCACAACATGGACTGTGCTCAGCGCTGACTGCGGGGCCACTGTCCTCCCAGCACCTCACTTTCCTTGGAAAATGCACCCCAAAGCTACCATTGAACCAGGAGCTCATGAATGGGAACACTATGTGCCCTTATATTTATTTTATTTAAGTGAGCTGGTTCAGTGAAGCCAACTGCGAGTTCTAAGAACTGCGAGAGTTATTTTTGTACTGCTTCCTTCTGAAAACATGTGATTGAAGTGCAACATTTTCACAGCATGAACCTAATCTAAATCTCTGGCTTCGAACAAACTCAAACTCTGGTGTCCAAAAAAGGAACTCAAAATGTCTCTAGCCTCAGTAATCAAAATCCCAGATACAAACACTCCTGAGTGAGAAGGTATTCACGTTTAAATGTGGATTTAGGCTGAGCTCACTGCCGTGATTTTTGCTAGTGTCGCGGGACGCTCATCCTGTACATGCACAGTTTAAGCAGGAACAGAGAACCAAGCTCTAATATAGGCTGGTGGTAAAGTCCTGTGCTTTGGAACATGAAAAGGAGACAGCAAAGATTGACCTGTTTTGCATGTTCTCTACATAGCAAGGAGCCATGACAGCAGTCTGATTCCTTGTAAAATACATATAGGACTAACACAGCAAGACCTCATCTGGAACAAAAAGGGGTTAAGCAAAAAACAGTTGTATGTGTATGTATGTGTCTTGATTTCCACACAGACAGGTAAAATTACTTACAATTAACTGGATCCCTACCAAGATCCCAAGCCAGAAAAGCACTTGCATACATTTGACGTTTCTCATACAAAGATACCTTCCTGAATCAAGGCCTGAGAAAGTTAATTTTTTAATATTTATTCTTTAAAATGAGCCAAAACAATGGCTACTTCCCATGTGTCTAACCCCACTGGATGAGACAGTTTTATCCACCAACTCCAGCAGTGTATTTAGGACACACTTTTTCATTTTGGTTTTGTTCTTCAGTTCTTCTCCAGCAATGTTTTTCCTTTTCTTTGGCCTGTCCATATCAGTCAGTGATGAAAGACAGATCACACTGCGATGAAAGCAAGAATTCATCCGTGTGATTCCCTGCTGCCCTTCTTCTCTTAGATCTTCAGGTCAAAGAGCGGTTACTAGCAGCCCATGAACAAATGTGGGAAACAGCTCATTATCTGTAATTTCAAGTTAAGGCAGGCACATCAAGCAGTACATTAGTACATGCTCTCAGAGTCTGACAACAAAATTTGCCCCAAGGGAATATCGCTCTCATTGATTTTTTCTTTCCTGTTACTAACTGCAAAAACTAGAACAAAATCAAGGGTTGAGTGAGTCTGCCTGCTGTTTGGAAAAAAAACCAACCATTTTGCTATCATTGCATCACCTGGGAAAGACATCAAATCCTGACAAATGGTCAAATGACTCTACAAATTCACCATTCTTATCAATAAAAATCTTCTACAGCAAGGGTAAAACTGATGTCAAATTCTGTTTACCAGCAGTTGGAAATGGCTCTTGGGGAAAAGAAAAAGAGTAAAAGTGAAGTATTATCAAGTTTTCTTTTTTTTCATCATCCTAATGTTGGTTTCACAAGCTGAGGCATAGCAAAGGGCAATACTGGCTTTTGAAGGTGACTCTCATCTGTTTGCTTGACCTGTCCAGAAAAATGGAACCATTTGCATCAGGAAATCACCACTTGTTTTTTTTTTTTAAACAAAAAAACTTCTCAAAACAACAAAAAATGCACACATACATGAATAAACAAACAAACAAAAATAAAACTGAGCCAAAAAACCAAGGCCCCCACCCTAGAACCCAGAGTCATTAGCTGTGAAGTAGCCAGTGGGAGGAGGAGTGTTTTGAAAGTTGTTTAATGCCTTCCCCAGAAACTGGTCTTTGCGGAAGGAGGAGGAGAACAGGAATGAAGCAGCTCAGCTAAAATGATGAAAGAAATTTGCAGTCTCTTTTTTAATATATTTTTACTCTTCTGTATCTGGAAAAAAAAAAAAAAGAAAAAGAAAAGTGTCAAATACTGCCTTTCTCCCCTTTGTCCAAGGAGCAGGTAATCTGGGAAAGAAAAAGAAGGGTATCAGTTTAGACAGACTCATTTCCTCCAAGAGTGCAGCTTTGCTTAACTGCTGAAAGGCTGCAAGGAGAGGCACACCAAAGCATATCTCTTCCTGGCTGGACTGGAAATACCATTCTATCCTACACAAAGTGAAATCCATTGCTCTCTGACTAATCCAGTGGGAACTCAACCTTTGCCATCAATGGGATCACGTAACATTCCAGCAGGCTTACAACAAGAGATCCCATTAGGTTTCTTTGCTGTAGGGCTTTCTGATCACCCTTGCTCACTAGGTCTATCTATAGCTTTTTGGTCATGAAAGCAACAATGTTGTACGTGTGATTTGAGGTGAAGAAAAGATAATACTCCAAGCACAAAACAGCACTACCTTTCCAAAGCCCCTTTCTCCCAAAGAGCTTGCAATGAAAAGTACAGCCTTATGCATGGACAGGTACCTAAGATCTAACAAAGTATGTGCATTTTACAATCTGCTTGACTCCTCTGTCAAATATTTATAATCCTCAAAATTAGGCAATATTTGACTAACGTTATCCTGAATGGACAAACATAACTGTTTGCTATGTAGCTACACCACAAATGAATCTTCAGAATGAACAGATCTCCTTGAAGAAGAAATGTAAACAAGAAACCTTTTTTGTTATTTCTAGCCGAAGAGGACACTTTCTAATGAAAGAGGACATTCCATCCAACTCTCCTCATGCCCTCCTCAAGAAATCCTCTGGAAAAGCTCCACATAGTAATATGAATATTTTACTCCATATTGGCTATCCCAACCAATTATAAGAATATGTCTGGCACTCTGCTTAGCTACTGTTGTTCTGACAATGCTTATGTCAGCAGGGTTTGAAAGGGTCTCCCAACCAAGGAGATGCGGCCCAAGGAGAGATGAATTTATCTGTAAGGCTGGGTATGCCTTGGAAGATGTGATTACATCAGAATCTCTGAGTCCTTTCAGAAAACTGGTTTCTTTTGCTTTCAATAATATATAGCCTTTTTTTTTTTTTTAAGTAGTATTTGGGCAAAAGAGGAAAAAAAAAAAAAAAAGACTGGCAAAATAAAGATCTAAGGCTTTGCTGCTGGATTGCATCATCTCTGATGAATGTATAGCAGTGGCTGCACTGATCTGTTAGTGAGTTGGTATCATTTTCTTCTACAGTGTAGTTAACAGGCGGGCTTTTCCTTCCAGGATGGTCCCCTGTAAGTTCCTACAATATCTTGCTCACTGGTGCAATTCAGAGACACTCTTGTAAAGAATTAGGCTTTCAGAATTTCACTGGTTTTATTTAGACTGAATTGTCACATTCCCAGCACTACCAACAGCATAATCTACAATACAGCCATAACAATAGGACTACACTTCCTTGATGTCTCCCATCTAGAAAGTTCATTCTGATTTACTGTCATTAACAGGATCATAACAACCCTGTGAGATGTATCAGCAGCAACATTTTAAAGAGAAAAGACTGACCTAGAATGAAAAGTAATCATTTGGGACACATGGACTAAATGGTACCTTTGAACAGTAACTATACCTGAATATGATATGCTGAATCACACCAGGAACCTGAAACAGAGCTTGAAGTACCACCCAGCATGCCCTCCCCTTCTTATGCCATTCACATTCACAAGACTTTTAACCCCCCCATTCCCGCTAATGAAACAAGGGAAAATGCAATGTTTTTTCCAGACTGTAGAAGTTCCCTGCAGAGAACTGAGTCATATATTGCTTTTTGCTTCTGTTAGCCACATCATCAGCTCCAGTGAGAACGTTCCAGTGCAGCATTTGCTTTAAATTGTTTTTCTACTTGGTGGAGCAGACGTGTTGGTTTCCTAGCTGAATTTCCCTTTGCACACAATATTGCTTCCCTACAGCTACCTTAACCTTGGAAGTGATTCAGCCTCTTTCTCATTTCAGTACCAAAGATCCAGTGCAAATATTAGTATGTATCAACAGAGGTAATTGAAAGAGGAGAAAGAATGAATATGCAGCACTCGGTACACAGGAAGATTTTAAGTAGTTCACTTGGCATATATTGAATTTTGTTATCTGAAATGGCCTCGCCTGAATGCACGTCTCAGTCCTTCACTGTCATGAGTTTATATTGTTTGTCAAGGCTGAGTATTGGCCCTTCTCTTGATCACTAATGCAAATGCCAGTGACTTCTACGGCTCTTCATGTGATACCAGCACCCACTGCAGGGAGATTGTTGAGTCCATTTCTGCTACTGCCTTGTAGTTTATACTAAGGCATTTTTAACTAGTGCTCACTGGACTATGGGTGTATATACTTATGGTGTTACCATACAGTCTGACGTACTGAAGTGAAAGTACTCTGCGGTTCATCTTTGCCTTTGCACAGAATTACTCAGTGTACAACTGTATCCATACAGCAAGGAAGCTGGCTGTCAGTTTTGCACAATCAGTGATTAATCTCACACATTTGTCTCTGTTTTTGTGATACAACAAATGCATTGGAGTCCAAGGCCTTACAAGAACTACCCGTTTTAACAGTTGGCATTTATTATGCCTGTCTAATGCAAACTTTCACAATCTGCTACTCAGTTGGAGAACAGGAACAGAGCCCCAGAGGCATTTAGACTGAGGTGAGAGTTTAGACTGATTCAAAAACTACACCTGTTCTGTAATGACTCACACTCCTCACCGACCATAAATCATAGGCATAATGCCGGTTGTACCAGCGGGAAGTGGAGAGCTGACATCTCCCATCACCGCTTCTGAAGGTGGCTGGCTCTCCTGCTCCAGCCAAATGCTTGCCCTTTCCCTCCATCCCTTCCTCCCCAGCTGCCAAAAGCACAGCACTGCCCAGAGAGGGTGGTGTTCACCATGAGGGTGGTGAGGCATTGAAACAGGCTTCCCAGGGAAGTTGTGGCTGCCCCCTCCCTGGCAGTGTTCAAGGCCAGGTTGGATGGGGCTTTGAGCAACCTGGTCTAGTGGAAGGTATCCCTGTCCATGGCAGAGTGGTTGGAAAGAGATGATCTTTAAGGTCCCTTCCAACCCAAACCATTCTGTGATTCTATGATATCTCCCCACAGCCTCTGGTGCTGGGCTGAGCTGTCAGGACAACATCAAGCCCTGTAGCTTTCAAATTACATTTAAAAAAAGCCTCTGCTATTTTCTCTCCTAAAAAGTAAATACTGAATGCAGACTGCAGGACAGTGTGAGGTGGACTAAGTATTTCGTGGGCAGGTTCTTTTTCACAAACTACTTGGCTTGTTTGGCAGTGCCTGTGAATGAAAGCGTTTGTGAGCTTATTGCACAGTCCGTTTCCTCTGCTCAAATATGCATTCCTTCAGCATTATAACCATACTTAACTATGAAGGACACACAGGATGACACCACAATTATCCAGTATTACACACTTGGGTTTTCTTTCTAAGAAGGCTATGGTAACCTTGCAGTTCACTTGCGAAAAGGGGCTTAGCATGAACAAATCTCACCTTCTTAGCATGCTGCATGAGTGCTTCTATGGGATGGGTGAACTCCACACCACCAAATGACATTGCCCTTGAGGTACTGGTACACCAAGATATTTTTAAGTTAGATTTTTAATACATGGAAAAAACAAAAGAAGAGAACCTCAGTTAACCATATTAATTCAGTACATCCCTTACTAAGCTGTCTATGGTGATGCCTTTTCATGCTTTTACGATGTAAAATCATAAATATATCATAAAAAAAAAATCAGCCTACAATTATATTAAAATGAACATATTTGTATTTTGTATATTTTATGGGTATTTCTTGTCTCCTCTGAGTGCTAAAGTGTGCTCAGTCATACATGTCCCCATCTGAAAAGCACTGTTAAGGCTACTCCTAGCGGTCAGAACCAAATGAAGATGTTGAAAATCTTAGTGCTCAGTTCTCAGCACTGGATGATCCTGCCTCCTATTAATGCCATTTGGAAAGCCCTTTTAAACAAAAATTAAGATCAGGAAGAAATAAATTCTGCATATTTATGCTATTCTTTTGCTTCTGTTGCACCAGAGGTGAATGAGGCCTAAAAAAATAAAGTTCAGATCAGTGAAATAAAGAAGAAATATGTGTTATAAGTTAGTTCATCTCCATTATCTTTTTAATCGATGAGAAATTTTAGAGTGATTATTTTTTCCAAAGAAAACAGAATGTTACTTGAAGGTGCCTGCATCCTGTTTAAAGCAAGGGAAAACAAGAATAAATGCTGTTGGGAAAAAGTTTTGAATACTTGTTTTGTAACTGAATTTAAATACCAACATTCTAATTTAGCAGACAACCCAAGTGCTTAACATTCATTTTGCTAGGAGCAGAAATGACATTAGCATAGAAGGTATTCTCATTTTTGAGCTTTGGCACATAATTAACCCTAAATCATTCATGACGTCAAACAATTTCAAGTCCTGTTCACACTGATGTTGAGTTTTATGTTTGCTTGACAGCTTGTATTACACTTGACCTGAGATCACATCAGTGATGGAAGAAAGAGATTAGCTTTGTTTTAATATATGTTGTTTGCATACCAGCACATTATGGAAATACGTAACAGCAGAGAAAAACACAATTGATACATTGGCAAAAGCTCGGTTACACCAAATAACGTTTGAGTTTCCTGAGTAAAGCATGTATTAAAGAAATTAGATGCTTATTATGCAAAGCAACCTACAGGTCTAAGTGTGAAAGCTTATTCTGTATTTGATAATTGAGCATAATTCAAAGCTCTGAACATGTTTGGAGTAAAAGCTAGCTCATAGCTTTCATAAAGAGCTGTTCCATAGTGGATGGAAATGAAAACCCCGGTGCTTTTCAAGGCACAAAAGGGATGAGCTGCCATAGGCAGAAGGATAATTGAAGCCAACAAAGTTTTCGGCCAAATATATGAATCAGAACTTTGTAATTAGCACTGGGCAAACAATTGCTTCTTCGATCGAGTGACTAAACTGAAAAATTAAGATAATGCTTAGCTCTGGGTCAGACAAAAGTAATCGCTTGACTTCTCTCATGGCAAAAATGATTGTTGGTGAGTAGGTTTTTTTGGTGGGAGGGGGGTGAAGAGGAAATGAAAGATCAAGCTGAGCTTTTAATCTGACTCAAACAAAACTTGTGGTTTTACCATTTACTTAAAGCAGGCTAAAAACGTGAAACACCACTTCAAAGCAAAAATTCCCTCTTTTTTTTTTTTTCTTTCAGTGCCGGTTCAGTTTTTGACAACCACTTGTCTTGAATTAGAAATTCCTAAATACTCTAGGCTGATTCAAAATGGCACTTTTCAACTAGTATCACTTGCTGGTTTTCTTCTTCTACGTTTATTATTGCCTCCAAATCCCAGGTTCTGACTGCAAAGCAGCAGTTTAGAAGCAGAGAAAAGAATGCCCTGATTAATACTAATAAGTAGCAAAGATTATTATTAGAGTATGAGTTTCAGAAAGCTAACATGTAAATCAACTTTTTTTTTTTTGGTATGTCCAGCTTCCCTGGACTGAATGGTTCAGAACTGCAGCCTGAGGGGACACAACGCCTCTTTGCCTCTGCCCTCAGGGAAAGACCAGGCAGCAGGTCCAGAACACAAAGTAAAGGGGATGAGGGTACTCACCAAGCACCCATCTGGCAGTTTGCAGAGTGCAGTCTTTACGTTTGGATACTTATACAGTTGACCTCATTGCTCTCTACAGCTCCCTGAAAGGAGGGGGTAGCGAGGCAGGGGTCAGTCTCTTCTCCCAGGTAACAGTGACAGGATGAGGGATAATGGCCTCAAGTTGTGCCAGGGAAGGTTTAGATTAGATATCAGGAAAAAAATTTTCACTGAAAGGGTTGTCAGGCACTGGCACAGGCTGCCCAGGGCAGTGGTGGAGTCCCCATCCCCGGAAGTATTTAAGAAACATGTAGATGAGGTGCTGAGGGACATGGGGTAGTCGTGACTTGGCAGTATTAAGTTAATGGTTGAACTTGAAGATCTTAGAGGTCTCTTCCAACCAAGGCTGTTCTTTGATTCTGTGACTGTTGGATTTCTTCCTTCTTAACATTTCTACTTAAACTACCTTTGTCAGAGTCCCTGTCTGGTAAGATACCTATTGCTAGTATGCGCAAATTGGAAGCTAGTTGTTCCATGGGGAAGGAATAAGATGAAAGCTAAAGGTCCCCAACCTCTTTTGAGGAGGCATTTCATATTTTTGCTCCCCTTCAGTCATTCCCTTTGGACATGATCTTGTTTCTCTTTCAGAGCTAAGTGTTGCACAGGGAAAAAGAGGCCTGATTGTCACTGGGTTGAACATAAATTCACGGAGCTAGGGAGCAGGGAAGACTCTCCTCTTGTGAAGCAAAGAATTTCTATACGTCATTGCATAGACAAATTACCTTAATTGGGGTAAGGACTGTAAGAGAAGCGAGGCCACAGTTCCACTCCCTGACTGCTGCAATAAAATGGTCGATGGTGCAAAATCCAGGAGGAATTTCTGCAATGTACTGCATATGTTACACATTCCTCCATGCCTCTAGGACCTCCATGCCCCTGAGGAGCTATGCAGTCATATGCTATCTCTGAGCAGAACTGTATTTAAAGGACCAAAAGTAACCTGAAAATATGTTCCCCATAAAGTTAACTACTCAAAAAAATCCCACTTAATTACCTACAATGACTTTTTTTTTCTTTCACCATGCACATGGAATGAATAGTCCAAATAGTCACTTCAATCTGAAATCAAGCCAAATGCTAGTCCAAGTTTTTAAAGTTGTCACATGTATCTGTGACTTCACGTAAAGCACAAATCAAGGATCCTAAGGACTTCCTATCTGTCTGACATGGCCTGAATGTTGGAAAGCAGGCTATAAAAGAGATATGTGAAAGTCTCAAAGGGAAACCAGGTGCTTTCCATAAGATCTACATACACACACTCACAAAACTGACAAGTTGCAAAATCATCTGCATACTTATACAAGGTACCTTTCTACATATTCCCCGTATTCTCATCGAGCATGCATGCCATGGTGATGTAATGTTCCCAAGGCCAGGATGCTAACAATGTGGTTTGCGTTTAGCTTCAAAGATCAGATCACATCATGTTCATCTTCTATTTGATATTAAAACTGCATAAAGCCTTCTTCAGAGTACATCCCTCCATGCAAATTCCTGTGTGCCTCAGATGCCACTTGCTAAATTAGACACTTTTTTTTTTGTCTCCAAAATGGCACAAAAAGGATTTTAAAAAGCACAGAAGCTTTTTCTCCCTCCAGCTATCCTACATTTCACTACTATGGAACAATTGTTCAGCAGAGATAAATTATGGTGAAATATGTCTTCTTGGATGGCAAAATGTCTTCATGCTTTCAAGCAAGCTTTTCCAGAAGGTATCAGTACAACGCTTTCCAATTTCTAACTTGGGACAATAACCTCTAATGTAATTCAAATAGCAGGCCATAAAAAGAAGCAAGAAAAGGAAGGAAATTGTCTTTAGAAGTAGTCTTAGACTATTGTAATTCCAATTTGCCACTGCTGCTGAATTCTGACACGCAATATCAAGAGCACTATCAAGCAGCAAGGAGGAATCCAATGCATTTGCCTTACAAACTGAAATGGGCTTTTTGCTTCTGACAATAATGGAGAAATCAGCCTACCTTTTGGAATAGAAATAGAAATGGCACCATTATTTATATGACCTGAAATTTATCTTTTTACCTCTCTCCAGAAGATATAGACAAATGCTGTTCATTTATATGCTTGAGTAGCCTATTTTAAAACAACATTGGCATTATGCAGATGACATGAGCAGGGTTTTGTCAGAAGAAGTCTACTTAGTGTTCATTGCTGTGTAGTGGTCTTGGCTAGATCAACAGACATATAGCTGCACAAGGCTGCAAAGACAGGTAATTCTCAAATGGTTGAACAGCTTTGCCAAAAGCTGCATTCTCCTTAAATGAAGCTGGGAAGTATCTTGTCAACTCAACTCTCTCTGGGATACTTGTGGATCCGTCATCATGCCTTCTTCACACCACCATGTTCCTATAGCAAAGGTGTTCTCAGATAACATTCTGTGCCAGCTACTCTCCCACTTGATTTTTGGGGACAACTGGGACAGAAGGAAATGAAGCCCTAGTAAGACCAAAAGGCAGCTTTACAGTTAGCATGGGCAATGTATAGAATGTATAGGAAAGGCTTTTAACTACTGTTAAGCAACAGTATAGCAGAACAAAATCAAAATAAAGCAAGCCAAAACCTCAGTTTCTGGTAAGCCTGTGATGAACCCTTCATAGATTCTGTATGTTTAAAAGGCTAAATATTGTATTATATTACATTATATTATCTGCATTATATCAACTATATTCTATTCTGTTGCACAATGTATTACAGAAACGATGACCTGCCAAAACGCAGGGTTATGATTTGACCACCAGGTGGAAGCATTGCCCATCACGCATACCCAGGGCACATTAGGCTTTCTCTCTCTGTGCTACCTGTTCAAGGTACAAATATCCTGGCTATTTCTGTGCTATAACCTGCAAACGTGCACGTTACCATTAGAATATTAGGTTCCCAGGACAAACACAAAAATAGAACCTTTTAATTTTCTGTAATTGCTAGCTGAAAAGGAATATTTGAATAAACTGAGTTTTGGTCCTTAGAACAGAGCTGCACTTCAAACTTTGTATTAACACTGCAGAATCTTTTCCCAGTATGAAAAAAAATGAGGAGGTGGTAGAGATAATCTGTGAAAGTGGTAATCATAGAATCACAGAATGGTTTGGGTTTGAAGGGACCTTTAAAAGTCATTGAGTACAACCCCTCTGCAATGAGCAAGGACATCTTCAACTAGATCAGGTTGCTCAGAGCCTCATCCAAACTGACCTTGAGTGTTTCCAGGGATGGGGCATCTACCACCTCTCTGGGCAACCTGTGCCAGTGTTTCACCACCCTTATTGTAAAAAAATGTGTTCTTTATATTTAGTTGAAATGGGGAAGAATAATATTCTCGTTTGTTGTCAGTTTTGTGAGCAGAAAAAGATTGCAAAGAAGAAACTTTATGAATGTAGATAAAAATTATTTCCGTATGACTGCTTACAATTTTCCATTCAAAGTGTTGAAAAGCAACTTTTTCACATGGGAAAATCATGGTTTCCAAAATGGTTTAATAATGTTTTATCCCACAGGAAACATTTGATGTTTCCAGCACACTACTTGTGCTCTGATAGGGCTGTGTCTTTATGTGGGAAACGGCAGCCCCGTATCTCTTTTCTTGGAACTGAAAAAACCCCACAGTACTGAGTAACAAGCAGTATCTTCCACAAAAAAAAAAAAAAAAAAAAAGAAAAAAAGTCAATACTATGAAGATTAGATTAATATGAGAAGAAGACCAGCCTATGTTCAAGAGACTTGCACAGGATTTCAGAGCAGTTAAGATTGAAATCTAAGGCATGGCTGTAGCTTACATAGCCATCCTCAAGCTAGCTTTAAAGTAGTTGGCTCTGGTATGGATTAGACTCAGCTGTATGAAGCTCTGGCTAGATGCACATGTAGCTCCTTGCTGTCTCAGCAAGCCTCATCTGTTTCTGGAGGCATGCCCACTTAACTAGTTTTGGGTAGCTTCAAGGTATCTCTGACACAGAAGCTACATTTCACACCTGTGACTATAGTGTAGACATGCAGCTTTAATGTCTTTGTGTCCACATGGGATAGTTATTTTATGTGTCTCTGGCCACTTGGTTCCCCATGTAGTATAAGGACAAATGCATTAGAAACATTTTGGCATGTATGTATTCCTGTAACAAGATATTACAATAACTTCCTTTGTATATGCTCAAAAAGCAACTCGGACACAGTTTCTGAAAAGATTTGTGTGATGTACACTCTGCAGCTTTCTTCTCTGGGAGCAAGATGCCTGCACAGTAAGACAGGGTAGCAAACTGATCTCAGTTGGGTGCAGGGCTCTAGTTGATGCTAATGAGTGGTGATGAGAAAGCTGAAGCCCTCATGGTAAATCTACACTATCTACACAAATGGGCACCTGTTTAATACAAATACATCCCAGCTACATACTAAACAGGGGCTGTAAAACCCAAGTACCGTTGACCCTGTAAAAAGTCCAGGCTGAGCTTCACCCACCAACAAACTATATGTGGTGAGTGCATTATGATCGTAACCTCAATCTTTCTAACTCCCCCACTTAATCTCTTTTTTCAGCATGTGAAAGTCCATGTACTGGCACGTGAGAAAGCATATGTTCGGGTAAACATTTCAGTGGTCTGCAAACAGCTATGTATTATCCATGGATAATGTTTCTTTCTCCACATCCCTCTCAGGGCTGGTAAGGAGATTTGCTCTGGAGTAACAGACAGGTTGCACAGTATCTGTCAAAAAAGAAGTGCCATCCTACCACTTCCATTTCTAAGGCACATCATTCACAATTTTTGTTAGCTATAATCTGTCTCTACAGCATCTGAATGAAAAACACTCAGCCTACAAATTGGCCTTGCACGGTTACAGGTGCTTATTCACTGTAGTCAACTGGTCCCATGGTATTGGTCTTTTCCCAAGGGGGATGAGCAGAACATTTTCTTACAGGAGAACAAACAGACACTAGATGACTAACACCACACAAAGACTAGCAACTTGCAATTAAATTCACACCTTCATGCTTCAAGTCAGCATGGAACATTCACTTCTTGGTCCTCCAGCTCAACTATGTAAGTGCCCCTAATCTTTCTGCATCCTTGAGAGCACAGGCCTTCAAACATAACCTGGCACTCAAAGTTAGGGATTCCCAAGTCTACCCTCTTGGCTGACTGATGCTCCCAAGTCCTCCTAAAGAAGGCCCAGTGTTTCTGCATCTACCCAGTCCTGCCAGGGCTGCAGCCTTCCAGCACAGCCGCTCCTCAGCCATCACCCACTGCAGTGGGCAGAGTAGCCATTCTGCCCATTAATTCTTCTGGGGCCTTGATAGCTACATACAGCACTGCACATATTCATGAATATCTGAAGAGTTGCACGTTATTTCAGTATTTGTGCTGAATTTCTGCAAGACCACAGAAAGAGTTGTGAATGGTACTTGTTCAAGACTATTTTCCTGATGGACACTTAACTCAAATGTGTAAATAATATGGCTTCTTAACAACATAATGGGATTTCCCTACACAATTGTTGTTCTAGATGAATTTTTCTACATTTTTAGTTGAGGTATCACATTTTCTTCTTATTACATTGCTAGAGCAACAGGAATTTTAAGTAATTTCTTAAAAGGAAGCAATAGAAGAAAACATGTTGTCATTCTAAACTACAGTACTTAAAATGATGTTGTCTTTCTTGACCACCAAAACACAGTACTGCATTATTTATATTTAAGAATCACTGTGTTTCAGTGGATTTCACCGAGACATACACAAAGCAAATGCTCTTACATTTGTTTCTATTTTGCTACCTGATACTTTAGCAACTGCTTTTAGAGCAATGTGGGTTCTGATAGTACCTCAGAGCCCTGTGGTACACAGCTGAGTAGGTGCAAAAGAGTAAACATGCCACAGACATTACAGCTGTTTTTCCACTTTGCTGAGGCTACTAAAATGTCTGTGGACCCCTGCATCAGGTTCAGACTTGTTTGAAATTATTCCCAGATGCCCAAGAAACTGTCCTATGGTTTGGGATTGCTCCAGTTCAACAGTGTTCCAGAAACATCATTTTTCTGTAGGATCCTTACTAGGACCTATATGCTGGTGTGCTCACTCCTGCTTGCTTTCCACGCCTGTAGTTCGACAGCACTTGGCAAATTCCCCCTCAGACAATTAGGTCAAGAAAGCTTTATGTTTGTATTGGCCTAGTATAACACGCAATCATGAACAGAGGCACCTTGTGCAGGTTTTTTCTTTAGCTCTGTTTTTCGCATCTCCCATGCAGCCTGTCCTAACAGAGAGCAGAATATGGCCCAAAGAAAGTCAGAAGGATAGAACCTCACAAATCCGCATTTCCTATTAAGCAACTCTAATAATCCAGGATTTTTCTTGCAGGCATCGCTCAAAAACTGATGTATGAGGCTTACCAACAGAACAACTAAGTGGTGAAAGGGATGATTTTCCCCCAGAACGTCCCAGTGGCTTTGGTCGAGTCTAATGACTGTTTCTATTCAGTCTGTTTCTGTTTAACTCGCAATATTTTGGGTTTAGAATAAATTGAGGATGTTTAGGGAAATAATAGATTGCATATAAAAATGGGTGACAAAATGTAATAAAATGTTGTCCTTACCATCTGTTTTCTTTGATTCATCCCCCACACTAGACTGATCTTTTTTGTCCAACTTACTGTCTTCCTTCAATTCACCTAGAAAGAAGCAATAAGAAACACTGTAAGAATTTTAATGCAGACTGTAGTTTATGAAAGTCTGTAACCCAATCAAATGGCAACATCCAAAGGAGATGTTCCTTAGGAGAAAAGGTCTGAATTCACAAGGAACTGGATTAACACATTTTTATAGAATAAAACACCAGACAAAATTTATCCAACTCATACAGAAAATCAAGATTTACAATCTACTTTTAAATTTATTCTAATTGTTAACACCTTTTTAAGTGTACGTGTAACCTCATACTCCCCCTCTGGTTGTATGTAGGCCATTAAGAACCTGACCACAACCTTCATTTCAAAACCAAGACTCTGAAACATTTAAATGACTAAGACCCTGTAAGATTTCACCGTAAGTCTCTGCATTAAAGAACCACCTTCAATATCCCAAACAGTCCTATATGATTTTGTCTAACTTTCTTTTACCAGTTTTCTTTATCCACGGATTCATTTGGGTTGGTATTTTGATGATGGTATCGGACAAACAATCATTATAGCACTGATCACTGGCTTGACAGTCTCTGTAGCAAACCAGGAAAGCAAGGCCTTTGGCAGAGCAATGGTTGATACAGAATGAAAATGGCAACTTGAGCTGGAGTGTATTTTATGAATTTACAAAGGTTAACGTCATTCTGTCCTGCAGAGCACATCAGACCTTCCAAGACCATCCCTTCATTGAATAAGAATGCCAAATGCAGGATCAGATGAAAAATAACATCTAAGGAGAGCTCCAGCAGAACAGAGCTCTTTCAGCTGCAGTGTCCAAACAGCAGCAAAGAAGGTGTCCTTCATCCAGCTGCCCATAGAAACGACAGCAGCTTGCCCAGATGGGAGCAGGCAGCTTTTCTTTTCCCTCTGGAGAAGTAGCAGTGAATTTATAACCCACACCTCAACACAAAAAGCTGTGAAAGCCTCACTTCAGAATTCTGTAAACGTGAGGTATGTTACAGGTTGTATTAAAGAAATGCTTATTTCATTTGTATTACTATTTCTGTTACTATAACAAATTCACAGCCTCTGGATCAAGACTATAGGTATTATTTGTTAAAGAGGATCTGATCTACCTTCAAAATAGTCATGGCCAGTGGATACTTTTTTTTGGAACTCAAAAAAGCAACACTGTAGAGAAGCAAGGTCTCTCTCTTCCACATCGTGCCCTAACCACTAGAACATTTGTTATTCTTGGATTACACAGGATTGATCTCTCTCTCCAATTAAGTTTCATCATAGTATAAAAGAGGAATGGTTTTCAAATCTTAAAATGTTTAGCAAGATGAAAAAAAAACGTCCTGTTCAGTTTGCATTCAGAGTCAAAACTTTTCATGTGTTTCTTCCTAAGCTCAGTGTGTGGGAGAGAGAAAAATGAAAGCAGTAAGATACAGGACAAGCAGCAACCTCCTCAGCTGATCAGAGAACCACAGAATGGTAGGGGTTGGAAGGGACCTCTGGAGATCACCTAGTCCAATCCTCCCTGCTCCTTGAAGAGAGCAGCTCCAAGGGTTGAGGTGACTGCTTGATGAAGCCAGCCTCTAAAAAAAGGACACTGTCTTCAGGAAATGAAATGAAAATGTATCTAGCAAAGCACAAAAGTCTTCTCACATTTCCTCCACTACCATATGATGGCAACGATGAGCTAATAATACTTTATTTGACCACTGCATAAAGAAGTTGCTTGACCCTAAGTGCACGCAGGAAAAGATGATGAACACCCACACATATGTTATTTCACAGTTTGATCTTTCTGAGAAGGCATACAGGCATCGAGTGACTGAGAGAGACTTCAAACTCATCTGAAAACACCATTTCTGAACTTCCATTGAATATAACTTCTTATGAATAGGGGACTTTTGAGTATTGTAGTATCTACTCTGCCCTACTGCCAGCAGCAGAGCAGAACAATAATCATAATGATCTTTTGAAAGGGATTACAAAGGCAGAGAAATAAGGCAGCAAATACTCCACAATGATACATTAACATATAGGCATAAAGGAAGCTGTGGTGAACCCAGGGATCCGAATGTTAAGATTTCATCAGTCTCCAAAGACTCTGCAGTGATTGTACCTCATAAAGGCCTTTTTCCATAAATTAAGGAGCAGAATTTATTTTCCTAAGGAAGACATTAATTTTCAGAAATCATTATAATTCCTTTCAAAGCATTTTTGACACCTGCAGCAGAGAGACATTGCAGAAAAAGGTACTGTCAAAATCACTAGAGCACACCTAACACCCCTATTGTCAGAAGCATGTAAAACAAAGGTTTTCAGAGGAAAAGTCTGATGCAGCCTAAGTGGGTTTTCATATATTCCCAACCTTTTTGTCTCCTTGGGGGCCCATTCCTATTCACTTGTGTAACACTGTCTGAAGACAAATCCCATATGTGACAGAGCATGACAGCTCGGACCCTCATAGTCCTTCCAATCTAGAAAAAACCTAATGATGGATTACTGGGAAAGACCAGCAGCCAAGTGAAATACATGAGAATCATATCAGGAATGTTTTAAACAGAATTTCTGCCTCTGCTGCCATTGAAACTCCCTGCCTGAAACTTTCAAAGCCTGTATGCTCACTCAGTCTTTTTCAAATAAGATGCATCCAAGTCTAAGATTTTTGCTGGTTTTGGACTGGCTGATACTAGCCAAGCTTGTGACAAGTCACAAGTGGCTGTACTGCCATTTTTGATAATGGCTTCAGGAGCTGGGAAGGGAAGGACAGTGAAATGGCTGAGGGACAACTGATCTGTTCTCATGTTTCCAATTCCCATATGCAGTTGACTATGCCAATGTTGAGGAAGAGGCTCTAAGCCCAGGACATCAGGTTCCCTCCTCACCAAGGTGAAATAGTGGTTTTAGGGATCTACGTTTCAGTAAAAGGAGAGAACTCACCATTCTGGACATGCTGTTTCTCTTCTTCCACTGTGTGATGAAAGTCTGTTCCCTTATCCGTCCTAGGTGTGTTTTTCCCTTGAGAGGCTTCATGTTTGTTCACCCCAGTTTGCCAAGTCCCATTTACATGATTCTTATTGGAATCTGCACTTTTGCTTTCACCAGGATTTGGTTCTTTGCTCTTCTCTGTCTTTGCTGTTGTGGCATCTTCAGCTGGTTGCTTCTCATCCTCTTCATCTGTTTTCTTTTCATCTGTTCCCTGAGGAGCATTCTCTTCTGCTTCTTTCTTGGCTTTTTCTTCTGCATCCTCAGCAAAGAGAGAAGCAAAACGAGGGGCGGGGGCAGGGGGAAATCACAATTATCGGTCAATTTGACAAGAATGATATAACTCAGATTCTTAATCTACTTCAGCTTTTCACATGCAAACAGCTTTTACTTAGATAAATGTAGGAACTGACTTGACAAGGGAAAAAGAGAGATGTTCTCCAAAAGGAGAACATTTAAGAAAGTATTCTGAACAAAACACCCCACGTTGGACTAAATGTATATTATGTGCATGTCCTTTTTTTTTTTTTTAACCATATAAAGTTCACCTTTGAAAATGTGGTTCCTCAAAAACTTTAAAAGATAAAGTACAAAGAGATACTAGCTATTGAAAGCTCTAGGGGTGCCAAGGTTCATTTCATTTGTGACACACAATGACATTGAGTTTATCTCATACCATACCATGTAACTCTAAGCATGTAAAAAGTCTTGGATCTTTGATATCTACTTTTTTCCCCCCTCTTGTTCCAGGTTGCTTCCAATGCCAGCTTCCTGTTCTCTTTGCTTCCACTTACTCTTATCATTTCTTTATGGCTCTGTCCTTTCTTGGCATACTAATATATTGCTACTAGTACTTGCCTTTCCATCCCGAAAAGTCTTAGAGTCAATCACAAATATGCAAAGGTATAAATTCAAAAGTGAGCGTTGAACAACAGCAACATCTCAAAATATTGTCATTCAGGGGAAAAAAACCAAAACAAAAATCACAGAGAAGCCAGTTTTCCCCATTCAAGATACTGCTCTTGTTCTTACCCAAACCTTAGGTCCTGATGCAACATTTACTTACAACATAATTTGCAAATTACTTTAGCACCAGATGTTGAGACATCTACGTTTCTAGCCCAGGTCAATGTGGTGGTTTAGACCCTGCCAGGACCCAAGACCAAGTTGCACTGCCCCTCCCCCACCCTCAGACGGGGACGGGATAGGGAGTAAACCACAAATCCCAGGGTTGCGATAAGGAATATTTAATATAGCAGTGTAACAACAACAGACCAAACAACAACAATAACAACAGTGATGATAATGTACAGAACAAGAGCTAACCACATGGACACAGCACGAGGGACAGACCTGGACAAAAGCTGCTCCTGCACTGCCCATGCCTGGGCACCCGGACATGATGTCAGCATGGGATGGAATAGCCCGGCTGTGGCTCCCTCCCAACTGCTGGGGAAAATTAACCCCATCCTAGCTGAACCAGGACAGTCAAGTACAGCACACCCCCACAGACTCAACTGCAAAGGTGCTCTGTGATTTTCATGGAATCGCGGAATATTCAGAGTTGGAAGGGACCTCCAGAGATCATCCAGTCCAACTCCCCTGCTGTAAAGCAGGATCCCCTAGAGCACATCACTCAGGACTGCATCCAGGTGAGTCTTGAACATCTCCAGAGAAGGAGACTCCACAACCTCTCTGGGCAGCCTGTGCCACTGCTCTGGCACCCTCACTGAAAAAAAGTTCTTCCTCATATTTAAATGGAACCTCCTATGTTCCAGCTTGTGCCCGTTACCCCTCGTCCTGTCACTGGGAACCACTGGAAAGAGTCTGGCTCCATCCTCCCTCAACCCTCCCTTTAGGTATTTGTACACATTAATTAAATCACCCCTCAGCCTTCTCTTCTCCAGGCTCAAGAGTCCCAGCTCTCTCAGCCTTTCCTCACAGGGCAGATGCTCCAATCCCCCAGTCATCCTCGTTGCCCTCCTCTGGACTCTCTCCAGTTGGTCCCTGTCTCTCTTCAACTGGGGAGCCCAGAACTGGATGCAGTATTCCAGTTGTGGCCTCATCAGGGCAGAGTAGAGGGGGAGAATGACCTCCCTCGCCCTACTGGCCACACACTGCCCTGTGCAGCCAAGGGTGGCATTGGCCTTCTTGGCAGCAAGGGCACATTGCCAGCTCATGGATAATTTACTGTCTGCCAGGACTCCCAGATCCTTCTCCTCAGAACTGCTTTCCAGGAGGTCCCCCCTAACCTATTCTGGTGCCTGGCATTCTTCTTCCCCAGGTGCAGCACCCTACACTTGCCCTTATTGAACCTCATGAGGTTCTTCTCTGCCCAGATCTCCAGCCTGTCCAGGTCACACTGGATGGCAGCACAGCCCTCTGGTGTGTCACCACCCCTCCCAGCTTGGGATCATCAGCGAACTGGCTGAGGATACACTCTGTCCCCTCATCCAGGTCATTGATGAATATGTTGAACAAGACCGGGCCGAGTATTGACCCCTGAGGGACACCACTGGTTACAGGCCTCCAACTCGACTCTGCTCCATTGATCACAACCCTCTGTGATCTGTCACACGGCCAGCTCTCGATCCACCTCACCGTCCCCTCGTCTAACCCACACTTCCTGAGTTTCCTAATGAGGATGTTATGGGAGACAGTGTCAAAACCCTTGCTGAAGTCAAGGTAGATGACATCTGCTGCTCTCCTCTCATCCAGCCAACCAGTTATGACGCCAGAGAAGGCTAGCAGAGTGGTTAAGCATGATTTACCCTTGGTAAATCCCTGTCGACCATTCCCAATAACTTTCTGTTCTTCAACATGTTTGGAGATGATCTCCAGAACAAGTTCCTCCATCACCTTCCCAGGGAAAGCAGGACACAGCCACAGTCCCTCAGCACAGCCCCAGAGCTCATAAACATGGCTGGGTGTGCACAGACTCTGGGCAGAGATTCTGTTATTTTCTCCCCCTTTTCCATGATCAATAGAGACTCAATCTGCAAAAGCAGCTGAGTAGCTCAGCACACACTCAATTTAGAACTTGTGAGTTGATGCAGCTTCAGAACATATCTATATCCATAGGGGGTCTAAGCATTCAGATGTGACCACCCTATGCCCATATTCGAGATTTCTGGGTCGGCAATATCCTGCTCCACTCATTACCCCATCATGGACAACCACACCCACATTAATTGCAATAGAAACCACAGATGCATCTCATTTTTTGAGAGATTGTGTAAACTGATGAGCAGTGGAGCAGATCCTACAAAACACTGAACAAAGTCTATCTCAGTCCTGTGGAAGCATTCTTGACATCTATAAGGAAGATGTTTTGTTCCTTACAGGAGCAGGATCTTGGCCAGTGAATAAAAATGACAAAAGAATTTCTAAGTGTCTTGTCAAATACTTACAAGTGAATCAGAACCAGTTGTGAGAAAAATGTACCAATGGAATACAAGAGAGAAAGGAGGAAAGCCATCTTTATAAGAAATGCCAGTCTGTATTTCCTTGCCAGCACCTAACTAAAGTTAATTAATTTTTAAATTAATAAATTATGGCTCACTCAAAAATATAATTAAATTAGATTTGAGCCTCCCTCACTTTATTAATCATTCCTGAAATCTATGGTAGCTTCCATAGATAGCTCAGCTATGAATGTTGATATTTTCCCTGGAGTCTCGTGGTATACAGAAGGATTCCTCCCATTTGGGGATCTGAAAAAAAATGCTGCATTTGCACCTGAACCACAGGAGAGAAATACAGCTCAGGAGACTACATCACCATTGGATGAGTGCCTCTTCTCAAAACTAGTGTCAGAAAATACTTCATCTGAATGGTGCTTTGCATATCTTGGTGTTTGTTTATTCAGGTTTGTTTTTTGAAAAATAATTGTAGCTATTTAATTATGATCTTTAAAGCAAAAAGAGATCAGTAATAAATCCACTTATTTTGCCCCCACAGTCTGAGAAACCTTCTATAAATACCACACTCGGAACAAAACCAGCTCACTGATGCTTCTAAAGACAATGCCATTACCAAAGGGAAAACAGTATCCTACAAATAACTGTAATAGTAATAATAGATGGGTTTCCTTCCCTTCTGATCTCCAGTTGCTATTTGTTGTCAATCAATAGTTAAATGCTTTATTTGTCTTCTCTTAGTAATTCTTTTCATTGGCAGAGCATCTTGATGCATTCATTGAAAGACACCAGTTTGACGGGGGTCAGCAATTTAAGCTCCTGCTGTGCAGCAGGCCCTGCTGCATATGGCCGAGACGGGCAAGGCAGATGGAGAGGGGTGCAGAGACTTGCTGCAAGTCAGGAGCAAGACAGCAGCTGAGCAAACATTTTTATGCAAGGGCTCTGGAGTTCAAAACCAGTTCCTTAGTCCCCAGCCCATACAAAGGCATGCTGAGACATACGTTCGTATAAGTCTTTCAGAATAAAGAAATATGCGTGCTTGTACTGCTAAATGCACCCAGAAACACAGAAATTACGTGAAAGTCAATGAATTCTGATGAACTGAAGCTGAGACTGCTTCTTAATCTTTGACCCATAAACCGGGGCCCTGATCCAAGTTACTGGCGATCAAATTTGGCAAAAACATGAAGTAAATCAACTATTCACAGCTAAAGGTTGCCAGAAAGGTAAAGATAAAATGACCTGCTCAAGGGCTCCCATGTCTAGTAATGCAGACTGGTGAGCTCACTGCTTTCAAGTGATCAACTTAATTCCTCCACAGACTACCCTCAAGAGCTGCTGGAAGGATTTTTTTTCATAAGGCAATTAAAAATAAAACATTTTCTTCTTAAGCTAAAGTATTAATAATCAAACACTTATCGTCAGGACACTCTGTAAAGAATAGGGATGAAATACTGCATCAATACATGATACCAGTAGCAGCATTAGTTAAGCAATGTGTGCACACCCAGTTGAATCATAACTTGACATTTACATGTGCACATTTAGAAAGAAGTCTTTATGCAAAGCAGTCACTGCAAGTAGGTACAAAGCAGATTTAAAAGTTAAACAGACAGAATCTATTATGATCTACTCTATGCATTTGGTTTAGGTGAAATGTAAGTTATGTTTTATTTATTTCCCCACAAGTCTAGGATTTTTATCTAATAGATCCTTAGTAGACACATAAATATGTATGGTACATGTTGAAATGAAATCCTTAAAACTAGTTAACTGTATTGGCTTCATTCACTCAACACACCTATACTGTGAGACACCGACCACATTAAATGCTTTGCTTGCTTGGTTAGCTTTAATTTGTTTGGTCCACAAAGAACCGTGAAATACTAAATAACAATTTAAAAAAAAAGTAAAAGCTAAAAAAAGCCCCTGGCAAATAATCAGATTTTTAATTATGTTTCTGTTTTCATTTTCATGGAATGCCTAGAAAGGCTTTTCCTGAATGGCAAGTTTTAATCACAAAGGAAAATTTAATTTGAATAATAATACGTGCTTTCCTGCACCTTTAGACAGGTCTTTCAGTTGGAGAGGAACAATCTGATCTGGCAAACAGAAGAACTACGCCAAATCTTCCATCAGCCCTAAAGCCAAGGCCACATAATACATTAAAATAGAACTCCTATTTACATAAAATACAACCCCATTAAATAAAGGTTTGAGTAACAAGCATTCAGCTCAGAGAAGAAATTGTATCACAAACAGCTTCATGAAGAAAAAAAAAAAAAGAATCAGTGATACATTCCTCCTTTTTTAGTTCCAAAGCTGGTCTCAATCACCCCAGGGCTCAAGGAGACCTTGGGCAATCATCCAGCCCCTGGAGGTAAGGGGCAGTTATACCGAAGTTGCTCTCAACAGATGGCTCTCATTAGTTCCAAAACATCTCCAACAATAGAGATTTGCCAATGTCTAACCTATTATCAGGTTATAATAATCTGCCAATTTTTTCTTCTCCTAACAGCCCAGGATTTTCGAATAATTTACTGTGAGGGTGCCAGAGCACTGGCACAGGCTGCCCAGAGAGGCTGTGGAGTCTCTGTCTCTGGAGACATTTAAAACCCATCTGGATGTGTTC
This sequence comes from Podargus strigoides, assembly GCA_028020825.1. Classification (NCBI taxonomy): domain Eukaryota; kingdom Metazoa; phylum Chordata; class Aves; order Caprimulgiformes; family Podargidae; genus Podargus; species Podargus strigoides. Next base: position 9,413,722 of record CM051623.1, on the reverse strand, counting down.
CTGTGTGATCTACTCTAGGATCCTGCTCTAGCAGGGGGGGTTGGACTAGATGATTTTCAGAGGTCCCTTCCAACACCTACCATTCTGTGATAAAAAAATAGTTCATTTATTTTTCAGCTGCAGTAGTCTTCAGTAAACTGCTTTCAGCTATAAATCTTCTCAGCTATAAACAACAGTTATCATTTGCATTGCTGTACTCCATATTGTATGCAACTTGTCCATATGTTTCTTGAACTGCAGGGGCTAAAACTGGACACAGCCCTGCTGTGGGGGCCTTGTTACTGCTGGAAACATGGGAAGAATGCCAGAGGGATCTTAGAAGCAAGGTCTGTTTTGGGCTGGTTTGGTTTTTTTTTTTTTTGGTTTTGCATTGTGAGTGGTGTTTGTTTTGGTTTGTTGAGGTTTTTTTCCAACAGCAGGACAATATTGAACCCCAGCCAACTTGCAACCAACACAGCCCTCATATTCTTCTGAAATATGTGCAGTCCCTCCTGGATTGATGACCTCATAAGCATATGCAGCATAGTTCCCAATTCATTATCCAAGTTACCACTAGAAATATGAAACCAGCTGTATATCCTGTCCTTCTCCCCTGATCTATCATCCATATCTCTTTCAATCTCAACAGTGAACAATTGATAACCTATCTCTACAAATGCTGTTCCAGCTATTTTTGCACCCACCTCAAGTCTGACTCATGACTTTAGAGGACCTCCCTTATAATTTATTTTTTTCCACCCATTGTCCACCTCCTCTTCATTACTTACACCACATAAGAAGAGTATAAGGAACAGATGAGTCACAATATTCCTATCTTTCTGAATTCAGTGTAGCTTGTTGACCTTGAAAAGCAGATTATTTCAAACTAATAGTGCTTACTTGGAGAATAATTGGATTGAAGAAGAGCTTGAAGAAGAAGAGGTCAAAAATTTTTATTATGTCACTAAGAAGCCTGGCTTTTACCTTTGGTGGCTTGTGCTTTCCATTTCTCCCGGTTCTGCTGCACCACCTCAGTCCAGGTGGTTTTAAAGCATTTGAAGTCCACAGTGAGTATGGAACAGTTGAGTGAGGCACTTCCTTCGGACCCAGTGCTCTTGACACTTGATCTTTTAACGTCGGAGGGACTAATGCTATTCAGACTGGGACACAAGATCACAAAACACAGAAGAAATCAGTAACCCATATAGCCAAATAACAACTAAGAAGAAATAATGACTGTAAGTCTAGATAAAGTCAATCAGGAAAAACAAACACTAAGTTTGAATCTCTCATCCTCTCTTCCCTCCTACCCCAGGGCAACCGGTGTTAAGGCAAACAGCACAACCTGAGCCAGCATTAGAGATAAAGGGCAGCTTTTCACTGCTTATTGTTTTTGTATCCATAGTCCCTAAGAATTAGAATGACTCAAAGTGTTTCCATTACCTTTGTTGTGCATCTTCACTCTCTAAATATTCATTGGAGAGTCAGACAATTCTAGAAATCAAGGGATGAGCCTCCTAAAATTCACCAATGGAAGCCATTAGGCACAGGACAGGAAACCAACCTCTGTCCAAGGCTTGGTGACCTCAGCTGAGGCTGAAATCAGGTACTCATTTCAGCTACAGACCCTACAGTTTTCTTTCAAGGATGGATACTTCATTGTGCACATTTTAATAAAGGCACCAAGATAACTGACATAGAAAGATATTAGAGCTTGCTCTTTGTGTAACAGCCCAAGAGTAAAGAAGTCACCTGAGAGAGGGATCCTGACTTGGTAGCCCTACTCTAGGGAGCACCAGCCATGTGGCATTTGAACCCTGAGGCATGCCCTGTCCATGAAACAACTAAAAGAGTAGTTTCTCTGTAACAGCAGAGCAGGCTGAATGGGTCAAGACTCCTCACATCTGAACTCCAGGTGAATTCTGGTGTTACTTCACACATTTGCATAACCCTAAATACTGTCACTGAAGTGTGTTTATACTTCCCAGTCTTTTGTATTTCAGTTCCATTTATACTCCTAGACATGAAGAAATGAGGGCCTCCCAATGACTCCCTCTACCTTCTCTTTGACATTAGTGACAGAGAGTGCTAAACTTCACCTGTTTGCACAGCTACAACTATTTGTGCTCCCTGCCTTTGGAGGCATGGCTCGGGTTCATGCCAGCCTCCCTTTTTTGCCCTCCCCTGGGCAGGAGTTTCCCCGCAGCAAAGTCACAAGGTGAGCCTTAGTGTCAGCAATGCAGATATGGGGCTTTAAGCCAAATGGAAGACATATGCTGGGGGGGGCGGAAACTGGCAGAGTTGGGCACAGTGGCATCATGTACAGAATGAAGAGAGAGGGTACATGGTTATTCACCTGGAACGCCTGAACCCAGACATGCCAGAGCGGGAAGCTTCATCGATAAGCGGAGTCACAATCTTCTCGGTCATGTCGGTCAGCACAGTAAAAGTGGGTTCCACGATGAAATCAATGAAACCTGAGCAGAAGCACAAGCAGAATTAAGCAGGCAAGAAAAATATTTATGTGGAGTCACTGCTTCAGTGATCACAGACAACTGCACTGTGAAAGACAGAGTAAAAAAAAAAATACCTTGAAAGAGGCAAATACTAGAAAGGGAAAATGGAGTTATACATTAATCCCTGACCCAAGAGCCTGGATATAGCATACAATAAAAGGTACCTACTTAAACACAGGAAAGAAACTGTGGCAAATTGGAACATAAACAGATGCATCAGAACTTGTTTTATACGAGGAGTGTGATATTTAAGCTGAACTCCTAGCGGATTTGGATAAAACCCAGTTTCAAAGATGAACTCTCTAAAAGCAGAAAATTAATATAACAGTAATAATACTGGTAAGATTTGCTGGTGTGGAGTTATATGCAAACCTCTCTTACTGCATATCAGTGGGTTTTTGTGAATACTCCCTCCTCACTGCTAAGCCAGCTTGTTCTTGTTGATAATAAAACAGATTTAGATGCTTTTCCTCCCACTTTTTAATATAAGAAAAGGAAAAAATAAAGGGCCAAATAATTTCTACTTCAGTATACAGTTTGGCAGAGATGAATAAAGTTCTGATCTGAATGTTGGGAAGGGCAGACTGAAGGGCCCCGTGGCCATAAGATCATGAGATGAAGGAAAATCCAAGTTGTACCAAAAAATGTGAGAGGAGTTTACAATACACCTTCCCCAGAATTCTCACCTGGGGCAAGGGCTATTTCTTATGCTCATTTTAGCACTTCAATTAGCAAATTTCTTAGTGCTGCAGATAGCCAAGAAAACAATGACGTCCGTAATCCCTTCTAAGGCACATCAGGATTCAGGTCCTTCCCTACTGTTACAATTTTTAAAGACTTGGTAATTATCAATTATTAATTATACATTCATAATATTATCATTTCTCATGATACGTTTCTATGACAGACCCTGCCAATTCCAGGTGGTAAGAGAACTATAAAAGGAGAAGAGACCACATGTGCCACAGATGCTTTGATCCACATCTTGAGTGCAAAGCAGTTGAGCATCCTTCCAGTTCCATTTCCCTCCCTTGATTTTTGCTAAATTTCTAAAATGATGGGTAATTAAGTGTATTTTCATGCCTAGCCAAATTAAAAATGTTACTTGCAAGTTCTCAGCATTTCATACTAACATTCTGTAAATCTTAAGAAAATATGCATTCAGTCTTATCTGAACATCTGAACCATGTGTCTCCATAACACTGAGTCTCATCTATCCAAATTTAGGGGAAAAAAAGAACTCCCTCACAGGGACTTAATGAGAAATGTATGCAGTATAAAGCCACAACAGGAAATTGTGTGCTCAATCACAACCCAGATAATCCCAGCAAACTTCATACTATTTTTTAAAACACTGGAAATTGTACTGACTGAGAACAGTGTTAAGTGTGCCACAGGAAACCTGAGGATAATGAGAACTTGATTTACATATGTGTGTGTGTGTCTGCCTGTCTATATATCTCCTCTATTCCCCTTCACTCAAAAAAATTTTTACCTCTTAATGACAAAACAAACCAAAGCCGTGGTACCTTGTCACTTGTGCTTGGCAAGTAATACCACTGCCATTTGCTCCATCACCACTAACAACCCTGAGACAGGCAAACCTCTGACATCAGACGTGTGACTGTGTCACTGGCTTCAGCAGTGGGGTGGTGGGATCTGCTTCCCGAGATACTCAATGTTTGCACATAAACACAAGGTCCAGTTGGCAGTATCCCTGGGAGAAGTCTTGTATCTCATCAACAAAGACAGGCAGAAGTGGCACAAGGGACCACAGGTAAACAAACTCAAAGACCTAGGAGAACTTTGGTAAGTGATAATTTTTCCTCTATTCCCTATGGCATACATCAGTTATTCAACTACGTTGCCTTAAAATGGGGATTATAATAAAGTTGGGAAATGTAATCTGCTATTGTAGAACAACACTTAAGACTTTTTTAATAGTCATGTAACTTATGCCATATTCCTAAGCACCCGAGTTCTCTCTCTTCTTACCTAAAGACATTGTGATTTACATACAGAGATTTAGTTTGCTAATTAAAAACCCTGAATATCAAATAATGAATCCAGGTTTTAAAACCTATTCATGCTAATGACCATTTTACTATCCTTTTTCTTCTCCAATAGAATGAGTGTGGTAAATATTTCTGCACCCTGGTGACTAAGGTGATTTTACCCATTAACACTGCACGCTGAGGGTGAATTCCAGGCATGTGCCTAGTGTTCATTCAGTCCACCTAAGAATGTCACCACAGCAAACACTGGCTAGAAGACAGTTTCCCTAAAGACCATCACAAAAAACCCACCAAAACCCAAAACCATCAGCATGCACCTATCAGCCTTTATCCAATTTTTCTGAAGCTGTAACTTTCTTTCTTGTCAGCCAAAGGACAAAAATAAAAGGATGCTGCTACATTTATCAGCTGCAAGAGAGGACAATGACACCAAAGGCTCATCTCCAGTCAAACAAGCTGCTTACAGTCCGAAACAGAGAGAGAAGCTTTAACTCCCGATAGTTTTGTTGGGAAATACAAGTCTTGGCCTAGTTCTCTTCACAGTTTGTCTCCCCCACTCTGATAAACAGCTTGATTTCTGGAGATGAATCTCTCATGATTTCTGTACTTCACTGTGGTACAGAAATATTTACCAGTCTCATTCTATTGAAAAAGAAAAAGGATGATTAAATTGGTCAGTAGCATTAACAGGTTTTAAAATCCAGGTTCACTATTTGATTTCAGGTTAATTGTCAATTTAAACTCCGAACAATTTCTTCGTGAACTGAAGTAACAGGAGAAAGAGATAGTCTTTCTTTTGAGAATTTTTTGCTGCTAGATTGCCTCATTTCTGTGGAAGACATCTGTACTGCAAAACCTTCAGTCTGCATTTGTAAAAACCTAATAGAAATGCTTGCCCACTGTTGTTGCATCTGCACTGACCTTAGAGCAGCAAACCAGCAACTAAAAACAAGTCCAGCCACTAGAACAGGATTTCTAGGCTCTGCCCCTGACAGAATCAAGAGCACATTTTTATTTCACAAAGGACAGAGGGTTTTTATTTGTGAGGACTGATGGCTGCTTGCTGCAGATAATAGCTCAATTTGGAATTCAATAAGAACTTACTTTTGCAAAGAAATGTAGCAATTACTATTCCAGGGAACAATTTGTTAAGGCTATTAATCAAGTAAATAAATGAATGGGAACAGATTATTTGTCTGAAAATCTAGCCTACAACTTTGAAAGCCTTACCTCAGCAGAGAGCTAGAAAATACAAGAGGTTTTGATTTAACAAAGTAGACGTTGCAGAAAGACACTGCCAATATGTGCAGCAGACTGAGAAATGAAAATTTTATAATGTTAGAAGGCAAGATTTATAGAGAGCAGCCTATTAATGTCACTGGATCACTAAACTGCACCAATCTAATGTAATGACAAATAGTCTATGACTAAATAAGGCTGCCTTTGCAGCCTTTGCATACTGACGAGTGCCTCATGTTGGCGATGGTTTAATTCATCATTAACTTTGCAGTGGCCTGACACAAGGGGCATCAGTGCAGAAGTCTGTTGGCTCTACTGACCTTCCTGAGCAAAGGAGCACAAAAGAGGAGAACAAGGAAAACTGGTTTCCAAGCACACACAACCCTACATAGCAGGACTCCACGGGAAGCACAACTCCAGTTCCCTGCAGGAAGTGAAGGCATATCTGATAGCTGATAGAAGGGATGTGAAAGAGAAGTCTCTACATGTGCTTCCCTCCACACCAGCCAGAAAGTGAGTTTTTCTCCTCCCACAGCACAGCAGTAGGTGTAGTCTGCCCAGGAGTTCTCAACATGGGTTTTAGCTGAGGCTGCAGCTCCAGGTTTGCTGGTGCTTCCCTCCACCGAGCTGCTGGCAGAACACAGCTGCACTGTGCTCTGTGCACATTCCCACTCTTCTGGGTTACTGCTGCAGGAGAATGCTGCAAGTCTGGCAATCAAGATAGGTTTGCACAGTGCTTTTCAAGTTCAGATTCTTGGCTGAACTATCTAAACTTCCAAAGCCAGAAAAATCTGGGATGGGGTCCCTTGGAGGACGGCTTGCCTAACAGGAACAATCAAATAATTTTAAACAGAACGGGCCCTTAGCCACAGATATGAATCTGAACTTTCCTACGTTCAGGGATATATTTGTCTTTTTCTTTAAGAAAAATTTCATACTTCAATTTTTTTTTTTTGTTTTCCTTTAATGCATTCTCTCTTTTGCTGCTTCTGGTCTCAGTTGACTCATTTTTAGGGTCTGTGTTATCTTTCTTTTGTTATTCCATTTGGCATTCTATTCTCCAGGTGAGGTTAGATCATATTCTTCTGTCTACTTCACTTGTTTCCTAGGTACAAAACCCACCCACAAATCCACCTCTTCTGTTGTCTTCTTTTTTGCTCCCAGCCTCCTGAACAGTTTTACTTCACTTAGTCCCTCTTGTTTTCTCACCAAATGCCAGGCTTGTTGCCTCATCCTTCTCCTACTTCTTCACTCAGTAACTGGAGAAGAGGTAGAGAAAGCACTGTTGGTGAGTCTGTAAAAAGATCTCTGTTTCTGAATGGGTGGAGCAGAAAAACATTTGCTATTTGCTTGGCTTCTGTGAAAAATACGGGTTGGCCTGAAGCACTGGGAGGGAAAAAATGGGAGGGATAAATGGAAAAACACACAATAGGTTTTGCCCAGGTCATCGAAGGGATCGACATTACATTTTCATAGCCGCCAATGTTAATCATATAACACGTTCCTGCGTGTGCCTCATCTTCACAGCTCAGAAAACCATGGCGTAGTGTCATGACCAGGTACTGTAGTCATCTCTGGAGACACATCAGAGCTAACTTGGTTACTGCATGGAACCAGCACCGTAAATTTAATGGCTCCTCAGCTTTGAATTGTTGATCTAGGGAAACTAAAGCCATTGTGCTTTATTTCCTCTCTTTAACATAGTTCCAAATGATGATGATGTTAATCCCACACAGAAGAGTAAGTTTTGCTTTTAAGATGCTACCTTGCATGCACTGAAAGGGACATACCTATTTGAGACTGAGCAACCATAGTAGACTTGCGATCACACAGTGGAGAGAAGGGAAGACCTAGTTCTGCTTCTTTGTCACCCTGGAGAAACAAAATTGAGGAAAAATTAGAAAATGACAAGACACATTGCACTTCGATGTCTTAAGTCATGACTGTAAAAGTCTCTCATTTTACTTTCTTTAATTAAGTTTTGATTTTGGTTTTTTGTTTGTTTGGGGGTTTTTTTGTAACATAAATTGTGGAGAATTTGAGTGTGGCTGGAAAAGTTGTAGTCCAAGCAGAAGTTGGTGAATTAAGCATCTTGATTCCAGTGAATCTTTCCTCAAAGCCTTCTCTGTCTGCTTGGTACTTCTATGTACCAACTAAAAACCCACTTGAGCACAAGAACTCTTCTCGCTGCAGTTAGCCAGAGAGCCCAGCAGAACTCAGTTCTCAGAGCATACCTTCCAAGAGAAAATATCAGTGTCAGGACTGATTTTTCAGGGCTTGCACTTCTTTGTATGTCTTTTTCAGTCTTTCAGATAAGGATTCACAGGTCATGGCTGGCCAGATGCCGATTCCCTTTTTTCTTCCAAAGGAAACACTGACATTGTCAACATTTTACATAAGTGCTTAAGTACAAAAGTCCAAACATGCTTTCCAGCCCTCGAAATCGAAAGTCCTTTTTTAAGATCAAAAGATGGTACAGAAGATCAAATGTTATAATACCATTTTTTTCCAGTCTCTGAAGCTGCATATTCTCAAAAAGCTCTTTACCTTTGCTCAGTCACTCTATAACATACTGCTTTATGCTGAGAAGATACACAGGATGACAGTAGCAATACTCCCCACTGAGCACTCAAATTTAAATAGCCTGTTAACTATACTACAGAATCAATTCCTTAAATCAGCATCTCACTTTAATGGTGCTGAACTTGCCAGTGTTCTGAGTAGTGTCAATAGCCAGCAAACTAATAAGAGAAAAGCTTCTGTAGGCATAAGAAGAGAAAAATTATTCTTCTTTTTGTTAATATAAATGAAATGGGAGCTCAAGTCCAGTAAGAGTTTTGGGTGGAACAACAAGCAAGAGTATTCTTCTATTGCAGAATAGTTCTCCATTATGTTAGGAGTCTGACATACAAATATCAGCATAAACCAGGAACAAAACACAGAAATATTTTCAAGTAGCGTTCCTTTACTGTGTCTGCTGCATGTCTCAGGAAAAACATCTCAGTGCCAGCTCTTACCTAATCACTGTTCTTCTCTTACTCCTCATGTCTTCTAAAAACTCCAGTGCCTAACTCTCTTTAGGAAGGAATCCCTAACTGCCTTCCTGACTGGTCAGACAGTCTACGACTTCTAAGCCGTTTGGGCAGCTCCCTCATGGCTAGCTAAAGTGCATTAGTACAGCAAATTAATTCATGCAAGATATTTGCTTTAAGAGATGCTCACCATAGCTGCTGGATGTAAAAAACCAGCACTGTACTCAGATGCACCATTCACACCTACAGCATGGTTACCTGGTGTAGGAAGACCTGTGTCACATCAAAAAATATTTGGAAACCAATAGGGCTTGGGACCTGTACTCATATAGGCTTTACGTCTCTGCAGAGCACATAACAGAAAGGACAGGAAAGGGGCTGCAGGTGAAGAGCATAAGGAAATAAATACCTAATCTGAGGGCAGCCCCAGTTTCTTATTGCCATGGTCCCCTCTGTCTAGTGGTAGTTCTCAGCTTGCGAGAAGAGGGTGTGGTGTTCTTCTGCTGTCAGGTAGGGATGTATTTAGCAATCTAATACTAAATAACTTCAATGAACACAAGTCTATGCTTCATGGTAGGCTTAAGGGTTTTCCTGAAGTGGGAATGAATACTGCATCCGAATCTGGAACTAGAATATAAGTTGTATATAAAACTTTATCTAAAAGTGGAGGCATTTGTCATAAAAAACTAAAGTAGGATTTGTTGGCTGAAATGAAATTATTCTTATGAAAATATAAAACAATAACTTTGTCTTCGTCGCATGTGTAAAATAGATCAAAAATGAGTTTTTTTTGTGGTCTCATATCTAGCTAGTCTTAATTCCCTCACCAGACTCTAGGGGACTCTGCAGTGGTGTATTTTAACACATCTAGTATAATTTTGAGCTAGAAAAACATAAACATGCACAGAGTTTTCCCTAAAATGTGCGTGAAATTCATTCTACTTGCATGAGCCTCCTGCGTGGCAACATAGAGACAGCTGCAGGTACGATCATCCTGCTTCCACCTAGTAAACCCATTCTTGGTTTGAAAAACAAATTAAAGAATTTATTTCAAAGCAAATTCTTGCAATGTCCTTATTAAGAAGGGATTCCCACAATGCCTTTTTAAAAAGATGCTGTTTAAAAAAAATTGTTAGAACTTTTAAAAAATCATCATATATTTTTCTCTTTTGCATTCAGATTTACTATAAAATATTAAGTTACTGAACTTTGGAGGGAAATTAAGCACTTAGTTTTAGGCTTAGTTTAGTAATTCATATTGGTGAAAAGTACCCTAAACACTTCTAAGTGCTCTGTTTATTTTTACTTTTTTTTTTAAAGAAGCTCTTTAAATGCTTTTAATTAGTCACTTGGGGAGCTTATAGCTATCACACAGAGCTTAATGATTTGTCTAGATTTGTGGGTCTGTCAACAGCTGGTCCACTGTGAGCTATAAACTAGATCAGTTCACTTCATCTGAAGTAAGGGTAATGCATTTTTCACATCTACCCCAACAATGTAAGTACAGTTCTATAAAGTGCAGCTAGCTAAATCTGTTTTCTATGGTTCTACAGCTAGGTAGACCATCACATTTTCTATAACTTGCTAATTTGAAACACATACTAATTTTCCAAATTAGGATTTACACTATGTAGATAACATCTATATCTATTGGCAGTGTATCAGACACTAGCTTCCCAAGAAGCATAACATCCAGAGCTACTAGTGCCAGGTGAGAAAGCTTTGTATCATTTAGGAGGTTCTTGAGAAAATCAGAGAAGAAGGAAGAGATCTGTGTTCATATTTGCCTACTTCTTTTCCCAAACCTATGCACTCCCTCTGTGCTGCAGAAATGTAGAGGAACATCCCTAGCTTTACCTGTCTGAAGAACTCCTCTAGCAGAGACATGGTCCAGCGATGATGGAGATCCCAGGCCTTGGCTGGATGACTGATATCTGCTGTATGCAACAACAGTGATAAGGCTTTCGGCTTGTCAATTCTGAAAACCCAAAGGATCAAACAAATTTATTGTCCGTTCTTGCAGCAGAGAATGACAAAAATCTCACCTAAGCAGGGGAATGAAGTAATTAGAATCTTTGGCCAGGATATTAATGAAATGATTTCTGTGTTCATAAAATCAGACAACTATGAAAGACTGTCTAATTTCTCCAACATATACTATTCCTGTTGTAACAGAGACATTAAGAAGTGCAAAAAGAAAGTTTGCTCAGCCTTGCTGAGCTCCTTCCCAGGCTTGCTTGTCTGCACAAGCAGGCTTGAAGAGCAGTTGTGTTCCCCATTGCAGCTCGGCTGCATTTTATGCAGCTCAAAAGAGACGTTGGTCCCTACCATCTCACTGTAGTAAAGAGTTTAGATCTGATCTCAGAGGCACTGATGAGTCTACACAGTAACTGATGAACATTTCACTGTTGGAAAACTACTGGAAGGTCAGAAGGTGATCCTTGCATTTGGTTCCATAAAACAAAAAAGGCTGACAATTTCTTAAAACCCTAACCTCAGAGGCTAGCTAAAGAACCCCGTAAATAATGCTTTCTTGGGATGGGTAGTCTCAGTTTTTAATTCCAACTTTTGACTGTCTGAAATAGCTAGAAGAGTTGTAGCTTCTGAGAGGATCAAATGGCTAGCCACACTCTGGTCTGATACAGGTACAATTCTGAGAGGCTCTGGACAGACCTGTGTCCAGGGTGAAAAAATGACCATCACTCAAAGCTTTCTGCAGTATAAAAGGAATTTTATGGGGAAGAGCTGTGGACAAAATATTACAGCTCCCACTGGTGTACTGGGAAGAAAAAAAGGCCTTCCCTATACTGCTCCATCTGTTATCTTCTAGTCCTTCCCTCAGTGGATCTCAAGTTGTTTTCATCTGTCCCCAGTTTATGGAGCAGGCCCCTTGCATAGGTGGCAGCTGATACCATCTGCAGAGGGGCAATGCATAAGTTGTCTTCTGCAGATCTCACAACCTTGAGTCATACTCAAACTGTAGAGGTCACTCAGCTGGATCACATCCTTGATGTTACCCTGATATGCAAAAGGAAATACCCAAGGAGGCTTATCACAACATGGTGACCTCTGCAAGCTTTAGTCCACCAGCACAAAATAAAGATGTGCGTACAGAGGGGTGCCAGACCACTCCTAAGTGAATTCATTCAAAATTCAACAGCAGAAAGAGAACTGCTGTGGACATCAAAGAGAACAAGGGCCTCTGGAGAGGTCCTTTTGAAGTCAAACACAATGGCAAAGTACCAGCTGAAACAAAGCCCCTCACTGCACAGTGTTGTGAAGTGACTCACCCTTCTGGCTGCTGCAAAGCATTCTTCATGGCTTTGATTTGCTGGAAATGACAGGACATATCGGTGGCCAACACCATCTCAATCACTAGAGCTCTGAATTCCCTTTTGAATGGCATCACGGCGAGAGGAGCAAGGAAAGAGAAACACAAAACCCAGCATTAGACACACTCCAGTTTCTTTTGTTGTCTATCTGCGAATTATTGACAGTACCTCTGCCTTTGTATGTCACTCTTTCCATTAACTCTCTTTCAGGGATGGGGAAGAGGACGAATGATTTTCTACACAAACACAGGAGTGAGAGGGGCTGCAAATTAAGCCAGGTGGCTAATCCTTGCTGAGAAAAATCCTAGATCTTTTTTGAAGAGCACATTAGTATTAGCGCTCCTTTTTCAATGAAGCAAAAACCTCTTAAATTGATTTCTTTAACAGGGAATTCTTAGAAGGAAGTAAAAAGACTGTTTAAAGCCTCAATATGAATCAGGTGAACTTTTGAACCTGAATGTCTATCCAATCGACTAAAATTGTTCAACACCTACATTGAAAGTTTAGTCACCTTATTAAAGAAAAAACAGCATGTTAAAAAAAATATCTCAGTATATATGATGCATATATGCAGTCAAGACCTTTGAGAACCTGCATTACTTCCCTGATATTATTCATTCAAAATATTCCCATATGAATTTTTTGTTAAGCAAGCCTGTTTAGGATCCAGCCGAAATTCATATACATGTCCTAGAGATTTTAAAGTATCAGAACATTCTGATCTAGCACACAATACAAATTTATTTTCTCTTTCTCTCAATTGTTATCCATAGGTTAACAGAAGATGAACGGCCCAAGGTTAGCATACCAGCTCAGGATTTGGGAGATTCAGAAATGTGTCAGCTTTCATTTAAAAATAAAAGTTACCACTCTTCCCTTCATGAATGTTTCATGAAGGACGTGGTCTATTTTGAGCATGTCTCTTTCACCTCTGGTGACTATGCTCAAGTTCCAGCCCCAGGCCACCACTGCGCAGAGACTCAAGACTGCTGTGCTTACCCAGTCCCATGGGTGGCATGTAATGAGCCCCCTCACCAGGAGTCCTGCACGCCCGTTAGGATGGCATTAGCAGGCCTTGCTCTTCCCCCAGTATACCCACCTCCTCCTCCCCACCCTTATGTAAAATCAGTTGCATGGGCAACAGCATTCAAGGTGACGATATGGTGTCTGAAAACAAACTTATTTTAAATGATTTGGGATTTTTTTTTTTTTTTTTTTTGCCAGTCCTGGTCAGTTCCCAGGTCTGCTTCGTTCCCAGCAGCAAGAATCTCTCTGTCAATACAAGCAAGACAGGCAGAAGAGGAGAACCTGAATGCATAGAAACAAACTTTTACAAGAAAAAAATGTAATTATACTATGGGAACAATTAGCGCTTGGGATTATTCCTGGGAAACAGCAGACACTTCACTCTGTCCAGTACAGTGCATCTCCATCCGAATGGCCTGCATGGGATACTTTGTGCATGGATCATTACAGCAGGAATACAATAGCAAAGGGCTCCGCTCAGGCAAATGAGTCACTGGCTTCAGGGCCACCATGTACGTAGGCTCACAAGCACACAAATTCTAGTTTCCCTTTCAGACATCTGGAATATGCACATTCTCTGACCTCTGCACATATTCCAGAACATCGCTTCCTCTGACACAGAGAGGAAAATACTTCAGAGACATTAAAAATGAAAGTATTCTAGTCCTCAAGAGTTCTGATTTGTCACTTCAAACGTCAGGCAGCACAAGAGCAGATGACCTTGAAAGGCTTGTGGATACAGATAATTTACTGGATGTAGGGAATGCATGAGAGAAACTCTCAAAAGACATATGCTAGAGGATGACAGCGTTGTGCATTTGTTGCCAGGTTGGGATGAGGCTGAAACACATTACAGAGGCAACGGAAGACAGATATTTATCCCTTTCTTGGTTTTGCTTCTCAGTCAGATTGAGCCTGGGATACACACAGCTGTTACTTTTTGCTCTGACCAGCTTCAGCACTTTGTTTCTACAATTGTCTTCAAAGTCTACACAACACATTATGGTGCTGCAGTCTGCAGGCTGCATAGCAGCCCTGGCTAAGTGGGCCTCAGAAACCCTTTGCAAGAGGTGTTTCCACTGAGGTATCCCTGGACTATATTTAACTATGCCAATAATGCACAAAAGCCTGTTAATATTTTACATGACACACTTCCAGAGGGATATGTCTTGAACCTGAGCTAACATGTTGACATCAGAAAAGCAGAGTATATAAAAGCAGAAGAAAAGCAAGTCAACTGGAATACTTTCATCTCCTTTACCTTTAAGAAAATAGAGTTTACAATCTCAAATATATATCAAGCTGATAGAGGCAGACACACCCATGAGTTCATCTCCTCCAGAGAGTCACATCGGGAGTTGCATCAGGCTAAGAATTCACAAGCATGATCCTATCAGAACATTTTCCAATAAAAAGAACTTGCCAATCAACTCAGGCCAAGGAAATGTCTTAAAGACGATCTGCCCCCTCAGCATAATAGCTAAACTCTGCTCCTATTTGATTCCTGGACAAGTGGCATCAGGGCAAGAGGTATGGTATGAATATAGAAAAGGTGGCCTGAGAGTCTCATCATCCAGAATGCTTTTCCTGACAGGAAAATGACAGCACCTCCTCCCCTCCACCACCATCTCTCTCTGTCACCTAAAAGCTAGTAAAAACCTAACCCAAAGGAAAGACAAACAGTCCTCTAAAGATGTGCTAGAACACCACAGGAAAAAGGGGCACACTGGCACCATGGCAGCACAGGCACAGCAAGCCCTCACCAAACACCTTCACAGCCACTTCAGTTTTCCTTCTTCCAGCAACAGTCAGCAAGATTTCTGTTTGCAGGCTGTTTGTCACTTAATCACCGTGGAGGAAAGAAAACCACCTCCATTTACTCCTCAAGTGATGTTGTGCTCACAACAGCTTTTACACTGCATGGGAATCAACTGATGGGGAGAAGTACCTACACCCCCTTCACCCTAAGCACTCCCCTGAAGAGCCCAGAGCCAAAATCCAATCAGTCCTGTGTGCCTGGCCAGAGCCACGACTGATCTGCAGCTCTTCTCTGTGCGACCCCAGGGCAGGTCTGGCTTCACCTTCAACCACTCGTTCAGTGGTCAGGGCAAGAACTGGCTGGGGACAGCAATCCCCCACGGGCTTTCCTGTCCTCAGACTCCTCCCATGGGCCTTGCACATCCGTCCAGAGGACGCCAGGCCCTCTCCTCCCCTCTGATTGACAAGGAGGGCTCAGAATTATCTGAGGGACAAAAGCCCAAGCAGCTTTACTGACAAAGTCAGTATTACATGAAAGGTTACTTCCCAAAGCTGTACTCTAATACAGAGTTCAGGAGCTAAATATTTTCCAGATGCCTTTTTAATCCTGTACTTGATGGGAAAGGGCTTGTGCTAAACATACTCTGTTTCAATAAACTGCATGGAAATTATTAACAATGAAATACAGTGCCAGAAAAGACATCTATAGCAGTATCTTGGAAAGCATCTGTTCTCTTTGCAGTTTATTTTCTTAATTCACTGTGATCTGTTTTTGCTATACTTTCGTGACTTGCACAAATGGAGTTCACAAAATGAGGCAACTCAACTGATTTTCAAATATTTAATGAGCAACAGAGGTATTTTCTAAATGGAGGGGGAAAAAAAAAAAAAAGTACTTTACGTACTAGTAAGCATTCAACTCTTTTCTCCTTAATTGTAGCCCAAAAGATCTCTTTCAGTTTCATCTACTTTCCTTACAAAACCTGTGCCCATTTATTTTCCAACAATAACATGTAGCTATATTTCTTTCCTGAAAATACATTCACTAACTAGATGACCGAATACCACAAAATTGATAAAATCCACATAGACATCTAGGATTGCAAAATCCACTGGCCACCTGATTTTCTCTTACTAGTAATGTGAAAAAAGGACTGAATGCTCAGCTCAGAAAGGCACTTTTGCTTTCTCAAACCCATCACTCAGGCCTTTTGCTGAGAGAGATTTACCAGGTACATCTAGAAAAATAAAATTAATCTGGACACACTTTAATAAGTGTGTCTCAAAGCATCCTTCAGTGCTGAAGGTCCTATTTTTGAGTGCCAGTCTGGGAAACTTGGCTTCTTGGTTTTTTTCCCCAACACCCTCAGATCCTGCTGAAGTCAGCTGATGTTTCCAGTGCTTCCCAAATGTTTGCCTATGGGATTTCAAACTGGCAGTCAAAAGCAAAAGCACACAAAAAACACAACGTATTCGTATTAGACCACATCCAGATAACAGCCTTTATTCTGCAGCTGCTGCTTGATTGGCAGCTACAAAATAATAAAGCTCTACTTGAAAGAGAACAAATAAGCAATCCAAACCACTTGATATTTTTGCTCAGGCAGTCACAGTATTTCTTAAAGAGATGGGTTAATCTTTGAAACTTTGGGTCTGAGCATATTGCCTCAACAGAACACAAATGTTGACTCTACAGAACCAATGAGAAATATCTGAAGCTAGCTTTGATTCAAGCAAAAAGAGTTTAAAACGCCAAAGCAGTCCATTTTTCTAAAGACAGTATCTATGCAATGAAGCATACTCAACTAGCTGCTCCTGTGTTCCTTGTAGACAGTGGCTCTAAGACTGCTGTTTCTAGTCTTAGAACAGCCTTGGTTGGAAGAGACCTCTAAGATCATCAAGTCCAACCATTAACCTAACACTACCAAGTCACCACTAAACCATGTCCCTCAGCACCACATCTACACGGCTCTGAAATCCCTCCAGGGATGGGGACTCCACCACTGTCCTGGGCAGCCTTTTCCAAAATCTGACAACCCTTTCAGTGAAGAAATTTTTCCTAATATCCAATCTAAACCTCCCCTGGCACAACTTGATGCAATTACCCCTCATCCTATCACTAGTTACCTAGTCAGTTAGCTCCTTGCATTTCTGCCACCGACATAAAAGGAAACAGTAATTTGCTGCCAATATTTCACAAGGCATTACCAGCTGTAGCTAAAAAAATATATTAGATTTTTAACACCTCAATGAATTTTTATATTTTTTTTAAGCTCATGGTTGTTGCCTGCCATGAAACTATCTTCTATATTGGGGGATAGAATTTCTCAGGCCACTCCTCCACAACACTCACATTGATTGAAATCAGCCACTTAAGTTCCCAAGTTTTATTCCTGGTGTTCAGCTATAGGACCGCATTACTGTCCACACACTGAAATAAACGGGAAATTCAGGCTAAACAGATTAGCAAGCAAAGCCTGCAGTGTCCAGCTTGCTAGAAGCCAGGTCCCAGAGAAGGGCTCATTTCCCCACGTTTACATTAAAATAAGTGAACCGACTGCTCAGTACTGTGTCACATTTAAGTATATGCAGGAGGCACTGTGCGTCACATAAGAACCCACAAGTTGCTTCCCCTCCCATGAGAAAGACCATGGAGCAGAACTCTTCTTGTCTAGCACATTGGGTTATTTTTAAAGTACCATCCATTGGAGTTCAAAAAACCCCATGAAAACAGAAAGCCCTCATCAGTTGGAACTGTCTGCTATTAGAAAGCAAATCATGGGCTGATTTTGGCGTACAAATCATATGTTGCATGAGGCTTATTTTAAATTACAGCTTCTTACATCACCTTGGCAAATATAGTACACTGATTTATCTTCCTTGGACTGGATTCTTTTTTGCATTAAGTCTCATTTATAATTTCCAGGCAGGGAGTGTCAAAGTAGATAAAGGTTATGTTTATGCTTTAGTATGAACAAAGAGCAGGCTACCTCTACACTCAGTTACAGATGGACGTGTACAAAGGGTGTCTCTGTGAGACTTAGAAATTAGATGGGAGTTAATTTGTATATCATAATCCATCATCGTGAAGTCTAGTCTCACTACCAGAGGGGAAAACCAAAAGCAGAAATAAACAAGGCAAACACCTTTCAAAGCTCTTTTGCTTGTAGAAACAGAAATACTAATATGCAATACACAATAATGCATATTGCCATTCAAACAAGGTAGTAACAGCCTGTGGTGATGCTGCAATGTCCCTAGGCAGTCACCATGTTAATTTTTACCTCCAGTCATCCTTTGAGAGATTAGATAAAATATTCATCTCTTCATCATCTTGCAAAAGACGGTACGCCGCACTAACGTGGTGATTTTCAAGCACAGACCGGTCATTATATAGAATGGCTGAGTCTGACCTAGCATTTAAAAGAAAACACAGGAAAGGTTATGTTTCTTCCCTGTCTGAAGAGTCTCACATTCAGAAGTCTTCCTTTGGTCATCTACAGAGATCAGTTCTATAGTACAGACATGAGTATTTTATGAGCACTTTTAATAATACTTTGTTCATTGCTGTTGTTCAGTAAAAGAAAACCAAAGATCAAAATACACCACAGAACCTATTTCACTGCTGAGACTCACATAGTCTCTTTGTTACACACTTAAAAAAAACGCTGAGAGATACATAAATTTAGAGTTGAATCACGAGGCTCTTTTCCGGCTCTTGTGTGTGTTGCTCTTATATTAAAGCCTGACTGCACCCAAGTAGATAATTGCGAGATATGTCCCAGTACTGTTTCCAGAACAGCAAACTGGCTGTAAGCAGGATATAACTGAACTGGTTTCTGTCGTCTGTGTGCTGGACTACGCTGTTGGGAAGGACAATTGTCAGTGGGATAGAGTAAGACCAAAGGTACTTCACACCTTATTTTAAGCTCCAGGGTATAGATCAGAGATTGATGAATGGCTAAACTGGTCTGAAGACAAAGTTCTTTACTGGAAGTTAATGGCAACAGAGGATGAGTATGATTTGTTACAGTCCCCAATGAGTTCTGCTTCCCAGAGAGCAGTGTATGTTTTTCTCCCCTGATACTTTACATCTTATGATGCTCATTGTTACAGAAATTAAATTACAACTGTCCTTCTTTGAATTCTTCTCTAAGTATTTGGGCAATACAGCAGATCCACAATTCTTGCATGCACGAAGCTGTAAGAAGTGGAGCACAGCTTGGCCGAGATCAGAGACAGAAACTTCTTTCTACGTTCCCAAGCTTTCCTGAGTGTATGTGTGATTTATCCTGGCAACCTTTCTATATCTGTGATACACAGCATGATTCAGCTAACATACTTCAGACATCTAATTTATGGTGAGATGTAATGCATCTTAGAAATGCCCAGGGGTGCAGTGTCAGTCGAGGACATCAAGATGTTTTGTCATTGCTACCAGTACACTCCCGTTGTCAAAATAATACACAGACATTAGATGCCTAATTATCACTGCAACTAGAGACTTCACAATCTTTGCGCTCTTCCAAATTTTGCTGCCACCTTCTTCTTCTCTCTTCCACCAACCCAAAAGCCTTATAGAAGATTCTGAGTTCAAAAAATACACCAGTCTGGTCTAGTTTGTGATCAGCTAATTACTGTCTAGTAATTTGCAAAGCTTTAAAAAATGATATTCCTGAACAGGTAATGGTAAACATATCCCCTTGCTGCAGATGTTGGTTTCTACTCAAGTAAAAATAGTATGCGTAGTCTTGGTGTTCACTGATAAATACAGACACTGTTGAATTCTTGATTTATGCAGTTAATATTTGATTCTTCAAATTCAACAAGGAGAAAAAAATGCTGAATTATAGTATCTCCTCCTTCATTAAAATACATCATTCTGTACAGCAATTTGTCTTTGGCAACTTCACACAGAAATATTTTAAGACCTTCCTTTTTCCTGATTATTAATATGAAATAATGCTCAGGAAGCTAAAACACATACATTCCATTGTCAATGGCTGAGCAAGAGAAAATTAAATGCAACCCAAGGAAGTGGACTTTCCTCCTGCAACACTTGAAAGCAAAAGCTCCTGCACTTTTCTAGGTGGGTGTGCTGTTATTCTCCAAAGGTTTCCCTCCCCATTTCTCAACCTTTCATCATGATTAACAGTGGCCTCACCGTGTCTGGATGTGAAAGTTGTTGGTAGTTCCAGTGTGTTCATAGTCATGGATGGCAGCTGCGAAGATCATAGCGAAGATCTCCAGCTCAGTCAGCCAGTGCTGAAAAGAGATTACACAGCAATCAGATAAGCTGTCATTTTCCCAGGCATTAAGGCTTTTATCTTTTAAGGCAAGTTATCCCCTGCTGACAGTCAATGCTGCACATCATTGCCTTTCCCCTGCAGCCTGCCAGCTGTTTTAAAGCAAATTTCTCTGGTTGATAGACAAAAGCCAAACCAGTGTTTTTCCTGAAGCTTCCTCTAAATAAATTGAACTTCAACAAAATGGTTTCAGGAGCTAATAAGGCTTAAGGCAGAGCAAGGGGAAACATGTGCCCTTCTTAAAGAACAATGTATGAGAGAGAGAAAAATCTCAAGAAAATCAAGGTTCTTGAAATAAAACTTGATGATATATGTTCAAGTACCCAAACACCAGCAGGGTGTGTATTTTCAACTCAGCTGACCTGGGTAGCAGAGCCTCAAATACAAAAGAATGTCACTAACTTCCAGTAACTAGAAGTCTTTGTCAGTCACTGAATCATGAGGAGAACAGGGAACACAACCTCACAGGACGTAGGTCTTGTTATTTATTCATCATTTACAGAAACATCCAAGAAAGCCCTGAGGGTTTTTTCCCCTAATTGCCCAGTGGAAGCCTCATTTTTCAATGCTTCACTCACTTTTGACTTAGATTTCTAAATGACTCAGATGCTTTTAATAATTTTCCTTCAAGTTAATCAATCCTTTTGTGTCTGGTTTTCCACTGGTAGCCCACAAGGAGTGCAGTTAACATCTAGTGCATCAGAGACAAAGGCTCCAGAAACTGCAGATGCTGTAAATATTTTTATGACATTTTAAAATGTATTACATTCAGAGAAAACCTTTACCACAGGGGTTGCCAAATATTTTTATAACAGCTCACTGTCCCCCTGCAAACGTTTTGACAGATGTTCATGTACCAACTGCCTTTCAAAGCCATCTACTACAGCTCAGGGCCACCACGGGTCTGTTCACCGCGTGCAGGGGAAGCACAGGGAACTGAGAGCTTTGCACACAGATACCCATGCACCTCTCCTCCTGCCCTTCACAGCCACCTGTGCATAACCAATGAAGAATGAAGCAAGTCTCAATATTAAAGATCTCCTTACAGTAAAAAGATGCAGTTGGAAAATATTGGCCAGAGATATTTCGCACAATGCCAGACCATAATCAATGTTGCTCTTGATCTCTTTGTTCTTTTGAGAGAAGAGGGTGTAGAGATCAAGAAATGAGCAGACACAGAAACTAAACTATTTTGTCATTTCTACACAACTGGTCCAGAACAGGATTGGACACTACTGGTGGTGGAGAAATCTGTGATGTTTCTATTTCCAGGTGTGACTCGTGAATAAGGAATGCTTTACATCTAAAGAACATCATTTCAACTTCCAACCAACAACTTCTGGCAGCTGCAATGAGGGGGAAAGAGGAACTAGGGTTTCCAGGCTACACATCTACATCTGGACTTCAATTCCTCAACCACGTTCTTCCATTTCCCAAAAGGACAGGGTTCAAATGACAGAAAAAAAATCAGGCACAATCACTCAGGAACAGGCAGAGCAAACCTGTACTACGCATGCACAACTACTATGGGATGTAACCAGCCTGCATAATGCATCCACTTCAGATCATCTGGGTATCATCGGACAAGTCCCACCCCAACAGGAGCTTATGACTCAACATCACTAAGGCAATGAGCTCTGTGTTTGAGGTCTCCCACCTCATCTCTTAAGACACATACAGGCAAAGTACTATGCCCTGTCAAAGTATTACTTGTTGAACAAGTTCGGGTAAGGCAGGTTTTCAAATAGGGTGCAATACACCTGAGGAGAGGTATTAAGTATCATAACAGAATTTGAGAAAGACCACTCAGAATACAGACTGGGATTAATTACAGTTGTGAACTGGGGGTAATAAATCGGTGTAAGTAGCACAAAGTCAAAATAGGCTTGTGAGTAAGAGGAGGGAAATAGTAGGGAAGTGACTGAAACCTTTTAGTCCCTTTTTTTCTGCTACAACCATGCAAGGAAAAGCAAACAAGACGGCAAAGAGCCTGCAGAGAATGGATGCAATCTCCATTTCACTGGTGATATTACCTTTCACTAGTCTGTGAGGGACTTCAACTTGGCAACAGAGAGCTAGTTTTAAAGAACAAAGTCATCAAGAACTATTGAGAAAGCAGCAGGAGACTGTCACAGGTGAAAAGAGTGAGGAAATGTGAATGCCTTTCATTTCTAAAGGGCTGATAAAAACAATCCAGAACACAACCTTCAAACTTTCTGTCATGACAGGGGGTGGGGGATGGTATGGGAAGAAGGCATGGAAGGACAAGTATTGGCTTCCAGAGAGGAAACAAAAAATGAGTAATGAGGCACGATTGTCATTCACAAACATACAATAAGTATGAAGAATTAGCTACTAAGGCAAGTCATTGGCATGTAGACAAAAGGACCAATGCATACAGAAAGAAAAAGAAAGAGGAAAGAGCAGCGGTTCCAAATCTAACAAATGGATGCATTCCCAAAAAAATGCTACAAAGCAAAGACAGCAGTAATTAGCTTGTTTCCTTCCCCAGAGTTTATGGTCTTTTATTCCAAAGTAGTTATCATTTTCAGAGCTCATGATGATCTGCTTATTAATTACAATAGCCTAGAGGAGAGGCGGATCACGCTTCCCTTTGGTACAAACAGATGTGACAAGTCCTGCACTTCTGCGGTTTTACAGGTCGCCTGCAGGAAATATTCTCCTGTACTTCTTGACAGTATCAGAGAAAGAACTCTTAAACTTTACCATTGTCTAGATTCACAAAGAAATCACATGAAAATGCCTAACAATTATAAAGATTAATCAGAAAATAATATAAATTAAAGTGATGATCACAGCTGAACAACAGAGTTAAACAGAGGAAAGAAAGTGTGACAGCTTTTGGAACTTGTTCCTACACATCATGTTTGTGTGCCAGTCCTCTAAGAGATAAACATTAGAGCAATTCCAAATTCTCTTTTGACATTATATCTATGAGATAACCCAGGACATTCTAGTTCATAAGATAAAGTATAATTCATTCCAAGTATAACAAATTCATTCCTCATCCTGAGGAAAAAAAGAACAGGAAAACTAAAGAGATTTCAGGCACTGAATATGATTAGAGGGAAAAAATATTTTTTAATTGAAAATAAAATAGAAGAAAAAAGAAGCCTGGAACAAAACTGTTGAGAGAGCTGCTAAATAACAGGGAGCATAACAAATGCAAATGAACCACGTAAAGATAAACCAGACAATTATTTCTTCCCTTTGAGAGTACAACAAATTACTGCCATACAGACTATTTGAATTTTAAAAAAAGTTCTACTTCCACATTACAAATAACTAGTTAACAAGTTAAATGAGGGTGGTTTTTTTCAATTTTATTGTATGATTTTTTTCCACAAGTCTTTATCTTTTTTCCAGCAAAGAATTAAATCGATAGCCCCAATAACCTTCTGCAACTAAAATCTTACCTTCCAGCATGACCAAGTTCCTTGCATAACTATTGTGCAAGTGATGAACTGAACAACTATGTATGCTAGAGTAAGGATAAGACATTGATGTGAGCAAATTGTGGAAACAGGACAACGTCCCCTACTTTCTTTACTATGTGTGATCATTCTATGCATAGTAGACGCCTGCCCTACTGTGAGCAGGAGGTTGGGATCAATGACCTCTGCAGGTCATTTTCAAACTACATTGATCTATGCACATTGAGATGTGCTGCATGCTCCAGGGGAGGCAGGGTGGAAACTAAGAAAAAGGAAAAAAAAAAGGAAAAATAAAGTTTAAGAAAGGATTCTAATACGGAAAACAAAGCTGAAATGTCACAGTTGGCATGCAGTGTCACGAGTCCCTTGTTCCTGGTAGCAGAAGAGTGGTTTCTTATTGTACAACACGTATCATTTGTCTGCGGGAACAATTAGTGCTTGGGATTATTCCTGGGAAACAGCAGACACTTCACTCTGTCCAGTACAGTGCATCTCCATCCGAATGGCCTGCATGGGATACTTAGTGCACGGATCATTACAGCAGGAATACAATAGCAAAGGGCTCCGCTCAGGCAAATGAGTCACTGGCTTCAGGGCCACCATGTACATAGGCTCACAAGCACACAAATTCTAGTTTCCCTTTCAGACATCTGGAATATGCACATTCTCTGACCTCTGCACATATTCCAGAACATCGCTTCCTCTGACACAGAGAGGAAAATACTTCAGAGACATTAAAAATGAAAGTATTCTAGTCCTCAAGAGTTCTGATTTGTCACTTCAAACGTCAGGCAGCACAAGAGCAGATGACCTTGAAAGGCTTGTGGATACAGATAATTTACTGGATGTAGGGAATGCATGAGAGAAACTCTCAAAAGACATATGCTAGAGGATGACAGCGTTGTGCATTTGTTGCCAGGATGGGATGAGGCTGAAACACATTACAGAGGCATCGGAAGACAGATATTTATCCCTTTCTTGGTTTTGCTTCTCAGTCAGATTGAGCCTGGGATACACACAGCTGTTACTTTTTGCTCTGACCAGCTTTAGCACTTTGTTTCTACAATTGTCTTCAAAGTCTACACAAAACATTATGGTAGGGCTTGCAACAAAGCAAGAAACACACTAACAGTCTTGGTGCATTTCAAGGACTTCCTATCAAGTTTGCTCTCTACATAAGTAAAAACATTGAGACTTTTTGGTTTGGTTGTGCTTATGGGCATTTGCTTTGTGGCTTTTTTTTTTTTCCTTTCTATCTGCTACATCATCTCTCCCTCTTAAGAGCAAAGAAATCCAAACTATTCCATCACTTACATATTTCCATGTCCTTGCAGTTCTCTCTATTTTGACACTTGCCTAGCTTTCCTGTGCTCACAGGCAGAATATGAAACCCCATTCAGCACCGTGGCAACATGGGCTAAAAAGAAATAGTTCTCATTCATTCACAGATGAGTTGCAGCTGAATTACTAACAGACTGAGAAGCAGCAAGGTGGAAACAAGCAGTTAGGAACTTACACAGGCAGGAGGGCTGCTGCACTTGGGCAGCTGTTTCCATCCTGTCACTTTTTGAAGCAGAAGGGCTCAAAGTGAAAACTGCCCTTCTTCAACTGTTCGAGGACAAAAAGGGGATCCTTTTGCTCACCATTGTAATGCAATCCACATTACTCAACAGTGTATTATTCTTACTGACTAGAGCCTTCTGTGCATTTTCATTAACTAACAGCAGCAGTGACCAATTTAGGATCATACAGGACGTTTTGAGTACACGTCTGGTTTAGTTGCAAATTTGATCTAACTCCTATTTACTTCCGACACAATCAGAAGGAACTGACCCAACGTCAATCAGAATCTGGCAGTCTGGATCAGGTCTTTAGACAGACAGGGCCTGACTCCCCCCAGATACAACTTTAGCCAACATGGCAATTCACAGCTGCAGTCTACATTCCACACAGGAGACTTGGGACATGCTTGCAGGAGGCACTGGAGCATGTTACTCCTCAGGGAAAAGCATCCAGGTCTGGTCTCAGAGTTGAAAGCAACATCACTGTGTCAATTAAGGGACTGCAGAAAGGCAGATAATATGCACAAAAGGTTGTTCCCGAGCGTAAGCAGCTCTACAGTTGTTGAAACTGGCCTAAAAGACACAGCAGGAGCTGTGCCATGCTTCGTTAGCTTGCGCCTCTCTGTCTGCCCATCACACACTACACGCTGGCAGCAGCATTTCTTCAGGTTTCTCACCGAGCTACCCAGAAAAAGGCATCATCGACATACAGTGGGAGACATGAGTACTGCCACAAGTGATGCTGACTGCCAGCTTCTGCGGTGATTTCGTATAGCCCATCTAAGGTACTCATGGCACTGGAAAGAGTGTTGGAAATTGGCTGTGCTGAGTCACAAGCAACCGTGGGTTTCCCTCACCCTTTTCTTCAACATTTTCCTGTTATGCAGCTTGGAACAATTGGGGAGTGTTCAAGAAGGCAGAAGCTGCAGTAAGCGCCTCAGCTGATCTGATTTCACACGTTTGTGAAGACTCCCTGCACCTGGAAGTGCTTACCTTGGCTGCTTCTGCACACTTGTTAGTGAAGGGACCTCAGTGAAATGAAGCACAATCTAGTAGAATTGCATGTATTCAAGCATCAGCCACAAAGACAATAAGCAGTGAATGGCCATACTATAACAGGAGACAGCAGTGCAAAATGTTGAGTAGACAAACCTGCCTTTCACCAATACCTTTGCCTCTACACTTCTGCCAATGCAAGGGCCAAGGGCAAATTAGATGCTGGGAAAAGGCCAAGAAAATGGTAAGTGGAAAAGAGCTGTCACATGGGATGAGACTGAAAGTCAGTTTGTTCCCTTTTCTGTCTGCGGCTGTAACCAGGAGTAAGAAGAGAAAGAGGATGAAATACGTATGTACCCTGTACACGTTGAGCCTTCCCTGTCCTTTACTCTCCTTACTGAGTGGGCCAGCAACTTTCTGCATCACCAGCAGAACACAAGCTGCAACAGCTGATCATCAATCTGGAGTCTGTCTGCTTTCCATTTCTCTGGTCCGTCTTCAAACATATTTCTGTTGTTTGTCTTAACAACCACTGTGGGAATGCTTTTAAGCCTTCTATGCATTCCTGTCACTACTGTCAGACTTCAGCTGTCTGTAGGTTTCTATGTAAGGCAGTTCAGCTGGTTTTGCTGTAGAGACTGGATGGAGATCAGCATCTCCACATCATGGCTCTTGTCATCCCCAGATAAGTGGAATGAATTGTCCTTTGGAGGTACTGCCTTTCTTCCTTAAGTAAGAAGAAAGCTTAGACAATTTGCTTCTTCGCATTAGGTGAAATGAATTCCAACAAAAGTGAGCTGGCAGAATCACCCAGGAGATCTGTGGTGGAGTGAAAATCTAAGCTTGGATTTCTCATTCATCCTCTTTCAGATCATTGTTAAAAGAGTTATCCATGTCTTCACCTACCTTCTATTTCTAAATAATCCTAAATCTCTATTTTCATTAGGACAGCCATATCAAATGAAGTTTATCTACAGTGCAAATGGGTTCTGCTGTGGGTAATCATAATCTCCTTAATGAGCCAAAACTGTCGTAGTCTCATTATGTATTCAGGATGCCAACTCCTGTACTTACCACTACGCCTGTCTTGAAAAGGAGGTAATGGACCGTCTGTGTCACATCTGCAGCATGCATTAGGTTGTGATAAGGATTTTTGTGTTTACTGTAGCCAACCTCCAGAGCTTCCACAAAGGACACCAGGGCAGAAATGGGGATCTGAGAAAAACAGCACAGAATTAAAAACAATATAATCACCTTTATTGCCTAGCATTTGGAGGGGAGCATTTTGGTAAGAGGTCCCAAAGAGCAGTTTGTACTTCACAAATAAATAACATGCTAAAACATCTGAAACAAGCACTCAAGAGAAAGAGTGAAACCAGGTTACTTCCTCAAACCAGCTTTCTCATCCCTAATTATATTACGGATGAATCATTCCCACACATAAACACACACAATTAAGTATACTACATAGTATACTACAAAATGCCATCTGGAAGACACATGCAGTATGAAAATAACAGAGAGCACTTGATTTATTGCATCCAGAGAAATACTTCTAATTAGACCACAAGCATCTCTCTGTTCTCCTCACAACCCACTGAGATATCTATCTCTGCTTTACTATTCATATTCAAGATTTTCTAATGAAACACATCATATAGCAAGTCTGAGATACTCTACTAAGATGGCATTTATCAGATTTCAGTCTTTTCATAGCAAAATCCAGCCTGCCCATCCTATGGGCTTGCCATGCTTTTCTGACTCCAAGAGTAGAACAGCACACACTTCAGAAAACGCAATTCAGGGGATTTGTAGAGGAAACTACATAGGTAGTGTCAGCTGCAACATAAGCAACTGGCAACATGGTTTCTCCAGTTCCACCTGCTCAAATGGCAAATCCCCTAAATGCTCATATTTCCATAGTTAGAGGAGTACTGTTGTTCTCTTGTGGAGAGGATGCACTTCTGACCAGCTACATTCTTCAAACATTTCTCAGCAGGCACAGGCAGTTCCTGAAGTAGTACAGGAGCCAGAGATCACAGAATCACAGAATGTTAGGGATTGGAAGGGACCTCAAAAGATCATCTAGTCCAATCCCCCTGCCAGAGCATGAATACCTAGATCAGGTCACACAGGAATGCATCCAGGCGGGTTTTGAATGTCTCCAGAGAAGGAGATTCCACAGCCTCAACCCTTTCCAGACAAAGTAAGTGTGGGCCCTCAGGCAGTGGAAGTGTGAATAGCGGAAGGGGCAGTGGAGTATTTAGGTGGGGAGAATGGTCAAGATATGAAAGCAATGTTTCTGCCATCCTAACTTAAGCCTATTCAAAGCTGGAGGAAAAGATACATAGCATTTGTACCTGCAAACCTCTGTAACAATCATAGAATTGTAGAATACTTTGGGCTGGAAGGGACCTTTAAAGGCCATCTAGTCCAAACCCCCTGCAGTGAGCAGGGACATCTTCAACTAGATCAGGTTGCTCAGATGCCCACTCAACCTGACCTTGAATGTTTCCAGGGGTGGGGCATCTACCACTTCTCTGGGCAACCTGTGCCAGTGTTTCACCACACTTATCGTGAAAAAACTTTTCCTTATATCTAGTCCAAATCTACTCTTTTAGTTTAAAACCATTACCTCTTGTCCTATCACAACAGACCCTACTAAAAAAATTGTCCCCATCTTTCTTATAAACGCCCTTTAAGTACTGAAAGGCCACAATAAGGTCTCCCTAGAGCCTTCTCATCTCCAGGCTGAACAACCCCAACTCTCTCAGCTTTTCCTCATAGGAGCAGTGTTCCATCCCTTTGATTAATTTTGTGGCCTTCCTCTAGACCTGCTCCAACAGGTCCATGTCTTTCCTGTGCTGGGGACCCCAGAGCTGAACACAGCACTCCAGGTGGGGTCTCACCAGAGTGGAGTAGAGGTGCAGATTCACCTCCCTTGACCTGCTGGATATGCTTTTTTTGATGAATTTGAACTCGAGCTCTCCTTTTTTGCCTGCATGCTTCAGAGTCCTATGAATCTCAGGAGAATGATATCATAGTTCCCACAGAACCAAATGTAGTATTTCCCATGGATTTCATGGGGAAGCCTGTTTGGAATCTCGCCTACTTTATGGTGCCTCATCGCAATTGACCTTTCTTGCTGGGGAAAGTGTAGTGTCCACAAAGCCTTCAAACAGCACTAGAATTGCATTTTGAATGGATCAAAGCAGGACGAGAGTGAAATTGAACAAAATCTAAAATTGAAGAAGAGACCCATCTTCTAACTACTGACCTTGAAACGGTTGATCAAATCGTAGCGTGTGAGAAGTTCATAGAAAATGAATTTCAGTGCATGATCCCCACTGGCATCATTTAGTGCAAATACATCAAAGGACCACTTGTCTACATTCTGCAAGAGTGGGCAAAAAAGGCAGTTAATACGGTCATCCCTTTTACAATGGTAGTTCAATTTCTACCACTTTACATCTCAAAAATGAAGAATTAGAGTGGCGATATAACTGTATTTTTAATTTTTTTTTTAACTTCTTCAATTCCATTTAACCAATGCAGAGTCTAATTTACTCATTAGTATTGTATGATGCATGTTTAAGAAGCTTCCATTATGAACACATATGCTGTTTGTTTATTCTAAACATGGCAATTCTCCACATCAGCATTTAATCAGCAAACACTGAATAAAAAAACCTGATAAGAATCCTGGTTTGCTTAGTACCTGAAACATTGGGATGGCCCTACTGTGGCTGATTTTACCCTTCTCTGTCCCCTACCCACATGCTGTGTCTATGAAAAATAATATTAACTTTGAAAGAAACAGGAATAACAAAGATATGCTTTTGAATGATATTAAAGCCTCTGGATTTCGCTGCCTCTATAGACTTCTTATGACTTTGTATTGCAAGCAATGCACTCCAATGTTTCACTCATGCTTAAAACAGAGTAAGGTTATATGTTTTTTGCAGTAGAAAAAATCCAGGCACCTGTGGTCATATTTTTACCACTTACTGTTCAATCAACCAAAATAATTACTAACTAGAAGAATTATCTTGCTAAACCCAAAGAACAACTTAGTTTCTTCTGATTTTAATACTAATCCTGAATTGTGATTATTGCAGCTTAAATTGCTCAAAGTCAGCATGACCCTAATTTTCCTTGTTTTTTTGTAAAGGTAAGTGAGTCCACCGGGGCTTTCAAAAAACTACAGAGCAGGAGAAAATCACAGTAACGTTAAGTAATGTTAAGTGCTAACAATGATATAAAAAACCCAACTTTTATAACAGAAGAATAAATATCTAGTTTGAGTTGGGAATGTTCCAGTCAGCTGTAAATGATATGTTAATGTTCCAGGGCAGTCAGTCAAGAGATTGAGGAAGGAAAGTTCACTTCCCAGCTCATAGAGCTAAAATAGAAGGTATAAACCTTCTGCAAGAAGGTTGAGTGCAAATCTCTGCTCTTACGGAAGGCCATGGGAACTTACAGCACTCATTACAGCAAAATAAAGCTCCTTGATCTCAGAATTGGATGTTCCTGAAACCCTCTGAACCTCTCTCTCCTACTCCTGCAACAAAGAGGAAAGGTGCAGGAGTCAGAGCTAGAACAATGATACACAGATCAGCCACGCAGCTGCATCTGGCACAGGACCAGTTCTCAGTCTCTCTTGCTTTCTGAGAACTTTGATGTACTTCCCACAGGGATTTATCCCAATGACTCTCCTTAAACCACATATTAAAGATTAACATGTGTACATCGAAGTTTCCCTCTGCTTTCACTCTTGCAGGTTACCTCCCATGTCCTTGTGGCACGTTCATCAAAAGAGAAAGATGACTGCATTTCACACAGATGTGTGCACAGCTGCTCTCAGTGCAAGAAATGGGGGTTGGCTAGAGATAATGTTGAGTGCTGTTAAGGATCAGAGTCCATCTAAAACTCTGCCTTCTTTTCTAGCAATATTAAAAATGCTAAATTACAATTATCTACCGAGCTCTTAAAGCCCAGTCCACCTTTGCTGTTTGTTGTCGTGGTCATGTTCCAGGTAGGGACCTGACTTCAAGTCAAATGCAAAGTACAGAGACCTTTAATCACCTTGTGGTCAGTCACCCAAACATCAGCCTAGCTACAGGATGACTCAAGTTCTGAACGAGACCAACGTACTTCGATATCGTCTGTCTCCAGGACGGGCTGATCCTGACAACCTTGCTACTTGCACAGTGTTGATTACACAGAGCTGAGTATACCTCTTGTGGAAGTACAGTCCAGGGAGAGGCTAATTAGTGAGAAAATATCAAAGATGCTGAAGATTCAGCTCTGCTTTCCCCTATCCCAGTAAATCACTTGCTTGCCGAGCAGTTGATTTTACAAGCTGTGTGGAGTCCACACACTGAAGGCAGGGTCAAGCTTCTCCAGAGATGATTTGTGGCCCAAGTCACAGAAGAGCAATCATAAATTCCAGCTTTCCAACACTTTTAGTAGGCGTTGGAAAAGAAAAACAACCAGGAAATGAAGGAATTCCACCAAGAAACCATGTTTTGAAGCCCTTGAACAAACTTAGAAAATGGGCAAGAAAAATAACGCCCAAAGCATCTACTCAATTTCAAGTATTTTCCTATTTTTGAGTGTTTTTATTTTGTAATCACTTAGTCAATGAAGCAAATTAATTTAACACTTGCATGTATATAGTAATTTATTTTTGGGTCCTACAGCATTGAAAATAATGTCTTAACTATGCTGAAATTTAATTCACTGTAAGGCAATCTTATCTCGTAGTAATAAAAAGGGTTTGTTCCTTTATATATATTTTTCTGTAGTTAATGTTTTGTTCTTGCATCAGATAAAATTTACCGAATTTGAAACTGCAGAATAGTACATCAGAACTGTTCTTTTGCATGACATGATGGTTAACCACATAGTTGATAATTTTCACAGTAGGGCTATTTAGATTTTACTGAGGGAGAAATCCTTGCTCTTATGAAGTCAACAGAAGTTTTGCTATTGACAATAATGACAGCAGCATTTTACCCTGAGTAACTAGGGGGGGAAATCCTCTTAACAGAAGCATGAAAGTCACAAATGGCTTCAAGGCTTGCAGCAACACCAGTTACGCTTTGAAAATTCATGGATTTTATGACCTTTAAAAAAAAATTAGCACAGAAGTGACCCCTATGTCAGGAAGAAATCTAAAAGGAGGCAGAACGTCATGAATGTCTTGTGATGGAGACATCTCCCTAAGGAGAGCAGAAGAAGTGAGGGATGGGAAACTTTCTGTGCTACACAGGTCTCTCTCACTGGCCCTGTGGCCTCAGCTGAAGTATCGTAAGCTGCTCTAATGCCCCATATACCCACTGTGGTGTAACTACAAATAGATCCAAGGTGTCTTACTTCTCGGGACTCTGTCCTTATTACTTGGCCGTTATTCCACTGCTTGGGGGAGTCTAGAGATGAAATGAAACACCAGTTCTTCCTAAATGCTCAGTTTCCTGCCTTTCAGTCTGTACTTAACCTTGGAGACTTCATTTGTTTTATAAGCCAAGAAGCAGATTCAGGGATAGATGTTATTCTGCTCAACATTACTCTAAGGCCTAACATTTTTGTAGCCACAGACAAGCAGAAGTCTATACTTTAAGTCACTTCTAAAGCAGTTAACTACTTTAGCAGCTTGTTAATGTGAATTTCTATCACAGCACTACATTGCTGAACAGCAGATCACCACAACTTACTGGGTAAATTAACTCAAACATCTCTGTACGAATGGTATGCATGGCCACTATTCAAATGAGAGACAAGGCTGATCATCCCTTTTGTGGCAACAGGTCTTACACCATCACACCCATGACATGCAGAAAGGCAACAGGCTACTGCAGCAGAAAAAAATGGTATCCAATATATAGATATAGAGAGGTGGGCTGTGCAATCAAGTAAAAAAATTGCCTAACTTCTCATCCACTGAAAAAGTGAGAGAGATTATACGTCTTGGACTTGCACTGCTACCACTCCATGTGCATTTTTTTGCAGAAGTTGCAGTATTTCATTGTTTTATTAAAACCAATCTTATTTTGCCAAGCTGATTCTACAGCTTTGGGTTACTCAGTGCAGACATCCTGTTTGGCCATGGCAGCAAATAGGAGAGCACATAGTTCAAAAATAGCTAGTTTTGATTCCATGTCATCTCAATAGTTGTCCTTATTAGCCTGACTCTTAGGGCAATATTGATTGTTGCAATCTGTAGCAGCTGAAGAGATGCATGTGGTATGCTCTTACACCCTTTAATGGGTGCTTAAACAATCAGCTCATTTTACAGAGCACACCAAGCAGTTGAGTAGTTGTAAGATTTTTTTACTTGGTTTTACTGGACTGAAGTAAGTAATAAAATGTACTGTTTTCCATTAAGGAGATGGGACTAAGAAATTTAAGACGAAGTATTATTTCAAAGACAGAAGACTTCTTCAAATCAAGTAACTCCCATTTCAATCACACCCACTACCAACCCCACGGCCACCCAGGCAAAGAGACGTTCTCAAAATAGTTTTAGGAAAAAATACATCCTAGAGCACAGCAATGGTCAAGTGGGCGTTATTTCACCCTGAGCAGAATTAGTCAATGCCTTTGTTGTTAGTGATGCGTTTTAACTTACTCCAGTGTGATCATTTCTCTGTATGACCCTTAATCATTTAAAAACAGAGAAAGAGGAGAGAGATTCTGTATGGTTTACATCAGTTGAGAGTAGCTGATGGATCTTGGATAGTCTTGTTACTGCTGAGAAGGAGAAGAGGTACCACCACTACAGATATGTTTCCTCATAAGCTGGCTATGGGGTGTAGTTCTAAAAGAACAAAGACTTCAGATCCCATTTGCAGGAGTGAAGCTAATGCTTGTCAACCTGCAGTTGGAAAAAGGTGTGGATGGATGCTTTGATTCTGTACATGAAAGGCATGTTTGATCATTCTTTTTACATTCAATGGATCTTCTGCAATGCCTCCACATCTTTTGAGGAGTTGTGCTATCCAAAACAAAACTCATTCAATACCCTAACTGTAGGTCTTTCCACTGTGGAGTAGAGCAGGATTGCTTCATGAGCTTTAAACATAATGTCCCTGTATCACTTCTCCATTACATGGCATGGTTGAACCATATGCAACATGTAACCTGCAAAACTGCTGTGTAGGCAGTTGGTTGCTAACTTACATTTGTAGTCTTGATAATTCCTGCCTAAGTCAAGTACCTTGTAATTGTCCTATGGATTGAACTTTTTTTTTTGTTCCAGACTACTTCTGACTAATCAGTTTTCCTCTGAAACCTCAAAACTCATAAAAGAGTCTTTATTCCTAAACTGATTGTCAACTTGAAGACCTGAAGCTGAGCAATGCAAGAAATTCCCTTCTCACAGCAGCTGATTCTTTTACTTCTCTACCTGTCTCATCTGTTTTCCCTCTTCCCTGTGGGAGGTTGTGATTGATTCCAGCATGTTACTAAGTCCTCGGTTTAATCACTGTAATCTAGAACAGAGCTGTAACCTTCACAACCTGAAAATGGCCACAGCCTTGAGCTCTAGTCTTTCCTTTATTGAAAGGATATTCCCTTAGGCCAGGGAATGGTTAATGTATGTGAACTAAACTAAATGTGAGAGAGAAGGAACGGGCAAGTACTAAGACCCTCTTAGCAAGTCAAATCTTGATGCTTTTTACAGACCGTCCCCTCCCCCAACACCTTTTTATTGGTATTACCTTCAGCTCTCCAATTACAGCTGGTGGGTAGCTCAGACCGACCATATTTGAAGTCCGTCTGTACATTCTACCAAGATAAAATAGATAAGGCAACACATGAATAGAATTAAGCAAATCAAAACAAACAAACAAACAAAAATAATAAAGCAACAGACCACTACACAAGACCTAATTTAGCCCAGGAAACCCTAACTGCAATTTGGGTTTTTTTCTTCCTTCTTGTTCCTAACTTGCACAGTATTATCTACACCATTCTTATTGTATAGCCTAACTTGAGACTATACACTCCCCAGTATTTCATAGCTTGGTTACCTGGCAGGACATCACAGGGAATTTGACAATATCAGGTCATCATCAGAGGGAAAGGCTACACCCAAATAACCAAGATGTTCCCCATTTTCCACTGCAGATGACTATACTGCTCTTTCAGTTCCCTTAGTCCTTGCTGGTCCACATACATGCTAATTCTGAATGTTCTTCAGAAATCATTTGTAGTCTGCAATGAATCAACTCCAGTTCAGTACAGCTTTTATTTTTGTCTGCATTTTTTTAAGATTGGTATAAAATCTTTTGGTGTTCGCTGCGTGCGCAATTGAGAGAAAGAGGAAGAATAAGGCAAGAATCAACATCTGCAACCACACTAAATGAAGCTTTGAATTATGTACCATATTTTAAACTTGTTTTCAGGCCACACTGTGTTTAACAGACTTGGTGAATGCAGAAATACTGTCATAGCTAAAATGCCTTTCCACAGGTCACAATTTTTCCACTTAAGCAACGTGGGATTAAAAGGAGATGATGGAAAGTTCTCTTCTCCCAAATGAAATGATCCTGTGTGAAGTCTTCCTTCATTTCTCTTTTGATTTGTCATGTTCTACACTCAGACCTGGAAAAAGTCAGCCCCCTTTGGAGAATTAAATTAATTCAGTCCACAAATTACAGAATTTCTTACCCCCTCCTCCCTTCAGTCAGGAGCCCCACAGCCCTCTCTTAAGTGACAATTCAGGCAGAGTCCCTTAGCTCAGGAGAGCTACAACCCTCCTCTGCTGCTATATCATATCTGAACACTTCGTCCTTTGGGCCAGAGTGATTCAGATCAGCTGGAAAACAGCCTCCTGCAGCTAGCTCTCTGCAGTTCATTTACTTCCTTGTTGAGCAAGTCCTCCACTGAGAATGAGGGTTAATTCACAAATAGCCTGTCAAACCTAGGAGAAACCTGTTCCAAGGAGAAATGACAGGTTCAGCCTTATCACAATTTGCTGCCACTCTTCACACATGTACAGTAACTTTGGTACACAAATACACAGCTATAGACATGGCAGAGGAGGCTTCTGTGTGTCTGCACCTTGTGGTCCACTGTCTGATATGCCCAGCCTCCTGCACAGAGCGCTAGTAGGCTGTCACTGTGATTCTGATGAACAGTGAAAGGTGCTCTGCTCTTCCATTCCTGATGAGTTTTTGCTGTAGAGACCTGGGACCTGCTGTCTTTCACGCTGCCTAAAGTCTACTGACAGTTTCACATGCACCAACCCTCCCAGCTTGAAGGAAGAATGTCAGCAAAGAGTGGTTACTCGATGAGGAAAGGTAAGATCGGAAATGAGTCCAAATTGAAATGACTAAATGTTTTAAGGGGTTCAGAAAGTGAAATCAGTTTTAGCAGTAGGTTCTGATTCAAATCACAACAGAGAAGGCTGAGAGGACTCAATGGGGTTTTTGAGATACTCCCTGAGCTCCAAAGTTTTCACATCACTCTTGGTCTATAATTCGTTCCAGTAATACTATGATACAGAGTCTTCTTCTGTTTCTTAGCAGTTCTTCATAAGAAATACTAGACCATAGAGGTAAACAGATGCAAGGGAGGGCTTGGTCTAGGCTGACCAAATTTTAAAAGCTATCACTCTTGACCTAGGGCTATGCAGAGGTGCATATTCTCTGCCAAAACTATTCCAATTGTGCTATTATGTCTGTATTATGCTAAGAACAGTTCAGTAAATGCTGTTTCAGGTTGCAACCTGTCACTTAATCCCAGGTTTCAAGGTGCTATCCAGATCTGTGTAGAATCATCATTAGAAGCATATTAAAGTAATCTTCATTCAGCAGTCATCTCCTAGTTCTCTGGGGCCTTCTGGCCTAAGGTACTCTCCTCCATCTCCTATCACTGTGTCATCACATACTGCAGGTGCAATCTACAGTACCTGGCCAGCTACTAGAACAAAGTAATTACATAGTCCTTTACCTTTCCACAAATATCCCAGCTTGTACTGCATGGACAATACTCCTGAACCGGGGCTTTTCCTCCGTCCTTTTGAGCATCATCCCCATTTGCCGCGTGAAGGTAGAAGCCAACCAGTCCCGGACCTCCGAGGGCACAGAGTCGGACTGGATGTCACTGAGCTCATCTTCTGTGTCCAGTAAACGCCTAGAAGTCGGAGGAAAAAGATGGGTCAACAGACTCCCTTGGAGAACATTACAACATTATTAACAAAAAAGAAATTCACATATATTATAATTAAAGCAGTTGTTAAAAGTCTTTGGTTCGTCAGCCCTAATGGAACGCAATTGTATAAATCTTCAACAGATGGTTTATTCGCTTGTGTAGTCAAATGTCAGATTATGAAACTCACTTCTAGGCCAACAAACAAGAACTATCAACCTTCTGAAGCACAACTACATACCCATTCACTGACTTCTCATCTTCAGCTTGTCAATATTGCTGACCTTTCTGCCTTTCAGAGCTCATTTACAGACATTTCTAACTTCCCAGTTACTATCACACAGTCCTCTCCTTTCCCATTGTGGTCATACTACAAGTGTATTTAGCACTGGGGAAATGACATGTAACAGAGAGGGGAATTCCTCTGCAACGTCATACTGGTCTACCTCTATCATGACCTGGAGTAAAATTTTTTTTAATTTCAAAAGACTTGATACAAGTGAAAAGATTTAACACTATTCAGAACAGACATGTAGGAATTTAGAAACTTTCAGAAAAAGTGGGACACAATTATTATGAAAACATTTTTCCAAGAGAATATATATTAAATTTATGATTGCTTTTGATCTCCCCTCCTGCTCCAGGAAACTTAAAGAAGTTTTTAGACCAAGAATTGAAGATCTGCTCTACACAGACTACAGTATTTTAATGATTAAAAACATATTGTCTGTGAGTAATAAATCTTGGCTAAAACAACCTTCCTAACTGACATGTGAATTACAATTTTGTGTCATTGATACTACGTATAAGAAGAGTGCTGATGTCCATAGTTAACTCACCTTGTTTCGTCAATGTATACTGACTCAAGAACACTCGCAGCATATTCCAAATTCTTCTTTAGGTCTACAACTGAAGCTTCCCCTCTCTCTAACTGCTTTACCAAAGACCGCAATCTAGAGAAAAGGAAAACAGAAATGTGATTAGTACAAAGACAAATAGGTTTGAAAGTGAGCGTCAGTTCAAAAGTGGATCCGGCATGAGACCTAGCATACATGACTGGCAGGTGAAAACTTTCGGAAGCCTACAAGGTTCTTCAAGCCAAATACAAGAAATCAACAAAAATCACTTTTCAAAGATCAGTCACAATGATGCTAGGCAAACACCACATTATCTTTAGGCTCAAATAAGTCAGTGAGTTATGACTGTCCCCTACTCATACTGAAATAAGTTAAATTAGAAATCACTTGGAAGTTAACACAGGAGCTAAGAGAGTGATTTCATTCCCACCATAAGAAA
Source organism: Podargus strigoides (assembly GCA_028020825.1). NCBI lineage: Eukaryota > Metazoa > Chordata > Aves > Caprimulgiformes > Podargidae > Podargus > Podargus strigoides. The sequence continues at coordinate 9,375,056 of CM051623.1, read as the reverse complement.
GGAAGTAACTTATTGAGTAGCATCTGTTGACAAATGTCAGCCATTTATGATGATTGGTGCACATATACACAAAATTGTATTAAAGTATATTTAGAAATACTATTGCAGAAATACTATACAAGGTTAGGAAATGCTATGATTTTCATTAGATCAAGAGGTCAGCCTTAGACTATCCCATCTGTATTAAACAGAAGTGACGGAGGATTTTATCAGGTTTGGTTATTATTATTATTGAGGGGGGGGAATAGATTTTCTGAAAACAAAAATTTGTGCAGAAAATGTCTGCTGTGTCAAAGACAATTAATATATTTGTGCATTTTCTTTTGTCTTTTCCTCTCCTTCACTCTACTTAGTGTGGCAAATTAGAAAAACAAAAAAGGGAAGAAAGAGGAGAAGAAAATGTAAAAGAGTAAAATCTAAGTATTTTTAAAAATCCAAGAAAATACGTTTACAATTAGAAGAAGAAAATTATAATTCCTTTAAAATGACAACAGTATAAAGATTTGACATATTAAAACTTTTTTGTGAATGCCTTAATTCTTGATAAACAGCAGTTAAATAAACACTCAAATATACATTTAACAGAGAAGCAGAAATAACAAGTTGTTAATTTGTCCTATTCAAGATGCAAAAATGTAGAAGAATAGTCATGTCATCTAAAATTTGTCTTCTCCTTAGGAGACTATGCTTCCTCAGCTTTTCTGTAGTCCGTGGAGAAAAATAACCTTTTCTACAAGGCAATTCAGAGCTATAGCCCAATATATAGGTGTCTGCTCTCACTTTATTAACTGTAGTGGGAGCCCAACCTCTTAAAATGAAGTGAGTATCTGTATTCCCATCAGTGCTTTTGGGAGAGATCAAGTCTCCATGGGGCTGTACTTCATGGCAGAGCTGAGGAGCAGCCAGTCTGCCCATGTGCACTGCACCAACAGCTCTTCCCAGCTGGGTTTGCTTCCCTCCTCCCCCCCCCTGCCCCCAGCCTTTCCCCACACAAACAGTGAGGCTGCGGAGAATGAAAATCTTAAAGAATATTGATTATTCCTTTGGCTAGGTCATATAAATGCCACTCCTGCTGACAGTTGTACTGCTGAGACACAGCTACGTATTTAGCTTTACAAAGAATCTTGAGCAAGAAGTGGACCCTCCACCTCCAGAAGGATTAACTCATCCACTTGGCGGCAGTCAAAAAACAGAAGTGTGGTTCTATACTTCACTGCTGATGTGGGATGGGGAATCCATGGAGCAACCTCAGCCCCACAGAAGAAACATGGCTTGATGCTCCCATAGCCCTCTTCTGTGTATCTGCACCACCGAGTGCAAGCAGCAACACAAATTGTGTTTGACAAGCACAGCTAGGAAAGGTGCTCCCCCACCTTTCAGGTTGATTCCAGCCCCAGGCCGCACACATAGAAGATTAATTCACCTCCTCCCTGGAGCCAAACCATTGATCCCTCCTACCAATCCCCAGATTTTCTTGCCAATGCGGGGGGGTGGAGGCAAAGAGAAAAAAAACAAAATCATGTCCAAACAGTAAGCACTGGTTCATATGCCTCCTCCTTCCTTCATCCCAAATGTGAGGAGTCCAGATATATGACTCCTTAACTATTTACCAGAAACGCTGTTTGTACACAAGCCACAGGAGTCAATATTGCAGGAGGAACATTATCTTTGTCTCTTCCTGACTTTTATTTCATTGATTTAAGTACCTGGCAGCTCTATGCCACAGTCATTCAAAATTCATGTTCAATAATAGTACAGTGAGTAACAGTTGCTTCATGGCACCAACATTCATCATCGAAGAAGATTATGCAGAGTACTGCGTGCATCAATCATTTGGAAAAACAGAACTACAGTTATTATAATAAAACCTTGTCACACGATCAGCCACTCTCATGTGAAAAAAAATTACATCATCTTTGACTTGCCATCCATTATCTATAACTATTTCTGATTCATTGAGTCACAGCAGCTGCTGCCAGTTACCTTTACTAAATAAGAGCCAGGTGATAGTTTGTCTTTAATGCATTCCACATACCTCTGTTTTTTTGAAATAGTCCTAAATGCAATCATAGAGCTACGGCCAGGCTGACCCACTAAAGGTCATCCAGGCAAATTTATTAGCCGAAAATTTCTGTTTCAGGGTGGCTGAAGTAACTCCGGAATTCAATAACATTTGCCAAACCATTTTGACTGAAATAAGAACATTACCACAAACTTTAAATCTGTTTTATTTTTAGGCACTTGTCTTAAAACAATGGGAGCAGAGGGCAAGGTGCTTGCTTCCTATCTTTACGCCACAAACCACTCACTGCAGCAAGTGAGGAGGGTTCAGTCCCATGGACTGTTCCATAGGAAAGTGCCAAGTCCATCAGGAGACAAACTAAAAGAAACAGACTGATACAACTATCATAATCAATTTAAGGAATTCGGGTCCTCATTTACTTTGCTTTTATTGTAACTCTGGTTTGTACGAACAAACCCCTTTTTTCAACCAAAGCATGTTTTGTTCTGTTCTAACAGTTCATTACAGACTGACCAAAACTTCACTTTTTATTGTTTCTTTTTTCTCCATTTCCTTTGAAGTTCAGAATGAAAAATTTGCACAGATCTACCAGCCCCTGTTCCACTGAAAACCCTGGAGCCTATTGTAGGAGAAGCACCCACCTCCCAGGCATAAGGAGAGCCCAGGCCAGAAGGGAGGTGGGAACCATTTCTCATCTTAAGCTGTTTTAAGACCGTGGCACATGCCACAAGTGAGCCGGGCTGTAGGTCAGCCAAAAGTTTCTCAGATTACGGTCATCAGCACAGCAGTTACAAAGAACTGGTTAGTCACACAGTGTTAGCTCTAAATCTATCTGTTTAATTATATTAAGATACAGCTAATGCCCTTCTTAATGAGATTTCCAACAGAAGCTGTTCCTCCAGTCTGCAAATTCTCTGGCAACATGTGCCAAATAGGATGGAAAAAGGCTCAGAGCCTTTCTCCTACTCACAGGTTTTTTCCCGTTTTAGTCCTTGAAAGCATCCCTTCACTGCCCAAAGAAAAAGCCTAGTCCTGAGTGATGCTGTGTGTTGTAACGTCCTCGGACCTCATGGGGAGCTCAAGTAGGTGTAAAATCCTGGAAAAGGGCCAGTTCCAGAATCCAGCCTCCCTCACTGCCCTTCCCAGGGAACGATCTCTGTGCACCCAGCAGAAAAACCCCCAAGAGTCTCTGCAAATAATCCCACTGAATTCAGCAGTGCAATCCATGGGTGTAACACAGGCGGGTGCTCAGGGGAGGGGAGAGGTTATCCCAAGCAGGCGCTGTCCCACAGCCCCACTCCTGCTCTTTTTAATGCTGCCCTCAAGTACCAGCTGTCCCGCTGTCCTAAGATTCAGGGAGACAGAAAGCAAAGGACTAGAAACTGGGCAACTGAACTCAGTCTATCAAAGTTACACAGCTCAGAGACCCACAGCCACTCAAGATCCAAACTGAGGAACAGGAAAAAGTGAAGCTGTTCTCAGGGTGTTCCTGAACTGTAAAATTTCTGAGCAGTTGCTCCAAGCAGTCTACTCTCTGTTATAAATAAAACAGTATCTGTGTGAAAATATTTATCTCTTTAGCTAGAGGGCTTGCTTTCATATTGTCAATTTTGTTTTTTTTAAATACCATTACATATCACTGTAGAGAAGATTAACACCACCGCAGCCTGGGTACCAGTCAGCTCTAATTAACATGCAAAGCACACATATTTGTCTGAATACTTGGGGCAAGTTCCTTCAACCGGTGTAAAGTCTGCAAAGCTGCATAGCTAGTCACAGTCACAGAGTCACAGAGTGGTCAGGGTCAGAAGGGACCTCTGAAGATCATCCAGTCCAACCCCCCTGCTAGAGCAGGATCCTAGAGTAGATCACACAGGAACACATCCAGATGGGTTTTAAATGTCTCCAGAGATGGAGACTCCACAACCTCTCTGGGCAGCCTGTTCCAGTGCTCAGTCACACTCACAGTAAAGAAGTGTTTCCTTACAACTTTAATTATTTTTTTTTAATATTATTTAAATACTTTAAATAGTAAAGTTCAATCTAAACTTAAGTTTAGTCTCTGCATTTATTTTCAAAACTTTCAAAGCTTTCTGACTGTGATTCACCATGTGTTTTCAACAATACAGCTCAGTCATTTCCTCCGAGAATCATTCTCATACCATTAAGCCAGCTGAGGAAAAAAACTATTTTGAATGCACATTAAAGAATTTTTAAATAATAATTTCTAATGCCATTACAGATCACCAAAGATGGAATATTTATCCCTCCTTTATTCTTGATATTAACAGCTAAACGGTTTGATATTGGAACAAGCTGCCCAGGGCAGTGGTGGAGTCCCCATCCCTGGAGGGATTTCAGAGATGTGTAGATGTGGTGCTGAGGGACATGGGGTAGTGGTGATTTGGCTGTGCTGGGTTAATGGTTGGACTTGATGGTCTTAGGGGTCTTTTCCAGCCAAGGCTATTCTGTGATATTGACAGCTAAACTAGATTAATATGTTGTTTCAACCATGATAGTCATGATACCTGACAAATGAGGTTTGTAGAAAGCAGAGATATTTTTTATTATAGCTGGGAAAAGAGGGCAAGCCATTGAACATAGCACTGCTAGAGCTGGTTAAGTACTCTCTTGAGACAATGCTCTTTCATCAGTTGTCACTATTTCTTTAAGATCAGAAGCTATTCATAAACCTTTGCTAAGTCTGATACAAGTTGCATTAAGAAAGCCTGCAGTAGATTTTCTTCTCAAACTAAGCCCTGTCCACGTAGCAAAGGCCCTCACCAGAGAGGGGAACCCTGGGCAGAAGTGATTGCCACTTGGTCTGTTGTAACATGTATTGAAATCAGAGATCCCAGACCTAAGGGAATCACCTGTGATAGGTCAGTCCTAAAGAACAGCTCGGTGGGAGAAAACTTGTACCCTAGACCAGAAAATCCAAATTATTTGCCTGGGTTGTGAGTTCAAAAGTTCGCTACAGGTATGAGTTGGAAGAAATTATTCAGTTTCCTGCCTCCCATCTGAGAAGGGGGAGCAGAAGGTAGATGTGTTCCACACCACACCAATAAAGGCTTTTGATTTATCTTAATCTTTTCATATTATCAAAACATGAAATTGTGCTGAAAAACTTCAAGAGTTTTGAGCAACATGAAAACTTCTCCCACCCTCGCTAATAGTGACACAGTTACTGGCTTCCTGCTGCAATAACGCCAGAAAAGATGTGTCATTCTTCCTTTCAAAGACCTAAGTAGTTCATACAGACAAATAGAGAAAACCTTTTCATAACACTAAATCATTCCACAGCTACAGCTACACATGAGAATGTCCCTTCTCAACTCTTTTGTGAGAGTTTTACTGGTGTACCAAAAACATATGGTACAAGAAGGTTTTGTACAGAGAACCAAGTTTTATGGATGCCTGACAGAAAACAGTGTATGTAGCAACAAAAAAATCAGGTTTCATATCTGGAATGCTGGTTTCATATCCTTCATATCCCAGGAGAGAATATATTCTTGCTGTTCCTCAGGTTTCCAAAGCTTTGGAATCAGCTTAAAAAATTTAAGTCAAAGTTTCCTCAAGCAGACAGTAACCTGTTGCATTCAGCGTAATTCTGGCATTGCACACCATGAGGAAACAGTAAACAAAGGATCCTGTAACATATTCTGTAAGAAATCAGATTTGCTCTCACAGCCTCTCCCTATTCTTGTGAAGTAACTTTGTGCTGTTCAGTCAATTCCTTCAGTCTCACATGTCACCAGCTTTCAGTGGAAGTGGGGATAATTCTAAAAGGTTTTCTAGTTGGGTACTAGAAAAGAACACAAACCGCTACATCCATATAAGAAATAATTTCCAATAATCTTGCCATGATTAATGCTTAGATACACATAATTTTCCTGAAAAAAATTCTCAGCATTAACTTCAGTATGGGACACACTGTTTACGGTCCTGTTCCTTACAGAGGCTCATGAGCAAAAATTGTCACACAATGAGATTGATCCCAGTTACAATACGGTCCTTCATGAGTTTTCTGCAGACAATAAGAACATCATTACAATTAGACACTGGTGAGGAACACTTTCAGCTTCAGCAAATCCTTGTCACTCTGACTCTGGGGGCCATGAATAACAGGCACCTTCTGCTAACATTCTGTCTTTATGTGGCTTTTGTTAGTCAAACTACCCTCACGTAATGAAAACCCAAGAGAATGGTTTCAAAGACAACTAACTTCTTATAACACTCTTTTGACTGCCAGCTCAAAAGGCTTTTTATAAAATAAAAATAAATAAATAAAATCAATCACAAGCTTTAGAAATAAAATAATTATCAGAAGTAGATCTGATTGCATGAATGCCAGCTTCAGTTTACACACAGAAAAAAACCAAGGGTCGCTCCTACAGACTGGAAAGAAAAACACCTGCTGAACTGGAAGAGAAAACCCTGCCTTCTGAGCTACACTACATTCCTAACCCTTCTCTGGAAAACCACTGTAATTACTGGCAGGAAATTCATGAAGAAGTTTGAGAAACAAATGTTCACTGTGCATGAATTATATTTCTATTCGAGAATTGCTACACAGAAATAGGTGTGCATCTGCTGTCTCACTATGATGTAAATCTGAGATTCTGAGGACATACCAGAGTTAGAGAGCATGAGCAGACCAGCTAAGCAACCTAGATGGTCTGTCAGATGCCCCATGATAATATCCATCTGCCTGCTAGGGTATAAAAAAACCCCTGCAGAGTAAATGCATAGGATATTCATCACTGCCCAAAAGCATCCAGAGGAGCCTGCTCACGGTTATCCAGCATAATGCACGTGTGCAGTACTTTCAGTTAGCTGGGTGGACAGATGTCTCCACAGTTTGCACAGCAGACCCTTCCATTCAAACAGTGGGTTGGTGGGAAGGGTACAGCGCACACAGAAAGCAATCCAGGAGCTCACCATGCCTTTTCACAACAGTCAGCAGGTATGATTCATCCTACAGTCTGTCACATCTAGTCTAAGGCTCTGCATCTATAGCATGTGTGAACCACCGAGGAAAAGACACAACCTAAAAAGCCAGCTCCAGCAGTAATCCTCAAAACACAACTGAAAATAGAGTAACTGGCAGCCTGTGACCCAATGGATTTGTATTAGGCAGGATAGTTATCTTCTGTCACTGCATTTGTATAGAAAAACGCAAGTGAAAACATCCAGAGGAACAAAACCCATGTTTTCAAGGAGCAATCACTGAAACACAGAGCACTGCTATGCTGGCATTTTTCATCAGAAGAAATTACAAGCAATTTCCCAAATAATTGTTTTGCCTTCCTCATGTTCCCCGAAATATCCTTCTTCCTCTGAATAAAAAAAAAATTTAAAAAATGAAATAAATTAATTTTGTATTATTTAGAAGCACGAAAATGCAACAACGATAAGTTCAGTGGCCTTGGCAGGATGGTGAACAGCTTGTTTCAGCTCACCTTAAGTCAAATAACTTTTTGGCCACATTAGACAACTATAAGTGAAATCATATATAGTTTATACTTCCACTTCACAGCCGTAAATTACTTCATGCCTGCTCCAGGAAGGGAAATAATGTGCCCAAAACATTAGCAAACTTTGGCTTACTGAAGAATTTTCAATAAAACAACAGCCTAAGCAATTCCTTAGCACCAAGTCCTTTGAATTACCCTTGTCTCCATCCTCTGCTACTGAATACTTCTAAAGTATGCTTTTCTTACATGTAAACACCCTCCTCATTCTCAGGTTCTGAACTTCGTGAACTGAGTCAGAAAAGATAAGCAGTAAAAAGCTTTCATGTGGGCAAAATTTTCATGTCAGAGACATTGGTGAGGAGGTCTTTAGAAGTCTTGGTCATGCGTCATTTTTCATTTAAGTCAACCACCTCACCTAGCACTAACCTTTTCTAGAAATCAGGTACACAGATGCTCATGGAAGTCACTGGAGAGGGACATCCAGGATGAGTCACCTTCAGAAGCTGCCTGTCACATATTTCCTCAAGGAAAGGGGGCACTGCCTTTTTGACGTGCCTGCCTTCCCCCACAAGTGCCAGAAATGAGCTAAAAGATGAGCTTAGGCAGTCACTGTGGTTTCAGACAGCTGAGGTGAGACGACTCTTTCCACTGCATAAACCGAGAGCTGAACGAGGGTAAATTTCAGAGGTAGGAGAGAAAGAAAGACTGCTATATTCTGTTTTCACAACTAGTCATCTTCTAACTGCTGTTTCCCAAAGTAAGCTTTCCTTTTGATGGACTACTTCTTTTTGGGACGCTGGCGTGAATTAGTTTTTTGGGGAAACCGTAGGATCACTGAATTTGTTGAAAATGAGAACCAAAGACAGCAACTGAAGTCTCCCAGAGTTAAGCCTCTCCAAATCACTGGCAACTTTTATAAAAAAAAAACACCTCAGTTATAACAAGTCAGCCACAAATCTAACAATTTTAAATTTGCATCTTCAAAAATAGGTACCTGAAAGGAACCATATAAATTTGTATTTGAGGCAACTAACACATACAAGTTTAGTGCTGGTGCAGCCAATGACACATTTCCTCTGTTTTATACAGACAGAATCTTTTTCTTTGAAACCAAAATTATCACATTTCTGGGTCCTTGAACAAAGTCATTCTTCTAAATGATGCCAGCAGATTGCTTTGTGCAGATCTGAATGTCAGAGCTCCACGCTGACTTTACTTAATGCTCGCTGCAGAAACCAGGTAGAAGTTCAACAGATAATTTCAAAATATTTCATTGTAACCTTAGCTCTCCCCCATCTGTTACCATTATAATATCCACGGGCAGAAAGTCTGCAATTATCTCATTCTTTCCAGTTGCTAAAATCAATTACTTTCCAAAGCAGCTTTTAGGAACCCACAGGGCAGTTAGGCAAGTGCAGATCAGAGTCCACATGCTGCGTGATGTTCATGCAGGAATATGTCCCTGCCTGGCCTTCAGAAATGACTGGTAAGCAATGGCAGGAGTGGTTCCCAGGCTGCTTCCTTTCAGACTCCCTTCAGCCATCAGCACTTCCCAAGACCACATCTCACTTATATCCCATCAGCTGTGGCAAGAGACAAGCACAGATCAATAGCAAATTCCCATAGGACCTCAACGCTCTTTGCTGTATTTGGCAGACTTCTGCTTACTCAAATGGACCCCTAAGTTCCTCTAGATCATCATCACAGACCCCGCTGCAGACAGGCCAGCTGATATTAGCCAAAGATTTTGTGCTATATATAAATCTGGGTTTCTAAAGCATTTTCTCATGAATGACAATTTACACAGCTGCTAACTATAATTTTTGCTATGATCAGAGGTAACTCATTTTTAAATTCTAAATTAGCAAGAATAGCAAACAGATTCCTGGTGAAAAACATCAACCATTTCCTTTATATTTAAAAGCATATACCCTTCCTTGGTAGATTTTGGACACCCAGGCACTCAGGCTTTCAGACACATTCAAGATGTGGATCCTCACTTTTCTGCCTCTGATCTTCCACTCAGTACAACATGCTTACCAGGAATATTAATTAGCTCATTGATTGGCATTGTTTACACAGCTGATTTGCTGGTCTAAAAATGAGAAAAATAAACTGAGTCAGTACTAAAATTTTACTTATCACCGTATTGAAGCTCTGTTATGTACTTTTTATAGCCTGAAGAAATCATTCTGAAAGTTCAGGAGATCACCACGCTTCTCTGGTAATACCAGCACGTGCACTTGTTAGCTCAGATACTTACTATGCCTTTTCTCAATACACAATTTACTCTTTTAACAAATATTGTTAAAAGCAAGCTGTTGTTCTCCTAAAGCCCACAGAGTTTGTATTAAACTGCAAAATCATTTCCTTCTTGGTGGCTGCAGGTTGGCCAGTCTATACTTCTCCAAAACAAGCCCATTCTTGCTATCCTTAAGTATCTTTCTTTTGAGGGAAGCATTCCCAAAGTCAGCAGTGAGCATTCCCTTGTCTTTTGCAAAAGGCTGGAAAATCAAGGCCACTGCCAACTTGTAGCTGCACATAATGAAGCTGCTGAGCTAGGTATCTGCCATGCCAGAAATTTTAACAACATGGGCACTATCAGAAGAACATAGTCTTTGGAGAGAAATGGCAAGACGACACAGTTACAAAATGAAAGCTGGAGGTTGCCAAGCCACAAATTGTAACAAAAAAATAGTTCAGATAGGGTCCTAGCCGTGGGGTTTTTTGTTTGTTTTTTTTTTTTTTTCTGGAGTGCAACTGATTTGGAATAGTTCTCCACACAGTGGTCTTTATTGATACCCTGGTAATTTGGACTTCGCACTGCAGACTACTTCCTTGTCTATTTTAATTACCTAAAGTAATTATTAAATTATTTAAACATGTACATTTGCTAATACACACAGGAACTAGACTTATCCCAAAGCCACACTGTGGCCACTGCAGCACTGATGGTTAAAGTAAATTCAGGTGAAAGCAAATTTCCAAGCCATGCTCATTTCTCCAGGACTACATGTCCTATTTAGAGATGAAATCAAAAAAGCAAGCATCTCAAGAAGTCCATCCTAAGAATATATCATGCACTTTTGCTTGGTGGAATTTTACCTCTTTGTTTTAATTGCAATAACTCACCTCTCCTTTACTGAGTCATAAAAACAGAGTTAGAATGGCCACTCAGAATCACAGAATCATCTAGGTTGGAAAAGACCTTGAAGATCATCGAGTCCAACCACCAACCTAACACTGACAGCCTTCGACTATACCATATCCCTGATATGGTGTAGTATTACACCATATCCACTCCAGCTAGTACAAATTATTAATTGCAAATATGGAAAAACCTTAAGATTCGATGAAATACACATTCAGCAACCTGATGGGCCAAAAGTTCAATCAGCCAAATTTGGAGATCATGATTGAGAAACTACCCCTTGGGGGAAACTAAACTTTTGAAATTGATGGTTTGTTCATTGTACTACGTAATAGATCAACAGGTAGAAATGAAACAATGCAAAGTTTGCATGAAAAACTGTGAAAAGAAAATTGTGTGCAGTTGAGAAAATAGTAAATTGTAGGAAACACTTTTCATTCATGGATGTTCATGTAAGAAGGAAAAAAAAAAAAAATAAAAAAATCATCTGATATTTCCTGCACGCACTCAATGGAACACAAACAAAGCACTTCAAAAACATCTGTTTGTAGTAACCCAAGGTTAGAGAGAGGAGCAGCACTAAAAATATCTTTGAATAGCGATAATAAGAAAAAGATGCAACAAAGAACAACAGGAAACTTGTAAGGATCATTTATTAAAATAAACTTCTTATGCATATTATTGTCATGTTTACAAGGGGGTATGCCTCCCATCTCCATTCCCCACATGCACTGTTGGATTCCACATGCCACGTATGTAGGAGTGTCATCAGGTTGCAGATATCTGCAGACCAATTAATTCATTTTGCTTTCCTGCTGTAGAGGCACTGAGCAGTTCAGCTGTACTCACTACAGCAATACCCAAACACCCTCCTGCTCAGGCTCTGGCTGAAGGAAGTATTAGCTCCCAAATGATCCTTTTGCAGATAAATGTTTTCATATTGTTCTTGGTAAATTTTCATTCCTCAGTTATTGCCTAATAGGCGCAATAAATATGGATTGGCTTGAAGCCTTGGCACCAATACCATCTTGTTTCTGCCTGCCCTTCCCTTTCATTCCTACTTTCTTCCTTCACCCTCAGTTTTGGCTCCACCATGACTAGTTGAAACTGCACCAGCAGCATCTCAGTGATTTGCTTTGCTTGACCTTTCTGAGGCCTGTTTCTGCCTTATGTTAATAAAATTGCACAACAATATCAATACTGCAAAATGGGACAAGCAGATACTGAAGCTGTCCAATGCTGTTTTATTTCCCCATCCACTTCCTTAAATGATATAGAATTTACATGGCCAGTTTATGCTACCAGTGCTCATCATTCCAGCCTCCCCTGCTCAGCACACCACACGCTAAGCACGTCAACTCAGAAACACCTTGAGTCAGAGGTGGCACTGGCAGATCCGAACAGGATCCCTGCTCTTAGGTGTTATCACTAAGATTTGGATGGGCACCTGGAATGATCTTACACTGCCCCACTGTAAAACACACAAAACAAGCTACAGCTCAAGCTACATAGAGTCTACCTGTATTTGTTTTACACAACAAACTCCTCCAATTTAATGTGAACACAGAAAAAGTCTCTTATACACTTGTGGTAAACCAGAACGCAAGACACCGTAATTAAGCCACCACTTACCTCAGTGAAGATAAAATAGTTCAGTCAAGCACTGGTTAAATGCAGTGATACTGACATGAATCACTGCAAGTGAAGAATTATTCTAGGATGGCAAAAGGGAATTTAAAGGTTAAAAATTAAGTTTTAAGAACATAAAAATGCATTTTGAACCTGGAATGGCAAGTGGGGGAAACACATATCCATTATCTCATGGCTTTCATCTTACAAAGGCATTTTTGAAGCCATGAGTTAACATGAGCTGGGTTCCAGACTGCAGAGGTACTGTCAGGAGACGATTCTGGTCTCTGACCAGAACAGGAAGACTTTGTAGGTTTGAGGTATGAAAAATCCTAGTGTTTCCCAGCAAACTTCACTCAACCCTTAAAGAGCCTTAACAGTAGAGTAATATTCTTCTATGGGCTTAACTGGATCTAAAAGGACCCAAAAAAAATCATCCTTGTTTGATTTCCCCTTGAGATGGCAATTTTGACAAACTAGTGAATTCACAATCAAAGGACTTTTGAGGGAAGAATAACAATAAAACAAAGACATTCTTAGTTTTAGCCTAAATGACATCTTTTAAACACACTTGCTTAAGAAAATGAGTGTGGTTCAAACACTCTGGAGGCCAGTGAAACTATCAGTCAATTTTGACCCATGTCAAAGAGTTTTCCACAACATTAAGTTTTTACACATTCCATGACAATAAACGGCCAGTGTACATGACTGAACCTCCATTGAGGAAAACACAGCAGCGTAACTTCTCCATTATGACTAGACAACAAAGAATCTAAAGAGAGCCTCAGCTCCAACACAGAAGAAACCAGACTTCACAAGTGCCACACTTGCAATGTTAAAAAGCTCAGTGAGAGTACAGTAGTCAGCCCCTCCATCCCTCTCTGCGACTGAGTAAAACCAGACTACCCAGGTGAACGCATATGCCAGATTCAACAATTTGAAAAAAAAAGAAAAAGGCGGCACAGCAGATAAATTTACCCATATTTGGAAATTTACTTTGAAAAGCTGCCTCTAAAATTGCCACTGACAAGTAGAAAGGTTAGAAAAACTCAAAAGTGCCAATAAAAGTTCTGCTGTCAAGAAAATTGTCTACAAAATTCATGTTCATGGGTCAAAACCGAAGGGAGGGTAAAAAAAAATAAAGGTGATTTTGAACATTGTGTTGTTTTGACTTAGTATTTACACAGGTCTAGTCATAACCAATGCTCCGAAAGTACACCAAAAATATTCAATTTCATAAGGTATTCCTTAACTTCAGCCAACACTAAATGAACAATACAAGAGCCTGTACTTTCCTATGTAAACATTGCTCATTTTTCAAATTATAGAAGTACAAAGTTACATTTGCAATTCCTGTCTTTGACACTTTTTCTAAAATTGTGTAAGAATAGATGAACAGGAATTCAAACACTGAAGTAGAAAGAGAGCTCTCCCCATAATTATTTACATTAAAAAACTGTTGAGGAGAGGAAAAAAGTGAATAAAAACAAAGCAAAAAACTTAACCAATTTAAACAAACTTGTAATACTTCTCTACCCTTTGCAGTATTGAACAACTTGTGTAAAATAAGAATTGTTAAAAGTTTTAGGAGATAACTAGTCAAGAAAAAGTTCTTTGTAAATATTTAGCCTTACACTGTTGTCAACATCAGGGGTGTGTGAAAAGTGAGCACCTGAGAAAACTTCACATTAGATTCAAAGGCAGAGAAGTCTAAAGAGGCTGCTCAAGTGTTATTGGGAAGAAGGAGGCTAAAACTATACTTATGCTGTTCCCAGACAATTTGAAAAGGGGCAGCAAAACTATGTGTGGACACCTAGAATTAATTGATGAAACTATGAGATAGACAGAAATCTCAACTTCTTTAGTTACAAAAGCACTTTGGAAAGAGTTTTCTCCCCCAGCTCTGGCATCCCTTTGGATGAGCTCTTTCATAATTGGTTATTACACACAGAAAAGTCCAGCTAGTGTTTTACTTCAATTCACAAAAGGTCGTTGTGGGACTGCTGAATTTGGATAGGGCATTAGCTGACATCAGTACATAAGCATTTCTGACACTTGCGACACAGCTTGCATGGCATTCAGGCTCACTGTTGGTGTTGTCCCATTGACTTAGGGATTAATTACGGTCAGGATAAATTTTTCCCTGCACATAAACCAAAAATTTTCAAGGGAGAAAGTGTTGGCTTCTGCTCAGCAAAACTAGGATTTTTCTCTTCTAAAAACTACAGGGGTGCAACCCTTGTCTTTATTTCACCATGTGAAATTAGTGTAACCTGATCATCTTTATTGAAAAAACTTCCTCCTTTCTTGCCAGGGGTGCAGTGGTACCAGAATACACCAAACAGGCTCCAGTGCAGGTACCAGCACAGGCAGATGACGTATCTCATCTCAGCCTGGTGGCTACGGGCTACGAGAACCACCAGCTGCTAATAAATATTTAAGTCAATCATTTGTAGTCCAGTAGGGAGTAGCATGAAGCACAGTAAGGCAGTGTTTCAAATTTGGAATTCTGAACAAAACCTTTGTGAAATTACATTCTGTGATTCTTTGTTTTGCATTGTCGTGCCACTCTGGGCCCTACTGTAATACTGATTATTTCCTCAGGGCATGCTTCCTTTCGCTGCATCACTGGGCAGGGAATTTGTTTTGAACATCATTTACATCTTGCTGCATTGATTGTATAGAGTTTGGATACATCAGTAACAAAGAAAATGAAGAAAGAGAGGAAACCTTTGATGGTGATTCCCCCCAGAAAGCTTGCTTGCTATCTGCCCTGAGTAAATACTACAGGACAGCATTCTCCAGTGGCAGATGGGTTCAGCTGTACACAGACTCTGCTGAGCCCTCAGAGCACACCATCTGCTTCCTCAAAGGTGGGTTCGTAAAAGCAATGTTAGAGGTCATGTTTGAAATGCACAAATTCTGGGAAGAAGCATGAGTTTTTAAATAGAAGTCAGAGGTATTGATTCAGGGAATGCCACAGACAAAACAAGCAGAGATGGAAGCTGCAGGGTCACTGCCTCCTCTGGGAGTTGAGACAATGTAAAATTACTTTAGATAGGAGGTTCGATGTAGCTGAAGGGACACTGCAGAAAGGAAAGAAATACAAAGATACACACACTGTATGGTAAACTTAGGAGGGGATAAGCAGCAATCTGGCAAAGCGTTAAGCATAAAGCTTTACATTATGATGGAAAGATGGAATTTTAAAACACTGCACTGCCTAAGTAAGTACAAATACCTCTTTCCTCTGATTGATACCTTATGAGTCCATTTTCTTCAGCTTGAGGATAGGTGAGCTTCCTGCTGTCTCTTCCACTTCTTGTTGCCATCTGGATCAATAGCCTTGGGGCACTGCATCTAGGCTGGGATCTTGTAATCTTTCTTCTCAGCCTTCACTTCTGCTCTAGTTCCTCTCCCACTGCATAATCAGCTTTATACCATCAGCCCAGCAGAAATGATCAGAAGTCCAATAGTCCCTACACCCTGTTTGGCTCCTACAGCATGTGCTTAAGAAGTATGAGCCAAATATGAGGACAAGGGGCCTTTGAACCAGAGCACCTGCACCATCCCATGGGAGCTTCACGGTGCTGTCACCACATTCTGCCAATAGAATGAAATGCCTCAGGACAGGGCCAAACGTTTCTTCCAAATGCTGAGTGTCTTGTGCTTAAGGAGAAAGTTACAACAGAGCCTGGGGACTACCTGTGTGTCTCAAGCCTCAACAAAACTGTATTGGGGTCTACAGGCCAAGAAAGTCCTGACACCGGTCTACAAAGAGAGGACAAAGGCAAAGGTGGGCACAAGCAGCTACCTGGACTCAATTCTTCACCACTGCCAATGACAACCACCTGAATCTGTGGCCCATGGCCATGAAATGTGTTTCCTGGTTTGGCATTTTGAGTCTTCCACCTTTGACACTTGGCAAGGTGGAAGTTTCACTTCTCCAAATTCCGCACCCAAACATATGTACACCAAACACTTAGGAATAGCATGACAGTGCAATGCACAGAACTCGGAAAATAGCAGGTTGAAAAGGAAAGAGAAAAATACCACTGAAAGTATTGGCCATGAGGAGGGAAAAAAAAAGGACATAAAGACATGAAGCTTGTGATACAGTTGTGGAACTTGCTGGGTGATCTTTTCAGCAGCAGTTCCATCTATCAACACACTCGTTTTATTTTTCCAGGCTTAAACAGTCTGAGCAGAGAAAGGTTCTATGTGCTACAACCAATCTAAAAGGAAAATGTTCCACTTCAAACCTGAGTGCTTTTTATCCAGGCCAAAAAAGAATTCCCTCCAGTTGTCAAGTTGGTAGCACACGCACAAACAATCCAATTGTTTCAAAGGTGCAAAAGTTATCCATAGTATTGGGGAGGGTAGGGGGGTGGAAAGCCACATAGCTGGGAAAGGGCATTTCCCTAACAGAAGCCAAAAATGGGAGAGACAGCAGAGTGTTCTAGTTATTGGATATATCAGATACGAGTACAACTAATTTAGTGACAATTCACAGTCTAATACTTACTAGTGAAAATTCAGTAGCCTAGCTGCATCGTTCATTAACTTACTCTAGAATCTTACTGCCATGTCCAGTGAACATGCTTAAGGAAAATGGCCAGAGTTAGCTCACACAAATCATCTGGCCTGCACCTTTTCCTCACCTTGTGCACTGTGATACTTACTACCTTCATTTAGCTGGCCACTTTTGCACAACACCATTGAATTAAATCCTTCCCATTAAGAACAAAACAGAGATTAAATACATGTCTGACCCTCCTCAGAGGTCAAAAACTCATTGAATATGGAGTCCAAATGTCCTTAAATCAGCCAGCCACATCTATAGTGTCCATGTGTGATGAAAAGAAGGATCCACACAACTGAACATGTCTGCCACTTGGAGAAAGATCAACACAATGGGTACATGATTCTATTAGCTTCAGTGGAAGGCTACAGGCAATATTAATTCCTTGATGAATATTAATAATAAGGATAAGTATACCTCAATTTACTTTCTCAACAAAAATGACACTACCTCATTTCTGCTGTTTACATGGGCTTCCATCACATTTTTTTCATAATAGAATAGATTATTTAAGTTGGAAGGGACCAACAACAATCATCTAGTCCAACTGCCTGACCACTTCAGGGCAATAGTGCCCCATCTTTAGACTGCAAAGGGTCATTTCTGAAGGAAAAAAGCATAAAGAGGCACCCCACAGCTTTGATCAACCATTTTCCAGAACCTGACAGTAAAGAGGCCGATTTCAACTATTGTTTTCATAGGACAAAAATTATTTCTCAGTCATAGAAATACATAGAATCATTTGTCCCCGCTTCCAGAGTCCAAATGTAAGCAATGATATCCTTCAAACACACCCACTGAAAATTGTTTCTTCTTTTCTTTTACTGAGAAGAGCTGAGAAAAATCTGACCAATTCTTTGAGAACAAGTATCTTTTCCAGGATTTTTCCCCATCCTTCTTTAGAGTGCTGTGATGAATGATACTATGAAAATCAGCTGTATGAGTTCACATCAATCCTCCTTGCACAAGACTTGTCTGAATCGGATGGGCTCTGACTACTCTGAGTCTATCAACAGAACAGGCACGCACTTTAGCTGGAGCTTGCTGTGCTCATGGGCATAGAGTTTGACTCAAAAAAATCAATTACAGTTAAAATGCCTTGGTGTTGTCCCTTTCCCTCTCCTTTCCTGTAACCCTACATTGTAATATTCAAGGTAAATATAGGTTGGACAAAATACAGGTTTTGATGTTCATCTACCAAATCACAATGAACTTTAGTACATGTTAAGGAAAGCACCAGCATTTTGCAGGATCAGGGAGCCCACGAGAATTCACATACTGAATTTAAGTTTTTAACTCAACACTAATCCCTTTGACCCCATGTTTTCCAAAACTGGAAGCCTAATCCTCCCTGAGAACCTAGACTGCAATGAGAGGTTTAAGATCAGTTCCATGCCAGACAGGTGATTTGAGTGGAATGCCACAGTCAAGATTTCTCTGTTGGCTCTCCATCCCACTTTGAAGCCAACGAAACATGATACTTCATCCCTAGTGGATGACTTCATTCCCCAGAAGAGCCAATTCACACTTAGCTCCTCAGATTCCTGCTTTTAAGTATCCCTGAAACTAGACAGGATGTTTTGACTGGCGACTTTCGATTACAGGTTAAAAAATGAAGTGCGGAACTATCTGTGTGTTCACAGCTGCAAAAGTACATCTATGTCCAGTCTTGTTGCAAAAGGTTACCGTTTTCCTAAAGAGGTGGGTAAAACGCATAAACAAGTATGAAGGTGGGACTTGGCATCCAGGAATCCTCCTTTCAACACTACCCACTAAGATTTCCTCTTGTTTTCTTTCCATGTGGCTACACAAATCCAACATTTCTTTGGGCTGGAGACCTCCCAACCCTGCCACCTCAGTTAGCCTGGGAAGTAGAGGTCAAGGCACTCTCCTGCCATCTTGTTGTAAAGCCCCTTTTGAGGAGGAGGGCCTTGCAGTCAAAATCTTGGCATTGCCTACACCAATGCTCTAACCACTAGACCACAATGTAAACAGGAAGCAAAAATGTTTTTTTTATAAAAAAGCAAAGTGCTGAGTTCTTTGGATGTTACAGGAATTTACCCTCTAGAGAAGCCTCAAGAGTGATAACACCCCATGAACTTACCTCCATGTGCTGGTCTCCAGCTGGGAGCCAGGCTTCTGGCAGTCAGGCACTGTGGTACCCGACTTGCTGGTTCCTACAGCCTTAATACACCCTGTGATAAAATTTGCTGGCTACACCATGAGAAAACAGAAAAGCTGCTTCAGCTATAGGAACTTTAAACTAAATTGTTTGGATGATTTCTAATAGACATTCTGTAGAAGTGCCTTGAGATTAATTTGGCAGAGCAGAAGGAGCTATTAAAATTCCTAAAAATAACTTGCCCACATCTAAAAATACCACACTGTCGTAGTTCAATAACTCAAGCCATTTAGGGTTGGTAATTAACATAAGCACTAATAAAACTACTGTCTCTTCTTTTCAGTGAGAGAAAAAAAAAATGTTTTATTTTTAACTGCATAGGACCATGATAAACTGGCTTTAGTGCTTTAGTTCTTTTGTCCATGAGGGATAAAGCTTATTCGTCCTGTGCTTGGTGACTGGTAACTTTGGGGAAGAAAAACTTAAAAGAGAAAAAAAGGTCTTTGAGCAATGCTTATGCAAAAATTCACACATATGGACCCATGTGTATTCATTATTCCAGTGTGGGATATTGTTCCTTCTTTTTAATCTTATTTCATATTTTAAATTTCCATACATGAATCAATTTATATAAAGTTGATTTTTACTCTTCTTTTACATCCTGGGAACATAAGAACTTGTGTTCCACACTGTTGAGCTGGAACTGCACGAAATAATGAATGACACACTTTAAAACACTAATAACTGATCAAGCATTTTCATGCTTTAATGACTTTTAAGCGCTCCAGTTATAATATTCAGCAGTGTAAATAATCTTGACATTCAACATCTCTGCAGCCTGTTGAACCACTTTTATATGCCTCAAAGACACAAGAGGACTGAAAAATACAGCCTCCTGCTCCATTTTATACTTAAAAATGTACAATTTCATGAAATTATTTTAAGGAAATGTATGTTTCTTAACAGAAATGTTATATTTGTTGGCAACAAATCTTAAAGGACAAGGTGAATATTATATATCTATATAGGTCTGGAAACAATGACAGCTAGTATTTAATATTTTTTTAAATTAAATCAAGCACTGAGTTTCATTACTCTTCAGAATAAAATGAAGTGGTAAGCAAGTCAATACCTAGGCAAGCAGGCTAAAACATATTCTCTTAGGGGGAACATTACTGGGACTGAAGAACAGTTAGTTTAATTGGAAGCTATTGTTCAGGTAAGACTGAATTTAAAAGAATAAAAAAGGAAGACCAAAGGCTATATTTATACACATTTGAAAGTATTAATGTTTCTCTGTATAAATTTCTGAAGACACATCAGCACCATAACTCTTTCTCAGTAAATATTAGAGCAGTTAGTGATATATTCTTAAAATTTTACCTACTTTCTGCTCAACAGCCCCAGATGATGCAACCCACCTGCTTTCCTTCTGCACACCCTCACATAAAAATATATTGGACATACACAAATAACAGCAAAGGAAAGATGCAGATCTAGATCTTTACATCGCTGTCCTGTGTCTCATCAGTCCTTCAAGACAACCTCTCAAGTGTCATACAGGTGAACAAAACAGTCTAATTTGAAGGAGTTAACTACCCTCTCTCACACACAGCTTCTAATTACTTTACTATCTACTGCCATTTGATTACATTCAGGAGAGACAAACCTGGTTGCCAGCTGAAGAGCCTTGACTTGGGCCAGAGCCCCAAGAAGGGGCAAAGACCAATACCCAAGCATTCATCATTCAGAAATCTTCCAGCAGGAGTGATTTTATCTCAGAGATGGTCACTCATGAGAATCAGGGTCTCTCAGAGATTAACTGAATCATATGTTTGATGAAGAAAACCAAGATACATGTCTTATGTTTTACAGCACACCTGTCCCAGCAATTTGCAGGAGGGATGGTGGCTTGATGTCACCAGATAACCTCTCCTAAACTCCTGGTTCCTGAATGAGGAGAAATGTGGCGACCCACCGTTGCAGTCTCACTTTGCCACTGCAGTGGCTGGGTGCACTCCTTTCTCTGCTCATTCCCCAAGCACAGCTGACAATCAAATTGGGATTCACTCCAGTGACTTAGAGCTACTCAGGGCAGACATTCCACCAATTTCAACCGAACTTGTAGATCTTTCATTCAAATTTTTATGTTAGTTTTTTTAGGATTTCTGTAAACTATATGGGAGTTGGGTCACTCCTGCTACAGGTCAGTGGATTAAAAACAACATATACATTCCTTATGTTACTAATGCAGGTAATTCTCTTCCTCTCAACATAAGTGACAGTCCTTCTAGAGATATTCACTCATTTTTTTCTTCAGCAATTCAGGATACCTCTGCAACCTTTTACCAAAATTATCACCACAGATTGTTTTCTTCTCTTTAAAACAAATTAATGTCAACGTAAGAGCAAATGAATCAGACTTATGAGTTCATAAGCATCGTGTTTCAAATCAAATGATGGTACTTCACAAACAAAGTGTACCGATACACTGTAATGTTCTGGCTCCATAAACAAGCCCACTAAAACACCGTTGGGTACAGTAACTCTGATTTAAATTGTATTTAAATATGAGATACTTTTTCTCTCATCATGACTTTAAACTGTGTGAAAAATCTAAAATAAACCAATAGACCCTCCCTTATTCTTGACAAGTTTCAGAAATTTGGGACAGATTTGAGAGAAGATGTGGCAAACTTTGTGCTCCACCCTCTCGAATAGGCAATGAAGGGATCAAATTTTTTCCCAGTGACTCCACACAACAATCTTTCTGGTTACTTTTCATGGTCAAGTAATACAGTCTAATAGCCACCAACAAAAGCAACAAAGCTTTGTTGTGATGCACTTCATTAAGCTAAAATGATTAACACGGTTACGTAAACTCAGATTACAGATCCTTCAGATAACAGACACCATTTTCACAAAACATGTGGGTCACCTTACACAATGAGCATTTTTACCTCAAATCTGCAGTGTGATAAACTTAAAGTGTCTCAAATTTAGTTCCAGGAATTGACAACCCTGGTAGCTTCCATTTTATCTGTATTTCATTCAACTTCTTTAGTCTCCGAGTTAGTAATTAGTAACCTACCCAATAGCTCACGCTGCTTCTCACTATAAACTCTGAAATAATCAGAGACTTGTATGTTCCCCTTAAACATCTATGCTTATTACCAGAGCATCCTGTCCCCTCTAGGCTTGGAAAAGAGGAAAAGAAAGGACCATAACACCGTAACTATGCTGTCAGTGCGGGTTCATGAGCAGAGGGTGGGATACTGAAAGCTTCTGGAAAGAGATTGGGAGCACAGCAGAACTAGTGAACAATTCAGTTAATGATAAAGCAAATGCAATCAGTGGAAGTACTAAATGGTTAAGACCTAGAACGCCTTTAAAAATATTCCTTGATAAATAATTTTTAAAAAAGCAGATTTGAACTATCCTTAAAGTGAGGGAAATTAAAAAAAAATGCCTAAAGGACTGATTTACAAGGCTCTTTGCTTCGTTAGTTCCCACTGACCTCAGTATGCAGAAGCTCTTTGAATTTAAGCCCAGGACCATGGCTTAAATTTAATGTTAGAAGAAAAAACAAGAAAACAGTATCTTGAATGTAAAACCACAGGTTGCTCTTGATACAGTGCCCACATGTAGTTTAGTTAAACATTCTGCTACATCCCTCATCCTTCTCCTGTTTATTAGCCCTATCATTATGCCTTCTTAAATTAGTGTCTGATCTTGAAACCTGCTTAACACAACTGCATGACATTGCTCATGAGTAAAGCCAAGCATAAGCATAAACGTTTTTAGGATCAGTTCAGGCTGCTAAAAAATAGTCCACTTCCTTCTCTTGGACTGGAAGAAGAAAAAAAAACTCAAATCTTTCTTAATGCTTTAAAATAAGAAATACACTCTAAAAAAAGTAAAACCAATATTCTTGTACTGCAGTACACAGCAGTACCATCACACTTCATAGACTGGTAATTGAACTTCATTGTCATTAATTCGGTAACATGTCCCTTACATGAAAATCATTTTAAAATTACTAATGTAGGGCATCACATCCCTATCCAATAACCATTAACAATAGTTACAGCTGGACTCATGCTACTTAAGCCTAAAACGCACTGACCATATTGTGATTACAGCTCAACCATTTTCATATTTCTCCTCTCTCCAGACAGTATTTTGATTTCAAGCTCCTATTCTGCAAATGCCAAGTTAGAAGTTGGAACTACAGTGAGAATCATGTGTGTTTCCTTAAAAACATGCAGAAAACTATGACAGATAAAGCATTGACCTGACAGCTAGAAGCAAGAGATTTGACCATTTACCCTGGATAAGTGACATGATTCCAGAGCACGTACTACCCCATCTACACTTAATGCATGCCTGGAGGGGCCACAGGCGTTTCTGTCTGTATAACAATATGTTGTGTGCACACCCTGAAGGAACCTGCACCGTTTTGATTCGATAGCTTCAGCACAGTTCAGTGTATCAGCAAACTGAAGTACAAAGCTTTCATATGTCTTCAGAAAAACCCTCAACTTTGCCTTGTTCACTGACCATTTTTCAATCATGCTATTAATGTTTTATAAGTGGTGTGGTTTAGGAATGATTATGTGAAAAATCAATCAATCATGCAGTTACATTAGATAGTGTTAAGGTTCATTAAAATAGCTGAGACCCCAGCTAAATGGCTAATTGCTTTGTATGATAAAAATTATTATTTGTTTCAGCAAGGAGAAAACAAAATTTGGGAACTGGCCAAAGATGCAAAAGCAAATTACCAGAGCGCTCAGAGCGCCAGGCAAACCTGAGTGACATCTCCCATGTGGCAGTCTTAGTTTGGGCTTCCCCAAATAGGGAAAAATTTTTGGCCATGCTCAGAGCTGTCCAAATTCTGCCACCAAGGAAGACAAAGAGCTTTTCTCTGACTTTAGAAAAACACAGATAGTGTAGTAGAGCCCATCCCATCAGCCTGTAGTATGAAAGCTATAACGTGCTTGACCCCTGCTCTCTGGCTCCTGCTACTAGCACTGACTCAGCTAGAAGTTGGACTTCTTTTTTCCCAACAAGTCAAAAAGGGTCAGATTTGAACTAAGACATAGCTGGAACTGGATCGATTCTTGTTTCCCATTACTTCCTTTTCTTTCAAATTGTCCACAATAATGCAAGAGCACAGGAGAAGTAGAAACCCCTTGAGCAAAAGAAATGCTTTCGAAACAAAACTATCACATTTGTCAAGGACATTTAGCAATGGCTCATTTTGTCAGTAACATTCCCCATTATCCTTTACATAGGCAAAGCTTTTGAGCCTTACTAATTAAGCCTACAACCACAAGCGCACACTAAAGGGTATGCGTTTGAAAGGAGTGAATCTACCCTAAACATTTAAGGCCAGGTCTAAAAGATGTAGCTACACAAATTAGGCCTTCAAATAATACCAGAGAAGCACGAGAGTAAGCGTGTATTCTGCACACACTAACCAACAGCCCATTTCTCTGCCTAGAGATTACCAGTGCCTACACTGCCTATACTCTAGATTACCAGTGTAAGGGAACAGACATAAGACACAACTGCAATTTTCTGAGCTGCAGAGTAAAAACCACTCTGAAGAGAATCTATGCAATAGCTGTACAATGGAGAGCACAATCTTTAAACAGTCAGCTTTAGGGAAGAATGCCCCTTTGTTCCATCTGGCTTTCTAGTCCATCATCACAAGCACAAGCCTCTTTCACCATCAGACAGGTTCTCATACAGTATAAGAACATACATGTCAACATAAAGGCATCAACATCAAATGACAAATGGCTCTGCTAATGAAACCTAACACAAGCAAAAGGCAAGGCACTTCTGTGAAGGACAGTGGTAGCAGGACTCTCAGATCCCCTCTCAAGGCTGACATTTTTCACGTGCTGGTGCCAATTTCTTCTGAAATTTGACACTCTGACTTTCCTCCTGGAAGAAAAGAACTCGTACCAAATATTGTTCATACTTTAGGGCATGATAGACATTGAAAAAGTGATTATAAAAGAAGTCTTACAAGATCTGTAGAAGTCAGTATGGACAAAAGCATCGAGTTACTGCTAGAGTCCTCAAGAAGGATGACTGCAATAGACAAAGATAATCAACTATGTGTGAGCAGAGCATGTGTCTAATTTTAAACATGTTCCTAACTTACTAATGCACAGTCAAGGAATCTGAAGAGCAGTGTTGACAGAAATTGTCATTATAGATAACTGTGAGCTTTAGTAATCACAAATGATACAAATTTTGTGTAGAGGAATCAGCATGAGAAAGATCAAGGCAGAAGGTAATCAAGTGTAATGGCAGCTTGGAGAGGCAAAGAACTGTACCCATAGAAGGGGTGTATTTCTTGTCTGCCACACAGGGGATGCCTCACGCACCCATTGACAGAGCAATTAGATGCCAAGAAAGCCTCTGTAAGAAGAGGGAAGGACACTCACCAGTAAATAGTTTTACTCTTTTTGTCCTGGAAAATGGTTTTCTGTTATTTATTCATTTTCCTACACCTATCTGAGTGTAATCACTGCTGCTGCAGACATGAGGCTTTAAGGCTACAAAACACAAAACTCACAGTAAGAGGAAGCATATTTCATTGGATTACCTAGAAGAGCTGAAGGAAGAACAAAGGTATGCTATTAACCTTAAAAAAAGACTCAGTTCTCAAACATTCTGCCTTTTCTCCAAATGGTCTATTAAAGATACTATCCTTTTCTTTTTAAAACATGGGTTCTCAAACACAGGTGATATGTGATCGTTCTCCTGATAACTTTTCAAGCAATTAGACAATTTCAACCAAGTTGGAAACTTTAGTATACCAAGCTTTGAGTAGTAGCTATATACAGAAAGAGACTGAGAGGTGTCACTACTAGCACAACCTTCACTAGACCTCAGGGATTCCAAGCAGGAGTGACACTGTGAATGCTCCTAAGACATGAAAGAGCCTGCATGATTTTGGATGCCATATCTGACTGATAACAGGCCACAAAGTCACATAAAACCAGTCTTTATTGGATGCAGTGTACATGCAACAGCAGTAACCTGCTGCAATCTCACAGACATCACTTGGTGGCGAAGGGGCATTTGATTGATGCAGGAACAATTCCAGCAAAAAGAGAGAAAATCTTCCCAATCTGCTTGCGTTACGTGTTCCTTACATACGCTCTTTCTGTCAGCACTGTTACCCAGTTACCTTCACACAGGCTTTAAGAAATTACATTCAGTTTTGTACTGTGCCACTAAGAGCGGGTATTGGGCGGTTGTGTACTCCCAAATATAAGGCCTTTATCACTGCATCTTCCCAGCATCATTCCTAACACTATACTTGTTCTTTCATCCTGTGAACAGATAGATCCCCTTTCTTTTAGGCATTTTAACTGCCTGTTCTTATGATCTGAGAAGGCAAATAGTAGAGTTGGTCAAAATCAGGATAAACTCCTCATGAAAATTCAAAATGAAAATTCTGAATAGTTTTAGCCATGAAATATGAATGCTTGGCAGAAAAAACTCCAAATGTCAAATGCTTTTATTTGTATTGAAATAAGTCTAAAAGCTATGGAAGTTCCCTATAGCATCCAGTTTCTATTTAAACCCTTGGGGCTGAGTGTATAGCACAGATATTGGGACTGACAAAGAAGACAATGACAGGCAATTGTTACTATGCATTTTATGCCTTTGTAACATCTGAAGCCCAAGGTTATGGTTAACTGTCACTAAAGAGAAGCAAGGGTTAGAGACAGGAGTAAACTGAGCCATCACACAGCTGACATCCCTTGACATGGGATATTTACAATTGCACTTGGTCTCCAGCCTCCCCTCCTGCTGACAAACCCTGCAAGTTAACACAGTAACACACCCACAGCTAATAATTAACCTTCTCTGAACTAAAGGTTGACTTTTTCCAGGGGACATAAATTTTCTTTTCTATTACATATAGAAAGACTGATGACCTTAAGTTGGAAAAGGCCCATGTTGTATAGGTTGAAGAAAACCACATTTCAAGATATATTTCATTATCAGTGACAGAGAAAAAAGATTTCTTGCTTCCTCAAAGGGCAAAATAAAAGAGAATTCAAAAAGTGTTCCCCATAGTAAACTGACCAAACCAATATTTCTTCTAAGTAATCTTTCCTTTATTTTCTCTAGCATACTTCAAGAGTCAAAGATTCAGGAAAAAATAATATATTTTCCTACCCTGTCAGGTCAGACCTACCTTGTCATGAAACTCTCCCAGTGAGCAACTTGGTTGAACACACTTCTGCAGGTTGATAACTGCTTTAAAGTCTATACAAAAAAATATTATGCCTGGCCCAAATTTAACCACTGCTACAATATCGGTGCATTATTGCCTTTGCGTTACATAAAATAGATTAGATTGAGGTCATTATAGTTCTGGTATAACTATTACTACAACTTCTAAAAATGTTAGTGATGTCATTTAAAATGCTGCTGGAAAGCATTTAGATACTTTTGCAGAAGAGCTTTTATTTAAGAGTCTATAAAGACAAGAATATTTTCAGGAAGTGTCTAACTAAGGGTCTGAAACCCTTGAGTTAAGGGACTTGATTTTACAAAGTATCAGCACCTGCTATGAATTTTTAAATTCCCCAAGAACAGCTGAATCCTCAGTGCTTGGACAACTTGGTTAGAAAGTTCAAGTTTGTCTTCTAATTTTCAAGATATTTCTTCTGTCTTACTCCCCACCTTCCTACACATCCAAAGCAGCTCTAATGGTAAAGTGTATTCTCAAATAAACTACTCTTTTAAAGACGCAGTAAAAATCATATTGACTTACATATCACACAATTTTCAAACTCATTTCTGAGGAATATTTTGTAGTAGTATATCCATACTACTACAGCTCATAACTTTCCTCAGGCATATGTCTCCTAAAACTCAATAACCTGTTCAGAAAGTGAACTGATGGCAATTTGACACTCTGCAAGAAAAATTATTCCATTATACTAAGTTTAAAGCAGTCCAAAGTGTAATTACTATGTTTAATATTTAAAATTATTGATTTTAATGGCAATGTATATTACTAAAAAATGCAAACAAGCTCATTAGATGCAATTTTACATTTCCTACAATACGAATAAATAATCCTTTCCCTCTAACAACTCTATTTAAAATACCACGCATGTTTGATCATAACGGAGAGAACAGAAATTTCTGCTTCAGACTAGAGTTAGTCTTTCTTAGGTCATTAAATTGCTACACATTACCTGGGACCTAAAGCAGTAATTCACTGCCTTTCCTTTGAAGAATGGGCCTTTGAGTAAAAGGTAATTTCATACCATGCGTGCACATAGGTGTGTCTGCAGAGCCAGACACTGCCTCGGGTGCAGACGTGGGGAAGGTGCTGCAGCAGTACAGACTGAAAGAGATGTTAACACAGGGGCTGCTGCCCTCTGCACTCCAACCCTCTCCCCGACAAAACATCTCTATGAATTCACACAATTCCTCAAGTTTCACACGATGGTCATGGGGCTTCAGTCCACTCGCTCACAGCCCACCTGGGCTCGACACCACTAGAGAACAAGTGCAAATGCCTTCACAATCCAAATGCCTTCTTAGGTTTCCACCTTAGATCAGCATTCAGAAACAAAACACAGGTGGACTTCAGTAGTGACTTTAGTGATTTTATCATTCACACAACGGTGCAAGACAGCAGAAAAAAAAAAGATCATTTAATACAGGGAAAAAAATAATGATTAAGGTAAAATATTGACTTCATTACATATGTGTGCCTGAGAATTAATTGCCTGAAAAAGCTACTGTGCTAACACACCTGAAGTCTGAGACATCCTCTCTACCCAGAGAAGGGACAAAATGAGTAACTGCATATAATATTGTTCCTCTGGTAAATTAGATAATAAGCTCTATTACCATGCCCAGTCTGTTCTTGAATTTCTCAGGAGAGACTGAGCTTCATTAATTCAAGGAGAAAGATTGCTCCTATTCCCTACAGAAATATAACCAGAGGAGGCCACAATAAGAAATGTATGACATTTACAATTCTGTATCAGTACAGGGAAGTGGCAGAAAGGTGACCATTTCAAGCGCAAGCAGCAAATTCAACAGCCATCACTGGTAAAACCATCAAGGTTTCAAATCTGAAATGGGTCACTGAGTCAATTCCTTTGCTATTCGAGCCAGTTATATCATATCATTGCTTTTACAATCAGACAAATACACATCTTGGGCTCAATGGGACACTTTCTCCTCCCACAAATCCTGTCTGAGCACTGTTCCAGAAATCACTGAAGCCATCTGATTTCCTATCTAAATTTATTCATGACCAGTTTATATGCACTGTTCTTCTTCTAACCAAAGGGAAAACTGTTTATCATGAAAGCAGTTGAGCACTGGATCAGTTGTGAAACACCTGTTTTTGGAAACTTTTGAAAGCCAGCAGCACAGGACCCTGAGTAAGCTGGCCTAACTCTGGATTTAGCCCTGCACTCAGCAGGAGGATGGACAAACCCGACCCCAGAAGTCCCTTCCAGCCTGAATAAATCTTTCATTACATTATCTTTTTTATCAGAACTGTGCAGGAACTGGTAGCTTCTTGATGGTAGCCTGTTGGCATACAACAGAGAATCACACAGCTCTGCTACACCTAATAGTAAAAACTTATAAACTACTTAATCCTGTAAGTTTATTTTCATAGAAGTTTTACAGAACCATACCAGTTTCATCACTGGTAAATTACATCTTGCCTCATGTTCCCAGAAGTGTTAGAGAGAGAGTGTGTGTATGTGCATGCACGCACCCATGCGCAGTTTTGGGTGTCTCCACGGACCACATTTGATTCCACCTAAGAAGACTTCAAAAGCTGAATGCTCAAGAATCAAAGTGTACTGCAGCTAAATTAAAAAAGACCATTAAACCTAAATCACTGTTATAACAACTCAATACACCATCTTAAAATCTGAAGGAAAATAAAATTACTGGTAAATCAAGAGGAGAAAAAAAATGTGAGTAATATTACCTTAGATTACTGCATTTCATGCAGGGGATTAAGTCATTTCATCTGGAAGCTTACGCAATGCTGCCATAAGCCTGCTGAATCAAATCTCATAAAGTTTATGTATCATGTCCACCACAGGCAACAGAGCAAATACTGATGAGACTGGGAAGAGAAGTCACTGCTTGACTGAGCATGTTCCCTTGCACCGCTCTTGGAAACCCACAAGAAGTCATCCCGCAAGGAGGTGAGGTAAAGGCATGAGGCCACGCTTCAGTCATCAGGGAGCAGGAGTGGGACTGAGGGCCCTAAGTGCTTCACAGTGGGTGCATGATGATACATAGAGATGGGAAGCTTGGGGGAAACTTCACACTGTATTGATTAGGCCAAGTTCTTCCAATAAACTAATCAATCAGCATGGACTGCATTTCTGAGAAGGAATTTACCACGCTGATAAAAGAAGCAGCATTTTAAGATGTGTCTGCCCTCAATCTCATAACATACAAACTTCGATACAATCAGAGCAGAACTTCAGTGCAGGCTCATCACAAAGGGATTTTATGGTCAGACCAGCCCAACTGTGCTGCAGTTAGACAAGTAAGCGTACAAGCTCCAGGTCATAAGATAACATGGAGTCAAACACCTCACCTCTGCTCTTCTCCCTCTTCCAGAGCTACTGCCTATGGCCCACCCTAACTAACCACGCACTTGGCTGAACACCCCACCCTTCCGTCCCAAAATAAACCTGCTGGCTCAGTTTACCAGTTTAACTCTGTACATTTTAGCCTAGCACGATTTTTTTTTTCTGGATTTTAAGACAAAGCAGCCTGCAGATGCAATGTAACAGTCAGCCAAACAGTTTTAACAAGGCATCACTAACAACCAAAACTTCCTTGAAACTATTGTATGGCATAATTATATGCCTCAGCTAGAGCATTTATTAAAGATACACCATCACTGAAGATAATTAAAAATTATGCTTCAGAGAAAGGATGGTTTTAATAATTCAGATCAACAGAATAAATGTTCAGATACCATATCCAAAGGCATAATTGCATTGTTTTAAAAATAATCACAATGATTTCATGGAAAGCAAGAGGGTTTTAAAAAAAAACAACAAAACAACCAACAACAAACAACAAAGTACGATCCATTAGAGCCAGTCTTGATTGCTTAATGTAAATGAGCACATCATTATGGTTACATTAATGAACTTTTTTTTCTCCTAAGCCTGACATATTTGTGTAAATAATCAAAACAATTAGGTGAAAAGGATTTTTACTTACTATATACTCATTATTACTTAGATCAAGAAAAAACTTGAAGTTGTTTGGTTACTAATTTCATCAGAAAGGATTGGAGGGGACTAATAAATTCCCATCATCAGCAAGCACAGTTCAAAACAAGAAGCTGTTTTTTGGCCAAGAGACAACAAAGCAGGGCTGCTCTTGGTCCAGTTTTTACCCAAACAGGCTATGAATTGTGAGTTTTCATTTAGTATTTGGGTTGGCCTACAACATCAGAAATTGGTCTGCATAAAAATGCTAGAACCTGGTCCAATGATGGGAGTGAGAATATTTGTTACTGGTGGAGCCAAGTTTCAGTCACACGATGCTATAGACTCAGTGTCTGGCAGTCTTTGTAGGAACTGGCGGTAACTCTCAACTTGATCTAACAATGGAAACATTTTCCAGAGTACAAGAGAAAATGACTGTCCAAGAAAGTCCACGCGTTATTTTTGGCAGACAAAACATCGTTTATCTGCCTAAATGCAATCAGCTGTGCTACATGAAAAGAAATTTCTAACTAAAACAGGTATGTGTCCATCCAAGGTGGGAAGAAGGAACGGTTAAACACATTTGGGCCTGTAGCTTTTCTAACACTGAAATTATCTACAGGCATGTCTTAAGTTTTCAAAATTCACTCAAGAGTAACCAGCTTAAGATGGCAACTACAAAAAACTATGAGGTATTTTGTCTTGACTGGAACATAAAGGAATATATAGGAGCACCTCTCCTATGAAGAAAGGCTGAGAGAGTTGGGGTTGTTCAGCGTGGAGAAGACTCCGGGGAGACCTTATAGCACCTTCCAGTGCCTGAAGGGGCCTGCAAGAAAGCTGGAGAGGGACTTTTTACAAGGGCATGGAGTGATAGGATGAGAGGTAATGATTTTAAACTGAAAGACGGTAGATTTAGATTAGACATTACTATGAGGGTGGTGAGACACTGGCACAGGTTGCCCAGGGAAGTTGTGGCTGCCCCCTCCCTGGAAGTCTTCCAGTCCAGGTTGGGGCTTGGAGCAACCTGGTCTGGTGGAAGCTGTCCCTGCCTATGGCAGGGGGGTTGGAATGAGATGA
Organism: Podargus strigoides; assembly: GCA_028020825.1. Taxonomy (NCBI): domain Eukaryota; kingdom Metazoa; phylum Chordata; class Aves; order Caprimulgiformes; family Podargidae; genus Podargus; species Podargus strigoides. The sequence goes on along the minus strand of CM051623.1, from coordinate 9,342,726 downwards.
GCTTTGAGGTCCCTTCCAACCCAAATCCTTCTATGATTCTATGATAAAATGATTTCATACCTTCTGCACAAAGAAAATATACTACCTAGAGGTATTAAGATGCACAGCTTATACAAACTTTCTTTTATCCAAGCACTTCAATAGCCTTCATCACCATTAGATCTGAGCACCTCAAACAAACATTGGAGGATTTTTTTATTTCTATCCCATGATAAGGTTATTAAACTCAGTTTAAATACTGAGAGCTGGGATTCAAGACTGGACTGACTGTCTCAGTCTGCATGAAAGAGGAAAACCCTGAATGAAATGGGAATTAAGTAGAGTTGTCATCACTCCAGGCCTTATTCATTAGGCTGACCATATTTCCAAACTACTGTTTTTCAAAACTGAAGCAGTGCATACACATATCCCTCTAACATACCTACTTCTAAATGGTCTAGGGTTATAAATTGCAGATTTGGGTTTATTGGATACTACATCACATATTTACTGTGCCACATTATTTAAGATCTTGCTTTCTGTTCTTTCATGCTAAGCATCAGTACAGGTGCCTATGAATGTGGTACCCCTAAAGGGGCATGTTTTGTATTGCTTTAATGACTGTCCTGGTCAGGACACAACTGATATTTTTCACCTGATGTGCTTAAGATTTCCCTATATCTCCATCAGGAGAAGCAATAGTTTGCTCAGAAATCTTTGCCAGAAGCTTTCATATGAAGCTGAATACACACTGTAGCACTGAGAGCAAAGCAAGTTGGCAGAGCAATGGGAAAAGTACCTCCATGGGCACAGAAATCTAATGTGACTGTGGGCCAGGGGAAACCCACTCTTAATCCCCATGACTGTCACAGTCCTCTGAGGATCAACCCTGCCAAATAAAACTGAAAACTTGGGGAGATAAACACCTGCCTGCTTTTCCTATCACACGGTTCCCTTAAGGACATCATCCCACAGGGAAAAATTGTTATAAACTGTTTCCTTACGGTATGCACATATAAACTCTAACTCCTTTACAAGGTCAAGAAACTAGGTGTTTTCTCTCTTTCAGTCCATAAAAGCTTCAATACAATAAAAAATTTACGTGCAATATCTTTGCCTCCCTTGTCCCAGCACACTCTTGCTTCTCAGCCTCTTTCAAACAGAATTCCTGCAGTTTGAAACCAAAATCACTTCTCAGCTTGCTTTTAGCCTGTCATCATTTCAGATGGCTTTGGAGTCTCTTGGGGAAGAGCAACTATAAATCTGTGGACAGTTACCCTTTCTTTTGTCCATGTGGCACATCCACGTGCCTCCTGCAGTTCGGTGTGCCAGCCAGGAAAGGGATGTGCAGAGGAAAGAGCCTCACCAGGGCTTGGCTTTCAGCTTCTGGCCAAACGCTTGACAGCAGCCCAAGGAGATGGCGCTGAGACCTTTGCACACTCCACAGGCCACATGTTGTGGCAATCAAAGACATGAAACGTAACTGGAATTTTCTTTGAAATTCAAAAATTTGGTTGGTGGCACCAACTGATCAACTGACTGATATAAAGAGAGGTTTAAAGAGTTACCATGCAATTCCTGGTTTCTCAGGAAAACAGGTTAATGAGTTTTTTGCTGCATAGAAATACTTGGGCCCTTTTAGGATTCTTGCTCATCCTCCTCTACAGCCCTCACACAATACCACTGAGTGTGGGAGAGGGGGGAAAAAAAGCAAACAACAAACCAGTGTTGACCGAAGAAGATGGAAAAAAAAAAAAAAGATGTGTACATCTTTCAAAACTTTACTTTTGGAATTAATCCACTGAAACCAATTGTGGGGTTGCTTCTTTATTTCCAGCTTCCCAGGACTCCCTAAAAACTTTCATACAAAAGCTTTTTTCATTCTAAGCAAGTTGCCTGCGTTTTTAAAAATCCCAGTATATAAAACAAAAGATAATCACATTGTGAGGAAAGGATTAGGATTTTGAGTGCCTCCCTTTTCTGGAGGGTTTAATCACTAAAGTGCTTGGGCTTTCAAAGGACAGTGTGCTGAACGTTCTAATTGGGATATCCCTTTAAGACCTCTGAAGATATGTGGCACAAAACCTGAGGCTAATAACTTCTAGAGGAAGAAATATCACTCTTCAGCTGGGAAAAAAAAGGCTACTCAATCCCTGCTGTATCAGAGAGTCACCATTTTTGCAGCACAAAATTCCCTTTCCCAGCAGCTTGTTTCTATGTTAATTCAATATACATGGAATTCAATATATAGTAGAAATTAGGTCTTAATCTCAGAGCAATTTATTTTCTTTTTTATGCTTAGGTTATCATTTTATACAAACTCATAATTTTATTCCACACACAGAAAGAAAATGATAGAAAAATTAAAAATTTAATTTCAAATTCAACTGTACCACCTGATTACAGAATAAGGGAGGACTACAACAAAAATATTTTATGTTCTTGTCAATATGCAATTAAAAATACTAATGGAAACATACAAGAAGGCAAAAAATAAAATTGCAAAGAAAAATATAGCTGACATTCCTAACTTCTCAGTGCTTGGGTCTGCAAAAAAGACTTTTGGCAGCATTGTTCTATGTGTTGTCCTAGACTTTTTTTGCCTTAAAATACTAAAGCTGAAAACAAACTCTCTTCCCTGCAACATCTTTTCTCTCCCTTCTCTTCTAAAAGAATTTTTGATAACTCCAGCCTACATATTTCCTTGGAGAAGGGCGAAGATGTAGTGACATGCTGATTCTGACAAATGCCGATGAGACCAAGGATGAAGCCTCCTTTTATCCCTCTATCTTATTTTCTCTGTGGTCAAAACTCCCAGAGGATCCCAATTCCATATATGTAGTGGCCCAGAATGACCTCTCAGGAGAATTCATAGGTTTTCATATTATTTCAGCATCTTCTTGAAAAACACAAGTCAAAGAGAAATAGAATACCTTTTTCTTTTTTTCCTCAGGGACAGAAGTAGGTTGGACTTTTCTGTGGCAAAGGAAAGGCCATTTCTGGATCTTAGGAACAACCCATAGTTCATAACAAACAAGAAAAGTATGACCTTCTCCAGTGACTGTAATAAAGAGTCACAAGACTGTTTTATGATACAAAGTCTTAGATTACTTTGAAGTACAGAGGGCTAAACCAGGCCTGTATTGAAAACATAACCAGAAACATTGTTCTCACCTGGAAGGGTCCTTCAGTACGAAAGCTTTGGGATCCACTGATAAATTTCTTTGCCTCCTACATGAAATATTAGACAGGGTAACAACTTTTGATGCCAGCACTAAACACTAAACACTAAAATAGACCTGGTTCTCCTCTTCCCATCATGAGCTTTATTTGTGTCATTTCACTGGCGGCCAGGAAGTTATTCCTGCTCCACTTAGGAGTGAGAGATGATACTCCCAAGGTGTCTGGACACGGCTATAAAGTTTCTTCAGTCATTTAACAGGGAGAAGCATCCTCTGTCTAGAGCATTTTGTGAAGACTACAGCTAAATTACTATAAAATGAGATTTTGCAAATCATGTTGTAGACATCAGTATCAGCTAGAGTGTTCTATTCAATGTTCACCTTATTATGGCTATGTTTGTGCCTTCTATTTTCAATGAAATAACAATATTTTATCCACTGCCATGAGCAGTTATATCACTCCTCTAGTTTGATGGGCATTTTCCAAACATTTACTAGAAAGCAAAGAGCGAAAGGCTTCGTTTAATAATATTATATAAATTTCTACTCCCAAACACTCTGACTTTTGCAGCCACAGCGAGACTGCCATAATAAATTTGTGCTACAGCTACCATCTTTGGCTGTAGCTAGATGTTTCACAGCTAACACAGGTACGTCTCACATCTTTCATGCTGTAATTTCACTGGTACTTGTAAAATTCATTTTAAAAATTCTCCATCCTTGAAGATACAGAAAAGCCATACGGACATCATCCTGGGCAGCCTGCTCTAGATGGCCCTGCTTGAGCAGAAGGTTGGACCAGATGATCTGAAGTCACTTCAAACCTCAACCATTTTGTGACTCTCTGGAAAGCAAACGCATCAACTCGTGCAAATGCACAAGGTGAACAAGTTTTTAAGACTATATAACTACTTCCATACTAGCCAAGAGAGATATAATAGAGAAACATGCATATTCAATGCTTTCACTGACAATTACAGAACAAAGTGCATGCGAGGGACACTGCTTCTTAACTCCATTCACCAGGAGTTTTATGTCTCCTGTGGTTTTTAATCCTCCCTAATACAACAGTGGAATTTTTTGTTGGTGAGATAAGTGGATAATTCTTTTTCTTTTTTGATCCCATCAAGCTTATGGCTTCTCAGTTTCTTAACCTCAGCTGATTAACAATCAGCTCTTACATACAATGAACAACTAACATTTACTCCCACTGAATTCACCATACATTTCAATTTGGATAAAAGAGCCTTAACCAAAATTCTAACTTATAAGGGGTCACTTTATTTTATAAAGATACAGGAAATTCCAAGTGTCTTGATTTCAGTGTACATCTCTACAAAACTGCACCTTTCCAGAGAGGTTCCATTAGCTCCATGCACTTTGTTGCCCACTGACATGTCCCAAGCTCGTGGTCTTCAGCACCATGCAAAACTTCACGCAACCTTCCAAATCATAACGCATTTTCAAACGCTAAGTTCAAAACACTTTCAGGTAGTCTTGGAATCATCTCACCACTGACAAAGCTAAGGAGGGGGTAAACTGAAGATGTGCTTCAGCGCTGAAAGAGGACTGTATAAAAATCCTATCTTTCCTCTGAACCATCTCAGTAATACTGTCTTCGCAGATCTAGGATACAACTAACAGTATCACTTGTACTGACTTTGGTCAGGGTGGAAGGCAATCCATTGCTTTTCACAATCGCACATAGGTACAGTTTACCTGTAATTCCTACAGAGTCAAAAAAGTGAATAAGAAAAGACACACAGTCCTTCTCTTTTCTCTGATATCTTGAATGTCTACACTCATTACCTGTACTCAAAAGCCTTCGCAAACAGTGTGGCTGTAGTGCTGTGAATAAGAGTTTAAACCATCCTGCTGAAGCTGAACCACCAGCAACTACTCAGATCCCACTGGAATTTCAGAGCTGTCTACATTTAGCCTGTACCCAGGGCTAAACTGTAGCAGTTGTTCTACCACCCAATGACCCCTCCCCAGCTGAGAATGGGAATCAGGGAAAAAAGGGAGAAGCCCCATGGGTTGAAGTAGAAACGATTTAATGAAATAACAAAACTAATGAAAATACCAACATAAAGTATACAAGGTTCTACTCAGCCTCATCCTCAGGATCAGCAGCAGGAGCAGAAGGCCAAGAGAGAGAAGCCCCAGGAAGAGGAACTCCACCCTCACTGAGCTCCCTCCTTTTATAATGAGCATGATGAAGTGGTATGGGATACACCTGTGAGTCAGCTGCCTTGATTGGATCTCCCAGCTGACTCAGGGCTACTCATGGCCTGCCTGCATGGCTGGCCCAGGGTTCTGTTCCCGTGAAACCAGGACAAGAACTAAGGCTGACTTTCCAGACTGATGGACCAACCACTGTCTCTATTTCGTAGGACATATAGTACGTAAATCTTTGAGACAACCATAGATTTGACAGCACTGTTTTTAGAGATACATTCCAGACAAAAGCAACTTGCCTAAGGTCACCTAGCAAATCAATGGCAAGGCTGACATCAAACTCCAGATAGACCCTCCTCCAGTCTCTCATTCCAAAATACTTCATTGTCACTTTCAAAATCTAATCTGACACAAATTGATTTTGATTTTTAAAAGTGAAGAAAGGTGCTCTCATAATCGAGCAAATGCTCATTAATTAACTTTCTGACCAGATTGTCTGAGACTGTTTGGACAAACAAGAACACGAATTCCTAACAGATTTGATTAAATTAGTAACTACAGCAAGCTTCTTTTCCTAATAACTAGGTTTAATAGAGCACATTATTTAATATCTTATTTGCACAGCCTAATGAAACAACCATTAACGTACTTTCTAATCCCATCAATACCACTGCCAGCAGAGATGAAAACATGATAACTTTAAGGTCCCACAGAAGTACAGAAAAAATCTCAATGGAAAGAAGAAGATGGAAAGAGAGTGGGAAAGAGGAGGTATTTGTAATTATCCAGTGGGCCGTAACTCCTGTGTAAATTAAGCCTGCATTTGATGTGGCTGATGGCCCTTCACTCATCTCTGTGGTCGACATTCCTCCAACCTAACTTTAGGGACGTTAGAGAGTCTCCTGAACAGTGAGCCTGGTTACTTTACTACTCCCTCTGTGAGCAACAGAGAAAGAATTTAAGCCCATGGAGCATTTGTGTGGCTAGAATAGAACTGAGAAGCCAAATCTACAAGTGCCTCTCTTCATTAGCTGTCAAGACATCCGTGGCTCTCTGTCATTGGGTAGACAATAAAACTCAGATCAGCAACACTGGCATTGCTGCTGTGATTATTATGAGAGAGGGTGGTGCCTGCACAATCCAGTCCATACATCAGTGTCCCTTTAACCAGTGTGACAGAGAGCTCATCTTTCAAAGTGCACTGGAAAACTGGCCCAAGTACTTGTTCCGTTTCTTTGAGTTACAAGCCTGGTGAGAAATGGTTCCAATATCTCTGTACTGCATTAAAATCACACCAGCGGGTTCTATGTGAACATACTCAGAAGTCTGAATATGGCAGCTTCTGTTGTAAAGATTTAATGAGGTGATATTGCGAAACTACATACACTTTGCAAAAACTAGGGATAGGACTTACATATTTAAGCTTGCCAATTTGACTGCAAGTAGCCTGAAGGAGTCTGAGTTCGTGAAGACATTTAGGTTTCACTAATACAGCTTTTTAAAAACAAGTATCTCATGTCATTCTAGTTCTCATAGGCAGTACATTTCAGAGAAATACCTGCCCAATACAACAACATATATATAAGTACAGGCCAGTGACCTAACAAAATGTTGTTTCACTTGCACTTAGGGTTACTTGTGGAAGAAAAAAACCCAACAATCTATGGGTTCTGCTGCTTAATAAAGCCAAATCAAAGGGCTTTATACTTTTATCTCTTTGCTTAAGAATCAAAAATAGCATGCCAGCCAAGTACTGGGTCAGTTTTCTTGAATCCACAGATTACCAATATATGGCTAAGAAGATCAAGGTCCTTCTCATTAACCAGGAAAATAACATTCATACAGGAAAAATCTTCATTGTAGGTATTCATATATTCTTGTATTTTATATTTATGTATTCTTTAAAAGCTTGCTTATATATTCTTGCTCTCATTGTTGCTCCCTGTCTCTCAATATATATTAGTTACGCATACGTTAGATGAAGAACGTGACAGGCAATGCTATCAGAATTTTTCATCCAGCACTTGGTAGGCAACCCCAACAGTCTGAATAGCACACCAGACTAAATGTCTCAGCAGTTCATAACCTAGCTGTGGCTTTAAAGCACTCCATAAAGAAAAAGCTTCTCTTCAAGGCTTTGAGCAGCTCGCAGGATTAGATGTGCTTTATGTTTTTAACAACTTGCTTTCCAGATGTTAAATGGCTTTAAGGATTAGATGCATTTTATTAAAACCAGCATGTCCCAGCTTTGAGCTGGAGTTATCCACAACATGAAACACTGTTTATTCCACAAATCATCAGAGAACAGAAGGACATGACTCAAATCACCGGATTAAGGCAAGTGTGAGCATAGATTTAACCTAACATTTCTTTTTTTTCCTCTAAATTATATAGAAATGTCTCCCTTAGAGAAATACTTGTTTTCCTATTTCCATTCAGTTTTTGGACAAAAATGAACAATTTTTTTTTAAAAAAGGAAAGGTGGAAAAAATCTCCTCCATATACACTGCTGTTAGATGTGGTTTATGTCAAGTCACTAACTTAGTACTTTAGATCAAGCACTAGAGCAGACTTTCTGCTAACTGGCCCCCAATTGCTTCTTGTTGCAATTCCCTTGGCTGATGAATGAATCCTTCCACCTTCCTTGGCTTTTTGGTCCCTGCTGACCCCAATCCAGGCGTGTGCATTGGTATGGCAACATAAGCCACTGACCTCAATGAGACAGTGCTGGTGAGTCAATCTTCCACAGAGCAGAGGGTATGCAAGTGACTTTCCTGGGTCAAGGAGCAGGTGGCAGGATTAAAAGCAAACATCAAAATAAATATTTTCATCTTTTTCACACATTTCTTAGCAAAGATTCTTTCATTAGGAAATATCTTAATGAAAAACATGCAAAAAAAACTATGAAGCTCTTGTATTTTAAAAGGAATCTCTGCACCTCCCTATGCAGAAAACATGACCAAAAACTGCAGTACAAAGGTGATTTTAATCATCTTAGCAACACAGAATGGGGATCCAGGTCCTCATCCCCTCAGCTGCAAAGAGACCAGACTTTATGAGCATTACTAAGGAATTAGCTGTCTCAGAGTGACGTTATTAACTCCTTGCCATGTTTGAGGTTTGTGTTGGTTTTCTTTGGTTGGGCTTTTTTAATTAAAAAAAAAAAAAAGTGCTTGAGCAGAAGTTGAGTGGTAATCTATCCTGTTACAGCACCAGCAACCCTTATTACACAACTCGTAATACCTACCTCTTACTATGCCCTCCAGTAACCTATGCCTCCTCGAGAATTACTGGACACAAATTTCATGTCAAGTGAACAGTAAGATATATGTGGCTCAAACCATAACCCCCAGTGACAAGGCAGCTGTAACACAAAAGCCATCATCACTGATGCCAAGTTCATTAGCTCTCAGAAAAATGAATTCCCTCCACTGTGATATTGAACACTGACTCTGTTTGACACCATGACTCTATCTTTACTTCAAAGATTTATTACACAGGGATGACTGCAGTGAGATGTGAAACACTGGTATTAGTAACCTGAGGGTTCCCTGCCTTGAACTTTGTGAGCTGTACAGAATAAAGCAGGTCAGTTATTGAAAGTTGAAACCCCTCCACTGTCTGTAGCTCCAGTCAGTTGATGGTCCAGTTCATGGACAAGTCAGCATGTATTCTATTGACTGGCAACTTAGAGGATGATATCTGATGGACCAACCTGACAGTGCAGAGGGAACAGCTCTGTCTAAAGATCTTCAAAAAAGCAGCCAAAGAAGAAGAGCAGGCTCTGAGTTTGGGACATTCAGAAATATCTTCATGCCCCTTTTATTTTCAGGAATACAACACATTCCATGATTTTGATCCTTCTCAAAGGGAAGTCAGAACAAACCAACCAAACAAGATATTCAGCAATGAGTAAGAACTAATTATGAAAACACACAAGAACTGATTACAAAAAGTGTACTTAATGTGTTTGATAAGCAACTGTTCAGAGCTCAAAAATCTCTCCCTTTATATCATTAGACGTAGAGCTAGTGCAATTTCCACACTGGGATCCACTTCCCCCAGTGTTTTCACAGTCAGCTATATAACATGCCTGTTCTCCTAGAACTGCTGCTAGTAAAACATCTGGATCATTGATGGTGTCAATAAAAAGATGGCAGGTTTGGCACTGTGCTTTAAACTTCAAGATTTCCTTCCTGAACTCCTTGTATCACTTAGATCCCCAGGTAGTGCTGATGGAGGAGAGGCATGGCTAGCACGTAACACCACGCAAATGTCATATGACAGAAAGAAATCTACTGCTTCAAGTAGCTCTGACAGTCACCACAGTTACCAAAACCTCACATTTTTCTGCCAGATCTCCTATAGTTCATACTATTGCAGCTCACTGGCTGCTGGTGCATAAAACACCAACCTGCCCGAATCCCTCTTCCTCACAGTCAACTGACTCCTCACAAGACCCCTCGCTCTCACAACCTGAAGGCTGTCGCACACCACTAAAGAGTGAAATAGAGGCAGGAAAGGGCTAATAGGGTTCTTACACTCTGCCTAGATTTATCTTTTCCCTAAAAGCATGAGGAGCTGACACCTCTTGGACTCTGTGTCACAAGACTGCCATACCCACCACCCATGGGCAGGAAGGCTGAAAGACCAGCAGCTGTTTAGAGCTGTGCCACTTTCCTTAGCTACTCCCTATCCTGATCCCTGGGACTCCTGAGGCTGAGGAAGAGCCTTCCTCTGTTGGCATGAAAGTTGCCATGAAAAAAAGTTGGTTCTTTTTCACCTTAGCCTCCCTCTGATGCGAAATAGGAAACGCTGCTTTGAGTCACATTTACTAGATTAAAACTGCAGCCAAAGGCAGGTTTTGGATTTGCAGTTTGCCCTGCTTGTTAAAAAGGAAATGTTATAATTTTAACTTCAGCAGCTTCCTTGCAGATCACTTTTTAAAGCCCTGCCATACTCAGAGCTTACACTGTGGTGAGCCCTTCTAGACCCCTGCATCAGTTGGAAACCAAAGGTTCTCAAGTTCAGCAGATGTCTGCTGAAATAGAAAATAAATCCTTCAACAGAAGACTGGGAGATATGGGAGGCATGTTTCACTTGCTGAGAGAAATGACTCACTTCTGCTTCTCAGCAGACCTCGTTCCCTGTGGAGCTGCTGGGAGCCAGGGAAGGAGGGAGAAGTGGGAAGTGCAGAAGTAAACCTGCAAGAGCAAAGCTTTTAGCATTTTCAGAACAGCCCCTGATTAATTGCAGCTTGCAGGGACTAGTGGAAATAAAAGACACTTTCATTTCCAAAGCTTGCTTAATAGCATGATGACTGGCACTGCATGAAGCATACACATTAGCTAATGAGCAGTCGGCTGTACCACTGCACATTGGTCAAGGCCTTTGGGCTTATAGCAAAGCAATTGCGCATGCTTTTATATTTATGTATTCAGTGAAACAAAATCACCAAGTAAAATCTAATTATAATCCCATAGGTCCACCCTTCAGGATACTAGAGCAATCTCTACGACTGCACAGTACCGGCTGTGAAGGACAGCCTAAAGAGAAATCCCCAGGAAGGCTCAGCAAAAGGGCCAGAGAAATCACTAAAATCTCCTGACACATGGCACAGTGAGATATGACTATATTACAGTGATGAAAAAAAGTAGTCCCTTTTGCTCAACTGGTAACCTGTTTCTTACACTCTATTTCCTATGTTAACCTCTAGAAAAATTAAATAAAGGGAAGGAGGCATAATACCTCTTTAAAAAAAAGGACTTCAAAATTAATTAATATAATTGATCTAGAAAAATTAATCTTAACAATGTTTCTATATGGTAAGTGGACATATTAAGAACATTCCTGTGACCATAAAAATGGGGGAAAGACATGGAAATTAAGTGACTTGTGAAGCAGCCAAGACAATGAATAATATAAAAGTCATCATTTTAATTAAAATTTTAAATGACTGAATTTAATTGCTGTATCACAATGCTCTCCAGCTTCAAAAAACTATTTCCTTAGGCTCTAATTCATATCTCACTCATAATTGTGTAAATCAGGAATACTTTTGTACATGTCAGTGAAGTATGGAAAACTAATTTGAGGAAAGAAACAGACAATTAGTATCTGAGGAAGATGTACAAAATGTTGCTTGCTGCTGTTTCTAATGACAGAAGAAATAGAAAGAAACTTTCTTGAAAATCCACATAAATATTCCTGTGAACATAAGAATAAAGGAACAGACTTTGACAGATCTTCTCAAACAGCAAGAGAATATGATTTTCTATCTAATCATTCCTCACTAAAAGGAAAATAATCCTTGTTAACAAGAGCAGGAAAAAGCATCAAGCCTCTAGAACTTTTTTTTCCCATTTTTATTTGCTAAATAGATCTCGAGGTGAGAATGTGCTTTCTTTTCTCAGTAATTTGTCTTTGCCTTGAAATGAAAGCCACAAGCTATTTGATAAATGGATCAAAATAGCCTCCCATCCTCCACCCCCAGAGGAGCTATCTCTGAAGTACCATTTACTCCTTGCATAAAACGTTGTTTGGTAATAACTTAGTAGCACAAGGCAAGTATTGCAAAACCAAAGAAGATTTTTAAAAAAATAAATCACGAATTGTTGTTGAAACAGATTACATTTCTTAACTCTTTTCACTTCTGATGCACGACTGTGAGGAAAAAAGTGCTTGGTCAGTAGGATATTTGGAAAACAAGACAAAACAAAACCCAACAACACAGAAATAAAGGGGAAAGCACTGATGTGATGGTATGTGCACATGAGTATTTGAATATGAGGTGGTGAGAAGAGCAAAATTTGGAAAGATGTGGAAGTCCTCCAGCCCAGGAATTAAAAACATCACTATGCCCTTTGTGAGCCAGAAGAAACAGCAGGTTATTAGCAGTGAAGACCTCTCCAAGCAGTAATTCTGGTGAGTCATTCAGAAGCAAATTCACAGACTGGTATCCTCACACAAACCATTCAACTAATTACTATAAATAATGGACAAATGGGCACAAATCACACTCTGTTCACTAACCATTCGAGAACCAGGAGAAAAAGGGGCAAAGCCATAAACAATTTTCTAAGAACTGTTGTCCTCTGCTTTATGTCCAGCTCCCCACCAGTGGATGCTGCTTGCTTCTCCCTGGTCTTGTCACAGCAGCAACGTGTGGCTGGAAACACACTGGGGGCATCATAGCTACCATTTCAGCAGTGCTGTTTCCTTCCCTCTCCACCTCCACTGGGGCCTGCCCTGCAGCAACCTGAATGGAAAATAGACTACACACATCCACACATAACAGTATGGTGCACTTGAACTCCATGGCTAGGTCGTACCTTCCAGTCCAGTTTGACCAAAGATAGCAGGAGACCAGCAGTGTGACCCCCTCAGGGGCAGCGTGGCCCCAACCTGTGGTCCATCCTCTGAGTGGCATTTTAAGGCCCCTGACTGATGTAAATAACAGCTCTGAAAAGGGGTGGTTACCCCAAGCCCATGTATCTGAGTCCACCTGTTATACAGCAATATAAGAAAGGCCAGCACATGTTGTCACAGCATTTTCCCACCTAATATAATCACCAGAACCATCAACCTTCTGAAAACAGACTGGAGAGGACGCCTGTATTCAGATGAATAAGGTGTATTTTACTCCCAAACCCTCCATCTAGACTTCCAGACGTTCATCATGTCAGAATTCAGACATGTAGGTGAACACAATATAAAAGACCATTTTTAATTCACTCTTCACAGAATTATTGCTAAGATGAGGCCATCTTCTTTCTCAAAATCTATCTTTTCACTATTTTGTTATTATGACAGCCAACAAAATTGCACAGCCTGGGTTTTGACAACTTTCTAAGTTCTTCTCACCATTACTGACTCTAGACAAGCCTTCGGTTTGATTTATTTTACCTTGCCTGGCCTTTGAATTATTCTAGCCAACAATCCCAATTTAGCCCCTAAAACCACTAACACACAAAGTTCTGTAATTCAGTAATTGGGAAGACAGAGTACATACAGTCCCATTCCTATTTTATTTAGGAAGCTTGGTTTCTTGCAAATGTATGTGTCTTGTCACAGGTTGAAGACTAGATGAATATCCATCTCTGCCCTTATGCTCAATGCATTGACACATCTCTTCATCTTGACAAGACCTTGTGCTGACAAGAGGCAGCATAAACTCAGTTTAAGAATTTATTTAGTGAAAAAGTCAAGACACATTTTTAAAGTGCTGTAAAGTAAGATTTTCCTTTCTCTGTATTTTTCACCACAATTGTTCCATTTTGAGGAAAATCCAAGCTCATTCTTTCAAAAGTATCTATGCTGCGTTCAACAGTAGACTTGCTGGTACTTGCATATTTGTTATTCCTAAGATTTCCATGGTGGGTCAGCCTTGAATTTTACTGAAAGCTAAAACAGACCCACTCAAAAAATGGAAGTCTGATTCTAGAGGCTTTCCTTGTTTTAAATAGGGGAAATATTGTTGAATCGATCATCTCTAAAGCTAGAATAAATGCAACTGTATTGACTATAAAGTATACAAGGTTTATCACAGTAATAAAATAGCAAAATACAACAGAAGCACAACAGACTTTTACAAGCAGACCCTTTCTCCTGTTCCCCGGAAGTAATTTCAAGTACAATTGATCCAGACAGCTTGAGCCAGGAGCACAAGGAGTAAGCAGACAGTTTCGTCTATGAGAATGAGATCAGGACCAGATGAAGTATCACTGACACAAAGCAGAGATCAGGTAAACCATATGAACCATTTAAATGTTGATCCGAGCGATTACACAAAGTCTGACCAAGTTTAAAAAACAAAAAACAAAAAACAAACAAACAAACAAACAAAAAAAAACCCAAAAAAAAAAAACCCCAACAAACAACTGATAACTCTGTCTTTTCCCCCTTGGTTTTGCATTTAAAGAAAATGGACAGAATGTTGTAAGGACAGCTCTTCACATAGAGTTTTCAGCCTGACAACCAGAAGGAAGTGCCAAAACTCTCAGGTCAAGGCTTCAATGTCCTTTCCAGCACATCGTTCAACAAAGTTGACTCAGATCAATTCACAAAACTTCAAGATCAGGTTTTTGTGAGGAAAAAGTAATTTCATATCTTTTTAACAACCCAGCCTACAGAAACACTGACTGGAAACTGAGCACCAGAATTATTTTCTTGTTCACATTTAGTCTATCCATTACCCTCACCATGTTCCTCTTATATCCTGCATTCCTCTCTAATACATCTTGTCCGAGTCAATTGAAAGTAACAGCACAAACACAACCAGACTATTTCATTACAACGAAAAAGATAAGCCAACACCTTAGACTTTAACCCAAGCACATGAAACCTGAGACTGAATCCTTGTTCTGAGACATTTTTTCCTGTGTGATTGTAGGCTAGAATTTTAAGATCATTTAAACTTTTCTTTTTGCAGCTTCTGCCACCTAGATTGCTTCATTCTCAGTAACTATGTGTAAAATAGGAAGAAAACACCTACCTCCTAGCAATAGCACCTACTTCTCTGGAATATGCACTAAAGACAAGACTGTAGAGTGCCTGAAAATCACAGCAGTGGAAATCAAGTAAGTAGAAAGACAGCCATGCAATTTTAGAAGTTCCGTCTCAGGTCTTGCATTTTAATTTCCATTACAGAATATTTTTAAGAGCCTTATGGAAGAGTAAGCATTCAAACACATGGGCAGAACATGGAATTCCATCTAGAAGCACAAGCCTCGTAGGGTAACTGTCGTCCTTTTTTCATTCTGCTAACCAAGTTGTTTATTTTCATGTACTTGAGCGTCTCACCAGTTTGTATCCCAAAATATCTCTCAGTCACAGTCGCAAGGAAACAGGAAGAAAGAGTCAGCTGAAGGAAAGCAAAGGAAATTCCCCACCCATGCAGTGATCCTGACATGGTATCGCAAGAAGAGGCCAGGTTATAAATCTGCAGATTAGAAATTAACACCTTGTAAGGATCTGTAGGAAATCATTAATAAAAACAAATGAACAAAAGCAAGCAGAGAGTGAAGCATATATACCATTACAGTACAGTTTTGAAAGGACGAGTTGGACAGAATGGTAAGAAGTAACGATGGGACTGACTATAAAGGAAATGCGAAGAAAACTAAGGAGAAAATATATAAAGAAAAAATCTTAGGAGAAAACAGTGGAAGCCTGAAGGGAGTGGAACAGAAATGCCAAGAGATGCTTTTATTTCTCAAATCCATTATATTAAAATTGTCCTGTTTTGAACTAGAAAAGAACCAATTCTCCTTTCAGTAATTTTACTTTGCAGCTAAGTCTCTTCTAAGTGAGTACACTTTCTGAAGTTAACGGCATATTACTGTAACAGCATATACTTTCACTATCACATACTTCTGAAGACTAGGACTCCTCTTCAGAGGACCCAAACGAAGTGGCCCTATACACAACGGAAATTACTGCTGCTTCTGTGGAGTACAGCAGGAGCTAAAACCACTGAGTGTCTCTCAAAGCCTCATTTCTTTTCTTATATACCCAACAGGGAGCGCATGCTGTAATCACCATGAAAATCTGTAGCGGAAACAATTTTCATTCTCTCTCTCTTTCACCCCTGCAAGAAATAAATAAATACATAAGGAATGCATGTCTTCAGATCTGAAGAGGATCTGGTTTGAGAACAGCTTTTCCTAAGCTGGTGTCTGTGGGGGAAGTCAAGTGTTCAAGTATTTGTCACGTAAATGTGCTATATGGATAAAGCTTCAGTTCATTTAATTCCACCACATAAGCCAAGTGCTCTTTTGTTAGAACAAGGGCAAATTGTAGTCTCCACCGTATAGTCACATCATGGGTATTAGGACCTGCATGTATCAAATCCTTTTGTTCTTATGAATAAAGCTGTAACAGAAGCTTGAAATCTCAAGTACTCAATGTAATTATACTAAATAAATGTGATAAAGACATCTGTGTTATAAAGTATCGCAAAAGTAATGAGCATTTTTTGCTTATTCATTTTCATTAAATGTCAATGTTAGTGCCTTTTGCTGAGTGACATTCAAAATAAATCTCCATAGAGACAGAAGCTTATGTGAGAAATACAGGTTTCTATTTAACTTTTCATTAATAAAAAGAAGTAAGTCAGTATAGCAATGCAGCTGAATAATAACTATAATATTTTGACAAACATGAAGATGTCAGAGACCCCAAGACGCATCTTGCAATGCCATTAACATCAGAGTCACCAGCTAATATTCCATTAACGTTATGTGGGTCAGTTACCTTGATTCATTTGCAGAAGATACACCAATTCCCTTTATTACCACAATCCCTTGTTAGTGAGCAGCATCATGCTTTTAAAAATAAATAGTCAAAAACGTTTTCGAGACTGGCTAACAATAAGCAATACTGGAGCAGAAAACGTGTGGAGTGGAAAGTCAAGAGGGGGGCTGAGAAAGGGGGAAATGGTCCAAACGGCTAGCTGGCAACCACGAGTGCTGCAGCTCTGCACTGGAGAGTTTTTCTTCAGAGTTTCTGCTTTTAATTGAGCCAAAATAACCCAAGCAGAACTGTCTGTGGATCTTTTGATTTTCTGCTTCTGCTTGAGCAGACGCTTGAAGAACACACAAATAAAAAAAATATATTAAAGAAAATGAATCACTCCATTTCACGGAAATCAAATTTTGTTTCTGGGCAGCTCCTTAATCCCGTTTGCTTCCCCCTCCCTGCAATAAAGTGGATTCCTTTTGTCTATATCCACATCTGAGCTAGGTACACCATCTGTCGATTCTGACTATTTTCCAGAACCCTGACATGAATTTTTTGGATTTCTTGTCAGGACAAATCTCCTCATTCTGTATAAACATATTGAAGAACGGGATTTAGAGGTTTATTTTCCTTAGTGTTTTACTTGCGGTCTCACAACATGTGAAGATAACATTTACTCGAAAAGCAGTTCTACATGCACAGATGGTACTTTCTGAACTGATTGAAGTATTGATTACCCAAAGTATTTGAAAATAAGGACCACTCAGCTCCCTCCCACTGAAAAAAAAGCCGTGACCAGAACCAAAGCACACTTAGGAGATTAAAAAACAGAAAATAAAATGTGTAATTCATTTTAATTGCCTTTTGGCTCCCAAGATCCCCAGATAATCAAGTCTTCTATATCCATGAGGACTAAAAATCCCAAATTTTTATTTCTTTCTTAAAAATAGAAAAAGAAACTCATGAAAAAAAAATTGTGAAAACTGGCAACAGCGCATCTCCTTTTGGAGAGCAAAAGTCACTTTGCAAAAAGACTGCATGTAAAGGCTTTTCAGAGAATAAGGTTAAAAATATTCCTTGGAGAAAGCTAAATAGCGAAAGAATCTCCTTTTGTCAAGTCAAGTGTGAATGGGTCCAGAGATGAGATCAAATCAATGCACTGTAGAGATCACAAAGTTCCACTTGCATTTTATAGGCTGGGGAGTGATCAGAGGGTTTATGATTCCCTTTCATGCTTCAGAATAAAGGGAAGTGTTGTTCATGAAATTAAAGGTTTGGAGAAGGTATCTCAAGTATAACATTAACCCTAACTAAACAACATACAAGTAAAATTCAGATATTCTTTCTCATGGAGCTTGCCCACTCCTCCATTTGGCTGACTACATTGTTTTGCCTTCAAGATTAAATGATTTGCCGTTTTCCTCTAGTCCCACGATAGAGCCTTATCAGCAATTATCAATCACAATTCGGTAAGGCAGTCTCACTCTTCCCAACTGATCAACTTCCTTCAACCGTGGGGAAAGCAGCTTCTCCCCACTCATCATTCATTTCCTACTCAGAAAATAAATTACTGTATCGCAGTTTCTCTTCAGCATCCCATGGTCAAGTGCACCAAGCACCACCTATTTAGCCCAAAGATTTAAATCCCTCACATTCCTTACATTACAGCCTGCAGTTAAGTTTTCTGATCTTCACATCCCAACCCCATGGGCACTTAGTCACTGACCTACCTATTCACTCAGCACTGTTTCATCTATGACAGTCACCACTAGAACTAGGTAAAATTTTCAGACAGATAGTTTTTCCAAAAATGACCATTCAAATCAAAATTCTTTATACAAAGATGGGACTTGCAAGAAACGTGCAGTCATCTAGCTTACTCTTCTGTTATGATAGGCAACTTTATCATAAAATCTCGAATAGAAATTTATCAAGTCAATCTTAAAATCTGTCTTATTTTTTATTTTGTCTTTCTTGCTCCAATCAGAAAAGCTCCTTCTGACATTCATTTTTTGGGGGAGTTACAAACCATTCTCTGAATTCCAGCCTAAATCAGTTCATGGTTTCCTTATTCTTATTTGTACTTACGCCAGCTCTCATTTAGCTCAAATGTTTTACTCTCTTTTTTTTTATCCTGATAGCCTTTAGTTGCATCTTGTCTCAATCTTCATTCCTTACGCTTAAAAAAGATGAACTGTTCTATTCTCCTCTTACATGACAGATGCTTGACCCTCTGTTGTCCAATGGCCTTTTTCTTCACCAGCTTGAGCTCACTTTTCTTGATCTTCCATGGATTTGTGTATATCCTTTCAACTTTCTCAGAATGAAATGGTTAATCGTGACAAAATGCTTCTTGAGGAAACAAAACAAACAAACAAATGTATTTCACCTTCCTCATCTTTCCTTTGGCCCATCAATTGAATCACAAAAGTAAATTTGTCACAGAGCTCTAGTAACCACCCAAGAAACTGCAAGGAACTTGCAGAAATGACCGTTCAACCAAACAATCACACCTCACAATAAAAAAAAATGAGAGCACTAGGAGGGATGCTGCACATGCAACTCTCCTGTAAATAGGACAAGTTTTTAAGAGAACCTACATTCTTGCATTTAACTCTAAGGACAAAGCTGCCTGCCCGCAGACTCAGGGCAATCCTGTGGCTTCCAGATAGAGAGATTACACAGGGATTAGTGAATGGAAATACTTCAATTTTGAAAAACTAGGTTTTAATGTCCCCTAGTCAAAGTATTTTTGTAAGAAAATAATGATGTCTCAAGTGACTGCTATTTATTTCACCAGCCAGTGTGAAATTACAATCTGTAAGCACAAAGAGATGGCAGCATTTGTGCAAGAACCTCCTTGGTTCTGTACTCCATCTTTAAACATTACCAGCAACTTGAAACACAAAAGGAGCATGTTACCAATGAGGCCAATTTCAAACCAAGAAGGTACACTAGAAGAAGACCTACAGACAGCACACAATTTGCTCTCATTCATTGTATTTTTAATATGACACAGTAAGGGATATGTTCTCTTCTTAATACATAGGCTTAACTCCACTGTACTTGTAATAGGATTATGCAAACACAACTATGGTCAAAGACTAAACAGTTATCTCTTAAGCATGTCAGAGGATTTGTAATCTGGCTGTACAGATAGATGCTTAAATACAGAACCCAGTAAAAACCATGAGTTTTCTCATGGGAACAGAAATTTTGTCTCACAGCATCAATTCAAATAGTATTTAACCAGAAACTGGCTAGGGATGATGTGTTCTTCTGTTGAAGTTCTCTCAAATGAGTCATTAATTTCTGACTGTGGTGCCTCAGAGATTATGAAGTTGAAATAGCCCTATTTCATTGTTTTCTGAAGTTTCAAATTGCAAGATAACAGTCACTATAGCAAAGAATTAGGATTTTATATTGTAATGCTCTTGTACAAAAATATTAAGATTAAACTGAGAACAGCATTTCTCCCTAAAGACGGGAAAGCATGCTGGAAGCAACAGCATCCACTTCAGAGGGCAAAAGCCTGCGTGATATACTCAAGGGTGCTGACACATAAATGGATAAGACAGACATGATTTCAAAACATTCTCTGCCCACACAGATTTCAGCAAGTGTAACCATTCATTTATCTCCTATCATTGAAAATGTTGTGGCCATAATGAAGAACATAAACCACACTTTCCTTCTCGTTAGTCATTACTATTGTATTCCCAATAACAGGAGACGACAGTACACAAAATCACTCTTTCTCTACTTCATCCCCCCACTGGGGAATTATGAAATCATCATTAGGTTGTGAAAATATTTTTACAGCAGTGAAGTGGCATCCGTGTACGTGAGAGTGCTTTCCTACTTCTAACCACTTTCTAAATCAGGTAACATCAGTGCAGACACAGAACAGCAAGAAATCACTGAGCTGAAAACAGTCAGCCACTGGCAAAAGCAATCATATCATTTCTCAAATATCAAATCAGATACTAGATTGTCTCTCTCAAACATGTCAAGCCCATCTGAAAACTAATTGCGTGTATGGCTCTCCATTACCTCCTGATAAATCATTTCCTGAACCTCCTTGCTGTGCTGGTTAACACAGTCCCTCCTCCAGTCAAAACTTATTCCTGGCAAGGTAAAACCCTTTATTTTAGCAATATTGTTTACCTCAAATGCTGAGGTTCATGGTTCATCACCTCTTCTTCTTCTGCATTTACCTCTCCGATGTATTTACTGGGAGCAATCACATTCACTCTAAGCTTTCATTTTGGGATAATGAGCCTGGACCTTCTAGTCCCCACTCAAACTACCTGTTCTTCTCTGCCTTTGTTCAAAATTTCTTGAATATAAATGGTGTAGTACTCTACATGGGATCTTGAGCAATGGCTTCTTCAAAATCTTGCCTCTAAAATGTCTTGCCTGACATTTCCTACAACGGCAACTGCCCTTTTTTACTACTACCCATTTCACATGAATGAACAGTAAGCCTAAGACTTTCTCTTCTGTCACTGTCACATGATATAATTATAAAATATTTTCTTGTTATGAAACATATACAGATACCTAACTTTGCTAAATTTCATCCCCCTGTAGCTACTCCATCCCTTGGTCATTAAGTGTTTTTCCTGTATTGTCCTATACATCTCTGCACTGATGGGACTTTCTGAATTTTTGTGATTAAGCTCTTCCTATTCTACCTGTCAAATTTGCTAATAACATCAGCCCCAAGACCATGACGAACTCCTGTAGAAGCCCCCTTTAACTCACCCTTCCTCACATTCTGTTGTTGCCTGTCCATCAGCCAGTTCCCTATGCCACCTTCGTTTTCTACTTTTGGTCGCCATCTCCTCCAGGTTAAAAAATAATTTCTCAAACACCATAATTTCACAAAGTTTAACTGGATTAAAACTTCATCCCTCACTTTTTCTAAAATATTGGTTATGTAGCCAAGAAAACTGTCATGTAGGCTGATCAACTCCACCACTGTCAAGCGAATACTGAATTCCACCCCTTTCTGCCATTTACCTCTGTGGCTTCAACTATTCTTTCTTTCAAAAGTCAGTCTAAAAACCTGTACATTTCCCAAAACAAGTATTTCTTTTTGTACCCCCTTCTCAAATACAGGTATACTGTACACTATAAATAACCCAATCACAGAATTCTGCCCTAACACAGCAGTCCAATCATAAATCTTTCAATGAATTTGGAGTTTCAGCTTTCTGAAAACAGAGTCAGAATTTAAATTCTCCAAGTATTCTAGTATGGAAAATATCCAGTTTCTGCAAACCAAGTGGATTAAGTTGAAACTGAGCAGAGTAAATTCATTCTGGTATCTCCCCGACAGTGATAATTTCCCATTTCATACCTTCTTTCCTAGTTCTGCCTTTTCACTCTGCCCTCCAACCTATGACCTACAGCCTATGTTCAACCAGCACAGACAGTTCTTGAAGCCCATGAACCTCTCCTGGCCATCCTTCCCCAGATGGCTTCACAGCCACAGAAAAAAAGAAACCTGTGGGCCAGACAACAGTCTCTTCCAGCTGTGTTGTTCTCTGACTCCTCAGATGCTGAGGGAAAGAAAACACTGTGCACAGGCTAGGTCAGTAAATGGTGTCTGCCCCAGATACTGCAATTTATGTGCACGTTAAAACAATCAATGCTTCACACGCACGCACAATCATTTGTTCACCATCACGGTGGCCTGCTACAGCACAAAACAAAGTATACTGTTCACCTACACCATAAACCTTACGAAATGTAAGGCAAAGTCCCAACATCATTTAGGGGTGAGAACCAGATTTTCTGCAATCTCTTCCTCACTGTACAGCAGTCCCACTCCTCTTTTATTTATACAGATAAGGAACAGTCCAGTATTTGTTTTAAATTCCTTTGCAAAGCCTAACTCTGATCTTAAGGCATTCTGCTGTTTAGCTGAACGCGTTAGAATTCCATTTGGGTGAGCATCCATCCCTTTTTCTTCTGTCACAGCAACGCCTTCTCCAACTAAACAAAGGAGTTTACTTGGGCCACTCAGAGGTTTCAGAAGCAGAAGTCAATAAAACTACAGCTACTTCTCGTCTTTATGTGTAAGATGCAGGCTATCTCCACTGTAAAACAGTATAACATTGTACATACATCCGTACTCTGATATAATGACCATTTTGCATAACATTTCAATGGAGTTCATCCTGCTTTGAATTAACAGAATCAGTCTAAACCTTTGGAATTGAAACTACAATAAGCCAGACCAGGAACAAGTATAGCTGGAAAACTATTTTCTGTGGCTTTCACTTTTGCCAAAAGGGGCTAAAGTTTAGAAGAAAGGGGGTACAGATGCTAGAGCAGGTGGTATATGTGAAGGCACAGTGCCAGTGCTGGAGGGATCAGAAGAGAAGGGCAATGCTCCTTCTCCAGCATACAGCACTGAACTCGGGATTCCCAACAAGCAAATGCTAGGGCTTGCAGGTGAGCAGAGCTATGGTCACATTTCTCTGTTTGCAGCGCTGCGGATCATCACTGATAGTGCCAACAGTGAGGTGACAGAAAAAGCAGGACCTAAGCACTGGGATGCAATTATGGTCCTGTAAAGTGTCTTGAATGTTTGGGTTCAGACTTTAGTAAAACATTTCTAAATCACATATTTTATTAATTTGCTTTTCTTTGAGTGTTCCTGGGACTGAGGTAGAAACACTGTCATTCAAAAACCCTCTGAATACTTGGAGTCTCTCCAAGACTAAGCTTTCCTTATATACAGTACAAACAAAACCTGATTTTAATTGCAGCATATACAAAGGTTCTTCCTTTCTTCATCTGATCAGTCATCATTTCAACTCTGCCACATGCTGGAAATGCAATTAAAATATTTTCCCACATGCACCCACTCTCTGGCAGGAGTGACAAGTCAACATACAAAATTATGCCATTGCTGAGTAATGACAGGATACCAAGTGATTGATATTGGTGCCTGAGACTTCAAGGTAACTGTAATGTGTATTCTAATGCTGTACGCTTCAGCATAACAAGCCCTTTCAAGATTATTAATGACTACAGGGGTTTTTTAATGATGGCTGCTAAATAATGGATGGCATAAAGGGCTGAATAATATTTTCTATTACAGCAAATGAATTTATTAATGACTTCGCTACCACTGCAATGGAAATACTGAGAGAAAACAAATACATTTAAATATTCACTCCATTAATTATATGACTTGATACTTTCACAAAATAGTCTTGCAGAGTTAACAGCACAACTGACTGCTAAGGTTTTTTTTTTCAGAAAATAATGTTTTTAGAAATCAAAGACATAACATAAAAGAACACAATTATGTTCCTAAGGAAAATGCAGGCTCCTTTTGGGCAAAGGCATGTACACCAAGGGACTCTCACAATTCAGAAAGGGCTGACAAAGTCCTCCTCAGTAACAGCAGCTGAAACATGCAAACTCTGGGGAAAGAACCTCAAATAACAACTCACACCAAGAACAGGAGGACATCATGAAAGAATGTTGAGGAAAAGAGGGTTATCAGGAATAGTCAACATGGGTTCACCAAGGGGAAGTCATGCTTTACCAACCTGATAGCCTTCTCTGAGGACATAACTAGATGGATTGATGAGGGGAGGGCAGTCGACATGGTCTACCTTGACTTCAGCAAGGCTTTTGATACTGTCTCCCATGGCATCCTCACAATAAAACTTAACAAGTGTGGACTGGATGACTGGGCAGTGAGGTGGATCAGGAACTGGCTGAAGGACAGAGCCCAGAGAGCAGTGGTCAGTGGGGCAGAGTCTAGTTGGAGGCCTGTGACTAGTGGTGTCCCCCAGGGGTGGGTACTGGGTCTGGTCCTGCTCAATATATTCATTAATGACCTGGACGAAGGGACAGAGTGGATTCTCAGCAAGTTTGCTGATGATACAAAGCTGAGAGGAGTGGCTGACACACCAGAGGGCTGTGCTGCCATCCAGCATGACCTGGACAGGCTGGAGATCTGGGCAGGGAGAAACCTAATGACATTCAGTAAGAGCAAGTGTAGAGTCCTGCATCTGGGGAAGAACAACCCCATGGATCAGTCCAGGCTGGGGGCTGAGCTGCTGGAGAGCAGCTCTGGGGAAAAGGACCTGGGGGTCCTGGTGGACAGCAGGCTGACCATGAGCCAGCAATGTGCCCTCACGGTCAAGAAGGCCAACGGTATCCTGGGGTGCATTAAGAGGAGTGTGGCCAGCAGGTCAAGGGAGGTTCTCCTCCCCCTCTACTCTGCCCTGGTGAGGCCTCAGCTGGAGTACTGTGTCCAGTCCTGGTCTCCCCAGTTCAAGAAGGACATGGAGCTACTGAAAAGAATCCAGCACAGGGCCACTAAGACAATGAAAGGATTGCAGCATCTCCCATATGAGGAGAGGCTGAGGAAGCTGGGCTTATTCAGCTTGGAAAAGAGGAGGCTGAAGGGGCATTGATTATAAATATGTCAAGGGTGGGTGTCAGAAAGACGGGGCCAGACTCTTCCAGTGACAGGACAAGGGGCAGTGGGCGCAAACTGGAACACAGGAGGTTCAATCTTAACATAAGAAAATACTTCTTTACTGTGAGGGTGACTGAGCACTGGAACAGGCTGCCCAGAGTGGTTGTGGAGTCTCTGTAGACATTTAAAACCCATCTGGACGTGTTCCTGTGTGATCTACTCTAGGATCCTGCTCTAGCAGGGGGGCTGGACTAGATGACGTTCAGAGGTGCCTTCCAACCACTCTGTGATTCTGTGATCGTCCCATAGATTGCAATGGGCCCTTCCAGTGACAGAGTTATGCCTAACTCGGGGGGAAATGACACACAAAGCAGCCCTACTGCTGAGAGATCAGCCTCTCTGAGTAGAATGGAGCCATACAGTTGTTTAGCACGCAGTCAAGCCTGAAATAATGATATAACTCTACCAGCAACATGTAGTAACCCAGGCTCAGGGCTATGGTAAGCTACACAGCTTCCATTTCAGAATTGATTCGTGTCATGTTGATGGTAAGCAAGCAGTGTGCATGTAGCTGTGGACACGCCCTGCTGGTCTGCTGTGGTGAAGAGGGTTCTGGGTTTTCTTCTCCATGTAGGGCCCTGCAAGCACAAGGACTGAGATAACATTTTGACTCTGTTCAGCTGCATAGATATTCTTGAAGCTAACAAGAATAATGAGTTAATTGGAAGAAATGCAAAAACATTTGCACATTTTCAGAATTATGCAATAAATTATAGTTCAGAAGTAATGGTTTTGTCAGTTCATTTGTATCTAATGAATAAGCTGAAGTAAAATGGCCTTAAACCTACCTCAGCCTTATCTGTGCTGAAAAGAAAAGAGGCAGGAGGATGCTACAAAAAAGGGTGAGTGAAGGCATGCTTTTTAATGCCAACCAAGCAGAGCTTCTGCCATCCCCTGAGGCAGTTATGTAGTTGCCCATCCAGCCCCACCTGTACCCCAAACTCCTGCAGAACTTTCACAAGTCCTGTACCAAACATTTAACTTCAAATTTGCAGTTCCCACTTCCAGTTCTAGTCATCTCCTGGGTTTTATTACACCACTAACATAACTCCTAGAAATCAAAGAGCTCCCGGTGAGACAAATTAATGTGAACAGTGAGACAGAACCATCATTCCTTCCAGACAGCTTAGCAGCACAACACACTCTTAAATGAAGGGATTGCTCTGCGTATTCATGAGGTACAGAAATGACTCTGTGAGGAGCCAAGTGAGGTTTGATGGAGTTACATTTGCCTCCAAAAGCAATGGGAGCACCCACGGAGCATGGGAAGTCTTCAGTGGGTGCCTTGCACTGGTCCCCATTTCAGCACATACATGGTTAATGTCTCTCAGCTCTCCCACATTGCTCACCTATCTAAAGAAAGTCTGTTCCTTTTTTTAGCGTGATATTTGAGGAAGCAGATTTCAATAGAAGTGTCATGATTCTGCTTCTGATCTTTCCCAAAGAAAAGATTCCATAAACACTTAGCTAGACAGTACAATAACGTAACATTACAAACGACAGTCACAAAGGGAATAACAGAGCTGAGACACATCCATATGGAGATACGCAAAGCCAACAGGTATTTTGTGGCAGGAATTCAGCGCACTCCGACAGAAATACAGGCAACGGTGTCTTTTACTTTTATATTTACATTAGATCCTTACCGAATTAAACATACCGAGGTTAACACACCTTCTCCACTCCTACCCTTCAGATGTCTTTTACATGAAAAATAAATTGGAAAGATGTGGAGTGGGACACACACCTCATTTCTGCACTGACCTTCTCCACAGATCCATCAGAAGGTATAAATATTTGAGAATCTTCTAGCATCAAGTATGTGTCATTTTAGCTAACTGCATTTTGAAGTGGTAGATAAAGCAGGTTTGAAGCGATAGCTACCACCTTTCTGTTCTGGTTTTAGTAACACCACATATTTCTGAGAAGGGAGAAGGCAGCTGTATGTATGTCAGGTAAGGAACAGCAGAATAACCAGCGACCGAGCATACCTATCATGGGGTTGGGGTGGTGCCTTTCATCAGAACGAGAGCAAGACATTTGATCACATGAGAAAACACCCATCAAAGCCTCATGGGCTGGCTCAATGTCCTCAAAAGTCAGACAAGCATGTTGAGAAGACATGACCTGAAGTTAGCAGCTTTTCAGATGACAACCTCATCTGCCCCCAGCCCTTTCTTTCAGTCCCTTGTATTGTGCACAGCAGCATCCCCCACTTTGGGCATTCTGGGAGCAGCCCCACCTCTGCCATGAGCAGATGCACCTGCTCTAGATCAGGGCTTAATGTGCAAAAAGCTGAGCTATGGAAACAGGGACTGAGACGTTCCCAGCTCTCATGTGCAGGGCTCCCAACAGTCCCTAGGTTTGGCATCGCCTACATCTTGCTATGACCCTCTCTCCATTCTTAGGCAGCTGGCTCGAATCCAGATACACCTAGGGGTACTAAAGGCAGTAATTCAGCAAGGTGTTAAAGCCCATGTTTGTCACACTCATTTTTTGGTTTGCATCTCACTTAAGTGCTCACTTGAACGTGGATGGATGTAAGAACATGCTTACTCTTCAAACTCTGTTATTATTTGCTGACTTTTCATGAATCCATCCATTTTCCTCTTGTTCACTTAGAAAATTCTGTTTTAACTGGTCCCCAGGTGTCTATGTTTAGCCTGTATCAAGGACTAAACTGTAGCAGATGTTCTACCACCTGATGACCCCTCCCCAGCTGAGAAGGGGAATCAGAGAAAAAAGGGAAAAGTCCTGTGAGTTGAAGTAGAAACAGATTTAATGAAATAACAAAACTAATAAGTGACCAACAGAAAGCATACAAAGTTCTACTCAGCCTGGTCCTGGAAGTGAGCAGCAGGAGCAGAAGGCCAAGAGGAAGGAGCCCTGGGAAGAAGAACTCCACCCTCAGTGAGCTCCCTCCTTTTATAATGAGTGTGATGAAGTGGTATGGGATACACCTGAGAGTCAGCTGCCTTGATTGGATCTCCCAGCTGACTCGGGACTACTCATGGCCTGCCTGCATGGCTGGCCCAGGGTTCTGTTCCTGGGGAATCAGGACACCAGGGGTACAGGAAAACTGAAGGTGTCAGACAAGAAACTATCTTGTATGTTTGCATGCCTGAAGTCTTAACAGCTAAGTCTTTGCACCAGCTTATTCTAGGGACAGTAGGACAGACAGTAGAAGGCCAAAACAACACACTTTGATTTACAGAAAATCTTTCAACTTATACATGGAATGGTTTTGATAGGGAAGACACTGAGAGTGAACAAGTAAGGAAAAACTATGATATCATTGCAGAGAGTCCCTTTCCTGATCATAAGCACTTATTATGAATTGTCCTCACAGAGCAGTGTAATTTACTCAGCCAAATTAAAATAAGGGAGCACATAATGGAAAATTAGAAAGCAAAGTAATTAAATTAGAAAACAGAATATGTAAGTAATAAATGCCCAGAAACTACTAGAGAGCTAACTCAAGATGAGAAAGGAAGAAATTTTTCTCTTTAGTTCCAAACAATAAGATTTATGACTAAAGTGATGGAAGAAACTACATTGCAGCTTGGTCAATAAAAAAGAAAGAGGTCACTAAATCAATACCTGACTAAGAGCTGAAATGACAGGTTGCCGTAACATTAGAAAGATCTATAAATTTGCTTCCTCAGTTAAATACACCACTATATTAAAATGAGTCTAGTTAGAAAGACTGCCTAGTAACATAAAGAGAAGGAAACTAAACAAAAGAAAGGAAAATATTAAAAGGAGAAGAAGAATACAATGGAGAATTGCATGCCTCAATATGGAAATATATTAGGGCAGCAAACCCAGGTGCAGCAGATGTAATCACTCCAGTGGGAATTCCCTCTTAACAGCTTGCAGAAACAGCTCGTAGTTTGCCAGGAGGACTGGGTGCTTCACTGGAGAATACTTTCCTTAATCACCTTCAGGTGAAACAGATCCAAGGATCTCAGCCCAGGCTCCAGAGGACAGGAGCTCTCCCTACAAAACACCTCCAAACAAGAAGTTAGGTGCAGTGAAGCACAGGCTGGTCCAGGATGGATCTGAATGTCCTCTCTCTGCTAGGTCAGCCCAGGACTGGGGATGGTGCACTATGGGGAGCATTGCACCGTAGCCACACACCTCAGTCTGCAGGTAAGAAAGAGGACACTCTCCCCATCTGTCAGGCTTTTCATCTTCATGGCTACAAAAAACCAAAAAGGATGGACCAAGCGTGGTCAAGAGTAGCTCCTGAGTGGCTGCATGGAGACACACTGAAGAAAGCGACTGAGCAGGTGAAACAGGTGAGGAGAAGGCTCCTGTAACCTGTCAGTAGCTTTATAAGAAGTATGTGGATTAATTATTAAGAGAAGAGTAGGGAAATCCCTTTGAATAGAGAATTAATTCATTTAATTACTGCTCAGAGCAAGAAAACTGATGTGAAATTCCAATCAATTCAAAACATGCAAAAATATAACCAAAAATTTCTGACAAGTCAAACCCATGTTATTTCTAAAGCAAAACATTTTCATGTCTATTTTTAAAAAAAAAAAAGAAAAAAAAAAAAGAGCCCACCATATTTTTCGAAGAGCAAAACAGGTCCAGAAGCAGCATGTTTGCTTTCGAGTTAAGCAAAACATTTCATTTGGCACCACAAATCATTTTCCCCAAAATATTGCTCTTCAGCAATGGAATTAAAAAAGCAAAACAAAAATAACCTAATTATTCACATGACTTTAATCAGGATGAAAGGATTGCAAATGTGTCAGCAGCAGAAGATGAGAGTGCTGAATTCAAAGCAATACAAAGGGGCGGGGATGTGGAATTAATGTGAAGAAGAGCTAGCTTTGCCACGATTCACATCATCTCATTAGAAAGTCATATTCCTTTACCAATACATTGTTTACTTCTCCTTTGTACTTGTCAAGTTCGAGTCTGTGACATTTGGTAGTCTCCCCTGTATGTGTAGCACATAATAACCAAATGATTTACTAAAGACATGAAAGCCTGTCATTTAGACTTAAATATTCTTATTTACGCCAGGGTATTCAAAGGATTATGCTCAGAAAGAAATAATAATTGTAGACCCTAGGTGATGGAACAGGAGATTTGAAAACAGGTCCTCAGCACGTACGAATGCATGCTGGCTTTTCATGACAGGACAAATGAGAATGTTTTATACAATTTACATTCCTGTTAGTTTTTAAATCACTCTCACAGCTTGACAAGACCAGCCTTCAAAAGCTTCTCACTGTGTAATGGTGAGAGAAATACTGGTTTGACATCTCTGTTAAAGCAGAGGAGTAATTCTGTAATGATCTTGAGTCCAATCCTTACAAAAAGTGAACAAGCACCAATGAGTGCTATTTTCCTAGTAAGGCACAATTAGAAGAACAGAAAGGGGGATATTTAAATAATAACCATTCCCTAGAAATGCATAAATGGAGAAAATGAACTATGTAAAGGGGAGGGGAATAACACCTTTCGTTGTTACAGGGCTTTATCTCACCTCTCAAGAAACACTATGGGAGCACGCACATAAGCTTCAGCTTCCAGGAAAGCCTCGTTTTTGCTTGCAGTTGTTAGAGTAGCAGTAGCTCCATAGCCCAAAGCTGTCTCAGACAGCTACATTTATTGACAGCACTGAAGTTACTTGCATGAGTAAGCCTCTGGAAAAATCATCTCTGTCAAGCAGCTCCTAAAATATCACCACTCAAAAGGTTACTTCCAAACATTGTGGAGAGGACACTTGTATTTGCCCCATTAAAAGGCTGCTGTGTCTGACAGCTGTCCTTGAAAGAGATGGTCAGAAAGGTCAGTAGTTACTCCGTGTTAGAAATGCTCACAGAAACACCCACCTTGACACACTACGTCTTCAAAACCCCAGAGGATTTTGTTTGTGCACCTTCTTCACGCACAGAGATAGATGTGCTAAGGGCACACGTTTCCAAGAACCGAAACATCTGACTAGAAAACACTGTAATGAGCAACAGATGCAGAAGCGTAACAGGAAATTAAGATGTTCTTTGGGAACATGGGAATAAATGGGGCTTTACGCAATAAATAAACAAAATACAACTGCTCACTTATACACAACAGACTTCAATTATCAAACATTTAAGTAAGAGGCAAACAGCACAGAGAAAAGCCAAAATCAACATGGCACGACAAAGAGAGGATCCATTGGAGGAGCAAGGAGCCTGTGCCTTTGCCTGCTGCAGCCCAGCCAGTCTGAGAACAGAGCTGCAGTAACTGTCCATCATGAAGGCTGGGGGCGGACTCACAAAGGCCAGCTTTGGCATAATGAGCGTAACGATCCATAACCAGGAGAAAGGAAAAGGTTCTTCCAGAGGGCAAATCAGAGCAGGATGAGAAACTTAACGTAGCTCTTCAAAGCATCCTCTGTAAGAGCTCTTTTCTTTTTTCCCCCACGGATTTTAAACAGAGGGCAGGAAGACTTGCCTGTCCTTCATAATGCACCAAATAGATCACAACTTCAGATTTTTATTTCATCTCAGGCTAAATTTTGCTGCAACATTTAAGTGAATCACAGAAAAGGTTCCTCAATAACCACACTCTGAACATGGAGGCAAGCAAAGATCAAAACATGTTCAGCAACTTCTTCTGTCAGAAAACCTTTTCAGCACAAAACTCTGCAATCATAAGCCTGAGTCTACTGGGTTCCCTTAGGTGACACCTAGGGTCTGCTGATGGATCTTGTATTTCATAGATCGCATCCCACACCAATGTTTCCACTTTCTCTTCCTGCACCTCAGAGTCTTTCAACTACAGCTTTCACCTAACCTGGATTCCTCTCCAGTAACACTGACAGCAGCCAGAAATCCCCAGACTTCTCCTAGGTCTTCTCCCTCCCCCTATAAATATACATACAAATAACTTGGTCTCCTTCAAACCAGGTGGTATCCAAGGGGAGACAAAGAAAAAGTAACTCGGAAGGAGAAAGAATGCAAGTGGGGATTGCTCAGAAAAATACCAGCATGTTTCAGGAAAGCACCTTGTTTTTCTAGTTGCTGTGCATCAACCCTCAGCTCCCTCTGGCTGTGCTCATGCTGCTGCAGATCTGCCTGAACTACCTTTAAATTTGAGTACCGGTTACAGTCCAGCTGCAACAATACATTTCTCCCAAAACATCCTATAAATTCACTCAAAAGGTAGGAGAAATTAGCCCACTCTGAGTGCTGCATAGACATGGCTAGACCAAAGACACCAAGAGCAAGGTGGTGGAGATGCTTCTGAAGATCATTACCAGTGACTTGGATTATTACAGAATCACAGAATAGCCTTAGTTGGAAGAGACCTCTAAGATCATCAAGTCCGACCATTAACCCAGCACTGCCAAGTCACCACTAAACCATGTCCCTCAGCACTTCACATCCTTTAAAAATTTGTGGATGACATTAAATGTGGGGGAGCAGGAGATACAGGATACATGGCTTGCAGATGTCTCTTTCAACCTAAATTTTTCTATGATTCTAGGACACACAGACCAACACAGAGTTAAGAGCTTCCACTTTTGGTTGTGGTAGCCACCATCAGCATCGCTGCTTTTTCCTGGCAAACTGAAAGTTGGCTGTACAAGCCAAGTCTACCCTCTGACTCGTTTGCTACATTGCAATCCCATTTCACATAAGTACACTAATTGCGTGATCTGGGCATGTGGGAAACACTAGTTCTGTGCCTAATGACACTCAGATAATTGGCTGGCATATGGCACCATAAAGGCTGATCCCGGCAGCATCAAAGTGCTATTTGTCACCTCCCAGAACTGGGTGTTGGCAAAGAGTAGCAGTGATTGCTTTCAGAATACCATTTGTCTAAATAGGAAGCCTTAGGACTCTTCTGGGCATGAAATGTCCGCAGCTGCACAACACTTATTCAGCAGGAACACTTTAATCTCTTGCAGCCTCTGTTAGCCTGGACTATTTGGTATGGATAGTTAAGAAGAAGTGAGGAACAGCAACACAGCCTGTAAAGGTGGAGAAACAGATCTGAAGTCAAAATACTGCTTTACTGGGAGAAAGAAGGGTTCAAGAAATGTAATAAACATAACCCAGAGAAAGCATTGTTGATCTGTTGGAATTATATGCTTCAGTGAAACCTCCCAGACCGTATTTGTTGCACAGAAAATAATAAGAAATAAATTCAAGAGAAACATTTGCTGTAGTGAAATATTCTGAGACTAGTATAAAATCATCTAGTCTGAACACAACACAGAAGAATGTGCCACAGTGTTGACAAAGCATTATATAAACAACCCACCTAAAGTAAACACATGTTAATTTGTGGGATATACTGTCCAGTACCATTTACAAACAATTTGTCCAAAAAAATCTGTTTCTTTTGCCACATCATGTTCCAGGAGTTAAGAGAAAAGAAAGAGAAATGAGGAAAAAACATGGATTCAATCCTGCTACAATAGAAATCTGCCATTTGAATGCAGAATACATACCAAGCATATCCAGAGGCTCTTCAACATCCTGTTTTTTCCCAAAACAACATAGACAGACATGGAAGTTTAGAAAAGCAGTATATATTGCTTTGCATGATGATTCAGAATGCAGGACTAAGCCCATCTTCAAAACTATTACCTTTTTTCCTCAAGGAGCATTATTTTTGCAACTCCAGAAAGCACTATCTAATAAGCCCTGCGGTTATCAGTATTGTTAATTCATTGCATGAATAATGAATATGCATTCTTGTCTGAAAGCAAAACTAAGAAAGACAGAGGATTAAATTATGGAAGGAAAATTGTGTACCTAAGGTGACATGAGCCTGCCACCACTCTGATCCTAGATCACAGAATCATAGAACAGCCTTGGTTGGAAAAGATCTCTAAGATCACCAAATCCAGCCATTAATCCAGCACTGCCAAGTCACCACTACACCATGTCCTTCAGCACCTCATCTGCACGTCTCTTAAATCCCTCCAGGGATGGGGACTTCACCACTTCCCTCCTATCCTTGGATCTCTAGGGCAGGATCCACACTGGGAAGCACCAAGCACCTTTGCAGTGCTACTGCTGGTTATAAGCCTTGTTGTAGTTATTTCTCCAGCTGCAGCAACTTCTGTTATCTGTGGTTAAGACACATGAATGACAGCCAACTGCCTCAAGTGCTCTGCGCAATACTAGAGACCAGGGGGCGAAGACACACAGAGATGACAACCTTCTAGGTAAACTGTAGGCAAAAAAAAACCCTCACAACAGAGCAAATTTTCACCCCCCTCCCGGTCAGCAGGGCTACTCTTGAACAAACATAACTGATGCTAAGATAGGATTCCAAGCTGCATGGGTTTACACCGATCTGTCAGAAAGACGTGCTGCCACCAGGCATGACAGGAAGGTTGTGGTCACAAAAGGCCGACGCCAAGGAGGGAAGAAGGTGGTCCTAACCTTCCCAGTGACGTCTGCTCTGCACGACACTCATGCTCTGCGCCAGCTCTGCAGTGCCATATGTCTATTTATACTTTATACCGTGTACCTATTGGCACGTGCACAGCTGATGCATGGGGTGCTGGCATGGAAGTCAGAGAGGCCTAGGGTCTCCCAACCAGCTTTCTGATCTTCAAGATGTCACTTCATTTTCCCCATACCACCAGACATCTTCCTAAAGCCCACAAGAGCCAAAACCAACACATCTGCCTTCCTCCAGACCTTTCCCACACTTATTTTAAATCTCTTCATAAAGTTGAAATATATTTTTCTAGAATTTGCCGAGATTCTGGAGTTCAGCCTTTTTTGATATATGGGCCCTTCCTCACCCACCAGGGATAGGAGGAGCTCTAGCTCTCTCTGAGGACGTCCAGCCCTCCCCAACTAGCTTTCCCTTGTTCTTACCTTATAAAAAGACTCCCTCTGCTCAATACAGGGCTTTTTGCAGCTGCATTCAGGAACAGGACTTTGATAACTACAAATCAGACAAGAGTTTCGAGTCTTCTCTTTGGAAGAGATGGATTTTATACAAGAAAAAAATATTTACTCCTACACTATTTGGGACCAGACAAATGACATTCAATAGCACGTTGACTATTTTTGGCCAGAGGTATCCTCATCTCCCTCCCAATGAGAAATCAAATGCTTCCTTGCTTCACTGTGACAAAGAATCCCTTGAGAAAGGAAATAATTCTGTCCAGGAGCCATGTATCCATAGACAGTGGTGCTCCTCATCCCCCAACTCAGGCAGATTGAGCCTGCATTAGTTCTGCACATGCATATTTATGTTTTAGCAGTGAAAAGATAGAGGGGATATAAAAGGAACAGCCTCATAAGAGAAAAAGCTGCCTGCCTGCTTTGTCCATGATGTGGTTGTTTGTCATTCACCAGGTATTACCTGGTGCCCAAGGAAAAATATGTCATGAATATGGGAAATTCTCATACCAAGTGTTTGATGCACTTGGATAGAAAGCAAGGATGAAAATAAACCATATGTGTCCATTAAAATGTACACTTCACAATATAAAGGTAGGTGAAAAATAATAACGAATCTGTCATCTCAGTAACATACCATTACCGTGCCTTCAGAGCATACCCAGTACCACGGGTTGCATCTCTATTTTGACATCCATAGCTGAAGACATTTTCCAGCAGAAGAAGTAGGACAGAGGATCCACGAGAAACTTGAGGCTTTCTGCTGAACATTTTTAAGGAAAACAGAACTGACTTTTTTCTTCTTTATTTGGTAGGTACTGTTTTAGGGCTCTCATGAGATTTTTTCTATTGGTTAATTTTAGTGATTACATGTTTTGAAGGGGAAATTAAAAGGCAATACTTCTGTCAGCGAGTATGCTTGACTTTTACCTTAACTGAAAAGGTATAGTGATATGACTTTGAAAAATACTTGCTATATCTGATGATTATTGCATTAGCATCATTTTTACATCCACAAAATAAATCATAAACATGTCCCCATGACTCAACATTTGCCATTTGAAATGGATAACTAGAATAAAGGTGTAACAGTAATATAAGAAACAAATGGCACACGGTAGAAAAAAGCCAAGAAGCTACATGAACAGCTATGAATTAAAGAGTTTACCACCATAGCCTGTGTAAATCAAATACACTGTAATCATTCAACAAGATTAATAGTATTTTTTTCAATGTAATTGGTTAAAACTAGCAGACATGAGTCATACTGGTATTTACTGGATGAAAAAAAAAAAAAAAAGGTAGTGCTCAGGCCTGGGTCCTGGCTGGGTTCATGAGTTAGAGACGTGGCAGAAGGGTTTGTCGTGCGTCTTACCGGAACATACAGTTCAGATACCAAATGTAAACTCCTCTGGTAGAGACGAATCCTTCCAGTATTTCAAGTCTCCGGGTGGTATGCAGTTATTCCTGATAGCAGCCAATTCCCTTTTTCCTAGCAATCAGTGACTGAGTTTTACAGTGGCAGTTTTATTTGCGGTGTTTTGTACTCTCAAAACAAAAACTCTAAAACCCATTTCCATCAAAAAGCTGGAACAGCCATAAGGCAGTGCCTAATGCATAATTAGTACAATGTAGAATGTCTGAGACTAAATTCTCAGCCAATGTAAACCAGCTAAACTCCATTGGAGTCTACTGACATATCTTGTCCATTTATAGAAGCAAAGGATCTGGAACATCACACCAATTTCTTCTTGTTTGACTGAAGCTACTCACTTTCAGCTCTGTCAACTACCTTCAAATATTTTGATTAAGGTTTTTCTAAGTGCGGAGGACTGGATGGGTGCAGGAACTGAGTAAATTATGGATTGTCACTTGGTTTCTGCCAACTTAAATCTGGTTCAGTTCACATGGAGGAGGTTGTTTTGATGGTTTCCTAACAGCCCTTCATAAGCCTTAGAAAAGAACCATTCATTTTTTCACTCCTGATTCTTCTTCAAGACAAGGTCTGTGCTGGAGGGTGAGAGGCCCTGTATTTAGGTGTTTAGGACTAAACACCTAAAGTGCCAAGCGGCGTTCCACTTTTCTCTTGGTGTTGCCCAGGCAAACCACGTCCACGAAATGAACGTAAGAAAAATGACAGCATGTTTAGCTCTGTATTTAGGGTCTGCTGAGTGGTCCTAGCAGGGAAAATCCTCGAGATTTCTACTATGGAAGGAACTAAAAAGAGATACATTTCAGAATACATTATTAAAAAAAGTGAAAAGCCTACACACCAGCTTGCAAGTGAGTGCAAATTTCCTTCACTGATTAAAGCAGGTCTACCACGTCAGTACCACTGAGTCAGAGCACCAGATTAATTCTAGAAATGCTCAGCAGCAACAAGGAAGGTCACAGCCAAAGTTACTGTGTCACTCCTTCAGGACAGGGGTCTTAAACCATGAGGATCATTTGTAGCTGTTCTGAATATATGCTTTCCTTTCTGTTCACCTCCAAACCTGCTGGCTACAGTGTGGGGGAGAGAGGGCAATCATTAACAGGTGGAAATTTGAATTTTTCAGCCAGCTGTATCAAAATAAAAAATGAGGTGTATTTTTTATACCTGGACCATCGGTTCCTGTAATCCTGCAGTGAAACAAGCAGCCACCAAGCTCACATTGTGTCCTTACAGTAGTGCTCTGCATTCCCTGTCAAAGGTGATGAAGGGTAGAAACTCTGTCCTTTTTCCAGAGAGGATACAATTCTCTGTACGGGTGCAGAGGTGATGGGTAATACCAGCCAAGCAGCTTTAGAGACATAGGAGGAGAAGAGGGGCATGAATGAAGAAAGCTGCCCCTCTAGCACCTCTCCAGGACAAGGCAGTCCCATCACTCCCACGGAAATGTGAAACACGAGGGAGCAGCCAGCCTCCCCCTTGCCCTTCTCTCACACAGACTTTTCTAAACCTGCAGCCAGGCACCTCCGCCCTAACCATGCCTAAAGCCAAAATCACCCTCATGTGGCCAGGATCTAAATAAGACCAACTGTCTGGAAGCCTTCAAAATCCATAAGTGTGTTTTATGACACCAGCCACTGTTTTTTATCATTAAAATTCTCATTTCTTTTTCAAACCTTAGCTTTAGGTTTTAAGCTTTTTGAGACTTGCAATTTTTTTTTTTTTTGCCTTTTTTTTCCCCCCCATGAGTAGGTGCTAACATTTTTGTCCTCCTTGGGGATTTCTCTCATAACCACATCACTGAGGGTGCTGGGGCTTTGGGACAAACCCAATGATTTTGAAAGTTCCAACAAGAGGCATGAGTTTATAATCGATGATGGTATCACATGTATGTATTAAAGTCTATATGCAGAACTCTTTGTGAGGTAAGCATTCATACTCTTCAAGAATGATTTCATATAACCAGTGACTCTAAACAAATCATAAGCTGCACATCAGCAGTTATTAATAAGAAGGGCTCTGAGCCACACTGAACAAGCTATTCGTCACACATACTCACTACAAATCTTACAGGAGTTACTCCTCCAACACTGGAAAGGAGACATTGCCTACATATATACGTAAGCATATCAAACACTATCCATACATGGAAGTTAAACTAGATGACCGAGAAGTTACAGAAATCTTTGAAGACATGCTTTTCTTGTGGTGCATGTGACAGCTAATATTTGAAGCAGTGAAATGAATGATGATGCTACTACTGACCTGTTTCAGTACTTTTTTGCAGGTCTTGGTTTTGCGACAGCCCACGCTCCAAAGATCAAGAGTAGGATGTAGAGAAATAACACAGATTACATTGGTCTAATCAGCAGGAGAAACTCAGACTGAAATAGTTATGAGTTCTCATGTACTGCCAGACTAATGCACACCATATCTGCTAGGAAATACCGTCTGGTCGACACCAGAGTGCCTTTTGCATGGAAGTCCAGGCACTAGGGGAAGGATGGCATGCAAGTCATACCTTCATAAGCAACAAAACTTGGCTGAGGTGCACACCCAGAGGTAGGAGGCAGAAAGCACTCTCAAGCTCTCCTGGGGGTCAACATGGCCTCCTTTATATTAAGTACTACCAAGAATGTGCCTGTCTGAATATAAAAATATTAAGAAAAAAAACCACCAATACTCACAAAATTTTACTATTTCAGAATGAAGACAGACATAAAAAAATAAATCAACTCCTTTCATATATTTAGTGATTTTTTTCAAGAGAAAATAAAAGTTCAGAAGTTCAACAAAGATGGTACATATGGACGTGTTACAACTGAGGACCATAAGAAAATCCCAACAGAAGCTGTATCAGTACTTCAGCTAGATTAGCAGGATATACAGTTTTAATATAAAATTCAGAAATCAGTTTCAGTGAATGGATAAGGCACTTTGGTCTTAAACACAGTAATACATAACTAACTGAAACTATAAATATTTCTGATTTTATTTCTTCTTGTTACACAACAAGCAACAATGAATATTCTATCAATAAGAATGCAGGCGGATAAGAAAGATCATGAGGTTTTATTTTGGTTTTAAGTTAGGTATTTTCATTTTACTGAAGGTAGAAAAACTTATTCCCAGTTTTCTGTGAGCAAAGCCTTTGTTAATTTTACTACCAGCAAGCCCTGTGATTTTCTGTAGGCAAATTTCACGAGCAGCAATGTGAATTCACACAGGGTGGGCAGTATGAGCCTGTCAGTTCATAAAAATAAATTCTGCTCTGTTTTTATGGTGGTTCCTATAAACTCCACAAAGTTGGACTGACAGCATGTGCTTAATAGTTAGACTAGTTGACTAGTAATCTGAACTCGTACATTCTTGAGTCTTTTAACTCATCACATGAATGCGACGAAGCCATGTGGCTCTCCCACAGAGCAGTCTCCCTGACTTCACTATGACACTGCACCACCACTGTCCCATAAAGAAGTTTCTGGGGCTCAGCCAGATGGGGTTTATAGAGTTCTTCGAAGCTCCTAGGTGAAAGGTGCTGCCACCAACGTTTTTCAACTGTAGGGCCTTTAAACACAGTGCTCACATCAGTATGTGCTCTGTTGCTCAAGTGAATAAAAGTTAATAATCAAAGGAAATTCATTTATATAGACAAATATGTAGGTGGCAAATATTGGGGTTCTGTTAATATTGATGTTTAGGGTCTTGCCATGACCAAGAACAGATTTGAGGACAGAGCACTGAAACCCATATATTGTGGCTCTTACCTCTATACCTTACTCACCTGACCACTCTGACCCCCAGAAAATGACATTTTACTTATTTGTGAAGAAAAATCCTGAAAATAAACTATATTCATTTTCCAATACATCTTGCAACTACACCTTCTGTGTGCATGATCCCTAAAGAGAGTGGGTAGAGACAAGAAAGTACATTGCAACAATATCAAAAATGAAGAAGCTTATTTAGCATCTTTTAATGCCAGCCTCATTTCAGAATCTCAAAGCTGGGTATTTTCACAAATGAGCTTGGAGAAGTCTGTGAACTTTTTTTCCCGTGAATCTGATGTTGGCAAAGATTTATAGCAAGGATAAGACAATATTATGCAAAGCAAAGCCAATTGTTATTAGCCTCTCAATCTTTTCTTTTTTTCTTGAAACAATTCTGCAGTTAAAGCAAAAAGCAAATGCCAATATACCTTTCCAGAGCAGTCTATTCAATTTTAACTGTAAGTGCCATTCATCACAGAGTTAGTTGCTTCCTTGCTATGCCTGCAGCAAGTTCCAATCCAAGTATATTAAGCAATTGGCCTTTTATAATGCAATGAATTGATGGCATTGCAACTTCATTATAGCTGGATTGCTTATCAAGTAACACTTGTGGAAGTCTCTATCTTCAAATAGGAAGTAAGAGTAAAGTAGAAGCAGGAGTAAAGGGAATTCACAGAAATTAATTGCTGTATGGGGGATTGGACTAGATGATTTTTTGAGGTCCCTTCCAATCCCTAACATTCTGTGATTCTGTGTGATTCTACATAAATCGTTTTAAAGTTTCCTCATTTATGGTTTTTTTCAAGCTCTGCCTAGGACAAGTATGTTCAACATTTATGGCATGCAGGCATTTAAAAATGACTTTTTTTTCATGAGGTATAATGCTGTAAAAGTAGAGAGGAGAAAAGCTGGAAAGCTGTTTTTGTAGGATGAGACTGCATTGTAAACTCATCAGGAAAGGAACAGTACGCACTGGTACATGGCGCAGTTTGGCACTGCGCATCCCCGATTTTAATTGGGACCCCCCCAGGCACTGCTAAGTTAAAACAACAGCTCTAGCAATATTGAAAAATGATCAAAATCTGGAAATCTCAGCTATCAACTTAAAAGAACATTTTGGTCTAAATCTTTGGGCAGTAGTTGTTTTGTTTTGTTGGGGGTTTTTGGCTTGGGTTTTTTTGGTTGATTTTCTTTAAATTTTTATTTCCACAGCAAACTGACATTTTTTGTGAAAATATATTTAGTCCCAAATCCAGTTCTCTATTGAAAAATAGATTAAAACACAAAATTCAGCTAGCCCTACACTTACCTTGCTATTAATAAAAAAGCAAGTACATTAAATGTAGAAGACTGAAATCTCAACAGAGGCTGTAGGACTAAAAGTCATGTCTATAAAACACCTTTAACATAATGGAGGCAACTTGAAAGTATATTGGTGCCAGTTTTGAAAACGTGCAAAATCCACATGAGATACATAGGACTGTGGATAGATGTCATCAGTAGCTTTGATCTGTCCTTACCCTTCTCTATACTGGCCATAAGCAATAGCTTAAACACTTAATGTAGTTAACTGCAAGAGAGAATTGGTAGGTCCACGGGAAGTGAAAGCAAACATTAGCTTTTTATTACTCTGTCTAAAAACAAACAAACCAACCAAAAAAAAAAAAGCCCACAACAACAAAAACCCCACTAAGTTAACCCTTGCAATCTGGAAGATCTATTTGCAATGTAAATGACTGATTCCAAGTTGAGTTCTTGCTTGGCCACTTGACTGCTCAAGCACCTAAAAAGAGGGAAAGTCACATGCAAGATAGAAGCACTAAGAGATTTTCTATAAAAACAAAAATATACTATGTTGTGACAATCTGTGTAATATTAATTCACAGGAATTCTAATTACCAAAGTAATGCTGAGCCTTTTGATTAAAAAATATCTAAGCATCATCTTTTATCTCCTAATTGATCCTAAGCATATAAGAACTATTTTGTTGTATGAGAAGACTTAAACTTTCCCTTTACAGCTCCTTATAAACTATAATTTATTGTTGGGATAAAAGACCTCACTCACCCAGTTTGCTTTTGTATTGCACCAGAACTGCCTCTCTCCA
Organism: Podargus strigoides; assembly: GCA_028020825.1. Lineage (NCBI taxonomy): Eukaryota > Metazoa > Chordata > Aves > Caprimulgiformes > Podargidae > Podargus > Podargus strigoides. The sequence continues at coordinate 9,300,441 of CM051623.1, read as the reverse complement.
GTGCCAGAAAGGAAAATAAGAACTGCCATCCTAATACAGGTCAATGTCCAAATCTATCCAAAATCCCTCTTCAAAGGTAGTCAATAGCAGATGTCCACATGTATAAAACTCCCCTAATGGATATTTATGCCATAAACCACTATTTTTAAGCCCACATGAATCAATTTAGCTCCAGTCAAGATGGAAGACTCTGAAGAAGAATGAGGTATGTTGTGTCTCCAGATTCCACCTCACTGAGCACTAACGCAAAGCTGCAACATCTGTACGCATGCAGGCTCACCGAGTGGCCTGAAACCTGCATACATGCAGCCACTTCTATTTCCCTTCCCCACCCCCTTTTTCCTCAGTCACTCTCTCATTTGGCTTGTACAGTCATGGCATTGATGGACAAGCTGGACAGGCTTTAGAAAATCATTTCTAAACAGTCTCTAGCACCACAGAGCACAAACTGGATGTTGAGACTACAGGTTTCAATCACATGCATGTTTTGTAAAACTGACTTAAGAGAGGAATACATTTACTTCCTTTTCACCTTTCTCTCCCCAACATGCTCCTATGTTCTGCCCATAAAGTGTGTGGAAGTTAAAAAGAAATAACATCAGCTCGTCTAAAACATACATAAAATCATAGAACGGTTTGGGTTGGAAGGGACCTCATTCCAACCCCCCTGCCATGGGCAGGGACACCTCCTACAAGATCAGATTGCTCAAAGGCCCGTCTAACATCAAAATCAACATTTTAATTTTTTTTTTTTCTTTTGAAACATTTAAATGTTAGCTTACTAAAAAAATTTCAGCATTTGAGGGGGGAAAAAAAAAAAAAATTGCCTTAGCCTGACAAGTTCTCAAGAGTGGAAGACTGAAAATAGCACATACAGGTTTGTGCACCACGTGGCTCCCAACAGGTCATTCCCTGCAAGCAAACAGTGAGTTTAGCAACAACCCATCTTCAATTTTCAGAAGGAGACAAGCACAGCAGAACGGGTTCAGTTCATAGGTGACAGATGAACTTTTCATAGAGTTACGAGCTGAAAATCCCAGCCCTGTACCCAGTCCCCTCAAACATGCACAGACTTTCCCTAGACAGCTTAACTTAGATGAGTTGCCTACAACATGTGGGCAATCATGGAAAAAGCAAATAATGTTTGGAGATAAAGAATCTGTGACCCTCAAAGAAGGCTGAAATGTTTTCCCAGCCCGTTCCTTCAGCTGCCCATCTGTTATCGCACACTGTATGTCAAACTTGATCTCAGAACCATCAGCATAAAAGGACGTGACAGACTCAAGTGGGTGACGCTAACAAGGAGTGACATTTGCAACGTTAATAACACGAGCTGGAGAGATTAATCAGCAGCTCCGACCCCTGATGCTCTACCCAGTAACCATTTCCATGCCAAAAAAAAAGCGGTCTACCCTCCTATTACCTTATTATTGAAGACTGTGGAAGTAATGTTTTTGCAGCTGTGACAGATGGAGGAAGAGGTAGTGTGGAGATAGGTACCTGAAGGCAGGCTTGTTTGACTAAAGGTTTCTTAATTTTCTGTCACATTTTGGTCCAATAAAATATACTACTCCTCCCTCCAGACTCTGCCTGTTACTGCACAGGCCATTAATATTGCAATTACGTGCGGTACTCTGTCTAGATCAGTACAATAACATATCTCTTAAAGACTTGACTTCTAGTTTAGCAGTCACCTCTCTCCAACACAATGGGACTATTTGTCAGGTAAATATTTCATTTGATACACCCCAAAGCAGGAAATTAATAGACCATCTGCAAACCCATCATCCAGTCACTGTGCAAAATTCCTCCTCATAACCCTCCTTTCAAAGCCAATGCAATCTGATTACAAGCATCTAATGACAGTTTATCCCCAAAATAGGTTGAACAACAATTCCCCTTCTCTTCCCCAAGTCTGTGTTGTGACATCATTCAGACTGGAGGCAATGAGCCCATTACAAAATTACACATCAAAACCTTCAACAGAAGTCAATGCATGTTTTAGTAAAAGGCAAGGGCCAGGTTCTGCCGTTCTGCTGTGGATGCATAACACCCCACTCTGAGAGAAGTCCTCTTTATAGTGTTAGGACTACAGAAGTTATTAAGGTGCCAGGGAGACTGAATGAGAGGAACTCAGTCTGACTCAAAGCCAAAGCTAGAAACATAACAAATTATTTCTGTAGTCATTTTCTGGAAAGAGTAACTAGCATTGAAATGTCACAGCATTTTGCAATACAATCCAATCAACTCCAAATTAAGGAATTCACCTGAAAAGTCCAGAAATCTACTGCCCATCAGAAAAATGAATTAAACATTCAAACACATGCACTTTTCCTTTTCTTCTTGCCTAAAACCTCTTCTTCCCTTGGTCTCAGTTTGCTCTCCTTTCATTTCATCCTTCTGCCATCCAGCACTGGCTAATGAGATACACAAGACATTCAATTCTCCGAGACTGAAACTTTCTTTCTAAAAAGTTTTAATGAAAAAAGTTTGCAGGCATCAAAACAGTGTAGGATCACTTGTGATTTTCAACAAGCTGCCAGCCTTTTTTCTCATCATTTTTTCTCCCTTTCTCCAATTAAAAAAGTAAGAGTATTTTTTAGATCAGTCTGCAGAAATACTTTGGAATTCACGCATGTGTTCTTTAAAAAAATCACTCAGCTGAATCAAATTCATATCTGAATGACAACGAACAATTACACGGTTATTGAAGAGGAGTTAATTTTCTCTAATCATCCTGTATATTGAAAGGGAAAAAAATACCAAAAAAAAGTCTTTTAATCTAACAGAGATTAAAATAAAAAAAAAAAATACACTCTGAAAAAAAAATACGCAGAATATTAATAGTCTCCATCATCATCTCAAAAGGTTTTAAAAATCCCTAGGGTTGCATTCTCACGTTGCAGTTCTGGACACCTTAGTGTCAAATTAACATTGGTACAACAGAATATTGCTGTTCCTCATTCACTTCTCTACTAACCTGGCTTTCTTGTAGCACTTTCAGACACAGATTTAAGAACATTCAACTGCTGAACGACTTCGCTGTCTCTCACTGGGCACACCTTGCCCTTCAGATAGGAGCATATCTACCAACTGTGGAAAAAACTGCTCATAAAGTGCAGATTCCAGCAGTAAGATGACAGACAGGCTTTATGGTTTTCTGAAAAGACTTCTTATATAAAAATTAGCTGCAAGTATTCTCATTCTTTGTAGAAGCAGCAAGCACCACTTGAATTCTAATGAACTTTTTGCCTTACAAATACACAGCTCGACAGGACACAGTTGTATTTATCAAATTGAAAGAATTGCCTCTCAGTTACTTTCCTCCCCTCTGGTTGTTATACTATGGGAAAGTGCTAATGCCTGCTCTATCTCAGTGGCTGTTTCTAAAACACCAAAATATCCACTCTGATTTATCTCATCTTTAAATAAATTTTTCTCCATCTTTCTAATCTTTCCTCGCACAGAAGCCTCATCATTATCGCCAGCAGGCTGCGGAATCCTCTTCTGTCTCCTCTGCTTTTTATATCACAGAGAGTTACCATGAAGTACAATATTCAAAGGGCAGGAGGCCCATCATTTCCCAGAAATGCTCTTCAGACTTTTGAATATTATGTCCCATCATCCATTTGCTTTCTGATTACCTTTGCACACTCAGCAGAGCTTGTCCTTCCAGGAATTCTGTCGAGAGTCGGTGTCCCCATGCAAAAGGGGACAAAAGGCAAGGCACTCATTAAGAGGCCTTTAACCTATAAACTGCTTGCAAGATAAATACAGCTCTAATGCCAATACAAAAACACTATTCCACCTCATTTATTGGTACCAGCACGTGGCAAAAGCCTGGCCAGGCACCTCCACAATGTATCCTTGATACTTGATTGGTGTCTGAGAAAGCCTAGAGTCATAATTAAAACGAAATTGCTGACTAGAGACTTGGAAAAGTCCTTACAAAAGCAACTCCATTGTTTATGCCAGTGTAAGTGGATATCCAGGTGGGTTTGATGCTTATTGCCTCCATTATATGCCAGCTATTGCCACTGCACTCTAGCAGAAATTACACTGCACACATCTGGAGACTATTCATAGTCCGTATCTCACACTGATACATACAAGGTACAACCATTTGGTACCAGAACTAGAAAAGCTCAGTAGCTTTTCATGGACTGAGCTGTTTGGAAAACAAGAACACTGACTCATGAAAGAAAAAAAAACAAAATCAAGGCTTCACAAGTTTACTTCTAATGCCAACAAGGAATGAAATTGAGCTCTCGTCAACGTGCTGTGAAAGCAAAATGGCAACCTAATGCACATGCTTGAACTTGAGTTTCTTGTATGTCAGCTGAGTAACTTGACCACCCAGCCAGTATCCTCCAACTTACCTTTCCTCTGTCCCCTTCACAGGGCTGTCCCAAACCAGACTTTTTTTTTCCCAGACAGAAGTTCCATTTTAACCAATATGACTCTGGAAAAACAGTTCTGTATCATTTAAGGGAGACATTCAGGTACTCCATCAGCCTAGTCAGAGGCAATGAACTAGAGACAGGCTGTAGCTGAAGCAGGAGGAAAATTCTGCAGACAACATTGCGTGTTGCTTCTGCTGCTGTGAGGTGGTTTGTAATGGTGTCGGAGTACCACAAAACGATGAATGTTGTTCACACATACCACAGACTTACTACAAAGGCAAAGGTATTATTAACAACATTTTCAAGAATTCAGGAGTAGGGAAGAGTATATGCCAGCCTAGAACGAGATGTACTTGAAACTCAAAAAATGCTATAAATCTCCTGCACTATAAATGTCTAGAAGCAATACAGGGATGTTAATGCTAAAGAGCATGGGCAGTCCCTCTCCTTGATTTGCTTACTTTTGGAGGAAGATCTATTAACATGCAATACATCAGATCCACTCCTTCCTGCCAAAGGCAGACACCGAGAAGTGCTGCACACTGCATATCTGTTCACTTTTGTAGCACCACAGGAGCACTCACAGTTAAATAACATTAAAGCAGATTAACTGTAGCAAAAATTATAAAGGACCAAAGCTGAAAACCCCAATTAGTCAAACCAAAGGCTATAAGAGACTTCATTTCTCAATGCAGTGGGAGAATCAAGGTCTCGGATATGGAATATAGAAATATCCCATCGTGAGCACTGCGTGCACACCTCCTGTTTGTACCCATCATCACAAAACTGTATCATCGCTTCACTACTTGTCAGTGATAATAGCTTTTGATAAAAGCATCAAGAACATGTGTTTTTCTATCCCAGGATAGAAGAGAACAGAATATTTATGAATGTGCAGAGGCAGCTAACAGACCTGTAGTAATTTGCAGACGAATTCTTCAGGAAACATCTGGTGACTTATTGCTGTTGTTGAGGGTTAACTTCTGCAGTCCACTGTCTGCTTTTGCACTCTGTCAGCTCCAACAGTCAGCCTTTGCTGGCTACTTTCTGACTTGGGAGTGCCCATAGCTTTTGTCTATGACAGGCTGCTGATCAAAGACTGCCAAGCATTTATTGCAACCACTGCTTGGCAGAAGCTATGTGACCAATAGGCAAAGAGCTGCTGATGGTGTCCCAGCAGTTGTCGCAGGAAGAGTGCGAAGGACGCCAGAACCTCTGCTGAGGACTGTGCACTAACAGTGCAGTGGTGATGTGCCATGTGGTCTCCAGCAATGGCTGAAGCAAGAGGCCTCAGCACATCAGGGGCCTTGACCCAAACAGCACTACCGAACCAGGCTGCCACTGTTCAGGTCTCAGGCTGCAAGAAGTGCCTGGTGCCCGTCCCCAAGGTTGGGAACAGTGGTTTCCTCCCTCACGGGAGCTCATTGCTGAGCCTGTCTTGATCAGGAGATTGGAACAAGGACCTCCCCAGGTCCCTTCCAACCTGAGGGCCTCTGAGACTGGGGAAAAAAAAAATGTCTAACTCAGTGGCAATCACAGATCTGTCTGCAAGGAAAAGGTGGTAGTCAGAGGTAGATAAATTTATCCATGTGCAGGCAATTATGTACAGTTTTTCCTTTTTAGTAAAAATTGCATGCATTTACATGAGACAGAGGTGTTAAAGAGGCTTGTATTTAAGACAAATAAGCACAAAAGTAAACTCCAGATAATCTACCATTAACTAAACTAGAATAACACTCCTACACTTAAGTTATTCCACAAAAAAGTTCCCTAATAAATATACAATGTGTCTCAGGAGATATAAGGCTCGAGTTCATAGTCCTGCAGTTTGTGTTACTCTATTTATATATATATATATATTTATATATGCCTGTAGAACTGAGCAGGGCAAAGCAGGACTGGAGTCACATCACCTAACACTGATCTTCTAAATAGACATTTACTCTTTTCTACAAGTTTTTCTTCTTAAGCTTCCTCTACAGTCGCTCGCAGAAGCATCGCATTCCACTAAACCTCCCCTTGGCAGATAAATATCATTAAGCAAGATGAATTCCACCCTCAACAAGACCTGCTAACAAAATGAACTGAGCACTCAAAGCCAAGCACTGTAGTAAATACAACTGTCCCTAGTAATACTAAACAGGCAGTAACTGAACTCGTAGCAAGTGCATGGCAAGCAATAACTCTTCCAATTCCTCTCATCTTTCCTCAGGGTATCCCAGTGTGACTTGCTGTTTTAGATCTGTCTTGGTTAGACTGTTAATTCTCTTCAGGGATGGGGAATGCTCATATTACTTACCTAACTCAGGATCTGTGCCACAGTTCAATCTCAAACACTTGTATTAGTTGTATACACCTCCACCCTGAAAGCCACTCTACCTCTCAGCCATTATGTCTGTGAGATAATTAAGTCAGTACATATCACAGAATCACAGAACAGTTTGGGCTGGAAGGAACCTTAAAGATCCAACCCCCTCTGCCATGTGCAGGGACATCTCCCACTAAACCAGGCTAGTCAAAGCCCCATCCAACCTGGTCTTGAAAATACTGAGTTAACCGAAAACAGAGAGAGAAGACATCTGAAGTGTGAGAGAGGCTGTGCACAGAAAAGTTGAGACTGTGAGAATAACCAAAGACAGTATTTCTAAGACAGGCAGGTTTTCATGGTAGCCTCCCAGCCCAGCCCCAACTCCAGCCTTAGCTCCATCCCCACACCTCAGCACCCCAGCTTTCATTTGCACCTCTGTTCCGTGATGCAGCTGTAAAATATCTTTTTATCTGCATGTCTACTTTGCAGCCAGGATCCAGCATGAGGCCAGAATGAGGGCCTAAGAAACAATATTGCTGATTGTGAATCTTGGCATTTGAGTTGTCATGTATATTGTACGGGAGCTCACGTCCTTACAGTCATCCCATCCAGTCCTAGTTACAGCTTATGGGAGGTGGGGGCTAGAGGGAGGACAAAAAGAAAGAGATGAGAAGAGACCTCCAGTCTCCAAAAGTCTATCCTAACAGAGCTGGTTGCACACATTTAACATGAATTATGCATTTAGCAATCAGTTCAAAAGCCTCAATGGGAAATATTGCTCAGACTGAAGTGTTGTGGGGTTTTATTAAGATCCAGAGCTTCACTCTGTCTACTTATTTCCTTCTCTGCAAAGGCACATAAACCAGCTCTTATCAAAGACCTATGCAAAAGTTTAGCCGTCCTGCTTTTGCCTGCCCCACTACACTCCACACACACACACAGGGACTGACCATATGTGAATTATCAGACTTTGGAGTCACTCAAATGTGACGACTGTTTCCCATAACAAGCTCCTCAAATAAAGAAAGTCTGTCAGCTCTCCAGCATTTATCACGGTACCTTTCTGTAGGATAAGAAAAGAGTATGAAATCTAAATGCTTTTATAAAGGCTAGAACAGCATATATTGTACTTCTCAAGATACAAGATATAACTGAACAAGCTGAATGCTGTTAGATGTCCTTGTGCACTTGTACGGGGGAAAAAATGTGAAAAAACAAAATCATTTAAGGCCCTTGTGAGGGTTTGACTGATGACCCTTGACATCTTAAAAATCATTCTTTAAAATATGAAGGAAGTCTACTATCTCTTTCTGTAAATAATACCTTCCAAAGTTTTATTTGTGCCTGGAATGGATTCAGTACTTTAAGTGAAGTAAACATTGTTTCATAATCTGAGGAGTGTCGAACAACAAAATATTTCCCCTTCTAATTTATTTCTGTTACATAACATTAGTTTACAATGTAACAGGCAAGTAAGTGGAAAACATCCGGCAGACCATTTTTTGTAACATCTTACTAAATTAGCAGTAGGTACAGGGCATTTAAAATTATTTTTGTTGAATATGAGATGAGGAAAGATTAATTAAATAATTTTAATGATTAAAAATAAATAAAAATTAGTGGTAAAAAATGACCTATCAAATTTAATAAACTGTTTAGCTGCGGTTTAGAGATATTCTGAACTAACACTAAAAGTGAACTTCAGGTCATTTGAAAAAACTTGCATAGATCTGCAAACCTGTTGATGATTATCCCCAAACCAACACAGTGGAGGACTGAAATGTTAAATATATCAAAAGGGATCAGACAAAGCAAATGGGAAATACGACTTTTAGGCAAGGTTATGCTACCTAAACCGCAATACTTCCTTGCAAATGTATTTTTCCACAGAGGGCAAACACAACTTCCCTTCTGCAAGGTCTGTAGCTTATTATTCTCTGCAATGATTCACACTGTGCAATAATGTTCCTACTTGAAAAACAGAACCAGTGCAACTTTAAAACAAGTACATATTTCCATTCAGGACACTGAGTGTAAGTTTAAGTTGATGAGCTGTTTGAAGACCTATACAGTCGCTCTATTTGATAATCTACCCAGTTGCCTAGGTTGGTTTTCCCCTTTTATTACAGCTGTATCCTTGGGATAGGATACAGGCATCATACCACTGAATCCTTATAAGAGTCCACATAGCCTGTGGTATATGTTAACTCGAAAAGCAGGTAATAAAAAATATTACTGGAACTATTCAGCAGTACTGGCAAAGTTTCAAGTCTAAGGTTTCCAAACAGTACAGCTTGGGAAGTGTTGATAAGACCCAGGCAGTAAACAGACGCTGAACAAACGTCTCAGGAATGGCAATGTGAAGTGACAATTCAAGCTAACTTACCACAAAGAGATTATTATATCTCTCTGTGCTGTGAAAAATAATACGTCACCGCTGTTCTTAGTAAGTGACAGAATGAGGTGCTGCAGTCCCATGCAAGAGTAAGTAGTTCACAGGGAGGGGAAAAATGCTGCACGGGGCACAGCCTTTGCAGGAGTTTGTTCCATTTCTCACCAAGGATAACCTTAATCAGTTAGAGGATTTGAGTAGTCACCGAGCCATATCCACACTCTACAAGCTGTGTGCTGTCTGCAAAGCGTGCTTAGAAACAGTCAGTACGAACGAAGATGGTTAACTTATTCAAAGGGCAAGAGGCAGAACAGCTTGATGGTATCTTCGATCACAACCATTAGTTTCACTGATGAGTCTAAGTGTGTAACGAGAGTGTTTCTGAGATGATGAGCTCCCAGCAGCTTTCTCATTGTGCACACACTTGGTGTGCAAGCAAACTGCCGCCTGATCTCTGCGCACTGATACAGTCACAGAGCTTCATTTGGACCTGAGCAACTATCTACTGTACAGTTCTCCTCCTAAAAGCTGTGCTTCAAAAACCTCAGCTTTTAAAAATTAATCATTCCTAGCCGGAATAGTGTTTAATGAACATTCACTTATTTGCTTGGTCATTCTTTCACTTTGTGAGAAGGTGGTGGGCATTACAATTGCCTAAGAGGTATTCTTGGAAATGAAAGTTTCTTGCCTTTCCCAGAAAATTCTGTGCCTGTGTCTCCTCACACTAGCTTGGAAGAGCTCTGTTGAAATCCATGTCCAACATAGCCTGAAAACAGACAGCAATGCTATATATAATTTAGGATAAAAGGCTTTCAAATAACAGAATGAAGATATATAAATTAGCTAACAAGTTTTAAACCACTGAAGTAGACAGAGCAAATTGAGTCTCCATGTGTTAGCCAGCCAAGAGGATTCTGTGCTTCTCCTTGCATTGGAGAGTCCTCTTAAAGACTTTAAAACACACTTACTAAGATAAAGTATAAGATGCATCAAACCCACCTTTATCTCATCTAGACTAGGCATCAGAACTTGGCACTGGTTGTATGATATGGATATGTCTGGGAAAACCACTTAAGTCATCAGACTGATTTTCCTATAAACCACGTTACAGCATTGACTGCAACCTGGATGGGTTTTCCTGTCATGCAACAAAGCTGAACAGCCCTATAACCCACTCTTGCTTTCCCAGTACTGCCCACTCATTTCCTCTTTCCCCTCTTTGCCTACAAATACATATTCACACACAGGTCACATTTCCTATTACTATTACGTTTCCAATATTATATATGATTTTGTTACTACAGTAACAGGAGACAGTTTAAATAATACCTTTGTCCTGATACTGACCTAAGATGTCTCTATAGCACCTGTAAGTTTGGTTGTTCAGCAAAACTCAGTTTGAAACTGTCTTTCAGCCTGAATTCACACAGTGACAAGGGTGATGATCAGTCATCTAAACAAACCTATATCAGGACATGTGAAGTGCCCTCAGCATTCAAAGCATCTGCAGTGGGCTGGCACACAAGACATATGAAAAATCCATGCCCATTTGAAGCCAGAGGCCATGTGGTTTTGTGAAAAAAAATAGGACATCTACGTGCCAGCAGTAGTCCTCTGTTTAAGATTAAATCTGTGGAAGTTCAACTGATAGAGCTAGAAGACACACTTCCAGACTTAAAATCCTTCCCCAGATCTGAGAGACAGCTAACACTTCGTAACTGTGAAACATATTTTTCTGATCAAGTAACAAGCCTTCTACTTCTCAGTGAGCTGAGCTTCAACTCAATTTCAGGAGAACACTAGTAACCTGTATTCATTCAAGAGAAACACCCCTCGGATGGGGAAACACTACTGAACTGAGACACAGATTTATTAAAAGCTGTATTACATAGTCATGGCTGTTCAAACGCCTTCTTATTCAAAATGTTTGTTAGACATCTTTCTTACGGAAGAGTAGTGCCTAACAGCGTAGTTAAACCAACTTCACTTGGTATTTTTCTGTTTTCCCTTGATACAAGTCTAGCAGCAATTGACAGACTCCTCTGTGTATTTCTGAGCAAAATATGGATATCATTTATTAATCCTCTGAAAATGCATGTCATTTCTAAACATTAATAATTTTAGTTTGAAGGAAAAACATTAGATTTTTGTGTTTCCTATGGAGTTTATACTTTTCTTAAAGTTCTAGGTCTGTTCCTCAAGCTGCAACCTTCCACAGACACCAACCCATCATACGCTCATAAAACCTGATGCCTGGGTAGCACATTCCTAATTAAGATTGACAACCTTTGCAGAATCCACATGCATATGATGCTTTGAAGAAACACTCTCCTAATTACATCCTTTCAACAAACAGCTGGAAGAATAAGCAGGTGAATGCTGTAAAGTCTGCTCTAAGTATAACAAAATTGTTTTCCACATTAAGAATGGGCTGTTACCTATATGCATGCATCACAAAGTCTGCATCAGAAAAAGCCACTCATCTTTGTTTACCCTGTTTTCCCCTTTTTCTTCAGGACATAGAACTTGACTTGTTGATTCACCCTCATCCACTCTCAGCAATCTAGATGTTAATCACAGCCCTACTGAAGTGTTATGCTAGAAGACAGAAGACAAAACAGTTTAATATCGTTTATGTTATTAGGTTATTCTGCTTCTGCTACTCTCTCAACTTCTAACACCTCCTTTTAGATAAAGGAATCGAAGAAATTTCTCATCCTTTTTTTCCACCTACACCTTTGCAGCCACAGCCTCTGTAAGTACAGGTCTGTAGACACTCTGCAAGGTTTCTCAAAGCCATCCATGTTTCCACCACTAGATTAATAAGAACAACTCACAACTTTCCAACTGCACATGGCAGAGGAAAGTGCTTTTTCTAGTGATGTGACAAACTCCCTGCAGGTTTCAAACATCTGTGAGATTCTGTATCACCTTCTGCCATTTTTCAAATATCCTGAAGTGGCGCCAAACCACATGAGACACGAGCCCCATCTCCAAGTGTAACCACTGTGCAACTCTTACTAATGTGTTAGTATTATTTGAAGTCTTAAAGGATAATAAAGCTACAATTCAGAAATATCTTTACATCTACTCTTTAAATTCCTCCCAAGTGAAGGTTACTGGACAAGCGGTGGTCAGGCAAACCCAGCTTTAATGACACTTTCCTTCCAAGATATTTCAGTTGTGAATTCAGATGAGAGCACAGAGTACAGGCTATGCTGATAAGTAAAGGCTGAACATTGCTTTCTAGAGATAAAAAAGGTGAGAGGTGATGTTGATTGCCACTGGTCTCTCACTGTTTCTCAAGGACACTGACAAAAATCATAGCACTGGCCTGCCCCAGGGTCCCATAGAAAGAGTAACTGGGACGCTGCACTTTCAGAGTTCAGACCATCCAGCCAAAAACTGAGGTGAAATGAAACTGAACTAAACCACACGTGATGGGAATGGTCACTTGGAACATGAGCGAGGTTGCTTCTGCCATCACTGAAGTTTCATCCCAAAAGAGTATAAATGTTCAAGTATTTAGGATTTTCCTCACACAAATGCTCTGCTGGAAAATGTTGGTCCTCTAGCTGGTTCACATCTCACTTGAAAAACAGGACAAATACATCTATGCCATGTATCCTTGTACCTCCACACTGATACCACTTCCAGGTGTGCAATGTGAGATAGCTGTGACAATCTTTCTTTCTTTTTTTCCACTGAATGATCTCCAGCACTGCCCTCCTCTAGGCAACTCCTGTGCGTCCTGGAGGCAGACTCCTTCAGGCTCTGGAGATAAAGCTCTCACCTCCGGAAGCTGCGCTCCTCGTCAGCCTTCCAGCCCCTCAACTGGCAAGCTTTAGGACAGGACTGGAGATTAATTCATCTGGTCCAGCTTTTACAGTTTTCTTTAAAACAGCCATCAAAATGCAGCATTGCTTGAGACAACAACAAGGTGGCTGATTAATGATACCTACTGTCACTTCAGTCCTTGGTGTCTTTAAGCTCTGTCAATAAACAGATCGGTGCTCAAGTTCTTTGTGCCTCATGAGTCATTAAAATTGAAGCTATAATATGAAACAGAGCAAGCTGTTGTCACCGTTGTGTATTAGTGCAGAAACTCCCAGAAGGAACGTTTGTCATTACAATCTGAAAACTTTCACAGTACTGCCACAAGAAGGGGAAATAAATAAATAAATAAATAAAACTGCAATCTGTAAGAAAGCTGAAGTACAACCATTTCTATGGCTTAGCCAGTCTAAAGAAATGGTAGCAACAAGCTCTCTGCTATTCAGAATGAACAACGTGACAGTCTTGTTTTTGTCTTCTAAGCAAATCTACTGCTGGCAAAAGGCTGGACTGACTGCCTAGGAGACCAAATTCACTTATTTATCAGTATGCAACACAGTTAGCATTCATAGTCCAAATTTTTATTTCATCGCTATGCTTTAATCATAACCTACATGAGCACGGATCAGCAGCAGCTGGACAGGAGCTTTGTCTCTGTACCTGCTCACTCCTCGAGCATTGTCATGAGAATCAACATGTTTCATTTGGTAGAGACTTAACCAGATGCTCCAATGCCAGTAACTTATTTCACAAAGCCATGAGATGTAAATTCATGCTGTTCTGGGGCATGGTTCCCACCTGCTCCCGCAGTGGAGAGGGGGTAAGTATTTCTGTCTTGACTACAAGACAAAACTGGAAAAGAAGCCCTCAGTCAGTAATCAATCACCAAGTACCACATTTGTTGAAATGTTTTTAGGTAGCTGGAAAAAACCTCCAATAGGGAAATTACCAACTCGTGTGTAACATCTGTTATGAAAGGAACAGCAGGAAAAAAGCCTAGAATTTAAGACCATCTTTTAGTAGACAAAGAGATCATAATAAATGGATTCCATGTACAGAAATGGTTCACTTGAAATGTTGTCAGCATCTCTCACATTTTAAAGTTTCACTTGTTTTTGATTAAAAAAAAAAAAAAGAGGAAAGAAAAAAAAAAAAATTGCTATCTGCTGAGAGTTTTCTCAGGAAGAACAAGCAAGAACCCAAGAAAGAACCACTTCTATCCTGTCCACTCACTACTGCTAACGTGCCAGACTCTGAAAAGCAGCACAATAAGACAATGGTCTGTAAGCCTAGAATAACTGCGTATCACTGATCAGCAAATCCAGAGACCGCTTTCTGCACTGCAGGGAGCATTGTTTCTGACAACAAACTTTAGAGAACAGAATATTTTTTCCTCCTTTTAAAAATAGCGGGTCCTAATCAAGAAAATAATTAAACATAAGTTGAAAACACGGTTTATGTAAATATTAGTCAAGAGAGATTCCAAAGCTGTGAACCTTAATTACATGCACCACTAAATCTGAATGCGTTACAGGAGCACACAAATAAGATACTTGTACATGTTAAGAGTAATAACCTCAGAAAGAAATCATGATTTAACTGTACCACTTCTATTATGTTCAGGCAATTGTTATTTATTATCTCTGAAGATATGGTTGTAGCTAGGTGAGGGGGAACGTAGGTTTAAGTACTCTATGAATCAGTATGAAGATTAGGAATAAGCAGCTGTACTGAAAAAAGCAGAAACTTAAAAATAGGTTTTCTGACCAGGCACTGGAGGCCCAGATGTCCAAAGTCCTGCCCCTATATGTTGTAAGAAAACAAAGCACTTCTCTACTATAATTGTTCCTAAAATCTGGCTGAGAAAAAAAAAAAATAAATAAAAACAACACAACACAACCCCCCTACACAATTTATCTTTGGAAATGATTGTGCCAAACTCTAAGTTTGAGAGCTTAAGATTGGTCCTATTAAGCTAGATGCATCTAGTGAACCTGTCATGCATGTACCCAATCATACATCCACACAATGAGGCATGTTACTATCTCTGAGTATGGTCAAACAACAAATCCACAATATAAATACCTCAGATACTTTCCAAAGCCCTTGTAAAGCACAGTATGTGCAGGTACGTACATAACAACTGCATGTTTCTGCTCAAGAACTTCTCCTCAGCAAGACAGCAACTGTTCTTCTGCATGATGACAGTCTAACATCATCATCCACTGGAGCATAACATTACTTCCAACTCTGGAAAAGTACATATGAAATTCAGTAACAGGGTCTGCACCTCTTCCATCTCATCAGTAGATGGATGGGATTGAGGGAAGGAGACACACCAGCTTAAAACTACAGTAAATTGCTTCTTAGTCTTCTCTGTGGTGGTGCTCATCAAAACATGTATTAAACATATTAATGTGTGATTCCTTTTTAAACTAATGCATACACAAAGGAAGCCCCAAGTCCTTTGCTTCTACTTCAGGCTTATTTTCCATTTTTGGTGTTAACACTTGGAAGCCAGCCTGTCAAAATAAATTACTAGTCGTGCTCCCCCGTGCTTGTGGGGGAGGCATGGCACTCAGCAAGGAGCTGCCAATGCTTTCACAAGAGGCTCTGGTAGATATTTTCACCTTAATGTGTGATAAGTCCTTTGGCCCAGAGAGAGTCCAGTGTCCGCGTAGATATAGCATAAAGATCTGGAGGACTTCTTTACCTGTCATCTAATTTAAGTGCCATCTCCAAGTTAACACCTCAAAATAGGCAGGACAACAGGGCAAACAAAATGCATTTGTTGGGAGGAAAAAAAAAATATTCATAAAAGTTGAATAGCCTGTTGAGAATGTGCTAAAGCAAACACAGTGCTTAATCAGTAGAAATCAAATAGAGAGGCTCTGATGTGGCAATGAAGAAAGGTTTATAGCTTTCCCAGAATTGATAAGACTTGTTAGTGGTTCCAGTGTAATCCACATTAAAAGTGTGAAATTTCTCCTGAGAAAAAGTCACAGTGCCAGGAGATAGCTGATTCTCTCCTGGGGCAAATTATCTCAGCAAGGATGCCTCATCCCTTGTATTTGATAGATTTTTAACAAAATGCCTTAGCATTCCCTCTGCATCATTTCTGGAAGCTTATATAGGACTACAATTATACTGCTCTCCCCTAGAGGAGGTCCCCAAGTAAAAGCTCATTCCTACATTAACTGTAAAAATAATATCAATCAGTCACTAAGATTTTTTTTCTTTCTCCCTTTCTACTCCTTACCCCCCAAAACAATGATGTACTTTTGTCTGACCATTAAATCAAAAAGAGGAATTAAAACAAATCATTATCAATACAAACTGAATTTGAGACACAGCTAAGACATAGGAGTTTTGAATTAGTCATGGAAATGCTACATATTTGGGTAATTTAAATGACCAGCTTTTTGGAATTACCCATAATACTGAAAATTACCTAGAAGTTGCTATAGCTCATACATTACAAATGCTTGATGGGAAAAATCAGTGGGCTATCTAGCTGCTACTTGAAGCACTGGTTCAGAGTGGGAAACTCATTAGCAACTGTTGGGATTATTGGTTTGACCAGATACAATTTAGCATTCAGTTTAAAAAAAAAAAAAGACAAGAAAAAAGAGAAAAAAAACATTTAAGTTCTTTTGTTTTCTTCCTTTTTTTGGTGTTTTATTCCCCAGGAACTTCTGGATGCTAAGCTGAAGGATAGTGATACAGCCTAGGAGCAGCAAGTGGCAGTGGGATCCCAAATCTTACAGTTTCCAACTTGTTTCTTGAGCTTTCTCTGGGAGAAAAAGCTTTTCAAGAGTCAGCAATGTGCGCTTGCAGCCCAGAAGGCCAACCATATCATGTCTTGGGCTGCATCAAAAGAAGCATGGCCAGCAGGTCAAAGGAAGTGATTCTCCCCCTCTACTCTGCACTTGTGAGACCTCACCTGGAGTACTGCATCCAGTTCTGGGGACCCCAACATAAGAAGGACATGGACCTGTTGGAGCGGGTCCAAAGGAGGCCACAAAGATGGATCAGAGGACTGGAGCACCTCTCCTATGAAGAAAGGCTGAGGGAGTTGGGGATGTTCAGCCTGGAGAAGAGAAGGCTCCAGGGACACCTTATAGGGGCCTTCCAGTACCTGAAGGGGCCAAGAAGAAAGCTGGAGAGGGACTTTTTACAAGAGCATGTAGTGATAGGACGAGGGGTAATGGATTTAAACTGGAAGAGGGGAGATTTAGACTAGATATTAGGAAGAAATTCTTTCCTGTGAGGGTCGTCAGGCACTGAAACAGTTTGCCCAGGGAAGCTGTGGCTGCCCCCTACCTGGCTGTGTTTAAGGCCAGGTTGGATGGGGCTTTGAGCAACCTGGTCTGGTGGGAGGTGTCCCTGTCCATGGCAGGGGGTTGGAAAGAGGTGATCTTTGAGGTCCCTTCCAACTCAAACCATTCTAGGTTTCTGTGATTAAACAGACAAGACCCTGTGCTTTTTTTCAGCTACTTTTGCAGATCTTCTGTTAACATTGAGAGATTATGAAGAAATTGCAGTACAAGTAAGAAGAAAAGGACAAAAAGATAAGTTCTATAGAGCAGCCTCTGCCTTTACTAACAATTACATTAAGCTCCAACAAAGAAGGTTCCTTACTGGTGGCATAAACTGTCTTCATTCAGACTTGGGAAATGAACAGTCTGATTATCCATACAGAGATTGCATGAGTAGCAACTGCCTCCACTTCCTCTGTCTTATGCTACCAACATGACCATCAAAGTTAATGTCACTTTCCCTAAGGAAGTTTCACTGGGATGCATGCATCGAATCTGAGTAATTAACTTCTCAGGGGCAAAACAAACAAAAATGTTAGAAAATCAGTAGTATTTTCCAGTAAGATCATGTCTAGTAGGCAATAATATAGGGTTTAACTGAATTCTTCATTAAGTTTTATTATCCTTCTTATACAAATTATGGGTAAATCATGGGAGAACTCCCTGTTACATCCCCTCCCCAAGTCCTAGTCTAATTCTCTGAACACACTTCAGTAAAGGATCTCAGATTAACTAAAATGGAAATTAACACTTACTGGTACCTGTACACCCACAAGCAGAATTATATTCCATGCCTGTAAGGAATGAAAACTGCAAAACCCCAAAGAACAAAGTAACACACTTCACTTTAGCTAAAAGTAAGTTGGTGTGAAGAGTACTGGATGTCACTGAAGGAAGTCAAACTAACCCAATTGGAAAGTTTCAGGAGACTGGGTTTATTCTTCTCCATGCAGCTTTCCAGATTCATACACCTGCTATTTTGTTTAGTTCCAATTGGTGGAAAAGGAAGTGCCAAAATAACATAAGGTTATAGCATATCTAATCTATATCACCTATTTTTAGAGCGTTAATCACCTGAGTGCATAGCTAGTGAAAAACCTATTCTACAGCAGCTTTTATCCAGACAATTTTTCATAACAAATCCTAGAAAAGTAGTAGAAGGCACACGACTACTTCTGCTCTGCCCTCTCCCCGCGATCCAAATCACAAAAACTTGTCAGGCAATAAGAATTTTAAAAAAGAAAGCATCTATATTTCGCCAAGTCATTTTGTTTTCAATGTCTGATACCAAACAATGTTTGATACTGGTTTACCTTCATTAAAGTTTATGAGTTTTGAATGTAATTTTCTTGTCACACCAATCTTACTCTAGCAAAAAGCGAACAAATCTGGCAAATCTAGGAGCTACAAACAACTTCTAACAAATTGATACAAATGGTATCCATAAAATCTGAAGCTAGATGATATCATGATTACATTCTGAAAAGCAGTGTCATGTACACACAGAGGACCAATGCAAAAGCAGAAGTGTGTTAACAGATCTCCTGAAATGATACTGAAGTTCATGGCTGATATTCATCTAAACATGAACACGTTTAGGAAAAAACTGAACATAACTTTCTTTTGATAGGTAAGGACACTTGTCACCACAGTATTTGAGTAGCATAAGCTACTTTCTCCATTTTCAAATCTGGCAGAGGCCATTCCTGAACAAGCAAGATTTATTATTTTTAGAACAAATTCTGCATGACCAGTAATACTTCGGGTATTGCAAGTCAGCTAAAAAACTATGCTCAATATATTCAATATTTTAATAGTCATTAATCATTAAAGACTTGTATTTATTGATAATCATTCAGCACTATATAAGATATGTAAAATAATAGGAGGGAAATATCAGGAAGGTATGTAGAAGCTTCTGTCATTTCCAATACTTTCCTCTTACAGAAAATGTTGGGAGAACAAAAGCTGGGATTTTCTAGAAGGTAAGTTTACTCCTCCCCCCTGAACATGAAGTTTCCTTACATATAGCCAAGTCATATGAACTTCCTCCTCTATGAGTTAAAGCACAAATTCCACTTAGCTTTGTTAACTTGAACTGCAGCCTCTATTTCAGAGCCACATAACACTGCCTGTATCTGACTGTACTTAAACTTCATTAGAAGATCACTTAGGTTGCAAAGTCAAGGACCCAGAAAGTAAGGAAATACCAAAATAAGGTTGCCAGTGTCACTATAATTTGCCCCTTCACATACAGACTAATTAAAGCTTTACTTACATGACCATTTTCAATTTTTTCCCAAAGCACCTATGACTCTGCACTGCAATGAATACAGAGCACTCAACAAATCAATACCTTTCTTACCAAAATTAAGTGTTCATTACATTTAACAGAACCAGCTCCATTAGCAATATTATAGAAATAAGTCAGCAGATCTCTCTTTGCACAGTGCCCAGAAGCCTTGAATTCAAAGTTTAACATCAGTTTCCCTGAAATTCAGAGTTACAAGAAATCCTGCTGAAGTTACAGGGAGTCACAGAGGTCTCAGCACCCAAAAGACCATGCTTTACAAAGAATTTTGACACATCAAGTTGTGCAGTGTGTGTGTGCTACTGATTAGGATATCAACCTTTACTGAGCTGGAGTTGCTCAGATAATATATATAAAGAAAGACTTGAGCTAAGCAGTATCATAATTACTTGCATAGCTTAAAGAAATACGGGTATTTTTATTATTTGTAATTAAGATAACCTTGATAAGCTGTGGAAACGAAATGGTATCAGAACGAAGGACGAAGCATATTGTCAAATTAAGTAAGTTGATGAATGCCAAGAGTTAATCAGGGCCACAGTGATGTTTTCAAGCACTGAAGAGAGCTTGAAGAGATGACCTTGTAGGTCCCCTTCAGTCTACGTTATTCTATCAATTGCAGTGGCAACTTCTACCATATAGTGTCCTTACACAGAAAATCAGCTTTGAGAGAGCACTGATACTTCATTCCAATGAATATCTCTTTAGTGTGTCCTAACAGCACTAAAGGACGAGATTAATCCCAGCACAGAGTTTTCCCCACAGGATCTGGTCCCCTAGCCTAATTAGGAGATTACCTAGAACAATACTTGTAAGGCTATAAGTTTAGCTGCATTTTCAAGTAATTCAAAAGAGACAGTGGATTATTTTAATCTAATGAGGTATCATCATGAATAACCCTGAAGATGACTATCAACTAAAGTTAGGGAAAAAAATACACTTATTTTGTATGTAAGACCATTTGTGCATGTATGGCTTCATCTCTTGTGCTACACACTAAATACATCACTTTTTTTTTTTAAGGAAGAACATGTTCACATCCACATTTTCCTTCAAGAGTATATTAAATAAATGCTGGAGCAAATTGGAATTGAGAAGCACAGACATAGATGAGAAAGAATATGTAAATGTGGAAAAGGGATGGAAAAGACCTCTGCTTATGAATTTCCTGCCTGATCGTCTGAAGTAGAAACAACAAAACACGAAAATAAGGGAAGGCTTGATGTTCCGGCCATGTGGTTTGTATCAGATGCCAACCTTTTTTAGAGTACAATCTTTTTAAAAGAAATTACATTAGTATTTTGCAGGGACTGTTACGATGCTTCCTTCAGAGTCACAGCCATATTTCAAAGGCACTTTGGTTACATTTCCTTTTCTACTTTATACTTCAAGTATAGCATTAACAGGTACTTAGGGGAAAAAAATCCATCCATTCATGATGGATGGAAAAAATATCACAGAATCATAGAATCATTCTGGCTGGAAAAGACCTCTAAGATCATCAAGTCCAACCATTACCCCAGCACTGCCAAGTCTACATCATGTCCCTCAGCACCTCATCTACACGTCTCTTAAATACCTCCAGGGATGGTATTTATCCTGGGCAGCCTGTGCCAGTGCTTGATAACCCTTTCAGTGAAGAAATATTTCCTAATATCCAATCTAAACCTCCCCTGGTGCAACTTGAGGCCATCACCCCTCATCCTATCACTGTTACCCAGGAGAAGAGACCGACGCCCACTTCACTACAACCTCCTTCAGGTAATTGTAGAGGGCAAATAAGGTCCCCCCTCATCCCCCTCTTCTCCAGACTGAACACCCCCAGTTCCCTCAGCCGCTCCCCATCACACTTGTGCTCCAGACCCTTCCTCAGCTCCATTGCCCTTCTTTGGACACGCTCCAGCAGCTCAGTGTCCTTCTTGTAGTGAGGGGCCCAAAACTGAACACAGTATTCGAGATGCAGCCTCACCAGAGCTGAGTACAGGGGACAATCACCTCCCTACTCCTGCTGGTCACACCATTTCTGATACAGGCCAGGATGCTGTTGACTTTCTTGGCCACCTGGGCACACTGCTGGCTCATGTTCAGCCGGCTGTCAACCAACAGCCCCAGGGCCTTTTCCATCAGGCAGCTTTCCAGCCACTCTTCCCCAAGGCTGTAGCATTGCATGGAGTTGTTGTGACCCAAGTGCAGGACCCATATCAGGACTCTTTTTATTCAACTTTTATCTAAAATGAGTTCACTGTAAAAGAAGCATTTACATATTAATAGGAAATTAAACTGTACAATTAACCAACATGCAGCTAAATTAAAACAGCAACACATGCAATTCTGTGTTACTGGCAGAGTAAAAATGCATGACTGTGGATCATAATGGAGGAAAATGTATGCCATGTAAACTAACAAAGACAACTTATCTGACAAATTTTGAGACAATAAATAGGACTTTACCAAGTCCTTAGAAGTGCAAAACCAACTGCAGGAGCCAAATGTCACCTAAGCAGACAAATCTAATTGAGGAAGGGATTGCCAAGGGCTACTTGAAAGACTCATTTCCCTTTTAGTCTCTCACAGAGCTGAAGGTGAAGGTATCTCCCCGAAGAACATGGGCAGCCCACGCCTGTCTTCAGGATGACAGGGAGTCTCAACAGTCAAATTAAATGACACAGGGGTGCTCCAAAGAAAGCAAAACTAACTGAGGACCTGAAATTTCAAGAGAGTTTTGGCTTTCTGTCTAGTTCTCCCTCTTGCTGACCACCTCTCCAGTCACTATTTAACAAGCTATCCACTATTCACTTACCAAGGGGAACTAGGCAGGAGAATGATAGATGACCCAAGTTCTGATTAAATATCCTTTTTCTCTGGTATTACTGTGATTAATTACACCTCAGTTCAGTGGTTCAGATGCAATTACTAGGTTGGGATTAATGAAATTAGGGTTGTCTAGACAGCTGTGAAACTTCCAAGTTTATGAGGAAAATCATATCAATATATTATTGTTATAAAAGCATTTGAGTCAACTCAGTTAACAGAATAATAAATGCAAAAGTCAGTGTCTGTCTTTTCTAATTAAAATATTAGAATGGCTCAGATTTTACTCAAACTCTTTCTCCTCAAGTTTTCTTGCACTTATCTTCCTACCTAACAGGTCTGCACTTGGGGAAAACTGTTTCTTTACACTGTAAGGTAGAGAGGACAGCAGTGATTCCCCTACACAGCTAGGTGCTGTTTACTATCACCCAGGCATTCTCAGGTGATAACACTCTCCAAAGAGAAAGAAAAGCAAGAAGATGCAAAAGCAAGCAAAAGATCGTCAGAAATGAAGGTGGAGACCTGAACCAAGTCATCGGTTTATGTTCATTGCTGGAATTACCAACTCAGCTGAGAGATGCTACTTAAAAGCAGCCTTTAAATGAACTGCTGTCCTACCACTTCCTTTTGCTGGATGTTACACTTCTGCATCAGATGGCAACAGATGTGATTTCCCATTTAGCATCGTACTTCAATCACACAGCAGGTGGCAAGTTCAAGTCAGAAGCTTACTAGACAGCTAATCTGCCCTAGGTGCTGCCAAAGCATGGTTCCCAGCCACAGCAGCTACCCTGCTGCGCTACACCGGCCAGAGGGCTGCTCAGCCAGAGCCTGCTGAGCAAGGTTATGAGGAGTAGCTGCTTGGGAATTGCTGTGTGCCGGTCCCTGGAGTGGCCTCCTGCCTCCACAGAGCTCACACCAGTTAGACACGAGAAGGCCACAAATCCCCTCTGCCCAGCTGCTACAAGGGCACACATCATCAGTCAGGCAGCAGGCACAGGTAACAGCAAGAGAAAAAAAGAAAGTTCCAAATCCCATGGGGCAAACCTTAACCCTGTAACAGTATGTTTAGACAGACTGACATATTCAATTCTCTGCATGTCATTGATATGACAGTGTATAGGGCTTGTAGGAGCTTTTAACATACTTAAACTCTCTTCTTAGGCTTACAGAAACTCTACTGTACAGAAGAGATGCTGAGCACCAACCTCCCTGACTCTATGGTTATGTACACAGAAAACACACCCAAACAAGACACAGTACTCAGGACAATGCAAGCAGTGCAGCGGGAGGACACACACAGAGCAATTCATTCTGGAAACCATTTCAGCCCCCGAACAAATTCTCTTGCAGCAACTCAAGACCTCTGGCCAGAGACATAATTAATTAACAATCACGGCAGCAGCAAGGGAAAAGGGGGAAAAGTAGAGCTGCAAACAGAACTACAAAGTCAGCTCCACATTTAGGAAAACAACTGGGGGCATATTTACCTTCTCCCTCTTCTTGTGTCTCACACTACACAATGCCCACTCACACAGTTCAGCACAGAAGTTTCCAAATCAGGATTTTCCACTAAACTGTCATAGCTCAAACCCACCTCATCTGTGACTCAAGCCACCACACTTCAGCCTCTTGTGGCTGTGACACATAAGCACACACATAGCCTGTCCTGCCAGTACTGCATTGGAGCGATCATCTTTGGCACAGGGTGATACCAAACAGGAGGGGTGACTGTGATGCCTTAGCCCATCACATCATCACGTTGGCTCATCTGCCAGCTTCCCTCCATCATCACACAACATTAAAGGGCACATTCAGCAGAGCTGCAGGGTTCAGTCTTTAGGAAGCACTCTGCAGGAGTCTCAAATCCAGTTAAATTCAACATGAACTAAAGATGCTCAGCATGCCAAAATATTAAGTCACCAATTAATACTCCACATGCAGGGGAGGGGGTGTCAGCTCAGCACCAAAAAACTTTGTACTGCAAAGCGTGTGCTCTGAAGTAACCAAGCACAAGGGCTCCAAAGAAAGAAAAATGAATCTGTCAAAGACCCCCATTGGGCCTCCCTCCTACAGGGAGGCTGTGAGATAACTAGATCAGGTAGCTGTAATAGTGCCTGTTAATCAAGAGGATCCCCGCTTTCCTTCAGTCTCCTGCAAAGGCACAGATCATTAGCAATCCATTTTATTACAGTATGAGTAAGTGATAGCAGTTAGAACCAGCAGATCTTGCAGAAGGAACAGAGCAATGTTTATTAGGGTTTGGCCTTCACGGATAAATATTTCAGTCCTTACTCAGGGAAAACTACCACTAGCAGCAGAGGGGATTTGGAGCAGCAGTGGCAGCGCACGATGGACCTTCAAAGGGGGAAACAATCAGTAAGATAGCATTTCCTTGGGAACAAAACCAATCCGGTAACAGGAAAATCTTCCTTCAAACCCTCTAACAAAAAGACACAGACAACTCACAAATACCTTCCAGTCCTCTGCGATTTACTCTTACCTCTGTGATGTTTTCTTGTATTTTCTCCTGCAGGAAAAGAACAAAATACAACTGAGATAAGGTTTCACTGGTGAGGAGGAGAAGAGGGTCAGAAATCAGGAGCAATTAAGTGCAGTCACTTCTGCCATGAGATTGCCCCAAACCTGACGTATCCATTCCCTTCTGCTAATGTCAGTGGTGGTTGCCACTAACCTCAGTAGAAAAAGGCCTATCTTTTCCTGTATGCACATCTTGCCATTTCTTTTAGACAGGGCTGCTGCAGCTAGGAAAGAATGAGTTACTACTCTAAATGACTTAACAGGAAGTCCAAGTGGCAGAAATTGCTTCTGCTTACTAGTAGTAAAGTAGTTTTTATGTCTCCATCCAGCAGGCAAGCATGGCTGGATCTGTGGAGAACCCACTAAGATGGAGTGGTGGTGATATGATGCATCCAATCACATCGGCTGTGGAAAAACCCAGTGGTTTTTCAGCAGCCTTGCTTTAAAAAGAGAGTCTGGATCCTACAAGTTCTCTACTCAATCAAATCGCAGATACCATACCACAGAGCTTCACTTTGTTCCACGTACCTTGGGACCTAACTGACCTGAGCCCAGGACTAGGAATGGCAGGAGAGGACAAGCATACTGACAGCAGCTTTTCTCCTCCTCAACCCTTACACCACACCAGTTGTGGCAATGGCTGTAAACCTCTCTTTCTTCTTAGCATGGTGGATTTTGTCTTCTACAGCAGGCAAGGGCACAAGATGCCAACACCCAGTGTAAGGCAATAATCACGAGCCCTGCTGCATGGAAATTTATGTGGCTATGGTTAGCCACAGAGGTGTATTGGCGCTGTTTGTCAGCTCTTGATCCTACAGCAGCCTTTTCCGATGGCTTTGTACAGTGCCTGGCAAAACAGGGCACTGATCCCACTAGAGCTCAGCTCTGCTTTTGTGTTTTAAAGTAAAAGTAATGATCTCCAAACTGAACAAGTGGTGATGGGAACAAGTGGTGATGGACTGTGATGAGTGCAAGATCAACACGCTGTTGTACAGCTATACACCAACAGACAGTCCTCACCTTTTCAATGTGTAGGCAGTATTCCTAGAACAGGTGTACTGCTATAAGCATCAAGTTCTGATTTTTCATCTCCGATACTACTGTACATGGAAAATTGTGGCTAAATCAGGCCCATAAAACCCAAACAAGGGTTACTGTTTCTTAAAAATAAGAAGAAACATGGCAAAAATGACTGTAGTGCTATTTTCTACTTAGTAAAAAGCATGAATGATATCTCCTGGCTGTCAAATGTTTCATCCGATATTACCTTTAGAAATCATACGCTTGTACCTGCTTCTGTATTCTGACCATGTGAGAATCATAAAAATCCTCCATATTTAATTTAAAATTATTTTAAAATGTTTCATCTACACTGTACTGTGTGAAGGTTTATTTAAATTTTAACAGATGCAAAGGAGTAAAACAGCAAACATTCATAGCAGCATCAAGACTCTAGCCTACTGGCATTCAGGATGCTAACACATGCAAGCAGAAACCCACTTGGACACATCAGATTCTAAGGGAATTTTTCATTTTCATTTTCATTTCAGAAGGGTGAAAAGTAGAAATTTCATTGCAAATAGTTTAGGTTCAGAAGTTTATAATCTCACAAATACAGAACTTCATTAAATTTTCTTGCAAAAAGAAAATGCTGAAAAAAACCCCCACCTGATTGGTTATTCCAACCCAGACTGATTAAAATATCTTATTCCCAAGAAATCCAAATTTGTTTATTTTTTTATTTCTGCTATAGAAGTATAACTTTTTAAATTTTAAAATTATTTACAAGTTAATTCTTTCCCCTGAAAGTGTCTGATGGTGCATTCTAGCACTCTCATAACTATTTTTCTCTTTACTGGTTAGTGACTTCCACATCATTTTATAACGTGTTTTCTCTTTCAGCCAAGCTTCACATTTGAACAAAGTTACCATTTATTAACTCCTGATTAGCTAAAATTTCCTTGTACATTTTAAAGAGGTGACTCAACCTTAGGGTGCTCTTTGCATTTGAGTAATAACATCAATTTTCTGATCAGTTACACCTTTAATGCTTCTTTTATCAAGAATATTTTTACTGCGTTAGCAAACCGTTACTATCAAAAATGACAGTACTAGGAAAAAAGCATTTGCCTAGACATAGGAGTTTTTTAAATCATATATACATTTTTAACTATTATTATTGTTTATTGTTTCCACACCTGCAGTCCAATTACAGTAAAAGTTTTCAAGTACCAAGTTAGTGACTGCATTTACAGGTACTGAATTTGCATGTTACAGTTGAAAAGAATATAACTAAAGGAATCCTCTTTTATAGATTCAGTATCACTATTGCATGCACTTGCTTTAAAAGATACACCACTAGCAGATTCTAATATCCAGCAAAAAAATTCCTCTATGCCTTAACTTCTAGCATTCCAAAAATAAGTTCACAGAAACATGGAACGAGTTGGAAGGGACCTCCAGAGATCATCTAGTCCAACTCCCCTGCTGTAAAGCAGGATCCCCTAGAGCACATCACTCAGGACTGCATCCAGGTGAGTCTTGAACATCTCCAGAGAAGGAGACTCCACACCCTCTCTGGGCAGCCTGTGCCAGTGCTCTGGCACCCTCACTGAAAAAAAGTTCTTCCTCATATTTAAATGGAACCTCCTATGTTCCAGATTGTGCCCATTACCCCTCGTCCTGTCACTGGGAACCACTGGAAAGAGTCTGGCTCCATCCTCCCTCAGCCCACCCTGTAGGTATTTGTAAACATTAATTAAATCACCCCTCAGCCTTCTCTTCTCCAGGCTCAAGAGTCCCAGCTCTCTCAGCCTTTCCTCACAGGGGAGATGCTCCAATCCTCCACTCATCCTTGTTGCCCTCCTCTGGACTCTCTCCAGTAGGTCCCTGTCTCTCTTCAACTGGGGAGCCCAGAACTGGATGCAGTATTCCAGTTGTGGCCTCACCAGGGCAGAGTAGAGGGGGAGAATGACCTCCCTTGACCTACTGGCCACACACTGCCCTGTGCAGCCAAGGGTGGCATTGGCCTTCTTGGCAGCAAGGGCACATTGCCAGCTCATGGATAATTTACTGTCTGCCAGGACTGCCAGATCCTTCTCCTCAGAACTGCTTTCCAGGAGGTCCCCCCTAACCTATCCTGGTACCTGGCATTCTTCTTCCCCAGGTGCAGCACCCTACACTTGCCCTTATTGAACCTCATGAGGTTCTTCTCTGCCCAGCTCTCCAGCCTGTCCAGGTCCCACTGGATGGCAGCACAGCCCTCTGGTGTGTCACCACCCCTCCCAGCTTGGGATCATCAGCGAACTGGCTGAGGATACACTCTGTCCCCTCGCCCAGGTCATTGATGAATATGTTGAACAAGACCGGACCAAGTATTGACCCCTGGGGGACACCACTGGTTACAGGCCTCCAACTCGACTCTGCTCCTGTGGTCACACCCCTCTGTGATCTGTCACACAGCCAGCTCTCGATCCACCTCACCGTCCCCTCGTCTAACCCACACTTCCTGAGTTTCCTAATGAGGATGTTACGGGAGACAGTGTCAAAAGCCTTGCTGAAGTCAAGGTAGATGACATCCGCTGCTCTCCCCTCATCCAGCCAACCAGTTATAACATCATAGAAGGCTAGCAGAGTGGTCAAGCATGATTTACCCTTGGTAAATCCATGTTGACCACTTCCAATAACTCCAGTAAGTTCTAACAATGCTACTCACCAACATTATAAAAAGACAGTGTTGATAACATAAAGATGTTTCCAAGTATAGTCTTCAGTTTGCTTTTAGAAACAATGTCAACATCTACCTGCTTTACTCTTACAAACTACTACTTACACCTGCCTTCCATTAAATGAGATCATTGCAAACAAGGAAATTAGAAAGCGCCTCTTTTAATACCACAGCCAGCATCAGTGGGTGGCTGTGATCAGCAGCCATGTGTGAATAAACAAGAGGAAACTGGAGGGTGGGGATTTGGTTTTACTTGGGTTTGTTTGGGTTTTTTTTCGTGGGTTTTTGTTCAGAGTTGGGCTTTTTTTTTTGTTTGGTTGTTTATTTTTAGAAAAGATGTGGGACAAGCTATCCTAGTTTATCTCCCCAGGAGGAGTCTATGTAGAGAGGAAGTAGCTGCTAAATTGCCTTTAGCAGATGCTCTGGTATAAATCTGGAAATGGACACATCTTCCAGTCAAGCTCAAGAGAGACGTAATTTTCTAAACAAACCCAAGCTATCCCTCTTTCCCAGGAGGGAAAGAATGACAGAGACCTGAAGGAGGTGGCATTACATCTTCCCCTACCTGTGGGCTGTCCTGTGTTCATGCCTGGAAGAGGCTTATTGATATTACTAAATCTCTGTAAGTTTCTTCTCCTGCTGCATACGTGCTGTGCCAGGAGAACCGCCACATCCATTCAACTCCTGTTACCTGCTGTGGAATGTATTACTCATAGGTCTACATTTAGCTTACATTAAAAAATAAATTAGAACAAGGTAGATTTTTTTTCATGTTGAAGAGAATTAGCAGGTGACTCACACTAGGTAGGCTCTATATTACTAGTGTAAACTAGAAATAACTTCACTCAACTTAATGCAATCACACCTGCACAAGTGTAGTATGAAATGAGTCAGCCCTAGTACAAGAAGGCTGCTGGAGCCTAATAAAAATAAAGCCAGTTAAGAGTTTTAAAAATAGGTATTTTCCAACAATCAAAACTAAACAAAGTGGTGGGTAGGCTGAAATTTCTGACTCAAGTGAGATGAAGTCCACAAGAGAGTTGAGCCCACTATTTCAGCATCTGCTCTTCTGGGGATGACCGTATCCTTTGTGCAGCCAGAGGAACAACACAATATACTTGCTCAACATAAAATCAGGACAGACTTTTGAAGGTATTTAAGCAGCAACAAGATGTAGCTAGCTACCGTTATATGGGCACTCACCTCCCATTGAAATAAATAGATGCACAAAATTTCTCTCTGTGCTTTAACTTTTCAACTTCTTTAAGCCTAAGTATCTGTTGCCAGGATTATGTTTCTTAGTCATTTAGTTCCACTGCACCCTCAGGCAAATTGCTTCCTTCCTTTATTTCCCCTTCAGACCCTTTTCCATTAGTTTGTTAGCTCTTCAGAGCTGTGGCTTTAGCACATCAATTCATGACAGTGGGGTATAACTAGAGCCCAAATAACACTGCTTTTGAGTTGTTGCAAAAAGCTCCCACCCTTCCTGTGTATCTAGAAACCTAGAGATTAAGAGAATTTAATAGAAACACACAAGAACTGCGTCTGAATCTGGTACTGACATTCTCAGGCCTTATTCCTCTGGGTGAGGTGAGCGAGCTAATGCAACTGAGTAGGTACAGAGAGGAGTGAGGGCGGAGGGGTTGAGGGAATCAAATAACTCTGCCAACTGCTCTGTTTTTGCCCCATAATCATGCCACTCAGAATATCAACTAGCTAAATGAATTGCTCTTTCCCTCCTACACAGCCTCCAAAGAATTACCGAAACCACTTACATTTTTTTACTCATAGGAGTGGCTTAACATGGTGTTATTCCACATTTATTCCACAGGGATTGGTATTAAGAGCATCTTTTCAGGATATGGAGTAAAACTGTGGGTGCTGCAGAAGCAACAGGATGATCTTAGCCTAATTTAATCTCTGGAAACTTATACTAAAATCTGAAAGTTAATGAGCATCATGCTCTGCTCACACACTGCTGCTACAAACTGAGGGTTATATCCGCCCTTGGTAAGGAGTCTGCAGGCTCGTAACTTCAGTGTGGTGATCAGCCTTAGGCCACCAGCTGATGGACATGCAGTTAACAACCTGAGGTACACACAGGTCAGTGGAGGAGACATTTTCAGGGAGTTAATGCTTCCCAGCTCAGGAATGCCAAGTGCCACAAGCATGTCCTTAGCCTGCTGAGACAGTCAAGCAACTCAATTTTCAGGCTGAAGCTCAGAGTCGGTGCTTACCATTGCTTAATCTAACAGGTTTTGTTTTGCTTGGCTGTTGCAATGGGTTTGGAGGGCACACACAGTTGGTCAAAGCAGTTTAGCAAGCCAGATAGATCTTTTGAAGTCCTCAAAATTCAGTGATCTATGCTCTCCCCTTCATACCACCAGGTGACAATGCACAAGCCTGGATTTAACGCAACATCTGCTTTCAGGCTGAGTCCATACTCCTTCAGGAAAAAGAGGGCAACGACTTTTTAGGGCACCGAGAGACTAGCT
The DNA here is from genome assembly GCA_028020825.1 of Podargus strigoides. Lineage (NCBI taxonomy): Eukaryota > Metazoa > Chordata > Aves > Caprimulgiformes > Podargidae > Podargus > Podargus strigoides. The sequence continues at coordinate 9,269,300 of CM051623.1, read as the reverse complement.
AAAGTGAATCTGCTAGAGCAGTTTAAAAAGATATTGCTCCCAGCCTCCTTGTGTGCAGCGCCCTGCCATGGGTCAGCACTCCAGCAGCACGGCTGATGGACATGAGTGCATCCCTGGGCATCAGCTGCTTCAGTGCAAAATTCAGCCTTTTGGCTTCAACTGCCAACGACAGTGGCTTTAAGCAAAGACCCTGGGTTTCACACTACTAGAGCCGAGGCATGCTCCTTTCTGCCTGCTCCATGGTGGAGGCAGAGAGGCAAAAGAGATCACGAGGACATTAACTCCTCCAGCAAGCCTCGCCAGAGCTTGCCTGTCATACCCTTATTTTTGTCACTGACGTTGGTAAACATGATCAAAACTACACGTAGAGAGAGGAAACTCCTGCCTGAAGAGGAACGCTTTTCAAAAGCTACTTCTTCAGAGGAACCACAATTGTTAAAGAAAACAGATGCCACAAGAAAATATTGAAAATGAGTTATTCATAGGCTCGAGGGAAAAGAGGTACTTTTCCTCTTCCATATTTAGAAGCTTTATAATTAGTATGTTTAAGATGTGAGTGGGAGCTTAATCATCCGTTAACAAAAGCACCCAACAACGTCTGTCCTTGAGTACTGGAGTCCCACCACGTCCATAGCTCACGCAAGCCAGGGCTATTCATCTCTGCTTCCCTGCAGGGCTCCTCTCACCACCTCAGTCAGAAGCGCAGAGAGAAAAAGCCACTTTACCGCAATGAAACATCCACCTCGTAACATGCACATTCTTGCAGGTCTTTTCTTTCCTTTCCTGCCAGAGCTGGAAAGGAAGTGTTTCTGACGTTAGAATAGGTGTTAAGATAACACTACTAAAAGCCTGTTTCATAGTTCAGCAAACCAACAGTGAGATAAGCGACGACATCTGTCAGAAGTGAAACAAGTCTGTCTATAGGTCAAATCCGAATGATTCCTCTTTTGTTACCCTCAGTGAATCTGTGGGTTTACGGAATGACAGCCCTCCCCTTCCTTTTTTTTAAAGTGCTGACCACAATTCATGTTTAGCACTTTTGTCCCCAAATTATTCCAGCTCATTGGCCCAGAATCCTCAAGATTTCCCCTCAATGGCCACGTCTAGGCAGAAGGATTAAGAGTATCTCCCAGCTCCTGAGCCCAGGTGCCTTCTCTGGCTGTATCATGGTGGCGTAGCAGTTTGTACCGGCGGTAGGTGCTGTCCCCCTGAGCATCACTCCCAGGGGGAAGAGGTGGGGGTCCAGATCAAGCTAGATTTTCTGACTGACAGGATCACTTAAATAAATTGAAAATCTTCTCCCAGCAGCTTGATGGTCTGAATCATGCAGTGCATTACCAATTAATCGTCATCATCACAGGATTAGTGATGCATTTACGTTACGTTACCAAAGCCTATATTAATAACCATGTACAAATCAATTCGCAAAAACCCAATCTCACAGCACAGGGAACAGACTGGCATCTGTCAAAGCTCAGGATCCCGTGGGAGCCCTGACCAGAACCCAGAAATATATTGAGCTCGCCAGACTTCAAAGGGTATGATGCCATCAACTCTTGCTGGGTTTTTAATTCCTTAATTGAAACAGGAAGACCAGCTTTCTTGCTTTACTCACTCTCTAGTCAATAAAAAGTTATTTATTTTTTCTTCTACATGGGCTGTTTACTAGAATACTGTGCTAAGTTAAAAACAATACAATCACCAAGGCTAGTGACAGCAAAGGAGAAGAAATGGTAAGAAGTGGGTGAGGAAAGAAGATAAGATTTCATCTGGTACTTGAAATCTGATGGAGGGTTTATGTGGGATTTTTAAAAAACAAGAGGAGTCATTTTAAATTGGACCCTGACCTAAATGGGAACATAGTGAAATCATGAGAGGATGAGGCAGTCACTTGTCTCATTTTAAGTAGATTAGAAGAGTCTGCGTGCTCTGCAGCACGGACATGTGCGGCGCAGGCGTACAGAGACAAGAAATGTTCACAACTTGTAACAGGTACGATGATTTCAGTAGAAACGGAGACAAGACAGTTGAGAGGCGTAATGGATTTACAGCCGAAAAAGGAAGGGAAAACATTCACATCTTGGAAACAAGAAGTACCACTACAAAGTGGAAATAAAGCTTGTGCTCAACTCGCAGTCAGTAAATCATATATGTAAATAATTCAACGTCAGAAAATATCCTCACTGATTTTGCCCAAGAAGAACACTACTTTGACAAAATTTAGCTGATCAAGCTGACCACTGGATTTCACCAGTCTAGCTACTGACTTTTCTAAACAACTGGGCAAAAAAGGAAACTTACAGCTTCATCTCCAAAACAGATTGCAATCATTAGGACATACAAAGTATCAGTCGATGTCTCTTGTGTTGCCTCTACTTTGCTGTGACCTTTTTCCATGATAGGGTTCTTACCTCTGGCTTAACAACCAGTTTCCCACTTGGTCATCTAGGGTCTAACGTGTTCACTGAGTTCACGTGAAGCACAGCTGGAGAAGCAATGTGCTTAAATTCTCCCTACAGAAAAGCCTCTGTGATAGCACAGGTGATGAGGAATTTTTTCTGCAGTAGAGCTCAAGGTAGCTGCAGTCCCTCCACTACTCATTTAGTAAAGATTGGGCAGAGCCTAGAGGTGTTACAGATGGGTGTTATGGATATCATCTGAGCAGACTGATGTTAATGGTGCTATTATATTAGCTGACAACTTTAGATTGCACTAAAGTCCAAATTCCTTCACTGTTCACACAGCCAGAGTGCTGGGCACCAATTCCCTAGAAAAACAGGGATTCAAGTAAGGTGAGAGGGAATGAGGAAAGGGGGAAGGGAGGTGGTAAGAAGGGAGTCGCTCTCGAGATTTGCTCCTGGAGATAATAAGGATACAACCGACCTGACCTACTTGGCACTACAGACTCAATCGACGGCTGGATCTCATCTCCCAAGGCTGGTGTGAATGCAGCCACCTACCGACCTCAAGCAGGAGGGTTGGGTAGGACCACACACAGCTGTAATGCTTTTATTCAAGCACTAGAGCAAGGGATATATTAAAGGTATTTTATTTTCTGATGACATAAAGATGATCCATGATCAACTGCCATGATTTAGTTCAGCTTCATTTCCACAAAGGGCAATCATGGTTTGCTCAAACTTCAGTAAACAGAATAGGCAAGGTAACCCCTGGGTATCTTTCCACAACACAGAATGTATACCAAATGAGGAGAAAAGGCAGCAAAGGAAAAGTTTACTTAACTGGTCTGCACTGAACACTGGATGTATAGGAAGGCTTTGAGCAAGACAGTCTGAGATCCAAGGATCTGCAGGGAGCCCTGGGAACTCCATGGGGACTACTGAGTGTTCCAGCTCCACCATCAAACAAATTTTTTAGTAAAGCCAAATCAGAATGGCAAACTCAAATTCAGTACTGGAACTGCCCTGTAATAGATTGGACTGGGATTTTAATGTGTTGGCATCTTAACTACAAAAGAAGTCAGCAAATGTTGTTCTAAAAAATTCTAAAAATATTATTTCATTCAACTAGATTTTGTACAGAGCCAGTACTGAAAACTTGGGGTCCTTCTTCTATATTTACTCAGTTTTCCATCACTCTGCATGTAAAAAAAAAAAAAACAAAATAACAAACAAAATCACAAACAAAAAAATCCCTGCCATTGCAGGTGGTGTGGATTTAGCTGAAGAAAAATATGAAGTAAAAAGTAAAATGGGTATGTTTCTGAAAACCTAACCCTTTGAAAAGAATATGATCTACTGCTCATTCTGCTATTTATTAGTACATGACAAGCAAATTTTCCTGTGCTTCACACACATCACATTCTCAAGAAAAAGTGCATGCTCATAAAAACCTAGTTACAGGAAAGTACATTTCAGGAAGATAAAGTCTGAGGTCTGAAAAGAATATAGAGCAGTTCTCAGTATTCATGCTAAAAAAAGGAAAAAAAAAAAAAGAGGTTTGTCAAACCAGTATACTTTATGACCTCCACATACGTACTATTTGAAAAATACGTATATATATACTTAGTCTGACCAAGTGTTGCTTTCTAGCTGGCCACTCCAGATGACTTATGGAACATTTGGCTCTGAAATCAGTAAAGGTGATGACCTGCAAAGTACAGGATGGGTGGTACTTCAGCATGCCTATTCTGTAGCCTCTCCCACTGGAAGAGATTGTGGCACTTACTGCACAATGGGATCGGAGGGTCTGGGAGGGAAGAACGCCTCCCCGCTGCTCTGAGCATAGATGTGCCTCACAGTGTGTTTACAGGCCAACACCGACCTCTGCAAGTGGGATGCCGCTTCCTCACTAGCACAATGTCTTAAAAAAGGGAGCATATACGCAACCTTTCCTGTGCGTTCTTTAGTTGTATCCTGTTCGTTTCCCTAAAAAAAAGAGCTTGTGGAAACGATTCATATCAACAAGGAGTGCACAAGGGAACAGCTCCTTTTAGAATAAAGCGACGCGGAATTTTGCAGATCACATATAGGGGCAATATTGATGTTTTTTGTACATTGGAAGTACATAATATTGTTTAGTGGCAATTCCATTCCTCCACTGGCAAAAAGCTGTTTAACTTAACTGAGAGAAACTAGCATGTACAAATTAAAAACTTATTTTAATCACTGCTACTATGTAAAACTAATATATTCAGATTCTGCAGGAGCCAAACAGGCATTTGTCCAGTTTGTTTCATGCAGGGTGGCTCTGTGATTAGTTACAGCATGCACAACGATGCAGCAAGGGGGGGGGAGGAAATCATTCTTCATACCCTGGATTAAATATCGAGACAGGAAACATGGACTGGAATTACATCAGACCAGACCAGCCGCGTGCGTGAAGTCACTAAACAAATCTGCATCTTGCTCTAAGCTCTAGTAAATCTATCAGACTGCTGCTTGTTATTGTTTCCCCCTTCAACTTCCCTCCCCCCCGAACACAACCCACCCCCTCTGTCTGCTAGTAGACAGCTGGTGTGACGCAGAATTTTAAATCTCATGTTTTTGTGCCAGGCCCTCTCCTGACTCTGGGTTACAGGCTGAAACACTCGGATTACTGTTGAACAAGACTCAACATGGGGCAAAAAAATTGCTGCACAAAGATGCAGTGTTCCCTTTCCAAAAGAAGGTTCACTTCCCCATCCCTACTTCCCAACCACCCCCTCCTTCAGCAGGCTGGTAGTTTTTAACAAATTATTCAAGCCTTTTAGCGACATTACTTTGTGTAGTGAGTCAGGACTGCTATTGTCCTGACAGAGCCTCCTCATTAATAGACCTATTATTAAATGTCATTCCTAGGAAAAGGCACACATTTAAACTTCTCGTGAAGAGACGATGCTCTTTTTCTGGGCTTCCCAGCACCCTGTGTTTCTTCAGGAGCAGAGACGTTACAAAGGGAAGTCATCTGAACCACAATGAGCCTCTCGGATATCCCGTGCAAGCCCATTTGCAGAGGAAAAGTGGTTTCATGGAGGCTCCTAGCCTCAAAATTGCTGGTTGCAGTGGGGCTCAGCACCTTCAGCAGACCGCCTGCTACTCTGTCAACACCATTTCTGTATCACTACAATATCATTCTCTGCAGAGAGTAAAGAAGGTGGCCCATCTTTCCTTCCTCCACCCCCGAGGCATGAATGACACAGTGTGTTGACATACAGCTAGCTCCACCGAATTAGGCATGAGGGCAGAGGGAAGGAAGAGAGGAAGGAGGAGAGGTGGCATTCACGCCGTCTGCAGCACAGAAACATTGCGCTGAGGTCTCGGCGTGGGAATTCCTCACCACACGGGGGGAAACTTCAGGAGAAGGAACTGGGACGGACAGGTGGGTGGATGGGAACAGGAGCTGAGTATGCGTACAGAGAATGGAGGAGACTATGCGAGATTTCTATTCCTTAAGGCCCTACTCCATGCTGTCACCAGCTGCCTCACAAGCATCTAGATACCACAGCAACCAAGGTGGGGGTAGGTGCCTTCATAAGCCTTGGATATGAAGATATATTTAAATAAGCAAGTCCTGTCCTTTCCACACACCAGATGCCAGGGCTGTGACAGCGGCTCTCATTCTTAGAAGTTTGGCTGCTGTAAGGGTGAAGCCAAGTTCCCTGCCTCTGGCCCAGAAGAGGAGCAGACCTGCCTCCATAAGGTAAACGGGTAACTCAAAATGCAATTTGATGTTTCACAGATTGTGAAGCTAGGTGGGACCATTATGATAATTTACTCCAAGTCATTCAGCAAATTTGCATAACTCAGGAATTTCATTCTTCTCCATCTGCAAGAAGATATACTCATTGCAGTTGAGCAAATTAGAAACAGGTCTTCTAGATATCACTGAACATTTGTACCAAAGCCTTTCTCTGCAAAGCACTTTAAAGACGCTCTCTGTACGATCTGAATGACTTCCTCTACACATCCAGGCAAACTGCATCCAAACCTGTAGGCTCTCTGCGCCCAGAACACCAGTATAACTAGGGAAAGGAAAGACGCCTGCATAGACAACACTAATGGGAACACTAGGAAGGAGAAGCAAGTTCCCCCATCCTCTAAAGAAACAAAGCAATCGCCTCCTGAAGAAGAGATCCTCATTGGCCTGAATGAAGACATGCTCAGAAGGTGGCACAGAAGCAGTGTTTTGTGCAGCGTTCATAACCAGTGGTGTTCTTGCAGCATCCAGACCTTCCTTCAAGCTTTCCCGTTAGAATCTGAGTGAGGCCAAAAATACTGTGCTACAGATTGGTGGCATTTTCAAATGCCCTTAAAGGCAGCCCTTGTCCCTGTGATTTTCATTCAAAACTCAACCTCCTAAATGACTTGCATATATGTTGTGCTATGAGCTATTTTAATCTAGAAATAACTAAATCTAACAAATGTTTACATGTAGGGACCCGAAGAACTCGCAGGACTATCTCTTTCCCCACCATTTTTTTTTTTTAAAAAAAAGAAGCTTTCTCTGGTTCTTCTCTCCACCCTTTTTATGAGTCAGTATGCTCTTTGGAAGATGATTTCCCAATTCTCCCCTCCCAGCCTCAACCCCCACAGCTTCCTCTCCTTTCACTTTTCCAGCAAGTCTGAAAAAAGAGTGTTCTCCCATCTGACTGTAGCTGTCCCTGCTGCATCAATATGTGTATAGGAGCATATTTAAATTGTGTATTCAGGCTCTTTGCTTAGAAGACACCAGTAACTGCTTACTGCTAGTGAATCCCAGAAAACCAGCTGCTCCACAGGAGGCATGGGAGGAAGTGTGATCTGAGCATCATTTACAGCAACCATCTGAACTGCTCAGCCTTGCAAGAGGGTTTATGCCCTACTTCTGCTCCTCTGCCCTTGGATGCTTGCTCTAGCTTGTGCCATGCGCTCTGCAGGGACTCCCTGCATGCCACAGCTGTAGCTCAAGGGATCTGTACAGTCCTAGCTGTTAAAAATTGCACAGATTTTATGTTTAATTTGCGCTAATCTTGGTGTTGAAATGAGATTTGCACTGAGCCAGGATTCGTGCTACAGATGGATATTGTGCAACTTGCTGTCTTGGCTGGGACTTCTGTGCATGAATAGTCTCTGTCCCTAAGAGTGTAAGAAATCACTCCTAAAGTGATGACACAGACCTACTAATAGCCATTCAAAGTGTCACACTAATGACAAAATGACTCCAGAGCTTGACAGATATGGAAGAAAAGCATGGAACTTATCGTACATGTCTATAAGCATCTTAATAACCAAATTGTCTCCTACATGTCTCTCTCTCCAAGCAAGATTATGATAATCCTCTCCTGCTTCATGCCTGAGATCACATGGACTTCTCCACCCAATGTCACCAACTGCTAGGTGTGGAGGTCCACCCAAAGAAGGCAAGGCAGAATACTGTGACATGATTTGGACTCCTTGGTAGAGATGCAGCCTTTCAAACCTCTTCTCGATAGCCACGGAGAGCTATGACTCTCCAAGAGCTCTGCAACCCCTTCTTGGCCAGGAAAAGTCAAAGATCCCCAACATGGAAATTACCAATTTTTTAGAGGAAACCTGATTCCACTGAAGACAACCAGCTGAGTTTATTACAAGCAGTTTCAGCAGAGTCTGAGCCGCACTCCTAATCTACTGCAAAATTTTCATTCTGGTTTCTTTGCATTTATAATCACAACATCAAAATGAATCTGCTTTTCAAATATCCAAGACAACTGCAGATAAATTTTGGCAGAGGCCTGGAGCAGTACTGAGTCTGCTGGAGGAAGGACTACGGCTCAGCTACAATTCAAATTTAAGCTCAAAGCTGGGTTTAAGACCGTCACAGAAAATTCTGCACCGTCACAGGGCTCAACAACTGTTCGCAAGCCATCAGTTACTTGGAAAACCTTGCTTTTCAAAGAAAACATCAAAAAACCCACTCCAAAGACCAGGAACTGGATTCTAATTTCACCCCCGCAAACGCGTCGGTATCAATGAGGTCATTCTTCCCAGTATTTACAGCACCGATCAAAAACAGCCTTATGAATCCAAACACGCCCTTCTAGAAAACCTCTGCTTCATCCAAATCCCCAGGGGTTTGAGAGCAATTCGCATCTGCAGAGGTATCTTTCACAGCTGCTGGAGTGTTTTAATGGGTCAGCCCTCATATGTGAATCTCAATCTTCCCTCAACTGCCAGGTGGGATCAGAGTCAGACTGTGTTTAGTATTTCGAGGGGACTGAAGTGATTTTTCTGATGGAACAAGACAGAACGGGACAGGAAAATTTCACATGAATTGCAGGAAGAAAAAGAAGCACACTAAATAAAAATCCTTTCAAGGGCTGACTTGTGTTTAATATAGTGTTTGAATCCACCAAAAGCTGGCAGATTAGGAGATGAGCTGGCCTCACAGCCTTTAAAATACGCGCACACACACGCAGAGGATTTTTCAGCGCTGTCTTCCATCAGGTTTTATTTCTTTCTGTATGGACTCCTATCCCACCGAGACAGTTTTAAAAAAGAATTCCAGAAAGAGACTCTTAATTTCCCTTTGAGCCAAGGTTTAAATTCATCTTCCCCAAAATAACTTTTTTCATATCCTTGTTTCCTATGCAGGATTGCAAGCTTTATAGCAGTGATATTCGAAAAGCACTGAATTTAATATTACAAAGGGAGCCCCTTTCTTCTACAACAGACTCTGGTCTTCTTTTTATGACTGCTGAAATAAATAATTGCTTTTTGGGCTGCAGGTATGATTCATTTGTACTACCTCCAGAAGAATAAAATCTTTTTTATGATTATGGCAAAAACTAGAGAGTGTATATTATTTCTAAGTCAACATTTTAGTATTAAACATGAAGTCTTCTCTCTTTTGTTACCTACAGGACTCATCTATTGATTTAAGAGTCAAATAAAAGTCATTGGATGGAACAAAGCAAAGGAAGGACTATAGCAAAATGTATCAGTTCACTGAATTACTACACGTCCAAATACCTTACTTTTTAATTGACTTTTTCTGAAGTTCTCTCCTCTGACCATTTTTCAGTCATGAAATTGGCAGCTGGCAGCACTTCTGCTTCCCTTAGTCCTTCAAGGACTATACTGCAGGCGGTATAAAACAAGCTGTTATGGGTTAGTCTGATGGTAAAATTCAGCCCTTCTTCACACTACAGGGAGAACAATACTATGGATCAACCAGACCCCGACAAATCTTAAAACTAGTTGAGTCATTCATACCCACAGAGCAGCTCACCCAAACTAAGAATCTTCAGGTCACACTGGGGCACTGCTGCCTTCAGCACATCCCCAGGACTCACCTGGTAACCAATGAGACCTTCGTAATCCTTCTGGGAAGAGTAACAATGACAGGAAAAGTGACATTCAGACTGAAGAGGTCTACAGAGAGGTTTCCTGACATGGTTCTCTCGCAAATAAACCCTGTCTGTGTTACTAAGGAAGTCAAACTAGACACAGAGTGGCAGCAGCTGTATTTAAATACAGTTGAAGGTAGCTCAGTTCTGCTCCCAGGGTGAACAGGGCTTCAGTTTGAACCTAGACCCTTAGGAGGCTCAGGAGGACTGAAACCAAGACCAAAGACAGTCTGAGTGCCCCTCTCACCTCCAGAAAGGAACTAGCATATTCATATTTTCCACTTGAAAACTGACTAATTTACACATTTCCTAAGAAAGTGGTGCCTTCTGAGGGGCTTTTTTAACCTCTGCTATCTGCCGCCAGCTAAAATATCTGGGGACAAAGCCCACTGTGAAGAGCACGCCTCGGAAATTCAAGGGAGCTCTCTGTCTTCCTGTTTATGATGGCCACGTAAATGAAAATGAAGCAGATCAGGATACTGTCACTGGCAGAACCAGCTGTTCTGTACGTGAAATTTTTCAAGTAAGGAAACCTAAAAATACCGTAGAGCACATAGAGATACGGCAGGGAAACAGATAACTGAGCGGTGGCACACTGACACTTGCCAGATTGTCTTCAGTCGTGAAGGCTCCATGTTTTCCCATTGAAATCAGCTGCTGCTTCACCACTTATTTCAAGAACAAATCTGGATCTTAAACACGTCTGCATTGGGACCTCTTCACGGTCAATATGATGCACAGTGTTTTGCAGAGGAAGCTGAAGAAATGCCCTAAGTGCTGAAATACAGTTCCATATCTTCAGCAAAACCATGAAGTTTTCAAAGACACTGATTTATACATGTTTCTATCTTCTTTCCCCGCCTGATTTCTTAGATCATTTCTACATTGACAGGTTGGAGCACAGGAGTCCAAAAAAATGAGGTCAAAGTCAAGCATCCCATTTGAGTCCCAGTTCGGAGATTGCTGCTCTTTGTAATTTCATCTTCGGCAGCATGAAGAAGTACTACACTGAGAATTAAAGGATTTATTATGTATTTGGCAAATTAATATTATAATCCCAGCTACTGGGAAGAAGGTTGAAGTCCATTTTCTCTCTTCTCCTTCTGCAATGCTTAAAGCATTGCAGGGGCACCAGCAGATGCCAGTGATGTTGGTAATACTGCAAGAGCTAGAAACCAAGGTTTATTTTTCTGCATAAAAGCAACCAAAAATCAAACTAAAAATATCTCCAAGCTGGTTCTTTAGCTATAGTAAACTAGCACATCTCTACTGAAATTAGCAAAGCTCTTTGGATATATGCCTCTGCATTCTTCAGTGCCATCAGACATGACACTTAATCCTTGTGTTGAAAAGGACTCCAGTGCTTTCTCTGTTCTTCAGAAATCAGGAGGTAACTGATGCCACTTCATGGAGCTTTAAGAATCCTAATTAGCAGATGGGAGTTCACAGTACCACATGTAGGGGTCCAAGTGCTAAAACAAGAACACCCCAACATAGCCACCCCTACTCATACCTCCTAGAGAAACCATCAGCTTGAAAAGCAACCATGCAGTCCTAATTTGAAATCAGGTCTCCAAGCTCTGCTCGTAATAGTGTCCTGTAACGGGTCCCACCTAATCTTAACCAGTATCTTTTGCAGAGAAGAAGGTCCCAAGCTTAAAAGAGTTACTAGCAATTGTAGCAGAGTGGAAGGCAGACTCATAAGTAACCCCTGTGTATGCAGCATCCAAGCCTGGAGCTGAATAAGGCAAGTCTGACCAAAAGACTGCCTTCTGGACAGGATCCATGGGACAAGGAAGACAGAACAGAGCAAGAGACTCAAGACCCTTTTCCTGGCAGCAGTAGCTATTGACAGCCATAAGCAAACAATCAACAGGTCCTTAAGAAACAGAGTTTATTGCAGGCTGAGCTTGTCAGCCTTCATGGATGAGCACTGCTTGGGAATGAGAGGCAACTGCTCAAAGGTGGGACCCACGTGAGGAACACACGGACATCCCTGCAGGCCAGCTGCAGCCAAGGAACCGAGATCCTTCCCTGGGTTCAACACACGCTCAGCAGGAGTACCTGCAGAGGTACTGGCAGCCCATCAGCAGCCAGGGAGTGAGAGTGCATGTCTGCTTGTAGGGACAGGGAGGCACAGGGTGGTGGGCAGGCACTGCTCATGCCCAGTGGCGCTCCTGGAAGGCAGGCAGGCCTCTGGCAGGCAAGACGGGAAGCCCCATCTGAGATATCCCTGAAGGGATGTGAAGCTGCTCCACTCTGATTCATTTATGATGACGACGAAACTCAGAAGCAGGTCTGTTTCTGGGAGGTCCCTGCTGCAGGGAAAGCTGGTGCATTCGTTCCCAGGGAAGACAGCACCCCGATGGCTGCACGTCTGGTGCACGCAGCCATTTTGCTGGAGTGAGCTCCTGCGAGGAGAAATCCAGAGTAAACTTTTCCCTGACGTTCTGGCACAACATAAGAAAAAAGGCCAAAATTGACAGTTCTCGACTTTCAAGATTTTCCCCAAGAGAGTTTCACGTGCCTCCAACAGTACCTTTGCCCAGGAAACAGCTTATTCAGAAACGTCTCCTGAAAGTTTATTAATGATAAACCACTAAAAGAGTCTTTTCTAAGCTGTGATTAAACCTAAATTAATATCTGACGGGTCATGTATAAAAGACAACTTTTATTTCATAAATCCCTGATTCGAGACACCCAAATATTTTGCCACAGATTACTTGTTGCCCAGTGAGCCAATTTATCACATTCCCTTAAACCTGAGAAAACATTATGGGTCCACTGACCTTTTATAAAACTACTGCATGCAGACAATCATTAAGAGCAGCCCTGAGAAGGACTTAGGGGTATTGGCTGATGAAAAGCTCAACATAAGCCAGAAATGTGAGCTTGCAGCCCAGAAGGCCAACTGTATCCTGGGATGCATCAAAAGAAGTGAGGCCAGCAGGTCAAGGGAGGTGATTCTCCCCTTCTACTCCACCCTCCTGAGACCTCACCTAGAGTACTGCATCCAGCTTGGAAGCCCCCAGCATAAGAATGACATAGACCTGTTGGAGCAAATCCAGAGTAGGGCCACGAAGATGATCAGAGGGCTGGAGCACCTCTGCTATGGGAACAGGCTAAGAGAGTTGGAGTTGTTCAGCCTGGAGAAGAGAAGGCTCCAGGGAGACCTCAGAGGACCTTCCAGTACCTGGGGAGGCCAACAAGAAAGCTGTGGAGGGACTTTTTACAAGGGCTTCTAGTGATAGGATGAGGGGCAATTGCTTTAAACTGGAAAAGGGTGGATTTAGACTAGATATTAGGAAGAAATTCTTTCCTGTGAGGGTGGTGAGACACTGGCACAGGTTGCCCAGGAAGTTGTGGATGTCCATTCCCTGGCAGTGTTCCAGGCCAGGTTGGATGGGGCTTTCAGCAACCTGATCTGGTGGGAGGTGTCCCTGCCCATGGCAGAGGGGTTGGAACTAGATGATCTTTAAGGTCCCTTCCAAACCAGTCTATGATTAAGCCATGAATATGTATATGTCAAGTAAAAACATTTCAGTGATGTTATTGCATTAGTATTTTAGCTCATTCTTAAACAGTAAAAGCAAAAGGAATCTGTACATGGCCTAAGGACCATCGCCTCATACTGCTATACTTGCAAAGCAACAGAATCACACAATAGCCTCGTTTGGAAGAGACCTCTAAGATCATCAAGTCCAACCATCAACCTAACACTGCCAATGACCCACTAAACCATGTCACTTAGCACCTCATCTACATATTTCTTAAATACCTCCAGGGATGGGGACTCCCCCACTGCCCTGGGCAGCCTGTGCCAGTGCCTGACAACCCTTTCAGTGAAAAACTTTTTCCTAATATCCAATCTAAATTTCCCCTGGCACAACTTGAGGCCATTACCCCTCATCCTATCACTGTTACGCAGGAGAAGAAACCAACCCATCTCCCTACCCCCTCCTTTCAGGGAGCTGTAGAGAGCAATGAGGTCTCCCCTCAGCCTCCTCTTCTCCAGAATGAACACTCCCAGTTCCCTCAGCCATTCCTCATCAGACTTGTGCTCCAGACCCTTCACCAGCTTTGTTGCTCTTCTTTGGACACACTCAAGTATTTCAATGTCCTTTTTGTAGTGAGGGGCCCAAAACTGAACACAGTATTCGAGGTGCAGCCTCACCAGACCTGTTCTGACAACCAGGATGTCCTGACCAGGAAGCCATGTGTTGGAGAGACACATAGGAAAAAGAAGAAGGAAATCCTTCCATTCCACTCCAGAGACAAATTCAGTATGTTGCCTGGCTCTTACAGCAACATAGGACGCATGTTGCAAGAGGCACCTGGCTGCAGCCTCACAAAAACCTGCCCTTTCCACACTGTCAAAGACCTCCCTATTCCTTGAAAATATACACCCCATGCCTCCAAAGGCCAGCCACCCTGTGGTCCAGAACTGTACCAGGCACTCGGCAAAAGAGCCCTTGCCAGACTTGCTTAAGCAGAAAACACACATTACGTGAGTCTGAAAAGAGCCTCAATTCAACCCTTTGCAGCCTTTGGGTTTCCATTTCTTTCAAACTAAGTAGGCTGAGATAGGGTGAAAATTAAAACAGCCCCCTTCTCCACCCCCTGGAGAAGCCAGGTATTGCGAGAGGTGATGAATATTGGTTTGTCCACTGAGTCATTGTGAGTAAACACACCAGCTGGCACTGGTTGGTGGGAAAATGGGGAGGAAAGCACCAGAGTTGCCATGGGTGAAGTCCTACCAAGGAGATGTCTAACATAACGCTGAGCACTTGAGACTATTTAAATCATCACAGCCCTTCTCATTTAAGAAGAAATGTCAGGATCTATCAACCTACTGGGTACCTGCCTGCTGCAGACTACAGCTCCTGGGGCAGTTTCAGCCAGCAGCGTGCTCTCTCTGTGTAACACTGCTCTGGTAGCACTGTTGTGACTTTTAACTAATTCCTCTGTGATACAGCTCTCAGTGTATCTATCAGAGGCAGGAGAGAGTGACATCTTCTCAAGTAGCACTTCATCTCTACAGGATAAAGCATCTTATTTAAGAGTTAATTAAGCTGGCTGTGCACATCTAATCATTCTTCTTACACACATATAGGCACACATAAAAGCAGACAAGGAAAACCCTGAAACATGATGGCAAACCTCAGTCTGCAACCAGTTTGTCTGTGTGTGCATGCATGCACTAAAAGCCTCCATATAATCCCTGGGAATGGAAAATCTTCTTCACGTCTTTAATTAGAGCAGAACACATTGCAGTTTTCATCTTGCAATCAAAAATTCTACCAAAAAAAAAAAAAAAAAAAAAAATCTATCTCCACTTTGGGCAAAGAAATCTTGAACCTCAGAAGGAGAAAGGATGCGTTTGTTATGTACACACACTGCCAATGAAGAGGGCTACACTGAAAAATAGTCTGAGGTTTAGTTATTACATATCTAGAGTAAGTCTTACAGTTTTTCCAAATTCCCAAAAGGTAGAAGAGACCAGAGCCTGATGTATAATATGCAGACACTGCCTTGTACTAACAGCAGGAAAGATCCTCAACTACAACACTGCTGAAGAATTATCTATTATCTATCAGGTGAAATCCAAATCAGTGCGCTCCCAAACTTCAGATTAGACAGAAACTCAAGGAGTTCTAATACTACAGCATGGCACAGACTTGAAAATAAGAGGGTTTGTTTTGTGTGGCTGTTCTATTTGGAAGGCTTTACAAGATAGCTGTCATCTACTTTGATTAAGTTCCTTCACAAAACAGGCTTCCTGGAGTGACGCCTCGAAAGAAATACATATTCATGCATGTCTCTTAGACTGCTTGGAGTCCTACAGAAGTTTTGGATATGCTTTACAAAATATGTCATCGCTGCTCACACAAAATAACACTCAAAGAGCAACTCAAGTTTAACTTGGACCCATTTGTTTTCAGCTATTAGCCTAGTCTTTTTATGTTTTCTTGCTTCTGCTGTTTCCTAGCCTCCTTGCTCTCTTCCCTCCCCCCTTTCCCTTGAGGGCTGAAATTTTAATAACTCTAACATGTGAGGCTGAAGAAAAGAAAACAAACAAACAGCTCCGAACACAGGGAGGGATGCAGCTTATCATGGTAATGTTCCTCTTTGCCTTGGCCAAAAACTGATGGGCAAATAAATGCTTTGCTGCCAGTAATGGATCTTATTGCTGGTAGACAGTATTTTACATACTGAGAATCCAAAAAAGATGCCAGACATTAACTCTGAATAAGCTACGCAAACTCTACAGCCTATAAACTTTTACTTCTCTGCAGTGCTAAGCTCTTCTTTGAGCACAGGTACTATTTTTCTACTTGAGAGGAAGTGTCCCGTCATTTCATGGCAAGTAGGTTGAATGTATAAATTAACAAATATAATCTAATCTGGGGAACATGAATTTGCTGACATTACAAATGCTGTTAGAAATGTTTTCCAATCGTGCCTTCTCTGCCTATTTTGTCCTTATTAACTATGTCAATGCCAGAAATGGTGTACATTTACAGGGGCAGAAAAAAGTCTTCTGCATGTTGCATCTAAGGGGAAGATTACTGAAAACAGAGGATCCAATTAGGTGCCATTCAAGCTATAACAAAACTTTTCCAGTATAGCAGCTAAAGTAATTAGCATCTCAGTAACTGCTTATCTCTTACAATGCCTCATTAATGACACTTCTACATTCCCACTGGAAAACGTTTGTTCAATGTAACAAGCAGTTCAATTTAAAGAAGCAAACGGATCTTTTGCTAAGATTAAGTCACTGTATTTATGGAGAACAGGTGTGGAAACTCCTGAGAGATTCTGAAGGTACCGGTAAGAAAGGAAAAAAGAAAGTGCTACAACAATTTTGACAATGGGAGGAAACGGGAGAAGGACATGAAAAAAGTATTACTTACAAGCCTCGGAGACGAAGCCAGATTTTCTCTATTTGCTCTGGCTGTAGGTATTTCAGAGAGTTGCTCTCAAATTCTTCGATTTCCTTAGTGGGTGACTCCATAGCTGCAGGTTACCGCTTTGGTTAAAGCTCGGCGAGGACGGATGCTGCCCCCCACACACGCACACGCTCCACCTTTAACGCTGCCCGGGAGCGGCCAACATTTTTGGCAGCCACTTCTCCCTCCTCCCCACGATCAAGCGGGGCGGAGTGAGCAGCCCCCGAGCGCCCAGGTGTACGCGGGGGGCAGCTGTGCCAGCACGCCACCATCCTCGGGCTCACCCAGGGGATTAGAGGCTCATCTCCAGATTGCAAACACACACGGATTTTTTCTTTTTTAAATTGTTTTGGGTTTGTTGATGGTTTTTTGTTGGTGTGGGGTTTTTTTTAACGGTAAGCCAAGGATACAATCGGTAATACCAGCTGAGGGATCTTTATCAAGGCAGGAGGGGAGGGAAATCCGTCGTTGACAACTGAGCTGTCTGCATGGGCAGCTGGGGAGTGGGGTGGCCGCACGGGTCCCAGGCTGCGCTGCCTACAAGGCTGCCTGCCGCTGTGCGAGTGGCAGCCCACGGTCCCTCGGGGCTCGCTCCCCCCGCCCTGGCATTATTTTTTTTTTTCCACTTACCAGCAGTGCTGTTGACAGGCTCGAAACCTGACAACTGAGGAAAAAGTCGTCTGTCAGCATAGCCCAGGCACGGCTTCTCCCTCTGCCTCCCTCTCTCCCGCACACACACAAACACAGGCTATTGGAGAAAGGCTGGCTCTGATTGAAAACCCAACCAAGCCAAACCATTTTTTTTTTTTAAAAAAAAAAGGGGGGGGGGTGCAAATTACAGAAAGTGAGCGACTCACTCCTGGCAAACAGCCATCTGCTTCATTGCCGTCAGCCTGCCTTCCTGAGAGAGTGACGCGCGGCACGGGCTGCAAGGCTTCAACTAGGGCAAAACCCGCTTGAAAAATAAATAAATCAGTAAAGCATCATGGCCTCAAGACCCCCGGAACACGGCAGGGGAAGTTCATACACGGAAGAGAGATCAAGCCCAACACGTTAGCCACAGATACATTGATGTCTTTTAACAAGAACCACAAACAATACATTAAAGGAGAATACATTATTCATAATGCATGAGGCTTGAAACAGGACCTATGGATCAAACTCAAGGGGTTTGCACAGGGGAGGTTAAAACCCCAGTTCTGCAATAAGATGCCTGCCTCCAGGTCCCCTACGGCACTCTCATAGGGACCCCAGGCACAGTAGGGAGCAAGATAGGGGGCATCCCCCTCCACACCTGCAGGCTTCCTGCTCTGGGCAAGAGGGAGGGACAGGGATTTCCTTCATTGCACCGACCTGATCACCTCTCAAACTCCATCAAGATCCCCTGCATGCCTCTCTTTACTTAAGGTTATTGATGTGGTGCTTTCAGCCGAAGCCACTAGAGCAGAGTGAAAATAACTGTCAAAATGTTGTCCTAGCTTTAACTCCTTTTGTCACGTATTGCAAAAGTTGCCTCTTGAGAAGCAGATCCTGCAACCGAGTTTGCCATGTGAGGGAAGACACGCTCCAGTGAAAATACTCTTGCTGGTGATGATTTCCAACTCCAAATCGTGCAAGTTCACACACCAACACTCTGAGCAGCTTGTGGAATACATCAATTAGCCTAACCAAGCAAGCCACTGTTTAAAGGACTTAAATCAGTTCTTAGTCACGTAACTTGACTACTTCAAATTCCAGCCAGGCAAAGTAAAAACAGACCATCCTACCTGCACAGAGAGTCTCCTACCCCACGGGAAAAAAATAAAATTGCAGATGTATATATCTATACAAAATCAGTGGGGTTTCTGCTTCAGTGACTGTTGTGTGCAAGAGGGCATATAACTGGGCTCAGGCTCTGAAACTGCTGTGGAGTCCGTGCAGCAATTTACCAAGTCACTCTCTCCTTTCTGCATATTCAAGAGTGCTTTTCATACACAGGAAAACCAAAAGCCTTGCATCCATTAATGCAAAAGGCAGTTTTCACTGGCGGGGGGTAGAGTTAAAAAAAGTCTTGAGGTAAAGCCAAAAAATCTTTAAACTTTCCTTCCAAATTAGAAAAAGGGTTCATTTTAATTCCACTGAGATTAGACATGGCTCCATTAAAGGTTATATGGTACTGACAGAAAGAGAACAGCCTATACTGAATTAAAGCATACATTATTAGAGTTTTACCAACTTTGTGGCACTTTTGAGATTGTCCGTTGTTTCATATGTGACAGGTGACCATTTCCCTACTCCTTATGTCAGTGACTCCGACTGAGAACCAGCACAGTGTTACCACCTACGTATAGGAAGGATGGCAAGTTCCACTGATGAGAAGGAGACCCCTACAGCAAAGCATTATTGCCCTTCATTATTTCTGCATCTTGCCAACATGCATACAATATCCCTTTGCTATCAGACTCTTCGAATGCAACCCATCCCACTTCAGGAAACCCTTTGTAGCTTTCAGTATTCACCCAAATCAAAACAGCAATGCTAAGATTTCTATTTTGCTGTAGGAGGCAAAGCTCTCTCACCCTTAGCTCCTACAGGTTTTAAATATTTTTTTTAAAGCCTCACATGAAAACCAGAGGCAGGTATTCAACCTCAAGGACATGTGGCCTATCGCAGTTACATAAAGCGGCCAGCAGAACAAAAATCCCCCTTTACACTTCATTTTTTTTTTCCTGTATACCTCTTTCAGTTCTATTGTCAGATGCACAGAATTGCATTTTCCTGTTCAGCACTAGTCAGTACCATTTTCCATGAAGTTTCATTTATTACCAGGAATCATCATTGGAACAGAGATGTATTACTAACATGCCACAACCCATACACTTCTTAAATAACATTTCCCCTTGAAACGATAAACATATTTTACTCCTGAGCTGGAGCTGATATAAGTCAACAACAATCTGATGCTGGTGCAACCTGTATGTCTGTACCTTACCCGTATGTTATCTATTTAACCAGTGACTCATTCTTTTCTCAGGAACAGTCAAGATTAACAGAACCCAGTTACTTTTCACCCTCACCATGTTATTATTTACTATGCAACTTATACCTTCAAAATACCAGATAATGCCAGAAAGAATACATACATAATGACAGAAGTTATGAAGGAAAGCAAAAAAACAAATATTTTCTGCTGATATCTAAAAGCAAGTAGAGAGGGATGAGACTAAAAATTAACGGAAAGTTACTATAGACTGCAGAAATATCAGAAAAATTATGAACTAGTGTCATAGTTACAAAGACAGTCTCACAGGGAAGAGATATTGGTCAGGCAAAGTTAGCAAGTTGGAGAGATGGAAAATAGAACAAGACTGCCAGGGTAGGATACCCCCACAGATTCAAAGAACTAAACTAATATTGAGTGGATTCTGTTAAAAAGGCGATGCAGGAGAACTTAGATATCCTCACAGCCTTGAATGGTGCGTGGCTTTTTATTTCATTGTAGTTTCACCTCCACGAGCTTTGAGATCATAAGCTATCAAACACAAGGACTGTGCATTCTGATAGCTAATTGTAAAAACAAATAAAACCAGGAAGCTGAGACAGAGGCCAAATCAGGAGAATGCAGGCAAAAATGTCATTGCACTCAGCTGCTGAGGAAACTGAGGGCTGGACCAATATGACATCACAGCAATGATATTTATAGGAATCATGGGCAGAGACAGGGCTTGCAACATTTTCAGGAAACAAGGTGATGTGCAAAACATGAACTGGGAGAGGAAAGAGGACTGGCAAGAGTGACACCAGTTTTGGAGCCCATGAAAGCAAATGGGAAGTCTGAAGGCAGCCACAGAGGAATCAGGAATGTGTCTGAGGATGATGCTCCTGGCAAAGGCAGACATTTTTATAGTTATGACACTTAGCTGAGGGAATTTGACACAAAGACATCAGTTTATCTGCTCAATGCAGGCAGAGATGGCACTCATGAGAGAGTCATGGCACAAGGTGGCTTCCTGCCCCATTTGATTTAGTATTGTGACACAGTTTGGAGCTGGGGAGAGAGGTCTCTAATGAGATCCCACACAGCAGTACCACTGTGGTGACAAAATAAAAGAAGCTATTAGCAAGAGTCTCTCCCCTTCAGTTCCCATTACCTCTCCATTTGGCTTTGCTTTGTACAGAAAACTAGAAAAAAAGTCATTTGAGACTTCCTAAAAATAAAGTTTCCTTCCTTCTTTGAAAAAATATTACAGTATAGTAACTCTTTTTTTCCTCCCATGATAACAGAAATTTCAATAATTAATTAGAGGCCACGAGGAATTGACAGCAGCTGAAGCAGCATGAGGATCCTACCTGCTACCTCGGTCTGTTGCACCACAAACACTTAGCACCTCAGGCAGTCTGGCTGTCTGTGCCTTGGAGAAGGTCACCTCATCCTTGCAACGACATTCAACTACACACCCGCAACACTAGGTCCAGGGAGAGTCTCTGAAGAAGTACTTGATGGTGATTTTCAGAAAGCTGGTTCTTTAATGAATGTTACCCTTCCCATTGCTAGGTGCTCAACCGCACCCGCCATCAACTACAAGTAGTTTAAATCCTTTCCTAGGAGCAGTTCTAAAGGAGTTACCCAGTTATAGTGCTGCTGCAATTGTTAACCATCTTCAGTCCCCTGCAGTTGAGTGCGATCCTCAAATATAACCAGCAAGCAGCTGAGTCAAGTTGAGACACATTCAAGGAAAAGAGACAAGCTATGAGGGGTAAAAGCATGAATAATTCCCCAGATGGTCCTCTTTCCTCTTGTGCATTACAAAGGACAACCCAGTATGTTTGCTCTAGGAACCTCCTTGAATGCTACAAAGCAAGCAGCCATAGCAAGCAGTTTTCCGACAGGAGCAAAGACGTCCGTACCAGCCTGGAGCCTGCCTCCGCTCCTCCTGCAGTGACGATGGAGTATGACATTGTGCTTCACTGCCTGTACTGCTTCCCCTGACGCTGGTGCCCACCGCTGAACAGCTACTGTGTTGCACATGTCACTGCCTTTCAGAGGTGAGCAAAGCAGTTACAAAACACCATGTCTGTCCTTCCTCCCATTTGGTTTTCATGTACAGAGCGAGTAACAGGAAAAATATCTGCCATGAATATGTATCATCTTGCTTGTGTTATCCTTAAACTGATGGCTCATCTCACTTGAGCAAGAGCGGCTTCCAAAAGGATGATGTTTGTAGGCTGAGCAAATAGCAGTGGTTCAGCTCTCACACTCATGTCGCTGCGCAGAGGCAATAAGCCGCAGGCAGGCAGCAAGTCCAGCTCCGAAAGGCAGGGATGGCACCATCTGGCTCACTCCCTTCAAAGCGTTTGACTACCATATGACCATCATTCGACAGGTGCAGCAGTAAGCTGCTACCTGATGGATTAGCCATGTCTTCAAAGCAGAGAAAAGCTCAGGTGAGCAAAAGTCCACCTGCCTGTCAGAGACAACCGCTGCCCAGCCTGGGGCAGGTGAAGGCTGTGCGGGGAGCGCAGACAGGGCTTTACCACAAACTTTAACACACTGTGGTTCATCCAATCACCTCCCCAGGCTGTCCCTCAGGACATGCAAAAGAGATCCAGGACACCGCTGCTGCCTTCAAACAAGGTCTAGCCCAAGGGAGAGACTGGATTTCCCCCTTCTGCTCTGTTACCTGGCATGAGAACTCCTTCCTTCCTGATCCCTGGAAGCAGCTTTCTTGCCTCCTCCACCTGCCTGTGGGAGAGGAGCCGGGACACCCACTCTGGACAGCTTTTGCACACTCCCCTGCTAGGGCACTAGGTCAGCTCTGTCAGCGACAGCAAAGGATGAAGAACAACGGGGAGATCTCACACGGCTGTAAACTAGGCTCTGTCCTCAGATTTAACTCCCCAACAACAAATTTCCTTAAATGCACCCACAGTTCCTTTCTTTTATTTTTTAAGTAAAGACTAGAAAAAGAGTGGGAAAGTTCAGAGTCCTCCTTACAGTCTGCACCAGAACTAAGTGGGTACAGCAATGACATTTAAAAGGCCCACTGAAACGCATCCAAAAATGCTTCCAAGGCAGCAGCCTCTCTGATGGAAACAGCACTTGAGGGAGCACGAGCAAACCGGAGCGATAATTTCAAACCGCGAGATTCCTGAAGTCTTTGCTGGGCTGCAGCAAAACCAGCTAAGGCACCCCATGCTGCAGGGGTGCCACGGGGTGCTGGAATGTGCTGAAATGTTTCCTATTCCTATGTATTGCATGTGTGAACACACTTTTTCTCCATCAATTAATCTAATTTGATAGGATGAAATCTTCAAGCATTATAACGAGTTCTATAATTAGTATGACTACAATGTATTCATATGTATGTCCATGCATAAACAATCCAGAACATATTTTATTCTCTTACCACTAAAGCCTCCAACCAAAATTGCAGCAAAGTATTTGTCTTTGCTTTCATTATTGCACATCTGAGCCTGGATCTCTGAACTTCAGTTGTGGCAAACACTGTGATGAGTCTGCCAGCAGCATATTCCAAAATATTATGCTAATACTATATTCAAACAGTTTGTAAAATACTGACATTTCTGCTAATGCCAAAATAAACTGGGCAGATTTTGCTCAGTCTTTATCCTAGCAGGAAAAAAAAAAATGTTTCTTGCTTGTTTTCAGCTAAGAACTCTCTTTTGTTTGTTTGTTTGCAAGGGGCTTAGGAGGAGGGAGAGAGGATCAGCTGTACCACTGAATTGCATTTATCCTATTTATTTTTCATGTTGAAATATAAGAGAGCAATTGGGAAATATTTAGACATTGTAGCTGACTTGTATGCATTTTTGAAAAAAAATCAGAATTACAGCACTCTGTGCTGAGCAAAATATAACTTCAAGAAGCTGAACTCTAAAGGTAACCACTGTGCTAAGCATATGAAGAGTTAATAAAAAAATCATAAGACTCAGAAAGCAAAAGAATCAGACAATTCATCTAATAGCATAATTAACTTTGTCACACTTCACTACAAAATAGATGGCAGTGAACAGAATTACTTGTACCTGATTCAGCTTTTGGCTGCTGAAAAATCATTAATATTCACCTAAATATTCAGCATTTTTGACAGCAAGGAACTGTCATCAAAGCATAGATGCCTCTGTCCCATTTAGTCAGCATTATAAGGTCCTAAACCTAGTGAATCCACTCCAAAGAGTCATAATTCAATCATATATTAATCCAGTGTGAACAAGCAACATATCTGTTAGCATCTGTAGTTATACTGGTATGAATGAGGTATGCTGGTTTCAGATTTTTGTTGCAATTCCACTTTCTAGTCTTATTAAACTAGATCAAGTACTTCTCAAACTGTAGTTTGCAAGTGAAATTTAATCTCTTTTTTTTTGCCTAAGATTAGATTTTCGGGCTTGATGGTAACTGACTCATGCCACAGTTGCAGAGCCATTAATAACACCATAAGTGAGGGTTGGAAGACATGGCTGCAAGGATTAAAGCTAGCCAAGGAGCAGCAATCTAAGAGACTGGTAACTGCCTTTAATTATAAGCAATCACCCAGTTCCCTCAGGGCTGGGGAATTGTGATTTCTGCTGCATCCAGCAATTATGGAGAGTTTTAGCTTCTCTGGAAGGAGCACAGATGCAGCTGACCCAAGGAATGCTGCACTTTCAAAAGGTCTCAATAACAGGGACCTACATATCTATATATATAGATAGACAGATAGGTAGATCAATAGACAGACATACAGATAGTATACAGACTATATATAAAATACATGGACTACTGCGGCATTCCCTGCATCCTAAGGATGTGTTCAGCCTCAGACTGCCACCAGGACTAGGCACACTATGGAGAATAGCCAGTAGGAGTTTTAGGGGAAGGCAAATTTTAGCCTTTCACCTAAGAAAATAAACAAAAAAAAAATTAACAAAAGTGACAGTAAAATCATCAGCACGAAAAAATGCAACTGATGAAGCTGGTGGAAAAGATGCTGTTCATTTAAACTTTTCTTGAGTCAAGTGAAGAATCAAGCTCTGGTGACTGGTAAGAATTTTTTGGTTCAATACTACCAACTAATATTGCCACTAAGACAAGTGCATACCTCTTCTGCAGTCTGTCCTTTTTGACTCAGAGTTGCTCAGTTTCTGTGAAGGCAGATTTAAGAAAACTTGCAGAAACCTTCAACTTGGGAGGCTTACCAAAATGAGAAAATTTCTGTGCTGATGACACTTGAAGTTATTACCCAACAGCTCCATAAAAATCCCTATTGGGCTCACTCAGAGCACTGCAACTTTCACCAAAGCACAACCACTCCTGAAGGGCATTTTTTAAAGTTTGTTTTTCTTCAATGACCTCCACAGTGCTAGACAGCCTTAAAACCTGTATTACTACACATGACAGTTTAGGAAGGAGGCATAAGAGAGGAGTGCTAGTTAAGGGAAGAGGAGCTTTATAAAATGCTTTGCAAAAAAAGAATGAGGAGTGCTTGAAAACTCAGATATACAAAAGCAGGTCAGATGTGAGTAGTCCAAGCAATTAATTACTTAAAAGAAATATCTAATTAGAGGATTAAATAAAAACTGGCTTTCTCATCTTTTTGATTTTCACCAGCAAACATCTAATGAGGTCAAAGTAGACCATTTTGAGGACCTGAAGCCTCAATACAACTTTCTTGCAGAGTTTCCTGCTCCAAGTCATCCTTCACATCTTCAGATGCAAAGGGACTGAATAAATACTTAAATTTATTCAAAACAAGAACAAAGTTGTCTCAAAGGGGTTTTTTAATCACTACTGAGAAATTTCAGAGCTGGAAGTGGAAGGTTTTTCACTTGTCCATCTCTCATGCACACAATACATTTTATTACACGGGCCAATGCTGCCCCCTGTACCATGGAAGTGCTACATTGGATCCTAAATTCGATATATACAAATTACAAAGAATGAAGACAGAAATTATTGTGCATCATATATTATCCTTCCTGGAGTTAGAAAATAAATCTATGACTACCATGGAATATCTGTGTATATACCATTGAATTTTACTGACATAAAAGAGTATCAAAGTCATTTATAAACCAGACCACCACTTTTTCCCCCCTGTTGTGGTTTTTTTTTTTTTTTTTGATTAAAATCTGCTCAGCTGCTGTATAGAGGGAAGAATCCCAACTGCTTTTTAGGACTACCACTGCTTTGGGATACAAGGGAGCCCAAGGGCTATTCCTTCCCTTCTCCTCACCAGCTGTCTCCTGGGGGGGGGACAAGTAGCCACCTCTGATCGCTCCACTTGTCTTTGCCAGCAGAGAAAGCCAAGACAGGGCTATTTAATTAACCAGCTCTGGCAGACTGCAGTCCAAGTGGCAAACGTTAGCTTTGGGGCCTTAGGTAGATCCCTTTCCACCCCAAATCCCCCAGTGAAATTAGTATTTCCAGTATTTTTCCATGGATAAAATGCATTGGACATGGATGCAAGGAGAAAGTGGGAGCAAAATGCAAAACCATACTGCTCTGAAACCAGGGAGTCCATCACCATCAGAGAAATGTCTGCCTGGTAGCACGGATCTACAATGTACAGGGACCTTTTGCTGAAGTGATTCACAAAGTAGAAGCTCATTAGTCTGATCTCAGCAGTGTGCCAGGCATCAGAACTCAGAGGAAAGAATAATTAAAGGGAAGTCGAATAAAAAGAAACATCTATTTATCACATTGGATCATGGCTGATTAGCCTGTTCTCATTCTTCCTGAATCCTTTTCCTGTGATCATGCAAATGTGGTAGATCTAACATATTTGGAGTTTATGAAGGCCTCAGTTACAATGTTTTGAAGAAAACGGGCACTGGAACAGACAATTTCAATGTGAGCTGGGACATAACTAAAAGCAAGATGAGGATGTGGAATAAAGGAGCCTTCACAGGGCTCCCCACTGCCACAGCTGGCCTGTCTTCCCTACTTGTCCTTGCTCATGTAAACTCCAAAGGATCTGCTGCTTCAATAGAGCAAAAGGAAGGCTGAAAAGGATTGCAATTGTTCTCTGTAGTTATCAGGGGAAAAAACCACATTAGACCTTTAAAGGAACAATCTTGCTGCAAGAGCAAATCTAAATAAACTGGCCCTGAGTACAACTTGGAAGATGGAAGACTTCTAACCACCAGAGCACTGAGTGCATCTGGAAAAGCTTCCCAGCTGGTGAGGCATGAATGAAAAATCCCACCTCACTTATCTGAAGATGAAGATTTTCCGGCTTATGCAGGGGCCAGACCCAGTAACCTATGCTGAGTCCTGTGCCCTGTAGATGTTTCTGCTTCTGCACAGAGAGGTCTTGGGCTGACAGCCACAGGGGAGGACAACCAGTTCAGGGCAACCCACTCTCCAGAGAGGAAAAAAAACCAGATAAGGGGTTTCCTCTGGGAGGAGGAGAGGCAAGAAATTAGTGTATTGTTATTCAGTACAAATGGCTCTTTACTTCACAGGAGAGGCTTTAAAAGGTGTTCCTCAAACACCACTCTTTCCCTGCTCCAGCTGCTGAGCTCCCTCAACAGCTTAAGGGCTGTGGAGCTTCTGCCCTTCTCCTCAGCTGTGCTCTGCTAAAGAGGGAAGGCCTGCCTTCACAACTTGAAGTGCTTTTTCCCTGTGACAAAAAGGTTTTGTGAGCCTGCAGGTAGGTTCAGGCTGTCATGACATGCTCCCCATCTTCAGTAGCTGCAATTAGCCTTTCTGCCACGATCAATTCCTACCATGCTTAAAACCAGTAATGTTTATAATAATCACAAAAATTACAGAAAAACGACATAGCAAAAAACATATACATATATACATATACATGGATTTAGCTGTGCAGACTCCAGAGACTTCCCAAAGGAAGAGGTTTGCCACATCAGGGAAACACTATTGCAGAATGGTTTGTCACAAGGAAGGTCTGAAGTGGTCCCCTTCCCTAGGCAGGTAACTGGCATCCACACCTCAGGATGCAGAAGGGTCAAAGGCAGCTCATACCCTCCCTCCTGCTGCTGCAAAACTAAATCCTCCTTATCTGCTGGAAGAGCAGAAGATGGTGGCTCCTTTGAGCATTCCTCCTGCATCTACATCAAACTGACTTTCCAAAGCACTCCTAAAAGATCACAAAGAGTTTACAAGCTACACTTTGCCCTTAGCGTTCACCACTGCCTTGTGGCATTTCACTGGCAACACCAGAAGTTACCAACAGCTAAAAATCCACTAAGTGATACTTCAAGATAAATCCTGCACTGGAAGAACAACTGATATTCCTAAAGCCCACCTTTAAGCTAATTCCTGCAATTTGCATTTAAATTAGAAACAAAGATCACACTTCAGCAACTCCTTGTTCAGTCTCATCTAAACTGTTTCCCTAATTTCCACTGCAACCTTGGCCACCAGTGGATGGATTTAAGAACAAACTGAAGTGCTGGAGACAGATAACAACAGCACAGGAGGTCAGTGAAATAATTGCTGTAATGGCTCTAACATATGGCATTTGACTCGTGCCTGGGAAGGATGAGGGGGCAAACCATCCCCATGGGAATCACCATCACTCATCTCCTCCTCAAGGCTTGTTAGTAAAGTTTTGATTTGGCAAAGGGTACTGCCCCAACTCCTTCCTTACAGGCCTGGGCTCAACCACTTTTGCTCTCTTTCAGTGCCTGTGTCACTGTTCACCTGCATGTTCAAAGCAGCTGAAAATAAGCAGAAACCTCTCAGCCAAATCCTATGCAAGAAGCTCCAGAACAGCAACTATGGATGTCCTTCTCCAGATGTCTCAGCTTCAGATCCATCACACTGGTCCACCACATGAAAATCAGTTTACTTGTACATATAATGACAAGGAGTTATGTTTGCAATGAAGCAGGAAGGAACAAACATATAGAGGTAAAAAACAGCAGGCCATGTTTTGAAGGGCTCTAAAGTACAATCACTACATCTCTGATAAGAAATGATTTCAGAACTTTCCACAAGTGGCTTGTGAAATTACTTACCTAGGTCACACTTGAGAGAAATTAAAACAGTGTATTTTACATGCCACAGCATTTTAATAAATGAGGGGAGGCATTTTAATAACAAAAAAGACTACAATTAAATCACTTTGGAATCAAGTGGCTATTATGCTGTTTTCCTTTAGGAACAGATCTGGTTTTGCCAGAAGAGTGGGTTGTATGCCCTTCCTTCAGATAAATATAATAGCGTTATAAATCTATCAGCCTGAACCTTAGTATGACCTGCACAGACCAAAGAAGAATCCACTAGATCCATTCATGCCTTTATGTGATTCCTTCTCATCTGCTACCTTGATTTTTAAAAGATATGCTCAGCAGCAATCAGTTCACTCACCAGTAAATATCTGATTTATGAAGCAGCTGCCACCACAATAACTCAGTCCTGAGCACTTCCTAAAAGGATTATTATTGCTTTTAGATTCCTATGGGTTTAAATGTTTATCCAGTCTTAAATTATCATTTTTTCTATATGTCACTTGTGACCATCTGCACAGAAGCCAAAATTATATGTGTGCACGCATATGTGTGTGTGTTTGAGCACAAGTGTGAGACACAAGAGAGTTAAAAGTAAAAAAGGCAAGCACTAAAAGTTTAAGAGCAGCCAGCATAAAGAGTGCACAGACAGCCCTAAGCAACTCAGTTACATGCCACAATTTCAGAAAACTTTTAGCTATGTGATAATATCCATTTCCATACTGCATCATACAGACTCTGCACTGCACACAGAGGTCTTTCCCTGTGGACGCTTAAGGGGTTTTCATCTCTTTTCATATTAGACTGCTCTGCTTAGTAACCAGAGTAGATAAGATCCACAGTGGTACAAGGCCTGGAAACAGTCTTACAATAATGATTTGGTTTAATTTCCACACATTCACTCAGACACACATGATACTGATATCGGTAAGGAGGAAAGGTGGAAATGGCATTTCTTTTTCATGCAGCATCTGATTTTCATTATAGTTCCCTCTACTGTGAGGCAATTCCATCCCCAGCACTGGTATGACGAAGTATTATTATCCTGTATTTTGCTCAAATGGTCTTTTTGTCCATATTTTTTAGCTAAATGTGTGTTCTGAACAGGGTATCAGGAGCATATTCCACACGGACTCTGCAAACGGTGCATGTTAATGATAAGTGATAAATATGCTGCCATAAGGGAACTGCCACCCCTGAGTATATAAGAGTGATTTGGGGCCTGTTGTGCCAATAAAACAGTGCTTAGATTTGGCTGTCTGTAATGTATTTACTGTAAAAACACAAAATATTAATAAACCTTATGGGTCTTGGGAGCAACTGGATTCGGGATAGTTTTATGCTGCATGAAATGCTGAACAAATTTCATGCAGTATTTAAAACCTTAATTCACATTTAAATTGCCCTAACCTGCTCAAAGTCCAACGAATGTATTGCAAACCCATGAAGTGGCTCAGACATGCAGTTGGTATCAGTTGTCACTCATTTCAAAGCAGTACCTTCTCCAGTGACTCTTTCATGGCATTAATTTATAGCTATCCAAAGGCTCCTAGAAGTCATTTTTTGTCTATATGTTTGGCCAGAAAGAAGAGGAGGAATTTCCCTCTTTCCACCAGCTCTGACTTCATTCCAGCAGCTCCACACTCCATTATAATGTGTCCTGAAATGGATGCAGCAAAAGAGCCTGAGCAATTCTAACCCACGCGACCTGACAAATTGTGACTCATGCTTTTAATCAGAGCCGAGAACAACATTTTTGCTGCAACATTTCATCTTGCAAGGGTGCTAAGAGGAATAGAGGAAGGGGAAGGTTTTTTCTGCTTTCAATTGGAAATAGGTTACGTAAGCTCGCCGAGAACGAATTGTGTACAAATAATTATTAGAATTGATGCTATCTGCCGTTCTGTGATTTATTCAGAGATTAGTGTCTGAGTAAATCATAGTGAGCAGAAGTGTGGCTTAAAGAGAGGAAGGGAAGGAGGGAGGGAAAGAAGGGAAGCACAAAGCACTTTGTGAACCCAAAACAATAAATGGTAGGATATACCACACCTCACACCAAAACCCTCTCCCAGTTTCTGCAGGAAGATGAGAGAATGAATACTTTTTTGGTTTATTTGCAAATATGCCAGTGACTGCCTCAAGAAATGTAATGAACTACATTTCAGTTAGGTCTTAAAAAATAAAATTTGCAGGGGTAATTTCTCAATAAACATTTCACTGCATTTTCACATGCCAGTGTAAGATCCCTGCCAAAGCAGGGATTTGTAATAGGATTGGGCTGGTTATTTCCTCATGTTTGGGCCAAACCAATAGGTGCTCTCTCTGTGTATTAACAGGCTCCAAACTGTAACAAAGAGCCCAGTTTTGTAGGCTGTAAAGTCCCCCTGATTTTAATTAAACAATTATGTTAATACAAAAGAAGGCAATAAAATTATTTAACTTAATATTTGGTTTACCCTTTGCATTTTTTTTTTTTAATTAGTTTTAATCCTATTTTTCAGCTAAGATTGATCATCTTAGGACACATACAGCTCTTGGAGGAATTCCATTCTTCTTATTCGTATTGGAGAGCAATAAAAACAAACTAATTTAAACAGGAACTCAAAATGCCTATTGACTTTCATCTATGGAAGAACTTCAGCACGTGGCCAGGAAAAGCCACAGCTGCTTGCTCAAATCACATCTCCCACTCCTCTGCTGGGTCAATTCCACCATCATTGTGACAGAAAACTTTGCTTACAACATGGGGATTCAGCTGACTCATATAGTTAACAGCCTCTGCAGCTGGCTTGCAACAGGGAATACCTTTGCCAGTACTCTTGCCTCAAAAGAAGGAGGAGTGGGGAAACCTCCAATGGTGCTCCTGAGGTTGAGGTAATACCTTGCAGAGGTCCTGCTCCTTGGGAAAGAGGGCAGATGTGCCCCCTCCTCCTCCCTAGGACAACCCTCCAGAGGCAAATTCTGAAGACAAAACCATACAGACCTTCCATACTACTACACTGGACTGACTTATAACTGTGCAATATTTAAATTTCACCCCTGAAGTACTTTAGGTCTATTGTTGTT
Organism: Podargus strigoides; assembly: GCA_028020825.1. Taxonomy (NCBI): domain Eukaryota; kingdom Metazoa; phylum Chordata; class Aves; order Caprimulgiformes; family Podargidae; genus Podargus; species Podargus strigoides. Next base: position 9,237,521 of record CM051623.1, on the reverse strand, counting down.
TGCTCTTTTTTTTAAATGGGCACATTGGTGGTAGGTGTGAAAATTCAGTGGCAGCAAAGCAAAATCTTTTGAGGCTGAAAATAACAGTGTGACCAACAAGGCATGCAGGACATTTTACTTACTGCTCTGGTTGCAATATAACCTGAGACTCCTACAAGTTACATCTTAGTCCATTAAAGTCTTGTTCACAACACCAAAGCTGAGTACTTCTTGTTTTTTAATGGATTCCAAACTAGAGCTGAGAAACTGTAGTGCACAAGCTGACTTTTCAAGTGAACCATACAGAAGCAGATAGGAAGTGTTGTTTCCCCAGTTTTAACCCTCCTCAGCTCTCCCCATTCTCTCTTATGAAATGATAGAATCATAGAATAATTTGGGTTGGAAGGGACCTTTAAAGGCCATCGAGTCCAACCAACCCTGCAGTGAGCAGGGACATCTTCAACTAGATCGGGTTGCTCAGAAACCTTGAGTGTTTCCAGGCATGGGACATCTACCACCTCTCTCTGGGCAAGCTGTGCCAGTGTTTCACCACACTTATTGTGAAAAATCTTTCCCTTATATCTAGTCCAAATCTATTGTCTTTTAGTTTAAAACCATTACCTCTTGTCCTATCACAACAGGCCCTACTAAAAAATGTGTCCCCATCTTTCTTATAAACCCCCTTTAAGTACTGAAAGGCCACAATAAAGTCTCCCCGGAGCCTTCTCCAGGTTGAATAACCCCAACTCTCTCAGTTTTTCCTAGGAGAAGTGTTCCATCCATCTGATTACTTTTGTGGTCCTCCTCTGGACCCACTCCAACAGGTCAAATTTTTTTCTGTGCTGAGGGCTCCAGAGCTGAACACAGTACTGCAGGTGGGGTCTCACCAGAGTGGAGTAGAGGGGCAGATTCACCTCCCTCAACCTGCTAATTATATACTGAAAAATTTGAACATAATACCAGGAAAAGCAAGCCTGCCTGCATGTATCAGTAAACAAGTTTCCAGCTCCCTGAAGTCTATTTGAAGCAGAATATGCAAATCTGCTTGCTGTTTAAGAGCTAGTGCAGTGAGTTAGTGGTTTCATACAAAGGCACACAGCAGCAGTTGCCAACTTTATCAAAAAGCCTTTCTCTGGAAACACTTACACAATGAGCACCCTGGAATTAGCCTTCAAGCTTAAACCCAGGTGTCCACTGTGTGTGTGTGTGTGTGTGTGTGTGTCATTTCCAAACACCAGTAGGTTGGCCCAGTTGATAGAAAAGTTCCTCCTCACGTCAGACAACTAAGCACACACTTGAGATCCACACACTGTCCAAACAGACAAGTCTGCTCAGAAACTATCTGAACTTTTTAATCCAAAGATACTTGCAGAACCCCATGGGAACTTGACTCAGTGTTGCTTTCATTGGCAGCAATGCTGGGTAAAACTGCTGTAAATACTGATTGTGATTTAACCTGAATACTTGTCTATTTGAGCCCAATGTTGTCGGGTATGGGGTGTCTCCTTAGAAGCATGAAACATTTCTGTTCCAAAAATGGAATTCCCATCGTGCCAAGACAACCAGACCCTGGAATTCAGTTGGAAGGAGTCACATACCTGCATCTCTAGCAGGATGTCTAGCCTGTGCTGTTCTCTTGGTGCCAGCTTCTATTGAGTATTTTCTCCCTAGCAGTATCATATGGAGCCCTTGAGCATTAAATTACAAAACACCACTTTCCCCAGGAACTTAAAAAGGCACAGAAAGAAATATTCAAGAATTCTTATTCTGAACCAAATAAAATAGCAATATTTTAAAAAAATCATCCATGTCTCCATAGTACTAAAATAATACTTAAGGACTCCCGACTCTAATAATCTTTCTATCCAGGAAGATTTCACTTGTGAATCATTGATGTGTGCAGACTGCCAGCAGAATCATATCCATACCCAAAGTATACGGCACAACATGAGGTAACGTAATAAAACCTCAAGTGTCGGTGGTGCATCTGCAATACATATGCGTTCTTTAAACAAGGTTAATAAAAATAATCCACCAACAAGCAGGAACAACAGAAAAGTGATGCATGCAGACTACAGACTAGTAGGAAAGGATTAACACATTTTTAACAAAGGAAAGGAAAAATAAAACTAGCTGTAAGCTTGGCTCAAGAATCAAACACTTGGACATGTGGACTGGAACTCTTTAAAAACATACATTTCTTTAATTGAAGAAGGAATGAGTTAAAGTTCATTTCAAGGTGTGGTTCCAAACCCTCCCTAGTAAAACTACCTGTGCAGAAGTGTAGGTGACCATCACTCTTGAGATACCTTGAAATGAGGCTACAAAGCCCCAGCTGAGAGGGCCACAAACACCTCTCCGAGGGACAGTGCTGTGCAAAGCCTTACAAAGGCTTCTGTCTGTGTCCATGCACTAATTCACTCATTTACTTAACTCACGGTAGTCAAGCCAGTCAAGATACTCACACACTTCTACATCAGGTGGATAAGGCACTCGAGCTCATCATCTTATCTTTGTACGCCCTTCAGCAGAGCACCTATAATAGACACATACTTTAAACAGGTTAATGAAAAAACAGCAGCAGAGTGAACCATGCATGCAAGCTTTAATATGGGGAATTAAAATCACCCAACTGAAAGCTCAGCTCAGCAAAAAGCAAACCTACTACAGATTTGATTAACTAGATGCCTTTAGAGATTAGGACAGGTGATACACATAAAATTTGCTAAAGCAAGAAAAACGGCATTAAAGATATTAATTTCACTTTTTAAGATATCAGAAATGCATCACAAATAATAGCAGTTCCTTTAGAGAAAAATGATCACACCCACTGCTAGTCATCATTTACTGTCTTGCACGAAACACAGACATAAACAGGTGCTTTTTAAGCATTCCTCTTCAGTTACCACAAATAATTCCATGTCGTCCCATCTAACCACACCGCTTTCAAGAAGAGTATTGTTATATACTTTTGCTCAAAAATCAGTTATTTGAAACAGCACATTGCTGAAAGCAATCAGCAGGCCTCCAGCTTTCAAGGTCACATCAGGTGTGTGTTCCTAGAGGATATCTTTTTTTATTTCAAAAACTACTCCACTCCTAAGTGAAGAGTAGGAACCTTAAAAGGCCAGCTACAGAAACAAAGTCAAAAAGAATGATTTTTCATCCACAAAGAGCCATATCAAGTCCCCAGCAAGCTGAAGGCTGGCATTCACACCAGTAACCATACTAGGCAACCCCTGTTCCATGAATTTTTATAGTTACCACATGGTCTGATAGATGGGCTAAATGTCAGGACTTTCCTAAATTCAGTGAGAAAACACACAGAAGAGATTTCTTTATGTCAATTTAATTCTAAGAGGAAACATAAATAAACCAGGTGCAGCAGTTGAAATTCAGAGTTGTCTTTGAAGAGTTTCTAACCTTTGATTCAAGTGAGAAAGTTGGGAAATTTATAAACCTCAAACACTGGTTACAATTTGAGGTGAAAACACACTGCCATTAACAAAGCAAAATGACAGAGAGATTTGAAAGAGGGTGAAACTACACCTCATGGAATTAATCAATATATTTATTTCCGATATAGCCCCTGATCCCAGTAACAATGTTCAGCACTACCTTTAACCATGCTTATGTTCATTAATTCAGATATTTCAAGAGTTTGGAGGATCAGGACCATAGAACTCTCAACTCCACGTCACACTGAGAGGCACTGATGCACTGCATCAGGGGAAGAAGTAGTTCAACCATGGAATGCAGCGTGGGGAAAGAAGCCCCCTTCTTTCATTGCAGAGCAATGAAGCAACCTGAATCCCTTGAGGCACTCAGGCAAAGGCGGAACAATATCAACTGTGTCAGAAAAAGAAAAAAAAATCTAACTGAAAAATTGAGAAACAAACTAGAAAACCTCCTCCTCTGTAAATTTGTAGTATTTTCTTTACTCTTTTTTTTCTTTTTTGTTAAGGGAGGAATAGTTATTCTTATATGCAATGCTCCCACATTGTTCTGGCACATGGACAGAGACCTGCAAAGAGCAACAATATTGGTCTCTCACACTTTTCTTTCAAAAAAAGTATCACAGTGCTACTGCCTATGCTACTACCAAAAGCCTGGGAAGGGCTCAATGGGGCTTTGCAATCTGTGGGTAAGGCTGGTCTGGTCTCACTGGAGGTGGAGCATTTCCCCCATAGAGACAGCAGCTCATGAAGGCAGAGCAGCACCAAGAGCCCCTGTCTTGTCCCTGACTCCTCTAGAACAACCTGAGGTGAAGGACTGCAGGCTGTGGCACAGCAGCTCTCTCCCCTAGCACATCCCCAGGGAGGAGACAGGGAACAGAGACAGATGGGAAGATGAAGTCCAAACTCCCCCCAACTTTTTCCCACCCTACTTCCAGATGAGCAAAAGGGCTGCAAGGTGAGATGAGGCAGACACGCCAAGAACAGTGGGCACAGAACAAATCGGGCCACACAAGACAACACAGGGAATAGGACACAAAGCTAGCATTCACCCTTGGGAGTTTTGGTATCACATCGAGCCTTGAGTTTGAAGTCCCAGTGTTGGGGTGATATTGGTACATGATCCCACCACCAATGGGGACCTCAAGCAGGGAGAAGCAGAAAACATGCAGGAAAATTTACACTTGATCCTGAAGTACCCAAGACAGAGTAAATTTTTGAAGTGGACACTACAGCGATGTTCCTGTGAACAGCCTGTGCATCTCAGAGCGTGAACAGCTGGATCTTGATACTGCAGAGATAGGAGCTGGAATGGCCCAAGCATGAAAAGATTAAAGGATCTACAGTGCACAAGGATGGTAAAGAGGAACACTGCACACTTTTGCTCAGAGATATGTGGATTTCTTTTCTTTAGGGTGGCAATATTTTTTACAGATCACAAGCTATCTTCTGGAACGTGTATTCCCACTGCATAATAGCACTTACATTAAACTGTTAGAGGAATAAACTATATAATGATTTTGACATCATGCAGTATTTGGAGGCAGAGCAGTAGAGGAGGATGGAGATGTGATCTATAGATAGAAAATGGTTCTTCATAGCTATACGATATTCAGGAAGAACCAATTTTACTGGTAGTAAGCTCATTAGTATCCAAACATAAAGAAAATAAGGAACAAATCTTTTACGCTTTCATTTTGAAAGAGTTGCGAGCATTCTGGCCAGCACCAGCTGCCAGCTCCCAATAACATCCCAAATCATATTTCATACATCACATTTATTTATCCCACCATTATCACCTGTTACACCCATGCATGATTGTGCTTTGCAAGCAATAGGCATAACCTTGGGCAAAGGCTGCTTTGTGTTGATTCCATACGGGAGATTAATACTACACACTAAGTAAAGGATTTCCCTTAATATAAGGTTCATGGACCCTTGAAGAATTTCAGGGTCCTCTGCAACCCTAGAGGCCTAGATCATCTTAGTTCTGCTGGAAGTTCCAATCTTCATCATTTTTTGCTGCTCTCAAAACGGTATCATTGTTTGTATGCTTAAAATATTTTTTTTTAAAAAAAAAAGAGGTCCTATCTGTGTGAGCTTCCATAAAAACTTGTAGCTACAGAACATTTATTTCTTCTTCCTCAGCACTGTTGCCAGCTTATTTAAAGTGAACTCAGCTAACAGCAGTGCTTTCAATGCAGCTTTTCAACTATGGATCCTTTTATATGTACAATGTAAATAACTGTGCATCAGGTCTCAAAAATATAGACGAGGAATGAGAACAACTTTTATATCTCTCTAGAATTTTATATTGTGAAGGAGAGTTGTATGTATGCATTGAAGGGAGAATGTGCACCCCCAGGACATTGCAGCTGTCAGTGCACACCACTTTGTCACACCATCAAATCAACAGGAGACATAAAGTGGAGAATTTCTGGCAAAATAAATAAATGGTAGAGAACATAGTTGCCTACTACATCACCCATCAAAAAAGGAACCTAAAACAAGACACCCTAAATTATCGTTTTACATGTCCAGCAATCACATCCAAAGACTGACTGCAGCTGAAGTACTCTCAGGGGGGGAAAGAAAAAAAAAGTCCAGCAGCTTTTTCCAACAAAAAGAATCTGGAAAACAGACAAGAACCTGAATTAATAGCAACTGACTTCAGGTACTGCAGTGCCAAAGTTAGGACTTAATCATCCTATGGTGCCTGGATAGTCAGCAGTGGAAGATTTTGAGGTGGGCTGAATTTTCCCTTGAGCTAGGCAGCTGCCTCCCTTGAGATGGAGTAAAAAATAACTGAAGTTTAATGTGAATTCAAATCTCTGAGCCTATGGCTTTACTCACAGTGTTAAATGTGGGGAGAGATAGTCTTGTTTGCTTCCTGTTCCTCCAGTGAGATAAATCACACACATTAAGAATTCCACTTAGGAATTATGTTAAAGGTTTTGACTGAATGATATGCCTGCCAAATAATTTGTTTATAATCATCCTGACGCTGGGCACACATGTGGACTGTGTTCACCAAATGCTTTTGTACGGTAAAACGGATTTTAATAGGGGTAGCAGTATCATCATCCTCATCTCTCCGCCTTTTATCCAACAACTCAGCAGTCAGATCATTCACTCGCAATGTGTGAAACCCCAGACACTTTATGACTTGTCAGAGGGTCAGCAGCATTTCAGCCCAACATAATCTGCGTGGGCAGCGCTCCGGGTGAGTCACAGGCCTTTGGGAGGACTGTACTACAGGCACCCCCAGGCATTCACTCTCATGAAACAAAACAAGACGAGGCATCTAAATCTACTTTCATTTCTATTTTTCCAGCCTTCTCTGTAGTTTTAGAGGATACCTATTTCCAGAAAAGTAGGTGTTCAGAAAATTGTTTTCATCTTTTAGCAAACATAAAATACTGAAGGTTTCTTTGAAGAAATGGGAGAAATCTTGTGAACGGAAGAAGTGCCATTCTGGGTCAGACAAATGGTCCATCTCCAACAAAACAGTGATATCTACCAGTAGCAATAAGTAATAGTGTTTAGGGACAGCCCACGAATCTGGATATTTCCTACAGGGAATTCTCCTTGTAATTCCCCAGCATCCACACTGTTCTGTTAGGGACGTGGAGTCTATAGCCCTGCCTTCCTCCTTTCATTCCTCATTACAGACCTGTGGTCCAAGAATTTGTCTTAACTTCTTTTGTACCCACTCATATTACCTGTCTCCACAACCTCCTGTAGAAACAAATGAGAAGTTTATTACCTACTGTGGTCAAAAATTCGTTGTCTATTTTAAAATGATCTCCTGCTAGTTTCCATGAGCACTCCCTCATTCTGGTATTGCTGAATTTGGTGAATAGCAGCTCTGTGTTCACACTGTCCCCTTAACAATATTGTCTGCCTTTGCTCATATACCCTCACAGCTTACTGCTCTCCAAACTTAAGAGTCTTTGCCTTTCTATCTGCCCTTGTAGAGCAGATACTCCAGCCCTTAGATCAGTTTTGTTGCATACACACACACACACACAAATATCTTTAACTCCACTACACCTTTCTTGAGATACAGGGACCAGAACTGCACAAAGGGCTCAAGATGTGGCTGTGCCAGAGTTTTAAACAGTGGCAAAATTATGCTCTCTGCTCTTGTCCCCAGTATCCTTCCTGATGATGCCATATATTTTCCCAGTGTTTTTGGCTGCCTCTGAACTTCAAGCTAATGACTGTAGACACCTGTCAACAATGACTCCAAGATCCCTCTCCTGAGCTGTAACTACCAGTGTCACACTCAGCATTATACAAACATGATTTAGACTGGATTTCCCTGCGAGCACTACTTCACAGTTGCTTGCACTGAAGCTCACCTGCCACTTTTTTTGCCCACACACTCAGTTTAGGGAGGTGCTTCCAGAGCACGCTGCTCTTGGGGTGGGACTCAACTACCAGCATCATCCGCAGACTTTGAGATTTAACTGCACTGCCTGTTCATGGTCTTGAATTAATGCAGAGGAATCAAATTCATGCACTTGACCTAATACTCTTTTTAAAGGTTTGTGGAGGGGCTTTTTTTTGTACTTGTGACAGGTCACTGAATTACCAGTATATTTCTTCATTCCTAAAAATACTTGGATAATCATGTGATGTTACTGACTGGATGTGGCCTTGGTCCATCTAACAATTATCCTGTGTTTCGGAAAGCTGGGAAGGAAAGAGAAAGCAACTCAGTTGGTACAGTGACTTATTTTTCTCAGTTTTACATTTAAGCATGTGCCAGGCTGCTTCAAACTGTTTTTCTAGGCTGAGATGGTTTCTATTTGTAGTCTCTCTCCCTCAACTCTTGAATTTACAATCTTGGGTTCCTGTCCAGCCATTTTTTCTCTTGCCAAGACAACTGTGTAAAGTGCACTCATGTTCTCCCTCATGCCACATCTCGATGCAAACTCAGTTTCTGTTTCTGATTTCAGTGAAATCAGTTGAGAAAGTGAGATGGATTTTGGTGGAAACACAAAGAAACGTAATCTCTCTGTGGAGCTGTAAGTCAATACGCTAACAAAACTGCACAAACTGCGGGTGATTCAAGTGACAGACAGAATGGCACACAAATGGAGCAGGATCCTGTTTCCATTAAACTCTGCAGGGAAACTTGTATTTACTTTGGCCAGGTGGACTCAGACTTCTTTGCAGAAGAACAGTAGAACAAAGAATAAATAGAAAAGTTTTCTTCTTTTATTTATCCTCTCCACAATAATATACCTTACTGTAACATTCAATGCAATAATGGGATTCCACACTGTTATTTGGTCTTGAACAGATATCCACCTCTGAAGAAGAAGAGTTTGGTTGACAATATTTCAGTAAAAAAAAAAAACAAAAAGAATTATCTGTTGTCAGATGGCAAAATAAGAAGAAAGAATAAAAGAAAGGAGCAAATGTCTGCTGCTAGAACTATCTGGAACTAACAATATTAGAAGTGCAACAAATAAAACCAGTTCACAAAAATATTACAAGATTTGACAGGAGTAGATTTCTAAACATTTGCTGACCTGCAAAGCGCTGGGCTCAGTAAAATCAGAGGAGTGCTACAGAAATAGGAACAAAGGGTACTCCTTAGCTTGAAACCTTTCACTTTGAGTCTTGCCAAGCATCAATACTCCAGTTTGATGAACAGATTTATGTTTTCATTCTGCTAAGACGCTGACATTCTAACAGTACAAGTATCTTTAGACCTCTGTCTTGTCTTCATCTGTATCTGCCTGCTGACAGTTGATATTCTTTGAGGCTGAGTTGTCTGTCTCAGCCACTAGAGATTATTTTCCCCTTTGCAGTACTTCTGAATTAACTGATGTCATTTTGTTCTCTCATCGCTCCAATTTTTTTTAAATAAGAAAGAATGAATCCACATATCTATAACCTGAATGTGAATTAAAGTTGCAGGCTTTCAGATTTATGTCTTCTTAAATGCTGAAAGGCAGTCTCCTCAAAGAAAAACAGAAATTCATTGTGTTCTAGAAGGTCCACTGGAAGAAATAAAGTTGAAAATCTGGCCACATAGTCAAATACAACTATGCCAGTTTCTATTGTTTGAGGATCTGGATCCACATTCAGTAAATTAAACTAAATGAAATACGCTGCCTATTATGCAGCTAAAACCTTCATTTATTTTATACACAAAATAGAATTGATCTTGGAAAACCAACATTCATAAATATTTGGCTCTCTTACTGAGCGTAGTGGAGGACTGTGCTGGCCTTAGTAGTCAGACAGATTCCATGCCACTGTGCATGATGCCTTGTCTCCAGGCCCTCTCAATTCTTCCCCTCTCTTTTTAGACAAAGATGTGTAATTAACCACTTTCTTCTGCCCTTCATGGGGCAGGGAAAGCAGCTTAGAATTTTATGACTGAAGCATGCTCAGAGTGGAAAGCACTACAAGCTCCATAACACTATTAACAGTAACGAGTTCAATAGGAATGCAGCAGTGTTGATCAACAATCCCACAGCACCAAAAGCCTCCCCTTTCCACAGCTTCATATTAAAGAGAGGGTTTCAAACTCTATCCTGCATAAGCCTGTCCTCTTCCACAGAGCCCCAAGAACCAGGACTGCTATAACTTGTCCTGCTTGCTTTCAGGGAGTTAGGTCATCCATAATTTTGGACCATTTTATCTATAAAGCAAAATTGTTTTCCAAGGGCTTTTATCAGCAAGCTGGGAACATGCACAAGATGTCTCTCCTTCCACTCTGTATCTGGACAAGACCTAAGTGGTGTCAGAGAAAAGTGTTTTCTGCACCCTCTTTGCAAGTGTTTACAACAAAGGCTTCTTCTCTAATGTTTTAAGAATACTTCACCATCCTGTTCCCTTCTTACCTCTCCATTCCACCACTGAACTGTGAGTGTAGTACTGCATATATACATCTATGTTCGATTACAGGTACAGATAACAATACAGGGCATTAGTTTTGTATTTGAAATGTCAGGCCTATCAGGTGTTTTCACATAACAGACAGAGAAGCTGTCCTGGATGTTTTTACTTGCAGCAACAAAAGAAACTCATAAAGATGTGAAAATTCTAAATTTTCTTACAAGAAGAAAAAATAAATAAACCGGGAGAATCAGAATAAAAGTGAAGTATTTTAACCCAACTAGCAGCAGGTTTTCAGCTGACTACAAAATGGTTATTTTCACAATGCTTACTATTTGCCAAGTGTGAAGTGACAGCAAACAGAAAAGGATCCTGGCAACAAAGGGTAGGAAATTTTTCAATAAAATGATTAATTTCTCACTAGTGAGTCTCCTTAATGACTAGAATAATACATAAAATGTCAAACAATATACTGGCATAACATTATTTTTGTAGTAGAAGAGGAAAGTAAAGCCATGAGAGCCCAAGGGATGAGAAGGGAATCAACATCAGGGTTTACTTCAGAGGGCAAATGGTATTTCAGAAGTTGGGAGCACAGGTTCCGTGGTCTTGAACATGACTTCATACTCATTTTCACAGAGAATTCTGTTATAATGCATCAAGTTGTTAGTAGAAAATTCAGAAATTCAAGCAAAATTATCTTTCATACTGAAAAGATATCAAATTTCTCCTGACTCCATGGCAAAATTGGATAAATTCTTGAAAGTTCAAGTGAGTCAAAAATAGAGAGTGGTTTACGTAAAGCAGAAAAAATGCTAGCAGAAAAACTGATAGATAAGCCTTGGTCACCTAAATAAGCCTGTAAAATGAAATGTGTTAAAATATAAATGCCTTTGGATGTATATTCTTACAGCACCTGTGCTGATGTTTCTCTGGGGCATGTAGATGCTCTTGTAAGAACAGAATCACAGTGAAAAAGTACTGTGCAGCTTTCCATTCACTGTTTCCAGACTTCAGGAACAACTATCTCAAGCAGCTTGCTTCCATTGCTTGAACTGATGACACATCTTAAAAAGAATAGACTGTGCATTTAGAATTTAAAAAGTGACCCACCAACCCTGACAGCAACAGCCATATTACTCTTCTTACTATTTCTTCTACCATAGCATCCAGGAATGTCACTGATAGCCTAGGACACTGTTATGTGCTCTGCAAATGCAGAACAGAGGAATCGTAGACACTTCAAGATAACATGGTCCTGCAAAGTAGGGTATTCTTTTCTGTGCATGGCTCAATCATACAGATGAGAGGAGACCCCATGCTTTCAAACACCTAAGCTATTTCCTCCAACGCAACCAGGTTTGCTCACAGGCAGCACTCACACCCTGTGCCTTACCTTTCAAGCAAAACATGCTTGAGGCTGGCAGTATCTCCCATCAACACTACAACTCCTTGTACCTTTTCACTCCACTAGACACCTGTCAGGTTTTTTGACGTGCATCAAATCATACTTTGTGGCTGACCTCAAACGTCCATAGAAAGAGGCAAATGAACACTTTCTCCCATGATTTCTACAGGGAGCAATAACTCACTGTCTTTGATTAATATTGTATGATGGAACCTGCTTTATTTGAACTTCAGGAGAATACTGGGGTTTTTATTCCCTCCTAGATTTTTGGGAGGATAACAGGTGAGACTGTAATCCACGTTACTTAGTTGTCATTGTACAAGGAGGAAATAAGAAAACTGATTACTGAAAGATAATTATTCTTCTGTTTGTTGCAAAGTAGCAAAAGGGAACACAACATATCATGTGCCAAGCACTGTACAAACTGAAGTCTGTTTTGCTGAAGGTTTGGAATTTAAAAAAAAAAAACAACAAACAGGAGGATTTAAAGAGTCCATAGCTTGTGGTTAATCAAGAGTTGTGTGATGCTACATCTCCAAGCCTAATCCAAGAGCTGTCTCGGGGATGGCCCAGCAAAGCACTTACTAGACTATGAGCTATGAGTATCCCTCACCCACCTGAGTGGGGAAACATGCCTGCTTGTAAAATGCCCAGTCCTGTCCATCACCTTGAGTTACACAACAGAAGTAATTTTTATTAACTGGGTTCATATTCACAATAGAAATGCTGGTTGCCATTAATTTTGCCTTCATTTGCCTAGCATGTGCATTTCAAAAGGGAATTCAGTTGTCAATCAGTGCAAACTAATGCACCTTTAAAAACACAGCCCAAATCCCAAACCATAATTCAGTAACACATTTTCTTTTGTCTCTTGTGCTACATGTCATAGCTGAGCAAGTCTAGCAGTTTACTATGAGCTTTTTCATCTCCTGCTCGTAGCACAGCTCTGTCAGATTTACTTATAGCAGTTGACTTGCCTCCTCTGTGCTCTACAGAATTATACCACTGGTAACCAGACAGCAGACAGGACTTGATTCCAGCTGCCTTGACAATTAATCTCCAGGATGGAAGAAGCAAGAACAGAGACAGTATTTCTGCAGGTATCTGTGACACCAGGGGGGTTGCAGCTGTCTATTTCATCTTGCATAGCTTTTTTAACTTTCTGCTGTTATTAATGTTGAGCAATCGGTTCACAAACTTGAAAGAGACAAGCTCAGTATAGAGCTCTTGCTGTCACAAGGTTGCTTGCTCAGATAGCCCCTGTGTACTCTGCCAAGCTAAGGTAAGCCCTGCCTTCAAGGAGCTTACAAGAGAAAAGCCCCTTATGGTGAACGTGGTGGGCTTGTGATGAGCTTGTGTGACAGAGGACCACTGGGTTCAAAGGGGGAAGCAGGCCAATGGACAATCTAACATAAATGGCACTTACGTAAGTCTTACAGGTGTCATAGTTATCTGTTAGCTTCTTATGCTGCAAACCTAAGCCTCACAGCTGTAACTCAATACCAAGACATGAATGGAGTTTGAGTAGCCTACTGCTGTCTTATTCTTCACCCTTTCCAGGGCTGCTTGTAACCAAAAGGCACTCTGATGACACAGGCATCTATGACCCTTCTGTGCTTGTTTTCTCTCCATTACAGAATCAGAGAAGGTTTAAATTAGATGTTAGGAAAACAAATTTCACTGAAAGGGCTGTCAGGCACTGGCACAGGCTGCCCAGAGCAGTGGGGGAGTTACCACCCCTGGAGGTGTTTAAGAAACATGTAGATGTGGTGCTAAGGGACATGGTGCAGCGGGTAACTGGCAGTATTAAGTTAATGGTTGGACTTGATGATCTTAGTCTCTTCCAACCAAGGCTGTTCTGTGATTCGGTGACTCCCTGGCACTGGGTTAGATCACAGACTGGCGGGGGTTGGAAGGGACCTCTGTAGATCATCTAGTCTAACCCCCCTGCTAAAGCAGGTTTATCTATAGCAGGTTGCACAGGATTGTGTCCAGGTGGGTTTTGAATGTCTCGAGAGATGGAGACTCCACCACCTCTCTGGGCAGCCTGTGCCAGTGCTCTGTCACCCTCAAAGTAAGAAGCTTTTCCTCATGTTAAGACGGAACTTCCCATGTTCCAGTTTGTGCCCACTGCCCCTTGTCCTGTCACTGTGCACCACTGAAAAGAGTCTGGCCCCATCTTCTTGACACCCACCCTTGAGACATTTATAAGCATTGACAAGGTGTCCTCTAAATCTTCTGTCCTCCAGGCTAAACAGACCCAGCTCCCTCAGCCTTTTGTCGTAAGAGAGACGCTCCAGTCCAGTCTGAGGTTGCAGATTACACTAGCAGGTCCATAATCACGACTACCATTCTGCAGTTTGACCTGTTTTTTCCTAAGTGACAGTACTGAAGGCCTGTCTACATAGAAACATATTTTAAAAGATTTTGTTGGGAACTCAGAAAATCAATGCTATACAAATTCTTAAAATAACTTAATCACTAAATACACTTAAGAATCAATGCTATAAAACTAAAATTAATTTTTAAAAGAATAATAGCATATCCTATTTACTAAAATGGCTAGCTGGAATAGTGAATCAGCCAGTGTTCAGGGAATGGAACATGATGAAATATGTTATTATAGAATTGACAAAAAGTTATGGGAAACCATCAAAGAGGGTCTATGTACCTAAAAAAATGGGTTGCAGCTTGCTACGAATCAGACATAGATAAATATTTTACTTCCAGCAAAACTTCCTGAGCAAAACATTTTGGACTGAAGACACCGGAAATAAAAATATTTAAGAGACTCAGAGCTGAGCTCAGACTTATCTTTTCCCTTTTGTAACTTTTTAGAGGCAGTTATTTTTAGCCCTTGTGGGTGTTAAGATTATGTTACACAAGATGCATTGAGGTAGTTTCTTTACTTATTGGAAAAAAGGGTTGCATGTACAGATTTCACCTCTGGTAGAGCCCCTCACAGGTGTCAGAAAGATGTACAGAATGAGTCAGTATTTCAATCCCGCTTTCAAGTCCTTTAAGGTTATGAGTGTTTGTCATGGAGCAAGTCCCACTCTAGAGCTCTGCCTCTAGCCTCTGCCTTTGACCCTGCTTACATTAGGTATTCTCAGGACTCATCCTTAGGAAAGATGACTGGCTGTGACACAAAGTGACAATTTACAAATAGGGATTCATATTTCTGTGTAAACAATAGAAATAACCTAAGAGGAATACTAAGCTTTAAAATAGAATGCAATGCAAGAGCAACACCACTTCAAAAGTTTCAAAATTGCCTTTTTCTTTTCAGTTGCTTTTGCTACACAGCATGACAAGGAAAGGCTCTTTCTGCTGATGCCTGCTCAACACCTCTAAGGTCTGAAGAGATGTAGGAGTTGCAAAAATTCTGCAAGAATCAAACTAAAGTAAATGCCATCACTATCTGTTGAGCATCTTTTTTAATTCCTACTAAAAATTGCAATGTTACTATGAAGAAATACAGGTCCCTGGCACCAGGCCCTTATGGGACAAGTTCTGGGCAGACATGAAAAACAGAGCTATGCCAAAATCACTGAAAATATATCTAACTCTAGTATGGCACAGTGGGTGAATGCTGACTTTCAGTGATAACTGGTATAGGGGTGTTTCATTGCAGCATCACAAATTTCCCATTTCTGCTCCAGTACAGCACTGTTCCTGGAATGAAATGACCTCTAGCACTCTCCTGCCACTCTTCAGCTCCTTCAATT
Organism: Podargus strigoides; assembly: GCA_028020825.1. Classification (NCBI taxonomy): domain Eukaryota; kingdom Metazoa; phylum Chordata; class Aves; order Caprimulgiformes; family Podargidae; genus Podargus; species Podargus strigoides. The sequence goes on along the minus strand of CM051623.1, from coordinate 9,222,090 downwards.
AATGTACAGCTGCTGAAAACCAGTCTTGAGTAGGTCAGTGTACTGAGGCAGAAGATCTAGATGTTTCAAGGGGCAAATAGGAACTTAAATATCTCCAAGTATCCAAACCTCAGTGGGAAGTAAGAGCTTCAGGAAACGGCACAGCTCCTACTGGAATTCCTGGACCATAATTAACTTCCATTTTCCCTGGGAGGTGGCTTGTGGAGTCTAATCTTGCAAATAGAAAACTAGGTGGGAGTGTAAATTCACAGTATAAATAGGCTGCTTTAGAAACCAGAATGAGGGAGAATAACATGAATGGTATATCAAACTTATGTTAACTAGTCTTGTTTTAAGAAATAAAACTGAACTCTTGTAAACTGCCTGCTGGGGTCCTGATGACAGGGAGTCTGTGTGAGGTGAAACACACAAGGGACTGTGCCCATTCACATCCACATTTTGTTTCCAGGAGTTGGAGTAAATGGTTGTTTTAGTGGCACACTTCAACCTAACTCCACGCCAGCCTGCTGAGGAAGCAGTGCCAAAGTCATCCTGCCGCAATCACAGCGACCACGGTGGGCAGCAGCAGATCCCAGTACCTCGCCTGCCCCAGATGTCCTTCCCCCAAGCCTGGCTTGCCATGACCCTATCATTCTTTAACTTCATTTCCAGTCCAGTTCAGTGCTCTACACTAATTGCAAGTGACAGATGGAAGCTGCGATACATCTCCAGCTCCAAATCATTAAATAAGATGACCTGTATTTCCTGCAGTAATCAGATATTGCTGCAAGTTACCTCTGCCTCATCTAAACCAAGGCTGGCAAAAGGACCTCTATGATCACGGAGGGGATTTTGTTTGTTTCTTTCCGAGTTTCAGTTCAAATCAGCAGTACTCATATTTCATCCTTTTGCTATGTCAGAGTGCTAAAATTTGGGAAAAAATGAGAAGCATATATCCTCAAACTGCAACAATATTAAGGGGGGGGGGGGGGAAATTGGGTGACATCTGTATTTTTCAAGAGTATATGAAACACTCTGCATCTGCTGTCAGAAAGATGTAAACACCAAGAATTAGAGGAAGAAGGTGACTTCAAGAAGAAAGCATTATTAGCAGATGGTCCTGCCATTTCAGTGGATTTTTGGTTTTGCTCCACAGAAGATCAAGATCACTTGTCTGAGGTTATAAAAGTTTTGCTTAGTTGGAAAACAAACCTGAGAAATTTGTAATTTAAATTAATGTGATAGCAAAACAAGAAAGGAGAGGTTGCTATTACCTACGCTCTCTCCTTGCTGCTGGGGGCGGGGGGGGGGCAGGGCAACTGCTTGTTTCATGCAATGTGGAAGACCTGATTTCTATTTGTCCTTACCCCACGGGGGGATTTGAAGAAAGCCCAGCACCTCAAGAGAGTGCTCCTGACTTCAGCGACTACTGCTGTATTTGATGTTGCAAATATCTTCTCCCCTGGCCTCTCCCATTGCAGTTATTCTGCTGCGTGAGAAATACTGGAATAATCCTTAGAGCAGGGCTCAAAAGCCAGGTGGCTCCATCCCAGGGATGCATCCTGACCACTAGCACAAAGACTCATTCTCCCTCATCTTACTGCAGACTGTTACATCTGCCTGGGTGGTTTGGCAGACCTGGACACACAGAAGGAAATTAGGGAGGTGAGAGGATGGAGCTGGGTACAGAAATGGGGGAGAATCAGATATCGACATTTATGAAATGATTGCTTCCTTTTTGCTTTTCCTCATACATATTTGCCCAAACAGTTTGATGAGATTCAAAACCAGATTTGCAAATAGCTTAAGACTGACAAAGTCTGCATTCTAAGGGCAGGTTGTTCACCCCAAAAAACCTGTTCAGTTTTCATCCTGAACTTTAATCCCAGCTCTGACATAAAGTCCCCATATGGCCTTTTTTAATCATATGGGCATCTTTAAGGAAACAAGCGCAGATGGACAATTTTCACAAGTGGTAGTAAAATAACACTGCATTCATTTCAGTGGATTTTATAATTTTTCCTCAGTTTCCTTATCTGTCAAGTAAGCCAAACCGTACTTCCCAGTAGTATAAAGCAAAACCCAGACTGCTCTCACCACTTTACCAATGAGTTTACAACTGACGCCTTGGTAAGATCCAATTTCTCTCCTTATCAGAAAAGTAGCTTTCCTGCAAATGTATTGTACCCGTAATCATCTCTGATTTGATACACTTCTTGAAGCAATCATTTTCTCATAAATTTCAAGATGCTTTCACTTCTGTGTCACTTTATAATTACATGAGATATGATTCAGGAAAAAATGTACTATGCAACACCAGGAAGGTATTACACTATGTGTATAATGTAATAGATATTATATAGCAGAAATTAAACATTTTGGAAAAAAAATAACCCCTTGTATACTGACTCTAAGCAGCAACAAAAAGGGACACAAGACAAAGCTACCACAGCACACAAAGATTTGCAGACTGTTGGTCTCTCCCATTTACATTCCTGGAAGTAACGGGCAGAAATTAAATTTAGAGATGACTCAGAAGACAACCTAATATTTTTTTTTTTCTGCAACAGAACCTTAAATCAGAGTAGCCTGGTGCTTACATGCAGTGTGAAAGGCAGGTAGGATAGGAGTTGGAAATTGAATTGCTCACTTCAGTGCCCTACCTATCAGTATCTTGAGCCTGAGCATCACTTAATCTCTCTCTTCCGCCCATCACCACATACCCCTTCTTGCAAGACTTGTGTCAGTCTTCAAAGTGAGAGAGTGTATTGTCAATGGTACTAAAAATTTCAAACAAATCGTGTAAGCGATCTCAACCAAGAACAAAGCTAGTTAATCTAGGTATCTAAGTGCAGACACAGTTGCCTAATCCTCAGGTAGACTCCTTTCAAAACAAATGCCAAATCCCAGCCCAGAATACACTGGCCAGGTGCTGCCAGTTACCAAACCATTTTCCATTAATTGCCAAGTTAATAAGCTTTGAAGCTTGAAACACAGCCACAAGGCCCCAGGACTGTAATGTGTCATTAAGCCTTGGGCAGACAGATGGGGTAGCAGATGATTTGCCATGGGGGCCTCTGCATTAGTGCTGCACCGTTCCCTTGCCCCCAGTAACCACGGTGGTTGGTAAAAGCATTAAAACTGGGAAAACATGTCTGTTTCCTTTGAACGACATCAGTCCTAGAGCATCCCTGGATAGCTGCTTCTGGATAAGGAGGCAAAGCAAAGCGGGGTAATACGACCAGATCGTGCTAACCTGGAACATCTGCTATTGTTTCAGGTACAAAGGAAATGTAAACCAGGTTCTGTCTTTGGTTTTCATCCTCTTTCCCTGCAGAAACTTATGACATTCAGCCCTTCTCCAGTATAAGCCTCTCCTGCTATCTTCTTACTCCTTACACTTAATGTATACTCTTTTCTAAAGCATGGTAATTTGAAGTTGGACTTTTCATAAACTTATACACATCTATTACCAGGTGTGGGGCTAACATCAGCTCTATGGCATGCTGACTGTGCCATCTCTAAGAGTCTCACTACATTTTCCCATTGGTAGCTCTTTATGTCAGACATAACTCAAGTAGATGAAGTCTATTCATGTTTTAGAAATACAGGCCCTTGGATTACAGGCACTGTAGGGCTTATCCACTGGAAAGAGACACAGCATCCCAGCACAACCTGCCAACCTCACACAGCCTGCCTGAGGCTCTGGTCAGGTGGAGTGAGCACCACAGTCACACGTGGCATTCCTGCCTAATCTCCTAAGTGTTTATGTGAGGCTTGCTATGGTGGTATCTGGGTGCCCTTTTCATAACAGTCCCTCCGCTGCCAAAGGACTGTCAGTGGTGCAGGAAGCAAGAAGGCAAGCTACAATTTCATTACAAAAGATGGAAAAGGTAAGAGAATGTGCCTCACAAGAAGGGAAGGAATAACCAGACTCTGAGATATGTACCTAACCAAAGGCCCTACGCAGATGCCCAGAGTGACTGTGTCACACAAGAGGTGGGATAAGGCTGGACTTGCTTATGCATCCCCTATCACTGAGGATGAGGCAGAACTCCATGAGGTTTTTAGCCCACTTCATCCTGCAGATGTTTCTGCTGGCTTCTTGCAACCCCTATGGGAGTCCATTTAATGTTGCCAGTGCTACAGTCTCCTACAGCCTTCCTGCAGATTCCTTCAGGGGAAAGTAGCTCTTGGGACAAGAGCTAGCAAGTAGTTTGCATCTCATACAGTGTCCTCAGACCTTTAAAATGCACTGGAAGAGGTTCAGCAGATCATTTGTTTGTCCTAATCTTTTAGCTGCTTTGGACATCATTAAAGGAACTGAAACTTCTGCCTGCTCTGCCCACTGGTCAGTCCCTGTATTTCAAAGTTACACAAACATTTCTCTGTGCATGTCAGCCTATAAACATTTTTCAATATTGAATTCTAAGTAATGCCAAGCCAAAAATTCATAGCTAGAAACATCATCTCGTCTTTCAAATGTCCTCCTGGCTTGCGTAAGCACTGGAGGAATCTGAAGCAAACATGTGATGCCTCAGACCACGTGTTTGCCGTGTTACTCGGGCACGTTGGCCAGGGAAGATGCCACTGAGATAGAACAGATCCGTGTTGTACTACACCATCATGAACTTGCAGAAAGGCACAGAAAAGGGGGTACATGTGACTGTTGGTATAGTTCTGATATAGCTGGTCAAAGCTAAGACATGAGTTCACTTGTAATGAAGTAATGAAACATCATTTAAAAGTGCCTAAGGGAGTGAAATTTTCCTGTCTTTCATTTTAATCGCTATTTATCAGACTGTAGCACAAAGTACTCTCCAAAACTCAGACTCTTTGGGTTTAAAAGGATAAATTTAGGCAAATGCTTTTTGTACAGTATTCTCAGGAATGGATCCAGAAGCCTTAGGATTCCTCCAGCCATTCTTCCAGCATTCATGTCCCAAAGGCAGCAAACACCTATTCCTACTGCTTACTGTTAGTAACGCAGAAGTAAAAAGGAAAATGCTAATTCAGGTATGCAGGAATATTTCTAATTTTAGCAAATTCAGTCTGCCTATCTGAAAATCAACCCTATAATTTCAATTGGGCACAGTGTTCTTCATCTCCTTCTGTTCGTTTATGCTAACATTAAAAGGCTATATTTAAGAGAAATGCAATTAACTTAGACAAAGCTTTAAGTTGAAAGCTTACTTAGCTGTTTTAAGGAATAAATGAAGTAATCTACAACCATACTGCTTTAAGAAGGTACCTTTGACATTCCTGGATAAAAAAACATTATATACCAAGACATTCTATGTAAATTTTATTAAACGGATATATCCTTTCAGCATTTTTTTAAATATAATGATACCATTTCTTCAGCCAAAGTGATGAATTGCAGTACTACAAGAAATGGATTCCTGAGGATGACAGGAAGCTAAATATTTTGTTAGGAAGTTATTGATGGTTTTATTTGCTTTTTTCTTATTTAATCTAGTGATGACTTTCCCCTTTGCCTGTTCTAAGCCAGGATTCACTCTAACAGCTGGTGACCAGGCAATCACACTCACTCAGTAAATTATCAAATACCAGGGGCCTTCGTTTGCATATCCATGTTAATCTGGTTTTCACAGCACATCCTTCAGTTCACTTTTAATAAATAGACCCCACAAAGAAAATAGCAGATGGGAACAAAGGTTGCTGTGCTTCTTTACAAACAAAGCAATAGCTCAAGAAGCCTCAGAAGGGATGGTTCTGCCCCCTCTACTGAACAGAACAGCTTCTTCCTCCGCAAGCAGTACTGCTGGTTTCACAAACAGACCCTCTGAAATAAGGTGCTCTGCATAAGGGAAGAAATAAAGCCCAAAATGAGTTTACTGCCAGGCCAGTTCCTGGCTTTGCATTTCCCATGACAGTCAAAAGAAAAATGGATTCCTGCACTGTGGAGAGGAACCTTTTGATGTACAGGCAAGCTTCCTCTTGCACTGTCAAACCCTGGAGTCTGGTGCATGGTTACCCTTTTTCTAATCCTGATCCATCACTGCTATGGCAAAAGCTGCAACAAATTCCTTTAGCTCTCCACTCAAGGAGAGTTTCACCAAGCTCCAGGAGAAAAGCAAAGCCCCAGTTTACATCCAGCCTGCATTTTTTTGTGTGCAGATGGCATGAAAGAAAAAACTAGAGGTGAAATATAAGCCAAAGTACCACTGGTGTCCTAACCAACTGAAAACATGAAGACCTCATTCTGGAAATAAAACAGTAAACGGATAACACACACAACCCCAGAGAGGTTACCATATGCAGAAACAGATCCTCCTTTATCCAGCACCTTTTCCCTTGTCCCTCTCTGAACGCTGCCTACGCAGGCTCCAGCTTGTCTCCTGCCTCTGAAGCACCTTCTTCCACAGCAGCAATGTCCCTCTGCAGTTTGACATTTCTATCACCTTAGTCATAGGATAAATAAAGGGCCTGAGAAAGTCTACAGTGGGTCTATCTTCCTCAGCCTTGTCCTCTTTTTTTTAAGCTGCTGAAATTTTTTGCAAGAACAGCTGGTAGATGAGTGATGGAAATCTGTGTCAGGAGCTGGGGCTGGAAAAGACAACAGGAGTTTTGAGCTGGAAGGAGTGTGAGCTCGGGAGGGGGCAGAAAAGGGGCTCTGCAGTAGGGCAAAGGTCTCTGCAGTGAGGGGCTGCCAAAGACAGAGAGGCGTGAAGCCGCATGCAATGATGACTCATGAGATAAGTCTATATTAGTGACTGTAGTATATATTATGGCTCCCCTTCCGCCTTCTGGGAGGAGCAGGGCAGGAAGACATCCTCTGGGAGAAGCAATGTTTCAAAACATTGGGCCATTGTGGGACTTGAGGTCCTCCCATTACAAGGCAATAACATCTTTTCAAAGAAATAAAAATAGCACTGCTAAATGGATACAACTACCTCTTATATTACTAGAGTTACTACAGAATGCTTCTTGTGGTGTAATTCTGGTGTAATTCCACTCAGGCTGGTTGACTTAATCTGTGGATGATTTTTGAGCCCTTACATCTTAGCAATTTACTGAAAAGGCTTTTTTTTTTCTTTTTTTTCTTTTTTTTTTTGACAAAAACCCAAATGAAGTACTTCACAGTCCATGTAATTCTGAGCCTTCCTATACATCTCTTTCTCTACAGTGGATAAATAAATCATGCATTTTGTTTTCAAGTTATGTTATCAAATGCCAGGCAGACACTGTCTGACCCAAGAAGCCATTAACTGACCCAAGCTTTGCTGCCCACGAGATCAATTTTTTTAATAGACTCAAGATTTAAACACATTTTATAAAAACTATAACATACATACATACACACACACACACACAATCCCTTCTGCTCTGAATAGGACCAGAGAAAAACTGAAAATGCTTAATTCCAATAATTTACTCCAGAGCTGTCTTGTGGCTCAAGAGGCTGATTCACAGGTCAAAGAAATTTGCAATGAAATAGCAGCAGAGCTGTTTTCATTCTCCATTTCCCAAGACACAGTACTGAAGTAATGTTTGCCGATATTCACTGTTTTCACCAAATAACCAAACATCCCTATTATTTATAACTACCTGGGCTAATATTTCATTGCCTTTACACATATGGTACATCTTTGCCCCTCTGCCTCTGACCAGACTCACTGGTACTACTTGAGGTTGCTCAGAGTACAGCACTGCTTTGCCTTAGTACACTTACAAATACCTTTGTGAACGATATTTCACAGCATGCTCTTGCATGTCCCCTTCAGTTAGCAAAACATCATTGATAAGCTTTATGTATCGGCATCAGTATTCCTAAAGTTGTCCTGTTTATGTAAAACTGATTTTAAGTCAAGATGTTATGCAGCCTACATCACAGCTGTTCCATAATTAAATTGGATACCATAAAATCTGATGTAGAAAGTATTACCAGGTTGCTGAAGGTACATATTCATAGATTAAGCTTGTTCTCTTTAGCTTGAAAAACTATGCAATTTAGAGAGCGTAACTTTTAAAATTAATCAACATCTTGGCAGATGTATTAACAAAAATAAATCTTAGTGCTTAAAAAAATTAGTCTGCTTTAGGTCAAGCTCTGCTAAAATTTCCTGATGTATAGGTGCCTAATGTGCATCATGTGCAAGAAATTCTATACATGCAGAGACCCTTGTTATACACTTCCTTAATTACCTGTATTGCTTATCAATATTCACTCACTTTTATGAATGTACATTTGAAGCAACTTATTAGAGCTATTTTCACTACAGCTTTCTTTGAATACTGTCTCATTGCCAACACCAACTGGTCAACCCCCAGGTATGTGTATGATTCCCATAGGCACCTGCACATACAGAATCTGGCATTTGTGAGACAATGCCTGAGCAAAGGCTAACGAGGTGGGTAAAACATCAGTCTCATCTGGTGCATCCAAGATGGATGCTGCATCCTCTATCCATAGTGTAGACAATCACAGGACTAATCTACGTGATACAGGGAATTTATTGTGTGAGAAGGGAGAAAATGGAAGAGGATTTGCCTTCTGAAACTGGACAGTACTCAAAAAACAAGAACTACAGCTTTTATTAACTGTTTTCAAAAATCTGCAGCTAAGAGGACTCTTCTTTTGAACTGAATACTTCACAGTCCTTCTCCCCTTGCACATACTTGACAAATACAAATGTATTGCCCCTTAGGGTGTGTTTCAGCTTGATTTGTTTGTTTGTTTTGCCAGAAAAAATTATCAGAAAGTAGTAAATACCAACAGCTCTTCAAGTATGTTTCCATGTTTTTGTATGGTTTGTAGCCCTGCCTCCAAAAGAAAAACACAAATGCACACAATTTAGCAGTGAAAATACTTCACACTGTACTGATGGCTTTTTGTCGTCTGAATCTCAGATTATAATTGCTGGAAATAAATTTTCTAAAGCTAGCTGAGCTATTGGGAAGAACCTGCTCTATATTATCATTTTTCCAGCCACCAGCACAGAACTTGCTGTCCTGTAACTACGTAGTTCAGATTATAAAATACACGTGCATGTGTTCATTTCAAATGATCAGTTATTTCATAGCTGAGGAAACATATCTTGATGCAGGAAAACAAGTCTACAACTACTCTCCATATATTTTTAGTTTATTTCCAGAGAGGAAGGTGACAACAGAAATATTAGATTCCAATGTTGCTTTCACCTACCCAGAATGGTATTTTAAGTTGTTGCTCTGTGATTAATACAAAGATCATACTGTGATATGGCTTGAAAGGCTGATCGTCTTTTACACGCTCTGGGGAGTGTGAGGTTTTGTACACAACTAATAGAGAAATGTGAATCAGCACGGGTAGATCAGTGATTTGTCTACTTCACACTTACAACAAAGTGCTAATAGGTTAATTTGCAACTTTATTTTTATCCTTACATCTCTATCAGGCAGCTGGATGAGATCCTTCATCTCTGTAACTCCAACTGTTTTACTGTACTCAATACTTCCATCTCTAAACATGGGCCCACTCAAATGAAACAAGTGATTTTAGATTTTAAAAACTTTTTTTTTTTGAGTTTTAAAACATCTCTAGGTTTTACAGCAGTCCAGTTGTATGTACAACTCCAAACCATCCCTCACCTGTAAATCCACCAGTCTGATGGTCCTTTACATCACAGGTCTTTCTCTCTTTCACCAAGCACAATGTTCCTGAGGTGGGTGCAGTGCGATATGTGCCCATGTAAACTCATTTGCTTTGCCAGGGAAGTTAAAAAGATGTTTTAGCATGACTGAAAATTCAGGTTGGATGAGAAAACACACAAGCAGAAAATGTTGATTTAAAAAAAATGTCAAGGCACATCCTTTGATTGCCCACAAAGAAAACCTACAGAGCAGATACAGTTATGGAGATCTGATCCTCCACCCCACTATTGCCTAAGAGGACAAAGGGCAGATTTTGGGGGGACAGGTACCTCACTATCCATAAAGAACTACAATTTGGTACTGAATTATGTTTCTGAAATGACTGCACACAGCCTCTGGAAGAAACAAACGCTCCTACCACTCCACTGCTCCCAGGACACCTCAGAGCTTTGCACATCCACATTGTTTCTCCTCGGGTGGACATTCGCAGAGGAATTACACTGCTGTGAGTGTGAAAAAACATATATTACAAGACACATGAAGAACACACACACACAAAAAAAATCATACATTTCTTCCTTAATAAACAGTCCCTCTGGACACAGAAGTCACAGTCTGCCCCTGCTCTGAAGCACATTGGGATAACTGTGCATCAGTCGCATCCTAAATTTTCTCTACTGTTTTTTTCTGTTGCAACACTTGCAGATATCCACTGGGGAATACACTAATCCCAAAACACTGCTGCCTCCATGCTACAAGGTTTAATCATTCATCAACATTAGCCGTGTTAGTGCATTACAAACTACTGACCTATTTGTATAGGAAGTAAAGACAAATTAGGAAGTTTGTGCACTAACATTTTGTCTGCCCTAGCTTTGACACACCATCCTGTCCTGCTACAGAACTGTACTGAAATAAGCTGTACAAAAATTACACATACTCTCTGCTTCTAGTTCACTTTCTTTTCCCCACAATCAAATCCCTTTTCAGAGATACAAGAAGACAAGGAATGTAGAAAGCACCTTGAAGGATATCTTATTGCTCTTCCAACAAATTATGTGGCTGGCTGTATCTGGAAAGGTTTGGGGAGCTGCATCAACATGCAAAGAACCTCAAAAGGAGGAGGGAATTTTTGACTCCTCAAATTGTCACTCTGTCCCGACACCGAGACCTTCCAACACAGGAAAGATCTCTGACACCAAACAAAATCAGCAATGAACAACAATTAAGATGCTTTCCCACACAAACCTCGGTCCTGCCCTTGGCAAACTGCAGATAATTTCCTTAGATAAGAAATTTTCTTAATGCTGTCAGTTGGGCAACAAAATTGCCATCAAGGAAAAAAAAATGCAGCAGCATCTTGATGCAGATGAGAAAAGAGAGCACTATGTTGTCTCTAGGAACCAAGATAGATGCTACAGATTAGGTCCATTTTACCATTCAGTAAAACCAGAGAACAGGATCTGACTTCTCTTTTATCAGTCTGATACGTAACTACTAATTCCTAACTTAGAGTGGACAGAGTAAAGTATAGTTTAAGAATTACTCAGATCTCATTTATATTCTTAAAAGTAGAGGATTTAGGCATAAATCTGCCACTCATGACATACCTGTTTCCCCTCTATATTCAATCTAAAAGCAGCCTTTACTGAAATGATCACAAATTACACACTGACATTTGGCAGCCTTTGTTAAAAACAGGAACCTACCACAGCCTCATCATAGCTCTCTATTGCCATCTCCCCATTTCTGTAGCTAAATACACCCAGTGTGGCAAAGCAGCTGCATCCTTTACTGTTCCTTCAGAGGTAGAAGTGATGCAGTAGGTGGGTGTCAGGTTTTGTCCATTACTTAGCAGTTACTCGTGCTGAATATTTAATCCACACCCTATGCATTTTGGTAGGTGGAACGAGAACCACTTATCTAAATCAGAATGATTCATCTGAGGAATATTTCCCCTCCTGCATCTCTTTCATATATAATTTTTTTTCCCCAAAACCTCATATAATATTAAATTCTCCTGAATCAAGTTATTAGTACACATCTATTAATAGCAGACTCCAAAAACTCCTCATTCCTCAATTAATATTGCTCAGCCGAGCATCCCATGCTTAAAAGGTCTCAGGATAACTACAGAAACTTTCTGTTGCAGGAAAAGAAAACCTTGAAAGATAGCTTAACAAGGCCAAGAAGATTTCCTGCAGTTTGTAAAAAAGAATTGTGCTAACTGGTCCAAATGTTTGCACAAATTTGGACCAGTTTCTGTCAAGCTTCCCCTTGTTATTGTTTGCCTAGGAGTCACTTGTAGATTTCAGCTGAGTTATGTTTGTACACAGATTTTTGTTTGTAATTGTAAACTGCCATTAAAATGCAGAAAAATCTTGAAAGTCAAATTTATTTCCACTTTTCATACAGACTTGTACGCTTGTAGACAAAGCTCCACTGTAGAAGGCTGTTGACTACAGCCTTCATTTGCAGCTTGAACTATATCCAAGTCCAGATCACTGAAGATAAGGACAAATACTCCGAATTTGACTCGCAATATCATCACAAGTCAATATGTTAAGTCAAGCACATGCTAAGTAATTAACTTTTTACATATCTGACTTCACTCTCCACAAGGATGAATCAGCTCAGCAGCAATCTCATATCAGTGGCAAAATATACGGGCAATACATAGCAGTAGGCACCTTGCCAGAGCATAATAAATTCAGATTGTTTGGGCTACAGCAAAACTATTTCCAAGAGTTGAAATGAAAAAAAGGAAAGAATGACAACTGCAAACCTGCAAGTACATAAATGATCAACAAATGCTGGTTGATAGCCCAACGTGGCAAGTAAAGCAACCACAGTGAGACTGCTCCTGTGGTGACAAGGGCCAAATGAGACAACAACCATCAGTCAGGTGTTCACAGGCAAGCCATTGCTTCTGCACAAAATTAAAGCACGATGGAAACAGGCTGAAAGGTCAGGTTAGATGGGCTTTGAGCAACCTGGTCTACTGGGAGGTGTCCCTGTCCATGGCAGGGGGATTGGAATGAGATGATCTTTGAGGTCCCTTCATACCCAAACCATTCTATGATTCTATGAAATAAAGTGTGGAAAGTGTGGAAAGATACCCCCCTGCCTTACTTCAGATGCTCATCTATAGGAAGTGAAAGAAGAAAATGACAGGTTGTATTCATGATTTCCTGCTGCTGCATAAGTGCCTGAACCAGTGTGGTATCCTCTTCTGCCACACATATGTGCTAGAAAGGGAATGCTGCACACAACAGTTACTGAATTAAATTAGATGCAAGTACTAAGTTAATAAACTGATCTCTAAATCACTGCTATTCTTGTGGACAGACAAGGTCAGAGTCTGTCCCTGAATTTATTTTTACCTGGAGTCCATTTGACCCTCACTTAAGTTACTCCTGATTTCACTCATGAACAGAACAACAGGAAAACAAAAACAGACCTCTTAGATCCCTATCCCCATGGTTACTTGCAAATAATGATAAAAGGATGGTTACTGTGCATGTTTTTAGGGTTTTATCTGTCATTTGACACCACTTCCAGTTACCCACTGGTCAGATAAACACTAAAATTAGACACTGCGTAGAGCTCCAGCTTATCAGAGCTATCACTCCTCTGTCATCGGGTCCTCTTGTTCACAGCTTTTGTAGAGTCAGAGCAAAACAGTCCTCTTATCTCCTGTTGCGTATACATAATGTGCAGCTACACTCATCTACTAGTCCCAGACCTGTGGCATATGAAAGAGGAGATGGGCATGACCTTCAGCATCAAAATCAGCCACCCCCATGCTCAGAGCAGGATGGCAGCACACCTCCCTCAGTGAGGAGCAAGGTTCTGCAAGCCAACAGAGATACAGGAGTGTATCACCTCCTACCATGGGATGCTACCCTGACACCATCATCAGTTTTAATTGTGAGTCACATGTAACAGCATGAACTACTTGTATCAAAATGGCAATGACAACAACAAAACATTTGAAACCAGCTTCCTGGATTCTACATGAGAGTGAAAAATACGCACTTTCCTCCAAACCATGCTTCCCACTGCCTCCCCCCACCTCTTTTTTCCTGTTTTAGCTTGATATTCAGCTGTGGTTTTTTGCATCTCCTCAGAGTTGAGCACAACATACCAGGTTCATCACTGGACCTGTTCATGACAAATTTCACTGCCAGTTGTCTTCTGACTAAATCTAAGTTTTGTCCCTCAGCATATCTTCAGGCTTCCCACCCAGCTGAGCTGCTGCAGTGTGTCCACAGGTGTCAACCTATGATATTGCCCCAGAAGGAGCAAAATTTCCACTTCCTGAGAGTAGGGAGGAAAGCAGGCTTAAGTCTGTGACAGGCCACAATTCCTATTCTCCTACCAGAGTGAAAAAAGCAGGTACTTGGTAGCACACACCCTACTTCTACAAGATAAGCCACCCTTCTCAGGCTTCTCATGGAGAGAGCACTTGAAGAGAAAAGACAATACAGAGATGAGTTGTTCTGGAGGACCACCAGCATCTCTGAGCAGGATCCTGGTCTGACATTCATTAAATGGTCCAGGGCTCTCCCTGTCTACACATTCACACACACAGAATATCATCCATCCACTCTCATTCCTTGTTCTCCTTACCACAGTGTTCCCATTTTTGCTGTCACAAACTAGTATCTCAGGGAGAGTGTTGTAAGGAAAGTCCTTTGCAAAGCTCGTTCCTTACATTACTGTTTAGTGGTTTGTCATAATCCTTACTGAAGAGGGATGTAAAAACCACAAAGCAAATACTATTCTGAAAATCATGCATTACCATTTTCTATGTATTTTTTTTCACGCTGCTTTGTAGTGTGCATCTTCATATAATGTTTTAACAGTGAGATTGATTTAACTGGCAATTGCTTATCTCATGTTGCTAGTCTCCTACATTATTATTAATATTATTTTTAGAGGCATCAAAAAATTCTGATGAAAATGTTTTAAAGTTGAAAGAACACCCACTATAGAAAAAAGTTCCAAAATCACCTAATAAATTTCCAGAATTTACTTTCTTCCTCAGAAATGCAACAAAATAATAATGATTTTCGTGGTTATTTCATTTAACCAAAGTATATTTTCTACCTACTGAAATGAGAAACAAGTACAGCATTATTCTCAGTGTTAACATACTACTTTCAATTAGCTGTATCTTTATATTAAGTTTAGCTACGAGATAATTTACTTGCATGTTTCTAAATATACAGTTGGGTTATTTCATTTTATAGTCCATGCTGCCCAGAAACTGTAGAGCCAGGATTTTTAATTTTTTCTTAAAGAAGAGTTTTATTTTGAGAATTTATGACAAAGAAGAGTAAAGCTGAGAAGAAGAAATTTTAGGAAACATCTATAAAATGAACTCAGCAATCCTCTCTAATGTCTCCAGTGGTTAGACTGAGACTACCTTCTCAAAGCCACTTTGCAGGCTAAATTGGCCACATGTCCACACTGCCTAGGCTGCAGCAAGGCACCAGCCTTTGTTCTACAGGCAGGAATGCTTTGCAAATACTAGGCTTTTAAGGCACTTTCTAGACAGCACCCACATGCAGTTCGGATGCATCTTCTGGATTCAAGCCTCCTGAAGCATCACTAGTTAACATACACCTGGCATAGACCAAAACACTGTATTTGCTGGCCAGGTCAGCACAGTGCTACAGCCAGTATGATCCAGAAAATTAGAAGCAACAATGCCACACAGTAATCAGTCACAATGTCATCTCAACATTGACACCAAACAAGGATGTTTATGATCAAATAACTGCCAGTGGGCTTCACAAGACTAGACTAACACCTGGGACTTGACTGCTTACAAGTTTGGGCCAGTCAAAAGCCCTAAAAAGTACAGAAATCATGGACTTAATCAGTGACGCCAGTATAAATGAAATGCTTATTGCAGTCATGCCAGGAAATGACAAGTGCCACACAAATGGACACTATCCTCCAGTAGATACTACACCACAGGGATCCCATGGACATTTCCAGCCCAGTCAAGTATGGCCTTCTGTCAGAAAGCAACTGTAATTTCATTGCTAAGCTGAGGACAAGCCAGATGGCTGTGGTTTCACACACCTGCATGCTCCAACAGCTCTGACATTGATGGTGGTTCCAGGAACAGGCTGGTGCCAAGCCAGCAAGGCCACAGGGTGAGTTTGGTGCAGACAGAGCATGATGGCCACCCTCTCCTTCTGGACTAGGCAGCCCATCCCAGACCTGGTGCTATTCCAAACTTTCTGCCAGCTCACTTAGCCCACAGCCCAGTCCTGCAAATCCAGTCCTACCAAAGGATGTTGGTGTGACTCCACCAGAACCAGCATGAGGTGACAGGCCTTGGTTCAGAATTGGGGAAAAAAGAAAACGAAAACCAAACAACAAAAAACCCCACAGAAAACAAAACTGGCACAGGAGCTAGAGTTCTGCATGTGAATCAGCTGGCTATCCACAACCACAAGGAGGTCACCTCGGCTCTCTTACCTGCAGCTCTGGCTGTCCCAGGCCCTTCACAGAACAGCTGAACCCCTCCTGCTTTTCCTGAGGTGGCCCTGGGGTCTGCATGGTTACAGAGAAGTCAGGTATGGCACAGATGTGTGCCAAGACCAGGCAGAATATAGCCAGGTGCTGTGGAACAGCCACTATCCCTTGCAGCACTCAGCCTTTCTGGGTGAGGGACGTCAAACAGCATGAACATGGATGCAGTTGTCTAGCCAGAGCAACAGCCATGGGAGCATATTCTGAAAACTGCACGTACTTGGCCCTTAAAAGCCAGCATTTTGTCTCAAAGTTCAACAAAGCCAGTGCTGATCTCTGCAGTCACATAGCAAGCCTGCTTCATCCACCCTCTCCCCAGAAAATATCTCTTGTTCCAAAACAAGACAGACAGTCGTTGTTCATGCTATCTCTCTGAAATTGAGTGAAGTTAGCTTTTGGTGCTTTGTTTCTATCATCAAATTCCCTGAATTGCCACAGAAGTATGAAGACACTCAGAAAAGAACAGAGAACTGCTTGACTGATTACCTTTCTCTCCACCTGAATTGCAGTCAATTAGCTAATGTCATTCAGCTTGCAACATCTTAGTTGCCTTAGGCATATACTGGTACAGCTCTGCTAAAGTCAGGTACTCTAATAAAACTGCATGGATAAAACTGGCAGAGACTCTGGTCTCACATGTGAGGCCATGCCTGGGCCAACACCACAAAACAAGACCAAAAAAAAAAAAAGAGAGAGAGACTTTTAGAAGTATTCAACAGGTAGTTCCTGGTACTGTCTGGGGAGAGATGAGATACATTAAGATGACTTCACCTTTGACAAGACAAAAAAAAGTGTGATCACATTTTGCACATCAGTACATCCCAGAATCCTGCTTTTGGGTTGTAACCCAAACCCCCATGGACAGTATATGCTATATATATACAGTTTGAGTCTGTTTCCTCTTGGAACATTCAGAAAAGTTAGAGTTACTGTTGAGGAAAATAATCAAGAAATTCAGTGCTGAAAAAGCAATAAAATGAGAACTCTGCTCTGCTGGACTGTGCCTTGAATTATCCCTGAAAACATTGCAGACACAGAGACTGACCAAACTGTCAAACTGGAGAGCACAGTGGCCCATGTCAGTACCAAGAAAGTCCTTTCTAATCCCTAGAAATCCTGTTTTCAGACAGAGGTCACAGCTTTTTGCAGCCTTTTTAACACCACTGCCATTTAGTTTTGCAGTTTCTAGTTTATTTACTTGTCCCCAAAGCTATCGCAGAACAGGACATGAGCCTGCAGCCACTGGACCCAGCCCTTTGCTGCAGCTGGACGGTCCCACAGCTGCCAGCCCATGCTCCTTCGGGACCTTTTCCTAAATGTCTAGTCTAAATCTTTTCACCAAGTCCCCATCCCTGGAAGGACTTCAGAGCCGTGTAGATGTGGTGCTGAGGGACATGGGGTAGTGGGGACTGGGCAGCGCTGGGTTAATGGATGGACTTGATGATCTGAGGTCTCTTCCAACCAAGACTGTTCTGTGAATAGGCACATAAATTCAGTTATTGAAAGGTTAATGAGAGAACATGCTTATTTGCTTTATCATCACTTCATCTTACCTCAATGCCAGAGGAAATACATTAGAAAATTAAAATTGCCCATGTAGTATTTTAGGCCAAGTTCTCTACTGAAATCAACATTAGTAGAAGGTACTGGTTAAAAACAGATGACACCTTAGTCTGGTATCTCTGTGAAGATAAATATTTAAGCAATATATTTTAAGACCAGAAGAAAGCTCAGCAGGACCCTCAGAAATGCCTCTGCAGAAGAACAACCAGTAACCTCTGTTACCAGGCTTTGGCTCAAGACAGATCAAAGCGTTCAGCTGGCCCAGGAAATGAACTACTGATTTCTAAGACTACAAATAATCTCACTAAGACCATTACCCAACTCATGATGAATTGGTGAAAAAGTTTTCACCAACTCTTTATGGAAGTTGCCTCTGTTATTTGCACTTCCCCTCCCTTTTAAGAAGAAACTCATTCAGACAAATCTAAATTACATTTGAGGATCTGTATTAGTATCTTGTTACACGAGTTTCTTCTTTCCTATCATCTTATATGAGCTGTGAACTTGCTGCCACTCTCTTTTGATGACTGGGAGATGATGCTTGCATTTCAATAAACTTCTCTGTGGAAGACTCAATTCACAAAATAGGTTACATAGGAAAAAAGTTAAAACATGTTATTCTGGTTTGTCTCGAACACAGATGGGGAAATTCTCCAGAGAACAGTCCCAGTCATGAATCTGCACTGCAGCCCTCTACTCCATACTGACGTCAGAGGGAGTTCCATGCAGCAGATGTGCGCAGACGATGCAACAAAAATCTGCAATGCAGATAACCGATCTGCAATGCGGATCAGACACTAGGATTTTACTCACAGGGTGATAATTCAGCTTCACCACTCCCACCACAGAATCACAGAAGTCCTGAGGATTCAGGGGGCCTCTGGAGACCACCCAGTCCAACCTCCTTGCTCAAAGCAGTAGTGTCAGCTACAGCAGGTTGCCCAGGACTGTGTCCTGTCATGTTCTGAGTATCTCCAAGGATGGAGGCTCCACAATTTCTCTAGACAACCTGTGCCACTGCCCAACCACCCTCACAGTAAAAAAAAAAAAAAAAAAAAAAAAAAAAGGTATTTATATTTATTTATAAGCTCCCCCCAAGCCTTCTCTCCTCCAGGCTGAACAGTTCCAGCTCTCCTGGCCTCCCCTTCTATGCCAGCTGCTCCAGTCTCTTAATCATCTTCATGGTTCTTTGCTGGACTCTTTCCAGTATGCCCCTGTCTCTCTTGTCCTGGCAAATTCACAACTGGACCCAGCACTCCACATGTGGCCTCACCAGTGCTGAGCAGAGGGGAAGCCTGACCTACTGCTGACACGCTTCCTAATGCCATCCAGGATGCTGTTGGCTTTCTTTGCTCAAGGTCACACTGCTGCCCCACAGTCTAAGTTGATGTCCACCGGGACTCCAGAGTTCTTCTCAGCAAAGCTATTTTCCAGTCAGTCAGCCCCAGTTCTTACTGGTGCATGGGGTTGTTCCCCACCATGGTGAAGGACTTTATACTTCACCTTGCTGAACTGCATGAGGTTCCTGTCAGCCCAGTTCTCCAGTCCATGGAGGTCCCTCTGGATTGCAGCACACCCATTTGGTCTACCAATCACTCCCCCACTTTTTTGGTTTTTTTAATCTACAAACTTGCTGAAGGTGCATTGTGCCCCATCATCCAGGTCATTAACGTTAAACAGCATAAATCATAGTTGTATAAACCATAACACAGCCATGCTGGGGAAAAAAAAAAAAAAAAAAAAATCAATCTTTGTAAAACATATTGAATCAATTTGTGCTATTATAAACTTTTCATTAACTATTGTACAACTGCTTCAAAAAGAATTTTATAGACAATGCGACAAATCTGAGTTTAACCTCACTGCAATTCAGATAAAATGAAATGAGTTTTAAAAAAGAGTAATATGGCTGATATTCTGCTGCAGCACAAAATTAAGGAGCCTGTTTTCTGTTGATACCAGCAAGTAATTTTTATAAGAAATTAGGACAGTTTTGCTAGCACAAGAGTTGATACGTCAGGATAATACAGTTATTTATATTATTTAATGTATTATAAAATTATCAAGTACAGTTGTGGGTTTTTTTCTGAGAACCAATGCAATGAGCAAATATGTAAAGCCCAAGCAACAAAGAAAACCTACATGTCAGGTCATGGCTTGCCAACGCCATCCTCAGAGGCTCAGAAAGTGCCTTGGCTACATTAGAATCAGCATTAAAGCAGTGGAGAAACAAAGTAAACGGTGAAAGGCCATGCTGAATCAAAGTCTGCAAGCTTCACGGAGTTTTTGTGAAAGCCAGTGGGTGTTCCTCAGATGGGAATTTGCTGTATCTAGCCCAGGCCACTTAGATTAACATACTACTTGACAGCATCACTCATGATTCAGCAAAAACATTCTGCCAAGTTTATCAGATTTATAACGTTAATCAACAAATATGCAAATTTCAGCATACAAGTACTGTTTGGAAATATCAAGCCACATCCTCAGCTGTCATAAATCAGTATAACTCCATGGAAGTCAACTGGGTTTCATGCCAATTTACACCAAATTTGGCCTGCTGTATTTACACTACTACACTCTGTAATTCTTTTACTCAAGTACTGCTGACATTGTGGATAATTACATTACAACCAACTTTAAAACAATTTAGGAAATGAAGAAGCTCTCAAACGGAGGTACAGTGCCATAAGAGGAATCCCATTTTCTCAACATCTCATCTTCAGAATGAATCTGAATATTACTTTATTATGAATAATGCTGTTCAGAATTAGGGCAGACTTAATTATAACTGCTACAAGAAGCTGGTAGGATAACAAGTATCTTTCTGATTCAGGAGCAGATACTACTGGTGACAATTACATGACAAAAAAATCAATCTTGGGGTTCTAAGAACTGGGAATAGAAATCTTAACTTCCTCTCAGAAACTGCAACTACAGATGCTCACACTGGTCTAAATGAGGCTCGCACACACCATGTAGGAAGAAGGAAAACAAGCTTCTGATAGTTTTCCTTTTTTACCAGAAATGCTCTTCAGTAGCTGTTATTTAAAAGAAACAGAACTTCAGGTCTGGTCCTTTTCCAGCTGAGCCAAGTGAAAATTTGCTCTGACGAGGAACTTTATGTGCTCACACAAAAGATGAGGGAGAGATCAAAGGTACATAAATATAACAGAAGGAAACACTGCGCAGAAATGGGGATCCAAAGCCCAAATTCCTGGGTTAATTTCCACACCTCCAAAAGAAGATACAAGATTGCTCTTTGCCAGTTTAAGAGTGGCACTGACAGCAAATTTAGACTACAGGCCTGGTTTCAAAACAACCGAGTCAATTTATGAAGTTTAGATCAATTTATAAAGTTCAGATGGAAACCAAGTAACACATGATAGTTTTCGCAGTCTTGCTGTGAACACTTCAGTAGATTCAGATCCAAAAATTATTGGAACTAAAAATAAATGTCCCAATCTGCAAACTAAAGACATCGTGGCTCTGACATCAGCAAGTGCCGAGTACTCAGATGGATAGTGTGATAATTTCCAAGTGAGACCTTTCTATTACATAAAATAGTTTCTAGAAATTGCCAGCAGGCAGCTTAACATGCAAAAAGCAGATAAAGAACAGCCATTAGCAAGTTATGTGGGTAAGGGGTGTTGACAGTTCGCAGCAGCTCTCCTTACCTAGATGTTGCTATATCTCTGCAAAGTCACTGGTAGGCTGGGCTGCAAATTTCTGGCAAAAGATTTTACAGCAAAATATGGCAGTTACCAAAAATCCTTTTGCATGGGGGAGACAAACCAGACAAAACCTTCGTCACAAACCACAGAGACAAAAGAGAGATACAGAGAACAGGGGGTGCAAACAGATGTCTCTGAGAACCTAGAGTCTGGCATTAACAGCATTCTTGTGGGAATTAACAATTTGATCCACCAGGTGGATGACAGCTGCAATCGGTATGGGGATTTCCAATGTGTCCCAGGTAAAACAGATTCTCTCTTGGGTTCCATAAAAAAAAAAAAAAAAAAAAAAAAAATCTCAAAATTGTAGCTGCATAAATGGCTAGTCTTTTCCCCAAGACAGAATACAGTTTTCTCTCCAGACCTGATTGTTGTACTCAATTATAACTGGAGCTAAGTATCCCTTTTTCCTCCTCCTTTGAAGCTCTTCACATTAAGAAGAAATGCAGTACATGAGTAAAGATTAAGCTTTTATCCATCAGCTTTAAGATTATTTTGGGTAATTTTATGATTGCTGTTGTTATTCACTTGAAAATATACCTGAACTCTTACTGCAAGTAAGTTTGTGGTCTCAGAACCAAACCAAATCTGTCCCTGATTGGATTGGATCTGGAGGATGTTTTCCCACATCCTTTAGGAAAACATCACAGTATAACAAACCACTTAACTTCATTACCATCAGCCAATCATTTAAAAGCAGGTAAAACTGTATAGGAATTTCCTTTGAGTGCCTTTTTAATGTTTCTTGCTTACACAAACTAAAGAACTCAAGATAAAGCTTCAGCAATTGATTAGAAAAAGACTTTTATCTCCACTCATCACACTCCCCCTGACTGCCAAGAGTAAGAAAGCCACTATCCCATTTTCTCGTTGAGAATGAAATATATACCATGACAGTCTTAATTTAATAACAGGATGTGCAACTTACAGCCCACAGGACATGCAGACTGCCAGGACTATAAATCTGTTCCAGAGCCCACATCCCCTCCTCTCAAATGCCCTTCAAGTGAAGGTCGCAGGCTGGAGGAATAGGCCAGGTGGCCATCAGTCCCTTTCCAGTGCTATTTTGCCTGAAAGCTCAGCTGCCTCTCCCATTAGGTGACACTCCATGAGAGTCAGTTCACATCAGGAAACCCTGGATCTGTGTGAAAGACCAGAAAGACCACGCTGGGTGTAACCATATGGCAGGAGGGGAATGGCTCACAGCATATAATTCACTTAATCTACCAGAATAAGATATGTGGTCCACTCCACCAGGGGTGATTAGCCATGATTTATAGCATAATAGTAGTGGCAATAATACCTTTCATTAGCATCAATTACAGTACTCAAAGCTGCAGCATAAGCTACGATTGGTTTCTTATGCACTTCTGTGTTATATCTTTCCTACCTTCCCCATAGCAACACATTCTGCAACCTGCTGTGTCTCCTGCTGCTCTGCTTTCCTTGGGCTTCTCCAAATATTGCCCTGACCACTTATGTGGTCACACATGGTTCACAGTAACACATGTGCTGATTAGCTAGAGTGTATGTTAGGGCTGGTCAGCCAGGCAGCACCTCTCAGAAGTCAGCTTCTCTCTCCTATCCATTCCTTCAGTGGGGCCCTTTTTTGTTCTGCTGTCGGTTTTCACAAAGTAGGTAGGAACTAAGTACTTTTGAGAAGTCTACCATTCTGTTCAGCCATTAATCAAGTTCAGCTATGTTTAATGAGAAGGCTGACTGAGGGACACCCTCAGGAAAAGGATAGCCAGTTTTCCTTAGGAAACCAGGCTAAAAATTATGTCAAAGGGAATTACAAAACACCCCAGTCTGGTATTAGTATGTAGAAGCTATTAATCTCTCACGGTGGAGATAACTAAACAGTGCATTATTAAACACTTCTTTATCAGGATAAAGACTATCCTTAATGTATTTTCCTGTATATAACTCACTACCCATATACAGTTTCTGCTGTAAACCTGCACAAAAGACTGGGCTGGCCAGTTCAGTAAGCCAAGCAACTAATCACAGCCCCTGGAACAGGCTCGTATACCCACGTGAGTGCCGCACAGACATTTAAGAGTCACGTGGTTGTACAGGTATACTACATCTGGATTTAAAATATGTCCACCCTCTGTGTGTGGTGAGGGCTAGCATAGTCCACATCAAGGACTGGGGGTGATCTGTGTGCTTACAAAGCCAGAACAGGAAGCCTTGCACAGCTGCAAAACAAATGCTCAGAGTTTATTATGGTGCAAGATTCAGGTGATGCACACCAGGCAGAGAAGTGTGGTCAAAGACAGGCATTGGTCTGTCCTCAAAGCAGGACTTCTTTACTACCAGGACTTTGTTTATCCACAGAGCTTCAGCTCAAACTCTTGTTCCCATTTTGGAAGTGGATTTGTTCCCTGCTTTTCAGAGGCACAGCTCTGTTGTTAGGACACCCACAGTCCACCTGAATTTCTCAACCTGGGTCTTTTATCTGCGTCTGATATTTACAGGGATAGAATCACTGGCTTTGCTTGTCATCAATAATACATCTGTCCTATGAAGAACAAGACGACTGTGATATAAAAAAAAAAAAAAAGTCGTCCATTTCTCTTTCAACTACCTGAAAAACACACCCTCCTCCTGGACCCATGTGGATATATGTGAAGAGAGAGAGAACACGCAGCCTTTGAACAGTAACTGGTATAAATCTTTCTCCTCTGATCATTCCCCCTCTGACTCATAAATCTCAATCCACCAAGAAATGAGTGCATAGCTCTCACAAAGCATAACATGCACCCAGGAGGGAGGCAAAATTAAGGAGAGGTAAGAGAGACAAATGATGTGGGAGCTATTTCCTTAATGAACAGAGCACTTTTCACTTCTTATTCATCATAATGAATATCAATAAATAACAGGAATAAGCAAAAGGTTTGAACAGAACGTAGATGAATTTAAGTTTAATGCAAGCAAAGTGCCTTATAATAATTCTGGATTAGAAAGATGTTGAGAAGGGTGTTTTTCAGAGACACTGCTTACGTTTTAATGTTTACTGAGACCTGGCTCTGCTGCAGATGGGTATAAAAACCAATGAGAAAGTGCCTTTCATGTTTCCAGACCCTAAGTAGTTTTGGGGTTTTTTTAAACAAGTTCGGGCAAGTGAGACTCATCTCTCTTTTTTCTGTGCGGGTTTTTTTTTAAAAAGAACAACAACAACAACAACAAAAAAAGAAAATTCCAATTAAAAAAGGCAATAAAGAAATACTGACACCCAGGAGGAGGTAGGGCAGGTTTTATTCTACCCCACATACAGCCCTCAACGCCTGTTCTTCAGTCACAGCTCTCCTGCACAGCATCACCTCTCCAATTTTCAGACTTCACATACTAGCTTAGCTACAGCCCAGCTTTGGTGCTGCCCACAGTGTGTCAAAATGTGAGAGGTGGTAAAGGAGGAGTCCTGCAGGTCCCTCTCCATCTGGAGATGGGCTCTTGCTATGAGTCAAGCAAGGCAGGGGGAAGGCAGGCTCACACCCCTTATGCTCATTGATGCCATCTTAACGCACACAATTGAGGCTTGTGGGCTGACTCCCAGCACGTGGTGCTATGACTGAAGTTTTTGCATTAGGAGCATGGCAATATCACCTCTATCCTGTAGGTCAAGTGGCCAGTAGTTGGCATGAGCAAGAGTTTGCATCACTTGAGACTGAACCAGAAATACAAGAAGATTAGCTGCCAGTATGATTTAAAACTCCCAAAGCAGAACAGAAGCAGATAAGGAGAGTAAACTCTCCTTGGAAAGATAACAAAGCAGGAAAAGTAGCTATTAAAGTAAGCAGGGGTGTTACCAGCTTCAAGCTGAAAATACTTTCAAAGGTGACAGAAATCAAGAACCTATGCAAGTCTGGAGCTTAAAAACACTCTGACCTTGAAGAAACTGAATCTGCCTCTTTGGTTCCCAGGCCCTGGTAACAGACAATATATATCACCTCCAGTTCAGCATAGCCACACAGGTAATCCAGTCAGGCTTGTTTGGTACAGGATGGAGGGTCTCTGCCTCATCTGCTGCCTGTTGAGCTGCCTGCTACCCCGATTTATCACTTTGGAAACACTCCCACCCCAAGCTGCCATGTGCTAGATAGAGCTGGCTGGACTATTCTGCAATTGCAGACCAACTTCAGTTGTCACACAGGCCCTGGACCAGGATGGGAGGTTGCACTGAGTGTTTTATCTCAGATGAGTATCTCCATTCCTCTCTGGACATCCCAGTCACCTTGCACCATGGGATCTCTCCTGCCAGAAGCTCCAGCACAGCCATTACATCCCATAAGCACCACCACAGTCATATACTTCAATGCAGAGTCCCAGGTCTCTGGACTTAAAAATAACACCCCACCTCTCCTGTACATCAAAACCAAGCAAGTCTAGGAGAAATTGTGACATCCTGGACACATGAAATTTTCAGCCAGACCAGTACCCTGCTGGTTCACTCCAGGCAGCAGCCTGGGGACAAATGCAGCAGCTTCTCTTGTATCCTCCAACATAAAGCACTTTTACAGGCTTCTAGCTGGCATTTGGAAAACAGCACCCAAACCTGTCTCTTGTTTCTCTGCTCCCCCTGGTGGGTGCCAGCTCCGCATTACCAAAGCGCCTGCCCTGGTATGTGCTGCCAGGGAGCAGCACACAGAAGCTAAAGCAGGCTGTGAAGTTACTACATAGTCTTCTTAAGAGCTCATTAATTACCACTTAATTCTTACCAATAAAGATAGCATCACTGCTCATTACAGGAACCTAGCAGATCAAAAAGCAAATCTAGGAAGAGAGCATCTGAATTGGAGACTTCAGTGCTGGCAACCACTGACATCTCCAGCCAACATCCAGATCACACAGCCCCGACAAGGCCACACGCCCACCACCTAATATCCTTGTGCATCAACCCAGCCACTGCCAACAACTGTACATCCATGGATGCCAATACATGCACAGCTATTCAAAAAGAAAGTGGTCACAGGTCCTGTAATTGTAAATTTGGATATCTATGCAAGGAAAAACAGCGGATATATCAGATTTGTTGCATAAAGCGTGGGCCAAGAAGCTAATCACTTCTCTGTGTGTAATTATTTTTTTTTTTCCTTGTCAAAAGGGGATAATCCACCGTTCTCCATGTTCCACTGCATTTTCACATATAATTCAAATTGGGGCCTCCCCTGCCTTTACTAGACAAACAGAGTAAATGCCAGTGAGAATGGATTTGAAAATCTATATTGTAAGCCCTACAATAGTCTAACTAGTCAAGGCACAAAATTACTTATGACTGATCACTCAGTGCAATACTGCAAACAAGAAGATACTACAAACTCAGTTATCTCTTTAGAAAGGTATTCAGTCTTGTTTAGACTAATCTTGTGTTTGTTGTTGGTATCTTCAGAAAAGAGAAAGTTAAAAAATTGTATAAAATAAGATCACCAGAACACTTTTTAATTATGGAGAGATTGTTCATTATACTTATCTGGGGTGTAGAGAGAGGGTTGCTTTGATTTGGTTTTTGCTTTGCATCTTAAAGATAGATTATTAATGCTAGAAAAGTTCAACTGAAATAACCACATTCCTCCTTTTATGTTTAAAGGCATTTCAAGCTCATATCTTGAACAAAACCAAATATAGACCTCGTCCTAATTTTCCAAGCTACAGAACAATAAGTACAGCACAGTAGAAAACAAGATCTAATACCAGAGGTGGCAACTGGGATTTCACACTGCTTATACGTATTCACATAAAAAGATATACAATCACAAGGAAGTGTGACTCATTTGACGCCGGAGAGACATTTTCTTTTTAACTGTGCATGAAAGGGATAGTCTTGGCACACACAGCTCTAACAGCGGTGAATCAGAAGTAGTAAGGCAGTCACTGCGTTTTATGGTTTGTAGCAGTCACGTTCAAAACAAGGCCTGGCCCTCCTCTCTGTAGTATCAGTTCATAGAAGCCTAACATTGCCCCACACACAGCCTGACACTCAGCCACCAAACTCCTAATTAAGACATGCCAGACTGGACAACCTGTAAAATGCATTTCATTCCCCAAAAGGCAATAGGGTAGTGAGATCTTCCACTAGTGTCTAGTGAACAAGAAACAATGGAAGCCCGTGCTTGGCAAGCAATCACTGACACTCAGACATGCCAGTCAAACTCTGCCCAGGAGTTTGAAGATCACTACCGACAGAAGACCCTGACGAATCAAAAACATGCAACCTATCGTACAAAAGATGCTGCTGCCTCCTAAGCCTCAGGTCTGCACCATAATATGAATCAGATCCCAAGCTGATTAAAAATACAGCAGTGTTTTTATTTTCTCATGTCTTTAGACAGTAATGTACTCTCATCTTCCACTCCTCTCCATAGCTAACACCTGGGGCTTCCTTCTTTATATGCCTAGACAGTTACAATTTACTTTCTAACAATAATTTGTTAGGATTTCCATCTATAAAAGCCTCCAAAAATGCCACATTGTACAGTAGTTTCTATACTGATGAAACACAAAGGTTCTGTAATATTTATAAAGCCATTTAAGCTGCATTAGCAAATCTATTTCGCTAAATTACATTTTCCAACTCATCCATCCTTATTATGCTATATACAAGCTCACTTCTTCCAGGAGTCACCCCTACTCACATAATCACATCATGCTATTTGAAATGCTGTGACATTATTTTGTCATATAAAACGGTTGTATTTATCTTGATGATGGCAATGGAAGGATTGCTGCTACCCAGGAATTTGTTGAGAAGTGAAACTTCAAAAAGAATTAGATCTCTTGAAATTATAGATTTAAAATATCAGAGACACAAACTGTTTAAAAGCCATTAAATACCACAGGTCATCATAAAAGGAAGATCCGGGTTCAGAAACACTTGTCCTGAATCATTTGAATGGAAATATTAAAGGATGAAAATGCGTTACGGATTTACAGGATTAATTTATATAGACTGACATAAAGTCACTTTATGGTAATATGTTCTTAAATGTCAAGCAGTAAAAACAAGATACCTGAAATTACTACCTAATATAATGACTTAAATAAGTACCTTAGAAATAACGGTTATATGAAGACTGAAATAAATTTGACAGACTGAGGTATAATCGAAATCACAATAGTCAGAGAAATTTATAGAAAGCAAAAGCCATTTTATGCTTGCCCACATGTACAGCTGACAGAAAAGTAGAGCATAGTTTTTTGACAAAAACAACAAACTCAAAAAACACTTGGAAAAAATCAATTCTGTCACTCATTCTGTCACTCATTTCACTTTTGCTGGGCACACCAATTTTCACATTTTGGCCAAAGATCCACTGCGTGCACACACCTCCTCCCTTTTACCTCATTTTAAGAAAATTCTTTTCAGAAAACATGCCTCCAGGAAACACCTGGCAACTGTACGTCCTCATGATTAAATAAAAGACACGAAAACCTCGCAACAGATATATCACACACTTTACAACAGTAGCAATTGCTTCCTTTCAAGCCCTTGGCCACAAACCTTCTCCTTGACAAAATAAATTAATGCTAGACAGTTCTCAAGACTTTACACCAACAGAAAAAGGTTTAGTTCTCCCTTGCATCAATAAAGCACATCATCTGACCTAAAGTGTAAGTCTTCATCACTAAACCACTTTCAAATGAAACAATACCAACCTTCAGAGACATCTTCCTATGATGAGCTGTCTTGGTTGACCATTTTGACTAGTTACAGACTTCATATCTGTCTAGTTCATAATCTTTTAAGAAGGCTAATGAAGTATGAGAAGTGAAAGACCAGTCTAGGCAGTATTATTTATAGACCTCTTTTTTCAACTCTTGTTCAAAGCTACACAGCATCACAGAACCCTTTAGTACTAATTTCTCCTACCAAACCCGCACTGCAGACTTAATCTCACAGACATCCTCTCAAAGATAAACAAAGTAAACTCATATCCTTCAGACCTGAAAGATGTTTTCACCAACGCCTCAGGACTGTCCACTGGTGGTAGTTCATCCGCTAAAATTTCTTCAGGAGGTCTAGGGTCATTGATGATGGTTGGCTTTGGCCTTTCCTTGAGGTTGCCGGTCAGCCCACCGATGATGGTGTTCCACAAGCAGTTTTGTGATTTAGACCCTTGAAAAACAGAGAGTGAGAAGCAAAATAAATTCATAGGCCTATTTCCAGACTGCTGAGAGACTGGACAAAGACGGTCTATTATTTTTTTATGTTTGCATCACCACTGTTGGGGATTAAGCCTGAAAACCTGATGTAAAGCTTGAAGTAGAAATAAACACTAACGTTCAGGTCATTCCAAATCTAAGACTGTAACGCTTCCCAAAAAAGATTTGGTTACAGAACATAAGAGTTTTCGCATCTTGGTAATAAAAGCCTCTTCACATTATACTTAGATTGTAGCTTAGCATGTATTGATGTGGCTGTATTTTAAGCCAAAGAACTAACAAAAAAAACCCCCTACCAAATCAATACAATATTAAAAGTTAACTTTCTTAGGCTAAAGTTAATAGCAGTTAAATTATAGATTAAAGATATCACTGAGGGACTAGTACCAGAAAACATATTCCTTTTCTGTTGAAACTTCAACTTTTCTGAGTAGGCATTCAAATGCCAAAATTTTTCTATGGGTGACCCTTTTATATTTATTTAGAAGTGTCACCATATGCCTCTTGCATGTCATTCAGAGAATCCATCCTCATCTATAAGTCTAGTTCCACTGATGAAGTACAATTAGCATCCTTCAGTCAGATCTCCCCAACTTTGGAGAATACCTGACTTACACTTCATAAGTATCTTTTTAATATTTTCAAAAATTTCCAAATGGTTTCTGAATAAATTAGGCACTTGTGAAAATGCCAGTGATACTACCATACTGAACACCTGTGTCACATTTTAACTTTCAATTATTATAGAACATACATGGGTGTCTACATTTAGCCTGTACCCAGGGCTAAACTGCAGCAGTTGTTCTACCACCCAATGACCCCTCCCCAGCTGAGAGGGGGAATCAGGGAAAAAAGGGAGAAGCCCCATGGATTGAAGCAGAAACAGATTTAATGAAATAACAAAACTAATACAATCACCAATATCGAGTGTACAAGGTTCTACTCACCCTGGTCCTTGGGGCAGCAGCAAGAGCAGAAGACTAAGAGGAAGGAAGCCCAGGAAGAGGAACTCCACCCTCACTGAGCTCCCTCCTTTTCTAATGAGCATGATTAAGTGGTATGGGATACACCTGTGAGTCAGCTGCCTTGAGTGGATCTCCCAGCTGACTCAGAGCTACTCATGGCTGCCTGCATGGCTGGCCCAGGGTTCTGTTCCTGGGAAACCAGGACAATGGGTGAATTTGCAGATCCCAAGAAGAGCAGTTCAGTACTGAAATACTAATTATTTCAGTTAAGAGACTTCCCACAACAGAAGTGCAGCAAGCATTAATCTTACTGGATTCCTAGAAACTCTGTTGTCATTCTCCATGGGCTTTTTATCAATATGCAAAATGAAAGGAATAATATTCTTACAAATGGGATATTTCTAAAGTCAGCAACTTATTTTTATAAGAGACTGTACAGTTAAAACTTTCAAATGTTTTCCTGGCATTCAGACTTAATTGTCCAGCAGAGACAATTAAGAAACAAATAGTCAACCTAACACATATGGATTAAGGTTGACTTTTTGTTGCAAAATACACTAAGTACAAAAGAGGAAAGCAAACAGAGGAGCTGTTATCCCAGGTCTCCTGGGAATATAACATAAGAAGCTACCCTGTTAGAAGCAGCAGTATCTGCTGCTACAGACAGGTGATGGCAGCCTTATTTTGCTGGTTGTCTTGTTTTCACACAGCCTAAGTGGTGCAAAGAGAGAAGATCAGAAAGAATCCTCATCTATCTTCCCCATTCCAAAGTAGTTTTCCAAGTATTTCCCTGCTAATCAGGAAAGCTCCAAACTCATGGGCTTCTCTGCTTTTAATTGTTAGCAGCTATTTAATGTGCAAGAACTGTATTTACCCAGATTTACATCTGGTAGCCTTGACATCCTGTGCTGAGTTCTGTGCTACAACAGCTAGAAAAATTACTCCTCACGTCAGGTAATCCAAAGTAATGTCTCACAACAGCTGCAGAAATAAATACACCATCCATACATCTTTATCATTTAAGGACTTGTAATGTTATGGCATTATCATTGTTTCTGTTATTTAGACCACCACCCAAATTTCTCAAAATTTCTTACTTTTACTTGAAAAGGTAAACACTTGTTTTCCCATTCTATAAGGGGAAATATAAAGGATGTAAAAGTTTTAAATTATCTGACCATTCAGGCCACCTGTGATAGAGCCAGAAATACTATAATTCTCTATAATATGTTGAGAGGACCATTTCTTTTGCAAAACTATGTCATACTCAGCACAGTTGGAACCAGAAGTTTACCCATCAACAAAAATAAGCTGCCGACCAGCCATACATGCTGCACATTCAGATAGGAAAGCAGGACACCAACACTCGTAGAAAAAAGCTACTGTGCACTATTATCATATTTTGTAGAAAAGAGGGTCTCTGAAGCCACTTTTATAGTTTTGAGGTTTTCCCTTGCGACTGCTCCAAGGAATCTGCTGGGCTTCCCAAACCATCACCTTCTCCCTGTTTCCTCAGCTCTGCCTTTTCTTTTGTTCCACGAGCCCTCCACTTTGTCAGGCTCAGGGCAACTCCATGGTCCAGGAAAAACACATACTAGCCTTTTCCTGCACTTACTAGATATAAGTAAGTAGCTCACTGTTTGCACTACCACTGAAAACCAACAGTGACAGGTTAACTATTGCCACCAAAAACCACATAATCACTCACAATTTTTTTCTTTAAACAGAGACAGTGCAAGAAAAACAAGCCCTTGTTTCAGCATATACATTTTTTTCCATGTGTTCTGTGCACATACACCCACATCTTTTCCTCCAGCATGGATATCCATCCCATGCAGCTTTCCCTTATGATTAGACCTAAGCTGTGGACTCAGATCCACTTGGCTCTTCTGAAGACTAACAGCAGCAAATCAGCCAACTGACATGAATTAACTAGCTTCACTAGAGCAATGAAACACCATGCCCACCTGTCCTAATCAGTGTTCAGCCCGCACACAGCTACGCTCAGGCAAAGGGCATTCGGCAAATAATTGTTTTACTTAATGGATCTGCCTGAGCAAACACCAGCCAGGAGCTTCCAGCTGCCTGAAATGCTGAAAGCCTGGTGAATTTAAATCCCCACAAAGACTGATGGCACAATGGTACTTGTAGCAAGATAACATAGTGAGGTATCAGGCACATTAACTGCTACTAAAAGGAGTAGTAACATCTTAAATTCAAAGTCTCCTAAATCGACCAGCTACTTGACATTTAAGAATACAGGAGATTTGGTAGCTCTAGCATTGGAATGAATAACACTTATTTTAATTTCAAATCCTTGTGAATAAGTGTAAACATTTGCAAAAATACGTCTCCCTCATTTTATTGTACCCTGACAAAGATGATTATGGCTGAGCTAGAGGCAAAAGCAAAACAGATTTAGGTGTTACAATTTTAAAAGCAGAACTCTGCTTAAAGAATCTGTGGGTACGTGTTCAAATACTTTCATATATCCTGGAAATACTGTTACACAGCAAGTGTAGCTACCTGCAGCACCAATAAACACACACCTACCACTCCCACTGCCTCACTTAACACCATCAGTAGCCTTTCTCTCTTCTTTGTTCCTGAACTAAAGGGGAAAGAGTTACATGCTTCAGAGACCTGCAGACAACAGTCAGGATGAACAAGGCACATCAGGTAAATAGGGTCAGGCCTTTGAATTAATCATTCAAGTGAATGTGAAAGGCATGATCCAGGAAGATACTCAGTCTCTGGTTTGTGACTCAGACACAAGGATAACGATGATAATCCTCTATGACTTCAGTTACTGCTCGAACCTTTGTCCTCAAATGCCGCAGCTTTTTCTGCCATTCAGTCAGGATGGTTTTGAATGTTTGAGCTGCACTTCACTGTTCAATGAAACATGGTATGGTAGAGGAGGTTACAGTGCTCTCAGCATAAATTTGGGCATCATCCATTTAACTCCTGTTAGCACAGCACATGCTTCAGACATTTCCCTCCTTTTCATAACAGTTTTCATTCTAATTTTCCTTCCCATTCCCACAGAGTTGCCACCTTATACTGCTCATGACCACACAGTCACCATTAATGGTACCCTATGAGAAGCTAGCTGGATCACTAAATCTTCAACCTGACTCCTAGATCACTAAATTTAACTCCTAACAGTGAAGGTCTGGTTTACACTTTGAATTCTCTCTCTCCATCCCTACACTATGTCTCTGTGACTATTTCCCAACTGGGCTTATCTAAGCATTCCTCTCCACATTGCATTTCTGTTACTGTCAAATAGCCTGCGGCCTTGATCTCACCCCTACACTTAATCCCACGCAGCACTGGGTCATACAATGAGGCCTTATAAGGGGTTATCCTGTGCTCTCATTCAGCTGATAGCCATCCACCGGTCTGTTCCCTTCCATGTAATGCCAGTCACTCCTACCTCTGCAAATAAGGCTTGGCTGCCTGGCTGAGAGCCAAGATTAAAGCAGGAATTGAACTTGGTTATTCCTGGGTCTCAGACCTGCACCCTATACATATTCATCAAAACCCAAGTTCTTATGAATGTCAGAATCAGCAATGAAATGCCAGCTCAGTTCTGAGCATCATGACGTTAGGCTTGACCTACTTGTCAGGCAATATTGTAGCATAAAGCCCTAGTAACCCAAATATCCAGGAATAAACAGTACTTGGGCTGAATCTTCCAACTGTGTACCTAGTATTTAGGGCCCACAATGGACAAAAAGCAGTGTGATTAAGAAGTTCAAAATGTTTGCATTTACATTTCTCTCCTCTGTGATTTCTTTTGCCATAGGTGTTTTCAGGGTTGAACCACCCAGGACTGATTCATAGATCCCCTTTTTAAGCTTTACTGTCTACAGTGTGAAGGAACACAAACCCTAAGTCAGGAATAAGGAATACCAGTACAATTTTCTTTCAGTCCCATTCAGTCTGCTCCACCACCTTGTAAGTCACTACGTGCAACAGATTTCACAGCCACAGACGTTCCTTCTACACTGCACCTTAGCTACCTATAAAAGGTATGGCATGCTCAGAGTGCCATCCTGTGACTGCATGAAACACTGCACCATAGATGTAAATTCTTTTGATGTTTTGATCTGCACCACCCATGATGATGGCAAATGCCCCCTATTAATGATGAGAAGGGGATTTTTCCCTGCTAAGTCATCACAAACCATCATGAAACTGCATGCATTGTGAATAGGATTTCCTGCCTTCCTTCATTCCTACATATTTTGTCACGTGTGTTTTTAATAATTCATGCGGTCAAAGTCATGGTCAATTGGTGCTACATTATCGGATGCATCCCTTTGTTTTGTTCAAACTCAGGTAATTTGTTTCAAACCTCAGACCATATCTTTAGTTCCTAACCTTGCCATGTGAAGCAAAAGGTGATGGAGGAGCTATCAGTAAGGTTTAATAACAATTTTTGTACGTTATCTCTAAGACTTGACACAAATCTCTCTGTAGACACTGAAGTCAACTTCAGCTGGCTTTGTGACACTTACATTTTTATAATCTCTTATGCTTAAAACAATAGTAAGGTCACAAAGCCTTACATTCTTCTACATTTCCATCAACTCTGTTCAATAAGACTGAATTTCTATAAGTGACTTTTCCAACTAATACGATGGTTCCTCATTTAGTACTGTAAATGAACTGTAATAACAGGGCAGACATAATAAGACATTAAAAGACTTATTAAATGTGTTTATTTCTACAGTAGATATAGAAATCAACCGTATAATATAAATATATAAATTGTTAAAATACATAAGGCTACTTACGGGCAAATCGTGAAAGTGGTCGTGCATTTTTGTCACCTGTCTCGTTTGCAACTAAAAGGAGAAAACAGAGAAATAAAAAGCGTTCAAACTTAAATGTTACATTAAGATCAATGATAATGGTAATTCTCATGCACATAAGGGAGAGAAGACTGTTCACAGTAACAGCAGTTGGATATATACATGTAGATATATAATACTTTTTTAAATGCCACCAAATACATCACTTTGCATGTTTGTATGTGTCTGGCTTTCCGAGTCAGGAGGGCACACCACAGGCATCTGCAAACACTGTCTTGTCCCACATAATGATTGACTTGTATAGCTGCCAAACATTCAAGCAGTAGCCATTAACAGGATGCAGCAATATATAATTGCAGTCATCCTTACAAATTCTATTTTTATATTGGAATTTTTTCCAAGTCCTAAATAAAATGTCATTTTGCCCATTTGCATTAATGAGTACAGTAAGAAAAAAGTAATATTATTCCACCTATATAAAGAAATGTAGCAGCAATTTTGGAACCCCAGAGGATCACTTAATAGCACATTAAATGAAATTTAAGAACCTGTGCAAAGGAATCCTGTGACACTGGCAACTGGATACAGATATGACCTAGGATAAAACAAACCCCACACAAACCCTTCTTTCTTCTGCCTCAGATTCATACTAGCATAGTTCTCAACATTTCTGAGACCCAGCCAGTGTGCAGTTAGTCAAGAACATAAACAACTTTTTGGGGTTCTCACAATGTAAAACTATAGCTGGGGAAAAAAAAAAAAAAAAAAAAAAAAAAAAAAAAGAGGAGCATTATCAAGGAGAGAAATTACTACCCATATCTTTTTATTTTTTGTAGCTAGAATAATCGTGATGAACAGCATTGATGGGCATACAGGGAGGAGAGGGTACTATAAGTGCACACAGAAACCTTGCCAATTCTCTGCTTTCTTTAAAAATGCTGTTTTCTAGAGACAAGACCAAACACGCCAAGAAATCCCACGAAAGCATGCAAAATATGGCCAGAACTGAGACACAAGTTCCTAGCAAGATAACCTCCACTAAACAATAATGGACTTTTTGAAGTCAGTAAAGACTTTTGATGAAATTTAATTCTTCTGACAAATCTTAAGGCAGTCATCTTAATTTTGGCTTTATTTAAGACCCATATCCAGTGTCATTCCAGCTTTCCCTACTTGCTCCCCAATCTTTACCTGTTGATTAAGGTAGCTCCAGCACTCCTTGTAGCAAACAGAGGGACTCTCTAACAAATCACTGCCTCATTTTGCTCCCATTAGCCAGTAGATGGTGCCCTTCAAACACTGGTGCCTCTCTCTCAGCCTGGGGAACTCGCCGGGCTAGCCGGAGTGGGGACCGAGGTCTCCCACGTCCTACAAGGCACCCTTCCTTGGCTTGAGTCTGTCACAGGTTCCTGCAGCACAAGCCCCAACCAAATAAGCCCTTCAGGGACATCGTGTACAGAGACACAAGAGTGACTGCACAGAGTTAGGCAGGTCCAGAGCAGTTCGTAGTTTCAGAGTCAAATCTGGCTCTATTTGCGGTGATAGCGTGGTAAAGGAGAGGCAGCAGCATCCTTCATGGGGCTGGGACCAAAAGAGCTAGACTCAGTGAGATCAAAAACCATGCCAGAAAACACTGCTATAGCTGATACGTAAAGGTCAAGCAGCCAGGCTTTGTCTTTAACTCAGGGATCACGGCTTGCACAGGGTAGGCTGAGGGATCGTCTGTCAGACTGGTCCCTTCTGGGGTCCTAGGTATTTCTCTATTGCAGCAGAGCCCAGGCAAATTCATAGAATCATAGAACATTTTGGGTTGGAAGGGACCTTTAAGATCACCTAGTTCCAACCCCCCTGCCATGGGCAGGGACACCTCCCACCAGACCAGGTTGCTCCAAGCCCCATCCAACCTGGCCTGGAACACTGCCAGGGAGAGGGCAGTCACAACTCCCCTGGGCAACCTGTGCCAGTGTCTCACCACCCTCACAGGAAAGAATTTCTTCCTAATGTCTAATCTAAATCTTCCCTAATCCAATTTAAAGCCATTACCCCTCATCCTGTCACTCAAGGCCCTTGTAAAAAGTCCCTCTCCAGCCTTCTTGCAGGCCCCTTCAGGTACTGGAAGGTGCTATAAGGTCTCCCCAAAGCCTTCTCCAGGCTGAACAACCCCAACTCTCTCAGCTTGTCTTCATAGCAGAAGTGCTCCAGCGCTCTGCCCATCTTCATGGCCTCCTCTGGACTCACTCCAACAGGTCCACATTCATAACATGAAACTGATATCTAAGTTAGAACATCAAGTGAACTATCAGGTCAATGAGGAAAGAGCCTGCCAAGGGCATTTTAACTGCCCTGTCATCTGCTTCAGAGTATTTCCCCCACTCTGATGGCAGATGGCACTCCCTGGTCACTAGAGGCTTCAGGTGCACACAAGGTCTCACCATTGTGCCACTCTCCAGCTGGATGTTGCAACAGGAGTTTCAGAGCACTCCACCCAGCATCTGTGTTTGGGCAGCTCAGCTCTCAGACTCGTGGCATCCAACACAACAGGTGTCGTTAACTCCCTCAAAAATAAGCGTTTTCCATTTCCAGACTGCATAGGTTTGTTTTTGGTTGTCAGTGTTTTCCAAACATCAGATGGTGTCATATGCAGAGTGATGCCCTTCCATCTGGCATACAGCCCCACAGAGCAAATGTGCAGGTGGAAGAGCAAAACAATGAGCAGGACAGAAAGCATCAGGGATGCTGAACCTGCATTACTAGCAAGATTCCTGGTACCAGTGAGCTAACTGGGAATTGTCTGGGATCACCAAGGTTTTTGTGTAGGTGAGATCTCAGGTTTGTTTAGCCCTGCAATCAAAAAGGGAAGGATTCAGAGGCAAAGAGCATTTCTACATTTGCGAAAATCTTAGAAGATTTTACTTGCAGTTTTTACTGTGGAATTTCTGCATCTATATCCTACAGTTTTCTTACAGGAGTCTTTGGAGATGCAAAGAACTACCAGACCTATGTATGTGATACATGTAAATGAGAAAAGACTTCTCCAGATGGCCTGAAATCTTCTCCCCCTTGTGTTTATTCAAGGTTAATAACAGTAATAAGCTTTTAAGAGAAAGCAGGTATGAGTTAATGAAGCCAGAGAAAGAAGCCAAATCTCTGAGAGAGAAGTCGTAAGCCACACCAAAGACAATTTCTGGTATTTCCAAAGATTTCCTGAACCACTGTCTCTTCAGATATGCTTATTCTCCAGCCACACTCCACCCTTGCACACTGAAGTCTATGCTGATTGTCAGCTCTGATCACATGAGACTATCAGCATGAAAACTGCAGATACTTCATTCTCCTAAGTGGGTGGGACCTTCTGCTATTTCCATCCAACCTTTTTTTTTTTAAAAAAAAATTAAACTATGCATATTTGAAGTTGTTTTCCATTCTAACCTGGAAGCAAATAAATCTTGGTGAAGGGTACAGCAACATGCAGGTAGCCCATAAGTAACTTCTGTTCCTCCAGACAGACAGCTGTGACAGGCAGGAGACATCATCTTGTCATCACCCCATTAGAGCAAAACATGTACGTGTTGCCTGTGGTCTCTTGTCCTGCCAGACAACAAAATACCAGGCCGAGCCAAATTTCTTCCATTTCAAAAGTATTATGTTGTATCACATCTGCCCAGAAACCTCAAGAGCCTCTCACTGCAATTATAAAAAC
The DNA here is from genome assembly GCA_028020825.1 of Podargus strigoides. Taxonomy (NCBI): domain Eukaryota; kingdom Metazoa; phylum Chordata; class Aves; order Caprimulgiformes; family Podargidae; genus Podargus; species Podargus strigoides. The sequence continues at coordinate 9,183,017 of CM051623.1, read as the reverse complement.
GCCTTCATAGGCATCATCGGTACTGTGATTAACATGGATCACTCATATGCAAGTTCACTGCGTGCCCACTTTATGGGCAGGCTTCATTTTTTAACGTCTGCCCTGTTAAACTCTTTCCTACAGCTTGCCACCTTTTCCTACAGAAGGTATCGATTTCACCAGTACGCCCCCTCAGCCAACTTAGCTTTCAAAGATTCTTTGTCAAACTTCCAGTACAACGCAAAGAAAAGCGTTCCACTTCGTAGTATTGACTCATCAAGACTAACAGACAATAACACATCATCTGTATTTTGCCACTGAGCAGCTCAGAGGCTGAAAAAAGAAAGTCAGGTATTTTTTACCCACCAGTAAACACATTCTTTCAAGGAGACTTTTTTTTTAACCAGCCAAAGGGAAATGAGCTTAACTATATATTTCAGCCTGCTAGTAAACTCGTCAGTATTAGGAGGAAGAAAAGTACATTAAATGAGAACATAGATATGTAGATAAATTTACACTGAGCATACAATCTGAATACATTCTTCTCTAGGGTTTTTCTTTTCTTTCTCTTCACACTCAATACCACATATTTTGAACTGTATTCCTGTAAAAAAAATAAATCTTTGGATTGCCCTAACATATCTCCTGGTAATCTTTTCCTTTGAAACTCAGGAGAATAAAAGGCAGTGCTGTGACTGCTGAGATGACTGTGTCTGTCTACGTTTTACAGGCAAATCAAAGAAAGATCATCTCTGGAAAATCTAGTGGGTTTTGCTTTCAAAGACTATAATGCCATTAGATGTTTCATAAACTTATCAAGCTCCATCTTAAAAGTACCTTGTTTTTTATGATTACCCATCTTATGAGACTTAGCCAGAACCTGATTGCCGTGTCAGTTATGACCTATCATTTAATTTGTGTCAATTTACATCAATTTGTTCTTGCACCAGCAATCTCTTCAGGCTGAAGTATTTCTTTTTTCTGGTGCTTAATCCTCCTCTAACTTGGACGGAACCCTCAGACCAAGGTCAGAGCTTCTCACTCAGAACTCTAGGCGTAAAATAGCATAACTGTTCTGCTCTAATCCCTACACTCACGATGCCTCAAATAATTATGAAGCTGTTATTTCCCTGAAATACCAGGGGTTTTTCAGCTCCAAAAACACTTTCAAAGACACAAATCAGAAAGGTTACAAGTGGAAACTGATTTTGTTTTTAGATTTTATGTCATTTTAGGTCATTTTATGTTATTTTATGTTATTTTTCCAAATCTGTTTAAGAGCCAATACTCACAAGCATTAAAATGATGCAAATGTGCAAGCAGGAGCAGTCTGATGCATTCTTCAGTTGCATCCTTTGCAGTCTGGCCGAGCCAAGTCACAGAGCTGCAGAAAGTGGCAGCAGGAACAGAGGCCAAGCAGTCTCTGTGTCCTGAAGAGTGAGAACGTGAAGAATGAAAATCAGGACTGACCACACACAAAAGAAGTGTGTGGTACTGTGGGGCATTTTCCAAAGGAGGACGCATATCGATGACAAGCATTCTTTTTGCCTTCCAAAACTTCCATGCTCAGTGCTGCACAGGAAGGCAAAAAAACCTCATATGGAAAACAGTCCCACAGTGGGGGAAAAAAAGCCTTCCTACCCCCAGCTGCAGGGCACGAGAGGCCATCTTCGTGGTGCATGAGCAGCAGGCAGTGAACGAGCCAAAAGGGACCACAGGAGCCCTGACAAGTGGTGGTGCTCAGTGCTGCAGGGGAAGGCAAAAAACCCTGGGGACCAGGGCCAATCTGCCCCGGGGGAAAATTCCTTCCTGACCCCAGCGCTGGCGATGGGCTGTTCCCTGAGCATGTGAGCAAGACCTGCCTCCTTGTCCCACAGCCTGGTCACGCCTCCCAGGAGCTGCCCCAGCCCTGTTCTCCCTCACCCCGGAGCCATCTCAGGGGCTTCTGAGAATGGCCAAATGCCCCTGGCCTGATCCACCTTGGGGACAAGAATCCTTCCCGTGCCTGGTGGGACATCACTGGGTGCTCCAAAGCACCAGGATCCCTTGCAACATCTCTGCATCCCACTTCTTAACAGCGGCTGTACCTGGCTCTGCAGGGGAAGAGGATGTGCTCCTGGAGAAGGCATTCCCTTGGTCTTCACTGCTCTCCAGCTGAAAAGGATTTGTGTCCATCAGATGAGCTCTGAAGGTGGCCCCGCTGGGAGCCAGCCTTGCAGTGAAGAACCTCCCTCAGCCTCATCCAGTCTCTGGTCTTCCTCCCTCAGCCCCTCCAAGTAATTCCACCGGCTCCTCAGGGACTTCCTCTCAGATGTCTTTGGGCTGCCCCCAGCCCAGCTCTGGCAGTGGGACGGGAGGCTGCCCCCTTTTATACTGCCCCGGAGCGTTGTGACTGAGGTGTTGCTGCGGCCCACTGCAGCCCCACCTCTCCACCCCTCCGCCCAGCATCCTTGGGAGGAAGCCGTTGGGGTGCTGGCCCCGAGGCAGTCCCTGTGCCCAGGGGCTGTCCCTGCCCTTGGTGGCCATGGGCACAGCTGCTGGGTGTCCCTGACGCCTCCTTTGCCACTTGTCTCCCAAGGGCAGACCCAGTGCTGTTACTCTTCTCTCGGGCCATGGCAGAAACCAACCCTGCAGCCCAGAGACCACCCTTATGAGCTGTCCCCTCGCTGCACCACAGCTAACGTCCATGAGGCCCCGGGACTTGATCTGACTGGACACAAACCCTTTTCCTGGGTATAACTTGCCTTTCCTATGAAAATACTTTGCCTGACACACAAGAACGCACTTGCCTGTATCATGTTCATGGCTCACAATCACCCTGTGACCTGTTCCTGCCTCCAGGAACATTTGCCTACTTCAACATTTCCAAACTGGAGCAGAAACTCATGGCACTCCGCCTGATGTTGTATTACCTATTTCTACCCTGCAGTTCTCCACACATGGTTTATTGATGTAAGGGCTAGCTCCTCTGTCAGAGCTTCAGCTGGTAGGGAGGATGGGGGCTGCAGAACAATACTATGAAATAGAGCTTTTTCTGGATCATGGATGTCATGAAATCCAGAATATGATGTGGACAAGGAAACCTACATGTCTTGAATGTCACTTTTCTGAAATCTAAATTCAAAAGACCTGACCATGACCCTCACTGCTTCATACATTTGATGACAGGAAAGCATGAAGGACGGAGCCTGAGAGATGTGTCAAGGGGGCTTTCACCCATCAGCAGCCTGCTCTGTACAGTCACAACCAGCAGACCCAGCACTTTCCTATCTGCTAAGAGCTACACAAGCAAATACACATTGATATAGCATATCCTGAAACAACTAGATATAGCTGTACTTATTGCCTTCCCATACTGGGGGGGATGCAATCCTGCAAATTGGGCCCCACCACTTAAGAAGGGCGTTAAGGTATGTGAACACATCTCGAGGAGGGCACTGAAGCTGGTGCAGGGGCTGGCAGGCACATCCCCTGAGGACACGGGGTTTGCCTAGTGTGGAGAGAAGGGGGCTGAGGGGCGACCTCATCGCTCTCTGCAGCTTCCTGAGGAGGGGAAGTGGAGAGGGAGGTGCTGGTCTCTTCTCCCTGGGACTCAGTGCCAGCACACATGGGAATGGCTCAAAGCTGCGTCTGTCAGGGGAGGCTCAGGCTTGACATGAGGAAATTTTTACTTACCAAGTACTTACCAAGTAAGTAAGTACCAAGATGTCCCGTGCCTGTCAGTGTTTAAGAGACATTTGAACAATGCCCTTAATACCATGCTCAAACTTTTGGTCAGCCCTGAAGTGGTCAGGCAGTTGGACTAGATGATAATTTTAGGTCCCTTTCAGGTGAATTATGCTATTCTAATTAAAAATGTGAATGGAGAGAGACAAGCAGTTTTCCCCACTTTGCTGGAATTTGACAGAAAGTAAAGATGCCTTGTCCAAAGTTGCACAGCAGTTTAGCAATTAGATTTCAAAAGGGCATTTTGGCAGTGGAAGAAATTACACTGCCAATACCGCTGTTTAGAGAAAAAAAGAGAGGCTTTGAGGAGGATGCGTGCAGGGCTCTACAAAAATATTTTTAAAGAGTCTATGGATGTTTCCCATGGAAAGTACTGATTTTTATTTGAAAGCTAAGGCTCTTTCAGCTTGGTTACCTTTTAGTTTTACAATGAAAACTTAGTATGCCAGAGGAAACAGGCACTTGTACAAACTAAGTTGAAAACTCAGCTTCCTAGTTAAAAATGTCCTTAAGGCCACAACTGTGCAATGCCATTAGTCCCTAAATTAATCCCAGATGAATACCACTTCACAAGGAAGACACTTGGTTGTCTGAATTATGAAATCTCAACTGGCATGTAAGGCTCAGACTAAATCCCATCCTATCATCACCTTTAAGACATCTGTTTTACCCATGCTCTTAGTCTTCATAAAATGAGCTTGCGTAAGCGTTACCAGCTCCAAGTCAGTACCAATTCTTTTGATAAAAATAACCTGCTGTGATGTCTGAGCAGTCACAGTTAAATTACACCACCACTTACATACAGTTCTGTAACAATATTCATTCTAGCAGTTCTGATACAATAAAGCTTCTTTATATAATAGCTAATATTAACACACTTCAATAAGTACAAAACACATAGACCAATTTACTTTTCCAGGGGAAAATATTTTAAAGACTGTACACTATGAATCATAGAATAGCCTTGGTTAGAAAAGACCTCTAAGATCATCAAGTACAACCATTAACCTATAGTTAGGTTTATATTTAGTATATAAATAAAAAGGCAAACACCCTCAAAGGGTTTTTGAGGAGGAAGGATTCAAAAGTGCTTCTTTACAATAAGGTTTTCGTCCACTCTCACTTAAATCAACTGGAGGGAAGATCTGAATAAAGCTGAAGCTCCTGCTCCCATGTTACTCTGACCATTCACCAAGATTCAATGCTTAGCACTGTTCCCAAAGGAGTTTCCACTGAGACTGGATCAACTGTCAGATGCTGTGATTATTTATAAATTTAAGCTCCCAGTCTCTCCTGTCATTTCCACATCCACTTTTTCCCTTTCTAACAGTGCATGAATCATAATCAGAAATCACTCTCTAGTCCATTAAGAAACTAAACATAGCACAGACGCATAGAGGTACACAGATTACTATTGTTACATCTGCCTTGATATTAGAGAGATCAGCACTGTAAAAATACCTGCAGTTAGCAAATATTCATGTTGCATTTATTAGCATTTTGATTCCAATACACACATTATGAAAATGTTAGCGTGGTATGAGAAAACCAGCAAGGAAGACTGCTTTGCCACTATATTAATAGCTTATACCATAGTGCAATAATCCTGTTCTCTACAGAGCCTCAGACTGGTTCACTGGGGAAAAAAACAAAGTATACTGCTTTAAAAGGTTTGCAGTATTGGGACAAAAATGCCACAGACATCGTAGTAAATCCTTGAAATAACATAAACTCACCATGCTGGCACCAGTCTATCCAAAAACGTATTCACCTTGGCTGGACCAAGGGCTCTGTGCTGTGCCTGGCTAATTGAACAGCCATGCACCCTGCCTGGGAGAACCAGTAATCCTCAAACATAGCACTGAAGAAGGTAAGACCAAGGCTACAGAGACTTTTGTTAAACTGAACATAAGCACTGCACCTTCCCAAGCCTCAAAAGAATTTCTACAAAATCTTAAATATTTTTGTGATGACTCCAGGACATACTCTTACAGCAAGTGACTCCTAACAGAATTTTCAGATGCCTTTAGGAATAAAAAAGGACTCTAGTAATCTCTGCCCCTCATATGTGGCCTCCAGAAAGCACACCTGAGAAACAGATGAAAATCAGAGTGAGGAGATGGGGAAATCTGTAACATTATTTGCGGTAGCATCCCTCATTTGATCAGATCAAGACTGGCACAGTGTTAGTGGAGGTGTAGAACAGATGTGAAAGCTGCAGACATTTTGGACCAGCAGGTAACACTGTGGGATGCAAACAAGAAGACTGTGTTCATTTCTTTTCATAGCACAATAAAAAGTGAAGTTAAAAATATCAAATCCACCAGACCAAAAAGATTGCCATCCTACTCAAGTTATGAGAGGAAAAAATCCTCTTAGGAGGTTGAAAGAGATGTACTCTGTAAACATGCGCATCTATTGTTCCCAAGCCTGTCGTTTAAAACTTCTGTCACCAGTTTATTCTCTCCCACAGGTCTTCTCCAATTCAGTAGATGTCACTGCAGTGAAAACCACAACACAAAGCTGACATTTATTGAATGTGGGCAGGGCCACATGAACTCTGCCATGGCACTTCAGATGAATCTAAACACCATTCTTACTCACAAATTTCCATTCAGTTCAGTGAAAGCAGAATTGCCTCCGAGGTGTGGGAATAATAAAGAGAAAATTCAGCTTTTGGTTGCACCTAAGAACAGGCTTGCAGAGGCACTGGTGGGAAGACTGCTGAAAACAAAGGGGCCGTGTGGGAGTCAGGGAAAGTAGAATTTGCTTTCCATCACCTAGAAAAGGAGCATCTCATCTACTGCACAAGTCACACCCACTTTTAGCACTGCTGCTTCTTAATTGCAGCCCCGCTAATTTGCAATTTTTTGGGCACCAATGAGCTGGTTCTTTTCAGAGGAAAGAGTGGTATGGCTTCTGAGAGCTCAGGTCAGGGCTTGAGCCCATTTTTCTGTATTCTATTATATAGGAAAAACAAAACCAACACAACCTCAACAAGAAAGGAGAGAACCTGATCAGTTTCGTCACTCCACTGCTACCCCATGAGGTTTTGTTTGTTTAAACATACAATCAAAAATATACTCTAGGTGTATCCAGATTCAAAAGTACTTTCTGCAATACCACAAACTCATGAAACATACACCTGCAGCTTGACAGTTCCCAGAGGTGTTCAGATCTCGGTTATCGGCTCATTAAGGAAAGCGATGGTGCCACATTGTGGGCATCCAGACCTTAACTCCTCTAAAGTTCAAGTGTCCCCATCCCTGGAGGGATTTCGGAGCCGTGTAGATGAGGTGCTGAGGGACATGGGGTAGTGGGGACTTGGCAGTGCTGGGTTAATGGTTGGACTTGATGATCTTAGAGGTCTATTCGAAGCAAGGCTGTTCTGTGACGGTATAATATTCACATCTGGGCATTTCATGCCCTGACTCCTACATTCCCAAGTTAGATTTCAAAACGTTTGTGGGTTTCCTGGAGTTCATGGTTGGCAAGAGCACAGCAGACACCAGGAAAGACCACCAGAGACATCACAGAAACATTCACAAGCCCCTGTGTGGAACAATTTGTGTACCACTGGATTTTGTCACGCTGGCCATCCGCCGTGGTAAGAACTACGAGAAATAGAGTTGCTGATTTTCATACAGAGCCAGCACTTTCACAACGATTCACGGGGCTTTCGTACCAGGGTGAAAATAAAAGGACATGAATCAACCGGCAAGAACTCACACATCCTCGCTCGGCGAAACCTCCCCAGCAGTGAGCTGGTGCTCTCTGACCGCAGCCCCCGAGGGCCCCGCCGGCTGTCTGAGGGGACCCCCGCTCCCCCGGCCGTTCGGGGTGTGTGGAGGGACCGGCAGGCGAGAGCTGAGGGGCGCTGGGCTGCCCGGCGCCGTTCCCGTGGGCAGGAGGCCGCGAAGAGCCCATCCCTGAGGCCGCAAGGGCCGCACTCCCAGCCGGGGTGAGGCTGTGGGGAGCGTTGCGGCAGAGCCCGGGGAGGGCTGCAAAGGCCGCACCGTCCCCGTCAGTCCCCTCCGCCTGCCCAAGGAGCGCTCCGGTGGGGTCACACGCAGCAGTCCGCAGGCTACACTGTATTTAGGAGAGGGAACAAGAAATACAGTATTATTTGAGACTTTGCAAGCAGGGCCCCGTAGTGCTGAGCTCCCGGGACTGCGCCAGGGTGTCACGGGGAGCTGCCACACTGGTGGAGTCCCCGGTTCCTTTTCTAGGTGGGCACCATGGCACAGTAAAGCAAAACCTGGGTGAGACCAAGCGGGACCGCAGCGCCATGGGAGCACAGGTGAAAGGGACAGGTGCCCAAGTGATCTTCTCTGTCTTGCCAGTCAGAGATAGAGGTGTAAGCCAGAGGTCTTCAGATACACAGGCAGTAATCAAAAGCACAGAGAAGACATAGGCCCACTGCTAAAAACTCGTTACTAATAAGGCTGATGAGGCAGAGGATCTCAATACCTTCTTTGCCTCTGTCTTTACCAAGGTAGGCAGACCCCAGATCACAGGATCAAGTTCCTCCCAAGAAAACTGTTAAGGGGAGGATAAGAACAACCACTTTCCAGGTCTGTAAAAGCAAGCTTGACTTCTAATCTCTTGACGCTTTTCTGAAGAAAACCATTTGCAGCATAAGCAGCATCCCTGGATTCAGGCCAGGATGTAGGCACAATAAGTAAGAAGAAAATCTCAAATCTTAAAATTTGAGACCCTTGGAAACTTTCAAAGAGCAATTCCAAGCTGTTCAAGGTTTCTTGAACTACCAGTTTCAACTGCAGATACAAGCAGCCACAGTAGGATTCAGTCTCCCAGATATAACTGATTGTTATCTGAATACATGAACTTGCAGTGTCCTTTCAGCCTCAACTGAGAAGTTTCTAATGTTCTCAGCTTTAATAAGTACATTTTGAAATGTACTATAAAATGCAGAAGTTTCAGCAGAGCTGAATAAGAAAAGCTGAGAAACAAAATCTATGCAACAGAAGCAAATAATTTTCTTTCCATTCCATGTGAAAGAATCAAGTGATACAACCTTACTGGGCAATCACTGTGCATTTTGTAGCTACGTATTGTAGATGGAAACTGCACCAGTCCCCCCCTTATTGACGTGACGGTGTAATGTAGTATCACAAGAAAATCTAGCGTCTCGGATTTCTAAATATAACCAGTCTGTTCCTTCAATATAAAAAGTCACATGAGCTAGTTCCAGATGGTGACATTTGTACAAGCAAAGTCATTAGAAATCATGAACCTCAGTGAAACATGCTGCAACCTGGGTTTAGGTTAGTCTGTGCATGCAGATGAACACTAACGTACACACTGAACAGGTTTAGCTTAGAATCAAGATAGCTAAAAACCCCACAGTATTAGTCTTTAGGGTATTTTTCTCCCTTTCAAAATAGCACATTTTAATCATTGCTTAAAAAAATCCTACTGTAAGAAATACAATCAGAAAATTAGCAAGCTTTCAGAAGGCCTTATTAGTTTGGGTACAACAGGGTGGTAACATAACTAGTGGATACCTTCCAGCCTAAAGCCAGCTGGGGTCCACCCACTTCAGAGCCAGCTTGAGTAAACGTCCATGTAACTCTATAGACTTGCACTGAGGTAAGTCCACCAGCCACCCACAGAAGGTGCCTGTACAGCTCCTCTAGTCCTCTCCAAAACCCCCAGCCTGCTGCTAATCTGCAGCATCCACAGCCAGCGTTCCAGCACATACCATATTTAATAGCCTTTGGCACATAACGCGTTTCTGTTTGCAATGCATCAAGCTGTGCTACAGTCCCAGAAGCAAATCCACTGCACAGATCTGTTTTTCCTCAAATTTCACTTGCATCTCCTCCTTCACTGATAAAAACCAAGAAGTTTCTGGGCCCCTGTTTAAGGAAGCAGTTTCAAACTGCCCATGCATTCACCTTGCAGAAGTTTTAAAATGTAGTAGCAATTTCAGTGGTTTCCCACTTCGTTTCCTCTGCAAGGAGAATCCAGACTGTAAAGCTTTGCTCCATCTCATGTTCTAAAAGCTGATATATAATAGCTGTGAAATTTTAGAGAATATAAAACTCGTAAGGCAAGAAAAGCACCCAGAACGTGTAAAGGCCAGGAAGCCTCAAATTATGAAGTTTAAATTGCAAAATATTTCAGAACATATGCTACTGGATTTTGCATTCGCTGTCTTCAGCTCTCAGACTTGGGCTCTGAACAATCCTGAATATAAAAAAATAAAAGGAGTTTAAGGGTTTGAACACTTTAAGAAAAAAAACCTACGTCACATTGACTAAAACTTACACCAACTCACAATATGCTTTGAGCTAGCAATCCAGAAGTCAGCGACATTAACCTCTGAGCAAACTTCAGTATTGCAGAAACGGGCAGAAATTCATTATGCCTGTCACCACAGTGACCAAGTTGTGTAACTGAACCCTGGGTCAAAAGACCTGGTCAAAAGACAATGACCAAAACCTGAAAAGACATTTTCAGTTTTGAACCTATCTGCTTTCATTTGGGAAAGCATACTGGAAAATAAAGCTTTAGAGAGACAGTGTCTGAACTCTGCTGTCAAAAACAGAAGTTCTGATAGGATTTATAACTTACACTTTTGTAAACAGGAAAATCTACTTTTTCTTTTCCTCCCTGAAGAAAATCAGCTGTATTTGCAAGGCTAAAAAATACAAGTTGAAGTAGCTCTGTTCACAGCAGAGCAATAGCATCCATGTCTATCATCCCAATTGCTAAATTTCCTTTTAGTGAGTCCACCAGCAAATGGTGTGCTCACTGCAATGAATCTAAATACTAATTGCTTAATCTGTGAGTGCATGGAAGATAAGAGACATCAAGCCCACACAAACTAGTTGAATTATTTTTAAGTATTTCACAGGAAGCAGGTCTAGATTCCCCACCATACTCTAAAATCACTGAAAGAATGACAAATGTCTTTGATTTCTAGATTAATGAAACCAAAACAAGACCAAAATGCACTTTCTTGTTATAGCACCATTTGCTCCCTAAATTATACTTTGTGATTGGAAGAATGATATTTAAACTTCACCCTTAAAAAAATTGCCAACTACTGACCAAGGAAGTTTCACAAAACAGTCAAAACAAGTGAGAATCACACAACTGGATTCCTGCTTTCACCAACACTTTAAGTTAGCATTGTGACCAAGAGAAGCAGTCCTGTCCTTTCATCCTCTACTTATTTCCAAACCTGTACCAAGCTCTTTAGGACACTGGGAGAAAAGACAAGACACCAATTTTATCCGGAGTCAATTCCAAGCTCTGGTGCTTTGCCCAGATGCAGCACTGTCTGCAGTGGCTGAAGGCAATGAGGATGCAGAAACACGTAGCTAGCTGGAGGGTGATGGCAGAGCTACTTCTTTCAATGGTACCAGTGGCTTGAAACACTTTGAACTGCTCAGGAAACTTTGGTCTGACTGACTTCTACCAGTAGAGAGGGGGGGAAAAAGCAATATACACAGTAAGAAGATCCACTCTCACATTTCAAATAATCTCACTGCCAAATATTCCTGTTACTACAACGGGTAAACTAAAGGAACGAGATAGAAGTTTTTAACCTTTTTTTATTTAAAGCACCATTGCTGATAGTTTTGAACCATGTGAAATCTCCCCCTGATGTCCCATGAAGCACTTATAAGTTTGTAGATATTAAGTATGCAATTTTTATTGCTTCTCTGATATTGTAGCAATATTCTTCAGATTCTATTTCCATTCAAATACTGTATGACACTTCTTGTACTCCAGGCAGACAAAATTCTACGAGAACCACCCCCGACCAAACCCATGAAAAACCTTGCTCAAAAAAAACCCTTTACAAGAAAGAAAATTGTTGTTTGGGGTTTAATACATCCTTGAGAAACAAAAGTAGGATATACAACCATGGGTTGTCTTGACAACAGCAAAAGAAAGTATATCAGTAGGTACCTTTCTGTTAAAATAGAAGGTTGGAACTTGTAGAGTGCTGGGAAGTGAAACAAATTGTGGAATGCTTCTTCAAAAAAGTAGATAATCGGTACTTCTCAGAGAAACACTACTGTATTGCTATCCTTATTATCAGAAGTGTTTAACTTACCCCTTTTGTCCACTTCAACCTATTTTTCTTTCTTTTCAAATGACTTCTGTATGTGAAAACTGTTACATGTGTATGTCTCATTTTATCTTTTTCAGACTATATAATTACTCATGCTACATTTTTTCTAAAAGCATATTTTCTAAACCTCTAGACTGTAAAAGCATTTGGGGATTGAGGGGGGCATGTCTTCAGATCTAGATATTGACAAGTGCAATAGAGTCATCCAGGCTCCCTTTATAGGCAACAGAAAAAAAATGTCACTTCTAGGGCATGATTCAGCTCAGCCTGAGACTGGTGTCTAAAATAGGTCAGACGAACAACACCCTACAAGAACCTATTTCTCTACATTGATTGTAAAGGAAGCCAACACAATTACCTCAGATGAGGATGCTCTATATCAGGTGAAATCTTGCCCTGACCTGGTTTCATGTGCTGCTTGTACAGAAAGTGTTTGAGGATCTCTCCCTGAAAATAATTGGACTGTTTAAAAACTACCAGTAACATCATGTGAGGCTATACCTACAGCATAGGAGCTGCTTGACCTCACAAATGTCTAATCTGCTGGAAAAAAGTTCTTCTGGAAAGGTTTTGAAGCAGACTCATTAGAAAGTTACCATGGAAACATTTGTTTTTTCCCATTGGTAGAGCACAGTTTGACAATTAGCTCTTGTGGGTGTGACCCTTTGGATTTGAATTTTGTAATACTAGTAAATGAGGCCTCCTGCAAATTTCTCCCAGGCACCTTTACTCCCTTGCCGAACATCAGAAGAAAAGGAAAGAACGTATGCTGCTGTTCCACACAGGGATGAAATAGAGTGATCTTAAAAAAAACAATGTCAAAAAGAAAACCATTGAGCTGTGCACAGCTAGAGAAATGCAAGATCAGAAGTTCAGCCCCTGATACGGGTGAGGTTTGTGTTTTCCTGTTCAAAGGAAGTGACTTTAAAAAAAACTGAATCCATAACCATCACAGAGCAACAAACTGTCCCAGCCACATGTACCTGGCAGCTGTGATATGACAGCCTGGTCATAAAACTGTGCAATGTAGCATATCAAATGATTCTCTAGCATGGGGGAAATGCAGTAGCTTCTGGAGCTACTTTATCACTTTATCAACAGGTGCTTAAATTGACCTTAATACAATGGCATCCTTACTCAGCCAAACAGGCACTTCTGTTACCTGGAAATACAAGATTGATGCAGCCAATACTCTACCTTAGTGCTAATATACAAAAGCAGATAACGCTTTGGGAGTGCAAGTCCCACTCTGAAAGCTCACTGAGACGTAAGTCCTTAAGTGCTTGTGTCACACCTGAAAGGAGAGCCTCAGCTCCCACATCATTAAGAGATTTTGCAAATGTACTTTTCTGATAGCCATCAACAACAGCGCACTTCTTTATGATCTTAGTGCAGTTAGGCTGCAAACAAATTGTTCCTGTAGAATTAAGACAGCTAGAGTCTTTGTATCCATAGCAAAGGTATCTTAGGCTACCGTGGTAGTGACAGGCACATTCAAAGGAAAAAAAATAAATGAACCACTTTGCCTTTTACTCCCCATGGCCCTGGATTGTTTTCAGTTGCCCTGTAATGAACCCCTGTACTGATATTGCCCAACATGTGCCACAAGACAGAATGTAAGAGGTCATGCAGAATTAGATTGATTTATTTCCTCAAGAGCAATTATAGCCCAGCCATGCACACCTCCTGTCCAGCAGTGTGGTTCCCAATGCATAACCCAATACCATGGTAGGTTTTATGGCTGGAGAGGAGCTACAGCATTGGAGCACATCCTAAAAATACCAGCCGAGATACTTGGAGCGAGGCGGGCTGTTACACTGCGCAGTGCCATGATGTCTGTCTTGTGCTTCTTGGTTCTGGCTGTTCCCTGGCACAGAGGTTCACAGAGGAGGCGAAATGTCAGTGCAAGCCCTGGCATTGCTGATAGGCAAGAGGAGGTCAGCTGCGCTTGAACGTTAGCCAGTAATTTGCCTGTACAGCAAAGGCAGCTAACAGTATCCTGGGCTTCATTAGGAGTACTGCCAGCACATCAAGGGAGGTGATCCTCTCTATGCAGCACTGGTCAGGCCACACCTGGAGTGCTGGGTCTAGTTCTGGGCTTCCCAGTACAAAAGAGACATGGTCACACTGGAGAGATTCCACCAAGAGCCAACAACGATAAAGGGACAGAGCACCTCATGGGTGGCAAGGAGGATGGCACAGCAAGCTCACTATCCTGGACTTCAGGAGAGCAGATTTCAGCCTCCTTAGGGGCCCTGCTTGGTTTAGTACCATGGGATAAAGCCCTGGAGGGAGAAGGGACCCAAAAAAGCTGTTTGACATTCAGGGATCACCTCCTCCAAGCTCAGGAGTGATGCATCCCAACAAAGAGGAAGACTGCATGGATGAACGGGGAGCTCCTGGATAAATTCAAACATTAAAGGGAAGCCTACAGATGGTGGAAGCAAGGACAGGTGGCCTGGGAGGAATACAGAGAAATTGTCCAAGCAACCAGGGTTCAGATTAGGAAAGCTAAAGCCCTGATAGAATTAAATCTGTCCAGGGACATCAAAAGCAACAAGAAAAGCTTCTATAGGTATGTTGGTGATAAAAGGAGGACCATGGAAAATGTGGGCCCTCTCCAGAAGGAAAGAGGAGAACTGGTTATCCAGGACATGGAGAACGCTGAGATACTCAACTTTTTTGCCTCTAGATATATTCAGTGGTTAGGACGTAATTTTGAGATATACATCATCTTTCATCCTCACCCTGTGCAAGGACTGCAATACTCCACAGACTCGACTGATAAAGCCAAACATTTCAGGCTAGTCTGTTTACTAACAAAGCTGCTATGCCATAAGGAAAACAGCTGACATAGCTGAAAATTTTTTATTTCTTTAGCCAATTATAAGTAAAGATGGAGTCACTAAAATCATTCTGTGCTGCAATGAACACAGTGGATAAAAGCACTAATTAAGGGGAGTAGTAGCTCAGCCATTTTTCTTGTTAAAAAAGTGACAATCATTAGCTTGGACAACATATAAAAAACTTTTGGTTACTGAGAAGCATGGCTGAGAGAGTTAACTGTAGGTCAAACCAGCATTTCCAGCAGTAGGCTCTGCCAAGTTTTCCTCCCACTGGGTCTATTCCAAAAGCCAAATAGAAAATAGGACCCATTGTCTCTGGTATCAGTTCAGTTTGTATCAAATAAGCAATGACTGAGAGAGGAAATAGACATTCCTGATTTTTTCTTTCTCAAGAGATGAACTCACTATTTTCTGGGGTTTGCATCTTTTTCTTTCCAGCATCCCATTTTAATTTTTAAAATGTATGCATCCCTGAAATCACCACTGTCCGCTCAGGTTTCCATCAGCTATCTTCCTCCACATGGACAGGTCATACTCAGCAGAGAACAGAAACATGTTGTGGGCTCTGGCTTTGTTACCAGCTCCTAGAAGAGTTCACTGTAAAGGAACTCCAAAACACACAGTCTCTGGAAGCTTCATTTACAAAATACTTGGTTTTACAAGGCAACAATCCTGTTGTTTTCAATAGGGACCAATTTTACACCATTCCCTTTGCCCTTCTATTTCAGCCTGTGATCCCAGGGGGATCCAGGTTTAGCCCTGTGGCTATGAGTGGGACTCCTGAGGAAGTTCCTCTGGCGCCTGCTCTCCTTCCCTCCCCTGCCAGGCAGGGACCTCAGGCATCATCCAAGCCCAGAGGTGACCCAAAGCACACCTAGATAGCACTTGAGGAAGCATATGCCAGGAAGCCCACACCTTGTTCCACTTTTCCCTTGGAGGAGACTTATATCTACTTACTAACATGTAATTTGCTTCATTCCTCTTTACCTGCATGTCACTTCTAATGTTTCCCCATGAAATTCAAATAGCTAAGGGGCTAAAAAAGTGTAGCAAGTAAGGCAAATAAGTGTGAACTATGCCTTTTCAAATAACCCTCTCTTCTATTTGAAGCTTCCTCAAATACCAAGTCCTCACTGCTTTATACCTTTGCCCATTTATACCTCTGCTAAATTTGTGTATAATTGCTGCACAGTTCCTTTACCTCCCTCTGCTTCCATAAATTCACAAATACAGATGTGCATTTTTTAAATGAGGCCTTGGAAATTCCTTTCTTTCCCCAAAACATCAGCACTTCAGCTGCAGGCTGACAGAAAGACAAGTAGAGGCAGACAGACCTGCTAGCTCTTTTAATCACAGGAACCCTTGGACAGATGACCATTGCATGTGTCACACAGCAGAGTGGATTCACAGCTCAAGTACATCAGTGGTAGTTCTGACTGAAAGGGCCATGCACTTTACTTGCTTTTTCACCTCCCAGCACTGGCAGGTTTGCACAGACAGCAGGCCATGAAAGACTCATCCTTGGCTGCCCATCCTGCATGCAAGAGGAGCAGCATTACATCCTCTTTTTTGAAAAGACTTGACCATAATTCCTCCCCTTAGCTGCTCAGCAACTCAGTTTTAATCACCAGAGAAGCCTCCCTTCTCCCTCTTCTGTGCACTGGCTCAGGAACTGAAAGCTGAGTGTGAACGGTGGACCCCTCAGGCTGCCGTGGTGCTATGCAGCTATTGTCACTTGTCCTTTGTCACAGCCTTCCTGCTACTTGTAGTGAAGAGAGATACACTGCACAAACTTTGCCCTTTGCCCACAATACTTTCAAAAGACTCTGCAAGAGGCTTCAAACTAAAGCAGGTTATGCCCTGCTTTTCCTTCTAAACGCAACAAAAATGCATGTCTGCCTCTGTAAATCCAAGCCTCGATCCAACTGCAATTAGCAGAATTTTCTGCCATGCTTTTCAATGGGAGAATAAAATCTTTTCACAATATGCAGAAAATAAAAAAGGAAGCAGAAACCAAAAAAAAAAAAAAAAAAAAGTATTCTTTTTTTTTTTTTTTTTTGCCTTACCTTAATCTAGAGAAACTTGTCATTGACATATAGAATCACTGAACAACTTTGGCTGGGAATAACCTTCAAAGGTCATGAGGTCCAATCCTTGCTCAAAGTAAGGCTAACAAAGCACGTTTCTTGGGAGTTACAGGATGAAAATAAATATTTAAAGTTTTATTTCAGTTACAACCCTGTGCAGAACAGCTCTAGAAATATTGCAAAAATGGTTCACTAATGGAAGGGCGCTGAGCTTCTAGCTTTCTTCATTCATGGTCACTTTGCAGGCGTTGCTGAGGTGCCATGGGCACTAGTGCATGCACCCTTTATTTATTTACATTACAACCACCATGGAACCAGATATAAAGGACTTTTACAGAATCACCTTTAAGATGATCAGGTCCGATCATTAACCTAACACTGACAGTCATCTACTACACCATATCCCTGAGCACTATGCCAACACAACTCTTAAACACCTCCAGGGACGGGGACTCTGCAACTGCCCTGGGCAGCCTGTTCCAATGTTGGGCAACCTGTTCTGTGAAGAAATTCTTCCTAATATTTTAGACCTATTTCAGGAGTCCATTCAAAGTGGCTAGGTAAGAAATACTGCTCTGCAGTGATAAAGCACCTTGCACTGCATAACCTTAAACCTAGCATATAAAAAGACCCTGTGCTTATGTGCCTGTGCTTGAGAGAACAGGCCAAGAGCAGGGCAGGATTTGTCTCCTTCAACTCAGGAAGTCAAGTCCAATCTTCAATCAGCAAAACCTAATGCTGCTCCAGCCCACCTGCCAGGTGTCAGAGACAGGAAGGGTTTCTCACAAATAGAGAACGGCTTGTGCAAAAAGCTAAGACAGATAATCCTGGTAAATAAACTTCTCATTAATAGGCAACACAGCAAGTCAACCATACAGTAATGCTACACCACTTCTTAAGCCGACAGGGCAGATGTTAGGAGCACCATCACGTGTCTCTCCTTTTCAGCTTGTCTGCTTTCTCCCAGCTCACAGCAGAGGTGGACCGGTGATATGATTACATCTGATATAATCGTTTCAAGCAATTGAAATTCAGGTCAATAACTAAAGCTTCTGGTGCGTGTATAAACCAAGTGCAGCTTCCCAGTTCCCTGTCATTGGTGATCTGCTGGTGAGTACCTGCAGACGGTTCTTCTCAGAGTCGCCTCCACAGCAACTGGTCTCCAGTCATGATGCAAAAGAACTCACTCACATAAAAATGCTGTGTGTTTTAAAATCTAAACACCTCTTCTTTAACCCCTTTTTTAAATATCCCTTTTGAAGCAAGTAAAGCCAAACCATTAAGCACTTCCGACACAAAAAATGCCACTGGGAATATTTGCCAGCATTACCATTATTACTTCACATAAACTACCAATACTCATAAAAGTTGTGACCAGTATAACATATATTCTTGCCCCAAAGTGGTATTCTCAAGGGGGCACCTTTGACTTAATACCACATAAACTTAAAATTAATATCTGTAAAAGATTCACCAAGCTTCACATCCAGTTGCTGTCAGCCTGTGATAAAAGGAGGAAAGATCCAAGGCCTGAGTCACACTTACTGCACTGTGTTTGAATATACACCCTTGGTGAAGGCAAAACACTGACACTAGCCAACGTATGATGTCAGTCTTAATTTAAAAGTTACATATGGCTGTTCAGATTGAAACAAAAGCCACAGGAAAATACTTCTGCTCATCAGGACAAACCAGTTGAGGTCTCTCTATGCAGCAGGAGCAATCTGCTGCCCCCACAAATGCACAGCAGAAAGTGCAAGTACCTTCAAGGACCTGCATGACAATGGTACAAGGCCTCCCTCCTCAATACATGTGATGCTGTGGATACAACATAGAAGGGATAAAAAACATGCTCCTTTAAAAGGCCTTACAACAGCAGCTCTCTGCAGAGGAAGGAGTGTGACTATATTTTACTAAATAGTCCTGAGACTACTGCTCTCTTATTATCTCAGGTGTATCCCAGGAAGAGGCAGGAGCCACAGCAAATATGCAGATACCTCATTGGAAGCATCTGCCTGTATTGCTGAAAGGTACTGGGAACACAGAGCTCTCAAAAACCACAAAAACACTACTGCATAAAAGCATTGGGTATAGCACTTAAGAGCTATATGACTGAGGTCCTTAAGTATCTTCTATATTTTAAACATTATCATTACGAAAAAGTCTAATTTGGCAGCTCTTGCAGTAGTAAGTACTCTCACTTATTGTAATGGGACTAATCACACAGAAATACATGACAGAGCTCAAAATACCTCTCATTTAGTTACTGCCTTCACTGATTTTCTTTGGTTCTGCCATGCACTGCTACAGCATCTTCGCACATCTTTTAAAAAATATTTAACAGTATCATCTTTAACTTTTCTCTTTCAGGTATTGTGCTGGGGTTTTTTTATTTAATTTTGTTTGTTTGTTTAGCAAAGTCTTTCACTAGTGAAATGGTGCTGACACATGGTAACGACACGCAGAATTTTAAAATATTCTGTTCTTTGTTCCTTTTTGAGTGCCTAAAGTTACCAAATATGACATCGCATAGCAGTCAGAGGTCTTAGCCATTTGCATGCTACTCAATGACTTGAATGATCAGCTTAGGGAAAACAAGAAAAAAATATATTTTGCAGTGATGATGACAAACATGACACATGCCATCTGCATAGGCAGTTTACTGAATATTTGGAATGAAATTTAAAAATAATCGTGTAGCATAAGACTTTTTTTGTCCAACGTTTGCTCTGTGATTCATTCTGGAGTAGTAAGCTTGGCTAGAAGTCTATTTCACAGTTACAAAAGTATTAGGATATTTGCTGCTTCTCACAGATTCCCAGTGCATTTTCCAACTTGCCTCATTTGGATTTAGGAGTTCAAGGCCCATAAGGTGCAGTATCCTTTTATTTAAAAACACAAATTAGTCTTCGGAAAACCATAGATATTTTGGCACCCAAAGCACATCCTGTCTTCCCTTATTCCTTCCTCCAGGTTCCTTTTAAAGACTCTCATTGCCAAAAAACTCCACCTCCTCTTGGTTCACAGCAGTGCCAGCAAACAGCAGGGCTTGGGCATCTTACTGCCAAAGGGTGGAGAGGACTACGGGGGCTAGGAAAAAATGTGCAACTCCAAGTCTAAAATCTTCTCCCCTTCCTTCCAGCGTTACACCCATTTCACCAATACAGAAACATCCTTTTCTTCCCAGTCCAAAAATATGCTTGTAAAAGCACCTATGCACTATGGGCAACATTTCCAGAAGTTCTCAAAGGCCAAATTTCCTTTGCCTCTTGGCTTAGGAATCTAAAGATACAGCCATTCTCTGAGAAGGCACTGCCAAAGCATCTGAACAGATTAGTGCTTAATAAACACTGAAATAATCAAACCAAAAAAAGTTCCCAAAAGGACACAAAACTTGCTTGCCACAAACAACATGAGAGAGATCAAATGCAAGTGACTGAATACAACACGTAAACACACAGCCAGCTGGGAACGCATCCCAGAGGTTTCATTTAAGTATCAGTGCAGAGCTAAAGAAAAATAATTATGCACGTAAAGTGTTACTGTAAATGACAGCTAATAAAGCAGAAGGCTCAAATTATTGTTGCTGCTTCAGGGCGCAAGTAGGCAAACACAATCAGAGAGTAAGTGACATGTCTTCACGCAGAATTTCACTTTAAGTGTCACTTAAGTGGCACAATGAATTCTAATTAATAGGAAGCATTAGACTGGAACATAAGGCAGCAAACATCACTAAAGAATAAACATTCTCCCATGAAGAAAAAATTACTCTGATCATGTTGTCAAGCTCATGGTAGCATCTTCCAGCAGCAAGTGGATCCAAGTTATCAGCAGTGCTTTAATTGCTGTTCTCAATACTTACACTTCCCCTGACTCGAGAACAATTAAGCCTTAAGCACCAGCCATAGAGACAGGAATAGTATCATGAAGCCACCTAGCAACTGTAATGATGACTTGTTGGTACTTTGGGAATGGAGGAATGGTGGGGAGCATTAGCAGACTGGCCTGATAGTTGAGGCATTTGCTTAGTTACAGGATCTAACACCAGCTGACATGGATCCACATTTAAGTCACAGCTCCAGCCTGTCCAAGTGAAACTCATGTAAAACATTTAATAACAGCCAGGATCCCCCAGTTTCCCCAGGCTGCTCTGATGACTCCCAGCATTTTAAACAGCAATGGCTTGTAAAGGTTCCTCCAGCTGTTTGTCTTTGTCTTGTGTCTCTCTCGGAGGTTGCTCCAGCAGCAGGGCCAGCCAAGAGGAAGGGGCTCAAGTTTACAGCCAGATAAAATAAAGTTATCAGCAACGAGGGTCTGCTCTCTGCAGCAAAGTGGGCTGCAAACTGCAGACACAGAGGAGCTGCTACACCTCCTGTTCATCGTGCAGGTAAGCCAGGCTCCAGCACCAACACACATCAGCGTGCCATGGCTTTGCACTGTGAGGCAGGAGGTTTCCATCTAATCATTTCTACCTACATTTAATAGGGAGAAGTGAAACAACTACCTTAATATCCACTGCTCTCACAACCAAAAATTCACAGCATGGAAAATCATTTTCATAGAAGAAACATACACCCAACTGTCATTAAACACTTTCAAATCTACCCTGAATTATACTTGTGAAAGCTCAAAATTCATTCCTTTGAAGTGAAGCAAGATGCTCATTATCAGTTGATCTACATATGCTGCATAATTTATGAAAAGCAGACAATCAACTAAAAGCTAAGGTTAGCAGCAGTCATCAGGTCTTAGGTATTTCCTGCTGGAATTTTATTTCAGTGCTCAGGTTACCAGAAAGAAATTAACTCTTTATCTGCAAAGGAACTTTCAAAAGTAGTACAACCTGTCCCTGTCCTGTTCTGGACTTTCTAAAGATATCCATTGATTTTCTTAACAGCAGAGTTAGCCAACTCCTGGGGCTCTGGAAAAGACCACTGCTTTTGTTATTTAAGGAGTCGTGAAATGAAATTCTGTAAATTAATGTTGAAAAATTATTTACGTTCCTAGGAGCAGCAGTAGAATCTACCACAGTCCCTTGTGCTCTGTAACAGTTATATACACATTCAACACTTTTTTTACTATATACCATATATGCAGTACATGGACTATAAAACATAGATTGCCCTCCCTATGATTCAGATCGAAATCAGCTTTGATTATCAGGTTCTATTTTAATATTCCAGACTTTGACAAGGAAAAAAAAAAACAACAGCTTTGCCAGAGATTTCTTAGATTTGCTCATACAGCAGTTGTAAGAAAAATAATACACACTAGGCCAAATTACGTCTTCAGTTACCACAGTTGCGTAAGAGTCAGAACATCATCTAGCCTATAAGATCTGTAATTCTGAATTCCAGTAATGTTCGAGGCAGAAAGAACATAGATTGTCTTTAAATCAAGGGCTGGCAGTTAGGAGAAAAGACCATCTCCCTCCTGTAGACTTTAATAAGAGTCTCTTCCTGGTATGTGTAAATCATTTCTTGTTATCTATAGAGACCATAAAAAAAAAAAAAAAAATGTTCTTCTGAGCAGAAGAACATTTTGCTGTAAGTAGCTTCAGAAAAAGTTAACATTTATAATTTTTACTTCAAGTCTATTTCCAAAGTGGTTTAATAACTTGCTGTATTTGAACTAGCAATAAAAAAATATCCCTGGAAACGTTCTGTATGTACTTAGCTGTGTCATGGGACTAGAGGAAGAAAGCTTAGCTTTCAGTTGACATGATTCTAACTAAATCGCACTGGCATCCATGAAGCACAAAATAAGAGTGAAAAGGGTAAAGTACAAAGAGGAAAACACTAGTAGAAATTTTGAGGACTAGATCCATTACTACAGCTCAAGGATATGAGATGCAAAAAGAAAAAAAGAACATCAAAAAGTGAGTCCAATAAAAAGCAACTGGCCTGCCACATAGGGAAACTGCAAGGACTTCAGCTACTCACATACACAGGGAAGACACCAGTAAAATTTTATTTCTGAAAGTTTTCATTCATTGTCAATACTAAAAGAGAAAGGGTACACAGCCTGAACCCAGTGTTCCTTATCCTCTCCTCCAATGAGTATTAACTGGCTGTAAGTGTACCGAACGTGGAAGAGGCACTTGAGTTGAAACTGAACTAAGTGGCACTGACTGAGCAAGTTGCCTACCCTCTCTCCTTTCCCAGTAGCACTCCATTAGACAGGTCTCATCGCCCTGCATCGCAGTGAGAAAGGAGGGGGGAGCTGGAAAGGGCACTAAATCAACAGACATAAGACATAGTGTTGTGCAGCAGCAAGAGTCGAAGCAGCACACACTGCCATTTAACAGAGATGATGTTTGCAGTCTTCCTGAGGGAAATTTTCAGGGGGCTGATCGCAGCTGCTATGACAACAAGGGGGAGGATGTGATGTCATACAATGACCCGAGTGACTGCTGTCACATTGTCCCAGAACACGGCTCAATGCACCAGCTGGGAAACCAGTAGAGACCTCATTAAGTGCATCTGTTCAGTAATTACTACAACTTTTCCCCGCACCACGCTTCCAACTTTGTACACAGCCATAGCGTGAGGCTATTGATGTAGTCACGAGGGTTAAGTTCCCAGGCCCGAAAATTTCAAGCCTATAGCTATTGGAAATCTGGGATGGAGTTTCAGCAGGATCCTTAGATACAAGCTCTGTCACCAGGCAGGGAGGAGAGGGGAGCAAAATCATATCAGCATAATCTCGGTGAAGTCTTGGAAGCGAGCCGTGGAAGAGCTACACAATTTGTCTGACTTGTACGTAGGGCACCTCATTCTCTGACCAACAGCAGAGTTCACTCTAACAGGAAAAGAGTGTCCAGGACAGATCCTTTGCTCATTCAAATCATTGCAGTTCTCCCAGCTGCAGGGAAGTGATGCAGATTTACCACTGGCCAAGATCCTGCCTCTTGACTTCATTTGCACTAGTACACAAATGCGTGTGTTGGATACATTCAGGATCCTTTTGCTTTCTTACCCATGTAGAGCTACAGAACTTGGAAAAACGAGCTTGCATTTACACTACATCAGGAAAATAGACCAATTAGTACAGCACTAAGGTTTAAAATAGAAGATCTGCAGCAGAAATGCAAATTCCCAGAGGCAATTAGGTTTGAAAAGCTCCTAGACTCTGGTCCTCACAGCAGCAGTATGAGGGGGAGGATGCAGACCTCTGGCTTCTGACATGGGAGAGGGAGTCGGCTGGGGCTGCAAATGAGGGAAGGCTGCTCCTGGTCAGAGCCTGCCTGCTCAGGAACAGGCCTGGATGCCTGCCAAAAACTGAGCTCAAAAGGCACAGAAGAGTTCATGCCTGTTTATTTCTTTTGAACTTTGGGCCCCCCCAGAAAAGCTGCAGTTCGTAATTAATCTCACTGCATCAATTCAGAAGGCATTGGGAGATGGAGTAGTTGGCCAAAGACCAGAGAGAAAACAAAAGCAGGGGCAACACTGTTTCTCAACCATGGTAAGATAAGGTCCCTCCTGTGACATATGTCCAAGACCTGGACACACGTAATTCACCAACCTTAAAAAGAAAAAAAAAAAATTTTAAAAAAATCAAAATTAAAAAAATAAAAAAAAAACCCACATGAAGTAATTAAAGGAACACTTCCTGGCAGTGATGACAATGTCTATGTTTTTTTCCATTAACATCCCTCCTCACCCAGGGCTCTGGAGGTTATTTTCCCATGTATGTAACCCAGTTGTAGAGAATGGGGATGCCCATTCACTCATATCAAAACAGGCTGCAAAGGTTTTACTGTTCACCGTAAATTTATTTCTCTGAGAAATAAAATCAAGAGAAGGATGGAAAATAGGACTTTTGATGTGACTCTGCCACAGGAACCTGCAATCTGAGTCTGATGCTTTGTGAGCTGCTGATGAATATGGTGTGTAACCCTGCATGGTAACCTCTCACTCAAAACAACTCTGATAGAGAAGGGGGCAGCCCCACACACTGGCTGGGTTTCTGGATGCCAAGATACAAGCAGCAGAGCACAGCTGTGAAAAGCAAGTAGCAGCAATAAGGTAGCCCATCCACAGAGGCAAGTGGTCAGAGCTCCATGAAAACATCGCCAGGCTTTTTGCCATGCAAGAACTATCACTGCAGTCTTTTCAGACATCGCTTACAGCAGTTCACCCCTGCAACATCAAAGATGTCAGTGCAATGTCATGACCCTGTAAGATGCCACAGAAATCACTATCTCCACCTCTTTATAGAAGCAGCTAAAGGTTAAGTACAAACAGCAGGAATTCCTCTCGCCCGTCACTGTGACAGAGACCATCCACTCCACACAAAGGGCCAGCCAGGTATCTCACCTGTGTGCATGACAACTATGCAGACTCCTTTCAGGTGTATTTTCAGGAAGAGCAGACAGACCAGATCAATTTGAAACTAAAACACAACTTTATAATGGAGGGAAGAGGAAAAAAAACCTCACAGCTTTAGAGATTTATTTGTCAATCTATTTGCTGACAGCTTGCTTGAGGTGAATTTGCTGGCAGTAGGACTATGTTGGAAGAGATTTTGATTCTTTGTAGTCTCTTATAACTACATCAGACTTCCCTAAATTACATTAAAAATCTCACATCCTATTGCAAGCTTAGTATTTGTGTTATATTAATAAACTTAGATTTCCCAGTTCCTAAATTTCAGATGACAGCGTTCTACTGTTTACATAGGAAGCACCAATAATTTCTATCAGCTCTTATTGAGAAAATATCATCTCAGCAAGGTCTATCAGGAGAGACGGGGATTTTAAAAAAATGCAAAGTTTTTGGGGTTTCATTGTTGTTTTTTTAAAATATTTGGAATTATGTCACAACAAAGAAAATAGAGTTTAGGTACAAAGACAAGAGGTGATAATCCACAGCAGGAGTGGTGGCTATACGAATTCCTCCTTCACGTTTTTGCCATAGACGCTGTTTGTGTGCAGACAGAGATACTTCCCTCCCTCCCCAAAAGCGGTCTGACCCCACAGACATTTCTCCCAGACCTCCTTTGAAGGAAGGCTACGAGTGACGCACACGCAGAATTAGCGAGAGATTTGTCAGCGCCTTATAATTACAGTGCGCTTTCAGTCAGAATGACATTTTTTATTGTAAGCAACTAAGGGCAGAATGAAAGGAGATCTCCATGAAAACGCACTGCATATGGGTCTACAGGTGTCTTCTGCCAAAACCTGCCTCTTGTGTGGATTGCAATGGTGCCATTGCCCTCAGATGAATGGCAAACTCCAACAAGGCTGAAAATCAACACACAAGAACAGAACAGTTAATTACTACAGTGTACACAGTTCCCCGGGCAAAATACAGCACACAAAAAATAAATGAAACGGCTCCAATTTCTCTGGCTTCTTTCTAGAATAACTTTCCAAACCCATTGCTGTCCCACTCCTAATGGACAACCTTTCAAGAGAGAAGAACAGAAAATCCACAGCAGCATTTTCTTTAAAAGTTAAGCACATGGCACAAAGCTGAAGGTATTTTTCCTTATCCTAATAAAGCTCAGTTCAATATTTAGTTTGCTTCCAATCTTCAGACCAACACAGCGCACACACCTCCTCAAGCAACATTTTCTTTGACTGAAACACAGAAGGTGTTTCTGTAAGTGATCTGTCAGGGGGACCAACAAGAACTACTGTGGCTGTTCTACCTGTGACACTGAAAGAGGGGTTGAAATGGGTTTCAAGTAGTGAACTGCAAGATGAGAAACTCCAGCAGCGTTAAGAACGCTACATTTTGAAAGAATTATTTCAAAACGGGGGCCAAAAGCACCACCAAGCAAAACTCAGATCTTCCATAACTGGTGCGAGAGCTTTTGCACGCAAAACAGAAGCAGTGTGCTCCTAAAGAAATTTTCCTGCAAGATTTAGAAACAACTGCTGTGAGCTAGGCTAAGGGTATCAGTGCCACATCCCTCCTCTCCAGTTACACCTGAGTTACAGCAGAACTGCCCATCACTTCATTTCATTCTCATCTATAATAATAAATTTATTAGATCCATTGGACAGGACAAAACAGTGTTGCCAAGTGCTTCTGGATATGAAAAGCAGAGAGTGGGAGCTTTAATGAAGTTAGCTCTTAGTCATAGGAAGGTGATAAATGCAGAAAGAAAATATCTTCTTAATATTTATGTTGATTATTTTCCTAGGTTTAAAGACATTGGATGTTTCTCTGCCCTGCACCTTTATAGTCAGTCAATTACAGCAGCCAAGTCAGTACCTAACACACTGGCATTCTGATTTAACAGCCTTGCATTTGCAGAGGAGTGATGAGACAAAGCACAGGACAAAAAAACATAAAATAGGCCTTAACTCAGTTTCTTTTCTTTTAAACTCAGCTGCCATTCTGTTATGATTTACTTTCAGTGGAGGAAAATTTAGCCGGAGTTAAAGAGCTCAAATACAGTAACCTGTGTATACAGAACTTCACAGACTCTGAAATTTGCTAACATAGGCCATGGGAAATAAAGAGCTTGAAGTCTTCATCTGAGATACACTGAACTTCCTAGAGCAAACTAAACTGCACAATTCCTGTCTTGAATGGTCCCACTAAATGGCTCACAGTGTGGCTCTGCTATAGTCCCTTTACATCACACTGCCAGTGCAAGAAGTCTGTAACAGCAGAATATCCAAAAGCACATGGAAATCTTCAGCTGGCATGGAGCAGCACACCTGAGTCCTCCTCAGGGTCTGTCAAAAGGGCAGTATCTGGAGCAAAGGGATTTGAAATTACCTTGTTTCTTTGTACAGAAGAAAGCGATTGAGAATTAGCATACATTTGCCATTTTGGTATGGCAGGTCCCATTCTTCTGCACAAAACTGTGAAGTCCCTGGGAAGTGCGGAGTTCCCACAGTTCTCCTGTCCCACCACCAGTGCTGTAAGGAACCCAGGTGAAACTCAGAGCAGTCGAGAAGCTGCTTGAGGTTGCACTGCTGTGTGCTGACCATCTCTAGAGGTAGGAGGCTGGCTCACTGCAAGCCATCAGCAAGAACCTGCTTCTTGCACCTCCATCCATGCCCACATACTTTCATGTTTGATGTTAGGCTCAGGTCTTTCATTAAAATTTTCTTTAAGTCTCATTCTAAGCGACCATTTTTCAAAACCCTGTGAAGATCATCCTTCCTTAGCAGTGAGTATAAGAGTGAATCAATGCAAAATGTTTTCTTTTGCACACAAACGGAAACTCATTTCTTTCAGCCTGATGTTACTCTGTTCCTCAAGAATATCAGCCTTCTCTCTCAGCTGACACTTCGATAGCAGATGCATCAGCTCAGCATTTCCCAAGAACTTGTTAAAAATTTGCAGTACCTGAAACTAGATGCCTACACAGAAGTCTCATTCTGATGGGAAAAAAAAAGAAGTTTAAGCCCACCTCTGACACACTAATGTTGCTGTGGGATCTTTTGGATACACTCATTTTGTTCAGTATGAAAATGAACAAATACAAGAATCATTCAGGTCTGTCTACCACACAGCACTGGTGATACTAGATAACCTGTTTACAAAGTTTTCACATTTATGTGAGTCAATGCAATGCACACTTGCCCAGATATAAAAATAAATGTTATATAATGCACAGATCACAGAATCAATACGCTGGTTGTGTGCACCAAATAGAAGAAAATAGCACAGGAACTCCTATGCAACAACTGTCCTGAGAAGCAGAAGAAGCTGCAGTTCTAAACCTGAGTCATTTGAACCAAAATTTGGTCTAGTTTTGTGAGCACAAGTGACAATAAAGACAATGAAGCCACAAATACAGCAATCCTGTCGGTTTATTCATGAACAACAACATAAATTAGGCACAGTCATAAATGTTTAGCATCTTCAGATGATGTGTCTAGGCTCATAAAGGAAATATTTATCCTCCAGACTGACACAAACTGATGAAATAACACTATTAGTAATGATTCTGAGAGGGGGAGAGATTAAGAAAGGAAGTTCAAAAGTGAGCATGTTGCAACTTAACCCATGGAGGGACTACCACCTTCTCACTGGAGAAAGAAATTTGAAAAGTAGTATTTGTCTGGCAGTTTCACCTTTAAAAGGCTATGTACACATTAACAGATGACCACATGAAGATATTTTAATGAAACATACATTTCCATCTCCAATTTTTATCTGCGAGTTTAATGCTTGCATGATGTTCATGATTGCAAAACAAGTTTTCCATAACACATAGGAATAGACAAGTACCTCCTCCCATACCAGTAAAAAGCCTGTATCCATCTTTATTAGATGACACTGTGACCCAACTACACTAGTACAAATCAGGAAAAACTTCCCTGATTTCACAAGTGCAAGGAAGTAGTATCTCTGTAATCTTAATGGTATTCAAGGGGAATTTGTATTGATTATTACAAGATATTCATATATTTTCACTTGGATTTAATCTAAAAATTAAAATTATATGTAAGCTTGCTTTATTTCTAAGATCTATAGGGATTTATACAACATAGCCTAGCAAGATACACAGTTTTAGCAGAGCAGTCTGCTCAGGGAATCCTCAGATTTTAACTTTCGCACAGCAAGTCTCTGGGAAAAAAACAGACACCTGTTGCTTTGAAAAGCCTCACTTCTCCCTAAGACAGCGAGCACAAACAAACTGCACTCTTCAAACAGCTACAACACAACCAGTCTTAAAATTCCTAATCTCTCCTCACATCTTTCCCTGCCCCAGCAATCTTGCTTTTTGTGTTTGAGAAGCAACACAATCTGTTACATACATCTTTATGCAAACTGAGAAAAGGCAAAAGGTCAGGGAATTTGGAAACACTGGTGAAGCGAACAAAGAAAGATTGCAAACAAAGCCAAGGCTCCTAAGGGTTCTTGTTTTGGGCTCATCAGAAGGAAACGCAGCTAGCAAGTTGGAAACCTGCAACCTTGAAGCCCAGGCTTTCCCAAGGTATGGTTCCAAAACCAAAAGTTCTGCAAACGTCTCGGGGAACTCATGCCAAAACCCAGCCAAAGGATTCAGAGCGGCTGCGTATCAAAGGCAAGTTTCTTGGGTAGAAGAAAATAGAGAAGGCAGAATGGCAAGCCAACCCAGCCAAAAGTTGCAGGGCATCTATATGTTTTAAAGGCATATATTGACAAAAGGCAGTTGTCAACAGCTGTCTTTTACCTGTACTTACCAGAGCTGCAAGGAAAGACAGGAAAGGAGGAGATGAGAAAGACAATGAAGCAAAGAAGAGGAATGAAATCAGGCTCACCAATTGTAAAGCTATAGCCATCAATGCTGAAAGTAGCACTCCGGCATTTTTTAAATCCTTCCTTTCTGCTGCTTGGCTCTGTCATGATCCTGCCAGCTTGTACTTTCAGCAGCTGCCTTTCTCTCCCCCGTGGAAGCAGAGGGCTGAAGCTCGCTCTTAGCTGCCCTTGAGTATCTGCCTGTGACAGCACGCACACCCAACCTCACACATCTCCCGGCGCGGGGAGCCGAATCCAAGAGGCATGCACCCAGCAGCTTTCTCCTCCCCCAGACACTCTCGCTGGCGTGTTACCGATGTGCCTACTCAGAGTTTAACAACTGGTTAGAGGCTCCGGTATCTAAACCAGCAGTCAATTAGTGCGACACTACCAACTCAATAAGCCAGCTGCATCTGTCAAATCTCTGTGTAGGAGTCAGCACACAATTAAAAAAAGATGAAGGGTTAGATTTTGCTGTGATCTACCCACTGATGCTCCTTGTATTCCCTGCTATGCTGCAGCCCCTGCTTCTGCGGCTCCCTTTGTGCTCATGGGGATTTCTAACTCGCAGCAAATTGTGCTCAGATTTCAGCCCTTCAAATACAAGCAGCATGTTTTAATCATTCGAGATACAATGAATCAACCCAAGATTACAGTACACTGTCAATCACCTACTACTTTTTCTAACAGCAAGTCTCTAGCAACACAACTGGCAGCAGAACGCAAGAGATGATCGGTAAGTAAGAACATGACTGTGGGAAAACAACAAAAGTAATTGAGCAGTAATGATGATAAACTGAGCAAAATGTTCACACACACAAAAAAAGTCTTCCGAGCTCTTCCTCCTCCTGGTGGTTCATCACATGGTTTGTAAACTCCTCTCTGCAGTTTTTTTACCCAATTATGTTTAAAAATGTGAGTCAGAGTGCTTGCAGCAATCCGCTGAAAAAGGCAGGCAAATCATCCCTCTCCTATGAACAGGCAAAATTTAGAGTCAAGGCTGGCAAAGTTTCCACAGAAGGCTAGCAGCAAGCCAAGGTTTTATAAATAGGTATCCAAGAAAACACTCTCAATATCTTAATGATCCCAGTTCACATAAATCTATGCAATCCTTTCCTTTTTCCTGTAATGTGTGTTAATATAGAAACATGCTACTAAAGTTCTCCAGTCTTTTCAAGTTCCCAAGCTTAAAAGTAAATTCCAGGTAAATTCATCAGATTTTGCATTGTTCTGGGTTGAAACCACATGGAAACAGTTTCAGGAAGACTGCCATTAAAATAATAGCTGAGACACAGTTTGCTAAAAGCTCGCCCAATGCACACCAAAATGTTTACAAAATACCTGTAAATCCAGTCTGTGTTTAAGGCATAAACCTCAATTGTGCCTTGGTTTCTCAACAAGAGCTTCAGTCAGAAATATGGCGCTTTAAATCTCTTCAAAGGGTGGAAGAGAGTCACTACTGAGCTCCAGTAATTTAAATTCCACTTAGTTCTAGCCCAGTGAAGAGCCTCAGCCTGCTCTGTTCAGATTTTTTTAATGACTTGGTTTCTCAGTAATACAAGGCAAGTTCATTAAGAAAAAAGCTGTTAGTAGTGAGGATTGATTGTTTTTTAATAGGAAGAAGGACCTGATCTTCCAGGTTTCTTGGCCTTTCAAGACTGAAGTGTGAAATAATAACTAACTTTGGGTGCAGTTATTTTTGACCTCTGAAGGGGAGGCACAGCTCAGAAATTTAGAAGAGTTGCTGCTATTAAGGCAGTCACTGCAATGAAGATTTCTCAAGCAGTTTACTGGACTCCATCAGGTAGCTGCCTCTCCTAAACAATGTAGAAAAACAGTCTGAGTAGAAAGTGTTTCTAAGGCATCATTTTCTCTGTCACTGGCCATATAGGCCACACCACACTCATGCTCTAAGAAAGCAAAAGCATGGAGAATTACTCACGCTATATCTAGAAAGCACAACGTTAAATGTTGTCTACAGGAAAGGAAAATACTGGAACTGTCAGGATTGTTGGGGTTTTTTAAAATTTATTTGATTATAATATCTTTTTCCTTAAGCCATAATGGATTGATTCATGAAGAAAAACTGTGGGAAGATATCAGTGATGATCACTTTCAGTCAAGTTCCTTAGTTTCAGGAGAAACTTTCTTCCAAAAAACAGACAGCGCGCACAGTCTCACTCCCCAGCTTGGACCATGAACTCACATAGGAAGCAGGAGAGTTGTGTTAGCATTTTTCTTCTCAGGAGAACATCCAGGTCACCAACGTACTGCCACGTTGCTCATTTCTGACCTCCTTCCTTGGGGCTTTGGCCACTTTGTATGGATTGCTAGAGAGAAAATGACCTGGCCATTCAGCAGCTGGGCACACCTGAGTTAACATGCAACGTTACCTTGTTCAAGCCCCAACTAATACCAATTCAAGTAACTGTTATAATTTGAAAAGCTTATTTAGGTCGAAGTGAACAATTCCCTCAGGAAGAGTAAAGGCAATCACTCAGCAGGGCACAGTGATCAAGTAAGGCTGGAAGCCAGACCTCCTGCACCCCTGGAGAGGGCCCTCCACAGGCTGTTTGCAGTGGGATGCGCTCTCCCTTCCCAACTGCAGAGGTACTCACACCTCGGGGTGAAAAGGGAAAGCTTTTGACCTGCAAGTTTTTCAAGCAGGAAACAGTTTCTTCCCAGCTCTAGTAAAAAATTAATCCAGCTGCTCAAAGAATTACCAAATCGTATCAGTAACTTGATACCTGATCCTATCTGATTCTTTGCATTCTGCTGTTTGGCTCTTGGCTAGATTTCAGCTCTGCCATTTACATTCTGCTTTCCCAAACAATCCCTACAGATTCACTCAGGGTACAGGACATTTTCTGCCTTCCACTGCCAGGCAGTTACCAATACAGATTGTTAGACAGTCCTTGTGGCTGCAGTTCAGTGCCGTGTAGAGCAATCCATGTATGTCATTTGTAAACCACCTGGGGATCCTTTGAGATGAAAAGCACAGTGCAAATTGAAAATATTTATTATTATTGCTGTAAACAGACCAGGGTATCCATGGTAACATTTAATTTGTCAACACATAAAACAGCAGTTACTTTAATATTTTCCCTTTACTTTTCAACATGTAGAAGAGTTAGCCTGTTTTCAGGAAGTCTATTTTAATCAAAAGACCATAACAAATTAAACCAAATATCCATCCAATCTGCTGTCCTCCAACCTACATGTTAGAGGAAGCTGTGAAAAAAAAGCTCAAAGGCATAAGTTATTTCAGTCCTATGTCCTCTGGCTCCTGTAGTGTGAGAAAGGGAAAGTAAAAGCATTCAGTAAAACCCTAGCCCCATGGAAGTCAAGGACAAAACCCCCACTCACTTTGGGAGGGCTGGAGCTCCATGGTTTTCCATACTCCTGTTGACTCAGTTCCTAACACAAAGTTTCATGGGAGCAGTGGTAAACTCAGAGCTCAGACACCCATATGCTTTTATAGTACCTGACACTGAAGTTAGCAGAATTAGGATCTCTGAATTTTTATCTTTTCAGAAATGTCTCAGGTATCCTAAATCAACTGACAGCTTGACTTTGGATATTAAGAGAAAAAAATAAAAATGCAGCCCTACTGGATCAGAACAAACATCCATTGAACCCAGTGCCATATATCCAGCTCTGTATCATATCTCCATCATTGCCCAGAAAGAGATGCAAAGAATAAAGATGCTAACAATGATCAAGAACAACCAGGCTGTTATGATACTAGACAGGCAGCCACTACCAGCTCAGGCACCTCCTGAGCCAGCTGTGTTTTCTGTATGTTCATAAACAGCCAAAAGTTTTCTGTTCAATCAGCTTAAAGCCCCAGTACCTTCAGCATCCTTTGCAGAGAGGTCCACAGCTTGACTAAACACTGCATGAAGACTTCTTGCTTTTGTTTGAACCTCTCTCTTTCTCACTACGTGGTTACTCTTTAGGCTAATACTTTGATAACAATATTGATTCTGAAGCCTTCTGGATATGAATCCAAAGGTGAGGAACAGTTACATGGGTGGCAGAGGGGTCCCCAGCATGCAGGATTTCTAGTGGCAAGGAACCCCTGAGACTGTGGGTTCCGGTGAGAACGGATCACAGAAGCACCAGGCAGGTCCTGTCTTTGAGAACGTTGTTTGGATCACCTTACTTCCACAAACTTCAATTGAATCAGTTGTACAAGCAGACACTTTCCAGAGCAGATTTAGAGGGCGCTCTCATCACTGGTGTCAGTGTCACCTGAAAATATTTAATATCCCAAAGAAGAGCTCAGCACTTTTCAGGACTAGGCACGACGCACAAAGAATTGATAAATCTCTTAAGAAAATGTCTTCCAGCTTCAGAGAAGAAATTCAGCCGAAATCCCCTGAGGTGCTCGGTATACTTCTCACAAGCAGCAATGCAGTTATGTACTGAGGTTGTTTATGGAGAGATGGTATTCTTTTCAAAAGCTTTTTTTTTTTTTAAAAACTGTTTCCTAGAAGTAGTCCGTCTGCATGTTATGATGATTTTATCAGACTTGGTCACTGTCAGGAATATCCACTACATTTAGGTTATTTTTAGGTGTGACAGCCAGAAGGCAATATGACTTTTTAATGCTTGGCTGTTCTGATGCTTTCTGCTTGCTTCAGGCTCTACCATTTTCTCCCTTACCGAACGCTGACACAAGGAACAGTCTCCAGTGTGCTGGAGTATTGTCTTGGTTTATGCTATTTTAGATTTCCCAATATACACTTATTTTGGGTTATTTTAAAGTGACTTCACACCATGAGTGAAAATGCAAATGCATCCAACAAATTCCAGGCACAGGAAAGAAAAAAAAAAAAAAAAAGTAATATTATTTTGAGCTTGGACTTCACCTTAATTATTTCAAGTAGCTCTGCAACTCAGAGGAAATGCATTGTTTTCTTTAGAAACACAGGAGGAATCTATACCATCTAATGTTAGGCACCTAGCTGAGGTGCCTAAATGAGGAACCCTGAGGTTCCCCCTGCAGTGAGCAGGCAACCCCAAATGTGAGCCAGAGCTCCTAAAATCCAAATTTCTGTCTGGAGAACTTTCTCTCCTTGGAGGACCAAGGGAGCCTGAGGTGTCTAACCCCTGGAAGAGGCAGCTTAGCGAAGAGACTAAAATTGATCAGCAGGATCCTTGGCAATAGCTTACACGTTCTCCAGACTGCCTGCAGAGAGTAACATGGTAAATTGTGGTCCTCTTCCAACTAGACACAACCCACTAACAACAGTGAGGTCCAACTTTTGTGATGTGTCCAGGAAAAGTGCAGTATTAAACTGCCATATCATATAGCTTTCCAGTGCAACTTGTAATGAGGCAAACTAATTGGTGAAGGAGCATCTGGTCTGGACATTTGCAAAGTTAAACGATGGGAAAGGCTGTAGTAGGAAAGGAGAACGTGAAGGCTTTGAAAGATCCCTGTAAATAAACGTCCATGTATTTCCTTCACACACTAACTTGTAGTCCCTAGCATCACAACAGCCAAAAGCATCCTGTCTCTGGCTGTATTTCCACCTTTAAAGTGAGATTTTTCTCCTTGTTTGTTTGGTGTTTTTTAAACAAATAACAGAATTTCAACAGCAAAACGTTTTTATTGCTTTAATTCCACTCTTGTCTAAACAGTGCCCCTGATCAGATTTCATTTGTCTTTATGTTTTAATTTGATTTTTTGGTCTCATTTTGCACACTACTGAAGTATGATTCTACAGTGTAACGTGATTCCCCACATTACAGTGGCCATTCTTGAAAGCAATTCAACCAAAATCAGAACCAATAAAAACTGTACCATTACACAACAACATAAAGCTTGGGGTCATGGTGTTAAAAATAGGCTGCAAAAGAATTAATGCTACATAAATGTGATGACAGACTCCTGCTTCCAACAACTTTCCTGGGACTGTCCCACAATTAAGGCGATCCTGAAAGACTTTCCATCTTGTCAGAGAGAGACTTCTGATCCTCACGGTACTTGCACTGTAATTTACTTTGTTGATGAGTTAGCCTTCATTCCTTCCCACTGCTCCTTTTTAGAAGTCACCACATAGTTAAACAGCAGCGACCAGTTAGTGCATGCATCCAAATCATTGCATCCCTTTTGACTCTCTGGCAGGCATCATTCTCCCTGGTGATCTGAGCTGTGGCCAGTCAAATCATGAAAGCCATTATTTTGCTTTCCAAGTCACTCATACCACTAGTGGGTTTTCCCCTCCTTGGATTTCCCTCTTCTCCCTCTCCCACAGTCAGTTTTAAAGATATTTCCTTGTGCTAAAGGAATCCACAGTAATGCTTTATCTCTGATGTGAAAACCTCAAGGGCACACTACACTAGACAGACCAAGGAAGTAGATTATTTGATGGTGCAAACCAGTGCAACTTTGCCAGATTCAGCAAAGCTGCCCTAGCTCTTAAGATCAAGATCTGCTCCTTCCCCTCCAGCCTGGAGGGGAAACTGAGCTGCATTGCTTGAATAGCTTATCAGCCAGTGTCCTGAATGCCAGCCTCCTCATATCAGTATTTGGCTTTTCACGTATCACTGTTCCACATGGTAACAGTAGATTAACTACTTACCCTCCCAAAGGAGTCAAGAGCATTGCTTTTCCCTATTTTTATGTGTTGTGTATATATGTGCTTTTACCTATATTACATATGTTACTTCTGGCTAGATTTTAATTCAAATCGTGGTCTGGAAAGGCTAAAGTGTAAAGTGTTCAAGTTATCATGAGAGCTGCATTCTTCAAATTACCTAAAAAAATTAAAGTGCCCAGGTAAAAATGACAACCTAACACCCTACGTCTGCTCAAAACCACTCCCTCCCCGAGCAAGCTGCTCCTTCAATCATACCAAAACCAGTAAATAAAATGGGCAACAACTACAGCTTCTCTTAGCAGATACCCAAAACTGACTGCTACAGCCAGGCAGTTCCTACACCCAGATCAAAGTGTCCTTGATGCTAAATGTATGTAGCCTATGTTCTGTTTGCAGAACGGGCTGTTTTCCTTGTTGATAGACATACACTTGAATAAACGGAAATTAAGCCTCAGAAAGGAGGTTTGAAATGTACACACAACACACCCGCACACACAAATTACTTTTTATAGCACATGCAATACACTGGTGATTGTTCTACCCTATCTCTTGAGAAAAGGGCAGTGCAAAGCTGCCTTGTCCCCGAAGCAACTAAATCAGCAAATACTACTCTGCAAGGGAAGGGAAGAGGAAAAGGGGTTTCCACACTGCTTCAAGCATGTAACAGTAAGGGCCAAATTGAAGTGTACATTTGCCCTGGGTTCCCTGTACAGTTAACAGCAGGATGGAGGCCAGGTCACAGGGAATGAGCAACAGACACCAGACTGACCATCACTACGTACGTAGCAGATTTACTTACATTTCAAAACTAACTAATTCTATTGCTCTGATTAACCTGCTGAATTATTAAAAACTAGGTTCCCATATGAATACTTCAATCATCAATATACTCAGGCTAGTGAAGAAGCTTCCTTTGAATCATATAGAGTGTAAGATACTATTTTCTTGTTAATCAAAAGCCAGAGACTCAAAAAGCATTTTTTCATGCTTAGAATGCCCTTGTTGTCCAAGTCTATAATGCTTCAGATTATTTTACTGCTTTAATCTGATTTCTTAAAATTATATGAAAAGTGCATGCACTGAGAATTGCCAGCTATAATTTTTATATATACACATAGAAGCCACATCTTCCTAAAAAAGCCTGAAGCAGCAAAACTAGTTCAGTATGTCATATGCTATTTTAAGTATAAGAGACCCAGTACATAGTATCATTCCATTTGAGTGCCATCTGCCCTTTACTTCGTACTAATCTGCTCTGGGCAAAAAACTCTGTAGTGCAACTGGCAGCTTTCATCCCGAGACCTTGAGCTGTTAGCAAACTACCTCTGCAGAAAGTTGGGAAGCCTAGAAAGCAACTAATTTCATTTAAATTCCAGCTATTTGAAAAGCAGGCCCCCAGCCTAAGTTAATGAAGCAAACACCCTCTGTAATCAAGGAAGAGGCATAAGTACCTCCAGAGAGGGGGGCATTCTCCACAGAGTCTGACTAGCTTATGTGTTTGCCTAAAAACTCTGTGCGTGGCCACAAATGAGCCAAATCCTGCCCTGAATCATTAAGTACTAGGAGAGATCAGAGTAATTTACTCACTTGCAAGCTGGAAACAGTAAGCACCACTCCGCTGGTTTATTTAGGATTGCTGCCCCAATGATCAGGTCAGAGTTTGGGGTGGTCCGTGCCCATGTAGCAAGGGCTCTCCCCTGGTAGCTTGCCCATCCAAAGTCTGACAGTGTCAAGTCAAGCGGACAGCTACGCCCATGAACCTACTTTCTATGGGCATCTTGTTCCCAGCCCACTCAGAAGGGTCAAGAACAGAACAGGTATTGCCTGAAAACCACCTAACCCACCAAATACTTTCAGCCATGCAAATTGCTTACTGAGTTAGGACATACCAGTAGCACAAAAGCTAGAAGAGGTTCCTGGTTGTTGACAGTACCATGCAGATACTAAGGTGTGGCTGAACAGAACTGCTACCCATGAGACTGTCACTACCAATAATCTTCACAGAAGAGAAGCATTTACCCACATGCAACCAAGCCATCAGATAACCTGCACACACGCCTCATCCCAATACCCTGAATGACTTCAAAAGGAGAGACAAGGGGAATCAGACTAGTGGATTGGCAATGAAATAAACATCTTGGGCTGCGGAGGGAGCTGTATGTAAGGAGCACTGTTTCTTCATTGTACCTACACACACACAAACACACAGTGGTATTACTATAGTTTGGAGCAGGCGAACAAAGAAATAGGTGGATTGGGAAAAAAAATAAAATTAAAAAAAATATCTTAGAATCACAGAATGGTTTGGGTTGGAAAAGACCTTGAAGATCATCTCATTCCAACCCCCCTGCCACGGGCAGGGACACCTCCCACCAGACCAGATTGCTCAAAGCCCCATCCAACCTGGCCTTGAACACTGCCAGGGAGGGGGCAGCCACAACTTCCCGGGGCAACCTGTGCCAGTGTCTCACCACCCTCACCAAAAAAGACTGGTTTCATTCTATGTATGAACGTAATAAGGCAGACTGGCTCCTTTACACAACCCCATCACAGTTCGTTCTTTAATAAAATGATGCTTTACTATTTTTCTGCCCACAGGATCAATTCAGTGCTAGGAGTACCCAGACCACATAATTGCATACTAATACAAGAACTGGTAAGCATCATCAGATTCACAAACCACCCAATCATAGGCAGCAAAAACAAAGACATTTCATCTATGAGACTTCTCTAACTCTGCACACCCCAGACCACACTAGAGCCACACAAATTACCACAATTAAGATACAGGCCTGCAATGTGCAATGTGCCAGAGATCAAGCCAGGACACCCAAGGCAGCAGCAATACTTTAGGTCCCTGAACCAGTAGGAGCTTTGAAAGGTGAAAAATCCCAGAAGATTCAAGCAACCAGACCCCTTTTCCACATTTCAAGGAACAGCAAAAAAAGTGAGCAGGCAAGTAAGAAAACAAGCACAGCAATGGTCCTCACTAATTCCACTCAAGGGAAAAATTCTTCCTGACCCTCAGCTCTGGGTATGAGTTTAACACAGAACACAGAGCAGCAGAGATATTTTTCCATCATCAGGAGCAAACTGTTGTTTTAGTTTAATTGTCCCTATGCTCATAGCAAGTACTTGTGTCTTAAGAAAAGCAGAACTCATAGTAACTAAGTACACATTTCAGATGTGATACATGAGGCAATTAGCCTTGGCTATTAGCTAGAGAGATATTTGTATGTTGTTGTGCTGATATCAGTACTTGGCACATATTATTGCTGCTTAGAAGACAGACTCTTGAGCAATCCCTTTCGATAGGCCCTGCCTGACAGCAGAATACCAAGTGTTCACACAGAGCCAGCAGATTATGAAAACAAATGCAGGAAGGAATTAGTTCCCTGTAGATTCACGCAGCCTTTGCACATCCTTGGCAAAGCAGGCAATTTGGGAAAAAAAAAATTGTTTATAACTGGGCCTAATTAGCTTGGAGGAGGCTGAGGGGAGATCTCAATGTTTATAAACATCTCAAGGGCGGTTGTCAGGCAGACAGGGCCAGACTCTTCTCAGTGGTGCCCAGTGACAGGACAAGGGGCGATGGGCACAAACTGGAACACAGGAGGTTCAGTCTTAACATAAGAAAAAACTTCTTTACTGTGAGGGTGACAGAGCACTGGCACAGGCTGCCCAGAGAGGTGGTGGAGTCTCTGTCACTGGAGACATTTAAAACCCACCTGGACGTGTTCCTGTGTGATCTGCTCTAGGATCCTGCTCTAGCAGGGAGGCTGGACTGGATGAGCTTCGGAGGTCCCTTCCAACCCCTACCATTCTGTGATTCTGTGTAACCCCTACCATTCTGTGATTCTGTGTAACCCCTACCATTCTGTGATTCTGTGTAACCCCTACCATTCTGTGATTCTGTGTAACCCCTACCATTCTGTGATTCTGTGTAACCCCTCAGTTTGAAAGGGCATCTTTATTTCATATTTATTTTTTCAGTACTTATCTGCGGTTATTTAAAGAGGACAATGTACAACAGGTCACCAAGTCTAGCAAAAGAGGGGAGACTTTAAATATTCAACTATGAATCATTAATATTTTGACATGAACACAAAGACTTATTTTCACTTTCATGTGTATTTTCTAATGCCATTTTTTAAGAATTGCATGTTGCTGCATTCACTTCCATATAGTACTAATCTTCCCTTCCATCTGTGAATAGAGTCATGAAAATATTCTTTTGCATGAAGGATCAACTTTTCACAATAATAATTTCAGGAAGTTAGAAGAATCTGCACAAAGATGAATGACAATGATTGACGGACCTCCATCTTTGTGAAGGTGAAAGAAGTCAATTCAATGGAGTGAAGGTGAGTGAGCAGAAAAAGGGGATTTCCTCTGGAGGAGCCAGGTCAGCCACCGGCACCAAAGAGGGGTTCTCCACCCTTCCCCATGCTCATCCCTGCTGCACTGTCCCACCCTCTCCCTCACTGCAGTAAATTCATTTCACTTTCACAGCAAAGATCTGTTTAGAGATGAGCCAGATGAGCACCAGAGCTCAGGGAAAGTACTGGAAATTCAGCTATGATGTTGCCAGTATTCAGACTTGAACACATGAATCTGCTTACTCTTTATATGGATTTCCTTCCTGCTTTTTTTTTTTTAAGCATGAGTCTCATAAGGGCCCACAGTATCCACCTCAATGTAAAATTAAAGTCGCCTTGCACTGAGAGGAAGCAAGAAGGATGCAGCGTGCATATAAGAATGAGGCGAGACCATTTCCTTTCAGCAACAGAAGGCTGGAAGATCAGATTGCTGATCCAGCTGCATCCTTACCTAAATCAGTTT
Source organism: Podargus strigoides (assembly GCA_028020825.1). Taxonomy (NCBI): domain Eukaryota; kingdom Metazoa; phylum Chordata; class Aves; order Caprimulgiformes; family Podargidae; genus Podargus; species Podargus strigoides. Next base: position 9,141,620 of record CM051623.1, on the reverse strand, counting down.
TGCATGTACATTGTGGCTTTGGACCATCTTTCGTATATAAAACCTACTGCAGGGCAATCCACTCAGACCTGTGCAGTCCTCTCAAAGAAAGATCCAGAAATTCCCAAGGCACAGCCTTGTCGCTGAAGCCAGGCTCCTGTTGGCACTTCAGCTCAAAGGACCCCTCACAGTCCAAGCTCTGTGGTACCTTGGTGCATATCTCATTGAACCTTAGGGATGGAGTATCAGTACTGAGCCTCCTCTAGAAGTTCCCAGCTAATAGATAAAATAGTTAGCATCGCTTGTCAGAAATAATTAATCAACTTGAACATCTCTAACAAGGCCAAAATTTAGTAATCAGATGATAAATGCATTTTCTATCTGTCATTATTAAAAAAAAAAAAAATAGCAAGGTTTGTCTTCCTCAGGGGACAAAGTCATTGGAAGCTGCAAAGAATTCAGCTTTAGCAAGCTCAAATGACTTCCTCCTCCCAAAGCTCATGAGAATATGGACACCTAATGAAGTTACAGAATACCAGGACCATGAGGGCACTAAAAAGTCTTAACAGCCCTGACCAGCCTCACCTTCCCCTACACCCTCTGCCTAGAGCCCCAGCCTGAGCTTTGTTGTAGGTAGCCCAGCCTCTTGGATGAGCCTCAGCCCTACATTCTAGGTAGCTCGTCTCCTGAACAGACACCTTGTGTGGAGGTTCCAGCTCATCTCCATCCCACTCATCCAGATGGACCTGGGACCTCTGCTGCAGCCTTCTCTCCGGCTGCATCATCTGCTACCCCCAGCCAGATTGTGGACCAGGCTCATCTCCTCACTCATTACTAGCCCCTGGCTCTGCCCACTTAGTTCAGACCCCAACAGGACAGCACCCCATGGGTAAGCACACAGCCTGTGCCAGGGTCACCCACAGCTCCTTTATTGTCTGCCCTTAGGGAGCAGCCAGCCCTCACTGCTCCCTGCAACAGAAAGTCTTGTGCAAGCACGTACACTACAAAGATAATAAATCAGAGTGCTTGAGATCTCTTAAGGCAGGAAGGAAAGAATGCTAGACTCCTTTTTAATTGTCTGTCATACAGATGCAGTACATCCACTTTCCTCCCGGTCCAAAGGACCCTACTAATGCCACAGCTGCACTTCCTTTTCACAGTAATTCTCACATTGGCCATGCCATCAGATGAGTCAAGAGGAAGGCCAGGGCTTGAGACAAGTAGGCTTAGAGTCACCACAGGACATAAGGCTGTAAAGAGGTTCAATCCACCTCAACTTTTCCTGTGATATTTGCACCTCTTCTTGCAAGAAACTGAAAAATTGTGCAGGCAGAGAGAGAAAAAAACAGAGCAGTTTTTGCAAAGCTCAGGTGAGCTTTTCAATTGCCAAAGAGCGAACACATTGCCGTATGTGTAAAAATTCTAGGTCCGCTATTTAAGGAAACAGTCAAAAAACAATAAACAAACCATTTCATAATAGTAAACAAACTATTAAAATATAAAAATAAAACACAAACCCCACAAGCATAAGTTTCAAACCTCTTTGGGACGTAAACATACACAAAAGTGCTTGTAAAGATAAGAGATTTCTGCTAATGGTTTCATGTCATTAAGATAGAAAACATGATTTTATGCCATTTTTCTCATGCATTCACAAAAACCTTCTGCTTTGGGATTTGCTAAAACACTTTTAGTCACAAAAATATGCTTTTGGAAAAAACACTGAATTATTATATTATGTAGCACTAGTATGTGTTAAGTAGATATTTCAACCTTTATTAGATTAACAACATCTTGACTTCAGTACAGAGTTTTTGATCAGAAATGTGACTAAAATCTCAGCTGAGAGACCACAAACTCATAAAATATGCATTTGGAATGTTAGGCAAGAAATTGTTCTGACCAAATTTACTTGAAAAAATGTTTAAGAAATAGTAAAATCCTGAAAGTAAACGGAATCTAGTCTTGTATTTCTGTATCTGCATTTTAAATGCAGCTTGACAAATCTTTGCAGTGATTCACAAAAACCATCTTTATTTAAGAGACATCCTGGTCTCTTTGATGCTTTTCATAGTAAGTAATTATTCTGTATGCCTTGCGGTACAACCCTGTTCAAATTAGAAAGTAAAATCTCCCACAAAGAGCAGCGTACTGCCTTCAGCTAGTCAAATATGACAGAATGCAATTCTTCCCAGTCAACACTCTTAAAACTGCTTTCTAGCCCAGTACACCTGAAGACTTTGCCACAAGCAGTAAATTCAGATCTCAAGTTTCTTTCTGAAATCCTCCTGTTGGGCTACATGGACTCCCTGGTGCATGAGATGTCATGATGAGGGAGAGCCTGTGGGATGTGCCTTCTGGTGACAAGTGCATCCCAGCAGCATCACATTAAGCTCTGGGCCTGCTAAGCAAGCTGGCCCTGGGACAGCCTCCCTCTCCTCATTCATGACTCCAGGCACCAGCTGCAAGTGGCCAAGGGGTCACAGATCCCACTTCCTCCTGATGCACAAGACCACGAGAGTAAATAAAGGCTGAGGTGCCAGGCTGCAGGCACAGGAGGGATAGTCCCCCCTGCAAGAAACATGGTGCAGTAAATTCAACAGGTTTGTAGTTTGTCACAACATCAACATCTTTTGTGTGCAACAGCACACAGATAAACCTTAAAATAACATATACAGACTAGTGAACACACTTCATGGAAATTAGCAACTGTATCTGCTCACCTGTATGTCACGAAACCTATATGGCTGATGGCAAAGTCATTTCTCTCATAGTTTAAGCAGTAGTGATTAACCCTCCGGGCTTTGTTCTGGATTTACTGTATTTTCTTCCCATGTCTTTGAACCAGGTCTGTGCAGCTGAAAAGTCACAGTTCTCTCTTGCCACCCAGCAGCTCCTCAGGGCAAAGGAATACCTGGTAAAGCGAGCTGACCTAGTTGTCTATCTGGCAAGTGTCACGATATATGTGCCCTTGTTCCCCTCAATTTGAAGAACTGGAAGAACACTCATGGAGTTCTGAATTTTTGAGACGTTCTCCATTACGCAACACGGAGCAGGCAGCACTCGTCTGCCACGGATTTGTAGCGGTACGAACGTTACTCATTACTAACGCCCTGCCAGCCAGCACCTTCCACTCCCATCTCCTGACGCACTCCCCGGTTGCCAAGTCAACTTGTTCAGCTCTCAGAGAGCTCTGAAACAGGGAACATTGAATGATTGCTGCTGCAATCACAAATAAGAAGGTTTAAAAAGAAAAACAGCCTTTTACTTGCTGAAAGAGAGAGAAGGGAATGGCAAAGTGACTCTGATGGTTCCACTTACGGATGCTCAGGCACTGACTCTGCACAAAGTGTGAGAAGGGAGAGAGGTGAGAAATCAAGGTGTTTGATAATAAGCTAGCAGAGTTCATCTCTAAGGAGCTTTCAAGAATACAACTCCTGTCTTTTCAGGAACATTAATGATCAATTTTTCTTTTTTCCCTTACAAAGATGTCCTTGGCTAACAGCCTAAATCAGACCTACAATACCCCCATGTACAGAATGTGGACATTATACATGCCATCTGAGCAGCTCTCCAGCACCTCTTAACATTTCACTGGCAGACAGAACTGGTTTTAATAGTACAGCCATTTCCAGCAGGAAGATCTTCAAGCAGGCAAGCATTAATTAAAGAAAAGTCCAACACTATAAAAACATTTAAATGAGATTTATGAGTTTACTTACCCTTTGATGGGAGCGAAAGAGGTCATAGTTGTGTTGGGAGAGGGAGGGTATTTTTTACTTCTATAAACACCTATATGATTCCGCTGAAGAGCATGATTCAACAGGCAACATATATATATATACACACACGCATGTTTTAAACACACTACAAGCTTAAGGTAGGATGACATGACAGAAAATGCATATGGTGGTATCTGAGACAGACAAATATACATTAACATCTTCTCATAGAAACAACAGGCAGGTTGACAACTACATTGTCCTGCTTCCCATGCCCCAGCACTGCTCCTTCAGTACAGCATTTGCAGTTCAACTTTTTAATCCAGCTTTGTGCCAATTAAGAGTTCTCCAATTTCCCGTTCTCTGGACTGTTCCTGTGATTTAAAGATAAACTCCCATGAACATACCTGGTCATGGTGGTCTAACAAGTAAGTGTATATTATCAGACCCAGGGTAACCTGCAGTGGTTACCAGAGGTTGCTTAATGAAGTACTGCGTGCAGCAGTGAAGCCTCACAACCCGCATTCCAGTTCTCAGGCTCAGCTGCCTGACCTAAGGCCCAACTGTGTGAGATGCAGTGGAATGACCTTGACTCAGCTTTACTAAAAAAAAAAACAACAACAAAAAAACCACCACACAAAAATTCTGCTGCACTGTAAAAGAGAGAGCACCAACTAAAGCCAGCAAGAGAATAAAAACAAAGAAATTGTGGAGTCACTCCAGGACTCAACAAGGAGTATCACTAAGAAAAGGTATAAAACTCAGAATGGGGTCAAGAAGATGGATACGTGGCAAGATAGACAACAGCAGGCAGCACTTCCTTACCTTCCTGAGGACTGCCTGGCCAGCAGAGACTGCGTGCCTTCACTGGGGTGGTGAGCACATTCACACTTAGCCCTAGTAGCATGTTACTCCATGCTTTACCTAAATTGCTCCATACTCATAAACTGTGTATAGTCCTGTTTTCAAAGTGTCTGCTCATAGTAAAACATGTCCCCAGGCCCCAGAACGGCTTCTGAGGGGAAGATACACAGAGAAGGAGGAAAGGCATTTATGATGTAGTTGAGGACTAAACCAAAACCATCTAAAGCAGATGCTTAGGTAGCAGCCACAGAGGCTTTCTGGAGAAGTACAGATATGACTGGCCTGTTAAAGCCAGCAAGGAGAGAATACGGGGCAAAACACAACACTAGAAAAAGCAAATGAGGAGTCAAAATTTAAGCATAAAGTGTTTAAGGAACAGAATCAGCAATAACAGGCTCAAAAGTGTGCTTCTGCTGCAAAAGGCTGGTATTTGACACCTCAGATAGAACACCTCCAGGCAGAATGCAACCTCCAAAGCTATTCCTGGACCATTAGACATGCAGATGTCTGACCCAGGCCAGACTGAAGAATAAGGTTACACATGCTGGGCATATTTTCATGGCAGCACAAAAGTGTGAAACTAAAGAAAAGGGAAAGAGGGAGCTTTTGAGCCACTCTGTGAAGATGCACATGCACAGACGGGCCACCCATATGGAACGAACAGGGCAGCAGAGAAAGGACACCATCTCCAGGCCAAGGCAGGAGCCAGAGGTCAAGCTTTGAAAGCTCAGGCTGGGAAAGGGGATTGTGGCAGATAGGATACATGAGCTGCTCCAAGATATGGACTTCACTAGTGATGGGAAAGATATTTGCAGTACATGGTTTGGAAAATGTTGATGATCAAAGGAAAAAACAAGTGATTGCCCACCAGTACCCTCATGTAAGAGGTGGCTGAATTGACTAGGCAGTGGGAGCCAGCAGATGAACATGACAAAGTAGAACTACTCAGCTCCCCCAGCCCCCAGTCTATCACCTTTGGGCAGACAGCAGTACTCAGGAAGACAATGCAGAGCCTTCAAACATCTTGCAAGAGCTCTAGGGTTTGAAGTTAGAAGTTCAGGCTCTTTATATCAAGTTCTTGCACCAGGAGAGAACACTACTGAACTGATATAAAGTGTCCACTAAGGAAAGCACAGTAAAGAAATTTTAGGAATTAAACAATGTTTTCACACAGCTGGACACTCCAAAAGCTCATGGCAAATACAGAGGGTTAATCAGTTCTGCCCCACTGACAACTGCCTGGCCAGCAGAGACTCATCACATATGTGCATTGTGCTGGTGAGCACATTAATGGTTAGCCTAGCAGCATGTTAGTCCCAGCTGTCCACTCTGTCTACACCAGTAGAGAAAATAACTGTCATGGTCATAAACTGTGTATACTCCTGCTTTCCACTGCCTACACACGGTTAAAGATGCCCATTAAAAATGACCTGAAGAACTGAGGTTTCTGGCCACAAAGTATTCCACAGGTCTTTCCCACCTCTGTGCCAGAGCTGACCACCTCCTAGGGTTGTGCTTGGTCACAACAGGGAAGTGATCCATATTAAAACCAGCTACTAGGACATTTGAGGGAGAAGAGTAATGAGGGTCATGTCCCTCATCTAGATTACTAGTAGGTCTACCAGAGTATAGAATAGGGAGGCAAACCAACAGGAGGAACCACTGGTTAGATGTCAGAAGGATGGTCACTTTTTCCATCGGTCTATCAAATGTGACCATGGGAGTCTATCTCAAAAGGTTATGAATCACCCATCTTTGATCCTCCTCTGCTTCCACTGGTGTTTGTGGGAGGTGTGCCTCATTAGAATCACAGTTCAGCTTGTCAGCAGAAGTTTATAGCAACAATAGGCTTTCCTATAATGCTTTCATTAATTTCTCCTTCAATCCCAAAACTACCTTCTACTGCAGGAGTGTCGAGTCCTGAAGCCAGACAGCCAAATAATAATGTAGGCAATGTGATCACAAAATACTAGAACTACAGCTTCAAAACTGCAAATTCACTTGCTGTCCTCTTTGGTGACTGTTTCTTCCACCAGAAATTATATTTACACTTCAGCTGCAGCCTGCAGTGGTTTTGACCCCACTCCCTGCCAAAAAATTGGGGTGGGGACGGGGAAGAAGGAGGGAGAAGGAGGGCAAGGGTGAGAAATAAGATTTTCAGAACTGCTTCAGGGATTTTTGAGACCTACTCATTTCCAATGCAACTCATTTTGATAGATAATAGGGTCCCAAGAAGTAATTTTGGAGGTAAAAGAGTGAAGCATCCAGTTCCCAGTAACTTTTCCAGGACTTGAACACTTAGCTGTTCAGCCTATCATTGAATATCTACCCCAAACACCTATGAGTTGTAGGGCTTGGTTTTGTTGTTTTTTTTTCCTTTCAATAAGTGTCTCAACTTCTCTACTCCCCAGAAAGCTTCCATTATTTTTTCTGGATTCTCCAGACAATGAATACACACTTAAACTTGTTTACATCAGTAGTTCTAAGCTTTAAGCTTACATGCCAAGGTCTGTAAGACAAAAGGTCCATAGCAGCATCTTGTTCCTCTTCCACAAGCTGCTCTCATTATAAGATAGAGCATTGAGCTTGACAAAATCTGTTATATAAGTTACCTGAAAATAAATACCTGGTATTACTCTAACCTGTGCAACTCTCAAGGTGTTCTAATGGTCTAAACATTCATTGTCACTTCTAATTCATATCCTCACAGTTCAAACACTTCACAGCTCCATTCCCCCATCGTTCTTCAAGCCCTGTCTCTGGAATCCCTTGAACACACAGAAAACAGCACACTGCAACCTGAGCTGGCCTTCCAGTCCCACAGATGTGTGGCATAATAACAAGATCTGCAAGCACTTGTACAATGCAGATATTGTTAGTACATAATAGCCTTGGGAAACTACAACAAATAAGAGAACATTGAACAAAAGGTTAAAAGATTTTTTTCTTAAAAACACAGAAGAGTCATTGGCATTTTATTTTACCTTCACATACAGAGAAAGGATTATCTGAAATCATTAAAAACTAAGTTACTGTATTTTTTTTGTTGTTCAACATGGTTTTATACCCTGCAGCTGAAACAGTAATCTGAAAAGGAAAGGCAATAATGTATTGCCCACCTCTCCTTACAACTTCAATTCCACAATTTCCTCCAGGTCCACTTAAAAGCCTGAACAATAAAATGACCCTACCCCAGCCCACGCTACCTCCCACCACTCTTCCAAAGATGGATCTTTGTCCAGCTTTTATCACGCTGAAATATGTCAAAGTAGTTTTTGAAGGAGAGGAAGAAAAAAGGGAAGGATAGAAAAAGATAAAAACCGAAAGATATCCCTCTTCTTAAAAGCTGACTATTGAAAAAATACCATGGGCAAATGTAACTGCTTCAACTAGTCTTTCCCATCCTGAATGCTACTTTTATTTTAAGATTTGGCAGAAGCTGCCTACATCTACAGCATGTTTGTGCTGGATTTTGCTGTGCAATAATATTAGAAAGATTTGTAGCTACTCACAACAGGGCAGGTGACTGAGCCATTTGGGCAGCCCATGGAGTTCAGAGCTGGTCTGCCACACAGGGGGTGAGCAGGTCTGCAGAGAGTGACCCTGAAGCAATAATAGTGACCACTTTCACAAACGCCAAATTTCAGCCTACTCCTCATCCCTCGGTCTCTCAAAAAGTGTAAAGACTATACTAATTTCAGAAGTTGCTGGAACAGCTATTTCTGAAAATCACACAATCACAGAATGGTTTGGGTTGGAAGGAAACTTGAAAGACCATCTAGTCCAACTCCCCTGCCATGGACATCTTTCACTAGACCAGGTTGCTCAAAGCCCCATCCAACCTGGCCTTGAACACTTCAAGGGATGGGGCATCCACAACTTCCCTGAGCAACCTGTTCCAGTGTCTCACCACCCTCGCAGTAAAGAACTTCTTCCTCATGTCCAGTCTAAATCTACCCTCTTCCAGTTTAAAACCATTGCCCCTTGTCTCGTCACTACAGGCCTTGGTAAAAAGTCTCAGTATTTCTTAAAAAGCCCCCTTTAAGTATTGAAAGGGCCACATAAGACCCCCCCTGGAGCCTTCTCATCCCCAGGCTGAACCAACTCCAACTCTTTGAGGCTCTCTTCATAGGAGGAAAGGTTATTCTATTCCTCTGATCACTTTCATGGTCCCTCTCTGGATCTGCTCTAACAGGTCCATGTCTGTCTTGTGCTGGGGACCCCAGAGCTGGATCCAGTAGTCCATGTGAGGGCTCACCAGAGCAGAGGGGCAGAATCACCTCCTCCAACCTGCTCATCACACTCTTTTCTATGCAGCCAACAACTCCCAGATTACCTCAGCTAACAGTATAAATACTAAAAAATATTTTAGTATAGACAAGAAGCTCAGGAGTTTTACTTACCTGGAGTTAATCCACACAAACCCTGGCTGAGGAGATAACAAGAACTGATTGTAACTAGCCACAGTCATATCAAAACCACATCTACTTTCTCTCCACTGTGGTATTTCATCAAAACAGTCACATCAGATCATTTCAAAGTAAATCTAAGATAAGTTTGCACCATCCTCTTAGGGTCTGACTGGGCTGGAGTTGACTTTCCCCATAGCAGCCCATGCAGTGCTGTGTTTTGTATCTGTAGCTAGAACGGTATTGATAAACCCACCAACACTTCGGCTATCGCTGAGCAGCGCTCACACAGCATCAAGGCTGTATCTCCATCCTGGGGTGTATTAGAAAGGGAGTGGTTAGTAGGTCGAGAGAGGTTCTCCTTCCCCTCTATTCTGCCTTGGTGAGGCCACACCTGGAGTATTGTGTCCAGTTCTGGGCCCCCCAGTTCAAGAAGGACAGGGAACTGCTCGAGAGAGTCCAGCGTAGAGCCACAAAGATGATTAAGGGAGTGGAACATCTCCCTTATGAGGAAAGGCTGAGGGAGCTGGGTCTCTTTAGCTTGGAGAAGAGGAGACTGAGGGGTGACCTCATTAATGTTTATAAATATGTCAAGGGTGAGTGTCATGAGGATGGAGCCAGGCTCTTCTCAGTGACATCCAATGATAGGACAAGGGGCAATGGGTGTAAGCTGGAACATAGGAGGTTCCACATAAATGTGAGGAAGAATTTCTTCACAGTGAGGGTGACAGAACACTGGAACAGGCTGCCCAGAGAGGTTGTGGAGTCTCCTTCTCTGGAGACATTCAAAACCCACCTGGACATGTTCCTGTGTGACCTGATCTAGGTATTCCTGCTCTGGCAGGGGGGTTGGACTAGATGATCTTTTAAGGTCCCTTCCAATCCCTAACATTCTGTGATTCTGTGATTCCAGCATCCCCTGCAAAGGGCAGCAGGCTGGGGATGGGTGAGAGGTCAGCAGGGGACACAGGGTACCCAAACTGACCAAAGGGATACTCCATACAACATCATTCTCAGCGATAAAACCTAAGAGAAAGGAGGAGGAGGAGGTGGTGCATTTATTAAGGGGTTGGTCTTTCAAAGCAACCACTATGTGTAACTGAGGTCCTGCTTCCCACAGTGTGGCTGGACATCACCTGCTGGGGTAAGTCAAAATAATTTTTTTTTTCCCACTTTACTTCTGCACACAGCTGTTGATTTTTTCCATTAAATTGCCTTTATCTCAAGCCATGAGGGCTTTAATCTTATTTTCTCCCTCTGTCTTGCTGAGGAGGGGGAGTGAGAGAGCAGCTGGGTGGGCATGTGGCAGCTGACCAAGGTCACTGCACCACACATGCACAAAGTTGTGATGCACAAATCAAGGGTTTATGCAAGTTTTACTTGCTTGAGTTTGTTAGCTTCATATTCTTTTGACATGTTTTTCCACCTTTAAGAGTAATTAAGCATTGAAACCTGCCTGAAGGGCTGAACGTTTTACCATTCTGTTTTGCTATCTATGGCATTCTAATACCCAAGTTAAAGATTTAAGCAAGAACATCTTTTATTTCCTATTTTATGTCAGAGTTTATTCACACAGTGAGTGGAAGGATTGCAGAGAGCTACAGATTTTAAAAGCCCCTTCAAGTACAAAACTCATGCAAAGTTCTGGTTAAATTGTTTCTTGCAGCAAATAAATGAGAAATTGTAGGCCATGACCCAGCAAAGCTATACACATTTACAGACCTTCAGTTCCATTACCTTGACAAAGCTGAGACATCACGTTCACAAGTTCAGTTCTGCAACATATTACATATTGAAGTGCAGTGCCTAGTTTTACGTAATTGACTTTCACAGCTAGGTCTATTAATCACAGATGCGGAAAAAACTTCCTAGCAACAGCCCAAACAACTGAATTGGTAAGACTTCTGAAACCACTGAGATCATAAAATGAAAGATAATTCCAATCTCACAGAAAGCATTCACTTCACTCCTGCAAAGAAGGATGTTACTTTTCTTGTGATTTGGTGCACAGTATAAATGTGACACTGAACATTATCTTTAACTGACAGATAAGAATATATACCAGTGGGAGTGAAATCTCAGAGTTGCTCCAGTTCATGTTTTCCCTGAGAGAAAATAAATCAATCAGAACATAACCACTCTCTCTTGCTCTTTATTCTTTGCTGTAGATGATACAAGAACAAAGCCACGACTTTCTAACAACATGCTGCAAACAGTGTTGGGTACAAACAACCCACTACTTCTCTCAACTGCACAAAGACCTCTGTGATACAAGGCACAGAAAGCCAAATTCAGTCAAGACATCCTACAGGAGAATGTGGTCTAGAGGTTGACAAACAACCCTGGGATGAGGGCCGCAGACCTTTTATATAAGACTGTTGAACTGATGAAAACAGCATGGACTTCTGCCTTCAGTTCAGACTGGTCACTCACACTAGCATCAGCTGCAGCTGTACCTATGTATGAAGGAGAGAACAGACCCCACCACATGCCAGGCTTCCTTAGTTGTTATGGAAGTAGAAAAAAGGGAATATGCTGGCACCCTAAGGTGTTTAAATCTCAGACTGCTAACAAGGTATTGCATAAAGTTTGTTAAAGCCAGATCCCACTCTGTTGTAACAAAAGGATGTGGACATGACCACATATAGAATCTGCTTATAGGCCTATTGATACCAACCTGCTTACTACAGTTCACACCTTTGTCTACAGTGCCACAGTGTACTATGTCATTTTCCATGCTATTTAGTGTTCATAAAAACTTGGATCTTAATGAGCCAAAGGCAGCTTTCATCTACCATATTTATGCTCTGATCAAAGGGGATGCAAAGCACACATAGGCAGCTCATTCACATTATCCAACAAAACTGATGAACAGCCCCATTAGGTTCCTTGCTGACCCCAAGTAAAGTTTCTGCTGTAGTGACTCCAGTTAACACCATGCAACAGATTTGAAACCAAGCACAGAGAACTTGATTTTAAATTTTATAGAGCACTATTCCCAAAAGGGAAAAGAGTAGTTGTTTTGGGGGTGGCAAGATGGAGGAATGAGACCATTTCACTTGCTGCAGCAAATAATAGGCTATAATATGAAAGACCCTCAATGCTTGCATTGTTTTGACCACTTCTAGGACAAAGGTTCAGCCAAACTTCAGTCCAAACTCCTTGAGTTATCAAAGCTGGACTTAAGCCCCAACTCCTGGTCCAGGCTTCTCTGCACTGAACTGATATCCCAACTATAAGTACTACCAATGTAGCTGTCCCATTGCCAAAGATTTACCATCAGCCTGTGTAGACCTACCACAGCCACCATTTAAGCATAGGCCAAGTACATAGATTTTTCTCACTGTCTGCTTGCAAAAAAATCTCAACTTTTATTTTGCTAAAAGGGAAGCTGTAGATGATCTTTTGCTAAATATAAGCTTGTTGAAACAGAACTGGTGTTCATGAGAACTTTATCAGGAAATAAGGACAAGATGACTTAAAACTACAAGGAGTTCACTGTCCTGCTAAATATATGTGTTGATAAAGCCTGTCCTGTGTTAGCCAATGCATGCTTGAAAAAAGGCAATTATCCCACATGTAGTATAGCAGCAAGATTCTGACAAAGTAGCTCTCAAGAGAACCATCTGTCAAGATCCCACCTCCCACCAAAGAGGACAGAGGACAGGTAGTGACTGGTTTGATTTGGTGAATCAGCCAGCAGGAATACTAACCACTGATGTAAGGCAGCAAACCATGAGCAGCTGCCAGCGATTTTGTACACTTTATATAAATATATGCTCATCTGGTGGAGTTTTCTAGTGTCTCTCTGCAGTCATCTTAATCCCACAACACAATCACTATTATAGAAGTATTATTTAGCCCCCAGTGTGCAAAGCAGCAAGCACTTATGTATGTCATGGGCAACACAACGTTTATCTCCAATATTTACCTGGAGTGAGGCAGCTCAGGGTTTCTTCTGAGGCTGCCACAGGTTTTTGTGCCTGCAGAGCTGTACCCACTAACACTTGCCCACTCCACTAGTTTTCTGGGAAGATCTGGCTGCAGGTTTAGATAAAAAATGACAAAGAATTCATTCAGGAAATCAAATTTTGAGGATTTCAGGGCTCCCCAGCAGTTTCAGTCTTTGGGAACATCTTCACCGCAAAAGAATTTCATGGCAAAATTCATTGAGAGCTTTTCAGTTCATCACAAGGGGCATCACTTTGCATGACTGATGCAAACTCACAACTCTGTTTCCATGGATTTTCTTCTGATTTCCTATGCCATTACTGGCTAATGTTTAATTTGCAAGTCAGGGATATCATTATCATGAGAAAGGCAGCAGGTTACAGTTGGCAGCAAGTGGGAGCATGAATGATTTCGTTCTGAAATGCTCTTGTCAGATATTTAAGCTACGTTAAGACACTTTCATTATAATAATTTCTCTCTCATACATTCAGCAACATGATTTTCTAACACAATACCAGAATAATGAAAGTAATTTTTATGAAACACTCCCTCCCACAAGTGACATGCAAGTTTGGCTCCTCTTTGTATAAAGATCTATTACTGCCTATTTCAGAACTTAAAGGCTTCCTTACACTGATATTGATGTCAGTAGTGTCTGGAGAGGGAATAACTTGGGGAGTAGGAGGAAAGAAAGACTACTAAAGAGATCTAGAAACATCTTCCCCTGGAATGTATTTGTTTGTATTGTACCCCTGCAGCCCAGCACATTTCAAAAACTAGATGAATGTTCTCTAGAGTTACCCTCATATAGGTCTATATTGCAGTAGAAAAGGTGATTTTCAAGTATCTTGAAGAGGAGCTTCCCCACCACTATTTTCATTTTCCGTTCCAAAGGCCAAATTCAGAAACATTGCTGGAACTTTGTGTGACTTGTTTCATAACATCCAACTCAAACAACTGTTTATTTGCAAGCTTAATGTTTTTAACTTCCCATAATATTAAGCACTCAGGAGCTTTGCTGAAGGGTACATGAGTTCCAAGTCTCCCCATGTGCCTCCCCAACTCAGACACCCAGCCTGACTGACTTGCTCCAGCACACCAGTGCCTTGTCAACCCTCATGCAAGGGCAGGATCCCAGTGCCTCCTTTCTTCCCACACTCCCCGTTTTGTGTTTTCCACTGTGCCAGGAGCCCAGTTGGGTGCTGCCCTCTTCTGAGCCTCTCATTCCTTCATCCTGCACACCCTTGTCCTCACCCGTCTTTTCTGCCTGGGAAAGAAACCATGGAGTTTGTACCATGGCTTGGTACCACAAGCAGGGTTGGTTCTACGAGGAGTGTTTTCTCAGCCCCTTTGCCCCATCTCTTTCTCCCTCAGTGAAGGTTACCAGCCTCTGAGCTGCATCAGTTCAGCTGCTTTTGATAGGAAGGAAAGGAAAACAGCAGGAAAAGTCCCTGGCTTTTTTTTCAGATAATTTCACAGATTTATTTATTTATTTTAATAAGAACAAAACCACACAAAACCAGCTGAACAAGCTGACAAAAGTCATACTGCTGCCCAGTGGGGCTGGGAGAGCATGTGCTTATCTCCATGGGGCTGGTGGGCAGAACAAACAGAGCCTGGAAAACACCTTTTGCCAGACAATAACTGAAGATTGGCGTTAGGGTGGTAACAAAGATAAAGGCTGCTTAGTCTCTCGGCAACGTATCAGAGATCCCTAGCACCCAAATTTTATATTTCCAGTAGCTTTCTGCTCCCTGGTCAAAGGAAGTACCTACTGGCAGAGGAATGCTAACGTCTGGTTATGTGCTTGCCCCATACCACACGCCCTCAGCAGAAAGTACATTCCAGTGCCAGTATTACAGCAACTGCTGGTTCTGACCATGTTTACCTAAATGCTGCCAGTTTTTCTTTCCTGATCAATTGCTCCTTCATGTTTCAAAACCACTTGCAGTTTTCTATCAGTCCAAGACTAACACCTCTCTGCAGCCAATCTTCAGGGTCTGGAAGAAACGAGCAGCTTTCCCTAACAATCATGCCACAGCAGCAGGCAGGCTGGTGCAGTGGTGGCAAGGAGACTCAACAGGAAGGCAAAGCCCAAGACAAAGTGACTGTGGTGGTGTCAAACAAGGCAGTGTGAGAAGGAAACATTCCTGCAGCTTCTGCACATACATCTCTAGGACCACCATTTGGTTTTCACATCGTTTTTAAGAGCAGCACGAAAAGGATGAGGGGTAATGGGTACAAGTTACTGCTGGGATGATTCTGACTGGACATGAGGAAGACTTTGCACAATGAGAACAATCAACCTTCGGAATAGTCTCCCCAGGGAATTAGGTGGACTCCCCAATACTGGACACTTAAGATTAATCTGGGCAGGGTGTTGAGCCATCTTGTCTAGACTGTGCTCTTGCCAAGACAGGTTGGATCAGATGACCCCTGAGGTCCCTTTCCAGCCTGGTATTCTATGATTCTCTCATTTACTGGCATCAAGCTAGGTGACTTTCCAGCAATGGGTATTTACATCAATGCATTCGCCAGTTGGAGGATGAAAAAAAGTCTGATGTTTCTTATCTTTGGCTTGTTTTCTAGATCACCAGCTTGATCTCAGGTCATTTTTACCTATTTTGGTATTATCAAACTAGTAGGATATATACACACAAAACATCTATTTCCTCCAATATTTCTCTTAGCTAAAGCTTCTACACTTATCATTTTACATCAGCTTAGCCCAAGGAGTTGCATGTAAAGCAATTCAAATCCAGAGGACATTGTTATGCTTTACTCCCCCTTGTTCCAATAAGCTCTCAAGTTTTAAATGAAGAACTGGAATCCCTGTTTTAAGTATTTATTTTTAATAATTAAGGACTTTTAAGCACCGAATAATAGTGTTTGGAGAAAATAGCACAAAATATGCAGGGACCCTGAGTATAGAAGGTATAATTTACTCCTGAAACTATGCTTAGGTATTAATCAGTAATAAAAAAATATCAAAAATAGGGGAAAAAATGGCTGCTTCTCTGATACATCCACCAGTACTGGGAGAGGGAATTTATGCAGGTGTAATCTTCACTTCTGATCTTTTTGCCAGCTCCCCAGATGGACCAGACGATACCACAGGCATCTTTCCTCCCTCCCTTTGCCAACAGAAACTGTGCCCATTCAAGAACTTTTACCAACATATCTCTCTCCATTAATGATGTGGGAAGTTGTTTTGGTTTTTAGCATATTTCTAGCTGACAGCTAATGTAACAAAGCATTTTAAGCACAGATCAAATCAAGACATCAGCTCAAGAACACCACGCCAGCTTCACGTGATTCATGTGTATTTGTATTAGCCCCCAAGCAGAGTTACTTTATGTGCATCTGCTCCTTAAATTTGCTAACAGTCCCCTCTCACTGGTGAAACCTGGGTGCCATCAAGTTTGCAACAGTTCAAAGCGGGAGGCAATTCTTGCAAAACAGTCAGAACAAATGCACAGAGCAGGACACAGAAAACCAGACTCCTTGTCCATGACACTGAGCTGCATCACTATCCCTGCGGCAAAGCCAGCACCAGTGTGGGTTAAATGCCTTTTCTCTGCAGTGATAGAAATCATTGCTCCATATGCAACACAGTGGAGAAGGAGGACTCCAGGATTTACTTGCAAATTAAACGCTACAAAAGTGAAGACAGTTTGTAAAAGTTCAGTGAGAATATCTATAAAAGCAAAAATGAATTTGAAATTAAGCTGAGAGAGGACCACAAATGTGAAAAGGTAGCTTTCCATTTGTGCTTATCTTTACATGATGAAGAACTGATCACACCCCTACCCCCTGGAGTTTTCCAGAAGCCTACAGTCTGGTATTCTCTGCACGGCTTTAATTGATGCCCAGGTTTTTCAAGCTGTGAACTCACCTGTGTCATCACAATTCGGGTATTCAGAAGTTCACTTTTTTCCTGTTTCCTGAAAGCCCAGAGTGACACAAAATGGCAGTCTTACTGGAAACAGATCACTCTCCTCACTACTGGTTTAAAAACTAAAAAAACCTTATTTCTGCAGCATATGTAGTCACACAATATACAAAACAATACTAAGGTAAACTGGAAATAAACACAGATCATAAGATATGATTACAAAGTGATCCATCACTGACATAAATCAACAATTGACACTACGAAAGCCCCAGAAGATACAGTAAATTCTTGCAATGTATTCACCCTAAACAAGATTATCCTTCATCTTACTGATGGTTAGGTGGAAAGACCACGCAAACCCAAACAGGACCGTGGAGGGTCTCTCTTTTCCCCATCTTTCCTTCCCTATGAAAGACTCTGGGGTGGATTCTTCTTTACCTAGCTCCATGATATGAACTGCATTTCAGCTGTCGTAAAGCAACTGAGTATTTGGATGAAAATACTGAAGAACTGATTCAGTCTGAACTGGTTTGTCTGAACTATGTTAGTATTACGCTAGTTTTAGGTATTAAAAAATAATAGAGACAGATTCCAGAAACAAGAGCTTCTTTAAATATAAATAGAACAAGGAGTGGGAGGGTCTTTTACTTTTCTTCCAGTATTTTAAGAGTTTATTACCTAATAGCTTAGCATATTACAAATAAATGAAATCTTGGTGTATAAGAGCTAGAAAATATTCTTCCCCATTTAAATAAAATCCAGGAAGGAAAGACAATAGAAATGTGCATTTCAAATACTATCAAATAATATATGAGGGTTTGCAACATTTATCTGATGAAAAAGACCCACTAACTCTCAAGATAAATTACATAATGACTGAGGGAAAAAGCAGTATCATGAAGACTGGTTTTGAGTTAGGTCAGTAAGCAAACAAAAAGACCCCATAAACATTTACATATAGGACCCACAGCATGACTAATCTACTTCGTTTGTATTCAGTAGGGAATTATTGAGCCAGATTTCACCTGTTTGAGAAGAACAGACTACAGTAAACCATGTCCACCCATATTTGAGCATAATTTAACTAACTGCATTTCTCTTCAATGTATAGAGTTTAGTACTCTACCATCGCATTGTCATTGTTGCCTTGGATACAAGAACTGCTCTAAATCAATTTAATAATTAAGGATTTGATCTTGGAAGACTCTGTGCATTCTGGCTTCCATCCAGTAAAGCACTTATCCACCTGCATACCCTTAATCACTCAAATGATTTCAATAAAGTGGGACAACTTACATCTTTAAAGTTAAATTACATGCTTAAATCTTGCTGGATTACAGCCAGAGGATTCAACACCTTGCAAGAACAAACCCCAAGCAAAAATGGTCATTATGAAAGTGAGCAGCAGAAATGTGGTACATTTTGTTGCTAAGTTTTTGTAACAGAAAAGAAAGTGCATAAAGCGTTTTCTTCTTTATTTACTGCAGATTTTTTTCTGATCAGGAACTTTAATACCTGATTACTTAATGTCTAAAATAAAAGTTATTACAGGGTCCATCATCTAAAATCATCTAAATCATCTAACCTAAGCCTGTACCCAATTGCCTCATGACAAAACAGCGTAAGGCATTAGCAGAAGCAGACACAGGCTGGGTTCTGCAGAGTAGACCTGTGATCCTCACAGTGTTAGAGATCGCCGAGTTCACCGACAAGGTTTATAAATTAAAAGATCGGACTCAAACTAACTGCACATTTTCATATGAAGCGTGACCTCTCTCGCATCCCCTTGTCTTCAGACTGTTTGACCCCATCCCTTACAGTGGAAGCTGAACACAACACACAAACAAGCTATTGTTATCAACTTTGAAGTCCCCAAGGTCAAGCTTATGAACAGAGCTTTATTGCTAAACAGAATTAAAGTGTAACCTTGGCAACAAGGGGGGGGGGGAAATCATCACAGTAGGGAGAGGACTATTACTAGAAGCTGTTACACCTCTGGAGAAGGTTCTCCAGTGTTCACACTACCCCTTCCCTTGAATCCAGAGCTGACGTTCCCTTCCCAACAGGAATGCCTCACTCTGTACAGGGCCCTCCACAAACACAAAAAGTTAGTAACCAGCTGGAAGAGTTTGTGCTGGGAATGAAACTCAGGGGTGCTAGCTGCTGAATTTTCCAGTATGAACACTGTATATCGACTCTTCACAAGCAAGAGGCCTGGCTACCCACATAGGGTGGAGTATTAAGACATGAAGATGGAGTGTCAAGAGCCTTGAGCTTTCTCCCCAGTTGGGCTGGACACTGGCTAAAAGCAGAGCCAGAGAACTTTCTGGAAGTGTTACTGATCTTTTTGAGAGCATTTAAAAGGAACAGACAAGAGTGAAAGGGCTCTGCACATCTCAACAGACCAAAAATTCAAGCCTGAGTAGTACAGACTGGAGAGTCTACTTTGACATATAGCTCTTACCTGTACTACAGGGATAACAATGCTTTCCTGGTGAGGAGGAATGCTGTGAGTATTTGGAATATGATCCCAGCAGGTAAGGTAAATATTTTTTTTAAAAAAGTTATTTATAGACAAAGTGATAACAAATACCTTTCCCTCTTAATCTCTGTGAAATTGGGTTTCAAAGAGTTCTCTTACTCTGTCCTTGCATTTCTTATACTTTAACTCAGATGTTCTCTGTAGACCACAGAAAACCCTGACATCCGGGAAAAATCAAGAACATGTAAAGATATGAAGTTGCCCATCTAACTTCTCCCCTCCAAACTAAATAAAGTCAGGAGAATAACATCTATAGACCAATTAAACTCAACAGGTTGAAGCTGCTCACAAGGGAGTAGTCACAGCCTAAGCAAACAAATCCTTTCCAACACTCTTGAGGACCATTAGCAAAAGGTCACTTTCAAGTTTTACCATTCCTTCTTCAGTTGTTTAATTGCTAACACATCAAAATATCACTGCCCACTATAAGAAATTTAGACAGGTCAAACTGGAATTACTAATTAAATTACAGATGGGGGACAGGGATGTTCAAAGTCTGTGTTCAAAGCCAGACAAGGAATTACCAGAGTCTGGTTGGTGCTACAAAGCACATGGCTTGAACACCCAGTTCTGCTGACCCCTCATCCCCAAACTGGGGTTAACCAAGAAAGCTTGAGTATTTTTTATGAGGTGTCTAAACACCTTTTAAACACACTACCTCTCTCATCCACATTGCACAAGTTTTGCTATTTACTCTTCTCAGGAAAAGGCTTCAATTTGCCTCTTCTGACTTTGCCCGACTCATTTTCCTCCCCCCTGTCAGGTGCCAGCACAGACATCCCTCCTCTCAGCAGCTGCAGGTTGCACTGTCACAGCTCCCCAGCTCAGACAGGAGCCAGATCATGCCCACAGAGTGGGAACAACCCATACACTTGTATTAAACGGACACAAATCTCCCCAGAGCATCAGGAGTCTACCGACAGGCTCTATGTACACAAACGTATCAAAAAAATACATAACAAGGAAAGGGGGTGGTGGAGGAGGAGATCAGACATTGACAAGGCTGCATGGAGAAACTTTACCTTTTACATCCTGTTTTGTTCTTAGTTTCCTGCAATGTCAGTTTATCACTTCTCAGTGCTGAGGAACCTTCTTTAACCTTTTAATTACTTCTTCATTTTGCATAATATCAAGAGAAAGAAAAGGGAGAGCTGCTAGCAAGCAGTACTGCTCAGAGCACCAGCTGTCCTGCAAACACTTACCAGACTTCCTTCATTGATGACTAATAAAATCAGGTAGCAGCAAACTGCAACATTTTTGCTTTTTGCCAACAATATGGATATTTAATACGGCAGGAAGTCTTGCCTGCTTATGAGCACTGATAGGAAGAAAAACAGTAGAACAGCTGGTTTTGGGAGAAAGAATTCAGGATTTCATTATCTTGGCTTATGAATTTGATTATCAGTATTTTCAAAAAGAGTGGCTAACCACAGTGAATGAATGAGGGTGGGGGAAGAAGACGTGGGGTTTGGCCCTGTTTCCCCTTCCAAGGCCTCCCTTGAGAACTAAGCATCTCTCACTGCCAACGAAACCAAAGCACAGGAGGGCTACAGAGTTTAAGCTTCAGTGCAGTGTGTTTAAACAGAGACATTTTCCCTGACACAACCAATCATCTCCCTGCGCAACTGTACTACTATGAGACAAGGATAGATTCCCTCTTTGGTAGTGCAGTGTAAATCCAAGTAACTGCATGGAAATCAATTCCAATTTCCCTGCTGTTTAAATGTATGCAAAAGATTCCTTCACTTCTGTTTCGCCTGCTCAGAGAGGGAAGTGGTGCTTAAAGACTGCATAGCACAACTGCAGACTGGCAAATTCATTTTTTTAAAAAATCCCCTTTAAGCATAGCTAGTGTAAATACTTCTCTGTTGATACGAGGCAATGATCAGATGCCTCAAACCTTGTAAGGATCAGTAAAGAATGAAGATTTTTGTTTGTTTGGTTTTTTTTTCAAGAAAATGAGATGTTTAAGGCAATACAAGTAACATCAGCCTGCCACTACACGACTGGATGCTGTGACACCACGTAAGCAAAGCATTCACAACTCCAGTCTCCCCTGTGCATGAATCAACATCATTTTACAGCCTGCGTTAATCACCATATTGCCAAGGAGACCCAAAACCTCTCAGTTATTCCCCTCTCTTGTCACATTCATAATGACCGACGGGACCAGCTTGCCTGAGACAAGAGGCAGTCACTGGGGAGGGAGGAGTAACAACCAAAAATATGCCAAACATGCTCCTGTTGCAAAGATACCTGAATATCCCATTATCACGGCATGACAGAAAGAGCGTGATGCTGTCTATGATGCTTCATAGATGAAAGGGTAGCAGATGTTTCATTAATGCAAATGGTCCCCAGGGAGACTGATCTATTTGGTTATTACATATCAGATCTTTCCCTATAATCCCCTAAACTGAAGTTTTAAGAACAGTTTTATGTTCTTTATTTATATGTGCAGTGAACAAAAGTATTCTACACCGCAGTAACTTCAGGTCATACTCTACAGTGGTGCTTGGTAAAGTGATTACTTCAAATGACTGAAGCATCCAGTTCCTTCTACTACAAGCAAAGGCTATTCTGAGTGATATTTTAATCCCTGTTCAGAACCTCTTCCTTTCCTCCTCCACAAAACCAGAGTAAAACAATCCCTTTTAGCATGCAAGTACTCACATTTAATTTCAGTCCAGGAATTTGGAAATAGGGAGAAAAACAAGGCAACCTCAATGTTCAGTATTTTCCTGTTTTTTCCTGGTTGTCAAGTGCAGCTATGAACAGAGACCACCACAATTCAACTGGGTGATCTGGAAAATGAGGGGATGAAGAAATATACTCATTCTTCAACACCGCTGCTCAGTGCTATGACCTAGAGTTTCCTCATAGTGGCTTTTGCACAGAAAAAAACCCCTATGGCTTCATATCAAGAAAGGTTCACTATTGCTCCGGAACAATAGGATGCCTCTTCTTGTGTCCCATGCTCCCCTGCATTTATCATCATACTGGTTGGACTCACTCCAGTTTGTCAATAGTTTTCTGGTACTGTGGAGCCCAAAGCTGGACACATTGCCACAAATATGGCCTCACAAGTGCTGGAAAGGTGTGTAAACACTTCCTTCAAGCCTGCTGGCTACATACTTGATAACATAGCTCAATATGTGGTTAGTGCTGCTGCGTGAAGAGCAAGAAGGGAAAACGGCAAAGTGTGGCCCAGCTTGAGGGGCTCTCAAGCCCACACTTGAAAAACCCTGTGATCAAAATGACAGAGTAATTTCAATAACTTTACTTGTTCACCCAACAAGGTTTTTCAAAAATGACCACATCTTCCATTGGGAAAACGTAACCTCCCAACTGCTCCAAAAAGCACAGTTGTAGCTGCCTTGACATGGCCAAGTGACTAGCAGACAGCGTTAAAAGAAAGTATTAAGGAGGAGGGAACTGTTTATGTTTTTCAAAATAGGTAACGCATGTGGGAAAGAAAACCTCACTCCATCTGTGCCCCAGTTGTCTCACTACACAGACCATCTTGAGTTTTTGGCCATCCTGTCTCTGCCTGCCTGCAGGCTGTGGGCGGGTGAGGTGTTAAAAGCGTAGGGTGGGCCTGTCATCTCACAGCTCCACCGTGTTGCTACCAAATTTTCTGAAGTCCAGATTTACTCAGATTTTACTTGTATTCTTGTGGAAAAGTTAGTCATGGGCTATTCTTTTACATAGCAGTGGAAGAAAACACTTACTCATTGTACCTTTTCTCCTGAGAAATCTTTGTATTTGTAGAACTACTGGGGGATGTTTAAAAATAAAGCAAGATTCTAAACAGTTTTTGATGCAAAGCACTTGGATAAACACTTGAACCTGTATGTAAATTTTCAAATTCCACACATCCTGTCTCCTGTTTTCCCTTTCACATTCCCTTTTTTCTTCCCAGCACCTTAGAAACAAACAAGTATAGCATGGCAAGAGTTAGCAAAAAAAAAAAAAACAACTTGGCTACTGTAGTCAAAACACATTTATAGAATGATCAGTACTGCGATATTAGTCCAATTTTCCTGCTGCATTACCATTATCACATATTTATAGAAAGTGTTAAAAACACTTTCTTGTGACTGAAACAAATTAGGAGATACGGGCTCCTTTTTGCAATTCAGAAGTGTAATTTTCATACAAAGAAGTTTGCTATGTTTGTTCCTACACCTTGCAATGCAAGTGAGAAAAAATAAAGTATTAAGAACAGAGATGCAAGTTTTACAAGAGCCCTTCATTTTATGGGAAAACAACAGACCAGTTTAAAGAAACAAAGTTTGTGGATATGCCATTTCACCAGTGGCAAAGATATGCTCACAATGCACGAAACAGACTATACACAGACACACAGAGGTGTGTGTGTGTGTTCTTAATTTCTGTATTCAGACACTTCTGATCAGTGTCATCACTCTTCCTGTGTTAAAGAGCACAATTTACAGCAATAAGAACCACCTCCTGCTTTTTCTGGTACACGTCACCTACCAAAGGTTGATAGAAATCTGCACAACACAAGTTTCTCATCTCAATCAAAGCTAAAACAAGCGTGAGAACCTACCACTGGTACTCTTAAACACAAATCCCAGATTTTTCTAGCACCACTGGATGTAATGAAAAAAATCCCTGAGAACAGGTTACTTCATTGCAGCGTTTCCCTCTTCCATTGATGTTTCTATTACCAGTCCCTGTAAGAGGCAGCATGTGAGTCTACAGAGTAGGAAGGAGGAACACACCCTGCTGCAGAAGACAATCCCATTACATTCCTGTAACAACACAAAGAAGATAGAGCCAGCAGAGGCTTTTACTGTAGGCAGCACACACAAGGTGCCACCAGTAAGGACCTGCAATTTCACACTTAAAGCATAACAGAGGTTTGTGGCAAGTCGCATGAACTTCTTTCACTTGGACCAATTATTCATTGCACACTGTAAAATAATTAGCTCATACTCATTGCCTAATAGTTCCTCAAAGGCTACTAATAATCTCCTATTTTAAGTAGTTACGGCTGTACCAAAGGAAGGTTATCAAGCAAACCAATAAAAAAAATAGCAAAGTGAAATGGACAGGCCTATGCAAGATTTCTTAGTAGGTCCTTCCCTTAGAGTGCTTCTGATGGTCTCAGTCAATGGAACAAACATTTGAAGAAGTTACTGAAGGGTACTGAGATACCACGTGTCAGACAGTACTTGAAAACCATATATGCTCTGGACACTTTACTTATGGAATTACTTTGCACCTATCACAGCACAGGAGTTTACCAGCACCCATATAAACAGTGAGCCAGATGATTTTTGTCCCCAATTACTTTATTTCCACATCTTGATATCCCACAGAGTTTTATATTGTTTGTTTATCCAGGCCCTGGGGTTATGTTCATCATGTATACTGTTTATTTTCACAACAACAGAAGATCTTATCCATACAGATATGTAACCATTGTGGTGTACTGTAGCAATGAGTTCCATACCATTGCTACTCAGCATGACAAAATAAGCTTTTTATAGCAGTCAGGTAGGTTAAAATACTGCAAAAACATTGCACGGTGTTTAGTTACAGGTCACTATGAGGATTTGGTCTCTAAAGCCCATGGCAGAAGTCTCTTCCAACACACCAAGCTCCATAGCACTGAAAAGCATGAAGCAACAACTGGGAATCTAAAACTTGGGCACCTGCACACACTGCTCTGGTAGATATGTTAACCTTTGAATATGCTTGGAGCTACCTGATGAGACATGACCAGGACATTTTCTGAGTAATACTTCCAGTCATTACAGATTCTCTTTTAATTAAGGCATTAAACTGTAATGCTCCCTGCAATCCATGATCCCACTGACTTCAGTAGGTTCAGGGACAGCATTCAACATTCTGCAAATGCTACCAGTACATACTGCATGTGGCATGAGGGGATCCTTTCAGACTGGATAGGAGGTGGACCAAGATCACTCATCTAAAAGTTTCCTCTTCATCATCCTGCCTTGCAGGCTGCCTGTGAGAAACTCCCAGCTCATGATCAGCCTCCCCCAGGCCCAGGAAAAGTATCCACTGTTTCCCATTTCCCCCCTGCTTTTTCCAAGGGGAATAAGGATGCTCCTTTCCCATCCCCACTTCCCCCCAAAAACCCATACTTTTAATCTAAGGATGTCATAAGAGTGTTCCATTTAAGTAATATCTGCTATCAACCAAGCATAACTCCAGCCACTGTAACTTCAAGTCAATTACACTTTTTCTAGTTTGACTGCTCAAGACAACTTTCAGGTTTCCACAAATACAGTTCTTGAACACACCTAGAGCTTTCTGCTATATATAGAGTTGATGCAAGCACTTTAATTCCTGATTGCAACAAGGAGATTTCATTAAAAAATTACAACCTAGTATAATTTTCAAAATATTTCTCAAAGAACAGACCACTATCTAGGCAGGTTTTGTGCTGAAGATTTAAAGATCATCCTCTTCTACAGGAAACAAACCCCGAGCTTCTTGCTGTTATGAAGATAAGTGTGAGCCTCTGGATATTTGCAAGCAGTAAAATTTGTTATTTCAAAAAAGTCATGTCTCCAGATGACAGGTTTTTCTCCAGATATGCACCAATTTCCCTGTATGTGCATGGAACCAAGATCACACATAAGCAAGCAAGCAAAGGAGAAACAACACTAGCTCCTATGATGCTCTGCAGTAACTCAACCTACTGAGCCATATAGGGAAGTATGCAAAAAAAATTAGCTACCTGTACTGGTTTTGCAAACCACAAAGGCAGAGGTTTCAGTGAGTGAAGAGCAATCTAAAATTTGGATGGTGGTGCCTGGAAACACCATTTGGTAGGTTATGTACATATCAGCAGGTTTTTATTCAAAAACCCAAGGGAAGGTATGTATGCATTTTCTAACCAAAGTTTGTTTGAAATACATCTAAAGGTTGAAATACTCAGGAGTAAAGAATTAGTGCAATGAAGGATAAAGCTACAGGCAGCCAAGAAAAATAAATCTCTGTGGTCATGTTAACTTGACAGAAGTAACAGTGACGTGTCACCATGCTTGCACTGACTCCAGTGCAGGTTGGTGACATTTAGCAGGAAGCCTGGAGAGCTGCTCCATTGACAACAGAATGTGTCAGGACTTGATTTCTTGCAGTTGCAACTGTAGCATCATCCACACCATGACATATAAATAGCCACCATTGATTATAGCATAAAAACACCCTGTAGCAAATAGAGTCTCCCTTAAAAGGTCAGGTCCTTAGGACTGGAAATGCCAGTGCCCAGAACCACAGATGTGTTCCTGTCCCCTCTGCAGCTGCACTGAATTGTTCAGATTCTCAATGGATTTGAGGTCTGTGCCATGCAAGTGGTCATGTCCAGAGCACCTGAGCACACTGTGATGTGATCCCTGCTGCTGTGCCTGTCTGGGCTGCAGAGAGGCAGAGGCTGCTGTTTGAAAAGGGACAGGTTGCTCCGTTTGACATTTCTGAAGTGCTCAGGGAAGTGAACAGAGACTTATATCAAGTCTCACACAGAATGTTCTGTTCATGTCAAACAATAAGCCTGATAACTCAGTTCACCAGAGGATGCTCATGGTTGAAAATTAATTCTTTCCTCTAAGAATTGTCACTTCCCAGAATAACAGATAATAATATGAAGTACATTCAAAATGCAAAGTCTCCAGCTGGTAGCTGTGGAGAGGTGATCTTTGCAGGATGAGCTGTTACCTTGAAAGTAAAACAGCAGTAGAGAATGTTTTAATAAAGAGTGTTTGTTCTGCTACACCCAGAGTTATTGGGCTGATAAGCAACACTAACAATATCAAAATCTTTCAGCATTACATATGTTAAGCTGAGCATATATATAAAGCTGCATATTTACAAAGCTGCATGTGATTTTTTCTTTTTTTGCAATATTCAGTTAAATACTTCAAAACAAGGATCACAATTTCTATTTCTGTGTAGAATTTTCTGTAATGGAAAATAGACAATGAAATCATTCTAGTTTGATGCCACAGAAATATTTAAGCTACTGAGATTTGCTGCAGGATCTAATTGAAAAGCAAAATATCACCAAAAACCCCTCAAATGTCAGAAACTTTCATTAGAAAATGCACATTTTCATTCTAAATTTTTATGCTATTTATGCGCTGGTGAACTGTTTGTACACAATAATTCTGAAACAAGCTGCCATTCTTAGACCCACCTGTGAATATGCCTTTTTTTCCCCACATTTAGAAATTAGAATATTCCAGAAAAGCAGAGGGTCTAACAAGCAACTAGGAGCCTGCTTTACTGAACACCGAATTAACTCATTTAACAGAGCAAAGGAATACTCCAGCTATTTACCCTAACTAGACTGTAGTGATATAAATGTTAACTTTCCCTTTTTAAATTTTCTCTTTAATTGCACTGAGAACTTGTTTACTCCAGGAAATAGCAGGTATAATTATGCTCCTATAATTACGTAAAACAATTCTCAGTAATGCGTAAGCTTACTCCAGAAGGGAAGTGGCTTCTTCCATTTTAGCTTATTTTGCCTCTGACAATTCACTGCAGAACATCCAGCCTCTGCTTTAAAAATATTAATCCTTCCAAAGGTAAAGTCTCTTCTGTTTTTGTAAACTAGTATTATCTTTGCAAATTAACCTATTATGTAAGAACCTTGAATGATTGCTCTCATTGTCCCATGCAGGTGCAGGACACATATGCAGTGCAGCATGAATAGTCACCTACACCTGCTAAACAAATTCAGATGTGCCTGCTCAGATTCATGTGTGACTGCTGCTTCAGTTAAATGTTGAATTCAACGATGAAGCCAAATCAAACAGTTTGACCCCAGTTGCAGTTTTGCCAAATTCAGTTTTCTACCATGAGGCATTTCGCTTGCATGCAGCTGAAAAGAAAATCTAGTAATGAGCAAAGGGAGGAAAAGGAGTCTGATTGTATAGACTGTAAGATGCTGGTTTTCTGAAGTTCTGAGGGCACCAGGAGTGCCAGGTCACTCCTCTCAGCAGGTGTCACTGCAGTCAGACCTGAGATCAGTATCAATTTGTCTGTGTTTATAATGTAGCAAACTGAACTACATCAGTGAGGAGAACAATCTCATGTTTAAAAAGATTAGAGGTCTCCTCCAAGCAAGAAAAAGCACGTTTGGAATATCTTCTTCCTGAGAGCCTTCAGTACAAAAATTAACATTTACCAGATTTAATTATTTCTACACAGAGCATGGTAGAAATATGAATTCTAATGCAATTATTTTCAGGAAGAGAAGAAATATCCTTAGACATTTGCTATATATTTTTAAGGGTAAAGCTAGAAATCACATGCTGCAAAGCGTAAGGCCATCTCTAAGTGGCCTAGGCAAGAAAAAAGCTTCACATTTGTACAGTCGCTCAGTAATTGTCCTCAGAGGGGTTTTGTCCTCTTCTCAAACTCAAGCTTCCAGTCACTCACAAATACAAAGTACTGCCCTGAGTGAACCACAGTAATTCCAAAATTACTTCCCCAGGGCAAATTTTACCTAGTAAGGAAGCTGCAGGTAATTTCTACAAATGACCAAAAAAGTTCCATTTTCCCTTTTGCTCACCACACCCAGCCATCTTGCAATGGAGGAGTGGCTTATCTAGGGGAGGGAGGAGCAAGGCTGTGCTTTTCTTTGTTTCCTAACACCAGCAAAACCTGCTTAGAGATGTAGAGCTCCAAAAAAAAAATTCAAACAATTTCTATAACACTATTGAGGTAGTACTTCCTCTATCTCCAGTGTCACCAACACAAGAACCCCTCCAGCATTCTCTTTCACACACACACTTGAGAAGCTTGTTGCAGAGACAAATCCCTGCAGATCAGCAATGCTTCAGTTTCGCATGGAAATAAGCCAGATGCAGCAGTCTCACCATCCAAACCACTCTCACCATAGGCCTCCTCACAGCTCTTCAAATACACCAGCAGAATTCCTACCTCTCATTTCCGACACAGCCACCCACAAAAACCCACCTGACTCCACTCATGTATACACCATAAATTGTCACAGGATTTGGGTCCAAAGAAGTGACCACAGAAGCCTGGACTTAAGCACCATGAAAACAGGGTGAGTAGGGCATAAACATACACCACCTTTTCCACCTTCCATTTCAAATTTGCAACAAATCCACAAAGAGATATAGTCTATTTAGGTCTTCCACCCCCTTTCATCTAAGTTGCAACAGCCATCTCCTCCTATGCTCAGATGCTGGACATCTGCACTCCTGCATTCCTAGATTAAAGGTCCAACTCAGCTTAGCAAAGTGAATTCTTTGCTTAAGATACAACTATAAAGGCTCATATCATCTTAGAATCACCCCAGGTTGAACACCCACTTAAGAGACTGTCTACGTTTAGCCTGTACACCAGGATAAACTGCAGCAGTTGCTCTACCACCCAACATCCCCTCCCCAGCTGAGAAGGGGAATAAAAAAAAATGGAGAAGGCCCACAGGTTGAAGTAGAAACAGACTTAATGAAATAACAAAACTAATACAAAAAACAGCATAAAGTATACAAACTTATACTCAGCCTCATCCTCAGGATCAGCAGCAGAAGGCCAAGAGGAAGGAGCCCCAGGAAGAACAACTCTACCCTCAGTAAATGCTTTCCTTTTATAATGAGCATGATGAAGTGGTATGGGATACACCTGTGAGTCAGCCTGGGTCAGCTGCCTTGGTTGGATCTCCCAGCTGACTCAGGGCAACTCATGGCCTGCCTGCCATGGCTGGCCCAGGGTTCTGTTCCTGGGAAACCAGGACAAAGAATAAACAGGAACATGCATAAAAGAGCAGTTTTAAAGAAATTGATAGGTAATTAATCAATAGAGAATGAACAGAAGTTTGTTTCCAAGATCACAATACAGCTATAGGGAGTCTAACAGCACGGGATACTGTAAATCAGCTATTTCACACACCACAGTGGTTAAATGAAGTCAGCAGAGTGCCAGCTTTCCCCATCAGCAGAAATACACAGTGTAAGCCTTGAAGTGGACATAGTCACATCAGCAAGATGTATGCTTAGAGCTTGTGCTCACTTTTTACTGCATTAAGGCAGCTTTATATCAATATGACTACTAGAGAATGAAAACATGACTTCAGGAAAAAAAAAAAAAGCCAATCAATGAAAGCAGCACAGTGTTTATCACCAAGGAGCACAACAGCAAGGAAGCATGGCAGCTGTAAACTATACCAGGTGAAACAGGCTGCAGCTGAGCCTTCCAGCCCCAAACTGGAACAGAAGAGACCCACCCATTTACCTTCCTCAGAGAGGCAAAAATTAATTTAACAACCCTCCAAATAAGGTTCAAGCACATATGTTTTCCTATAGGTACTGCTGTTCTCCATTGCATCCAGTACATCACTTCTGCTGCTGTTGTCAATCTTTCCTGGGGCGAGGAGCCAGACAGGTTAGCCTCTTCTGTACTCACAATTGCTTTTACACTCACCCAAGACCTCTCACATCAGCACACATTCGTGCTGCACTCACATCTGTGCCTGGACCATAAACACTCTCTGTAAGCACCACATGCCACCCCATGCTGTTTAGCTCCCTTGCCAGAGTTTGGAACTCAAAAGATCAGCAAAGAAATACAACTAGTGTAAACCTTTTTGACTTTACAAGGCCTTTGGTTTGAGAAAAACTCCACAAGAGGGAGTGCCTTACTACCAAAGCTCCAATACACCCCATCCCCTTAAACACTTTCCCATTGTTCTTCTGGTATATATTGAATTTAATTACACCTGCTGTTTCCTCTACAGCCCCTTGAACTAATCCAGGCAGACAACTTCATTACCCTTTCAACAGCAGCCTGCTCAGTAACAGTCAGGTTGGGCTATTGCTGGACTTCAGAAAAGTCAGCTACTGCTCAAAGGTCCCTAATGACTTGGGTCATCTCTCTGAAAGGGAGGAGAGAATTTTCTGCAGCATCCTGATGCATTGCTGTTGAATGTTAATTTACTGTGACCCATAAGGCATCTGGAAGTAGAATATGATTACTGAGATGAGAGATCCTAATGCAATATATCCATCACTATTTGTCGCTGTGGCTATGGTTATCAAAGGCCATAAGAAGACACATTATACCAGATTAGGAGGGAAAAAGAAGCTAATGATTGCCCTATCATTTTCCTATCTTC
Source organism: Podargus strigoides (assembly GCA_028020825.1). Classification (NCBI taxonomy): domain Eukaryota; kingdom Metazoa; phylum Chordata; class Aves; order Caprimulgiformes; family Podargidae; genus Podargus; species Podargus strigoides. The sequence continues at coordinate 9,110,110 of CM051623.1, read as the reverse complement.
TTTCACAAAAGAGTTCAAATTGGTTTGAAAATTAGTGTTATTGGACCTGACTTCAAAGGCAAGAAGCATTTTATCACTCATCATTGTTATCAATGAGAGAGCAGAGAGAAAGTACAGCAAAGCTCAACTGAGAGGAAAAAAAAAATTTCTTAAGAAAAAGAGCAGAGGCACTTCCATTCAATTTAAACCTTAGTTATTCCTACACATAGAGTAGCAGATATACACTGGCCAAAACTGCCCTCACAACTCTTAATGCATAAAACTGGAGGCTGCTGTGCCATCAGGCAATTACAACTAGTAACCATTATGTGAACCAATTACGACTCGAACCATGATGCAAACACTGAGAGTCAGGTTGGGTAGGTGGTCTCAGACCTCTCTTCTTCCACCTCTGCCAAACCAGTACCACAACAGGCAGAACCACCTGGCAATACAACAGCCCTGCTGAGTGTCTGTATCCACCACCTCCCTCCTCCAGGGTGCCAGAAAGAGTCCAGTAATTCAGCAGATGCCCCCAGCCTCAGGGCAGCACAAGGGAGAAGTCAAATGTGCAAAATCCTGCACGCCTTGACCAGATCTGCAAGAGCAAGGAATGGATTTACCTCTGAACTCTGCAATCATCTGCTATTTGATAGGGAAGCAACATCAGCAACTCCGAAGTGCTGTTGTCAAGCAACAACAGGAGGAAAGTGATTGACTGAAGAAAAACCTCTGGCACTTTGTGTTCCCTAAAACATTATTTTTTCACATCATGACTAAGATATGGCCTCTTATCCCCCACTCAGTCCCTCTAAAAATAAATAAATAAAAATGTCAGTTTCATACAGCAAGAGTCCTCTACAATTTATGTTTATTTCCATGTGTCAGGATAAGACACAATGAATGACAGGCTCACTCACTGTCAGCTTTCATGTGTTATTTCACAGTTAACATATGCACCAAGCTTCTGTATACCCAGCTGCTTGAAATAAGTGCCCAGAGGTTTATTTTTCAGCCTGCCTAATACTCTTTCTGATGTTTCCAATCAGTCAAACAGTACAAAACAGAGTATTTAAGATTTTAAGTCCTCGTGAATCTGTGTTACTCATTGAAGTCTGCCAAGAAAGGCAGTTCAGGTAGCATTTTGAACAAGACTAATCTTAGAATCTTCTATATAAAACTGCAGCAACAACAGAAAAGCATGCAAGATGGAAGGGAAAAAGTGAGCCCCAAATAAAGGATACTGCCAAGATTTAGCAGTGACCTTAAAGAATCAATGCAGCAGAAGAAAATAAGCAGAGCATACAATGTCTTGCTACACCCTCACCTTCTGCTAGACACTGTAGGAAGGAAAAGTAACCTTGGAAGAGCCTGCTAATGGCTCTGCAGCCCTTTACACAGTCAATGCAATTCAAAAACATGGAAAATGGGGGGTCCCCTATATAAATATTTATTCATAGGCATTTGGCTTTTTTCTGCTCTGCTGATAACCTCAGTGTCAATCTAAAAATGCTTTCTGAAGTATATACCTATAAGGATGCATACCTCTTTGCAATATCCTCAGTAAAAATATCTGAGCTATTCATGACAGTTCAAGTCAAGATTTGATGCAGCTGATCAGGAGCCTCAGGTACTCATCATGTCATAGAATGGTTTGGCTTGGAAGGGACCTTAAAGATCATCTAGTTGCAACCCCCCTGCCACAGGCAGGGACACCTCCCACTAGACCAGGCTGCTCAAGCCAGCCTAGCTTTGAATACTTCTAGGGATGGGTCATCCACAACATCCTCTGATGGGGCTGTAACAAAAGATTTCTTCTCTTCCCAGGTGGAGCAAATCATGACCATTTCCCAGGAGAAAAGCCACAGGAGGTGGCAGGAGGAGGAGTACTCAAACACCTACCCAGCAGCTAGAGTGCATCTGCTTGGGCACTACACCAAGGCAGATACAGACACATCCACATGCAGAACCCTCTGGTGAGGCAAGCTCTCTTCTGCACACCACTCCTGATGTCAGGATGCTATGGAGGAGTTTATAGGCATTCACATCTCCCACAGTTTCTGCTCACACCTGCCTTAAACTGAAACAGACACCAGAGTCACCCATACTATGTTTTCCACATTTATTTATAACTACCACAGTCTAGAGCTTTCCATTTCCATTAAATAAGGAAAAAGATTCTGTTTCTCAAGTCACTTGATGGGAAACACCTTCCAAGTTTAAAAAGGGCTCAGGTGTTTATAGTATTATTTGGGGTCAAAAATCTTAACACGGCCTTCCTGAATGACTCTGGTGAGCTGCCACAGCAGCGAGAAACAAGGCACCTCGTAACAGCAGGCTGGCACCACGCTGCTCCCCAGCCATGAAGCCCTTTGCCACACTGCAGAAGGAATGCACATGCTCACCTAGAGGACTTCCGAAGCCACCTTGGACCAGAAACCAGGAATTTCTCTCTGCCACATCTCACTCCCGGCAATCCCATGGGTGTTTGTAAGCACACTCAGGAACGTGGGCACCACATGCGTGGAGACCAAGTTTGAGGTCCTGAGCTAGGCACAGTGGCCACTAGATGGAGATAAAAGAAAGGCAAGGCCACAGCTGGGGTACAAGGACAAGGAAAGAGGGGAGAGGTGCTGCTCCAGGGACTTCAAAGGATAAGGGCAGTCTTGTTTGACTGAAATTATGCATTGTTTCTCCTGGCAGACGCTGTTATTGATCTACAGGGCTCTAGGGAAGTGACATTAAGAAATCACTTGTTACTCAGAGGTTTCCACAATGCAGAGAAAAAAAAGGGATTTTGAAAAAAAATATCTCTCACACTGTTTCTTTTTCCTATGACAGCCCTGCAGCAGGAGCTGGCAGCAGACTGTGTGCTGTACTCATCCAGCAGCACTAACCTGTCCTTTCCTGGCAACCTCTGTACAGATCCCAGCTGCTAATAGTCCTGGGGCAACAACAAGAGCAATGCAGTTAAGCTTAATTTGCTGTTTGGGCCTTTTTTTGAAGAGAGTGACTGTTTTCTTTGAGTCATTGACACTAAACATTTGGTACATTTTATTTTTGAACACAGCTCAGTGAAACAAATGAAACTGCTGAAGTAAAAACATAAATTAAAAAAAATCACATGCATATTGCTTCCACATTGCTGCTGATTGTTTCCAAATGTCAAGTCTAAACATCTCCAGTTTTGATGTATTAGGACAGGAAAAAGCGTTACTCCAACCTTTTAAATACCACCCCCACCATTTGAGTGCAAGAAGATTTTATCCATGTAAATCTTATTTCCACACACAAGCAAGGTTCCTGGTGCTTCAGTCAATATTGGTCCTTCCCAGACCATCACAAGATGGGGGGTTGTTTGCAATGCAGCACTCATTACACTTAGTGGGCAGAGGCGTAGGGCTGAACACTTTAGACCCTTGCCCAAACCAGAACCTACATAGCAAGGTGGGCAGGCTGGTGGATGTTGCAGGAGTACAACATAATCCTGCTGGTAGTCCTGCCTGAATGACTGATTACTAATACTTCCCCAAAACCCACAAACAGCTGTGTATTTTAAGCCCTTAAAGATTGCAACTCACTGCTTCTGTTGTTTCTGTGGTAACAAGATAAAATAGCATTAATAATGTAATTTAATGGCTAAACAACAGCAGTACTCTAGCTAACATGATAGCCATGTCCCCATTATCTAGAAATCATGGTGTACCACGAGCTAATTTTCTTCATAGTAGTTTGTGTGGTGCTGTGTTTTAGAGGAGTGGCCAAAACACCACTGGTAACACTTCTGGTTTAGCTGTGGCTGAGCAGTGTTTGTGCAGCATTGTGACCTTCTCTATTTCTCACTCCATCCCCCGCATGATTAGATCGGGGGTGTGCAAGACACTGGGAGGGGACACAACCAGGCAGATGACCCCAAACTGACCAATGAGATATTCCACACCATATACATAATGTCAAGTTCAGTAATAATAAGGAAGAGCAGGGGATTTTAGGGCATTACCCATCTTTTGCTCAGAAACTGGCTGGGCATCTGTCCACCCACAAGAGGTGATGAGTGATTGCCTTTGCATCACTTCAGCTTGCTTCCTTTCTTCTTCCACTTGTGCTTCACTTAAACAATTTTTATCTTGCTGCACAAGATTTCTTGCTTTTACTCTTTCTTTTCTCTTCCCCCACCCCACTGGAGGTCAGGGGAAGTGCACAAGCAGCTGTGTGGTGCCTCACTGCCTTCCAGGGTTAACCCACAACACAGACAACAAGCTAACAGAGTCATAAAAGGTTAAAGACTGTGACTCATAATAATTTTTACTTCCACACTTGTAACACAGAATCACAGAATGTTAGGGATTGGAAGGGACCTCAAAAGATCATCTAGTCCAATCCCCCTGCCAGAGCAGGAACACCTAGGTCAGGTCACACAGGAACACATCCAGGTGGGTTTTGAATGTCTCCAGAGAAAGAGACTCCACAGCCTCTCTGGGCAGCCTGTGCCAGTGCTCTGTCACCCTCACTGTGAGGAGGTTCTGCATAAATGAGGAAGAACTTATGTTCCAGCTTGCTCACCCCTAAAACAGATCTGCGTGTTTAGGTTTGAGGTTCAGGCAGAAATCCCAGTTCTGGGAATAACCTGTGAGAAAGATCCCTGCCTGGATTTCAGGAAGGTGCCCAAAGGCCTCCTCTAGTCACGGCAGGGCTGACAGCAGCTTAGCTTGCTCTAGAGCCTCAACACTAGAGCTATGAGAAACAGTGAGATGCAGTAGGCAGTAAGGCAAAACACTGAATGCAGAAAACATCACTGCCAGAAACATTCTGGAGATGCAATACTCATGTTGTAGAGCCTGTATAGGTACAGAGGATTTCAAAATGCTCATTCTCCTTGAGCACACCACCTAGAGTCATCTATTCAGGTCCACAACCAGTACCCAAGGCCCCACCAAGTTGTAAGACAACCCCAGGGTTAGCAATTACCTCAGGTCCCTGCACAGGCATGACTCCTTGCTGAGTTCTTACTATGTACACACACCTGCAACACTCTGAACCACTGTTGATGAGCAGGACAATTCAGTCACCAATAAGCTGCATGCAAAAAGCACCTGTGAGCATTTAGAGGAATCACTTGGGGTGGTTTTTTTGTTTTAAAGTGCCAAGCTTAACATCCAACAGGACATTTCCCACTCTGCTCTACCTAGAAATGGGGAAGCTGAGCCCAGTGTCATATCACAACAGCCTACTCTGCTCTCCTGCACACAGATCCTGACTCTGTCACTTATATCAATCAGAGTTCCAAAAGTGCAGGAGCCAGAAACTCAAGTAAATAAAAATCAGGATTCCACCTTGGGATCCACATTTAAATATACATATGCCCAGAGACCTCCCATACCATATACAGTGAAAACATATTCCACATATTGAAGTGGTTGAGATGAAATGCTGATGGCATCCTTCTGTTATAACATCTTTTCAACTTAATAATACAGATGTGGACATACAGTTATAGTCTAAAACAAGATATAAGCTATCGCTTCTCCTTATTTTTGTTCAAACCAAAAAGAAACTGTTTTTAATATGGACTTAGCCTTTCAGAACAAAAACACTTCCCAACTGCTGTCAACTGTTTTCCACTTCCTTTGGACCTCATTTGTCTCAAATTAGAAGTTATGTTTTCCTTGTTAACAGATTGCTTTGTAAATAATTGATAAAATTGCTAATTTCTGAATTGTTTTCCCATGGCTCCTTACAGCCAAGAGAATCATACACAATTAATGTATCTGTAGGCTTAATGGCAAACCTTCAGTCAGAACACTGCACATTCACCTTCATTCTCCCCCCCACTACCTCACCCCAAAATAATCCATGTGTGCCCACAAATGGGAAAGAAAATATTTCATGAAAAAACCTACAGAGAATCACAGAATAGCCTTGGTTCAAAGAGACCTCTAAGAACAAGTCCAACCGTGAACCCAGCACTGCCAAGTCACCACTACCCCATGTCCCTCAGCACCTCATCTACACGGCTTTGAAATCCCTCCAGGGATGGGGACTCCACCACTGCCCTGGGCAGCCTGGGCCAGTGCTTGATAACCCTTTCAGTGAACAAATTTTTCCTAACATCTAATTTAAACCTCCCCTGGCACAACTTGAGGCCAACTCTGGCATAGACCACATGACAGCCCTGCACTGGAGGACTAGTGTTGGGGTGAGATTTGGGCTGCATTGAAACCCACAGGAATATACCTAATAAATTGAGTGGGGTCAGTGTTTTGAGCCTGGTGTCTCCAGAGTGATAGATGGGTATCTGTTGCCAAGGTCATGGACTGAGGACCAACTTGCACTTCAGACCATATAAAATAGTCACTTAAGGTTCCAGTGAAGCTAAAGCAAGGTAATGTGCTCCAAACATTGAGTCTGTCCAGCAAGTTCAGTAGCATTTGCATACCAAACAAGCAAATTTTGTAGCGTCAATTGACTTGTGTACTGAATATGAGCCAGCAGTGTGCCCAGGTGGCCCAGGCAGCCAACGGCATCCTAGCTTGCATCATAAATGGTGTGACCAGCAGGACTGGGGAAGTTACTGTTCTCCTGTACTCCCATCACGTGAGGCTGCACCTTGAATACTGTGTTCAGTTTTGGGCCCCTCACTATGAGAAGGACACTGAGCTGCTGGAGTGTGTCCAAAGAAGAGCAACAAAGCTGGGGAAGGGTCTGGAGCACAGGTCTGATGAAGAGTGGCTGAGGGAACTGGAGGTGTTCAGTCTGGAGAAGAGGAGGCTGAGGGGAGACCTCATTGCTCTCTACAACCCCCTGAAAGGAAGTAGTGAGGCAGGAGTCAGTCTCTTCTCCTGGGTAACTAGAGATAGGACGAGGGGTAATGGCCTCAAGTTGTGCCAGGGAAGGTTTAAATTAGATATTAGGAAAAAATTTCTTCGCTGAAATGGTTGTCAAGCACTGGCACAGGCTGCCCAGGAGTCCCCATCCCTGGAGGTATTTAAGAGATGTGTAGATGAGGTGCTGAGGGACATGGTTTAGTGGTGACTTGGCAGTGCTGGGTTCATGGTTGGATTTGATGATCTTAGAGGTCTCTTCCAACCAAGGCTGTCCTGTAATTCTGTGATAAGCCCACCACATGTGCATGAGGAACAAGAGACTGGTAAGCTCTGCAGATGATAGTTTTGTACTGTCCAGAATTTTCACATGAAAAAATCTGTCAGTCTGAGAAAAACTGTGATCAGCTGGTAATTTCATTTAGCTACTCTCATTAAGAATAAAAATCAACTTCTCCATTGGCCAGCTCAATGCTGAGGCAATGCTCTAGTCCTGAAGTAGGGACACAGAATCAAAGGAGTCTTATGGGTGCAAGCAAGTAAATTTCACCCCTGCATAGAGGCAACAGGAGCCAGATTCTCATCACCATTTCAGGATAATATTATAACATTCTACTATTATAAGGAATTCCTCTTTTATGGAGCAACAGAATGTCAAATGGCACAATGGTGGTCAACTTCAAGGCTGCATCTACAGGGCCAAATAGAACAGGGCCACAGATGGGTTTCTGGTCCTGAGGCCAAGTGGCACATGCTGGCCTGTTCAATCTCCCATAGGCCCCAGTGGTCCCAAGGCATACCTGTGAGGGGATGCAAACCTGGGCCAGTCTTGCATTATCACCTGTGAGAACAGTCCCTTGTGTGCCACCACCTAGCCACATCCAGACACTCAGAGGACAGCAGCACACCAGGGAACTACTCAGAAGAACGGGCAAGAGCAGTGTTCAAGCACATTCATTTGGCAGTACAGGTATAGTCTGAGAGTACCTGGGGACTTTACATGAGAAACTAGAGCACTCACCAAATCCTGAATGTTGAATTAGATACTACTCACTGATGCTACTCTGGCTGTAGAGTTCACATGGAAAAAACCTCCAAATGGGACAGATGCCTTGGCCCATGCAAAACAAGCATCTCTAGTAGCTTTGCTTCTCCTGTAGGTAGTTGGAAACAGCCCAAAAGGGGCATCCAAAACCAAGATCTGGATGATTATATTCAGGGGACAAGAGAACAACATATGCTGAAGCATGCAATTGTATCCAGGAATTCAGAAAAGCCTGGAAGGGAAGCAATCTGAAGGAGGATTCAGCCTTATGTTGCATTAGCAGTGACATAACAGCTGCAGTTGTTCATTGCAGCTATACGTATTTACACTTCGAGTTATTAATAACTCTCAAGTTCCCTTCAGGACCTGCTGCAATAAGATGAGCACTTAATTATAGCTCAGAACAATAATCTTCAGTGATGCCTCATGTTGTAAAAATCCCAGTGTCAGGCTTTCACGTAATTATACCCTTGATAAGCAAATGCAAGTCAGAAGTGTTCACAGCAACTACAAACAGCAGGTTCCTCTCTGTGGTGGCAAGGGTAAGTGGACCAGAAAGACCTCCATGATTTAGAGAAAAACACAGAAATGGATGAGAAAAAAGCAGACATGGAAGTATGCCCGTAACCTTCCTCATATAGTTTTACAAGTGCCACTGAACACCTTCAAAAAAATATGTGAAACCAATACAGAAGGAAAATCTTCATACTCGACCTGTCACCCCCTGATACATATTCCCAACAGTGATATCCCACAGTTACACAGGCAACTGCACTGGTACAGGGTGCTGATGGCAGCCTGTCTTGTCACCCACTTCTCCTTCCCCTGCAGACCAGAGCGATTTCCCTGAGCTGCTTACCAGTGGCACAACACAAGAACCACTGCAGTAAGCCAGCCCAAAGGTCCTTTCAGCTCATACGCTGCCTGCAACAGTGGCAAAGCCCTCCCAAAACAGGTAATGCCAGCAGAGGTGCACAGCTGTCATTTCCTCAGAACAGATTCCCAACACCCAATGTGCTTCACTTGCGTGCCAGAAACCGATTTGAAAACAGATCACAGAAGTGAAAAAAAATAGGATCAGCCTTATTTAATCAGGAAAGAGACTGAAACTTTTGCTTGCAAAAATGCAGAGGTGCAAACATTACTTTTATATTTACACTAGACACACAGTCTGTAGACTTGCCTGCTCTCCAAAACCTCTGTCAGAATAAAGCTAAGTTTCCTATCACAGGAACTCAATGTACATTAGTTTGGAGCTGCCGAAACTTGGATAGCTATACATTATGCATCCCACTAGCTAGGTCTTCTCATGATCTTTGTGCCCTGAGAGGAAGTATTTGAATATTGACAACCCATGAATGGAACTCTGCTGCACAGACAACGAGCCAAGTGCTACTTGCACATTTATTAGACTGAAATACTCTTCTGTTTGTTGTTTTGCCTCACCAACAAGAAAATAAATCATATACAGTTGTCGCAATTACATTGGCAGGGATTTTGTTATTCCTTTCCTCTGGGTTTTTAAGTTCTAGAAATAAATTCAAACATTTCATTAGACTACAATGCCTCCAAACTTTGCTACTGGAGAGCTGAGCGAGTTGTGGTGTTTGTGTCTTTTCAGAACACATTGAGCAGCTAAATATACATATCAGGAAAACAGTAAATCAATTTTTTAAAAAATAAAGCACCTGCCACCCTTACAGCTCAATGTTAATTCCACACCATCATATGCTGACAACAGTCACTGGGAGTGTCTAGGAGGCTTCTGCAAGTTTGAATGCACCATCAAGACAAAAAAAGATGTCTTTTATTTTACAAAAAAAGTCACTGGAATTATTGCTCATAAGCAATCACTAGACATGCCTCACTGTTTATTTCTGCTCAGTGCTTAGCAAGAACCTCAAGAGCATTTCCAGTGCAGGCCAGGGGCACCAAGTCACCCATACACAGATCTGCCATAATATCCCAGATTCCATACAGGGCTGTATGACCCGGCAGATGAAGCACCTGAATAAAACAAGGGAGAACCGATTTCTGTGCCAGTCTGCCACAAACCTTGCCACCCACCCCATCTTGCCCTCACAGCAAGCAGTTTCTGAGAACTGCATCTGAAGAACTGGACACACCAGAAAAAGATGCCATGAAACATGTAAAGAGCATCCTGAACTGCTGCTGGGCTGAGGGAACACTCTCCCCTGGGAATATCCAGTCATGCCCACAAAGGGCACATCTATGCCACGTGGCCTAAAGCCAGGCAGCCCCTACAGTGTGAGACCAGGCACTGTGCTGATTTTGCCATCCTGTATCCAAACAAGTGCAGCTGTATTTGGGTAACACAGTACCCAGTGTCATCAGCCCAGCCTAAGATAATTAGCCAAGCACACCTGGCTCTGGAGGGGTGTACTGCACACAGACAGCTTAAGCCTCTCAAGACTTACAAGACTTCCCTCAAACAGCATTTATCCCCAGGCTCCAACCTATCCAAGTATGGCGATGCCAACACTTCCAATGTGTTTTATAATTCAGTTATTTTCAGATCTTTTGACAAAACTAGAGAACTAGATTTTCCAAAATATTATTTGAAAGAAAAAAAAAAAAAAAAAGACAACCAACCAAATGACCTGTTCACCCCATACCCCAAAAAAAACCCCCCAAACCTCACCGAAACAAAACCTTCCTGCCATCACATAGATACACCAGGGCTGATGTAAACTGCTTTGCCCCAGCTCTAGAAGCAGTCTGAAAGATTGCTTACCAGTCCAGACACAGCAAGAGCTGGCTGCTCCTCAAGGCATGGGGATCTCCAGGCCTGCAGGACCTATCTGACCTCCCCAGTGGGGCAGCCCCAGAGGTACCTACAAGTCCAGATCACTAGGCAAGCCCATGGTGACAACAGAGGTCCAATACCAAGCTAGGAAGTTAAGTTGGGATCGCATCCAGTAAATGTAGTCAAGGTCAAACAGACCCCTGGTAGCCAGACAAGTCCACAGCAACGAGACAGCCAGAAATCCTGCTGGGGGCTGGAACAATGAAGACCAGGACTCTTATAGTGCTGCTAAGGGAAAAAGAAATAGCCCCAGGCTGAGCTTAAATGGAGCTCCTGGGCTGTGGGCAGGGTGGGTGGAGACCCCAAGTAAGGCTCATCAGGGTAATTAAGGCTGTTACTGCCCTCAGGGCCTTGGCACTGAACATTCCACACAGAGGAGAAAAAGTGTTTTAAAAGATGAAACAAGTATTCCCATTTAACTGTGACAAAGGTGCCTCTACTTTATTTAACAGGCACTGGATACTGAACTAAAATCGTAAGTGTAACATGAACTCTCCCTCCTACTAATCTCTATGCCCTTGTGTGCCCAGACAGCTCAAGCTCATTTCCAAATCCTGCAAATATGAGAAGAACCCATATTCCTTCTTGCTTCACCACCAACATGCAAAGTGGCACTCCTAAAGAAAGGACGGGCAGGTCAGCCTCCAAAAAAAGTTTAAATGGGTGTCTACCTTTAGCCTGTACCTGGGGCTAAACTGCAGCAGTTGTTCTACCACCCAATGACCCCTCCCCAGCTGAGAAGGGGAATCAGGGGAAAAAAAGAAGAAGCTCCACAGGTTGAAATAGAAATAGATCTAATGAAATAACAAAACAGACACAATCACCAACAGAAAGCATACAAGATTCTACTCACCCTGGTCCTGGAGGTCAGCAGCAGGAGCAGAAGACCAAAAAGGAGAAGCCTCAGAAAGAACTCTACTCTCACTGAACTCCCTCCTTTTATAATGAGCATGATTACGTATGGGATACACCTGTGAGTCAGCCTGGGTCACTTACCTTGATTGGATCTCCCAGCTGACTCAGGGCTACTCAGGACCTGCCTGCATGGCTGGCCCATGGGTCTGTGCCTGGGAAACCAGGATGGTGGGGAATATTTTTTCATTAAACTTTCAGGAGTAAATGGGGAAAATCTGCCTGTCAGTTTTGAGTGCTCAGAAAATGCAGAATACCTTTGTAGTACAAATTAAACACTGCTCAGAAAAGTACAAGAAGAAGACTGGCTGCATTCATCTTACAAAATGTTTCTGGTCACCCAGTACTATCTCCTTAATCCACTTGGAGCAAAATGGATCTTTCCACCAAGCACAGGCGATTTGATAGATCATAGATGCACCCGGTGAGGAACAACCCATGCACCAGTATATTCTGGGGGCCACCCAGCTGGAAAGTGGCTTTGCAGAAAAGGACCTGGGTGACCTGGTGGACACCAAGTTGAACATGAACCAGCAATGTCCCATTGCTGCAAAGGCGGCCAACGATATCCTGGGCTGCATTAGGAGGAGTGTTGCCAGCAGGTGAAGGGAGATGCTCCTGCCCCTTATTTTAGCACTGGTGAGGCCACAGCTGGAGTGCTGGGTCCAGTTCTGAGTTTATCAGGACAAGAGAGACATGGACAGAGAGAGTCCAGCAAAGGGCCACAAAGATGATTATGGGACTGGAGCATCTCACATGAGGAAAGGCTGAGAGAGCTGGGACTGTTCAGCGTGGAGAAGAGAAGGCTCAGGGGAATCTTCTCAGAGTGTATAGACTCCTGAAGGGAGGGTGCGAAGAAGACAGAGCAGAAGAGACCTTTTCAGTGGTGCCGTGAAGGACGAGGGGCAATGTGCACACACTGAAACGCAGGAGGTTCCCTATCTACATAAGGAAACACTTTTTCACTGTGAGAGTGACCAGTCACTGGCACAGGTTGCCCAAAGAGGTTGTGGAGTCTCCTTCTATGCAGATACTCAAAAGGCTCCTGGACATGGACCTGCGCAACTGGCTCAAGGCGGCCCTGCTGGAGCAGGGGTGGTTGGACAGGATGACCTTCAGAGGTGCCTTCCAACCTCAGTCACTCTGTGATTTTGAACAATACCTGAACAGATGAGATCCTCATGTCTGGGATACAAGAAACAATGGGTTCTAGGCTTGTCCAGTTACTGTTGGATGCAGTACTTGGGCTGCTGAGGGTGTTCAGAGTTGTGCCCTAGAGGAGTTTGTGCATTAGGACTGCTAAATTATAATGTCTGTCTCAAAGGTCCTCAAAGCATGAGGACCAATCCAGGGGTCTTCAGAAAGGGAGAGAAGTTCTCTATCCAATTATTTTTTTGTCCAAAGAGAAGCAGCGCTGACCTGAAGACCCCTGGACTCTGACCTCTGTCTCCTCCACTGGAAGGTGTTCAATATTTCTTTTTCATTCCCAGTCTTTCCTACTAGGAAAACAACTATATTCACATGGACGATAAGTATCAGGGGATTTTTAAATGAGACACTAGGAAGAATAGGGAGAGTCTAATATTTAAACACAAAACTACTCTACTTAAGTTCTGCCTTTTAGATTACGTGCTTGCTCAAACTATGATTCTAACCACAACCTTTTCTACCATCAAGATAAAACGCGAGCTTCCTGCTAACCACTGTTATCTCTTCTACAAGCTTGTCAAATATCTTGTGATACACAGATGATTAATCTAACAAACTACTGGTAGTGTTTGAGCATACCTTATATGCTCAAAAGGGTAATAAAGGCTTGTACTGCTGCGTTAATTATTCCATTAGCTGAAATATCAGAGGTCTGTGCTTTGGACTGGGAGGCTGTGGGCACACCAACTGGTGACTAAATGGTACATTTTCTGAAAATCCCTTATTAGCATTTTGGCAACATGCCCCTGCTACTCTGAGCCAGATATCATCACCTTGCAATAATGTCAGCCATTTAGTTTTTCACAGCAATACTTCAGCCACATAGCTAGCAAAAACCTTCAGATCAAATCAGTATTTTACTGGGTTTACTCAATTTCAGCTAGTTAAGATGGACTAGATTCTGATCCTTCATATTTCGTAGCAGTAATCACATTGCTAGCCAGTAATTAGCGAGTTTTATCAGCAATGCATGCTCTTACCCTGAAGCAGTCCCCAAGAGCCCAATTTAAAGACATATATCTCACTTGTTTAACACAAATTTAGCCTTCTAAATTATTCCTTTTTCCATAAACAGCCAGCACTAGAGCCCTGAGGCACCATAAGTAATTAATATAGATGTATTTTTTAACTATTTTTGTACGCACATATTGCCAGAAGTCAGACACTTTCTGTAGATTTGTGCTCATTATGAGATACGGTTCTGGATGTCTTAGAATATGATCATGAATGGAGACAGTAGAGAAGGAGAATAAACCAGAAAACAATTAATAAAATGGAAATAAAAATGGAAAGAACACGGCATGTAAAGAATGGCAGGTGTCTGGCAAAATGTTGTCTGTTAACAGAGGAAGGGGTTCAAAGTTCTCAACGCCAAGAATGCTGTTCCCCTAAAAGTCAAACTGAAACCTCTAAGTATTTTTGCTGATGCTAGGAAATTGCTTGTATGCATATGCTTGCAGCTCAAATCCCCCAAAAGTCAAAATGCCCTGCCACCTCCAACTCATTTCTCCTTTCCCCTCCTGTTTTCTCAATGGTATTGGATGCAAATCACTCCTTGAGCTGGTAGAGATAACAATGCTGCTGACAAATAGTGTCACAGAGTCCAATGGATGAAAACATGGCATTAAAACTATCTCCTACCTTTCTGTAACTGCCCTTCAGGCCTTTAGAACTTCAAAGTGATGCCCGTTGTTCTAATGTACGTATGCACGACTCTACCTTATTGATGTGCCCCACAGATTAGATGAAATGTTTTACAGATTAAAAGAAAAATACTTCAAAAACACATCCAGAGCAAATATATCACATCTCAACCGCAGACTATCCACAGATAACATACTCCCAAGAACACTAATATTTCTACATAGCCCTTTTCATTAAGTTAAAGAAACTAACCAGACTACTTAGTTTCTAGTCTAACCAGAACCTCACTAACGACTGTGCTCCCTGACTGGAAGGACTGGGACTGTCTGGCACCTGGGTAAAGAAACAAACACTGAGTCCTCCTGGCCTTCATACTGAATGCAGATAATGTGTCGGGTTCTCATCATTTGATGGAGGAGGGGGGAGGTGTAACATTTGTGATTGGACATGAAAGAGCAATTTAACATCTGAGGGCTCTATAAAGGATGGTCAGGTTGCTAGGGGATAACATGGGATGTTTGTTTGCATGCCACCCCTGGAAAAGGGCACTCTTGCCTCAGGTGGACTTTTCAGGTTCTTGACGGAGGGCCAGGAAATGGCTCAGAAGGTATCAGAGAAACTCATGACTGGAGTTCAAGTTAACAGAAGCAGTCATTGGTAATGATACAGGAATCAGTTTTTCAGTAAGAAAATCCTGTGCTTGAAAAGAGGAAGGATGAAAGAGTTCATTCATTACTTTTCACCACTAATTAATAAATGAGGGCTTGACTGTGGTCCTACATTTATTTTGTGTGATCACAAATGGCTGCTAACTCAGGTGGTTTAGACAGGCTGCTGCACTCTGTCATAATGAACCTTTTTACTCTGTCTGAGGCCTTATGATCAAAAAATCACAAGAGATAAATTAAGGTTTCATTAATTTATGTCTTTTGTCTTATTCATATACCACACTCTAAACAGATAGTCTCCCTGCCATCATAGCATAATATGATATGCATATGATTGTGTTATGCTACTGTGACTTAATGACTAGGCCTTAGGATCAATAAAACCATCGGAAGCCACTTTGCAAACTCTGAAATATATTTTGCTCTTAAGTACATGAAAATGTTTGTAAGTGGAAAGGCCACATGCTGGTACTTGTGGCAATTCAGGATGAATTGTGTCAGGTCCTTTTTTTGACAAAGGTGATGGGAACTGAGCGAAATAGTGGATTCATTTTCCACCATCCCTGTACCCACGCTCCCCAGAGCTCAGGAAACTACCACGTAAGTCCCTTGAGGAACGGTGTCTCCAGGAACTCCCCTAAGAGCACTGCACCTCTGCCCCACTGATGGCTAAAACAGACCCTCTAAGTTGGATGCAAGCAAAACCCAGTCAAGTCAAACAGTTCCTGACCACAGTCTCCTTCAGTGAAACAGAGTCAATCTCAAAACACATTATCATGTCAAATTGTTTAATCTCGCAGCCAGTGTAAGGCATTATTCCTAAGTTTAATTATATGGGTTACAACGTAAGTGAGGAAACCTATTTCCTATTACTTTTGACACTGCTTAGCTACTATTTGTATATGTTCCTGGCATAAGCAAGAAGAATACCTTAAAAAAAAACTTCAGATGGCTGCAACACAAGAAAGGGTGATGCCATTGCTGAGAATAACAATCCTGAGAAACATTTAGACCTAGAATGTGTGGCTAACCAAACACCCTGTGAATTTAAATATTCATTTGGAAGGACCAGAATCAGACTGTTGCCTTGAGACTTAGCACAGTGATAACCCTCAAATGAAAGGACCACAGCACTGATCACGCACCTCAGCAAGATTTTTAAAGTATTTGAATTCTACGATCTATGAACCACTCAGAGGAAAAGAAAAAGTGCTGAGTGCTCTAAAACCTATTTTAATGCCAAATTAATTCCTTCAGCTCAAATTCCAGGTAAATGGCATCTTGACCAGGTGTAAAGAAGAAACTAAGATGCAGTAGCTTGCATATTCTACTGTCTGTACTCTTCTCCTGTAGAGTGAAGAGTTAGAAAGCATAACTAGATAAATCCTAATGGCAAATTCCTGGTATTAACCACTATCATTACATCTGTTTCAAGGGGTGACACCACCTAAGGATCTGTCCATATTATCCTGAATTTTTAAGGAATTTCTGATGTTGGCATTATAATGCTGATCGTATACCAAGTGCATTGCACTGAAGACATAACTGCAGGACCTGAAGTGAAAAGACCGATGAGCTAGTGACTTAAAAATAATTGATGGGACATAAAAAGAGTTGCTCCAACTCATCTAATGTCATATTAAAATAGGAAGAAAGGCGGGATGGGATGAATGAAAAGATCACCATGGTCAAGAGATCATGAGAGGCCCTGCACTTAAAAGGGAGGAGCCACCCTTTGGATTTAGTTAGGTTAGTACCCTTAAGCTTTGTTAGATCATTGATTTCAAATGATTGTGTGCGTGGTCTAAAGAGCAGACACAACTAAAGAGAGCAATGAAGCAGCCTCATTAAACAGTTACACTCGCCTAGCACCAAATGTAATGGGAGGTATAGGAACAAGAGGAAACTGTTGAGCAGTATAAAGAGCAGGTTATTTACTTCCCTGAGTCTGTAACTTCATATGAGATTACATCCCTTCCTTCCTTTGCAACACATCAAAGATTTCTTAGCCAATGCAGTATCCAGACCGATGCTTTTATTACTCCTGACTGAATAAAACACACCGATCATTTTAAATCACCCAAAGAGCGTGGTGCGCTGCTCCACGGGACAGCAAGGGGACAAGTTTTGCACAGACACGCAGAGTGAGACGGGAAATCGTAGCGGAGTAAGTTTTGACACAGGGGGAGCAACTTCAACCCGCCAGCGCCCCGGGAAGGGACTGCAGGCAGTCACCGAGCTCCTTCACCCGGAGCAGCGGCTGGGAAAACGGGACGCTGGACACAATTCCCACCGACCCGCTCCCGTGCGATTAATGCGGTCCCTCCCCACACCACCCCGCCGGGCAGACGGGAGATGCCCGAGGGGCGGTGGGATCTCACACCTCGGGAACCCACCCTCTGCCCTTCCCCGCGGGGTGCGCGACCCGCCGCCGCTTGGGCCAACCCCGCGCCGAGGCAGCGGCGGCAGCGGCCGTGCCGGGGGCTGCGGGAGAGCCGGCAGCTCCGCGCCCCCCACCCCCGCGCAGACACTCACGGGCGCCGGGGCTGCGGGGGGGCTCCGCCGGACCGCCCGCCGCTTCCTCCTCCTCCCGGCGGGGCTTCAGCACCGCGGACAGCGGCGCGGCGGGCGGGGCGGGGCGGGGGGCGGCGGGAGGGGGCTCGGTGCCCACCCGCACCGGGGCGCGCCGCGGCCGGCCCAGGGCCGAGGCGACGGAGCCCATGGCCGCCCCGCTGTGCCCCCGCCGGAGCACCGCTCCCCGTCCCCACCTCCCCTCCCGGAAGAAAAGCCCCGCTCCTGGCGCCGCCGGGCCCCGCCTCGCCGAGACGTGGCTTCCCCCCGAGCACCCCCGGCCCCGCACCGCCCCGGCCGCCGCCCGGCTGTCGGCTGCGGAGGGTGAAGGCGGTCGGCACCTCTGGCTCTAAAATACACATGGACGCTTCCTGGGGGAGCGGGAGGAAATGTAACACGTTTTAGTGGTTCCTACTGTCTCCTCGGTCACCCAGCATGGTCCCCCGGGACCAGCACACAGAGGGACAGCAAAGCACGGGGCAGACAGCGGGCACAGGCTGCGCTGACCCTGCCTTCAGCGCGGGCAGTGACTGGAGGGTCTCCAGAGACTCCCTCCGACCTCAGCTGTTCTGCAGGATCAACCGTTACAGCATCACCGACCGTACTACATCGACAGCTTCTAACTGCAGAGTCAGAATCACAGAAGGGTTTGGGTTGGGAACGACCTCAAAGCTCATCTCATTCCAACCCCCTGCCATGGCAGGGACACCTCCCACCAGACCAGGTTGCTCCAAGCCCCATCCAACCTGGCCTGGAACACTGCCAGGGAGGGGGCAGCCACAACTTCCCTGGGCAACCTGTGCCAGTGTCTCACCACCCTCACAGGAAAGAATTTCTTCCCGATATCTCATCTAAATCTCCCCTCTTCCAGTTTAAAGCCATCACCCCTCGTCCTATCACTTCAAACCCTTGTAAAAAGTCCCTCCACAGCTTTCTTGTTGGCCTCTCCAGGTACTGGAAGGCTGCTGTCAGAGTTTACTATAGATACAGGCACCAACTACAAGAGCATCACTAGCACAGGTCTTGTACGATCCAGACACAGTCCTCAGCTGGTGGAGATTTCCAAAGCTGACTTTAATTTCCTATCTGTACAACAGACACCATAAAACTTCACCAGGACACTGCAAGTTGGAAAGGCACTTTGGTACCCTTGTGATATGGGATGTGGTGCATACTTCCTTAGATGTTTAAAATGGCAGTAGAATATAGATACACTTTCCTGGACATGTTGTCTCTGTTTCTTCACATAACACTTCAGTGATATTAATTAGCAATAGAAAATTAACAGCTGGCTGCATCTCTACCAAGAACAGACAGTGTATAGCCTGTTATCCCACTTCTCTTTTATGCCCAGAAAGAATCTGCCCCTTTCCCAAGCAGTTCTGTTCCTCAGAGCTGGTGTCTGCTCCACTCTCCTCTTGTCTATTTCATCTTAAAGGGAAATAAGGCTTATAGGATCACTGACTTCTTCATAGCTGTTTTACTCTTTATCAGATTTGCCTGAATCTTAAAGGGTAAAGTGCTTTAATATGCAAAGCTAAGGCAAGTTTTGTGAAAAGATTTGTAGGAATAAGCAATAAGAACTCCTGCCCCACCATAGGAAAGATTGCAGCATTCACCTCTTTCTTATCAGGCATCAGCCTCTAAATTCAAGTCCCAAAGTGACAGGAAATGAGGCTACACAAGGTCACGGAACAGGGAACATGAGGGATACCTGCCCGCCTCCAGTCAGCTGCCAGGGTTGTGCCCCATCCGTGAGCACAGCCATCTGCCAGCAGAGGAGGAGAGATGGAGCTGCAAGTGATGCCCTTTCCCCTGGCCAGGAGTCACGCTTTCTGTCAGGAGCTATGACATTTCATCCCTGGCAGAGGCAGACAGAGCAGGAGCAGCAGATACACGACACCACAGTCTGCTCCTGACACAAAGACAGGAAGAGCAGCATTGCTGAGCAACCAAAGAACAAGAGTGGGGGAGGAAGGCTAGTGGGGGGAGAAGAAGAAAGTACACTCATTCTGCTCCATCAGCAGCATTTTAATTGCAGCTGTCTGGAGAAGTACTAAAACATATACAGTACATGTAGTAGAACCATAATATAGCCTTGGTTGGAAAAGACCTCTAAGATCATCAAGTCTAACTGTTGACACAGCATTGCCAATTCCCCACTACCCCATGTCCCTCAGCACCACATCTACACATTTCTTAAATCCCTCCAGGGATGGGGACTCCACCACTGCCCTGGGCAGCCTGTGCCAGGGCTTGACAACCCTTTCAGTGAAGAAATTTTTCCTCATATCCAATCTAAACCTCCCCTGGCACAACTTGAGGCCATCACCCCTCATCCTATCACTGTTACCTGGGAGAAGAGACCGACCCCTGCCTCGCTACCCCCTCCTTTCAGGCAGTTGTAGAGAGCAGTGAGGTCTCCCCTCAGCCTCCTCTTCTCCAGACTGAACACCCCAGTTCCCTCAGCCACTCCTCATAAGTAAAGAGGCTGCATTTGACTAAACAAGGCTTTCAAGCAGCAAAGCCTGGTCTGCAACACAGGTTGCTGCTTGTCTCTCTCCCCTCCATTACCAACCTTGAGGCTCAGCAGCAAAGCTACAGCTATGCTACTCAATGGAAACAAATCCCCTCGACCAAGACTGTACCCCCTTGTGGCACCCCCACCTCACAGCTGGCAGCCTTGTAACACTCACAAGGTATGCAACAGACTATTTTAAGTTTTTCAGCAAATGGAATCTGCTGACATGGATTGACTTTTAACTTCATTTACACTGAAAACTATTTAAATCACGCTCTCTAGCCTTTGGTCAGCATTTTAGAGGATTCCTTTATCAGGTCTGAGTGATTTGGAAGACAACAAACATGTCTACTCTTACGGATCAAGTGGTTTAAATATATTTAGTCAGAACATTTATTGCTGTTGAAGTGTTTAAAAACACCCCACCTGATTTTTAGCTAGCTGTGGGCCTTCCCTTATCTACTGCAAAACAAGTTTCAGAGTGAAAAGTTAATTCCATCTCCAAAGTTGGAATTTATCAGAAGTGGTAAAACCCAACTGAGCTCAAGAAATTAGTAGTTTAAGGGATAACTTAAGGAGTCCTTTTCTAAGAGCACATAGGCCATGCTCCAAGCCCCTCTGCTCCTCTCTAAATTACAATTCCTATGTCTCTTGTGCCCAGATACCTCCACTGTGATGCCGTGAGAAGGCAGCAGGACTCACTTATTACTTTCTCAGTAACATTTAGACATGTAAAATAACCAGAAGCAGTTCTGGGGTATTTAAAAAAACCTAAATAAGTCTTTAGCCACTTGTGCAAACAAGTGGGGTTAGGTAACTAACAGGATTTTTAAAAAGGCATCTTCTGATACTCCAGTCTGACTCTTAGCTTCTAAAACAGCAGGTTGTAAACCATGATTTATGTATTCTGCCTATTCGTTGCTATTACTTCAGTTTCCACAGTTGTATTAAATTCAGGAGCAGCAGTGATATTAAACGTTAAGAGTGAACAGTCATTTCCTCTAACAAAAATAGCTGTGAGCTATTATCTAGATGCACATTATACTCATGAGATCAGAGATTCATAATCCCTAAGAACACAGCAGCATAGGTTAAATAATAAATCTTGGCTGACAAAGTAAACAGTCTATATTGTAGCTCTTAGGCCTGAGATATTGCTTTACATAGTTAGCTACATGAGCTTCAAATAAGACAAAACAACTCTCTATTCTGCACATGTAATTTCAGACAGAGAACACACAAACCAATGCACACAGTATGCAATTAAAATGCTTGGAATACTTTGGAGAACTGACAGAAGAGGGATAAATAACCAAAGAGGAGCAAAGATAGATGGCAAAGACAGTTTTGCCATTGGATGTTTTCCTACTGCTTTCTTATAGACGCTCGTATTTTAAAATAAAGCTTTTGTACTTTTGTTTTCCTGGGCTTCCCATTCTTTGTGAACTATGAAAAACTGAAATATCATCCTAATCTTACGCTGTGATATTAAAAGAAAATGCCATAATGTAACACTCGATTCAACAGCACTGGTAGTATTAGTATTAGTATTCTTTGAAGAAAAGAAATATTTCAAGGTGGTGACTCTCTTCTGCAAGTTCAGAATTTCAGCACTAATTTCTCCAAATTTTTGATGCATCCAGCATCAAGTCATTTGAAACTCTGTATACATAAGCAAGAACAATTCACTACTTAAGTATGTGAATATTAGCTAAACATGTACATCTAAAAATGTGCATCCAATATGAATGGATGGCAGAAATTCAGCTACATCTTTACACTTGTACAGCCACAATATACTTTTGGTTCATCCCTAATTGTTACCATAATAAACAACAATCATACCAAGTTTGATTTAGCAATTGCTTGGCACAAACCTCTTTCATGGCATACTGGAGTGCCGACTAAATAACACTTCCCCTTGCCTTAAAGCCCACTAACATTTCCATTTCAAGATTGACTTGTTTCTTGATTTTTGATAGAACCTTGATGAGGGATGGGGTGGGGGAAGCAGCAATGCAAGAGAGGTTTAATTAAACCAACAGACCCATTCGCTTTGGCACTTGGGACTATTGCCATAGTGAAATGCTTTTTGTAGGCAGCAGCCTAAGAAACATGTGCCAATTATTTGAACTAAAGTGAATATGCTGTGCCTGAGTGCTCATGACACCATCCCATCCTCTGGGAGACTCCAGCACATCAGAAAAGTAAAGAGAACAACGGAGACAAACATCACAAAAATCAGTAGCATGTAGCGTGTCTCTTCTTTGTTAAGCAGAAACACTGATTAAGTTAAAACAGCTCTTCCCTGAGAGCTTCCCATTCCCAGCTCTGACCAAGGTGCCAAAACCAGACAGTTTTTACCCTCAAGCCCACTGTAAGTGTGAGGACAACCCGAGTTTATCAGAGAACAACAGCTTGCTTACAGCTAAACATTTAACATGAGACAGAAAACATTGCTGTGGGTAGCTGTGAAATGTCATTCTTGTAAAATTACTCTTTCACATCATTTTGGTCTGTAAAGAATCTCACAGAATTTGTTTGCTTTTCTTTAGGTTAGCACAGCTCCTACAGCCAGCATATAAGGCAGAGAGGTTTATATTACATACAGCTATTCTCCCTAGGAGTAATTTCCCTTTTAATCTCAAAGGGAAGCAACTTGTCCCCACGGTACAGTTAAACCTTTGCAAGAGGAAATTATTAGTTTTGAATTTGGTATAAAAATCAACTAGCTACAGTGCTTAACGGTACTGATGACTTCAGCAGGAAATCGGGAAGGATTTCACTTCTAAAGCTGCCCCTGACGTTTGCACAAGCTGATAATTTAACCTTGGAGTAAAAAATACATGTCTTGTCAGTACACACCTTAGAAAATGCCTGTTGACTTAATGTGACAAATACCTTCCCTTTTATCCAATCTGAAACGTCAAGAATAAGCACAGCGAAATTTTATGTGAAAATTCAACTTCAGGTTAACATTAGTTCCTTTGTGTTCAGTAATAGAGTCTTCCTTGCTTATGTGTTTCATTTAGCTAAGGCTCACTGAAAATTCCTATCTTCACTTCCAAAGTGAAAGAAAGGAAATAGGTGACTTGGCAGTATCAGGAATTTCTGTCACGGGTACTTTCATGGCAAAATTCTCCTGCCATGGTTTTGGGGTAAATTCTAATGCCATGCCAGATGCCATTTGGTTCTTGTGTTGTTATGAAACATTCACTTTAGAACATACTGCATTATGGCATACAAACATCTTAGCATTCACAATAACTTTGAAAATGAACAAAGGACAAAAAAATTACTTGCAATATGTTGGTAGCTAAGCTTGCACCTGTAAGGAACTGTGCATTCTGGCTTCTGCCCAAGTGTAGAAGCTGTAGTTAAATCTTCATTATTATTAGATCTCTGTACTACTGGATCACCTAGAACTTGAAATTTCCTCTTGATGTAAACAAATTTCTTCTAATTGAGCCAGAACTTGCAATCTGATATTTATGACAGTTTTTATGCTTTATGGGGGAGGAAACAGTACATGATCCATCATAGAATCTGCTAGGACAAATTGCTCATTTGAAATGTATTCACAAAACAAATTAGAAGAACAACTTCACATGATATCGCTGCTTTGCATCAGAGCATTTCTAAACTAGTGTGGAGTGTACTAAAACCAGATGTGCTGTTTCACAAAAGCATGGTTCTAAGTGTGAAATAATTAGTGTAGCTTACAGCTGTGGAAGAGAAGCATTTTTGTTGCATAACCAAAGTAGTGTTTTCCTCTGTGAACTAGAACACAACCTACAATATTGCATCAAAAAAACCCATTCTGTCTCTCCTCTGCTCTCATCCAATGTTTCCTTTGTAGACATTTCAAGGAATTCTTTCATTGTCTGTCCCATAAAATGAGAAATAGATTATTATGGAAGAGCTCCTAGCATAAAAAGCCAATGCATGAGACTACCTGTGATACAAAAATTATTTGAGATACATTTATGTTTGAGGTTCTGATGAATTAGCTAGGATTTCCCTCAGCAGTAAAACACCGGCACTGTGGATAAACACAAGAAACTATTCATGTGGCCCGTTCATTCTTGCTGCAGTTAAATGAAGTTTTTAAATGCTGTATGCTTAAATTACATGTTAATAGTAACCAAACCCACAAGACCAGGTCTCTCATATTTTGCTCGGTTTCAGAACAATCTCAGCTTGCAGAGCAGATCAGTTTTCCATAACACAGATAACTAGGGCTCGCACAGTAAGAATTTTCATTTAGAAGGCCACAAAAAGAATCACAAAGAGACCAAATATCCTTTGCTTAATCATTGTGCTTACAGACCTCACTTACTTTTACCTCACTTGAAAGTGCTAGGAAAATTACTTTCCCTAAAACTATGTTCTGATTATTATTCTAATTTATCCTGAAAACAATCTTGTAGTTTAATCCTTAATTTTTTCAAGTTCTGATTTTTTCTAGTGAATATCAACACAGGAAAATTCTGAATTGTTAGTAAGTATTTGCTACAGTTGCACTTGATCAACACTGCACTTTTTTTCCAACAAGTGAACGAGTGCAACCAAATTTCTTTTGAGAGCCATACAGAAGGAGAAGCACAGATCCTGCTCTGTATGCTAACAAGTACGTGAAGCAGCTGCTACCCCTTTGAAAACTATAGAGGCTCTGCTCTGCTAATTTTTAAATGGGGAAGAAAAAAACAGCCCTTATTGTTTCAATGTTTAGGTCCACATTTTCTCGTTTGCAAAGCAGATCCATTGCTTTGAGAGACTGACTAGAATTGTTGGACTAGATGATCTTCAGAGGTCCCTTCCAACCCCTACCATTCTGTGATTCTGTAATACGCTGGAACAAACATTATATTAGCATAGGATCTGTTTGTGAGCTGATAAAACAGTCACTATGTCTTGATTAGTAATATTACATGATTTCATCAACACCTTGCTGTCTCAAGGGGCCCAGTTCTGTTTTATTTCCCAATAACACATTTCTGTCTAATTCCTATCTCTGACTTAGAGATGGGCAGCATACAATTTCTTCCATTAACCAACCACATGAGAAAGTCAACAAATCTCTTTTCCATAGTTACAAGCAGTTTGCAAAGATGTGACAGTTCGCTCCAGTCATCAATTGACCCTGAGCAAGGAGGAAAATACAAAAGGCTCAATGAATGTGAGAAAGACCTTTGTTATTAGGGAACCAGATAAACTGCTGCAACTTTCTTCCCTATTGATTTGAAAAGAATGCTGTTTGAGTGCTGCTCATACTGATAATCCACAAATTATTTGCTACTCTTTTTAGCCAAAGGGCTAAGGCAGTGCCATCAGCAATTTCAGAACATGCCCTGAAACAAAATTGAGATGTTACAGCTCAAAGTCTGAGGAAAGAGCATCAATGATTAAGACAGCTGTAACATGGAAGGCATGGCAAGCCACAGTTGTACAAGTTGTTAATTATTTACCATGGCTCTGTTTCAAATGCTGACTTTTTCCATGACTTGGGTTATGCCTATTATTATGAGATCATTACATCACCTACCACACAAGCGTAACTTTGTTAACTTTGAACTGAAAGCTGCTAGACAATACACAACACAAAGTTACACAAGCGAGGGAAGTACACAGTGATTTCACAGGCAATTTGGAATTGAGCACCTGATTTTACTTTCTGACTTTGAAAACCTTTCTCCAAACGATTTACTGTCTTTCACTAAGATCCAGCAGCAGCAATCTCCTGTGCCTCATGGTTTTCTTTAGTCATCCAAAGCCCATGGAGCTGCACTGCATGCTTGAAGATCAGCATGCCAGCCTCATGTCCTGTTTCTATCACCTAGTTTTTATGTACCATTTCTGACCAATTGAAAGGCCCAGTGACTCCTCATCACACATCACACTTGAGTTAGTACAGCCACGCATTATTTTTGCAGCACTGTATTCACACAGATTAGCTGTTGAACCCTCCAGATGATGTACTGCATTTCAAGAAGGGTATAGTATAACAGGTGAGAGTCCACAGGAAGTCCAAGAGGGTGCTCAATGATCTACAAAAGCCTGACTTTGAAGTATAAATTGAAAACCAACTGCTTAACCAGCAAAGGGCAATACTGAAGAGAAATAATGTTTAAACATCTAAAAGGCAGCTATAAAGAAAAGCTTTTGTGTACATCCATTGCACAGAGGACACACAATAATGGGGCTTAAATTACAACCTGAGAAATTTAGGGTATGTAGCAATTTTTGCAACAGTAGTAATAACTACAGGGAGTTTTTAAGAATAAATTAAACAAGCATTTGTCAAGAATGATACAGAATGTTGATCATTCACCTTTCAAATGAGAGAAACACTAGATTATCTTTAAAAGTCCTGCTCTCCCCACTACTGTGCCTCTGTGTATTTCTACAGTCATCAAACACAAGCATGATCCCCAGCTGTGCACCTACAATTATGTATGCATACATCTACGTATGCAAATTTATTTCATTGTTACAGTTGAAGGAGATTACTCATAGGTAACTTACATAAATAGCATTTGAAAGTTAAACACCTCAGTTTCTTGCAAAATATCAGCCCAACAGATCACTGTAAGCAGTATGTAAATCCTTATTCCAAAATTGTGTTCTCTTAAATCTTACAAAACCATTTCTAATATAAAACCTAACTCATCTATTTTCTGACATGCCCCTTCTCTGTCACTGGGTACTTATTAGACAGTAAAACAACTGACTGGGGGCAAACGCGACAGCCAGCAAAAGAGCTCAATTCTGTAGAAGTTGCATTTTAGTCTGAATAAATGTTACAGTTTAGCAGGTATACTGGTAGACACATGTTCATAATTGCAGAAGAACTGAAAGGAGTTCAGTTCTAAATGGCAGACTGAGGACTCTACAATAGCATGCAACCCAGATCAACATGTGACTATGGGGAAGGGAAGTACAGAAACATTCTTTGGGATTAAAAAAAAAAAAAAAAATGCAGCAGTGGTATTGGAATGTGTTACTTGCAACCCACTGAAACAACATCTGCAGCAGCAGTTGGAAGACTGGCAAACTACCTTTTCTCTTCCACAGTGCTTTGAAACCAATATGCATCATCTGTTGCCAGTTGTCATCAGCAAACAAAGGCATTACGATCAGCAGAAGTGTGTAGGGCACCAAAAATGAAACTTATGTCACATACAAGATACTCATTCTCAGTACAGTCTACAAGGTCAGACAATTGTAAAATAACTTGTGAGAATGAGAATCCTGAAGCCAGCCTTGGATTAAATCAGTTTTAAAACTGCATTTTGTCTTGATTTTTTTCAAGTGTTTTAGAAAGAAATGAATCTTGGAAAAGTGATTCTCATCTGCTGCAGAAATACACGCTGTGTTTTTCCCCACTGTGAGAGGAGTACTATACTCGTATCTATATGTTAGACAGAGTGACCAAGGTCACAGGAGAATCTGTACTTTTCCACTGATTAAAAGGAAGGGGCCAGGTGTTTTGTGCCTCCTGTGTAGCCAGAGTGTGCAGTTGCCTGGTAACTTGTTCTGAGCTATTGCATATTAATCACACATACATGTAAGAATACAAAGCTGACCGCTTCTGTTTATCAGCCAGAATAGTTTACAGCAACACAATAGTTTAGAGCAATTCAGGAAGTTTAACACTGAATTTAGTGGAATTTAGGTAAGTGCTTACATGGTTTGATGAAAAGAACATTTATAAATAAAAAGGAAACAATAGAAGTTATTTATATGTGACTTTGGAGTGCATAAAAAGCATAGTCTACAAACAAAATATCAATTCTTAGCAATATCTACCTAGGGCACCATGCAATGTCTCAGACTCAACAAGTATTAACTGACAGATTCGTATGATTTGAAAATTTTATAAAAGTTTCTAATAGCGTACCCAAAACTGAGGTGTTTCAGTGTTTGGGCTAGACTCATTTTCTTCAGTAAATACATATCTTAATTCTAACACAGGATAAAACTGATCTCTAAATTCCCTCTTATAAAAATGAGACCGTTCCAATTATGCTGTTCATTCATATTTAAGATATTAAATTGTGCAAATAAGAAGTAACTTTAACTAATCCCTTCCACTCAGCTACAAACCATGACCATATACAGTCCTTCCATCAGACTGCACAAATCCTGTTTCATCCCAGCTGTATCATTAGCATAAGATGTGCAAATCCACTTAAATCAATGGGTTTTTCAGGCATAAAAGCAGCATCCAACAGCAGTTAAACAACATTTTACAACTGACAATGTAACACTTCCATCACTGATGACAGCACCATAACAAAAAAAAAAAGGGTCTTGTCCTTAGTGAACTTGAGGGGCTGCAAGAGACCAGTGAAGTTATGAGCACGGGGTTCTGTAACATCACTGTCAGTATAATTTCCAGATCAAAGATGTAGCCCCCACTTTTGATTTTGGATGACAAGTCATCACAACACTACATTGGGTAGAGTATAAAATCTTTATCAGATTCTCAGCTAGTTTAAATCAATGTATTTTGCTGAAGTCAATGAAACGAAACACATCAGCACACGAAAGAAATCTTTCAGTGTATGTGTCTCAGACCTGGAAAAATATCTTCAAAAATTTCCATAATTTTTAATGCAAATGCGTATTCTCTGTATTTCCCATGATGTCTCATCACTGAACAGTAGTAAGACCTTAACATTTCTATGATTCTATGGTTTACTATCAATATATTTCTTACTTAACATGAAGTTTTATTTTAATTTTAAAAGGGGTAACTGATAAATGAGATTTTCATAGCTATTCACAAAAAAGAAGTAAATACATTTGTTCCACTATTTAAATTACTTGTATAATTTGAAGACTATTTAAGTTTATTAAAAGACTATCACAGTTCTATAAAATAAAATAGATACCTTTACCTACTAATGTAGGAAACTACAGGCAAACTTCAGGAGATAACCAAAGGTGCAGAGGACAGGCTATGATAGAAAAAACAAAACAAAACAAAACATGAGTTCTGCAGAAAAATGAGTAAGCAGCCCACATGGTAGGCAAACAAACTTTTATCCCTACTTCCTCCACCCATTCTTCTTCTTTCTTATATTTTTTTAGAAAAGGAAATATTTTTTCCATTGTGAAACATAGTGTAAGAGGTGTATTGGAGGCCAAAAATTTAAATGAGTTCAAGAGAGCATCAGTTGAATTCTAAACAATGTGACAGCACTACTTCTATAGAAAGGATCTGTATCATGTTGGAATGCAAACAGCTTTTTTGACAACAGAACCACAGACTGGTCAGGGTTGGAAGGGACCTCTGGAGATCTAGTCCAACCCCCCTGCCAGAGCAGGGTCACCGAGAGCAGATCGCACAGGAACATGTCCAGGTGGGCTTTGAATGTCTCCAGAGAAAGAGACTCCACCACCTCTCTGGGCAGCCTGTGCCAGTGCTCTGTCACCCTCAAAGTATAACACTTATTATTCACTAAATTTGTCCTTACCCTGCTGTATAGTTACTAACGTTGAAAAGAGTCACTGCCATGCAAGAATCTAAACTTACGGCAGTTTGTGCTTTGAGAGAACCATGGCCCATCAGCTCATGGCCATGAAGTCTTACAACTTACATATTTCAGTTGGACACCAAAAAGTTCTGAGCTGGACTGCTGACTGCATTGCACAGTCACAGCTGACATAGGAGCATATGATAAACTTGACGTATTTGCTTTTAATCGATGCTCCAACTATTTTAAAACAGTTCTTAACGTAGGTTATTAGTGTGATTACCCTTCATACAAAATCCTCCTTGAAATGCAGGTTTCTGTTCTTTTCAGATCTCAGGCATGAGCCAGAAATCAAACCTGCATAACCACTGAAATCAGTGCAAATCTCTCATTAAACTTTAGCAGCAGCAAAAATTGTCCTCAAGTACCTTTCATAAAGCAAATGCTTCATCCTTCAAAACTTTTTTTAGCAAACATTAGTAATGCTGCACCAAAGGCTCTCACTCCCAGTCTCACATGTTTTTCCTGAGACTGTTATACAACTTAGTATTTTAAATATCACCATCCTAATTGTGTACTTGATACAAGTTTCCCCCTTTTTATAGTCTGCAAGCACTACAAAACCAGGCAGACTTGCTTGTCCTTGCCAAACAGAAAAAGATTAAGGGTTATTAAAAAATAAGTGTATTGCCTTAACTGTAAGTATCCATAAAGCTATGTATGTGATCTGTACAATGGCTTTTTAGCATCAGTATTTGAACACAAGCATGCAAATGTCCTTCAATTGATTCCAGACTCTATGAATTAATTGCTGGGCAACTCCTGAATGATAAGACATCTATTAAAAGCCAACAGTAAGCCAGGAATCTCTTTCCATTTCTTATGGTAAAAAAATTACAGTGAATCTTGACAAAGGGAATAGATATTAGACAGGGAAAGCCTATACAGTTACAGGGCAAGCAATAAAACATTTAGTGCTTTTATTTCTTCTCGTGTTTATTTCATCGGAACAGTCAAACATGGAAACTTTTGCAACAGCAATACTCGGGTCACTTGAAAATCTTGGTAACTGAAATACAGGTAAGCAAAAGCTAAGGATGTGAAGAAGGCAGTTTAGATCTCATTATTTACATACACACATATCTATCTATACTTTACAACTTCCTCAGCTATCTTATGTCCACAAGTAAATTGAAATAGCAGGCAGAGAGGAACCACGTCTGTACTAAGATAGTTTGCCATGTAGTAAAAGTAAGGATCACTGCAACCACTGCCATCTTAAAGAAGAAAAAAAAACAAATAACTTGATAGGAACCATCACTTTGCATGTCATGAGCATGAAGTTATTTTAACCTGATGACTACCCTGCTCTAAACTTTAAGCATCATTAACTTTCATGTATTTTTAAAGCCTAAGATTATTTTAAATGACCTATTTGTAGTAGCACGTTAAGTAGCATTCTGGAGAACACCACAGTGTCTGCAACTCCTATAGGACAGCACAGTTTGATTAAGCACCAGATTTCTAGAGAAGGAAAACCACCACTCATTTACTCAATCGAAAAGCTTATTACCTGCACTTCCAAAGCAACAGGTTACAGGAATGTTGAATGCAAAGCAAACCAGACCTGTCCAGAATACATTGTACTCTCAGCAGAAAGTTTAAAATATTTCCTTTCATATTATAAAGGATAACCATCATTTGGATACACAGAAACTGTCTTTAGAGTGATGTCTGCAGACCTCTGAGTCATTAATGAAAATGTCTTCCTAGAAGATAATAGTTTTAGCACTTCCTCTGGAGGGAGCGCAATAAGCACAACCAGAGGAGAAGGAAGTGAGGCAATTCCAAGTTTGTTTTATTTTTTTTTCCAGAGATAACAAAATCCTGAAAGAACAAGATGTTTGTGCTGCCAGAATAAAAATCCAGGAATAAAGAAAATAGTTTTTCTTTCCCTTCGAAAAGTTGCTCTTGAGTCAATATCTGCTCTTTTTCTCTCCCAAGCATGAAACATCTTCAGTTTAAGACTATTTTCAAAATACTGAGTAAAGTAGAAATTAGGTGCACACACTGGGACAGGTATAGAATCTTACTCAAAAATACTTCAACCCAATAGTACTACACTGCCTAAAAATCTGTGAAGTGTTCTGATGAAAAGACTCAAATTATTTCTAGGAAATAGTGTTTGGGACCAAAATCAATAGATGATGTTCTGAACATCATCAGGCCCTCCTCTGAAGGATGCTGGGTGGGGGGTGGTGGTGGGGCTGCAGTGGCTGGGCCTGCATATGGGGGTCCCCATCACATCACAATGCCATCACCCTGCAATGTGCAGACACAGCGCCCCGAGGCAGTTTGAAGACTGGAGACGGGCAGTTTGGCCACTTTGGAGACCCAGCACTGGACCACGTGCACCTTTCCCCTGACAGAGCGCTGCTGCTCTCAGGCTCATGTGTTTTAATATGTTTTTCCAAGGGAAATATCTCAGGCATTTCTAAAGATGAGTACAATAGGGGAAAAAACCCCACAGGGAAATGAACAGGTATTGCTCACATCAAAAAGATTTGCAATGAAAATATGAAAAGACTGATGCAAAGACTCAACTTATTTCTAGGAAATAGAGTTTGAGGCCAAAAATCAATAGATGATGTTCCAAACAAATCGAAGTTGTTTTTTTTTAAAAATAAAATTTTAAATTGATGTATTAAAAAAAGCTGGAGAAGGGGACAGAAATGCAAAACCATTCAGGGAGTCAATGGTATAGATTGTCACCACGCAATCTAAACATTACAGTTGCAGATTGTTAATTCAGAACAAGTGAGTTGAAAGTATCGAGGGAGTCTCTTTCCCCTTAAACAAGCAAAAGCAAGAAATTTTCACTGTACTTTGAGCTAAGACTCAGCTAGCAGAAGGCAGCTTTTCAGACAGATAAAGCAAGGCAAAAACATCTCGTCCAGCAACTTCCTTGCAGTCTCTTGCTCCTGAGGCCCCTTCTTCAACTCTTCTTTCTTCTGGTGACAGGAAGACAAAGTGCACCCTGTCTCTGCAAGCCCATACTGTTCCCTGCTTGCCCCTACACTGACAGCTGGCATCTGCGATTCATCTCCAAAAACGTTTACACACAGAAATCAGTTGAGTAGTTTATCATGGAATCATAAGCTGCAGTGGACACGATTCAGAATCAGTTATATTTTTCATCATGCCAAAATAAAAACAGCAATTTCTCACTTCATAGAAATTCTCATAAAGTAGTAGTTGCCTCCAATATCTGTCAAGTTTTTATATCACAGGAGAACAGATGCAGCCAAAAGAACATTTACCCTAAAACGACTACTCTGAACTATGCAAGCAGGTAGCTCCCACTTTAATTAAGTAAACACAGCACCACTCAGTGGTGAACAGAGTCACCACTGACAAGAATGAGAAGGTTTAATACCAGACTTCTTTGTGGTTTTATTTTTTAAATCTCCTGAACACAAACTAGGTCTGCTCTGTCTGTCCTGGCTTGCCAAGTATCATTACAATGCCTTTACTATAAGGAAGCGTATCTACCAAGCAAAGGACATCCAAGACAGCTGAACCTCAAGGCCAGCAGAACCAAAGGCTGTTGAGCACCAAACAGAAATACCCACTTGGAAGAGCTTTCAGAGTTCTACAGCACTCTGCCACATGGTTTCTGGTGACACAGCCTGAAGCTGTGACAAAACAAGCTTAGTATCTGCCTGCATGCCAAAGAACAGCAATCTCTTGGCTCACAACTTGTGTTTTATATAGACTTGGGCCATAAACAAATGCAACAGATGTAGAAAAACTGAAGACTGACAGCAACTGAAACATAACTATTATTTTTCCATTCCATCAACCAGTTACAAAACCAACTTGTGAACTTACATAACAGAAGACAGTAACTAACACAAAAGGAAGTCTTTTATTCAGAACAGATTAGTGTGTCTTTACAAGAAAGTCAGGATTTCAACTTACAAAGTCAGCATTATCATTAGCAATGCACCTTTCCTGAGGAGGAAATCCTCATCTTTCATCAAATGTCAACTGCAAGAGTGTGTAAACAAGAACAAACCAACCAAACCCCCCACAGTCATACCCCAAAAGCTCTATTTAGATGATTATATATATATATATACACAACATGTCTTCATAGATGACAACTGTATCAATTTATACTTCAGGTCCTTCTTCTCCAGGAACCAGCTATAAAAGAATAAGACAATTTTGGTTTAGTGCCATAGATTTGAGTTTCACAAACCCATATGTGACAGTTCTTGCTTTACAACATTTTAGCAGATGGAGACTTCATGGTAGACCACAAAAGTGGTTTTTACATTCAATATTATCTTCCTCTCCCAAGAGAGAAAGTCAGTTGCTGGCAGAGAATGCACCAAAAACAATCTCCAAAATATGAATAATGTTTAACAAAACACAAAGGAGATCTTAGACAGCATGCAATTGTTGTTTGTGTCTTCATTATTCACTTCAAGATGATTCTCTCTAGAAACACTACAGCTGATTTTTACAAGGACAAAGAAGAGGCTTCCTGTCATGAAGCATTTCTCCAGCTGCTGGCTATTCCCCAGACCATCGCTATACTGGAAGCTGGTTTCCTCTTTCCAACTTCTATTGCTAAGGAGAGCCCAAAAGCTAATAAAGAGCCTGAAGCCTTCTGCAGGCAGCAGGGAGTAAGTCAGCCTAGCATTTTCCTGTGAAGAAAGTACAGAACTGAAGAACACAAAAAGACATACAAAAGGAAAAACATGAACAAGGGAAAAAAGAGGAGGATAACCTTTCCTTTTACTAATATATTCTTAATAATTAGCTGAGCATTTCTAAAGACAAAGAAAGAGCTGCACTGCTTTTGTGACTGAAGTAAGAAAAAGTCTAAAGCAGAGTCTTCCTGAAAGAAGATTTGTCCCCAGAAGAGCACAAGATCCAACACAGAAACGTGTCTATGTCTTGCTGAAAATTTGCACATCAAGAATCACAGGCTTCTGCTTCAAGGGCAGTGTACCACCAGCTTAACTGGATGGTAATAATTTTATCCCATACAAGAAGTCAGAACATGCACTATCCTTTAAGGATGCAGAACAATAACCAAAGCAGAAAAATGCTTTGAAATTAAGTCAAGATGGCATTTGCTCAGACACACAGTGAAGAGCTGCAAGGGAGATAAGACAGCAAAAGGGAAATTATTCCTCACACACACAGACCCGGCTTAGGCGCAAGTCAGTCTTCCTCTTCCCACAAAATTAGGAATGCAAATTAGATAGCAAATCCAGATTTTGTAGCCATCTATGCAGACAAGCAAAAAATTACTGTGGGTCTGCTTTTGTGGTATTTCAGCAACTGCAGAATTACAATATTAATGTTTCAGTACTGATCTACATACATCAGCACAATAAAGTAAAAATCACAGTGTTTCTAACTTGGTACAATCCAACAGACCTCCAGATTTTTTTTCAGAGCACAGAAAGGTACTTGGGCAGCACATGGTATCATAATTGCCAAATAACTTGACAAGCTTGTAAGCATCCAAACTGCTGCAAACACACCTATACATACTATAATGGATGAAATGTAGATGTATCCCACCCTACATGCTTAGGCAGGCAAACATTCATGAATTAAAAGGCACTGCATGAACAAGCCTACAGAGTGGGCAAAGACAGTGATTCCCTTTGACACCTTAAAACCAAAAAACCATTCACCAAAATAAAATTAGGGCCATGCTCTTTTCATGACGTATTTTTGGGTTTGTTTTGCTTGTTTGTTTTTTAAATTGTAACATGTACCAAGTAAAGCAGTAAGATCACTTTTCCAGCATCATGCATACACACATTATGCTCCAGAAATAACTTAAAAGTAGCTTATGTAATGGAAGTGTCTGGAAAGCTCAGCTTGAAGCAGTTGAACTCAATTACTGGTCAATTTACAGGTATAGAAAATAAACACATGCAGTCTCTTAATAATGATGACTTACCATTGTTATGTTATTTCCAGTTAGCAAAATCTGGTCTGGCTTCGTGATTCTTCTGCCCTCAGGTATAATCTCACTAAAGTAGCATTAGAAAAAGTAAGTAAGAACACATAACTAGGGACAATGATTACAGCTGTGATTACAGAACTAACATACATCTCTGTATTGAGAAGACATTTGTTAGAACAAACAAATAAATTAGCCGCACTGCAGCATAATCCTGATAAATTCACCACTTAAGTAATGAAAGCTACCTGGCAACTAAAAAGTTCCATTGTACTTTTCTGCTCAGGACATAAAGATACAGATTTACTCCCTAAATCTTGCCAATTTCCTGAATACCCACAATACTCAAAACAGGTTTCAAATAGCAACGTGGCATGACAAAGTAATAAGCACTTTTTCTTAAGTCTGCTAACTTTTTAAAACTTTGCCTAGACCTTAAGGAAATGTCAAAGCAAACAAATTACTGGAAAGTTCAACACACAACCCATGCAAAATTAAGGCTACAAATTAGGAATCTGATTACAAGTATAAATCATGCTACTGCTGCTCTATGACAGAACTGTCCAGAATAGATCACCCTCTATACTTGAAATCCAAGGTATAAACTATGCAGATGGTGAGCATTCAAAAAATATAAAACCACTCTGCTTACAAATCTTACACAATGTTTTCCCTCAGGAAACCAGAACTTAAATAGCAACAAGCTGCAGAAATAATACTTACAGTTCTGTAACATCTTCTAACTCCATATCTGAAAATGCAGTTTTTCTGGGAAAACAAGGCCAGGAATCTTAAAATCAAAATATTGAAAAGTGTCTTCGTTTTATACTGAACTGTGACTTTATCTGTAAAATAAAACTATCGGTGAACTCAAAGCTCTCCAAAGTAGTACAAGAACTGAGCTGAAGCATAAAGTGGACAGCCTTAAACATTTCCACCAAGTGATGCTGACTACATCATCAAGTCCTGGAAGTGCTCCAACGATTTTTCATCACTTTTTATCACCAGATGAACGCGTGGATCTATGCATCTATAGATAAGTTCTGTAAATAAAAAAAAAATAAAATTAAAAAAAAAAGAAGAAAGGTACAAGAGAATATTTCATAGAAAATATATTTTTTAGCACAAAACCCCTGACATTGTGATGGCAAAAAGGTGCCACAGACACTGGTAAAAAAAAAACAGAAAAAGAAAAAAATACACACAAAATATATATTCAAAGAAGGGGTCCTCGCAGACTTTTTTTTTACTGCTGCTCGTACGACAATTTCTGAGGCAACAGGCTGCGGGAACACGTCCCCTGCAGTGCGAACACCCGGCTGCCGCCGCGGCGCGGTTCATCTCCCCATGAGGGCCGAGCACCGCCCCCTCCCCTCCGCACCCGAACCGCGGCCCAGCGACACAGCCCCGGTCGCTACCCGGGCCGGGCCGCAGCACCTCCAGGCCGCCACCGCCCTCCTTCGCCTCACACACACACACACACACACACGGCCCCGGTGGGGCGAGGAAACCCCCGCCTGAGGAGAGCCACCCGCCCGCCTCACAGCCCCCTTCGAGCTTCCCGCCCAGCGGCGGCGCCGCTCCCTGCGCCACTCAGAGGGGCCGCAAACGGCCTCTCCCTCCCCGCCCACCGGTCGGAGAACAACACGGGAGCCCGCACCCCACCGCAGCCGCCCGGGCACCGGGAGAGCGCGGGAACACCGCGACAGCGCTGCTGACCGAGCGGCAGGAGTGGACAGGGAGCAGCCATAGCCTCAGCCGCCATCTTGGATCCAGACGTGACCAATCGCTGCCACCGCCCACACCTGGGAAAAGCCGCCCGCGGAGGCCGGCCCCGCAGCCCCGACTAGTGGATGGCAGAGCTGTCGCTCCTCCCCTCCGGCCGGCTTCCACTCTCCTGCCCCAGAGAGGGACGCCTCGTGGGGAAGATCTGCGCCTCCCACTCTGTCGGATCTTTGCCCGGGAATTACTAACTCGAGCTCCAACTTCTGCCCATGTTGCGTTTACCGATGGCAATTCAGAACTTGTTCTAGCTGTTGCTTTAATCAATTCCCTATCTTTGTGGCTTTGCCAGTATGTCTCGCTGCATCCCCTTCCTGAACCCACGCAGCGCTGAGACGGGCACACCACAGCTGCTGAGAGGTGCACCCAGCTGCAGACCTTCCGGGGACCTTCTGCCCAGTAACACAGGGGGAAAGCTGCACAAACGCTGTGTCACACGGACACAGCCTGGGAGCATCAGAGGGGAGGGAAGGGGAGGGATGTGGATCGGGACAGCCAGCTGCTGCAAACCCATCCCGCTGAGCATCCCAGTGAACACAGACGTTTGTGCAGGTTCGAGGTTCTGAAAGTGGGACCTGGTGACACACGTGCAGGCACACACACAATGCCAGGGGATGGATTTTCAGCTCAGCTGACCTGGGCAGCAGAGTCTCAAAGTCTTCATCAATCACTCAACCATGAGGAGAACAGGGAACACAACCTAGAGATGGACCTCTTGTTATTTTTTTATTTATCATTTACAGAAACATCTGAGAAAGCCCTGAGGGTTTTTTTCCCTAATTGCCCAGTC
The DNA here is from genome assembly GCA_028020825.1 of Podargus strigoides. Taxonomy (NCBI): domain Eukaryota; kingdom Metazoa; phylum Chordata; class Aves; order Caprimulgiformes; family Podargidae; genus Podargus; species Podargus strigoides. The sequence goes on along the minus strand of CM051623.1, from coordinate 9,071,864 downwards.
AAAGCCTCATTTTTCAATGCTTCACTCACTTTTGACTTAGATTTCTAAATGACTCAGATGCTTTTAATCATTTTCCTCTGAGTTACTCAATCCTTTTGTGTCTGTTTTCCACTGGTAGCCCACAAGGAGTGCAGTTAACATCTAGCTGTCTATGGTTAGCCAGTACTCAGGGCTAAACCGTAGCAGTTAGTATATCACCCAAGACTCCCTCCCCAGATGGGAAGTAGAATTGGGGAAAAAAAAAAGGAAAAGGCCTGTGAGTTGAAGTATAGACAGATTTAATAGAATAACAAAACAGAAACAACAGTCAAGACAAAGCACAAAGGATCTACTCAGCCTGGTTCTCAATGCTGATGACAGGAACAGAGGACCACCAACAAGGAGCGTCAGGGAGAGGCAAAACCCTGCATGGGGCTGCCTGCATAGCTGGTCCATGGGGCTGTACAGGCCTGGGGAACCAGGACACTAGTGCATCACAGACACAGGCTCCAGATGCTGCAGGAGCTGTCAATATTTCTATGAAACACTTAAATGTATTACATTGAGAGAAAACCTTTACCACAGGAGTTGCCAAAAACCTGTTTAACAGCTCACTGTCCACCTGCAAACGTTTTGACAGCTGTTCAAGTACCAACTGCCTTTGACAGCCCAGGAACAGCAGATTCACTTCCTAAATACATTCTAGACATCTACTACAGCTCAGGGCCACCACGGGTCTGTTCACCGCGTGCAGGGGAAGCACAGGGAACTGCGAGCTCTGCACACAGCGACCTGGGCAGCTCTCCTCCTGCCCTTCACAGCCACCGCTGCAGAACCAAGGAGAATGAATCAAGTCTCACTAGGAAAGATCTCCTTAGGGTAGAGATGAAGTTTGCAAAGATTGGCCAGAGACATTTCCCACAAGGCCACTGACCATAACCAAGGCAGCTCTAAAGATGTGCTCTGCACAGCGACCTTAACACCAGAGCAGGAGCAAAAGGGAGAAACTAGGAAGTAGCGGAGAGATGCCACCTTCCCCCATCACACCAGGGGACAGATCACAAGGTGGTGTTGCCTTCTGGAGCTCAACAAGCCACAGAAGCAGAGGACTGGAACGACCCAGGAAAAAGGGGCACATTGGGACTTACTGCCACCATGACAGCACAGGCACAGCAAGCCCTCACCAGAAACTCCTGGAGGGCATTCCCAGTGCCCGAGGGGCAGCCTTTCTTTTTGGCAAAAGTTTCTGTGTTGGATCTTGTGCTCTTCTGGGGACAAATCTTCCCACGTCAGGAAGACTCTGCTTTAGACTTTTTCTTACTTCAGTTGCAAAAGCAGTACAGTTTTGCAGCCAGAGCAAGCTCTGCTCTTCCCTTGGCTCCATTTCCCCAGGGGTTCCTTGTTGTGCCAAACAGCCTGTGCTTGGAAGGGCTCCAGGCTTGCTGCACCATCCACTTTCCAGCTCTCCCTGCATGCAATACAAGCACCGGGCAGGTACCAGAGCGCTTGTCGTGCAGCACTGGGCAAGAAGCACAGCAGTGGAGCAAGTTTTGGAAGTCAAAAAGAATGTTTGTCATCGATATACGTCCTTCTTTGGAAAACACCCCACGGTGCCACACATCTCTTCTTCTTTTGTGTGTCACTGGTCCTGGTCTTCATTCGTCACACTCTCACTCTTCAGGACACAGGGACTGCTTGGCCTCTGTTCCTGCTGCCACTTTCTGCAGCTCTGTCTATTGCCTTGGCCAGACTGCAAGGGATGGTTTTTCAAGAAAAAACGAAGAAGGCATCAGACTGCTCTTGGCTACACAGACACATTCTGTTAGTGCTTGTGAGCAGATTCAGAAAAATAACATAAAATAACATAAAATGACCTAAGATGAATAAAATCTAAAAATAAAATCCTGTTTACACTTGTAATCTTTCTGTGTTTTCATTGCTATTTGTTAGCTATGTACTGGGGAAAAAAAATTCCACGAGGAAAATTCCAACCGAGACTTTTCTAAGAGCTTTCATTTCGTAGCGGCTCTCACCTTCCTCTCTTTCTCAGAAAGACACGCAGTGTGGGCTGTCAGCAAACACACAGACAATGCCAGTTAGTTTTCCTAGCACAGGCTGATGTTGTCAGTCCGACATTTTTAGTGCCTTGGTGGGAAAGAAATTTCAAACAGAAAAAAAAAGTCGAATAATCTATTGGGAGAAGCACTAAGCCACACTTGCCCAGCAGTGTCACTGAGATACCTCTATAAGGCAAAAACCATACCAGACAGTAATGTCAGACTGTGCTTCCCTCGATGAGTATGAGTTATAACCATTCCCATGCATCTTTTGGGGGATATCTCGTTACTACAGGAGGTAACAGCCAATATTTCCTACCTTTTTCCTTTTTGATATTAAACAGTAACTTACACACTGAAACTAACAAGAAATCATTCCCTTGCCAGAGCTGGATTGTTCCTTGTAGCTTATCCTGTGTTCCCTGCAGTGTATTTTTTCTATAACGGCACTTCTGTTGGAGCTGAGCAACAATACTTAATTATATGTTTGTTATAATTTCAACCTCTGGGTATTGGGTTAGTGATGAGATTTTCTTGAAGCACTATTAGTTCTTTCAAAAACAATCTCTTCCTCCAATTTCCACACAGAATCTTAACTATTAGGGGTACAGTCTCTAACAAATGCTGGTTTAAATAACCAGAACTGAATCACAGCAAAGGTTAAAGAGGGAGCATGTGAGTACAGTAAGATTTTTCTTTTTCTCTCACACAAAATTTGCCTATGCTTTTGGACACGTCTTTGAACTGTCCTTCTAGGGTATCATATGTTTAGCAGCAGAACAGTGCTAACGGAAGAAGCCTTAACTAATTTTTCTCATTTTTAACCTTCAGGAACCCCCTGACACACCTGCACCGAAGCCATCCCAGGCGCCATTTTGCGCTGCCATTAACCTGCACGACTTCACGCTGGAAGGAGGGCAGCCCGGGGTTGTGCAGTCCCCTGCGCTTCAGGCGGGCTCCGAGAAGAGACTTTTTCCTCAGAACAGAACAGGACCAGAAGGAGGCGCCGTTACCGGCTCGGCGGGCCGCAGTCCCGGGGCGCGCAGGGGGGACTGGCGGGAAGGCCCCAGCCGGGGCCCGGCGCGGCGATGTGGTTTCCTGGCCGCGGGATAAGACGAAGCCGCTTCCCTGGGAGCTCCTTCGATGGGGAAAGCTTTCCTGGAGAGCGCCCTGCAAAAGGGCTCGGCCGAGACCTCCTGAGGGGCCGGGCCGGAGTCCAGCTCCGCCCCGGCGGCGGTGAGGCGGGACGGGGGCGGAGATGCCGGCGGCACCCCTCACTCCCCCGGCCGGGCACTGCGGAAGCGCTGCTGGTCGGAGCTACGTCCCTGTCGGACCCTGGGAGGCGGAGCGAGAGGCCGGGATCCTCCAGGGCGGCCATCGCCGGGGTCCCATGGAGAAGCGGGGCCCGGTGCTGCACATCGTGGTGGTGGGCTTCCACCACAAGAAGGGCTGCCAGGTGAGGGGGCTGCCCCTCGTCTCCCGCCTCTCCCCTCCGCTCTTGCGCTTCCTCCCGGCCTTCCCCCCCGTGTCATCTTTCCCCCGGCTGCTGCCCTCAGCCTGCGGCGGGGCGGACCGGCTTCGGCTCCTGCGGACTGGGGTGCGTCTGTGGGGCCGTTGCTGGAGCTCACCGGGCGGGCAGAGGAGCCATTGGAAAGCGGCGAGGCGCGCGGAGCGCGTTAGGGCCCCGGTTGGCCGCGGCCTCCCCTTTCCCCCGGGGCGGCGGCCGGGGGCTCCCTCAGCCGAGGGGCGCGGGCGGGGACTGCCCGGCGGGGCCGGGAGCCGTCACGTCCGCAGCTCAATAAACATGAGATGCCCGGAGCGGGTGCCCCCCGCTCCCGCGGCGGGGTGAGGCGCAGGGGACCGGCCCTCCCCTCGTGTTGTGATACGGCTAAGGTCGTGACACCCGTATGACTGCGGGTCGTGCGTGTTTAATACATTCAGGCAGAGAATTAAGAGGGAAAACCCAATTATTTTGGGTTTTTTTTTTAATTTACCGGGCAGCACCGCGTTAAACTCGCAGGTACAGCTGGTACCCAAACAGCCTGATGGCCCCAGGGTATGAATCCACCCTTGATCTGAGTTTTCTTAGCGTGTTTATTCCCTCCTTTGATAAATGCTTGACTGCTCCGTGTGGCCAGTAAGGTAGAGAAATCCTATGTTGTGTATTTCATCGGTATTTTGTGTTCCTTTTATTTTTAAAGTTTTTTTTTAACCCTTGAAACATGAGATGCTGTTGCCCAGCTGGGCTGCACACACACAGTTGCTTTGCTGTGTCAAAAGCAGGTATATATAATGTTGGATTTGCATTGAATCTTGTTCCATAGAGTGTTCTTAGTCTTTACAAAAATTGCCCAAACAGTAATGAATGTCATGGTTGTTGTTATACAAGAATTGATCTGATGTGAACGCATTTCACACAAGGTACCAGAGAGTTAAATTAAGCTTTGTTAATGCTTCAGGAGACTAACCAAGCATGGTAACATGGAAAACAATTCCTCACACCAACAGAGGCTGAAGCAAAAGTGCACAAACTCATTGTAGGTCTTCTTCCATCTCTTTTTCTGAAAGATCTGCATGGTTTTGGAACGCATCCTTTCTCCCCAGGGTGTCTAGGGACTGTTTGCCTGTGGCTGTTGGTAGGATCAGTTCCTGTGAAGTAATTAGATCATTTAGGTTGCAAGGTTTGCAATATTTATCAGTCACTTTCTGTTAGGAGATAAGCATTTGTTTGGTGTCTGTAGGAGGAAGAGTGCATTTTTGGCCTCACCTTGTTGGTCTCTTGGAAAAGACATAGGTTGGAGACAAAAACAGAAGTGGGTTTTGTTGCTTCTGTTCTTCTTTTGGGCCTGTATTTCTGTTCTTGTAACATTATGCAGTATCCATGCAACCCCCAAAAAAAACCCCCAACAACCAAAAAAGCCCCCCAAAACTCTAACTACAAATTAGTAGCAGTGAATTTTATCTTGCTTCTAGTAAAATGTTTGTAGAGGTGTCTTTTCAGGTATTGTCAAACATTGGGTTGGTATACTTCTGAACCAAAGTCATCTGGAGAAGTTAGAGAGGAAGGTAGCTGGGAACGGGGTACCTGTGTCATGGGGAGAATAACTGCAGGAATATAATGACAGTTGGTAGAACCACAAACAGGCAGACTTCCTAAGGGAAATCTTGCCAGAAATCTATTTTTAAATATATTCTGCCTCTGACTTAGCAGATTTGTTACTGAGCTGTAAAAATAACTTCCTAGGAGAGCTGGAGGCAGGGAGCTGCACAGCTTTAGCCTAATGAGTTTGACATCAGTAGCATGTGAGGCTCTAGAGAATTTGTGAGGGAAAGAATTAATTAACAACACGAAACTAAGTAAACGGAGTCCTATGGGCATTCACTAAAGATAGATCACGCCTGACTGACCTGCATCTTTTGTAAGAATAAATTCTTGAGTTACATTCTCTGTAAAAGAAACAGTAGCTTGAATCACCTGAAACCTGAGAACAGATCGCACAGCACTACAGAAAATATTAAGGTACAGATCCTGAGGATTTAGTGCACGAGCTGGTGCATGGGTAAGGAACAGCATGAAGGAGAGGAAGCAGCAACAGATTTGTGTCAGAAGAGGAACTGCTGGTCTGAAAGGTGCTTGCAAGGGGTGTTTCTCAAGACTGAATTTGGGCCCACGTAAGTGGCGCTGGCATTGTTTACGCAGTAAAATCTAACTATGATGAACAAACCTGAATTGGTGTTACCAAGGAAGACTGGAATTTTGTTCAGGGGTTCTGTTTGCTGAGTGGATATCTGCAGAGGACAGCTACATGGGCACAAGGAAATGACCAGCAAGGCGGTGGAAAAGAGTCTCTTGAAAGTGGCAGCTTGGGACTTCTCTTTTTGCTTGTCATCTTTGCTCATGGTATTTGGAGGATTCATTGAGCTACTGCATTACACACAGTTGTATTCCTGTCTCCTGTTGGGAAGTGAAAAACAAGGAGGAAAAAGCAGCCATTCAATCTAAAAGGCAGTGTTGGCACAAGAACAAGTGGATATAACCATCTGCGGACGTGCTGCAGATTGCATACAAGAAACTACTAATTACAGAAAAGCAAAGTTCCAAAGCAGCTTTCAAATGGCAGTAATTGAGAATGAGTTTGGGGAGCTTTGGATCAAGAGATCATACAGGTAGCCTGCCTGTCATAACAGGATTTTACCTAGTTTGCCTGAGAAGGCTCCTTTTGGGTTCTATGTTTCCATCTCGGTGTTCTCAAATAGTCTTACTAGGGAGTGCATGTGGAGTTAGATGTTTTTAGTTAATTTCTTGATGCTTGTGTTTTCATTAGCTGACCTTCCCTCTGAGGCTGTCATATGGAAGGAAGGGGATAGAAATATATGTGTGGTGTAAAGCTGATGTGTACAGAGGTGTGCAACTTGAAACTGAGCTCTGATGTTGTGGATTCTCCGTCTGGGATTCCTGTTAGTAATGGATATAATTGGATTCTTATGTGTTCTTAGGCAAGTGGTGTTCTGGTTAGATCCTGATGTCTGAAGTGTACAGCTCTTTCCTGTTGATTAACTTAGTGTAACTTACAGTGTAAGTTAGTGTAAAGAAGTGTGTAGCCTATTGAGCAAAGACTTTGATGTGCAGTTTGGAAATGTGCAGGAAGATGTTTTGCTTGTATAGACTCGAAAAACAATCCATATGAGTTTGTTTACGAAAAAGAAGAATCAGGGAATTGATCATTTTCTGTGTGCCTTTTGACTGACAGCACAAGCACGATGATTGTTCTGTGTGCTCCTACCAAGGGCCCACTGTTGGACTGTGGTTCTTCTTGCTGAGGATTCTTGTAGGATTGTGTGAGAGACAAAGTGAAGGTTTACTGTACATATATTGTTTAGTCTGAGGATGCAGTTGCCTGCGCAATTGTTAAAAACTTGGAGTTGCTGCTCACTGTTTGTGAGCTTTGTGCTGTGTGGAAGCAGCACGTTGCATTTTCCAACTAAAAATCCTGAACACATTGGATTGAAGGAGTTTTCTCCAGCAAGTATGGAGGAAGCTTTTGGAGAAGCTGTAGGCTTTTGTTTGCAGATTGCCAGCCTGTTTCTTTGGGCCTCTTAGTTACTGACTTGGACTGTGACACCAATGACATGTTCAAAAAGTGCTGGCTGCTGTGTCTCTTTGCCCAGGAGAAGAGGTAGTTATGACACAGTGCTCAGAGAATGGGAGAAGCCTGGCTGGAAACTAGGTCCACGTAGTATTTGACATGTTCTCAACAGGTCTGTTAAAGAAGGGAACAATAATTGGCATGAAGCAGGCATTGTGACAGGGTTCTTTGCTTTGTGTGTACCAGCTGACTTGCTACAGGAACCCTCCTCAGTGTGTAATTAAATAGCAAATGTCCTGAAATGGGCAGAGCTCATAGGTAATATTCATTTGATCGTGATTTTCATTCATCTGAAATGAAATGACAAACATTTCATTAGTATTCAAACAAAAAAATATTGCTTTTTTTAATACTAGTTTGCTACTGATAAGAGGGCTGACCTAAGGAAAAAGGAACAACAAACACAGTCCTTCATCATCTGCAGTTGCTCATACTCTTGTCCATTAATGCAGCACACACTGTTGTGGTGTGGTAGGAGTTTCTACACACTCCTCAGGCTCTATAGGACTCAAGTCACAAAAGCATTGGGACATAAATTGGTAGTAAGGGAAGCCTGCCACAGAAGTGGTGTGATCTGTTTTGCAGTATCTGTATCTGGCTGACTCCTTAGTTACTGTAGGTGGTTCCTGGTCCAGCTCACTGGCTTGTGTTATGTTCTGTTGATCTCCTTCAGTATAGGATGGCAAGACTTGGATTTTGAGGTTGTTTGTGCCCTTCTTTTGGAGCGACTGATAACAAATTCCTCAGTTTTTAGGAGCTGTAGTAGTTAGTGGTTACTGATTTTAGAGGGAAACATTATTTTTTTTTTCAGAACCATGAAACACTTTCCCTCATTACAAGTGAGCAATAAAGCAATTAATTAACTTTACAAAATTTTATTTTTTTGAAGCGTTAAATGGTGTGGAAAGTCCTTATCTGTCTTACAATAGAGGTCTTTAGAAAAAATGTAACCTGAACAGAGCTTGACTAGATGTAAGTTATGTATTGAAAAATGCACAGAAACACCTTTGCTTTATGGTGAAGGTGGAAGACTGAGAGTCATGAGGTGTAGTTATCCATTGGTGATCCCATGTGCCATGATCCTCATTTGAGCTCTGTCTCTAAGCTTAATTTACATGGGGAGGCAGAGAGATAATAGTCTTTCAGGGTATAGGAAGGCTTAAAATATCCTGAGTACTTTAAAGATCATTCATGTTGAAGGCTAAGTTAAAATAAGAACTGATTTATTTGAAAAGGAGAGGAAGGAAAGTTTTGGCAAAGCTGGAAAAACTTGCAGGTAAGAGAGCTATGCAGTAGTCCCTGTAACCCCCCTGGCTGGTTGCTGGGGAATCAGATGGCCCCTTTGCTACTTGTACTGCCTGGTCTGGCACAACAATCCCCATCTTCTTTGACGCCGTGAGACTTTGAGGTTGTGACACCCGAGTAAACTCAGGCCCTGTGTCACCACCAGTCCGGCCACACCTAATCTCCTCTCACCTGGGGCAAGGCCCGGTGTTTCTGCGCTCCGTGTCCTGAGCGGTCCTGCAGATCCCCTCTGACCTTGTGCACTGTGGGACCTTTGTTTTGCATATCCTCTCAAGGGCTTGACTACCTTTCAAACTGCTCTTGACTTAAACATAGGCATTTCCAACTGTGTTGTGGAAAAGAGAACTGTGGGTAGTGGGGAAAGTGCTGTGTGTGTCATGGACTGCTCACACTGCTGGTCACTTGTTTCCTCGAGATCCTCGTTCCGTAAAATAACGGCAGCTGATCTTGACCCACTTCTCTGTACACCAGTGGAGAATGACATTTCAAACTTGGTGTCATGGACATGGGGTTGGATTTTTATAAACACTAAAAGGCATATTTCTGTGGAATCCCAAAGCTTGTCCTAAGGGTTTTCAAAGTACTTTAACTTTTTAATGTAAATGTGATGTTTGCTTTCTCCAAAGCAGTACCTGAATTACCTGTGTGGGTATGTCTTTGTGTGGACTGTGTTTGAAGACCAGTCCTCCTGTCTTGCCTGACCATAGATTTTCTTCCTGGCAGGCAAAGGAGACTTATGTTCAGGAATGAAACAGCTGATACCAGAGTTTTAGAGAAGAGCCTTAATATGTTCTTTGAGAGGGAAGAATGGCCTTTAAGACTTCTTCTCTTCCTGAGTTGTGCTATGTGCTTTGCCCATCATTTGAGAGCTTTAAGCTCCAGAAGGTAATGCTTGTTGTCATGCACGTAACACGGGTTGAGCAGTCCGTGCATGTGACCTATTTTTACTTATGCCTAGGGAGCGTCTGTCTCCAAGCAGATTTGTTGGCAAGTTAGGCTTGACTTTGTTTGCAGAACTAGGAGGTGTCTAAGGAATGAGTGAGTTCAGTCTGCTCTGTTTTATCAACTCTTTAGAGAACTGCCTACATTTCCAGGTCTCCTGTGTCCTCGATTGTAGCACTCGTTTCCAAGAGGGAAATACTGAAATCCCTCTCTTCCCTCGGTTCCGTGGGCAGCCATTCCAGAGGCATCTTTCTTTTCTTTTGCTAAGGGGAACACCTCTAGCCTTAGTCCATGTTTGATTGCTGTCTTTCTTCCAAGACTGCTTTACTGGAGAATTACTTTTTTTCTCTTCTTGATCTCTACCAACCCAGGAGTTGCTGTGATTCTGTTAGATGTGCTTGACACTTTCTTAACCGTGTAAGTGAAGCATAGGCTTTGTTGTCTCTAAAGTCCTTGTGTCTTTGTTTTGGGGGAGCACGGTAGGCAAGTATTATGCACCAGGCAATCTCCTCTAGTGATTAAACAAGATCTTGTTAAAGGAATAACAGAAACAAAAAGTAACTTGAAAAGGAACTGGGCTGGGATCAAGCCGAAGGGCTTTGTTCCTAGCTCTATTGATGATAACCTGTAAACATTAGCACAATTCGTTTTTGTTTCCTGCTTGTAATAATACTATTTAAGCACTTTAAAGGACCATTATGAGCATGAAATCTCTTGATGATGCTAAGTTAATCATAGCATACAGCGAGTATCAAAGATCAGGGTATTGTCTAAAATGCATGGATCTGCCTGTGTTCAAGAGGTTGAAAATTTTGAAGTAAAAGCTTAAAGCTTCTTGAAAGGGTACTGAAATTAGCATGGGATGCTAATCATTTTAAATACACAGTGCATTGCTAAGTACACATGTAATTGCTGTCTCATGCTTCTGTAAATAATACTGCACATTCTGATCTCGTGTGTAAGATTAATGGTGAGTGCCACTCTTTGCATGTCTATGTGATCCACTTATTTAGTATTTTGTGTTCATTGTTCAAGAAAACCTCCCAGATATGGTGGATTTTTGTTTGTTTTGTTTCTTTGTTTAGTTTTTCAAGCTTTAAAAGAGTGCTGTCTGTGCTTTGATAATCTTTCAGTTGCTTCCTTGAAGTCCCAGGCACGAAGTAAAATATTTCTTTGAAGAATTCCATACTGAATATTTTCTCCAGAGTTGCCCTGATGTGTCAATTGAGAGGAGGTTCCTAAATACCTATTTGCAGTTATGTAACACTTTCCATAGCCATCCATCATAGTTAATTTTGATCTTATGGTTTGCCTGTTCTTTGTATGTGTCATAACATCTGAGTATTATTTAAACATTGGGTACCAGGAATCTTGACCTCTGTCTTGAATAAATGAGTGAATGCTAACTCAGTAGAAGATGTATTTCTGTACCTCTGTCTCACCTGTCATCTGCCTATTTCAGAATGCTTTCAAATAGTAACACGGGCTCTCAGCACTTGTATAAAGGTGGCAGTGTAATTTACATACCTATATAATAGAGGGAGGGTCAAAGCTGTAAAAATGGCTGAACAGAGGTCACTCAAATAGGAGTAAATTGGAACTTGCAAGTCTCAACTTTGTGTTCCCTGTTGTAATGTTGCCTTATTTTATGATATGTGTCTGATTTTGATAATCCATCCCATAGCTTGTATGTAGTGCTGAATTATTACACCTAGGCAGGCATGTTGTTTCTAAAAGCACTCTCAAAGTTGTGGATACAAGATGTGAAAGAAAGTTCCTTGCCTGCTCTGACATGCTGGGGGATTGGGCACAGGACTGCCTGCTTCTCTGGGGGTACCCTAGAGCACAGCATCTTCTGTGCCTCATGATGTTACTCTCTGTGTGTAGCTTCTTGGCCTCATACTTAGTAGCAAGCTGGATTTGTCCCCTCTCAGGAGTAAATCTAATGTTGAAACTTGTAAGGAAGGAGCATGTAATATATGGATTCCCTTTGCTGTTACTGCATGTGCATGTAGTGGATTTTTAAATATATGATTCGTATTTACATAAATATATATTCTAATTATACATATTTATATAAATATTTAACATATTTAAAAATCTGTTGTTAGAGTTCATTATATTACTGCATAGGGTATAATATTTCATATTACTGTCATTCTAACTAGTTCACACTTTTTTAGAGGTTTGAGATTAAATCCTCTCTCCTTTGAACTGATGGAAAAACTTACTTGGGTCCATATTTTTGTTATACAGATGGGCTCTTCAACTTGTAGATCCTGATCTGTTGGTTTTGTCATACAACAATAGGGAAAGTTTGTCATTTAAATCTGATTAAATTGTGATTTAAATAATAAATTGTTCCCAGTGCTGAAAGACTAACAATGTTCTTAGATTTCACTTGGCTGCATGCTGCAGTTGTTATGGTGATTCAGATAAAATCACTGGTGTGCTGCTTTTCTCTGGATCTGGCTGTACTAGGACTAATATATCAAGAAAACTTCCTTTAAAATTCCCTACTTCGAGTGAAGAGCGAATACTCACTTATTTGACATGAGGGATCAAGATTTAAGTGTAATTTTAATGTGTTGGGATTTTTTGATCACTGCTGCTTAGCATTATGCTCAGTACTCAACGTCCTTCTGCTTTTCTTTCTTAAATAAGAGAGGAAGAGTCGGTATCCTCAAAGTAAAATGTACTGAAATGATTTGTGAAGGGAAATTTTTTCTAATTAGGAATGTAGTGCGTGGGTTTTGCTGATCTCCTTGTCATTTCAAGCAATTCTTCTACCTATTGGTGCAGTACAAGAAATGGGAGAGATGATCATCAAAACAATTGTTCAGAGAATAGAATGGGTTTGCTCCCTGTAAATTAAATTGTGCAACTTACTGAGAGCATCCTTGTCTTTTAACATAATACTGTCACTCTAACTAGTTCAAATTTTTTGAGAGATTTGAGATTAAATCCTCTCTCCATTGAACCAGTGGAAAAACTTATTTGGGACTATTTTTTTTCATTTTTGGTCTGAAAAGAAATCTCCCAAAATACCCATATTGCAGAGGAAAGCTTATGTTGTGACTGTGCTGAGTAAGAGGGGTTAACTTGTAAGCAGAGGCGTTCAAACGTGTGACAGTGGGGTGTGGAGGATGGGGAGTCTATACTGGCTTGCCAGCACATTTTAAATTGTCACTGCTTAGCGTTCACTGATGATCTTACTCTTGCTGTGACTGCTAACATTTAACACTTTTCACAGATAAGGAAAACAACCTTACCTGAATATAAAGTTCACCAGAAATTAATGCCAACTACCTATCTAATGTTTGAGTGTGCTAGTTTAGGTGGACATGCACATATGTTTTGGAAATTCCTTTTTTATCAAGGTTCTTTTTTAACCTCTCTTCTGACTATGTACTGGTGACATTGTCTTCTACTAAATTAATGCCTTAATATAAAGAAAAACTATCATGTTAATTCCTAAGTGTAGGAACTGGAATATATTTCTTCCTGCCTGCACTCATCTTTTCTTACTGTGAGTTAATGAATGTCTAGTAAACTTTTTCTGGCTAGGAAGTCCCTTTGATGACTAGGAACCAAAACAGATGGCCTGGACTCTTTTTTCATTCCACAAACAGGATAAGAACTGTGTATCAGTAGGTGCTTTGCATCCAAACCATTTGATTCAATACAAACTGCATGTAAAAGGTTAGTTAATGCAGTAGAATTGCAGAAAAATACAAATATCAGTTCCAGAAATTCAGTTGTACTTCAGTTTAGGGATTTTTAAAACTTTTTTTAAAAATTTTGTTCTATTTTAACTTGATAATCCACAAGAGTTCAAGTACTTTGTGTGGTGAAGAGCACAGTTAGTTATTTCTCCACTAAATTGCAAAACAGTGTTCTGTATTGATTTTAGTTCTGAAATCCATCAAGAGTTGTCTGCTTGCAGAACGAGACAATCTGAAGGAGCAGAAAGCATTGCCATCAAAACCCCTTGACAGGTGTAATCACTATTTCCAGCTGTAGTGAAGATCCCTGACACTTGGAAGAATGAGAAATGAGTGGAAATTGTAGTTTGTTTTATGTAGTTTATTCTGAAGTCCCGAGGAGTTCAGCTTTGAATTTGGATTTCATTTTGAGGAGTCTTCTTTTAATTCACTCAAGGAGACAAAACACTATAAAATCTGCTGCGGGAGTCAGCTCTGAAAACTTGCATGTATTTCTTTGTTGACTACTGAGTTTTAAAAAGACTTTATTTCTCATATTTGCAGACATTTTTTGTAATGCATATATAAATGACAAACAGGCAAATTGAAGTGCATGTTTATGCATATACATGCATATATGTATGGATTTACATACAAATCCATTGTATTTAAATAAAAAATGAGCTCCTTTTTCTTCATTCTGTGAATAATGTTTTTTCTATGCAAAGGATTCCTAACTGCAATTGATGCAGGTCTGCAAATTGAGCTGTAGAAATCGAGCAGGTTGTCTAGATGAGGAACAGGATGAGTTTAATCTGCATTAATTCAGTCATCTGCAAGTTAGACTTAGAAGTCTGAGCTCTCTCTGCTTAGAGATGATGGAAAGAAACAGATCGGATGAATCATCCTCTGCAGGTGTCGTGTTTGCTCTGACTATGCACAATGCTTAGGAAAACTGGCTTGGAAATCTTGATTTTTTTTTTTTTTTTTTTTTTTTTAACACGTAGTCAGCTGACATGAGTCCCACTTGCCATCACTACTTGTGAAAAAGTTTGACTTAACTCTTCAAAATGAAATTACTGGGAACTCATAAGTCAGAGGAGGGGTGGAAGGAAGTTCTCCAGGACATTGCATGCTGTCCTTGCTGTTGGATTGTTCTTTTTCTTTTTCCTGCTCCTTTGTTACTGCTACCTTTTCAGCCTCTGCAATATGAGGCAGTACTTCTGCAAGCAGTGATCTATTAAACAACACAAATATGATCCTTCCTTAGAAACCAGGGTTCTTCCTACATGGATTCTCTTGGGGAGGAGAAGGGATAGTATAGTCAGAATGCAAATCAGGTCTGTCATAAAGCATATACGTAAAATAGATTAGGGCCACTTAAAAAATCTTAATTCTGCTTTATCAGAGTTTTGTGATGCTCTCTCACTTAAACACACTCATGCATACAGAAACCTCTATATTAGAAGACACATTTGTGAAAGAAGCAGACTAATATCAAATAAAGTTATCATCAGTGTCACTAGTGCCTGTTCAGTTTGCTGGATTTGTAACACTTGGAGGAATTCCTGCAGGAATCCCTGCTGCTGGCAGTATCTGATAGCAGCTGAGGTGCTGACAGCATGTTGTGAGTTAGACAAAGTAGTTCTTCAGCAAATTTCATGCTGTCAAAAAAACACAGGAGCCAGACATTTGAGCTTTGTTCTGGACTTCAAAAAGGAGTACTCCTGAGTGAGTGCATGTTTTTCATACAGCTCGAACTGTCCTACCCGTCTTTCCTTTAAATATGTCTTCTAGTTCATTATTTTGCTTTGAATGTGAAATACAAATGTGATTCTGGAAGTGCTTGGAAGTAATGATGTCTTAGATCTTACTTACAGTATTTCCCTGTCAGGAATGATGCTTTGAAGGTATTCACTGAAATCTAAGGGACACCCAGGGTCTCCTCTGTGTTTGATGGAAAGAAGCTCCTGCAGAGAGTGAATCCAAACCCTTCTCTATTGACCATGCAGTGAAATAAAATACCTGATTCATGTAGTTAGTGTAGATGCTCCTTGACAGTATCTATATTTTAAAACTTAGGAACCGTAGTTTATTTATTGCTAAGGTTACTCCTCCTACAAGAGTCCAGTAATAATTCAGTAAACAGTGTTTTCAGCCAGTTTGAATCTGGACAGCATCAAATTGTGTGGTCTTCTGTATTGCAGATATTTATGTGAAGCTTCTAACATTTTAATTTTCTTATAATCCGTGGTTTGAAAAGGATAGCAGGGGATTCTCAGAATTTGTGTGTACTAAATGGCAGGCAGTTTCTCTGCTCCTTGTATGGATGCTAATTCCAGTGTTTGTCTCCCTTTGGAAGTCAGATGCGGAAGTCAGATGCTCTTCTGTTTTGCTTAATGGCATATTTGGTTCAGCAGGCTCTATGGATTCTTGAAAAGTAACTGCAAGTCAAGGTCTGGATTCCCTCCTCCTTTCCCTGCCAGAATTAATAATTTTTCTATTGCAAGTCTTTTTTTTTTTTTTTTTTTCTCACCCCCTTGCTTATCATTCTGTGTGGGTTTAGCTTTAGCTCAGGACTCTGGTCATTCACCAGACCTTTAATTTTTTTTGTGCATATTTTCAAGAATCTCTTTTACAATATGAGGAATAGGAGAACTTGAAATTGATACAGCAAGTAGCAAGGGTGATTTCTTGCGGTGTTTTCTTGTCCTTTGTGCTTTTCTTTCAAGTTGGCAACAGTTGTAGGAAAGTGACACCATGTGTTAAGGTGAAGAATTTCACTTTTCTTCATTGATTTCTCATTTCTTCTTCAGTACTCTCATCCTTTACAGTGCTTTTATTTTATCATCCATCAAACACTAGGATTTTCTGCATGCTTGCTTTGTCATGTTTTCTTATTTTCCATGGATACATTTTACAGCTCAGTAGTTTATAGCTGAATGTCCTTCAAGAGACGTTGCAGTATCTTTAAACAGTTTCTTTTACTGATAAATTTGTGTTTAGGTTTTGTTCAGTAATCTACGAAATACATGTCTGGGAAAAAGAGCCAAATCTGTTTTCAGGGTGTGTGGGCTCCCCAGCAATGGCCCCTGCTGACATTGCAGGTTCAGCCATGTGCTGCTGGCTACAGGGGAGAAGGTATTTAGCTGCTGGGTGATGTTTTCTGCTTGAACATCTGTTTCATATTTCTCTTGAGGAAAAGGTACTAGGCTGGATGGAAACTCTGGAGAAGCCAAATCTGCCCAGGGCCTGTCAGACCACACATGAGTCAGTCTGTGGGTGCTTTGAAAGAAGAGACAAGGAATGCTTGTAGGATGAAAATTGTTGTTTCTCACCATTGCTAAAGAAAAGGTGCTAAGCTGAGTCACAGAAGCTTGCTTGTGTGGTAACAGTAATGTATTCTCTCTTTGCCTCCCCTCTGTTTTTGTTTAGGTTGAATTTTCCTATCCTCCTCTAAAGCCTGAAGAAGGACATGACAGCCACAGTTTACCAGAGGAATGGAAATACCTGCCATTTCTTGCCTTACCAGATGGCGCTCACAACTATCAGGAAGGTAAGAAACAAGAGAAGTTGTATGTACCACTTCTACTGCAAACAAAAGAAAAACCCTGATGTCTGAACAGTTATCAACGATTCTTTTTTCTATAATATTTCCTGTACTTTTTGTTTAAGCTGGAAAATATGTTGGCAATGATATGATGCTTCAGGGTTTAAAGGGAAAGGAGATCATAAATGAGTACCTCCTACCTCAAGAAATCAGATGTCAATAAAAGCCTAAGGGTTACGTATCATTTCTGTGTAGTCCCAGTGCAAAACGAGGCTGCTGGCTTTCTCAGGAGTTCTTTGAAGGGGGAATAAACTCTTGAGTAAAACCTAATCCAGTCTTGAGGTAAGGGAAAAGTGAAATTCTAAAATTTGACTTTGCAATGTATGTAGTTATTATGATTTTTATTTCTTATTTACTGCACTAATTTGGAGATTCTTAGAATGACCTACGAGTGATTCGGTGTCTGTAGAATGACGTATTTTGAAAACCAGCAGATGTAAAGGGCAGGAACCAGGAGCTCTAATGTGTTTGTCAGCAGAAGGAAGATAGAATGATTCCTTTGCCAAGAAGCTACCAGGAAGTTCACTGCATATTTATTTTATTTTTTTTAGTATTGCATTTATTTTTTTGTTTATTTGCTTCAGCAGTTCAGTTCATTGCCATGACATTTATATGCATGTTCAATTGTTTCATCTGTTTTTCTGCAGAGCAGTGAACAATTCACTTAAAACAGCAAAATCACAGAAACCCTTTAATGCTACTTTTAATAAGATAATTTATTTTTAACTTAATGAACTTAGCTTCCTAATTATCTAGCTTCCAGACACCTCTTTGGAAGCAAAGGAAGTCATATCAAATTAGGTGCATAGATATCTACCTTCGCAGTGGTAGTAGCTGCTCTAATCTTTCAACTGTATATGTCCTCCTTGATGGTGTGTTTTTTTTTTTTTTTCTTCTCCTGTCTTCATTGCATTTCCCTTCTTACTGGCATCGCGCTCTGCCTTGTCTGTGCTCCTCCACACTGACTTGGGAAAGCAGCCTGCCTGTGGGTTTCAGTGGTGCTTTGTTGCTGGCAGTAACTGCTTCTGAGAAACCTGTCAGTGGGTTTATAGGAGCTTGGTCAGGCTAAACATAAGGCTGTTGTGAGAATATCCATTTTAGCACAGCTGGAGGTGCTTCCACAAAGTATCTTGCAATTTGGAAACTAATTTGGGTGCAGTCATAGCTTTATAGGTGATAGGTGATATATATCTATATTTATCTCAGAAAATAAGTGTGCTGGTATTTTCAGCAATAAACCTTTTATAAAAAAATGATGCTGAAAAGAAAAATACTGAACTTATGTTAATGGCTTAAGAAAGAGTCTTTTCTTTTTCCTAGATACCGTGTTTTTCCACTTGCCACCGAGATGCGGGGATCGAACCACGGTGTATGGCGTCTCTTGCTACAGGCAGATCGAAGCAAAGGTAACTGAAAATGATGAGAGCTACAGTGTACACCTGATCACACTGAAGAGATTATGTACTTGACCTACTAGCATATGCCCATATTTTCAAAAGTAGTAACAGGAGTATGATCTGTGCACTTAAAATTGAGAAGTAACTACAAATCTCTTCAAAAATTACTCCCTTTTCCAGTGAAATGCCAAGAATCTGGAATGCTATATGGGTTTGAGTTTTAAATGAATCTTGCATTCAGAAGACGTAAATTATGTACTCTGTTTTAGTGTTAATCATACCTTGATTATATTTCAAGTTCCTGTTTATGCTATAGGAGAAATTATACACATGCAGATTTTAATTGCATTTCTTTTGAGCTAAATCCATGTTGATTTTAGCTCACTCGTTATCTTTGCAGCAACTCTTCACTGTATTAGAGTCTTGCTCTATTTAACTATGCAATAACTTGGCTTTATTGTGCTCTTGGTTTCAGTTTATGCTGTTCAGTAACCAATTAAGAAGATAAATAGATGTTTAAAATGAATGCTTTGAAACAAGTAGAATATAAACCAATGTGTTTGATGTGACAGCCCTAGCACTCTTTCCATCTGTCCTTTTTGATGTGTGTCTGCACACTTGCTGGTTTGTAGAACTTGGCTCTGTTTCTGCTCCCACCCTTTCTAGGTCTGCTAAGTGCTGGGACCATGTGGTCTGGCTGAGAATGTAGTTGATTCTGCAAATGGTACCTCCTTTATTTTACACGTGGCTCAGAGAAAATCCTCAAGTATAAAGCAAATGTTTTCTAGGCAAAGACTTTTCAACTTGGTCCATTCAGATTAGAGACTGTTGAAGGCAGTCAAGTTTAGGATTTTGTTTAAATAGGGGAGTGGTACGTGGCATCTAGACCCATGAAATAATTCTTTGTGAAATTGTGTGTGGGTAAAAGTACTGTAATGCTTCTATCTTTTAGGCATTAAAAGTACGGCAAGCAGACATCACCCGAGAAACAGTTCAGAAAAGTGTCTGCGTTCTCAGTCAGCTGGTAAGAATGTTTGTCAACTCTCAGAACGCTTTCAAATAACACTTTCAAAGATATTAAAAATTATTTGTTTTCCATATTCTTACTTGGAACTTTTGGTTCCGAATATCTCTCTTTAAATCATTGCAGAGGGTAACAAGATACTGAGTTAAAATGGAATCAAGGCTGTGACATTTGAGTGAGCTGCCTTGAATTGGTATCTCCTTGTAAGAACCATTGTAAAAGTGTCTGCCTGTTGTCAGGGACCTGGATATCTACTTGCACTTTTGGTTATTCTTTAGTGCTACTAACTTTATTTCATGTAGTAGCATTGAGGGGTTTGACCATTATGATAAAATGGAGAGAGTGGCTATTGACAACTGTGAAGGAGGTTTTAAGATAGTCACACATACAGCACACTCTTGTTTTGAAGAAACATCTTGTATTTCTATCTACTTAGTAAAGGCTGCTGGTCACCAGGCAGGGAACAGAAGTTATTTCTGTGCTTTAAGCTAAAGAAAGAATTATTACTGGAGTATATAAGCATTGTCAAAGCAGGAAAGTACTTTTCCAGAGGGGTATTCAGTGATGGTATGGTATGTGCAAATGGAACTAAAATAGAATTATCATCATTTAAAATGGGCACAGGAGAAAGATGCTGCAAGTTAGCAACTCCAGACTGCCCCTCCGTGAACTGTGTAGTAATGTGTCTATATTGCAAGATAGGAATGGGAGAAGATTAAAGTACAAAATGAGTATCTGAAAAAAGTTTTCTTCACTTGCTTTTGTGTTTGTTTTTCTTCCAAGCCTTTGTATGGGTTACTTCAGGCAAAGCTGCAACTCATTACACATGCTTATTTTGAAGAGAAAGACTTCTCGCAAATTTCAATTCTAAAGGTAAATTTGAAGCAATAGCCACACAGAACAAAGCTTTGGGTGTATGGCTATGGACTTTAGTGGTTTTAATTAGTGCTCAAATATTCCATTTGCATAGGTCATTCAGTTATTCAGCCCTGTAATAACTTAACGTAGACTAAATGAACTGCCTTAATCTGTCAGAGGGTCAACTTTCTGATTTGTAATGAAATAGAAGAAGGGGTGTGATTGTCAGCCTGTATCTCCACTGACCCCATTAGTAAAATTTTACTTTCTGGAATAAGATATTGAAATCCTTGAATAAGTGAATTTTATTTATTCTGGATTTTGTGTGACCACATGCCATTAACATCATCTTGGGATTTTTCTGCCTTGGTTCTAACTTTTACAGGAACTTTATGATCATATGAATAGTTCCTTGGGCAGTACTTTGCTGGAAGGGTCACAAGTTTATCTTGGTAAGTGACTTTTGTTTGTACACACAACAGAGTTAATGTTACGCTAATCAACACATTCCCTTCCTGAGCTAATTTGTTTTATGTGCATTAACAGATTAGTCACCAGAGGTCTGTGTGCCTGCACAATGTTCTGTTATGCATTTCTTTATTAATGGATTTAAATAAATGTCAAATAATTGCAGTGTTGCTTTCATAATAGGAATTAGTTGTAGGCTGAAAGCCCTGTTACCTCTTGACCTAACAGTCTGACAGGCAACTGCTTGGCTGCTTTTGGGAAAGAGTGCCTCCTTAATTTTTAGGTGGAACTATTTGATGGTGTGGGGTACTCAAGCTTTCATCTGCTTGTTATTTGGGATATCCCACATTTGATTCTGACTCTTCCCTGTGTCTTCTGAATGCACAGTCTAGTATTTACTTTAGTGTTTCCCTAATGCTGTGTGGCAGCCAACAGGAGCAACTTGGAGTGTGACTATTCATGTTATTATTGTCTCCATTATAGATTTAATTCTTGCTCCTGCTCAAAACAAATAATTGGGTGAGAGTCCTGCTATTGAAATAGCCAAGTTCACACAGAATGCATAATGGGTGTCCCCTTGCCCCTGAAAAATGGTGACAAGAAGTAAGTTAGTATCTCTACTAGCTATTTAATTGTAATAATTGCTCTTTTTGGTATCTCAGGTCTGTCTCCTCGGGATCTAGTTCTTCACTTTAGACACAAGGTAGGTGTTCTCTGCTAGGTATATAAAATACAGCAGTTACTTTGTGGAGTAAAATGCTCTGTGAGGAACTGAAAAATAAACATGTCTAGACGTACCTGAGCTAGGAGTAAGACAACTGCTTCCTAAGTAATTCTGGTTACAGCTGCCTGATTTCCTCTCCCCTTCCACCTACATAACTTCAGTGAAAGTAAGTTCCAGACTGAGAAGTTTTGTTTGTCTGCTGGATTTCCTGGAGATTTCTAGGTTTGTGTGATATTTCTTTAGTCCTGTCCCAAAGCACAAGTAGTGTCTCAGTTGTGGTCTTGTTTCTATTTCCTGCTTCTTGTCAGATGAATGTGGTAGAACAGCATTACCACAGTAGGTGCAGACATGACTGGGAGCATTTTTTCTCATATCTTGTAATTTTTGCAGCTTCTGCTGTCATAGAGCGTGAGGGGACTTGCACCTCTTCTCCTTTTTCCTAAAGACTGTTGAAATTGAGTGTGTATCCTATAGCTAAGGTACAAATAGCATTTAAAATCTTTTATTAACTGAGAGGCATCAAGGAAACCAGCTAGAGAATCTGGATTTCATGGTGTATTTGCGCCTGCTTAGTGTATTTTGGGGGTAGAACTCATTTTTGTTCAACTTCAGATATCTGTCATTCCTGCCCCAGAAGCATCTGTGTTTTACTTTGAGTGTAGAGAGTCTGGGCAGCCACTTCTGATCTAGATGTTTCATGTAGATGCCTAAAATTAGGTGAGGTGAATGCTGTTCTTGGTATTTTGCTGAATTCTTTCCTGTGTTTCTGTGGAGGATCTCTTTTACGTTTATGCAATTTACTGTTTTTTAAAATTCTGGAATTGCACAACATGTTCTTCCTGATAAGCTTTGTATGATTCACATTACACAATTCTTGTTTGTGTAGGTTTTTCTTTGTGCATCTCAAATGCTGTTTTAAAATGCATGCTCAGGTGGAGAAAGGATACTGGAACACTGGTTTTCACTGGTCACATATTTCACCATTTGACAGTTATGCAGTGATTAACGTGAAATCTTGAATAAGAGATTATGCTTGCATAGTATTTTTGGTAAATGACACTGGTTCACTCACTATGTTTTTCCTTTTTGTGATTTTTTTCAGGTCTTGATCCTTTTTAAATTGATTCTTCTAGAGAAAAAGGTAATGTTTTATAGGCTGAGGCAGGAAATTGAAATAGAAATGCAATTGTTACTTTTTTTTTTTTTTCCATATGAAGTTATGTAGAATATACTAGTGAAAAACAGATGAAAGTAAATTAAAATTAAAAAAAAAAAATCTGAAGTCATATCAAGATCTCTGCATCCATATATAAATTGGGAAATTATACTAAAAGTAACTGCTGTGCTGACATATAAATTTGCCTACACTTCTGTCCACACTCTGCCTTATTAGTAGCTGCCACAAGAAGTAAAATGTGATTAAATGTGAGTGGAGAAACGTAACACATTAGAAGAGATAGGAAAGGATACACATAATGCAAATAGGTACCCATGTGAGGGAACTGATAGGAAATGCTGGTACCTAAAAGGGAGCTTTACAGGGATTCAGTAAGTAGAACTTCTGGTTCAGGCTTTAAATAGGCATAGCACAGGAAACAAATGCTCCAAGTGGCCTTCAGACCTGAATTGTGTGGGCACCTGCAAGAGGCAATGTAATGAATTGTACCTGTTTGGTCAGGCTGAACTCAGAATATAAATTGGTAAAAGCTGTTGAATTCTAGGCTTGGTGTTTTCTTTGGGCTATCTTACTGCCTCAGTGTTTGAGAAAATATGATTATGACATAGTAGGAGTGCAGATGTAGAAATAAGTGTAATCAAGACTTGATATGCAAGGTTGTTCCCAAAAAATAAGTTAATACATTTGAAAGTCTAGTCTGCAGTCAGTTTTGGGGTTGTTTTTTTGTTGTTTTTTTTTTAAAGAACAAGTGGGGAAAAAATGTTTTCCAGTTTATATTTTGTAAAGTATCTCTACTGCTCTGTTTAAAAACTTATGATAGCATTTCATCAGGTCAGTTCAGCCTTTGGGCATATATAAACAAACTACTGAGCTACAATTCTTTTCTGAAGCTGCTCAAAACACAAGACATAAATGGAGAGGAAGAGGGGAGAGGGAGGGTTTCCCAAGCATGTTCATATGACTCAAACATTTGAAATTGTTTTGAAAATAACCGGATGCTGATTGAATAAACCCGCAGGTTGCTTTGGTTTCATTTTTCCTAAGCTCAAAACAGGAAGGCAACACTTGCAATTTCAAAAGGAAGAGTTTTGATTTTCTGGCCCTGCCTGTTTTCTGGCAGATGTTAAGGTTCCAGAATAACTGTGAGAATCTGTATGTTCAAAGATCTTAAATATAATATGCAAGAAGTCACTAGTAACGCCAGTTTTCCTTGAGCTGAAAAATGCCTGAATGCCGCAGACAGATTTCCTTTAATCCCTCGCAATTTGGTTGATGCCTTTCCACAGGCTAAAGCATTTATTTTTTTTTTTCACCTCTTGGCTGTTACTAGGCTGGAAGACTACTTCCAGATGGTGGTCATTTGACTTTCTGCTGCCAGGACCACCCAGTTTGCTGATGTAAATGTTGTGGGCCATATAACAAGGTTGGGAGGGGTGAGGAAGTGTGCCCCCATGTAGACAGAAAGATGGCAGAGGGGCTTGATGGAAAAAATATAGAAAAGTACTTGGCTTAAGTAAGTGGTATACTCAAACAAATGCCTAGACTGGAATAGATTTCTTGGAAACAAGGTAGTTGTTTATAGACTTATTTTTAAGCCCACAGGAATAATTAAGTTTGGCTAGGAATACATGGTATCTGAGAATCTAAACCTATAAAGATATTGTAGGGTTTCTGTTGTAGTTCATTGCTATTATATCGTGTATCTTTCATGCATGCATTACAGCAGCATCTTAAAAGAAGTTAGACTTCTTTATTCCCATTGGAGTCAGCCAAAAAATCTTTCCTCATATGAGCTGCTTGTTCTTCTCATGCTTTTTTCCTGTGGCTGTCGCAATTTGAATTCACCTATCTTGAACACACTAAAAAGAAAAATTGTACAATTTAGAATACACATAGTCTGTTTCTAGCTGAGGTATGATGGAATGTTGTTTGGTATGTGTTAGGGGACTGCATAGGTCTTCCTCTTGGTTCCACTCATTCACTAGCTTGTAGGCTTGCAAATACCAGTGGAACATGAGTTGTTATTCATCAGTCACTTCTAAAGCAATTTCCTAGCTTACAGCAGAAGTCTTTTATTAAGTCTGAGTCCACAAACCTGCACTTTTAATTTCATCATATACCTATTAAACTGGCCTGCAAAGTCACCCAGTTAGATCATTCCTTTGTGTTGTTGATTCCTTGTAATGCTCATCTATTTTTCACTTGTATTGTGCTGCTTGAGGCTGTAACAATGACATTATTAAACAAGCTGACTTTTGTGGGGTTTTTTTGGTTTTGTGTTGTTTTCTTGTTTGTGGTGTGTTTTTTTTAGTTTCCTCCCCCCTGAAGGCCTGTCTTGGAGGAACTCCAGGAGTAATATTCAGTTTGCCTTGTGTTTCTTCTTTCATTGCTAGCATTTGATACCCCCCTTTTGACTAATTTTAACTAATTTCCTAATCCCAGTCTCTCTGATTTAATTAAGCAGATTCTTTTTTCCCATGTTATGCCTTAAGTGCTTTACCAAAATTAATGTCAGTCATGTCTTCTGTTTCCAGAAAATATTCTTTTTTAATCATAGGAAGATACCTATAATAAATGCATGCTGGATTTATCCTGTTTTTCA
This sequence comes from Podargus strigoides, assembly GCA_028020825.1. Lineage (NCBI taxonomy): Eukaryota > Metazoa > Chordata > Aves > Caprimulgiformes > Podargidae > Podargus > Podargus strigoides. Next base: position 9,046,870 of record CM051623.1, on the reverse strand, counting down.
TTTATCTGCATATCTTTAATATATTTTCCTAAAAGAGATGTTTTTGCTTAGGTTGTGGTCAGAATTCTGGAATGGAGATTATTTGGCTTCTTTGATTTATATCAGAGATTTTAATGTACTACAAATGGACAAAAATGTACTCGGAGTGCCAGGAACAACTTTTTTCTGTCAGTCACTCAGATATTTTATTCCCCAAATTGATCCAGTTTAATGACCAACAGAAAAATCTGAATGATTGACAAGTATATATTGCACACACGTGTATATATAGAACATATGTATTACAAATATTATAAAATATAAGGATACAATAGACAGTTACTTTGCACTGTTGTAAGAGCTCTTGTTGGTGACCAGACTTTCTAAAATGACATAAAAAGCAATGCCTTGAATAGTTTGCATGTGTTCTGTCTATCTTTGTCATGCTTAAGTGTAATTTTATTTCTGTCACTCTCTCCTCCTGAATTCCCCTTTGTTCTCTTGCACACTCTCTTCCCCTACCCCCCTCCTTTCTGCCACCAGGTGCTGTTTTATATTTCTCCAGTAAATAGATTGGTGGGAGCTCTGATGACTGTCCTGTCACTCTTTCCTGGTAAGATGAAATGTTCAGATTTCTTTTTATATGCTTTCTGGTGATAACTGATACTGGTTGTACTGTTTCATTTGGAGTACAACTTCTGTGACAATAGAGTTATGTTGGTATGTTGCCTTAAAAGTGGGTGACTTGTATGCATGTCCATGTACTATGTACACATCTCCTAATACTAATTGCACTTTATGGGTTATTTCTTGTGCTTAATCAGAGCCATTGGATCTTCTGTATTGCCTGTGGGCGACATAGATGGGACCCTGAATAAGTGACACATTCCTGTCAGATTCCTTAAAAAACAAATACACAAACCTTTCTTCCTTCTATATGTGCTCTTCAAAAATGAAACACAAAACCCAACAAAACAAAAAACTCCAGCCAAACCCCCTAACTTTGCTAATTCTTAGCTTTGAACCAGTCTTCTTAAAGCAAAAGAAGTTAGGGCAGATTCTTTAGGAGAGAAAATGTGGGATTTGGATTTTGGTGGGTTTGTTTTTAACACAAACACTGCCTGCCCACCCCACCCCAGCCCCTGCTAAGTAGTGTTTTAAAATATGTGATTTCCACTATGCACACAAGAACACTTCATTCATTTTCTTTAACAAAAGTCACTTAAATCGCTGTAGAGATGCTGATAACCATGTGTGCTGTCACTTTCCAGGTATGATTGAACATGGTCTTACTGACTGCTCACAGTATAGACCAAGAAAGAGCGTATCGGAGGATGCTGGCTTGCAGGAAAGTACACCACGGTTAGATGACTCTGTTTCTGTGTCTGCTGCTAATACTTTAAATACAAACTTAGGAATGGGAAAGGGAGGCAGGAAGATGGCAGGAAACCATGCACTGGAAGGTCAAAAAGCAAACGTGCCTTTCTCCCAGTCAGAGACTTGCAATGGAGCTCAGTCCTCCAATGGTACCGTGCAGCGCCTGAAAGTTCCTTCCCGCGCTTCTCCAGCATCCTCGGAAAGTGACTGGGAGACCTTAGATCCTAGCATTTTGGAGGACTCTAGTCTGAAAGGAGGAGAACGTGAAAACACAGCATCAGAACAAGCTGCAAACCTTGCGAGCGAAGGCCTGAGCTCAGAAAGCCTTCCGATCACTGTGCAGCCCCAAGCAAATACAGGACATGCGGTGCTTGTTCCAGGACTGATATCTGGGTTGGAAGAGGACCAGTACGGTATGCCGTTGGCTATTTTTACAAAGGTAAACATGTTGTTCGTGATTCCTGGTAACTCATAGAGACATTTTTTCAGAAGGGGCTAATAATTTTGGTTACCTAACTCCAAACGGACAGTAGAGTCCTACAAAGCATGTAAGTACAGTCTCTGGCAAGTGACTGTGTTCCTGGGCAGGTGGAAAGCCTGAGTGCACGTCTGACAGGGGTGTGTGCACACACAGGCATTCCACTTTCCTTTCATCTGTGTCCTTATGTACTATTTGCAGTCCTACTTGTTAGTAATCTGCAGCCCCACTGTGGTTAGGAAATGGTATGTATCAGTAACTACTGTTTTCTTTTACTCTGAAGAATTGTTGACCTAACCTATATGGGGCAAGATCTGAGTACTTAAGAAGTGTTTAGATACCTTAATCTAAACTAAGATTCTGAAAGCTGTATCTTGGCTGACAGCTAAGCCTATGTTTTCCTCTTAATTCTTGTGTATATATATGTATTTATAAATGTGTATATATGCACAAAATGTGTATATAAATGTGTATATATATAAATATGCACATACACAAATATATAGATATATTTCACTCATTTACATAGTAACTTTCCCTGGTTGTCTGTAGCTTTTTCCCTGTGCATTGTGCTGAGCTGCTGAATTCCTTCTCTAAGGACTCTGATGGGCGTTGTCAGATAACAAACAATACATTTACTAGGGCTGATTTCCCATTAAAAAAACAGGGAAACATGTCCCTTTTAAAGATACGATAATTTTTTTGTCTTGTTTTTAATGTAATAACCTTTTAGATGAACATTTGCCCAGAAAGTAGAAGATTCAGATTTATTTCCTCAAGCTGATGAGGTTCAAAGTGATATTTCTTCCTTTGAAAGTGCTTATTTGCATTTCCTTGCAGAACATTGTATTTGGTGATTGTGTTTGAGCTTCTCACGATAACTTTCACTGGAATTGGTGCACTGTGTGGGCCCAAGTGAGCAGCTCATATGTTACTGCCCTGTATTGCCTCTCATCACTGCTTTTTTGACAAAGATCTGCAGTCTGGTTTCATCCTTATGGTCTGTCTAATGAAAAGAATAGCCTGTAAATTGTATTTAGCTCTATTGAAAATACTAGGTTGAAAGCAAGAAGAAAATAATTGGTAAGGGGGCCCGTGAGTGCAAACTTAGTTTGCTACTAAGCTTATAAAATGGGAAAGTAAACAACTTGAAGGAATCTGACAGTTTCTACCTGTTTACATTCTCTTCCACAAAGGCTCTTTCCTTTTGACTTCATGCAATGTAAACAGAGCAGAAAAGACTTTACATCTCTGTTACCAGAAAAACATGATTCAAAGTTATAGTTTAGCCACTTACTGGAAAGTTTAAGTCTCGTTTAGAGCTCTCATCTCAGGATTGTTTTATGCCATGCCATGGAAAGACTAATAAATCTGACCCATTTGGATGGGAGGAAATTTTGTGAGATGGCATAATGCATTATCCACGTACACCTGAGCATAAGGAAAAATAGGTTATGATAGTTGTTTCTATCGTACCAGTTCTGTAAGATCTAGTACTTATTTCATTTACACTCTTTTTAAAAAGAATGGAACACATTCACAGAAATAAAAGTTGTTATACTTACAGATAAATGTGAATTTGGGAAGTGATGCTTGATACTTTTAATAGTGAAAGATTTCCAAGACTTTGCTACTTGAGTATACAATAATTAAACCTTCTTCTGCCATCTTCTTAAGCCACATTTTTTGAAAATTTTCCATTTTAGGTTGGTGATTCCTCTCAAAGCACCGTTGTTCCTTTGACACAGGCTGTTTGTTTTCATCTGATAAGTGCTTGTCATCTGGAAAGCCATCCCTACATCTAATATAACAAAAGGGAATAGTTGTGCTCCTTTCTTCCGTATGTTTTCAATTACCACGTACTGTGTGATAAAGTACACATGCTCTTTGTTTCTGTCCAGTGTGCCATTAGCCCTTATGGGTTTCTGCTAGTGAAGAAATTGCTTTATGCTTTATGCAATTGAACAGCTGGAATTAAACTTCAGTATTAGACTTCAGGGGTATGTTGATCCTGTATTTCAAATGAAAATTACAATATCTACAGCTGCTTGTCAATGATCTCAAAGCCTTTTTTTCAAAGTGTTTAGGATATTTTTGAATTTGAATGCAGGTTACTAGATTATTTTACCAGCATGGAGTGGCTAAAAAGCACAGTGTATTGCTTTTCATCCTGCTCTTTCTTAAAGTAGGTGAGCATATGCTTATCAAAAATTGATTGCTATCTTTGGAACCTGGAAATCTTCACCTACAGTCTGTAACTTCCCTGCATTATATGCCTCAGGACTACCAAAAAAACATTGTGGTATGCAAATGGAGAGATGAATCTTTTATCTCCTTTGACTACTTGTTTCTGAACTGACCCAAGACCTCACTCTTGTTTTATACTGCTTATTCTGTTGCTTTATAAACACATTTGATTCCTGTCCTTTGCGTTGTATTTTAGTATCAGTCCTGAGACTGCAAGGCAGCACAGCCTCTTGAGAATTTAATTCATGTGGAATCTGGTTGCTTTGCAGATGTAAGGTAGCAAAACAATAGATAATTGTGGCTGAAATTGTAATAACCAAGGTGCGTTCTCATGGAATGTGCTGGATTATATTAGGAAGAACTCTGAATATAGACTTTGGGTCTTATGTTAATCCTCTGTTACTTTAGGGGTACCTCTGTTTGCCATACATGGCACTGCAGCAGCACCATCTCCTGTCAGATGTAACAGTCCGCGGCTTTGTTGCTGGAGCCACCAATATCCTGTTCCGTCAGCAGAAACATCTGAGTGATGCAATCGTGGAAGTATGAATCTTTGCTTTTGAACTTCTTGAACTGAGGGGGGGGGGGGGGGGGGGGAGTGGGGAGAAGCAGAGGTTCCATTTGAATATAGATTTAAAATATCACCTTCATGCCCAAATTTTGAATTACTTCCATATAAAATAAATTCTTAAATGCAGAAGCTTATTAAATTTGTATCATTTGTTAGGATAGGATTAGATAAACCTTGGAAAACTAATACATATTTTTCTGTATATGTTTATAGCTGGTATTTGAATTTGCAGGGTACTAGTTAAATTTTGTTGCTGGTGTAATTTTACTTTTCATGTTAGGGTTTTTTTTTCATGACTTTGTAATAAGATCTTCAAAAGCAAGTGCTTGCGGCTGAGAAACAGATACAGTTGGATAATAAAGCACATTGCTATTGATTTGCTTCTGATTTAATCCAGAGGTTACAAAAAATAGTTTCTAAGGAAACACTGTGTCAGTTCTATCAAATAGATGCAGCTTTGTTACCGGCATTTGGTAATTTAAGATTGTTACATGTAGGTAACTAATTTAATAAAACAAAGTGAGAGTCAGAGAGCCTCTAGGAAAATACATGTGAGCACCAAACGTCCCCTGCCAAATCCTGTCAAATAAGCAGCTTTTACTGTGTGCCAGGAAGATAATCAGATTCTGTTTATATCAGAGCAGTATCTGACTTTCTGAGAACAGTTAATTTGTTATTTCTTTGGCCATTTGTTTCTTGATATTGTGGGGGACTGTGAGTTTAGATTTAGGTAGCAATATATAATAGTATCTACAAGCAGTTTTCTTTATCTAAATGTTTACCCTTGGAATTATTTCAAACAGATAGAAGATGCTCATGTACAAATCCATGACCCAGAACTCCGTAAGATCCTGAACCCGACAACTGCTGACCTCAGATTTGCAGATTACTTGGTGAAGCATGTAACTGAGAACAGAGATGATGTTTTCCTTGATGGCACTGGATGGGAAGGAGGAGATGAGTGGATCAGGGCTCAGTTCAGTGCCTATCTTCATGCACTGCTTGCTGCTGTGCTGCAACCAGGTAGAACAGATACCATGTCTAGGGACTGAGATGAGGGTGGGTGTAATAAGCATTTGCTTTGTTGCTTTAAATGTGTCGCCTGTCACTGGATCTCCCTCTGCCTAACATTTCATTTTAGGCTGCTTTTTCATTTGTCCTTGCTTATCCTTGTTACTTTTTGACAAGCTTATTACTAATTCTTACTTCTCGGCCTTACAGACACTTCCTTCTTTGACTCTCTCCTTCTCTTTGACTTAATTAAGCTTTCATCCTAAGTAGAAGTACCTGAAACCCCCTATATGATGAGGCTTTTACAAACTTGGGTGTGTCTCAGGCTCTATTGCAACCTGAAGCTAATTTTGGAGAGCTAATTGGATTCAAGGAGACATGAAGTGAAGTGGCTGTCTTCAGGAAGCTTTTCTAGGCTGTTCCATCTCTTCTCCATTCCTGCTATGGCCGGATTCACATAAGTGAAAAGTGTCATCCAGAGGCTTTATAAGCTTGTGTTCTCTGACCTCAACATTTTTTGTCTCAGCTCAGAGGGAATTCTCTGTTTCAACCTTTTGTGCATGAGTATAACTAAAAGAGTCAGTGTTTAATTGGTGGAAAATGTTTAGTTTGCCCAGCACTGACCCTGTTAACTTCATTCTCACCATAATTATTCTCTATTCACATCAATTAACTAATTCAGATCTTGTTCTGTGTTAAGATAAGCTTATTCCACAGTAGTTTATACTGCAGTTTTGGAGTGGATTTGGGGTTTCCTAAATTTGAATGAGTACATAGTACAGCAAAGCCCAGTGTGTCTGACCAAGCCCAATGCAAGTGGTGTTTTTGTTCTTAGTTGCTATGTGGCCATTCTCTCCCCTTTCCTGTCTGCCCAGAGAATAAGTGAAAAGGCCTGCATTTGGATGACTTTTTTTTTTTTTCCTCCAGTTGTGCTCTTTACTTTATAAGCCAATTAAAAATACAAAAGGGTTTGTTTTTTTTTAACTTTCCCCCCACCCCCCAATCTTGGCATTGTATATTTGAAACACTTTAAAAATGTTTTATTATTTTCATTTTAAAGTGCCCAGTTCTTAGTACTATAGTTTTAATTGTCTTTGATTTGATAAGAGCCTGGAAAACTTTAATTGTTCCTTACAAGAAAGAAGTAATTTGTCTTGTATTTCATCTCTAATGAATTGCGGCAAATTCTTATCTTTATTTTAATTCAGCAGACAACGAGAAGACTTTGTCAGACTTCGGAACAGCATTTGTAGCAGCCTGGAAAAATACCCACAACTACAGAGTGTGGAATAGCAATAAGCATCCAGCTCTTGCAGAGGTAAATTCTAGGTAAGGAAACTTTTTTTTTTAAGCATTTCACATGGAAAGCTCCTAGCATTGAGTAGTCAGGCATTATGTAGAATTACAGTGTTCCCCTTGTTCCCACTATAAAGTCTGGAGAGTGAAACTTTGGGGTCCTATGGTATAAATACAGAAACCAAGTATTTCTATTCTTCCATACCTTACTCTAATTCTGGGCTATAGTTTTATGAAGAAGAATATATCCAGAGTCAGGAGAAGTGAAACTTGTTCAGGTTGATTGTTGGCTGTCCCCAGCTACAGAAAGTTTGTCATTCCTTAGGAATTGTCCTCAGATGGTTCTGCTTTTTATTAATTGCTTCCACATGTCCAGGGAATAGCTGTGTCCAGGGTTGACACTGATGCCAACGGAGAGGAGCCGGCTGTTTCATGTTGCATCTTCTATACTTTGGATTGTTTTAAGTGTATTTTCACTAAATGATGAGATGGTTCCAGGCTTGGTAACACTGTTGGCTGTGCATGTGTTTTGTTTAGCAAGGGTGCCTGCACTGCAGGGAGTTTTGTTTGCTTTTCCTTTGTCAGCTGCTGTAATCTGAAGGAAGTTTTTCTTTAGACCTAAAAAGCTTTTTAGGGCTACTTAATGGACCTTTTTCTTTTTTCTTATTTGCTCTGGGTTGCTAGAAGGAGGCACCTCTACCCTAGTGTGAAAAAATTGTTAATACCTGGTCTGTAAATAGAAGGTACCTTACAGATAGTTCATAAGAAATCTAAGGTTGAAATCAAAGGCTTTCTGTAGAGTAATATATTAGTATGTCTACAAAAGATTTCAGATTGTTTTGGTAAGCCACAGAGAGCACTACAACTAATAATTGTGTGATATGGATTCATCATGAAAATACTTAATATTTCCTCATGTTTTTCCTCCTTTTCTAGCCACCCATTCCAGGGACAGTACTCTGTATCAGATGTTAAGTTAAGATTGTCCCAGTAAGTATACAGTACTTTGATTTGTATTTTTTAAAAGTGTGGTCAGATATTAATACCTGTATAACTGTTGCTATGACAAACTAAACAATAAAGATTTAAATTGGTCATGTACATAAAACTATACTCAACATTCTTTTGCAAAACATCACCACATCTAAAGATGGAACATTTGTCTGAAATAGGGAAAAACAGTGCTAATGCACTATTTTGTGTTGGACTTGATATTAATAAAGCCACAATTTTTTGCATTGCAATTATAAGGCTTTTGAATATTTATTTTTAAATTGTAAATGAAAGCTTTTAGAACTTTCATCAGTGTTTTTCTTTATGTTGACTTGAGGACTCATTTTTAGGAAAAAACAGCTTTTGAAAAAAAATTAGCTGTTCAGTACAGCGTTGTTCTAAAACTCTTGAGGTTCACTATTTATGTACTGGGGCATGATTCAGTTCCTTAAATTTAGCAGTTTAAAATGAGTTTTACGTAATCTCTAATTGCACCACACTCAACTGAACTTTAAAAGTTGGTGTCAGCTCTTACCTGTAGTATTCAAGTCTAAAACTCCTTGGTGCTTGTCATTTCCATAGCTGTTCAGCTCTGAGGCTAGACTTGAGTCTTGGAGTTGCAGTTAAGTATCCCCTTTTGTTTATGCGCCAAGCGAGATAGTTTTCTCACTTAGCTCTGACCATAAAACATCAGAGACTGGTTCTTTAAGGTGCCTGTAAATTAGCAATGCATCCATGCTGCTGATTCTGCACCTGCCTTGACTGTAGGCAGTTACTTTTAGGGCACTCTGAGGAGACCTAAACACATGCTAACGCAGAAGAACAGCTTGAGGAATAAAAAGGTTCAGACTTCAGCCTGCTGAATCTTTTTGTTGCTTTTGCTGACCAATGACAGATTAAATTTCCATGATGGCGATTGAGAATGCAAATGAATCAAGATTTATGTCAAGGTAATTGCCTTCAATAAGGTGCATGCTGATAGCAGCTCTTAGTATTAATGGATGGTCTTGGTAGAAAGACTTAATTTGAAAGATGTGGACTTGCCCTATTTTTGTATTTGAAAGGGGAGATACTAACTCTTCTGAGTAGCCTGAAATCAGTGTAAAGGGACCAGTAGTTCTTAGTGTGTCTCTAATAATGAGTATTTTTACAACAGTGCCTTTATTCTCTGGATGTGACTTTGCTGTCAGATACTTGTCAAAATGACTTGCTTTTGCAAACTGAGCCTAAACTTATTTTTGATGTACTCTATCCTTTGTGCTTTTTGCATCTGTACTGATGATTTTGAAAGTGGGAAAAGAATGTGGCATGCTGTGTTCTTAAGTTCTGCATAAATGGTTTTGCAAAGCCTGAGATGTGGACTTAAATGTTACAATTTAAAAGTAAATGAGATTATTTTCAAGTCATCGCACGTGTAGTAGAACTGATGGCTTTTGTGCTTCTCTTTCCAAATGATGGTAGTGTCTGTTGGCTTTTTGTATTTCTTTAACAAAAGCATGAGTGTAAACTGTACTTGATCAAAAACCTAATCTTGGAGCAAGATACAAAGTAAACTCTTATTTAGAAAAAAGAATGATGACTGATCAGTAACACTTACTGTTTTGGTTAAAGTTTATATATTAGGGCTCAAACTTCTCAAAACTACTGCAAATCTCACTTTGTAATTTAAAACATAAATGCGTTTTGGTAAACATTTAAGAAAGTTATGAAGTGTGGTCTATAAGAATGAACTGTTGGGCATTTTGATTCCTGTCTTGTTGACAGGGTGATTTGTGGTGTTTTTTTTTTTTTCTTCTTCCTCTGAGAAGCTTGCCTAACTGATCTGTGTGGATAAGATGCATGCAGGAATTACGGGCTTGATTATGGGAGATATATATATACAAAAAAAAAAAATGTATGTGTGCTATGTAAATGTGTGTGTGTGTTGATGTATATCTTAACTATGTGTGATTTATGCCCAGGAGTAATAAGTGGTCAGTTAACTAATAGTTTTCAGTATCTTTCTTGTTTAGCTCTGTGCAGAACAGTGAGCGTGGAAAGAAGATTGGAAATGTGATGGTTTCTACGAGCCGAAATGTTGTACAAACGGGAAAAGCTGTAGGTAAGAAATTTATTTTAAGCCGGCTTGCCTCTGAGCTGTATCTTTTTTGAAGAAGCTTCCTATGTCTCAGTTATGTTTTGTTTTAATCCAAGTGTATTTAATAACATACGTACAAAACAGAACAACATTTTGAGAGGTAAAGCTGCTGATGGAGGCATAATAGTGGAAAAAGAAGCGTCTAGATAAAAAAAATTAGTGTAAATTCCTTTTCCAGTGTGGGCTGGAGATGAACGTGGGAAGAGAGATATTCAGGTAAAAGCTTGCATGTGGTCTGGAAATGCTACGACCACACCACCACTGTCTGCATTCAGCTGTTCTCATTTTTATATGTCTTTGGCTAAAGCTAGCCAGAGCTGGCTGAGATCAGAGGAAGACCTTGTGTCGGTTTTTGCAGGTTTTGCAACAGTCTGTAATTTTCTGGAAAAGCACTTGTTGCACTTGAACGGGGGCAGCATCACACTGTCATCTTGCAGTGGGAGATAATGGGAGTTCACCTACTGAAGAATCTGATAGCTGTTCTGCAATAGCTTAGCCAAAAAAATGTTTAGCTGCTTCTCTTATTCCATTGGAGTCTTTCTTCTCTTTTTGCTGTTGCACACTCTGGGAAGGAGCACTTTTCAGCCCAAAGTCTACCAAGCCTTTCAGGGCAAAGCAGAGCATAGGCCACTTCTGCTGAGCTACTGTGTTCAAGTTATTTGAATATTTCCTGACACAGACTCAGGACTTGGATTTTAAATCCCAAATTGGACAACTGATTGTGTGTTTCATTTCTTTGTAGTGGCTTAGTAATGATAACACTACGCTATTGACCTTCTTTCTTTTGCCTTGTGATGCAGGTCAGTCAGTTGGAGGAGCCTTCACAAGTGCGAAATCGGCGATGTCATCGTGGTTTTCCACTTTCACGCAGTCAACCCAAAGCCTCGGGGACTAAACAGTGGTTTTGCACAATGCTGCTGAATATTTCAGGTGCAATGCTTTCTCTGAGCTGTAAAAAGACCGCTCCAAAACGTAGGGGTGGAGATCACTTACCCAGGACCAAAACAAGGTTTATGTTGCTTGCAAGTGGATGTGGAATGTTATCGCTCGGTTTCACTAGAAGTATAGAAGAATGGTGAGTGTCTCCATACAATGGGATGGCATTTGCAGTATATTGGTTGTGTTTAAAATGACTACTTTTCTTTAAAACTGAGCCTTTATACAGACATTAGCAAACAGGGCTTGTTGTGAGCCAAACGCGTTTGACTTCAGATTTGTACATTTTCTTGGTGTTGAAAATATTTATGTAAACTAGTTCTATTTTTCAATCCAAATAGCCAAATGTTGGTGAAGTCCTGTTAGAAATAAGTGGAGTATAAATACCAATTCTTCTTCCAGGTTGGATTTGAGAGCATCTCTGCAAAAAGTATATGGTGGGAACCCTTGAAGGGTTCCAAGTCAGGTGGAACTTTCTCGCTTTCACCTGTGAACCAAAATCAGCAGGGTACAGAGTAAGACTGTGGCTGACTTAAGGGTTTTTTTTCCTTTCTCCTCTGTAGCCATGTACAGTTGTTTGCATTAATCTGTCTCTAGCTCTCTTTGTGTCCCCAAATCTCTGCGACAGTTGCAAAATCAGTATTTTCTTGATATTATGCAGTAGGCCTTCATGACTTTGCATGAATTTTGGCTGTATTTTTACCCTGGGACATGAATGGGATTCCAGTTGGAGAGATCTCTTCAGGAAAAGTATTACAAAACAATTCTCCCAAATTGGGATTGGATCATAGAGAGTTTTGTGAGGTCTTGCTCTATTATGATGTAATTACACCATCAAAGTAGTAACATATGAATACAAAGTACTAAAAATGCCTAAAACTAGCACAGTAGCAAGCTCTACGGTTCTTTTTTTTGTTTTTTATTTTGTCAGTAAAGTTATGAAGACTCTTCCAAATGAAAATCAGCTATATCATTTTTTCTGTGTCGACTCAGGGAATGTTGTGTTTGGGTAACTACTTTTTCCATAAGGAAAGTAACACTAGAACTGAGAGAGTAACTGGAACGGGCTCAGTTTCTATCCTCGTGTGAAGAAATATAATAGTTTGTATGAAAAGATGTTGGCATAATGCTGTATTTCATGTTAATGTGCATGCAGTGTCTTCTGTATGCAAGCATATTCCACTTCCTACATTTCCTGATCCTGAGAAGGGTTATTGCCCATTTCTTGCAGTGTGTGTGCCTCTATATGCCTCCTAACATCCCCATACAATAGGTGTTAACATTTTCTGCATTACATTATCAAGTGTTCCAGCTTTCTGCAATAAAAGGCTCTTAGTTTATTGCCTCGTTAGTATCTGTCAGCATTTTGCTGTATTCTTTTTTGGGTTCAAGACTTCAAGTCATGGTTATTTCTTCTATTCCTCAAATAAAATACAGCAGCTGTACAAGAGAGAAACAAGAAGGCCTGAATGTAAGTTGTTTTGAGAAATCAAGTTCTCATTTCTTTAGGTGCATTTGAAAAGCTGGTGGAAAAGCCACACTTGTGTCACATAGTCACTGTCCTATAACTTAGTTTTTAGTTTTATTGCTTCAAACAGCAATTCAAAAACAGAGGATCTGGTTTCAAGCCTTCGTTAAGTTTTTCCAGGGCAAAGTAGATAGAATGGCTGTGGAAAACGTGAGAGTATGCTAGTTTGAGTGGTTTAATTTGAGAAGGGCAAAATAGGCTCCTAAAGCTCTACTAATCTATTGCTGCTGACATACAAGTGAAACATGTCTGTAGAACTGCAGCTATTGCTTCTGGTCTGTGTGTATTTGTGTATCTCCTAAAACTTCTGATGCTCTTTTCTGTTTTATTCCACAACTCTGTGATAGACATTTATATCTTTTCAAAGACTAAGTAATACTTGATATGCAGGAAGAGCTCTGGTGAAATAAGACTAGGGCTGCATTTATTCATGGTGAGTCCAGAGCTTTCTGATTCAGCATGCAGATGACAAAATAATCACTTGCTTTTGGGAAATGGCTAACGTATTATCTGCTGTCTGGGATTTAAGTGGTCAGGCTTCATGTTGTAGTGAAGACTGAATAAAGGTGCATAAAGGATTTAAGCACCTATAAAACTAACTTCAACAACTTAAGGCACACTAGGTAAATTTAGATTTAGGAGGTCATGATGGTGAGTTCTAGGAGCCAGGCAAGTGGTTGGTGTTTTCGTGTACAAGGTATAGAAACAGGACCTTCAAGAATACCTTTCCACTATCCTTGTCTTTGTCACCTCTTCACCTAAGTTTCTTCTGTAGCATTCTCCTATGCCCCAAATTTGTATGGATGATGTGTTAGCTTTACTCCCACAGACTCCCTTCCTGGCCCAGGGATATTAGAAAGCTGACTTGGTTTTGGTGGATTGATCTGAGGAAAGGCAGAAGGAGGTGCTCTCTGCAGTGCTACGCTGATGCACAGCTGCTTGCTGCTTTGCACAGGGACTCTGTTATGATACTTCACAGTATTTCCTTCTGGGCAAGACGACCAGACAGCTCTTTCTGTGCAGTCTTTTCCCCACCCTCCCAGCTGTCTCTGTGAAGCCAAACATACAACCTGATTAAGAGTATTTTCCTTTCTTTACAAATGATTGAAAGTGAAAACAAGTTTCTTATTCTATCTTTTTAAGAAGTGGCATCCTGCTAGCAAGTTGCACTGCGATTTAAACTCAGACAGTGATTAAAACTCATGCAGCAGCAGGTGGATATGAAGTGATCTTCATAATAGGTAGTCTTCACTAATATGTATTTTTGCTCTTTGGCATTTGCCTAAATTTACTTTTGGGCTGTAGGAAGGCATGTAGCCACTGAGGTTCATCTAAGCTCAGGTAGTCCTCTTCCTAATTTAATGGTGGTAACCTCTTTAGTTAAATCCAATGCAAGTTATTTTCCTCCCCTCGGTTTTAAAATTTCCCGTGCAAGCATTACTACTTAGAAAGATTTAGTCAGTTGACTTCCATTTCAAAAACCCTGACACCCTTTTCTGCACTGCAAGAAACACTTGAGTCCTAAATGAATTGATAATGGTGCCTTTAATGAGCCAACTGTGAAGCTATTGTTACAGCTCTATCATGATGTATGTTGCAAAGGTGTTTCTGGCTGTCAATGTGCAGCATGAACTGACTTACAGGTAATACAATAGCACACCTCTCAACTTTCTGGCATCGAAGGCATCCACCTCTGCTTTCTGTATGTGCCAGCATGTGAGGAACTGCCTGCTGAGCAGTTGAGATACGAGTTATATGAGATACAAGTCCCAACAACCCCACAAGACTAACTAGTGTTGACCTGAAATTTCATTTGACTAAAATATTCAGCATTTTTCATCATTTTCATGTCATAACCTTAATTCCTGTGCACATCCGACACCAGTTTCCTCAAATATCCAATGTAATTATCATTTTTAGATCAATGTTCTAGTACATTGCACTTGTTTGACCTTGTACATCTGTTTTAAGCACCTTTGTAATTAAATTTAGCATATTGCCTAAATAAGCTTCTGATTTCCATAGAAATTATTACTAATCAGAGAAACTAATGTGGCAGTACTTAATTGTGAAAGTGAAGGTGTGAATGCAGTTTTTAAACATAGAAACTGATGCTGGATAATGGAACATACGAGTAATATATTTGATTTTTCTTGTGCTGCTTGAAAAATAAATACATCCTGCCTGTTTAAAGCTCTGTCTGCTCAAAAAGCTGTATTATTTTAAGAAATTAACCCCACTAGAAGACACTCGGAGGCATCTGGTTTTGATATTGGTAGCTGCTTGTAATACACTGTGGCAGCCTTTGACATTTGTTTTCTGTTTCAATTGATTGTGGATGTTGCTTTTTGCAAATTTAGGACAAGAGGTTCCTCTAGCGTGACTTTTTATTTCCTGTTGGGTACTGCTCACTGTGAGTTGATGGAAGTCTTCAGTCGGTCGTAGACTCTCTTACATCAATAAAAACTTTAGGTACGATGGTAAAATTTTGCTGTAGATTTAGCTGCACCGTAGGTAGTTCATGTGGATTGTGACATCTAGTCAAAATCAGGACGCTGAGTAAATTAATTGCTGCATATCCAGTTCTCTGCCATAGTGAGCTATTTTGAAACTCTTAAAACTTTTACTGTAACTGTCACTGTACCTAGCTGAGAATGATTTTTGGTAAATTGCTGTTTCCAGGAGGAACTGACCATTCAGATGTGAATTAGATGAAGCTTATGTCTAGAAAACAGTTGCAATTCTCCAAAATGTTAAAATTTTTCCAACCGTATGCAAGTAGTTGTGCAAACACACTGCAAGATAAACTTACACCGTGCTGTTTATGCCGTGTGATTTTACTTTCTTACAGGTATTTAGTTTTTTTATTTTCTCTGAAGTGAAGGCAGATGTAGAGGTATTTTGTTGACTTAAAAATAATATGGGGAATAATAGCACTTGTATACTTTATGAAACAGATGGACAATAACAAAGAAGCAAACTCAATTGGTCTCATCTCTGAATTCAGAAACCTTCTGAAATGCACTCAGAAGCACAGTGAAGAATTGAAAAGCTCAGGCAAACCAGCCAGTGGCAAAAAATAACGCTGAGCTTCATCTGTTGCCTAATGCGACCTGTGGTTACTGACCTCTGCTGCTCTTAATAAATTGGGTGTAGATGTGCTTTGATGTGTGTAATGCAGTGCCCAAGAGCTGGCTGAAGAGTATGTCTGCTCCTAAATTGTGGAACTTGTTTCTTAATTTTATTTTTCTCTTCAATAAAAACATGTGCTCAGAGTTAAAGAGCTATAGCCATACCTCCTGCATTTTCTAAATAAAATCTCAGCCCTGGGATTTAGCTTGATCTTCAGCACATTATCTGAATAGACCTTAGGGTCTACGTTATATCATTACCTTTTTAGTTCCTTTTACTGTCCTGTTTACTGGCTCTTGGGTCATATTAATGCAGCAGAGGTGCCTATGAGAGCTAGTATGTATTCAGTAGAGTTTGCTGGGTTAAGAGATGAAGTCACACAATGCTTCAGGTGTGCAGTCATACTCTAGCACTTCAGTAATGGTGTACATGCAGTGCTTAAACCCTTTCTTAGTTGAAACAAAGGTATGTAGCTTCACAAATTAGACTGAGCCACCGAAGAGCCATGTGTTTAAGAGCAGGAAAGTACACAGAGACGCTTTCAGGCTGTTTACCAGCCTGTTACTGGAATTTGGGAGGTGTGTGAAGACGTATAGATTTCATACAGACTGCCTCCCAGCATCGTGAGTGATCCCTGCAATTTATTCGGTCTGCTACTACTCCTCCTCCAGGCTATGAGCTCTGTGAGTAAGAACTCTGCCTTGCTGAATTGTACTCATGATAAATGTTGTAGGAGGGAGATACTTTAAATAATTCTGGAGTGGAACTACACAGAACTTCCTCTGGCTAATGTTGAGCATCAAGTGGAAAGGAACTGGTTTTAAAAGGGTGAGCTTGCTTCAGTCTAAATTAAAGCTTCTTTCATGTAGGAATCCAGATCCAAAAAGAGAAAATAATTTGAAAGTAGCTGTAAATGGGAAACATGAGGAAGTTGACTGGTCTGGAGGTTTGTCCATCACTGTTCCTTACCTGTGCTGCAATGTGCATTTTAACAGAAGCATTGAGAAGTGAAAGGAGAAATGTTCTGAAAAGCAGTGTTTCAAATCTTTAAAAAGTCATCTTTCAAATTTTATCAAATTACTTCCCCCCAAAGTTAACTACCCATCTGCTCTGTAAAGCTTGACACAGTTCACTGCCCTAGATCCAACTGGGCTCCTTAGAACAGAAATTAAACTTGTAATTAGGTATGTATTTAAACAACTGCAAGGATGCACTGAAAATCAGCAGTGGCCAGATTACTTTTTATTACTACAGGTCGGGGGAACTGAAACTATGAAGGACCAACTTGAAGTAGTTCTACCAGAAGAGAAACAAATGTTTTGCAAATGTAGCAAAGCTTGCGGACATACAAAGTTGATTAGTTGAAACCTGTATGTTAATGTACTTCAAAGCCAAGTACAGGTAGAAGAGGCCAGTATTAGGCTGGAGCTTTGTAGTAAGATATTCATTTAGAACTCTGTGAAGGCTTTAATCATATTTGCTTTATTTATGACATGAGAACTGCATTTTTTTCAGCTGTTGTCTGTTCCCATGGGAGTCTTTCTCTAATTCTACCCCTAGTGACCATTTCCAGGCACGTGACAACACTTTGCCTGCAGTTTCCTTCTCTGATTATGCAAGGAAAAAGAATTTAGACTTGAGAATAGCATTTGCCAGCTGTGCTTTCCTTTGGGGTTGAACACTGACTGCAGCAACTACTTGTGTAAGTGAACTAATAGGAAGTATGACTTGAACAGAGTTGCTACATCGCTGTTCAACATTTTACTAGTCTTGGTTTTAAGTACTGTATTATTAATAGTAAATTAATTTTAAATAAGGTACTACATCTTAGACCATATAAAATATTAAAAATGCAGATATGTAAAAACAATATAAAAATATCTAAAAAATGGAGAGTAGCAGGAAGTCATATGTAGATCTGTATTTTAAAAGCTGTTCCTAAGTGAAAAAAATCAAGGATGGTTCTTAGAGGTGGTGTGAGGCTACTGTGCCTTACAGCCACTGCAACTTAGGCACCTATTTCCTAGTCAGATTTACCTTTTTTCTTTTCCCCTTTGGTAAGAAACTGTGCATAAGATTTTAAACTCGAGCTCCAAGTTCTCAGTAACTGAACAAACGCACTGTGTTCCTTCACTAGCTATGGATCATCGACACTTGAAGAACACAGGCTTGTTCCAAGGCCTGGCACAGCCTGGTACAGTAGCTGAAGTGAGCATGACCCACAGAGCAGTGTGTTCAGGCTGCAGTTACCAGGACACCACCATATTTTTGCCTGAGGTATGAGATGCTCCAAACTGTATTATAAAGTAGTATCACTTTTGAAGTGTACTCCCTCAAACGGGCTTGCAACTGGATGTCCCAGGCTACAGGAAAGCCATAGAAACAGACCCTGAGTCACTTCTACCCTCTTGCCTAAGCAATTTAGGTTGCTGCAATGATAAATGCAATGTCATCTTCATAAAAACATTAGTGCTTACCTCTTTTTGCTGGAGCCATTATTATTCTGGGTCCCACAAATCCTTTTATAGCACAAAATGGCAAAGCATCAGGAAGAGCTTTATATGTCAGCTTTCTTATCTAAAGTCCCTTTTCCAGTCAAAACCTCTCATACTGTACAAGACAAATCGTTGTAAATTCACTTGAGACCTTGCTTTAAACACACAGGCGTCTTCCTTGTTGAAAGCTGTAATTGTATTTACTGGAATAAGAAAGAGAATTAAGGAAAAGCCAGTGACAGGCTCGATGAAGTAAATAAATTTGCTCTTACTATTAAAGACTAAAAATAGGTCTCCTATCTTCTCTGAGCTTATGGAAAAGATTCCTCATTACCTCTTTACTGCCTTTCTTCACTTTCATTAGAGCAGAGTTTGTCCACGACTGGAGAAATGCTGATTTACAGAAATCACAGTGGAGGATTCAAGTTCTTTATAACCCTTAGTTTTACTTAAAAACCTAATTTCCAGCTTTTCCACTGACCAGTAAGCACAGTCAACTACTGTGTATGTCTCCAAGCTTTTCACAGCTTAACTATTTCAAGTTGCATTCAACAAACTACTTGCTAGAAGTGTGTGGCAGAGGGGTGTCATAACTGTATCTGCTTCAACCAGAAAGCACACTCAAACTCGCTTGGATTCAGTCTTTTTTAATAAATTAATGTCATTCAAAATACAGTGCCAGAACATGATGCAGCTGAACATGCTAGTAGGGTTTGTCATGAAGCACCTGTGTTCATGTTAGATTGGCGGCGCCCCGCTACTGCTAGTGGTTCCTGGGATTAATGCCAGAGCAGCACTAGTCATCTGCTCTCCTGCACACAGAGCACAGGGTATTCCTGAACAGTTTGCTCCCCTCCCACCCCCCCAAAGTAAAAAACCTGATAGCTAAGGGATATCTATACACAATCACACTACAGTAATGCTTGTTGTTAAATTAACAGAAAATAAAGACCTGGTTAATCCACACTAAAACTTTGTTTTACAATGGAAAAATACATCAGCAGCAGGAAGTAATATACATGAGCCAATGTTACTGTAATACATAATGTGGAGACATTTACTGATTAAAGCTCCACATAGACCCGCACTATGAGGGCTGACAATTCCTATTGCAAGCCCAGCAACTTAAGTCCACACCTGGTAAACTACCAGCTGCTTGGAAGACCTGTGTTCTAAATAGACAGGTATAAGTTAGTGAAAATAGAATACATGCACCTAATAATACAGCTTGACTGAACCTGCAGTCATTTTGCCCTGCATGTTACCATACAATGGAAGATCTACCCTTCCTACCACAGGTAGATCCATGGGATTTGTTTCTTTTTCTTTTAATGGCATCACTATACCAACATGGATATTAGTATTAAGTAAGTGCAGCGCAGTCCTTTTAATTAGGCCACACTGACAATTATAGAACTAGCACTTAAGTAGAATATCCAGAAGTAGTTCAAATATAACTGGAAGAGACTTTCAAAAGAGTTGTGACATCATCCTAGAAATAATAACTACTTTTTTTTCTGAGGCTAATTTTCCTGATCCAGGACTTAATAGAACTAGTAATTCATTCTTTAGACAAGTCAGATGCTTAAGCTCATGATATACATATATGTTTCTCAATTATCAGGTAATAGTATTTCAGATTATGGAAGCATATCTGCTCATTTCACTGATTCATGGTGACAAGTGTTAGGGGAGGGCATAAAAATACAACTCATGAAAGACAGGGGTGACATTTCTGTTCCCAGACCTGTTCTTTCACAGCCATTTATTTCAAGACAACTGAGCACAGAACCAGTTGTGCAGTCTAATTCGGGAGCTATACAGGTGGTAAAGTGACCATCTCCCCATCCAGCTCAAATTCATCAGCTCCATCGGGTGAGAAGAGGTACGTTGGAGGTTTCCACGGGGATTCTTCAAGGCAAGATGGGTAGAGCTTTCCAACAGTGCACCGGAAGTCTTTCCCCAAGTCCCACAGCACACGCTCCGATATGTGCTGCCTGAGAAACCAGCGATCGAGTTCCAGGTCATACTGATAGGTGGCATACTTGGCTCTCTCGTTCATGTGGGTTTCACGGATGAAGACACATAAAGAATTGGAGATGACAACGGCTCTAACACACGGGTCGGAGTACCGCTTGGCAGGGATATTGGCTGCCATTCTCCATTCGTTTTTATTCACATCATAGATTTCCACGGTTACGGAAGACCCATCTACAGTACTGCTTGGGAGCCTTATACCAGAATTGCTGGCAATATGCAGTCCTCCGATATAGAATATTTTATCACCAAAAGCAGCAGCTGAAGCAAAACATCTACTTGTTTGTCGCATAGCCATTTCTACCCAAGCATCTGACCTGGGGAAATAGCAGTACATCAAGTTGTGTGCCATTACATAAATGCAGTTGTGAACTGCTACTGCTGTGCTCCACTGCCATGCGCAAGGCAACGGGCTGACCATGGTCCACTCGTCTTTTTCAGTATCGTATCTCTCCACAGTTCTCCTGTTGAGTTCTCCACCAACACTGTCTCCTCCAATTGCATAGATGTACCCTTCACAGCAGACCAGGGATGGCTTTATACGAACGAAGAGCATCGGTGTCTTTGGAAACCAAGTGTTTTGCTGTGCATCAAACCAGTAAAAGCAATTCACAGTTCTGAAGGCAGCCTGGAGTTTGCTGCTTTTACTGTGATTGGTTTTCGTGTTTTTCAGAGGAACTTGCCCGCCTGCTATATAGATGTCATTATCAGGAGTGACAAGTGTCCCAACCTTATGCAAGTCAGCAGGAGGGCTGCAGAGTTTGTAAACTTTTTCTGCCTGGGGGCTGTAACAGACAGAAGAATAAAGACTACCAGGGTTTTCAGCAGCAGCTTCAATGAATATCATCATCTCCTCTTTTGTCATACCAAGTCTGGGCTTGAAAAACTTGGGCATCGATTTGTAGAGTCCTTGCACCACCACTGATTTATCGTTGGGCGGTAAGCCTTGGAACCAGGCTCTCTGGGTTACTTCTGAAAGTGCATCAATTCGGATTTGGCTAAGGACAGAGGACAAATACTGCGATCGTGATTCCGTGTTGTACTCCAGCCATAACATAGCAGCTTCACGAACTGTCTCCTCCTTTTCCACATTTAAATTGTCACTGCTTAAAATATCTATCAGTAGATCATGTGACAGTTGCATGAAAGCCTCCTGGTGGTACACAGCCGTGAACTTGTGTTCTACCATTCTTTTAGCACTCTGTTTTAACTCTTCACAGCTGAAGAGATCAGCGAAACTTAGTAGACGCACACAATTTTCCGCGTTAATTTTTTTGATTAAGTATTCCCTACACCGTTGCAACACATCATCTACCTGTAATGTAAAGAAACAACACACTAAGTATTACTGCATACAATCTATTCCTTCGCATACCAGCAGCAGGTAACAGTAACTGCATTTAGTGTTGAACACCAGAGTTCAGGCCTGGAATACTACATATACACAAAAATACAGCAGTGACTTACTCAGCTGCTTCATACAGATCAAGTACATCCCATGATTATGTCTGCCAGAGAAACTAATTGTCCAAATGTTACAAGTGCACTGTTTTACTTCTACCCTCCATGGAGACTGTAAAGCAAGGAGGGATGGGTACACAAGCCATACCTGGCAAGCAACTGCTGTCTGTACTGAGGAAACTGAACATGAGTGTTTTGAAAGGACTAAACAGAGAAGACTAACAAGATAAAGAAGAAAAAGAATGGTTCAGCAATCAGAAGCAGTTATTTCATACTCAAAATAAATCACTCCTACCTGTAGGAAGCAGGCAGTTTCATAAAGCTGTTCTACCGTGCCGTCGCTTACTGCCAAGTTACCCGTGTATGCGTAAGTTATGATGATTTGTAAAGTGGCTGCATCCACATTCCTCAGGTGTACGTGTGTTTGTTTACTCTCACTCAGCCCGCTCATGAACATGGCTCTGAAGAGAAACACACAAATTAAGACAAGGACCAGCAGTAAGTACAGTAATGTTAAAGTCTCTTATCACCTGTAAGCCTTCAGTGATTACACTCCAAAAGGTGATCAGTCTTTCTGGTTGCCTGTTTACAGGTGTTTAATATCTTAGGCTACCATCTAGTATTTAAGATAAAACACTTGTATAGAACATACAAAATGTACCATCAGTGCCTTCTGTAGAAATATTTTATATGTATGCAAACTCTTCTATTAATCAGAGAACTCTAATGATTAGTTTTAGTGATGAAATTTAAAACCTTTTTTATGTCAGGTGATAAGAGGGAAGGAACATTCTCCAGAAAATGCTGTTGAAACATATACAGCTAGATTTCAGATTCTAAAACCAATGAAGCAGATTTATGCAATGGACTGAGCCAAGTCATACCAAAAAAAAACATGTTCCTCTGGGAGGAGGAGAAAGTTAGCTCAGGAAACAGAACAAGGACTAGCACTCCATAAAGTATTTCTTATGTACCATTCATAATAATACACAGTAAAATTCAAGTTTGTAGACAAAAATCAATAAGAGAAAAAACTATCAGACTTGGTCTCAAAAAAAAAAAAAAAAAAGCTTAAGTATTTCCATTACTTCTTTCCAAAAAGAGTAGAAAGGCAATTTAAAAAAAGGTTACTGTTTCCATTATGCTTTATGTACCTATTGCCCGTTCTGGTTTTTTAATTGCAACGCAGTTAAGAACTAACTGGATTCTTGTACTGTAAACCACATACTTGCCAATTTTCTTAAAATGAGGAACATTGATTTTTATATTAATACAGGTTTGGTACTTCTGGTTGTATTAAAAATTCAGCTTGAGGCTCTTTCATTTTGGGCTTTTTAGGAAACCAGATGTAAGACCTGTTAGAAGGGATGGCGGGTGCACCCTGCAGTCCTGCCTCCAGCTGCAGAGGCGACGGGGACATGGAGATACACTCCCTAAGCAGAACCATTCCAAGAAGCATCTGATACAAAAACAGTGCCCTGCCACCATTCCCTCCTGCCCCATCCCCACCTCTCCGTCTTCTAAGCTCCTTAACTCAGGGGAAGTTGCATTTGAGGAGGGATCACTGACTGGCCAAGTAGTTATCAACTTGCCATGCAGCTTTTAAAAGTAAGCAAGACTGTACAAGTGCCAGGAGAGACTCCTCTTCACAGAAAGGAAGAGGCAGCAGTTAGAAAACCTGGCTGTGGCACATGCTCACACGCTGCTGAGAGGCCTGTGATGGAGCTGGGCTGCTGCAGCGCAGCACTCAGGCGCAACGATGGCAGGTAAGCTGGCTGCAGTCACACACAATGGCTGGATCACGCTAAGAGATGCTCTTCTGTTCTTCCCCCTCTCCCCACAGCCTCCTTCAGGGCTATCAATTTTTCATGATAAAGCTAAATTTAGGAAGCTGAGCATCTTTTTGTAAACCAAAGTAGAGAAGAAAAACAGAGCATGACAAAACCACAAGCTTGATACTTCTTTTAACCAGTGCCAAAACCTCACTCCATAAACAATAAACAAACACATGAATAAGAGATCTGACTGCACGCTCTAATGCGGCACACTGCGTGGACTCATGACAGCTTTCATGATTAGCCACCCACATTAAATCTGGCCACATTTCCAGTGGCTGTTTATCTTACAGACTGTTGCAACTATGTCATCTGCAGAAGGCCAGTGGCAATAATCATTATCTAGTGATCACACAATACTTGTTGCTAAAAATTGTACCAGACTCATCCGAGATGAAAAAGTTAACACAACAACCAGCAGCAACACAAACCTATGTGAAAGTAAGAAATTAATCCTCAAATACTTCCTTATATTAGGAGTTATTCTATATATTCTATACAAGAAAGCAGACAAAACACAGAAAATACTTTAAAAGTGTTCTGTATAGTAACCCAATCTCACAAGAAAACAGAATTTGCAAGCCTTCCCTTGATTAAATGGGAAAGAAGAGTTATAAACCCTCAACAATGCATCAGGAAGGTAAACCACCCAAGGGTGTCACCAACACTAGTTTCAAGCTTCAAAATTCCTTCCGGACAGGCAGATTAATTATATTGTGTTGCCAACAAAAATGACTAATTGCTGCAGAAAATTCATGGTGCCTCATGTTCTAGGACTTACTGTGAAGGTATCTGCAAAAAATCATAGCACTTGACCTATCTTTTATAAATAAAAACTTTTCAAAAGACAAAAAAAGACAGCTGGGAAGCAGGAGCTCCTGAATTAAAAATTGCAGCAGCATCTCAGTGGGGGAAAAACAAAACCCAACAAACAAAAAAACCCCCATCACCCACACAGAAAATAAAACCCAAAACCTGGTGCATTGCAGCAAGGCTCTCGGGCAAGAGAAGAGTTTCTGACTTCTTTGCTGAGCAGAGAAAAGCAGATGATTCAGAAAAGGAAGCCGTGAACTTGCTCAGCAATCCCTACTTTTAGCAGAGGCTTCTGCTGAGAAAATACAACTAATAAATATGACAATGGAACTCCCATAGCTAAGTCTCAACAGTCCCTTGTTACCCTAACCTTGGGAAATTAAAAAAAAAATAAATATTTAAAGATTAAGAAGCATAAGAAACTTACTAATTATTCAGACTTGATAACTCCCTAAAGAAAATGAACCATCACAAGTGTGATTTATTTTTTTTCTTCACACTGTAAAAAACTGCTGTACCTCCCCGGTACCTTATCAGCATCAGTAATGCTGGAAACTTTATTTTACTCTTTTGGTATTGGCAAGTAATAACATTTAGGTTTTTTACTTACTTCACTGATCTTTAAAACTCTCTGCAATGCATTAATTGTTAATCAATTAAGTAATATTACACTCAAAAACAGGTATCAGATTTTCTAGAATTAACAGATCCTGCTTTGACTACTCACCTGAAATATGAGCTGCACGTTGCAAGAACCATCTTATGGCAGGGAAATTCAGTGCCCTCAACAATCAACACTATGTCAGTTAGCAACTGCTGTTCATAGAAGAATTTTAACTGTTCCAGCAAGGATACAGCATACTCGGTGTTTATCTGCCTCTCGTCCTGGGTAGACATGACTGAATTCCATTAATATTTCCAGAACCAGAGAGAAAAGTCAAGATCTTTTCGCCCAAGAAAGGTCAGTTGAATGTTTCTGAAGTAACCAGGGAAGAAACAGCAGGAGGTCTGTCGCCTTCAGAAGTGATAATGATAAAAAAAGGCAGTGTTATCTTGGACTGCTGAATCAATGTTTCAGACTTTGACCAACTATTAGGTCATAATGCTTTGACTCGATGTCACAGTCTGTTCAGAGACTTTCAAGAGCGTTTGCAGAGCTCCTGGTGAGATCTACGATGTAGCAAATGAATGAGCAAAAGCGAAGCCTGAGGTAGATTTCGTGGTAACATCTCGTGATCAGTGGCTGCACTTGAGTGACTGAAAGCAGGAAAACAAAATTAATTTATGCATGAGCACTTTTTCAAAAACCTTTCCTAGTTACCCCTTAAAAGTAACCGTCTAACAAACTTATTTCTAAATTAGTACTTAATTACTTGCACAAAAACTTCAGTTGAGGAAAAAAAAATAAATCAAACAACAAAGGTATCAAAGAAAAATGAAAAGCAGGAGAGCTTGTGCATTCATTCTCATCAAGACCTAGACTCATGAATTAAGATAACTTATTTCATCAACACAGCTTCTAAGACTGGACAGTTAAAATGAGGTTCAGGAAGACTTTATTCCTCTTGCAAGAATTACCCAGCTTTCCCCACTGAGTACACGTGTGCATTTCCTTCAACCATTGATAAGACAGCCACATTTTTTTCATTTTCATATTAAACAGCAACTTTTTCCACTTCTGTGTTTTTGTCAACTTAAAGCTTATCAGTACCAGTCCACTAAAAATATACATGCAGTTTCTTCAACTTTCCATCATTTTCCAACTAAACTCTCAACATCATCATCAACCCATTTATTTCTCCTTCGGAATACTACTACAGAATTAGCAGAACCAGAGCTAAGGATTAAAAAACCCTAACCACCTATATTCCCATTGCTTATTTGATTCATCTTCTCCGGGCAGAAGGACTTCACCTATTAACATTTCACATTCCATTTTTTTCCTTAATTTCCATACAGCCAGGTAAGCATGACCACTGCAGGCAGGAGAAAACAAAAATAAGGAGATAGTAGGAACAAAGGGATGCTGGAATAGCAGGGGTCAAAACACTGGTTATAAAGCAATCACCACGGGCTACCAAAGTCTATTTTCCTGTTTGGACATTTCTCCTCTTAAAAATGGGGTCAGGTTTTATCTTATCTTCCAGGTAAACACAGAAACATAATTAAGAATGGGATAGTTGTGACACAATTCAAAGACAGCTATCTTTTAACATTCACTAAGTTGACACAGACGTGCTTAATTAATGCCCCTAATTACTACTAATCTTGTGTCTCTGATCTTTTTCAGTGAAGAAATATACACAAACAGGAATCTCAAACTCTTAGTTTTTACTAGTTGTTTAACTGGAAAACAGTCAAAATAGTCAAACCCAATGTCCACTGTTTGTTCAGGTGAAGCCAGTTAATCAAGATAAACAGAAGAGGTGTTAATATTTGGGGGAGGACAAAGGAGAGACTACTACCTGCTATAATAACAGATTTTAGCATAAGTCTTTACTACATTATCTTCAAGTTTCAGGTACAGTTAACTGCTGAGGTCACTAAGCCAGAAGTATATCAAAGACATACAAAGATAATGCTCACCTAAAGCAATGACCTTCCGCCTCAAGTCACAGCTTCTTTTCACCAAATTAGCATGCATCCTATCTCTGCATCCCTGAATGCTATCCCTGTTACCTGATAACAGCTTAACATGCAACCTAATCCACTGACAGATTTTGCACTGAACTTTAAATGGCTACAGAGACACGCAGACTTCCTATGTGTGTTAGGCCCACAGAAATAAATAGCCTGTGGCTCTCCTGGTATCCCAGCTCTCTACAGCAGTTTTTCCTGGCTTGGGAGTGAAGTTTCAATAACAATACAAGCCAGTGGATTAAGCTGTTTGGGCAGAGCATCAGTAGTACTATAAAGCTTTAGCAAAAGTAGTCATTGATATCACAACTTCCTATTCTGATGTAATTTAAAGAATATAAATCTTCAGAAACAGGAAAAAAGTAAAACTAATATGCACTGTTTTAGTCACTAGGTAACAGTACCAATCAAGGATCCCATGGAGAAATTGAGATACACCTGCTAGTAAAATTAAAGACATTTTTGGCAGCATGCGGGCTGACAGTCGATAACTGAAAAAGCAGACCTGTTCAACAGGAGACAAGTTGAAACTGTGAAATTAATTACTATAAATAGCTGGAACATTTGAGTATGACCCTCAGTAGCAGAAAAGATTGAAGAGATGACAGGAGTCCTGTTGTAGAACATATACGTGATGAGAACCACCTCCTAACTGTAAATTTACAATGCTGGAGTGCTTGGTTTACAGCTCATCTGAAACCATCTCGTTTCCATCATGTGCTCCAGGGAGATGCACATGGTAGGAACATGCTATGTACGTGACTCATGTTTTCCACATCCATACTGTGTTTTGCTGCCAATGATAACCATTTGCTGAAGGACAAAATTTCATGTTTGTCACAAAGTCAGGAGTCGCATCCCATTCCCTTTGTAATGGAACCATACTAAATGTTTCTCAGGAGAACAATAAATACATCAAGGATCTCTAAATTTCTGGTCTGAAATCACCATAATTTTTATTGCCATTTGCCCAGAAGAAGTGAATCTGCTCAAAACATTAGGATAAGTGGTGTAGGACCATGATTTTGTGCCTGGAAAGCCATCCAAGACAACCTACCTCTCTTCTCACACAGAGTTCAAGACAATTTGGAAGGAGATACTCTCCTCATTTTAGAGGCGGAGGCACTGAGATAATCAGCTTGTCCAAAGCCACATCCTTGCCAAAGGAGAACTGCACAAGGCTCAGTTGTCCCCAGTCCCAGCCCAACATCTCTGTCACTGAACTGTGCTTGGTTAGCATACAGCTCTTGGATCGTAGCTCACTGAAAAACTAGGAACTTGAAAAGACGTCTATGGATGCACTACAATCTCCTGTAGTTCTCAGAACTACACAGTGATGACCATTTCTGATCCATGGATGAAAAGACCTGTGGCTGAAGTTAGCTTAATATTCTGAACTGAAATTCTGATAAAATAAAAATAATCCTTGAATACAAGTTCTGTGAATAAGACTTTCCCCATCAACGATGTCACTGGAATGTCTGTTTTGTTCTGGGTAACTTTTTGGAAGTCAGCTCTCTAAACCAGGACAGGTGGGTAGCTGCTGGAAGGCCACAACAGCAGTAGAATGCAAACTAAAGCAAATTATTACCAGGTGACCCAAAGTACCTCCCTATCAAGCTGGAGAGCAACATTAACTAACAGGCTGGTAAGAGGGTTTCTTTTAAAG
Source organism: Podargus strigoides (assembly GCA_028020825.1). Taxonomy (NCBI): domain Eukaryota; kingdom Metazoa; phylum Chordata; class Aves; order Caprimulgiformes; family Podargidae; genus Podargus; species Podargus strigoides. Next base: position 9,018,238 of record CM051623.1, on the reverse strand, counting down.
TAATTATTCCTTTCAGCATAAGTAATTTCAATAAGGTGGCTTTTAACACTTGTTCAGATACTTCGAATCTGAATGAGAGAGTTCCAAAAATTAGTCATCAAATGTTAATGAGTTATGGGACAGGCTATCAATTGCCTTCTCTGAATCTGTTTATCTTCTGAGGTCAGGCAAAGATCAATAAACAGAGATACATACTGCACTACACACAGGGATGTGTTAACACTATACTTCAATGTATAACATGGAATAAGTATATTGACTATTTCCAGTTTAATTAATAGGGAAAAGTATAAGATATATAGATAAAATATTCTTCAACTGCACTAATTAAAAAAGATTTGCTTTATTTTCTCTAAATTATAAGAAAGGCAAAACAGATACGTAGACATGCAGGGTTTTTTTTTTTAATATTTTGATACGAGGAAAAGAAATAAGTTCTTCTGAAAATCCTATTAAGAAGTCTGCAAGATTAGATGCCTACCTTCCAATAAAATTCTGGGAAGCACTTGAAGATCTATGGAAGTCTCACAAGTTCCTATCTGCATCTTCAGCAACCTAAATACCTCTTGAATTCTAACTTCACTAACTACAATTCACACTTCAATAAACCTTTATGTTTGAAGGAAAAAAAAAAAACAAAAAACCAAAAACCAACAACCAACCACCAAAACTTATTTCCCTGGACATTCAACTTATTTAATCTAGTTTTAACTAATAAAAAAAAAAGCTTTAAATACTACTTTTGTGCACTTCTAATCAAATTTATATTTCCATCCAAGAGAAGCTTCATACAAATCACAAGTAAAAACATGTCTAAAGAAGTGAGTCATTCACTATTTTTAACATAATAAAATGTCAGAATTAAGAACTTGAACAACCATAAGCCAAACTACACAGGCATTCATGTGTGTAGAGATAGCAATCCTCCTAGCTAACAATGAAAGTACCAAGCTCAGGCACTTCAGTACTTAGTTACTATTAAGGATATACTGAGTTGCAAAACAACATGTTTCAAAACGATGATGCCAACTAATAGCAAGGGGGGGGGGGACACAAGTACTAAAACCAATTAAAATCAATTATTTAAATCAAGACATCTAGCCAACAGATCTCAGATAGGAAAGAAAGAAGAAAAAAAAAAAAAGGGGAGTTGGAAGCTCTAGATTCTTGAGTAATGTATCAAATTTGCATCCTTGGCAGCAAAAGAGAAATAGGTAATTGATGAGGCAGTTCCAGACTTGGAAGTTTTCCTCTCTTCTAAAGCCATCAAAGGTGTCTTTGATAGCACTGCAGTCCAGAAACCTGAGGACATCAAGGAGATTCTACTAAGGCAACAATGTTAAATTTCACAGAAAACAAGGACCGATTTATTCCTACAACATTATCATCTTGAAAAATTGCTATTCACTTGGAAACTACTACTATTTTCCATACATATTCTGCTTGGGAGGCCAGTTACAACTTTGAGGCAGGTGAGCTTTCTGAAACTACACAGAAGCTGGAGACCAGGAGTGTCAGACTCCATGCTAACGACATGTTCGGTCACAATGCACTCCTCATTACCAGTTTCTTTCCTGTTTTTCTGCTCCTAAAGGAAGTTATACACTAAAGGAAATACCTGCTCAGAAATAAAATGAGCACAAGATAAACCCAACAACTTAACTTGGCAACTAGCCTTCTATGTGAACACAGGTAGTTTCCATCCCCAAGGGTGTTTCTGCTTTGTGGAAAGACTTGACCTGTTTTGGAAAATTAAGCTTTGAAAAAAATAATGGGCCATGGATGTCTCCAGTAAGATCCAGCCATGTATCATGTGTGTACAGAAAAGTGGTTTTTATCCTCTCTGAACTCTAGTGCTAGTGAAGCTCATCTGTTTTATTCAACAACTTAAATTCCAGTTCCATAAGTATATGTCACTCCCTTAAATATTCACTATAAGATATGATGATGTTCAACTATAAATTCAAGTACTTCTACATTAAGAAACTAGATTATTAATGTAGTTGAACTAACCATAAGTCAGTTCCTGAAAGTTTAAGAGCGTTCTAATTGATACCTTATTCACACATATGAAATTTATTCGCAAAAAGAACCCAACAGCCAGTAAATTACAAAAGAGAAATTTTAGTATTTGCAGCAATTCTGGTCTGTGTCATAATCACATGACCAAAACAAAAGAGCCTTCCTCAAAACAGAAAAAAAACCAACAACCACCATCTGTCCTAAACATAGTCAAAACCCCCCACCTAAATAAGCAGCAACATCCTTTCTTCCACATCAGTCTGCTCCTGCAAAATGCTAGTTACACAACACTGAGTATAACAGGACCCTTTTACTCCAGACACAAAAATAATTAGGAAAGAGATGTGGCCCCTGTACCCAGATCATGACACTATATGATTTACATATCTGAGCATATTAAATGTTAAAAATTACTTATTTTTCCTGATACATTTATGGGAAAACAAACTAAGCTGATCACATATTTAACAATCTCCTAAATATATCATCTTAACAAAATTAATGTAGATACAGCCCCAGGTGAGCTCACAGCCTTTCAGGTCCACTGTCATCACAAAGTCACACAGAAAGCCAAGCTGTGGCTCTGCAAGGAAACCTCTAAAAACGCAGATGCTAACTACCACACAAATCCATTTCTAAGCCATCGTTACAGTTATTGCCAAGGCAGCAGACACCTCTCCTGTTCATAACAGAACTAATAGTAAAGAGTGGAGAAATCTCAGGCGTGCAGATAGATGGCTAACTTCAAAGCTATACTACGTACGTACTTTATAAAACTTCAGGAAGAAATGTGACTCTTCAAATCCACATGTAAACACTGAAGCCCACCGCTGCTCGCTGTAGGTACTCATGCTACACATACGTATCCGCGAGGAAAAGGTGGGCACGCAACGCCAATGCCACTACGGTGCTGTTCTCCTGGAACACTTCATCGTCTCCGCACGACGAAGCATCTCTAACAAACCCACCGAGGCTGCAAACATCGCCACCCGCTCAGCCGGAGAGGAGCACCGACCCCGCTGCCCACCCCAGCACAGCCCGAGCCCGCTGCTCCCCCCCGAGAGCGGGACAGGGCCGTTCCCCCTCGCCCCGGCACCCCCCTGCGCCGTCCCTCCGCTGCTGCGGGTCCCTTTCCCTCCGCGGTGCCCCGCCAGCCCCGGGGAACGGGGACCTCCCTGCTGCGCCGGTACCGCCGCACTCCGGGGGCCAGGGACAGCCCCAGGGCCGCAGGGCTGAGCGCCCGGCGCCGGCTCCCTCCCCTCTCCTCCCCCCGGCCCACCCGGCCAAGGGCGCGGAGGCGGCCCCCGCAGCCACCTCGACTTCTTCCTCGGGGTGCCTCCGGTGCCGGGAGCCGCGGGTCCCGAGCGGGAGCGGCCGCAGGGCGCGGAGAGGACGGGCGGGAGCCGCGCCCAGGCGGGGGGAGCGGCCGGCTGCCGCAGAGCCCCCGCGGCGAGGGGCGGCCTAAGCCCCGCTCCGGCCCCGCAGGCCGCCGCCGGCGGGCAGACGGGGAACTGCCCAGCGGCCGCCGCGGCGGGACGCGAACGTGGGAGAGCCGCCACCATCCCCCCCCCCCGCACAAACCTCCGACCGCCGCTTCCTCTTCTACCTCAGCGTCCCGACCGCGGCGGCCAGGGGCGAGGGGCCGGGGAAGCGGGGGGGAGGAGGAGGAGGAGGATCCGGTCTCACCCAGGTTGCGGAGGCGGCGGCCACTCTGCGCGCAGGCGCACTGCCCTCCGCCGCCTCAGCCCTCACAGCACCAGCGCCTCGCGGCCGCGCCTGCCCACCTCTGCTGCGCATGCCCAGGGCGGGGGAAGGCCCCGCGCGCCAGGTCCGGCGCCTCGGCCCGCCCCCACTTCCTGTCGCTCTCCCCCGCGCCTCCCCTGGCTCCGCCAGCGCGCCAAGGGGACGGCGCATGCGCAGCAGGGGCGGGACCGGGTCCCGCCGGGCGCGCGGGGGGAGGCAGCGCCCTCTGCGGGAGGGGCGGCGCGCTGCGGCCTGCAGGCGGTGCGGTGCCTCAGGGACGGCCGCGGGCGGCAGCTCAGCTCGGCCTCCGCCCGCTCTTCCTCCTGAGGGCTGAGGCACCGCGAAGCTGAAACGTCCTTCGGCCAAGTGCGAGGTTCGCCCGTCCCCTCAGCAAACGCCGCCTGAGGCATGTGGGGCCTTGAGGCTGCCGCGGGGCGGGAAGCGCCAGGGGCAAGGGAGGTGGGGGGAGGCTGAGAACTGGCGCCTGGTCTAAGGGAAAGGAAAATCCTCAGGGCAGGCAACTTTTTAAAGTGGTTTTTATTTTTTTAATATTCTTTTGGGTCCATCCACGAAGAGAAGGACTAGGAATTTGCCCAGAGAAGCTGTGGCTGCCCCCTCCCTGGCAGTGTTCCAGGCCAGGTTGGATGGGGCTTTGAGCAGCCTGGTCTGGTGGGAGGTGTCCCTGCCATGGCAGGGGGGTTGGAACAAGATGATCTTTGGGGTCCCTTCCAACCCAAACCATTCTGTGGTTCTAATTTTAAAAGGTGAAAACTTAAATCTGATGAATGCAGGAGTTGAATATTCAAAACATCCCAAAAAATTCCTACACACAAAGCACAAGAGCTGCTGTCAGTGAAAAGGAAAAGCTTTGACCCAGGAGGTCTGTGAGCAATGACATCAGATCCTTCCCAGGCATTTTATACTTTCTGTCTTAGTCTGAAGGACAAGGTTAAGATGAATGTTATAGAAAGAACAAACCCAGAAATTACAGGAATTTCCCAACATAGAAGTGTAAACAGTCGCTGAGCATCCACACCCCTATTTTTCTCTGGTCATTCACCTATTTGCATAGCGATTTAGTTGTGCTTCCTTCTCTTACCACCTCTCCCAACACCAGTGCTCTGCCATTCAGAGATGTGAAGTGGCCACTCAGATTCTTATCTCCTGTAAAGACCCAGGGCAAAGTCAAATTATAACCTCACATTTTATAAATTTCCATTTATATTTATTACAGTAATGTAATAAACTGGGATAAATGCTCTTCCCTTGTTGCATGGGAAGAACATTACACAACAAGACCACTTAGCTGTGTTAGGATAGAAGAGCACTGCTTCCTTTACTCAGCACTGAGAAACCAATATACTTCAAAATCAAATATAAACTTTGCCTTGCGTTACCTGATTTTTTTTGCTCCTTACAAAAAGTGTCTTTAACAGTAGTTTTAGGCAGAAGATGGGTAATACTTTCCTTTGACACCCATGATTTTTCTTAATGCAAGTTCCAATGTTGTAGAAGAGATACACTGAAGTACACTTAGGGGTACAGCTTAAATGTCCTCAAGTTGAGACTGCTAGTTTGCTGCACACCAGCTGAAGTCTTTTACTACTGTTCCTATCCTCCTGTTTTGATTCTCCCTCCCACGCATGGATGGGAAAAGGCTCCCACATCACTGTTAAATGAGCGTCAGGTGAAAGGGGGAGTGGACAAGTAGCAGCTGCCTGCCATAAAGAGGGTAAGCTGAGAACTTGGTTAGTTACTTGCTGGGCTGTAAGCAGCAGCGTGCAGCTTAGTTTTGAGGGGCTCTAATGGGGCAGGAATAGCTTAGGTTTTGGAGGTTTCTTCGAGTTTAGTTTGGGGTTTTTTTGTGGGGATTTTTCCTCCTTACATCACTGTCTCTCAAAGGTCAAAATAATTCTGGGAGCTTTGGCCTCGGAGGGTAAGGGGAGTGTGTAAGCTTTTTGGTGCTTGCAGGAGCCGGGCAGGCCATTCTAGATGGAAACTGAAGAGGGCTCCAGTGTTCCTGAAAGCCTTCTGAAACTCTAAGCTGAACTGCGTGCTTGTTTGTAAGAGGTCTTTAATTCATTATTATTTTTTTTTTTTCTGTAGCTTTGAAGTGCTTAAATTCTCTGTATAGGCACTGGATCTGTATTCTCTGATTTCTTTTATTCCTGTTTGTAAGCTCTGTGTGATAGGGTAGTATCACTTGCATAGTTTGGGATGGACTGAACTTGGTGTATTAGTTAACTGAGGAAATATGTATGTGTGGGAGGATGTTCCAGCTAGTGACTTTTGTACCGCTCTGTATGTGAACTTGTGCATAAGGACTCTGCTTTTTTTGATTGTTTACTACCTACCGTTTAGTTTAAGCATAGGAAGCATGGTGTCACTGAAATATTTGGTTTGTGATGTTAGCCATCATTAAGTATGTTATAAAGGAAAATCCTCAATTAATATAGCTCTTACTATGATCCCTGTATTGGGGGTGGGGTGGGGTGGGGTGGGGGGGGTGGGTTTGAGGTCTCTTCTTCAAGGCTAATTGAAGGCTGGTTTTTCATTGGCTGGAATACTACTTATATGGATGTGTGTATAAGACCACATTAAAGTTACTGGTCCTGTGACTGTCCTGGGGCTTTAAAATGCGTTATGAGGTTGGCTTGAAGTACTAATGTGGAGAGCTGCATATAAAACTTGCTTAGCAGAGGAGAACTAAAATCACTGATCTTCATAGTAATGTCAGTTTTCTGCTTTGTTTGGAAAATAATAATTTTCTTCTGGAAAGACTTTCTTTCATTGGGCTGGGAGGGGAATGTCTGCTGAATTCTGATAGCATATGGTTAATCCTGATCATTTATCTCTTTCAGTGTTAAAAAAAAAAAAAATAAAATGAATACTGCTTCAAATTCCGAAAGTGGATCATATTCCACAAACCACACAAGACCATATTTTTATGCACAGCCAACAGCACAACAGCCTTTCACAAATCCATGGTACCTCAGTCAGGCGTACAATCCGTACTGTGTACCTGCACCAGGTAAGGTAAAAGAGCTGTCTGTGGTAGCTTTGCTTTGTAAATTACTGCGAGCGGAGGAAACGAATGTGTATCTGTGCTAATAAGATATATGGGAGTTTAAGATTTAGAATTAATGTAATGTTTTAGTTATCAGAGCTGGTTTATGGAGTGTTAAATGTGTAGCTTGTGTGCTGGAAAGCATCTGTTTCTGGAGAATGGGAACTGAGCAAATATTATTGGCTGTCCTACAGATACAGAACCCCAGAATGTGCCTTACAATTAATGTGTTTCATTCCTAACAATATATAAAAGTTCTATGCATGCACGTATGCATTAGAGGTATGGATAAATATAAACTTAAAAATCCACACACAAATAATATTGTTACAAGCTACATTGTTGTATTGTTAGTGTCTTGTAAATGGTATGTCTATGTTAAATTGTATCTGGAGCTGTCTCTTCTAAAGACAATGCGGTAGCACAGTCCATAAAATGGCAAAAAAAAGTACAGAAAGCTAATTGGTGTACATTCCAAGGAATAAAATCAAGGTCTGGCTGAAGTATAGCTGTCCAGATAAGATGTTCCATAACAAGGAACTCCCTCTGGGTTTCTGCACCAGATTTGCTTGCAAGCATTGCCAGGTGGAGTGTTTTTACCTATGTGTCTGATCTTGTAGCTGCCCCTGTGTATGCAAGCAGTTGCTAAACAGAGTGACATATTTCAGAAAGAAGATATATTTGTCTTTTCTTTCTTTTTTTTTTTTTTTTTTTTTTTAAATTTTCAATGTCTAGGCTTCCGAAGTGGAAATGCATATCTTCCATTTTATTCTGTTGCGATTCCTGAGTACCCAGGATTTTTTGTTCCACAGCATCCAGTGCATGCAAGAATTAACAGAAGGCCTTATTTTAATGCTCCCCCACCTTCCCCTATGTTTTATCATGCAGCGAGATTTAGACACTATAGTACCCCTTGGAAAAAAATGGAGACAAAAGAAACACAGACTGATCCTAGACAGCCTGAAAACAAGCAAAAAAAGCATCAAGATACCCGTACAGAAACGAAAGGTTGTGATGCAGGAAATATGGCCTGTGTTTCTTCTGGTGTAGGTACAGAGACTGAAAGTACTTCAGAGAAACAAGATTCATCTGGATCTTCCGTTGTGGTAGACAGAGAGTTTCATAACAAGAGCCCTTCCAGCTCTACACAATATAGGAATCTTCCTACTGGAAGCTATGCCTTTGAGAAGGAAGAAGTGAGGATAGAATATGGAAATGGCTCTCCAGCTATTCAACTGTGGAAGTCCTTTAAAGAAACTATCCCTTTGTATGATCTGGCAAGTGGTAAACCAGTTCCAGAAAATATAGTGCCGCGTGACTTATTTTCTGTTGGCTCATGTGAAGGAATGATATATGGCCCTCGTGAGGGGGAGAAAGTGGTCCCAGGAGCCTACTTAGATGAGAGAAAAGCTGTTCTTTCCTCAAAACAGGGTGCTGAAACTGTGCAAGGAAAGGAGGTCCAAAATAATGAAGTGAAGCTGGATGCAGAAAAGCAGGGAAATACAAGTCAACAGGTGAAATCCCCCCCAGGTGAACCCATGGCAGTGGAAACCGCAGAGCTGGCAAGATCTGTTAGCGCAGATCAACCAGTGGGAAGGCAGGATGTGGTAGCAACTAAGAAATCTAGCTCTAAAAAATCTGCAGCCTCAAAAACTTCTCAAGAAGAGCCCAGCTTTATTCGGCAAGGAGGACTACTTCCATCTAGTATGGAGGTTATGAGTGACCTGAGTTTTCAGAAGAAAAAGCTGAATCTAAGCCACAGTGTAACCAATGAAAGTCAAACAGATAGAAGTGTTTGGTGTGACGAATCAATTGAGAAGTACGTTCCCTCTAACAGTTGGGTGGCTTGCTTGGACAGTATGGACACAAACTGCAACTACGATGTTTGTTTGCCACAAAGGAAACGTCAGAGTGTACTCAGTCTTTCTTCTGATGATGTGTCCTCTAGAGAGGAAGGCTCATCAATTGATAATGCCCCAGAGTCTTATTTTGTCCCTGACTATGTGCTTCAGAAAAGCATGTATACTTTCCAGAAAGGCACGGAGGGCTCAGAGAAAGAGAAAATCAAAAGTGGTGGGTCCCTTAATGAAGAAGTGGTAGGAAGGGAGCAGATGAACAGCTTGAATGACGGAGATGTCAAAAACTCTTCAACCATGAAGATTCAAGAGGCTTCCAGTAAAGGCAGAAAGCTGGGAGCCCTTCCTAGATCTTCTAGTCGGAAAAAAATCAATTATCTCAAAGAAGCAGCTAAGAGTTTGTCAGAAGTTGAGGACTCTGAAGAATACTCTGTGAGGGGAGAAGAGGAGGATGAAGATGGAGAGGATGAGGATGATGACATGGATGAAATAGAATATTTCTTTCCAGAAGCTACTCCATATGGATTCTTGACACCTAGTAAAGGCAGTTTCTACCAAGTAGGCCAGACAGTGCTTTGGAAACCACCTAGAAATGCTATACCAGCTCAATTAATTAGCTGGCCTGCTCAAGAGAAAATAAAAGCTAGGGGTGGGCTTGTTGAAAACATTGGTGTAGTTTACAAGCCAAAGGAAAAAGAACAAGATGAAGTTGTATACAGTGACTATGGGTATTATGCACGGAGGCCTACGGCAAGAAGAAGACTTGAACACCAGCGAATGCTACGGAAATTCTTGGGAGGTAAGTTAATTACTGAGGATGAAGTGCTGCTTCATAGAACACACAAAACACCTAATTCCAGTTGCAAAATGTAGTTCAAACCAGTGGGAAGATTGGAGAATATTGTAGCTTGAGTTTGGCTCAGAGCATTTTTCATAAAATCAGTGTGAAACTACATTAAATTTGATCTGGAAGAGAATGTTTTATTTAATCAGAGGTAGCTATTGGTAGAAATTGGATTAATCTGAACAGAGAACATGTGGAGTTATCACCCACTGGTTACGTGGGTACTTTAAGTGGTTGCCGTTTAGTACAGTCTTGTTTTGTGAAAGGCATCTAAACCAGGGTGATCTGATAACAGGCTTAGTGTTCTTATTTTCTTTGTATAAAAATCTGTAAACTTAAACCCTCTTGTAATTTTTATCAAGTGTGGTCTCCAGAAAACTATGTTTTTATTTTAATACTCTTAAAATTAGATTCATTAGCTAGCTTTGCATTCTGACTTGCGGATCAATCAGTGTAACATTAGCAAAACTGGATGCTGACCTTAAATCAACTTTTTTTTATTAGGAAGGCTGTTAAGGGAGAACATGGGGATACCTCCTGAAGAGTATTGGATAAGGAGTGGTGCTAAACCCAAGTTTCCCAGCCATGACAGTAGCTCACCCCCAGCCAAGAGCAAAGAACAAGGTACAACTTATTTCCTCAGTGTGTTTCTGTTCTTAAGAACATTCAAAAGGATGTGATACAAATGTGATACAAATCAGCAAGCTTATGATATTTTGACAAGATTTGAAGATAATAAAACTAATTCTCGTTGATATTGATGAAATGCTTGTCAATCAGTACATCTTGGGGTATATTTATGTCCTTAAAGTCAAACATGTGAATAAGGATGGATTATAGCTACTTTTTTTTAAAGGTACCATGGGAAAGCAAAGCATCAAACAGTTGCCCCACTACTGCTAAAGGATATCTGAGTGTGGTTAAGGAAATAGATGAATAAATTAAAGCTTATCTAACAAAGTAAAAGGTTAGATAGTTTCAATATATTTTTCCTTCCAAAGCAGAATGTTTTTTTTTTCTTTGCAATTAAGGCCCCCTTGGAGTTCAGCTCTGTTTCTAGATGCTCTTCAAGGGTGTTTCTTAGTGTAAGTGCTGTTGGTCCAGCTGTAGAATTTGCTGTAGTGTGACTAACTTGAATGCATGTGATGCAGGAGAGTAGTATCTCGGGATCAGTCTATCAAATAACAGAGTCTGAAGTTACCTTCAGAACAGACTGACTTGCTTCTCTTGAGCTCAGAGATAATATACATCAGGTTTCCTGTATGAACAGCCCAGTAGAGTATTCTTTGGAGTGTATTCCTTAGAGTTCTCTCTCTGCATTGCTTTCCTGCTTGACCATGTTGGTGTTTGGCATTTGCCTCCTGCATTGGAGGCTCTCTATCCTTTCTAGCTACAGATTTCTTCAAAATGTTGTTGGCTTTTTTTTATGCTATCCTGCTCTATAAAAGTTGAAAACACTTTAGCAGTGCCTTTCTTAGCCCCTTACAACAATTAATAAAAATAACAAAATTATTTTAGATATATTTCATTAACTTTAACTTTCACCATGTCCCTTCTGTCTCTTCTAGATGGTGTGGCATAATGAGGATGTTTGGCCTAAGTGTTACTCACTGCTTTTCTCTTCCTCCTGTTCCAGCCTATGTAGTTTAAAGAAGCTATCACATTCAGTAATAGAAAGCAGGAATCTTTCTTCTGAATGGTGTTCATGCCAATGGATGCCTCAAAAGCACTAGTAAAATTACATCCTTTTTAAAATGTTGCTTATCTTAGGACTGGTTTCTTCAAATTCATCTTAAATTTAAGTGCTCTGCAAGTAAGGGGGTTTGGCTAAACAAGACATGTGCTTTAGCAGTAATATCATATGCTAAACTTGACTTTGTGTACCTGTGGTGCATCACTTAACAGGCCTGAAGAATTGAGGTTTTTTGAGACAATGAGTGAGTCTTGTCACTTGGACACTGATTAAACTAGTCTTGAACACTTGAAGTGAACTAGAGCAGAATTAGCCAACTCTGGGTTCTTTTTTGCCACAGTAACACCTATCTGAGTTGTGACCCAAAACTCAGTGCGTCCAGAATTATTGTTAGACAGTGATTAAATATTGTAGACATATAAGACTGTTGCTTGACATACATAGCGTCAGTTTTATCTGCCACTAAATGGGCATGTAGAGGGAAGGGAGAAAGAGGAACACTACACACTAGTTGGGGAAAGTGAAGCTTGAATTTTCTTTAAGACTATGCTTTGGAGAAATAACACCAATTGCATCTTGCTATTTAGGTTGCCCACCTTTGGTTAAACCAAAGAAGAAAAGAATAGGCAAGCCACCTTCAAAACGCAGAGACACAAGATGTGAGGTGGAACAAGCAGAAGCGTGGGAGATGCCTAGAAGTGGTGTACGCAAAGGTTGGTATACAGTGACAAGCTGCACAAATGATCATTACATGCATTTTGTCATTACTGTCTCAGGGACTAATGGTTCTTGGTTTGAACTGCAAGGATATTGGATAGCTTATGAAATTACAGCAAATGCGATGTATGCATATGAGATGAGGGGGGGAAAAAAAAAAAAACAAGCTAAACTTTCAATGTTTACTCACCTTGCTATGCATGCTGTTGTAGCTTTGACCAGGTTAGGTTCCTTCTCTTTATTTAAGGGAAAGGGGGGAAGAAACCAACCAAAGGAAAAACTCCACTATTTCAGTCCAGTTGCTCTGCAAACTGTTCTACTTAACTTCTTAAAATGTTGAGTCCTGTGTCACTTTGCAGTACATCCTTTTCTTTTAAGCTACAGGTCTCTCAGCCAAAGTACTGTAATTTGATAGAAGGCAAATGCATATAGATAATTCTGAACTTCAACTTTAGGGAGTAGGAACCTCTTGCTATTTCAGAGGAAGATGAGAAAAACAATGGAGGTGAAAAATCACATTAAGTAGGTTCAACAACAAAAGCTTTTGTGCATTTGTGGGAGAGTCTGAAAAAGTTATAAATTAAAAAGGGCCAGTTATATACAAGAAGCTACCTAAAAGATCAGAAAAGTTCCTTCTGGAGGAGAACCATCTGGCATAGGAAAGCTAACTTAAATATTCAGTCAGTTAAAGACCATCTCTGTCTTGTATATTAAGCAGAGTATTACAGTTCCATGTATTTGCAAGGTTGGAAAGAGAAACTTATGCTGAAGCATCTTATTAGTCAAAATTGGTGTCAGTCCTGAAGATGGATTACTTAAACATCAGTGTTAAACCTTTAATTGCTGGTCATTTTTAGTAAAAGCATCTGTGAAACTTGCATAATGCCAAAATACTACTTATATTTGGCCCAGAAATAGTTGTTTTTTCTTGGATGCACTCAACAATGTAGTTACAAAAGGACAATGAAAATATGCTGTGATTTTGATATGGAACTCTTATCAATCTGTTATACTGGTATATTCTGCAGTCCAACACCATTCCTGCAGAACTTATCGTTGCTGGGAAGCTGAGTACATAGTTCTAATATCAACTGTCAGTGTCCCCTCATGCAAAGGAAAAGGCAGCCACCAATGTCTAGTCTTTTAGAAGCAAATAGGCATTCTTCCTCCAAATAATGTATGTCAATCTTAATCTTTTTTTCTCTAGGGCGTGGAACAAGGAAATTCCTCTATAAGAGAAGATAACTGCAAATATTGGGGCAGGAGGGGGAAAAAATGTATCGGAGGTTTGCATAAATCCCAAAGTCAATTATTATCCTCTTGAATATTTTGTAAGTTGTCATGCACTCTTAAAGGAAGTAGCACTGTAAAGACTGAGGGCGCTATTAAAATGGCATTAAGTATTTAACACTGAAGTCACCTTTTTACAACTAGCACGTTCACTATTTAAATAATAAATTTAATAGAATCGCACTTTGAGACTTCTTGTATTCCATCTATGCAGGGAAGCAAAACAGCTTGATAGGGATGTATATGCATGAATACTATTACAGCATACCATTTACTGCTGCCCTGTTCTTAAGCTCTGCAGGACTGTGAAGCCTGTCCATGTCATCCCACCTCATAGTTTGTCGATATGCTGTGCACATAGGTACAGGATTCTCTTTCATCAGCTGAATTTCTTTTGGCTGCATTTGTTTTTTGTTGAAGTGTAAAGGAATATAGTTAAAGCTGTATGAAGTCAAGTACTGACTTGAAATTTCAAGGCAGTTCGTCAGATCTTACTCTCTTCAAATACATGACTGAGGATTAAAAGTAAAGCACCAAGTTGATGCAGTACTTCCCCCTCCTCCCCTTCTTTTTCTGTGGAGACTTACCAGTCCTCTGTGGAGACCCTGAGCTGGAGAGCTGGACTTTGAAGGTGAAAAAAGTTTTTCTAACAGTGATGTGCCCTGTTCTGACTTTTTACTGATCACTTCTATTACAGTTGACACTGTCCTTGGCAGCTCACTACAGAAAAGTCTCTTTATAGAACTAAGATGATAAAACTAGGTCTCTGCTGAGCCTTCTTATGAATAATGGAAATACACCTATCTAGATGAGGCAGGTAGCTTAATGTGTGATCTTTTTCATGTCTATGAAAGCTAGTATCACCATGTGAGAATGTGATACTGCCATTCTTGGATTACTTCCAAATAAAGTGATAGTGTAAGGAAGATAGGGAAACTGTAAAAAAAAAACAATTTCTATTTAATAAGGTGTGGGGTGGACAGACAGGACTTGTCTTCTGTGTCTTCTCCTGATGTTCTTACTCTGTTTATGCCCTGGAGTAGCCTACATGGATGAAAGTAGCATTTCCTGTCACTGCATTCAAGTTTTGTGCTAACCTATTACTAGTTTGACCTGTAACTGAGGTTATGCTCTTTTCCCTCAGTGAGTAGTACAGAGGCTTCCCTACCCTATTGATCCTTGATCTTTCTATTTTTAATAGCACTTGCTTACTTGTTAAAGAGCTACTGTAATTACAGCCTTTACCCCAAGCTGTTAGGGGATAGGATCCACATTAACACTGTGATTTATTTCCTCTCTACCTCTACCCTAAGCACTGCAAGAAAATAAGGAATACAAATTTTTATTTGGCTTTTGTGCTCCATAAAATCTCTGTTCTGTCAGAACCTCAAAGTATGAAGTGAGGGAGATAAAAAGCTCCATGCTTGAAAGAATTAATATTCTGGAAAATGTAGGACTGCTGCTCTTGGATATCTAATATAGGGGTTTGCTGTTCTTGGAGGGGGACAGACTTTATTCTGATGGGGAAGAATGACTGGGAGAATTGCTTCAACTGAAGACTACAAGTGGTGACCTAAGAGTAATCCTCAGCTATAAATGTGAGACCTCTTGGGTAAAGATTCACTTTTTTTCCCCTGAACTTGAGTGTAGTTTTGGGATTGAATGCTAAGCCAATTTAGCTGACAGACTTAACTGTTTGTCTTTTGCTGCTTGTGTGATAAAGGAACACTCATGACCTCACAGTTAGATGGCACTCATTTTTGGGAATGGCTAGTATTTCACAGGTACACCCGAGGGCATGCTAGTCATCCTTTCACAGGGCTTGCACTAGTCAGTGCTTTCTACCCTGACATAAGAAGCAGTTCAGGGCCTGGCAATGCTAGCTCCCAGGAATACGTGAGCGAGTAGCAGTAGGAGTGTTTAGACAGCTCTTTGTCTGAAAACAAATGCTATTTTAAACTAATAGCTTAATCTTGTGTGCTCGTGCTATGGATCCATCGTATGCATGAATGTTGTAGTGCTCCAGAAATACTACTTGGATAATGTTTTATGTGGTGTACTCTGCTCTAACAGTAGAGCACAGCTCTACTGTGACCTTAAAACTCAGTCTTCTACTAGGCTTTTTCTTTACTCTGCAGCATGGATGATTTGTGGACTGCATCTTAAGTTAACCGTGTTACAACTATAATGTTCCAGTGGGTAAAACAGCCATGCTTCAGAAAGGTAGTGGAGTACCAGCTGCATTTTAAAAGGCTGCAAATTAAAGACAAGGCTCTTTTTATTCAGCCAGATAACTAGCCACAGTGATATTTGAGATTTGTTACAGATGCATGTACCTGTCAGCTTTTGTTACCACTGCAGCAAGATTGCCCAGAGATGAGTAAGGGTGGTGCTGGCAGTGTTCTGAGCTTGGAACTGTAGCAGTGTACTACATTGCTTTTGAAGCTTTTACACGTTTCCTGCAGCATCCACTAAAGGGCAGCTGAAGAATCTATCTGCCGCTTGGCGCAGCACTAACAAACCGTAGCAGCCTCTGAGACTGCCGTTCTGGGAGCTTGCTTTGGACAGACTTACTGTCTCTGACTCAGAATTTCTAAATCATTATTTGCAGCTAACTAAAAACCTCTGTTGCAAAGTGGGTGTGGTGTAATCACTGAAGTGGAGCCAGCGGGTTATGTTGGCTTGCCAGGTTTTAATTCCGTATTTTAATTTTCAATTTGGTAGCGTCTGTGTGGCATAAAGCTTTCCTTTTCACAATGTCCTGTTTTCTGCCTGATGTTGGAAAAGATTAATTGCAGGTCCTTCTATTAAAATAAAACAATGAAAGACAGGAGACAATGGCAAAATCCATTCATGGCACGCTGACTGCAGGCATACCAAGGAGAGCAAATGCACTGTTTAAGAGTCCTCAGATTCCCCTGACTGACTCACTGCCACCAGCCATCTCAGTCAACAAGGCTAAACCCCAAGTAATTCCATGGCCAAAGAAATAAGACAGATGTCAGTATTTTTGCTGAAGTAATCTTCCCAAGAAGAATGGTTCTGAGTATCAAGATAACCAGACCCAGGAGCTGACGGCCTGTGAAGCTCTACTGCCTATGAGGTATGTTGCAGCTGCATTTCATACTTATTTAGATTCATGGGGCTATACAATTATGCTATTACTACCACTCGGGCTTCAACAAAACTTTCAAATGGAAATATACACATCTACAAAGAAAGCAAGGCCTGCTAGAAAAAAAATTGGTTCTTTGAACAAAACCATAAATAATCCAATGGTTAAGATTTAAAAAATAAGGCTCAACAGTCTTTTAACACTATAGCTTTCTATCCTGCTTTCTGGATTTACTTCTACATAGAATAACTTTCCATTTCCAAAAGGGTGTTGGTATTTGTCTCTAGCCTACATATTTCTAAAAGACCTGGAGTCTCTTAAATGCCAGCTTTGGTGCTGTTTAAAATGCTAAATGATGAAATGAATCATGCTGCTTGGCACTCCAGCACTGGCTGCCAGTCAGCACTACTCAAAATCGTACTCTACTGAAACTGTCGAGTTTAATTTTGAAATTGGCTCTACTTTTATGAGTTTCAGTAGAGAACTACTGAAATCTTGATGTATGGGATATGATAGAGATCTATCAAACTGGTAATGATACAGGGAAAATGAATAGGAATCAGTTGTTCACATGGCTTCCATTATAAGAACTAGGGTGTATGAAATGAAACTTGTAAGGAGGAGTTTGAAAGCAAATGTTGTTTCTTCATTAATTATTAATCTCTAGAGTTCCTTGCTGAAGGAAATTGCAAAGTTTACAAGAAGTGACTGGATGTTAAAAAAATAATACATCCAAGGCTATTAAAATACAACCTATGATTCGAAGTACCTGCTCTACAAGCAGTAGAGGTTGACACAGCGTTTTAGTGAAATAACACCACCAGAGCTTCCACTGCTCTTGTGTAGGCATCCACTACTGACCACAGGTAGCTAGATACTGAGTTAAACAGACCTTTAGTCTGGTACAGAACAGTGACTTGGTATCTCAAAACAAACTTTTAAATTGCTTTTGATATAGAGAATGGTCTCTTACAATATTTCCCTTGATTGTTACAGTAACGTATAGTAAAACAAATAGTAAACCCTGGTAGGTAAAAGGGGAAGGACCCATCAACAAGGAATGGGATGGCAAAACTTTGTGAAGTTTACTTCAATAAAAACAATCTTAAATGACAAAAGCTGCAGTAACTGAAGAGATCTTTAGGTTAGCTCTGCTCTAGGCAAATTGGTGGGAGAATTCTTTTGAAGAGCATCAAGTGAATAGCAGCTGTGGCTTCCAGCATCTGTCCAACAATAACCAGTGCTATAAATGCAAGGATTTCCTCAGCACCAACTGTGGCAATACAGTGACCCAGGCTGTTACAAATCTCCTCATGCTACTTCAGTTGTTAAATTGTTTTCTGGTGAAAAATCCAGGAGCTTTGAAGCTGTTGATGGTGATACAAGGAACTATCAGGAGCTACCAGTAAATCCCATCATAGGGAGATTAAATAATACTGGAGGATAAAATGCAACTCCACATTCAAGCTCTGGGAATAAGATAAAGAATCTTTTTGTATGTAGGCCTTGACTACCTTGTTTTTCCCCAGAATGTACTGTGAATAACTAGCAAGGAATGGGGGGGGGTATTTTAACTAAATGACTCTTAGACATGTAGGAGGGAGAAAACACATTTTAATGCATACTTTTCCTTGTCCTCTTTTCCAAAGCTCTTAGGATGGAAAAAAAAGCCTTAAATACATTTTAGTCTACAATTCCTTGATTTCACTGTTAATGTTCACTCTGCTAGTGTTAGAACTTTATCAGGTTTTTTTTCAATATAAGCATAAGCACAGATTAAGTTCTAGACAAGTCCTTCCTCATCCTTTCAAAGCAAATCTGTTTTTCTTTCTCTTCCAATATACATGAAATCACGGCTTTGTACCACGCTATCTTGATATTTCAAAAAGATGATTATTCTAATGTGGTTTATAGATATCTCAATTTTTATCTTTCGATAGTGCTGCAAGATTTCTTAAAATGTGTGGTGAGCCCACAAGGTCAATCAAGTACACAACTCCTTTCTTCCTGCTTACATGGTCTTTACTACTGTTCTCTGGCTTACATGCATATAGTTAAAAACCATTTTGAAAGCATTACTCATATTCTTGTGAGATGATTCATAACGTATTACTACAGGAGATAATTCTAGTAAATGTAAAAAATAAGTTGGAGTTAATTTCCCCAAGCCTTTTTAAAAGGAAAAAAAGCCCTCGAATGTATCAAAACAACTGATACTGAAGTGTGTGTAGAAATTTCATTTCTAACATGAAAACCCCCTTAAATAACTGAAACTGGTTCCTCTTCACAATAAAGTTGAACATCTAATATCATTACACTTGGCTCCCACTCCTATGGTTTGGAAAACACTTTAGGTGTTGCAGATCTGTGCCTATTAATGGTGATGATGTTGAGATTTTGTTACACAAAAAAACCCAATTCTTGCTAACATTGCAGTTTTGTCTTAAAGTAAATCCCCTTGACTAACTTTTCTCCCTCTTCAGCACTGTTCTTTATTTCCCTAGCTGTACTAGGATAAGCACAATGAACTTCAGCAGTAGGCAGAGGAAAAAAATTACAGTACAATCTGCTTATTCTAAGCACCTTAAGTGAACTGTCAGTGCTCTGCACAGTGCAAACTGCAGTTCTGTTACAATGAGGCATTGTGTATAATAAAGTAATTTCATAGAGAAAAGACACTTTAGTCTGCTGCATTCTGCAGGTGTGTTGGTGATACCTTGGTAGTCACTGCTTTCTGCTGATGGTCACATGTGGCAATTCAACGAAGATGGATGACCCTTAGCACAGGTTTTACAGTACAAAGATATGGTTGACCTGTGTTTAACACAGCTCTCTTCCTTCTGGCTGCAGTACTGCAGAGGGGCACAAGAGGACAGCCAGTGTAGGATGCTGTATGTATCCACCTGTATGTTCTGAGTGTAATGAAGCCCTTTCTGGTGGTTTCTTCCTCATTCTTTGCATCGTTCCTTGCAGTTCACAAGTAGAGGTCAATGAGCATGCAGGAAGTGACTGCTGTCAGTCAGATTCCGACTTCTCATTAGATTTAGATGATTTGTGCTTTCTCTTTTTCTTCTTCTTCTTTTCTTTTTTTTTCTTTTCTTTCTTTCTCTTTTTTTTCTTGTGTTTATCTCTACATTCTGAGGAAGTGGAGCTGCTGCCATCTTCATCATCCTCATCACTGTCATCACTGTTATCATCATCCTCTGAGGTAGAGTCTTCCAGGAGCTGCTTCAGTTGCTGTATCCTGAGTTTAAAACAATGTGAATGAGAATCCTTTCTAGCTTTCCTCTACCTCTAATAATTTATTCTAGGTTTCATCTGTTTCCTTCCTAGCTTGAGAAATGGAAGCTGCATGCAAAGGGCAGGGAAACACATCTTACACTCCTGTTACAGTTGATTTTCCACACCCAGAGCAGCACTACTGCTCTACGGGCTACCTATAGTTTGTTCAGTTCTCTCACTGATGCAGTTCACTTAAGCATTAAAGAGCTCTGCTGCTTTATATACTGAATGATGACCTCACATGAGAAACAATATCTGGTGTCTAGAACTAGCTTTCTAAATCCATCCCTTCCTGTCTGAAGGCACCAAATTTTAAAAAACATCTCAGTGAAATCAGTGAGAGGAAAAAAACCTACACCACCAAACTGTTTTTTACACCTAAACCAAAAGTGAACTCATGTACCTGAATATGATGACATAAATAGGACTCCTCTTTAAGCTTTCTTTTGGGGTAAAAAATATAGAAGCTAATGGAATTAAAGAAGTAGTAAGCATTACTGAGTGATTATTGAAAGCAGAAATGTACTAGTGTCCACCAACATAAAGAAACTGCCTTTAAAAAAACCCATTTTGACTTGGTAAGGGTACCTTGTATCAAAATTTCACCTATAGATTAGTATCATGTTATCAAAATGAAAACCAAATTGAAAAGGCAGTTTACTTCAGAAACACACTTACCTCATTTCTTTTTCATGACGTTTATTTTCCCTTATTATATCATACATTGGATCTTCATGTGCCTTTCAAGTGGAAAACAGAAAATCCAATGTTAGGAAAGAAAAGTATTTATCACTGACTATTGTATTTCTTAAAAGTTAAACCAAAGCAACTCAATG
Organism: Podargus strigoides; assembly: GCA_028020825.1. Lineage (NCBI taxonomy): Eukaryota > Metazoa > Chordata > Aves > Caprimulgiformes > Podargidae > Podargus > Podargus strigoides. The sequence goes on along the minus strand of CM051623.1, from coordinate 8,997,773 downwards.
AAAGAGGCTTTTATTAGAAGATGAAATACATTTAGTGAGCTCTTAATTCACAAGTATATTCTGAGACTTAACATCATTAATCTGAACTGGGTTGTTTTTTTTCAATTTAGGAGAAGCTTATCTAGTTATATCACCAATGAAGAGGACTTTCTTTAGGTGTACTACCTCTCTCCCTCTCTGATCACAGTTAACTAAGACAACCCCATTCATATACTATAGGAATAGCTAGACATAGAAGGAATATTGAAGTTCAAAATAATGACCTGTGCCCTGACAGCATATTTAAAAACTTGGACAGAAACAGGAATACAGGAGCAAGGAATGTAAGACAAACAGATAATGAAGTGAGAGTTGTCCTAACATGCTATGTGCTACCATTGTTGGTTTTTAAATCAGTTATTTTTAAATTAAATAGGCATTGCAGCAAAAGGTTGTTGTGAAGGAAGACAGCAAATGTGTTTTGCAGATATTTAAGGTGAGTTCATGCCATGCAAGAATGCAGCAAAAAGGGTGATCATTTCTGTTGGCAGAATCAGCAAACAAGTTCAACAGAGAGGAGATATCAGATGCTGACAGGAGGTGGGAATTAAAATGTCAGTAGCAAATGAAGGGTGTTGGGAATGTACCACGAAGGGCCTTGGACATACAGCAGGAGTTTGATGCAACAGAGAAGCCTGAGGTTAAATCTGGTCATGGGAGAAGGCTAAAAATACTCTTTGCAGTAGCATTCAATCAGTATGAGTCCAGAATCTGGACAGAATGAGTCCCCATAACATTTTTCAAGGCTAGAAATGAGGACATAAGACACAAAGTGATGAAAGCTTGAAATATAATTTAACAATGCAGAGCAACAGGAAAAATTAAAGAGGTCATGCAGAAATAATCTGCAGAACTGAGATATAGCCTCGTGTAGCAAGAGATCAGACTTGTAGACAATGACTGGATTACAGACCTAGACAACAGGCTTCATGATGTTGCTGTTCACAGTGAGAGTGGAAGGCTTGAAGCAGCTGTAATGTGGGCAGCTCAAGCTTGACTAAACACTTTTTGTTACGTTGACATTTTAATCACAAAAACTGAATATAATGGTTGAAACAGGTTCTTGAAGATTCCCAATTTAAAATGTAAAAATTACTAATTTTCCTCTTGAAGAGTAGATTTTCTGCAAAGTAGTCAAACATCCAACCACAGCTGTAGCTTTTTCTTTATTAGGAGATTTTCAGCATCTATATTATACTAGAGACAGAGGAAAAGTCCTTAATAAAGCATCACCTAGCAGGCTTCTCTTCACTTGCAAGGTTATGCATCATCAATGTTAAAAAATACGAGCAATAATACTACAGTATTTGTACTCACTACTCTAAATTGTTCCAATTTCTGATTGCCTTTAATAAAGAATGGGCATTCTTTATCTCCTGTTCTGTGTCCATAACGTTTACACCTCCAACCTTTAAAAAAAAAAAAAAGCAGCAGTGAATTGCACCTCTGAGCCAGATTAGAGGAACAAAAGAAAAATTTAAAAATATATTTATGCAAAATATTTTCAATTCATTGGAATCTTATTATTGTATTATATTTATATTTATGGTATTTTATTGATTAACGTAGTGTTCACAAAACGCAAGGTTATTAAAGCCTTCAAGATACGGGTTGCTTTTTGCTTTTATATCAATATGATGCCAATCTACCTGGACCTTGTCATCCATCCGCCAGACTTTCTGCCCTCCCCCAGAGTAAACAGCTGGCTATATGAAGGTGCAATGACATCTGGAATATTTTCAGCCTTCCTTACACTGCATGACTTTGACTTCTTTTCCCAAAGGCATCCAAAGCCCCTTTGTCGGGGCGTGTGCCAGGAATTCTCGTGCACTTTCATTGCCTGGTACATCAGGTATGCAGTCTTCTGGTTTTGTTTCATTCTCCTACAGAAAAAGATAAGGACAATACAATTTATTTATTTATTTTAACTCTAAAAATTAATACTCCAAGTGTGCAGGCCTTCACTTAATATGGAACCTATTTCCCCTGTAACATTTCTTTTTCTTGTAGCACATAAAGGACCTAAAATACCCGATCCCTTTAACAGCATTAAGTAATTTTCTTTTTACCTCACCCTTGAATCTTCCAGTCTGAACTTTACTGCCATATTAATCCCATTCCTTCTCATTTATTTTAGTAATTTATTTAAATAAATAATATAAAACAGATAAACAGAGACTTCTTTTTCCTGTTCCTGTTAACAAGACATAACAATTAAAATCAGCCTTTACAACACAGAGCAGTATTTTTTAGGTTGAAAGCACTAGATTATGGCTTAGGTATGTAAATTTGGCAAAAGCAATGATCATTATGATAGGAAAGTATTTTTATGCAATTATTTGAGCATAAGCAATGGAGAAGAACACTGAAAAGATGTCAATACACGCCTGAAAGGCAGATTGTGTGAAAATCCCTTGTAATGCTAAAAATTTACTGCAATATATTCACCAACCTTAATTAGCCCTGGGGGAGGTTTCTCATAGCTGAAAAGCAAAAGAAATATCGTTACTCTGCAGCTTCGCACAGACACTGAGAAAACACAGTATTTCGATGGCAGAGAGTTAAAACCACCTCGTTTTCCTCACATTTTCCTCACATTTTCCTCTCTCACCTATCAGAGCAGAACACGGATACCTGGCTGCAAGCAGCCCGGGACACAGCGGCTGTCAGATCACCGCAGGGTCCCTGAGGCACAGACCCGCTCCCGCGTCAGAACGGGACAGGTGTGCAGCCGTGAGGGAGGGGAGGGCCCTGCCTCCCGCGGGACACCAAGCCCCCAGCCCCGCAATAGAGCAGCCTCCCCGCCTTACAAGGACTCCAGGTGCTGCAGCTTCTGCAGCTGCTGAGCCTCCTGCCGCTTCCGTTTCCTCTCATGCCGGTCCTGGGTCCTGCCGCCGCTGGCCGCGGGCTCCGGATGGGGTTTGGGCCGCGCCTGGCTGCCCCTCGCCGCTTCCTCCTCCTCCTCTTCCTCCTCCTGCCCCCTTCGCGCCCTGTGCGACATCGGCGCGGCGGGCAGAGCCGCGGCGGACGGCGAGGCCACGGCGACGCCCCCCGTCCCTTCCCCGCCTTCCACGCTGCGCATTTCGGTTTCACTTCCCGGGCGGGGCGGGCTCGGCCCGGCCATGCGCCCACTTCCTCCGCCGGCGGCGGCAAGGCCTGGCCGAGCAGCGCCCCCTCCGGCCGCGGCCTGCCCTCGTCGCCCTCCCCGCCCTCCCGCTGCCTGAGGCGCTGTGAGGCGGCTCGGCGGCACCGGCGGGGCAGTCCCTTCCAGCTGCCCACCGCTCACCCCCGCGCCCTCCCTGGCCATTAAAGCTGACGTGTTGTACCCTTAACAGCGCCACTAAACCACCCAAACGCTGCAGTGCCCCGAGCGTGTGCACGGCGGGGCGGAGGGGACGCGGATGGGCCCCAGGGGAACATGGATGACGGGGCAGGGTCTAGCCGCAGGCCCAGGGGCTGAAGTCTCACCAGCAAAGGGCAGTTCCTTCCTCTTCGGCCCCTGCAGAGCCAAACCTGCCCCCCGAACCTGCGGGTTTCTGCAGTTTCCAGCCCCAGCCATGATCTTTCTGTTGCAGGATGAGGAATGGAGGTAGGTCCGGGCTGGGAGGGTGAAGCTTACATCACTACTTTAGCCTCACGCTGTAGTTCACGGGCATGTGAGACTTCTGGGACTGATTAAGACTGGAGTGAAATACCAAAAATGTAAGTTAGAAGTCCAGGTGGCCAAGAAGGCCAATGGCATCCTGGGGTGTATTAGAAAGGGTGTGGTTAGTAGGTCGAGAGAGGTTCTCCTTCCCCTCTATTCTGCCTTGGTGAGGCCGCATCTGGAGTATTGTGTCCAGTTCTGGGCCCCCCAGTTCAAGAAGGACAGGGAACTGCTCGAGAGAGTCCAGCGTAGAGCCACAAAGATGATGGAGTGGAACATCTCCCTTATGAGGAAAGGCTGAGGGAGCTGGGTCTCTTTAGCTTGGAGAAGAGGAGACTGAGGGGTGACCTCATTAATGTTTATAAATATGTAAAGGGTGAGTGTCATGAGGATGGAGCCAGGCTCTTCTCAGTGACATCCAATGGTAGGACAAGGGGCAATGGGTGTAAGCTGGAACATAGGAGGTTCCACATAAATATGTGAGGAAGAATTTCTTCACAGTGAGGGTGACAGAGCACTGGCACAGGCTGCCCAGAGAGGTTGTGGAGTCTCCTTCTCTGGAGACGTTCCAAACCCGCCTGGACATGTTCCTGTGTGACCTGACCTAGGTGTTCCTGCTCTGGCAGGGGGATTGGACTAGATGATCTTTTGAGGTCCCTTCCAATCCCTAACATTCTGTGATTCTGTGATTTTAACTCATTATCTTAATGCTTCAAAAGTGCACATCAAAGGCAAAGGATGCTGTTTGCTGTTCATTATTATTACAGCACCCCATGGTTCTAAACTATAGTGAGATGAAAACAGTTATTAAAAATTTACATTTTACAAGGGGAAGATCAATCTTAGGGTTTATTTAACAATGTAAAATTATTAAACATGCACTACTTAAATATTATTTTAGGTTCTACTTGGTAAAACCTTACTTATTAGGGATGACAGATCATGCCTCATTTCTCTCGCATCCAGCTAAGTGGCTGCCATTGTAACTTCAGATCCTGGGAAACTGGTTTTGTCCAGTTAATTCCGTCACAGTCTTTTGCAAGGATTCGGTGCTTATTTTAAGGTTTAAACAAAATAATCTAGCTTTTGCATGTCCTCCCACTAATATATAATATTGATGAAGATTTTTATTTCACACACCAAATTTTATAGGTTTACTGGCACTGGAAGGAATGCAGCGACCATTCTATCACAAAACAACACTCGGCAGCACAGTGACATAATCTTGGAGATATACTTCTCAAAAAAACAACTTCTGCTCTTCGTAAACGAATTCCAACATATCGATGTGGCTGAGATGTCATGAGATGGCACGTAAGTTGTGAAAAAACCTTTTTCATTCACATTAGCCGTTAGTAGTCATGGTCTGTAGATAGCTTGTGTGTTTTGCTTAGTGGTGGGCCTTTTGTGAGTTTTATTAGTAGCCTTTCTCTGCGCTTAATCAGGGAAGAAGAGGCTGAGTTGCTGCCATCTCTTGAAATGGCAGATCACAGCAGTTGACCCGAGGTGCAAAACTCACTGAAGTCCTCTTGTGTAAAGGCTCGGCAGCAAAATCAGTTTATTGGCTCATCTCAGTTAAATATCTGTGTGTCTGTGCTTAGTATGAGGCAAATGGAAGGTAATGTGATTCAAGGTAATCCACTATAGAGCAGGTTAAGAGAAGACTTGGTGTTTGCTGGAGGCTAAATGATTTGCTGCTGTGACACTGCTAGCGTGTCGTAACGTGTCAAATCGCAATCGGTCTCTTACCTGGTCGTGTATCTTCAAGCAACAAGTAGAGAAGGAGAAATATTTTGAGGTGTGGCAATTACATTTAAAATGTATGTGAGAACTTAAGTGAGACACAGTATCAATTTTTCACTCTATTTAGAGCAATGGCAAGAGTTATAAAAAGTTAAGTACCAGCTGGGTTGATGCCTACTCAATAGAGACTTTATTTTGGCAGCAAACACGGGTGATACAATGGACTTTTTTAGCCCCCCTCTCATTCCAGTGTTATTTTGCTATTTTTGAGTGCCTTTTTACTTCACTTTTTCAAACCAACAGAACAGTCAGACTCTGGAACAGCTTTCCAGTGCATGAGGATCGTGACAGAAAACCTAATTAATTCTAAAATGGAGAGTTTCCAGTTCATGACTGGAATTCTATGGGTGGGATGTGTGCAATAGCAAAAGAGACAGGAGTTCTCCAGAAACCCTACCAGTCTCACTTTCGTACACCCTTGACTATCCACGCTTGGCTGGAGTCAGAATAGTTCTGCCAGTTTGGAGCAGGTAACGGCCTGGCTTAGACTTAACAGAATAATTGACACAAATTCAGGGACTAAACACATAGCCTCAACACAAGTGTGGGGTTGTGAGTGGAGGCAGAAGAACAGACTATGGTATATTGTCCTCTTCTTACTGTTAAGTCAGTGAGAGCTTGGCTGCGTTCTTTGCATCCCAGTGGCTTGTATGTCTGAGCAGATCAGGGCATTTGTGTAATACTCTTTACTGCAGTCACTTAATGGGGCACACAAAAGGTAAAATTAGACAGGTACTGAAGTCTGCTCAGTCACAGTGGCTTAAATGTGTTCTTTCTTTGGTCTGGTACAAATAATTTTCTAGTGCATTTCCTCATCTATCTTAGAAATGAACTTTATCACTTTATTACCCAGCTCAGAAGTACCTTTTTTAACCCCCATTTTTAATAGAATGCTATTATTTAAAGCTGTAGTTAGCTCCAAAGTTTCTTTTTCCTCCTTTGCTGAGAAAAGCCCTGGATTCCTGTCACTGTTGCACCACTTACCCAAGGAGACAATTGCTTTTGTATCAGATCTTACGAAAGATCGAAACAAAATTAATTGTGAAGAAGGAGGGAGTAGAAAAAGTGTAATGGTTATTTTCAGTTCTTTTTATTCTGGAGCAAAGATCCTCAGTATCTGTAAATTGCTTAAATCTATTTAAAGGGTTTGTATTAGCTGAGGATCTCGTTCCTTGTACTTAGCAAGGTATTTGTTTGAAGTTGGTTTGGTTTTTTGGGGGTTTTTTGTTTGTTTGTGGCGGCGGTTTTTTGTTCGTTTATTTGAATGTAGTGCTTCAGACATTTCAAGAAGTTCATTTTTGGGGAAATATTGTCTTACCGTAAGAGCTGACTGTCATGGCACTGTAATTCCAGCTCCCCCAAACATCTAAGCAGAAACACCAGAATCGCAGTGGCAATGTGAAGTGTCTGAAAGGTCTGTACTCAGCTACATATCTTTATTTTTGTTACAAACAACTGAATGTTTCAACTACAAGCCATAATACTGGGGCCAAATTAATTCACATCTATGTCATCCCATGGGCATCAGTATGCCTGTGAGAGTGTAGCCCTGGTGGAACGTCAGCCAAGCTGTTTTTCTCCATTTTTGGCTGGCGAGAGCTTTGGGCCAGGATCTGTTTCTGATTATGTGGCAGATATTACACACAAGAGAGGAATCTGTAACCCGTGTTAGGCTCCATGGGAAGTTAAGCACCTCCTAATGGGATCCAGAAGAAGCAGCAGGCTGAGCAGAGCGCAGTCTAAATCCAGCATGGCCAGCCCAGGGCTGCCTGAAGCTAGCTGATAGGGGATGTTCAGAACAGAGTGAGTCTAATATCTGGACCATTTCTGACCTCAAGTAAGGGTACCTCAGAACAGCAGTGGCACTTCTTACCACTTGGGAACCTCTGCTGTGAAGAGAGGTGCTGGCATCCTTTCTTACAGAGAAATGACAAGTTTTGTTTGAAGTGGAAGTGCTGGCAATTTCTTTTGTATGCTAGCTTAACAGTTGGAAAATGAGAGACTTTGATTCAGTTCCCTCCTCGGTCTAGCTATTCAGTGGTGGTGGCTCCTGTGTCACTGGGAAAAAATACCCTGGTACTTACAAAACATAAGGCTATCATTCCTCTTGTAAATTCTGTCCTCCAAGCCTCTGGTAGTTTATTGCATGGATGAACTCCCTCCGTCCTTCTGTGGTGATACTGCTTTATTAATTACTTGGGGTTTGTAGTGGTAAAGTCACCCATAGAACTGTAATACTTACCATCTCTTCAAGCCACCACTTGTGAAAGTAATATATCTTTCATCATTCTTCATTATTTTAACTCACTTAAGACTTTAGAGACATGAAATCACTCAAAAACTTACATTTTTCACGAGTTTTCGCCCTTTGCTTTCTCGTCTTCGTGAATAAATACAAATACCTGTATGTAGTCCGAGCCACTTTGCATTGCGCCACTGACATTTTTTCAAGAATGAGGCTGTATCTGATGGGTGTATATTTGTGTAGTACCTCATTGATGTTGTATACACAGACATGGTGTCTCTTCTGTTAATAGAAGGCCCCTAGTATGGCATTATGGAGGCAAAGCTTCACATAGTATTGAAGGGGAGTTTGCTGGAGTAAGGACTGAGCACATTTGGGAACTGTGTGAGTAGCAGGAGCACTCAGATGCTAACGGCGTGTTATATAACAGTAGGGAAGGGAGATTCTGGCTGACAACTCTTGGACGCTCTCTCAACTTCTTACAAAACGTACCGTCCTTTGTGGGATCGCTTTGCCCAAGCTGAGTGGGGAGGACTTTGGTTTCATAAGAAACAGCCAGATGCGATGAAACCCGTAATTCTCTATTTATCTATTTTTGACAGATGAGAGGTTGAGTTGGGATCACTGCAATTTGAATCCCTTATTAGAGGGATGATAATTATTACACATGGGATGTTCCTCATGTATTAAATCTATATATATACTGCTGCTTAACCCCTAATTGTTATAGTCTTACTGTCCTCAAAGTTGGCAGTTTTGCTACTGACTTAGTAGGGATCCAGGCTAGATTCTTTGCCTGGTAGCCAGGTTTTTTTCATAGCTGCAGGAAATTCCTCTTTCTCAGCTTTGGCTAGATCCTTAAATCAGCGATCAATTTGCAGGAACTTTTCCCTTGCGAAAGCAGATTCCTTTCCTGAATTTTGCCTCTGTAGTATAGCGACTGATAAAACAGTTCCCACTGAAACAATGCCCAGCGTATCAAGTAAAATAGGCAAATTCATCTTCAGTGCCAGCATCTGCCCTTGGTATGTCCCCTCTGGGTTGCCAGCTTTCCAGTGGAACACTGGTTGAGTTGCCTGAAAAGGCTCCAGTGTTTATTAATGGGTCACAATAACTACAGAAATAAAGTGACGAAAAATGCAATCAAGAAAGTTTAAAGCAAAGATTCTTGGTTCTGCTTGCCACCTCTGTTAAGCACAAAGATGACTTTCTCTTGTTAAAATAGCTGATCTGTTAGTTCCATGCAAAACAACTCTTCCCACTTAATCGTAGTTTTTTCAAAACTCTCCAAAGTTTGGAGCTCTTTAAGCTTAACATACTTCCCATATGTCAAGTTACCAACAGCTTCTTTCTAGGTAACTGAGAAGAAAGGAATGGAAACTCACAGTTCTGGACCTTCTTCTTTCCATGCCCCTCCCAAGAGGGGAATATAGACAGACTAGCCTAGCAGTGGTACAGCAAGGAAGCAAGGGTTAGTTAAGCAAGTTGACCCAGGAGTGTCTCTGACAGGAATGAGAAAGGAATTCTGACACTGGAGTGTTGAAATTAATGCCAAACACACAAAACTAATGTTTTCAAACAGTGGGCTAGGAGCCTCTTTTTTTTTATTCCATTATGCTAGTTTTGCTATGAATGGCATGCAGGAACACTCCCTCATAGTTAATTTTGCTTGAAAGTTACTGTCCTCTATAGTTATATAGATATAGATATAGAAATGGAAGGATAAATATATCATTATAGACAGAGAAAACTCATTTTTTCCTAGTCCAATCTGTATCTAGGCAGATTTGTGCATGGCCTACGCTTCTATATGTCACTTGAGTGTGTAAAAAAAATCAGTTTAGCATCCTCTGATGGGGCCTTCTCCTGCCAGCCTTGCATGGTGCTTTTGGTCATGCTTGAATAAACTGAGTGGTGTTCTGCCCAGTTATAAAGTAATTTTAATAACGTACCAGTAATACCGCCAAAACAAATAGATGTTGGCTACAGGTGGGTAGGCTGTGTTAATAAAACATTAGTTCAATTATCTGGAAACCACAGCTTGAAGACTGTGGGGAAAAAAAGCCCACGTAGATTGCATGGGATGTTTGATCTGGACCTAAACATAAGAACAGGCTGATAAAACTTGGCTGCAACAATTGGGGGAGAAAAGCTGTGACCTGTGCTGCAACAGCCCAGCAAAAGAGGAATGGGATCAGAACGTGCTCAGCCCTCAGTATGATCTCACCAGCTCTGTGCAAACACCCACAAGTGGTTGTGTGATGTGAAAGCACCCAATTTTGGAAGCCTCGGCCTAAAACTGTCCTTTAGTACACAGATCAGATGTCTGAAAGAGGTTATTGGAATATCACCCTACAGTTGCTCCACAGATGGACTCCGTTCTGTTAAAAAACAGTTAAGAAATGCAGTTAATATCCTATGAATCCAAAAGAATGTTGACATCTCTAGCAGAAGTGAAGTGTTAAGAGTCAATGTCTGCACACATCACTTTTTCTCTCTCAAGATGCAAAATGTAAATAAAAATTTGTGCAAGAGTCTTACTAACTGGGGGAGATGATTGCATTGATCTTCTTGCACTGCACCCCTGATAAGCACCTGCTTTAATGCTTACAAACACTGATAAGAACAAGTGAGCACTTTCCTATAACACCTATGCACTGCGGGCAGTTCCCAGGAGATTCATACATGAATATTAATGAAGGAGGGAAAAAATTACCAGGTGCCCTCTTTCCAGTTTGCTTAGAGGCCACTGGCAGCTGCAGTGCTGGAATGCAGAGAAGTGACTGACCTGACTTGCCTCTTTTCAGATCAGCTCTGCAAATAATCTTTTTACCCATAGCAGGCAAGTGGTGTGCTCATTGAAAATGCAGGCTGGTTTTACTTCTGGTAGAACAGATCCTCTTACATTTCAGGAAAGTTTGCATAGTTTATTTTGTGCCAAGTTGTTTGCAGAGGAATGGTTTCCTCTTCCCCTCCCAACACACGCAGCTTCCAGAAGGGATTTCATAGGCAATGTGCTGTAGGCCTGGGATGGGTGGATGTGGGGGTGGGAGGTAGGCTGGAGCTTGGATAAAAGGGTTCTGTCTTTCTGGTCAGGAGTCGTAGTCCACACCTAATTTACAAACCAACTTTATTAAGGCAGCTTTGTTTAAAAGAATGTTGGAACAGAACATTATTATTTTTAATTACAGAGCCATAACAGTTCTAGCAGACGGAGTACAGATCGAGCGAGATAAAACTTAGGCATGATAAATTGCCCACTGGTGACCATTTGCTTTTCAGAGCTTAGTGTCTGTGCTGCTTCTTGAGAAGCTTTTTAGTCTTCAAATAAATGTGTAATTTTTCTGCCCTCCCTTTTGACTCAGTGAAGACCCTTTCTGTAGGCAAACTATTGGCAATTTTCAGGTTGTATTTGTTTATCCTTTGTTAGGAATAGATATATAATGTATATATATAAATATATAGTTGTGTGGAATGGCAGGAAAAACTGCATGCATAGGGTAGCTTTTCTGCAGTTTTGCACTGGCACATCTGCACTGAGGCCAGCACCATTGTTCCAGTGTAATTAGAAAATAGTTTTGCCCAGAGTTGGCTTGCTACAATTATTTGTTTGCTTCTTGTAGTGTCCAGACTACAACAGTTGCAATGCAGTCACAAAAGAAGGCATGACTGAAGCCTCAGAAGTGTATGATCTAGGCTTATGCTTTTGGCAGCTGTTTACCTTATAAACACCAGCAGTGCTGGTGGGAGACAACAGTCAGCTCCAATCTACCCTTGTGTTTGGCTGTTGGGAGCTACTGCCTCAGCTCTGGTGGTGGGGGGCTTTGGTAAGTGCTAACTCCTGCCCGTCGGAATGAGCCAGATTTGCTAAATCACTCAGATAATTCAGCATGGCACATTTGGAATGGTAGGCTGATAAGCACTAATTAATACAGCTCTGTTGGTGTATCTCATTATACTGTGACCTCCAACAGAAGAGTTCTGAGTGCTTGAGGGCTAGTGAGACTTTCTCCTGGTATGGCAGGGTCTGGAAGAGGGTGCTGGTTCACAGCGTTACCTGCTATTTGTTTGACTCTCATTAGAACATCTGTAGTAGGTGGAGTAGAGATAAATGCAGATGTACCTACAGTATTGGCAATTTAAAGTGTATCCATTTCTCTCATGCTCCGTGCACTTTTGTGTTTACTGCTAAACCACTACCACTAATCAATCAGAATAAAATCTGCATGTTAAATAGCCCGTGGAGGTGGCCGATCAATCCTGCATGGCTCTGTGAAAAGTAAGAAGCCCAAGTCACCTGGATCACTTTGGTCACCAAAGGCATTTAGGGTCAGTCCCTCGTGAGTCACACCACTGACAGTAAATTACACATAATTAAATTATGTCTAACTGATAGAATTTATATTAAAACATTTTGGGTACAAAGAGCTATTTCAGGTTCCAGGTGCTCTGAATTTATCACGTAGCTGCATAAAATAAAAATAGTATTTGTTCAAAATGCTGTTTACTAAAACCAGTGCTTACTGAGAATGTTTTATGGATATAGTTTAGCCATCTTTAATACTTAAAACCATTGTTGATACACTGTGCTTCTGTGGTTGTTTGAAAGTACCTGAAGATCTCCATGAGATCTTTAGAAGGAGAAATTAGCTTTTAGTTATAATTGGGGTTTTTATTTTCCTTACTTGAAATTCAGCTCAGCAGAGAGAGCTCTATGGTTCTTTCACATTAGTCGTAACCCAAGACTGTTCTCTAAAGAGCTTCTTAGGAGTTTGAAAGAGAGTACATACCCTGGTGAAGAGCTGTGGGAAACTGCAGAAGATGAATTCAGAGTCCCTTCACACAACCCCCCAGTAGACTATGCAGCCAAAACCAGCATTACGCCGTGATCTTTCTGAATATTACCTGCTGATTGAAAGCAGATTGATTTTTTTAAAACTGGATTTTATATCAGTCCAAGATGTGTTTTCCATTGCTCTCACTTTTTGACTTCTGCTATCTGAGTTCTCTCTAAATTTGCCTGCCATAATTTCAAGGTATCTGCAAGCTGCAGCATTTGACATATTCTTTCTACAAAAAAAAAAAAAAAAGGACTACCTCTGTTTTTCTTGATCTATAATTGATAGAGTATTTAGAAAACTTTATATATCATAGAAATAGAAAATATAGAAATATAGAAACTATATTTTTCTGTCTTGGTATGCTACCTTTTTAGAAAACCTCCATATCAAAACACAACACGTAGTTCAGGCATCCAAGGACCGTATCTTCAGGCCTGTAATCTCAGCTATATGATGGGTAATTGAGAACACTTAGTGGTTAAGTACTGGGTAAGTCCAGTGGCTACTCAGCAGAATATTTCACTAGTCACGACCTCTCCTATGTTTATGTGACCAAATGTGTGGCAAACATTTTAATTTACATTAGGCCCACCATCTCATGGCTGTCTGGCGTGCCTTGGAGCACATTCCAAAGAGCAGAGCAGCATCTCAGCTTACACACCCGTGGTATCTTGCCTACCTCAGACTCAAGCTGAGGCTTTAGTTCCTTTTCCCACGTTACCATAAATTAGCCTTTATGTGAAATGACATAAAAAGCTAGAAGAACTGCAGCCCCTTGAACATTACATGAGGCACACGGCGACCTCCAAAGGCACGAATCCCAGCTCCTTAATCCTCATTGAACGTCTGACCTGTGACATTCCTGGAAGCTAAGTTTTCAGAGAGACAACAGACCTTAGCTGTACTGTGTTTTTAAGTGTAGGGAGGATAATCCTCCCTCCAGGACTAGCTTCTCAAGGAGCTTTATACATGTCCATGCTTATCTCCTTGCTCATGGTGTGTTAGTCATTACTGTGTTGGGGCTGACTGCAGAACAGGCGATCTGATAGCGATCAGCGCCCCCAAAACGCTCCCAGGGAAGCTGGGTTAGTGTTCAGACACACCAGCATAGAAATAAGGATTGGTTTTGTGCGCGTGTACGCTTTGAAAAAATAACAAAATCTTAAAAAAGACATTTCTGAGGAAAATATGGGACATCTTTTGCCTTTGTGCTCCCTGAACAAAACTAGGACAGAAAGCAACCGCACCTGCCTGGCTGGCAGCTGTCCTCATCTCTCCGTGTGCTCATGGAGACACATGCGGTGCATGGGCGTGAGGCACGCGGGTTGGGGAACGCAGGACGGACACGTGGCTCCTCGTAATGCAACTCGTAACGCGTAGAGCAGCTTGAGGCAGGAGTCATTACATCAAAAGTGGAGAACTGTTATTGACAGAGGCAATGAGTAGTGGGTACGAAGCTGCGTAAATACTCAGAGTCCAAGGAATTGTTTTGAAAACATAGAACTTCTTAAATAAACGGGCATAAATAAGGAGTGTGTCACAGCCTGGCAAACAGAAGTGCCAAGTGCAGGGCAAGCTTTATCTCTGTGTTGGTTGTATCAACATACTCCAGTGGTGAGCTAGGAGTTCTCCTTAAGAAAATAAAGTGTGACCATAGGAACCAATGTCAAACTAAGCTTATTTTGCCAGGCAGCTCACAGGGCTTGTGTAAAGGATGCTTCGCAGGGCTGACATGGAAGGGCAGGGTGACTGTGGGTGGAAGCACGGGATATGTAACCACAGGTCTGGTTATCTTCACGTGGCTGCCCGAGTCGCTCACTTTTTCGGGGGTCAGGCCATCGAGCAGCAGCCATTCCCGAGCAGTGCATTGCTATCAGACCAGAGCATGGCTGAAAGCACTTTAAAACCCATTGGATTTGGGTGCACCCCTTCTGGCCGGGCCGTACAGCCGGGGGGGGTGCACAGGGAACGGGGTGTGTCCCGACTGCTGGATTGATCGGCTGCCCTGATTCCAGCCGTCTCTTGTCACGAGTAGCCCATACAAGTGTGAGCTGCGCTTCTTTAGTCATCTGTCAATCACCGCATCTCATCAGCGGTGTTCCTTAAACAACTGCCGCCCCTCGCTGTGCTGGCATTCCCCCCAGGTGCCACCGCAGCCCCTGCCTTGGGGAGCGAGGGAGGGCCGGCAGGGCGGCCCGGGGGCAGCGCCACGTCGCACGGCCGCCAGCGGGGGGACGGACACGGGGGGCGGGGGGTGGCGGTGCTGGCGCTGCTCCGCTCCGCTCCAGCGGCGGGGGTGGGGGGAGCCGGCGGCGAGGCTGCTCCTCCCCCGGCCCGGGCGGGAGCGCTTCATCCACGTTAGCAGCGGCGGGAGGAGCAGCGGGCGCCCTCCCTCCCTGCCTGCCCTTAGCGCCCAGCGCGACCGGCGGCGGCCCCGCTCCGGGCCCTCCATGGCGGGGCAGGCGGCCGCGGGGCGGCGGGGCCCGGGCTGCGGAGCGCTGCTGCTGCTGCCGGCGCTGCTGGTGAGCTGGGCGGCCTGCCAGGCGCCGCCGGTGCCCGCCGCCGAGCCCCCCTGGGACGGCTCCGACCTCCACGTCGAGCGCCGCTTCGTGCCCGAGCGCTGCCCGCGGGCCGTGCGGCCCGGAGACTTCGTCCGCTACCACTACCTCGGCTCCTTCCCCGACGGCACCCGCTTCGACTCCAGGTATGGCTCGCCCCCGCCTCGGGGCTCGGCTTGCAGCCCCCCCCCCGGGGTTCGGTTCGAGTCGGTTTGGCTGGGGACAGGAGGGGAACGAGAGGTGCTGTCCGCCGCAGGGGCACTTGTGTGGATATTCAGAGGTGTTGGCGCTGGGTGGAGGCCGCGGGTGAGGTTCAGTTCAGGTCCCACTGCGCTTCCTTGCTGCGACCTGCCATGGCCCATGGGCCATTTTGGGGTGACCAGTTGTAAGCAGGCTAGTGGCGATCTGAGCAGTGCCCCACAAGCTCTGGGGACGAGCCGGCCACCACGGGAAGATGTCTTTGAAACATGGAAGGGCAAAGAGCTGGGGTGTGACTGCTGGGGATAGGGGGCAGGACAGCTGCTGCGGTGGCTGGGTGCAGCTCGCAGTGGTTTGCGTGCCCTGATGGATCCCCACTGCAGTCCTCCAGTTTCTCCAAGGCACTGACGGGGAGCCTTCTACTCCGAGAGAGACCGCGAGGATGTTCGGTTTGCCTGGTGAACAGGAGCCTGCCTGATATCCCAGTTCCTTGCAGCGATCAGGGATTTCCTGCACGTTTCTGTACGTTTCCTATGTCTCCTCCAGGCTCAAACCTACTCGAACGCAAGCATTTCTGAATAGTTTCTTTGTCAGAAATATAAGAACTATCAGGCTGTGCTCACATAGGAATTTTTGGATAAGTTACCCTTGAATAAATGTGACCTATGTACAGTGAAGCGCCTGGCTGCTTTCCTGCTGTTATTTTGGGATCAGGAAGCCTAAATAGTGGGATCAGGAGATTGTGAAGAGTGCTGATGCTGCTGACAGCTTATTTGTTTTTTCATGCTTCATTCATCACCACTGATCAAAGTATTACTTGGAAAGAAAAAAAAATAAAAATGTTTTCAGTAATCCTGGTAATCTTCCTTGTGCTTCAAGGAAAATCTACAGCCTTAGGGAAATAAGTAAGCTGGGCTCTTCCTCTGGAGCTAGCTGTGCTTCAGTAGTGCCACTTCACCAGCTCTTCTCCAGATGAAGCGTGGAGTGCAGTAGCTGGTGGTTGAGCTGGCGTCGGTGCAGTTCCAATGAAAAAGCACAGCAAGGGCAGTGAATTCATTGGCAACTCACAGTCTTGGAAAATAAGTCTTAGCTGCAGATGTGAGGACACACAAAGGCAGCAGCATCACAGCTCATTTTACAAATATGCGACAATGGGAAAAGCAGCCATGTGTTCAGAAATGTGTTTCTCATTTCTACACTGGGGCTTACTCGTACGCTGAGTTGTACCAGAGAATTTCTGCGCTGAGGCAGGGCACCTGGAGAGGCTTCTCTGGTGTTGGCTCTGGTTTAATTCCAAGTTCCTTGTCATTTGGCTCTGAATTATTTGGGGCAGGAAGAGGCTGTGCAGAACTGTACAGTGTTTATGGGTCCTCTAAATAACAGTAAATAGATAACGATGATAGTCTAATCTACCATGAGTGTTTGTGTGGTTGTCTTCATTTCAAAAGGGTGTAAAAACACAAGTTTGTTCAGCTCGTGATTTTTTCCCTAGATAGCAGCTCATGTTTTTGTTATTCGCTAGCTATGGTCTTATTTTAAGATGGATGGCAGGGGTCT
Source organism: Podargus strigoides (assembly GCA_028020825.1). Classification (NCBI taxonomy): domain Eukaryota; kingdom Metazoa; phylum Chordata; class Aves; order Caprimulgiformes; family Podargidae; genus Podargus; species Podargus strigoides. The sequence goes on along the minus strand of CM051623.1, from coordinate 8,980,886 downwards.
GTCATGTTAAGGCAATGGAAAATTAGGAGGTTTTTATGTCCTGTAGGTTCATGGAAGAAATATTTTGGAGTATTTGTCATAAAATCTGTAGTGTTCTCTGCATACGAGTTAAAGATGTTCAATGGAAAGCCCATTTTTCTACCTGTCAGAGTTGCTATCTGTTTTTTTTTTAAGTTTATGGAAGTGTTTACCAGCATCAGTTTAGTCAAACACTACTATAAAATCAGTCTAAAACATACTCTGGGTGTTGAACTAAGGGCCGTTTTACTTTGTTTCTTCTTCAGCTGCTGAAAATGTTCTTGAGGTTTAAAATTCTTCTGGATTTCCAAGTAGAAGCTTTTCTTGAGGTCTTCCAGTAGAGCTCTTCTTGTTAACAGGCTGTTGGCAAAGTTGTAGTACAGGACTGTGTCATACTAATTAATTAATGTGCCCGTCAGTTATTTAATTCCCCCCCCCCAATCTGTATTTGCATTTTTATTTCCGTGGCCATAAAACGACCTGCATTTTTAAGTCTGAATTTAATTGCCTAGTCATCTGCTGTTAATTTGCTATATTCCTCTAATAGAAACTCATCTTGGTTAGTTTTTAGGAATCTGCAAAGTCAGTCCTGCAGAGCTGCAGGGTCTGTTTGCTGCTTTGTTCAGTTCTCTGCTTAGCATCAATGCTTTCTTAATTGTAGTTCATTTTTGGCCAAAAAAAAAAAGTGCATCCCAGATGTATTGCCGAGCTTTGTCAATTGCTACGAAATACCACTTTTGGGGCTTTCTGAGAGCCTATTATGTTATTAGACTTATTAGCTTAATTATGGTTTTGTATGTATGATAGAATTTGTCAGGAGATAATTTCAATATTTTCCATCCTTGCCTGGGAGGAGGAATATTTGTGCAACCAGAAGTGAATGCTCTGTACAGAGGGTTGTCTGTTTTAAAGGAAATGTTTGCCAGAAAAAAAACCTGATGGAGCAAACAGAAAGATCACTCAGTAAAATATCTGAGGTACTGGAGGCTCTGGGACTGCTCGGAGGCTTAGTGTGTTGTGGAAGTGATGTGTACAGTCTTCGAAGGAAAGTTTGACATCATTTCCCTAGGGATATCTAGCTGCTGGCTGCTTTCCAGAATAGTTTAGTAGGCAGAGGCACAAGCCTTTTTTAAAAATTGTTTTTTCCCAGTGCTGCCTTTTATCTGACACGCCCCCCTCCAAAAAAAAAAAATCCTTTAAATTATAAAAGGAATTTGAGAAAATGAAAGGAGTAAAAGCTTAAAAATAGGCATGAAGCTTTTGAAGTGCTTCCTGCTGCGTGTTTATACGTTGGGTAAAGAAAAACTGAATACCAGCAGGAATTCTGGCACAGCCAAGTGGGCTCATTGTGTGGAGTTAAGGTGGTCAGAGGGACCACGTACGCTGTTAGTATTCAGCTGTGGTAGTGCTGCTGCTTTCTGGAAAATGTCATTGTCATTTAAGCATCATTTCTTTCATCTTTCAGCTGTTCATGTATTACCACAGTGGAAGATTGTTTAGCTGTCTTGATTCTTGGTCTGACAAACTTGCTGTTTCAAGTACAGTTCTGTTTTTTGCTATTACATCTTAATGACATGAGAGCTGGGAATGTGGAGAGGAAAATAAGAAAGCAATTGGAGCAAATAAAGAGCTAATTGGCAAATCTCACTGCTACTGCTTGGAAAGCATCTTTTTCCCTTTCCTCTTCTCCCACAGAGAATCCCCCACCATAAGATCTGCTGTCATAAAGCTTATCCATCTCACATAATATTTTTGGGATATTACTCACCAAAATCAGTATGCTGAGATCCTACTGTGGGAGCAGCCATCCTTTCATATCTTGTAACGGTGTTTTATTTTTCTTTCTTGTCCATAATTTTCTGGTGCTGGTTACAGTATGAGTGTGTAAATTAGCTGTTTGTAGTTACGGGCTTCGGGTGCCTGCAGTGTACATCGCACCCTGCTGGCAGGTGTTTCAGGTAGACTGTGAGCAGTGAACAGAAGGAAAGCTGGGTTGGAGTCTCACAAACGTTTTGATTTGCCCCTTCTCTTTGCAGCTGTCTCACAGTACAAGTTAGGGTGTGATGGGTAAACGAACCACTAACGTTTTTACTCCCTTTTCCCTCTTTAGCTATGACAGGGGATCCACATTCAACGTGTTTGTGGGAAAAGGTCAACTTATTGCTGGGATGGACAAAGCTCTGGTCGGCATGTGCGTGAACGAGCGGCGGTTCGTCAAAATTCCCCCCAAACTCGCCTACGGAAGCGAAGGCGTCTGTAAGTACAGCACCGGGCCAGGGAATAGCTGTTGTGCAGGTAGGAAGTGGAGCCACAGAAAAAAAAGGGTAGAAATTGCAAGTAGTGTACTTCAGGGAGGTTCTCCTCTGCTCAGGGGTGTTAAGCCTATAGCCTAGCTAATTGCTCCAGGCTCCCTCTGCGTGTGGAAGGAAGAGCTGTGGACTATAGAGGACCTTCAGCAAGCAAACCTTGCTACTAAAGTTAACTCTTTATTTATACCTACCTCGCTGTTTAATAGTTTTTGTGTTGTGGGGCTGCAGTGCTGCACAAGGTCTTCTCAGTGCCACAAGCAGCTTTGCTCTGCAGACTCAGAGGCAACCAATGCTACATCAAGAGCAGTTTGCCCGGTGGACATATCTGATAACAATTCAAGTTGCCGCATTCTCCCCCTCATTATGTCGCTGCAACAGTGACAAGGGGACAGGATATATGCATAAAAAGAAGTAAGGTGTGCATCATGGGTTTTGTTTGGGGAATGTGTGGATTGGTTCCCTTTTCACTGGTACCCTGTAGAAAAAGAGAAATAAAACTGGCTGTGGTGTTTTGCGTTTGCAGCTGGTGTGATACCCCCCAACGCTGTGCTCCATTTCGATGTGCTTCTGATTGATCTCTGGAACTCGGAGGACGAAGTGCAGGTTCAGACTTACTTCGCACCCGAGAAGTGTCCTCGGACAGTCCAGGTGTCTGACTTTGTACGGTACCATTACAATGGAACGTTCTTAGATGGGACCCTGTTTGATTCAAGGTATGCACCTGGGTTGTGTGTCTTTATGTCACTTTGAACCATCACTTCCTCTGCCTTCCCCGGTATAACAATTAATGCTAATTGGCCAGAAAGAAATGAAAGCTAGCATCATATAAGTAATTTATTCAGGTGTTCTGGGGCAGCAGTACTGACTTAAACCAATAAAACAGTGTGTTATTTCTGTGTGAACATTACCAGCCCAGATCCTTCCTTTTTAAAAATATAATTCCTTGCCATCTATATTACTGTTTATTGCAGTCAGCTGATAGTTTTTATAACCACTGCAGCATAGCTATTCAAGTCAGATACAAGCTTTATAAACTAAGCAAAGCTTGTGATGAAATTGAGCTACTGACACGTTCATACTGAGATTTTAAATTTATTCATTAAAGTTCTGTGGAAAATGATGCTTTAATAGCAGCTGCCATTATGTTCATGAGCCACTTCTCAAAACCTCTGTGAGGTTCCTGAAAGAGTGAAACACACTGCCCAGCCAGCCCTTGGTAAATCAAGGAGCAGCATTTTTGGAGCAGCAAGTTGTGAGTTACCTTGTGCATAGTGTGGCTTTTGAAGATTAATATTGTTCTTTCCTGTGGCTGTCTGACATGTGGTTGTGGGGTTTTTTTGTTTGATTGTTTGTTTTCATTTTTAGCCATAATCGGATGCGAACTTATGATACTTACGTGGGAATTGGGTGGCTAATTCCTGGTATGGACCAGGGGCTCTTGGGAATGTGCGTAGGAGAGAAGCGCATTATCACAATACCACCTTTCCTGGCATATGGAGAAGAAGGAGATGGTAAACGTTATCATTATTTTTTTTTGTCCAAGTCATCCACTTTTTAAAACAAACTTGTAATTTGTGTATTTTAAATTTTTGGGCAGCATTATTACCCGTCAGACAGAACAAAGTGATGGAAAGAGAGGTTCAAAATGTGTCATGTACAGGGTTGGGCTGATTAGAAAGTACAAGATTTTAAAAAAAATTTAAACAGTAAGTTGCTTAACAGACGTAATATTGATTCGATTGTAATCTTTATATGCTGACTTTTAATTTTCATTTAGAGAATGTAGTCTATGATTAATATCAAGTGGTTCCAAAAACTTGAAGCCAAGGTGGCTGCATAATTCTTTCAATGACTGCCACAGAGAGCAGAAAACTTTTGAAAAAAGAAAAAAGTATTTTTAGTTCCAGTTTTGTTCTTTTTAGTTTTTTTGCAACCAATGCCCTAGTAATAGCTCCAAGAGGGATTAATTGTTCTGTGCGACTGTATGCAGCCTGCAGGGCATACACAGAGGTTCCCATGTTAAATGAAGGGGCAGTTTGGTATAGGTTATGAATCTTCCCTAAATTCTTGCTCTGCTGTAACGTTTAAGATGTGTCTGTGGTGTATAAGGTTTCCTACCCCTTCCATGTCTTCATTAACTGTGATAGCCACCTCCATGGATAACAAAACTTCGTGGAGTTATGTTTTTAAATTTTGCCCAGATCTTGAGCTCAATGGTTCTCAGTCTCAGTCAAGTTCTCAAGTTCTCAGTCAAAGCAACCCATGCTATAACTGGTATATTGATGAGGTACTTTCTCACTGAGCTACTCAATTTACCCTTCTTCAGCTTCCGTCATGTGGTCTCCTGTTTTGATATTAAAAGGATGGGAAGAGCAGATGTACCAAATTTGTATTCTAATGGTCATTTTATGCACTTTCATGAAGTGTGTTGGAAACAGTGGTAAACCATGCTGCTCAGAGGGAGCTGGTGTGTATTGGCTTAGATGGCTGTTGCTGAAGAGGCTGTTGTTTTCAGTGAGGCAGTGCCTTCACAATAGAATCAGAATGAAATAATTGAGTTGGAGAATTGAATGACAAACCCACACATGAAACAATGACTAGATGCCTGATATTCATCAGTTACTTTTCTTCAACAACCATGCTTCTTTAAGCTCCTTCTGGAACACCCGCTGTTTCTTACCAGTTTTGTGCTCTAACACCTGTGTAGGTAAGGAGATCCCTGGCCAGGCTTCCCTCGTCTTTGATGTGGTTTTACTAGATCTCCATAACCCCAAGGACGGTATTACTATTGAGAACCAGCGCGTGCCTGAATCTTGTGATCGGACAAGCCAGGCAGGAGACTTCCTCCGATACCATTACAATGGCACCCTTTTGGATGGCACCTTGTTTGATTCCAGGTAACCAAACCGTTCGGCCCTACAGATCCCACTTCCAGTTTGACTCATCTGTCATGTCCATAACACACCCAAATACAATTATTTTCTTTTCCTTTGTTTTTGAAATTTTTGAGTGGAGTTGGAGTCTTCTCTTCTTAAAAAAACTCATAGAAAACTCTTCAATATGGGAAGGAGGACAAAGACCTATTTTGTATTATGACAGTATCACAGATGCCATCTAGGGGTGGTGATCCTCCTGATGAAGCTATGTATGCTTTAGACACGCATGCCTGAAGTCTCTGCCCCATAGAGTTTATCTGCCAAATAGATAATACCACTGAAGAGAGAGAAAATAAATATTATGCCCATTTTATGAGTCAGTGAGATAGGGGCTAGTTTGAGGTTGATCTCAAGACTGCCTTTCCCTTTGTACTTGAAAGCTATTTGCATTTTGAAGGCTAATGTCTTTCAAGACTGAATTCAGCAACGGGATTTCTATGATAAAGAAGGATTGCTGTCACTTCAGATTCAAAGCTCTCTGAGCCTCATGTACAGAATTATGTGATGAATAAATAATACCCTTGTAGCTTCCTGTCACTTTGGTTTGCTCTTTAATGAACGGTACTTCCCCACTCCAGCTTTCAGAGCAGCTGGAACAAGGAGCTGAAAATGAGCCACTGTAAAATGTTTTACAAAATAAACTAATGATTTTTTTTTTTGTACTTCTACAACTGCTGCAAGCTGAAGATCAGGATCAATTTGCAAACATTAGCTGAGTAATATGTCACGTGTCCTACTTCCCATGAGGACGAGTCAGGACGTGTAATTGAATTGAGGTGCGGTAAGGTTCAGGATCAACCTGACCACCTCAGCTATGAGAACTTGTAAGTTAAGAATTGCAAGCTTATCCAGAGTGCACCTGCCCAGAATCTCTCTTTTTTGAAATGTAAATGAGTATTGTGGATAGTAACTAAGCAATTTTTGAAACGGGATGTAGTATTTATATTAGGGTTGTTGTCAATACACAGTAATAAATGCTTTGTAAGACAGCAGCTTCTACATCATTCTAAAGTGCTGACGGTTGTTAGAGGGCTTATTCGTTAGAGTGTTGTATCCTGGCTTCCTACAGAATTTATAAGAAAGGCCAATATCTAACAAGGATCTTTGAAGAAATAGAGCAGCTGACAACAGTTATTGAAAGCCTTGGAGCTGGCCAACCAAAAAATCTCTCACTAGTCCAGGGAGCATGCCAAAAGCACTGCAAATGGCTAGAGTCAGGAGCTCTAATAATCTTTTCCTTCATTTTTTTCCTCTGCAACGTTCAGCTGCAGAACTGCCCCTGGGCAGCTCAGCCAGGGCTGTCTGGGCTTAGAGCAGTTGAATAAACCTCTGAATTACATCAGCATCTGTACTGGTCTTGTTCTTTCCCAGAGCTACCCCATAAAGATTAATTAAAACCTTTCTGCCTTCCCATCCTTGGGTCATGCCTTCATGTAGCAAGCCTTGAAGAAAGACAGAAGACAGACACATCCTTGTAATAAACATCATTTGTTCCTGTAGGCTTGTTTTATTCTGTCATTAGATACTGAAGCAGATCCTTCAACCTACGTAGAAGTGATTGGTGTAGTTTGGAAGGGAGGGATAGTATTGATCCTGTTTTGTTGTCAGGACTCATTCTGATGCATCCCAGGAGAACCTATTTATCTCGTCTTCTCCTTGGAGTAGTTGAACTACATAGCTGTGGTTGCAAAATGAGATAGTCCAAAGGGTGTCTCAGGAAAATGAACCTAAACTTTATCTAGTTGGTAAGCACTAGAGTCGAGTTAGGGTGGGGAAAATTTAAAGGAAAAAAAATGATTTTTTCAGTTACTTATTATTATTTTTGTTTAGTTTAAAATACATAAACAAGTGAGATTTGCTTTCAAGATATAGTAGAAATGCATTTTCAAATAAGCTGTTCCCTAGCCTGGGACCCAGAACTGGTTAATAAATGACATGTGCACCACTGACTGATGGAACGTGGTGGCGTAGATTCCTTGAGCCTGGTGATTGCGTTGTGCCTTCACCAGTGCCAGTTAATGACTGTAGGTTTGTCCTTAACTGGTTTAAGAATTGTGTTGCAGACCTATTGCAAGATTCTGTGTTTCCTGGAGCACACCTGACACTGCTAAAATGCCAATGTTTTCCACAGCTATTCACGGAATCGTACGTACGACACCTATGTGGGGAAGGGTTATGTGATTGCTGGGATGGATGAAGGTTTGCTAGGTGTGTGCACTGGTGAAAAAAGAAGAATAATAATCCCCCCTCATCTTGGATATGGAGAAGAAGGAAGTGGTGAGCTTCTCTTTTCATTCAAGTCTTCCATAATTAATGAGGTTTCATTTATTGTTTAGTGCATCTGTGTGTAGTTCTTTTTTTTTTTTTTGGCATTTGAAAGGTTTATGAATTAGTTCATTATTTTGTGGGTGTGCAACTGACAGGATTACACCCAGAATTTGCAGAAATATTTTAATTAGCTAAATAGGTAGGACAATAAGAACGCAGAACAATCTCACATATAATTGGTGACCTGAAATTATTTGGATAATTAGTGTTTCAGACAGACTGGTACTTAGATGCCAGGAGCTCTGCAGTGTGAGGTCTTCCTTCCTGAGTGTCTTAACAAGCTCTATATGCTAAAGGAATTCATTGTGTTAAGTTTTCTTCCCTGTTCCTTTCACAACCACAGGTTTTGTGGACTCCTACGCTGCCTCTGTGAACAGTGGAGGCACATAACCACAAATTGTCTGTGTATGTGTAACACACAGCTGGGATTTCTTTGGGAAAACTCCTTAGTAAAATGAGTTAAAAGAAAAGCCTCTCTTCTGGGAATGCAAACTATGCTGTTGATCTGGGAATTAGACTCCTCTACCAGCAAAACCCACTCGTGAGTCTGGATGTGTCTGTCAGTGCTGGTAATGTGATTGCACATTATCCTGGGGAGGGGGGAGAAGCGGCTTGCCATCAGGGCATTTTAAGGCACTGTAACCTTTTAGGCACAATGGCATTCCTCAAAGCATGAGCAGTCCTGTGAGAATGTTCATGATCCGTAATGAATTGGTACATCAGGCACAAATCGGTTATTTAGGGTGGTCACAGGAAATACATGGTTACTGCTTCATTGCTGCATAATGTTCACATTCAGAATAATCAAACTTTTTTCTTTCACTGTCGAACTGTGTTTAATGCTTTTCCACTGCTTCTCTTTCCTACGTCGGATGCAGAGGAGATGTAATCCTTTAATTCTGAACGGGAGGAGCAAAAGAACTCAGTAGCAGACACAGTGGGGATACATATTCCTGCAGGGTGCAGTACCTGGTCATCATAAGCCTGTTTCGGTTCCGTTTCTTTCTCTACTTGCCTCGTTTGCTTCCTATTTAGGAAAGATTCCGGGATCTGCAGTGCTGGTCTTTGACATCCACGTGGTTGACTTCCACAACCCCGCAGATTCGGTCAGCGTTACTGTTAACTACAAACCTGCCAACTGCACCATACTGAGTAAGAAGGGAGATTACTTGAAGTATCACTACAACGCTTCGCTCCTGGATGGTACTTTGCTAGACTCAACGTAAGTTGATCACCTGGTAAAGAGAACGTCTCTAGCAGCCTTGAGAGCAGAGTGAATTGCCTGCACAGCAGGAATTAAGAATTTTGAAGTAAAAAATTGAGTATTTGTGTAGAATGTATTTTTATGTCTGCCTGTCTAAGCTATATAGGAGGAGGAAAAGAAAAAGACAAATCTGTCATAGCATAATGAGAGAACTGGGAACAAAGAGGATGTAGGAGTGTGCTGGAAAAGAGCATAAACACTACAGGTGGAGTGATAAAACAGGCTGTCTGCATGGCAGTCTGTTTAAATGGGCTAATTCAGGTGTCTGGGTTCATAATAATAGAACGACACAAGGCTCCCCATGAGTGAGCTGTCCAAGTGTGTTCAGTTTCTTGGGTGGGAGGTGTCCCTGCCCATGGCAGGGGGTTGGAACTAGATGATCTTTAAGGTCCCTTCCAACCCAAACCATTCTGTGATTCCATGATGATTCTATGGTTTGCACTCTGCTGAGTCAGTGCTCCAGAGAGAGGCCTGGTAGGGATACTCAGTGTAGCCTTGTTAAAGCTAGCTTGACTTTTAGTAAATAGTGATTTATAGTAAGTGGTCACTGTCATGTCTGTACCACACGAGTGCTAGTTTTTCTGTATTGTGGTGTCAGCATGGAGAAACTATCAGAGGACTTGATTGAGACTGTGATTATAGTGTTCCTCTGCCTCCTTCCTGTTGGCAGTAGGTTTATGAAGGAAGCAGAGGTTGCTCCAGTCTGTCTCATACAGAACTAAAGTGAGCCCATTGTACTTTGCTGCAGCTACAAGAGTATTTCTAGCTTTTTTTCTGCTTTCATCTGCTGGATAGCATGAGTCATCTCAATAATATTTTATTTTTGGAAGGGAAGTTAGGAAAAGCTATTTTTAAACAGGTTATAATTAACATAGGTAGCAGCTCGTAGTTTTCACAGTGTACACAACAGCTTGCAGAGCTGAAAAGCTGGCTTACATCAAAGCACATGATGTGATGGTGTGGGCAAGTATGTATGCCAGTAACGTGTTTGGATTCAAAATGCCTTTCATGGGGCAGGAATGCTCAATTCCCATTTTGTAGCAGGAACCAAGGGCTGTCGAGACTCTTATTCAAAGCAGTTTGTAGAGAATCGGAGATCATGAATCTTTTGCTCCTAATTTTAAGGCTGGCCTCCTAGCCACTGAATTGTTTTCCTTCCAAATAATACTGTCTTGTATGAGCACATCATGCAGTGGTATAGCCAAGCCAAATACCCAAAGAAAGAAGACTGACAGAAGAAAGAGTCCTGCTGTTGTGACACATACTGAGTAAAAAATCTTGATGCTGCACGCTCTGCTTTCAGAATCACAGTACATGTTTAAATCCTGGGGTTTTAACTCGTGATAATTTCTAATTTTAAAAATAAGCCACTAGCAGCAACATATAATTCAACATATAATATGGTTAAATAGCAGCAGTGGTAGTTTACTTCCAAGCTGTCTTGGTTAAGTGTCTGCTACATTATAGTGACTGATTTCATTAAAGGAATGGCTGACCCACGTGAGTGCACCCAGATCTGGAATTTTTACATCTGCTATGAAGTCCAACTTCATTAGTTAAAAATATATGAAAGGCTTATTAATCTCCCTTATTTTGAGAGGAAGTACTTTGGGGGTTTAATTGGCAGGATGAATGATTTTAATTGGATTTAATTCAAGAAGCCTATCATTTTAGTACCAGAGGACTTGTCAATAGTAGGGACACTTCCTTTGATGTTGGCTGTAACTTGCTACCTTGAGAACAGCTTCAGGTAACTGCTTGGTAGAACAGAGCATTGGGCATGGAGTTAATTTTTGGCAGTGACAAGACTCTAACTAGGAACTGCTGTTTCTGTGGTAATTTTGAACAGCAGAAATTATTGTATGTTGGGTTTTTTATTGTTTTTCTCGCCCTTCCTCCAGACACAGCCTTGGAAAGACCTACAACATAGTTCTGGGATCCGGGCAGGTGGTGGTGGGGATGGACATAGGCCTTCAAGGCATGTGTGTCGGGGAGCGCCGAAGGGTCGTTATCCCTCCTCATCTTGGCTATGGAGAAGATGGAGTTGGTAAGTGAGTGAAGCCTATTGCACATCCACTGAGCAGCTCTTGAGTAACTGAAACACAAGTAGGCATGTTTTGTTACTTGCTGTGCATGAGGATGAGAGGTGAGTGTCTCTTACCTGCTTGAATGGGATTTTTTCAGTGTTTTTTCATGTCATTATTTTAGACAAACCCCCAGTGAAATGAACATACTGCCTGTGTTGCGTTTTAAGTGACACTGTTCCTGTGGCCAATAGAAAGATCATCCTGGTACAAAAGGGAACACACGCCCCCAGTAATGCTGCTTTGTCAAAATGGAAAGCTCCAGGCACTCTGGTGCTGCAGAGGGATGTAAACACTGTTCTCCATGATAGGGAATTGGGTACTCACGCTTGGGCATGCGACGTGTTATTCAGGAAACAAAACTGAAGGGGACTGTTCAGCACTAATATGTTAGAAATTCAAAGAAAATTCAGAAACTACATAAACTGAATGTAAGATGTGAAACAGTATTGGAGCTGTTGAAACCTCAACACCAATTTAAGGCAGTTCGCTCTGTTTTAGAGCACTGAGGCTTATAAATTGTTAATGACAGGGAGAACAATAATAGACAGAAGAGTAGAGAAGTGACAAGAACTCTCACGTTGTTGATCTGCTGAGTTAAAAGGAAAAGGAGTCTATTGGGAGATCACCAAGATGAACAGACTGTGATGTGTATGGAAACAGTTGCATAAGTTGCTGTGTTCTTTGAATAGCTCCAGAACAGTCTGTATGTTATAAAGACTGTCTGTCAGGCATCATGTGCCAAGCTTAATGGGGAATCAATTTGTGGTAAGAGATACAGAAGCATTTTCACTTGCACCTGTCTTCCATGAAAGATTGGAGTATTATACATGAATTATTTTATACTATTATGTTAAATTGTATATGTAATAAATTGAAAATTTCCTCAGAACATAAAAAGTCAGCTGTGTTAAAAGGCATAACAAACATACCATCCCTGAGATGGATGCAGCTGTGTTATGAAAGCTTCCTTTGTGTTTTGATTGCCTCTGCTGAAGTGAACAGGAAGATTTGATGGGCTTGGGATCATGGGGCTTGGGGGAGCACAGTAGAGAACTTGTTGGAGCAGGAAGAGAAATTTATTTATGGATTAAAAGGAAATCCACTCTTCAATGTAAATGAGGATAAATACCCCTCTTTGCCATTTGTTGTGACAGAAGGAGAAGTGCCTGGTAGTGCTGTATTAGTTTTCGACATCGAACTGCTGGAACTGGTGTCTGGCCTGCCTGAAGGGTACATGTTTGTATGGAATGGGGAAGTCTCTCCCAATCTTTTTGAAGAAATAGACCAGAATCATGACGGAGAGGTTCTTTTGGAGGAGGTAAGCCGAGGCAATGAAAACACTTGCAGTGCTTTTCTTCTGCCGCCACCATCAGGATGTTTTCTCCTACCACCAGATGTTGAAGAATGGGGTCTCTTCTCCTCCCCTCCTCCTCCTTTCTTCCTCTTCTCACATAGTATTTGTTGTCAGGTTAACAGAAAGGCAGCATGTCAGTTAAAACATGGTTATTTAGCATTAGAGAGAGAGCAAAAAAAGAAACATAAGAATGGTCATATTGCTTAAGACTGTTTACTGTGGTGGTCTCCTGCTGTGGTCAGCAACAGGTAACTTCAGGCAGGGGTGTAAGAGGCAGAGTTAGTGTTCAGTGATCCTGCACTGTGCCAGCCTTCACAATGTCTGTTAGTGGGAGGCTTATGGTGAATTCTTGAGCCAAAGCTGAGCCTGCAGCATGCATCTGGGAACTGTCTAATCACTTCTGGAGCCTGGCAGTGCCCGTGGCTGCTCCTTCCGGGGGTGAACTGTGTGCTGTGTGAACAAGTCTCCTTCCTCCTGCTTGCTTTTAAAATCTGCAGTGTGAGAATGTCACTGGGGGCCCTGATTGAAATCTGCTTGCCTGTGCCGCATCGCCTCTGATAACACAAACCTCTCTGAGGTTTTCTTCTGTGTTGTTTCTTAACTGAGGAGTTCTATATTTTTATTCTCTTCTTCAGTCCTCTGTCACCTTTGTCTATCGTTCTGTTTTCCATCCTTGCTTGTTGGAGTAGTGCTGCCTGCAGCTCTCCTGGACCTGTGGAACAGCATGAGATGCCTCCCAGCATTTTAACAAGCCACTGGGGTAAAATCAAAATCTTGTTTTCCCTCTTCCTAGCACTCTTTCACCTCTTTGTTTTCCTTCTTTCTCCCATCTTCTCTCTTGTGTTTACCTCCACTTCTGTCCTTGCAAAGAAGAAAAGAGCTTTTGTCAGTCTAAAGAATGAGTGAGGTGGGATGCGGCTGTCGATACCCACATCCTTCTGGTCACCGAGCAAGAGAAGCCGAGGAGGTATGAGAGGATGCTTGGCCTAAAAGGTGTAAATGAATGTCAGAAATAGCTCTCGTTGCTGAGGCTGATTTAACAGGTAGCGCCAGAGATAATGGTCATTGGGAAAATCGTGCTTGATTGTGGACTTCTCTGGTTTTGGCAAGCCAGCAGTATGACTTCTGTCAGTTGTGGTCTAATCACATTCAATAATTTCATCATATGTATAAGGATTTTTAGGTAAAACTAACCTTGTAACCTTGCAACCTTCCCCACCGTGGAGTCAAATGGAAGGCACAGTGCTTGAAGCTACTTTAACAAATCTCATGGTATCCTGATGCTTCAAGTCTCTTTTCTGTGTTTTGTTCTTGTGTGTTATTTCTTGTAAGATGCAGGTGGGTGTCTGTTTTGCAGTGTGAGTTTCTATGGGCATGCAAAATTAACCCCCCTCTCTCCACATAGATCTGTTCCTATGTCACTCTCTGTTCAACTCATCTTCCCCCTAAATTATGGAAAAGAACATTTCTTGTTATGGGTCCAGGACACACTGGAATAAATGAGGAAATCCCTGCTGAGCTCCAGGAGGAGTGATTTAACCTCACGTGTCTGTCCTAATTAGTCCAGTTTAGGTTGTAAGCTTTGTAGCATAGTAACAGTGTATTTTTATGTGCACTTAATAATAAGCAGTAAAATGCTCAGTAGTCAACAACAAATCAATTCTACTTTTGTAAATGCTCTTCCGTTTTCAATGGCTGTTCCATTGTGAGCTGTTTTCTCCTCCTTTCCTCCACCCAGTTCTCAGAGTACATTCAAGCTCAAGTCGATTCTGGCAAAGGAAAACTAGCTCCTGGTTTTGATTTTGAGAAGATTGTTAAAAATATGTTCACCAACCAAGACCGGGATGGAAATGGTAAAGTTACCGCTGAAGAATTCAAGTTGAAAGACCAGGAGGTCAAAGAGGAACACGATGAACTGTAAAGCTAAGACAAAAAAGAAGAGCCCTGAGCTGACCTACTGTTGGAACGTGTGTATGGGAAGAGGTTTCGGGAAGCGTGTTCCTGACAGGTTTGTGCTCAGCCAGCCAGCCCGGGGGCTGGGGGGCTGTTAAAGTAGGAAGATATTTTCAGTTGGGATTGTTAGGTATATTTAAAAAAAGTGTTAAGTGCCTCAAGGTAGGATGTATATGGATAAGGAGTGTATTTGCCATCCGTGGTGTCGTGAACCGCAGGGACTGTTCTTGAGCTGAAGATTAGAAGTTGTCATTGAACAATACACAGTGGCTTGGGTGGATGGATGGTAGAGAGACAACTTACCCAGTGCTTTTAAAAGAGTTTTAAAAAAACCTTCTGTATCCAAAATATTTCTGCAGGAGAATGAACCAGAAAATATTCCCCATGAGAATAACCTGTAAAAATTCTCAGACACTGAGCCCAGTTCTTTCAGCAGGCACGAGCGTGCTTTCCAGCCCCTGAACACACTCCCAGGAGGGTTTGCAAATTGCAGAACGTGCATGTGACAGCTTTGCCATTGCAGAAATTCCGTAAGCTGTGAGTGAAATTGAACAGGCCTGGAACTGTAACTGGGTATGTGCTGGGTTTTTACCTTGGGGAATAAAAGTTTGCTCCCATCTATATTGTATTTAATTAATAACCTTGACTCTCCTCACTGGCCTGTTGAAGCAGTGTTCTGATCAGTGGTTCCCAAACCTTATTTATAGTTTTGTTGGACTTTAAATATTAGTATTGCGGGGTCCAAACGCTGTCATAAATACTGGATACAGTTGGTTTTATGTTGGGCTTCTGCCTCCTGCGTTGGGAATTGTTACACTGAGGACCTAGTACTGAGAGCTTACGCAGCAGAGCAGTCTGGCATGGCGAACAAACAAAAACAGCGATAGGATCAAGAAATGGACCCATCTGTTTGTGCCTGCGAATGCCCTGGGCTGTTCCTCGATACAAAATCAGGCCTGGGAGTGCTGTTTGGGTGATGTGAGCTCTTGAGACAACCACCTGTTAGGTCCCCAAACGTAGCAAGCTGCTCAGTAGGCTCCGCAGACGCTGTTCTGGCTGCCTGGTGCCCCTCAGTACGCCACACGTGACGAGCACAGGCACGTGCAGCACGACACTGCCGAAGGCGAGTAGGAAGGGAGTTGTGTTTCATTCCATGCTTTGTGTCTAGTTTCCTGCTTTTCCTGATCTGTACATGTGGGTTGTAAGCTCCCCGAGATGCTCTTGTTAAAAACTGGTGTTTCGATTGGATGAGAACATTTTGTATGGGTTTTTACTACAGTTGTTACAGAAAGTCAGTGAATTTTTTTTTTTTTTTGAGTTTGATACCATTAAATGTTGGATAATGGAACTTTTTGTTTAATAAAATGTTGACCAACTTTTACTGTTAAAGTTTCTTTTTTTAATTTTATTTTTTTTTAATTTTTCCTGGCATTTTGCTGGGTGGGGAACCTGAGCAGAAGCAAACACCCTTTGTGCAGCACTCTGTGTATCCCCAGCATGTTCAGTATTGCAGTCAGTCTTGAGGACAAGTATTTTAAAAAAGATTATTTGTTTCAAAATGATTCAGAATAATAAACCACAAGAAAAAGTTTTGGTTTAGTACTTCACACAGGTGAAGTCATTCTTTGGCCTTAGATAACTTAGAGAACTCCTTCTGTCTGCCCTGTATTGCCACCAGGTGTGACAGTCAGGAGGGTGATGGGAACTCAGCTGGGAATGCCAAACCCCTCATTGAATTAAATTGTTTTACTTAAGAAATGCCATTTCCTTCCCCAGGCTAGTGAGAGCAAACTCATGGGGCTTTGTATCCGAGGTCTGGTGTTCTCAAGTTGTGCCAGGGGAGGTTTAGATTGGATAGTAGGGAAAATTTCTTCACTGAAAGGTTTATCAGGCACTGGCTGCCCAGGGCAGTGGGGGAGTCCCCATCCCTGGAGGGATTTCAGAGCTGTGTAGATGAGGTGCTGAGGGACATGGGGTAGTGGTGACTTGGCAGTGCTGGGTTAATGGTTGGACTTCATGATCTCAGAGGTCTGTTCCAACCAAGACTATTCTGTGATTCACTTCATCTGCAGCTCCAAACCCACACCAATTGCATGTGGAAGGCTGGAGGTCTGGCCTGGTTTGGGGCTGATGTAAATACTGAGGGTATCGGTGGATGGCACTTGCAATCCAAATTTCTCCATCGTGTTGGGTGCTTTCACAAGATGTTTTCTCAGAAGACTGTTGCACAAAATTTCCCCCTTTCTTTTGTTTGGAAGCCGGTTGCTCGCTTGTCGCTGTGGTTCAGATGCATTGCTTCTGCACGCTCACACAGCTGAGAGAAGGAGCTGGAAGCCAGTTGTGATGGAGTGCTGCCTGAGGCAGTTCTCGGTGTGGAGACAGCTCCTTACTCTGTTCTCACACGTACTCCAAAAACCAACCGTGTCTTCTGGATATCCAGAGTTGTTTTATGTGAGAAAGTCTCAGTGAATAGCTGTTTCTGCACAGAGGATCATTCCAGATGGTCCCCAGGAGGTGGCCTGCAGAGCGCCCAGTAACCCACTGCAGGACAAGGAGCAGCACCACGCGCAGGGGTGCGGTCAGGTGGCAGTCCCAAAGATCACTGTGAGGAGTTGTTTTGGAGGAGCATGTCAGAAATGAGACAGCAGGTATGGCTTCACCAGTGCCTCCGGCTCAGGTAAATACATCTGAAATTCTCATTCTGTTGCTCCCTAGGCCTTAGCAAACAAATCCATCCCTCTACATCACCATCCTGTTAGAGAGGGTGGCCTGTGGTGAGTGTAGACAGAAGGGAAATATTTTCTACCTCAAAGCATAAAATACTTTTTTAATGCAGAAAGGACCTACCTAGCTCTCTGTATCAATTCAGATACTTTCTTACATACCTGAGATAACTTAGGAAAAATAGATGATGTCCTAGTTCGACTAAAAAAGAACCAATTTTTCCTTTCAGTGATTGGTACTTTTCAGTCTCTTTTAAGGGTCATTAATAGGGTGAAAACGAATGGTTTAGCTAATGAGAGACTCTCCAGAAAGCAGTGTGCTGCTAGTCCTCTAACGAGGCAGCCGGGTGCTATTCTCAGAGCCGGGCAGCTGACCCCTATTAGGCAGCTGGTTCATGAAAGGAAGCTGCCTGCAGTGCAGGGTGGCAATTACCTGCTGGATTGTCAGAGGCTCAGGGGAAGGGGAGAGGAACGTGAGTGTGTGCCCAGAAAAATTCAGGTATGTATTAATATTTTATCTGTGAGATTTCTCTGCCTTTATTTGATGAGAGATACGTTCTGCTGTATAACTCTGTATGTTCTATTTAAAAAATCAGACTTAGACTTTGCATTTTTTGTAGTTGTTGAACTCAAATGTTATTTTCTTTCCTGTGTGAAAAAATACTTGGATTTTCCAGCTTAAAAATGGCATCTTTAGCTAATACTTGGTGCAAGTTTTTGGCTCGGTGCAGGACTGTTAGTGTGTGCTTGACAGTAAGAGGACATTTGAGCTGGCTGCAACACCCACTCAGAAGGAGGAAACATTTTTAGCTAAATACAGGTCCCAAATACTTGACCTTGGACATGTGCTCCAGACAGAACAGATATTGTGAGTAGCAGAGGGGGAAAAAAAAAAGTAACAAATCCATTTAACTTTGCTGCTTATTCCTTGCTTTTAACTTTAGAAATACTCTTTTGGTTATGGGAAGAGGGTCTGGGAAATGTAGGATACCGTTCTTCCCAAACTGAGTCATAAATGAAATATACTTTTTGGGTTGCAGAATGTTTCTAGTTAGAAATTTGATTTGGAAAGACATCATGTGAAGCACCTCTCTTTCCTAAAACTGAATGCAGAATCCGGATGGCAACTAGAAGAATTAGTCTTGCTGGAGAAGGATGGTTTAACCTGCTCATTTTCTTTGCTATTAATTTTGTTTATGGTTTTGGAGAGGTGACTGATGGTATCCAGTCTCGTTTTTGGCCAACAGAATAGCTACAAAAAGATGGGATTTTGGTAGAGGATATCTAAAAATGCATCTTGTGTTTTCCCTTCACCACCACGTCAGCGTGCATTACGGTTGGCAGTGGGGTGTGAGATGATGAAAGGATGTTGATAATCTGTACAGCACTACATAGGCTTTTTAAATTGCACCTCCTGGTTCAGGTTAATCGTGTAAGTAACTTTTTTCTAGAAAACTGTATGTATGGCATTTCAAGAAGTAAATCATTGGGCGTGCTGGAGATCTTAACTTGCCTCCTGCTTGTGGAAGGGTGGGAATCCTTTTCTTGAAGTGATCGTCATTGTGGACTGAACATTTGGTGACTGACAGTTCATTATCCATCTGCTTGGAGGTGAGATTGGAAAATCTTCCTTAAACAGCCCTCTCAATCACTTTTTGATCTGAAATTCTCTACCAAGGCAAAGACTTCAAAGTGCTCACGTAGTTGGGAAACCATCAAGTGATTGCTTCTGATACACCTGGGCTCTAGGTGGCTGGATACTAATTACAGTAACTCCAATTAAGATCTAGTTGGAGATCTGTTTTGGTGACTGGTTTTAAAGGTGCTGCCTAATCCTGTTCCATATTGCTCTGCATGTGCTGTTCTATATGGTTCTGGTTGCTTTTTGTTTATTAATTGAGGGTGGTTTGAGCAATGAGATCCTCACTGTGCTGAAGGAGCGATGGCTTGCTTCCTCTAGGGCTGGCCAGGGAAATCCATTATGCTTGTAGCCAAATGATCTTGTGCCAGAGTGTGTGCTGCTGACATATCTTATTCTGTGGAGCTGTGGCCGCTCTTCACACAGTCTACATTTAACCGTTATCTGTATTCCAAAGGTAACCTGCCTGCAAATGGAAAATTGTGTCCCAGTGTAAACTGTGGGAGTAATGCCTGGTAATTAGCCCCTTGCAACTGGAGACTGTTTGAGTAAGCGGTGCATCCCAGCACCTTGGTGATTTTTCAGAAGGCCTTTGCCTTTTGGACTTTTATT
This sequence comes from Podargus strigoides, assembly GCA_028020825.1. Lineage (NCBI taxonomy): Eukaryota > Metazoa > Chordata > Aves > Caprimulgiformes > Podargidae > Podargus > Podargus strigoides. The sequence continues at coordinate 8,961,663 of CM051623.1, read as the reverse complement.
TGGCAGCTATGACAAAAGAGCCAGCACAGTTGCTTGTTTGAAAATGCAAAACCCATCAAACTCCCCCCAAAACCTTGACATTAGCTCAGTTAGCATAAATTCTGTAGGTGCCTAAAACCCAGAAGCCTGTCCTGTCCCACTGTGGCTGGTGTGTTCTAATACACTTCGTCCTGCTCTTCTGTCACTTGTACAAAGCTGCTGTCCCTGGCTGCTCCAAGGGGATCTGCCACACCCCAGCCTGCTCCCTTGGCCTGTGGTTCCTTCCACCCCAGGCAGCTGCTCACTCTGCAGCTCCTGGAGCTGCTGCGTGTCCCCTGCTCTGCCTCACTGCCACAAGTCCTTCTTGCCTTCAGCCTCTTGGCCAAGTCTTGGCTCCTGTCAGTCACACATCAGCTGCAGCACCCATGCCGCTGGGCACTTAGGGGTGTGTGTGTGAGTGTGTGAAAGAGAGGGTGAGCAGCAGCTCTCGATCCCACTGACTCAGCAGCTGTCACTGCTGCTTCCAAGCATTTCCCATCTTCTGCCTTTGGCTGTCAGGCTCTTGGCAGGCTGGGGCTGAGGCAGCTGCTGCTCCTGTCTCCCTCTTTCACCGGCACTGCTGGGGTGCTTTCACCTCTTCCAGGCTGCTGCCCCTGAGTCACAGCTCTCAAATGGAAGGCAGCCAAGAATCTGTCTTCTCCTTGGTCATCTTACAGTTTAAGTGGTTTTCTGCTCAAGTGGACGGCTTCTAAGACTCCAGCTTCTGGGGATCTAGCTGCCCCTGTGCCAGGAACAGGGAATTGCATGACTGTAGATTGTGTGCAAGGAGGACATCATCCCTCAGACAGTCTTTGCCTGTTAAGATGCAGGCTGGAATTTCTGAAAGGTCCCCGTGCTCTGCAGCTCCCTGCTGGCCCGCCGTGTGCAGTGGGGTTACAGAAGGATGCTTGCGCTGCCACACATTCAAAATATTGGGGTGATTTAATTTCAGTTTACTGCAGAGGACGCAGAGGTGGGGTAAGGAAACTAACCCCCATCTTGCCTTCTTGGAAGAGTCCCAGGAGGTGTGGTAACAGATGTATGTCTGCTGATTTGGAAAGTGTATGACTGGTGCTACCGAGTCAGAATTTCGATGACAGACCACAGGCTGCACAGGAACGAGGCCATTTCTGGAGATGCGTGGTACTTGCTGGTGGGAGAGAATGCAGATCTAGGTGCTCTCATATTTCATTACAACTCCTCAGGGGATGGAAGATGGCAGGGTTCCTGCTGCGTATAAAAGAAAGCAAAGGGGAACGACAACTATGTTGCATGTTAGGGAAGTTGTATGATTGCCTGTATTTTATCAATGAACAGCTAGTACAGCTGAGACCTCACAGTCACAACACAACTTCTCCTGTAATGTATCAGAGGAAGCTTGAGCTGTATTCAGCTATACTGTCCCGTATGTGATGCTGAGAGGTACTGTAACATGTTCAGTGCAGGGAAAATACTCTCTGAAGATTCAGTGGGTGTTTAAATGGAGAGGACGTGGTTACTGAAGCTAGAAGAGCTAGATGCTGTACTGATATTTGTGCTTACAATTTGCAGAGAGTGGGAATGGAGTCTGGAGGAGGTGTTCAGTGAGTGCTTCCAAGGCATGGAGCCAGTAGCAAGAAAACTTGATTTTGCAAGATGGCTGTCAGCTTTTAAAATTCAAGCTTAAGATCTAGCTTTGTTTTGATGTTCTGTGCCCAGAGCATCTCACTGAGAATTCCAAGGGAAATTATTGTAGTCGAGCCGTGCTAGCTTTGACGTGAAACAGCAGGCTCGAAGTGGAGCAGTGCACACAATGAGATCTGAAGAAGGGCTGAAGTTATGGCCGTGCACTATTGACTTGAGAAACTATCTGTTCTTACAAAGATAAGAAACTTTAACTCAGATATACTAACTTAAAACACTTGTCCCATTCCAGAGAGGATAAACAGTAAGGGTATGGAATAGTTTGTAATGATACAAAAATCTGTTAAGAAGAAACACTTTGCCTGAATTGGGTGAATAAAGCATTTTTACTGAAGAAAAATATATGTATGAAAAACTTCTGTGAAAGTCTGTAGTATATGAGTAAGATCCTTCAAAGTACAGCTGAGACTGAAATACCTTTGAAAGGAGAAAAGGTAACACAAACGTGCACACTGCTTATTCACAGAACGTTTACATCTTCAGTTTTACAAAATAGCCACGTTTCTAAAAGGCTCCTCTGAAATGCCCGATGAAAAGACAGTGAACCATCGCATCCCATCAGCAGCAGTTTATCACACCTATAAATCCAATTTAAATCTAGTTACAACGGGAGTGTGAGACAATAAAGAACAGCATAAGAGCAGTAAAAGGAGCTTCTAGTTCACAATGGATACCATATACATTTCAAAATACCAAAAATGAAGATAAAAGTTTTAAATTAAATTAAACAGTTCTGTAAATGAGTAATAAACACATGTAAGATAGCACACGTGTGCTCTTCTGTCCAGTTGCCTCCTGCAAGGAATGGAGTGACTTGAGACTGCAATTTACAGGATTTTCTGTAGGATGGAGTTGGCAACTTCCAGGGATTCATCTTTCACCAAGACAATATCATAAGAGTCCATGTATTTTTCCAAAAGCTCATCTACCTAATTGCAGAAAGGATAAAGAGAAAGACCCACTTAGTTTTAGAACTAATTATTGAAAGACTTTTTGTCACTAAAATATTGCCCAGATCTGGGGAATGGGCCGTGCACATATGTTTGACTGCTGTGAGTGAATTCCCCAGGAGACAGAGCAGGAGCAGCCCTCCGTAACTGTGTGTGCATTCCAGGGCACAATACCTCCATGTTTATTCCAGGATCTCACATGTAAAGATACTGAAAGAAAAACTATTTCCTCAGCTTCCTGAAAGGCAGAGAGAAATAGAAAACGGAAGTGTGCTCTCTCCTAAACGCCAACAGATGTGTGTTACAAGTTAGCAAACAATCAGTTGTCTCCTTGGGGGGGAAAAACCCCAGGAGATAGTGCCTAAGTTTGTTATTTGGGTGATTATAATTTTGTTATCAATCCAGTATTGTAAGGAGGGGGAGGAGCCACAAGAACGTTAGATAATTTATCTAGCCTCTGAATTTTACTTAAGAACAAAATACCTTTACAGAAGTAGTTCAGTACCAAAACCCAAAGCAATTTACATTTGTGGGGTTTGGGGTTTTTTAGCGTATGGGTTAGAAAAAACTCAAGGCAAGAAATCCATGAAAAATGTTTGAAATCCCCAAACAAATGTGGGCCAAACACTCGGTTTGATCCCTGAAGGTTATAAGGCTACTTACTTTATCATTGAGATAGCCAATTTTAAGGATGTGTTCGACGTTTGCTACTCCATCTGCCATGCTCAAGTCTCCTTGGGAATCGCCCAGCAGTATGATATTACTGTTGTCTTTTAGCTGTTTGAAATACTCTGTGTTCTTCAAGGCACCATCATGTTTGTTGTAAACATGAATCAATTCTCCTTTGAATCCTTTTAATATTCCCTATATAAAAAAAAATAATATTGAGGTTATTTCTAGTATCATATAGGCAAGATGGAATCTAGCATGCAATAGGTGATATTACTCTTGAACTGCCATTGAACTAGGTAATCTCTAATGATGAACAGGAGAAATGACTGTTAAGTAACGTAAGGACTGTGACAGCACTGTCAGGACTAGGCAGCCAGCCATCCTCCCTGTGTGGAGGAGGAGCAGTGCTATACTGGGCTGAGTGTGAGGCTGTCACTAAAGGGAATGGCTGGTATCTTAGTCACACTACACTAACACCCTGTGATCTGTTATCTTCTGCTTGACTTTTGCCTGGGGGAGAGATGAATATGCAATTCTAATTTTCTATATGGCAGGGTAGACAGCTACATCTGTTGCATTAAAATGTTCATCTTGTAGTACATATAAACAGCTACTAAATACCATAAACAGTCATGTTGGATAAGAATGTGTTATTCCGTACGTACATTTTCATCGAAATCCATGAAATTGGAAACCACTTTGACATTAGAATGGTAGACCCCAGCCTGGTGGATAACTTCCTCAAGGATGTCCCCAATCCCAGCAGAAAATATGAACACAGGAATATTGTGTTCACTGAGCTTATCAAAGAAGTTCTCATATCCTTCTCTGTAACACAGGATGTCAATACAAATCAGATCTCAAATAAAGAAAGCCAAGAAAAGTCAGAGTTTTCAGAAGACATTCACATCATTTTTGGAAAAGAAAATGAATTTTCCCTGAGCATTTCACTTTATTTCCTTTGCCTCACCTTTTCAGCTTAGCAAGAACCATCGACCTAACGCAAGGCGCGTATTTTTAGCAAGAAACTCTTGCATCAAGCTGTTTGGTCTTGATCTGTGTAATTTTTCCCCCCCCCCCGAACATCTAATCATGTTTTAGACTTAAAAACAGTTCCCCCTCCCCAAACACTCCAGCAAGCAAATGGTAGAACTCTCTCTAGCTGCTCTCAGGCTGGACACTTTCTTTCACTATTCCTTGCTGAAATAGTTGAATTTCTATAGGGTTATTACCATAAAACAAGTTTTGTTTTGAAATCCTGAAAACATTCATTGTCACTCTCTGCTGAAAGCTTTTTAGTTTTCAGTACCCAATCAAAACTGTGTGTAGCATTGCAGGAACAAGATAATATCATTTCTGTGCACCTTTTCCACACGGACATTGATCGGTAGAATTTTAGAATTATTTTTAAAAAATGCAATGATGAAAATTTTGGAGGGAATTTTAGCCTGTGAGTGAAGATTAAGTCCACGTGGACTGAGGCTTTCAAACAGGCAGAGACAGTGTGCAGATGACAAGAATTTAGTCAGTACAATAAATAAATTCTTCCACAAATTAAAGTCTTAACATCTTGTTTCAGTAGTCCAACTTCACAGACCATTCTGGAGAACTTTAAAAGAGATGGGAGCCACAGCACATTTCAAGCAACAATTTTGCTGGCTTTTAAACTTGCCTTTGGCCATAAAGGAAGAACAGTATTTAATACAACACATGAAATGTTCCTCAAGTCACTGCATTTGTAGCTCAGATAAAACTATTACAGGGATTGTTCTTCAAAGGAGCAACGTTGAACTCTACACTCCCCTTACAAAAAAAAAACAGAGCAACCAGTGCAATTCCAGGAGGATGAAAGTCTATAAAAATGAAGTTTGTAGAGATGGAACTCAAACTTTTAATTTTTTTCTAAGATCTCGAGTGTATACAGTGTGATCGTTGTAAGCATTTAGCTACTTCATGCCAATAAAGTGGGGGCATGGAGAGCTTGCTGTGTTTCAAGATTCTGCTGTTACTCTATTACACAGAGTAAGAATCTATAGAAAATGCTATGAAACACTGCTGTTGAAATCAAAAGGAACTTACTTCAGCATAACATCAGATTCCCTCACAATTTCTGCAAACTTATCCTTTTGTAAGCCTTGTTCAATGAGTAGGGCGTGAGATTTGTTGTACCTAGAATGTAAAGAAAAAATGGGTGGAAACTGACTTGTAAAGATTCACCTTTCATTAAATCTCGTGATGAAAAGCATCCTGTATTGTTAATTCTTGCTCATTCAAGTTAACAGCAAAGCAAAAACAGTTGTTACACAACACGCTAAGAGATTATTCCAGTTAATGCGTTAGCTAAAAGCTAATTACCACTGTTAATTTGCTTTTAAAACCTTATTAAATCTAATCTTAGTACAATTTGAAGACGGGAGAGGTCTCTTACCATTCTACCATATATGGATATTTTTCTTCAATAGTGAGAGCTGGATCAATTTCAATAGCATAATAGGTTTCTTTCAGCTGCAATAACTGAAGGAGAAAAAAAACAACAGATGGTGAATGTGTTTTTATAAAATAACCCTTGGTATTTGATCTAACCAAACAAATTAACAGGCTGCCCAGGGCAGTGGTGGAGTCCCCATCCCTGCAGGGATTTCAGAGCCGTGTAGCTGTGGTGCTGAGGGACATGGGGTAGTGGTGACTTGGCAGTGCTGGGTTAATGGTTGGACTTGATGATCTTAGAGGTCTCTTCCAACCAAGGCTGTTCTGTGATTCTATGAAATAACTTCCTTTATTCTGAGTTACATTATTTAGACAAAACAGCATCTGAAATGCTCTCTGAAGCAAGAGTTAGCTTGCAAATATACCTAAGAAAAATTGGATATTGTTAAACTGAACTACATGCTACTACCAGGAATTCAAATACTTCTGTTCACTTCTGTTAGTGACTGGATGCCTTACAGTCAGTGAGAAAGCTCAGAGCTTTGGAGGTTTGAAAGTATCCCTCGTCATGACATGTTCCACAATGCAACACCCAGTACAGCCAGGGAACAATAACAGTTGTCTGAGAAAAACCCAACAGCTCTTAGGTTTTCCATTTACCTTTTTCCGACATTCCTCTGTGATGAGCTTGGAGTTATCGATGATGTCTGGGGGGTGGGGAAAAAAAGAAGTGTTACATGAGATGTTCTATTTCTTTTACTTTGCTATATAACACTGTAGATGGCAAAGAAGACAATGTTTGATGATATACCACTGTTTCCTCAGAACTTTTCTTACAAGCAACCAGTAAAAGGCACGTCATTCTTTATAAACATGGAGATGTGTTACTGTCCTTCCCCTCATCTCTGAATGAAAGGTTAATTACAAACCTCTGGTCTGTTACTTGGGATTTAACTGTTTCTGAAATCATCATGAGGCCTCCTATGGGTTTTAGGATTCCTACTTCATTATTAAATTGATTTTTTTTTTTTTTTTTTTGTATTGTTCTAAAAGGCTACAGGATAAACCTGTCCAGAATCCCAAGGAGTTTACTGTCTGGGTTTTGCAGGTGTCAGGACTATTATGAGCTCTTAAAAAATAAGTCAAACCTACCATATCTAGCCAGTAACATCTTACGGTTCAGAACTCAGTTTTTTAATTGTGAATGACAACTAATCTGATTTAATTCATAAAGACTGTGATTAAAATATATATACATAAAACACATAGACACTCACTGTAATGGTTGTCCATTAGGATGTACAGGTTAGGGAACAAGGCAATGTAAAATCTTATATGTTAGGGAATAAGTTGGATAGAAAATTAAAATCCAATGAAAAATAAAAGGAGTAAACAACCCAATCCATATTAAAAAAAAAAAAAAAAAGTAAAAAAAGTACTCACTATGACAAGTTGGACATCTTTTTCCATTGTAGGAAAATCTACTTAATGTCATATCAAAATCTGTAATAATCTATTTAAGGAAAGAAAAAGCAAAACTGTCTTACAACACAGAGGGACAAAATAAAGAATGGCTAGAACTTCTGAATGATCAACAATAGCTGCAGTTGAGTAGCATATGTGTCACAGAAATCTCCCTACTTTAGGGAACTATTGTAAGGTAAGCCAGAATATCCCACAAGAATAGCTTTATTTTGACAAAATTGTTTTTCTAATTCCTTTGGTCAGAATATTTTCTGAAATTACTAAGTTTGTATAACGTTAACTAGTATCTGGCTGAATTACAGTTGAATCAACGAGGGCTATTAAAAGAGTTAACAGGTGTCTCAGTTTTGGAGATTACTTCAAGGCTGACTTCTGTTATAAATATTCTTCAAATTTTTGGCACAGAGCAAAAATCATATGATTGCTTTCATTCCAAAGTAGTTACACCTTCTACTATCTTTACCTGAAGTTTGGCAGCTCCACCTTTAATGAGGCCACAAATAATCTCCTCTACTCTCCCTGGGTCCTTAATATGGACAGTCTTCTTCTGAAATTCTGGCATCTATGAAGAGTAAGAACAAAGAGAAATACATTTATGGAGGAAAACTTACTAGGCAATACCTGCTGTCCATCAGATTGGGAGCTCTGCAACTGTGAACAGCTTCATGTGACAGCAAGACATGCTCAGGAAAGGAAGGCAAGTTAAGAGTGAGAAGAAACAGAAAATACTCTGACTGTGCTAACTGATGACTGCATTGAGTTCTGGTTGCTTTCAATGTCTGTTTTCTTTCCCTTTCCTAGTACCAAATTATTCAGTCAGCTGACACTCATGGAAAAGATAATTGTATTTGTAGAAAATGAGGGAGATACATAGAAACAGGACACAGGGGATCACTTTGTGGTTCAAATATGTCACTGGGAGCTGATGAACCTTACAACCAGCTCTTTGTGCAATTATGCCCTTAAAGTTCCAACCCAGATAAAGAGAGTGGCTGATTTTAGACAGCCATTGTTTTGTTGAGAATGCTCCATGTGTCAGTTGAGTGCTCCAGTACAAGACTGTACAGTAATCCCTGCTCCCTAGCCAGTCCATCAATCATTTTCCATTACCTGTTTTACTGCACACTTTTAAAACAACACATGCTATTGCACCACGTGTTCCTTCTGAATGAAGAATATTTCTTGAATTTTATGATAAATGCAGATTTGGTAAAAAAGAAAAAAAAAAACAACAAAAAAAAACAAACACAAAAAACCCCACTCCCCCAACCAACACCCTCCCCCTTCCAAGCCTTTGCTTACTCTAAAAGTTTCTCTTCAGCCTTGCAGAAATGATAAAAGAACTATTTATTGACAGAAATCTCCAAGTTTAGTATGTATTTCCTTTACAATCATATATGGACTCTTTCTAAAGCGAAGGTATCAGACATTTCCACTCTGTCTACACGGGCATTTATGAATAGTAAATTTTATTTTCTGTGTATAGAACTTCCGAAGTGATGAAAATCTAGAAATTATATTTTTCACATTCTGGTAATTCATCTTTTCTTATACCTAGCATATAATCTTTGTTGTACCAAGGTAATTTAAAAAAACCCCAACAAACCAAAACCAAAAAAAACCCCAAAAAGCAGCTTCTTTTTCCAGCCACATTTCTGGAACCAGAGTTCTAGCACCTAGTGTTAATAAGTTATACAACACACTTTCTTCCTGCTCTTGATGCTACTAAGCCTTTTGTTTATTAGTAACAACCGACCGACTCGCAGTCAAATTGCAGTTAGGTTATTGTTGAAAAAGATGGCATTTAAAAGTCTTGCAAACACATGATTTTATACTGGAAAAGACACTTGTCAGGGAAAAGAAGGAGCTGGAGGTACCTTTCAATATCAGCTCTAGTCCCCTCTGCCCTCAGGTAGAGCAAATTATTACAGCTACATCATTCTCAGCAGAAACTCCTCTGACCCATTCTTCAGAACCTCCACTCACATATTCCTCACTTTCCTCAACCATGTATTTATGTTCAGAAAAGTTTGCTTAATCTCTGTTTAACCTTCTTTACTCATAATTTTAGGTCATTCATCTTGGAGGAAACTATTCTTTTGCACATGTGCTCACTGGGTATTTTTCCCTTCTTCCTGAACTAAAGAATCCCAGTTTCTTCAGTCTTGTTTTGCAAAGCACAGTTTTCTAAACCTCTTGACAATTCTTGATGTTGTCCTGACCCATCTGTTTGACCCATACTGTTCTGGAAACACAGCATCCATAACTGGGTATGATCTTCCTGCTCTGAAAATGCCTCAGCTGAAAGGCTGCTTTGGCCTATTTCTTCAGATAATATATTTGCATATACATTTGAATACACTTTGTTAGCAGTAATATGGTGATAATGACTCAAATTCAGTTGGTGATGACCAAATATTCTTCAAAATTGCTCCTAGGCAGAGGCAGGGAGTTGCACAAAGTGCTAAATTTTACGTTTAGTCTTGCTGGATTGTATCTTTTCTTCCACATCAGCGCCCCTATTTTTCAAGATAACAAATAATTCTAATCCCCAGTATGCTTACTGATGCTTTCTGGCTGATATCCTCAGACACACTAATGCAAACGGAAAATAGAAATCCTTCTAAAACCCTAATCAAGAGTCTCTGATAATTTTCCAAGGTTTTCCATTCATCCAAAAAGTTTCAGCTATACCAGAATATCTTACCAAAAATTCTTGAGTCGTGACAGGGTATTTACTACTTCTTTGCTTTGTAAGTGTCATAAAGAAACAAATTGGATTCGTTTCAGTTAGTTTGAAAGGTTTAAGGTTTTCTTTTGCCATCCTATGGTAAAGACATCTTCTGTAAAAGTGGTACCTCCTAAACCAAGACAGTTTTCTATGTGGCTGCAGTGCCTTGCTGCTGTTATTAGAATGTACATTATGAATGACTTACAACTATCAGCTCCATCCCAAACTGGGAATCACTGAGAAAGCCAGTGAGCATTTAAAAAACAAACCAAAAAAATCCTGAAAAATATCCATTAAAGAATTCCCTAATCTTTTGAGAAATACATCTACAAAGCATTTAAATATTTATTTGCAGTTGTCCGCAGAAATACGTCAACTGATCTAGCTTCACAAAATAAAATATTAACAATCTGCAACTCTGAAGGATTTCTATGGTATTTCTTCTTTATGTTATGAAGTGCTGGTAAACAAAAGTAACCTTACCACTTGTTGGGTGAGCATGCAGCATGTTCTCTCTATAATGAAAGATAAAGCAATTTGACTCTGTTTTGTATTATTTTTCACTGTAAATGGACTAATTCCTTTGATTTTCAGGAGGGAAATTATATATGTATTTTTAGACTTGGCATGCAAAAATCAAACAAAGTGAAATCTAAATACGTGCCTTTGTAAGAAGCAGTTCAAACATTGTTTGGTTTACTTAAGATACTAAGTAACAGACTTCCTATGTAACTCATTTAAACAGCACAGATGTTGGGGGAGATGGAGAAACGGGGGGGAGAGACTGTATGAGGAAAGCTGGATTGCTTGCTACTGTTTTATTTCAGACTGAGGCCTTTCGTAAGTTTCTGAAACAACCTGAGGAAAATCCTCCTTAGTAAACACTTCAGGAGGTGATGTTAAACAAGACATTGCTTAAGATTAAGTATGATGAAAGCTTCCTGCTGTGATGTTGTAAACTGATACTCCTACTTGAGATCAGTTTTTAAGGTTCATTTATTTCTAATGCATCTTTCATTTTTACACAAGAATTGAAGTCAGTTGAAGAGTATTTTAATTCAAGGGGAAAAAGAAATCTTCTGCAGTGAGTATAACCCAGACAATTTCAGTCTCACAGGTGCTTTCATAGGCAAAACCAAGTCTTCATTCTGGCACCTGCAGACATGGTTAATTGAAATAGCCACTGTCCCCATCACTAGTTCCTTTATTAATATTTGCAACTGAATGTTAAGTAGTAATTCTTTTATTCAGGCTTTATCATTATTATATTAGAAGTAAATGAAACTGTCTAATAAGCAGTCACCAGTTTGCTGGTAAAATGTCTCCTTCAGTGTCTTACATTTCTGCCCAGTCTAGCTGTTGGTTTTTTGTTGTGTGTTTGCCATTCTTCACAGTTGAAAGAGACAAGCAGATTCAAGCTGGAAAGAACTGGTAAGACAGATGAAAGAACGAAGCGTGAAAAACTACCAATAAGAAAAGTTCAGTCAATTTGATGAAATTTGCGTTTCTATTAATTGTTTAAGAAAGCTCTAGGAGTCAGCTCAGTATACACAAAAGGTCCAAAATGCTGATGTACCAGGTGACTAGGAAGAACATATATGGATAAACAGCCAAACAAAAGTCTCCACAGCACCTAACAAAGGCAAGAAAGCTGTTTGGGGCAAGGAGCTTTTACATACAGGACTAGAACTATATGAAAGCACAGGAAAAGGAATTGATATTTCATTGTGACATCTGGAAGTACATCATATTGAATGACTTATGTGCCCCTATTTATTCTGTCATTTTTATAAAGTGTGAGAAGAGTTTTGCTTTCTTACCAAGGACTTCTATATATTACTGAAACAGCTCAGAGACCAGTATTTCTTTTAAAACACGTGTTAAAAGATGACAACTCCCAAAGGAAATTTGTGGTTGGCATACACACTGGTCACAAATACATGAAGTTTCTAGCCTCTGACATTTTTAAGGAGCCTTCAAAGAGAAGCAAGGAGAACAAAACTGAAGAAGATTATTTTAAAGGTTGAGCTTAATTGTATTTAAGAAAAGGAAAAAAAAGATCTGCTTGCTTGTCATAGCAGGTAACTGGAATAAGGATGTAGGAAATTCTTTTGTAGCTAACGATGTTATAGTCATACCTTGATGAATGAACAGTAATGGATTCACGCAGGTTTGGAAATTCCCCAGTCCTATAAACCACAGAATGGGTCATTTTCAACAAGGATAGTTCTGAAAATTACAAGTCTATTTAGTACATGAGACATGCATCTGTGTGGTTGGCTTAAATAAAGAGGAAAAGTATTTACTGTAAAGACCATATTGAATTCTAGTTTTGAAGTCAAGTTTCTTATATACAATTGGATAGCAGGAGAGCAAACAGAGCTGCTTTTATGTTGTATCTGGGTGCTGCTTTTATATATTGTTTTCTTAGTGTTTGAGACAGCATGTATCTAAGTGCATGCTGCATCAGCTCCATTATTGAAGAAGAGTTGGTGATAATCACTAAAATGAAAGGCAGGTATCTCAGTGAGTTCACATCTGCCACAGGATGCATTTCTAATCAGGTATCCTAAGGAATTAATAACCAATTGTGAGCATAAGATGTAACATCATATTGTGGAGTTAAAATTATACTGAACTTCTGAATCTACTGAGTGCTGGAGGCAGAGCAGTTACTTCCCACCCCCTACCAGGTAAAACAACAACCTAAGTCCATATGATTTAAAAAAAGAGGGAAAAAAAAAAGGTTCCAATAAAAAAGGAAACTTCATATCAAGTACAGCTGTGGGACCTTCTGTTGTTTTCACTGTCTGTAATTTTAAGTTGGGAAGGGTGAGCTGCTGAATGACTTGCCCTATTAACTACGGGGAGATAGGTCTCATTTCACAATCCAATCTAGATACACAGCCTGAACTATCACTAGTAATAACTAAAAATATAAGAGATTATAATCATAAGTCTGCTAAGTAATGTTTTGACCAAGGACATAAAAAAATGGGGCAAAGTATTTTTATACTGACACCCTGTAAGCCTACACTACTTGGCAAATACAAAGCTTTCTTACTTTGCAAAGACTAATCTAGTATGGATGCCTCCCAAAAACCACTGCTAAGAAAACACCCTGCATTAGGGGTGGATAAAATTTTAGGGGAACTTCTCTGTTATTCTCAATGATTGAGAGAGTACTTTGTTAGGTGTCAGTAATTCTGAATAATAATAATGACTGTTCTCACATTTAAAAACATATTAAAAATATTCCACAAAATTTCAGATGACCATAGTGTCATAAAAGTGATGAGACAATGAATAAGAACTAGCCATAATACTACTGACAGTGTGTGAATTTCAGTTATCACACAATTTCTTTTTTTCTGCTTTGTTGGTAAACCTGCTTTAGACTAGGTTAGGTTCCAAACCTATTGACTTGTGATACAGAGGGCACACAAGGGTGGGCTGGCAAGGAGAGGGAACTATTAAGGTTATTTCTGAACAAGAACAATGCAAACCAAAGTAATAAAATGGATAGGATTCCATTATTTGTAAATTTTATTTCTAGTCCATGGTGACAGCTTCCAGGTAAAAGAGTATAAACTAAGGATAAATGACATTTATTTTGGGAGCCGCAGATGCCCAATTCCAAGGTCTGAGACTAGCTATCACATATACTTACTTGCAGACATGTACCAAAAAAGGCAGGGCATGGCATCCATGATAGCTGAGCAATTTGATACCCTGGCAAGCTACAGAAAATTGGTTTCAGTGTTCTTGGTGGCAGAAAGCTTGGTGAAATTATAAAGAAAAGGGGCACATTCCTTAATTTACATTTGCATCTTATTTTCCACTCCCCTTTTCTTTTTGATATTATTACAGAACATTACTTTCATCTACTTACTCTAGAAAACACAGCTTACCAAAAATTTTTTTGAAAAGCATGCAAGCTTCTTCATCTAACTTCTGCTATTTGCAATGTGTGAGTTGCAAGCAGTGGGGGAGCCGTAACAAAAACCACAGAATGGGAGTGTGTGTGTCTATCTTTTCCTCCCATCTATACATGCTCATACATAGCTGTATGTGCTCATATGCTCATACATGAGTAAACCAAGTTTTGGCTTTAATTCAGACAATTGGAATTTTCCACGAGTGCAGCAGAGGTTTCTCTTAGCAGCCCCAGCTGTTGGTAGGCTTATCGTTTCGATAGGAACGTTAAAAGCCACTGGACGTGAGTGCAGTCACATCAGTCACTCCATTATGTGCCGCCCGCCAGGAGAACTGCGCTAGGGATCATGCAGCCCTCTAGCAGAACCTGAGCTCAGGACAGATATTTATTAATTTATAATTACCACAACCAAAAACATCGCATGTTTTGTATTCATACGATGTAAACTCGGACATGGTAAGAAATCCTTAGTAACCAGTAATTAACAAATTACTCTTTTAGTAGTTTTGCCAAGAAATAGCCTTAGGATACCTTATCTAAAAAGTACATAAGCAAATGTTATTATGGAAATGAAACAACAGAACACTGAGTATCTTCACAGTTGCTTGATAACATGCTGCAAAACTGGATACCCTGCACAGGTTATATGAAATTACTGGCAGAAGCTTCACTACCAAAGCTATTTTAAGAAATGAAATAGGATGCATACTAAAAAACTTTCCTGGTTTATTTTGTTTAATTATTTACATCTTTTTACACATAATGGGCTGGATTCTGCTATTTAGTTTGGGGAAAAAAAAACCAAACAAACATTAAAAATCTGGAGAGGTTGTTCACAGAAAACATGACAACAGCATTTCCTCTTGTGCTTTTCAAGGAGAGTACCTGTGCGTTGAGCTTAGGGCACTCCTGATTCTTCTGTCCTTGATTTTGTCCTACTGCAACAGCATAGGTGGCAAGCAGAGTCCAGAGACGCAGGGCTTGCATACAGGCTGCCAACAGAAACCAACCAAATCCTTTTAAGAATTGGTCTGCTATATTATGTGATCTTTGCTCTTCCTGCTGTACAGAAATAAAAGCAGACATGCATGGTACATAGCTACGTCACTCTGAAATTGCCCACGCTTAAAGCTACTCTGATATATTTAAAAACAGAGGAACATTTAACTTGAATTAACCTATTCAATAAAAACTGGTAAATATCTTTATTCCTTCAATGCTGTTGCCAATTCTGTGCTATCAAATTTATATTTTAAAAATACAATTTGTCACAATAAACAGCTGTAAGTAATGCCTCGGCTCATAATCCTGGCTTAAAAACGCAGGCAGAAGACAGTCAGTACTGTTGACAGAAGCTGTGCAGACTTACCAGAGGGTTTTGCAGAGGAGCAGCTGCAGAAGCAAAAGAAAATTCCTCTTGCTTGAGAAACACTAATATAGCAGCACAAGGTGCAGTTGAGGGCGTTTCCAAATACAGCCTGACTAATCCCCGTGCAAAACCCCAGGGTCCTGTGACGCACGTCAGCAATGCACAGCAGTTTGTTATGCTCAGCAGTACAGCCTGACAGGCTTACAGATGATCAGCTGGTGTACCAACAACAAAACCTTTGACCTTCCCTGAATGAACAGCTTTCATGGATGCAGCAGGCACATTTGGACTGCTCTAACAGAGGAAGGCACTTGTTTTCCAAAGCCGACAGATTTCCTACAGCTCGTTGACACGGTCTCAATAACGTTTACATGGGAGCACGCGTTTATTTGTATAGAAATAGCAAATTAATTAATTGATTAATCTTTGCTTTGACTTTAATTATCTGTGTGATACTGAAACAGGAAACCAGGGAGGCTTGTCAGGATTTTTGCCAGACAAGGCGACTCAAGGTGCTGCAGAAGTTTGCCATTAGGCACGCTGCCTGATCACAGACAGTAACTAGGTGACACAGAAGATATATTTAAAAGGAGTCTTTTTTACTGTGAGAGGATGAAGGAAGTATTGTCTAATCTTATTTACACTTTGAAGTTGTGCAAATGCTAGGAAGTGTCATGGGAAGTTAACTCTCGTTACAGCAACAGTGCAAGCTTCCCTATACTATCCCATAATTCATGTTCAACCTCAGGTTTATGATTGCTGTTTCAGGCTGCCAGGATAACCATAAACATGAGGCCAATTCATACGTGGCCAGGAACGTGACCAGTGCAATCGTCAGGATTGAAGCAAGGGCAGGTTAGTAGTGTAACACATACAAAATGCTATAAAAACCCCCTCACATTACCAGGACTCTAGGAATTCATTAATTATGAAACTTTCCTTATAAGGAGGATGTGCAGTTTCTCTAAATTTAAAAAAATCATCAGACTTTTTCTGAATGATGGCTCCATATGTTTTGTGTCTGCATTCCAAATGTAGGCCAGTATGTACTCTGTCAGGATTCCTCAGATTCTGACCTACACAGAGTACTTTCATTTCCTTCAGTTGTGCTCTCTGTGTTTTGACCCAATGAAACAACTAGTGAAACATGCAACTTTCATCAACATTCCTCCTGTCAGAATTGAACAAGAGCCCCCAAAATAGACATGTTAAGGTCTGCTGTATCCTGAAGCAGCAAAACAGTGAAAGGTATGTTCAAAATATAACATAATCCCTGCAAAGTCTATATACAGTAAATCGAATTTACTTGGCAGTGGTATTTGCCAGGATTCATAGCTCCCATTAATCTCCTAGCTATAGCATTTATACACTGTTGTAATAGGTAACATATAGGAAATATTACCTTTTCTAGTCTTTTAATATAGTTATCATGCTTTTGGTTAATAATATTTCCATAATAATGTTTGGGATAGCTATGTATAATGCAGTATCTTGAGTAAATATGAATTATTTGCACAACAAAAAGCGTGGCTTATGTCAGTGCTGGACTTCCAATTTTAAAAAGTCTTCTGAACAATGAAGTAAAATATGCTTGCTAGATGGATCATGTAGTTTAGGAAAAGGCATCACTTTATACATTCAGTTTTCAAAGTACCTGTCTTTGAGCTTGTATATATTTTGAAGGTGACAATGGTACAGATACAAATGAGTTGTGAACGCCTGGGTACTTCTCAGATGTGATTCAGTGAGAAACTTAACTCTAATGCTATCAAGAATTTACAGAAAGTTAGCTTGCTCTTATGAAAGTTGGGGAAACAAACAAAAAATGTGGTTGTTTTTTGTTTGTGTTTTTATTTTTTTTTATACAATTTAAGATAGAAGAAAAGAGCTGCAGAAATTAAGTCCAACTTTTACAGACTAATTTTTGGTATACTTGGCGAATTAGAAAGCATTTTAAATGAACTATTGCAGTGTTAGTAAAAGAGCTAGAAAATGACATGAGCAAATTTTCTGTAAACATTCATACAGCCAACACCTAATTCTAAGAAAAACAACTCCTGTATCTCTAATAAGAATGTACTTTCACTTTAATGAAAATGCCGTATATGAAACTCCTCATGTACCAAACAAGGCAGACTGCCTTTGCAACTCTCAGAAACCTTTGTGTCAAACACTTCAATTACAAGAGTTACTACTGACCATGTTCTGTTACTCCTGATTTGAGTGGGTTGAGCATTTTGTTTACAGTGTTTAACTTCTGGTAAGAAATGAATTAAAATTGCCACTTCTTTTTTCAAGAGAGAGAAACAAAAGTTCAGCATGACATTTCTACTCTCACAATACTGAAGGTCATTTAAATATATTTTAAGAACCACAAACTAAAGAGATGTAGCTATTTTGACAGGTTCTATTTCTATATCAACCTTTTCTCTTTGGCTGAGGGCCACATCTCGACTGCAGAATACTCCACGCAGGAAAAAAGAGAGAGGAAAAGAGAACAACACTTCCAACGTTAGGGGATTTGTCATTCATGTCAGACTAGGAAAAGGTTCAGCTTTATATAGTGGTGTGCTAGGTGAACTTGGTTTGCAGAGATTCAGGATGCTCTCAGAGAGTATGAAGCACTGGAAGTTTTAGTCTGAAGTAAAGAAAAACTGGTTCTGCTGGTCCTTATACACCTCTGCCCTAAGTTGCACCTATTTGTGGGAAGAAATGAAAACAGCACAGATAACTTATGTAAGCAACTCAGTTGAACTTTTTTTTTAAAGTAGAAAGTTGAATACCTCAACTAAACAGACATCAGCTTTTAAAGATCAGGAAAGAGGTCAGTATTTGCTACAAAAATTAGAGGTGAGCGAATCCTGTCTATGGTATAAACAATAGCTAGTGGCTTTCCATGAGCTTACTTACTACCTTTTACTCTTGTCTAGTGAGCCCACTACAACTGAACAACTTAGAATGTACCCTCTGTGTATTTAGCATGTTGCCCAACTTTACTTGAGCAATACCTTGTTTTATTGCAGGGATCAATTTTAAACATTAAGGAACTGTATGTGTTTTCTAATTTTGCTTTTGTCATAAACCTACTTAGTGCAGTTTTTACCAAGCAGACTGCTTGATATAATCTCCACAAGATGGGGAAAACTAACTGAACTGCAGCACTCGGGTACCAAATCCAAGCAAAAGAAAGGAACCAGCATAAAAGAATTTAATTTAAACATGATTTTTATTCATGCCCTAGTGACTGGAGTTAGTGAGCAGCACAGTGGTTCCAGCAATAACTTCTTATATTTTACAAGAAAAGTAAGATAAATATTCAGTTTGATGAAGCTGAAGTAAGTAAATGTTTACAAGGATGCCTTGCAGGAATTTTGGACACCACTTACTTTGGTATTAAAAAATGCTAGCTCTATTTACAGCTGGTATGATGCAATACAGAAATGTTATTTCTATATGAAAGTGTGTGTGTATTATAGAGATGACTCATGAGGAATGTAAGAGATTCTTTAAACAGAAACATACTAAAGACTGAATTCATTAAATTGTGATAAATCCAGAGAAGACACAGACTAAGAAGGGGACGTCTGAGTGGTTTTAAGACTCAGCAGTAGCATTTTAGCTGAAAATTTGTGTTGCCTACTCAGCTACCGTATTTTAAAAAGGAAAAAATTAATGCATGCACAGAACAGATTAGAGGAAGTAAACACTATATCACAAGACATATTTAGCAGCTGTATTTGATAGAGATCAATCTTTCTTTATAATACAAGGAAAACTTCTTAATTATCTACAGTCTGACCATTTATGACTATTGAAGACAAAGTTATTAGTGCTAACACATACACTCAAATGTACAAAGAACAGCTAAACTTCTTAAGTATTTATTTTTGTCGTGTTTAATATAACAATCACTATGACGTTGCACTCGCTCTTTCTGACCATGTGTGTTGTACCTGTCTTGTGAAACCCGTGGGGCATGGGTGGAAGCACTGGTCTCAGAAAATGACCCTAACTCAAGAGCAGGTTTTACTTTAAAAATAAGGTAAGAGCTGGGTTTCTTGGAGTTCTGCAAAACTCACTTGGGCAAAGGAAGTCCTACTGACTTTTCACTTTACTCGTGTCCTGGAAGAGTTTGTTACCGTGTGCAGAACCAGTTCTGAAGATTCTGGGACTGAATGAATACAGCTCATGGCAGGCATCTTTTGCCTCCAATTGTATATTAGGGGAATCATCTCATCTTTGAGCTTTGCTCCCACTCCCACACTTTGGAAAGTATTAACCTTTGAAACTGACAGGTTTTAAAAAAAAAAAAAGTTATGTATTGTTTAGTAACTGGTGAATATCTGGAAATGATGAAGTGATCTTCAGTCCATAACCACTTATTTTGGTAATACCAGTCTATAAATGATATCCTACCTGAGCCAGAATTTAAGCTGATGTTTCTTTCTTAACCATTCTCCTCCCCGTGCCAAAAAAAAAAAATATAAAAATATCCTAAATGTAAGCAAGCTCAGATCAATACTAAGAAGTTACTATATTATGCTCAAATTTCACAAATAGCTTCTAAAGCACTAGAACTGAAAGAAGAAATCAAGGTTGTGATACTCACTCAATCCAGGGCAGAAGAAAACTGAGCCTTTTTTCTTGGCCTTCATACTTACATTTCACTGTATTCTTACCAATACTTTCTGGATAACCCTCTTTATAAGCCCATTATGCACTTGCAACTTAAATACCAAATGCACTTCTGGTTTCCCTAACTTATGGGGATAGAGCAGAACTAAAAAAGGCCTTGAGAAGGGCAGTAAGGATGAGCGATAATACGAAAAGCTTCTATACAAGGAACAATTGAATAGAATAGAATTTTTCAGCTTAAAGAAGAAATGATTGGATGGCATAGAAAAGGTCAATAGGGAAAGACTGTTCACTATTTCTTGCCGTGTAAGAGGTAGAGGTCATCAACTAAAATTAACAGGAGGCATGTTCAAAACAAATGAAAGGAGTCAGCTACAGGTCACACAATTAAGTAAAGTAGTAAGATGTGGTATTACTTTCTGGTGATACTCTAAGTTTACACAGCCTTATAAAGGTACTGGATAACAACATGAAAAAAGCTCATCTTAAATTACAGACACTGTCTCTGAAATGCAAACTGCTGGAGGCTGGGAAATCCTTCTGGAAAAAAAAAAATCATGACAATTTGTCCCATTCTTATGCTTTCCCTGCGCCTCTGCTACAGACCACTGCTGGACAGATGATACTACCTGCACCAGCAAGATCTTTCATGGAAGGTAAGTCAACAGTCCCCATTTGTAACATGGGACAATAGTGAGAACCATTTGCTCTTCATGATCGTGCTTCAGTTTAATTTCAAGTATCTTATTTTTTACCCCATCCTTCCTTTTTCCTACCAGCTCCTCTCCAGAAAGCACACATACAGAAAACTCATTTTGGACACACTAGAATTTTTGAATTTGAGTGGTACGCTCTTTTTCCTTTTAATACTGCTATGGTAACAGGACAGATGTTGGAGTGTGGCTATCTGAAAGGTCCGCTTCCCTCTCGTGTTACACAGAATCTAACACTTACTGAAAGAATGCTTACAGGTGAGGTTGTTGGTACAACTAATCCTGCTTCAAAATACCTAGGCAAACAGTACAGAATTCTAAGAACTGGCAGTATGTAGATACTGTGGTATTTATAAATTCTTAATTGGCTCTCAGGTGTGCAAAGCTCACCTTGCATAATAACGTCATTTTGATATATACTATTTTTACCCCAACTGTACATTTGCATGTATACTTTTTATAATTAAATATCCTATATCTATATGCACATACGTTGAAAGAACTGTAAACAAGTGCTTGTTGCCCTAGAAGCTTCCCATGTAACATGATCTAGAATGGAATTTGCATTAAGCCCAAGGCCTGGACTGAAGCAGTTGCTGCTGATTCTCTTTTCTTATCTGCTTCTAAGAAAAAAAATCTGCTTAGATTTTTTTTCACTAAGCCTAAGAATGCTGTATCTAGATCAAATAAACTCTGACCCTTGAATGGCAGAGTTGCAGGACCCAGTTTGAAAACAAAGTCAGCAGGACAAAGTTTAACCTACAATGCATTACCAGACACTAAAATTGTGATGGAAGAATGTCGTGCTAACACAATATTCCAGTTCAAGTTACACATTGAGACTAAGTTTTTAACTGTTATGATCTCTGTGAGTACAGACCCTTCTTTAAATTTCTTGAAAAAAAGAATACATTAAGTCTAAAGATGAAATACAGATATCATACACCCATTTTAAAGGTAATAGGCAGCATGATGACATGATGGATTGTTTCACCTCTGTGTCTCATTGCTTTATGGGTGCTTCTGACTGCTAGATCTGTTCAAAGATGCAACTGGGTGCTCCTTGTTTCTTGTGTCTCTGTGTATTTGCACTCTGATATGATATAGGACATGTTCAAAATCAGTCTGTAGTAACACTACCACTACTATACTTTGTACTACAACTACTGCTAATGTACCAATACTGCTACTGCTTTGTACTGATTCCTACCCTTCAGTTTCATATACAATTTTTCCATGGTAACATGGAAACCAGACTGATGTTTACCTTTAATTGATTCATGTTGCAAAGCAGATGAAATCCACCATAATAGGTGTTGCATTAATAACTTAAGTGTAAAAATCACACTTTTAGTCTGACAACTAGTAACTTTCCAACAAAGAAGGAAAGCTTTAAAGGAACAGGGTTAATGGTACATTTCAGTGGTCTTCATTCTGTCAGCATTAAGGGGGAGTAAAACAAACTCCTAGGTAAAAACAAAAACTCTAATAAACTTGGATTATTTCAGTGATCCAGTTTGCAAAACAGAGTTCTTTATATTAGGATGCATGAACGAAGCTACAGCTAGCAAGTGGGGAAACAAGTAAGAACAAGTACATTTGAATGGGAATCTTTCTTCATGGCAAAAGCAGCTCAAAAAATCTGAAATTCTATATTAAGACACCTAATGAATCTTCAGTGTCCAAGTCTGGGCCTTGACCTACTCCTTTAAAAAAAAAAATATTACAAATTAAATAAATTAACTTTTTTTTTTTTTTTAAAGGTTGGTATATATGAAAGCAGAAAGCACGTTTCCTTCTAGCAATAGGCATTATTTACATAATTTATAGGATTGTTATTAAAAATTATTTTTATAATTATTTTCTGAGATAAGTCAGTGCAGTTCTGTATTCTTTTGTGGCATTGCTGAACAAAAAGAATATAGTTACTTTTAGTAGTGGTGTCTTCTTTGACCTGTTTGCTGCAACCTTAAGCATATGTCCACTTGTACTGAAAAATGCCTCATCTTTTTTTTTTAACATTCAAGTAAAACACTCTATTGAGAGAAGGATTAGCCAAATTAGAGAAATCCAGTGGACTTTTAATAAGTACTGATTTTTTTTAGTCTTAAACAGTCAGAAACTCCACACAATTAATTTAAGATAGAGGTGACCAACACAACAGCCACAGATTCCAATTTAATGGCACGGTGCCAGTTGAGCTGCTGCGTGATTGACATGGGACTGAAAACCTGCCTACTGCAATCATCCTAAGTTCTGTGATGTTTTACAGCAGCTGACCATTGGGGATTGATTACTTTTGGATAAGAGAAAGAAGCTAACATTCAGCAACTGGTCAACATAATGGCTATACAAAAACTTCTGCTCCAGGAAGAAATAGTCACTACAGATGAACTGCTGCACAGTAATGTCACTGCAAGAAGGCCAGGGGAAAAGTTAGACTTCATGTTCTTTTATTTTCCACATCCTCCACAACATTATACTTACCCAACTCTTGCCCAGTCTTATCTAGCCTTATATGTCTTTGCATGCTGGTTAGGAAAGGAGGCCAGGAAGAATAGTTGTGAGCTATTCCTACCTCTCAGTTACATTTAGCATGTGATGTGATCAGCCAAATTTCAGTGCTGAGTGTCTGACAAGCAGCAGAGACATAGCTGCTAGTCTAGGCTACCCTAGCAGTTCAGTTGTACGTGTCTGACCTGGAGTCAGGTAGTGGCCAAGAAATGCCAGTTGTTGTGGGACAGGATTTCTTAGATGACAGGTTACTTACAAAATAGTGTATACCCATCTTCGGAGATCTACCCTGCAAATGGATACAAAATTCTCACTAGTGCCACCTGCTGCTCTACGCTGTCTGCTGCAGCTCAACTAGCTAAAATGTAAATCCTGAAAGGTACCATCTGACAAATGCACCAGATTATAGCAATAAAAGCTAACGGTGTGCTTCTCTTCCAATATTTTTTTCTAAAACTCTCTCCAAGACTTTCTCTTCATATTAAGTGAAGAGTATACTATAATATACTTGCACAAAATATGCTTGCATATGCACACGTGGAGGAAAGAAAGGGGGCTGATGGCTTGAAGGCTATTAACATGCATTTCAACCAGCCAACACAGAAAAACACGATGTATTCTGCATTATGCAAATCATTCAAGTGAAAACAAAAGGTAAGAGGCAGGTATTCTATTTTTATTTTTTTTTAAGGAAGACCTTCAAAAGTTAAGGTATTTTAAAAAAGTTTCCAGACTTACAGAAATTGTGACATTTTTACATTTACAGGGACATTTAAAATTGCTGTTGAATTTACAGCTAGTATTCTCCTGCCTATAAATGCATGGATCCATACCCTGGGTCTCTTCAATGCCTATGAATTTAGATATTTTTTGTAAAGTTCATAGTTCTTGTTATCTCAAGACTGTCTGTTGAAATGCTATGCAACTTTAATTCATAATAGGAACAAATCTGCAATGATATGTATATTCAGACAGTTAGAAAACCTTCTTACTGCTTATACTGTTAGTTAAAGGTAACATGTTTAGTACTTGCAGTATTTGCTATTGGTCTTGATCTGTAAAAAGAATTTAATAGAACTGGAGAAATATCACTTGAAAATATGACTTAACACATACTGAGCATTTATGAAAAGGTAAACATATTCCAGAGCAGAATGATTCACTGAAGGACTGCTTTTCTGACTTGGAGAAAGACTTTTTACAAAAGATAAAAGAAAGCAGCAAACAAACTCTTCTGAGCTTATACCTACAATATATATATCATATCTTGACATTTATTTTTATTTACCACTTGGAGCTCAGTTTTCAGATGTAGTTCATCGTGTTTTTGATAACTGTTATGATGAGGATAAATCAGTTCTAAAGAAACTAATGCAGCATTAAAGATTTAGTTGATCTTCCCATACTTGTTCCTTGTAAGAATATATGTTTCAAGACCTACTGAATTAACCAACCAAAAAAAAAAAGACATTGGCAGTTTCAGAAAATTAAAACCTACTTCTGAAACAGATGGTTAAAGTGTAGGATCAGCTTATTATACTAAAGAAAGTAAAATATTACTATGTACATAACCTGTATAGTAGACTACTTTTTGATTCTTAACAGTGTTACAAGAAAACACTGAAAGTGAGTCCGTTTTTCTTCTCCTAGGATCCAAATTTTTTAAAATTCCAACTGGATTATTTTACAGTGACGACAAAAACCTATTACAAATATCTAAGTTGTATCAACATGAACTATGCTTTAAGTGTTTTTCCTGGCCTGTGTAAACTTGCTCTACAAGCCACATTCTAGGTTATTATATATTATGATTATCTATGCAAAAAGCCTGTGGGCAACACAACCTTGTTTTAGTAATGCTGGTGTTATCACTTTGTCAGTGAGATTTTTCTATTGAGGAATACAGTCTAAACAAACCCCAAGTTTAATAGAAATAGTTATATGACATCTCTAGTACTCTTACTGAATTTAACTTTGTTTTAAAATGTTATCAGTGTTCTAAAAATTATTCTGATACTCTAGTTGCTAGTAATGTAAGAGCTCTCAGACACATGTCTATAGGTGGGGGCAGTATTAAGTCTCAGGAGTTCTTTCACTTTTCACTACTTGGGTTAATGTCACAGCACCATTCTTTTGGAACAGTATTATTCCCACATGGATCACATAACTGGATAGCTCTTGAAGTCATGACATTTTAAATATTATCACTGCAATACCCAGAAAGTGACAATGATGTCCTGCAGTGGTATTAAGAGTCCATGTTCCTTCCATTCCCCTTTTATTGATCCCAGTTTGCTTAGGTTCAAACTCTTCTTCATACTTGTAAAGGAAAAAGTACATATGAAGGAGTTTCACATACTAGCCACTTAGATTCTTGAAGGATAGCTTAACGCTACATATTACATACTCCTTTACTTCATTCTCCACTTGGAGGCCATCAATGTCTCATACCAGAGTAACGTCACAGTTACTATAACAACTAGTTAATAGCAACAAGACTAGAATAAAGAAGTGGAGTGGTATGTGATTGCTGCCAGTTGTAAAGGTCTCTGTCCTTCACTGGTGGCAGAAATGCTCTGATGCCTTATGAAACAAGGAGCCAGTCTTGCTAGAGACAGGCAAGTAAAAGAAAATAATAATAATAAAGAAGTCTTCCCCATACAAACCCTATGACAGTCATGCTCACAGCATATGTTTCTTTATTTCTTAGGAAAGCAGATAAATAGCAGTTACCTCACTTCTTATTCATTTGCTTATTTCTCTCCAGGTAAATTCTAATACTGCACAAATCCATGCTTTTGTTTTTCTCCCCCAGCATATTAAAAAGGAAACTGGCCAGAGACATTTAACAGTGGCTGGGTGAAAAGTGTCCTGTAAAATCAGAAACTGCTTTTTAAGTTGATCTTTAATTTGCTTTTGTTGAAATTTGATACAAAGTCTGGTTTTCAGGTAATTAGATCCTCTCACTTTGGGGACACAGTGGAAAAATAGACAAATGTAACTTAGCATTTGCCCAGTTTTCAGGAAAATAAACTTGAGAGATTAAGTCTCAGTGTAAGGTATTCTACTATTTTGTTTTCAACCAGCTCTATAGTGTTTCTCAATCCTTATAAGATAAATACAATAAAAAGCTCCAAAATTTAAGAGTGAGAAACAAACTGCTGAAAAAAACCCCAAGGTTCTAACAACTTTGTTGATGAAATAGACAAACAACAAAAAATGCTATTACTCCATTAAGCAGTTTTTCCTACATTAACCCTGTATTTTAGTCAGCATGGGCCATTCCTTACAGATGAGCATTTTCAAAAGACTTAGGAGACATCTTTCACTCTAGGTTGTGAATACCTGTTTTCTTCTGAGTTTCGAAAGGCTTTGTAAAGAATAAGCAAGAAACTGAAGTCTATTGTCAGCAGAATTGATTTGCTTTATAGTTTGCATTGCAAAACTTGCCTGGGGCCTGAAAAATCCAAAAGACTGAGTGTTACTTGCAAGGTTTAATCTCTTTTTAAAGTAGCTCTTGAACATTACCTAATAAGTTACTTTAAGAATCTAATTAGCTCTTAACCTTCTCTTTATATTAAAGTTAGCAACTTTGTAGCTAACTTTTACTTTCACCTGACTGTAGGAATACTTTTACAGTTTCACAGAAATGGCAATTTGGCTGTGCAAAGTAACACAGAAGGCTTTGGGAGGTAGTTTTTTCTTAACACACAGAGTAAAACTTCACGTCACTGGCGATACGTTTACTGTTAATGCCTCTGTTACTTCAGGAGTGGAGCTGACGTAAATCTGTCTACATTTATCAGTGCCTAAAGGAAATTCCCAATTTGCAAACTTCAGACAGTTAATGAAAACATGGTATTAATATTTTAATTCCAAACTCGAGCCTTTGCTTCCAAATAAGATGTAGTCATTTTATAGTGTCTTTATTAAGCTTAAATTTGGGTACCAGGCTAATTACTTTGTGAAAGAATTAATCCACTGAAATTTTAGCATTTAAGCACTGCTATAAGTCAGCTTTCTACTTACATTTGAGTCTTATATTAATCTAATTTTATTTTAACTAAGAAAAAAGTCAAAAAATTTATTGCTGTAGTTAGTCATAATGTAAGAATACTTCACTGGTGAGAATTAAAGTCACATAATTAAGGTGTAAATAGTCCTGCTCCCTACTGATTTTGAAAAAAGTTATGAAACAAAGTAATTTTGAGTCTAATGGGGGTATGAACCCAAAGAAAATATGAACCAAAAAAATCTACCAAAACCACAAGAACAATCCCCTAATTTTAATCTAACACAGAAGACCAGCCAGGTATAGCAACTTTTGTCTTAGAAAGAATAGATATCAATAAAGCAGTATTGTTCTCCACTCCCCCACCCCCAACTTACACTAAATTACGGACTGGAAATATCACCTTCTCCCTAAAGCTCAAAGGAAGGTCTCTCTCCTGATAAACTAAAACAGACACGATGTCTTGTAGATGACAAATGTTGAATCAAGTCTGCATTGGTAGATAAAACTATTTCAGGAAGTTCTCCAGAATGCAGCATACTCAAGTAAAACAAATACTTAAACACATTTTTGCCCTTATTTAACAAACTAAACTCCTTGGTATGAAGTTTACATGCTATTTAACTTATTTCAAAGAAATTTCACAGCCTGATTACATGTGTCCACTGAAAATACTCCTTAAGGAAATAAGACGACTTGCAGCTGATGAACTAAGTATGTCTGTTAGCTGAGGAACCTGCCAAGTTGAATAGGGGCTGAAATGCTAGCTCTCCAAGTGAGCAGATAGTAGTAATGAGTTACATTCAATTGGTAAAATGTTTCTGTATGAGAAAGTGGACATGCAACGAACAAGCTGTTTTTACCTTGCAATTTAAAGTTGAGAAAAGCTCTGATCATAAAAGCAGAATTTTCAAAAGTATCTATTCAAGATCACAGCTCTGTGTCCAAGAACATAGCTCTGAAAATGTTATTTTCAGAAATTCACTTACCAGAAATCAATTTAACATTGGCATAATAATTTTTTTTCCCCTACCAAAGGCAAAGTCTTTGCGACAAAGTTAAAAGTTAAAGTCTTCCCAGGCAAAACACCATTTAAACATTGTACAGAAAGTTAATGAAAATACACATTTAGCAATTAACAGGCACTTTCCGATCTAGAGCTCAAATGGGATATTGTGAACAGGAGTTGGTGAAACTACAGGACCTGCCTTTTGATCAGGCTTTTAACTGTTGTTATTTTATTGTCCACATAACTCTGAAGTATATTCTAATATTACAGTACTAGAATTAAAAAAAAAAAACCCAACAATTTATTCAGTGTTATGCCACTGTAAGTTTTCAAATGAGTTTTGTAAAATCCTACTATAGAGTCCAAAGCTCTTTTTTAAGAAATAGATCTAAAACTTCTCTGAAGTGGCAATCCAAACTTCCTGCTCTCCCACAACCTGTTTTAAGTGGGCTCAAAGAAACTAAAAAGCAAGACACTCCCCCTCCAAATTGCTGAATGGTGTGACAGATGACTGGAAACAGCATTAAATTAGTTTTTCAAGGGTAAGTATGATGACTCTATGATTTATAAAAACATAAGAGTGGAATTCTTCTCTGGATCCACATTATCACAAAGTGCATTGTATGATGCATCCCATGGCCAAGTAAGGAGTTAGCCAGCTCACAAGTTACATACAGAATCCTAGTTCTTAGCAAAATCTATGCTTCCATGTCTAATTAAAAACATAAAGCTTTTAGTAAGGTTTTAGAGGGAAGATCACAAAATATCCATTGGCTAACATCATGTGACTTGCTGATTTCAGTTCGGTTCTTCAGTACAGCGGTGTCCAAATCAGAAACTCAAATTTTGAAGGATTTCATCGTAACCAGCATATTGTCTAAACTAAGACCTTTTACCACCCACTTACTGCTAAGCAGATATTTAAATAACACCCTAAATAACAAGTTTAACAAGGGCAGTAGAGAGACCTCCATCTTCCTTTTATAGTAACCACGAACAGACATTTCCCAGTTCCAACACATGGCTGAACATCCCCCTGCCCCCTTTCAAACAAGTGACAAACAGGCTTTTGAATTACCACCGAGACCTACACCTCTGGGACAGACAGGCGGGGGCAGAGCACTTTCCGTGCTGTGGTGCACCGGCTGTGCCCGACTCCAGCGTCTGTCCTGAACACAAACTGGGCTCAACTCCCCTCCTCTGCTCCTCGCCTCAAGGGCTGGGCACACGACACAGCCCCGCTCCCCTGCAGAGGGGCGTTTGGCGCCAGCCAGCAGGGGCACTGCCCGCAGCAGGACCTGCGGGGCAGTCCGTGAGGGAGGAACCCGCGGGCTTCGGGCCGGGGGGTCGCTCCGTGAGGGCGGCGTGTGCCGGGCCGCGGCGGAGGGGTGGAAGGAGAAGAGCCCCGGCCTCCTCTGCGCCCGCCACCCCAGCTCTCGGCCTCTTACCACGTACCATCTCGATGATTTTGGTCTTCCTGCCCGTTTTCTTCTTCATGGTGAAGATGTACTGGGCCAGCACCACCCCGCCCACCAGGACGCACACGCTGGCGCTGGCCACCGCTCCCATCTTCGCCACGGCGGTCCTGTCCATGGTAGCTCGCAGGGGTGCGCCGAGAGCCGCTACGGGGAAGGGGGGCGGCCCCCGAAGGAGGGGACAGTGGGGGTGAGTGTCCCTCAGCACCGGCCCCAGCAGCGCCGCCCCGACCGCCAGCCCCGACAACGACTGCGCCGCGCGCCGCCCCCCTCCGCACGCGCCCCGCCGCCCCGGCTCCGGCGCGGGCTCCCCGCGAGAGGTCACGTGCGCCGGGCCTGCGGGCGGTACCATGCGGGAGGGAAACGGGGGGGGGGAAGCAAAGGGGGAGAGCCGGTGAAGCGAGGCGCCATAGGGAGCGCCCTCCAGGGCGAGAAGTATCTGTGAGGGCTTTGACAAGGAAAAGCACGACCCGCGAGGTCAGGTTTTCCCTCAGGAAGCACAAAAGAATGCCTTCCTTCTTTCCTTCCACCCCCCCTCCCGGGAAGAAATGAGAGAGCCCAGCCGGCCGTCACGCCCGCCGCTTCCCGAACTGCGTTTCCCAGGGCGGAGATCCCGCCCCGATGGGCCGGGCAGGGCGGGGTCGGGCGGGGCGGGGCGGGGCGGGGCGGGTAAGGTACTTATGGCGCCGTGTGAGAGGCTGGAGATGGCGGCGGCTGTGGGGAGCGGGCTGTGAGGGTGCCGGTCTGTATCTCGCCTTGCGCTTCGCCTCGAGGCTGCGACTGAGGGAGGAGGTGCTGCGGCGAGGGGGACTGCTGGGGCCCGCGACGTGCCTCCCGGTAAGTGTCCGCCGGTGTCTGTCTGTCTATCTGTTTTCCTTCTCCCGCTCTGGGGGCGTGTGTCTGTGCGGGGCTGGGGCGGAGGTGCAGCGTGAGGGGCTGTGTGCGGTGAGGGCTGTGCCGCCGCTCGGCTGCAGGGTGCACAAGGATGGAAGCCGCCTCAGGTGAGGAAAGAGGTGTTTCTGTTTGCTGGACGCGGTTTCCCTGCAGAAGGAAGGAGCGGGCTGGCAGGCTGTGCGTACTGTGGGGGAGGTGAGGAGTGTGCCCCTCAGCTTTCCCCCGCCCCAGGGAGGACCGCAGGCTCAGCTCGGCCGCCCCTCACCTCCTCCCCGGGCTGGGGACCGCCTGTGTTGGGTTTGTCCCACTCGTGGCGGGGTGCAGGCGTGGAGCTGTGAGTCCTGAACGAGGGTAACTTCATTGCTAAGCTGCCTACGAAAGGATTAGTCTCCTCTCTTCCCCCCTGCCTCCCCCCTGCTTAAAATAACAGGTAGGGAGAGGAAAAGCTGATTTGTGCCTTGTCTGACCGAGTTCTTTAGCTCTGTCACTAGGGCATGTTCAAGGCGATTACTCGGTGGAGGTTTTGATGTTGCCTGTTTATGTCCTCAATTGCTTCTTGAAATATAAATTCCCTTGCAGAAGAATTGCATCAGAATCTTTTTTTCCCTGGTGCACCTTGTTAAGAGAGAAAAATCTCAGTTCTGTGGCTTTGAAGACTTATATTACTTTCTTAATGTTACAGGAGGCTTTTAACAATTTAAAAAACCCTGTTACTTTTTATTTATATAACAAACAGCGTCTATTGCAACTAGTTTGTAAACACGCAACAAAGTTTCCTACAGTTGTTTTTAAAACTGCCTAACCAGAAACCCATGGCACCTGAAATTAACTGAAATTAGCCTGAAATGCAGCTCACACTAGAGCAACATATATAAACAGTTGTATCTATGTAAGTATACACTTTAACAATGGTTTGTTTTGTTTTCAGTGAAGAAGAATGTCCTTGTTTAAAGCTAGAGACTGGTGGTCCACCACACTTGGAGAAAAGGAAGAATTTGACCAAGGCTGTCTCTGTGTTGCTGATGTTGATAATAGTGGCAGTGGACAAGGTAAATTCAGAATTACGTAGTTGCTGGCTTTTAAGCTACACAACTGCAAGTTTGCTTTGACCAATGCATACTGCAAGCTTGTTAGCCAAGCTAGTTGGCTAGCTATTTTAAAGTCTACTACCTTTAATGTGTCCTTCTAGAGTTAAGAAGACAAATTCAATGCCGTTTGTCTTTGTATATTTGTAGGTTTCTAAACATCTTAATTTTTGCTTGTGTTCAGTAGTAATTTCTCTCGTGTCTTATTCCCTCCATGGTAGCCATCTTTAAAAAAAGACATTTTCAGTTCGTCATGGGAGCAAACACACATTGTAAGTTGTTGAAAAAACTTCAGGGAAAAAAAAGGAAGGTGAGAGCTAATAAACTAAGAATTTAGAAAAACAACCAGCCTTTTTTGCCTGGAAAATAAGGGGCTATTGAAATGACTGAATAAACCCTGCTTTTCTACATAGTCATTAATACTTTGGAATGATCTTTGCTGTCAGGGAGAGTCTCTGTGTGTTTTTGTGGTTTTTAAAAAATTAATAAAATACTTGGGTTTGTTCTCTGACACACTCATGCTCATCCTGGAAGTCTGTTTTTGCTCAGGAGAGGTACTTGAGTTTGATTTCACCATTGCCACACTCTTATAAAATTATTCTTATTTTAGATTGCTCATTTTCAGGAGGATTTGAAGAAAGTTACTGAGCTGTTACTGGTTTGATGTACAACCTTTTCCAGTAGAAAGTCATAGAATAATTTAGGTTGGAAAGACCTTTAAGAACATCAAGACCAACTGTAAACTTAACATTGCCAAGTCCACCACTAAGCCATGTCCCATGGTGTGATATGTGTATGCACAAACCCAAAATGTAGAAGCTGAAATTCTGAAGTACTCTTCAAAACTAGAATGGGATTTGTTAAGAAGTGTGAACATCGATCTAAAATGGCGGAATAGTAACAAGGGTCAGTGCCACCACCATGATGATTGCCATATTGAACCCTTTGCTGATGGGTTTTCAGAAATTTGCAGAAAAACTACTTGCTAATCTTAACCTAGAATACAGAGCATAATCAACATTAATTAAATCATGTAATTATTCTTTTTAGGGTGTTCTTTGAAGCATTTTCGCAGCTAATGGAATTCCACATGTGCTATTGTATTCTTTATGTTGGTTTTTTTAGATAAAATTATTGTGGGCAGTTATATGGGATATCTCCGGATCTTTAATCCACATCCTGTGAAACCTGGAGATGGAGTGCAACCCGAGGACTTGCTGTTGGAAGTGCAGTTACGAGAACCGATACTGCAGGTGGAAGTGGGAAAATTTGTTTCGTAAGTCAACAGCAGGCTATGTTGCTGTTTATTTAAGGCTTAAAAGTGATTTTCTTTCTTTGTTTTGGAGAGTGAGTTTTCAGTTTCTAGATAGGCAACTATTAAGCAGATCTATGAATACTGTAGTATGCATTTGATCTGTTTCTTGAATCACTGTGATGTGAGAGAATTTTTACTCAATGTATATGTGGAGGATAATCTTCCAGATACTTGTACAATTTTTTAAAGTATGTGGAATGGGAAAAAGTTTATATTGAAAGCTTTTTTAGGTGTTGAGAAAACTCGAGCGACTTGTTATGATCTAAGATGTAATATTGGTCTGTTGTGTCGGGTTTGATAGAGGATTGAAGATCTTTAATTCCAATGAATTTAGTGGAAATAAGTGGCCAGGAAGAGGGGAGATACTATGACTCTAAGGAAAAGGCCTTATATTTAATTGGCTGTAAGACAATCTATTTAGGATAACTTCATTTTAAAAATATGAGGGGAAAAAAACCCAAAACAGCAAATGGATATGAGGATCATCACTCCAAAAAAGTATTATACATCAACCACATAAATGACTTCTTTTTTTAAATTCACTTTTGTACTAGCTGCATGGAACCTAAATTAATTAAATTATAGGGCAGAAGTCATAAACTTGGAATCCCGTGTTTACACTCTTCTTCCCCCAAACCTAAGTAGTATTTTCTGCAGAGTAAGTTCTTGTGCTGTAACTGTAGAAAATGTTTTAGAACATTTCACAGGGTAAGGTATTAGAATTTCTGTGCAGGGTCACTCCCTGAATACTTGAATAAAAGCAGAACAGTTTCCAGCTGATGTAGGTCTTTAGGCTTGTGGCCTTTGGTCTCAGAGCACAAGTCTTTCCCATGGTTAGTACAAGTTTTTGTCTCATTTTAAAAATTAAGTTCATGCTGCAGTATTGTAAGTTAATTTCCAAACTAAAATGAACCCTCTAAGAACATTTAATTGGCTGTAAGAGAATCTACTTAGGAAAACTTTATTTTTAAAATGAGTTCTTAATTTGCAAATTAAAATGAATCCTTTAACTTCTAATACTGCAGCATGAATATATGAAGATGAGTTTTTCTGAGTTTTTATGCTAGCATCTAACACCCAACCCTTTGGCTTTGGCCCACACCTGAAAGTAATTTCAACAAGTTACTTGTATTTTATCTTATATGCATTTTATGTGGAATTTATCTGAAAACAGACTTTTTAACCTTCTTTGCAGTGGTACTGAAGGACTTCACCTGGCTGTATTGCATTGCAGAAAACTCTGTGTATATGCTGTTTCAGGTTAGTTCACAAATACAAGCTTTCCAGCAATTTAAAGTGTATTGTAAAGTCTGGATTAGGTTAAATGCTAAACTTGGTATATACAGTGTTTGCTTATCACCCCTGCAGCTGCAGTCCTGTTCTCTCACTTATGCATGAAGAGGAAACATTAGTAATTTGTTAACCATTGGCAAATATCTAGAACTGAGATTTGCTTATCTGCTCAGTGCTTGAGCTGCTGTGATGTGTGATGGTCTGTGGTTGGTGTAGTGCTTTAAATGACTAGTTCTCATTACAGTTTTAGGAGTGAGTGTTGCTGTTCAGCGTGCTAATCAAAATGGTGGTTTAATGACAACTTGCTCTTTTAAAATGAAACAACTATGATTGTTTCTGAACTCAAAAATCCAGTTAACTTTTTAGAAAGCCACAACATTGGTAATGTAGCTCGAGAGAAGATAGGAGGTTAATAGTGGTAAGAAGTTGAAACTTTTTTTCCTAAACCCTTTTTCTTCTACTGCCTTTGTCTGGAAATTAAGGGCTGTGTTCTCTCTGTATATAAAAAGGCAACTCACAAAGCACCTATTCTGTGCATTGAGTTCTCTCTAACATATGCTTAATGCAAAGCACAGAATTAAGATTTATTAATTGTACCCCTGTCTTCAAAAATCAATAGACAACTATACATTGGTCACTTTCTCTGTGCAGGGACAACTGTGGCTCCTTTTGTTATAAGAGCACTGTTTTCTTGTAGGAGCAGCTCGCTTCCTATTGACAGCCTTGTAGGCCAATAGGCTACAAACATGTGCCCTCTTTTCAGATTCTGTTTGTTTTCTAGTTATCTGACCTGGAGACACTTGTAAAATTGGTCTATGTTGAGGGGTGATACTTTGAAATGTACTGCAGTTTTCATCCTTTCCCTTCTCTGTAACAGTGCTTAAGTCTTAGGATTGTAGCCTACCAGTACAATTTAGCATACCAGTACTCGGTGAGGAACTTGGTGGTAGCAAGGGTAAGTTATGTTGCTGGCGGCTAGATTAAGGTGGAGCCAGGGAAACCCAAGGAAGAGTAGACACACCTGCCAGGAGCTGGCAGCTCTAGTGAGCAAGGCTGATGTGGCTTGGGCATTGCCAAGAGCAACCATGGGCAGTTTAACTGCTCTGGGGAGCATGAGTGACTGGCAGGGCTGTAAACAGGGCATGGTGCATCAGCCAGTGTGTGGTGTGGCAGTTTGTGCAGAAGGGCACATGGGGTGGGCCCTGGGGTTGCAAGTGAAAAATGTTGGTGCCCAAGTTACCCTTTGTCCATTTTACCAGTTGGAGGAAGGGGGCAGCCAGAAATAGCTGTATAATGTGTATTAACTCCTGGCTATGTGGCTGGTGCTGTTGTGAGGGCTTTGGCTTTTATGACTATGGGACATTCTTCAATAACTGTAACCTGCTGGGGGGATGGAATCCACCTGTCTAGAAGAGGTAGGGGAATCTTTGGTAGCAGGCTGGCCAACTTTGTGAGGAGGGCTTTAAACTGAGGGACTCGGGGTAGGGTCCAAAATGGCAATGCTCATGGCATTGCATCCAATGGAGGAATAAGACAGGCCAAGCAGAGCAGTGACAAATGTTCTTTAGTTGCCTCCCAAGATGAGAACCAGAAGACCAACCACCTCAATGGTGTGTATGGCTGTGGTGAATCCTCTTGCACCCCTTCAGGGAAACCTGTGTGCTCTCTGAAATGCCTGTACACCAACGCATGCAGCATGAGGAACAAACAGGAACAACTAGAGATCTGAGAGCGGTCACGGGGCCATGATCTTGTTGCAATTACAGTGACATGATGAGATCATAGATGGCCATGTACTTTTCAGGAAAGGCAGGCCAGCAAGGTGGGGTGATGGAGTGGCTCTTTATGTGAGGGAGTACCTGGAATATATTGAGCTCTGCCTAGGGGTTGATGAAGAACAAGCTGAGAGCTTATGGGAAAGAACTGAGAGGCAGGCTAATATGGGTGACACTGTTGTGGGTGTTTATTACAGGCCACCTGATCAGGAAGAATAAGCTGATGAGGCCTTCTACAGACAGCTGGAAGTGGCCTTTCAGTCACAGGCCCTGGTTCTCATGGGGGACTTAAACCACCCTGATATTTGCTGGAAAAGCAACACAGCCGGGCATGCACAGTCCAGGAGGTTCCTGCAGAGCATTGATGATAACTTTTTGATACAGGTGGTGGAGGAGCCAAGGAGGAGAGGTGTGCTGCTGGACCTGATATTAACAAAGAAGGACTGGTTGGGGATGTGAAGGCTGGGGGCAGCCTTGGCTGCAGTGACCATGAGATGGTAGAGTTAAGGATCCTGCATGGAAGAAGGTGCTGAGGTTGGATCTTCATATAGAGGGTTTGCAATATGATGGTAGTCTGGAATATGTGTTTACCAGAAACCCATAACACCTAAGAAAACTTGTCTCCTTTTTGTTAGTTGGTGCAGACATCACTGTTATTTTGTTCATTAGGTCTGTTGGGATCTAGCGATGCCTTGTCTGCCGTTTAATTCCTAGGAACTGGATTTCTCTAGCAGGCCCCTTGACCTTGCCCCTTTTGATGGCAAAACTGGCTTATAGTAGAATTTGATCTACTCTCTGCCCTCTCTCAATAACTTCTGCTGTATTGCCCCGTACAGTGATACCATTAATATATTGCAAATGCTTGGGCACTCTCTTCTAGTGCAGAGTGGATCAGTCCATGACATTGTGGGACTGTGCTTCCACCCCTGGGGCAATTGATTCCAAGTGAAAGCAATCTGTGGCCTGCACTCCACCACCATGAGAACTGAGAAGAATGTGTTGGTGATATCAGTTGCGGCGTAGCACTTGGCTGCCTTGGACTCCAGTTCATATTGGAGTTCTAGCATGTCCGGTATGGCAGCACTCCGTGGTGGTGAGACTTCATTCACGCCACAATAGTCCGCAGTCAGCCTCCACTCTCCATTGGATTTCTGCTCTGGCAAGATAGGACTATTAAAGAGTGTGCCTTGCTGATCACCCTTTGGCTCTCTTGTCAGCAAATCAGCTTCTGGATGGGGTTCAGGGAGTCTCAATTACTACAGTGGTGCACTGGTGACAGTACTGTACTAGCAATGGGCACATTTTGGTCCTCAACCATCCCACAATAGAAGGGTGCTCTGATAAGCCAGGCAGGGTAGACAGCAGTTCAGTATTATCTGTCTCCACTGCCCTGCTGTACCAAATGCCCAGTGGTACCCCCCTCAAATCCCATCTGAGATAACCCACCCCAAGGCTGCATGGGGCATCAGGACCAATCTCAGTACGGTGCTTCTGCCACTCGCATCCAGTCAGGCTGAGTTCAGCTTCAGCTACAGTCAATTCCTAGGATCCCCCCATCACTCCAGCAATGGAAACAGATTGTGTCCTAATGAAATTGGATGGCATTATGGGGCATTGCACAACAGTGTCCACTAGGGCCTTGTATTTCTGTGGTACCGATGTGCCAGGCCATCTAATCCACACAGTCATAGAACCATTATGGTTGGAAGGGACCTCCAGGGTCACCAAGTCTAACCTTTATCCCATCATATTCCTGACCGTTAGACCATGGCCTCAAGTGCCTCATCAACCTGTTTTTTTGAACACCCCCAGGGTCGGTGACTCCACCACCTCCCTGGGCAGCCAGTCCAGTAGACTCTATTATCCCTCTCTTCCACCTGGCTGGAGGCAGGGCCCCTCTAATCCTGAGGAAAGTAGCCGTTGGCATACGGGTCTGAGCGACTCATGTGGACTACACTTCTATCATTGTTAGTCATGCATCATAATTTAGGATCTGAAGCCCATCTGCACCATCTAGGGGGCTGCCCACTGGAAACTAGAGTGGCACTTTTCCTGGAAGAGCCTCCTTTTGCCATCTTTTTGCCTTGCATGTGTGCCTGTAAAACTGAAGTAGGTTTTCCACAGCAGAGATGCCAGCCCCTGGGGAGGAAGAAAGATTATCTGCATACTGCTGCAATTGAGCATCCAGGTCACCTACTGTTGGCACCTCATCATCTTTCCAGCTAAATAATGCCAATATATTGGCATAGGTTGGTGGTGTACTCAACACTCACTTGTGCCACATGGGTCCAGTAACTTTAAGTGCATCTGGATCCAGTGGTGTCTGAGGGTCATCCAAGTTAGCAAAAATCAGCTCCCACACAGCTGTATCCCTCAAATATGGAACACCTCTCTCAGTAGTTGTCCATTTGCTCAGTCTGTATACAACATCATCCCTAAAGGGTTAACTTTTTTTTTTTTGCACTCAACAGGAGTCATCTCCAGAGTCTGAGGGGCTGTGCTTCTCTTGCAAGTCCTTTGTCAATACCCACATCTTTAGCCATCTGTCCCAACTGTTTAGCTTTGTTACCTTCCAAATCCAAACCATCAGCTCCACTATCCCAGCACTGGAGCAGCCAAGTAACAAGTGGCTCACCTTCACACCAAATATAATCTTTATATATGCTCACAACTCACTAAGGGACAGGTTTTGAGTCATTGCCTCTTAATGACCGGCTCTTCTTATGTATTGCCTCTTACATAGAGGGACAGCTAGCACTGATTGAATATGCAGGGCAGCTGCATCACCCATTACTGGGGTCTGAGAGTCTGTAATGCTTCCTGTGGGGGCAGTGATCACTGTAGGACCTGTTACAGTGGTTGCAGCAGCTACAAAGCACCAACTTCTATACCAAAGTTTCACTTTAAGCAGGACCAGAAATTGGAAGACGTTCAAAAGGCCTGATAATATGTGCACAGTGGTAGAAGCATCTCAAGAGTATTCCAAAGTCTACTTGCCCATCACCATGTCATAGAGATTAAAAGGGGTATAATGCAAAATGAATTTATTATACCATAACCTGATGTCATGCAACACAGTAGGGCAGCACCTTTAAGCCCACAGCCAAAAGCAATAAACCACATCAAACCAAGAATAAACAGCAGTAAAGCCACCCATAGCTCCAAAACCAATTCCAAAAACAAATACCAGAGGCATCTACATGCCACAGGACAATCCTGCCCACACCAACACAGTGAGTCATTGTGATGACTTGGTCAGATCCATTAAAACTTCAGTCCTATGAGGCTGTGATTCTCCCAGGTGAGCTAGTTAATTCAAGGTCCAAATAAATGTTGGGTGCCAAATAAACTGTTTATGTTTAGCCTGTATCCTGGGCTAAACTGTAGCAGTTGTTCTACCACCCGATGACCCCTCCCCAGCTGAGAAGGAGAGTTGGGGAAATAAAGGGAGAAGCCCTGTTGGTTGAAATAGAAACAGATTTAATGAAATAACTAAACTAATACAACCACCAACATAAACTCTACAAGGTTCTACTTGTACCAACATAAAGTGTACAAGCTTGTCCTCAGCCTTGCCCTTGGGAAGCAGCAGGTAGGCCACAGAGGTAGTAACCCCAGAAAGATGCCACCCACCCTCAGTAAACTCCCTCCTTTTATAATGAGCATGATGTCAGTGATATGGGATACACCTGTGGGTCAGCTTGGGGCAGCTGCCCTGACTGAAACTCCAGCTGTCTTGGGGCTACTCATGGCCTGTCTGACATGGCTGGGCTGTGGGTCTGCTCCTGGGAAACCAGGACATGTAGATATTGTGTTCCAGTCAGTACATACAGACTGTCTACTTTCTAACTTGTTTTTCCTCTGATGTTGCTACTTATCCAGCTAGGGCTTTTTCCCTCTTGTCTGTTCCAATCTTTTCCCTAATGTGGGCCTGTTTTAGGGGTACTTATTTAAAGGCTATGTTGGATTTTATTTTATTTGCCTAAAAGGTCAAGCATAAGCTGCAGATCTTTCATAGCACATTGTTTAAGAAGGTGTTGGAATAATCTTTGTATACTGAAAGCTGTGGTAGGATTTAGCTTAGATATCAGTCACTCAAAACACCTTTTTCCTTGCTGATGTGACTGTTCTCAAAGTTTGTGTTGTGTGTGTTTTTTTTTTTTTTTTTTTACTTGCTAATACTAGTCTTTAGGTGTTATTTAATTATCAAAAGGGAAACTTTAACTTCAGTTTCTTTAGAAAGACCTTTTAAACTTCTGCTTGTTCCTTGAAGGAGTCAGGAGACTAAAGTTCATGCAGACCTTTCCAGAGAATGTGATGTGTATCTTAGTTATTTTTGTTCCTACAGGTTGTCTTTTATCTTTGCGTTGTTGATCTACTACATGAATTTTAGACAGAGTAAAGGGAAGTGATAAATGTGGTCTAAGGACAGCTTCATCACATTATAACTAATGATTAGCTGTGGCTTAATTTGAGACAAAGACTGAGGCTGGCTGTTGAATATGGTATATTCACTGAATAGCTAGAGAATCATACAAATTTCCCTTTGAGCAGGCTTTTTATCTGGTCCTAGGGGTGTGCCTAACATGAAAAAAAATACATTTAGGTAATAAAAGTCTCAGCCTCTTGCTGAGTCTTTATACCATATTTAGTATAATGAGGCCTTATTTCTGGTTCTTGCCATTAGGAATTTTCTAGCTTAGTGTTATTTTTAAAGTAAGTAGCAGTGTGAGCCTTCATATGTCAGAGTCACTAGGAGTAAGTCCTGGTTTTTCAGGTTGTTTAAACTGGTAATCCTTTGCTTCTTCCGTATTGCATGGATCAAAGGTATAAATACATACTCATTGTTTTTGTAGGAACTCTGGGAAATGTGGAACATGGGAACCAGTATCAGATTAAACTGATGTATGAGCACAATCTTCAGAGAACTGCTTGTAATATGACTTACGGTCCATTTGGTGGTGTAAAAGGTAAGCTCCTTGTCACGTATTCCTTATTGTTAGTTGTTCACCTGTGAACAGTTGGGAATAAACTTAAATTTTGAAGGGCAACATTATGCTGCTGACTAGAGGAAACCATCTTTCTATAAATGATGATACCTTTTATCTGATGCATATAGAAAATAACCAAAGTTAAAATGAGGCGAAGAATATTAAACGTAGAATAGTTGTTTTGTCTTGAACAGAACATGAATTTGCAAGGATAATATTGATTTTAAAAAACACTACAAAAATCCTGGCTTTTCCCTTGTAAAATACTTTAACATCTGAAATAATTGTTTTCTTCTGTGCTTAATTCTGGTTTGCTTTTCTGCAACTTGCTTATGCTGGACAAATAAAAAAGTTAACATCTTTGTTCTTTGAACCTAAAATATCA
Source organism: Podargus strigoides (assembly GCA_028020825.1). Taxonomy (NCBI): domain Eukaryota; kingdom Metazoa; phylum Chordata; class Aves; order Caprimulgiformes; family Podargidae; genus Podargus; species Podargus strigoides. The sequence continues at coordinate 8,920,295 of CM051623.1, read as the reverse complement.
AGTGTCTTTAAAGATACATAATGCAGACTTTTTTAAAAAAAAATGTTTAAACTTTGATTGGAAAAACATAACAGTGGAAACCAGTATTTATGGTGTGGTTTTAGTTTTGAATAAGTTTAATAGATATCAGTCTTTTTTGAACTTGTGACACAACTGTGAATGTTTTTGTGTTCCAATCTGGAAACATTTAGGTTTTCTGTACATGACAGCTCTTTCTCCTCAGAGGTAAAGTTTGCCCCACAATACTGGAGGGTGGTAGTCATCTCCACAATCAGTGTCCCTACACTGTTGGCAGAGTGATGTCACTTTTCTAAGGCAGAAAGTCTTCTGAGTCAATATGGCAAATATATGCAGACAATCACTTAGTTCTCTGTCTGTAATAATCTTCTAGTAATAATTCTGCAATGCCTTACCCTAAACTCAAGCTTGTCACTAGGCTTAAATTCAGCTGACCAAAATTCATACTCATTGAAGAGTTTTTCACATACTAATTGTGCATAACCACCTTGGGAAAAACCGTCAACTCATATGGGTGAGGAGATGTCTATGCTATGACTGTCTTAAGGAGTGAGTATATAGGGCATTGGCATATTCCTGTTAACAGCAGAAAGACAATATGGAGCTTCTTAAATCTGAGAAGAGGGAACAGTGTGCTTCCTGACATACTGTAGTGGAATTGCATTAACAGATATATTGTGGAGATTGTAAGCTAAGGGTTGTGAGTGTCTGGAATGGTTCAGGGATAAAATAAATACCCATGTACCATTGCAGTTCTGCAGAATAAGCTCTCTGGATTTTTGACATGCATGTTTGTATACCATGGAGATCCGAGTAGAGGTCTGACCACCAGCTCAGTCTTGATGTCAGACCTGTCTCTTATATATACCTTACCATGAGCTGTGGGGGATGCAAGTGATGTAATGAAGAAAGTGTCTTTGCAAGCTAGAGAGACAGAAGGTAATGTTTACCTCAGAACCTACTCAGCCAGCCAAATGTTTTCAGTACATAGGATGGCCAAAGTGAGGGCCAGTCCTGACATAGCAGCAAGAATAGCAGAGGGAAATCTGGTAAGTTCTGCAAACTTTTCTTTTTTTCTAGTAGGACTTCTGCCCCAGCATGTCAAACTGCTTTCCTTTTCCTTTCTCCTTCCCCATGTTCCAGTTTGTGTTAGTGTGTTTATTGCTGTGGAAAAAAGAATGACCTCAAGGGCTGTTTTGGGGTGGCAAAAATGTTAATAAACAGGGAAGGCATAAGCTGAAGAAGCTTTCTGTTTAAGACCTAAATCTAGGAAAATTATAGTGAGTGTTTAGGTATCTGATAGCAGGCTACTAAGGCATGTATTGAAGCATCAGAGAAATAGGTAAAAAGGACACTGGAGAAAGTTCTCTTGGGGAAATGAAACAAAGTTCTTTTGTGTAGATTTCCTGGTCCAAATGCCCTTTTTATGTAGCTTTCCTGAACTGTCTGATTAAATTTCTTGTCAAGGATGTGCTTTCAAACTTGCATTTGCAGTGAATGTATTTAATTTTTTGTAAGTATCGTCTATAATACCTTGTTCTGTCCTTGAGGCTTATCAATGACAGTGTTGTGGTTTTATTTCCATCTTGCAAGACCAGCCAGAGTGAACCATAAAGGATCAAGTGTTGTTATTTTTAGTAAAGAGATGCCTGTCCTGGTCTGGCCTGCCAGACTATCTGTGTGTATCTCTGGCAGGTGTTCTGGGCTGCAACTGAGAGCCAACCAGTCTGTAAATAAAAAATGTGGGTTTTTTTTTTTTTGGTTTGTTACTGTCTGCCTTCCACAGGCTTCTGGAATTCTTGCCAGGCGTCTGCTAGCAGTCTCTCTCGCCTTCAGCAGAGGTTAATTCATGATGGTGGCAGTGCTGTAAGCTCACAGTAGTGAGCTTGTTTTGCTAAGTCTGACCTCTATACCACACTCCAGAAGTGGACTAACAGAACATAGGGAGGGTTTTTGTATTTATTCTCTTCTGTTATTGCTTTGACTAATATGTGTCTTACTGCTACACTCAAGCATCCTTGAAACAATGTGAAGGTGAAAGAAGCACTTCAGAGGTCCTGTTTACAGAGCTACTGAAGCAGACCCAGGAGAATGGCAGTTGAACAGAAGGAGGAAGGCATATGTACAGGGAAAACATGCTGTGGGAGTGTTGGGGAGGAGGGTGAATGGAAGTTCCCCAGGAACATAATCTTTCATCTGAGAAAGCAAAGAATGCTGCAGGAGTTGACATAGAGCACTTGATCTATGAAGTTGCTCAGTTTTACTCAGATTTATTTTGCTGCTTTTTTCTTTTCCTATTAATCCTGTACCATCAGTGGTAAAGCAACTCATTCTGCCCAAGCATACTAGTAACACTGGCAAAAGAAAAACAAGATTGAGTTTGTGTACAGTAGTTTGTACTGGTGTCCTCTAACGTATTCTCAAGGGTTTTCTGTCCTTTCTTAGGACAGTTATTTGGGTTCTAGTTAATGCTCTGTTTTTTTTTTGTTTTTTTTTTGTTGGACTGCTTCCAAACAGTTGCCTGTCTATTTAATGGATACTGCTGAAAATGATGAGTTCTTTACTCCTTGCTCTTACCTCAGATAAAATACTTGCCTCTTGGCATTCAGATTTCTCCTGTAATCATTCATAATGTGATTTCGACCCATGTGCAGATGCAGTTTGTGCTGTTCAGTGGGCCACTACAGCTGTGGCCTGAACTGAGATGCCAAGTGCTCTGGTAGTCTCTTGATGCTGTAAGGTTGCATAATCAATTTTGAAAATTGGGATGTAAAGCCAGCACATGGTTTCCATTCCCTGTCCTACATTTCCTTTGACCTCTGGGGTGGACTCTGCCCATTCCTTTGGAAAAAGTTTCAGTGTCCTTTGAAAAAGGAAGACTGAAGAGCAAAGAAGGTAGCTGAGGTTTGCCACTTGCTGACTGCTGCCCCCATGCTCGAGCATGTTCTCTTGTCTGCAAGAACCTTCCACAGTGTGGGGTGGGGTAGGTAGGGTTGCAAGAGATGCATAAGGCTAGAACATAAGGCTGAATGACTGCTGCTAAAATTGAGGAACAGTTCCATAAGCAGGCATCAAGGTTTGCATAAAAGTACACACGGGAACTCTGTTGCAATCCAGCAGTTCTTTAACTGAGTTGCTGAAGATCCTGCAGTTTCTTTTAGATCCTTAGAGGGACTGAAGAGGCAGAGATTTGTTCAGACCAAAGTTTTCATAATATTAAAGTTTGGTTTGGGTTGTATTGGAGTAGAATCTGATTCTCTAATTTACAAAGCAGCTTAGTGTCTTTAGAATGCCTGTCTTTAAGGAAAAACTGCCTGCATTTTTGCTCTTGAGTACTGTTTGATCTAGAGTCCTATCGCAGCTTTTCAGAAATTAAGCAGAATAGCTGTTAGAAGCAAGTGTTCTGCTACTGTTCTATGTTTTGTTTTGGTTATGAAGCTCCACTAAGCTTCCTTCAGCTGTTTGTAGTTAAATGTGTGCTTACATAAACCTCTCCCTGTGCCTACTTGCTGCATTTTCATTGGGGAGGAGGATTTCTCACAGCTTCTATTACTGTGGTAGCTGGGGAAGAATGTTTCTGCAGTTGTTTGAGATGTTCAAAATACAGAAACAAACACCACTAGATGTGTATTGCATTCTCAGTCAGCTTCCTCCAATGTAAGTTTTTGCTCTCCTGTGCCTGCTAGTTTTTGGCAACCTTAGACCATTGTTGCTTTATAATTTGGTCTGTTAAACTGCAAATCTGTTTATCTGAAATGTGATGGAGATGTACATACCAAGTACAACTGTCACTTCTCATCTGATGGTTTTTGATCTCTTGTATTAAGAAAAAAGGTATTATAGATTTCTCTGAGGAGAGAATTGTGAGGTAACCAAACCTGTTTTGTAGCCTAGTTGCTAGCAGCTTCATTCTTGCTAAGATGTTCAGATTAATGGTTTGATGCTATGAGCAACTTACACATGTGGAAGAATTGACATAGATGTTCTCCTAACGAGAACAGAGTAAGACAATCAAAAAACCCGTTTATTTAGTCTCATCGTAGAAGTTCAAAAACCAAATTAAAGAAATGATTAAATCTATGGAATAAAAAAGCCAACAGAGAAGTTGTGCAGTGACTTGCATAGATAAGTGTGCTTTTAAAATAGCAGAGTGTGAATTGTGGTTGTCACCACTAGATGGTCCTCTCATTACAGTTATTGGTTAGTAGGCTGCATCCCTAAAGCTGCATTGGTACTTGAACTGATTCTACAGGTGTATTTACTGCAAGACTTAACGAAGTATAGAAAACACACAAGCATTTTCTGAAAACTTGTATAGCTAAAACTGTTGTAGTGATTAAAACAGAGTGTATTCTGTTGGTTGTAGAACTTCAGCAAAAAGGTGAAATGAACTTGGCTCTTACTTTCATCAAAACTGTTAGCAGGCCAGGGATGTGGGAAATAGCAAGGAAGTCCTGTATATGTTTAGCTGGAATCCTACACAAAGCTAATGGAAATGTTTAAAAAACTAAATGGAGAAAACTTACAAAGATGAAAATATAAATCAAGCACAGTATAGGCAGAGTTGTGACTGACTTACAATTTTAAAAATCTATATAGCAAAGGGAAGTATAATAATATAGAACTTTGCATTTCTTTGCTGCTTTAACTTTAAATTTGTTCCTTGCAGTCTCTGAACAGCAGTGCTAGAATGAAAATGTGAAACTTCTCATTGTCACAAGAAGTGACATAGGAAGATCAACTAATCATTTTATATTTAAAAAGTTCTGTATTGTTTCAAAGGTTTAACTTAATTTTTAAGTCATTGCCTTTATTATGAGAATGCATATATCTGCTTTTCATATTTCTGAACTCTTCCTCATGATCTTACAGCTGTAAGTTGAGTTCATCCTGCAATGCTCTGGTTCTAGCATATGGGTCTTTTTAGAAAGGATGATTCATGATAAAACCATGAGTTAGCAGTGCTGACCACTGGTTTTTAACCAAGTGAACCCTTAACCTAGCCACAAAATGTTACAGCCCTTAAGTAATGAACAGATTGTAGAGTCTTCATTTTTACTTCAGATACAGAATTTAAAGAACTTGAGGCTACTGTAAACTCTTTTGATTTAATTTCTTTAAAGAAAATGAAGGTGAAAAATCCTACGCTTTTATGATTTGTATTGCAGCCTCACCTGTGGTGAGGACTCAACTCTACAAAAATTTTACTTTCTATAACCTATTTCATCATGTAATTTTTATAAGGTCAGGTTATGCTGTTATGGCATCATGCAATTCTGCCACTTGAGATTGCTGTATTAACAATTTAACTTTGTTTATATGGAGTGATGTTTGCTGATAGCTTACGATATCTTGGAAAGTATTTTCTGTTTTCACGTCTGTACGATGTCATTCTGGGTCTTTGTAAGATACTTGAGTCAAGTGCCCAGTTACTGGGTAAGATTATGTTAAAGAACCTCATCAGTTTGTAATAGCAAGAGTATAGTTTGCATAACTCTGGTTTGTATTTTTGTTTGGGAGAGAAGTGAGAAAGTCATTGAGCATCTTAGGCGTGTTTAGAATCTTTGGTCGCCCAAAAGCAAAGTTCTCTCCTTATTTCTCTGTCAAAGACCTGAGCTGAGTTTCTCTAATGTGAGCAACTTACGCTTCTGTGGTTGCTATGTGGTGCAGAGGCAGCTGTGCTGGTTTTACAGCTGTGTGTACTAGACACAGCATGGGATGTGCTGGTGTGGAGCTCTAGTTTGTATACCAGATAGCATGTCTCAAGTGTCTTCTGTGAAGTAGCAAGATTTTTAAGGATGGGTGAACAAAATAGTTTAAAATGTTGTACTGGGCTGGTGAACACTAAATGATAGAATTTTGTTTGGCTGATTGAAAGTTGCTGCTGTTAGGAAACTTCTGATAAATGTGTTGCATATTTTGAGATTTTTTTAAAAGAATGGAATGGAGTGAAGCAACTGAATTGAATACAGTGTCTTAGTTAAGAGTTTCTTTTTTTTTTTTCCTTATTCTTCTTTATGCAGCAGTGTACAACCAGTTCAGTTCTTAAGGCATAAATCTGCTATTCATCTAGAAATAGTCAAGTCATAAGCTATATTCTACATATTGTTTAATCTTAATTAAAGTTAAAACAATGTTTATTGAAAAACAGTGAGATGATTTTTTTTTTTCTATGTTAAGTATGTAGTGATTAGATTTTGAGCCAGTATTGTTAAATTTTGTGACTGATATCATTTGATCATAGTTTTGTTCCATTCTTATTTTTTTGTTTATAATTCCACCAAAATAATGTAGTTTGTGTTCTCTTTGGTAGAGTTTGTATCTCTTGGGTCTACTTCTTTTAATTAAAATACTGCTGAATTGGATCTCTTCTAGCTGTGCAGAAATTTTGGTTAATCAACTTACCAGTGTTGGATTAAATTATATTAAACAATAGAAGTGAACCATCCTCGTGGTAGTATAGAAACTTCTTACAGATGGGAAATCACTCAGAGACAGTTGAGATAATTATCAACTGCTTACTTAGGAACCGCGTGAATTTGCATACTGGTACAGCAGAGGATTTGCAGGCAATCGGCATTAGGAAAAACTAGTTTTTAACTCAGAGCAAATAAATTCGTAGTACTTAATAACTAATTTTTATAGTGTTTTTCTGATGTGGTATTTAGATAACTAGTGCATGTAGAAATAAACTGTCCTGTGCATTGACTTTGTTTTGTTCAAACTGAGGATATTCAGACATGATGTGTTGTCCTGCCCTAAGAGAAATCTGAGAAAGAGACATTAACTTGGAAAATCACTCTTATTCCTACGTTACTAGTTTCTCTTGAATGGATTACAACTCAGTTAGTTTGTAGCCGTTAGCCAAAGTCCTTCTACATCTTGAGAAACAGTCAATACATTACTTGTGCTTGACTCTTCTTAAAAAGAGAGATTTACTGATGTGGAGCCTGTTTATAAGAAGTGATGGTGTTATGCTCTGATGTAGTAAAAGAAAAGTGCCTATACTACTGCTTTGAAAAACCGTGCAGATCAGGCTAAAGTTTCATTCTTTGCCTTGTTTGCCTTGAGTCGGATGTGACTTATGTTTGAGGTAAGTGTATGCAATGAATTTCTGCTGAAATGATACAAAGAAGAAGTGTTTTAAAGTAAAAACAAAAACGTTATTACTTGAAGCTTAGATAGTTTTACAGATTATGACATAAATTTCCTGTGGTCAGTTGTGCTTTAGACTGAATGGTGTGCAGGATAGTAGCTCATATATGAAAAAACAACAGCGTATAGGGAGTGAATACTAAAATTCTGTCTTTTGAGGACTAGTGTATGAAGCGCAGGTTTCCTGAGCTACTGGCTGAGGTGTTTAGGAAATGTGTGAATGATCACATGTTGTAATAGGAGGGTGACCTTCCCCAGATGAGGGTTGAGTTCTGTGATTATTCTGCAGGGTGTAAGTGGTATGTTAAGGTGGGTATATGAAGATTCTCAACATTTCCAGTTTTCTTTTTCAATTTATGTTATTAAGATTTTGCCTTCTACTTAAGAACTAAAGAAACAGCATATTGATAGCTTACCAGTGGAACACACAAGCTGTTGGGTTACTCTTGAATAGAATACTGATTTTATTTAGTTACAGAGAGAAAGTATAGTTTAATAACCTTGCTTTCTTAGTTACTGAGTTGTTTTTGAATGATTTTCACTTTTTTGAATGATATCTATAACAGCTTTCTATTTTCAATGCAAAGCAATATTACCATTTTGTGTGGTTCCACAAAACATACTTGCATTTTTTAATAGTTAAATAATCAGTGGATTCATCCTGTTTTTATAAAACCACTTCAAATGAGTTGATAAATGACTTAGAATTGGATCCTCCTAATAATGCACAGGTTTTAGAATTTATTATCTGAAACCTTAATGACTTAAGTTCGCTTACAGAATAGTTCAGATTTATTTGAAGTTGTTCAATGGATACTGTACCAATAAAAGGAAATAATAAAAGAATAGCAAAGGGAAGGAAAAAAGAAAATACAGCTTTGACTTGAAAAAGTCACAAGCAAAAAAGTGTGAAAGTACCTTGAACCTATCTTTTTCTCAGCAAATGGCCTTGAATTCATTTTACTTTTATTATAGCGCTGGCCTAGAGGCAAAGTACATTTGAGTGTTACAACAAAGAGGGTGCTATGCAGAGGAATTTTTTTAATAATGAAATACAACGTATGTGTAAACCATGCAACCTTGTAACAGGAAACTTTATAAGAAGGGTAGACTGTGCTTAACTTTTCCACAATTCTGCAAGAATGAATTTTATTAGGTGTTAGTCAGAAAAAAATTATCAGCTGAGTTTTATGCTGTAAGGTTAAATGATTCTTATGACTATGTTTAAATACAGCAGCAGTATAAATTTGGACTTTGATTTATTGGCTAGGTCTGTTAAGGAGCAGAATGTTTAACTGTTACCTTCCTGTTAAATTGCTTCTGGATAAGGAGAGATTATTTGAAAGACTTGGTCTTTGTGAGTTTTTTCATGGAATAGATCTGCCGATGAGTACTTCTAAATGGCTTCTCGAATAATGGTTTCTCACATTCCCCTCCCTGGAAGTGTTCAAGGCCAGGTTGGATGCAGCTTTGAGCAACCTGGTCTAGTGGGAGGTGTCCCTGCCCATGGCACGGGGGTTGGAACAAGATGATCTTTGAGGTCCCTTCCAGCCCAAACCATTCTATGATTCTATAACTTTGGAAACCCATTTTTTTTTTTAGAATAACCTAATCTCTAAATTGAACATGTGAATGAAAATATAATCAAGGAAAACATTTTCTGAATCTCTTACCATCCAGTTCCTTTCACCTTCCTGAACTTCTCTTAATAGTAATGAGTGAGATCATAGCCTATAGGCTAACTGAAGTAAAAACTCCCATTTCCTTCAGTATGCCAGAACTTTACTTCAGTTATAAATTGCTGGTTGTATCACTGAATCTGCATTTTGTTTAAATAAAGCATTATAAATAAAATGAAGTAAAACCAATTGTAGAATCACATAACTCTGGGAGCAGTTGTGTATGTAAGTGAAAGACCTATTTTCAAAACTTTGATAGATTTTATATGATGCTTTTTCTAATTTCTTTTGTTGAAGTATGGTACCCAAATGTGTGCAGTCATTGTGCACTGGTAGTATAAAATGTTTTGTGTCTTCCATGTGGGGTTATGGCTTCTGCAGTACTCCTGCCAAGAATCAGCGTGTGCCAAGCGGAACAATAATTACCTCATATGTTTTTAATAGCGCATGTATATTAATAATGACCCAATCTTACATTTGTCTTTTTGGTGACATATTGTTGACTCATATTTAATTCATCATCCTACTCTAATCCCCAGATTCTTCTTCTGAGTGCTATTGCCTGCCATTCTCTGGTTTCCTGTGAGACAATTGTCTGAGATCATATCAGATGTTTTACTTAAGTTTAGAGATGCTGTCTCTAAAGTTTAGAAAAGCAATATATATTATTACCCTGTCTAATAAATAGTTTGGCATGATGAATTTTCTCTTACTTCAAACCTATGTACAGCTTTATTATTTACATATGTACTTTCTTATTAAATGTTCCAGCATTTCATGTGGATGCATTTGTCTATCAGATTTGTTTGCTGCCCCATATTTTTTCATCCAGAAGAATGTTGTTTTAGTTTCTGTTTAGTCTCTTTAGTCTTCTCAAAGAGTCTTTCAAAAATGTGTCTATATAGTTTTTGTGTATTTTTATAGTGTTCATCTGTGACTATTCCCTTACAAGAAAGTTTCTAAACTACAGAAATGTATTTGGAAGGTTGCTTTTCCTAGAGGAGTGAAATGTATCTTGTACAGACTTTCTACTAATTGCACTGTGCTATAAGAGAAGCTGGTGGCACAGAAGGCCACCCTGGCTGAACAGGGAGCATTGGCTGCAACTCAGGGAGAAAAGGAGAATTTTTGGCCTTTGGAAGAAGGAGCAAGCCACTCACGATGGCTACAAAGATGTTGTGCGGCTATAGAGGGAGAAAATTAGAATGTCCAAAGCCCAACTAGAAATTAATCTGGCTTCTCCTGTGAAAGATAACAGGAAATGTTTCTATAGATATGTTAACAGGAAAAGAAAGACCAAGAACAGCCTTCATCCCGTTACACACAGGAGGAAACATGGTAAAGAACGATGAGGAAAAGGCTGAGGTGCTTAGTGCCTTCTTTGCCTCAGTCTTTAGTAATAGGACCAGTTGTACTGAGGGAATCCAGCCCCCCCCAGCTAGAAGAGAGACCAGGAGCATAGTGCCCCTCCCCCCCCCCCCCCCCCCCCCAATGCAGGAGGAGGTGGTCAGTGACCTGCTGCACCTCGTAGACATACACAAGTCTATGGGACCGGATGGGATACACCCAAGGGTGCTGAAGGAGCTGGCGGGGGTGCTCACCAAGCCACTTCCCACCATTTACCAGCAGTCCTGGCTGACCGGGGAGGTCCCAACAGATTGGAAATCAGCCAGTGTGATGCCCACATGTAAGAAGGGCTGGAAGGGTCATCTGGGAAATTACAGGTGTGTCAGTTTGACTTTGGTGCTGGGGAAGCTGATGGAGCAGATCATCCTGAGTACCATCACATAGTACATGCAGGACAACCAGATGATCAGGCCCAGTCAGCATGGGTTTATCAAAGGCAGGTCCTGCTTGACAAACCTGATCTCCTTCTACAACAGGGTGACCCGTTTATTGGATGAGGAAAAGGCTGTGGATGTCGTCTACCTTGACTTAGTATGGCCTTTGACACCATTTCCCACAGCATTCTCCTGGCGAAACTGGCTGCTCCTGGCTTGGATGGGCATATGTTTTGTTGGGTAAAAAAACTGGTTGGATGGCCGGGCCCAGAGAGCTGTGGTGAACGGAGTTAAATCCAGTTGGTGGCTGGTCATGAGTGGTGTTCCCCAGGGCTCAGTACTGGGGCCACTCCTGTTTAACATCTTTATTGATGATCTAGATGAGGGGATCAAGTGCACCCTCAGTAAGTTTGCAGACAACTTCAAGTTGGGTGGAAGTGTTGGTCTGCTCGACGGTAGGGAGGCACTGCAGAAGGACCTAGACAGGCTGGATCAATGGGCTAAGGCCAACTGTATGAGTTTCAATAAGGCCAAGTGCTGGGTTTTGTGCTTTGGCCACAACAACCCCCAGCAGCGCTACAGGCTTGGGGAGGAGTGGCTGGAAAGCTGCCAGTCTGAGAGGGACCTGGGGGTGTTGACTGACAGCTGGCTGAACGTGAGCCAGCAGTGTGCCCAAGTGGCCAAGAAGGCCAATGGAATCCTGGCTTGTATCAGGAATAGCGTGGCCAGCAGGGGCAGGGAAGTGATCTTACCCTTACTCAGCACTGGTGAGGCTGCACCTTGAATACTGTGTTCAGTTTTGGGCCCCTCACTACAAGAAGGACATTGAGGTGCTGGAGCATGTCCAGGGAAGGGCAATGGAGCTGGGGAAGGATCTGGAGCACAAGTGTGATGGGGAGCGGCTGAGGGAACTGGGGTGTTCAGTCTGGAGAAGAGGAGGCTGAGGGGAGACCTCATTGCTCTCCACAACTACCTGAAAGGAGGTTATAGAGAGGTGGGGATAAGTCTCTTTAACCAAGTAACAAGCAATAGGACAAGAAGTAATGGCCTCAAGTTGCGCCAGGGGAGGTTTAGACTGAATATTAGGAAGAATTTCTTCACAGAATGGGTTGTCAGGCACTGGCACAGGCTGCCCAGGGCGGTGGTAGAGTCCCCATCCCTGGAGGTGTTTGAGTTCTGTCGGCATAGTACTCGGGGATATGGTATAGTCGAGGACTGCCAGTGTTAGGTTGATGGTTGGACTTGATCTTCAAGGTCTTTTCCAACCTAGGTGACTCTCTGGTTCTGTGATTTGGGTTATTAGGTTTGGTGCAAATCATTCCTATTAGTAGTCACTCTACTGCGTCATTCAAGAGAGATTTTCTTTGTGATTTTAGGTACTGATGAGTGGGTCTGACTGTATCCTCCAACTGCAGAAAAGAATGCAAAGCAAAGACAATGTTGTTCTAGTCCTTGTTGATAGGTTTGTCATTGGAAAGCTTGGACAGCTGTGGATATGCAGATGAATAAGACTTAAAAATGTGTCACTAAACTAGAAATTCAGGAAGCTGGAAAAATAAGAAAAATTTTGGTAGACTTCATTTTATATACTTGTTTTATATAGGACTGCACTGTTGTCCCCTGGGTAGGTAATGCAGGCTTTGGTCAATGAGACTTGAACTTATATTATGTTAATCTTGCTAAATAGCAGAACTTCTGCCTACAGGGAGTTTAAGGGCTGGTGCTGTACAATTTCAAGTTGCAAATTTTTAAAGTTTTAGGGGAAATGAGAATTCTGAGGGGTTTAAAAAAGTGATCAGCACCAAAAAAAAAGTTTAGCAGACCAAAAAAGAAAATGTTGGTTTGTTGGATTCAAGATTAATTTTTTACACAAAATTAATCAGCAACTTCACCATGCTTTGGTGTGGTTATCTGCTCTGTTGCCCCTTGTATAAGCTCAGATCAGATGAGAGTGTTCTTAACTTAAAGAAGTAATTCTGCAGCCTTGATAAATTTTTGCATTTCTTTAACATGATTGAGTCTGCTTATGAGCATGTTTTAATAAAGGTAAACACGAATAACTCCCCCAAATGTATTTGGTGACTATAGTGATTATAAAGAGCAGGGGAGGATTACAGCAGAAATAAAATGTAGGCAGCTGCTCTTTAGTGTGATGATTGATTGGAATGAAAATGTGTGTTATCTGGCTTACCTGCAGAAGTATGAAAATAATATTTTGCATGGTTAGTGGCAAAGTAATAAGATCATTTGAGTATTCGGAGTGTGCTTCCCACAGCCTTAAAATGCAAGATAACAAATTGTTCCTGCTTGCTGAATCAGTGATGTCTTTTCTGAGATTGCCAAAAAGGAAACCAATAGGGGTGGTCATTTTTTTTGATAGAGATGTAATTCACTGACTCATTTGACCACAAAGTAAGACTTAGTCGTTTTGTATGTCGGTTACAAGCCTAGTATATATATATATGTATAGACAAATGATCTGAATGTGAAAAGTGGCTGTATTTTATTGGTGTTTTTGAGGATATTTAGTCAAGCTGTTTGTTTCTAATTTTAATGGGATATTTGAAACTTGCTGAAGAATTGTAGGTGTTCCATGGAAGATTCTGTAATGTAAACTTCTAGTTTTGCATTGTAAGCTTCAGACTGTTAGGCTTCATTATAAACTGTTTTTAATGGGTTCTTTGAATGTGACTTGAGTTATTCTGGAGAGCATAAAATATTTTCAACAATTCTCTATCTCAAAAAATTAGTAAAGGATCAAAGTGCTTTGCGAAGTGCTTAGGAATGAAGAAGCTTCTTACTCCAAGGTGACTAGAAAGGGATAAGTAGGAGAAAAGATGGGGAATTTCACTGGGTTTTAACAGTGGGATTTTGTTATTCTGTTTGGTTACAAGTTTGCAGGTCTGTCTTAAATGAATTTTTAAAGACGTTAGATTTATTCTACGATGGTGACTTAAGATCCTGCTGATAACTTTTGAAAGAACCTAAAATATTGTAAAATAGGGCCTATATGCAGCTTCATTTGAGCTCAATGAAAGATCTGCTATTGATTTGTGATTCATTAAAAACATCCATGTGCCTTAAATAGCTGTTCAGTCAAAGGCTATTGATTTGGGAGGGCAACTGCTGACAGTACTTGTCTGTCTTTCATTTTTATTTGTGAGAGGTTTGCTAGTTCAGCAAGATGTTTTAGTGGTGACTTGGCAGTGCTGGGTTAATGGCTGGACTTGGTGATCTTAGAGGTCTCTTCCAACCAAGGCTGTTCTATGATTCTATGTTCTATAATATTTATATAGTGTATGATAAGTGTATAACTTCAGATGAGGGCAGCTTGACATTGGAAAGGTTCACAGACTAGAGTTACTCCTACTTTCTTTAGAAAAAGCAAATGTCAATATTGTAATGCTGCTATGGATGCAGGGGCTTCAAAGAAGATTTCTGCGGTTTCCAGGGCTTGAGAAGTTACTCAAGAAGTTAAGGCAAGAAACAGAATGTAAGGAAAAGGATTCTACCATTTCTTCATGAATCATCATTATTCAGGTTATGTCTGTGCATACAGACATTCTCCCATGCGTAGCTCATGTTCTTTTTCAAGACTCACTCTATTTATACTGTCTATAATCAGTCTGCTGTATTGAGAAAACGACTTTGTGTGATACTTCCTCCACAGCTGCCTGCACATTTTTCCTGAGACTATTTCTTGCACTAGATTGAAACATCCACTTTTGATTGTGGGAAAAATTCTTTGCTTACTATGAAGGTTATAATAAACAAATTTTAGTAGTATAATCTGTTTAGGAGAGGAGACTTTACCTCCCATGTCTACACAGTGCCAAATACCAGTTTTCTTTCAGTAGGAACTTTTGAGTACTGGATACATAATTGCAGTTATGATTTTTTTTGATCTCTATACTGGATGCCAGTCTTCTGTGCTCCTTTGAACTGTACTAGTGGTTTTCCTAAGAGTCCTTCTGCCACCTCAGGTCAATATGAGGTTTAAAGGGATCATTCCCAAGTTGCATAGTTTAACTATGTCATCTTCTGTGGTAAGAGTCAGATCAAGAATAAAGGAGTATGTCACAAGTCTCTGAAGGATTGGTTGTGTGAGCGAGGGCTGATTAGCCTTTAGATACACTGTAATAGCTCAAGGTTCCCTTTCCACCTAAAATCCTCCTTATGCTTTATGGCAGGCAGAAATCTGCAAGAGGTTAGGTAGAGAGAATACCTCAGTGTGATGGCTGAGAGAAGCAAAAAGGTTCTTTTCCTCATGGCAGCTCTGACTGCGTGCTTTGCTGTGTCCTGACCAGGGAGACTTCTCACAGAGTGGGGTGTTGCAGAGACAGCATCTCGTGTGTTGGGACTTGTGAACATGTTTTACTGCAATACTTTAATATCTGGAAGGAATTAGGAAATAATTAAAGCTAACATCAGTACAATAAGGATTTAATGTTTTCCTTGAACATTTTACTTAGTTTCTTTTAAAGTCCTCTCCACTTCTCTATTTTTATTTCCTTCCTGTTGGAATGACTTTTCCAGCAGAAAAGTGCTTAGTCTCAGCTGGAACACGTGGTACATTGTTTGGGCTGGGTACATGCATTAGCATTGAGTGATGCAGGGCATTTTTCCTTTTCTTCTTTACATGTGTTCAGGGTATTGCACTGCCTTGGAGGTGCTGTCAGATCCTCTGGCCTAGAATGAATGGCTGCAGCTGAAGTCCTGAACTTTGATCCCTTCTGTAGTAATGCAATGAGCAGCCACCAGACCACCGAGCTAGTCAATTCAGAGTTCTTTCTGAATGTACACTGACATGTGCTTCCTGCTTTGGGTTAGGGAAGTAACCAAAGACTTGCCTTTTACTAGGAATACTTTTTTTTTTTTAAGAACTGCCCAACATAATTTCAAATGGTTTTTCCATTAGTCACAAGTGATTCCTGAAGTGTTTTTCTCACAGTTGACTAAGATCTGGTTTGCTTCAGCAGCTACACTCACCAGCAAGTTGAATTCTCCACAATGGCTTTAAACTGGAGGAGACTTTGTTCTCTGTGCTGGGAGAAATTCTGAGGGGCAAATATCAGTGATGAAGGAAAAGGAAAACATATTTGCTTGTTTCAAGTCATGACAGTTATTTCTGTCCCAGTGTGTGGGAATAGTTTGTGCATTGCTTCACAGGTCTGGGACAACTCTCTGTGACCAGCTATCCATGGGACAACTCCAAATGGCCAGCTGTGTGGGGACAACTCAACATGGGTCGGCAGATGCTGCCGGTCCTGTATGGCACATGATGCTGCACCAGCCATCTCACAAGTAGTAGACAAGCATTACGATTTTTGCAAGGAAACTGTAGATATAAGGGAGTTAAAGTATCAGAAATGAGACACACAATTTGTAATATGGTAATCAGATGCCTTCATTGATGTCAGGCATTGGAGGTGTCCACCTTGCTCTGCAACTGGTTTTGGTGACTCATTAATAAAGGAATATTTAAGTTAATGATGAGATAAAGGCAACTAAATCAAATGTGAAATACAAAAAATAAAATTTTGGCTGGCATAAGCACAGCCAGCTAACACACAGGTGGGATGCAAGGCGAGTGGGGAGAACTGCAGGAGGGTTTTGCTTGGGGAGCTGGGGAGCAGGTGGCTGCCCCACTGCCTCCTGCCAACCCCCTGTGGCAGCTCTGGTGCTGGTACTGCTGTGTGCATTGTGCAGCTGGGGAAGGAGCATGGTGGACACTGCTGACCTCCCCGTGTTCCAGGGTGCCCAGGGCTGAGGAGGATGCTGGGACTCTGTGCCTGTAAGTCTCGTAATTTAAAAAAATGCAACAGCCCCCCCCCAAAAAAGAGGGAAAAAACCCCAAACAAGCCAAGGCTAACAAAACAGGAGGCTCTCCCACCAGGCAGTGCTCGCCTTCCCCACTCCTCGTGCCTAGACCTGTGCCTGGAGCTGCTCCCCCCAGTGCTTTTCCACTTGCCTCCCCTGCCAGTCACCTCCTTGCCTGTGTGCCCCTCCACCTCCCCCTGTGTAACTCCTCTGCCTCCATGAACCGCAGGCATGGCAGGAACAAGCTCTCTGGCGGTTCCCCCCTCTGCCTGCCCTGAGAGACCACTGCTGCCAGGTGCAGCGCCGTGCAGGGCCCCCACTGATGTCTGTAGTCTTTGTGCTGGGGAGGACTGGCAGCATCTGCTGTCCCACATAGAGATGTCCCCCCGTAGAGGTGGCCATGCAGAGATGTCCTGTGGAGAGTTGGCTGTGGAACGTTGTCCCTTTCTGTACTTCACTGGTCAATACACTGTGGATTTAGGTTGTCTTTTGTCGAATTAGGAAAACATTTCCTGTGTATTATTAAAGGGATCTTAGGTTCCTGGGTGTCTTATAAATGCCAATTTATTGGTTTATTTTATTGATGCTTCCTTCCACATGAAGCTTTTGACTGAAGCCTTTGATTGCCATTAAAGGCATTAAAGTTATCTCTGCTGACATCTCCCTAAAATTTGTAACTTTATGAATCTTTTTCTGTTTTTTAATTTATCCTATTTGATACTGTAGTTTTCATTGTGTGATTTCACATGGTGCTCAGGCCTTGTGATTACATAATGTATTTCTTATGAAAATGATTCGATGCCAGAGGAGAGGCTCAGAGTGGAGGAAATCATTAACATGCAAAAAACTTGAGCTCCAAAATAGCTTTAATTAGAAGCTCATTTCAAAGAGCTACCACCTGCCTCTCATTTTGGCTTTGCATTAGCTCTAAAAATACACTGTGGTTTAAAAGTGTGACGTAAACGTATTCATGTCATGCTAGAATAACAAAACTACAAAACAACAGTAGCTGGACTTGTGCTTAAAAGTAACACTTTCTGGCTGAGGGACATTCCTCTTGAGGCACAAGCTGCTGAAACTATGTAGAGTACACTAAGTGATTCCATCTGATCTGCAGGAAACACTATGGGTTATATTTTCACTTTATAAATATGTCACTGGCAAAGCCAACTGGCTGCAATAAGCTTTTTGAGATGGACATTTCTGGCTGACTTTTTGGAAGACTGCATTTCTTAAAGTGAAACATAAAAACTCCATTCACTAGCTACACATTAAAAACAAATGGCCAAAAGAAATAAGATGACCTATAAAAAGCTGGGAAATAAGAGTTGATCCACAATTTAATTTTCTTTAACTATGCTATTACATGTAATAGTTTGGCTAATTGAAGTTTGATCTACTACTACAAGCTAGTTAAAATCCAAATTTGAAAATCAGTGAGTAAAAACAACACAAATATGATGAATGAAGTGGTAGGTATACTAAGAAGTGATACTGTGCTCTTAAAGGCAAAAGGAGTGATTACTGATTCAGTCTTAGGTGCCTGACATATATTTGTTTCTTCAGACAGTATTCAGTACTGCAGTAGGCTTGGAGATGTCACGTTATGTCGCGTTGTATTCAATCATATCACTACTGCTACAACAGGAGATATTTTAACGATGATATTTGTGTGTGATCAGGGATTACGAATGTTAAAGAGGAATGCTTCAATGTCTGATATGACACATAGCTTCATCTATATTGCAGAAGGTGCTATGGTGTTTCTATTAGTCATTTTCATGATGTAACGAAATTGGTAAGAATATTCATGAGAGCAGAAGTGATTACTGCTTGTTACTTAAGCAGTAACACCTCAGTACCTCTATTGACCTTTACTTTTTTCTTTGAAAAGAATACTTTGTTATGTGAATTGTAATATGTCTGCTAGATTACAACTGCATATCAATTGTACCTGAGGAATAGAAATTGAGAACTAAATTGTATACTTTAGACAAGTTAAAACAGTGCAGGTTGTGGTCAGAAGCTATCTGAAAGATACTACCATCAGTATAATCAGAAGTACCTGAAATTTAATTCTATTTCAAAATATACAAGATTTCTGTGTTAGGAGGGGCATTCATTTTGCAATTAAATGTCTTTTACTTTTAATCTTATGATATATCAAGCAATATTTAGAACTTTTTGAAACCGTAGTATGGCAGCATGGCAAAAACGTAAACTTAATTACTGTTATAATTTTTTGGTGAAAAAAAATTATGCGCAATTGTAATTTTTTTGGTGTGTTTTTCTGGTTTTATTTAAATCTTTCTAAGAAAGAAAAGATGAACAATAAGAAGCCTTTAGAAACAAAGTAGAAATGTGTTCTGCTACTGTGCCTTCAAAAAAAGTTTTTTCAAGCTGGTATCTGTAATCTTTTTGTCTTCAGGTTTCAGGTACCAGGAAGTTCATTGAAGCTAGGCATTGAAAGCTGGGGTTCTGGCAATATGGCAGACAGCTGCAGTTTTCTTCTGTAGCACACTGCTGATGGTAGGAAAATTCATAGGAAACTGTGGCAGGAGAGTTGAAGACTCTCTATACCCAGACTTACAGGGTTGTATTCTTGATAAAGGTCTAAAACAGAAGTGGAACTGAGCAGTTAGCTGAATGTTGAGTGTTGCGAGGGTTTTCAATATGCCTTTGAATGCTGAATGCGAACATATGTGATTTTGAGGTAACAGATGTAGAATAACAATGGTCACATAGACACCTGGATTATGAAGCACTGTTTTCTTGCAAGCCAAGTAAAAATGCCACTAGTTATTTCTAGTAGCTAATAACTATGCTTTAAGATAACTATATCTAAGAGACAGTGGTGGCAACTGATGGGCTAACACCTTTTACTAGTTATCAGTGTTTGTATGAATTTCTCAGAGTACTTTTACTGGTTATTCGTAATTTTATACAGCTGGATAACTCATACTTTTTCTGGACTGTATCAGCAGTGTGATAATAATGTCAGCAACTGTTGGGAAGTGGAAGCTGGGTATCATTAACATTGATAGCATACAAGTGCAAAACATCTCGTTTTTCTAATGGTTTCCACTGTTTGCTGATCAGGGTGCGTGATAGGGCTAAAACCTGTGAAATGTCACAGCCTAGAGGAACAGATACCTACTGTAGTCCCTTGGAGTAGGTAAAAGAAGAAAGATATAATGCCTTCTCTGAATACCTTATTTGAATGATTCTTCTCTTATCTCCGTCTAGTCCAATCCCACTTGCCAAGCAGGTTCAGCTAGGAGTTGCCCAGGATTGTGTTCAGTTGTGTTTTGAATATGTCTGTGGAAGGAGGCTCTACAACCTAACCTTTCTGAACGATGAGTTCCAAAGTTTGCTGACCTTTGCAGTATGTTCAGATAGAATTTAATGTGATACAGCTTGTTCCTCTTGACACTTATCCTGTAACAGGGTGCAACATAGAAGACTGTCTCACTCTTGTTCATTCTCTCCCAATAGGTATTTATGCACATTGGTTAGATTCCCCCGAGCCATCTCTTGTCCACACTGAACAGCCCCAGCTTCTCCTCATCTGAAAGGTGCACCCATTCCTTAATCATCTTTGTGGCCCTTTGCTGGACTTGCTGCTCTCTGTCGCTTTTTTTTTTTTTTGTGTACTGGGGAGTCCAGAACTGGACCCAGTACTCTGGATGTGGCCCCACCAATGCTGAGTAAAGGGGAAGGATTGCTTCCTTCAACTTGCTGGTGGCAATCTTTCTAATGCAGCCTGGGATACTGTTGGCCACCTTTGCTGCAAGAGCGCACTGCTGGCTTATGGTATAATTTGTCCAGGAGGACCCCAGGTCTTTCTCTGCAGAGCCATCTTCCAGGTGGTTGGCCCCCAGTGTGTACTGATGCCAGTGGTTAGTTCTTCCTGGGGCAGGACTTTGCATTTCCCTTTTGAACTTCATGACATTCCTGTCTGCCGACTTCTCCAGCCTGTTGAGATCCCTATGAATGGCAGCACACCTTCTGAGCCTGGCAGTTTTTTTGCTGCCCTCCATATCCCTTGAGAGATTCAACTCAGATGAGCTATTGCTTTCCTAACCTCATCCCTGAATGATTATATAGTATCTCTATATTCCTCCTAGGTCACCTGCCCCTGCTTCCACCTCTTTTACACTTTATTTTTATGTCAGTGTAGTCAGGAGCAACTTGTTTATCCTTGTAGGTATCTTGCTGCCTGCTTTTGCTTGATTCCCTGCTGGTTGTGATAGACTGTTCTTGAACTTGGAGGCAACTCTTTAATGTTCAACCAGCTATCTTGGACCCCTTTTTTCTCCAGGGCCATATCCCATTAGATACTCATAGGCAGATCCCTATAAAAGCTAAAGCCTGCTCTCCTGAAGCCTAGGGCTGTGGTCCTGTTTTATGCCCTGCTCATTCCCTTCGTGCTCCTGAACTTACCCTGATCATCCTTCTGACTATCTCATAGTCACTGTAGCCAAGGCTATACCCCAACCTTCACATCCTTCCTTGCCTGTAAGTATCAGGTCCAGCAGAGCACCTCTCCTGTTCAGTTTATCAGTCACATGAATTGGGAAGTTTTTGTCACTGTGTTACAGAAAACTCCTAGATTTCTTGTGGGTTGCTGTTGTCCTTCTTACAGATATCAGAGTGGTTCAAGTTCCCTGTGAGGACCAGAGCCACCAAACATGAGGCTTCTTCCAGTTCTCTGAAGAGTGCCTCATCTAATTCTTCCTGATCAGGTGGCCTATGGCAGACCCACATATTGGTCTGCTGAATAACCCTGACCCATAAGCTCTTGACTGTCTCATCACCTGTCTCCAGAGAGAGCTTCATGCATTCTGGGTGCTCTCCTGTTAAAAAGTGCAGCTGCCCATCACCATCCTGGCCTGCCCTTCCTAAAGGGCCAGGGTGCATCTGTCTCAGCACTTCAGTAATGTGAGCTAGCCTACTATGTCTCTGCGATCCCAATGAGGTCATAGCCCTGTAACTACACAAAGACTTCCAGTTCCTCCTATTTTTCTCCATACTGTGTGCATTACAGTAGAGGCATTTCAGAGAGGCACTCAAAAAGGCCATGAGCACTTTCTCCATAAGGCTGTGGTTCCATGGGCACTTCCTTACTTGGATTCCTGTGCTTGAGGTAATTCCACTTCAGCCCT
Source organism: Podargus strigoides (assembly GCA_028020825.1). NCBI lineage: Eukaryota > Metazoa > Chordata > Aves > Caprimulgiformes > Podargidae > Podargus > Podargus strigoides. The sequence continues at coordinate 8,898,677 of CM051623.1, read as the reverse complement.
CTTTTGTTGATTGCTGTGTTCCTTTGGTTCACATCATCCCTGGGCCTTTTGCTTGCCTACCCCATCTACCACTCCCTCACTTGATTGTTGTAAAATCTTTCCCTCCCCTGTCATTCTTAAAGTTGCTCTTACTGAGTTGGCAAGCCTGTTGGCAAAGATACTTCTGCTAGATATAGTCAGGGGATCCTGTCTCTTCCAAACAGCTGTCAGTTCTCAAAGAGAGTCACATGGTCATAAAACCAAGCTCTGCTGTGGATACCTGCAGTGTAACCAATTGTTGGCCCACAGGATACATCCAGTCTTCCTCATGCCCTTCCCCTTCCTCAGCAGGATCAAGGAGGAAAACCATCTGGACCCTCATGCCTTTAACCATCACTCCCAGAGCTATGTCACACTTGCTACTTTCCAGCTCACCCTGGCCGTTGCTAAGCTTGTGTGGAGTTGTTTATGTAAGGTGATGATTCACTGACCTGAAACATTTTAAAAAATTACAAATTCAGGATGGTATCCTACTATCAGTTTAACAGCCATCCCGTAAGTACCAGGTCTGACTTGGGAGTGGGGAGGAACTATGTGACCTGAGCATGGGGAGCTGGAAACCCAGAGGGAAGGAGGTAGACAGTACTGCTCCTGCCAGCAGTAGCAAAGCATTAGATTGGTTTCACTCAGTTGTCTGCTCACAGCCTTGGCAGCCTTCAAGTGATACTCTTTGAACTTGTATAGTTGCTACAATTCTTTTATCAACACATTCTTTTTTTTTTTTTAATTTATGCTAATAACAGTTGATAGTGTCAACTGTTAGTGATGAAAAGCAGGACATTAAGAATTGTAGGAACCTTAATATTATGTAATTTTCAAATTCACATATGCCTCTTGCTTTATTTTTTAATTGAAACATAGAGTGATCTATAAATATCTTATAACTTCTGAATTGTGTGTTAATAAAGTCATTGCAGTGTTCTTGGCTAATATTTCAGAGACTCACTATAAGCAACAAACCAAATGTTCGTTATGATCAGTACTTGCTGTAACCTCTGGAATACCACCTATTTCAGGTGCAGAATGTCAACTGCAAATTATGAATAAATCAAACAGTTCTGGAGTCTGTCCTATAAAGAATATTTAAGAGGGTAAATGATTCTCAAAGGCTTAATAAAGCTGCTTTATACAAATAATTTCAGAGCAAATGTACTAGTTATGCACATTTAAGAGGGGTGTGTGTATATATATGCATATCTAATGTGTTTGTATACTGTAGAATATGTTTCTAATTTTATAAACGATGAATTCTAAGATTGAACAGAAGCCCTAGACCCTGCTTTATAATTTAAAAAGTCTGTGTAGAAAATCCTAGGAAAATCCTAGCTCTAAAACAATTGGTCTATTTAGAAAATGCTTTTGAAGATCTATGTCCAACCCATAATTCTCTCAAAAAATGGTTGCATTTAGTCACAGGAAACACTTCTTCATTGACTTTTGCTGTTAGCAGGGTAAAGAGTTTACATTTCCTAGAAGGATGCATGACTTGAATCTGCACATAGAAGAGGAAACACTTAAAATGTTTCAAGTTTCCAGTGTAGTGATACAAGCCTCAGAATGTTATAAACTTTTGAGACTTAAATCATCAGATTGAAGTTGCTAGTGACAAGTGGCCACTGGTTTAATGAACTGCTACAAAGATGATATATTTAAATTTTCTCACTTGCAATAGTAGAAAAAAAAACCAAAGATGTATTGGTTTGACTTCAATATTAGGCAAAATCTGTCTGACTATTTCTGAACAGTGCTTTAATGATTTCCACATTGAATTGCTTTTGTATAACATGTTAGTTTAGTAGTTTGGATTCTGACATTTTTCAGCTTAGGAAGATGGGTTTTCATTGTTCCTTAACTAAGTTTCTTTTTGAAGCCACCAAGGGTTCTGGATTAATGAAATACTTCTCCCATGTTTAATAAGGAATAAAGGACTTCTCTAGTGTTGAACAAAAATATTTTCTGTATTTTAATTTGAGTTTATCAATTGGAAACGCTATTACTACCTTGCTAAAGCAAAATTTAAGTGTTTGATGTTGTCAGTGTTATCCCTCAAAGTGTATGCACTTTATGAGTTTTCAAACAGACAAAAGCAGTAAAACTCCATTAAATAAGAATGACCTTTAAGGGTTTGAGAAAAGGTCTATGTAGAACATAAGGGAAGAAGCAGGTGGTGTGATTAAGTGCTTGAAATGCCATCAGCATTCCTGGAATTACACTGTTGATACTCAGATACTGAATATCTCTGACCTTTGTTACCTTTATCTAAGTGTAAAAATGAAGTGTTAGTCTATTTTTGTTTTGGTTCACCTTCCTGTGTTAGAAAAGAGTTCTTACATGATGGAGGATGGAGCTTAGTGAACAATTTATATGGGTCCTCCATACATATAGAATAATTCCTGAGAAACAACAGAATATTTTAATGGAGGTGAATAGACATTTTGAAATACGAGCATTTTATGTTGTGTTTGCAAGATAGGGACTTATGTCTGAATTCAGGAGAGATATTTCTATCAACTTCAGAAGATCTTAGTCTTACTGGTATAGCTCTCTCTTTGCATGTATGCAAAATACTGTTTGTTCGAATTGTTACCCTTGCATATGAAATGCAAACCTCATAATCTGCTTCTGATCTCAGAAATCTTCAAAATGAGACTTTGAATTTAGATTGCTGTACTTGAGGCATGACAGGTCGTGTCTGAAGTCATGTCTTGAGGCTGCTGAGTTATGAACGAGGCTTGAAGTAATTTACTCCAAGCTGAATTTTTGTATTTGGCATTTTATAGTCTTGTTGGTAACACTGAGTGGGCCTGTTTTGTTTTTTCTTTCCTTAAAGGTGCAAAACGTGGATGCTAAATGTGGAAAATATTAGCAATGTATTATTTTCACAAAAATACATATTTGTAGGACTTTCCCTTATGTTGCTTAAGTAGATTTGAAAGAGTAGAACAGGTTATTTTTAAATGGCAGTTGTTATGACTGCCTGTAAGGTGTAGAGGCATTTAAGAATGAGAATAATTTGAGGGTTTGGGAGTCATATTGTAATAGTTTTATTTCAAATCAAAATTTCTAAAGGTATATCTAAATGTGTTTGCTCTTAATATAATCAGAATGTTTTTCCTGAAAAACCTAGTTTGTTTATTTTAGTAGGTAAGATTTTATTGAGGTTGGAACATTTAGTGTTCTTCCTCATAGTAAACACCCATGTAAATTAAAGTTAATCTTATTCTTGTTAGGATTACTTATGAGTACAGTTTTAATTTACTACAATTACTGGATTAAATCTACATAAATAACATTTGCTTCACTTCCTTTGTATTTCTTTCTTTTGCATTCCTTAGGTCGAGATTTGATATGCATACAGTCTATGGATGGGATGCTCATGTTGTTTGAACAGGAAAGCTATGCTTTTGGCCGTTTTTTACCTGGTTTTCTTCTGCCTGGTCCCTTGGCTTACAGCTCTCGGACAGATTCTTTCATTACAGTGTCTTCTTGTCGACAGGTTGAGAGTTACAAGTATGTGTGCATGTTCAGTAATTATAGCATATTTTGGTGCTATCATTTAGTATGTAAACAATTTAAAAGTAATTATGTCAAATTTTTATTGCCTTTACTAATATTGTACCCCAAAGCATGTGATAGTTAGTTGCAGGAAATAAGAAAAATAAAATGTTGTATGTGGCTGAGTGATTACTGTCTGTACAGTCATAGAAAAAAGCATACTGTGTGTCCTGGGGACTTCATGGTCCTATTTGGTCTGTATAAATGTGTTAACTAGCTTATCAAGGCATGTCATGCTGTCCTGCAAGTGCCAGATTTTTCCCTGCTTCAGTTCAGTCTAATCTGTGCTTTCAGTGTTGTCTGCAATATACTGCTTGAGCAAGATGTTCCTTCCAGTTGTTTCAATGGGATTTTTATTTCGATACAAATAGGTGTTAGTCTGATGAATCTGTTCAGTTTTCAGAGAGATTTGAGACAGGGCTTTGGCTTTTGTGATCATAGAAGCCTCTCAAAGGAATGAAGGCTGGTGGGGAGAGAGAAATCCACCTAAGTGGCAGAGGAGGCTTGTTAACCTCCTTGACTGCTAGACTTGAGGGATAGATGCTAAGTATGGCATGTAGGTGATGGTATAGGGTATAAGGGTCAAGTGCTTGAAGGGGGATGCTTTCATAATACCTTAGAGAAAGTGGGATGAGTGAGGGCCCATATTAAGTGCATATTTGCAAACACCTACAGCCTTGGCAACAAAGAGGAGTGCCCTGGTTTCCCAGGAGCAGCCCCCCAGCCCAGCCATGTCAGACAGGCCATGAGTAGCCCCAGATCAGATGGAGTTTCAGTGAGGGCACCTGCCCCAAGCTGACCCACAGGTGTATCCCATAGCACTGACATCAAGCTCATTATAAAAGGAGGGATTTTATTGAGGGTGGGGAGTTTCTCTTCCTGGGGTTCTTGCCTCTTGATCTCCTGCTGCTCCCAAGGACTAGGCTGAGTATAAGCTTAGATACTTTAGGTTGGTGATTGTCTTAGTTTTGTTATTTCATTAAGTCTGTTTCTACTTCAACCCATGGGGCTTCTCCCTTTCCCCCCCTTTTTAATATGCATACATTGGGAACGGGGTAGTTAGTAAGTTAGGACACCAGCACAAATTCAGGAAATAAATAGTTACACAAGTGTCAATGAGGACACAGTTTGAACATTGATGGTTGCACAGGTGTAAATGAGAACAGATAGATGTGTGGAGCTTTTATGGCAGTTGACATCTTTTGTTCTGATGTTTTTATTGCCAATTTTTCTTAGTATGGTTGGATGGCAGTTACAAAATAATGTCCCCAAGCCCACAAATCTCTAATCTTTTGCTAGATGTGCCAACTGTTGGTGCCAGTTTACTGTTATCTCTTGGATTGGAACCACTTAGTTTACTTAATGGATGTGCTTGAGAGTGTAACCATTAGATTTAGCAGATTGTGTTTCAGGGCAGTTTATGAGGCTGCTTTAAAGCTTAGTAAGAGAAAAAAAGTTCATTTTTTTTATTAGAAACTTAATTTCACAATTTGAAAATGTGTTAGTTGCTTGCTTCTGTCTTCTTTGTGGTCTGGATTTCTATCTTCTAACATATTTAGCTGTTGAATTTATTTTAACACTAGATAAAATCTGAATAGAAATGTTTGTTTTAATTTCTGCCTTTACACTTAGCTGTTATACTACGGTGATATTTATTTTAACATCTTTGCTGATAATAGAAGTGTTGTGGTAGGCTTTCTAGCAGTCCTTTTAGGCTGTGCTTTTACTGTGTATTTATACTCCTGATAGAATAATTGCATTTTATATTTTACTTCATGTAAGAGTATTAACTACAAAGATATATATGTATATTTTTTTTTTTTTTTTACTTTTTTAAACTTCCTATAACAGATACCAAGTCCTGGCATTTGCAACAGATGCTGATGAAAGGCAAGAAACAGAACAGCAAAAACATAGTTCTGGAAAAAGGCTTGCGGTAAGACCTGTTTGTTTTATGTAACTTGTGTGGTGCACTGCATACATCTTAAAAAGACCAATGCTAAGTGACAAATGGAAACATTGTCTGCTGACAAAGAACCTGATCCAATTGCCATTAAAGGCAATGGAAAGACTCCAGTAGATTTCTTTTAAGATTTCTTTGTGCCTCAGTTGTTTAAGGTTGGTCCTTAAAACTCACTGTTGTTCTAAGGAGAAGAGAGACCTGTGTACTGGAAATAACTATTTCTAAGGCAGTCTTTACAATACAGAACCTAAACTGTAGTAAATAGATAAATAGGTACACCTGTAGTATTGCTTATGTTTTTAATTTAAGTCTGTCTGTGGCTTTGTATTGGACTTAAAAAATTAACCTCATTCTACTTGGGGAATGCTCTGTACTTAGAGAAAACTTAGCAGTGAAAAGTGTTTCCATAAATAGTCAGTATCCTAGACTTTCTGTCAAAACCTTGTGGATTCAATGGGCTTCAGGAGGTCTTTGTGACAAAGTTGTTTAATATTAGAGCTGCCTCCTATTAAGAGAGTTTTCTTCTCTGTGACTCTGCAGTAGAATTGCTTGTCTGCTAAATATACCACGTAAAATGCTAGATTCAGCATGTTTCAGGTATGACAGTAAAATATTGGGAGAGCATCTTCTTTCTAGTAGCTAATTGTAGAATTTTTTTCAAACTGTCAATCAGTCAGAAGCCTACATTTTGAATTAGGAGAAGGCATAGTTTTAAAATAAGAAATTTGGAAGCTTCATCAGATACTCTGCAAATTGAATGCTTTTTTTTTAAAATCTAAAATGAGAAGTGTGCATGGAGACAAGTGTAATAATCTTGGTACTTCCAGCTTCATATGTCAAATATGCTAGTATGTTTACTAACACATTCTGTGTTCTTTAAGCAAAATGATTGATGCTGTTCATATAGGAAGTGCTGAAAGTTGAACTTCTGATATTTTTTAACTTCAGAAATCCTGACTTTCTTTTTAACCAGCTTGGCATCAGTCAAAAGCAATTTTTGCATGTGTGAATTAGTTGAAATTTCTCAGAGGAGCTGCAATAATAAACCAATGAAATGTACCAATAAGCAGTAGTATTGTTTAAAGATGTAAGGATATAGGCAAGACAGGATTTGTAAGTAGTTGCTTATTATATCAATGTATGTAGTTGGAAAAGCAGCCAAGCTGTCATATACACAAATATTCTTCAGATTGAAGGGTGTACGCTAGTGACTGCAAGCATAAATATTGGCTTACATACCTAAAACTTTGTCTGGTTTTCCATTTACATGTATTGGTAGAATCAGTTATCACCTCTTGCCCTCTAACCATGCCCTTAACATACATGTACATGACCTTATAATAGGACATGTACAGAGGCAGATTTAAATGATTCTAATACTCTCTTCTTGGATTTAATAGTTAAAAGATAAAGCACCTTCATTTTGAATGGGATGTGTATTTTAAAATTCAAATATGCTTAAGTGAACTACCTATCTGTCAATTCATGACTGTTTCAAAAAGTAGATGATATTTTTGCTGCTTTACTCACAATAAGGAAAGTCACCAACTGCCTTCAAAATAAGAGGATAACTAGTATTTTCTCATTCAAATGAAGACCTTGATTTTTCTATGCTAATGATATTCATATAACTTGAGTTCTAAGCCTTCTCTGTAAGTTTTGTCTTTAAAATGCAACTGTCAACTGATCTCTGGAGCATGTTTTTTCTTTTGAAGGTGGATTGGGTTTTAAACATCGGAGAGCAAGCACTGGATATCTGCGTTGTCTCCTTTAATCAGGCAGTTTCTTCTGTTTTTGTGCTTGGAGAGAGAAACTTCTTTTGCCTTAAGGATAATGGGCAAATTCGATTCATGAAAAAGCTTGATTATAGTCCGAGTTGCTTCATTCCTTATTGTTCAGGTTTGTAAAAGGAAAATTCAACTTAACTTTAGCTTGGTTACTTTTACAGCTAGGAAATATTTTTTTTTCCACTGAACAAATATATTTTTCTGAATAAGTTTTTGATTTGTAGAAAAATCTGTGGAATCAGAGCTCTCTTTTTGGATGAAGCAGGTTTATTTTCAATGTTACTTAGTGTGAAGTGTCATAATTTTTAGAATCTAAATAGGTATTTTCTCATCACCAAATTGAGGTCCTGGTCTAGTGTTTGAGTAAGTTTGCCCAGACTACCAAAGCAACACACATGGGAGAATGAGAGATTTTTGGGAGAATGAGAGAGAGATTTTTGGGAGAGAACTAGTGTTTGAGGACCTTTTGTCATTCACTGATAGTTAAAAAAAAATAATCAAATTAAGTTTACTGTAAGGAGATGAAACTAACTTATTCCATTGTATGGAAGGAACTTGTTTGGATACCACTGTAGAACTACAGATTCTTAATACCTATTATATACTATTGTTTCAAAAACTATCTGATAAATTTTTGACACCATGTCTTATTTCATAGTTAAAATATCGGTTTAGACTTCATGAATATGTTCTTAACAGTCTTCACATATTGTACTTTCTAATTTAAATTATACTATAAATAAAACCTGTAAATGCATAGACCTTTAATCGGTATTCGCATGTCAATAATTAGTGAGGAGTATAAGTAGGTGATACTTAACCAATGTGTATTTTGTCATATCTATCCTGGCATGCTAACATGGTTATGAGTCTGTTGGTCATGTTTTAAATTACAAAACATGGCTGGCTAGAACCTTGGAAAGTTATGGGATGTGTTGTGTAATATGCAATTGCTATTGGTATCCATAATTAATCGCATATATCCTTGGTTATTGTCATTGTAACTTTCGTAACTCTTGACACTTTAATTATACTAAATTAATTTATAGTAAGTAATAGCTTAAAAGGAAAAGAAAAAATAGTGTAATGATATAAGCCTCAAAGGAAAGTACTGCTTTTGAAAACCTTTCATCCTAAAATGGGTTTTATATCTTTAACAGTGAAAGAAGGAACAATAAACACTCTAGTTGGAAACCACAGTAAAATGTTGAATGTTTATCAAGATGTTACACTGAAATGGGCCACTCAACTTCCCCACATTCCTGTATCAGTAAAAGTAGCGAATTTACAGTAAGTAACATCTTAAAGTTTACTTTTTGCAGATTCATTTCCAGTTGTGAAATTTGCTTGTAGATCATAACAAACAGTTCTGAGGTATGTAACAAGTAAGGTGACTTATAAAAGGAAAATTCAGTGTATTTTCTTTGTTTTGTAACATATTCATTTCATTAATGGGCATACTGTGAATTCTAGAAGAATACTAGATATGCAGTACTGTTTTTCTCGAGTGAAGGAAGAACCTGAGGTCTCATACCTCTGGTGGAGTAGTTTCTTCCTTAAAAGAATGAAAAGTGAAGCTTTGCAATCTGGTAAGATCCTTCCCTGAGACAGGAAAATGGGGAATCTCACTGAAAATCTGTTCTTGATTAAGTGTTTAAGAGCATATGAATTCCAGAGATGATTTGTTGGAACAGAGTATTCAACTCCAATATTCAACTGTGGCAATTAAGGAACCATTTAAATTGCTCAGGATTGCACTGCAATGGACCAAAACTTTTTGTAAAATACATGAGAGAGGTCAGGGAAAAACTGCTTGGGTGGGGGATTGAGTGTAGAGAAATTATGGCATATTGATAACTTCTGCTGAGTCTGTCACTGAAATAAGAAAACTACAGAGAAGTACAGCTAATATTTTTACAGTCCAGCTTATGCTTGTACTGTGTGTCACCAGAGTTGTGGTAGGTGATGGCTGCCCAGTGCCTCTGGCCATGCAGGATGCAGTCCTTGTCAGGTAGAGTACTTCTGATCCCCAGCAGGCTTGTGGCTGCTGTGCCAACATACGCTGGGTTGTTGAATACCTAATAATAAGTTGTGAATTTTACCTTGTAACAGATGAAAATGTAACATCTGAATGACTAGCTTTACTGATTTATGCAGAGTAATCTGAGAGATGTTTGTGTTTTATTTGGTACTAATGGTTACCTAATGATTTTTTAATAATTTATAATTTAATTTGTTTTTAGACTCGCTGGAGAGAGTTGTGCTGGCTTTCATCCAACAGGTCTTACAAGTAAAATATAATGAATAGTCTCAGTGGGCCAGTTAGTATAAACCAAGAGTTAATTATGCAGGATATGACAGTACAGCTTTTGAAGTTTGGAAAAAATATTTGTGTCAGGAAAAATTTGAAAAGGTATTGGTTTTTACAACAGCAGATTGTATTAATACCTGTATATACAATTATTTGTTTGGAAACTCATATTTTTGGAAACTCATATTATTGAACCATCTGTTTCAATAATGCCTCAAAGAATTTTATGCAGATTCTGTCTGTTCCATGTGAACTTTAATGCTCAGTAGTTTGATCTTAGTGAGAATTTTGAGAGCCTACTAATTTGTCCCAGGTCATTTTGCTAGTTAGATTCAGAATTCTCACAGACCTGCCAATGCTAGGGCTTGGTTTGGGGCACTGGCTTTAAACTGAAAGAGGATAGATTTAGATTAGAGATTAGGAAGACATTCTTGACAGTGAGGGTGGTGAGACACTGGAACAGGTTGCCCAGAGAAGCTGTGGCTGCCCCCTCCCTGGCAGTGTTCAAGGCCAGGTTGGATGGGGCTTGGAGCAACCTGGTCTGGTGGGAGGTGTCCCTGCCCATGGCAGGGGGGTTGGAACGAGATGATCTTTCCAACCCAAACCATTCTATAGGGTGGAGAGACAGCAATTTAGTTATACAAACCTCTTTATAACAGGTACTGATAAATGAAGGAGCGCCTGTGTGTCTAGACCCAGTGGCCTGAAAGGGAGGGAGAAGTCAGGGTGTATGTGTTTCAGAGCTGGGCTTCTCTTTTTCTGTTTAAAAATATGCAGTATGCTTGCACTTTTTTTCTGGCATTAAAAATAAAGATGAGCTAAACAGAAAAAAGGTAGTAAAGCTTATAAGGTAGTAATTTGGCTTAAACAAAACATATGTTATGTTGGGTTTTTTTTAATAATTGGAAAGGGAATTCTTGGTGAGTCAATGTGATAATGATTTTCTAATACTCCATTCAAGAGAGACCTCAGTCTCAGTTGGGGCCTCTGGGTACTACTGTAACATAAATAATATTAAGTACTTTAATAAGCATAGACTTGTTAATCCTACACTGCTGAGAGATTGAAGTGCCTTAAATATGACGTATGTCAATTAACTACTTTCACATCCTTTCCACTTTTATTGCAATAATACTTATAAAGTAAATGGAGTGTTCTGAAAGCAGTTGTCTCTGCAGATCATGTATGTTCATGTGTATTTTCTTGTTGGCATAATGTGTGTTACTTCTAATGTAATACTCTGCCTTGCTGGATAAGAAAAGCATTATTAGAAGCTATTTTGTGGAAATCTGTTGGGCAGGTGTAGTGTTTGCCTCTTAAAAGCAGTCATGTGCTTTATCCTGTAGTTTTGATAGTCTTCTGAGATGAACTGTTCAAATGCTTCGGAGAATTCCAGCTAAGTAACTTGTGTTTCTCGTGTGTGCCCCTCCTTATTCTTTATGACTTGACTTTTCCTCTTACAATAGTGTGAAATGCAGTATTTCTCTATTGCAATACCAGGATGTAAATAATGATAACGACACACTACAACATTTGGGATTAAATTCCAGCATAAACTACTTGATTTCCATCACATTTTCAGAAACATACAAGAAAAATAGAATCAAAGACAATTACCATTTTTGGTGAGGTCTCTGCACTCTAAAAGGGATGTATTTTTAAGCTGTTAAACTACACTTTTTTTTTTTTTTTTCCTTCTATTAAAACCTGAATGTTCTCTGTCAGAAAACTGAAAATTTCCTAGAGTTGCTTGTGATCAGAAACTTGAACTACAGACAAAAATATGAGACTTAATCTTATTCTGTTTTTTACCTGAAGATCTCTGTAACTATGATCACTGAGCTGGAAGTTCAGTTCTAATTGTTGTTCTAGAAGTTTGTCCATTATTTTGTTAGAAGTTCTGGTTCTGTTAATGTATAGTAGTTACTAACTGTTTATGAGTGTGTTAATGTCAAGGGGACTCCTACATGCTTAACACTGGCTGGATTGCTTCTGATGTATAACCACTTACATTTACAATTTGGATTAATTTAAACTGTTTAGAACTTTGTCTCAGCACAAGTTCATCTTCCCATTGATAAGCCTGCTTGGACAGCTACATTTTTCTACGCCCTGTGTTGTCATCCTTACAGTTATGGCTGTGCAAAAGCATTCTCGCTGAAGCTGAAACTCTTGAAGAAAATGGTTTAGGTGTTTTGCCTATGTTGATCAAAAAATGCTTTATGGAGTGGTTTGAAGATAAACCATCCATATGTTACAGTTGGAACAGCTAAAACCTGGTAGTTACACAAAGGAATTACTAGAATTGCTACTCTCCTCAAATTTTCGGTGTTGAAATGGTAATTTTGAGTAGCAGTGTTTGCCTGATATCCACCATTATGATATAATAATCTTCTTAGCATTGACTTCAAAGTCTGTTCCCTTTTTTCTTGCCCTTTAGTTTCCATTTTTCTGTTTCATTGGAGACCTCTTTTCTGAGACTTCTGTACTTCAACATCTCGTTTGCGAAGAAAATTTCATTGGCAGTATTTCTTATGTTTATAGATGATCCGTTCTGTGAATTTGTCACTTTTTTGATGCTTTTTGAGATGCATTATGTTTTTCTCTCTCTCCCTGTCCCCCTCAAAATTCAGGTAATTGTGTGAAGAGCAAGCCCATAGTTCCTGTTAGCTAAAGTGCCTCTAATGAAAGTAATTTTTTTTTTCCTGTTGGCAGGGATTTGAGCCTGTAAAGACAAGTGACTTAATACTCCCTCACCAAAACGATGTGTTATGTTTTTCTGAATCATCTGAAATAACTTGTTCAGAAAGTAGCAGAAAGTCACTTTTTTAAGGGCCTATCACAAGTTTTTCTGTGCCTGAATTATACTGTTTCCATATGCTTGACCATAAAAAGTCCTTGGAGTAGATGAAAACATGTAGATGACTACTTTACTTTTCTATTTATTTGATGCTAATTTACTTGGCAAAGCTGTACCATGTTTTAATGGCTGATTGATTGCACTAAGTATTACTCTGACTTGGCTGGCCTGAAACGAGAACTTTATGTTGAGGTGCATAGAACAGCTTGTGTTGCTAGCCTCAGGGATGTTTCCTTCACAAACATCTGAAATGCCATGGTAGGTTGAGTTAAAACCACATAGATAGAGCATTATATCCTGGAGGATTTCTGTTTTGGTCACTTCCAAGTTACTAACCTGTTTGTGCATTAGGAAAGCATGAAGCCTTTCAGTTGGGGACTTTCTTTTCTCTGAACATTTTTGAAGTCCACTAGTCTTAATTTTACTACTTGGATTTGCTTGTATGCAGCCTTAAAGTTATATCTGATAAGCCCATGAATATTAAAAGATAGTCTGACTTTTTTCTTTTAAACTGAAATAGACTTCCTCAAATACCTCTTTTTTTCCCCAAGTCACTATTGCATGTTGCCTCTAATTTTGGTTCTTTGTTCTTTTGGCTCTCCATTAAGAAAAGTCATCTGGTGGTATCTATATGGCAAAAAAAATTTCCACATGAAATCAACACAGCAGCAGCAGAGTTGTAACAGTAAGCCAGCCTTCTGGGAGGATTTAGGGGATGTGTGGAAGAATTATCTTTCCTGCCCTCTGTTTAATCTTTTGAGGACTCACTACTTCAGGCACCAGTTTATCAGTGAACTTCATGTTTAAATGAAAGATATTTTCACCTTCAGCCACATTGGAATTTGATTAGAGATACCCCACTTGTAGTACTTGTCTGTAGGTAATTGGATGCTTTGCATATGTGGTGCCTCTTGCTTTTAGGCACTACATCTGGGAATTAGAATATGGGAGCTAACTTTCTTTTGTGAGCGTTTGTATGTACTATCTGTAAGCAGAAGGTCTGTTCTTCAAGGAAGAAAGATTCTTGAGGCAAATAACCCACAAAATGATGTGTATGCCTTGTAAAATGTGAAGTTCCTTTGATTGCAAGGGGTTGACAGGTATGGGCAAGTTGGTGAAAGTTACTAGAATACTTGCTTTCACTTTCATTTATTTGACAGATAAATATCATTTTACTTGGTAATGGAACAGCATGTTTTCTGAAGAGGAAATATAAAGCTGTCTGGAAAGGTTTTTTTGTCCAGAAGTAATTTGTCACCTTTAAAGAATAAGAATTTCTGAGTTTCTTAAAATATTGAATTTCCAGAACCCAACTTTTTAGCTTGAGTTAAGCTAATAAATTTTCATTATTTGAGATGAGGAAAAGTAATTTTCTTTTTTTAAACAAAAGTAGGTGTTGAAAAGCCAGGAAATAAAAGTAGACTTTATATGTTCAAAATGGCAAACAGGGCTACTTAGTAAGCTTTATTCATACTTTAACTCTTTATGAACTTCAAGTCTAACTAGGTTTATGCTTAGGAATGGTCCATAAAAATTTCCCAGGGTTCCATGTTTTCACCACTAGTTCTGTTTTGCTCAGTTTGCAATCCAAAAGTGATTTATTTCCTTCCCCCCTGCCTCTCCTAATTGCTAGCACTACAACTGACTATGGTATTTGAAATTTACTTAGGTAGCTTTTTGTTATCGCTTCTCCAAGTGTGATCACTGCAGGCTTAACTATAGGGGTCATGCCTGAACTAATATTGGAGTTGTGAACCACCAGCCCATTAAGGCTGTATTGCTTAGTAATGTATTTATCAGGCATCTATTAAAACCAGTTACTCAGAGGGTATTGGTGTTCATGTTTTGTCTTAGGCTGTTATGTGTCTGATGATGGATTCTAATGAATTGGAGGTTTAAAGTAATAAATTCAAAGTTGCATTGTGTAGGCTGAGAGGTAAGAAATACTGCAGTTTACTGAATCACTTCAAAATTATTGTCTTAAGATGCTATAGTAGTGTCCAATTTTCTTATTACTTGTAAGACAAAGTCAAGTAATTCAGTAGGTCTAAAGTTTCTAATGTTGTTCTTGTACGAGTCCTTCTTCCCCTTGTAGAAATAATAAAATAATAAATATTTACAAGTTAGTTTTGATGACAGTGATTTCTGATTTACTGAAGCAACAGTCTCTTGCCATGTGCTAAATTATCATTTTACTCCTAGCTGCCTTCTTCCTTTTTTCTTGCATCTTTTCTAGTAAAAGTATGTGTAACATGCATAATTGATGAGTAGTGTAAAAAAATGCGTACAGTGTTGTTCAGTTATCTAGTAATTTCCAGACTGTTTTGCTTGAAAGTAGTCAATTCTTGCTACCTGTCTTTGACTTTTCTGTTTTGCCATACACTACTACAGGCATGTGGCATTAAATCTTTATAACCAGAGATGACCACTTAAGGATACTTAGAGATCAAAGTGGGAAGTTATTTTGGCTTGATAGTTTGATGTGCCACCTTTTGAACTGCCAGTGTTATTGTTGGCCTTGACTATTTGATGACCATACGAGCAACAGTGAATGCTTGCAAAAAAATTCCTGATGCTTTAACCCTAGATTCAGAAGAATATGTGAGGAAGGGCTGGGTGGTTTTTATGGTTTAGTAGCTTACTGTGTATTCCACTGCTCTGTTCCTGTCCATTAATCTGCAGCTTGACTACAGAGCTGAGATGCATTGCTCTGGTGAGTCTGACCAATAGAAATTGTCCCTATACCACCTCCAGTGCACTCTAAGCGTTATCCAAGTGATATGTGCTGCTGCATTTCAGGATTGCTGTTCAGTTTACATTTTGAAGAGGAACAGAATACTGAGAGAGACATTTATCGTGTTTATTGCCTTTAAAAACAATTCCATCTTTACTCCAACATCAAACAGTTAAGAATTATAAAGTTATTGGAGCCTACATCCATGGAGAGAATAACTTTCTTGCCTTCTAGAAAAATATTTAATAAAATGATCCTTTTGGATTTTTTGATCTGTTAGTATTTCAGAACATTAGAATGACTGGTAAGAAATGTGTAGTTTGTACACTTATTTGTCTAACGAGGTATTAAGTCTCTGAAGACTGTTCGCTGGCATTGTAGAACAAAGACTTGTCTTCTGTATGTAAGTAATAGCTTGAGCCTGATGTAGTTAGCATGCTTATAACTTCATGTCACTTTATATCTATATAACTTCATGTCACTTTATATATAAAAGTCTCTGATTCAGCAACCTGTCTCTGTAAAGAAAAGAACATAAGCTATCATTTAAATTCTTTGTTTTGACACAGAATTAGTTCCCACATTTTAACTCACATGTAGCCCAACAGACGGATCAGTTTAATTTAGATGAGGTATGTGAATCAAAAGACTAGAGTTCAGAATTCTGGTGTATAGCCATTGGTTGAAAATGTGCTTTATGAAGTTTTAGCTTCCAGTATTTTAAAAAGAAAATTAAAATCTGCAATCAATTTGCAAGTGAGAAAATATTGATCTGGTCCAAATATGAACTTGAAATAAAAACTTATTCTCTGGCACAGAATTATAGTACATTGGGTGGTTAGATGAATGTACTTTGTTTAGCTGGGCTCTCCAAACAGTAGAAAGGCAACAGGAACTGAATATAACTGGAAAAAATATGAAGAAATATTGCAGTTGAATTAAATATATAAGGTGTAAAAGTGCAATCAATGTATAATGTAATAGTGGATGAAGTCAAAGTAATACTCCATTCATTGAATTTTTTAGCCATCCAGATGCTTGAAAGTACTTTGTTCTTCATTCCAGCCCATCTGTTATTCCTTATTATAACTGACATCACCACAGCTACCACAACTGTTAAAGAATCACCATATAAAAATTGCAAAACTTACCTATAAAACCAGGAAAACTTAGCACTTATTACAGGGTTTTATGGAAAGAAAACTGCTGGAATCAAACTTTATAGTTTGTTGAAAGATTTTTCCTTTTTCTGTGTAGTAGTGCTGTATTAGAAGCAATGCCAGTTATGACGTACAGTATGAACTTTTCAGTTATATACATGTATATATATAAAATTTTATTTGAATGTTTTGTAAGAATTTTGCCTGATCTGAGAAGTTAAATGCAGAGAATTCTCTGTTCTTTCTACCTAAACACAATTGCATTTTAAAGAAATGTTTCTAAGAAAAAAATATTTGTTTTTCATTGCTAAATTGCTGCTTTAGTGTCAAGAGATGGCAGTACAAAATATTACCCTTTTTAAAGGTCTTTTGAAGAGAGAATTTTAATCTGTATAGCTGAGCCACAAAATATGAATGTGATTGTATTTCTTCTACATTAGTAGGGTTCTGATCCCACAGAAGACACTGATGTGCCAAGTACTATATTCAGCATACTGTGATTCATGACTGGGCTTTCTAGCAAGTTAGTTTCAAATGGTATTTACTGTGTGTTATTAAGCACATGCCCATATTGCCAGTTCTCCTAATTTTATTGCATGTCACTTGTTTGCTTTTTCAAAAAACCTGCTTTTTATAGTCATATGGTTTTGTAAGGGTTTCAACTTTCTTTAGAATAACACTTAATATTCCCACCCTCATGATTCTAGAATAAGCTTTAAAAGTGGAAATTCTAACTGCTCAGGAACTAGAAGGCAAGCAACTTGCCCCCTAGTATAATACTTGCTTTTAAACAAATATCATGGGGGGTATTTTTTGGCTAACCTGCAATTTCTCTATGCCTATTGATGTTGTGACAGAGTAGAATGTAACTGTATCAGGTTCTGAACTCAGTCTTGGAGTTGAGTACTGAGCAGTAGGCTGGAGTTCATGGATATATTGTGACACTTGCTCTGCCCATGGAAGTGCTGGACATCCTGTTTGAGAAACAGTTATTACAAACAGTCTGAGGCTGTTGATTTTGAAGGTCTTGATTATTATCCTATTAACATGAAAGATGAGAGCCAACTAGCAGTGCAAAGTGTCAGAGATGCTTTTGAAGAGCATTGTTCTTTACAAGACAGGGTGAAGGGACAATGATAACTATTGTTAAAAGTAATGGCGTATGAACTTTTTCCTGCCTGAAATGCTGGTAAATTTTGAAGTTTTCAGGAGCATCACTGTCAAACTGTGAGGAGAATGAGATGGAAATTGAGTGTAATGTTTTTAAAGTTATGTAATTATTCAATCATTTCGGAATAAATCTGTGGTAAAGACACATTATGGTTATTCTTGGTAGCCTCTTTGTAGTCTGTGGTTCATCTAATTTTTCTTGTGCACTGTTACTAGCTTGTATGAAGCCAACAGTTAAGAATAAGCTTTATCTAGAACAATAACTAGAGTGTAGATTTTATCAGTATAGCACCCTGCATCTCTTTATTGTTGGAAGCAGAGATGCTAAGGGCCTCTCCGGCTTGCCTGGAATGAAATGGAATCTAACAACTATCTTGCAGTGGGAGAAGAGAAGGTTAAGAAGAATAAACTTCTGAGATGCCCCAGATCCTATATTCACAAATGCTGTAGCTGCTACCTTTTGATATAGCCTTTACGCCTTTGGAAGCTGCTGTATACCTGTCTGAAAGTGAGGGAGTCTTGAAATAGACTTTAGACTTCAGATGAAGGAGGTGCAGATGAAGAAATATTGTACTACTTGGTGTAGCTCTAAGAGAGAATGAGACATGGAGATGTTTTAGGTGTGTCTCAGTTGGTCTTAATTTCTTTCTTACTGCGAACACCACTACTTTCATAAATGAAATCACAATGTAATTTCTCTTGTTTCTTACTATTTGGAGCACTGACTTAAGAGTCTACACTCTTATTTAAAGTAATCAGGTTTTATTATTGTTGGTCCTATTCATTTTCAGTAATGCCACTAAGTGTCTTAGGTATTGGAACTGTGATAATAAGAAATGCAATGTGCAAGTTATGAACTTTCCCTTGAGTATATTCTACTTTAGAGCTCTTTATGTTTATTTGCCTAAAGCAAGGTCATATATTTCTGGATGCCTGTGTCATCACTCTGAATATTCTGTTTTTATTCTACTTTGTAACAAATACTGATTTTAATTTAAATCTGTATTTTGTATGGCTGGCTACTTTCATCTTTAATAAAATCTTCACTGCTTTTGAAATAGTTTTGATTTTGTATTGAAAACAACAAGAAACTAAATTGGTTGATCCTTCAGATAAAAATTGATATTGTATGTTATTTGTAAGATGAGCTTAAATTGCATGTCTATCCTGCCTGTACCAGTATGTATGTGTTCCCTGCCTGCAGGAACCAGAAGATCATGATGTGCATGGATGTCTGTCCCTCTGCATACATTGTTAAATCTTAACCTGTTAAGATTCCCTTACATTAAAGCTATCAAGCTATTATACCAACCCTGTTAAAAAAATATAACTGCTTCATTTACTGTGATATGGTAGCTTTTGGGGCTCTCCTGTGTGAAAAGCTGTCCTGCTTGGATTGCCCTAACAAGCCTTGTCATGCTGCCCCGCAGGTGGCAGCAGTGGTCTGGCAGAAAAGACTCCAAACTTCTGTGAGTAGTGTTTGTTTTTACTTCCACTGCCAAGTTTAAAACTATTTCCATTGTTGTTTTTTTTTTCCATTTTGTTTTTTGGTGAAAGATGCTCCTTTTTATTTGGTTGCTGGATGCTGTTTGGCCTTTTAGGCACAGATTCTCTTTGACACAGAAAACTACACAAGCTAAATACTTGTCTGAATTTGTCATGCAGTAAGTAAGGCACGAGTTTCCTGGTTTGCTGTGTGGTGTCACCATGTAAAATGGCTTCATGCCCAACTAGAGAGTGAAAGTACTGTATAAGACCTGGAAATTGGAGACTCCTTCAGGCATTCACAGTGGTAAACCTGTGGCCAGATTCGGGGTTTAGTCAGTTCTGACTCCCAGTGGATTTCAGTGCTTATAAGAGGGGATAGCTGTTGACCTATTGTTCTAGTCATAACTTCTCATTTTTAAACTGCTTTTCCACTAGTTATCAAGAGGAAATTGTGTTTCATTTCCCTCTCCCTCTTACATGTATTTCATTTTTTTAAATTAGATTTGTGCCTAGTATTCTGTTAAGATCAGTGATCCAAAACTATCACACAAATAGGAAAAATGAAGAATGCTTTTCTGTAAAGCAACAACACAAATTATTTACTACTTAATATATTCAATATAACTACAAATTGTTAAACCCTTATAATTGAACACTATATTTACATTATATGTTTGCATGCCTTCTGCAGGTCGTGCAGAACATGTTGATACATAATAGAAATAGCCTTAAAAGAATTTTAGTTTCTTAGAGCAAACAGGTTATCTGTTTTCATGTGTAGCAGCAGAATGGAGAAGTCTTACATGTACAAGTATTATTTTGATGTAAAGTTAAACAAAGATTTTTTTTTTTTTTTAATTTATTTTTTAATGAGGAAGGGGTTTTCAAAGGAGCCTGAGGGTGCCCCACAGTTACCCAAACCCGGTTAAAAATCCATGGTAGCTGGCGCTGAGTTGCACCAGAAATACTTTAAATATTCAGTGAAGGTCTCATTTCAGGGTGTGTGTTCAGTAAGAGTAAGGTGGGGTTTTGACTTTTATTCCCATTAGTTCATGTTAGAAAATTCTTATAGTTTACTGCTCCCAGTCTGATCTTCCATCAGCGTATTATCAAATACTTAACACAGTTACAGAAAAAAAATATATTGAAATGGTAGTGAAAATTAGAAAAATGTGGGTTTTCAAAAGCACTAAACTAAAAAGTGCTATTGTAGTTATGCTCTTGCATGTAATTACTTCAGAGCATGATAAAATGAGGAGAGAATTGGATTCACAGAATCACAGACTGGTGGGGGTTGGAAGGGACCCCTGGAGATCTACTCTGACCCCCCCTGCCAGAGCAGGGTTACCCAGAGCAGGTGGCACAGGATGGTGTCCAGGCGGGTTTTGAATGTTTCCAGGGAAGGAAAACTCCACCACCTCTCTGGGCAGCCTGTTGAAGTGCTCTGTTGCCCCCAAAGTCAAGTTTTTCTTCATGTTCAGATGGAGCTTCCTGAGTTCCAGTTTGTGCCCCTTGTCCTGTCACTGGGCACCACTGAAAAGAGTCTGGCCCCATCTTCTTGACACTCACCCTTTAGGTATTTATAAGCATTGATAAGATCCCCTCTAAGTCTTCTCCAGGCTAAACAGACCCAGATTCAAAATGCTTGAGCACAATTCAGGAATTAGTTTCCTAACTTAGTAGTTTATAAGTAATACATTCTCAATAAGGGAGTATTGCACAGCATCTTGTTTTCTAAAATGATTGATATGAGTAATATCAATCAAAATTGCTTCTGAAATTGAGGTAGAAGTTTTATGTGCTATTATAAATATAAATAAAGCTGTAAATTGTCAATAACCAGGCCTTGTCCTAAGAGTTGTCCAAGACTTAGCTTGTCTTATGCAAGTAGAACTCAGAAGTTGAATCTGTAATTCTTAGTCAATTGAGTGATCAGTTTTGAATTATATAACTGGAAACATGCAAAGCATTTTAATTTCTTCAAGAATTATGTTGTGAGCAATTTGTTTAGTAAGAGAAGACCTACAAAAAGCATATGCCATTATTATTACTCAGAATCCAATAAAAGATAGTTTTTCAAATTATTACCATATGTGTGTAGGAGTTGCTTTGTAATGTAAAGTTATTTTAGATGCCAGAATAATTTGTTTCATACTTTGAGTTCCTCATTGTTAAAGTGTCCCCTTAGATTTGCTATTAACTTTGACTATTGTGTGATATATAGTAAAAAAAAAAAAAAAAAAAAAGTTGACAATAAAAGTAATTTAACAAGTAATTGAAATTCCAGATTGTGTGCAAAATGTGCCAAATGAAGTAATGGTATTTTCAGGGATATTGTATGAGTGCAGTAGCTGTAGGGAAACTACCATAAAACTGTTAAGTACGCTGCCCCTCCCCCTGCTGTCTTTAACCACTGTTATAAAAGCTTGAGAAAATAAAGCAATATTGACTGCCTGACAGACGTTCCAACAGAGAAATTAATGTATTATGAATAATATGTTGTAACTGGTTACTCATATTTTTCATAGTGTTTCTATTCATGTACAAATTCATGGACAGCTTTAACAAGGAAAGATCACTGAAAAAGACTCTTATATTTGTATCTGTTTCATGTTGAACAGTTGTCTTAGGACCCAGCAGAACAGTAACTGAAGCAAAGGAGAAGTGTCATTTGTAATGCTGCTTTCTTAAACCAATACTTTTGTCTCTGAGCTAGTGCAGACTTAAAGGATGTCATGACTAATGGGAAAGCTGGTTGAAATGAGTTTATTTTAAGATGGTGTTTTGAAATGTGCATTCTGTAATGCTGACATAAACTCAAAAGTTAAGAAAAGCATAATTTATATAGGAAAATCACCTCAGTGATTTGAGTTGATTTCATTTGATGGACTGTTTGCAGATGACTGCCAACTTGAAGGTATATAGGAGGGACTGTATTTACAAACCACTTTAGAGCACATTATACTTAAGTAGTATATCATCAAAGATTTATTGCTAACAATGGAGCTGTATTTCTTCACGCCCTTTTGATTTACATTCCGATATCCTCATGGATCTTTCCTTCTTAGCTTAACAGATTCATAGCCTCATATTCAGAGCCATTGCTGGAGTAATTTAGAAATTGTCTTTTTTTCAGGTGTCAGTTTTCTTTCTCCAGTTGTGGAACACTCATAATGCAATTTCACTTGTTGGTCCCCCCCCCCCCCCCCTTATTTTTTTTTAACAACTTTATTATTTGCTGTAACTAAACAGCAAAGTGTTGGGTGTTGTATTTGGTAACGTGGTAACATCTGCTTCGACAATGTGCCTTTTTTAAAGACTTTATTGCGCCCAGGGCCGTTATGGCAAAGTTTTGTGCAAACACTTGGCTGTCATTAAGCAAAGTCCTATACTTTAAGTGTTATTTGCTTATCTTGCCAAGACTGTTATGGTCCAAATGTTCGCAATAATTTGTCTCCGTGTGTTGTGGGTATGTAGGTATCAGAGTTAGCCCAATGTATTTGTTCCTTGTGCCATCCAGAATTCTGTAAATATATCACAGGTGTGTGTTGTACCGAGCTTTTTGGACATAAGAAAACTAGGACGAGTAGTTCTTCACGTACTTCCAACAAGAGACTCAGTGCTGAGCAAGGAAACTGACTGTAGTTGACAACAAATATTCAAGCAGCCAGAGAAACCAGGACTCATGCTTAGTTCCAATTCCTCTCACTTTGGAGTGAGAGTTTACAATTTTTCAGAAACAATGGATGCAGACCTCAAGCTTACAGATCACAAATATGCCATTGCATTCCCAGGACAGCTGCTGACATGGGTACTGGATATGTAAGTTGAAAACTAGTATTAAGTCTTCTACTTTAAAGAATTTGCTGGGGAGACTTGGCATCTCTAGCCTTAGGGTGCTCACAAAGACAGTGTCCTATTGTATTTTCCTCAGTTTTTGTAGTGAAAGTTACGTTAAAAATTGTGCTGGTAGCTGGAAGCTTTTCTGTGGCAACAGGAGCATTACTCTTGAAAGAGAAGACTTGTTTCTGTTTAAGATGAGCTTGTATGATAGGTAAGGGGAACAGTGCGTTTTGAGTCTTATGATATGTGTTCAGTTCCAGCAGGCAGCTCAGATTTGCCTGTTCCACCTGCAGCAAAGGACTAACGGGGGATAGCTATTGTCCAAAAAAACCCCAACCAGTTTCTGTATGTTTGTAGTTCAACCAGGAGATTTATTTCAGTCACGGAGTGAAAATTACTTTCCGTAGAAAGAGAAAGCTCAAACTTATCTGCAGCAGCAACTTTTTTATATAGGGCCCAGTGGGGTCTTCATTTTTGTATGCAGTTGTAATATACCTGTACGCAGTTCAGATGATCTCAGTTACAGCATAGTTTTTGCAGAATATTAATTGCAGTTGTAAAACTAACACTGGCATTGTGGCCTTAGCATTATGTATAAAGGCTTTTGGGACTGTCCAGTTGGACCATCAGTTACCAGAATTAATCTGTGACCCCTGTTTGCCTTCATAATTACTACTAAGAAAATTTTGGAATGAGGTTTCACAGAATCACAGAATCACAGAATGTTAGGGATTGGAAGGGACCTTAAAAGATCATCTAGTCCAACCCCCCTGTGTGTGTGCTGGAGTCGTGCTACAAGACAACATAGGAAACCAAAGACAATTCTATTTTTTTGTATAGCTGCCTGATTTTTAAGGAGGATTGTACTAGAGGAGGTGCTTGAAAGGTGTCAGTTAAAGAATCTAAGTTAAAAGAATTTTTGTTAATTCTTTATTGATTGCAGCTTGAACACATATATAAATGAAATGTCTGACGGGTTTAATTGGTGGGATGGTGCATTAGACTTTATTATTAAAATTAAGTTTTATATCTAAGAATTAAATTTGATCTGTCTTTGCTTTATGTGGCAGCTGTGTTTGACACAAAGGCAGTGTCTGATATATATTAAGTATAGAATAAGAGCAAATTTTTGGCATGAATGTGTCACCTCATGATTGTAAAAGTAAATATAAGCTTTTAATTAAGAGTATGCATTGTAAAAAATAAAATGAAAACTAGCTTTCTCCTAACTTCTGCTGTTAACATCTATGCCAGTCTTGCTTTACTGTTAGTTCCTTTTCTGTTTAGGAGTAACCTTCAGGTTAAGTGAAATGTTGGCAGTACACCCTGTTGTGTCATAATTTGTTAAATACTTTCCTAAATCTTGCATTTGCATGGTACGTGATCAGATAAGCAAAATGAGTGAGTTTTTTGTAGGAGTAAGTTCAATGAAAGTACTGTTCCCTTGGGTGAAAAGACTGTAGTGCAGCTAATAAAACACTCATTTATATTGATCCAGAGCAGTGTAAGGGGAATTTTGGGGATTCATGTGGTTTCCTTTCAGAAAGATACTGCAGGGAAGAGCCAGCCAGGGTTTGAAGCCAGCATGGTAGCTGCAGTAACAGCCAAAGAATGGGTTAGGGGTGCTACTGATGCCATCAAAGTCCTACTGCTGTCTTCACTGTGAATATGTTCCATCCGTTAGTGATTTCTTCTAATGCATCCCTTCCCTTACTTGGTGTTCCATTTAGCCAATTCCTCTTCCCACGTACCAACCCGAATATCCATACTACAAAAAGCTTAGGTAACAATTTGTGAATAAAAGAGGTTACAACTGCACTGTCTGTTCAGCTTGTTTGTTCTGATCCTTTCCTTTACCTGTCTTGACTCTACAGATTCCAAGATACTTGGGCGGTGTTTTAGTCATCTATCCAGCACAGATTTGTTCTTAGGTGTGATAGCAATAAGTGGGAGCAATATTAATAATAAACACATCTGAATTGAAGAATAAATATTGTTGTTTTCTTTTGGTCAAGGAATCTCATTTAAAATCAGGAAGTTCTATTATATCTATCTATCTATATACCTACATATATAGATATTACATCTATATAGATAGAACATTAAAAACAGCGTAAATAAGATGGTTTTGCTTCTGTGATTCTTAACAATTTCTTATTGAGCTTTTTGTTTTTTATGCAGAGACTTGAAGGGTGTTATAGTCACTCTGAGTGACAACGGGCACCTTCAGTGTTCCTACCTTGGAACTGATCCTTCACTCTTCTACGCTCCGCGGGTTGATTCTAGGGAAATAAACTATGAAGATTTCGACGCTGAAATGAAAGAGCTTCAGAAAATCATAAAGGAGGCCACAAAAACACAAGGTATACTTCTCCCTTTTCTATAGCTGTATGTTCTTTTAACCACCCGACTTTCCTTTTAGCACTTTAATATTTTGGTTTGTTTTCCTACTTTAGCCATAATTACATTTCTGTAGGGAATGTAATATTTAATAAAGTTTAGATTTCAATAGAAAATGTACAAATAAAATACTAGACTGCAAGGCTCTTGGATACAGAGTTTTTTCCTTGTATTTTCATAACACCTGTTGGAACTTTCAAGGTATTTAAGTCAGGCTGCAGATAATTCTCACTAGTCCAAGGGTTCAGAAAAAAAATAACCTAAAGGCAAGAAAACTTAAAGAATTGCACAGCAACAGGCTGATACACTCAGGCTTCAGAGAGGGCACACGTATTGCCAAATTCTGTTTTATTATTTAAAATGGCTTCTTAAGTCAAGAAATTAACAGCAGCTTTTCTGTTGCTTTAACTTCTTTCAAAAGCATTTGTATTTGAAGAACATAGTGAGAGATATAAAACCCAAATAACTGATAATGATAAACTCTGGATTTTACATACATTGCTAATAACTGGCATTGATTTTGTTCAAGTAAGGGCACATAATTTCTCCAGAGCTCCTTCAATGTTTGTGTTTCCATAACTGAGGTTTTTAAACAGTGTATCTGACTTGCACATGGAACTGGAAGAATAGAAAAATCTTAGACAAATAGAACCAATTAAAATCTTCTCCTGGTGATAGTAATGGCTTTCTGTGTGAAAAAAGGAGCAAAAAAGCTCACAGTTGAAATCCCTAGAAAATAAATTATTTGTCTGCAGTCATGAGCTTGATTCTACAACTCAAAGATTTCTTTTCTTGTAATTGCATATAACTTTATCCATTATTATGATAGACTAATAACAGTTTTTAAACTTTTTTTTTTTTTTTTTTTTGATATTTAAGCATGTAGATATGGGTGAATTCTATTGTGGGGTTTTTGGGTTTGGTTTTTTTTTGTACCACAGCCCTTCATTATAAGTATTTGACAGTTTTGTCTGGCTATCGTAACAAAAGGAAAAGAAAGCATGAGGAAAGCAAGAAACCCATTTGAAGGGAATCAATTCTTGTTTGTTAGTTTTGACATACTGTGTAGAAGATCTAGAGAGAGAAAGGAAACATAGGTGTCTTCTCTAACTTTACTAATAACTGTCATGGTAATGGACAAATTTACTGTGGATATTGCTGATCTTTTCCCCATTCTCTCTTCCTCCTAGTTTTTTTCCTTCCTCCATCTTTCTAGTCTGATCTAAGGTGTTACAAGTGGTGTTTTCAGATGAGTTTTTATGAATGTTTTTTTTGTTGTGGAGAGATGCTCTAATGATGATGTTTGCCTTTAACTGGGTGTAAAACTCATGGGAAAATTTTTTTACAATGAAACTTTTTACTTATGAAGAATGCCTTTCAGTTCTGGATGTTTTGGCTTTG
Source organism: Podargus strigoides (assembly GCA_028020825.1). NCBI lineage: Eukaryota > Metazoa > Chordata > Aves > Caprimulgiformes > Podargidae > Podargus > Podargus strigoides. Next base: position 8,871,966 of record CM051623.1, on the reverse strand, counting down.
TTTCATTTTGGTTTCCTTAGAACTTTAGCTAAGTCTTAAAATAACTGCTGATCATGTCTGGTTGAATACAAAATACTTTTGAAGACTGGTCACCATAAAGTTACTCTTAAACATAATCTTTAAAATGAGCCATTGCCTTTTCTGTCTTTTGGATTCATATTTGTGCAGTAAGAGCTAGTGACGCTTTGAAAATATCTATCCTTATATGGAAATAATTTTTCTTTGTTTCATTTTGACTTCCAAACATGGAAGGTATTTAGAATTAAGTCACCATGTAAAAAAAAAAAAACAACTTAGAGTAGTTATTTCCATAAATGTCATTAAACCGCTGAACTTAAGCCATTTCATACATTTTGAAGACTAAAGATTTACATTATAAACTGATGAAATATTTTAAAATCTTAATTGTTATACTAACGTAAATCTAATGTTACTTGCATCAGTCCGGATGACATAAATGATTAAACGTAGGTGTTTTGGCTCAGTTTAATAGTAACAAAAAGCTGATACTTATATGTAAACTTTGGTTATGATCTGTCCTATTTCTAATAGAAAAAATGACTGTATGACAGCAGTTGCATTGTAGTTTACTTGAAGAAGCAACCTGAAGAGAAATGGTTAAGAAGGAAGAGAATAAAGGAAGATAATTTCTTATTTGTACAAGTGGAATGGATTGTGCTGAGCTATGTGTAATTGGCAGAACCAGTTGTGTGCAATTGTGGCAGTATGAAACAGGCCTGGACTTCTTTAGTAGGTGGTATTGGAGGACTGTTTGGGTTTTCCTTTTTCTTCCTTCTAGTAAAGGGAGGCATTTTTCTCTGAGCACCAGAAATTGAGAACTTATTTTCTGTCTTTATCAAAGTCTCTTCGCTTGACCCTCTTGTTAGAAAGAGATAGTGTGCTGCCTGCTAGTTCTGGGTCATTTTCAGAACCCTGTGTACAGTAAAATTCTTGCAGCTTTCTGAATGTGCTCGTGCTCTCAATTATTCAATTTAAATGTAACGGGGAAATTAACATATTGTCTTTACTGTTTGTTACTTTAGGAACTATACATTTCCCATTTGGTTTTTTCTTTTTCTGATACATTTAGTATTAAGAAATAAAAGTGGTTTTCAGAAAAATGCAAATACCGTACAGCTGGATATCTGGACTCTGAAGAGAGATTATGTTATTCCTTGTATATTTAAGTGCCTACCTTTTAATCCTTACCACTTTTTTCACATATGTGAATCTGCATACAGTTTTGTATCATGGATATAAATGAGTTTGTAGCTTTCTTTGCCTTGTGTGTTGACAGTCCTGGAAATCATCAGCTAATATATTGTAACCAAGCCCCATGTAATGTTCTGTACATAAAATTTCTATATACCCTCTTATGCAGAGGAATATCTAAAATCTGTTTTAATTTTACACTGTTAGGCACAGAATCTTTCTGTGTCTAATATATTCATTATCAAATTATTTAGATGACAGTGCCGTGAGATGTGTGGTGTATATTTTGGAGATAGATGTTTCTTATAGGTGTATTAGCATACGCATATGAGGACAAAAGTTTAAAAACTCCTTACAGTCTCTGAAGATCATGGATAGTAGGTGTAAAATCTTGTTATAGAATGCATCTAAATCCTTTTTCATACATAAATTAGAAATCCAGAATGAGATCCAGGTTTAGGTTGTCTGTAGAAATCTAAAATTGTGAAGTTCCTTTGGTCAGAAATCGTATGCATTGTTATTTTTTTCCTTTACACTAGTAGATGTAATGATGTAAGTCCGAAATTTGATGCTATTGAAATTATATTCTTTTTAGAAGTGTAGCTACATGTTTCTTAAATGAGAGTTGATTTACTTTTTTCTTTTCAGATATTTTGCCCAAATCTGAAAAACACAGAAGTCTTGTTGTCACAGCAGAGGTTTCGCCTGATTTGGATGCAGAATCTGTATGTACCTGTATAAAAAGTAAATGACTTTGAAAACATTGGCTTCATACATGAGTTGATCATAGATAGTGATTGCTACATATTTACATTTGTGAGACTGAGCTTCTGAATGGCCCCCCATTTTCCATCAGTTAAAACACTCTTTTGTTAATGATTTTAAATAGAATTATTCAAGTTATTTAGTGTCTTCGGCCTGGGGACCTTTAGATTCTTGCCTAAGCAAATGTAAGTGAAAGAGAATTTAGGATCTGGAATACTTTTGTCGTGGTGAGAATTCGTAATGGTGAGCAGTTAATAATATGGGGGGAAACAGTAGAAATGTCAACCTATGGATCTTTTAAAGGCAGAATACAGAAACCACTCAAAGATGCATTGTAAGAAATAATCTTTCTCTGGCGGCATAATTGAGTATTCTCTGGTGTTGCAGCCTAATCAATTTATTCATCTTGTATATGTGTGTAGTTTATAAAAAAATAAAATCAAATTAAGATTCAGGAGAGCTTATATTGTCTCTTAAAATTGTTCACTTTAACATTTCAGAACATACTTATTGCACTATATCATCGGTAATTAGTAATTTCCAGCCACTAATTTCTGCAAAACTGCTTTTCAGGGCTACTTACTTTTTAAAAAATACACAAGGAGCTGCTTTTTAATACTTGATATATTTATTTAAACTGTTATTATTACTACTGCTACCTCTACTGCCATTATTTTTTGATAAAGGGACCTCTTTATAATGTGTGCTAGTGTCCTAGCACTTGTCTGTGGGGGGAAAAAAGGGCAGTTGTGACATGGTCTTGGCAAACTGCAATCAATAACTTGCTCACACCACTTAGAACTGTTAGGTCCATGGAATACTCTAATGCTGCTGTGTTCATTCACTCAACCTTCCAGATGCAAATGGTCTGGTTTATATATAAGTAACTCAATATATGAATTGAATCACAGCCTTGAATCTTAATTTCCCAAGTCTGTCCGTATATCTTAGTTTTCTGTGTGGTAGGCTTTCCTGGGGGTTCCTTCATTAGCCATCTAGAAAGGAAAAATCTGGTAAGATACTTCATGAGGAAGGATCAATGCAGCAAATGTGGGAAGAATTTTAGGTCTTCTGCAGTGATCTTGGAAACTACATGCTTGCAGATACTACTTCTGCACTTGTGGAAGATTTAAGTTGCGATGCGTGTGGTAGAAGCAAAGAGGACATAGATGTATTAAAATGGATTCGATAATTGAGTGGGGGACCATTCTGGTTATTTAACACCACCTCTTGTGTATGGCCTCTGATCCAGGAAGTTCAGCTGATTTCTGCAAGCTGAATATGGTAAGGATCAATCTCCTTGAACCACTGCTGTTGCTTCAGGATCTACCACTGGTCACCAGAGGCAGTGGGCATGACAAACAGTATGAAAGTAGCGATGTTTTCGTAACTGAAAAAGATACACAAATGTACAAACCCAAGTCCTATTTCTAGAACCCAGAGAGCCTACCCACTTCCTGACTTGTTAGGAACTTTGCAGATGTGGACCTTATACTGGCATGTTGGGATAAAAAGGAGGATGTGTAGAAGACATCAGATTGTTCTTAATTTACTCTTATGTCATGTGAAGGTATAAGTTCAAGTCAACAATTTGTTATTATAGCAGAAGTAAAGTGTTTCTTTCAAGTAAAATAATTTAAACTGGAACATTTTCTTAAACTGTAGGGACTGACCTGTTACAAAATGAAATACAGGCACAAACTAAGATATTAAAATAGACTGAAAGGTCAAGATGAATTTTGAATCAGATGTAATTGCCTATTGAAATAGAAATCAGCAGGAGTAGCAAGATGCCTGCTATAATTTCCTTTTGAAGTTCAAAATGTATTTCTGATTATAAGATAGTGTGTGATGATTTTACAGTGCATACTGTGGTGTGTATATAATATATTAGCAGATTGGAAGTCACATTTCCCTACTGAATAACAGAAGGTATTCCCAGAATTTAAATAAATATACAGTGGAAAGTAGTGTGCCAAACAAAACAGTTTCAAATATTCATATATACATCAGAGTGTATTAGTTTCTTATATACACAACATTCATGACCTTCTGCTAGCTTTTTTGTAGACAATTTCAAACAGAGGCTTTACATTTTCAGAAGGAACTCAGAAATGTATGTTGTGTATTTTAATCTGTCATAGGAATGATAAGTCCTTTACCATTAATTCCCTGTTTACCAAGTTAACGGTAGGAAAGTAATATTGCATTCATTGTGTTCACTCATTCATGTGTAATATTGCATTTACTCTGTTTTCATCTTTTTCTTCACAGCAAGCCATTGACAGTGAGGTAAAAGCAGAGGCAGTACCATCAGTCACAGTAAAGGTACTGTGCCTAACTCAAACAGTATTCAAATGTACTGAAAAATTTTAACAAACCTGTCACTTTGTGTATTTCACGTAGATCGTGGAAATGAGTAAAATTTGAAATGCAATGTATACTTAATTCTATTTCTTCTTAGTATGACTGAAGTCAGAAAGCGATTGGAGTTTTATTTTTGATAGCCTTCTCAAGAAGCAGACACAAAATTACTAGGATAGAATGAAATTGCTTTTGAAGCTATAAGAATTTTCCTAATGCTTTTCAAAGGGAATACATGTTTAGTTACTTGAAAAGTAAATTTTATTATCTTCAGCTGCCTTTTTAGTTGTTAATAAACAAAAATAGACTTTCTTTTATAAAAAGACCTTTGTAGCTTTTGCTCGTGGGAAAAAAACACTAGGAAAATCTAATTCAAAAATTGAAATCATTGCAGTCCTTCATGAGAGTTGCTACCTGTAATTGATTCTAAAGAAAGTGTGTGAGTGTGTGCATGCAGGAGTATGTATGTGTGTGCAAGTGTAGTTTATCCTCACTATTGTCTAGAAAGGATCATGATTTTTATTTCTGAATTTGAGAGGATCTTTTAGGAATATCAACAGAGCCTTATTTTTGAGAACTTCACAAGTTCTCCCTCTATTTTGAGTGAAAAATTCAGAGGGTAACTGGACTATTGAATGAACCAGGTTCCCTTACACTAGTGTGGTTTAGTTGTACGTAGTCCAATATCTTTCTCTGCATTTTTAAATGCTAAAATGATACAGGATAAAATCCTAATCCTGATAAGGTCTGTGACAGTTTTGCTCAAAGAAGTTCAGATGAATGGCACTGGACTTGGAATCAGGCTGTCTGTGAATATAAGGGTACCTTAAAATATGTAATGTAAACTTAAATTACCTCCAGAAAGGTATAAATTTATCAGCTTTTAGTTTTCACTGGAGCCAACATATTGTGTGAGTTATTACAGAGTAAAGTATTGTGTTTGTAATTGCCAAATTCAATTTTTGGAGAGTGGTTATGGTTTCAGTATTGGGAATACGGGTAACTCCCATTGTTCTCTCTCATCTGCTCATTATAGTTATCGTAAGGCCAGTGGTAAACACTGTTTAGAATGAGCATGGATGTGTTTATATATTTGATAAGCTTTTTAATAGAAAGACTTTATAATTCCCCATTCTGTTTTCTTGTTTATACATCTCGTATCTTTTAATGAAACAAAGATATTAAATGTAGGAGTTACCATGCATATGATTTTTTCCCAGCATGTTTCTCCTGTGATAAGTTCATTTAACTGATCTTCCTATGTCTCCATTCTAGTTAATTGCAGTTGATGGAAAAGTCCTTTTAAACAATGGATTCAACTCTTTAGTATTTACAAAGTTATAAGCATTGCTTCTTATGAAAGTGAGAATTAATTGTATGTTATGGTTGCATGGTATGATTCTGCCAGACTAATTGGAATTTAACCACTGAATTTGGACAAGTTGAGAACAATTTTGATAAATTTTAAAAGTAAATATTTTCTTGAATTGCAGAACTACAACCAACATACCTTGCATGTTTTCTGCAAAGTGGGTAATGTTACTAATGGATATTATTTGGCTATTTTTAATGGTGGTTGTTGTACCCAAAGTATCTGCAAGCAATGCATTGTGCTCTAAAGAAACTTGTTTTAAAAACTTATTTTTAAAATTAATTTTGCACCAATGACAGGCCTGTCAGAGAACTTTTAATAAAATTGGATACTTTTAACAGGAGTTTCTAGATAAGAGGAATCTTCACTTCAGACTCCTAAGTAGCGTTTGCCAATAACATTGTCAGTGTCTGGATGACAAATTCTGAAGTGTGCAGTCTCATGTCTGCATGGTTTTAGTTCATTTAATTGGCATAACATCTGTAAAGCTATTGATTCCATCTTCATTGTTTGTCTTATTGAGATTCTGGCTTCAGAAAACAAGGCAAAGTTTACCTGATGTATGTACAGAGGTAGATGTGGTCCTTCCTTGTAAGCATTAATAGCGATGGATGATCTGAGGGCCTGTTTGCAGCCCAGATGTATTGTTAAACCAAAATAAACATTGATGTTGAATCATTTTAGAGCTGTTAGTATTTTCCTAAACTGATTTAACCTTGCTGTAGTGAGCTTCTTGGAAGACCAGCAATACAAAACCAGATTATATTGACAGATATAGTCTGTGCATATGCAGACCACATTCACGTCTCAGTCACCACTATACTTTCATTTTAGATAAGAGTTAAGGACATTCTTTTGATATCCATTGATTTTGCAGAGAAATAATTATCTACAATAGAAGCAACAAGGGCCCCTCCAGGTTTATGGTTAGGTCAGCTCTCATAATCTAGAGTTGTAGTTGTGCTGAGTACCCTGTATATTGAATTTGAGAATTTGTTTTCAGTAAAGATAGAACTTGACTCTGAAGTTATTCAGAATTGCTCTTTGCAGTTAAAGGAAGTAATTTCTTTAGTTAGCTTTGGTTTTAATCATTTTGGTTTTTTTACTTTAGTCACCTAAAAGAGGCAACAATTTATTTTTATTTACATTAGAACAGATGCACGTGACACTTGCAAAATATTAACATTTTAATTAACACTTTAGCATTAGTTTGTCTTGGGTTAAAATTATGAAGAACATGAGAAAACCCCTCATTTTTTTGTAGCTTTTCAAGTTACTGTGTTCCATTATTGATTGTAAGTAAATAAGAATAATAAAAGGAAAATACTGGTTTTGAAGTTGAAATTTGAAGCTTTTAAACATTGTTGCTGAATTGCTCTTTGTGTGTTTTTCATATCTTCGTTATGTTTGTTTTGAGCTACACAGAGATTAATTCGTTGGTTCCTTTAAATACTTCTGTATGTCACTTGATTTAGATAACAATACAGAGCAGAGTGACTGCGCAGAAACCAAACCTGGCAGTATGTGTACAAGCTCCATTAGCAGTGACCTGTGACCAGTTCGTCTTAGATGATTTAGGTAAATTATTATAGCACCACTACAGCTGTTGTATCATATTTTTTCTGAGGATGTTTGAAAGGTATAGTCCAGCCTCCGTCGAGTGCATTATTCTCATTATTATTGCAGATATACTGCAGATTAAGAAATTACAAATTTGCCTTGCATGCCCTCTCAAGCTTTTAGATACTGCTGGATGGAGGAAGACAAAATAGGAAAGAATGGAGTTGCTTCTTTGATTATGGTATGATGCATGGCAGGTGAGGAGAGGCAGCTTCATGATGGAGGAAAAATAGTTATTCTGCCATGCTTTTGCTGGGGCATTTTGTTTTGCTGGCAGTTCTCTCTATGTAGAAATGACACTGCTGAGCTAAAAGCAGAGCCAGAAAGCTTGTTTGCCTGTGGACAGTCTAGGATATGTTGCCAGTTTAGCTTCAACTGTTGGGTGATTCTAGCCTTTTTCCAACTCTGTTGAAAAGGCCGCAAGTGGGATTGTCTTCAAGACTAAGTGGAGCTGAAGACCAGGAAAGTGTGTCTTGCTGCTTCAGTTGGAACTGCAGACCATTTCTGCTCTGAAATGTGCAGTAATGGTCCCTATTAAAACAGGGCTTTACTGACTGCTGTTCTCATCTGAAAGAATGTATTTTATCAACACGTGACAGGAGCAAAGGGCTGAGGGCTTTGTAAAATATTGAAATCAAAGTATAAAATTGCATTTGTTTTGATGTTCTCTGAGCTCTGTGTGCTGAATTGTTTTATTGGTTATGCTTCAAGACAGTTTGAAGTTGGAGAGACTGGTTTGCCTTTTACAAATTATGGATTTAAAAAAACATGTCCAGTGGTTTGATAAAGGTGAACTGATGGAAACCCCTGTCATAACTTAGTAGTATATTTCCCAAAGTGCTAGAAAGTATGTTGCTTGCATTTGGACTCTCCTATTATTTGATTTAATTTTGTATTGTTTTTAGAACCAGGTTCATGTGAAACCGTGGTCCTGTCTGTCTTTTTGAAGGGGAATTGTTCTCCATCAGAACTAGAAGGAAGTTGTGTGGTTTCATATAATACACCAACAGGTAAGCCACTGGAGATTTCAAATGGATTTCCCTTTTTTGAGGTGGTCTTTATATATTTCTTATTTCAAAAGAACACTTATATATTTAAGGCAGTAGTAATTAAATAAATAATGTCTGTCAGAGTCTAGTCTTCAGTTTTATATGTAGCATCATTAAGTTATGTAACTGGTCTTACAGAGGTAAAATCATATGCTTATGGCTTGGGAAGCAGCTGTACAAGCTTTCCCACCCTGTCCTATCAATTTGCTTCTGTTTTGGTCTTTAAGGGACCACCTCTTGGAGGGAGAAGTTAATTACATCTTCATGACTATTCAGCCTTCTGGGCTGCCAACAAATATGACAATAACTGCCTCCCCACGGAGTAAGAGATTTGAATAAGCATTGGAAGTGATTGTTCCTTACTTCCCTTTTAAGAGTGGAACATATTCTTTCTAAACAAATAAACTAACCCAAAGGAATAGAAACCAAGTAGTTCTGTTTTATAATGCCCTAGTGACCCTAGTGATAGAATATGTAAATTTACCCTGCTATCCATAACTCAAGACTGATTAGCTTAGTTTTCTACACACAGCTTTGTGAATGTGTCAGTCTACTGAGAAACTGTATTTAGGCAGGGCTTCCATGTCAAGTTAAATGCAGCATGAACTAGTTTAAGCTGTCTGTTCTTCACTTCTCACTGCTTGGCATTGCTCCTGCACCTCCTCCCCTGTTGTGCTCACACAATCAACAGCTATTTCTCAGCCAGATTTGCTGATTTGGTTCACTGTGCAAACACAGAGCTGCACCAGCACAAATGAAAGGGTGGCATGGAGCAGACTGGCATCAAAGAGATGCATAAGGAGTTAGGGCTTCTGCGAAGGGGGGTGGTCTCATGTACCTTGTCCTATGTATATACTTTTATTGAAGCATTTACTTCCCATCACTTCTCACTTCAAACGTTGTGTTTATGCTTATAGTCTAGGTTGTGAGATTATTTAAATGTTTATTTCTAGACAAAACTGAAATTCCTGTTTTTAAGGAACTTGATCTTACCCTCTTTGGATGAGCCTTGCAGATATGTGCAGAGGGTGGGAGAGAAAAGGATACCCTCCTTTTTTCCTGAGAGCCTGCACAAAGAGCTTGTACAACTTCAGTCCCTCTATATTGTGACTCGGACTGCTTATTCCTTGTGAATGAGTTGCTGTACCTTCATAAGTGTCCAGCTTAGTGATGTGGCTTTAGAAAGGTTTTGTGGTATGACTGTGTAGGTTAATATACTTTTGAGTATCTTGGATCCTCTGATTTTGAAAGCCTGTTTTTTGTTTAGCTGGTCTTGCTTGTGTAATTTTGCTTTGCAAGACCAGAGTGTCAAAGGTCATTTGCCACTGGCAAATGAATATATTATTTATTTCAGGTGATACTGGTTAAAGTTATGCTTATATTTTAGATATTAGGCTTGCAAGGCTTTTAATTAGGGAATTATAGAAATCTTTTATCTTGAGTATGTTTGATTGTTTATATGCAATTTAAAAAAACACTCAAAAGACATGCCATGTCTACAGTTCCCTAACAGAATTAGGGAACTGTAGACAAAATTTTAAAAAATTAATTTTAATGGTAGAATTTAGAAGGCTTCTAAATAAAGGAGTGCAATTAAGATCTTGCAAAATTTTTGGACATTCGTTTAAATTACTAGGCTGAGGTAATTCCATTCAATTGCATACAAATACTAGTGTTACTTGTACAAGGCATTCAAATCCTTAAGTGTAATATACTAGTAAAGACAAGTGCTTTAGTGACTTCTTTTTATCTGAATAGAGAGTTTTTCCACTTTTGTTTTTTTAAGATATCCATATTTGTGGCCAAATCAGTCTCCAGTGTATCTCTGTGGGATTCATACAGCTGAAGGTTAATGACTCACTCAGTTGGATGGCATTACACTATTGATGAATGTGGTCTCATGTCTGTTTTTGGGTAGTATTATGTCTTTTTGTATTGTCTACTTAACAAATGGGGCTTAAGTTCTTTAAAATCTGTTACATTTTCTTTTTTTCTTATTTGCATAGCATCTTACGTATTTTTTTTTCTTTTCTTTTTTTTTTTCTTTTATCCCATTGCTGGTCGTACGGTAGAGCTCAATCCTGAAGGTGAGTGAGTAGAAAAAATTCAAAGTTTGAATGTTTTCATGAGTGACAGTGTATGCTGAATGAAGCAGATTTTGGAAGGGAGCTGTTTTACCTAGTATTTGTTCTTATCCTTGGTTTGATGTTGTGAAGGTGTGAAATGGAAAATAAATGAAAATTGAAAGTAAATGAGGCTTAAACATAAGACAACAATTATCAATGGGGAAAATAGGAAGTAGTAAAGACACTACTCGGTGAAGTATATTGTACTTTCTCATATGTATCATAGGGATTTTGCAAAGTATTACGTGCCTCGTACATTGAGATTGGAAATGGAAAACACAATTGTAGGTCCTTTCTTTACCATGTTTTTAGCTTGCTTTTTTTTTTTTTCTTTCCCCCAAGTTTCAGCAAGAACTTAGGCAGCTAAATCGTAGCTGTTTTGGTGCAACTGAAGCAGTTATTAAGGATTTGTAGGTAATGCTATGCTATTTGGACCGAGTAACTCTGAGGATGATGTCACTTAACATCTCGTCATTCTAATTCCTGTACAGGCGGACTAAAAAGAGAAGACTAATTTTGCAATGTAGTTGTGTACATGTGTTGAAAAGACATGTTTGAGTTTCATGGGTTATTGGGAGGCAATGGGCGATTGTTGCTATGACTGACATTAGTACTATTCCAATGAGTATTGGTGCCTATAGTGATGTCTATACCCAAACAAAACAAGGTATCCCTGTTAGCTGCTTCATCAAGAAATCCTCCTCAAAAAACCCCATAACCTGGCTGTCCAAAAGAGCGAGAACTCCATCTTTCATAGCAACTAGCACTTTTACCTTGCACATAGAACATACAGGGCAATTTCTGACATGTCAACAACTTTAAACAATACCTGAGCAAATTTTTGACACATTCTCATGACCACGTTTTCCAAATGTTAGTATTAAAACTTCCTCTTTTCTCTTGCACTATTCCAATAAAATTGCATATGATATTAGACCCCAATCCCAAAGGCAGTAGCTAGCTTGTTCTGCAGTTCTGTTTTATTCTGAGTTGAGAAATAGAATTTAATATACCTTTGGGTGGTAATCTCTGTTACATGGATTTTTTTTTTTTGAAGTCACAAACCTCTGACAGATGATATGAAGGCTTCATAGATGTTATTTAAGATTATAAAAAGTGGAAAAGTGTTCTTAAAAACGATTTAATTTGTGATATTCCTAATAAAAATGTATGTGTGTTTGAAGCATCAGGAGTAATCACACAGTGTTTGTCTATGTTAAAATAGAATTGTTTGTCTGGAGCATTAAATAAAATGTTAATCTTCATTGTGTGTTAATTGGTATAAATACAGGTATGCATTGGATTTGGCTAATAACTCTTGCTTTCCCATTCAGCTGAAAATGTTCACTTGAAAAGGTAAAGTGTTCAAATTTAAAGGTATTTTAGCTGGAAAATTTAACTAAAATTGAGAATTTTACATGGGTTTTTGTTTTAACTTGTTACTTAGTCACATTATAAAAATCTTGTCATAATTCTTTGAGGACAGCAGTATGGAGTATCTTGTATTCGGAATATGGATATGAAAGATGAATCTGTATTCTTTCATTTTAGGAATAACAAAAATTTCACAGTGTGACTTCAGGCTGCCTTTGCGGTTAATTTGCTTTCCAGCTCAACCTTCAAAAGCAGCAAATCACAAGCTAACTATTGATACCAATAAACCTCCCATCAATTTTCTCACTATTTTTCCAGGTAGGTTTTTAAATGTGTCTATAATAGGAGATGTGTGAACTCCAACAGGAATTGTTTGTCCATGCGAAGTGATGATGTAATTTACAAAGCTAATGTTAGAATGTTTAAAAAGTATATTTAGAAAGAAGTGGTGACAGAAAATTTCAATAATAATCCACCTGGGCTAGTATATCTGTCTGTGGTAAAACTGCAGATTTATTTACATGGCATGCTACAGATCAAATTTTTATGTACCTAGAAAATAATTTTACATAAAATTGCGTCAGTAGTGTTTTAATGGGGAAAACATGGACATTCATTTAAAAAAAGATAAGCAGGGCAAAGCAAAAGTGATCAATGTTGTGTGTAAGTGGTACAGTTGCTTTAGATGAAGATTTGTGGAATTCTTCCTATAATGGTCTGGAGCTGATCTTATTTAACTTCATTAGCCGCCTTGGACCAAAACGAAGACATGTACTTAATAATATTTTTTGATGTGCAAACCTGAGCTGTGTTTCATATTTAGGACAATATTAAAATAGTATGAAGGAGAAATTAGGTGCCATTTAGGACCGGAAAAAGAAGAATGATTTTGTGTACTATAAGGTATAATGTTATGAAAATAGTTTCTGCTGTAATTATGTGCTCATAATTTGGAAGAGATAGAGGAGGTGGAAGTTACCACAGGAATACTCTGTGGTACAATATGATACAATTATAAGCCAACAAATAAGAACTGAGGATGCATTAGACAAAATGTTTTCATGCAAAAAACTAGTATCAGGTTGCTACACTGGCATACTGAGAGCTGGTTGCTGATATTAAATAAAAATTAATTCAAAATCAAAAGTGTAGAAAAACACTATAGGCATTATCTAGGGATTCGAGGAGGAGAATAGAAAGAAAGTGACTCATTTAGCTTAATGAAACAGAGGCAAAAAAAGCATACAGTTGCTTTCAGTAAACATTTTGTGTCTGTATCATTGGTCTAGATGATCATATTAGCACAAGAAGAAATGAATAAACAGATCTTATAAAGTGATTGTGAATAAGTTCAGTCTGGCAGTGATTAAGTTTCTGAACTTCAGAGGAGTAAGATTCTAGAACAGTTTTCTGAACAGCAGTTTTCTGCATCAACAACTTAAAAAAAATGTTGTATTAAAGTGGAGCTGCATCTCTTTTTGAAGGGCTTATATAGTACATGTTTCTGAGCAGTGGAGTACACACGCTTGGGTTTTTTGGTAGCATGATTTTTTTTCCCTTTAAAGGGTAAATACACCTTCTCTCTCAAATGTGTGTGCTGTGTAATACTTGAAAAGGAGAAGCTTTTTTTTTTTCATATGTCTACTTTTTGAGGTTTTAATCATAGGCCTCCATTATGGCTAAGCAATTATAATTTTATGAAATTATAGATTTCTGTTTACAGATACTTTCAAAATAGAGCATTGTTTTTTATTTTTAACCTAGGGATGCATTGTTGAAAATATAACACAAAGTGTAGGCTTAATGTGTTCCAGAAGCAGGTATTAAAATCTTCTGGTTTCTGTACATCTCATTTTCAGTGATGAAGAAAAAAAAAGAAAAAGTAGTGTGCTGTTTATGGTGTGATCTGTGAAGGAACTTTGGATTCTTGGTGTGCTCAGTAAAAAAATTTCTCTCTTCTACTCCCGGTTTCCTTATTTTTAGGGGAAGGTTGGGAGGAGAGGTGATATGGAGTACTTCTTAAAATACAGTACTCTAAAAGTGAGCCTTTTTAATCTGTTGTGATCCGCTGCGTGGAATGCAAAGAAAGGAGGGCATGCATGGACTTTGAAGAGTAGCTAGTTTTAGCAATCTGGATGTTTGTTGTGCTCTGTGCTGAAAGCTAAAAAGAGAGTGTGCTTAAATGTTTTCATGATGATTTCTGCACAATTTTTGCATAAATATCTGAACTAAGGGTGACTTTGCAATCAGTAAAAGGGCCTGGTCTTTAGGCTGTACACTAATCACAATTCTTCTTAGAAGGTGCAGACTGAACCTCTGAGAAATCTATCTTTTATTTCCAGGCTGGGGAAGAACAGTATTGTGTGGCTCAGCTTCCACCTGGAATGCAGGGAGGGTATACCAGACCGCTACTGATGTTCCTTACATCTGAGCCCCAAGAAGGGGAGTGGTCTCATTCAGAATTGCCTTTCCTGAATTGCTTGTTCAGAGGTTGATATGGGCCTGGCTATGGCTTGAGGTTTGAAAACCAGTGTTGAATTACAGAAAACTGTTTTTAACTTTCTCTTTCAGACTTTGTTGATTCGTCTGAGGATGACCAGGGAAATGTTCTGGGTTTTCAGTTTTTAACTGGTTCAAAAACCACCCTTCTGGCTTCTAAAACATCACGTAAGTGCTATTAGTATTAGAGGCCTGATCGTCAGTTAATATATGTACAAAATGAGAATGTGGATCATACAAAGAGGGATAATCACTATGTGAGAATTAACACAGGAGTTTCAAAGTGTTAACTGACCATTTCTTATCCCTTTTCAAGTATCTAATTGTGTTACTAGGTAAGGCACAAAATTTCATAACAAAACAAAAAATCATACTCAATACAGTGACAATTCTCTGAAGAAATTGGATTTTCTTCAAGTTTTTAGCAATGTTTTTATTCATTAATTAATACTGTCATTATAATAATAGAAAAAACCCTCTTTTCCTCAAAGGTATTTCAGCACCTCTGTTTGAAAGTAGTCATCTGCTGGACTTTTTAAAGGGACTAAAAAGCAGGTTTCTAACTCTCTGCTTTCCTTTTAACTAGGCATGAGACCTTACTTGCTTTTTTACATTGAAGTAAATGCCTGTCTCTATAGATGCCTGTATATCTTAGTAAGCATAGGACTATTAATATCTTTCCTATTATGCTTACAGACTGTGTGAACATGCATGTCGATATGCTGTTACCTGGTCCAGTGTCTCTTGTGCATGACAGTTTGTGACTTAGGTGTTTGGAATGTGACTACTTGTGTGTTTGTGCTCTTAAAAAAAGTTTGGTTCTCTTCATTTTGGGGAGTTTATGATCTTGCCCTGTACAACTACTCAACTTGCAAAACTCTTTCTTGGCATGCATGTTGGAACCAGGTCAGTTCAATTGTGTTTAGTATTTGCCATGCCAGCAGAGCACTAAGTCTCCATTTAATACAGCAGACTAAGAAATTTAAAAGCTACAATACCTATTGCACATCACAGAGAGTTCAGATGGAACACTGTGTGAATGCTTTGTGAGAACTGTTTTCAGTGAGAAATCAGAATCCAGTTTGTGGATGTGAAATTCTTTCGACACAAAAATAATCTGCCTCAAAAATGAGTATTCGTGATGGGTTACATAAATATCGGTGGTGTCAGCTGTGAGCTATGAGATAATATTTAATACCTTTTCTAATGTGATCAAATGTGTTAAAAACAGAAACCATCTGGAGAGTGACTTGCATTGTACCAAGAATCACTTTATATTTCTAAGGCTCAAATCCATTTGTATCGGTTTGTGTAAGCATTATTTGCATGCTGTTTCATTGTTAGGTTGGTTTAAATAGTAGATCTTAAACAGTTTAACTAGACATGCAGTGATACTTTCTAAAAACTAAAAAATTTAAAGGATTTATTAATAACTCTTTTTCTGGATTGCAATGTAAATCTTTCATTTGGACTTTATTTTGTATAGTTGCTAAATCTGATGCTGTGTAAGGGACAAATTCATGTCTATGTAATGAATGTATTTTAGCTTCTAGCGAGGCTGTAACTTTTAATTCCCCCCACCCCAAACCATCAAGCTTTTCCTCTCAGGTTTGTTTATTCACTAGCGAGGAATGACGCTTGCAGTCTTACTGTAAACTTTCCCACACTGCTTTACTTGTGAAGTTTGCTTTACAAAGGAGATTCAAAATATCTGTTTCTGTTAGTGTGACTACTCATTTCTTGTGTCTGGGAACCCTTACTTGAGAAATCAAATGAGTTGTTTGATGCCGCCTTCCAAGTTAGCAGCCTGTTTCTTCATGCATTAGATTGGGTTGGTTGCAGAATTTCTTAGGGGGCTTTGCTTATTTGAAATGTTACCTAAGGAAAACTTATTTTAAAAATTATAAGAAGTCCAATACTCAAGCATAGATCAGAATATTTTTATGAGCAGAGACTATCTATAATGCAAAAGCATTGTTTGGTAGAATTTCATTATATCAAAATGATTATGCTTGAGTGGACAGATCTTCTATGGAACTGATGAATGCAGGTGAAATGATGTATTATTAGGGAGTTCCTTATTCTGCTGTTGTAATTTAACACTGAGTTTATAAAAGTGCTTATGCAGCATTATCATTGTGGAAATCTTCTTCAAAAAAAAAATTGTATGTGAAGATAAACAGTGACTAGAAGCAATGAAGTTTCAGAAAAGTAAAAAACTTCATTGGGACTGAATAATCCTTATTTCTGTTTTTCCACGAAATAAGTTAATCTTGGATAATGGACGAAGACATCTTTTTCCATGTCCTTTATCAAATGCACCTTAAGTTCTGAACGGGAAGAACTGCATGGAGGAATGCAAGTCTCCAGTTTCAGTTGGGTTTCACTGCTGAAGCTGTAAATGTGAATGACATCTGTTGTCACATTTGTTTTTCGTTGTATTAGCTAATGCAGTTTGAACAGTGTAGTAATTGAAGATGTTACTTCAGCCTGTCAGGAGGACTGCAGCAGAGGAACCCAGCCTGAAGTTAGTTTTGACAGTTATTGCATATTAAGAAGCAACTTGCCTCATATAGATTAAGGTTTTAAGGTATTTTTTCTGAAATTTTTTAAAGCTGTCTTTTAATCAAAGTGTAAAGAAGGCTTGACCGCTAATTGTGGCTGGGTTTTTTTCCTGCTGATGTGGGCTTCCTAGCTGAAAAATGAACTGAATCTTCTAGACTTCAGATAACCTACGGGCAGAGAAACCATTCTTAATGGAGGTTGTGCTAGTTGGACAATCTGTTGTGGTGTCTTTGTAACCTGTGTAGTCTATTCATGCTCCTCAGTCTCCTGTTTTTCTGTTTGAGAATTTTCTGAAAATCTGTTTTAACTTTCTGTAACAGAGCTTATTTTAACAAAAAACTAACACAAGTTAACGAACTATTGTAAAAGCACAAGATGAGCAGAAGCACAGTTATTTCTTTAGTTTTTTCGTTGTTTAGTACACCTAAAGATTCTCAGTTTCATATAGTTTTAAAATCTAATTTGTCTTTTTTGAGAGCTGGAAGATCATGTAAAGCAAATGACTGCTATGCTCTCTACTAAGGCCATGGTAAAATTAGATTGTGTTTGTATTGACCAACAAACAATGTATGGAAACTAAATATGCGTTTTGGAGGAAATTGGTTTTCTCCATTTGAAACCATTAATGTATTAGAGATGTCAATTATAAATGGAATGGCTGTTGATTTGGCCTGAAAACATCTGAGCTAATTTCCCTCAAGGAAAAATCACTTAAGTCAAAGTATGATGATACAGCCAGCTAAGTCCAGCCATTAGGTTGTGAGTGTTTAAAAAATGGATATTGGGTTGAATGTTATCTTTAGCAGATGGTGTTCTTTTCTTTAACAGGCATGTTTTTAAATAAAACTTGCCTCTTTCCTGTAACACTGTAAACAGAATTTGTCATTTTCTATTCAGTGAAATACGTATCCTGGGAATGATGCCAGTGGTAATGTCAAACAATCTTGAATTACTAATGTTGAGAAAATTTTAAATAAGTACATTCAAGTTCTAAAGAATTCTGGTTAATTTGATTTATTGTGAACCTAGTTAACATGGGCAAAAAAGAGAACTATTTTATATCAAATCCCAGCAACTATTTTTCCTCATAGCTGCATTTCTATCTATCCCTTTGGATAGGGTATTGGTAGATGAGTAATGAAAAGAATAAGGAACTGTTGGGTTGTGTTTTTTTTTTCAGATAAATGCTTTCAATAAATTAAATGTGCTATGATTTTTTTCCAAAATGTTTTCCTCTTAACATTTAGTTCTAATTTCCTGGAAACTAAGGAGAGGATTATACAAATGTGGACTAGAAGCAACAGAAACAAAATCTTATCCCACTAGCTTGATAATTTGAAATTCACTAAAATGTATTCAGTGGGACAGGTAACACTGGCTAACAGGATTTGGTTTTTTTCACTTCAGTTTATATTAACACTTTCTATGCTAAGCCATTTTTACAAAGCCATAGTGTGCAGATAGATAAAAATCACTTTCCAGTAATATTAGCTCTATTTAGAATGAAGGATAGCACTATCAAAACTAAATATTGTTGTCTATGGCTAGTTAGAGTAATACTTTTCCTACTAGAAGATATCCTAGGAGGTGATGTGATACAAATTGGGTGTATTACCTGAGAACTCATTGTTTCCAAAAGACATTCAAGATTTTGGGTGGATTGGAGTTGGTTTATTACCAGTGTTATCAGATGCTTAGGATGGTGTGCCTCTGTCATGGTCCAAAGTGAATTGAGGCTGATTCTGCCTCCAGCCCTCAGAAAAGCTCACTGAGGTTGTGTTACGGCAGAGAATTGCAGACAGTCTGTTGTTATGACTTGTTATCATCCTGTAATTCTCTTGTTTCTGTATTATGGTAGTTCTTCATAGCATTTTGTTGTTCATGAACAGGCCTATATTCTGAAGTAAGTAGTCCTGAAGAAGTAAATATTTTGATTTTGTAGTCAAAATTGCCTCTTAAAGTTAGGATAAAAGAGAGAGTATTTATGACTGACATGAATAAAATACAAGTATTTCTTTAACACTAGTGAACATGTATCTCTTGTGAAAATCTCATATAGACTTTGGATACAGTTAGCAAGTTAAACTTGCATGTTATCTAAACTATATTGTGTAGTGAATGTATTTTGATTAAATGTATGTTTATTTGCTTTGTATTTGTTCTTGTTTTTAAAGAACGATATAGGATCCAGAGTGATCAGTTAGAAGACCTTTGGTTGATAGCAAAAGAGCTCACACTTCGACTCGAAGAACACTTCAAGAAGCAAAACTGCAAAGATTTTGCATGTACCTTTTCTGGTTCAATTCCCCTGCAAGAATATTTTGAACTAATTGATCGACATTTTGAGGTATGTTACATATGTGGATCGTTAACGTTCTGCTAGTTTAAAAATTGTTTGTATTTTAGTACTATGGTTAATCAGGTTATAACTGTAGGTAACACAGGCATTTGGCTTTCAGAAAACAGAAAGTTGCATCTAAGACAGTGCTGGAAAAATATATTGTCATTTAGTTTTAAAAACATGGAGTATGCCTTGCCTCTGAAGCAGCCTTTATGAGTAGCAGAGTGCAGGTAGCTAGTGTGCTGTCTGCAAATGATATAAATTGCAGTACTAGTATTTGCCTTCTTGCTCACTACCTGTACAGAAGCTGTGGGTTCTTCACTCACTAACTTCATGTTAATTGTTAAATTGTTTCTAAAATGTATCCCTAGTTTTAGGCCATTTTACTGTTCTGTAATATCAAAGCCATGAGCTTTTTTAATTTTCTGAATCATCCTGGTAATTATCTAAAAAGTCCCTTCAAATTTTAAAAAATTGGCTGCCCTTGTAGAAGTGGCATTGGAGGTTCAAGGAAGTTTACCAAACCAGATATTAAATAAATGTAATTACTTTTTCCTGTTTGGTCAAGCAAGTGATAATGAAAAACCTCCAGTAGTCCAGCTAGCTTGTAGAAATAGCTAATAAAATAAAATATATGCACTCCTTCCCTCCCTGACTTTCCAATAAAAAAAGAGAATAGCTGTTTTAAAATTTCTATTAAGCTCCTGCAATGGACAAAAGCAGCCACATATGTTTGTAAGAGTGGGAAACACTATCGTGTTCTTTTGTGCTGCCAAATTTTCTTTGAGGTGGAGTCATCACCCCATGGAAAGATGGAAATTGTAGTTGACATTCCATGGGATTTCTTAAGGAGTCAGCCTTAGATAGATCCAAAGGTCTGTCTCTCATGCTCATGAGTAGTTACTCTGTTAGTCTTTCAACTAATTTGAAATTCAATAATTTTTTTTTTTTTTTTTTTTTTTTATAGTGGCTAGTATTGTAGAAATATCTTAACCATGGGTTTCATTAGATTGTATTACAAGCTTAAATGCCTCAGTGTTTCAAATATAGGTGTGGTTGCTGGGACTCTAAATTAGGATTTAATTATGTTGCAGCTGGCTATTTTGAAGTTTATGAAATTTTACAATAATTATGTGGTCTAAAAAGTATCAAATGATCTATCAAGGGAATCCTAATGCTTCCATCCTTGTTAGTTTCAAAACACTCATTTTCGGCAAGCTTGGGAGAATGCTACCTGAGAGATCCCTTTTTTCCTCCTGCTTCTAGAAAAGCTTCATAGAGTTTCTCTTTTCTCAACTTGTCTGAACTGTCCTTCATAATCATGTACTGACAGAATGGTTATGTTTGCTTATTTTTAAATATAATCTGCTTTCTCAATTTAGGAAACTTAATTTTTCCTCTCATTTTGAGGCACTTTAAAATGGATATGTCTCATAATGCTTGCATGTCTGAATATTCCTTCTGATAGCTTCTGCTAGTTACAGCATGTCAGCTCTACAGAGGAGTCACAGCTTTTTGAAAGTCTCCCCTTTAGTGATTTTTTTGTGTTAGAGGCATGTACTGGAAAATGGTGATTAAAAGATAAAATAAGAATTCTTATTATCTGGGTATTTGATGTACAACATTGAAAGTTTTGTGAACACTTCAAGAAAGTTTGTTGCTATAGCTGATCAGTATATATAAAAGGCAAAAGGATTTCACTTTATAAAAAGAGTCATTCATACAGTGCAGAATTTAGTACTTTTATTCATGTTTAAGGGAATAACAATTTACTTTCTACTGCAATGAATATCCAGTCCAATACACTGTGTGTAAATGTCATAAATACACACCAAACCAAGAAGCAGCCTCCTAATGGTGAAATGTCAATGTTGTTATTAGGCTTCTTGATGAGATACTTATGTGTTTTCACAGGTTAGTGTGGCTGTTGACAATTAGTTTTGATTTCAGTGGCAAATGATAATTCTTGAAAATGTTAATAAACTTCATGAGGAGTGTAAAATATGAAACTGATGTAAACAACATTATCATATTTGAATAATACATTCTCTCCCAAAAATTTTACTATCATTTTCCCATTTCATTTGGAATGTGCATGCATAATGTATGTGACCCTTAACCCGAATTCTTAAATTGCAGCTACGTTTGAATGCTGAAAAATTTCAGGAGCTGTTATCTGAAAGGGCTGTGCAGTTTCGAGCTATTGAGCGGCGATTGCTGACACGATTCAAAGACAAAACTCCTGCTCCTCTTCAACATCTGGACACCTTGCTAGAAGGAACATTCAGAGAGGTCAGTACAGTTTGATTATGAGCCTAACCTTTCTTTATGTTGTTGGTAAAACTTAGCTTAAAGCTATAAGCTATGCTTTCCTGGTTACATTTACCATCCAAAAGACCAGGAAGCAGTAATTTGTTTAACCTAATATTCCCTGTAACTTTCCAGATGATTTGCAATAGTTTTATTTAATCTGTGACCACAAAATCTTTACTCCTGGGTCACACCAGCTTGACAGCACATCATTCTTTCCTCGCTGATGTTGATAGTGTAAATATTTTATAGTTCATGTGAAAATATTTTATAGCTCATAGCTTGTGTAAATATTTTATGGTACACTGTAAACTGGTGGAATGGTTTGGCTGGTCTAGCGTTCACAACAAAATTGTCTGAGGCTGACCATGACCTTCCTTATGGGGATTTTATGTTCTAATCATTTCAGAATGTGATAGCTGCAGAAGAACAATGTTTTAAAAAAATTCATTCCTGAACCATCCCCATAGTGGAAGTACACAAGGAATAAAACAATTTTTCTTCTTTTCTCTGCCTCAGCCCTGCATTGCTTTAGAATAACCCTTGTTTCATGATGAGTTCTCTTTGCTAACAAGTTACTTTATGCTTTTTGTGCTTTTCTGTTGGAGGATCTGAGTTTGCTTTCTAACATGCCTTGTTACAGAATCTGAGTCACAATTAGTCTTTTTTCCAGCAAGGAATCTTACCTTTATGTGCTGCTGTATATCACAACAATTAAAAACCAAAAGTGTTAAGGAAAAATATTTTTCCTTACTGTTTGCTCTAAGAAAAGATTTCTCTAAATTGGAGAAAACTGCCTTTCTATGTATGGTTAGACATGAGGCAGATTTGCTTTTATTTCAGTCTTTACTGTGAATGAGTTAACTATGAGATGGTTTAAGTTTGAAAGTGGGAGTTTTCTGGTTACTTTAAGAAATACCAGGTATTGTTGTGATAGATGGATGATTCTTTCACACTTAAAAATGGTATGACTGAATAAGCCCTAAAGATAAACAGAAGTGGGTCTCTTGAATCTGCTTTTTCTGTGTAGAACTGTTGCCTTTAAACTTAAAAGCAACTGGGATGTGCTTGAAAGTTTTCTTATGCAATTGAATTGAAAGACAAGTTCTGAGAATATGACAAAAATCAGGTAGTTGAAATAAGTGCATATTGCAGAAGCTTATTTTACAAGATCCCTCAAGCCAAAATTGGATGGGTGCTTTTTTTAACAATTGTTGTTGTGAGCTTTTTTTTATTTAGAATTAGTGTAGTTGAAAGAAGAATGAGGAAAAAGATTTCTTTCCAGAGAACAAATGCTTACATTTTTCCACATTTGTTATAACTTTGCTTTGGGCAAGCTCACATTTTTCTTGGTAGATTTCCTTTGTTATTTTCTTTTGTTCCTATGAATCCCTTTGCAACAAAGAAATGTTATTATTCTTAGTACAAACAAAAGCGTAGAAAAATAGTACTTACCATAGGGATTCACTGCTGCATATGTTGTTTTGAAAGTGAGAGCTGTGGTAGGATTTTAATATTGTCTCTTTGCTATATGGTTGAGATGAAATTGTTTGGTGATCCATTTCCTGTATTAGAAAAGACCTTGTTTTCTTTAATTCAGTATGATCTTCTGTCTTTTCTTGACCAATTACATCTAACACAAATAGTTGAAGTATTCAAAATGTGGTACCTGTGTTTTCAGTAAAGGACTAATGAGGCCAGGTAGGTATGAACAGTATAAAGTCTCACTCCAAAAATTCTCTTAAGCGTGTAGCCTTTTTGACATTGGAATTAATGTGATTGTATTTTTGAGAATGGTGCTTTTCAGAAGAATTGTTCAAATAAGTTGTGTCTCTATTTTTCCTGTTGGAAAGTTGTCTGTTTTGAGCACTGTGGTTGTGTTTAGTAGTTTTCCAAATGCATTCAATGAAGAGTGATGATCCATACCCCATAGACTCTTAGTGGAATGACTTTTATGTGCTTCAGTGGAATTTGGATTGAACGCTGAATAAGTGATGTAGAAGTTGTAGGGATTTCTGTAATAAAATAGTTATAAAAAAATCCCACAATATAATACTCTGTTAGAAAAGAAATTGATTTTTATTGGTACCGTTGTCTGAGAATCTCATCTCCTCCCTTATGTTAAATGTTTTAACAACGAGAAAAGAAAAATTTGCATTGTTTTATCCCCTCATTTTTCACCAAAATAATTATGTACAAAGGAAGGTTTTGTTACTTTTTACATTGGGTTTTGCAGTCAGAAGGGCAATGTGTATGTTCTTGTTTTATAGTGTATTCCAAACATTTTCATTTAGAACAGGATGGAGTTTCCAGTTAGTATGAGTATGTGACTTTTATTAATCTTTTAAACTCAGAATCTCCAGGATTTGGGTTCTGTATGGGTTACATTCTTAATAGAATAACTATTACAGTTTAGGATTTTTTTAAAGTTAAAGTTATAATGGTACAACCTCTTCAAATCCTAAGGGATGTAAAGGTACCTCTTATTGCTTCTCTTTTTTCCTTGCATGAGAACACTTATACTGCAGATGTATAACCTTTCTGTGAACAGCATTTTAAACATGAATCAAATAATGGTGAATATTCAGCTCATGTAGTTTTATTGCCTAAGTGTGATATATTCCTACTTGAAACTTATGCTGTGCAGTTTCTTTGCCTACCTACAAATTGTTATGAATTGCTGAACTGATTTGAATTTTATAACTGAAGTAGATTATGAATGTTAATTTTCAGATTTTCAGCTTCAGGTAAAAGTTATGTTTACGTCATAAGTAGGTACAAGGTATGTCAAACCTATAGAATAGAAGCAAACCAGAGAAAAATAATCAAGCTGCAATTGATTCTCTGGTAAAAAGTGTTTCTGTTTATGAGCTAAATTTTTGTATTAGTCCTTGTACATTACCAGCAAGGCAGTGTGTATCTAGCCCTACAATAAAATTAGTAATGGATTTACTATAAGGAAACTTTAGCCTTAATTTTCATCTTTACAGAAATGGAGAAATGTATAAGCAGGCACAAGTGTGTGCAATGATGAAAAGCTTGCATTTAGCTTTATAGTAGTTATTAATCGTTTATTCTAGAATTTGTCTTTCTGAAGTAATACTATAGGTGTAAATAGATTTGGATAAATATGAGCAGCTAACGAATAGTAACATAAAGCGTTCCATTTTGGAAGGCAAAGAAAAGCTATTATATATGTCGTAGCTTGGTATGTTAAAAAAAGGAGGTATTATTCATATGATCTTTAGGAATGATTTGTAGGAAGACGCTATGAAAATAATGGAAAAACCAATTTACAATAGATGCTAATTGTATGCCTGTGGATTAATTTCTTGATCTCTGGTTAAAAAGATTACTAGTGCAGTTGGACATGCTGCTAGCTTTTCTTCTAAGTAAGGAATTTATTTAGATAACTACTGTTTAATTGCTTTAAAATTTGAGATCACATAGATGTTTTGTAGTTTGAAGTACTTCAAATAGGAAATGAAATTGCAGCAAATTTTATGGTAGCTGTTGTGAACAGCATGTGCTTTGTATAATGCTCACCTACTAGAGACATGTTATTGCTTGAATGTGTAATTTAATGATTTTTAATCTCTACAATGTGTTTTCTGTCATATTAAAAAGAAATCATAGCTTGGCAGTAGCTGCAGGTACTTGCCCTGGAATTATAGTTTTCATGCATTGACTCTTGACGTTCATTATTTGAGTTACCAGGTACAAGCTGGAATTAACAAGTGCCATAAAAATGAGATGGTTCAGTTTCGTATTTCAACCCACATGGATTTTATCCTATGAATCTTAGCAATACCAGCTCTGTCTAGTTGTGAGATGAGTTTAACTCTGTAACCATGTTTAGAAGACTACTGCAGTTACTTTTTTTTAGGGAAAAAGGAAGAAGGTTGAATTTGAAATGTGGGGTGGAGTTCTAGGGCACTAACTGTTGCGTAGCCAATTTTAAGTGTTTCAAACATGAATCTGAGACCAGACTGAACAGTTCAAGTTTACAAAAACAGAAGTAATGACAAATCAATCACTTCTACCTTGCATTATATTACAATTAAAAGTAGTAAAATTAAAACAAATCATGAAGTGAACAGATTTGTCCTGTATCTCCACACTTCCATCATATGTAGTAAGCATAGTTTCCTTCCTATTCTTTGATACATCTGTTGTTCAGTACCTTAGGTTTCACAGAATCATACAGAATCACTCAATGGTCAGGTTTGAAAGGGGCCTCTGAAGATGATCTTGTCCAAGCCTGCTGCCAGAGCAGGTCCCACAGGACCATTGATCACAACTCTCTGAGCTCTGTCATTGACCCAGTTCTAAGTGTCATTGACACACTTCCTAAGCTTACCAATGAGGATGTTATGGGAGACAGTGTCAAAAGCCTTGCTGAAGTCAAGGTAGACAACATACGCTGCTCTTCCCTCATCTACCCAGCTGGCCATGCCGTTATAGAAGGCTATCAGATTGGTCAAGCATGATTTCCCCTTGGTGAATCCATGTTGACCACTCTTGATAACCCTGTTTTCCTGTGCACGCTTAGAGATAACATCCTGAGTGAACTGTTCTATCACCTTTCCAGGGTTGGAGTTGAGGCTGCCTGGCCTGTAGTTTCCTGGGTCCTCCTTCTTGCCCTTGTTTCCCCTTGTTATGAGACTTCTTTGTTCACACCCTGTGAAACCACTGACTCACTTGTGCTTTCTAATAATGACATCTCAACTTTTACCCATGGCCCCAGCATCCCCCATCAGTTGCTTATTTGTGTGCTGTCGAGCCAGTGCACTAGTGCTGACTGGTCTAACCAGACAAGATGGATGATGTGCCTTGTCTCAGTATAAGTACTAATAGTGTGTCTCCTCCCAGTCTACTAAATAAAAAAATATATAGAGGAACTTAATGATTTCTGGATCTTCACGTCACTGTAAAATTTTTTGTGGTCATTGGAAACAACAGTTACTAGGAATGGACCAAAAGAACAAGTCTGCCATAAATGGTCATCACAGCTGCATAACCTTAGACATCTAGGCTTAATAACTACATGTTCTACAATACGGGGTCTTTCTTTTTGATTGGTGATACATTTTAGCTTTTCTTTCTTTAAGGTAATTAATAAATTTGAGTGTGTCTGGTCATTAGTAAGAGGACCTAAGATGCTTTTGTAAATAGAACTGCTAGAACTAATTAATGCTGCAAGTTTATTCCTTTTATTTGCTCCTAATTCAGCTATTCTGTCATGGTCATCTTATTTGTGTTATTACTGAATAACCTGTCTCACAGAAACAGTTGGCTGTAAGCAGCAATAAAGTGGCTGTCAACATATTTTTCAGATCTTGCTCAGTAAACAACTAGAAGTTGTCCAGTTCGTTGTTACCTTTAGTATATGGTTTTTATTTATCTTGTCTTGTCTTGGTCTTGCATCTTGTGAGTTCTGCATGTGAATTGCAGATTGAAGAGATTGACATGCTAGGGACTTGCTTAAAAACTCTGCTTGAAACAAGGGGAAAAATACTCAAATAGTCTTTTAGATTTCAAGAGGTGCTCATAGGTTATTGTTTACAGGGAACAGGAACAAGCATAGTTCCTACAGATTCAGTGTAATCTCCTTTATCTGTTCTCCCTTCAGGATTCCTGTATTGTTTATCATGATCATATAGCTAGCAACACTGCAAAGTAAGTGTCGCATTTCACCATCAGTCTGTAAGAAGTAGTCAACAAACACAGTTGCTTCCAGGTAGAAATACCAAGACTCCTCATTTAGAATAAAGAACGCAATTCCATCAAGAGGATCCATTGTAATTCTTTACATGGCAGTAAACTGTGTAGGAATTTGTTGCCTGTGACTGAGAAAGCTTTATCTGCATGTTAGGGTAGTTGTTTTCCCTCAAGTCCGTGATCTGAGCTGTCCTCCGCATACAGCCCTGGATGTTAGTTGGGGATCTTGAGCATTCAGTAGAGACTTCTGGAGAAACAGATGAGTTTTATGAAGGATTTGGAAGTCACATGTCTCTAAATGAATGCACTGGTTCTTTTAATTAGTCACGTCACAGGAGTTGGGCTTTCTCTTTCATATGATGGTTTTGAAGAAAGATGCTTCTAATATTTGAGAACTTCCTGAAACTCATTACACAACTGTTTCTTTGTTGTAGCCTAATTAAAATGGAAAGATGGACTATTTCATGGTTTTGAGATGGAATTTAAGCAATTGTGCTATGAATTAACGTCAGCTGCTAAAACTTAGGACTGGCCCACTGTTTCATGCCACAGAACAGGATTAGTATTTAGGCATCATTCTGTTTGTTCTTTATGAATAACTTTTCTTGCAACAGGTTTGATCCTTTTGGAGCCCTTCAGTCCCATTTTAGTGACATGAAGGTGCTGTATTGCATGACGGGATCTATTCTAGTCTTGAGATCTGATACTTAAATAATGAAATCTAAGGCTGACTTTATAGTGTTCTTTTTTCACAAAGAAAGAAAAAAGATATTTAGAGCAACACCTGATTAAAGCATGTAGGATCTGACTTGCAGCTTTGTTTTAGTGTACTCTAAAATACACACAAAAAGAACATTCAGCTCACACTAAAGTGTTAACTAAATGTTTGTTGGTTTTTTTTTTTTTAGAAAAGCATCCAAAAAGAGAAAGCTATGATGCAATAAACTTTCAAAGTTAAATGTATGGAGAAAAAGCAGATATTTTATATCCATGGACATAATTTAGGAGGCCATGGGAAGTGCACTAAATATTTATTTTTCTTGAGACTTCAGCAGAATGTGTAATTAATCTGAATTTTGGACAGAACTGAGTGAGAATCCCTTTGAGCACGTCTTAACAGGACAGTTGTTAGGAATTTTCACCCTCATGCTGCTGATCATGTGTGTTTTGTCTCTCATTGTGATTTGTGATCAAGCAAGAGCATTGAAACCTTGTCAAGTATTTTAAGTATTAAAGTACTGTGTGCCAGTTGGCCATTTTATAGTATTTGATACTATCGGGCAAAATGAGTTTTGGGTGTCAATCATTGTCACAGTTGAGGTAACTAATCTTCCAAATCAAATTATTTCCTCTCTGAAATTTTGGCACTTCAAATGAAAACTAGTATTCCAATCAACAGTGATTGAACCAATGATTCATTTTAATCTTCAGAATTGTTCCTGAATGTCTTTTTAGAATTGTATATCTTAAGAGCCAGAATGTTACTTCCATGATGGTTGATAGCAACAGGTCTAGCACCTAATATACTAAAGAAAAAAAAGTCTTCCCATTTCTCTCCTTACCTGATGTCTATCTACTGATTTAGGAAGCTAGACTCTTTATTTCTAACGTGTAATTGTCCTGGTTTCCCAGGCACAGACGCATGGGCCAGCCATGCAGGCAGCCATGAGTAGCCCTGAGTCAGCTGGGAGATCCAATCAAGGCACTGACTCACAGGTGTGCCCCATACCACTAAATCATGCTCATTAGAAAAGGAGGAAGTTCCACTTTCTGGGGCTCCTTCCTCTTGGCCTTCTGTTCCTGCTGCTAAACTAAGGTCAGGCTGAGTAGAACCTTGTATGTTTTATGTTGGTGATTGTATTCCTTTTTTCGTTTCATTAAATCTGTTTATATTTCAACCCACAGGGCTTCTCCCTTTTTTCCCCAATTCCCCTTCTCAGCTGGGAAGGGGTCATTGGGTGATAGAACAACTGCTGCAGTTTAGCCCTGGGTACAGGCTAAATGTAGACGGTAACCTACTACATAGATTTATTACTAAATAAGTGTGGATGTTACAATTTTTAAAGGAAACATAGGGGTTTTTTAATCTTTTGAAAGCATAAGTACTGTCCCTTGCATTATTTTAACACTTGCAACTTGTGGAGCACTGCAATCAGTGGTGCTTTGTGGTCAGTGGCAAATAAAACTCATTATGTTCTATTCACTAAAACACATGGAATGTCATTAAAAGTCCATTAACTCTTTGTTCAAGCCCCTTAACTTCTTTCCTTGCTTATTAATCGGTTGATAAAAATCTCAAAAGTGATCATTAATGACTGAGTATTCTCTCTAGAGTCACACTTTTGACACACATGGCCTCAGGAACTCTACATTTTGGGAATGATTCATTACTTGATTAGTAAGGACTTCTACCTCAAAGCAAAACCATTAGGGTTTATCATGCATGACTCAAAGGCTATATATCACACCCGCTCCTGTAATAGTAATTTTCCCCAGATAATGTCAGTGAGAACTACACCCATAGTACAAATTAGCTCTTTTTGGCTTGAATAAATATGCTGTTCTTTAGAGAAATTATATTTAACTTCTCTTGTTTTATTGCTGGTTTTGCTAAATGTAGTTTTTTCATAGCCACTAAAAGTAGCTTATTGGCTATTACATAGAATTAAAATTCACTATTTTACTGGTGTTCAAACAGTGTTATGTTTCTGTTTCCCTAAGACTTATTTAGTTTTAACAGTGGAATACTTACAATGTCATCAAAGCCCCTTTTTATTAGAAGATGTATTCCAAAAATGTCTGAAAGTAGTTAGCTGTGCTTACAAAGCCTATATTAGGATTACTGGCAAAACTCTTCTGTATTTCGGTCTGTGGTAGCAATTGCTCCAGTGTGGGACAGTCTTTACTTCAGG
Source organism: Podargus strigoides (assembly GCA_028020825.1). Classification (NCBI taxonomy): domain Eukaryota; kingdom Metazoa; phylum Chordata; class Aves; order Caprimulgiformes; family Podargidae; genus Podargus; species Podargus strigoides. The sequence goes on along the minus strand of CM051623.1, from coordinate 8,841,736 downwards.
TCAGCTGCTTTGTGGAACAAATAGGTAAAATTGTTCATAACTTCAGTAAGTTGTGGAGTTAGATGCCTGTAAAAGCTGGAAACAGTATGGCCATCACCAGAGAAAGAGGTTGGAAGTAAAATGTCCTTGTGTGTGTAGATATGGCACAAAGCTGGGGTCTCCTGGACTGAATTCAGTCTAGCCTGTCACATTTGCTACAAAGGAGGGTCTCCGCTACACTATGCGATGTCATACAACCCTATCTACCGAATTACTCCCCTTGAACCTGTGAACAGCCACGTTTGAACACCCACTGCTCCATTCAAATCACTAAAGAACCAGAGGTATGATTTTTTTTTTTTTTTTTTTTTTTTCCCTACCCCATCCTGGGTGTGGTTCCCACTTTAGAGCTGCTGCACCAATATGACCTGTCAGAGGATTCCCCAAACTTTGATTCAGTCCTTGGGGATACGGGCACATTGTACCCTCTGGTCTATAAAGGCAGGGAGTGATTTATGTCACTTCTTGTGACCTAAATGTTTTTGGCACTTTTTGTGACATTTGTTTCATTGGCTAATGCCTTTTTGAAGGGGGGGGAAATAATATTTCTTAGTAGGGATAGATCTTGTATCCTCAGCCTGACATGAGCTCACCAGACCGTATTCTATAGACTGAAAGAACTGAGGTGCATTTGAATGAGTGGAAATGGAACTGGACAGCTACAATTCCCCAAAGAAAGGAATACTGATAAGTCTTATTTCTTTGAAATAAAAGTCATATCAGAACTATCAGATACCTATGCTGAAGCTTAAGTCATTGACAGGCTCTTTCACTGGGAGAAATGTACTCCACAGGCAAAAGAGGAAGTGCTGTGCAGTAGTGTTATCAAAACTTGAATTAAAAAAAAAAAAAAAACCAAAAAAAAAAGATACCATCTTCCTAGAATGATGGAAAACACTGTTTCATGCTCCTTAGAAAGTTTTCTATATCAGCACTGTAATTATGCAGTACAAAAGCATTTGAGACATAAAAACTATACGACTGAGAACAACTAGGGAGCATACATGGTAGAAGATACAATGGGTACTTTGCAAGTTTGGATACATGATCTTTATAAAATTGCTCACTTTAATTGAGTGGTCCAGATGTGATGAATTAAGTGAATATTAAATTATTATAATTTTTGGTTAATTTGTGCATGCAGTACTAAGAACATTTTTGATGGCTTCTGATATAGTTTTGATAGTTCACTTTTGCTTACTGTACTCATTTTAGCAGTGTCTACATGGGTGTTGTGCCTTCAGTTAGCTGAAATAACACCGAACTAGGTAATTTTCTGGTGTAAGCTCATGCTAAGTGATACTGATTTCTTTGATGTACAATAGAAGATAATTTTGCATTGTGGTTATGTTGAAAGTACATGTTTGTTTCAAATTCATGCCGAGTAAATATTTCAGAGACTTTGATACTTGGGTTCAGTGAAATGCTTGGGTTTGCATTGACTTATATGTTCATTATTTCAAAAACTAAATAATGAGAGGGAGAGCTGCATAAGCAATGTATTTTAAGAGCATTTTATGCCATAATCTGGTTTAAAACAAAACAAATAACCTACCTCCCTCCAAAAAAAACCCCAACCAAACCCACCCCCTCCCACCTGGAAGATAAATGTTTGAGGGCCAAATTAACTAAATTGTTTACTCATCAAATGCTTGCAGGTTTTGATGCCTGTTGGGTATTGAAGTGGATTTGGTTACTGTTGTATCTTTACTGTAAACCCCAGCAACACCAAGCTATTTTGTCTGCTAGCAATCTCAAAGCACTTTAGATCAGTCTCTACAACTACTTATTGACATTAACATATAGAGAATGAGCATCTAAATCACTCCTTTGTTGATTTTGAGTACTTACAGGTGTGACATTTAATTCAGTTGCTGGTCATGGCTGGCCCAAAATGACTTGTATAGACCATTGGTCTACCCTATAGACCACTGTCAGAGGTGGAAGTAGGATGTAGGGAGTCAGTTCCCTGCTCTGCCCGGTACCTCTGATACTGCTTATGTATTTGTTCCATGCTCATGATCAGCTGAGTTAGGATTGTGCTTGGTATTACTTACCAGGGACAATATAGTAGTGGACTATGGATTCTGCAAGGAAAAAAAAAAAAAATCAAAAATAGTATAGATGCTTTATTAAAAAAAACATGACCTGTTTCTTTGTGTGTATGTGCCTTGCAGTCAGCTCAGAGCTGCTGCACTAGCCACTGCTTCTCTGAGGAAAAATGTAACTTGTGCGGTCATTCTCCCAATTTAGTTCTTTTTAATAAAAGGTACAGTTTATGTTGGAGCTAAACTGTTGGTTAAATCTGTAAATTGAGAAAAACAAAAGGGAGAATAAATTTCTTCTCCATTTATTCTTGCCAGTTGGCATCTCAACAGGTCTGTTTTATATTTCAGTTGTGCTTAACTACTACCTTCCACACAGTAGGTTTTTCTACATTGTGAAGCCTTTAATTGTTCTGTTTGGGATAATTTAAACCAGTATGAAATGGAAAAAGGTGATTAATGCAGGAAAAGTTGGTGTAATGAACTGAGGGGGTCAGAAGTCAGGAAGGAAGAAGACAGTAATGATGAGTATCATAACTACAGAGATACTATTTTAAGACTTTTATTAAATAGAATGTTCTTCCCATTCTGCTTGCCTTGAGTTCTCTGACAAAGTTTTGTGGCTGCCAGTTTTTTATTTTAATATTGGCCATTTGTTATGGATACAGGCTTGGTATTATTTTGATATCTTAATTTTAAGTGTTTACTTGAGTCCCTTGTTGGATGGATGACTAGGATGCTGAAATGTTGAGGCGACAGGTTTTGATCATAACAGCTGTAATCCTTAGTTTTGCAAAAAGCCTTTTGGTCAACCTAGAAAACATTCTGTATGGGTGCTGAAGACAATAATTGTTAGGCTAAATTCCTGTAATGTGGGAAGTAGTGGAGAAAAAGACATATATTACAGGAACTAGATTTTTTTAAAGTGGTATTTTTAAAGGAATCGTTCAATTTCCCTTTAGGAAGTTTGAAAGTATTTGGTATGGATAACATAATTTTTATCTTGTTCATTGTTTATACTCTCAAGGCCAATCTACTTAGAAAAAGCAACACCTATTAAAGGCCTTTGAATTCAGGGTCTTTCATGTTACAACGTATCTATTTACTGCTGTCAGTAGGCTCATAATGTGTTTAGCTTGAAGAGGTTAACAAGCATACCTTGGAGTGTTACTTTTATTTTCTGTTCTGTGACACTTAGCAAAATCCCATTATACAATTGAGTAGTATTATAATGTTAAAATGTTAATTTGTTCTGCATTCCGTTAAAATTGGATTTTTTTTTCCTTGTGCATTGGCCCATGCATTTTGTATAAAACCTATAATTTAAACACTACACCATAGAAATGTCCTAAATTAGTAACCTTTTGCCTTTGCTACCTTAATTACATCTCATTATTTAGTACTTAAAGAGCAACCTCTAGCTATTGGTTAAATATTTGCTAGCTAATTAGATTTGTCATGTTAAAGAAAACAGTAGCCCTTGCCTCTGTTCTAATTTGAATGAGGCTTCAGAGTTTTGAGAAAATTCCATGCTTTGCTGAAGGAAAAGTAAACTTTTTGCACTTCCCTTATTTTTCATTTCTTCTTAGTGAGCATTTTATTGTGCATTAACTGTTACATTCCAATAGGCAATTGAAAGTCTGTCTTAAAATAAGTCTTCTGAAAAAAAGACTGTTGTGTTTCAATATGTTCTATGTCTTCTAGCTACACTTATTCCTTTTAACTTTTATGAGCATCTGATACACTCAATTTCTTTTCTCTTTTTATTGTGGAAACAAATATGAAGCAGATTATTTATTGGCTACTAATAGCTGTCTTTCAGATTTTTACCTCCTTATGGGAAGAAGTCTGGGTGGTTTTATCAGAATCACAAGTAATATGATTCATTAAAACATCTGTTAAATTTGTCAGAAAAGACAATTCAAAGATTGCTTCTCCTGTTTTTTTAATTGTATGCCGAAGTTATGAGCAACATGCAGGTTGACTTATTGTTCAGTATTTTATTCACATCTACTGGATTGTATGTTTGCATTTTATTTTGCTTTATATTTTGCTATTTTTTCCTTTGTAGCATGTAGAGAGTTAGTTTATAATTGCAATTAGAATTCCAGGGTGTGATATTCTGTCATATGTGAAGATAGCCACTTAATCTCCTCTTTTTTTGAGATCCACACTGATGGAAGCTTGTCTACAACAGAGTTGTCTATCTGACTTGATTCCTACCTGGTACTTAGCTGCTGCTCTCCTTATCTAGTTCTTAAATTGTTGCCTGCACTGTCCATTTGCTTTTAGAAGCCTAGTGTCTTCAAAAAGTTCCTTTACCCATTCTTCCCATATGTTTTTGTTACATTATGGCTGAAAATGGCAGACTGGCATGGTTACACTTTGAAGTATAACTCTCCATTTATGTTTATTGTAGTGATATCACTGACCCTTTACTTTTAACAAAGGCATAAGAGACAACTGGAGAAAAACATGTTGATACAAGTCTTCATCTTGCTCACGTGTGATTTTTTTCTTCCGTGGGAAACTCTTCTACGGAACAGAGAAATGTTTGGCCTCTGGTGTATAAATGTTTTCACAGGAAATCCAGTTTTAATTTCTGAAATTTATTTTATTAAACTTTTTTGAATGTAGTGGTGATGGGAATACTAACAGTGCATTTACAGAGGAACCGGTTGGTCTGTCCAATTTTAGGCAAAGTACTTGAACCTTTGAAGTAGGTATGAAATAAAACATGAAAAGAAGTTTATAGAGAAACTATGTAATGTTTATGCATTCTATGTCTGTAAGGTCTGAAACCTTTACTTCACTATTCATGTGAGGGTTTCAGTGATTTGTTGATTATTGACTGTTTTTATTCTTGGTTTTGAATTCAGCAAGGCAATCTGTAAAGGCAATGACTGCCTAAGAGGCCCTGTTGTTCTTTGCTGAAAGTTTTCCCTGAGAAGAGTTTTTGAGATTTATGTGGATTACAAAGCATTAAGAAGGGTCATTCCTTAATTTTATTTCTGAGTAAAAATGCCAAGGTAAAATTTTAGCAGGTATTAGTGAAAATTGAAAAGTATGCTTTGTGTTCTGGGACTGGTGCCAACATCTGTATATGCAACTCCCAAGACAGGCCTAAGAGTGAAAGCTTTTCCTCATTGCCCTCAGAAGACTGGTAGAACACGCCTGTGAGATCTCTCTTCTGTTGTATCTGTGTTATTTACTTTTCCTTCAAATTATTTTTTTAGTTGGGTTTTTTTTTGTGTGTGCTTTGTTTTGTTTTTTTTTAAAAGTTTATGGTCAATACAAAGAAGTTTACTTTGGAGAAAAAAAAAAATAAAAAATTCAGAACCTTTTGTTTTGATCACAGGTGTGTTTTTCTAGTAGAAGGTCACTTTAATTTGTGTAGCATGTTTGGGTAATTCTGGAGCAGATCCTCAGCCAGAATGAATTATCATGGGAGTTAATGGTTCTGACTCCTAACACAAGGTGAGGTCTGTTCTTTAGCCCAGGTAAGTTTTCTTCTTTTTTTTAATGAAACAAATGGGGCTGTACATTTTAAAATTTCATAAAATGTCCAGTAAATTGTAGTAATTTTTTTAAAAGAGATTCAAAGTCTTATTTTCTGTGAATGTTATCACAATCTATGTTGTCTCTTAGTTTTTTCATATTTTGATCAGGGATCAAGTGGAGGAGGTTAGGTTTCTGTGCATATGTCACTTTTTAAAAATAGTTTATTTATGAAGTGAAAGATAATTAAAATGATGTGTGCAAGTCCGTACTCTTCCAGTCTCTGTTTCAAGAGGCTTTTCAGTGCTTTATTGAGGCACTTATTTTGTTCTAGTTTTATTCTGAGCAGTAGGGAGCCCTCTTCAATCCTGCTCTGTCTAGGAATGTTGCAGGTGCTCTGTCTTTGAAAATAGGCCACTTTATTAGGCCAACTAAATGTGGGTTTAAATGTCTAAATTCTGGTTTGAAAAATACATATTCTTCAAACCAGTACATTTTTACAAGAAATAAGATTCCTGGATTTTTTCCTCTTTCTTTTTGTTAACTTTTGCACTGCATACAGAACAATGTTGCTTTCAGTTGAAAAATGGATTGTTCCAGCAGAGTGCAGCAAAAGACAAATGTTGTAGATATGTTTAGCTTTCTGTCAAAGAGTTGGTATATTGTAAAAAAGGAAGAACTTGTATAAGGAGCTCATAGTTTATGAAATACCAAATAAATTATGGTGAAGTTGTATGAGAAGATTGCAGTTTAGTTAAGTTCTTCCTGCAGCTCTGAGACATTGGTGGAATTTACTAGGGGGGATATAATCATTAAAGGAGTGTTAATATATAGTGAATAAATAAAGTCTAAAATCTCTCAAGACTTGCTGGTAAATAAAAGCAGACCTTTGAATTGTAGGTAGCTAAATGCTACTGGTTAGTAAATTATCTGAGGCTGGACTGCAAGCTTTCGAAAGAGTTGAGATTAGAATTCAAGGTTTTTCCCTTCTTCCCCATACGTAAGCTATTAGACTCCCTTGCCTTTTATAATTTTAGCTACTAATGTTTTGGATTTTTTTTCCCTCCCTGCTTGATTGCATAGAAGTCAGCAAGCCTTATTTTTTTGACCTTTGTTTCACCATAACATGCAAAGATTTTCTTTAGCCTTTTGAAGCCTCACTTTAAATGACGCCATGAAGAAAAGTTTATATGGTTACCTTGGCCATCCAGAATGTAAATAAGCATAGTTTGCAAACACTGGTTACTGGATAATGTATACAGTTTGAGTCAGTCTTCTAGTTTAATCTTGGGGAAAATTCCCAATGATGCAAAGGGATTCTTGCATGTTCCTTATATGTCTGCATTTGTAAACTCACTGTAAGGTATTTTTAATTCATATAGGCATAGTTTTGCTGGATATTAGCAATATAAAAGAATAGTGAAGAGACCACCTAGAAGTATAGGTTTTTATAACAATAAAGCCCCTAGTATCACAGAATCACAGAATGTTAGGGATTGGAGAGGACTTTGAAAGATCATCTAGTCCAATCCCCCTGCCAGAGCAGGAATACCTAAATATAGTTGTTTTCAGAAGCTGAAAAGCTACATATGTAGATAAGAAAAAAATGAATATATGTGTATTCAGAGATTAAAAATTAAAATGGATGTGTAAAACATTTCTTAAGAAATCTCAAAGGAATGTAGTCTTCCTTAGCCCATCTTTTAAAATTTATATCATTTGAATCAAGCCATACGTTTTCACTAATAGTTTCTAGTGTTCCCATGTCAGAATCTGGATTTAGAGCCCTAAGCAGGCTTATGTTTTCACTGTTTGGGTTGCAGCCTGATCCCCTGGTCCTGATGCTAAGTTTCAAAATGCCTTGCATTGCCAAAGTTTAAGTGGGAAGCGTTTCCCAGATGAGTTCATTCTCAGCTCATTAATCACCATGAACAGGTCAAATGAGACTGAGGATGCATGAGCCTGGGATCCCCATCCAGTTGTTTGTGGGCACTGGAGACTTGCCATCCCCACAGTATGCCCTCCCATTCTTCACTGGGTCCCCTTCCCCTCTTGCTACAAGTGGCTCTTCCCTGACACCTTTACCCAGTAGAAGTGCGGGTTGTTGTTCGTTGCAGTAGTCCCTTCCTCCTCTTCCTCTTCACTGGTCAGATGTGGACAGTTTGCCAGGGCACAGTGAGAGAAGTAACCTATAGAGAAACTAAAGTTGCCATGCCAAGGGGGTAGGGGTGTTTGTTTTGAGTTTAATCAGAGCAAGCTTTTAGGAGGCTATCCCAACATTACAATTTGCTCAAACCAACGAGTCCCCTATTTTCCCATGTCCTCTGGCTCTAGCAGCTGATAGTAGCAGCATCTGATATATACTGAATGATTTTCTTCTACTGTGACCTTGAATCTCTCAGGTGGCAGTAAAAAGAAGTTTCTGTTTGAGGATGCCTGGATTTGGTTCTGATTAGGATCTTTAATGCAATGTGAAGTAACTCTAAATTTCTGGAGTACCTATAGACTCCAATTAGGCCCAAGGTACTCAATGTATCAGATGCTGTGCCAGCACAAAATAAAGTTTTTAATTTTCTTTTTTTTTTCTGAAGATCTTGTAGTTTCAGTACATCAAATCCTAACCAATATTTTAGTTTAACAAATCTAACATCCTTGGATAAATATGAAGGTCAGAGTGATAACAACATGGAGGTATTTGGGAAAGCTGTTACACAATAAGTTGATTCTGGGTTCATTTATTGGCTTTTCTAATACTGTTTTTTGTTTAAAATTCTGGATCTGTCTCAGTCTGTAGTCTGAAGGGAATTAGTTACTGACCTTTCCCATACCAGAATCTTAACAGAGCAGGAATGGTGCAAAGCTCATCTAGTATTTTTCTTGCCTCAGCTTTGTAAAGACTTTATTTACAAGAAGACAGAAGAATACATTTAAGAATCACTCACTAATGAGAACCTGATTGTTGGAATGGTCATTATTCTTGTTGAAGTGATGCTTAATTTTACAGAGCACATTGTTAGTCTTGGTGAACTAAAGAAAAAGTGGTCAATAAAAACAAAAAAAAAGCTGGGGAGGGACTTTTTACAAAGGCATATAGTGATAGGACAAGGGGTAATGGCTTTAAACTGAAAGAGGGGAGATTTAGACTAGATATTAGGAAGAAATTCTTTCCTGTGAGAGTGGTGAGACACTGGCAGAGGTTGCCCAGGGAAGTTGTGGCTGCTCCCTCCCTGGCAGTGTTCCAGGCCAGGTTGGATGGGGCTTGGAGCAACCTGGTCAGGTGGGAGGTGTCCCTGCCCATGGCAGGGGGGTTGGAACTGGATGATCTTTAAGGTCCCTTCCAACCCAAACCATTCTATGACATACAGAAAATAAGGATCATGAAGAAAAGTTTAAAATTCTCTCTGAATAGTGTGGTACATGCGGTAATGACTAATTTTAGGGCTGCCCTACAGTGTTTCTTATCTTAACGTTTCTTTTGTGGTAGCACATTATGGCCACACTCAAGCTGGAACCCTTCTCTGCAGGCAGTGCAAACTTAAAATACCAATCATTGCCTCAACTATTGTATGATCTAATACAGTATTTCTCTGTCCTTTTTTAACATAATGGATGCCTTAACACTGATTGATTTTTATTTTCCACTGCTATTTGGAAGTTGGAAACAAGAAAAGATAGAAAATAAAGTGCTTAGAATTTAGACAAACAGCATCTCCTTGTTTTACAGAAGCATTGCTTTAGTGCTGTACAAATGGTTGTTTTAAATTGGCACTGATGGGAGTCAGGAGCTGGCCTCTGACTTTGCCTTCTGGCAGGCCCATCTGTAGACCTGCCAGCTGAGTGAGCTTTCAGTGTAGGTAGTTTTTATTTATATTTCTAGTTGCCTGTTGCTTCATGAGTTCTGCTAGGAAGACCACCGATAGATCTGAAATCACAATTCAAAAAACTTGCAGAGTTTACAGATGGCTGAAGTAAATGTGTCCTTGCAAAGATTTAATAATAATGTACCTGAAGACAGTCATAAAAGCCCTTTGCATTGAGAAGAATTAAGGATGGTAATTATGCCTTGATAATTATGATGGGAGTCAGTAGGTTGGTTCTGAAATTAATATGTGAAGTCATTGGTCTTTGAGAGCCTCTTTGTGTAAGTAGTAGAATGAAGGTTTCAAACATACAGCAAGTGGGAAGAATGTTATGATAGTGACTACGAAGAGCATGCTCACTGTTGGAGGATTTTTGAGATGAAGAAAAGAGAAGGCGTAGTGATAAGTTGAAGAGAATATGCTGTGCTTATGCTTTTTTGATTCAATAGTGATACAAACTATATGCCCCTGGACTGACTGTAGCACATGAACTGCATACAGAGAAAGAGGAGAGATTCAGGGCACTGGAATACAGAGCTGTCTTTGTTATCACAATACCAGACCCTTTGCAGTCTTCATTTTTACTTTTCCAGGCACTGCGACTAGTGGGGGGTATTTATGGTCTGCACAGAGTCTGACTGTTCATGGAGGTTGTGGGGAAGTAGGGAAGAAGATCTGAGCCTTGGGCGATTTGTGAAGCCTAAAAGAGAGGTGGATGCAGTCTGTTTTGAAGTAAGGTATTGTGTAGGAATGCTCTCTGTACTTATATAGTTATCAGTGCTAGTGAAAGTAAGAAGGAAGATTGATCTTAGCTCAAGGGAGGTACATGTGTGTGAGTCGCTGTTGATATTGGGTAAGAAAATAAGAATTTAAGAGAACTGGGGTTTGGAGGAATGTAGTAGAGGTACTTGGAAGAAAAAATGGGTAAGATGACACTCTGAAGAGAGGAAGAGAATCTGGAACTTTCAGACAAAATGAGACAAAGTATTTTTATACATACTACTTTGCCTTAGTTTTTATATCCAAATAATTGATATATAGAGGACTAGAAATGGTTTAAAACAGGAGTGGGCATTTAGACTTTGCATGTCCTGATTAGGAGGGGAAAGGAGGGTGGAGGGGAAGAAAACCCTGAAAGTACAGAAGCTAGTCATGCTTCAAAGCAATAATAAATATTTAGTAAAGATAAAGCAACGTTTATGCTGCTTTTACACTTTTGTCACAGTTGATTCTTTTCATCTAGTAAAGATAATAAATGGATAATCATAAAATATTTGTGTTTGAAAGTTCTTCCTAGGTTTTCATGAAGAGTATTTATTTTCCATCAGCCCATTACAGTGTAACATTGATTGGTGCATGTAATGTATTATTCATACTGTTCTAGTTTCGTCCCGTTAGCAATGCCAACATTATGCTGAATTCTACAGTGGTAATCTTGTGTGAAGAGTCTTTGTACAGCAACTTGTGCTGTGGTTCAGATCCTGTTTCACATTCAGTGACAAGACAGAGTGAACAGCAGCACCTTATTGATACTACTCAAACTTTGTTCCCTCTTCCACCCCCCGGTGCAATGAGAATTGTAAATGTACTGTAGACCTATAAACCAAATGGTGAAAGGCAGAATGTGTATCAGAACCGGTTTATTTTTAGTTCTTGTGTTATATCTTTGTTTTCCTGTTAGCTAACATCTTTAGAATAGCCAAATAACCAAAACTATCACATTACGAAAATAACAAGAACAGAATTAAAAACAGCCTTGGGATAAAATAGTCCGGCATTTTGGTCCCCATGTATGATCCTATGGCTATACTTTTGATCATGTAAATTGTTGTGTGTAGAACTGATTTAAATATGCACTAAAGCCAACTACTCAGCATGGTTAAGATTACTGAAGGTCTGCCTAATGCTAGCAAAAAACCACCCAAGCTTTTTCATTTGCATCTTTACCATTGTTTCTTTAACATTTAGCACAGGAACTTTTTTCATGTGCAGTAAGCGCAGCCCAATGTCAATGAAATTAAATGATAGTCAGTTCCTTGACTGAATGATTTGGGCCTGGCCTGGTTAGGTGAATACTTCAGCTTTCATTTATTTTCTCTGAAAAAAATGGACTACTTTCACTCTTCTGAGAATCCAGGCCATTAAAAAAATTACATCTCTAGACAGATGAATGAAGATTAATTAAAAAAATATCTTGGTTCCTAAATACTTAGGAAGTGGAATTATGAGGAAATAAAATTGGAAGTTTGAAGTATGTTTTCTTTCAAATGTTTTCATTTTTTTAAAACAGCTGTGTAAACAATGAAACAATCTTTTCCTGGCATGAATACTACAAAACAAAAAGTCTCATGCTTTAAGGTGGATATGTCATGAAGGAGAAATGACTGGCATCTCTGAAACTGTATTTCTTTGGATTTTTATCTTTGGAGACAAGAGAGAGCCTGAGAAAGGCTGGGGAGGCTGGCTGAGAAATTGGAAGCTCGCAGGTCAACCAAACTGACTCCATGGTTCTGAATAAATGAGATGAGGGGTGGCAAAGAGTTTCAAGGTTTCAAAGGATAAATAAGGTAGAGTGAGGGAGGGAGACAGCTTGAGATACAAAAGAAATAGATTCAATAGTCAAGGAAGAGTATACCAAAGGAACAGAAAACAAAAGTTTAAAAGAAATACAATGATGGTGAGGGAGAGTGAGTATTTTTGGCTTTAAGTGTTTGTTTATTCCAATAGGCATGGTTGTACTTTGGTCTTTCTTGGAATTGGGGAAAAGATTTGCTCAGCCTTTCAGAGAATAAGGAGGCTAGCATTCTTTAACAGGCTCTAAATGTCCTGCAAGGTACTTGTCTTGTGTATGTTTTTCTGACAAGGAAATGCGAGTGCTGGAGCTTATGCCAATAACACCTTTCAGAGCTTAAATGAAAATGAGGTAGAGAACTCAGTTATTAGCAGCAGTGCTATTGTGTCTTCACTGTAGTAAAATTTTATCTGTGAGATGGTGAGTAGATTTTAGTACAGAAAATGTGGGTAAGTTACTATTTTCAGTGAGCACATAAGGTTTTCTTTGGTTTTACATTAGTTTTTACAGCGTAGACTTTGATTCATTGCCTAATATGTTTGTCAGTTTTTCAAAAACATATTTGAGTGTTGTAGACTGAGTGCTTAAAATATTTCATCTTCATTAATTGCAGCATGCACATATATAATGTCAGACAATTATACCAATTTATTTTTAAAGAATCGATCAAAATCCTAATTAAAACGGTATAGGATTAGCTGCTTTTGCTTGCAAAATCCAGGGAAAGGGCTTTAACCAAATGGTCCAAAAATCAGTGAAACTTCTCCCCAGTGTGTTTCCTCCCCCCTTTACCTGATGATATCCAGGATATGATGGGGGGGGGGAAGATTTTTACAATACCTTGTGTGGTATTTGACCTTCATAAGAGTAGTTACATCTGAATGCGTTCCGGTGAATCGGACAGAGTTATGGGGAAAGAATTCAGTCTGGCCAGGGTAGGATATGCCATAGCCAAACAGCTCGGTGGATTATAAGAGATTTCTTCCCACTTGCAGTTTGTATTCTTAATTTTCAGGCCTTAAATTTTTCATTCCCTACTTCATTTGGGTCTAACTTTGACTGGAGAGTCCCATCCCAAGGTCTTTTCATCCTTAACAGGAGGGGTAGGGACCTGTTATCACCCTTCCTAGGGCACTGCTGTAACTCCTGTATAAAGATAATGCAGCTTACATTAGATGCCTTCCTGGATTGGGCTCTCTGGGTCTTTAGTGGGAAGCAGGAGCTACTGCAGAGCCCCAAGCTACCATGGGCTTGCCAGCTGCAGTGTGAGAAGCCAGCAGTAGGATAAGAGAATATAAGCATGAGATGTTGTATTGCACTAGAAGCTGCTGGTCAGTTATGATCCCAGTAAGAAAGGCACTCAGACTCTCTAAGGTATCATCATTCACAATGCTGTTTATTGGAGCTAACAGTGTAAGAAGCATAGGTAATCTTATGTCCCAGCAGGCAGTGTCTGTCAGATATTTAGGATTTATATGTCATGTGTTATTAGTTGCACTGTGGGCAATGTGATCCAACGAATATACTGGTACTGGAAGATCTAGATGTGTTTTAAGCTTTACTATGACAGTTTTTACAATCTTAAGTTGCTGCATTTTAGTGTGTAAATGGTACTAACACATGCAGTAAAAATACAATGTAAGTGGTAAATGCTGCTTGCATTAGGAAAAGTAGCGGATCAGCAGATCAATCTGTGAAATTCACCCTCTAAATGTAAAAACCTAATTGACAGTGTTACATAATTCTGCTCATGGAATGCTCTCTTCCAGCAGTGTTGAGTATTCCTTCAAATACAGCTTCAGATTCACGTGACTTCTGTTTCATCATCCATTTAAACCACTGGTTGACTTTATGGTTACAGGTTTACGACTTCACCACTAAGGCAGTGGAATTTTCTGTATCTTCACAAATTTGACATTACAAGCTTGTGGGATGTGTAAGTAGTGGGAGGAAGACTGATGAAGCAAGATGTTCAATTAAACACAAGCATCAGTTTTTCCAGTGTAGCGATCAATATTCTACTCAGAGGTGCAAAAAGTCTTTGTGAGTATTGTTAATAAATTATGAGAAAGCAGTAGGGCACTGCTAGAAGAATTGAACTACGGTGGCCCCAGAAGAGATTTGGGAGTGCTTGAGCTTTGCTGTGGGCTTGTTATGGTTTATGTTCTTTTTTTCCTTGAAGCAAAAGGCAGTTGTGCTGAGACTATACTATAGAGCATCATGGGTGAAATAGTAGGAGAAACTGTACTCCACAATCATTGTTTTTAAAGTTATTGCTACCATGTTGGAGGTTTTGTTCCAGCTCTAGGTTATTTTCTATTGAAAGCATACTTAAGGGTACTTTTCAGTGGTTTCATGTCACAGGTTGTCATCTGAAAAGAATAGCTATTAAAATATTTTGAGCCTGAATTGGAAGTAATTTTATTATTTTCATTGTGTAAGCTTTTATGCTTTTAATTTAATTCAACGTCTTTTAACACCTACAAATCTAGATGTGCAGTAGCCGCTTCTTTCTGACATCCTGAATCTCTACTGCAGATATGTCTTTTTTCTTAGCCTTGCTTTTCCTGCTTTCTTTTCTTCACATTTAACTACCTTTTGCAGGTTTTATGTTTTCCCTACACATATAGCATTATTCATTATTCTGTAGTTCAATATGTCTCTTCTCTGGAGATATTAAGCTTTTTTTTGACAAAGTATTTTTGCATCAAAAAATGCTGAATCGCTAAAATTAGCCTGATAGCTAGTGTCAGCCATAGCTAGTGTCAGCCAGTTTCCAGGTTTTCAGAATTATTTGTAGCTGTCAGAATGTTCTAGTCAAGCATTTTCTATATGAAGTGTATGTAAAGATTTCTTGCTCAAGTTGTAATTTAAATTGCTTTCTATTTCCTAAGACCAAAGGAGAAAACTGGAAATCTAACATTTAGAAATTAAGCTAAATGAATGTTTCGCTTAAATTATTATTTTCCACTCTTCATATTCTTATTCTTTAAATTAATTTTTCTTGTCCATATCGAGAGCATGACCATTTCAAAACTCAAACGCCACAGAATTAAATACTCCAAATTTAATAGTTTTGAAAATTCGACTGCAAAGTTTTTTGTTACTCTGTGTTTACACTGAGATTTTAAATTGCCAAATATTCTGCAAAATGAAAATGCTACAATCTGCACTTCTGTTAATTGCATTTTTCAAGCTGTTTTGTAGGTATGTTTTCATACAATTAACTTAACAATTTCATACAATTAATTTAACAATTTCTTGCATTAGGAAGAAGTCTGAATCCTTGTTCTCTACCCACTATTCTCAACATAGCATTCCCTTCCTAGCTAAATTCTAAAGGGAATCCAGATGTTTATTTAAATATTCATAACACAACTACAGTTAGAGCTGGGAGGATCATAGATACCTGTATTCATTTCACACTACATTCATCTTGTAGTTAAAATGTTGTATTCATCGCAGTGCTAGCAGATGAGCTCTTTGACAGGAAAATGCCTTTTTTTCCCCCAGTCTACAAGTAAGGCTTTATGGAGAGGAGGCAGTAGAGCAGTCTCAGAAAATGTAATGTATTGAGTATTGACTGCAGCTTCACAGAGGCAGCTTTGTGTACTGTATTTAAATATTGTATTCTTGAAAAATTCTGGATTTATTTGCACTTGCCTTAGCACTGGACATATCTAGAAAGGGCACAAAACATTTTAGGGATCCAGTTGCAGCTTTACAATTAAGGTGGAGCTTAATTACACATTTAATTTGGGAATTTTATTTTATTGTTTGTGGTAAAGGCAAGAGTTTTACCATCTTGCCTAACAATCAGTAAAGCAAGGAGAAAAAAACCAAATGAGACCTACCAAATTAATAAATATTTGTAAACTATCTGAAAAAGACTTTATTTGGCAATGTCTGCTGACAAAGTTTCCTAAGACTTATGATCAAAATATTATATTTTAAACATATGTTACCTGATAAAAGTGAAGAAATCCCCATTTCAGACCTGCTTTATCGCTGTAGATATTTGTCCATGAGGGTGTAAATGGTTAAGGAGATAGTGGTGTATTGGACATATATTAATTCTGGAGTACGCAGGAATGTGTGCAGTGAAAGGCAATTTATGCAGGGGAGCGTGAAAGCCACCAGGCAGGGAATTTGGGGTATGTGTATAGAAAGTCATGGGAAGATGCAAGCAGCAGTGGGAATCTGTTAGGTGAAAGGGAGAAGAGGAATGTGCTTTCTAGCAATTCTGAAGAAATAAAGCATCTGTAAACCTTTCCCAACTGGTACTGTATGCTTCTGCTTTTCTTTTTATTACTGAAAATGAGTCAAAGTCCCAGTGAATCTGGCTTTAAAAGCTTTAAAGGAAAAGCAGAAGTAGAGAAGTATGATTGATAATACTAATGTATAAAATAACTTGTAGTCAGTAAAGATTATGTAGATTATTCAGTCAAATTACTAAAGACCTGACACTATTCTTATTTAAAGGTATGCTCCTATACATTTCACTATAGATTTTAATAAATTACATATTTAAGAATCTAACATTTTTAGCAAATGAGAGCAGAAGCATTAGATGACAGTAACAAGTAGAGTGGGTGTGGTTCTTATGGGAGTGGTGGAACATCTTCCATGGAAGATTAGGTACAAATAGGGCTTTTTTTCAGAGGTTTTCTTCTGTCATTACTCATGCGTTCCTTTTCCAATATGATGTCTATCTAGTTATCTCTACTAGCAGTTGTCTTTTCCACCCAGTTTCAGATGATGATAAATGACAGATGATGATAAAAAACTTATTTGCACTCTCAGCTCATAGCAGTGGCTTTTTAAAAAACACTGTAATAATGCATTTTATAAGTTGCTTTCTGTATGTCCAGCTTTATTTGGAAGACAAGTAATTAATTATTGCAGGTAAGCAGTAGGTACAATTATTGTCTGAAAGAGCTAGATGGATATTTGAAAATACTGGTTTTTTTCATTCCTTTCAAACCACTGGGAAAATATTTGCATGTACATGGTGTTTGCTAGTTTAAGTTTACTAGAGTGAATGACACATTAAGGAAGACTGAACTGTGAGGGAATAGAAATGAAGGCTTTAAATGCCATGTCAGGAGTAAGATGCATGCTCATGAAAGAAGTTTGGTCCTGTCAGGTTAGCCCAGCAGAGAACTGGCCCTTGGGACAAAGCACACCCAGAGGAATGTGCAGCTCAGCAGCTGCAGTGCTACATTTTATTGTGTAATTCGAAGCTTACTTTCTTGTTTCCTGCAGTGAACAATGATAATGGGAAGTACTGGTCAGTAGGGATAAATATTAAATCAGTCTTTGGGCCTCCTGCCATGTTTTCTGATGCTTGGGCCATCTTATATATAAGCCCAGGAGAGTTTAGTAATTATTAGAAGAAAGTGTAATTAATTTATAGAGTTCTAGTTATTTTGCTGAGTACTGTCATTGAAAGTACAATGAAGCCTTTAAGTAACGTCCAGTCACTGTATAAAGCTGTCTTGTGGCTGCTAAACTTTCACATTATGCTGGAGTTGGATATAAACACTCCTTTTATAACTTGCATGTCACTGAAATACGCAGATGTCTTGGCTCTGAAAGCACATTTATGAAACGAGTGCAGCCCTGGAGTTATGCCAGGACTGAGACTCAGTAGTTTGAGGAGGAGCCCTAATACCTCTCAGGATGGGAGGTCAGCTGAGTAAGTGGGCCTCCCTTGTTCTGGCAGCAGAATTCTAGTCCTGAGAGAGTGTGCTCTGTGGATATTAATTATATTGTGGATATTAGTTGCATTATGCTACAGTTCCTTTCTGAAAAATCTGTATTATAGCAGTGCTTTTTGGTCCTGGTTGAAAAGGACCAATTCTGTTAAGTGTAGGCAGTATGTCCTGTTAAATAGGAAAATTAGAAAGAAAAAAAATCAGGAAAATTAATACAATTTTTGACTTATTTCACAACAATTTTGTGAAAGACATAGGAAATGCATAGATTCTTCATGCTTATTTTATATAGCTGATGTGTGGATGTGTATTTATAGTGTGTAGTATGTTATATATAATCTGTGCAAACATATATTTGTGTGTGTATATTTGCATGTGTACAAAACACGGAGATTATAAAGATAACTCTAGAATACCTCTAGCAGTATAAATTCAGTTTCAGATGTTTTACATTTGAATGAAGTTTTTGGAATGAAACAGGTGGGATAGCCGTGTCTCCATGGCTGTAAATCATCCAAGTTGGATATCATACTTTCTTTTGTTTAGACCTAATAAATAATGTAATTTGGCAGAAATGTGGTGGAACCAGTGATATTTTTTTGGACAATTTACATTGTAGTTTTGATCTGTCATTTGAGACTGAGGTGTGAGGTTTAATTCTAGTTATTTAGCACATGAGGAACTGATGGCAGAGAGCTGAGCCCGGTGCTGAAGCACTTGTTTTTCAACACTAAGCCACTTACTTCCTCTAGTAATAATGAAGAGATGTGAGCTAAAATTAAGATTGCAATCATACATATTTTACTTTTCAACATCTGTTGGGCAAGATCCTTGTCTCTGCAACAATATTGTCTCAGTATCAGAAACAATCCTATGAGAATTCTACTTTTGGTAGGGTATGTCTACACATTTATTACAGGCAGACATGAGTTAATTCTGGCCATGCTGCAATTCTGAAGCTGTGGTGTGGAGTGCTGTGCCCAAGCTTACTGGGTTAGCAGAATGGTACGAACATCTTGGTAAAATTTCTGGGCTAAAGCTGACCTGTCCATGTAGTGTCTAGAGAATTTTATGTTGTCTGTACTTACCTTCTTAGATCGGCTTTAGATCCTTCTAGGAGGATACAGAAATACCAGTTACTCATGAGATCCCTATATAGGGTCATGCTCAAGTACCCCAGAGTCTAGATAAGTTGGGACTAGCTGCACAGTTCCTGTGGCTACAGATAAGTAAGTATAAGTTTACTTCTGCTGAAAGACAGCATAATGCACCAATTTCATAAAGCT
Organism: Podargus strigoides; assembly: GCA_028020825.1. NCBI lineage: Eukaryota > Metazoa > Chordata > Aves > Caprimulgiformes > Podargidae > Podargus > Podargus strigoides. Next base: position 8,822,719 of record CM051623.1, on the reverse strand, counting down.
CAGCCACACAGGAGAACCAGACCCCTTGTTTCCTTTTGCATTATTCCAAGGTGTTAGTGATATCTTTCAAATTCATAATGTAGTAAGTTACTTACAGAATTCTTATGTTCAAATGTACAGATCTTGTACAATTATATACTCAAGCTTATAGATGATGTATGAAATTACTTTAAAAAAAATACTAATTTTTGGTGGAAAAAGTAGTTGTTTTATTTGCTGTTTTATGACTGAAAAAAGTTAAGGTATTTACTTACTTTGCTAGTTACTAGCAAAGAGTAAGATACAATGTTTTGCTTTAAACTCTTTTTATGCAATGTTCATTCAAGGAATACTTTGTGTAATTCTTGGCTACAGGTAGCAAAATGAATGCATCTCCTGGCTATTATAATGCTCTGCAGTTAAACTGTACAATTAAAGGATCTAGTCGTATCCCCCCGACTCATTAATCTAATGCAAATATGTGTTCTACCTTTTTGCATGTAACTTTTGCCTAATGAGCTGCACAACAAAGTAGCCATAGATAATTAAAAAAAGTCTATGAAGTGGCATGGAAATGTTAGTCAACAGTCTTTCATTTGAATATTTAGTCCTTTCGTGGTGACTAATTTCCAGCAAAACGGAACAATGCTTTTCAACTTTTATAAAACGTTTATTTTATGTGTGTGTATCTACACAGTCACTATTACTGACTAATGAAAATGTGAAATGCAGTATTCAGGACAGACTTGTCTAGTTTCCTACTGGATCTTCTCATGTATTTATACAATTTACTGGTAATCTCTGAGGACATTTCCAAATGGCATTTACTACTGGAATTTCATTCCTCAAGTGGTACATTCCTCAAGGTTCATTAATTCCCATAGTTTCTGAAAGCGCAGTTATCGTTTAATGACTGGAGCTACCAAAACAAAATTCAGTACAAGGGATTTCCCCCTTTTTTTAATGTTATGAAGTAGCTACCAGAAAACAAGGTGAAATGTTTTCCCTAATATTTAGGTCAGAGCTGCAAGAGGGAAACTATTTTGTTCAGATGCTCAGTGGTGGATTTAAATTCTTGGATGTCAACTGTTAAATAAGTCTTACAAAGAAGAGTCTACATCCTTACTGTAGTACTTGATTTTAAAAGAGGGTAGTGGTAGATATCTGTGTCTAATAAGCTTAAAAGATCCAGTGTCTGGAAGCTGAGGTTAAGGACAAAGACAAGTGAACTTCTTCAGGTAAGGTAAGAAGTCGATTAAGAACCTTTAGTCTCTAACTTGAATTTCAAATAACAAACAGTTTTTCTGAAATGAAAGATCCTCCATTTTTTACACTTTTGATTTATGATATCAGAGGTAGTCCAAGAAGAACTAATGCATAGTGCATGGATATATGCTGCAATGGTACCTATACTGGCATTAAAAATTGTCACTCTCAGGTGCCCTTTACATGTGTTACTTCTGGTTTGATATGTGATCAATCCTAATCTGCTACAATGAAAATGTGTTTAATATACACAAAATTTTCAACTAAAGAGTTATACTTTGCATTGAGATGTTTTAGAGGGTATGATCAGATACACTCTCTCATTTGAGAGTGTTAACTTTCTGCTGAGGGGCCATAACCAAGTCAAGAGAATTTTGTCACGTGAGGTAGATCTGCCATCTGTACCCAGAATGAGGGAAGCTTTCCTTAAATTTCCTTATGACGTGATAATACTGTTGCAAAAAACTCCCCTGGCCTCAAAGTATTTTAGCTCAGTTTTAAAAGCTCAGACAGGTAGGTCAGCCTTCAAATTTAGAATTTGATTCAGCTAGACATCATATCTTTTGAAATTTACCTGTCGTAAGAGTTGAGATGAATCATCTGACTTTCAGTAAACTGAAACTGCAATTGAACTTCTCTGTCAAGTTATCTAGAGTGATGGGATAATCCCAGCTCTAATGGTTATGTCAGTTTTCCAGGTAAACTGGTAATTCACCGTTCTCATGAAATAAAATGACTATCTGAAATAATGAGCAAGAAAAGTCCTAGTTACTGTAGTACTTTGATGTAGTTATCATAAATGTATTTCTTAATCCTTGCCTTTTCAAAAAGACTATGGGAGCAATAGGACCAACCAGTCACAGTCACCCTTTCTTTGTAAGTAAAAAACATGCAAATTTTCTAATTTGTTTAGGGTGGAGAAGGGGTTGTAAAGAATGGGAATCTTTTGAACCTACTCATAATTCCATGAAAGTAAGTTTGTTATTAGAAGTTTCCGTCTTTTGGTACGCTACTTTGAGTAGTCTTATAAATCAAGCTATAACTTTTCATTATGAATTAATCTTAATTCTTTTGATGATTTATCAAGTGCCTTTAAGAATTAGCCTTGCAGTAGTTTTCTCAGGTTTCAGAAGTTTTTAAAATTTATATTTCCAATAAATATCCAATAATAAATAAGCTAAATGTAAATGTTTGGTATAAACTTAGATCAATGGTCAATAATATTGCGTGTTCAATCCTTATGTCTGTCTGACTTTGGCCTTACATAAAACTTGAAAAGCATTAGCTTGAACATTGAGATCTTGCCTCTTAAAGTCTAGCATCAGAAAAAAGGACCAGTCTAACCCATTAGAGACATTTTGGGAAGCCTTTGCCTTCTGTTTGACTGTCATGGGCTACAGAGTGAATTTTGGTTTACTCAAAATTTCTACTCAAGAACAGCTGTGCTTGGGATGGAGTATGGGGACATGTTATAGACCCTGTGTCCATACTGCTTTTAAAGGGAGACTCCAGTGTTCCCTCAAAAATAGTGTGTGGGGATGACATGCCAGCATGTCCCAAATGTCCCCTAGAGCATGTTGAGATCTGGGCAGCTAGGACTACTTGTGGGCTTCGTGTGCCATGGAGCAGCTGGCAGGCTCTGTGTGAGGCAGTCCAGTGGGTACAAGGCAGAGCATGCTGTGCCCACTGGGATGGTAGAAGCAGGTAGGGCAGACTGGTAGGGAAGCTTACAGGCACAGAGTCGACTTCACTGCTTTGGAGTCTCTGGAGCAAGTGACGTAGAAAGTTAACCCCATTTGGGCTTAGATAGTATGCATTTACTGTGTGTTAACAGAAAGCAAACATCTGCATAGCAACCAGGATGTGGTCCACTACAACTGAAATGGTGTGTATTTATAATGTTCCATCAATTTTTATAGTGTTATTTCTAACCACTGTTATCTACAGTTAGACAGTGCAATCAAAAGAAGAGATGACTGATGGCAGTAATAAAAATGAGAATGTACAGTAATAAAAGTCAGATAGGTGGATAATTTTTTTTCATATTTAAAGTGCCAGTCTTTACACTTTCAAATGTAGGTACTGTACTGTAGGTTCCTACACCTTATTTAGGTACCTAAAATAACAAAGAACTTTCATCAGTTTAGAGTATTTATATCCGCTGGGATTACTGGAAAATATTTGGTGCATTTGAACATCAATCTACAATAATTAATTAGTCTATGTATTACTGGTTTAGGTTTCTGATTTTACACATGTGACTTTTAATGGTGTTGTTCAAAGGAATAGATACATTGTCATTTTTATTATTTCTTAGAGTTGGTTAATTTTCAGCAAAACCTACAAAATATAAATCTCTGCAAAAATTTGCATACTTCAATTTGACAAAAATGCTGTTGATGACAAAAGGCTTTTTTTAGTCCTTTGAGTAATTTTCAGGGTAGAATGTTTTCTCCACTCTGTGCTGACATGTTTGTTTATCTTTTGGTATTTAAGAAAGGTTCCTCTATAAATTTCTATGATGTCATCAATGAATAAATGAAGTGCTGTACACTTTGTGAGTTAATAATTTGCCTCATTCATTCATAGGTTTTGAGAGTGTGTTTGTATTAACTGAGCTAGTGGCTCCGTTTCTTTAGGTGGAAAATGTGAAAGCTGTTTCCATTTCTTTCCCTGTTCTCAGGCACTGTTTTATACACCTTGGATAAGTAGTCAAACTGAGGGTTGCAATTAATTGTCCGGAACATGGGAATGGAATGCTGGTCTGGCATAACCTAAATGAGTTGCACTGAATTTGGCATGGAGCATAAAAGAAGCTGAAGTCACTTTTAATGATATGTCCCAATTCGTAAACAGGTGTTTGCCCAAGGGGAACACACCAGTGTTACTTTGCAAGCATTATGGCAGAGTGATTCACTGGAATATGTGAACATTTCTAACCCTTCCCTCCCCCAAAATATACTATGTCAATCCTTTTAGCAATTCATGTTCAGTGAGGTATTGCTTGCAGCAGTGAAAGAGATTGGATTCCAGAAGTTGTGGCACTCTTTTTATCTATTAACCCATCTAATGAATGGTGTTTTAAAATTTGATTGGCAGCTTCTTTTCCTGTCTTAATTAAATTGCTCCTTCACCCCGGTGTCTTTGAAGGACAGAGCCTTTGTTAAAGATGTCAAGTTAGTCTTTTATTGTTTCTTTCCATAGGGAGCAGAGCTTGTTGACAAGTTAAGATAAAGATGCAGAATCAAGAATATACTTGTTAAAATACTCATTAAAAAGGTCTTAATAGTACTAACTAGGACAAAGAGGAAAATGTGCCCAGTGACATTATGTTCTTCTCTACCTGAGATGCAAAGAGCTTGTAACACTTCTAAATCAAATTCTTTAGCTAAGATAAAGATTAAAAAGAAGGTACTAAGTCTTGTTCTGAAAGCATGAATGCAGCGAAATGCAGAGAGAAAAGAATTAGTCAAGAAGTATTCTGTTTCTTTGATAGTACAGTGGCAACCCTTGCTTAATTTCCATTATAGGAAAAATATCAAATCAACGCTGTAGAAAAATAGTGTAGATGTTAAGGGGGAAAAATGTTGATGAGGAAAACAGGTGATAAAGAGTCTATTTATTAAAATATTTGGTTTTAAATTAAGTGGGGATTAGAAGCAAATTATTTTAAGGTCATCAATTGTGAGTTATTAGTCTAATCTCCTGCAATTTGCATTGTAATATGCATCAGTAGAAATTACTTTCTTGAACTGTTTCTAGGCTTTGTTTGCATGTACATTTGACTTTGGAAGTCAGAGTGCACAATGTACTATTTGAAGTTACTGACGTTTCCCATGTAGATGTATTCCTGTTTGTCAGAACCAGGTGCCTGTAAAAAGTTTGTCAGTTTAATTAGACAGAATTTTTACGGACTTGAAGAAAACATAGAAACCCAATTAGAAACAATAAAGGGCATCTGATACTGTTAGGAATATATTTGCTATTCATATTAACCTCATGGGCCTTGGAGGACCGTTGCTTGTAAAATTGTCCTTTACGATCGCAACTTTTTCTAAGGAGTTGTACAGATTTGGACCTATTTGCAAAAAAATTCTTTGCTTCATACTTAAATAATCTGATGAAGAGTTTTACTTTAGTATGTTGCCTAGATATGTTTTATATTTGCATTTTAAATCCATTCTGTGTTTGCCATCATGTTTTAAATAAGCTTGTATGCAAAAGTTTCGATAAAGAGCTGTACTTATGGAAATGAAGTAATTAAACTTCTCTTAAGTCTTGGTGCTATAGTATATGATAATTTAAGTGAGCAGAAGCAAAATCAAAGTGTATCTTTTATTAACAGAAGACCCTTATCTAAGATGTACAAAATATAACAAACCAGAGTAAAAAATAGCCATATTAATGATTCAAATTAAATAACATTCAATTAATACCTTCTAAAGCAATTAAAAATTGTGTTAGAATGAGAAAATTTCAGACTACAATGTTTATAACAGTGATATGAAAGAAGTGGTAGGAGTTTACCGATCTTGATTTTCCATTAGTTGTTGAACTAAAAATTAGAGCATTCCTACATTAAAATAATATCGTGGGCAGCCAAGCAGTCAGAATAAAGTTGGAAAGAAAGTGGTGAAGATGTTATGAAAGCATAGGTTTTTCTTGCTACCCACATAGCACACGGCACCATGGGTTAATGTATAAGCCTTTCAGTTATAGGGAGATTATTCAGGTAATATGTGGAATGTATTTGTTTTGACAGGTATATTGATGCCTATTGTCACATCACCAATTACTTAGACATCAATAAAAGTAGTTGTAATAGGATATAGGGAAAAGCTCTTTACTTGTTCAACTCCTAAAAATGATTAGGAGTAGGACCAGACAGAGAAGTCTCATATTTTTCCTGACAATTACTCAAATTAAATGCTGATTTCTTTCTTGAGAGAATAGTTTTCAGTAGCGAAGATGTGTCCCTAAAAATATCCTTTCCTATATTATATGTAGGATATACATATTCTCCATATATAGAGAGAATATACAAATTCTCTCTCTCTCTCAAAATATCTTATTCTATAAATATCCAGTATTCCTCCTAGCTATGGAGAATAGAACCCAGGAATCCTTAGTGGTTCAGTTCCAAAACTCTGAACTCCCATGACAAGTCCTGAGTAAAACCAGTGTCCCAGCCAATTTAGAGGGCTGGAGATTATAAGAATAATCTGACCCCTATTGAGAAGCAAACCCCTATTGAGAGATGCTTTATTACCATGGACCATAACTGCCTGTGTGCTTCCAGTTTACATGAAGCTTTCATAATTCAATTGGAAGTTTGAATAATGTAAAATATAGTGGAAAGTTTAATTACAGCCACCCAAGACCTTATTTGATAGTATAATCATCTTGTACCAAATCGACAAGCACATCAGCATTACAGTCATAAATGCCACTGGTGCTTTCAAACACATCTCACAATGTGTTTACATACTAAAATATCTGTATACATACTGATCTAGTTTTTCTCATCATATGGAATCAAAGAACACACTGCTAATAAAGTCTACTTTTTCTGTGTATGTAAATTGAACTCTTTAAAAAATGAGTTGTAAATGACTTCATTGGGTTAACATAAAGCAAATGGGCTGGTATTTTGCTTATTGAACTTGAGACATCAGATGTTCTTGAGGCAGAGAGAAATGGAAGGAAATAGAAATGATAAAATTAACAACTATTTCAGTTGTCATAATTACATTTGTGACACAGATTAAAGGAAAAGCTCTAAGAATAAGTTTAGTGCAGGTGTGGGCTTTCTTTCCCGCAGAGGTATTTATGTGTCTCGAAGCAGTATCCGTCAGATTGCGAACAGAAGATAGGGATAAAAGACCACAGCACAATAGGGAAGAAACCTGCTTGATCCCCTGCCTATTTAAGTTAATTAGTTAATAGCGTATTTTTCCTCCAGCTTTCTTCTGATAGGTTTTGAAATGTATGTATAAGGGTCAGTATGAGGGGGTTGTTCTGCAAACAAGGATGTTTAGAATATTATTTTGCATTTAAAGCTTTAAGAATCTGAAAAGTTCCAATTACATGAGACTGGTGCTTTCATATTAGACACTGTTTTTAAATTAGTAGTGTTGCTGTATTGATTTCCCGCCCCCCCCCCCCCGTGATGTGACATAGTAACTTCAAGAAGCAGAAATATTGAATATATATTCTTCATTAATCTAAGGGGAAAAGTTGTGTTCTGTTCAAATGATGTAATACTTTCTAGTAATCACTAAGGAGAATATTAAACATTACTATAAACCTTTTAAGATCCTCATTTTAGCTCATATTTAAGAATTGTAAAGGTTTGGACAAACAGTTCCCTGTACAAGTAAGGTTAAGAAGTGATGAAGGAGGGCAGTTCCAGAGAACTGGGTAAGGCTGAAGTTCGAATGAATCAAAGGAAGACTGAGATCAGTGTAAGGATGTTGGCATGACGTTAATCTTGGATAAAATAATGGAATGGCTGAAATGGAATTGTCTTAGAAAGTTATGTAGGAGTATAATATAATCAATAATAGTTAATACAAATTTATGGAAAAGTATGAGATTTTTATTTATATATCTTTAATTATATGTTTAGTTTCAATTATTCAAAAAATAATTGATGTTCAATTTCCACAAAACTCCTTATTGATTATATGCAATTGAATTTTATTATGCAGTGGTTAAGGAAAAGCTGTATGTTCAGGATTCTGTTTTGTAACTACAGTTATTATTAATTCTGCATAGTTTACCTCCCATTTCTACTGTTTGTTATTGATATTATTTTGCAAAATCATCACAAAAGGACAGGTAAGATTTGGGTGTACCTGAAGATAAAGGAAAGGGGGCTAAAACTACACTGCTTTCCAAAGAGCTGTAGATGGATTGCAGATTCAGGTAGTACCCTTTGTAAAATGTGTTCCTATGTTATCTGTGAAACATCATCATCAAAGCTGAAAGAAAAGAGTATCTTGTAGTCCTGTCATACATAAGGTATATTCCTAACTCATCCATCATTAGAAGTTACATCAAGTGGCCCAAAAAGCCCAACTTTGCAATGTTTTCATAGATTGATAATAAAGAAATAAATTGGGAAGTACTCAGCTGAAGCATGTTGAAAATTGGAGGGCATTTGGAAAGAAAATGAGTGATTATGGAGTGGTAAGACTGTTAAATGAAGCAGCAGGTGAATTGAGAGAGGCAATGCTTGATATCACATGGAAAAAACAGATAAGAGGAGCACTCACTAGAAAAGACTAAATGAAAGAGGGCAGTTTCCAATTAGCAGGGATAATTACTGGCAGCAGTACACCCTTGTCATTTTGAAAGGGATTTTGTCCATCAGTACTCTGATAATAACTCCTGATAATGGTAGTGATCTTTGAATGTTGAAAATGCTAAATACTAACTCTGGGAGAAGGAATTTTTTCATTTAATATGGAGCTGCTTTTTGTCAAGTGAATTATTACTCTTTGCTAAAGTTCAGGGCAGTTCAGTTTTTCTGTTTCTGTGAGTATTATAAGTGATAGCAGCTGAATATGTTTTATCCACATACAGAAAACTGATATTTAATAGAATTATATATTAAGAAATATATATATTTAGTATATTTACACATTATTGCATATATAGTTATATGATTAAGAATTAGGATTATATGTTGGGGGAAATTTATTTTACTAGCTTTTTTACATTTCGCATTTGATTCTTGTCTAAAATCTGTTATGCTGAAGCCAGTGACAAAGCTTTCTTTGACTTAAGGGATATTTCTGGCTTTATTAATGCAGGCTCAATTTTATTTTTTGTAATCGGTCAGTATTTAATTTTTTTACAGATTTACTAAAGAACTGTGGAGCAGAAAATCCATATTTTTAGATTTACCAAAAAAAACCCCCCGAGACTATGAAGTTTGACTTACATGTACTGTATTTCAGAAATTTACTTCAATTGAATTAATGTTACAGTGCTCAGGACATAGTACAAAAGATGACGGCAGGATACAATGATGGGTTTTTTTCCTAACTTGTAATTTATTTTACCCTAATGTTAACCACTTCAATGAGACTTTCTGAAGCAATAACTTTCTAATGAACATATAAGCTTTTTTGTGTATAACTTTGCATGTAGGCACTGTGACCCTAGTTTACCAGATGCATGTCAGGTCTATTTTAAACTGCAGTTTATAAGTCTTACTTAATACTGTTGTTTGTTGTAGTATAGATGCATATTGTAGTTGAGTCAATGATGCACAGTGTTTCAAAACTTGCTTGTTGTGTGAATTCAGTGTATTGTTGCCTGCTATAATACTTCAGGTTCAGAGAATTATTCCTACAGTACTGTAAAATCACTTGCCTCCATCACAAAATACTGTTTACCTGTAGCTTTTTAAATCGTAGGAATATGCCTTATCTGTGGCACAGAGAATGGAAAACAACATAAAATAACTTTATGGTATGGTGTTTACATGCTGTCTTTGTTGATGTCAGTTGAACTAGTGGAATTTTGTTTCCCCCAAGGATCCAAGCAACAACTCTCACATCAATCTTTCCTTAAACATGATGCTCTAACCACATGAGTCCCAAATAAAGGATACTTCTTTGCTTTAGGTTTATGTTGATTGTTTTAAAACTGTATTTTACATTTTAAACAGAAGTATGTGGTGTATAGAATTAGGTTGGAATGGCTTGTTTCAATGGGAGAAGATACATTCTTAACAGTTTCTAGGTAAAGCTTTACTTACAGCCAGAATTATTTAACTTTTGAGCTATATAGATCATGAATCTGAAACCAAATGTATTAAAATTTTGTTCTTAAGGGAACTAAAATGTCTGTGGTTAATTTGTTCGTGGACCACTTTCTTGGCTGCTTTTGCAGATTTAAAACATATTGCTATTCACAGTAAGGGAAAGTGTTGGGAATTTTGTGTCTTTAATATTGTGCTACTATGCAGAAGAAAAAGTTGTGGTGAATACCAGTATGTAACATGCTTTGAACTGTTCACTTAGTCCTATTCTCCTTTTTCAATTTACTCTGGATGTTATGTTTTTGCTGTCAGGTGGAGACTTGACTCTGAGAATTCATACCTTGATGTGTATACACCTCAAGACACCTATTGTCCTTCAGGGGTGTATTGAAGAGAAGTGGATAAAGGTAGAAAGGGTAGACTTCTGTAGTCATTTACAGGACATGGATAGTCCCAGCCAAATAGGAGTTGTGGAAAATGGAACCTAACTATATCGTGGATAGCTTTGTATTTGATCCTAAGGAATTATTTGAGGTATGCTCTGATGTCCAGAACAGGAGGGCTGGTAAGTGGAGTGATGTAGTCATTGCTCTGTTATCTTGACTTAGGTGTCTGTTGCAGGCTTAGAGTAGTGCCAAGTGACCTGACAGTCTTGGGGATAGCTTTAATTTTTACTACAGATAAAGCAATGATAGCTGCTTTCTAGATGCCTGCTTTTGAAGAAAAGTAAGATATTCAGAAACATGTAACTGAGAGATGCAGTTTATTAATGTATTTTTGAAACTACTTCACCTACCGTGGCTCTTTATGTTGTCAGTTCAGTCATTCTGCTGAGATGAGGAATGCAAATCGAGCAAGAGACATGCAGACTGTAATGTACAGTTGCCGTAAAGTGGTATCAAAAAAAGCTTTGTCAACTGAGTATATACAGAGGGAGTCAAACTGCTAGTTGAGGAACCCTCAGTGTATGTATAGTTATCCTTGTCTGCAGTGTGGAAAAGAACTCGTGCCTTTAACTGAGAGACTTGCCCGTAGGAAGTAGTGAAAATAGCTCCAACTGGTAGTGAAAGACTAGAAATTCCCCTCATGTAGAATTAACAAAGTGTGTTTGTGTAGGAAATTAACAATATGTAAATTACAAAATCGGTTACTATCTCGTGTTAATTTGTAAATCTAAAAAATTCAAACAAGATGCACTGAGCATTCAAGCAGTGTTAAGTTACTATTTTTCCAAATGTTCCCTTGCATTCAGTACTTCAGTTTTAATGGAAATCTGAAAAAATGATCACATGAAACTGGCCATTTTCTGTATTTTGCTTGCATCTTATATTGTGAGCACTGGGAAAAAAATGCCGTTCATAAGCATACGTGTTGCAAAAATTTTACTCTTGGCCTGTCTCATTAGTACTTAAGGGGTCATCACTAACTCATGCCTACAAAGGATTGTAATGTCCTCCAACTTTAAATAGCTGTTTTTAAGGAAGAGGGAGAAATTTTAAGGGGGTCCTGATGTGCAGTATGGTGAGGCACAAGAATATGTCTGTTCTGGAGTACTTAAGCATGTAGAATCATAGAGTAGCCTTGACTGGAAAAGACCTCTACGATCAAGTCCAACCATGAACCCAGCACTGCCAAGTCACCACTACCCCGTGTCCCTCAGCACCTCATCTACACAGCTCTGAAATCCCTCCAGGGATGGGGACTCCACCACTGCCCTGGGCAGCCTGGGCCAGTGCTTGATCACCCTTTCAGTGAAGAAATTTTTCCTAATATGCAGTCTAAACCTCACCCTGGCAAAATTTGAAGCCATTACCCCTTGTCCTATTGCTAGTTACCTGGGAGAAGAGACCAACCCATGCACTGCTTTGCTTAAAATCTGTTATTCAGTTGCTTATTTCAATAAAGTTAAGGGAAAGGCATTTATTGATAATGAAGATTGACTGAATATTAGAGATGAATTTGCCCTTTAAAGGGCAATGGTCACTCAACAGTTTATAGAGAAAATGAAGGGGAACTACCCACCTCATCTTAGAATTTGTCTTTGTGGATCTCACTCTGAACAGCTATGTTCTTATATTTGCTCCAAAAGAAAGCAAGGCTGCATATCTTCCTGATTCTTCAGAGTTTCTTTGCTTTGTGAAGGTAGCAGACATTTCTTCCTCCAGTTCCTTTAATGGTAAGCTTTGCAACAGAGTTACTTCCTTTGGGGAGTGATTTGTCTTTTATATTTTCCCCTAGGAATTTTCCATTTGGAAAAGAACATAATGTTTAGTTCATATTCTCATTGCACAGCAGGTTTTCTTTAGTACTTCTTCCCACAGGAATGGTGTTCAGTAATTTTCTCCAGTCCTATCATTTAATAACATGCCAGCTGTCTGCTTTCTTACATGATCGATGGAGCTCAGTAAGGTAGTTCTACACTTGATATGAGGTTTTATCTATTTTCATGTATTTTCATCATTGATTTTTGACAAGTGGCTCAGCATCACTCTGAGGGAATTGTTTACGTGGAACCTGTCAATGCAGTCTGAGTCCAGCTGTGTGCACCTGCAATGTGAGTCTCAAATGCCATCCTTCTCTGTGGGCTCCTAAGCACACTCCAAGGCATTTTGGTAACAGTGGAGGCAAGCACTGGAGATGGTCCTGAAAAAGGTATAAATATGAACTATTTGTGAATATGAGTGAAAGTAGACAAATGTTTTTCCTTAGGTTCCTGCCGTTTTATTCATGTTAAAATCTGCCACCATTCATAACAATTGCTTCTCCCCCCACCCCTCCCCCCAGCAGATGCTAAAGGATGAGATGGTTGCTACTCTTTCAGAGGATGTAACTGTATAATTGAGGTCATGTTTCTGAGCTCCACCAACGTGAAACATCAAAGTGAATTTGTTCTGATATTTGGCCAACTTATTTAGTCATCCCTCTAGACGAAACGTTTATCTGGATTTTTAGTCTGCAGTGTGGCTAGAACTTACGCTACCCAGATGTGTTTTCCTAACTTTGATGCAATAGAATAAAGCAAACAAATACCCTTTCAAATACATCTTGTTATGAACAGTAATGGTTGAAACTAAGTTAAAACTATTAGATTTGACTGAACCAGGGCATGAACTTCAGCTGTATTACATCAAGGGAACAAGACAAGTATTTAAATTGAGCTTTTTTCAAAAGGCTTTCTGATAAGAAAAGATTTTCCTATCTCAGCCAAAATCAGTAAGAGCATTTGTTACTAATTTAGTGGGATGTGTTTGCATGTGGTTATATATTAGCATTGAAAAGTGAGCTCTTTCCTGCTCTACATAATTGAGGGTACTATTTGTTAATCCAAATATTATGCAGTAGAACTATCCATAAACTTCTGCTCAAACAATGAGGTGATTTTTCTAAATTTAAAACAGAGAAAGTTACAAGGTTATTTATCACGTTTCAGACACTGAAGCATCCCTGACACTTGCTCTTTCCTCTGCTCCCCTACTTCTGGCAGCCCCAGTGGGAATCTTAGTCTAGGTCAGCAGGACTTAAAAAAGACTTGACACATCTTGTGCCATATCCTCCATAGCCTTTAGCTGCCTGTTGGAATAAAGGAGAAGTCAAGGAATGAGATATTTGCGTGGAATGGCTGCAATATAAATGCATTAATTCTTGTGCAGTTGATGGTAGGCTCTTTAACACTTTTTTCCTTAATGGAAAAAAATGGCTTTCTTATAGGAAGCAGAGTTGAATTGAATCTTTCTGAGTGTGCCTCCAAAGCCTTTTCAAAGGTGAGGGATTGTTCCCCCTTTAACTCCAGGTGGCGTGAACTGTCTTGCTTTTCTGTCAGCATACCAGGATACATATGTAGTGAGACTAGGTCAAATATGTCTTTATCACAAAAATTGGCAAGTTTGCCACACAGCTGTTCTTTCAGTAGAGAATTGATGCTAAACATATTGGAAGGAGTTTCTTTAATCTGTTTGTTAGCTCTTCTATCTTTTCATTTATTTTAAGGAAAAGAACAACAATATGGGATATGAGTGGAGTCAGCAGTTGCCCTACTGAAAGTAGGGAGAAAGTCATATTTCTGAAGACATAGGTGAAGGACTTTTGCCCATACTGCCAATTTTGAACTGGTTTTTCATGTCATTTCTCAAAGGCTAAGAGATTATAAGTGCATCATTAAATAATGTATTTTGAAATTAGAAGCCATGTAACTTCAGATATATTTAGAAGTGCAGCAGGAGAAGAACATAGAATGTTATGATTAATAATAAAGCCCTAATCCTGTAAATATGTACGTGTGCATATAATGTTGGCATTTACTTTATTGAACACCAATCCATAGCCTCTGGTGGGACATACTTTGTCAGAATAATCCCGTGATAAAATAATTTTCACGCACTAAAATAATTACTAGTTTTGAAGCTTGTCTTATTTTGAACGTAAGATGAAGCAGTTTGGGGGAATGAACATTTGCATATTTTGGTTTTATTTTTTGATTTCTGCTGAAGTTCTAACTCATAGGTTTAACTGGCAGGATGCACTGCCTGAGTTTATTGTGGGCAGATGTGCATGTGGAAAAAAAAAAAATGCACTTTATTTGATTTCTATGAGCTTTGTGCTTGTGAATTAACAGGGTATTTCAGGTGGGAATTTTCTTAATTGCCAGTCTGAGAGAAGAGAGAAGGTGCAGTTCCAGGTGTGCAGAAAGATGAGCTGGCCATTGTCTGCAGCGCAGCGAATTCGGTGACCTAAAAATATATGTTCTTTTGATCACCACCTGAAGAGTCTCCATTGAATATGCCATAATGTTACTTCAGGTGGTTCCTTTTTTTGTTTTCTTTCTTTTTCTGTGTTTAGAGGGTCTGGGGCAGGGGTATGATAAGCTCTTTGCGTCTTCATTATTAGTTTAAGTCCACCTACTGTGTGACTTGGCAGTGGGATATTTTTGGTCTGTCAGTACTTGTCTTGCTCCCATAAAATGCAGTCTACATCGCTGAAAATAATTGCACCTGTATGGCAATAGCTGTTGGCAGAGATGTTGAATATCATATGAAGTAGGGTGAAGCTGAAGTTCGTAAAAGGTTATTTGCTAGGTTTTCTTATGGAGCAAGCATTATTGTGGTCTGTGCTGTACTTCATCTGTGGAGGAAAGCAAGAGTCTACTTTGTCTGAAATGTACTGTTGTGTCACCTTGCACGAACAATGAAGTTTTACTTTACTAAATGACTCTTTTGAAACCATCTTTCCCTTTTTTTTTTTTTGATAGTAAATCCAGTAAAACCTAATGTTCTCCAATCTCTGCTGAATTCTCTCCAAGTTTTATACAGACTGTGGTTTTGAGTTTTATAAATCCTGCATTTCATCATGATGTTCCTTTGTTCTGAAATGGTTATGTCTCTTTCAGAACAAAAATTAGAAGCAATTATGGAAAACTGGTAATTCAAAGACAAGGTATTCAAGCAACCTCTTTGTATGTTTTGTGACCTTTGCAATTTGACTTGAGAAGCCCGTTTTATTTCCAAATGTACTGGCACATGTTCTCAAGGTTTTACTAAGAATAGAGAAATTCTATGAAGTGTCTTAAAATAGAAAAGTAATTTTAATGAGACATGTCCTGAAATTAGTGTTGTAGTTAAGTTTGAGCTCCTGATTAGCCTACGATCCATTTTCTTTGATTGCTACATTAAGAATTTGTTTTTTAATTTAATCATTATGTGTCTTACTGTTATTCCCAGACACCGTGTTAGCAACCACAATGTTTACTACTGACTTAAAATCATATGCTATCTCAACTTGAATGGGGAGTTCTGAAAATTTCCTCGGGTGGTTCAGTATAAAGCAGAAGTGTGAAAATCTCAAATGGGATTGGGTGGGCAAATTTAATAGCTTGGAATTTAGCTTAGAACTTCACTGTCTTGACTGGCCTAGTCATTTATTTGATATTGATACTTTTATTGTAAAAGGTGTTGGGATAGAACTTGCTGGAGTGGCTTTGTGTTCATCTATTCAGATGGAAAAATATCTATATTGTGTTAGTTGGATTTGTTTTTATTAATCTTTGTAAGGTGTGTTTGTCAATGTTTGTCATTTTTCATTTTTAGTATATAGGTATGATCTGAGCCTGATTTAGGTGGTATGTTTTACTGTGTAATTTCTGGGAAGCAATGTTTTGTGGATTTATTCTAGATTTCTAAAACTACACTCATCACCTGATACCTAACATGCTGCAAATGCCTTTTTCTGACTGGGTGCATATGACTGATTACACTGACAGTAGTGGTCTTTAATAGGATGAAATTTTGCCTTTACTGAATCAATGCAACGTTCCCACTGGAGTTAGCAAATCCTTGATTTTACCCATTGAGCTTCACTGTACATAACTGTTTGCAGAAGTAGGATGTAATGGGTGTGTCTTCATTTCCTGGCCATCCACAGATGCCATTGGACTGACATACAATTAGAAATTTGCAGGATGAGACACCTGTTAGTTTTTTAAAATGTTTAAGTTCATGATGTATTTTAATACACAAAGCCTGCAACTTCACTGTTTAACATTTGTTCCTTTGTTGTAAAACTTTTTGGTCGTTGTTACATAATGCCATATATTTGGTGATATAAACCAAGCCCTCCACCTCTCTGTCTCCATTTAGCTGATGTTTGGCTGTATTTTTTTCACACATTACTGCCAATTCAACCATAGCTTCACAGTGAAACTCTATCTTCAATATTCATTGACTATCAGAGATTCCGTGCCATTTCTGGGTGTTATTTAGCACATCTCTACGCCTAAATGGAGCTTTTGTTTTGAAGGGCTAAGTAAAGGATTCATTGTAGCTCACTGGCTTCTTGGGTTTTGTGTAATTTATAACAGATGTTATTTCACTCAGATAAGCTACTAATTTTATAACTCCACTTTTAAATTTGGATTTTATAATGTAGAACTTGCTTCTAAGTGTAGTGGAAAGTATCATATGTATTTTGGAAGGTGTCTGCAGTCTTCCTTCAAGAAAAATATTTTTTTTCCCCATCCTGGTATTTAATAGTTGTACAAAATAACAAGCGGTTCATCACGTGCAAAACTGGCTGCAATATTTACTGGTGGATAGGCTGTCAAGAGGAGATCATGTGTCAGGT
This sequence comes from Podargus strigoides, assembly GCA_028020825.1. Classification (NCBI taxonomy): domain Eukaryota; kingdom Metazoa; phylum Chordata; class Aves; order Caprimulgiformes; family Podargidae; genus Podargus; species Podargus strigoides. The sequence continues at coordinate 8,805,588 of CM051623.1, read as the reverse complement.
ATTGAAAAATTCTTCTGTCTATTTTTCCTATTGACCATCTTAATTTATCTGGCTTCTCTAAAATGCTACACTTCTTTGGAAAAAAAAACCAAACAAACAACAAACAAGCAAATAGAAAAAGGTATACTAATCAAGTTAAAATAATCTTAACTGTAATCCTTACTGCAGATAGAACACCAGAGACAACAGGACTTCTCCTTTCTGCTAGGCTTGGATTTTACTGGCATGGCTCATTTAAATACTTAGTCCACACAAAATAGAAACTTCCTACAGAGCGGGGTGACATTGTCTATAAAGATTTTAATTTGGGTTTAAACATGTTAACAATCAAGTACTTTTGGATAATGCACTCAGGTGCCTGAGGTTCTGAACCCACTAAATATTGTGCAGTAATAATCAAAAAAAAAAAAGTCTAATTAGAATGTAGTGGTATAGATAAAAGCTGGGGGAAGAGACTTGTGAAGACAAAGCAATAGACTGTTTTCCTCTTTAGAACACTCAGTAAGAAAAATGAAAAGCTTAGAGATCTCTTTTTCCTTTTGAGCTGGCCATATTCATACTACTATGTCTCTGTATAGCTGAAATGTTACTTTGACCCAAAAGATTTTCTTATTAACATCATGGTCACTAGTTTTTAAAATTAAATACAACAACTTATGCAGTGTGACTCTCTGTCCTGGTTCCCCAGGCACAGTCCCATGGGCCAGCCATGCAGGCAGACCATGAGTAGCTCTGAGTCAGCTGGGAGATCCAATCAAGGCAGCTGACCCAGGCTCACTCACAGGTGTATCTCACCACTTAATCATGCTCATTATAAAAGGAGGGAGCTCAGTGAGGGTGGAGTTGCTCTTCCTGGGGCTCCTCTCTGTTGGCCTTCTGCTCTTGCTGTTGACCTCCAGGACCAGGGTGAGTAGAACGTTATACACTTTATGTTGGTGAGTGTATCAGTTTTGTTATTTCATTAAATCTGTTTCTACTTCAACCACGAGGCTTCTCCCCTTTTCCCCCAATTTCCCTTCTCAGCTGGGGAGGGGCCGGCCGTTCGGTGGTAGAACAACTGCTGCAGTTTAGCCCTGAGTACAGGCTAAATGTAGACACTCTCTGTGTTTGTAATCCACTATCACTTTGGCTTGTGGAGGTAGGACACAGCTTTGATGTATGTCAAGTCTCAAAAGAGGATTCTGAATTTAAATAATACGTGCATTTGACTCTTACAGAGTATTTGAGTTGACTGCCATCTTAACCTGTAACCTGTGTTGTGCTTGTAGATGATACTGATTTGTGGAAAATTCCAATTTAGAAAGGTATAGTAGAGCTGTTAATGATAATTCTGTTGTGGAAATAACATAGAAGAAAACAAAACCACATGGCTTTCCTTACAACCTTGATGGTTTCCTTCATCTGTCTGTTGTAGTTTCCAGAGGCACAGATTGCTATAGTAATTACTTGTGAGAATCAATAATTTCATGTTCCTCAAGTGAGGTACTAGAATTTCAGGAGGTAGCTGGGTGCACCCAGGTAAAGCCTGGGTCATCATGCTGCGATGTCTTTTGTCTCTGCTGTTTTCTCAGATCGAGGTCATGTTGAGCTTCACTTGAAAGTTGAGTATGTGGTGTCTAGTGAGCTGATGCTTTGTTGTCATCATGGTGGGCCTATGCCATGGTTTCAAAAACTACGGTCATGGTTAGCACTAGCCAAGGCATTCTTGTAAAGGTTGGATAATTGTAGCCTGAGGTACTTAATCCCAAAGTGTGCTCCCATGTAGCAGTTGCAGTGCTGTGGGAACGCCGCAGCGTTTAGAAGTGCTCCCTTGCGGGAATGACATGGTTTTTCTTTCTGGTGACGGAGTGTTTGATAAAGATCACTCTCTGACATGAGTATCTTTGCCTAGATTCCATGAAGTTTTAACCACCTGTCAAAAGCTGTGTGCACAATGCTTGTTGAGTGAGATGGTCTGCACAGGGAATCAGGCTGCTAATCGCCATTTTGTTACTTTGTAAACTACTTTGAGGATTGTCCATTTTAAAAAAATAAATTACTCCCAGAATAAGAGACATTTAGGTTTTTATTAATTAAATTGATACTATCACTTATGCTGTTTTACCTATTTAAAACAAGGTTGCTTTGCTGGTGTCTTAGCTTTTGTATGAGGCTGCATGCCATGTGTGCAAGGTAAACAAAGGGGCTTGTAAGGAAAAAAACATTTGACTTAAAATGCTTACGTGTTCTATATGAACTAGGATATGTGATGGAGACTTCTTAAAGCCACAGAAAATATTTTGTTACATCTTGTACATCTAGTGTCCGAGTTGTATTTCCTGCTCTAGAATGACTGAATGTGGGAAAAGGTGAAATAGAGTAGTAGCAAATGTCCTGTTGCAATAGGAATGAACAAGCAGTAATCCTAGCATTTCTCAGCACTCTATATTTTTCTGCTTTATATACATTAAAATCCTGCTTTATGAAGATCTAATTATGCTTAAAAATAGTTGGAACTGGTCAGATCAGTTAACTACCTTGCAATAAATGATTCCATAAGAGTGATTGCCAGAGCTTGTGAGCTTGTGATCCCTGTTTTTGCTTGTATAACTGTGTACTTGGTTTCAAAAAAGCCATTCTGTATAAAGGCTTTGATTATGGATCAATTTACTGTGGAGTACATAATAGTCTTGATAAATTATCATCCCTGTGTCCACTTCAGAATAATTACCTTTCTGATGTTATTTTTCAAATTTTAACAAATTTTGCATAGAAGACTTGCTCGTAAGTGCTATGGACAAAATGTAAAGAGATTCTGTGTTCCTTAAATGCCAAACTTCTGCTCTCTTCAAACTTAATTTCAGCTAAAAATGAAGATACTTCATATTTCCTAGAAGCTGAAAACAGTGTGATAAAACTAGGTAAGAATGACTAGACGCTAAAGTTTCACCAGTGGTGGAGAGTTATGTTTTTCTTGGCTGTTTTAAAAAAAAGAAAAACAAATTGTCAGTCACATTTCCTGTTCTCCATTTTAAAATATGACATAAAACATGTGAGAGTCTTCAGTCCCAATGGTGTTAGGGACTCCAAGAAAATATACTACCAACTGCGAAGAAAGCTCCTTGGAACTTCATACCCATTCTTACTTTTTCAAAGTGTTCTTCAACTTCCTAACCAGCTAATAAGAAGGCATTTTTTATGTTTGGAATTGTATTTGTTTGGGTGGTTTTTTGTTTTGTTTTTTTTTTTTTTTTTTTTTTTTTATTGGAATAAACCTGGGAGAGTGATATTCATTATTGCCCTAAGGAACTTGTCTGAATATAAAAGTATGTATGTTGCAAGCCTTATTCAAGAAGGATTAGTAATTTTGAAGTTACTGCTGGATGTTAAACAATGCCCTAAAAATACCTCTAATAGTGGAGAAATCTGATTGTTTTTAAAACTCAAATCACTATTAGCTTACAGTTTTGAAATGCTTCACATTTTATAAGGTCTACTTAGCAATGAAATAAACATGGAGAGTTCTGCTTGAACACTTAAGGGTGAAAACGTGAGAAATGCTCTATGCTTAGAAATTATTGCAGTCAAATCCTGGTAATAGTCTTGAGGGGTGAAACTCTTAAGATTATAAAAGAAATTCTGGATTTCAACTCTACATTTGCAACTGTGAATATGAAATTTAGTAAAAATCTGAAATGTGATCTTAAGATACTAGTTCCTCTCTTTTTTCTTTCTTTTCTATTTACACCATACTTTCATTAATACTTAACTGGCCTGTACTTTGCTGTAGGTAGGTGTATTGGAACAGAGCAAGTATTTGGTTAGAAAACTTTAAACAAAAAAAGGATGTAAACGAAAAGCAAATTTTGATCAGCTGAAAAAAATATATATTCCATACTGTACTTTCAACCCATTCCAGTGCCTCTTAAATCTTTTCTGCATCAGCCATTTTCCTTTCTCCCATTGCTTTTCAAAAGCAAGTTTGAGAAATTTATTTTTTAATTTTCTTTGTTTGAAAACTTTATGATATTAAAGACTGAGAAAGAAAAATGTGAAATAAGCAACAGGCCTTGTGCAGTATAGACAGACTTTTTACTGATTGTTTCCAGTTGGTCTAAAATCTTTGCATCTAAGCTACACTTGGGACTGCCCATTGCAATATATTTTTTCCACCTACCCTTTGAAAAAGTAAGATGGAGAGATTTCCTTTTAAAAAAACTTTTGCATCTGTTTAGAAATATGATGAAATAAGTCTTAACAGATCAACTACTGTGAGAATTAAAGGTATAGCTGGGAAATTATGGAGAAACCATGACAGTCTGAAGAGACTGGGATCTCAGTTTGCAAAGGGTACGGATTCTTTGTTTCTCTCAACTATGGTAAAATACAATTAGAGGTAATGCTCAGGTGAAATTAAAATAATATAAAATATGAATGTTATATTTTTAGAACTTATTAATCCTTAAATTCAGTAAGTGTTTGAATGGAGAACCCCAGAACACTTCTAAAATTTATAGCTGATGTCCTGGGAGATGTTTAGAGTACTTTTCCTCTGTAAGGAGAGGTTTCTTTTTCCCCCCTCATAATAAGTATTTACTGTGGAACCATGTATTATCAAAATATTTTTAGTCCCCTCCTGCTGCTTTCTGTGTTGCTTTGGCTTTCAGTTCTCAGCATATATCAAAGGGTACCTCTTTTGGCAACCTTTTTTCTGACTGTAGTACAGGCTTTTATATAAAACTACGACTGTGTGTGCCTACATTATTGTATGGTAATTCGTATTGTATTATCCTGGATATTCTCATAAATTATATCAAGTCACTTCTGCATCTAGTAGCAGAGTAATTAGTACTTAGAAATGATTTTTTTTTTCCTCTTTGGTTTCTCTGTAGGTGTAAAGTAGAACTTGTATATATGCAGTTGTGTAAAGATTTAATTGCTATATGTTTCAGTGACCTACAACACTCCAAGGCTTCACCTCTCATTTAGAAGCTTAGGCCTGTCACTGCTGTAATATGTCTTGTATTCTTGTGCATTAGAACTGTAGAATTTTGTACCAAAGACAGGTTTTTTTAACAGCTTTTTAGTTGTTTTTTTTAATGAAGCTGTTTTCAAAATAGCTTGTAGGCTTGGTACCTTAGGTATTGTTTGGGAGTACTGGGATATTTGTTTTACATCTATAGCCTATGAAAAGGTGAGCATCTCCTTTGTCCATGGTTATAAAATGGAAAGAAAGTAGGTTCTGAAATGAAGGATCCTTAAGGTAAAAGGCCATGTCAGTTGCTTCTCTATACGATTTATGCTTCTGAAGTATACAGTACAGCGTAAGTTGAAATAGCGTGTGATACCACCTTAGGAGTTCATTAGTGACCTGATGTAGAAGGTGTCCTTTACCTTTGTTGTCTAAATGGGGTTCAGGTAGTTGTCACGCAAGTGTAACTGTATTTGCCTGCTTCTTCAGCAAAATTGGTATTGGCTGAGCGTACAGCTCAGGATACAGCTAGCTTGCCTTTATTCCAAATTCCAGGAATTCTGAATTTATCCATTGTACTATCCCATCCAGTAACGGTATTATAGGAAGCATACTGATGAATGTAGTCAACATGCTGAATTCATCTTAGCAAGTTTTTCTTCCCAAAAATTCTCAAACGCATGTTGGATAGGAAAGGTGATTAGATTCTTGAAGGCCCCTGTTAGTCAGAGGAGGACTTCATTGTTGTCGCTTTTCTCCTCAGAAAGGTGAAACCAAATAGTGCATACAATTCCTGGTTATGGTGGTTAGATGCAACTGATGTAGGGTACCATGTAGTGTGTTCTGTTGTGTAGCTTTGTCACCCATAACTCTCTTGAAAACTGCAGTGTGGAACCCCACATTGTGTAGAGCATGAGGTATGAAGAACATCATGGCTTTGGTCTGACCAAAGTGAATGCAGGCCTGATTGCATTGGGTGACATGTCTGTGATACAGTTACTCTCCTCTAACCAAAGTATGTCACATTGTTTTTCACTATTTGGGATCAATTTCTAACTTCTCCTTCACATGGTTAGCTGGGTGCTTTTTTTTGTTTTTGTTTTTTTGTTACTTGGCTCTGATTTATGTAGTATTTGGACTCATAAGTGTCCTGTGGGTTCTCCATTTTATTTGGAAGCGTTACATTTTAAAATCTGAAACAAAAGCTATCAACACTTTTTGTTTGAAATGTTTCATATTTATAGTTCCCTAAAATTCTGTTTTCTTTATCTTCCCGGTCACATGGGAGCTTGGAGGGAACACACACACACATCTCTAATGCCAGGGTTGCAGATTAAAAATAGTTTTTCTCTACCAAATGCTAACAGCTGGTTGGCTTTGTTTCCCAGCTGAAGATGCATCCTGTAGTATTTTCATTTTCCAGCTGTTGCCAAATGTTAATGGATCAAGCTCTGCACGTTTTACTTTGTAAATTCTGTTGTAATGCTAATTACACTCTAACTGCATTTCTGTGAGGCTTTTCACAACTCCAGTCAAGCACCTATTACCCCATTTTGCAGATAAATAAGCAGTAGGAGAAAGTGGTTGAGGGGAGGTGATTTGTGTAGATTTAAATGACAATTGAAGATAATCGGGGCTGCTGTAAGCTGAGTATCATTCAGGCCACATGAAGATGTAGTGGCATTCATGAAAACACGTAGTGTAAGTTGTGCTCCCCTAGGATAAGCCCCTAACCTTTGTTCTTTTAGTTGAAGCAATTCAGTGCAAATACTGTGGAAAATTTCTTGTCATATTGGAATAATAGCGGTTGCATATTGAAATCACTGTCATCTTCACTTTTCACCCGCGATGGAACATGTCTAAACATTGTATTTTAAGAAAGAAGGCATTTGTAGCAGTATTTTTCAAAATATAAATTTTTGTAATGCTGTGAGTGTACAGTATTATATACAATGACATGTTATTTCTCGACTGAGTAAAATATCATATAATAGCTCTCCTGTTTTTCCCCATCTTGAAGTACTCAGCAAAACTGTCATACCATCTTACAAGAAGTGAATCTGCCATTTGATTTTATTTTGAAAATTCTTTCATAATATCTGGCAGTTAAAGTGGTGTTGCCTTCATATACATGATCCATAATGTGTACATTTTGACATAAAAGCTGAAACTAGTGCAAAATGTGGAGAGACCCGAGTTAATAAAAATAACAAATGGCAGTTATGTTCATGTGGAAATAATTACTTACTTCATTTTTAATTGCATAAAATCAATGTTTTGTTTTTGATTTATACAGTAGGCTTGCTGCTCATACAGGGATTAGTGTCTTATGTGGTACAAACCTGAAAGTACGTTTATGTATTATCTGATATGATGGGGATCAATATCAGCAATACCTTAAGAATATGCTCCAAACAGAATTCTTTCTGCACTGATTGTACTAGACAGATTAATCCTGTTGCCATATGGACTTGCAATTGCCTTGGGTATGCAAAAGAAAAATCTAGATAAATGATAACTCGTTCTATGCTCTGTGGTTTGTGTTTATGGAAAACAGAATTCCTCAGGATCTTCTAAAGGAAAACAAGAGTGTGCCAAAGGTAATTTGTGTTGACTGTTCATGGATGGTAAAGTTATACTTAACAGACGTTTATAATTTTTGCAGGTAATAGCTATAGCAGATGCTGCAGAGGAAAACCAAGCCAACATGTTCCAGGCATTCACAAAGTTGAAAAGTGCCACCCATCTGGTGATTATGCTGATTAGTCTGTGGCAGAAGCTCAGCACCGATCAAGTTGCAATTCTGGAAGCTACATTTTTGCCATTAGCAGAAGATACACAAGAGCTGGTAAGAACCTGTAAGAGGTGCTTGAAAAATGCTCATTGACAGAGCTTTAAGTGCTTAAATTTGCATATTTCTCCGTGCCTTATTAAGTAGGTGTTTGATGCAAACTACATCGATTTCAAGGGAAGGTGGGAAAGTAGGAATAGATTATAGAATGTTTCATTAGAAGATATGGGTGATACCAGTTAACTTCTGCTTAACCCTTCCTTATCAAGCCAAGTAGGAGTGTCTCACGTAAGTTTATCTGGTTTTAGCGTCTGTCCAGTTGTTAGCACAAACAGAATAGCCCCAATTTTTTGAAGACTCCAATATAAATGCTATATAATATACATGTGTACTCACATGCACACATTCCAATAGAACTATAAAATATAGACATGTAGGCACAGTAATAGAGTATATTTAATCTATTAAGCATTTGTCATACTTTGTGTTAAGTGTTTGCACATTGGTTTATATAATGGAAGAAAGTTATATAAAGAAAATATGGTGAATAGACTTGATTCTCCAAACCATGCTCTAGATAGTCCTGCGTTGCATAGATATCTTGCAAATTCTGCTCTGATTCAGAGTGTGACTCTGAGATTGTGTGCAAATTTGAAGAATGGTCTTTAAAGAAAGATAATGCTGTATTCTATCCTCACATAAGTTCCCCATCTAAATACTGCTTTAGTTGAATTAAGGAATGTTCCAAACTTAAAACAGCTAGAGTCAATATCCAGTTAGTTTCAAGTCCAGCCTTCTTTCTGGGTTCTAGAATAAAGTACTTAAAGATGGTATGATAGTAGAAGAGAAGGGAACTCTGACATTAATACATCTCAACGGTTTCTTTTAGGTATCTGAACTATGAAGTATACTGCATAACTTATCACAAATGACTACTACAAAATAAAAAATAAGAATTGTCTAAGTACAAATTAGTTTTAATTTTCATCCTTTGTACTGAGTTTTTGCAGTGTACAGTGAATTCAGATTTTGGTACATACCCAGAATACTTAGAATGGTTTGTGGCCATTTAGAAAGCTTGTGCTGGGTTCCAAGTAAATCTAGGGTCATCTGTGATTTCCGCCTGGAGGGGAGGGAAGTGTTTTGGCATTTTACGTGATATTGACCCATAGCAGGCAAAGCAAAACAGTTTTGTTGAGATTTGTGTTGGATTTTGTCCTTATTTAAACTTGAAAAATCATACTGTACAACTGAGGAGTATGCATTCCTGTGAAGGGAATTGAAGGAAAGTTCATATGAATCTCATAAAAGCCTAAACAACCATTTTTTGCATGACTCACTTCTCTTTTGCCATCAGGAATTGCACTGCCTTGACACATGTTTTGATTAAAACATGGTGAAATCTGTTGCATATCCTATAATACAGGATATCACTTCAGTATATATCTTGATGTGGTTTTGATATAGTAGTTAACTATATTCCATGTTAAAGCTGTAAGACCTCACATAAATATTGTAAGGATGTACATCCTGTGGAGCAGCCAGGATGAAAAATGTAAACCAACAATAACTGGAGGTGGAAATGGAAACGAAACCTTTACAAAATACTGAAATACGTACCATATTGAAGTTGTTATGGTACCACAGAAATCTGAATGTAATTTAAGGAGTAGTTTAGGCAGGGAAAGGGGAAATCTTCTGGCATACCACAATGATATTTACGGACTGAAGCTCCTAGCAAGTGTTCAGGTTTCCTTGCAAGCAGTTGGGTGGAATGCTGGTGAAAGAAAGTACTCAGAAGAATTTTTATGTACTCTTCAAACAATTCTATGCAATGGTTTATTGGATTTTTATTTGGAGGGAATATGTTAGAAGACAGTTTTGATGCAGCCTACATCTCCAGAACATTTTCTGCCTTGTGAGCATTAAACTATGGAAGTGAGGGTTTTTTAATAAAAGGGAAATGTTTAGAATATACTGTTACCGTAAAAAGAAATGCTTCTCTGACCATAACATCAACATTATTCTCATACATGCCATTCCGTTTTGATATAACGGTTGCATGTTGTCTGGGTTGACTGTTGGCTCATATGTCTGACCATTAAGTTATTAATGCTTTCTTTAAAATATTGCAAAGGGAAAAAATGTCTGTCAATACTAACATTCTAACTTTAGGACTGATGGAGGGCCCTCAGCAGTATAGCCATCAATAGTAACTTTACTGAAGAACAAATATTTTCCTAGTTCTCATGATGTTACCAAATAATGACATACTGGTGCTTCATTTCTCAGAATCATCCCTTTCTTGTTAGAGTCACATTTGTGATACTGTAGTTGATGGTAACAGCTATAAACTAGTATCAAGGAAGAAGGTTTTAATCTCCTTTTATGTTTGGAATCATGCCAACAAGTAAATGTCTATTCGATCTTAATTTCTTATTGAAGTTGTAATTTGGAAGAAAAAAATGCCTGAGGGAGAAATGCATATTTTTAAGTGACTCTATGATCTTGTGTAATTAACTTAAATTAGCGACTGTAAATTTACTGCTCTGCGGTGTTGATTAGATAAAGTAGAAAAATATACTTTAAAGCAGTGATGAAGAAGAGATGGTGTCAGAAGAAAATAATGAATTGCCTAGTAAGAGTCACAGGAGTTACTATCAAAAGTGTCTGTGCTTTCTGTAAGAAGACAATGTGAATGTAAATCACCAGAAAAAGACAAGATCAGTCACTTGGGAAGGACTAGAGATCCTGCTAGGTTTTATGTGTGATAGCAGATGGGTTTTACTGTAGCATTCTTGAGTGATGTAGAAAATAACCTTTTGTGAGAAGAATCCTTTACTGAGTGAAAGTTCTCAAGATTAAAGATAAGGTTATTTCTGTAATTCCAGGAGGCTTAATTCTGTCAAAACCGACAGTAGCCAACTTTTTCTTGATTTTTTTTTTTTAATTTTTTTTTTTTCCCCCATTAATGTTTAGTACTGTTGAAGCTCTGAGGTCATCTTCGGTCAGAGTAATTTTCATGAGCTCTAATTCTTAGGATTTATTGTAAATTGTCACTTTTCACTAATTCTTGTAATTAGAGTGTAATCCAACCTAGGTCTTAATCACCATAAAATACATCTGGAATTAGTTTAGTGTCTCTTGTATTTTCTGTACTCTGCTTGTTGCTTTAACCACTTTCTAAATGTAAAGCTCCAAACGTGTAACAGACTGAAATATTTTAAAATAGGCTGAAATATTTTATATTTTGTTTGCCATAGGCCAGTACAAGTTATTTTTGTTTTTTTATAAATAATTTTAAAATTTCTTAAACAAAAAAACCCAACCCTAAACCCAACAAAAAAACTCCACCACAATGCAGTGGTGAGCAAGTGACGACGAGTCACTTGGAGCAACTTTTCCATACAGTTCTGTTCTTTATTTCTGTGAACAGAGAAGTTTGTAGCAGATATATAATTTTCTTCACTGCCCTTCTTCTTTCTAGAAACAAGACAGATAATACAGCTGAAAATAAGTAGAGGGGGAAGCACATGAAATTTGTTGCCTTTTTTTCCAGCTGGGAAAAATATTTTACATCAAGTGATATTGATTCTCTTTTTTCAAAAATCAGAACTAATAAACACCTCTTCCTCTTGTTTGAATCAAGATCATGCAACAGAACCACTCAGAAAGACTTTTCTGGTACAGTTGAGCATCTAGGTCCAGTAGATATAGGGAAAAAAAAAACAACTAGTGGTTTTTAAACCTTTAATCACAAAAAAAAAAAGGAAGGAGCTTAAAGCTTTTCCTGGTAAAACCCATAATTTTTCAGGGGAAAAAAAGGTTAGCTTTTGTCTGAAGTTTAGTTTTGGTTCAGGGCAACATAAGATTGTCAAGTGAGGCAAAGATTAAGGTGAAGGAATGAGATTCCCACTCTTCCCTGGGCAGGGTAGGTCTAGTACAAAGGAGAGACGTTAAAAATGGAGTAGTGGTGCCTGGATCCTGTCAATATCCTTTGCTCAGGCATGTATATCTGACTGAGCTGGAGAGGAAGAGAAGAGCCTGGCTCAAATACCAGCTTTCTTTGATTTTATGTTTTGATATGGAAGTTTAACTCTTGCTTAGCGCTCTGCCTCCTAGCCTGCTTTCAAGAGGACCAGAGACAACCAAAGTAGGTGGAGAGAAGGACACATGGTTGTAATGCCACTAACTTACTGCAAATTAATGTATAACCACCTCTACTTTACTTTTGTCATCCCTTAAAAACAGGGTTTCAAACTGATTGATTGGCAATTTTATAATGTGTAGAAATAAAAGATAAAATGTCTGTGAAAAGTAATTTGGGGTAAAGAAGGAATTTGAAGTGCAAGGTGGTGGTCTCACCACTACTTTAGGCACTTGCACAGTTCCTTTAAATGTTTGTGAATCACTCTTGTCCTGCAGTTAACTTTATTTAATGAGAAGACAGTGGGCTATGGCAAACAAAGCAAGTTGGATGGTTGTTATGCCACTGTCTGGTGATCTTCGTCTGTAGCTGAATTCATGTGATTCTTCAGTGACTTCTGTGGGTAGAATAGAAAAGTGCCAATGTTTTGTTTAAGCCTTTTGTGTATTAATGAAAATCAATCATATATCTTTCACTGATGCTTCTCACTTCAAAGGACTAGCAAAAGAAGCTGTGGCCAATTATATTTTCAATTTTTTTTGTTATTTGCAGTTTTTATGGTGTCTGGTAAGAAGGGGACATAAGACTTATTTTTTTAAAAGGCTCACTTCTGGTGGTTGGTAGTAGTACTGCTTGTCAAGAAAGAAAGCTTTCTCTTTTTCTTTCAGATGGCATAAAGTTAGTTTAAACAAAATTATACAGAAAAAAATTTTGATGTGCATTAAGAATTATAAAAGTTTTGAGGACAGAAAGATTTGTTGTATTCTTATCTTGTTTAATTTTATTCCCTGGAACTTGTGTCAAGCTCAAAACAAACAGTCAGCCTTGGTATAAACCCTATGCTAATGGAGAATCTGATGTATCTGTTGGTTAGATGTATTTTTTAAAAGAGTTTTGCGGATTAATTTTGTATTTAACTTGAGCTGTCACCTTATTTATTCTGCCACTATTAGAGATACTGAAGTTAATCTTCAGCAGGCTGCCTTTGTTGTGAGCAAAAGTCTACTTGGGGATCTTATTTCTTGATGTAAATTAGTCACAGAATCACACAGAATCACAGAATGTTAGGGATTGGAAGGGACCTCAAAAGATCATCGAGTCCAATCAAGGCAGAACTGTGTTCTGATGTGATTAGTTTGCCTCCAGCATATATTATCTCCTTTAAAACTAACTTGGATATCCTACAAAGTATTGCAGTTGTCCCAGAAGACATACCCTTTGTTTGCTAGATTAAATAAGCTTCTGTTATCAGACATCTTTCTCTATATAATATTGTGATGGGGACCTCTAAACTTTCTCTTTGTTAGGGTAGTGTAATCTCTCTAGGTCAGGTACAAAGAGGAGCTAAAATATTTTAGTGTAGTAGTAATTACTGAATATTTGCTGCATACCAGGACTTCACATCAGTTGTCATCTAAACTTCTTAATGAGAAGAGTGATGCATTACAGTGATTACAGCAGTGTTGTTCACCAAAAGGTCTTAACACTCAGTCTACGTAATCAGTGACTCTTTCTTTTGGGTTGTTTCTTTTAAAGAAGCTGATTGTCTGTGGAGAATTCCCTTGATATTGTGTACTAATTGAAAGATCTGCAGATTCTTGCTATGTATTGAAAAGTATTGTAATAGTGTTTTAGAAATAGTGTGATTTGACTGATTGTAAAATGCTATTGGAATTACTTGTATACTGAAAAAAAACTTACCAGTTTCAGCATTATTAGTGTATGACCTTCATATTACATAATAGGACTGAAAAGTTGCATATTTACTGTTGGTTTTATTTTCTGATTGCTTCACATCAGTTCAAAATTGTATGATACTTTTATTCTAACGCTTTTTATTGTAACGCTATGGTGGTATCTGATTAAGAAAAGCCAACCATGTATCATGGCGTTTTCTGCCAAAATAAGATAGAGAGAACTCCCAATAATTTTATGAAGCCCTCTAATTGTATTGAACTTATGACTTAGTGGTATGCAGCTAAATTCGTTATTTCCTGACAGTCAGAAATGCTTCCGGGAGAGTATATCAAGATCTAATCACCAAACTATCCAATCTTTGCTCTTGGGAGAGAAAACCAATTTTGGTATTACTACTTTTGGTTTTGAAGTCATTAATGGTTGTTCTTGGTTCTAAATTACAATTGTAATGTAGCATTTTTTAGTTATTATTAGATAACCTATAGCTATTGTTCATGTGTTGTGGTGTTGTATAATCTGTCTACTGGAATTTACAAAAATATTTTTAGGTAGCATGAGAAGATGTTATGTGAATATTTCATCTGGTTAAAGATCCCAGAAAAAGCCTCACTGGCTTTTTTTACTGTGATTTTCAGAGTAGCCAGTTTTTCAGATGCAAGTTTTTCCTTTTAGTTAGTGGTAAGATGCTTCGTCTTAATTGCTAGATTAAGAATAGTATACCAGTATTCTCTCAGATCTGCACATATGATGATAGACTCACCATATATTAGGACAGGCCAGTTATACAATCTTTACATTCCTTTAATTTTAATTTATTTCCATCATCTTCTCCTGGCTTTTTCAAATGAAGTGAGAGTTTGATATAGCCAAAATATAGTTTTGATACCTCAAAAGTAAAACAGGTCAAAAGACAAGGCTGCACAAGCAATGGAGGAGTTAATGATCTTTGCCCAAGCTACTGTCTCAAGCAAAAAACCCCTCTGTAATTCTAGCACACAGGCTTGAAAATTGGCTATGCAAGTAAACCTGCAAGTCAAGCTTGCCAGTAGGCTCATTGTGCTCACCTGTGCATTTAGTGACAATAGAAATTTCACCATGTGAAGCAACAGAGCTGAGTTTAAAGTTAGTGGTGAGTAGATCTAAAGTACTGTGAGACTTTAAATAGGAAACAAGCTTCATGTTGAGTTGTTTCAGAGCTAAAATATTTGAGTGGGTGTGGTTCCAGATTTCACAGCTTCTGGAAACAAACTCACTTGTCAGGCTTTCATAGCATCTTATATTGATAACCTAATAAAGGATATCATAGTAAGAGAAGAAAAGTTCCTCCCCAAGTGTATCACTGATATGAATATAATATATGGGCAGAGATGCAGTGAGATATCTCAAGAAACCTTTTTTAGCATGTTTTCTCTTTTTTTCTCCAGACAAAGTATAACAAGGTCTAATTCCTCTTCACCATATCGAAAATTGTCTTGCTTAAATGAAGTCGTGTATGGCAGACCTACTGTTGGATGTATAGCATTCTTCAGCAGGACTCCTAATGTGTTCGCGTGCCTGCAGACAGCTTTGACAGCATCTGCAAAACCCAAACAGCACCTCAGTTTTCCTAGCTAATTTATGAAAAGTTCTTGGGGAAAAGAAAGATTAAGTGTTACACGGCTTACGTGCTAAAAAGCACTCAGATCTCTGAAGCTGGCAACAAAAAAGCCAGACCACTCCATGTATGTAGTGCCTTGAAGACTTCATCTACTCAGTTCCCAGAAAGGGATCAATGATTGTAGGAAGTCAAGTAAAAAAAAAAATTAAGATGACAGAAAAACCCTCAAAAGTTCAGGATTCAGGAACGGCTTCTACAGAAACCCATGATGTGTGTGAACTTCTACGATTCCAGACAGGATGTATTCGTATTTTAACAAACAAGTGTTACTAGAGGAGTAACTGTACAATTAGATAGCCAGAATTTATCTGTTGAAAAACATGCCCTGGGCCTCTCACCCACTCTGCCTTAAAGAGATTCATAATTTTCACTGTTGTCCAGAAATAAAATAATAAAAAAGAAGTGTTAAGACACACTCTATTGCTCTGATTTTAAGATATGAGACAGTTTGAAAGAGGAGTTGGGCAATATAAATTGCTTGTCCAGAAGAAAACTACTCATCTAATTCTAGTCTAATTCTAACCTAATTTTGAAAGTTTTTCTGTGCAAATAAAGAACATGTGATCCTAAAGGATGCAGCCCATGTGGAAATTTAGCTACAACACTCAGAGTTTAGTTGAATTTTAATGGCAAAGCTAATAAAACCACCATCTATAGTCATCCTGATGTATCATGTTTTGGTGAAGCATACACTTTCCTGAGAGCAAATTACTACACCCAAAAGCTTGGAAGAGTTAGGCAGCTGTAGAAATATTATAGGAGGAGCAGTTCTGCTTTCTCACAGGTTCTACACTCTCTAATCATGTTATGAGTTGTTTCATTAACACACAGAACCCTACAACTGTTCTGTTTCTGTGAGCAGGATTTTCTTCTGAATTGGACTTGAAAAATATATTAAAATCTCAAATGATAGAGGTCATCATCATGATGGAACGCAGCTTTCAGAACTTTGTTTAGTAATGCTTCATTTGCTAGATTCCTGAAACACCCACTGCTTTAAAACTGCTCTTCCACATTATGATTTTTCCAGAAGATCCTTGGTAAAATATTAGTTTAGGAGCACCATTCCTAATAGACAAATACTGCACATTCTGTAAGATAGTTTCAAAACCACTATTTTGATTTCTAAGCCATATGCGTTTTCAGCTTTCCTTCCATACCATTATAGAAGGATGTTTTTTGGCAAATCTTGATTGGAAGATAAATTTCTATAAAATAGAATCCTCCAAAAACTATTAGTCTCATATTTAGTGCAGAAGTGCTCAGTGGTTTGAGAGTTGTGCTTCAGAGGACAAAAATACCAGAGAAAGAATAAACTTTTAAATGGCAAGTGTACTTTTCAGGAAAGAATCTGTCATATAGATTTCTCTCAGGTGAAGTTGCTGCAGGGTATCAATATACATTTTACCAAGCAGGACTCAAAATGAGTTGTTCTTGTAGAGAGTTGTGTATGCTGCTGGAGTTTCTGTTAACTAAATATTTTTACATTGAACTGCTAAAGTAGTTGTTTCTGTTGTCACTGACAGTTACAGCACAGCAGTGCAGAAATGACAAGTGTATATGACAGCCTTAAAAAACCCCAACTTATTCACAAAGTGTTTTTTCTAAAGCTGATATTTGCGATCAGCTACTTGAAAATGTGAGATATCAATATTAGAATTAGATGCTCTGAAGTAGCTTGAAAATAGTTGCTAGCATGAATAGTTATTGTTAAATAGCTCCACACAGATCTGTTGTGTTATACACAGACTAGTTCAATAAATATTGTAAAGAGATCTCATACAGCTTCCTGTATGAGTCTTGATTACTTTCTGGAGTCTTCTATTTTTTATTTTTCATAGACTCTTAAACTTTTATACCTTAAAGATCTGTTGTATCAGGATCCCTATGGATCTTGATTGGTCAGGACATGACGTATTGTGGTCAGAATTATCAAGGTGTTGCCTTGCACTTCCCAGGTTTTTGCATTTGTCTTTTATCCCTTGTGTTTTAAGTAAACTGTAATTTGTTTGGAGTAGGAAGGCATGCTAAGTCCAAATCCTTAATAAGATTTAAATGTCTGTAATGTCTATAACATAGCTCTTGACAGCAGGTTAAGACTTCAGAGTACCGTCTCACAAATAAGGATGTTTTTCTGACTAAAATTCTCTCCTTGAATTAAAATCAAATCGATTCATCTACTGTTTTCATCTTTTCTTCTAGAACTATGTATCTTACTAATTTGCTTCATTTCAGTTGTTTTGTCTCTCACCTTGTCTTGGATGTTCAGCCTATATCTTCACTTCGATATTGCTTTTGTCGGTCTGCAAATTCCCATTAGAAGTGAATTATTTTAAATGCCAATAGAAATAAAAATCAGGTCCATTAATATTATGGATGTTTTACATAATATTTGATTTAAAGGAAGATACTGTTAGAGCAAGTGTAAGAATTTCAGTTAGTGCTTTTTCTACTGTATGCTCACTACAAATGTCTCCTTTAGGCACTTAATAAATTTAGAATGTGTGGAAGAAAAGTGTTTAAAATTGTTACAAGGATAATTCTTCAACCAAGTTATATGCATCTTAAAAAATACACTCTCGACACTGTTCAAAGTTTAATATATTAAGACTTCAATAGTATTTTATTGCATTTTTTTCTGATTGCTATATAGCTATAGAGCCCATTTGCTTGGCTTTTTCTTTCATTTTATTCAGACTCTGTTCAAAAGGTTTCCTAAATGCCTCATCAATTCATTCTTAGCAGTAATTTTTCAGGGACACTCACAAGGAAAGTTTTTCAGCTCCATTTCTGGCAGAACAGGCAAATGTTCATGGCTGCTTTAGCTGTTATCTCCTGTTTGAGATAAATAGGTCAGTTAGAAATACAGAATATGCTTGAAGAATGTGGGTTAGGATGACTGGTAGCACAGTGAAATGCTGGCAAAATTTGCTAATTGTCTGTGCCTGTGTTGCAGACTACCACTTCAGTAGCCCTGGATTAGTGCATTACCAGTTTGTATGCATAACAATAAGATAATTTTTTTAAATCACTGTAAAAGCAAAGTGTTGAGAGACACATGGCTGGTGTTTCTTGTGAATTAGCATGTACAGTGCTTTCAGATATAGAAACCTCTTCTTTGGTGGTTTGGATCAGCATAAATGCCAAGGTTGTCATTCAGTAAGGTGAGCTTCCAAGCATTCTGGCATTTTTGAGAGCTGATGAAATCATTATTGTGACTAAAATCAAGAAATAAGATATACCCAGGCAAATTCCTGACTTAACAGCTGTAAGAATTCCCATAATTTGGCTTGCATCAATTTTGCATAGTTTTTGCAGGATGTTTCACATTGCATTTGAATTCTTTCAGAGATCTCTTGGCTGTCACTCCAGGAGAAATTACTTTACAGGAAGCTTGAAAAATGGCTATTGCTTTAGGAATAATATTAATAATGATAAAAGTTTTCAAAGTAAATTCAGACTTTTAGAGACTTCTTAATATACAGAATCAAGTATCTGTCTAGCTCATGAACACAGCTTAGGAACAATCTTGTTCACTTCTGACTGATGTGTTATTAGAATGATTTATTGACACTTAAACAGTATTAATTTGTAGCTCTCTAACTAAATTTTCCACACTCCCTAGTCTTCTGTTAATGCCATAAACCAATTGTTCTTATGTCCACCCCATCCTTTCCCTGGAATGTCCTCAGCCCTGCAATATTTCTGAGCTCTTGCAGGAGCCACTTTTTCCTGCTTACATCTCCAGGTCTGCTCCCTTATAGAGCACTCTTTCCCCACCTGGAAACCTGTCCAGATTGCCTCCAGGTTGGAGAAACTGTGCCCTAAGCAGCATTATAATTTATTTTAATTGAATCTTGTCATAAAGATGATGCCTTTTCCTTTCTGAGACACCTTATGTGAAGGGTTTGGAATGAATTTTATTGTGCTTTAAATTTATGAAGGGATTTGTTTATCAACATGCCCCACTGCGTACAGATTTCCATTGGCATTTATGAGTTATTTCCCTCATTTTGCCGCTGTCTGCATAAGCATTTTGTTACATTTTTTTTAATAGAGGCTTTTTTGTTGCTTAAAAATTCCAATATCCATTCTGTTTGAGTGAAATTAAATATTATCTCATCTTTTATAAACTAAATTAGAAATGGAAGCTTTCTGTGTGCAAAGTGACTTGTTTCTTGAGCAGCAACGAAGTAATGCAGCTTAAAAGATTGTCTCCAGAAGTCTTAGGCCTATTTAGAGAAGGTTCTTGTCAGAGAATTATCAACATATTTTGCAAAGTACAGAAGACTTGTGATCCTACTGGTATGAACTGTCCATCTGTGACTGTCTGCCTTTCAATGAGCTCTAAGAAATATTTTTATGTATTTCAATTTACTTTAACACGTTCTTCCACATGTTCTCTGATTATTTGGACACAAAAACTGTTGTCCTGTATTGATGTAACTTACTAGGCATTTTTATGCAAAAAAAAAACCCAGAACAAGGCAAAAAACAAACCAAAAGCCAACAAAATAAACCCCAACAAAACCTCCCCCAGAAACCTCCTAGCATGGAAGATTGAGGTATTCTAGAAGCAGTCCAGCAGATGTTATTAGGGTGGTGTTCAGATGATTGCAACGATTGCTTAGAGCTACTTTTGGGCCTCTCAATTCTGGTCCTGAATAGGAGTCAGTATTCTTGCAGTTTAGGGATATGCACAATATAATGGAAGATATCATAACCGCAGATTGAAGTAGCTATTTTAATTCTGCTTTCTTTTGCTGTTGTGGGTCTTGTGAAATGTTAAAGATTATGATAATCACAAGCCACTTTACCTGTCTTGCTAAAAGGAGCTGGCAGATTTAATTGAAGCAAAACTAAATGGCCTAATGGAGAAACAGCTATGAAAACATCTAACTATTTTAGAATAATGTTGTGTTGTAGTGGCCTTATATCATTAGCAGACATTCCTTGAGAAGCTGCTGCTCTTCTGTGTTACCTAGTATAAGAATGGAATTGGTTCTGAAAGTCTTTGTGGTTAGACACATGGGCAAACCCTTGTGCTTGAAGCTCTTTAACCAGAGTCAAAAGCATGGCTAAGATTTCAATGGCTTCTAGTCCTGACGGCGTATTTAGTGTAAGCACACTTACAGGAGACAACATTTACCTCCCAACTACAGTTAGAACCGTCTTTTGTTTCTATGGTACTCGAAGCACTTCCCTGTGAAAAAAGTCTTGTGACATTTAGAGCAATATTTCTTTCTTTTGTGGACTAAATCATTAACTCATTAACTTTATCTTTTCAAACCTTGTAGGCATAATCTCCAAGCTAAATAATGTCTATCTTTAGATAAGGCCATACCTCAAATTTAAATTAATTTAAATAATGTCTATCTAGAATTTTAGAATAATGAATGGTAGGTTAGTCATTTACCCTGCAGGGAACATAATTTTGGAGGGTTCTTCTTGTTCGGCAAATGGTAGAGCCTAAAAATCTTCCTGAAAATTAGGTCCTCGCAATTAAAGCTTGTGCCAAAGTGAGATCAAATGTATAATTGTGGTCACAGTCAGATATGCCATGACACCTGAGGATCCTTAACGGTAATTAATATGGAATAAGTGATGTGCACTAGTACGATCTTAGTCCTGCTAATATCACAAATCTACATTTGGTCTTCAGACACCTGCCGTGTATATGATTTGGTTAA
Source organism: Podargus strigoides (assembly GCA_028020825.1). Lineage (NCBI taxonomy): Eukaryota > Metazoa > Chordata > Aves > Caprimulgiformes > Podargidae > Podargus > Podargus strigoides. The sequence continues at coordinate 8,784,654 of CM051623.1, read as the reverse complement.
AAGAAAGTGCCAATCTCTACCTATTACCTACAAGAGAAAAATAATAATGTATACATATGAAATATGAAACCAAGACTTTCCCAATGAAAAATTTAAATTGATGGATGACATATTTCTCATATCTATTTCAAGTCATACAGTCAATTTGAAGGTTTTGTATGATTTAATAACACCTCTTTCTGTGAGTCTTGACTCACATTTGTTGTTGCAGTTTTGGCAATGCTTGCTGGTCGTAGGATGATGGATTACTGGTATCACTTTTCTGTTGAAGGTGTTCCTTTCAGACCTCAAATATGCAGAATGCTACACAGAAAACCATTAGTGGATATTACAACTATGGCTGTAGAATCATTTTTCAGTGTGGGCTATAGTCTAGAACACTTTCATTTTCTAACATCTTTTAGCTTTTTTAACGCATAAGGAGTGAAGAATTTTTATTGTTCCTTCAGTTCTCTCCTTGCACCAATTAAAATTACTGACAAATGTAGTCTTATTTGTGGCCATCAATTCTTAGTTGTATAAATCACCTCAACAGATTTTCATCAAGATTTTTTTTTTTTCATGTAGAGGTAGCTTTTATGTACTCTTTGCTAATCATAAAGGCTGCTTTGGACTTGACTGCACTTATTAGATCAACAGTCCTTGAATTGGAGAAGATAGTTTTTATGGTCTACTGAGCAACCAGTTTTACATGGAAATTAAATACAAGAACAAGGGCTGGAAAGCATTAAGGCTATGCTACAAAGTAAAATGTACCTGTGTGAGCCAAAGATAGAACACTAGCCACTTTTAATTTCCTGACTTTTGTTAGCTTGCATTTCAGTCTCCTTATTTAAATGCTCCTTTTGCCTGCATTTTTATAACTCATGTGGAGGGTTCTATTGGCCAGCTTCTCGGCTACTGTATGCTGACACCAGTTAATCACGTGTTTCTTTATCTTGTAGTGATACTCAAGATTCTTATGTTTATGTTGTCTTACTTTTCATGATTTGTAGTATAGTTAGGAGTGCATGGTTTGACTGTTCTTGATGCTTTGTACATATTAAGTTTCATTGCCCAGTATGTGGGAACATAGACAGCATTTACCAGCTCATTAACCTGTTTAAATTTTCTGCAGAATGGATTATTTCCTGTCACCATCACAGGTCAGTGGATGGGTTACACTCTGCTGGACTCATTCTAGAATATCTGAAAAAATGTTAAGCTACCACAGCACTGATTGACTGGCATGATTTTTCTAATTTACATGTGTTTTGGGGGGGAATTCTAGGTAAGACAGTAGGTTAATGTTGTCACTGTTTTGAAGTCAGGAAAGGCAAATGTTGACTAAGAAGACCCCAGCTGATCCTGTTCCTCTGCAGAATGTAAATGTTTTATACACACACAGTGTATTTTCAGGACATTAAGAATAGTGTATATTTGGACCAGGATGAAGCACATATGTCTCTATGGTGTCACTGATGTACTTGACCAGTAGTAAGCATCTGTCCTGGACCTCTTGTTAGGAAGTAACAATGTCAGGAAGGGTGACCTTTGCTTCTCTGTGTCAAAAGTAGAACCTTTCACAAAAGCCATATGTATCTAATAAAAAACCTTATTTATTTGACAGTGGACTCTGACAGGGTTGGCACCATCATTCTTTTAACTATTACCCTTACCCAGTCATGGAAACTTAGTTAGATGATTTTGTTGTTCAGCTGAGCATCTTCAGTCAAATAGAATGCATCATGAGAAAGAGCTTAACAACTAGAAGACTCTGGGGTTGTATTAACTACAACTGGATGCTTGAGTTTTCTTTTAGTTCTGCCTGAGAAATTCCCATGTAAAGAGCCACCTTGATGTTACCTTCTGTTAACTTAGCAGCAGACAGAGCTGAGTGGTTCCAGACTGTAGCCTCAAAACTTCTAAAGTCACTGAAGACTCTTGCCAGTATAAGTCCCAACCGATCAAGAGCATTGAGAGAGCAGACACTAATACTGAAGTGATTTAATATTACTTCCCTGTATGTATAGGCAGCATGTATATAGATCTTGCTTTCGGGGAGTTGTAGAGAGCAGTGAGGTCTCCCCTCAGCCTCCTCTTCTCCAGACTGAACACCCCCAGTTCCCTCAGCCACTCCTCATAAGGCTTGTGCTCCAGACCCTTTTCCAGTCACTTCTCATAAATGTTTATGACAGCTTGACACTATCCTGTTAGAAAACTTTGGGTTGCAGTCATGATGTTTTGTGCTATTGGCATATTGTCAGAATTTTAGACAGTGATTCTAAACAATGTATAATTGGATACTTTTGTTTTCCCCTGGCCCTGACATATCTTCAGTGTAATGTCATATACTGCATATTATGTTTGTATTTACATCTCAGTTCTGTTCTTAATTATATATGTCACATTCAGGAACTTTGGATTTTCAGTTATTACTACAACTACTGAATTTAACTTTTATTTCACATACTGTCCATATATTATTATTATTATTGAAATTATATTTCTGTCAATCAATATTGGAACAAGGGGGTTTTTTCAGTTTTTGCTTGTACACGGTGAAGAAATGGATGTTCATGACACTCATTAACCCTCAAATTCTATTTTGTGTATTGGTATAATTTGAAAATTCTTAGTCTTTGATTTGTTACTTTGTTTTCAATATGCTATATCACATTACAGTTCACTTAATTTTATTTAATTTCCTTTTCGTTAATCCAGGGTTGGGAAGAAACTGTGGATGCTGCCATTTCTTACTTGTTAAGGACGTGTTTGTCAAAGAGCTCTAAGGAACAGGCCCTGACTTTCAGTAGCCAGTTGTCCATGCCCAAAGATACTAGCAGACTGAAGAAGAACATCACTCTCTTCTGTGACAGATTGGCCAAAGGTGGTCGCCTTTCCTTAAGTACAGACTCAGCCGCTCAGCAAGCTAATGTCATGCCAGGTAAGACATGAAGTACATGTTCATAATTCAAAATATGTATTTGTATATTAAAACTGAAAATTATGCACGTTTGTTTTTCACTGCTTGTGGAAACCTAATACTGGTGGTGTGGCTGACTAGTAGAATGAGTTAGGTAGTTTTAAATCTGTCTTATCTCAATTTGATCACTTATTGCTGCTCTTACAGCATATACACAGTAATGCAGCAAATCACCTCAGATGGTCATCTTTAGCCTCTAAAAGCCTTATGACTTATTTTTTTGTGCTTTTCAATTGAATGTATAGATGTGTTCATTTCTAATGTGATAGAAAATTAAGGAATGAAAGAAAAGTTCTACTTTCTTGATAGAGAAATGGTTATGGTTGCATTGCTGGCTTTATGGCGTATCTGTATGACTAATTATGAAGTAGTGATAATGAAAAAAAAATAAGCAACTTTAGAAGGTACTAGTTGGCTGGGTGGTATCTCACAGAAAGTATGAAATTAAAGATTAATTTAAGTAGGTGTTAAATAATATTTCTCATTTAGAAAAGGAATGTTGAGAAAATTTCAGAGTGCACAGTTATTAAAATGAATGTCATGGAATTACCATTATTTAAAGAGATTTTATTCATGTTCTTTTCTATATTCCTACTCCTTAGTAACAGTGGGAGCAAAGCCACACCTTTTCTGTGGAGTTTGAAGGCTAGCATCTTTGGACTGTTGCAAGACTTATTTTTTTTGTGCATGTTCTACTTCAGATGATTCAGTAAAATGGCTGCAGGCTGTGCAATGGTAGAGACTATATATATATATATATATATATATATATATATATATATATATATATATATATATATATATATATATATAATTTTTCTTTAGGGTTGCACTATGCCCATATCCAGAAGGAGACTGATGATCACGTGAAGTGACAAAGTGAACCAGAATAAGGGTCAAGTTAGTTTATATTTTTGTTAGTATTTATTTGCAGGACTGAAATATGTTTTAAGGGTATTTAATTTCTTGAACGTTGAAAAGATTATATAGGCGTTGCTTTTCCTTCCAAGAATTTTGAAAAGATGCAGTTCATTTTCTTCCACCTAAGCTAATAAGGTGAATTGATTTAATACGGAAATTCATTCACTTCTACCTGTGCAACTGACTAATGTTATTGAGCTCAGAGGACTATTCAATTTGGTTATGATTAATTCTGTAGGAGAAGAGTAAAATTTTAAAAATTGTAAACAAATTACAAGAAATTTTGCTCTTGATGAAGGACCTTGGGACAGTGGTACGGTCTTGCTCTCCATTTTGCATATATAAAGAGTAAAATTTAAAAAATATGTTAAACCCACTGTTTTCTATTGCATGAGGCCAAAATAACACCAAGAAGGCATGAGTGACATGGACTAGAATAATTTTTACCATTGTGGTACAGGTAGACCGTTATACTACCTCTAAATAAAAATTATACAAGGAAGAAGTACATTCCAAGCAAAATGTTGATATTTGACTGTGGGTTGTTAGCCGTGTATTGATAATATGTGGGACCAGGGTTACCATTTTACATGATGAACTGTGAAAAATTAAGTATCTGTAATGAGCTGGTATAGCAATGTCCCACCCAATGTAAACTCTTCTAGCTATACTTGAAATGCCCTTTGGCCATCATTTACATTAAAAAGAATTAAAATCTGTAATCCAAATACAGATGCTGAAATATATCGTTTTACTTTCAAAATTGCTTACTCTAGTGTGTAGCCCTTTTGACTATCAAATCACCTAATTAAGAATCAAAATTATGAACTAATTAGGCTAACACTTCAGAGTGTCACAAGAAGGTATCATTTAAAGAAGTTGTAAAACCTAATACAACTTTGTTATTTTCACTAAGAGTTCAGCCTGAAGGCTTGATAAAAGGGTCTGTTCATTTATGCATTTGTACATTAACTGTTGGCAGAATATGGTTTTTGCAAACGTATAGAAGGGCTTAAATATAAGAAATTTCATCTTCATTTGCAGGGCAGGCTCATTAGAGATAAATACTTCTGCCAAATGCTTAGAATAGCATAATATTTAAGTAGTTACTCTCTAAGCAGGATGTGCAGTATGCTTTGAAACTCTGGGTGTTTGTCTTTGGAAAGACTGGAGAAAACTGTAGATTTTACTGAGGCTTTAGAACATATTTGTCTTGTCACCTGTTTGGGTTTTCCATGGCTACATCTATACTGGCAAGTGATGTGGTCCATTAGAAGCAGATCTGCAAGGGGAAGTAATGGAGGCTGGCAACATGACTGGTGCCATCTATGTGCTTCAGAGGGGGTTTGAACTAGGTCTGTTCCTGTCTGGGCTACTGACCCTCTGTTAGTAGTCAGAATGCTATAGGTGCATTCCTGGGATTCATTTGGCTGGTTAGATTCACCTAAATGGCACAAATTCATGTGCCCACTCCTCAGTGTGAAAATAATACAATTAGTGGGGATAATCAAGGAAATTTCCTCACTCTTGAATCAAACTAAAAAGTCTACACTGGAAAGGAATTGAAGAATGTGTAATAAGAGGAAACCAGTATACAAAATAACTCTATGCTGTTGATTAAAGAGTGGCATGATAATGCATGTGAAATAGAGGAACTCCTTTTCCTAGTACTTAAAGGAGGGTACAGGAATAGGTAGAAGAGAATGAGGCAGAAGAACTTTGTTGAGAGGGAGATGGTGAGAATTGAATTTGTGTCTGAGGATTTATGGTTAAATATTGGATGTTAATGTAGAGGAGAGTTCTTCAGGATGTTTGAGCTCCAGTTCAAGCCAAAGATGGTTCTGTAATTGTCCAGTAGTGTAGCTGTCATTAGCTTGATGATCTTGTTCAATGCTACTTTTTCTCAGGAACCTTCTTTTTTTTAATGGTGGAAAGTTCTTTTTTTATAGCAACCAACTTTTTAAAATCCATTTAAAAGTTTAGGACCCTTATGGCATTGCTGCACTATAACAGTAAACTGGATTTCTAGAAGCTGTATTTAATATGTTCAAGATGGTGTACCCTGAAATCTAGATAAATTGCCTGAAGCCACATTAAAAAGCTCGTGATTATCTTTAAGTGTGAAACTATTTGAATGATGTCTTCAGAAAATAGTTATCAGTATTTGTAGTTAATCCAAGAGTATATGTTAGAGGTATGTCATGGTCTCTGCTGGGTCTGGTTTTGTTCATTTTTTTTTTTAAAGGCTTCAGTGATGGAATATGGAGCATGAATGTTAAAATTGTGGTTTTGCAACAAGCTAGCAGTAGTTTCAAGCACATTGAAAGAGCAACAACTCTGGTCTTGATAGAGGAAGGATCTGAAGTCAGTAAGATGGTGTTTTAATTGAGAGGAACAGAAAGGACTCTAGGAAATATGACAAACTAAAAATTGAGATATAATTCCTTAAGCACTGTTGCCGTAGGGTAGGCTCCTGGGGGTTATAATGGACCAGCAACTGAATAAAAGTTGGTGATGTGATCCTACTAAAGGTGAATTCCAGCTTTGGAATGTAGTCATATGACTTTATTGAGGAGATATAATTATTTCTTTCTATTCTTCCTGAGAAAGATTTGGTTGAAGTTACAGGGTAACACAATTTAAGAAAAACTTAAACTAATTGAACAAAGTTCAGAGAAGAGCACAAAAATTATAAATGATTGAAATTTTGCTTTTTGTTTCTTCTCAGAGGAAAAAGAAAGATAAGGTTTAGGAGAGAAATGATAGTTTTCCAGCATGTAAAATGTTCTTACAAGGATGATTTAAAATTAATCAGAACCATTGGCTAAATATGATTATAACTGCAAGCCACATCAGGCTATATCATGTACTGTGTTGCCTTTGGCAATGCTTAAATGGTTGGATGAGAGGAACACTGAGGGGCTTAGGGAGTGGTGCCAACCCAAAGTGTGGGTCGGTGCCAGGGAAGTGCTGGTGAAAGGTGCTGTAGACCACCCAGGTTGTCATGTATTGAGTTTAATGGGTGCAAGAATTTATAGCATAGATCCTGATGACCTGCAGTGGATTAATTTTGTAGCTTTTAAAGTTCTCTTATAATATCTGTGTGTTTTGCAGGATCGCTTTGAAAACCTTAAGCAGTGTCAGCTTTGGCTGTTTGGAGACTTATTAAGGTGTCAGTCTGATTGATTTGAGCTCTATTTGCAGTATTGCCTAACTTGTGTTTTGGGTATCTGTCTCAGCTACTCTTTGGCTAGAATGTGATCCTGCTTCTCCTATGGTAGTTCTTGGTGTGCAGATAGCATCCTGTTGCAAATGGCATTTATATCGGTACAACTTGTTCAAACAAGGATTTTTATTTTTAAATTGGGACCTTAGTTTGCTTTAAACCATCCTTTTACTTCTACATCTTTTTTTTTTTTCTTTTTTTTTTAATTGGACTTCAATAATCTTTTTCTCTTTTTGCTTAGGAGGTCTTTGTATTGTGTTTTAGCATGATTTACTTATGTAGTTGAATATAACTATTATTTAACCTGAAAATCAGTCACTGAGTACTGCATCACTGAAATCTCTGCAATGCCAAAGGCTGCCATCTCCTCAGGACAGCTGAATCTTCAGAATTGAAATTATAAGGAAAAGGAATATTTTGCATCTAGGAAATAGGATTTGAAAATAGTTTTGTGTAAGTGTAATATTTGAGATTCATATAAGGGTACAGCTACAAGTCAAGCCCTGCCCATCTAGTTTTCTCCTCTGTGTTGCAATGGGGTTAATGTATTCAAAGTATCAGTGACAAAGTTTATCTGAACTCTTAAACATCTTGGATAAGGTTGAACGTTATCTCTTGATAGCTTTTATCATAGCTTAATGTCCTTATAGAAAGGCTTTCCTAATATTTAATATACATTGTTTTTCCTGCAAATCAAACTGATTTGTTGTGAATATTGAAGGTAGGGGTGGCAATTGATGATATTCTTTATAATGTTAAAGTTTTGGAAGGCGTTTCTGATTGTGACTAAATTCTCAGTCTATTTTCATGGTGATTTTCAATTCTTTTTGTTTTTCAAAATGGAATGCTTTTCCTTCTGTGTTTAGCAGGGAGTATACCCTGCTATACTGTGCTCCCTCTCAATCTCCAGACCCTTTCCTACACATTTGTTGCCTAGCCAACGGTTTCCCTTTCTGTATTTATACATATGATGTTACTTTCCTGAGAATGGTATTATATACTTGACTTGATACTTTGTTTTCATTGCTTTTTTAATTTCTCAAATTGATTATAATTCTGCTCTGTATAATCATGACTCTGTCATTCAGATTATGGATGGGCAAATGCTAACTTTAAAGACAATGTTCTTTACCAGATGAAATATGTATATGCACCCAGAATGTATTCAAACTCATGTTTAGGAGGAAAAAAGTTTTTCTAGGTTTGTTTTTTTTTTCTTTTTCCTTGTGTAAGCTTATAAAAACCTCTCTTCAAAATCCTGTAGTGGTATCTGTGAGTGAATATAGCCCATTTTGAAGTTGTGTTCTTAATTGGAAAACTGGAATGCAACAGAATGTGTCATATTCCTTAAGGAACTCTCTGCTTACATGCTACTAAACTTGAGGAGAATGTCAGGACTAATTGGAAAAACATGTGGATTTGAGTTCCTGGAAGAGCAACATTCATTTTTGTGTACATATATTGGACATAAACATTGCTGCAAGACTTGACAATGCTGTTCAACTACCAGCAGATATCCTCAAAATTACCGGAGACCTACAGATCACAGTTTTAAAACTTTTCCTGTAACTCAAGTCTTGTGAGCCTGAGATCATGGTCCATTGACAGCTTTTGACCTGTGCTGGTACAGAGAAATGTATAAAAAGAGCCAATATATATTTTCTCGCAGATATGACAGAAGTCACATCTCCACAGAAGTCTACAGTCTGTCATGAAATGGGATTCTCATTTAAAATACTTTCTGTATCAATAAAATACTAAACTACTTGTTTCGCTTTTGTAGCCCTTAAAATAATGCTTTTAGAAATTTTTTTTTATTTTAGTTTAAATATATTGGGTATTCATAAAGCTTTTTAAGTCTTTTAAATCTATGCCTATTAAATCTATGTAAAGAAAAGTGAAAGTAAAGTTTTATTGACAAAGATTGTTGCAAGTACTTGCAAGTAATTTGTACAGTTGAAGATTGGTCAGTACTGATTGATGGAACTGGAAGTCCACTGAGGTAGGTGGAAACTGACATTGACCAAATTAGATTCGGCATTTTACCCATCTTTTTCGTAGTGTTCCACTATTTCGTGAGACAGTATCATTTACAAAAGTGCCTAGAGGTCACTGGTGAGTATCTGTGTTCTCAGGAATCTCAATGTTACTAAAAGTGCCTATTTCTCATGGAAAGGCAGTTTGCTGAGGACTTTTTTCTTAAATGTACCCATAGGCTTTTAAAGCACACTTATAAAACACTGCATGCCAATTCATTCCGATGGATTTGTTGGCTCAGGCCCTTAAATATGAGATTAGCATTAACTGATTTTTAACTGTTGCAATGAAAACTCTTACCCATCTTTTGTAGCTTCCTCAAAATCACATAGATTGATCGATAAAGTACATTGAAAGAATGATTCCCCCAGGAAGTGAGCTGTTTATTAAGAGTGAAAAAGTATTCCTTTTAATGTATGAGATGATATAAAAAGACTGAACTCTGTATTTAAACAGAAAGATAACATTTTTTTAACATTTATAATAAATATAAATATAATAATAATAAGATAATAATAATATATAATAATAAGATAAATATTTTTTAACATTTGCTGTCTAAATTTATTTGATTCTTATATATATATGAAGTATAGCTATGCATCACTGAAGTATCACCTTAATTGACCTTCTGAAGTGCTCAAAACTTAGCCATATTTATCTGATTGGGAAGTTATGTATGTTTGCATTTCAACAAGTACCTGTTTTTCCTCTTGCCTGTAGAAGCTGGAGTCCCCATACCTAAGTAAAGGTTTCTCTGTGGGAAGTAGTGTTACTTGCATTGAAACCAAAACAGATCCATCATCACAGTATCAGTTTTTTCAGACTCCCCAAACTTTTCATACTGCCTTAAGGCAAACAAACATTTGGTAAAATGTCTACTTCTTCTTTGTACTTACTTGTTCTGGTAAGGCTACTAGTATTGCTCTGCTTTTTTTTGTTTCCTCTGTTTTTCTTCAATTATTTTTTGCATTTCTTCTCTGTACACTGTGCTTCACTGTTTTCCTTCTTCATGCTGAGCCCTTTGATGTCTGTGCAATTGTATGCACAGTTCCCTCAGTGTGATAGTTGGAGCAACTAACTCTATCAGTAGCCACCCAAGGGAATAAGTGACTCTGACAGTAAGAGGTAGCAATAAAAGGGTAGGAAGACCCTGCTGTCCATCTGGGTGGCCAAAAGCAGTAACTGCAGAGAAAATCTGCTGGCACTAGTGTGGATCTATCAGGCAATGAGATTTTAGCAAGTTTCTATACAGACGAAATGGAGACCAAATCTGTAAACAGCATGATCCTTGTGTACTTCTGTATCCAATTTGTGCAGCTCTGCACGCCTGAGCTGTTGAACCAGTTTAAATGTAACTTTATTCTCTTCATCTCATTGCAGATGATAATCGCCCAAGAATGATAATAAGAAAAAAGAAGCTGCTGTAACTCTTACAGCCCCTGGCATTGTCATGCATTTCTGTCACATTGTGTCAAGCCAATGAATAATGAGACATGATATGGTATATAACGGAACATGATACAGAGCTGCAACTTTAGTATGAGTTCTAGTTCTCCACGTTTAAAATAATTTTGCAGATATTTATTGGCAAATATTTATTTATTGTTCATCATGAACAGTTCTATCTTAATATAAAAGCCTAGAAATAAGCAAATAGTAATATATCAGACATTTTAAACTAATTATTTGGGTTCTATTTTTGAGACTAAAATATGTCCCTTGCCCCATAAAGCTGATTGAGTGAAAAGGAAGGGGAGTAGCAAATCATTAGGGAGAATTTTGGGAGTGCTTACAGCAACAAGATTTTGTGATTGCTCAAGAAGAACTTAAGAACAGCTTGGTGGAGGCAGAAGCAGTAATTGTTTGGCTCTGATGTGGATCTTTACTCTTTGTAACTTCATTTTGTTGTAACTTTCTTTACTCTTTAAAATTTTTATTTCTATTGTTTCAGTAACTTAGGTAATTTATTTCTTCAGAAAGGAAAATTGAACTGTCCAGAATTTAAGTGACTTTCCCAAGGTCATACCATGAGCTAATAACAGCCTTGTGTCATAGCTCCTACATATAGTTGTTTTTAGGTGTTTTACTGTTAAAACACAGGTTACAGGTAAATAGATTGTGGTGAGCCATCTTGCCTTGTGGCCTGTTCTTGCGTTGTTCTGCATGGTTCAGGTGAACATATTTAAAAATTGAAATCTAAATATCAGACATGGGAAGAGACTGAGGAAGATTGTCTGAGGTGGTCTTTGATTTTAATGAATTTAGACAAATTTCATGACCCTGCTGGGCTGAACTGATAGTTCTCCAAGTGATTAATTTCCAGGGATTACATAAAGAATGGTAGAGGATTGGAATTTTTTAATTATTATTATTTAAAAGAAGGCACTGATGAAAAAAAATATATTTATTTTCAGGACATTTCAGGATTCCAGGTTTGAGAAAAGGGGCAAAATAAGCTGGAAGTGTAACAAGACACATTTGTGTGCAGGGTTGTGAAAAGGTTTTTATTATGTTGTTTAGAAAATCTCCCTTCCTCAATTGATATTACAGCTGGCAAAAACCACAGTGGGAAGGAGTACAAAGGTTAAGAAGGCTAAAGCAATAACGTTTTTTAAAAAATGAATAATTTAAAGAGGAAAATGTCATGCATAATGAATAAAAAAGAAATCCCGCTTGAGATTTGGGATTCATTCATTTGTTGTACTGCGAAATTTAGTTGGCAGCATTGCAATTCCAGCTTGCCTCATCTAAGTACAGTTAGGATCGACACATTAATGCCTTGGTGTGTACAATCCTATTGCTGGCTCTTTGCATTGAAATCCATTAAATTTTAATATGTCCTACTTAAGTATAAGTGGTCACAAATGATTCATAATGTTGAGGTAAGCTTTTGGTAAAAATAATTGCCAGTTGAAAGAATTTCCCCTAATGATCATGCTTGTCACTGGGCTTTGTTTTCTATATTGCTTGAGTCCTTGAGAGACCACAAGCAGAAATAAATTTCTAAAATCTGCAGTGCTAAGCTAATTGTTCAAAACTGTGCAAAAATTGTTGCTGAAGGAGGAAATGTACAGCCTCTGACCTTCCGTTTCAGAGGACTGAATTGTAGCAAGTAAAAAAGGAAAAGTAAAACCTAGATAGCTATTTTAAGAGGCTGTAATAAAAGATGTAATCTATTTTTCAATCAACTCAAGCTTTAATAATGTAGCGTAGACCTTCTATTTAAGGTGTGCTATTAATGGGGAGTCAGTCTTGTATGTCCAGTCGTACTTCAGATTTCCAGTTAAAAGGTATAGGATCAAGTGCTTTGGTATTCATATATGAGCTTTAGGCATCTGAAGAGCATAATTAGCTCTGCAGCTTAGATGACATTACACTTCCTTTCCAGTCCCTACCTAGACCAGAACACCACAAAATTACAGCGATTGTCTACTCTTCCTAAGTACAACTGGGGCAAAGCATGTCCATCCACAAAAAGATATTGAGGGAGAGATATTACAGAGAGATGAAGGTGTGGGGCTGGCCACTTTTGACTGGAAGTACCATCTGTTAGTCATCGGAGATGCAGCTGTTTACACATCAGGAGATGTGGCCATTATTTCAGGTGCCACAACCTATTTAGTTTGCATTTTCTACTTTTCTTTGTTTTCTGGCACATTTAGGTTGAGTAAACCTGACTTACTCTTACACTGCCATAAATTAGATGCATCTTAGCTGAAATTGCTCATATTATATGATACTAAACTGTTCTGAGCAAGTGTGCCCAGAATAAGACAGTTATTTGCATGGGTTTTGTTGTTTGTTTGGGTTGTTGGTTTTTTTTGCATTATCACTGAATTTGACTTACAGCTTTTGGAGGGAGACTCTTACTCTGTATCTTGTTCGAGCCTCGATTTAAAAACAAAAAAAGTCACTTGAGCTATGATATTCAGATATTTTTAAAATGAGGTAAAGGTGGTTGTGTATGTGGGATTGGTTCCATCATTTTTATTATGTAGACAGTGTAACGTGTATGAGCCTGTGGTGAATTAACAGTACAAAACTATTAGTACATCACTAAGACCACTTATAATGCATGTACTCTTACACATTACCATAAGGGAGTCTAATAAGTCTAAATCTAGTGAAAATTTCATATTTTGTACATGCAGAACTGATTTTTCAATTACTTCAGACTACAGGGCCTAATCCAAATCTTGATGAAATCTATGGGAGTTTTTCCACAGACTTCAGTAAGCTTTGGCTCAGGCCCCCAGTTTTCAATTTTTCAAATAGATTTGCCAAAAATCTGCAGAGAGCCAGGCACTTGGAAAGTTTTTACTTGCAAAGTACAGCTGGTTTTGAGTTGCACACAGAAAAGTTCCCAGTGCTATTTATTTATCTATTTATTTATTTATTTTTTAAAACAAAAAAGAAATGTTTTTAAAGGTCTTAACTTTAGTAGGTAAAAGAGTGGCTTTAACATTTGAAGCAGAAGTTACCTTGGGTCTTAGTCTCAAATTCTATACTAGAAGGTTATTTTAAAAATGCATAACTACATGATAACAAAGCTTAAAATGACAAGTTTAGCTAAAATTTTCTTGGTTTGTGAGTTTCAGAGAGCCACAGATGTCTGTCCTAATATGTATTTATTTTTTTTTTTTTTTTTACAATGGACAACTACACTGCAATTAAAGAGTAATTCCCCAAGGTTAACTACACTAGTTTGAGAGAGCTTTTGGACTTCAGGGAACGTATTAGGCAGCCAGATCCCTCTGGTGACACAGGGTGGTTTTCACAGCCTCTGGGCAGTTGCATCTCCAGGCTTGGACAGGAGATTGGACAGGCTGAGTGGTTTTAGAGAGCACATCAGCCTAAGATTAAAATAGTGACATATTAAGGCAGCACCTTGTGTTGTGGGAGACAGTCAATGAGGTGTAGAATCTCTCTCACTTTTCCCTTTTTTTTTGGTTGTTTGTTTTTTTTTGTTTTTTTTTTTTTTTTTTTTTTATTTTTGAGTGATCATCTCCAGCTCAGGTAGTATGCAGATCAGGCTGCAGTAGGTACATTGTGAATTGCCCTCCTCATGGTCTTGATGGCCTGTTTTTAAGGAGAAAAAGGGTGACAACTTTATGAATCCGAGTACCTGACATTGTTACGAAGTTGTACATTATCAATATGGAACTTGCAGATTTTTTTTTTCTTATTTTTTAAAGAAGGAGGGCATTTTGGAAGACCAGTCATGTTTATGACTGTTCCACTTTGAGATCTGTTAGTCTACTCATGAAGCTGGTATCGATATTTCAGCTAGTGTTCATATGGTAAGTGAAGGTCTATAAATTAAATGTTTACTTTGCCCCTGTGTTTATCCAGGTCCACCCATCTTTAGTACTTTGATCTGGTATTTGAGTTGGAGAAGGTGATGAGATCAAACATGAGTTACTTCATGACACCGGCAGATTTGAAAGTTTTTTTTCGAAGTGTGTCACTGGCTGAACCACAAACAGTGGTGATAAAAGGGCAAGCAAAAGTGTAAAGCTACATGAACTTTAATCCCTAAGGTTTTGCTTTGATTCAGTTACACTTTGAGGCAAAGATTTAGATCACCCTCTGTTAATTAGAATATTGCTAAAGCACTAATAAGAAAATAATGTGTAGTGAACTAAATAATAATAAATAAAGTACTTTCTTGTAGGATTATAAAAACCTTCAGCAAACTGATAAAAACTGCAGGCTTGATGAGTTTCATGTGATTAACGTGGTAGGCAGCATCTCTGTTGAGTATTTGCTGTGTATTATAAGTGCAAATACCACAGCAGGGGGCATTGCCAGTAACTCTCTGTCTTTTGATGAAAGATGTACTTTATTAATTCTGACCTTAACCAAAGCTTGACTGTTATTCCACTTGAAGAAAACTAGTTAACTGTAAATTAGAGATATCACTGAAAGGGGTATTACATCAAAGTTGGGATATGATTAGGGGGATGTTCCACTGTATTAATTGAGTTTCAATTTTAATGACCTACTGCCTTCTGTGTAACAATAAACGGCTGTGCCACACTGTGTGTTTCACAGAACATTTACTCAGCCTTTAAATTTACCATAAGAGATCAAAGTGAATGTCTGCTGTATATGGATCATGAAGAATGCCTCAATTCAAATGGATGGCTGAACAGAAATAGTGTAACTAGAGGGTAATAAATATTATGAACGACCTTTTTTAATGTAAGTTATGTGGTGCTGAACTATATTAAATTTTATAGTTGCACTGAAAAATCTTTCACGTTTATCTTAAAACTGTATCAGAGTACTGATAAGTATGTGTTTCTTATAGCACTTTTTTCAAATAAACTTTTAAATCAAAACTGAGGGTTTTTAAAAGTAAAAATAATTGCTGGTGACATTCTTGAAAGCAGCTTAGAAATAAATGGATGCTTGAATTACATCTAGGAATCTGTAGAGGACAACTCAGAATAAAGTCTGGCTAAATGATCAGACTATTTCCTTCTAATCTTAAAATCTATTTGAATAGATATTAATTAATAACTCTTGTTTTTTATCTTATAAAAAACGGAGAGGATTTTTTCTAACTAGTCATTAGAGATATTAGGTTGCTGTTCAGGGATGCTTAAATGAAGTTATAAACTGACATTCTTATTTCAGTCAGGTCATTGATAAAGCAGGCAGTAATGTGACAGGAGTTACGCAGGAGATTAAAGTTAGTGGAGTAAATTGTTAGATATTCTGGGTCTGATTACATGCTGCCATAAATTGTTGAGAATAAGGAAATTCTATGGGTAATGTGTAGTAAAATGCAGCCACATATGATGAGGTAACTGAAGAGGTTCAGATCTAGCAAGGACCATATCACAAGTTATAGATAGGATTTTCCTATGTTCCTGTGCTTCTGTATTTCTATCCTAGAAGTCCTTGTGAAGGTAAGACAGGTGACCGTGATGACCGTGGCAGTGAATAACTGCCATGTTTCCCTACAGTGGTCCTGTATTGGCAGATTAATACTTTGCAATTCTCTCCCAGGCTGAGAACAAATTAACTAGTTCTGCCTGATTATTTGTTATTATTGTTTGATTTTGTTGTAACATTTTTGGAAGTCAACAGTTTACCTTGGTAGGATGAAAAAGGAATAGAGGTGTATATAATCAGGATGCAGCATGGTAGGTTGCATTAAGAAATTCTTGGTGGACACAGCAGTCTAGTGCTTCTGAACAGTGAAATAATTGTTTTGATCAACAAGATAAGGGTGAAATCCTTGCCCCACTTAAGTCACTGGGAGTTTTGCCACTGACAATTTAGTCAGGATTTCTCCAATTTACTTGACAGTACTGTATGTTACTTGGATTCGTGTAGTGGTCGTTAACCTTCTGACTTAGCAGAACACGTGAGAGTGAACTGCAAGCAGACTTCTTTCAGAAGTACCTTCAGAGTTTGAATTCATTTCAAGTAGGTCTTCCTTCGGTGTTTGGACAAAAAGGAAGGCACAGAAAACAATTTTTAGCTCATTACAGATTTGGTGTTAGTAGAAAAGAAAACACAAATACCCAATTATGTTCTGGGAGGAAAAAAATTAGGGGATTGTAAAAGCCTTATTTTTTGCCCTGTAACTTTCATGCAATGACGGGAATGTTATCTTCTTGTCTTCAAGTACAGAGATAAAAGTACAAAGAAAATATGAAAACTACATAGATTGATTTCTACTAATTCCTACTGAGCACCAAGTAGGAAACACTCAGCATCTAATGTTAATAATAATGTTAATAATATAATAACTGTACCAAACCCTTTCCAAAGGGTTTGAGCAATTACCACAAAACTTGAATTTGAAATATTTTATTTCCCTTGGTATTATTTTTGTTTCAAATCTTCAGATGAGGAGAAGCTAAGGATGTCTTGGGGAAGACAAGAAATACAAAGAATTTGAATATACCTTATACAATTATAAAAGTAATTAACATTACATTTGATGCAACTGGAATACAAAGAATCTAATGATATGCTACTCCTTATGCTGTAGGCTGTCACAGGGAGGGCCTGGTTTGTAATTGGTTCTGAACAAATTCAGCCATTTATCTGGTGCACAAAAAATACCACAAGTGTTAAGAGAGTTCACAGGATAATATGAACAGTCTGCTGTTAAGTAGCATTTCATGTTAGAGAAAGTGCAGATGTTGCTGCAAGATGTATTATATTTCCATAATCAGTGATAGATAACAAGAATTGTTTAACAATCCATATCCTTATGTGTGCACTTAAGCTATGGGCAGATCGATAAAAAAGCATTAAGCCTGGTGCCAGCTGAAGATATTATACCTGCAGGCTATTTGACTACATAACGGAAACTAAATCTGGATTTCAGTAACTCTATTTAGACAAATCATTATCTAGACAATGTCTTTTCCAATTTCTCTTTTAGTTCTGGGTCATTTGGAAAGGTAAGGCCTATATTCAATCAATGGAGGTTGTTGTTTGGTATTTCTAACAAATAATTTTTCTGAATATGAGTAGTGTATTAATGCAAATGATGTAGTGCTTCATAATAATAATCATTTAATCACTTTATAGTTATTCCTGAGTCCATCTGTGAATCAGTGTTTAGTTATACATAGAAGAAAATTTCATGACCATGTGTTGAAATGACTGCTCAATTAAAATAAGCTTTCTCCAGTCTTTAAAATCTTAAAATGTCTTGTTGTGTACTCACAGACTGTTGAGGGACATGTTGCATTCTAGATACTGGTCTGACTTCATAAATTTTACATGAGGAGGAAAGTATCTATAGGGAACTACTTGTTAAATATGAAATCATGAGCAAAATTTGAAGTTTCAGAACAGGTTGGGGTTAAAAAACTTTTAAACATGATCAGAGTGGACATTGAATCCTAAACATGAATTCTTTCTCTCTCGAGACAGGCTACTATTGCTGTGTTGTACTTGCTATTGTAGATGTGACCAAATTAAAGCAAAGGGTCAGAAAACATTTTTTTTTTCCCAATGAAATATATCCTCGGCCTTTGATGATTCTGTGTATGCAGTCATTAAGCTTAATTTGCAGGGGAGAAGCCAAGACAACTTACAGTTTGTTTTAGTCATTTTGAGTAGGCAAAAGAATCAGAATGCCACAGACCTTCAGTGAGTTTGGCTGTATGACAAATTCTTTATAAGAACACAGACTTTTAATGCAAGGAAATTAAATAGCATGATGTTTACATAGCGGGATTTTTTGTGGGGTATGTGGTTTGTGGGGTTTTTTGGTGTTTTGTTTTGTTGTTTTTATTTAATAGAAATTGTCTCCTATAAAGTTATTCCTTTTAATGAAGGAATTTGGATATTACTGAGATCAGGATGAATTTTGGTGCTGTCAGAGTAAAAGTTGATATCAAGTGAGACAAAAAAAAAAATCAGTCAAAAAGATGCAATTGATTTTTTTATATGAAATATTTCTGCTGTCTAAAAATATAGAGGATAATATTTGACAGTGTTTGTAATCAATTTGACTCTAAAGTATTTAGAATAGCTTTACACATTGTGCACATTGTAGGGACTAAGAAATTGCTAATGCTGTTATTAAGCTTTTGTTAAAACACTCTGTCAAAAGAAATTAATATAAAAGATCATAGGTTTGATGGCAGCAAACTAGTTAAATGATCTTTGGTTTGCCATTGAGATACAGATATTTGGACTAAAGTTAGTTTCTTTCAAATGATGTACAAGTGGGGAAGAAAAGTATGCACAATAAGTTAGTGCTGTGGCTAACGGGTTTAAAGGAAGAAGAGGTGGAATTTAAAAAGAACAAGTAGAGGAGGAGTGGCATTGCTGAAGTATAGGACGAGGAGTAGCCATAGTGCTATTTTAATCAGTAGCTTCATAGGGAAAAGTCTACCAAATAAATTAAAGCATATCCACATTTGCAAGAACCTAGCTTCATTTGAGAATGGTTAGATAGTAAAAGCCAATTTTAAATAAAGTTTGACTTGACTTTCCAAACCATTTAGTGTTTATAGGCTAGAATCCAGGATTCTGGCATATTCTTTTGGCCTAGTGTGTTGGATTTGCATGGCAAGGTTTTGATAGTGGGGGTGCTACAGGGGTGGCTTCTGTGAGGCACTGCTAGAAGCTTCCACCATGTCCCATAGAGCCAGTGCCAGATGGCTCCAAGATGGGCCCGTGCTGGCCAAGGCTGAGAAGAGATTTTTGGTTACACTCAGAGAAGGTCAGAATGCAGTGGTACACAAGAAGCCTGTGATTTTGCTCCCTAAGATAAATGAGAAAAACCTACCCTCACTTTTTGACACTGCCATTACTTCACATCATTACTTCATTTGATGTTATGAAATGCTCTCCAAGACCCTTTGGTCTGGCCTGCCCTCTTCTTCCTGCATGCCTTAGAGATTTTTTTTTTACTTCCACATCCACTAGAAGATATTTCTTTTGCCAAGTCTTGCATCACCAGCTTTCTCACCAGGACAAAAGCAAAGCTTTAGAAAACTCTTGGTCTTTAGATGTGCCACATAATATACACTGTGGTGTAGTTCTTGCAGAAGTACTGAACTCCTGCACCTATGTGAAATGGGGCGCCTCCTTCTCTGTAGACAGTTGTGTTGCATTACTGGAGTTATTTTTGATCTGTTTTCATGTTTAAGAATGGAAGATTTGTTAAAAGAAGGCTTAGATGGGACCTCACACTTCTTGAAATTGCCTGATTATAGTAGGAAAGGAAGTGGAGGGAAGGCAGAACACTGGGAATTTGTGTTACATACATAGAACATGGTAAAATAGCTTTTTCTGTGGCAAATACTGTAACAGGTTGTCCAGAGAGATAGTGGAATCTCTCGTTTGGAGACACTTGGAACTCCTTTTGTCAAGTCCCAGAGCAACATGATCTAGCTGGACCTGCTCTGCTTAAGAGGTTGGACTAAGCCACCTCCAGAGGTCCCTTGCAACAAATTATTTAATTGATTAGTCTCTGTGTGTTTTACTGTTGCGTTTTCAGCTAGATAAGTTTCTAGATCTGATGTATCACACAGCCTCGGGTGTACCTTTGTGCCAGCAGAGGAGATAATGGGGACCATAGAACAGGATGTAGAACGAGCTGCTTATTTTCTTGAAAGCTCACATGACTGGCTTAAAATAGTTGTAAAGCTGCAGCTTAAGATTCAGTTTTATCACTAGAAGAGAAAGAAGTATTTTTATTTTTAATGAAGTGATATGCAGGCATGGAACAATATTATACAAATCAGTAAAAAGCAGCCCTAAACTTCTGTTCTCTCTCTCTTTTTTTTTTTTTTTTTTTTTTTTGATTGATTTGATTGTGCAAAGCAATCTGTAAAATTCTGTCATTTCATTTTTCTCTCCAGTTACAGGTTATTTGTCTAATACTTTTAGTCGTATTCTGAACGGCTGATTTGATCCTTTAGTCTTTTGATTGCTTTGTATAGCTTCTATGAGGTAGACATTTCTAAATTATGGGTTTTTTTAAACTATGCTTTACAAGATTTGTGTTTAATTTGACACAGACCTTTTTTAGCATGTACTGAATTGTACAATACCAACAAAAATATGATTTGGAAGGGAAGAGAAGTAGGGGTTACCATTGTCATACAACTTTCACTTTGTTGTTTAGCAGATATCAGGGCATCCAGTCACAGTTATTGAAACAGTTTTTTAAAATGAGTAACCTCTTGTCCCCGTCGGACCACAGATGGTCCTTAAAAACTAGACAGTTGATTGAGAATTAAATAAGCATAAAGCATAAAAGTAGCTGACTGAGAGCATCTCTGTATTATTCTTGCTCTGTCACTTACTTCATTTATCATCTTGGACAGTAGCAGCAGTGTCAGCTTTTAAATAGGATGAAACAAAACAGTTAATCCTCTGCCTTCCTATATAAAAAGCCACTATTTTCAGACATAGCATTTTATTGTGAAAACAGACCTTGCTTTTTATCAAAAAAAACCCCCCAGGTTGGATTTGAACGCAGTTCTCCCTAAATATCCATTATCTTCTAGTGGATGTAATTCATTTGATGACATTGGCCAAATTTGATCTTCCCCTTCTCTCTGGAAAGTTCAGTGCCAAGGTTCACGTGAGTTATTGGAGGTTTTGGGAAGTGTGTTTTCTCATAACTTCAGATACCGTGTGTTTGGTAGAAAGGTACTTGGAAGCTTTGTACCCTTGTTTCTCTTTAAGGTTTATCCAATGAAACACCCCAATCTCCTGGCTACTTCTGAAAATACTTGCAGAAAATACAAAATGTTTGCTTCTATTAATAAAGTCCTTCATTCTTAGACAAGAAGAAAGGTCCAAAGTAGCCCCAGTAATGGAACTTCACTTTCATCTTTCAGTTGTATCATTTTCAGAACATTTGAACATTATTGAATTTAATAAAATTGCATAATTTACACAGATATAGGTGTAATACTAGTGAAATAATGAAAATCTATGCAGTTGGTAGATTAAAATTTGCTGAATAGGAAGTTCTTCTAAACAAAGGAAAAAATTCTGTCTGCAGGATAATATATTATTTTAAAGTATTACATACAGTTCTGTGCTAATTTCCTCCAAATAAACTAGATTAATTAAATGGCATTATGATACTAAATGGAGCCAAAGTTGCCTTTTTTTTTTTTTTTTGATTCCTCCTAAAATCAATCCCAGTTATTTTAATGTCTTAAAAGGTTGAGCTGGTGCAAGACAATTCTTGGATTTATTTGGTCAGTGGAGTATACAGCAAATGGAGTATTACATGTTAGTGGGATTAGAGTAAGTATAAGTAATGTATGTTTCCTATTGCAATGTTGGAGCAAAGATAGGTTATTATCACTTGATTTTCTTAGCTCCTAGTACAATTAATAAAAATCATAGTTGATCATTAAGTAAAAGTGAAGGTTTTTTAGACTAATAGTGTGTTAGTCAGGTTTTGCATGTTATGGACAAATCTAATATTTGGGTACAACTGAGAAAGTCGAAATTTACAATATATGAAAACAATGGGCTATCTTTGATATAACTAACAGAAAAGCAAATATTTTCAGCAAAGGTTTTATTTCAAGTATGGAAGGGAACTTCTGCATTATAAAAATTAGTATTTTCTTTCTGTCTTATGAATACTTTGATTTCCTAAAGGATCTACCCAAAGGATCTATATGCTGTTTATCTTGGAAAGGCACCAGGTAGATGTTTATTGGGTTTATTTCAATAACATTAAAAGAGGATGCTTGTATCCATGTTTATTTCATCACTGAATTGCATATTTCCAAGTAGTATCTGGAGATACAGAACAGAGGCTAGTTCATTACCCTCTTAAAAATACAATGTCTGACTACTTGCATCAAATTTCAGCACTTGCCATTTTATATTTTATAGTCCAGTGTCTCTCTGAATGTATATTTAGTAAGTTTGCTTTCCAGATAACCTTGGGAACCAGAATTGTCAGAACTTGGGGTTTTAAGCATTTACAATATCACTGCTAGTTTTTTATTTAAATATTTTCAGTGATGCTTTGGTCCCAG
This sequence comes from Podargus strigoides, assembly GCA_028020825.1. Lineage (NCBI taxonomy): Eukaryota > Metazoa > Chordata > Aves > Caprimulgiformes > Podargidae > Podargus > Podargus strigoides. The sequence continues at coordinate 8,761,997 of CM051623.1, read as the reverse complement.
AATATTTGCATTTTTTATTTTCCACTGTGAACTAATGGTTTACTTCCAAAAGCTGGTTAAAGTAGCCAGGGAGCCTATTTTTTTTTGTGGTCTCTCATATTAACTTTGAATACTGTAAAAATATTGTCAGATAAATAGAGAATAGTAATTCATTAATGTCCTAATGATTAGATGACTACTCATAATTAGTTAACAGATAATTGGGTAGTTTCAGAGTACTAATAAATAAATCTATGTCTGTTTTGCCCTATATTCCCTGCGTCTTCTCTTTGGAGGGGGTGGAGGGGATGGGGAAAGGAAAGAAAAGAAATTCCTCATTCAGAAGCTCTATTTCTGTTTTAGAAGAAGGTAATTTATTCCTATTCATGAATACAATTGTTTACCTCCACAGTTTCTGTTCAGGGGTTGTTCAAAGCCCTTGCTCTCTTGGTAGCCAGAAACCTAATTTCAAGTCAAAATTAATTTAAGATGAATTCCTTCTTGTTCTAAGACTGTCTTCCATTTTTAGCCCTCTTAGCTAAGCAAGACTGGTTATCTCCTTGTGTGTCAGTAAGGTAAGTGATTCCTATATGATCTTAGTAACCTTGAGCTGAATTTTTCCAGGTTTATTTAATCTGCCATGAACATGGTAACACAAATTGAACATATTATTCCAGATGTCTTACCAGTGCCTTGTTTAATAGTATTACTGCTTTCTTGATCTTTATTTGGAACATTATCAGGTGGATTTTAGGATTTCATTCACCTTTTTCATGGTCATCACACTAGAGCCGGTTTCTCTTATCATCCTGTGATTATTTCTGTGGGTTTTGTATCTTCTTTTGTTTCTGTAACACCATCATTTCTGGTAATACTAATTCCTCTCAGAATTAAAGCAACTGCAATCGAAACCTGGTCTTGGTATTCTGTAGCTAAAAATTGACATTTTGTGCGTTAATCTACTTTTATAATCCTTTTCCAAATTGACCAATTCTGTAGACTACTCTTTCAGTAGCCCATCCCAATAGTGCTATGAAGTATTACTCTACCACTTTAATTTTGCCTCTCTGAGCAACATCTATCCTTCAGTACCTACATTTGAGTCCCAGTTACTAGTCCCCTGTCTTGTGTTATCCGTATACTATATACCTGATGTCAGTAGTTTTTGTTCCTGTATTCTCTTGTCCAAAATCATGCATTAGCATGCATCTCTCATGCTTTTTCTTTTATTTCACTCAGTTTCTGATCTGAATTAGGAGTAAGACCTTCATTAACTCTTTCTATCTGACTACTGTTCCATCAACGCTGTCTCAAACATACAAAACACCTGCATAAGAAGGCCTCTTGAAGCAAACTGCATTATCTTTTATTTCACATTCACAGCTGGGACAAAAATTCCATTTTCACTAACCTGCATTACAGAGCTTTCCCTTGTTGTTAAGAGCTTGTAAATAGTGTTTTGCTTAGGTCAGTGTGCCTCCGTCTCCTTGAAATAGTTGCCTGTTCCTCTGAACCAGTCAAAAAATATTCACCTTGAAAGTCTTGCAGTGTGCTTGTGTGACAGAACATTTGTAACTCGTAGGTTGCAAAACTGCACACCACACCACAAACATTTACTGATTCTTCAACTTCTGGCTGCAGGGAATGAGGACTTGCTCTTTTTTTCACTAATAAGTCCAAAACTTGTGTGTGTTCACATATACATATGAATATATAGTGTCTATATATGTCCATCTTCAGCTTGAAGAATGCTTTGTGTATGTGTTCCAGGAAATAGAAGTATTATAAATGGGAGTCGGAGCACAATATTTCTCTAAACTTTTTAGAATGATGAATACCAGGAGCGTTTGGTATCAAAGTTACAACAGTCAATTTTAGTCCATCTCCTTTCAATGTACACTGAAGAAAGATTAGAGACTACATAAAGAAAATATTGTTAATATTTTTTTGACAAGCATGCTCTGGAGATCCCAGCTGCTCTGAACATTGACATTCAGGTTTTCTCTTGCGGTGTGTTGGCAAATAGAAACCAGATCTGATAGTAGAAATTCATTTGAGTATATTTTTAGAGAAAATAATTAGGAAAGTATTTATAAAAGGGAGCATTACCTATTTACGTTTTTGATGTAAATTAGCAAAGAAGTCTGAAGATGTAGTTTCCTCACCACTGTACATTACTGAAACAATGCAATGAATGCAAGCTCTGTTGAATCGGAAGAAAGTCTTACTGAAAACAAAATATTTGGTATCAAATTATTTATATATTTAATTTACATATCCTAATATATAGGTATACTTATGTGCAGAAAATCAATTTATATATGTAAAACAAAACTAATAATGACAAAACCTTTCATATTCTTCTTCTCTCCAAAAGGGCAGTATGAAATTCAGTTTGTTACTGAATGGAGAATGTTGTCCTGAAAATATGTTGATGACAATATATTCTATAACTTCTGCTGCTGCTCTGTTTAAGCATTTTGAAAGAAAACCTTTTCTAGTTATGCTAAATGAAAGCTACACTTAGTGGTACACTGAATGTGGGGAAGAGGATGTGAGACTTGGTCCACAAAAACCACCAGGTGTTATGTGAGGCAGTGTACTCGGAAAAATAGAATGATTTTTGTTGTTATAGTGTTTGTCAAGAGTTGATATTCCCCTTGAAAAGTTCTTGTTATAAGCTGACTTTTTTTTTTTTATGCTGTTACATAAAGGCAGATGGAAGTCCTCCAAGCACTATGAAACTCATAACAATTATTCCTCCTAGCACACACCAGAACAGAGCATGTTTTTCAGCCAGTCCGTGCTCATCAGGTGAATAGGTTGTTGGATGGAACTGTATACTTACATTGTCAAAGCACAACTGTCAGCATATATCCTTTGTTCATAGCGAGCAACAAATGACTTTTGGTAGATAGTGAATGGCATTATATAGTTTATTGTTATTGAATTCTCAGTCCTGTATTAGTCAGGGTACTACTGAATGTTGATTTTGATTGTCTTCTTGGCTGAATGTTCAGTAATGCTGCTTTAATGAAAACAGCTGTTAGATCTGTTCTTAGCAATGTGTTTCCCAATGCCATTCATATGACTTGCTTACCACATGCACTGAACCTCATCCTGGAAGAATGACCAAGACAACCTGACAGTTTAAACAGCATAGTTGCTTCCATAAAGAAGTTATACTGCCAAAGTACCCTGAACTTCTTAAGTCAAGATTTCACAAATTCGGGGATGTTGAAAAAACTTGAATGGCCTACAAGCTCAAACAGAAGCTGCAGAACTGATGAAAATTATCTCTGCATAGCTCTCAATGCAAATTGTGGCAACTTATTGTAGGGCAAGCTATGGAATTTGTGAACTGGAAGTTTTGTTAAGAAACATTTGAGTAAAATGAGTAAAGCAGAACAGTCTGGTATGTTTCTGTGTACTCCCATTGAAAATATGTTTTGGTGAGCTTCAGTGACCTTGGACTGCATATTCAGTTGATGTGATTTTTCATTCATTTATTATTCTAATGGAATGTAATACAGAAATATTTTCCATGATTTCATTTAGTTTGGTTATGTCAAATCAGGCACAAAACAATGGAATTTTTTAACTGCATAGTTATAGCCATTCTATTAGACTTGTGTGATGTTCTGAAATCTCTAACTGATTAATTAGTGACTCTACATTTTTCTAATGAATATCTGAAGTAAACCAGGACTATTTTCTACTCCAAATTGTAACTGTGTTCATTATCAGACACCCATTTAGAAAAAAAAATCCGCCTCCTTTTTTCCACCTCCTCACATTTTGACTCTCTTGCTGCCAAAGTCTACTCAGGAAGCTTTTGTTTTTCTTCTTTCTGTAGACTCTTGTAAGAGTTAATTTCTGAGGAAAATGAAAACTTTATGCGTAGTTTAGATTGTGATTGAGTGGAAGAGAAAGAGGAAACCCGAACAATCTTTCCCTCCAAGTGCCTTTTCATTTTTTAGATGTATACTACTTTTGTTTTCCTGTTTTTCAACTTAGAGCCATGTTAAAATGTGTTAAAAACATGGTGATAGGAACCTGTAGGAAAACTGTCAGTGCTTAATTTTTGTTCAATATGTATTATATGTTTGTGTTTCCTTTGGGTGTGGGTGTCTTTTTCCAACTTCAGAACCAAATGTGTTACAAAAACAGATGTAGTGAAAATAAACAAGAGAAGTCTCATTTCCTTTGGTGAACAAAGTTCACAATTAGCCTGAGTGTAATTTTGTGTGTTGTACCCTATCAAACAGTTTCGCTGACCAAAGTTTGCTTTCTTGGATTTATCACAACTGATAAAAGATCTGTCATGTCAGACAAGAATTTAGCTACACAGTAAAGACAGAAAGAGTGGGTCAAATGTAATAATTTATTCTAGATGTTATTCCTGCCAGCAATTAATGGGGAAATTCATTTTATGAAGCACTGTTTACAGACTGACATCTGGAGAACTTCTCAACTTGGATCATTTCCAGTGTGTAGATTTATGTATTACTATTCCTGCTTCTCTTTTCCCTTTTTTTCCTTAAATATTTCATTTTTCTGATTTGTGCCATTCATTTAATTATGAATGAATGTAAATTATTCTGCTGCTGTGATTTCTTTTAGGATCCCAGGTGCATGAAAATTTTAAATGCTTGCTAAAATGGACGTTCAGTGGATACTTTTTTGGAATGTATACAGAGATATACAAGAATTCAAAGAGGCTTTTTTACTAAGTTTCTGTTAGTAGACACCCTCAGTAGAATTCCTGCAGTTTGAAATCAAAAAGTTTGGAGTCCTAGCAGGAAAGATTCATTTTTTCAGATAGCTGTCTGAGTTGTGAAATGTTTTTTGAATTGCAAAATTCTGGTCTACTGTGGTTTAAATATTATATTCAGTTGTGTATAGTTGTGCCTTATCATTTCTTTTTTAGTCTAAAGAAAGTTTATGAATTACTTTGAATGTTTCAGTTCTTTCGGTCTGACAATTGTCTTAGTGTGGTCTCCATTCCTTTCTTCCTTTGGAGAATCATAGCATGGTGTCAAGGGTATCATTACATCGAGGATGGGTACTCATGCCTATTGGAGCAAGAAAATGGAGTTTGCCATTGGTTCCATTGGAAGAAACAGATACCACTTACGCTGATGCAGGTTTATGTGTAGATGAGCGTCATCATTCTACCTAGTCCAAATTCTAATTGTTTCTTCGGTTAGAAGGTAACACTGATATTAAAAGAGTAAGATAGAAATGTGAGGGTGCAAATACCTTGATTGTGTAAGCCTTGTTGCTTCAAAAGAGTAAACATGTCACTATTATATTGCTTTCTTGTCTGATCATTCATTTAAATAACTACTGGCACAGGAGTTCTGGTGAAATCCTCAGTGCTCTGAGCACGTGGAATGCCTTTATGAAACAATATTTAAAGTATTTAAAAAACAGTTCAGAGGGAACAGTTATTGGTATCCTTGCAGAAGTAAGAAATAATTACTATTTATTGATGCTGATACTATTGCTCTGTGTATTCTGTCTACATTTTCTTTTGATGTAAAATAGCCTGTCACTGGTACTATTTCAGTCCTCACTATTCTCTGTCAAGAAAATAAAATTATGGAAGAAGTGAGTTTTGCTTTTAATTTTAATAACTTCTGATATCAGATGACAAGCAAATCTTAACAAATCTCTCGCATCAAAATCAAGAGCGGGAAGTCTTGCTTCCTTTCAGCAAGTAGTGTGTTGTACCTAAGGGCAAACAGACCTTTTCCGACTCTTATTCAGTTACTGTCAGCGCTGATGACTAATGAAATATTTTGGCATCAAAAGCCATCAATTCTCAAGGTTATGTAAGTTACAGAATTTCAGGTTTCAGAATGAACGTTGTAAAAGTTCTTTTGTTTCCACTTAGAAATTCAATAGATGCTAATTGACTTGGTGAGTTTTCACTCATGCTGTTACAAAATGTTATAAAACCTTTTAAAATGTATGATGCCATTCTTAATAGTTCTTTTGTGCAAGAAACCTTAATTTTATATCCTGTGTTTTCAGATTACTGTTCAATAGGGTAGATTTTATCTGAAGAATAAGAATGAAAAATATCTAAATTGACTTTTAAAGCAATGGTTTTCATTTCATCGAATCTCATAGTTTACATTTTAGTCACAATTTGCAAATGGGAACAGAAGTATTAGTTTACAGATGTTTATTTTCATTTAGGGTGTAGGTACATTTATATTTAATGCAATGTCAGACATTGCCCCAGTGTTACAGTATTTTAATATTAAGACATTTTTCTAATTTGCTATTTTCTGTTTCAGTTTCATAGCAGGTATCTTAAATATCTGAAGCTGTCATGGATCATAAGTCTGCACATTGCTGACACTTTCACTCTTAACCTTCCTTTGTAACTGAAAAAATTTGCTTGCTCTAGGTCAAACATAAAACCAATCATGTATCTTATACTTTCTGTCAGGGTGTATCTGGAGTACCGTAGCTTGTGTCTTTTCTCTTCCTTAGGAACAGTGGATGCTGTATCAATTCTTCATCTGGTAGGAATGAGTGTTTTCACGGGCTTCACTGGAGCTGCCTTGCTTTACTGTAGCTAGGCAGTGTGGTACAATTCTGCAGGACATGGTGCATTTGTTTTGCCAGTGCTTCCATAACTGCTGGGAAATTGCATCTCTCCTAGTTGGGAATGCAACCTTATTTTCAACTATCTTACTCATTTAGTTTGTAAGGAGAGAATAGCCTGTGTTGCTACAAATTGGACACACCAGTTAAGGGGCCTGGAGTAGAACTTTTCAAAATAGAACAACTCTGACATAAAGGTGAAAGGTCTGTGTGCTCCGTGGGGAGTTGATGTGCTGTTTATAAACACGTGCTTTCAGAACACAATAGATAAGTACATGGATTTGTTTGCTTGCTAGTGGTGATCCTGGGAGGGCTATGAGAAAGAGATGCAGCTCAGCTGTGTGCTGTATTGTTGGCAATGCACTTACTGTAAGGCCATGTACTTGCTGTGGAATAGTGACACATCCTCCAGCATCCTGATCACAGCTGTTTTGAAATAAATTTACATCGGCCTATTCCACTGCAGCTATCTTCAGGTGATATCACTAGATTATCCCTCTCTTCATATTTTAAACATAGGCATTTAAACACTTTTGAAGAGAAAGCTGTAAGTCATTGTGTTCTCTAATGAGCTACTTATAAAGCAATATTGCCAAATACAAAGAATCTATTATGCCGTACGTCCTAAAATCACTTGAGTAAGGCATTGCCAGTGCAGTGTGTTATTGGACAGTGGAACTGTCCCTGTGCTTCCATATATCTAGCATTAAGTAATAAAAATACTGTATTTAATAGCCCATCCAAAAAATATCATAGTGTCATTCTATGTGGCAAGCTAACAATCTTCATAAAGTTATTTAATTCACACTTAATTGCTTTTATTACAAAACTAGCTCCCAGTAATCTGATCTTTAACACAAATCACATTATTTCCATCTTTTATGTGGAACCAGTTTTATGCATTCTGTGGTCTGAATACATTCAAATTTTTTTCTATCCAGCATAAAGTAGTAGAGAGACGTCATTAAGGCATAATCAGCCTTCTAGACAATGGTAATAGTTGTCTTTAATAAACATTTCTGTGAAATGAAAGTAAAGACTATTTCAGTTTTATATGTTCCTGACAGCTAATTTATCACCACTTTTCCTTAATTATGCCCCGGTGAATTCATTTTATTACATAAACACCACATTAAGGCTCTTCCATTTTCAACTAGGTGGCTGTACTACAATCCCAGAGTCTGATTTAGAGGAAAGAACGGTTATACCCGGCTCCACACCAACGTTTCACAGTCACGGACAGATCGCGAAGCAGAAAAACAAGCCTGGTAAGAGAAGGAAAACTAGTTTGTTTTACTTAGAGATGTACAACTCATCTTTTCAGAATGCTTATGGACATATGAAACAAACAACATATATTTCAGCCTTTATTAGCATAATTTTCCATTTTTCTTGTGCTAATAGTACAATGTATAGGATTTTGAGTTTATTCAGCGTCTTCTATCAAGAATATTTAAACTGTAGAGATCAGTCATGGAGTTAAATTACTTCACAGTTGAAAGATTTTGTGCAACATAATTCTTGAAGAAGATTCTTGCGGGTTTTATTCATGACCTCTTCCACAGAGGCAAAACAAAACAGGGCATTTTGATGTAATAAACTCTTTTTTTTTTTTTTTTTTTTTTTCCTGCAGTATGGTGGTTAGACTTTGTGCCAGCTGATTAAAAATATGATCACTACTTATCTTTTGTGGGGAGACTTTCTAGAATTTCAGAAAAGTATTATTGGCTATAATAAAATGAAATTATGCTGGCTATAAAATATGCTGCATATAGTGATGACACATTTTCTGGAAAGACTTCATGCTGCTGGGAACTGTGATACAGTGTTAACATACTTTAAAAGCAGCACTGTAAAGTAGTGTATTGCAGTTTAATAAAGTGCTTGGTGAGCTCTCAGGCTTTTACTGCAGCTATCTCCCATTTTGTTTACTAAGTTGTACCTTCACTCTCTTTCCTCCCTCATGGTCTCATTTTGCCCTGTAATGTTAATTTTTAAATGTATTTGAATGTTGTTTGTAAATCAGATGTGTTCATTATAGATGGGTGTTGAAGTTGTGTGGCTTAGAGGTTGCAGCCAACAATAGCCAGAAATAGACAGAAAGTCTTTATACATCTGCAAAAACGAGCTAATTGTGTGTTTAAAATGCATTCTGCTGTTTGTTTGCCCAGCTAACTGGCAGGGAGCTGGAATATATAGTTAATTGCAATAGCAGAAGTTACATTAGCAAATTTTTAATAGTGGGCAGGGGAGAAGGATATCTAATGCAGCAATGTGTCATTTAAAACTCAAAAATGACTATTTACTCACAAAAATGACCTGAAAAATCCACTGAAGACCTAGAGCTTTGACTTTCTAGAGTGCTAATTACTTGCGGTCCCTGTGGACTTCAGGTCATAAGACCTGAAGCTGTTGAAGTTGGCATACGTTTAGTTTAATCTTTGTCATCTGGATATATTAAGTACCCTCCTGGTAACGTAAAAGTACATTGTCTCTCTGATGTAGGATACAATACTGATCAAATTCCAACTTCAGGCAACTAGACCAATAAATCAAGAATATATGGCAGGCAATCCCTCTTCTTTGTCTGGTGCTCCATTCTTCTGATCAAGCACATATTTGCCCTTTAAATAGGTAGTGTTGTGCTATGTTTAAATAACCTTATTGCTAAAAGACTGGCACAAGAGGAACAGTGTACAAGTGTATTCATGAGATCCAGAAACAGCAGCATGGGGACCTGCATATTCTATTGTAAGTCTTAACCCATGATAAAAATTGAGACTTACATCACATAGCTGGATGTTGTTGCTTTGTAACTATAAAAGGCACAATGAAAACTTTGAAAGCTTTAGGAAAATCTTTAGGCTTTCAGCCATGCGTAATGCCAGTGAATTTAATTCACACACAATAAGAATTGACTGCCCTCTACCAGTTAGTGCTGCACCATGGAGAGCACCTAGAATATCTGCCACTGAGCCGTTCGGCAATTCTAATTGCTACAATTGTAAGAGCCAAGGGAGCTACTTAAACCCTAAGGTAACACTAGGCATGCAATCACAGCATTGCAGTGTTTTTCTGTGCATGATATTTTTGTCCTTATGTCTTGCTCAGGCACCAGAGACTGCAGCAAGACAACAGTGATTACAATGAGCCCTCAAAGAATATTTGTTGTGTCTTAAGTTTCTTTCTTTTTTTTTTTTTTATGAGTTTGCAATCAATTTACCTATGTCCAGTCAATAAAAGATAAAAGGGACAAAGTAGAGTAAAAATTCTTTTTCTTGATATATTTTCCTTCATTTCATGAGAGAGTTCAAAATAGATTTTGATTTTAAGTTGAGAGGCTTTGTGTTTTTTTTCTTCTAGATGACTTCTGTTATTCTTATCTCTAGCCGTAGAGGTAGTTTAATGGCAATGCAAATTTATACTGGCTTTACAGAGTCACAGAGAGGTAGGGGTTGGAAGGGACCACTGAAAATCATCTAGTCCAACCCCCCTGCTAGAGCAGGGGAAGCTAGAGAGGTTTCTGTGTTTAGCTAATGTTTTTCACTGTATGAGCTGAACTGATATGCCATGCCTAGGCTTCTTAATGTTCTTTACCAAAAAATTCCCACGGTTTAATGATAGAGGTTTAAATAAATAAAAATAGATTAAGGCTCCAACACCAAAAAGCTCAAAACTGAAGAGAAAAAAAAAAAAGGGTCTCTTCAGCTGTACTTTAGTATCACCATGGGCATAATGGTTGATATCCCTGTGTAGGAGACCTGAAGAGAAACATGTCTAGTAACAGATTGCATTCACAGAGGAAGATGGAAATCAAAGGAATAAAATGAGATGATTGAGTTCAAATATTCCAAAGGATTCTGTAGGTCATGGACAAACTTCAGCTGAATGTGGTGGACCACCATCCATTGGAATGGAGTGAGGAGTGTAGTTACATACATGATCCATCTGGTGCCAGACCAAATCTTAGCAACAGGATTTTGAATTGCATTAATAGTTATGCACCATGTAGTGCAAAACACCACCACCAACAACAACAACAACAAAAAAAAAGAGTAATGAAGTTGCCTTAGAGGGAACATGTGTATTTCTGTATTAGAACAAAGGGTGAGCTCTGATTTCTTCCACTGGTACGTTGTGCTCAAGTAGGACAAAACTCAAGCAGTTCTCAAAGGTACAGTCATAGAGGCAGAAAAACAAAGCAGAACAAAATGCCTTATCTACTGAAGTGTGAGATCTGAATTGCAAAGGTCTCAGCAGGAAGCAGTGGGGATTCCTGGCTGAGAAAGGAAGAAAGAAGTCCTCTCAGAGGTGTGCTGTACTTGGACACTGACTTATAGTTAAATTGCTTGTGTGTGTAAATCTACTGAAGAGAAGTGCTGTCGAGAAGGCTGGAAGGTAAAGAAATGGTTAGCAAAGGAGGAAGCCTCAAGACTAAGAGGGGAGACCTGAATTCTGTGCCAGACTCTTTGAGCTCCCTATGTCTGTTATTACTTATTATTATAACAGTAGTTACTGCTGTGATTGCTGCTTGCATAGATGATGTTGAGTTAGTCCTGAGCTAGCGAACTCCAGTATCACTAGTAATCTACATGTGACAGTATGGCATTGAACCCTGGCTGTAGAATTTACAAAAACTGAAAATAAATTCCCAACAGTTAATTTACATGAAACCCTTTCTACTAATAAATATCTGAGCTTGCTCATCTCTTGCTAGTGAGGTGTAGTATGTGGTGTATGGAGTTGACTGCCAGTCACTGCATTGTACGCTACTGTGCTCTTTGGACATGCTGAGAATTTTTAAAAACCTCTGGAATTTCATGAGTAGATGTAGACCTAGGAAAGAGATCACTACCTTAAATATGTTTTATGAGCTATGCCAAGAACTGTGAGTGAAATGAGGGACTAAGACCATAGCTGTGCTATGAGAAGGTATGCTGTAGGGTAGCATCCTGCCAGACCTTGCAAGCTATCTCGTACAAAATATTATTTTGAGATTTTCCAGGCAGCTGCTAAGCATGTTAATAAGGCTTTTAGCTTTATTTGGGATAGTTATATAGGACAGCAGGAAATGACATCTAGTAGTCATGCTAGAGAGAATGAATGGTTCTGGCCCAATCACAGAGTCTCTTTGGAAGGGGAATTAATGGTTGCATGATGTGTTCTTTTTATTGCTGAAATACTTCACACTGATTTTTTATCTTATTTATTTTTTTCTCATCCAAGTGTGTTGTGATCCCATAGTAAAGAATGGGATCAGGTTCATGGTATTTGAAAGTTAATGATATTATTGCAGTTGTAGGAGTCGCTTCTTGCCAATGGCTTTTGCTTTGAGTGGGTACAAAAGTACTCCCTTGAACATTCTCTGTTCCAGTGAATGGAAAATAATTCTTCCTGCTTTACCCCCTCAAGGCACTGAGTCTGTGTGCATTGCATTTGGAGGAGTAATGTTAGCATGATATATCTCTCCCTGTTAGCTTTGATCTTGGTGTTTTGGTTAGAGTGAGGACAGAACAGCACAGATTTCATTGTGGGCTGCACAAGCCTCGTGGAGAGTTTAAATGTAATTGGAAATTGAATTCACTTTGAAGTCTCTGTTGTTACATCATTACTTTTTCCGTGAGCTCACAGCTACAATAGCAATACAGATATGCTGAGCTCTGCTGCAATCACAAGTACAAATGCAGTGGTTGTAGACTCTTGTCATGTAGGTCTTGTGGACTTCCTTTCTCTTTGTTATGCTGTTCCCCCTGTCTTCCATTTTCTCCTTTACAAGTTATGAACTTCTTACTACAGTTGCAGTCTACTTCAGTGAGTGGTTTGATTTCAAGGAGAAGGTTTCATAAGTTTTAGAATGTAGTAATTAATGGACATTTGCAGAATTCCACTTCAAGTTCTCCCTTAATATTACTTACATATTTCTGATGAAATGAGTTGAAAATGTGGTTCATAGCAAGTAAGTAGTTCTTGTACATGCTGTCTTTTTAGAGATATCTGTAAGGGAGACAGTGAACAATCTTAAAAGAACTTTTCTCTGAACAATTAAACTGTGCTGGAGATGAGCTCTAGGATGAAATAATGACATATGTATTTATCAGGATATAGCCCTTAAAGTGAGTATTTTGTATTCCTCATATGCTACTGCTGCATGCTACTTACTGTGAAAGAGTTTCCCAAGATGTATTTTTCTAACCAATATTCCTACTGAATATTTTAGATGGAAAGGGTCTGGTTGCTCTTTTATGAGTAAAGAGTTTTATGGTAGCAAACATAAGTAACTTCACTAAGATGATGGAAAGTTAGTATGAATCAAAGAATAATTGGGATTAAAAAATGTATCTTTGTTTTCTTTGTTGGGTTTGTTTTTTGTTGGTTTTTTGTTTGTTTGTTGTTGTTGTTTTTTTTTTTTTTTGTGTGTGGAACAATGGTGCAGGTTACCTACTTTGTAGTTTCATTAGTTGCTCAGGATTTTACAACACTGGGAGTCAGTTTTGTCAAGTGTCATGTCATGCAGCTGTTGGAATTTTCACAACTTGTAAGGCTTGATTTTCCTTGTAGAATCTTTCACCAAAGATCCAGTAAATCTATCCTGTAAATGATCTAACTAAATGAAAAAAGTTATAAATATTTGAGGGAAATGTTTGCCTGACTGCCATGATAACTCAGAATAATCATTCTTCCTGAGAAAGCAACAGAGAACATAGCCCAGTATTTACATTTATTGTTTCAATACACTGAGATGCTATTCATGAGACCAAAGGTTTGACATTTGCACTCGCTACTGTTCTGCCACTGTTTTTTATTAAATTCTTTGTATTTTGATACCATGGATATATTTAGATGACTTAAAGACTAAATTTCAAAGTTCTGATCTTGTGATTATATTTAGTAAAGTAAATAAACTTTCGTAGTTTAATACTTATAGCATCTAAGACCAAAAAGTGTCACAACATTTATATTTATCTACTGGAATAGATTTTTTTTTTATCTGTCTTTAATTCAAAGCACCTGGCTTACTATTTCTGATTAAATACACAGGCAGCTATACATGAATGACTGAGGTTGAGATAAAACTCCAGTAAAATAAGACATTCTGAGCCAAAATACCCTCCCAAGTTGCACCCAGACATTGCACAGCTGCACATCTTTTCCTACAAGTTCTACTTAGTGTATTTTGTTTATTTTATTTGTCACTTTATCTACAGCATTTCATGACAATGTTCAGGTAGGTGTTGCGGGTGGTGTTGAAGAAGGTCTTTCAACTTCACCCTTCTAAATAAAGATTGCTGTCCTTATTATGCCTCGACAGTTTTGGGAACTTATCACATGATTGCAGCCCAGAAAGATGCTTGGTTACACAACCGTGTGTAAATGACACTTGTTAGTAGATACGGTTGCAACTATTTTTCATTAAAGAGTCTAGCCACATTTGAGCTATGTGCTTATTTTTTCTTGTGAATCGTAATTTACATGAATACACAACTATGTCAAACTGCCATCCATAAAGTAACTCATCACAAAGTGATCTAATGTCAGATGAAGTTTTGCAATAGTTTTTCACTCGTTATTTTAGAAAGGAGTATTCTTAAACTCTTGGCTTTGTGCAAACACTTAAATGGTAAAGAGCTTTTGGATATAAATTGTTGCCAGCTATCCCCACTGAGACTTTTTATTTTTGTACTATACTGTTCTTAATATTATCTTTTACCGACACAAATAAGCAGAGACGTATTCTTGAATTTGTTTTGAAGGGTGTTTAAATATGCTGTAAAAACTCTAAAACTAGTCTATGAAGGATTTCTATTTGCTCTAGATCAGACATACATTATTTATGTATTGGACTAATAACTGCAGTAAATTTTCAATGTCCACAAGTAAGATACAGGTGGCCTTACCACTGTTATTGTAATTATCATCGTTTGCTATGCTGGTAATCATTTGGATACTGATATTCTTGCCAATTATGGCAAAAGTATTTTCAACAGACGTAGCTAAGCAATTAACTTTTTCAGATTAGACAGTATAATAGGAGATAATTCAATCCTAATACTGACAGTATGGTACATTAGATTAAATAAAAGGGAAATGTATAAATTAAGCTAAAGATCATTTTGGAAAAATGTGCGTGCTGTCTGGAATAGGATTTCATGCCCATAATGAGCTTTCAAAACAATCGGTTGGATGAATCAGTACTGTTGGCAATGCAGATCTCTCAGCTGTCCATGGCCACAGTTTTGAACCTGAACTTGTCTGCAGTTTAGTTACTACACTCACGACAAAAGTAAGAACAACAGGTTTGACTTCAGACTTATTTTTTGAAAAATCATTGAAGGATCAGTTAATGGTGCTTTGAGGGGGTAAATATGCCTCTGACAGTTTGAGTTCAGTTTCAAGCATTTTGACAAGTGAGTTGCAACACAGTAGTTTGTACTTGAGCTAATAAAGAGTCTTGAATTAGAAAAAAATCTGGCAAGATGCTGAAGCCAGTGATGGCCTCAGGTAAGAGAAAGCTCCTTCAACACCTAACTGTACTAATAGCTCACTTATGTATTTCCCACTCATGTATTGTAGTACATTGACACCAGATCCTTGTTTCTTTCAGTATGGACATTGCTCTATGATAGGAAAGATACCAGAAGCCAGCAGTTGGCCCCTCCTGATACTTAAAAATTGCTAGACTAATTGTTTCCACAAGAAAAGGTGCAAAGAAAATCACCAGGCTACAAAAAGCCTGTTTTTCTGGAGAGAGCCGGAGAGATTTATGGAGGTTTTCTTTTCCACAGAGTCTGTTTTTCTAAAGAGCAGTACAGCTTAAGAGATTAATGTGAGAATTCCTTCATTAGGTCAGTACCAAATTAAGTTCAGTTTCTTTTAGCAGGAGCTTGTATATACATCTCCTGTGAAATGTAATATAACACAGGAGAACACAGCAAGTCTTACTATGTTCTAATATTTGCAGATTCAAGTATATTATAATGTGTATTATCCACTGCAGTGGGTAAAGAGATCAGTCTGTGTTTGCCCCATACCAATGGTTGTGGTAGTGTTTTTCAGAATGTTTCCTTTCAAAGAGTAAAGTCTCTAATTCCACTGTCTCATGACTGTCACTGAAACAAAGAACTGAGGAGTACCTTCCACTCTACTTTGTGGGTTGTCTCAGAAATTGCTATGAGATCACAGAAAAAAGATACAAAAGGAAGAAGTCATGGTGTAGAGAGCCTGAACATTTTTCTTCAAATTCAGTGGCTTTAGTAGAAAAAATCTTTTGCTTAATGCACTTTTATGATTTGAGAAATCAAAGATACTCTTAAAAGTATTAGCAAGATGTTACTATTGTTGCAGTTAAGGGAGCAGTAAAGAGCAATACAAGGCATAACAACATACTCATGGCCATATCCAAAGCTTTTTGAAATCTATGAATAAGCCTTTCCTTATTTTTATCAAGTCCTGAACTTGAGAGCTGCTCATGGGTAACAGAAGATGAGGAGCACATGAAAGGTAGGTTGAGAAGGGGCACGCTAAATATGGAACAAAATGAAAATCAAAGCTAAACACATTGTTTTGAATTCTGAATAGGTCTTGTGTGCAAGAAAGGGCAACTATAACACAGTAGAAGAAATCAAAAAAAAAAGAGGGAAGTTTAAAAGCTTTTTACGTGACTAAATGTTGGTTTTAATGTTTCCTTGGCAATTATCTTGCATAACTATGAGCTTAAGAGAAGTAGATGATGGTCTGTCACTAGGATTCGTTCACTCACTCATCTTCTGCCTGTAAAGATGGACAGAACAGAAACTAGTCTGACTTCTGTTATTTGCTGCTGCTTACTTGTCCTGTGTGAAGGTGAAGGTTAATGCTCTGTTTTCCTTGCCAGTGTTTGTAAGATTTCTTGTGTTGTTTTTATTTCCTCACACCAGTTATTTTCTCCATCATGCCAAGTGTTGCCATCTTAAGTGTGCACTGCAGATATGCCCAGTGCTTTGTTTCTGGTAGATATGAACTGCTGATTATTGTTTAACTCTGTGGCTAAATCTTTTCACTGAATACTCAGTAAAACTTGTTTCTCAAGACATCTGTTTTCCCAGCTAATGCTTTGCTGTCTCTCCAGTCCTTCTCCACAAACTTTTGTACCTAGTTTTTTGTTTAACTGGAAAATCATCATTTTGTTCAGGACATGGATAGCTTTGAATTTCATATGTTCTTTGGATTAGTGTATTATTCCTGGCTTCGCTTCTTTTGTCAGATCTTTGTTGGCTAGTGAGATAGTACGCAGATATCTGTGCTACTTTCTTGACATTATAGAAGCGGGTCTATAAAATTTACTTTCTACAAATGATTCTTTATGGGCGTTTGTGTTAGATGTTAATGTCTGCTATATGTTCGTGGCAATCTTTGAGATATATCAAAAATTAATGCTGTTCTGGTTTCTAATGAGGTGTTATTTAAACCAAAATAGAACTTATCAAAGCATTATTTGAATGCCTCGTCAGCATTCCCAACCAGGAAGGATTTTAGTGGCTGCCAGGTATATTATTGATTCCTGGTCATGGCCCTGGACAACAAGGTAATAGGCAGAGGAGAGCACAGATACTTGGCTTCTACCATCCATCTTTATACAAAGAAGTAATTAAAAGTAAGATGTTCAACAGCACAGAACAGAACCAAGCACTCCCCTTTAAGACCTTGTGTACTGCTGAAAACCAGTACTGCAAGTTTTAGGAAATCCCCAAAACTCATTGAGCACTCCAAGTTTTTCCAATGCAGAAAATGGGGGTTGGAATTGTGTGGCTTATATATATAAGTCAGATTACACATAAAAAAGGTTACTTCTGTCTTCAAAGTGTTTCACTAACTTTCTCAGAATCTTGAAGCTGATACTAATGTAATTGTTTGATACATCAGATGAGTATTAGTTAAATCCAGGATGAGGCTGTAAAATGGTTTTCCAGGTCTTTTTTCCAGGTTGCACAAAGTGCCAAGTCTCACTTTATAGCTTGTCAACATTGGCCACCAAAGGGAGATTAGCTCTAGGTCTTTAGGAACTGTTTGCTGGAAAAAAATGACATTGTGGAGGTGTTAGAGGTTACTTTCCAAAATATCTTCTTTTAGAAGTAATTTTAGTGTCCTGCACCCCTTTCTCCCCTCCCAATTCCAGAAGGCAGCCATCCATATTATGAGCTAATGGCTTAAACTTTCTTTAGAAAAAAGACTGTTTTTGAGATACAAGATTGCATGAAAGCACCTGAAACTGCCAGTATCAGTGTTCTCTCCCTGAGGGCTGACTCTGCAACCTCTTGAAAAATAAGGGATTTGAATGGAAACATTGACTCTCATTTAAAGAACTGCTGACATGAGTGAAATGAGGGAGCACATTCCCACATGCGCTTTGTTGGAGAGTGTTACTGGAATTGCAAATAGGTTTTCCATGTAATTTTTGTGGAAATTATCAGTGCCATTATAAGCCACTTTGGAGCATTGCTAGAGCTTTGAATTGTCAAGGAATGGGCATTGTTGGTAATACAGATGATGTGGAATGCCAGAGCATACCATCTTAGTTAAAAAGTATTGTGAATAGGACTGAAATGTATCAAGGGTTAGTATCAGCAATTTCTTCTCTTAATTATTAGAATGAAATATTCAAAATGTTACTCTGCCATTAAGGTTCTACAATTCGGAGCTTTTCTGTAGAGGTAATGAGATTTCCATGTTTGTACGAGGAGGTGATACTGTGGTGCTAGGGTTGACATGTCTCAGAAGAGGCTTGGATGCCGAATCCCAAGCGGCTATTGTGGCTCAAAGTTTTTCTTGCTTTGGTATGCTGAAGCAGTACACATTTCAGTCTTGCTGGCTGTCGGTCTTTAAATTGGTGTCTTAAAATGGACAGTGAGGTTCTTATTTTACACTTGTATGCAGTAGTGTTAAGAGCTCTTCTGCAGTTTTTTGAATGGTGACACAGTTCACCAGTGTGAACATACACCTAATTCACAGAAGACCACATTCTGCTTTTAGTAGTAATATCTGTTGGGGCTCCACCTCTGTGTGCTGTTGCAACTATAATTGCTGATGGCCTGACACAAACTCAGTGGTTCTTGACTTGGTTCTCATTGCTTGTGGCTGTGAAACGCAGCACGTGTGACTATGTTGTCCCTAATGCTTGGATGTGCCGTATTTCTAACTTTGGAGAATTAAAATTTAGTAGTTAATGACTATAAGCTTGGCTATAGTTAATGCAGGTCTTCTGACATTTTATGGTCAAGGGACACGTCAGTTACAATAACAGAATCCAAAAAGTTAGGCTTCAAGAACTGATTGAAGTTCACCACGTTGGGTGAGGGTGGTTGAACGACTATGTTAAAGTAGTATTTGGTAACTTGGGATCAAACAGTAAGTTTTCTTTAGGAAGACTTCCACCAAACGACCAAGAAACAGCAGAGCAGTAGCTCTTATTGTTAAAATCAACCATTCCAACAATGCAGTACTTAAGACTTACCCTGAGGTATTCCAGTTTTTGTTGGCTTTGTCAAATGTATATCAGCTGTCTCTGCTAGCATGTTCGTATTCTGAATTACTCTGTATTGTTGTGCTCCACAGACTATCCTCACATCTACTTTTTCACCTGTTGTAGTGGTTGCTGTGTCACCCTCACCAATTTAGTATTAAGCCTACTGCAATATTTCCAGAAGTAGGATATAAGGCTGAAGTAAAAGTGAATGAAAAAAAATTTAAGCGCTGAATTTTGTAATAGCTGCTGGAACACGTGACCAGAAGAACTCATGCTGCACTAAGTGGTCCTGATGTGTCTCACTACCTTTTTATCATGTGAATAAATCTATACTTCAGTGTTAGTAAGCAGTATAAATCACAAAATCACAGAATAGCCTTGGTTGGAAGAGACCTCTAAGGTCATCAAGTCCCACCATTAACCTAACACTGCCAATTAACCACTAAACCATGTCCCTCAGCACCTCATCTACATGTCTCTTAAACACCTCCAGGGATGGGGACTCCACCACTGCCCTGAGCAGCCTGTGCCAGGGCTTGACAACCCTTCCAGTGAAGAAATTTTTCCTAATATCCAACCTAAACCTCCCCTGGCACAACTTGAGGCTATTACCCCTCATCCTATCACTGTTACCTGGGAGAAGAGACCAACCCCCCTTCACTACCCCCTCTTTTCAGGGATCTGTAGAGAGCAATGAGGTCTCCCCTCAGCCTCCTCTTCTCCAGACTGAACACCCCCAGTTCCCTTAGCCACTCCAAATGTATAAAGCTAATCAAATTTAGGGCTTTGGTAACATGTGGTAGATGCAAAAGTAACTTGTATTTCCCAATGCAGACTTTAGTTTCAAAGTTTGGTTCTATGTCAGGGGAAAAGTAAAAAGATATTCCAAAATGTTTAGCAGCACAAGATGTGATACCTGGAGTGGTGTTATAGCTAGGTTGGTTTCCTTTCCTGCCACCCTCAAAACAAATGTATGCCACTTACTGAGGACACGTTTGCTTTTGTCAGTGGCTTATTTACAGCTCATGTTGCCCCACAGAACAGTGTGAACCACTGCAGAAACTCTTTAGTTCCTTAGCTTGCTATGTTTCCTAAATAAAGTAAAAAATTTTATGACACCAGTTAGGCCAGATTACTTTTCAGCTCAATTTATAGCTCCTATCTAGTAAGACAGCAAATAAGATACTACTTAATCAAATCTGAAGTCTTACTTAATTTGTCTTTAAAACTTTTCTGTAAATGTTGCCCTTGTCTTCATGTTAATAATGAACTGATTGTGTGATTTTCAATTTTTTTTTATGCATTTTGGCTCATAGATATCTGTCTTCAAGTCTAGTACCCTCAGCGTTATGGACAGAGCGATGAGCTGTGTAACACTGTGCAATATTCCAGCTATGTAGTAACACCCTGGAGAATACTACTTTAAAAATTAGAAGTTAAGCTTGTTTTCTGGAAAGCAGCCGTAGCAAAATGTTATAACTTGGATTTTGATGTGATCCCTGATTCCATTCAAGAAAACCTTAAATGTGAAAGTTAGGAGTTAAAAATACCAAAATTTGTTTGCAGTTAGAGGTTTCCTGTGGCTTTGTTTATCAAGAAAGTTTTATTATTTTGTAGCTTTATTCTGATGTGATTAACATTCCAGCAAATGTTGTTAGATTTTTTTTTTTGTTGTAAGAGTACTAACAACTTGTCACTTTGGAATTGGCAACTGCTGTCATTGCAGGTGGGAAAGAGGAAAAAGCAGCAAGGTAAGAACAGAGGATAGAAGTACATAGCACAGTAGAAAATGGGAAAAATAGAAAATACACCTAATTTTCCACATGAAATGGGTATTAGTTGTCTTCCCTGTAGTCATAATCCAGCAAAGTTTTTAATTATGAAAAACATGATTAACAGCACGTGCATGCGTTCATCTGGCCTACATTGCTAGCAGCATTAAGCAAACAGTGACTGCAACTATTGCAAAATATGCCTGAAAAGATAACTTTTGCATAGCTCGGCTGCTAGCAGTACCTAGATTAGCTAACTTAAAACTAGATTGGTTGTATCTGAATGAGCTGTGGCCTAAATCAAGGCAGTTGCCTCATTTTATTTGTCTGCTT
Source organism: Podargus strigoides (assembly GCA_028020825.1). Classification (NCBI taxonomy): domain Eukaryota; kingdom Metazoa; phylum Chordata; class Aves; order Caprimulgiformes; family Podargidae; genus Podargus; species Podargus strigoides. The sequence continues at coordinate 8,740,793 of CM051623.1, read as the reverse complement.
TTCCTCCCAGCCACCTAGTGTTTCTCCGTTCACTGGAGAACTACTACCAGCACTACTGTTTATGTGACCAGGTGGTAAGGCAGCTTCAGGGACCTGATTGAAACCTTGCCCCAAATGTGGTTAAAGCCACCTTTTTACCTTAGTCTTTATCTATTATAGTTAGACCACCAAAAGGAAAGGTTACTATTTTGTGGGGTCAGTGAGTTGTTGTAACTGGGTCTACAGGTGCAAAGCTGCTAATTGTGCTGTGGAGGAGCTTGTTATGTGCATCACGATGCACAGAGGAGAACACAATGATCCATTTTGGCAGCAGGCCATAGATAAATCAAATTAAGTGTATCATGAAATTGCATCCTAGCTTTCGACTTGATCAGCTTCCTGTATCATCCACCACATAACTGCAGGAGCATGAGTGCTGCTGGTTCAAGGAGGAAAGGAATGGGGAAGCCATAACTGTCCCAGTTTACATTAGTTTACACTTGCCGTGTGACTCGCAGCCAGAGCAGCTGAAGCATGTTCAGACCTATAATAGGAGCACTGAGAAAAGGTTGCAGAATGCTATTAGGATTTTTGAAGTTGTGTGCTATGCCTTGTTAAGTGCAGTTGTAAAGTTACGCTGAGTTCCGTCACCTAGCGCACCAGTGCTAGAAATACGAGTTTATTTTTATGCTGTGGAAGGTGGTTTGTGTATGATGGGGAGCCTCTTCATTCTTGTGTTCACAGTCCCTTGTGCCAGAAGTCATTTATGCTTTTTCCTGGCAATTTTCTCACAGCCCTAAAATTGTGGACACAGGACCGAATCCAATGAAGTTCTTAAGCACATACACTGCTAAGTACATGGAGTCTCATTGGACTCACAAGGGAGTATAGTAGGCAAAGTGAAAACACCCTCTGGTCTTTCTATATCAATTCTATTTGGTCTTTCTTGGAGTAAAATTGGTTGTAAGCCTGAAAGAAATGTCACATTAGGACAGCTGCTTCTCCCTATCCTCCTTAGCATTTTGTTGGTTTTGTCCAATGGAGAATAGGTCAAGACTCCATCACGAACATGAAGCTAAGCCAATGCATAAATACCCTGAAGCAGCAGTTCTAACATTTTGGAATATTTACAGCTAACAGCTAACCTTCAGGATAATAAAACTGTTCATGGGCTGTGTTAGTTCATTTTCTCTAAAATACAATTTCTATTCTGGCTGAATTCCAGACATCTGAGCATGGACTAGAAATCAATCTGGAATGCTCTAAAATTAAATTACCATTCTTTCTTTTATTTTCCCTTTGTTAAAAGGGTTTTTCAGAGGAGCTGTCTGATACACACAGTGTAATACAGTAAATATGACTAAGCTGAAAAAAAAAAAAAAATGAAAAAACATGAACCTCTGTTCGATTTCATTTGCTTTCTGGTATACTATTCTGACAGTTATGCACTGACTGGAAGTAATGTGTCACATCCTGTATTTCACTGTTTCTTTTCTGGATCCTCAATATTTTATATTTATAATCATGTAATACATTGTGACCTATATTGTGTACTTTAATGCAGAGACAAACTAGAAAGCATTGGCTATTTAGCCAAAACTGATTTATATCTCCAGTAACTACATCCCCCTCTCCTGTGGTAAACCTTAAGATCTGTATTTCAGATCTGTTTTTTCTGTTGATCATCTTTGTTACAGAGTGAGTAATACTTTTTGTTATAGAATAGGTAACTGTTTCTCAGTGTAGTATGTTCCTGAATTTTAAAGAATAATCATAGGTAGCACTTGAAAATTATTGTATTACAAGTAGTGAAAGGTAGTTGAAATGAATGCAAAATGTCATTAATAAGGTCAGTGATTAGAGTACATTTTCCCCAAACTGAATTTTGCCTTATCCATGTTTACAGGATCAGAGAGTCACAGAATAGCCTTGGTAGGAAAGGACCTCTAAGATCATCAAGACCAACCATAAACCCAGCACTGCCAAGTCACCACTACCCCATGTCCCTCAGCACCTCATCTACATGGCTCTTAAATCCCTCCAGACATAGGGACTCCCCCACTGCCCTGGGCAGCCTGTGCCAGTGCTTGATAGCCCTTTCAGTGAAGAAATTTTTCCTAATACTTAATCTAAACCTCCCCTGGCACAACTTGAGGCCAGTAGTAATGGGTTTACTACCCAGTTGTTTCTCCTTTCAAATTCAGGATCATTTCTATAACAGTTCAGGTCAATGACTATCAAGGTTACCATCCTCTCCAGAACTGAGCATTGCCTCTCAGTTCCTAATGCCCAAAAGAACAGTCTTCTGCTGGGTTATATCCCTGAACTTGTTCTCCAGAAGAGCAAATGAGAACTAATGTCGATATAAGCAGGAGTTTACACATGGGCAGCTGCAAATAAGGCAACATAGATATCATTGTTCTAGAAGCACACCTCACAGCTTTGTGTGTGAAGCTAATTTTGTTTATTTGCTCTTAAAATCAGATTCTACATTATTTATAGAACCACAGAACTGAGACGATAGTAATATCTAATACAATTGTTAATAAATAACCAAAAAATAGCTACCTGAAATGTGAAGTATTCATGCAGCTCAGCTGAGAGAACCTGATGATGTTTTCAGACTTATTTCTGCAAATCAGTGGGAATACATTTGTGGGAAAGAAGAAAACAGTTAAAATTAATATAGAAATCTAAAAATTCATATAGCATAAATTAGGTATTATAAACCATTCTCTAATTCTCAAAAAGTCTTCCACCTAAATCACTATTTCTAACATTTTTTAATTTTTTTTGACCAACAGTTATTTGGTCTCTGAGTTATCTGTGGTTTCAGTATTTCTTAAAATAGTCACCTTTCACAATTTTCTTGCTGAGTGCCCTGGAGTTCTGGGAGAGACAAACTGTACAGGTTTTTTTTGTTTTGTTGTAGCTTTTTCTTTTTCTTTTTCTTTTTCTTTTTCTTTTTCTTTTTCTTTTTCTTTTTCTTTTTCTTTTTCTTTTTCTTTTTCTTTTTCTTTTTCTTTTTCTTTTTCTTTTTCTTTTTCTCTTTTTCTTTTTCTTTTTCTCTTTTTCTTTTTCTCTTTTTCTTTTTCTCTTTTTCTTTTTCTCTTTTTCTTTTTCTCTTTTTCTTTTTCTCTTTTTCTTTTTCTCTTTTTCTTTTTCTCTTTTTCTTTTTCTCTTTTTCTTTTTCTCTTTTTCTTTTTCTCTTTTTCTTTTTCTCTTTTTCTTTTTCTCTTTTTCTTTTTCTCTTTTTCTTTTTCTCTTTTTCTTTTTCTCTTTTTCTTTTTCTCTTTTTCTTTTTTTTTTTAAAAAAAAAGCTATGTGAGCACTAAGGTTTTGATTTCCTCTGTACCAGCTTTGAGGAGTACTTGAAATATTCTGCTCTTGGAAATTAGATGTTTCAAGTGTGCGTGCTCACCATTTTCTGCTACAGTAGAAAAATAGGAATTGAGTTTGAGTTCTTGAGAGAAGTCTTTTAAAGCCATTTTAGATCTTCGTACTCTGATTTTGCTAGAGATGTATTGTCCTTATTGCAGAACCATGGTGATGTGCTTCGTTCTAAAATACCACAAAGAGAGTCTCTGTTTTTACAGCAAATGGGATGAGTTTTAAAATCTGCAATGTACATTAAGTAATGCATGTTGCCTGATTTTGTCATAAGTAACAGTTTCAGGAGAGACTATTCTTGGCAGGCAGTGCTTGAAGTAGAATTAACAGGCTCATGACGAGAGAGATCCTGAGAGAGCTGCTGTCTTTGTATAGATGTGTAAAATAACCCACAAAACTTTCCACAGGAATCTCTGGACAGAGAAGGTACATTCCCTTGTTTTGTGCATCTGCTTTCTCCCAGAAAAATGTCTGCCTGTCACTCATATCTCTTCATATCCATTTGTCCTGTGATATGACACCTCTTTCCACCTGCCATGCCAGTAGAAATCTGGAATCAGTATTTTGAGTTGTTCTGGCAATATGCAATTTGTCTCATATTGAGCTGAATATGAAAAATTTATAAAAATTTTACTTTATCTTCCAACACAGATTTATGTCCAATAGAAAAGGGAATGTCTTGGTAATTAATTCACTTTTGCTGAAGGAACAGAAGAACTCTGGAACAGGAACAACGATAAGCAAACTGATTTATCAGGTCTTTTGGTGATAGAAACACTGACACTGGAAAGAGGGTTGCGTCATAGCCTCAAATCTTTTCTCTTGCCCAACTTATGTTGGGCACATTAATTTCATTTAAGGGTAGTATCAGTTCAGGTGAGATCAGAAGCAGTCTGTCATGTTGCAATTAGAAGAGCCTTTATACAGATCAACCTGCTGATTAGTGATGCTCTAAAATTATTTGAGCATTAATTTCCACAGAGATAAAACATATGGAACATTTATGAAGTCCAATTTTCTAAAGGATGAACAAACTCTGAATCCATTTTCTTGTCCTATGTAACAGATACCTGATAGCAACTTTTGGTGTATTTTAGGCCAATGAGGGATTAACAGCACTGTAAGGAAATATTTTTCAAATACTAAATAGAAATTACATTAAAGTCATGATTTTTAAGTAACAAAATGCAGAAAATTATCTTCAAGTGTTTACTCGCCCACTCTTCCATCCAGCAAAGTGTGTTAAGACAGAGCTACATTAAAAACTTGGTATTGTGCTCTTTATTTCTTCCATGCTGTCCCAAATCATTGTCATGCTTTTGGACGATGTGTTAGAAACTACTTATTTAATAGAGAAAGGAAAAATGGTAACTGAGTACCTACAGGGAGGTTTGATAGGAGTGAAATGTTAAGACCACCAACACTGGCAAGGCAATAGCAAACACAAGTGGTGCCGTTTTGAGTATAACTGATCATATTGATCCAAGAGAAAAAGGATGAGTTGAGCTTTTCCACCTGAAAAAGAGCTCTGTAGTATGCTTAAGTGGTGCATTTGGAACCTGGAAATATGTTTAGCCAAGTACTTTACTAAGCATATGGTATAATAAAGAAAATGGTGCTAAGTGTATGTGTAAGACACTCCTGCTTCTCATGCTTATGTGACTTGAAATACGTGTGTCTCCATCTCTGTCCCTTTAATTCTGCTGAGCTCACAGCAGTGGAATGAGGCAAAACTGCCAGTATCTTACTGGAAAGAAGCAGACTTTTGCCTTTTCCAAAGGTGAACCCAACCAGATCCCTAGCATTTTAAAAGGAGAAAAAGGGAAGACAGTTTTCTACTATCTCCAGTGAATCCAAAGGTCAGAGTTTGGCTCCACTGACCTCACTATTCAGTACAGAGAAAGTAGATGGCATAATATTTTCGTAAATAATTTTGAATATTACTATTGATTTACTGTATGTTAACATCATACATAGATATATATCCCATATACTAAAAATGATTGCTGACACTGATAGGCTTTCTTTTGAATTAACGCACTTTGCTTCAAGAATGGATAACTGTATCTTTGCTTACTTCAGGCTCCCGAAATACTGAAAGTATTTCAGTATCTGAAAACGTGAGTGTTTATTTCAAGCTTGGTCATTCATTCCACCTGTTTTAGCAGCCTAAGCTTCTGGATAGTTAGTGAAGAAAGCAGATTCCTATGAAGAATTAACTGAAGAAGGAGTGAAGATACCTGTATCTTTCCATGCATTGTTCTGGGGCTTGCCCTGGTGCTTGCATATTGCAATTCAGTGCTCCTGCATGCTGTGCAGGGAGACACATGGCATTGAGGGAAGCTCTAGGTTCAGGCATTCATGTCTGAATATGTCTTTTTAGAATCATAGAATAGCCCTGATTGGAAAAGACTAAGATCATCAAGACCAACCATTAACCCAGCACTGCCAAGTCACCACTACCCCACGTCCCTCAGCACCACATCTACATGGCTCTTAAATATCTCCAGGGATGATGGGGACTCCCCCACTGCCCTGGACATCCTGTGCCAGTGCTTTACAACCCTTTCAGTGAAGAAATTTTTCCTAATATCTAATCTAAACCTCCCCTGGCACAACTTGAGTCTTCAGCCTTTGCTTCTCATGGTATGCTTGCACATTGAGCTAGTTTCACCTCAAGCACTTCTTTGGTCCACTTCTCTGTACAGCTGCAAAAATGTGTGAGCCAGCCCTGGAAAGTTAAAAGATGAGGGTTGGGGAAGTGCAGTTGCCTGTTTCAGAATCGATATTGTGTCTGCTCTTTTACTAGGTTTATACTAGATGTCAAAGAGCAGGGATAAGTAACAGATTCAGTGCTGCTTATACAGTTTACTCTGCAGTACTTAAATGGAAGTGCATGTGACAGTAGGCATAATTTGTGGTCTAACTAGTGATTGTAATGGCTATGCTAAGCAGTGCAGGGCAAAGAACCCCAACATTTGTGGAAGGAAGCAGTTTATATGGAGAGCCTGATGTTCACGCTATCTATATTTTAGGGCGTTTCACTTCCGACTCTCCATAATCTGGTCCAATGGACTCCATTAGTGGTTGAAGTACATTTTCTAGTATTGCTCCATCTAAAAGGAGTCTCATCTCTGTTCTTTGAGACTGTTCCATGATATATGAACCAAAGCACAGAAGTGGGCATGACTTGAAAAGCTCACTTCTATTCCAAACTTAAATTGTAGTGCAGATGCACCCAGTGTATATCACTGATAGTGGCAATAGAATTATCTGAATGTGCTGTTCAGTTTTTACTCATATCTGAGAAGTGTTTCAGTAATTGGTTTCTGCTTGTTAAAATATTCAAATTCAGCCTATGATATTTTAGCTTTAAATTAAGTATATTATTATGGTAATTGCAGATGCAATTGTTATCACCTAGAGTATTTTGTCCTTCAGTTCTGTTTTTAACTGAAGATTTCCTGTTACAGATCATTAAAGTATGGATTCAAGTAAAAGTTGAAAAGTATATTTTAATCTCAAATCTCACAGTTTTCACCTACATACCTATATTTCCCTCTAAGTTGGAATAGGAAATGTTTCTACATTGTGATACTCTGTTTATAGGATATTTTCTTAGTGCCTCCATCAGTGCTTTATACTGCCCTGTTATAGGTAGATTTTATGAGGCGATTTAGAGCAATATGAGTTTAAAAAACGTAAACATCCTTCTCTGTTAAGGGCTGTCTTACTGTATGAAGAACTGGCTAAATGTGTCTTTACCAGGGGAGTGAAATGTAAGCTGAATTTTGAAGTACCTGAGAGATATCTGCAATATGATGCATAATTAACTTTTGCAAAACTAGAAATGTGTCTTTTTGCTAAAAACTTATTTCTGACTATCCTTAATACTGGTTTGGTTTACCTTTTACCACCTACCCTCCATGAATTCTCTCTTATAAGGCTGTGAAACAGTCGTAGTGAAAATTGATGGACTTTTTGTTGTGTTTTGTGGATGCCTGGTACTGGTTACGTGTTCAGATTAGGCTGGTCTTCATCAACAGTCAGGTTTATATTTGTCATTCAGTGGATACATCTTTGGTATAGGCAGAATAAAAGTTAGCTAGGTTGTGTGCTGTGACATCTTTTTAATGTGTAGACCTGTGTGTATATCCATAGATTACAAAAATCAGGAGACAATGAATTTTAAGAACCATTCTAGTCCAAGAGTTTAACTCTAGTCAAATACTATGAGAAATCTTGGAAGTCTCAATACAATTTTGAAATTAGCTTCTTATTTTGTTGCTCAGGTGCACAATTTTGCTATCAGTTTATGCTTATCCAACAATGACATGGACCTTTAATAACATGCTCGGGGCACTTAAGAAGCCATTTACTGTTTAAGAAAAAGTGGGTTACTCCAGAGTGGCCAAATGTCTAGAATATTAATCAAGTGTTGCAAATTTTTTAATGTGGTTTGAATTTTTCAAGGGTTCTTATTAGAAAATACGGTTTCATTCATATTAATTTTTTTTATAGGGTTATTGGTTTTCTGACCTGCTCTAACTTTGATTTGACTTGATCCCCTAGATCATTTACATAAAAGCTTCCCCTGCCTGTGTTTCATTTATTGACCTTTCAGAGCCCTTATTGCCTTTCCTAGGAGGCCAAGGGGTGAGATTTGTGAGATCTCTGCTTGGCTGTGCCAGGTATAGATAGAACATCCATCCATCTGCACCTCTCTGCACAGGTTCAGGTACACCTCAGCAGTTTAGGTAGGGATGGAAGAGACCCTTAGCAGGGGCTGTTAAATTGCATTGACCTTCTCTTTAATCCCACTTTTTAGGTGAAATTTTAGCTGTGGGCTATTCATGCTTGTGGTGTCCCACAGATGTGCATAACCACTGAGGAGGTTACTCATCTGTTGTTTGAGTAATACCTACTTGTTTGTTTTTTGGGATTTTTTTGTATGTATGTATGTAGAGAAGTCTAAAAAGTGTTTACCATAACCATTTTTCTTCTCCTTTCTACCTCTTTAGAATATTAGCTGTTGCTTTCTCAGTCTGATTTAAACTTATTTCTTTGGAGAAGGGAAAAGTACAGCTGTGTCTAAAACCCACTGATTAAAACACATTTTCTTTGAACAGAAATTATCTTAGGAAAAAGTGCTTCCTGAAGGACACTCTCTCTTAGACATCTGATAAGCACAGTCTGATTATTTTCTCAAGAGAGTGATGTGTCATCAGCACAAGGGCTGAATATCTTTTAACTCACTTTTCTCTTATCTGAATTGAAGTTTTGTTTAGTTCTAGTTTAGTTTTATGTTCTTTATATCATCTTTTAGGATCAATTATATATGTGTAGCCTCTTGTAGTGTAACCATCTATATGCATGTTTTTAATATTACGAACAGGATATTATATGTTATTTTGGGCCCTGGTCATACAGGTATGACAATAACTTAGTGTGTAAGCAGTAGTGCTATTCGTAGGCAGGTGGTTTGCAGAACTGAGACCTGAGCTAGTTCTGATCTTTTAGTTTATCCAGTAAATATTTATTCTCTACTTTTTGGTTTAAATCTAGAAGTATTTTTAAGTCAAAGCACTTCACTGCCACTAGAGACCTGTGCTCTTAAGGTATGTTATTTTAACCATTTTGAACTGCAGCATTCATAGTTGTTCTTATACAGCGTACCACAAATTTGTGGTTCTCTGTTATGTTTTGGTGAAGTGTATAAAACTATTTTTTTGAAATGAAGAGTAGGACAAAACCTGTTTTGTTTTTTAAGTGTTCTTGCAGTTTATTTTTGCTTCCTTGATAAAATTATTCTCTCTACCTAAAATACTTGGTCTCTTCTGTGTTTCCTCTTTACCATATTCAGTTATCTTAATGTGTGCTGTGAGATACACTGATTCACAGGCTTAGCACAGGCAGAAGTTTAAAGACTTACATCAGGAAAAGACCCAGGAAGGAAAAAGTAACCAGATTGCCTTGATAATTAGCCCCACCATGTAACTTCATAGTTTTGATTTAGCAGAAATTTTGCGGCTAGTTAAAGAGAGAGGTTGGGTTTTTTTCCTCTCTACCTCCACTTCACATTGGTCAGGTTGGATGGCTGCGTGTATTTGAACTTGTCCAGAGACTTCTGAAAAAAAATTCTTGGTTTTATTAAGCTGCTGGCTTTAAAGGAGAGCATATTATATCTGTGCTGCTATAGGCAAAAGTAATTTAATAACTTGATCCACAGAACAGAGAGTAGAAACCTTAATTAGAGTTTTGCTTTAAATGAGTTTCTGGATTAATTTGGCTCACTTGGATCAGATCTGTCTAATTATAAAGCTATATAGCAGATTAAAGGGAACTGAAAAAAGCATACCTGTTACTAATGTGCATCCCACAAGCCCTTTTCATTTTAAATTATTTTGTTTGTTTGTTTGTTTGTTCCAAATTTCATTCTAACAGAAAAGCCTTCTGGTGATGAAGAATAAGGATCAATTACTTTACAAGTATTAGAGAAAGTATAAGGAACTCTCCTTTTTTTTTTTTTTCTTCCCCTAAGGAGTTGCTTTTGAAAGATGACTTATAATTTTGTACAGACAAATTTATATCTGCTGTTTAATTGCACAGCCGTACTTTGGGATTTAGTCACCTAGCTGCTTGATTGCACCTGCCTACTAGGTAGTTAGATGACTAAACCCCTTAATTTGATTCTCCAGTTAATTGCAAGAACAACTCTATTAGATGGGAACAGTCTAGATTGAAATAGAAATAATAAATGGTACTAACTTTTCTCTCTCTGATGTTTTCCTAAGGCATAGTGTAAGATTGTTTACTGAGGTTTTACTGCTGTCTTCTCTGGCTTGAGCCTTGTTGAAATTTAATTTTATTAGTAGATTTCACTGACGTTATGTTTTTTGACATTTCTTATTTTGGCTGATAATGTTGTATGAAAAGGTCTCTGTGTGTGGTATGTTTAACTGTGGTAGAATTTTACTTTCCATTTGTATTCATGTATGTTTTTCTGTCATACAGGTGGTATGTTAAGTGGAATAAATGGCTGCAGTGATATTTTCGAAGTTGCAGTCACTCTTTTACTGGTGTGTTTAATAGCTGTTGGAAATACATCTTTTTAAAAAAAGAGAATAGCTTCTTGTCTTCATCCTCCTGATTCATAACCCATTATGTCCTGCACTAAACATAGCATTGCTCATTTACGCTGATCTCGTTCCAGGAATGTGTTGTGTAACAGCTGGCAGTGCACAACCAGAGGCATGATCCTGAGTGCCTGCAAATTATTTCAGCAGAAGCTGTAGTCTCTTAGTTCCTTGCATGCAGTGTTTGACACTTCCCAACCTATAGCACCTACTGACTGTCTTATACCCTGACGCTTTTCTATCACCCATAAGTATGGTGCTGAGCCAAATTTTAAGTGGTTTGTATTCTTGTTGTTGTCTGTGTGTCTCTTACTGTTACTAAAGTAGGTAGGAAAAGAGTGTTGTCCTGAGGTACAGAAGCGGGTTGCCAACAACAAACTCTTCAACGTTCTGCTGGAATTACTTTTCCTCTTCTGTCTTTCTCAGTCGTCTTCCTTTCTGAAACTGTGTACCAGGTGTTTGTTCATCAGGCTGCATCATTGCCAGTTGCTGGCAGTTTTTACATAGGCAACGCCATGAATAGTGAAGGTGATAACTGCAGTTAAGGATAAATGTTAGATGAGATACCACAGAAAAATTCTTACTGAGGAAGGGCATTGTTTTCTCTCTTTGCTTGCTTGCTTTTATTTTTTTAGTCTGAATTTTTTTATTGTACAGTCTATACTCTCCAATGAAGCCAGCAGTCTTTTTTTTTTTTTTTTTTTTTTTTTTTTTTAGAAACCCAGTTTTATGATCTCTTTTCCATTCATAATTGTGTCTTTATATCTTTAAAAATATAAAAGCGCTCTGTTGCTGACGCCATGAAACAATACATTTGACAACAATTATTTTTCAGGAACAACTTGGATTTTGAAATTAAGATATACAGTAGTTTATCTGTTCATTAGATCAGTCTTCATGATGCTATACTGAACTGAGATTATTTTCAGTGTCCCTTTTCTAAAGGCAAGACTTGAAACACGTGTTTTGGTGTTTAAAATGGGACTTAGGAGGAGCTGACAAAAATAAGAAAACAGTAGTGAGCTCATGCTCTACTTTAACCTTAAGTGCACTAAGGATGCCTGTTGGACTAAAAGTTCCCCTCACTTTCACTGCCTTTCACCAAGTAAGTGGGGATGTGCCTGAATGTTACCAGAGTTGCATTCCCTGAGTATTACTAAAATGCACCCACACCATCTGTTTCAGGGCAAAACTTAGGCATGACAGCTATATATATTGAAAATTACAAGAAGGCAGTTTTACAAAGAGACAATTCTGTTTATTAAGACATCTGTCTTCAGTGGAGACTTCTGCCGTTGATCCACTCCAACTGGAGACACTTGGTAGGCAGTCATGCTTTTGATGGGAGAGGTGAAGATCCAACACGCTTAAAGTACTGGCTGTCCTTAGTGGCTCTACACAAAGCTTTTTGGATTTTTGGACCCTTTGAAGATATTTTGCTGTGTCCATAGGCAATGGTAGGCAAGTGACCGGGATTGTATTCTGGAACCAGACATCCACTTCTTGAATAATTCAACCCTTAAGTTAGAGATTCCTAAGGAGGTATTTCTGGATCTATCCCACTATTCCAGTTCAAGTTTTAGCACATTTACTATCCAATCTGCAGAATCAAATGTAGAATAAATTTAACTACTCTGTTGTTATCTCTCATTTTTTCCAGCCTGATCTTTCAGTGCCAGGTTCACAAGTACATTTAGAGACATATTTCCCCTAGATTTGGGTGTCCTGCCTGTACACATCAATGCATATGTCTGTGGAGTGTTGTTGAAGAAAATTTGTTGGAGAAAGGAACTTTTGGGAAGAATGTGAATGACAAGCAGATAGATAACTGGGTGTAAGGAAGAGAAGGAGAACAGCAAGTCTGAGGTCTGTGTTGAAGGTTGCAGGAGTACAAGAGAGGGAGGGAAATACAGTTTGGTGCGCAGAAAAGAACAGTGAAGGCAGCAGGATTTGTTTGGGGAAAAAAAAAATGTGAAAAGATGAAGTCCATATGGATTTCTTTTAGCTTCTTTTCCATTGCTGAGCTCTGTCTTGTTTTGGTTTATAATGATTTTCCAAGTACAACATACTTAAAAATAAATCAGTGTTTTCATCAGAGTTTATGCACTTGCAGTCCTGATACTGTTTTCAAAATGCAGCTGTTGAGAATCACTCAAAATAGCTTACATTTCTTTGTTTTTTCCCTGACAAGTTATAGTTAGCTTTTTTGCCAACTAGCTCTACACAACTTCAGAATTAATCTTGTAAAAACTATTAAAATGTAGTTGACAAGCAAAACTAATGATTCTCGTGGTTTTGAACGTGTCTTTTTTATTTTCGTCTTATTTCAGACTTGGTTTTTAGGCTGATTGATCTGCTCTTTGAAAAGCAGGCCTATGGACTTGGGCACAAGGCACTTAGACTATGTGGTCATGTACAACATTATTCTGTGGAAAAAAATTAACTATACTAGAAGATAAAAAAAATCTGTCGGGAGAATAGATAACTATTTTTTAATAACTGCTTGTGAAGCAGCATGAATTAGCTTGAAGACAGTCATCCTCATATGCAACTAAACTGAAGGGCTTGTTTGGATTTTTGTAGCAGATAAAACTCCATGCTTTTGATGTGTTAAACATGCAATAAGAACTTTTCTATAGCTCTGGACAGTATAACCTTCTGTCACTTTCTCTTCATCCTTGATGCGCATGTGATACATTACTGAATGGATTCTCTGAGTAGAATACTAAAAAGAAGAAACAACAAAAAAATCTAAGTAATCCTCTACTTTCATTTGTTCCTAAGCTGTACTAACATCAGCATTACGTAGTTTAATATTTATAGTTTTATATCAGTAAAAAGGTCATATGTTCCCATCATTCAGGAAATGCTATGTAGTCAAAATATTCCTTGACACTACAGCCTTTTGCAAGACGCCGTGTGCTTGAAGTTTGACTGTAACATCTGCATGTTCCTTGACAATTATGTTACTACAAGTAACAACCTCTATGAAAAAAATGACAAATTTATAATTTGTCTTTGAGTTAGAGATATGCTCAGATAAATTACATTAAAAAAAAAAAAAAAGAAAATTGTTGGTGCAAGCTTTACGGTGTATTGTACTGACTTGCAATTTGAAGAACTGATTGTATCCTTCTGCTGAAACAGAAATGAACTGGGCTGGTATAATTTTAGCTTATCTCATTAATTATGGATGCCTTGTCTGATTTTATGTATGTGTGTTCAACCATCTACATTTTCTGTATGTCTAAGGAGCTTAAAGTGAAGACTATATTATAGACTGTGGAATTCCATGTTTAAGCAAAAGATGTTTCTTGGAAGAAATTGAGGTGAATAGAGAGGTGAAGCAGGTCTTGGAAGTACTTGAGTAGACTCAGAGACTACTGCTTCCTCCTCTTTCTGATCTTTTGCTATTTCCATTTTGTTACCTGTATTGTCTTTGCTTCAGTTATAAGATGTTTTATTTTTGAGAGGTTCACAGTCATATTGAGAAAAGGGACGTATTTGGAAAAGAAGTCAGAGCTCAGTTTTAGCATCTCATGGCACACTTTGTATGTCAGATGATGGAGAGGTTATAGTAGCACTTCTTGGCTGTATTCTCTTTATCTGACTGTGGCTATGTCTCACCTTCCTTAGAGATTAAGAAAACCCCAACCAAAATTCTCCAGGGGCTGTATTTGTTTTTAATGACAAAGGAAGAATGATTGAGTTGGACTGCCAGTTTCCTTAAAAAGATCTATCCATTCCTTGTATCTCCTATAGCTGTTGGCCACATCTAGAGATTTTCTGAAACAGCTTATGCTTTCCTTCATGTTCAACTACATAATTTGAAGGACACATGAATTAGAAAACAAGAGAGTTCTCTCTCTGTAAGAAAAATGCTGGGGCTTTCATCCTCTTCCCTCAAAATTTGTTCAGTGGTTTTTGATGAAGCAGAATGCAGTAGAAGTTTGCTTTAAGTCTCATCTAATTCTTATGTCATCACGTTTCATAAAATTAAATACAGACTTTGGTCAGGTTGAATAATTTTTTACTAAAATATATGTTTTATCATTATGTCAATATATTGGGTATTCTGCAGTCAAACCAAAGGAGAAATTCCTGAATTGACTGCATTTTGTCATTGGTATGATTCTGCAAGTTGTTCTTAAAATTATGATATGGATCCTGTAATTCCTCCTGCAGATGTAATTTTTTTAATTTATTTTCAACTGTTACTTCAGTTGTTGAAAACAGTAGCAATCACATAAAAACGTGAACAAGTAACTTTTCCCTAGGTAACAATTATGAGAAAATACCATTTTGTAGTCTAATATTTATTATGCAAATGAACAGGGACCAGATTTTTCAGTCATCTCTCTTCATAATGGCATTTAAACCAATGAAGCTGTTGGAATACGTTTTATGATGGAAATAGCTGCACGGGGACCCAAATCATTAGTCACTTATTTTAATGTGATAATTGTGTTATCCAGGCCACTGAAGTCAGTGGTTTTCCAGAATGTGTTTTAATGTCAGTGGACTGCTGTACTGAGTAGGAATGAATTTATGCATGTGATGATTTCATGCACTGAGCTGTAATTTAAGGCTGGAACAGTCCTTTTATATGTGCAGGTCCTCTGTATTTCTATTGTAATTGCACTAAGAACATTAAATATATTCTTACATGGTTGCAGCATTCATTATATTAGTACTTGGAATTATTTGCTCTAATCCAGACTAACAGTGACTTGACACTAATCTCTGTGTTGCATTGCTTTTCTGGTGTCTGGAATTTCCAGAGTTCTGTGGTTCCTCTAAACTCCAATATTAAATATTTGAATTGATAAGTATGTCAAAATCAGCAGGAATTCATACAGACCCAGAAGATGAGCATTTTAACATAGAAATGAGTTTTCTTCTGTTGATGGGTAACCTGCTGATCTCATCCAATACTCAGTTCTTGACAGCTTCCTGATGGAGTTTCAGTTTATTTGCCTGTTGATTTATTTTTGTGTGTGTGTGTGTTACTATTGTCAACTTTCATTGATAAAATAATTAAGGCAGGGAAGTCCCTTAATGGCAATGTAATCTGAATAACGCTGTTCATGACAACCCTGTCTTTTTAAATGTCATGAGTGAGGGATTAAGAGATTTACACTGGCCGTTGCTTTTCAATCAATGGTCAAAATAGACTGGTTCAAGAAGGAGGGTAGCAGGAAAAGCAGTTAAGCCTCCTGCTAAAGTCATTGGTTAAACTGAGACTTGTGAGGCAGCTTCTCAGAATTCACTGCATATTTTCATAAATGATATTGTGTTGACATTCAGCTTCTCAGAAGTTCCAAGTGTTCTTTGGCTTTGCTTTAGGCCTTGCTGTTATTTGCAGCTCCTGCAGAACTTTAAAGGCTTTCCATAGGGACTGTGTATATCTATTTATGCATACTGGTTTGTGATTATGAACTCTCTACATATACGTTTATCATACTGCAAATTTCATTTCTATTTTAAGGTTAGTTGCATCCTAGTCTCTTTTTTTTCTGAGTCTTGGGCTAGAATTCCAGGCTTCTGGAACAGTGCTAGCAATGAAAAAAACTTTGCATTTTGAGAGAAAAGTTAGGTAGGACTAGAGAACAGGTCCATCTAGTTATACTAGGAAACTTATAACTGTTTCAAAGGTAAGCATATTTGTTGAAAAGATGACTAAGATTTCATTCTTTATAGTAGTTTTTTCCCCAGTGTTGAATTATAAACAAGTCAATGCTTTTTTTCTTAAGTGTTTCTCTTGATTGCAATTTTCATCACTACTGAACAGATCATACAGTGAAGATGATCAAGGGTCATCTGCTTGATGGACAGCAACTTTAAAAAAGGTAACCTTTCTACCAAGTAGTTTAGAGAGAAGGAAAAACATGATGTAGGAAAAAAAAGGGGATCATGGATATGCAATAGAGATCTCATTTGTACCCACTGAACTCTCAGGAAAGGGGAGGAGATAGGTACTGTGAAGGTCATACAGATAATTTATTGATTTATTGGCCATGTAAGTGTCTTTTACTAAGGAAAGGGTAATTGTTTTTTAGATACTCTTGCAAATTCTGGGTGGGGTTTTTATGCTTCATTTAAACACTGAAGCTCTTGGAAGGCTGTCCTTAAGCAACTCTTCCATTATTGAAGACAACAAAATTGTATTGCAGATCTGTGAATGCTGAACTTTAAGCCTCTTTAGAGCAGTAACAAATATCTCTGCTCAAGAAATGTACTGGGGGGCAAAGATGAAAACAGAGAATAAGCTATTTGTTACTGCTCTAAAAACTGCTTTTGCCATTCTTATATCTCTTAAATTCCTGGGTTTTGACAGTATTTTATCTTTAATGTGTAGTCAGTTACTGTTTGTAACAAATTTTTGTGGTGAGGAATGAAAAAGTCATTTATGCGCATTCTTTCTTAGTCATATTTTTTTGCCAGGTTAAAAAGCTGTCCTCATATTTGGCATTTAACAGTTTGCTCCTGTCTTATTGTGACAGTCTACTTATTTCAGTCAGTTTACCACTAATGTAGCATTTTTCAGTCAGCAAGCACTTACCGTTCTTTGAGTTTTGTTCTTCTAGTCTACCAATTTTAATAACTAATTTTAGCAGGAGATGGTATGTTTTATTCTTAACAGATCTACATTTCATTATTAAATATACGAACTCTTGGATAAATATAACCTGCTCCAGGTAGATTATTACCTTCTAGCTGAATATCTTGCTTTTTCTTACTACTTGCCAAGATAAAATAATTTCTAAACTTGTCACCCCTTTGCCCTCTAAAAAACACAATGATATTCTTAAACAGCTTCCCATTACGGTTCATTCAGGCAACATGTAGTTTTAAAATGCATTTTGGTAACTTATGAAACTATTGCCAGCACCACCAAAGAACTGGTCCCTGTAATAACTGGAAAAAATCTTTTAATGGTACACTCCAAAAAATAGATTCTTAACTGGCTGGTTTTATTTACTAATAGTAGCTATTACTGTATCTTTTCAGTCCCTGCTATTTGTAGGTAGGTATTAATTGCATTCAGTATTAAGAACTATAGTAATGCCAACAGCACATCATTCTTTATATGGTGTCACTAAAGTCAGTGTAAATTCTCTTTTTTCCAGAAGTGAATTGTCCAATACTGCCTGGGATGGTGTAGATTCCTATAAAGTTTAGTATAGTGGCTACTATAAGTATTCTGTAGGTTAAGACAATATTTTACTTTTTAGTCTTACCTGTGGGGTTGGAAATTTGAACCTGTGTTTGCAATGAGTTGAAAAACCTGAATGTGAGAAAGAACTGATCTGTGCAATAACCTCTGAGTAGTTCATAAACTACATCTGAGAGCACCTCAGCCTTAGTGCCAGCGTACCACTGACAGGAATTAGGATTGGCTAAGGTAAGTGTATCCACTTGAGTGCTAGAAACTACTGAAGTGGGGATGCATTAGGATAAATAGATAAAATTATGCAAGTTATTGCTTAAGAGGGCTGATTTGTCAGGCACAGGCATGTTTATACTGCTTTTATATAGAGGTGATGTGGTCATTAATCAATCAGTCTTGCTAGATTTAAAGGCAAAAGCTGGCCCTAACAGCATTGAGGGGCTGTGGTAGAAGCCTCCTTTAATATATAGCAAGATTTTGCACTTACATTGTAAAACACCTTTCATCTAAGCAGGATAAAGATTTATAGAGGTAGGTAAGTTATGCTGCATTCATTTTAGTATAGGAGGAGCCGAGGAATATTGGGTTTGAGATTCACCCAAGGTCATGCAGAAAGTCAGGATCAGAATTAAGTTTGAGGGTCAAAAATATTTTCTTAAAAATCCTATTTCAGCCTGAATAAATATAGCTTTTCCTAAAGAATTGAAAAGAGCTGCACGACTAGTTTATTCTACCATGTCTTGCTGCTGTTGCATAATTGCTGAGCAGTGGGACTGCTTGTGTAATACTTCATATCAGGGCTGAGAGCTTCCTCCCTGGATGGAGTTTGGAGAAGTATGTGTAGGATCTCACCCAAATGTGAGTATGGTTAGGATAATCTGTGTGCTCCATGATCTGTGGAAGCTGCAGCTGAATTTTTAGTTGAACAAAAGCTAAAGAGGAAATTAAAAAGCTTATCCCTTGAAAAGAAGATTGTTTCTAGAACCTTCATGTTCAGTTGTTTTCCATGGTAATAAGGAAGCTTTCTGCAGAATGCATTCAGGTGAACCAGGATTTTGAGTGATGATAGGTTTTTCTTCTCAGTTATAAATTTTTGGAAAAGAAAATACAAATTAACAGTGTGTACAATAAATTATCCCCATATATATTGCAAAAGCATGTAAATACTATATCTTATTATACTTTTGCAAACGATCAATTATTTTGTGCTGGATTGCACTAAGAATTGGATGTGTGTTGCAAGATCACTTAAATTTTGGGAAGAGATTTTAAAAGCACCAGCTTCTTTCTGAAAAAAATCACGTTGTACTTTAGGAATCTTAGCAGCTGAAAATATATTGCAATAAAAATTGAATTTGTCTAATGTAAAAAGCCTGCACACATGAGAAAATAATGAAATATGGCATGTTTGGCATGACCTTCTTACTGGGAGATCACATCACACCACAAAGTGCATATTCTATTAAGTCATATTCTTATCAGCTGTGGAAAATGAGATGTCATTTAAAATGCTTCCAGAAGATGAATTCCGGATATTTGAGGGTTTTCTGACATCATAGATTCTTTGTAATCAAAGACATTTGCATTCGCATGGCTAGTGATTCTGTTCAGCTGTCTATTTCCAGAGCAAGTATGAGGCAGAGGATAAAGTCCAAGAATCAAAAGTTTCAACAGCTTTTTACACTTGGGATTGGCCTCATCTGATCTTTTTTTATATGAATCTGTGGTCCTTAAGGTCAACATTTTAGGTAATCTAGGGAGCTGAATGATGTTGCATAAGGTTTTGAAAACATCTGGGTTTTTATGTATAGGGAGTTTACAGTGATACAGTTTTTATTTTTAAACTCTAACCACACATTTTTCTTCTGCTCAAGGTGAAAGTTCCAAATTTATTTAATGTGCCTAGATATGAACTAAAGTTTCCGAGTAACATTGGTGCTCTCTTCCTCTCTCCCTCTCTCTTCTGTAACAGTGTTTGGAGACTAATTGTGCTGGGTTTTTTCAGGATTATGGAGAGTTTCCCTCTTCCCCTGCACCCCCCTCCTGTTTCCTTTTATTACTTCATAGTCCCAGACTTTCAGAGGAGTCCCATTCAGAAATCATGTCCTGTGGTCTCTTGTTTGCTTTTATTATTGGTTTTTGATTTTTCAATTCTTTTTCGGTTTGACTTATTTCCAACCATGGAACATGGGTATCAGGGAATGTTTGGGTTTCTTTTTCAAGGAAACTTCTTTGAAAATACACACATTTACAAGTTATTCATATGTCTTTGCTCACCAGCATCACTGCACTTCAGAGCTGGAAAGGGTAAATGGATGCAGAGGCAGTGAAAGGATTTTTAAAACAGGTATTCAGTGAAGCCTTGAGTCTTTGTCTGGTTTGTCTAATTCTCATTTCAATAAGCTAAATACAGTTGGAAGATTATATTACTCCTCTCCAGTATACTTCCTTTCCCTTTTCCCTTTCTGGCTGCTGTTTTCCTCACGTGAGGTCTGATTCAGGGCAAACTGTGCATCTTTTATTTGTTTGTGTATACCCAAGGTGAATTTTTTCAGAAAGGCTCTTAAGTATATACTTGAGTCAATTCAGTCATAATCTCTGTTTGAGAGCTCTGAGAGAACTTTATCCCTCTTCATGAAAAGCTTGATCCTATGTAATTTTTGCTAATAGGTGCTTTGCCTTTGATTATAATATGGGTGAGATAGGATCAATAGTCAAATTTATTATTTTTACTGTACCCAGTTTCATCCATCTTGAGGCGTTGCTTCTCTTCCACCACTTTTCTGTATGCTCTCGCAGACTATAAAGCTACTTCCTTGTTTTTGCTTTAGGTTAGTTGCATAATTCCGCTGTTGAGTGGTTGCTCCATGTTACCTGTGTGCTTCTGGAAACATCTTTAAATGTGTATGTTAAAGTTATTTCCTAACACTAATAAAGCACCGGTGTAGATGAGGCCTCTGTATTAACTTACATTAGCTGCAAAAAGTATGCCACAAGGAGAAGTTTAAAAGCCCTGTAGGAATCTGTAGACGAGAGAGGATATTAATTTTATGTATGTTTTGGAATAGTGCTTTCCTCAGGGAATAAGACCAAGGACCAATGTCATGGAGTTACACTAGGGATTAATTTGACCTACTGTCTTTGATGTTAAAAAAATGGGGACAAACTAATATATTTGGTATCTGCTCTGAAGAAGAAAATGTATAAGGGTGAGGCAGCAAGTTTCCATATCACCAGAGAGTGTGTAGATGTAGTTCTGAAAGAGTCTGCTGACACAGTATTAAATTTCTGGTCCTGTTCTGTGCATAAAAGCAGTGAACGTTTATAATTACTTCCCCCCGCCATTTCTCTGAGTGCTACAGAATGGGCAATGTTTCAAAATGCACAGTGTTAAGGCAGAAGTAGTATTTTTAACAAGTAAATTAGCAGAGGTCTAATATTAAAGTCAGCAGCACTGGCCAGATTTCTGAGGAGGAGCGAAGCTATTGGGACAGACAATGGGAAAATTCTCTGAAACTGGAAAATTGCTGTACTCCTGAGGCAAAGCTTTGCTGATGAAGGGTTAACCAAACATTGGTGACAGTGAAAATCCTTGTAAAATTTGCTCGTTGATCTGTAACCTTACTCTCTTCACAGACAACAGCTCTTCACACAAACTTTTAAGTTCCTTGTGAAAGCTTCAGCAATAGACACTGTAAAACAATTAGGTAGTGCTGCAGTGTTTTCTTTCAGGAAAAAGAAAGACAGTGGTTGTAAGTAGTTTAGCACTTAGCAGTTTTCTGCTGCTTTAGACCTGTGATAGACACAGTGAGTGTACAGTGACATCTTAATTACATATAAGATCTTCTATGTATTCGGATCAAATGGGAGATGTAGAAGGCAAGACTTTTTTGATAATAAAGTAAAAAGTATTTATCTTTGTGCCATGTCTACATTCGGTCTTAAATATTTTGTCTAAAATCAGTCTCCCCTGTAGACTTTCCCAATAAATAGGAAGCCATTTGAACAGAAATGTAAATTTTGAGTTGTCATTGTGTAAACTGGAAGTTTTACAGAAAAAAATCTTTGTGCTAAACTCTCATGTGCACTAACAGTCAACCTGGGAAGGAGCTTTTATAGGAAGATTTGTATTCTTTACATGGGTTATATTTCTCTTCTTGCTGTTAAAAAGTCAAAATGAGGAAAAGTAGTTAACTAGAAGCAGACTTGCTAAGGGTACTTGTTGGGGTTTTTTAGTTCCCCCCACCCCTCCCAAATGCTTTACTGCACATTTAAGATTGCAAAATGTGAAGGAAGTTAATAGAAAGCATTTTCCCATGTTTACTTTCCTTCCCCCCCAACCTTTTTTTAGGAGGGTTTTGTCTGCAGGCTGATCAATAGGAACTAATGTACAATTGCATAATATTTGATAGCTATGTTAAAAAGCACTACTAAACAGGTCAGGAGTGTGAATACTCTTACTACTACTGGAGCTCTAAGTCGTTCAGTGTTTTACCTGAGTTTGAGTGAAAAATGAAACTTAGACAGTAAAAAGCATAGTCATTTTCTGAGCTGTGAAAACCTGGCAGCTGTCTTGTACTTTGGTAAGGAGTTGTTTATTGTCTTCAGATCAAAGAAACACATAAGGTGAACTTTTATTTTATTTAAATAAGACCATGCTTAGGAAAACATTGATTACTTTTGAAAATTCTACCTAACAAGATGTTTATCTGCATTTGAAGGCAAATCAGATTTTTCAAGTCTGTCTGTGTCATCTTGTTGATCATGCTTCTTTAATTGCTTTACTTGGTTCCAGTTGTGAAGGAAAGAATAATTTGATCTGCATGTGTATTGTGTTTGTACGCATATTTCTGTCATAGCCAAAATACATTTTATTTTATGATTGGTAACTCAGAATTTAATATTAAAAAATGAATAAAAATAAAGAAATGCATCACCCGCACATGTTTTCTAATTCTCTTCTTACTAGTATTGATGATTTCAATCACTGAATCTTTTTTACTCTTTCTATCAAAGCATGAAAGGTGCATCATCAAATGACAGTTTTGTTTGTTGAGAAGGAAATAAACTGTAAAAGTCATGTTTGGCCATCTAGAATATTTGCATAAGATAATGGAGCAGTTGTTTCATTCTTCTGATCTCTGATTATGAGAAAAGAACCCTAACTGACCAGAATAGAAATTGTTTAAGTTCCTTGGTTATGTTAAAGATCTACTTTCCTATTAAAGCATGGGATTGCATTAATTTCCTTTGGTCTTGCTGAAAAAAAAAAAAAAAAAAAAAAAGTGAAAGAAAGTGTCAGTGATATTTAAATGACCTTATTTGATGTTGATATTAGTTTTACTTTGAGATGATTAAGACAAAGGAGGGGAATTTTTGCTGGTTTTGTTACCATGGCTGTATTGGTAAAGAAAGAGCTTATAAGAGTAAGAATTTTATAGGCTATTACAAATACACTATTGCCTTTTCACACTAAAAAATATATATATATTTTTTGCACATGGAGAAACAATTTTTCATTTTGTAATTATGGAGCTATGAGTTTCTGTAACACAGTAGAATCCTGATTGGAATTCAGCTGAATGGCTTCTTGGGTGCAGGTCGTTGTAGCAATTCAGGCTTTAACTGCAAAATCTATGGCTTTAAGTATTGTGTTTACTATTAATTAACATTGTTTAACATCATTAAATAAATCAGTAACTCAATATGGCAGTTTTTAATAATAAATAAGGTACTTATGGAATTTTCATTTCTGAGAAGTTATAATGAATAGTAAGTGTGTGATCTTACATGCAGTGGATTTTTTTTTCCTTATGGTGAGATAAGCCATGATTAATGAGTTGGGTCTATGCTTAACTTATTTTGGAGGTTAAATTTGCACAATGCTCGTGAACTGCCCGTTTGAAGACTCTGGTACAGGGTAGAGAAATATTCTGTCGTTGTTATGGGGTCTTATAAATTGATTTTAAACTGTAAAGTTCTTATTTTCTGACAATTCAGTAGGTTGCTAGAGTAGTTGCTGCAGTACCTGTGTTATTATTTCATTGCCTGTTTAACTGTATTCCAGAGGAAAGGAACCTCAGACACAGCAGTGGTACAGATTCCTTCATGCCATAGTGTCATGGTATGTCTCTCATGTATTTGAGAAACTAAATCAAAGCATGTAAAGATATTTTAATTTTTGGCCTCTGAGGCTGTCAACATGTTTGCTAGTGTCCAGGCTCCTAATGTAAAGTTCTGTAAAATTTAATAGTAGTTAAGATGTAAAATTTCCAAGGAGATCTAATAACTGTGTGTTGTCAACATGTCTGAAGACATTAATACAAGTCAGTCTCAAATTGAATCTTCCCATAGTAATCCGAGAAGAATGTAATTAAATAGGATAGAAATGTCAAAAAGCTTGTCAAATTCTGCACAGATTTTCTTATGGTGTTGATTTCTTGCCTGCTGGTACATTGCTTAAAGTCATCAGGATCCTTATACCAGTGGTACTGTATATGATCACATATGAAATGAGGATTTTGAATTATTATAATTATTCTCCCATTCCTGATCTGTTCAATCACCATGCAGCTAATGTCATTGTGACATGTAGGAAGATATATGGAGTTGCTTATACTTTTTGTATGAAGCTAGTGAGGCTTTCAGATGTCTGAAGACTTCATTTCTGCAATAGTGACAGCCAAATTAACACTTTGAAGCAGCTGAGTTAATAGTTTTAACTTTTAGATGCTGCACAAGAAGCAAATGCCTGATAATAATTCTTTAATGTTTTATTGGGTTTTTTTCTTTTTAAATTTAATTTTCCCTGTAAAACTTAAACATGAAGATGCAAAAAATATATATTTTTTTTTAAGAATCATTTTTGTCTTGTAATACCTTGTCAGTGCTTCCTTTCATGCAATTGTTTAAGAAAATTAGTCAATTATTTTTGACAACCTGTGGAACAGGTCTTTGCATGTACATCTTGGAACTAAGATGATGATTGACTTTGAGAAGTAGATTTTTATGTTAAAATATTTACAAAGAAGAAGAATGGCTTACCATAGGAACTCTATCTGACTGAGGAGTACACATTTCTTCTCCTAGCTTGTTTTCTTTGCAACTTCTGGACAGACCAACCGCAGGCGAACAGGAAATGCCAAAAGGGGGTAGGTTAACTAGAATAAAAGGTGAACAAAAGGTTGTTTCTGGAGCTGTAATCTGTAATTATTGCTACAAGCAAGGTAGGATCCAATGAATAACCTTATTAAATTTAGCGATGGATTTCATAACAGCTCCTCTCTAAATCAATACTTTCTTTTGTGATTCATAAAGAATATTGCAGTAATAAGTAGGACAAATTTCTCCTTTACTGATTTTAAGAAGCAAGGGATTGAATTGTTCAAAAGACCTCTTTTCCCAGCTGGACTGATGATTCATTTTTTATTGTAGGTAAATGATGTGTTGTGCTGTCTAACCAGCTCCCTTGTTAAACATTTTGGCCTGATCAGACTTTCCCCGAATGATATCCATATCTTTGATTGTTTTCAAAGTAGAAACTATTTCATTTCTCTGCTTACACAAGTAGCATGTAAGCAGTCTAATCTTATTTAACCTCGCTCATAATTGTTGAGAGTAGTCTGCATCAGCACAGAATAAGATTGAGTTATTGATAGTTTGTTAATGTTTTCTCAGTACACACCTCCAAACATACTATCAATTGAACATTTTGGTTAAGATCTAAGATTTATATTCTGTGAATATCCTATCTCTTACTAAAAGTAATTTGGATGCACAGTAAGTATTTTCAGGGGTCTAGTGAAGTAAATGTGAATATTGTATGCACCATTTTCTTCAGTTTTGTGTCTGTATTAACTTGACATTTAGTTACTGAGGGTACTTTGGAAAATTAATTCTTCAGATGTACAAACTAGTTGCTTTATCTGGAAATCTGTTTTAGTACATCTCAAGCAAGTTGCATTGTCGTGTGAAAGATCATGTGTGTAGACATGACTCAAGGTAGGAGCAACTTCAGATTAGTTGCTCAATTGATTCTGCAGAGAAGATAAGCCCATAGATGACATGGTACCTACAGTGACAGCTTAGCACTTAGAGTGGTAGTCTAGCAACTACCTATATAAGGCAGTTTAAGGTTTGCAAAATGGGGGAGAAGACAGATCTTGTCTTGTGTAGACAATGAAGTATATTGATTTTAAAAGGATGGGAGAAGATTCTTACTCATTAAATAAAAAGCTAATTGCTCTGTATAAGCAAATATGTCCTAAAAGAAAGAACAGGGTGAAGAAACATATTTTCTATTGATAGCTTTGTTTTTAATAAAATATTTACTAAAGAATATAATTTATCTGGGAGCGGAGGAGGATGGGGAACAACATGACACTACAAAACATATATAGCTACTTTTACATTGGAGTAGTAAAAGCTAATGGAAGTGCTTCTTGTTGATGTTTGTGGCTCAGGATTCAGACTTTGTTATTTTTCACTGCTTCTTCAATTCTTGCCTCTAGAAGAAGCCTTTCTCTGTCACTACAGATAAAGGATGACAGTTATTTTGGTAGAACACCACTCATTACAGGAAATCGTTCTGAGGAGTAGCAGCATAAAAGCTAAAAAGAAAGCAAAATATCAGGATCCATGGTTATGAAAGAGGGACGTTGTATTTAAGATATTTATGATGAGATTTAAGCCTAATACTGGCTCTAAAAGAAAATGGAGTCTTGTACAGATTCCTTTTTCTTGTGACCATTCATTTGTTTGGTTTTTAATGTTTTTGCGCCTTGGAATTTTTGTACAAACATCATTGCAAAGTTGAACATATTCAAATAAAACCTAATAAATCTGACAGAAGAATATTGTATAACACTTCCATTTAGATGGTGAGGACTCTCCCATTGAAGACTCCTATGGCTTTTTTATGACTTTTTTTTTAATGTTGGGTTCCTAGCTTCTATAAATTATGCATGTTGGCTTTTCATTAACATGGAAGGGAAACATAGTTCATTGCGAATAATTCTTCTGTCACACATGATTGAGAAGTTCAGAAAGATCAAAACCACTTAGCTTTGTGGTAGGAACAAAACTGTATTTCATGTAAAGGCTCCAGCTCCCTGATTTTTAATATTGATTTTTTTATTTTTTTTTTACCCCCCCCTGCAGTTCCACAAAAATTCAGGAATGCTGATACATTAGACAAAGACATTTTGTAACTGCTGGAGCTCTGAAAGGAGCCCATGGAGTGATGTTAACCTCTTCCTAACAAATGAAGTAATTGTTGCATTGCTTTTTGTATATAACAGGAGTCATGCATTGCAATAATTATTTTTGCCTACAGAAAGGTTTAAGGCAATTTTTGTCCAATTGTCTTATGTTGGTTGAGGGATAAGAGTGAAGGTACTGATAAACAGATAAGATCAAGATGACACTAAATAAGGTAGGCTTTGTTACTGCAGGGCTTGTAGGGTTTTGAGGGGTTTTGGGGTTTTAGACTGAAAAAGGTTTTATTATTCATAAGACTTCCAATGAAAAATGTGACATGAGAAAACTGTAGCTGAGATGTGTGAAGACAAGGATGATGGTTCTTGCTTTCTAAAAGACAGCAATGGAGAAGGATCAAATTTCATAGTGTTAGTACAGAAAGGGAGTTTTCTGTTCTGTGAGTGTAGGAGACTGAGTACAGCATGAGCTTGGTAGATGGAAAAATTACACATGGTCCAAAGGGAGAAAGAACCCTAGTGGGGGCTTTTGAGAGTGGTTTTATACTTTAACAGAATAATTATAGCTGATGCAGGAATTGGTCCACAAATATTGAGTTAGACAAGATGATAATTGAGTATGAAAAGCTGATGTGGATTTTTAATACCTATATCTGACAATTTTTTTCTTGACTAGCAAAAGTACTAAGGAAACATTTGTGTTCTGTGCATGCAGGATATCTAGTATTTCTGAAACATACCTGATCTCTGAACAAAATGGTATTGAAATCTATTGAAGTTAAAATAGCACTCCTTAAACAGTAAATAATGACAAATCTTGATGTAAGAAAGAAAGCATAAATAAACTATATACTAAAAAAAAAAAATTCTATCTCTTAGGAGTTCTCAACAGCATCAGGCTACATGCCATGAGATCTTATATCCCTCACAGTAGCCCATTATATTAATATTTTTGGTTAATGGCTATATTGAGATTAGCTCAAGTAACTGAATGAAAATATTGTTACATTAAAAAACTCAAACCCAACAAAACAAAAAAATAACCTGGAAATATACTCGTTGCCAATATTGTGTCCAGTTTTGGTTCTCACCAGTACAAGTAAGATGTTGATAAAATTACATGGGTGAAGCAGCAGACTACGAAGTTGAGAGCTGAAGCATTTCTCTTGTAAGGAGAAGCTGAGGGAATGGGACTTGTTTAGCCTGGAGAAGATGTTAGGGGTGGACCTGAGAGCAGCTTGCTGGTGTTAAGGAGGAGGTTTTGAGAAGAAAGAGCCTGGCTCTTCACAGAGCTGCAAGGCAGGAGGAGACATGACAATGGTTGTGAATTGAAACAAGGGAGGTTCCAAACTGATGTAAAGGGGGAAAAAAGCCACAACGAAAACTTTTCACAAGATACAGGCTTCTAAGTGAGTCTGTGGCATCTCCTTCCTTGGAGGTTTCAGGACTAGATAGATTACATAAGATAAAACCCTGAGCAACCTGGTCTGAATTCAGTGTTGACCCTGCCTTGAGTAGGAGATTTGATCTACACTGTTGTATCCAGAGTTATTGTATGAGTCTAAAGAATCAAGTGTCTCATGCTGTCTTAGTAATGTTTGAGTATGTCATGGAAATTCAATTCATATACCACTGGATAAAAGAAGTGTAAAAACATTAAATGATTGTAGCATAATTTAGGGAGTATAAAATAGCTGGAGATACATTCTCCTTACATGTTCATGTTAGTTTTTGTATTTAATATGCCCAGGTTTCACTTCACAGGCACTTAGAGTGCTCTATTGTGAAATTTGTTTCAGTCACTGATGTCTCTATGTGCCCCTTTTCCTGAATTAATGTCAGTGCAGGTTGTGGTCTGAAGTTTTAGAATGGGTTTTTTATCAAGGTTGTCTTTTTATTGTGCTACTGCAAATGATATCTTACTAGTGGAGGCTATCTTATCCCAAATAAAAAAATATTACTATTCCCATTTTTCAGAGGGACCTCTTAAATATGTTTCAAAAGACATACCCAAAAGCACAGTGTATTTTCAGTTAAACTGGTTCCGTGTCTCCTGAGTGCCAGCCTAGTGTTGAAACCACAAGATTATTTCTTCTTGTTTGTCCTGGTTTCTCAGGAACAGCCCCATGGCCCAGCCATGCAGGCAGCCATGAGCAGCTGTGAGTCAGCTGGGAGATCCACTCAAGGCACTGACTCACAGGTGTATCCCATAACACTTCATCGTGCTCAGTATAAAAGGAGGGAGCTCACTGAGAGTGGAGTTCTTCCTGGGGTTCCTCTCTCTTGTCCTTCCGTTCCTGCAGCTGACCTTAAGGACCAGAGTGAGTAGAACCTTGTATACTTTATGTTGGTGATTGTATTTTGTTATTTCATAAAATATCTTTCTACTTCAGCCCATGGGGCTTCTCCCTTTTTTCCCTGATTCCCCTTCTCAGCTGGGGAGGGGTCATTGGGTGGTAGAACAACTGCTGCAGTTTAGCCCCAGGTACAGGCTAAACATAGGCATCATTATAAGGCTTGACTTATGTGTTGTACTGTCTTTTTAATAATTAGAATGAGTGTTTTATATAAGTAATACTTGGGCCCTGACTGACAAAATTTCTGATGTCATCTTGTGAATTTGTCCTACAAAATTATTTCCTGAATAATTTCATGGCATCTGTCAGCAGAATTAAGTGCACTGTCATGGTGTTCAAGTACCTGAAGTTGAAATAAATCATGACATTCGTTCTTGCTAATAATTTGTAGAAGCCAGGTATTTAATGCTATGTAACTCACCCTAAGATTACCTCAATGAATTACAGTCTTAGGTGAAGGTGTGTTGTTAGTTTTAAAATGGATTATCTCAAAAAAAGGCAGTCCAAGTACAATATAAAAGATAACCTTTCAACATAAGCAGACCAAATTCTGTTTTGTAAATCTAGGTTATTACCAACCACACCTGGCTTATCCCTCAGGTTCATGTGAGGGATTTTATGAATCTGTAAATAACGGATAACTCCAACAAGATCTCTGTTAATAGCTGAAAGTGAGTTCAAATTATCAGAGACTAAAACTGAAAATAATTATTTTGGAATTAAATTCATGTTGCTTGAAACAGAATTTTAATAAATATATGGTTAACAGAATAATCATGTAATCTACATAAAAGTTTGGAAGCTCCTGCACTACTGTGATACCCCTGTGTGTTTACTTATCTATATATTGGAGCCCTGCAGCGTGTTGAGGCACAAGCAGTTTGTATTATGCACTTTATTTTTGGAAGGTTGTGGCTGAGGGTGAACAGGTGTGCCAGTGCATCTCCTCCGTGTTAGTTATGGAGGCAGGTGGAGCCACTGGTTCTGTGTGTATGTGAAGCCTGAGGCCACTTTGGTTGAGACTTTTCAAATGTAAGGCTAGCTGAGAGATGAAAAGCAGAGGAGGCACGGATAAACTACACAGATCTCTCATCAGCTTATTCTCAAACCGCTTTTACATGGGGCTTAACTGCTACAAGGAGCCTTGTGCCAGTTTTCTACGTTTCAGCAGAATACTTGTCTAGAGGGGATTAGAAATGTTGCCAGACACTGGGTTTTAACCCATGCATTGATAAGTGGTCAAACCATAGTACTGTGCAAGCCAGCAAATGATAGTCCTACCAAGTGTCAGATTAAAAAAAAATACCCATGTTTTCTGAAATATCAAGGTTGAAACAGGAGAGTTACTGGGTCATGAGTGAAATGCAACACTCACAATGCATTTTGCAACAGCTGGCTCTGCATATTGACCTTTTCTAGTTTTCTTCTGAGTATCTGGTGCCCTGTGAACTGAATAAAATGTTAACAGTTAAAGTGGCCCAAATAAATCCCTCAAAATCCATAAAAGATGACAAATGAATTGGTCAGAGTGATATATTCAGCATGTGTCTCATTTAAGTCTCTGAAGTATTGGGAAATAGTGTTTGGCGAGGCCACAGTCCCATCCTAAAATAAGTAAATCAGAATCTTTCTTCAGTGCATACTGTTGAATTGCATTCTCAATGAGTGTAAATTGGAATCACTCTACTGCCTTTGTATCGATTTAAAGTGTCTGAGTCTGATAAGTTTGGCTGGGTTTTATTGCAAGCCTTTCCTTACCTCACCTCACCACCTGCAGCTTGTAACCAAAAGTTCATTTCTCAGAGGCTGGCTGTAACTCTTAAGGTAGCTTCAAAGAAGCTTGATTAAGGCAGGCAGCCAGGGAAGTATCTCCCTTTACTTGGTTAAAGAGGAGCTAAAATACAGCTAGATTGTGAAGTGAGTGTGGTACCTGTGGTGTTGTGCATTCGGAACCTTCAGGAGATACTAAAGAAACTGGTTTATGACAGCTCTCATAAAAGTTAAGGAACTGTTCCAGTACAAATGTCATTGGTGTTACCTTGTTCACTGGTTATCATGGATAGCTTTTTGTTTTGTTACATAATTATTATGATCACCGTATGAGTAAGGTTCTGTGATCTCTAAAACTCTATAGATTGTGAGGCTTTCCTCAGCGGTTTACAGGACTTTTGTCTACAAATCTATTTAAATGCAGTATCATATATATATATATATATATATATATATATACACACACACATATACACACACACTATATATATTTTATTATTGTATTTTAATGTATTTTAATTTAACCTTCTTGTGGTAAGAAGCATGACTGAAATTGATAAATGTAAAATGGTAACTTGGAACAATGTTATGTGTGTTCCTGAAATGCTTTTAACTGCAAACATGCAGGCAGAATATTGTGGCTGCAATTTTTGGTGTATCTATACTAAAAATGTTAACTTGTACTGAACCGTTTAACATGCCTAATCCATAGCAGCTGTAATGGTCAGGGAAACTATTTCTGTAAACCACTTCTATTGGCATTCTGAGCTCCCTTCAGTATTGATTTAATTTTAGTCAGCCACTCAAACTTTAACCAGAATAAGCTGGTGCCAGATTATGCATCGATGGCATATGTATTCTGTATTCTTCGGAAGCCTCGCACAATTGCCGATTTCACTTGCCTGTACGACCACTTTGTAACTAATTAGACTAGACGTGGCACTAAAGAGAAACCACAAACACAGCAGTATGCCCTGATAGATATTAATACAGTCCAGTCTCTTAACAAAGTGAACAATTGCCCAAATAATGATTTCCTGCTGTGGACTTTTTATGCTTTGTTTGTTAAATCCTATTTTCCTTCCTACTTTCCTGTTGACTACAGCAGAATTGAATTTTTGTTCAAGCCGACTTGCACTGGGTCAGCAAAACTCTTCACCTTTGTGGAAGGAAAGTTAACTCATTGAAAGCTGTCTGGTTTTCACCATGTCTAATCGGTGCGCTGAGCTCCCACCCGCAACCAAGGGGAAGGGGTTAATGGTGCTTTATGAAATGTGGGAGAAATGAGGAGCTGAGGTACATATTTGCTAATGTGTTTAAAGCAAAGCCAGAGTTCACTGGACCGTGGTTTGGTTTGTTTTCATTTTCCAACTGTTCATTCTTTTCTTTTTATTTTCTCATTGCCTTAGCGATTTAGCAAAAAGATGTGCTAAATATACTGAATATACCATTAAGAATGATTACTAGCATAAGCATCACTAGAAAAAATGAAGGTATAGTGGAAATGAATCCTGTGGAATATCATGTCACTAAAGAGAATGCAGCATCTTCTCTGCCTATTCATTCAGCTACTAGCATGGGGATACTGGAAGTAAGGTAATTTACAACATAATTTACAGAAATATATGTGTAAAGTTTAATGATATGCAGAAAATAACTTTGATGGGCAGAAGGGAAATAATTTACTAATGTTCTACTGTTTGTATGCAATGTAATTGCACACAAATTTCAGGTAGGTATATGATTAACACTGCTGCTTGCTACCTTTACAGTTGGAAAAACAATCGAGTTGCCGTTAGGAAATTCGAGCGTTTGCAAGAAACGTTTTGGATGGAATAACTTTCTTGCAAGTACAGGAAAAGGAAAGGTCAGAGGGGTACATTTTTGATCAAGAAGGCTTAATTAAATCTTGATAGCTTTTGATGACCTTCCTCTTTCATAATGAAATCCATGTGTTGTTTTTTTCTCTAATAAACTGACAAGTGTCACACAACTTGTTGTTCAGTTTAATACTCTGAAAATATTAGGCTCACAGGGAGGTGAGTGGTGCTTATTGTTAAAATTAATCAGCAGCAGATAAATAATAAAATAGCATATTTTTTCTACGTTGATATTTTCTTCTGTGTTTTGCACACTGTAAATGTGTTGTGTGGATATAATATAATCAGTCAAGAGTAAAGATTCCATACTGGCACTTTAAGCCCTTAATTACTACAACGGTTTTCGAAATAAAAATCAGTATTTTACTAAGGTGGAAAATTGTCGCTGTGGTAGATGATAGAAAATAGTACATTTAAAGGAGTGAACAAGTGTTAGAAGTTGCATTTTCTTTGGAAGAGTTTCATATTGTGGCTTTCTGTGATCTTAAAAATGACCCAAGGCATCTGAATCCCATTCACGTTTTCCCCATTTTTGCTGTCGTTTTTAGTGCTTTCATCTGCTCAGGTGGTATTGCTTGAGTGCTGAGCCTTCTGATAGGAAAAGGGGTTGAGAGACACAACAAAGGAAAGTTCATTGATTATGTAGGAGAGAAAGTCTAAAGCTAAGCCTCCCACAGTTGCTTTCAGTAGAGTGATAGTTGCAGAAGTCATTGATCTGGCGATGACACACTTCCTGTATCCTTTAGACCCCTTTGGTGGAAAGACGTGCAGCCATTTATGTCTGAATTCCTGGATTAAAAGTACTTCCAGTTGCACAAACTGATTACTTTAGAATCAAGTGATTGTTCTACTTGGTCCATCTCTGAAATTTAGAAAAGAGGCGGGGGGAAGCCCCCAAAAGTTTAACTGCCTTTGTTTAAGGACATCTGCCAAGTGCAGGTGGGCAGTCCATTTTGGTATCTCTGATGCTTTGTGCAGGTATCCAAAGTGAGCTATGTTCTATTGGTATGAGTCTTTTTGGAGGAGTCTCTGAATCAGTTTCTGCCTTCTTTCAACTCTAGTCTTATTTGTGCTAAAGAAACGAACAGATTTATTAAGAAAATTACTTGGTGAATCCTAACTCTGATCCATTTTCTGTAATGTATGTGGATGTGTCAGGTAATTGCTTGTTTCTCTGCCTTATTTACTGTCCCAGGAATGATGCTAACCCCTTGACACAGAATGTCTTTACCAAAATTTGTCAGTGTTTTGCAAGGGGCAGCTGTGTAAATTAGGATTGCAAGGGACTGGGGAGGGAGTAGTTGCACTTATCTGCAGGAGACTTTTGCATGATCATTCTGCAGATCTGAGCATAAGCATTTTATAGGTTCCTTGGTCAGGAAAACACCACTCTGATGCAGGTAATGATAACTAGATGTATGTACACAGGGGAGAAACTAAAGCAGACACATTACATTAATTGAATAAGTTTGAGGAGGAATCAGGGACTAAAATACAGAATTTCCTTAACTTGAATCTCACAGTTTGTTAAACCATGATATTTTTTATTATATGTATTACACTTAACGGCAGTCAAATTGACTAGTTATAGGGACATGCTGGAGAAAAATCAGGTATAACCTGAATCACTGCCCTGACTGTGAAAAGCTGAGTTTTTCCAAATACTGCAGATGATTGATGGCTCTGATTTTACTTCAAGTTCAAAGGAAGAGAAAGATCCTGAATGATGAATAATATTTCAGAATAAAATAATTTGATACTGCCCTACGTGACTCCTCCGGCCTTGTGGGAAGAAAAGGGCCAAGAGCCTGTTTTAAAAACCTTTGCAATTAGCTCTGACATTTTAGATTTCCAGTCTGCAGTCTCCGTGAATCTTCAAAGCCTAACTCTGCTTTTGTTGCTTCATCAGCCAATTTTTATTCTAAAACCTTGCTTTACTATTATGGGAATTATTCACTAGTATTGAGTATCTGCTACCATTGTAAATCAGCTTCTACACTGGAATATATATAGCTTTTTTTTTTTTTTTTTTTTTTTTTTAAAGCATCAAGATAAGGCAGTTAATGATCTAAGTATCTGTCTTTTTTCTGAGACAGCTATAACTTTTTATGTACATGGTACACATGACATCCAAATGCTGCTTTGGATCGTCACCCAAACTTTAGAAGAGATGAAGAGATGCAATCTGGTGTTTCACCCCAAGCTGCTCTATTTCCAGCCACATGGTACACTGATTTTCACAGTTTTTGGAAAAGTGAAATTAATATCAGGCTACCAGTGTCTAACCAACACAACTTCAGTTGTGTCATTGGACCAGTGTTTGCTTATCAGGGAACTCTGAAGGAATTTGGTTAGAGAGGTGGTTTTCTTGGACTAATATGAAGGTCAGACCTCACATAATCTGTAAAGTGGGGAAAAATTAATTGCTTCTACAAGAGAAATTATGTTAGTGCACTTCAATTGTGCAAATAATTTAGAGGAATGTTGGGCTTGAGGTTTTTCATCGTGTTTCTGTTCAACATGTTTGGTTCAAGCCAAAATTTGTGTCTGTCTCTGAGCTGCGATTGCAGTTGGCCTGTTTGATTAAAATGCAACACGCAAAGCCCCACACTCTCTAGTGAGGTAAAAATTTACTGCCATGATTTTAGACTAAACCATTTGTTTAAAGCAAAATCATCGATATAACATGGATTATCATAATATTAACAACAGAAATTGCAGTCTAAAGTTTTGATGTGCAAATGGGTTTAGGAGAGAGAAATAAGAAGGTCACTTAAAGGTCCGATTTGCTGTCCAAGAAGGCACTGAGGCAGGCACATGAACATGCTTGTATTTCCCACTCTGAGGTACAGAACTGGTGTCAGTCATCTCCAGTAATCCTGCTAATGCATCCTGCTGTGGGCTGGCTGAAGCACTTGACTCCATCCCACCCCAGTTCTTTTTGAGCAGACTTTTAGATCCTGAATCACATAATTTTAACTTTTTCTTTGAATTCACAGTCTCCTTTCCTTGGTAGCTGGTAAGCCATATAATGTTTTTTCTGGCAGAAAATGCTGACTCATTCCTGTTTGGCTTTCTGTATGGTTTTATATCATGAGCCTTGTAAGACAGAGCATAGTATTTTGCATGCCTGTGTAGTCTGGCAATGACACTGTGAATGGCCCCAGCTGTCTATCTTGTTACACTTGTTGGTTGTCCATGTGAGTTACACTTCTGTTATATTTCTAAGGAAATAGCTTTTATCACAAGGAAACAAGACCTTATTGAATCTCAGCTCCAGAGAGAGCTCAAATATTACAATGCACGAGTTCTTCAATGTCTCCCTGATATGTACTGAAGCAGTTTTGCTCTCTTGGCAATATTCAGACCTCAGAAATAGCCTTGTGAAGGTTTGGCAATCCTTAGTGAGGCCATGGGTAAGGCAAATTAATTGAGAGGCACATCTGACCTGTATCCAGAATGAACAGGAGCAAAGCAAGTCATTTTCCATATTTAGATGCTGGAAAAGTGTATAAAAATACACAAACTTTCTTTCCTTTCAAATATGTTCAAATTTGTGATCTTCACATTTCCAAAAGCCTGTATTGTATCTGTACTGTTTCTTTGATAGGAGAGGGTAAGTGAAGTATAAATTATCTTTGAATATAGTATAAACGTTTGAAGTGGGAAATTGGGACTTGCTCCTTTAACTGAATTCTGCCAACAAGCAGGCAAGAAGATGACCTGAATCTCAGATTTCATTATCCACAATGGAAATATGGTTATCTTTTTTCCTTTGATCATTAAAAGGATGTTGGGGAAGGTTATGTGTGATTCGGTAACTCTTCTATTTCCCTTTCTGTTGGAGAACCGTTATTGTTCCCTGCTGCCCTTGCAAATAAAACAAGTTCAGTGGTCAGCAGACATGTGCAACCTGATGGCTGAGGAATAAAAAATAATCCTTCCCCTTAATTTTCTTTATCATTGGCCTTTTTTGTGTGTGACACAGCAAAACAGATAAACCAGAATTTTATAAAAGCCCTTCTGCTACTGCTTGCCAACATTTGGGGTGACAAACTTTTGGGATGACTTTAACTTGGTTTTTGGATGCTTTTGGAGCAGTGAGGGCTAAGCAAGTTTTACAGTCAGCTAGAGCACTAAGATTCAAAGGTTTTTCCCCAAAATCTTGCTGCTGACTTTGCTGTTCATATTTGTGATACGTGAAGATGAGTGTTTACCAGTATCACATTGATGTCTGGTTAAAAAGCTCTGAACAAGCTCTAAATGGTGTTTAAACCCATTTAGAGATCAGTTCTTTTCCTGAAGTGCAATATAGTTCAAAATTGACCAGCTCAAGCAGTGAGGGAATTTAGTAAATGACGAGGCAGTACAGATTAGAAATTTTTTGAGGATTTTCAGTGGCATTTACTTGCAACTTTCCTGGCAAGCAATGAGTTGGTTACATCTCACTTCTCTGGACATGTTTCTTCAGGTTGTCTGACAAGAAGTTACATCCTTGCCTGATATTTCCCTGACCCATTCCAAGAAAACCTTTGCAGAATGAAGCTGCACTGAAAATAATTCCAAGATTTACGCAGTTGTAACTGACCACAGAGGACAGGCTTATTTTTGTTGCTTCCTTTTCCTAACGTAGAGCTAGAATCACAGAATCAGGTTTTGCCCGCAACAAGCAATGTCAAAAGTAGATGATTTTATTTCTGTTCTCTTTCATTCTGGGGTTTTGTAGCTGGAATTTCCACATTTCTACTCACCTTCTGAAGAAAAAAATAATAATGAACCCACAGTACCTCGCCTATGACATTTAGAGATGAAAGCATTTTGTGCCAGAAGTAACCAGGCATGATCACTGCCATGAACCAGTTTATTAAACTTGTGTTCAAATCCAGCTGGCATGGTGAGCAGTGACTCAATTTCTCCCCGCGCCAGGCACGTCAGTGCACACTCACTGCCTGCCACCTTCGCTGGCTTCAGCGGTCAAATAAAACTTCTCCTTCTGGGCCAGGTCTGAGACCTGTCGCACGTTTTAATGGCCTGACAGAAGGCACGAGCCACTTGGTGTGTCTGGCACTGTTACTTAGTGGTGGCTGGATTCAGACTTCACAGAAGCGCCATAGTAGTGTAATGTAATTTGACGTGACTTAGTCCAACTAAAAGCAATCAGAAGTGTGATACTGGTTTGAATGTATCTGTTTTCTCTTATTCTTGGCTTCAGTTAGCCATTAAATTTCCATTTTCTGTTATGCCTTTCTCAACAAGGCCATACCAAGGTACTTTACGGGTGTCTTCCAACTCCATTCGTCTCTTTGTCTTTGGCCAGCATAAATTGTATGGGGAATCCAAACCCTCCTGAAATTCTGTGGGTTTTGCTTATTAAGATGTGCAACCATATTGTTGGGTAGGTGGCATGAACTTTTTTTTTTTAGTTCATGGCGTGACATCTTTTTCCTTGCATAAAAATATTTTTTTACTAGATATTTAAAGGTTTCCTTTTAGACTTCCATGAAGGTAGTGGTGGGGATATAGCTAAATGTAATGTAGTATATATTTCTTAGTTCTGATTTTTTAAGATTTATTCATTTTTATTATTGCAAAAAGTATAATGGTATGAAGTGTGTGTATTTGAGGCTATCCTATCCTAGTTTTCCAGACACAGACCCATGGAGTAGCCCCGAGTCAGCTGGGAGATCCACTCAAGGCACTGACTCACAGGTGTATCCCATACCACTTAATCTGCTCATTATAAAAGGAGGGAGCTCAGTGAGGGTGGAGTTGCTCTTCCTGGGGCTCCTCCCTCTTGTCCTTCTGCTCCTGCTGCTGACTCCAAGGACCAGGCTGAATAGAACCTTGTGCACTTTATGTTGGTGATTGTATTAGTTTTGTTATTTCATTAAATCTGTTTCTACTTTGGCCCATGGGGCTTCTTCCTTTTTTCCCTAATTCCCCTTCTCAGCTGGGGAGGGGTCATTGGGTGCACAACTGCTATAGTTTAGCCCTGGGTACAGGCTAAACATAGACACTTGGTCTTTCTGTCAGTACAATCCAGAGCCTATGCTGATTTAAAAAGAAAAGTCTTAAAGCCAGTGTTATCACTGCCTAGGGTTTGAGGTAAAGGTGTTCTAAAAGAGATGTATACTTTAAATGTTACCTTTTCCCCATGTATTATTTTATACAGTACATGAATTCTTACTTTAGTGTAATTACTCTATAAAAATAGGCTGAAGAGACTATTGATTATAGTATTTGTCGTAAGGATGTGGAATGAAAGATACAATAAGAATGACTAGAAGCTTTTGAAGTAATCCTACTTTTACTGTATATTCTCTATTCTATATGTACTCGTATAACTGTGGGAGTGTGTTAGGAACAGCTCATGGTACACATACTGGTTCTCATAATGAGAGAAAAATGAGAAGTAGGTGGAAGTTCCCTATTGCTGCGCTTGTGGCGTGCTATTGCTGTCAACATTGTTTATTCTAAAATACAGGACAGGACGCTGTGGTTATCAGGAAATTCCAGCAGTTTTCACAGTTGGCCATTTCCCATGGGGGTAACAAGGAAACTTCTTAAATTCTTCATGTCTAGACCAAGCTGTAGCAACCAGCTACTGCTGGGAAAAATCTTCTAAATGCCAGTGAGATCCTGTGTACTCCATCCATTTCTGTCTCGTGGTAGAAACATAAGGATGGCTTTGCTGATAGCAGAGGAGTGCATATGAACTTCTAACCTTCCTTCTCCCAGCTCCACCCCCCCCATCCAACTAGGTCCTCCTACAGGTCGGTACGGTGTCAAGGTACAGTAAAGAAGTTGACTAAGCGTACCTGCATCCAACCCTAGTAGATACTTTTTCCCACAGAGAGTTCGGGTTCAAATGT
Source organism: Podargus strigoides (assembly GCA_028020825.1). Lineage (NCBI taxonomy): Eukaryota > Metazoa > Chordata > Aves > Caprimulgiformes > Podargidae > Podargus > Podargus strigoides. Next base: position 8,701,023 of record CM051623.1, on the reverse strand, counting down.
GGACTGAGTCATAGCTGCACAACTGGAATGTTTATGGGGAGGGCTGAAGTCGATGTGGATAAAGGGGCAGATGGCCGTATAAGTTGTTATTGTTCTGTTGAAGCTCTTAGTTTGCACCAGCAGAGGATCTGCCTGTGAAGTGTTTTGCATAATTCAAGCAAAATTTCAATTATTTGCACTAACAGCCATCTAATTCATTGTGCAAAACTGAATTTCATAGATTGGTGAGAGAAGCTGCTTAAGAAGCGATTGGGAACCATGCATCACTAAATATACTTAGTTAATTTGCTCTGACTGGCCTGTTGGTGGTGGTTGTTATGGTGCTGTAGTGCACTGGAATTCATTTCACAGGCTGTGACTCTGTGATAGTAGGTGTGATATAAATGGAGAGTGGCATGGCAGCCTGTGCTTTCAGTCAGAGGGCAAAACAGGAGGGAGGAAGTGGAAACAGAGAAGACAACAGAGTGCAAGGAGACTGTGTTAGTGTGCATGCAAAGCAATGTTTTCAGCATGTGTTGAGCCTCACTGTTCTGCAGCTGAATCACTTCTTCATTTTGCGGGGGGAGGCAGTAAAAGCTTTGTTCTGATAATACTTCTGAGAAGATCTTGCTTTAGAAGCTGTAAAATGCCTAATGTCCTGGAGGGGGAGGTTTAGAGATGAAAATTGCCAGCAGCTTGGCAGTTTAGTGTTCTGAGAGGAGCACAGTGTGGTTTTGATTCAGTCTAAAAAAAAAAGGGACTGATTCCTGCATCCTGCTGCTTCCAAAGCGATATGTTCTCTATGCTGGCACTGGAGAAGGTAGATACACACATGTGGCTCACTCGGTTATATATGCTGCCCAAACCCTAGTAGGCAGTAGTACTAGTTGTTACTACCAGCTTCTGTTTGTTATATAAACTTTTTTTAATTACACTGTGGAGAAACTTGACTCCATCACTCAATACAGCCTTGATTACTTAAGTCTCTTTTGGGGGACCAACACCAAATTTAGGTAACTTAAATTCTACCTAACATGTCTCCACCTTGTGTTTTATGTTTAGATGTTTCCAAAGGTTTATGCTGCAGGACCATAAGTGGAACTGAGGCCCTCTGCTATAATGTATAGTGGTATAATGCCTAAAATAGATGTTTGACTCTTGCCTTTAAGCATCACACTTCAATGACCAGAGAATTTTGTTTTCCCCACTGGAGAATGGTAATACAGAAGCTCTATCTGCACCTGCTGTGCACAGGAAGGCCAGGTTTGCCATCTGTTAAGCTTAAGTGTTGATGACCTTTAGTGTTGATTCCAGTGTAACTCAGTCACTACCCTGCTGAGAAAACTTTGAAGACATCCTAAACCTGCTCACCTGCAACATTTATAGCTGGGCATGCTGCCTGGTCCAAGGGCTTATTGAGCTCACTTGCCCTTAAAATGTTGTCATGAGACTGGTGCTGATGAGGAAGGAGGGCTGGAAGGAGCTTGACCTTGTTGCTGCTTGGCAGGCAAGGTATGTGGATAGCCTGAACTCAGGGAAATAGGAATAGTAAGTTCCGAGTCTTGAGACATCCTGTGCTTTAGAAGACTCGTGTGGTCTCTTACCTCAGGAGAACATAGACCACAGGCAGGGAGAATTCTGAAGACTTCTCCAGGTCACTGACAAGACTTGTGGGCAGGGCTGAATTGAACAGAGACACTTAGGTTTTTATTCTATAAAGGTGTGGTCATCTTGTGTAAATGTATTCATTCATAGTTTATTGATTAGTACTGTAAACTCTGTAAAATATTCTATGTAATATCATAAAATGTTTTTGTTCTAGCAGTAGAATCTTAGAATCACTATGATTGGAAAGGACCTCCAGGATCATCAAGTCCAACCTTTATCCCATCATCTCCCTAACCACTAGACCATTAGACCATGGCCTCAAGTGCTTCATCCACTCATTTTTTGAACACCTCCAGGGACTGTGACTCCACCACTTCCCTGGGCAGCCTGTTCCAGTGCCTAACCACCCTCAGTAAAGAACTTCTTCCTAATATCCAATCTAAACTTCCTCTGACACAACTTGAGGCCATTTCCTCTCTTCCTATCATTAGTAATTTGGGAGAAGAGACCAACACCAGCCTCACTACAACCTCCTTTTAGGTAGTTGTAGAGAGCAATAAGGTCTCCTCCAGACTAAACAACCCCAGTTCCCTCAGCTGGTCTTCATAAGGCCTGTTTTTCAGACCTCTCACCAGCCTTGTCGCCCTTCTCTGGACTCGCTCCAGCACCTCAGTGTCCTTCTTATCCTGTGGTGCCCAGAACTGAACACAGTACTCAAGGTGTGGTCTCATGAGTGCCGAGTAGAGGGGCACAATCACCTCCCTACTCCTGCTGGTCACACAGTTTCTGATACAGGCCAGGATGCCATTGGCCTTCTTGGCCACCTGGGCACACTGCTGGCTCGTGTTCAGCTGCTGTCAACCAACACCCCCAGGTCCCTTTCCACCAGGCAGCTTTCCAGCCACTCTTCCCCAAGGCTGTAGTGTTGCATGGGGCTGTTGTGGCTGAAGTGCATGACCTGGCACTTGCCCTTGTTAAACCTCATGCAATTGGCCTCAGCCCATCGCTCCAGCCTGTCCAAATCCCGCTGCAGAGCCTCCCTACCCTCAGGCAGATCGACACTCCCACTCAATTTCGTGTCATCTGCAAATTTACTGAGGGTGCATTTGATCCCCTCATCCAGGTCATTGATAAAGACATTAAACAAGACTGGCCCCAAGACTGAGCCCTGAGGGACACCGCTTGTGACCGGTCTCCATCTGGATTTAACTCCATTCACCACAGCTCTCTGGGAGATAAGACTCTCTAGAAGACTCGCAGCAGTCTCTTTCTGGTAAAGCTGGTTGTGGGCCTTCCTGCCTTTTGAGATACTTATGAAGGCAAGTTGGTTGGGATTAGTGAAACAGTAATAAGTATTGTTTTACTTTATGGACTGTTTAAGGGATTTCACCAAATCTACTTTTCCTAAACCCTTTGATGTGTTATTATGCTCACTGTGGTAGTGGAGAATAACTCATGCCCTTTATTGCAGAGAAACCTAATGCAAAATACTGTTGTCTCATAGACAAAAAACCCCTTAAATCAGCTGGATATAGTGAGGAGTTTGTTCTCAAATTGAGTCATCCTTTCTCATGTTTTTACACAAATGAAACATTTTCATTTTCATTCAGGCTAGTGATTTATGTCTTTGGCACCCTGTACTGATGCTGTAGGAGCTATGAGATGTTCATTGTTAGGCTCAAAGTATTGCAATAATTCTGTTGCTTTCTGTCTCCATGTGTAATTTTCAGTCAAAGATTTACAGCTATGGACCCCATGGATCCTCATATTAAATTGTCTCATCTGCAAAAACAGATACAAATGAGTCCCTTGGCTATTTCTTCATAGTTCTAATGCTGTAACACAGCCTGCATTTGGCCAACACACGAGAATACTCCTATTGATGTCAGAGCCAAGTCAAGTTATTGCCACTGTCTATAGGTGCACTTTCTCTACAGTTGTTTTTAGGATGGCATTATCCATATTTCATATTGTCCTTTAATCTGTGTTAGTAAGATATGAATAGCAGATAGGACATCTGAGCTGCAGAAACTGCTCAGTTATGTTTTCTCAGGAGGCCAACATCTTTCTCAAGTACACTTAATTTGATTAATTTTTTTTTATGGTCAACTTCAATAGTCACCATATGTTGACCATAGACTGTGAGCAAGTTGGATTGTGGAACCACTTGGGGGTTACGGATTACAAGCTAGTTTCAGTTTTTTTAAAAAATAAAAACTGTTTCCTTAAAGGTAGTTTTTTGTACTGTAGAATAAAACTGTAGTACCATTTGTAGCTTCTAGGAGTATTCTAATGAGAGTTTCTAAATCAAACGTGATCAATCTTCCTATTATTAAAAAGAAACAAACCACTGATTTTTGTAAATTTCGGTTCTGCAAACTCGGCCTGTTATACAAAAACCAGGTTAAGTTCTTACAGGCTCACGTGTCATCCATGTATAGGCATGCAGAACACACAGTTGGAATTAGCTGTTATTATTCTTTCTTATTGATATTTTTCTTTCTTAGATAGTTTGAAGATGTGTAAATCCAGTTTGTTTTTGTTTTTTTTTTTTCCAGTAGCCTCGTTGTATTGTATTGTGTTAAGTGATTTAAAAAAAAAAATCACTATTTTCTCTAGAAAATAAGTAGATACAGGCTAAGAAAGATGCAAGGATACCTGTTAAAGGAGCAGGGTTGTAATATATGGAACCAAACCTTTTTTCTTCTTTTCTTGCCCAAGCTACAATGAATTAAAAAATACAGAGAACTTTTTGAAATTTCGATGAAATTTCAAATTACTCTTTTCTGGGTTAGTTTCTTCATGCAAAACCACTGTTTCCCTGCTTTCTCTGGTTTAAATTGGAATTCTCTGCTTCTTGTGCATTAGTGTTGTATTTCTGTACACATTGCTTGTGATTTGAACATATTTGCTTTTGGCTGAGATATATGAGACCAATTTCTCTGCTCACTGTCTTTCCAGAATGCAGGCCACAATAAGTATTAGTGAAAGTGAACATTAGATTGGAAAAAAACTTCCTCCTTCACACCTTCATGAAGGTCCTCCAACTCTTTCTTGTTTGTGTTATTGGACATAAAAAGAGAAGCCCAAATACAGCACTGAGTATGACTTTTGTGGGACTTCATGCCTCCAATCTGAAAAGGTGGTCAGCATTGGTCTGCAAATTAAATTTTTTTGGGAAAATGTCTTATTTTTGGTTATATCAGTAGTGGAATAACGCTTTGATATTTCAAAAATCTGAATTGGAAATGTTTGATTAGTTGAATTAGTACTGAGGTGCCGTTGACATTTTTTTAGAGTGTTTCATTTTCTTTACATTAATTTGTCTAATTATAAAATCATAACAGTTATGCCATTTAATAATATGATGTGTAAGGTAATCATATAGCAGTATTAGAGGAAAAATAAATTATACCACTGATAAAGTAATTACAAAATACCTTTGACATTCTCCATTATTTTTTCCACACATCAGTCACTGGTGTTTCCCAGATTTATGAGAATAGGAAAGTCATTTCCTTACTTAGTAATTTTTTGCTTCCCCTGTTGCTGTTCTTATGCTTGTCTAATCATAAAAATAAGCTATTGATATTGCCTTAAATTATTCCTATAGTGGTCTGATCTTTGTTTTGTTTGAACCACATGCAAGTACATACCAACTCTTTATTAGTGACATAAGCATAATGGCTTTGGGTTCTTCAATATAGGCAAAGATACTTGATCTTACCATCCCTTTGCAGTTACTTTTCGTGGTAAACAGTGCATTACAAACCTTTGTGTCCCATGTATATACAAAAAAACAAGGGGGGTGGAGGGGAGGCTAGACACCAAGGAGTCACTATATATAGTAGGTTTTTTTTTTCTTTTGACTGCTGAAAAAGATAAGTAGCTGAGAGTCAGTCAAGTGTTGTTTCTCTATAAATTGTGTGCCAGCAGGTTTATCACTAAGCACTGTAGGTTATGTTGAGTGGGATAATCAGGAGGAAGAAAGGGAGGCTAAAATAACAGAGTAGTAGGACTATTTTGACTTCACAATCAAACCCTCCTTGACTTTTGCCCTTTGGGTAGAAAGTGCTTATGTTACAAAACAACATGAGGTCAACCTCTGGGTTCTGCTGTTAGTTTCTTTCTTGCTGTTCTTTACTGAGGGAGTAGTTGCCTCATATATTTGCATTCTTTGTGCTATTACTGTCTGGGTGATAAGAATGGCAGTCGCTTTTCCTAAGGAGTTTAAGAAGAATTGCCAAATTGAAGAATGAAAAATTGCCTGGATGGCATTGAAGAGCCATCCCTCATAGGAAGATACCCTGGAAAACATGTGAGCATCCACTTCTCCAATATCTCCTTCCCTTAAAGACAGTTTACAGTGTTAAGACTATTTTTACAGTTATGAAGTCATTATGTAAAAAAAATAAATTGAATGTGCCCAATTGATAGCACTCCACGGAATTTCTTTTGAGTTCTTTTGAAAAGATAAATCCTACCTGGTCTAGTCTTCAGGTTGTTTTTTTTTCTGAACTCATATCAGCTTAGGATGCCAACTGCTTGGTTAGTGATCCAGTGACAGACCCATGATGTGGAAGAGGTGTGGGAGCCCAAGTGTGTTATTTAATGGCTGTGGTACAGTGGAGGAGGCCCCTGTCAGGAAGCAATAAAGTAGTTATTAGGTAGTGACTGTGGAGGCCCCATATATAAGGTTAAATTGATATATGTAAATCACTGACTTTAAGATGCTGAAGTTGCCTCTTGGCGCCCATCTTTTTTTACACAAGTGGGGATCAAATAGTTACTGTTTTGATAAATGGTATGTAGCTAACCTACATTAAAGACCTTAAGGGAGTTGAGCTCTTAAATACCCTTGAAATGTAATGGAATTTGGGCGCCAAGTGGTGTTTCTTTTTTAAAAAGTCACTGGTTCATTTGCTTTTATTAAACTGCTTTTGAAAATAGCACACAGACTTTGGTATGTTCTGTTGCAGTATGAAGGTAGCATAGGCACAGGGTACATGTGCAAACCAGCACGTCTGACTTCAAATGTGTGTTGGCAGTGGCAGAAACCAACGCAAACCAATTAGGATTAACTGTTGATGGCTTTCTACTGTTTTGTCTAACATGAGTGGTGCATAAGACTGATTACAGTTTTTGGGGCTCTGCACAGGCTGTGTGGGATCATTTGAACAGAAATGTTTCATGTTGGCTTGCTGTTTGGTGTCTATAAATTTTACTTAAAATAATATATTTTGAAAGTGAAAAAAATCTGTAGTTTATTGGAAGCCTGACTCCTGCCACATATGTGATCCCAAAGTCAGCAAAGCATATAGGAACATGCCTGAGCAACTTTCACTTGCTGACATACCTTGTCTACTGTCCAGCTGTATCTTAAGAAAATACTTATGTTCAGCAAAGCCGTTACACATGCTAAACAATATAAAATCTGGTGTGATTATCATTATTACCCAAATTCAGAGTAAATTAGGCAGATTGTTCACACTGCTGAATTGAATTCACAGTCTACTAGTGTAGTATGTAGTATTAGGATATTTATAAACATTTATACCTACAGTTGTATGTAAGAGTGGATATATTTGTGTGTAACATAGAAATAAACAAGATTTTGTAGGCCTCTGTTAGCTGCAGCTTCACAAACAAGACCTGAGTTGGGTTTTTTTAATGAATGTATGATTATTTCCACTTTTGGGGCTTGAGATGCCTTTTCCTTGCTTGTAAAAGTCAATGTTTTGTATGGATTCTGTTTATAGGAGTTAAATCCAACAAATTTTCTTTCTTCAGACTATTTCTATTGGGGGGCTGCAATTTGGTTATCCTCTAATTTTTCACACAGCAGTGCTGCAACATAAATACTAACTCATGTGTTTATGGGGAACTGATATTCTTTTTCCACTGGGATTGCAGTTTCATATGTAGCTCATCCTTCTCCAACCTTAAAACAAATTTTAATTGGTGTTCCTTCCAAAGATATTTGTAAAATAATGGGAATTTGTTAGATTGCAATCTGAAACATTTGCCTTTCATTTGCAATGGAAACCATTAGAGGGTTTTTCTTGGCCACACCCAGGACTGCTCTGAACAATGCCGAATTATACAAATATTAAGAAACCAAACCAACCAACCAAAAAAAGCCCCCAAAAAACAAACCCCAAACCTTAGACATCTGTCAGGCTTTGCTAAAGAGAAAGGAGGGTTTTTTTTTTGTCTGATAGTTTACATGTGAATCTGTAACTATTCTGAGAATTGAATCTGCTGTGATTAAAGACTATAATTGACACTATTCATATAATTTGTGCTTGGAAACTGTGCAGCACTGTAACAACAAGTGAGTAAAATACGAAACAATTGCAGTCTGCTTTTCTTAAGAGATATGTGGAATTATCTTGCAGTTAATTTTAGGTACTCTGTTGCCTGAATGGGTGATCAGCAGAGGAACAGGCTCACTTTTGTTTGTGAAGGTACAAACAATAAATGCACAGTAGACATTTGAATGAAATTTTATTTTAATATAATCACGTAGAAGAAATGTAATAAAAATGAAACGAAACCAGATGTAATTTTTTGCTAATATTTTCAGTTATGTGAGTGCAAATTTTTCAAGTGTTCAGTTATAAGTTCGCATGTAAATTCAAAAGTCCAGCTGTACAGTTAAGAGAACTACCTTGATCAGAGTTACAGAAACCTATATAATCAGCGTGAAAATATTTATGTACTGCCACATGTGATATATCATTGCTTTGCTGTATAAACACAATTAAAGAGCACCTTAGGGACTCCTTCAAAAGAGATTAAACAGGGAAACAAGACCAGCAATTCTAACACTTTGCCTCTGATTACTTAACCCATCCGGACAGTCTTTCATTCCCAAAGATTTCTGTTTCCTGAAATATGCACTGTAAGAATTCACTAGTGCAATTGTCTGATGCTTTAGGTCACAGACATCCAGTCTTTCATATTCTACTTGTCAGTAAAAGAAATAAAGTGTAACCTTTCCACAGATACACATAATTTTCCTCCCCCTCTTCCCCCTCTTTTTTTTCCCTGTCCAAGATTAGCAACAATTTAGACTTGTGAGCAGAGCTAATTGCTGAATGCTGTCTAAACTGCTTCAGACAAAGTGATCTTGCTTAGCAGAAACCTACCATTTAAATTCTTAAGTTAACCTCACTTGTTTTGTCTGGAATAGCTTAAGGAAGCAGATTGTAGGCAGGTCTGGAGAACATGGGCTTTTCTGGTGAGGAAGGTTGAGGTGAGTAACTGTAAGTGCTTCAGGGAGCAGGAGCATCAGCTTCCATAGTGAAATAGCGACTTGCTGAGCATATATAAAGTAAACCACACAGAACTTGAAAAATAAGGGCTTAACTCAGGTAATTGCTTATGATTATTAAGATGATTCTTCCTTATACAATCTGATTCTGACTAATACTTTAGACTTACTAGTTTGGGATAATAAATCCTTATTTGTCATGGTTTTTAAAATGATATATGGAATGCTATAGGAAACTTTGGCTTATTGAAATTCATTATAAAGGAAACCAAAGCTTGCAAAATGACAATTTTCAAAATTTATTGCTTTTGATAGTATTCAATAGAATAGGAACTTGTTAAACTAGTTCAGATCAGTCAGATTTTGGCAGTGTCTCTTGGAGGAACAGAAAAGTTCCATTTAGTTAACTTAGAAAATTCCATTCGCATACCAAATACTTGAATGCATACTGCAAAATACTACTCAAAGTCATTATATTGGGTTGGTCTTGTCATGGGCAGAAGGCAGAGATCATCCTTTCAATTCATTGTATGGGTCTCCAAAATTAGGCTCACCTTTTCCAGTCTTACTTCTTATATTGAGAAGGGCTAGTCAATGGCACTGGAATATTTGATAAGATTTGCATATTTTGCAAAAGTAAAGATGCTTACGTATTTACGTGTCGTCTTATGCACATGATGGATATAAAAGAAACTTCATTCTCTTTCAGTCATTATGGGGGTCATATGCAGATATTCTTGAAGAGCTTCCTCTTCCATGACTTCCTTACTTCATGTCCAAGCAACTGGAAACAAAGTTTTTACAATACAGTGACTGTAATGGACTCTAAATTACAAGACCCTAACCAACCTGAGAAATAGGAGCTGTCTACAGGCGTTGGCTATTAACCAAGAGCACTCATAGCTCTCCAGTTCTATAGTTAACTTTTTTCCTTCTCTGTGCTGCACCTCATAAGCAATGATTCTCTAAAGCAAGTTTTGTTAATAATTCAATTTTATTAATTGTCCTTCTGCTACTCAGAGATTTCCTTTAAAGCCACAAAATTCCTAGTGGCCTTATCCAAATGGCTACCGAAAGTGTCAAAATCCTAATTAGTTGATTGTGAACATTGCTTAGTTTCAGAAATGGAGTTTACATGTTTTATAAACTAAATCCAAATGAAAAATGTTTTCTTTTTAAACATCTTCATAAACTTGTAAGTGTGAAAATTCTATTTGAGAGAGTAAGAAGTAGGAGCGGTGACATTAAAAGCCTGTTGTTTCACTGTCCTTCAGCCTCAGTGCTGATGATAGGAATTGGTGAGTTGAAACTCTAAGGCATGAACTAAAATGAAAGTTTGAAAAGAAAAATATACAGGCATGGAATGTATTTACTTACTTGATTCCAGGAAAGTAACTTTAATTCAGAAATATTGTGCTGTTACATCCGAAGCCTTCAACAGTACTGCAAAGTGATGAAATGTTTAACATTTTTACTAACTGTCCAGGAATATTCAGTAGCTAAAAAATAAATAGCAAATGGTAAGGGAAGGAAATGGATGTTAAAGCCCCATTTAAAATTAAACCTTGTGTTTATTAATATCAATCCATAATAGTAATACTTGTATTTGAATACGCTGTTACCAACATTTGGTCTATTTGGACATGCTGTGAGATCCAGGCAGCTGCTGTGGCTTAGCCATTTTTAAATACTTAATAAACCTGAATTATTATTATGGACATAAAATCCCACAAAAGAGAGCCAGATGTTTAGGGAAAACAGTCTGGCTTCAGGGTTTTGAGCTGTGTATCGTGCTTTTCATTATAAGATTTCCTATTCCCAGTATCTGTATTTTTTTTTATATCTTCTGATAAGGCTACCAAAAATTCTTGCAGTTCACCCATTCCTCACATAAATGAGTTGAATGGAAATTTTAAGAAAGAAAATGTGTGTGCTTTAAATGCTTGCTTTAAGAGCTAGTGTGTTTTCAAGAGTAATATGAGGTTTGGGGTTTTTTTTAATTCAAAGTTACTTTTAAGTGCTTTTGAAAATCTTGTTCAGATCAAATTCTAGAAAGTAAGCCTGTGAAGTTTCAGTCTTCAGAACACTATTGCAAGCAATATGCCCTGTACCAAATCCTACTCCATGTGTTTCAACTACGTGACTCTATTCATTATCTGTCCCAATTTTACATGGTTTTTATTCTGTCTCTGAAAAATTCCGCCAACTTCAGTTTGTTTGTGTTTTTCTTTCATATATATGATCTTTTCCTCACTGGCAGTGTTTAATGTCTTTGCTTCTCTGTTGAAATCTCTGTTGCATTTCAAATTTCCTATTCATATACGTTGAATGGTGACCCCTCATTGAAATACTTTTTGCAAAGTGCATTTCTGTGTAGAAGCTTACACTAGCATGTTTCTTTAATTATATGTGTGGCACAAGAAGGTTGGACATTGTACTTGCCCAAACTGGATTCCTTTAGAAGGAGTTTTGTGATTTTTAAAATATCTGTTGGGTTTTATGTAGCATTTCAGATGTTTGTGTAGAATGAAAGTAAGCATCTCTGCTTAACTGTAGGCATTTAATCATCTTATTATTGATCCATTTCATCAGTAACAACTGTTCTCTGGATTGTCAGAGATTTTAATAAAATCATAGAACAGTTTGAGTTGGAAGGGACCTCGAAGATCACCTCTTTCCAACCACCCTGCCATGGGCAGGGACACCTCCCACCAGACCAGGTTCCTCACAGCCCCATCCAACCTGGCCTTGAACACTTCCAGGGAGGGGGCAGCCACAGCTTCCCTGGGAAGCCTGTGCCAGTGTCTCACCACCCTCATGATAAAGAATTTCTTTCTAAAATCTAGTCTAAATCTAGTTCATGTATAACATTTCATTAAATTCTGTGTGTGATATTCTAATTAAGTGGGACTTGCTAAGGAGTTTGGAAGTTAAAATTATAAATGCAGAAGAAATCCTGGCCAAGCAGAAAGTAACTGTGTCTTAGAAAATAGTCTCATCAATTATAGATAACGACTGTTTAAAGTTCAAGAAAAGTAAGAATGGAAGAATGGGCATGGATGTGGGGAATGTATGTTAAAGGTAATGTAAGGATTACTTCCCTTCTCTGATGGATCTTCTCATTTTTTTTCATTTCTCTCTCTCCTCTTGAAATTTCTGTCCTTTTTCTTGACCATCCTCTAGAGTCTAAGTTGGTACATGTAGAGCTACAGGTGAGTAAATGAAGTACCTGTTTAAAAAAAGAGCCTAAGGACATCAAAGTTGATTAAATAAAGCAAATTTATCAGATCAGAATATTGGAGAATCACGCAATGTTTGAAAAACATAGTGAAACAATTAAGGAGAAGCTTATGTACATTCAGACCATGACTTGATCCTTGAGATGCTGTATTTCATGTGGCCTAGGTTAATAAAGCTGCTGGGAAGTATACACTTCCCTGGATTGTTGTTCTGAGAGAAGTAATAAAACTGTTGCATGCCATTTTGGTATTGGGCAAGGAGAGGGAAAAAAAATAATCCAAGTAAGTAGAATAAGGAAGTTATTTGAAACTCAGCTGCCTATGGTGTTTTCTCATCAAGTTGCAGTTTCCTGAGTTCTTTGAGACTTGAAATTGTCTCAGTTTGTGTTGGAACAAGAGAAAGAAAAAGATGGAGAAAGGAACAAATGAGATATATGTTTTTCTTTGAAGCAGGCAGTAACACATAGGGAGTCCTGAATTGTGCTAAACTTCATCTGCACCTGATGTGTGTGAACTAACCATATAGGGATTCGGTGGTCAATACCACTTGCAGATTCTGGAGCCTGATGTGAGAAAAATGTTACCTTTGGGTGAAGTTTTTTCTGTGCTGAAATAGTCAATATATGTGCATCAGCACTGGTGTAAATAATCATATAGGCAGCAAAGAGGAGGCTAACAACATGTCACATGCTTAGTACTTTCTTAAGGGTAGTCTCAGTAGCTTGTGTGGAGTTCTGTTTATCTAGAATGCTTTCCTTTCTACTTGGCAACTACTGATTTGATACTCAATATAGGGAAGTGCTGTGTACACATATGTATGTATTTTATCATATTTATGGGATGGAACAATGTTTTAAACACTGGAAAGACTGAAGAAGAAACGGGATATAGATTTATTACTCAATTCTTGGAGTAGATATTAAGCATAATGTAAAGAAAATAACATAGTAGGTAAGTAATTTCTCTTTGAAATAAGTATGAGGAGGAAGTGGAGGGATGATTTGTAGGATTTACCATGGAAAACCTGACTATGTTTAGTAGAAACATATTTTTTAACAGAAAAATCCTGTGGTAAGATTTTATCAAAAGAATTCATCGTAACAGATAATTACCCTTCATGGCAATTTTAAAAAGCAACACATTCATTTGTATAACTTTTCATTCTTCTAGATGTGTTTTGAAATAAGTGTTCTCAGATCAATGTCATAAATGCTGTCATTTAAAATTCTGAGTATACTCTTATGGAACATATGTGTTTGTGCTCAGATGTGTAGATACCTCACTTTTTCAGTGGAATAATCACTGAAAAAAAAGGATTTGAAATGGTTTGATTATTGACATAGAACCTGGAGTAGCTGTTTATGTAAATGGTAGAGTTAACATCATTATGAGGGTTGGAGGGTTTGTCATCTTCTCTTTTTATGAGACAAGTCCAAATTAGTGGAGCATTTCCAGCACCTGTTTGGCCCCAAACTTGTCCTTTTAATTAGTTTCTGCAGTCTGTGTCTTTTTGTTGAAGCCTCTGCTGTTTTCTGAAAGGGTGTAGATTAATATCCTTTTTATTCCTTTGAAATAAAATGGTATTATTTGGACATGTTACAAATGGAATTAATTATGCATAGCAGATGGTAGAAAAACTTCAGTTTTTCCAGTTTTTATATCCTTCCCTCCTCCCACATTCATTGAAGGTGCTATGTTACACATGAAAAAATACAGGCATGATTTGAAAATTATCTGTATTTAGTACTCAGATTTTCTTCTTGCTCATATCAATTGTGAAATAGGACCTTTAATTGCAGAATACAGTACTTTCTGTGGTGATTTTTTATTTTTGTATTTAGATAAAAATTTTGTTCCAAGTCTAAAACTAGAACACAAATTTGTACAATATTGTTTCTCTAGTTAATGTAAGTATATATTGCACATAGGTTTATATTGTAGGTTTATAATCTACTTTTATCTAGTAAATGTGTTCATTATAGATAGAAGTACAGATAACAAATATATCAGTCTATAATACCAATTTTGCTACAGGTATCTCTCACATTAAATTTGTCCCTTTGTACCATGCATGTCTGTTGATTTAAAAAATAAAAATTAAAAAATCCAATATCCACGGTTGCTTCTTAAGTAGCGTCCAAGAAAGGACATAACCACAAATGTTTTCCTGTGTTCTACAATCACACCTACTATTACACCTCCAAGCCTTAATCATAGGTTTATTTCTGGTCTACAGACCCTGGCTGGAGCAGGTGCAAATGAGAAGCAGATTTTGGAGTCGTGAGCCCAGCAGCTAACAACTTCCTGCCATAGTTGCTCATGCATTCCCTATAGGACTTCTAGTTCCTTAAATGCATTAGTGATACAGCTGGATAGGACATTTACCAAGGTGAAAGTTTAAAGTGAATCCTGTGTGTTGTACCAAGATTCCTAACTGGGGTTACTGTGCTCTGTACAACCATGTACATGGTTTCTAGGGGCAAACATAATGTGCTGCATGGATACAGTTCCAGAGCTATGTAAATGTGGATACTACATTATCTGGATGAGACTGTATAATTAGTTGCTGTAAATTGTCCAGCACTTTTGACTGAAGATGAGCCTGCAGTATAAGGTAGGTTTCTGTTGGATCTGTAATCTCAGCTTTGAAGTTCAGAAATGTTCATATGGCATATGAATGGGAATGGTGTATATGTACAGATCACCTACAAATAAATCTGGATACAAAGCCAGAATTCGTTTACAGTTGATATATAATGAAAATTAAGAGCAAGTTAATATGTTTGGAAAATAATTGTATGTTACTATGCTATATTGTGGTCTACGTTAAAATGCAGAGAAAAGGGGTTTGCAACCCTTAGATTAACATGCTTTTCACCAGGATATCAATAAAACTCTAATGCCAGCCTTGTCTGTGAATAAAATACCTATAAACACAGTATATAACACGTTTTTACATAGTTGACCTATTGAACATTTCCACATGTTTTTCATTTATGTGGAATTGCTCTCCTTACTAGATTCCATTCTTTTTTTTTTAAAAAAAAAAAAATCAAACCAACTTGATTTCAATAGATCAGACACCTTAAATATTTTAACAAGCATAGCTGACCTTTTTGTGGAATTCTCCAAAAAGGATCGTCTGCAGCTGCTCTGCCCAAGGTGTGCTTAGATCTGGTTTATGGAATAAATAAGTTAGAGGAATCCTCAGAAGACTTTGTACAAGTAGAGTGTAAAAGCTAGACACAGGGGAAAACATTGGCACTGGTCACAGAAGTGTACGTGGTGCATGTTATTTCCCAGCAGTTGTGCTGTAGTGCACTCATACGCACAATATACCGGTTAACTGGTAATAGGAAGCCATTGTTTTCTTTACAGATCAGAAACGTTAACTCCTGGCATGTCGTATGAACACGTGCATAATATAACAACTTCAACATATGTCACTGTTGTAAGGCAGGTGTGAAACAAGGATATTCAAGTTGAAAGATCCTACAGCTAGCTGTAGGGTCAAGAGGAAGGCCAGGAGGATGTGTGGTCTGGAAACAGACAATATAAGTGTTTTAGGAGGTTGCTTTCATTCTATTATGTGAGAAATGTAAATCTACATACATAAAAATTGTACTTAATCTCATTCTCTCTCTTTTTTCCCCCCAAAAAATATTTCCCTTTTTTTAATATTCTGGTCTTGAGGGGAAAAAAAACAAGTTACCTTGTGATAAGTTTTTGTTGCTCCTCTTGGTTTTTTTCTTCGCTGTAAAAATACTTCTAGTTTTTCAAGTTGCCTTATATATATTAGAATAAAAAAGAACTTTGCATGCTTAGTCTTAAAAGGATTTGTTTGTACCATCTCTGGGACAGAGAGGAGAATTCCTGGTTAATATTTTAAAACCAGATTGATTTCTATTATAGTTAATGGGCCAAAATATTTGAGATTATTGGTCATGTATTATTTTGATAGCCTTTCATACATGTCATTGCTCTAGTTTGAGTTACTGATAGCACCAGCTCTCAGTCTGATGACAATCCGTGCTCTAAACAGTCTCAGTCATTTCAAGGTGTATGTTCCTTTTTGTAATGGGAGAAACTTTCTCTGGCTCATAAACCCCAAAGCAGCTTTAATATAAAAGTGAAACTGAGGAGTGATATAGCCATATTTTGAACTCCATTTTGGATTTTACTCTCTGCTTGTTGCTAAGATCTTTCAGAACAACAGATGTTTTAAATGTACAACATGAGATTTTAAATATGAAGTAAACCCAATGGATAAATCACGGATTCAGGGCTCTGTAAACTGCCTCTGTACTATAGAAAAATTATATTCACAATCGTTGTGGCATAAAACATGTCTAGTGCTGCTTTAAAATTTCCTGTATCAGAGTGTAAAATATTTGTACATAAATTGTATCTGTTTTAAAATCCTTATTTTGTGGACTAGGATAATTTGCAAAAACCATGCACTTTTTTCCTGAGTGGTGTGGATACGTGCATTTTCTTTTAACTTGGTAAGAATTCTTATAAATAGGAAATCAGAGCTGATGCTTGCAAACTTCATGTAGAAAAGACTCCATCCACAAAATCCTGAACATTTAGAAGGAAAAGGACATTTTAATCTGCCATTGAAAAGCCAGTATTTCTGTTCATGGGGCAAATCTGTAGAATACAATTGTTTTTTTAAAGGCACCCACTAAATGAATCCTCTGCGTGAGAGAGAGAAAGAACAAGGGACTGAACTGTTTCCAAACTGTAAAATTAAGGACTTGAAGTCAAGGGTCTTCTTGCTTCCTACATATTTGTTTGTGAGTTGGCAATAGAATGGCTCTGCATCATATTCTGCCTCTCCCCAGCTGCTAGCAGCAGTAGGGTAAGTGTAGAGGCTCACCCCTTACAAACTGTCATTTGTGTCTTTAAAACAGGGTCCTGTTGTGGCTGTTACTATTGCAAATGGTGTGTGAAGCCTTGATGCATAGGAAATCAGTAGAAAGTTTGCCATTGAGTACAAGAGCGTTCGGATCAGGCCCTGAGCTTTTAGTCTGTAACTGTCATGGAAAATAAATACTGCACTTTAAGGAGCAAGCTCCAGGGTCTCCTAAAAGTAGCTTAAATAGCTCAGAGAGGAGCAGTATAATAACTGCAGCTTTCATATAGTAGGTTCTCGCTAGTTTTACATCCCAGGGATACTGCTGGGACTCCCAAATCACTGGTCAGCAGTGTAATGATACATGGCAAATTACCTAGGTAATGGCAGTTGGATAAATCACCTCCAGCCAATGCTGGTTAGCCAAGGGGGGGCTGTACTATGTATTAACAGGAACCAATTCCCTAAAGACAAAATCAAAGGAAAAATGGACTTGAGAAATTTTTTTTTAACCCAATACGATGATTAGTGGTCATTAGTGAAGATGATTTATTTTTCCTTATGGAAAGGCCAGCGAGTGACTTCAGAAAAGCAAATGTGAATGTTTAGCTTTTTACAGAAATGGCTGGAAGGGATCAGAGATTTCACAGCACAGCTGATCACCTTCAAGACAGAATTTCTGTTTGTATTCTTCAAATAAGGCAAAACAACATGATGGAAAAATTTCAGGAAGCTCTTGATAACATCCAGGGCTGCAAACCAGACACGGTGACTTGGCATTATCAGTTCCATGAGAAAGAAAGGAAATAAACAGCAACTATTCCCAAACCTCCGATCTGTTTTGCTAGTGGTGACATGAAGTTGAAGGTCAAAGTGCTGTCAGCTTGGTAGGAATTGAAGTAGCCAAATATGTCATAGGATCCTGGCAAAGGAAAGTGCGGTGACTCGTCTTAGCCAGAGCACAAACTTTATTCGGAACCAAACCAGAAAGCCAGTTAAAGTCACAGAGAAGTGTTGTATTTTTCATACCTCTATCCAGAAATGTAGGACTTCTAAATCACATCAGATGCTCAGTTAGCTGTGGGAAAAGTGAATGCACTTTATGCTGATGCCAATTATAATAATTTGAATAATCTTAGAACATTTCAAGGTATTTTTCTGTTGCCAGTGAATTACGTGCTAGCAACTTGAACAGTTCAAGGAAGGTGTTAGTGGAAGGTAGGTACAGTGACGAGCATTAAGCACATCCTGTGTTAGGCAGTGATGTACGAGCCTACGGTGGTATTTTTGGAACTTCCTTTGCGGAGCATTGTTGAGTGCTGGAATTATCACCTCTTTATGAAGGCACGAGCAGGGGAGAGTGACTTACCCATCTCTGTTGCAGGGTTCAAATTGTAACTGCACTGTTTTCAATCTGGGCATGTGGAGACAGGCCTACAGGCTCCCATCTTGTTTTATTGATCATGTTGCTGGTTTTATGCTGGTTTGACTTTAGTGCATTTAAGTGTATCTATGCAAGATTTTCAAATATTTCAAACCGAACAGTTAAGATGATAACTCTTGATATAATGATAACTAGCTTTTCTGAGTCTGTTTAGCCTGGAGAAAAGAAGACTTAGAGGGGATTTTGTCAATGCATATAAATATCTAAAGGGCAAATATCAAGAGGACAGGGCCAGACTCTTTTCAGTGGTGCCCAGTGACAGGACAAGGGGCATTGGGCACAAACTGGAACACAGGAGGTTCAATCTGAACATGATGAGGAACTTCTTTCCTTTGAGGGTGACAGAGCACTGGCACAGGCTGCCCAGAGAGGTGGTGGTGTCTCCTTCTGTGGAGACATTCAAAACCCACCTGGACACAATCCCGTGTGACCTGCTCTGGGTGACCCTGCTCTGGCAGAGGGGTTGGACTAGATGATCTCCAGAGATCCCTTCCAACCCCTACCATTCCGTGATTCTGTGATAACTCACAGAATGGCTTGCATATAGAGTGCCATCTGAGAGTTACAATGATTGTTATACAACATTCGCGTCCCTCTGACTTAGAACTGGTATTTATATTTTCTCATAGGAGTTTGTTTTCCTAATATGACCTTCCCATCACTGGCTTTCCTGTAATGTTTCTGACAAAAAGATCCAAGACACTTACTTTCTTAATGCTGTGGTCTGCGCTCCTGACTAATCTTTATTTCCTGGTAACCTGAATACAATGTGGTAAGAGAGAAGCAGATTCGTCATCTACTGTAAAGCGCAGCCAGATGATATGTGAATTCTTAAAAAGAGTAGAGGTTGAATGATGAGAGATGAGACTGAAGCAGCATGGAGGATTCATGCTAGCAGCAGAATATAAAATTCCTAACCTCGTGTTTGATCAGAAGTGCCTTTACCCTTTCAGTAGAGCCTTTACCCTTTCAGTAGCTTTACACAGAAGAGTAATCCCATTGATGAATCTTAATCTTCACATAGTTTTCAATATTTAGATTACAGGCAGACTGATGTAGCTGGAAGCTCTGTTAAACTCTTCCTCTTGTGGCAGTGAATCTTATAGGCCAGTTATATTAATAAGATGAAGCAAGTATCAATGTTCATAGTAACGTATTTCTACTTGTTGGCTAAATACTGTCCAAATGCTGTAGAGGTTTAGGCAGATGTTTGTTAAGGATGTGGCTAGTATACAAGGAGTAATAGTAGCAATTGAATCTTGTTTCTATTTTAGCTGATGTTTTGCGAGGTTTTGAGTGCTTCATGGTACTTTATTTTTCCTGGGATTTGAGCTTGTTCCTGACAGCCAGAGCTGAGTTGAAAATCTATTCTTTAAGCATCTGTAATTTCTTTCTATATTGAAAAACAGATGATATAGGAGAGCTGGGGCTTTCTCTTCTGAGGAGAAATTCTTTATATCTGGATAAGACTCAGTGGCTTCTGCATCTTACAGACTTTTTGTAGCTGAACTAATTGTCTTACAAAGATGGTCTTCCTCTCTCCCAGGAAATACACTGGGATGCTTTTCCCTTTGCCTAGGAATTTGTTCACTTATGGCCCTATTTCTAGTTCCAGCTAGCTCTCATTCATCTGAGAATGACCTCTTTAGCTTCCTGACTGACTCTTCTCCTCCCCTGCCTTTCAAGGTGCTCTCTTTGCAAAAACCACCAGAAGGCTCGTGACTTTCTGGATCACGCTTCTGACCTTGCTTTTAGTCACTGGTGGGATCAAAGGCCCTCTCAGCATCATTCTTTTTTTTTTTTTTTTTTTGTTTTAGATTATTTTCTTTTTAGCATCTGAGCAAAAGAACCACCCAAATACTGAATAAAAAAGAAAAAGAAATTATTTTCAGTGGAACCAGGATATCAGGGGTCTATTTCTTCATTTGGCCGCACTATAGGTTATGTCAGAAAGAAGGTAGTGACTCTCTAAAACCAAGAGGGCAGTCAAATGTTTCAGCTGGCCAAAGAAATCCCTATGGGTGTTTTATTTGGAGTCTTACTCCATTCTTAAGTGCATAGTCACTGATTCAAGTGCAAAAATAAAGGTCATATTTTCATTATGCTAAAATTATAATATGTTTAATATGGCTGATCAAAAAGGTTGAAGCTACACTCCCAAAAAGTTGATCAACTACCAGTTATAGTACTAGGCTAATGTCTGCCAAAGTTTGCAACAGGAACCAAATGTCAGTTGTTTGATAATGTTAACTTTTCCAAGATGCCTCATCAACCCTAATTTAAGTCTTTCCTTGTGTGTAACTGAAAACAAGGATGTTCTTTCAGTGCATCTCCTAGTTCATTTCACTGGCTCCATTTTTCTATAGTTAATGAAAAAGTACTTTCTACTGTTGTAAAGATTTTTTTCATGTAAACAGAGAAAGCAAATGGAGCTTTCATGCAGTCTGGATTATCTAATCACAAGAGTACTTAAAATAAATTCAGGAGGGATTAAGATTCCTGATATAACCATTAAATCATCGATAGCCTTCCAAAGGCTCAAAGAAATGTTACCTTCAGTACTTTCGGTGGGGTGGGAATAGAAGGCTCTTGTTGAAAATATATAGTATATGTTATGTTGCACTTTGGAGTTCTTGGCAATCTGAAAGTCTCTCCTTAAGTAGGACATATACTGCAATTTTATTTAGCTGCTTTGTTTGCATGATGTGGATATCATAGTCTTGCTGAAAAAAGCAAAGTAAATTTGCAAGTCATTCAAACTGAAAGGAAATCACAGTCTAAATATTAAATGTTTTTGGACAAAATATCTGATAAAACAGATGCACAGCTTGTTATACTGCAACCTGCATATCAGCCCAGACAGTTGTCTATGTATTGGAGTTATATAGCCTAAGTCTGCTGAAGCAAGTTATGCTGTTGCTAGTGTGGCAGACTTAGTAACCAAACTGAACTGGGAAGAAACGATAAACTACATGTACTTAATTGCTATGGCAATGGTCATATTTTAAATATGCCATGGTACAATGTTATTAAGATAATGCAACCTAAACCATAAAAATGAAAAACAGTGAAGGAAATTGAAGAAATACTCTAAAAACATTAATTATCCAAATGAGGTGTCAAATTTTGGAATATAGATTGTGATGTATAGTCCACTAGCAAGATAAATTCCTTAAAGAGGTTCCATGTCTTAAATCTCTTTTATACCATTTGCAATTTTGGAGTTATGAAGAATAAAATAAAAGATTTGACATGAGAACATAGCTCTGCACTATAACAGCTCAACGGGAAGGGTACCCAAGTTGCGGCCTCATTGTCTGGTGAGGGGGACAAGTAGAAGAGCAAATAACTGCTTAAATGGTTGAGCTCAGAGGGTAGTAGTAGGTCATATTCCACCTGGAGGCCAGTCACAAATGAGGTCTGTCTGTGA
Organism: Podargus strigoides; assembly: GCA_028020825.1. Lineage (NCBI taxonomy): Eukaryota > Metazoa > Chordata > Aves > Caprimulgiformes > Podargidae > Podargus > Podargus strigoides. The sequence continues at coordinate 8,679,189 of CM051623.1, read as the reverse complement.
GTTGAATGCTATTGAACATCTGTATCATCCAGCAGGAGGTGGTGCACACTCTCATCGGGTGTGCATGACATGAATTTGGGGTGACCAGTTGATATCCTCAAGGTCAGGGCTGCCATTCAGCATGGCCCAGGCAGGCTAGAGGAAAGGGCCAATAGGAAATTTATTAAATTCAACAAGGACAAGTGTGTGAAGTGATGCAGCTGGGAAGGATTAACCCCTTACAGTGATACTGGGGAGGGACTGGTTGGGGTGAAGCTCTGCAAGAAAGGCCTGCAGAGGCTGGGCAGTTTCACAGAATCACAGAATGTTAGGGATTGGAAGGGACCTTAAAAGATCATCTAGTCCAATCCCCCTGCCAGAGCAGGAATACCTAGATCAGGTCACACAGGAACATGTCCAGGCGGGTTTTGAATGTCTCCAGAGAAGGAGACTCCACAACCTCTCTGGGCAGCCTGTTCCAGTGTTCTGTTACCCTCACTGTGAAGAAATTCTTCCTCACATTTATGTGGAACCTCCTATGTTCCAGCTTACACCCATTGCCCCTTGTCCTATCATTGGATGTCACTGAGAAGAGCCTGGCTCCATCCTCATGACATTCACCCTTGACATATTTATAAACATTAATGAGGTCACCCCTCAGTCTCCTCTTCTCCAAGCTAAAGAGACCCAGCTCCCTCAGCCTTTCCTCATAAGGGAGATGTTCCACTCCCTTCATCATCTTTGTGGCTCTGCGCTGGACTCTCTCGAGCAGTTCCCTGTCCTTCTTGAACTGGGGGGCCCAGAACTGGACACAATACTCCAGATGTGGCCTCACCAAGGCAGAATAGAGGGGAAGGAGAACCTCTCTCGACCTACTAACCACTCCCTTTCTAATACACCCCAGGATGCCATTGGCCTTCTTGGCCACAAGGGCACATTGCTGGCTCATGGTCATCCTGCTGTCCACCAGGACCCCCAGGTCCCTTTCCCCTACACTGCTCTCCAGCAGGTCAGCTCCCAACCTGTACTGGTACATGGGGTTGTTCTTCCCCAGATGCAAAACTCTACACTTGCCCTTGTTGAGATTCATTAAGTTTCTCCCCGCCCAACTCTCCAGCCTATCAAGGTCTCGTTGAATGGCAGCACAACCCTCTGGTGTGTCAGCCATTCCTCCTAGTTTGGTATCATCAGCAAACTTGCTGAGGATACATTCTGTACCCTCATCCAAGTCATTGATGAAGATATTAAACAACACCGGTCCCAGTACCGACCCCTGAGGGACTCCACTAGTCACAGGCCTCCAACTAGACTCCGTCCCATTAACCACAACTCTCTGGCTTCTTCCCTTCAGCCAGTTCATAATCCACCTCACTACCTGATCACTAAACCCATACTTTATCAGCTTATCTACAAGGATGCTGTGGGAGACAGTGTCAAATGCTTTACTGAAATCAAGATAAACCACATCTACCGCTCTACCATCATCTATCCACCTAGTTATTTCCTCATAGAAGGCAATAAGGTTGGTCAAACATGACTTACCCTTGGTAAAACCATGTTGACTGCTCTTAATGATCCCCTCATCCTTGATGTGCCTCGAAATCGTGCCAAGAACAAGCTGTTCCATCACCTTTCCAGGGATGGAGGTGAGGCTGACCGGTCTATAGTTACCCGGGTCCTCCTTCTTGCCCTTCTTATAGATTGGAGTGACATTTGCTATCCTCCAGTCCTCAGGCACCTCTCCTGTTGTCCATGACTTACCAAAGATGATGGAGAGTGGCCTAGCAATGACCTCTGCCAGCTCCCTCAGCACCCTTGGGTGCATTCCATCTGGTCCCATTGATTTATGGATATCCAGATTGCTCAACTGATCCCTAACCCAATCCTCATCTACCAAGGCAAACTCCTCCTTTATCCTGACTTCTTCCGGGGCTACAGGGATCAGGGGCTCCTGGGGAAAGCCTGCAGGAGTAAAGACAGAGGCAAAGAAGGCATTCAGCACCTCTGCCTTCTTTATATCCTCTGTCTCTAGGGCACCCCCCTCATTCATCAGTGGGCCTATATTGCCTCTAGTGTTTGTTTTATTAGCTATGTATTTGAAAAAGCCCTTTCTATTGTCCTTGACCTGGCTTGCAAGGTTAAGTTCTAAGGAGGCCTTAGCTTTCCTAATTGCCTTTCTACATCCTCTGACAACTGTCCTATATTCCTCCCAAGTGACTAGCCCCTCTTTCCATGATCCATAAATTCTTTTTTTCCACCTAAGTTTGCCCAGCAGTTCCTTGTTTAACCACGCTGGTCTCCTAGCTCCCTTACTTGATTTCATACCCATTGGGACACTCTGATCCTGAGCTTGCAAGAAGTGGTCCTTGAATGTTGACCAACTATCTTGAGCCCCTTTACCATCTAGCACCCTGTCCCATGGGACTTCCCTTAACAATTGATTAAGGAGGCTAAAGTTGGCCCTGCGGAAGTCCAGGGTTCTGGTCTTGCTTGGTACTCTATTTCTCCCACACAAGATCCTGAACTCCACCATCTCATGATCACTGCAGCCAAGGCTGCCATCGACCATCACTGCTTCAACAAGACCCTCCTTGTTGGTAAGTACAAGATCCAGCAGCGCTCCTCTCCTAGTCGGCTTATCCACCATTTGCATTAAGTAGTTATCATCAATGCACTGGAGGAACCTCCTAGACTGTGAATGGCTGGCTGTGTAAGTCTTCCAGCAGATATCGGGGTAGTTAAAATCCCCCATGAGGACCAAGGCCTGTAGTTGTGAGGCTGCTTTCAGCTGCCTGTAGAAAGCCTCATCAACTCCCTCGTCCTGATCAGGAGGTCTGTAATAGACCCCCACAACTGTATCGCCCATGCCTGCCTGCCCCTTAATTCTTACCCACAGACTTTCAACTTGCCCCTCATCAGCCCCTGGAGAAAACTCAATACATTCAAGTTGCTCCCTCACATAAAGAGCAACTCCACCACCTCGCTTCACTGACCGATCTTTCCTAAAAACGACATAGCCATCCATGACCACATTCCAGTCATGTGAGCTGTCCCACCATGTCTCTGTAATTGCCACCAGGTCATAACCTTTAGACCGCACACAGACCTCTAACTCCTCCTGTTTATTCCCCATACTGCGTGCATTGCTGTACAGGCATTTCAGGTAGCAAGCAGAGCGCACTGGTGGGACCCCTGGGAGGCAGGAGGCCTCGTGGTCAGGGCCTAAACATCTATCCCTTCTCTTCAATGTTTGAAAATCCTCCGTAGACCACCTTCCTTCAGGCCCTAGCATATTGCTCTTGGGCTTGTCTCTAACAGACTCAGTTGTCCCCCCTTCCCCCTTCACATCTAGTTTAAAGTCCTCTCAATGAGCCCTGCTAACTCCTGCCCCAAAAGCCTTCTCCCCCTCTGGGACAAATGCATTCCACCTGTCACCAGGCCAGGTGTCTCATATAGCAGCCCATGATCAAAGAACCCAAAGCCCTGCCTTTGACACCAGTTACGTAGCCATTCATTTATCTGTGAACTCTTCCTGCTTATCTCTTCACCCATTCTTGCAGGGAGGTATGGAGGCAAACACTACTTGCACTCCAGACCCCTTAACCAGCCTTCCCAGGGCCCTGAAGTCACTCTTCATAGCCCTTACACTTCTTGTAGTAATTTCGTCCCTGCCAACCTGAAAAACCAGCAGTGGGTAGTAATCGGAGGGCTTAACAAGATTAGGGAGTTTCCTTTTAATGTCTCTCAGTTTGCTGAGCATGAGCCCCCAGTGTGCCCTGGCAGTGATGGAGACCAGCATCCTTGCTTCAGTGAATTTTAATTATCAGAAATGAAATGGTTGCAGACAGTGTCAACCACCTCAGAAGAGCCAATAGACTGATAGGGAATGCCTGGGGACCTGAGGAAATAGTGGAATCCAGCACTTAAACTGAAGACACTCGCTTTCCAAGTTTTTGTCATCTTCTGTTCCCTTTTTTGAATCTAGAAGATTTGCATTTTCCAGTTTAAAAAGACTATTGAAAACATCTTGATGAGTTCTAACCTTATTTTGATCTGTGTCATAGGATCTGAGATTTTTAATGCTACTTTGTTTTGCGTCTTTTATCTGCTTCTGTGGTGATTTTAATTGCTAAGTAGTTTCACAAAAAAGATCTCTAAAATCTTCTGGATTTAGAATTTTTTTAAAAAAAAATAAATTTAAGAAGTGAAACTTTATTCTGCAAGGCTAGTAGCTACTGTGAGGCGGAACAGTATCCTTGCCAACCATAAAACATTTGTTAACAATGTTTATTATCATAATGCTAAAAGTATGTTATTACAAACTTTTCATGAATGATATTTTTGTACGAGTTACAGCACACAACAAGGTGTGCATTATAAAACAGCGTGTCTTTGGCTGAATGACCTAAGTGACTTGAAAAGTGGGATTTTTGTGTTCATACCACTAAAATTTTCCAAAACTAATTTCTTTTGAATGGCGAGAGAGACTAAAAAGGGAAAAGTGATTTTGTATGATCTCGTGATGGAAAGAACTTCAAGCTAATGTCTGCATTACAGTTTATAATCTGTTCCCATTTTATTATTTCAAGGCAGCTATATGTTTTGAATATATTGTAGTTTAAGCTGGAAACAGTACTGCTTTGTGATCGTAAAGAGACTTGTCTTCAGTGATGTGTTGAAAAATGTTAGTGCTGCACATCCTGTCTGTTTTCAACTCATACAATTTCACATAGTTTATAAAAAAAAGACTATTGATCAATGTTAGTTCGTTCATAATGTAGCAAAGAATCAACTACTACGTACATTCTGCAGTGTCATTAATTCATCTGTCAGCCCCAGGTAAGCTGCAGAAAAGGAAATATGAAATAGCTAAATCAACAAGTTTTCACAATTACAATTTCAGAGTTGGATGTGTGATCAGTGCTAGGTACTTAAGCTTTAGAGTATGCAGAGAAGTAGGACAGGATGTAACATCATCCCACTCCGAGATGGATGTCTTGCATGAAGCAATTGATTACTTTCTGGTGAATTTCTTTTTTCATTATCTATCAAAGGAGTCCATATTATTATATCGAAGTGAATGCCTAATCTTTGCACAATTACCATTACATGAGCTGTATCCTATTTCCCCCTCCCATGTAATGAAGTCTGTTGCTAGATAAAACTGAAGCTGGTAACAAATGAAACATTAACATTATTAGTGTGCTGTGTATTATAGTGGTGTAACACTTCGAAAGAAATAGTGCCTTTAGTAGAAAGCCAGAAACTCATTGCATGTAAAATCGGTACTGTTCTCTTGAAGTCAGTGGAATTGTGCTGATTTTACATGAGCTGGAGATATGGCTTGTGTTGTGGAGCTAGTGTGGAGGTCCTTTCATGTTTATCTTTTACTTTATTAGTGTCTCAAACCCACACTGCACTGCCATATGTTTGTTGGTCATTTTTTAGAATTGGCATGTATTGCTCGTGAAGCACGTAAAAGGTTTGACAATTGATTGTTTGACCCAGTAATAATGAAATGAAAATACAAAGCAGTTTTTGCCATCTGAGTGCTGGCAGGAAACCAAAACATTCAGCTCTAATATATACCTCAAATAAAACTTGACATGTAACTATGAAATGTATAGAGAGGTATGTTTCACTAATACTATATTGGTGTAACGGAGGGCAAAGTTCTGCTCTCCATTAAATAGAATTCGATTTTCTGATATCATTAATTTGCAAGAAGAATTTGGCCTCCATCTTCTTAAGCCACTTTGCCTTTATTATTGATAAGCTACTGTTTGTCTTGGTCCACTGTACTGGTCTGCACTTTAGGCTTGAGACTGAAATAGGGAAGCTTTCCTGAGCATCAAGCAGTGTTAGCAGGTCAGTGCTGTGTAGTCAGTCCACATTTACTAGCATCAGAAAATATGATGGATTGCACTGAAATGAAACCATCAGTTCTTAAACAGAGCAGTTCCTTTCTTGAGTTCAAGAAAAAGTTTAAACCACTGGATAAATTTATGTGCCAATTATGTATAAATTTCTTTACCACTAGAATAAAGGAAGCCATAATTTTGTAGACTTACATTTTATTGAGTTCATCTGTTTTCAGTTATAAATAGAATATAAGAATAGAAGAAATCTGTGCTGGTGGACAGTGAAATAATGCAACTTCTATACACTTGCAATGAAATGAACCACATCCCATGGTTTCTTTCTTTGACTGGTTAAAAGAAGACTCAGAAAAGGCAAATCTACTTTAAGAATGTCAGTTGACATTGAATGAATTGAATGTCAGTTGAATAATGTAGTTTTTAATGCCAGTCTTGAATGTTATGGTTAATAATCAGCCTCCTGATTTTTAACAGCATATTCAAGCTCCTTCTGGAAAGAGGGAATTTGGAAGACAATTATTTTAACAATTCTTCAGAGAATAATTTAGACCAAGCCTATATAACTCCATATTTAGGGCATAGGTTTTTTTTAATTGCTTCAGAAATTCCTAAGGATCTAATGTCATTATTTAGAATGTTTAAACTTGTCCTTTTGTATGCATCCTTTAAACATTAAATACAAATTAAATCTAAAAAATGGGGAGACATGGGATATTTAGTACATAGAAATATACTTTAGTTGGGACAATAAACTAAGAGATCCAAAAAGTATCAGGGTTAAAATTCTGCTGTAGTGTCTAGTTTGGACACTTGCTGGCTGGAAAAGATAGATAAGATAGATTTGTTGATACTAACTTCTTGAGAATGATAAATATATATACACTGTTAAATCTCACTTCTATTTGCTACTCAACAGTAATCTTACATTACATCAAAGTCTTAATCACTGGAATAAATCATAATTAGGGTGTCAGCTGGTAGAAACAGGAATGAAGTATTTAGTACACCTGTCACTAATGAAGAGTTAATTTCTTGAAAGTGTATTCACGTAAGTATGAATATATAGCTTGCTAATTGAATTTATGGTTTACAGAGTACAAGACAAATATATTCTAAAGTATCTCCTTTGATGCCTTTAGTAGTAATTAGGACTGTAAGGGCAGCCTTGTGGTATTTTCATTGCATCATTAAAATGAAATGCTTAATTAAGTAGTCTTGTACCACAGCCACACCAAAAAAGGTAGTGTTAGCTTAAAAAAGGGAGTTTTTTCTCTTTCAAAGAATTAGTAACTCCATGGCCAAAATGTTGCTTTTATGCATGTGTGTAGATATATTAATTACATAGCATCTGGAAAAATATGGCTGATACTAAACATCAAAAGTAAATAGCATTCATTTTAAAATAAGAGGTATGTAATCTGTCACTGCCATGTAAATTCCCAAAACATCCTCCTTGATAGGTCCAGATTTCAGCAGATTTCAGTGAAATCGTAGTATTTGAATTGTAGCTAAAAGCAGTTGCAATATTTTTTTTTTTGTTGTGAGAGAGTCTGAGCTTCAGTGAACTTCTCTGAGGACAGAAAGTATCTTAGAGTTGGGCCATTAAATTGTCTGTGGTAATTTCAGTCTGAACTACAGGCATCGTCTTGTTGACAGCAAGTGCTGCCTTTTGTAGCTACGTGATGCAGAGTGAATAGTAAGCATCCAGTTTTATTCTAGTGAATTTAGGATAATTATATTTCTCTTTTTTTGCCCAAAACCTGTTATCTGAGACTGCATGTAAATTCCTTAGCAATCTTTTCTCCGAATCTGATCAAAAACTTAAATCCTAAACCCATCACTGTTGGCATTTTATGACACCACTATTACATTGTAATGTAAGACTTTACTCGGCATCAGAAACAGTAAAACTTATGTGGAGTCAACTTGGGGCTAGGGGAAGCTGTTTTCAGCCAAAATACAGACATATTTTGCCACTTAATGTTAACTCACAGCAAAGCATGCATGGACTGAGGTGGTTTTTTGAATATTGTTTACATTTATGTACAAGTAAGTAAACGAATGAGACTTCAGCACAGGGAGCTTTGCTCTGGTGTTGGTGGCACTGGCAGTGGCAATGAGATGGCACAAGCCAGTGGTCGCAGAGAGCACTGAGAACCCTTGACAGGCTTGTAGCTTGTCCTTGGTGCTGTGTCTTCACAGAGATGCCAATCAAAAATCCTGGTAGGCCTTCACACTCTCTGTGGAACTGTATGAAAGAGAAAGATTTAACAAAGTGAGGCTGTGGAGAAACATGGGACAGAAAACTCTGAAAACACAGCCTCAGAAGAAAGTGGAGAGTGAGCAAAGATCACCCCCAATCCTGAGGGAAAAGCAAATAAACTTCTTGGTGAAAAGTTGCTTCAAAGGCGCATGCGACTTTCTCATAATTTTCTCTTCACAGCAGAAATACCCTAAAGACACTAAATTTTGCCTTCCTACTCAGACCAAAAAGGAGTAATGCTTCTCAGGCCAAGCTCTCAAAAGATGTGCCCAATAAAAATGTTTTACTTTCTTGGATTGCCTTTCACTGACTGAACAGAGATTTAGATGACCTAACATACATGAGCAGTGTAGGTCTGTTTGCTTCTCTGTGGTGTTCAAAATGGTTCTCCTAATAGCTGTCAAACTACATGTCCCCGTTCTGCACCCAAAAGGCCGTCATAACAGCAAGAGTCTAGTCAGAGTTAGGGTCACTACAGTTATTTCTCTGTTTGCCTTACCCTGTGACCAGCAGGTGGGCCATAAGGAAATATAGGAGTCATTATCCAGGCCCTTGAACACCGAAGAGCTCTTTTGCAAAGGTGAGCCATCTGTTTACTACTGAAAATAATTTTTAATTATTGTTTTTCAGCACCAGAGTACCAATGAGCAAGTTTTCAAAGGTCAGAATGACTGCCTATATTTCACTGCCATGGGAAATTTGTCAGGCAGTAATTTAACCTGTATGCTCCTTCGTACATGTATGGAAGTTCCATATTGTATTACAAGTCTGTCACCTGCTTCGTATTTCCCCAAACAGTTTTTTGACTCATAAACTGTGTTTTCTTTAAAACTGTGGCCTCCATAATTCTCTGTGGAGACAGAGGGAAGGATTGCAGTGAATTGTTTCCAGAGTGCTTGTGTATGTAGGGATGCTTAAGAAGGTGAGAGTGGATTTATTTAAGATTGAGAAATAAAGCACATAAGCCAAAATTGGATGGATGTCCCTGTGGAGGATCTCCTTCTGGAATTAAGAAGATGGTAGAATGTGCCACCAGAGTGCTAAAAATACTCCCCTCACAAGGTGTAGCAAATGTTATTTGATGTATTTGTTTTCAAATCTTTTTTGCTTAATCACTTTAGCTTTCCTGAATGAACCCAGATGCATGTGGCTAATCCAGTCAGTGGGTCACTGCTCCACTTCCCTGGCGGTAGCAGGAGTTTGTTTGAGGCTTAATTTCATCATGTGAACAGAATGGGAAGATTTTTTAAATTATTGTTTTATTTTAATGAAAAAAAACCAAAACAAACCCCAAACTTTTACTCCAAAAGTGGAAGTGGCATGTGAAGATAGCTATGCTATTCCCATAGCCACTGTGTTAAATATACATGGTACTCTCTAGCACTGTGTAGATTTACTAGTTTAGGCTTCTGTGATCTTGGCACCGTTCTCATGCATTGTGAAACTACAGTGAGAAACTTTGGTCTCTTACTAAATGAAGTGTCATTCATGAGAAGCTATCCTAGGAAACTTTCCAGGAAACATAAGATATAAAGTGGCATTGTGTTTTGGTTTTTGTTGTTGTTGTTGTTTTTTTCCAAATACTACTGGATCAATAATTAGTGCTGTAAGAAAATGTGGCTGCTCTAACTTGAGTGCCCACCTTTAGAGGATGCATTGCTGATTTATTTTTAACTTATTACTGTGCTGAAGCATATTTAGTTAGTGAAAAAATAGTTCCACAAAAATATGTATGTTTTTCTGCTTTATATTCTAAAACAATTCATAAGGCTGGAGAGAAAACATAAAAATGCCTGTTGCTGTTTTCTTTGAAATTTGGTATATCAGGCCAAATATATAATAACAAGTAATTTTAGTAATTTTTTCTTGATGCGGTTGTTTCTTCATTTGGAATAACTTTTTTTTATTTCTAATTTAGGGTAGGCAAAATTTTATGGAAGTATAAGAGCTGTTAGGAAATAGGAAAATTGGAAGGTAAGAAAATTGGAAATAAGAGATATATTAAAAGACAGTGTCTTTGGGTTTTGTTTTCTTCCCTGTTTATCTTGTGCTTATTCTGCTGTTTATAAGCACCAGCCTGAAATTCTTACCGTAAAGTTCATATCCAGATCAATTTATCAAACTCTGATTTTAGTTACAAATTTGATTTGGATAATGCAGAGAAAATGTGGCTTCATCAGCCTGATAGTTGTATTGCTTTAAAAGCAAGTGCTACGTTGCTTCAGAATTTGCAGCTTACTCTGTGCATGTAATGAAAAGCATGTAGCAGACTACAGAAATATGTAATTTTGCAGTGCCCAGACAACATGATCTTATCAGGATGTGATTATCCATACTGTCAAGGTTGTAGATATCAACAGTGGCTGTATTTTCCTGTGAAAGACTGGAAGGAGCACCGTTTTCACAAAAGCATCTTTGGTATTTTCAAGATGGATGGAGTTCATTTCAAATAAACCATTTAAGTTCACACTGCGCTTAATAATAGTGATGATTTCTGTTATTGACATTCTCAGACAATATTAATTTTCAAGAAAGAAAATTGATCCCATGTTATACAGGCATTAGGAAAAAGTGTTTCTGGTGTCTTCATCACCAAAGATTGGATACAGGTGGGTACATTAGTCACTTTCAGTTTTCCTCCTGTTATTTTTCAAGTCAGGAGATACTGTAAGCTTTATTTAGGATACATAATTTGCTGATTCTTGAAGACCTTGTAGTCATTTTAAGGTTTAATTAAAACCAATAAGAATTTGTAGAAATTTTTCTTGTTATACTCATGTGATTGTTAATAAAGATGAATCCATTTGAAAAGAATCCTTTCCTAGTTTTGCATCAACCTTTGCTACACAAGGGAAAAACTTCAGTATCCTTCCCCATGAGCTAGAGTAGCTCAAGCTAACAGTATTCACTACATGCATTATGTTTCCGTTGAATATTTCTCCCTTGTCTCCTTTACTTTTGATTTTAGTGTCCCTCTCCTTTTTCTGTGTGTAATGTTCATTCTTGTCTAAGTACAGGAAGAACCAATTATTGTTATAGTATTTCAGGTGAGTGATACTGTATATCGAGGTATATTAGGCATTTAGGAAATGCCACAAATAGATGGTTGAAGGCTTGTCTGCTCAGGCATTTCATTCTCCCAGGTTATAGACAGCCTTGCCACCTTTACCTATGACTGATCTTTGGGAAGCTTGTGGCGTTAGTCCAAGTATGACTAATGATCTTTATAGATATTTCAGACACATCTGTTTAATGCAGATTTTTAGGATAGCTGTGTCTTTGTGTTCTTTGTTCAAATAGCAAAATATAATTAAATTTGTATAAGTATTTAGCCACAGAGATGCTTATAGATTAATTAGGACCTGAGCTTTTTCAAACTCTCTTGATCTGTGAACTGCTACGCTTTTTCCAAAAGAGCTCAAGGACTGTAATGAAAATTTGTTTTTTTCAAGGCCTTCAGAAGTAGACCATCAATTATAAATTTAAGACACTTGTTGTCAAGTATTATTAATTGTCCTTCGTAAAGTGACAATTAATAGAGTTATTATAACAGTCTTCATCTGTAAACCTCATGCTTTTCATATATTTTTTCCCTTCTTGTTCTTTCTATCATTACTTCGACTGTTATGGTCTTATCTTTATCATGGCTTCCTCTCCATCATCTCTCCTGGTTACAAATTATACAGATAACTTTTTCTAAGATAATTTTTTCCCTATCTCTCTGACAATCTATATTCTTTTGTCTCTTATGACATCACATTCTGTCTCTTGGTCCTCAGCTGTCAAGAATTCCATTGCTTCCTTCTTTTGGGCTACTGTCACTTTCTGGTGTATGCTGTTCGGGGGCATGCAGTCCTCAATTCTTTTTTTCTTGCTGTGTGTCTAATACTACAGGTCTGAAACAATCCTTCAAGAATCCTTTCTTTCCAAATGTCTTCTAAAGCTTCTCTTCAGGAACAGGAGCACGTCTTTTCATTAAGTACACCTTTGTGTGTTTTCTTATGTGTCATAGGTGATATACTTTTTGGCAAAAAATTCCAGTTAATGGTGCCTAAATTATTGGTGGTGTTGCCAGCTCTCAGTTGTATGTCTTGCAATATCTGATACTTCAGTAAGAGCTTAAGCTCTTGAACACAACAGATTTGAAAAGTATGTCGACTTCCATATTAAACCCATTTTTTCCCTAGAAATTATGGTTGTGGAAAGATTTGCATTAAAAGCTCAGGAATGAGAAAGCAAAACACCCTAATATTGTTATTCAACATTTTTATTTTCAAAGTTAATGTCATAAATTTTGAAGCCTGGATCATATTTTTGAATTTGGGGGATTTGAAAGATTGATTTTGTCAATGTTTCTTATATTAAAAGCTGATTAATAGTTGAACTCTGCATTTTTGGTGGGTTCATAAGAAAATGAGATGCATTTCAGAAAACTATCTTTTTGCCAAACATAAGTTTTATGTTAGTTATCAGTACAGAGTTACCTGGATGAACTTCGATGGTTTTGATATGCAGGTGTTTGGACTACTTGATCTGATGTTCCCTTCTGGCTTCAACCCTTTATGAAATGGAGTTTATAATGAGTATAGAACCCTTTGTTCCTCAGTGGCAGGGTTTTATTCTTGTCAGTCATGAAGATGAGCCTTTGCATTTTCCATTTTTTGCACCTTATCTTTCTTGGGAGTTTTGGCTTTGCTTGTCTGATGCCAAATATTTACAATTACATTAATTTAGGGGGGGAAAGAGGGAGGTACAGAGACAAATGTTAGCATTTGTATTTCTTTTTACATGGAGATCACAAATTTTGGCTGTAGGCTTTATCTGGATTGTCTCATTTGTGGGGTAAAGGAGGGATGGATCCTACATATCCTACATTTATGAAATTGGAGAAGACACTTTCCAACCCTACACTAGCTAAGGATATTCTATTTCTTTGAAAAATCTCAGGGGAAAGAGAGTATCCAATTGTCTGTGCCAGATACAGTGTTATCTTGGTCAATGTGTGACCAGATATATTTAAGCAGTTCACAGGCTCTAGTAAATTAGACTGTAGTAGATTAGCATCTCTGGCTGTTGTAGCAAAAGAAACTCTTGAAATTTTCCTCTTTTATCAGCCAAGATTCCTGGCCTGAAGGATTAGCTGGACTTGTTCCTCTCAGTTATCATGTCACCTTTTAACATGCAAAAGCAAGTATCTTCATTCAAAGATTTATCACATAAAATAGTTTTGCTGTCCTAAAAACTTCATTTGAGTGAATAGTTAGCCCATAGCATCAAGGACTGCAATTTACAATCTAATTTAGAGAATGAGAAATTATGCTGCAATGAAGTGTGCTTTATTCACAAAGATGTTTTAAGCTTATTATACTTTTCTGAATATATGTTCTATGGAGTCTATACAGATAACCCTTTTTAAAACTCTAAATATAGTACAACGGTAACACAGAGCATTTCATCCAGGGTACAAGTAATCTAGCAACAAAAATGCCTGTGTTACAAGGTTTGAGTTCAAATGTTCAAGGGTAGAATTGGCTGTAATGGTATATCTGTGAAAAAAATAAGCCTGTGGTGAAGTTGGAACCCCAGTGCCAAAGCACAACATATAATTGGGCCTAATTTTTTCCATATGTATCAACAAAAACAGTCTTTGCTTCCATGAGAGATGAAAGCTTCTCTTTCTGTCATATTTTTATTTTGTATATAATTCCTAACTCTTTATAATTTCATAGGCTTTTTAAAAAAACATGCCTAGATTTAGGGAGAGATGAGCTGTCACCCTGGATTTGGGTTTATATTTCTAATAGAAAAGCCTTTTTTGGTGGGGAAGGGAAAACACAACTATTTCCCCTCCCCTGCCAAAAGGGCTACTATGTTATAATCCTTGTACAGTGCCTGTGAACTGTCCAAGTTGGCGTGGAACAATCTATTTGTGAATTGATTTAAATACCTCATTTAAAATAAATAATCTAGTGGAATTACTGTAATAAATCTTCATAGAATAAGCTTGCTATTTATGTAAGATCGAAGAAGTGTTAGATACATTTCTGTTCTGTCAACGGCATACGGTGGTGTTTTTCCCTGGTTTTACTTTTATGCTAAGTCCCAGATAAAAGATGTATGTTTTCTTATGCATTTATTCCATTGTTTAATGTTGTATGTTTCCAAATAATCTTTCTTCATCCTGTCTGTAAGTTCAGCTATAAGTGTCTGAATTCTGTAGAAGACCAATAGTATAGATTATATTTCACCAATATTGCTATATTATTATACGTTCTGTAAATTCATTGTTACCCGGATGGTTGAGAAATTCTCTGTGTTGTATTTTAGCTCCTATAGAAAGTTAAAGGTTTTATACATTTAGTAAAGGATTAAGAAAATCTTAATACACACAGGCACACAGATTTGTGTGCCTTCTGATACAATATAAAGCTGGTCAAATTGTCAAGCAGATTATCCCAAACCTGTTGCAGGTGACACTGGTGCAGTGACTGCTAGTCCCAAGTGCTTTGCCATATGCATAGGTAATCTCTTGCCACACCAGTGCGCTCTCCCTGTTTGTGTGGTGGCAGCCACTGAGACTCCCTCCAATTGTTTGCCTGTGTTTAGAACGTGGTTAGTTAGGGCTCTGCTTGCTGCTTAAACAGCCTTTTTTGTTTGTCGTCTTGGTAGACTTCATGGAAATGTCTTGCAGGATGTCAGCAGTACCTTGCTGGTTTACTAGTTCTTCTCACTTCAACTCTAGTTACATCTAGAATTTGCTTTGTAATTTATTCTTTCCCTAACTGACTCCGTGGAAGTGAAGGGATTATTTTTTTTCCTGGCCTTACATCTCTACAGAGTTTAAAACATCTTGTTCTAGACGTGGTTATTTTGCTAGGGGCAGAGTTGAAAGTTGGACTGGCAACGGACACAGATGTCACTGAAGTGACTTTTGAGTTCCCTGTATTACCAGCTGTACAGAACTTGGGTGTGGATGTGAGCTAAAGCTATCTTAGAAGTTATTCCTCGTGGGCTGTTACGTGTTCTGTAAAGATAATGTACATAGCGCAGTGCACCTTCCCCAAATGACTTTATATGTTAGTTTTCTGTTCGTTAGGGGGGAAAAAAAGCAGGCACGCAAGAAAGAGGAAGAAGCATTCTTCCTCTTCCGATGCAGCTAGCAAACATCTAGCTAAAATCAAGGAAAGTATGTCTTGGTCACAGCAACCTGTTTCCATGGATTCCCACTGATGTATTTTTGTAGAAGCAGTCTTACACATTTTTGCTTCTGGTTAAGAGGCTCCAGACAAAGCAGCCAGCTGAGAAGAATGAAGCAAAGAAAGCTTTTCTGCCTTGTTCTCATTTCAGGTCAGCCAGTGAAACATTCTCTCAGATACTAGGTAACCCCAAATCCCAGAACTCTCCTGTAGCAGTAGGAATCCTTTTGGATTTCTTTGACTCACTCTGGGTCAGCCACCTTAGAAGCAGAAGCTGCTACTTACTGTGTTCACAGCCTCCTTCAGTACTACAGCCTCCAAGTACTGGTATGTCAAACGTGAGGAGTCTGGCCTGGATGCCCACTTGAGGCTTAGGTCAAACATAGAATCACAGAACAGCCCTGGTTGGAAAAGACCTCTAAGATCATCAAGTCCAACCATTAACCCAGCACTGCCAATTGACCACTAAACCAAGTCCCTTAGCACCTCATGCTACTAACCTGCTTATAACACCTCTCCTGAAAGCCCCCTGATAGTCCAAGACCCCTTCTGATAACTAATAACCATTTTCTTTCCACTTAGTTATGTCTATTGAAATGTACTACAAACTAGATATATCTCTTGTATCGCTTCCTTTATTGAGAGCCACTGGTTTTATTTGCCTCCATTAACTGCCTTCTCCTGCCTGAATCATCTACTTCTGTCCTTTCACTTCACTGCTTTCACACTGTCCTTTCAGACTTTCAGCTCTACTTGTGCTTTCCCTGCAGCAGTTCCTCACAGGCTGTCTCTCGTTTGTCTTCCTATTTTGGCAGTGTGCTTTTATTCCAGCCTCTCAGCCTCCTTTTCATAAACTCCATCATTTTGGACTCCTTTTACCTTTTCAAACAGGATGTCTTAAGCCAAAATTTTAGGAATGTAATTCTGGCCCTACTCAAGTCAACTGACTAAGGATTTTGCTATCTATGCCTTTGTGTAGTTCTTTCCCATGTGTTTGGGCACTATTTGCATACATAATTGTTACATATGGATCTGTCTCATGAAAGAAAAATAAGCTGAACTTACTCCAGTCTCTGTATAGTCAGATGATTGATATATGACCAGTATAGACTAACAAAAAGAACATTCTCCCATGCGCATATTGCTTTGATTACTGAGGTTTTTAGAACGTCCAAACGCGGTACAAAATGAATAACAAACATCAGATGTTTGAAAAGTTAACTCAATAGAAGTCAAGGAAATAATGCTTAGTAGCAACTTGTTACAAAGAGTTCATATTTTTCTATTAATGGAAAATGACAAAAAAGATGCCCTTAGGCCAGCTCCGTATTTGTATTAGTAAGTGACCAAAACTGTGTGTCAGGGTGCTCACACACATACTAATCACTGGCGTTTGTAATTGCTTCCTCCATCTTCCTGGCAAAATATCAGCATTAGGAAATTGTGACTAATGGTAAGAAGAAAGAACACTGAAACACTTGTCTTAATAAGCACTGTATCAGTACAGTCTTTCTAGGTGCCAAAGAAAAACTAAAATACAGTTTGATTAACCTGAATAAGATAGAGTGTGAATGAAGTGGGCAGTTCCTTTGAAATGTAAGTGAAAGTGACCAAAAAAAGCTCACACAGAGTTTGCTTTTATTACTTATTATTTTTTATTGCATTTGTTAGGGACACAAACAGTATATGTACTCATTCCTTCAACACAGAATCAGATTTGTGCACGTACAGGCATGAAAGAAAAGCAAGTCTACAGTGTTCATCTGTTTTGATTTTTGGATATTTTTACTCCTTTTAAAATCTAATATTTCTGGATAAAATTTACATCCTTTTTTCCCTTGTTTAAAAATAGGGGGGGGGTGTTTTTGTTTTGAATAATTAGTTATGGCGTCTGATTGTATAAGAATTGCTCCATTGTTTGGACAGTATGACAGTCTCTTGTGTTGTAAGGGGTTCTTTTTTTTCAAGCAAATGGCTTTTGAGAATGGCAGTGTTTCAAGATTATGAAACTGCTGCTGATGGTAATGGTTCTGTGATAATTAAACTGTCCACAGTCTCTCTTTTTTTTTTTTGTTTTCTGTGAAACTGAGACAAGGGTAGTTGTGATTTCATCAAAGGCTTTGTTTGAGCTCTGGCAGCTGGCAAGGCAGAGCCCTCTGCTAGCAGACTGAGTGCCATCCTGAAGAGTTTTCACTCTACATTTCCTTCATCAGCTGCATATTCATCACATTTCATCTTAGCCCATCTTGTAAGAAGACTAGTCGACTTCTTGGTGTTCTTTGTTGACAGAATAGCCAATTTATCCTCTTGGTAGTAATGTATTAAAATTGGGTTTGGAGACTTCTTAAGCCAAAGGTAGGGACCACATTTTCCTTGGGAGTTTCATTCTTTGCATGACTGTTTATGTAAGAAAGCACAGTACACTAAATATGCCCTGATAATAAAATAAGTCCTAAAATAATAAAATATATTGCATCCCTGCATTAAAAATAAAAAAGGTTTTCTTTTGTTTTAAAGAAGTGTACATCACATTCTCTGAAGAGGCCTGCAAAAGCCTGCGTGTCTGTCTTTTATGCAGTTGTGTAATTCTCTTTAATGCTTTAGGAATGATCAAGAGTTTAAAGTTAAGGGTACCACAGGTCCTCATAGCTGGAGGAACACTGAGGGGTTTTCATAGCTGCTTTCCTGTGTGTGATAGTCTCATGTAGGCAAGAGATTATCTACTATTTTCTGGAAAAGTGTTCCTGTAAATTGAGTCTCTAAAGATTCATGGGAGCAGAGCTAATGCCTGGCACATAAACTTCGTTCAGATCAGTGGTGTCATGCTGTTGTTGAGACAGTACATTTATTTACTGCTCAGCTGGTACCCTCGCTCACTTTAATAGCATTGGACTTTTGGGCACATCATGGCATTAGGTTCTTCTGCTGAGGATATTGCTGAGCTCCTGCTCTGTCCTATTTATGTTTTTTCATTCAGCATTGTCTGTTAACACAGTCTAATTAGATCTGAATATAAGATGGCAGCCAATAGAAAGAAGGCAAAATAAAATTTAAAACTAACTTATGGTGAGATGCTTATAACACGCTTGATAATGGAGGTAATCATAGACTATGACAGCTGTCTTACACTAAATGTATCTCTTAGAACAAGGGGCAATGGGCACAAAATGGAACACAGGAGGTTCCATCTGAACATGAGGAGGAACTTCTTTACTGTGAGGGTGACAGAGCACTGGAACAGGCTGCCCAGAGAGGTGGTGGAGTCTCCTTCTCTGGAGACATTCAAAACATGCCTGGATGCAATCCTCTGCGACCTGCTCTGGGTGAACCTGCTCTGGCAGGGAGGGTTGGACTAGGTGATCTCCAGAGGTCCCTGCCAACCCCCACCGTTCAGTGATTCTGTGATCATTTCATAGCTGTACGGTCTCTATTGACTTGTGTTATGCTTGGGGTGAGATTCTGTTGTGATGGGTACCATGCAACTACTGCCCATTCTTGGCTGTAGAAGGAGCTGGCCCTTCTTCCATAGGAGAGGAAACAAACTGAGTGTGCTGAGAGCCAGCTCAAAGAGGAAGACTGACAATTTGGAAAGATGTGATCTTAAGTAGAAAGCAAACCTGGGAAAATTCCACTACTGGTGAAGAAAAAGTAAAAAGAGGGAAAGTATTTGTACTAAGAGAAATGTTTTGAAGAATTTGGGTGAAAGGTAAAACAGTTAAGGAAGGTGAAGGGGATTAATACACAGAGAACAGTGTGATTCAGAGTTAGCTAACTGGGGAATGTGGGAGTCAGTAAACAATACAGCTTTATAGGTAAATTTTAAGATATTAAAAACTAAGAAATTGAGAAAGAAAGTAGTAAGGTGACAAATACTGGCAAACAAAGAGCAAGACGAAAGGTCTTTCAGGCTATTTGAGATGAAGGCCTAAAGTGTTTGTGAGTACAGCACTAGATGGGTAGTATGTATTTCTGGGTTAATTCTCACAACTCGCTAGTTGTGGCCCTTTACAGAAGTCCTTTAGTGTGGAGTTCCATGAGATGACTGAGCTGGTCTAGGATCACTCCTTGCTGGAAAGAGGAGATTGTTCTCCTTTCTTCCTCCTGCTCCTGCCCCCCAGCTCTGGAGCCCACCCCCATGCCTTGCCCATGTGTTAGCACTTTGTTCAATAAACCACCAGAAAAATAAATGTTTGTACAGTTTTTGCTGGTTTAGCTTTGCATGGGGTTATGTGTTTGTTCGGTTGTGGAGTCTGCGGGGCCTCAGCACAAGGAAGGGATGAGAACAAGGAGCTGGAGTAAGAGACAGAAGACAAGATAGAGGTTAGGGTGGATGCATAGCTTGACACCATTGTGTATGAGTGACTCCTTAGAGCAGCTCTTACCTGTCTCTACACTGCGGCTGCAGTTATACAATTATCCGAATCCTATTTCAGTGCAGCCTCCTGCTGAAAGGAGCGGGAGCTGTGCTTGCCGTGTGCTCTCAGCCGGGTGTTTTCCCTGCCTTGTGGTGACACCACCACTGTGGGACATGGTGGGACGGTCAGCTGGGCTAAGAGACAGTTGAGCAACCTGACAAAAGAAAATAGGTCTGTTTTCAGCTGGATCCCTTCCCTGATTTGGTCCTGTGAGCCCTGTTTGCAGGGACCCAAGAGGAGGGAGGAGGAGGAAGGGTGGACCTTTGTTCTGGGCTGCAGCCCATACTTAGATAAGCTTCAGCCAAGGGTGAAGCCATGCCCACAGGCTTTTCTGGTCCCTGCTGCATTAGAGTCTGGTTCTGTAATGTGGATATAGCCTTACTTGTACAGAGAGAAGAGAGTTGTAAATCAAGAGGCAGCTCACGGAGATATGGTAAAACTTAACATAGAGTGTTAAGTTCTTCAAGCTTTTTGGATGGGAGACATTGTATAAATGCTGTTTGTATTAAACTGCAAAAAACACTGTTTAAAACTTCAGGAATAGCTGTGGGAAATAATTTTAGGAATGCATGTTACTTTAAAAGAGGGAAAAATACAGAAAGAAAAGTTAGAGCAGAGCAAAGGACAGCTAGAATAGTGCAGTAAGACAGGGATTTCGGATACGCAAAATACCTAGGTCTGAGTTCTTTAGGAAAGCAGGGGATCCTACTGAAGTAAGAGGGATTCTGCTTAAAATGTATGTGTTTTTTAAGGGAATTGAAAGAGTGAATCTCTAAAGGTTTTTTGAACTAGAGTCTGGGGCAAAACCCAAGAAGTTAGGGACAAAATTTGAGAAGTGCCATGTATGAAAGGAACAGAGGAAGGATTGCTGTTTTACAGAGATGGTTATTAATATTGTACAGCTTCCAGAGAAGCAACTGATACAGTTCTCAAAAAAGAGATAGGTAAGCATTTGAAAGAAAATATATAATAAACATGTGTGGGCTTAAATGAGGGGAATGTCCTAGGTGGGATTTTGGCTTCTCTGAATGAATGGATGGTTCCCAGTCAATGGTGGTAGGCAACACAGGAAATTATGCCAGGATCTGGTAGAGGCGGTTTACCAGGGAAGTTGCAGAATGTAATTTTTTGGTGTATATGCTCTAGTACAGTCACTGGATTTCACCTGTGTGGTTGCATTGAAGTAGAACTCTCTGTGTTTTGATCAGTCTCTAGGCTGGTGGGTGTTTATTTGCTTGCCAAATTGCACTTTCATATTTGGGCAGCGTTTGATGCGTTATACTCTCTTGCTCATGTGAGGTATTATTTTGGTTGGTGTTCTTGTGTTGTCTCAAAAGAACACATACATATCCTGTGTGGTTTTAGTCAAACCAAGTACATATTTTTATATGAAGATGGCAATTATAGTGAGTATATATAGGGCAAAGATTGGGGCTTCCTTCCTCTTGACCACAGCCTTCTCTGTTCCTGTATAGTTACCTCATAACATTAAAGTAGTCATAAGCAGTCATGCGTACTCAAGGTTAAAAATGGTTTCTCACAGTAGTGTTATATAACCTGTAACTAGATGCCAAACCCCTAAAGTGCACTGAATCAATAAAATTTCCTCTCAATCTGCATTGAATAAAGTGATACTGGAGTAGCTGTAGTGTTTTATGTACCCACATCCCTAGATACTCTCTTGCAGGTGACAGAGTTGCAGAATTCCTCCCCTCAGTTCCAGACTGCGAAGGAAATAAATGGTGAGGGGCAAATCTCAAAAGAATTGAGAGCTCCATTCCTGCAGTTTTTCTGTTTAGGATATTTATTCATATTGTTTTGATTTGGAAACTAAGCTGGGAATTTCACAGGAGCAAGCATTTTCATGAGTTTTCTGGGGTTTAATTATCTTCTGTTTGATATAAGTTCTACATGTTATAACATGATTTTAATAATGCCCTGTGTTTATGCTTTTTAGAAATGCATTTCTTATGTACTCTTCAGCTACATGTCACGTAACAGACTGCCCTCTGTTTGCATGGGAACAGAGTACTCTGCTTATACTCTTTTTTTTTTTCTTTTTTTTTTTTTCCTCTTTTTTTTTTTAAATTTTTATTTTTTAAGAAAGATCTCTGAGTGTCCTAGTTTGGTCATACAAACAACTGTATTATTCCAAAGGCAGTCGTGGAGACTGAGGAGAAAATCCCATCTCTCCAAGTTATTGTTTCTTCTCTGAAAGCTATTGTTTCTCCTGTGTGTAGAATCACGAAGATGGTACTTACAGCTTGCATTTTCATTTCAGTTTGTTGTTGTTCAATATAGTAAGAGTCTGGGGCAATAAAAGTTGATTGCTGATTCTGTAACTGCAGATTCACTGAAGATCCAAGACCTGTATATTTTTTATTAAAGTTGTCTGTGTAATAGATCACAGATAAAAAGATGGCTATGATCTTCGAGAGCAGTGCAGTTTGAAATATTGAGAGTGCCTTTTTAAGCAGAGGTAAAGTTAAGAGGCAGAAAATGAATGAGGTATTAGTATGCTTTGTCTTGTGTAGTTGTCAGATGGTTATTCCAATTGTAGGTGAAGTCAGGTATTGCAAAGGTCTTAAAGATGAAAATAAAAATAAAGAATTGGTTAATTGCAACTGCAAAATACTTCAAGGGAAGATTTATGCAGGTTTATCCAAATTTATGCAGTTTATCCAAATTGCTTCACCCATCCGTAGAAACACTAATAGTACTTTGGATTTCTATAGCACCTTTCATCTGAGAACCTCAAAGCACTTAACAGGCATTAATTTAATTAAATTTCACAGCACTCCTGTGAGCTAAGCAATGTTTAAATAAGGATCACTTCATCCAGCACTGAAGTGGAGCCACCCCTGGGGTGGAATGCAGTAAGTATTTAATAGTACATAGCAACACTATGCAACAGTTAAGGAGAGAGCATGAAGAAAATACTGTATCCCACTGAGACTGCAGAGAGAATCTTGTTAGACAGCATATCTACTTGTTTGTTACTTTTCCTTCTTAGTTGTAGTTTAAATTCCATCATTTTGTTGATAACTGCCAGGGGATAGGAACTTGCTTTTAGGTCCCCCCCAAACAATCTTTGCCTAACCATGACTTAGCTCAGAGTGCTCTGATGCTCAGTTCAACGAGTTGTCCTCTCTAATAAACACACTCTGTTACTATCGTGCCTTGATGGTTTGATACTGATTTAAAGAGTGGAGCATGTAATCTGCTCCATCAGTAGTTGTGGACTAGCAGGACCTTTTTTTTTTTCCCCCTGGAAGTTTACCATGCAAGTACCACACTGATCCATCCCAGTTGTGTTTGTAAGATCTGATGGGATCATAGCGCAAGGTACAGTAATTCTCTCAAATCATGTCATGGTGCCAAAAAAAGATGGACTGCTATTTCTGGTAGCTGATTTAACTTTCATGTGTCAAAATAGCTAATGCATAGAATCAACTTTTACTGAAGTCTTAGGCACACAACAAAGCATTTTTCCATTGTTACTTTTTGAGTACTGTGGAATACAGATACCTATTTGTGGCTGGTTTGCTTTGAAGAGTAGCAAGTTATGGAATTTTAACTTTCAGTATGCCCTGCATGACTCTTACAAAAATGGTTGTGAGAGGGAAGGGATTCATGCTAGTTGTGCTTGGTACTTGCTTTAGGAACCTGATTTGGGACATTCACAAGTCAGCAATACATTGGTCATTGAGAGCAGAAGGAATTTCTTTCCTACTGAGAAATTGCTGTAATAAGTCTTACTTTCTGATTCTGTCTTTTCCATTACATTGTGTGTCTTGTTTGTATATGTTTTGTTTTACTAGTCCACAAAGGTGCTGGATGTACCAATTAAAAAAGAAAAAAGTGTCTTTTATTTTTAACCTTATTCATGTGCTTTTATCCTTTTAAATTGCCTTCTCTTTTTTAACATGACATTAAAATTCTTCTGTCTTGTAGGTAATATAGAGGGAATATAATGAGAAGTTCCATTCTGTCATAACCAAGGGGCAGGTGGTTTCCATTAGAAGCTCAGCTGGAGCTTCCTTCCATGCCAGCAGCTTCCCACAACTACTCTACTCATCCCTGCCCTTTTTGGTGGGGAATGTGCAGAGGAAGTGAACACAGCCCTGACAGATAAGGGATTACTCAAGTGGCTTTTGTCATAGTTTGGGGATTAGGTTCAGTTATGAATCCATTTACTTTGTGAGTCCTGTGTGTACTTCTGACAGTTGTGAATGAGGATGTTCTGCTGGCGGGGATTTGGCACCTGAGGAGCAGTGGTGGAGGCATGGTTCCTGGAAGGGTGCAGGAAAGCAATCTACCCTTTTTGGTATTGAATGTCTCTTGCCTGCTTGAACAACGGAGTCTTGCAAACAGAAGTGTTGTCCGTAGCTATGCTATCTCCTCCCAGGCCTTCTGTGGGAGGGAAGATTCCAAAGGCAAAGAAGAGGGAAGAGATGGGTCCAAAGGGCAAAATTTAAGCTAAAGACCAGATGCCTCACAGTAGTGTTTTCTAGAATAGGAGAGAGGTGAATGTGGCATGAGATTATATGATAGAGATGCAGAAAAACTTGAATGGTGTGGAGGAGGTCAGGAGGGATTGTTCAGTGGTTCTCAAAATACTAAAATGAGAGCCACTGAGTGAAATACCAGGCAGGAGGTTTCAAAAAAATATCGGGGATACTCTGTGGCATATGAATTGTAGAACACAATCCCATAGGATGTTATGGAAACGCAAAGTACAAATGGGTTCAGTGATTAAATGAATTTAGGAAAGAAAAGACAGTTGATAACTACCAGCTACAATGGTGTAAAACTGATCTCTAGCTCAGGAAGCTTTCCAGCTGTGGAGTACTGGAAGGTGGGTGCTGCTTTGTATTTAGCCTCTGCTTTTTGCACACTACCAATTGGGTTACTATCAAAGGTGCCTATTGGGCTAGTTAGCATTTTCTATGTGCTTTTATTAAGTACTTTTTGAAATACTTTTTTCTTAAGGGTAAAGAAAGATTTGTTTTTAGTCAGAAACACAAGACAAAGAAGGAACTGAGAAGCAGGAGTTACCCAGTTTATTCTAAAAAGTAGGATCATGCTTAACTTTAAACTTGTCAATACTGTCACAGAAGTAAATGGAAATTTATGTATGCTAAAACATAAAGGTTGCTGTAGGTTCTTCACGGTTTAGTGCCATGGTACCGGCAACATATGAACATGTACACTTGCAACTCAACAGATTTTTAATTTTTTTTTTTTTTTTAATTTTTTCTGCTATTCAATGTAAAAGTAAGCCTAGGCATTGCCAGAAAATAGATTTTTCTAGATTGACTAATTGGAAATTGGAATCAGTAGGTGGGAATCCAGATGTCTAGCTGGTTTGAGGCTTAAGAAAATAGGAAGATGGTCAACCAAAGCATTTCTTCCTCTTCCCACCCCACCCTACTGCCAGCACTGAGCATTAACTGTACAGCTTGCAAGGGGAATGAAATGTGATAGCTATATATATACTTTATGGATATAGATGGTAAGTGCCAATTTTGCTTCTTTTCAGGTTCCCATCACTATACTAAAAGAGTGCTAGGGAACATAATGATAATCAAATTTCAGTGAGATTTGGGTAACCCTGAACTCATTTGAGAATTTCTACACAGAGTTTTGAAATTGTTATTCAGTTTTGCCTGAAGGATAAGTTGTATTTTTAAGTAAACATGCTATGTGAGCAACTTGAAGCAGGCATTTGGAGCAGAGATTCTACTTAAAGCCTGGAGCTTAATTGCATAAGAAGAACTCATTCCAAAGTTAACTAAAAGCAGGTAAATTATAATGGTAAGATATGCGATATCCATAAAATGCCACAATGGATTGATTTATTTACAAAATATGTATGATATAACAGTATTCTATGCAATAAAACATACAATATTATTTACTAGAAAAAAAATAGGAATCCCAACTTTTTAATTCAACAGGTGCCTTTTAAAGTTAACAATAAAATAGTTCAATCCACAGAGAAATATTGAAAAAAGTTAATTTATTTAAATTTTATATTTCCGAGTCATTTTGATTCCTGTGTATACATTCACATTGAAGGAAATCAGTAGAATTACAGCTTCAAACTTTAAGATCTCTTCCCAGGTTAATTTTCTGTATATTCCAGAAATATCTGTCCTCTGGGTCATTGGTTTTGAATGAACTTCCACTTTATTTACACAGCCATTCTTAAATTTGTTTTTCTATTTCAGTGATGGAACAAATCTTTCTTATTGTTTGAAAGAGTTCAGCAGACGCTTCAAACCAGAAGTATTGGCTTAGCTGGCAACCAGTGTGACCTGTGGCTTAGGTACCAGAGGATGTATTGCCCCAGCTCCTAGCCTCTTTGGTCTCAAACTGCATACTGTGCAGTATTCTTGTTGTTCCTTGGGTGAGATTGTTTATTTTTGGTTTTGCAAATCAAATACAAACCAGGTGGTGAAAGACTAAATAGCTAAACGATAGTCAGGAAGTGGTTAGAAACAAAGCAACAGTAGCCTGTTGATTCTCAGCCAAGTGACCCAATCAGGGGACCTGGTCCCAGTGTCTGTGTGTCTAAATTACGACGCTGCTGTCTTTAGTAATACTGCCTTCTGCAGAGCAGCTGCCAGGAATGGCTTTAGGGCTTGAGGCTTTAATAAAAGGTGATGTAGATGTGGATGTAGCTGTGTTCCTGGTATTGTTCTTGGTTTGTTGATGAACATAGTAAAATGATATTTTTCTGGAATTTTGTGTTTATGCTATGAATTCTGCTACCTCAGCTCATCTAGTGTCCCACAGAGAGCTATTTCAGCTTGCATTGCTCTATTACTGTGTGCCATTTAACCTTGAAAACCTGGCTAAAGATTTCACTGCTAGCCACAGTCTTTGGTCAGTGTCCTCCATCAGAGGGGATGGAGAACCACCCACGGTTCAGAAACACCATAAAACTGCGGTCTTCCCTTTCCCCCTTACACTACCGATACAACTTGGTGCAGCTGTATTCCCATACTGCTTGTTTTCCTACCTTGTGCTCAAATGGCATTTTTAGGACGCTGAACAAATGTCCAGCTTGTCTTCATCTCTCTGCATACTGCTCCTCTGAGCTTCACTGTTTCTTCTTTATTGATAAAATATGAATCTTTCTTAACAAGAAACTTATTCCACCATTGTTATTGTGTTATGACACTAAAGTTGAAGGCTTCTGAGAAAATAGGTCTGCCAATGCCTTCTGCTGAACGAAACATCACTATCCTACTCAGTAGAAACCTTTTGGTATAAAGTTTAAGTGTGCAGAGTACAAGTTTTTAGTTTATAAAATGCAGATTTGGTCTGCCAAGACTCTCAGCATCTCCACTCTGCTCTTCCAATGACTGACACGCAGCACAGGATTGAGCTCCTATTCCATAGTCATGGCCAGAGAAGCAAATTTATTGTAAAAAAAAAAAATAAAAATTGATGTGCTGTTAGTTTATAAAGAAAATTATCTGTCAGTAGAATGTAGTCTGGCAAGTCGTCTGGCTTTCAAACATACTTTGACAGAAAGAAAAGAGTCCACCAGGCTATTACATATCCTGTAGAGAAACATCTACTGAAACTGCAAAAGTGCAGAGTGTTGTGAGTGTCATTTCTGTCTCCGTTGTTCCATAAGCACTCCCTGACAAATGGGGAAACAATCCGTGTCGGGCATAGTTTGCCTAGATGTATGCTTTACCTAAACTTAATCCTTCTAGTACTGGCAAATTGAACTCACTGTCCAAGCAATGACAATTCCAGTAGACAATGTGTGTTATATTCCAGATTGTTATCTCGTACTTTGTATGACACCAGACATGAGATTAACTGCTCTGTAATGTGCATATTACAGCTATTTTTTACTTCCTTTTGTGTTTTGTTTGATGTAAAATAGAGTTGAACAAAACCAGATAATGATTTTAGAGCCGATATATTGCACATGTACGTGGCTGGAAGCATGTGCAGGAAAAATTTGGACCTAGAAATAAAGGACAAATTTTAGGCAGAGATGAATAACTTCCTTACAGATGTGATTCATTCTTCACTGAAGTTTTTACATCAAAAATCTTGAAGTTAGGGGCTTGTTGAGTAAATTACTGAGTGAAATTCTATATGCTGTATTATTCCAGGCATCTGACTAGACGGTTGTATCATCATGGTCTAAGCCTTTCTGTTCTTTAGAATCTGTGAACAGTGAAGGTTGCTGGCATATGTTTTCGTGTTACCATGCTGTGTTTTCTTAAGTGGTGTGCCCCAGTGAGGAGCAGCATTCTAAAGGTTGCTTAATAATACCCAGTATTCCTTTAAAATAGTCAAATTCTGCTTGGTTTAGCTCCAGCAGGTTTTTTTGTAGGTTCCCAGTGGAGAGTTTCCCCAACACAGAGGTACTCTGTGTTTGGTGTGCGTGTGCCAGACGCATAACCACGTCTTCCTTTCCCTGCAGATCAATTACAGGGTCACTTTGGTGGTGCACTTTAGGGTTGTGTGGTACCAGCTGAAAGAATCCCCCATCATTCTTACACTTGTGGGGGTGAGGCCCTTCATTCAGTGCTTCATCCAGAACTATATGTAAACAAAAACTACAACAAACCACAACAAAAAAACCCCTAAACTCCTTTTGAAAACGAGCACCTGTTTTTGCAAACCTTTACTGCGAAGTGTTCGCTCCATGATTTCCTGTCCTCTCCTTTATTCTGTGGGCAGCAGCTCACAGAAATTGATTTCCACTGGTTTCACAGAAATCTCCTCTATTCCCCAAGAGAGGCCCAGGGCCGGAAAGGTGAGAAGGTGGGTTACAGCTCTTGTAGTCACCTCTTATGTGAGCTGGCAGAGCTGTGCTCAGGGCATGTGGTGGCGACTCCAGCGCTGCCACTGAGTCTGTACATGTACGTGGAGGTATCTGCTGGACTCCTGCAGTTGTGATGTTGATCACACCTGCGTGGGACAGAGCTTATGTTAATTAGCCCCATGCTCTGTTCCGCAGAAACTCAGGTAAAATCCAGCATCTCCACTTAAAGGGTATTTTCTTTATCTCTTGAAATAATGTAGTTTCCAGCACCACCTTTCTACAGGACATTTACAATCAGGAAGGCGCTCACCTTGCTTTTTCAATTATGTTTGCATGTGGCATTTTATAAAGCTAGCTGGTGGTATAAATCATAGGGTTACTTTTAAAATTTAAAACAAGCCTCTAACTTAGAAGTGCTTTCTTACAGACTGTTTTCCTAGTAGAGTATATAATTAAATGTCAGGGTGTGTGTGCTTTTGATTTTGAATAGTTTTTGATTCTCCAAAATTTCTCATCTAAAGCTACTCGTATCCAGGGAAAATCAACAACACTGTTTGGTTTTTTTACCCCCCCTGTGAATTAGTTGATGTAAAGGTTTTCACACAATTTCAGTGCATATCTCTGAGATGCAGATGGATTGCAGAAAACCAAGCTGAAAATGCATCTGTTTTTGTTTGACACGAAGCAGTTGGACATACTGAACTGGAACATTTTGATTTGCTGAACTGGAATCTCCCAAAATTATAAGTTCAAAATGTTCAAAACTGCTTATGTCTGGTTACTTCATATCTAACAAAAATGCCTTTCGTTTTTAATCTACTTTGAAACCTTAGGTAATCATAATGTCTGCGTCTTGTTTGTCTCTCCCCACCCTTGTTGAACCCCCATGGCCAGTTTCTGATGCATTTTAAAGAGAGATAAACATCTCAAAGAGTATGTAATTTCATATAAATTTAATAAAGTTGTCAGGAGTAAAGGGATGGTTCAGATTACTAGGAGGAGGGCTCAAATAGGAATTTAACAGTTACCTGTTGCGTTTGGTGTGATCTTGACCAAATACACCCTTACCTCAAAACCAGCCTAATTTATGACTCTTGCTTGAGAGGAAATTAGTAAATGTAAAGGGTATCTGTGGGGTGAGATGAGAGAGGACATAGGTGAGTTTAGCTGGGCAAACAGTGGGAGAGGGAGTATGTAAATCTGACAGGAATCAGGATAGGAAATGAGACTTTGTCATTTCTGTTGTTCTTCATAACCGCAACTTGTTTTATGGTGACACTGCCAATCTGCAACTTAGTGAAAAGTTCCATTCTCTGTTACATTTCCATGTTTTGATATAGCTGAGAATGAAAACCTACGGCAAATACCAACATTTTCCATAGAGCAAGCATTCCACTTCCAGAGCTGGGTTGCAGTCACAGACTTTTGCACAGTTCAGAGTATATGCATTTGTCCAGTACTGACAATCAGACTGAAAAAAATCTGATTTTGTTATTCTAACCTCTTGGCACTTTGAAGTTATATACAGATATCAGAAGAACTGCCTTTGCAAATTTGGGTGACAGTTCCGCTCCTTGGCAAGTCAGATTTTTAAGAAAAA
The DNA here is from genome assembly GCA_028020825.1 of Podargus strigoides. Classification (NCBI taxonomy): domain Eukaryota; kingdom Metazoa; phylum Chordata; class Aves; order Caprimulgiformes; family Podargidae; genus Podargus; species Podargus strigoides. The sequence goes on along the minus strand of CM051623.1, from coordinate 8,649,054 downwards.
GCTGTTCTTACTGTCACTCTTCATTTTTTAGTGTTTGATACCAGCCATGAGCCAAACTTAAAATATTATGAAAATAGATAATGTGAGGTGGGAAGAATGAAAGACAGTAGAAAGTTACCTGATCTTTTTAATACTTCCAACTATTTCAGGTTGATTTATAGCCTTTATCTCAAGAAGTTCAGCTATCAGCAGATTTACTGTGTAAACTCCTGCTTTATCTTCTTTGTTTTTCTTTCTTGCTGTTACAATTCAACATAATGAGATGCAAGTTGCCCTTTTATCTTGTTCTTTCTTCTAAGTTAGCAAAAAATTAATGTGGTAAAAGCTTTGTTAGCAACTTGTTAATCTCTAATGAGTGTAAAGGGTGATGCTATCTACTGTTTACAGTTTTAAAGAAATGGTCTAAGGAGTGTCTTCCAGCTATCAGATCAAATATAAATAATAGCGACAGTGCAGAATTTGGCAGAGTGAATATATGTGTGTATATGATTACCTAATTATATATGATCGTGTGAGTATGTTTACATCACAGAATTATGGTAATAATGTTCTTTTTAAGTATTAATCTCAAGTATATAATCCTTTTGGATTTCACCAGTAGTATAAGAAATTGGAAACAGTGCTGACTTTAGAAAGTTTTTATTTCTTTTTTTCTTACAAATAATGTCTGTTTGTAATGTAGAAATCGTACAAGTACGGAACAGTTCACTAGGAAAATGAGCTTAGTGTTCTCAGTTTAGTCCAAGTTGGACAACACATTATTTGGCACAATTGAGTGGCCTATCTTTAAGAGAAGACTGAACAAGCATAGAGGTTTTATTATTTGGGTGAGTGGAACTATATGCTTAGAACGATGAGAAGTCCTTGTACTGCATCCCACCTGCTTTCAATTGCGCTGCTTTTATAAGCATCGGATTTACAGTTAAAAAGTCTTCTAGAGAAATGCTGTTTTTTCATATGGTGTATAGATGAAAGGCTGCATACTTCTGCCTTTCACATACTGTATTTATGTAGACAAAAAAAAAAGTTGTGTAAGTTTTATAGAAACATTGATTAAAAAATATTAGTGCATACATTAAACAGTCGGATAACATTTTTCAGAAAACAAATGTGAGATGTTTTATGTTCATTGGGCAAAACATTGTGTTATGTTGTATATTGCTCTTGTGTCTTGCCTGTTGGACAAAACCTGCTTTTAAGGGGAGATGCCCTTTTCTTTGTCCAGTCTTAATGACTGCTTGGTAAAATACTGACTTCTGTTGAGATGTAAGTCTTAAATTATGCATTCAGTTCCTGTGAATTCGAATGTTAAGAAGGATGAAAGTCACACATTAAGAAATAAGTCGTTCTGGTCCATAGAAACTGTTATTTGTGTGGAAAGAATATGATTGAACAGACAGTAAGTGATGAGCTTCCCATTCTAAGGGCCTCCATTAACAGGCTCAGTTACCAGTGGGAAAGTACTGAGTCAAAGGTAAGATTTAGTGAAAGCATGACAGAAATCCTCGGTCTGATATGTCTAATACTCTGCTCAGAGGTGTTGAACATGGGGTGCTGAATTTTCAGACTATGATTGCAATAAAAGGATGAGATTATTAAATGATGGCCTTGCAGTTGACTCATGGGTTGAAGAGAAGCTGTTGAATTTCATTTCAAGAGAGAGATGAAAGAGATTGTGTTCTGTGTGCAGTTCTGTCTTGGACCTGAAGTTACAATGCACAGGGCATTTTAGATGACTTTAGTCAGAGCTGAGGTTAAATAAATAAGATGTGAAGTTAAGTGCAGTTATCAAATACTTGGTCAAACAAAAAAATAAGGCTGCCTTTTTCATCTAGTCTTGGCCTTTTCAGAGATGCCAGAGGAGGAACTTCAGTATTAAGGGTGTTGAAAATAGCTAGTAAAGCAAAAGCCAATACTAATAAACAGTTTTGGAAGTACTGTGAGTGGTTTAAGCATAGTCTGGATTATTGTTATTGCTAAGTTAAATCACAGCAATCAAATAGCCAAGCATCACTTTGGCTGATTAAGTGGAATGGCCGTCAATGAAAACCTTCAGGCTGTATTACCAGACATAGGGATGGGTGTGGTGGTGGTCAGCTCTCCCAAACATTTCTTTGGATGCTGTTGCAGATACAGAGCAGGGTGTTACATGATATTTTCAGAATCTGGCAGATTTTAGTTTGGTTTGGATATTTTTCATGTGTCTTGGCAGGCATGCATATCCCTGCAGCCATACAGCAATCTGCATTAATGGCAGAAGTAACACCTACTGGTGAGGCAGAGTCAATCGGCAACAGGCTGCTATTGACTCAGGACTTCAGTTGACTCATAATCACATTGAGCTTTGTGGGTCACTTTTTGCTCCCACCCCAAAGCCCAGTGCTAGTTCCTGTCATGATTTGAATACCAGTTGATTAAGAAAGTAGATGATATGTGCATGTGGACAAATGAGCACGTGCCTCTAGGAACATATGTTAGAGTCTTGTCTTATTTCCATCAGCTAATTAAGTTAATTAAAATTATTTATTCGCATTTTTAAAAAGTTTCCACCCATAGTTTTAGGTAGATTGTACTAATCATAGAATCATTTAGGTTGGAAAAGACCTTTAAACCCATCAAGTCCAACCGTAGAGTTCAGTGTGTCGAAAGAGCTCAGTGTGTCATTGAGTCCAATCCAGGACTCAGCGTGTCAAAATGACACAGAAAGATCTCACAAAGATAAGTGATTTATTTAAAACTGTATTCAGACTTTATCATCCTCCTTATTTATCTCTATCTCTCCTGGAAGAGCCTGGAAAAACAGATGAGGCTTGAAATGTGCCAGATATGGGTATTCTCATGAGAAGGTGGCATCATATGCCAGATAAAGGGATTTCTAGATCAGATTTAAGAGAAAGAATAAAGGAAAAGAAACATTTTGATCCTGGAATTTAGAAGGTAAAGAGGTATTAGAAGCATTTCTAGGAAGTCATTCAAACCAGTCTTGGCTTGAATGGAAAGTGGTGTTGCAGCATCTCTGAAGTTAGGTATCTCAATATGATCTAGCTTAGTGTTACGAACATGAAGTCATTTAACTTGTTATCCCATGCCTGATGTGCAATAGATATGAGAATAGCTCCTTCTTTTTTAAATCTGTAACTTGTTAAAATGACTAGCTATCCTTTTCCAAGCTACTGCACCGGGACTCTGGTAACACGTATGAAATCCTTCAGGCAAATGCTATTTCTAACAGCAGTTTGAATTCTCCTGTGTGGGTGGAGAAGATTTGGCCATGATAAGTGTGAGCCAGCAGACTATTCCACCATGCTTGAAGAAACTGTCTGTCTTGAGCTGCTTGATAGTCCTTACTGCAGCCCATTAAATGAGATGCTGATACCTGGACCTGTTTCAAAAGTGCTTCTGTTTTACTGCCTTCCAGAAGGCGTGAGAGAAGGGTAGGTGCTACTTTAAATAGTGTATTTGAAACTTTGTTACACATTGGTTTTGTTATTCATATGTTTTACAGTTTTGTTCATCTTCTGTAGTTTAATACTGGTAAAACTACAATCTGATCCTCTGCTTGTTCAATGGTGCATGAAGAGTGGTTTTCACACTTTTACAATCATGTATTTCTGCTGGCCCATTTCCTGCAAATGATCTTATCTTTGCACCTTTAGCTGAAAATACTGTAAGGATGATGTTTGTTTTCCTGTTTAACATGGATTCATGGGCTGCAGACCATGACTTCATGGATGACAGTCTGGAAAACACTCTTACACACCATTCCAAGTAAGGGTTAAAAGCAAAAAAATACCTTAACTCACAGCTCCTTTCAAAGCGTCTTACACATGATATATATTGCCTTTCTTCCAACAAAATCCCTGATTACAACAACAAGACCTCTAAGCTGCAAATGCACCGGGAGAGAAGCAATAGCATCCAGCTTGTTGCAAGATCCTAGCAGAAACAGATAGTGGCAGGCACAGTGGGACTATATCTACATTTTGATAAATCTCCATCTACTGTATTTGAATGTCACTTTTGCTGCAACAAAGTCTCTCAATATCTCTTCACATTTTTGCCCAAACTCTCACCTTGAGAGGCTTCAGTGGAGCTTTTGGAGCTCTGTATGAACTCTGATGTAAAGCTCTCCTGCAGTGAGAGATCAGAAATGCCATGTGTAAAAGCAGGGACTCTTTTGAGAACACTTTGGAGGCAGAAGAGCATCTGTTTCTTAAGAAAGTTTTAAACAAAATTGTATTGAGTTAAATGTAATGTATGATTAGGTATTTCCTTGGGTGATGTCACCAGGTTATTTTTAGACTTAAAATCTCCCACAAAAAAAAACCCATACCAACATAACTTGCAAGTCATGTGCACAGTAAAATGCAAAAGATTTTTTTTAAAGAAACCAAACAACTTATTTCCTTTTTGTTACTAAATGAGCATTATTCATTAGCATTTTATTTTCCATTCAAAAGAAGAATATAGATTTTCTTAATTTTTTTTTTTTTACCACAGTTCCTTTATGCCAGATTTTCAGAGATCATTAGCAAAATCGAGGAGGGATAAAGAGAAAAGGAAAAAAATATACACAAAACCACTGTCATGTTCCGAAGCATTTCCAAAATCAATATTTTAGCAAGATGAAATTTGAAATAAAGTTGGAATATGTAAATGCATTGATAGCACCACTTTTGGCGTATAGGTTGAAATAATCAGAGAAGTCTGGGACATTATTTAGGAAAGCATTCAGGGCTCTGCTTGGGTTCTTTGTTAAGACAGTGCTTGTGCATGTACCCAACTTACATCGGTAACTTGAGCGCATAAATGGTGCGTCACTTCCACTGATCTCAATTGATCGTATGCTGAAGTGATTGGAGACAGTTTTCTGAACTGGAATTGGAGCTGATTAAGTTTCGTGCATGAATAGTTGGCTACTCTCCAAACTAGTTAACCTGCATCGTAAAGCTCTGTCCTATAAGCTGTTAAGTAGGAGCAGATTTATATTGAGGAGGGCTTTCACTGGCTTCGAGGTGGCTTGTGAACACTTGGATGTCCACCTTCTTGGGTCTCATACATTATTGGTTGTATATATACAGACAGGTGGTGGCCTGGATACTGTCTTCAAGTGCAGGTCATGCATGCTTCAAGTGTGGAAGAATAGCATTAAGTTTAATAGGAGTATAAAGAAGCCTGTAAGGTTCCTCTGTCAGGTAGATACCTTCAAGCATGACTGGACTGTGTTTAGGCTGTCTGAGGTGGACGAAAAGGCACAGTAAGAGTAAAGCAGCTTCAAAGGCAGCTCTTTCTCCACTATATATACACAACTGCAGAGTCTGAGGAACCTGACTTTCATACTTCAAGAGAGATTATTTGTTTGCGTTAATTGATAACATTTAATTGATGATATTATGCTACTCAGAATAGAAAATCAGTTGGAAGCTTAAAAAACCGTATAGTATAGAAATCAGGTTTTACTTCTGCAAGCATTTGTGTTTGAGAATTCCTTTAGGACCCCTTAAGTTCAGTGGAATTACTTATGCATAAACCGAAGCAAGTGTTCACAGTACCTGACCTTGAATCAAAGAGTTGGGTTTTTTTTAAACTGTTTGTGGCATACCCTTTAACTATGTTGGAATTTGGCATTTTGTTTCTAAATGTTCTAAGCCGTTGATGTTATTTAAACTTCTTTTAAATTTGGAAAGAGCTGTGAAGTGATTTCTAAACTGAACATTATAGAACAAAGGATCTCCTTCTCACTGTATTTCAGTGTATTTTCTAGAAATTGTTTACCTTATTAGATTATTTTTTTCTTTTTCTTCTGATTTAGCATGTCTGTCTTTGCTTTCTTGGCTTTGTTCAGGCACTTGTCTTATTAGTCAATGAGGAAATAATCTTAGCATTTCATGACCATCAGAATGAAATCATTTGCTCTTCCTAGCATTGTTCGTGTCCGGTTTAGTAAGAAGCCTGAGATGTAGGACAGTTAGTTGTATTGTGCAGTAATTAAACCATTTTGTTTACATGACACATTTATTTTGAGCAGTGTCCTTGTAGAAAACAGTAATTGGAACATAACCTGCATTTGTTGTGGGAGTCCCGTAGCAGTGACTTCTCCTGAAAAATTATAGTACCAAATTGCCTGTCCATAAAAGTTAAGCATGTTTTCCCTAAAGTCACAGAAAATCATAGAACCATAGAATGATGAAAGCTATATTGCTCTCCTGCAGTCTGACTATACTTAGTTTTTATTGCTTCCTGAATCCATGAGAAAATCTATAATACATTTAAAACGGATGCAGACGTGTTGGCTTCCACTGCTCTTTCTGGAGGTGCTAAAAGGCTCAGTCCAGCAAAGTGCTGATCTCCTTCTGGTTCTGCTGATTTTGCTGTGAAGTTGGAGAGCTCAGAACTTCTTAGCAGTTGTTCAGAAATGCACAGATTTGGGCCTTAAGGAATTCTTAACTTGGTCATCAAGTGGAATAGCTTTACAGTTTTTGTTGTGAGTACTGAAATTGCCTTTATAGCTACTAAGGTCAAAATATGCCTGGAAATATCTAGGAGTGTAGCAGGGGGTAAGTCTACTTTCATCTATATGAGACAAGACTGATGTCAGTGGAAAAGTTGTGGAAATAAGGAGCATTACATTACAGATCTGTGGTATAGAGAGCTACTAAGACAATTTAGAATACATATCAGATAAAAAATATGAACTGCTATTACATTAGTACTCTACCCCCCAAAAAATACAATTTGCATTTGCAAAGATAAGGTTAATAAATAAAAAACCAACCAAAACACCAACCAAAACAAAGAATCCAAGCAGATACAGGTTCTTGGTGAGCAGCAGAAAAGAGTTATATGTCCCTTTAGAAGAAATTTCATCTGTTACTTTAACACAGGCTCTTTTCATTTGGTTCTTTTGCTTTTAAGCCAACACAGACTTATCAAAAGATTGCATTTGGAAAAAAACCTCTTAGAGCATTTTTCTCATATACTGTAGCTTAAAAGGAATGTGTGAAATTCAAGATTGGAAAGTATTATGCAAAAGTATTCTTTTTCCTTTGTTGTTTTTTTTAAACACATTTTTCCTCAAACTTGCCTCTCTACCAATGTCTTTTTCCCACAAGACTCCAAAGGAAAAATGACATCAAATGGTAAAATCCTGTTGTATGTTATTTCCAGAAGAATCCATGGAAATCTTGAATATGATTTTATCATTTGCACTGTAATGTTCCATTGTTAAAAAGAGCAACATATTGAAGAGTATTCAGTTGCTGAATGCTTGATGGTAAGCAAAAGCTTACCAAATGTTGCTGTGAATATTACAAAACACTTTGGAATTTGTAGCACCTCAGATCTGTTGTACGATAATAGGAGTTAGAAATGGAAAACTGTTATATCAGCTTGACCATCTCCCTGACACCACCAGATTGTTGTCTTCATTGTGGTACTAATTTGCAAATGTCATAAGCTATGTGGCTCCCACCATTTCCCTTGGGAGAATACATGTTATTAAAGCAGCCTTGAATATTCCTTTCCTTGACTTCATCTTCTTGATCCTCTTTTATATCTCATCATTGCACTAAATTCCTAATGTTTCTTATTTCTCTCCCTCCCCTCTTTTGTATTTTCCATAAAATCACACAATTATTTACGCTGTTCCTTTTGGAATTTCTTTTATTTTACTGTATCTTTCTGGTACTCAGGAGCCATGGGCTTGTGTACTGTAGGCTATAAAGAAAATACTGGAAATCTCTGCTGGAAAAACTGGTGTTTATGTATGACATTACTAAGTTGTTTTGTCACCATACAAGTTAAACTTGCACAGGGAGCACAGCACAGGTACTAAATGCAAGTCCGTATCGGACTTGTTATTCATAAAAAGGACCTAATATACTTTTTATTCTATGTTTTACTGAAACTGGTGTTGGATAAAGCCACATATAATTTGCATGTATATGTTGTACCTTAATTTGTTGAAAGCTTCATTCTGACAGTTATATCATGCATATTAAAACGATAACTGCACTATTTTGACTTACGATACAGGTACACACTAACAAGGGTAGATCTCTGTGAATAACTGGGTTATTTTTTAAGTTTCTAAATTGAAGCAAAAAAATTAGAAAATTTGTTATTTTGGAACAACCTTCAGTGATTGATTCAGGTTTCTCTTTCTATTCAAATGAAGTATTTTGCTTAGAGTTCATATCTCCCAACTTTTTTTTTTTTTTAAAAAAAAACAAGCAACACATTATATTCAAGGAAGCTTATTTGCAATACTTCAATGTGAAATGAAAATTCACAATATTTTGAAAATATCAAAAAAGCTGTAATTAAAAAAGCTTCTTTTAGCCAAACTGATCCAACAAACTTAGACAGAATTTGGCTGATGGTTTGTTTGACCGGCATTTGCAATTTAATACGGAAAATCATTTCAGCTAAAAAGTTTGCTCAGTATTAGCTGAAGTTACATAGGTAAATGAGGAATGTTTTAAGTTATACAAACAGGGAGGTTGTAGGTCTTCAGATGTCAATTATGAGCTGCAGCCAACCTATAGGAGAAGAATTGGCTGTATATATATCATATCCGTGAAGGATCTTAGATCTTCCTGCAGGCAGAACCCGGGTGGCTGTCTCCAGGAGTAGGATTCACTGCCATTCATATGAAAATGGTGGAAAATCTTGCCCTAAAGCTAACCTACCCCTGGAGTTTTGCCTATCTGTCATGGTGATTGCTTGTCTGGGAAGATAAAGGATTTGTTAATAGTCAGCTGGCTGGTCTGTCTGACTGGGAAGGCAACAAAACAGCTCAACGAATCAAGCAGGTAAAAAACTGATTGCTATGGCATTACTTCTCCCCAGAAAAAAAGTGAAGAGTTATGTCTACACCAAAAAAGACCCTGTTTTTAATATATTATCCTCTAATCAAAATGTACATGGCCCAAATATATTTTTTTTTCTGACAGCAAATTATTAAAGAGCTGACATTTCTGTAAAACTTAATAGGATTTTGGGTTGCAGCGAATGGGAAGATATAAGCATGTCGAAGAATAAATTGAAACACTGACATTTGAGTGGCCATAATTAGTTAAGTTTTAGATTTGTATTGTACGTGTTTGCCGTAGAAGCCACTGATTTAGTTTACTGCCCTAGCAAAGGCTGATAGCTAATTAGAAAGAAGGAAGGTTTGACTACTGAAAAGGGATTTACTTTCTGGCAAGAAAAATCTGTTCCAGCTGAGATGTGTCATTTGTGACTTCTGGTGATCATCTCTAAATGAAAACAACTCTTTCTCAAAAAATTTTGCAAGCTTTCCGTGAAAAATGTCAAGGATTTGATAGGTGATTGTGATAAGCCAGGTGTTTGGAGAAAATAGGCGTTTTTTTCATCCAAAATTTTGGCTTCGTTGAAATTACGTTTCCCACAGTGATGATCAGTAGCTTCATTTCAGATAGGTAACTGCTTTTTAAGCAGCTTGTTTTCCTGTAAGCGTATTCAGATTGCTCTGTAATAATTTGGGGGTTTGTTGTTTTTTTTTTTTTTTTGTTCCTGAATGGAGCTTAGAATACTGTTTATTAGAGTGCTGCTTACAGAGCTCTTTGTTGCTTCAAGCTAACTATAGTCCCATTCCTCCTCTTCTTTTCTCCTCGATATCTATAAATGTAAGCTAGATTTGGTGTTTCAGCAGCTCCTTGCTTCTTATGGAACGTATTTATTCCAGTAGTGTGTATATATTTGTGTGTATATATATGACCAGGGTCATTACAAGAAGCAGCTGTGTGCAGTGGGAATTTTTGGTCAAGTCACTGGACGCTTTTCCTGATGTTGAAATTTGGTAATTTTATATTAGAAACGTTTTGTACCTCTTAAGCATTTTCCAAATACAAAGCAGAAGAAAGACCTAAAGAAGGCATAGCAACTTTGCAACATTATAAATGTACGATTCTGAACTCTACTATTTACAGCTTGAGTACTTTGTAATCCCAGGAGCTGTGGACTGGTGCACACCACCTTACCTGACCTAGAACAGATGGGCAGTGATTTGATCTACTTGTTCACTCCTTGGACCCATTGGTGGCAGCTGTAATGCTTTCTCGGTGTTGGTGTTCTCACCAGAAAATTTCATAGTAGGGATGTGTATGCGTACATGTGTGTACACCATCAAATGTAATGAAGGTTGTAGGCAACAGTATTATACAAAACAAGTACTGCATAAGTTATTAATTGTCAGGATAAAATTAATGATAGGAATATTTAGTTGCTGTACTTTGGAAAACAAATAACCCAAACAAAAAAAAAATGCCTTGGAAGGGACACGGTAACTTTTCCCACCGTGTCCCTTCTCACAGTTGGACTGAGCTGCCACAAGCCCACGTCTGCAGAGTCTCCATTGAGGGCTACTGCCTAGGGGCATGGATGCACAAGAACTTTGTGTTTAAAAGTTAATTAAAAAAAAAAAAAAAGACACTTGATAAATGTTACCTTTGTTGTTGTTGTTTCCTTGTTATCTCCATTGTGTTACACAGCTATTACATGTCACTATTAAGTTGGAATGACAAAAGGAAGATTTTTAGCAAGGTTTTTAAAGTTTTGTGGGAATAGACCATGCTTACCCCAAAGTAAGAGCTGCCCCTTCTACCACTCATATTTTGTGGCAGTTTAGAAGCTTAACTATTGGTAGCTTCATATAGGTTGGACTTGTCATGTTAGTTGCAGTTAGTAGGGGATATATCTAAGAGTGAGTGATGGAAAATGTTGTTTCACATTATCCATCCTGTGATGTGTATGGTCTCTTAGGACAAAGTTCACTGAATGAAGTCCTTGCTATCAGTCACACTACTTCCTAAATTAAAAGCAAATTGATTTGATTTACACAATTCTTTAATGAATGAGTCAGTCCATGCTTCCCACTCAGTTCAGCTGCCATCACTCCCCTTTCAGATACAAACCCTGATCATTTTAAAGTTATGTGTGCAGTGATCAGTGACTCACTGGTGACTTGGGAGGCTCACTCTCACTTTATTATTCTATAAAAAGTGATACAGAATACTGATCAAGTCCAGTTTCTCCCGTTAAAGCAGCATAGGAAAGTTTGTAGCTTGTCCATCATGATGATCAATCTTCTGCACCACATTAGAGTCAATGATTTTACACTAATCCCTTTTGCACTGCAAGCTAAACTCTGTCAGTTTGCTTGGGATAAGAAAGATATTGTTACTTTCTTAAACTTTCTGAAAAACTCTTTGGATTGTGACCATGGAGTAAAGATTAAGAAAGAAAAAAGGAAGCTGTATATATTTCCTCAAGCAGTTTATAATGAGAATGAAAGTTATTAGCAGTGAATAGATGGAGTTCTTAAAAAGAAAATTATCATGATTTTCAGAAATGTGACTTGAAGGTGCTGGGAAAAATCTGTCATCCTTTGTTAACAAAAAAGCAACAAGAGTTATTAACTTTGGTCATTTGGAACATTTAGTTTTGGATCCAAAATTTTATGAAAAACAGTTACTTTAAAGCTGTAGTTTGTTCTGAGGCTGTTTTATGTCAGGTCTAGAAATAGCAATATTAACCATCAGGCCATGAAATGGGGTAGTTTTTTCCTCTTTTAGGTGGGAATAGCTGAAGAAAGCGGTGCCTCCCTTCTCTAACTTAATCTGAACTCAAAATAACTTTTGTTGTCTTGCTGTAACAGCCCTTTTTCTGAGTCACTGTATGAAAAAGAGACTGGGAAGTGTTGAATACTGTAGATCAAACACTTCAAAGCCAACTTTGACTTAGTTTTATGCATGCTTCAGAGTAGACTAATGTACAATAGTATCCAGGAAACTCAGCCAGTAATTCATAAGAGTCCAAAATGTTCTCCTTAGGATGAATCATAGCAGCATAAATGATAGGATTGGAGAAGATCCTTTAGGTCATGCAGTTCAAAGCCTGTGTATCTTCCTCTTCGCTAATCCCCACTAGGATTTCGTCTACTCACTGTCTTTGTAAACCGCTCATATCCTTGACTCAGCCACCTCCCTGGGTAGTTTCTTCCATTGCCTAATTGTTTAACCTGAGCATCTTTAAACCTTATTCCATCATGCCTAGTGTGAACAATTTATGACTACAGAAGAGGATCCTTTCTCCTCCCTTCTGCTGTCATGCTCAAATATCATCCCTCCCTTTACATGTTTGTTGTTTGTTTGATATTTTTTTTTATCTATCTGTGTGAATAATAATTCCAGGAAAGTTGGGATTTTTTTAGCTGTCTTTGGTGCTTCTGTCCCTGTAACTGATTTTTTTTTTTTTGAACTTTCATTTTTGAAGACTCAAAAATAGATTTTGTTCTACAAATGAACTTTCTGTGACTCAGTGATACATATGCATTAAGTCATGCTTTTCAAGAGGCAAATTAACAGGACTGAGGTATTCCGAGTCTTTGTTTATAGAAGCTGCTTTCATGAGGGTGCTAATGTGCTCTGATTGACAAATACACAAAGTTTGAGGGATTTAAGTGGCTGTGGATGGAATCTGTTTTTGACCTTGGATATACACGATCTCATGTTACTAATTAGATGTCACTTTAAACATATATTTTAACCCTGTTTTGAAAACTTACCTCCAAAAACTCCTGGGGTTCCCTACTGTAGAGGAGTTAAAATTTATCATGATTATTTCCAAAAGCAGCTTACCAGTTCATAACTGTGTGAATAAATAGAGATATAAACCTTTTAATATACATTTGTATAAGTGTGTGCCCAGACTAGTATTATTCTGATAGGCTTTTTGAATGTTTATAAAATGAAACATTGAGTACTTCATAATGGGGGATATGAAGATGGAAGGAAGCTTTTTGTCCTGATGAAATGAGGTAAAGGAGCCTTAATATATAGAATCTTTTGTTTTACGCTCTGTGTTTAGGATCTGCCTAAGCTTGTCAGAATATACTGTTGATAAACCTTTCTGATGTTAATCATCTCACTACTACGATATAGAATGTGCCAGTTAGATCAATGTGAAATGTATGTTGTTCTCCTAGATGGCTAATAAATATTTCATGTTGAAAAAACACAGGGTAGAGGTGAGAATGCTGATTATTGCAAGCCACTTGTTCATACTGCCTCCCATTTTGGAGTTACACAATGAAAATACCTGCAGTCTGTACATCACCTGTCAGCTCTCCTCTCCCACAATTTGCTCGTGGTAGTTCTTGGATGCATGCAGAAGTATTCCAAGTTCCCTATAGCCATGTATAGTGCTGTTGGGCAAAGTTGTATGGAATTGAGGTAAATCTTGCTATATTACTTCGGTTCTCCCAGCCTATAATTACAGTTAACGCATTAGGTTTAGTGGATCCACTGTGTTTCATGCACCTGAAGGTAACCATTCACATTGCCCATTTTGGCATGGCAATTGGTAGAAATAGACACAAGTGTTATTTGTAAGAAGTCAACGTCATGGAAATAACAAGTTTTGAAATCAGTATCTTGGACACTACTTTTATGGCTCAAATAATTTTTTTGACATTATAATTACTTTTTAATTTTTAACATGTTTTCAGCCTAATAAAAGAAAAGATGCGTTAGGATATTATAGCCTTTTCATGAAGATACAGATGTGATCTCAGCAAAGCTTTATCGTAAGGAACAGTATTAACTGTGAGTTCTGCAGTGGCTTTTGCAGTGCACTGAGCTATGTGGGGGTATTTCGCTGCAAATGCATGTCCTGAGCAGCGTTTTCCACTGTGCTACTTATGCAGGGCTTTTCTCAGCAAATATCTGTGTTTAAGATGGTTATTTCCGTGATGAATTTCCTTTTATCTTCTCTCAGCCTTGTCAATCTCTTAGTCCTAGAGCAATATTTCTTTCTCCTCTCCAACATTTGTAGCTCATCTTGGTTTCTTAAAATCCTCACATTTCATTATCATGCTACCTACCTCCTTCCCCTAGACCATTAACGGAACAAGATGGGACCTGCTGCTGGTCCCTTTGGCACCCCAGCATGTGCTATGTGATAACAGTTTTGAACAAAAGAACTACTATTTGACCTTTGTAAACCCAAGTCAGCTCTTAACATGGTATTTTTAATTGTCCTTTAAAAAAAAAAAAAAGGTAGAAACTTCAGTGAGGGGAACTTCTTAGCCCCTTGGAGGCCTTTGGCTTCCAGCTGTTGCTGAAATTTTACTGCTTTAGTCTTTTGTATCTTGGCAATTTTATCCTTGATCTCCTGCTCTGCTAGCTTCACTGGTGTTTTCCTTCAGTCTGAAGGCTTGAGATAAAATTTGTTGTTTGGTGCCATCAGCCATGATAACCATTGTAAATACTGAAATCCTCAAGCACCAAAAAGCATTGATAGTGTAAAATAAAAACTAAAAAAGAAAACTAGATGTTTTTGTTCACATGGAATTACATGGATCTACATGAAATCATATTCTTTTAAAATCATGTGGATTGTTGGTGTTAAATTCTCTGTGAACATGATTGTGAAGGCAGTCAGGCTGAGAGGTGATGGGTGGCTTGGGTTTAGAAGACCTGGATGCTGAAATTTTATTCTGCTGACCTGGTAGATTGTTTCACTTCACTCGGTGTGTGGAGGTTTCAGCCTTCTTCAGAGATGGCTCATAAGGAAAAAACAAAACAAACCAACCAAACAAACAAAACGCAAAACCCCATAAAAACTGTGTGTTGTTATTATTATTCATATGTCATTTGGAGGTGCTGCCAATTTATTTTGGATTGCTCTGTGTTCATTAGAAATGGATTTAAGTTAAATCATTTTCAACCTAAACTAAGAGTGAACATGTAAGAAACTGCTGGGTAAATAATCACTTGAATTTAGAGTCATGCAAGTATGTGCGGATACAAATTTGTGTGATTATCCACTGTTCTTTTTCTCTCTAGATATTCCATGCAACTTGTTATGAGTTTCTACTCACTTTTCTAATTCCATCAGGTTCATTATTGCAGAGATTAATATCCAATCCAAGATGAATTCATCCCTTGAACTGATATTTGAAAACAGGAGACTCATATTCTTGGTTTAAGGCAGAAGTTATTTTCAGGACAGGGGTTTTACTATTTTCCTCTCACCCAAACTGTTAGTCTTATATTTAAAAATAAATAAATAAACAAAATCCCTCTTAATGAGTTTATGGAGCCTAATTTTCTGTTGTTTTGCGATTTGTATTGTCAGTTCTACCTAGAAAAAGGAGCAGGCACCATGCAAGTAGATTAGAGTAACCGTGTCTCAGATCATATGCCCAGTTGTTCTCTGTCATTTTTTTTCTGATGTGAAAGTAGTCCATGATTTTATAACTTAGACTGTATCACCCATCATATGCATAAAAGAGCTGATGTGAAATTGCCCTTATTGCCTTAATTTTTTATTTTCTAAACTTGTGAGTGCTTGAATTTGCAAGTTATGCATTTTTATCCTGTTTTGCATGTAATAAATTGTTTCCTCCAGCTATAACCAAAGCTCTTATAAACTGATGGAATCAACAATATAGTGCATGTAGTTGCCAAGTACACTGAATTTTTAAGCATCTTCTTTCTGCTTTATAGGTTTGTCTGGGGATGCAGCAGAGGAAGCAGAAAAGTCATGAAATTTGAAGATGAACCTCAGGAAGATTTCTGTCTGATATCAAATGCATTTATAATGCAGCAGTACCAATCCATTTTACTCTGTACTGATAGCAGCTTCCAGAAGGAGAGGACTGTGCTAATTTATACAAAAAAGTTCCATTCTAATAATTTTGGTTGGGGGTCTCTGCCAAGTACTAGCATCCTTTCTGTGAGCAAAGTTTAAGCACTTACTCAACTGTGGTAGGGGTGTTGTGTTATGTTTTGTGATATATCAGCCCTTTCTAAGGTTTCAGTTGATTGATCAAAGACTGTTTACACATAGTTAAAAGCAGCCTTTGTTTCAGGATATGTTTTATCTCTTTTTTTAAAAGATATTCTGAACTGTACCTCCCTTTGAGATTATATTAACATTTGTTATATCACAGTTTTGTCAGAAGATAACTATCTCGTTTCCTCCTGTACTAACATTCACGATTCCAGACAGCTGAATTCACCACCAGAAGAAAAACTGGTAATCCATCACCTTTTTTTTTTTCCCCTTCTCTTGTTGCTTATACAGACTCCTGCTCTCTAGAGAGATAGAGTAAAATATGGTTGCTGGACATAAGGGGCAACCCCTTTTTCCATTAACTATGTCACTATGAATGTGAATAAAGTTTACACTGTAAGTACCTTGAGCACAGCAACACATGGATCTTTTTATGGTTACCTGTGATTTCTGTTTTTCTTGTCAATCAGTCTGTTCTAGTTATGGGTAAGATTTTCAAAAGTAACTAGCAATTTTTGAGTGCCTTAATTTTTATTAATCCAGTGCTTGGAGGGTTGAGTTTTAGAAAGTGTTGAGTATTTGCCTTCTGAAAGTCAGGTCTGTGCAAGGTGCCTGAAATGCAATATCCAACAACCAAGGTGACCTTTGAGAGGACCTTGGCTTCGGGTTTGGAAGCATCAGGCTCATGTCTAGATTCCTGAGGTTGAGTTGAGATATATCAATAAAAGATACTAGGAACTGAAAATAACTGAGACCTGGGCCAAGTGTAAAAACAGGCATTTGAACGAGGTCTCTCCTGACTGTTGCTGGTTCATACCAAAATGCAAGTTGCAGTCTTTTGGATGGCAGATAGAAAAACACTGGTCATCTCAGCTTAGTTTCTGGTGGATGCAATTGTGTGAGCCATCTCTGCATCCCATGCTCCTCTTCGTTTCCTCAACAGCGGTTCACCAACTCCTGTAGATGAGGTCCCTCCAACTCACTTTTGTGCTGTTTCTGCAGAGGTTGTGACAGTTGCTGTGGTCTGTGCTAGCTTGATCTGTAGATAAAAAGGAGACATTATTTTTCAGGATGTCTTAAGCCATCAACCTCCATCATCTCCATGTCTACTTTCAACCTCTTTGTATCCACCCCCAAAGCAAAACCAGCTTTGCACCACTTGTGCATCTGCTACTTAACCCTCTGGTCCTACTCTGGCTCAGTAAACATGATATAACTATGTTTCATGGAGGTTTTTTCAAAATGTTAGCTATTAAATAGAGCTAAGTGGCCAGGGAACTGGGTAAGGCTCTAGGACTGAAGCGAGCAGCAACTCCCAGTAAAAATGACTCTGTCCCCCAGGAGACCTCGGATACCTTCAAGTTGTAGGGCCACAAATCTTGCTTCTTTCCCAGGATGGAAAAATCCTACCCCCTGCTTGTTATGGAGTGATTCTGCTGGCTGAGTTTTCTTCTCTCTGATCCCTCCCCTGTGGTGTTTGTCAGGAGGATGGTATCCAACCCATTGTCAAGGTACCCTGCTGCGCTGCACAAATTACACAATAAAATGATCTCCTGTAGGCTCTGTACACACCTCAATGACCGAAGAAAATCCATGGAGAACTAATCAATTACTGTAGCTATTAGGCTTTAACTATAGATCTCAAATCTTCTTTTGTCCCCTTGTCAGCAGCTACTAGGTGTTCTAGAAAAATCATCCACAGTTACTGCTGAAAGCCCATAACATAATGGTGTAGAATCCTGGACCAAAGAATCCAAAGCTATAGGCATATAATATAGCTGGAAAGCACACGACTATGAGACTTCTGTGAAATATATTACTCTGTCATAATTACCATTATTGAATGTGATCCCAGTGCTCAGAGCTGCCTGGTTTCATTGAGAGTGTAGGGTAAACAACAAGTAGGCACTCAGGTCAATTATATCATCCACTCTTATTTTCTGTCATTTTAAGATGTAGGGCTCAGAAGCACTCTTATTTGCCTTTTCTGCTTCATGCTTTGTAAAATGAGGTCTCGTGAGAACAGTTTTACAGAAAGGGGAAAACATACTGGTAGTAAAGAGTAGGGGGGAAGAAAAGGTACAACTGTCTATGGTCGTAATATATAACCTCTTTCTATATTGCACTAAATTGCAGTATTTGATAGTATCATCAGGATTTAACAGTTGCATTGAGTAAAAATTACTTAGGTTCCCCAAATGCCAAATAGTCCATCTAATTCAGAGGAAGGAAGTAATTGAAATGTAGTCATTTACGCAGCAGGCTAAGAGAAAATATTGTAAAGTAATTCATAGCAATTCTCAAATGTAGTTTGAATTTTTAAGAAAGTTCTTTTTGGCTGGAAAAAAATCAGGCCAATTACAGGAAGTTTTGAAGTTAGAGAGTTTGCCAACTGAAAAATGTAAGGAAAGATTGCTAGTTCGAGGGGACCAAATGTTTGGTTCTCATCAGTGATGTTTCTGAGGCCAAGACAGACTTTGCTGGCCAATCAGACTATTCTGACCAGGATTTTAGAGTAATGCCTGGTCAGCTGTTCTGATCAGCTTAAATATGCAGCCTTTCTGCATGTTGAACCATTCAAGGAGATCTTTATATGTTTAGGTGGCTCACAGATAAAAAGGAATTTTAAAGGATCATTTTATTGAAATTAATTTTGCATACATATGTCTAAAAGGAATTTTGTGACATTTTGAAAACCACACTGTGAGTCGTGGCAACTTTATTATATTTGTGCCATAGCACTTTGAAATACATTTTCTAAAATAAAAGTCCTAATATAAAATATATACTTTTTTTTTTTTTTTTTTTTTTTTTTTTCTGTAAGGAAGGTAAATATTTCAAAAGCTTATTTTCTTGGTAGAGTTATTTTTTGAATATTATTGTCCAAGGTATTTTCCTTCATTTTGTTTTTGTGCTGCTGCAATTTAGAAAAACAGATTAAAACAATTACTACTCTGATGACCAAAATCTGGCAGTTTGGGCTTTGCTGGTCTTTTGGGTTTTGAACACAATGCTGAGTTCAAACTAGGACTGTGGTTTTCAGCCCCAGATTGATTCTTCTCTCCAACTATTATTGAACTATGACACAGAAAAACATTACTTTCAAGTGGCTGGGTTTTGCTTTATAAAGTCTTGTCTTTTTCTCTTCTTGAGCATTAGAGATAATTTTCTATATTCTTGTATTGCTTATAAAGAGTAATTTACTGCCATAAACTGAAATTTGCTGAGCAGAGATTGTATTTCTATGTGAAGTCTTTCCAGCATAAAAAAACCAAAACAGAGTATGCATCATATTGAATAAGTATCTTTACTTCTTATCAGAATATCCTGTTTATAAATAATCTATTAAAAAAACTGCTGCAAAGGTGCTGTAAAATATATGATGTACTCCTGAAACCAAGCTTCTGTATTGTTTCTTTATTTGAAATTAACCTTGAGTTTCCCATAGCCTTGTTTGTGTTCACTCCTTCACATCATGCTGCTTTGTTCATTTATTCCCTTGTAGCATAAGATTCCTCCAGTATTGATGTGGTGCCTTCATATGCTGTTTGCAGGTGACTTAGTTCCTTGGCAGCTCGAAGGTAAAGTTTGCATTCTTTTCTGCTGATTCCTGAGCCTTGGTCCCGTTGAGGGGACAGAATGCCCTCAGGTCCTGTTGAAACAAGTGGGAGGCCAAGGCAGGCACTCGGTGTCTACAGGGCTGGGCTTATAATTAGCAAAAGTGACCTAAGCTAGAAGTGGTTTTGAATGCATTGTTTCTATGAGAATTTATTCTAATATTCCAGTAGACCAAGTTCAACGCATGTTTGGTATTCGTATAAAGACTTATAAATATTGCTTGAGTTAGTCTGAAACTCCTCTCTATTTGCCAGTCTCCTGTCTTGTAAATTCTTATAATAGCCAATAGTACCAGGAATGATTATTTCTGTCATTCTCCTTTAAAAGATAGATAGCTGTTTGCTGTATAGAAGTGGCTAATTTGGGGGAATATGCTTTATCCAGGAGACCAGCAGATCACAGCAAGACACCTAGCACTTTTGTTAGCATGAAATGTATAGCAAGTGATTTAGTTAATCATGGGATGGTAGCATAACCTAGTTAATTGATTTGACCTGGTGTTCTCAATGTGTCATGATCAGTGTATCTTTACATCTGCTATAGCAGATGTAAAATGCAACATGTAAGCACATTTAAATAAGTATAATTGTTATTTTAAAATACTATTTTAAAATACCATGGTATTTTCTAAGAGTTTCATGTTGTCGAAAGCAGGAAAGGGAGTAAAATACCACTGTATTTTCATATATACTCATTGTAGGTGGATGTTCCTTTTACGTGCACTGTCATGTGCTTAGATTTACTGTGTGTGTATGAAGCATCCATACTTGCAAATGACCCTGCTGTATTGAAGATTTCAATATCTATCTTTATTCTTAAAAGGAAAGGTTTGAGCAAACCCATGTTTTTATAGCAGGAAAAAATCGCGAAAGTAACCAGGAGCCCTGGAAGAGATCCACACCCTCAGGCTACAGCATGTAAATTGATGTCAGCTCTAGTGGGAGATTTTTCTGTTTGATACAGCATGAGCGTATTGTATTATTCACTTGCTTGCTAGCACCACTTTAACACTACACTCTCATCATAAAAAATATTTCTTTTGAAATTATTATTGGCAAAACCAGTTAAGACTCCAGAGCAAAATGATAACAGTGTTTGATAAGATATTTTGATTCATCTTTATAAGCAGAATAGAGACTCGGAGTGCTTCCTAAGTGGAAATGATCATTGCAGATCATAGCTCACCCTGCACCACAGCTCCAGCTGGGTGCAGACTGACAGCGTATTCAGCTGCAGAAACGAGATAAATGCTGTTCTGATTATGTAAGATCTTGCTTGATTAGAAATCTTGAAGGGAGGTCAGTCATCCTGAGTCATTACTGTAACCTGATTAGAGGCCCAAACCTACTTTTGTTGAATTTAACTGAATATTTTGCCATTGATTTTGACAGGAGCGCATCCCTACTCTTCTACTGGAGGCTGCGTGTCATGATAAGATGGCATGTAAGCACCATTTAACTCCTGTTGTAATCGATTACAAGGGCTGCTCCAAAAGGTACTATTCCACAAATACAATATGTATGAGGGTTAGCTAGTCAGTGTTAGTTAAATAGCTGCTGCATTCCACCCCAGAAGTGATTGCTTCTCTGTAGAGAGTGATGCTGCATGTGAAATAGGCTCTTGCAAAATAAAACCCCAGAGCATTTTACACGTGTTACTTTAGCCACTTGTGAGATGAAGTCACTCTGAGGATGATATATAGCAGCTTTTCAACAACGAAAGCAGCACTATTAAACAGTTTAGGAAATCAAGCAATGAACAGCATGCTCCCTTTCTACTCCCCAACCAAGAGAGCATGGGAGGGAAGTATTTCCAGGACATGTTCTAATAAGAAGAATGCACTTACTTAATTTGGCATTTGATCAATAGAAACCTTGGCCCTCTATCTTTTAAAAAGTTGCCATGGTTTCTCCAAATCGATGATGTTGTTGTTATTGCTATTTCCTGAATTTCACATACTATTCAAAAATTGGCACCTCCAGTCTCCTCTCATTATACTGAGACATTTTATCATTGTTAATGAATGTAGCATAGGTGCTATTCTTAGACAACCTTAGGAAACAGCAAGGGTTTTGATCCAAGGGTGGCTTGTACCAGTCCTCCTTACTTTGCTAATCTAATGAGACTGTATTTCAAAGTCTGCAGTATGTTTGGGAAAGAAATGTGTTTTTATTGTATTGATTGTATTACTATTCATTTTGAAGGATAGACCAGTTCCACAGCATCTTGGAAGTGTTAGAGAATATATGAAGTTGGTCTATAACAGATGATATTCCAATTCATTATGAAGCAAGCATTCGATAATTAATAGTTACTTCAAGTGCCCACAATATATTATAATCATGGCTGGATTCAATTACAAGAGACATAAAGGGGATTATTGTACTTTTTCTTCCCCTGATGGTATAATGAAGTGGAGGCAGTTGGGATCCATAAATATTGGAGAACAGTCAAGTTGCTACATATATAACAGGAACTGCTTTTTCCAGCTGTCTGGATGTATAGTGTCTTCCTTCTGCTTGAGCAATGACTGTAACAAGGAACTGGTGAGAATACAGCTTGGTTAACATAGTGTGATTGCTTCTGATCCAGTAAAAACAAAGAGGGTTTCTGCTGGAAGCATATTTGAGTGCCATGTTCCAGCATAAATTAGATATTTCATGGCGTACAACACGTATCCTTCATCATGACACCGGACAGCTGCTTTGCAGACTTCAGGGTGCAAGTCCCAAAAGCAAGCAAGTCACACACCTCCGTGTGCCTTGAGGGGAGTGTTTTGCTGATTGCTCTGAGAAACAGTATTTCAGCTGTAAGGATTTGCCCTTCCTGGCAGTGACCAGAAGGCCTGGGAGGAGGAAGAGGAGACACAAGGAGCTGTATTCCCAGAAGGATTGTGTCCTAAAACTTCTGTGCCAGCTACCACAGAGAAATGTGTTCTCCTGAGAAGAGGAATCCTGCCTCACCTGTGGTAAGAGTGTGCCCCCAGGAGTAGTAGATTTGGTTGCTTGGTGGTCAGGCAGCAGGGCTGGATGCAGCGATAACAACCAGCTTGACATCAGTTAATGAAGACTGAAAATGAATGTTTCTGTGGGCAAACAACCAAAGAAGAATATGGACACTGTGACTGGCCTTTCAGAACAGCTAATGGTCTGTCACTGCTGTGTCAGTTGTACCTATGTAATCCCACCCCACTGCGAATCAAGATTGAGAGTCACAGGAAAGCAAAAGTGGATGATGTTTCCTCACTGCAGGCAAGCAGGACTGGAGAAGGTAAAGGGTGGTCTTCTATGTAAGTGCTACAGGTGAGGCTGGCAAAAACAAGGTGGAAGAGAGTTGTGAACGTGTAGGTGGTTATACATTGTGGATGTTACATAATGTATTAAGAATTTATTTTTCTATTTTTGTAGCTTTTTTTAGCCAAGTCATTCCACATGCAGCATTCATTAGCTCATCTCAGGAGGAGAAGAGTTCTTCCTTTTGCTTTTAGTCCTTCTCATCATCCACATTTTTGTAGATAGCAGTCACTCGTGCAATCATGTCATCCATGTCTTCCTTTTTGCTTTTTTCTTCTACCAGATCCCCTTGACCATAAATTGATGATTTTGTCCAGCAGCTGCTTTGTAGATGTGTTTTAAAATACTGAAAGAAGGAGAACTTGCAGTAAAATGAGTGTTTTGGTTAAATCTTTGAAATACAATGTAGCCATTCTTTGCTGGGATGAATAACATTGCTTTCAGCATCAGGAAAATAATGAATGGAAAAACAAATGTTCTCTAAAGAAGTTGAAGCTTTTTTTTTTTTTAAAGGGCTACTGCCCAAGTATGTCATCCAACGGAGAAAAGTTGGTAGCTGCATTGTTTTTTGTACGACAGCTACCCAGACGGTGATGTGATACCTTTTATTGAGCTAACCAAAGTTAAAATTAGAACTGAGCAAATAAATCCCAATGAGTAACGGAGTTTGTACATTTAACCTTTCTTGCTTTTCATTAAGATCAACTTTTTCAAACCTGGCCACTGATTTTTGGCTTCTAGTTTACAGCGTGCCGAGAGAAGACCTAATTGCTAAGCCTAGTGAGCTTCCTACCTTTAGCTTGACAATTTTGATTGCACAAAAGCTAGTAGGCACCAAAATACAGTCTGGTCCTACTTGTTCAGGATTATTGCACTGGCCAGAAAAGCAACTTCTACAAGTGATCTTGTGCCTCTCCATCATTTGCAGATATCCAGGAGATAAATCTGACCCTGAGTGTTTAGCTGAGTTGGGCATCTTAGGTCTCAAACCAGTGGGCACGTCCATCCCTCTGTGGCTGAGCTAGGAACTGAGTTCGGTGTTTATTTGGATTGCTATAATAGAGCTGGGGAAGGCTTTGAGATAACATTTATGGAAACCCACATGCACCATGACATTTTGCATAGAGGTTTGTTACCAAATCACTTCCACGTTGACTTCTGATTTGAAGCTCGTTCTTCTCTTTCTCTCTGGTCGTTGTCCTCACTACTGTAAATTTTTTGCACCAAGTTTAAAGACAAATTATTCCTTCTCTGTATCATTTTTACCCCTGACAATAGCTACCTCTCCTTCCAAAGCAGCCGTGCAGTGCTGCAAGTGAAGATCAAACTGCCTGCAAATAGCAAAGTTGTGTAACCTTCACTGATTCAGCATCCAGAGGGTGTGGCGGAGCAGTTTCCAAAATGGTAAATTTACCAGAGTGGCCAGAGGACATTTTTGTTCAGAAAAAACAACAGCCAGAGGGTATAAGCAAAAGGAGCACCCTCCTTCTCCTCCTTAATTTATTGTGCCTGCTTCATTGTTCCTTGGGGCTAGACTGTTAGTCATGTGCCTTCTGTGGTGAGCAGTTTGTGGGTTTGACTCTCAGCTAGGACAAACCAAAACTGGGGTGGGTAGTTGAGGCTCTACCAGTGTGCCTGTGCAGCCCTGGAGCCATGCAGTGGCCCTTTTTCCCTTCAACCCCTCTCCCCACACATGCACGGTCTCCTCTGTTCTCCTGAGCAGGGCAGAAGTGGGGATGCTCAGTTTTACTGCTCAAGGGTAAATCTACTGCTCCAGCACACAACTCCAGCAGAGACTGTGTCTGCAGTCAGGCTGTGCCAGCATCCCTCAAGACTTGCCATGGATTCCCCCAGCTCTGTGCCTCTGCCTGGCTCATGTAAGAGGTGTCATCTGGCTCCCTCCTTTGTAAACTATAGCACCAGGTGGTGCTTAGAAAATACTCATAAACCTGTATAATATTTTTTGCCTCTCCCTACAGGCTCCCACTTCTCTCTTTGTCTTCACTGTGTGCCCATGGGGATATTTTTGGGTTAATGTACCACACTGTCTCTGCTAGGCTTGGCTCAGTCCCTGTCCTTTTCCTTGCTGAGGTCTGCATTATGAAAACTAACTGATAATTTGGATTGTGCTCACTTTTTAGATGCCCCAGTTAAAGCTGAGGCCCATGGCTCAGTCTGGGAACCTAGAAAGTGAGACTCCAGATTTGGAGAATTTGGTTGCGGGTGAATAGAGCTATTGTTCAGCTGCTCCCATGCTCATACCCTTGCGATCCGGTTGGATTCTAACAACTGTGAAAAAACACTTAGTTTGTGTTACACCTCTTCTAGGAGAAAACAAAGTGTAGCTTTCAGAGCCATCTTTTCTTCCTCATTTCTTCTAGTTTGCATCATGTAGATTCAAACTGTCTTGTCTTAATCCTTTTCTGCACTTGGGCCAGCAGCCGAAAGAAAGCCTGCGAAAGTATGTGCATTTTATCCTCTGTGCACAATGCAGAAACAACTTTACAAACCACAGAGACTATTTTAAAATAAATGGCCATTTTTTGAAATCCTATCATTACAAAGCTGAGGCTTGATTGTTGTCCTCTGAGTGCTTCATAGCAGCAAAATTCCTGCATTTTGGAAATTGTGCTGTCTATTCATCCAGTTGGAGTAAATCCAAAAGCAAAGCGTGGAACCATTGTGAGCACTGGCGAGGGCTCACAATGTTACTTTCTCTAATAGATGGCCTGTATTGTCATTTTGTGGAATGCTCAGATATCAATTCATCATCATTTGGAGTGTGGGGATGATTTTTTATTTTTAAATGAAGATGCTCAGAAATGATCTTTAAGAAGTCCAGTTGCTTTCATTGCTTCTGGCACAATAGAACTGAAAGCAGCTCCACTGTGGGGTGGTGAAACCCTCAGTTCTGTCATTTACTATTTGGTATTTTTCTTTCTTAATATGAACACATGCTTCAAAACAAGTCCATCTAAGAAAGTAATTGTGAAAGGTAGGAAATAGCATCCAGGATGATCTCTAGGGGAAGGCTGGGATCTCTGTCCTGCAGGTGCTCCACACCATGTGTGTCCCAAGCAATGCCAGCGGGTGGCCAAGTCATGCAGCTTGCTTGGTGTAGTCTGTAAATACAGGGCCAGCCTTCCACCTTTTCTCCAAAGGTTTCTAGTTTGACTTTTGGGTTTCTTCCTGTCTAGCTTCCATGAAGTCACTGCCTCCCAAGGAAAGCCTGCGAGACCCTAGGCACTGACAGCTGCTGAGTTTGTGGGTTAGTTTAGGTCCCGTGCCAGTTTGAACACGAGGGCTTACTAAATGGGGTAGGATGTCCTTGGCTTCTTCTGGGACCACAGTGACATCTCCCTGGCCTGGAGGTGTGGCTGTCTGTGTGCACAGCACTTGGTGCTGCCACTTTCAGAGGGCTACAGACCCAATTTCCTTCTCCTGAGGTCCCCAGGAGATGCAGCCCCCTTGGGAGAAGAGACCTGTTCCTTTGGTAACCAAACAGAGAGAGAACCTGAACACAGGGGCACCCAATGCTGTAGTCACCTCGCTTTTGAATGACGTTATCCTGGCTTCCTCTGGGGACCTGCTGCAGCAAGTGCTTACAGGAGGGCCTACTGCCCATGGTGGCATTATTCTTCTTGACCTCATTGGGGTACTCTGATGTGTGAACATTTCCCATGGAAGGGTCTCAATTGTGTGGTCTATGAGAATGATGATCAGTTTCCCAAGTACTTGGAATCATAGAAGCTTTATGGTTGGAAAAGACCTTTCAAATCATCAAGTCCAACCAGTATCTAACCCTACCAGGCCCTCTTCTAAACTATGTCCCTGAGCACTGTATCTAGACAGCTTTTAAACACATCCAAGGATGGCAATTCAGCCACTTCTCTGGGCAGCCTGTTCCAGTCTTTGATAACCATTCAGCATAGAAGCTTTTCCTAATGTCTAACCTAAACCTCCCCTGACACAACTTGATGCCATTTCCTCTTGTCCTACCAGTTGTAACTTACAGACGAGAGGAAATGGCATCAAGTTATGCCAGAGGAATAATAGTACTATGGTGCTTCCAGCACCATAATGTTCTTTTTGTTTAATAATAGCTATCTTATATATTATTGGACTTCCATACTGATGCAAACTGCACTACAGCCGTACAGGCTGACTTCAATTTGATCAAAACATAAGAATGGTAAAGCCAATTTGATCAAAACTTAACAATGTTAAAATCAGTTAGAATTTTAAGTGACTTGATAGAGAGGTAGCTCTATGTCATTTTTCAAAAACCCCTAATCTCCAAAGCCACAAATTCTGTTCTGAAAATAGTTTATCACCAACCAACCTCTCACAAGACATCATTTTATATGTCACAATACCTGCCAGCTACTACCTTGAGGCTTCAGAGTCTACGTTAAAGATACCTAAAATAAATAGCATGTAAGTACATATTTAAAATTCTGTGAAGACTTAAAACTGTTGATTAATTGTTTTCTTTGGTCACAAGTAATTCAGCTGACTCTCTTGGGTTTAACCTGCTAATATATACAAGCCATGTGACTGATACTTTCCCAAAGTAAACACTATTCCCTGTCTCTGTTCACCTCATGCTTTTAAATGATGTATTTAGAGGTATGCTACTGTCAGAGAACAGTTGGCAGAAACCCCCTGCAGATCTGTGTAATGACACCGAAAACCCAACTCTGGCACATTTGATGATGCTCTCATCTCCCCCTGAAAGAGCCTTAGATAGCTGAGAGACAAGTAGATGAATTACCCTGCCTTCTGGAAGTACATTTTTTCTCTTGCCTAAGTGGCTGTGTTTTCTTTTTGGTGAAGCTCTGAGATTAATCTGACCTGGGTGAATCAGTAGTAAAATGAGACAGGTTGTTAACAAATTTCTATTTTGCTGTTGCTAGTATACTTGCCTATTTCTGCTTTTTATTGTGTAGTCTTGTCTACTTTGGGGTTTAAGCACATGCAGAATATCCAGGGTTTAATTAGTCAGATTGGTGGACAGTTCAGTATAATTATTAAAACTTGTGGTATTGCTTCTTTAATAATGACTATATTACTCATTATGAAACTGCATAACTAGCAGAAGTTTCAGCAGATCAGTGCAGGATTATCCTGATTTGCTCATGTATATTATCTGAACATATCTGATGGTTGGAGTTGAAAAAGACTGCTTATGATTGTCAGTTCATTGCTCTCTGTCTGTGTGGTACTGTCAGTCAGTAGGACAGACTGGGTATTAATGCTTAATTGAGTGTCCTTCATTTAAATCAGAAGCCAAGAAGAAATAGTAGGGAGGATCTCTTACCTGTACCAGCTGTAATGTTGCATAGGCAATTTTCTTATGGAAAAAAAGTAACCAGTAAGTTGCTTAACCTTTTTATCTGGAAAATAACAATAAATAGGGGTTCCTTGTAAAACTGCCTTTTGTTTCGTTTCCTGATAAAATAAGGTATGTTGTACTAATTGCAGGGGCAGTAAAAGCGACCGTCCTGTATGGCCAAAGCCAGATAAGCGGGCAGAAAAAGCACATTCTGAGAACAAACCAAGGGAGCATTTCGCTCGTGTAGGAGCAAGAGATGAGCACATACGGTTTAGATTGCTATAACCAGATCTGCGGTCCAGGTTAATTGTGGCAGCAGCTCCAGCCCATCCCTGCTCTGTGGCTGCAGGGCTCTGCTCTCCCAACACTGCCACCTGCCAGCAGCTGCACCACACAGCACCTTGTCTTTTTTTTTAATTTGCCTGCCATTGTCGACAAGCTGTAACTTTTTATTATAAATGACTTAAAATTAATGGCCCTTAAGTCTCCTCTCACTCGTTTGAGTGTGAATGAGGGCACCCATGTGAACGAGAGGAGGCTCTGACTCGATGGATTTCATTCCTCAAGCCTCAGCTCAGAGTTTTTTAAGGCTTTAGTTGTCATTCAAAAAACAACCAAAAAAAAGTCCTAGGAGAAATTCTGCTGTAGGGACCACAGCAGGCCGAATGGACTCATGAGGCAGTGTCCCAGGAATCGTAGGGATGATTTTGCAGGATGCATGCCACTGGAAACCTCTTTTAGCAAAAACGTGAGCCTTTGCCTTTCTGTGCTTGGTAGAGGCAGCTGCTTTTGAGCTGGACCCTGGCAGGAGGCAAACATCTCCCGTCAAAATAAGCATGGCTTTTCTTTTGGGAGGGGGCAGGGGGTGGGATCAAGGAGTTCTGCACATGCAGAGTGGCTCTCTGTGGTACATCTGCAGTCATCAATCTTCTGTTTTATAAAATGTTTCTAGGGTACTCCTTGTTTGTTGCATTTATTAGCAGCCGGTCAAAATGCAGGGTTTGGTTTGTCTCACAAACTGGAAACAAAGAAGTACCTCGTGTATGTCACTCTTCGTGAGATTTCATTAGCTCTTATCCTTTATCAGACACAGCAGATGTTCAAGGGTAAACCTAACACAAAAACACATAACTCACCCAAAATAATTTTTATTATCTCTGGAAGACAAACTATTTACAGCAGCGAAGTAACAAAAAGGGATAGGAGCATATGCCACTTCATTCTGTTTGCTTGGCCTGTGGCCTCTCAACTAGCTTCTGCTGGGAAGCCCAGAGTTAAGACAGCATCAGCATTTCTGTTATAATTTACTTTTATTGTTGTTTTAGCATGTTCAATACAGACTACTACAGCGGTCCATCGTCTCCGTATTGGAGCCATATTTTCTGCTGCATACAAGTATTTTTCAGTTTGAGGTACTGGAGGCATTTATACCCAGTTTAGTTTATGCTCTGTTCATTTGGTTTGCATTTATACTAATGCAGATGATGAGGATCATTTTGAAAATTTTTGCAATGAGAAACTCCCTTTTGTAGGGCTAACTTTTCTGAGTTATTAGAAAATATAATTTAAACAATGGAAGTATGCAAGTTTGACTGTGCCAGGATGTTCTATGTTAATAAACTTTTAAGATGTTACTCATTATCTTTATCTTGCCACAAATAAATTAAATGCTTTGCATGTTCTAGGGGTTTATGGAAAACTGTCAAAATGATGAGTTGTTTGATAAAATTTATAAACATTTATTCAAGTAAGTCTCACTGTAACTTTTAGATGCTTTCTTGTGCTTTCCTTTTATTTAAGGACTTTGACCATATGCCATTTTTAATCCTGTTACAGTTTTAAAACCTCTTAGTGTGGTCTCTAGACCTCATTCACATCCATTTAGTTTTCTGAATTTTTTACAGTAGGGGAGCTTTGTCTGGAGCACCTCTTTGATATACTCAGGCCAGTCTCGACGTTTATTAATCTTATCTCCTGGAGGAAAAGAGTCCATGCAAGAAATACTGTTTGGTCACATGGGTAGATACTCTTAACTTTAAAACACGATTAAGCATAGAAATGAACATGCATAAGCGTTTTCAGTACAGCTGAACTGTGAAGACCTGATAAGCCACCCCAGGATGAACAGTAGAGTAACGCCCATCTGCTCTCCTGCATGGAAGTATGGTGTCTCCATCCTATGAGCTACTATGGAGCTTCCCTATTGCTGTGTGCTGATAAAATACTTGCCCAAATTACAGGTCTTTCTGCAAGAATCTGCAGGGCTGAAGCTTATCAGACCCACGCCTCCAACTACAGCAGATGTGTGGGACTTTCTTTTTGATTTTGTAAGTTACTAGATTGAGAATTCCTTCTCTTTAGTAAAATGTTAATAGAAATGTGTAAGCTCAATCTGATGTACGCAAACCACCTTATGAGTGCATAATCATTTAGCAAAACAGGGAGTTGTGACAATTTATAAGGCCTTCAATACATTTATCAGAGGAGTATTTTCATCTTTATTTTGAGACGTCTTGTAAATAACAAAGAAACTGGTTTAAACTAATGTATAGCAACATAAAAGTAATAAAAGCAGGAACATTCCCAGTGCCAATGTATATGTGTTCCTATGTAGCATATGTTTACTGCACTCTGTGTAGTAAGGGACCCTTAGGAAGGCCTGTGTCTGAGACCTAGAAGAGTGAATTTCCTAAACAAAGGAAAATACACGTGAGTTCTAGCCTTCCTCTGCTTCTGGAAGAATTCTCTAGCCCATGAAGAATGGGTTTTCTAGCCATTTTGACTTGCCAGTAAAACAATCAAGAACATAGATGTGAATGTGGTCACTGCCATCATCTTCTGTTTTTAATCATAAAGACTTTTTTCCCCTTTTTTAGGTGAGTGCTTTATTACGACCAGCTAATGGCTGACGTTGTTTCATGGCTGACCTCTGGGAACACATCACTGGAGAAGAAGCTGAGTTACATACGAAGTGGTATTTGTGAACAGCTACTGCTCTGTCAAGCTGGATGAGCCCAGGCTGATCAATAAACAGAACTTACGAATGTATCCTTTCAATAACAAGTGATACCATGTAATGCTTATACAAGAGGTGAGTTTTTTGATGATGACTTCTGTTTTAACTGCTGGCATATAACAAAGTCTCTGCGCGTATCTGATAGCAGGACACGGTTTTCAGTGTGACCCTCTGATTTTGCTAAAATTACCACAGCTTTGAAAGTTGCTTGGAAAAATAAGTACCTCTTCAAACAGGGATGCAAAAGGGGGAAAAAAAAACCAACCCACCACCTTGAAACTGTACTTAATGTGGCATTATGACCAGAAAGGATGCTGACCTCTGATAAGGTAGGCTTGTGAGATAGGGTAATGGAGAGTTAAAAGCTGAGATGAATACTGTACCTGTAGCACTGAATGGGTGAAACTAAGGTGGGAGGATTAAGATAACATATTTCCCTCCCAGGCTGGATTTTACTTCATGAGAGATTTAAATAGGAGAGTGATCTTCCTCTGTGACATGTCACCATTATCAATATGGGGAGGAAGCAGAGCTTGCTGCTAACAACGGCCATCTCCCCTCTTCCCCGATGAGAGAGGAGATAGGGAACCAGGGCATCGGGAGGCTCGGAGGCAGCACCAGCCCTCAGCAGGCTCTTCTGCTGCGCAGCTGACAGTCTGTGAGGTGTGGCGTGGGCATGGTACAGGAGAGTCCCATTTCAGCAGGTGTTTCATGTAAGGAAGATGGGCAAATTCCTCACCCCAGCACTGGTGTTACCACGAAAGAGGCACGGACCCTGTGAGCTCACCCCACGGAGGATATGTTCACACTGCAGGTGTTGTTTCAGAGGTAAGTTTTAGGCCTAATCAGTGTGTTGAAGGTGTTTGAGTGATGGTCACATTTTTTTCAGGGGAAAAGTAAAACCGTGTAACAAATCTGTGTGTATTACTGTGTAACTGCTCTGCCTTAGGTATGATTTCATTATGTATTCTCATTAACTGAATGACTTACGGCAGGGATAGAGTGTGAAGTTCAGTAGCTGTTGCCTCTTGTCTTCATTTTATAAAGGAAAAGAAACTTTTTTGCATTTTCAGAGTATTTTAGCAAGTTCCCTGCTGTCATTGGGATGCCTGAATTGTTATTTGATGCCCTCATTGTGATCTGTATGTTTCTCACACCGGGTGACGTTAATATTTAATGAATTTTAGACCATCACAAAGAGAAGATTCGATGCACTTAATGATATAAGTACTCTCCTGTGGTAGTTGTCACTTGAGAAATTATTAGGGTAGATTTATGGGTTTTTTTTTTTCCCCTACGGCTGTTGCTTTCGAAGGGCTGTGGCTGCATTGGAATTAGAAAAGGGAAATGTAGCCACTGATTACAGATAGAGAAGTAAGAAAAAGCCAGTTTGCCAAAAGATTCAGTACATCTTTCCAATGGAAAAAGCATTCAGCCCTGTGAAAATCGCTTCTGGAGTAGCACGTAATAATATGTACCTCTACTGGCTCATCTCTGTGTAAAATGCAGGGAATCATGAAGGTGACATTTCCCAGAAAAAAATTATATCCAAGTTGCATGCATTATATTTACGTACTGACTTTAAGTATTCTACACAATGCGGAGCAAATTTTATATCCTGCTTGTATTTTTAGAGAATATAAACCCTGTTTTAATGGTACCTAAATTATCATATTTACCTGTGCTTCAGCATGTACAGACTGAGGTTGGGAGATGAGAGAAGAAGTAGGTTTTCTTTTCTTATTGAAAAGGATTTTGCCAGTGATGCCTACAAGTTTACCAGTATCACAGGTGCAGTTTTAGGTATTTTAGGACTTGTGCTTCCTACCCTAAAGGTGGGTGATGAGTTGGGAACAAGGTGTACGTATCTTTTTAGAACACAGAGGTCTCAGCTTTTGGTTTTTATCCTTAAAATGAACACGTGCATCTCGCTGGGAAGCGAGGAGTGTTTAGAGCAGTGCCATAGGTACCTGCTGCCTGCCTCACACCTGGTCTGTCACTGCTGTCAGCTTTGCTGTAACGCCAGCCCACACCCACCCCCAAAGGAAGAGTTAAGGGTGTATAAACCTGGAAACCTTTTTCAGCGTGTGGCCAGGTGAGTTTATTTCAGAGCGTGTCCGTTTCCTGCTGTGAAACACACCGCTTGGAAGGACAGTGATCGGTAAGCCGGGCTCGGGGAGCTCTGTCACTGGAAAACCTGCTGCCGCACCCCCGCGTGCCGTCCCGTCACCCCCGGCTCCCCACGGCCCCTCGGGGTGCGCCGGGCCCCGGGCAGCCCCGCCGCGGAGAGGCAGCCCAGGGCTGGGCGGGCAGCGGCCCCGGAGAGCGGCCGGCTGAGGGGATCTGTGCCGCGGGGGCCGGGGAGCTCGGCGTGGGCCGGGGACGGCAGCCTCCATGCGCCTGTGTGCCCCCGTCCCTCTCGGCTCGCTGAGGTAAAGCCCGCCCGCCAGCGCGCGCCGCGCTGACACCCGCCGGGGGCCGCCGCTCTGCTCAGGTACCGGCGTCGGTGCCCGGACCTGTCCTCCCTCCTCCTCCTCTTTTACCTTCTCCTCTTCTCCTTTCCTCCATCCACTCCTCCTCGGTCCTCTCCGCGGCCCCCGCCCCCCCCCCGCCGAGCGGCGCAGCCCCCGACGCGGCGGCCGGCCCGGGCGGTGCTCGGCGGGGCCGGGGGGGAGTGGCCGGGCACCTCCCGGCAGGGAAGCGGGGTCCGGGGCTGGCAGCCTGTCTGTGCGCCGGGGGGAGGGAGGCATGGGGCCGGGGGTGCCGGAGGGAGGGACTATGGGGAGAGGAAGGTATAAGAAGGGATGCGGGCAGGGGAGGGGGTGATGGAGAGAGGGGGTGCGGGGCCGAGGGGCAGGCGCTGACAGCTGCTGTCCCCGCACCCACAGCCCCCTCCCCCGGTGCCGCCGTGGGCTGGGACTGTGTCTCCCGTCCTGCTGCCACCCGGGGGTCTGTGCTGGGCCGGGCGGGTGTCCGGGCTCGGGCACCCCCGGGACGATGCCCCGGCTCGGCGGGGGCTGGCCGGCAGCGCCGTGCCTCGTCCCGGCCGCCGCCGCCGTTCTCCTGGGCGCCTTCTGCCTGCCCGGGGCGCCGGCCGCCTCCCTGCTCACAGGTAAGGGCGCTCCGCCGGGACGGGGCCGCCGGCGGGTGCGGGAAGGGCGGACAGCCCGCGGTGGGACCGCCCGGTGTGGGGCAGGTGAACGCAGCAACCATGCTCCCCCCCCCGCCCGCTTTTATTGTCCTTTTCCCCCCGCTTCCCCTCGAGGTTTCCATTTTCCTGCTCTCGGGGGCACGGGGGGGAACACAGAATCGATTTCTAGCGCAAGCGAGGATTCGGAGAAGCGATTCCGACGTGACACAACACCGGCTCCTGGGCGCGGGGGCCGCCAGGGGATTTCGCACTCGGTTCCGTTTGACAGCCAGGCTGCTAATTTCGAGTCGTTTGCCAATTGGCTGTCGTGCGCTGAGAGGATGCTCGGTTCGGGGCTCGTGCTGTACGCTCCTGGTCCGAGTCCTCAGGGTGTAATGGACAGCTTTCTGCTGGTTTCAGTGAGCTCTGCATCTGTCGTTAGAGAAGTGTCCTGCTTTGCATGGAGCACTCGTTATTCTCCACACGTCATCGGAGAAGAGAAAAAGCGTCCTTTGCTATAAGTGGGTCACAAAGACAGCCTAGGTTTGTGCAGCAGTGAAAGGCCAGTCATTTCCCAGTTCCCTTCGCAATCTTAGAGAGAGGCTGAACATCCTTGCTGGCTTAAAACGGGCAAATTAAGGCAAGATTTAAAATGGAAGGTTAGGAATGGAGCAGGGGTTAAACGTGAGTGCGATGAGGACAGTTTCCAAAACAAGCTGGGGGAACTGAAGTATGTCAGTATTTTAAAATTTTTATTTCTATTTCAGGATCCGTTGCGAAATGTGAAAACGAAGGGGAAATTCTGCAGATACCATTTATCACAGACAACCCTTGTATAGTGTGTGTTTGCCTGGTAAGTTTGGATTTCAGATAGTAAGAACATTCAGGCCTTTATTAAAAAAGTAACTGTGCAGAGAGGGGAATACTTCACAGAATCAAATCTTGGGTGCCTCTGTCACCTTTGTGTAACATGAGGTTATCTCAGAGCTGAGCTAATGGAAAGTAATCCAATGCGTGATCTGGCAATCATATCTTTGACTTTAAAACTCTCAGGCACAAAGTTGTACGTGACTTTAATACGACATTGTGAAACCGCATTTCCCACGTGAATTTGGAGGGGGACCTTTTTTCATAAAGTCAGGGGGGCGCACACAAAAGTCTTTGCATGTAGCTCAGAAAAGAGTAAAAGGTACAGGTTGGAAATGCTGCTGCTTTGGGCTCCCACGTGCTTAGTTTCACACGCCAGTGGCTGAGGAGTTGCACAAGGGTACAGGGTGAAGGCTGCAACGTGACTGTAGACACTGTAATAAGACAACGGTGAAAGCACAAGTGATGCTTTCATCAGAGTGCTTTGTTCCAAGGCTGATACCGCCTGCTGTGCTGGGAATTCAGTGGTTAATAATGTCGCTAGCTGATACACGTTTTGGGGAGAAACATTCCCTTTCCTTGTAACTCTGCTTTGGAGTTAAACATTTTTGGGAGCAATTCAGCTGGACAAGCCAAGGCTCAGGAGGTATTGAAAACCAGTTGTTCTAAATAAAACTTTGTACAATATATTTAAAAGAAAGCCATAAACCTTAATTTGCTGTTGAATGCAAAGAAAAGTATAGACCAGAAAGCACTATGTTTTACATTTTGGAAGTTATAGAGTAGCTGAATGTATAGAATGTGTTCTGCTTTAGGACTGGAATATCAAGACACCGTCTCCCCTCCTTCTGTTATTGTTATTAATATTATTAGCATTAGCTGGCATTATTGTAAGTCTATAAAAGACTTAAAGAATTGTTTTAGGCTGCCTTTTAGAAGGCAGTTTTGGAAAATGTAGGAACCTGATCTTGAGCTGCCCGAGGTTGATGTGTATCGCTGCACCGAGTTCAATAGATTTTAAGTGAGACTCAGTGTTAACTTTTTAGCTAATAGAGATAAAGAATAAGCTATTGATTCTTCTGACTAGAGGGAGTTGGGGAAAGGAGGAGCATGGGATGTGGTGAGTAAAGAAATCAAAGGGAAAACAAAAAAGAGACAAAGCTGTGTTTTATCATGGATCACCTTCCCAAATATGTCTGCCACCACCCTTGCTAATGGAAGCTGGTGTTAACCAGCGAGGAAGCAATTTATCTGTGAAGGAGCAGAAGTTCAGTCTTGGGCATCAGCGCAATAATGCATCAGGGTAAAATACTTGTATTTATAGATCTCTCTAGACCTTGGCTTTATTAAATCAATGAGCACCCTTTTAGTGCACAAAGATGAAGAACTGCAAAATACATTGGATGTAAGAACTCTAAATCGATGTGGTTTGTAGGGCATACTTTAGTGAAATGGCAACTGAGGGCATTTGGCTCCCTTCTGTGCAAGAGGACACTATGTTTTATTAAGAATAGGGATGCCTAGTGAGTTACCACAGTTACCTGCACTGGATACACTCTGTTTTATTTCTGCCAAAGGATAAACGTGGTCTCTGTTTTTTGAGTTGGAAGCTGGGAGACCTGGTAGAGGAGAAGGAAACTAGTCTGCAGATACTGACTTTAATGCTGTGCAGCATCCAAAGGAATGACTTATTGGGCAGCTGGTTGCTGAAATCTTTGTTCAGGGTCCACAAGGGAAAAGATTAATTTTAAGAGGTCTGGGGAGAGCAGAAACGAAAGAAGTGATGTGGTGATTTGTGACCAGGAGGGAAGAGAAAACCAGGTTTCCTTACATCCAACTAGAAATATTGATTGTTTAATAGCAATTCAGTGAGGAACTTTCTCTGGAAGACTGAGCATACTCTTCAAGGGCAAACCTGATGGATGTTCATATCATAAGAAGTGAGCAACTGAAAGGAGAGCTTAATCAGCCCTTCCAGGAAGGAAGCAATTGCTGTCCAGGAGAGGACAGGAAATTCAACAGAGGGCACTTGTGTTAAAAACACCAGCAAAGCAAGTAACTGAAATATTGGACTGGATTATGGTGGGTCTCCCCTAGAGGTGATACATTTCCATGACTGCAAGCTGCCATAAATAACCTCACAAGTTACAGAAATCTGAATGGCTCTTGGAAGAAGAGGAATATCTAAATAATGCCTTTCCAGGACTTTCCCATCTCACAAATGAGAGGAGACAGAACTGAAATGCTGGAACTGAATCATCAAGTGTTTGACAGAACTGACTCTGTAGGTTGTGTCCAGCAGAGCATGGGAATGCATCCTAGCAAGGGAGAAGAGACAGGCAGCATAAGTAAAGCCATCTCCAGCTTTCTCTTAACAGACTAAATTAGTTGGGAGGGCAAAGCAAGAGGTAATACTCTAAGGGCAAATGTGGTGAAAACTGGGAACTCATAGGTTATGGGTAAGTTGCAATAATGCAACTAAGACTGCAGAGAGCATGCAATTTCTTATACACCACTGAGAAGTGTTGGTAGGAAGACCAAAACCAAAATTTGTCTTTTCTCATTAATTAACGGAGACAGCGTGGACTCATTTTCCTGAAAGGAGCATGAACAGGAGCAAGGCAGGCAGAGCAGGCACTGACTTCTCGGGGTGCTGCTTTAAGAAAGCCTCTGGGTCCTGTTTTACAGTTACTGGTAAAACCCTGAATCTTGAACACAAAAGGGACACTGGTGGGGACCTCCTGGAGACAGCCAAGTCTAGCTACCAAACAAGACGAGTTCATTTTTAAGCATCTGCTGTAACATGTGGAAAGAGAAGTCATGGTGATACAGGAATTCAGACTGGGGGACACGTACTGGAGATTTTGTATCTAGCACATGGTAAATAATTCATTTCTGAAGTATAGGTAATGCTTTTCTAATAAAACAGCACTGCACCCACCATGAGATAACTCCGGTTTGGAACTCCCTACTTTTTGAAATGAAATGTGATGGAGCGCACAGAACACTGATGCTTGCCCTTAATGTTAGGAAACAGGGAGGACAAAGAGTGTGTGTGTAAATGTACGCTGTAGCTCTGCATGCAAGAACTACCAGCTGAACAAGCCAGCATGGCTAAAGTTTCAATCTCCCTAATTTGTGATTTATACACCTCTACTTTATGGTCTTGATAATGCCCATAAAAATGATCATTTTTAACATCTGTAAGACAACAGTTTCAATGTGGGCTTTTATAATTGCCACACTTTAGCAATGGTATATTGCTGTCCAACTAATCATCTCTAAGCACTTAATAAACATGGATGAATTTGATCTCCAAAGAACTGATCACTAATTACAGCTGACTGCAAGAAGTGGCCATTTAAAAAAATATTTGTTTTTTTTTTAAGAGAAAAAACATCAAAGTCAGAGAAAGATTGTGATTTATTCACAAGAAATTTCTTGTAGGACTGTGTTGAAAGCTCAGGTCTTGTAACTCCTAGTCTAGTGGTTTGACTACAAAGCCATCCCTTCTCACTTCATGTACTTTCACTTTATAAGTGGATGTGGGTGGTATAGTCACAGTACAAACGCACCCATTTTCTTTTTTCTGTCTCTCTGACAATGGGCAAGCTGCACAGGTAGCAGGTTTTTCGTGTGTCTGCTCTCCTGAGCTTTTTTCTGAGGCACGGATGGGCAAAGGCAATTTAAAGCTGACTTCATGATCCAGAGGTTTTGAGAACTGGGATTTATGACTTGTTCTTGCTATCTGCAAAAGGCTGTTAGAGCTAGTGTTCTTTGGTCTTCTGCCCTCTTCCACTTTGAATGAGTGTGGTTCCACATCTCCAAGAAGACACGCTATCTCCTGAAAGCTGCCACTCCACCTGGCTTTCCATAGGGGTTGGAGTACTGGAACAGCACATAGCAGGCTGAAGGCAACTGCAAGTACCCGCTTTCTCCTGCATTCAGCTTATATGCTGTTAAAAACAGAAACTGGAGAAAGCACTGGTATCCTTAGTTTGTAGAGCTAGTGGTTAAAACAGATCTACAGAAGTGGCACTGGAAAACAGTTTTTCTTGAAGCTGAAAAATGCAGGACAGCCTATTTGTGAAGTGCCATGGCTGAGTGGCCCATTGCAACCATGTTTGTAGCTAAAGACTTCTCTGATGAAAGGATGGAAAATGCTCTAAGCTACAGCAAGCTCTGTATCAGAGGAAGGTGAACAAATGAAAGAAAATGCTGGATGTGATGGGCAGTAACAAGGACTAAGTCAACCAACTCTGTGAAGAAAAAGAACTGTTATCAAAAAACAGGAAGCTCATTTCAGATAGTGATGTGGCCCTTGACAGTACCAAAAAAAATGTTAGAGAACACACGACCATGAAATTATTTTCTAGTCAATAGTAAGAAAATCTCGTGTCCTGCTGGTTTCTGAAAATCAAAGTAGTGAAACTGTGGGTTATGAAATTTAGATTGGATATTAGGAAAAAATTTTTCACTGAAAGGTTTATCAGGCACTGGCCCAGGCTGCCCAGGGCAGTGGTGGAGTCCCCATCCCTGGAGGGATTTCAGAGCTGTGTAGATGAGGTGCTGAGGGACATGGGGTAGTGGGGACTTGGCAGTGCTGGGTTAATGGTTGGACTTGGTGATCTCTTCCAACCAAGGCTGTTCTGTGATTCTATGAAGTTGACTGTAAAAGATTTCAGTTTTAAAGAATTTGTCTGAATTGGCAGTGATTATTATAGGCAAAAATATATAAACTTGATAGTATTCATAATGGAATTATATTGATTCAGTTTGAGAAATGGATTCTTTTACTCCAGTTATTAAATGCTTTATGACTGCAAGCAATTATAACTACACTACCTAATGCAAAAATTATCTTCTAAAAATATTCTCCCACATCTGTGGAAAAACGAGTTTATTTCAATCCATAGGAACATTTCACACACATTATGCAGTTTGAAGAACCCAAACATGTTATGTATGGCAGATTCAGATCTTTATATTTCAGATGTGAAACTTTTAGGCTGAGGGTAGTGGAGACATGGGTGAGTTTCTGTTAGCAGAAACAAAACTTCATAAATATGAAAACTTAGCACATTTTTGTAAGATTTGGACTTTTTGTAGCGCAGATATATATTGAGGATTTTGAAATGTTAGGGGGAAAATGCTATTAACAGAATATTGGTAGAACTTTTGGTTAGGTTTCTTTTAAACGGGTGTCAGCATATAAAATAGGCATGGAATATTTAAGTTCAACTCTGGTACAAGTACGGTAAATGATCAAGTGCAGCACGAGTTTTTGTTGGTACAGCTTTTTGGCTGGAAGGTATCTAAAACTCAAAATAGAAGTAGGCTCACACCTGATATTATGACATTTGCTTTCAAGAAGTATATATTTCAACATACACGTGGAAAAGACATAAAAATGCTACAGTCCATCGGAAATAGGTGAAATGAGAACCTGTGCGTAATTATAGGACGAGAATGTAAAAACCCCACAGAATTCACTTAGCCTGAATTAAACTTCTACGTGCTGAGTTTTTTGAAGGTGAGATGAGCTCAGCAGTGACAACGATGACAGGTGGTGGTGCCAGTGGTGGTGAGGAGAGCCATGTCATTTCATGCTCATTTATCATCATCTGCATGGACCCTGAACACCATGCCAGAAGCAAGCAGAGATCCAAGAATAACCTATCCATTGGCCAGTGGTGGATGTAGTTATAAAATGAGTGGTCCAAAAATGCCAGCTGAAAGGGACAGGTGAGAAACCAGGTACTGCAAGGAAATAGATAAATACACCTCCGCTAACAGTGGCCTTCACATTGCAAGAGTTTTTGTTTTTTTTTACGAGAATGAAGGGCTTTATTTTCAGTGTGTTCTTTGTGGGAAGAAAAGGTATTTTATTATTTTTTTTATTTTTCCAGAATGCTTTAAAACAAAATCAGTTGTGTCAAGAAACAGCTGATAAAAGCCAGTAGTGATCTTGACAAACCGCATCTAAACCAGTGCCATTTCCACCACCTTTTTTCCTCCCCACTTCCCTCATGCCGGCACCTCAAACTTGCCAACTGCACCTGAGGAGTGGTAATTGTATGTCTCAACCTTTTATCACCTAAATCCAGAACAGAAGGAAATAAATGTGAGCCAGAAAGTGTAACCGAGTGTGGAAACCTGAGAAAAGTTTGGAGACAGGAGCTCAGGAAACTCGAAATCAGAGCTTTGCTTGGCATAAGTTTTATTCAGCATGAAACATCATTCTGTAGTTTAAATTTCCGCTTTTAAATCCGAATGTGCAATGTAGAATTTGACCTTTGCTCATAAAACATTATGTTAAATTCGTCGTTGTAAGACCTAGTGTTCTACCTAGATTGAACTGTCAGAATAGTGAAGCAAACAAAAATGGAAGAAATAACCTCAACCCTTGGTCCTCCCTGCACTCCCTGCCCCCCAGAAACCTCCAAACCAAACCATCTCCTCATTGCAGGCTAAAGCAAGAAAGCTACTTGATTTTCTGGTGTTCTTTACCTATAGCATAATTGATTTCTGTGGCACAATACACAAGTTGAAAGTGCACAGCTAGCCTGAGAGCAAGTGTTTGACACATGTTCAGTGAAGATGGCAGTGTTGTAGTACATCAGGATTCAATTGCTGTTGCGTTAAGGTATAATGCAGCCCAGATGACTTTTAGTGGAGTAGTGCATATTAAAAAAAAAAAAAAAAATCATCAAACAATTCTTTCATACCTATTTTATTTAATTTAATTTCAATAGTTTACATACATCAACTACAGAATCTACCAAGACTGCATCTTCTTTCAATTTAAATATTCTTGGTCTTTATTACTGTATAATATAATCAGCTTTCTCTTCACCCACAAAAATAACAAACAGAGACAAAAAAAGTCTATGATACGGTAGTGTACTGGTAGTTTTCACCCCCATATTACTGCAAAAGAGAGTGTTGTTTTGATCGGTGTATGAAGGGTTCCTGGAACACAACATTCTCCAACATGATGAAAGCTTTATTAGTTTTTATCCCATTTAAAGAAGATACAGATGTATACGCCATCTTTTAAATGAAAGAACCAACACTCCACACCCTAAAAAGAAACAAAAAACAGTCATAACTCCATGCCTGGTGCAGCTGCATGTCGCATATGTGCTTTGTCATGGAGACCAAAGAACAATATGTGTGTGTATATATATGTATACACACAGAGACAGTTTTGCAAGTGAGAAGTGAATTGAATCAAGAGCATAGAGCTGGTTAATCACCTGTTGTGGAGGTGGTTGCTTTGGTAGGCTCTCCTGAAGGAGGATTCAGGTAGGTTCAGTTCTTAATTCATGCAACACCTGTAAGACAAGACTTTGGCCTGAGAATGAAACATGAACTATCTGTGGCAGAAGATGGCTACTCTAGCTTGGTTCTCTAAGTTTCTAACAGCAGCATCGAGGCAATGTTCAAGTCAGTTTAGGCCCACGTACATATATGGCCACTCTGGTCGAGTAGTACCATGTGCAACATCTCATCTGATTTTCTTCTCTGAGGAATGAGTCCGCATTGTAGAGCTGGGTGTTGTGTCCGTGCCAACTGTCAACCTCTTAAAGTCCACTTTCTGCACTTTGCTTCACATCCCGGAGCTGCCTCAGAGTGTGGCACGTTCCTATGCAGGTATGTTTGCCTTCAGGTCGCTATGCTTTATCGTGACATTTAGTTTGGAGTCA
Source organism: Podargus strigoides (assembly GCA_028020825.1). Taxonomy (NCBI): domain Eukaryota; kingdom Metazoa; phylum Chordata; class Aves; order Caprimulgiformes; family Podargidae; genus Podargus; species Podargus strigoides. Next base: position 8,606,264 of record CM051623.1, on the reverse strand, counting down.
TGGTGCACAGTCATATGTGACAGCTTATGATGAAGCCTTTCTAGAAATCTGCAGGCTTGAAGAAGCTATTTCATGTTATTCTCAGACCACATGGAATAGTGAAGAGTTCACTACTTGCAGATTTCTAACATAGAGTCAGCTGCTTTGAGCAAACATATGTATGCACACAGTGCTGAACTGATTATAGCTCTTGGCAAATCTCTCCTGGAAGAGAGCTGGTGATATGTCACTGTAACAATGATGAAGATGCAGTCCATCAAGTATAGAAATGAGATTCAATTTGGCATAATTAAAGGATTGGAGAACTCAAATACAGAAGAACATATTTAAAATGTATAAATAATATGTGGAAAAATATGAAGGGCACAAAAATGCCATAAAATAAGTGGAAAAATGTAATATAAGTTGCAAATGTCTTTGGAATGTGTCTACAATAAGTGCAAAATGGATCAGTCTAAGTTAAGACGCTTTTTTATTGCCAATAAGAAAAACATTATTAAAGAGCTGGTCCAATATCAAAATGGCATTTTAAAAGCATACAGTTACCTGTATATAGTTTTTATTAGCTTTCAAGTTTCTTCCATTGAGTTGTTAATGGTCTTTTTAAGAATTATGGCCCTGTAAGTGAATGGTTCATGGTGTCAGTACTTCTGCTGTTCTGCTTTGTGCTGCTATATAAAAATAGATATTTTTTTTCCCCCAGCAAATATCTGGTTTTATTTCCCTGTCATGTTTTAATAGAAATTTTTGAGGGAAGAAAAATATTAAGCAACAACCAAAAAATCAAATGAAAATGCAACCTTTTTATATTGAGCTTATGGTCAAATAAAAGGCTATTGTGAAGAAAACACAATATTGTATAAAAGCTTTTACCTGTAGTACTGCTATTAAAATGACTATCGTAACGGTACTTGCTCATATTGTACCTAATAACTGCTGTAATTACTTCCTCTGAGGCCTCTTGGCCTCTTTATCTTATGCATTAAGCTGCAGCTAAAAAATTCCTAGTCTGACTATTTGTCAGATAGAGCTCTGTGCATGGCTTTGCATCCAACTGAATCAAGTGCTAAGCTCTGGGTCTGAGTACAGCAAGGACCCCACCTCTTCTTGTCAACCCCAGGAGATGAAATTCTGTGCTCTGAGACCTAGATTTCACTTCTTTCCCCTTTGTCTTTCCCATTTATTTATTAGATTTTTTTTCCTCCCTTTTTTCCCCATTTTCCCCCTCTGCCTGGAATCCTCTTCCTCTAGATAATGGTTCAAAATGGATGGTTAAACTAGGAGTCCCACGCTGAAAAAATAACATGTCTTCATGATTTGCATCCTCTTTACTTGTTTCCTCATCCATTCTACACATCAACCTCCTGGCTGTAGTTTTCACTTTTGGTATTGTACCTTAGATTTTTCAGTGGGAAGTGTTATATGTTTGTGCTGTAAAGTGCTGTGGCAAAAGGCAGTACTATTAAATACCTTTGGAGTTGGAGATCTATTTGTTCTTGTGAGCACAAATGATAGACTTGTGATAAAATGTTTAGAAAAAAGATGCAAAAGATCTGATACTTTTCCCTGACAAAGTGAGGCTCCATTTTTTTGGAATCCCTGTTTGAAGCTTTGTGAATAGGTTTATTTAAATGTTGTAGATTGAATCAGGTCTTTAAGTCTGCCTTTGAGCTGTGCTTACATGGTTACACTGCATTTTGCTCCAGAACAGGTCTAGTTCACATAGGGCATCTGCAGTCGGTTGCGTGGTAGCGATGCTGCCTTCTGTATGCATAAGTCCCAGCCTGCAGCATTGAAACTTCTTGCTCATCAGATAATTAGTGTAAATTCCTCAGCCACTTCCATCTCAGTTCTAAATTACTCTGTGCCAAGCACCATGTTGACTTTGATGTCCAGAGCTGTGCCAGACTTGAGAAGTTGAAGACTGCCATTTCTACTTCACACTGAAAACCAGAAACCAGCCCTGGGCTGTCAATGTGACAGCGTAGCCCCAGGCTCCCTTGTTTGCCTCTTTCTCCATCTGGTGTGGTACATGGTGTGGCTTACCTCCTCTTTCATAGCTAAAGATCTTTCTTGAGGCATGGAAGCAGCAGCTCCACAATCCTCCTCAACCAAGGGGTGCAAAATGATGTGTCCTAGAGCCCTGGCCAGGAAATTTGGATTTCTGACAGCTCATAGGCTAAAAGCTCTGTGTTTTGGGTTTTGTTTTCTTACTTTGTTTTTTCAGTGGTTCCTGTCATCTTTATCTTCAGTTATGTTAAGTGGCTTCGATGGGACTTGAATCTGTTTCCAGGGTTTGGAACCATCAAAGGGTATTGTGATGGCCAGTCATACATTTGCATCTGCTTTTCTGGTTTGTCTTATGACTTATTAGTGACTGAAGAATAACAGATCTTGATTGTCCCAAGGTTATCTTCTCTTTTTTCTGTCTGGGTGGCGACGTACAGTTGAGGTGTGGTTTGGAAGAGAGGGGGAAGAGCTGATAAGTGACTGCTCTAAGGCTGCATAGTGGTTATGATCTGATCGTGCCAGTTAATGAAACACCTCCAGGTTATGCGGCTTGGAAATCATCGGGGCAGGAAGGAGATAAGGCTATTAGCTGAAGGATTTGTCTATGGGACCAAAAATACTGATAAGAGCAGCTGGCTCTCCTACTACAGGGAGACTGTTGATCATTTCCTTGTGACAGAGAATAATTTTTCCTGTATATGGCAGTGCACAGCTGATCGTTTTCATATTTAGCACTTCACTTCCCCCCCCCCCCTCAATACAGTTAACTTGGTTAGGTGGACTGGTGATTCAATCTGGCAAATGCTTTTGATTAAAATCAATGAATAAAATTATGTTGGCAAGCAGAATGCAAAGCACACAAGCTTTTTAGGCTGTAAACCGGGGGTCGGTGGATGAGTTGTTTGTAAAAGCAGTGGATAAAAAATGCTGGACAATTAAAATCATTATACATTAAAATGTTGACGGTGCGGTAGCATGAGAAACCTTTTTAATAGAAGTATGCTTGAGGCATAGTTTGTCTACGGTCTAAACACATTAAGCATTTCTGGAGAAACGTGCTGATGTGGACATTTAGGATGCAGCATGATGCACTGATACTGAACCAGAGCTTGTTTAATGTGAAAGCATGGAGAAAATAGAAGACGTGTGCAATTTGTATAGCTTCTGGAAAAATCTTTGTCCGATTTAACTTGGCAAAGCTTCCAGTCCTCAAGCAAAAATCTAACCCAAAACTCAACCTGTAGTGGACATTTTTAAAATATCTAGAACTTTAGGCTATGGTAGTAAGAAATTGAAATGGTTTTATGTACTGGTTCTTACAAGAAGGGTACATATTCGGTGCCTAAAACTATATGTAAACATTTTAGTATAAAGTGAGTATCCTTGATGTCATGAGGTTTCTTGGCATATTTAAACCAGTCCATGTATGGAAACATACAAAGATGGGAGCTGAAAAGGGAAAAAGAAAACCCAAATCACCTACAGCAAACAGGAGGATTGCTGGAAGGCATCCATCTGGAGAGATGGGTAGGCAGCTCCAGCCTGTTTGCCGGGCATTACCTCTTACATATAAGACAGCACAAAAACTGCTGGTGAAACAGAGCTTTAGTTGAGAGAACATGGATGTGAAGGGACTCCAGGAAAGCTATATATAACTCTGGAACCAGAGGTCTGAAAGGATTTTAAGCATCTTGTGGAGACAATATTATTACTGTGAGTTTGTGGACAACTTGTGGCTGTGGCCATTAGGTACCAACAAAGGATTTAGGCTAACCCACTGGACAGTGCTTAGGTTGGGCTGTTGGCTCAAGCAGCCTATGTTAATTGTCTTGTCTCCTCCATTGAGGAGACAGGTCAGAACAGGGATTTCTTACAACTGACATGCTGAGCAGAGAGCTGATAGGAGTTGGTGAGTACAAGGCTGTACCCTAAACCCCTCTCTGTTTTGGTGCCAAGTACTTCATTCACCCTCACTGAGGGTGACAGAGCACTGGAACAGGCTGCCCACAGAGGTGGTGGTGTCTCCTTCTCTGGAGACATTCAAAACCCACCTGGACACAATCCTGTGTGACCTGCTCTGGCAGGGGGGTTGGACTAGATGAGCTCCAGAGGTCCCTTCCAACCCCCATCAGTCTGTGATTCTGTGCTCTTCAGGTTTCACTGCTCTGACCTGGGTTACAAGGTCTCATGTCATGCAGCTTAGTAGTTGGAGGCTGTGGGAAAAACACAGTTTATTGTAAAGTATATCAAGAATTATCAATGCAGAAATTAGTGATCTCAACTTGGTCAGGCAATTTCCTGCTCTTCTTTAGGCTAGAGAAGTGCGTTTCAATTGCCTCTGCAAAACGCAGCAGTGTGGACAGGATGGATGAAATGTTGCTCCTCTTCAAACTGAGATCGGGCTGTGACTTGGCAATGAGAACCTTCTCTTATTGGAGAGGAAGGTAAGGTTAATAAAAAATTAAGTTTCTGAGATCTCAGGTAGATACTTTTTCATTTTCTTCAGTTCAGCCCCTGGTTCCCATTTTTACTTGGCACTTGAGTCTCTCATCATAAAGAGCCCTTTTTATACTAAAAATGTGAAACCTTTGGATTTCACACCATCTTTTCGACTCCTCTGTGGTTTCCCCCAGTTGCCCAGGTAGTAGCGTTGCTGCCCAAGTTTTTGCTCTTCAAAGAGAACAGTGCTGTCCCACACAATGAAATCATCTCTCACTGCCTCGTGGGTGCTGTGGACTTCCAGCAAGGTATAATCCCTTTCCTGACATGTGAGTCTCATTAATTGGGTTAACAAGATGCTATCTGCGCTCTGTACTCATGTAAATATAACCTGCTAGTAAAGATCTTAATGGCACCTGATATATCACACTGCCTTTACATCTATCAAGAGGTACCACTGCAGGAGTCACTTCCAAAAGCAGGTTGTGTTCTCAGTCCCATGGGTCCCTTTATAAGCTGTAAGAAATGCTGGTGGTCAAGGCCAACCGTTCAGATGTCTTTAAAGTGTCCCACCGGTGACCGAAAATCACTTTGTCAAGATGACAAATGGCTTGCACATACCCCATTCACCTTATAGTTTCACTCTCATGTCAGCTTCGTTTACTTGTCAGAGGCAGGTATTTTTTTTACTTCCAGCAGTGCAAGTGGGGCAGGGGAAAGGAAGGAGTGAAGGGAACACAGGCTGAAGAAAAATCTGCTTGTATGGCTTCTATTCAATGTATTATTGTAGTTGAGATTCACAAGCTTTGGACACGGCAGAATCTGTTTGTTTGTACATGTGCAAAACAGAAAGAAGGGAATTTGCTTTTCAGAAGTGAGAAGTGTCCCTGCAGGGCTACGATTATGCAAAAACTTGTTTTAACCACTGGATTTTTCAAGCAGAAAGTGGTTGTGTAATATTAGTTTCTTACTTTGGACAACAAACTTCTTTCCAGAGCAACATTTAAAAATAACTGTTTAATTAACTGAGTCTACCCAGTACACAGGGCATTGTGCATGTGTTTGCGTTGAAGAGCTTGGATCGAACCTCTGAACTCGCGTGGGTGGTTTCATTAACGGCAATGGTATTGTCATGTGGCTAAGTGATCACTGCTGTGCATGAGGGCTGCTACATCTCACCCAAAAGCAGTGAGGGCCAGGCCACAAAATATGGTCAAAGTCAGCTCAAGGACTGTGAAAGTGACTTTGACAGCTTTGACTTTTAGTTTCCTCTCAATGACTTCCATATTGCTTTTGCTTGGTTCACAAGTCAAAATACACTCTTCCCCCTAGTAGCTACAGCATTGGCCGAAGTTTTGAAAGTCAAACTCTAAACTTAATTTGACAATGTGGTTGATCACCACAAAGGAAAGCTTATTCCACCTTCCTTCTTTGCATCTGATGGAAGCTTTGCATCCATTAAAAGTTTGAGTAGATATGCAGTAGAAACACACAGAAATGAGATGTGTCAAATAAAATACCATTGTGGCATAAGTTTTTTCTGACTAAGTTCTCCCATGGCCTTGAGCCTTCTCTCACTGGCACCAACTGGATGAAGCCTGCTTGAGGATGACTTCTGCCATGAGCTGTCCGTGACTTAGGATTTCTGGCTGCCTCTCTAAGATGTTACTAGCACAGAGCAGTTGCAACAAAAAGGAGTAAGCCTCTGTGAGTTGAAAGCAGCATTAAAAGACCCCAAAAGCTCTTGGCTCCTTCAAGGAGTCCTGGCTGAAACACTCTTGGTCCTTGTCTCTTCCTGCTCTTCTCTGTACAGACTGACAAGCTGGGGACTGCCCCTTCTCTCTGCAGACAGCTGTGAATAACCTCTTTTTTTTTTTTTTTTTTCTAATACCACTGTGTAGCACAGGCAAGATCACGTAAGAAAACAAATGCGGGGTCAGTGCTCAGTTTACTTGCAAGTTCATTAAAACAGCAGTGTCTGGAGGCCTCTTGCATACTCTTGCCTAAATAATTTTATAATAGAAAACAGACTCTTGTTGCTTTCTTTTGGGCTACTATTTTTATTTGGTTGTTGTTCCTCAAGCGTTTTGGTACTAGTTCAAAACTTGCTTCAATTAAATGAAGAGGGTGGTGGTTTTTTTGGTGCTTTCCAGTTTAAAAGATGTGCTACTACTGTGAAACTTCTAGGAGCCCTCTGGATTACGAAGATGGGATTGACAGGGATTTTCCTGACAACATAACATTAAAAAAACAACTTGTAGATTAAAAATTTGGAAGAAAATGAAAAACCTTCCCCCTTCCCTCCCCCAGCTGAGATCTCCTGTTGCTGCTTCTGGCATGCATCACATCTTTGAGGATACAGTATCATGAGAAAACTGTCACTTGGTGATGTATTAGGGTAATATATCATGAGAGCATCATTTCTTTAGAGGATATGGGCAGTAAAAGACATGATTCGGGCCAGACAGAGCAGCAGGGGACCTGGCTTTTTTTTCTTCCCTTTTCTTTAATCTAGCCCTGTTTTTGTCTTGTACAGAAGTAAGTTTCTTCATGGGATATGACTTGTTGCAGAGTAAGTTAGGAGGCCCATTGGGCTTTTTAAACTCTTTAAGAAGTACATGGCCTCAAGGGCTGCTTTGTTCAAAGTTTTTTAGAACAGGCTCAAGCCCAAAGCTGGAGAATTTGCCACTGCCTAAATCTCCAGTGTAAGGGTCGTGTAAGCAGACTTCAGACAGAGAAGGCAATAAAGATGCAATGACAGGTAACTATTGCTTGCATAATGTATTTGTAGGTTTAGCCCATCAAAATGTGATGAAATTATATTTATAATAAACCAGTCAATTCATCTCTTAAATAAACATCAAATCAAGTTTTAATTCACATTAGTAGAAGAAAAAGTACTATCAGTCAGTATTTGGTCTGTAATAGAAGATACAGTTATCTCATCCAAAAATAGGAATTCTGAACTGATGGACTCAGATTTTGATGTTGGTTTTGTTTGGTTTTGTTTTTTATTTGTATTCCTGGTTTTGTTTTTCTCTCAATAACGTCTACTGGAAAAGAAGCTGAACACAGTCTATAGGACTAGCATGGCAGTAGTTCAGAAACAAAAGTATTGTTTGGATGCTCTTTTGATGGGACTGAGTTAATTTTTGAGATGGGACAGAACATGACACCTTGGCTTGATGTAAAATTTGTTGAATTCAAATGATTCAATCATTTATTTTAAACCTTTGGCACAATCTGTATTACCCTCTGTGAAATGAGCTTGATAATTCATCAGTGTCATGTTCAACATTTTTTTGGGTTAGAATTTACTGTAGGGTGTTTTCAGACCAGTTTGGCTTGGGGCTGATATGAGTAAACTCATCCTTCTCCAAGCCAGCCTATGGCATTTAAGGGGGGTCAGCAGAGCATCATGCTCCAGGAACTAATACAGCCAGGGCAGTGATCTGACTCCAGCTGTGTGCAGGTGGCCTCTAGATCAAGCTAAGGTGGTGGAAGATTTTATGGCCCTCAGCTGCCTTTCCCATCCTTGGGAGAGAATTCTGCCCTATCGGCTTCAGTCAGGGTAAACTAGGCTGGACCACGCTTTCAAGATCGCTCATTTAGCTCAAAATGAGTTGGGCAGTGATCATCTGAAAAGTTTTGCTGGCTGATCTGAGTGACTGGGAACATCCAGCAAAGGGTAGATCATAAGCTCATAGGGCTGGGCCAGTGAACTGTAACTTTTTCCAGCAGCACGGGTACAGGTTTGCATCCTGAGCTTCAACTTGACAGGTATTGCCTGTGGCTACTGTTTTCTTAGGTATTGGCATCAGATTTAGGTGACAGATAATTAATGAGAATTCTTTATTGACAAAGTAGAAAAAAACATTATTTTTTTTTTTTTTTTATTTAAAACCATTTAAAATTAATGGGAAAAGCAGTGAATTTTAAATTCACGCATCTCATGAAATGCAAAGGTGTGGTCTTCTACGAGAACCCCAGTGTGTACCCCTTCCCTTAAACCTGGCTCCTGGATTACTATAGGTAGTTTTTTGGACTATAGTACAAACTGTTGGGAACCTGTGAAGACCATGTGTCTTATTGCTAGAAGACCATCATGCTATGCTGTTGACAGGTAAAAAGCTTTGCCTTTAACTTTGCAGCTGAAGATCTCTCATCCAAAGTGGCACTTGGAGGTTGAGGTGGACGCATGGACTTTGAGAGCTAAGTGGTCTGGCTTTCTCACTGGCTTAATCTGCAGTTATGGTCATTTCGTCTGGCTGTGTCTTTGTCAATAAGCTCACTGGAGCAGGGAGGCAGTCCTACAATGTGCTTATGCAATGTCTGATGTAATGGGACCCTGATCCCAGCTGCAGCCTCAGCAGTTGCATTAATGCAAACAAATGTAAGAGGAAGAAAGTGCTTTCTTTTCACCACATAGAAGTGCAGCAGGCTGCCGTCAGGGAGTGTTGGGATGGCAGCAGGCCACCAAGGTCACTTTCCTCATGCTGGTGAACATCATTAAACAGAGTGGAAAAAAAAAAAATCAGTCTATAAGGGGTTGTGAATGATGTGTCCTGAATGACTTGCACATACTCATGTCTTCCTCACAGCGGTGGGGAATACCCATTTGCAGTGAAATTCAGTGTCATCTTTCAGCCAGGCCTTTGTTTTAATTTCCTAGGGAGTGGGGAGAGCTCAAATTATGAAGGGGGTGGTTGATGCTGGCTGAGCATCACCGCAGGGAGTGCTGCAGCCTCCTCCCTGCTTGCCCTCAGAGAGGCCAGATAAGCTAAAGAGATTATAGGGATGAGGGGATAAATCTGAGGCCACTGTGTGCTCTTCTCAAAAAAGGAAAAAGAGACTCTCTGGACTGAACAGGCATATTTTGTTCCTGATGAAATACCATCATTTGCATCTAATGCAATTCATGCTGAAATCATGGTCATGTGCCACGGGCAAGGACCTAATGCTGAAAGTTTGGAAGCAAATGTTTGGCTTCACTCCTGTGAGTCGTCCCATTGAAATTGAAGACATGCTTAAAATAATAGGACTTTTCTCTCTGTGGGGTGAAGTGTGTGCCTTGGCTTTTGCAGGTTTATGTAGGTAAACAGAGAGAACTGTATCATTTTGCAGAGAACACACATTATTTCATAGGGAAATATTTTTTCCACCTTGAATCGAAAAACACATGTAGTGTCCTAAACTACTTTTGTTATTGTACCCACAAAATTTGTTTTTGCAAGGAAAAAAAAAAAGAACAACAGATAATTGGAGGGGAACAAGGGAAATGAGACCTTTTTTCTCATCTCCCTTGATGGTGGTTTGAAATATCTGCAAACTTTTCATCTTGGGGAGCGGTGTCTTCTCCCTGAAGCCAAATTGTGCTGCTCTTGCTCAGGCAGAGAAATGCTCATGGAAAACAGCAATCAAATCTGCCAATTAAAGGGAAGTTTGTAAATCGGACCCAAGACACCAAATTCCAGGCAGGAGTGCCAAAGGAACAAGGGTGGTAGTTTCAGAAAGCACCTCAGGATTTGTCTAGACCATGAGTTATGCATATGTCTGAGCCCATTCTCGAGTTCAAGTTGGCCCAACATCAGGGTTGTTGGCACATAAGCGTAGGTGCAGGCACACGCTTGGGAGCCTGGTGCTCCCAAGCTTTGCTAAGGGACAGAATCTGTGGCCAGCACTGGCCCAAACCTTTGCTCCTGTGGCCTGCGTGGACTGAGCGTGGCTCCATGCACACTTGAGAGGATGCTCTGGCTGTGTGCAACATCTTCCAGAGAGCCAGCAGCATGGCCAGGGAACGTGCAGGTCGTGGCACGTGGCGTGCTCCGACTTGTGTTTGAGCCTCCCTATGCTTTGCAGTAAAGATGTTGCCTAAGTGACCTGAGTGCACTTGCTTTATTAATTTTAAATGGCTCTTTCTTTTCCCAAGATCATACACGCATGTTTGAAAGCTGCATCCCAAGTTCCCCAGGGGTAACTTTTGCCATTGTTTGAAAATTGTTGTTTTGGTGGATGATCTCACAGGCTTCTTCTGGCAGAAATTTAAGGACACTCTGAACTACTTGGTGAGGAGTCCTATAAGAGTTATTAGTGAGACTGTGATGAATAATGGTAAAAATTAACGTTTTCAGGATTAGCCATTAATGGTAGCTCATATTTCTACCTAATCTGTCCCTGTTGCCATTATTATTTTTCTCTCCACAGCCTTTTTTTGGTTAAATGAAAGTTTAAGCAACGTTTTTCCTATTCAGTATAAATAGTTAATAATGTCAGGATATCAGAAAGGCAGTGTGAGCCTCCTAAAAGCATTTTCAATACATAAAAAGAAAATAAAAAAAAAAAGAAAAAAAGACTCTCACAGTGGAAATCTAGCCCCCTGAGAAGCCACATCTGCAAGGTCTTCAGCACCCAGCTGTGACAGCACAACAGTGGGCTTGGGGTACTGCTGATGTAGGCTCCCCTTGGTACAGCCCTGAAGAAATGGACTCCTGACTTTTTTTTTTTTACTTTTTTTTCCTTTTCCAAGCCAAATCCAGGTCGAAAGGAGCCATCCTCCTGGTGGCTGCTGTGAGCCGGCAGGAGCCCAGTGGGGAACCCTGTAGAAAGCTGGCTGCGGCTTCCAATCTGTGGTTTGGCACACGTCCTCTCCAAGACCTCTGCCAAATAGTCAGATTTCTTTTTAGTGTTTTTTTTCCTTGTACTTTTCATGTTGGCATTTTATTTAACTGTACCACATGAGTTTAAGGCCGTTAGTTTGATATATTTTGTCTCCAGAATGGGCTATTTTGTGTGGAGTTCTTTGATGGAAGGTAAAAATACGAGGTGTATGTGGAAGGTGAACAAATTGCGTTGAGAGAAGGTTGTAGTAAAGGTAACATGAAGCAGTAACACTGGTGTTAGGTCTGGTTAGTGTATCTACTGTATGGGAGTTTAACATCAGCTTTGCACGCCAAGTTAAAGAAGAGACTTTTGGTTCCCACTGGCAAAGCGTGGGAGGGGAGAAACATAAGCACCCAACAAAACTTTCTGATCTTCCCCCAAACACATTTAAAAGTGAGTTCTCCAGCAGTTGGAGAGCACAGGAGAGCAGTCTGGGGTGATCCTCCAGCACTTTCCTAGATTTTCCTTTCCGAGGGAGTCTGGGATTCCAGCGCGAGCCCTTTGCCGCGCCGAGTGCTGACTGGGGAGTTGCGTCAGCTGTGGCAGCATTGTTCTGGATCAGCCTGACCTCTTTTAAAAAAATACTTATTTTTCCAACACTAATAAAAACCCTTAGATGAGGTTCTCTTTCTGTGTGTGTGCCTGAGCACTAAATTAAAAAAAAAAAAAAAAAAAAAAAAAAAATCCCAGATGTGAATCTATAAACCATCTGTTTAAAATAACCATTGTGCAGGACTATAATTAAAAGTTATTTATTATGAATCTTGGGATCCTATTATGGATTTTGACTGACTCCCAGGTTTCTGATTTAGCAAACAGTTTATGTATTTACGAGCCATGTGTCTCTTCTGCACTTCTCGGTGCCAGAGTGCATGTCCTTTAAACAAAAGGAACAAAAATCCCCTACCCTCCTATAACTGTTGGCTTCTGAATGTTGCTCTCTAAGAAGTTTTCTCTTAAGAACAGCAAAAATCAAAGTATTTGAGAGCTTTCAACAACTCCAGAGACGCTGTTGACAACACAGACAGAGGTTTGGTAATACAGCTCTCCTGCAGGCAACTACTTAGCAACTTTTTAAATGTATGGTTGGGACAAGTAATGAAATGTTATGATTACTGGGGGCAGGAGGAGTATATTTGGGAGGAAAGGATTTGTTGCTCAAGTCCATTTGCTCTCACCCTCTGCTTTGCCCTTGTGCAACGGGAGAGACAGAGGCAGAAAAATTGGACTGAGCAGATGGAGAGTACACATTAAGAGCAGTGTTTTGGACAACAGGGTGGAAGAAAGTAAAACTCATGGTGACAATTGTTCTTTGTTTTATCTTTTACACCCAGTGGGCCTAGGGGATCTGCACTGGATAATGCCTGACTGCAACAGACTAAACAATGATTTTACCAGCCCTATTTTATCTGCTGCTGTCCTATGATTGATCTACATGATACATTAACCCTTTCCTCCACATCTACTGGCCTAGTTTTCCACAATATCCAGCTGTGAGATAAAACAACAGGATTTTCAGAAAGAATGTCAGGGTCAAATCTGGTCCTAGAAGAAGCGAGGGGCACTCAGCTGTGCTTCCCTGGAGCTATGCTCATCTCTGTGTACTACAACAGGGATTTTGCTGTGAAGACTATGTCTTGTTATTGGCAGAGAAGGTTTCTGATTGATCTGGGCCAAACAGAAGACTTCTAGTTAGGAACGGTAACTAGCAAGTAGCTCCTGTTTGAAATACGTGTGTCAAGGTCACCCTTAGGAACGTTTCGTATCACTGACAAGAAGCAATTTGAGCCCAGAGGGAGGCAGCCGGTGCTTGGGTGAGAGGATAAGAAGCTGTCTGGGAAGCTGGGCTGCATAAGACATTTGCCCCAGGAGCCTCCTGGAAATTGGGGAACAAAAAGAAATATGGAGCTGTGTTCTACTTCTTGTCCCAATCCCTGCCATGTGCAATAATGATTTCTCCCTTTGAAGAGGGAGTCCGATGGGTAGCTGCCTGCTGGAGCCCCTGGTGTGGGTCCTGTCCAGCAAGGTTGGCCCAGGAGGTCACCATGCATCTCGCAGAGGTTCACAATGCGTGCTGCTGCTGGGTAAATCATTCTCCAAAGGAACATACCCTAAACTCAGTTTTGCCCGCCCTTCAAACCCGCTTTCGCCATGCAGAAGATTTTCCCATAGAGAAAGGTAACGGGACCACCAGGCTTATTAAATCTTTCCTTGAGCAAACTCATGAAAGAGAATGAGATCTTAGCAGAATCCTTTAAAATACAGACTGTGTGTAGACGATTTGATAAACTTGATTCTGTGCCCTTCAACAGGCTTTATGGGGGTAAAGTTTGGAGGCACTATGTTCATGTAAAAGGAATTGAGATTTCACCTTTCGCTCTAAAAAGAAGCTGTTGAGCCAGTTGCACTGCTGTGTCGTGGCTGCTTTGTGCCAGTCCAGAGCTACAGACCTGACATAAATTCCTCTTAATTCGCCAGTTAAATGGCATTTATGGTTGCTCTGCAATGCTGGAGTGATGCAGAGCAGCCAGCACATAGCAGTGACCTGGCTTTTTACAGTAGTCGTTTGTGTCCCTGCAGTTGTGCTTTAGGGCCTGATTCTCATTTGCTGATTTCACACAGGCTTGGTGAGAGTCCTCATTTAAGCACTGATAAGATTGAAGTGCCTTTATACCTCCCATCAGATCAGGCAGTGACTTTGAAGAAAATAAACCTCTGATTTTAGACAAAGAGCTGGAGTGTAATAAAAGCTGTGTGTTATCCTTCACAGGAACCTTGAATAAGGCCACAGGGAGCAAAAGAAAAAGAATGGAAGGTGCAGTTTCTTTCCCTTTAGTTTTATGATTTACATTTTTCTAGCCCTTTGATTTTTTGGTCTCTAATTAAGTCATAAGATTGGGTGAGGTGGGTGCTTGCGTCTAGTAAATGGCCACCTGTGTCACTTAATGAACTGAGCTACTAATTATAGGTGGAGGTCACTTCAGAGGGCTACTTTCAGTCAGGAATTTCAAGCAGCAAAATTTTACTGGAAGAAAGCCCCAAAGTATTTGTTTTCTGTCCTCATTTAAAGGCAGGGATAACCAATAGTGCTGATACCACATGGGGAAGCTGGGCTATAAATGGAATATTTCTCCTGCCTGCTGTTGCACATCCTCTAATGTGGTCAATGTGCTCTTTGGCCTTGGCCATCGCTGGCTTTTTGGGGTAGAAGGAGGACAGTGTAGTGTACGGTGATTCCGCCTGCTTGTGTTGTTCCATCGATTTTCAGCATTTTGGGCAGAGGTGTTAAAGTGCTCTCTTTTCTGGTATAGTATATAGTAGGCTCGTTTGAAGACCCTCTGGGTAGCTAGGTAATACTGCCAGCTAAAAAAGACTTTCAGCAGTGGCAAAGAGTTTAGTTTTCTCTGAGGCTGTTACCTTTCCCTCAGCCATCTGTCCTTTTGTCACCATGAGAAACAATTCTTGAGCTGTGCAGTTCATGGGGAAGCACTTCAAGACCCTAGGGGTATTTTAACAAGTACATCATGTAGTTAGTTTTTCATTTAAGTAAAGTCGATTTCTTCAGTGGGGCAAGTTTTCTGTACTATGATGGGTAATGGTTATGAATTCCTGAGTGGAGTTTAAACACCCTTGATTTCAGTTCCTGGATAATTCAGGAGACTGTCTTCTACTGTGTTCCTTCAAGGGGAGAAAGGCGTTTGGAATCACAAGGACCTCTCCTGAAATGAAAGAGCAGATTGCTAGCCTCACATTGCATTTTCTGAGTTGCAAGGAACTGAGCCGTGGATTTGGTTTGCTTGCAATAGCTTTTGTCTTTTGTTGTTTGTTTTTTTTCTTTTTCCAGAATAAGGAAGTGACATGCAAGAGAGAGAAGTGTCCGATGCTCTCCAAGGACTGTGCTCTCGTAATTAAGCAGAGAGGAGCTTGCTGTGAGCGTTGCAAAGGTGCTGTTCCCTTCCTGTTGTTTCCCTCTTTTTAAAATTTTATCAGTTCACATTTATGTTACCAGAGATAAGACAAAGTTGGGAGCTTCTCATCTGGGACTTGGCTGTCACCAGAAGCTTGAAAAGGGCCGTAACCACAATTAAAATCAATATATTTCCAAGGCTGGTGGAGATGCATAAGTTTCACATATTCATCCTGTAATTATTAGTTTTTGCACAACGACAATCCTTTCGAAATACATCTTGGTTGTACTTCATTGGTATGTTGTCAGTCTTTTGAGAGAGATTTCCTGTTCTCACTTTACCTATCAAAAATATTTTAGGTCAAAATCAATCTGCTAGTAGTCATCAGTCAATAGGAATTCCTTAAACTTTCTGTGTGGCTGAACAGAATAGGAACAATGTTTCTGAGTAATAAAGAACAGACTAATTATCCATGACTATTTTTATTTCTTTCTATACTAGAAATAAACCAATCAAATTCAAAACTAAATATTTCCTGATTTGAATAATAATATTGTGGATATTTTTATTGAAGCCAAAATGAGCAATAATCTGAACACTGTACATTTATTTGTTGACCAACAGTGTATCTTCCAAACTCTTCAGGATGAGCTAATTATCAAATATAAAAAATAATAAATGAATTGTGTAAGCATGCATGGTATGTACCTACCATGCTTATCCACGTGAAAAATGTGCAAGTAGATGAAGTTGAAAATTAGTCTTTTTTTTATACCAATGCGGTAAGCAATATGCTCTAAAATACTAATCTTGCTGAGGGACTGCTGATGCAGTCAACAAAGTGGAGAATGTTGGATTCAGACAGCTTTTCTTTAATTTTTATCTGTTGATTAATTCTCTAGTGGTGATAGAATGGCTTTGGGAGGAAGATAGGGTAGGATAAATTGTTGAGAAATGTGTTTATTGCCTTCTCAGAGGAAATATGAATGCAGGAAAACAGGTTACACTGAAATTCAGATGGAAGAGACATATGATTGATATGTATTTTTCCTGAATGGTTGCAAGAGGTTTGTTAGCTGTTGTGCTCATGATTTGCTTCTGTGGTGTCACTTTGGAATAGGTTTGGCAAGCCCCAGTTCGAGGATTTGTCTAAAAGTCCGACACTTAAAAGAAAAGGAAATGAACTAGGAAAAAAAACATAAAGCATTACTGAAACAGTAAGAATTTGTTGTCACAAGTTTTACATAAAATAAATGTAATTTATTTCTTTTGTCAAATTAATGTTTAAAATAGGTATTGGTGTGTATGGGCTATTATCATTAGATGGAAACTTTAATTCAGACTCCTTTTAAGATATTCTGTTTGTCCTGAATGGGGG
Organism: Podargus strigoides; assembly: GCA_028020825.1. Taxonomy (NCBI): domain Eukaryota; kingdom Metazoa; phylum Chordata; class Aves; order Caprimulgiformes; family Podargidae; genus Podargus; species Podargus strigoides. The sequence continues at coordinate 8,589,869 of CM051623.1, read as the reverse complement.
TGAGTTCTTATAGAACATTATTAATAGGCTTGAATCTGGCATCTGCAGATTGGTATGCCTGACATCTAGAATGGGAAAATTATTAGAAACTGTTCAATATCTGCTCTGGCAGGGAAATTGGACTAGATGATCTTTTAAGGTCCCTTCCAATCCCTAACATTCTGTGATTCTGTGATTCCGTGATTCAAGAAATAGAATTAGGAAGCACATGGATAATTGCAATAGAAGGGGGAAGAGTTATGTCTTACAAAAATGCTAGTCACTTGAGTTTACAAGTATATGGACAGAGAGATCCAACTGTCTTCCTGGATTTCTAATAGGCATCCAGTAAGATCCCTCACCAAAAACTACTAAAGAAACTAAGCAGTTTGTACAGAAAGTCATCAATGAATAACTAACAGGTGGTGATAATGAATGGTTATTTTCATAGTGGAAAAACGTTACCAGAAGATCCTTGCAAAGATCTCCACTTGTCAACATTCTCAAAAATAGTCTAGAAAAGGGGTGAAGAGGGACAAAAAGTTTGCTGTGGATGACTTGACCTCTTTAGGGTAGTAAAGGAGGAGTTGCAGAAGGTTCTTGGGACACTGAACAACTGATGACAAAATGGCAAAGGAAGTTAATGTATATGAGAATAAATGGGTGCACACAGGACAAAACAGTCCCAGCTGTACAAATATAATGCTGGGCTCTGAGTTGACAATTACCTATTAACAGCTGTTTCTCAGTCTTGTAAAAGACACTTCTGTAGGAGGATCAGCTCAACCCTTAGTAGCTCTCCAAAGGAAACACCAAATTTTGGCTGGGACATTTGGTCTCATCCAAGATGGCAGTTCCTATGTTCTTAAGATGCAAGAACAGCTTTCAGTTTCAGAATTAAAAAAAAAAAAAGAAAAAAAGGTTCTCAAGGGCTTAATTTTCAAAGTAAATGTGAGATTTCCGAATAAGTTTTTCTACTCTTTCTAAGAGATAACACTAAATATGCACCTGCAATCCCAACACCACAGATTCTCACCAGGTTCTTCTGGTGCCATGGGAAGCGACTGATAGAGCCACTTCTACCCCCAGGGAAGCTGCTTGTTCTCTTGCCACTCTGAACGCTGCTGAAGCTCCTGCTCTGTTCTGTGCAAAACCCAAAATAAGTGTCCTGTGGGGGGTATTTGGGGAATCAAGGGTGCAAACACTTGCCCGGCTGCATAGAACTTCAGCTACTTTGATGTCCTAGCAGCTCCCCGGCACTCCCCGTGCAGAGCTCAGCTGCAGCCAGGACTTGGCCCTGCAGCACTTGTTCTCAGTCACTATTTTGTCAAGCTGCCAGAGTGCCCATAGGGAATGCAAGCAAGCAGGAAAGGGAAACAGGGAGTTTTCAAATTATTTTTTTTTTTGATAGTTGCATTTCATCTAAACCCAAACAAAATGTTACGAAGAAAAGACATCAGAACATGATAGCTTTTTTTCTTGGATTCATTCCCAAAGCCTAGAAAAGCTTAATCAGGCCTTACGGGCTATTGCCAGCTCTCTTTGATAGCTTCACATCTTCCTACCTGGTGAAGAAATAATGAGTGAATGAATGAATGCATGAATGAATGAATGAATGAATGCTGTCATTTGAGTACAGCATCAAGAGGCTAACATCAAGACCAAAGGGTATGTTTCCAGAATTGGCTTGTGTAGGAAGGAAACCACCACTCATGAGTCATTTGTGACATTGCTGCCAGGATATTTTATTCTTTTCTGAGGAGTGCATGAGGACCGGGTATGTAGGCTTAGCATCTCTAATGGCAAAGAAGTAGTCTGAAATGGAGAAATACAATATGCCTGCAACTGTGCATCCAGCTGAACTCCTGCATTTAGAGCTTTGCATACAGAAATTGAAGTTTTGGTAGAGAATTTTTCCTCACAAATTGTTATGTGCTGAGCATAACTCCCTTGCTTGTGTTTGGGTATTTGTATTCTACTTAAATAATTCCTAGCATTTTTTCCTTTTTCTTAATTAACAAAAAAAGTAAGAAACATCAGCAAGTATAGATTTTGCAATCAGGAAATTCACTGTGGTGGAAACAACGTGTTATCCCTAACGTATGAAGAGATTTGGCTTTACTTAAAATTTTAATCCTCCAGACTAGGAATGTGTTTTAACACTGTTCTTGACTTCAGGTTCATAGGACCTTGGATAGTAAAGTTGGTGGGGCACGGCTCTTTTTTGCTGAGTATTTGTGCAACTTCTGGAACTGAGAAATGTAGGCCTGTGATTATGGCTCCCTGCTGCAAGGAGAATGCAAACAACTAAGTATAACAGTGAAAACTTTCAGTGACATTATTCTTCTGAGAGATACTTACTGTACTTTCTAAAACATGCTATATACCTCTAGTGTACTATTCATTTTGAAAATATTAAAAAATTAAGCCCTCTTATTACTTTAGTATAGGATAAATAGTCCACTTTTCATCTCTCATTTTATTTAATATGTTTAATGAAAACATATGAGATCATTGAGATTATAGAAATACATTTGGCAGCATTTTCTTATTTAGTTGGATGGGGACCTGTCACTTGGATATAGAGCTCTCTACACCTCTAATGAGAAGTCATTTACTCTCTGAAGAAGTGGTATTATCAGCTCTGGGCTGCATAAATTTTGCATTTCTAAAATTGTGTGTTGTATTCTACCCTTTATCCTAAGAATTTGAATCTTCCATGGATGCAAAGCCAAAATATGTGGGTATTTGTTACAACAGATACAATTTGTTGTTCTGAAGTTTCTTTCACTTCCCGTGTGCAATTTTGCCTTTTCTGCCCTCATTAACTTTTGAGAGATACTGTGGGGTTATTTATTGTGTTTGTCTGTTTTTTTTAAATTAATTAATGATGTTGGAGGTTCACATGCTGTGCTCCATTGATCTAGAGGCCACCACAGAATGGAATCACAGCTCAGGCAACAGCAGCACTAGTCCCCCTGAATATTGAATATCCCAAGCTGTCATAGTTAATTGTGCATTTCTTGGAAACGGTATCAAATATTAAGGTTGAGGATTGCAGCCAATTTCAACTCTTAGGGTTGGCTTGCAAAGGAAGTTAGAAGGAGGTTATGAGTTTATCAGTGTTCTGGTTTCTCTACTAACACCCTGCATGAGCCGTACGCCTGTGGACAGCCCTAGTACGAGATACCTGATACCAGTTTGGTGCCCTGCTGTAAGATTGACCAGAGGGGCCTTCATGTGGGGCCCTGATGGGGCACTTGCAGCCTATCCCTGTGTGCTCTAAGGCAAGCTTTCAGAGCCAAGGGTGCAACCTAATATATGGATGGAGGGGGTGCGCTAGGAAGATATTTATTTTCCTACTGAAATCTTTTTCACCTTCATTTGAATATTCTGGTACTGGCATCTGTCAGAGACTGGATATGGAAAGAGATGGTTTGGTGACATGATCGTGTTTCCCTTGGCCTTTCACACTGTCTCTCAGTCTCCTGGTAATGTGCTCCAGCTCTGAACCAGGCGGCCTGTTTCTAGAGGCTGGAGGTACAGGTTCATCTCAATGTTCATTCAGTTTCTAGCTTTGTATGTCAAATAAAAGCAGGGATTTTGAAGCAGTGACATGTAGCCACTAAGGAGAGTATCATCCGTTATCGTCATGGTGCCAGCTTTGATTACTTCTGGTTATGCCTAAGAGAAGGTCTCTATCTCTTCATCCTTCCTTTGAGTTAACTCTTCTTACAAAGGTCTTGGCACATACGTTTCCTATCCCTTGAATATCTGGTGTATGCTATTGTGTTCAGTAGCACTTCCAATTTCAGATTTTCTTATTACTTTGGTTAATATAATTTTCCATTTATGTAAGGAGCTTTTAATGAACTGTCTTGTCATGTTGTCATAAACACTTTTGCAGTCAAACATCAGTTACCCAGACTTGTACAATCACAGAGAAGTTGTTCAGGACAGTTGTATTAGAAGAGAGCACGAGACCTCCATGGTGATATGTAGATGTGCTTGTACCGTGTCCATGGACATTGTGTCCAGTGCAGCAAAGTAAAAGGAAACTGAAGACCAGGCTGGAGGCTTCACACTACATTCACACGTAATGTTTCTCTGGAACAACATGATAAACATCTTAGGACACTTAATACTGAAATAAGAATTCCTTTTACTGTTTAACTTTGAAGCTGTAAGCTGTGCTGACCATAAATGATTTTGCTGGTGTGAGGAAATTGGGAATAAATAGCAAGTATTTGCCAAGCAACATCATTCACGACACCCCTCGTAACCATGAGAGGTCACAGTTCTCCAGCTGTCAGCCTTGGCGAGCCCATTGAGTATCAACTTAAAATTCAACGGCAGCTCTAACTACATGGCATTTTAGATCCAGAGGTTCTTAGGGACCCTGCAGAGTGACTTTTTTTACCCATATATATATATATATATTTGTGAAACACAACATGTTTGGGAAGGTGAAATTCAGTTCCAGTGGGGTGCAAGCAGCAAAAACGATGCTGGGAGGAGTTGATGTCTTTGTTTCTGCTGTTATTTGCTCAGTGAATATGAGCTGCTTTGCATCATATGCCTGTGAACTGTGCAGTCCTGGCACAGCTCACCCCCATGGCCACTTTACTCTGCTGTGTTGTACGTCCTTTACATGGCCCCTGTGCCTCACATCCCCTGAGTATTGTAATTGCAGTGGCTCAGCTGCAAATAGGTTTGATTGTACTCTGTTACAGAGGAAACAATTTCAATGTTTAAAGTTAGACTTCATAAGTGTGGGAGATTTTGTGTATATTTTCATGCTTCTGTGTTGACAAATGAAGACCAGGGTTATCCAAAAAGAAGTTTTATTTTCTAGTAGCTGTCAATGGCTTTACCTTCATTAAGACATGTGAAAATACATTTTATAATAGGTGTATGTGTGATTCACAGTTCTCTTATTTTGGCCAACAGATTTCATGCCAGGGAAATACTGCAGAATGTGCAAGTTATTGTGTGGGATTTTTTTGTTTGGGGTTTTTTTGTTTTTTTTTTCTTTGGCCTGAACTGGTATTTAGTGTTAGCATGCCTGGATACCTCCCTGAGGATTAATTTATCAAACACTAAATAAAACATGTCTTCTGACTGTTTTCTTTTTTCCCAATGTTTATTTTCCATGCCAATAGAGAGGTTACTTTTTTAAATACAAAGTGGAGGGAAAGCAAGAAAAAGACTTAATAGGAGAAGAAAGATGCTGTAGAAATGAGGGATGGGGAGCCAGTCCATTGTGCACCAATATATCACTTTCTCTTGGGAGAATCCGGAAATGACTTGTCTGTAAAATTCTCATTAGCCTAAAATAAGCAAAAATCTCTTCTGGAATCTTGTGAAGCAATGTCAAATTGAGTAATAAAGGCTTGTTTTTAATGAACTCCTGAGGACATTGGTTGAGCTTTAGCACTACTAAACTGTCTCTTACAGTCAGTTTCCCTATCTTCATGATACTGCTCTGTGTTGGCATATCTGAGGAAGGAAAAAAAAAAAAGGTCATTTAACAGTGTTACTGGATTTGGAAAGACAAATGGCTTCCTGATTGTCAACTTGTCCACATGCCAATAACAAAATCTACTATAATTTGCCTCTTTTGTTATTCCAGTCCAATTCTGTGTGAGGATGCTTGTTTTGGAATTGAATTGCTCTCTTTCAAATTAAATCAGCCTAAGGTTGGTTTATTATGTTTGAAACTAAGGTGCTGAAGTAAGGCCTGCACAACATTGAAACAAAGTAGCTAAATTAGTAAATTAGAAGTGGTTTAACTATTTTATCATAGGTTTTTTTGTGCAGGAATGACTCAAGTCTAGAGGATCATTTTGCCTTTATGAGGTGACCAGAAGGTAATTAGCAGTTTCCACTGCATATACCACAGTTGACCAACTTCAAAGTATTCAATGGTTTGGTTTGATTCAGATAAGCAACTTTCAGCTTGCATGTTTATCCAGGACTTATCTGAACTATTTGTGTTGAAGTAGGTAATAGGAACAAAACCTACAACTAACCGAAAGTTAATATTTACATTAATAAAACACCAGCTGTTCTTAAAGAAGCAGGGAAGACTAAAAAATTAGGACACACTGCTTGACTGATAGGAATCACCTTAGCTTCATTAATATTGACATAGACCACTGATATTTAACTTCCTTTTGTATGTGGAATCCTAAAGGTTTTCCTTATGGGGTATAAATCATAGGATCAAATTTACTCATTAGTGTTGAATCTGTTACCTTTCATGTACTCCTTAGAACATTCTCAGACTTTTCATGTTCTCCTCTTGAAAACCTCCTCTGTATCCTTTTCTTTTAAAGTTTTTTTTTAGGTATGTATTTAGGCAGAAGTAAGTGAAAGACATTTGTGTCACTGTGCTAAGCTCTGATCTTTCTTGATTTATTCTTTTCTCCTGCTCTCCCTTTCAAATGGCAGATGGAGACAGTAAGTTAATGTAATAGTATTTCCAAAGGGAATTAAAATGGCTTTTAGGAACTTGAAGTGTCTTTCGCCATACTCGGTTGTAGAAATTGTAGTCAGGGACTTTGCTGATGCCTTTGGACAGGAGATTTTCAGTGATCACTACTTTCCAAACCAAGTATGAAGGCTTGGCTGTAACTGTGGATGAGCTAGAATGGCTCAACTGAGTTGGCACACGGAGGCAGGGGGGTTTCAACTCAGCTGAATTTAGGTGAGGCTCATAATCTTCCATGCTATGAATAAGTGGAGTAGGAAAGTCTGAGTATATGTTTGCAGGTGTCAGCCGAGTGATTTGTACATTGAAAGTGAGGTTCAGAAAAACTAGCTGGTGTGTGGGCTTTGTTTCCTTTTCCTTTTGAAGAGTGATCAGTGGGTGTAGCTCTGGGGCTTACAAAGGGCAGAGTGTCAGGGCACACCTCTGGTCAGGGAGAGGTTAAAATCTCACCCGGAGATTGTAAAGCACTTCCTTTCTTGCCTTGTCTTCAGCTTGCCTGACCTTCAGCCTTTGCCCAGCTCTCGCCAAGCCTGCCTGGGTTACTGGCTAACTCCCCGCTGCCTTTGTGCTGTTTTCTTCAGCACAAGTATCTGATGAAATCCTACTCTCAGCGTGCCTCGCATTGCTGCTTGCATGATGCTGCTCTGACTCCCTTATTCGACCTGCTAGCCTGTGCCAAAGCTCAGGAACAATCTTAGTATCTCCAGTGTTTCCAGAGACTTTTCCGTCCCAGTCTCCATTTCTAAATTTCCCTTTTGCTGCCTACAAGCTCTCCTTGCCATAGTTACTTCTGGTGTGCCATCCCCCAGTGCTGTCAGGACCACGTATCAGTGACAGAAGTGGCTCACAGGCAGGTGTGGAGTTTGGCTCCCTCCTTGCTGCTTTCCATAGGGACAAGGGCTGGCGCTGTGGGGCAGAGGGTTTTGTAGCACAGCTTGGATGCGCATTTCAAGCGAGAGCAGTGGTGACTGCACGGATGCACCACCTTCATGCTTTCTTGACCAGACTAAAACCTTGTACTGAAAATTTCAGTTCATTGTGCACATCTGTACATGCAGATTAGCCCACGGTCATTAGCTTTCTTACAGAGAAAACATTTTAAATTAAAGAACATAATTGGTGAGCAAATATGCAAGGTATTTTGCAGTTGTTAGTTTCCAAACTGGCTCTTGATACTGCACAGTGCTGAAGACACCAGACCCATCTGGTAAAACACACACACAGGTAGTTAACAACACAGCTCGTTCCATCTTGAGTGTCCAGTGTAAACTCTTTCTCTGACTGGGACCAGTATGGCTTGGACTTCTGCAGCTTGGGGATACTAAAATGTGTTGAACAGGCTCTACTGTTCATGAGGGTTTGCAGTGGGCAGTAAGTGAGGCTGTGTGACAAGATTAGCTTGGTGTTTTTGGAATGGGACTTCAAAATGCATAAGAGAAGTACAAGGCTTCACATTCCTCTTTTGATGTGTTGGCCTGTGTGTATGAGAGCTCACGCAAAACTTTATTAACATGTTGAAAATCTGAACACTTCTTTGTTATTGGAAATGGCTTCATAAGGGCTTTGCTACTTAAAAAAATATGAGGTTCACATGTATACTTTATTCCTCTCAATATTTGTCAGCGATTAAATCATCACAGCCAGCTCTTAGACTACTTATCAACTCTTTAAAAACCATACTTGTTTCAGTTTAGGCAAGTGAAATGGCCACAGCGTCTGCAAACTTCTCCTGTCTTGCTCTGTACTTAGCCTTGAAAAATATCTGGAGTACTGCAAATCCTGAAGTACAAGTCTTCTGTTGTCCAAGATCTTAATCGGAGGCAGTTAACACATTTGTAAATGATCTCTGAGTATCAGGTATTCTTTAAATTTGGGATTGAATACAAAATGATTTTGTGGGTATTTTAAGCTCCTCAGTAGTTTGGGGCTGTGATCCCTCAAGTTTTCTTAGACAGTGGGCTTAAAGATTTACTGCTGTGGGGCTGATAACTTGCCTTAAATTTTCAGGAAGGCATAAAATGTATCCCAAAGCAGTTCAGGACAGTGCACCCTGCACAGCAGAGGATGACTTTGAGTAGCTACTGAGGCAGAGTGTGGAAAGGGAATGGTGCCGTGGGCACTGTTTGACTGATTGTAGTTTTGTACTTGGTGCCTCTATGTATATATCTGTGTTTCACAGTCTTCTGGCAAGGCTGCTGTTGGTTTCATGGGCTCTTTGATCAAGCCTATTTTGAATAAAATAGACTAGGAAAAACCCCTCAGAGCAGTAAATGGAAAATGGGAATTTTTCCTGCAGAAAATGGGGTATGTGTTGCTTTTAAATTATTTTTTTTCAGAAACACTTTGGCTCGCCAAGTAATTAATTTTATTAAACAATTGTTATGAAAAAGTTTTGCATTATTAAACTCTTTTAAAACAAATACTTTATTTCCACTTAATATGTCTTTTCTAGTTTTCCTTTTCTGGTGAGATATTTTATTAATTTCTTTGTGTTCCTTTTGGTTTTCCTTTTTGCAAAATACCAGAAAACAGTGAAAAAGTGGGAAGGAAACTAGTAGGAACATGTAATAAAAATGTGAAATTTAATGTTGTGGGGTTTTTTTTCCCAAACAGCTCAATGAAACTTCATTTTGCACAAAAAATGCTTGCCAGTCCTGCGCATGGACAAAGCAACTTATTTTCTGTTTAAAAACTTGTCATATAACACACAAAGACATATAAAGCCAAACCCTGTTGATCCCTTCTGTCATGAAAGCAAAAAAAGTTATAAAGAGGGGGTGTCTCTGCTGGTGTCATACTGAGCTGCGCTGGCTGAAGAGCTCTCCTGGGAATTTTGGTTAAGGGACAGGGATAGCACAGCCAGGCTGGATGATGAACAATTCCAGTTCTTCTCTTACCCTCTCTCCTCCCTCTCCCTCCTGCAGTCACAGGTGGCTGAGCAGCTCCTCAATGGACAGCAGAATAGCCACTGACATCCATTTTTTAGGTAAATTGTCATTGATTTTGGTTTGTCTTGAATGGTAGTAGTTTATAAGGAGTTAGGCCAGTCATGCATCAGGAGCAGACATCTGAGGTGGGGGTTGCTTCCAGCCCTCCCTCCTCCTTACTGTCAGTCCCAGCTCTCAGCTTTACCTCTTCCGTTAACCCAGGGGAGAGGATTGGTTGCGTTTAGGATGCTGCTCTGTGATCCTCAGCGTCAGTCTCCCACAGGACGATTGCATTCATCCTAACTGACGTGCTTCTGTCTCTTCCTCTAGATTGCAGTTTTGGAGGAAATACATACAACAGCTCTATGAAATGGCACCTCCCTAGCAATCCCTGTGTTACATACCAGTGCCAGGTAAGCATGTCTTCAGCATCATGGTAATCACAGTTCACACAGAGTCACAGAGAGGTAGGGGTTGGAAGGGACCTCTGAAGATCATCTAATCCAACCCCCCTGCTAGAGCAGGATCCTAGAGAAGATCACACAGGAACACGTCCAGATGGGTTTTAAATGTCTCCAGAGACGGAGACTCCACAACCTCTCTGAGCAGCCTGTGCCAGTGTTCTGTTACCCTCACAGTAACAAAGTGTTTCCTTATGTTTAGATTGAACCTCCTGTGTCCAGTTTGTGCCCATTGCCCCTTGTCCTGTCACTGGGTGCCACCGAGAAGAGTCTGGCCCTGTCTTCCTCACACCCACCCTTGAGATATTTATAATCATTGATGAGATCCCCCCTCAGCCTCCTCTTTTCCAAGCTAAATGGACTCAGCTCCCTCAGCCTCTCATAGGGGAGATGCTCCACTCCCTTCATCATCTTAGTGGCCCTGTGCTGGACTCTCTCCAGTAGTGCCTTGTCCCCTTGAACTGGGGAGCACAGAACTGGACACAGTACTCCAGATGAGGCCTCACCAGGGCAGAGCAGAGGGGGAGGAGAACCTCCCTCAACCTCATGAGCTTTTCCCATGAAATTCTGAGACTTTTTTATCCAATCCGAATAACCTGAAATATTTTACACCCAAAGCACAATACAGATTTTGCATTTACAGTAGTTTAAATCCACTCAGATGTGGCCAGCTGTAATCAAACATTCAGGAGGATAGGTTTTATATGACTTGAGTACCCAAACATTGCTGAAGGAGAGGAACTCAGCCATGCCATTTCCTGCTGTCTTGACCTTGAAATAAGTCTGTGTTTTTCAGCATGCTAAGTCTTTTCTGAGATACAAATTATTATTTTAGTAATTGGACACTTGTGAGTCCACAGGTTTTACCTGGGATGTTCTTTAAAAGAAACCCACAATCAGATCTTCTTTTCCTGGGCTCCTGTGCCGTTACGCAGTAGTATTTTTGGTATATTACCTATCTGCAACCATAACATTTGCATAATTGTCCATTTGCAGACACAAAACAAGTAATTATGCAGGTAATTTTAGCTTCTGTCTGTGAATAGATCTGCAGTTTTTGCTGATGATTTGATCCAGTTTTAATAATAACACTCAGGCAGCTACTAAGAATTGCAGGGAGAAGAATGAGCATGAAGAGTTTCTACAATAGCAGAAAAGAGTTTCAAGATTTTTCTTTTTCTGATACTTGCGCTCTATGAAATCCACCTGTGTTTTTAAAGACAAGTGCACTGAGAAGAATGAATTTGGAACAGCAGTATTCTGTATCCTTGCACACAATTAAAAGATACTCACAGCTTGAATTTAGATACTCTGATCAGCACTAGCTCCATTAAATGAGCAATTCTTTATTACCTGTTTCAGTGTCTAAATGCAAAACTGGGTGATCCTGTTTACATTAGACCCATACAATTGAAAAAAAGGTTTCCCTTGCCTACAAATGCAAAGCTGCAAGCAGCAAAAAAAAAGTAGCAGCCTTTTGTGCACAGATCCTCACACCCAGATTTGTTCAGGAGGACTCTTGACTTCTTGAACAAGAAGTACAGGAAATGTTAATTTACCAATACTTATCAGGTGAAGCATCAAAGATAAGCGTCTCCCCTCTACAGAACAAGATGCTTTTATCTGCTTTCTAAGACGTTTTTCCTCCAAGGGGAAAGGGACGAGAATGCCTTGTGCCTGGCCTGTTTTCACCAGAGCTGCATGGCAGATTACTGAGGCTAAGGATTCCTGATAAAGCAGGATTCCTTATCCTAAGAAGGTACTTGCTTTCTTACCTGATGCATTTTAGGGCAAATCCTGTATCTGGAGTCAGGGAGACTCAAGTGGATCTTTTGACTGTGGATTAACCTGAATTCTGATAGCAGGCAGCAGGTACAGAAAGAAAAGAGGTTTTGAAATCCAGTGCTCCCCAGCACATTCCACACTTTAATTGTACTGCTATTAATTGTGGATTTCTGCTTGTTAAAGCAACCACAACACTAACAATGAACGTGACTGATCTGCTTCTTTTTCAGGAAGGAGTGATAGTAGAGTCGGAGGTACAGTGTGTTGTTCATTGCAAAAACCCTTCCAAAATCATGGGAATGTGTTGTCCTGTGTGTCCAGGTGAGATTTCATGGGAAGATGCTGTTACACATGTGCAACTGTATTTCTAATGATAACCATCATTATCTGGGAGGTTGCCTCTAACTTCTGTTATTCTTGACAAGTTACTAAAATGTAGGCCAGTGGCTCACAATGCCCTAAATGACATCTGAGATTGCCTGTCTGATGACTGGGACTTGGTTAGAAGGGGAAGTGTAAGGGTAACCCTAAAAAAGGAGACTCACTTTTGGAAGGGGACTGGGTATGGGTTACCTTTCTGAAGCACAGTGGCAAATTACCGTGGTTTTATAGGCTAACTTGATTTTAACAGAGGGTTTGTAGGTAAGCACTGCACCAGTTGTGATATAATGTGTTTATTATATTCTAATTTGTTATAATTTCTGCTTACTTCTAATATAAACTCAGGGAGTGAGTACGACTAATAAAAAGCAAACAGCTTAGAAAACTGTTTCAAAACTACTTTTAAGGGAAGACCTGACTTAGACTTAACTTCACTAGTGCAAATTTATCTGCTAGAGAAGGGTGTTTTCTTTCCCCAAAAAGATACTTTGGAGTTCTCAAGGCCTTTGTAAATGCTTCTGAAGTGATTTCTATCAGGTAGGATGGTATGATTCGCTTTTCATACTGCCCTATGGTGGGCTGTATTATAGCAAAAAGACAGTATGCTATCCTGAGCTGAATTTATTCAAATGCTGTTTTCCAGGTTGTATATTTGAAGGGAGACATTACAATGAAGGAGAAGAATTTAGGCCTGAAGGAAATAAATGTACCAAGTGCTCTTGTATTGTAAGTATTTGCCTTTTGGCATTGTATCTCCCTGTATGAACTTCAAAAGGCATGTTATTATTGCCATAACAAAGCAAAAAATATAAGGAATTCAGCACTATTATGCATTCTTCTCTTGGAGTTCAGGTTTCTTTTGAAGATTCTACTGCACTAATACATTGTATTACTCATATTCTAGGTTTATCATCTTTTTTGTGACCTTACACTGTACGCAGATAGAGCAGAATATTTGGGAGAGGGTTGATGTGTTAAATTAGTGAGATTTTTTTATTTTTTTGTTTGTTTGTTTTGTGATGAGGGCATGCAGAAGGAGACAGAAAGCTTTTTGGGTTTCATCTATTGATCAACATTTATTAGATGTTTCCTTAAACTGATCTTTTGCGAAGATTCCTTTCAGCTGTATGTGGCAAGGGCCTTTGCTCTGAATTACTGAGTGAAAGGATGAGGGTAGCTTCCTTAGGCTGTCCCAGGTGGATTTTGGCTTGATGCTTAGTGAAAAGGTCATATCCTGGATTTTATCCTTGACTAGCAACAATATAGAGAGGAAGTAATAATTGCATCCTTTGGGTAATGAGCACAGGCTTCTCTTTCACTTCCATTAAGTTAAAAGATAATGCTGTATGAGTTGGGGCAGATAACTTTGACTTCATTGGTGTGATCTGTGAGGCCAGTAAAATGCAAAGTTCAAATCACTGCTTGTGTTGCAATTGATGGGCTGGTTATCAGTAGAAAATGCAAGGCTGGGGAACTTTACATTTCAGTAGAATGCCAAGAGTTTTGTCAGTACCAGACACATTTCCTGCAACATGAAAATAAAATACAAAAAGGGAGGAGAGAAGATTAGAATTAAAAAATTAATATGTATTTACACATAGAAACAAACACACATTTAATGAAGCTGCTGCAGAGAACTTGGACTGTTGTGGGAAAAAACCCCTGGTAATCTGCAAAATTAATTTACACTAAATTGTTGCTGCTCCTGTGGAGAATTAGGCTGCTCAGATTGTTTAATTTGTTGTGTTGGTTTTTTTTAAAGTTTTAATCCTGTAATAATGAAAATATGCTGTCAAACATGTCACAGTGATATATGCCCTGGGCTCCTGCTCTGCCGAATGCCTTCTGTCCCAGGCTGAGGAATATTGCTCCCTCTGTAGCCAGTGGGTTACCCTTTCACTTCAGCTGTAAAGCAGTAGCTTTACACTGCAGCTTTCCTTATTCGTGTTCCTCAGGGGAAGGCAGATGTTAATGGTTGAGAAGTCTGTGGAGACATGCTTGAGTCTTTTCAGGCTGTGCTCTGCTCTTTCTTAAGTACTGTACAGATATTGCCTATTGCCCAGTTGTTGGTGTGCCAATATTTCCTTGATGAACTTTCCTTTGTTCCCTAAATAACAAAAGCGACTGTGCCGAGAAGAGCATGGGAGGTGGGAGATATTTGGGGAGAGCAATATAAAGAAATTTAGGAATACAGGTTCAGACCTAAGGGTCTTTCCTTGGCAGTCTCAGCTATGTTAAAGAAGGAAACAAACAGCTACTGATAGTAAGACATTTAAAGCCTCAAGCAAGAGTCTTAATGATCCCATCTGAGAAAGACGATATGACAGTTTTGGATGTTAATGACATCTGTATAAAATGTCCAGCTCTAATTCTGAATCTTACCGACAGCAAAAGAAATGTGTAAGCCACACCTGACCTCCCTCCCTTCCCTCTCTCTGCAATGCCTTTTTTTACCCTCTTGCTTTCAGTTTCCTTCAGAATCTGGCCCCATGCTAATTCCTGTGTAATTTAAATTTGAAGCAAATAATGGGGATATCCTCAGGGCGGTGACAGCACTTTGCCGCCTGCTTTACATCCGTTCCCTCTTGGGAATGGGTCCCCAGTGAAACTCTTAGATAAGCATTTGGTGGATGTTTTATTTAAAGATACCTATCTAGTCATTCGATGTAATGGGAACAGGCTTGTGTGTGATGTGCTCTAAGTTGTGCAGGCTTTAACAGATGAAAGGTAGCTCTTCACCCCAAATTAATTTTCTTCTGGCATTTTGGATTGTAACTATTTAGTGACTCTCTTGCAGGGGAAGTGGCACAAATTTTTGCCAAGGTATTTTGAGGGGCTGGCATAAGGATTCAAGCTGTTCTCACTTCAGGGTGAATTCTGCATTTTACTTGGGAGCAGACTTTTCTAATGGTGGATTATTCTGGACTCCATAGACCATCACTGTCCCTGGGGTAGCTCAGGCTGGGACTGTAGGCAGTGTTGAACAGGAAGAAAGTAAAGGATGACTGTGGTTTGTTTTCCTGGAGAGATGTAGGGTTGTCCCGCACTCACTAAATGTATTGAAATGAGGAATTCTTTACAAAAAGGAGTTTTACCATTTCATGATTATGCACTCAAAAGTCAGCACACAGCAGGCTGGACTGTGGGGGGCGGGGCTAGTCTTTGGAAAGCTCTTTGGTAGTTCGAGTTTGTGGTATTTTCAGCTCCAAGCGGTGCCTACTAGGTACTATTGAGCTCCTAAAGAATGTGAGCTGGTTGTTAAGATGTTCTGTTGTTGTTATTTTTAACATGCGTTGATTGTGCAAATGAGGACAAAACAGAGATCTTAGGAGCTGGGGATCCTGGTCTCTGTGGAGTGAACTAGTTGATTGCAAGGCTTCCCTTGCTCTCCTTGACCCCAAAGGGCAGGGAGAGAAATGGCACGGCTACGCGTGGGCGATTCACTCAGTCCTCACCCGCCGCACACTCCACTCGTTAATATGGTTTCTATTTAACACCACTTGTGGTTCTAGTTATTGTCTACGGAAAACCGGACCAAACCCACCAAACTCATTTCATGTAGGTCACTGGAACAACCCGTTAGCTAATAACTGTTGGGTTGCTACTGAGCCAGGCTGCGCGCGGCGGCGAGGCGGAGATGAAAGGCCCTGTATTCCATTACCGCTCTCCTGAGCTAGCCGCTCCTTGGGGCGACTAAGATTTCTTGCTGAAAATGAAAACGTATCACCTCTCACTCAATGCATATTGCCTGTCAGGAGTGAACGAGCCGGCTTTTAATGACTCAGTTTCTCTGGGGAGAGGCATTTGTGTAAGAAAGGTGGACAGGATAATGGGGATCTCCTCGCACCCCGGCTGCAACCCAGCTGTCTCACAATAATTCATCTGTCTGGCCCGTTCCTGCGTTTCGTGATAGGCCAGCGGCCTGTTCTAGAGAAACCTTGGATATTTTCCCTACCATAAGCACCTACTTAAATGAAGGACTGGCTGCTTTAATCAAGTGTTATTTCTCAGATACTACTTTTATGAGGTTGAGAGTGTGTTTCTGCTTGCACAGTGAGAGCACTTGGCTTACATGTTTCCTTTCCTACAGCCTGCATTAAAATAGTCAGACTGTGATTATCTTAAATGTTTTCATTTTCTCTTTTGATGTAGCACGTTTGGAAAAAAAAGAAGTAGTGGAGGGGGAAGGAGAGAGAGCCAGGGAGGGAGGAGAAGTTTGGCAGGAAAGTGACCTTGTGTGAAAGCGGTAACCATGGAGAAGCTTATCTTTAAATAGTAGTATCCAAACTCATAACTAGCCCCTTTTGACTCTCACTGCTGTTACCCAGACCATGGGCGCTGTGCGTTTCGGCATGTGAGGCATGCGGCGGTACGAGGTACCACCATGCTGAGAGCACGCAGCACTATGGAGACACCACAGCCCAGGACCTGTCTTCCTCCACACCCCCGCGGGGAGAAGGGGAGCAGACCTGCTTGGGAAACAGTTGGAGGCTGGATTACAGCGTTGCTGGGATGGCAGAGGGCTGGGAGCGGGAAGGGTCGCACTGTCTGTCTGTCCTGAAGGGATGCGTGTCACGGGGATGACTGCCAGCAGGGTGGTCACATGCATTTGGTCCCCAAGCAGCACAGTTTTGCAAAAGCAATGCTGGCCTCTAAGCTGCTCTTCCAAAATGACGAAACCCAAATAGCTAGAAGCAGAGCATGGGGATTTGGGGCGCTTGGAGAGTTGAATTTAAAAGCAGCCTCTGCTTCATCTCCTTTGCATCATCAGGGGCTTTTACACCGCTGCTCAGTGGTGCTCAGAGGAACTCAAGACACACACAGCTCCTGGTCTGCAGGTGTACTTGTGGGTCTGTGCAGGAAATGTCTTGTCACTTATGTTCCTGAGTGCTAGGGTGCAAAAACTGCATAATGAAAGTTTTGCACAAAGAAAAGGAAATCACACCAAGAAAATCTGTTTCTAAATCAATGAATAACAGGCATTGCAACTGTGATAAGTAATGAGAAACTACATATGTTAGTGTTTTGGACACCAAGAGTGGAATTCATCTTGTCTAGCTCCAGCCATTCAGAAGTAATGTGTCTGGTCTGAACTACTTATCTGTGCTCCTCTTCAGTTAATGGAGAGAGAGGGGTGGGATGGATTACTTTCTGCAGATGCCTATCTAACTAACTGCAGGGGGAGTCTACCCGGCTCCCTGGCCTCTGAGATGGTTGCAGATAGCTGAGATGGATCCCGCCCCTGCAGTCAGCTGGGTGATAAAGCACCCTGAGACTGCTTTAAAGGCTTGGCTTTAACAGATACCGGGAGCTGCCGAATTACGTTCCCACCACAACGGACTGCGGGGGAGGTACTCCAGTCTACTGGGAAACTCAGGGGAACAAGCAATTAAATGTATGCTCAGTGAAGGCTGGTAGCAGAAGCTATGTCTAAATTCAAATTTCCATCCTCAGTGCAGTGCCAAATGCTGATCTTCCCAAATTTCCATATACTCCAGCTGCTTTGATTCAGCTCCAAACTCCAGCAGACACTGTCTGTCCCCACTTCAGGGGCTAAGAAACAGTGAAAAAGCATTGTAGTCAGGGGTGGAAAAGCAAAGAGTTGCTCTTTTGGTAGGAGTGTTCACTTTCTCAAAGTTAGTGACATCAGTAGAAGTGGTTGGCCTATGAGTGGATGCACGTGGATATCAGTGAGTGTTCAGAAATCAGATATGGAGGGATGCTCACCATGTCTTGCTGGGAATCCCCCACAAGTTTGTCTGCACATTTTTTGCAAGGCTAGAAAGTCTGATTTTCTGACTAGCCTAATGAAAACGCAATCTTCCAGGTAGGTGAATAAGTATGACTGTGCAGGTAGGTGTGGGAGAGCAAGGACTTGGTATGTGCTGAACTTCAGCGAGAAAAATAATGCAGCATAGAGACATACACAGTGTCCTGTTATTTATTCTTTCTATTTCTGATTTTCTTCAGGCTTCAGAAAGTATACCTCCTTCCATGGGGATTGTACACTGCATGTACCATGTCTGAAATATTGAATTCCTTTAATTTTTGGAAATATCAAAGTTAAAAAAAGCTAGTTTGGACATGAAAAAAAAAATTGGATAGAAAACAAGTGACTTTTTTCTTTTCTCTCATTGACATGCACAGCCATTCTTAATCTTTCTTTTGACTTCTCTCAAAAAATGCAGAAACGTGTCTTTCAGAAAAAGTTCAAAATAATTTTAATAAAAGTCATGGATTAAATCTAAAAATAAAATTAATCACAGTTTTTCTGAAATACAAGTAAACTCTGGAATAGCAATGCAAGTGGGCATAATTCAGCATAATTATTCAGTGTAAATGATTCGTATTCATAAGCACTTCAAATCTCAGACTTTAGAAAGCATCTTTCTGTGGCAAGGTCTCATTTCCTCCCTCTGCGGATATTTGAATTTCATCCCACATCTCTCCTACGCACACAGCTTTGTAGCTCACCTAGTCTGAGTGTGTTCCCAGCTCAGGCTGAAACTCTTCATCAGACTTTTAATTTTGGTGAGGATTGAAGGAGTCTTTCAGTGCAGTGAGAGACTGTGTCCAGTTTGGGCACACCCAGGGGAGCAGAGGTATTGAGCAGCTTCCTGAAGATCTGGGTGACTTTAAGTATCATGAGCCTGGAACGCACAGCATCTTTCTTGTATCCCTGCCTTCCTCGGAGCCCTTTGCTTGCCCCTCCTGCCCTTCAGGATGCAGTTCAAATTTACCTTCCATGCTTTAGTACAGTCCATGCTCGTCTGGCTGTGCTGTCAGAGGGGTCTACCTCCAGTTCTTCTTCCTTCTTCTCCATCATTTTACATAGGTAGCACCTACCCAGTTGTTATTTCTGAGATGGCATCTATGGCCACCAGTCAATGAGTCCCCATTGTGCTTTATATCATAAGGACATGTAATTCTGTCCCTCAGAGAAGAGAGTGTGGAAGAAGAGTGTGAAGAAAGACAAAAGGGTGATTTTTGCAGATTTCTGCGGGGAATTTTTCCTACTGGAAAAGAAGGGTGGAAATGCTGAGGAGTTGGAGGAAGGGGCTCTGCCTTTATAAGGCTCTTGTTTAGACAGAGACAGTCTTTCCAGTTTGATGATCCAAGATTGTATTGAAATAATTAATGAATTACATTATCATAGAAGCCATGAAAGACACAAAACTTCCTGGGTGCCTGAAGGACCTAAGTAAATGCTGATTAACAACCTCCTAACTGCACTGCATGAACAACCTCCTGCAGTATGGAGAAAAAGTGTCCAGACCTTCTTATCATTTAAAGGGAATGAATGCAAAGAGCAGGATGGATTTCGCACTGCTAAAGCACAAAAAGAAAAAATAATGCAGGTTGACCACTTTTAAATGGTGGTGATAAATGCTTATAGCTCGAGTGTACGCTGCTGTAGTTCTTGAGAGCAAAGGAACAGAGCTGATGCTGTCAGGTGTCCATCCCCATCTCGTTAAACTTTTCCTAATTAACAGACTGAGATTGATTGTTCTTACTGACAAAGAGGAATTAAGTACACAGAGCTTTAACAATAAAGGAGAGCTGTTAACAGGCAGCCTCTGATGAGGGGACTATTTTTATTGGCATTGAGCTGCAATGAAGACTGCAAACATCTCTGCTATAACTCACTCCTTCCAAAGGCAAGGAACTATTGTGGAGGGAAAACAAAGCAGTAAGGCAGCAGAAAACAAAGAAATCGGTTAAAGTAAGCAAACAAACAAACAGAAAGAGAACCTGCTGGCCAGCAGGGGATGAAAGGGTTGCACGTGGTTTCAGAAGTACCCGGCAAAGACACAGGTTTTATGTGAGATGGCTGCAGCACTTCTTGTAAGTGGCTTCAGATGGGAATGCGTGTGGCATCTCGTGGGAACGCTTGTGCGCAGAATTGATTTGGGTCTAAAAGATTCCCACAAGCTGTGGTAGGAAGCAGTAAAAGCAATAGCTTGTCAATTAACAGGGCCTTTGTTTGCCAAACATTTTATGAAGAGTCCAAGAGACCCTTCTGGTTGGCGTTACAATGAAGGAAAGGCTGAGAAGAGTAGGAGTGCTTGGCTTTCATGTTTGTCACCCTTTCAGTTTAAATAAACTTGGATGTCACACGTTTGGCAGTTGTTATCAGATAACAATAGTTAATGATTTTAAACTTGCACACAGCCCTCGGTGTCCTGAGACAAGATGTCTCAGTGTGCACAATCCTGTTAAATGAATTTATACAAGAGAGCTTAACTAACTGTGTAACATCTACTTGCTTTCCTTTGTCCAATTTTCAAAAGAAAAAAAAAATAAAATAAATAAAGATTGGAGGCAATGCATTGCTACATGTGGGGCTTCGGGTTTTAGGTTTTTTCCCCCCTCTCGTAAGTCTGACCTCTGCATCACTTTGGGTACCATATTTTTTTACTTAATCGTGCTGTAGCCATTGACTTTGTTCATATTTAATGTCTTTTGTGGAAGATGTAAAGTGAAACTTGGGATCATTAAGTTTGAATTGCTGTTGAGATCTAGCATGATTGCCAAATTCCATCTTGACTTGCTATTAGTCTGCCTAAACTCTCCTTGCTCTTCCCCCTGCATCCTACAGCATTGCTTTTGTTTTCTGCCCTGGAAGCATTTTGTGTTGTTAAGGGAGCAAGTTTCCAACCCTACCTGATAAACTATTCTCCAGCTGGGATATGTGATAAATTAATATTTCTTACAACAAACCAGTCATATAGAAAGACTCCTTGGATTCCACCAACTTTTAAAATGTTAATGAACTTACTAATTACTTCTGTTGCCTTATTTAATAATGAGAGACAAACACACTGAATAGTCAAGGGGAGAAAAATGATACCCAGCAAATTATTTTCAGGATTGTGACAGGCTGTAATCTATTTATACAACTCATCCTCTTACACTGAGAGCAGGGGAGGCAGAATAATTCATTGGCTGTCAAAATAGACATGGGAAACAGAAAAGAAAAAAAAAAAATTCATGGAGATATGACAGTGCTTTACTTATTCTGCCTTTAACCCGTCAGAAATAAAATTTGACAAGGAGCCAAACTATCATAACATCTTTGGCACTCTGCTGTGGGTACATTAATCTGAAGGAAAGATGCAGAAATCCTTGCGTGCAACTCGGGGTTAGGGTCAACAGTGGGAGGTAAGCCCGCAGCTTCCACCATAACTGCTTAAATATGAAAGGTGAGTCCTTAAAAATGCTTTCTAGCTCTAGTGATAGAAATTGGATGTCTTAAGTTTCTTCCAGGAAGCTGCACTCTCACGGTACCTAAACTTCAGTCCCAAACATGACTAGAACACCGTTAAACTTGACAATCCCAAGCTTCATTGAAAACCCAAGAAGTTTTCAGGTCTCTGCCAGAAGCTTTGTAACGAAGCATTGAAATTTTCTACAGAAAGCAGATGTGTGTTTTTTTCTTTAAAACTGGATTTCAGTGGCATTACCCAATATTTTGTGCTAAAATCATTGAAATGGAAATTTGTTTATCGCCCCTACTTGGGTTTCAGAGCCAATGCAATTGAAAGTGCAAAGTCCAGATTTCCAGCAGGCTCAGATCTGATGTTTGAGGCGTCTGAGCCCAAAAGGATTTGAGTAGCTTGCCTCCTTTGTGTGGTCTCTTTTCCCTTTTTCCTTTGCTTTCTCCAGAACACAGCATCAGGAGTTTTCTGAGAGTAAGACAGAAGCTAATGTGCCCTTGCCAGTAGTCTCTTTCTTCACAGGAAGAAATAGAGCTGGCCTTAGCTCTGAGAGCATAACAATGAGGAAAGTCTTGTTCCTTTTACCATCTTCTGCCTTGTACCCAAATACTCAGTATGCTGAACAAAAATCTGAAAAATGAGACAGTGTATGTGAAAATAACTAAAGAAGTCTAAGGATTCCATGCTTTTTAGCCCTCAGTCTGTTCTCTGCCTCCTCTCCTAGTTGCTGCATAACTTTACTTCTCCTGGATGGAGCTGAATAGCAGTTCCTCCTAGCAATCCCAGTTGCTGATGCACTATTTATTCAGTCAGCAGCCAGCTGAACTGCCCTGCTCTGTCGTTTGAGGTCAGTTTTTTTAATTCCCTAAGGTTCCTGCAGTTACCATTCCTCCTCCATCTAGATTTAGTGCTGTATGTACATGTCTGGGACCATGCAGGGAGGGAAAATTTGATGTTTATTATGTTGTCCACTATCCACTGCTCTTTGTAGTTGACATGCATATGTAAAATCTCTTATTGGTAGATGTATAGCATAGCATCTGCTACTATGTCTTTGTCTTTTTGACTGCGAACCTGATTCTAACACAGTAAGCATTTTATAAAGTGGCTAAATGGGAATAGGACCCATAAAAGTTGACACCTGGTGGAAACCAAGACAGGGAGGCATTTTCTTTCCCTGTGGTATTGTTACATTCCTCGTGGTCAGCAGTAATAGCTCTGCCTCCTGAGGTATGGGCTGTGGGGTTTTATGCTGTGTTCAAATGGGCATTGCTCGAAGCTTTAGCATTTATGGTGTTTGGAGGACACATTCTAGCTTTCTGAGTACTTGGTGCAGCAGAGGTAACAGCAAGCAATTATTTGAAATGAGGAGTAAGTCACAGGCTAATTTGAGGGCCGAGGGGGATGGAGGAAGAAGAAACATGCTTGTACATCACTTGTGTAGCACATTTACTGTTGTTCCCCTGAGACTGTTTTTGCAGTATTTCTCCAAGTTGGACAAGAGGCTAATAAGGATACTATTAACACATCTAATGACCAAAAGTACTTTTTGCAGTTTTCATAATGAGTGTCTGTGTTTCTATTTCTAAATATCTACTTGGCTAACTCTCATTGCTGTGAGTCTCTGGGAAATCCTTTATCTCAGACTTTCTTCAAACTTAGAGAAAGAGAAGGTGGCAAAGTTCCCAAAGTAGACTTGTTTTTTTGTTTGCTTCTTCCCTGATACTGCTTTTCAGACCTCAGTGAGTAGCCCAGTATACTCTGATTATAACAAATTTTTGATTCCTGTCTGATTTTTCTTGTAGGGCAATGGGTTTCAAACAGAGAGGGTGTTCCCTTCTCAGGATGTGACAAGGTTTAGCGGAGGGGAGCCAAGTCATACTTAGGGAATGATTTTTTGTTTCATGATGTAGTAGTTGCAAAACAACGTGTAAAGTGCACGGTGCTCCGAGGGGAGCAAGCAGCACTCAGGCTTACTGAGACCCTGGAGCTGCTTCAGCAAGGGAAGGTGCCAGCTTGCCCAGAAAAACCCAGGGGTATCCAGATGGTACAGAGATAAAAATCTGCAATTGCCAGCTCCCCACAAATTCCTTCATCTCTCCTTCATTTTGAACTCTATCTTTTCCTAAATACTTGTGTTTATTAAAGTGGGGAAGCATGCATAACGTGTCCTGGAAGTGGGCAGATGAAAGCGAAGGCAAAAAAAAAAAATCATAATTTCAGGTGTACTGGGTTTATACAGTATTTGTGCTCTTGCAAGCAAAGTAAACCAGCCATACTGAGAGTAGGAGCTTTTAGTCAGTATCACAAAAATAATTTCTAAAATTTCATTTGAAATTCATACCAACTTTTATCACATGGAAGACTAACTCCTAGGGATGACACTTGCCCACGGAAGGAAAACTAAAATAAAATGTAGCATACCACACATGATCAGTCAGAATAGCCTGAAATATTCATATCTAGAATGCCAACAAGCATATTTGTGGTTCAGCTACAGAATAAATAATTTAATGTTATTAATTAAAAATGATCTCGGCACACAGTCTCTGGGTAGTGTATAATACTGAATGTATTAAACTCTGCTTCCCCATTTCCCCAGTGCTGAACAGTAATTTGGATAAAATTTAGTCTTCTCTAACAGCTTGCAAAATTACCAGTTTAATAAATCAGAATCAATACGTTGAAAATGTGTGGGAGTGTGACAATTTGTCTTTGACAGCCAGAACACCAGAATGAGGACGTGTCAGCCCTCTGAAATATTATCAAGATGTTTCTCTCCAGTTTGTTGACAGAAATTAAATCAGAGGGTGTTTTTTTCTTTGGAGGACTCAGCGTTTCAACATTTCAGTGCAGAAAGAAAAGCAGTGAAAAAGAAAGAGAATGGCAATTTTCAAACATGGTAGCTGATGACTCTGCTTTTAGTTTTGGCTTTTGTTTCCAAAATCTAAATGGCCTCAAATAAGACAGTGCTGAATACCACCACCTCGTAGTCAAGTGAGAAAGTCTTAACAGAGCTGGCTTTGAAACCTTGGCCCTAGGGAAGAAGTTTGTTCTAGCTCTTTTAAAGTTGATTTCACTTAGACTCGATGTCTCCTCCTTTTATCTGAATTAAACAATGCTGAACTTAAAAGGTTACAAATATTAAAATGAATGCGGTTTTCTGTGATACAGTTGAGATAACTTTGTTTGTAAAAATGGAATCTGGGAGCTGGGTTGGGAGGTATAAAAATGAGAAACTAATTATGTCCAATGCATAATTTTATCACCTATTGCTAGAACGCTGTCACAGAATCACAGAACAGCCTTGGTTGGAAAAGACCTCTAAGATCATCAAGTCCAGCCATTAACCCAGCACTGCCAAGTCACCACCACCCCACGTCCCTGCTGTCTTTGGAGGTTGCTGTGTGCTATCTCTAAATTTTGAAAAACAAAGTTGTTTTTCGTGTGATCTCGCACGACCCACGATTTCCTGCTTTAATTGGGTTCATTTCAGTGGTGTTAACTTGGGGATAGGTTAAGTCCTGCATTTGCAACTTACTGTTTGGATAGTCAAGAGGAAACGGGCAGACTTCACCGTGACATCTTGCGTAATGGCTTGGAGGCTGAGGAAAGTTCAGTCTAAGTGGGTTGTTTTGCCATATTGTAAAAAAATAATATGATTGGGGGAGCAGAAAGAGACAGACATAGCTTTTTGGCTTTTTTTTTTTTTTTAACTTGGAACATCCCCAGTGAAATGGGAAAAGGTGTGTGTGTGTAGCTCTATATGCATAGGTGAGTGCACACGTGGATGTGTTTTGTGTGTGTGATGCTGTGTGTGAGGGCATGGATTTGTGTGCGTGGGTGCTCATCTGCTTCTGTGTGTGTGTGTGTGTGCACACTCAGGTCCGTGCCTCTCACGCCGTCCTTGCCTGCCTGTCCCCAGTGCCCGTCCCCACGTGTCCCCACGTGCCCCCGCCCCGCCGTGGGATGGCGCCGCGGCCGCGCTGGGCGGGCGGGAGCTGCGCGCTGTTGCCCAGCGCCACCTGGCGGCGGGGACCCGCTCTCACGGCCCTTTTTACGCGGCCTTTCAAAAACCAGCGCCGAAATAGGTTCGTAATTGCAGATTTTTGTAAAAAAGGCCAGGACCGTAAAGACAGAAGGCGGTCACACAGCCCAGCCGAGGGGTTTGCTGCCTCTCCCCAGCGCACGTGGGGCGGCGCGGGTGACATTTAGTTCGGAGCGACAGGAAAGGAGAAGTTACCGAAGCAGAGATAAGCCTATCAGTACAAAGGCGCCGCGAAGTGCTACGAGCTGGCTGTTCCCAACTCCAGAAACTCCAAAGCAGCCAGCTATGCCTAAATGGACAATTAATCATAGTAACAGACGTTTAACGACAACCAATTTCGGAGATTCCATCAGCTCTATTTCTGCATACAGTAAAACCCCAATTTGTATAGAATTTCCTAGAACCTGAACGGACTTGACTCTCTGTCTTTGAGCTGACTTCCCAGCTCGTGGTGTTACCGTGTAGGTGTTTGAGTGATGGCCTTTCAATAGTGCTCCTCTTTGCTCTCCCCACGGTCATTTCTCTGGGAATGAAACTTGGGTCAGCAGGGTAAAACTGATTTCTGGTGACAGGACAGTTTTTGAAATAAACTTTTGCACATATAGGTTGATAAAGAAATTGCAACACTGGAATGACAGGCATTAATACACAGCTTTTGTGTTTCAGCCTAATTAAAGCGATAGGAGAATACCAAGGAAGGAAATCTAAACTCCACTGGGGAGTTAAAAAGGGCAGTATTGAGTTGGAGTCCAGTCAGCTGCAAGTGCTAAGTTTGATTTGTTATTTATTATCAGAATGGAGATAAATGAAATCAGCAGTCATTAGCTCACAATGTGCAAAGAGCTATGAAATGCCATTGCACAGACAGCAGACTCCCCAGCGGCTGCGGCAGCCTGCACCACTCAGCGCAGCCTTCCTGCTTCCTTGCAGCAGTTCACAGGGTGCAGCAGCTTTCCTGCAGGGTTATCCACACTCCACTTACACTCTTTGGCTAATTTGATGTGTAAGGCGTGCCCACGCAGTGAAGCAAGCTGCCAAGTATGGGACGAGTGGGTTACTGAGTAGGGTGCTTTGTTTAGGAGGTGGTGGCTGGTCAGTAGCCACGGTCCTGCGTGGGTTGGCAAGTCAGTCTTCATATTGCTGCTGAAGTCAGCGAGTACGGAACAAATGTAAGCTGCAGCTTTAAACTTGCTAACACCCTTTTGCAAGGCTAAGAAGAAAGTATGGGACTGGAGATGTTTGTAACCATGCTGGTAAACAGAAAATAGATTCTTGGGTGATGGGCCTTTCTCCTTTAGATTTAAGGGGCAGCAGGGCCAGCAGGCATCTGCTCCCCTTGTTCTTTTAGGCTGGCTAGCAGGAGAATCCACCCCATGAAGTAAATAATTAGGAGGGCCTGTGCAAAGTACTGTGATAATTTAAAAGGAGGAGGAATCTATAGAATCATAGAACAGCCTTGGTTGGAAAAGACCTTTAAGATCATCAAGTCCAACCATTAACCCATATGCCCTAATAATTCTTATTCACATTTTATTTCCATTATCTCTGAAGGGAAGGGCCTGGGGATGGTGCAGTAGGCATATAGAATAACATGTAAATGTTTTATTCCTTTTTGCCTTTTCTTTCTCTCCCTTTCCCTCTAGCAGAGAATGACTCACTAACCCTGGGAAAAAGCCACCTGCCTGAGTTTCTGTTAGGGCAAGCCTGGCTGCTGTGTGCTTGACTTCTCCTAGGGAGACAAGAGGGTTGTTTTCTTTTAGTCATCACTGATTCACTCACAATTGACTATTTAAAAAGAAATATCTTGGGCTACTTAACCAGTGTCTTTGTGTTCACTAGGACTCTTACGGACGCCTTTCCATTGTGCATGTTGCTACACTAACCTGTTCAAGTGCTTTGCATGTCTGAATCCTCTGTTTGCTTGTTCAGACAAAAGGATCCACAGACTGAGGCAGAAGAAAGGTTAATCTGGGCAAGTGGCTTGTCTTCAGCAGTTGCTATAAGGAGGTGTTAATTTAATATTCCTCCTAATACAGTATATAAAGTTTTACTACAATTTCTTCAGATGACTGTAAGAGATGCTGAGGCCAGGAATGTGCTAAATGAAAAGTATAATAGAAATATCAACTATAAAAGCTTGGGTAGGCCAGACTGACTTCATCCCTACAGTGTTATGTAGAGTCCCATCACTCAGTTACAGGAAGTCACAGGGCTGAAGGCATTTTAGCTCTGGATGCACTTGGAAGAAGTGTCACAGGTTTTGCTCTAGGCCTTCCTGCTCCTGCAAGAGGACGCAATGGAAGACAAAGAGGTGGAGGCAAGTGTCAGCTCAGGCAGCAGAAGTAAGAGAGTCTGTATTCAGGATGTAGGCAGGAACTGGCTTTATTTGGGAGATGTGTGTCTTGGTTCCTCAGGAACAGCCCCATGGCACAGCCATGCAGGCAGCCATGAGTAGCCCTGAGTCAGCTGGGAGATCCACTCAAGGCAGCTGACCCAGGCTGACTCACAGGTGTATCCCATACCACTTAATCATGCTCATTATAAAAGGAGGGAGCTCTGGGAGGGTGGAGTTTCTCTTCCTGAGGCTCATCTCTCTTTGGCTTTCTGCTCCTGCTGCTGACCTCAAGGACCAGGCTGAGTATAAGATTGTACACTTTATGTTGGTGATTGTATTATTTTTTTTATTTCATTAAATCTGTTTCTACTTCAACCCACAGGGCTTCTCCCTTTTTTCCCCCCAATTCCCCTTTTCAGCTGGGGAGGGGACATTGGGTGGTAGAACAACTGCTGCAGTTTAGCCCTGGGTACCGGCTAAATGTAGACAATGTGGAAGGTGCCTGAGATGTTGGGGCAGCTGAGGGAGATTAATTTGTTATTTACTAAAAGCTTAATCATGCATTTGGGTTATTTATTTTGTATCTTTACTCCACTGTGCTTTTAAGTAAACCTGCTCACTTAACCTTTGTTTCCTCTTGCTGATAAGGCTGGCTCTGAGTGACGTGGCACATGTTTACTGTACAGTGATGGATCCTTTAGCTAGGATAATGGGATGCTCACAGTAAGTTCCAGCTCTCCAATGAGCTACTGCAGGGTAGCCAGAGCATGGGAGTGTTTACCTCCACAGCACCTTTTTTAAACACCCAAGAAGGTGCTTACTGGGATGGTGCTTACATAAGGTGTTTATGTCACTTACAGGGATGACGTTCCAAAAACTAAGAGAGGAAGAAATGTCTTCCAGTAGTCAGCAACAAGTGAGAAAACTATGACATATGGCAGGCTTTGAAAAGCACTTACGGTTTTAAGGATAGGATGTGACATGCAGATGTTGGGCTAGCGTTAAATGAGAACTGGGCAAACATGACAAGTTGCATCCTGTGAGCAGAGCATTGTCTCACGTTGAAGGAAACATCCTAGCAGATACACCAGTGGCAAGAGGAACAGGGTTAAAAATTATATCTGAATTTTCTTGAGTTTAACTATGGATGGTGGAACACATTATTTGTAGCTGTCAACAATGAGATAAATGTTTTTGTGTTACTTTAGTGATATCCCTAATGAAGAAGAATTTTAGGAAGTAGGGAAAGGTCCATATGACTTCAACTACAGCTATATCCCTGGACTGGTAACACCTTCTCTGGAGAAAATGGGCACGTGGCCAACCAAGCTTAAGTATGAGCTCACCTTCCACTGGGACTGCCCGTCCTGCTTTCTTGAAAAGCATCTGTATGCAGGGCTTATTCACAGTGCTCTTTCCTTGGTTGTGGCTTGTCCTGTTGGAGACAGAAGAGGAAGCTTGATCTGGCTTCGCACCTTATCCTTTCTCCCCACGTGAAGGCAGGCAAAGAGCCAGCAGGAGAGCAGCAAAATACATTTCATGCTGGAACACTTAATCTCTCCACATTTTCCCAGGGAGCATGGCTTTTCCCTTTTCTTTCATGGTATTTTCATGATACTGAACGCTGTCCATTAATATGATATCCTTGAGAACTGTCAAAAATAGAACACTCATGTGAGTTGTAGGATTTATTTACCTTCCTAAAACACAGAAAATTCTCAAAACACAGGAAATGTATTAGAAGAACGAATCATTATACTGAGGGATTTGGTAAAAGAATGGTTACTTTTTTCCCTGCTGCTCATCCTGCAATACAGACTATCAGGAGCAACAGCAGAGATGTATTTAGCCAAGCATGGGAAAAAACAAAGAACAGATGTGCTTATCTTTCTCTATTGGTAGAAAGCACATCATTTCTATGTAATTTGCAATAGTGGAAAGGGAATTGAGAGGTGCTCTGAGCTATGTACTGAGCTGGAGGAGAGGCAGAACAGGCAGGTGGCAAACATGCAGAAGTGCATTTGCTTGGGAAGCTGAACAGGGTTTGATAAGAAGCAGTAGAGAAGCAGTCAGAGAGAGAAGTGGCTTCTTGTGTTCTCAGGGAGGAATTCCCTCTCCAGACACAGCTCTTTGAAAACTTCGTTGGCTAGTAAGAGCAAGAGAGTCTCTCGTTCATGTTGTGAGAACAGGAGAGCCCAAAGACATCACCATTAGGAATGTGCAAGTTGGAGTAAAATAAGAATTGATTGCACCTTGGAGTGAAATAAACTACTGTGAGACACAGGCAGCGTTAGCGGTGATTTCATGCTGGGTGAAGCCAGCAGTGCCTGGGAGGCATGAGAACAGGATATTTCCAGACCAGAAAGATTCCTGATAAACACTGGGTGGTAAGCGTTTCCCTCCTGGCTGACACCGCTCTCGCTGTAGCAACGCTGTAACGCTGTTTGCATTCTCGGGTGGGATTGGCATGAGACTTAAGATCTGGTCTGGGGCTCTGAATTTCCTAAATCTGGAATCCTCTGCATCTTAACAAATGTCCTGTGGCTGTGGTAGCGTTTCCTTCTGCATGATGCATGGGTCAGTGCAGATGGGGTGTACATGACACTGTTAGCTGGGTCTAAGAGGCTTGCCAAATCCTCAGTAGTGCTTCAGAGCAGGCCCCAGACATTTCATAAACAATGGCTTTGCCTTCATATGGGAGAGCTGCTTGACAACTGATTTAATTGCTAGGTGGAAAAAAGTTTAAACAAGAACTGAATTGTCATGTTTTTTAGGAAAGAAAGTAGTCTAGGGGAATTGCATCATTATTATCCAACTTACATGTAGTACTGGTCATGCTAAAAAGTCATAGAGAATATTCTCCTCAGTGCTGTTTTTCCTCTCGGGTTTACTGTGGCTCATTTACACTAAAAGTTGCGATAAAAAATTTAGGTGTGCTTGATGCTGCAGTCTACTCAAGTTAGCTTTGATATCCAAAGCAATCGAGCCGTCGCAACACAGACCATTGCATGGGCTAATTTATACTGTAGACAAACTTAACTATGGACAAGGTGCTTTCTTAGTGAGGGAGCAGATACTTGTATTGTCCACAGATGAGCCTGTGGGAGAGAGCATTTTCTTTTGTGAAAGGAGACCTGGGTAACAGACAGATGTTCACTTCACTGGCAGCTGTGTGGGTTAAGATGTTACCATCCCCAGATGTTCGGTATTCCCGCCTTCCACACGTTCTTGTCTCCTGAGCTCTGCCAGTGGAAGGGAGCCAGGAAGCACTTGCTAAATGGGCTTCAGGCAAAGTCAGCTGCATATGCTCAAGTAGCTGATATAGGTGGCTTGAGATAACCTGCCTTTGCCTGAAGCTCACGCAACCCTTGTCCTTGGCAAACCTCCGAGTATGGGATAGCCTCCACTTGGCAATGCTAAGATCTGGAAGGCAACCGTAAGCTGGTGGTATTAAAGTCGCAACTGCTGCCCTTATTCATGCTTATCCCTTCCCTTGTGTTGGTCAGGAAGGAGGTAAATGTTTTAAACCATCATTATTGTCCTTATGTTTTTGAATTGCTAGAGGCCTTGTTCAGATAATGAATCTCACTCAGGGCTTCTCTTTCTTATCCCCTGTTTCTTAGGCCCCTCTGTAAGATTAAAATTAGGTTCTTGTTTGTTACGTACTTCCAGCACTCAAAGCAAACCTGGCTTGGAAACCCTAAGCTGGCCCAGCACTGAGCGTGGAGGACCTTCCTGTAGCGATGGGGCCTTGGGAGGGGCTGGTTTTGCTTGCAGCGTTTAACATGTGAATTCTTCACCTGAGTGACACATGATCCAAACTTACCTGTGCGTAGCCTCCCCTCGAGCGGAGTAGATAGCTGCCTCCTGGAATAGATTGGGCAGAAGGTTGCCAGATCTTGGTTCATCTCTGTAGGCATTTGGAGGTTTCCTGTGTACAGGGAAAGCGTTTTTCTAATTTAAACCTACAGATTTCAGCCACCTCTGTGAGGCTGTGTAGCCATCTTGCCTAATTTGGCTCCTGGGGAACAGGCAGCTGAGTGAAAGAAAACAGAGGTCTGGTGTGGCATCGTGGTGGAATTGAGGCTGGCTGACAGAGCAGCACACAGCTCAGTTCACAGCCATCCTTTTGCTGAGGAAAGCTCCTTGGGAACCCACCAGCGAGAGCCCCATGGTGATACAGCTGCATGACATGCTGCTGCCACAAGTCATTGGGGCTCACTGCTGGATCAATGGGTTCATAGGGTCTGTAATGCGACTGCATGGGGGCAAAGACAAGTCATCTGAGGGGGATTGGATCTGTGATGTGAGATAAAAATGATGGTTTTGACATGTTGAAAAATGACATTGTTGAGAAACAAAAATCCCTGAAGATGGTGGTCAGGGTGGGAAAGAGGAAAGGCTCAGAGAATGAGAGAGGGGAAAGGAGAGAATCACGGCATTGCAGTCATGGTAGAAGTCATGCTGTCCTGATGGATCTCAGCTTTTAAGTGTCCACTGAGTGCTAGTGCAGCTGGTGTTCCTGCTCAGGTGGTTGTTCTTTATCAGCAGGTGTGACCTGTGTGAGCTTTGCATTGTGCCTGTGTTTCTGTGAGCTGCACTCTCGGGGCTATGTACAAGAGACAAAATTTCTCCTTCCTGGTTTGCAGTGTTGAAGGTCTTTGTAGCCTTTGGATTTCCAAGCAGGATCAGAGGAATGACAGGCTTAATTAGAAACTCTCTTTTTAACTAAGAGAAAAGCAGCAAGGAATTTCTGCCAACACTGGAGATTCCTAAGAAGGAAGTGCCACACAGGCTGTTCAGCAACGGCTTCTCAACAGTGTGCCTCAATTCAACTCTTCATTTTTAAATTTCAAGTCCAAATAAACACTATTTAGAAAAGAGTTTACTCGGGGTTTTCCATCCTTTCCATTTATTTCACTTCCATCTGATGAAATGCTCCATATAAAAGAATTATTTTTTAAACAGCCTTGGTGGATTTGAATTATGGAGAAGTAGAAGCTGCAGATTTCTTTTTGAGCATTACCAGTGGGAGCAAGAAAAGGGAGGAACTGCTGTTTGTCCTTGAAAATTTCACTAGCGAAATGTTGCTTTAAAAAATGTTAACTGTTGATTTTATGGGCTCTTGGTTCTTTTGATTTTTGATGGAGAGGGGCTTTAGTAATTCTCTTCAACATATACTGCAGGCAAAATTTTTTCCTTGTTTTGCTGTGTTTAAAAATTGCTGCAAGTATTGGATTTCTTCTTCATTATATGTCACTCTAATACTACTCTGAAACTCTGAGTGTAATTAAAAAGTTTCACTCTGGGGGAAAAAAAAAAAAGTGCTTTTTCTCTCTCTCTTTTAATGACTTTGCAAATGGGACAAATACATGGTAAACTCTGCAAAGAATTCACACCAAAACAGAAGAATCTCTGTTTATAGGTGTCTAACATCTGTGCAGTTTTTTTCCCCTCCCTCTTTCTTTCACTCTTTTAGGAACAAAGAGTTAATAAATAAAAAAAATATATATTGAAATCACTTGTGTCAAATTCAGCTTTGGTATCATGAGCTGCTATTTCAGTGTGTTCAAATTGCCTTTACTAGAGTGGCATTGCCTTATGTTGTGCGTGAATTTGGCCATAAAATCTTACCTGACTACTCTGGAAAGGTCCTGGACTTCTCTTGAGAAATCCTTGCATTAGGAAATGTCCTGTCCACGGTCTCACTTACACAGAGTCCATTGTATCTACTAAGAGTTCCGGTGCTTTTGAAAATCTGAGTTAATTTTTTTTTGAGTTTTGCAGTAAATCTGGAAAAAAAAGGAAATAAAAAGAAACATAAATCAGACCCGTCTTGACTTAATGAGATTATTATGGAATAGAACGATTCCTTTAGGATTTGCCAGAAAAAAAGTTTACAGGAAAAAAAGAAAACAAATGTAGCATCTATCAATTTAGTTGCGTGTATAAAAATTACACATGAGGAGTCCAGAGTTTGCCTCGGATACAGTAGTTGCCTCATACTGTAGACTGATAACGTGACTGATCATCCTTCCTTGCTTCCTCTTAGAAAGAGGGGGAGAAAAAGAAAAAGAGAGAGTAGTAATATATCTTCTGTTGCTAACGTTGTTCTGCGATCTAAAGGGATTTGAGCCAACTTGGAGAACTCTTTGAAACCAGCAGTAAAATTAATTAATAAAGTTTGAGAGGGCTACGGATGGAAGGGATAATACAGAGAAGACTCAATTTAGCTTTGAAGAGGAGCCCGTCCTAAGCAAGTGTTTCATATTTGGGAGGAGAGCTGAGAGGACGATGAAATTGCAAAATAATCCCCTTTTCTTTCCATTTATTTTGGTTACTCCAGATCATTTAAAACAGAAGTGAGTTGAGGGTGGAGGTCTCACACACACACACACAAATCATAGTGGTATTACCTGGAAAGTGATGCATTTTCTTCTGTGTCTTCACTTAAAAGGCAATCTTCTTGCTTCTGGTACATGCACTTCCTTAAATGTCATGGGAAGAGTGGGCAACATTTTGAAATATACTTCCAGTAGGATTTTCTCTTAATCCTTATTTTGCTTCTTCTATTTAATTTATGTCTGAGGAAGAAACCATGTTGTGCCTGTGCCAAATCAAGAACTCTATGCTGCCTCGCCTAGGACACCCCTCCCTTGGTAATGTCACCTAGAGAATGCCTGGCACATGGAATTTGGTGGCCATCCTCAACAACTGCAAATCTCTGCTATGCTTTCATTCCTTGGAAGGCAGAACAGACTTCTAAGTAGATTTGGTTTGTTTTTCCCTTTGTGTAAGTCCTCCTGAGTGCCGGGGAAGACAGTTTGCACTTGCAGATTACCATCTGGGCAACTTTATTGCATGATTTTTGCAGAGGCCTTGGGAGAAATGGAAGTCTCAAAATAAAAAAATAACCTGTTTAGCTAATGTTCTCAAAATATGATCTTTTGCAAATCCTAACCATGACTTAAAAGTGTACAGGATTTAACAGAGTTATGCTTACACTTGCAAAAAATTCAACTCTTTTTCTGCAATCTGAAAATGCATGAGAAAAACCACTTTCTTCTAAAGAAATAATGAAATTATTTTGAAAATAAAGTCCCTGTAGAGTCTTTGAACTACAAACAAAATAGAGTTGCCAGTCAGACTCCCCTGGTGTTACTGAAAAAACACCAGCTTAATGTCAGACAAAATAAGTTTTTTTAAAAAAAATTAACTGCTTGATTGAGTGTAAAAATTAAGAGTTTAGGACTGTTAAGCATAACCAATAACAGAAGTGCTTGTCATCTACAGAAAAGACCAAAAATAGAAAGCCCCTAGCAATGGCTACTCTAATATCAATCTAACTTGGACACAGAAATGCAGAGACCTCATGCAGGCT
This sequence comes from Podargus strigoides, assembly GCA_028020825.1. NCBI lineage: Eukaryota > Metazoa > Chordata > Aves > Caprimulgiformes > Podargidae > Podargus > Podargus strigoides. The sequence continues at coordinate 8,554,861 of CM051623.1, read as the reverse complement.
CACTTGGCAACACTTACCTTCTTCAGTCCTCTGTTTCTATCATCCATTGCTATTTTTAGCCCCATCTGTAAAAATATGTTTTTGCCAAGGAGCAAAGGCAGGATAAATTGCAGAAAGCATGTAAGCAAACAAAGAAATCGTAAAGCTTACAGGACAGTCACAGTTGCAGTTTTGTTAAGCTGCTTCCCATTTGGTCCTTGGCTTTGTGTTACCTATTTAGATCATAAAGCTGCTCAGGCAAGATCTCGCTCTTTTGGCTTTTTTGTATATGCTTAAAAGCCCACATCACATTGTTTGTGCCTGTGTAAATACATTACGTACTCTCACAGGAGATCTGCATTGCCCTGCTCCAGGGAGAACTGGGAAAATTTTGTTAAGTCATTTAGCAACAGGGCTTTGTACAAGCACCTATAAATGGATGTGGGTAGCATCAAGTTCTCAGCTCATGGTCTGCCTTTTCTGGGATGTGTTACCCAGGTACAGTGCTATGCTAAGAGGTCAGTGTGGCCTGCAGGCAAGCCCAGAGCAATGTCTCATCTCTGGCCAGCTCAAGATGTTGAAATAAGGAGCTTTTTCTGCACCTTTCTGTGCAGCAATGCTGCGGAGGTTTTACCATCACTAAAATGTCTAGGGTAACAATCTGAGTATAGTCTGAAGTGAAGATAACTGGTGGTGGAGAACAGCTACTATTTGGGATAGGACAGCTTTTAGTTATTCAACACAGGCATTTTTGTGCTGTTGAGTAGCACACCTGGCTGCTTACTGTTGTGCCGGGAAGGTATAGCTCTCCAGGGGTAAATCCTTTATCATGTCTACCAGTGCTATGGAAATATCTTGGATAGTCACTGGGTCTCAGGCAGCATGGGCTAGTGATCTGTATGCAAATTTTGCCCAGAGGGACTTTTTAGCTAGTGTGGTCCATTCTTACATCTCTAATTTGCTCTAACTGATCACTAATTGGAAGATGGTTCATCTTGAATTGCTGATGATTAGCAGCCACCTTCTAATTGCTGTTTGTTCTTACATCTGTTCATGGTTTGATTGTACATAATTATCCTTGAGTGATGTTTTCTTTTGGCATACATTTCTCTGGGAGGCAATGTGAGTACTGCTGAGGTCCTCTGTGATGTAGATAAAGATGTAGGAGGTGTTCTTTGCATGTATGTAGTGAGTAAGGACTTCATCTTCTGTATCTACTAACAGTACTATGTACATGATTAAAAGCACAACAATTGCCATACTGAATACATGAAAATGAATTATAGCATGCTAGATGTATGAGCTAGAAGGCTGGACTCCTAGAATTTAGAGAAAATTTTGCTTTGTGGGGTTTTTTTTTCCTCTCTTTCCAGTAATCCCAGGAACTACATACAGTGCTTTTGTATGGCATCTCATAACTTTAGCAAATACTGATTCACAGAAATGGAACAGTCAGGTGGAAAATTCCTGCAGGGGAAATGCAAGCCTTCCTCATCCCACGAGGAGCAGGCCGTGGAAACCAGCCGCTATCACATGTCTAATCAGACCTAACACGTGTAGCACCAATGACATGCTAATAAAACTGTCAGGTCTTAGGACCAGTAATTTACACCCACGTTTTTAGATTCTCCGTAAGAAAAGAGAAACTCTTCTTGTAGATGAAAAATGATGTGTGGATCTGTAAGGCTAGGCTGAAAAGAAGCAGATGCTGACATTTCTAGAGTTAATATTTTTGCCCTAAAAACACATCTGTCATCGGCCTCTACTTATAGGAGTGGAGGAGCACTTATCTAAATAAACATGGCAGCTGTTTTCTATGATGGCCCTGTTTTTTAATAGTAAAAAAATATTATATCATTTTGAAAGGTATAGCTGCCTTTAGTGTTAATTTACAATAACAGGCTGGAGTGTGTAGCTGTTCTCTGCTTTAGAATAATTTCAAAGGACACTTTCTCACGTTATCTGAAAACCTCCCTGCAAGGCCAGCACGAGTAGAGGGAAGGTTAATAACTGGGAGTGCGTGCACCTAAGAACACTGCAAATGCTGAAAACTTGCTGAGCAGACAGTTCTGGATTGTAATCTCAGGAGCATGTTAAAAAAAATGAAGAGTAGAGGAAAATAAAGATAAGAACTTTTGGAGAAGTAAATTATCAAAGTTCTCTGCCTGTGGGATGAGGGTTACAATATTAATATTTCAGATTTTTTCAAATGTCTTTGCTTTGCTAATTAACTTCTTTCCATTAGTTCAACAAAGCCTACACATAAAAATGTATGATTCTGCTTCCTATGGGAATCTTTAATGAGTCACTTTACACTGATTTTAAGATCATTTTACAACATTAGACAGATACAAAGGAGACTTAGCAGGGGCAAGGGAGGGACCTACACTTGCAACTAAAACCAAATTTTATTTGCTTACTTATTATCTCTCTTAGGGACTACTAATGGCTTTTGATGATGAGGCAGTAAGCCAAATATGAGAAGATGAGAAGTCATTGTAATTTGCATTTCCAATTGCGTGTGGTTTGACCCTCACCCTCATTCTTAGTCTCAGTATGATGTAAGTATTTTCTGAAATGCAAAATGCAGAAAGATCTTCTTGTGTGAGAAGTCCCAGAATTTGAAAAATTCTTCCTTTGGGGTATGTGCCCTCTTCGATAGGCTCTAGAAACATAATCCTTCCTTTCTAAACAACCTAATGGTTTCATAGGGATCTTTCCATTTTTGACTGCTCAGTGGTGTTGCTTTATCAAGAGGATGGTAGAGTGCCTTTGCCTCAGGCTGCGCTTCTATTCTTTGGTGGTCTTGGAATGGGACATATAAGTATTTCCGACTTCTCTGGCAGTCTTTTTGAATAAAGCTGGCCATGTGCTGTGGCCTGAACATGGACTATTTACATGGCCTTAGGAAGAATTTAGATATGAGCCTATCCAGTTTGTGAATGTCATGTCAGCTTAGCTCGGAGACAAGTGCCAAGCTGGCTGGCTTGCCGTAACAGTGCTGATCCAGAGCAAGAACAACAGCAGGCCTTTAGGCAGGTGCCAGAAGAGCTGGTCTGGCCAAAATATAGCCAGCCCTGGCATGCTGTAGGTGCCTAAATGATTAAACCCATATTTCTGTAGGTTCTTCATCATGCCTAAGCATACCTATGATGTATGTAGATCTAGGCATCAGCCTATTACAGATGCATTGCTGCCAATGAGGCCAGTAATTTGCAACAGGATCCCACCCATATATTAACAGCAATAGCTGGATATGAACTTTATTGGGAAAAAATTGGAAGAAAAGATAGGGGAGACCTGAGTGTATGGTCATCATCCATGCAGGGGTGTGAAGGAGGAGCAGACTTCTTAGGGTTTCATCCACCCTCTCCCCATGCATGTGCAAGTGGTTTGCAAGCCAGGAAGGAGGGAAAAAACTGTGATTCCCCTACCAGTCTTTCTAGTCAGGACTGGGAAATGTCAGAATTTGCTGCTGATGCTTCTGTAAGTCATTACCCCTGGAGGAAGGAGGAAGTGGTAGAGGAACTGTGACTTGTAAATGATTCCTAATCAAAGTGCTTCCCAAGGCTATTCCTGGAGAGCTGCAGATTCCTCAGCACCCCTCGCCCAGGCTTGTGTTTAAGACTAAAATGTGTTACTTTCCCTTGATCACAAGCCAGAGTATGCCCTACCCTGGAGCAAAGCCAAGCTGTATCTCTGGGGAGGGACAGCTCTAGATAGTACAAAGTGGTGGAATTGTGCACTGTGGTATTAGAGATTTTACTATATATAAGTAATGTTGGCCTACAATGAGTCTAATCCTACCCCACTTCAGGTAGACTGAAGCTACCCCTGTGACTATTTCCCTGTAGGAACAGTTTTGTAACCTACTGGTTTCATAAAGGTAGCCTAGATTTCCTAAAGCTTTATTTCCAAGAAATCCTCTGAATGAGCTGCAGTTTAGCACTTACTCTTGCTGAAGTCTGCGTAACACTTTAAAGTGTATTTTTAACTCTCTTTGCTAAGTGCTTAGGACAAACAGGATCTCCTGTTAATAAAAACCTTTGATGGATGCATTAAGGAAGCAGTGCATATGTAATCCTATATTTCCTCAGGTTACCTCAGCAGCATACATGGAGCATAACGTTTAAGGAGGGTACATGGGTGTACGAAGGTCTTGTAAAAAGCTAGAAGTCGTGTCTTTACTACTACTGCAACAGTATGATTTATTTTACCACGGATGTTCTACAGATAGCAGTGTGCTTTATTATCAAACTTCCAGGCAAGGGCATCCATAAATTGTAGTAACAGCGGGTAAAGGATTAAGTCTCAACCTCTCCAATACCTCATTTCTCTGAATCACTGAAGGAGATTTGTTCTCTTTGCTTGTGAATGGAACAGTGATTTGGTGTGGGCTATTCTGGCAGGTTTTGACTTAGTAACAGCTTTTCCAAGTTCAGGTGTGTAGGCACCTTCTTCTAAATTGTGTGCTTTTTTCCTCTTCCAAGAACAATCCTAGTTGGTTTTATTCATGACCTTGTTTATACATTTGCACCTCCAGAAAATAAAGCTTCAAACCATGTGATGAAATGAAGTTCATATTGTCTACAAGAAAGTATCAGCACTGCTGAAAATAAAGTCTTTGTTTTGTATCTAAATGCCAGATGTCAGAATCTGGGCATTTGGAGATTTAATTCACTCAAGTCTTGCAATTTAGTCTTGCAGATAACTTAAGGCGAATTATTAAAAACTAATGCTCTAAGGTGAAGCTGTGCGGATACATCTGTAGAGTTTCTTGTCGTGACCAAGTATTTTAAAGAATGATGATGAAGTGAGAGTCAGAATTGTCACCTTTCTCAGGACCACAATGGTACTAGTATTCTGTGTGTGCAAGAAACACACTGGGGACGCTGGAGGGATTTAATAACTGTGTATCTCTGTGAACGGACTGTTCAGAAGGAAAAGCTGTTCTCAGAACGGAGGCCAGTACTGTGCTGTAATGTGGGAATGGGAAGTGGGGGTGAAGGTAGCTGCTGAGAGCTGCCAAAGTGGGGGGTTTATACCATTTACTGTAGGACATAGCAAGAAAAGCTTGTAAGGTAGCATCAGAAAGTGTATGCTGCAGAAAAGGGGGGAAAAGAAAAAAAAAAAAGGAAAACCTTTGTACAAGTTTATCTTACGAAAAGCAAGTGCTATTTATATCAATACATTGTGGCAGTGACTGTTGTTTTGCAAGCACTGGGTCAGGGCTTTGAAAAATTATGCAAATGCACTGGTGGTGTATACACAACTGTACACCCACTGGACTGTGCTTCATGTGTTCTTGATGCCAATGAAAACAAAGCAGCCTCCAAGTGATTCAGGGGAAAAGTCATGGCTGCAAGAAGCCAGGACCTGCTTTACAGAGCTACTGCTCTGCTTCTCATAACTGAAGTTAGGAAAGTCCCTTGGATTTAACCCTAACTTTCTTATTATCTGGGACAGGATGTGAATAAGCTGAAGAAACTCGTTAGTAGTTTTTAATAGTTTTTCTGGCCACAGACAGTTTCCAGCATAACGTGTTTTATTGCAATTTTTCATAGAAACAGTTCTTTTTAGAAGAGAAATAAATAATCATGTGGCTCACAGCAAAACTTCTATAGTCACTGGAGACCCCTGGTGTAACAGCTGAATTAATCACGAATAGCTGATCTCTCTCTCCTGCAGTGGCATGCCAGAATTGTTTCCTTGCCAATGTCTTTGCTTCCCTTCTGCTGTCCCCACGAAGCTGCTGCTCTTTACCCCCAAGGTGATGGAGAGCTCTGGCCCCTTCTGCAATGTGGGACTCCCCTCCTGGCCCATTCCTGCTTACGTGGTTATCTTGGCTCATTTTTCACCATTGCTCTGTGCAACTTCTGGGATTTGTGTTTAAAATGCTGTCACCCAAAGCCGACAGAAAATCAACAGAAAGACTCCCACTGATCTGTATCACCTCTGATGCAGTCCTTGCTTACATCCTGCCTTAAAATCTGCCTCTTCCACCAGATGTATATCTTCTAACCTCCAGCATTATAGAAAGCCACTGTGCTATAGTGAGTGCTGTACAGTGCTGGATCTCTATCCCTGTTTTCCCAAGCAGCATTCAGAGAGATGACTTGGCACTGCTTGAGGGTGCCCTGTGCAGCAACTGGCAGGGAGATTAGACGGGGAAGCACAGCCTATAGAAGGATGTCTGGTTTATAGAAAACACCAAGACATGTGTCGAGGGTATGTGGAGTGGTTCTGGCAATTCTGTTAAGTAGGTCTCTATTAATAAGCAGCTAGTTTTAATTTGAGAAGTCTGAAGCCTTTTGATACTACTACCCAGCATGGACTATATAAGGCACAGTGGCAGCAGTTTAACAAGACCTGCAAAGAAGACAGTTTGATTAGTAAGTGTGCGAAATGGCAGCAAGTGATGGAGATGATGTTCAGGCTAGATTTAGACTAGAGGAAAAGCTGGATTTGAGATGCTGGCCAAACATCTTCATGCTGAAAGCAAGAACTAACCTGCTATGTAGCACTGAGCATTGTTGGTAAAGTTGAGGAAATGAAGATAGCTTTTTAGATACTCTCTTTCTGGGAAAAAAATTCAGAGAAGTGATGGTCTGTTGTTGGGAATAGTGCCTGGGATAATTAAACAGCTCACTAAGTTATTTGAGGTGCAGTGGGAATCCAGACATCTCTAAGCTGTAGAGAGATACTGTTGATTTTTTTAAACTCACTATCAACTAGCAGAAGAAGAAATAGGCACTTATATTACAGAGTTGAAATCTCTGCCTTCTGCACATAACTTTAGAGACATTAAAGAGCACCTGATGAAAGACAGAATAATTTATGGGACACAGTTTTTTCTGCTTGCAAGAGAGATTTATTGAGAGAAACAGATTTACCCCTGGAAAAAGCCTGAGTTGTTGAACTGTCCAGGAGAAGGATCAATAAAATAACAGCTCCCAAAGCAGAACAATTATGTGGGCTCCGGCTGAAAGCATCCAGAGCTCAGGGGTAGTTGCAGGCCAGTCTGGAACACAAGTATCATGAATCCATGTAGGTACTGGGAAAAAAAAAACCCCAAACACAGGAAGAAAAATGCCTCATCTCATGGGAATGGTGCAAAAGGTGTGGGACACAGATCTGCATTATGTCCAATTGCCCCTGCCAACCTAGGAACAGAGTTATTGTTCTGGGAGCAGCAGGAGCACAGAAGCCTTGTTTCTGTAGATGCATGGCCCTTGCTTCTTTATCTAACCCAACTGCAATAATCTGAGCTTTTCTTCATGACACGATCACCAAGCAAAAGGCAGGAGGTCTGGGAGATACTGCCTGGATGGCCAGTCGCTGCCTAACACTGTGCAATGCCTTCTGCTGTCCCTTCTGGGAAAGAAATTGGGGGCGCTCTACTCTCTGCAGCAGTCCAGTTTTGACAAAACTTGTAGGAATTTAATGTCCTTGAGATCTTATTTTTTTTTTTTTGCCTATTTTATCTCAATATACCTTTTTCAGAGGAGTCCCTTCATCATTTGTGGCTGGAGCTGATCAGGGATTCACAAATTACAAGTGTGCCTGGTTGATGCCTGCATGACTTCTTTCCTTAGGAAACCAGCCTGAAAGGGGAAAAGTACAGCCTCTCAAGGCTTCCAAGTGAAGAGGGGCTATTTACATCACTTTCAACAGAGCCAAGAGCTCAGTGTGTAAGCCCTGGAGGGGTGAGGGGTGCTGGCTGTTCAGCTGCTAGACTGCAGCTAGGCTGTTGGGTCAGCAAGTGATTTGATTTCAGCCGGATTGTGAAGCCAGATGCAATATAATCCCAGCAACACTTCTGCATAGTGCTATTAGACTGGAGAAATATGACCAAGTGCTGGTTGCGCTGAGTCCCCTGGCTGAGAGCAGAGTGCCGTGTGACCTTCCCCTAGGAGCCCTTCTGCAGTTCCAGCAACTGTGAAATTTTAGGAGCAGTGTCTCTGCCTGTGCATACTTAAAGAAAGCTACTGTGCAGCTCAAGATTTCGTTTTCCAGAACATTCTCTTTCACCCAAGGCAAATAAATACCCTGGTCCTCCACCTCCTTCCACAGGGAAGTTGGTGCAAATCATGTTTTGAAACCTGAAAGAACCAGAACCAGCAGCTCCTCAGCAGTCTGAATTCAAAGTGGAGAGCTATACCCCAGAAAGAGCATACTTCACTCTGTAGGAGGATGCTGTGAGATTTCAGCAAACAAACACAGCATACTGCTTCCCTCTAAAAAAGAGAAATTTTTTTTCTTCATCTAAGAAAACCCAGGAAATGTGGCTCTTGAGAAGTGGAATAGATGGCAAGACTGGATTGGCTTGGTATTTACACGAGTCACTTTGTACACATGGCAGTATTTAGAGGCTCATCTTACCCTAAATTACTAACTAACGGATAATTTAGTTAATTCCTCAACAGCTGGATACAACCATATACAGATTAGCTTCCAAAAGAGGGAAGCTTTTTGTTTCCTGGTTTTAGGTCAAGATGTTCTAACTCCATGACACTTTGCAACCGCGCTTGCTAGGAGCTGGGGGATGTGAATTTACATTGGTTGGAGACAACTAATCAAACTTTCTTATTAATAAGTTTGTTGATGACACAAACAGTACACCTAACTACTTGTATGATAAGAGTGCATGTGGAGGGAGAGGTGGTAGAGTCAATCCCTCACCTGCTAGAAACTGATGAGTTCTTTAGGCTTCTCTTGGCTGTGTCAAGGAATGCCTTGAGAGAAAACAGTGGGAAAGGATGGTTTAAGAACTGTGCCTTTACTTTGCCCCAGAGTTTGCTCTAGAAATTTATTCATAAGAATCTTTCATTTTACCATTCCTAATCTGTATAAATTTTAGGTAATTTTAAAGACATTTAAGTTAATAATTTATATCCACGCTAATCTGCATGACCTAGTATTAAAATGGTGAGCTCTTTAGAGCATTTGCTGCACATGCAGTTATTAGGACACCACTTTAGACTGTCACTAGGACCACGTTCGAAAACCTTCCTGTAGCAGTGATATCTCAGCAAATAGGGTTTGAGATTTAGATAGAGATTTTAAATATCTAGCACACACAAGGCAGTATAAATACCTGCTGTTTTGAACTGAAGCTCCAGGCCTCCCTATTCTGAATTTTATCCAATAATTTCTAAAGAGGTATTTTTAAAATCCTAGTCTAGACAATAGATCAGGCTGCAGGGATGTGGGAAGCTCTGGCTTGTCTATCTGTCTGTTTGCTGAACTGATTGATGTGCAATTTGCTTTTATGCTGAGAACTGTTTTGCTACGTTGTGCGTTTCCTAAAATCTTCTCCCTCCCATGACCCTTCTAGGGAACTCTCACTATGCATGACACGGCTGTTGCAGGGACCCTGCAATACTGTGTAAGGGTGAAGTTACTCCCAGAGGCTGTCTGCCACATACTGCACCAGCATTCTTGTAAGAACTGGGGTGTCTTTCATCTGATTTGGGAGAGAGCATCTATTTTATTCCCAGACTAAAACCACACTCTACATACGGTATCCTCTCACTTTTGTGCCTGAAGTCGACTTACGTGACACATCAGGGACTGTACATCTGATTGTAAACTCAAGGTGTGAGTTTACAAGCATGTGATTCCAGGGGTGTTTTGAAGATGTTTGCATAGTACGTGGTGCTGACCTGGTTTATGTATTTAGTACATGTTTGGAAGGTAGTGGAAGTCTTTACAATCACACAGTAGTTAATTATGTCAGACAGAGCTCCTGGTGTCCAACAAGTGTATGCAAGCCAATACACTATCCAATTCACGTAGGAAGCCTTATGCACGTCAGCAAATGTGGTGTAGTGAAATAGGAGTCCTGGTATGCCTTAATATTTTTTTTTCCCCAGAATGGTAATACTCATTATTACCTGAATCTCAAATGATATGTCTATCTTTTTATCAGCAGATTTCTATTCATTGCCTTTATGCTGTTGCTCTCACAAGTATGATAATGTATCTTAATATGTTCGTGCTGGCTGTAGTCACCTGCACTGTGCTAGAGTGGTTGAAGACAAACAGTTGTGTGTTTATTTGGCCTCTCTTGCCACTGGCATGGGACAGACTTGCTCAGTAGTGACCCTGTTGAACTTTCAAAGTTATTTTTCATGCTGATGGCGTAAAATCTTTATTCATAGCTGGAGACAGCCTTGAACATCTGTCTTAGTTCTTACAGCAACCCCTGCTGAGGCTACAGCGTGTGTCTGACCTTGCTCTAAATGCCTGGAATACATATCCTGGAGTGAAGAGAAACATAGTTTTGATATTTCTTTATATATATATATTTTTTCCCTCTGCAAGGGTAGCCTCACTAGCAGCAAATGAAACCTTTCAGACTTCTAGAATGAAAATTAGAAATGAATACCTGCAATCCATTAGGGGCTGAATCCTATTGCCAGCACTTAGACAAAATATTCTGCAAAATCAATGGAAATTGTACTTCTGTTGGGGAATTAGCAGAGTCTTTCAAGCACAAGGTGAACACAGGGCAAAACTAGGGAGGAATCTTATTAGATGATTTATAGCTTCACTAAAGCACAGAGATAAAGCCTGAAAGTGAAATGGAAAATGAGATGCCCACAAGAAACGTGGTTCTTGATAATACTGAAGTTAACCTTTAACATTAAATAACATGTATATAAACTATTATTAAGTTTAGACATCCTCGTTATCAGTAGCAAACAAATTGGGAGTATGGAAACCTCTGTCCTGAGTTTTCACAAGTGCTTTCAAAATCTGTTTATGACAAGGGTAGCTCTGCTGTTGATGGTCACTGTTCTTGCCCTCGTGGTAGATGAAGCTCAAGGCTCTTAATTAATTCAGTAGGCTCTCAACCTTTGGGGAGCTTTTGGATAGGCAGTTTTTTCTGCAGACATTTTCTCTCTGCCTGTCCTAGCACAACAGGCTGCATATATGCTGTGCACCAGGCGTGTGGGTAGCCTGCCCAGAAACTGCATTCTATCCTTCATCCTGTGTCTCCAGCAAAGTCAACCACAGCTTGGATGGGTGTGTCTCTCTACTCTGCGAAGTTTCTTGTGTCCTTATTGAACAGTGAAGTATCATAGTCAAGGTAGGAGCTTAGCAAAAGTGGGTGGACAGTCAGCTAGAATAGTTCCATGCTTTCATTTTAGGAAAGTCTTGTCTGTCTTTCTTAAAGGTGGACCTCTTTTGGGAGAGTTAGAAAGTGCTATTTCATCTTCCCCTCTCGTTTGTCTCTTGAGAAGGCTGCTGAGACGGGATGATACCTCAGTCTGTACCACCCTCTGAGCTGATGCCATGGAGTCTCTTGCTTTGTTTTGCAGATACGAGGTGGCAGCAGGATTTACAGTGTTTTTGTTTGTCTCTGAGGTGGAAAGCAAATATTTTCATTGTAGACTACAGGTTTCCTACAAAATCCGTTACCTCCGCACTGTGGACTGCAGCAGCATCCCCTGATTAAGGCTTCATGTAACTATTGCTCAAGGATTTATTTGCCTAGCTCTTGAATAGCATTTCTCACAGGAAGCAGATGTCACTTGTACTTCATTGATCTGTGCTGGCTTCCAATTCAAGTTTGGTTTTACTGGAAGGGGTTGCTTCAGACCTGGAATATTCTGGCTGCCTTGGAGATGTTACGCTTAACAGAGAAATGTGAGCTAAAGGCTGTAGATGTAATTGGGAGGTGAAGGAGGCAAGGTTTTTACTGTGCAGTTCCCACCCTGGCTCAGGCCATCCAGCACCAATCTTTTTGCTCTCCGGTGTTACTTTTTCCCTTGATTTTTTTTTTTTTGTTGAACTTTTGTTGCACTGTTTTTTCTACACAGCTCTATCCCATGCAATTTAAAGCACTAGCAGCACTAGCTAATCCTGCTTTGAAAGCTGGTATTCTGAATGCTTTGGGAGTTTTGAATTGCAAGGGCTGAGGCTTTTAAGAAAATATAAATACTGTATAGGTTTGGATGTTTCCTTATAGTGCCCAATGAGATATCTCTTTAACCTCTGTAGGGTAAAATGATTCTTATTTTAAATGGTACAAGTTAATTAGTTTCAGACTATTTTTGAACTTTCAATCTAGCATGATATTCCAGCCTGAAAGAGCCTATCTGGTACAGGAGCAAGTTAGAAAATAGTTTGGTGTTAAAAAGCAGCATTACAGCTGAAAACAGGAGTAGCAGTGGGGTAAAGAGAGGGATGCAACTGAACTTAGTTTTTTGCAGAGGAGAGGTGAGTACAAAAGGTAAAAAAGGAGCTATAAACAAAAGGCTGAAATGAAGAAGTATTTCATATTAGACACGGCATTTTGTATTTTTTAAAAAATATTTATACAACAGACTGCAAAGGTGATGTCTCAATAATGTGCTAGGCTTGAGCTTTGATTCAGTCTGTCAGAGACTCAAGACTCCAGAGCAGTTCTACAGAGACATAGGATAAGTGATTATTAAATACAGAAGCAAGGTTGCAAGAAAGGACCTGTGGTCTCCATGTGTTGGAGCATTGCTTTATCTTCCATGGATGTATCCCTGATCCTGTCCCCAGCTTGAGGTCTCCATGCCCTGCTTTGTCATTTGCTGGATTGTCACCGAAGTTTGAACTTTGTCTTCTCTTAGCCTTTTTCCCTGGGCTGAATGACAGCACTGCTTCAGAAAGTCCTTCTTTGTTATTTTCTCTTTCATTCTGCACCTGTGTCTCTTCTCACAGAGCTATTCCCTGAGCATCATAAGGAACATCAGTGAAGAATTCATTTTGTTTTGTCAAGTTTCTGGTCTGACCCTTAATTTAGAGCAGTCATTTCAGTCCACAATAAACTCTGTGTTCCTGCATGCTGCAGTGAAAGAATTACGAGCAGTCCTTAGCCATGTGCATTCAGGATGCTTTGGTAGCCTCATGGGACAGGTAGACTTCAGTGCCTGAAAACTTATGATAGAACGGGGGTACAGTGAGTATGTTATTTTCTGTATAATAATGTATATGTGAGTCTCCCTGTATGTAAAAGCTTTTACATGATTCACTGAGGCCATTAGGAGTGGAATAGCATACCATCATTTCAGGCACAGAGCTCTTCAAAATGAAGAGCTTTTTCCATCTTTCCCCAGGGAGCCCCAAGAGGCATCTGGCATGTAGGTAGGAGGAGACTGTTCATAAGTCTTCCATCACAGCATCCAGGAACACAAAGCTTATTGTTGGGATGAGCCTGCAGCTCTGAGTGATAAATAAGGCAGGGCAGTTAGATGAAAAGGGCTGAATTCTCTTGCTAAGACAAAGGTGAACTGATTTTTAAAGTTTAACAACCTGGACCTCTCATGAGTGTATGGAGCACATGTTGGTAGAGAGTCTGGAGCTAAACACAGTATTCTATAAGCATGGTGAAGTAATCAGGCAACAGAGCAGGATGAGAACAAAGATCTCTTTTGACTGACTTAATCTTAGACATATATTCTGTGCTTTCATCTTTGCTGTCCTTTTTGCTTCTCTCTGATATTTGTTGATACACCAGGATATAGCCAGTGCAGGTTGCTTATTTTGTTCTTTTTTTTTGCCATATTAATTCTCAAAATTTCACATACCCTCTTGGTTTTCAGTCCTCTGAAGGAAGCAGGCCTTCTGGGTTTGCATAGTTGGACTTGGAAGCTAACAAGAATGTGCTTTCTTAAGTGATTTTGGCTTATTTGGTTTCTGAGGTCATGGGCATAGTGGAAGAACACCTGCTCTCATCTTGCTTCAGTACTTAATCCCTGTCCCAGACAAGCCTAGAAGGGCATGGCACAGGAGGTGAAGAATAATGTAAAAAATTGCTCAATAACATTTTTGAACATCCGGAAAAGGTTAATGGATAATGATTTTATTCTCCCTGGTTTTCTTATATCCACACCAAGAAATAAGACAGAAAGACAGTGTTTCTTCAATTATTACATTCATTGCTTGAGAGAATGAAAAAAATATGAATATTCCAAGGTCTCTGCAAGCAATACAGAAAGTGTTGAAGGGCAGTTGTACATGTTCCTTGTATGCCTGATGCAAGCAGAAATTTCTGTTGGCAAATACTGCTTTAGCTAAGGCTTTTCAAGACTTCTTACTAGTTTGTGTGGGTGTGTGCACATCTACTTGACATTTTGCTTTATTTTTTTTCTAACTGACCCCATTTTCCTCCAGGGTGGCAGAACACACTGCATCCAAGAAGTCTGCCCCATTCTCTCATGTCCCCAGCACCTCAGTCACATTCCTGCTGGACAGTGTTGCCCTAAATGCTTAGGTGAGTGGTTTTTTTTCCTGGAAATTTTGTAATTGATCTGATGTTTCTCTGTAACATCTTTTACACAAGTATTTCACAATACTGGTAAATTTTGAGAGGTGGAAGAGACAGTGTCACGGAATCACGGAATATTCAGAGTTGGAAGGGACCTCCAGAGATCATCTAGTCCAACTTCCCTGCTTAAAAGCAGGATCATGCAATGGAGTTTATAGTCTACAGGTTTAAACAGGTACTCAGGGTCAGTGTGTAGAGTTGTGATGGGTGGTACTAAGCAAGCAGCTTCAGAAGAGCATTTGAGCATAGACCAGTTGGCTTGCTTAGAGAGACAAATATAGAGATGCTTCCCACCTTCACTACACATGTTTTACAAAGGAGGTTGAGGCAGAAGGAAATGTTTTGTTGGACTTTGCTATAAGAAAATGGCCTTACCCTCTCATATTTTTATTTGTGTGCATTTGCATTCTTGGTTTTGAGGAAATGCAAGTCAGAAGAAACTTCTGGACTGAAACTGCATTTTTAGAAGCTGTTGTCAGAGAGCCAAGGGACCCAGGAGTCTGCCTCATGGTTGCCTTCTTAAGGTAGAATCACAGTTTCAGCCAGGAATATTTTCAATTATGTCTCTCCAACACATTTTAAAGGAGTAAGTCAGAGGCATCTAAGAAGAGGTAGTTCTTTCAAGTCATGCCAAGGAAGGCAGTGGCTTTTGAAAGTCCTTATTTTGCTCTTATGTTCACAAATCCCACAGGTTAGCGTTCCTCAGCATGTGTCCCTCTATTTCACAAACAAGGAGCACCCTACCAAGTAAATTAGCTTTAATGTGGTCTATGAGGTTATTACTAAGTTTGGAAAATTTTTAGAGCTGATAACTCCCAGTTCTTCAGCAGAAACTTTTTGTCATTTTGACCATATCTGTACTACTATCCAAAGTCTGTTTCCAGGACTAGGTTAGGGGTACTGAGAGGTCTGACCTTGGAGGCAGCAAGCCCTAGAGAGTTTGAGCTGCTCGTAATACTTAACATTTTTGACTGCTTGAAACAAATCTTTATTTGTTTATTTATTTGTTAATTGAGAAGTGCTACAGGTAATTATCTGCCTGTGTCCTGGTTTGATTAAAACAGACCATATAAATGCAGCACCAGACGACTAGAGAAATGAAATGAAATGGAGAGGAGAACAGTCCAAATGCTGAGCTTCTATTTTGGCTGAGGACATTTTTCCTTTCCTTCTGTAAACTCCCCTTGTCCTCTCCATTCCATGTTTTTCCCAGCTGAACCTTCCCCTCCTTGATCTAGGTATTCAAAACCCAGCTTTAATTTTTGACTGCTTCGTGGGGATTTTTCTACAGATTCTGTTTTTCCTCTTGGAAATGAGTGTAAATGAGTTCACTAATAATAATGATTTTCATTTTATGTGGTCTTTTCTCTAAAGCATGCCATAAAACCATAGATAATGTCTGGTCACAGGGAAGTGTTGAAAGTTTTGGAGTGGAGGTGGAGACAAGGGATGTGTAGCACACTGCATGGCAGTCAGGAAAAGAAATACTTTCAGGGATGCTGAGACATGGTTTTTAAAGTATCATGTGGAGGACCTCCCTGCAATTGAATTCCTGGTACTCAGCGTATATAGCTTAGAAGAATGCTGTGGACTCTACTGGGACTTGAATTATTAGTTTAACTAGTGGTTATGAGCCAGCACAGTCGACTATTAAGCCAGTATCTTCACCACCACAGCTTTTAAAGTGGTAGCTCCTTTGTCAGTGGTTTCTTACCAACTATTTGAACTGGGTTGGCCACCTGGAATTGTGCTGGGTGGTTTGCAAGGCATGACAAGAGTGCGTGAGAGAGAACTGGACTTCTGTATGCTTGCTGACATAAGCTATGTGATTGAAGTCCTGGCCCCACATAGAGCAGTAGAAGTGCTGTTGCAGGCAGGACTATGGTGAGGCTTTGCCCTTAAGTGGGGCATAGATGTAGAGCAGTTCCTTTTAGGGTTACTGAGCACCCTCAACTGATTTCATATGTCAGTCCTGCACGAGAAATTAAGCCTTTTCAGAAAGATGCACATTCAGTAAAGGGAAGGCTGCTTTTGCAAGCACAGATTTGTCCAAGGTAGCTAATTTGCAAGAGAGATATTTAAATTGTGTCTAACTGAACAACAGCAATTTTTTCTTAACTTCTGTTTGATAGTTATTTTAACACCAGATTTGTAAAAACTCAAGGCTAATCCAATGGATTTTGCTGTGAGCTTATCCTTTTATTTGCTTATGTATCAGAGGAAAATTGAACCTTTTTCTTTTAAACTTCTTTACATTTAACAAGAACCATTGAAAAGGGAAGGAATTACCATGTGCTAAGACCTGGTGGTTTGAGAGCTAAAGTATTGGCCTAGTACTTTGTGACTTCTTCTGTCTACTTAAAGTGGCCATTGCCTACCTCAGAATTGATGCCTATTTAACATCAGACCTCAGAAATGATAAGCCAGGAGACTGGCATCCACTCATAAAAGAACTTATTATTTGTCTACCACCAAAAGTAAACAGGAGAAGTTGTTCAAAACCAGGAAAATAAGTATAGCATTTTTGTAAAGAGCTCATGTTTGTGTATCATAGTGTCGGAAAGAAGCTGAGGAAAAAGGGAAACTTGCAGAACTGCAAAGTGTGTTGCAACTTGCATCTGAAAGTGCTTGCAGGATTGCAGGACTGCCCGAAGGATTTGATATCAATGCTGCCTTTTCTGTATAGTACTCTAAACTTTGCCTTGCTCTCATGAAACCCAAATATTTTATGGGTTATGGAAACTAAATATCTTGTGTTGCCCTCATTCTGCTCATAAATGATGCAAATGCCTGTACTTCTTGCAACCTTGTGTGAACATGGTACACCAAGCTATCTTGATGAGACTGGACGACATCTATGGGTTTTTTGCATCAGTGTCACTGAGCTGATTTAGTTTGGCTGCTGTGAATCCCTGAGGTATATATATGCTAAAACCAGTTAAGGCTGCTTTATTTGATAAGTTATTGCATTAAGTTAAAGACTGTTGAAACTAGTCTAAGTGTACCTACCCTAAGAGTTTGCAGTGCTTACTTTTTATTCCTTTAGCTGCACTGTGCACTTTATGATGAGAAGGAGAAGAAAGATTTTTCCAATATAAACATGCCATAAATCATATTTATGTTCCCTCCCACGGTAGAATTTGTTCAGATGAATGTGTGCTAGAAGAACAGTGAACTGTTAAAAGTACATATTTTTTTCACGCCAAAATGGAAACACATAGCAAATGACACATTGCACATGAATTTGGTCTGGTGACAATAAGCCCTACTATTTTTGTTGACAATATGGCATCTTTTCAACCACATTCTGTTTCTATTACTGTTTATTTATATTCAGGACAGAGGAAAGTGTTTGACCTCCCCTTTGGAAGCTGCCTCTTTCACAGCAATGTCTATGACAATGGCTCCTCATTTATTTATGACAACTGCACAATATGTACATGCAAGGTAAGTCCTCAGTGCTTTGGTTGTCTGGCTTAGCAGTAATTTGTAGGACTGTGGAACTGTAAGCTCTGATACTGTTCTTTGGCATCTTGTGTGGTCCCTGAGAATCTGATCTGAAGAACACTTGCAGTTGTGCTAGGAAAGTTTAAAAAGTTACTGGCTGCCTCAGCTGAGACTGACTCAATGAAGTTACTCAGATTATGTGATCCTCTTTAAGTTTACATTACAGTGGAAAAGGGGTTTCTGAATAGTGAATTACCACATGTCTGCTGAAGGGTGGTGATTTTTTTTTTTTTTTTTTTTTAGTTCTAACATGACTGTGACCACTTGCACTTTTGTACCTAGGCAAAAAAGTGAAAGTGTCACCAAATCAGTAAGATTTTGCAGCCAACAGAAGTACAAACAGGGCTTTAGCTTCATAGACCATGGAAGATTCTCTTGATCCAGAAAATAAAAATTTTCTCTGAGCTGACTTATTCAAAGCAGTTGGGCTGTAGCATGGGTGGATGCAATGACTGAGCAAGCAGAAATGTTATGGTAAGGATACACAGGAGCAGAAACATCTTGGTGATGATTTCATGATTTCCATTTGTCCTTTTACCTAGGATTCAACAGTGATATGTAAGAAGAGGTGCTTACTTCCTGGTGAATGCAATAAAAACAAAGACCACTGCTGCAAGGAGTGTGTCTCATATAAATCTCCTGAGGAAGTGAAAGTGTGCAAGTTTGGCAATAAGATCTTCCAGGTAAAGTTTCAGGTGTGGCTTAAGAAGAGATGCCATTGTAACAGCTGAAACAGCATGAGTTTACTGTAAATTAGTATTGTGGCTTGTGTTTTAGCAGAATCCTGGTTGATGATGGAACAACTCAAATTTTTGCAAAGCTTTGCAAAAATTGCCATCTGCTATTTTTTTTATGAGTTTGTGTAAATTCTTCAGACACACAGTAGACTAGATGACCTCTAGAGGTCCCTTCCAACCCAAAGAATTCTGTGATTAGTTCCTCCTTGGTGTGACATGTTGTCTCCCTCTTCGTATGCAGAGATTCAAGCTGCCGTTTCAAAACAAGTAATGCATTTTTAGTAAGATATTGTAATGCTCTGCTTTCCCAAACAAACACTGATATTCACAGAGAAGATATTCTGAGTGGTATGTAGGCTTTATCTGCTGAGCCAGAGTCTCTTCCATAGCTGAGCCAACATGACCTTTGAGAAGTTCGTCTTGGCTGGAAGTTACTCATCTTGATTTACTACCTTTCATGTGTCTGCTAAGGACAGCACCCCTGACATCTTATATCGGGATAGCCATGTAATAACTGTCACCTACTGCACGCTCACCCAATGTTTTCAAATCACAAGGGATTCCCTGCAGAACACTTATGCTATTCCTGAGACCCTGTTTGTTTTTCCAAGTGGTGCAGCCGTTTTCACACTGTGTCAGAAAAAGATTCTGTCACCTCATGGGCCATCTGTGAATTAGAGACCCTTAAATCAGATCAAATGTTAAATCCTTTGTGAATACTTGGTTTGCTCAGCCAGAATTGCTTCCCATTTATTCCGTCTTTTGTGTACATAGCTGAAGTGTTTATTCTGGAAATTACATGTGAACCTACTGTACTATACTCCATCTGATTGGCACTTTCACATTGGTGCTATTGTGCTTCAGGAACAAACGCCTGCTTCTTAGGCACCCAACTAAAATATTCTGCTGCTTGTGAAGATTTTATTATATTACTAAGTATTACATGGAGTAAGAAAAAATAACGAGACAGTACACCCATTTCTGGCCTTGTGTGCAAAAAGGTAAATCCACTGTTGCTGTGTTGAAGTTAATGGTCTAACACAGGTAGAATGGGCACAGCAAATCTGTTTTTGCACTCCTGTGCAAATACAGCTGTGAGACAAAATCAGGGTAGTTGCATACAGTCAGCTGTGATATATTCTGGTACCTTAGGAGGTGCTTGGAAAGTGGTCATTAGAGGCCCACAAGAACATGTGCTTCATCAGGAACACCAGGCAATTGTAACACGGCCTGGAAACAAAAGGTGGGGGAGAGAGAGCCTTTGACCAAGCATGCTGTGCTGCATAAGTTAGGCTCCTTGGCATTTCAGATTTAGTCTGTTTTTCTGTCTGGTCAGAACATCATGTTGAGGTGGGCACGTAATTGTTCACAGCTGTCTGGTTGGACTGCCTGTTCCTGTCAGGTCTACCCTCACCCTTCCTTCAGAGCAGCCCTGTAAACAGAAAACATGCACATTTTGGCTCTAAGTGGGCTAGCACAAGACTGTAAGTGGGTGAGACAGAATGTTTTAGGAACCACACTTGGCAAATGCAACACTATGTAAAAAGGAGCCAGGGCAGTTCCACAAGCAATCCTTCCTGAGTAAGCGGGGACAAGACCATGGGGCGTATTTTGCTCAGCACCTAATACTTTAAGAGCTATACATAGACTGTCTTACCTGCTCTGCATCTGAGAAGTTCGGCACTGTATCTCTTCTAAACGTTTTCAGATGTGTAGCAGATCAGGTATCTGTGAAAGTGCTGTAAGTAATCTAAATTAGAATTCATTATTTGACCATTCCTGCCCTAAGTCAAAATGATGCTGCATCTGGGAATAAGTTCACTATATGCTGACATCTTAATCAAATACTTTCACGTGCAACAACTTAAAGATGTCACTCAACCCAACGAATCACGTTTTTCTAATTATGTGAGCTTAAATGAAAATTTGTGGTAGGTGTGATCACATCTCAGACACATACTGGAGAGAAAACAATGCAAATAATCAGGACACTGATTAAAAATGCAAATGTGATTTTGTTAGCCTTGGAAAGATGAATTTCTGATCTAGATGCCCAAAAGGAAGAAAACCCTGCTGAATTTGATCTTTGTCTTTAATCCGACTGGGCATGGACAGACACCTCAAAATAATTTAGACTAAACAATGACACAGTGCCAACAGGGAAAGTCATCCTTTCTGGTGCAATGATACATTGCTGAAATAGCTTCCTGTTGCCACCCCAGCTGATACTATATCATGTTCCCTCTTGCAGGATGGAGAGATGTGGTCCTCTGTGAACTGTACCATCTGTGCTTGTGTGAAAGGCAAGACAGAGTGTCGCAAGAAACAGTGCATTCCAGTCAGCAGCTGTCCTCATGTGAGTTTTTTAAAATAACAGAGCTTTCTTCTCTTTTTTTTCCTCCACCATTATCTTCTTCAGTATTTCTTGGAAGTACGTGCATGGCAGTAGGACATGCAGACTGGAAAGAAGGGATCCTCTGGCATATTAATTTAGGCTGGTGTTCCCCAAGTGTGCTACAGCTACCCTGAATATGGGCTTCTTGCCTCTGTCCTTGCTTGGAAGACTCTGTGCTCCTTTTCTCCTCCTCCCTTTAACTTTCTCTGTTTCAAGTATCTGCAATGGAATCTCTCTTTCACATATATTTAATAGCTTTAAAGAGTGGTGAGATGACTATGTTAATATTTCAATAGCATGCATATTGTTAAGACAAGCCACAGGAGGTTGTTGTACTTGCATTTCTTAGTGCATATGAGGCTTAATACTTAGTTGAAAATGTAAATTAGACAAAGCAAAACAAATTATTTCAATCAAGACATGCTGCTTTCTCTAAGGTTGCAGCCTGAGTATTTTATTTGAAAGTCTGAAGTAAACCCAAAGCGTGGTGTAATTGTAACTTTACTTAATTGCTTCAAATATTAGCATTACTTGAAACCCTGAGCTAAAGTCAGTCTTTGTTTCTTGGGTTTCTGTCATTGACAAATTATTTTGTTTTAATGGCTCCAGATTTCAGAAGAGGGAGCTCTAAATAGCACCTCATGTAGGGGCAGATCTTTGAACAGAACTGCAGAAGAGAGAGCCAAGTCGTTAGCATTACACCTTCTCAGTGTTTCCTTCTCCATCCTGGAAGCCAGCAAGGAAAATATGAGTCACAGACACCTAGATGTAAAATTTTAAATGACAAACTCTAGTTTGTAAAATTTTATATGTGTGAACTTTTGACAGCCAGAAGTGGTGGTAGAATAGAGAAGCGTGTATCTTGGCACTCCCTGTTCTGCTTTGACAGTGGGCTGCAAGAGTGATGCTCGCATCCTCGAAAGAGGGGACATCCTTTTCCTGATGCTCTGGCACCCACTGCAGAGGGCAGTTCTGTTAATGAGCCTCATGTGAGATGTTGCATACATCTTAGGAAGTGTGAACAAATGGAGCTGCTCTTCTGGGAACCTGATGTGGCTCATGGTAATCAGGTTTGCTCCCTTCAGGCCATTCATAGTATTAGCAGGAGGTGAGAGCGTGGACCCTTCAGGTCTCTTCAAATTCTTTGTTGGCTGAGAACCTGGCACACACTGCATCTCATTTATCTTTTCCCCATGCTGATGCATCTCAAACATTTAAGATGCTTCTGAGATCAAATAATTAATATGGCTTAATATAGATCTTAAGTGAAATATGCCATTTCAGCAGTACCCACACATAAATTTGAGCATTGAAATTATCAGTTGAAGTGGCTTCTAAAATGAAAATTGTGGTGGGTAAAAATTCACCACCTGCAGTTCTGTGGCAGCATAACTGACTGACTGACCAGCTCGTTCAGCACTGCTACTCAACCTGCTCCAAGGTTAATGTGAAGTCCTACACTGCCCTAGACCTTAGAGCTGAGTCCTCAGACAAGGTCCAGTTCCTTAGGGTTGAAAAGGCCAGCTTTGTTACCCTGCAGCACTATTCCCTCCAGTATGTAACCAGCGAGCCTGTTCCTCGCCATAAAATGGAGTCTACAGCAAGCTGCATGCAAAACACCTTCCTCCACAGGTACACATTTCATTTCTCTTCCAAGCTAAATTGGAAGGGCAGGTAGGAGAAAGAATGTAAACTGTAGAGTGAGATTTATTTTCCTATTCCAAGTGGGTATCAAGTAATTTTAAAGCAAATAATGTATGCTAATGGACTTAAATCTTTTACTTTTCACCTGTGCCCCACTCTCTTTGAGATATTCTGTCACAAACCTATAAACATTAATTAAACACACCACATTATTCAAGATAAAGATATACTATTGATTCTGATACTGAAAGTCTGGATATCATGCATAGAGTTCTGCTGCCGGCCCTGAAAACTGTAAGGGTATGAACTCCATTTCTTTCCTCTCTTCACAATATTTCTGGCAGTAAGCAGTCTCTACTGACTATTGAAGACTGCTGTGGAATAAAATGCTGTTTAGTGTCCCTTAGGGTGTCAGGCCAAATAAAGTTATCTCATTAAAACCGTGTTATGATACACACAACTGAGTGTGAAAGGATTAAAGATTCACAAGGAACTTACAATATTATTCCTTGAATTAAGTGCTTTAGCATGCAGTCTTAATAGTTTTTGCATGATGTTGTGGGGTTTTTTTTCAGTGATGGAGTATTATTTAAATTATCAACATAGATTTTGGCCAATTATTTCTTGAAAGGATGGGTTTCAAACTGGTAATTCTGCAGAAATTTCCAATGCTCTGCAACCATTTGTATTATTCAATGAGGTGGTGGCAGGCTGACATATTTTCCAAGACTGTTTCTGACATTTCTTTAATTTTCTTCATAGGGCTAGGCACATTCTTCTGTTTATTTTATTCTTTTATTTTTGGAGCATTTAATCCTGTATCAGTAATTACAGGAAGTGTCTTTCTTAGCTTCTTTTCATCTGCAGCAGAGGCAATACATCTTGCAAATTCAGTCCCTCCTGTCATACTTATAGTAAAAACGGTCCTCCTTGGGTTTCTAGTGAGCCTTGTGGCTTGTGGTTTTGGTTTCTCACTTTCTAACTGCTGACTCCACACAGATATTCCCTCTCTCAGTTACCTGGAGTGTCAGCCTGTAAGGTGTGGTCCCATCCAGCAAAGCTATTAAGCATGTGTCCAGTCCTGCTGAAGTTAGTAGGCCCTCCATGCATGCTGAAACTTAAACACATGCTTAAATACTTTGTAGAAAGGGAGTAATCTCAACACTTGGCAAGCCTGAGTTTCAGAGATCCTTCAGACCTTTTCTTACTTACTTTACTATTCACTTGCCCTTGCCCTGCTCCAGCCTCTTTCTTGCCTTTTGCCATCTTCTTTCCCACAGAATCACAGACTGGTGGGGATTGGAAGGGACCTCTGGAGATCATCTAGTCCAACCCCCCCTGCCAGAGCAGGTTCACCTAGAGCAGGTCACACAGGACTGTGTCCAGGTGGGTTTTGAATGTCTCCAGAGGAGACTCCACCACCTCTCTGGGCAGCCTTTTCCAGTGCTCTGCCACCCTCACAGTAAAAAAGTTTTTCTTCATGTTCAGATGGAACTTCCTGAATTTCAGTTTGTGCCCGTTGCCCCTTGTCCTGTCCCTGGGCACCACTGAAAAGAGTCTGGCATCATCCACTTGACACTTGCCCTTTACATATTTATAAGCATTGATGAGATCCCCTCTAAGTCTTCTCTTCTCCAGGCTAAAGAGACCCAGATCTCTCATCCTTTCCTCATAAGAGAGATGCTCCAGTCCCCTCAACATCTTTGTAGGCCTCCACTGGACTCTCTCCAGAAGTTCCTTGTCCCTCTTGAACTGGGGAGCCCAGAACTGGACACAAGGACTCCAGATGAGGCCTCACCAGGGCAGAGTAGGGGGGGAGGAGAACCTCCCTTGACCTGCTGGCCACACTCTTCTTAATGTACCCCAGGATACCATTGGCCTTCTTGGCCACAAGGGCACATTGCTGGCTCATGGTTAACTTGTTGTCCACCAGGACTCCCAGGTCCTGGTTGCACCCATCCTTATAATTTTCCACCTTGCCTCCTCTCCTTACTCCTTGGCATTCCCCACTAGCAATGTAAGCCTGTGGTAACGGTCAGTGGTCATGGACATGTCTCTTTTTGTACTGCTAGAGGAGAGCCTGGTGAATTTTACAGCATACAGCCTTTTCTGAGCTCCAAGGCTGTGCAAAGGTTAATAGAATTAAATTCATGGCATGTGAAGACATTTGCAGAGTTTGATTCTGTGGGTAAATTTTGAACCTGTGAACTTCAAGTGAGTTGAAAATTTATTCAGAACACGTTCTCCCATCTCTAGCACAGACTGAATTTAATGTTATACACATCTGTTATTATTACAAACAAAAAGTTGCTGTTTTTACTCTAGTGCCAAATGAGGCACAAAAAAACAACAGCTGTTGCTATTGCACAACCAAACAACCCCCTTCCCCCCGCAATTAGTCTTGCCTTAAAAAAAATAGAAAATAAAAACCTCAGACATAAAATTGAAAACCTCATAAAAAAGAAGAAAAATCCCAGAAAATAAATAGACTCAAATGTGGTCTGCTTATAAATATTCATAGGGAAAAATGGGATCACATCACTTAGCCCACTCCTGAGGGAACCCTCAATGCTAACGAACTCTTGCAGCACATGTTAGCAATAATGGGTTTCCTTATTCTACAAGACAAAAACAGGATCTCAGGCCAACATGGTGGCTCAAGTAACCAGCCTCAGCAGGCTGCCTTGGAGATTCCAATTTCACTTGAATTCTTGCCACTTCCAGCTCGGCTGATGATTTCAACTCTTTTATTGAAACAGAGAGGTGAGGCTGTGCAGTGTGTGGCATTCAGCTGCATGTCTTCTGTTCACACAGATAAGTGTTGCCTGGATCCCTGTTCCTGTGCAGTTTTAATGGTTCCTTCTTTAAGGGCGTTGTCCTAGCAGGTGCTTGGTAGGTCTCCCTGTTGCAGCCTGGTCCTCAGCTATTCTCTTTGCTCTGAGGCCTGGTGGTCATGCAAACATCTTAAGCATTGTCCATGCTGCCAGTGAAACTCTGATCCAGACATTTTCTCAAGCCCAGATGTGCCTCAAGTCTGCTCACATGCAGTTTCACATTTAAAGACAAGCTTACACTGAACCTTTATGCCCTGCGGATGATGAGCACAAGTGCAGTCATCACCAAGCTCTCATTCATGCCATCTGGGTACATCGAGCATGAGCAGGATGGAGCGTGCTCCACGCCAGTCTGCCAGCAGATACTTGGAGTTCATTTCTCCCTATGCACATTGTCAAAGCTTGGCAGTGCTGCAGGTAGAAAGCAAGGCAGACAGCAATAGGGCTTGCTGCCTGTGCCCACTTCCCTGCTCTCTGTTAAACCTGCCACCTATTTCTTGTCTGGTTTTGCAAGCTTTTCTGCACTGTTGAGTGGGCAGAATAGCACAGCTCCATTTGCTCTCTCTTGCTGGCTGCTCCTTGCTCACCTGCTTGGTGGGGAACAGGAGCAGCGGTCCCACAAACGCAACTTTCTCTGTGTTCAACTACTGTTGGAGCAAAGGGTCAGTGCTGGGGAGCAGCACAGCTCCATATGGCTCTTTCTCCCCGTATGGGAATTCGGATGAGTTCCAATATCACCATAAGTTCTATTATAGCCCACGCCAGTTCTTGCTTGGAAAAACACATCGTTCAGTCTGAAATTTTCCAGGCTTATCCTCTAGCTTGACGGGTAGCTTTAGGGAATTTAAGTAAAATCAGATAGAACATATTTTAATTCGATGAAGACTGAAAAGGAGCATGAATATATGTACAGAGACATGCCTGCTGCTTCTAGCCAGCCTTGTATAAGAAACAACCGTAAATAAAATTCACCTGAGCATAGTGGTAAATAGAGACTCCAACCTTTTGTCCATATTACTATGACTAGACCAAATTGGGTTTAGATATTGCACATCCTTGCATGCCAATTGAATTCACTGGGGAGATTGGTCCATGATTGATAATATGAATTGGTGAGAGATACAACAAAATTTAGCCATGAAAGATATCAGGCCAAACTAGATCTCTACTAGTGCCTTCTTCCTTCCTTCATTTTTGTAGGAAAAATGAATGATTTGGGGTGAGGGGTGTGTGGGGGTGGGTGTGGAGCAGATTGCTTCATCGTGGTAACTAAAAGGGTGTGCATAGGAAATGTATTATATATATTTTGGGAGGTGGGGGAAAGGTAGTGATCTTGTTAACCCAATGACTAGTCTGTTTTAGATATCCGTGCGTACATGAGTCCAAAATTCTCTCACACTCTCTCTAAAGAGAAAAGTGGTAACAGAGAACCCTTTTAGTATTTCATTTCTTATAAGACTGCCAGGAAGCTCTTTGAATAGTTCTGTCTGTTTTTAGCACCTGATATTTGAAGCTGTAACTAGGGCATTGAGTTCAAACACAACTTGAACTATTTTCAAAGGCTTATCCAGCTTTACAACATAACAGTCATTGCTCCAAAAACTTTCATTAAATCAGCCTGTCTTTCTCCCAATTAGGGTAAAATCCTGAACAGAAAAGGATGCTGTCCTATTTGCACTGAAAGTAAGTTCTTTCTTCACATTCTTTAAATTCTTTTTTATTCTTTCAGAAAAAATAAATATAATAGAAATATGTTTGCTTTTCTGCCTTCTTTTTAGAGGTGGCTAAAGGGCAGGTGATTATTGCTGGCCACAGAGTTTACCTCCTATAAATCTGTAAATTTAAAATAAAATGCCTGGGTATTTAATTTTAATTTAATTTTATTTTTTTCCAAATGGCACTATTTTGGTCAAATCTGAGGTGCTGCTTTTTAAAGGATATAGTTGGCCTGTGAAATTTGTAGGTAATAAAATAAGCAAATGAGTAGAGTTGTAACTTTTAGGATTGGGTACCTTTTATACCCATAAATAACAGCCCAACTATGTGAATATATAATCCAACACCTTTGCAGATGATTTGTGAGAGTTAAAAAAAGGTGTGTAGAAATCTGAAACACAGTCTGGGGCAGCATTGGAAAGTACAATAGAAAGCTGTCCTTCTGTCTGTATGATGTTTAGCTCAACCATCACCTTTTTATCCCTTTACTCTTCACTTCAGGAATGATCATCTTAAGATATCACTTGTGTTCTCTTCTAGTTAGCAAAGCACTTACACAAATACTTATCTTTAAGCTTGTCCTATTTAAGTCAACAGACAGACCTGTCTTCACTGAAGTTAACAGAATGCAATTACATATTTCTTTCAGGACTTGTTTAAGTATTTTACCAAATAGGGACAGACTGCTAAAATGGGTTTTTATGATTTATAGGAAGGCTTTTGAAAGAAGGAGCAGGTTTTTAAGGAGAGTTTCCTATACTTTTGTCTAAAATCAAATTGGTTTTGATGATCAACTCAGTTCTCTGTGCTCTTGGAGTGCACAAATTCCATATGCTAAATAACTGTTTTTCCACTCTGCAGCTCAATTATTTTGAAATGTATAACCTGTGATAAAATAAATCTAGTTTGCAAGTCTTCAGTATCAAAATGAAATTAAATACAAGTGGCAACCTCAGAAACACTTGAAATAATACTGAGCAGAGGGAGAAATGAAAGAGGATTCAACTGACCAGCAGTTGATTTCATGTTAGCTCAGTTTCAAGGGAGAAGAAATTTGCATAGACCTCTGCTTAAACAGAATTTTCGAATTCTGAATTTATCGATCTCTATCTTGCCCCTGGTCTTAGGTTTCAGTCTCATTTAACCTTTCTCATGTGTTCTTTTGTAATGTGAGAAGGGGAGGAAAACAATGGGGCCAGCTATTCCCTCAAAGCACTGGAGACCCTCTACTGTAAGGGGTTAAAAAGCAGACAGTACGGTGTCTCCTTCAGAAACGCTGCCAGAGAATGATGACTTGTGATAATTGTTTCATGGAGAAGGAGGCAAAAAAAAGTAGATTTCTTCAAAGTAACAACAACTCATCTAGGAACCAGGTTACCTAAAAAGTCCTGACTTCTTAATGATATGAGAAGGGGGTGACCATGGCTATAAGACATGTGAATTTATGGGCAGACCATTGTTGCTTGTCCTCCTGCCATGCAGCTCTGTAAAGAGCCTGGCTCCATCTTCCCAGTAACCTCCTTCTAGGTACTGGCTGACTGCTCTTAGGTCTTCCTGAAGCCTTCAGGATAAACAATCTAATTCCCTCAGCCTCTTCTTATGTGTCCTCTCTGCATTGCACTGGCTGTACGTGAGGCTGGGAGGCTCATTGCACTGTCCCACAGTGGTTGCACATGAAACAGATGATTCCTCTTTTTGGAGAGGTGTCTCACTATGGACCCATTTAGTATTTGGAGGAGAGCTGATGCTGAGTTGATTCTAAGCTTTTATGATTTAAAGGCTGTTCTTAGCTTTTATCAGGTAATGTAATCAAAGAGCTCAAACACCCACTGTCATGCAGCAGTGGTGGCTACCATGAGCTGTTTTAACATTAGCGTTTTAACAGTTGCCATTTGCAAGGACCTCATTCCACCTTTACGCCAGAAGTGCTGTAAATCTCATCACAACATAAGACAGGCAAAAGGTATAAGGATTTCAGTGATGATCACTATCTCAGATAGTAATTAGATACTTTGCTAATTCAGCCAATTTCTGATGAGATAAGGTGTACGTGCACAGCCCTTTCCCTCACCCACCCACTCATGTTGATCCTCTGTCCACATATTAACACACCAGACATTTCTGGCGGTCCAGCAGATATTAATTTTCCAAAGTAAAAACAACATAGGAGGTACAAGAACATAGTGTACACAGGAGAGCTTTGAGTACTGTTTAAATGCAGCCAATTTTTATGAAGTGGGTCAAAAACAGTCACGTTGTTAAAGGATACACTTTAAACTTAAAAAAAAAAATAATCAAAGGATTATTTTCAAAGCAGTTTGTTGCAGAGAGAAAAAGTACCTCGTCTCCTAAAGGGCTGGAGAGTGAGTCTCTTTTGTCTACTGTTGCCGAAGTTAACTGTGGTTAGTTTTGGCATATTGCTGTTTAAGCTCCATGGCTGGCGTACAGTTATCACTAATTAAACACAGTGGTCATACCAGTGGAAAATTCAACAGTTTAGTTTATGCTGCTGTAAAAATGTAATGAAATGTACTCTTTTGGGCTTGATGTAGAAAAATCACCACTGACGTCAATTCCATAAATTAGTAATCCTATGTTAGACCAAGGTCATTTTCATATTAATAAAAGAAAACGCTAAACCTGAGTTCAGATAACATTAACAGACTGCTCTTAACTCCAGACAAAGATGGGAATTTGCAGTGGAGTTTAAACCTTTGTTCTTGACAAAGAAGAATTGATAGCCCTTGCTGAAATTGCAGCACACAGTATGAAAGCTTCTTACTGCAACCATGTAGTTATATTTCAGTCATGATCAATAATCCTAATACAGTTTTACCCAAGCCATTGTGAGGCTTTATGGATGAAGTTTTTTTTCAAAGTGGAATTCAGTCATCTAGGCCTAGCAGTACACATGATTAATTTTGCACTAAAGGCCTGTTTTGGGGCAGAAAATGTCGTTCATCACAAATCATTCTGCAGCCTTTTTAATTGACAAAATGACCAGTGAAGCTAAACCAAACTCAGGGGCATTTGGACCCAGCCTTAGGAGTAAAAGATTGATGCTTTCACCTGGTACTTTGTTTTCATAGAAATACTGAAAAAAATGATGACTCTTCAAAGCAAAAAAAAAAAAAAAAAAAAAAAAAGAAAAAGGGGAAGTTTAGATTGGATATTAGGGAAAAAAAGAAAAAAAAAAAAAAGTGGGGTTATGCATTGAAGGTACCCATGAGAGCAGGAAGTGGAACTAAAGGACACACAGGCCACTGCTGGTCCTGTTTCTTGTGTTATTTCCTTGCTATGGAGAAATACCTCAACAAAAAGACTACAATTGTTTATTCATACTAGAATGCTGTTCGTGATTTACCTCCTTAGCCGTTTCAGCTGTGATGGTCTACTGTATAAATATGTATTTGGACAAATTGGAATAGCTATTTTATTTATGAAATAGACCATAAAGACTCCTGTGGAGTTTTTGACACCACACCTTGTAATGTGTATTATATCAAGCTGCACTATGCAGCAGTTATGATGAAAGTAGTCTATGGCTATGCATTTTTTAAAGAAAAGCTAATGAAATTCTATTATGCGTGTTCTGTAGCTAGTTTTCAGAAGTTAATAATGTGTTCTGTTTGATTTAGGGCTTAATTCAGCATATGGGCTAATTACATTCAAAGTTTCATTTTATTTTTAAAAAGCTGAGATATTTTTGAATTATAGATGTTCAACCAGAACACCCTTAACTGGTAAACTTGTATTTTTTCCTCCCTCTCCTTACTTAGAAAGTGTCCAAACCAATTTTAGTTATAATTTAAAGTATATTTTTCTTGGCCACTCTTAACTAGCTACAAGCCCAGAAGAGTGTGACCAGACATCTGGACATCTTGGACTTCAATTGACTGCTCTGATCTCCTGAAAAAATAAAACAAGCTATTCCATGAGCACCAGAGCTAACAGAGCCTGGTTTCCTATGGATTTGTGTCCCATTTCCTTTATATCCCAACAAATAATAAACCCAGCTAGAGACAATATATCCTGTGGCTGCTCTGGAGCTACAAGTGTGCTAATTGCCCAGGCAGTACACTCATGCTCTCTGGCTGGTCAGGATGTGTGTGCTGACTGTCTGCCTGGCCTCCACCAAACAGTATATATATCTCACTTTCCTAGAAAAGCTAAATACTGTCTTGGGGGGTGGGGGGTGAGGGCATTGGGTAGAAGGCAGAAAGGTACTTTTTGGCAACAACTTATTTCAATAAGTGGTTCTTACCATTACTCAGGATAATACTTACTAGAAATGAGTTGTCTTTCAGAATTTTATCCCTCCCTATTGGCCAAAACAAGTGGTGATTTCATAAACTTCCCCCCGCCTTATGAGAGTGGGTTAAAACTTGGGGAATGCTAAAAGGTTCTTTTCCTTGCTGTTGCTTTTTCAACTTCCTTTTTTTGTACAGATAAATGTGTTTTCAGAAATGGTGCTCCTTGCCCACAGTTACCTTTCCCGCTACCTTTTCTAATGAAAATCACTATTTCATTTGAATTGGGCCCATGATTTGTAAATGCAAGGAAAGCATGCCAAGAATTCTACAGTATTCACTTTAGCACCTTAAAACTACTATTACTAGTTTGCAACTAAGCTGTAGAGCCTTAGGTAGGAGCTGAGCAAACTGCATGAATCACACATGTAGTTTAAGACTGACAAATGTAAAAGCATGAAGTCTATATTTAGTTGCTTAAAAACCAAAATCTGAAAACTGCTGAGCTCCCAGAAGCTTTTATGAAAGCCAAAAGTTTTGAATACTGATTTGGAAGCCTGAATACAGGATTTCCAAAATTGGTTTAGAGGTGTTTGCAGCCAGCTCCCAATAATGTTTAATCAGAGTTGAGCACCTAAGGCATTTTGAAAACCACAGCCTCCTGATCATAGCTCTGGGGCTCTCCTTTGAAAAATCTGTGTTTTTCAGGAACAGAGAGGGAATGGGTATATTTGCCTTCATGTGCATGTGTAGATGAGCAAAAGAATGCATAAAAGATAATGAATGCCAGGTTCAAAACAAGCAAGAGGCAGTGGTTCTTCATGTATTTTGCCCAAGGTTGTAGTGGATGCTAAAAACATTTTTGGGTTTGAGGAGAGACTGGACAAATTCACAGAAAAGAAGTCTATCAAATAAAGAGAAACCATGTCTAGTTCAGAAAATCCCTAAACTGAAAATAGTTGGAGGCTGGCAGAGTCTTAGAAGGAAGCATCGTATATAACTGCCCTTCTCTAGCTCTATCCTAGACAGCTGATAGAGACAAGGACTATCCACAGTAACCTGGGAATAATTTCCTGCAGGGAAAAAAGGGAAGGATCTTTACCCATGACCCTATGCCTTGTTAGCACAAGCTAGCAAAATTCACACTCCAGCATTGGGGAATGTAGCTTTGGTGATGCAGCAACACCTCCCCACCCGTTCTGTCCCAACAGAGGAGCAAGTCACACACAGTCCTTACTAGAGAGCCTGTGCTTCCAACAGACTTCAGAAACAGGCAAGCAGAAAGACTGGTTTGTTTCACAAGGGAGTTAAAAAAAAAGGGGAAAAAATAAAAAAGCAGCAAACCATAAACCACGATGTGATTGAAACTCTCCCAGAAGGAAATAAACAACAATCCAAAACCTAAAAATGGCAGGAACTCCTTTCATGTTGCCTGTGTTTTGCAGTCTCGTTACACCCGGTGTTTAAGTTTTATTTCTAGGCCAAACAGTTCTTGCTGGCAGTGCCCGAGTTATCACGCACACTCTTACAGGGTGTGGGTTTTTTTTTAAACGCACAATTTTAGCAAACCTTTCAAGAATGTTTTACACAGTGATATCACAGAATCAATTATTCAGGCTGGTTTCAGGTAGATTTTCCCTCCCCTATTTCCTCGGTTATTAAAGAAAACAGCAAAATTTGGATCAGGCATTCAGCTATCCAGTCCAAAATACATTCTTTTTTATTTTAACTACACTGCATCAAGTTGACATATGATGTGACATGATGTAACATAACATAAACCAACGTTACTCTGCATAACACATTAGAAATTAAAAATAAATATTTCCTTTGGATCCCATTGGTACTATCAACTTTACTTGCACATCTCTAAATTATGTTTGTTCCTCTCGTGTCTTGCCTCTTAGCCACTTGCTTAGGTAAAGAACCAGCCTCCCCTCCCTGTATGTTAGTTAATAACATGTATAACATGTCCGCGTTCTTGGCCTCTTGAAATACTGACAAAACCCAGTTCTCTCCTCTGAAATCTTCCCTGAGATTTGGGCTGATTTTTTGTCGATAGTTTACTTGTTTTCATAAAAATTGTCATTATGTTTAAAGCCTGAAAAAATGAAATAGAATCTGAGCAGGTATCTTAATATTCATCATGCAGACAATTATACGAGTACATAAGGAAATCAGAGACTTGTTAGTATGATTTAGTAAAGTCAGATGGTCTCCATATAAAATCTACAGCTTTTTTTTCCATTGGTAAAAATTACCTTGGTGATTAAAAACTATATGGTTCCTGCCAATTTATAGAGAATCAATTAATCTTTTTATGGGCTTTGGAAAACAGTTATTGATATTCTCATTGGTATCAACGAGACTTGCAGAAGAGCACGTTTTTAAAAGCACTCTCATTTCTAAGTGTCTCAGTTTTCAGGCTTGGCTTAATAAAGTCCATTGGGCCTGATTTCCAGAGGTGTTGATCAGATGTAGCTCATTTTGACTTTTAATGGAGCTGTCAACATCATGTCCTTGAGAAACTGAAACTTTTGGTCCCTAGTTGCCAGACATAGTAAAGAGGCATAATAATGATGCCAAGAGTAGTTACTGACTTAGCTAAAGAAGCATGCATGTGGCAAGTTAGGGGTTAAATAAAAATCTCTGCACTGCACCATGCAGTGGGGGAGACTGAGGTTACACTTTAGGAAGACCTTACTCCTAATAAGGACTGCTAAACACTGCAACAGGTTGCTGGAGGCAGCCGTGGATTTGCTGTTACTACTGCTCTTTAAGAGCAGGTTAGGTAAACGTCTGCCAGGAATAACATAGGTACAGGTGATTCTGCATTACAGCTGGAGAAGGAAAAAGTAATGTCTCCTGGGGTCTCCTTCAGCCCCATTTTCTGTGTCCCCATGTAGGTATCCTCTGACATTCTTTAACTAGAGCTAGAAAAATGCCAGAAACATTATAGCTGCTTTAGCATAGCACTCTGCCTAGGCTGCAAAATCCCACTGAGAAAGGTGTTTTGCATAGTCAGAGCTGCATTGCACTCCACTGGAGGATTTCCCTCTTATACACAACATCCATGTCTCCTTTTTTTGTAGGTTTGAATTTGCCTTTTTTTAGCTGCTTTTTCAGGCAAGCCAGTGTTATTTGGATATTTTTCTTTTTCAGTGAATAGATTTTATTCCTTGTTACTTTCCTCTTCTTTGTTGGTTTTTGTTTGGCGGGTTTTTTAGTTTTGTTGGGGTTTTTAAATTATTATTATTATTTTTATTGATGCTGTTCACAGCTCTCTGATTACTGAGTCAAATTTTGTTACTGCACCAAGCCCTCCCCCTAAAACAGGCATCGTCTTTCAAAAGCAGCCTGAGCCCATGGGTATCCAGCTGGCAGTAAGACTGTGCATTTCTCAGCCTTGAGACTCCTTCTTCCAGGAACAGCAGCAACAGAGATGTGGTTAGGACCTATTGTTATACCAGAAGGCTGCAATGCAAATAAACTTGCTCATCTCTTTGATTGCAAGGCAATTCAAGCAGTTGCTGGGCAACTGCAGGGTGACTCAGCATCATTGTGGAAATGTTCTGCCTTTCAGCTGCGGCTTCTCCGACCAGCGTATGGCTGCAAACATCAATAAGAAGTCTCCCTCCGTTTGTAATGATGCTAATAATTGGTAGAGATCCCATGCCATTAGATGGTCATCGCATCACGTTAGTCACACACTTTTAGTTGGTAGCATGGTAACAATAACTACTACAAGTCATTTGTATGTAGACAACATAAAATATAGCTTGTAACACTGAACAAAGAGGCTGGTTCTACAGATAATTTGGGGAAAAAAGCATAAATATATCTAGTTTATAAATGTACAATATTTATAAGTGTGTCTGTGTAAAATATGGACAGAATCAGGTCCTGCTGAAGTGGTCTGATGGCTTTTAATTTCAGGGGATCACCCCTGCCTAACCAGGGGCATTAAAATTAGCCTCAAAAATATACATGTGATGTTTTGAATTCTGCTTGTGTTAGTGGATTAGGCTTTGCTCTCACAATACAATTTAAGGGTGGGAGTTCATCCCAGGGGAATTTAACTGTCTGAGAGGAATGCCTGTAGCCTTAGATACTTGTTTGTGCTCCCAGAGCTGGCAGCAGAGACAAGCTCCTCCAGAGAGTAATTCCCCATGTATTAAAAGAGATGTCTAAAACTGATGACATGAAAGACTTTGTAGTCATGCCTGTTTCTCTCTGTCAGTGAGAGGTAGACTGGATGAGTTGCTTAGACGAGACATTTCACGTTTGGAAAGCTGAAGCTATGTGGGAAGGCTCCCATCGCACATCTCCAGAGATCTGTGGGCTCTGCAAGCCCAGTGCTCTGCCTGCTCTAATATTGTGAGTGGGGCTTGTATTTCCTGGAAATTAAATAATTTGAACAATTTCACAGGCATGGTAACAACCTACACTGTTCAGGTGGTACATTACGTTTAAGGGACAAACATATAGGCTGGAAGATGTGTCTTTGTTTCCTAGTTACAGACTAGCCTTCCTGTGCTGCCCCAGGATAGATTGGCCTTTAGTTCCCACCCATTTTGGGAAAGACTTCTACTAAAGCCATGAAGCTTCTGTTTCTCAAAAAATGTATATTCCCAGTGGGCATCAGACAAATCTGCCCTGTAAAGCAGATAGATTACGTGAGAGCGGCATCCTCTAAGTTCTTATCAACTGCTTTTTTCAAACTTTGATTGATCCTGATATGGCGCTTTTGTTTCTCACTCACCTGCAGAGCCTGGAGTTTGCACTGTATTTGGAGACCCTCACTACAACACTTTTGATGGACGGACATTTAACTTTCAGGGAACATGTCAGTACGTTTTGACGAAAGACTGCTCCTCCTCTGCCTCGCCCTTCCAGGTGCTGGTAAAAAACGATGCCCGTCGGACCCGTTCTTTCTCCTGGACAAAGTCAGTGGACCTTGTGTTGGGCAGAAGTACTATCAGCCTCCAGCAGCACCTCACAGTGAAGTGGAATGGGACCCGCATCTCACTACCTTGCGAGACATCACAATTTCAGATCGATTTGGATGGTTATTTGCTGAAAGTGACAACCAAAGCAGGTAGGACAAGCATATGTGTGTGTGTGTCTTCTTCCTGAAGAACTTCTCAAGTGCAACATGAACAGCAGGCAGTTAAAAAGCATGATAGTGGTAATAAATGTAGTTATAATTCTTTAGAGATCTGAGGAACCCAAAGTGCTTTCAAAATCCCTGCAGCCCAAAAGCAGAGATCCCAGCTATAAGTTTGAAGTCTTTTCAGAACATTTGCTAAGCTATGTTTCATTCTGCAGCTGACAATTTACTGCCTGCACAGATGAATGTGTCATGATTTTCACTTCCAGTAACTTAAGAGTGGCTTATGCACGGTCATCGTTTGGTACTGATAGATAAGAACAGAGGAGATCAGCTCTTAAACATAACATTCAGGGTTTTTTCCCAGTTGCAGCAACATACGTTCAATCTACGTCAGCAATTACATAAACTCATAGTTTCCAATGGCTAGAATGAGTTTAAGTTGTCAAATTATGGGCTACCCAGCAAAATGGAGGTCCTGGTTTG
This sequence comes from Podargus strigoides, assembly GCA_028020825.1. Lineage (NCBI taxonomy): Eukaryota > Metazoa > Chordata > Aves > Caprimulgiformes > Podargidae > Podargus > Podargus strigoides. Next base: position 8,517,895 of record CM051623.1, on the reverse strand, counting down.
AAAATCAAGGCCTAATTTGCTGTTCCTATTGGGCTTGCTTTGTGCTCGACTAAGAGTTTGTCTGTGAGGAACGAAGAGTCCATGGCACCAGAAGCAAAATGAAATAAGAAACTTCAGAGAATCTGGTACCTTATTTGCAGAAACAGGGAGAGGAGATAGCAGACTCTCAGGTCTTTTGAGTCTTCGTAAAAACATTAATTGTCAAAATGCTAAACCAGAGGACATAACATATGTTTTGATAAGCTGTTCTGAAATTCTAGTATCCTTGCATAGATATGTACTGAGGGGAAGTTTAAAACTTTCTCATTAGCATGTGTTAGGTACTACTGTAGTCCTGAGAGTTTTCACTTACACAGTAAAGTACTGTTTCAGTGAGAATACTATTTACTGTTAATTCAATTAAATGCCATGTGAAAGCAGTGAAACCAATCTTTCTTATGGAGTGATATGGTCACAGGCGTGACACATAGTCATACTCATTATCTAGCATCATTTTTTTTTCAAGGGGGACACTAGTATCCAGTGTTGAGTTGAGAATTTAGACACCTGTTCATATAGCCCCTGGAAATGCAAGTCTGCATAATGTGGATCCCAGCTCTGGGCTCATTCCACAAAGTGGCAATGCAGATTTTTGTGGCTGTCTGTAAAATGCACACAAGTTGACCATTATTCACAACTTCTAATTAAAAGCATCTTGAGGGTTTCTCTTTGCAGCCAGCTGAACACTATGAATTCTGGCGATGTGGATTTCATTAGCCAACCACAGGCCAAGGGAAGGTTTTCAGTCGAAGATGAATGACAGCTAATCCTGCTGCTATTCCATTTGTCTCTGGTGCAAGCCTAATAAATGACTACACACATCCTTGTCCATGTGTTGGCAGAGGGAGTGCAAACATGGCATATGACAACATACCAAACAGTGTGTAATCACTGCAAATTATAGCCTAAATAATTCCTCCCCTTAACGGAGCAGGATCAGGTTTCTCTTGCTGAACATAGCACGATGGGCCAAGTCCTTCTTTCCTCAGCATGTAAGGCCTGGAAAGCAGCAGAACGGCATGGCTCCATTTTGCTAGGAGAGGACAAGCAGCAGAGAGGCTGTAGAGAAGGAGGAATGTGCTGAGTAGAACTGGTTTAAAGACAAGCTTTTTGTTCCACAGGAAATTCCGAGTGCTAGGGGGAAAAAAAAATATGGAGAAATTTCTCTGTTTCAGAATGAAATGTGAATTTTTTTTTTAAAAATATGCTTTCCCAGTGTAGGGTGTAAAAGAGGGGGAGGGAGGAAGTAATGAAAAATAAGCAAAAGCACTGTGCTAGAAGCACAATTCAAAGTAAAGTTGGGCTGGGAAGTGCAGGGCCCGGTGCTTACAGCTCAGCCAGCATTCCCATAGCTTTTGGTTTTCCTTTTGCAGAGCTGGGAGCTGAGCCCTGATAAAACAGGGGAGCCCAAAGCTTCAGGAAGCCTTGCGGTCCCTGGATAGAAGGCAATTTGCATGGCAGGGCTGTCCTGGAGTTGCATACCCTGAGAGTCCAGGCTTCCAGGCAGCCCACCAGGCGAGCTGGCAGGAAACCAGCTTGGAGCCTTGCCTGTGCTGTGTTGGAAGTTCATTGAATCTGATATGTCTCCCTGAAGCATTTCAGTTCTGATGAATTGGCATTTTCCAGTGAAAACCTGTTTTGTTGCTAAATTCCTCACCAGCTGCAGCCCTGGATGCCATGCAGCAGCAATACTGGCACCCTGCACTTGCAGGTACTTCATCATGGATGTGGTTGTGATGGTGTTGAGTCCTTTTCTGAAATTTGTGTGTTAACAAGACCAGAGAGCAGAAGGTCACAGGGCTGGTGTTAGTTATCTGTCCCTCTAGTGCAGGAACACATTTTTGTTGTTGTTTCTATGCTATCTTTTGCACAAAGCCACTTTGCTGAGGTTTTTTGTACCACTTTGGCACTCAATCTTTAGGGAAGAGTGGTCTGCCAGTTCTTGAGGATGCCTTTACCATGTAAAATCATGCAGAACAATTGATGGGAGTTCCCAGCATGAGGAACTCGGTGTGTGATGTGCATAAATCCAGAAGGATTAAAATGCAGCAGAGCACATAATGTGCCAAGTTAAGAAATCAAGTAACAAGTTGGTTAAGCATCCTTTGAAGAAAGGAGGAAATTGTAAAACCCTAAAAAGTAACTCAGAGAATAATCCTTTTCTGCACATCCCCAGATGGGACGGATGCTGCATCCTTTGGCTTCACATCTCTTGGATTCTGATCCTTGTCCAAGTGAATGGGAAACTCATCCATTTGGGGCAGGGGGGAGGGGGGGAAGGAAAGGGGGGCATAGGCACCAAGAAACTCTTCCAAACAATTTCTTTCTGCCAAGGAGACCATTTTAGACATCACTCTGTAGCATAATCCCATCTGTCACAGCTCTTGGTTTACATAAACCAACTGAATTGTCTGTCTGTGGACAAAAAAAAAAGGCACAAACTGCACAGTGCGAGCAGGAGTAGGAGTGTAGGATTAAATACCCTGCCTTGTTACCCCAAAAGAATAAACTCCATTATGGACAGAAACCTTTAGGCTGTTCATGAAAGCTAGAAATTACCCTTCCATCTGAGCAACTACAGCAGAATACAGTGTAATTAAACGATACCCAGCTAGAGGAAAGTACATCCTTTTGTGGTAGTTAAACTGTGAGTGTCTTGAATCAAATCCAGTAATCAAAGCAGAAATCTCTAGATTTAAAAATGTGCATTTTTATATGCTGAAATGAAAAGTCATTATTTTATGTTATTCTTGCCTGCATACCTAGAGTTCACAGAGCAACATGTAAGAAGTAGATTAACTTAACTCTCACAAAGGACGCACAAATATTCAGAATAATTTTAGGGTTAACCTTTTGTAATGAATGTGAGTGGTTTCACTGAAAGTCAGTAATTCTTGGCTTGAGAACAAAAGTTGTAAAAGGAAAATTAAGATAGAACCATTAGTCAGTCTTTTTGTGACTCTGACTACAGTCATCAGCTTCTGCAGGAGCTCATTTGGGGAAGAAGTTGAACACCACCCTAAAAACTGGAGTTGTTTTCTGAACAGAACTGTCTGAGAATTTGGATCTTGATGCCTGAAGCTTTGAGAAAGTTTATATGATTCTCAAGTCTGAAGAAATCTTAGTTTATAAGTTAATGGCAAGGTTTTTCTAAATGCCAGCACGGCAGTATTAATCTGGTGTCTGCAAATCAAGCTGTGTTTTGTTTTGTTCAGCGTTGTCAGAAGCAAAGACAGCTGGAATTTGAATTTGTCCAGCAATGATAATGTATGAAGCAGCTTAAAAGGCAGCTTTCCCCCTTGCCACTGTGCTGGCCTCGTTAACAATTGTAGTCTTGCACAATTGCTCAGTTGGCTGGGTGTAAAGTGCCTTTGGAGGAGGACAGATTGGCCCTACCCATGCTGGGTTTATTAGATAATTTGATACTCCTTCCAGGCATAGACAGCGCAGGACGTATTTGTGCTATCATTGCTAACCTATAGAGATAAGAAGACATGATGCAGGAGACAGTAGTGACTGGTGATGACGAACTGTCTGCCCAGCCTTGCTGGGGAAATCATTCCCCAGACTCTTGGTGTAAGCCCCACAAGTCCCAGGACAGTATGTACCGATGGCAATGCACCCCTTCTATAGCCATAATTGCCATTTGAGCCTCGCCCCATTTCTCTGCTGCGCGGGTAGGAATTGTCATAGGAGACAATGGGATGTGTTGCTAAAGGAAGGGTTCCAGCTTTGAACTGAGTCACTGGTATGTTAATTACTTACATGAGGATAGGGCAGGATTTGGATCACAAAGTGACAAGCACTGATTTACAAAAGGAAAGGGTGGTGCTAAGCCAGCCCACACAGCAAATGTAGAAAGCTGGAGTGAAGCCCTGGTCCTGCACCACGGAGTGATGCTGTTTGGTATTCTTGGCCAGGCAGGGGCAAGAGGGTAAAATCTGGATTATCCTGTTTAAAAGGAGGTTCCTGTGTTTATTCTTAACTAACCACTGCACACAGATTCTTTATGGGAATATATTAACATCAGCAAAATGATTTGTGATTTTCACATGCAGGGTTACTGCAGAGATGTGAAGTACTAGCATTCACCAGAGACTGGAAATAATTAAAAGAAAGGCCATTTTTTGGGTAGAAGTTAAGCAGCAGTGTCTTGGTGTTGTTTTTATCCCACATGATACCAAAATTGTTTTCCCTTATGAGATACATATTTACTCCCCAAAGGATGGAATTAATTTAATTTACAGTCACTCAGGTGAAATCTAGAGGTTTAGTCTCCATCTGATCTCTGGCCTCTCTAGAGTATCACTGGAAACAGAAAGGCATTCCGAACGTAGTTTGTTCCCTCTGCATTGCACAACCGTGTTGTGACCCACAGCTGCCTATTTCTCTCCATAATAGAGGACCCAGGCAGCTGACTTAAGATAGACACCTAACAACTCTTAGATGGGTACGGACAGATAAAATGGATTTCACTCACAGAAAGTAGTTTTGATTTTGATGTACTAGAAGTGCAAAACCTTTGTGTAAAACAGATTGTAGCAGAGCACTTACATCCCAGCCACTAGATGAAGGTTAGATGTTTACCATCATTCCCCAGTGTTGCTGAATTATGAAGACAACTTCAAAATGTTGGTAATTAACACCTTTTGAATGAACGGTTCGAGTCCAGTTCAGAATGCCTTCTTACAACAGTTCTACCCATCTGACATACCTTTGTGGTCATCTTTTTAACCCTCTTTACCCATGCAAAATAAGGTACTAGTATTGGAACCTTTGTATTCACCCAAATGAGTGATCAGTGTCAGCTTTTCTGGCAAGAAAAGGGTGTTTTCCTTAAGGTGGTCACTGATGGAGCCTCACAGGGCATGGACACCTCTATATGCCTGTGACCTGTGCAATGGATGACAATGGCTGAAATTCTGGGCCCCCTACAAAATCAGCCAGAAATTTGCTCTAGCAAATTCAATTTGCAGAATTTTGGAAGAGCCCTCTTTCAATGTTGAGAGTAGTTCTGCCTTGGCTCCAGATTTTTTAGGGTAATCCCATTCATTAGCAAGGAGGAACAAAAATAAACAGAGATAGGCGTGAGTGTATTGTAATTGACTGTGATTTAAGAAACACTGCGCTTGTGAGAGGCATTTACTGGGAGGTATATAGAGATCTAACAACATTATCAGAAGGAAGCCAATGGCTTTGTTTAGGTTCACATGAACACTGTTTCACAAACATAAGGCACAGTTTGTTGTCCTCAATTTCTTATTTTTCTCTTTTTTTTGTGTGTGTGTGTGCATTTTTTTTATCTCATCTCTTTATTAGGCTTGGAAATCTCATGGGATGGAGACAGTTTTGTGGAAGTCATGGCTGCACCACATCTGAAAGGCAGACTCTGCGGTCTGTGTGGCAATTACAACGGGCACAAGCGAGATGACCTGATTGGGGGGGATGGGAATTTTAAGTTTGATGTGGACGACTTTGCTGAATCCTGGCGTGTGGAGTCCAACGAGTTCTGCAGCCGCCCGCAGAGAAAACCTGTGCCTGAGCTCTGTCATGGGACGGTCAGGGTGAAACTCCGAGCTCACCGGGAATGCCAGAAACTCAAAGCGTGGGAGTTTCAGAGCTGTCATTCAACAGTGGATTACACCACATTTTACCGGTAAGTGTAGCTTGCTGCGGAAGGAGATAGTAAGTTACTGTGCAAGGAGAAAAACCACACAGCTGGCCCCATTTCAGTAGCTTTCGAGCACATGTTTCGAGCTGCTATTTCTAAGAATTAATACGCAGGTGTAGAGTTACATTATGATAAGCTTTTCTGAGTCAGGAATCAGAAGAAGGTGGTCCTGAGCTAATAAAGACCTGAGCAGTGAGAAAGGCAGGTAGGCTTGTGACACCTAGATAAAAAGTACTTTTGGAGATTGAGGAGAGAGGGGGAAGAGACTCCAAAACATTTTGATAAGCTCTGTCTGATTTCGAAGTCAGCTGTAAAGTCGAGGCTGACTTTAATGGCTATTGCTTGTGGTCCAGAGAAGTGTGTCTTCCCAGAAGCATTTTGAAAATGATTTTATCAAAGCAGGGATAGTAAATATTACTAGTGCCTCTTGGATGGTGTAGTTTGTGGGTTGAGAGTTTGAAAGGAGAGAGTTAACAAAAAGTTCAGTGCATGCTCATCCTGCTCTGGGAGCAGAGGAAGACAGACAAGAATCTAGAAGCCGTGTCTGAGTGAATTATTTAAGATTTTTTTATCTTTAAAATGCTTCCAGTCTAAACCACAGAGACATCATTTCTGTTCTTTAATTGGCATGAGTTTATTTGCCCCTCACTCAGTAAATAAAATTGGCTTTTCTTTTGATTGCCTGACATAAAAGATAAAAGCAAGGCAAGTCACAGTTGTATGATGGCGGATGGAGCTGTCTGATCTCTGTGCTCCCAGCTTTCCCCACTTGCACACATCTGCTGAACTATTGGGCTTACTAGGAAAAGCTTTCTAAAATGACTCCATTTCCCTTGTGAGTTGCCTTTCCTCTTCTTTTATAATGAGACAGAAAGACTTTTCTCTACCCCAGCAGAATATGTCTGGGACTGGGAAAAATGCTAGAAGAAGAGACACAGCTTGGCTTGTAGTGTCTGTGCTTCTGCATTTAGTTTGGCATAGCATATCCTTGTGCTAGGAGCCTGGCAAAGACTGAAGATGATATTGTGTGCAGGTTATAATACTTTAACTTTTCCAATGGCTGGAGGCACAGCAGAGAGCACTAGAGATGCTAACACGCACACAGGGTTTGTTGAATGCATTTCAGCAACGTTCCCCTCTCACTTCCATCGTCCTCTAAAGGTAAGTGATGACAATGCAAATGGAAAACAGGCACAGAGAGATTTGTTTCATTTTGCAGTGGATTTTTGTCCCTTTTTTAAAGTAGCTCATGATTAATTTAGTGCAATACACTTCCTGACACCACAGCGGAAAATGATTTATATTTTGGCTACAGCAGCCAGAAAAAAAATCTCTACATGCTTGCACACAAGAATTACCATAGAGCATTTCTGTTCTTTTAAAGTGATGTCTTATATTTGTCCTGGAAACACATGAAATCAAGCAAGTATTTAATTTGATTATGTCCTTTTGTAGAAAAGTCTGTTTTTCCCTAAGGAAACTTTATGTTGAAATGACCATCATATTCTCTCAGAAGTAGCTGTTTGTTTGCTTCCATTTAGATGTTGGCAGCTGTTAGAATGCTCAGCTCCCAGTACAGGAATCCAAGTTAAAATATAAAATAAAATTAAATAATGGTATTTAGTAGAAAGCTACTTCTTGTTATAAACTGAGAAAGTTGTAGCAAGCAATTTATTCAATGACCACAACAATTTTTCATACTAGGAAATTCCTGCAAGGAGGTAATGATTATGGGACACACATTCAAGAAAGTTCTGGGAACCTTTCTAGCATAAATCTTTGCCTATATAAATACACGTGCGCGTGCGTGTGTATAAATATAATTACTTAAGAGATTTGCATTTTTATTTTTTGTTTGGTTTTTCTTCAAAGAACCTATTGCTGGTGATGTACTTTTGCAGAAAATTTAAATTACCATCAAAAGAAACTTAAATTAACATTTACAGCTTTTTACTGGAGTCTTTTAGAAAAGCATATTTAGTCAATGTTTTATAATTATAAGCTAGGTTTAACAAAAATTTTTCCAATTCTACTTTTCTGACTATGAATAAGCTCCTTCACAAGAAGTGAAGAGGCAGAATGGTAGGGTCAAATTCTTTCATTTTTCTATTCATCTCATCTTTGAATTGAATAGCTTCTCAGTCTTTACCCTACAACATTACATATTAAGGAATTTTTCCATTTGAAGTTCTTCATTCTCAAGAGTTAACCTTTCTTGCTCACTCTTGCCTATATTATCAACATCGCCTCATTTTCAGTATGCTGCTCTGGTGGTGACCTGCTGTTAATAAGAATTCTCAGAAATAGAAATAAACTCACAGGAACATTAAGAATTAGGGTGTGTTTTCTCCAAATACCAAAAAAGGCAGCGAACAATGCATTTGCAAACATTTGTCTGACATTGTGTTACTGAGGAGATTTCTGTGAAGACGTCTCAAATTCATTTTAAGTCTCATTCTTTTTACAGCTGTAGTTTCTCCTTTTGTTAGCCATCCAAAAAACACATACAGCAAGATAGTCATGATTGTTAGGTGAAAAGGATATGGATAATCTTTTAAAGAGTAGAGAACTAGCTGCATGGTTGTGGGGTGAAGAGCAACTAACTCCTGAGCTTGACCTTGATAGATCTGTGGCACCTTAGAAGAAACGGTTGTGCACTTTGCCCTCAACTCTTTTTTTGATCTTGTGACTTTGGTGACTTGTGTTTCTCTGCAAAGCAGATGCTAGGAGAAAGCACAATATAAGCACACAAGAAAGGATTTTGAAATAATCCAGGCTGCAAACTAACAATTTTAGCATCTAATTTTATACCGCTCTCTTAATTCTTTGTTTTGTAACCAGACACGTTTTATGGGCTTTTAATTGCGGTTTGTTTCGTTTAGTTTTGGGTTGGTGTTTTTTGTTTCTCTTTAATGCATTGCTAGTTGTTCAGGACTCATGAGTAATACTCTAAAAATAACCCTTAGGGTTGAAATTTATGGAGGTGAGTTCAATAAGCAGGGAAATGATTTTGAATTTCCAGGGTATTTTGGTAAAGTCTGGGTGAAGAAGAGATTAGCAGTGACATTCATCACCATTGCCACTTGTCTATTTTGTTATTTTAATATGGCTAAGCATCCTAGATGACTCCTTGCCAAAAAAAAAAAAAAGAAAAAAAAATACCAAGGTTACTCAGTAGCAGGTTTTTATAGGGGATACTTTGACTGTGTGTGCAATAAAGCTTGCACTCAGACTCCTGAAGGTGCTCTTGAGTATAAGCCGCACTAAAAATAGGTGATACTGTCTGAATTTCTCATGCTGCTGTTACCAGAAAAAAGCTCTATCACATTATCAAGAAATATTATGGTACTATTTAAGCTCTTGGATGAGGACTGGGAGAGTTTAGGGGATTTGAGGAAGGAGAAGAGGACTTTCTGTGCTCACCAAGCTGTACCCCATGGATAATCTCACTGTGTATCTTTGAGCTATGCTGGAGCACAGGGGCTTGGAGGTGACTCCAGCCCCAGTGAGACCAGGGAGCAATGTGGCATGGGGAGCAGGTCCCTGACGTTTCTTGGGAGCCTCCCAGGGAGGCACAGGAGCGGGCAGCCCCAAACAGGGGTGTGGGGACTGCACTGAGAGGCCTAGCAATGCTGCTTGATACAGGGACAAATTGGGCTGCAGGAGACACTGTAATGGAAGGCACAAGACTCCTAGTAACACCTGCCCTCATTAGCATCCTTGGCTTTCTAGTGGGTGGGTTTTTTAATAGTTTGGTATTACCAACAGATTTGGAATGTGACATCAACACGATATCAGTATATCACCTACCTCTAATACACCTACACAGCAGCTGAGTTCATAAATGACTAGTTAGACATTGCTCAAGACTCTCACTACTGCCAAAACTTTGGAAAAATTTCCAATGTCTTGCTTTTGGCATGCAGTAAAATTCCCCGTTTGAGATTAGAAATCTTGTGCTCCCAACTCTTGAGAAAAGTCCTTTTATCGTTACTACTCTTCCTATTATTATTATATATTTTGTTATTGTTGCTATTATTATTACATTTTTAAAAGACAACACCATACCATTACTCTTTTCTAATTGTCCTAAGAGGTATTTTTTTCTCTCAAACACTTGAAAGTAATCATATGCAGTATTTTATGGCAAGCAGTAATTAACATACTAATAGCCTCATTTGTTTGAATCTGTTGATCAAATACATTCAGGAATTGCAAATCTATTTTATTGCAGTTTTTGTCTTGAATGTTCTTTGTGGCTGTTCTGACATCACTCCACCTTAGCTCTCAGTTAACCAGATAATGAGTTTCTATTTCAGTTAACTAAGTAACTTTATGCAGGTAACTGCTGCAGTCTTACAGTTTTTCTGAAAAATTCCACTCAACTAGACAAAATATTATTGTTTAGAATTAGAGTATAAATTGCAATGTTGTGTAGTCCATCAGCTTCCTGTTATTAAGTTTGACAGATATGCCATGAATGGCTGCAGAGAGCATGTGAGCCATAGCATTGCTAAGTTAATTATGAGCTCTATTTAAAAGATGGAGACCGAGGTTTTGTGGCTTTGAAGCAGAAGGTTTGAAGGTTTTTTCCCCCTGTTAACAATGATGTCCTACAGCTGTAAAATTAATGTGGTTATGCCCCTATGTTCACTCAGCAGGATGGTGCAAAAGAAATGCAGGCTGAAGAATGACTTCAGCCTGTTTCAAGTGTTAAAGGGGTGGGTGGAACTGGGATCTCTGGAGCCCTGTTTGCTGCCAAGGGTGCGTATTGCAAAATTCTCCCCGTGATGTTTTCTGGTCCAGGCAGTGCATGTGGGCACAGCAGTTGCCTGCGCTACTCCAGCTGAGGCTGGGCTGCTTCAGGACTCATCTGTGGTGTAACTGGGGGACAGCTGTAGCCCTGACTGCTCACCAGGGTGACTCCTGTCCCAGCTCCTGCTCCTGCACAAGCCCACATCTGTCTTTCCACCCACCCCAGGGCAGAGATAGCCTGTCGCCCTCTTCAAGACAAGCCAGTGGTGCTGGCTTGAGAAAAGGACCGATGGCATGAAGTTGTGGCTGGTCCCCTTGCAGACCTGGCACAGAGCAGGGGCTGTTGCTCCCACTCGCCCTCATGCTAAGGTAGGGATGTTCCTGTGCCTTTCAGATCACCTGCCCGAAGCTGGCCCTGAGTCTGCGTACTAGCAGCAGTGTAACCACAACAGAGAGGAGCTCAGGATGAAACAATTTACTCAGCTTCTTGGGCAAACTGTCACTGAGCAGCTGCACGACCAGGGAGCTTCTGGTTAGAAAGGAATTTTAAAATTTTTGAATTAATAATTGCAGTTTTTTAAGTAAATCTGCTCCAGGACTTGAGTTTCCTATGAGCTAGATGCTTCACTTTCCTGTCTGCTCTGTTCAGCATCTTTGAGTCTTCCATCCGTTTGAAGTTACCACTGGAGCTTTAGTTGCTTGCATTAAGTAGTGAATAATTCAGGCTTTCTGTACAGAAATATTCTGCTTTATATCATTCTACTTATACAAGGTGATCCTTTGCAGATCTGCATTGGAAAAATGTGCAGAGGACTAAGCCTATACGTGAAGGCACTGGGTGAGCCAGTGTTCCCAACCCTTACAAAGCACTGGTGCCTGGGGACACATTCTCCATGCATATCTGGACAGGCTGCCTGCTGCCTTTACTTTATGCCCCTATACAAATTGACATTCCTCCCCAAGCTGCTTCTAAATGTCAGCCCATGCATCTTTTGTAAGCGTGATGAACTCACTGACATAGAGGTAAGAGTCACCGTGACTTACACTGCTGGTGACTGACAGTGCTAACAACTGGGAGAAAATCAACTTTGTAGTGCCCAATGCACTTTGGGGTTTCTAGAAGCAAGCATCAAACTTTGCTACCTATATGCTGATGGTAAGGAGTACTTACCATCAGTGCAAAAATGCTGCATATATTTATACATAAGTCTATAGATCACTATTTTAAGCCTCCTCCTTGAAGTATTTTTCATCTGATGTAGCCAAGAGTGAGTACAAGCTGCCAGAAAAATAGTTTAGATTTAAGGATTAGAAGTTTGGATTTGGACAAATAGGTTGAGTCGTCAGAAAAGATAAATCTGAAGCCCAGCTGGGCTCAATTATCTTCAGATCAGGATTCCTCTTCATCTTTCCCCCATACCCCTGCCCCGGTGGGGTATTTTTCATGTAACCAAGCCCCATCCACTTGTGTCTGTTTAGAAAAGTACCTCAGGAATTTGGGGCTAGAAAACATTCTTCTCTTTGTATCAGTGGTTATTACAGCTGTAAAACATTGAAGCAGTGCCAGAGGATTCACAGATGTCTCCTTTCCTGTTGAGGTATTGGGAATGGGGGGGACGAGGGTGGAGAGGGCTCCAAAATCTGACAAGACCGTGGTGTTGGACCGACACCATTCACCTGGGACCGTCCGTGGCTTGCTTCCAGCCGAGAAGCGCATGCTTCCCTGATGACCCACTTTGTGCTTCCCTATATGGCAAGTTAATGATTTCTTTTTTTTTTTTTTTTAACAAGGAAAGATTTTTTTAATAGGAAAACCAGATGAAGCAGCATACTACTCTGTGATTAAAACCCAAGGAAGTTTCCTTTCCTTCAAAGGGTGGCATGTCTGGAATGGGTTTGTTTTGCTTACCTAATTACATGATCACAATGCTACCTGACGCTGTCCTTTTACACTGAAGAGATGTTATTTCCTACTGGTTGCAAGTTCAATATGCGGCTTCTTTTCTCTCTTTCTTTCCAGGGAAGAACTCCATTTGTGATTATCGTGCATGCAGGTATATAGAGACTTATTACAAAAACCTGCTTCTGCCTAGTAAAACTTCATTTCTTTCTGGTTTATTACCAGGCTCAATGAAATTCAAGTCAGGCGTTTCATAACCAAATACTATCTTCCCCATTGCCCAGTGTCTGAGAGATGTGAGACTCTATGTGAAAATGTAGGATCAGTTTGACTGAGACAAAAATGATCCTGAAGGATGGTAGGAACAATGGGGAAGGGAGGAGAGGGGCAGATGTCTAAGAGAAAATATGGTACCATAAATGCCCTTCTCATTTGTCAATATGGACTGCATTCTCAGAACTTGTTGTTCCTGGATTATCTTTAACAGAAGTTTGGTAGGGTGTTTTGTTTGTTTCTTTCTAAAGTGCCTTGGAGTCATGGGGTAAAATCCTGATTCATTGAAGTAAATGGGAATTTTGCTATATTTGGGCGACAGGTTTTCATCTCTGTGACTGTTCCTGTCCCATGCAGGTTTATTACACTGATCTCTTGCATCAGTTAGCAATCTTTGGTTAGCCTTCCCAGCATTTGCTGTACCACAGACAACTTACGAAAACTTCAGCTGGTTCAGAGACAGCAGCTCCATTCTTTACTGGGGTAGACAAAGTGAAATGCATTCAGACTGGGGCTCCCAGATCCTGTCTGCTTGCCACTTTTTTCCTCTGGGAAATCTAATCCTGCTTTCCAAGGCAGAAGACCTAATATGTCTAGCCACAGGCAGCTGAGAGATCCTTTCTATGTTTCACTAACTTGAGTTCATTGGTGGTTCTTTCTTCTCGGCAGTAAAAAGTTTGTAGAAAAAGCGTGCAATGATAGGTCTGTTGTCCCTCACATTTTTCAAAGCTCATCTGATAGGCTTTTAAACATGCCCTAAGCATAACTTCCTTAATACAGAGTTTCCCATCTCAAATATCCTTATTAAAGCTGCAACCTTAAAATGCCACTGTTTCACAGTAAGCATGAATGTGCACTAGGACTATCATGGCAAATCCAAGCACATCCCTGTTGCATACACTAATACATATTTTTGGAAAAGGCCCTTTCACATTCTGGAAAACGCCCCTGATGCTTCAGCAATATAATACAATGCATGATTTTTAAAAAGAAGAGTAGAGTAGGTGTAGGGAGGAACTGGTAGAAAGCAGAGTGATATCCTCCCTTGTGGAAATGTTGTAAAAGACTCCACCTGCCATTTGGTGCAACTTGATCCGTTCCCAATGCAAAAATACTTTCTATGCTGAAGTATTCTTTTTAGCTGTGAAAATAAATTCCGTTTTTTTTGAGAGATGCTATTCAGAAAAGTTGTCAGCATCATCAAAGGAAACCACCCTGTGTCTCTGTCAGGTACCGCAGAATTTTAACTACAGCTGCCACAAAATCCTCTGTTCGATCTCATTTTAATTAACCTCTAAGACATGTTCACAGCAGGGCTTTCTTTGCTAGTTTGTTTTAATTTAATTTTAGCTTTTTATGTTTTAAGCTTTATTGCAGTATTGATTTTAAATAAAATCCAGAGATGTTTAGCTGATGGTAACATGTCTATTTCCGTGAATAAATAATTCAAGAAACCAACCCATCGGATCTCATATTCTGCCTTGGGCAGAGGCTAATAAGTATTGCAAGGAAGAGGAAACCCACCCATACTGTAGCTGGCCAACTGTGCCATGTCATATATGGTGGAGAAATCCCTTTCAGGCCCCTGAGATGATCAGTTTACATCTCATAGCATGAAATTTTAATTGCCTTTCCTTAACATGCATAACTGCAAAGCTACTATATTTCAGCTCCTATTTTAAGCCACCTGCAGTATATCCTGCCTAATTAGACACACAGCAAAGATGAACGAGGGTGTTTATAAGCAGGCAAATGAGACGAATTTGTGGGAAACGTTTTAAAAATAAGCTTAACCTAATCCTCCTGTTATTCTTATGAGTTCATTTATGCTTCTGGCAGGATAACCAGACAAAGCAGGACGTGAGCTGTGACCAGCACAAAAAACTTTTCTGTATAAAGTTTGCCTTAGGAAGGTTTTGACAGCTCCGAGTAGCTTATCAGGCTTGTTCTCGTTGTTCTTTGGAGAGCTGACTTGCCATGTGCCTAGAGTTCTTTCTGGAGACTTTATATGGGTTAGATTCAACTGAAAGATTTCTTATGGGTGTTATTAATAGCTGAAGGTTTTTCTGTCAGTTTTGCTGTTGTTTCCTAAATCTCACAGGGCATCCAAAAAATCTGGGGTGTTCCCAGTCTTCAGGATCTCCGGGGACCTTTGCATGATGTCAGCTTTTTAGTAGCTGTCTGTGGTATAAAATAGCGATCCGGGGTAAAGGCAAATCTGCTCCTCTTCTGTCTGTCCCCATAAGGGCTCACTGTATCAGTAGGCCTGTGAAGGCCCCATACTCCACACTTGCTCTCTCAAGTGTGCAAAGTGCTAGTGTGTAAAGCAATTAACCTCTGTTAATTACTTAAGCCTTGTTTTTCCTGCAGTCTTTACAGCACATGAAGGAATCCACACCTCACATTACTGGTGATTTATGCAGCCTTGCAAGCAACCATGGCACAAACCACTCTTGGGAGGCCTCTACTGCTGCCATTCAACCTGCAAAATGTTTGCTCCCTGTGCAGTGGAGCACCGAGAGCAAGAGCAGATGGAGCACCAGGTGCTGGCAGCGTGATGAGAGGCAGGCACGGCCCTCCTTTAACTGTGAGCACACGGGTCCTACAGAGCTGCATGTGGCAGGACCAGTGCTGGTGAGGGCTTGGAGCATGACAGCAAAAGCTCGTGACCTCCTGTGGCAAATCTTGGCACCTGAGGATTATTGTACCTTAGGGCATCACAACACCAGAGCAGAGAGCAGACTCATGGGAAGGCAAGAATGGGCAGAGGTACTTGTGCTAATACAGGAATATGTATTTATCCATCTCAAATATTTACCATCACAATACCTAATCTTGGGTAACGTACACAGCACAGGCTGGATGCATGTGTGTCAGGTTTACCCACCATTTAAAGTGTTGAGATGCCACTTAGAAACACACATGTGTGGCTCTGCTCTCATAATTAACTCCATCTCTGGTGGACTTGTCAGAGCAGGCATAGACTTATGGTAACATGGTGAGGTCTCAAGACTGGAGATTGCCAGTGCCATCCTGGGGCAGAGGTGAACTAAAATGTGACTGGATCCAAAATACAACACAAACAGTCCCTTCCTCACCCAAAGGGAGTGGGTAGTGTTATATTTTCACCCAAATGGAAGGCTCTGCATATGTGAGAGCAGGTGCTGTGATTTCACCTCTTCATCACGATATGCAGAGGATGACAGCATTCAGGTCTCTCCCTGACTCCCCCACTTAAGCCAGTTGAAATTAAAATTGGTGTGGAATGTGCTGGGAATACTGAAGGGAGTTGGAGCCATATGTTTTCTTGCATTCCTGGGTACTCCTACAACTAACATTCTGTTTATATAATATTCCTGAAACATAAAAGCTAAAATAAATCCAGCATGTGAAAATTAATAACAAGTCATCTCTCTTATGATGAGTCCAGAGGAAGCTGTCGTAAGTGTGAAGGTATTCAGACAGCTGATTTTTGTACATCAGCTCTCAAGTGAGGTATGTAGTTTACAGTGAGTGAATGCTTAAGGTTATGTAGTCTATGAGTACGTGAAGTAAGGGGCTATTGAGGATGGTGGATACCATGGCAGCAAGGAAAAAGTTTACAAAGTTCATTTCCTAAGTGCTCCTTCTTAGCACTTTACATTTTCAAATTACAGTGTAAACATTTAATTCTCACTGCACCCTGGTTTAAAGTTGTTGAAATGAAGAAAGAGTTCTTTGCTGTGCAGGAAGCCAAGACCAGATTTGAGATTAAAATGTGAAAGTGTGTGGTTCCTGGCCTCTAGCTCAAGTCCTTCTGATGGGATTTAAGAGGTTTCACATGCACAAGAAGTGTATTGTCTTGTTTTTCTCAAAGAACAATTTCTTCTCAGACATTCAGAAGAAAGTGTTGCTGATGTTTTTAGGAAGGTACTAAATCTTCTGTGCTCCTGTAAGGCCCAGTTAGATGACAACCCCATAATGCTCCATGCAGCTATGTGTCTTTGGCAAGTAAGAACCTTAAAACAAGTCAAAACCTAGTAATGAATGGAGGCATGGACTATAAAAAAAAGGACTTGCTTTTGGAGCAGGAGGAGTTGATATGTGAGAAAACCCTAGTACTCTGTTTTCAGGTATCAAGGAGTTGGCTAGGTTTGAAAGCCCATTTTTGCTGTTCTCCTCTGTCTGTCTGTCTTTGTGGTTCTTCTCTGTTTACTGATTTCTCAGCCCATCATTCATGAAAAGGATTTCCATACTCTCTAGAGGGATATTTTGCATCATGGCAAGGTGATGACATAGACCACAGATGTCCTAGATGTCCTCAAAGGCAGACATAAACTTTCAATGATTTCAAGATTTTCTATGGGTGTGGAAAACTTTATCAAAAAAAGGCTTATAGACCGCATGGCACTGAGGAATACACTTCTTGGCCTTGTTTCCAAAGGCAAAGATATGCTGACAATATCCATCCATCCCCTGCAGATGAAGAACACAGCAGCCACCTGTGAAACGTGTGCTCTGCACGGCCAGGCAAAATCACACGAAACATAGTGGCAGAGAGGCGATGAGAGAACAATCTTCTCCAGCAGGGTATTCTCTCATGAGCCCATGCTTTCTCCCAGGACATCTATACTGCTGCCTGACTCAACTGTCCTGGTTTCCCAGGCACAAACCCATGGGCCAGCCATGCAGGCAGCCATGAGTAGCTCCGAGTCAGCTGGGAGATCCAATCAAGGCACTGACTCACAGGTGTATCCCACACCACCTCATCATGTTCATTATAAAAGGAGGGAGCTCACTGAGGGTGGAGTTCCTTTTCCTGGAGCTCCTCCCTCTTGGCCTTCTGTTTCTGCTGTTGACCTCCAGGACCAGGGTGAGTAGAACCTTTTATACTTTATGTTGGTGATTTTATCAGTTTTGTTATTTTATTAAATCTGTTTCTACTTCAGTTCATGGGGCTTTTTCCTTTTTTTCCCTGATTCCCTTTCTCAGCTGGGGAGGGGTCATTGGGTGTAGAACAACTGCTACAGTTTAGCCCTGGGTATAGGCTAAATGTAGACACTCAACATAATCTATTCCATAGCCATAGTCTATGTTATGTGGTAGCCAAGTGAGATCCCTGGCCAGGATTCCCATGTGGTTTTTTGAGGTGAGGAATTCATACTGCATGGTTCTCTTTATCAGCTGCATGCAAACTGTGCACTGTCTCACGGCCCCCAGAATTTCCTTCACCTGTCTCTTTGTCTCTCGGTGCCGTTCATATTTCTTTCCAAATGATAAAGTTCTTGGCCAGGAATGTTTTCTAGTTATGGAATTCCACAGGGATTTTTGTCAACATTCCCCGAGTATGGAAGTTAGTTTTATATGGGCAGAGGAAATTTAACTGTAGCACTGGAAAGAGTGACTTTTATGACATAAGATGCTATTAATTGTCTTCACTGTCCTTGCAGCAGATGCAGACACTGGGTTCAAAGCTGTGCCAAAGTTAAAGATGCTGTGTACATGCTCAGAGAATTGTTGGTGGAATACGTTTTAGTTCCATAACCGTGATGGGCCTGATCGACAGTGGTCTATACAGAATGTTTAAAAGCTTTTCCATATGACTAGGAAGTCGGGAACTGACAAATTTCCTCAGTGTTTATAATTAAAAACCAGAAGATATTAAACAGTTACTGGTTTCTATGTTGTGGTCAATATTAAGATTTATTGACTTGAGAAACAATATTGACTGAGAGGAAACTAAGTTTGATTTTTCCCCTAAGGCCTGCCAAGTCTGGATGTTGACTGAAAACAGAAGGTTGCATGGTACAGACATCCAATCACAACCTTTTGCAAAGATAGGAACTTGCTGCTTTGACTTTCAGAATGACTCTAAAGTTTGTTGCAATGTTTGTAACAATGCTTTACAGAAAATAGCATTCAGCCTTTTAATCATGGGTATGCCTCTTTGGCATACAGTTGTTGGGGTTACATAGAGTGCATGAAAATGCTGGATTGGTAGCCTAAGGGAGGGGGTCTTGTGTGTTGAGTGGGTACAACGTGAATAGCAGTAATAGGAGCTTCTTATGGTGTCCTACTTTTCTGTTTCAATCTCGTGCACAGCACAGTTCGCCAGAGTACACAGTTGGTATCATCCCAAGATCTATCCAGTCCTTGACTGTGTCTCAGAATTACTGCAAGCAATGTGGTGACTTGATGATCCTAGAAGTCCTTTCCAACCATAGTGATTCTATGATTCTATGGCTTTTGTGACATGGACTCCTTGCTGGGAAGCAAGAAAACACAGCTGAACTCATTCCGGTTCACACACTGCTTTTGTGTTAGATGTTTTATCATTTAAAAACATCAGGTGCATGAAGAGAGCCAGGAAAATCAGAGATCAGAGCCTGATCTCATAAACCGACATACTATGTGACTATCATTCCTACACATACAGCATACACATTTTTGCCTGCCTCTGACTGTTGCCTGAATTATATAGATTGCTAAAGATCTGAATGCTGCTAGGGTTTTTTTTAAGTCTCTATGAAATTAATCTCTTGCAGATGCTGGCTTGAGGCTGGCAGCATCCTTCATTTTCAAGCTTAAGGTACTAATAAAATTCTTAAGTCTGCTTTCCATTCAGATGTGAGAAAGCCCTCCAGTTTGACATGAACCAACTCTTTGATTCATCTTTTTGTCGAGTGGTGAGAGTGGGGCTAGTTCAGCTCTCGGGGCTCTAGGCAGAATTGGATTTCACAAAGTGGCCCAATAACTCATTCAACAGTTAGACCCAGAGAAGTATTTTAGCTGGGAGATTTTGACATGTCCCTTCCTTGGCAGCTTGGAGCCTGTCAAATTACACGGTCAGACCGAATTTAGGCTTCTTGGTGGCTCAGCAAAAGGATTGTGTTGTGAACTGAGTGTGGAATGACCAAGAGAGGATTGCTATGCTTATGTGCAATAAGAACAGAAACGTTTTTTGTGATATTGAGTGTCAACTCCAGGAAAACCAGCTTTATCTTAACGGTATTTCTGAAAGCTGGCAGAGACATGTGGTTCAGTTTTCAAGACTTGTATTGGCTTTATCCTCCTTTCTTGTAGTGTCCACTGCTTGCTTTGAATGGAAATGTTCTGCAAGCACAATGGCTCCTTACTTGTCCTTTTGGCTTAGGAAAACACATTATGCCCTGATAGCCAGAGTTTCCAGAAAACAGCAGTAACTTCATACAGTGTCTGACAGAAGCCAGTTGCCTCAACATTAAAAATTTTTAGTGTTCCCTTATATATCTAGTAAACATGAATGCTGTCTTTCTGTGCAGTAATCCAAATGAAAGTGTGAAATAATACCTTTTTTTTTTTTGGTAGACCCTTTGTTTTCCCCTCTTGCAGTACAGGTGTGATGGTGATGGAGGAACATATTTACAGGGCTGTGGGCCTGCTGGAAAAAACGAACCCTCCCAGGGCTGTGCATAAAGTGAATCATTAGCCTGACTATAACAATAAATACCACCACAGAGAACATGCAAGGATTTATCCAAAGGTCACATTCACCCAGAAGGTTTCTCTGCTGAAAGAAGCTCGCAGCTGTGTTAAGATTAAAGAGTGTCAGAGAACCAATGTGTGCGATTTTTTTCACTCTGAGTAAAATATGAGCTGTTTGTCTAACAGCCCCAGCTGAGGGATGCTAGTGTCAGACTGCCTTGGGGCTGTCATATATATTTCCAGTGGATTTTTAGTGTTCGAGAATAATCTCCTCTTTGATGCATTTATCTGACACATCCTAAGCTCCTGTGATGCCCAGGAGGAGATCTTCCTCCCACTATTCTGCGAAGTTTGATAGTCACTCAGAAAAGGGAAGCATAATGGAAACAGCCCAGGCAAATGACTGAAGTCAAAGTTGTGTCCCAAAAATGGAAGTAGCCCGAACAAATCGCTCACCTTCTCACTTGAATGTGCTTAACACACGGTGGGACAGACTGTGGTGTGCTAAGTGTTTCATCTGCAGCATTAGGCAGCTGCCTGGGTGAGTAGTTGGTGATGGGCACACCCTTGTGTGTGTGCTTTTATGCATACATGTAGGACACAGTCCTGTAGTTCAGAGTGTGGTAACATCTCTATGGCTAATCTTGTTAACCTGCTTCTCCTTTCACTGATAGTATTTGTAAGTCAGGAATAGTGTCATGAGTTTAATACTGATTTAAATGGAGGAAAAAGAGTTTTGCCCTTAGCAGCAGAGTGTACTGTAGCCCATGGTGCATGATGTCTCCCTTGGTCTCCTTCTAGCAGATAGCATGGGTTTTCTCCTCTCCTGCTGATAGCAGGCCTGGCTCTCTGAGCTCCAGCAGGGCGCCTTGTGGTGTTCTCAGCCACAGCAGTCCCCAGTAGATGCTGTGGAAAAATGCTGTGGTGGCAGAGACAGACCTGGAGTGTTGTTGTACTGAATGTTCCTTGGGAAGCAATTGTGGTTGTTGTTGCATCTGTGGACAGTAAATAAATTAGTCTTCTGACATTTGTGTTGCAGAAAACACCAGAGAAAAGCCATGAGAAAGTTTAATATAATTTTAGTTGCCCTTTGTCATTTCCTACCCACAAGTCATTTAGCTCTTTATCGGAACTACGCATTGGAGGTGCACATGCAGTGGGCATGAAGGACAGAAGATCTGCTGATCTCTTCTGGGTTTCCATTGTGAGCTGATTTTTCTGAAAGTGTGTTTTTGCTCTGTATTTTAGAGAAGTTTCAAGTGATCACCTTGTGAGAAGTGATCCCTACCAGGGACTAAACAATGGATTACAGGAAAATATTTTGACAGCCCAGAAAGAACTCTTTAGCAGCCAGTTAGCAGATTATGTATTTACAGCCAGTGGCATTAGAAGTGACTTTCAGACCACCAACCCTCTCGACAGTATAGCCATAGTGGTTGGATCATCTCTGTACCTGCTTTCTGTCGTCATGATTCCACATGGTTCTCATGTGGGCTTGATCTGAAGAGTCACATGAATGCTTGTGGGTTGTTACAAGAAGTTGTTTCCATGTGTGATAGCCTTCAAATATGGAAAGCTGCCACAAAGCACAACATGAGGAAAGAGGAAAGCACCTGGGGCTGAACTAGTGTCATGTTTCTATTTTACTTCTGAACAAAACTAAGTCTATATCCAAGTTGCACAAGACAAAAATACCTTGACTTTGTTGTCTTAATTTGTGCAGAACTCCTAGAGGACCTTAGTCAAAGCAGAGCACAAAGCTTTTGGCAGAAAACCTGGAGTTTGCTGCTGTTGTCTTTTTTTCCCCCCTTGTTAATAAAAAGGTGATCCAGTCCAACTGAAGAAGAATGGTACCCACTTTAATGTAATATTTATTTGTGTTATTATGACATTAAATGGAAAACCTGCAAGCAATGTAGTGATATACTCAGCTGTAGCCCAGTTAGACACAGGAGAAGACCACAGTTGCATTGCAAGGAAGTTGCACCCCCTTTCTTCAGGTTGCCAAGGGCTTTCATTTTGAATCTCCAGAGCTTTTCAGTAAGCATAATATTTTTTTGATGCCCTTGGGAGATGGCTGGTGTTTTGGAGCTGGGTGAATAGGAGGTGTAAGTCTTGATCCCAGCTCTGCCCTGTCACATATGAACCAGCCCAGGGATCACTCAGTCAGAGTCTTAATTTTTGAGTATGCAAGATAAGGCCTCCAAATTCAGAATGAACCCTCTAAATGGTTGGTAGGTGCTACTGTAGAGTCTGTCCAACTCCACCAACCTGATGGTGCAGGTGGGTTATCAGCTGTGTAGAACATGGGCAGCCATTTAAACCACTTCCATGCCCATCAATGCAGAGTTTTGCAGATGTACACATTGTACAAAAGGCTGAAAACACGCACCTGAACCACCCAGGCAAAAAGTATTTCAAAATTTATTTTGGATCTCTTTTATACAGTCACCCTTCTTCTCTGTCTCTCTCTGGTACTCTAGCTCTATTGATGCATGCTTGCAAAAGAAAAACCATAACAAAATCTCTATTTAGAAAAAGATTTTGAAGCAGTGACCTTCTTTTGAACTTTACATCATGGTTTCCGCTGGCCGTCATGCTTGGAGCAGTCTGAAATTTCCTGGCGGTTTATCCATTGGCTCAGTACTGGGGTTTTCACTTTGTCTTCGTTGCCCAATTAGTGGGCAGAAAACAGAAATGTGCTGGTGGAGGGGCTTGCTTTGCTGAGTTTAGGTCTCCAATGAACCCAACTGCTTTGCCAACATCAATGTTCTCTGTTGAGTTTATGGCAGTGTTGCTGGGGACTGTGTTTTATGGAAGACAAGTTGGAAAGGCAGGCTGTAGAGGTTAGATTAGGCTCCTTTTTTAGTTTGATGACTGGAGTGATGAGGTTAGCACCAGATTTCAGAGTCCCTGTGAGCTAGGGAGAGTCCAGTGCTGAGGGCAGCAGCTGGGTGCATAATTTGCAACTCACAAGTGAAAAGTATTTGTCACTTAGCTGATGTCTGGTGTCTGTGTTTCCTGACTCGCATGCTGTGTGACTCCTGTGACGGTTGGAAACAGCAATAAAAGTGGATTTAGAATGAAAAGGTTCAGTTCTGCCATGTGGTCTTTTAGAGTGCCATGGGTTTTCCTACGTAGGTTTCTGGGAAAAGGGCTGCTCCAGGGGCCAGAGGTGTTTGCTTCATGTCGTAGGAATTTGCACTCCAACCAGAATATGAAGTGGTTGGAAGTTCCCTGAGATAAGATCGTGAGTGTGACTGACAATGCAAATGGGTTATCTAAATGGAGAAATCTATTTTGACTGTTACTGTGTAAATGGATGTCTTTACAGGAACTGTCCCTTTGCAGTGCAGTACATGCAGGGAGCCAGGACCACACTGTCACTGGCTCCAGGGGATGCTCTCAGTACCAGCCTGTGGCATGGCAATTTCTATAGCTGTCCTCCACTTTACATCAGCTCAGGATCAGACCTTAATGGCAGTGCAGGTGACATGATTTGCTTGAGGCCACCCCAGAAATGGTACGTGCAGGTGCGTACGTCTACTCCAGATTAATAGAGAAGTGTGTTTCAAGTCTACTCTAGAGTGCTGTGCAACTGCATGCAATGAATCACAGGGCCTGCTGCATAAAACAATAGAGCTATTTCATTTGGTAATATTAGTAATAATTATAAAGAATTATAACAGTAAAGAAGCGTTGCTCCTATACAAGATCTTCTTTTCAGCCTGACATTTCCCTATTTGTTTCATGAATGGAAAAACATCTCTGGGTCACTTTATTGCACAGAAAACAGGAAAAAAAAATACATGCTGGGATTGTAATCATGACGGATGGAGTCTAGTCAGTTTAACAGATTTTTCACAAAGTTGCTGAAAACCTGCTGCTTTTATTTCAGATTATAATATGGGACAGCACTTGTTTCTTCTGTTGTCAAGACAAACTCTCCATTTTGAATGTCACCCCTCATGACCCCATTTTTGACCTTGGTAGCTCAGGCCTCATTAATCTAAAATGACACAGCCAAGACCTTGGGCCAGGAGAGCATATGTCTAGAAAATCTGGTAAATACAGGACAAGTAATATGATAATAATGAGGAGGCAGAGCCATCTTCCACCTCTGTGCATATTCCCCACTGCTTTTGGAAGTCAGATGCAGCAGACTGTGCGCTACTCTTGCCATTGCAGAGGGTTGGGATTTGGAAAGACCAGATAGCACATGTCTGTGGTGCTCCAGGCAGCATCAGAAGAAGCCTTAGGAAGCATGTGTATCCCAGAAACAGGATTTATATGTCTCTGTAGTCACAGGGTGTGATCAGTACATTTTGTTCATCCTCAGGAACGCACTGGAAGTAAAAAAAAAAAATAGAGGCTCTGCGATGAAGTGCCTTGTGAGGCAGAGTGATGAGGAGGATGGCAGATGGGGTCAGAGGGAAGGTAGAGGTTCCTTGGTTGGATCTGCCCTTTGCCTTGAACTTGCAAAGAACGAACTTAAGACTTGGCATCATTTCTCTCTTTCATCCCCACAGATGTGAGATCTGACCATCAATGCAAATAATTTAACAACTGCCTCTGGTTTGAATTGCTCCTGGAGCTGAAAGCTGTTTGCATGCAGTGAGCAGTATGCCAGTTGCATTAAATGAGATGGCGACTTCCCTCTATTAGACATTTACATAAATAATTGGCAGCAAAGAGGTATCCTCAGCAGAAGCCTTGTAAAGATGCTGGAGTCTTTTCCCACCTGTACAGCAGTATTGTCAATACTCTGTGGAAATACATTGCTTCACTTCATTCCTTGTTGAATAGGAGATCTTAATGCCAGGGCTCTCACCCTGCCAGTGTTTTATAAATACAAAATTTAGGATTTTTTTCAAGTTAAAAAGCACACAAGCTGCATAAGCTTAGCAGGAAGCATATGGGAGAAAATGGCATTTCAAGCTAGTTGGACTTTAGAAATATTTACTGTATTAGCATATGAATGTAGTTATGCTTTGGGGCTATAAATATTTTTTACAGTGCATTGACTTGTGCTATGTGTTCACTTTTGAAGCTCCAAATTGCCCATGTACTTGTGTGTGAAATGAAGTATGAAAACAGACCATGGGAAAATGAAATGCTTCTGAGGCTTACCTGCTGATCTCAGGCATTCTGGGCTGCATGCTATCTTTGCAGCTCCTGATTGGCATAGAAAACACCAAGTGGTAGGTTGGATGTTATCCTCATGGAGTTCACCATGTGAAACAACAATATGTTTGTGAGTGACTAGCTCCCTCCTCACCTTGTGGTCTGCAATCTTCAGATCCAACTTGTGGATTCTCTTTGAATGCAAAGAGAAGAGCACTTTAGGAGGTGGGAAGGGGCAGCTGAAGCAAGAAAGGAGACTCCTTTATCTGGCATCAACTGCAAAAGTAGTCGAGTCAAGGCCTAGGTTATCACAGAGTGGTAGGGGTTGGAAGGGACCTCCAAAGATCACCTAGTCCAACCCCCCTGCTAGAGCAGGATCCTATAGTAGATCACACAGGAACACGTCCAGATGGGTTTGAAATGTCTCCAGAGATGGAGACTCCACAACCTCTCTGGGCAGTTCCAGTGCTCTGACACCTTCACAGTAAAGAAGTTGTTTCCTTATCTTAAACCTCCTGTGTTCCGGTTTATGCCCATTGTCCCTTGTCCTGTCACTGGACACCATCGAGAAGAGTCTGTCCCTGTCTTCCTGACACCCGCCCTTGAGATATTTATAATCATTGGTGAGATCCCCCCTCAGCCCCCACTTCTCCAAGCTAAACAGACCCAGTTCCCTCAGCCTCTCCTCATACAGGAGATGCTCCAATCCCTTCTTCATCTTAGTGGCCCTGTGCTGGACTCTTTCCAGTAGTTCTTTGTCCCTCTTGAACTGCAGAGCCTGGAACTGGACACGGTACTCCAGATGAGGCCTCACCAGGGCAGAGGAGAGGGGGAGGAAACTCAGAGGTTAACTCTGAGACCACCACAGCTCCCTGCCAAAAGCCTCCCAAACTGACTGACCAGCTGCTAGCTGGAAGATGCTTCCATCCCATCTCCTTGGTGTCACTGGACCAAGCTGCTCCACAGCTGGGCAGCAAGGGACTGAGTCAGGCAGGTTCATGACCACTAGTGATTCCAGGACAGAGGCTCCGTCTTGCTGTCCTTCACAGCTCTTCTTGTTCCTCTTGCTACTGTAGTTCATTTTCTGCTTTGAACAGCAGGGGTTCAAAGCAGACTTGGGAAAAGACACTATTTTCATGTGATTTCTGAAGACAGATATAAGCTCTGTGAAGGAACAGATGTAAGAGGGTTATGGGGAAAAATCTCATAAATTGTCACTGGTGAGACTATGTTCATATGTGATATTATTCCACTGCTGAAAACAAATATAATGTATTACTGCAGAGCCAGATTTGGGGTTAGGAAAGTTGGGTAGAGATCTTTGCCTGGGGCTCTCTGTGAATCTCCGCTCTTTCTAGTGAAACTGGACTGATTTATGGTTGTGTCTGGAAACTAGAAGTAGCCCAACACAGATCCAGATCCAGAGGCAAATGTCCTTAAAATGGAGTGTTCCATTGTGCGTATGTGCGGATTTGTGTATGGGGGATGGAGAATGAGTTTAGTTTGTTACTAAATTGGAACAGATGTCGGATCTGGAATTGGAGATTTCGGTTCTTCCCTTTGTCCTGTGGAAACAATGCAATGCTATCATTTCAACTGGCGAGTTGGAGCTGGTGTGCAGCTTAGGTCTGAGCTTTGTTACCCTCTGAGCTCTGAGGTTTATCTGAACTGAAACACAAAATACAATTCAAATGTTATGATCTCAGAAAACCAAAATGGAAATAGATGTTGGTAACAAATGTTGATACTCCTATGGACAGAAACCTTTCAAAGTCCCTCACACTTCACTACTCTTGTTCTAAATGGGTCGGACTGTGTGGGCAGCTCAAGATTATGTATCAAAAAGTAGATGAACTGCTTATCCTATGTGTGATAGAAGTGAAAAAGGTTTTAAGACTTAATCCTCCTTTTCACTATTTTGAAATATGGCTGAGGAAAATCCTATATGAAACAAATGAACAAAACCAGCATACAAGGCAAAAAATAATGAACATACATACTGAAAGGGAACATTTTATTCTCCCCAAGTAATTCATGCCATTTTATGGTTTATTTGAAATGAAGTAGTCAGTCCTGGCAGATTAGTGAGCAACTTGGCACACGTGTTCGGTTGCATCTATGGAGAAAAGAAACAGCTCTTTCTGGAGGAAAGTCAGCGTGTGAATATGAGAGAACTTTTTCAGAGCTGGTCATGTAGGATGAGACGTGAAAAGCAGCTAGTGCTGGCCAACCATACCTACCTGGCATTGCACACACACAGAATTTTACCCTGGGCTTCAACAGGGACAGACTTATACCAACACCAAGTGTTTCTGGAAAATCTTAACCATGAAAGAGCCTTCTTTTCTCAAGCCAGGCCATGTCCTCCTGTAACCAGCTTTTTTGGGAGAAGGAAGAAGTTGCCCTGAGGTTAACCACCACATGCCCAGCTGGGACCAGCTCAGAGATGGTGAATGTAAAAATGCTTAAAATATACTCCTTGGCCAAAGGTAAAGCTCTTTGCTTAATATCCAAATACGGTTAACAATTTCTTAGAAATACAATTAGTCATTTCCAAGTCCTGGCTACTCTTTTTATTTAACCATACCATCGAAAAGCCTCATTCATAGGTGAAGATCCTAGGGTGCTAGTGTCAAGCACAGATCAGAATCTCATTGCTGCCCTCAAAAAGTTTAAGTTTTAAAGATGTATGTTTGTCTAGCTTTGCAGAGTTCAGGACAGTCTGTCTCCTACAGTGTTATACATTGTTCTGCAAGTACTGAGCTTCATTTGATAAAGAACCAGCCTGCTTTGCTGCTACAGCTTCCCCATCAAACTGCTTCTTCCACTAACATTTCAATGGGATTGAAAAGTGGATGTATTAAGAAGCAGAAAGATGAAATCATAACAGGGTGTCTGTAATATTTCCTATCTTTAAGTGTCGTGTTCTCCAGCCTTTCTCCTTGCTCTTGAGAAACATACAGTCAGGTCTCGCTAACTCAGTAGAGTCAGGTCAGAATGCTGCTTACATGGAGTACCCCACGGGGCTGAAAACACACGCAGCAAGAAGTTTGTTTTAGGACTTACTAGATGGCATGCTGCCTTGGAAGGCAGTGCTGTAGCGTAATCATCAGGATGCCTTATAAAAACAGATCTGAAGGAGTACAAAGGAAAGCTATTTGCAATGCACAGCAATACATTTTATTGAGCATACACAACCAAGAAAGGTATTTGTCTGTACTTCTGAGCACATCTGTAGACACCCTTACAAGTATATACCCAAGGAAATTCTCTCTTCCCAATATGAAATAAAGACCAAAGAGTAACAGCATGTGGGCATAAAAATTAATGTGACAGTTTGCATAAAAAGTAATGGGGGGGTAATACTCTGTTTTTCTGAGTTTCATTTCTAAACATTTAATTCTGACCACCTCAACTCTTACTGCACTTTAACTACAGCCTTTTTGTCACTTCCTGTCATGAAAATTGCACAGCGTTTCTGTAAGATAATAAACAGGTGTTACTTTTCATTCTGGTGGCAACGGCATTTTGGTGCAGGATGAAATAATCCTACCATTAAATAAGAAGCTCGCAGTGGTGTTGTGAAGCTTAATTTGTTTGGAAAAATGCTTTGCAGCATTCAGATGAAAGGCACTCTGGATATTCAAAGTATTATTACTGCACAGCTGGTGGTCTACACACTGCAGATGTTTCTTCCATGCTGTTGCATGGTTACTTAAGTGGCTTCTTAGTGCAGATGTTCACGAGTGAGCATGCACAACCTCCTCCGCCTATGGTTTTTGACACAGATTTTATTGTTTCTTGACTTTTGATCTTGAAAAGAGTATTCCTCCACCGGTGAGGCTGGGGGTTTTTTTCTCTTTTTTTTTTTTTTCCTTCCTCTTTTTAAGGCTCGTAGGTGCTACGTGAGTGTGTGACTACGTCCTTGTTGGTTCAACCCCCGTTGGAAATGACAGCATCTGCAGATATTTACTGTGGGCCTTTCTCTTTAGCCTCCATTTCCTTCTGTGGCTTTTACTCATTCCCACAGTGTTTGACTCTGGGGACTCTGCCTCTTCTGTTAATACTCCATCACCATCATTCTCTTCATGCAGACTGATGATTCCCTTTGTACTCTTTGCCCAGATGGGATCAAGCTTCGTTGCCTGTTGATTATTTATTTCCATGGCTGCTGCTACTGTTACATAAAGGAATCTCTAAGAACTGCTGGGCTTGCTATCCACAATAATAGAATCTCTCTGAGAAGGTTTCAAGATAAGATGAAATTCTGATTTCTGTTTGTATGGTGATATTCTAGTGGAGAGAGGTAAGGTCTGACTGCAGCTGACATCCATCCTGAACGTGCACAGACCTCCATGGAGGTGCTCTATGATTTCATAAACCAATCTGGCCAGAGAACTAATGTTAAAATGTATGTTGTTCTTGCTTTGCTGTAATTGCAGCAAATGGCAAGATACCCAGTACAATACAAGGGTAACTGAGTAAGCGAGACTTTTGCCTAAGTGAAGTGCAACGCATAGCCTATTGCATTACTGACCTAGGAGGAGAAAAGGAGCAAATCTGTATGCACACACTAAGAAAGAGGAAAGTACAGGAGAATAGTTCTGGTTCTGGTTAACATAGATCTTATTTATAGGATTCACATGGAAGAGAGAGAGGATCTGGTACAATATCCTGGAGTGTTGTTTCTTAAGTATTTTGAAGAATAGATCTCTCTCAACAGCGTGCTCAAGAGCCACCTTTTCGCAACTCAGCGGTATGGCCACATACCTCTGGGACAGACTGTGAGAAAGCAGAGGCTCAAAGCTCACTGCATCCCAATAACTAACTTCAGAGACCAAGGAGGAACCACATCACTTTTTGTAGCACTTTCTGCAGAATTCACCATGAATCAAAGCAGAAGGCTCAGTCTTTACCCAGGAAAGTTAGATCTGAATGGAGACACTTTAGGAAGACTAGACCCTGGCTACATTATGAGGTGAATTTCATCTTAAAGACTTGGTACATTTCCCTTATTTTTATGTGTGTAATGGTTTTCCAGAGCTTAGGAAATCTGAATGGCATCCCTGGAGACTGTAGCTACTTTTTATGCACAGGACTGATATGGCTTATGCAGATATATACAGGTTTCTTTATACTCCTGTGATCCTCCTGAAGTGTCTCATCCTTTCTCTGGATTCATCTTGGTAGGCATCACTTTCATTCAGTGCCCCTAATGTGTCTGAACTGTAAGAAATGCTACAGATACGTGTAACAGGAGTTTTTCCACCTTACTTCCCCACCATTGCCTGCTCCAAGTGGACAGACTTATGGTAATGCCTCTAGTTCAGATTCCCATCTTTTCTTTTTCTACTGGACTGGTGGTACTGCAGTTATCCCTCTTCTTTCTGTGCAGTTATTTCTAACATTCATGTGCCCTGCATCACTGAAATGGGACAGGGAACAGGGAGGGAAGGGATGAAAGAGGGAGGGAGGGAAGGAAGGAAGAGCTTCTAATGTTCTAATTTCTCAGTTCAGCTCCCTTGATTCATGACCAATAAATACCTCCTCCCCTCTTCTGATATATTCCTTTGCTCATTCTGGTTAGGTATGTCAGCTGAAATCTAATCATCATATGGGTAACATTTGGATGCATATCCCCTCATTCATTATGATGTGATCATTTATGATTTACCATTGCTTGGTAACAAAAGTTTCTTTTGCACGTGATAAAAATCACATTGAATCAATGGGTCCAGAATAGTGGCTGAAAATCAGTCAGGAGGGGCTTTTACTTCTGCCACTTTGGCTTGAGATTGAAACATTTCATACAGTAGCTCTGCTAGGAATAAGCTGGGCTTCCTTACTAACGTAATAAAATGCAGACCATCCTAAGGGGATCAGGGAATTGCATTCCAAAACTTGCACTGCAGGCGACCAAAGTTTAACAGAAAACTTTGAAAAGATTCTATTAAAAAACAATTTTCCTTCTATATATCATACGCTCTATTTCATGCTTTCCCTGCTCCCTCCCTTTTTTTTCTTACTGGCACGAAAACAGGATCTTTGTTTTGACAGAGCTAATCCGCTCATGCTTTCATACGGGCCCTGGGGCTCCCCACCTGTGGAAAGATCCATGGGAGCAGAAAAACTACTGAGCGGGTGCCACATGCTCACCTCAAAGAGAAGAACTCAGTGGCCTCCCAGAGGTATGGACTATAAAACACTGTGGTTCCTGAGGATCCATGGAGAACATGAACTATGTATCCTGTGTAACCTCCAGCAACAGTTTTTCCTTCTATAGTGCCTTCTGGGATTTCCCTCTCCTGTCAGCTGGGCTTCTTCAGGAGATGTGGTACAGGGGCTGCTTTGCCACAGCTGTGCTGTCTCTTTGGGAAGACCCAAAGACTGAAAGGCACACTCAGTGATGACAGTTTCTACCCGCAAACTTTGGTGAGAAAGGTTTAAAGTAGCTTGCAACCACTGCCAAGTTTGACAGCAAGCTTCATAACAAACTGGTACAGCTCCGAGATCTCTCTGCTGCTTCTGTGGGGAGGCCAGGGGAGATTTTATAGAGTGAAAAGTGATGGAGAGAGAATGAACTGCTTTGTGGCTCCATCAGGCAGCGCGCTCAAGGTGGCTAACATCGGTCATGGATCTGTTCCACAGAGTCCCTGCCTAGCCAACAAGAAGAGGCGAAGTCATATTCAGATGTTTAGGACTTTGTATGCAAGATGAAGCCCAGAATTTATTTTGGCATCTTTGCCACTGGGCATCACCCACAGATGAGTGGGAAAATAACCCATGATGGTGATTGTTCTGTGATAGGAAGGGTTTGCTCATGCTCATGGCTGGCATTTTTTTTTCAAGACTGTTGATTCACATCAGAGCTGTCTTTGTATTTACCCAAGGAAACGACTGTCCCCAAACCAACATACTGAAAGGTAAGTTTGTCATGAAGAAGAACAAACCTTGGCTCCGTCTGCTCATACCATCTCATCCCATCGCACCCAGAATTAGGTTGTTCTGACTTTATAACATCCATGTGGGTTCCTGTGGTGGCCAGGCCAGGCCAGTATGTTGTGGACTTGCTATTTTAATTCAGGATTCTTGAATTTAATGTTCAGCTGTGTCCTGAAAGAGTCTGGATCCTTCCAAGCCTTGAAGTATAGAACTGCAAAAAAACAGGCCTATGACAGTTCTGAGTCTTGACTTCTGTGTTGTCAGTATGAAAATCCCCATCAATTTCACTGGAGACAGCATTTCATCCACTTTATTTTCAGGCTCTGTATGGTGTCTTGCACTCAGGGAGGTTAAAGGACACAGAGCATCTCTTATCCAAAGTTTTTTGCAGATGAAGTAGCAGGCTAAGTCAAACTGACCAGAGACCAGAAACCTCCTGGCCGAGTCCTGTATCACTATCAAACTGTGATGCTCACTCTTTCCTTCTGATCTATTGAATCTTGAATGGGACCACAGCAGCACTGCTGCTGTTTTAAGATAGCCCTCCTTGGTGGGCAGAACCTCACTGTCCCCGTGCCAGCTGGGCTTATGCCCACCAGTGCCCATGTAGTCTTGAGAACACACAGAGCAAACGCAGAGGTGCCTGAAGAGATGTCAAGGCAGGGACTAAGTATCCAGCATGAAAAGGTCAGCCTTGCTAGGGTCAGGGCAATCAAGCCAAGACCACAGTTTTGCATTTGGGTGTTTGAATTCTGCCTAAATCATGCTTTATGTGCTTATATCTTTGTATGGGTCTGGGCCAGGACCACACAGGAAGCCATAAAACCAGGAACAGAGTGTGGTTTTTTGAGTGTTTCAATTCAGGTAAGCTGACTCTCCCACCACTTGTTGCAAGTCCTATTTTAAGCAATTATCTTTGATGAAGACCAAACAGGGAGACCTCTGAGATGAAATGCACTGTGAGCATGTCACAGGATGGAAGGGTGGCATGCTCAGTGAGCCTGACTTTGCTGAAACGAGATTTTGGCTCTTGGTTTGTAAAAGCAGTAAGATGAGGAGAAAAGCTATTTTCTGAGTAGCGGTCTCCTGTCTGTTCTTTCCTTTGCTCTCTTTCTTTCATATTCCAGCTGGAGCCAGCAACTTTTTAAACGCTCTGCAGCCACCTAGAGGAAAAATATGCTTGATCGAAGTTTATTTTATATGGGTTAAGCCAGGGAGTGGGCTCTGCAGAGTTTAAGAATGTGAGTTTCTAAACTAGCCAGCCTGTTTGTTATTATATCACGAGACCTCCTTGGAAATATATACAGTGAATCATCATCAAAAGCTGAAGATAACTTCAGTTTAGTTTACGCTTCAGAAATATTTCCTGCTTTGTGTTCTCATTGTGCTTGTTATTGGATATGACATATTTTTATGACAGGTAGCACAGCAGGGCCACGATTATCTGTTTTGAGTTTTTATTTTAGAAGATTTAAATCTTGTATTATTTTATATTTCTGTCTCATGACTATGGCAATATGCTGTTGGTAGATCTACATGGTTTATGTTTCTGTAGGGCCATGACTTCAAAACCCACCAATAATTTTTGAGGGTCTAACTAGGATGTTTATAAGCTCCTGAAAAACCTCTGGCTTTTCTCAGATGAGGACTGTCACACAGAATACACTAATGGGCTCTCTGTCTACTTGAGTGAAAACTGATGCAGTCATGTTAGATTCATTTAGTCTATGCCATGTTCGTTTGCACTCTATGAAATGTAATAACAAAATTTAACTGTCGATTGAAAGTACCACTTGAATGCTATAAATTTAGATATTAAAACATGTCTGTCTTTGAAATTGAATCGAAATGACTGGTTTTTCCTCTCTCTAGATAAGATATGACAGTTCAGTCTCCACTTGTCCCTGAAGAATAGGAGACTGGGTGGACTCTTCTTTAAAAATCAAGTCTAGACATGGAGAGAAAGATAAAATTTTACGTTAATTACATAACACAAAAGATTAAAAGAATGATGGATTTTCAATGGTAGCTATGCTAGAGGACACTGAAAATTCCATTATGATGGAGTGACTGTCATAAGGCAAATTCACATTAGCAGGGCAAGTGCTAAGCTAAGCATGTGCCCACAGTGAGATGACTGGAAATGCAGAAGTACTCATATGGGTACTGAGAAGGTCCACTAGGACATCCTCCATTTCATTTCCTTTCATAAAAAAGACTTGCTATACACATCTGAAATACCAGCTTGATTTGGTCTGTTGAAGTAGCTGTGTTATGTCAGAACAGGATAAATAATAAGGAATCTTACTGGCTTGAGAAATTCAAAACAGGAAATCATGAAATTTAGGAATTTGTCTAGGTTACAGCTTCTGAGGGGAAATGGTGGGCTTCTGGAAACACAAAGTAGGTCAATTTAGTCAAAACGCTCTGCCACAGGGGATCAGTGATGAGCACATAGGCTGTACACCTTATGCTATTGGCCCTATGAAAGTTGGGATTTTTGGTTAAAAACCCGTTAGGAGGTGACTTTCTTTCTGAACATTACATCTTTAGAGCACCAGGAGGGTTTTGTTTTTTTGCCAGAAAGCTTTGCACAAATGCATCATAAGCAAGATCAGGTAGCATTAGACATAAACTACTGTAATCTTTACCAATTATGTGGATGACTGTGGATATTAATTAACTGAAGAAATACATGTCTACAGAAACCAGGTTCCAGCTTTTGAACCTTCAGTGTCAAGTTGTAGGTGATACCCCTAAATTTGCCTTTGTATCTTTTTGTTGGTCCAACCTTTTTATTGTAAATGACCTCTTTTTACAATGAGTTTGGAAACTGTCTGTTCTAGAGCAGAATTACTACGGTCCTTGTATTTTCCAGCTAGATATACAAACCACAGATCACACAACATACAGGCAGCCAAACCATTTTTGCAGTAATCTCACCAAAGAATATGGAACAAATTGTATGTACAGTGCTCAAGTAAGCAAGTAAAAGACAGCATTTTTTGATGGGCACGCTTCAGTGTGATATTGGGCACTTGTTTGAAATGCGTTAGGAAACTTGTGCTGTATGTCGTCTTTATCCCAATAATTCTGTGTTCAAAGTTGTACATCATGTGCACAGAGAAGCGGTTTTTAACTGTTTCGCTTCAAGCTATATGCTACATGTGAACTCAAACTCAAACCACTTGTTCTCATGCATACAGATACTTATTTCAAATGCCAGGACTTTAAAGGTTAAACTCTGCATGGCCCAACACAACTGAAATCTTAGAAGAGGAGGTGAAAACTCTCTCCCGCTTTCTGAAAGTTGAGTGGGAGTGCAAGGGGTCAGCTCTTCCAGGGCTGTGAATGGCATTTCCATATTCTGTAGGAGTTTCTTGAGCAAAAATCTACTCTCTCTAAAGGTGGCAAGTCAGCTGCTCAACTGTACTGTAACCTTCAGCTCTAGGAAATATTCTGAGTCATACCAGATGCTTCTTGGAGCCCAGCGTGGGACTTCATTGTCTTCCTCAGTCATAGTTCAGCTATTTCCCCACGGACGGATTTTAGCCAACCTTTCCATTCTCAGGACCAGAAAGAACATTTAAAGCCACAGGCGTCTGTAAGGATCCGAGCACAAGACAGAAAAAGCCTAATTGAGACATTAGTAGGAGAATTATCGTGAAGAAAGAAGTAGGGAAGGTTGCTGTGCTGTTTCATTCTTTTTGTTTGTTCCTCCTTCCCGCCTTTTAAGTGCCTTTACCACTGCTACTACATATTCAGGGAGATTATAAATATGGTTTCAGGGTAGCACTGTCATGAGAACTTTAATTGTATGCAGTTTTAGAAAACGTTCCAGAAAGTTTCATTGTTCATTTTACCATATTCTTGTGGGTAATGTTGGCTAAGGCAATAAAATGCAATTCTGGCACAGCATGCCCTTTATATAGAGGTTAAAAATACACATAGAATACTCTTTTTGGCATTTTCCAAAAGCTTTTGGATAATACTTTTAGCAGCACGTAGTATAGGCTTGTGGTGATATTGTGCAGCACAGTATGCTTTTTCAGAGGTCTACACGGACCTTCATTTATTCAGTGTCTGGAAAATACCATTTTTGCTTACCCTTTGTGAAGAAAGTATGGGTTCTAACTTTTGTTTAAGGAGCTGGATATGCAAAGAAATCAAAATTGAGTTGCTGTCTGTCTCTACTATGTTGGAAATAACCAACAATAATTACCACTTGCATTTAAAGCATCCTTTTCCCGGGTTGACTGAACTTCTCTAAATAACTGCTTTGGAAGGGTGCCTTGGCAAGGCAGGGATGGATGTGGATATCTTGTGTGATTCTGTTTAATTATCTCTGAGTGCCAAGTCTATATCTGGAGCAGGAACAATGGCACCCAGAGTTAAATTAGGACTCTTCAACATGTGTGTAACGTGACTGCTATGCCCTGGGAATCTTTGATCACTTACAGCTCTTGCCCTTTGGTGGAGTTGTATATTTTATCCTTTCTTTCTGCTTGGCTCCATGGGGTAAAACAGTCTAGGGTTGACTCAAAATTGCACGAAAATCAGGGGTCAGGATGAAATTTGAACGCATGATTCAAATGCCTACTGCTGCAAACTCCTCCTCTGCAATCTGCCAAAAATAACTCTGATATTCTCAAGCATTATGGCCAATGCTTTTTTTATAGGAATGAGATTTCCCCATGGAAAGCATATGCCTGCAGTAGATTTCCTATGCACTGCTCACCAAAGATGAGCTGCGAGTTCCCTTTCTGCTCCCATATTTTTAGGGCTTTTATTTTTTTGAAGCCAGTTCAGCAGTGTGGGAGTTCTTGTACCATGGGGGAGTCTCCAGTACAAAGCACATGTACATTGCCTGCCACTTTTTTCTGGGCACTTTCCCATTTACTGGGGGAAAACAGGTCAGGGCAGTAATGATTTGACTTTGTTATGGATGCCTTTATCGGTTCCCCAATTTAAGGCAATATTACCGTTGTTATGATGTGTGGGAAAAGCACAGAGAGAGTGCAGATATAATTACCTGGTCTTGGAAGAAATGATCCTGGAAAATGACTGCTTTTGTTGCATGAAACAGTCTGTTCCCCAGGCAAGTGCTTTGAATGAATACTCAATAGATGTAAGGGCTTCTGTGTTTTCAGCAGCCTCCAAAATTACCTTTCTCATGAGTTATTTGGTGCTTTTGCATTAATATTAGTAAATTCTGGAGAAAGAGAGAATGATCTCAAACCTCTGATCTCAAGCCTCAAAGCCATAAAAAGTTTCCAGCTCTACATACAGTGATTCAATACTTCAGTAAGATTAAACACGCACAGAAGGACAAGAGAGAGCTGGCAATAGCAACAGCACGAGCCCTTCCTTTATACATCAGAATATGGCTCATCTTCTCATCTTCTCATCTTCTTGCCTTGTGAAATGACTTCACTAGCTGGGTCCATAAATAATGGCAGCTCATTGAGACTTTGTAGGAAAAACAGCTCAAATTTTCTTGTAAGAATGTAACTACTGACAGAAGCCATTGCCTTTTATTTTTCCTGTAAAGGAAGAGAAAGGAGGTCTAATTTTGGATCAGAAAAAATAAACCCTGAGTGTTACTGCTGAAATGTGAGCACTCTGGTGTGATTACGGGAATCCAAACTGGCTGTTGTGTTAGAATATGGCTATTTTCATAACCAGTGCTAAACTAGGCCAAGCTGATACTAAACCTGTGATTTGGCATACTCAACGAGAAGTTATCCCAAGAAGTCTTGTCTCACAGAATGGTGGTGCTAGAAATTAATCCTCCTTTCTAGGCTGATGACTCCTTAGGCTTTGGAATTTGCAAGTGTACAGCTTATCCCTGATATAGAGGATAAACCACTTCACTGACTGATGCATCTTCACATACATAAAATGGATGTAGTTATATACTATCTCTAATTGATTTTGTAAAGCCTGTTGAGACCTACTGGTGGAAAGAAGTAGTTAGTGTTTTCCATCTGTGTAGAGCCACTTCATGAAGGTACTAAAAGGTTTGAAAAATGCACTGCATCACACTCCTGTTGTGAAATGTGGCGGGGAGGAAGGCAAAAAGAAATAGTCTCTCCTAAAATGGTTGGTTCTGGTTTTGGATTTGTGTGTACTGCAAAGGAGAAGGAACTGCTGATCTTCAGCAAGTGTACATCTGCAGTGTCAATCCTGCATGGCACGGACTGAAGGCTGTAGGCTTCATTGCTGGGATCTTTTCTTCTTTTTAATACTGCATGTAGCCCAGGACTTGGTCCTTTGTCTTTTGTGGGGCTTAGAGACTTTCAATGGTGTAACGTGAAAAAGGACTGTTGCTGAAGAAGTATACTTATCCAGTTTGCTTTGAAAATGTGGCAGCAGAGTGTGTGTGTGTGCATATGTGTGTTTGTCTCCTTCAAGGGTGTGTCCCACAGCTGCCGGATGCCTTCACTTGCATGGATTTCCCCTTGCAAAAGTTTGTGATTATACACACCCAATTAGCACCATTTTCTGACCCACTCCCTGCAGGCAGCATTGACAGCATCAGAAGGAATCACAGTGAGGCACTTGGTACCAGCTGAGGACTGAGAGGTTGGCTGTGCTCGGGTGCTTATTGGAGCAGGGACTCCAGATAAAGTACACCATGACAGCTGAATATTTTTTAGATATGTAAATATGTCCTTAAATAAATACAGTTTTCTTTTGGACCTCAACATCATTGCATCTCTATACGATTTCACTGAGGTCAGAGCTAAGGCTGCCTGAAGTGCCTTGTGTGTATTTCCATAGCTGATAAAATGGCTTCATTTTGTAAGTAACATGCACTGCAGTCCTGTAGGATTATTTCTACATGACCATAATGTTTTGGTGTTTAAGCTTCTGATATGGATTGAAATGCTTGAAATGTATCAATCACTGGAGAGGGTAAAAAAAAAAAAAGCTATGGGCATACCAAACATTTTTGCAAGGATTAGAACAGCACACAAGAATCAGTACCTGTTAAACAACTCTAACAGCCATAACTGTCAGAAATGTAATTAAATGCAAACAGTAAACACATTTTGAAAAAAAATACAGACCCAAAGTCAAAGCTTGCCCGTGGGCCGTTGCCAGGTCCCCCTCACTAGCCAGCCCCCAGAGGATGGACATCTTTTGCTTCCATGTCTTTTCCCAGAACTGCCCTGGCTCTCGCAGTGGCTATCAGACAAACCACGTACCTGCTCCCTGCTGACTTCAGAAGTGATATAAAAAGACCCCTCTCCCCCGACTGCCAATCCATCTCACTACAATTAATATTAATGCGTTAAACTTGCCAGTAAGGAATTTCATTGGGGAGGAAAAAAAAAAAAAAAGTTTAATTTTGATTGACTAGGCTTGGCAGCTGCAGATATAGTTTCCTGTACTCTCAATTTTCATTTAACCATAATTAATTAATTTAACCTTACAAATAATTAGCAACTGTAATTCATTGCTCCTCAGCCAAGCCTAGGGCCAGCAGTTGTCACCACAATTAAACACTTCAGAAAAATAAAAATTACACAAGCAATTAGGTGTGTAATGAATCAGAGTACTGTTTGTGTTGCACGTGTGCTTAGCAGACACCTGTGCTGAACACTGTAGCAAAAATAGTGCTGACCCCAGTCAAAGTGGAGATGCTTTATAGAATCATAGAACAGCCTTGGTTGGAAGAGATCTCTAAGATATCAAGTCCAACCATTAACCCAGCACTGCCAAGTCACCACTAAACCATGTCCCTTAGCACCTCTTCTACACATTTCTTGAATACCTCTGCTCTGGATCCTCTCTGGATGTCCAGGGCCATTTCAGTGCCAAGGGCTAATGGCATCGCATTGCTCACAGCCGTGTAGGGGCTAAACTCTGCAACCTCAAAGATCTGGGAATGGTGCCCTGGCCTCCCTAATCCCACAGCCATGCCCAGGCTCTGTTGGGGCGAGTACTAGCCTTGCCATGAACATGTTAATGGTTAAGAAGACTGGGTGATTGATGGAGAGCCTGGAGATTTCCTGACCTGATGTGAGCACCTGAGGTAGCTCTAAGAGCATTCAGTCAGTGCAGGAGGTGGTGTCCCCCTCTGAGTAATGATAAAAAAAATGTATTTATGATCTAAAAAGCAGTACCTCAGGTTTAGGATTTTATAATTTCTAAGGCAGGAAGTTGGTGAACATGTAGCCAACCTGGCACTGCCAAGCATCCCCAAACACTGTGGGCATGAATAACAACTAAATATGAGTGGAGAGCAGTAAAACATGATTGATAAAGGCTAGCACATAAAAAAAAAAAGATGATTAAATGGTATCTTGATAATGGATTCTATCTGTGAAGATTATTACAGACTCTCTTTCTGATAATGCTTGTTTGCTTTTGCAGCAAATTATCTACTTCACTGCAAAATGAGATGAGCACCTCCTAAATGGCGTGGGGTATATGGAGCAGTGGCTGCTGCAGGGATGCTAACAAGAGATCACAAATGTGTTGTGGCCAAAGAAAACAGTGTGAAGTTATTTAGTGTGTCACATAAAAAGGTGACCCTTTGTGCTTGTACAAGGTCTTTTATCAGCTAACAACCTCAAACAATGCCAAGGATGTTGTGCTAATCTGTTCCCTGCAGCCTATCAGCTGTGATACCCCTACAGCAACATCTGCTACTGGGAAAGACATAAAGGGACCTACCACAGCACTAAAGTGAAATAAAATTACATTGTCCCTAGAAAGTAAAGATATTTCAAATGAAAACCACTGGTCTGTAAATACGAACATGTTCTACATTTGATCCAAAGCAGTTCTGTTTACCCACAGTACATATATATTGGTAAATGCAGGACAGGTAGCCTTTTTACATTAGCACTTATGTTGCTTATTTGTCACAGTGAATTTTTAGGGAATTTCATGTTGGGGGTCCACTGAGAGTAAAATGATTAAAAGCTCATGGAAATGTCAAGCAAAAGTGTCAGGTTTAACCACATGAATGGTCACTGAAATAGCCAGTGACTTCAGCAAGAGGAAACACTCCTCTTTAAGGGGCACCGTTGGATATGCAGAAACAAGCTTGTCTGTGTTCGAGTGATAACTAATCCTCTCTCCTAGTCTTCAGTAAAAGGTTCCCAATGCCTCTAAAGCACTGTATGGGCATTAGGGCTTCTAATCACTTTGACTGAGGTGTCTGCACCTTTTCCAAGCTACTACTTACTTGGCTATGGGGAAAGTTTCTAGAAAATTAAGCCTATATCCACCCTTTTCCTATGGACGATTGAATTTTTGGTCCACAGCTAAGGGCAGTTAACGTGGAGAGCTCACTTTTTACTTCAGCCCTTCGTCTTTCTGGAGGATTTGTGCTTCTCACAAACACTGCCTTGTCCTCTCAGGAACAGAGAAGTCCCTGAACATGCATGGAGCAAGGAGCTCTTGCCCATTGACACCCAGGGTGTACCCTCAGTGGAAAGTAGAGGAACTGAGGCTTTCAGAGGGCTGAGTATGTCTTCCCTGCACCTTGTCCCTGCCTTCTAAAGACTCCACTCAGAGCAGTAGATACTCAGCATTTCTGAATTTGTATTGCTGCATTTGCAGAAGCATCAACATATTTTGCATATGCAGAAACCGCCGACTGCTAATCTGCCAGCACTTGCCAGTCATATTTTAGGTCTGTGCCAAAAGGGCACACGCTCTGGATGAGCTAACTTGAAATATAGTGGTGACATATGCAGTAGCAGTTTCACTTAGGGCTATGTTAGCAGCTTTGCACCCTGCCATGTTTTGTGGTGATCCCATCTTACGCAATGGAAGAAGATGGTGATATTAACGGGTGCCTGGGGGATTTCCTAGCAGGAGAACTGCTCAGTTATGCTGCATCACCCCTGTTCCTATGAAGTCTTTTGAAGTCTGGCATTTAGTAGTGATGCTACTAAGAAAATAGGCATAGAGCTATTTTGGGGCCTTCAAAGTGGGGAGAGGCTGGCGGTAACCTGGAGAGAAGGCACCTTTTCTCATCCTTTGCATGGAAGGGCATGTGCTCATTACCTGCAGAAGTCATCCACTTAACACTTCTGCTCTTATTATTGGTAACATTATTAAATTATTACCTTCCAGAAAATAAGAAAAAAGGTTTTATCTTGTGTCGACACAAAACCGAGTTTGCTTTCTCCCACTGTTGTCTTGGTCCTCTCTGCCTGACATTTCCTGGGTCATCTCACCTCCCTGTTTCTGTGTGGTTCTCCCCCTGGTGCTCTTGAGACTTCTCTGCATCAGAGCAGTGCATCAGAAAAGAGATGAGCCCTTGGGATGTGACAGCAGAGACACATTTAACTTCCTTGCTGTTTAGCACAAGTGGCTGTGGCATTGAACTCCCTGTGACTGGAAAGTAAACAACTCAAACCTCACACCACAGCTTTTTATCTGCCAGAGCTTTCCTTGCTTATTCATTCTGGGGCTTTGTCCTGCAGGTCCTGTGTAACAGACATGTGTGAGTGCCCTGTCCATAAAAACTGCTACTGCGAGTCATTCCTGGCATACGCCCGAGCCTGTCAGAGGGAAGGAGTGAAAGTCCAGTGGGTACCGGAGCAGAACTGTGCAGGTAAGTGTCTTGGACTGCTTCTTTGTAAGCCAGTGCATAGGCTAATAGGCTTATTATCCCTTTACTGGTGGAGTAAGATAAAAAATGAACCAGATAGAAAGGCCTGAGATTGCACCAGCAGGAAGGTTGCATTCTGAATTATGGAAAAAGACATTACCAGGAAAGATTTTTAACCATCAAATATTAGGAATGTTTATTTTGCTGCAAAACTTTTCACCTCTAATCACAGAATGTATTTAAAGGGAATATTAAAATGCAAACCCACATTAATTTTGGTACTTGGACCAGATTCCCCATCTGATTAGGACTGCATTAATTGCAAGTAATTGTGAGTAATTTTTTCCACAAGAAGTGGTGGCCTGTGGTCACGGGCACTCAAAGTAAAATGCAATACTGCAGATGAATATTTCCCCTGATGATGGTCTCATTAATTTAGGACATTCTATAATGGCATCAGTTTGCCTGGAAATGTATTCAGATTTATGTAAAGCAATTGATAGTAGTTGGAAGAAAAAATGAGAGAAGGATACTCAATGCTAGTCAAAGAGCTATTACTCTGTGGTCCATTTTGGTGACTGTGTGTGGCTCAGGGTGTACTCTCTCAACTGCAATTTCCTTTTCTGTTGAAGGCATGATAGCAAGGATGGGTGAGTGACAGAGCAAATTGCATTTGATTGACTGTTCCCAAAAGGCTCATTTTCTTTCTTGCAAAGAAACAGACCAATCCAAACAGGGTGTCACTAAGTGAAAGCCCTATTCAAGGATGTGGTCTCAGACAGCACTAATAACGTATGTAATTTTAATCTATTGATCTGGTAGCAGATCCATGCAGAACCTGAAACAAGCATCCTGAATTTTTTATTATTTTTTTTTTTTTTACCAAAGCACTTCAGACCTCACTGTGGCAGATGCCATAAAAAGAATAAAAACTCCAGTCCCTGCCTTAAGGAGTTTATACAAGTGTTGGCATATC
The DNA here is from genome assembly GCA_028020825.1 of Podargus strigoides. Classification (NCBI taxonomy): domain Eukaryota; kingdom Metazoa; phylum Chordata; class Aves; order Caprimulgiformes; family Podargidae; genus Podargus; species Podargus strigoides. The sequence goes on along the minus strand of CM051623.1, from coordinate 8,474,193 downwards.
ATGACTTAACTAATTGAGGCTTCTTTTGACATTTTTTTTTTCTGGCATTTTACCAAAGACAAGAAAAGTTTCTAAAGCAAAAACAGTCCTTGAGACAACATTATGAAGGAATTTAAACACATATCTTCCATTCAAGCTAATGAAAGAAGTGTTTAAATCCACCCGAGTTTTTTAATTTCAGTGCAGACTTCTAGAGGGAAAGGGTAAATCTTGTTAAGCAGAAAATATAGATAAACTGTATATAGTCAGGTACCCTCAAAACACTTACTTAAGTATCCAATGTCAAACAAGTAGCACCAGCTTCTACAGTAAATCATACAGTAAGCATTAAATTAAACTGTATCCACTGCATTCCATACATTACCAGTGGCCAGCATCAAGATTTTAATCTTTAACTTACTTTTTACTCCCCCAAACTTATAGTTACAATTATTGTGTCTTAATTATGGATGAAAGTTCCTGGGTATGAAACAATATATCCGTAATAAAACTTTAGCATTCTGTGACTTTCATTTCCTGCTTGACATTTCATAGCTGGTGGGATACTTGGAAGAGCTGTATGCTGATGAAAATGGAGTATACTTATTAGTAAAGTCAGGTTTTAATTATTCTTTTGTGTGTTATAAAACCAGAACTTGTGTGGTTGCCAGTTCCTCTACACTGACTGCTGTATGCTTAGCTCATTTTTATAATCTTTAGAAAGCTTGTGTTGTCTGGAGGCCCAGCCAAGCAGGATGCTCAGGAGGCTGAATTACACGTCATGTTCCCTACATGCTTTTCCTCCTCCTCGAGTGCAGCAGCGTACCCTTCTCTTAAGTCCTCCACGAACTACTGCTGCTAAAGGTTTACTGTCCTTTGAGGAATGTCAGCTGTCATTTAACTGGAGATGTGAAGGGAAGAAGCTCATAAGTAAGGAAAAAGGTTAGGGTAGGAAAGGCTTGGTGAGATCTGCACGGGAACTGAGAAGGTTTGGAAAGTAATATGGGTTTCCATGGGAAGTAGTGGGGAGTGAGACCTATTAGGATGGGCACAGGAAGAAATATGATGTGTGAAGGAGAAGACAAAAAAACAGGAGAGCCAGTGTGAAGGTAAGAAGTAATAAGAGGAAGTGATAGATGTGAGAGGGAAAAGAACGGACACAAATGGAAGGAAGAGGTTTGAAAAGAAAAGTAGATGATAGTAAAAGAATTTTTTTTTTAGCCCTAGAAAGGCTAAGTTAGCAGTTTATAAAGTGCAATTAAGTAAACTGAAGTGGTGAAAGGCCTTGGGCTGTAGTAATTTAACACTGAATTTCTGAGGGCAATGAGAGAAAGAAGACTCAAGGATGGCAGATGGCAATAACTCCCTGCCATGGGCATGACTACACAGGCAAGAAGAAAAAGCAGATATGGACTATAATAAAGTGCACATGGTAGCACTGATGTGCTGACATGCTCCAGCAACCTCATAAAAGCTAAACAATTTTCTCTTTTTCCTATGTGATCGGTTGGACTAGAGGATGAGTGTATATCTGATTTTCTCTCTTTTCTCCTGGGTCCCCTCTTCTCTGCTGTGGAATTTTCTGGCCAAAGTCACTCTTTTTTCCCTGTTACATGTTGCTTTGCTCAAGTCACTTTATTCTGTGTGAATATGTATCAGAAGGCTATTGTGGCTTTTCAGTAGAAACTTATTAAAAACTGAAAGTTGAAAAGATTAACACAAGTGGTGTGTAATTAGAAGGTTATTGCCCATATCTGTTGCCTTCTACTGTGTTAGAAGATGTTGTGAATTGCAAGCACCACGAGTGACATTCAGTTTGAAAGTCCTACAGAACACCTCGAAAGCCCAAACTGTGCAACACCAACAGAAGGAGCAGCACGATTCATTGATGCACAAATATTAGCTCAGAAATTTCTGTGGAATCAGATTTACCAGAGGTCATCCACCAAGGGAACCCTTCAGCAGTTCCATGTTAGGTATTTTGGCTTTTGTGTAGGGGAACGAGAATTCTTCCTAAATAACTGGGGCCATGTCTACAAAGACAGGCACAGACAGATACAAGCCTGCTCTGTGAAAGTGCCAAACTGGCTGGAATAAACCAGCTCTGGTCTGAAAACTGTATAGCCTTATTAGGCAGGGTTTATTAGCTCAGGCACAGTGCTGTATTTATGTGACTATATGGCTTCTGGACTGGAGCTGGCTATCATCCCGCCAGCTCAGAAAGCGGTCTGAGGAAGCTCACATCTGTCATGCCAAACATATGTTCTAGAAGAAGAGTGGAAAAATCCTGTTGGGACTGGTAACATTGCAAAATGCAGTATTATTAGTAACTTTTGTACTTTGGGGTTGAGTTTTTGATTTTTTTGCTAGTGCACTAAGGAAGTTATTAGTAACAAAGCTCAGTTCTTTAAGAGAGGAATTTGCCTCAAAAGACCGGTGCAAAGGCATCACTTCTGTTTTCCATGTTTACATGGTACTGATTCATTTCAGCAGTCCCCGGGAAGCCTACTGTAGAATGTCTTTATTTTTATTTTTTAAACTGTTGATGAAGTGGAATGTTCTGAATCAATCACACCACATGTTAACAACTGAAGCACTCAACAATAAAAGCCATCCAGGGAACTTAAACAGCAGCCATTGTACTTTTCTGATTTTTCCCTTGACAGCAAGTTAATAATGCCATTATAGACTGCCTACAGCAGAAAATAAAGTCATCATAACTTCTACATGGCATCATCTGAAGGAGAAGGAGGTGTTTTGACATACCACATCCATGTGTGGTAGAGCAGAGCTGGGGAGTACTTACAGATGCCACAGCTGCCGAGGGCAGCCTGTAATATATTCTCATTTGCTCTGGGGCAGAGACGAGGAAGTGGAAAGGAGACCTCAGCCAACTTTCCTCAACCCACTGGCTGAGGCACCAAACAGAGCTCAGGTGGAATGAACGGGCCGGCTATTACTGCAGTAAAGCTTTGTGGGATGAAACCTGTGCAGCCTAAAAACTGAAGCTCGCAGACCTTTATATACAGAAACTGCTTGTACTGAAGCCTAATGTTTCAGGTTGTAATTGGAAAAGTAGAGATCCTTTGAAAGGAAACTCATTTTCAGAGTACTGTACGCTTAATATTGTTTGCATGTTTTTTCCCATCTTCTACATTTCCCATTTCATTCAAATTTCATTTTAGTTATTCATTTTGTTTGTTCCTTCTTCAGCGTGCATGAAGGTTATTATGCAGAGCAAATTAGAACTGTAAAGCTGGTCAAAACTTCTCAAAAGACCTGTGCCTGCAAGCACAATAAACCTATCTTGAACGTTCCTGAAAGATGTTTTTTCCAACATATTCTCAAATGATGTTCAATAGAAGATGTCTCTCAGATTTTATAGGTAGCTGACTCTGGTGCTTTCTCATGCTTAAAACTGGAAAGCTTTTTTCCTAGTATCTACTTAATATCTAATATATATCTAATATTCAGGTGTTGATTCTATGTAACTTCAGTGTCATTTTCTGCTGTACTATCCAATTTCTCCAATTTTTTATTTGCTTATTTAATATCTGTGCCCTGAGAACTATGTATGCACTCTTGCCAGAATTCCTTCTTCAGGGCTGCTTTTCACATATGTATAAATGCCATAAAATGGATAAGTAGTAAAACTTGCAAGAAGCTGATGCTGTTTTGAAGATCACTTTGTTACTGGTGAAGAGGAAGCCTTTAGATTTATGATGCCTTAGCACTAAGACTTCCGTCCTCTGTGATACAGTCTTATACATATTTAATCAATTTATTTCTGCCTATTTTCTCTTTCGAATAATAACAGTACTGTTATGGCACTCTAGGGCAAATCCTCACAACAAAACAGCATTTTTCTGTCCATAAAAGAACTGTTCTTAAAAAAACCTGGACCTTCAATGTCTCTCAAAATGGAAGAAACCTTAATGCAACCAGCTCTCTGTAAATAGCAAGAGATGATTCTGGATGCTGCAGAGTCCCTTACCATTTACAAACTATTTTATCAGTACTTGTTTTTGACATCAGCACAGCAGTTAGAAAGAATAACGGGCTTTTATTTGCTATCGAACCACGTATTATTCTCCATAGTAAAAAGGCAGGATATAAAATGTTAAGAGTTTCAATATTGATCTGGAAGGGGTATAGTGCTTTTAGCTGAGCCCTCGGTGGTCTCTGCGTTGGAAATGCATTGAACTGTCAACTACATAAATCAATGAATAGATACTGGCATCATTAAGTAAAAGAATCCTCATTCTCAGCGATCCCTTGGTGAAATAGGACAAAGCAGGGAAATGATTGATTTTTTGAATCTTTTTGGTTTGTTTTAGAAATGGTGCTGCTGAATCAATGTAATTATTTTGATTTGCTGCAATATGCAATATTGAAAGTATAATCTTAGGAATAGAAAGTCTGATGTAGTGAATGACTCTCTCTCTGTAGGAGTGGGGCTGATAAAAACTGTCTGTCCTTGTAAATGTTTCAGGCATCGGAACAAATAAATAAACTATGTTAAGCCTTAAATATAAAGGACAGATCTGCTTCTAGATAGAAACCTTGCCAAAGCTTTATATACCAAAAAGTTCAAGACTGCTAGGAACTTGATACCTTTTTGATTAGGAATTTTGCTACCTTTATATTTGTGATGTGAAGTAGTGTTGCATTTAATATAGTGGAATCTTTTTACAAGTAAATTTTTTCCTCTAGATGATTGTCATACCAAAATGTGCTTTTTGATACTTGCAATAGGAACCAAGCAAACAGATACGTAACTTTCCTCGTGGGGCTCTGTGTAATATACATCTTCTGTTCCTTTTAACTGCCTTTCAGCAACCCAGTGTAAACACGGTGCGGTTTACGATACCTGTGGTCCAGGATGTGTCAAAACGTGTGACAACTGGAACGAGATTGGCCCATGCAACAAGCCCTGCGTTGCAGGGTGCCACTGTCCAGCAAATTTAGTTCTTCACAGAGGAAGATGCATCAAGCCAGTCCTGTGCCCGCAGCGATGACACTAGCTCTCTTTCCACAGACACTAATGTGGGTGGTCACTGACCCCTTTTGATGCTCACAGCCAGTGAAGGACTCCAGCTATTTGTGTGCAGATTCTGCAACGTACACGTCTACTCACAGAGTGTAAATATGCTCCTGTGTGTGTATTTATATGTGTTTATGTATACATACATGGCACCTAGAAAGATATATAAATGTATACTGTGTGTATGTAGATACACATATCTATACACAAGTGCCCTAAACGTAAGTACAACCCATATATTTATATATATGTCCACACACACAAATATACATAGTTTCTATATATCATAGAAGGATGAATTATTATATGTATATTTTTTGCTATAAAGTTTATGTATTATTATTTCTAGGACCCTGATCTGTAAGTCATTGTATAAATAAACCAGGTGTTTTTAATATAATCTAGTGGCATGAAAAGATTGGATGACTTTGCCATTGCATAAGTTTGTCATTTCCAAGGAAACTTTTCGAGGGCCATAGCACTGCCAGACTGGATTAGTTTCAACACAGAACCTGGATTTACAGTTGTACAGGAAACAGATTTCTCTGGAGATGGAGGATTTATCTAGGAATATTTCATGCGTACCTCAGAGCTGCACAGTGATTGGTGACAGTACTTAATCAGGCAGAGAAAGCTGGGGATCGGCTTTTATGCTTTACTGAAATAACTGTGCAAAAGTATTTCCAAAGCTGGCTGGCCATCTGCCAGCACAGAGATATTTCTTTCTGGAATGGCACCAAAGAGTCAGGGGCCAGATTTTCAAAAGTGTTTGGCACCCAGCAGCTCGCTTTGAAAATTTGACCACTTCCCATTTCATATCCTAATACCCCCTCTCTGTTGCTATGTTTGGCAGTAGCTGTGAATACACAATAAGAAGCTTGAAGAAAATATTCATATACATCCTAGCCCCTTTAACATGTTTGAAACTGCTGGTTTTGTTTCATATTTCGCCCGAATATTATGCAGAAAGCAAATCCCACTGTGAATTGTAGTGTTTGATTTCGATGTGCCTTAAAACATGAAATAATGCTAGGTTTAGGAACTCATTTAATTTATCAGCATGGTTTAGAAAGACAAATTCACCCTACCAAAAACACAGTAGAGAATGTCAAATGCTAATTGGAGAATTGCAATTTATTTCCTTACTGGTCGTTTGCTTGAGGTTTATGAACATGTGGGCTTTGTGAAGTTTGCATGACTTTTGAAGTCTCCCAGGGGAGAAGCAATAATATGTGATTTCATTAGAAACTGTTAAAAAAGCCATACAACTTTCTCAAGCCTGAAAGAAGGGGGGGCTGTTTCTCCTCCACTGGAAAACCTCTAGTAAAGCCTGATGGGATGGTCTCTGGAGATGACAGAAATCTTTGGGCATCTGATTTAGGTTTATAATGAAGTAATATAGTGGATTGTGAACTGGCTGAAGGAAAGAAGCCAGAGAGTTGTGGTCAATGGGAGAGAATCTAGTTGGAGGCCTTTATCTAGTGGAGTCCCTCAGGGGTTGATACTGGGACCAATACTATGCAATATATTCATCAATGATTTGGATGAGGGAATAGAGTGCTCTGTCAGCAAGTTTGCCAATGACACAAAACTGGGAGGAGTGGCTGACACACCAGAAGGCTGTGCTGCCATTCAGAGAGACCTGGACAGGCTGGAGAGTTGGGCAGGGGGAGCCTTAATGAAATATAACAAGGGCAAGTGTAGAGTCTTGCATCTGGGGAAGAACAAGCCCATGTACCTATATAAGTTGGGGACTGACCTGTTGGAGAGCAGCATAGGGGAAAGGGACCTGGGGGTCCTGGTGGGGAGCAGGATGACCATGAGCCAGCAGTGTGCCCTTGTGGCCAAGAAGGCCAATGGCATCCTGGGGTGTATTAGAAGGGGGGTGGTTAGTAGGTCGAGAGAGGTTCTCCTCCCCCTCTACTCTGCCCTGATGAGGCCACATCTGGAGTATTGTGTCCAGTTCTGGGCCCCCCAGTTCAAGAAGGACAGGGAACTGCTTGAGAGAGTCCAGCGCAGAGCCACAAAGATGATGGAGTGGAACATCTCCCTTATGAGGAAAGGCTGAGGGAGCTGGGTCTCTTTAGCTTGGAGAAGAGGAGACTGAGGGGTAACCTCATTAATGTTTATAAATATGTAAAGGGTGAGTGTCATGAGGGTGAAGCCAGGCTCTTCTCAGTGACATCCAATGATAGGACAAGGGGCAATGGGTGTAAGCTGGAACATAGGAGGTTCCACATAAATGTGAGGAAGAACTGCTTCACAGTGAGGGTGACAGAGCACTGGCACAGGCTGCCCAGACAGGCTGTGGAGTCTCCTTCTCTGGAGACATTCAAAACCCGCCTGGATACATTCCTGTGTGACCTGATCTAGGTATTCCTGCTCTGGCAGGGGGACTGGACTAGATGATCTTTTGAGGTCCCTTCCAGTTGCTAGCATTCTGTGATTCTGTAATATCCTCCCACACAGCTACTTCCGTTATGCCTTGCACTGAAATTGCACATTGTAATGCTTTGAACAATTTTCTCCTTTAATTCTTCACCCTCCAGGAAGTTTTGTGAGGTCTGAGTTTGCAGTGAGCGAGCGGGTACAACACACTTGGGTTACACAACCTGTCTGCAGTCCTGTCCTGCAGGAAGATGCTGAGTGAGCCCAATTAGCTTAGGCACCACGCTATCCAAAATGCTGCACCACCACAGTGATAAAAAGAGCTGGGCAAGTAACGCCAGGAACGTTCCATGGACGTTTATCCAAATCTTAAATAAACTCAGCTTGATCTTTTTTTATGTCCCTTTTGTGTTTGTTTTCTCGGAACAATCAAATAATTTGGTTTTACTGGCAGAGAGGGTTTTGAAGCTGCACACACAAGTGCACTGGGAAGCAGAGCTGTAAACGTGCAGATCCCATCAGAGCAGGAAGGCTTTTATGTGGCTTATGTGATAATTGAATGGGAAAGCTGAAATTTAGAAAAACTGCAATTATTCCAAGGAGTTAAAACATAAAATGGCAACCATTAAAATAATGTAAAGCATCAGTTAGACCAAAGAATATTTTAGCCTGTGAGCTTTCGATGCTGAGATATGGTGTCTAAACCATTAAAAAGGTTATTTGCCCAGCTCTAGCTTAAGACAGATTTTCATTACTGATAGATTTTCATTACTTACTGCTCAGTGTTTCCAAACTAAAAATACAGGCAAAGTGAATTGCATACATGAACGGTGTTATAGAACTGTCCTTCCCTTTTCTTCTCCTGACTGATGAAGGTGAGTGAAAGGTGAAGGGAGAGCCCTCCAGCTCTCTCAGTCCACTGATCACATTCAAGCAACGTTTAATTGATGCCAGGTGAAGAGGTGACTCAGTCTATCTGTACGATGAACTCTTATTTTAAATCCTAAAATGGTTCAGTTTGAAACCTGACCTACAGGTCATCTCAAAATGAGGACTCATTCCTCACTTTAGCTTTTTCACATCTGCCTGCTGAAGGGTAGCCCCCTGCTTTTTTGCTTTAGTGATGTATACTGAGGAAGAGAGGAATGTGGTTTTACCTCCCAGCCATCTGATTGTGCTCTTATGGTGCCGTAGAGCTTTCTCCTCCAAACTTCGCAGTTTTCAAGGCAACAGTAAGGGCTATCTGCTCAGTGCACATGTACAGTCTAAGGTAAAGTCTCCTTTTCTACAAATTGCCCCCAACTTTCAGCTTGGCACAGGTTTTACATCCCAATCTGTAGCTACCCTGCGCCCAACTGAGCTGTTCAGACCAGATCAGCCCTGGTTGGGGCTGTCTCACTCCACTCTCCTGTTTGCCTCTCCCAGGCTTTTCGGAACTTGAAAGTCTAGCCCAGTAACATCAATAACAGCATTACCACTGGCCTCATAGAGTTTGGGTTGCAGCCCATCTTCTCCCTTAGTGCAGCATTCTTTCTAGTTCTGCTGTCTTTGCCTTATGAAATATTACCCCTAGGATGATGCAGCTGGAAGCTTCCTGCGTATCACCGAGGATTTATTTTTGACAAAATTCACTGATAATCCAATTTTAGTACGCTAAATGTGTTTAGTACGCAATAATGTGTTTTTAATAATAGCATAAGGTTGATAATCCATATGGTATATTCACCATGCAAAACTGATGGTTGTGTAAGTTTTGGTCTTGGTTATGCTTATGTCAATCTGTGCATATAACTTTGTGCCAATTGGTAAGGTGAAATATATTTGAAGGAGCAGAGGTTCCAACCAAAGAATGATCCAAAAGGAAAGTCTGAGAAACAGCTCTGTAATCCCACGGATGGAATCAAGGAAAGACTTGGACCTATAGCTTTGCTGTTAACCTGCTGTGTGCTCCCTGGCAAGTTATTTAATATTCTGTACTTCACTGGGGAAATGAGGCACTGGGTTTTTTGTATCTTTTTTAGGTTTATGGATAGAAGATGTTCTGAAATGCCAAACACATCACCAGGAGAATGTCAGCTGATATTTTACCAATCTACTCTGGTCTGCTCTGCATCAAGTTGTCCAATATCCCCCATATCATCATCACTTCAAAGTCAGCTGTTAGTTGGCATATGTGGAGGTCAAATACATTTACTCCGTCCTCATTTACTTTCAATTGCATCTATTTTTGCCATATATGTTAAGTTTTATAAACCATGGATACAAGCCACAGCCAAGTAAAGCAATTTGAGTTGTAGCCCAAGACTCTGTAGGTACTCCCACATCTTCCAGGAACACCCTTCTTCTATAGAGTAAGGTATGCACTTGGAGCACGAAATGTAAAGATTCTTAATATCCTACCCAAATGTGACCCCATCCTTGCATCACCTAAATAGTTTCCAGTAGATGACCTAAAAGAATACAGTTGGACACTGCTTGGCTTCCCACTGACAGAACTTGACGTTTCCAATAGCTGGATTGATCATGACTGACTGTACAGGGATACTTTTCTTTTTTCTGCCTTCATGAACAGCAGACAAGGTTATATCAGAGCTAACGGATATGAGAGTAACAGCTCATACATTTGCAGCTGGACAGGCTGGAAAGAGAGGCAGTCAGTAGCATTTAGCACTGAAGTGGTGAGATGATTCAGGTATTTCGGGAACAGTCCTGACAAAGGGGACACTATGCCAAGGTCTCAGTATTTGACAAACAGGAACTTTACATTGTATAGCACTGTTCTGCTGTCCCTGGTTTTACCATTTCAGAAAGCCCTGTGGTGAGAGAGATGTTTCTGCTTCCTCACAGAAACACTTCTAGTCCATGACTGCAAATTTTTCAGGACAAAGGCCTAACTGTGCTGCCATTACAGAATTCCTTCTCTCTGTGTGTAAAGGTTGTTGCAGATTAGTATTTCTAGTGCACTAATCACCATGACACCTAAGCACCAAACAGAGCCTGTAACAACAAAATAAGCTTCTCCTATGAACATGAGGTTGCTCTTGATCCCTCAGACAGCCGTGGCATTGTGTCTGAATGAAGATGGTACAATAATGTGAGGAAATAAAGAGGCAGGATGGCAGAATAAGGGTAAGAGGGAAATGAGAAAGGAGAAAGCAGTAAAAGGATTTCTTTTCTATGTGGATATTTTTCCTCTAAAGGGTTAGAACAAAACTGAAAGTGTTCCCTGACAAAGGCAAAGTGCATCCATACTACCTGAGCAAAAAAAGAACCCCACCAACTGCCCAAAAAACCCAAACCAACCACAGAATTGTACTTTGAGATCTGAATAGAACAGGTGTGTATCAGTAGTTATAGAAATCCATAATTAAAATGAAGTTTTGAGCTTCTGTTCCCTCTTTTCTCTCAACCCTTAAGCCACAGTAAAAGAAGTCACCAAAGTTAAGGAAAGGAGTCTTATTTCCTGGGCTGAGATGAGGCAAACACCTGCAGAATTCGATTCTTGTGCTTCCACTAGCACAAGAAACCTGTTTTGATTTCCTCCAGGGTATGTGTTTTAGTTGAACACATAATCTACAACTGTCAGAACAAGGGCTACAAATGCACTTTTATAACTAGTCTTGTTCCAGGCTTTGAGATAAAATTGCAAGTTCTACTTACTACTAAGAGAGCACAAATTTTCTTTTTGACTCCACCACTTTTACCAGGCAGAAACGTCGCTCAGCATCAAGGAGCTTCTTGGAAACTATAGGCAATGTTAAATATGAGGTGTAGCACTTGCTATTGGCCTGACTTTACCCCTTCCATTGCGAGTTAGGAGTTAATGCTAGCCCTGCACACAGGAGGAAGCTGGCTCTAATGGAGTGTGTGTGTGTGGCAGGAGAGGGGTGGCACTGTATAATTACCATTATCATTGATAGTGCTTTCTGTTTTCCCTAAGTGATGCTTATACCTAGGCATCAATATAATCTGGTTTTGCACATGCAAGTGAAATGATGGTAATGTAGATACTTCCTGCCCAGACAGACCTACATTTTTTTCTTAGCCAGTGGTGAAGAAACGCTTCAAAGCATGCTTCAAAGCCTCATAATGGACAGCTATGCAACAACCTGTTCCTAGCGGTAATTTAGCCTTATTCTCTGGCAGTAAGTGGTTGGTACTTTAATGACCCAATCGTTCAAAGCACTTAACTACGTGCTCAAACTTAGAATAACCTCGTTTGCTTCAGTGGGGCAACCTGCATGCTGACTTCTAACCACATGTTTAAATGGTTTGCTGGGTCAGGGCCAGAGAGTTCAGCATCTGGCAGGATCAAGTATTAAACCTCATAGCATGGTATTTCTTATTTCTTCATGATTTCTATACATAGATGCTTTAGGATTACGCTGCTACCTACTGCTAGAACATCATAGAAGCCAAGGCTTTTAGAAGCCTTTTTTTTTTTTTTTTAAGACTTTAAAGATTGGAGAATTTTTTTTCTATTGATTTTCAACGTCAACATAATAATTTCTTACATTACACTGTAATTTCCTGCCCTATTTTATTTCTTTTTAGTGTTAAAAGAAAGAGACATACTCTACTTGATTTTTTTTTTGCATTGGTAAAAGCAGGGAGCAATTTCAGTGAGTTAACTGTTGCTAGCTATACTAGTTTTAAACTTGTTTGAGATCATACTAGCACCATCCTGGCTTTATAGGTGTGGAAGTAATCCACGGTCCTGGTGTGGCTGCCCCCAATTATTAGACTTCTAATTGCTTCTAGATATAGTACAATATGACTCTCTGATAACACTGCGTAAGAATAAAAGCATCTGCAGCCCAAATCAGTATAAATGCTACAAGAGATCACAGTTTATAAATGAAGTAGGGGGAAAAAGTAATTTGTTGTACTTAACTTACTTTCACAAAACCTTTGATAAATGCTATCAATAAGGGAAAAGGAAGAGTGATTATAAAAACTGATGAAGAAAACAGAATTTTGAAACTAAAGGGTTTTTTTAAATATTTAGTTCAAGTATTCAACTTCTTTAATGAGTATCGTTGAGTAGCATTCAAACCCACAGAAAAAAACTTGAGTTCTACAGAATATGGATCAAAATCCAGAAGTGGATATGTACTGATGCAGTTCTACAGTTAAAATTGCACTGTATCTTGAAGGGAGTGAAATAATAAGTAGTTTGAAGGAAATTATTACATTATATCTCCTATCTTAGGCACCTGAATGTTTGCTAGTTTGGGGCATAAAGATGCAGGTGTTTGAACCCCACCATGTCTGATGTACTGCCCTGACTTTCTTCTTATGGGTGTGCATGAAGAATAACTCCAGAGGAACCCATAGAATAGTACTTATTTCAATAAGACAACACATGTTTTTTTTGGTTTTCCCCATTTCTTGTTCATTATAATTAGCTGTTACCCTGCAACTGATCAAGGGGAAGGGACACTGCAGGGAAAATTACAGTGTATATCACATATATTAGAAGTTTGAAGCCATTAATGTATGGATGGGTTACTTGAAGTATTTTATATGCAATCTGTGGAGAACGCTCTGTAGTGTCAAGAGCATCACTGCAGAATGTTTGCATTTTAATGTATAGGATTGCTTTGCTTACTTATGCTAAATTTTTAACAAATTTCACCTGAGGTGCATTCATGTAAATACGAAATATATTTAAAATTTTACTAAATTTCTGTCTTCAGTATGTCTCACTTTTGTGGAATTTAAAATGATTGTGTAGTTTAATGTATCTTACAGAACTGCAGAACTGCAGTGACTTTGACATGGCTTGTGTTTGAGTGTCTATACAGTTTTTGCAAGGATATTGTACTAATACAATTTTGTAAAAGTAGGGTTGTGATGAGTATGTTTGTGAGGACATTATTTATTCCCTTATAAACTTAATATTTATTATCTTTATGCAGATCAATATTGATGCCTGATTATTTCATAGCTATCAGTAAAAACTTGCAAGGTCTGACTCAGAAAAGTGACGTCTCCCCCACAATGATCGATATCGTGTTCTCCTAAGAACTGATGTTAAGTACTGTTATTCCTTGGGAGGGGAGGGAGCAGCCATGCAGACTGTTTTCCTTTACTTCTCCCTGTGATTTGGGAGCAGGGATTTTGAGATGCTTTCTTCAGCGGGTGACTCATTTGTGTGGTATCACTTGGCTAATTTACTTCACTGCTATTTACTTTGGTTCTCCCACCAGTGGAAGAGAAATGATGCTGCTTTACAAAATCATAGATCAGTGGATTTCTAACTAATTCCTTGTTCCTAAAATTTCTGTGTTTGAGCAAGGCTCTTGTTATCATCTGCTGGGCCCCAGATCAGGCCTCACAATTCCCAAGTTTGGTTTTGGTTGTGGGTTTTTTGTTTTGTTTTGTTTTTTTCCCAAAGAGGAACCTCCCCTGTTTCTGAAAGGGTAAGTAGATCATGAACCAAAAGGCCAGGGCTGAGAGCGAGCCTTGCTCTGTGCTGGGCGAGACCTTCCTTGATGGTCCCTCCTGGACCGAGATGAGGAGAGCATAGAAGGTAAGAGATTCAGGACTTTCTTTGCTTTAAATTCATAGGACTACTGGTGCTGCATGCTTTTGTTGCTTGGTCTGTACTATATATATTGATGTGAAGTCCCCAGTGAGAAGCTGTTTCAGTAGTGTGAGACGCTGAATGTTCATTTTGTAGAGTGTCTCAGCAGTCTTTGTCCCGTTACTGGGACATGAGGGCATGGCAGAGGTGGCAAGGTCTGTAGCTCAAAGGCTGGGTGAACCTGGCCCTGCATGTTAGAGTACCAGGTGACTACTTACATGGTCACACATAACTTTTATCCCAATTTACCACTCAGTGGTGATGGTTATTCCGTGTTACTCTTCCTACCCATTTTGCATGCAGCCTCCTCACCACGAATGCTGCAATATTCATTTTCCTCCCAAGCTGTGTGCAGTTACAGACTTTATCCTCACATCTCTCTTGCCAGATGTCACTTATCCCTTGCTATAATTAAGCTCAAAAATAGTCAACATTTTGTATGTCCAACATGAGAGCTTTACAAACTGACCTTTTTCAGAGCACTTGCACAGTTTGTGGGGCAGAGTACTGGTCCCATGGGCACCTCTCACAGCTACAAGTGCTCTGACCCCCAGTGTCTGGGACACAGTACCAAAGATGTCCAGCTTTACATGGGAAGCTCCTAGAAAAGACCAGGCTACAATCCACAGCTTCAGGATGGTCTTCAGCCTTGATCCCTGAAACGCCACCTCCTGCCTTCCCTGCCTCCCTCACTGCCTCCTCCAACATGAGGTTTATGGGTCCTGCCAATGCCAGCCTCACACCCACAAGGCTCATGTTTGCTGCTGGGTAGATCCAGCTGGGCAATAAATGTCCCGAGATGGAAAGAGAGGTACAAAATGAGAAACTCTCTTAAGGCATGATGAGCAGATGGGCTGCAGGGGCATTGCAGAAGGGGACAGGGAGGACAGCAAAAGAGGACAAGGAGCTCCAGTAGACCACCTCTAAGGCTCAGGCTCCTTCATCTCTGCTGCCTTGTTCATTTGGGCAGCCTGTGCCTTGCACATCACAGCAGCAGTCCTTCCCTCCCTGCTCCTGTGTGACCCATGCTGAGCTGGTCAGCTTCTGACACTTATTTTTTTCATTAAAATGCTCAAAGAGAAAAAATTTCTTTAAGAAAAATATGGAAGAAAGGCCTTACACGGAGGCTTAGAAAAAGTCTGGTGGCTGTTCTTCATTTAAACAACCTCTAGGTTTATTTACGCCTTTCAGGCTATTCACTCAATTCAGGCTAATAAATGGAGAACTTCATCACTTACAGTTCACCATCAATAGAGCTGTGACATTTGGGAGTATTGGTAATAATTGTTCTGCTAACTAAACCATACTGAAAAGCTAATAATCCCCACTTAGGATTTTGAACTGATGTGTAGCTTCTATCATCGCATCCTGAAATTACCACACATTAAATTTGCCCTTGAAAGACAATGCTTTGTCTTCAGTTGTACTCATCCTGTTTTATTTAGTACATCCAGAAATCAGGCTCGACATCTCTATTATTTCCCCATCTCCTTCCACTGTCTCGCTCTAGGACACGGTGTTTTGTAATGCAGTTTCTCCCCCAAGTGTCTGTCCCTGTTTGTGATCTATATGTAACTGTATATAGACAGATAATGCAATTGGAGCAGCATATAAATGCAGTTTTAACATTCCAGAGCTGAAATAAAGTATTTGATAGTAGACATCATTTAAACAATTTTAATTTGATTTAAAAGTGTGAAAGAGAACAGCATTTTTGGTTGCTATTTTCTGAATGTACAGCAGATGGTGCTTAACAAATACGCTTTACAACCTATGTCTGGAAACAGCAGAGCCTGGCAATTTGAATTTCAATCATGCTTCCTGGTCTTTTCTAATTGAAAAAACAGCAATTTAAATGGAAGGCCCCCAACAGGATTGACTTAGTTCAACATACACAATGTGCACAATGTTAGAAGGACAGGGATACAACAGCAGTTCCTCCAGAACAGCCTCTCATGTGCTTTAAGGGACTATACACTTGGAAAGGGGTTAGGCAACAGCAGGATTGTTTCTCTCTTGATTGTTGCCCTTTCCTTCCAGCCTCATTATGGTTTACTTAATTAATGGGAAAGATCTAATGTCCCAAGTACTACTTTCCACATGGAGAAAAGAATATTAAGAAAATGACGTGATGAGACCTAGTCTCGCGTTCCTGAACTCCCATTCCTATACCCGCCAGTGACAGAAGGTTTTTTTTTCCTGCTGGCACCAACCAATGAGCCTGTGCTGTGGCTCTGGGCAACCCTTTCCCAGCGTGGGTGGGACCTGTCTCAGGTCTAAACCAGAACTTGCGTCACTGTTTCCCCTCTTGGTACCTTATTAGTGAGATAAGAAAGGTGCTGTGACTCCAAGGTGCTATTTACATTCTGCAGTGTCAAAACCTCAAGATTTATCTCTAATAAGGCAGCTGTCATTATGCAGAAGCATAAGCTACCATGAGCCAAGGGAACGATACGAAAGGGAGCAATGAGTCAGAAAGCTGAAGAGAATTTTCTGACATGCTTAGTAAAGTTTTAACTAAGCTTTACTCTTTTGGAGACCTGTTTGGTTTTTGGCCAAAAAAACTAATTTGTTTTTTACATAAAAATGCATATTATTTTTTTTTTTATTGCTGATGAAAGGGCTCATAGTGAACATCTCAGAGAGGGAAATTTCTCCTGCACAAACATTTATAAGGTATGAACAGCAGCAATACAAACATTTACACCAGGCTTCAGTAGTGGTGTATCAACCCCAACCTTGTTGGATCTCTTCTTTAACCCTAAAGGGTACTTAGTCACAGACTGTAAGCTGTATCCTATGCCAAGCAAAACCCACTGAGAAGACCTTTCATGCCCATATAATTGCCCTAAAATCTCTGGAGTTACAGTGATGCAAAAGAATGGAGCATTTTCAGATGCTCTGTTTGCCTGCTAAATAGCCAGTCACGCTACAGTGCTGCCCCAATTTCTCTAATTTAGAGTCAAAACTCAATTCCCTACTAGAACTGAAACAATTGGCCATCTGTGGAATGGGATGGGGAACCTATACATCTGATGTGCAGCTCTGGGGGATGCAGTCCTCATCTTCGCCTGCAGCAGTTTTAAAGGCAAGCCAGCCTTTAAGCCAAGTTAATGCAGCTGCAGGCCTAGTGCCGGTGTTAAAACTAAGAGCTTAAACACATGAATTGGATGCTTTTCCAGCACATCTGCATAGGGATGCACATGACGACCTGCCAGTTGGACCTGGATATAGAGGTCTCACATCTGCAGTAGATTTCCTAGAATTCAAAACCAGAGTGATTTCAAATACGGGCCTGACCAGATTAACTCTGAAAATACATGGTGCCACGAAACATTACGAATCATAACTACTAGTCCAGAAAAGGGGGAAAAAAAAAACTGGAAAAAAAAAAAAAAGCTTTGGTGATGAAACCAACCAAGAGTCCAGTTTTCAGAGCAAATGTGAGTGGTCCATTAATGACTCAGAGCTCCTGAGACCTGAGTGGAAAAGCTGCCACCAGTTCAGCAAAGAGGCTGAAGACCTACCAGGACGTCACACGTGCAAGCTGTGTGAAGAGGCCCTTGTTCCTTGCTCTGGAGCTGAAGAGGGAATGAGAACACATCTCTCTGGCATATGACAGCACGATTGTTTACGGGCAATGGGAAATGATACGATTTATCTGATCAGTGGCCAAACAGAAACAGCCAAATTCTCTCTGAAACCATTGTAACAACAGACAATTAAAGGAGCCTCTGTTTAATAATCCTAAGAACATTCTGAGGAGTAAGCGATTAGAGCCAAGATCGTTGGGAGCCTGTGTGCAATGGAGTGTCTGTTTAACCACCATCTGCAGCTGCTGGCCCACCTTCTCCCTTTGTTTAAATTTCTATTCTCCACAGGCTGCTGCGAGCAGATCACAGCACTGCCAAGGCAATAATCAATACTGCTCTCATTTCAACTCAACTTGCCACTGAGAAAGCCAAGTTTAATGTCAAAGTTTTTTATAACTAACTTGAGCAACAGACTGTGTTGTTTAAATTGCAACTTCATTACGATTATAAAGCCATAGGAAAAATATTCATTGATACATTAATCTGTCACTAATGTATAGCATCTACTATTCAGTGCTACTGTTTCCAGTGAAAAAAATGAAAAATTGAAAATGAAGCCAAGCTAGGTTGCAGCATCACTTCTAGTATAAAACTTGTCCCCTTAGGTAACGTATGTTCAGACACTGTCAGAAGGGAAACTGCTTGGCTGCAGGTGAAATTCAGAAAGGTATAAAAGGAGTTTTGTTATTTAGAAGGTAGGTCTTTATTATGTTTGCCTAAATATAGCTAGGTTTCACAAGTTTACCCTATTCTCCCCAAAGTGAAAATGGTAACTTGGAGCTGGGTACAATAAGGGTGTTCCCAGGGGCAGAAGGTATTGTGCAATATCATTTAAAGACTTAAGAGCTGCTGTTTCTTATCTTTGGGTTTAAGTCTACCACTGTGAACTGCACCAATCAAACTGAAAGCAAGTGACTTACATCAGTGAAGTTAAGCAAGTGTAAGTTCCAGCTGTCCTGGAGATATAATATAGAAATCAATTCTTACATCTACTCCTTTGAACACTGAACTGGCTCTTGAGGTGTCCCATAAAGCTGTGGGTGGCTGCCATTCAACCTACGTCCACGCTCAGCTCTCACTGACACTAACAGGTATGCCATGTACTTCTTATTCAGAGAGAAGAGAAAGGCAATGACACGTCTTTGTTTAATGTCAATTGTAACCACAGAAATCACCATTCCAGGGCATGGAGCAGCATGACTAAGGTCTAAGCAGGAACTCTGCCATGGGTCCTTGACAACTGGCAGCAAGGACTGCGGTTATGTGTGACAGGAATCCGAAAGTGAGCGAACAGCAAGTGAAGGCAGCGTGAGTGTGAGACTGAAGAGGAGTCAGAGGACTTATTGGAAGATTTTATCCACGCTGAATTGTGTTTAGAAAAACTACTTTCTGCTGTCATAGTGTGTCAACAGGACTACAGCATCAAAACCAGTAACTCCTTACTCTAGGCAGACAAATTCCTAAGAAGTGAAGCTTCTTGCTGTGACTAACCACTTAGGGACTAATACTTAAAATAAAAAAAGGTGTTTGGACTAGATGCTTAGTAGCATAAGTTCCCATAATCTATTTCTAGCATATCTCCAGCGATATACCAGAAACCCTACCAGCCTCTATCAGCTCCTTCAGCTCCTTTCATTATTGACCAGGAAGCCACCTTGGGTGTGTCTGCATCTCATAAATGCACCTGGCTTGTCAAAACAATGATCTCCTCCCTGCAAGGGGTACATTATGATCAGGAATTGTAAGAAGAACAACAGTTTCAGAGCTCTGACATTCCACATTTGTCTTCTGCAACCCTCCCAAGCATGGGGTTTCCTTCCACAGGCTCTAACCTATCACCTTCTTGTGCATCATCAACTCCCACTGATGGGACTTTGTCATAGGCAGCTCTGAATTAGAATCAGGAAATTTAGATCTAGCTCCAAAGCCACTCTCTTAACATGTCCATTTGCTTTTTAATACCCAGCTGCAATACCACGGACAAGCAAACCACAAACTTCAGATTCTTCTTAAACTGAGCTCTTTACTAAAAATACTAACTTATTAGCCATTAAAAATATATATTCTACAGCAAGTTTGTTTGTTCTTGTATTGCAGTACTTCCCAGCAGCCATACTCAACCTGGTTGAGATAGCCTAGAAAGTCTAGTTCTAGACGGTCTAGAAAATCAGGCCCTGCTGAGAGAAGGGGCAAAGGGCTTTCAGAATTCAGGGTAAATTCATGAGAAGAGAGTTCTGATGTCTATTAGAAGCAATGAGTAAAAACTAAGACAACGCTGAATGTTCATCTCCATACTGGAATGAATGATTATGCTACCAAAGTGATGTTAAATACTGACTACAAACACATTATAAAAGTGTTTCCTCCTGTAATTTTATGGGCAAGTTTAACTGAAACTCTACACAGCAGCTATATATTTTTTGCAAGAATTTGTAAGCATAGTTATGGAACTTAGTAAACTACCTATACTAGCAGTTTCTAAAAAACTGTATACATTGTTTATAGCATTTAAAACAGAAATTAAAGGGCTTTTTTTCTTATTTGAAGACAAATAACAACTTTGCAAACTGTTTTCATTAGCAGTAAACAAGTCACATAGAATCACAGAATCACAGAATGTCAGGGATTGGAAGGGACCTCAAAGGATCATCTAGTCCAATCCCCCTGCCAGAGCAGGAATTTCACAGAATTTCACACCCGTGCATTTAATTATACGGAAAGTTTGACTAGAGTAGGGTAAAGGGGCATTTTTAGAACATAGTTCCTTCATGAATTTGGTTTTAAGGAGTCCTCTAGTCATTAGACAGAAAACCCAACAGAAATGAAAGTAACTTGGAAGACTGTCTCCGTGCAAACTGCCTTTATTAACTGTAAACGATCAGAGATTTCACTCTGAATACTGAAAGGCAATTTAAATTCTCCGTAAGCCGGTTAGTTCTCAACAAGAACAGTCAAGGGGCAAAAACTGCAGTGCCTGCTAACAGATTAAGGCCTAACTCTTGTGGGGTGGGTTTTTGAATGTCTTCATTCACAAGAGATGAACGTATGAAAGGGTTTTGCTTTGAAGGCAGTAAGCTGAAGGACCCTGTTGTGCAGTTGGTATCCTGAGGCATACGCCGAGCGTGTATTTTTGGTTCTTTGAGGAGTGTTGGGCAATGGCAGCCACGTCTCAAGCAGCAGGGACACGCAGTTCGGTGAGCACTGAACTCCAGAGCCTTCTGCCAGCAGAGGAGGGGTGGCGGTGCCGCACCATCCCGCCTGCTGAGGGGCTGCGGGACGCCACAGGCAGCTGTCAGCCACAAGCACTCCCCTCAGCCCGGCTCTGCAGGCAGGGGCCTCCCTCGCTAGCTGTACCGGGTAACGATGGCCGCCACTGCGCCCCGCAACCACCACAGCGAGTCGTCGAGGGGCGAACCGACCGCCCACAGCTGGTAACCCTCCGCCACACCGGCCGGCCGGGACGGCTTCCTCCGCGGAGTGCCGGTGACGCACCCCCCGCGGCGGGAAGGGGCGCGTGCCCTCGCCTCAGCGGGCGGTGGGGCGGGCGGGGTGTTGGGGGCTGTGGCGGCCTCAGAACCCCCCGAGAGGCGCGGCGCGTCGGGCCGTGCCCGCGTCTGCACACGAAGCTGTTTGTTTCCACTGTCTCTGCACACAGAACCGCATCTTGCTGTGCGAACTCTGTCCTTGTTAGTCCCCACCTGTCCTCAGAGCTGAAATTCGTTGTGTTCTCTCTCCTGATTATGGTGGTCTGCTTTGCTGCGATCTCCATCAGGAGAATGTTTTTAAAATTCTGATTACTCGAACAAAACTCACTCTTCTCTCGATTGAAGTATTTCCCCCCATGTTTTCACAGGCCTCGCCCTCTGATTTTCCACCTCTCTCTGCGGGTCTGCGCTGCTGTTCAGGCTTGAAACGTGTCACCTGCGTGCCTACCTCACCTGGGAGAAGACCGAGCATCTTCCAGACAGACGATACACTTGCAATTTCAGTTTTGGAGTGTTTTGACCAGCAGTTGTAAATCTTACCTGCTACGGATTTCATTTTCTTCCACCTTGTGGTCACAGCAAATATGTATCAGAATGCAAGCTGCTGAATGTTCTCCTTCAGGGGGAAAACTAAAGGTTGTGTTACACAGAGGGACAACCTGTCGTAAGTGCCTCTGTAGAGGTATAGGGGTGTTGCAGCATTTCAATGGGACCGATTTTATTACTAGGCAAAAGGCTCTAGCAGGGAGAACTGGTACGAACAGCAAAATGACTGAACTGGGAGAAAAAAAATGGCTTCCAGAATGAAGTGGTTGCCATGTCTAAATTAGTTTTTATTTACTTATTTTGGCAAATGCATGTGCATAAAGCTAGTATCCAGGGACTTTGTTAGGGATGGCTTCTCTAAACCGTGTTCCAGTAATGATTTCTTACTGCTTTGCTAGACAGGTTTTTCTCCAGCTGCAATGATGCTTGGGGCACGTCTAGAAAGCTGGCTTAGGTTTTCTCTAGTTTAGCAACATGATGACCTTCCCCACCAGTGCAGAAAAGCGTTATCACAGAAACTAGAGCTTGAGGTGGCAAGTAAGTCACAAGGAATAACTAAAAAAGGAACCTTGTCAGTGATAACTTGGTAAACTTCGCTCTCGTTAGCTTGGTCTTCAAAGTCTTGGCTGACTTGTTTACTGTTGTAAGCAAAACTTCCATCATAAATTATTCCTGTTTGATACAAAGCTGTTGGAATGTGTACAGTTGGTGTGTACACACGTAGTATGTACAAACACGTAACAAGTGTTCCCTAGGAATACTAGAGCTGCATACCTGCATACCAGCACTCATCACTGTTACAAGAACACAAGAAATTCAGAGTCTGGAATTACAGTTTATTTTATTTGCGATCAGCAAGGAATAATTGGGTATGGCCTATTTAACTTACTGCAGAATAAATTTTCATTTTGGATTAATCTCTCTGGGAATAGGTTTCTTAATTCTCTCTAGCATCCGTGATTTGCATTAATATATGCAAAGCGTTGTTAACAGCATACTCTTTCCAAAAGTGGATCTCTTCAAAATTAAATGCTACATTTTGATAAAGGGAATTATCTTTTGTTTTAAAAAAAAAATCCCTAAACAGGAAACTTTTTTTTTAACCCAAAGTAGCCTGCTTTCACAGCAAAATGCATAAAGCATTTAGAAATACCAGTTTAAAGGGTTTAATTTTCCCTGTTATTGAACTGGATAATTGCTTCACAATATATGCTAGTTACACTGGAGTGTCTCCAGTACTAAAAGTATGAGTGAGTGTATATATATATGTGTGTGTGCATATATACATATATGTATTTTCTACCTATTTTCTGTGTGTGGCAAATCATGACGTTATTTCTACTAGTGAGTCATGTTTTCAGTCCTGAGTTTACTATCAGCCTTTTATTTCCTACTGACAGTTTCCTGCTGATTTCAGGGAGAGTTTTGCTCAATATGAAATAGACGGCACCTTCACATTTTGGCTCAGAATTAATTCTGAGTGACAGTGATGTGTCTCTTGTGGGCTTTTGAGGTCTGGATGCCCACATGCTGTCTCACAGTTGTTGGTATCCAGCAGTCTTTTTGTTGGGAAACCTTTCCAGGTCACCTTTTTTTCAGGTGTCAGCATACAGTCACATTCTACATCACTGGGAACTGCTGGATTGTCAAGAAGAATTAAAAGTACTTCAATGATCTGATGGAGACTATGCCCTGCTTCTGTTTTCTCTGTTTAATTGTTGTTTTTTTCAGGCTTGAATCTGTCCTTACTGTATAGATGTCTTTAAAAGGTCAGAAGAATGGCCATTTGGAAAAATAAAAAGCTATATTTAAGGCTGTAGCACTTCCCTTTACATCTCTCTGATTGTTTCATTTGTTTTCTGTGACTGAAGGCTGCAAATTCACCTTAGCATTTCCCCCACTTAGCTCATGAAAGAGCCCCATGGCCTGTAGTTAATGCAGTATGCTATAATTGTCACCACTTTACTCGTGAAACAGTTCTATTTTTACTTGATTCTTGACATTCAGACTTGTTAGCTTGCTGACGTGTGTTTTACAACATTTCACTAACTTTGCATCTTGACTGTGCAGGCTAAATGGCAAATACCTTTTCATAGCTTGAATGTATGCTGTTTAGAAGAAGATTCTTAATGGTCTATCACGTTTTCTTTGTTATTAGTTTACTGGGGCTTTTTTAGTCACTTTGGAAGTTTAAATATGTACCTCTTCTGGTATTGCTGTTGCTGGAACTCCATGACAGCCATCAAACATATTCTTCTCTCTGGTTTTCGACATGTGCACTGCAGTGTCTTCCTCTTGCAGGTGAGAGGTGCAGTATCATAGAATCATAGAATCAATCACCATGGTTGGAAAAGACCTCCAGGATCATCAAGTCCAACCTTTATCCCATCATCTCCCTAACCACTAGATCATTAGACCATGGCCTCAAGTGCTTCATCCACTCATTTTTTGAACACCTCCAGGGACGACGACTTCATGACTTCCTGGGCAGCCTGTTCCAGTGCCTAACCACCCTCTCAGTAAAGAAGTTCTTCCTAATATCCAATCTAAACTTCCCCTGATCTAACTTGAGGACATTTCCTCTTGTCCTATCATTAGTAATTTGGGAGAAGAGACCAATACCAGCCTCACTACAACCTCCTTTAGGTAGCTGTAGAGAGCAATTTGGTCTCCTCTCAGTCTCCTCCAGACTAAACAACCCCAGTTCCCTCAGCTGGTCTTCATAAGGCCTGTTTTCCAGACCTCTCACCAGCCTCATTGCCCTTCTCTGGACTCGCTCCAGCACCTCAGTGTCCTTCTTACACTATGGTGCCCAGAACTGGACACAGTACTCAAGGTGCGGTCTCACGAGTGCCGAGTACAGGGGCACGATCACCTCCCTACTCCTGCTGGTCACACCATTTCTGATACAGGCCAGGATGCTGTTGGCCTTCTTGGCCACCTGGGCACACTGCTGGCTCGTGTTCAGCTGCTGTCAACCAACACCCCCAGGTCCTTTTCCACCAGGCAGCTTTCCAGTCACTCTTCCCCAAGCCTGTAGTGTTGCATGGGGTTGTTGTGAATGAAGTGCATGACCCGGCACTTGCCCTTGTTAAACCTCATGCAATTGCCCTCAGCCCATCGCTCCAGCCTGTCCAAATCCCGCTGCAGAGCCTACCTGCCCTCAGGCAGATCGACACTCCCACTCAATTTCGTGTCATCTGCAAATTTACTGAGGGTGCATTCGATCCCCTCATCCAGGTCATTGATAAAGACATTAAACAAGACTGGCCCCAAGACCGAGCCCTGAGGGACACTGCTTGTGACCGGTCTCCACCTGGATTTAACTCCATTCACCACAGCTCTCTGGGCTCGGCCATCCAGCCAGTTTTTAACCCAGTGCAGAGTCCACCTGTCTAAGCCATGAGCCGCCAGCTCCTCCAGCAGAATGCTGTGGGAAACAGTGTCAGATGTCTTACTGAAGTCCAGGTAGACAACATCCACTGCTTTTCCCTCATCCACTAGGTGGGTCACCTGATCATAGAAGGAGATCAGGTTGGTTAAATAGGACTTGCCCTTCATGAACCCATGCTGGGTGGACCTGATCTCCCTATTGTCCTGCACTTCCCGCATGATCTCCCCCAAGATGAACCTTTCCATAATCTTCCCTGGTACCAAGGTCAGGCTGACAGGCCTGTAGTTCCCCAGATCCTCCTTCCTGCCCTTCTTGTAGACAGGTGTCACACTGGCAAGTCTCCAGTCACCCGGGACCTCACCCGATAACCAGGACTGCTGAGAGATGATGGAGAGCAGCTTGGCAAGTTCCTCCGCCAGCTCCCTCAGCACTCTCAGGTGGATCTCATCTGGCCCCATAGACTTGTGGGTGTCTAATTGACTTAGCAGGTCCTTCACTGCTATTTCCTGGATTATAGTAGGTCCTATAGCCTCTGAAAAGAGAGAACCACAATTTTTTCTCCCCAAATTTTGAAAGTGATCTGAAGATACTAAGATCACACAAATGTAACCTTCTTCAACACGCTGCTTTAGTTTTAAGTGGCTTTTCTATGATGAGATAATGCTGTGCTAGCACTCAAACACAGAAGAAGATGAGTATGTTTTTGATATAGCTGTTTTTTAAAAGTAGCCTGTAATTTTTCCTATTCTAAAAGCATGCATTAAACCCTCTCAAATTGAGCATATTTTTGAGGTGACATTTTCAACTATTCAATCAGCTGGAAAGATGTTTTTAATGGAACTTTAGTCTAAGTCATAGTTTTACAACACGTGGGAACAATGCATTGTATTAATAAATAACTGCTGCCATTGCTTCATCTGGTAGTGATTTATATGTAAAAGGTCTCTGTTCATGGTGCACTTTTCTAATTCTGTCCTGTTAGAGGGGAAAAAGAAGCGAAGTTTTGATTCAGAGTATAAAATGATCAATATTGTGCTTCCAGTTAGTGGTTTTAGTTTTGTATCACTTTGAAGTGCTGGGGTCTGAACCCCAAGCCCTGAATTAAGGTTGACATATGGGTGGTTCCCATGGCCCTTCAAAAGGAGGGGATGAGTTTGCCTTTTGGCTTTCCTCCAAGGTGTGGCCGGCCTTGCAGGGAAAGCCCTTGGGTGAACAAGCCCCAGGTGCCCTGCATTGGGTAAATGAGTGCCAGGTGTCCTGCTTTGGGCATAAAAGGTGGGACCACTTGCAGCAAGGGTGGAGTGTCTGTCTGTGAGGTGGATGCACTTTGCAGAGTTTCCCTGTTGAGGAAGGACCTCCTGACTCTCCCTGCAACTGGGCCCCAGTCAGGTCTGGCATTTGCGAACGTGGGCTTTGTAGGGAGACAATACGGGGCTACTTCTACCCTATATGCTCAGCCTATTGACTTGATTGTCTCCCATCTCTTCTATAGGAGACTTTGTTGCTTTGTTTATTCCACCTATTATTGGTTGTACTGTGTTGTTCCTGGGGTCACTGGGGTTGATGTCTGTTATGTGTGATCTGTTTGACTTGTTTGTACCCCCAGCGATCACCCACATACTGACATTTTTATGTACAATAGAATCTGGTTACTGGATTGTTTTGTTGCTGGCTATGTCCTTTGTGCTAGGCCTAGTGATTGGCAAAACACACTTTCCTCATTACTTGCTTTTAATGAGAAAGGGAAGATTTCGGTGAGAGTTTTGTCGTTTACTTTCGTGTCTTGTTTTCCCAGGCACAGATCCATGGGCCAGCCATGGCAGGCAGGCCATGAGTAGCCCCAAGTCAGCTGGGAATTTCAGTCAGGGCAGCTGACCCAAGCTGACTCACAGGTGTATACCATACCAGTAAATCATGCTCATTATAAAAGGAGGGAGTTCAGTAAGGGTGGAGTTTCTCTTCTTGGGACTTCTTCCGCTTGGCCTTCTGCTCCTGCTGCTGATCCTAAGGATAAGGCTGAGTATAAGCTCGTATACTTTACGTTGGTGATTGTATTATTTTTGTTATTTCATTGAATCTGTTCCTACTTCAACCCATGAGGCTTTTCTCTTTTTTCACCATTTCCCTTTCTCAGCTGGGGAGGGGTCATTGGATGGTAGAACAACTGGTACAGTTTAGCCCTGGGTACCAACTTGATGTAGACATTTGGTGAGTTAAACCTGTCAGGATTTGTTTTATGGATGGTAAATCTGGTCAAAGAATAGTGACTGCAGGCAGGTGGGAGAAGGTGATTTTCCACCCCCTCCACACCCCCCAAATTCTCCCACCTTCAGATTTTGGCACTGAGGGTCTTATGTTACTTTTTTTTTTTATCCTTCTCTCTGTTTTCTGTGTTATGCTGATGAAATAGAAAATAAACCAACAGGCAAGCTAAAGTCTGTGCTTCCTTGTGACCAGCCTCTGGTGTCTGGGAGGGACCAGGATGCACATCCAAAGGAAAACAGCATCTAAAAGTTCTCTTTCTTGTGGAACAGTGTTTTCCTGTATTTGACTTGCTTTTGACAGTTCCAGGAAAGGTCTAGTAGCAGTTGTTGCTGGCCCCCTGCAAGTTCTGAGGAAACCAAACATCCTGAGATACTTGGTAACACCTTGTTTTCTGGTAGCTGCAAGTGCTTCCATGCTTAATTTCAGAGTAACTTTATTGATGATAAAATATTTGCTTTGGAAGTCAGTAGGGAATATTTGTTTCATTTAGGACACCCACTAGAGGGACTAGTGATAATATTTTAATGTTGATGATGCTAAACAAATTGCATCAGTAGCATTCATGTAAATCTGGGGCACTAAGAAAGGATTTGGGTTCCTGCCTCTCCTGAAAGCCCTGAGGGTTTCTCAGTGCCCTGGAAACACTCAGGATAAGTGGTTTTGAAGAAAGGCTGATGCTTCCTTACTAACTTATGTAACTGTGTTGTTGAAAGACTGTACTGAAGAGCATTTTCAATGATAAAAAGAGCTTTAGTTGCTCTCAGGAATGACTTGGGGATAGAATGTAAATTTTTTGTTTTTTTAATGGGTAAAGTTGATAGGTAAAAGTGTTGTCCTAATCTTCAGAGGCAGCATTTTGAAGCTGACCTTCGAATGTAGGGTTATGTTGGCACTTAGATATTTGGTTTTTTCTCTCCAGGATTGAAATAATTTGTAGTTGGGAGGAAAAAAGTATATTTCAGGTGAAATATTTCTTTTATTTTAAATTTCATGTTTTAACAGACAGCTAAAAATGAAAAAGCTATGCTGCTTCCAAAGAGTGCTTAGACTGTTGAGGGATCTTAGGCATTGCAGTGCCTGAGTATGATGGTTATGTGTGCAGCCAGCCCTGTGCCAGAACTGCCAAACCACCCTGGGGTACCTACACTCTACATACAGTCAGGGGAAGAACTGATGCATCCAAACAGGATCTGTAAAAATCAGGGCACTGAATATGAACCACTTGGAGACAGTCATCTGGGCACTGCTGGTGGGAAGGCATATGAGTAGCTGTTACAGTACTTCTCTTTTCACTTGGTCAAAAATCTCATAGTAAACATCTTTGTGATGAGTTATTTTAGCAAACCAATCTTTATTTCACTTCTCTACTTCTTTCCCTTCCTTCCATCTTTTAGTAGTTTTGTGAAGTGCGGGTCTTGCATACCTGCCAATTTGAGTATTTTCTCTTCTTTCTCTCTTTATTATCCCAGCCCTCTGAAATATGATTTTATTATTATAATGCTGAACCTGAGTAATAGCAGTAAATGATTTCACAGGACAGACTACTTATTTAGGCAGCTCTTGTACAGCTAGCAGCTGGGGGGAACTGTGTAAGTAGTTATTTACTGGTATGGAACTCGCCCTTTAACCTGTTCAAATGATTGCCCTTCCCCTGTATACAGTTTCTCTTTCTCTCTTAGGATTTCTCAGACAGTGTGCAGGAAGGGTGAAGGGGATGTGGTGCTACTCATGCCGTGCTCAGCCTGGCAGATAGGGTGGCCATTCTGTCCGAATGCTGTACCCCACACTGGTTTCGGAACAATGCCAAACCCCTGAAATTTGAAGATAGCAGTCACAAAAGTAGGTGTGACAGATTTTCACAGGCAGTGAAAGGGGGAAAGTGAGAAAGTGCTTGCCCAAATATTTTTTGTGCTTAAATTCAGAAACTTTTATTCTGAGATATGGGGCAACTTCTGCAGTGTTACTGGTCTATTTCTAACCCTGTATCACAAGTTACTGGGTACTAAATGCCATAGATAGCAATAGTAAGTATTTCTTCATACCAAGGAACTTCACCACCCTGGTTAAAGATGGAAGCAGCAGTATCTTGCTGTTCACACTTGTTTCTTTGCAGAGTTTTAATCCCTCAGCTTTACTTCTGTCAGGGTTGAACATGGACCAGTCAGTAGACCTGCATGACGTTGCAGAACCATATACAAATCCAGACTGTCAAGGACCTTTGAAGACTGTATGGTCCAACCTTTTGTTGAAAGCAGGGCCTTAAACTGGATTATCCAGATCCCTGTCAAATCTCAATTATTTCCAGCAAGGGAGAGCCCATAGAACAACCTATTCCAATACTTAGTTTTTCTGACGGTGCAAATTTTTTCCTTATCCATGTGGAATTTGTTCTGAAACTGTTTGCACCCATTGCTTCTTTTCTGAAGGGAGTTCCTGCATCTCCTCTGTTACTATGTTTCGGGTGTTAGAAGAGTGTGCCTAGATCCCACCTGAGCTTTCCCTTCTCTGGGCTGAAAGGACTCAGTTCCTTCCACCTTTCTTCACTTGTCAAGTTCTCCAACCCTCTCATCTTGTGGTGGCTCTCCAGTGGATCCTCTCCAATGTTTTAGTGTCTCTGTTGAACTGGAGAGACCAAACCTAGACACAGTATTAGAGGTATATCCTAAGAAGTGCTAAATGGACTGGAATAATCACAGCTGTTGATTAGCTGGCTGTACTCTTGTTGATGTAGCCCATGGCAAGGTTTGCCTTCATTGCTGTGAGGATGCACTGCTGGCAAGCATTCAGGTTGCCATGCGTCAGGGCCTCCCAGGCTGCACCCTAGGCACTCACATGTTCCCTCTCCTGCTCCGTGGGATTACTGCATCCCAGGTGCAGGATCTGACACTTACCTTTGTTAAATCTCATGCAGGTCTTATTGACCTATTCTTTCAGGCTGTTGAGGCATCTATGTGAGGTGGCTCTTTCCTCTGGCTGGTCTGTTGACTCTTCCAGTGTGGTGTCATTTGTGTATTTTCTAACATATGAGTTGCACATCACAGTCTAGTAGATGCATATATACCCTGGCAGGAGGGTGTCTGGGTTGCTCACAGGTAAAGGTTCAGTTGTCTGAGTGAACAGGCAATACCTAATTGGGTCAGATGAGATGTATCGGGTAATATTCAAGCATGAGCTTAATGGCCAACTTCCCTGAGAAATGGGAGAATGAAGATAGCATTGTAATGGAGGTATAAGTAGCCAAATAGATATTTTCTTTTCAAATCTGATCTAAAGTGACTCAATTTTACAACCCCAAAACACCACTTGATAACACTGCCTTGGAGAATAAACTGTATTATTGTTGCTTTTGAAAAAAAGTACAACTGGATGCCATTTTCCAGGTGTCTTTGTCAATGTACATAACATCATTCCTGTGTCAAAGACTTAGAAAAGGACAGAACATGATAGGTGGGAAACCAGCACTTAGGCATAGTTATAATTTGAAGACGTGGAAAAAATAGAAGTCACTGACATGAATTATGTGCCCAGAGCAGTCTTGTTAAGTGAAAACTGATTTTTTAAAAAAGGATCCCATAACTGAACATATGTCTTTGCAATTAAATCTAAATTTTGACACAAAAAGTGAAGCATTCTGGAGTTAAATGGCATAATAGCATTAAAAATGTTACTTTTCACACAGAAGGGAATAAGAGAAAATGAGTCTATATATTTAAGGCTGCTTGTGTCAGTAATTGTTCCCTGATTGTGAACCCAGCCTGAGCTGAAGGGACTGTAATCCAAGTGTCAGCTCTGTGTTTTGTCAGAACTACTGTCTGTTTTCAAGGGTGGAATCCTTTTTGGAGTGTATCTAGTGTGTCCTCATTACAGACTGAGCACACCTTGTCAAGCTGAATAAATGCTACATGTACCATAAGCACAGGCTGCTGTTAATGTATGGCATCTTGAAATATTTACTGTTTCCATTGCAGATAGATAGCCTGGATATTCTCAGGTTTTTTTTTTTCTCAGTGTGGATGATGTGTGTGGACAGCAAGCAGGCTGTTGTATTGCCAGATGGCATCCAACTCCCTACTTTCTTATCAGTACAAGAAGACTATAACTTTGATGAAAGAAACTGGTTATAAAGAAAGAGAATTATTATGTATTTGGTGAAATAAAACAAGATTAAATGCTATACAAACATGTCATAGTTATTGAACTAATGATGCAATAAAATCTCTCTGATAAATCTTTGGAGAGGGAGAAGAGGGAGTTCCTGGTACGTCAGAAATTTAATATGGAATGAGAAGCACTGATATCTAGTAATTGTTCTGCAGCCATCTGTGCATAAGCTATATTTTTAAACATGAATTTATTTGCTGTGGGACTAGTCAGGCACGAAAACACTCCCTCTCATCTATTTTCAGAACAAAACCATGAGACTTATCAAATGTTTAACACTGATGCTTTGTGCTTAAACTAAAAATTCCTGCTGTCGATGCTTTCTTCTTTCCCAGCAGATTTCGTTGCTGTTTTCCACTTCTCCTTCTGGAGGAATGTTTTAAAGGTTTTTGGTTGCTTTAAGAGGCTTGCTGTTCTAACAATAATTAGTTAGTCATGGTCTCCTTGAAGTTTTCAATGCTTTTGAATAAAAGTGGATTTGAAGCCGGTAGGAGATGAAAAACTCTTGATACATGTGATGATTTTGATGAAGAAAAAAATGCAGTCTGAATTACCGAGTGTATTTGTGAGGGTTCAAATAGGCCAGCAGCTTGCAAAACTTTCTTCCTTCAGGCACAGACTGCTCCTCTTTCTCCCCCAGGTTTCTCTGCAGCCCTTCATAATGCTTCTCTCTGCTTGCTGGGTCTTTGTAAAGACTTTCCAAAGCCTTCCTGCCAGAGCAGCCTCCTGCCCAGCCGGAGGACCTGGACGGCACAGGTACATTGCAGCATCTCTGCTTGGAAACACACATAATGTTTTTGCCTTTAGCACAAAAATATGTCCTCCCTGATGCTACAGTTCCTTTCCAGAGGAACTTCAGAGGCCTGGTTCTCACCTCATATGAGCCAATACGTTTAAAATAAACCTGTTATGGCTGCTGGTATCTTATCTGTTATGCCACGAGACTGAAGTTTTGAGTTTGTAGAATGCAACAGTAAAATTCTGCCAAATACCAGTTGATATGTATCAGCTGTCTTAATTTATGACTAGACCATTTTTTAAGGCATAGCAAAATACCCCACAGACAGTAGTGAAAGGCGTCAACTGCTGTGTGTGGTGATGAGATAAATATATCCTAGATACACGTTAGATCTTTTTCTCTATCTCCTTTTGTCTCCAACAGTGCTTTAAATAATGGCAACAAAGTGACAAAAACGAATTTTCCCAGAGGAGTACTAAAAAAAATTGTCAGATCTGTCAAATTACCATTGCCTTTCATACTGAAAGAAGAAATCTCAGGCTTAAAACTCCTGATTGATGTTGCTTCTAAATAACTTTTCTTTTCTGACTTTGGCTGTAAGAAGATAACCCTGAAGGATATGAACAGGTATGCCGAAGGAGCACATTTCTCAAGCACACATTTGCACTGCTTTTCAAGCTGTTTCAGGTTGTTTTACCTTGTTTCTGGTGGAGGAAGAGGATGATGATGGGGTTGTCTGTGCTGGCTTTTTAAGTCTTGCAGACTACTGCAGCTTTCACTAGTGACTAACATGTGCTGAGCAACACTGGGAAGAATATTCTTGTGCAATGAGAGAATAAGTACTGTCTGATCTTTCAGCCCGAATGCAAAGAAAATGTTTATGCAGAAGAATGGATTTTCTACCAGAAAGGCTTTAATGATGATGCATTTATAGTCGCAAATTCCCAATCTCTAGAGATAAAGTAATTATGTCCTTTGTAATTGTGATTGATTTTTTTTTTTTCTTGACTCATGTAGATATAACACAAGTGAGATGAGGATTAGGTGTGCTACAGTCTTTCTTTACTGCCTGATCCCCTTGCAATGAGTAGTAATATATAACACAGGAGACCTACAGCTTTCTTCTGTGTTTACTGGCTGTAGCTCAATCCCTGCTGCTTTGTAGATCATTCCCAGAATAAATGAAGTGCCTTAAACTGGATGTGTATCTGACCAGGTCTAGATGTTTTGTTTGGTTTTTTTTTCTTTTCTTTTGGGGAGAGTAAAAGGCTGGCGAGGCACCTGAAAGGCAGTATAAATAACCATTCTGAAAGGAAAAAAGGTCACTGACTTTTTTTGTGTACAAATAAGATTTTAATACAGGATGTTGCAGGCTGCATGCTTCACAACTTGATGTCTTGATTCAATTTCAAAAGCTGAACAAGAACACCTTTTGCCTAATGCAGTTTGTCCTGTGCAACTTAAGTGGTTTTGGTGGTTACTCTTGACGTGCCCAAGTGTTACTTAGAGGATAGCTAATACAATAGTTCTTGCTCAAGGGTTTTTGTGAGCTAGTAATATAAGCTTGTATGCAAATAGAAGTAAGTGGAAGCAGACTGTCTGGCTTTCTGTATTGCACTTGGAAAGAGTTGTGTGCATAGCACCAGCATGTCTGGCTCAAGCTCACCGCTTGCGAGGACTCGGGGTACAGTTCACACTGAGAGCATAAGAAAGCACAATTGAATTGTGCTGCACAGCACTGCCCATAGCTTGTATTTTTAGTTTGTGATTGATAATTTGACTGCAAAGCTAAATTCAGTTACCTTGGAGGAGTTTGCTGGCAGTACTCGGGGCTAGATCAGCTAATGCCAGATGTGGAGTGTGCATAGTTTGTTGTTCTGTTAGGACTGCACTGGCTCATCATGGGATGAGAGCTAGCTCGGTCCTATGAGGTTGTTAATGAGGTCAGACTAAGAAGGGATGGAAAATGAAGATTTTTGATTTGTGCAGTTTTAGATGTTAAATCCAAAGGAATTCTGGAGTCTGTCCAGAAGACAAAAATGGCTTACCAGAGACTTAATAGGCTACCTACAGTTAAACTGGGGTATTGCCATATACTGATTAGAAACATAAAAATCTTGTCTCTGTTCACTGAAGTCATCCATTATTGTCATCTTCCTCAATAGTGTCTTGAATAAAAGAAATCAGTATTAAAGAATGAAAAAAAATATATTACAGTACTACATCTCCTGTTTTCTGTTAGACACATTTGAGGAGGGAAGGATGTTAACAGTTAGGTAGATCAGACAATGATTTATTTTAATACTTTGGCAATGAAAGGAGTGACATACCTCCTTTCGTAGAAGGTGAAGACATGCCTCAGACTTACTCCCCTCACCCGTGTGAGCTGAAGTTGGGCTTCCCATTACATGTCTGTTAAATGTCATATGGAAGAGGTGCTGTGTCCTGCTGTATGGGAACACAGCTGTTTGTTCCCTATGTAGAAGACTGGATGGTGATCAGAGGGGATGAGACTTTCTGGGCATGGAAGGTGAGCTCTCAGTGGAGAGCTGACTACTACCTAAGGGCTTTGTAGCTGCTAACATCTGAGATTTAAATTAGGAAGGAGTAAATAGTATTGTAATAGGGACTTTTAAAGGTGTTGACAGGTTGGATATCCCACTTCACCACCTGAACAGATAGCTCAACTTAGTCATCAAACCATGGGAGAACCCCTCTCCAGAGCAAGGTATGAATTTCCTGTCAACTTAACTGATTCCTTATTAACAAAGCAAGTCTGGAAAACTTACTTAAAGGAGAGAGGCTGAAAGTTGATTGGTATTATCAAATCTCATTGAAAAAAATAAGGTGAAGTCTATTTTATTAAATATTGATAAAATGATCACAGAAGACTTTTTTTACCCTGTATTCAAAGGCGGCATGAACATGATTTTTGGAGACATAAATTAACTGAGAGACACATTTAGTGAAAGCTGTGGTAGAGTCTACACTAATACTTTTAAAACTACTGGCCATCTCTTCAAAGACAAATACCATCTAATCCAGAAGCTGCAGATTTATTTAGTAATCAGACATGGATTATGCAGGAAGGAAGACAGTTACCAGTGCATAGTGTCAGGGATTAGTCCTGGGCACTGTGGATTGACTGTGGTACTATTACATTCTTTGGAAGGTCCTTGACAGCTGCTGATGCCAAGTAATGCTCTCCCAAACAATTCTTGAGCAAGGGCCAGAGGCTAGCTTGGGCCAGGGGCCACTCTCCGTAGGCGGTTCAGATGGGGCTACCTTGCTTTGGAAGGTAGGAGAGATCAAGAGTATAAATGCAGACTGCTCTGTGTTAATTGACCTTACTAGCAGAGGGTGCTCCTGTGCATGTTTGATCTAGTAATATTTGAAAACAGCTGACTTTCTGCCAGTTTTCCGTGTGTAACACCAAAAGCTTCACTGGGTTTTGCAGAACTTCTGGGAAGAGACAAGCGTCTCTTCTGTCAGGATGCTGGAGCCAAGTGTATGTTCACTTTTATCTTGAATAATATAAATTATCCAATTATTATTATCAAGTAATATGAACAAACCATAATGTAAATTTCATGACATTATAATTCCATAAGTTTTCTCTTACATATGGGAAATGCTTCAAGAGTTGCTGTTTCTAACCGCAAACCAGTGCATGTTCTTTTGCTCATTTCTTTGTTCTGGTGTTACACCTGCACTGCAATCTTTAGGGAATTGCTTCCTCCCCTCAAGCAGCTTATTGAAATGCTGTGTTGTGGCTTCTAAAATATTGCAGTATTTGGGTAAAAAATGTATCTCATCAGGAAATAGTTTTGCTACCAGTGAGTTGCAGCTGGTTTCCCAGGGTTAAGCATTAATATTTCTCTGTATGAACAGATGTGAAAATGATGTTTGTTAATAGAGATTGTGTACATGATTTGACACACACAAATTCTGAGGAAATGTGAAGACTGGCTGCTTTTGCCATTGACCTTTTTCGCTGTTTTTGTTCTTGACTTTGGTGCCAAGGCTTCATTTGGTGCTTCTGCAGACGAGATGTAAATCAGGTGCCCTTCTTGTGCCCTATCCTTGTGAATCATTGTAGTATATACTCATTTTTTCCCCCTGCTTTTCATTCATCAGCTAAAAGAGATTTGTTGAAAGAGGAAATCTAAATATTCTGAAATACTGATCAGTTTAAACATCTCTCGCTTCTCTGTTGAAAGATTCGGTGTATTTTGCTAAACTTTCAGTAGCCCATCTGTCTGTAACATACCAGGTTTTCATATCCAGAAATAAATTTAATATAGGGCACTTATAAGAAATTCTACTTGGATTTCCTTCTGAAGTGTGAGTCAATTCTTTATTTGTCCTTCAGTTTCCTTACTCTTCAAGGAAATTTTTTTGTGCGTGTTATCTTTTCTGGTATTTATGAGAATTAAATAGATTCTAGGGTGCCTTCATGATGAAAATATCATGCGGATGATTATTAATTGGCAGTTAAGGTAGTGATAACTTCTAGTCTGCCTGACTAGACTCGTATGCCTGACTGATGTTCTTTGGAACAATATGTGATATGAATGTTTGTCTATATAGTTTCCACATCATTTCATTTTTGTGCAACCTGAAAGTTATCTGAGAGACACAAAGAAATGATAGTCGGTATCCAGGCAAAAAAAGACATGCATCGAATGCATCCTTTTAGGTGAGAAAATATTGAAAGGATATCATGCCAAAGATGATTAGCAAGGTCATTTCACTGTGTGTCCACAAATATATGAGGCCATTTGGTGTAGAACAAATAGGCAGCTGTCTTAAAGCATCTCCAGGCTGTGGGAGCAGCAAGCCCAGCAGCGTCTGGCTCATATAGAAGTAGTATCCTTCAATCAGCTACTTGAGTGTTTTGTATTATTATCTATGAAGTGGGTGATCAGCGCATATGAACGTGTACTCTGAGGAGCAAAACTGTAACGATAATTATTGCTTTCATAGATCTGTGATTTCTGTAATTGGATATTTCATCTGAAGTATAAGAAACCCTAAACTGTAGAAAGTCTGTGCCTCTCCCATAGGAGAGGCAGGCATTGGGCTAGGAGGAAGGATGATGTAGCTGTTGAACTACATTTCCTTCCCTTCCATTCATTGCTACTGTAGTTTTAAAAAAAATATAGAGAATTTTAAAGAGGAAAAAACAATTGTGTTGAGTGGATTTTTCACAACTGATGATAACAGAAATCTGGCAGTTGACGGCATGCCGGCATTTTTAATTGATCTTCTAGCACCAGGTGCACAGCCTCCAGTTGACAAGTTGAGTGGTTGCCAAGAAATACAGCTGGAAGGTACCTGCTGTTACAGTGCTGCATGTGCAAAACCAGATGGGGACATGTGCTCTTGGAAATGAGTGTCTCTGAGCCCACTCATTAATTTACTCCTAGCCACTACAGGCAACTTCTGGGTGGCATCTCGCTGTTTGCAAGTCTGGCTACTGCCAATTCCACTTTTTTCTTCTCTGTGGTTGTGTCTTGGTTGCTTGTTGCCTGTCAAATTCAATGGGAGATGAGTTAGGCTAACCCTTTTAAAAACTCAGGTTCTTGTCAGAATGGGACAGTTCTGAGAGAGAAAATGTCATCTATCCATACTTTGCTATCATTTGACTTTTCCAGAAAGCCCCAAGGCATGTCTACTTATCACCTGCAAAATCCTAATTATAGGGCTTTTAATACTCAGCGAGTTATTCTAACAGTGCACACATTCACCAAACAATTAGAAATGTTTTGTGAAAATCCTTTGTTCATAAAAATTATTCTAACAGTCCTTGTCAAATTAAAAAAAAACCTTACTACATATTGCAAATATGGCAATGTGATTGAAGTCCCTTCTAGAAATGTAATAGGGAAGACCCATGTATGCTTTATTGTGGTATCTGCATTTTAACATACAGTATTTTTTACCATCAGTTGTTAACTTGAGAAACTCTTAATAACATGCAACTTTGCAAAATGTAAATTTTGGATGCTGCTAAACTTTGAAAACAATTATATGAAGTGCAAGTTTAGATCTTTCCATTCTACTAATCTCAGAACACATCCAAAAATGTAGATTAGTTATGCATGCAAACATTGGTTAACTACTACGGTTAGTAGGGTCTGTGCATTTAACTGTCACTATTGCCTTACTTGGGTTTACAGTGTTAAAGAAGTGCCTGACATGCCAAACAGATGTTTTGGGGGATGGATGAGGAAACTCCTTGACTTTCATGAAATCACTCTGATGCTATCAGTAAACAACACAAAGTGATGCTGTGCAGCTATTTGATAGATTTGGGCTTGTGTAATTCAGCATTTCTTTCATTTGAACTGAGTGTGCCAGTTTGCTTGAGCTTCTATTTCATTTTATGTACCTGTACCATTTTAATTGCCTTAATGGTCTAGTGCAACATCCTGGACAGAAACATGCAGTGGAACGGTGTCTTGTCTTGCATAGGTTTGACAAAGCTTGAACTTAAAACAATTTTTAATCAAATATGATCAAACTTTGATCTGTCTTTTGGATTAGGTTTTTGTATTGACTTCAACTAGAAAAAAAAGCATAGAAGTTGGCAGCTGAAGGTGTCAATGACTGAATAATTGATAATCCATGATTCAGACTATTACTGAGATTCAGAATTAATTACAAGCATTAAGTATTTAGTCCAGTTTTGTAATAGAAATCTATCTGTGTCAGAATGTGTGTGTATATGCCTGTGGTGTAAGTGTGGATACAGATACAGGTATCTCAGTACCTTGTCCTGATGTTCCTCTTGTGTTCCTACTATGGTACTGTGAAATAAATGTATGCTTGTCCTTGCCTGGGTAGTGTGAGTCCTTTAGATAACATGGAATGTTCCACAAAGAGGGATCTTCTAACACCGTAAACCCACAAAGCAATGTCTTCCTCTAACCCACAGATGCAAAAGGACAGACACCAGGTGAACACAAGGTTATCAGGGACAGGCTGCTTTTCTTACTTGCCTCTCCTCAGGCCATGCAATAGCAACCTCCAGTTGTGTTCCAGATGGGGAAAGCAGTAAAATCCAGAGATTCGTGCTGTACCCTCTCGTTCACCCACTGACAGCTCTCTCCTTTGGTTAGTGTTGGTTTTCCTTGGGATTCACAGCTTCCAGAGCAGACAGATGTGAGGAAGGATTGCATTGTGAAGGAGGCTGAGGTACAGACTTAGTTTTGAACTCAAAAAGCCTGATACAGGTCTAATACCTTTCTGCTGTGGTTTCCCATCTAAAAAAAACCCAAACATTATTATCTTTCTTTTCTTTATTTGCTTGGTTTAGAGGGATTTATGTATCCTTACAGAATTGTGTGCCTGGTTTTTATTATTTGAGAAACAGACAGCTACCTCTCTGTATGTAGTAGAGTTGGTTATATGACTCACAAGCAGTCCCTGGAGTCCCAGCTTTGCTGTTCCATGACTGCATTGTGCTGCACTGCCTTCGTCACTGGGGGACTTGAAGCCACATGGCAAATGGTCCCAGAATCTCCCATACTTCTTTCTACAAGCCTTCTGCAAGGTATATGGCAAGCATCCAATCTGGGGTGAAATGAAATATGCCACCCATTTTCTCCAGTGTCTTCTCAAATAGGGGCTGTGCAGTCTTGCAAGGTGCTGCGTGCCTTCTGATCCTCGTGAGGCTGATGGACGCTGTGAGCACTTGGGAGTACTGAGATATGGGTGGCATCAAGTCAGATCCACTTCATGAAGCATATGGGAAAGAGGCCAGCAGATTGCTGCAGATGCATACCAAAATCTTTTTTTTTTTTCCACTTTGAATTTCTTATCAGTTTCCAATTTCAATTAAAGATCAGTGCTTCAGGGGAAGCTCCAAGTTTCTCATGCCTTTGGCATTGGTTCAATAAACTGACATAGACTCTGATTCTTGCTGTGCAAAAATTATATCCACAGACTGGCAGTCTATACATCCTTTGGCTGTGCGCCAGTCCAGAACTTGGTTTGGGAATCTTTGCAGGATTCAGAGTGCTACTGTTTGGAAATCAATTGGGAAGTCATTATCAGGTACTGTGATAATCATACTCCCTTTGGTAGTTTTTAGCTAAGCTTTTAAACTTGTATGAAATCAGTGTGGGCCCTACCATGTTATTGGTGATATTTATACTACTACCTTCATCTGTAATCCTTACCTGAGCCTGGTTCCTACTGCATTCAGGTTTGCACAATGATATATGGGACTGGACTGCTGGCTTTGCAACACTCACCAGTGAAAATCCCAGTGTCACCATCACCTGTAATGACACCTCTTGTCAGTCTCTTTGTGCTGTTCTGTTGTCTCCGGTGTTAATTGCAGAACACCTCATCCTTGTGTTGAATAAAACAGATCTGCGATAACTCTGAGCTCAACTTCAATGAGCATCTCTGTTTTCCATAGCAGGAAATCTGTGTCCCTGGTTCCTAATATGTGTATGTGCATAGCGTAGACATCTGTCAACTGTGTATTCATTATCTCACTGCTTCACATCTGTCAGGCAGATCTAATTACGTAAGCGTGCTTCCAGTGCCAGCAAGACTTTCTGTGTATGCAAAATGCATCAAACTCCAAATGTAGTTTTGGTAATCAGAAAATTGCGGAGAATGAACTAGGGGGAAAGCAGGAGGTAAACAGTGTTTGTTAGTATTTCCAGGTTTGTTGCCCCAAAGACTGTTTTTCCAGGTTTTTGGAAGTGCTTGCAAATATCCAGTTGTGCAAACAGAGGATGCTGGAGACCATCGGACAGTTGGAAGCATTTCACTACTGATTATCTGTTATTTCCTTTTGGTAATTCTTTAAAGAAACGCAGCTTAATCTTAGAAGTTTCTTCTATTAATCATTAAATGTTCTGTACCTTTTTGAAGCCTGAATTGTAGGCATGGCTTTGCATTTTACACTTCACAGCTCAGCGTTCTTACAAACCATCATTAATGTGCAAGGTCATGCTCAGTCTCCAGAAGCCTTTTCCAGATGGCATGAAAGTGCAAACAGGCTTTGCTAACTCACAGGGAAATACACTGCAGGAATGAGGCTCCCCCCTCTTGAATCACCTTTGACTGAAAACATGGTATGAGAAACTTTAGCATCTGAGTGAGCAATAATCACTGTAGGATCACCTGGGGAGTGCGATGGAAACATGCCAGCACACACATGTTGCACGTGGTGGGCAGTGATGCAGAAGTGGCTCTTGGCACCTTCATCAAGCTCCCTGCTGCTAGGGGTGGCCAGTGACACTTGCCCCTGGTGCAAGTCAGAGCAGTCTGGGACCACTCTAGCTTGTAGCAGGTAGGTAATGCAATGCCTTGATTTCCTATTAAGTTAACTTCTACCGTGAACTGTGAAAAGAAGAAAATGCAGCCCTGAATGTTTGAGGAAGCAAAAGAACTGAAAAGACTTGAATGCTGAGCTCCCAGGTGGATTTTCCCTGCTTTGAATATCTGCCTGTGCTCAGCGTTATCGCTTTGGACCTTGAATCCTTGCAGTAAAGCGTTTCAGAGTAGCAGTCACAGATAAGGAATGACCCAGACCTGTAGAGAATAAGAAGGCAGACAGACTGTTTGTATTAGGAGCTTCTGGAAAAGAGTTTGTGTTATCAGTCATAGACTAATTTAACTCTGCAGAAGTCCAACCATTTGCATAGGTGCAATAATGACATAATGGGAAGGATCAGTCCTAGACTGACTGGTATTCATGCTGATTTAAATACCTTCCTTGACTCTGCTTCTATGTGAGCAAGACTAATGAAATGTGGCACCTTTTTACATTAAGTTTATTTGAAGTCCTGGTGATGGGGATTTTGTGTGGCGAACAGTAACTCAAGTATAGATGTTCTGAAACTATTTTGTAAAACTAGATTTAAGATCTAGAACTGCCAGGCGTTTGAGTTCAGGAAAAAAGGATTTTGTGACAGCTTATTATAGTGCAATCTAATGACCTTCCCAAACTAGATAGCAATTCAGTGTTTGGCACAGGAACTTAATTAAACAGATTTTCCCAGTGGATCAGTCATGAAAATGTTGCTAATATCCAGCAGGCACATCTCTTCAAAAGAGAAAATTTCATCTGGCACATTCGTACCAAAAAAATCTCTCCTTTCAGCCAGGACTGGGGACTGGAAGAGCAGAGGCGTCTCCTGACACAGTAGTAGTGTTATGTACAGTGCTGTGCCAGGAGCCCAACCAGTGTAGCCTATGGTGAACTGGCTTGGGTCTGAGGTTTATGTCTACTGTCTTGTGGTATGGGGCATAGTATTTCACAGTGTTGTTTTTAAAGTTCTAGCAGCTGAATTAATGTTATTGCAAGAAAAATTAATCTGTAATTGTGATTTATTTTTTAAATTATAAGATTTGAAGTATGAAAATGGGACTAGGACTTAAAACCATTACCTGAACCACAGACTAAGACCTGTACTCCTTTCATAAATTTTACCATCTCCAAATGTTCCTGCTTTCCAGAGCTCTGAATTTTTATGTCCAAAAAAAATCTTGATGAGCCTTGAAAAATGAGAGTTTAGCACTACTACTGATTTTCTCACTTAAATCTCAGTGGGCAGAGTTCTGGCTCCCAAATACATGTAGGGTCATGCTTTCCACCCCTGCCTTGTTTATTATAGCACAAAGATAATTTCACTAAAATGTCCACTTGACAAAAAGCTCAGAAACATTGAATGTCCAAAAGGAAGCAAAGCTGTGGAGCAAGACTGTTCACAGCCCACCTTTATCATAGTCCCTGGGAACTCCTGTCCTTCTCTTCCCTGCCTCTGTCTGCTACAAGGCTCTTCTGAAAGTCCATAGGGGCTTTTAAAAATAGCTCAGTGCTCCTGAATGGTTCTGTGTACATCAGGAGAAGATGACCCATCTTCAGCTGTGATTTTTAAGTGTGCAATGTATTATTAGGTAATTTCAGGATAAATTTAACAGGCTCTTGAAATCAGTTTAAGTAGCTCAAATAGTTGCAGCTATCTAAGGTGTTTTGATGTGTCTCTGCTTCTTGTGTGTCTTTGTGAGGTTCAAAGGCTTAAAATCTAGACCCCAAATGTTTGTTGTAGGAGAAGCCATGTGTTGTACATATGCTCATGCTTTTATGCTTGCAGCTGCAGGCCTGTGTAAACTGCTATTTCTTGAAGTCTCCCATTCATGGTGATGGTAGTAGATTATACATTTCCTTTCTGGATGGCTAATTGATGTCATCCGAATTCTGAACAGTTAATTTCTAGGTAATCTTGAGGCAGCTGTAACATTTATAACCAAAGAAACACTCTTTGCTTGAATAAATGCCCTATATGCTCTTTTCTGTTTTACTGAGCTAACTGGGGAAAGGCAGATGTTTAGTACTCTGACACTGTTCTCTCGTGGGGTTCATCTGGTCCCTGCTGAAATCAAGAGGATTCTGCTTAATTTGCAAAAATGGGAGATTAAAATAATTTATACGGGAGGAGGTAAGAGAGCCAGTCAACCCAATATTTCTTTGGCAGAGCTCTTCTCTCACAGCAGTTGCTCTTCCAGTACAAGTGGGAAAGGAGTCGTGCTGTCAGAGCAGGTAAGGGATGCTGACAGCCTTCATGGGCACTTGTAGTGTCTGGGCTTAGTGCTTGGATCTCCACTGCTGCTTCAGCCTAGGGAAGCAGACCTCTAATCAGAGACTTCAGCAGCCTGTTTCTTTTGACAGATGATTTGCTTCAGTGGAGCAGCTGCATCATTGCAAGTGAAAGAAAAGATTAACAGAAATGTGTGCATATTTAATGTTTAGATTTAATTTTGAAGTTTTAAAAAATGTGTATTTTTCATGAACCTTGCTTGTATGCTGTCTGTCATCAGATTCCTCTCTTTATTTCAGGCTGTCCTTTTGACAACAGTGAAATATCTGCTTTTTCTCTGGCTTAGCAGACCAGCATATTTTTCTTTTCTCTGTCTATCAATATTGTCACGGAATAAACAGGAAACAAGAAAG
The DNA here is from genome assembly GCA_028020825.1 of Podargus strigoides. Taxonomy (NCBI): domain Eukaryota; kingdom Metazoa; phylum Chordata; class Aves; order Caprimulgiformes; family Podargidae; genus Podargus; species Podargus strigoides. Next base: position 8,430,030 of record CM051623.1, on the reverse strand, counting down.
GGGCCAAGCTGTCAGGTGTACTTTCTTCTAGCAGGTAGTTTCACTCCTGTTTTTTCCAGCACTACAGCTGAGAGATATGCCTGGTAGCTGTTCCTTTCTTTAGCTGTCCTGGCAGGAATGAGTTGCTGTGAATCCAAGGAACAGACTAATTCTCTTCAGCTCACAGTTTAAAAGCTAGGTGCCCAGTTTGAGTTGTCATCTGAACTCTGTCCCTTGGCTAGGCACAAAAAGGAGATTTCAAGGGCAATGCACTGCATGTTGGAGGGGGAGGGGGAATTTTCTATACACATCTCTTTACTGAAAACCAGCTGAATGACTGATATTCTTGGATTAGAGGTTTAATTTCTTATCAGGCTAGGATTAAGCAAGGTTCTGCTCAGGAGCCAGCATCACAGGATGCAGAATGGTGGGGGCTGGAAGGGACCTCTGGAGATCTAGTCTAGCCCCCCTGGCAGAGCAGGGTCACCCAGAGCAGGTTGCACAGGATGGCATCCAGGAGGGCTTTAAATGTCTCCAGAGATGGAGACTCCACCACCTCTCTGGACAGCCTGGTCCAGTGCTCTGTCACCCTCAAAGGGAAGAAATTTTTCCTTGTGTTCAGATGGAAAATGTTCTTCTGGAAATGGAAGTGTTCAGTTATTTCAGTCCTCAAGTGAAGCCTTGTTAGACTAGGTCTGTCCTAGCTGAAAACAAAAGAGAAACAAGTGAGACTACTTCATTTACCTCATTAGTGGAAAAATAAGCATTATGTCAAAGAGTGATAGAACAAAGAAATGTTTATGATTTGCAGTTCGAGTTTCTCTTGAACTTGCACCACCAACTTCATCAGTGCAATCAAAATAGAAGTTTGTGTAAACTCATCAACAACAGCATCACAAAAATCCCTGCAGTTCAATGCTCTTAGCCTTGCCCTCTCCTTATCTAAATTGGGGAATTAGTATTCAATTACTACCATTATTTTTTGGCATCGATACACTTCAGCAATGCTTGTACTTTCAAACATACACTGTTAGAGATGAGAAATCCAGTGAGCAAGATTTTTTTTTTTTCCAGAAGTTTTCTTACTGCACAAATAAAACAATTTCAGGCAATACTGAGATGTTAAACTGCTACTTTAATACAGTGTAAGGATTGGATTTCCTGACTGGGATACCTGCAAGAAAGGAGATTGTTTGAGGCTGAGAAAATATGTAAGAGATGAAAATATTAAATCTGCTAGGCTGCTGTATGGAACTCTGGAGATAATTTCATCCTAATGCATGAAGGCCTTGGCTGGGAAGACACAAAACTCAGTCAAATTCAGTCAGATCAGCAGACTTCCACATGCCAAGGGAGTGCTATGAGACAGGACAACAGGGATGGATTTAAAGTACAGCCCTCATGTCTCTGGCAGCTAAGTGGTGCTCTCTCTGTGTGCTCTTATGGTGGAGGTTTGGGTCCAGGCCACCTTAGAGGTGAAGGGACAAATGCCAAGTTCAACTCTAGACTTAGTTTTCTTTCTGCACTTCTTGGATGTCAGCATTTGGTTTCAGCTCAAACTTTTTCTCCCAATAGAAGACACTGCAGGAATTAGTGGTTACAATGCAGTCATGAAGGTCCTAAGAAAGGCTTGTATGAACAGGTGAAAAGAAAAAAAAAAAAGTGGAAAGGATTTCTGAGCACACAAGTCCTTCTTTCAATCTCAAAGCCACAAATTTTTATCTAAGCTATTATAGGATAAGTTGCTTTGGGAATAATTTACTTATGGCAGGAGAGCTGTGGACATAACACTCTTGCTTTACACCAGTGCCAGGTACCAGTGGAAGAAGGGAAGTCTCAAGGCCAGTGGGGTAAAAGAAGAGATTAAGTTTTTAAGCAGAGATCTGTACAAGCAGAGGTGCAGATGTGCCATAGTGTAACAAGTATTTACACAATGAAGGTTTTAATTTGGTTCCCTGATATGCTGCACATCTCTGTTGTGCAGCACAAGAATACTTAATCGGTCTGTATGTTGGCCTTCCACCTGTGGAAGGGAGATAGTTTATACATCTCTCCAAGTGGTGTGAATTTGGGCTCGCTGAAGGCAGTGAGCTCTGTGCACTGGAATGTCTCAGGTGGATGTTTTTTAAAAGCTAAGGTTAAGTGCAAGGTAGTAAAGTAAGCTGCTAAGTCTCTGAAAGGAAACATATGTTCACTTTATGCGTTTGTTTTTCTGAATATGGTGAATTCATGCTTTGTTTTGCATTGCAGCTTACACTGACATATGCTTTACTGATTACAGAAAGCTGAGCCTGCAAAATTCATTATTTAACTGGGAAAGGATATCTTCAGAAAAGGTAAAAAAACCTGGATGAAGCAATAGATACCAGGTTAGTTTTAAATTCGTGTCATTGCAAGAGGATTAAGTTGATTGGGAAGTTCAGAGAACAAATCTGAACCTACTTATTAGCAAATTTACTTCTAAAGGCTGAGATAAATTTTTGCGAGTCCAGCCTCAAAGCTCTTTGTTAGCTAGTAGAGATGTACAAATATTGGAGACACTTAATGCTTCTAGGCAGGACTCACTGGGATGATCCTTTTCTAACTAGACTGTCCTCAACAGTTCTGCAGTGGGAAAGCTAAGCTTTAACCTGGATATCTGCATCGAACCACCATGGCAGTATATTGTTGGTAACTGTTCTGAAGTAAGAATGTTGTGACTCTTTTTACATGAGCTGTTCTTGCATTTGCCAAGTTTTTGAGCCACATATTGTGGAACTGTTTGGTGCTGAATCCTTTGCTTATGAAAAATGGTAATGTTCTCTTGAGGTCAGGGGCGAGGAGGAGAGCGATGACCTTTTTGGCAACAGCTCAGGAAGGTAAGCTGATGTTTTCAGAGTCCAACCACTTAAAAAAAAATTACAGTGCCTGTAGGTCATTATGGCATTTCTGGAGCTGCTGTGCAGAAGCAGTACAGTAGTCTCTCAGAGCAGTAGCTGCCATGGGCAGCAGATAACTGCAAGCTGAGCTCTTGGCTCCTTCTTAAAGAAAGATGAAAACTTTGTTCTCTTTCTTTCCTAAATTATGTGATTAGCCTATTAGCATCAAACAACCTATTAGTATTTCTTTCTCTTAATGAATTTGTACTCAGGGTCTTTTTAAATGAGCATTGTGCACTATCTGCATGCTTCTGGTTCAGCCTCTAGAAATTAGTATAACCCTGGGGACAAGGTGTGTTACCAACATTTAGGTGTTACAAGCAACCCCACTGAAACCTTGTTGCAGCAAGGTGTTTTTTGTTCATTAGAAATAAATGCAAATCTGCTGAAAAAGATTTTCCTCTTTCTTTGTCAAGGCTATATGCTGGTGTAATTGGGCATGGGCAAATTAGAAGTAAACTACCTTTCTCAAGTCATCCTTCTGTAATTTGATCCAAAAACCTGAAGGTATGTGTCAGTGCTGATAATTCAGTACATGGGCACAATTAATAAGATTAGCAGTGGAGTCCAGGCAGTCTGCCCCACTTCAGACACTAGAAGGAGACCACCAGCAGGTTACAAGACAGTGGGCCATGGGTTTGGGTTCAGGTGACACCCCAGAATATTGCTGGGCTGCTGCAGGCAGGATAATGAGGCAGGGGGAAGGTCTGCTCTCTGCCTTCTTTCCTGATTGCAGCATTCCCCCAGATCATTAGGCCGAGACAGGCTGTCATTAGGCAAGTTTTTTGGTGCTGCTCCATCCCACTGTCCCAGCACTAATTTAGAACCTGCTGTTCCTGGCATTTGGTCACTGAAATGACTGAATGAGATCAACAGAAATAGCATCACTTTAATTAAAAATAAAAATGGTGCTTGGCAGGAAATGCAAATGACTTGTGTTCACTTAAAGGTATTTAGGTACTTAAAGATACAGGTAGGTACTTGGAAGTTTTTTCCAAAGTAGCTATATGCTCAACTCTTATTTTTAATGAGGCTTATATGCCTCCTTATTTTAAAGTCTCCTGATAGGGAAATATGTGAGGCCTAAAGCACAGAATTTATAAATCTGCTGTGACTTCACTACTGAAAATGAGACTTCATTGTTTAAGCATTATAAGACTGATTTGACATTAAAATGATCTGTAGATTGTATTGATGCCTTTGACCTTTTAGTGAGCTTATGGTGTTCTCATTGAGTAGCCCATCTGGAAAAAATAGGATTTTCTAGTTCATCAGAAGAATAATTATGTTACAAATAGAGGCTGAAATTATGCAACTGCCTGAGTGTGAGGGAGGAGGAAGGGAAGTGCTATCATAGTGTTTAACAACAAACACCCAAGTTTGCTCTGATACCACTGCAGCCAGCACCCATGCATTCTTTCACGCTGCTGCCAGAGGAGAAGTGGAGCTCAGGTTTGAAGAGTCTCTTCCCAGTGGCCTGAAGGTAACACTGGGAAGTGTGGCCCAGCACATGGGGCACAGGACTTGGCATCAGGAGAACCAGGGTTCAGCCTGAGAATCTGAGATGGCAGGTACCTTACCCCTCTTTGCTGGTTCAGCATCTCCTCCTTTGGAAGGTATTTTGAGATCTCCCAGTGCATGAAGCTACTATCAAAGACCTGGGTATATGGGCCCAGCTGTGTATGGGTCTGGAGCAAGAATAGGTAGTCAGTGGAAAGAGGTACATCATCTGCCAAAGGGGACAGATAGGTCTGGATGTCCCCATAACCAGGGGCTGTGAGAAGTTTGCCTGTGCTCATCCATATTCATGGTTCATTTTATGCTTATGCACACACATACAGACACACACATTGTTTTCTCTCCCTGGGGAGCTACCCTGCATATGGTATTTCTGCTGCTGCAGGGAGTAAAACAAATGCTGGGCTGTAAATGTGAATTTTAATGCTAGACAAAAAGCTCTGCTGATAATGACGCCAGTAAACGTTATGGCTTCTTAAAAGCATAGTTTTTTTTTTCAAATGATAAATGATAAGCAGTTGTGGAAGCAGGGGAGGAAAGGTAGTTAAAAGCAGACTGTACTGAAAGAAGATTAAAGCATAAGCATACATAGGAAATGATGTGCATTAGTTTTGTTTTAATTCTTTTGGAAGAAGGAGATACAGAAAAGGTAAGTACTAAAATCCAAAACTGAGACAAACATCCACATACAGCTGGATAATAACGTAAATGGTTACAAAGAGCATGTTGATAATGGTAATTAATGAGATCATAACCATGATGGCAATGACTTTTTACTTACGTTGTTCTGATATGACTCTGAAGCCACTTGCTAGATTTTGACCTCAAAAATCTCCTTTTTCCCTAAAATAGAGAGGAGAGGAACTGTAATATTGTATCACTGTATCTAATTACTTAGTTGCTAGGTTCCCATGGATGCAAGATGCACTCCCAAAGAGGCAGCAAGGTCTGTGGTATTAGTGTGTTAGCCCTGCATGTGTCTGTATGGAGTTTGGGGAAAATTTTGGGACAAATAGCCTTTTCATTTGGAAAGAAGTGTACTTTTCAGCTTAACTGGCTGAAAGAATTTGTGCAGAAATCAATGAGTAGTTTTAGCCAGAAGCAAAAAGAGAAATGAAAGCAGAACAACTGGATCTTCTTAAATCAAAGCATTGAGTCATAGAATCACAGAATAGTTTGGGTTGGAAGGGACCTTTAAAGGTCATAGAGTCCAACCCCCCTGCAGTGAGCAGGGACATCTTCAACTAGATCAGGTTGCTCAGAGCCTCATCCAAACTGACCTTGAGTGTTTGCAGGGATGGGGCATCTACCACCTCTCTGGGCAACCTGTGCCAGTGTTTCACCACCCTCACTGTACAAATTTCCTCCTTATATCTAACCCCCTTTAGTTTAAACCATTACCCATTGTTGTGTCGCAACAGGCCATGCTGAAAAGTCTGTCCCCATCTTTCTTATAAGCCCCCTCTAAGTTCTGAAGGGCTGCAGTAAGCTTTCACTGGAGCCTTCTCTTCACTTCTCTCTCTTGCAATACTTTATTTCAAAGTTAAGTTTTTCTTCAGAGCCTGTTCTAGTGTGCACTTGAAAAACATTGCAAGATCCCCTCTGTTATTGGAACGTTTTGAGTTTTCATAAAACAAAATGAGTAATACGAATAAATTTTTTTTTTACTATTTTCTGTCTTGAACAAAGCACAGAAATTGGGGCTCTGTGTATCAGTGTGTGTGTGTGTGTATGCAATACCTGATCTAAACCAAGATAATAGAGGAGCAGTTTTGAAATGGAAGATAGCAAGAGTAGAAGCTTGTGATGGTTTAGCTGATGTCTTTTGTATTTTGATTCCTCTTTGACATTTACTACAGACCAAATATACCAATTAGCTATTCTTGGTTTGCTCTTTTTGTCTGTTATCTCATAGGGACTGTCAATACATCCCTTTGAAATACAGTAATTTTCTGCTTTTTTTGGCTTGCTTTTTGTTTCCATATAGTTGGCATTTACAAGAAGTGCAAAACATTTCCATAACAGTTCAGTGCATCTCCTTAATTCCAAGCACAAGGGCAGATCTTTTTACTTCTAAAGCAACACTGCAACCAATCATTATTGAAAGGTTGGTTTTTAATATATACATATGCAGTAGTTGGTAGTTTTCCATATAGTTAAAACCCAAGAATCTGGGCATTTGAAAGCAAGTAGGACACTGGAAATGAGTTAGTCTTCAGGCAGTATTGCCTGAACACACTGTGAGATAGGGCATATAGTGTGGTAGATTGCTGAGCTGATATGTATGTACTCACATTACTGGGAGACTGGTCTAAAACTTAACAGATATGTGATAGTTTACAGTGTGTAAGGAAAGCCATGTGCGTGTTCATAGGATAATAGCATCTTTCCCAAAGACAGTACTCTCTGCTGCTTGGCATGCCAGAGCAATAAACTATGTAGTAAGAGGTGTATGTCCAAAATTAGAGTTGAGTGCATGATCATCTATCTATATGCCAAAGAAGGGGGCAGACAATGACTTCAGAGACATGCAGACTTCTAATACTGCTGCTTTGACTGTTCTTAATGCTCATCCAGACAGGATGCAAACCCATCACCCTTCTGTGAAGAGCAGAGTGTTCACTTCCTTCTGCACAGAGGTGAATGGTCCCTTGGCCTTTACTGACTTTGGGATTTGAAGCAGTCCTTATGGAACGGAGAGCGAATTTCTGGTGGCAGTCCAGAATTGTAGGCAGCTATGCCCAGCAATTCCCTCTAGAAAATATTTTAATATAATTTGAGGTTAAATCTCCTAGATTCTGCTGGAAACTAATTCCCTGATGATTATAATTTCCCCCCCCCCCCCCCCCGACTCTGTTTACTTGCTGCCTTTTTGTGTCCTTTTGCTCTCATTCCAATGTTCCAATGTCATCTTTTACTTGAAAAGCTCTTTCTGGTGGAGTATTAGATGCCCCTTTCCTCCAGTGTGATTACCAAAAGTAACATTCCCTCCCAGCTGTGCCCTGTCAGTCTTCAAATGCTTGAAATCAGCTGTGATTTTTTTTCTATATAAAGTACAACCAATAGTCAGTGAGTGTAATAAATGTCAAGAAAAGAAATGGTGGACAGCTCAGTGAAAGAAAAGATGTATGGTACCATTATGACCTGTTTGATTAGTTCTTCAGTTCTTGGCAGCAAGATTTTCAAGTTGGCCAGGCTTCTAAGTGGATTCTTCTTTTTCTGTCCTCTCTCTCCTCTATCCTTTCTCCCCCATCATACTGTGTATCATGGACTAAAGCTGCATTTTGATAGCATCATTTAAACACTGAGTGTGCACTGAGATTGTTTTCACTTGGATCAGAGTGCAGTTTTGAATTGAACCTCCTGGTTGCCCACACTTACTTGTGCATTGTTTTGTAGCATGGAGTGGACTCAGAGCTCATGAGCTGCGTTGTTTGGGAGGAAATTAAGGTGGAAGATGTGCTGGAGTGCAGCACTTCAGCCGCAAATGGGCATCCAGACCAGGAGGCCAGACTAGAAATAGTCTGAAAATGAAAGCAGGCACAGGACAGTGTGGAGATTAGGTCCTCAGCACACAGTGCTTTACTCCTTAGGTCTGCCCCCATAGTTCACATTACTTATCCTTGAGGGCTTAGCCTTCTGCCCCTGTTTCCTGGCTGCCTGAGGAGGTGGTATAGGTAGATCATACCTGTGTGAAGGTTTCCTTTGCCCTTACAATATATTTGCATTCATCTGTATCACTTTTAATCTTCTACAGAGTGTTTATCCTACCTTTAGGCAAACAGAGGAAACTACCCAGAGGAGAGCAAACCGTCTGTTCCTCCCATGTGTGAATGCAGTCTCGCAGAAGCACATCACTGCTAATCAAGATTAGGACCCAACAATGCATTCATCTCCTTGGAACAGGTTCTTTTGGATGGTATCCCTTGGTTACCTACTGACTCATAAATACCAATTTGAGGATAAAGGAGACTATTGTACTAGTAAAACCTACAGTGAGATAGGTAGATTAATATTTAAAGGCTTGAGTTAATATGACAGATCGAAACCCTGCATTTGCATATATTGACTTCTTTCCTTGTTGCTGTAAGCCTAAAGACTTGTCTTTAAATCTTGCTTATGAGCTTCAAAATGCTGTCTTTTAACAGAGAGAATAACAATACAAACTGGTTATATGCCTTCTAGTCAGGTACATTTGGCAGAGCTTGGAGTAAGAAAGGGTAAGCTTTATGACAGTTTTCCATCTCAGAGCTTTGGTTGCAGTCCCTACATCTGGAGAAGTGCAGAACAGGGCTTGTCTGACGGTGGCTCTCAGGACCTGATCCTGCACTGACTGTGCTTGAGGTGTTCTGACTTGAGAAAGAAGTGCCACATTTTGAAGGAATATTTGAAAGACAGAGTACTTGTATTAGACTAATCAGCTGCTAATACAAGTCATGGCCTCTAGTTCTGCAAGTTTATCAGCTCCCTTTTTTTCTACTTGTCTGAAGGATTTGCAAGGCAGAGTTTAAATGGAGATTTGAGGTCTTGGTGCGTGGGCAGGAGTTGGAGTTCCCATAGCAGTAATGGTAGGATTATTCCTAGTGTTAATACAACAGTGATGACAAGCCTGAAGCAATAACATTTTATATTTTGCTTAATCTAGCTTCATTGTGGAATGACTGCCACTTCCGACGAAAATGAATCCGAAGTGCAGTACATTGGTTCACTGCAAAATTATATTGTGAAATCAGTCCTTTTTTTTTTCTTTCAGTTTATTAAGTTTAGGGACGTGCTTATGAGTGGGGAATGAGTGATTATGGATAATATGAACAAGGAAGTTGTATACCTCCATGTATACCCCTGTTCATGTGACTTCTGCAAATGTAATTCATCCTTGCAGGCAGAGAGCTCCAGCTGGATGATTGTATAGCTCTCTATAAAGTATCTTAGTTATGATTATTGCCCAAGGTAACATTATAGTTAATTTTTAGACTCTTATACAACTCTGTGCTTGAACAGAGTATGTTGTGTTTAGCACACTAAATCTTTGCAGATTTTACTTCATTGTTAATGACACTTTGTATAGGAAGAGGAAATACTCGCTCTTTTGTCAGGTTCATCACGAGGGCTTGTGGCAAAGACTGAGATATATATTTTCGAGAGCTCTGCTCAAAGTGGGTTTAAAAAATAATGGGTCATACACAGAGTCTGATTGGTAATTCCTGAAGTATTTGTTAAATTTTATGTGCTTGTGAATGGACTGAATGCCATAGGACAGTATTCTTGTTTGACTGATGTGCTCCCCCCTGAGCACTGGTTTGCACACCTTGCTGACACCCAGAGCCTGCAGGACAGGCCCCATAGGAAGGGCAGTGCTGGCTGGCACGGTGCTTCGGGACCCTCTCGCCTCCTGCGACTCCGGAGCACGAGAGCATCGGTACTCACTGCTGAAGGGAGGGCAAGGGGAAGAGGGCACTGGTGTGTCCTTGTTCCTTCCTCATCCCAAGGACAGCAGGTGGGTGCTGTGCAGGTGTGTCTGCACCTCTGTGGGTTGGCTTGGAGGTTAGATAGGGACAAGGAGGGATGTGGGAAACAATCTTTCTCTAGTCACCTGTGCCTGGTCCTTATCCAGTTGGGAATGGCTTCACAGAAGCTGCACAGGGCTGTTAAAGCAGAGACTGGCACACTTTCCCCAGGATACAGTTCTGATTTAAGCTGAATTTCTTGTATATTTTTAGTGCAGATATAATTAATTTGGAGACAACTCTTTCATTAAATGTTTCTCTTCTTTCAATTTAACAACTCCTTCTCAGCTACTATAATCCTCTCAGATACTGTCAGTTCAAAGGACAGCTTATTTTCTTGCCTTCAGAACAGGCTGATGGATATATCCTTTAGGAATACTTTAGGAACTCTTTGAGAAAAGCAGGAGAAAATGGCAGGGGGGGAGGTGGTGGTGGAGGAGAAAACCAAGTGACATGCAGAAGGTGGTGTATTCAACAGATCCTAGCCTCAAGTTGTGCCAGGGGAGGTTTGGACTAGATATTAAGAAAAATTTCTTCACTGAAAGGGTTATTAAGCACTCATGTCTCACCACGTCCTGGAACTACACATGACCACTCTTTTGTTATTAGTTGAAAAAAAGATCAAACATCCATTAAAAATAATCACTAAATTAATGGTTCTGCCATCCAGAAGGTAACTTTCTTTGTGTCCCTTGTGTGTAACTGTTGTAAAATTCACAGATAAAACCCAGGATTTTCATTACTGATGAGTGCTTTCTTGAATGATGTGGGTTGCATTTTAGAGTGACATTTTAAAAGGACCTAATTCTCAACATTTGGCAGCGCTCTTGGAGAATTAGACTGTTCCCAGGTAGCTCAGGGAAAACAGAAGTTCCTACAGGTTTCTCAGACTGACATCCAAATTTTGTTCGTGCAAAGCTTTCCTCTCTCTTGTTCTTATACAGTGGCTTCTGAGAAGTGAATGAGACACTTATTTTTTCAGTCTTTTGGGTACTTATTTTCAGCTGGGTGACATTTGGTTCGACCCAGTGCCTTGAATTTGACTTATGTTTTTATTTGTGTTTTCAATGTTTTTTAAATAAATCCAGGCATTTATTTTTAACATGGTTATTTTAAGAAATTTTATCACATGCTGCACAAAGGGACACATGGCCCTGCTGTGCAAATAATCTTGCAAAGATGTACTAGCAAATGCATTTATAGCAGTGGTATTCATGGAGGACCCAGAGAGCTGTGCCAGGGAGCAGAAATCATCCATATGAGCCATCTGGAGTGAGTCCCTGACTGTGAGTGATGAGTGCTGGATGCAGCAGTGGTCCCAATGTGCTGCCAGGGCAGCTGCTCGCTGGGGCATCACGGGGGTCTCCAGTCTGGGTCATTGGGCACCTCCATGGGGATGGGCTGAGGACAAGCTGGGACATCAGCCCATAGGAGGGGGACACGATCAGTAGGTCCCATGGCAGGGCAGGGCTGTGGGGAGCTGCAGACCAACACTGCTGCACCCTGAGGCATGGGGTAGAATGGAGTCCTGGACCATAGGCATGGGTAGGGTTGTCTCCAGGAGAGGTCAGGATAAGACAAAAAGGGCTGTTCTTGCCCTCAGGGCCCTGGCAGCAGATCTAATATTAGCAAGACTCACAGAGCCATCAATAGTTTGGGATTTATGGATGAGTGTGGGTAACATACTGGCAGTAAACAAGGTTGAAATTTGCAAAACAAGTTGGCCACTATTAATAACTTCCCTTGATCAAATGAATGCATTTCAAGATGATAGCACATGTTAATCTCTCCTTGGAGACTATTCTTGGCAGGGGATAGATGCATGTAGCCGTAGTCTCTGTGTGTGACAGGAGAGAATGAAATAATAGAGATGCTTATATGTGGTTATATTTGTATTCCTTTGCTTGAATGAATAAGCCATCACTTCTGCTTTAAATTTGGCACATTGATGGTGTTAGAAGTGCCTTATAGTGCTGCCTTTCTGGGTCTTTCTTCTAAGGATTATCAGGCTGTACTACTTGCTCCTAGCTGTTGCTTTTTATTGTACACTACTAAGCTGCTGTGCTACATCACCCCAGAAACTGCTGGGCATCGATCTCTGATAGAAGTGTCCCTGCCATGATGTTACACCCACCAGACTACGTTCATCCCTCTGAGCCTTGTGGTCCAAAAAGTGACGCAGCACAGCCCTAAAGGATGCTCAGAATTGTCCATAAGTGAATTGAATGACTCAAATAGACAGTCTTATCTACGTTTGAAGACTTCAGACTGATCTTTAGCAGTTCACAGCTGTGTGTTTTTCATCTGGGGCCAGAACAGGAGCAGGCTTATGCATCTCTAACTTCCCTGTGTATTATGATTCATTCTAGCCAAGGAGACATGTCTTAGTTGATAGAGGGATGTTAGTTATTTCTGGTTTATCACTTTGTTTATTCCTTTTCCTCACTGGTTTCTAGCCAGGCATGGAAGAAGAACTGCTCAAACTGCAGAAGTGTCTGCATTGTTACCTCCAGCAGAAACACCTCATTTCTGGCAAGTAAGTAAACACATACAATATTTTTAGCTCTGTTCTGCTGCCTTAAGGAGCACAAGTGCATTTGAAGAAATATCCAGATGTTTTGAGGCTTAACTGAATTCCAGCCCTGAAACTTCTGAAAGTTCACAGCCATGAAACTAGGCAGTAGGAGGTGCCTGAGAAGCATGACATCTGGGTTGACCTGGGCTGAGTACTGTGGACCAGTAGGAGTGGATCTGTAGAGCAAAACAGCTGGCACTGATGACCCAACATTCAAGATATACACATTTCAGGGGATTTACTTTGGATTTAGTCTAGTCTGGTCCTGTGGATTTGCCCTGGTTTCCCAGGAATAGACCCATGGGCCAGCCATGGCAGGCAGGCTGTGAGCAGCCCTGAGTCAGCTGGGAGTTTCAGTCAGGGCAGTTGACCCAAGCTGACTCACAGGTGTATTCCATACCACTTAATCATGCTCATTAGAAAAGGAGGGAGCTCACTGAGGGTGGAATTCCTTTTCCTGGGGCTCCTCCCTCTTGGCCTTCTGCTCCTGATCCTAAGGACGAGGCTGGGTATAAGCTTGTATACTTTGTTGTATTAGTTTTGTTATTTCATTAAGTCTGTTTCTACTTCAACCCATGGGGCTTCTCCCTTTTTTCCCTGATTTCCCCGTCTCAGCTGGGGAGGGGATATCAGGTGGTAGAACAACTGCTACAATTTAGCCCCAGGTACCAGCTAACCATAGACAAGAGTCCATGTCCATCAGCGACTAGAGTGCTATAGCGGCAGCTGTGGAAAGCTTCTTCCAGATCAGTTTCATCTGAAAGACATCCAGTTTGTATTCTCTAGGACTGCTCAGCCATGTGAACCAAAACCATGGTAAGTGGGGACTATCAGGAGGTTCACTTCAAAGGGGCACTGTTATCTGAACTAAAAGCCTGACATAGATGCACCTGTAATCTTTCCCAGTCTGTCTTGAGTTCCTAGTAAGTAGTTTAGAAAGTTGCTTGACAAATCTGAGAGCTCTACAGAAGACTCATGTTAATTTCTTATCACAATGCTGGCAAGGGTAATATTTTTCCCAAAGCTAAATGCCCAGTTATGGCTTGAGTACTTTATTTAGCTGTTGATAAAACCCATTGTGTGCATTGGGGTTTTGAAAAAGGCTAATTTGCTGCAGTGTAGCAGCCCACACACACTGGTTGCTTGAAAGCAAGCTTACTGTTTTTATTCAAGTATCATTAAGGGCATGTAAAAACTGAAGGAGTTTAAGATACATGGGGAAGAGAATCTACATTTAATGAAATTTGCTGGAGAAAGAAAATTATGGCTTAGTTTTCTGTGGTGCTGTTTCTGCAGTGAAATTGCCAAGGGGGTCTTATGGAACTGTGATCCAGAAGCAAATGGGTCAGCTTTAATTGTGTTTTCCTGTGGAGCAGAAGTACAAGCTCAAACACCTACCAGCTTTTCTTGAGTGAAACTTTCATCTGTTTCATACTGTGGTGTTTTTGGGTTTTTTCCCCAGCTGAAGGTGAATAGATGTGAAGAACAGTCTGTCAAACATGTAAGAGCGGAGGGAGGTGAATGGGATACCAGGGAGAATGAATGTTTTTGTGCTGAGTTTGCTGGAGTTTTGTGCATGATTACAGAAGTTGTGTTCCTTCTGTGTCATTGTCTGGGTGGTGGGAGGAAGCTGAAGCCACCGATCAGGATTCAGAATGTGAAACTGTTTCCCTACAGGAAGTTCAGCAGGTTTTGCTAATGACGTTTGTAAAGCCAGGATCTCATGCAGAAAATTTAGGTGGTTCAGTCATACTATGGTGATTTGAAAAAGAGGAAGTTATCTGGGAAAAAAAAAAAGCACCTGAGATAATTAATGTAGTTTCAGGAGTGGCTTTTCAACAAAGACAAGGAAGAATCTTTGATCATGGGATGAGGCACTGTAAGACCTTACCTGGACAACTGTGTAAACTTCCAGTCTTACTTCTTGAAAGATGAAGTCGGACTGGAACAGTCACGGAAGAGTGATGAGGGGAACAGGGAGTCTAATGTCTGTGTAGAGGACATTAAAAGAGTATGGTTTGGTTAGCCAAATGAAATAAAAACTTGGTGGAACATGACAGCTGGGAATACTTGGGAGTGCAGACTTCCCAGTCAGAAGGACAAATCTAGGTGAAGTGACAACAGTGGCACATGAACATGGTTATTAAAGTCATGAGTAAACTTAACATGCAAATTGTATTCCCAACCATCAGAAGCATGAGGTTCTGGACTGGCTTTCTGACAGTAGCAGGGACAAAAAAGCCCCATGTCTAAGACAGAGATGGGTAGTATTTCATGAAATGAATAGTATGATGTGCCTGCAAGAGCAGGGAACAGGATACAATGACCCTTCAGGACGTCCCTTTGAGTTCTCTGTTCTCATAAAGAGGTTGGAGCAAAACAGAAAATTCAACTCAATCTCTGCTATTTCTACTATTATTATAAGTAAGTAAATTTGGGTTCTTCCTTAGGATCATGTTGTAAATGTCAAATACCATCAAAGCAGAGGCAGTGTTGTATTCTTTACTGATAGAAGTGCATTATCCAATACAGGGGGTCAAATGATGGTTATGTTCTTGCCTGTGCATTAGGTTTGGATGTATCGCACATGTTTGTTTGTTTGTTTTTTTTTTCCCCTGGAATCTTGCTTGAGATATGTACATGCTGTAGCAATGCTACCTGTGCCTGTGAACAGGAAGTTTAATTATTGTAGCAGTATGGGTGAGGTAATGGAGTGTGACTGTCAGGAGTGCAACTGGTGAACAGGCAGATAACAGACTAGTAGCCTGTTGGAAAACCAAGAGTTCTATGTGAGATGCCTGCAGTATTGTATGCTGGGGATGTGAAGGCTGGAAATGGCCAAATACAGCAATCAAAGACACATGGTTTGTGTTGAACACATGCTGCTAGTAATGACTGAGGCTCAACTGTGTGCTTAATGAAATGAAGCCTTTTAACTAATGGGAAAGTACAGGATGCAGTGTTTGAAGGGCTGATTAAATATATGCAGACAGGAGCTATGATCTGGCTGCTTCTCTTGGGTAGCTACAGCTGGACCCTCCTACATGCTGTTTGGTCAAGCAAACATGCTAAATGTTGTCCAGATGAAGTCTTACAGGTGAAGATGGTCTTGAGGGAAGACTGGTTAAAGGGGACTGAGGATGTAGTATCCCATGTCAGTGAAAGAGACAGATAATTATTCTAGTGGATTGTGGAACAGCCCCTGTTATGCAGCTTCTGTGGCTCCAAGGACTTCAGAGCACCAAGAGACACTGAGGAAGAAACGTATACATTAGAAAGGAAAACTGTATATGCTTGTAGTTTAATAAGAGTAGATTACTGTAAAAGATGGCTTTCCTTACTCCTCCCCCACTCCCCCCTGCCCCAAGGTATCTGCAGTGTCATGCACTCTTAGTGTTCTCAGGGAAGAGTAACTCAAAACATACGTACAGTGCAGAGAAGGTTGTACAATATTAATATATATTGGAGAGCTCTTTCTATGATCAGTACCACAGAAAGAGTTAAAAAATATCTGTCTGAAGCAGGATAATAGCCTTTACCTCTGACACTAGAGGAAATAGTCTAGCATGTTACGTTACTCAGAAATAAGACCTGAGTGATTTAAGCACAACACAAACCAACTCAGTAAACTTGTTAATGAAAGCACTCCTTTGATTAAAATTGCTCAGTAAAGTGATCATGTGGAAATTATAATGGGCAGCATGGCTTGTAAAAAGCAGACAAAAATATGCAAAGCTTTTGCCCAGTATTGGTTTCAGATGAGTATAGTGCAGGACCTCAACAGGAACAAGTTTGAATGTGGTGGTGGTGTGCCAGTAGGGCCAATGCTGTATAATTTGGCAATATTAGTATTATAAGGTCTTCCATCTGGGGGATGTTCCCTGAGTGGGGAGTGTAACTCATCTGAGGGAGCATGTTCCCAGAAGGCTGCTGGAGGAGCCAGAGAGGGGAGAAAGTATCTGGAGAAAAATCCAGTTGGGGAACAGGTCAGGCTGTGCCAAGAGCCTCTGGGCCAGGAGGAATGTTGTGGCTGAGCTGGCAAATGCATTGACTGGAGAGGTTTCCGCAAGCTGCCCCAACCACAAAGGACATGCTGGCTGCTTAGCATGCTTTCATGCTTGCCAAGGGTAGGGGACAGGTGAAGGTGGATGTTTGTGGGTCCTCAGCAGGGCAAAAGTGGAGTGCTGCCTCTCTTTCCATCCTGTATGTTGGTGGGACCCCAGTCTCTTTTGGGGAATTGCTGTGCTGTAGAGCTGCCTTTCTGTGTGAGCAAGCTGTTGGAGTGAGTCTGCACTGTCCTTTGAGGAAGGTGAAAATGAAGGCTGTGTAAGGCAGCAAACCTGGATATATACTGCCAGCAGAGCAGGTAGGACGCTGCATGGCTTAGTGAAGGGTGAGTTTGGAGTGCTACAGTTTAATGTGGTGCTGAGCATGCTGCTGTCTGCAGGGCTTCCATCTGCCTGGGGAGGAAAAGCTTGCTTACCTGAGACAACCTTGGTAAGGCTGCTGAAATTAGAGACCAATCCTTTATCCAGGGCTCAGTGAGTCATGGCATTAGAAGTCATTATTGAATGCTCCTGAGCTTACTGTCCAGCATGGGGTTAGAGCAGAAAAATCAGTGGGAACACATGTTTTCATTTGAACCACTGCAGATCTACCAAATCCAAACCAGAAAGAAACGGTGCATGTCTGTCTAGGGAAGAACCCCTCAGATATATTAGAAAAAACACTCAAAACTATTTTATGCTTGAAAGTGTGGTTTTTTTTCCTTTGGGTTTTTTATTTTTTATTTTTAATAACAGCTAGTAGTGAGTGCTTTATACAGCTGTGCTAGGAGTGACAAATGGAATAGGGGTGATGTGGGAAAGCACACTGTCACCCTTTGCCACTTGGCAGGGGGCGCATTTTTCACTCAATCCACGTCCTTGGTCTTGCAAGCATAGGAGAAATCTTGTGTACAGCACTAGGTTTTGAAGTGGAAGAACCATGTACAGTGTCTCAGACCTCTTACTGTTGTTTTTCAAAAACCACATTGCTATCCTTAATTCAATTCTTGGAAAATGTTAAGTGGACATCTCTCCTGCCTCTGGTTAATTCATAACATACTTGCAGTGTATGGTACAGCAACAGTTGAGCTGCAGTCAGGGAGAGAATGGAAAAAAGTGGAATGAAATGAAAAAATGGAAAAAAGCATTGCCTGGGCGTGTTCTTTGAAATACGACAGTGCTGAAGTAAAGAAACAAATTCAGTGATTAAGTGAGGGAATCAGAGCAGCAGTCTGCCAGTGTGATGACTTGCTCAAATACATCAACCTGGGAAATCTGCTGCACTTACCTTTCTAAGTAACTTCTTCCTTCAACAACACATTCTCAGTTAAATCCATATCCAAGAAGGCTACTGCAACACCAGTTTTGTATTTCATGGTCACTTCTTTGTATTTCATAGTCGCTACTACAAAAAGTGCAGCAAATGACCTCCAGTGTCCTTTCCTAAATTTGGTCACTTTAAGTGTTTACAAATTGGTATCCTGCAAAATAATTGACCCTGTACTGTTAGGACTTGAAGCTTTGACTAAGTGCTGACAATTACTAAGACTTGAGATCTATAAGAATAGAGACAACAGTCATTACCATCAGCAAAAATTAAGGGAAGACAGATTTTGCTGATTGAGCTTTTTGCCTCAAGACCAGAAGGAATAAGATACCATAAACACGTTGTTGCAGAACAGAATGTTCTCTGGCCATTAAAAATAATGCATTTAAAATAAGGAGAAGGTGTTCTTCCTTTAGTTTTCAAAATCCATGCAATCTCTCCTGTAAGTCTTAAGGCATGATATGTATGTCTCCTTAAAAAAATTAATTGTGAAATAGCATACTTGATTTGCTACAGTGGTTTCCTATATTCTGTCTTTGTACACCTTTAGCTGGGCAGAAGCAACCATGTGTGATAGATTGTTGATGTATTTAGTGGTTTCTGTGTGTATATACTGGGTGGCCTGTGGTTGCTTAGGTAAATGGAAAATCATTCCAGCAGAACAAAGACATTCTCCTTTGTGGGTCCTTGGTAGTGACACCAGTGCTTTCTACAGCTAATGTGCATGAGGTGGTAGGATCTTAATCTCTTGGACATAACCAGTGCTCTGCCACAAGTGACTGCAAATTGCCAGTGAACTCAAAAGTTAGGGGAATTAGAGAGACAGGCAATGTGATTACATAGGATTTGTTGTTTGTTGTTGGGGTTTCTTTTGTTTGTTTGAAAAGACTAAAAGCTCTCTTAGCTTGTCCTACCAATGACATTCAAATTAAAGTATGCTTAAGCAACTCTGAGCCTGTGGATTTCTGCCACTGTATAAAACACTTGACTACCACCTAAAATGACCTGAAATAGTTATCTTGAAACAGAAATGAGCATGGGATATCATTGAAGGCATTATGTTAGTGCTGAAGCCTGATAAGACATCAACAAAGGCTCTCCAATGTGAACAGTGCTGTGGGGAACCTCATGGTATTTTATTAAAAGGTCACTTAACCATTGGGTTGTTTCTTCTCCTGAAGCTTTATAAATGTCATTGGAAAAAAAATGAAGAACAAACACTGTATGAACATAGGCATTTCATCAGATGTGTGTAGTGGTCACAGATAGTAGTCCTACTCTCAAATTTGGGCAATGGTAGCATGAAGTTTTGTCTAATGCACACACAAATGAGGAGAGGCATCCTTTATTTGTAAAACAAAAATAATGACATCACAGAATCAATATACCTGACCTTGGAAGTGCATATGAAGAACTGGAATTTCTTTCTTCCAATTTGAAGTTTTCATGAACTCTGTGGAGATCTGGATGGAGGAAAGCTCTGAAGAAGAGTCTGACCAATGCATTGCACATGGACCACGTCTCAATAACCAAGGAACTACACTAACTATCTGGTGCCATCACTGAAATGACATGACTCTGCTGTATCAACTAGCAAAAATTCTTCTGTCTAGACTAACAATGTAAGTAATGTTGTTGGCATCTGGTGTTATGAGTCTTTCTGAGGTCTTAACATTTTTTTAATTTGCTTAGTTGGTTATTTCAGACTACTTAATTCAGCTAGGAATTTCTGAAATGCATTTTTAGTTGCAAAATTACTGTAAACTGTGAAATTTAAAAATAGTGAGAAGACCTCTAATATTTCCATTTTAAGTTCTGTCTCTCTTTGGTACATTGAATGGGGACTCAACCTGAACCCATTAAATGTGGATGAACTAAAACCTGAGTTGAACCTAAATAAGTAATGATTGACATCTCTTCCTTCTGAGAGGCTAAGCCATAATTTAAAAGCCCAGCCTCTGGATATCCTGGCTCAAGACATCCTGACATCTATTGCTATCCAGGGGAAACTGTCATTGACTTCAGCAGAGGTGAGATGTCTGCTGCCACCTGCACTTACGTAGTGTCACCATATAAAGCTCTTGGAGCACTTAACAAACCTTGCATAACTTTCACAAAGGCCTTGCCCTGTCAGGTTTCATAAACATGTTTTTGCATTTTCATGTTAGGCAATGAGACATTGTGTGTTTTGAGATTCCGTAAGTGTAAGTTCTTAGGTTGGAAAGCTGGAATGCTCTGCACTTCAGCAGGACATCTCTATGCTCCACAACACACAGTGAAGTTGGAGGGAAGAGGATAGGATGTTTTCTCTTTGAATCCCTGAGACAAGTGACTCAAAACTTGCACAGCCCCTGGGTCATGCGAGCACAATTGGTTGGGTAGACTGTGGCAGGAGAAAGAAGGAAATTCCTGGAAAGCCTGACTCTGGGTTCTTCCAGCTGATTAGGGAACAATATGCCAGAACACTGAACCGAGAGTAGTAGTTATTGACTTAGTGTTAAAAGAAATGACAGCCCAGCAAACATTTTTGTCACTCTTTTCTCCGTAGTAGGGTGGGAGGAGAAAGAAATGTAGGGGAAAAAAAGTAATATTCCATTGTAGAGAAATGATAAAAAGGTTATGTTTGCATCTAGGCAACTTATTTCAAGATTGATGACTAGCTGGAGGGGAGCTGTTGACTTATGGCAGTATTTGATTATTGCACTGAGTTTGTTACTTGGCAACAGTAATGCACATTAACTAAGAGTGTAGCACACCTCCCAGCTGATCCAGCCTGCATCCCTTCAGTCATGCAGACCAATGTGTGAGGCATAGGTTGTATCTGGCCTCTACCACATTCCTTGTAAAATTTAAGTGCAGCTGCTTTTCACAAAATTAAAGGTTATTTTAGCTATATTTCTTTTTCAAAAGTACTTGTCGTAACACAGGTGGGGACCTTTGCTTCTCTTTCAAGGCCATGAAATGCTTACACATCTGGTTTTATTGTGCCTCTCTGCAGTGCACAAGGCACTGTGTTACACAAACTCTGTCAGGATGGAGCTGAGGTTTTGGAGCAAAGCTGGAGCTTTTGCTGCCCTCCAGGAATTTGTCCCTTCCATCGCAAGTGAGGAGCCAAATGTTTCTCTTGAGGTTGAAGGACGCTTGTATATGTATAAAGTAAGTCCCAAAAAAGAATGCAGACTAGAAATAGCTGATCTTTGCTGGTTTGTTCAATGAATTTGCCCATTTTTTTTCAGACTAATTTGCTTAACTATATCTTTTTAAATTCACTGTCTAAAGCAACAAACATCAAGCAAGCTGAGTTTTAGACTCAACAGCACATTTGCATCTTTACCAGGGACTACTCAGAACAAAAAAAGAAGGGGAGCCCCACGTGTCTCTAGATGACTCTCCAGGTAACGCAGGATCCTTCCACCACCCCTTCATTCCTCTCTGTATATGTGGTGGGTTGACCTTGACTGGCTGTCAGTTGCCCACCAAGCCACTTGCTTATTCCCCATCCTCAGCAGAACAGGAGGAGAAAATAAGATGAAAAAGCTCATGGGTCAAGATGAGGACAAGGAGATCACTTACCAATGACTGTCACAGGTAAAACAGACTCAACTTGGGGAAAAGTGATTTAATTTATTGCCAATTAATAACAGAGGAGAAGACAGTGAGAAAGGAGTATGACCTTCCCCCTTCTCCCCAGTCCATTCTTCCCAGAGTCAACTTCACTCCTGTCTGTTCCACCTCCCCTCTTCCCACTCCCCAAGTGGCACATGGGGATGAGGAATGGGGGTTGTGGTCAGTTGTTAACCTTTCATCTCTGCTGCTCCTTCCTCCTCACACGTTTCCTCTGTTCCAGTATAGAGTCCTACCCACAGGAGACAGTCCTCCACAAACTGCTCCAATGTGGGTCCTTCCCACAGGGTCCAGTTTTTCAGGAATGAACTCCTCCAGCATGTTGGGTCTTCCGTGGGCTGCAAATCCTGACAGAATACTCTCTGAGCAGAGTGTTTAGAGACAGCCCTTGGAAAGCTGTTGGAACGATGCGCCGTTTTCTCTCTGCTGTTGATGGGAGTGCACTACTTGAAAGGGCAAATGAGTTATATCTGTCACTTCAGATTGGTTCACTGTGGCATTTAGGGCTGTGTTAAAAACATGTCCCCTTGAACAGAAGAGGAGATAAAATTCAGGAACTTTAAGCGCTACCAGTTTCAGCAGTTGATGGCATCCATGTCAGAGGTTTAAAATGAGTGAACAGAGGGAATAAATACCCAAAAATCTTCCATGAGAGGAAGCAAAGGAGTACCTTGCCTCTCAAGCAGTCCTCTTCTGAAAACTTCTGAAAATTTAGAGTTGTGAGCTGAAAGAGGAGGAAAACTGAGGTTGAAATATAGCAAGGAGTGCAGAGCATTAACATTTCCCCCTCTCATGCCATTGCATGAACATATAAACAAACCACCTACTGATTGATTTATTTCAGTGAATTTGGAGGAAATGGAATAGGAGAGAATAATGGCAAAACATTTGTTTTACATTTGGTTTACAAAATGAGAAAGCCATGTAGCAGTTTAATAAAACATTGTTTTGGTTATAATTAAGCATGCTAAATTTGCATGACAATACAGTGCAACTTGAATGCTCTGCATGTGCCTAAAACACTTCATGATAAGAACAACTTTTAAGCAGCTAAGGTCTGAAGCTTTAGTTACACCCAAAGACAGGATGCCAAGGCTACTCAGTGGAAGTTTTCTGAATGCCAATCCTATTGCTCATTCATTAAAAAGCATTGGCTTTCATAAGAACCAGGACTGAGCAAATCGCTTAAGAAAACAGAAACCTGATGTCAGTTTAACTTAGAAATTTGATTTTATTTTTCCCAAAGAATAAATATTTGCAATTATCTTCTGGGTGCTTGGCTCTATGAAGGTGCTCAGTAGGAATAATAGGAAATAGGAATAATAGGAACAGAACAAGTGTTGTGAAACATTAGTTTAAAAAGAAGTGGTGCTTTTTCCCCTCTATGTGAACCAGGAGTACTGTGAGAAAAGATTAAAAAAATTGGGAAAAGAAAATGCCTGTAAAAATAATCTAACAGCAAAAACCTGAAAGTAGAAGGTGCTTCTTGACCAAGACTGCTGGTGGAACAAGCCTTTGTTTGAAAAAAATACTGAAAATATAATGTGATTAGACAGAATTCATATGGATATTTTTGATGTTTCTATACTGCAGAAGGGTATTGCTATGTAGGTTTACCTTAAAATTTCTTCCCAGTTCTAAACTTCTGACCAAACTCATTGAAAGGAACTGGTCAGGAATTGAACTGGCAGGTGCTTCACAATGTTAGATTTAAATTAAATTTTAAAATTATGACTAGATAGCTTTGAAATTAATGTCAGAAATGCAGTTCTATTTTAAAAACACAGTGCCTTTTTCTGTCAATGCTGTTTTCACTGTGCTCTTTCCTACTCTCTCTGACTTTTCAGAAAGGAAAGGAGAACAAAATAAGAAAATGGAAGCAGAATAACAGTACATCTTGTTCTTTGGAAAGGTAAGTGTGAGAGGTTGTACACTGGGTACAAAGATAGGCAGAAAAAAATTGTCAGGAATGTGCAAAAATCTGTTGAAGAATAAAAACAATTTAAGAAATGCGATAAAAATACTCAAAATTTTAATTTGTTTTAAACTATATTACATGACATACTGGTGATGTAACACCATAGTTGTTGGGTTACATGACAAATGAAAGGTCTTTGATGAAGAGCTTCTAAAATTGGTGTGGGTTCTGAGTACATTAAAATGCTACCAAAATTCTTTTTGCCAGTGAAAAGCTGTACCTGTCTACTTGTACTGCTCTTGTGGAAAGCTGTCTTTGGCCACTACCAACTGCATAGTAATGACATTATGGCAGGGCAAGAGTTAGAAGTTTGGACTTTATGATGTTTTGGTGTGAGATGTGCCCACACTAAGGATAATGCATGCCAATGCAGGAGTAGATGTATATAAAGGTCTTTAAGGGGCTCCAGACTATGTGATCACTCTTACCAAAAAAAAAGTGAGGTAGCAGGTCAGCTGATAAGGATGCCTTTTACAGCTGTCCAAGTACAGAAAGAAGGGATTCCCTTTATCATCAGAGAAGACATTTTGTTATTATTGTGCAGTAACTGTACTGGGTGGAGGTAGAAGAGGGAAGCTGTGACATGCACAGTCATTGCTGTAAATACATTAACTAGTATTAATTAGTGGTTCCAAGTATTTTAATATTTGATTTTGTTTGGGTTTTGGCACAGGAATTTAACACTTCTTTGACCAGTGCCTGTTAATGTTTTAAGTTAAAATAAAGTGTACATGGAGAAGGATAGGACTCTTCATGGACATGAATCAATATTAGAAAAACTGCTGTTCTCTTGGAGAGTGAAATTGTTGTTTCAATGGCAATTGTCATTTCAAGTAACAAATTGAAATGTCAAATTTCAAATTAATTTGGGAGATTTTGCATAGATTTCAGCAGGTCTTTTAATTTCTTTTTGTTGTTGGAAGATAATTCATATGTTTGTTCTAGATTTCCATGAGATGTAGAAAGGAAGAGCAAAAAAAATAAGACCCCAAACCTTACCCATGAAAAGACCCAGAACGATGGAACATTTTGCTTAAACAGAAAAGACCTAGATGGTGCCATGAATTAAAATAGCTTTTCATTTTTTTTTTTTAAAGGAGGAAAGCAATTGGTTATGAAGGTGATTTGCCATAGCATAAAATGCAGACTGCAAGACTGGGGGTTTAAGAGTAAAATTTATGGCTTGCATCTGAACCTGGAGGTTTGTTTCATTTAGATTCCAACCCAACATGTGAATGGAAAAGCTCTAAATTGAGTAAACTTTTAGTGAATCCCAAAAGAGGGAAGAGGGCTTAGGAAAGCATGTCCCCTTCAGTGCAATACAGAGAAATTCAATAAATAAGGATTAGTAGCCTGTCATATTTTTGCTATCAACAACATTCCCTCTAAAAATGAAATACCACCATAATGATCTCTAATATTTCTGGCTGCTTCTGGGTGAAAACAAGTCAAACATGTACATAGGTTGTGACATTTAAATAAAATGGCACCACATATAAAATGTATCCTGAGATATAACTTGAGAGAATTATTTTAACATTTTTCCTACTGGAAAATAAACCACTATTTATTAAATTAAAATCAGGATGCATCAGGTAAGCCCTGCTTGCAGGAAGGTCAACTGCTGAGCACAGTGTCACTTCACCTAGATAATTTCAATCCTTTTAGGACTGCCAAGCACTGATCATTTTTACAGCCTGGCATAAATAATAAATGGGTGGTTAAAAGCTTCAGCTGAGGATACAGCAAATCTCATTGTCTTCTCTTTGCGCTGTGCTGTTTCGTACAGCTGTTCAAAGCATGTAAAAATAACTACCATGTGGTCCTGGCTGTGTTTTACATCACTTCTGTAGCATCAGTGTAATGGACTGATCAAAGCACCAACTGGTGGAGGCTTAATGGCTGATAGTTGAACTGTGGACTTTTCTGTTCGATGCAGACAAGGTTCCAGGCATCAGTGGCCGAAGTCCTACAGATTCCCACACTGAATTAAGCAAACTGCTGAAATAATTTTAAGATTGGGCTAGTTGTAATTGCAGCTGGAATGAATTAGCTAGAGAATTACCTAGTATAGAGCAGATGTGCAAAATTTGCCAGCATTTCTTGGTCTTTAGCCTTTTTGTTCACAGAAAAGTGAAAACATGCAAAAACTGCAACTAGTTGGTCTTTATTCCTCATTAATATCAATGTCATTGGCCTCGCTTTTATGCCACCATTCCAATAGCAAACCTCCTGAAATAAATTTAGTATGATGACATTGGAAAAGCTGTCAACAGAAGCCTTACTTGGAACCTATTTCTGCTCTGAAATACTCATGTTTTTACATCCCTTGGTGTCATGTCTTTGAGGGGAAAAGGTTCTTCATTTTAGACTATTTACGCAAAGCAGGATGCACTTTTCATAATTGCAACCAGATCAGCTAGGTAATTACAAACATTTTCAGGCAGGCTTGTGAAGAACATCATTTTTATTCCCTTTTAAACTTCACTGAACTCAGTGGATTCACATATGCGTGTGTTTTTCAACTTCTAAGGGATCAGTGGGAGTACTGAGCAAAGGAAAGCTATCAGCAGAGGCTTCAGTTCACCAAGGAGGATATATAGCTTCACTGGCAAACTTTTATGGAGTCTTCAAATTGAAAAAGACCAGTGACTTACATCAAAGACTAGAAAACAGTTTTCTCCTTCTGGCCATTTCTCATTTGTTTCAAAAAGTTCTGCTTTATTTCTGTGCGAAGGAGACTCTATGCTCAGATTCATTGCATAACTGAGTTTGAAACTCATTTTTATGACTCACACTTCAATGCTAACCTCTGTAGCTGCTTGGTTTCTCAGTGTTTAAAGAGAATGAGTCAAATGGCTTTCATTGCAAAGACACTGTCACATTATTATAGACTTTGGCTGAAACTAATTTAATGAATGAGGATGCTCTCTGTTTGTGTCAAAGATTGCTTCCCCCAATCAGATGCATTACCTTACATCACCAAAGACCAGCAGCAGGAGCTAGTTTCGCTAAGTCAAAGCAAGTATGACCATGAAAATGGGAATGAAATCTATGGTCCCTTTTGAGCAATGAGCAAACTTCCACTAAGGGAGAGCAGGTACATTTGCATTTATCTTCATAAATGGAAATTATCTGGTGGCTGGGCAGCTGATTCCTACTGCTGAGGTGATAAAAACGTGTGCATCATAGAGGTACTGTGTGGAGCCACAACCATACAAGAACAATGTGACTTCAGTCTGGCATAGAGAAACTAGAATGATTTCTCCTCCCTTTCTCTTTTCTTGTATACTTTCTACTTAGCTTATACCTTAGAATTAGAAAAACAGATGAATGGCATCTCAAGAGATCTGTCTCCTACACCTGTAGGAAGACAAATTTATTCCCAAATCTTTCTTGATGGATGTTTCATTAACCAAACTAGAAAAGCACCTGGGATGGTCTTCAGTTTGTCTCAGAGGTTTCCCTTGCCTTACAATTAGAGATATCTTTTCTTATTCCTAATGTCCACCTTAAAATCTTTCCTGAAATTTATGTCCATCATGTCTTGTCCCATCCCATGTTGATGGATTTGAAGACTGGTTCCATGTCGTTCTACATTCATTTCCTCTCCTGATTTAAAGTTCTTTCATGTCTTTGCATAGACCACATCCCCTAAGCTTTTGATCATTTTTGCTGTAACAGGTTTCTATTTTAAACCAGCGAAAAAGTAATTATACATAAAGTATTTGTGCTATACATTGGAAATACCAAATCCTAATGGTTTGATGAACTTATTAAATGAAACTGCTGAAGATGCAGATTTCTTTATATAAATGTTTAAATTGTTATTTAAGGTAATACATATGCACATACAAACACCTATATACGCATATTAAAGAATCACACATATATGAAAATCATGGACAGTCAGGGTAGAGAGAGATTGGTCTCAAGATGGAGACCAAAGATACAAATTCAGTGTTTTATGCCTGAGTTCCTTGAATTTCTGCCCTAGTGCTGCATGAAACGATGGATAAAGAAGAAAGGTTTACCTGTAGCAGCTCCTAGGAGCCTTAAATACATCTAAAGTAGTTTTTCATGAGCAAAAGCACTTAAGTGGAAGGTGAAAAATGAACACTTACAGCAATGCCACTAATTCCATCTGAAATAAATGCTAATAGAGTTTATTCTGTCAGTGATATTTGTTGTTATTGGCTGAGATGCACCTATGTGTTTGACTTTATGAATTTCCCTGAAAACGTTGTTTATCCTGTAGGCCTGGGTGGAAATCATCACAAATGTCGTCCTCCTTTAGATCCTGACTCAGCAGAGCAGTTAAGAACGTACTTAATTCTGAATAAAAGCGTAAATTTCACTACTTCTGTAAGAAATATGTGCCTAAGCATTAACCACATTTTAAAGTTGGGGTTTTTTTTTTGCTAAATCATAATGTTATTTTCAGGTGGCTTCCTTTTCTTTAGCATTCAGTGTTTCAGTGCTGATTTATTGCTTGTTACGATGCATCTTTCATCAGTACCTTTCGTGCTCCTTTGTCGTTCAGATGCTCACTGCTGCTATAAATAATGCTGTTGTGTGAGTCTGAAAGAACAGTTGCCTCCAGCAAATATCATTGTATGTTGTCACTACGTTTGTGAAGGTTAAAGATTAATGCTTAAATAAGGTACTTAATAATGTTCATATTCTATATGATATATCTTCTATTCACTGGTGTCATTTTTTGCTCTTTTGCTAAGGAAGGAAGTGTTATTAAATAAGAATGGAAAAGCTATTTGAAAACACTGAAGAGGGCAGTTGATTTATAGCTGCAAACGCTTCAGACTTTTAGAGTTTGAGCTTTTTACTGAAGAGATGACAGGCTTGTCTTGCTTCGCTCCTGACTATTACATAGCCTCTCTGGATGGAGAACTTGTCTTGGTAGGTGGAAATGCTGTGATGCCTACCTACAGCTAAAGGAGGGGCTGTAAATTGTAAGTTTCTCTGAGCTGAGAATACTAAATTTGTAAATGTAGCTAGGAATTAAGCAACACAGTGTTTCCTTTTGGTTAGTTTAAGTGTTTCAGGCGCTTTGCTCTAAGCACCTAACTCTTCTGGTATGCTGTATATGGAGTCTACCTGCCTGGGTGTTGTATAGGGTGATGGAGAATAGAGCTGCAAATCTTAAATCCTCTTGTGAACTCATAATTGCACTGACAAAGTTGGTTTACTGCTGTCCTGAGTAGGATCTGTAGATGAGCAGATGTTACAAGTACAGTAAACCTCTGATTTAGGAGACACTGCCTCATATGGCATTGATGTGTTATGGACAGTAGAAAAGATCACTACTGGCTGAGAGGGAGAACATGAAAAAACAGCTGCTGGTAAGTAGGAGGCAGGATTCTCTTTTATGAAAAGACAGTGATTTATTTGAAGTATTGGATCTCACACACATCAGACTCAGTGTGTTTTTTTTCTGAATCCCAAGCAGCTCCTGCAGAACACCACCATAGCTTGCAGAGTCTCTCTTTGAGTTTAGGAAACTGAAAACTCATGAATTTTTTGGTTCTCGACATACAGCCCCTCAGAGAAGAGCCCTTTCAGATATTTGGCTTGTCGATTTGTACAAAAGTTTGGAACAGCAAAGTTGAAGAATAGAGACTGTGGGAGCACAGGGAAAAAAGTTTCCATGAGCTAGAAGTCCCACTTTTAACTTCCTCCAGTTCAAGGTAGGACAATGAAATGTGTCTGTGCAGCAGCTGGGAGTACTTGAAGGTATAGGTGAGCTCATGGATATGAGAAGCGGGAAATTCAGTGTTATGGGAGAACTGTGCAGTAGTGTGACAAATACTCTGGTGAGCTCTGTAATTTGTTCAGTTGTGTCCTTCCTTCAGCTTCTGGCTGGAGCCGTGTGGGCAGGACTGGTGTGGCAGTCACCTGTAATCACCTCGAGAAACCCATCCTGCTCTCTCAAGCCCCTATTGACTTCGCAAGACAAGCTGTAAATGTTTATCTGTGTTTTAAATGCTGGCTTTGTCCTCAAACTTCCACCTGAGTTTGGAAACCAGCGTGACACCTCACACAGGTAACAGCTGATTCCCACCTTTTAAAGTCTAGGTCCTGTAATGTGTGCTTCATTTTCAGACAATGCATGGAGTCCAAGTGGTCTTTGAAAACCTATTTGGGGAAAAAAAGGTGTCACAGTCATTAACGAGACATGTGGAGGTAAGTACATCATCAGGATGTGGCCACTCGAGCAGTGCAATCACTTCATAAACTGGCTGCTCTAGCACATATTACCTCGTGCGGCCTTCAGGGTTCTCCATGCTGGGAAATTAATTGTTGCTCACATCTTTCATTTTAGTTGTTGGTGTTAAATTGTCAGGTTAACTCTTCCATTTGAAAGGCAGCAATAATGATGCAGAAACCACAAATAGCCCAACACATTATTTATCCACTTTATGGCATTCAGGAGGGACATTCCAATGTGATTTACTGGTCTATGCTGTAAAAAAGTTTAAAAATGCAGGCACTGTGTTTATGCTGCAGGTGGTGGTCAAAGCCTTAACCTACCTGATAGTCAAACTACATCCCTAGCCCTACACAACTGTGTTCCCTAAGCTGGAAAACTCCAACCTGTCGGGGGACACCCCAGAGTGGAGGTGAGCCCCTTTTGCACTGTAAGCGATGGAGCTGAGCCCAGGTGAGGAAGGTGGGAGGATGCTCCCTTCTCCATTATCCAGCACTTACCACCCACCAGCTTGGCTGGTACCAGGAACAGAGCGGATGAGGAAAAAGTCTGCCTCTGTTTTGAGCTGAAGGGTGGTGCTCCTAAACAGCACCATGCAGCTCAGATTTGGGTTTGACTGCAGGGGAACCTCAAGGAACCAGTAAGAGACCAGTGCAGTAAAGCCTTGTGGCTTATTGCCTTCACAAGTAGCGTTCAACTTAGCAAAGAGTTTCAACTAAAATAAAAGGTCAGAGAAATTACAACTTCAGTGCTTTCCTTGTTGAATATTTAATTTCTGAATTTTGGAAGTCTTGAAACATTATAGCTTCATCTACACTTAAATTAAATTAAAAAAAAAAGTTACCTGACCTGAAGCAACAAAGCTGAAATTTTCAGTTTTCCTTTCATGGCACTAGTGAGCTCACACCTCCTCTCCTCATCATTTATGAGCATAGATCCAAAAAATAGCATGGGAGAAGCGGTACAAAAGGTGATGAGTGTACCCAGTCTCAGCTAGGCTGTGATGTGATATAGTCTCGCCTTAATTTTGAACCGGTGCCCCAAAGATTTTGCTATAACTTATTTAACACAATTGCTGACCTGAGTATCTAGAGAGTCTGGGATGAATTAATAAAACATACCACCTTCTTTTTTTTTTTTCCCACTTACAAAAATGAAATGAGAAATTGTACATATATATTATGCGTATGTATAATTTACTGTTCAGTCTTTGAACTCTAATCTATTTGACAGCCTGGAACAGTGATTTTAAATTTGCCAATGCCTAATTATTTAATCTGCTCCCTTGACTATCTTAACCTTCTTCAAACAGAAGAGATTTATCTTTGGAGCCTGTTAGGATTTGAACAGAACAAATGAGATGCTGACGTGACTTTTTTCAAGCATAATTAAAATGCATGACCAGGTCACAGTTCCATAACTTTAAAAAAGCATTGTATTACATTAAATATTTAATCCAGGACAGTTAATCCATATTTATCTTACAGGACCGTGTCAGTGACTGTAAAATTGCAGGCCATCGATCCTTTCTTGAACTCGTTGGAAAAGATCTATAATAAAATTATGGGCTAAGATTGTCTTACAAAGTTCAGGCAAATACTCCTTGAAGTTGAGTGGTGTTTAAATCAGCAGACCAGGTGGTCCAATGCTGTGCCCCACTTCCTCCAAGTGCTGTTGGTCCCTGGTATGTTAATTATTTGGTAATTCCTCGGTTGTGCTCATCAGTATGAACACTGCCTGTTGTTTTTTTTTTTTGTTCTTAGCTGTGCTATGCTGCAGGACAGAGATCTCGGCCACCTGAGCAATGGACAGAGATGCTCATCAAAAAGGGCAGCACAAGGTGACAAGCCTTTGTGTTAGACATCTTGGATTTGGGGATTGAACAAATGAGCCAGGTGCAGAGCATGAAAATCCAACTGAAGTCCCAGGCTTCTACAGGGAGAAGCTGTGCAGCAAAGTTTGGGAAGTTCTTCATTAGAGCCTTCATTTTTGATTGCTGCTGTTTGCCACTCATCACTTCTTACCCTGCTGGTATGGGTCGTCATTGACTACACAGAAATTTTTATTGTTTTCCTCAAACTAACTCTGCTTTCCCATAGACATTTTGTGGGTGACAAATGAATATGCAGGAAGCTCTGAAATTTGGTGTGAGACATTTAAATGTCTACTCATTTAAATGTCTACTCAAGTATATACAAGTATATAAGTATATATATGTGTAATATAAATTTATGTATAAGATTTGAAAAATATTTCATCCAAAAAATGGGTACAGTTTAAGGATTGCTGGTGTCAAACTCCTCATTAAAGGGAAGACATTACAAGAGTAATAAAAAAATTAGTATTTACAAGCATAATTATTATTCAAAAAAAATAGCTTTCACAAAACTGCTTGTTCCAATTGAGTAAAACTTACTTGTTTGGGGCCAACTAATTGAGTCAAAGCTAAGAATCAGAATTTTTTGTCTTGATGGTTTAAAACAGAGTACGTCGCCACCCGTCGCGCCATTTTTTCATTAAAATATTTGTTTCTTTTAGACATTATTGTCAGTGCTGGAGGGATTTCAGATGCGTGCTGACATTTTTATAATTAATCAAATAATACATGATTTTTAATCACTTTTGTTTCTTTTTTTTTCCACAGCCCCGCTCATCATTTGCTGCTTTGTGGAGAGAGAGAATGAAGGGGGTCCCGCACCATCCGGTTTCCTGTGAGATGCTCTAATTTGTGTCATTCCTGACATAAGGTGGTAAAAGCCTTTTCTAGACTTTCAGATCCTGAGGCAGGGCCAGATTAGATGGATTTTCATCAGTATTCTTTAAAACGCCAGCTGCTAAAGTCTGCAAACACGACCTCATCCTCTTCTGTGAGTTATCATAGATTCTCAGACTCACACCTTTGTGTAAATTAAACAGGAGTTGGTGCAAGGCATTTCACCTGAACAGATGTCACCAAAGTTCAGATGCTATTTGTAGCGCCTGCTGCTAGCTGTGGTGACAGATGGTTGATAGCAGGATGACTGATAACAGGAAATGTATCTTTTGAAAACCATGTATTAAGATCTTTGGAAGAGAAAATGCAGATTAAGGAAAGAAGAATTCTTGCTTTTGTCTTCCATGAGTGCCACAAGAACCCTCAATAAATGCTAGAAATCGCTGCAAATTAGGAAGCACTCTCAGCACCCTATCAGTGTCCATCCCTACTTTTGCGCTCCCTTAAATTACCAGTATTTCAGGGTAAGCATCCTTTGCATGTTAACTGCAGTTAACTGAAATCCCTAGCACACTTGCACATTGCAGCTGTGCATTTGGAGGAGCCAAAGCCATTCATACACAAGTGATCCCGTTAACCTGCAAATGGGGAGATAATTCAGCTAGAGAGAGTCTGTAAACAGTACTTTGCTACGACAAATCCTACTGTGAAAATGAGATGTGGATATGCTGCTTGTAATTGCTGAGGGCTTAGATGATGGTAAATACTTTGTCATCACAGTTGAATATCAATACAGGGACCAAATCCGAGCATCCGAAAATGAGCTCTAGCTGTCTAGCATATCTGACTTTGGATGATCCTTGCGGGGTGCTTGCTTAAGGAATAAGCACAAAAACTTGAACTGCCAAATGAGGAAGATAGCAATTTGCCTGTGAGCCTTGCTTTAAAACAGGCACTAATAACATCATTACCTGTGTTTGGGTGAAAGTTTGGTTATATTTTTTGGCAAGTGTTACAGTCCAAGTGTCGGGATCTTCTGTTGTCTTCAGTTTGATGGAGAAACAATACAGGTGCAGGGCACATAAATCAGTTAGTCAGGCACTAATCTTGTTCCAGAGTTTAACTACAGGATATTGTTCATCCCCCACATTATTACAGGTGAAATGAAATCACAGCCATGTCCAAAACCATCACATCATTCTTATATCATGATTCTTATCAGATTCAGCAAATGATCTGATCTAGCAACAGCAGCTGTGTATTAATGATGAAACAATCCAGATTGCACTTGAGTCTGAAAGAATCGACCTGCAGATTTCTAAAATTAGGAAGTAAAGATGGACAAAAAAAAAAAAAAACTACTAAAAATTATTTTGAGGTAGCATTGGAATTTTTTTGAAAACACTTTTTTTTTTTTTCCCATGGTAAATGTCTGCTTGCATTAGAAAAAAATTATATCACAAAAGTCAAAACCTGAACATTTTTACCAATAAAAAAAAGATTGCTTGTATGCACTCTTCAGCTTTTGGATACTACTGAGGTCTCTCATGGAAGGAGTAGCAAAACTTTTCGTGAGGATCATGGAAATGGGAAATGCAGTCAGGTCTGTTAACGAGCCAGTTGACTCCCTAACCAATTGCACTGCTAAGCATGGGGAAAAATGAAACAAAAGAACGGATTATTAGTGATGTTCAAACAGTATTTGCTTACTCCTAACAATGGATTTTCAGGGTTTTCTAAAGGAGGCACGATTCAATTTCTTTTGACATTTCAAAAGCATGTTAAAATCCCTTCAACTCCTATGAACAAACCCTTAAATTATTCCTGTTTTTAGAGAGGAATATGTGAAATGAGAAGTAATCATACACATTTTATTTCTGTAGAGAAATAAATTAAAAGCTCTATATACATATGAAATTGTTTTCCTCATCACCTTCCCAAAGAAGAGAGACTTTAATTAATCCTTTCTCTGAGTAAGATTTTAAATCCCCATCTAATCCCCAAGCAGCAGTTCATACAAAGTCTAGAATCATTTTGCATGTTCATAACCACAGAAAACATTATCTTTTCCTAAAGCAAATTGTGCTGCAAAAGCTATGAATGCTTCAAGTGCAGAGATGTTTTGGTTTTCCTTCATTTAATCTCTCCCTGATTTCATACACATGTGGATGCATAACAATTTTTTTTTTCTCCAAGTTTTCTTTCTGTTCCAAAGGGAAAGACTAAGGAACTTTTTAACAATTTTTGGTCCTTTTAAAAGTTCTGAAAACTTGGCTCTGGGCAGCAGGAGCAGTAAGTATCTCCCATGCTATTAACAGGTTTGTTTCTAATGACATGAACTAATTAAGCGTTGTATTTGCTCTTTTATGTATTCTGTCCACACCACTGTTATGCACTGGAAACTTTTTGC
The DNA here is from genome assembly GCA_028020825.1 of Podargus strigoides. Lineage (NCBI taxonomy): Eukaryota > Metazoa > Chordata > Aves > Caprimulgiformes > Podargidae > Podargus > Podargus strigoides. The sequence continues at coordinate 8,395,209 of CM051623.1, read as the reverse complement.
ACTCTTGTTTCCTAGATGATACTTATTATTTTATCCTGTAGAGCTTTATTACAAGAACAATCCAATGTTTCAGAGGTATGTTTGGGCAGGGACTATAAATTTCTTGCATAACTAATGGAGATGTTGTTTTTTCTGTATAAACAGTAAATCTACATACGAAGGAATCTATAACCTACTCCCAGGCAGAGTCAGCAAGCCAGATGGCCAGCTCACATACGTGTGCACAACCTGTGAGCTGCAGAGATTTGAGCCCATGTATTTCCATGAAGATCTGGCACCACCTGTCCGTAAGTTGTTGCAAATGGAGCACTTGTTCCTGGCTAGCAAAGGCTGCCTGGTCATAATGTGATCAATTGGGTAATTATACCCATTCTGAAAACGACAAAGTCTTTAACATTTCTCTGAGCATTTACGCACGTTTGCAATGGTGAGCAAAGGATCATTAGCATAAGATATCCAAATCATTGTGCACACCTTATTGAAATGCTGGTGGTCAAAGAGCCACGGAATTCTAGCCAAATGCGGGGGCATAAAAATACTGGACTGAGTTGATTTGCATAGTTAGAACTTGCTGTGTGTTCACTGAGTAGGTCATGTGAATACTTGCATCAAGTATATCCAAAACCTGATGTCAGTTGCTAAATTTTGTATTTTTCTTTAGACCCCATTGTTTCTTTGAGCTGTCCTTTCTGCTTCCAACTCAGCACATGGAGCAGTCATGTTTTACTCTTCTTTATTCATTAGATTGGAACCATAATCAAATGGTTTTATTTTTTTAGAAATGGAAATGATAGCAGTCCATTTCCCTTTTTTTTTTTTTTGATGAAAATATGTCTTGTAATGTGATCAGGAACATTAATGTACTGCCTCTGATACTGTGAACAATTCCAGATAATATCCAAAGATGTATGCCTGAAAAACACATTAGCAAAAGACTGTGGTATTTCGGGAATTACATTTTGAATCACGCAATACTGAGTAATTTAAGTCTATATTCTAGTCCAGGAAGAGCTGGCTTGCAGAAGACTTTTTCTGTAGGTTGTTGGTTTTTTTTTTTTTTTTAGTGTTAGACAAGTAAGAGTTGTATAGTGGATCTGGATAGCTGTTCTGGCCAATGTATGTTATTAAACACACTGCTCATGGCAATATGCAGTGACATCTCAGCATGAAGAGAGGAATAAAGACTTTATCCACACAAACTCTCTGATGAAGCTGAGACAGTTTCTTTGGTGAGTATTTCTTCCCTTCTATCTGGTCCCTCTCCATTTCCCCTGCTCTGCAATCTTGTGAATTCAAAATAAGGGCTGGCACAAAGCTGCTGGGATTTTAATAACTCATCCTTCTTGCTGCCTGAAAATATACATCATCCTCCTTTAGGGAAATGACCTGCGGCACAATTGCGTATTACGGACAATATTATCTTCTGAGCTCCCCCATGCCAGTTCTGACCAGGGGCACATTTCATCTGCTAACAGTTGGGGTTTTTTCTGCTTTTGGAGGGGAGAGCAGTGGGTGAAGTGTATCTTTTTCTGGAGATCCTCAAAAAATGAGCTTCAATAATTGAGGAAGTTACACTGTTCAAGCTGTTCTTCAAGTGCCTGTTAGTGATAGCAGTGCAGTACATTTATTTTACTCTACCTTAGGTTTTATTAAAGGGAAATTGGGTGTGACTTGTTCCCCTTCCATGCAGTGGCTTCTTTTATTTCTCTCTGTGTGTGTGTCCCTGTGCGGGCAGTCAGATGCACGCCTGCTAGTGCAAAGGATTTTTCCTCTAGCTCTGTATAATTCCTTCAGCCTTTTTATAAGTGGAATTAAGCCTAAGAGCAGTTAGAATTCAACTGGCTGCTTCTATATTTAATAAATAATAACCCTGCCATGAAATTGTAATTGGCAATAAAAAGTCCTGCAATTCGTCTAACGGCTTTCCACCTCCATTGTAAATCTGTGCTTCCACTCTGCTGCTCATTGCCAGAAGACAGAGTGTATTCATTACTTCAGATGCAACTTCTTCCATAGAAAGGAGAACTGGGATGCAGGCATTTTGAATTCTTTCTCCCCACACTTTCTTTTATTCACCTACCTTCTTGTGGACGCAGAGTTCCTCCATTTTTTTGACCTACATTATGGTTTGTGCTGGTCTTTTCCCAAGCTTTTAGTGTTGATGGATTAGACTAATTTCTGTAGTTCACCCTCCTCTCTCTCTAGCATCTGTAGTACTATTTGGTCAGAAACTAATGCTGGTGATATAGCCTTAAAGCATGTTCTAATGCATTAATTATTGCCTTCTGCCATGTTTTGAACTTTAATTTTAAACTTTTCCTAGAATTGTGGGGTTGGTTTTTTTAAATCCTCTGCCCAACAGAAATTCATAGCAAAAGTTCAGTTTGCTCTGAAACGAACAGCTCACTCACTGTGTGGGTTTGCCTATTCCTGCTTTGCAACGGAGGTTCAGCACAATTTTAGCTCACTGATGATCTCATCGGTTCAGATTCGCCACTCGAGGACCATGGTGCTGCAAGGATGCACCCTTCTTTAAACAGGGATCTAATCCTCTTTATAGACTCGACCCTCAGTCAGAAAATATAGTTAGATGCTCAGGTGGATACTCAAAGTGCTCTGTGTGCCCACAGAGTCAGGGGTAACTACACAGAGAGCAGAGTCCAGGTGGATGAGGAATGACAGCCAGAGGGGTGTGAGTTTGTGTCACACCTTCACTTTACAAAGCTCTTGTCTACGGGAAAGGAGGTCACTTGGCCAAGGTCAGAATGGGAATTTGGGGAGGAGCAAGGAACTTAATGTCTTCCCTGAACTCCAAGCCTGTGTCTTAGCTGTTGAACAGTTCTTCCTCCCCTGCAGAGGAAGAGGGAGGTTTATCAGCTCCAGGCATCTTCTGCACTCTAACCAGGGAGCAACTCCTAAATCAGTGTAGGTTTGAATGGAAATAATAGAAACAACATCTTGTGTGCAACCACCAGAGGTAGCAGACAGGGTGGGTAAAGAGTGGGAGAGAGAAGCATTTCTCTCCCAAAGCAGATATGATGTGATATCTTTGTTCAATATCTTCATCAACGACCTGGATGAAGGTACAGAATGTATCCTCAGCAAGTTTGCTGATGACACAAAACTGGGAGGAGTGGCTGACACACCAGAGGGTTGTGCTGCCATTCAGCGAGACCTTGATAGGCTGGTAACCTTGATAGGTTGGGCGGGGAGAAACTTAATGAAATTCAACAAGGGCAAGTGTAGAATTTGACCTGCTGGAGAGCAGTGTAGGGGAAAGGGACCTGGGGGTCCTGGTGGACAGCAGGATGACCATGAGCCAGCAATGTACCCTTGTGGCCAAGAAGGCCAATGGCTTCCTCGGGTGTATTAGAAGGGGGGTGGTTAGTAGGTCAAGAGAGGTTCTCCTTCCCCTCTATTCTGCCTTGGTGAGGCCACATCTGGAGTATTGTGCCCAGTTCTGGGCCCCCCAGTTCAAGAAGGACAGGGAACTGCTCGAGAGAGTCCAGCGTAGAGCCACAAAGATGATGAAGGGAGTGGAACATCTCCCTTATGAGGAAAGGCTGAGGGAGCTGGGTCTCTTTAGCTTGGAGAAGAGGAGACTGAGGGGTGACCTCATTAATGTTTATAAATATGTAAAGGGTGAGTGTCATGAGGATGGAGCCAGGCTCTTCTCAGTGACATCCAATGATAGCACAAGGGGCAATGGGTGTAAGCTGGAACATAGGAGGTTCCACATAAATGTGAGGAAGAATTTCTTCACAGTGAGGGTAACAGAACACTGGCACAGGATGCCCAGAGAGGCTGTGGAGTCTCTTTCTCTGGAGACATTCAAAACCCACCTGGACATGTTCCTGTGTGACCTGACCTAGATGTTCCTGCTCTGGCAGGGGGATTGGACTAGATGATCTTTTGAGCTCCCTTCCAATCCCTAACATTCTGTGATTCTGTGCTCTGTATGCTGCAGTCTAAGGTGAATTAAGAATTGGTTAGCACAGCATAGAATAGAATAATTTTCAGTTGGAAGGGACCTACAATGATCATCTAGTCCAACTGCCTGTTAAATTGGTTTTACTTCATTTAAGCATGGGCAAAGGGAAGAAAACATTTATATATATTAAAGGCAATATGTGTTGGTGGTGGTTGTTTAAAACACTGCAAGAAATGGGCTTGTAGAAACCTTGAACTCCATTTTCCTCTGTACTGTTCAAAACAGAGCTCTGGTCCTGCTGAGGTTCTGGCTTGTAGCTCAGGAGACTACAATAAGTTGCTGATGCCACTTTTAAACAAAATGGGCACTACTACCTGTGTCTCCACAGCCTCTCTGCCCCCTCTCAATATGCATTAGTGTTCATTGTAGTTAACTGGGGCCTTGAGGGGAGGGAGGAGAAGGACAGGACATCCATATGGCTGGTGCTTTGTTCTCTGCGGTCACCCCGTTAACAAGCATGCGGTCTGCTGGGTGATGCGGTCAGCGGGCTGGCTCCATGCCTGTCGGGCATGCTGGGAGCCAGCCAGGGCTCACCTGAAGCTGCCTTTCCCATTTGGCAGCACAGATTTTTTACTGAGCTGCTCTCCCTTTCCAGCTGCAGGGGCATGCCAGCGCTTTGAGAAGGGCAGACAATGTCCTGGCAGTTGGAAGCGGAAGGTTTTGAAGGAAAAATCTTTCTGGTGACAATGAGTTGTGAACTTATTCTACCTGCCTGCCACATCCCCATGCATAACTACTTGCCAGGACCTGACGGATGCCATCCTGTTGGCCACCTGCTCAGCTCCTGAAAAAGTACTCCAAGTGACTCTGACTGCCTTGATATTTTAGAGGAATGCACTTTTATCAGGTGTCTGTTTCAGTTCATGGGGCTTGGATCTTTTTTCACTAAAGCTACTTGCAAATCCAGTCACTAGAGAGGAAGCAATCCTGCTCTACAGAAGACTGAATGGAGAATCAGGCCCTTGAGAAATATATGATTTTTTTGATGGTCATATTGAGAGGAACAGAGCAAAGAGACTTGACTTTTCAGGGTGTCTGACAGTTTCACTAACACAATATTCATACTTAATGGCGTTCCTCTGTGTGTTTTCTTCATGTGCTTGCATCTTTTCAAAGATAATTCCTTAAGGATTGCCTATTCTGCAAGAATTTCTTAGGAAAAACAGGTAAATGGCTGTGTAACATTTTTGTTAAATGGACCAATCTGAGTTAAGACTACAAACAGTAAGGAAGATGTGAAAAAATCCCCTCCTTTTAAAATTTGTTCAAGTTATCTATGGAAGAGAAACAACATGCTCATCTGTTATCATTACTATTATAAAAATGCTCTGTGATTGCTGTGACTCCAGTACTTTACTGTGGGTAAAATTTAGAGTTTTGTAAAAGATCTGATCCAAACTTTAAATCAATAGGCAGGATCCACAATGTGGCAGTTTGGGGATCTGATTCAAAGCTGAATAGACACTGCCAGGTCAGGGGCCAGACTGGAGCCCAGCAGGGTGCAGTCATCTCATTCCGTGAAGGCTTTTTATATTTTTAAATTTAATTTGCTCAGATTCTAGATGAAAATACAACACAAAATTCTCCGTAGAAGGGAAGGACTCTTCAGCTCCATCTGCAGCCTCTAACTGCAGAACTCAGGAATCTGATGAACCAGAGAATGCAGTGGGCTGTCGAGGTGACCTGTGACTCTGTCCCAGCTGTGCCACACAACTTGGGTCTCTGCAGTGTGTAGCTGAGATTCACAGGTTTGCAAACAGCAGCTTTGGCATGGCTGAGATTAGAAGCATCAGCATGCTGCTGCAAGGCTCCAAGGCATCATGGATCCTGAAATAAAATATTTGGGATAGATGTTGAAACCAGCTTCTGAAATGTTACTATGTCCCCTGAATCTTCAAATCCTAACCAGAAAGGTGGAGAATGGGAGTTAGAGGTTTCTGTCAATCTAGTAACTGTATATTTAGCTCATAACAGATTGTAGATCTCTGAATATTTACAAACTTAATGCTGTCTATGCCTGGAGGGGCTAAAAAGTGTAAAAATGTGAGGGCAAATGCAGGGAGAATAGTTACATCCTAGCTAAGGCACATATGGAGTTCCCTTGCTTTGCATACAGCGCAGACCTCCAAGAGTCCAGGAATACAGGCATCCCTTCCCAGGCTGCCTGGGTCAGTCCTGGCTCTGAGGACAGCACTTCAGCCTCTTTGGGTGTCTCCTACCTATGATGAATAGATCTGCACTCCTGCCATATTTTTAGAAGCAAGAAATACCTGATTCTGTTTCTTCCTGCAGTCTTATAGCATTATTTCTTCTTTGATTTAATCTGATTATGTCCAACTACTGCAGGGTTGCAAGGAACCTCAAACAGCAAAAATCCAAATATTTTTTCAATTTATTCCCAATGCTGCCTAAATGCAGCAAAGAGGAATCTAATGTCAATTCTCTGTAAGAAGCAATATAGCCTTGAACAGCTGTTGTTTTCTGTCCATTTCAGATGTGCCCTGTTTTTAAAAAAATTGGACACATCAGAACAGTTAGATTGGCTGACTTTTGGCAAATTACCAACATCATGCATAATAAATACTGCCACACAACAGTTTCTATCGGGGAGAGAAAAAGGGAAATGCATAACACGGGAGGAACTACCTATTCCTGCATAGTCCCCTCTCCTACTGCTGCTGGGTTTGGGAGAGCAGCATCCATCGTGGCTGTGACAGCACCTTTGCCTAGTGTGGAGTGTCTGCACTGTGATGTACAAAGTGATCCATCTCCATCTATTGTGTTTCATAGCTGCTTTGCAGGAGAGACCAGAGTCTCTGCATGAGGAATTTCTGGCTTAAATAATCAAAAATCACTGCTTTGTACCCAGTCTTTAAAAATTTTGATTGTATTTGGGTTTTTTTTTTCCCCAGTGGCACCTGCCTTCATCTCATTGTATCCATCTCTGGATTTCTCTTTCTGAGGTTGTGCAAGGCTTCCTTCTCGTGCCAGTAAGGAAAATCATGCCACTGTGGGGACATGCAGGATGTAAAAATTTCTTCTCTGGAAGGGCTGTCAAGCACTGGCACAGGCTGCCCAGGGCAGTGGGGGAGTCCCCATCCCTGGAGGGATTTCACAGCCGTGTAGGTGTGGTGCTGAGGGACATGGGGTAGTGGTGACTTGGCAGTGCTGGGTTTGTGGTTGGACTTGATGATCTTAGAGGTCTTTTCCAACCAAGGTGATTCTATGATTCAATGTGTGTTGCAGGTGTCCCCCGTGTCTGCACATGGAGGATATCAGGGGTGTTATACACTGCAACAGCAGTGTGTATCCTTTAGCTTTCACTGGAGTCATTCACTCTCTTTGGTTTTCTGGTCCACTGATTCAAAGCTATATGTAAGAAAACTAAATTTATGTAGCTTTTGAGGTGAAGATAAAAAGAATGGCCAGGAAAGTGGCCTCTGAGACAAGTCCTCTCTATTCTTTTATCAAAGAATCCACTCTCTTTGTTTAAATAATTTTGAAAATAATCTTTAATCTTTCCTGGGGTATAGTAATAAAGTGTGACTTAAAAAAAGAACCATTCAAAAAGGTTAATAAAGCAGTATCACATTTTATTATGCATTAAAAAAATTTTGTTTGAGAATAATAATTTGAGAGAATTTTATATTAAAACAGAGGGAAGACTCAATTTCTCTCTCTGTAAAACTGTCTTAGTCTCTTCAAGCACTGAAAGTTCCTGGAGACTGTTCAACATCCCAGCTGAGGAAAACAACAAAGTCAGTTGTAGGAATCAATTGTCTATGCCTTCTCCACAGAGGAATTGCTAAGATTTGATCTTGCCTTTTATTGGCTTTTGAGATTCAATCATTACAGTCTTTTATCTCGCTGTTCCTTGCAGAGGTATTCAGTTTGCTTAATCTCAGGCTGAGGAGTGGGGTGGGGGGGAAAAAACCTTAAACACCACATTTCAGACTGCTAGCATGACTTTGTAGAGATTTGAAAACCAAGTGTTGTATCCTAGAGCCTTAAGTTAATTCTAGGTGTGGTACCATAGACAGCCCATGGCTTCACATTTTGTGACTAAATGGTAAGAAAACAGCATTTCAGCAAAACCAACCATCAACAAACTGGGGCAGTGCCAGTGACTGAGAAATACTCAAAGACAGAAAAGCTAACAGTAATGGAAGACTTGAATTACCCTGTGTAGACTGGGAAGTGCTGGGGTGGGCAATGGTATAGCCTATTATAGCACCATAAGCACTACTTAGAGCAAGTGACTGGCAAAGCCACGAGAGAAGTCACCCTTGGTTAGTCCTGAGAGCTGTGCACTATCTGGTATGTGATGTAAGTAGTGAAAAGCCTCTTTGTGCCTGTAATATGCTCAAGCATAACAGCTCTGTAGGAATGAGAGAGCAAGAAGAAAACATTCAGTGTAATAACTTTTAACTCTAAGAAAGAGAATTCTGTGAATACAAGAAAGCAAGGTAAGAAGAACAAAAAAAATTGGTAGGATGCTTTCAATAAGCTTGGATGCTACTGAAATCATAGAATCATAGAATAGCCTTGGTTGGAAAAGACCTCTAAGATCATCAAGTCCAACCATTAACCCAGCACTGCCAAGTCACCACTGCCCCATGTCCCTCAGCACCACATCTACACGGCTCTTAAATCCCTCCAGGGATGGGGACTCCACCATACTTCATAGCAGAAGTTCAGTCAAGCAGTATGATCAGTCAGGAAAAACTTCAAAAAATATTTCCTTCTCTCTTTCAGGTGATATATTAATGAGCATTTTCCCAATGGTTTTCAGCAAAACATAGTGGTGCTGGGACATTTCTTTTTATCTGATCATATTCCAACCTGTGCATCGTTTGATGCTATTAAATATTGATCACTGGTACATATGCATCAGTGCTGATCCTTTCTCATCATGCCTGGTACTAATTACCTGTATGGACCTGGTCAGATTCCCACCTCTGACTGACTCCAGCATCTCCTGGAGAGGTCTGAATATTGCTCAGACACTCAGAGGTTTCTCTGGTCCCTAGAACAGCCTGGTCCAAAGCCCCAGTTCCAGGCATGTCCCAACTTGGAAGGGTTCAGAGTGAAAACCTGGACCTGATAGATCTGGGGAAAAACATCCAAATCAACAGCTTGCTGCCCAGAGAAATGCTGAGTAGAAAGATAATTGGTTACCTTGTTCTTAAGAGTCGTCGAGCTGCTGCCTAAGTGACACTAGCAGTCTCTAGAATTGTACCATTCCAGACAGGCTCTCCATCCGGTGAAGAAATCACTGCAGATGTGCAGCAGGTTTGAGCTCTTTGCAAAAGTAAGGACGAAGGCCTTTTTATGTTGTTTTTTTTTTTTTTTTCTTGGTAAAGACAACTTCACAAATCAGGCACTGAAACTGTGATAGCTTAAGCCTAAAAACTCACTAGGGTTTTGCTAATACATGAGTGTGTTGGTGCTTGTATAGGAATATACCGTAAGTCTGCGGGTAATGGAAGTCAAAGGGGGCTGGGCTGGGGTAAGTAAGCAAAGCTGCAGAGTGGAGTAGCCAGGCCACTGAGATTCATGCAGAGAGGAGTCCATGCTCTTACAGGTGTGCCTGACTCTGGAGCTGGCAACTTGGGATGCAAGACAATCCAGATCCACAAGGCACACAGTTTGCTCCATGTTTGCTGACTTTCTTACTGGCTGCTGCTCCCGCTGCTGGAAAGAACATGTGGAGGGCTGTTGTCAGAATTGTACTGAAGGAAAGCTCAAAGGGACAATGCCAGCTTGACTTTTTTTTTTTTTTTTTTTATCACTCGGCTGCACTGTAGCCCGATGCCTCCAGTAGCCAGTGGTGGAGCAGTGAGGAGCTGGTTTGGTTGCTGTGCTTTTACAGGAGAAGCTTGGCTGCATTAACTCTTGCAAAAACAAGCACCTAGACTACTTGGACAAAACCCAGTGATGGAAGCCAGCTCCACAGAAGCCAGCAGCGGCTCCCAGGGAGGCACCGGCTGGCTGGATCTTCCCCTTGTCACCTGCACTGAGACGGTGACTTTCACTGAAGTGATGGCAGAAGAGGAGTGGGGATCCTTTTACTATTCTTTTAAGGTATTCTTTTAAGGTGTGCATTACTTTTATCACATGCTTGCAGCTTTGGTGCATTTTTAGCAGCTTGGCAGGGAGACAACTAGGATTATTGAACTTTTTTGCCCAGGTATTTGTGATTTGATTTTTTTTTTTCCCCCTGCAAAGACAGCTGTCAGCATGTGTGAGGCATTTACTGAAAAATAAGATAGTTGTAGGAACTGGAGTTCAGAATTGCATGTCTTAGCCAATTGTATCCCCTTCCAAGAGGGGTCGGCACTGTTTATCTAAAGAGGCATTGTAATTATACATGCATCTTTAATCAAAGCTTGTATCAGTTTAACACATCTTTTATGTAATTTCTTACAGCCATCATCTTGATATAAGGGATTGCTTTTCAATTTTCCAGCTGCAACAAACATTGTACATAAGTGAGAGGGGTTTTTTGTTGTTTGTTGGTTTGGCTTTTTTTTTTTTAATCATGAGGAACAGGTTCTAATTAGTTTGTTTGTTTGTTTGTTTTTAACTTGAGCGTGGGATGCTGTGTCTCTCGAAGGCTGCTGTTAAGAATGCACCAGATGAATCATTCAGTAGTAAATGCTGTTGAATGACATGGGAAGCGTATTCGTTCATCTCCCCAGACAAACATCACCCTTGCAATGCATGAATGTAGGGAAAAGATGAAAGAGGCACTGAAATACATTTTTCCTTCAGATTTCTGTGCCTGTCGTCATCGCTTAATTTCATGCTGCATACCATGTGTCACTTAACTGTTGTGGCACATTGTATGAGTTAAGTTCAAGTTATTAACAAGTCTGACAAGGAGTTCCCTGACATTCCTTCTGGAGCTCAGGACTAAAAAGATGACTTTCAACTTGAAAGATAGAGGTGCTTACATCATTTGACAATATGTTGGGTAAAAGGCAATATGTTCAGAGGCAGTTTTGATTTCTGTGAGGTTGTTAGTGCTCTTATACAATGCCAATGGATTTACAACAGATTTCCACCTCTGTTAAGGAAAAAGTTGATCTGTAGTTCTACAATTAATTAATGAGGGTCTCTTTTAACATGCTGCTGACACATTTTTTTCTTGATAAGACAGTACTTTCTTATCTAGGATCTCAAAGATGAAAATTCTCTTTCTTTTTCCTCCTCGTTTTCCTCTCCATGTCAGACTCCTAAAACGCTCTTGGAAAAAACCAGAAGTGACAACCAAAATATTTTAAACAACTTTATCTCCTATGTTCTTTCCACAGTTAGGGCTGTAAATCTGAATAATGTCATGGGAGCAGTATCTTATGATGGTAAAAATGACAATTAATTCCATGATTAGAAAGTCCCCAGGCAGAAAAATGTTCCTTAATAGGGGAGACTGAGTAAATTACAATAATTAGGAAACAGCAGATAGTCATGCATGCTCGTCCATTGCTAAAGGAAACTTGATTCTGTTAGCTGAGAGCTTCTCATTAGACTTGCACTCCTCTGTTGGGTGTCTAGCTCTGGCATATATAGCACGAACTTGACAAAGAGGTTCACCGATTTCACATCAATTACTAGCTGTTGATAGGCAAGGAAATATTTTGACTGTGGAGATAAGTGACAGCTGGTACTGCTGCAGGAAAAGGGGGATAAAGCTATGGTGCGGGGAAGACAGGGCTCCCTGCCAAGTATTTCAGCTCTCTGTGAAAGCTCACATGTGGAAGGTTCTGCTGATACCTGCTGACTCAGTTGGCTGTCCTCCACCAGTGCCTTGGCCATGTCCATGCCTCTTCCAGCAAGCTGAGCAGCATCTCTTTCCTCTTCATAGAATCGTAGAATGGTTTCGGTTGGAAGGGATCTCAGAGATCACCTAGTTTCAGCCCCCTGCCATAGGCAAGGACACCAGGAACACCCTTCACAAGGGTATAAAAGGTTCAACTTGGAATAGGCTACATGGATATAAAAACAGCTCAGTGCTCAAAATGTAGCTATAAATGGGGTTTTGGCCTTTTATTGGGATTTTCAAACATGTTTTGGCCCATGGCTGACAGTGAAGGATGAACAGCTACCACACAGGTTGACTCCAGAGCCTGTATCCTGCAGGGGTGCAAAAGTCCAAGACAGGGCAGACAAGCTATTTCTGCTTGAGAAATGCAGGTGTACCCTATCTTACCAAAGAAGCCATAGGAAAACATGATCTAAGTTGATAAATGGAGAGGAGGGAGTGACACTCACCCAGTACTTGGAGCAGTTCCTGTTTTAATGGCTCTTTAATGACTGTATCCAATGGCAGCTACGTAGCATATCTCACACGCTGCTTGAACTGTGGGAGCACGTGCTGGTTTCTTCTTTTTCTCCCATGCTTCAGAAGGGCAGCCTGTACCCACCTAAGGGAGTGTCTGTGTTATACTGTGGTGGCAAGGTAAAAAAAGTGAAATAATCTGCCTTAAAGCATTTCAGTGCCAAAAAGTCCTTTTACGGGATGAGCTATGAGTGCTTCCTGGCTCCTCCTTCCAGAAGGATTTGAGTTTGTCTATTCCTCTTCAGAATTTAACTAAATTCTGCACTGCTTCAGATTAGAAAGCATTTTGCCAATTCAATTAGATTTATTTCTGCCCCACCCCCTTTATTTTTTTTGGCTAGGAAATTAAGCATTTCATCCACCTGGAGGAATGCACATTTCCCTTCTGAAAGGGAATGTAGCTCCTTGGCCAGCTGCTCATGAAGGCTTTGCTAACAAAATCTGCTTTGGGGCCATGGCCATGTGTGCTAACTAGGGTGGCTCTTGGGGCACAGAATCACAGTCTTTGAGGCAGGATTGGGTGCACAGTGTGCAAGATGAGCTGGTGCTTCCCACGGCACTGGCACAGGCTGCCCAGAGGGGTTATGGAGTCTCTGTCTCTGGAGACATTTAAAACCCATCTGGATGTGTTCCTGTGTGATCTGCTCTAGGATCCTGCTCTAGCAGGGGAGGTTGGACTAGATGATCTTTGAAGATCCCTTTCAACCCCTTACCATTCTGTGTTTCTGTGATTCTGTGATCCCCACCTACATTATCCCCACCTGCATTCAGGTCTTGCTGCTGTGTTATGACAAATGGTCCCTGAAAGCCCAGACCATATTTCTTCCCGGGTGCCCTGTGATGTGTCCTGTTACCTTACTGTCTTAAACCACGAGCACCAGAAGTCCTTGTTGGCTGTGTCAGCACCGAATTCAGAACAGATGTGGAAATTGGTATTAATTACAGCTCCAACCTCCCAGGCCAAGGGAGTTTGTTACATCCCTTTACAGTCTCCTCCATACACATTTAATCTATGTGTAAAAGGGCTCTAAGCAAGTGTCAACTGCCTTCTGCCAAATACAGTAATCTGAAAAGAAGGGAGATTATCTGAATACCTGTGGCCTTCCTCCACTTTAGGACTTCCTTGATTCTGTGTACCTGACTAGGTGCAAACCAGAAACCTGCCTGGAGAGCCTGGGGAAAAGCTGAAATCTCTGAATAGGACCTCCCCAGTTGTCCACAGGGCTGGGGTTCTCCAATGCTGGAGGAAGCACCTCTCTTTCCCAGGCCCCCAACAGCACTGAAACTTCCCAGAGGGTAGGAGCATGTGCTTGTTCTCAGGGAGGATTCAGTAGGACTCATCTCTTTTATAAGAGGTCTGCGGAGAAATGGGATGCCCTACTTTTATGCAATAAGGGTTTAAGTGCTGAAAAGGAAAAAATTTCCATCCACTGTTCCTTTTTTGATGAGGCTGTGTTCCCACCATCTCCTGCCTCCCAGGAGAGTGGGCTGACTTCCACCACCTAGTGGATTTTCTTCATTTGTTTTCTGATGTGTAGAGTTGAGCCGTCACCCATGCAGCAGGACACAAAGATTTTGTGGTTTACACCTAAGGTTGTTTGGGAGCCCCAGCCTCTCCCCTGCTAGGTGGGAACCCCAGTCACTGGTCCACATGTTGGCAGCTCTCTCCCTCTGGCCCCATGAGCCCTGGTCCCTGTGACGTGCAGCATCGCTACAGCAGTGACCCTGAAGCATTAGAGCTCTTGGGAGAGTCAATGTGCACATTGACTCCACCACAAAGAGTTTTACACATATAATCCAGCTTCCCAATTTGTTTCAGGAAGAACTGTTTGACTCTCTGCCTGTGATTGTCCTCCACCCTCTCTGTAGCATTCCCTGTGCCTGCATGTTTTAGCCCAAGTAGCTCAGATATTAAACAGGACTGCATAGCCATGCCAGAGAAAACACAAATCTAAGAGCATGTGCTGCTTATTCATGGAGCCTAATGCTCTTTACAGAGGTCAGGGCTTACCACCTCCAGCAAAGAGCTGAGGAGACAAACATAGGGACAGGTTTGCATAGACTAGTTTTTTAGAACTATCAGGTAAAAAGGATTTGGCTTCAAGTGTCTTCACAGTCTCAGAATCTGTTGTCCCTATCGTTTCATCCAAATGCAGGAGTCTCTTTATCTCCTGGCAAGCATTCACCTATGTTATTGCTCATTCTGATTTTCAAGCAAACCTCATAGAGCATTCCATCATTGAATACTTAACAGAAAAATAATAATGGGTACTGTCAAGTTTCTGGAGTAATCTCAGCAAATGCAATCATGCATTTTGTAAAACTAGGCATATCAAATAATTGATAAGTAACTTTGCAATCTTTTGGTGAGGGGAGAGAAGGAGAATTAAGTCTACACAAATACACTGTCAGGAACTCCTGAACTCTGCCTCTACAATATGCCATAATGACTGTTGCTATTTCTGAGATGCTGCGCTGAGAATGTAATAGCTGATCTCCTTGTGAAACAAATTTTCAGTGCTGTTGGCCAGGCTGGCTTCATCTAGTAGCTTAAATGTAACACAGGAGTGATCTGGCTGTTTGTCAGCCCGACTAGGGGTAGCTCCTGGCCAGCCAAGTTGGGCACAGTTTTATCCTAGCAGCCCTCATACTTCTGACTCCATGGTCCACACAACCACAGGGTTCACATCTGCCTGCCTCTCCTATATAAATATGCCTAGGAAGTATTAATTTCTCCATTTTTTTGGTAGAGTTTTAATTGTACAGATTAGACATGCTTAATCATTTTACCTCTTTTCGTTGATTAAGAAAAAACAGCATTTGACAGTCTTTAATAGGGTTATCAAAATCATACAATTAGGGATGGACCATTGAGTGACCTAATGTGTCATAATGAGTTGAAAATGTTGAAATGTTCATGCTGAAAATGTTCTAGGAAAAAATAGATATGTACACCATGAAAAATGTGTCTTTTCTGATGCCATTAAAATCAAGGATATCTGTTTGTGTAATTATGTGGAAGTTTCCTAGGGTGCAGTGGGTAAAAATATCCTGCAATAACTGGACAGTACTGTCCCCATTTATTATCTGTCTTGTACCAAAACATAGCAGAATGGCAAAAGTGAATTTTCTGCTAGTAAAATAGAACTGTTACTATTATTTTGGACTGAAAATCTTCCTCTCTATCCCAGTCACACCTGTGAAGGATTTTTGAGCTCGGTGGGGGGTGCTTTGTTTAGCTGTTATTTGAGCTTGGAAAGATCACAGCAATTCACATGCATTAAATGTTGTGCACTGGAAAGACCCTGCCTCACTCGTGGTGGTGAAGTCAGAGCCAAGAGATACATTTTTAAAAGACTGGGGATTCACAAATAGACAGCTACAGTTTTACTAGATTTAAAAAAGAAGTAAAAGTAATCTTAATAACATAATTACCCCTTTCCATGAGGAAGTGTCCTGATTCAGTGAATAGATTTCCTCAGCTTGTCTGGTTCCCTAGAAGTGAGAAAATATTGTAGATTTTTCCTCCATATAGCACATTAACATTCACAGACTATGAGTGCAATTCCATTTAGCAGAAATTCATGCAAAACTGCTTCTCAAGTTTGGGAGAACAGAAAACATCAGCTGATGTCCCTCCCAACTGTGCCCTCCTCCCAGCTGTAAGGACACGTGAAGTGACTGTTGCCAGCACCTCTGACGTGATGTGAAGGCCTCGTGTGGCAGTGCATCCCAGGATCAGCAGGGTGACCTCTAGCCCTGCGCTGGGAGGATAACACGCCTGCCTGTGAGAAAGCATCTCAGTAAGGCAGCCTCTGTGCAGGAGATACGAAAACAATTAGGCAGGACCAGAGCCATTGAAATAGAAAAGCAGCAGTCCCAGAGGCAAACCTGGGGCTGAACTGGTGTTTATGCAGTTTGAATCAGGCTCTATTCCAAGCCACACTACCAAAAAAAAAGTAAATCAAAAAATCAGCTCCTAGTGGGCTTATTGCTTGCCCAAATGTGTTCCTCTCAAATTCTCTCATAGCGGAAGCTCTTTCAAAGACAAAATAGAAAACTTAGCTTTGAACTTTCTCTTTTCTCAGTCTTTCTTATCTTCACATGAGTTCTCCCAGAGCTTTCTGGCATCCATCAAATCGCTTTCCCAAAATTTTCAGGAACATCTTGTTTGAACGCTGTATTAGAAACATCTTCTCAGCCTTGCCTTGCTGGATGGAGAGTGTTCTTTGAAAACACGCTTGTATGGCAGGGATGGCCAGTACAACTTCTGCTGCTTGTGACAAGTAGGGTGTAAGATTTCAGTGATCTTTCTGCTTGTTAGCATGTTTCTTTCTTACCCAGACAAGGCCTATCAGCAAATGAATCCCAAGTGAGTGATCCTGCCATTTTTGCGGCTTTTCTTGAGCGTTAGAAGGTGACTTGAATTAATAACCTGAACTTTCACATTCAGGTGACTAACATTTAAGCTTACTGCTAGCTCAAGTATTCCATCCACTGTCCCTCTTTTTGTAAGCTGTTTGGTGCCCCTTATTTTGCTCCCTCTTGATGGTCAGAACTGCTGTCTACAACTAAAATATCTGTAATCCACGTGCAGTTTATCTTTAAGCAGCTTTCTGTTAATTTTTCACAACCCAACTCATGTTGAAAGTTTCAACACAAGAAGAAATACAGGTGTCTCCAGTTGGCACTTTCAGCAAGTTTGTTCTTTTTTCATGTGTTAAACCCCCTTTATTTTGTAGCTGTTAAAAATAATAATAGTCATGATCCCTTCACTGCCATCACGCTTCTGACAGCTCATTGTTTAAGCTGGTCACACCCTGGCAGGGATTCTTCACCTCAGGCCTCCACATAAGCATAAGAAAAATGCCACTTTATATATTTAAAGTCTGTTTTCCTAAGACTAATACGTTTGTGTCATTTCCATGCCAGTGGTATTTACACCTGTACTGTTTACTTGCAGGGTGAATTTTAATTTGCATAAAGATTCTCACAAGGATCTGAGTTGTTCTTGTTTCTATGATGCAATAAATGATATATCAGATGAGCACATTGCACAAGTTATAACATATGTATAAACACCTTTTAGTTTTCAGTACATTCTTTAAGAAAATAGGTTTTGTGTGTGCATAATAATTCAGATAGGGAAGGAGTTCTGGAGGTCACCTGTGCCAACCACTCAAAAGCAAATTCAAGCTATGCCAGATTGCTCAGGGCAGTGTCCACTGAAATTTTTATTATCTCCAGGGATGGAGATCCTGCAGCCTCTCTGGGCTCCCATCCCATTATTTTAGCACCCTTACAATGAATATTTTTTTTCCTAATATCTAATCAAAACATCCTGTTTTAAAACTCTTACTTGTGGCCTCTTGTCCTTTCATTATGCACTTCTGAGGAGAACCTGGCTTCACCTTCTCTGCATCCTCCAGTTAGATAATTTTAGGCAGCAGTTGGACCCCGTAAGGCTCCTCTAGGTTTTCTGCTCTGAAGGAATGTGGAAGTATGAGACTGAGGGGATTTTATTTATTTTTGCTTTGTTTATTTATTTAAAAAAAACTTTATTAATTATGTCAGAGGTTGTGCCAGTACCTTTAAGACTCCTTAATTAAATTGTGCTGATGAGCGTTGATTTCTTCCAGTGTTGCAGATCAAAGTGCAATTTGCCTTCGAGGTAAACTGACTGTAAATCTCTGGAATCAGTCAAGCTGCGTGGCACAGTGTCTGCCTCAGAAAAACTAATCTTCCTGGTTTGTTTTTTTGGGAGGTTTCAGTGTTGTTGGGGTTTTTTGTTTGGTTGGTTGGGTTTTTTTTCTTCTTTTTTTTTTTTTTCTGTTCCATCCTAAATGGGGGCTGTTAAAATAGCAAATCTGTCCTGAACATTTTCAGTATTGAAAGTTCAAGACTATAGATCTTCTACAACAGGATCAAAAAAACCTGCAAATCTAGACTCCTCCATTCTCTTGCATGGCTTGCAATTAAAGTGATTATTTCAGAGGGTGAGAAAAGATTTTTCTCTCTTTTTTCCCCTCCTTTAAGGAAGTGCAATGATTGCACTATGGTGAACCTGACTGTGAGCATGACAGTTCCCCAGTTTAGCAAGGAGATTTATGTGTTCTTCTTATGTGTTAAGAAGAACATGCTTATAAAATTATTGTGCTTGCTCCATAATAATTGTTTGCTCATTTCTTGCCTGGCAGCCTCGCTTTTCCAGGCTGTTTCCGAGCCAGCCTCAGCAGCTAGAACAAAACTGTTTCACACTGGGTTCCCTTTCAAGTACAAACATGCTTTGTCCGTTGATAGTTGAACCTCTCCTTCTATTAGGCAACTGCTCTGATATCAGGCAAAGGCTTCTGCACCTCAAGACATGAGCAACAGCACCTCCATTGGGGTGAGCTATCAGGTATGTCCCTGTTCCACAGCCACAGCTGGTGCTCCCCAACAGAGGGGATACACATCCTGAGAAATGAGTGAGCAAGGAAGTTGGTTAGGGAGAACTGGAAGGAAGGATGGCATCGTGGCACCAGCATGTCTCCCAATGGCTCTGAAAGGATTGAACTATGGTCTTGACTAAAGCTGCTTGCAGGGACGATCTTTGTCTCAAATATAAACCAGAATATACCACTTGCTAGATTTATCACAGCCTACGGATTCAGAAATTTTGTCAGAGTGACAAAATAACAAGCCTCTTCTACAAGCAAAGGAATATGCACACAATCTTCACACAGGATTTTTGGCTTACTTTTCACCCACAACAAGGCTTGCTTCATTGACTAAAGCTGATTTTAATCTTAAAGCAAATTAGCAAAACATGAATATGCGTTCCAGATGTCAAGCACTTCCATGTTCCAAACACAGGAGTCCTGTGGAATAGCAGCATATGCAATGCAAGGAAATCCTCTTGACTTTGATTTGTACTGTGGCCTTAATTAAGTCACCAGCATCTTTAGTTTTTCTAATGTAAAAGAACTGGTGTGTGATGTTAGTCTCTCTCATGGTGTTCTCATATAATGTACTTAGCAGAGCCCATTGCAAAAGCAGCCCTTGCCAAAAGCTTCTACAGAGGGATACGGGAGATGTTATCTTTCATTTTATCTAGAATGCCTCTGATGTTTGTGCAACATGTTATTAAACAACGTCTTTTGGTAAATCACCTTCCTGAGGGTCGTTACAAAAAGAGGATTTTTGCTTGATGAACGAACAAGACATGAAGTGAAACACTTCTATGTCTAGGCAACCTTAAGGTGCTGAATAAAACAAAATTATAGAAAATGCAGCTGAAGTTTGAGGATCAATCAGCTATCTCTCTAATCTAATAGCAATTTTTAGGGCCTTCACAGGTGGAGGTTTCACTGACTTATCATTTATCTACAGATATATATAGAAATAGATTAGGTGTAGATATAGATACCTTTTTAAAAAATTATCAACCTGAATTCTGTGCTATAGTTTTGATTCAGTGATTTTTTGGCCAGTCTGCAGTGGATCTGAAGAAAAAAAGTCATTCCTTTTCTTTTTTATGTCAGTCTCTTTGTGTCCTCAAGGCTATGCTCATATTTTCCTGCAGTCTGCTTTTTGCTAGATTAAGCAACTTCAGCCTGGCTATATCCTCTCAACTTCTGTCAGCTCTGTGCCTCTCTTGAAGCACGGTGCCCAGGAGTGGGCATAGTACAGCTGCTGGGTGCAGTGGAAGGATTAGAGCAGAGGCACATGAGACTAGCATGCATCCCACAATGGTGGTTGTGCTTTCATGGTAGGGTGATGTTATTAAATCATGTTTCATTTGTGGGGCACTTGACACGCTGCATGTGGAGGGGGGGATGTTTTGAAGGCTCGCCCAGCCCCATGTGATTACACCCACTGCACTGTAGAGTCCTGCACTTCTCCTTTGTTGAAGAGCATCTTGGTTTTTTTCCAGTGCGTGTTTCCAATTCATTAAGATAATTTTGATTTTTAATCTGAGCCTCCATGAAGGCCTTTGTCACAGTGGGCATCCCATTAAAAACCACAGAAGTTTTCATTCTGCAAGCTAACACAGACTGAGAGAGGCTGCAGTGATTTAAATTGCCTATTGTTACAGCTCCTTAATCCCCAAGAATGAGATCTTTTTCTCTCTCTCTGAATGGCAGCTACCACAAATAGATTAATAGAAACTTTGCCTTTATTCCTTTGTCTATGGCCTTTCAAACTTGCTTCTCCTATATTCAGCTTTAGCACCTTTTAGGTTATCTTTGTAGTCTGGTTTAATTGTATATTTCCGTAGAGGCTTAGCCTAAAATTGCTTAACTGTTAAGCATTGCTTTTTAACTTGGCAGGAGGGGATTTAAACTGACCATATATGCTGTACCCCCATCTGGGGAAACACCCCTCTAACACAGTCTCTGTTGCTCCATAGCTATTTCTTCTATGGGAATCATAAGTAGGTTTGAGGATCAGAGTTAATTTTACCCATATCAGTATAATACAGGAATGCATACTTTCTTTCAAGAAAATGCTCTCCTGATTTTATACCAGACAAAATGGGAACAGGTCTTGATGCTCAGTTTTCTTCATGTGTGAAAGATGTTCTCTGAAATGGAAAAGAAAAACCAAACCCTAAGGAGAATCCACTGATTTCAAGGACAAAAGTGATGTGAAATATCACCTTTTAAAATTTTAATTACTGTCCAGAAAGAAACTTCCTTCCAATTCCTGTACAAAGCAAAACATCCCCATAAAAATAGTTCCACCATGTCTCTGCCACACATTTTGAAGGAAATTTGTTTCCAAGAAATTCAAGAGATTTGCAGACACCCAAAAAAGGTGGAGTTTTTTTTGTCTCAAAGCTAAGCATCCAGCCCACACAAGTTGTCTTATCTAGGTCATGCTATAATCAGTGGAGACAGGCCATCACAAGGTAGGTGAGATGAATGGTGACTCATCTCTGAGATGCTTTTATTATCTAGACTACGCTACGACAATTTAGAATAGTTGTCTCTCTGTAGAGCTTTAAAGTTAGGTGAGATGACCCAAATGGTAGATTATGCTGGCAAAATTTACCATGCTCAGAAAAGTGAAACCATCTAAACACAGCCTTCATTGTATGTTTAAACTAATCTGTGGGTTCAGGCACGAAGCGCAGCCTCAAATTGCTCATGCAATGGGTCTTCCCTTTCCTGCGTGCCCATGTAACCCACAGGGGAGTGTAGCTACCTACCTGGAGCAAAGCTGAGGCTGGTCCCCACAAGTGACTCCCCAGTAGAGGAGGGACCATGGCTGTTGGCTGCGAGAGGGCTAAAATCTGAGGAGGCACTGAAGTTCATGGCAGAGCAAGAAGCTTCTTGCCTCTGCTCCTTTTCTGCCATTTCACCTTCTCTCCCCATGCTCACAGCTGAGCCATTTTCTCTTTGCAGGCAGCAGGAACCCTGGTTTCTGCTCACCCATGACAAAGATGTGTTAGTGGCTCCCAAATTCTTTTAATGCTCTCCCCTCCTTCTGCTCTACCATCAGCCCAGTCAGGTAGTCACGGGTCTCACTGACAGCCTCCTCCCCACCTGCTCAGGACAGTGCCTTGCGGTCACTTCTGTAGATCCAGCGGGTGGGATTCCTCTTCAGCCTCAGTCCTTACCTGTCTTCTCCATTTCCCACTAGCTCCCAGATTACAGGTTTGGTGTGAGGAATTGGAATATCCCAAACAACTGTGTTGAGATAACCTGAAACTTATCCCAGTTGCCAGGCTGTGTATCCAGGTGACCAATGCATCTGAAGCACTGGAAAGCCACAAGAAGGCAGAGCAGGGGGCTGAAGGCTCTTCTCTATTTCGTTTGTAAGACCTGTCTCCTGAAACATCAAAGGCAAGGGTCAGCTCAGGAGCAGCAGGCTCTGGCAGAGGGGTCCCTTATGGAAATTGGGGTTACCTTTATAACTATGAGTTCTGCTGAGCCATATATGTATTTTTTTCTCTCCTCAACTCTAATAATAATGTGTATATTATTGCTGCTGGATACATTAGTACTTTTTTTCACCTGAGCTCCTCTCCTCTACACCCTGATGCCCAAGGCAGTGGTGGAGTCCCCATCCCTGGAGTTATTTGAGAGACATGTAGATGAGGTGCTGACGGGACATGGTGTAGTGGTCAATTGGCAGTGTTAGGTTAATGGTTGGACTTGATGATCTTAGAGGTCTCTTCAAGCTAAGACTATTCTATGATTCTGTGATTCAAACCTAACTGTTACGATGAAAAATCCCCTCTCTTCTACTTGTCTTTGCAGAAGAGCAACAGAACCATCTTCCTCCATGCCACTACATGCAGCTTTACACAGGCCAGGTTTTTTTATAAGTGAGAGTTTTGCAGAAATGCAGAATATTTTCTCCTAGCTGACCCCATACTCAACCAACTTGGTGCTTCTCATGCTCAAAGCTGGCAGGCTGCTATGGAGAAATCATAAACTTCACACCCTCACATGGTGAGGGGGAACCTACAGAGTGGTCACTGAAAAACCACTATCCTGCATCTAGAGAGGACCAAATGGGTTTTGGTAGGCCAAAAGGATGGAGAAGATTGGGCATGCACTCCCAAAAGCAAATGTGGATAGCAGCTTGTTCTTGCAGCCAGAGGATCCTGATGCTTTCAGAGCAAGAATAACTTTCTTACTTTCTTCTCTTTGTGCACACAACCACTAGGGGACGTTTTGTCATCATGTATCGCTCGCTAGACAATTTTACTTTTCCTTACAGTGGGATCATGCTTGCTTTTCAACCTTGGTGCACATCATGGAGTGGATGTCTGAATTTTGTAGGGCTTGTGAACGACCTAGGCTCACTGGAGCTGGGAAGGAGAGAAGTATTTATTTCCCCCATTTCTCCAAAGGAGCCCATCTATCAATGTTCCTTACAAACTGAGGCAGCTGGTTATTTCACAGCTTGCTGGAGCAACACAAGAAAACTGAGGGCTGCCTCTCATTTTAGTGTTAAAAGTGCCAAACACAGGCACTGCTAGTGGTTTTGTGAAGATAGAAGTAATATACAGCCACTGCAAATCAAGCTGGAATGAACATCAGCGGTGGTGCATGTTAAGTATTCCTTGAAAGAACAAGAATATCTTTTAGACGAAATAATTAGAAATTGATTGGCAAAACTCATGTTTCACTTCTGTTTTCCAATTCTCATCTCATTTGTCCTAGGATAACTGACTGGCTTAACCCAAGTCACTACCCAGACACCTATCAATATGCTGGTATGCTTTTTTTCCTTCTCTCCAATGCAGACAGAGCAGCTGGTGACTCTTTGGATTCTCTTTATTGTCACAATTGCTGGAAATGCCTTCGTGCTCTTCTCTACCTGGAGGAGGAAGCGGAAATCTCGAATGACCTTCTTCGTTACACAGCTGGCAATCACAGGTAGTGTATGGGAGGGGAAAGGGCATCTGAACTGCACAGGAATCACTATTAAAACTACAGGAAAATGCAAGTTGAATGGTGAAGATTTCAGTTGCCACCTAATGTCCAGCTGCAGCTTGCCATAAGACAGATGCATGGCTCCTGATCTTAGGGCTCAGTCTGCCTCTGTTCTAAAAAGATGTTGCTGGATGTAGTAGTGTCTGTGTCAGATGCAGCAGCTGCAACTCATTGATTTCACTGAATCTTATCTTCCAGTCTGAATTTGCATCCACATTTCCCAGAAGTTATGTCCCCAGCTGTTGTCATGGAACTGTTTAAATTAAAATAGTTTAAGATGAATCCCTAGTGTTTTTCTACTATATCTTTCTAAAGTACTTCATAACGGTATTGCTCTATCAATTACGCTCTTGCATTGAAGAGTGAAAACAACTTCATGTTGTCACGTTTAACCAAGTAGGGAGATGATACAAAAATGTAAATGTGGAGAGGAATGCATTTAGGTATTTTTTTTTAAATGGATAAAATAAAGGATGCTGATCCAAGAACTTAGTAGTTTGTAAACAAAATAGAAAATGTACAGAAATCTGGTTTGTAAAATGTCAGCCTCAGCAACTAGAAAAGGAAACAAGAGTATAAGTAACACATTGTTTCTCGATGGCTGTGAATGCACTAAATTTGTGGGATTTTAAGTTTCCCAAGGGAAAATATGTGCTGTTTCTATAACAGTGTCCTGCTACTAATCTCTGCTTACAATGCAGCTGTGTTGTATTGTTTGTATATAATAGGGTATATTTATAGGCTTTCTGTTGTTTTTTTTTTTTTTTTGTAAGATATGGTAGGAATTACAACACTTCTCAACTAAAGAGCTATTTAATATGTGATTTCCCACCAATATTGCGTCCTCCTTTGATGGCTGTTTTATCTCTGTTTAAACTTGAAAAGCAAAGGACTACGCTCCCCAGTTTTCAACACGCATTCTTTGCAATTAAGTGAACTCCTGCTCGTGGTCTCAACCATGTCTGCCCAGGAGCTTATCCCATTTGAAGAACTACTCTCAATGAAGCAATTAGATCAAGGTGTGCAAAGTGATGCAAAGGGACTGGCCCATAACTACAAGTGATGTAAGAATTATTACAAGGTGAGGAGGTGAAGGTTTGCCATGACTCTTCTTCTGAAGTGCTGACAGCTAGTTTTCCTGTTCGCCTGTGAGTCATGTGTAATAAATGGTTTCACTTGTTATCTCGGTCGTGACTTTCATGTCACTTCCTTTGTGTGCCAGTGGTATTTTCCATCAGGTGAGGTGTGTTGATACAGTCTCACAGCCGAGTTTGGAAGCATCAATCGCAGATCAAGCGTTACAGTGTTCACAGGAGTTTCAAAACAGCCAGTCTCTGCTCAAAGAGCTTCTGATCCCAGATACAGAAGATGTTAAAAGGTAGGCATCCAAGCAGGAGGATGGGCAAAGAACAGAAAAGCAACTGAAGCTCTGAATGGACACTGTCCATTTTCTACCTACTGTCATCAGCGAACAGAGTACCAGCAGCAATCATAATGAGAAGGGCTTTGGAAGAGAGGAGGGTGGAAAATGACCCTGTGTGTCCATCTGGTGCAGAGCACAACAAGGGCTGGGCTTGCTGCCAGAGTGAAGACACAGGTAATATTTACACCAGCATGATAATAGAAGATGGATCCCAATAGGAGAAGCTCAGCTAAACAGCAAAGGGTCTTTGCAAAGGAAGAACACAAATGTATTTACTGCAGCAGAGGAAGAGCCACCATAATGAAATGAGTGTCCAGGTCAAAGGAATAAAGCAAGAAGCACAGAGAAGTGTTTGGACCAGGATAGCTCAGGAGAAAGCTGGTCCACATGAGGTCTACTAGGAGGTGGCTGCTGCTGTTGCTGCACTGAGTAAGGGAGAGGAAGGCATTGCAAGTGCAGTTTTGAGGAAGGTGGAATGATCAGTGGCAAAGACAACAAGTCAGATATCCCATTAGACGTGGGCCGCAAATAGCGCTATGCAGCTGATGTTACATTACTGACTGAGGTCCATGTGTTCCACTTGCTGATTCTTCTGACCTCCCCTTCCCTAAAATTATCCTGACTTTTAAAATCAGAGTTTCATGTTCAGACTGAGTTCAACAGTCTCTTCCATTTCATAGTACAGAATTTCACATAGAAAACTCACTTGACATTCACATCTGCAATGTCAAAAGAAATAACACCAGCTTGAACAGCAAGGCTCCTTTCAAGCAATGTTGACTTCTTTTTTGTGATGCAGGAGTCAGAACTCCAATTTATTTTTCCTCACCAAGAGTTCCTGTCAGGATTTTGGCACAATGAAATGGCTTAATTCCTGAAATGGAGCCGTTTCACTTTCTTATCTTTGAAAATATTAATAAGAACAAAGCAAGCTGGCAACAGTCATCATCCTTTCACAACAAGTTACGAGGTAGATGCAGAACATTATGAAAACACTGGCTTGTCACATTGCTTTGACATGCCAGACATATTTAAATCCTACCAACTAAAGCCTAATCTCCTGGCAAACAGTTTCTGCTTAGTCAATATTACTACTTCCATCTATTTGGGGATTCTTAAAATTTATTATTTCTACCCCAGTATCAGAGAGAAGGATAATGGATATAGCTTTATCAATGCAGGCATTTCAAAGCCATTTACAAACTTTTTGTCTATTGATCTGTGGCTCAATACTTGAGTAATGTCCTCAATTCTCACGTCTTCCCATTAATGTAGTACAAAAATGAAATGAAAATACAGCCTTCGTGCTAGAATAAACAATGTGCAAAGCAAATTGTGCATAATTCATGAATAGGAAATGAGCACTGTTGTTCTCCTTGACTGGTTGCCAAGCCAGATGCAGAAGAGAAGTAACTAACTGATTGAGGCTTCTTTCAACACCACTAGAATTCAGTGGTTCAACCCAGTCAGCAAAGTCAGAGATGAAGCTCTTATGGATCCCTTACTACACTATAATTCAACGTGGTGCTTGAGGCTGCAGGGATCTGTAGGAATGTGAGTAATCCCTTCAACTTCAGTGTGCTTAAAAATGTTGCTGAAGCCTGGATTCAGAATGTTTCGTATTAAATACATGCCTGTACAATGCCTGTGTCAGTACTTCATTTAAGTCTATGTTTAATTCTCAGCTCACGCATAAATCTCTTTGAAATTATCTGGGAATTAAGCACTAGGAAATCAGCTAAGAGTTAACAGCTGAGTTGAACAACAGTACTAATCACTCATCATCAGCTGATTTAACAAAGAGGAATATTACCATGTTTGTCTTGTGTTAAGTTTGCTTTTGGGCATATTCCCTTTTTGTAAAAAATGTTTTTCTTAGAAACAAGCTCGTCTGTGAAGACTGAAAGTGAAGTTAGGTTTCCTAAAGGTTTCTATCTCCAAGGCAATTTAGTTTCTCAGAAAGTGTAGGCTCTGAAGTTTACCCTGTGAGGAGGGCATTTCTAAACACTTTTTCCCAAATAGATTTCTTCTGAGTTTAGCACAAGTTATGCTCATGGCATAGCTATCTCACCTGGCAGGAAACCTCTCACATCTCCCCCTGCCTGCTGCCATTTCACACAACTTGCAGAGCCTTAGTGTCTTTAAGATCTTTGCCTCTGACTGAATTCACTGAGACAGACGAGTGAGTCCACTGGCACTATATCATGCAGGAAATTTTCAAGTGAAGCAGGGCTGTTTTCAGAAAAGATGGTCTGTCCACACATTTATGTCCATTTAGATCACTTTACCCAGATCTATTAAATGAAGGCCTTCTTAACTCTACTCTGAAAATGTAAAACCAGCGGACATGAGCATATATAAAACACACTTATTTGAGTAGCATTGGACAAGGAATGTCATTTATTGGCTAAACAGTCCATTCAATATTCAACCAATTCTAAAACTAGTTGAGCAATACCTTAAAAAACTCTGCTGAAAAGTATTTTACTTCTCATTGTTCTTCATCCAACTTCTTCTGCTACTTGATGTGGAATGTATTGAAGTTCCTTTTAATGACCAAAAGTGCACAGTTGATTGAGGGTTTTTTCTCCAACATTAACATCTGGAAAGTTGGATCTGGAAATGTCACAACCATTAGCTCTGTGAGTTTCTCTTTCTATTCCAACATTTAGCAGAAATCAGTACCTTAATAATAGTATTAGATTTTGTCCATTGTTAGGGGTAGAAATACTTGTCAGCACTTCACCACCTGCCCAATTTTAAGCCATAGTCTGACAGACTTGGTTGGAAATACATGCTCACTTAGGTATTGCTGTGGCTGTAATGAAGAGAGAAAATAAAAAGAATGTCAGCTAACTTCTATGGTAGCTTGCATATAAACAGAAAAACAAAAGATGACCTGTAAAAGTATTTAGCTACAGTCTATATTGTGGTATAAACACCAGATCCTAAGGGATGATTTAGGATGTCATTCAAAAGACAAGGAGGTATTTTTAAAAGTATCTCTTTATATCACTGTCAACTTCTTCGGTTGCTCACAGAGAGCTGGACCACAGGAGGCCTTGGTCCTTAAGCAACCACACTCACTTTGTTCAGTGTTTAGTAAAAAGCCTGTACACTGAAAACTTGATACAAGAGGGTTATGTGAGCAAATAGGTAGAAATGAGCCCTGCTAAAGCAAGAAGTGTTTATTTTCTGTGCTGCTTCTGCCCAGAGAGAGCATGATTATGGAGCTTAAACCAACTGGGCTCAGCCACCGACTTCTGAGATGACTTTGATTAAGATGACCGAAGACAGAGTCTGCTAACTAATCTACTAGTTGAATGCACTAAACAGGTGCATCTAACACTAATTCTATAACAGCTAAGCTTGAACAAACACATTAGAAGTTTTCTTTCCTTTCTTCTTCTTTTTTTTTTTTTTTTTCTACACCAAAACTGCTATAACACTGGCTGCTTTATGGACTGTGCCTGTCCTTTAATATTTTGCTTTCTTGTCTATGTGATTTGAAGAAATGAAGATGACTTGTTACTCCCTGATCTGTACAAAAGCTTAATATAATAACACCACTACCAAAATTAACAGGTAGAACAGATAATTGTCTCTGTTCCAGCTTTTCATCTGGAAAATGGTACTTGTAATATTTCTGCACTTCAGAGAAAGCATACAGACAAATTAATCAGTTTTACAAGTGCGTTAGGTATCCCAGTCCTTATGAGAATTGGAAGTTAATTGCATAGAGCCAATTAGGAGCTAACTCAGCAAGTCACCTTAATGGAGGTGGACTGTTGGCAGCCAAAAAGCCCATAGAGTTCCCAGTTACACTGGAAAACCTATACCTTGCCAGCTGGGTCTTGTCTGGAACCTGATTTACGTGATTGCCCACCCAAGACGCAGAAACCTAATGTAGAATGCTGAACTGAACTAAGAGTTTATTTCAACAGTTCCCAGAAATCTATGCCTTTCTCCCCTTTCCACAACTCTATTTTCTGCTAATTTGTGGGGAAAAAAAATGAAGGCTGAGGAAAGGGGAGAAGTGTCAGTATTCTACCTGCAGAAAAGAAGACTTGGAGGATGTTACAATTATACGGCCCAGCTCCTTGGTAAAATTGAAAAGATATCTGCATTCCTTGTGTTCATTATGTCTTAAAAGCTCTTGAAAGTGTAATTAATGTATGGTAAGGAAAGAGTCTCTGCTAATGGATCATCCCTTATCTACACTACATGTTCCCATCACTACTGAAAAAGATATGTCAAAATTGGGAAGAGTGGCATTTGTTAATATTCCCTCAGGCACAGACATTGACGTTTTCCAGATTATCCAATGACATCTAAATCCCCCAGTTTTGGAAGCAGCCTGATTTCCGAACACCTAGCTGAAAGTTCAACAACTCTGCAAATCACCTGAGTGTACACAGAGCTTGGAAACCAGGAAAGAAATAGATTATATCCACCTTCCCTCTGCAGGCTGGAGAACAGAATAAATGAGAAACAATTCAGCAAGAGCAAAAATGGTCTCTGGGAGTAAACACAGTGATATTAACATTACCTATTCAGTGCATCCCATGAAACTATGTCGAGTTCGCTGGACTGGGAGCAAATAACAAAATTCATTGCATGACTGCTTTGGTTGCCTGGAGAAGAAGTAATCATTTTCCATCCTGATTCTGCCAAGAAGACTGAGTCAGTGACTGGAAAACAACCTGGGACTTAAGTTAGGTATGTATTAGTGTACCCCCGAAAAACTGAGATATTAAGCAGGATGAATGTGGTCACTGCCTGCAATACCCCGTGATAGCACTTGCCAAGCCAAATTTGATATCCATTGCCATTTCTGGTGATTTAATACCACTTAGCAGAAAGTCAAGTTCTCCTTTGAACTTTAATTCAGATTTGAAGATGAGTCATAGTACCCTATATCGTAATAAGTAACGTGGACACTGACACCATACAGTTCCAGTCTGATATTATGAATCATGTTTTACTATACTCTTAGATTTCCTCTGTGAACAGCCAGGAATATTTATGTATGTCTATATATAATCATTATTGTCTGCATATATGGTTAGTCAACACAAGACTCAAGCTTTCCTGAGGAAAATAGAAAATATCCAATATGTGCGTCCCTCTTAAAATATATTTTCCTCCAAAACCAAGCCTCAGGTAGGTGGGGTAAAAAGTGGAATATCCTCAGAACTTAGGCAAGGAAACCAAAAGTGAGCATTAACATTAATACTGAGTGACAGAAAGAAACTTTATGCAAAGGAAGAGACATATTCTCTTTGGGGATATCAGGACCTCTATTTCACAGTGTTTGGTTATACAGTCAAAGGAAAATGGTCATGGTAAACAAAGTAGATTTCATGTTTTAGAGGTGAAATCATGAAGCTAGAGGTCTGACAGAGAGAAATTGGCATCCTGAAAATACGTTGCTCCAATCCAATCTAGTAGTGTAGAAAGAACGGTGAAACTGGGGCTAGCGCACAAACATTCGGTCCAGTTACACAGCTTCCTTGTGAGGTTTAATGTAAAAGAAACTGCTTTTGGTGCAAAATAACTGTCCTTGAAATGATAGTTATGCTCCCACAAGACTGGGGCTCTAAGACAAAAGGTGGCCTTGTAGGACTGACAGTAATCCTGTGGTCTAAGGCAGTTGGATTGCCTTTGCCTTCTGTGTATGTGGGCAGGAGAATTGAAGTCAAGGACATATGCTGGTAAAGACAAAGAAACAGGGATGGAGCCTATCTCAATGCAGTGGCCAGAGAGTTTTAGTCTAGAATATGGTACCCCAAAAAGTAGACTGGTTAGTGTCCCACCAGGAAGCTCTTGCAGATGTGGGACACTCCGAAAGCGTAGAAATGAGCTGTAGGTTTGCTGACAACTACTTCTTCTGCTTTAGTTTCCAATTCCAAAATGAATTCAAAGTGTTTTTAACCAGTCTGGACCCAAGCTTGTGTACTCTGTATTCTGCCTAATGCTCATGTATTATTAGATACCTTCTTAAGGGCTCACTGGAAATTCCAGGGCTGGACACAATATTTGTGTTTGCTGTGACTCTATCCATTGGAGCTCACTGTGGTAGGAAACAGTAGTACTGGCAGAAAAAGTATAAACCCTGAAGTGCTGTATCTATAACAGTAGAATGCAATGGCCCCCCCATTAGTGGAAATATAAAGATAATGAGATCTCCAAATTTGCTACTGAAAGCAAGAATGGTCATCCACTTAAAAACGCTGTAATCACTGTTATTTATATAGTCTAATCTTACAAACGCAAGAACAAGATGTCTGTGATTCATGATTTGTAATTAATGCAATCACAACTCACTAGGCAGACATCCTTAAACCAGCATTTTTCAGCCTGTCGTCTCTCAGCAGTGGCCTTCAGATCCCTTACAGGTAGCAAAAACCACTCAGATGTGTACACGCACATTTAAAATCACAAGCGAGCACCAGACTTCTGTTCCTAAGTTACCCAGGAGTGCCTTTGAATGCCATCCCTGAGGGCCCCTGGACACTCCCACAATGGAAGCAGTAATGTTAGTGGAAGGTCTTGTGCCAAGCCCGTCTTCCAAAATTCACCTCGGATAATATGTTTGTAAACTAAGATGGAATCAGTCGCTCTGTTTGCTTTTCCTGGATCATAAGTCATTTCTGAAAGGATTAAAAAATGATGAATGGAGCTTAGATGCCCTATCTTTATACAAAGGCACCGTCTTCTCATTTCAACAGACACACACTGCCTAAACTTGATTCCACTTCCCCACCTACAGATTTCCACATAGGAGATTCACATTTACCATTTCTATTATTTTAAAAGGAGCTGTCATTATTTCAGATCTTTGCATACAAATTCTTTTCCTGACTAGACATCTGTGTGACTAAAATGAAAGCATTTCATTTCAGCCGTTTTTTGCCAGTAGGATTTTTCCTCCCCTTTCAATGTAATTTCTCTAGCCCTGTGCCAAGACCTGCACCGTGCAGCTAAATTACTGTGCCATCACAGCTCTGCTGATACCAGTAGGGCTGTGTGGAGATTATAAAGGTTTGCCTGGCCGACTATAGCACTTTTGAGGGCTGTAAAATAAAAATGCCACGGGGCTGGGTGGGTATGCTAAAGTGACCATGGGGTATTTGAAAGAAACAGCAAAAAGAACAATGAAATTCTAATTTTAGTAATTTATCTAGTCAGCCTAGTGAAATGTGAATTAGGCAAATATCTTCAGGCACCTTCTTTCTCTTAGAGCTAGGAGATTGAGTAATTTGGTGACAACCTATATTTGCGGGTCTTTGAGCCAAGGGGATTTTAATCTGCGACCTTCTTCACCTGAGGAAGTTACTATTATTTGAGGCATTACAACTTTTGCTTCAAACAGTGTCATTATTAGCAGGGAGAGTGGAGGGAAAATGCTCTGTTAGCGTATTGCCAACAGAAGTAGGTGTAAAGAATGTGTACAGCTCAATGTACTCTGGGATTCTGCTCTACCAGGGAGGTTGGACTAGATGATCTTCAGAGGTCCCTTCCAACCCCTACCACTCTGTGACTCAGTGTGTGTGACATCAGTCCTGGGAAGCCAAATGGGATGTAACTGTCAGAGATAATTGGATTAAATGTCATGACTGCATTCTTGCACACTGATATTCATTTTAGGGATTATTTGTGCCATCTATTTTAGGCGCCTCGCTGTAGATATGTAAGATAGGAAGTCGCTATCCCTCTGCTCCATTTGTAGCCAATAGAGGAAAACACTCTGAGCTGCCTTTAAGTTTCACTGATTTGTACAGAAGGATTCAATTCCTAATTTAGATCCCTAAAGTTGACTATATAAACCCCTCTGGTGTTTGTATGTCACCAAATATGTCAGGAGTACTATTCATCTTTGGCAAAGAAGAACATAATCTTCCACCACTTAAAACAGACCTCAGAAGGCTCTGACTTAAAACCTACCCACAAAGTTTTACAGGAAGGCTTTTCTCGGTGCTTATTTATTTACTTAATTTTAAGTACAGCAAGGCATAGCAACATGTTACCTGATTGAAAATGCATGATTATTTCTTTTGTTCTCAGCTTTGTTTCTAAAGGACCATCTGGAAATTGTCCAAACTTCCAGGCTCTGCCCAAATGACAATTTATTCAAGTGGGGTCTGGAAAAAAAAGTGTAGTTTAAATGGCAAATGTTATTCCAGACCTGTGCAGTAACACTACAGCTGTATGATTAATCTTAAAGGAGAACCTTTGCAGTGCAGACTGCTGCCATGCCCCACTGTGACAGCAGAAAGAATAACCTAAAACTACTGATGGGTGCCATGTGGGTATAGAAGCCTTTTAGCAGCTCATTCTATTTCTGCACACATTTAATATACATACACAAAAAAAAACCCACCCTAGAAACAACACCAAAAAAACCCAGCCTTGCAGGTAAGTCATATATTTCTCTACTCCTATGCAGTTAGGCAGGCAGTAGCAAGAAAGAGAGAAGGGTGAAGATCTGCTTAACAAGAACAGAACAGGAAGAGTCAAAGTAGGATGGGAATTACATCTGAACAAATCCCCAGATATTTTGCTTCCAAGTCAGACTTTTTGCTACTTCTTAAGGAACAGGGATAACAGCACTGAAAAGGAGAAGCGGTTGGTTGATCATGCTGATTTCTTAGACTGAGAGGTTACTGATAATGAACAGAAGCAATTTTTCCTGCAAGATGTTTGTACTTACCAGCAAAAGAAAATGATAGACAAAATATCCGAACATGACAGAAGCCTGCAGACTAGAAGTGGGGAATAGGGGGCTTTCAGCACAAGGAAACAGTTTGATTTGAAGATGTAGGAACCTGAACAAACATGAAAAGAGAGGAGAAATGTAACTATTTCCTAAAAAAAAAAAATAAAAATCTGTATTTTATATGTTGTGTTAACATTTCTATGAAGACATTTATGAACTGAAGGAATAATGTTAACAACAAAAATCAGATCCCATCCACTGGATGTGCCAGGACAGCTTTTTGTCTACTAGGTTTTTAGTATAGCCTTTACTGTGGAGATGAGTAGCACACCTCTACATTTTAAGATGGTGTTGTTCTATGGATGGATATTTTCTAATCTTGAATGAAAGAAATTATTTCTATCCATTTTCACTTTCAAGCTCATATAGACAGGGAGAAAATCAGGAATTGATGTAGGAAGGATAAAGAGCCTTCTCAGACAATGGCTTTCCCATGCTACAGCGACAGGGATTGTATAAACACTGGTTTTCCAATGTGTTATGGGATTGCTGCAGTTACTGTTGTGTTACTACTAAGTCCAGAAAAACAAGGCATACTAAATATGGTAATTTCATGCTGCTCATTAGGAAGTTGTCTCTCCAGTGATATCTGATAAATCACCTGAAATATGAGAAATTACATTTGTTGCTCAGTCTTCTTTGTTTTATCAAAACATGCAAAATATCTAAAAATCAAGGGGACATTCTCTCTTATTTAAAGTCTTTACTTAGGAAGTGCAAGGCCATGGATCTTTGCTCATGGAAGTCAGTAGTAGATTCCCTCTAAAAGAGCTGAAAAGAAAAAGTGGCTTCTTCTGTCAGCCCTAGCATGGAATCCAGAGTCACCACTTCTGAGGCCAGCTTTGTACGTAACCCTGGAAAAGTGAGGGTCTTTCAGTGTTTTGTTCATCTCTCTCTAAAAGGAGGATACCATGTCACCTCTTCCATCTTTCATTTACAGAACCAGCTTAAATTTAGATTCCTGGATTTCCTTGACAGAAGCACATGCAGGCACACAGCAAGCCTGACACATTTTAAATATGGGGCTTGTTAGATGGCATAGGCCATTTGGAGTAAACCCCACAGTACTGGCTGTGTGGGACTCATGAAAACTGTACTACAGCACTGATCCACTCCTGCAATGTGTGCATTTCCAATCTCTGATCATCTTCTCTGATGAGTTTTTACAGCGTTGTGATACTTGAACTCCCTATGAACCATCAAATAAGTTTCTTTGTGTCAGAGAGTTATTAGTGGCAAATCTCATTGCTCTAAGTCAGAAACTCTCATGAAATTTTAATGCACAGAAGGCAACACAGCGATAAAACCATCCACTTGAAATCTTTGCTTTACAAGGGTATCTAATCTAATATTAATAAGTGTCAACCACATCAGTTGCACATCAACTTAGTTTCTCTGAAGGGTCCTCTCATAATATTATGCTGCAAAATCTTACAAACACTGCAAAATCAAACACTGAAGCTTCTTAAACAAACAAATTAGTATTGAGTCCTGTACCTTTCACAGAATCACAGAACAGCCTTGGTTGGAAAAGACCTCGAAGATCACCAAGTCCAACCATTAACCCAGCACTGCCAAGTCACCACTACCCCATGTCCCTCAGCACCACATCTACACAGCTCTTAAACCCCTCCAAGGATGGGGACACATCAGCTCTAAATGTTGATATTTTATAATTTGATAGCTTTGATCTGGATAGGAGACTGAGTGTTCCTCCCAGAAAGAGCATTTAAAAGTTCTTTTCAATGGAGTTTAAGTTTCAGAAGAATGTAGTAGGCAATGAACTGAAGTCTAGTTTGAAGCAGACTAGCTGCTCCATGCCTTTGGAGATGCTATGCGCTTACAGTAAGCCAGCGTCAGAGCATCAGGCTGTGATTCTGTGATGGAGAAGGGAGCAGTGGAGAAGAGCAAAGGTGGCAGTACAGTTTTCATATTATGAAGGGGAAAGTATATTCCACAAATACACCAAAAAGGAAAAACAGTTTCCCTTTTGGGGGAAATCATATGCCAATAGAGAAATTGTTTTTTGGGATAAAGATCTTGAGGCCAACTGAAAAAGTAAATAATATGTTGACATTTGATACTGACTAGATTGGTGCCTGTTGTCTGTGTTGAAGGTCTTAGATATTCCAACATGTTCTGCATCCTTTACAACTGTGATTTACAGAAAGACTTCTTAGGATACAAAACCTGGTCCCTGTAGGCTGTATAAAGTTAATGCTTAGTTCGCAGAAAAAGTAGGCAAGATAGAACAAAGATTAAGAGAAATACAGCAAACTTTACAGCAAACAAAACCTACAATGAGGAAAAGAATACACTGAACCCAAGGCAGCTGCCATGATGGAAAGAGTCCCCAGCATGCTGTGAGGATTGGCAATACTCATTCAGCTGCTAAATGCTACAGCAAGTATAGTTGCTCTCCTCTACCTGAGGTCTGATTTTAAGAGAAAGCACGTCCTCAGATGGACTACCAAATTTTTAGGCAAAGGACTAACCTCACATGTCTGAACATTAAATTCATGGCCATTGCTGAGCAAGGAATGATGGCAGGAGAGGGTTTGGGAGGAGGCATGGGTACCAGGGAGATGCTTCAGCACACTCTGAAAAGGAACCTTTTGTATCCAGGAAGAATCTATGTGCCACCTGCCTGTCACTGAGCTCCCCAGCAAACCATGTTCAGACACCCATCTTCTTAAACTGGAGAGAGAGTTAAGAGTCAAATCAAACTAGTGACTGACAGGAGCACAAAAGCTGTCAGCTGGAAAGCCACGACACTAACTCCAGCAGAGCACATCTCAATATATTACAATGCATTAGAAGTATTAAAGCACTTCAGCTTGCGTAGTTTAGAAGTTAGGAGCACAAAGGGCATTTGCCTTTTAATAATGTTTTTATGAGCTGCCTGAGTGCTTTGCAAGCAGTTCAATATCCACTGCTGCATACCATTACTGCTGTATTTTCTAGAAGACTGCTTGGGAAACACAAGAAAGAAAATGACTGTGATCAAAGTGAAATTACAACATACAATTGCATTTCTGTGAATGCTCTACTCAGCTAATACAAATAGACTGGAAAAAAATGATTCAACAAGGTCTATCAGAAAAACAAATCAGTGCTTCCAAAACTATACTCCTTACAGGTATGCTTTTAAATAATTCTGTGCTTCACTTACATGGTTTATAATGCTAATGTAAATCCGACAGGATGTGGATAGAGAAATGTTTTCGAGTTCTTTTATTGGACCTCTTTGTGTGCAGATAATGTCACAAATAAAACATTTTGCTCTTGCTTAGAACTAATTTGGTTGCCCTGAAATACTACAATTCAATGGACTACTTACTCTTGCATTTTCAGTTGTATTTCCAAATCCTTAAACACTCACTCATTAGTATACCAAATACATTTTCAAATAAGTGCTTTAGCAGGTTGAAGTGCTGGGGTCTGAACCCCGAGCCCTGAATTAAGGTTGACATATGGGTGGTCCCCATGGTCCTTTAAAAGGAGGGGATGAGTTTGCCTTTTGGCTTTCCTCCAAGGTGCAGCTGACCTTGCAGGGAAAGCCCTTGGGTAAACAAGCCCCAGGTGCCCTGCACTGGGTAAATGAGTGCCAGGGGTCCTGCTTTGGGGATAAAAGCTGGGATCACTTGCAGGAAGAGTTGAAGTGTCTGTCTGTGAAGTGGACACACTTCACAGAGTTTTGTATTGGGGAAGGACCTCCTGACTCTTCATGCAACTGGATCCCAGTCAGGTCTGGCATTTACAAACGCAGGCTTTGTGGGGAGACAATATGGGGCTACTTCTATTGTACATGATCAGCCTATTGACTTGGTTGTCTCCCATTTTTTCTCTGGGATACCTTGTGTCTTTGTTTATTCCACCCATTATTGGTCGTGCTGTGTCATTCCTGGGGTCGCTGGGGTTGATGTCTATTATTTGTGATCTATCTGACTTGTTTGTACCCCCAGCGATCACCCATATACTGACTCCTCTATGTACAATGGAATCTACTTACTGGATTGTTTTTCTGCTGGCTGCATCCTTTGTACTAGGCCTAGTGATTGGCAAAACACAGGTCAGCATTGTTTTCAGCAAACAATGATTCCACAATGCATTTTTTTAATCACAGAATCAGAGTGGTAGGGGTTGGAAGGGACCTCTGAAGATCATCTAGTCCAACCTCTCTGCCAGAGCAGGATCCTAGAGTAGATCACACAGGAGCACATCCAGACAGGTTTTAAATGTCTCCAGAGACAGAGAATCCACAGTCTCTCTGGGCAGCCTGTGCCAGTGCTCTGTCACCCTCATAGGAAGGAAGTGTTTCCTTATGTTAAGACTGAACCTCCTGTGTTCCAGTTTGTGCCCATCGCCCCTTGTCCTGTCACTGGGCACCACCAAGTGGCCCCATCTTCCTGACACCTGCCCTTGAGATGTTTATAAGCACTGATGAGATCCCGCCTCAGCCTCCTCTTCTCCAAGCTAAATAGACCCAGTTCCCTCAGCCTCTCCTCATATGGGAGATGCTCCACTCCCTTCATCATCTTAGTGGCCCTGTGCTGGACTCTTTCCAGTAGTTTTTTGTCCCTCTTGAACTGGGGAGCCCAGAACTGGGCACAGGACTCCAGATGAGGCCTCACCAGGGCAGAGGAGAACCTCCCTTGACCAGCAGGTCACACTCCTCTCGATGCACCCCAGGATACCGTTGGCCTTCTTGGCCACAAGGGCACATTGCTGGCTCATGGTCATCCTGCTGTCCACCAGGACCCCCAGGTCCCTTTCCCCTACACTGCTCTCCAGCAGCTCAGCCCCCAGCCTGGACTGATCCATGGGGTTGTTCTTCCCCAGATGCAGGACTCTGCACTCGCTCTTACTGAATTTCATTAAATTTCTCCCTGCTCTGCTCTCCAGCCTGTCCAGGTCACTCTGGGTGGCAGCACAGCCCTCTGGTGTGTCAGCCACTCCTCCCAGTTTTGTATCATCAGCAAACTTGCTGAGGATACACTCTGTTCCTTCACCCAGGTTGTTAATGAATATATTGAACAGGACCAGACCCAGTACCCACCCCTGGGGGACACCACTAGTGTCCCAACTAGACACTGCCCCACTGACCACTGCTCTCTGGGCTCTGTCCTTCAGCTTTTTGCACATCCTTGGCTGTGAGGATGCCATGGGAGATGGTAGTCAAAAGCCTTACTGAAGTCAAAGCAGACCACATTGACTGCCCTCCCCTCATCAGTCCATCTAGTTATGTCCTCATAAAAGGCTATCAGGTTGGTTAACCATGACTTCCCCTTGGTGAACCCATGTTGACTAGTCCTGATAACCCTCTTTTCCTCAACATTCTTTGAGATGGTGACAAGAACAAACTGTTCCATCACCTTTCCAGGTGTCGTGGTTTCCCAGGAACAGAACCATGGGTAGGCATAGCAGGCAGGCCATGAGTAGCCCCGAGTCAGCTGGGAGATCCAATCAAGGCATCTGACCCAAGCTGACTCACAGGTGTATCCCATACCACTTAATCATGCTCATTATAAAAGGAGGGAGTATAAAAAGGGTGGAGCTCCTTTTCCTGGGGCTTGTTTTCTCTTGATCTTCTGCTCCTGCTGCTGATTCCAAGGACCAGGCTGAGCAGAACCTTGTGCACTTTATGTTGGTGATTGTATCAGTTTTTTTCTTTCATTAAATCTGTTTCTACTTCAGCCCATGGGGATTCTCCTTTTTTATGTTGATTCCCTTTCTCAGCTGGGGAGGGGTCATTGGGTGGTGGAACAACTGCTACAGTTTAGCCCCAGGTACAGGCTAAACCTAGACACCAGGAATGGAGGTGAGGCTGAATACTTTGCAGAAAATGTTCTTGAAAATATGGTGTTAGAAATTAATTGGATTGCTGGATTTATAGAGTCTGTGGCTTACATTATCTGTTTTTCCTATGAAGTTGCTAAGAATATTCACATCCCTTATTAGTTGACCATTCATTGTTCCAGAAGTGGAGAAAGACACTTTGATCTGTATGAAGATTTCTCACAGAGTTATATTTCTGCTGTGAATTTTAAATAAATGTGGAAGTTCATATCTGTTCACTATTTTGGAAAACATTCCAGTTTCAGGACAGCTTTTCTAGGATGCTGACTGAGAGGATGTGAAAAAGGCCTAAGTAAATTGATTTTAGCTTTTAAATGAGACTTGTTTACACTCTTTACACTTACCACTCTCACCGAAGTACTTGGGGTGAAAATTCAGCTTTCTGGATATTTGTCTCAAAGGTACCCAGACCTTTTTGTTCAGGAAGGGAAGCCAGACATTTCAAAAGGACTAATTTATTTTATGATTTTAGCATGCTGTGCTTTCAGTTTGGGGCTGGGATTGCAACCTTGCCACAACTGCTGTCTTAGCCCTTGAACCAAAAATTGCATCTCATCCAAGGACTCTTGACACTGATACTTTGGCCCATTTTAGCAAAGCTCTGAACAGGTGTCAGGTGCTCTGTGTGCCCTTGTATCCATCTCAGGTTAACCTCTTTGAGGCCCCAGGGAATAGGTGTGCAGATGCAATGTTTTCGGAGAGGCTGACTTGGCCACACCAACAAACAACTCATGTGTCAGGTCCATGCTGTGCCACAGCCCATGGACATGGTGTCATGGGTGGCATAAGCCCACCCTTTATTTACATTAATAACCTGCTTTGGGAAAACAGAGCAACAACACCTCTATGTCAGGCTAGCAAAATGTCGATCCTGTTTAATCTTTTCATATATAAATTACTTTCTTCAAAGCAGCTCATTTTTTGGACAAGGCAGAGCACCAGAGCAGCTGGGTTTATAT
Source organism: Podargus strigoides (assembly GCA_028020825.1). Classification (NCBI taxonomy): domain Eukaryota; kingdom Metazoa; phylum Chordata; class Aves; order Caprimulgiformes; family Podargidae; genus Podargus; species Podargus strigoides. The sequence continues at coordinate 8,354,425 of CM051623.1, read as the reverse complement.
TCCTGTCACACTTGGCGCGCACAGTGATGCACAAGGAAATGCGAAGGGCTAGATGTGAACTCGGGGTTTTCTTTGGGGCCCCTGAGTAAAAGCAGACATTAAGATGGCTGATATTTTGATAACCTTTCCTATGTCCCGGTGGCAGCCTTGAATATGCTTTGCAGATACACACAGCAGCTGACAGACTGAACCATGTAGTTTTTACATTGGCAGCAGTCTGCTTTTGCTGTGTCAATTTATGCCAGTTTATAGGAAGGCTTAATTCTTGTTTTGACAGCTACAGAATTGTTCTGTGGTCCTGAAGGTCTAGTTATGGTTTTCCTACCTTCAGCCTCTTTCAGACATTCAAATCCTAATGACAGTTGTTCTACGTTTGTTTTTGTTTTAATAAAAGGTGCTGGCAGCCAAGCTGTATAATCCTTTGGGTCCAACATTTCAGCATTAAGGGGGAAAGTGGATTTCTTTCTGAATTGCTTGGAAAACATGTTGTCTATAAATTATATGGATTCCTGTTTGATTCCTTGCTGAAAGTACAGGCAGGATTATCATCTGACAGAGAAGACACTTACTTTAGAGTTACTCTACATGAGGGTTTGATTTCTGTAGATAAAGGAAGGTAAGTGTGCAGAGTTTTTCCACCTGACTTAACATGCTGGCAGTAAATGTTGAGAGACAGGATTGCATGAGAAGGATGCTGCCAGCAGTGTGGCCATAATGACTATACTTTACCCAATATCGTTATTTAGGATCTCATTAGCTCCTGTTAAAAGACATGGCTTGAAACTTTTGATGTTAGATGTATAACTACATTATTAACACCTTTTAGTCCATCATCTGTACTGCAACATCTCTAATTGCATTGGGTGGAGATTATGCTGGAAAGAGCCTTTGCATCACGAAAAAGCACTGAAAACAAAAAACTTCATTAAGAAGGTAGGGATTTTCTCTGTTTCTGTCTTGCATATTAAAGCAGTGATATTTATTTATTATCTAGAGTTAGATTGTCTTTGTGCCACCAACAATAAAACGGCTTTTCTTTTCCCCATCTTTCCAAAGGGCTGTAGGACAAAACTCCTAGTACTTTCATGCAGCCCATTTTGGCCAAGTTCAGCCCAATTGTAAGACTGAGATCCAGACCATATGTAATGAAATCGTCAACCTGGTCTGGTTGGAAAGCAGCTCAGTGTACATTTGCATGTGTCATGTTTTCCATACGATGATTAATGATTAGACTTGATGATCTTAGAGGTCTTTTCCAAGCAAGGCTATTCTATGATTCTATGATTTTACAAGGCAATTCTCTAATGAATCTTCCCAGTATGCTTTAGTTCATGCTATCAGCAACCACCAGGGGAGACAAAACAGGTGCAAAAATGTGAATGAACATTCTTCTGCTGTTCTGTAATTGCAAGCCTGAATTTGGAAAAAAATTGAGCTGCAGTGTGCCGTATCACTACTTGAGCATCATGAGAATCTGATTTCCAGTTTGCCACTAGGGAGAACAGAAGGCTTTATTCTTATCATTCCTACTTTGACTAAAGTATCTACATCAGAAATATCTGAGCCTGCTAAGGCTAAGGACCTTATGAAGTGCAGGTATTTGGTGACCGTAATGACCAGAACGTCTGAATTACACCGGCAGAGAATATTTCCAGAATAGTCCACATTTTTTAGATAAGAATAATCATGCAGCTCCTGTTGTGATCAAGATATGAACATGTAGTCCTTAAAATACTTTATGAGTTTCCAAAAAGGATCAGAGGAAATAATGAAACAGCCTATGTACAAGAGGTTGGAGAAGCACAGAATTAAAATGGTCTTGTTTGGTATTTGGTATGTTAGAAGGTATATTTCTCCTGGAAAATGATAGAGGTACAAGCACCACTTGAAATAAGTGAAGAGGCATTGAGTTCCAAACAGTGTGATTTCTGTGTCCTTTGGGGAGGCGTGTTCTTTTCCAGTGTGTAGGTAAGACAAGCTGATCCACAGGAGCCTATCTTCTGCATTTACACTGAGGACAGCCTCCTCTCTGCAGGATTTCCCCCACACACACACTGCTTTTATTCTACCTGTTCTGCTCTGTCTGAAAGAGTGAAGGGGAGTTAAATTAATGCGTTGCATTTGAAATATATTTTACCAACAATTAACTAGTAGTGATCAAACACTTGCTCTTGCTTAACTTAGATATTCAGGCATGCATAAGTCATATGTTCCTATACCTAGAGAAGCTTGATTGCTATTTCAAAACCTACAGGACTCAATACAACAGGAACCTTAACTATGTTTTTTACAGATTTGACATTACCTGTTGTGTAAACAGATGCCGAAACTCTGTCCATTCTTCAGGCCCCAGTGTGAAACTATATTCAGCTGATTCTGTATGGTCTGTTAAAAAAATTTTCTCTCTACACAGAACTTCCCACTGAGCAACTGCATACAACAAAATGATGTTCTATCTAGCAGGCCATGCTCTCATCTGTGTGTAAGTAACACAAGATGGGAAGTGGGAACTTTGTCCTAACATTCAGAATTATCATGAACTTCATCTGCCCCTGCATGTCCCCCCTAAGGGGAAGGGCAAGTCGCAAACCGTGGTATTGGCAGAGGTCTGAAGAAGGGCACAATTGAATGAAAATAATTTGCCTTTGCTTTCTGACTGTCTCATAATACATCCTGATTTTATAAGAGAGCAATTGTCCAATCAGTACTTCACCTTTGCAGGTGGACTGTAACCACTGCTGATGTGAATAACCTGGTATTGTAAGCTGAGTCCTTCTTGCTCACTCTCCACTGCATTTGATGTGCTGCTGCTGTTCCATTTGTCCTGTCCTGTTTTTGTGGGTGCTGTGCTCCCCCCTGTAGCACTGCTGGTTAAGTCTAGGCCCTCCTGTGCCTCTCCAGCTGTATCCCCACAGCAAGGGTGGAGTGAGAAGGAATGACAGGGAGAGATTTATTAATAATCTTAAGGATTTTATTAAACAAAACATTAACATCTTTTGCAGTGGCAGCACATGTTGAATTTTAATTCCTGGGGACCTGTTCTCTAGCTCTCTTCTAAGCACTGTTTCTTAAGAGGTTAATGTTGTGCAGTACATGCTTTTCCTAGCCCTTTGTATTTTAAATTGGATGAGCTCTGAAGTGAGGCTGGAGCCTTGCTGCATCCACCCTTTACAACATCTAGCCTAACAGGGTCTGCCTCATCTCAGGGGGAGGGAAGACCAGAGAACAGATGTGGAAGACATGCACTAAATAAATAAAATGCTCACCCAGTGCCACAAAATTTCCTGTAGCTTCCTATGAGCCAGAAAGAGGGGGGGCAGGGGGGCGGGGAGCATCAATTCTGTCACTGAAAAAAATCCACGCAGCTTTAACAGGGGAACTGAACAGGTTTCCTCTCGAAAATTTTCAAGTGTTTTTGGTTTCATCCGTTACCTTGTGTTCTGCTCCAGGCAGAGCACAGCAGCACACCCCGTTGGTACGCGTGGCAAACCTGCTGCCTCCTGCGTGCTCCAGTGCAGGGACTGCAGCAGAGCAAAGTGCTGGGGGCTGTGCTTGCTGCCACAGCTTAGCACGCCCTGCATTTTGGCTTGCACTTCTCCCCGCTTTGCCAGGGATTCTCTGGCAGAGAGCTGGCATCCTTGCACCATCTAAGCACAGACACATCTGCTCCACACCAACACTTCTAAATGCGTTAAATTCCAGGTGGGCAGGTTCACAGCAGCCCCCGGGGGTGCCAGCCGTCCCCCACATTTGCACCATCTCCAACATTGTGCCCAGATGCTCTGCAGTGCAAGGGGTTGCAAACAGCTACGAATTCAGGGAAAGGTACCTGGGGTGATCGCAAAGGGGACAAATGGGCTATCGAGGTGCAGAAGTGCAAAGGGGACCCTTGTTCCAGGCCCTTAGCACCCTCTCATACCCCATACACAGCCCCTTGCTGCCCCAAAGCTGCTTGGAGAGGCACGGCCAGCACAGGCTCTTGCAGAGGCACTGCAATGGGTTCCTGAGGACTCAGTATTTTAAGAGCTAAAATGTAATCATTGTAAAAGACATCTTCTAGGTATCTTGCAAGTATCTTGTCTTATAGGTTCCCAAAGGAGATACATAACCTATTTCACCATCAGCTGCTGAATGAGAGCAGAAAGGTGGGTATGTATTCTAGCTAACATGGTCACAAAATTATTTCTAGTGCAGCACCATGTGTGGTGTTTTCAGCAGAAAGCACAGACTAAGGGAAGAATGGGCGTAAGTATGTAATGAAATGAGCTGCAGGGGTGTCTGTGGGAGGTAGGGCAGCTTCTCCTCCTCTGTCTCCCCTGTTCCTGTTCTTGAGCCAACATGCCACTTCAGGAGCCTTAAGTACACTTGAGTTTAAATTGCTTGCACCCCCCCATCTCTGTAACTAAATCAGCTATCGGGTTTACTAACTTGCAAAGCACTTTCACAGCACTGACTCTTATTAGCTGACAGCACATCAAGTGTGATACTGAGCAGCAATGGCTGTTCCATCGCTTCAAAAATCACCAACAGGACCCTATTGCTGTATTAGGGCAGTGATGCCATTTTTGTTTTTAAGGGTCTGTTGCTTCTTTGCAGGTAGACATTAGTAAACTGCTGCTTCTGATGTTCCCGCAGGATGTGCTCTTTGGGGAGTGGTAGGTTATGGGAATGCACATGGTGAAGTCCCAAAAAAATGAGCCATGTAAAATGCTCAGCCTTCATGAGGAGCTCCCCCCCTCTCTTGCCTTACAAAATGTTGTTGCTGCTGTGGTGGTGCCTTGTGCAGCTCGGTGCTATCAACAAAACAGAACAAAACATCCCTGTTAAAATGGTATCACTCTTGTAAACGACATGAAAAGAGGGAGGAAATTTGTGTAAGAGGCACAGCTTCACGGAGAAGTCATGGATCATCACATCCAACTTAATAGGACTGTTCTCATCAGGGGAAAAAATGCTCAAACTGCAGCTGAGATGACGTGTGGAGCTTTTTAACCCACTGCAGCCTCCCAGCAATCTGCTCTCCACTACTGACAGAAAAGACTTTCAGCGTCTTTAGAGTAAGTGTCTTCAGGGAAGAGCAGTGTCAGTACTAATAATCAAATGATAGAGATATTTTCTTGCAGACTTGCTAGCACAGATTTTTGTCTTAACCTCCTTAGTTGCAATGAAAGAAATACCCTGAAGTCTGCACAAGGTACATCCCTTTGGCAATGCCATCAAGTCAATGAATTTGTATGAACAGATTAGCTGGAACAGTTGTAACCTGTCTCTATTTCCGTGCCAGGGTGCTAATTACCTCCATTTGTTTTCTGTAATGGACTTCTATCACCGTGGAGGGTTTTTTACCATGAAAATTTGTCTCAGTGCAACAGCAAGCCCACATTCAGATTTGTCCCTTCAAGGGCAGTGTTTTCTTTTTCACATTTTTTGTGCCCATCGAGTATACAAGGCAGTGCCCACCACACAAGCTGCTGCAATCACCTCCTGAACCCAGCAGTACCTGGGCTCAAATGCATAGAGGCAATGCCTGCCCATAAAAAATCCAAAGGGATTTTACTGAACACGACAGAGTCTTGGGTAAAATACGTCTTTAGGGCCATAGATGGCTTCATTTTGCTGCACATTACTCTTTCTATAGATAATGGTCTTCATCGAGTCATATATCAGCATATATGAATGGTATAGCAGTCTTTCCTTGTAGTACTTAAGCAACCATGTTGGCCTAAGGTGGATTTTGATCTTACATATTTCTTGTCATGCAGGATGAGAAGAGAGCTTCTGCCAAAAGTCTTCTCCATGGTCTCCTGCTTTACATGTGTAAACAAAATCATGTCAACCAGCCTGAAGGGCTTGTTGCTGATAAGATGGGGTGGGATAGGAGAGGCAAAAGAGGGATGATTTGCAGTTGGGGTTTTTTGGTTGTTTTGGGGTTCGTTTTTGTTTTTCATCTTCCCAAACGTATCCCCTAATGATACACACCTCTGGTGGACTGGGTGATGTTTTCTTTTAATAAATGAACATTTTCTCACATACTGGAATGGGCTACCCAGGGCAGTGGTGGGGTCCCCATCCCTGGAGGTGTTTGAGTCATGTTGACATAGTGCTCAGGGATATGGTATAGTCAGTGACTGTCAGTGTTAGATTAATGGTTGGACTCAATGATCTTAAAGGTCTTTTCCAGCCTAGGCAATTCTGTGAGTTTTTCCCAGCTATAGATGCTGTAGTGCTATGTTCAGCATGTTTCAGTCTCCTCTAGGCACAATAGGCTGCTTATCCTTCTCAGTCATTTGTTTGGGCTTTTTGATAAATATTGTTTTAAAATGCTGCATTTTGAAACACTGACAGTTTGGTAAAGGCAGATACTCATTCTGCCTTTGAGGACTGGCTGCGGCCATGGTGGTGACAGGGAGGAGGCAGCTGAAGGGTTGCAGACCTGCTTTGTTCATGGGGCTCCGAGTTGTACACACCCCAACAAGCCCATTTTTTCCCTCCCTTGGTACCCCCCAGGCAAATCCATCTTTACTTTCTTCCTCCCTCTACTTTCCCTTGTTATTGAAGTCTCATGGATATTTTTTCTTTTAAATTACATTCTTATAGCACCTTCCAGTACCTGAAGGGGCTTTACAAGAAAGATGGAGAGGGAATTTTTACAAGGATCTATAGTGGTAGGATGAGGGGTAATGGCTTTAAACTGAAAGAGGGTAGATTTAGATTACATATTAGGAAGAAATTCTTTCCTGTGACAGTGGTGAGACACTGGCACAGGTTGCCCAGGGAAGTTGTGGCTGCCCCCACCCTGGCAGTGTTCCAGGCCAGGTTGGATGGGGCTGTGAGCAACCTGGTCTGGTGGGAGATGTATTGGAATGAGATGATCTTTGAGGTCCCTTCCAACTCAAGCCGTTCTATGATTCTTAGAAACTTCATCTCCTCTTAAGAGCAAACTGCTGCCATCCCCATCACACTAGCGCCGTGTCTTCTCTTCGACAAGGAATTGTTTTGCCTGCATCATTTTGCAAATGTACATTTGTCTCATGTTGAAAGTCACAAACTATGACTTGCTGGTACTTTTATTGTCTATCAAAAGAGAATATGTCATTAATTGTGGGGTTTGGCTATTTTTCTGAGTTATTAAATGAGCCACACAGTTGCCTAGCAATGCATAGAACCACAGCACACTTACCACTTCTTGGTAAAAGTTAAGTATTAAGGAAGCAGTGACAATGACAAGTTCACAGTTACAAGTGAAGTTTCCTTGGCACTGTTTTCAAGAATGAGCTTGGTGTCATTTGGCCTAGGAACATTCAGCAGTGAAAGAGCACAAGCATCTAATATGCAACCTATCAGCTCAGTGAGGAGCAGTGAGGATACCAGCAGTAATGAGGACATTGAGATTTAGAGCGATGTATCAGCTATGTTGGTTTCCAGTACCTGACTTATACCACTTAGAACATCAATGATGTAATCCAGTGACACACATCGAGGTATGGGGTTGCTAAAAGCAACCAGGGAACATGTGATCTGCTGAGATCACATCACTGAAGTCAGTTGGCTTCTAAACACTAACCTCTATCACGGCAATTTTAATTACATGATGAATGAGGATTTCAAGATACTGCGATCGTGGCTGTAGTTGCGTCTGAGATGATATGTGGGTGAGGAAGATTCATCTGTCAGTGACCAAATCTCTGCTGGTAATTCATGATCTATGTACCAGATTTATAGCACTGGCACATTGGGGTTTTGTGCCAAAGGGGGCTTGTAGGCTAAGGCAGTGTTGTGAAGGTGTGACAAACATGAGTCTAATTATTGTGGCTGTGATGAGCAGTAAGATAACAGAATAATGAGCAACACATTAGTTGTCTAAATCACTAATAAAGGTTTGCACCAAGCACTTGTGGCACTGGAGGGTGGAGGACACAAGAAAAGAACAGGTGGGACGTTCAGGGCAAGAAGTGAATACGGTGCTGCTAATCGATGGAGCCTGCATGTGTGCTTAGTGCAGGGGTGACTGGTTAGCTGACTAGAGAGTGAATAATAGATGCATAACAGAAAACAATGCACAGAAACAACAGAATCGAGTGTATACAGCTGGGAGCAATAGCATAATTTGTAGGTTTGCTGCATTTTTCCTGCATGCTGTCTGAGCACCTGCACAAGGCACGTTACTTGGTGTCCATCTGAAGTAACCTGTATCTGCATAAAAAAATCCTCTAACGGTGTGAAGTTGGGTCAGACTGAAAGAGTCTGGTTCTCTGAAGAGATGGGATGAGAAATACCCTCTGGAGGAGGCAGCAGGAGAGCAAAGGAGCGAGAAAAGTTGGTTTGGTACTTGGTAGGATCAAAAAGAGAAAGGAGATTTCTTAAACTTGCAGAAGGCTTGAGGACATTGTGTGGGAGAAGGTTTCTATAATTAAAAGGTACTGAGAAATCTGGCTAAGTTGGTGCACACGCACAGCTGGCTGCATCTGCTTTGGCACATACATATGTGTTGTGCTCAGAGGCACACGCTCAGAGGAGCCCATGCTGAGGGATTCAGAAACTCAGCACAAAGAGATCTTATAATGCCCTGCTTGGGGAGAGGAGCTGAGGCTGCCAGCACAAAGAAGGCGTGAAGCTTAAACCTTGCTTAAAAGCCTCTGCAGTCACCTGAAACCTCACTCAAAGGCTTTCAAGGGAAAGACAGTTTTGAGGTGTCTTTAAAGCTCCCAAAGTACTTAAGGCTATAGCTATATTGGTAGGAAAGACAGACTTGATATCCACACTGTGCGTTTGGGGAGGAGTTCTGCCTCAGCCAAGTAAACCCCTTCATGGTCTCTCAGCCTGAGCACTGACTGGCAGCTATAAGGTGTGGGTTGCATGAGGGGCAGCCCTGGAGAGCACCTTTGGGTCGAGCGTCAGCTGAAGCAAAGGCTCATTCCGCTGCAGCTGCTCTATCATGTGGGCCAGTGAAGTGGGGGACATTCACAGGTTAAAAAACACACTCCCAATGCAAACAAAAAAAAAGCTGATGTGAGCATATGCTCATGGACCTGCCCAAATTGCTTACACCCAGCAAGAAGCTCCACACCTGGCATCCTGGAGACCACCAGGACACTAGCCTATCTCACACCTTGCCTGCAGGATGCACCTCCAAAGCGCTGTCATAATGCACTGGAAAGGGGTGGCGAAATGGTGGTGAGAAGAGGGAAACGAGGAGACAGCTGAGGTGCCTTCCCTTCTCCCTCCCTTTCCTCTAGAGAGCACTGAGATGGGTAGGAGGCAGGGTAGCCCTCAGGCCCTTCTCCTCCAGAGGGAAGACGAATGCCCATTTACCACCTGCTTGGTGGGTGCTCAGACCATCAAAAGCAGGAGGATACCCTGATACCATATTGATGTGTATTACTTTGAACCAATGAATATTTCATTACTGGAGAGAGAGAGAATATGAATTAATAATTCAGGAATAAGAAAAGGGGAAAGGATGGGTTTGAACCACTGCTGGAGGATGCGTTTCACTTTCTGAAACACTAACTCTGTGGTTTCATCAAAGATCACCTTAATTATATACACCTACAATCTTTTCAATAAAGTCTTAGAGTCGCTCTACTCATCAGAGGAGCAATCATCCCTTGCCCCACCACTCTAATCAATGAGCAACATTTGATGTAAGGTTTCAAACCACAATTTTCTGCTGCCTTGGGTGGGTGCGAGAGCAGAGCCCACAGAAGTGCTGGTTGGAGAGGCCTTCTGGAGGTCTCCTCTGATCCAGCCTCCCTCTGGAGGCAGGGGAAAAGAAAAAAGAGAGAAAATGAGGTTGGGAAACACCAGGAGAAGAAAGAACAAACCAGAAGGAATTGAACAATAGCCATGAGGAGGGAGGCAACGTAGTTATGTGTAACAGCAATGATATTTCTGTTCTAATTACATTTCAAACTGAGCCTTGAATAAAAAGAGGAGATGATAAAGGATTATTGCTATAGAAAAAACATAATCCTAGTTTTCCAGTGAAGCAGAACAAGCTGCTGTTTCTCAAGCACCAATCTGAGATCTCAATTTCCAGCGAGAAGTAACTGGAATTTCTGTAATTTCAAAGGAGTTAAGAGAAACTCATTTTACTAAACCCATACCTGTTTGCTTGGAAATACTGTTTCAAACTGTTTGAAAAATCAAAATCTTCTGATACAATGTCAGGATGCCTTTATCACTGTAAACTTTAGGGCTAGTTTTCGCATGTGTATAATGGTAAGATCTAAGTGAAGCATTTTTACCTCACCACTGTACCTTTTTAAAATATGGATTGAAGGTATTTCTTTGTATTACTTCTTTTTGTCCTGACAAATCGCACAAGATGTTTTCCCAGCCTGCTCCCTCCCTTTGTGGTAATCTGTGCAAGATGAGCAACATGCTGTGTTACTTGAAGTGGCAGAACACTGCATTGATGCACATTTTCTTCCACGTACAGCACTTACTTAAAACAGGGAGAGAACTTTTTGATTATCTTGGTTTTAAAGACAAAACTTAATATTTCCCATATGTACAACAGCAGCACCAGCTTTTGCAATTCCTTTGTAAAACTTGCATTGCTGTGAACGTTCAATCAGAAGCAGAACAAAGGCTGGAATATCTCCTCAGATTTTCTCACCAAATAAAAAAAGAAAAAAAGAAAAAAAAAGAGAAAAGCTGGCCTGAGGTGTATTTATTTTGGTGAATGCAAAAGTACAGGCATAAGTAGGTTAACTTTAAGCTGACAGGGCAGGGTTAGTCATTAAATAATTAAGTTTGTAAATAAAATCCTGACAATGTTGCCACTAACTTCAGCAGCATTTGGATTTCACCCCAGGTGCTTTCTCAGATGTATTTCTTTTTACAGTGAAATAAAAGACAAAGGAAAGAGGACATTAAATAGTTCAATATTTGGCACAGCTGGGATCAAACCGACACACTTAAACACTTCCCCAGCTTCGCCAATGGGATATTTTACTCACACCTCATGGAGAACCTGGGGGCCCTTAGCAGGTGGCAGTGAGCCTGGCAGGATCAGGCCCACCAGGCAGTCCCCTCCACATCTCCCATGGATGAGCCTGACATGTTTAGGTGTATGATTATCACCCTTCGGTGAATTTTATTTTAATGCAGCTCTACTCACAAAGAGCCATGGTATGGCTGCCCTCAATTCCCAGGAGGGAGCTGGTATATCCCAAGAGTCATACCTGTCTCTGTGGCTCTGCAGTCATGTATTTGCTTTTTTTAATGCTTCTTCAGTGAATTTTCTTTGCAGATTCATTCACGGGACTCATAAACATAATGACTGACATCATTTGGCGCTACACTGGAGATTTCATGGCTCCTGACATCGTTTGCAGAGTAGTTCGCTACTTCCAGGTACAGAAACCTCGTGCTCCCCTGTGTGTCCAAGCTCACGTGGCTTTGTGTCCCCACAGCAATAAACCCCAACAAAAATGCTGCATAGACATTTTTCCAGCATCAGAAGTGCTAAATGCTGAAAGTGTTCATTTAAAGTGGAAACACTTTTAACTAAAGCATATTAAATCTTTTAAATTTTGTGGGCGAGGTCAAGGAAATGGGTGAAAACACAAGGTGGTGTGTTTTTTTTTTCTTTTTCTTTCATTTTTGTTCCAGTAAAAGTTTTAAAATATTCCTAGTTTGGTGTTCTCACTGACATTTTCTGCAATAAGTGTGTCTCAGCTTCTGTCTCATATACCTTCTGCCCCAGGTGGTCCTTCTATATGCCTCGACTTACGTCCTCGTGTCACTAAGCATAGACCGATATCATGCCATAGTTTACCCAATGAAGTTCTTGCAAGGAGGTAGGAGAATATCTGTACCTTTCTATTGCTATGGATATTACTGGATAGTTTTTTAGTTTCAGAATTCTTAACCTTGTTTCCATGAATTATTCATTCCTGCTGTAGCAACATTTGGACTCCATTACAGTTTTCCAAATGGTTTCAAGATTTATTAAACTGCTCTTAGCCCTCAGCAGTTTTTATAGGCATTGTGTTAGCAAAGAATGAAATGTCATTTTAAAAAGTATAGAGGTTTTCATTATCTTCCAGCAGTTTGGGGTTACTATGGGCAAAAGCTATCCCTCATACAACTGTACTGACTCTACGAGCTGCAACAGATATGTTGTCTACTTATTCCTACTAGAAAATAACTTGGATAGAGAGCGTAGTACTGAGAATTCATACAACATTTTGATAAGAGAACTTCAAAAGCTAGAGCACATAAATTTAGATATCTATTGTTTCCTATGATGTCTTCTATTTGTTATTTTTACAGCACTCAAATATATTCTGGCTGCTTAGCCGTACAATTTAAAGAACTTGATTTCTTTCCTACAGAGCCAAAGTGGGACGTGAAGTATGTTGCACTGAGTGAATAAACAGAAATAGCAGGTGGGGAGGAAGGGGAAGAGTTACAAGAACGATGAGGTCTGGGAGATGCACTTTAATCAGATGCAAATATCATTCTTTTTTTGGAGTAATGATGGCTTTTGCCAGCCTGCTCTACTGGGGGATCAGACTAATGGTCCTTTCTGGCCTTAAAAATTGATGAATCAATCACAGCTCAGGCAGTGGTGCAGCTCTGGCAGATGTCAAGGTCTGAAAACTTCAAATACTTGGGTGAAATTTCACCTCAGATTCCCCAGGGTGCAGAACAACTCTTTCAGAACAGGGAGACTGATATCAAGTTTTTCTCAGCGGGCTCTGGGACGCACGGTGCTCCCTGCAGCCCCTGCTGCTGCTGAGAACCCCTAAACCACCTGAAGCACCAACTGGCTGAGTGGGGCAAGCTGTGAGACAGGCTTGCTGGCATTTCTTCTTCATACATAGTGCAGGAGAAGCAGCACTTGTTAAACTACTGCCTGGGCTTAGTAAAGAATTTGGCAGTTAATCTTTGCAAACCACTTCGAAGTTGGAAAAAACCCCACCAAACCACCTCAAATCTTTATAAAAGCCTTTTTTAAACTCAGTCTCATTTCCTATACCTATATCATAAGGTTTTTTCTTTTGTTTTTAAGACCAGAGAAGAGCAGACCTCTCACCTGGCTGAGGGGCAGCAGAGCTGGGTGCAGTTCTGAGGGGGTGGGTGAAAAAGGCCACAAGCAGAGATAACCCTGGCAAAGCCCCCCTGCCTCTGGCAAGGGCTGGCTACACAAGCAAAGACCGTGTTCAAGGGGAAAAAGGAGGCAGCAGGAAATTCAAAAGAACTATCTAGAGAGGTATATCTACCATAGCAGCTCCCTGGAATATACATAAATATTCACCATTTGCACCCAGCTGTTCCTAGCAGAGGTGTTGTGGGAAGGCAGGAGGCTTTTGAGATGCCCTCTTAGCTATTCTGCAGGCACAGAAAGAAGAGATTTACAAAATTTTGTCATCGGTGATGACACAAAGAAACTTTAAAACCAGTTTTGATTCGGCTTGTGGCAAATTTATTTTCAAAATGAGACACTCATCAGCCAAAACCCTTCAATCAAGAAACAAGAGTTGTTTGTCCTTACCAATTTTAAAAATTATATTTCCATATAGCCCTGAAATATCATTTTGGGGATAAAAAAATCAAACATTTCGTTTGAAAATGTCAAACTTTTTTTTTTTTCCAACTGTGGATTAGTTACTGTGTTAAAAAGCATTTGCAATGAGCTGTACTTTGCATGGCTTCTAAGAAAACAAACGTCAACAGTTACATATTTTATACTCACTTTGTGAATACATAAATGACCACACAAAGTACGTGACTTGGAAGAATTATACATTATATTCCTAACGCTTTTACTGTATGAGGTGCCTAATTCAATAACCAAAAGAGCCATTTAAAAAAAACATAAAATAAAGACTGAAAAGGACCTGAGAAGTTATAGCAGAAGAGATTTTATGAATATTTCACCATGATGGAAAGGTATATGCAAACGGTATACAAACAGGAGACAACACAATTGCTTAAGTAAAAGGCAAAACCTAAGTAGGTATGAACTGTCCCTTGCATGGCTTTGGGCTGCAAATGATGCTGAAGTCCATCACATCAGTGAGATTCTGGAACAGCTTGCTCTCTCTGGATTTAAAATCTAATTTAAAAATGGCACTCGCTTTATACTTTATAGAAGGATTGCTGAATGTTACTGTTTGCTGTAGCAGGGAGCAAAACCCTTCCCAAGAGATGTCCCCTTGTCACATGTTGCTGAGAGCAGGCAGATATGCACAAAATCGCTGCCAAAGCACGTGGATGGTGGAAGCAGAGCAAAGGGAATGGTGAGATGAAAATGTCCTTTAAGAGAGTCATTGCCAGAGGTCATGACGGAGATTCCTGCTCCAGCCCTGGGTGTTAGTCTTGATCACCCCAGTATGAAAAAGTCTCCATTTAAAGAGCAATATACTGACACTGGCTGAATAGAATACCATATTTCAAAAGCTGCTATTTATTTGATTCGATTTAAAATGGATATATTTATATGATTTGCTGGCATTTAGAGCATATTATAGCATTTACAAAAACAACATAAAAAAACCCTGGTTGTGAGGCAGCCAATTAATATTAGTCTGATAGAACAAAAACCTACTTACCTAGGTGCTCTCAGTGCCCTGTAAAGCCCTTTAGACTAGCAAGGCCATATTCTACCAAACACAGGACATTTAAAAACAAGATTAAATGAATATTGGAGGTAATGTTTTTATAAAATGCAAAGATAAAATACCACTCTTGCCCAACCCAAACTGCCCACTTCTCTTCAAATTAGGGGATTCACTACACAGTGCAAAACATACAGTTTATTATCCAAGTATGAACATTTCCCCTTGGAAATAAACACATGGGCGCTACTGAGACTTGTATCTGTGGAATTTAAGTAGCTAGCTCACAATCAAAAAGACATTTCTGTCAGGAAGTATTTTGTGAAACTTACTCTTAATATTCCTTTTGCTAAGTTTATCCTGTTATGGTTTCGGAAACTTTATAGTACTCCTTCGCCTGTGCAATATTTATAGACTTAATCTAACCCTCTCACTTACTTACACAGATGCCATCAGAGTTCCCTTAAGCCCTAGATTAGCAAGACCATATTTTGCTGAACACGTGTAGCACTTAAAAATGAGCAGGATAAGTGAATATTTGCAACTGATATTTTACAAAGCATAAAATTACTTTTTTGAATGTTTCTCCCACGCACTTTTGTATTGCTCTTTGAAATTCAAGGAAAAAAGTCGTTCTTCTTGATATGCGTAATTTAAAGTGATTTTCTATTTCACACACAACCTCGGGTATTTTGTAGGACAATAAAGCATTTCAACATCAAGCTTCCCAGATCAAAAAATCTGTCCCCATCTGTTCCTCTTGCAATCTGACTCAAGAGGCATAACTGCTGCTGAGAATCACCAGTACTTCACAGCTTAGCCCTTTTCCTCACACTTGACACACAACTACCTGGATTTTAGCCAGAAGATGCAGATATATGAAAATGAAAGCTTTGGGGCTGTTTGCTCCAACCCATTGATTTTTACAAAATCTCATGGGTGCCAGCAGGCATGATTTGATTCCCCATCAGTTTTCCCCACTTGGCAGTGGAGAAGGCCAGAAGTCAAGAAGAAGCAGTTGCCCAAACCTGCCAAGCGTCTGGGGATCCTTCAGCTCCTGATTTCCACCATGAATACCAGTGGGATCTCCTCGTCGGTGTCTGTTGTGGCAGACAAAACAGGGCTGAGCAGTTGAGCACCACCCCACCATCATCTGCTCTGTTTCATGGTTAACAGTCCACCCTTGGCATGGCTTGGGCATATGCCCATCAATGGGAAATGGGTTTGGTCCCCACCATGATGCTGAGAACTGCAGGAGATGCCCAGGCTCTCCAAGACCACAGGGCAGTAGTGTTGCAGTTGGAGTTAAAGGCAGCTGGTCGAGCAGTTTTGTTCTGATCCTGACAGAGGCATTTTCTCTTTCCTGATAGGAAATGTTTTGTAAGCTTTAGCACTACAAGGTGCATCAAAACATTTAATTTCCATTCCAAGGAGGACATTTCCCCCACCAGTATGCCCAGTATGCTCCAACCTAGGTTTTGTTTTAAATAATCCTTCCCAGTCTCAGCCTTCCTCTATTACCTCATAGAATATCAGATTCAATGGGCCCTTAGCATCTTTAAATAAAACGTGTAAAACACAAGCCCATAACAACATGACTTTTTATCATGAGAAAGCAACGAAATACCCATTGTCCTTTGCAATCTTTTCAGTATAAACCGTCTGCAGCCCAAAATTCCCTTTCTTCACCCAGTTTCCTCCTCCTCCCTGCCTGTCTATCAATACAGCTACATGGGGCCAGTCGCTCCAGCACCCCCATTAACACCGTCTGTTTGACTCTGTTGCACAGAAAGACAGGCGAAAGTTCTTATTGGAGTGGCCTGGAGCCTCTCTTTCCTGTTTTCCATACCGACTCTGATTATTTTTGGGAAACGGCAGCTCTCCAATGGGGAAGTGCAGTGTTGGGCTCTCTGGCCTGATGACTCCTACTGGATACCCTACATGACGGTGGTGGCTTTCCTGGTGTACTTCATTCCTCTGATCATTATCAGGTAAGCCTGAACCGCAGTCAGCAAGCGTGTGGCGAAAGCTGTCAAGTGCACAATCAGCTTAATGCTTTAATTTCTAGTCATTCATTACAATTTCATTTCCACACCAGCCTTATAGCTGCTTCAGTTTTTATCACATAATGCACGGGTCACTGTACTTGCCCTTGGGTGTTATCCATGCGGTATTAATATCCAGAAATATTTTCTCTGAAAAGAAGGACGGAATCCTTAAGTGTGTCCACTTATCTCCACAGATTCAGACTTGAAACATGTCTTTATAAATCTCGTAGGGATGTCTATCTAATATGACAGAATATAGTTTTAATAAAAGAACAGGAAACCACACTTAACGCTAATTAAACTAAAATTAACATCAAGTGCTCTCAAGCTTCATAGTACTAGAAGAGTGTTTCTTCACCAGGATCGGAAAGAAATCTCCAAGCATTTGAAGCTGCCAACCACTCCTAAAATGCAAACAAATAAAATTCTTCCCATTTTGTAATGGGAAACCCGAGCTTCAAATATTTGAGACTGGTTTGCCCGAAATTACAAGGACGATCTGTGGCAAAACCTGCTTTTAACCTGAGGTCAACCAATATCCCAGACTGTGCTTTGAGATCGGTAAATTTTATTGCCTCCCTCTGGGGTGCTGCCATTAGCCACTGTTCAGCAGAAATTACCCAACCATGAGGAGCTAATAATGCAAAGGAGCAGTCAAAAACTGATGTGGAAGGCTTCTCAACTGCCTTGAAATGTTGCTGGTGGCAGTAACTTGTTCTCTGAGCCCAGACATACCCTATTCCTTTCTTTCCCTTTTATTCTCTTGCAGTAGCACAATTACAATAGGATTTCTTGGTGTCCATCTCTTCTTCTTAATGGCAAAGAAGACTTGCTGGACTCCTTTTGTTCCCCATAATTTGGTGACATGCTGTTAGGGCTGTGAGAAGGGAGCTATGTTTGCGTGTCCCTTGGTCCATCTGCTTTTCCAGCAGGTGACAAGCCAAGAGTGTCCGTTAGCTTCCTCCTCATTAGCACCCCAGGTGAGAGCAGGGGACATAGGGTTGATTTTTTCTAGATGTTGGCAGGACTGACTATATAAGCTAAAAGGCAAAGGCCATGTTGTGGTTTTAGTTCCTTTCCAGTTGAGTTGTGCCTTGAAGTTTCTCATTATTTAATCACAGAGGTGAAGTTCTCTGGCTTTAATGGAAACAAATTTATCATCTCGGATAGAATGAAAACCACAGGAGCATGGAAACCATGATGCCTGAACTCATCTAGCTGGTTTTTTTCAGACAGATTCAACACTGACCTGTGTTGGTCCCTAGACAGAAGGGACAAGTATTACATTTTGCTTGTAACACATCAGTTTGCTAATCCTTCTATTTTTGTGTCAGATTGCACGGATATAAAAACAAACTCCTGAGAAGTTCTCCTTGAACAAAGGACATGACAGCAATAGAGAAAAATTACTCTCAGTTTATGCAACTGCTCTTCCTTCCTAGACAGGATCATTTCTCTTTGTATGTTTGCCTATATCTTAACACCAGCCTAGTTTTAAACAAACCAAAAAACATTCTCGGGAATATGTCAATAAAACTGACTCTGCAGCAAAAAGAATCAACACACTGAGAAGAGACAACAAGTAATTTAACTGTGCAAAAGAAATTGCACGAGAAAACTTTGAGGCTGACTGTTACTATGAAAGGAGTTTTATAAGGAATTTTCTCAGGTGGTTAGCAATCAGGGAATTGTAGCTAGCATCTGCAGTGTTTTAGACCCATAGCCTGTCCAGTTATCAGTTATTCTGCAGGTGTGTGAAACAGCTCTTTCACACTCAAATTTACAGACGTGCATGCTTTCTATTATACATCAGCCACTCCTTTTTTTACATGGCATATATACTTGTTTGGCAAGAAAAGGCAAGCTACATGGCAACCAGTTTTTCAGAGCTGCTGAAATTACCCTTCCCTCCTCCCTGTCTCAGGCAGATATTCACAGAATCACAGAATAGCCTTGTTTGGAAAAGACCTCTAAGAACATCAAGTCCAGCCATCAACCCAGCACTGCCAAGTCACAACTACACCATGTCCCTCAGCACCTCATCTACACAGCTCTTAAATACCTCTATTCAAACCAGATCAGCTCTGTGACTTGCTTTGCTGCAAATCCCCAGAAGCAAGAAGGTGATGAAGACACGAGGGAAAGGGAAAGTCAGTGAAACTGTCATTTTATGAGCTTGCCTTGACAGCTGAGACACAAATAAATTATCCTAAATTTTTTGCAGCTTTAACCTTAAGTGACTCACATGAGAAGTTTGTGGCAAGACAGGAACTTAAAACACTGTCCTTGGGGCCACGGCAGAGTTGTGCTCGTCGCCTGCCCAAACATACTCCTTGTTTCAGTATACACTAACACAAATGCTCCCACCTCCTTGCCAGCAGAAGTCAAATTCTTGATAGATCCTAAGTAGTACCAAGCACTGGGAGGAGGGACGGGGGGTGAGCCAGGGAAGGATTTTCTTGTGCCCTTTTATTTCTAGTTGTCAGTGATACTGTTTTAGTCAGAACAGAGAAGAAAAAAACATATAAAAAGAGGATTACCAACACAGCAAGTTCAGCAGAGACATTGTGAACAAATGCCATGCAGTTTGGAAAGAACTGGCTATTTTTTTAGAACATTTTTTCAAGTTTCATGCATAGAACTGAAGGTTGCAACTTCCCAGCTGAGGCATCTGTAAAAGACCTGTCAACATAACCTCAAGGCACGACATCCATTTCTTTAAAATTTCTTGGCAGTCCAGAGTTTAAAGTTAATCCACCTAATGTGGCTGCAGGATATAAATACTCTGGTAAGCAGCTTGGAGCTAAAGAACAGCAGGAATGGCTGTTAGCGTCTGCAGGGACTCAATTTCTCTGCAAAAGTTTTGTTTCACTGAATACTTCCAGACGTGCAGTGGGTTTGATGACAAACAAGATGCTCTTTCAGAAGGATGAGTGAGACATCACATCCACTGCAGTTGTGTGTTGCACTGTCAAAAGATTAATTATAAGAATGAGAGCTGTTATTTAGTAAGTGAAGACATTTTTGAGATTTGTTTTTAGTTTAATGGCCTTTCACCAAAGATGTTATTAAAGAAAGGCCATAACATAATGATGGAGGGATGATCCATAAATGTGAGGCTGAAAGTCAAGGGTCAGTACCTAAGCCAAGAATGCAAATAAACCAGAAGCCAAGGCACACATCACACTCACTGAGAATGTGAAGTAGGGTGTGCACAGAGCCAGAATAAGACCTTTTCTGTAATAATTCATTTTTTTTTTGCACAGTTACTTATTTTCTCTGCCGAAGCACTCTGTTTTACTGCATGGCAGGTGCCTGATGCAATGTGGGACACTGGTTGGCAGAGTTAATTCTTAATTAGTTCTGCCTCCTGAATCTGCTGAAAACTTAACCTCTAGAGCAAAGCAGTTCACTGATGACAGCGCTTTTTCTGGCGCGGTTCCCCTGAAGTGCATACAAAGGATAAAATTTTGCTTCTCAGGTGCAGGACTTAATTCTACACTATATATGCTGCTTTGGCTGAGCAGTTTTCACTTGCTACAGTCCAGGTACCATCATCTTTTAAGCTTCTCTCATCCACCCCTCGGCTCTCTTGGCACAGCTGATTTCACGTGTTCCTGATGCAGCCTTCGACTAACTGACAGGAGTTGTGTTATACGTAACACCACAGCCCATGGAATGGATTATTTAGCTGGTAACCTTATGGTCAGTCTGGAAAACCCTTCCACTGATGAGCCAGTCCCCCAGACATGCTGTGAGAAAACCTTATAGATTCTAAGCCAAAACATGAACCAGAAGAAAACAATAGTCCGTCTCTTTTTTTTTAAACATACATATAAAAAGGCAATCTATGAACAAAACTGCAACAGCCCTGGAAGATTTAAATGTTTTGGAGGTCTGTTCCCACCACTTCTACATAACTGGAGAACCAGCAATCAATTACCAAACAGCCTGTGGTTAAGTGGCGAGTTATCTATCTGGTTATAATACAAACAAGCAAGACCTGAATAATGAAAAGAGAAAGAAAAGTTGTGATTAGATTTTTAGGCCACATGTGTGATTATCTTTGAGAGCTGGGAAAAGGGGAGAATATTTGTTCTTTTCATGTAAAAGCTCCTCTCCTCCTCACTATCTTAGTGTTGGTCAAGGAGAGCCACAGATCCTGCATCAGGTTCTCCTTTACAGTGCTTAAAAATTTGGCCTGTTCTTCCCTCTTATTTAGACTAATCTACCACTTTTTCTGCAGTTGATATTGTCAACCTACCAAACCCCAGAAAATTAGGTTGCCTAATTAATTTATAAGGCAACCTGCAGTAATTGGTTCTCTCCTATTCTGGGACAATTGTCATCAGCTATAACCAAAGTAATTTTTTCTATGCCAAGACATGCCAAGTAAAGCTCAAATGGTATCTGTGATAGCTGAATACCTTTGGGGCATTGATGACCAGAGGCTAAATATGAGTGAAATCAAAGTTACAGCCTGCTATTCTGCAAGTATTTGCACCTGGCCCCCTCAGGTCCTGTGGTGGGGAGACAAGAGAGCTGCTGCATTTCTGTTCTGTATCACTATTCTGTGCCAAATCATAATTATATTCTGGCACTTGACTATCCAGCAATTCAAAGTCTTATTCACTGTTATTCATGATTGCCCAATATATTTTCTATATTTTAACTGATAAATGTAATACATTGACATTTGTCTAATATAATTCCAAATTCAGGTTAAAAAAAAAACTTGCAAAAGTTCCTCTTGAAGCTCAGAGGAAAAAACATCCATCTGCTGTTTAAAATCAAAACTCCAAAGAGAACATTTGCTTTGGAGCAGCGGAAAAATAATTAGAAGGGAAAAACCAGAATCAGCTAAAAAGGAAAAATATGGAACTAAAACCAAGGCCCTGCAGTGGAATAAAAAAATAGATTAAATAAAAGGTATTAGTCTGAATTAAATCAAATAAAAGGAATAAAAATGCCATTAATAAAAATACCAATGGTCATTTTTTGAGCTTGATTCAACAAGCACAATCATTTTTGCCTGCAATTTCCATTTCTAAATAAAAAAGCCTAGATTTTGCACATATATTCTGATATCTGCCCATCTATTAACCTGCCCATTACATATGCCTATAACGGTTTGTTCAGATGAAGTTACATATGCCTTTCATCTTTGGTTAAATAGAGCTGTAAATTAGCTGCCATAAAACATGATGCAGCTGCATCACTTTGCACAAATAAAGTACAAGGAACAATAGACAATGCTGGATGATAAATGCAAGCAATTAGCAGAGAGTTTACGTGTACTTTTTTCCATTGTAAAGGCTCGTTTTACTAATAAATACTGAGGCTAGGTGGGATGCTATCATATTGTAATCATTTATTTTAAAAAAAAACAAAACAGTTTATGTGTTTAAATGTGGGCAGAACAATAACTTATGATTTTTAATATCAATACGTAGCTTTACCAGAAGACATTTTATTTTCCAAAATGAAAGTGATCTAGGAATTCAAAATAAATATGGAGCAGGACTATTCATTGCAGCATTTGTATGACTAACCATAACTTAGTTATTTACATGGACGAAGAATGCTGTAATTACCAATGGGGTCAAATTAACTAATAACATGCTACAATGAACATGCATCTTAGTCCTTCAGAATCTGGATCAAGGTAAATTGCTTTTGGAGATGCAATGAATTTAATTTGCTGAGTTACATCCAGTCTAAAAGATATTTTCATATTTTCTTGCCACCTCTACAGAAACACATTTTATCAGGGCTAGAAAAGTCACTGCATTTTCAGATCAACAGCATGCCCGTTCTACCATGTGGTCTTCACAGCCTGAGCAACTCCTTCACAAGAAGACTTGGATTATTTTTCCATCTAGGTTTCACTACTCCACCTGAGCTCTTTCTTTCCTTTCTTTACTCTCTTACCTGCAAATAATGGGCCACAACAACTCATATAATATTTTAATATCACAACATGCATGAAAATTACTGCAGTAGATATTTGTATAGCCCCCAAGAGTCGCCAGCGAGGGTTGGAAGACCAGAGTACTACACACAGACACAAAGAAACCTGACAACACCTGGACTTAACAAACTATACATCGTAGCACCTTGTGCTTTCAGTGGAGACAAAAGCAAGCAGCATGCAGGCATGTTACATGTATTGGAAAATGAGGTTTGTGACTTGCCATGCATGTGTGTATGGTGTGCTCTAACATCTTGGCAGTGAAGGCTGAGTAGCTTGACGTCAAGAGGAAGGAAACAGATTACAATATTTCAGAATGGTGCAGACGGTTGCTAAACACCCTCCTGTCCATCTGAATACCAGTTGTCATCTGTCCCCTGCTACTCTTTGCTCATCTGCCACTTCATTTTCCGTTGAGTGGGAATTTCTTCCCACCCTTTGAGATGTCACCAACCACCACATCATCCTCCAGCTGCCTCTTACAGAAAGAAAGAAGCTGCAAATGCATTCTGAAAAAAAACCCCCTACTTTTCCCTAGTAAGAAAAATACACCTTCTGTTCTGTAAGTGCTCTCTTTTTATTGCAGTGGCTTTGAAACACACACACATATGCCTTTTATAATCTTAAGCTTTGGGTGACATATTTCTGGAAACTTCAGTTTGTTAGATCCATGCCAGCATATTTGGGGGGGGAAAAAAAAAAAAAGAAAAAAGATTAGTCACTAATAAGATCTGGAGTCCCAGAGAGATCAAAGTATAAAGGCATAATTGTGGTTGGCAAAACGGTCGCTCGGAAGTGACAAGTGACTCCTCCTTCCTGACATCCACCCTGAGCAGCTTTACACCACCTCTGGTCCCCTCCAGATAAGGAAGGCTCCAGTGGACCCAGCTATAGAGAAAAGAGTGATGAACTGAAGCAAAAACACGAGTACAAATCCACTATGTTGGCAGCACTTTAGAAGCCACTGCATTAAACCAGGAATTAAACTTTCCCCTGGACTTCTAAAAATTAAGAATTCAAATGAAACTGCATGTAACCTCATACGTGAAATGCCAAATGAAGAAGACAGATGCTATAACTGCATCTGGGGAAAGGGATGCTCCTACCAGACTCTGCAGCCAAGGGGGCAGGAGTTCTGCGGTCATGGGGGAAAGCAAGTGAGGAGCCTGGCTTCCTAATTCTATCCTTGTGGCACTTGGCTGGAAGTAGGGAGTGTGAGTATTTTGACTACGGAGTTAGGCTCCTTCAACCTGGTGCTTCTGTGAGTGTGTCCTGTTGGACACATGCAGGCCTGCACCAGAGAGGATATTCTTTCAACTGCAAATAAAAAGGCCAGGCTAGAGATAGCAGGCTAGGGAGAAAATAAAAACAGGACTCTTAGGAGCTGACTGGAAATTTTCTTGAAATGACAACAATTATCGTTATAATTCTTTCTTATTCATTGAAACAATCAAAGGAGAAATGATACATGAGTTTTCCAGTGTTGTCAGTATAAAGGAAATCTCAAGTGCACCAGCTGATAAATAAATAGGTTCTTGAAAGCTAGGACATAAAAGGAAAATGTTCAAGCCAGCTGGGAGCCATGCAGGACCTTTGAAAGGATTAAGGAGGGCAAGCTGGACCCCACAGCAGATGCATGCAAAACCCTCACTGGGCAAGTACACTACTGCTCTGCTGCACAGCCCGGGCGGCACGTTGAATTTCCAGCTCTCACCTATTGAGCCTGGAAACCAGATGGCTCAAAATCTCACAGCAAGGAAACCTCCAAGGCACACAAACACTGCCTTTGCAAGCGTGCCTAGGAATTGAGAGTGCTGTAGGAAAGTCGTGTATAAGTCTGAAAGCTCTAATTAGAATAATGTCTCTTCTGATAATAAAAATGAACCACGTAATAGTAAGACACTTTTTTGTCTCTATAAAACACCCTAAAATCATCTCCCTAGTTGCACCTTTTTCACAGAGTCACCACTAAGGTTTATGGCAACTAATGGTCAGGCCCCCAGAACACTGGGCTGTACTGCAAACAGCACACGACGACTTCTGTTATGATGCTTGTTTTTTATATCAGGAAAACATGACAACCCCAGTGCATTAGCTGAAATATTTTAAAATTATATTTGTCTTCCTTAGCAGACTAAAAAGGCAAACACCACTCAAAAGTATGCTGTTGCTTAGTGATTTTAGCTGCACATTATGCACACTTGCAGGAGGTAAGGCAGACAGAGCAAAGCCTTCCGTTTTTTTTTTTAGAAAAAGGTAACATCCTCACCCAGGATGTGGCTTCCAACAGCTCTTCAGCTTGAAGGAATTATTTTTACCTATTCCACATGAAATTAATAGAATTCCAGATTTTTTACCACCTAGGGAAAGGTCATAAATAGCTGAGGTTGTTGTGGATTAGGGCACTTTTCATATTTCCTATTAAAAGTACATGTATATTTCCCTCTAAATATGAAAATCATGGTGGATCTGGTTTTGGATCGTCTAACTCCTCCCATCTACCTGATACTTCTGTCCTTGATTTCCATCCCAGGACCTTGAGACCTGAGAGTGAGCACCACAGTATTTAACTGCATTTCTCATGGATCTTGCCCTTATCAAATTCCCCAGGGTACCATTTTACTCATCAGCTTCATACTCAAAATGTAACACCAAAACAGAAGTGTACACGCAACAAAACCAGGTCCCTCCCCTTGCTTCCCCTATCTCAGGGCTAACGTCCTAGGACTGGTACTTAGGCAGATTTGGTCTCAGCCAGCTCAAAATCCCCAATGAGCTCTTGCCTGTGAGATCTTGGTGAAATCACTGCATTCCTCTGAGCCTCAGATTTGACACCTGCAAAGCCAGGACACCAATAACAACTTCCATGGCGAAAACTCTTCAGATCTGCTGCTGAAAAGTACTATGAGAGAGTCATATTTTATTTATTTTAGTTGTTGTCATTAGTATTATTATTCCTATGCAGTCCCATCATCTCTATGAGCTTCTTACCCATAGATAAGTGTATTCGTAGAGCAGGAATGACTGGGATGTCAGTTACAGTGCCTCATAATAGCAATGACTCTTTCCCTTCTGTAGTGTCATATACTCAATTGTGATTCGAACCATCTGGATGAAGAGCAAAGCTCAGGCTGTCATCATATCCAGCTGCCCTGGTGAGTCTCAGCCCACACGTGGCTCCAGCCTCATAATTCCGGTCCAGGCAGTTCCCCCAAATTCGGGGGTGCCTGGACATGTAGTGTCACTTTGGGCCACCATCACTGCGGTGGGAATGGGGCTTCTGCAGCTGCTCATTTGTAAATGTTTTCTGCATTATTTCCTTTCTTTCCTTTGACACTAAATTCCCTTTAGGGAAACTATAGAAAATGTCTGTGAGAAAAGAATTAAGAAGCAAGAAATTCTAATTCTAGAACTTACAATACGTATACCTAGAACATTTTCCCATTTCTAGAACAATTTTTTTTAATCATATATTCAGATAATACTTTTGCTGTGTTTTCACATGCCCTTGCAAGTCTGGATTTTGGTCAAGCTCAGAAATTCTTGGCTGTGTAATGGTCTTTCCACCCAAGACCATAAACATTTTTGGACTGTTCTGAGCTATTTTGGCAAAGAACACAAATCATTTCAAGATCTTCACTTTTCAGCTGCCTTTCCTATTAATTACAAAGAAAACTATGCTAATTTACACTAATGTGTTTCACAACATAACTATAAGAACAAAAAACCAGTTAGTGCAGCCAAGTGGTGAGTGGAAACACATCAAACAATGGGGACCACATTACTGGTACTTGCCTGAAACAGGATCATGGATCATGTCTGGTACAAGAGGAAGTGTCCTAATGTGATGTTGCACACGTTCAGATATCCTCTTGTCATAACCTGATGTCTCTCAACTATAATCTAAGATGTACTCCTTTGAAAAGCTTGAGCAGGACTGATTTCTAATGATCCTGCCTTCATTAAACAGTCAGTATTAACTAGTCTTGAAAAAAATGTCATTCTCCCCATCCAGGAGGTATCAATTCTGCTCGATAAGTCACCAGGTTTTTTCCAGTAATATTACAAACGGACACATTTCAAACTTCTACATGGGATGTTTCACCTATAACAAGCCCACATTAATTTTATTAATAGTTTTTTTCTTTACAAATTACACAGTCTTGATATGCCATTTTTATAAGAGGTGGAAGAAGTTGTGTTCACAGAGTTATTTCCAATTACATTAATCAAAATTCCAGTCCTAAGTCTGGACTACAAGAGTTTAAAGATGTTTTGATAAAAAATGACCTTCTTGTGTATTCACCATGGTGAATCTAATTATTCTGACCCAGCAACACGAAGAGCAAATTGACATTAATAATGAAATCAGGCATAGTTTTGCAATCATGCTGGTACTGTTATTCAAGTCTGGAACTTGATTCTCAGAGGCATTAGTGTGACTTCAGAGGAAATGAGATCAACCAGCCTTGGTGTGAGACTGAATAGAATTTGCTTCTCAATTCAAGCCACACTTCATTTCTGAAAAGCTAGTCTAACAGCATTTCGTATTTCATTACTGAGCCAACATGAAGAGTAAAATGCATGACTGATTATCCCAAGCATCAGAGTAAGAGGTTAAGAGGATGGAGTATGTAGCTTTTCAAAATCCTTCTGACCGAAATGCAGTTCAAAGTGAACAGAGAGTCTGTTTTGCCACCTTGTTTATCTTTTCTTAATTATAGCTGCCAGTTCCTTTCAGAAAATGTCTCCTCTAACACCATTCTGGTTGCTTTTTTTGTAGCTGTGATGGCACATGGTTTTTATTAAACTGATACAGTTGGGCACACAGGCAGTGGTTCTCCTGACTAAGTGTTCAGGATCAGGAATACCCAGCTGCCACAATGCTCCAGGAAGATCTCTTCTGTTTACATTTCCCTTTCTGATTTTGAGTAGCTCAGGTTCTGAGTGTCCAACTAGAGCAGCTTGGCAAGCATCCGAATTTCAGGAACTACTGAGCCCCTGCCTGACACCAGGGAAGGATGGGCTACGTATGGCTGTCCTGCCTGCACTGGTATGCACTGACGCATCCATGCGCTAGCCCTGCTCTTTCACTAGCTGACCTGCTCTTTCCCCAGGTGGCAAAACCTCTGCTGGCTACACCAGTCGTGGGTTCATATCCAGGGCGAAAGTGAAAGCTATCAAGTACAGCATCGTAATTATCCTCGGTAAGTGAAAAGCCCCACAGCTGCAAGCTAGGGAGGATGCTGATGTTAGGAAGCTGGTCTTCCTCGACTCGCCCTGTCAGATAAAGTGCAGGAGATAGCTCAGAGA
Source organism: Podargus strigoides (assembly GCA_028020825.1). Lineage (NCBI taxonomy): Eukaryota > Metazoa > Chordata > Aves > Caprimulgiformes > Podargidae > Podargus > Podargus strigoides. The sequence continues at coordinate 8,326,520 of CM051623.1, read as the reverse complement.
AGGAGCTTTACTTAGACCCCCTGACTTGCCTTCTGACCTTGTTCTTCCCCTCTCTTCTGGCTCATAAGCTCTTATTTTAGGCATTTGACGTAAGTCTCAAATGAAATTATATGCCCAGCCCCTCATGTGCACAAAGAAAGTAAAGGAGGGACATTGCCTAAAAGGAACAAAGGAAGGGGTCATCTCCTTCCCATCCAGGCTGCCAAAAGTCATGCAACCAAGTTGTCTTTTAGACTTAGAGACTATATGGCATGTGCTGGCGTGGTGCAAGGGAGAGGAAGGAGAAGCAAAAGATGCAGAACAGTTGAATTTGATGTCAGAAGCGTGTTGCCTGCCGAGGTGGGAAAAACAAGCTCTCCTTTCCCAACCGGGCAGCAGATGACTCAGTGCAGGTATCCTCCGTCTCCCAGGGAGATGACATTATTCTGATGGAATTAGGAGGCTGACATTCTATCTCAATAAATAAAGGCAGCATCACACAGGGCTTGTGATTATCTGCCAGAGACAGGCAGGAAGGCGACAGAAGCTATTTACTCCTTGTGGCTGAGAGCCATCCCCTACCACTGAAAAAGAGATTGATCCTCTTTCCAACACTACACAAAATTCAGATTGGATGCTATTGTGATGATAGCTACTGCTGAAGTGCTTAGCTCACTGTTTAGTGGTAGCACCTGCAGACGTGAAAGAGGCCGGTGTGATTCATGCTTTTCAGAAGTCCAAGAATGGCTTCTCTGTGGCTGAACTTTTCTGCCTGGCCATCAGAGAAAGCTTCTGTCAGAAACAACTACTATTGCAATGCCATCGGATGGCAAGAGCTCACCTGGGTGCTCAGTATTTCAAAGGACCTTGACAATATTAGGCACCCAGCATCTCTTGACATGCAGATTAAGGCACTTAACACTCATGGCTTTCTTTAAAGTTCTGCATAGTCAGTGCTATGATCTATACACTGACAATGCATATTGCTATTTTGCTGGTATAGGCACTGCCAGTTTGGTGACTCTAGAGATGAGAGTTTACCTCGTCCTTGCACATTCAGTGAGTGCTCAGCTAAACATCAACTAAGAAATACTGATTACTGTAACAAGCAAGCAAGCATGGGGTCACTCTGCTGTCTCATTTGGGTCAGGAAGAGATCATGTGTTTGATTTCACAGATATTTTTAACTCAGGTACTTATGGCTTAGTTGAGTGAACTGCCTGTCCCAGCATTTCTATGTAAATCTTTAATCAGAAGCCTTTGTGGAAGGAGAAAACACAGAAATTTGAGGGACAGATTAATTCCATAACTGCAAATAAAGGTAAACCTGTTGCCTTTTTATTTCTACCGCCTCTGAACAAAAGCAAGGACTATGAACAATGCTTTCCTCTCTCCCCTTCCCCAAATTCTTCTCTCAAATTGTGGTATAGGAATTAGAGAGTCTTCCTGCACACTCCATATACACAGTGCCTCCAAGCAGCATGCCAAATGACACGTTGCTCTGCCGTAACGTGGTGTGAAAGGGTGTCATTCCTTGCTCCTGAGTGTCTAAGAGCTCGTTTTTAATAGGTGGCTGTGACAGGCAGTGCTGTCATGGAGCAGCACTTTGGTGGTGTGTACATTTAGATTGGCTGCTCACTCAGGGGACCATTAAAAGAGCACTTCACTATAACTGATGATGCTTTAACTGGCTACCTACTTACCCTTTATGTGTTGTGTAGTGTTCAAAAGTGCCTCGATATGTCTAGAGGGAGCACTCTAAACACTTAGAGGAGCAAATATAATATATTTTATGGGAATTAAAATAAAAATAAAGACAAATAAAAGCACAATCTAATAACTATTCTCTTAAATCAGACCTTGAATAGGGAGAGGGTTTTTTTCATGAACAAATATTTACTTGTTATGACAGTCTCTCTATGCATGTGTCATTACATCCCTAAATAGCTAAGCCATCTAATGTCAAGCTCTTCCTCTCTCTGTCTCTTTTCCAGCATTTGTTCTCTGTTGGAGCCCTTACTTTCTTTTTGATATCCTTGACAACTTCAACGTACTCCCCGAGACCAAAGAGCGCTTCTACGCATCCGTCATCATTCAGAACCTGCCAGCCTTGAACAGTGCCATCAACCCTCTCATCTACTGCCTCTTCAGCAACCGCCTCTGCCCCCCTTTCGAGTATTGCTCTTTTTCTGTCACTCTGACTACCCCCTAAGAAGGGAGGGAACACATATACATAGTGCCTAAGCTAACTTCCTGGTTTCACCTGTATTAATTCTGACCATTCCTTATTTTCTTTAGGGAAAGAAGAACACAAAGGCTGGGAGGAACTTTCCGGGACAGGAGCTATGGAGGACAGGAGATGCAGGTCCTGTCCAAACCAGAGTACATCTAGCACAGGCGATGCTCCACAAAGCCACACCAGGACCTGTACCAAGGAAAGCAGAGGTCCCCCGTGAACCCCAAGCACTACGAGTGGTTGGACACCAGCTGGCAAGAGCCTGCACCTCACTGCTGTTAAGCAGCACACCTATTTTGGAACACCATTGCAGCTTCACTGATTGCACAGTGCTGGTGCCAAACTCAGTATGGGGGGGGTTTGCGTGTCACTGTTGTGAGGGCTCATCTTGGTCCTTGGTTTTCAAGCAAACTGTAATATTTATGTACTCCAAATGGAAAAAAAAAAAAAAGAATGTAAATCAGGTCTAGTCAGAGTCATCTCTATTTTTCAGGACTCGCTAAGAGTCACCTCCTCTACAGTGTGACTCATAACTGATAAAGAGTATTTACAAGTAATTACAGAGCAGGGACCCTACTTAAAATGAAAACACTGCCACTTTTCCATAGAGAACACCCAACTGTCACTCTGTGTAATTATATCAGGGTTTTGTACACAACCACTTGCGAAGTGATACCCAGAGAAAAGGGGAGTGAAGGTCTGGGTTACAGCCTCCCACCTCTCCTGGTCCTGCTCCTCAGCTCATGCCAGTCCTCCCAGCCACACCATCCCTGCATCTCATCTTCCTCTTCCCATGGGGTATCTTCCTGCTGTCCTACCTTGGCACGTCGGTGGCACCCCGGGGTCCCTACAAGGCTGCCATGTGACACCTTGACAGTCATTTGTTCTGGGCTACTGTAATAACAAAGCATTTGCCAGTCCCTCACAGACCCCATGACACATCATGTGTGCAGATCCTCACATGCTTCTGTAACAAAGGCCCTGAGCAATCTTTTGGGGACACTATGGGAAGGTGCCACGTGGGGCACATTATCAGCACAGATCAATCTCACTACCCACACAGCCACATTTCCCTGGCTCATGCCCTTTGTAAATCAGCCGTGATGCTTAAATCACACCAGGAACCATACACATCTTCAGATGATCTCAGAGCTGGGAAAAAACCCAAGTGAAACCATAAAACTCAAATTACCTTTAGGAAAAGTTACCTGTTGGTGGCCCAGTCTTGTAAACTCATTGTAGGGTTCGCAGAACACTGGTCATCAGGCAGAGCTTTGCTGCACAGTGCTCCAAGCAGTTGGGCATCCCCTTTCCCAGCATCCTCCTGCCACACTGTTCTCAGGTTTAAGGAGAAATATTCTCATGCAGGTTCAGCTGGTGGGTGGATGTTGTTGCCTTCAATGTTTTTACTGCAAGGCAGATTGAAGTGTTTTTATGATAATACATTCTAAGCAGCTGTACGGCAAGAGTGTCTGCTTCCTCTCTAAAAAAACTCCATTCTTAAGTGCAGTCAGTTTAAACAGGTTTTTTTTTTTTATTGTGATCCTTTGCAATGAGTTGGTTTCCTGCAGAACAAGAACTGAACAAAATTTATTTATAATTATCTGTATTAAAAAAAAATAAAATCTTTTTTCCTAAGCAGGAGATACATAAAATCATGGGGTTTTATATTCTCAGGAAAATAAGTAAGGTTTCTCTTTTTATTATTAAGAAGTTCTTTTATGTCTAGATTTTGGTAGTAGCTTAATTAAACCCATGAATCTGCACACAGTATCTATCTTGAATAGATCATATTTAAGAACTAGACAACATTTTTTTCTTGTGGGCATCTTAAAACTTTCCCAAAAGTGGACTGCTTGGTTTAAGCCCCATAGGGATACAGATTTTGCTTTTTAACTTTTTCATCTGATACACATACACTGACTGCATACTTTTGAACAATTAAGAGAGTTTGTAGACTTAACACCTGGAAATCAGATAACATTTCTGAGCAGCACTTTGCAAATTTAGCATGCCTCAATCCCACTAAAATTTACATATTATTCACTTGGCTCACCACATGAATTATAGCATCTAAATTTGAAATATGCATGAATAAATGTAGGACTCCAACCTTAAATGAAGTCGTTACCCATTATTTTCAAAATAATATTTTTGTTTCATTCATTATTGTATTATGCATCATTTACATGTTGTTCATATCCTTTTTCCTGGGGGGATAACTGTGATGCCCTTCCTCATATAAGGATCTTTCAGTTTAAATGGCCTCACACCACTTTTCTCTACATCCCTTCCAATTGCTTAAATACGGAAATAATTTAGCTCATTTTATTTCCTGCTTTCTTACTGTATAGGAGACAGGACTTCACCACCTTTTTATGTTCTCCAAAACCTGTATTGTAAGCCACACTTTTAGTTTAAGCCAGGGTACACTACATCAAGAGACTGAGAAAAAGCTGAGTCTTGCCCTTAGTCTGGAAAACATTTGCATGCCACTCTCGTCTCTTGGAAGAGTGATTTAGGGAATTTTATTTGACTTTGGTAGGTTTCTTATTCCATGCCTGTTTAGTTGCCTAACGATGACAGAGTTGTTATGAAAGACCCCAGACCCATGAGGGGAGGTAGCAAAAGTCAGTGTCAAGGTCCAAATGCCCTATGAGAGGCTGAACACAAGAAGAGAGCACTCTGCTGGTTTGTCTGTGACAGCACACAAGGAGTTGTGTTTTTCATCAGCTGTAACACTTCAAGATGTGTCTGTGAGACTCTTCTGACATCCTCACAACAACCAGAAATATTTGTATGCATGACTTTAGGACATAAAATCCTGTATGATGACAAAGTCCTGTATGATTATAGATTCCCAGGAAGCATGAAAAATCAGATGCTCATCCCTCAGAGAAGTCACATCAAACAGCATAGGACTAGGATACTTTTCAAACTACTACATTGATTCAGAAGAATAAAAAATGTGGGCTTTCTGCGAGAGGTTCAAATAAAATCTGAATGAGAACACTATTTAATTTGCTCTGGGACATTTTTTGATGTAATTCAAAGTTCTATTCTCTTAGTCCAGATTTCCATCTGTTGCTAAAAGTGTAAAGCAGTATTTTGTCTTTCATCTTGGATTTGCCTTTGAGATTTCTATCTTCTTTATTTTTAATTTGAAAAAACATAATGCGAGACAGCAAAATTTAACACCCAAATCAGTGGGTAGGTATACTCTAATAATGGAGTACAATATTCTATATTGCAATCATGAAAGAATAGCAAAGTAAAAGCCTATCTAGAAACATTTTGCATCCTCCTGCACATTGCTGATCAAGTGCTTAGAGGCGCCTGATTGTTTGTAGGCTTGAGTTTGGGGTTTTTTTTGAAAGATATCTTTCACAGAAAAATAATTAGACCTTTTGATATAATATAGAACAATTTGTCTTCTGCAGAACAAAAAAAAAAAATTAATTCTTACTCATCTCTAAGACAGGAATGAATGAAGGTTCACACTCTGCAAGTTACCCAGGCATTGAAATATGAATTGTTTTAGTGAGAATCAGGCACATAAATGTCAGAAGTGGGCTTACACAATGTCTTCAGAGTAGTGGCTGTTGTAAGCATCAGAGGCCTACCGATAGCAGTCTCTGAGAAGGACACACAAGCAGAAGTAGTAAAAACTAGGCTAACACTTATTTTAGTTCAAGCCCTGGCATTTGAATACCAGAAAGCTAAATGTCTATTAAGACTTCATATTTTCTTGACACTGTAAGACATGGGAAATTGGGAAAACCCTCTCTTAAACAATGGTCCCCTATTCAAAACACAGGAACAAATGACTCAACAGAAAAAGAACAATTTCAAAGTGACTTTGGCAGAGGATTTCTCAAGAGATGAGTGCTTTGGGGTAACACCGACCTGAGATAACTAAGAATAGTCTCTTGGCACTCTCTCTACAAGGAATACACTTGCTGGCAAGATGCCTCAAGCCCTGCATTGGTTCAGAAATCCCCACCTGACTGCTTGTGCAGATTTGTTTCAGACAAGAACCCAGAAGGCATCCTGTTACCTGCCACTTCACCTTGCCCCTCACAAGGGCTGCATGTATGCTTCAGAAATGCCTGATGAAAACAGAACTACTACAAAAGAAAGAAATTGCAAAAAGCGCAGCAAAAAAGTACATGTATGCCATGGGCACAAATGCCTTCTTTCAAGAGAGGAATCATTCCACATATAAAAATAAACTAGTGCAGATGCCGTCTCTACCTTCCAACCCAAAGCCTGGTGCTTACAGGAGCAGAGATTTTAGTTTATTCATCAGCCTTGAGAAACATTATTGATTTAGGGAATAAATGCAATTTTTAGTGTAAGGTAAAATATGTTTCATTTTCTTTAGCAAACTGTAATTTATTTTACACAGCTTTCAATTTAGATAAGCATTATAGCTGAATAGTTCATCAGATAATCTTTTGTCATGTTTGATGGCATCTTATTCTGATTATGCATAAAATATGGGGGTAGAAGGTTAGGCATACAAACACAGGCATGAATTTATAAACAGGCATCCCTGATTCCTCAGACTGAGTTGGTTATAGTGGTACATAATTAGAAACGTAACTGTTAATTTAGACTCAAGCAAGAAAAATGAACATGGGCTAAAATTCAGTAGCTTTTATAAATTCAATAAAAAGTCTGAGGCATCACATAGAAAGAACTGGATGATCTTCAGAATGCAAATAGCAGAAATGTGATTAAATGTACCATGCTGTGTGCTAATAATCAATTACATCAATTATGAGAAATTCTGTTATAACTTGGGGGCTCATTAGCTAGGAATATTTGAAGATAAGAAAGCCTTGAGTGTTCATCGGCCAGGTGATGGTTCGTGACTGACAAAGCAGCAACCAGTGGAGTCGGGGCTATCATGGTCCCAACATGCATCTGGTGAAGCATTTGTCAGAAGAGCTAAGGCTCTGCTAATGTCACTGTTACCCCTGATTGAGAACACTCTGGGCAAAACAGGAGAAAGGACACAGAAATTAATAACCTGAGATTTCAGCTTGTTGGGGCTGGTAAAATAGAAAGTTAAGGGATTTTTCCTCTGCCTGTTAATACAAGGAAATGGGAAGGGGAGGGAGAGAACTACTTAAAACACATGATAAATCTGTAACAAACCCTTCCCCCTGGAATAAACTCACCATGAATAAATTTGAATAAATTCAGCAGACGCAATAATCAGCCTGCCCAGAACTTATAGCATGGGTAAGGAACAAGCTTTTTTGGTAATAAAGGAGCCCTCCTAGTCTGTGCCATGGCTGTTTACTGAGACCTAAATGCAAGGCAAGGCAAGGCAAGACTTTCTGAGTAAGCTTTTCAAGGGGACCAGGAGCTGGTTCCTCTCATTTTGAATCATGTTAATGGCTGCGCCTTTGCAATGGTACAGTGAGGGGCTCCAATATGAAGAGTATCAGTGAAGCACATTTGTTTGGACAGATAATATCTTCTTAAATCAACCAGATGGAGCTGGAAAATTGAGTGAACTTTCAGGAATGAGCAAGCCCTCCCTGCCCTACCAATTCACATCACAGGTTTCAGAAAAGTCCAAGGCAGCAGATAGCCTTTTTGTTTGTGATCAAGCTTTCAGGGTGAGACCAATACTGATGTGTCGTGGTTTGAGGCTGGGCTGGCCACTAAACGGAGAGTTGAAGAACAGAAAGTTATTGGGAGTGGTCGACAGGGATTTACCAAGGGTAAATCATGCTTAACCACTCTGCTAGCCTTCTATGATGTTATAACTGGTTGGCTGGATGAGGGGAGAGCAGCAGATGTCATCTACCTTGACTTCAGCAAGGCTTTTGACACTGTCTCCCACAACATCCTCATTAGGAAACTCAGGAAGTGTGGGTTAGATGAGGGGACAGTGAAGTGGATCGAGAGCTGGCTGTGTGACAGATCACAGAGGGGTGTGATCAATTGGAGCAGAGTCGACTTGGAGGCCTGTAACCAGTGGTGTCCCCCAGGGGTCAATACTTGGTCTGGTCTTGTTCAACAGCCAATGACCTGGACGAGGGGACAGAGTGTATCCTCAGCAAGTTTGCTGATGATCCCAAGCTGGGAGGGGTGGTGACACACCAGAGGGCTGTGCTGCCATCCAGTGGGACCTGGACAGGCTGGAGATCTGGGCAGAGAAGAACCTCATGAGGTTCAATAAGGGCAAGTGTAGGGTGCTGCATCTGGGGAAGAAGAATGCCAGGCACTAGGATAGGTTAGGGGGGACCTCCTGGAAAGCAGTTCTGAGGACTTGATCTGGGAATCCTGGTAGACAGTGAATTATCCATGAGCTGGCAATGTGCCCTTACTGCCAAGAAGGCCAATGCCACCCTGGGCTGCACAGGGCAGTGTGTGGCCGGTAGGGCAAGGGAGGTCATTCTCCCCCTCTACTCTGCCCTGGTGAGGCCACAACTGGAATACTGCATCCAGTTCTGGGCTCCCCAGTTGAAGAGAGACAGGGACCTACTGGAGAGAGTCCAGAGGAGGGCAACAAGGATGAGTGGGGGATTGGAGCATCTCCCCATGAGGAAAGGCTGAAAGAGCTGGGGACTCTTCAGCCTGGAGAAGAGAAGGCTGAGGGGTGATTTAATTAATGCTTACAAATACCTAAAGGGTGGGTTGAGGGAGGATGGAGCCAGACTCTTTTCAGTGGTTCCCAGTGACAGGACGAGGGGTAATGGACACAAGCTGGAACATAGGAGGTTCCATTTAAATACGAGGAAGAACTTTTTTTCAGTGAGGGTGCCAGAGCACTGGCACAGGCTGCCCAGAGAGGGTGTGGAGTCTCCTTCTCTGGAGATGTTCAAGACTCACCTGGATGCAGTCCTGAGTGATGTGCTCTAGGGGAACCTGTTTTAAAGCAGGGGAGTTAGACTGGATGATCTCTGGAGGTCCCTTCCAACTCTGAATATTCTGCGATTCCGTGAAAAGTAAAATCACTGAAAGGTAAATTGGTTCTGTTTTAGCCACACCAGGACACCGATGATAGCAGAGTTATACAAACATTACTCTTCAAAGTATAATCTCTCTCTCTCCTCTTTGCCCAGAACACTCTGGCTCACACTGCTTGGTCTCACATGAAAACCTCAGCAGCCTACAGCCATGCTGGCAGCTTGCAGGCAACCTGGGTCCACTCACCTGGTAGTTGGGTTGCACTCATGGTTTTACAAAGAGGTGATTAAGAACCTGTAACTGGGCATAAATTTATGCATGGTGTGACTGGAAAACTTCACCTCCTGGGCAGTACAGACTAATGCCAAAGGGAAAAATTCTTGTAGCCATAAATTAATAAAGTGTCCTTGATTTAAAGGATTTGGGTCTCTTAAATGCATTGCACAGAAAATTAAAGTGAAGTCAGACTCCCTTGATTATGCTAAAAGCTAAAAGGTACTTTATGAAGCTCCCATAGAGTGAGAAAAGTCTTTTAAGTGATCAAGTAGGAAAATATCACTAACTCCCATTTGGAACCCATGGCTTAATCTCCTCATTTGGGAGAGAAGGATTACTGCAAGAGAGTTTTTAGAAACTTAGACAGGGGAATTACTGATATGCATAGATATCAGGTAGGTAGAAGAAGCGTGCTCAGTTTTGATATGACACCAGAATAACAATTTAAGGATGACTCTGCTTTGCACTCTTTATAAGATGCCACAGATGTAGGATAATTCACAGAGGAAAGTCACATACAGCCACTCATTTAGGAATACTTGGCAATTCCCCAAACATCCCCCAGAGAATGGGCTGTTAACATGGTTATTCCCATGGGACAGGGTCTAGTGTCATCATTTTGAAATATTTATTGTCAAACAAACTCACACAGGAAATTATAATTTTTGAGAAAACTTTGATTTTGAAGGGTTTTGCACACACACAACATCTTCTGGATCAACCAGAAGAGGGAAGCACCTCAGCACAGCCATGGCCATGGACACAGGGTTTGGGAATATGCTTAAGCAAAGTCTTGATGTAGATTCCCAGAACTGAAAACTCCAGGGATATACAGACAGGTACTAAATAAATATTCACTCATTCGGGTGACAAAAGCTCCAACAAGAGAAGCAAGGAGAGGTTTCCTGGGTACTTCACCTACATGGTGCTCAGCACCCACCCTGCAGAGGTAAATCCCTCAGACTCATCTCACAACTCCCCATTCACAGAATCACAGAATCACCTAGGTTGGAAAAGACCTTTAAGATCATTGAGTCCAACCATTAACCTAACACTGACAGTCCTTGACTATACCATATCCCTGAGCGCTATGCCAACGTGAATCTTAAACACCTCCAGGGATGGGGACTCCACCACTGCCCTGGGAAGCCCATTCCAATGTCTGACAACCTGTTTGGTGAAGAAATTCTTCCTAATATTCAATCTAAACCTCCTCTGGCACAACTTGAGGCCATTACCTCTTGTCCTCATCCCCACCATCTTTAAGAAGGAAGACCTCCACAGAGAAACACCCTGGAGCTGCCTTTGCTTTCGTACCCTTCTGCAGTTGCTCCCTTGTTTCTCAGTCTATATTCACTCCCACAACAAGATTTTCATGTGGTTTGGAACTTGTTATTGAGTCTGGAAAAACATTTGCATTCTTAAGGAAAACAAAAAAAGAAATTTCATGCAAGTGAGTTTAACCCAAGAGTGAAGAGGGGTAATGTGGCTCTGCCTTAGTTTTCTTAAAGAGTGTTGCTTAGTAGGCAAGAATCATTGCAACATATCATGCTACATGACTGCATTGAATGCCCTTTTCAGATCCTGAAGGTGTGAGATACCTAATTAGCAACACACAGAGGCACACAGTTGATATGGCTCACACAAGGGCTCAGTGCAATATCATAAGGGGCCTAGTAGGAACCCAGCATTACATGGTTGAACCTGTTTAATATTCTGAGCAAGATTCTCCATTCATGTATCTCAGCAGGGCTTTATCACCTTCCATTGAAGATATGGTGGGTTTTTGGATCAGACCTACATCCACGCATCAAGGAATATATGTGTGAGCCATTCTGAACCATGATCAATCATCAGAAAACAGGCACAATTATAATTTTGTAATTATGAGAATAATTGCAAAAGATTAGCAGTATACCCAGCTGGAGACTTTGCAAAAGCCTAAAGGCAATTAAGCTGCTATATTTTGAAAGTATCTAATCAATTTAATTTCTTTTCTTAGATAAAGCAACATGAACTTCAGTTCACATTGTCAGAGGAGGTCTGTTGGGTGATGGATAACTATTACTGGTACATCAGCCCAGCCCTATCACAAGTCCAGAAGATTCTTCTTGCTGGTTTCAGTAGGAGTTGATCGGGCTCTATTCAAGGAGAACACAAGACCCATTTAACATGTTTACATTTACTATTTTGAGCAGGACTGAACTGATTTAACTGCCACCTCAAATCAAATTGACATTTAAAAAATGAGTTGCAGAGACTTTTTCAGGTCGGCCAAGCAAAATGCTAAGAGAAAATAGTACACATTTACATAGAATTATCTAAGAAAAACCTAAGAGATAGGATGGGGGGAATTACTTAAAGGGTGACAAAGGGGGGGAAAAAAATAACACATGCTTCCTAGAAGCACAAGTCATTTCTATTTCTTGAAAAACTTCCCTGATACCCAGCTGAAGTTTAGCGGTTTCAAATTACTCTACAGACAGGAAAACCATCAAATACTAACAGTCTTGAAACAGTGTATTTGATGACACTATGAGGCCCAATCTCTAGGAATATTGCATGAACCTCAGCCATGTTCTTCGTATTTTTATGGGCTCAGCTATGGTATAATATAATTCCTACACCACTGAGTATGCTGAAGTCACACATATAGGAACTAAAGGCAACCTAAGGGCTAACATAAGCCTTTCCCTACTCAAGATCAGAACCCTGCTGAATTTCACTCCTTCCCACTGCCAAACTGGAATTAAGCAGCACAAAATTCATGGGAGCTGATTCAAAGGTCCTGACAGACAAAAAACTGTTAAAGTCAATAGAATTTGCTACCCTGCCCTCAGAGTGTGATCAAAAGTCACAGACTTTCAAAAATGCATCTGGAGTATTTCACAGGTGCTGAAGTCTTTATAAAGAGTTTGGAGAGTCACAGTCATCTTCTCTTTGCACCTTGGTGAAACCCTGATTGCTATGACGTGACTGGTAACACGTACCAGTGTCTGCAGCCTGAGCCCAGTCTGGAAAGAGAAGGAATCGGGCTAGAAAAAGTCCAGGAAAGATTTACTTGCAGTCAAAAGCCACATCCAAGCCCATCATTTGTGTAGCTCCCTGTGTGGCACTCCTGTGCATGTGTGGGGTCACAGGATCCTGACCACTCTGCCTCACATTCACAGCCAGTTTGGATACCTCTGCATGCTGCCATACCCAACTGTATCCTTGGATACCGCCTCTGCAGGTGTGCCACCCTTATAGTAGGACACAGTCACACCAAATCTGACATCTGTCTTTTTGATAAAGTAAAGGCTTTGGGGTAAAAGCCTCAGCATCCCTTATTGTGTTGCTGTTTGTCCAAGAGACACAAGCTAAAGGTGAGCTTAAGACATTCTTTTTTAGGATTCATGATATAGCAATCCAATTTTAACATTTCTATGGTGTATAAAAGCCACCCACCATTCCATCTCTGCTGCACAAAGCTAATCTGACTCAGACAATTAACTCAAGGACAAATGATGATCAAGCTACAGGACGTTCACCAGTGGAGTCATTAAACCCTTTAAACACATAACCGTTGCTCTATTGACTGGCAATCTTTATGTGATTAGCTGAATTCAGTTTATGATCTTTTCAATCAGTCACCAGCACAAAATGCACAATTGCTGTTTCCCAGTCCTGCTCTTCTGAATTGCTACATTATCCTCCTCTGAAGTTTGAATCACAAGAATTTGTGAAGCTTCTGCTGCTATCTATTAAAATGATTTATAGTTCATACTGTTTCAGGTGGTGTGCCTGCAAGCAGAGACAGAAGTGGCACTTCGACTCTAAAGCTGCTTTTAAGTCCTTTAAAGCATTGCTGGAAAGGAGGTGGGCGGGGAATAAAAAAAAGTTTTTTCTGGGAGAGAAAGACTCTCAGGAAGGTTTGTTTACTGCAGCCCACAGCTGCCACAGCAACATGACATTTTGGCAAACCCCCACATTTAGGGCTTTCTCCTGCTACCCCACTGCAGCCCCTTAAATCCCTTATGGCACATCAGAAGTCCTCTCGTCACCATGTTGCATCATGCTGGAAACCTGGAGCATGCAATACCCTACTGATGGCAGGGACCTCCTTTCCATGTAAACCTCCAGCTCCACTTGCTTTGCAGACAAGGAAATGTGGGGATTAGCAGGGGGACAGGCAGATCTGGCAGCAGGTGCCCTTGGCAAGGATAGCACAGACAAATAGGTCACTTTGCTAGTGAGCGTTATGCAGTCTGAAGCCTGTAGGCAAACCAAAAAGAGTGTGGAGAAATATCATATTGACCTGATTCAGTATGCTCATCACTGATCAGGAAATATAAAGGAAATTGCCACCTGCATAGTTTAGCAGAAGTTAACAGACGCGAATGAGGGCTGACTGTTCACTACAGCGGAGTAAGGACATTCAGTAAATTAGTCCTATACAAAAGGCATATTGGTACAGTGAACATCAACCTATGCATCAAGGGGCAAAAAATGTCCCCTCTGTCTGTAGAAAGTGGTGCTCTGTTTGGAAAGCCTGAGACTGGAAAGGAATAAGAGAGAATATTAATGTATAAATAACACAGCATGAGCTCCCAGTGTGATCAGAGGATCAAAGGAGATCAGGGAAAAGAAACTAGGGGTTGTTCAATACCTTCCCACACACAATGGGAAGGGCAGATATGGAAATCACACCTTTTGCAAAAAGTATTTACAAAACTTGGGTAGGCTGCCAGAAAAGAGCTGTAAATGAATCTGACTATGGAAGGAAATCTCCTACAGTAAGAAACATCGAGATGAATCACTTTTGGTTAGAACAAGATTACCAATAACAACACCCAAGAACTCCCTTCTCTACAGGGAGAAGCAGCACGGTGCCAAAAAATTAAGTTTAGTGGAGCAAGGGATTACACATCAGTGGTATAAAGCTGGTACAAATCAAGTCAGGCTTTATGATCACACTTTAACAGTGAAAATGTTCAACTGATGGAGGGAATTACCGTGAGAAATACTGCATTCTTCATCTTTGATGTCTTCTAGTCAAAGTTGAGGAGCTTATGTTTTATAAACACATCTTTGAAAAGTGAAGTTATATTCTTGCATGGCTTTGCATCATCTCTTCTAGCAATAGTGAACTGTATTGGGTAATGTAAGAACCAAAGGTAAAATGGTTTACCACCTTCCAACCTGTTTTTTCCATCCTTAGATAGAAACAAACTCAAAACATTGATTGTTTATAGCTAATCAAAAGGAATAAAATGTCTGAATAGGAAGGAATGTCTGAAAGGAATAAATGTTGAAGTGGCACAGGGAAACCAGCAGATGGGACTTTCAGACAGGATAAAGCAGACTCCTTAACCTCATCCCAGCAGGACACAAGAAAAACAAAGCAAGGGGTGAACAAGACCACAGCTGGAGAGCAGGGAGAAACTTGCAGGACTAGAAGGAAATCTTCTGGCCTGTCTGTGTTTAGCCTGTACCTGGGGCTAAACTGCAGCAGTTGTTCTCCCACCCAATGGCCCCTCCCCAGCTGAGAAGAGGAATTAGGGAAAAACGGGAGAAGCCCCATGGGTTGAAATAGAAACAGATTTAATAGAACAACAAAACTAATACAATCACCAACATAAAGTACAGAAGGTTCTACTCACCCTGGTCCTTGAGGTCAACAGCAGGAGCAGAAAGCCAAGAGGGAAGAGCCCCAGGAAGAAGAGATCCACCCTCACTGAACTCCCTCCTTTTAAGCATGCATTAAGTGGTATGGGATACACCTGTGAGTCAGTGCCTTGAGTGGATCTCCCAGCTGACTCAGGGTTACTCATGGCTGTCTGCATGGCTGGGCCATGGGGCTGTGCCTGGGGAACCAGACCATGGTCCTTCTTCAGTCAATGGAAGCCTTTGACTTCAAAGTGAACCATGGCTGCATACAAACAATGCTTAGTTTATCTGGGAAAATGGCATAACTTGGATAACATTGTGATATCATTTATGCATGGCTGGGACAGTTGCCTTAAAAGGACAGGAATAAGGTACCTAAAACATATATGTAGAACTGATTGGACACTCTTATCTATTTTTTTTTCCCATAACCAAAGAAGAGAGAGCATTAGATTCAATTAGAAAGGCAATCAGACTTGTAAGCAATTACTGTAAATGCAATACTATAATTAGCATATCGGTATTTGGAATTCATTACTCCATGCTGACACTTAATCAGTTTAAATCTTTGTAAACTCTTCAATGCTTGGCTGAAAAGAGCAGCACCTGCAGTTACTGCAGCTCTGGGTGGGTTTCAGATTTAAAATATCATGATTGTTATATTTCCAGGTAAAAAATACCACAGGTGGGATCAGAAAGGAATTCCATTCCCTACAACCAATAGCTGTGAATGAACGCCCTGTCATATATTGCCTTGAGGTCTGTTTCCTTTTTCCTCTGCTGATAAACCCAGCGAAGATCACTCTCCTGGTAAAACAGGACATTGGGGAGGATGGCCTCTAACCCATCTGAGGATGTCACTTCTTCCCTCTTCTAATAACTTTTCTGGCTTGATGCAAATCTTTGCATGTGGTACTTTGCATGTAGCAAGTTGGAAAAGAGTCATTTTTCATTTTCACAGTGCAGCACAACAATATTACCAATTGCAAATTTAATGTGCAGTGTGGACTGCGTTTAGCTAGACGGCTGAGTCACTGTGATGGCTTGGATCTGCTTTTGTAATTTTGAGAAGGATTTATCAAAAAAAAAGAAGTAGAGGAGGGGAAAAAAGGTCTAAACTGGCTCCTTGATGCTTGGCAAACACCTGAGTCTTTTTCTCCTGAATGGAGGATTAGTGGGCATTAATCCTTCCTGAAGGCAGTATATTCAGCAGATTCCCATGGGGAACGTGCTCCACTGACTACGGAGATGTTCTGCTTCAGAAAAACTTGACAATGGCCCTTGTCTAAATGCCAGAATTCCCGTAGCCAAGCAGCGACGGGCCAAGGCTGCCCCTTGGGAGAACCTCAGCACATGGGACCCCAGCACCCAGGACAGCAAGGAAAAAGCCCTTCCCTCCGTGGCTCCAGCAGTGATGCTGGGACTTCAATGTGCCTGAGCTATCCTCAAGAGACAGCCTTTCTTTGAAAGAGAAAATATGCGCGTCACCATCTCCCGCGTGGGAGTGCAAGCACAGGACTTACAAGCACAAGGCAGGCTGGTAAGGGTCCTCACAACAGTTAACCTATACCAATTTTTCATTCATTTTTCATTTCAGTTTTTTAAGGCCTGAAATTGGAATCCCACAAACCAACAGCAAAGTTGTACTATCAATAAAAATACAGGATTAAGCCTGTTTTCATTTCTTCTAATTGGAACATGAAGGTAATATTGTGAGTGTTCAGGGGGTTTTTAATAACCTGTTCAGCTGCATCCAGGTTTGCTTTAAATATATTGTTCCCTCTCCACATCCAAACTCAGATGATGTTATTTTTTGTTCAATAAGACAGATGTGAGAATTATTCACTACCTGATGAAATACTGGCGGCTGAGGAAATGCATTCATGAATGCTGGAGGGGATTTGTTTACATGCACACATTCATTGTCAGTGTTAACCAGACTGAATATCTTTAACTTTCCTTTTTTTTTTCCCTTTTTTTTTTTCCCTCCACTAAACAAGACATTTGGAGATATTTTGAAGGTTAATTTAGTATTTCTCAAATGTGACCCAAATTCTGAACGATAAAGTTTATCTAATTTCTGTTTTCATCCTCCATCACAACAAACTGTTAACAACTTACTTAACAATTCTCTGGGCCATAATCTCTATAAAGGGAAGGCATCTGAAAGCATGAGCTGTGCTAGAATAAACCCCAGTTCCTTGGGTTTCTTTGGTTTCTTCAGCTTCATTTTTTCCATAGAAGATAGCAATAGGACAGCCAATTCCACCTACACCTCCATGCACTTACCAGGTAACGATGCTGAGAAAGAAGGGGTGGGCATCCTGTAACATAGCTTTTAGGTTGGCAGCTTCTTAGGTCCTTTGGGTGGCAGCTCTCCATGGGGTTTGAAGCCAATGAATTTTCTCACAGCTGCTGAAGCTGATCTGAATCTGATGTGACATGGCCACCAGGCTGGCAGAAAGATAACGATTTATTTTTGTTAGGATTGTTCCTTGCCAGATCATTTCTGAGAACCACTAGCATGAGCATGCAGGGTGGTGGTGCAGACATGCTGTGGAGGATGGTGGGAGTCCAAACTGCAGCAGCCCTGACAGACCAAATCTGCACCAGGATCACTGCAAAAGCCCACAAATCCCAGGCAAGCCCAATGAGACACCTCTACCCAACACAAAACTGGAGTCACCAGGAGCAAACTCTTCTTCGTGTTACCCAAATGCCTGCTTCCCTCACTCACTCGTGGGTATCCTGCCAAGGTCTCAACCCTGTAGACACACAGAATGAACTGAAACACGGGTGCTTCAGGTAGACCTGTCTCTGGCTAACTTGTGAAACAGAGTCAGGCCCCAGTGACACTTTGCTCGTCCCCAAAGTGAGCTGTCTCATGTAGTGCACTTGACCAGTGCAAAAGACACCAAATTAGTTGATGGGTTTACTGCTTTGACCTAACCAGAACTTCTGACCACGAACCCTGAAGAATGAGTTCACTGCTGAAGAAGTGCCACTGAGGATGGAGAGGTTTAGTCCAGAGATATGAGAAACCTTTGTGCCCCACAAATTGTTACCATGCTTGCCATTTTACACCTTTCAGTAGTCAAACAACAACAGGTCATCACCATTACAAGAAAAAAAAGTCAGCCTTAGCAGGTTATACAGTGACCTTGAGCTGATTTCTTCCTCAGTCAGCACCAGAGTGGGGAGTAGAGTGAAATAATAGAGTCATAATAGAGTCATCTCCCCGACACATTGTCAGCATCCATCCAAGGGTGTACTGAAGTCAGCCCGCCTGAAACAGATAAGGACAATCAGTCAAACTCCAAGTTTCAGTTATTTACACATTTGTCAGGAAAAATCGAGCCTGACAGCTCTTCCCACAGCAAATTTCCAAACAATATTTCTTTTGTTCCTGAACGTGACTTTGTTTTATTTGGAAATACCAGCCACAACGAGCAAGCTCTGAAGTACTGGAGTGAAACAATAGCAGGAGGCGGGAGGAAGGGAGGGAATGCATTCAGAGATACCCGAAGGAAAACTATAATTTTCCAATCAGCTCACAAACGAGGGTTCATTGACATGGTAACAACTAGTCTTTCAATCAGCCTGCAAAGACTATTTTATCTAATTTGCTGATAAGCTCAGGCAAAGCCATCCTGTTCGCTCAGTTCCTTGGTCTAGTGCTAAGCACACACAGTTTGTGCCATCCACTCATGTTCCCTGGGGACTCTCCACCCAAAGACAAGCATTCAGATGATGCCTGCTCTGCTTTTGTGATAGCACAGGAAAATCTTTTTTTTTTTTTTTCTTAAGGTCACCGCTAATCTAAGAAGACCAAATCTATTAACAAAATGTGACAGCGATAAATCAGCCTGACCAGTATACCAGTTTGAGAGGAAAAGGGACTGATACTGCCTCTATAATTACTTAATAAGCATTTGGAGTAGCAACATAATTAGCCCTCACTGTAACAGTGCCTCAGAATTTCACAAAATTTATAAAAAGACAATACCAAATAAAGGGTCATTCAAACACATGCAGTTTCCACACAGCATAGTCCCTTACCATGCAAAACACTAATAAGATGAGCCAAGAAAGATGGAGAGTTTGCCATGGGGAGATTGGACCCCAGAGGCCATGGGTCTGTGCTGCAACTGCTCAGTCGCTCCCCTCCCCGCATGGAAAACTCCGAGTTTGGGTTTGGCAACTCCAAACTCCCATGGCCCTTGTTTAACCCGGTACCAATGGTGGCAATGTGGTTTATCCCCTGCTCGCCTGCTCTCCTCGGCTGCCAGGAGCATGTTTCTAAGAGGACAACATTGCTTCTTGCTGGCTGCAGTTTTCAAAGCCAGCCAGACACTGCCCCTCCATGCATTAGGTCAGCCTCCACCACCAGCAGAGCTAATTTAGAGGGGTACTTCAAAATACAACTTTATCCCAACAATTACGCTTTCTACAAAAGGTCAAGGTGGCATCTCTCAGACTCCGTCCTCCTGCATTCCCTGAGAGATTTGCTTCAGGAGGATAAGGTTTAAGAGCAGGCATTCAGGCAAACTACCTTAACATGGTGGCATGTGATTAACTGAGCTGTCTATAACACCATCGATGCCAAGACCATGTTTAAGTGTGTGAGTAATGTGGAATGGAGTCAGGCCAAGCGCCGAGATACCAGTTCAACCCATCAGTTCCAAGTAAAGGACACTGAGTCACCTGTGCTGGGAGACCCTCTTCATCTCCTGCATTCTGCCAGCCCCCCCAACACAGCATGCCCCGTGCCCATGGCAAAACAGACCCCAGAAAGCAAGGAAAACTGTAATCTGAGATCATGAGCATAAAACCAAGGTCAAGGAGACTCCAGGCACCTACCTCACATAGAGGCTCTGGGCAGGGTAGAAGGAAAAGTGTGCCCACCAAATATCTACAGAAAATCCACCTCTGCCAGCCACAGCAGGCTGTTTTGTTTTGCCACAGAGACTGCAATTTACATGGGGTGCTCAGATTTTCCCCCTTATCTTTCCATGGGGCAGGGGTGGATTTTTCCAGAGCCTTGTTGAGCTCAATCTGTAGCTCACACAGCCACTTGCCTTAATGATAAGGGTATGGAAAGGACCATCATCCAGGCTGGTACACCTTAACCCACAGAGCAAGAGGGTTGGTCCCACCATCCCAACCTCAGCTGGAGATGAGTCCCAGGCAACACTGGCAGAAGAGTGGCTGTAAGAAGCAGATTCCTTTACTCAGCTTTAATTATTAGATACCTTTCTGAAGCGAGTTCTGACCTTTTAAAAATGTCATTTTTATTCATTCAAGCAATTTGCAATACAAAATTTTAAATATTATTCAGAGGAATCTTTTATCCTTTTTAAAATGCCGTTATATTCATCCAGGCACACGTATTTTTTATTTATATGCCTCTTTTTAATTCTGTTTTACTGTAGTACTGAAAGCAAAGTGCATAACCTTTGACTACTCTTTGAATTTCTCTTTAATTGTATTGCTTCAAGACTTCACATTGCATTGAGCGTGCTGCGGGGCTCTGAGACTGTTTCTTTACCTTCTTTGAAGTGAACTCATCCAGAGGTAGGAGTCAGGGCTGCTCTTTTCCAGCCCCTTCACAATTGAAGTGAGAGCCCTGTGGTCTTGTGACATCCCCAGCCATTCTCCAGGCTGCAGGAGGTCATGGCACAGCTTAGCCATGCCCGGGCATCTGTCTTCTCTCCAGCACACTGACAGTGCAATAGGATGGATGCAAATACAGCTGTGCAGTGTAAAATTATGGATGCAAGTATGGCTACGCAGATGCAACACAAGGTGGCTTTTCATCTGACCAGGCAGGATCCCAAGACCACCCCAACTTGAAGATGTATCTGCCTAAACATTCAGCACCAGTGCTGCAACAGCTACTTTGCTTTTATCATCTGAGCTATTGAGATAAGAGCTTTGCACCTCTGCTTTTATGCCTGTACAATCTTTAAATCTCTGACTGCAGAGCTGATACACTCTCAACCCTTTAACTGACCTATCCTCATTTGTACATAGGCAGCAACATCACGCCAAGGACCATCACAGAGCTGCAGGTTTCAGGCTTATCCCTGAAACAGTCCCTTGTCCCTAGCTGTAAGTCAGTGCTTCAGAAAAGAAGGGGTCTAAAATGAGCCTAAATCCAAAGAAAAACAAAGTAGACTGTTTCCAGAATGGCAGAATTCCATTAATTTTGCATTGCCATTTAAAGTGAGAATTCTATTCTGGGTTACATATTAGCATCTCATTTAGTTATACAGCATACAAAGGACAGTATTTTGACGTAGGAACTTTTACACTGAAATGAGCTAAGTTTCTGAAGTTACCTGAGGAAAAAACATGTTGAGAATATGAAAAAGTAAGAAAAGTTGATTGTAATTTTCTAGAGCTCCGGCATGCACAATTCATAGAGATAACAGTATATCAAACATTGAACTGAAAGCAAATCCCAGCCATTCTGGACCACAACTGACTACCTTTTGATTGAAGCTGATGACGAAAGGGTTGTCAAGCACTGGCACAGGCTGCCCAGGGCAGTGGTGGGGTGCCCATCCTAGGAGGAATTTAAAAGACGTGTAGATGTGGTGCTGAGGGACACGGTGTAGTGGTGACCTGGCAGTGCTGGGTTAATGGTTGGACTTGATAATCTTAGAGGTCTTTTCCAACCAAGGCTGTTCTGTGATTCTATGTGCATTCAGTCAATTCAGTATTTCCAAATTCCTCATTGTGCTGAGCTTCATTCCTCAATCAATTAGTAGATACTATGCTGTGCTGCCAGACAGCAAACCGATCTCTGTTAGCCATGGTCTCTTTCAGACAGATTACTGTAATTCAGGATTTCTAGTTGCCAAGTGTCCTGGATATTGAAGGCTGCTTCAAGCCCCTGGGTGCCCCTCCAGTGAAAGAGAGGCCCACTCAATATGGGATGCTCCTGGGGACTGGGTCATGTTCAATGCATCAGTTGTTTTTTCAGCTCTTCAGTGCCTGGGACAACAACCACTAGAAGCCTACAGCTGTGGGATTGAGTTAAAACACTCTTTTCCCAGGGTGTTGACCAGTGTCAGGGACAACAGTCTGGATCCAATACCTGTCCTTCTGTGTCACAAAGGTGGCACCTACCTACAACAGTGCTTGCTACAGCAGTCCAATACAAACAGATACTGGAATCAAAAGACTTTTTCTCATACTTCTTAGCAATTCGATTCCATATTCTCTCCAAATCTCTGGCTATTCAAGCTGAAGATGAGCAAACTCAAGAAGAAAACTCTTGTATTTCGCACAGCTCAACCACCCGGATTTTCAGGGCTGCATCAGCATTAACTGTTGGCAACACACAAGTTGGGATACCTTTGTTCTTACTCATTTGAGCCATTTATGTGCTCTGAAGTTTTCCTTAACATATCATACAATTGTTACATTCTCATTGTATCTGAGGAGGAGGGTGGGAGGAAGCCAACTAAAACTAACAAAACTTTTACAGCACACAGCATCTCAGACACAATTATAGCTTCACTCTACAAAACAAGCTCATGTCATACACTTCCCTGTGCATGCACATGCAAAGCTGCTGACTGCTCAGGTGATGACCTATATTTATCATGTACCTTAATTACCTTTACTTCAAGTTGGCTTTAATTTCAGCAATACAGTGAATATTATCTCACCCAGCTCCTATAAGCAGTTCCCAGTGTGGCTGCATGAACACCTCAGCTAACCCAAGGAGAGGATGGTGGAGGGGGAGAGCCAGTGGACAGCGCTTCTGGCAACAACAGCAGCTTGTGGAGCTGCTTGTGAACCCCAGACATTGGCTTTGTAGAAGAAAGCAGGCAGCTTTTCAAATGGTCAAAGCTTTCCAAAATAATTGTCTGGTAAAATGTACTTTGAGGTCAAAGCAAGAGAGGGTACTGTGGATGAAAATTCTGAGCCAGCATTACACCTGGCTTACAGAATTAGTGCCACGAAGTATATTTATATAGCATACAGAATAGACTGCCCCAATTAGTTCTTTTTCACTATTTGACTTTATCCCAAACATTCAGAGTATGGCCACACACCTTCTTACCTTCACACTTCTCAGATGTGACACCTTAGTATTTTATATCACACCCATGACTGCACCATGAGCTTGCATTAGACAAACCCACGAAATTATCCCCCTGACAGCCCTGTAAGGAAGCGCATCCTCCCAGACCTACAGACACAGGAGTTTTGCATCATCTGGTTTAAATTTCTATTTTCAAACCAAACCTGCTAATGGCTTCATGGGCAGCTGCGAATGCTCAGCATTCTTTCAAGCAGACTCCACTTTCATTAGTGAAGGGGCCCAAGGCTGGAGAAGCCTTGTATGAACCTTAGTTTGGTTGACTCAGTTAAGTTATCAGCAGATAATAAAGGAGGTACGATATGGCTCAACCACCTCTTAGGAAATAACATGCTATGTTACAGAAGGTCAAATGGAGACACAAATGCAGACACAAATGCAGACACAGCCCCACATCACCACCTTGGAGCTCCCTGCAGCAGGTTGGGAGCCCCTGCAGGTGTTCATCCCACCTGTGCTGACTCAGCACAGCTCAGCAAGGGGTGGGGTGGGCTCTGCAAGGGCTGCAGCAATCACCTCCAAGCCCTTGAGGCATGGTGGGTGCCATGGAAGGGGTGGGAAGATGCATCCATTCCTCCAGCACAGCCTGTGGATGTAAGGCAGCAGAAGGGCCTTTTTTCTGGAGGGGGCATATGGGGATAATATTTGAAATTTAGGCTGGTACAACCATTATGCCTTATCGATACCTTGTAGGTGTCTTTATACTTTCTGATGAAAGGCCTCTGTCTTCCTCCTATGTACAGAGCTGTCAGAAAAAGCTCTGAAATAGAAGCACTTCCCAAAGGAAAACAAGTGGAGGGTGACCCAGCCACTGAAAAAAAAATAAAAATAAAAATGGTGTGGACTGTCTGTGTGTTCCTCCACAATGCCTTTTCTCCTTGGTTGTTCCAAGGTTTCCTGTGTGATGAATGAGATTACATAGTCAGCTGATGTAAAAATCCATTTATTTTGCCAGGTGAGTTTCATCTGGTTTACTGCACTGACCTCATGAAAGTTAATGCCAGCATGTGAGCTGGCTGTGGGAGAATGACTTCAGTAGCACTCGAGTTTACACTGGTCTGCCACATACATCGTATTACAGCTTTAACCAAACTAAATCCTTCCACCATTTTAAAATCACTGAGCTGGGAAAGCCTGTAGAAGAAGATCATATTTAACATTCTCATACATGTATTTTGCATTAGTCATTCTCTTGGAGTTAAATTAGCTTTTTTTTTTTTTTCTTTCTTCAAATATTCACCATTCATTTTAACTTTTTTTTAAAAACTCGATGAAAAAGAATTATTTGTTAATGTTTTTCTCTGTGAATGTGATCACTGTGTTTCCCCTTATAGTCTTTCAGCCTTTGTCAGTCAGAGAACAGTTTATGCTCCTCTAAATTCTTCCAAAATCAAACACATGTGCTAGTATGTAGACAACAGTCTCATTCAGTGATGAGACTGAATCCAATTGCTAACAAAACAAAGCCTAAGGAAAATGGGCTCCTGGGTGCTGGAAAAGTGGACTGAAACCCAGGGCAACCTTCCCAAAGTCACCGGAGTGGCACGTGAATGGCATCTTACCTGGCAGTGACACTTGCTATAGATGAAATGTGATTGAACACTGGCACATCAGCTATACTAGTCAGCACGCTCCATGGTGACAGCCCACAGACTAGTACTTGACCTTCCCAGCTTTGAGTGTGGCTTTTGGATGGGCAGTGCTGGGTTAATGGTTGGATGTGATGATCTTAGAGGTCTTTTCCAACCAAGGTTATTCTATGACCTTGCTGGTTGCTCGCTGCCACCCATCTTTTCCTCACAATTGTGAATCAGATAGTCACACAGGATTATTGATTTACAGGGTCTGCTTCCATGAACAGAGAAGGATTCGCTGCTGTGGACATCTGCCACTTACTGTGCAGAAATAATAGATACAGTGAATTCAATAAGAGAGAGCCAGTCAGAGAGTTTGGGTCCTTTGCCTTTTACTTTAAAACGGTCTCACTGCTCACTTATTCTCTGCTCAGATATGCAGAAGCAAGTTCCAGAAGTAAATATAGACATTTACAGCACACCAGCAGTATCGAAAAATCCATCACTGTTGTTATCTATTTGTGGAACGTAAATAGAGGAGCACAGAGCAGATAACTCTCCATCATAGTTGTTGCTCTGCACAGATGGCCTTTAAATCCCTTTAGTCACAGAGTGGAGTGCTACCTATAACACAAAGGCATTGGATGAAGCACGATGGTAAAAAGGTAATGAAAAAAAAAAAAGGGTGAAACACAGCATAAGGCAATAGGGAACACCGAGGTCCTATGCCTCAGCACACTGACAGCAACGATGGCAGCACCCACAGGCTGCCTAGGAGGGTCTAAATGGTTTGAAACAGAAAGCACACCAGTACAAAGATAAACAAAAGTTAAGCTGGTAAGCAACAATGCCATGAAATAACATTGCCAACCACAAATAATTCACATTTTGTGGTTTTAAACACCCCAGACATGTCACCTCCTGTTTCAAAAACTCTGAGACCAGAAGAATCAATTGCACAGGTTACAGGTCCATTAAGCACAGCCCTTCACAAAAGCTTTCCAGTTAACTACTTAGCATAGCAGAACAACATCCCCCCCATTTCTTCTTCAGTGACTTGTAAAACTGATGTTAAAGCACGTTGGGACAACGGCAAAATAAAAAAGGCACCTCAGAGCAGATGGACTGGGTAATTCTTCATGTGGCAGCAACAAACAATTAGCAAGCTCAAGTCCTACATTCAAAGCAGAAGAGCAGCTTTAAAAAGTGCTCATTGAGGATCACATCACAGAAGAGCCTTGGTTGGAAGAGATCTCTAAGATCATCAAGTCCAACCATTAACCCAGCACTGCCAAGTCACCACTACCCCATGTCCCTCAGCACCTCATCTGCACGGCTCTGAAATCCCTCCAGGGATGGGGACTCCCCCACTGCCCTGGGCTTTTTAAAACTAAATTTTTTTTTCTTGAAACACTTCCAAGATTTACTGTAACAACTGTTATACAGATAGCCTGGAGTAAGCTCTTAGTAGGATATCAGTTTCTCTCCCTTTTTTAAAAAAAAACCTAACCTGGGGGTTAAAGTTTTGCTTTAAGTATTCAAATTTTGAGTGACTGATCTGACCAATATTTCTTTCTGGAAGTTGGGCCACTATGACACACCCAGGAATGAAGACACACAGAACCATTCATGACTTTTGAGAAGACAGTTCTTCACTTCTTTTGTGCTAAAGCTTGTTCATTATGTTCCCAGTAATTAACAGTCCCAATAATCTCTCATTTTTCTGCTGCAACCTTGAGAAGCATCCTAATTCTACATAGTCTTCTATAAAATTGGTAATAAGAATGACAACAGGCTACTCTGGCACAGGAACACCAGCTAACATAGCCAGCTTCCATCACCTAGGTCACTGGCATGCACTGAGCATTTTGACGTGGTTTAGTAAAAACAAGTCATGTTTGGAAGACACAAACATCTTTTCTCAGTTTCAGCTATGCAGTTTTGCTCAGTTCTATTCTGTTCAGTTTTATCCCATTTTCCAGCATCGAAGTGAAACAGAATGAGATGAAATAGAACACACAAAAATAACAAACAGAAAAATACATTCCAAATACAGTCTGACTTGATTGAAACTGTTTCCTTTGGCAATCCTGCTGCACCTTGACATTGCAAATATTTATGTTTTTCAATTTATTTCGATTGCAACTTTATTGCTTTGCTACTTCCTTACACGTAAGGACAATCTTACAAAACAAATCATCGGTGCTGACAGGTTTCTTTCTAAATTCAATTATCAATTCAGTCGCACATTGAGGCTTCAAAGGAAGGCAATATATGTCACAGGCTCCTAATTCAAAGGCGTCTTTTACAATCCCTTTTAATTCCAGGCAAAAACCTAATGGATGAAACAAACCTGCAGCTACTCAAGTAAATAGCCAAGACCTCATTAGTTTAAAAATTAGTTACAGATTCTGACAGCAGCAGTTGCTGAGTAACATTTGATTGATTTTAAGCATTGAGGGTAGTAAACTCTAAGATTAAAGTGCTGACTAAAGAAGTTGTGGAATCCAACTTACTTTTGATCATCGTTTCCATTTCCCCCTTCTCAAAATACTTATTCCTTTTAAGTTATGCAGTAACACAAAAATGGCCCAAAAGCATCAAGTCAAAGATCCTGCATGCAGCCGCCTGTAGCATGGTGACTGCAGCTATATCCAGAACAAAGAAAACTAAGGTTAAGGAAAACAGCTGCTCCTAGCACTTTCATACAACTTTTATTTCAAAGGCCCTTCAACTCTTCAGGAATACAAAAATTTCTACCCTACCCAGCTACTAAGCTTGATCCTAATTTTAGCTTATTTTTATGAGCAGTGGAATATAAACTTCTCCAAATATAGATGTATTATATTTTCATAATCAAAGAAAAGCAAGGCAGTCATTCAAGCATCATCATAAAGCTAATTCAGGAAAAAAATAGGAGGCATCCTACTCTGGGGTATTTTCAGCCTTTGCTACCTTTCTTCAGCTAAGGAAAAAAAAAAAGTTGGATTTCTAGAAATAGTTAAACTATAAAAGCCAATGCTTCAGAAGAGGGTAGGATTTTTTGCAGAACTCAGGCAGAGGTATCTGCAGCTAAACACTGACTGCTTGTGAATAATGTTTGGTAACTGCGTCCTAAGATGCTCTAGGGACTTGTAGTCAGAGAAGCTGAGCAACCAGTTGCTCAGTAACATGAAGATGATACTGCTCAGGCGTCCAAACACAGCAATAATTAGCAATGAAAGTAAAAATTTGATGCACTGGCTTCGAAAATAAGCTTGGTCTCATCCTTCCTGCCTAACAGGCAAAACAAGTGCTGCTTGCACTTGAGAATCAATTTATACATTGATAACCTTGTCAAGGTGGAAGACTGGCCACAGGGATCCTGCCCAAGCCCTCAGTCAGATACAGAACCAGTAGTATTCATTCCCTCTGTGTGTTCTATCCATATCTCATGATCTATTGGCACTAAATGTCCTATACATGCTGTAATAGGAAGGAATAAAATTGTTGAACTACTACATGATGAACCCATTCAAACAACCGATGATTTCAGACATCATAAGAATTTCATCAATAATGGAGAATTACAGCTCAAGATCCGAAACAAGCCAATTTGCTCACAAGGATAGAGATTCTGCCTAACCCTGTAAATCCTTCTAACTCCCCTGCTCCAGCTCAAGAGGTCAGCTGAAAGCTCTGCTACAGACAGTTGAACATAACGTTTGACTTACTTAAACTTGTACTGAAATAGAAGTGCTTATGTGGTATAGCTACAGCTGAGAAATTGTTTGTTGTAGCACCGAGAGGTGCAACTCCTGCACAGCTGGATTTACATTTGCAGTTCCACATACCCCTTTGTCCTCTCAGTCTTAATTTCACTTCAAGTATAATTAACATCTAAACTCCATTAATATTCAAACAGTAGACCCTTCCTTTCACCACATCTGCCATCCTACTCTGTTCTCACAGTGTTAACAATAAAGCTTACATAGAAAAGCACCACTATCAGTTAGGATTTGGATTCCTTCATCCAGCTAGTGAAATTACTCAGGAGCTTCTTATTCTTTTGGGTTTAAAAACATCATGTTGTTTTACTGCAGTCCTTCACATTACGTAACCTAGGTGAAACAACAGCGTTCATAGAAACTACACAATGCAATCTAGAAACACAGGTCCCAAGCCATAATTCCCATTCTGCAGCTGCTTTCAACAATGCTGATTTCTGACAACCCTGGGTTTATACTCTTCCTTACATATTTGCTTTTGTTGAATAAGTTTTCTTCACTTGGAGTAACCACAGAATCACAGAACAGCCTTGGTTGGAAAAGACCTCTAAGATCATCAAGTCCAACCATTAACCCAGCACTGCCAAGTCACCACTACCCCATGTAAAAAAATCCAAGAGATACTGATTTAGTTTCACTGTTTAAGCTGAATTGCAAAAAAAACCCCAAAACCAAACACAAAAAAAGGGCATTTTTAAAAATGGGAGATGAGAATGACAAAGTACTGTTTAGGACTCAGCATCTTTGTTTCACAACAGTGCCTCATTTGGTCTCCATGCTCAATATTACAGTTTGCACAATTCTCAAAAGTTTTACACCAAGTCATTATTGTGCCCACTGAAGAAATTTACTCTATTCACAGCCAGATACATTTCAGATTCCAACAGACAAATCTATACGCTCCAATATTCCTAGAACGCAATAGAAACCCTTTTCAGTATTCCAGTCCTGTGCCTAAATTACATCAAGGCCAGCAGATATTTAAAAATGAACTTGAGTTACAGGTTTATTGATTAGGATCTTGCAAAGGGAAAAAGAACGTCAGTGAGAGCTCAGAAATCTCAAACTTCTGTTTTCTGGTTCATGTTGCAGCAATAAGTATAATGTTAACATGGTGCTTCTATGTGTAAAATGTTGTACTATTTCGATTCTTTCCTTTGGAATGGAGAGCAAATTACTTAGATGACACAAAATTCATAACATGGTACACCCAGTTCAAGAATGTCTGTTCCCCACAATCATACATTGCATTTTTTTACTTCAAATTTTTCCTTTAGTAGATTTTATCATCTTAAAATTAGGTGACAATTTTTTGAGTTTAAAACCAGTTCAAAGAAAGGGACAGTATAATATCCCTCAACATAAGCTGAAAATTTACACACAAACAGTGTGTATGTACTCAGTAACAAGAGCCTCCTCATCAAATGGGGAACATTTTTACTAAAGTACAGCTTTGAACCTTAACTTTCAGGTGTTTCTTCATTCTACCAGTATTTGGGTTTCAATCTTGATTACCTGAGTTTAGAAACTTAGAACAAAAAAGGAATAATTTTTAACTGCCTTCCAAGTTCACTTTGTGTGTAAACAGGTATTTGACATTTTCTCACTGTCTTTTCACATATTCCTGCCCTGATATTCCAAATAAAAAGGAGGCTGGAATGAGGTGTGGGGGTTTGGTTTAATTATCTGAAGCACTTCCTTGCATTTTCAGTTCAGCTTCAATCACATCTGCTGTGGCAACTGTATGAAACTTGAGTTTAATAGACCTAAGAGCAGAAATGTAACATCCATCAGAAACACGAGAACAATTTCCATCTTTTTCTTTTTTATTTAACCACGTAAGTACATGTCAACAGTTGGCATAAACTTCATAAAAATACAGTACCTTTTTGTGCTGTAACACTAGTCACAATGTTTATATAAAGATTTTTTTTCCTGCTTCCTTGAATTCAATTAACATTTTAAAAAGTGACTTCCCAAAAGCCCTTTTTGTGATAAGTTTCCTTATAGAAATTTTTCCAAAATCTATTCTGTAAAAGTTAAAAAGCTAATGTGTTTTCAGCCATTCTCCCTCACCCTCTCAATAAAACAGATTTTAAAAAAATAAGAAGTCTTAGAACACTGATCAGCTGTTACACTACTACTTTATCACAGGTTCCCATTTAATTGATACTGTTACAGGTGCAATGGATGCTATTCCTATAGCATCTAATATTGCTAGATGCTATTAGGGCTAAAAAAGACCAGTCATATCAACAGACTGATGTCTGAAGAAAAAAACCAAGCCAAAACAAAACCAAAACATGAATGCTGTACAGAGAAACATTAGACTTTAGAAGGCTTATACTGCAGAATCACAATTACTGTGATGCTTCCCAATGGCAATAAACATAGAACAATTCTATCACATCAGTTAAATGATTAAAGGGTGTCCTCACACTGGGTACCTGGGAAAGCAAATTCTCTAAATTCTTTATAACCTACAAAGTTGGCGTGACACCAAGACGACTGAAAAACTGCAGAACCAGTCTAGTATTTTTGAAGCAATTATACCCACACAACTGACTACACCCATATCACAGCTGGGTTAAATTTCATTATTCTTTCATGCTGACGATAAAATCCAGGCAGGATCTAACACATGGGGAAAGAAAACAGGGCATAAATTTTGAAAGTTAGGCGCTGAAGGTCTAGTTAAGGCAGTGAAGGATTTATTTTAGTATCTTTCTAAGGCTATGACAGATTTTTCCTGAATAAAGCATTTTCCCTTAAAAATTTAATGTATATTATGCCAGCTTATTCTGAATGCATAAGAATGCTAAAAATCCTTGGACACTGAGAAGCTAAACTATTGCTCACTGCAAATATTACCCTTATTAGTCTTCTTTTTTAATATCAGTAAAATTCCAAGAACATGCACCTAAATAATGAAGTTTCAAGTCTGCCTACAAACTTTTCCACTTCAAAAGCAAGCTTAAAAGCATGTGTTAAGTGATCCAAATGACAAATATTCTTAATCCTCTCAAAGAAAAAATTGTATTTCTCTCTGACGTGACTCGCAATTGTTAAAGGAACGTGATTGTTAAAGGAATTTCTAGTATCACCTTGTCCAGAAGGGCGATGGGTAATGAAAGTAACATGAGAAATGTGATGCCAGATGCTCTAGCACCATTCCTTTGTTCCTAGCTGCTAGCACCAAAGCTTTAAACAAACTTGCTTTGCTAAGACATTCTGACAGTCCCATTTCACAATATCATTGGTTTGGAGAATGGAGTTACTTTCCATAGCTACTTTTAACTCTTTTTGGATCAGTGTTAAATAAAATGTGCAAACATATAATCATTTGCATAGCAAATCTCAAGGGACTGACCCTGAAACAGAAATTCAAACTGTTAGGTTTAAGATATTTCTATAATCAGAATTCACTTAAAATGGTAAAAAAAATGAAATACACATTTTCCCATTTTAAGTCTAGTAGAAAAGGTATTTCTGATTTAGAATTCTTATAGTTACTAGTTTAAAAAGTTGAAAAACTGATGTTTCTTTGCATTGAAACGTTATTCCTTTGGAATCTTCAAGACTCTGTAATTGCTATTTTCAAATATTGTGATGAAGTACGGCCTGGAATCCTCGCTCATAAGGGTACATAAAGGAATTTTGCCACTATTAGCAGGATCTTCAACATCCCATATTTCGGGCATACTGCAACCAGGCCTAAAAAACAAATACAAAAAGAGAAATGAAGCAATGCCATGAAAAAACATACAGCTTACTGAACTCAGTTTTATAACCTCTCCTATGAGTACTTGATTGCACCATCTGTATTTTTAAATTTGTCTTTATACCAGAAATTCTTATCGGATTACAAAATCAATAAGTATAGTAGTAATTTGAAAAATAGTATTGAGAATGTGTAAAATTTGTCTGGTTTTGTAGTTACGTGATTAATAAGAATTAATTTGGAGAAGGAAGCACACAAAGCAACTCAAATTATACAAAATACATTACCAGGAACCCCTAAAACTTCCTATAAAATGAAGGGTGATGTTCATACTCCTAACATTTCTAAAGAAAACTCAGGAAACAAAACACCTTAAAAAAAAAGTAGTAACTCCTTGCTTTTTTATTAAGGCACATAACCAACATAAATTCCCTGTACAATTATCTTTCAAGGTTAGAGTTACTGAGAATTTCCTAATTTGTCAAAGATAATAGCAAAGAAATAGAACAGTTTATTCTAAATGCAAAGAAAATAAAATCAAAAATCCAACCCAATCATGTTTTAAAGGCCAAGAAGAATAAAAAAAAAATTTAAAAAGCATAGCTTTGTCTTAAGAACAAATGTGAAAACATTTTCAGTGACCAGCAATGGTCATAGTATTTTGGTGCTTGAACAATCTTTTACTCTGCATCTTTTATTCACACCAGGCCTTAATTATACACACACACCTGTTCTTGCCAGCACAGAATAATGACTTGTTTCCCTTGTGAATCTCTTCTGTATTTTACAGAATTTTCAGGTGCACAAAAAACCCAAAAGATTGTCAATGTGGGTAAAGTTAATTATACTTATTAATATCTGGAGACGCTGGACAAAAATGTGGTTTGGACACTTTTAATAAAGCGCAGATGAACATTTCAGAACTACTACTTGATATGAATCTTAGAGTGCATATTTGAGTGGCAAAGAGAGAGATCACTCACTTTTTTCTGCTTACACATAATGACTCTTCCAGAATATAGTAATTCACTCCTAGTTTTATCAGTTCTTTTTTTACTTCTTTTGCAGGTTTTCGACTGTACATGGAATACACTACTTTAGTTCTGGCCCTTCAAAAAGAAAAATATAAAATTAGCTACCAACATAGCATGAAAATGTAAGCTTTAACTTTAGACTGGACATGAAGGCTTTTTACTTCGCAAGACAACTAGGCTAAAACGAAGTTCAAATTAATGTGCCATTTGCTTTAACATGATTATTTCTTCATAAGTATAATGACTGTAAGAACAATATAAACAGCCCTTTGATTTTTTTCTGTAGCAGGAGACAACTTTGTAACAAGATCCATGGTTACTGTGAACAGAAAATGTAAAGATGTCAAAGCAATGCATTTCCCATAACATTCAAAGCTAGAAATGACCTTGTTTGCACTGGAAGCAAAAAGAAGACATCATTGGCCCTGTCTCTCCACAAAAGGTCATACTTATTGCCCTTGTTCAGGCTTTTTTAAATGCAGAGTGCAAAACTTGATGTCTGTCAATACTGAAACAAGAAAACCATGGTCCTGTTTAAATTACCCAGTAATGTCCTCCTTTGACTGTGCAAACCGTGACATTGCTAACTTCTGTTCATTCTCTGATATGGTACCATCTCTAGCTTATTTCCCCCACACATGCCCTGACCTATATTTTTGTACTTATAAGAGACTAGACTAGAATATTTCAGTTGGAAGGGACCTACAATCATCAACTAGTCCAACTGTCTGACCACTTCAGGGCTCACCAAAAGTTAAAACCAGTTAATACCAGATGCAAAACTGAGTACATAAGGCATGCAAAATTAATCTCCTCCTTTTCTCCTTTATCATGTTCTGGGGTTTTTTTAACCAGTTTTACCAAACCACCAAAAAATGATGCTACAATATTAAAGTTTAAAAAAGAAACTTGTGACCTTTTCAGACAAATCAATTCGAATTTAGAAAAGTATCCTGATTTTGAAGATACAAAACTTAGTCATTCCATTAAAAAAATTTCAGTTTCAACTAGTCTTAATAATTCAATATTTAGATATATTATAATAAAAAAAAAATGACAAGCAACCACAGTAAGCTAATAGGAATAACTAAGCTGGCTATCTTGAGAAAAAAATCACATCTGTTTGCAACGTCAGGAGTACCTAGAAGGAAGAGAGGATATAATAGTACATGTCAGTTCCATTGCTATACTCTCATTTTTTTGTATGTAAGTTTGAAGCCGTATCTATCCTAGAGTATATCCTTTCTGATGAACACAAATCCTGGAGAAATACTGCATGTTTTCAATCTGACTAAAATAACAAGTTCAATGGGGTTTGAACAAATTTTACAATACAACATGATGCCATTTCTACTGTATATTACCAACATTAAGAGAATTAACAGCAAATAAAAATAAATCCTCAACTTTGAGATCTACCTTAATCCTGCATCTTCATAGTGAGGATGGTTTACAATAGGACGAAGCGTAGACAATTTAACACTTGCCATTGTAGGCATTGCTCCTGCAAAAACTGCATCTGAAATACAGAATGAAAGGCATGTTTGACATGAAGAATCAAGCAGTAAAAGCAGAGAAGCAGCCTTCAAATATCTAAACAGTAATCCTGTAGAAAAATACAAAGATAGCAGGGCATTCTTTTTGAAAGGGCCTTACACAGCACCAACAGAAGATGCACAAAATTACTATTAATTTTTTTTTAAAAGCTTAAGCTCAATATAAACCATTAGACAACTAAATGTGTCACAATGGAGATTTAATACATCTCATTCTTCTTGAATGAGTAAAATAACATACTCATTATGACAACATGTCTTCATTTGTCACTTCTTACACCATTTTTAAATGAGCAATGAAATCTGAGTCCACTTTGGCTTGAAAGTATTTTCCTGCTAAAAAGGTTAACTACTTTGCTTCCAGCTAGTTTTCCAACACTTTTACTCATTTTAATAAAAGGACAGGTGCAACCACAGCACATACACTTTGAATCCTCCTCTGGCAAAATGATGATCATGGAACCACACTCAGGACCAGTGTCACTTAAGTAAAAACCTGATTTAATTGGACTTTACAAACACACTT
Source organism: Podargus strigoides (assembly GCA_028020825.1). NCBI lineage: Eukaryota > Metazoa > Chordata > Aves > Caprimulgiformes > Podargidae > Podargus > Podargus strigoides. Next base: position 8,291,156 of record CM051623.1, on the reverse strand, counting down.
TTCTCATAGAAATGCTACACCAGTGGCTAGAACCTCTGGACTGGTAGTCTGGAGTCTAACAAAGCAAGCTTTCAGTGTTTCTTTCAGTTGAGATAGCTTCTGTATGGACAACTATATGTAACTAAACCACAGCTTTAGGACAGTCCCAAGGCAAAGCCACAGGTAGCAGCAATACCTCTGCAGTCACTCATAACCAAGTTTTATAGTTACATCTCACAGTAAATGGAGAACATCATAGAGGTCTCTTCCAACCAAGGCTATTCTATGATTCCATGATTACTAGGTAGTTACCTTGTCTGGTATTAACTTTTATCCACTCTAAAAGCTCCTCCTGTGGCAAATTGCTAAATTCTCCCATGATGTTCCACTGAGTTTGAAGGTTTGCTGATCCCTCTATTGCCATCAATGCTAAAATAGCAAAGACCAATGTTTTGGGCTGGATTTTACAGAAGAGCCATCCAAACAACTGAAATGCAAGAATTGATTAATTTCTAGACAACAATTCTGTAATGTTGTATGCAGCACAATTTTTATTTCTCTGTAAGGAACCTAACATATATTACAATATGAAACATCTCTGCCATTGCTTTACCAAAATACTTCAGTGAAATCTCCTAAGTAGTATTCATGTTTACCAAGTGTAGAGCATTATAATTGTAATTCTACCAAAAAAAAAAAATATGACATTAATGCAGCTTTTAAAGTCGTAGTTCAAATGCAAAATTCTGCAAGTAAGGATGATTCAATAATGCTAACTGCACTTTTACAGGATTTTATCTCCTGTTTACATCCAGAGATTCTACCTGTAGTATATGGATTAGAGATTGTACTGCAAACTTTGGAAAACATATCCCCAAAATCTGCTTTTCTGATATCAGGTTAATGTTGCTTTATATCCTACTCTTCCCTTTCTTGAACTGAAAAAGATGGCTCTTGCATTTTTTCCTAAAGATAAAGGCTGCTGGAGGCTCTAAGCAAATGCTCATAAATATGTGAAATGGGCAGTTAAGATGAAAGAATTACCACGTTTTCTATGTTGTTTAGTTTGAGCAAGAGCACTATCTCATCCATGTCTGACCTAAATCTTACATAAGACAAAGTATAAATTACCTTTTTTCCCCCCAAGTTAATTAGAATTAAGGCTTCACATTTCAAAAAATATCAAACCTGCACTAAATAAATACATTTCATTCAGAGTACCTTTACCCATTTTTTAAATTAAAGTAGGAAATGATAAAGTTTCACAGTAAACCCCCCCCACCAGGCTGACTACACCAATTAGGTAGTGTATGTCACCTTTCTTACCATTAACTACTTAGATTATTAAAACTCTCAAGCCACCTGTCTAAAACCACAGTGTACTCTACTCTCATCCTCAAAGACTTGCTGAACATTCCAGAAAGAATAGCAATACTACCCAGGGAAACTTAACATACCAAACATGCCTGATCATTCTGTAGGTCTGGAAGGATGAAGGGAAATGAACCCTTTTGTATGCTGCTCTACATGAGCAATCCTCCTTTTTATCAACAGTCACAAAAATCTCACTTCAAGAACATGTTAGAACTTTGGAATTATTTATTGAGTTCCATGACTTTTTAAATAAAGGAAAATCCCATTCCTACCACGCTTTTATAAAACCTCATTAATGCTCAAAGTATCTAAATTTAGCAGTATTTTGTTTACATCAAGAGCCTAGAATGGCTGAACACGTATGCAATGCAAACAAAGCATTTCTTTTACAGGATGCTGTTTCTCATGTGGTTTTCATATCAGTTCAAGGGGGTTTATTTGTTTTTGTCAAATGATTAAGTCTTTCCCCAGCTATTTTTCTTTGCTTTCAAAATTTCCACTGAGGAAAATCTAGTAACAGTTTATGTTATGGATTATTTCAAGCTAGGAAGACTAAATCTGAGTTAGGCATATGACTTTTAATTTTTAAGTCTGAAACATTTTCAGCATGCAAGGCTTCAAAACTACTTCCAGAAGGAATTAATACACGAAAAATATGCAAGGCAATAAGCTCTAAAGAGCTGTGAAAACACAGCATAAACAAAGTCAAACACTGTTTTGATAAAATTCATAGTCAATAAAAAACTTGCAATGGCATAGAAAGGTGTAAATACAGTAAAATCCAGTGTATGTCTCGCTACGCTCAAGCTTAGTACACAGCATATTAACTCATATAATAATGCAACTGGACAATTTGCATAAAATACTTCCTTTATTTGGGGAGAAGAGACAACGGAACTTGTGTAACCATATTTTCCAACAGGCAATATAAACTGGTTTATTTTTAACTGGTACACTCAAGATTCAGCAATTACAAACACTGAAAGTTGCTTCAGGACAAACATCTGATTAACAGTGTAAGTACTGAGACAGCTACAGGATTAAAAAGAGACCTTACCTGTTTTGAACACACCAAGGAAGCCATAACACATAGATGTGGTGTCAAAAACAGCTTTAGTCTCATGATTAAAATCGCTAGGACACTGTAGGCCAACAGCTGCAACGCATGGTATACCAGCTGCAAAAAAACCCCAAACCAACAACAACAACAACAAAAAAATCACACAGAAGCATAATATTTGCATACCTTTCATTTAAGTCTTAAAACGTACAACTTCATTTTCAGTATAGCTTAAGTGACAAGCTTGTCTGAAAAAGAGTCCAAGCCAAAGTAAAGATCTTCACATTTTAGATAGCAATAAGGATTTTGTTATCTTTATTACTAAAGTGCATGCAGTATGCTGAAGTATGGAACAACAGGAAGGATAAGCATGAACAATAAAACCAAAAAGAGATGGAGAAATGGCTAGCTATGCAAAAGATCCTGAAACATAAACAGGCAATAATATATGTAAAATTTCCTTGTACAACCTCTTTATAGAAGTGAAGAGACCTTGCTATTTAGTACCTAAAATACCTAAGTATGAAATGAAAGCAGCAAATAAAATCATCCTTGGTACTCACACAACCACAGGCAGCTTGCTTTAGAATTCTCAAAAAAGGTTAAAGAGCATCAGAGATGTCACTCACCACTCCCAACATTGAATCTATGTTACTTGTGGAAGGGCTGTGGCAAATTATAGAGGCATTTTTGCAATCAGTGCTTTTATCTGATTGATTATCACATTCTGAATGGCATGAGATTTCTCTCATAGCACAAACCACAAAAACTGCAGTTAAAGTTTTGCACTGTCCTTACTGATGTAATTGCAAATAAAGAAACTACATGAGAAAGCTGCCATCCATAGAATCACAGAATGGTTTGGGTTGGAAAAGACTTCAAAGCTCATCTCATTCCAAGCCCCCTGCCATGGGCAGGGACACCTCCCACCAGACCAGGTTGCTCCAAGCCCCATCCAACCTGGCCTGGAACACTGCCAGGGAGGGGGCAGCCACAGCTTCCCTGGGAAACCTGTGCCAGTGTCTCACCACCCTCACAGTAAAGAATTTCTTCCTAATATCTAATCTAAATTTCCCCTCTTTCAATTTAAAGCCATTACCCCTTGTCCTATCACTACAAGCTCTTGTAAAAAGTCCCTTCCCAGCTTTCTTGCAGGCCCCTTCAGGTACTGAAGGGTGCTATAAGGTCTCCCCAGAGCCTTCTCCAGGCTGAACAACTCCAACTCTCTCAGCCTGTCCCCACAGCAGAGGTGCTCCAGCTCTCTGATCATCTTCATGGCCTCCTCTGGACCCCCTCCAACAGCTCAATGTCCTTCTTGTATTGGGCGCCCCAGAACTAGACGCAGTAGTCCAGGCAAGGTCTCAGGAGAGTGGAGCAGAGGGGAAGAATCCCCTCCCTCAACCTGCTGGCCACGCTTCTTTTGACACAGCCCAGGACACGGTTGGGCCTTCTGGGCTGCAAGTGCACATTGCCAGCTCATGTTGAGTTTTTCATCAACAGACACCCTCAAGTCCTTCTCCTCAGAGCTGCTCTCTACCCATTCTCTGCCCAGCCTGTGATTGTCCTCGGGATTGCCCTGACCCAGGTGCAGCACCTTGCACTTGGCCTTGTTGAACTTCAGGCAGTTTGAACAGGCCCACCTCTCCAGCCTGTCCAGGTCCCTCTGGATGGCAGCCCTTCCCTCCAGTGTGTACCACACAGCTTGGTATCATCCACAGACTTGCTGAGGGTGCACTCCACCCACTGTCCATGCCACTGGCAAAGATATTGAAGAGCACTGGTCCCAATACTGACCCTTGACAAACACCACTCATCGCTGATTAATTATATTTTTTGCATAATTTTAATAAAAGAACCATGTGTAAAGTTATATTCATAATGACATACTTCAAATCAGAATTTTAACATTATCTGTCATGTGAAATCCTGGTAAAGGAATGAACCTCCTTCTATATGGGGAAAATGGAAGGTCTAGTGTAATTTCACTGTCTTTCTGTACTGCTGCAGCTAAAACCCAAAAGACTCCTCTCTTACACTGTCACCCCAACATTAGCTAGTATACTTTTTTGTTCAATATTCCAGAGTTATTCTGGTGACATATCAGAGTCAACTTAAGATGAGGGCATGAAAGATGCAAATACTTACCTTTAAATAAACCACCTAACAGGATCATACCATTGCAACCAGTATTTCCATATTGAGTATTCACATTAACATAAGAAAATTGTGCAGAAAAAGAATCTTACCTCACCATGGTTAAAACGCTCCTCTCTGAATAAAAAACAGAAAATCACATTATTTGTTTTTGTACTACACTGGTTTTACTTTGAAGTCATCTACAGTGGCTCTAGACAACTAAACTAATCCAGTAAGCATAAGATAGCACCCATGCAGATATTTTCCCTCTCTATAACAAGCTTTGAAATATATTGCAAATGAGTAACTATCTCCTCAATCCCTATGTCTATTTGGAGATCTGAAAATTAATTTTAGCATTTTTTCAGTTACTTCCATTAATTAGTTCAAAAATAGAACAGCTTATTTAGAGAATGAAGCTTCAGTAACGTAAGAGAGGCAGAGCACTGATACTAAAAAAGAGTCAGTAATTTACTCAGGTACTACATAGATCAGTTTTGGATTCTCAGAAGGAAATACAAATGTGAGAAGGATATTTCTTGTTCTCCAGAAACATATGTAAAGACAGGATGCTGAATCCTGCTAGCACCTGTTGAAATTTCAATAATGGCCATTAGACTATGGAAAGCAGAGATCATTGAAATGATTAGTGATAAATTTAAAAAAAAAAACCCAACAGGAAGCAAAAAAATATGTCAGGGAAATTACAACATTCTATCGGACAAATTGACTGCTCTTGAGCACAGTATCAACAACATATGCCAAATGGCAGTGACAGGTAGAGCATATATTACAGATATTGAGAAAATAAAATTAATACTATTGGGATCTCTTCCTAAAGATGAAACTCGGGTATCTTTATAGCCTGGAAAAAAATAATGGGTAGGAAAGAACTTGCATTCCCTATTTATAGGAGAAAAGCAAGTAGGCATATAAATAAATATTGGTTTAAGAACAAAGCAGAAAAATAAATTATTAAAGATAAAATCTAGGGATGAGAAGGTTAAGATGTCTAAAACTAAGTTCAGCAGCTAAACTTAGTTTTAGACATCCTATAAAAATACCATATGTAGTACATCCAAGCCACTCAGTTACTGAACTATACACAATTTACCCTTCAAAAAGGACAAACAATGGTAGAATTCTGAATTATTTAGCATACAGAAAATCAAATAAACTTCCAGCAGAAAATTCAATTTCACATTAAAAAAAATAAGATAATATTTACCTTTCAAATTGGCCTGCTTGAGATAAGGCCCATATAAGATATTTAATTACCTGAAGAAAACAAAGAGTCAACAAAAAATATGAATAAACTTTCAAAAGCATTCTACAGTATTTTCAATACTTGCTAAATTAAATTGCACCTGGGTAATTTCATTTTGAGATAATGCTAAGACATGCAATGTTTTAGCTAAAAATTCTTTTTGAGGATGTTTAATTAGCCAGGCAGTTAGCAGTTATCCCATCTGTTCCTGTGTAAACTGTAAGTCATTTTTATACAAATGATACATAATCAATTCTACAAAAACAGTTATAAACTTCAGTTATAGTACCCATCAGCTAAGTGACAGAGCTTTTTGGCACTTAATATCAAAGCAAGCTTTGCTCACTGACTCAGGACCGGACCTTTGCAAAAATCCATGTAAAAAGGAATACAGAATTTGAAGCAAATAGTTTTGAAAACCTCTATTTGATCTAACTGTATTTGGTTTAAGTGACAAGGTTTTGGCAGCAGAGGGGCTGCAGGGGTGGCTTCTGTGAGAAGAGACCAGGGGCTCCCCCATATCAGACAGAGCCAGTTCTAGCCAGCTTCAAAACAGATTGACCACTGGCCAAAGCTGAGCCCATCAGTGATGCTGGTAGTGTCTCTGTTGACAACATGTTTAAGAGGAGGTAAAAAAACCACTGTGCAGCAGCTTTAAGAGAGAGCAGTGAGAAAAACAGGAAAGAAACAACCCTGCAGACACCAAGGTCAGTGAAGGAGAGGGACAAGGTGTTTCAGGCACTGGAGCAGAGATTCCCCTGCAGCTTGTGAAGACCACCATGGTGATGTAGGTATTCCCCCTACAGCACATGGAGGGCTATGGTGGAGCAGATATCCACCCTGCAGCCTGTGGAGGACCCCATGCTGGAGCATGCCAGGCACATGCTCTGAAGGAAGCTGAAACCCATGGAAAGCTCACACAGGAGCAAGCTCCTGGCAGGAACTGCAGCTCATGGAGATGAGCCCACAGAGGAGCAGGTTTTCTGGCAGGAGGTGCAACCTGTGGGGGACCCATGATGGAGCAAAATGGTCCTAAAGGACTGTACCCCATGGTAAACAGTCATGCTAGAACAGTTCTTAAAGAACTTCAGCCTGTGGGAGGGACCCATTGAGACCCATGAAAGAAGGGGGTGGAGATAAGGGGAAGGTGGTTTTAATTTTGTTTTTGTTTCTCACAATCCTACTCTATTTTTAACTGACAATAAATAAAATTAATCTTCCCCAATTCAAGTCTCTTTTGCTCATGACAGTAAATCAGTGAGTGATCTCCCTGTCCTTATCTTGACCCAGGAGATTTTTCAACTTTTTTACCCCCCTGCCCTGCTGAGGACAGGGAATGAGAATATGGCTTGTGGGCACCTGGCAGCCAGCCAAGGTTAACCCACCACACTGTCTTCTTCCCATCTTATAAGAAAGAGTGATCCCTTCGAAAAAAACCTGAAAAGTAAATTCAAGGTAAAAGTGATTCACTAAAGAAATGGCTTACCCTTTGGATGATTAGGCAAAAAACCACCAGAACAACTGGTAATAGCAGAGTCTTTGTGTATCTTAGTGGAGTCTACGAGGGAAATAAACTGTATTAATTGCTTTCCATTCACTTAGAATTACTTCAAAGGTCATTTTAAAGAAAACGACATAAAGAGTTCTTCCTCAAGTAAAACGTAAATTTAAATATTCAACAAGAACCAAAGCAAGCTTAAAGAAACTCAAATTTTAACTCCACCCAGCAATCACATCAGATGTCATAATACTAGGGTCGTAAGTAAATGACTCCCAGTTCTTTGCCAAGCCACTCAAAGACTAAAAGTAGATTGTATCTCACCTGAATTTGAGTACTAAGGGTTGAGCAAGCTGTACATGTTCTAAATGCCTAGCTAGATACTGACGAACTAAAAAAGTCTACTAATGCCATATTAAGGAGCTTTGCTGCTCTTCTGTAGTCTAAATCTACCGCACAAGACCTTTGCAGCTCTCACTACATTTTCCCTATACTCAAAACCAGATACTGACAGCCACATAAAACCTTAAGTTTGCAGAACTGTAACCTTTCATTTATCCCTGAGCAAGCACTTCTTTCATTCAAGTAAACACATTTCTTAGATCCAAAAATCAAACCACTGTTTTGGTTTTAGTTCATTTAAAAGCATTAAAAGTAGTTAAATTTAGCTCAAGTTTATTAATGTCTTTAACTTCACAAATAAGCACTTGAACTTATGATGGCAGTAGGAGGTCATGGCTCTCAGATGTTTCAAGTTCTAAATTAAGATAAAACCAAAAAAGCTCCCTCTGCCATAATCATCTATTTTGATCAAATTACCTCTTTTTCCATGAAGTCAAATTCTGCAGCACAGGTATACATTAATGTATCAAAATCCTTGTAGCCAATAAATTTAGATTTTAATATATTTCCTATATGAGCCTGGTAGGATACATAGAAAAAAAGCCACAGTAAGCAAAAAATGTTCTGTTTTCTACAACAAAGTAGTTTAAATGTATATGAGAAATATTTTTTAATTAGAACAGGAGTTTATAACATTTACAATATTGCTATAAGAGCACCAAAAAACTATTTCTGGTAGATTAAATGACATCTTGGAGTATAACACAGATTGGACTGCGTTAAATAAAAAGCAGAAGACAGCAGAAAAACGCTGTTACCATTGCAACTGGGTTCAACAAGAGTATAGTTTTGCATACTTGTATTTTAAGATACAAGCTTCCCATCTTTTGCAACTTGATACACATCTGCAGACAGGTTTTTAACAGTAGAATCTGACAATAAAGGGGCTGAAGTGAATTGAGGAGCCCAAATTACAAGCAGCATGTTGTAACTGTCTTAAAAATTCGCTTCAGAGGAAAGTGAACTAAGAAAAGAGCAAATAAAGAAAAGATGTAGGTAGAAGGAGCCTGTAGCAATAGGATTAGGGGTAATGGCTTTAAACTGGAAGAGGGGAGATTTAGATTAGATATTAGGAAGAAATTCTTTACTGTGAGGGAGGCGAGACCCAGCAACAGGTTGCCCAGGGAAGCTGTGGCTGCCCCCTCCCTGGCAGTGTTCAAGGCCAGGCTGGATGGGGCTTGGAGCAACCTGGGCTGGTGGGAGGTGTCCCTGCCCATGGCAGGGGGGTTGGAACAAGATGATCTTTAAGGTCCTTTCCAACTCAAACAATTCTATGATTCTATGAAGACATCCAAAATAAACAAAGCTCTGTTAACCTACTTTTAAAAGTAAACACACAGAGTATTTACTAACTCAACAGTAAAAACATTTGTCTTTTTACAAACTTTGGTAATAACACCTCAAAGTGATAATACCTAATGAATGAGAAAGAAAATATGCAATCCCTCTCCCATTTCTGCAAAACAAATCTTGGAATTTCAGGAAAACATATCAGTAAGATACCAAAGTCAAAATAAGAAGAATTTGAAAAGTTTTGGAAGACACCAACCAGATACTCAGATAAGAACTTACATCATCAGCTATTCCAAACACTAAAGAAGTTAGGTATTTCAAGGTGACTGTCCCAAATAACCAGGCACACCCTTCAATGACCTTAAAAAAAAAAATAAAATAATCAGAATGAAATAAGCATGTGTCAACAAACTTTTAAAGAAATTTTATATTTTTTAAAAGGCTTAGCTACTACTTGCAAACTCTCCTCTGTTATCACCAATAAGTACAGTAATTTCTAATTAATTACACTTCCCAAATTTCAGTCCAGGTTTTCTTTTTGTATTTTCTATTACAGCTGAAGTAACTTTGTGCAACTGATTTACATTATAGCTGTACCACTGCACATGACATTGTGGCAGAGGAGGTACCAAAGTTAAGTTTAACCAGGCGCAGCCTCACTGGCAAATCCAGGGTGTAGTGATTATTTCCCACCAATAGTCTCTCCATACTATCAGGTTGTACCACTCTGGTAATTCACATCTTTAGAGGAATTTGCTGATTTGTAGTACCTACTCTAGAGAGTCTTGTTAGAACTTGAAGGAAATACAAAGAAAGTATGTACAATTACTACCTTTAGTTACATATGATATTTATCCCTGTAGGAGAAAGATTACATTCTTGGCAATCTAGCTTCATCTACCTAATTCTTTATAAAACTGGATCAACTGAATAGGACAGCCTGGCTCAGTACCTTGTACCTGGGACCAGCAGCAGATGCTTTCAGAGAGAATATAACAAAATACAAACTGATCTTTACCCTAATGTTACCAGGGGTTTTATGTGACGATGGGTTGCATTCAATCATCCCATTTAATGGCTGCAAATGAACTTAAATACCTAGGAGGTACCTAATCCTTTTCTGAATGTCTCTTTTCTGTCTGTTATAAGCTTAATGCCGCTAGCATAAGAGGCACTAAATAAACTATAATTATGTTGTATTTCTATTCACTGGCTTTGTCATATTTACCTTTATTGTGCAAGATTTAGAATTCTAACCCATTTTAAGATCTCAACTATTCAGCGATTCTACATTAATAATTATCTTCATATTCTTTCTAGTTAAATTTGATGGTAGCACATTTGAGGGGAAGGCATTCTTTTTTTTTTAAGACACTGACTGAGACTGCATGCAGTATTTAAGATGCTAAGTATAAGTTTACAAAATAAAGTATTTGTTGTTTTCTCTGCAGTTCATTCTCCACAGCTTCTCATGGAATTCTCATGGAATATATCACATATTTTCCTTCTCGATGCCTGTTCAGTAATGAATTGATGTGTTCAGAGAACTTCATAAGAATACCAAGATTTGTCTGCTGAGTGGCAAGGACTTATTTAGGATCAATTATTTTAAATACATACTTAGGGTGGTGGTGGTCTTTTGAAAACTTACCATTTAATCCCACCCTTTGTTTCTTACCTTCTAACATTCACACCTTATCCCATGGAGCTTATTTTCTTTTATAGTTCCACTTAGATATCTTCCCCAAAATGTTTCTGAAATTCAAGTGCATTACATTCACCCACACACCCTTACCTACATCCTTCAAAGATGCCAAACACATTTGTGAGGCATGACTTCCTTGCACAGAGGCTGTATTGGACCTATCTCATCGTATTGCTTGTACATATAGACCTAACAACATCATTGATTATAACTACACTGGCAGACTATATATGCACTGCAGTTTGTACAAATATTTTTTTTAGTTCCTTTGTATTCTAATTGATTTATAACAACTGTATGAATTCCATACAGTTTTGCTAACAGGTTACCCTTCACTTAATACAAATACCTACCTTAAACTACGCATAGTCTCACTAGCCTCCTAATTCCAGGTGTTTTTACAAGTTAATCCTGTATCTTAAGCAGCAAGTTGCTTGCTATGGTGTTATATTTTATTTGTCATAGCTTTGGGAGTGTCCTCCATATTTGGACATGACTTCTACTGCCCTCAAACCCCACCCACACACCCTGCAGTGTTTTATTCTGACTTGCTTCCTTATGTAATTAGAAGTTGCTTGCTGGTGTTATAATTTTTTTTTTAGTATACATTTTATATAGCTTACCCTCCAGTGAATATCTAATGCAGTATTCTAATCTTCATTTCTGCAAGCCCTGTTAGCCTTTTACTTGCCTTTTCTAAGTTGCCCATTTTAAAGGGATTTTTATACAGATACTAGGCTCTGTAAACATGTTTAAGTCAGTAATTTAAAATTAAACGTGTTGCCATGTGAAGGCTATTTCAATTTTCTGATATAAATGTATGTTTATGCCCTTTTTCTTTCTTCAGTCATTGAAAATTAATTCCTGAGACTATGGACAATGTATTAAAGAGAGCACTTCAGCTATATTTCTTGACTTTTAACTATTAAAAACTCAACCAGAAGTTATTTATGTACTTCACTAAAACAAAAAAAAGGTCATAGTTATTTTCTGAAATTCAAAATATATGAAATTCCTTACCCATACATAGACTTCTCTTCTGCTGTTTTTCAAGATTTTTGGACTCAATTCAAGAATTCCCTAATAATAAAATGAACATACACTTTCAGGTAACATATAGCAACAAGAAGATATTCCAGTACCCTGGATGAGTTGTGGAAATTTTTTTTGGTTTGGCACCTATTCTACCACACAGCTATTTATTAAAAAACCCTCCATAATTAATACAACGTGAAATATGCATTAATATATAGTATTGTGATTTCACTCTGTGTTGATTCTATATTACACAGTTCTAAGCTTCTTTAAATCAAAGTCAATGGGAAACTGAATTATGTCTGATTTCACGAATTACAAGAGACCTTTGACACAATAAATAAATTACTGGTAGCATAATACAAAAAAATATTCAAACAAGGCAATAAGGTCTGGGGGCTGGGTGGAGTTTCAGGTATTTTTCTGTTTCACATTATGTTCCTCATTTTATGACACAAGGAAGACTCATTTTAAGCTAATTTGATGAAAAATGTAATAAAGAAAAACTGACAATGAACATAAACCCAGTACATATGTGAGACTTAGGCCACTATAAGCACTCAAATAACGTTTTTTTCCAAAGCAGAAAATAGGCAAGAAACTCAATGTACCTGTACTTACTATGTAATCACAAAAGCTTTTACAAGAAACTAGAGTGGGTTTATAACAAGCTAACTATACTACAGCAAATACCAGTAGCCAAGAAAGCTTACTGTTAGCCTAAGTGAGAAATTACCACTCTTCTGTTGAAGGATAAAATATAAAAAGAAAAAAAAATATCACTGAGCTCGCCCCAAGCTTCTAAGAGAGGTAAAAAGAATCAAAAATGGAGATGATTTGTAGTACACTAAACTAGATCTGTTTACACCCATCTTATCTCCTATTTCCTAGGTACATAAATACCTTAAGAGAAATTAAGAGGTTGAGGGTTGTTCTTTCTATTTAAGAAAAACATGACATAGTGAATGATGATGAGTCTGTGGTGAATAATTTCACTAACATGGCAGTATGACTCAGCAAACAGTCTTAAACCATTGTTGGATATGTTTTGCTCATTTGTTCTGCATGTGCAGTTTCACAATTAATAAAGATGCATTTAAAACAAACTCCTCCTTGCTTATTTTCTTGTTTTACAATTACTCTGGTCAAAAATACAGATGTGGTAAATTTTATAATTTTTATAAAAAGAAGAAAGCTATAAAAACAAGAGAATTAAGCCTTCACTGAATTTCTCTTATGAAGAGGTCTTGGTATAAAAACATTAGTTTTTTGAATTAACCCATTTTCCAAACATCTTTAAGGTCTAATTCTGTTTGTCATGTGAAAGATTTATCAACTACCTGGTAATGCAGTAGTTTCACATTTTACAACAATACATATAGGAGTACAGCATAACAGTCTTAGCATGTCATACAATTATTTTTTTTTAAACAACTTACCCAGATAACTACTAAAGATGCAGCATAATAGGATGTCAATAACATTGAATTACCAAACATCAGAATAAAACACACTACAAGAGATACCTGAAAGGAGAAAATAAAAATAATTAAATTTAAAATTGAAAAGGTAAGACTTCCCCAAGTATAGAAATTACCTTATGTCAACAGCTCTAAATTTAATGCCATCTACTTCACAGCAAGTGCAGGATTGATAATATGTTACAGAAGAATTGTTCTGCAAATAGTGATTGTAAGGACTTAATGGCAACAGGTAGCCAAGTGTAGATAATTATATTAATTTATATTTTAAAAGTACTTATAGACAAAACTCATCTTACATGATATAGCAGCTATATTTTTGAAGTAATTCCTAACATATTCCTTTTTATTCCAAATTATTGTAGCATTTCTCCACCCTGTTTGTTATTTTTCAATATCTTGAACAAACATAAAAATGTTGAATAAAATGTTTGTTGTCTTCTTTCTCCCAAACTGAGAAACATATATTTAAAATATAATCATCACCAAATTCAAGGAAGCAGAACTCTGTTTGATCATATGCACTTAACTATATGATGTTGAAAGTCAAGGCTGAAATGCAACTTTGTGAATTACATTTTCTAACTTGGAGAGCAAAATCAATGATCAATCTCTGTCTTCTTCTACATACAGGAATAAGGAAAAATAATGTAGTTATCTGTAAAATATGCAGACTTTTGTACACCGTTCTCACACAGTTAGACTTCCATTTTCCACAGAAAAGTGGGGGGAAGCAAAAATTGAAATCACCACAAAACAAAGACTGGCAGTTTATCCAGCCTCATTAAGCTTTCCCTGTAATAGAACATGATCATGTATCAATCTGAAAATAGGCTTTTTATGACACTTTGGCACCAAAATTATGATATAGCTATTGACATAAGCCAAAAGACTTAAGTATTTCATCTTGCTTCTGTCAGAAAATTACTAAACCAAGATGCTTATTTGCAAATTTTCCTGGTAAATCTGTCTGGGAACAAGCATTTGGCACCCTGGGTCTATATCAGAAATGAGTGGCACAGAACTTCCTACTGCCTTTAATTTCAAAATACATTTGAAAACATATGAAATACTATTTAGCTCCAAGCTTCTTTCCTGTCGTAAACACTCTTTTTTTGTCCACTGACTTTGCATAGCACAATTTTAGCAAAAATATATTTTTAAAGACAAGCATATTTCTTCAAAAATGTTGTTTACATGTTCCTGGATAATTAAAACCGTAAGCTCGCTTCCAAGAGCAAAACTTAATCATTATCTTAAATTTAAAAATGAAAATCAGATATTATATGCAGAAACTTACTTGCCCTTTACTTATCACTCCTTCCTTTGTTGCCTCTCTCATCTATTTTTGAAAAAAATGTTTTTCCTCAGACTAATAGTTTATTTTCTTTGTCCTCCTTTCTAAGTATCTCCCCAAATAATTCAGTCACAACATCTTTGCATGGTCAAGACTATGGTAGTCTTCAAAACCCAATTGGGGTTCTCCAATAATAGAGAGTTTATTCTCTAATTTTGATTAACTAATATATCTTTTTTTTTTTGGTGTTTCTGTTAATCTATGGCATGAGATGAATGCTGCTTTTTCAACTTTTTGCTTTATTACTTGGTATATTTTCCAGTCTGTTGTTGAGACAGTATCTTCAAGTCCATGGAACGAAGAGACAGAAAGAAGAGGCAAATCTTTCTACAAATCTTTTAGGTTGATAATTTTTCTGGAGTAAAAAAACCCCTGTGTGCCACGCAGATCCTAGTTTCTGACACTGTGATATAAATGTACTTAACATCAAATATTAAAATCCAAGCCCCTCCATCCTTTATTATTGCACCTTTTCAATCATCTTGCGGCTAAGAAAAACACTTCAGACAAATGGCCTCTTTTGATGCTCTGACCTGTTTGAGGGGATTTTTTTTAAAAAAAAGTATTACCATATGAGCAGAGAGTATCTTCTGTAATTTGCAGGAGTCAATATAACCCATAATACACACAGCAAATAATGAAGCTATCTAGAATCAAAAGTAAAAGATAAGTTAAAACTATTTGCAGTGGTGTATTCTTTTCTAGCAGAATACACATTCATACAAAAAAAAGTTATTATTCAAACAACCATTAACTTTTATTGCTACTTTTTTACTAAGTATGTCCTTAGGCATTTCATAATGATTTCTTTCCAAAAAACTATTGTGGTGCTCTGAATAACAATTATCAAACACATTCAAACATTTAAGAAACCAGTATTCAGCTTTATAAAAATGCAAGTCATAAAACACAGCACTAACACATCATCTTTCACCCTTGGCTTTTAAAAATCCAAACAAAACCAAAACAAAATCATTCATTAACATTATTTAACCTTAACTTTTCAGCAAAGTATGGGAACCATCCATAATTTGCTGCTGAGGAAAATGAGATTCATTGATTAGGCAGCTTACTAAAAGTCAGATGGGAGATTAACAAAATTATGAATTCAGCCTGTAATTTCAGATTTCAGGCCCAGAGGCATAAACAGGTTATAGTGACAAGTTCCTCACAATATTTTTACAGAATTTAATGGCTTCCTCTTCTGCAGTTAGAAAACTTGCATAACGCAGCATATATTGATTGTTCAAAACTATCAACTCAAACCAAGCAATATCTGCTTCAAGACAGACAAGTGAAAAGGTATGGAGACACAGATGGATTCCAATCAACAGGCTACATTTCAATCCATTTGAACACAAAGAAAAGTGTGCTGTATGACAGTATCCTACATTAGCATTTATTATGTTTCAACGCTAAAGTTACCTTAACTGTCCAAACTCTTGGACAGTAAGATTATGCTGCTACTCACAGGCTTATCAGAATTAAACAGGAAATCATGCAAAATCATGCCAGATACTACATGCCATGCAAACATTGCTCCATTTAAAAATTTGGAATTGCCTAAAAAAGACAAGACATTGATCTTGCATCATTTTTGTACTTCAATATACAAAGTTTTGTCTTCTTCTGTACTTGTTCCAATATACTTCTTAGGCTGCTTTTAAGGGAAAAGTATTTTTTTTTAGTCCTGGAAATGGAAGAGTGGTGTAAATGGTGTAAATGGCAAACTTTTACATTTAAGACTAGAAAAATATTGATGTGATAAATGGTATGAACCTTTCCTGAGAGCAAGAATGAAATCTAGCTAAAAGGAAAGCATCAGTATAGTGAATTCAATGGTTGTCTATACAAAGCAGTCAATTTGCCTAGATAAGAGAGGCTATTTTAGAGGTGAATATGGTCTTACCTGTGTTAGAAGAACAAACTGAGCGAACTGCCAGGGAAGCATGAAAAAGATATTAGAAACACACAGTGCAATCAAGCTTCCTGTATTAATATTCGGAATCCTTGGGAAAAAGAGACAGAATAGGCATCAGTAAGTAAAAATACACAGGTGGTTTTTATATTATTGAAAAGAATAATAGCGAATGTAATAAAAAAAAAAAGTTACCTTGGAAGTTAGCTGGCAATATTGATCAACTACAACTAACACTGCTCAAGTAAATTTAATATCCATTTTCCATCTGTTTCCAAAAACAATAGTTCTGATGCTTAAGGTTTCTTAACTACTTGATGAGTCACTCATTATCAAACAAGTCGTCTCCTGGCAGCGTGTAATATAGCAAGCCAATTTATGTCACTTTCAGTGTCCACCTTTTTATAACAACTCTACAGTCAAGTCACAACCATTTCTATTTCAGCTGGGAACGCAACTGTTCTCAGAAGAGTCTGCATTTGAAAGTGATTTCACTCCTCTCTCTCACATTTCTTCCATATTTACTTTCTGCAACTTCCTGCTAGCAAGCCTGAGTGAGGTTTCAGGGCAGGAGACAATGACAAATACATAAAACTCATCTTTAACTGAAAACAGCCCACTCTGTCCTGCTGTAAGTGTTCTTTATTTAATCCTGTGTTAGCTTCGAGTTCACTTCAGAAACATGTCAAGTTTCACATTTCACTAAGTGGCCTCTGATAGATGAAGACACTATAAATATCCTGCTGTAAAAACCAAACCCAAAAGATAATGGCAGTCTCATCAATTTCCGTAAAATTTTCTTCACCTTCTTTCACAAAGACTCAAGATTAACTTCTATTGGAAGTCATGCTGAGCATGAGCCTAATGTATTAACTAATACTTCATACAAATGTGGTACAAGTGATGGAGAATTTAAATTCTAGTCTGTTTCAAAGATAGCTCCTCTATTTCCTTGGAATACTGCTATTCATAATACAGAGCTGCTCTTGAAGCAGGAATTATAACTGAGAAACAGAAATTTAAAATGTTTTATCCCTTTTTTGGAACCTCACTCTGAAATGCTTAAACACCTACTTCTCATCGGAAAGCAAGCCCAAGTACTATATTATGTATCAAGATTTGAAGAACAGGAGTAAATCTATCTAATCATGAAGTGTCATAATTATAGGAACAGAATATATGTACTCTGATGACCCTAACCTAAAGTGTAATTTCCTTATTTTTTTGTTTGACCTCACAGTTTAGCATTAAATGAACAGGTGTCTTTCTAATATGAAATCTAGTAATTACTCTACAAACTATTCCTCAAAATGTTTTTCTAGACAACACATACTTTTTCCTCACCTAAAACCCACAACTTATTGACAAGAACAAAATATTTTTGGTTTAATCATCATTAACTACAAATCAGTATGACCTAATAAAGGAAAAATCTGGGATTACAAGTACAAAGTTCAGCTAAATTATAAATACACTGCAAATCTGATGGAACAGAGTTGATGGAAAAGCTGTCAAGTATTAACAATCATGCTTATATTTCAGAACAGAGGCAAGACAGTAACAATCGTGGTGCAAGCCAGAAACATCCACTGAAAAGCATGGATGATGAACTCAAGAGCATCCTTGCATTAATGTAATTAGATTGCTCTAAATCATTGAACTAGTTAATTAGTCATAGAAAATTGCAACATACTAGCTTATGGATGCCTATGGCATCCTCTGTTGCATAGCATAGGCTTATTCTAAGTGCAACCAACATACCACTCTCCAAGAGGGACAAAACCAATTGATGGAATATCAGCTTGTTTCTCACGAGAAGGAAGTGACATCAACCAAAAATTCTGATTTTTAGTTTAGATATGTATTTGCCAACACAGTAATTCTGATTTTTGTTTTTACACATGTCTTCAAGTTGCAAAGTTTTTCCTTTTTATGAGTAACATGACTGCAGTTCTACAGATGCAGGTTCTGCAATGTAACAGCCACAGGAAAATTTCTATGTTAATGATACCATTGCTAAAGCACACAGAGGCACTTAAATAAGTGTCCTGTGACATTCAATTTTTTAAATCACTTTAAAGAGCCAAGTATAAATTGAGAGGTACCTGAGAATATAGGTCAAAAGCAACATCTGAAGCACAAGGAATGGGTATGAGAAACTTTCACGAAGAGGTGGAGTCCACATGACGCGAGTGCACTAAAAATAAGAACTGGGTTAGATGGTAACATTTGCTGCTACATTTCCATAAAACAATGCATTTGTATTTCAAAATGAATGACCACAGATACTTCAAAAAAGCAAGAACCAAGCTATATGAGAGTTTACTCACAAACTTAAAAAAAGGAACAAGCCAGGAAGCAGAAAAGAGGAGGAAAAAGGAAGTGACTTCCAGACTTGAGGTCTATGATGCACTGTTTAATTAAAATAGATCAGCTCAGCTATAACTGTCATCTCCAATATTTATATTCAGCTCTTTATGAAGTGCTTGCAGATGGCACTAACCATCAAAAAATAATTATAATTTTACAGGGTAACTTTGACATACAAACAAATAGGTTCAAAATGGTTATCAACAGATTTGCACTAAAAATTAGAAGTAGGTTATTTACAACTATAGGACAAAAATGTAGTTCATCTTCATATGGGCCATAGTGAATCTATGAAAGCTTATAGGATGTTGATGCCAGGATGTTCCTTCTCCTTTGCTTCCTATAATCTGAAAGCCATTTTTTAAAATACTATTTTAACAAAGAAATCACTAGAATCAACATTACACAATTCCATGCTTATTGTCTTGCTGTTTCACAAATATGTTAGATTAATAGTATCCAATAAATGTGTAGAAATAGCATAAAATAAATGCAAAGTACAGGAGCCCAACACATTAATCAAACACAGTCCTTGCTGCCTAAAAGCACTCTCCGTAAAAGCTGTGTGTTGATTACCATTCAAATAAACTTTTCATAAACATATATACACTAATGTGTTGTCTTCAGCTGACTGCAGATATGTGACAAGTTAAAATTATTTTTATTAGCATCAAAAATAATGATTATTCTTATTATTTTTCAAGACTACAGCAACATTTGATTTGCTAAATCTTTTTATACTGGAGGAGATAAAGACAGGAAAGAAATTATGAGCATATACAACCATAAAAAGGAAGCATTACTTTAAAGTGGATTGACTAATGTAGCCTATGCTATTTTGCTATATTTGGAATGTAATACTAAACTCAATCTTCTGTGGATGATTTATCAAGGCTGTAAACCAACTTTGCTGCAGGTATAAATGCATCAGATCTGTCTAGGCTTGAAATCATTGAAACACAGTAGCACAAGCACTGCAAACAAAAACATACTGCCTTAGGGTCATCAGCTCAGTGCCAGAAGGTTAACCACTTTTACACAGCATTAGATCTGAGGTACCAAGACTTGCAGGTCAGGCTTACTCATGTAGCTCAGTCCTAGACTTCTGGTAAAGGAAAGCAAATTTTTAGCAGCTGGTCTAGCTCCACTGTATGTACTGATGAACCACATGCAAGATCATTTCCACAGAATGAAAGGCACATCAAAGGGTTAAATAAAACAGGGGTTTTATACACGCACGCTGATGCATACCCCTTGCACATGATTCAACAGCACGCACAGTGAAGCTAGACCACCGACATACATATATTACCCTAACTCTATAAACACAACAATATCAAACAGCTCTGAGTTATTTCATTAGGTATAGTACAAACACAAAGAGCCAGCTGAGATCTAACACTGCACCTCTGCAAGTAAGTCCCATTACTCTCCAGAAATCCATACAGCAGAGCCTGAATCAGGGTCACCCTACTTAAGCCCCACCTAAACCCAGACTACAACTGTGTAGAGCTATGTAGACCTAATTTCATGCCATTCTCCAAGATACACACATTATCTGTGTTTCTCCCGCAAGCCAAGTCATCCATAGAGAGAGATGAGCTCTCCTACAGAGTCTCCTATGGATAGGAGAACTGCCTGTGCCACAGCGAAATAAATGCTTCTTTTCATTATTGCTACCACTATCTTTGAAGTTTTAAACTTGTTCCTTTCTGAAGTCACACTTTATCACCTTCACAGACTTGGCAAAACAGCGTGTAGTCTATTAGTATTTCCTAGCAAAGGATAAAACGTTCACTTTACTTCTGAACTCCATTAAGAAGAACAGAAAACCATACAAAACTTTGTATTTACCCTCTCATAGCAACAAAAGCAGTTTAGAAACCCTGTAACATTTATCTGGTCTGGACCAGGCAGTTAACATCCATGGGTGAAAGTTCTTCACAAAGGATATTTAGAGAAAAACATTTCAAATGAAACTTCACAATAAAATCGGTATTTCATCACACAGATTTTTTTTTATAATAAAACTGTCAAAGCTCACTATGAGTAGAAGCATCTTTGATTCTATTATGTGCAACTCCATGTTCTTTCTACTCAATTTTCTATCAAGTTCAGCTCAGTAAAATGAGAAAACAAAGCATAAGTGTAACTCTAAACAAAACCATAAGGTAACTACTTTCCATCTAGGAAATCATCTAGAAATTCCTTATGGTACAGCTGCATTTTAAGTAAAATAAGACACATTTATATAAACAAAATGAGCATTAAAAAACCCTCAGAAACACTGCAAAAGGATATCGGAATAGAAGTCATGAGTTTTCTTCCAAAATTTGAAACAATGACATGAACAGCATTAGCTGGGGACACAGGGAGACGTTTTAAGTGACAGTTGACTTTTTTTTTTTTAAATTTAATGCAGCTTACTAAAGTTTAGCACTGGAATTCTCTATAATCATAGACAGTCTCTAAATTCTGTGTATCCCGGCTGTAGTATAGAGGTTCCTGCTTTGTTCATGTGTGTGTAGTCATGAATTTCCAGTAAAATACATAGCAATTGACAGAAAACCTCCTCCATTTCTGAAGCTTGTTCATATCGTACATCTAGCTCAGTTATATATGGAGTGGGCACAAAACTAGAATATTTTGATGTTTTGAAACTTGAATTCATTGTACTAAGATTTCAGTCTCAGGACCACTTTACAATCTATTTCCTTTCTGAATTGTTTGGGTTTTTTTAACATCTAAGGTGATATAGACTGTGCTACACATTTTCAAGTCATAGCCTATTTTGCTTTCAATAATAACATCTCATTCCCTTAAATTAATCCCCTAATAGATAAGCAACATCACTCTCGTCCTCTCGTCAATGAAATGAGAATTAGCTTAATCTCAAAAAAAAAAAAAAAGAAAGAAAAAAGGCGAAGAGTAGGAGAGGGAGACGTACCTCTCCATGGTTGAAAAAGAAACACATCACGGTAACAAGGCCTCCCAGACGGCTCCCACTGTGAAGACAACATGAAAAATTAGTACAATAGAATCTCATAATGGTCAATGCTGCTTAAAAAATGTGAAGCAGCACCTATGTACGGGGAAAGCGATCTGCAGTGTACATACAGTATTAAAATACTAGTTAGATAATGTTTATTTCAGAGCAGTCCACTCTTCATATATCAGCTCATTTCTGCAGAAGACCAATTTTAACATAAATAACTCAGAAAATAGTTATTCCGCTCCTCACAAACTTGCGATGAGATCATTACATCTGGTGCTTCATCTGCTGTACCCAGAGCTTGGTCTTGAAAAGTGCCAAACTCTTTTTCTTTTTTTAAACACCAGGCATTATAAATGGAGTACTTCTTCCCCAAAATGCTGAGCAGAAAACTTTAGAATTTGCATGCCCAACCACCTAACAGGATCTTTGTGAATTTTGGTCTGAATCTAAGACTATGCTAGGGTAATAAAATCAAACATGCTCAAAAAACATATTTAGAAATGAATTCATGATGTGGTCAATGCAGGATACAATTTCATTCTTACATGAAATACTGTGATGTTAACACAAGAAAGTTTTTTAACCCCTTGACTTCAGGAATTTTACACATTTCTAAACCAAATTCATCTGTTGAATAATTAGCACCACAGAGTCAACACTAAACCCAAAGATATTACTTATCCCACCTCAAAGAGTAATAGATAAGGTTCCTATTTTTTTTTACTAGATTTTTAATTACTCCTGTGCTGTAACAAAGAATGTTTTTGTGCACACAAGTGTACTACTACTATGAATAACAGAATATACTATTTTTGCTAGTAAACAAAAGTATCAGCCGACTGTTAAGACTCTTTAAAAACAACCAAAAGCAAACATCAGGCCCTCTCAGATCCTTCACCCATCACTAATATACAAGTCAAACAGAATCAGTGAGTTCTGGATACAACATCTGAGGATTAAAGTTACCAACTGAATGCTACAACAATCTCCAGGAATTGTGCGTTCTTGCATATAAAACTCAATGTTTCATTCCATCAGTTCTAAAAGCATCAACACTGACACCCAAAAGGACTAAAAGCACGTACTTAATATTAAAAAATGTTAGTCTGAGAAACAAAGCAAACTAAAAATTTGTAAAAAAACACCCCAAAACAGAAACAAAATTCAAGGTGTAAGCTAAAGGTCAAAACTGTGATAAAACCATCAAGTCTAGAATACAAAGGTCTTAACTGTAGTATGAATGCTTTAGACCTAGCAGCCTCAATAAGGGATTACTGTTTTATCAATCTTTTCTCATGTGGTAAATCTGCAGCACAAAACAGGGAAATGCACCTTCTCAGTATGCTATCCAGAAAGTCAACAGAGCCTGTTTCACAGAGGGTATCACAGTGTTGAGTTAGACTGGTTATCTTCCAACAATGCAGTGCCATCATGTAGGAGATATAGTAGTTAAGCCCTTCTGTGCCAGCACAAAAAAGATAACTTTCTGCTGAAACTCCCATACCACATTACAATTGGTGAAGCACATGCTCTTCAGTTGGAATCTACTTTCCTCATGTTTAATATAGAATAATCAAAATTTAATCAATAATTAGTAATTTGTAAAGAACTGCAGATGACCTGAGCAGCTAACACTTTGGTGGTCAGCTCTGAATAATGGAAGAACTAGCCTTTATACTCTCTATGTACAGTAAGGTGAAGCTTAAAATCCTCTATGGAAATGCTATAATTCTTTGTTGATTATCATGCAAGAAACAAAATATTGAAAAAATACTGCCAGAAGGAGATATGGGAAATTTACTGGTAGTTCCTCAAGGTGCAGTATTTGACAATCAGATGAAGTACTCTGTCCCTTGACTACAAGAACAGAGAGGTGGGGAAGGTTGGCGTGAGGCAGAA
This sequence comes from Podargus strigoides, assembly GCA_028020825.1. Lineage (NCBI taxonomy): Eukaryota > Metazoa > Chordata > Aves > Caprimulgiformes > Podargidae > Podargus > Podargus strigoides. Next base: position 8,267,387 of record CM051623.1, on the reverse strand, counting down.
TCTTACAACTGTATAAAGTACTTAGCATGCAAATGCCACTCCTTTGTCCATTAAAAAAAAAAAAAAGCGGCATGAATTCTCACCATATTGCTTCAGTTACCTTAACAGAGAATGCTCCAGAGCTTGAGACTAACTTGGGTCATACAAGAAAATTCCCAAGTGTATTTGCGTAACAAGAGACCACACACAGAGTGCCAGGGCAGGGACATACTATATCTGGCAATCTTCTAACCTTGTAGGGAAATTGGTTAAGGGAGTTAAACAGCAAAAACTAGTCCTACAACAAAGAAAGAGTCCTACAAAAGCAACTAGCTTTCTGCTAGCTTAACTCTTTGAACACACTCATTATAGAGTACAGTGAGCACAGATGTAAGAACATATGCTAGCATGGAAAATAATGATAAGAAAGTGGTCTTCCACTATCCTATCACCTTCCATCACTACTCAAAGTTGCAAAGAGACTAAAAGCAAATAAAGGTTGAAATAAAACGATTACACATTCTATGAACACACACGGAGACCAAAAAGAAAAACCCCAACAACCTAGAAAAAATTATATAAGCTTGAGATGGTCACTGCTAACAAATTCAGGAATGAAAAGACTGAGAAAATATTAGAGGATGGTGACCCACCATCACATGAGTCAGGCTATGAAAAAGCCTTTCAAAATGCAAAGCAGAAACAAACCAGCTTTATGAAGATGACTTATGCCATTCATAAGATTACCTACTTCAGCATAGCAGAATTGCATTACTCTAGATTCAGTTCTTTTATTTTTTACACCTTATAAAAAAGCCTAAATATTCTGGCTTGCCTAGACTAAAAGAAACCTTGGAACAGCCATAATGGCTAAGCAGTCATCTGGTAGATCTAGTATCCAACTATGAATATTCTTCAGAACAAATAAATAAAAGATCAAAATTCTACCTCCACGAAACTTCATTGTCACTTGTTATTTTTCATAACCCCAGATAGCTAGTGGCTTACACCTTCAAAGAACTAGCATTTATATTCTAGTCATCTTGACATTGTAGATCATTTATATTAAAAACTGGATTATATTAAAAACTGAATTATTATAAATACTTGATAGTTATTTACATTCAACCCAGCCCAAGTCTAAGGAAAGTACTGAGAAATTAAGACCTTATTAATTTTTCAATAGCATTAATATATAAAATGTGGGTTTCCATACACCTCCCTTAAGAATAAAATGACAAGTTAACAATACAAACATTCAAAGTTTATCTACTTCCTCAAAACATGAGACATTAATTTCCTATGTTAAGGAACCCAAACATATTTGCTTTATCCCCACTGTCAGCTCCTGCCCTGCACTATTCTTTATTTGAACTATCAGCACAGGCTTCAGAGAGTAAGAAGAGAACAAAAGGCAGTGAAGCCAGGGAATGAGGGGGAAGAACAATCCCATAGAAGTGAACAGAAAAATATTTCCACTTCTGTTTTTCTGCTGAATGTGAGTCTGTTTTCATATGAAAGTGTATTACAGTTCCTGAAATTTAAGGACAGATACTGAAAACAAATTCATAGAAAATGGGAAGTGTATACATGTCTCCAAAAGAATACATAAAAAATATTTTAGCTTCTCAGTTAAATTAAAATTGAAAGGAATGCAATATGACTCGAGGGAAAACACTGTGAAACTCCAATCTCAGTTAAAGGTATATTGTCATTCAAAATTTGTTTAAAAAATGAGGTACAATGATAATTTTAAGAGCACAAACCTGTCAGAAGCTGTTTAAAACTTGCCTAGCATTTAGTTTTATCCACAACTAGCAATGCAATACCATTTCACTGAAATTTTCCACAACTTTTTCTGGCATCATCATTTATTTTAAGCAACATGCTTCTCTGCGTCTGTTCATTTCTTAGTGACAATGTATATGTAATAAAAGGCACTACTATTGTACAAACAAATAAGCAATATCCCATAAAGATACTTTAGCATTCACATTTGCACATTTAGTATAAAAACTGACAGCCAGTACCAACTAAACAGTCTCAACTGCCTTACCTGAGGTATGTACCATATATGAAGAACAGTGACATCATTAATCCATTCAATAGAAAAATCACAGCAACATAAAAGGAAGCAGGGTCTCCCAACCCTAACAAAAACAACAGTTAACACGTTGTTAAAAACAGAAGAAAGATCATATTGCTTATAAACCACCATACAATCGGTATAATACAGCACACAGCATACCACCTTAATATATCTACAGAAAGAGACAATAACACTGTACTAGTACTCCATATATTCTCACTTCCCATCTCTTGCAGGAGTAAATCCATCTCTAAACATATCATATAAAACACTCTTTGCTTTCTTTTTTTGTTTCATTAGAAACAAAGGGATTTCCCAATATTCAAATCTTTCAGTTTATTCATTCACAGTCACTTCTGCATAAACACTTTTATTGTTCTCTTTCCCTTTATTTCTTTACACACTCCTGGCTCTAATCATTTCAGCAGCACAGCATAAAAAGCCTTATTCATTATAGAGAAGGTAACAAAACTTCATAGTTTCACATATAGAAATGATTATTTGCCATTGCTGAAAATGCAGCAAGACCGTTCTCTAAAGTAAAATGATGATACGCTCACCAAACGTGGCAGTCTCAATACTTGGGTGTTTTTGTTGGCTTGGTTTTGTTTTCACAGGAATGACAAGCTGTATATTTATTCACTGTTTATTGCTTCTGACAAAATTAGAGAAAGTAAATCATCCCAGCTCTGAAGAAAGTTCTTATTGCCATTGTGCAAAGGAAAAACGCTAACTTGTCACCACACAAAGACATTTTAAATGATAAAATGAAACAACTTCACAGGCTACCATCTATCATTCAGCTTTAACCGACTGAGAACATCCCAAAAGTGTTTCTCAGCAAGGTACTTTTATCTCATAATACTTACTTGACAAGTCAATACTTTAAATGTGGAAAATAAAACAAAAAAGAGGCAGCATTCAAGGTTGGTACCAAAATCAAGGGATAAGATTGAAATTCTTATGCTGAATTGTAGGTCACAGGAAGAGGTTTCTTCCCAGCAGAATCATTACACAAGTTTTCTCCAAAAGGCAGCCTTGTAGTTACCTTTTTCCCTTTCCTCCCCACTCCTCAAGTTGTAGTTTGGGGAGGAAATACAGAGGGTAAGTTTTTGAAATGCAGGAATTTGGAATGTATTGGGGATTCTACAGAAGCTACAAAAATTTAATACGTGTACAGTGGCCTCTAATTACATTTAGAGCATTGTATGCTTTATAATAGTCCAACATTATGAAGGCTCAGACTACAACTGTGAAGTTTTGAAGTGCAGTATACGAACTCAACCTAGGTAAGAGAAGCTACCTAATAAGCAAAGCCCACATTCTCATCCCTGGTGTTTTTAAAAGTATCTTTTTTTTTTTTGTGCTTCTCACTTATGTGGTGAACCTGCCAAAAACACAGGGTTAGCCAAAGGAAAGCATGTCAGTGATAAAAGACACAGAAATATTTATTACTTCTGAAATAGGTAAAGCCACAATTACATGCTTCCAGGAAGAAACTAGACTAAAACACAACTTACCCTCACAGCTTTCAACAGGACTAAGCCCTTTTCCTCTGTTTACAGTCCAACACATCTTTGTCGGTACCCCGAGGAAATCCATAACAGCAGTATATATGCGGTACCAGCTGGCGAGGACCACCTAAGTGGAAAACAGGATTTGAAGTTTCTGAAAAGGAACTTCTGAGGTGAGCTCAATGCCCAAGGTAACCTCTCATGACAACTGGCCCTCATCCAGGTTTTTAAACTCGGAATTTATCTCAACTACTTAGCATTTTTGACCATAATTTCCTTAAAGCATCTGACATAGCCCAAGTGTTCATTAGTACACTAAGATTGTGCCTGCTTTAGAACAGAAATAACTTCATGCACCAAACTGCAATATTTGGGAAAAAAAAATAAAAAATAAAAAAACCCAGTATTGTCTGGAAGGTTCCCCACTGAACTACTTTTGTTTATCAGATATTAAAATCTCAGATTTTGTTGACAGAGGACAGTTAGCAGAATTAAATCCATTTAAATCAATTAATTTTTTTTTCTACCTAGCAAGAATATAAATGAATCAAATCTTTAAAATTAGAGTTTTCACTCAGATAAACTTTGATAGGTTAAATTGAAGCATGGATTAGAAAGGGCTTCCAGATGCAATCTAAGACAGCATTTCCATTCTCCATGCAAAGGTCATAACGTTCTTATAACTATCAAATTAAATCTCAACACCTGACACAGAAAACATCAGTATTTTACACACAGCAAATTGACAACTCATCTCACAGCAAAGTCAGTAGTTAACATTACCAAGCTCTTCTGTCAGGATGTAACTGACTTTAGAGAGCTCATAAATGAGTAATGTGGCCATTCCAGTTGAGCTGCTTTGAAAGTTATAACCCAAGGGTTCCCAGACTGAAAATATGTTTCACCACTGCAGTATTAGCTGTCTCAGCCCTGTGTCACAGAAAACATGTACGAGGAGGATGATTCCCTCTTTTCTTTCTCCATACAATTAATAAAACTCTTTACGTCTGTCTTCAAGAAGGTAACACAGGGAATTACACCTTGATCTCTGAGAACGTGATGGAGTAAATCCTCCTGGAAACCATTTCCAAACATGCTAAGGACAAAAAAGGTGACTGGAAGCAGCCAGCATGGATTTACCAAAGGGAAATCATGCCTGCCCAACTTCATCGCCTTCTGAGATGACAGGGGACAGCTGTGGATGCTTTTTTGTAATCTGGTGCCAATTCTGTTCTACGTATTTATTAAGACTAGAGGATGGCACAAGAGAACATCCTCAGTAAGTTTGCACACAATACAAAATTGGAAGGAGTGGCTGATGCTTGTATTGCCATTTGGGGAGGGATCTCAACAGGCTAAAGAAATGGGCCAACAGGAATCTCACCACAGGGAAATGCAAAGTCCTGCGCCACGGGAGGAACACCGCCAAGCACCAGCTCAGACTGGAGCTGACCAGACTAAAAGCAGAAAAGAACCGGTGAGTCCTGGTGGACAATCTGTACTTGAGTCAGTGATAAGCCCTTGTTGTAAAGAAAGCCAAATGTATCCCTGGTTGTATTTCACCAAGACAAGTGAGGTGATCCTTCCCCCCTACTCAGCACAGCTAAGACCATATCTCCAGTACTGAGTCCAGTTCTGGGCTGCCCAAGAGAAGAAGGAAATAGAAGAAAGATGACTGAGACAGACTCTTTTTGGTTGACTAAACAAGAGACAATGAGCCCAAATTGAAATAAAAGAAATTCCACTTATACATAGGAAAAAACTTTTTTACTGAGGGTGGTCAAACACTGGAACAGGTTGCTAAGAGGTGGAGATATTCAAAATGAAACCAGAAATGGCCCCGAGCAACTTGCTCTACTTCACCCTGCTTCGAGCAGTGTTACGACTAGATGATCTTTGGATATCCCTTCCAAACTCAACTGTTCTACGATTCTGTAATTCATTAATTTTTAATACCAGGACTCCAATCATCATGGCTTACTTCACCTGTGGCCTTTACACTCTCACAAGGTAAATCTCATATTTAAAATACAACTACATCTTTCTAGACCAAGAATCCCTGCCTCAATATCCTGTCCTGCAGAATACACTATCCTGAATTGCTGGATGCTTTCTGAACATCCTTGCCTGGCACTTCTGACTGCGCATGTGTGCGTACATGACCCAGGCGCTTGCCCCATCTCCAGATAGGCAACAACAGGACTGGGGAACTAAATCCAAATCTTTCCTCTTTTCACCTCCGTGTGGGTTGTACACTGTCAACAGAATGCACAGGGCAGCACAGACATCTGTATAGCATATTTGTACCACCAGCCCTGAAGCTGACATTACCCTAAGCAGATAAAATGTTCTTGCAGTACCAGTGTTGCACAAAAAAAAAAATTGTATCGATTTATCAACTTAACCTTTTTGCATCACAAGTGCTTCTGTCTGCTGCAGCTGTTACCACACATGAATACTCCCTAGAAAGGTATTAGGTTAGGTACTTCATGCAAAACATTTTTTGCCAAAAGCTACTTCACATGAAACAGTTAACATGGGCATAAAAACGTAAGCAAATCAGCACTACAGAATTGCTAGGTCAATTAGAGCACAATGGCATTTTTGGAATGTCTACTGTCCCATATCAGACGAGGCAGTAAATGCTCAACTTGGAAAACAAAAGACTGGCGCTCAGACCCAGGAGATCTCTGTGGGCAAGGCCAGTGCCTTGCTGTACAAGAACATGTAGAAAAGTCAATCCCTTTTACTAGTTGCTTTTGAGCGAGCACTTTAATGCCAACTACGCAACACTCATCACTCCAACTCAAATTTTCATCATCACTGCCACACACAGAGATATCAACTGTTTTTTAACAATGAACAGCCAGAGAGTAAACTTCACACATTATCTCCCTGCCAGAAATTAACACGTTATCTCCCTGCCACATTGCATCAGGGATCACAGATGAAAACACCACCACAACTACTGGAGCAACCTGACTATGCGGCAAATACCTGGAAAATCAAGACTTCATTGGGACTGTAATACTGTACAACTACAAAGACTGGCTTGCTGCTTTTGACGGACTGTTTTTACTGCTTTATAACATACACAGACAATGTAGTGATTCTTATGGACTAATTTTTTTTTCTTTCTTTTGACATTTTCATGGCTAGTACTGGCTGCACATGTGGGTGAATTGTTCTTCTTAAGGGGTTTAACATCCTGTTTTGTAACTGGATTTTAAGGCTATTTTTGATGCAATTAATTTTGGAATCCTCTAAACAAAAATGTTTTATTAAAATTCAGTCTTACTGCTACTATTACGCTGAAAGAGCTGGAAAGATCCTAGAATATCAAACAGAAAATGAAACATTTTCAGAAAACATGACTGGATACTGCAATATCAGAAGGAAAAATTTCACTGCCCACAAATCCACAAGCACCTTCCTACCACCCAACCCCACCTCAATCATAAGTAAAATTACATAAATTTGCAGAACATGCTTCAAATGTCAAGTTGCAACTACTGGCAATTTTATAGATGTACATATATGCAAACACGATTACTCAAGAAATACACTTTAAATATATATATATATATATATATATTTACAGGAAGGCTAGACATCAAGCAGTAAATGATTGAAAGGAGCAGAGGAGGGCTTTGCATGCCCACACAGGCACAGAAAAGATGAATGAATTCATACCTTATCACCAAGTTCTATGAGCCAGTACGATCCTAGAAAACTCTGAATGAACACACAAGCCTACACATTTTGCACAGTAATCTACCTAATGTTCTTACACAATGCCAGCCACCATATCTGACTGTTCTTGTTTTGATTTCATCAATTTACTTAGTCATCTTTCATACACTAATAATTTTCTAAGAGAAGGTTCATTTGACCAGTTACCTTTGATTTTTGCAAGTCAGACTATAGCTGAAGTCAATAAATCTTTCTCAGCTAAAGATAACTTCATAGTATTCAAATAAGGCACATGTTCCTTATGTTGCATTTCTAGAACTGAACTGCAATATCTTTGGAGTTGAAAAAAAACCCACAAAACCCAATACCACACATACACCCAAAAAAACCCCAAACACTAAAAAAGAAACCATAAACAAAACCCAAAGCAGCAAGAGGTTAACAAAAAGCACTTATCTATAGCATTTAGTTCTTCTAGAGCAAGGAAGAACTACACGCAAGCTGTATAAATACATGCATGCTGAGAACTCTTACACATACAGTTCCTGAAAGCAGCACTGCTCTGACAGAGCAGGAAAAGGAGTACAAATGCTCATACTCAACAATTACAGTCATTATTAGTACTCGGTTCTCCAACAAATAAGTGGTGGCTGACACGCAGAGTTACAGAAATGTGCATTAACCAAAGGAGTTTTCCCTTTGGAAAACATTTGAGACACACTGGCAAAATCATCAGAGGCAGAAAAACAAACATTTCTGTACTTAAAGACATGTTCTTTTCAGTGACAGAAAAGCAGAGTAGGAATGTAATCTAACCAGGTAACAAGTCTAGCATCAAATACGTACAAAACAACAGCAGTGAGCTGTCTAGAGAGAAATTTCTTCTGCAACATGTAAGTAAACTATTACCATTCATGGATTTTAAGGCCACAGTGAACTGTGATGATTCATCAGTTCATTGTCCTACACAAAATGCAAGTCAAACTAACCTCTCAGTACCTGTGTCACTGCTGACATTATTGTCACATAATACTGATACTTCATATGTAATATTTCCTGAAGTACATGATGGCAGCAACTTATTTGTTGTCAATGAAAAGACCAAAAGAAGATAAGTAGAATCACAGAACAGCCTTGGTTGGAAAAGACCTCTAAGATCATCAAGTCCAACCATTAACCCAGCACTGCCAAGTCACCACTACCCCATGTCCCTCAGCACCTCATCTACACGGCTCTGAAATCCCTCCAGGGATGGGGACTCCACCACTGCCACCAAGTAATATAGAAATGGATTGAAAATGTCAGGGCATGAAATACTAAGATTTGGAGAGTATTCACATTTGATTGGACATTTGAAATCTGAGAATTGATGGCAATGTATGAAGAAACTTTCTCATTTTAAATCTGGAACTAAAATATAGTATTTAAGTAACACTTCACTAGTCACTATACCTTCACAACCACATTTTCCAGAGTAACATTTCTTACAAATTTGCAGTCAAAGTTAAAGACAAAGATCTATCAGAAGGTATTTTTTAAAAACATAGCTCACCTCTGGGTAAAGATTGAACCTTTGCAAGGTGTTAATCACTAAAGGATATTCAGTTAGTCTGTCATTCATAATTGTCCATACTCCATTCCAAAACGACGGTGCCTCAATAATGATCTTGAAGTAGGAATAATAAAGACCCTGCAGGAGAGCAGAATCGTTATTTACAATTAAAAAGGTAACTTCTGCTTCACGAACTGTCATATACAAGCTTCATTTTTAAATCAAATTTTGTAACATAACAAATAGGACAAAATGATTCAAAATAACTATCCAGTTTTTCTCTTCTATTAATCACTGAAACATACAATGTAGGTTTCCTTCCACAATTGCTAATTGAAAAAAAAAAAAAAATCTTTTTTAAAAAATGCATAACAAGACTAATTTAAAATATGCTACAAAATATTTGTAGTTTTTTTAATTTAGGTCCTATAGAATCACATTTTTAAACTATATTTTAAGTGAACTGTGAAGAGATACATTCATAGGGATAAGCCACAAGATGCACAAATGCTCTGCATGTAAGAGTGCAATGCATTTGAGTTGCAAGATATCAATATATTTACTTATCCAGAAGGTATTAAGAAATTTTGGAAAGCCCACAATCACAAGATTACAGACAGAAGGTTTCCAATCACTGAATTTTTATTGAAAACTAATCTAACCATTTCCGTGCGAAAAGCCATTTCTCTTTCCAGCGTTGACAGGTGAGAAAAATGACGGTCATTCTCAAAAAGAGTTGTTATGTGACACCTGTTAAAAAATAATAATAGTTAAAACTGAATAGAGTTTTAGAACACGTACTAAGTCCTACATACCAAGGAACAGTTGGTAAAACACTCAATGAAGACCCAAACTGCTATTTACTCGTGTATTATACAAACATTCTCCTCCATTCAGTCTATTTTAAATGGAAAAAAATATTAATCCATAGAGCATTTAGTAAATTCTATTATGGAATTAGCTGTAATACTCTATTACATTTTAATTTAAGTGCAAACACTTAAGGATCAAAAGTTTAAAGCTATTAACTCTATCAAGTCTACATACTAAGAAAGAAGATTCAACTATCTGACAAATGAAAAGAATCACAGATTAAAAACTGGTGAAAATTATGATGTATATAGAAGTAATATATGTTTTTTCCACCAAAATCTTCCCTGACTTGTATTCTTGTATTTAACACAGTTATTTGCCATTATATATAGTTGCACTTTCTTTTATATATACTTTTGATGGTAAGCGCATCTATGGGGGTTCAGGGGAGAAAATGCAAAATAATTTTAGAGGCAAAACTTGCAATTTCCAAGAGGAGCTTCATCTCCAGAAAGGACGGGAAAAGAAAGAAACAGAGCAGTGCACACGACTCTGCTTTTGAATAGGAATTTGCAAGAAACAAACTACTAAAAATCAATAGTTCTTTTTTAGCTAGGAAACAAAAACAGAGTGGCAGAAGCTGTTACTTTTTATCTCTGCAAAAGCAGCTGGTGAAAATCACTACAGACGCCATTCTATTTCAAGTCTATACTACAAAAAGGAAGGGTAAGGATTAGGATGGAACCTGAAACACAAGGATTAGGCTGACAAAAAGTAGTCGAAAGGCCATTCTACTGCACACAAAGAAAACACTGGCCAGACTTCTCTGAAGAGGTTAGAGAAAACGTGATGCAAAACCAAAAAATTAAAGCAGAATCTAAATAAGCAGAATGCAGGAAAACAGGCTTAAGAAGCCTTTCAGGTCAGCTTCACAAGAACAGAATTACTCATCTTAGAGAGCAATTGGGTTTTGAGAGGAAAGAGCTAAATATTAATTATCACAATAGTTTGCCAAATTAGAAGTCAAAAGGATATTTTTATTTTAAAATATCATATTACTCTCAAGCAATAAATTTAACCTTACCAATGTAGGGCTCCTGCAAAAGCAGCTGTAAAGGAAACAGAAGGAGTCAAGTTACTCAAATGTGTAAATCACTGAACATGAAATCATGTTCCTTAAAGTAATTACAGTACTACTTCAGAGATGCATAGAAGGTACTCAGACTCCAGAGGAAGAGAAGAATAGGAGCATCCGAATTAATTTTTATGGCCAGCTCTCTGAAAATCTGAAGTTATGCTGACTATGCATTTGGCAATAGGCAACGTTCCCACCTACATCCTGCATCACACAAGTTGATCCATCAGCTACCAATGACAAAACTGAATTATAAGCATTTTTTGTCAATAAGAATATTTTTAACATTTTAAGATACCTACTGTGACTGTTCACTCAATTCCTGCAGAGATTTTGACTAACACACAGCACGTGCTAAGGCCTGAAGTATGCCAAGAGCAGCATTAGGCCAAAGCAAGGGCACGACATGGGCAGGACTGGGTGGCCAGAACAGGCTGAAGGTCAGCAGCCAGTATCACCTGCAGCTTGCTATCTCCTGCAGCCATAATCCTCACACACTGATCGGCAACTTCTTTAGAATCTGCTAACTAGTGGAAATGGTACAGACCAAACTTCCAAGCTAGAAGGTATAAATACATCATCTCACCCCAAATGTTTTTGATGCAGACCCAGCAGCAGCTGGACTGCTGAGGTTTTCATGCTTCCCAGTGTGATACAGGGGACACCTGCACCATGATGGAAGAGAAAGGGTGAGCACTCCCACCATCAGCTAGGTAATTATTTTGCTCACAGGTGCACAAGTTAAATGTTACAAGTTATGAGTTGTGAATTAGAGTGTGAAACCTCATGCTTTAAGTGACAAGTTCGTGAATTGCCATGTTAGACTAATCTGTACAAAATAGACTGAGCCCTTGTTTGTTTTCTTTCCTTATGAAGACATAAAATAAAGCTTAATTTACAGAGTACATTGTCCTGTAAATCTGAGAGACCCAAATGGACCGTGACAACTAACACAAATCTAATTGAGATTATAACTGCTAAAAAAGGTAGACTCTGCACTCCTGGTCCACTCAGAGACCATCAGCACCACTGCCCTGTAGGTACAGAACAAGGAAGGCAACCTGAGGGACAATGAGAAAAGACAAATGATGATAAAGTGGTGGGTAAACTGTTTAGGTCTCCAACTTCTTGAGCATGACAAGATCCACCGAGAGCAGAAGCCGCTCCATATTACTTGGGCAGCATCCATAACGCATCCAGAGCTCACCCTAGAAGCAAACCCAGCATGAGTGAGGGATAAAGGGTAGGATTTAAAAGAACCATGGTGCTCCTTCTAGACTGAAGGTGTGTCTTGGTTGCTCTGTAGGCACATAGTGGCGCTCTGCCGTACAAAGGTCAGGCAGACTGGTTGCCTTCAGTCCAAGAAAATCTTTGTAGTTAACGAAGAACCCTCTTATTCACATGGGCTATACGGAGCAGAGAGAAAAAGAGCAGGACAGCCACCCTCCCTGCCAACACCCAGCAAGAGCCAGAAAGGTGCTGAGCCCTGCATCCCTGTCCAGGGTGCTAATCCGCTTACACGCACCCGGGCACAGCCCTCACCTCTGTGACCACACGGAATGGGCCCAGCTGCTTGCACATAGGTAAAACATACAACAAATGCCCACACACTGATGCAGAATATAGTCAGAGAGTTAGTGAATGCGCACGCGTTCAGACTGCATGTTACATGTGTATGGTGGTCTGTTTCTGGAAAGTAGCAGGGATGACAGAAAGAAAAACACCTCTGCAAAATAGCTAAATTTATGTGGAAAGAGGAGTAGACTGAGTGTACACTTCATGCCCTAGTATATATTCCCAAACCATATGCTCCTCCAACACAGAGCCTGGAAGTGCTGCTGCTGGCAGTACTCGTTATCATTGTCACCACAACGCTGCTGCTGGCAGTACTTGTTATCATTGCCAGCACAGGTCATAACCCAACAAACTACCTTTATGAATCTCGATTTTAATATTAAAGTTTTGTACACAAAGACGTGTGAGGTGAAACTGGGTAAGACAGAAAAAAAGAGAATTACCTAAGGGGGAAAAAAAAATAATTTTAAACTACCTGCCTGTACAATTTAACATTTACCTCAAGTCACACGCTTCACATAGTAGTTGAGGTTCTACAATACCACACAAACTTCCTTAAGAGTTTTTCAGCTCTCCTTCAGTCACTGAAGTAATTTTCTCAAAGTGAAGTCTGAATTTCAGTTAGAAAATGAGGACCACAAGCAGTCAATTAAAACTTTACGCTTTTATATATACTTTCCAGGAAAAAAAGGTTCACATTAAGTGGAATTTAATGTCTTAGGAAAGTTTCAGGAGCTTTTTTTTTTTTTTTTTACTGCAAAATTCTTTTTCAGAAAAGCAGATACAGATATGATATGGAATTCCAGGTGCGCACATTATCAGCTACACAGCAAACCATATTCCATAAACAAACACTTCTTGCAGTAATTGTATGGAAAGAAACAGAGCAGTCCATGCCTTTCCTAGTTATTACTTATTGAGTCACACATTTGCACAAGGCATTATTTCATTTCTCAGCAACATCTCTAAGGTTCCCAAAAAAATTAGATGCTGAAATACATTTACAGATATACACACTCCAATTATAAAAAAAAATATCAATTTTAAGGCACGCTACACGTTAGGTAAGAATATACAGTTTAAGTCAAAATAAATACACATTAGCTACTAGTACTATTCATGATCTCAAATTTACGTGGTTCCAAGTAAGCCAAATATGCAATATTTTATTGCTGCAAATAAATTACCTATTAATATGAAAATTACATTTCAGATTTGAACATACCACTTATTTCATAGAGAAAACAATGTATTTAAATCTGATTCTTCCCTTCAGTAAATATTTTATTTAAAGTCAATGCATTAGGTGCAATACATTCACAGTTATTTTGGAGAAATTTATGTACATTTTTATAAAAACTTCACAATATCACTCTATTGTAAGTATAAAAGGAAAATGAAGACCTTCTATAATCACACAGCAATTCATGTAATTACCCACATTTCAAGAGACAATGCACTTAATTCCACTATGAGTCCAAATCGACATTTTTCAACAGACTGCATCCAGACTTACATTAAGCTAGTTTCTCATTGAAAACATGAAGACCAGCTCTCTTAAAGTACTGTCCTTTGATCCCATTAATGTCCTTACTGGGGAGGGAATGAAGGAGAGGACAGGAGAGAAATACTAGAGTCCTAATGCTACACAGACTTACACAGCTACTATGTATTTGAACTTGCAGATGCCATTTTCTCACCCAACCTAAGAAACCCTAAAAGCAAGGCATATGATCAGATTTTTGCAGACTACATAAAATCTGATGGTTTATCCTTCAGATTGCCTATTTTTGCCTGTGTTCTAAGAAAAGCAATGTGAATGGCATATAAAAAGCATTCTAATTCTGGAAATTAAATACTGAAAAATAAAGCCATAACATACAGAACTCATTACCAAGAGAATAACAAATGCTGAGATCCTGTTGTATTACAGGATGTGAAACATACCAGAAACTGATTGATACTTTACAAGTGTCCCCAAAGTGACTAGGTAGGAATACAGCAGAACTGGGAACAATGAGGAACCTGCAAGCATCGACGACTACTGCAGCTTAGTCAAGATGTTTCACTGTCAGATTCTGTGCAATCTAGAAAGGATGTCTTCAAGAATAAAGCCTCAATTCAATAGTAATTTAAAAAACAAAACAAACAAGCAAAGATAGAGCAAAGGTCGAGTAAGAATGTCCTTGAAAATCTAACAACTTTATTGTTCCATGTAAATTGTAGATAATTTTTAAGAGAAAAAAAATCCACACCCTATAACAAAACCACCTCCAACTGTGGGAACCTCTGTTTTTTAAAATCAGGATCTTAAAGCTTAAGCAAAACAACAAAAATTCAAATGCCGCTAAAATTAACCAAAACCCATCATTTCACTTTTAGCATATGTACATTCTTTGCTACTGCAAATACTGTATGTTATTATATGCTTTCCTATTAAGTGTTTACTCCTATTAAAAATATAAATAGCTCCCTGAAATACTTAACTGGTTATCTGGGTTTCACAGCCAAATTCCAGAAATTATAAAGCTTTCTACTTAACCTGCTCTCAAATTTCAAAGGAAAGGATTTTTCAATTTTGAGCATCAGTTTAACATTTCCAAGTCATTTAAGTAGCTGCTAGTCTAGGAAACGCTGAACAAACAGAGGTAAGCAAAGCAATTCAGGAACAGTTTATTCATCAATTAGTTTGTAAGCTAAGGGTTATTTCCCTGCTGCTTCTTTGCAACGTTGTTCATCAAACTGAAGAAACTCCCTTTGGCAACAAGGACTACTGGTGGTGTGATTAATAGTACCAGCATCCTTGGAATACCCTGACAGGCTTTTAATACAATACCTTTAAGAGTATATTTAATTGCGCACCTGACAAATATGCTATTATTTAACGCTTGTTAACTTTAGGAATGCATTTCTGATTTAATTTCGCAAATAATTTAGGTGCTATTTTCCGAGATTTTGGCCATTTTATTTAGTTGAAAATATTCCCAAAGATAATAACACCTGAATTTACATCCCCTACAGTTGTATGCTCTTCCACCTGTAATCCTTCTAAAATAAACTGGTTTGATTACATTTCTTAGTAAGAGTTGTGTTGTTTTTTTTCCCTAGGAATTAATGACTGGATAGGACAGAACCACAAATATCTGGATAACTATTTTCCTACAAAGGTTCTGATATCACATCAACTGCTACAATAACAGTGCTACGAAAGTTACCAGGTAGGAAGTTATTTCCTGTCCATTTTCAATATAAGCTATGGGTTGGTTTTTTTTCAAGTTATATTTCCAAATTATTTTGATATAGTTCACAATTCCAGAAAAAGAAAGGTAAGAGAACAGCATTTTCCCCTGATGTATTCCTTCTACTCACCCAGAAGGAAAGTGAGCCATATCTTGCTGTCGGCTTTTACGACAAAGGCCTTTCTGTCGTCAACAAACACTGCCAAAAGAAAACAAGCGTTTTAAGCACCAATTAAGAATCGCCGCTGTGAAAGGAAATCTGTTCCAACTCTGCAGCGTTACTTTTCAGTAAAAACCCTCGACTTCAGAACTGCCGAAAGCAACCCCATGCAGCGGGCTGGTGACTGCACACAACAGCGTTACACACCGCAGACAATTAAGGCGACTACACACACCGGGCTTTTAATTCCTGAACTAAGCGCTACAAAACAACCCGTCCGAAGAGGATTTGCTCAAACAGAGTCAGACTTTGAGAGAAGCAGCAGCCCCGCATCCCTCAGCCAAGCGTTAGCACGGGAGGAGCCGGCGGTGGAGCCCCGCGGGCAGAGCTGGGGCACCGCCACACCGAACCCCCCGGGAGACCCCGTGAGGCCACAGGAGTGCCCGCTGCCCCCCGCCCCATCACCGCCTTCCCGGGGAGGGGTGTCCCGGCGCTCCCCGTCCCCGGGGTGAGGGCAGCTGTGGCGCCGTGCCGGACAAGTCTCCGCGCACCGGGAAAGGGAGCCCCGTCCCGCTCCCCGTCCCCCCCCAGCCGCACGGAGCTGAGGGCGCGGGAGCGGCACAGGATTCGGGGCAGGGGGCGGCTCCCGCCCGTCGCCCCCCGCCTCACCTCGCAGCCGGTCTCTGCAGACGCGCAGGAGCCGGAGGGGCCCGCGGCCCAGCACCTCCCGCTCCCCCTCGGCCGCAGTCCCCTCCCTGCAGGGTCTCTGGGGGTCGCTCCTGGCCCCCCGCCGGCCGCCGCCTCCCTTCCGCATGGCGCGGGCCCCGCCGGGCACCTGCCTGCCGGGGGAGGGCGGCGGGCGCCCGCGGCCGCTCCTGGGGCTGGCGCCCGGCGAGTGGTGCTGCTGCTGCTGCCCGGGCTTGAGCGGCGGCGACTCTTTGTTCCTGCCTCGGGTCGGGACGACCATCTCCGCATAGTCCCCGCCGGGGCCGGGGTGCCGCGCCGGAGAGGAAGGGACGGGAGGGGGGCGGTCCTCACCGAGGAGGTTCCCCCACCCCCGGGGCAGGGCCTGGAGGCCACGGGGCGGAGACAGAGCCGGCGGGCTCGTGGTAACGGGGCGAGGGGGCGGCCGGTCACTACTCCGCCGGGCTGCGCCGCCGCTGCCGCCCGCTCCGCCCGCTTGGCCACGTGGGGGCGGGGGCGGCGCTCCCCGGCGGGGCGGGGCACGGCTCGCGGCACACCCCCCCACACCCCCCCGCTCCGCCCCGCACGCACGCGCCGCCCCGCGGAGCCGTTCCTGCCGCCCCGCACGTGCTGCCTGCCCCGCGCGCGCTGCTCCCGCCGCAGGGCGCGCTCAGAGGAGGCGGGCGCGGGGCTCTTCCCGCTCAGCTCCCCCTGAGGCACGGCCCCCGCGCTGCCGCCGCCGCCTCCTGTTCCTCTCCCTGTCTTCCTTCCTCTGTCGCCGCTCGCCCTGGCCTTTCCCGGGCCCGCTCTGAGCCCTTCAGCTGCTTTGCAAGGCGTCGCCTCGGTTAAACAGAGCCCACCCCAGAGCGACGGGAGAGCTCTGCAGCGCTCCCACCCTCAAATCCCCCAAACGTTGACTGCCAGAAGGGGCCCAGGGCCACCAGCAACGCGCCACTCCAGTCAAAAACATCTGTCTGGGGTCAGAGGTTGAAGGTTCTGTGTAACGTGGACCCCTCAGAGCTGAAACATCTCATGACTTTCCAGAGCAGCCATCTTCAGCACCTCACAGCAGCAGTCACTGGAACTGCTGCTCTGCTGAGGGTGGTGAATATACAACACAACTCGAACAAGTCCCAGATACTGCAAAACTGTCTTTCCTCCTCAAAGCTCAGCACAGAACAGAGGTCAGACAGTAACTCATCCAATAGGGGTGTATTAATTGAGTTACCGCATTATCATGTTGATTAAATATAGCAGAGTATAACCTCTTCATTAACAACGACCTCTCCCAGTGGATCCATTTCACTCTTCCCTCTCTGTTCCTGTCTTATTTGTTTCCCTTGGAAGTTCTTTCTTCACCATACATACTCCTCCGCCTCCCAGGTGCTCTCCATGGCTGTCTTCAGGCTTTTCTTTGGCCCTGCTCACTCCCCATTTCGATGTGTTTCTGCTCCCAAGTTTTCCATGTTTGAGTTTTCCTGGCCTCATCTTTCCACTGAACTATTCGCTTGTTTTTCCTGGCCTTTCCACCGACATAACACACGTGTGACTCTCTCTAAAGTGTTTACAACTTCCATTCTTTATTTTATTATCACCCCCTTTTCCTAATTATTTTTATGACTCCTGTCCTGCGAAACACAAGGTCTGAGCCTTATGCCGCAAATCCCATGTTAGGGTAGTATTTAAAAAATACAATTAATAAATATATAGTCAGCATATCATTAGTGCTGTCTCCTGAGCACACCTGCCCTTCTTCCAGTGTGAACTACCTGTAGCAGTTCCACATTTCAAGAAACATTTAACTGTGCTTATTATGTACCGAATATATATGAAAGCATAGAAGTAACACCGTTTGAATGTTTGAAGACTACATACTTTTTTCCTACCTGCTTTCCAAGAGAGAAAGTTCCACAATCTGCACTTTTTCATATCTGATTTTAATCATGCAGCCTTGTCATAAATTTAGTAACCAAAGGAGTCTATTGTTGCTGGCTGAGCGATTGAAACGTACAGGCTCCAGGTAATTAGGAGTTCTGCGTGTAACCAGCATAGAAAGAGAGTAATACGATACGTTCTACTGATTTTTTACTCATAAAACCTATTTTTACATTTTTTGCCAAAATCAATAGTGTCAGGGAACACTTAGGAACTCGAAAGTGTCTACGTTTAGCCAGTACTTAGAACAACTGCTATGGTTTAGCCCTACCACCCGATGTTCCCTCCCCAGTTGAGAAAGAGATTTGGGGAAAAAAAGGCAGAAGGCCCGTGAGTTGAAGTAGCAACAGATTTAATGAAATAACAAAACTAATACAATCACCAACATAAAGTATAGAAGGTTCTACTCACCCTGGTCCTTAAGATCAACAGCAGAAGCAGAAGGCCAAGAGGGAGGAGCTCCAGCAAAAAGAACTCCACCCTCAGTGAGCTCCCTCCTTTTCTAATGACCATGATGAGGTGGTGTGGGATACACCTGTGAGTCAGCTGCCTTGAGTGGATCTCCCAGTTGGCTCGAGGCTACTCATGGCTGCCTGCATGGCTGGGCCATGGGGCTGTGCCTGGGGAACCAGGACAGAAGGGTTGAGATTATTAAGGTTCAAATGATTGCTGTGGGGTGGCCCAACCAATGAGATGAACTAAGCCTGCTCCAGCCTCCAGCAAACCCTTTAGGCTGTTTTCTTTTAGTAAAACTCTTCAGGCAATTTATTTCAAAAAGGTATCACCCGCAGAACCTGATTACAAAGGCAGGTACTGCTAAGCTAAAGAATTCTAAACATTTTGAAAGTTATTATAAGATTGCAGAGACCGAACATCACATTCTTAAACGTAAAGGTGCCCATATTCAGCAACTATGAATTGTTAAAGAAAACCATCAACGCTGCTTCAAAAGAGCTGCAGTAAAGCAGTACACCTCTAAAAATAAAATGACACTTGCTTCAGTCTGTAAGAGACACAAGTAAGAAATAAACCTTGGGTTTATGTCATCACAGGAGTTGCCTGTTTTTCCAGAAGTGCTATGTTTATTTCCAACATTGTGTTTCATACAGAGAAGCTCTTTACTGGTCCTGCACATCACAGCAAAAGGAATGATCCTGCAAAGGCAGCACACACCTTGCTGTTTGTAACAAAAAGGGAGGGGAGGAAATGTAGTACTGTTGAAAATCAATCAAATTGACTTTCAGCTCTTGGTGCTGAAGTATATATACTAGGCCATAGGAGAAACATCATCTTAACCAGCTTATCCTAACTCCTTTTGTCCAGGGACAGCAAAATCCTTAAGATGTTGGTCCACGGTTTTCTGCTGTCCTCGGCCAAAGCACATCCTGGGACGCAACATTCCTGTTTCTGGTAGGTCTTCCCTATCTCTGTGACCACACGTTTTCCATGATCACGGGACTGTCTCTTCATGTCTCCAAATCACTCTGCCAGATATCAGCAACCTCTGGATGCTGAGTTGGATGGTGGTTGTGACACACTGTCAATGGAGATAACTCACAGTCCTCAGGTATCAGGCCTTGCAAGTGAAACACATCACCTGGGCAGTTCCTATATATTCTCTAGCAGCGTTCATTCCTCAGGACACTGGACACGCACACCTTATCACCTAATAGTCCAGAGCTTGCTTTCTTTTCCTCCACCCATTCTCCTCTTCTATACTGTTTCTTGCCACCAGTTCTCTCACTCTTCCTCTTGCCTCAAGTGAGACCTTCACTTTCCAGCTTATTATCAATACTAACCCTGTCTCTCTCCCAAGGTGATCTGAATAAGAGTGCCTGTAGAGAATTTCCTTTCTGTAGTAATGTTTCTTGTACTGCTCTGCTTTGTCCCAGTGCCACTGCCTCAGAGCATATTCTGCAGATTTTATGGCAAGACTGCCATTGCCACCTACCACAGGGCTTTGCTTCTGCGAAGTTGGGTAGATCCCCCACATTTTCACACATTCAGCAGCAGACTTAATAATAGCAGGACTGCATTGTAGCAAGTTAGGGAACTTCAGGCTCCTTTTCCTTGATTTATTTAATCCAAGGTTAGCATGCAATGAAGGCATAATATGGAAAACACGTCTCTTTGGCAAACAATTGTGTGTCTGCTGCCTGGTTAGATGTACTCAACCTAGCATTAAACTAGCCATTTGAGTGCTGACAGCAACATAGATGCTGCAATGTGGAACTCAGGTAACTAGCAAGGCAGTTAGAGCATTTTGAGCTCCATACCATATGGCAATATCTGATTTAACTCATTATTGATCCTACTTGAGCATCAGTCACAGAACAGATGATTTTTTTACCTAAGGAAATATCTTTATGAGAACAGAAATAGTCAGGACCTCTTCTTATGAAGACCAGGCTGAATAGGAGAGCAGAAGGCTAAGGAGTCTCTTAAGGCAGAAGTAAAGAAGCAAGATTGCCCTTGTACATGGAGGAATCTGCCCGGAAAAAAACAGCAGAATATAGTGACACACCAGTTACAGAGTGTACCTTGTCCTATTTAACAGCTCTGTGGGGCCAACTCTTTTTCTACAGGATATGAATATCCCCCTTTGAGTTAACTCCTTTAAACATTCATTACCTGTATCCTGTAGAGGGAAAAATATGCCCCTGGTGGGTTGGTAATACAGCAATCTGATCTCTGCTTGCACACCTCTGTTCACATCTGTCTTCTCTCACTTTTAAAATTGCAGTTGCATTTTAAGTATATATATATATATATATATATAACTCTGTATAGAACTGGAACATCTATGTCTGTATGGCTAACTTATCATAAAAGCAAAAGCTTGTTTCTACTACAAACAAATGAGAACAATTTGCCCAGCTTGCCTACCCTGGCAACAAATAAAAAAAAAATCACATTTTTAGAACAAGAGGTCCTGAAGACCCTTCTTGCTTTGATACAGAAATTACCTCCTTCATTTCTATAAAAATGCTTGTAAGTCTCAAACTGCCTGCTGCCAGAATAACACTGAAGAACATTAGTGACTCAGAAAACCCAATTACTCTCCACAAGACCTTTTCTGATTCCGTGGCTTTCAGTTTCCAGTACCATTTTCATGCTACCTTAAATGCCTCCCTGCAGCTCTGGGCCGGGGGCGGGGGGGGGGAAAGGGGAAGTTAAAGAAAAAAGAACAAGAAATACTATAAATATCGGGGAAAAAAATAAGCTACTCTGGGATCCTCATAGGTCTCACATACCTCCAGTTACCTTTCCTTCCTTGTGGCAGACAGAATGATCTAAACAGCACAGCCGTCTGCTTGCCCTGTTGAGCAGCTGATTTGGGAGGTTTGCCAGTGCCCTTTCTTATAACATGGAGTGTGATGATCTCCTCCCAGCTGGGGCCTAGAATGTTTCTGTAATTCTTCACTGTTCCGAGGACTTTTAGCTCCTCTGCATGATATAATCTCCTTACAGCTTTCAAAATGAATCTCTCTTGCTGAACACTCCACGTTCTCACTGCACGGCATTTGGCCACAGCAAGTAGTCATGCTAATTTGGCATAGATGCCACGCTTCACAGCCACAGCAACTGCATCTCGTTAACCTTCTATTTGGAGGCCCAAATTATAGAGTAAGTTATCTGAGGACCAGAGAACTCACTACTACATGCAGAAGTGATGGATCCAGCTTTTCCGAACCTGATTTACCAGCCATTGTGATTTGGCTTCAGTTTTTGGCGAGTCAGTGTTTATCTGGTGTGTCTCTAAGTAGCTGCTGCCAAAAGATGCATCAGAGAAGACGGAGGAAACAGCTTGCAGCGACAAGCAGAAGCTAAGTGACAACAACAGAACAGGAGCATAGGAACATGGGCTGAGCTATTACTATATTTCACGGCAGATGCCCTCTATGCGAGACTGAGAATATGGACACCATTTATGGTGGAAATACAGGAAGGCCAGCAATGGACTTGAAACAGAAACATGAGAAGAGCAGTGATCTGGAAGTGCTCACAGAATAGCTTTTCGGTTAACAACTGGCAGAGCAGCCAGATGTGAGAAACAGTAGGGCTCCTGAAATATGTTGCCATATCAGAGTCAGGAAATCTACGCTGCCGAAGATTTCCTGGCAAATCTACTTTGGCAAGAGAGCGAGAGAAGCTTGTGGACCACTGTGAAATACTTACAGACAGCTGTATCAGAAACAGTGGCAGAGTATAATTTTGCCTGTTGAGATGGTAGCAAGTTTATTTATATTTTACCCTTTGCTTACCTTGATATTCATATCAGAGGGGATTCCAGTATATCCTTTACTGCCCTGGTTAGTGAAGGCAGAGAAAAGATAGATTAATTACCCACAGACAGTGACAGAAAGTACCTTTGGCAAACTAACCAAATGGCAGACCAGACCAAAGGCAAGGACAAACAAAGCCAGGACTTGGGAACATTGTTTGCTTCCTGTATATGACTGAGAAAAGGTTCTAGAGACCTTATCAAGAGAAAAAAGACAGTGATGTTGAGGCTACAAATCCTTTAATTTATACCCACACAAGGCTAAAAATGTAATACAAATTTTACACACAAAACTTTTGAAAATCCCATATAGAATCCTTCCTGGTCTCTAAGAGCATCCATTAGTCTTTCTTATCTCTTTCCTCACCTTTTAAACTTTCTGATAACCTGTCTGAAATCATGGTCCTAACTATTTGTGTGCTTCTGTTGTACGTTCTGAGACCTTATTGATAGCAACGCCCAAATCAGGCTTTAAAGACTCGGTCTCCAAAACATTAAGATGTGCCACAGTGTCAAACAACTTGATGGCATTCATCCCTTTCTTTCAGTTTTCCATGTGGAAATATAATTTATTTTAAGAATCTGGTCTCAACCTACCACGAAACAAGTAGTGCTGCTCCCTCTCAGTTGGAATGAGGAGTTTGCCTGTGTCCCATCAGCTGTGCTGACAAGAAGGTACAAGGGCCCAGTTTGGAGCTTATTTTTGAGGCCACACTGCCCTCTACTGTCTAAGGCATCCTCTTCTGCATCACCTTGGGTAAAAAAAACATGCCCAGTGTTTATATATAATCACTAAAATACTCACTAAAATAATCACTAAAAAGAGTTTTGTTTTGGTTTTTTTTTCCAGAATTAACACATTCATTTCTGTTTCAAGATACACTCTCACCTAGCCGGCCAAATCTGGGTTGTTTGGTTGGACAGAAAACAGGTTGGTCAGGGCATAGTAATTTCTTGCTGAGTATAAGGCCACTTTGTCAGAGTTGCTGTTAATTTGTATTAAACTCTGATCTACGCAGAGCTTGAATCACAGTTGACTTGTGAATGTTGAGTAATTCCACATAAGGAAGCGCTCTGACATATGCGCGAAGTAAGAACAACCAGGCCTGTGTTTCAAGTACGGTTTGTAAATACATCTGCCACAGATTTGTATTGCTCCTGGTGATCATTCCAACTGCAATCACAAGTCACCTATTACATATGGAAACGATCTTTACAAATTCCTCTCCTGTTTGTGTTTGCCTTCCCCATCTCTCCTCATGCATGATGTGGGGTACTGTAGGTGGTTTCACTCTCCTGTGAGTGTCCTCGAGCACCAACATACCATCTGGCAAGTGAGCCTGTGACCATCCCTGCCCTCCCACCAGCTCATCTCTCGCAAGTAACCACAGACTCCTTGTGACACTCCCTCTCTCACCCCAAAGCCCCATTTACCTTCACATGAGACATGGGCTGCTCTGCTCACCCTACCCCTGCTATTAGAAAATCCTACTTATGATTTTAGCAAAGAGAATTAAAATAAAAAGAAGCATCTATAGCCACTGGAACATATATACACTGGAACAGGCTTCCTAAAGAGGTGGTCAATGCCCCGTGCCTGTCAGTGTTTAAGAGGCTTTTGGACAATGCTCTCAACAATATACTTTAACTTCTGGTCAGGCAGTTGGACTAGATGATCATTAGAAGTCTCTTCCAACTGAAATGTTCTGTTCTGTTCTATTCTATTCTATTCTATTGTGTTCTAATTAGTCAACAAAAATCCCTAGCCTGTCCCACTTCTTAAGAAGCATGTGGCATGTAGCACTGAAGGAGTAATCGGGAGCCAGTGGGACACGTCTTTTTAAAATACACTGTTTCATATTCTGAATTTTTTAGCTTGATGGACCAACTCATTATGCTCCAAGAACAGCAGCTGGCTTATTGTTTCATGAGGCAGGTGCAACCACTCCAGCTCCTCAAGGTGCTACAACTTGTTTCCCAGGAAGGGATCTTGTAGATTGATTCCCCATAGCATGACACGTAGGAGTTCAGAGGATATTCCTTCCTGGGAGATTACAATGATGATATATATCAATGTGTATCTTGATGATGGACTGAAGCCTGAATATAAAACAGCATTCATTTTCTCTTGTTAGCCTGATAGCAAAATGACGAGAGTTTACTAAACAATGCACTTTCAAGCTTATACATATTCATCTAAGTGTGTGTGTTTGCATGCATGTATGTATAAAAAATATCTACAAAATACTAGAAATCAATCAGCACTGCTGGGCATGGAAAGCATATTTCAAATGTAGCAGACATACTTGTCTTTATCTAGCTATTTTTGCCATGCAGCTGCCACATCACAAAGTCACAGATAATTACACTGATACTGAGTAGAGCTGAGGCTCCAGAATGAGCCCCAGGGCTGCACTTCAAGAAAACTGTGGCCCACTTGTAATCCTGGGTTTCTCTGAAGAAATATGTCACAGGAAGAATGCTTTTAAAACTACCACTTAATGGAAGGAGAAGAGGATGTCAAAGAACAGAAAAGTACTCTGAATGGGGTGAATGCTTACTTCAGGTGCAAGAACACACTGTTGGGATCATGCAGGGGAGCTGAGAAATACACAATCAGGAAAAACTTATAAAGTTTTAAAATATGTTTTCTCTTTAGAAAGGTTTCATTTTTCCCATCTGCTGAGGCAATACCTAGAAAAATTCTACCCACTTTTCAAACAGAAAGAGCTTCGTTGCTCACTAACAGCTCACTACCTGTACCAAGTTTAAAGTAACTTCACATTTACATGCTGTATGCATATATAGAAGTGCACGTTGCAAGCAGCGTGGAACCTCCACCTTTCAGCTGTCATTATAAGCCTTGTTGCCAGCATTAGTAGAAAAGTTGCAGAGGAAAGAATGCAAAATAAATGATGACTGTCTTAACTGTAAGCTGATAAAAAAAAATATCTCTTATAGTGAAATCAGTCAACAGTATTTCACAGCTGTGGAAAAACAGAAGGTTGCACTGGAGTATGTGAAAAGGAGTTTCATATCTCACTCATGAAGTCATCTATTGACTCCAGTTAGTACTGGTGAGATCTCAGTTAAAGGAATGTGTCCGAT
The DNA here is from genome assembly GCA_028020825.1 of Podargus strigoides. Classification (NCBI taxonomy): domain Eukaryota; kingdom Metazoa; phylum Chordata; class Aves; order Caprimulgiformes; family Podargidae; genus Podargus; species Podargus strigoides. Next base: position 8,241,626 of record CM051623.1, on the reverse strand, counting down.
AGCAAGCACGGCACTTCAGGAACGATGTGGACCCACTGAAGGGTAGGGATTTTTCCTAATCTCCTTTATCCCTTACTGTCATTCTTATTTTACATCAGCCATAGTAGCTGCAAAGTAGATTCCTCCCCGCAAAACATACACACAGCAGAAAACCTTCTTGAAGTCAAGGAGGATGTGAAAAATAGCCTGGAGAAGAGTAATCAGAGGCAGCGTAATATCAGTTTTCAAGTAGGAAAAAGGTTGCTACAAGAAGAGACAGAAGGATAAGGAGTGAAGGGCTAAAATTACAGTCAGGGTCAAGTTTAGACATTAGGGCCAATTTCTAGAGGAAAAATAGTTAAGCATCAGACTCTTTAAAGGACCTGTGGAATCTCCATTGTTGGAGGCTCTTAAAAGCAAATAAGATAAACATCTTTCAGAGGTGCTTTAATTATAAACTGATCTTGGCTTGAGCCAAGGAGATGATCTCTGAAGATCTTTTCCTGCTCTACTTTTTATTATTATATGCCAGCCAATCCCTCAATGAGCCTTTATGAAAAAATTTCATCCCAAGTATCCCCTGACCCAGCTGTCAGCTAGAGACCACCCAGCTCCTAATACACCAAGGAGAGTGCTGCTTTTACCCTGAGCTGCCATTCCATGGGTGTTTCTCATGAAGGCTCTACATAACTCAGAGATTATCAGTCTTCTACAACGAAATACATGGCAGCACCTTGAAATTTTGCCAATACCTGAAAAAAAATAAATATAAATAAATAAAAGGGAGAAGAAAAAGAACTCTGGAAGCAGAAGAGCAGGACCAAACCTGTAACGTTTGCTTGGGCTTTTATTTTGAGGTGGGCAGCAGGAGAAGAAAGAGGAAACACTGAGTTTGCAGTTGAAAAGCAGCTTGGGTCCCAAAGTGACATCCAAGTTTCACTAATGGGTCTGCCACGGATGTACTTTGTAAGTACAGCAGACGGTCTAAAACGAGGTGCTAGCAGGGAAGGAAGAGTGTTGTGACAATAAGTGATTAGTAGTATTGAGAATAGGGACTGTGTATATGGAACAAAACTGGAGAGGAGCAGGAAATAAACGAGGAAGAAAATGAAAAGTCAGAAGACAAAGAAAGAAAGAGAGAGGAAAAGTCATACTGGAAAAAACCTTAAATAACCTCTGCTTCTCAAAGATGGCAAAAACATGCTCTGGACTTCAGCATTGCCATTAGAAGGAGATTTATTCCCATCTCACTAGGGAGTCCAGCTGAGACATTCTGATCCTCCAGCAGAGACTGTGTTCATCCCTTTCAGGGGATGAATCAATTATTCTCACTGTGTCCACTTGAATATAGAATCCAAAATCATGATGATTAGATACAAAAATAAATTCTTAAGTTCATGACTTTAACTCAGTTACCTACAGAAATAAATCTCTGATTATGCATTTATAAGTTTGTCTAATTGTACCAAATTATCTTTTGTTATTTAGCCAATTTCAACTTAATTCAACAGTCACACTTTACCACAGTAGGAGGTGTTTTTGTATTTGGATGGCTTCTATGTTAATAACAATTTATGTGTATGCAAACAGTGGAAGGGAAAGAGGACAAAGTGTTGAGGCCACTGCAAGAGAATATATCACAAGGTCTCTTTAGAGCTCGCTGTCAGCATGATTTCTGAGACTTGGTCTGCAAACGTATGAAAATTATTGCCACAAAAGAAAATACATGCATATTTACGCAAATGTGCCATCTACATAGTTTTGCCCCCAGGAAGGTGTTAGGTGTGGCACACTTCCCCAGTTCAGCAAGTCCTGAACAACTCTCCAGTTACACAACTGGGATGTGGAAAGCAAGCTTGAAGTGGGTGCAGACGTGCTGTAAGCCTTGCACAGCCTCCTGAGCATTATAAATGGGCTTTTGTGTAGATGAAAATCAGGCTGTGTCTTTTCTGCCTGGTACGGTGTTGAGTACACGTTCCAAAAGGATTTAAAGATAATTTCTTTGTTAAGATACAGACCGGCACACTTGTTTCGTCTACCGGGAAGAAATTAGAAGTAGTGCATGTGGATACGAGCTAATTATTTTCCCTTGTTTAGCTAGCATTTATTACTGACAATGCTAGTATTTGCTGAAAATAAGAGAGTAAAAAAATATCAATCTTGGCATCCGTAATCCAAGAAGAAGTTAGTTTCCACCTGCCTGGGTGCCATCCAGTCAGTAGGAAACCAACAAACAGAACTACTGAGATGGAAACAAACCGGAGGAAAAGCCTAACCGACTTCAGAAAGGTTCCTGGGACAAGAACTGAAGCGGCACTGCTGTTGCAGGGGACTGGGGGCGGAGGATGGAGGCCAGCGGGAGCAAGGGAATTTGGGGAATATCGGGAACGGCGTCTGCCGCCGGCAGGGGACGCCTTCGGCCCGCGCCACGCACCGCACCGCAGCGCCGGGACGGGACGGGACGGGGACACTCCTTCCTTCCCCCCTCAGCTCCCTCCCGGGCGGCGGCTGGCTTACGGCTCACCCAAACAGAGGAGAGGAGGGAGCAGATGGTGTTTCAAAGCTTCGGGTGTCTACGTAGCTTCGGGTTGGGCTGAGCACTAGTTAAGGCACAGATCGGGAAAAAAGAGAAACTGCGTGACGCCTGACAAATGGCGATGGTGACTGTCCTCCATCTAGTGCCGCACGCTCCATCCTCCCCTACAGCGTCCTTTCCAGTGAATTACTCCCTGTGAAAACGTTCCCCGATGGTCACACCTGAGCTGGAAGCATTTCCCTGAGCTTTCATGGCAAGGCTGTGCTGTGCTGGCCTGTATCAGAAACGGTGTGACCAGCAGGAGCAGGGAGGTGATTGTCCCCTGTACTCAGCTCTGGTGAGGCTGCACCTCAAATACTGTGTTCAGTTTTGGGCCCCTCACTACGAGAAGGACACTGAGCTGCTGGAGCGTGTCCAGAGAAGGGCAGTGGAGCTGGGGAAGGGTCTGGAGCACAGTGTGATGGGGAGCGGCTGAGGGAACTGGGGGGTTCAGTCTGGAGTAGAGGAGGCTGAGGGGAGACCTCATTGCTCTCCACAACTGCCTGAAAGCAGGGTGTAGTGAGGCAGGGGTTGATCTCTTCTCCCTGGTAACAGTGACAGGACAAGGGGTGATGGCCTCAAGTTGTGCCAGGGGAGGTTTAGATTGGATATTAAGAAAAATTTCTTCACTGAAAGGGTTGTCAGGCACTGGCCCAGGCTGCCCAGGGCAGTGGTGGAGTCCCCATCCCTGGAGGGATTTCAGAGCTGTGTAGATGTGGTGCTGAGGGACATGGGGTAGTGGTGACTTGGCAGTGCTGGTTTAATGGTTGGACTTGATGATCTTAGAGATGTCTTCCAACCAAGGCTATTCTGTGATTCTGTGAGGGGGGACCTGTACCAGGAATTGTGCGCATGCACACATGGATGTCAGCATGGACATCAGGTGGGCTCGGTGTAATGCGAAGCTTCCAGCCACTGCAGCATGGCAGGGAATCAGGCTTGTGGAATAGAGCAGTGCAAGCTGTTGACCCCAAGCAGAGCATACATCCATATCTCTACCTGTAAAAGGAGGCTGGTGGAAAAAGATAGGACTTGTAGGGTCATAGGGTGATAGGCCATGTAGGGTGCCTCCATTCTCTAGCAGTCAGCAGTCCGCTATGCAAGTTCAGGCAGCATATGGCATAGTGGGACAGGAGCAGCAGCCTTCAAAGCATTGATCTTGCATGTGCAAAAAGAGTTCTAAATCTATCACAGCATCCCAAGCTATAGGAGTGTGAAATTATGTATTGTCTCAGCCTTTACAGTAGTCAGGACTGTAATTTTATGTTAGGGTGCATTTTTTTTGTTGGGATTTTTTTTGGCATCTAACAATAAAAAACTGTGATGGAATGGCAGTGTATAACAACATAAAGATTAGATATTCAAATGAAGGAATGTGACTTATGACTCTACCTGGCCAAGAAGTTCAGTGGTGAGTGAATTTGTCAAAAGAAAAACCTGGTTCCTTGAAACTGAAATGAGTTCCTAATTCAGACCAAATGATTTTCAGCTGGAAATAAAAAGTGGAAATTATATCACAAGTTAAAAAAAAAAAAAAAAAAAGTTATTTGTATAGGTGATAAAATTGTTCTACTGTTTCATTTTGAACTGATGTAAAGAAATAAGTTAAGGAAGGATGCTAGCTAACCTGAGGACACAGTCAAATATTTTCAGTGAATACAACATCGTGCATTTACCTTAAATATGTGGTTGTTCTTGTACTTCTTTTAAATCAGCCCTTTATACTCTTCCAAACTTATTTTTTGCATTTTTAATTCATTCTGAATTAATTTTCCCCTAATTTTTCAATTCATTAGCCAACCAAAAAACATTCACAAGTCCATTATTTTAGATTCCCAAGTATAGCTGCGTAAAGAGTGACAGTGAAGAAAAGTCACTTTGCTGTCATTGTTTATTTTCATTATGTAACTGGAATAAAGTGTATTAAAAATAAATATATTTGCTATTTCCAGTCCCAAATATTTTAAAAAAAAATCATAACCTGACAAGAATCATAAGGATGATTTAGATATTATTATCCTGAATTTTGAAGCAGATGTATTTCAACTATTCCCTCCCCTTCGCTTTATTTTTTTAAATAGAAGCTGGAGTTCTCATGAAATTTTGTTTCTCATGACCATTCTGTTAAGAAAAATAGTAGAACATCACAGAAGTTAAAATAAAGTTACAAACTAAAATTCACGGGATCTCTTGTGGATGGTGGGGTGGGGAGTGAGGATGCCCTAATGCTGAAATGAAATTGTTTAGTCTTAAAATCAGATTATGGGGATTGCAGCCTTCCCATATTCACATTGAAAATTGTTCTTGTACCTTACAGCTCTACGTCTGGATGTCTGATACATGTGAGGTTGGGTGGAGCAACGTAAAACAACTAGTTTATAACATCTTGTAGGTATAAATAAGGAAATCCAGTAAAAATAGCTGAAACCACGTTTGTGTTTCATGAACAAGCTCCCTGCTACAGTCCTTTCCATCACAGAGATACACAGCACTTAGAGAATCAGGATTATGCCTGAACTTTATCATGTTGAAGCATCATGGCTTTCTTTACTATCAAGAGTGCAGATCATCCCATAACATTTTTGCAAAGGCTTGCATTTTTTAAAAAAACTTTTAATTTCCTCACTAGATGAAAAAGCTTCTTGCAAGTGATGCTTTTCAAAGCAACTTCACATGGAGAAACCTATTTTGAGGCACTCGTTAATTCAACATATCAATGAAGTGTGGAGCACAACAAAAATGAAGTCATTGTTCATTTTAAGATTATTTATGTCATATTCAATCGGTGGGGGAAATTTTGCAGAGCTCTGTTTCTTTTCTCAGTTTTATTCCAACAGCTTGGTGCACTTATTAATTCTTATGGCTTTCATTATTTAAATGAAGATGATATACAGTTCTCCGTTTCCTTTTCTGGGGTCTTCTCTGAATAATTTCTCCATCTGGATGCATGCTCAGCCCTTGTCATGAATCACAGATAAAGCAGAAATCCATTATTGTCATCCTATTTGTTGTCTTTGTGTGTTTGAGTAACTGCTTTAGCCCCAGCCACGCAAGTTATTTCATGTGGACATACTCCAGAACCAAAGCAGTAAACAGGGAATTAGCAGTGCATTCTAACACAAAAAATAGGGTAAGCATTCATCTTTCCCATGCTTAGGTATGTTTATATGGGTGATTTTTAACATTTTCTTCAATCAGGATCTGGTATAGCTGAAATGTGGATGTATGATCTGGTTTTCCTTCAGGATACATGATAATGGAAACCTTCCTCCTGAGCTAGAGTTGACTTTAACCATACTGCAGTTTTGTTTATGATCATATTGCACGTGAAACTTTTAGTAAAATATTCTTTTTTGTGGTTTGCAATTTCTCATGTGATTTTGGGTTTTAAAATGTCTCCCCTAGTCTCCTGTTATCATACAGTGCAGAGTCAGTGCAAAGTTTTATGCTTGGCTCATAGAGCAATTCATCTCAAAATTACATGTTATTTGCTTAATTTGGGATTTCTATTTACACCAACTCTAAACACCCACTTGGATCTTATGATCAGCTTCCAATTTATTTCTACTGTAGCATCCGGACAGTTGCTATTTATGTCTTTCTAGTTTTTCCAGTGTGCTCGTTCTGGTGAAAGTGTCCATCTCATCACAGCTGCATTGTGGAGTCACATTTCCAGAATAATACAAATGTTAAAAATATTTTAAGTCATAAGTTTTTATATGTGTGAGGGAGACTTGAACACTGCAGATCTTAGTTTTCGGGCTCCTAGATCACTAGAAGAATCCACAGCCTTGAGTGGCTCCAGGCACAGCAGCTAGAGGCACAAGCCAACAAGGCACTTCCTCAACATCAAATAGTCTTTGCGTTCGTATGTTTGTGGGCAAGGTGGGGACAGACCAGTCCCAAATCTACTCCGCACTTTGCTGCCAGTGCCAAAGCCCTGAAGAGCAAAATGTATTGCTTTTGCTGGGTGGGGGGATGGCAGGATGACACGTGAGCATGCAGGGCAGCAGCTGCTAAGGAGCAGGGCTGGAGGCACCACGAGCTGGCTGCGGTAAGAGCGTGCTGATTCTGTAGCTCCTCCATGTAATTTTAAATTCCAACTTCTCCAAGTTTCTTTTGTGGCAAGAGAGCTCAAGCCCATCCCTCAGATTTTGGACAGTAAAATCGACTTTTGCTTATATTGTCGAGATGGCAGCTCTACCTTTGAGACAGGTATATAAACTACTCTTCTGCAAAGCATTAGGAGAACTAAGCTCCCAAGAAGAGGAACCACAAAAGTAGACATGTCCCAAGCCCCACAAGCAAATAAACAAAAAGATAAATTAATCTCTGCAACTTAGATGAGTGCTCTTATTATTGAGGTAGCAAATAAAAAGGAAGTATCCATGTGTTCTCTAACAGTTTGGCCAGAGTTGAAAGAACAGAAGAACAAAGGCATGATAGCATGGCATGGCGCAAAAGAAGCTTTAAAATACTGTTTCAGGAAGGGATGATAAAATGTTTAGGCTGGTCTCTGAAAAAAACATAGACCTTTCAAAATAGCAAACGCTATATCCAAGACTTTCAAAACAGGACTTAGAAGCATGATCCTTGCTAAAATTAGTAGGAGCTGTGCATCTACATCTGTAATGGCTTTGAAAACTCAGCCTGTAATATTCCTTCTTAGTCTTTTCCTTCATCAGGCATGTAGGAAGGAAAACATTTTCTGCGACTGAAAACACAAGTACTTGTCCATCCAGAACTACTGGAAACGATGCCAAGTTGTCTTAAGTGCTAGGCAGGCTGTACAGTACGTGCTAATTCATTTAAAAACAACTGAAAAGTGTTTAAAGCCTTGTAAAGGAAATTAGTGGGCACAAGACTTTTATATATTCATACAAAAACACACGAGGTTTCTAGTGCATTGTAAAATGAAGGAGCAAAGAAGGCCAGTGTCTTCAGCCATCTGGAACAATCTAATCGTCCCCTGGAAATGCACTGTTTGGGGTGACTATATTAACTGAAAATGGAGTGATTAAATAAAGTCAGGCTGATAAATCTCCTCAGTACTACTAACTTATTTGTAATATCATTGAAGATGAGTAGTATGACTGGTGTCTCAAGTCTAAAAGCTATGACATTCAGAGGAAGGTAATTGAAGCCTGCCATTCCAAAGCCCCGGGTACATGTTCAGATATTATCAATGCAAATTTTACAGCCAGTGATTCGCAACAAGATAAAAATTAATTCTTCTTTTGGCTGGCTTGAGATTGATCCATGAGAGAGCACAGGGAGAAATGATAATAAATTTGTAAGTGACTATGTATTAACCATGACTTTAAGACAGGGAGTAAGATAAACAAAAAAAAAAAAGCCCTGCTCTCTCCCACAATCAGCTTTCACACCAGAGGACACAAGTGAAGACCAAAAGACTTTTTGTCCCATAATAGCATACAAAAATGCAGGTACAGACAGAACAGGAGTGATTTCAATAGAAAAACCCCTGATTGAAGGCAGTCCAATTCCAGCAGCCGCTATTAAGCACAGTCTACCAGTTTAAGAATCACAACTTATTCCAGCTCTGTGAGAACTCAAAGAGAGTGAATTCTGATGACACCAAATACCCGAATGATTTAGCATTTTATAGTTAAAATTATGATCTGCATTGTCCCTAGAAGCTGACTGGAATACAGTGCAGACTATTAAGTAAAGACATTACGAACTCCTCCAATTCCATATTATTTCTTTCAGGACATTTTATGATGCCTTAAGATAGAGATCAAGGTAAAAAGCACAATAGTAATTCTGGTTTGAGGTGACAAAGATATATGAATGCATTGCCTCTAAAGAGTAGATAACAGCCTTCTGATGCAGGTAAAAGACACATGTTTTTTGCTTCATCCCTTCTATGAATCTCACAGAACAACTGACCAGAAGTTAATCATCTAAACAGAGAAAAGCTGAAGCTGTTCAAGGAACTATATCACCTCCAGCTTTTGGATGGCAATTTTCTCTAAATATCATCAATTACAGACTCAGTTGCAAGCATTTGTCCTTCTTGAATTCATCTTACTGCTTGAGCTATTCCCCTGCAATAGCTGGCTGAATTAAATGGAAAAAGAGCTAGCTGAGAACCCCTTGCATATCTGAAGGACAGTCGTTCATTTCATCACCATTTCTGCTAACAACCCTTCCCCAAACACAGGAGAGCACAGAACTTTGAAGCAGGTAGTCATGAAGTTGGTGAAAACGTGACTCAAAACCAGGAGATTCTCTAGGACACAGAAACATGAAGCCACTCAAAAATTACTGCACATATTCCTGGCAGGCTTCACAACGACAATAAAAACACTTCAAAGTCAACTAATAGACCAAAATAAGTCAGCATGGCTGCTTGACTTTAATTCAACAAATTAGTTGTTCAATGCAGTCCCTGTATTAAGCCTTTTTTCCAACCTAAAAAGCCTTAAAAATGCCAGGTTTTAGTGGGTCTGCTTGTAAAACCATATCTTGTATTAACAGAGCTAAAATTACTGCAGAGGTGAGTTATGTAATATTCTCTGCATTGGGAGAAATTATTATCCTGCTCTTCAAAAAAACCTCTCTAGCAAACTTTTCTAGTAAGCATCCATAATTATTCTGTGATTCTATGATCCCCATAAGTTTTTCTTAGTCCCTGTGGTTATTACTATGGAGAACAAAGACCAGCTTCTGTAGCTCCCACAAAGTTCTCTAGACCCTCACTGACCAACCCCAATATCAATGCCTAACTTTAATAAGGATCTTGAGTATTAGACCACTGACAGTTTAATTCTTTGTTGTTGGAATTATCATTACTGATTATTGTTAGTTTACATATATTGAACTGATGGTGTATAATCTAAATACATGATTTTGAAATGGTCTTTTTATTCATGATTTAAAATATCATTTAGCATACCATTAAATCAGTGCATTCATCATGCTCCTGCTCAGGAAGTTTAGAAAGTATCACTCTCCAAATAATTTGTTTTCTGCCCTGCTTATCTTCGAGATAGATAATTTGGATACAAATGTGTTTTCTAAATGTGAAACACAAGGCAGCCTACAATCATCATGACTACTTATCAGTCTGTTCAGAGCAATCCTACTGGGAGACAGTTCAGAATCTTCACCTTATTTAATCCTGGTTTCTCTCTAGCCGATAGCATATAAAGGCTCCAATTATACAGACACTTGTTGCACAGAGAACTTGTTCCCAAAGGTCTTGATTCTACAAAGCACAAGGAGTTTTACAGTTGCAGAGCCACCAAAACACATCAGCACTTATTTAACTTTTAGAGAGCAAGCCTACTTATTTCAGTGAGACCATTGGCATAACTGCATCTTGAATCAGCATACAGCCACTATTTCTGATTCAGGAAAGTGCCAATGCACACGCTTAGTTTTACATGCAATCAAGAAAGCCCCCTAGCCTGAGGCTAAGCAAAAGACTTTCACAGCATTGAATATCCATGAGAGAATACATGTTTTTTGCTACCAAGATGAGAGAAAAATATAATAGAGACAAAAGACATCATATGCAAGTTACCAACTCAGTGAGTTGCCCTCATTTTCATATATTCCAAATGTAAAAGAGATACATTAATGCATGGTGGCAACTCAGCATAGTTAAAAGTAGATTAGAATTACCTTAGGCTCTTCTCCTCTTGCTTACATTCACTGCCAGAAACCAAATTAAAGTAATGCTACTGCTGCTCATTAGGAACTTGCAGCTCCTCTATCACATCCAGTTTCCCTGTAAGCCAGCAACTTTTGTGAACTAGCTGCAGAAGACCCAGCAGCTGATCTCAATTTGAGGACAAGTTGAACTACAGGTGTGTAACAAAGGATTTTGTCAGGAGCTGCTTTAAGGGGTGGATCTCTTAGGAAGCTCTGAAGCACCTGAAGAGATCATTTGGTTGTCCCAAGGCAAGATTAGCTCTAATCACATCATTCGTAGCTAATGCATGTTCAACCTGTTCTCAAAGACTTCCAGTGATAGATGCTGCTCCTCATCTTCTCTAGGCAATCCAGTGCTGTGCTTCACTATCCCTCTTCTTTGAATATCTCAGATGTCTCGGGTAACTGTCCCTTGCTTTAATATATGCTATTAAAATAGAAATAAAATCCTATTAAATAAAAAGCCTGCAGCAGATATGGAGATGAATTTATTCCTTGCTTCTTTATATTCTTCATACATTTGAAAACTTGATTGTATCTTCCCACAATCTTCATTTCTCCAGACTAAACAGACCTAATTCCTTCCCACTTTCTTCTCAGACTGTTTCCTAGGTCTCTGTTTAGTGTCTTGGGGATCCTGGGAACCCCGTATTTCAGCCACTTATTTGGGCTCCGGTGGCAAAACCAGCATTTTTTCTAAACAGGATTGCAAAGTGAAAGATTTGGCTAAATAAGAATGATATATCAAAACACCCAATATTTTAATGAAAGAAACTGAATATCCACACATTTGCACTTCTGTACAATTTTTGTGATATATATATATAATTTTAAGCTGTTTACAAATAACATTTAATGCTTCAAATATTACATAATGTTGATATTATATTTCTAGCAGAAATAAATATATTGCACTTAAAAAGAAACTTTTCATTAGATGTTGCTTCATAGTTTATGTTCATAACTTCTTTTTCCATAAAAAGATTTCCCCCTACCCCCACCCCATACACACAAACACACACTTCAGTACATGGTGAATGTGCTCACGCAATGCATTATAAACAACAAAGTCAACACAGCAAACAGCAGAACTGTGGTACATTCTGTTAAAGAGGTTACATCCAGTTTTTTACCTTCCTTATTTTTAAACCAAATCTTTCCTCGTGCTTCTGAAGGTACAATAAAAAAAAAAAAAAAAAAAAAAAAAAAAAAAAAAAAAAAGACCAAACAAAAGATTGTTTAAATGTGCTAAAGGTAAAATACAGCAAACTGTATTTTTTGTCCTTAAACTATCATAAAAAGTTACTTCAGAGTTTACTTAAATCACTGCTTAGTTTTCTTTTAAAAAGATAAAATAAAGAAAAAGAAGTTGTCATTTGATAAACTAGAGACTATATGCAAGGACAGTTTATTACAGAGTAATACATAAATCCTCTGACCAGCAAATAAGTGGTTAGTAAAGAAACCACATCTCCTGCAGCAGAAAATGCTCTGTAAGGAATAGTGAGAATAAGATTTCACTAAAACCAAAATTGCAGTGAGTGAATGTCGTCCTCCTGCAGATGATGAGTGTAAGCACTGCGGCCACAATTCCCTCCCACATAAGGAGCCCTCAGTGTTACACTGATCTCACTGTTACTTTCACCCCTTATCTAGGGGTAAATTACCACAATTTGTATTAACTTACAGTTTTGGAAAGCTCCTCAAGTTTTTGCAATAACTTTCACTGATATTTCTGTTCCCATATAGTACACACACATAAAGAAGACATAGTGCATAATCAAGTTACCAGCCCCAAAGTTTTCAGTTTAAAAGCCATTCATTTTCAAATACTGGTTAATGTATTGCTCCATGTTACAAGCCACACCGTCTCCTTATGTGTACACGCTCATGCAGTGTCCCAGCCTCCATGGATAAAGCCGCCGGGGAGAAAATTTACAGTGGCTTTTTGTTGATTGTAACTACCATGTTAGCCATCATACAACTTACCATCTTTTAACTCATGAAGAAGTATTTCTGTTAGAAACTCTCTTCCTTTATCCACTTGGTCTATGCTTGTTTGTCATTTTATAACTCGAAGAGTACCACTGAAACCCAGTGGCACTGAATTTCTATCTTTGACAGTGCCTCAGGCCATATAAATGAATACTTCAAACCAAACAGCCAAATTTTAAATGTTCTTTTTTTTTTACCTAGCTTCTCTGAGGGCTCCAAAAGTAGAAGAAAAAAAAACCAACAGACAAATGCATATAGGTCAACTTTGTTAGTCTTTGGGATACTTTTGTTGGATTAAAGAACTGAGGCTTTTGACTATCTATGGATAAAAGGGTAATCCAGAAAACACCCAGAAGTACTTGTAACACTTCGGAGGACAGTCTTATCATTCTCTTTGAAGAGCATATTCAGGCACATTCTCTCCACCCTTCTTAAAAAAACAACATAAACCAGCACCAGTTTGCTCAGCCAAGAGAGCTCATAAAGGTGAAGAGCACATCTCATGGGATATAAAACGTGAATTATATTGGAAAATAAACTCTAGATTACATTTGGCACTCCTAGACCATCTACCAGCAACAGATGTTCTGTCCTGAAAGTGATATAATTTTGACAGCAGTACAGTAACTCCTTAAATAAGTTACTGAGTTACTGTCAAACTAGTACAGATAAATTTTAGGATAAGCGATTTCACTCTTTAACCAATGAATTTTGAATTTACATTAATTTTCTTCCAATTGTGAAATCAATGCTAAGACTGATTAGCTGGGTTTTAGTCTTTTCTGTAGCGTTCGCTACAGTCACTGTTCTTACAGTTAGACTTTAGTGTTAGATGAGAACGTTGAATGAAATCCCATTTCTGTTACAGTCAAGAAATTTGCGTCTGACTTCAGTGGGGCAGGAATTTTATGCCTGGAATGACTCCCATGCTGCCCTTTGCCCACAGGAAGGTGAGAGGGACAAGGGAGAAGAAAGACCTCTTTGTTGGGCATCCTGTCATCTCTGTGAACTTAATCCCTTCAGCCTCAACGCAACAGGTTTTGGAGGTAAGATTGTGAGGGCAAAGAAGAGGAGGTGAGAACTGGACATACCTATTGAACTTATTCCTGGGGAAGGCTCTCACAAGTAACCTTTGTTCCCTTGCTTGGGATCTGCCCACGATTCTGCATTAGTGTGTTATCTGCAATAAGAAACTTGTCACGAAGAATTGGATGAGAAGTTGGCCTTCTCGTCTTTTTATATAGGGACGGTTTACTGGCATATTTTTTCAGATATGAATCACATTTTTATTCACAGTGAAAAGCACTTGTCTTTCATTTAATATTTTTGTAAATCATGTTGTCAAGATCCAGTTTCATTCTCCAGGAAGATCTTGGAGAATTTTCTCTGAAACTGTGTCAGGGGCATTTCTGCGTGCCAAATATTGGTGTTTTCAGAGCGGGGACTGGGAGAGGGCAAAAGAGATTATACGGTTTATTTCTCTGAATTTGCTTCATGAAGGAAGAACAGGTCAATGTATAAGCAGGCATTATGTGATTAGTAAAGCATGCCTTATCAGCCTGCCTCTTCCAGACTTTCTTCTGGAGTCATGTGAAAGCTACCTACTTATTTGACTGTTTCCTGATGGAACTATCAGCATTAAAGCTACTGGCATGAATTATGAACCTAATCATATCCCCTGCAACTCCACGTAAGTTAATGAAGCTGCAGAGGGGAATAAATCAAAGAAACAGAATTTTGCCACAGGCTTTACTGCATGTCATCATAGGACCTTCATACAAGTCTGACAGAAGTCAAGCAACTGAAGGAGAGGGATTAAAATTTTCTTCCAAATCTCCCCTGAAATTCTCATTTCTGTGGAATCATACACGTACTTTAAGAGGTTGTTTTGTTGGGGTTTTTTTGTGGGGCCAGTATCATCTAATTTCCTGAAAAATGGGGGTTGTCTATCAAAAATGGGTCATGAATAGACACAACCTTGCAATATGCACTGTTCAGGGGAATCTGATAGCCTGGAACAAAATCTAGTATTTAGATACATCAAGCCAAATTCTCTGTTTGATTTTAAACGTTTTAAATACTGCAGAGCTCGGCTTATTATATGCGTTTATGGAACTCCTTGTAGTAGCCCTGAACCCAGAAACTAAATAAAAGTTCATTTTAAGTCACATACAGAGCACAAAAGTTGCAAATTGCCTCAGGTCATTTTTTACCAGCAGGTCCAACAGTGAGTAAAGGAAAATTGGGATGATACTGCAGATAACTGAAGTAATTGAAATGGCCGATTTAAGAAGATTTTAAATTCAACTACTAGGATGCCCCTTATCTGTGGGATGCAAGTACTGGCCTGCAATAGAGACTAGGAAAAGCCTGGGAGACTGTCATTGCTGTGTGTGATTGGGCATTTAAGATGAGGCAATGGGGGAAAAAAAAGGGCACATTACTTGCCTTGCACTTCACTGCTGTGGGAGATAAGTGACTCAGTGTACTGCACTCTGCATGTTACCACATGATACCAACACACACTGGTCAAAAGCTGAGGAGAATAGTGCCAAAAAAGTCTGTTTTCTATTCTGTATTCCAGCTCTACACAGATCTTTAATACATGAGATTGGATTTCTAGTTCTTTTTTTATCAGTAGATGAGTTATCATCTACAACTTGGATGCAACTCTACACAGAAACTCTGTGTTGACTTCTTATTTACAGTGAAATCCCAGCTCCCCCCATGCAGAAACCCAGCATGGCACTGGTACTCTTTTCAGCAGTGCAAAGGATTCATGCTAGCTCTCTGCAGAGAGGTGAATTTTCATTATACCTCTACAGTTCCTCAGACGTAACATACTAGAAAAAGTGGATGGTACTTTGAATGAGAATCCTAATTATTAACTCAAAAAAGGCAGATATGAATAATAAAAAAATTACACATGAATTTCTGCACTGGTATTTTCCCAAGGAAACTTCACCATTCTACTGGGACATGGAAAACCAGACAGTACAACCCTCATTTTCTTGGCCAAATAGCTTGTATAATAACAGCCATGACCAAACCCAAGAACATCAGAACAAGTAGAAGGATACTGCAATGCCACTCATATCAGTCCATTGATTATAGTTTGATCTAGAGAATCTATAGACTGATCTAGCCTGGAATTCAGTTATCTTGGTACACATTTGCTACTAGAAACAGGTCTTCAGTGGCAAGGACAGCAGGAAACAGGCATTGATTTGATGTCTTGGGTTTCTAAGCTTAAATAACAGAATTTCCCAAATCAACCTTTTCCTTCATCATACCTTAACAGACAGTTAAATTGCTCCTCCTAGGATATAGGACAAACTTTTTTTTAGGCTGAAGGACAGAATACATCATTACTGCTACAGTCCTGTAACACAGTTCTTTTTTGGGAACTGACAGTGTTTTGTGAAAGGAACAAAGAAAGACAGACTTGTTAATAATTTTGTCTTTGGGATTATAGTAGCAACTAAGAAATACTGCTTTGGTGAATATAAGCCAGTCTTTTAAAAAGGACAGTGGCCTTCTCCACTTTGTCCTGTTCCCAGCAAATGTGTGCTGAGATAGGCTAAAACATGCTCAAAGTTAAAGCAATACATTTTTCCTGGTTAGATGCTCATCAGTCACAAGAAGAGATGAAGATGAGTAAGAGTATTGCCTTTCTCAGAATTCTTCTAGTATATGAAAAAAGACCTATACACAATTATTTTGTACACTGTTGCATAAACATAATCTCTTTCCTCTAGGTATAATGCACCTTTGGAGCAAGCTGCACGCGACCAAAAATCCTGGGAACTTTGGGATCCATTTCAGCTGTGTTACACATAGATCTGTGAGCAGCTCCAAGCTGCATGCTCTCTTCTTGTGATCCCTCAATGGAGGAATCTATATCCATAATGCATTTTCTTAGCTGGTTTGTTACAAGTTCAGCACTCCTGCCACAGGCCTTTCAGGAAGGTCCCTTGTATTTTTCATAGCAAACTTGCACACTGAAAAATCTCGTGTTTCTCTTGTCTTACATCAGTCATACAAACGGCGTCATCACTGCGGAGGAGTGACGCAGTCCCTGGATAGCTGCATAAGGACCCTGCTGAAAATAATGGTGATACCTAGGCATGTGGAAGGAAGGGAAAGTGGGGCCACTACCTTGCATGGAGCTGGCTATAGCAGAGGGTGTAAGAGGCATTCCCAGGCGGCTGTACGGAGGCAGAGATCCTTGGATTGGATGAGGAATGGGTGTAGCTATGGATGCAGTGCTGGTACCCAGGGCACTCAAAGACTGTGGATGCTGAAATCCAGGAAAACTGGTTGAGGAGGATACCCAGGAACTGAGGGACAGGTTATCGGATGTTGTAAAGGCTGACCCTGCAAGCAAAGAGAAAGAACACCTAACGTTTGCACTGTGGCACACAAAGCTGGTAAAAGAGCAAAAAGGGAGAAAAAGTGTCTTTCACAGCAAGGCTGATTTTAGTGACAAGTTGTCATTGGAAATACTTCCCAAATACATCTATTTCCTTTTATCTTTCTTTATATTATTGTTTGCCAGTTGCTGTCCTTTATCACTACATCTTAGACAAATTTCAGAGTCACAGAACAGCCTTGGTTGGAAGAGACCTCTAAGATCATCAGGTCCAACCATTAACCCAGCACTGCCAATTCACCACTAAACCATGTCCTCATCTACTACTAAACCATGCACCTCATCTACATGTCTCTTAAATCCCTCCAGGGATGGGGACTCCACCACTGCCCTGGGCAGGCTGGGCCAGTGCTTGACAACCCTTTCAGTGAAGAAATTTTTCCTAATATCCAGTGTAAACCTCCCCTGGCACAACTTGAGGCCATCACCCCTTGTCCTGTCACTGTTACCAAGGAGAAGAGATCAGCCCCTGCCTCACTACACCCTGCTTCCAGGTAGTTGTAGAGAGCAATGAGATCTCCCCTTGGCCTCCTTCTTCTCCAGACTGAACACCCCCAGTTCCCTCAGCTGCTCCTCATCAGACTTGTGCTCCAGACCCTTCACCAGCTTTGTTGCTCTTCTTTGGACATGCTCAAGTATTTCAGTGTCCTTTTTGTAGTGAGGGGCCCCAAAATGAACACAGTATTCGAGGTGCAGTCTCACCAGAGCTGAGTACAGGAGTACGATCACCTCCCTGCTCCTGCTGGTCACACCATTTCTCATACAGGCCAGGATGCTGTTGGCCTTCTTGGCCACCTGGGCACACTGCTGGCTCATGTTCAGCTGGCTGTTGACCAGCACCCCCAAGTCCTTTTCCAAAAATTTCCATTTTAACAAGCTGGTTGCAGTGGCTTGAACAGTAAAATCAGCTTTTGCACATTGGACTTTTTTGTTGTTAAATGCTGAATAACCTTGTAGTGCTGCCACTAAACACTGAAGCATCTCCTCTGACATGGAATCTCACTGCATTACATCCCTGTTTTAAAGACATGCTTGCAGCTTTTTACATCAGATCCACAGTAGAACTGTTTGAGTTTTTCTTCTAAAATTTCAGCCTGGCAAAAATGCAGAAAAATGTAGAACAAAAAACTTTTAAAATGTCAAAACATTTGGGTTTTTTTCCAACTATGTACAGTGCTCCAAGAAACATCACTAATGCTAAATTATAGTAAGAGATGCAGGGTTTTAAGTGAAATGCACAAAAATACTAAAAAGTTATTCTCAGGGTAATTATCTACTTTTGATCAAATGGAAGTGATTTCTTTGGTATATTTTTAATCTGAAAAGTTCCAAAAATTCTTTTCACAAATCTTCCACCTCTTAAAAACACTTTTTCTCTCAAGATTGCAGAATCATTAAAAAAAAAAAAAGAAGGAAAAATTATTTCTTTAAATAACAACTAATTACTTATTTTGACTGTAAAATTTTTGGGAAACAATAGCTAATTTGTTTGGATAATTATACATAGTCATTTTCAGATAATCTGGTGACAATATCGCCCTTCACCCCTGCAGTTCCTTTATGCATCTGGTCATCATCAGATAGATGTCCGATTTCTAGAAACGGGGAGTACAGTACAATCTTATACATAAACTCTTAATTTTTATTCCTATTCAAACAATAATTCAACTCATGTCCCTTCTGTATTTTCTTTCTTGACCAACTTCGTCCACTGAGAAAATATTTCTTACTTTAAGAAATAAATTTACTGGCACAGGTACTTGAGAAACTATAATTTCAAGCCAGTATTGCAAAACATTCAGAGACAACAAATTTTACAACAGGTATTGGTATCATAAATCTGATTCTAGGTGATAGGTTCATCCAAATTGTGAAAAGGAAAAACATGAAGACATCCATCTGTGTAGGTAAACTTACGGGAATGATGTATGCGAATCAATCATAGCCACATACTTGAACAAAAACTATAAGCAAACATCAATAGAAAGCAAAAATGCAAATTATTATTTTTAAAAAATCATAAATCTCTTTAGGGATATATTCTCAAATCAGAAAGAGAGCTGCTCTTGATTAATGCCTCCTCTGCTTAATGAAACAAATAAAACAGCCCAGTAACAGAAAAGAGAAATTGTGTCAATTCAGCACTAGAAACAGACTTGAACCAAATCCTGGCCCTGCCACTGAACCAAACCCAAACTGCTGGGGAGTTAGGCTTCAGAGCCCAACTATAAGGATAGCACTATACTCACAGACTAGAGCAAAATCCTTTACAAATCAGGGGATATCTGAGCACTGTTGCACTACAGGGAAAACAGGATGCGAATCTGGCTTTGCCTGGAAGGTTTACATCTGGGTCTGTTCCAGGTGGCTACTAGGAATCCTGTGTGTGGACACTGGAGTGCAGGCACCCAGACAGTATGCATTAAAGAGTTTTAATTTGGTTTATATATATCTGTTAATTCCTTTGGAAATAGACTTCTTGTGATAAACACATTACTGAAGGCTAGCTGCTTCCATCTTTAGAAGGCTGAAATTGGCTGAGCTGAGAATGCTCTGGCTGGGTGATGAAGTAATTAGAAATAAACAGCAGTGATAGGCTTTCTTTGCTCTACACACAATAAAGTATGTGATTCCTTCTCATGAATGATTATGAAATGATCAGAGTGATGATCATTAATCATGAACGTCTCTTATGAAGAGAGGCTGAGAGAGTTGGGGTTGTTCAGTCTGGGGAGGAAAAGGCTCTGGGGAGACCTTACTGCAGCCTTTCAGTACTTAAAGGGGGCTTATAAGAAAGATGGGTTCAAACTTTTCAGCAGGGACTATTGTTATGGGACAAGGTAATGGTTTTAAACTAAAAGAGGGTAGATTTAGACTAGATATCAGGAAGAATTTTATACAATGAGGGTGGTGAAACATTGGAACAGGTTGCCCAGAGATGTGTTAGATGCCCCGTCCCTGGAAACACTCAAGCTCAGGTTGGACAGGGCTCTGAGCAACCTGATCTAGTTGAAGATGACCCTGCTCAATGCAGGGGAGTTGGACTCGATGACCTTTAAAGGTCTCTTCCAACCCAAACTATTCTATGATTCTCATAAGGAACCTCTATAAGCAGCATTTCATCCTCTAACTGCAGTGGTCTCCAATTGCAACTTAGTACTCCAAAAAGTCTCACGTACCACATTTGCCAGCACCAAGGAAATGTGCTCCAATAATTCTGAGGCTGTCGAGGCCTCAGAGAGCTTATAACACACACCACTCAGCAACATGCACATATTTGGCTGTCAACTCTCATACATATGAAAGGATGTCCCTCAATTTTGCATGCACGGTAGTTTTAAAGTGCATCAGAAGAAATGAATCCGTCTGTGGAGTTTCAATAAGATCATTATTTCTCTCCCCGTATCTTGGAGGAATTTTCCTTACTTAAGGATACCAGACCTAAAAAAGAGAGTTAAAGCAGTACCAGTCACTTATAGAATCATAGCATGGTTTGGGTTGGAAGGGACCTCAAAGATCATCTAGTTCATGCCTCTGGTTGCCCAGAACAATCACGTCCTATGCTAGCATGTGGCTCCCACATTAAAGTTGATTGCCACAATTCATCATCTTCCTCACTTACTCATTTGCCATATTGTGAGCAAATGCAGAACTTTACCTTGTATACATTAAGCATAAAATTAATTCTAATAAACTATTCTCTCCTCCTATGACAGCTTCCTCAGGATTCTTTTCAGAAGAGAAAATCTTCTCACACTGAGATTCACCCCATTCATTTTGCCACTCCCAAAGGAGGACATCATACCAGGGAGAAATTTAGTTCTTGAAAGAAGGTGTGTGCCTTTCTCTAAGCACTTCTGGCAAGGAAAAAATTAGCACTGTCTTCAACAATAACTGGCCTAGGATCTAAGCTGATGTGAAGCAAGGTAATCCCCCAGAAGTATGTGAAAGGATGGCATTGTACCAGCTAAGGAGTTGCTCCAGAAACTTCACAATCTAAGGAACTGCTCTTAGAATAGACGTGTATGAACAAGCCCACCTAATCACATTTTGTTGAAGAGCAACTTGTGGTTAAAAATAAGCGTGTTTTCCCTGCACAAGTCCAAAGAGCTTATGACCAGAAATAATGCCCTTATCTTAGCAACACTGTATGAAGTTAGAGGACAAGACAAGGGCACTGTCAGTCGGAAAGCAGATAGAACTGCTTTACCTCAAGTGGCTGTTGCATATCAGCCAGGTCACAAAGTCAACATGCAAAGTTTATGCAACATAAGTTTATGCTAGTCAGCGATCCCACAGGATGGGTTTGAGATCTATTTCCAGTGGCAAATTATGACAGATGCAATTTGTCCAGCAAGTGTCCCCACAAAGAACAGCTCTGACTTGCTGCTACTTTTATGACTGCTAAAGTAGACAAACCATTTGATAAAGTATTTGAGGTGAATTGCCTCAACAGGAAAAACACCTTTTAGAGACCAAGAGATGACAATTAAACATCAATTTTCCAGGGAGCTATGGACTTTTCTTCCTGTAGAGGCAAAGCAGGTTAACCAGAGGCTGATTGAAGATGGTCAGCACCAAGTCCCCTGTTCACATAAGGCTGGAGGGGCAGCAGATGGCACATCTACATGGTCCTTTACAAATGGTGCTGAGCCTCGGCTAGTAAGTCCTGCCAAGGGATGAAGGGTGTTAGCTTGTTCTAAGAACCATAGTAATGAATTTGCCTATTTTTCAGCCATCTTGAAGAGGAAGCGGAGATAGTTCTCTTCTGATGGCAAAGGCTGAATAGGCATTTCTAGAGCTGCCTCCTGAACTAGCCACCCATACCAGTGCCATGGGCATATCAGATGTCCAGAAGAGCCGTAAGGTAACAAGTATTCTTCATCATAGTACTTGATGACAGAGAGACACACCAGAGAAATGCTTCAGAGTACTACAATACTGACTGTGGTCCTCCTTTTCTCAAGCATGACTAGGTCACCACAGTTTACCTCATGAGCATGTTTTCCTACCTCTGCTTTGCGTTGCCTGGCTGTCATCTCCGAGATCGTCTTCTCCTCCGTAGGTTCGAATGGGGGATCGGGCATAGGAATGCTTTTGGATAAGGCTCTCCACACTTTCTCTGTGAAAGGAAACAACTTACCGTATCAATAACATCCTAAACAGCCTCCTAATTCATTAGGTTAAATACAACGAACATGCTGCCTTTTCCCTATCCAGATCACAGCTTTCTCACACAGAGCCTCTAAAATTACTTAGCAAAAATTGCCTCATACCATGTCACTGGAAATGCTGAACTTTGCTTGTGGTCTTTTAACATTGCTGATCACCTCTTCCCTGTGGGGTACTGCTTCTTCAGCAAAGCAGAGTGAACTTCCCACTCCATTTCCCGGATGTGGTCTCAGACAGTGAATGTAAGACCAGCCCTCTTCACAAATTTGAAAACACAAGCTCTGGGGTTATTCATGCTGAGTGATCACTCTGGGTTCAAAGAGACACCTGTGGTCCAGTGCCTTCCAAGCAAGCCTTCACATCACACATGACCACGTCATCTGGCCCTCTCCCATTTTTCTGAAATCAGCAGCAAGAGACAGATGTGTCCAGAGACAGCTCAGCTCTAGCCATGCTCTCTCAGTATCACAGCCGAGGCCAGTTCATAGCAGGAAGTCTACAGATACTACTGATCTCGTGCCACGTCTATTCTGGGAGGTCAGACGTGTCTGCCAGGCCCCCTCCTCGCTGGTGGCACAAAGCACTGAAGTCACCCAAACATTTTTTAAATAGAAGGAAGGCATATCTGCACGATAAGCCATAGCAGTTTGTAAGAAAGATCCAACCTTTCACATTCCCAGCACATTTCCATGTAAGTAGGTGGCATTATACCAAAGATGAATACGACAGAGGCACATTTCCAAGCTGGCTTTGACCTTCTGTCCCCATTTAAGAAGTCTAGGTAGCAATAGCTGTTTAAACCTGCTGCTTGGTGAAGGGTTTTGTCTGAATTTACTATTTGACCGTTCATACTTGCTAATGTCCTTCACTCAGAGATTGTGGCTGTTGCAGAAATTCCAGGGAAAAACATTTTCGAAGTAACATGATAAATCACAATGGCACATGTTTTCCTTTCCTACAGAAAGCCCATTATGGTCATTTTGTCCTTGGTCTATCACTGGCATCATTACTTATGCTAGTCTCCTCGGAAAAAAAATAAATAAAAAGGGGATCTTATCAAAGTGATTTACTTGTGTCAGGATTGGAAGTGGACTGAAAGCAATGGCAGTTCCTACATAGAGGATGATATAATTGAATTACTGCCTTTTAAGTGATTGAAAACAGTAGGCATATCGGGGCTATCTCGAAGAAGATTTTACAAAGAAAAAGACAGATGGCATTGTTTACGTTATGTGCTGAATGCCTCTTGAAACTTTTTTTTTCCTGAAGCAGAATGTGAAATGTAAAGTATTTTACTTAACCAAAAAGGCTATCTCAGATGAGTACAGAATAACAGAATAATGAATTAGACCAGTGTTGTCTGAGTGATTTAGACACCAGTCTAGAAACATATTCATAACCAAAGAATTACTAATCTTTAAAGGCCTGAAAATAAATGTGATTCAGGTGATTTTCCGTATTGTCTCTATTGACTTTATATTTTTAGTAAGGGTCTGCTTATAACAACAGACATTACAGCACGTAATAATATCCTGATGCAACAGAAACAATGAAGGCTCTAGTTTTAGTATAGTGGGCCAAATTCATCTCTAAAACATTGGATCCAATGGCAGTTTGGGGATAAACTCACCCCAATAAATTTACATTTGAATTACCTACAGGGATTTAAAGCTAAATCAAATGCCCACAATTATTGCAGACTAAATTATTTCCAGATGGGTTTGTATGTGGGACAGAGAACTCTATTATTCTATATGGTTGTCTTCTTTTAAAGGAAAAGGACAGATGACTTCTTAGTGAACCCTGAATCTGCAGTTTGAAAGCGGGGAACTATGCAGTAGGTTTATTTATTTATATTTAATGCTGTAATGTTGCAGGTAGTACGCTAAAGGATTTAGAAGATTAATTTCATTCATTGGCACAAGCAGCAAAGGTTTTTTTTTATGTCAGAGGGAACGATCTAACAAGGAAACTTGCATCAGGGAAAGCAGCTAATTTCACAGAAGCAGTCCCTTTGATATTCAAAACTGTATACGCTTATCTTGCCTAATCATGTTGATGGTTTATGCGATAATCACAACACACCTACTAATTTTTCATTTTAGAGGCTGTGATTCAGATCATGAGCACAAAGCATTGAGATTCACTCCAGAATTTGGGCACAGCCTTCAGTTGGACATTCTTCTTTCCACATACAACACATGCTACATAGAAACCTCCGAACAGACCTATGAAATGCAAAAGGCTGAGCAGGAAACCACCTAAGCATGCAAAAAGAAACAGATTAATTAAAACATGAAGTGGTATATTTTCTCCACTCGTGAAGCACATCTCTCCCACAAAGCACTGTTTTTTCCACCTAGCAAAACAAGAGCTGAAGTCTGCACTCAGGTCTCTTCCATCCTGGACAAGTGACCTAACTACAAATTTTGGGATAACCTGTCCTTCCCTTTGTATTTCAAAGGAAAGGGATGGTGGCCTCTGCACCCTGCTCAGATATTTCATGCTAAGAGGACACTACCCAGAGGTCAAGTCTTCTCAGAGAAGAAAGGAGTAGCAACTCGTCTATCTATGGAAACATGGAGTTTCCCACACAGGTTGGAAAGAGGAGCTGAACCTCCTCTGCTCTTTGAAGACAGAGGTGCTTTAGGACTTGCTCCAAAATAGATGTGTAGGAGGAAGCAAAACTTTAACAACAAGATTTAAGTGCCTGTGAAATCTAGTCCAAAATAGAGGAACATAACTGGTAATCTGCAACAGAGGTTCCTGCTTTTGTCAACAGGGGCCAAAAGGACTTAAATGTCAAAATCTTCTTGAAAATTCTGTTTATGAAAATATGAACTGTTTAGGATGACAATCTATAGAGTATGCCAATAAAATCAATTTTTAAAAGTCCTAAAATATAATAATAATACTGATAAGAGGGAAAGACTCATTAATTTAAACCTCTGTACTTATAGTTCTGTATGCAACATCTTTAGATATCTCAGTATGGTTCAAAGGATTTATGGAAATAATTTTATAAATCACTGAACAATAAATCAATATTTAACTTTTTATGATGTTGCTAAATAAAAAAAAACATAGGAAGTGAAGAATATGGTGGGACATTTTTAAAGCTTTCCTTTATTTTTTTTCAGAGCTGATCCACAATATACTGACTGAGGAACAAAGTGACTTTCAGTTACTCAGTGCTTAACTTCTGTTACTCAGTTTGTGATCAGACACTTGTTATCTAATACTTGGACCTAACAATTTTTACCTTTTTAATGTATCTTAGAACTCCACAGTTTCTTCTATCATAGTAGGAAATTAGCAATAAACTTTGTTTTGAGAGATCACAAGCTGCCAGTTGGATAAAGGAAAGATGTCTCCTTTCTGTCCAATTCTTTTGTGTTGTCTACCAACAATTTTCAGTCATCCAGACTGCTCTTCAACTCACAGTTATCTTGTCAATACCCAGAGGAGGGAGAAAACACACACACAGGCATAATACATTACTATGATTAAGCTGTGCAATGCATACAACTGGGTAACAGCAGCAGATGACAGGCTGAAGGAGAGTGAGTTAGGGGCTGAAGCTGTTTCAGAAAGAGAAGAAGGAACCATGTGCCAAATGGAGAGGAAAAAAATAAGCTCATATTGGCTAGCACACCCACAGAGAAGATGCTGAGGCAGGATAAACATGAGGAGAGGTAATACAGAAAAGGAGCTTAGGCTGATCCCAGTGATCTGCATTCTGACAGAAGCACACCTTGAGCCCAGTCCTATAAACCAGCCTCTGCTAATTATGAATAAAACAGTGAGTTTTGGACCAGGAAACCAAAGTAGTGAAGGGTTGGGAGAATTTATCAATTAGCAAGCTTTTAGGGTGCACAGAGAGCATCTTGCCATTCTGCAGCTTTTAACCTCTCAACTGAATATTTCACTCTTGCCTCTGCCAGGAACTGATTCCAAAGCTAAACTTTCAGCTAGGGATGGTGTACATCTTGCAGCTACAAGCTGAGTCTTTGGCCTTGTTTAGTTAACAGCACCCTGTACGTACAGAGTAGTCTCAGAAGATGAAAAGTTGATAGGAAGATCCTGGTGTAGCTGATAAACGATTCATTAACACTTTACAGATTAAACCCAAGATCTTGCCATGGATATGAACTGGGAGATGGAAGAAAACAGAGCTGACTTGGGAAGCAGCTGAAGAGCAAGGCCCTGTGTGAGGATGCTCACTTCCTTTTGCTGTCAACCCAGATTACAGAAATTCCCTTGGGAGATGGTAAAGTCCCAGATTACCCTGAGCTGGATCTTTAATCAAGATGAAAGAACAGAACTTCTTTGTAGGTGGAAGCAAGCATCTCTTTGATGCTTCTTCATGTAGTTTTTTCTGCTCTTTTGCTGTTACACTGCTTCAGCTGTGCATTCACAACAGCCTGGTCATCACCATGGTCCTGAATCACCATGATTCTGAAGCACATGACCTGCGGAGGACTAAGACAGGAAACCTACCTTCTCCCTTTGGGATGAAGAGACTTGAGGCAATATACTTGGGTTTAGCAGAAGGCATTAGAAAAGCTAATCCAGAACTAGCTTGCTGGAGCCAGACCTGGGTTAGTATCTGTCTTAGATCTATACCATGGCTCCAAAGAGGATGGTGTTGATGTAACACACAGCCACCCATCCCACTGGCAACCAGGTTTAACCCCCTTTGAAGACAACATGCAAAAGCCAGACTGAGATGAGAAAGAGCAGGTGGCACAGCCAGGCACCCTGAACTCATATCTTCTGTAGGAGTTACTGTCTCAGTTAGGAATGGCTACAAGAGGTACAAATTTCAAAACAGGATTGAGCAGCCTGTTAGCATTTTCTCTTTTTGCCCTTACTATCCAAGTGCTAGGTAAGCAAAAAGGTAAGGGTGTCCTCAGAATCTGCTCCCTGTTCCTGGTGTCCTGGGTTTTGTCTTTTCCTTTACAAGAAAAGCAATGTTAAAAAAAAATTAATAGAAGGAGAATAATAAATAATAAAACTGACAACCATGTTTTGCTTGGCCATTCAGTTCAACACAAACTGAAATACAGAACAGGATATAAAGTGTATGAATTATCAGTTTGCAGCCTGAATGACTTCTTTAGTTCTGCATTTCAAAGGTTTCCTTTTTTTGTAGCTGCCAGTTAGTATGTTTGGAAGAAAGCCCAGATAACAGAAGACATCAGAAGTGAGGTGAGGTGAAGACAGATGGAATAAATGGGCTGAGAAGGCACAAAAATAAACTTGTCGGAAGTCGCACTGTAGTAGAACTTTTTTTTTTTTTTTTAAGGGAAAAGATGACTAATTTGTCCAAGACGCAAGTGCTAAAAACAAGTCTATAAAAAAAAAACAAACAAAAAACAAAACAAAAAAATCAACAAACCAAACCCAAACTGAAAAAACCCAACACAGCAGAAGGAACAAATATATTTCCATAACAGCAGCTAAGACTGAGCAACAAACAGAACCACTGTTCAGATATCGCTCATCCTTCATGTTCCTGTGGCTTTCAGTTTTTATTTTACACATGCACAAACATACAGACAGATAATTGCTCTTATATTAGTAGATGACTATTACAGACTGAGCTTAGGAACCTAATTGAGCTCTGATGCAAGATGGACCAGATCATCAACCAGAACAAAGTATCTCCATTCCACTGCCTGGGTTAGACCTGTACTAATTCTGACCAGGGAAGAACCAGGGCCCATCAACCTACATTGGTTCACATGAGCTGAAGTTTAGTTTGACCTGAAAACTAATACAGAGCCACCAAACACTTTCACACAAAGTCATAACTACTGGGTAAGTGTTGGATGAATGCAATACTCCGAGAATACATACGATTTTAAGAAAGAAGGGAAACAATAATTAAATTATGAAAAATACAGGTTTTGATAACTGCAAGAGAAAGAACAAGTGTATCTCTGAAGTGATGCTTACTGATGCCCTCGCAATAAACATCTGGCTACTGATGGCAGTTCTGGAAGGGCTATAGGATGCATGGAGGCGACATAGGCTGGCTGAAGCCATGACATGGGAAAAGTAATGACACTTACGTAGAAGGAGCATGAGGTTAGTAAATATACCCACCCCATCTCTTTCAACTGCAAATAAATGAGAAAAACACCTATCTATATACAGGGAATGAAAAGGGGGAAAAAAATAAGTTACATTTCTTTTCTCTGACTTGGAAAAAAGCACACACTTGCAAATGGATGTTAAAGCTCTTTCTCTGTATTTTGTTCTCCCCATATATGGTGACACATTTGACTCTAACACAAGTAACCCAACAGAGCTCCACTTCACCCAGTGACTGCAACCATTTCTTTTTGGCTGCCAGGCAGAGGTTGAGAGGTGAGGACATAGCAGTGTGGTGAAACTGGAACTGGGAGAAGTCCCTGGAAAACTTCTGGGGTGGAAACTGGGAGTCTGATCTGACATCATTCCCTCCTCTTATTCACGCCCTACACCTGCACGAGGTGAGTGGAAAACACCAGCAAAATAAAACATTTTTATACCATTTTGCACAAGTAAAAAGGTAGATAACAGAATACCTAAGTGGAAAACAAGCCAGGGTATGAGTGATTAAAAGCTTGGGAACTGAAGACATTTTAGCTGGCATGGAGGGCTTTCTGCTGAGGAAAAGGAACAGTTGCCTGGCAGAGTTGGAGGAACCAGATTTGAAGGGAATGCTTCAGGTGTCTAAATGTAGGCAGGTAGTGCTTTCTAGATGCTCTAAGACATCCAAGCCATCTCCAAGGGTCTGGAAGGGATGATACAGAAAATAGAGACAATCCATCTACCCCTCTGCAATAGCAGCTGGTGGCTAGAGTAACCTCAGCACATCTGGAATGACACCAGATACCAGGTATTTAGGCACCATAGTCCCTGGTGTTTCTCCCTAAACTCAGGACTTCGCTTCTTCTCCCAACGTAAACATTGGAGATGATCTCCCATGGCTGGTTGCTGACATTCACAGACAGAGAGTGAGCTGAGGATAAAAGATCAACTATGACAAATCCTTACTTAACCATGAACATGGGAGTAGGTCATAGAGAGAATATATTTCTGGCTGCTGATAGGGGGCTTTCAAGAGTCAGGGAAGTTCTAGACCAGCAGTAAGAAGTGGGAATGAGGTGGAAGGCAGCTCTGTGGGGCAAGCAGGGAAGGGATGGAAGAGAGGACTGCTGCAGACAGCACATCATTAAGCATGTGGCTTTGACTGCTACTTCAATAGGGCAGTGCCCATATTCAGACATTAGCATCCATTTACCTTACAGCCTTGTAAACCAGTACTATGCATTTCCACATCTCAGACATAAGTTCCTCAGGGGAAAATTCAGAATCTGATTACCATGCAAATCCAGCTGGGATGCTGAGATGCAGCTCTCTTACCCCATCCCCCAATCCTTCCTTTCTCTGCCTAAAAATTACTTTGGCGTGCAGTCATACTTTTCTGTATTGCCTCCCATGTATGTATCTACCTCCCAGAAGCATTATCGGACTTGTGCAGATGGGTAAACTCCCTTAGGTCTCTCTTTAATAGTTACAAGTCCACACCCTGAACTTGCCTGTCACATACCAGATCAAATAGACAAGCAACATTCAGGTCGTGATTATGGTCTGTCAATTCTTGTGTGATTGTTATTTTGCAATTCAGTAGTTCTGTTGACTCACACTCTTGAAATGATCACCTTTTTCACTGGGTTGTTTGCATGATATTTAATTGTGATGGTTTGGTTTATTTATCTGTTTAGTTTTAAAAGACTAATTCTTCACAACGACTCAAAAGATAAATTCAGGCTCAAGATTAAAAAACTTAATCTGGTGGGTTCTGACTTTGCATGCTTTATGGCTTTGACAGCTTTTTCTTAAGCAGAAGCATAAGATATTCCTTTAAAGCCTGTCTTCAGAGTGAATTGCTCATTGTAAAACCTGCAGTAGTACCATTTAAAAAGATCATGTTCATCCACAGTACTTCATCTGGCATGCCATAGTCAACACCGCAGTATGTTAAGCTCCACAATCTGACAATTGATGCTAAATGTTTGGTTTTTTCAATCACAACCAGTGTGGGAGCCTTTTAATAATAAAGGAAATGTAAATACCACATAAAAAAAGATCAAAAGGTGAATCAGCAACTTATCTAAATCACAGTAGCCCCAGATAAAGTCTGCCCCATTGCCATAAATAGATTACAAGTGGAAAGAGTTGATTGTGGAAGGAATCTCACATCCTACTGAAAATTCGATATATACCAAACTCACCAAAGATTTTTTTTCAGTGGTTAAAAGCTTTGCATATACAGCTGTGAGGACAAGGAAACCACTGTAAGATATTGAGATGGGAACAAAAGAAAATACAGACACTTCAATAGCTTTGCTGTTGTCTACCTCCTCTACCATCTTGCGAATTTCACTACCTTTGCATGTATTATTTTAACTCCAACACATCTAACACAAACAGATTTAATCCTAAAGGCATTTGCAGCTTGAATTTCCTACCTAGGGATCGTAAATCTAGAATGGGAAGCTTGAAATCGTTAAAGTCACATATTTATAAAATCATATTCAATTAGGTTAAAAAAGCGCAATTTCTGTCATCATGTCATAAAAAGATGTGTTTTTCTCTCAGATCTGCTATAAAGAAAAGCTCCCTATATTGTTACAGATAGAGGCTGTTTTCAATCAGTTACAAGGAGCAATCCAATTACTGGATGGTTTAGTGCAGTAACTGACTCCAGACTAATTTAATTTCTTTAGGTCTCTAAAGATCAATTGATCTGATTTGTTTCCCTCCCCAAAGGCTGTTTAGGAAAAAGCAGGCTTAAATACCTGGAAATGAAATACAAAGCTCTGTACACTTTCACACTACTTAGGTCATTTGGAAGAGCTGGAACTTGCAATAAATGAGTACTCTCTTGGCCCTAACATCACAGGATGCTTTACAGGAGACCATTAGGAGCACTCCAGATCACACATGCATGCCCTGTCAGACAGCCTACTTAGGGAGCAGTGCATGGAAAGTATTTTCACAGCTTCTAGATAAATATTCCATTTACAAGAGCCGTGCAGATGTGCATTTGGCCTGCATAGTCTTTTCCCTTGCAAATAAATATTCTTCTCGGACAGTGATTTTATAGAAATAACTAAGTTTCCAACTAGACCAAGCGAGAGTCACACTGTACTGTTCAATCTATCCCCTACATCTTGCAAAGCATGTCTCAATGGACATCACGCAGGGAACTCTTCCTGTTGTCCTGTCTCACTATGCTATTTCTTTTGCTTTATATCAGATTTATTTAAGCAATTTTGCTGGCGCTAAGATAAAATCTATAGTACCAGTGGGCACTCAGAGTGATGCTGGGGGACATGGTTTAGTGGTGAATTGGCAGTGCTGGGTTAATGGTTGGACTTGATGATCTTAGAGGTCTTTTCCAACCAAGGTGATTCTATGATTCTATGACATTCTGATCTGCCTGAATATGTTAATGCTGGAACTGAATAAAACCCTTTCTATTTCTGGACCATATCAGATAATTCAGAGTTCTCAAACAGTCTCTTAGCAGCCCTCGTGTGTTAAACTTTTACTGTCTCATTAGCTGATGTGTTGTGCAGCAGGTTTTGGTTTTTTCCAATACCATTGTTAGGGCTAAGCTTTCCCATTTAAGTCAAAATAGGACCTTACCTAAACTTAGACTCTCTAATCCAGTTTTAATGTCATTTCAATACTTTTCACATTCTGTTTATTGTATTTATTGTAGATTTCACATTTGGCTGCCTTATCTTTCATGGCAACGTTTGTGCCTGGGCTAGGCTGCCTGTCTCAGGCTCTATTCTTACACTTATCAATAAACAAAAGGGCACTGCGGTTTATGCTCAGCATTTCTGACTCCATGCCATGTGCTGTTATAATAAGATGTCCTCTGGAAAAATTCCCTTCATATCCAGCACCACGATAGTTGGTTCATCTACACAGAGGTAACTAAGTTTTTCTCCCAGCTTATCTATTCAGACTCTCTCAGACCTTGCAAACCCGTGTCAGTAGATATTGCCTGTCCGCAAATGTAGGAAACGGAAAGGTAAAAAATCAAAGCCTGTTCTTTTTCTACAGGTCCTTTCTCGACTATTTATTGCATACAAATCTGATCTTTGGAAGTTGTCTACCTTAGTACTCTGTCAGCAGCAGGCTGTGCTATTTGAATTAAATCTGCTTTGTTTTTTTTTCCCTTTTCAGCTAAGACTTTCACTTGAGAAGCAATTTTTAACAACTTTGCAAGTGTGCACTGTAGTGCTTGCTTTCCCAAGTTACTGTTCTTTCACCCAGTTACTCAATGGATCACTAATGATCCAGTCACTAGTAAGGCATAAAATATACCACTATTGCCTATCCATGGACCTGCTTAAACTGATGTGCTTTTGAAATGCTATCAAGACTTTCTCTAGCCTTATGGATATGACTTCATTGAGCAGTTTGTCCCCTCTATGCACCCGTGAAAGATGATTCACAGATACATCTGGATATCCACACATAGAAGCCTGGGGGGGTTTGGCCTCTCCAAACTTTCTTTCATGATTGTGTGCTCATAGGAAAATTTGGATGTGCTATAATATCCATCTCCATCGAGTTCTCTTCCAGCCTAAAGGATGCAGGCAGCTTAATTTGCTTCATTTGCCAAACTATTTGACATGATATCATAAAAATGTGACATGCTGGATAGCTACCAAGAGATTGAAGTTTATTTCCTACTCAACTGTGGGTTAATGCTTCTGTCCCTATGGCAGCAGTTGCATATAATGAGCTGTACACACACAAAACTCAACAGTTTCCAGATAAAGCTTTCCCCTGATACAGCCTGCAGTACAATTTTGGTGAAACAAAAATGGCATCTTTGTCGTCAGAGAGAGAGTTATGGGATTCATCCTGATGGCAATAATTGCTGACTTCAGTGTCTGGGACTGCTGAAGTGTATTTTGGGAAGCTCCCTTCTCTCTTTTCCACTGTGTGGAGCAGTGGGGAGCTATAAAGATGTTTTTCACAGGACCACTGCCCTTGTTTCCCAGTGACCCAGTTCACAGCCCTCAATAGGATTACACGGCATGATAAGAAAAAACTTTTTCATTCTGAAGTTGTAAAGCTGACCCTCTCCCCCCTTCAAGAAGCCCCCTCAGGAAGACGAATATATCGGCCCCAACTGGAACAGATGTCAAAACTCAAAACAGCTCTTTCTCCATAAAGTTTTTAAGTATTTTTAAAGGAGGTGGAGGAGGCTTACTATATGCAACAAGATAACATTAAAATGCACAGCTTCTCAGGAGTTGAAAGGATGCTTTTCCTACAAACTCTCTCTTCTCTTTATCTTATCTGCATGGAAAGTAAACAGAAAGTTCCCATTACCTCTCGATATCAGTGAGTCTGGAAGAGTCCCGGAATCCTTTAGCAAAAGGGTTGCTGTCAATTTTCAACTTGGTTATCTGGAAACACAGAAAAGAGCAACGTGACATGGATATAGTGTTAAGGTATTGCAGCGTACAAAGTGTTAAGCAATCCACCCTCCTGACTTCACTGCTAATTTTATCCCTGCTCCTTGTGTGTGTGTGCATGTTACTCTTGAAATGCTGCAAAGCTGAGGAGGCAAATCAGGTGGTATTATGCATATGGCAATAGAAGGGCCAAAGGGCACAGTAGACTCAGCCGTCCTGTTACCCAGAGCAGGAGGAACCCACCCACGTACAACATTACTGCTTCCAAATACTTTTAACAGCATAAATCAGATTATCTTTTCCACAAGCAACTCAGAGCATCCTGCTAACAACCGAGCCTCGTTGGTGGAGCTGCAGTTCAGCCAGTATGAGCCCAAACTATGAGCCACTGCCTGCAGACCTCAAGACATTGGTTTAATTCAGTCCCATTTTATTTTTTTTTAACTGGGATTCAAGTGTTCTCAGCCAGACCTACCAGATATCACATAGGGGCAGTTTAACTGTTTTTGCGTGGAAAGAGGCTGAGGAAGGGAAAGAGGGAGAAAAAAATGTGGGGCGAACTCAGATTAAAGTGACAGTGTCTGGTTAAAGGAGTAACCCCATTAAAACCATCAGAGTCCTGGAAAAAGAGAGGTCTTGCAACCAAAACTCTCCTTCCTTCTCCAAATGCAGCTACAAACCTGCCAAGTACATCCAGTCAGCCTTTCCATTCTGCCAGAGTAACCCACTGATCAGGAGTCTCTGCCCCAAGGCATCAGGGCTTCCCTAAACTTTGCAGTCAAACTTTTCAGGCATAGGTGATGGCTTCTGCTGTGGGGTTTTTTTGGGAGCAGGAAAAAAAATAAACTATTACCCTTGCAAAATTTTCTAGCTGTCCAACCAGATGAGATTTGGTGAATAAAACCTGAGACATCATCATAATATTCAGATTTTCCAGCCATACATCTTCCAAGAATTAAAAATAAAACTAAGTAGGAGTTGGAGCTTGATGAAGGACAACCCAGGACTTGTCCTGCAAGGCAGTGAATGTGACCAACTCTAGCTGAAGCCCATGAAAATGACCAGCTTTCAGCATTTCATACTGAGCTGCTATTTCAGCCTAGACTTCCTCAGGAAAAAAAAAGTCTGTATCACAGAGGCCACAACCTCATTTTTAATAGCTGGCCCTCAAGACTCAGAAAGAAAAGGGATCTTTTCCAGATCATCAAACAATCAAATGCTGTCATCAGACAAATGTATTTCAAAATGGGATGGCTTCTCCTCCAAAAATTCTCCTTCAAAGCTCTCCGGGGAAGGTCCTTGCTTTGAGGCACTACATAAGAGGCACTGCAGCTCAAGAGTTGTTCCTATGGGCTGGTCAAGCAGCATGGGACCTCAGCACTGGCTGGGGCTTTGAGGCTGTCTCCTCATGCAGATACAAACGGTAGAAACTACCCTGAACACCAGCCTTGTCACAGGAGCTCGTCTCATCCTGCTCCCAAGGTATCCATAAGCCCTTGACTCGTGGTGATGTTGCAAAGAGCAGCAGGTTAGTGCCTCACGTAGAGCGAACATTTTTATGGCAGCATCGTGAAAACTACCTTGAACAAAGACAAGCTCTAACTAGTTCCATTGACTTAGATCACCAACACACCAAGCCAACTGCACTGCAGAATAATAAGAATGTCTATTCATCTCTTGAGCGTATTT
Organism: Podargus strigoides; assembly: GCA_028020825.1. NCBI lineage: Eukaryota > Metazoa > Chordata > Aves > Caprimulgiformes > Podargidae > Podargus > Podargus strigoides. The sequence continues at coordinate 8,206,597 of CM051623.1, read as the reverse complement.
TCACCAATCAAACTCCCATTTTCCTAATATTAAAGATTTGGTATGACATCACAAGAGAAACTTTTTGTATCTGCCAAAGCCAGATGAGACTCACAATCATTTATGGCCATATTTTTCCTGAGAGACTGTCTCACAAACAATCAGAGAACATCTGCTAGAAAGCATTTTAAAATGAAATCTGACCTACAATTCAACTCTGTGGCAGTGGTTTGACTGTTTGAATAAATGCATGCCCTTTAAATCTTAAATTATGAGATAGTTTGTTGAAAGTGTAATGTATTTAGCTTTTATCTAATAACCTCCAGAAATGTAATCAACCCCTCCTTAAAACAGTTCTGAAAGAAATGGCAAAAATGAAAAAAGGCTCCATTTTCATTAGTCATAAATAAAATGACAGCATCAACCTCTAGGGGTTCCAGAGATGTTCCATTGAGAAGTTTTCCAGGATACAATCTATGTGCTTCGGGAAGGTTAGTTTAGAAATATCTCTGGTGTAAATATTGTTGGTAAAAACAAGTTCATCCTACAGAAATAAATTCCAGGTTTAGCTGGTTTTGTGCCTGTTACTATTTTGCTGGTTTCTACAGAAAGTTAAGTGGAAAAATCTAACCGCCTGTCCAAACATTATGTTCTTAAGATTGCCAGGTGCTGAATGCATTTTCTGCTGTATTCAGATACGAACCTGAGTTTAAAATCAATACATCCTGAAATTAAAGCTTTAAAGCAGGATGTGGGGTGAGTCATAAGGACCAACTTAATACTACTGCTATTATCTTCAGACCTGCTTTGGCCTCCTATGCAGTAGTTTCATGTTATTTATAGCAGTTAGAAATTAATTACTTTTGCTTCATATTAAGAAATGCAGATTTCTTTAAATAATCCAGCAGGTACATTGACTCTGTGATGCTGCCTGCCCACATGTTTAGACAGTACTTATATTTTTCTTAACTCGGGGGAATTAGAGAGGGAAAGAGGTATTTTTTTTTAAGTGCCATGGTCATTAAGCCCTTAAAGCACACTCTGAATCACATTCAAGCCAACAACATATTTCCACTTACTTAAATATTAAAGCCCTATCCACTGTCAGGCAGAGCCTCTGCTCTCTGATTGTTTATATACTTCCTAAAATTACTCATTAGCAATCCATTGTTATGATCTCCTCCATTTTGTATATATTATTCACTGGCATGCAAATTGAAATTCAGACATCTGGATGTAATCTGGGCAGCCTCTGAAAAGTGTATCTCTGAGTGATTTCCCTTGCGTTTGAGCCTTACAGCTTAATTAGTCAACTTTTTAAGCCCATTAAATCATTATGCGCAAACCAGAGTATCTCTTAGGTCATGGCGTGAAAGATTACTGCAAATAAGACCAGTTCCTTAATGAGCTATAATTAGAGAAGGACTAAATGATAATATGCAAACAGCTTTGTATAGACAGAAGGGAAAACAAATGAAAACCTCTCTCCTGTCATCTTTACTCCCATGAATAATCCTTATGGCCCTTTGAAGTTAGTAGCACTACCCATATATGTAAGACTGAGAAGGTGAATTAGGCTGGGCACGGTCACTACAGACATTGGCATGGAAAAGGAAGTTCTATCAGAAAGTTTCCTAGTTTAGACTGGGGAAAAGGGAGTTTTCAGCAGGGTGGGATTTAGCTCAAGCCATAGAAATTAGCAACTGTACTCACCAACTGATTCTGGTAGGCGGTAACAGCTGTAAAAACTGTCTCTGGAAAGATAAATGTCCTGAACTCTTCCGATTTCAGATTTAGCAAAGAAGCCGTGTGATCCTTCTTCTTAATAATGTGGACCCTTGGCTGGTACTTGTGCATGGAGTTCAAAATGATCTGCAAGAAAGAGTGAGAAGGTGCTGTCCTGAGAGGAAGTTTAACAGGACCCTCGAGGGCTATAGAACTGGGGGGGTGGGAGGGGAGGAGGAAGATCCAATTAATACTGCAAGGGAGACATCTGCAATCTAACCAGCCAGGGGCTGATTTTCCGAGCAAAGCCTCCAGCTCCTTTGGGCAGTTCAGGAAAATGAAGCTGGAAAAGCAAGCATCCCAGGAGCTGATTTCCTCCCACTCCTATGCCAATGGTGAGCACGTGTTTTTTGAAGCATAAATACCTGTTCCTACAGGTGAGGTGTTTTACATACAGAATTTGTTATTCCTAGCCTGTGCCTGGGTTTGCAGGTGTCAGCTGCAAGTGTAAATATGTAGCTCCTGAAAGCTCGCAGCCGAGAATCCACACCTGCAAAAATGTGCAGGTGCAGAATGAAAAGGGCCAGGAACCCCTCAAAAAAACGCAGAAAAAAATAAAACCCAACCTAAAAACCAGCAGCAGCAGCACGAACTGGCTGACCAAAAATAAAACTCCCCAGATCCTTTTACTGTGGCAAACCTTTAAAGCAAACTACTTCATAGACGCTCCTCACCGCAGACTACCAAAAATGGGAGCAAGGAGAGAAACCAGTACAGAACCCCAAAATTACCAGGTTTTGCCATTTTATCCTCATTAATAATTGTTTACGAGCTCCCAAAATAATTCTAAACCTAATGTGTCAACTAACCAATGTCTACGTTCACTGGCGTCAAACTCAGAGTCCCACTTGCTTCAGTTACCACTGGCTGGAGGCCTGTTGGGCTGCCTCTAACCACAGTATTACAATATAAGAATTAAATACAGAGCTCAGCTCGTACCAGGCCTTGTTTTGGATATAATCACAGTCACAAGACGAAATTGGCAATGGTGTGGGTGGTTCTATTTTGCAGGGCCCATAACGACGTTACAGCCAGCTCTGTACATCTGGAATAGCTAATGTGCATTCCTCGGGAAGCATTAACTTCAGCTGAAACACAGCAGAAGTGGTGCAGTATTTCATGCTAACTCAATGAGAAAAGTTGCATGTTGCATTGGAGTGGGGAGCTTAGAGGCAGCTTTGTCATGGCTGAAATTTCCATCAGCATTTTCTTTGCTGCTCCTTGGGGGCAAAATATTGCTGAGATTCGCACTGTGACTTTGCAGAGAAGAATCATCACAGTGATGGGGAACCGTCATCCTAGAAGTGTTGCATGTCCACTTTTACCAACTCCGTTCCTTCCTCAAATCACATCACCATTTTAGATATGCACATACACAACAGCCATTGACCTTGTCGTAAATATCCATAGCGCTTTTCCCTCTCCTTTGTAAAATTTTGTCTTACCAGCCTAGTCACTGAGCAGCTGGAAGAGAGACTTTGAAGGACGGTGCGTGGATGGTGGTGAGCTGAGGGGTTGGCCCACAGAGCTCAGCACTTCCCATTGCCTTTCATGGCTGCATGATCCACCCCACGGCATTACATCTGAGCAGCAGCCGAGCGGAAGGAGGAAAAGGCTGTGACGGAGCAGCTCCCACACATGCCCTTTCCTTTCACTCCTCTGTGAACGCAAATTGTGATAAAGAAACCATTTCTCAAGCACGTTTCTCACTTAATCCTTTATGAAAGTTTTCTGAAACCAAAAGGGCAGATGAATAATATCCCCTGCAACGATGCTCTATGCCATGCATTCCCACCAGAGGCAAGTCGGGTCATTCAGGTATAAAACAAGTACAGAATGCAGCCAGGAGGTTACAAAAGATGTATGGCCAAGGTTAAGGTCACTATTTCCTTTTTGTGAGGGTCTGTGTACGTAGTGCTCCATCTGCATCCCCTCACAGGCTGCCAATGGTGCAGCACTCACTGATACTAAAGTCAGAAGGATACTGCTCAGAGATACCCCATAATATCCGTGCAGCTTCTTCTGTGAGGACCATCAAAACAGCCTAAAGGAGTTAGGTACACTGGGTGCATCTCACTGAGTAGCCCCCAAGGGTGCTCTCAAAGTCCAAGCACCCCTCCCCTACCTGCATGGTGTAGCTATCAGAAAATCCTCGATGCCAGCTCTGCGATACTCATCCTGGTGTGCCCTGAGAGAAACATCAGGCACACATATACTTATGGCAGCCCCCTGGCACATGCTCCCTGGCAGTACAGCGTGGTCACAGGCCCCCAGCCATCTCATCTGCCTTTATGCTGACAGCCTGTGGCAGGGAGGTGACCAGGATCCGTCCTTACAGGACAGGTTTGTAGGCATCTGGCTCCCACTGGCTGCAGACTGGTCACCAGAAGCAATCTGGATGACAGCTGTGAAATCCTCTAGGTGGCTTTGAATTCAGGAACTATGCTGTGAATGTTGCTTCCACATTCACCCAGGAGTGTTACCAGGCAAATTTGCTTTCTAAAAGCATGGAGGTACCTAACTTCTGCCAGGCTGACTTTTAAAAAAACACCTAGGCATGGCTCCCTGTGGCTCTTCTGAGCCTGCTGCTTTCACAGTTACTCACTGGCCATGTTCACAACTTCGTGTTTGCTTTTGCAAACATTCACATGTTTGAGTTTTGGATCATAAATGCCAGAAAAGCAATTACAATAATGTTTACACTCATGGTTCACCTCACCATAAACCAGAAACGATGCCACCCCAACTAAATGCAACCAACTAAAAGAAGCAGTCTGTGTGAAAAGATATCACCAAAAATCTGAAATAAATAAATAAATACATCGTGTTCATAAATTTTCCACAACCAAAAAAAAATGGGAAGTACTCACTCGGCTGTAAAACTCCAGAGACAGGAGCCATTTCCTTCCTCTGGTAAGGATATCTGAAAGTGTTTCCATGGAACAAGATGTATGTCGTACACACAAAGATAGAGACTTCTGCCTGATGCTTGGGGAGACTACGTACATAGCTATGGGGTTATGCATGCTGCTGAATATACACAAGCAGAGATACATGCCAACTCCAAAAGTCTCAGAATAAGAGAAAACAAACAAATGCCTCTCTTCAGATTCCTTTTCAGGAAATGAACCACCCTACAAAAACAACACCACAATTTTACCTTAACAACCAAAACTGTCTTCTGGAGGATGGTGAGAGCAAGCAACTAGAACAAACTGGACTCATGTTGGATCCAGCTTCTCTACCTATAACTAGTATTTAAAGGCATCTTTTAGGTCATTAAAACTTCCTTGGGAGCCAACATGCCTTATCAAACATAATTAAGATTTTAGCAGGTCAGTTAAAAAGATCTCATCTGTAGAGAAGGGCCCTTTCGAACTGAAAGGAGGTGCTTCAGGTGGCATTTCAATTCTCCCCTTCTCTTAGTACACAGGAGCTCAGAAATGCCATTGACCATAGCACATTGAGCCCTCCTTAAAGGCTCCAGAGAGTGAATTTCTTCCTCAGTTCTACTGAGCATCCAATGTTGGTATTTAAATAGCTTCAATAAAGCAGCACATAAACCCTGACACCCTTATTTGGAACATAAAAACCTCACAACATATTAAAAAGGTAGTGCTCCGTGGAGGCATTACACCTGTCTTGCAAACCTCAACAGGGCCTCAAGTCTTCAGGGCTTATTCTTAACTGAACATGAAAAACTTTCCATCGACACTGGCTGTCCAAAGCCTTCACGTAAGAAATGGGATCCACCTCTGCTGCTTCTTGGAAAGCTAATTGGGAGGCCGTGTCTCAAACCCTACAGATCTTCTTCTCCTACTGTCTGTATTTGAGACGTAGTCGTCTTCTTGCTCTGTCACACGTCTCTGTTCCCGACAGCTTCTCAGACCTACTTCTTTTTTATCCTCATCTGAGCTTCTGGGAACTGCACCGCTCCTAACTAGTTTGCAATATACTGCTGTGAGCCCTTTATTAGAGGCACACATGGCCCCTGTTATGATGAAAAATGCTTCTTTTTAAATGCGCACGTATACTGCTCTATCATCACTCGGTGATAGAGCCCACAAATCTTCAGCTTTGCCCTTCTACAGATTATGAAATAAAAGAGAAGGGAAAGAAAAAAAGACATTCTCCACTACTCAGGAAGGGAGCAATGGTGGGAACCAGATTCAAGAAAAATACACCCACAGACAGAACTTTACAAAAGAACACCACACAGGCACACACACAGGGCTTGTGTTTTTTTTTTTTAAAAAAAATACTTTTGTTGTTGTTGTTTCCAGGATGTATATTCAATGATCAGGGCTGTGGTTCAGTTCCTATGTCTTGAAATGAGGAAAAATTGTCTTTCAGATGAGCAGCATTTGCACAGAAAACAGCTCAGACAAATAGTCACTGTCTCACACAGTCCGAAAAGGCAATAAATACTGTGTGTGCCACAATTACTCAGCTTTACAGGTTAGTTACACCACACACACTTCAGAGTTCAAGATCACCCCTCTTCCTGATGCTTCATTTACTAACACTGCCTTTATGCTCCTTCTTCTTAACTGCCCCATTCTCAGCCAGTAACCCTTTCAAATCCATCCCCCTGCTCCTCCAGCCTTCCCCTGGGAAACTGCCAAGCCCAGAGGCAACACTTTTAGCTATTCCGTTGCAATTTGGAGGCACCACCAAGCCATTCTGCACTTTGCAGGAAGTTTTGGGGAGAGGACAGGAGGGAAAGCACTTTTTCTTACCACCTACTGCTAGACAATCATGTAGCTAAAGGGGTTGTCCCCACTGATGGAGCATAGCAGGAGCTCATGGCCAGCAGCTCTGCACCGTGTTTACCAGCTTCCAGCCTCAGGGCTTGTGACAACAAACTGGTACCAGTCAGAGCTGGGACCTGTCTCCTTTAGAAGCCCAAGTCTACCCTGTGGCACCTTGTCTTGCAGGTAGCCTAGAGTTATTTCAAGGGCAACACTTATTTTTATAATTCATAGCCCTTGCTTTGGTGTCACATCGGTATTTTCTGCTGACTCTGTGCCCATGTTGGGTTGACTCTGGAAGTACAAGAGCTCTTATTGATGGACCCAACCCTAACAGGTTGCCTGTAACAAGAGAGAGCTACCAAGCTCACATGGAAAAAAAAGTATGTGAGCTTGCTAGCCAGTGCACATGGCAGAGCATACTGCCAAGTCACAGTAAAATATGGGTAGAAGCCTGACAAAAAGCTCACTTGCCTTTCTTCTCTCCCTTGCTTTGGTGCTCAGCTCCACCCTGAACTTGTCCCTGATGGATGTTCTGCCTCTGACAGCAGTAGGAGTATGATTTGAACACTTGGCACTGACCTGGGCTCTACCTTATGAAAGGTACAAAACCTGGTACAAAACCTGACTTCTGAAGTCACCTGTTCCTCTACAACAGAGATTATAACTCAACAAGTTTAAGATTCACACAGTGTCCTCCTCCACTGCAGTATGAAGGGCTGGCCAAGAAAGGAGTAGGGCAGGGTCCACAGGAGCCTTTCCCCATTGCAGTCTCTCTCCCACAAGTTTAGCCCTGTGATACAGGTAAGCAAACCCCCTATTGTGGCTCCTTTACCCTTTCCCACCAGGAGGGCTACTCACATGGCCGTGCTGATCCAGCTCATTGTTGGTGAGTTTGACTTTTTCAAAGGACACCATCTGCTTCAGCAGTTGCTCGCCTGTGAAGGGGGAGTCAGGGTGCACATACAACCTAAAACAAAAAAAAAACACAGGGAAAAGGCCTGCTCATAAAAAAAACCCTCACTTCTTGGTTTGTCTGTAGGTACCACCTCTATATGAAATTTAGAAGCCCGTACTATCTTGCTTTCAAGATATGCAGTGGGTTCACAGATGTGGATCTCCTGAGAGCTTAGGGTAGTACAGAGCTGCTACTCAAACAAGACACACACAGTCTCCCCCAGATTAATGAACACCTGAAATACGACCATTAATGAAAGACAGTAAAGCAGATGAATTGTTTAATTCACTGGAACATAATGAAGAATCCCATGTCCAAGTGCGAGATTGCTCTCTAACCATACCTATTGTTTTATCTAGTTATATAAAATGGAGACATTAACTAACATTTGCTGTTGTGTCTTTTCCCAAATGAAAAATTGATCATGTCTTTCCCCACAGCTGTACTAACAAGCACTTAAAATAACAATGACTACAGCTCCGAGAGAAAAAACATGGTGTCATTAGAGAGATAATGGGGGAATGTAGATAAAAATGCATTTTTCTTTATATGTAACATTAAGCCGTGATAATGATTTTAACCTGCACTCGATCACACGTTAGCTGTGGTGACGTCTGTTTATAAGAGGTTGGAGGCTGCAGTCCAGCACAGTGGTCTGACATGAAAAAATTAATTGCAGCTCTGTAATTAACAATCCACTACTTGGGAAATTAAGCAGAAGAAAAGGAAAAGTAGAAGGCATGTAGATACAGTGATACATACATTCTGACTAGACTAAGCACAAGTGCCAGGCTATTTAAAAACAATTATTTTATAGGAATAAGATACAACTGAAAGTTATTTAACTCAAATGTACTTTTCAGAGAGTGAATTAAGAGCTGAACTAGACCTTCAGCTAGTGCAAACCAGACCTGCTCTGCTTCTGTTGGTGCCCACTGCTGAGGGCCTGACTCTCATTTCGAGTCATGTCTTTGGCCACGCAGATGGATTTCTTCCATTGGGTGGGTGGGACAGCACTGAGATGCCAGGTTAGAAAGATAAATATTTGTTGTTGTTGTTGGGCTACAATTTTGGTTAGGCAAGAGGAGAATGGAAAAACCACTAAATGATGGGGCGTAACTCTGATAGACTCTGCTGATCCCTAATCAAGGAATGCCCATACTAAAGACTCTGGGGAGCTCTGTTGCTCAAGGAAGGAGATTTGATCCTGCACTCTTCATTTTTGCCAGCAGAATCCCCAAGACACAGTGGAACTGAAGTTTTACTGGCACAGCTCCCTTCAGATGTGCAGGATGTTTTCCTTACAGCGATCTGAAGCACAGCTTGGCTGGTACAGCTACATCCACGGGAGGGATGCTGAGCCAGGCTTCCTGTGGCAGTAAAATATTCCTAGCATGCAGGAGTCCTCACTGCTATCGGCTCTGCCGATTGCACTGCAAGGCTCATGAAAAATTATGATGTATCTGAAAACCCAAGACCTGGAATCCTGTTACATCAAAAGAATTTTACCTCTCATGAAAATTAACTTTTCCTTCCTGTAAAAGTTTTAGAGCCCTGAATCAGAGAAAACAAAATAAAAAGAGTTCCAAATATGCTCTGAAATTTTTGAGCCAGTCTTGTGATTTTTTTTTTTTTAATTTTTTTTTTTTTGGAGCCTGACTCCTAATTTTAAATGTCTGGATAGCTAATCGTGTTTACTGTGATCACACAATGTCAGGCTCAGCAAGGTTTGGCTAATTGGGACCAAAAAGCCAAACTATTTCAAATATGTCCTGGGAAATGAGTAAATATCTTCATGTGTCTAAAAGCTGAGCATAACTGTTTTACACCATAGGCAATTAATGCTCAGCACTGCCTTCAAACTACCAAGTGCCTGGATTTTAGCAGGGCACTAATGGGAAAGTCCCTGAAGGATGGACACCTGAATATCAGTTACATAAATGGATTAATAGACTTTGCTTTTCTTTACTGATTTACTACACGCCGTCAATCCCACTGTGACACGTGGTTCTACCTGGTGAACTACACCTCTCTCCTACAGCCTGAGCTTGTACGCCTCAGAGGGTTGAAAATTAGACATATCGCCCTCTGAAGTAGAAGTCGATGAGACCACAAGTGCACATGAGCAAATGGCTTAGAGAAATAAACGCACACATTCCGGCACAGCACACGAGGCTCCCCCAGAAGTTCGCACAGGCTCTGCTGCCTAAGGCTAGCCAGCTGCAAGCGGCTGCTCGCTTCAATTCACAAAGGCTTTAAGAGCCATATTTGGATGTGAATTTGTTCCACAGTATAAAATGTTTCATGATATATGCAAGGTTTGGGTACTGCTTCCTCCTTGCGTATTTTGGAACGTGACAGTGCTCTCCTATTCAGTTTAACAGTTGGTCTGGTCCTACAAGCCCTGTGCATGCTGCTTTTAATTACCTTAATGTCTCAACTTGCAAAATAGAATACCTTTTAAAGGTTTCCCACCTAGAGTTTTCTGTAAGTGTGTAAACACTATAACTTCATTAAACAAATGTCTGTAGCCAAATACAGTAAAAAGAAATTTTAAAAATATATTAAAAGATAGACTTTTGAGTGACAGAAAGGAGGTGAAAAAGGAAGAAGAGCAAATAAAGGTCCATGCTGAAACTTATCAAACTGATGTTTCATGTGGTCTTAGCAATTTAGGAGAACAAACGTAAAATCACAGCAGAATTCTATCCCCGGATAGCACTTTAGATTTACAAAAGACTCTCTGAAAAGTATTTTTATTTCAGTATCCATTGCAACATAAACTCATCTTAAACATTGACAGCAAGAAGACAGGGATAAAACTGGGGCTTGTAGAAAGTTCCCTGAAGGGCTCATCTTTCAAAGAGAAACACAGAATACTTAGTAATTTGGAAAATAAAATTGTCTGCGTGTTGAAAGTTCTTTTCAGAATTGAAAGAGCAAAACACCGAAGGGGTTTGATCCCGCAAAGTCTTACACCCATGCATAACACGACTCCTGAATAATTCCCCCGCTGCCATTGTGCCTATGCTGATGCTGGCAGTGATGTGCATGGGGAGCTCGCACCTCAATACTGGTGCCCAGACACTAAACACATATACACCCCTCAAGTAAGGAGAGCTAAACCTGTGTGTTTGGAGGACAAGAAATTGTAACTTCATTAAGTGCTCCTGTTCAGCACACTGAAACTCTTGACGTCCTTTTTCTCACCAAACAGGAGCGTAAGAAGGAGAAAGTGCATAAATATTTACTAAGTGCTGTTCATACAAAGAAAAAGTAATCTGTGCCTGTGCTATGATCAGTGGTCATCCTGGAAATGAAATGGGAAAGGTACATGTTTGCACACAGGGGCAAAACATCCTGAAAAATGAAAGCAGCGTGGGTATACGTTTGCACATAGGCACACCGATCCAACGGGGACCTTAAAGAGCTACCACAGCACGATGACAATACACAGCAAACCCCAAAAACATAACTCCTAGGTTGCTGGCTTTAATCACAGCTTCTCTGCATGTGCTTTTTGTTTGTTTACTTCCCTGAGCCGCCTTCCACACATCAGGAGACAGCAAGATTTCAGACCAACTATTTCTCGGAGGAAAGCGTGTGCTTCCATTTCTTGTGTTTCACTCCTAATTTCTGTCTCTGTAATAAGCATGTTCTTAACCCCGGGCTAGAGCACCTGGAGTGGATCTGTGTGCCGGCGCAGAGCCCTCCACAGAAAATTTCTTTGAAGCCAGAGAGGCACTCACATTATTTCCATATCTCCAGCTCTGACTCAGCAAAGCCGCTCGACATGTGCTTCAGTCGTACTGGACCCAGGGACTGAAGTACGTACTGAAGTGCTGGGCTGAATACGATGGAGTGTGGGTCTCTGCTTAGAGTGCCCTCCAACCATACAGCCTAGTGCTGGAGCCTCAGTTTCCCCATGCTGGAAGAAGCCAGTCAATTACATGAACAGAATGATTTTAGAAATTAACTTTCTACAGCATTTTGTTTCTCTATAGAAAAGGAGGGGAATTCACTTGATTTTTTTCTTAGCGTCTCAAAACTTCATGATTTCTTAACAAAAAATAAATAAATCTCTGTGCTGTAGAACTGATCCATACTTTGCTGTCTAAGGGATGCTTAAAAGCAAGAATAAAATTATTGGTTAGCAAACGCTGGATATGTTATCAAGAAACTATCATTTCAAGCATAAACAGCACTGAACTGTAATGTAGTATTTCTACTTGGACTTGGCTGGCAGTGCGTGGATTGCTTTAAATTATGAGTTCAAATATACGAGTTCAAATGTCAGGGCAGGCAAGCCCAAGAGGCAAATCAATATTTTTTTTTTTTTTTTTTAAAAAAAGCTTTCTTATCTGAATTGAGGCAAACTGCATTTAAAAAAAAAAAAAAAAAAAAGATTTTATATATATATATAAAAAGAGCCTTTAGCCAATTCTTGCATGCCTTGGAACATTTAATATAAAATTAAACCACAAACAGAGATTTGAGGCCCGATCCTGCAAAACTCTGATTTTTCTGTGATGCAGTCAACTTTGTTGTCTCAGAGCACTGTTTGCAAACGGCGTGCAAAGATTAATAGCAGGTATTTCTTGAAGGAAAAGAAAATCGAAAGAAAATAAAGAAATATCAGCAGTAAAATCTACAAACCTTGCTGGGAGAGGAGGGTCAGCTTTTCCAGCCACCAGCCAGGAAGACCTGTGGTAGGCATATCTATATCTTTTATTGTCCACAGGAACTATATCCATTAACACAATGTATTTGGCTTCAGGATCCACCCCCGAGAAGGAAACCCTGATTGTAGGAAACATTCTCCTGAAATAAAGGCAAATCAGAAAATAAATACCTGGACAGAGAACAGAAATAAGAAAACTTCTGAATAGCTGCTAGAATTAAGAATTATATTTAAACCACCTGAAAAAAAATAAAATTCACGCATCTGTTGATTCTGCTTCAGCACAGAAAGCACAGCTTGAAATCAGAACGATTTTTTGGAAGCAAAAAGAAAAAAAGGTAGAAGTGTGAATTAAGGAGAAATGTGCTTTTACCCGTTAAAAGTACACAACGATTTCAGAAAACAGCTGTACCTAAGTCCTTAAAAACATGGATTTTTCTTTTTTTATGTGATCCATACTGGTGTCAGGGAAATGTTACAGAAGTTATTTCCGTTAATATTCTCACATATTTTAGGTGCACGATCTTTTAAGCCTGCTCACGATATTTCAAAGAGGAATTTTCAAAACTAAACTTCCTTTCCCTCACTTAAATTTGGACAAAGATGCGACTTTAAAATGTAAGATTTCGCCGTAGACCGGAAATAAATAACTTTAAACGGTTTAAAATTTTGAACTTCAAATTGCAGATTTAAAAAAAAAATAAAATAAAACAAAAACCACCACGTTAGTAGAGCTCGCTGGTTAGAAAAAAATTATATATATATAAAATCATCAGGGTCCTACATTAATAACAAGTAATTTGGGGGATTACAAAACCCGACAAAACATTCGGCTCCTTCAGGCGGTGTTTGAGTGACCCAAACCCCAAAGTTTTCGGGAAGAAACGGCATGGTTTGGGGTGAGAGGAAAGCTTGGCAATTTTTTTGCACATTATTTGCAACCGAGAGAAAACCGAACCAAAGCAACCCAATCCCTGCCCGAATTGCTTCCCCGCATTTCCCCGTGTCTGTACCGACCCCGCAAAAATCACCGCACCTCACAAAGGCGCTTTTAGCCACGCGCTTAATTATTCGGGAAATATTAAGGAAAATCTCCCCAGCGCCGGGATCCTCCGGCTGATTTCAGGCGGCCCCACCGCATTGCCCCGCACCCTGCTGCCACCTCTCTCCCGCTCTCCCAAAATAAAAACTATAGGATTTTGCTTATTTTGCCGGATTTGTTTAAATTTTGGGGTTTTTTTGGGTTGTTTTGTTTTGTTTTTTACCCCTCCCTCTCCGAAGCCGCTGCCCAGCCTTACCTCCCGGATTTGGTGATGATCATCTCGGTACCCAGTTCGTGAAATTTATCCCAGAGCTCTTTGGTCTCCAGGCTGCAGGAGATTTTGGCCATCTCCTCGCTGGGGATGATGGGGGTGGTGGGGATGAGAGGTTCGGTGCAGAGGGATGAAGGGCTGGAGCTAAAATCCCCGTGAGGATCCAGGCTGGACAGGTCACTCAAAGGCTGAGTGCAAGAGGATTTCTCAACGAATTGTTCTGCAGGGTTTTGGGGGAAAAAAAATAAAATAAAATAGAGCCAGGCCGGGGCGACCACCGAGAAAAAAATATTTTTAAAAAATATATAAATCATTTATCGTTTAGCTGTCCCCTCTCTGGTGCAGCACACCCCCACGCGCTGTTTCTTAGGTGTCAGCTCATGCTCTGAGGGCAGGAGCGGCGATTCGCGGAAAGGAGCTGACGGGGAGAGATGCGCGGGGGGCAGCGCATCGCCGCCCCGGTACTACCTGCTCCGCGGGGCGCGGAACGACAGGGCGGAATCTACGAGGGTTTTTCCACTCATTCTCATTAAAATGCTGGGCTGCGCGACTGCGGTGGCTGCCGCCGGGGTTCCCCCCCCTGCAAACCCCGTGAGGCTCCGGAGGCTTCAGCGGCATCTCTGGGAGCTGCAGCCGAAAGGAGAAGAGAGGACAGGAGGGAGGAGGGCTGCGGGGGGATGTCTCTGCCCCGACCCCGCGCTGCGGCACCGCGGATGCGGTGGCGGATGCGCCGACAAGAAACGGGAGGCGGAAGAACTCCGGAGGGAGATTTCCACCCCGACCCCCCGCATCTCTGGGTAATTAAAACCGAGTTACAGGCAGCCGTTGCCTTTCGGTTTCTAATTGAATGGCGGGGGGCAATTACTTGGGGCGGGGGCGAAAAGGAAGAAGTGAAAATAATTGAGAGAGTGCTTTTAGAAAAAAAATATAAAACAAAAAATAATAATAATAAACAAAAAAACGCAACAGAAGACCGTGTAAATATATCAAACGGGAATTCTACAACATTCCCGGCCTACGTTATCGCCCGGACTAAAACACCCAAAGTTCACAGTGAACCCCTGGACTATGTGAAATGTGTTGCGTTATTTACTAGCTGGAGTAGGCTCTGAGAGCGCTGCCTTCGCTAAATTCTCACAAACTTGGCTGCAGGCTTGTTCACCGCCGCCCTGAAAGCTTAAATCGCTTCTTTTTTGGTGGGGATAGTTTTCTGCGGGCTCCTGGATCCCCGCACGGACCGCAAGCCGCAGAAACTGGGGGGGCCGGAGGGGAAAGAAGCCTTCGGGAATCTGAACCGAGGCGATGGAATAATAGAAGCAGAATTACTCACGCGAAAATCGCGAGGAATTACTTATAAAACCCCTCCCGGAGCCTATGTGAGCGTACTACACCGAGCAGCTGTGGAGCGATTTTCGTACAAGTTTTACTGTTCCTCGTAAGCCTGAGGAGGATACCGGAGATTCTTTTCCTTGCCTTCAAAACCATCGATATTTTGCAAAAAAAAATAAGAGGTTCATTCCGCACCCGCGAAGGGCAGTGTCACTATTTTAAGGGTGCGGGGTTATTCTATGGAGGGCCCAACTGGAAGAATAAAGGGCGCAATTTGAGCGGGTGGGCAACGCGGGGACTGGAGTGGCTTTTTCTGAAGGGGGGGGACCCCGTGGGCACGGGGAGGGGACCGTGACCTTTGAGGAGGGTGAGAACGAGCGGAACGCGGCTCCGCCGGAGGGAAGGAGGGAGGGAAGGGAGCTCCGCGCCCCGCGGACACCCGCGGACAGTCACCCCCCGCTCCCCCCGTCCCCACTCACCCAGCGGCTTGATGGTGCTCTCGGCGGACTCCTTCTCCTTGGAGCTGCCGCTCGACATGAGGGCGGCGATGGAGAAAGCGTTGGCCCGGGAGGAGAGCTGCGGTTTGGGGGGCGGTGTGTACTCCATGGCCGCCCGGAGGTGGGGAGCGCCGGGAGTACGGCGGGAGCGGTGCGGGGTTACCGGGCAGCGCTCTGCTCCCGGTGCTGCGCGCTCCCCCGCCTTAACGCGGGGCCGCCGAGATCCTATCGGCCGAGGGCCAATCGGCGGCGGGACACGTCAAGGGCCCCGGTCCGGCCGGGGGGGGCGGGGGGAGGAGGAGGAGGAGGAGGAGGGAGGATGGAGGAGGGAGGGAGGATGGATGGATGGAGGAGGGAGGAGGAGGGAAGGGAGGGCTCGGCTCCCAAATATTCTCATCCCATCAGATGTACTCGCCCCGACTGACTCCAGGTGAGACCCTCGCGGGGTCCCCCTCCCACCCACCGGCCGCACACTTTCCTTCCACTCGACCCCACCGAACTAGATGGTATTGAGCAAGCAAATGAGACAGAGAAAAAAAAAAAAAAAACCAGGATGGGCTGATTATTCCAAGGCAGTGATTTAACTAAATTGCTCACCGGTACACTTAAACACATCATGTAAGCATCCCCCCGTAAACAAAAAAAAGAAAAAAAAGCGAGGAATTTAACTAAAGTCCTTTAAATAAAAAGATAACTAGAAAAAAAAAAAAAAAAAGGCACTCTAAAACGACTCAAGAGGACACCAAAATTTGTCACTACACTTCCAACTTCTAGAGCCAGAACAGAACCCGAGGGGGTTTTAATATGCAGGGTTGTGCCAAGAGGAAGGAGTACCCCCGCTCGGGGACAGCTCTGTGCGGCTCCTACTCCTCCGCAACATCATTAATTAATTGGGAGAAATAATTCTTCATCTCACCCTTCACAGCAGTGGAGTGGGTGACACAAAATAGTGTCCCAGTGCTTTGAGACGAGAGAGAACCGACCGCGCTTTGCCTTTTTATTACCTGGATTTGCTAACAGAATAAATTTGCTCCCCCGGGGGAAGGACCGGCCCTGGGGAGATGCGGGACCGGCCCTGGGGAGATGCGGGTCCCTGCTCGTACCTCGGAGGTCGAACACCGCGGTGGTGAGAAACGGGGGGGTTCGTTTGATTTGGTTTTGAACGGGGTCTGTCCACGCGGGACGGCTCTTTGCTCGCTGAAACCACACAAGCTTTCGCTCTGTCCCACGGAAATCTTTATTTTCTTTAGTTTTCCCCTCATTCCGCCTGCGATGAGGGAATGAGCCTCGTCTGGACATCCAGAGCAACCCCCTCCCCGTGGGCAATGAGTGGGGCTCGACTCCGGCCGCCCCATCCTCGCTGCGGCTTCCTCCCCCGCCGGGGAGACACGCGGGGCCGGAGACGCGAGTGGGGAAGGGGAGAGACCGGCTCCCCCGAGCCGCTCTGCCCACGGCCCTCTGCGGCGATGGGGCGGCTTTCAGAGACGGAGGAGTGTCGGGGGGACATCCGATGCTCTTGGTCCCCCAACCCAGGGGATGTCATCACTAAATCATCCCGGGGGATGCGGGCGGGGTCCCCAGCGCCCCTCACCGCTGCAGCGGGGCGCAGAGCGGCTGTCACCGCTGTACCGCCGCCGCTCCCGAGGGCAGAGCCACAAACCCCGCCGGGAGCTGCCTTGTACGAACCCGTTTAAATTAAACCCTTCGTTACTCCTTAATCCGCACGTGAAGAACACACCATCTACACCGCGGAGTTCGTTTTCTATTTAGCAGATCCCGGTGGTTTGTCGCTAGTGGCAGCCTGGCGGGGCACATTAGGCTTCATTATGCTTTTAAAATTGTTTTTTTTCCCCCCTCTTCTTTTGCGTGAAGAGCTCCTTTGCTGTCCTGTGCTCCGGCACAGCGTGCGGGCAATCGCTGCGGGTAATCCCTGAGCACCTCGTTGCGCTCGTTCGGTGACCGGCTTTAATCAGGGGTAGACCTCAATTGCACCATCAGGTCTCAAAGAGGGAGCTTGCAGCCTCCTCCGCCTCCCAAACACGTCCCTGATCCTTGAAAAGCAAAAGCGAAAAAAACCCCATCCCGTGAAAAACGATGTACACCGCTTCTCCCCGGCCCTTTCCTCACCCACGCAAAGAATCACGAGGGGAAGGAGACACGAGGGACAGGAACCCGCAGAAACCCGTCGGGGAGCCCAGGAGGGATGCTTTCAGGTGAGCCTTTGCTAGGGTGACACGAGCTCCCACCCTGCGCGCTGTTTGCGCGGCCGCGGTGTGCGGGAAGGGGCGCAGAGCGGGCGGGGGGACCGCGCTCGGGTTTTAAACAACTGTTTCACGCAGTGAGGAGAGGATACACCTCTGATTATGACTTTTTTTTTAAAAAAAAAAAATTCTCTCGCCAAAGCCCCCGCGGCGCAGGGACGCGGCAGCACCCCGTTCCCTGCGCTGCTGCTGGAGCATCTCCGGTACCCGAGATCCAATTTCACCGCAAAACCATCTCAATGTCACCTCCACCGAGGAGGTGGTTTATTGGAGGCATTTGAAACCCATTTAGGCATCTCCCAGATGCAAATCCAAGGGTGGAAAGAGAAAGGCTCGATTAAGACCCGAGGGCTGACAATCAGATTATAGTCCAATTGCCAGTGGATAATGTGCTAAAAGCTTTCCCACTTAGTGTAACTCCTGGCTGAAAATTATTCACACTTTGCAGGCTGCTGCACTCCTCAACGGGAGATGTCTTTGTCCAGGGAGAGCGCGAACAGTCGGGCAGAGCTGAACCCGGACAGACGGACACCCAGACACACAGCCAGGAGGATCGTTAACCACAGCCACCCTGCTCAAAAGCACTACAGCAAATCAGCTTTTGGTGCAAGGCTTTAACTCCTCTTTCAAGTGCAGAAAATACACTGTATTTTCCATATAAACCTAAAGTTTGTGCTTCACGGAAGCAATGATATTTTTATTTAAAAAAAAAAAAATAATCCAAGTTTGGGTACTCCACAGATTTTGGGTTTTTTGGTTTAAAACCATCACTACAAGCTGATGAAATTTTTACTAAAGGTTTGTACTCCTACTATGCTCTGCAGCTGTAATTTGAAGTACCACCAAGCAGTGCAAGACTCCAGATGTGATCTTTTAATTCAAATATTGCAAAATCTCTTTGGGTTTGAAGATCAGCTATCCAGAAAGCTGCAAAGCATGCACGACATGGTCTTTTTTCTGGCCTGAGCTTATTAGCACCCTGATTACCCATGAAAGGGTTTTTGGCCACCGATTCTGCCTCTGTCCCTGCTGGAGGGGCAGAGGAGGGTCCAGAGAAAAGCTGGGCTCCCCATGGTGAGGTGGGGTAGGGAGAGGCAGTAGGGCCTTCCTGCCTCCATGCACTGGGGGACTTCTGCTCCCTTTCACATCACATGTACCAGAATTCATGAGCCTCCTTTTTTTTTTTTTTTTTAAATAAAAGTGTTTCTTTAAAAAAAATAACACACAAGTTTGTCTTGCTCAGCTTTCCTAACATCATTTAATTGAAAAACCAAAGCAAAACAAGTCATCGCCAGCAGCACCCAGAACAGCCAAGATCTATGCAACACACCACGTGCCTGCAGTGACCAAGCACCCGCCTTAGATTTTGGGGTTTAAACCAACACCCAGCGGTGTTACAAAAAGCCACGTGATCTTTAACGCTGTATTTTTATACATCCATTTCATGCTCAATTTCAAACCAAGATCCTTAAGACCCCTTCCACCTGTTTTGCAGAGTTAGAGGAAACACACATTGAATTAACTGGCAGAACTAAGCAGAAAGGCTGGCACGTGGGAGGGATGGATAGGTTCAGAAAAGTTCCTTCACAGGTCTTAAAAATAAACCAGAGAATACAAGATTTTCTATTTACGGTCCAGCTACTTCGTTGGAGGGGACTGCGTTCCAACGGCTTGCAAAAGGATCCGTTCCCCTGATTTCTTTACACACGAAGCATTTTAAATTTCTTTGCACACAAAGCATTTCAGAACGCTCTTCAACACTTTTATCGATCATAAAACATGACTTGCTTACTTAGTGGATGGGAATATTATTCAACATAAAAATATGCATGCATAGGTGTGTGTATCTACACACATTCATCAGCAGTACCATATATTTAAACTTGCCCAGTGGTGCTTTTCTTAGTTGCCTTCCATATATCGATACAAACAACCTGCAATCTGCCACAGCACAAGAGTTACTGTAAGCTGAAACCACTGCTTTGGACCAAAATTTTAGTGGAAAACAAGATTTCTGCTTTCAGTGCTCATTTTAAAGATGTAAAAATGTATGTCAGTGATGCAGAAGCTGTTTGCCAGAGCACCTGGAAAATCTCTTCTTGTTCATGACTTTTGAAGTCTCACTGAAGCTGTCATGTCCTGACATACAAATGTATGTTATGTACATCTCTCTATTGGTGTCCTAGAGAGATGATGGAGCTCATTCTTGACTTTCAACTTGAAGACGTAACAGCAGTTCCTGGCAGAGTGTGAGATTGTGATGGTTCCCTCTTCTTTGAGCAGGTACTGCAGTCCTTCTGAATTTTTTGGGTTTGCAGAAGAGCTGTCCCTGCATTTATGTATTGGTTGAAGCAAATCTCTGGCTCCTGAGTGATGTAACTGTGCAGTGGGACTGGTTGGAAAAGGTATTCGAGCTCTTGCAACAATATTAATTTATTTTTTCTTGGATATTTTATGTGAAACTGTGTAATTTAATTTTCTTTCAAGCCTTCCTGACATTTTTTTTCATGTGTCATATTTGATTTTCAAATAATTATTTAATAAATCAGCACTTTTGAGCTTTATTACCTGCTTGGATTTTAAACAGATCTTTTGTTCGCAACTGAAAGATTTTTGAATCTTGTGCATTTAAAAGACATAACTAAAAAATACATTGCTGATTAAAAGTGTTCAGAACAAACTCAGCTAAATGAAAAAGGCTCAGGGAGCTCTTTTTGGGTTTAAAAAAAAAACCAAAACACATAAGATTGAGTGCTGTGGAAAGTCTTAAGATGATCACCTTCGCCTTAAAAGAAAGGGCAGTTTTGTCCCTTGACTTTTGCAGGCCTGGGATTGGTAGGAGAATTTCAGAGTGGCCTGTAATGGCGGTATGAAAATAGGAGTAGCGGGAAGCGTGGGGAAGGACAGAAACCTCAGGAACTAAGAAAAATCCTTTTCTGGCAAACGGTAATTTTTTTTAAATTTTTTTATTTTTTTTAAATAGAAGAGTCACTGGTTTTGGGTCTCTGGTCCGAGGTGTCTTGGGTGTTACTTACTTGATCAAGATTTATAGTCCCTTGACACTTCTTTTGTTGTGTCCAAAGTTTCGTCCCAAAATATCCAAAGCTAAGAACCTAAAATTAGAGACTGCCTTTGAAACTGCTGACCTCTGCGTATTTTCCCTCTGTGAACTTACAGCAGTAGGAATACGCCCAAAGACAGCGAGTTTTGCTTTGAGGGCCGATGGCAGAAAGAATTAAAAAAAGACTATCAGCCATTTTCCAAAAACTTTCGTAGCGGATGCTTTTCCATCTTTGCTCAGTTGTGCAGCTATGTTTAGTGTCCCACGTCTGTCCTGGGAGATGGAAAGGAAAAAAAATCAAATCAAAATATAAACAAGTTAGAAAATAAGGAGACATAAGGTGACTGTAGAACAAAGATGATTTCATTTCTGGCCTAGTGAGCTCAGAAAGTGAGAAGAAGCGTCGCAATTCACAGCTCTCCCAGATCATACAGAGCTGCTTGTAATAAAGGGTGTGATACGGTCTGGGAGCAGCGCTGCTGTCACCAAGAAGCTGCTCCAGCCACCTACTGCAAGAAGTCTTACAGCCCCGATGGCAGCCACCGAGCACACACGGATGGGGCTGCACTGCCGGACCCGTCAGGCACCCCAGACAGGGCTGCCAGATATTTCTGGCTTATTTCCACACTGTAAGGATGGAGGGAGCAGCGTTCCCACACCGTGGCGCGGTGAAAGGCATCGCTTTTGCTTATTTTAACAGTATGGGGAACAGGATTGGGGGGGTTCTGGCATTGAAAGGCATTTATTAAATTTTCTTTTTTTTTTCTTTTAAGCTTGCAATTTCGAAAGTATTCAGGATCAGGGCTTGGAAAACATATTTCAGTACCCATAACATACCGCTGATTTATCTGGCAACGGCTAAGCTTGTAGAGGGAAACTAAGATTATTTGAAATAACGTGGTCGTAAATAACACTGGGGGGAAAGCAATTCACAAGTTAGTGTAATTCTCAGCGTAGGCTTTGCTGGAAGGCTGGCACCGAAAGGGTTTTCATTTCAGCGGCGTGAAGACAACCGTAGGAGCTGAGCGCTTCCTGCCCTGCCCGTGTGGCTTTGCAGCAGCAGCCAGCTTGCTTCCATTATTTATATCAAAGCAAGGAAACCAATCAACCTGGAATTCACACCATAAAACGTGGCTAACAGCCAGGTAGGTTGCCACCAGCTTTCAGGTGATTAGAGGTGAAAATCTGGCCCCTTGAAAGTTAACGGTTCGTTCTGCGTGGATCAGAGAAGACCTTGAATCAATACCCCAAGTTCAACCTGACAAATCCCTCTCGAGGCTGGTTACAGAGCTTAGCTCGGGGACTGTAGTACACTAGTGGTTGATCTTAAAGCTTTCACCAATAACAACTGTGGTAATGAAAATACAAATCCATTAGGCTTCTGGGTGTCATAGAAATAAACATTTCCCTGCCACAGACATGAGTTTATAAAGGTTTGTATTTAATATAAATTAAGGTGTAGTTTTTGCTAATCATCTTAAGTACCCAAATCTGTTAATTTAAAACATGGTTAAATGAGAATAAATGAGGTGTTAGACTCAAGCGTTCTTACAGGCTACAAGGTCGGGATGGGTTTTGTGAGATACAGGAAAGGTATATAAAATTTAACACAGTTGTGACTGCTGTTACTGTGAAACACAAGTGAAGCAAACTTAACCAATAGAACAGTACCTTGCTGTACGTGTTGAGTAAATAATCAATAAATACATTCATAGGTGTAGTTTGTAATTGCTTATAAGCCATGTAAAATGGCTATTTCAGGGATAAAAACAGTGGGAAGTAAAAAGTGTGAAAATAGCTCCTTTCGACCAAAAGACCAAGGTAAATCAGGAGCTTTCTAAAGACTGCTGGGCAGAAGGGATTCCTCTTGTGCAAAGTGAACATGGGAGGGGGGAAGACAGAGCACCCAACCCTCCACCACTGGTCTGCCCCTGCCTCCAACGAGGCTGCAAGGTCTTTGGAGCAGGAACTGGCTCTCCTGTATGTCCATAGTTACCCCATAAAGCCAAATCCCACCACAATGTAGCTGATGATTAGTAGCAAAGCTGCCCTGACTTACTACTGTTGGTTATCTTCACCATCTGTCAGTCAGGACTTCAACCCTACCCACTGCTAAGGTCTGGGCTAAGTCTTGCCCAGTTAATCCAGTGACTTACTTCTTTGCCTCCATGGTAGCCTCTTAAATCTAGGGTTAGACAATTTCTCTTGTGTTTTTGAGGGTTTTTTCCCCCCTCTTTAAGAGATCTTTCTTTGATGAAGGGATTGATGAAAATCAGCCTGTATCCATATGCTGTAATTCCAGCTGTATACGGAGTCAATCAAATAATAAACCTCCTTCATTAATTGAAACGTTTCCCAGTAATGGAAATTATTTTTTAAAATATGATAGAATAATATATTTCAAGTTAAAAATTTATATTGTTACTTTTTACAGTTAAGGATTTGACCACGAGCTTATTTCTAGCACAATTTGAAATGAGTGAGTTCTCTTTAAAAGCCATGGTGCAGCCCCTTTTTATATACTTAAGTCTATATTCCTCTTTATTTTACAGAAACTCTTGAGCAAGTATGTAGTACAGAACCTTGTCATGCACCTTGCCATTTCAAAGACAGCTGCCAAAGTACACTTTAAGAAATAAATAAATGTTTTAATAATTTTTTTTCTGGCACCAGGAATGCGATGAGTGCCAGTGCTAAGAGAAACCTCGTCTCTCGGGTCTGAAATACTTGGATGTAAGAGATGATAGAATCACAGAGCAGCCTTGGTCAGACAAGACCTCTAAGATCATCAAGTCCAACCATTAACCCAGCACTGCCAAGTCACCACTACCCCATGTCCCTCAGCACCACATCTACACGGCTCTGAAATCCCTCCAGGGATGGGGACACCCCCACTGCCCTGAGCAGCCTGTGCCAGTGCTTGATAACTTCATCAGACTTGTGCTCCAGACCCTTCACCAGCTCCATTGCTCTTCTTTGGACACGCTCCAGCAGCTCAGTGTCCTTCTTGTAATGAGGGGCCCAAAAGTGGTATTTACCTTTACGTAATGCACAAAATACTAAAACTGTTCACCGTAATTATTGTGGGTATCTAAAAAGATCTAGAATAAATGAAAATCAAAAAGAAAATTCCCTTTAGCCTACCAGAATAAACTATATGGATTTACTAAGCGGAGAGTAAAACAGAGGCTGGCACTGTAAAAGAAAGATAATGGCATACAGTAGGCTGTAGTAGAGGTGAGGGGGAGAAAGTCTGGTCATAATTTAGTACTTTGAAACACAAATTTTATATGGCAAAGGGAAAACTAAGGATAATTCTGGAAAAAATAAACGGACATATCTGATACTTGGCAATGGAAAATAAATTAAGACCAACAGGTTGAGAGAAAGAAGATTTGGTGCTAAGTCCCAGGGGTGGAAATACCTGCTGGGAAAAAAGAGTGGCTTAAGCACAGCTAAACTTTTACAGCTGTAATGACAGCTTTGTACCTCAGGTGATGCCTCCACCCTTCCTTGGCAACACTGCGTTTGTTCTTGATCAGTACGAGATGGTAACTAGAACATGAGTTCAAAGGGTTGTGAGCCTTTTGCACTGACGTGTTCCTAGAGACTGGGGAGAGCACTTCCATGTTTAGCATGCACTCATGTTTCCAGCAAAAGAAAGGCCGTATGAAATCTGTCACTTAATATTTGCAGCCTACGTGGCATCCTTTTCTGCAGTTTGACAGAGGAGATTATGCCCACAAATAAACATTCCCAATAGTATATTTGGACTCTTACCACTTGGCATCTGTCAAACAACTTGCCATCAGCTTTCTAAAATTGACAGTTTCAGTAGATTTCTGCTAAATGTTGAAAAATAGTTTCGCTGACCTCTTCTCTATTGAAGATTCAGACACCAGCTGAGGCAGCTGTCCAGTTTGCAGTATGATATAAGAGAAGAGGAATTAACCCAAGAGCAATTGAATTTGGAAATGTCTTTAGAGAAGCCACTGACTGCTGCAGGAAAGGGAGTATTACTTAGTTCTGCTGTCACTAAAATGGATGACATGTGCTAATCTGCAGTGACTGATCCCTTTCTAATGTGTGACCTGAGCACTGGAAGACTGAATGGGTACAGACTGCAGTCACAAGCAGAACACAATGGTCACCATTATTTTGCTGATCTTCTCCCCTAAAACCTGAGCATATACAGTTTTGAATTAGATGTTAACCTTGGTATTTCTTGTCTGTCTCTAGACCATGCTCTAGGCCTGAAAATTCATATCTCTGTTATGGATTGGGGCTCTCAGTGGAGATGCTGGTGGAACTACAGGAGCAGCATGTGTTTGTCCCACCAGCAGTGGGGTAGATGGCAGTGATGGGGGCTGGAGAAGCAGACATTGCAGAAATAGGGAGAATTCTAATATATCCCTGTCGCTTACACTGTTTTGTTGTGGGTTTTTTTCCTGTTGACAGAAGTGTGTGTTCTTAAAGCTGCATCTCACTGGAAAACCAACTGTCACAGGGATGAGAGAGCTTTCACAGAAAATCAAGAACCTAAAAGAATCAACTTTTGAGTGCATCTGAAACACATACATGAGAACCACAAGGGCTAGAGGGGTAGCGAATGGAGGTCATACAGGCAGAGAAAGAAAAGAAGGGTTGGCATTTTTGAAACCCATCTTTTCTCTTTCCTGTCGTTTTTCAAACAAAAGAATTTTCAGTTCATTCAGACACTGCCTAGGTCATCTGCTTGCTATCTCATAGCCATCACCAGCAACCTACAGCCCTTGACATCTGTAACTCACTTTGGTTCTCATTTCACTTTTATTATTTTTTTTTTAAAGAAAACCAATTTCTGCTGTGAAATGCCAGCTCTCTTGGAGCAAATAAGAGTTGAGGTAAAGCTGAAATATCATCACATTCAGCCTCAGATCCAGAGGAGTTCTGGAAAAGTGATCATTCTGCAATGTTCTTCCTGCAGGGTGTCACTGTTTTGTATTCTTAAGCCACTGTTTAGCTGGAGCTCTGCAAACCCCCAGAGTCACTGGTGAACTTAGCTCAGCTCTCCACAGGAAACACGCCATACACCATCTAGCAAAGTCATTTCAGCAGTTAACCATACTCCTGAACTGAGCTCTCGGTATCTTAAAATAACCTCTCCTCAGAGCCATAAATCAAGGGGGAAGGATTGCACAAACTCTTCTGCAGCCAAACTAAGAACAAATTATACTAATAGGCTGTCCATAACACAGTCACGTTCACTTCATTGACTCATACAACTGACACCAGGAGCTGCAGTTCCTCTTTACCAACATGCCCATAATTTGTCACTGTCCCTGAGCCTCTGTTTATTACACAGGTAGTGGGGACATGAAACCTACTTATCATTATGTGTCTCTAGTAAATAAGAGGCAAGCCTAACCAAAGCACTGGTACTTTGAATCTCCTGGGGAGGAAGGAAGGGACATGAGAGATATAACAGAGCTGATGAAACTTGAGGACACTGGTGCAGGCTCTTCCTGTGAAAGGAAAGACTTCATAGCTGGCTCTGCATATGGAACCCAGATTTTTCAAAAGCTGGGTTCCCTTCTTAAGAAGAAAGACAGAAACCAGATTTACTATCTGTTCAGCAGACTTTATATCAATGTGCCACACTGATACCAAATAGCTTTAGTTGTGTGTCTAGGTGTGGTCCTGTTTGAAGGCTTATGGTGAAGTTTCTAACAAGCTTGTTTGGTTATACAAGTGCCAGGGACTGGAGGAGGTTTGAACTAATGTATATGAGGTATATAATACATGCAACATAGCTAAAGTTAGTTTTACCCCCTCTGGTATAATTTGAGTTTACCAAATTTCCCTTTCTTTTTTTCTTTTCAGAAGCTTATAACAAATGAAACAACTGCATAAACCTGTGCAATGAAAGCAAGAAAGAACACATCAGATCTCACAAAAATCTATCTTAGAAAACCAGACCCACTTCCTAGGCTTGAGGAGCAAGTGTACTGATACATCTACCCCATCCTGGGTTTACTGAAGACCTGGATGTTCCTCTGTTATGCAATGGAGCAGGCAATATGTGCAAATTTAGGTACAATTTCTCAGGAGCAGGTAATGAAGGAGACAAAGAAATGCTTTGACTCTATGAAGGCTGGTCACTTATGAATTTATGTCTTGTGGTAAAGTTTGCTACATCAATAATTATCTAATAAGAAAGAGAACCAAATCATGCTGTAGTTCTTGCATCAATGGAGGCATAAAGAGAATCTCTGCCTCCTGTATTAGTTTGTCTATATTCACAAAACAAGCACCCATTTAATATCATTGACATCCTGGCCTTATTTTCAAATTAAATTGAAATTAGTCAATTAGATCAGAAGTTTTGTTGGAGGAGGGAGTGGGATGGACAGACTGACAGAATCATTTCAGCCTTGTTTCCTTAAGTTTGAAGAAACATGCAACAAGCATAGTCCCCTCATGGTAATATCACAACAACGAAGCATATCTGATTTGCATTATATAAACAAAGACAATGCTTCAGGGTCAAAAACTCCGGGAGAGACATTAAGATGCCTTGCAAACCACCCATGTGCTTCGTGTTGAAGATGAAGATCCTGCTGATGACTCATTGCATTAGGCCTCCCTCAACTGAAAGAGATAACGAAAGCAAATTGCACAACAACCACATCAGGTGAGTGCAGGAAGAAGCAAAAGGCCCCTCAGAGAGGCCATGTGGAAAAATCCTGATTGCTACTTCCTAGTTGTTTCCTATCCTACACTTCTGAGGAGGAAAGCAGACAGGATTGATGAGGTAAGAGCACAACACCTCAGGAACTTCCCTGGTTTTTGTTGCTTGACCATCGTCTGGTTCAAAGAAAAGAAAGAAAAAAGAAAAAAAAAAAAAAGAAAAAAAAGAAGATAATGAAATACCGTAGATGTGGGAATATTTTGCCCTTGGCAGCAGTGAAGAAACCTGTGTAACTTATCTAATATGTCAGCAGATTGTTAGCAGCAGACGTGACCCCAGTTGGGTGGGTACTGCCTCTGTGCAGGAGTATAGCGGTACGGAGAGGAACATAATGAGAACCAGGCTGAGCTGCAGCATGGCTCACTTGGAGACAGTCTTCCTTTGCAGTCGCTGTGATGTGTCAAGGAAGTGGGACCTTTTGTGAGTCAGCAGCATCACTAGTGTTCCCTCAGAGGGACACTGCTGAAACGGCTAACAGACCTGAACCAGGGCTGCAAAGGCTGAAAAAGACTCTATTGCATCATCTGAAACCTTCCCGTGTGAATGATGGGAAGGCTCGACTCGCTCTCTGGTTTCAAATGGAGCTTTAGAGCATTTGGGAACAGTGTCTGCTGTTTCTTTTCCTGCTCACAGCTGTCCTTAGAGCTTTCCAGAGCAGCAAATGCTGCAATACACCGTGTAAGGAGAGGGGTCAGAAAAGCAAAGACAGATTTGGATAACTAGCCTGTTAATTAAAGTACTGCTTGCAGGGCTGGGGGAACTGCAGAAAAAGCATCAGGGAACCAGTTACTACTTCATCATCATATGACATAGTACCATCCCACTGTTCTCTCTTCCCCTACCCCTCAGTTCTTGTCCATGGCCAAGTAGATTAAAGACTTAACATTATGGTCATTTCTCTACATTTGTGCTCTGCTGGCAGTAGATTTTGGTGGAGCTCATCTGTGCTGGTAGTAGCCCTTTGCCCAATCTCACATAGTCCATTGCATTGTTGGAGCACCAGCAAGAAGAAAAGACGATCAGGGCTACAAGTTGAACAACGTTGGGTATCGAACAAATTTATTGCCACGTTTCAAACAGTGTCTTCAACTAGCTCAGGAAGGCAACAGAGTGCCTTGAAAATTTCAGGGCAATGTAAGCTCAATTCCTCTTTTAATGGCTCATTAGTGCAGATTCACAGAGAGGTGATGCTGGTATTAGCCAGCTCACAGCACTGAACTCTGCTGGAAGCAAATGTAAGCTTTATGGTTGAGCAATATTATTAGGCAAGTATTCGTATAGCAAGGGCAGCAGGGTAAATACCATTCATGAGCCATGATTATTAGCCTGAGGAAAAAAAATTAGCACATTATCTCCTTACTACTCATACAAATGCTTTTTTTTTTTTTAAATTTTTTAATACAGTGAGATTCTTCCCTATGTGTGAGTGTAACAGAAATATGTATCACCAGGAGTAGCTGATGGTATTTGGTTGAGTATACACAAATACTGAACAGCATTGTGTCTTCTAGAAAGCAGCCATGCAGAAGTAGGAGAGGAGGCCCAAGAAGTCCACAAGAGGAGGACTTTGTTTCCAGCCCCACAGAATACAGTGAAATTCAGCTGAGCTTGGACCACATAGATGGTCATCAAAACCTGCAGGATGCTGGAGCTGTTGATGCCCTTCTTTTTTTTTGGGAGCTGAAGAGGGATCTGTGGGGATGTTTCTTAAAAGCAGCTGTCCGTGCTCTCCAGGTAAGCTGCAAACCCTAGAGGACAACGCTAGCAACCTGTAAGAACACACCATGCCAAGGACAAGGGAAGATAACAAAAAGGGCCTCTAGCAAAACAGCTGCATTATCCCACAGCACTCTTCAGAGAAAGTGTGCCACCAAGTGTCTATTGAAACACAAGCTGCTAAAAGCACCAAGCATCTGATTTCAGTTAATTAATACATGGAGAATCTACATGAAGGAAGCAGAGCACACTCATCTGAATACTAGAGACTATGTGGCATTTCTCCTGTACCACTCAGTATACAGCAGAAAAATAGTTCTTTTTTTCTTCTTTCTCTGATACATGAGGAAACAAAGAGCTCAGTTGCATAGTCTTGGTTCCTGGGCATTCCCAGGTGCAGTGGTGCTCCTCATGAGCACATGCTTAGCTCAAGCTCCAGTTTAGATTAGTTCTGCATTAATAGTAATAACATCAAATAATGATGAAAAGGCCTTTTATCACACTTTGCAGTAGTACAACTCAAGTGCTCGACAAATAAGGGTATTATCATGATAGGTAGGAAAGGAAGAACTACACAAATTGTTTCAGCTTTGTCTTCCAAAGTACCAGAAGGCAAATGCCACAGCAGAAAGTGCACAAATGTCTCCTACAGCAAATAGGAAACATCTATACTCTTTTTTGGTATATATATATATAAAAACAAAACAAAAAAAACAAAAAAAACAAACAAAAAAAAAAAAACCCAAAAAAAAACCAAAAAAAAGAGAGCTACCTGAACAAAGATGCTTGGACTGGTCCTGGCATTGTCCCACCAGCTCAGGAATCCACATCTGGAGACACAGCTGTCAGTCTCCTTTCAGAAACAAGCAGCCTTGTGGTACCTTGCAGGAGCAAAACTTCTCTGATGGCTGTTTGGCAGCCCCTACAGAGAGTTTCTGTCTGATGGGACAGTCACATCAGTGAAACCAAGGCATACAGAACTTGGGTTATGGAAAGAAATTTTTTTTTTAAAAAAAAAAAAAAAAAAAAAGGAAAAAAGTCCCATCTAGGTTATGATCTGTATGGAAACGAGTGCCAAGGGACTTGTTGCAACATGTCACCATCATGAAGACCCAGCAGATACACTAATAAAATTGTTGCAGTAGTAGCAGTGTTCTTTTTCTTTGCTTACTATATGCAGGCAGCCCCTATGCAGATGTTCCTTTACCTTCATGCAGAGCCCGTTATGTCCGAGTAGTTTATTCCTTTTTCCTTCCAGAAATAAGCCATGCCAGTGTAAAACATACCTTATGTTCAAGAACAAAATGAAAATTCAGAATTGCTAGCATGCCACATATATTCTGCAGCCCAGATCAGAAAAGTTCCAGGACACATTTAAAGTAGTTTTTAATTTCATCTCATTTGCTTCACCTCCAAAGTAAATTCAACACAATCAGATTAAGGACTTCTAAACTCTGAATTAGGAGTCTGACTCAGGAATTTAAATGGAGTTTAACTAATCATAACACATACACTTTTAGTTCATTTGGCTTGGTTTTTTTCTGCATGTCCCTGTATAGACAAGCTGTTAGACTACATGAACTTTAATCTTCTTCATTGGTGGAATGGACACAACAGGACCTTAATTTCAGCTCAAGCTGTCAGCCACTATCCAGGTACTGTGGCAAAATTAACAGTAATCCCAAAGTTTTGCCCATACTTATTTTGTCTGGCAGATTGTAGGAGATAAATGCATGTTTTGGTTAAAAAAAGAGAATGAAAGAGAACTCAGACACTCTTGTGGAGTCTCTCAACCAGCACAATTCTCTGAGATTAGGAGACTGTCATTCATCTTTCATCTCTAATTTTTCCTTTTGCTCATTTTTCCATCCAAACAAGAAGTGTTATTAAATCGAGAAGATTAGCAACAAGATCAACATCTTTTTTGTGTTTGACTTATTTCCCCCACCCTGTGTTTTCCAAGGAAAGAAATATCCTGCAACCTCTTGCAAAGCACGCAGTCAGGAGCATGCTGCAACTGGGGATACGGGCATGCAACTAGACGTTGCAGCTAAGCCTCCTGTTGCTTAAACAAGGATTCGGTCAGGGCTACCTGTTCTCAACCCAATTTCAGTATTATGTTAGGGAGAGAAGTCTCTTTGTATCAGATCTGACAGGCATGTGTTCCCGAGGAAGTGGAGGGGAAGCCCTCCGTTCATATGACTAATTAGACAGGCTTCACGCTGGGTTGCTCTTTTTTGATGCTGATCCCTGTACTAATTGTCAGTTTGTTCCTTGGGAAAGCAAGGTTGAGTTCAAATGCTGCAGTGCCTTGTTCCCCCTTAGCTTTCCTGACCTTAAACTGATGCGAATTGACAAGGAACAGACTGGGAGAGAGAGCGGGGTTCATTCCGTTTTAGAGTCGCAGGAAGAAAGAAGCAGGAGCTCAATTAACAGGGAGCAGTTCGATAAAACGGGCAGTTGTACCCCTGAAGCAACAGTTTGGGGAGAAAGAGGCAGCATGGTTGATAAGCAGTCACTTCTGGCTGAGATTCTGCAGCTCTCTCAGCAAAGGATAGGTGGTTTAATTTTTAACTACATCTCCGATCGGATTTTTTTGCTCTGTTTCTCTTCTGGTTAGATCTGCAAGACCAAGCTACCACAGCTGAGCCAGGCTCACTTCCCACCAGTTGCCTTTTCTTTTTTTTTTTTTGTTTTTAGGCTGTTTCAGCTCTGGTCAGGCTTTCATGGTGAGAGAGGAGCTGGGGGTGGGGGGGTGCAGGCGGGGAAGAAAGGGGGAGTATTTAATCAAATCTGACATTCAGGAGCTCAATTCTGCAAGGTACTGAGCTCATTGACCTCAGTCCAGTAAAACAATATACATAGGACTTCAAAGGGGATACTCACATGCTTAAAGTTAAGCAGATGTCTAAGTGGTGTATTGGATCTGGGCCAGAGAAAGCAAGGCTTTCCAAAAAAGCAAAGGCGCTCCAGCGTGCTCAGGTCTGCAAACTGCTACCTTTATCGGCCAGGCTCTCGGTGCAGCTCCAGAGCAGGTGGTACAATCATAGCCAGCTCAGAGATGAAAGGGGCCCAAGAGCTCGGCTGCAAAGGCAGGAGAAAACTGGCAGTGTTCTGGGCAGTCATCCCCGTTCCCTTCCTTGCAAAATAAATGCTCTCTTATGTTATTTCTGATTTATCACGAAATGAGGCAGCCAAATGCTCCATTCCTCTCTAAAGTCCTAAAATTATAATTTACAACCAAGGCATGACAACTCTGCAAAAGAGGGAAGAAAGATTTTGACTTTGTTGGTTGGGCTTTTCCCCCCTTTTCTTTCTGATGCTTTTAATTTTAGTAAAAGAGTTCAGGAATGCAAAGCCATAGCTTTCTGATTTCAGGGGAAGACAGCTTGGAAATCACCGTGTGCATATGAGCATCCTCAGAACCTGACTTGAAAAAGCTGGCGTTGTGCAGCTTTAACTAGCAGACTTTCCTCCATGCTCTGCATAGACATCTGAGGGTAACAGGAGAGTTTTCAGCCAAGTGAGGACTCTCTTTGTTTGATTTCAGACATGATGGTCTCAGGAGGACTTCAGCTATCCAACACTTTTAAAGAGTGAAGAAGACTTGACATCCAGGCTAAGGGATTCAGGGTTGTTCAGCCTGGGGAAGAGAAGGCTCCGGGGAGACCTTATAGCACCTTCCAGTACCTGAAGGGGCCTGCAAGAAAGCTGGAGAGGGACTTTTTACAAGGGCCTATAGTGGTAGGACGAGGGGTAATGGCTTTAAACTGGAAGAGGGTAGAGTTAGATTAGATATTAGGAAGAAATTCTTTACTGTGAGGGTGGTGAGACACTGGCACAGGTTGCCCAGGGATGCTGTGGCTGCCCCCTCCCTGGCAGTGTTCCAGGCCAGGTTGGATGGGGCTTTGAGCAACCTGGTCTGGTGGGAGGTGTCCCTGCCCATGGCAGGGGGGTTGGAATGAGATCATCTTTGAGGTCCCTTCCAACCCAAACCATTCTACGATTCTATGATTCTATGTTAACAGCAAGAAGAAAATAAACCCAAACAATGATCTCCATGGGAAACATTTAGCAGTTATTATCATGTGCTTGGCTCCTTTTATCCAATATCCTTCAATTAAATATGTTCTACGTAGGTACATATGCACACACCTATATATATTCCAGTTTAGTTTGCTGCTCAGTGTAATCTGGACAACTGGAAAGCTTATTCCTAGACACAGCACAAATAATATTTCTGTCCACCTTATGGCATGGAAAAATATAAGCAAGTGGGACAGATACAGATAGAACATTTCAGCTTCTGAAGAAATTAATTCTGCAGAAGTTCAACTGGCTGGACAGGAACTAAGCAATTCTTGAAGATCTATGAAATTCCAGCCTTTGAAATGTTTTTGAGATATGCAGAAAACATGTACTAATAATCAGTACAGTATGTTAAATGTCAGCTTTCTGATAAAAGTCACTACTAAATTACAAGGGGTTTAGGGCTTTACACAGCACTCAGTGTGATTTTCAAATTTTCTTTCAACATATGACATTTAAAAATTTTTTTGCTTAGGATATGCTTTGCTTTTCAGTGAGACTATCCAAGTAAGGAAGAGAGTGCACTCCACAAACAGGTAAGAGAGCCCAGAAAAAACAGAGAGTCCAGACAAGTAAAGCCCTGTCGCAGGTCCAACCCAATTTAAAAACTGTGACATAGATAGAGGCTAATGTATATTAAAAAACCCCACAAACCAACAACAAAGTTTTCTTAATACGTCCCTAGAGCAGTTCCAAAGAATTTTGCATTGCTGTTATAACAGCCTACCAGTGTGGCAGAGGGTAACTATCTACTCCAGTCCTGCTTTCTTGTGATACTGCATGAGAAAAATGTCATCTCAGCCTTTGGGGAATTCAGGGTAATGGCAGACTCTTTCAAACTTGTTACGAGCATATGTATTAAAGGCTGCCATATAGCAGACCATGTAATCCTTCTCCTCCTACCATTTCTAGCTCTGCTATGCATGTTTGCCTGGTATAGAACAACAGGACTAGCACAAGCAAGAATTCACCTCCAGCACCTTTCATGCATGATACTGGAAGTAACAAAACATTCTTGCTTTCATACTTTGACAGCACAGAGTTTCTGTTTTAGCACATTAGCAGCAAAACAGATTTGTTCTCACTGACTGCATCTGCAGTAGTCCCTATTTTCATTTAAATAATGGGTTCTCAACCTTCCATGGTCTAGACTTTGTCTAAATAGAAGAGTATTATCTCATTAACACTTTCCTCCACATTCACATCAACATGGACTGGCAAGAGACTTTCCTGCAGGACTTTATTGCATTGGCAATTTATTTCAGAAAGTTATTTTTAAAAACCTAATAGGCATGTAAGAGAGGTCACAAAGGGTCATGCCTGGTGTACCCATTCCCTCCAAGCATGCAATCTTTCTAAACCAAAGCAGCGGGCTCTCCTGTTCAGCCATGACATCTGTCCCTGTGTGTCCTCAAGAAGTTTTCTGAAGCAATTTTAAGAGACAGTAGTAATGTCCTGCCCATCTGTGAAGGAACAGTTGCTTGCATCCTATTCTTAAGTGTTTGGATAACGTTCCAGCAGCATGTATGAGTAGGACAGCTAAATGGAGAGCAGCCACAGTTGTGTGGTCGTAAAAGCTGCTGTTGCATCAAGTGATCAGAAACATACAGGTACACACACAAGATGATAGAGCACTGGATGCTGGTATCCTCCTGCCCTAGAGTTCCTACACCTGTAGTAACAGCTCTCCATGTACCAGAGCTCAAGATAACAGTTACAACAAAAACACCAGGGTATAGATGGCACAGTATTTTTTTTCTCCCCTCTTCCTTCTCTTTCAGATACATGAAACAACACAAGCGCAATATAAATAAAGCAGGGAAATAAAGCACAATTCTGACACAGCTTTGAGAAGAACAGTTTAGGTCCCATCGTCAGGGCCACAACAGAACACGCACAGTCCAGGTTTCCCAGAGATCATTATGAAAAGAATCTGTTTCAGCATCATGCACGTGAGATGTAGAGCATCTAAACCACAAAAGAACAGCAGGATATCATTGCTGCAGTTCGAGGTCGCTTGCAAATATCTATTGAAACGAGTCTCATGAAAACAGTGCTCTTGATATTGCAGAGGTCATCAGCCCAGTGCTTGGTTTGTCAACATGACAATAATTATTCCACAATAACAAGCTTAGCCACAACAATGGAGACAGAGCACTGGGGCAGTAGCGTCTCCTACCTGCAATTTTCAACTCCAGCCTGCCTGTTCAGAGTGGAAACAGCAGTGTGTGTGGCATGCCCTCTGACTGATGTACAAGGTCACTGAAAGCAGAAGTGTAGCACTTGGTGAAATAAAAGTTTAGACTAAACAGTGAGTGATATTGTTGGGACTTGACCACGTGAAGGAAGCTTTCATCACCTGACCTCATTTTACCAGATGTTCACAAGTACACACATCCAATCTCACAATCTCTTGTCTATTAGGAGGGAATTAATGACATTTCCCTTTGTTCATTAGAACAAGGTCCTATTTGGACTAGGTTTTATAGGAGTATTTCAACATATAAGAGTTCCCATTGTAGACAGCTGGGAGTGAATACTTGAAAACCCAGTCATCAGATCTAACCACTGCAGGAGGAGGGGAAGAGACCAGGAGAGCTCACCAGATGAAGGGTTACCAGCCATTTTATTCAAAGGCTGCCATGACATGAAACGGGCATGGTGAGGAAAGGGAGCTAGGAGGACTGAGAGGACTTTGGGGTAGATGGTGATGAAAGGTTGTAGTTCTGAAGGAAGGAACAGAAAACTCTGGGAATGGGGAAGGAGTTTGAAGAATGGGAGAAATATGCTGGAAAAGTGTCAGAGAACTTAGAAGCACAGGGGGTACTTGAACTCTAGGACAGGAGGGTTGAGAAGTAGAAGATTATGAGTTCCCATCACCCAGCCTCTCATGCTAAATCAGAAGTAGATGGGATTATCTTTAGCTAGTGATAAGGAGACCCTCATTAGGAGTCCAGAACATACAGGACTCCATCTATTTTTTTCTTGCACTGGGCTACCCGGACACTCTCCCTCTCTAACAAGCTGGGAATATCCTAAGCTTTCCAACCTCTCTTGGCCATAGGATAGACCCATCAGAATTTCCTAAGCATGTTGTGCCCTCTGTCTTGTCAAAGATCTTCTTTGACTATTTCATATTAAGGAATAATGTGTGGGCTATCATTAAAACAATTTATCTTTGGAGTACTTTTTGTGGTTTTGTCTAGCTTTCCATTTGTTTGTTTCTTTTGGTCCCCACCCTCCACTAGCACAAACAGCTACTGTGACACCGAGAAAAGCCAGTCCCCATTTCCTACTTCTATACGCTCAAGGCCCTTAAGACATTCTGAACACCTCCACTTAGGAAAAGGTGTTGAAAGTACAAAATCCTTTATTTGTAAAGGCTTGTTTCTGTCATCCTTGTAAAGAATAGCGTAGAGTAAATGCAAGGATCCATTTTTTAAACAAGTGCAGAAAAGGGTTTTCAAGCACTGATGAACACTCATTTTCACCCACTCGCACCCCGTGTGGTCTCAAGGAGCCATCCCACACACCCTGGGGCTTCCTGGTTGCAACATGCCAAGGAAAGGGGATTGGGGAGCTGCAGCATGACCTGTGCCAACTAATGGCTGTGGGTTAACTCAACTAAAGCCATGACTGGCTTTGGAGATGGTGCTAGGGCAGGTGAAGGGACACTTGGTGCAGTGCAGAGCTCGTGAAGACATCTCAGAGGCAGAGAATTATTCACTGATCACGTTTAAAGTTCACCTTCACTGTTCACCAGCACCACAGTATTATGCAAGTCTCTATGATATGACAACTGGTCTAAACAAGCACTCAAAAAAAGCCTCATTTCAGGTACAATTTGCCACATACCCCCTGATTGCATTGCTTCCCCACAACAGCAACAGGATGAGAATGTCTGTTTTTTACATATCATTTATGTTGGGGCTCAAGTAAGGAACAAGTGAAATAATTTACATAGAGGTAGCTAAAATATTTCATCTTTGTAAGCGTGAAAATTAAATTTCATTAGTTTTCATGGGTTTCCCCCCTCAAAAATAAAGTGTTGGGAGCTAGCTTATTTACTACAAGAGTTTTACCTTCAGCCTTATTGAGCCAGACCTCTCAAGGTTATAAAGTAGTGTCCTAAGGCAAATGACACTGTCTCCATCACAAAATTATCCTATTTTTCACAAGTATGAAACATGAATATAAAAAACAAGTTTCAAAAAAGGCAAAAGGGAGAAGAGCACAGCATAAACAGAAAACTGTGTGAAATAATAGCAATGTTACCTGGGACAAACCAGACAGAATTTACTTGAAAACCTGTGTGGTTGCAATTTGACTTTAAACACACATAAAAGACAGGTGAAATTAAGTTCTATAAAATTGCTCATCAGAGGTGCATCACAAAGTTTTCTTCAATAAAGCAGGAATTTTAAATATTCAAGAGTAATTGTGCCTAAAAGTGGTGAATGTCACAGCAAAAATAAGTGGGTGATGGCATTTGCTTCTCACAAAACAATCCAAGAGGCACCTGATGAAATTGCCCTGCAGCAGCCTTAGAAGGAAGTATTTTCCACACAAA
This sequence comes from Podargus strigoides, assembly GCA_028020825.1. Taxonomy (NCBI): domain Eukaryota; kingdom Metazoa; phylum Chordata; class Aves; order Caprimulgiformes; family Podargidae; genus Podargus; species Podargus strigoides. The sequence continues at coordinate 8,168,877 of CM051623.1, read as the reverse complement.
TAGTTAAATTCTGGGACTTACTGCCAGAAGACTTGAACTTAAAGACTTCGCAACAGAAAAAAAAAAAAAAAAGAAGAGCAAAACTCAAGAGTAATCTCTTTTTTAAGACTATCTTCAGCAGCACTTCTTTCACCCAAAAAACATATATTAAAAAATATCAGGAAGGAATGTGGAAGAAAAGTAGGTTGGATGACACCAACACTGACTAGAAAGCAGCAATGCCTCAAATGGCGTAAAATTTTATCATTATAATACAATTAAAGTCTTGACTCTGAGGTCCAAAAAATCTATTACTCTTACAGTTAACAATAGTTCTTTCCTAAACTTCAGTGCTACACTCAGTTCTGTTAAATTAACAGGTGTCTACATTAAAACATACAGCATCAACTTCAGTTTTAACCAACAATTCTTGGGAGCACTAGGCAGCCTGTTAACCATGGCTGTAGAAACCATAACATCACTGCTTGCCAGAACCTCATGTGATAAAAGGACAGTTTTAGAAAGGGACAACCAACACAGCAACAGCTTGGGGGGAAAAAAAAAAGGTAGCAAAGAAGGGCTACTCACCTTTAACTGTCCCTGGAGATGCTCTGTGTGTACATCAGTGTTGGGACAGTATCTACATACCAGTGCCTGATTCACACAAGAAGCATGAATGTAGAAGTAGAGTGCTCACATAAGAGTTTGGTATTTCACTGAGTTATTAGTGGTACACTCCTCTCCCACCCTCCCCGCTTTCCTGTTAGTCCAGGAATCTGCTGACTTCTCCATTCAGCAGTGCAAGTTCCCACAAGCAAGTGGTGGTTTTCCACAGCCCTTCTCTTTGGTACCACTAGCCCCACAGACCTCCAGACAAACAGGAACAAAACAGTCCATTTGCTTTCCAACAAGGAAGTAGTCACCTCACTCAATTGCTTTACTCTTCTCTGTTGGTTTTATCAAGGTCAACACCTGCCCAAGAGCACCTAGAAGGAAACCAGGAGCACCTGAGAGCCCCGAGTATTTTTCTCAGCCCACATATGCTCTCCTATATAGAGAGGTGTGCCTTTGCATGTAGGTGTGGTAGTTCCACACCTGGTGGAGGGATGGTAGAAACTCATTTTAAGCTCTATGTAGGTGCTATTCACGAATGGTAGCAGATGGCTTCACCATGTTCACTTATCCAGAAGAGCTGAAGCAGTACTGCAGCTATTCTTCTGTATCTTCATTGGTGAGACAAAAAAAACCTCTTTGCCACCTAGAACTGGACTACTGGAATAGCAAACTGTGGTGTAGACTGAGACCACTCAGTGGATTTTGCTTGCTGGAACCCTCACCAGTGGTGGCCACAGCTTGCTAGAAACAAAGACTATGCTTCTCATAGCTTTCCTAGTGTCTTGGGGGGTGCTGTGAAGCCACCATGTATAATGACCAGTGGCCTAGGACATGGATATTTCTTTTGGATGAGCGGGGTTCAGTAAAACTGCCCGGGAGACTTCAATAAACATTAATTTAGTGGCTGTGCCCTCAAGCTTTATGTTTCAGGAGTTAAGCATCCCCAGAGATAAGCAGCTATTTTGTAATCGCCACAAACAACGAGTTTATATAACCCAATATGCTACATGACACCTTCTTAGCAACCGGTTCAGCATCAGCTGTTCTCACTTCATTAAATTAAAGCTTTTTAAAGGCCTGCCTAGAGCAGACTGAGAAAAATATTTCTCCTTCTTTCTACCCGATGCTTCCTCAGATTTGTTCTTTGCTTTAACAAAAAGTCTCCACCAACAACATCAGTGAATTTCTGAAAAGGGGAAAAAATTAAAAAAATCTGTTTGAGAAATGAGAAGCCCACAAAAGTGAACTAACCAAAACCACTGCACATCAACATCCATTACTTTGAAAAGATATTTTCAAAACAGATACTTTTTTTTTTTTTTTTCTGTAATTGATTTTATTATGCTACCAACTCTAGATCAGCACACAGAGCAGTGCATGGTTTGATTAAAATTTGAGCAGCATTTGGGATGGTCACCAATACATTAGAAGATTAGGTGCATCCCTCTTAGTGGGGACAATATCCACTCCTTTCCACCATGGCATCACTTGCTGCTCATTTTCTTTAAGATAGCCAGTTACAGTTAGAGAGAGAAATAAGAGGTTTTAGAGAAAACCGAAATCAAGGCCTTAATGAAATGACAATGATTTCTTCCTTTATGATAAACAAGTTGTTCTGTTCTCTCTGAGTGGGATCCAAAACCTGCTGAAGGTTATAGAGCCTCCCTATTGATTTAAATGGGCTTTGGATCTTCTCTAATTCTCTCCTCACAGTTTTATCTTATTTCTAAAAGGCCAGATGTTGGGTCCATATCGGCTCAAATCTATATTTTGCTAATGGAGCTCAGGTTTCCACAGAAAGAAATGTAACCGAGTTCCCCTAATACCCATTGCTGGGTGACTCTAAAAGAGAGACTTAGTCCATCCTGCAGTGGAGAGATAAGAATCATATTTTAAAACAACCTACTTTAAATGAAATTAAACAGCTGTCAGTATTAATTGAGGACACTTGTCTGTGGAACCAGAAAATCTGACTTCATTTCTTCCTTCTAAAAGAGCTGTGCTTATTTCACCTCTCTAAATGGTGAGATAGGGATGACCTCCCAGGAAACTGCTTTTAGAGAAAGACAGAATCTTCTCTAAGTTTCTGTATAATTAATGTTTCACTCAGCCTTAGATAAAATGACAAATAACGTAAACTTGGACTTTTTAATAATCGCTTTTGGCCGTTTGTGAGCGATGAAGTATCTTACCTGAGCAATGTCATACCCAAATTCAAAAAAGATAATTATAGATAGAGTATGCAAAAAAAATAATACTGCAGCTGCGTGCCCTGTGCCATAAATGATCTCATGCATGTGACATGGCATTTAACTTGCTGGACAATAGTCTGAGCTGAAGCAGGGTCACAGAGCAGCAAAAGGGCTGTTCTGTGGTTTTATCTATAGGTGGTATTATAGACCACTGTATTCTTTGGTGCCCTTTCTTTAAAACATCATACAGATTAATAGAGAAATAAATCCAAATGAAACAAATACGGAAAAAAACCCTAAAAGAGTTTAGTTTTGCTGGTAATTCCTAATTTCCTTCAAAATACCTGTCCTTTTAAAAAAAGTCTAACAAGCTTTTGTGTTGCTGCCTTTATTTCCAGAAAGTTATCACTCTCAGTTAACACAAAGCCCTTTGCCAGTGTGTGATATTCAGTGTCTGGACTGTACTAATTTGGCAGTCTTTGTAGGAGGAGATATTGTCCTTTATCAGACCAACAAATACAAGTGGAAGAAATTACAGGCTTTTGGGTTAATTTGTTCAGACGAGACACTCAGTACCATCTTTGCTTATTAAAACAGCGAACACGCAAGTGTATCTAGCATTTCATAAAGGGATTTTCCCTTTAGTCATGCCAAAGTCATTCCTAAATTGCCTCCTTTGAATATGCATACCAGAAAAACCTCCATCACTCAAACCTTTGCAAGAAGCTATCCAGAAAGGGCCTAACACGGCAGGAGAGAATTCACTCAAACAGACAAAAGCGTAACATCTCTCTTTTTGCACTCACTCTCTGTATCTGATCAAAGCTGCAGAGCCTAATTGCTGACATACTACATGCAACTTGTCTCATCTGCTGTCCGTAAGACTGCAAAAAATCATCCCCAAGCATAATGATTTCCTCTTAGTTTGGAGCTTATCCCTTTCTGCTTGAGCGAGCTCTTGAAATGTATCCTCCTGCGTGCATTGCACTCCAGTGGCAGAGCTAACCATAAAGCAGTGGTCCAGATTCTGCAACTCTTGTGCTAGGAAAGTTCAGAACTTTTTATTTAGCTGTTAATTAAAGTAACACCTTCTCTAGCTGCTTGACCATATCCCTTTAAACATATCAAAACAGATCACAGGTCAAAGGTTTGTACGATGATCAAAACTGAATGGCCAAATTGTCTACAACTAAACAAGGGGCATAAATTAACCTGGGTACAAGTAAAGTGAAAAATTCAGTGAAAGAGAAAAAAAAATATGTTACATTTAAAGGAGTCAAACCCGTTTTATCCACTGATACTTTGGGGATCAGGAGAACTGCATTTTGCTTTCACACATGGAATGAAATGCAGAATGAGCTCCATAAAGGATGAATACTCAGAGGAGTTTCTTGTTCTCCAGTGTAGTGTATGCTTTTTCCTCTCTGCTTTTCCCACCTCTTCTCACCCACCCCCAGTGCTTTTATTCAGAAAAACACTGTGTGAATAAATAAGACCACCAATAAGAATGTGAAGTATTAGTGGAGGAATCTCGTCATATTTCTTTACTGTGGCCACATATAGAACGTGATTAAAAACTAAGACACAGCACATTACACATTAGACTTTAACACCCTCCTGCCAGTTTTATTTTTTCCATTTGATTCTCTCAATGCCAGGCTTTTATCACCAGAGTGGTTTGATAAAAGTCTGGCTTAGTTGTGTGACACTGCAAAAAGGATTGTACGCTCAAGAACATTCTCACCATTTCTGAAGTATCCAATTTTTGTCTCACTTGTACTGAAGAATACTTGCTCCTTAGGGTGTTTTCTACTCCACTTGAGTGCTGCATTTTTTACATTTATACCTTTATTCCAACTATGTCATTAAGTTAATATTTAATGGACGGCATTTTCCCCCACCTGCTTGGGGTTAAGGTTAGATGGAGTCCTGCCCAAGCACCAGCAATGAACATTGAAGCTGTTCATATTGATTTCTGTCACTGAGGAACACAAATACCTGAATGATTTATAGTACTGAGAATACTCTCCAGGGTTTAGGACTGCAAACACCTGTCCACAACTTTAAATGGTGACTGTATCCATGCTAGGGCCCTGGGTGTATTTCTCCATCCTGGGGGTCTGGCCCTGAGAAGCCTCTGCAGGTCTCCCCTTTCCTCCTAAGCTGCACTGAGGCTCAGGCTCCCATCCCTGGTCTCTGCCAGAGCTATGTTGCCAGTATGTCCATGCTCGATCTCATATATCCCTGTCCCCAAACCCTGGACTAGAAGTACAGGCTCAGCTGTGGACCTGCATTATCACCATGAACTCATACAGTGACCTGGGCTCTTGGCTCAGACCAGTGACCATCTCCAGACTTGCTCTGCTTGCTGTGCTCAGGTACCATGGAATAGACCCCAAAAGGTTTATTAATTCAGGGGCTCAGAGCCATGGGACTCATCCTGTGCTTTGTGAAGGGGATTTCTGCAAGTGTGGATTTCTAGCCCACCTGGAGAACCAAATTCTGATAAGCAAAGAAGAGTAAGGAAATATTTCAAGACTTGGTTGTGTTATAAGAAATCTTCAGTTTGGCTTCATCTAGAATTTTCAGTTGGAAGATTTGAGGTAGAGAAAATATCCTCTCTTCTCCCCAGAATATTTGGGAATTATAGATTCCTTTCAACTGAGAAACCACTTCTGAGCACAACACTGGTGGGGAGAAGTCTTCATGAAGAAAAATGGTTGTGCCACAGAAGGCATTGTTTTCACGAAAAGAAGACATTTATAAAAACACACGATGATTTTGTGGAAAATGAGTACTGGTTTCAAAACCTGCAAGTAAGATTGCATTAAACTTTCCTATACTTTGTTTTCCTTGTCATTTCTTCTGTCACTGATAGATAAACCATTTACAGCTGGTTACAATTTCCACCCAGACTAAACTAACCTGAGTCAGTTTGGAAGACAAGAAGAGCCCACGTGGATCCAGGAGGATCATTTTCATAAAAGCTCAGGCAAGAGCTGAATCTGGTTGATATGGCACCAGAAAATGGCTGTAAGGGAGAAGACCACTATTTGACCTCTTTCCATGAAGACCTAGTAGGGTTTTGGAGAGCAGATTGCCAGCGAGGTTTCCCTTTTCCCTTCTTTTTCCTTCCCTTTTCCTTCTCTCTCCCTCTCCATCACAGCACAAAGAGGTTCTGACAGGGGTGACTCCATGGCACAGCTCCCATCCTTGCTGGGTATGGGACGCAGCCAAAGGGGATAAGGGGAGTGAAAGGGTCATGCTAAGACACAGGCTGAATTATCTTGGATCGCTAATGGCCAATGGCTCCAGTCTGCTGCCCAGAGCCAGTCTTGGAGAAAGGAGAGGAAGAGCAGTGCAGAAAATCCAGGAGACACAGACAGGAGTGACCTATACTTTATACCAGCACCAAATTTTGTGGGGTTTTGAACCCAGAGTGCTTTACAGCGCTGCTCCATTAAGAGCAGCAGGATGAGGAGACTTCAATTCATCAAAGCCACAAAACAAATCCCGGCTTAAGCCATCAGGTTTCACATGAAAAAAAAAAACCTCAGAGAAAACAGAAGCCAAAAACGCTCAATAAAACCACAGAGACAATAAATCAATCCAGTTTCATGCAGAAAAGTTACCTTTGAAACATCCTCTGGCAAACCTGCTGAGAGATTCACATCCCTAATGAAACCTGAAACTCACAGTCTTGCGTTTTTGGCTGTTAACTCAGCACAAGTAAGGGTGAAAACTACCTCCATAACTCAGAGGGGAAGAAAACCTTAAAACATGTCTGCTGCTTCTTCCTTCCCAAGGCATTCCTGTTTTCTGGTGCTTCCCCCAGGACACGAACCTTGTAGGTTCATCCAGAGATGGTGGGAAGGAGATACTGCCTCTGTTTCTGAGACCTTTTAGGTCAGGCTTTGGTGCTCAGTGCCCATGAGGTGACACCCAGCACTGGCAATCAGAGGAGTGGTACCCTCTATCACCCAGCCTTTACCTATTAACACACACAGGCGAAGCACGGGGAGCTCAGTGAGGGACACAGGGATTTCCTTCTTGAACATCTCCAACCCCACTTCTCCTTCTTTTCAGCTAGTTATTATTATTTTTACAGCGGAGAGTTTAGCGAGCCAAGAGAAAGTGCCAAAATTGCTACTTTCCTAGGGACAGTGGGTAAAGGGCAAGACTGCCCTGAAATTAGCAGATAAGAGCAGACCTTAACTGAAGCTTTTATCGGTTGTTTGTGTTCACCGAGGCCAGATGATTTTCAAGGAGCCGCTTAGAGATTTAAAGCGCTGATGTGACAGGAACTCTTTGATTTTAATGTTCCTACCCTCTTCTTGCAGCCAGTGTTTATGTAAACTTGAGAAAAACTGCCACTACTGTTCATCTCCCTCATTTTTCAACCTTAATGGTAATTACATTCCACGCATGACAGGAGCCTCAGCATTGCATTCAGGACCGGGGCTGTAACGCTGCCTTTGACATGCCATTACTATGCATTAAGTCAGGGTTTCATAGAGGGGGAAAAATAACCTGTTGCAAAAGTGTGGGCTTAAAGAGCATTGCAAAAACATACTGTTGATTTGTGTAAGAGGTTTCAATAAAATGCTGCAGTTTGAGATTTCCCGGGGCATCCAGTTGCTGGAGGCACGACAATCCTATTGGAATTTAATGGAAGCAAGGCTTCCAGTTTCCCTGGGCTCTATTGAAATCCCAGCTTCTAAGATTTCCAGTGCTGTAGATTTTTTCCCCAATCTTCTGGAAGAATGCAAGGCAATGCTCCTTGTGTGTAAGGGGGTTATGAGATGGGAAGCGTGTGCAATGTGGGTTTGCATCTGTAGGCATGGTATACAGCTCTTCCCAACCAAATGCCCTTCATGTCTAAGCCTTTCTGCATAAGCACTTCAAGTTTTACACCTAATACTTTAGTATTAAAGCTTCTTTCAAGACTTTTTATTCATGTAAGATCTTTTTTAGATCTTACCCCACCATACCCTTCTTTGCTCTCAGCTTTTCTCTCAGCTGATAAGTGTGCCTTGGAAAAATCCCATGTTACCAAATATTTATATCTGCCCAGTCCTGCTTGAACTACAGACCTTAACAAAGGTTGTCTTTTGTTTACTGTAATAAGAAAAGATGGTTATTTTAATGAAATGCCTACTCAGAAAATAATTCCCTCCTTCTCCTTCATTTCATCTGCTTGAGGCTTGCTCTTCCAGATACAGTCTGGTCTGTCAATAGCATGGAGGGAGGAAAAATAAGTTACGGTTATAGAATCACAGAATCTTAGAATAACCTTGGTTGGAAAAGACCTCTAAGATCATCAAGTCCAACCATTAACCCAGCACTGCCAAGTCACCACTACCCCATGTCCCTTAGCACCACATCTGCATGTCTCTTAAATATCTCCAGGGATGGATACTCCCCCACTGCCCTGGGCAGCCTGGGCCAGTGCTGGGGAACCCTTTCAGGGAAGCAATTTTTCCTAATATCCAATCTAAACCTCTAGTTCACTCCTCCAGATAAAACACTGTTTGCGCAAACACCTGGCTGATGGACACACGTGTCACATGTTTGAGAAAACATAGCAAGCTGCATCAGCTTACAACTGCATTCCATGTGACACGCAGTCAGAGCATTGCAACATACACAAGCATCACCTGAAGCACTTCATATTCATCAACAACGGGTGGCAGAGCGCTGAGAAGACATTTTGGTCTGGAAGTGAAGCTCATCCTCAAGCTCCCAAATATCATTACCCATCTGAATCACTCTCCTTCCAGCCACAGGCTAAAATAAATGGACCACAGTGAGTGATTTCAAGCAAGTCTTGACATAAAAGCATCTTTGACTCACAGTTTCAACCCTGAAACAAAGCCAACTGCTCTGGGAAAGGATTATTTCTGTAGTACTTCAGTTTCAGCCTTGGCTCCAAGCTCCTGGAGAGGAAAAATGTGATTTTACCTTGAGCAGCAGCCAGGTTGTTCTCCCACCCCCAGCTCACTCTGACTCTCCTGCCAGCAGCCCCTCCAGAACAACCTCTGGCTGCTTCCACGGCCCCTGGCATCACTCATCTCTCCTCGTGCAGTCCCTGCCCTTGCTTTGCTTGCACAGCCTCCAGCTGAGGCCAGGCCAGCCTGGTGGTCGCAGCACAGAAGTCTACTATTAGTTAATCTTCTGCTGGGCTGATTGATCTCCTTGCAAGAGTCGGTAGTTGCTGGTGTTGGCAAAGGAATGCTGTGGGGGACTGGGGACCAGGCATCCGCATTGCTTCGTGTCAACCTGCAGTGCTGGGGGGTGGATCTCACGCCTTTGGGGAGTACTGAGGTGGCACAGCTTCTCAAACACGTAGGCAGCTTCAAGATTATAGGAGCTTTAAAGCTGTCTCCTTTGAACAAGCAACTTCTTCTCTCCATCTTGGACAGCAAAATATATGTGTGTGTCTAATAGGGCAAAAGCTGCATCTGCCACTCTGCAAACACAGATTCCCTAGAGGGGGAAACTACCAAAAAAAAAGAAAATAATTCACCTGTATGTTCAGTCTAGCCTATGCTGAGAGGAAACAACTACACAGCATCGTCCTCCTAATGGAAATGGACTGTGCACCAATTATATTAGTTTTCATTCTTTAAATTACAGATTAGATTTTAAAATTCCACACTGCTTCCAAAGACCTTTTTAAAGGCCTTTTTCAGGGTTTTATCTCATGACCCTTACAGAACTTACTTTAGATGACACAGCCACAAAAAAAAAGAAGAAAAAATCTTAAACCCCAATCGATTGCTCTGGTAATGGAAATGGAAACCCTGCTTGTCCTTATTATCATGAGCCTTATTACCCTTGTCATCACCACCACCATTATGCCATGAGGCTTTTATTCTCCAGGCATTGTGAGGAGGTTCAGCGCCAGAAGGGGCAAGCACCCAACCCTCTCCCTGCTCAGAGCTGCAGAGCCACGCTTCCATCTGTCAGTGGTTCCCTTAAGTGGCGCTTTATCTTCTCTGCCTAACGACTTACACTTTATTGTATCTGTCTCCCAGTAATGCCCCGAGTTCTCTGCTAAAATCAGGGATCCCCTCCAATTACAGCCTGTGCAGACTTACAGTGAAAAGCCATCCTTGCCTCACAGAGCTTGCAATTTAAACCATCAGGGTTTTCCAGGCTGGATCCTCTATCTCTTGTGATGCACAAAGACTGGCCCAGGAAACAGGGCATGCAGGGCACCAAGCAGTAAAAAATCAGTAATTTTCACTTGGAACACCCACCATCCAACTCAAGATGGTTCCCCTGAAGCAGTACACAGAAGACCACATTTCCTATAGAAACAGAGGGTCAAATTCCATTCTCCAGCTTAGATGTAAGTCCAGGTCAGCTCTAGCAATGTTGATGGAAGTTACTGGATTTTTAGGAGGATTAGTGAGAGCAGGGTATAGCCCACAGTAAATACTTTTTAAAACTGCCATGTTAGTGACTTTTCTGCAAGCATACAAAAAGACAGTAGGTAAGGGAATTGTAAAAGAGCATGTGGATAACCTCGTAAGTTCAGTAGAATTATACTACTGCAATAATATATTTCTGTATCATAGAATCATAGAACAGCCTTGGTTGGAAAAGACCTCTATGATCATCAAGTCCAACCATTAACCCAGCACTGCCAAGTCACCACTGCCCCATGTCCCTCAGCACCTCATCTACACGGCTCTGAAATCCCTCCAGGGATGGGGACTCCACCACTGCCCTGGGCAGCCAGTGCCAGTGCTTGGTAATCCTCTGTAGGCATGATTAAGCCGGAATAAGTATACATTTTTCTCCTGAGTGCCATACAACAAACTGGAATTGCAGTGACCATACAGGAAGTGTAAGGCATGACTGTGGCAATAGGATTAGACCAAAATATTTCCTCTCATCTAGAAATCTTGGCAGTATGAATAGTTTCCTCAGGTTCTCCAAATTATATTTTGCTTTACAGATCTATATATTTAATAGAGAAAAATACCTCAAAAAGTGTATTTCAAAAAAAAGGGTTTTTCCAATGTGAGGGATATCAGTGCTGCTGATACCAATATGCTGCAGGACACAGAGTCCCCAGAGAACTCCACATCTCTTGAAGGTGCTGGAATGGGCTCACACAAAACATACCACTTTCCTAACACCTCCCCAGAGTGCCTGACATCCAGCTCTCCCCGCCGTACTTCACCTCATGTGCCACCAGTGCACAAGGGAAAGGGCACTAATATTTTTTGTGGGAGAGCATCGGGCTGCTGCTGGTGGAGGACTACTGCCTTCACCAGGAGTGGAGTGGTGGGGTCAGGCAGGACACTGCAGGCACCCAGCCACCGTCACTTCAGGGCCAGAGCTGGCACCTGTTGCCACAGGGGCTGTGCCTATCTGAGCATCGCTGCAAGGGTGCTGTGTTGCAAGGTGTAAATGTGCCTGACAGCCTTTGAAGAGAAGGCTGTAGAAGGAGAAGGAATTGAACCTTGACTTGCTCCCTATGCTTGTGTTCTGGGCTCCAGATCCTTACTTCATCTTCAGCTGGCAGCCAGACCATCTAGAAACTCTCACATTTCTTTCTCCCTTCCCTGCCTTGTGCACTACTCACAGTCTAATTAGCTATTCCTATTATTGCTACCTTTCTCCCATGATTGCCTTGTTCACTCCTAACAATGAGGATTTCGACTCCCTGGCTGTTATCAGCTAATTGGGGCTGAAAAAGGTCACTGGTGAAGCATTATCCTGACCAAACCAAAATGTGCATTGACATTCAATGCAAACATTATCCTCTGTGTGAAATATTCCAGCTTTAACCAGAAGCATGCCTCCCAAATTTCGCTGAAGCTGCTCTGCAAAAGCTCTGCTGTGGTTCTGTGAGATCCGTGGGGATAAGCTGCAAGAAAGAGCCCACAGAGGGAAACAGTGCTCAATATACTGTGTAAGCAAGTTCTCTGGCAGCCTTGTACACCGAGGGATTTGATGGTGTGACTGTGGTTGAAAGTAGGATCATCACTAGGCACAGTAATCACAGAGATGAACTTCTGCATTCAGGGACTCTCCGATGGCTGCATGTCATAAGAGTGGTCGCCGAGCATCTTGCTGCTTGTTGGAAGCTGATTTTCCTTGCCACAGTCTGTTTGACCAGGTTGCAAAACCTTGCTTTGAAACATTCATTCGATTCCTGAGCAGCTGTCCTCTTTAACCTTTCCTGCTTTTGTTTGCTAGTGGTCTATTTACACCACCAAAGTTTTGTTGATATGAGTATTTGAGACAGGTCTCTTAATCATCCTAATGCCCATATTCACTCGCCTGTTCATGTGCCACCATACCTTTTTTGTTATTCCTGATTAATTTTATAAATCTTTCTGTCATTCAATTAGAAAACTGAAATAATGCCCTGTGATAAGGTGCCAGTCAGGCAGCACGCTCAAGTCACAAAGTGGCTGGTTAAGAGATTTGATGGACAAGAAAGCATGAAGTCTGATGTGAGAAGAAAAAAATCTTTGTGCTTCATTGAATATCACTTCCTCTGCTGTTGGGAAGCAAGACTCACAAGATGGGCAGGTGTCTGCTATGGTTATGTTCTCTGGGAGGAGATCCAGGTGCCCTATATGGATTGCTTTGCGGATGGGTGAAGGAGTGGCCAGCACAGGGCTGTCAGGGAGGAGTCTTTCACCTTCCAGGTCCATGGTGCGACTCCTAGGATGGTTGCAGTAGTGGCTTCACAGTCTAGGGAGGAGATCTCTTAACTACCAGGGTCATCTAGGAGCCAAGACCAGGTCCTGTTCATCAAAGACCAGGATTTAGCCTTTGGTGAAACGGGAAAGTCATGTGAATGACACACAGAGCTGGAATTGCCTTTGGCTTTTGAGATTAAAGACTGTTTTCTCCTCATAGCACCCTTTTCATTTAACAAGCATATCTGATTCTCGGGCTGATACCTTCGCACACCCAAGGAAGTATAGTTTTCCTGGCCAGTACTACTTGATATACGTGAATAATGAGGAGTAGAAGGGTAAAAAGCCCTGTTGAGCTAAGGGGTGAGTCTTAGAAGGGCATAGCTGCAGCTCAGGCGGGTTGTAGTCAGCAGACAGTGGGGTGCAAACAACAGAGAGGATGCTCTCTCCCTTAACAGCAGAGGAAACGGGGTGGAAAAGGTGGGGGGGAGCATTCTTCTCTGTAGGAAAATCTTCATGTGCTGATCATTGACACTCAGATTTTAGATCTTCTGACAGAAAGCAAAGACTTAACCAATCAAGATTAAGAGTGACGAGGTTGAGGTTCAGCTCTGAAATAAAGTGATTTAACACTTGGCTGTGCAAAACACTGAGTTTCCTTGTGCCTTCAGCCAAGCAGAAAATCTCAGTGAAATTATCTAAAATAACAGCATCTTTTATGAGCTTTCAGCCCCGTACCACATGGTTTCAGCCAGCAGAGGCTATTTCCATGCAGCACCCTGCGCTTGGTGCACACGTGCGTATGCAGCAGTATGTTGGAGATGGGGCTGCCCACCTGTCATATGCAGGAGGCCACTGCTTGGGCACTCACAGATTTCAACGGACTGAAATACTCCAGGTCAAATTTCTAATTCAGGATGATTTTTAAAGTTTCATCTAAAGTCACATAGGAAGCCTGCTTCAATTGAGAGCCAATTTAATTGAATGGGAGTTTATAACTTCAGTGTTCTTCAGGCCAGGCTTTCAGTGAATAAAAGTGACTTCAGGTTTACTTCGATGGCATTTATAATTCTTATTCATTCAGAAATGAAATGGATGGTGATCCCTATCTGTCAGTTACCCTTTCACTAGCCTTCCTGCTTTCTCCCTTCCTGTTGCCTTCACAAAATGAAATGTGCTTGCTTTTGCATCTAAAAAAAAGGTAATTAAAAATATACCGCACTTCACTGAAGTGTAGGAAGGGATATTTTGTCTTTCCACCTTTTCCCTTTGATTCCACAGACTGGGCAATGATTAGTTTTTGATTGTGTGTGTTGCCTGATAACTGCCAGAAGCAGAGCTTGACCTGGGCAGTAGGGCTCTGTGCCGTGCCCTAGCAGAACCAAAAAGCAAAGCTTTCAGCTGTAAAAAAGGATTGGGCAGTACACTTGAAGATGTGTCAGTTTAATTAGCTAATCAATACTACACGTGATTTGGCGCTTAATTGAATACATTCTTACTGTATTTCCTGTTTGGAATCCAGTGTTTTACTAGCTCAGATTTAGGCTACATGGGTACCTATTGTTTTTATTCCTAAGGAATAAATTTGGCTATACAACCTCATAAATTTCCTCTGGTAGTGCAGATGAGCTGCCTCACACAGCTGACATCCCCCTCCTGCCCAGTCTCAGGATAGAGTGACCCATTCTTGCAGGACTCTTATGAACTCTGGCCAATCATCTCTTATCAACAAAGCATTAAGGGTAATACATTACATTATGCAAGAAGCCAGGAAGTGGGCTGGCTCTTCCTATACTACAAATATTTGGGGGAACAAACATGACAAAAGAATATAAAAATTATCTTGCTTTTAACAACTGAGATGCTACTTTCATTATCCATTTTCCTAAACACATACTTTAAACAAAAATGGCCATGCCATTTCAGCAAGACCACATTGACTTCTCAACTAAAAAAAAAGTCAAGATAAAAGGAATTATTGTATGTATTATTTTGTAAAGGAACAAGCAGAACAGATATGAGAATCCCACAGAGACAGACATTAAATACTCTGCTAATGTCAGTGAAGGCTTTTTATGAAAGCAATAACAAATGAAAATCAGTCTAGCTCCCTCTTTCCTACCTGTTCTCCAGGGGTGTCAATTTGCTACGGAAAGTTGCTCCATTTCCATTTATTTCCATTTTGGCCACACACAGTTGCTCCCCATCTGCTGACATCACATTTGCCACCCCATAATGATGCATTGATAAACCATGCTGGGGTTCAGGATGCCCTTCTCCATCCTGCCATCTGTCCCCTGTTGGCAGGGGGCTCTGGGCAAGATGTAGGTGCGATGTGATGTCCCGCCAGCCCTATGGCTCCTGTGGGGACATGGTAGCAGTGGTTTGGGCTCTCTGCACAGGCATTCATGGCATCAGGAGGTGGCACGTGAATTTGGGGATGGCTTATGCCTCTTTGATGACCCCAGTCAGAGCCATAGCCTGCTGTCAGTGTCCTTTCCCTCCTCAAAGCCTGGTTGTGCTGTGAAGCCCACTGCCCCTCACCTCTGCTCCCATCTCCTAGCAGCCAGTGAAGACAGGAGATACATGTCCCCAGTTGCTTCCCCCAGGCAAGCAGTGACCCCAGCAAATATCTCCCTTGCAGCACCGAGGCTGTGGTTTGTCTCGCAGTGCCAAAACACAGTTGTTGGCTACAGTCCCCAGATGTCTTTCTCTGTTTACATTTCCCCCTATCAAGGCTTTTTTCTAACACCCGTGGTATCAGGGTTTGGGGGAGGCAGGGTGATGTCCTGGGACTACCTCAGACATCCATTTTCCAGCACAAAGGCTGGGGCCTTTTGGTGCCAGACAACCCCATAGGATGTGGAGGCGATTTTCTCTCTGAATTTGCTCTCCCCACGTCTCCGGTTTGATATCTCAAACTCAGCACCAAACTCTTTCCCTGATAACAGTAACTAATGGCTGTGAGGATCCAGGGGGAAGTTTTGGAAAGGACAGAGTGCAATATCTCACCAGGCCAGGGACCACAGAGAGTTTTAGTGATCTGAGGCTGGGTCTCCCCAGATCTGTCCCCCCCATGTGCTGCTTTTACACCTGTGCTGATGCGTCCCGTGAGCCTGAGCATACTGCCCTTTCTGAAGGAGACCACGAGATGGGGTGGAGTGTGGGAAGATGGTGGGTGGGAGAAAAGATGGAGGGAAATAGGAAACAGCACCTTTGCTCAGGTGTGAGAAGAGGAGCTCTTGTGATTCCTTCTTCCTTTGTAGTCCAAGAATTTATTCTAAAAAATTTAGTGAACACCCCTCTACTTTAACAGGACCTTCCAAGAGGTTCCTTGGAGAACTACCTACTGACTCTTAGAACTCAAATGAGTTGGTGTGTCATGTGTGGCATGAGATTTGGGGGTGGTAGGGGTGGCTGGAAATCACATAGGCACTTCTGAATTTACAGCCCCTTTCCAAAAGCGACACAGGTTCTTGGAAACAGAGCTCAGCAAGTAAACAAGTACTGGAAGAAAAATCTCTGGGTAAATGACAACAATTCTGAAATTGGTATAATTTCCAAGTACTTTAGGAAAAAGAATACAAAAAGTATGTGTTTTGTTCTGACGTTTTGGGCTACCTTTTCTTTGCTTAGCTTTAAACAAAACATCTGAAAATGAAATGTCAGTTTGTTTCAGGTTAACCTAAAAACACTCGCTTCCCTAGTTCAGACCAAAACATCTTCTCTTAGTTGTTCATTAGGCAGTAAATAAAGTAATTTTGTGCTGATACAATTTAACTCCTTTCTAAATCATGAGACAGAACTGCCCCCCCAAAATAATCATACGTTCTTTCTGTTCGACTTAGAAGCACAGCTTAGAGCTGTTGTGGAAGGTCAATGAACCTGGGCTTCCCTATCATGCCAGTATTCTTGAACATTTCATGCACATGAAAAAATTTCCTTACAGTTCCTGAGTTGCCAAATCCACAGTTATATTTCTAAAGAAACTAGCTTCATTTGTGGAGGGTGTGTTATCACCAAAGTGGCTGAAACTCCCCGTGAACTTACTGGGTTGTTGTAATACCTTGGCATCATTGAAAAAAAGTCAAATCAAGTGTGTTTAGGGTATATGGATGGCTTCTGAGATGGCTTTAAAGACTGCCTTTAGAGCACCAAATTTCAGACTTTAATCCAACTTTAATATATTTGCTTACTTGCTCTGTATGCTGAAACACATTAGTGTAAAGGGGATGAAAGAAGGTTGGTTCAAAGCAAGTTATCTTATTATGTTACCTCCCCTCATCCACCAAGTCAGAATGAGGGTTCCAGCTTATAACAAGCTGCACCTGTTTTGATCAGCCAAAGATTTTCCACAGCCAGAAGCTGCCTCCATCGTTTACTGGATGAACTGTGGACCGAGTTTGAAACTGAAACTTCTTGGCTGAAAGCTGTTATAGGTAGCACTCAGTGCACTGAGTGGAAGGTGTTACCACGTACAACATGGGCAACACTAAAGAGATTGATATCCTATGTTACAAATAGAATTATTTTAATGTCACATGTTAAATTTATCAGGAAGATTCTTCGAGTATTTCAAACCCTAAATGTATTGTTGGAAGAGACATTGACACAACTAATTACTGTGTGAACATTTTCAAATAGTCCTAATAAGATCTTCTGTGTCCCTCAGTTTTTCAACCCAGCAGTGAGAAGTAAACATACTTACACCTCGAAAAACACATGAGTTATTTACAATTCAAAATATTTCCCTGGCCTTCTACTATGACTGAAAAGATCATAATAGCAGATTTGATTTTTTCTTTAATCCTCTTGAGAAATTGAATCCGCTCTGACATCTCTACTTTTTTTTTCCAAAAAGTGAAATCTTTGAATCAATTTTTAATAAGATTGTAATTGACAAATCCATTGGAACATTAGTGAACATTTAAATACTAATTAGCTAAGCCACTGCTAATCTCTCCTCAGCAGAGCTCACAGACGCAAACGTCAATTAAACCTGAGTTTGTCCCCATGGAAAGAAAGGTCAGAGGGTAGTGTTCAGTCAGCTGTGAGATTATGTTAACGCAGTGTTAGGAGTAATAGTCTCAAAAAAAAAAAAAAAAAGCTAAACTTTATTTTACTTTTTAAAATATAATTATATTAACTATAGGGTGGAGAGAGGAGGAAGAATTACAAGAAGTGCATCAACAACTGTTGCCTCTTTAGCAACAAACCAAATAGTCATCAATCCATTGCCTAAGGAGCTAGGAGACCATTCATTACCTACTTACAGCTAAATCATTGAGTATCTCGGGCAAACTCCCTCTTGTTTCCACCAGGCTAACATTTAAGTTTTTATTTACTCCTGAAATTGCTGTAAGGTGTTTAGATTTGAGCTTTGTTTGCTCCTTTAACAGTCCCCACCCCTTCCCAAAAGAAAAACACATCTCAAGGCCTTGCGCTTCTCCATCCTCCCTGAGACCTGCTGATCTATTTGCTGTCTCTGGCAAATACAGGACAGCAAAATAAGTAGTATGTGCTCACTGTGCTCTCCCAGTTTGCTTTCTTTTGCTTTTCAGAGCACTTTATTCCAGTCCTGCAGTTAGGCAGGCAGATGGTTTGAGCACACAAACAACCCCATTAAAGTCCAGGGACTTCTCCTGCACTTCGAATTACACAGCTCCTTAAGTGCTTCTGTAGACCAAAGCCATAACTCATTAGGACTGGCAGCACAGGGGTATGTTTAAGTATATACTGCAATGTTTCTGCAGATTATTTATTTATGTTCCATTGATGGACTTCAGCACCTGTTTAAAGTTAAGCACTTGCTTCCTCAATGAGGGTCTGAAATACCTCCTTTTCTAGTTATTTCAAGAGTCCCTTCTTCCCCACACAATCTTCCAAGGGGAGGCTGCCATGGAGAGCACCTCCTGAGACACAGAGTCTCAGAAGTGCAGCTCTACTGATAATGCAAAATCAATCATTTCAAACAAGGAGGGAAAGCACGCGATAGATGATTCCTGACCCCAACCACTGTTGTGAGAAGGGTGTAGATTAACAGCTCCCTCTTATCAGAATATGGTTCTTCTATCAGCCTGCTCTGTCAAAATCTTATATTTTGTATAAAATTTGAGGGAGAGTATGGGCAGCCTACCACATAGTAAAGTGGAAGTTAGAGCTGATATAGTGGCACGTGGAAAGTGCAAATTGTTATGGGAAGTGTTTTGAAAAGCCAAAAACACCGAAGTGATGCAGCTTGGTGAGGCCTAATGTGCAACATATGGATTCTCCCTGCTCTTGGAAAGCCTTAGCATTAAAGCCTCTTAACAGTGCCTAAAAAAGAAAAAAAAAACCAACCCAACAAACCCAAATCTTATAAATCATTGTTCCAAAAAAAAAAAAAAAAGATTAAAAATTCCCCAACAAATCTTAACAAAAATAAAGCCCAAAATTGTACATTTACCGTGCTGGTTAGCAAGCTGAGTATAAGTTGATTTATTTAGGAGATTTAGAGAAATCTCAGCAGAGAAAAATATTATAGCTTGCTGTCATAATTTCCTAAAGTTTAAGTGTCCATAGATTTGTAATGCTCCAGGAGAGGAGGGGCCGCTCTGTCATCCAGTCTGACCTGCTATATATCACAGGTCATTACATTTCACCAAGTTACCTTTGCATCGAGTCCAATAAATTGTGTTTTGCTAAAGACTATCTCCAGAAAGGCATCTGTCTGGATGTAAAGACTTTAGGAGCCAGAAAATCCACCCTCCCCCCCGACCCCCCCCAGCCTCTAGTGTGTTCCAGTGATTAGGCTCACTCTAATAAAAACACGTGTTATTTTCAGCTTAATTTGCCCAGCTTCAGCTTTCAGCCACAGGTTCAGGTTATGCCTCGCTTCACTGGACTGCAAAGCCCTTTGGTGTTCAGCCTTCTCTTCCTGCGAAGATGCCTCTCTGGAGGACATTTATGGATGATAAACACACATAAGAAGCTCCATCTAAGTAATTTCTCTCCAACTCTTGATTTTGTTTTACAGCTGTTTCTGTGCTCTCTAGGTATCCATCTGACAAACAGAACTTGCTGAACCTGCAGTATTTCAGTCTCATTCTCACCAGTCCCAACCACAGACAAGCTCAGAGCTCAGTAACATCTTTATTCGTGCAAATGTTACTGGAGTAATACGCTGCAATCCTCTGCTTTACTTTTAGTCCAATATAATCAGTCAAGCCTTTTGGTTTTGAGGGTACATGCCTCTTTCTTACAGATGAGGTCTGTATTTTTTCTTCTAAGGTATACAAACTGTTATTTGAATTGTACCACTTCATTTCCCTGGGCTATGCCTACCAAGTCAGTCAGACCAGTTTATATCACTGCTTAGTCTTCCTGACTTTTACTATTCAGACAGTCTTTGCCTTATCTCCAGATTGTGATTTTACTTCAACTCACAGCTAAAAATGTTGAACTGCCAGGTCAAATACGAATTCCCACTGAACCAAATGAGAAAAGTCCACGTTCAACTAAAATTCCTCATTTCCTTACAACTTCTTCAAAGTTTAGTCGATCTAACATATACCTTACCAAGAATACACAATACTAATTTATTTCTGCAAAATGGCATGCAGAAGGTAGTGTGCTAGGTACCTTACAAAGCTGCAT
This sequence comes from Podargus strigoides, assembly GCA_028020825.1. NCBI lineage: Eukaryota > Metazoa > Chordata > Aves > Caprimulgiformes > Podargidae > Podargus > Podargus strigoides. The sequence continues at coordinate 8,148,788 of CM051623.1, read as the reverse complement.
TACTTCTTTTAGCAATAAACTTTTTAATTCCAGCAAAGGAGAACATCAGCTTTGATCTAAGAACTGATACCAATTCTGTTGCTGTCCTTGAACACTTAATTAACAGGGCCGTGTAGAAAATAATTCATTATCTTGACTAAGCCTGATGTTTAGTTGACTGATTTAAGTTATCCCACTTATTCTTCGTGGCTACTAACTGTCTATTTAACATGTCAATACTAGTAGTTTTAAAGAGTGTTCCAGGTCTACCATGGTCTAAAATTCAGACAAGATGAGCCTAAACTTACATATTTATGGTCTGAAGATGCCTATTTTGCAACCGCTTCAGCATGCGAAGAACCACATTCACATGGCCTTGCTTAAGTAATTTATGGGTCTTTAACAAGAAAGGTCTTGAAACACGCTCTTTTAAAGCCACAGGAACCAAAATGGGAGGACTTTGAAAGGAGTAAGGTGATTCTGCATGATTACTACCAGTGTAGATTATCCTCACTTGAGAACACCGACATCCTTCAGCCATTTTCTAAAGAAACCCTAATAACTTTACCCCAAATAAATTAAATCCACTGCAGGGTATTTCCAGGCCAGGAAGACACATGCATGTGCTGAAATGTTTATTTTGCCATTCATGCTGATGCTGGAAGCCCCAAGTGGTGGAGCCGCAGCGGACTTATCAGTTCTTCTCCCACTTGTACCCCACATGCCAGCAGGGAGCGTGTCCACATCCCCATCCCTCCCCATCCCAATCGGCCGCCTGTCGCCCCACAGTATCTTGTTGGGTTCCAGTATTTTTCCTTACAATTATCACATTCCACTTCCAGTCACCTTGGGTCCAAGTCACACTCGCCAAAACTGATAGAGTTGCAATTTTGACATGTCAAAATTGTTACACAAGCAGAAATCTCCTTGTCCCCAATGGCTTCCCCTCCAGCATGGACAATGTTGTCTGATAAAGCTTATGTTTGCTCCAAAACTAAAACGACGCAGATGCATTTTATACTGCGCAAGAGAGAACACAGCTGTAAGAGTTGCACAAAAATCCTGACTTCAACTCTAATCTGCAGATAACTCCTGCTATGTAATGTGCTCAGTACCAGGGGAAATATCAAAGGACACTTCCCAATGATATTTTCACATAAAAACTTGCTAAACGGCAGACCAAATCCTCAGCTGGCCTGCATCAGTGAAGCCACAGAAGTTTATCTCACCCAGAATCTGGTTCAGCATCATGTACATAGAATTAAAGTGGTTGTGCTTGCCACTAACAAGTACCGAAATAAAAATAAAGTCTGCAGGGCTATAGCAAAGAATCTGGGGATTTACCTGAAGCACATGTTGATCTTTTAACTTGTGCAGAAACTGGGGCCTGAGATGATGGCCTCGGTGTGGAAGCGTAGATTGATTAGATACCTAATCTGAAGTATGTCTTTCATCCTGGAGTGGTTTCCAAACATTATTGTCACAGCTTGCTTTCCCTGACAGCTCCCCTGGTACGTGATCACCCTGTTTCCCAGGTGCCTGGGCTACAGTTCAGCACAGCTGGTTACAGATGTGCACTGGGGCCATCACTTCAGCATCAGGGTTGCAGTTGGAGCTCTTTTACATCTCCTAGGAATATACATTTCTGGACCCGCAAACTTTCAGGGTTTTGTAGGACAGGATGACCTGGAACACTCAGACTTCAAGCACAAGGAACTAGCACTTTCCCCATCTGCAAGAAGTTTGGAGGATGGTGAAAACCAAGGAAGTGGAAGCCAAAGGACCAGCAGTCCCTGCTGGACCCTTCCACAAGCAGTGGGGATAGATGAGCTGGACCGCAAGCCCTGGCATCAAGCCCTGGCATCTAGAAAGGGGGCTCTTGCTCCCTCCATACCACCCAGCACGTTGTATATAACAGATGCTAGCACAGACACCACCAGACAGGTCTCTCCTCAGTGAGCATCCTGATCATCAGCTGTGCTCTCCTTACAGTGCAATCAATGTGTATTTCATGACACGAGAGAGACTAGGTAGCCAAAACAGGGCATGGGTTTTGTTTAGCTGGGCAGCATTCAGAGGCCTTTAAGAATGTAAATCAAGGTACCTTGTCAATCCCAAGATTTTCATCCCTGACACTCAATAGTCCAATGGAGCCTAGAGAGCACCATTATGAGTATTTGCATGATATGTTAGGAACGCCTCAGTTTGGGGGTTTGTGCAAATGCAGCTGATTTTATAGTTGGAATTTGGACACTTGTCACCACTCCTTTCCTTCTGCTGTCCCTCCTTCCCCTCATTTCTGTTTGACCTTAGCTCCTGCCCCCACTGACCCTTTTGGTGATGAACCCTGTGCACCCAGTACATCAGCCCCACAGTCTCCAACCAAAGCCAGAGGAGCCCTCCTCCTCGATGGGGCAGCTGCTGAGCACAGGCAGCTCCTGACCCTGCATCAACTCCCCATGGTGCCAGGGCTATGCACTGCCTTTTGTCTGCAGAGGGGGCAAAGGACCACTGCTGTGGGACCCAGAGAAATCTCTTTTGGCACATTATTACCACACTAGCAAGCTCCAGTCTGCAGCGGTTTCCACATCCTGGATAAAACTCCCTCCCTCCTCTGATTACTGCTAACTCATACTTTCCAAAGCTGATTTATCCCAGGCCTCGTAAAAATACTTCAGCCAAAGCATGTTGCCTTCAGAGCACACTAGATTCCTTCCAGCACCAGGTATTTTAAAAAAACGTATCCTTAGGGAGGATGCCTCTCACAGTCCAACTCCTACGTACAAAGGCTTCACAATTACCTTAAATCACACAGGGTATCAGCTGGGCTGAACAATCACTGCTGCTATTATTGTTAGCACTGGCAGGGTGAAGACTTCCTTATTCTGGGCCCTACCTCTCGCGCTAAATGGGGAAAAAAAAAGAGACAAAGGGTGGCAGGAGGGAGGAAAATGCTGAAGTTCTTACAGGACCATGGGCAGGAGAGTGGCAGGAGCTGGAGTAAAATGTTGGATTTCCCTGAATCTCTGCCCAGCACCCAGTGCATTCAGTCACACTGTGCATTTGGTCACTTACTTGCTCTGCATCTCCGCAGGTGTCCTGCTCCTACTCTGCATCTTCTTTCCACAGTACTTAAACAAGGTGCAAGTCACTGTAGGTGAGCTTGCTCTTTGAAACTAGGCTACCATTAGCCAAACCTGTCTTTGATTCACCTCAGTGGGACAGAGGCAGGCAGAAGTCACCTGCCCATGCTCAGCTAGGACTAGGATGCACTACTCCTAAGATCGTGCTTCCAGCCCTGCGTTGCTCTTGAAAGCAATGGCACCAAAAAATTGGGTTCACCACTCACCCCAACCAACTACTTTCACTCTGTTCATTACCAGATTGTTTTTAGCTGCTTTCTGTTTATTGTAACACACTGAAAAATAGACCATTGTCTTTCACTGGCATTACTCTACAAAAGAAAAAACATATGGAAGTATCACTACATTAAAGCAGAGCCAAGCAACTGTAAAACATCACTCAGGTGCACCCAAGAGAAAAGGCCTGCTAAGAGACAGCATGCTGAGCCTCACCTGGCTTCTCTGAACATCGAAAAACCTTGTTCTGCTCTTTCAAAGACTCCACATTTTGTCTGGAGAAATGAACCAGAGAGAGCAAACAACCTTAAATGCTCCCATGTGCAAAGGCACTCCCATAACAATGGGAATGGAATATACCCAGCAATCAAAGCCTTTGACTTTCTCCTAACTCGGCTGGTGGGAGAACAGAGAGTTGATGAAAGAAAAATAGAACACAGACCTTTGGTTTTCTTGCTTCCTACAGCCCCAACCAGCACACCCCTTTCACCCCTGGCAGGGCAGTATCATGTAGGGCTGCCTGCTGGGGCTGGCACCCATTGCACAAGGGGCTGTGAGGACATAGAGGAAAGGAGTAGACCCTGCTCGAGACATTTTTGATGAACTAAGTACAGTTTAGACATTAAAGTTACTTATTCCTATTACTACACCTGCTTTTGAGGGGCAATGGAGATGCATGTGCCCTTTTGCTTAGTTTATATCACATAGGCACATTTCAGTCTAACACAAATACAACAATACGTACATTAATTTAAGTGGGAAGACTCATCTACTGCGAAGGACATTAGAGTCCTCTGAGTATGATTAAAGCCCAGTGGGACAGTTTAGTGGACTCTGGATAAAGCCCAGCTTTACAAGGTTTCTATGCTGACAGATCAGTCAGGCTTCAGCAGTGCTTTTCTACCCAAAACAGCAGATCCCTGTCATTCCTGACACCAGGCAGGACACCATAGCAAACAATCAGCTGTCTGCAGTGAACAGTGTCTCTCCCTAGCCAAATACCCATCCCACAGACTTAACATAATAAGTTATTGTCTTCTTAAAAAGCAGCAGACACACTGATCACCCTCATTAAGGAAGCAGGACACTTTTCTCCTATAAAACTTCAGCTTTCAGAAATGTTGTAACTGGTCCAAAGGCAGAAGTGGAGTAGTTTAGTAGCCAGAGGACAAATTCACAGCTTCTCCATATGCTGTTGCCCAACCAAGGAAAAAATAAAGGAGAGGGGAATTTGCAGTGCTGAACTTTTCTTTTTCTTTCTTCTCTTTCCTTTTGAGAGTGCCACTTTCATCATGGGGCAGTGGATCACTGGAGGGATGATTTTCCTTCCAGCAGCCAGACAGAATGCATCAGTTCAGCTTGCTTTCCAGGCTCATGGCAAAATATCCTCAACCAAGGCCCTTGGCCATTAAAATTCACTTCCCCTAAAAACCTGCCAAGGCCCCCACTTGGCAAGCCATGACCTGCAGTATAAGGCTTTTTGGCTTAATCTGCTTTTTAATTATATTTTATTTTCGTTTTCCTACCATGAGGGTGAGCAAGTGGTTAACAGGGATTGATTTGGTGGGACTGTCTCTGAGAGTGAATCGGATATGTTTGTTTATATGGAATGGCAATACACTTCCTTACATATGCGAGAAGTACAGCGCTAAAGAGATGCGTTAACAAGTAACCTCAAAGCTGCCTGGCAGCCCAAATCACTTTCCCTACTTTGTTGGTTTACATGCGTAAAGTAGATCACAGAGATGCCTGCTGGGACAAGGTAGGGGAAGTACAGGAGAAAAATGAGCAGAGAGGCAAAGCCAGAACTTTTCAAGATAGGGAAAACCAGGGAGAGATGACCTGAAAACACCACCAGATTCTTCCACTAGTATTAAAGCCAGCAAAAGGTTTGCTGGAGAATTGCACATGACCCTAATTAGCACAGCAAGTCCTGGAGGGAGGGACATACATCTATGGCAGTCAGGATTCAAACGACTTCAGCTGCCTGCATTTGCCTGCACCACAGCACGACTACATGCCCATGTGGTACATACAGTGTGCACTGTGGAGTGAGGAGCTCCCTCGCTCAGGAGAGGCTGAGAGGGTGAGGTTTGTCAAAAGAGAGTTTCCCCAGTCCCAAAGGATGGAGGGACCATGTATCTTTAGGAAACAGTGCTTGCCAGTGGGCATCCACCAAGACTTTGGGTTACTGAGCACTCCAGCAGCAAGTTGGCTTTACAGTTCTCACACACAGACTGGGTCTTTCTCCCATTGTTTTCCCAGAGGTTTCTGATGAGACTTCAATTTAGTAAGCATAATGGTGAAGGTGTTGAACCCAAACTCCCACCCCACTATGTAATTCCAGCAGGTACCAGATGCTCTCAGGTAGTTTTTGTAGTGACCAAATGCAAGGAATGCACTGTTGAAACAGTGGAGACAAGAACCAACTTTTCATCCTTTGGCAGCTAGAAAATTTATGTATGGTGTTTGTTTAAGAGGGGATTAAAAGAGATTCCTTGTTCTATCCTCATTCAGCTCATGTTTTGCTCATCACCAAGATAACACTGTATAACTAATTTTGTCGTCTAAAGGAAAGAATGTGTACCAGGATGCCAGGCCTTATTCTGAATTAAATCTACAAACCCAATATAGAATAAAGATGTTCAGTGTGACATTATTCTACATTAATGCAATACAGGAGTACCTCTACACCCTAAGAGTCAGAGAGATCTTGAGCTATTAAAAAAAAAAAAATCACATATAAAAAAGCCAGCATGCCCATATAGCTACAGTTTCTTTATATGGTCAAAACTGTTTCTAAAAGTACTAAAAAGATAACCTGTTGATTGACCACCCTAATCTACACTATAAACACAATATATCCCTTTTGTGCATGATACAGAAGTACACATCCATTCACTTCAGCTTAACCTTCCAGTTCCTTCTTCAATTTCCTTCTTATTTCTCATGATTGCGTTCCATTTAAATATATATACACACACCTGTGTTAGCTTCTGTTACAGTGAGAGTATAAACACTTTTTATTGACATTTCATCATCTTCCTAACAGCAAGGGTTTCTGGGGGACAGTAACATCAGATTTGCAAAAATCACCTTGAAGTACCCTAATGGTACAACTGCAGATCCATTTTATCCAGTGATTACATTGTGTTTCCCCCAGCTTCTTTAGTACATCTCCTGTCTGGTAAGTACCTTGCTATTTACATTTGAATCCCTTTTGCTGGTGGTTTTAAAATTAAAACCTCAAACCAGAAAAGGATCAACACATACTTTACTTACCTGAGCCATACAAAAATTGCTGGCATTGCAATACCAGCAATAACCAGCAATTTTTCTTTACAGTGTTATTCTTGGTGCACAAAGACTGTTGGCCTCGACACTGAACTTTGCACAATAGGGTTTCCATCTCACATACTGATCTTCTCTTTTCCCATTTGGTTTGTTCTCTTCACTAACAACTAATCACACCCAGTATCTCCAGTCTCTCAAGCACAGAAATACTCATATTTTGGCACAAAGTCATGTACCTGGTTATTCCAGCTAGCATTTTCTGGAGCTGAACGCATAAAACTTCAGAGGTCTGATGCTTTGTGGCTGCAATGGAAATCTAACATTGAAAATCCCCTATGGGCAACTTATGTCTTTTATTGTGGCTTTGTTTACTTGTTTATTGAACAGAATTGTTTTAATTGTTAGCTATTCAGACTTATAAGTCACACAGATCTAAATAATTCCCTAGCCAAATGGCAGAGAGAAACCCTGCAGCTCTGGGCTTTGGTGAGATTAAATCAGTTGTGTATTAACTATGTTGTAAAGCATTTGATCAAAGTTCATTCAGCACTCCCCCAAAGACATCCAGCCCTCTTGCTCACCATGCTTCAGTCTGCTGCAGTTTTCCACAGGAATAGTGGTCACATATATCTATGATAACTTAAAGTTGTCAACTAAGTGTGCCTGGGTAAGCCTTTTGCATGAAGAGAATCTTGGTTTGAAAGTGGTAACTGCAAAAACTGGGCACATAAAGTGTTGCCAAAGCCACAGGGATGCTTTTTTTCTTTTTTTTTTTTCTCACTTAAAGTTCCTGCATGACCAAATCAAGCTTTGTCCTACAGCATTACTCTTCAAAATATAAATCACAATTTCAGTGAGTCTGTTGCCTATTTACTATCTGCTTGCAACCCTCTGCTCCTTTCACATAATAACATATTTTAATCTGCTATTTCCCTACTTGCCATACAACTGCTTTCACCATACAGGGCAGGCAGCTGTTCCTAGTGACACTTCTGCTTTTACAGAAATTATAGCAGAAAAAGAAACTTAGGCATAGGCTTGCCACACTTTCACTGTCCCAGTTTAAAATAAGCTAGACCTTTTGGACAACTTCCGGGCACCAGTTTGTTTGCAGGTCTTGTTTTCTTTCCCACAATGTGCACTCCCCAGATTCTTCTATTCCCACTACTATTTTAGTGGCAAGGTGAATTTTTGCAGTTTTTTACCAGGATCAGGGAACTAGAAGAAGAATTATCTTTAAATGCCTCTATCCAACTTTTTAGAACATGCTACACAGATCTATTGCATTTACACCCACACCAAACAGGAGTAGCATCCCTGAAACAGCAGAGAAAGAGAGGGAGAATCAGATACGTATGTGTATGAATCTGCCCAGCTAGAGCTTCTGTGGTATTTGAAAGGACAGTAAACCCTGAAGAGCCTGAATGTTCACAGGGGAGCTTATCAGTTGTTGATGAGGCCCTGTCCAGCCTTACAGACAGCCAGTTTCCTTCTGCACTGGGGCACTAGTTTGCTGTGGAGCCAGCAGAAAGGTGATAAGCTGCGGAGAAGATTTTTTAGGAGTCTTGCCTATCTTTCACACCAAGTGGCCAGAGCACATTTTCCACAGTTGCCACTTACAGATAGGCTGGCTGCTCTCGGATAAGGTCAAGAAAGAAATAGGAAAATGGGTTCCAGTTTGCTTCCTCTCACAGTCCCATAGGACTCTGAGGTTGGGCCAGACTTTTTTTCTTTTTTTTTTTCCCCTCCCTTTTAAAATGTATAAATTTCCCAGAGCTTATAACTGCACCAGACAAGGTAGCTATGGAGTCAGCTCAGAGCAAGAGATAGATTTCAGACTGCCTATCAGCAATTCCCTGTCTGCAACTGCCAGGCAGGAAAAGGCTGCAAGTTCTGCCAGCTGATAGCGAAAGCCTCGGTTAAACCAAGCAGTAAAACTTTTTCAACCCTCTCAGAGGAAAGGGGTTCTCACAGAGTTCACCTTTTTACCCAGACACAAGTGACTTTTTGGGTCAGGCACCGAGGTAAGGGTGATGCAGAGCAGGGTGGCATCAGCGCTTCACTGGGAAGCAGCACGTGACATCCAGCTCCAGGACAGAGCAGCCTCATCCCTCGCTCCCCAGGCTGCCTCTCTAGATACTGTGGGAAATGTAAATATGCAGTGGCTGAGGTTAGCATTCAGTGGAGATAACATTAGGAAACTCCATGGGGGAGCTTAAGCTGATGTCTGAGATGGTTGTATCTTCATCTTTGAATCTTGCTCTGAATGTTTGACCCTCTTGCAATTGCTAGAAGGGTACCAGAGCATCATCCTGATCACTGCTTTCCAGGGCTGCAAACTTACACTTGCAGGTTAAAACATTTTACCCACAACTTCTGATGATGACAGAGCCATCTCAACTTATTTGCATATATTTTTGTTTAACAGTCCCCTTGGGATAATGCTATTACACAACCACTATAAATCTGGTGTCCTGTAGGACTGCAGTGTATTGCACCCAGTGGGCAGTTTTCTTTTACAACAGAGAAACTCTGCCAACTGCAACACTGCATTAGCCCCTCTCAGCATCTAAGTGAGCCATCCTCGTTATGGCCTTCCACCAAAGAGCCTCCCAACAGAAGAAAGAGATTCGAGCAAAAGGCTACGTGATGCTTCAAAGGCTTAGCTGAATCTTTGCGCTCTAAGGCATGAATTTGAAATAATAGAGTCCTGCGTTTGAGTGCTGCTGTGCCAGCCCTTTCGAATATTGCCAGTATTTTAGGGTCAACATGTTAACAAGGAAATGGCTGAAGGGGAAAAAGGGATTTCAAAAGTTCCATTCCCATTTCAAACTATCTCTAGAGTTCATGGCCTGAATTTTCAAGCTGCCCATGTGATGCCATATTTTCTGTTTCATGAAAGCCCTGATATCTTCCACTTCTTGCCAACACAAATCAAATACCTATCAGCCAGGCTCCTCTTCCTACAAGATGCTGTGAAAATTTTGTCCTGCTGATGGGCAGAGGCTGTCCCCAAAACATGTTCATGTCCGGCTCATGGGGCACCAGGCATGAGGCAGCCTCAACAGGAACCAGAAAACAGCTCACCTGCCTCTGGGCCATGAAGGGAGTGGAAAAGTGGCTAATTTTCAATTTCATATGGTCTCCACGCAACTTTGCAGTCCCAGACCATGTTTCTCCCACCTGGGCAGGCACGGTGGAGTGCTGCCAGCATCCTCTGGGCTGGCACCCACTGCAGCCCTGGCAGCTTCACCCTGTGGCGTACCAGACACTTCACAGCCCCATGCCACTCCTTTGCAGGGCGATAACACTTCTAATTAGCACCCAGACCTTCTGAAAGGGGGGCAGAGGAGGGATGGGGGGACACAGGGGTAGTGTGGCTGGGGACGCCACACTCCCAGCAGTAACGAGACACTGGGGCCGGAAGAAGGGGAAGCTGGGAGATAAGGGAGGGTAAGAAGGGAATATTTTGCTGACAGAAAAGAAATACGCTCGGGACTAACGTCTAGTGCCAGTGATATTTTAATCTCATTGGCATGGAGCTGCTCTTCCAGGTGGGCAGAATTAATTTGGTGGTTTTGCCCTCAGGTGGACAGGCAGACGGAGGAGCACGCTCCCTCTGCCACGTGCCACCCTGGTTTTGGGGATGGAAAATATTCCCTGACCTGGAAATCAAGAGTTCATTAAGGAAAAATAAACTCAAGGTCTGATTTTCCCTCTGGGTGACTGTTATGTCGGTATCACCAGTAACCGTACTGAAGTGGTTCCTGACCCGTGTGGTGCAAAGAAGGGAAGAGCCAAGTCTGCAGACACCCAGGCCCCCGATCCTATTTAGCAGTGGCAATTAATGAGGCACCACTATGGCTGAATTGCTCACTGCAAGACCACCTCCATGACCCCTACATCTGTCAGCAGCTACAGGAGCACTGACCTGGCCAAAACGATCTTGGTGCTACCAAGAAATCTCAGCACAGGGGTACAAACCCATCATTCAGAAGGGCTGAACACTATCCATACCCAAGGTAGTATTACTGTTTTATGGCCTGCAACCAAAAATGTGCCATGTGCAAGAAACAAGAGATTTTTTTTCCCCTTTGCTCCTCCAAATACCCAATGGAGCCACACACACACAAGGACATCCACCATAGAGCCATCCATGTCACGAGGACAGATATTGCACCATCACAGCCACAGCAGTGTTTTTCTATGTCCCCATTTGCAAAACACTTGTTCCTTGCAATACCTTGATGTTGTCCTTGCACAGCATTTCCCAACAATGCAGAGATAAAAGATCAGCACCAGCTTCTCTTGCAACACACCCGCAAACCCCTTCTCCAGCACAAAACCATGTTATTTTACAAGCTAGTTTTCCACCAGGGAGATTTTACTAATTCCTATCTTATACTTGATAATGAAATAGCTCAAAATATAGGGTGTAGGAAAGATTTTGATGGAATTCATACCACTTTCTACAGTTCCTAATTTGATGACTATCAATTTTAAAAAAGTAGCTGTACAATTTATTTGGGCAGGCTGTTGAGTTAGACCTGGGACTATTAAAACACCTCATTTCACCAAAGGTGATAAGAGCAATTCAGACCACCCCTTCTACATGGGTGGATTAGTGTGGATCAGCCTGAGTGCCTGGTGCTGGCACTCAGTTCAGCCTTTATGCCTGACTGCAACATTTACCCAGAGTATTCACCCAGCGCAGCTAGATGAGTTCTCATTATGGACGGACAATGAAGGAAAAGTATGATTTTGTTCTAGTTTAATGTTTGGAACATCAAAGGGTGATACAAGGGAAGAAAAGAAAATGTTTAATTTACTCTTTGCAAGGTAAAGAAACTAAGCCTGGAGACATGTAACTTTAATTGTCAGTGTATTGCATGCTACTACTGAGAGCTTTCACTGTAAAGTGCCTCCAGTGTGGTCCAAAACAATAACAGAGTATTTGTCAGGCAGGAAGAAAATCCACAGAGCTTCATTGTGCCGAGGGACAGCAAAAACTGGAGAACAGACATCGGAAAAAACACTTTACAGCAGCCTGGGAGCAGAGGTCTGCCAAGTCCAGAGAGTGGAAAACAAAAGGGCTGTAACCTATACTGGATAATATCAGAGGCTACAGTAAAAGGTTAGAAATCATCCTTTTTTACCACATGTTTATGGCCTGCCTCTGTCCAGGCTTACTGGCCTGAAGGCTCATTTTTCCCTCTTGATCACTAATTTGGGGGAATTTTTTGTAATCATTTTGTACAAGATGTTTCTTCAAATTGCTCACAGAGTCTTGAGTGCAGGATTAGGACATTGGTCACTCCAGGAGAGGAAACACCAAATGAGTATACAAACAGGGGGAGAAAATAACACATCCCAAATGAGACCAACCCAGCAACAGAGACATGCACAGGCTTCCTTGTAAAATGTGACAATCAGTATAACAAAGAGAAATTAGGTTCCTGCCAACCATCTGATAGACATTGTGCGTGCTGGGCCTGGATATTTCCTCCTCTTCCTCTCTGCTTTAAGAGGGGGTGTTATTTGCACCAAACACGAAGCTAAGCCTGTCAATGAAGATTTATTGGCTTGCTGACAAAGTCTACCAGTTGCCAGCAGCACCATCACGAAGAGACTCAGCGGAGGCAGGAGCGTAAGAGCTGCTCAAGAAAGCATCACTCAGACTGATGGGGGGTAAACGTGGTGTCTGTTTGCCTGAACTACCAGCTAATTGAGGTGGGAAATGACTTCTCAAGAAGACGGACACTCCTCCTGATCTTGATTAACTCCCTTTGTATTGTGGTTTACAGAAATATGTCAGCGTTCTCCATCAATCTGCCAGCAAGTCTTTTCTCTAACATATTTCAGCTTGCCACTTGGCCTTTCACTGCAGATAGGTGCTGCCACAGCTGATATAGCTCCTGCATGACATCAGGGAGCAGCACTACCTCTCCCCGCTGGTGCTGACCTTCCTCCTTCGCAATGAAAACAAAGCAGGTCAGCAACTGGAAAAAAAAAAAGTAAATGGTGTCTTTGGAAGTGAATACTTCTCAGGTGTCTTTTCAAATCCTTGCTAGGACTGAGAATAGTTATAAAAAGTGTTGGGGATGATGCCATTGAAGAATATTGTTGCTTCTTTGGACACATATCTATTAGTATCACTTGATAAGTTTGACTACAGTATTTCAACTCTTAAAAATATTCTTTTCCTTGAAATCAAAAGGGATGTTATAACATCTCAGTGGGGCAATTTACATTGCACTCAGGAAGAACTGAAGTTGCAAAAACAGGTTAGGAAGTACCCACTGGGACAGCCTGATGGGAAAGGAGGCGAGACTTAGAGCTGACCATGACTACTCAGAAAGCAACAACACATGCCTCTGTAGACTGGCATGTCACTGTGCCCTCTGCACTCCAATAGTTCTTCACTGTTGAACTACGTCCTGCATTAGGTATCAGGTGCAGTACTTCAGGCAAAAGTAAAGATTTCTCAGCTGTGCAGGCAAAATGCATTTACAGCTACAAACCAGCTTGAGAGAAGGAGAAAAGGGACCCAGGATGGGGAAAACTGGGCTGAAAAGTCATTCTCTTAAAACTCTTTTCTGCCTCCTGAGCCTTCCATGCATCCTCTTTTCCAAGGGCACCTTCCTCTGCTGCAAGAGGTGCTGAGGGACATGGGGTAGTGGTGACTTGGCAGTGCTGGGTTAATGGTTGGACTTGATGATCTTAGAGGTCTCTTCCAAACAAGGCTGTTCTATGATTTTAAGAAGAGATATGGACTGGGGAGTCTAGAAGAGGGCACAGATGGGGCAAGCAGAGACTAGAAAACATGGCTTTGAAGGAAAGGTCAAAAGAATCAAAGTACCTACTCCATTAGTTTAAAGAGACATGGGGAAGGGATATTTAATTTGCTCATTGCCTATCAGAAATTATACAATATATTAAAAAAAACCAAACAAAAAAAAACAAAAAAAGGAGGATGGTAACTAAATCCATATATCACTCAGATTCCTAATAACCTTGTGACTACAACATATACTGGTTTCAGGTTGGGTTGTCAGATGAATGGCTCCTTGTGGATGTTCTGCATTGCTTCTTTGGGAAAGACCTCTGTTTACTGTGTCTCTAGACAGCATCTAATTCAGTAAGGCCTTGCTCCAAAAAGGAAAGTCTACAGGCAACAATAAAGAAATCCACTTAAGAAAAGCTAGCCAGTTTTCAATAGCTGGAATAATTTTAAATAGCTGGAATAATTGGCAGGGAATATTCTACTTCCTTAATCTGTCATTTGGTCATCACTAAGTCTAATATTCAAGATTCAAAAGAAAAGCAGCCTCAAAAATCTGCATTTGTTTTTTTCTGTTACCCTGGAATTTATGTTGTTGGCATTTGAGCTTCATATATATATATATATGTATCTATATGTCAGATCATTAAAAGAAATAAAGATCTACCAAAAAAATTATCTGCTTTGGTTAACATGCAGTCTGCTAATAAGCTAAAACTTTTATGTTTTATCCTTCCGATTCCTAAATATATCTATATAGCTAAATATTAACTAATCATCATCACCACTGCAGAGTCTGTGTGTCTTCCAGTTGTTCCATAAAAGGTCCAACTACCTTGTCTGCTCCCTTCCCTAAGGGGGAGGCATGCATACAAATTGAGTCTGTGTGAAAGATTGCTGCAGTGCTCCACATGCTACCAGTTACTGTGAGGGAGGAACATGCAGAGAAAGGTGAGCATGGACATGGTACATGAAAACCAAATTGAGAGGTTTTTAAGCCAGACCTTTTGCAATATATCTTCCTAGTGGATAAATTAAGAGGTTGGTTTCTCTGGACTTCTCAGGGTAATTTTGTTCTGTCATACCTTAGGTGGGAGATTTTTTTTTTTAAATGCAAGTATGCCCGAATGGTTTGCTTTCTTGTAGGTGGCAGAGCCAAAAGGTGCATAAATGATCATCTTCAATCATCTTATGACTGTGTTGGTCTGCACCAACAGGCAGAGAGAGGATTTCTCATTTAGGAGGAGGAAGCAACCAACTTGAATTGATTGCTGGCCAGCCTGGGAATTCCATCTTCTTTCTTTTTTTTTTTTTTTTAAAGATAGGATGGGTTAATTTCCCAGTTCTACACAATTTATCTGGGCTGAGCTGGAAGAGTGTTGAGTGGGAAAGGGCTTCATTGTCCACTAGGGCCTTATGGCTCTTCAACACCCACCACTTCTGCCTCATGTCAAAGAAAAGCAAATAGGTTTATTAAATAGCTGTCAGGCCGAATGAGGCTGTACAGAGAACAAACAGAAGGGAAATTGGATTAGAGGCAGAGCACATGCCACACTAAACAAGGGTACAGATTTATGGCTTTCTCTGTGCAACTGGACAAAGGACTTTGAAGATGAGTTTTGGAGAGGGGGTAGACGAAGTCTGGAGAAGGGGCAGGTGACCTGCACAGCCCCAGCAGGCTGGCAGTTGTCCTCCTTAATAGCTGGGAGCACAGAGATGAAGGTACCCCTCCTCTTCCAAGCTCCTAGCTGTATTTCTCCAGCACATCCTTTCAGCATGTGAATAGAAAGCATACCCAGGCTGTCTCCTGCCCACCTCCCTCAAGGTGGATGCCTTCACCCCAGCCTCCCCAGGCGACAGTCCTAAATCACACCATCCAGCCACACACAGGAACGAGAGAGAAAAGGAGTCACGGCAGAGCTACAGAGAATTAAACTTTCCCTGATAAAAGCTTTGGCTCACAGGCAGGCTCAGAGAGGCTGGGCTCTTTTCTAAGTGGCTGATAGTTATTTCCAGAGAGACTCCAGCCAAATTCTCACCGCAGAGGAGGAAGTGCCAAAATATTTTCAAGTTCTTTTTAGCTGAAATAAAAGGGAAATAAAATGCAAAAGTACTCACCAAAGGGACTGCAGAGGCTGGTAAGGTCAGGAGGATCATAATGCACCAAACGATGTAAGGAGCTGTGTGTTTGGGGCTGGAAAGCTGAAGATCTCAGCTAGTTATGTGTGCAGTAACTGAAACTGACTACTACCTGTGTTGCTATAGCAGCCTGAACTTTTCTTATACTGAGTGAGGAAACTGTTCCACATCACCCACAACACAGAGACTGGCTCCACCATGGAGAGAAGCAGGTCTTGAACTGCTTACCCTTGCACCCACCTTAGAAACCTGTGGTTTGTCTCAGACAGCCAAGCTGGAAAGCAAAACACTAGATCACAGGTGCTCCTACACACTCAAATCCAAGATCAGGCACTTCTCTGGACCTTTGCCTCAAACCACATCAGGCAGGTTGGGTTTTCGTCACACCTCCATCCCAGCACAACACTGTCATCTCAAGAGCACAGGAGGGCAGAACCCCTTCAATGTCCTCATCAACGTTACAGCTTAGCTCCCATCTCTGTAACAGTGCAGGTAAAGGTGCTGCTTGGCTGTGCATTGACCTGCATATTTGCATCAACAGAGTGCTTATTACCAACATTTCCTGAAGTTTTGAATTGACTGGCACTGGGATTTTCCCTGATTCGTTAGCATCTGCTAGCAGAGTTTGTCCAGTCCTCAGGAAAGGTAGGAAAACATGGGAGAGTGGACACACAGAGTGAGTTTTCTATAACAAGTTATCAGATTTTAGTTTTACAGTGGAATTAATTCCTTCTGACTCAAAAGAACATTCCTGCCTCTTTCCATCAGAAACATGCAATAAAAGCATGAGCAGGTACAACCCTGCACTTTCCTACAAATTTCCAAGTTACCATGTTCCTACTGAAAACTTATCTTTTGTGTCTTCACTCATTTATGCTCCAGCAGGGGGATTGGACTAGATGATCTTTTGAGGTCCCTTCCAATCCCTAACATTCTGTGATTTACCTTGAATTTGCATGTCACCCTCCGAGTTATTTAAACACACGGTAGCTGGTGGGTTTTCTTCAGTGCTTGACAGTATCACATGCTGTGATACTTATCTCACACTCAGTGATTTCAGGGATTATTTGTTGCCAGACCAGTGTGCATTTGGAGTTATTCCTGATTATTTAATTTGCAGGAATTTTACTCTGAAGAGCAGTTGTGACGGGGCATTAAATACATCTTCTATAATGGTACAAAGACACCTTGACACGATGCTGCAAAAAGAAGGGTATTCACTCTATCTATGGTCTTTGTACCATACATGTACTCCAACAAAAGCTCATCTAATGAGGTCTCAGAGGTTTAATATAGCACAAAAGACTCTAGCTGATCCCTTTTCAGTCATCTAAGTACAGCATCAGAGATATAAACCTTGACTCTTCCATAATCCAGTGTAAGTCTTGAAGTCTAACAAATGAACCAGTTAAATTCTTTGAATAAGTACTGTATTAGCACCTGCAAGATGATGGTTGAGAGCATGAGGGAGTATTCAGATATTCTGGTAAATCGAACAAGACAGAGACAATTAGGGAGGTTTTTTGGGATTTTTTGAAAAAGGAATAGGATAGCCTGTGTCACACTGGTACTAAAATCTTTGATATCTCAAGATCTTAGCCTGAAAAACATCAATACTCCTTTTACCATTAGGGATTGGATCAAGACCTGTTTTCCAGCTAACCAAAACATGAACTAGCTCAGGTCCTTAGGTAAGCACGTGTCATCCAACTTATAAGGTCAGTATAAAGATAACCAGGTTGCTTGAGGGATCCTGCCAGTAAAAACAACAGTTTGAATCTGAGTGGGACTACCCAAACAATTTGCCAGCATTTTTTTCTTCACCTGAGCACACCCAGCCATCCAATCTCACAGCTGGGCTTGGCAGCCCCCCCACACAGCCATGCCAGAGGAGACAGGGGTGAGAGACACCATACACCCGTCCCCCAGGGTGAGCTGTCATCCCCAGCACGTTATCTGCCCTCTGAGTGGCAGGCGCCTGTCAGCAGCAGCCAGGCAGAGTGGTCATAAATGCTGGTCCTCCTGGGGTGGGGATGGCTCGTCCGAGGCACCAGTTGGCTTCAGCTCCTCACAGAGGCCAAGAAATTACCCACTTAGGCTTCAGGCACAAGTATGTGCCTCTCTGAGCTTAGCAGGTGGTGTCATAAACCACAAAATTTGGTGTTACGGTGGAAAGTGCTTTGCAGAGCAGTCACACGGCGGTGTGTAGTAAGGATGGAGCGCTACGACAGCAAGAGAGCCCAGGCAAAATCCATCCCAGGACAGCTCAGGGATGAAGAGCTAGTTTTGCTTACAAGAAGTCATGTTTCTTTTGTCTCAACACTGTGAAAATGCAAAGGCTTCCTCTCCTCCTCCCCACCAGTTTGTCAGGAGCCAACGTTATTGTTACCAGAGAGCAGCTGAAAGTTTCCCTGATGTACCACAGGAACTGGAAGCGAAATGCTGGTTTCATATGCATTTTTTGCAATGACTCAGTCACTCTGGTTTGGGATGCCGTGGCTGTGCTTAATTTTATGGTCATATTACATGCTGATAGATCTTACTTTTTTTCTATTTCACCAACAGAAAGCATCAGTATCTTGCTTATGAATTATCTAAACAGTTTCAGCTCTCTTGACAATGAAACAATGAATCAGAAGGCATGCCTGTAAAATATTGCAAATATGCCAGCACTGGCAAAAGAGCATTCAAGCCAAATGTTGTAGGCTTTCGCTTGTTTGCCTGAAATAAAGCAGCTAGAACTACAGACATATGAAGTGTTAGTTATTTGCACCGCAGCAGCACACACAGGTAGTAGCTACGAAGTAGGTCAGTACAGGGGTAGAAGGCTGGCTGTACTTTATTTGGGGCTGGGAACAGGATGAAACTATATTTATCACAAGAAAGATTTTGAGGAAGTGGTGACTGTTGGTAAGTCTTTCCTCGTCATCAGTAGTGAGACTCATTCACTTTATTAAGAGCAGATTTAAGCCTACATAAGCTTCAACAGAGTAAGGGTTAGGTTAATAGAGGTCTCTACTGAATATCCCACCCATTATGCATACACCAACACTGAGTTAGCGAGCAACACAATAAAATCACAATAAAGTGAATAAGAATGCAAACACAGCAATAAATCTTATGTTAAGCATCATTATGAGTTTTAAGTCTAGCATTAAGCAGAATACATATTTAATTGAGATCACAGTAGAGCTTTCCTCAGAAGCCACAAAACTGATAGTATAGTGTTACAAAACCAGGCTGTAAGAGCCACCAGACCTTGCTTTTTCTATATGAACTCAAAAAATCAGCAGATAAACGTACCATTAAGTTGCTTTGTGGCTTTGCCTGACCAGAGATTTTGCCTTGAGCAAGTTTCCTGCATAATTGGGCACATGATAGGCCTGCAGACATAAACGTTGTGCTAGATATGGAGAGCAGATTTGACTGATTAATATATACTACAATATAGGAGGAGCTATTAAAATGTTTGGAACATGGTAGAAGCAGCAGATTGATAAGCTTCCAAAACAAGCTGTAGATGATGTCCAGTTTCTGGTAAAAGTTCGGTAAAGAAAAAACAGCTAAACCCCAGAAGCCACTGAAAGCCTAAACCAACCAACCAAAAACAACCCACGGATTGAGATAAAGTTTCAATGATCTGTGAAATTACTGAAGCAGTAAAATGGAAGTGAAAAGAACATTCACTGCAATTTAAAATCTTAGAGAAAACTAAGGCCAGGTCTGCATTAGCAAGCAGTAACATTGCAGTAGGAGAAAACCCATAGAGCAAAGTAAATGGTGGTGAGAAATCAACTTCCACACTGCATGCAGCTTAGGGGGCACCTGGCTCTCACCCAGTTCCCCTAGACTTAGCACCTGTTAGCTGGAGTACATCAGGCACACATCATCTGTTTCCAGTCCACCCAGAAGAAACAGTTTGCAACCTGCAGGACTGCCCAACACAAACCAAAGCATGCTAAGTGGTAACGTGTGGGAGATGGACTTCAAAAGTGGTCCTGCCCTACACTGATATGCTAACATAGGTGCAGCCTGGCTTACCTCAAAGTATACCTGCATTGGAGAAATTCCCTATTCAAACTTTGCAACATGATGCTTTTCATTCTGCAACAGAACTTCCTTTAGGGAATGTATAGATTGCAATATTCTGAAGTCAATAATAATTAAAAAAAAAAAAGTCTTGATGCTAGACATCATGACACATTCTTTAGCTCTTGGTCAGCCCTAAAGTGCTCATGCAGTTGAATTAGATGATCACTGTCGGTCCCTTCCAACAAAAAATATTCTATTCTAGACTTCACAATCGTGCCTGAGTCTAAGAAGCTGGAAAGAGTAGATTTTTATAATTATTTGTGTCTCAGGAAAAAAACACTGAGTCACTTGTTTTCAGTATGTATGGGAGCTGGATTGGTGCATCAGTAAGGCAGGACAAAGTAAGTGCTGCAACACTGTGCTGACTACTGCAGCATGGATGCATGTGTGGAAGATTCATTACCCAGAGATGTTAGAGCATTCTTCCTACCAGCATGCACAGGGAAGTTGGCTCATTGTCTACACTTAGCCTGTACCCTGGGATAAACTGTAGCAGTCATTCTACCACCTGATAACCCCTTCCCAGCTGAGAAGAGGAAATCGGGGGAAAAAAAGGGAGAAGCCCCGTGGGTTCAAGTAGAAACAGATTTAACGAAATAACAAAAGTAATTCAATCACCAACATAAAGTATACAAGCTTATACTCAACCTCACCCTTAGGATCAGCAGCAGAAGGCCAAGAGAGAGTAGTCCCAGGAAGAGGAACTCCACCCTCAGTAACCTCCTCCTTTTTCTAATGAGTTTAATTTAAGTGGTATGGGATACACCTGTGAGTCAGCTTGGGTCAGTTGCCTTGATTGGATCTCCCAGCTGACTCACAGCTACTCATGGCCTGCCTGCATGTCCTGGGAAACCAGGACACTCATCATGCTAACTATTCTGCTTGTACTGGTTTACTGTTTTCATGGCATCTTTGAACTATCACATAAGGAAATCATCTAGAACTGGCAGCAGGAAATATCTCTGATCACCTCCTGGTAAGCAAAAATATTCCACTCCCCATTAGCAGTTCCTCCCCAACTTTTTCTAAAGAGGGACTGTTCCTTTTGAGTAGATACCAAGATGCACTGGGCCAAATTTAGCTTTGCGGCCCATGGGTTCATACAATGGGTTTGCAGACAACCATACAGCCTTTTGTTTCATACCAGCTTCTACGTTTCAGGTAGATGCTCCCAAAAAAGGCAGCTGGTTACACCATTTTCTCTAAGCAGCCAGACTGTGATCACATCAAGAAGTCTACACTTAGCTCTTTTACAAGTTTTAGAGCAATTTGCTCATCCTGTGGCAATGAAAAGATGTAATGCTGAACTAAACTGTCTGAAGGTGTGTAAGGTGGTATTCTGTCATGCAGACAGACACTATTTGCCTGTCATCCTTGGAGAGTGGCCTATCAGTCATGGAGGATGGATAAGTTTTGATACTGGAATGCTCTGAAACCTCTTTCATAACACAATGATAGAGGAAAGTTGGTTAATGCCAAAGGAAGACTTTCTTTAGTAGTATGGTTCTCTTTTCACATGGATCTCACTTCAACATTTATATGTTAAAAAAAATAATAATTTTGAAATAATCAGCACCAGTTCATGGGTCAAGGACAGAAAGTGAACCTCCCAGGTTAATTTAACATAATTCTGTTTGATTTGAAGTTTATCTACTATTGATAAATCATGGCCTCTCATGTTTCAGGGGTGGCTACAATAAAAAGAGGTCCTAATTGACAGATGATGTTCCCCGTCCTTCACTCTCCCATCTTCCGGGCTCTCTGGACCTTGAATTTTGATTTGAGTCCCATCCCAGCTAGGATCCAAAAGGCAAAAGGCTTTTC
The DNA here is from genome assembly GCA_028020825.1 of Podargus strigoides. Lineage (NCBI taxonomy): Eukaryota > Metazoa > Chordata > Aves > Caprimulgiformes > Podargidae > Podargus > Podargus strigoides. Next base: position 8,127,320 of record CM051623.1, on the reverse strand, counting down.
CTCAGACATGACAGGCAAAGTCCCAGAAAAGTAGTACATTAAACACTAACCTGTAGCTCAAAAAACCCCCAGGACTGGTAGTTGTTTGCAAAAGCCTGAATTAGAGACTAGAGACTTGAGATAAGATAGGCAATCAGCTCTGACTCTGCCACTGCAGACTTCTGGTCTACTTGCAAGGGAAGACATGTCATCATTTCTCTTGACAGTCCCCAGGATTTCAGGGAGATTGCCTAGCAGTCACAGGAGAAAGAGGGAAATGAAAACAGGACTCTTAAGGAAGAATGAAGGACTTTAGGAGAAAAGGTCTTAGCTTTATTTTTAACAGAAAATCTACACCCACTCTGAGTAAGGTTAGATATGATTACATACTTCATCTCCACATCTTTGGGCAGGGAGACTGTGGCATGTTGATGTAACACAGATTTTGCTGTTGCAAGAATCCCTTACATAAGGGTCACAGTGTTGGAAGAAGCCTGAATAGAAAGGAAGGTCAGTTTAATTCTTATACTGTTCAGTAGTTCCTTGAATAATATCCTTTTTTAAATTAGAATTTCTTCCTAATCTGCCTATGCCTCATGTGCAATTATACTGGTCATCTTGCCACTGGAAATGTATTTTTCTAGACACTTTATGTAAAAAAAGGTTGCATACTACATTAAATCCACAACGTCTGTCAGAAGAAAACAGATCACAAAGTAAATCTGTCAGCTGTACATTGAACTTGGTATTCAAACAGTGAAAAAGTAGGACTGGTTTGCTAGGTATGCTTTTTGAGGCTTATGATAACCTCTCTGATGGATCGTTGGCATGGCAGAACCCTGGAGAGCAAGTGTCAAATGTGAGCCCGTAACACCGCAGCTACACAGCAGCTCCCTGAGCTGTTGGCTGGGGCAGACACTATTGCTGATGGCCAGATGCATGGAGGATGAGGAGAGGTGCTAGTCTGTGAATGGCTGTAAACTGAGGAAAAACTCACTTGATATTATTTCTTTCCGCAGTGCAGATTCATATGCAAACACGTGTCATTAAAGAAATAATTGTTCCACTACAGTTTCTCAGGAGGCTACAGAAATCACAGAATCACAGAATGTTAGGGATTGGAAGGGACCTCAAAAGATCATCTAGTCCAATCCCCCTGCCAGAGCAGGATTACCTTCATGTCCACATCTATAAATGTTTTCGGCAAGTTAGGATCTTCTAGTACAGAAGCTTCACTTGCCCAGTTGTTCTTGACTGGTTGAGACGGTCACTGTTCCCAAAAACACGCACCTACTGTCAGGGCTACCCAGAGAAATCCAATACTACTCATCCACAGCCAGACCCTTCCCTGGATTGGTACCAAAAGCAGCAGAAGAAAGTGGTTACGAATCACAAAAGGTTTTAATGGAGATGGTAAAAGGCAGAAGGGCTGTTGGAGGGACTTCCCCCTGTTATGGTGCACAGTCCCAGCCACACAGAGGACACTGCTTCCTAGCTGGCTGTGTGGTCCCCCATTTCCCAGACTGATGCTTGGAAGGTGGAGGCAACTACACTTACATGAGGGCTCTAGATGAGCCGTTTGTCACCAAACCCACTGCACCTGTCCCAGGGCTTCTTAGTACCTTACTCAGCAAACACTAATTGAATTGGTAATGATTCACAGGAGGGTTCTCCCTTCCTCCCCTTTCTTCCCCAAATGAAACATCTCCTCCTGCTATATGCTCTCTTTAAACCTGACACTATTCAGAACAAATGTAGGAAGAGGGTTATTGCAGCAGAGCCCCTCCCTTCTTTCCAGACACAAATAAAATGAAAAGTTCAAAAGTCTCTTGCTTTCAGTCACAACCTTCAGGCCAGCTTACCAGGAGGTGTATGTATGTACATTTTTATTTTATACAGCCTTTCTTCTTCCTTCCCTCAAAGCAGTCCTCGAAAGACCACACAGTATGCAGCATTTGGAATTATTTTTTCCTTTTTTTTCTTTTCCCCCCCGCTCTGGAGTTCATTCTAAAGTGCTTCCACAGATATTTTTCTTACTTTGTGTTGCATTTCCTCTGTAAGCCTTAAAAGACTTGGCAACACAACTTCCCTGGCTGGTATAAATACAGCCATAGATATTTTTAAATCACAAAAGCAAACCTTTCCACTCCCCCTCCCTCCTCCCCAAAACCCATATCAAGTAAGCATCTCTCTCCTCCTTCTGATGGAAGTAATTTCATTATTTTAAAAGCACTTATGCAACCAGCAGAGGCGACACCACGCACATGTGCATACACAAACCTCCTCAGGAGTCAATACGATTGTGCCCTCTCCCTACTTTCTCCTTTCTCTATCCTTTATCAATGTTAATGTTTTTCTTTTATATTTTAGCCAGGTGCAGGTTGATAGCCACTATATCTATCTTAAACACGACTTTCCAGTGTTCAACGTTAAACCCAAGCAGGTTGCTACCTTCGGTGGAAAAGGCACAGAGAACGCCCTTTTGATGACTTCTACAAGTCTGGCTTCATCATGGAAGTAGCTTCCCTTTAACAGAGCAATGATCCCCTGACCACTGGATTAACTCCGCACACCCCTAGCTCCTGTGCACCCTGGGGAACTCCATTTATTGCAGTGGTTCCTCTTACTATGTTGCAAATAATCTGCAATGTCACTTTTTCCCAGTGTTTGAAAAAGGTGTTTGCTGATTTTTGGTTTGGGACTGGTTTTGAGTGAGGAGAAGAGGGGGCTGGAGTTTTTTGGTGTTTTGGTTTAGTTTGGGTCCTTTTTACTTTTTTTTTTTACTTTTTTTTTTTTTCTTCCTCTCTTCAATTAGAGGGCATTTATACTTGCAGTTTCTTAGGTTTAATTCAGCACCCCCTGCATAACATCACTTCCTACTGAAGGTATCTATATTCTTGTCCATTAATTACTTTTTCAGAAATCCAGTTCTACGAATACTGGATTTATACTACAAATTTCATCTAACAAAAGCAGTTACCCACACCATATATGCTCTGAAAGGCAGCATAATAAACAGAGACAATGCTGACAGAAACAAAGTGAAACACTCCCCCATCACTGAGCCAGGGCCATCTACTAGAGAGAGTGGGCTGAGACAGTCATTCCAGAGACTGCATTCCCATTTCAGTACTTGGTTATTTTGCACAACCCGTTTTCCCTCCCATCCCTGGAAAAGTTAAGCATTCTGAGGTAGGAGAGACTCTGGGATTTTTCAGCCTTTTTCAGTGACTTTTGTCAAACAACAAACAATCCCAGCTTTGGGAAGGGAAATTTCTTGTGTTATAAACAGTTGTACTTAAATGTACAAACCTCACAAGAATAGTTTGCCAGGCAGAGAGGGGAACTATGGTATTCAGCAATCCCAAATTTGCCTGGTTTGGTTTTGGGGAAGAAGAACTCTACTGTTGTCCTCCTCTCTCCAAATATCAATGTCCCCTAGTTAAAACTTCTCATGTCCCTGCAGAGCAGAAAGATCTCGGCACATGGTACCAACATTCAAAGAGGGCAAAGGAAGAGCAGTGCACTATATGCCTTAACATTCAGCAGTACTTGAGCTTCTTTTGACTAAGAAATTATAAAGATAGCTGAAAATGCCAAAGATACATAATTAAAATTGTTTCGGGATGTTAGAAGTTCCTGTAATTTATTTTTAACAGAGGAAAAATATTTCTTTGAAGTATACTGATTCCTCATGCAGTTTCTGCTCTCAAATGTGTTTGGAAGCAGCTTGCTGGAAGGGCTCTGTAGAAGCCCCTATAACAAATCTCTCCTCCCTCCTTTGCTCTGTTTTGCAGTACTTGCACTGCACGGAGCACGATCCCTGCTGAGGGACCTGAGCGATGTTCCTTCAAGAGCAAGGGAGGCGGGCTAGTTGATAGTTGTTGCAGTAACCTTAAGTGCAAGAGAAGAGTCAGTGACACAACGGTCATTCAGGACACCCTAGCATACACGTTCTCCTTCCCATCTCATTACACACTTTAATGTCCATTAAGTGTTTGCAGCTGCTCCCCAGTGAGTCTTGTTGCACTTTGGTGGCCTTAGAGTTTCTACTTCAACCAGCCCTCCCCAGCACTGGTGTTAGTTCTATACTTGTATCCCCAAGTGCTTCCTCTCTTCCTCCAGATAGTCCTTCTACACCCATCATCTGTGCTCTGTATTTCCAGACATTTAGTCTGAGCTACCTGTAAGCGTGTCTGGATCTCCCAGGCTCCAGGAGGAGGAGGGAACATAGGGCAGCAAGGGGCAGGGCTCTCCAACATTAGGCTTTTGAGTAGTTGTGGAGGGCCAGCCTTCGGAGACCAAAACTCAAGTTTGACTATGAGCGGAGCCAGCACTCAGCTATGGTGATGAATCATGTACACTGGCATGTGCTTTCCCCCCAAATGCACACAAATTCCCTGCTGCAGGAAGAGCTATGGCTGCTGGAGGACAAAGGAGACTAAGTCATTTAAAAGTCTTGCCATGGTTCTGCTGGGTTTTTTTGTTATTAGTCACCACGATTTCACACAGAATCACAGAATGTTAGGGATTGGAAGGGACCTCAAAAGATCATCTAGTCCAATCACCCTGCCAGAGCAGGAACACCTAGGTCAGGTCACACAGGAACACATCCAGGCGGGTTTTGAATGTCTCCAGAGAAGGAGACTCCACGACCTCTCTAGGCAGCCTGTGCCAGTGCTCTGTCACCCTCACTGGGAAGAAGTTCTTCCTCACATTTATGTGGAACCTCCTATGTTCCAGCTTACACCCATTGCCCCTTGTCCTATCATTGGATGTCACTGAGAAGAGCCTGGCTCCATCCTCATGACACTCACCCTTGACATATTTATAAACATTAATGAGGTCACCCCTCAGTCTCCTCTTCTCCAAGCTAAAGAGACCCAGCTCCCTCAGCCTTTCCTCATAAGGGAGATGTTCTACTCCATCATCTTTGTGGCTCTGCACTGGCAAGCAAGAATATTCCATTTTCATGGGAAATTATGGAATTTTTTTGCAAGAAAGAAGAAAGTCTCTACACACCTCTCCCTGTACTCAGTGAAAGAAAGGTGAGATGTAGCAGAACAGTGATGTCATTGCAGCCTTTAAGTACAATTTATTCAATTTCTTTGCTTCAACTCTTTACCTGACCCAAACAATGCTTCCCATTTTTAGTTAGGAGTGAATTTAGCATTAAAGTTATCTTACAAATATTACAGACAACACCTACAGATTCTGTAGTAACACCTTATTTTTCTGAACCCTTGCAGTCTCCAACAATATTTCTTTGCCTATACATTTGGTCAATTGTACAAGTAACACTGGAAACACAAGAGCAAATAGATTAACAAATATTGCAGGAAGAAATTGTCAGCTTGAGATAAATTCCATTTGGAGAAATATCCACAGATACATGATGGGCCTGCAGAGGAACAAGCCTGTAGTAGATACCAAAGAGCACAAACCTTTACCAGGACTCCCATAAAGGCAGCGTGAATACTGTGCTACTCCCATGGGGCAAAATCCTTTAAGGAAAATGAGCAATACCGTGCTATTAGCTCATTTTCCAAAGGCAGGCTTGGCAAAGGAAGACGAGCTATGGAATAGATGTCAAGAAGAGTAAGAGCTGGGGAAGCAATGGCAAAACAAACATAAAGAACTGCCTCCAGATGTTTGGGCAAATCCTCTTTTCCTCTGAAGAGAGTCGTGGAGCAAAACTGCAGCTGCTCTTGTGTCTGCTCAAGGTTTATATTAAAAATGAAAGCATCAGCATTTGCCCATCCTCCTTCGGGGTGTGCTAGAGTCACCCAGGCTCCAGCAGAACATAATCTGCACGTGGAGGTTAACATGGTTGAATCAATCTGATCATGGATGAAAATTCAGCTGCTATCGATTCCCTGCTTACACTGATTGCCCTTCCCGGGTCAGAATGGAGACCCTTCCCATTGTTCAGTGAATACAGTATTCTGTTCACTACATCAATTACCCTGACCCCAGGGGGTCCAAAAGCCTCCCCACTCACCCATTTACAGTGACAGCTGTCATGCTAATGAATCCACATTGACATTATAATTAAACCATTACACAAAGTGAGGCCTCCTTCTCAGCTGTACAGAAAACACACACAAGGCCACTTTGGAGAGGTTGCCTATTAGAAACCTAGTGTAATAAGATGAGATATCCCTCAAGTTTGAGAAGATGAAAAATGCAGGCAGAAGATGCAAACTTAAAGAGGGATTAGAAAATGAGGACAACACTTGAAGAAGCGAGTTTTGTTTTCCTCTTTAGGGTAGGTTTTAGGTGAAGAGGTAGTTTCATGATAGATTAGCTTCCTGACTAGTCTCCTTTTAGAGTACATCTTAGAGAAAAAGGTGCACTTCAGGACAACGAGCAGTTCCACAAGCACAAAAATCCTCAAATCCTCTGCACTCACCTCACCTGAGCTAGAGATCTCACATATAATGACCAGTCCAAAGAAAAACCCAATCCAAATATACATCAGTTGGTGTATACGTTGATTGGCTAGGAGGAACTGGGACAGCCAGGTACCACGTTTACATTCTGCTCAGCTGAAGCTCTTTGCTCTATAGGGGTACTGCTATTGCAACTGCACCCAAGCCATAATCCTCCCAGAGTTCCTTTACATCCACACACCCTTTTAAGTTTGGACATTACTGACCAACAGTTTTCCTAGAAAGTGGGGTTATTTTTGTGTGTGTGGTAGTAATGGATTGGGTGGGTAGAGATAGCTGCATATCACTCAAAGGTCTGTTGCTCTTCACAGACCTAAACATAGGAGGCTGGAGAAGGCTGAAAGGGAAAAATAATGATGTTTAAGAAAAAAAAAAAAAAACAACCAACAAACCATGATCTTTTGATCTATCCTGTGAGTACTTATCTTCCCAAACAATATTTTACAGTTAAATGGCAGCCTATTACATAAAACCTTAATAGTCACTTAAAGATTTTTTTTCTGAGGAAGTATGAATTACATGGTGCAATAGAAAAACAGTGCTCATCTAGATGTAGAGTGCAATGTTATGGGGAGCATGGAGGTAGGCAATCTGATAGTTTGAAGTCACACAGTCTGGCCTCAACAGCACAAAAGGGTACTCTAACCATATTTAGTTTATCAGAAGTCTCTCATTTGAGTCTGAGCACCAGAGGATTTAAAAGCTGCATTTATTTATTTATTTATTTGTAATACAGTGCATTCAAGTAGAGGGATAAGCTCTGGGATGTTATTGCATGTTGCTGTCTGAGAGCAAATCCTCATATCTGAGTACTGAAAAGCACTCAGTACAATGCTGTATCTCAGGCTTTCAAGCTTGGTAAATTTAAGGACCAGAAAGGATTACCTGAACTTACTTGAGACCTTTCTGGTCATCCTGAAGTGATCTTGGATCTATCAGAACAAAGTGGAATCAAGTTGTTTCTGGGTTTATCTAGAGACTTCTGCGTCTATACTGAACATGTTTAGCAGAATTCAGCTCCCACATAACCCAGCGATTCGCAGTGGCAGATGATTAAGCTCTGAAGACTTGACTTCTCTGTCCTGCCAGGTCATTAAAAGCTGCCTGAAATGCCCCCTGTTAGTTTCTACTAGCGACGAAGGTCACATGGCTTCTGCATATACAGTATTAAAGATGTTTCCCCCAAAGCAAACCCTGCGGCAAAGAGCCACAGTTTTCCACACTGTACCTGCCAAAATAAGCTGGACTTCATATTATTAATCACTCTGTCAGAGAAAAAATTCAAAATTTAAAATAAAATAAAAATCTATCCAGAAACCTTTGTTTTTACCTAGAATATTCAGATGTCCTGCAATAGAGGGAGATGTTCCAGAAAGACTCATTTCCCCTATGGAAAGAGAGCAAACCCCAGCACTTCCAATTGTTTTTATTTACTTACCTACTCTGACTGACAGCCAACACGTTTCTGTCTACCCTTCAGCCCCTCACTGTGGCAGATTACCCCATATTCTAAAGTAAAAAACCAGAAAAGACCAGTCATGTAAGGAGGATCACAGAGATGAGCATACAGAGGTTGGGAAGAGCCAGAACCATGGCTATGCTGCGACCCTTGGATCAGCCCATGGGTGTGAATACGTTACATCGTCTTATTCTCTGCACCCTTGCACAGAGCCCATTCAGTACACAGGGTATGTGCCCAGCTCTGCAGCAGCCATCAGTAGGAGAACATTGCTAAATTCTTATAAACCACAGGGAGGGTTGAGGAAGCGTGCACCGGGAATATCATGTGGCATCATGCAGTCTTCCACACAGATGATCAAAAGAGCTAAAAGTCTTAGATCCCTCATTATCATAGTAAGCCAGTCCAAAGCAAACATTTAGTATTGGAAGGGGATATAACCTGGCAAAGTTATGGGCAACTGAAAGTTGGATCTCGGTCAACAATTTCAGCAATAGGCTATGCTTCTGGTCCTACTTATAATACTGCTGCTGCATGAACAGAACAAGATCTTAGAATTTTATTTTATTTTTTAAAAATCAGCATAATTCCTTTACCTTCCCTAGGGCTGTGCAAGTCTACAGAAGCTGAAGACTGTCTATAATGTATGTTGTGTTATTCTGGTTTCCTAAACTGTACTTTGAATGATGGATGGGAGGCTGAAGCAGCTGATAACAATGCTAAATGGTGAGAGACCAAATATGCACCAGTAGCTCAGCTGAAATTGCGTAGCTGGCATAGAGCTGGGCTTGGGCTGAGAAACAGATGAAGTGTCCTGACAGTGTATCAGCCCTGCAGTCCTAGAAACAGAGTTTTATTTTGAAAAACATCTTTCCCTTGGAGGATGGGGCAGAGGGAGAGAGATGGAATAAAAAGCTATGAACCTTCTGACTCTGAACCAAGGATGCAATTAATCTATCAATAACAGATCAAAGGTATATGCAATCAAATCAGCCTGCTCCCATGTGGAAGGGGAAGCTGCACAGCTAAGGACAGCATCTGCTTCCACACTTTGTGCTATTTAGTTGCACCCAGGTCATGTCCACCTATGTGTTTCAGCAGGGATTTAGATCTTTTTAAAAAGAGCTGACATTTTTTACTATGGGATTCTTCTCTTCCATGCTCTGCAGAGTGCACCTAGATGAAAAAAAAAAAAAAGGCTCAGGAGCCCAGTTAGGTCCAGCTTTACTCTTCTGAAGTCAGTCTTGCTTTCTCAGGGCTTGAATCAGGTGTCCCAGAGGCTCTCTCATAAAGACCTGTCTGCTGCAACCATTGCAGCCTGGTGCAGCAGCATTATTTTTCAGTGCTAACACATAATTTGAATGTATGTATTTCACTGGCATTTCTACAGGACAGTGGTGTCTATCCTCTGGTGGGACAATTTACTAAAAGCTCCCTAAATCCACAAGTATTGACAGACCAGAACATTAGTGTTTTCCCCATCAAAATCTCTTTGCATGTGGATAAAACCCAAAACATTTTTACCAGGCTAAGTATTTACAAGTGCTGGAACACTGGCTAAAGAGACTTTCCTTCTGCCTCGGAATATTTAGTAAATTGTGATGGTAGGATAAACGTCAGCGACCAAGACAACACAGTTTTGCTGGGAGGTAGGTCATACCAGCTAAAGCGAGATGACTTGAACTGGAAGGCTAAGTTTTATGGAGGGAAGAGTTACTAGGACTCTTGGATAAGATACGCCGGTAAATAAATCCAAACGTGAGTTTGTAGGCTTGCTTTTTGGTTCTTAATATTTTAAGAACTAGCATTATTCAAACACAGCATTCACTAATTCAGCATGTTTACACAACGTCCGAGGCCGCTGGACGTTTCTGAACTACAACCAATGACATTTGGATTTGGGCATTCAGTCAAGACAGAGGCGGAGAAGGGGGCACAGAAGTCAGTATGTTGAAAACCTCATATTTGCATCTCAATATTTTTCCTCTACTTGTTTGTCCCAGTCTTAACAACAAAGAGAGCTGCTTTTCAGTGCCCTGTCCCTTTTTACATATGGGTCCCAAAGATCCCCCCAGTGTAATCCCCGCTGCCTGAAATTTTACAAGATCCCCACAGCTCTTCAATTACCTTCGTTGGCCTGTCAAGACTCCAGCATCTCAAATTCAGTTAGCTGGTGTTTGGACCTCTGCCAAGGGCCAGCCTTTGCTCCTAATGACAGCCAGCTGAGGGGACACTGAGAGGGGCTGAATTCAATTTGCAGGCCCTCTAATCTGATTAGGGGAGCAGGGTTTTTATTTTCTCCAAAGTTTGCAGTAGCCAGGATGAATGATGGCCAAAGGATGAGCTGTCAACATCAACAAAGGCTTGGAGACAAAAGAAAAAAAATGAGGAGGTATAAAAAAATTTATTTAAGAAGAGAAATGAGTCTACTCTGATTGACAGCACTGCGAGCTGTTGAGTGAATTGTTCAGGTGACAATGTTGTGTTTGCAGAGTGTCACTCTGTGTGGGCTGTTAAAGCAGGAATGGATCCAGCTACCAGGCAGATGTCAAACAAATCCCAAGGAGAGCTTTTCTTTTTTTTTCTAAATAGATCCAGCATCCAGCCTCTAATAAATATTGCACTGTTCTCCCATGCTGGTCTAAAATATGTAACACTTCCTCAGTTTTGTACTTCGTGATACTTTATTACAACTACTCAGCTGCAACAAAAATTATATAGCCACATACACTCTTAATTTTTCATTCTTGCACATCCGAGGGTTTTGTCTTACGGAGTGGACTTGAGCATCACTCAGCCAAAGGCAGTGTCTCTTCACATTAAAACACTCTCCTCAAGCATACAAGTTTTATTTGCCTCACTTTGTAACAGAGTTATGACGAAGTCTAACATCACTTTCCCACTATGGTTTTCTTAATGTTCAAGCACCTCACTTTTCATAGTTGCCCACTCAGTATTTCATTAATACATTTTTTGTATCAGCAGAACACGAGCCTGGATGATGGTGGAGCTATGGCATCCTGCAGGCTCTGCTCTTCCTCTCACAACACCCAGCATGGCACATTTAACACAGCTATGGGTTCCCTTACTAACCCTGCGCATGTTTATTTCTAGTCACTTAAGCCAGATCCTGGAGACAATTATTTAAATAAAAAGCTTTCTCTGATGAACAGGCTCAGAGCAGGTTCAGACACCAATCCAACACAAAAGACTCCATTACACAACATAAGAGATATTCATACACTTAGGATTTCCATTCAAAAAGTTTTTGTGGTCAAGAATTCATTCTGCAATCCATGACCAACGCGAGCAGATGCAGAGAAGGAGATGCCAGGGGAGAGCCCTGGTTCCAGATCAGACCCTACAGTGTCACCTTCTTTGACTTGAATATTTGAGTGGCACCAATATGATTCACAGCCCTACAAAGATGATGAATTTAGCTGTCCATGGGAACACCCAAGAAAGCCACATTTTTCAGAGACAGGGCTTCTGAAACTCCCAATCAGAAAGGTAAGAGTCTGCCAGCCCCTTAGAGTACCTCCAAGGCAATATATTAATTACCAAAAGACCCAGTTCAGGTGGCACATAACACCACTTTTCCTCATTACCCTGTAATATCCACCACAAAACTCCACACTCTTATCCTGTGAGTACATCAACTTGCAATGCAGCACAAACAGATAATTCTGGGTACCAGACTTGAGCAGAGGACTTCAGAGAGCCTGAAGTAGCAGTGGGGTAGGGCTCAAGACACCAGCACAGCTGCTTCACCTGAGAGCAGGAAGACAGGTATGGGCTCAGAGACAACCAAGCAGGTGCTGGTCATGTCCCAAGAGCTACGTGCCAGCCACAGAAGAAAGGGAATCCAACAGCCTGCAGGCAAGCAGGTCTTGTGAAGGGGCACAAAGCAGTTGCATCACTGCCTTAGTATCTCAAAGCCTGAAACTGGGGACTGGCATTAAGATACCTTAGAAAGATACCCTTCAAGAAGAGAAACATACAGAAAACCCACAGAGTGTGTATGATGGAGAAGGGACCATTGCTAAAAACAAATATGTAGAGAGAATTAAAACAAAAATAGTAATAATTCTCCTCCTGTTCTCCCATAAGCAGTATCAGAAGGTGTGCAGAGCCTGCCTCTCTAGCAGGAGACTCACTTTGCTAGCAGTTTTGACTCACTTGCCGTGCTGAAGTATTTCTGGGCACTCACCTCCAGTAAGACTTCCCTTAACTTTGCAGTTTGGTGAGGGGGTATCTCTCAGCCATGTGCAGAGCTCTGAGGTCTCCTGTGCTTGGGAGTGGAGGCTTCGCATTTGGGAAGTAGCTTGTCGTCTCATCAAGGATGTGCTTTATGCCTCTGTCCGTATTCGAAGCGTCTGCAAAAATAAATTAGCCTTCACAAATGCTCAGCTGGAACCTATTAGCTTGTCTGCAAAGATCCCTGATGGTCCCTTGCTCTAACCTCCCTCAGCTCTTGTGTTCAACCAGATTAGGCTGTCTCCACAGAACATCCCAGGGCTAAAGGGCCAAGCGACATGTTTCTTGCAATCATTCTTCCTGCAGTCTTTTCTCCTGTCTATCTGGGGCCTCTGTGGAGCCAGACAGGAGAGCTGACAGCAGGGAAGCTGGCTGTGCTGTGCCCTGCGCTTCCCTTAATGCTCTGGCAGAGAAGAATGAGGGCAGCCTGACAAAGGTGCAGAGGGGTGAATAAGCAGAGGGGAGGAAGGAGAGGGGAAGGTGAAGCTCAGATGAATGACGAAAGTGCATAGGAAAGGAGATACAAGGAAGAGGAGAGCAGATGTGGACACACAGGCAGGAAGGACCTGGAGTCAGCACCCCAAAGTATTGCCTTTCCTCTCCTGTCAGAGGATGCCTGTGAATATCTTGCTGCCCTTCGCAGTCTAATAGAGCTCTGACCTCTTATAAGTGACATCATGAGCTCAGCTAGTGCAAGAACCATTGCACAGACTTACAGATCCCACTCCTGATGCGGGAGCAGGTGGGGACATCAGTGTAATGGTACCCAATCGCATGTTCCTACTTTAGAGTTATAGAGTCACCATGGTTGGAAAGGACCTCCAGGATCATCAAGTCCTTTAAATGCTGTATGGGTAGGAAATTACAACCCAAATGACATGTTGGTAGAAAGGAAAGGCTGCAAAGCCAAATACCCTAACTTTAGAAAGTGGTAAAATTAGTCACTCGTGTTTATGATAAATAATCCATTCTCTCTCTATCTGAAAAAGTCACAATGTACTCAAAAAAGTAATATCATTTATGCTGAGAAGAGTACTATATAATGGCAAAATAGGGAATCCCTTTCACAGCTTGCTGAGATCTTTTGATCTAAACCTCACGGTAGCCCATGCAATGAAACATCCACCTGTGCTTGTTTATTGCTTTGCATCTTTGTTGAGAATAAACTGACCGGTAACAGATCCCTTGCCTTTGTTTGGCACCCATCCATTTCAAAAACATTACAAAAATTACAGAACAGTATCAGCCCATCAATAATGCTGCAGGTTAGATGCCAAGTGGCCATTCCATATTCTAGATCCACCTTTGGAGTTTAGTAAGACTCCAAAAAGCCAAGCCAACTCCACCAGATAACGAATGCAGATGGAAAAGGAAAAAGCACTGAACACCCTAAAAAGCCTACGGATGACAAAACTTCAAAAGATGCTGCATACGCTTACGTCTTGTTTGAGGCCATTAATGCAGTTACACCGTGGGGACATTTGGCCCATTATTCACAATATCCAAAAGATGAAGAAGAGTAACGCACTTAATTGAAACCCTTGTCAAAATGAAAAATTAATTATCCTCTAAAGATTCTCTGTCAAGCTGTCTCTTTCTATTTGCTACACAGGGGCAATATCAGCAAAATAGCTCTGTAAGTCCCTGCTACCAACAAGTATATTATATTATGTACAAGTAACAAATGCAGAAGGAGCCAAGCCAGGAATTCTGTGATGAGGAACACTTTCATCAGAAAGTACTCACTCCAAAACCAAACTTGTTTCAGTAGGATATGGGAAAAGCATCAGGCATTGCAGTTTGAGCATGGCCATCTCTGCTTGAGAGGAAAGTTTCTGAGAGGCAGGAAGGGTCATTGCAGAACTACAGGATGGACCAACAAGCCAGACACTCTCTCAGCTAGGGAAAGCCTGGGCTCCACTTTGGGTAAAAGCAACAAAAATCTATGCTGAAAAGGAAGGACCATGAGGTCATTGCCTGTTTTGGATTCCTGCTGCATCTGTGAACAGTCCAGGGCCCCTCCAGGGGATCAGAAACCAAGGAGAGGGACTTTCACATCTTAGGAACTACTGAAGAATCCCCTAACCAGGAAAGCAAGAGCAGCTCAGGCAGGGCTCACACCCCTCCAACTCCATGACCCCTTTTCCGCAAGGTTGAACGAGGAAAATTAAACAGAGCCCTTTGATAGCAGGCACAGATGATTCAAGACAGTGGCCATCTGTCCAGACCCAACCAGAAATATTAATTCAGTTTCTAAGTCTTCCTCAAGCAAAGGCCTACAGTTTCCAAACACCCAGGTATTTGCTTTTTTGTCCCTGCCAAGTACTAGCCTTGAGACAGAGCAAAGTCCCAAGTGCCTGTTAAAGGCCCCAGACTACCAAACCTAGAGAGCAGAGCTAGAATGGAGAAAGACCCCTGGCTTTTTTCACTTGCACCACATTATCACAGAAAGGTGGATTAGAAGTTATCTCAGCTCTGCTTTCTTTCAGAGCTCCTTGGCAACACAGCCACCAAGATATAAATATGCACACACAAAAATTTGCAGCAGGCATGTGTGCACGCACACACACACACACACACAAGCCAATAGGCAAAAACATTTTAAGGCATGGGGCAGATATGGCCAGGAAGGCAAAGGACTTCTGGAAATTCTGGGAAAAGGAAGAAAATTAAGGGAGATATTTTTCATCCTCTTCTCAAGACTTAGCTTTAAGAGTAAAAAAAAAAAAAGTTGTCTTGGAAAATAAAAGACTGTGTCCCACCTTCCACCAGTGAGTTTCACACAAATTGCAAGGGGCCAGCCACAGTTTCAGGTCGGTGTAAAATATAATTTAAATGAAGAAGACCTAATTCTGAATGAAGTAAGGCTGACAAAGGACCAGCTTAACCCAAGTAACTCGATACAAAACTGAGTAAGATGGGTTATGCAAGAAAACTCCCTGTTCCTGAAGGCAATAACCAAGTAGCATTTCATGGTCTATTTATCACTATTCTGCACCTTTGGTGGCCATTAGCGCTTGCATCAAGGTCTGGGCAAAGGAGCATGACACACTGGTGTTACCATTTATCTATGGTAACAACACACTAGAACAATCTACACCAGTCACACATGCAATATACCTTAGGTGTCCTGTGCAAGAGGGAGACCAACACGCTGCTGTCACTCACTACACTAACACCCAAAAGTAGGAAATGTCCTCACCACACCAAATCCCTGTGCACAGCAAGTGACAGCCCTCACCTCAGTGTGTGGCACCCCAAAGTCCTGAAAGCTTTTCTCAGCAAAGGTCAAGCTGAATGCTGGTCACCACAAGCTTCTTAAAAGCCTTGCTTTTCTCCCAGCCAGCTGTGGGCAGGGAGAGTCCTCCCCTCCTTTTTGGGTGGGAGTTTTCCCACAGGTGATGGGTGTTGATGCAATCAGACACCTGGAGCAGATGCTCTTTCTCCTGCATCAGGGATCTGGCATGGCATTTCAGTGTGTCCTGGCTCACAGTTCTTGTCCTCAGACACAGGGAAATCTGTATCCGCTCTCCAACGAGCAGCACAGGGTTGGGAGAAGGAGCAATCGTGTCCAGAAAGCAGTGCTGGGAAGGTCTTTGGGCTTGTGCAAGCTCTCCCCTTGCAGTGGGCAGGAAGGGATTGTTTATCAGCTGCTCCTATATCTCTCTCTTTCTTTATGTGTGTCAGTCTGTTTACATATTGAGTGTCACGCAATAAGATTAAGAAATATTTATTCTGAGATGTCTATATTAACCATTCTTAAACCAAGAGCACAATTAATTTTGATCCAGGCTCTAGAGACCCTTCTGTGGCTCAGCTTTATTATTGTGAGCAGTGTTTCTGAAGTCCATGTGGCTCCTGTGGTCTTTGAGGAGAGGACAAACATAAGAGTTTGCAGTGGAACACGAGAGCCCTGCAAGGAGAACACGTTCATGACAAAACTCAGGCTCCAGGAGGGCAGAGAGAGGGCAAATCTTGCTGATTCTGGTTTACTGACAGGACATCTTAGAGAGGAAAGAATCAAAGAGAAACCAAACTTATTGTGAAGCGAACAGACTCTTGGCCCACCACTTGGAAAAATGTGGGAAAAGTCCCCAAATTTCCTTGCTTTATGATTTATTTATTTTTTCTTTCTACAGCCTTAGAAATCTTCATTATTTGCATTCATTTCAAGGTTTGAACCTAGTATTTGAATCCAAGTATCAATACTGATTGTGAATTTGGTAGGACAGAGGGCCATTCTTTGGGAAAACATCATGACACTTTTCTGCTTGGCTAGCTTCCTTTCCCTGCCCACGCAGCCATGCCGGGGTCATATGTATCCACTCCTGCATGTTTTTAGGCAGTCTTTCAGACCATCATCCATCTCTTTTGAGATACCTCATGAACTGCCATTTCCAAATGTTATTACTGCCCTCTAACATGCCTCTTTCTGGTCCTGCTGGTCCCCAGGGTCTCAGTCAGCATCTGGCTGGATGAGCTGCCCTGCAGTCCCTTTCGGTTTGTTTTGTAGGAGCTGATATCCTGCATGAAAGATCAGACTCTTCCCCTAACATGAGTCTTCATTAGTGAATTGCTGTATCACAGTTCTTTTATGTTTAATCTCCTCAATTAGTTCAAATAATGAATTTACTGCCAGGAAAGTTTACAAAAGTAGATGATTTTACATAAATATTCCCTAAGTAAGTAGTCACTAAGTGCACTCCAAACCTTTATGTGCTCACCCCAGCAGGCAGGAACCCTATTGCTGCTGCTGCTATTCCTGTGCTAGCCAAGAGAAAGGAGGGCTCCGAGCTCTGATAAATCCCTGTATGTTATTTGGGGGTGCTCTGCTTTACTCCCAGCTACATTTTGGTGTCAATATCCAGGGATTTGAGCTATTAATAGTTCATTCCTAGGAGAGCTGCAGGTTAGATATTCCTTGTGTATGTTACCTGTCAATTTAAATATCTTCCTTAAAACTTTCACAAAAATCAGAATAAATTTTCACAGTCATCTGCAAAGACAGAATGATTTGGGTTAATTAAGTACTACTGTTTTGTCTTAAAACAGCAATTACTGACAAAATAGTGCACTTTCTTTCTGTGTTTCACACACAGACTTTGGAAGACAGCCATTTTCAGTGGTGTACGTTCCTTACAAACCTGGCTTAAGTGACAATGAATTCTTTCAGGAAATGTTTTTTTGTTCAGTTAAACAGTTTGTCTTCCAAAAGCTCTGAAATTACTCTGTGTTTTGGAAGGTGTTCGTTTCACAGTATTGATGGCATGCTCGCCTCTCTACAGGTTTTTGCTCCAATTTTTTTCTTTTTGTCTGGAAAAGCAGATAATTACATGAGTTTTTAATGTAAGGTTTTAACAAGAGACTAAGACTTGCAGTTTAAACATCTTCTTTGAAGAGTTAAAGCATTTTCTCTTCAAGGTATAGGAATTAATAGCTTGAGACTTCTTTCAAACTAGAAAAGAACAACAATAAAATGAAATAGGGAAAAAATATTTTTTGTACTTCATAACCTTTGTCTTCTGGGCTAATGATGGAAAACCACAGGAAGGTAAGGGAAAGAAGAACTTTCCACAATTTAAATTGTCTTCATTTTCCTGTGGGGCCAAAATCACCCATTTTTTCAATTGTTCTAAATGGGGATTTTTTCCTAATGAAAACTCCTATTTTTCCAGTAAGCCTTAGTGAGTCTAGGGTCCCTGTCACTTGTCATTATGATTTGAATATTGAGTGTCTCCACTAATGTCCTAGTGGGTAGATTTCAATGTGTGACAAGACCTCCTTAATCACTGTGGGAAGTTTGAATGTCTTCACATTGTGTAGACCTGGACCCACTTACAGGTTCAACATATTCTTTTCAAATAGAATTCACTTTTTTCCTGAGAGATTTTTAGAAATATATTTTAAATATCATATTACAACACAGAGCACTGAGGCCTTGACCCTGCAAAGCACTCCACAGGAGAGGATGTAGAGCCCCCCAATACCTTGGTGGGACACCTGGATGCCCCAGAAGGGCCCTTCTCAGGTGTCCACGTGTAAGAGCAAAACTCAGGACGCAGTGCTTATGTCCTGTGCCTAAAGTCTAGAAAGATGAGCACGGATTCGGAAGCAACCCAAAACCTATTTCAGTAATACCATGGATTTTAAGGGTAGCCCTTAGCCTGTGGATTTACTTGATTTTTATTGAAATTCTAATGCCAAAAACATTAGGAAACTACTTGCTGTCTCCTAAGCGCTCCTCCCAGCCTTGGAGGAAAGGTCAAGGTTATTATCCCTCGTAATCCATCATGAGGAATTTTCAGACATTCAGCAATGATGCTTGAGTCATTTTTTGTGCCACCTTAAGCCCTATGACTGCATATTGTTTTCCAGGCAAGGACAGCAAATAAACCCATTAGTTCAAGTACCTGCCACCTGGGTCAGGAAAGCCACATCCTTCTATATACAAACATACATATATATATACATAAGTAAGAGAGGGGGTGAGACAATTTCTCAGTGGCTCTCAGAAGAAAGCTCTTTCGTGATGAAATTTTTACTTAAGAAAAGCTCCTAAATCAATTGCTCCTAGGTAAGGGGAGGAGGAGGGAGCACAAGGGGGGCTGCGTTTTCTCTGATCAGCAGATTCCCATCACTATCCTCTTCTCCCTCCCCATCAGCAGGTTGCAGGTAGTGCCCAGGGCCAAAAAAAGAGGTGACCCTGTGGTGAGGTGCCTTGGGGTGCTTGGATGGGTAGCAAGAAGCTTGGCTGGTGATGCTGAAACGTGTAACGCCAGTCACTTTCCATCCCCTTTCCTTCCAGCAGGCCAAGAGCTGGGCTCCCATATCAGTTCAGCATACCAGAGACTTAGAGGGGCTTACCAGGCTGCTCTGTTTAGGGGATAAAAGATGGGAGCTTGGCAGGAATAAACACGTCACTCGGGGAGCCTGCTCTGCGGGGCCTGATTTCCCTCTCGTGTTGGTTCGCCGCTGGCACAGCCCCCCATGTGCCGCAGCACTAATCCTTATTTGTGCTGAGTTTTGGTGGGTGTGGGAACCCCATGCATGCTGCACCCCCTCACCCAGGCACTTGCTGGTGCTCAGGAGGAGGGAAAAATGTGTCCTCCTCATGCTGGTAGGAACAAATCATGTAATTAAAGCAATTTTCTAGCTTCTTGGGTGGAGGTACACGGCTTTGCACGTGTTTGTGAAGCATCGTTTATCACTGCTGGGACTCAATACATGAGGCAGGGAGCCTGGTAATCCCAGTTCTCACTGAGATCAGGAACCACAGGGGTGAGCGCTGATCCTCTGCCACTTCCCCTGGGGTCAGGTTAGCAAACTCAGCTGTGATTTTGAAGCATCGCTGGCTAGAAACATCTAGAGGGCATGCTCTTTGGTGAGTGGACACCTGGCACTTTCTGCTGATGAGATGGCTCATGGTGGCTGCACTGTCCTGGAGATGCACATCATCTTGTGAAGCAAGTGGAGGACTGCTCACATACCTTCCTGATGGGAGTGTTGGGAGAACGAGGTCATTTATTTATGGCGGCTCTGGGATATTCATAGGAGAGTTAACAGAGCATCGAACTGGCCCTTAGCAATATGTTTGCTTTCAAATTGATAACTTTCTGTTTACAAAGGGAAGGCTGGCACTGGTGTTTCCATGTTTTTTGCACTACTTTTGGCTTTTTGGTCTTTCCCTAAAAAGAAGGGCAGTGGAAAAAAAATCCTAAGACTTTACAAAAGGTCTTGGTGGTCTTCTCAAAGATGTCTGCTCAACAGGACCAGCAGTCCTTCACCACTAGCCCAAGGTAGCCGCATGCACAGAAACAACACTTCATCCTGCTGTCTCCATTGCACAACACACAGACCAGCATCTCCCCCAGATCTCCATGGGAGATCCACTCAGGGCAAAGCCCTCCTGGAGTTTTTTTTGGAGGGAAGTTATCACTTCCCTCTGCACAGTCGTGGCGGCGTGATTCGGCTCAAGCCTGTGCTCCCCAAGAAACTGCAAGGTCCCTCTCAGATGTACGGTAACACATCAACAGCACGGCCCAACACAATGCAATGAAATTCCCCCCCAATCTCCCCCAGACATTACCTAATTGATAAAGTGGCCGCCCCGCGCCGCAGCAGCTCCCTCCCCAGCTCGTGCGACACAGCCGGGCTCTGTTCCCTTTCGCCATGACATCATGCCGACACTCGCTGCCCATGCATCATGCTGCCTGCAAGCTTCCTCTTCCACCCCAGATAAACACGGCCGAGACAAACTCCCTCAGCAATACGAGGGGGAAAAAAAAATTACACATTTCTACAGCTCCTGCCCCAGGCCCTCGTTCTTGCCCAGGTCATGAGTGAGAGCTGCTGGCTGGGGGGTCGACATGGAGCCCATCTGCAGCAGCCTCGAGCCTCCCACTGTTTGCTGGCAAAATCCAGGGGGAAAGGCTCAAAAATGCAAAGGTTTCTGCTATAACTTCCAGACACGAATACCAAAGTCACTCTCGCTTACACAAGTGCGCATGCGTCAGCGGCGTTTCCACAGGGTCAGGTATTTGACCAAATGAGACCGTCGGGCGAAAACTGGCAAAAATCTGCTGTAACTTGGTTGGCGGTGCTATAGCTAAGTTTGCAATAAGTTTGATTTACTGTGTACTGCACCTAATGCAGAACTGGAAAACAAGGCTGCGCACAGAAAAATGTGTGCAAGAATGTCTAGCAGCAAAAAAAAAAAAAAAAGCCATTTTTGTATTTTCTTGTTAGCAGCTTTTGATTTGAGATTGCCTCCCAACTTTGCCCCCCTCAATATACAACTTACAATATCTTTTTTGTAGTGTAACCTCCCCCATGATTTGAAAACTGGATTTAAAGTTACCCTTCACCGTCTGGTCTGTAGATCTGTCATGAAAATGATAGCTGTGAGTTCCTTATCATCCTTATCCATAGTGAGCCTTAGCAAAGTTTTCACACAACATAATTACCAAAACTTGCAATTATGCTCTGCTCAAAATGATCTATAAAACCCTGGGGGATTTAGCAAATAAGGTCAGAAAAAAATGGAACCAACTATCTGAAAAGTTTTCTTTGTTAAATTATGTATGTTACAAAAGGAATTTTAGTTCTTAAAAAAGTTAGGTTTCAATTCAAAATACCGTTTTCTTTCAAAATCAAATGCTCTTCTTCAGTTATAAGGGTCCCCCCCCCCAAAATCATGCAATATAACCCAAAATATGTGTATTCGTGCATGTGCACACACACACATGCAAGCATGCAGAGAGAGACACAGAGAAAACAGGAGAGAACCCACAAAGAATATTAGCTCCTTTTCATTTAAGTCCAAGCTAAGCCTGAACAATTTTTCCTTCTGGTTTCTTAGTTCAGATATCAAAAAGAAAAAAATGGAGGTCAACTCTGAACTCATAATGCTTACAGACAATATCCTTTACTTCCTTTCTTGCCAAAAAAGCCACACTGAATATCCAGGCTCTGAGGTCTAAATATGTATCTACGAAACACAGGAAATAGTAAATTTTTGAGCCTAAAAGCAAAAAAAAGAATAACACGCAATTAATACAGGGTGCTGCAGGGTTTTGTGGGATGTTTAATGAGCTGGTTGGTCAGTTGCTGTAACATTCCTCATCCTGCAGCTTCTCTGGCTGCAGAGAGAAGTTTTGCACCCAGGGCTGGGTTGCCACGATTTTTCTCTTGCCTATTTTACAAGAGCGAGAACCAGAGCTGGAGCTCAGGGTTGGGCTGCTGTAGGCAAGCTGGCAACACACACATAAGCAATGATGTTTTACTCATTAATTAATCCTTTTTAGTGCTCAGCCATGCCTGCTGGTACATAGGAACCAGCCCAAAAGGCTGTGAAGCCCCCTAAGATGGAAGCACCACAAGGACAAACACTCCATCTTCTTGCATCCTAAATACCTTGGTGTTACTCTCCCCCACTGCAGGAAAACAGGACAGATTAGATAGATACAAACAAGATTTAATTTTTCTCCTCTCTCTCTCACTCGAGGAGAACACAGCCATAACTCCAGCAAGAATAAACAACCCCACAGCTAATCTTCCCACTCCGCAGGATGGTTTGTTGAAATTAGTGAAAGGATGCAGACGTTGCGCAGACTGCTTGATAAGAGTTATAAGCACTGGTTTGTTATTATTAAAGAGAGGGAGCATAACTTTGCTGTCTCCAATGATTTTAAAACACAACATTCGTCCTCACAGCTATCTTCCCCACCTACTTTATTTACATTAAATAGATGCGTGAGTAAGTGTGGGGATGTGCATATGGAAGGAAAATAAATGCTTCCACAGGGAGAGTGTTTTGTCTATAGTATACATTTTTTGAGGATGTGGCAATATAAATGGCAAAACCAAAAACGAGAACAACTCAGAAAGCACTACCAGAACTCAGAAAAAAATCCCAAACAAAGAGCAGAGCCTTGGAGGTATTTAAGAGATGTGCAGATGAGGCGCTGAGGGACATGGGGTAGTGGTGACTTGGCAGTGCTGGGTTAATGGCTGGACTTGATGACCTTAGAGGTCTTTTCCAAACAAGGCTGTTCTGTGATTCTATGATCAATACATACACCAATAAGGAAATGCAGTGCATTGTGCATCTAGGATTAGCCAGGCTTGCACACTGAGCTTCACATAACGAATGGTATGGGTAGTTTCACCTTGATGCTTCTCAGGTGCCCCTGACACTAAAATCATGCTGCTCGTTTATTTGATAGCTTAACTCAAATACTAGCTTAAAAGTAACACCAGCAGCAGAGTACCACCAGCACTGCTTTAGGAGTCAGAAATCAATGTCTGCTCAGGCAGGTCCCCCATTGCACCCTATTGTCTAGGGTGCTACTGATGCCAACGGTGGGTGTTGAGTATGCGAGCACTGGTAATCCACTTGCTGCAGCTGTCCACAGGGTGAGATACATGACACATATTTAGGCTGCAGCTGCTCTAGAGGCAGACCAAGAGACTCTCTCTATATTTCGTGTCACCTAAAGCGCTGCAGGATCCCTGACCGAGGTTCCTCGGAGCTGCAGTAACAGAGATAACAGGCTGTCGTCATCTCTGTCGGCTAGAATAGACCTAAGTGGAAAAGTCCCTCGGCTAACATTGATCTGGCACTTGCTGAATGCACAGGGAAGGTAGAAAAATGGAGGGCAGTGACCAACGATGAGCAGAGATAAAAGTAGGATTTTCCATATCTGATTTCACAGACTTGATGGGTTTTTTTTTCCCCATTGGCTTGTCAGTGGTTTTGCTACATTTATTTATATCCTAAAGAGGCAACTTCACTGCTGCCATTTGTTCTCCAACTAAACAGCACCTAAAAAGGAACTTCACGCTGCTCACTACAGTGGCTTTATCAACTCTGGTTGTGTTTTTGGAGATAACTTTGGGCACAGATCATTCCGATTTGGTTTTAGGCAAATTCAATAGCAATTGTAACTTCAGTACAGTCAAAGTTACAAAAATCAATCTGCAACATGAGCAAAAATGACAGAATGACATTAAACTTTAAGAATAAGGTATCTGAATGGTGAAAGATTTGGGGTGAAAAATCAAGCAGAAACTTGTCTGCCTTTAAAATCCAAAATCTATAGTTAATGGAATGTGTGTAAATCTGTAATGGCTTTTATTCTTTAAGATGGATAAAGTTACTGGAAAAATGCATATCATTCTGTCCAACAGATAGCTGCAAAAATATTGCAGTGCAGACTTTGTAACCACACACTTCTGTCTGGTTTGGTGGTACAGTAGTGTGGGAGCTGGAAAGCAGGCACTGCACAGCTCACTGCCCACCTTGGTGCAACACAAACCACTAACATGGCATCTCATATTGTGTCATATCATTATTATTTGTTTGCAAATATTATTATTTGTTTGCTTTTTGAAAGGTAAATGTGAAAATAATGTAGTCTGAATTGTATGGGTTTCAATTTTATATTCAAAAAAAAAGAAAGGCAGCTAAGACTAATTCTGCACTTTCTGAAAAGCAATGCAGGTTATCCAGCAATCAAGTGCATGAATCCTGCCACAATTCCTTGTATTTCACTTCATAAGCTTATTTTTTAATTATTTAATATATTCAAAAGTATTTCTTTCACACAGACAGGACAGTTTGGGCCAAGTCCCGTACACTTTTTAGAGAGTCTGACTACAGCCTTCTGTATGTACTGCTACCACAGAAATATGTGCATATTTATATATATTGGTGTGTATAGACACATAGTGCATGTATACGCACACAGACCTACATGCATCACATAGTACATACATTCTTCCTATTATTTTATTTTGCAATATTAAAACAATTTGTAATATTTCCTTTCTGTGCAAAATAAGCTACAAAGGCTGGCTTTTCAAATTTTGCTGTAGTGCTAGTTTCTTGCAAGTGCTGTCTTCTCACAGAACCATACAACTGGTGATATACCTTCAGCATAGCATACTTCCTAACCCTGTCACTTTTGTAGGCCGTGCAGTCATGTGTTTGTAATCAGAGGTCCACAGAGCTGGCAAGAAAATCACTCTCTTTCCAGCTGCTCTGTCCTTTTACTGGCATCACATTTGGAGAGCAAACTGTAAATAATAAGGAGCTGA
The DNA here is from genome assembly GCA_028020825.1 of Podargus strigoides. Classification (NCBI taxonomy): domain Eukaryota; kingdom Metazoa; phylum Chordata; class Aves; order Caprimulgiformes; family Podargidae; genus Podargus; species Podargus strigoides. Next base: position 8,102,576 of record CM051623.1, on the reverse strand, counting down.
TGAAGCTTCCATAGCTAGCAAATTTCCAACTTCAAAAGCTTTTCTGCTTCTGAAGTTAATGGTGGACTTCCCTCTGGGTTCACTTTTCATTCTTTCACTATATGCCATTCTAGACCATTAATAACTGTCGGTGTTTGTGGCTATCATACAAGGGTTCAAAAACATATGACAGTTCTTCATGGTTCAGAGTTGCAGATCACAAGCATGTTCGCAGTAAAGGGCTAAATGAGTGCTTCAGAGCACAGCTTCTTATGTTACAAAACCACTCTCAGATTTAGCAGATGAAACAAATGTTCTTTTTCAAGAATTGCCGGGCATTTCTGGACATTTAATAAGAGATAAACACACCCAGAATCTGTGATAATCAAGCCCTTTCAGGTACAAATAGCCTCTTCAGCATGTAAGATCAGGGGCTAAACTCGTGGGAGCCGATGGACCTTCTGCGCGAACATCTACTCTCCACTCAATGGGATGTGCACAACCATGCTGGTGATGAGGCAGCACCCACCAGCTACGTGTCTCTCTCTGCTGCATGCAAAGCAGTCTTTGCTGTTAAAGAAGATGGGTAGGGAAGAATTTGAAGACCATTGGGGATGGTGTTGAAAGATTATCCTCTCTAGAACAGCAGGATTTTGTGGCAGGGTATAATGTAGCCCACTGTTTAAACTTCAGATGTACTGTCATTGAACGCAATCACTTCAGATTCAAGTATCAAGTTTCTAATAAATAACATCAGCAATATTGTTAAAATAACAACTATAACCCTAAAGAAGAAAGCAATCCCTTTTCTGAGTTTTAAGTTATCAGATGACACTGAGCAAGTATGCCACTTCAGAGCTACAGAGTATGAAACATGACCACATCACAGAATCACAGAACCACTCAGGTTGGCACAGGCCTCATGAGATCATGAGGTCTACCCCTGCACCCCAAGCAAGGTCATCTAGAGCAGGTTATCCAGGATCATATCCAGTTGGGTTTTGCACATCTCCAGGGATGGAGACTTCTCTGTCTCTCTGGTCAACCTGTGCCAGTGCTCGGTCACCCTCACAGTAAGAGAGTATTTCCCAACGTTCAGATGGAGCCTCCTGTGTTTCAGTGTGTGCCCATTGCCTCTGGTCCTGTCACTGGGCACCACTGAGAAATCCCTGCCTCAGCCTTCTTCATTCCCTCCTGACAGGTATTTATACACATCAATGAGAACCCTCAAGCCTACTCTTTGCCAGGCTGCACAGTCCCAGCTCTCTCAGCCTTTCCTTGTATGTGAGGTGCTACAGTCCCTTGGCCCCCTCCTTGGAGCCCTTTGCTGGATGGTCATCAGTATGTCCATGTCTCTCTTATACTGGGAAGCCCAGAACTGGACCTAGGACTCCAGCTGCAGCCTCACCAGTGCTGAGCAGAGAGAAAGGATCACCTCTCTTCACCTGCTGGCAACACTCCTCCTAATTCAGCCCTGGATGCTACTGGCCACCTTTACCACGAGGGTGCATTGCTGGCTCATGGCCAGCTTGCTGTCCAGCAGGACCCCATGGTCCTTCTCTGCAGGGCTGCTTTCTATCTGGTTGCCCCCTAGCACATGGTGCTACTTAACCTCTCTCCACTGTAGATGGATCAGATAAGAAGGAGCGCCACCTCCTGTGCACCAGGTAGCAGCTTGCCACATGGAGTACAACGCATCACTGAGGACAGTGTAGAGAGAGGTACTACATGGAGGGGTGACCCTGCCCTCACTGAACGTGGTGGGCAAGATCCTGCTCATTGACACCAGAAGTTATCCAAAAGTAAATCCATCCTGGAAACCAGACCGTCCCTTTCATCATTGATTGATCTTTGATGTAGAGCAGCAAAAGGACAAAGGCAAATGAAAAGCTCACCCTGTAATGTTCTGAAAGTGGGCATAGCCTTTACAACTGAGATCACCTGTGAACTAAGATGAGGGCTGGCCCTGCAGGCACAAAATAGGAGAAACTCGGTCCCTGTCCTGAAGTCTTACTACCAAATCATCAAGATAGTTCAACATTTGAGCCAACATCTTGTGTTTGTTTCCTTTTCTGTGATAAACAAACAACCTTCTCCTCCCTTGGTTTCTCTTCTCTCTGATCTTATTAGCACATCCAAGCATACCAAGCACCCAGGTGAACATGTTCACATCCCCATGATCCAGCCCAGATCTCAGCATGAAGCCTGTCTCAGCAGTTCTTCAAGAACATCTGCTGAAACTATTCACCAAGCCGAGTTTCTTGTCTTCTCCTGCACATCAGGCTATGTTTACACAAAGAATTTCAGCAGTTAATATATAAAATCTGCATATGTACAACTGTAAACCAGTTTGGGATAAATAGCATAACAAATTCTTTCCAGTTTGCTATTTTCTTATTTACTTGCAATTCTGCCCACAGAATCCTTGTTTCGAAGATGTAGTGCCTCTCCTTTGCATGCATCCAGAATATAAGCAAAAGAAAAATAATTCAAACAAACATGCTATCAATGTATTGCTCAAGATAAAACACAGAGTGAGAAACAAAACAAGGTTGTCAAGCCCTAGTGATCATTGACATTCTAACACAGAGATGGTTATTTTCAAGACTCAATGGCTCGAATCAGCTGGGTGCCCAACAGATATGCCCCAGGGCATCTGGGGCATTAGCATAAGGCTGGCAGACATGATACAAAAGAACAGGAGACCCAGGTCAAGTGACCAGCAGCTGAAACCCAGATGTGGTGCCCTGGGGACATAACAAACAGCATGTAGACATCTATGGGTGAACAACCAAATGATGACTAGCCATCTCACAACTGCCTATAGCCAGGCTATGCATACAAGGAACTTAGCCCCTCAAGTTCACCAAGTGGTTTGAAAGAAAGCACTCTTTGTTAGTTAGCCCATTACTTCAGCACATTTGAAGTATTTAATATTTATATTTAATATGTTTAATAATTTTGACTTATTTATTCAAATCACCAAATTATAGGCTGCCGTAGGCACAGGTAAGCTTTCAGTAGTTTCTGCAGTTGCTTTCCATCCTGTAGGAAATAGTTATACAGTGAATGAGACAGGCACCAAACAAATGCCTCTCCTAAAATACTCCACATGTAGGTGAGTGCTAGTTCCCAAAAAATCTATACATAGTGCTTTATACATAGTGGAACATAATTGTCTACATTTAGCCTGTACCCAGGGCTAAACTGTAGCAGGTGTTCTATCACCCAATGACCCCTCCCCAGCTGAGAAGGGGAAGTGGGGAAAAAGGGAGAAGCCCCATGGGTTGAAGCAGAAACAGATTTAATGAAATAACAAAACTAATACAATCACCAACATAAAGTGTACAAGGTTCTACTCACCCTGGTCCTTAGGATCAGTAATAGGAGCAGAAGGCCAGGAAAGAAGAACCTCAGGAAAAAGAACCCCACCCTCACTGAGCTCCCTCCTTTTATAATGAGCATGATTAAGTGGTATGGGATACACCTGTGAGTCAGCTTGGTCCTTGATTGGCTCTCCCAGCTGACTCAGGGCTGCTCATGGCTGCCTGCATGGCTGGGCCATGGGGCTGTGCCTGGGGAACCAGGATAATAATCAAGGGACTGAATTAAAACTTTCCCCAACTATACCATATCCCTGCAGCTGGGGAACTGCTCTGTATGCCTGCATTCTTTCTGGTTAAAATGACTATTGTAGCAGGCCCTGAGTTAAAACTACCATTGCTATGAGATTTCATTTGCTTCTGACTGACCAAAAAAAAAAAAAAAAAAAAAAAAACAACCACAAAAGAGAGAAAAAAGATAATAACTTCTTCTGAAATTTATTTAGTTTATAATTTCTATAAATTTATAATTTCTATAATTTCTTTTATTTAGTTTATAATTTCTTCTGAAATTTATTTTAGTCTTCTGAAATTTATCTAATTTCAAACATATTTAAGGGAGAAAAATGAAAATTTGTAAATTCATCACCACAAAAACTTAAATTGTTCTCAGCTTTTTGCTCAATAGCCAAAAACTAAAATCCAAAACAAAACAAAAAAGTGTTCACACAACCCTTTTAAATTTAGATTAAATTAAATTAACTTTTGACTGGATTCAACTAAATTGGATGCATCTTCTAAAATGGAAATGGAAAAAAGAAAGGAGAAATTTGACCACAATTACAGACAAGCTAGTGGTGGTAAACATGGCTTCCAAAGATATTTGGGAATCAGATACCTACAAAGTTTTGTATTCGAATCTGTGCCAGAGCAACAAGCTCTGACTTCGATAAGACTCACTTAGGATCCTATCTGTTCAAGACAGTCTTTTAAATACAAAGGTGAGAAAGAACAGAAGCAGAAAGTGGAAGAAACAACCCTACATATTTTGTTGAGTAGGTCACCTTCCAAAAGTTGGCAGTTCCTCTTCACGCCTGCCCCCACCCCAAAAAAAAAAGTTACAAATGAAATGTAAGTAGGAGGTCTCATGTTGGATTCTGTGGGGAAAAGTGTACATAACAAAAGACAACAGGACCTGCTAGTATACAGGGCTGTCAGCAGATGTTGCCAGCTCTGAAGAGGTATATCTCACAGTGATAGAGCACACATTTGCACGTTACAAACGTCCATGAGCATATCTATTTTACATACAACAGAAGACTTGTATTTCAGGACACTCTGGCACATGAAAGCAGACGTTCTAGTGACAGCACATTTATCCAAATAACATTTCTGTGTATGCTGCCACATCTTTGCCCAACAGCATTCATACAACAACCATGACTAAACTGATACAGCAGTTATTGTTACATAAGCAAGTCTTGCATTCTCCACATAGGTGACCAAACTGTCCTATGACTCCTAAACACTGATGCATCAAGGCAGCTTTCCTGCCTAACTGCCATTGCATGTGACAAGACAAAAATAAAACCACGAGCCTCTTGTAAACTTTAATCACTATATTAACACCCATGAGAAAAGCTTTGGGTGATCCCAATCTTGTTTAAGAGGGTTCAGCTGTAGATACTTACAGGATGTTCTGCCCTTGCTGATTGCTCATTATCCAAAATTAGCTCTCAGAGCAGTCTTTGCCATAGTGTCTGGCAAAGTGGAAGCTGGACCTGTTTTCAAGAGCTTTTGACATTCTCAGGACCTCAGCTCTTCCAGGAATGCGTGCCTTCACGGAGCAGGACACTACACAACTTTCTGCAGGGAGAAGGGAGGAATGTTGTTCCTCAACGAGGAAACAAACCCCTGGAATAACAGGGCAATGATAGTTTTGTTGCTTTGCTGATATATTCACCAGTTTATTTGGGTTTTGGCTCCAGCTGAATGGTTTTCAAGGCTAATGGGTTAAGGCTCTGTAATAGGTCCTATAGGTCTTGGACACAATAAATCAGATCTTGTAGGATTTTTGAAACTAAAATTCCTGTTGATCTCAGTGATATTCTCCCACCATTCAGAGAAAAAAAATAATCACTTTTTTCATTAAAAAGATATACCTGTATCCTCACTGAAAACCTTAGATTAAGAAAATACCCTCAAAATGTGAACACACAATGCCTGCAGAAACTGCCATTCTTCAGTCAAAGCAGAGAAAATACATCTTTTATATACAGAAAATCTCTTCAGTGCATCTTGTATAAATTATTTTAGATGTTAATTCAAATTCTTGTTAAGGTCAGGCTTACATTTTCTATGTTCTGAAAACCTGTAAAAACAAATTACGCTTCAAGGATTTCTGCAAACTTTTCCTTAGACAAATGGAGGTTACAGTAGCTGTTGATTTTATTCTAGTAGCATGATGTGCTGATGTAGTTTATTTATTAGCTATAACAATTTTCAATTATACTTGTGGTAACTGTGAGCTGATAAAATGCTGGAGAGGTTTTTTTTTTCTTACAGAAAAATGCATTTTTTACCCATACGTAAGATATTTCACCAGATTGCTCATCAGTAGAGGTCTGATCATTTTGTGTCAAGTCTTGTTTTGGCATCGTCAAAACATTTATGCTTGTGTCCTTTTCATTTCTTGCTATATTATAGTAAAATATTTGGGTCTTATACACTATATACACATTGCATACTACATTTAACAAAATGTCACATGAACCAAAACTGATCAAAACAGCAAAACCAAAGCCAGTGTTTCTCACCTTTTCAATATGAAGATCTGGTTTTCCAAGTGAGATAATTCAGTTCCTTCACACAACATTTGTTTTCATGATTCCTCACAAAAGTTTCCTGTAGAACACCGTGCTTCCACTGGCTTTGTGATAGGAGTGGAAATGTGCTCACTTTGAGCACTTAAAAAAAAAATCACATCCTCTCATTTCATTTTTTCAATTTTTCCTGTTTCTTTTCACTCCGTATCATTAATATATTTTTATAAAACTTTGTGGTAACCGTTGCTTGGTATTGCTATGTTTTTCCATATGAAAATGTCTTTTAATGTGGCCATTATGTAAATAAATATGTCTAAAATATACTTTGCTATGTTACAAAATGAAGCTTTAAAACATATGCTTCTTGTAACTCTTATAAAAATTAATGAAACACTCATTCTTACACAGTGGGTCTAGCTTAACTTTGAAAAACTATATGAAAACACTAAACTAAAATAAATGAGATTGCTGTTAATGTAAAATATCCATTTGAAATACTTTGGTATTTAAACGTATCTCATTCAGCCTCTGGCATATGACTGTGGAAGTAAGCCAGTTTCTCTAAAAAATAATAAATCCAGAATGGACTGCTCTGGAGCAAAGTTGTTCTTTTATTGCATTAACTGTCTTTGGGTGTAAGTGAGGGGGAAAAAGCTTCTTCAACATAAAAATCATAGTATAGAAATGCCAACAAAAAGATTTCCGCTTTTCCAGTTGATTGTGTCTGGCATTTCCCAAACCCTGATGAAGTACTCCCACAGAAGTTGTAGTCTCCACTAAATGGCTGTAATTAGGAAAAGTGATTCTGGAGTGGTGCTGGTCCCAGTCCAAGGCAGAGCCATGCACAGCCATGGGCTGCACATGCCCATTGCCCGTGAGTTACACATGCAAAGGGCTGTTCCTCCAAAACACAGGGGAGGTGATGAGCATGACCAATGACACCAAAAGGTGGCTGTTCTGGGGTCTCCCTGGCCCTGATTCACCCAGGCAGAGCCAAGCAGGTGGGGAAAAGGGAGTTCAGCTTGGGGAGCAGGCATCCATCCTGCTCACAGTGGGTCTGTCAGCATAATGGGGGAAGACTGATGCTCATCACAGGGTGTCCCAAAGGTACGAAAGGCCCTGAGGAATGCCACTACCGTCACACATTTTGGGCTGGACCTACAGACCTGCAACAGGTCTGCACGCAACTTGACTCTATAGGCAAGTTGAAAATATTCTGGCAACTGCACAGGTGATGGAGGAGCCATAGTCACTCATTCTGGGCAAAACCACAGAAAGGTGCTCCCCAGTGATAGCACTAGACAGAATAAAACCCTACTCACTGCTTAGAAATGAGCAAGACTGTCCAGTGCCTGCCTTTCTGACTGTGTCTTTGTGGTGACACATCCAGCAGCCACTCTCCACAGAGCCTGTGCTCTGCCTGAGCAGGCATTACATGAAGAAAAGGGATATGCCATGGCTCAGCATGGTGGTAATACCTGTGGGTGAAGCACCCTGTAGAGTGTGTATCAGAAATGCATATTTTTCTCCCTTTGTACAAAAAAAATAATAAAAAAAAGGCAAAATAAGCAATGTGTTTGTTACCTGACATCTGGTGAGGGAGTGGATACATAGGGAAGAATTAAGGACAAAGCGTAGGGAAGAGAAGCAGAGCAGCATGGTTCAGTTTTCCCCACAGAAGGCAGAACTCTGTTTTTACACTCACAAATAAGACAGGAAGCGATGCAGCCTGATCAAAAGGCAGTTTGAACCACATACAGCTTCCACTTAGAACAGCCTGCAGCTGGCCAGCCCTTTCCACAGTCAGATCAATATTTGGCGCAGGCCACTGCCATTTGCTTTCAACTTGAGTCATTAAGAAAAACCAAAGTTTTTCAGGTCATATGGACAATCCCTTCCCTAAGGGAAAGTGAAACACATGAGTATTTGCCAAGCTGAGGGACAGAAAAATGATATAACGTAGTTGTTTTACAAGAAGCAACTTTTCCAAACATTACACATTCTTATTGGGAACAGCATTAACCCATTTAGAAACAGTACCCTACATCAACGTTCAGGCTAATTTATTCTCCATCAGCCTGCCATCATCTAGGACACTCCTTGAATCAATCAAGCCCTCTTGTAATGGAAATATTCCATAGCAAAAAGTGTCATACCTTGTAAAAAGGGAAATTCATTTCACTGTTGGATATATCACATCGATAAAAAAATCACTTATCACGGACAAAAAGATGGATTTTTTTCAAAGTGGCTGGGATTTGGGCTGGGGGGAGAAGCAGAGGTTATGGTTAATGTTATTACATTAGGACCACTGTTTGCAGCTTACCTTTTGAATGATGTATTATGTTATCCAATGAAGCAAATCTACTGTGGTTTTCATCAGTTTCTCTTTTAGTACTAAAAGCAGTAAGGATGAAACTCTGCATTTTTGTAAAGAAAAAACATCAACAAATGAAAAAAAAAAAAAAAAAAGATAGCTTGCATATTTTTTTCCTTAATGTCTTTGTTGGAATTCCCATTGTTTCTTGAAACGGCCAACGATCAAGGCTGTGCCTGGAGACAGGGCAGCTTCCTCCCTCCTTTGCATCATATGCACAGAGGTGGTTCTGCCTGTGCTCTGAAAATGGATATCTTACAGGGACTCGTGGAGATGGGTTCCATCGTCTCTTGCTGCAGCTTCACTGCTCAGGAGTGTGGAGGTAGAAAGGATGGGGTTCTCTGGCTGGTACAGGCACGCTGAATCTCAGGACCAGCTCTTAGACAACAACTGAAGTGAATAAATCCAGAGTTACTCATTTCAAAAAAGACCTCAGATAGCCAAGAGCATCAAATATGTGCCACACAAGCATGATTGCTGCAGAAGTTAGATACGGGCTGAGCTGAGAAGGGCAGAAGGCAATTCACCCTTCCTTAGCTTGGTGCAAGGCTTGTGGAGTAGCCAAATACGTTCCAGGATAAATAATCTGCTAGTTTGATTCAGCCTCTCTTTCAGCAGAACAAGTCAGATTTTCCTGTCAGAGGTTCGAAGCTGCTGTCGCAGCACACAGAGCATCTGCCTGGCCTTTGCCTGGCCTTTCCCAGCTCCTTTCACACCAAGGCTAAAGAGAAAATGCTGCGTGTATTCAGTTAGTTCCACTGGAGGGGGCTTGCTAGCACTGTGTGGCCTGATCTGTTTGCTCAGCATCTCCCCGGTGCTTTCCGGGAGGGACAGGCTGGCAGGTACAGGTGGGTAAGCAGATACCATACTCGGTGCAGGCAGTGGCGAGCAGGTGATGGGGAAGCAGGCAGCAGCCCGGGTGGGAGGGAAGCGGGACTGGAGCACCAATCAATAGGTCCCAGTTCTCCCAGCCTCCCCCAGATCAGATAATGAAACCCCGCTTCAGCACTAGGCACAAAGAGGAATGGAGGGACCCAGACCAACTGGCATTTGCAAATTGCTCCAGGGACAGACATCCCTTACAGGACTTTGCCTGAGTAAAGATTCTTCCCGCAACAAACTTATCACACAGCAGCTAGGGCTCCCCTGCCTCTGGTTTTGCCTGGATGCATCCTTCTCCCTGGTTTTGTGTGTAGATCCTGGGGGGGTCACAGCATTCATCCCATCATGGCAAGACCGTGCAGGCAGTTCAGTGTGTGCATTGGTGTGTGGTGGGCTCTGATCCAGCCCTGGCTGTGCCTGTCTGGCCCATGCACAGGAAGGGCCAGAGATGCCAGGTACAGATGCCCAGGCAGAAACCAAGCAGCTCTACTGGTCAGAAGAAAACCTCTGTGCATTCAAATAAGCACAAACGAGGCCCTAAGCAAGGCCAGATTTTGCTGAGGGGCTGTCTTGCTGGGAGCCTTGCTGAGAGGAGCACCCTCAAGCACTATAGGAAGAGGAAGGCTGCTGTGAAATTCAGAGCCTGATCTGCAACGTGCAGTGCTTTAAGGCAGTGCCAGTGCTGAAAATGCTCCACACCTGAAAAAGCTTCCTCTTGCTTAGCCCTAACACTCTCATGTGAGCACCTCGGGACTCGTGTGTGGCTGCTCTGACATGACCAGCACCTGATGGGAGAGCACAGGAGTCACACTCTGCCCTCCTCACCTCCCAGAGTCCCATCTCCTTTGGTGGAGGAGCAAAGCTGAGTGGTAAAACCCTCACACAGGCCTTGCGTGGTGATGCTAAAAGGGCTTTTCAGTTAGCTGGCAAAGGGTGCCTGAAGCCCCTTGCCAATGCGTGTGGGCATGTCTCCAAAACAAACAAACAAACAAAAAAAAAGAAGAGTGGCAGGGTAGTCCTGGCATCCCCTCTGACAGGCAGAGGAGGACAAGGGAAGAGGGGTGAGTGCGGGTCCGGTGTTTTACATCTCTTGATGTAAAACAAGATTTGTTTTCATGAATTCCTCCATAAAATGTTGATAAAGCCTATATGTTCTGCTCCTACAATGGAAGTTTCATCAAAACTGTATCCTGGCCCTTTGTTAAACCTTGTGTAGCCCCATAACTGAAGACTTAATTCAGGTGAAGCCTATGACAAAACTGAGTATTACAGAGAAGCTCTTTCTAAAGAGGGAGATTGTTTAAATTTGGCTCCTCTGTGGTTACAGGAAAAACAAGAAATCCTGCAGAACATCCTCTCACAGTTCTTTGTTCTCCCTAATACTTTTAATTTCCATTCAATCATTAGGTTAGAGAAGTAGTTTGTGAAAAAAAAAAAAAACAACAAAATGCACACTCACACATGCCAGTTCACCCAGAAAAATGGTTTGCAGAAACCAGACTTTCTCCCATATAAGATAGAAATCCCAATCTTACCACCCTTTTTTTCCAGCAAAACTCTCTCTGGAGCTGGAAGGAGGGCAGGATTGGCCCTCAGCCATGGTACAGCAATCCACCTGACTTTTACTACCTGCTGGATGTCTCCCCATTCACTTCAGGTCATCAGTTCTTTGGTGGTCTTCTGTTTTGACATCTGCTTACCCTTATCTCTAATCAGTTTTGCTGATAGACATTTCCCCTGAGTGCAGAGACACTGCCTAATAGATTTTTTTTAAAGCCAACTACTACTTAGTAGTCAGGAAATTATCTTTGTGGCCTGCAAGGGTGAGAGACATGGTTCCTAACATTCCCATGCAGACAGCTAAGTCTCACTTGGCTTTATCTGATTTGCTCTATTCTGCTCTTTATACTCTCATAACATAATGGCATAATGACCGCAATACATTTTTGTTAAACCTGCAATTAGGCAGAATGCACTAATATCCCAAGGCACTGAATGCACTGTAAGTAATTGTTAAATAGCATGGTAATTCACTACAGCTTATATCAAGAGTTACACCATCTGCCAGACCAAGGAACTGAACTTGAAAAACATTGCTTAAAGCGAGGAGGAACGGCTTTAACAATTTGTCACTTGATGTGAAATTCTTCAGAAAACAAAAGTATCACACATCAAAGTGGAGGTTTTTACAGAAAGAGAAACGGGTAAAATGGGTAAATGCTTACTAGAATATGCAGCAGCCCACATTTTCCTCTGATGGTTGTGCAAAAGATGGTGGCACTCCATAGGACCCCATAACAATGCATGAATTCTTGTTATTTAGCAATGGTACAATGAACTTCCAGCTAGACAGCTATTGTGTGGAATGGACAAAAAATAAAATAAAAAGTGGTCCCAGCGCCTACCAAAACCTTAGAAAGCATAACATGAAGCAGAGTACTAGAAAGTAGACTGTGAAAGTATACTATGCATTGGCAGGATGCTTGAAAAAATCCCTGACGGACTACTTGTTGTTGATTTTAATAAAGCAAAATAATATGAGGAACTGAGTTCTGGGTGATTTCGATTTGAACTTGCAATGGGAGTGGGATGGTAAGGAATGTCTACATCCGGACTTTTAAATGGTAGCCTTTCTTTAAAAAAATTATTTCTTTCTGGGTCTATCAAACATAATTTTTATTGAATTCCCTTCTGCTGGTTTGTTTTTATTCCATTTCAGTGAAAACAAAGAGCACACACTTGCAAAAACACATCTGAGTCCAGACGGTCAGTGCAGGAAATTCCTGCAGTTCTGGTGAAAACTGGGACTGGAGGGAGGAGGGGGGCACATGCTCAGTGCCTCTGCTGAAGGACAAGCTGTAGCACGAATCCAAGAGACACCTGGCTGGTTTGGGTCTGCCCTACCATCCGTGAGCACACAGACAGGTCAGGCTGCCAGCCGGCGAGAGCCCAGGTGTGGTGACATGGACTTTTACCCAGTCCTTCAGTGAACAAAACAGCACTGTGCTGGGAAGGGGAAAACCCCAACAAATACTTGTGGGGCATAACCTGAAGTTGGGGCTTTGAGGCAGCACTGGTGCAGGAATCCATAGGAAGTCTGGAGTCCCCTGTTCCAACGCCACAGTATAAATTGTTTTCACTTGTTTCTAAAGCATCATGCATATCTAAAAGCTGCTCATAAATTCGTATCTATATTCACAACTGAAGCGAAGGATGATGTGGACCCATAAAGCATCCCCAACATAACTCAGACTGCTCCTTTCCCCAGAATGTGTAATGACCTATGCCTCACTAATTGCAATTTATAAACTTATGTGATTAAAGTAAGTAAATACAGCAAAGCCTGTGCTAGGCATTTGTGTTTCGATGGCTCCTCATCTCGACCTTATCTGCAGTCTTACCCCATCAGCTGGCAAGCACTGTCTCCAAAGTGCTGATGTCTCTGTGCGGCTGCGGACAGGGAAATAACATCAGATTTGCTCCCTGGGAAAAGGCTATGCAGAGCCCCAAACTGTGCGGCCAGTTTTCTTGTCACTCCTTGCAAAGCAGTGATCTCATCCTTGCCGTCTCCAAATTTTCTATCTCCAGTGTAGGAGAGAGAGGCAGCAAGGGACAAGGGGAGAGGGAGAGGGAAGCTGCAAAAAGAAAGATCCCATTGTTAGAGTGCTCTTATTTGTGTGAATGCTTGCCAAGACAACAAGATTGGGTCTGATGACATGAACTCGAGGGTCAGTGGGGAGCTGTGCAAAAATGCCTGAACTCCTTGTGCTCACAATCCTTACCAAAAAAAAAAGCAACTTCCAGATGTGAATGAGCCTTCTTTCAGCCATCCAGTCCCCTAAACCTACCAGATTATACAGCCTGAAGATGCCTGCACCCATTTGCATGGCTGAGCAATTGCAATATTTGCCTTGGAGAGAGAACTGCATCAAAATCCTAGGTCCAACCACCAAAACACTTCAGGTTTGTTGGTATGGAATTAAAGTTGAGTTAAACTTCAGGAATACTGTCATAAAGGACAGGACAAATCCAGAATCCACCCTCCAGGAAAGGCTGGGAATGAACTGCAAAAACCTAGGGCTGTGGTGTACATCTTGCATGAACTGTACGCAGAGATCCAGCCTCCATCTCTGTCTAAAAGCAAAAACAAGACATCTGTTGCCAGAAAGTCACAGAGAAATGTCAGGTACAAAGCCTATCTGTGCACAGCTGCTAGTGAGGGGCGTCTGCCTTGATGTAACTGTGGCAGATGGAGAAACTCAGAGAAGCCTCTTGAAACCTCACCCCATCCTCAGGAAAATGATCCACCGTGTTCTTGGCATGGGCAGCACAGCTTCATTGCCTACAGCTGGGCCCAAGCCTCAGCCTTTGGCTGGAAAAAAAATAAAAAGCTCTTTTTGCGTAATTTGGTAAAGGAAAAAGTGTTGGGTTGTTTTCCTTGTTCCTGGGTTGCTGGTTTTTTTGCAAGCCATTTTTTCAGCAGGTGCCCATGACTTTGAGGTGGACGAGCGGGTGCGGGTCCAAGCCACCTCCCTTCTGCTCCATCCAACACTGCCTTATTTCCTCAGCTCCCTCCTTTCCAAGGGTGTGATTGAATGAGTGCTTGTGAAGGCTGTAAGCACTTGCTAATTTGGGGGTTGTCTGGTAATAGTCTGGTGGGTCTGTGGAGCCATACTGACTGTTAACTCCCTGTTTCCCCTCCTCCTCTGTAACTTTTTCCAGAGCCTGTTCCTCCACCTCCCCACAGCCCCTCTCTCCAATTTCCCCCCCCCTTTTTTTTTTTTCTTTTTTTTTGAATCGACCTGGTCTTTGTTGTACTAATTAGATTATCTCTGCCTGAGGGACCCAGAGAGCAGCCCCAACAGAGCACAGCCTGGAAAGACAGGACACATAATCCCTGTTATCAAGGGGGCTGTCGTTTGGCATGTAGATCAACTAATTCTTTCAATACCATGGGAGCAATTGTACATCTTAATATTGATTTCCCCCCCAAGATATGATCTCCTACATTCCTACATCAGTCTTGTTTGCCCTGGCTAAAAGGCTCCATCTATTATAAGACAATACAACATGTGCATACACACCCCTCACAGCTTTTTGAATTATAAGGTACTTCGTGGGGAGGGGGAGAGAGTGAGCAAACACCACGAGGCAAGTTAACACAATTTCAGGGAGGAATGGGGAATAAACCAAACCTACTGTACTTTCACTTTGCATTACGAAGCAATTAATTCAGAGCTGACTGACACCAAAGGCTGAAGGCCAGTCATGGGAAGGGGCATTAGCAATAAATAGTATGCTAAAAGCAGTAATGCTTTGAGCCAATCCACGTTGCTACCATTCAGCAGCCAGCCTGTTAAATAAGTTTCTGCTTGTTTCTCTTGTTCTTCCTTTCCACCCACTCAGTATTAATTTTGCGAAATGTTATTCATATTTTGTCCGTACAAATAACCTATAGCTAATTGCAAAAAGGAGGAACACAGTGGAGTGACCTTCACTTGAGACATCAAAATGCTTTAAATGATAATCAACGAATCAACTTGCACAGGCACAGACCCCTTCTTCAGGATGCCTCTTTCAAGGCTAACCATGGGTAGCTGGATTCTCAAGCGATTCATTTCTGCCAGTTCAAAAGACTTCTACAGTTGGTGCAACAGAAAATTTCTCAGCTTTAGGTGCTCTACATTATCTTCCCAGAAATGTATGTCACCAGACAGCCTATGCTCAATTGCTTGCACATAACCCTTTTTTGTACCGAATTACAGTCATATCATGACTCTTAAAAAGCAGGTTTGGATGATATAATTCATTTTCTACTCTGAGCCAAACTTAGAACCAAAGAGGAAAGAAATAATCCCCAAGCAAAGGAAGAGGGAAAAATTCCTGCAGCTCCACCACACAAGCAGCTCTCCTGACTTACTCCAGCTGAGGACTACACAGCTGTTAACAGCCTGTAGAGACTGGTGTTGGCACCTGCTAATACCATCCGCAGAGCTGAACACATTTTACTGCCAGGCAGGAAACTTTCTCCACAGCACTGGGATCATGTCCTTCTCCTCCAAAAAGTGTCATAGGATCTTTCACTTCCTCCTGGACAGTCACCAGAGCCAGAAAAAATAGGACCTGGGTCCAGTGTCTCAGCTGAAAGCAGCCCTCCAGCAGTGCAGAGCTTCCTGTAGAGCCTGTACAGCTCTGCCAGAATCAGAGACAAATACACATCGTGGTTTGAGGACCGCTCTCTTGTTTAAGGGTGCTCTCTGCCTCAGTCACCTCCTCTCCCCTCCCTACTAGCCTTTCCACTTCTTCTTTCCAAGTACCTAACTTTTTCAGCTACGTGTTGACCTGTTTTTCCAGACTGCAAGGATCCGCACACCTAAATTATATTCAACGTGTGACCAACACATGGACTTCTATAAATATAGATATATGAACCACAGACATCTATACTTGTGCAACACAGAAGGGTGATAAATCAAGAAAACACTTTATGTCCACCACCATGGTTCACAGATATTCACAAAAGGCAACTTCATAAAACAGCATAATGCCTTCAAAAATTAGTTCTGGGCTGGATTCTCATGGGGAAAAAAAAACATCTTGGCAAACAAGATTTAAAGGTACCCAACCTGCCTGGCTTTTCTGGTCAGCAGTGTGGTGGGGATATGCTCCTGTCCCGAGATGGGATGTCTCCCTAATTCTGTGGCAGTGCACGGGAGTGTCAGCAATTCAACAGCACCCTGTAAAATAAGAGCATAACAGACACACAGGGCAAAAGAAAGGCTCAAACCCCAAAGGACTTTCAAAGGCAGGGACAGATGCAATATTGATGGGAAAAGGAGACATGAGGCATTTCTCCCTGCCCTTGACATAGACTATGGATGGTGCAACTGGAGAAGAAATGGGGAGAGAAAATGAGAAAGGTGAGGAAAAGCGAGAGCTTGTGCTGTCCCTCTGTAACATTACTTCTGAGATCTCTGAGGTTGTTGGCTCCTTCTCCCATCCCAAGCCTCAGAAAACAGCACTGACAATAAATATCTACCATTAATTTCTCCCCATCGCCTGAGTAGAAAAATACTTCATATATCATGGAAGTAACTCAGTAACAGTATTGAATGAAAGGCATCATTTTCAGAAGGGATTTCAGGCAAACAGTCCCTGTGACTGAAAAGCACGCTTAATCAGTGGCTTACATTTCACCCAGGAGGGAAGGTAGTGGCAGTGGGACCCTCTAGTCCTTTTTCAATGCATGGCCACAGCCCCATTCATTCCTGACTCCCAAAAGATGTAAGTTTATAGGTGTTACTGAGGGATCGAAAGGTGCAGGGGTTTCTAGGAGCCAGTCTCTTTGGAAATTATAGCTCTGCAGGCACTGGTACCAAAGATAACTGCTTTCCTATGGTTTTGCATCTTTCAGTTGTATATTTTGGTGTCTATGAAACAGAAAATTTTGACCTAAATGGTTCTGAATGTTGGAGGTGTGTACACTCTTGAACTCTCTGGTGCCTATGAAGGGTTGAGTTCACCATTTCCCTCAGCTGGGGCATGAATGTGTTGTCTATCCTCTAACCTGCCACAAAACCTATAAGGCTTAAACATTTTTGAACTGTTTGTTTCCTGCTGCTCAATGATTTTGAAAGTTATTGTTGGGGCAGAGGTAGCCATACACACACCATACCACACACACCATGAGACTCCACGTAGCACATTTCCCTTGGTAGTCAGGCTTAAAAATAGGGTTTGTGTAAGGAAGCACATCAGCAGCTGAGAGAGGTTTTCAGGGTTTTTTCTAGTTTGTTATATTTTGGTAAATCACTTCATGCAGATAGTTAGGGTTATTTTCACACAAGTTAAAAACTATACCCAAAATCTCAATGAAACTCCAGAAAGACTTGTCACAATGGCAAGCTCCTGCTGTGCCTTTACTTTGGGACTCAAACCTACCCACTCTGTGCAAAGCTCGAGAGTCTCCACAGCCCAAGACAGAATTGCCCCACCTATTTAGAGACTCCATAGAATGTGGGGACCCTTGCTCCAGCCCTGGAAGCAATGATATTTCTATGGGTGCAATGCCATGCCTGGCTAATTAGTGTTTGTAAGAGGAGGACACGTTATCTTCGTCTTCCTTCCTAGTATGGTGAGGGAAGTTTGAGGACCTTTGTATTGCCCTCTGTGGAGCTGCACAGATACATCCAATGTTTCTTGGCAAGAGCTCAGCTCCCCACCAGCGTGCCCAGTGCCCAGAGCCAGGCAAAGTGCCAAGGAAGGTCCCTGGAGATCTGCAGGGGAAGACAGCTTTCCATTACGCCTGCCAAGTCTGTGGTCCTAGTACAACTCTGCCAAGGAGGGGAAACCTGAGGAAGTACGTAATGGTACATTCTTCAGCATCGCCTTTCCCCTCCCAGGCTTGCACCTACCCTGGCTCAGTGCCACGTGGCAATCTGGGGTGGGGAGAGAACTGCACTGCACCTTTTGTGGGATCATGTGCTTTAATGTCCTCCTCTTCCTTTGCCACAACTCAGTTTTCTGCTCCATACATCAGTGGTGGGGCCCCCACAAGTCTTTGCTACCTGCAGGTTAACCAAGCCTATATGAAAGCTTATTGAAGCCTCTTCAATAATAAAAAATATTCTGCCCCACTAGGGCAGAAGAGCAAATTTCACACCATATGGGGAAAAGGACACATTCATCTCCACTCCATGGAGGGCTCCAGGGCTTATCTCCCACTGGGAGGAAGGTCTGGGACGTATTCTGTGCATCCGCCCTTCGGCAGAGGAATGCAATTGGCAAGGGGCGGCTGCTATCAAGCCTGACACATTCAGCAAATTCTTTGGCTCTTGTCACCTACCCAATGGCTTTTCCTGGTCTTAACAGCCTAGTCAATGGGGACCAGAGAAATGGGGGGAGCAGCAGACAGAGCTGGCCAGTACCATGGTTTTTCTCAGGTTGGCAGCCAGCACTAACACTGGCTGTCTCTCTGGGAGGTGTTCCCTTGATAGGGGCCACCACTCAGACCAGGGTGGCAGAGGAGATGCTGGCCCAGATTAGGAACTGTGCTCTTGCTGTGCTTCCTCCTCCTTTTACATGGGCTGTCTAGTCTTGGAGAAACAAATATCCTGAAAATGCCGATAGAACAACTGAAAAAACCCACAATTCTAGGGCCAGAATAAGGCTCAGAGGCAGACACAATCCCAGGGGCAGGTAAAGATAGGTTTCCTACAAACCTGTTTAATTTTTCCTGCAAAATTTTGTAGGACCTTTCTTGTGTTCCATTGGGTTTCTTCTACAGGAATATCTATTTCTTTCAGATTTTGAGGGTAGAAAAAAGGTTGAGGTGAATACACACACATATCTATCACAACAACAAATTTTGTTCCATCCAAATTTTCCCCACAGGAATAATACACACTGCCCAAGAGACTGGGCAAAACTGCTCCAATGAGGTGTCTGAACGATTATTCCCTTAATGCAAGAACGCATTTGCACCAGATCAGGCATATTAGGCACCTCACTCTTGGTCTCCTCTCCCAGACATGCTGGAGCACAATAAAAAATGCACTCACCTTGCACAAAAGTCATTCAGAAGTTTTCCGTATCTTCCACTGGAGAGAAACGCTCGGCAGAAAGAAGAAAGATACACGTTGTTTTTGTCTTTGACAACAGGAATATTTAGGTGCAGATGACCTGACAACATGGTTTTGGATAAGAAAACAAAGATTATTTGAAACAGAATTTAGACAAGCTAAAAGGAATTAAGAAGTCTGTAAAAATGTTAAGCAAAAGAATGGGGGAGAGACTCCCTCAGCACCCAGGGAGTTTCACAAAATAGCTAGGAATTCTCAGGAAAAAAAACCCAAACAACCCAGCCATCCTTAAGATATAACTGTATTTATCCTGGCAATTGCTAAATGTCTCATATCACAAAGCAAAACCAAAAAATAACAGAACGACTTTCCAAATCGCCATCTGAATGCAAACACTGCTTGGCAGGGAAGGGGCAGAAGGCTGTTTTTTCTCAGATCCCAATTGTGTCAGATAGCTGTAGATCAGGTCCACCAAACCAACCACCATGTCAGGAAAGCGTCCTCTACAGCTGGCTCTTCTTAACAATCCCACTGCCTTTCCTTCCTGAGCCTAGGAAACGGGGCGGAAAATCTGGGATCTGCAGGCTCCAGGGCCATCATTTGGTCATTTGGTCATTTCATCAGTCTATGTAGCCACATCACGAAGGCAGAGAAAACAGAGGTGTAATTTAATAGCTCAGAATTTAAAGGTGCAAGTAGGATATTTTTTTCTGGAATCCCTTTCACTGAAAAAGTTAATTCATATTCATTTAATCAGGTTGTTATCCTCACATACTCTGATTTCTGTGCACGAGGCTGAAGAGCTGGCAGCTCTGTGCTTTCTGATTGCCAAAGTGCTAACCACTAAGCAACAGTCTGCTATTTAAGCTCCTTGACATTTTTTTCATCACAAAATTTTATTTTCATCTGCTTTGCAAAACTTCAGGATGAAGTTTCCATGGCAGCTGTCTGAGGCTGAGCACATGGTGTTTGCTGAAAATTCCAATCAAGATGGTCCTTGTTCATTCTGAGAACATTAGCAGAGAAAATATATGCTGGATGTGTTACATTTAGGCATGCAGAGTGCAGCTTTAAGACCTGCAAGCTTTGAAGAAGCAGCTTGAAATCTGGGAGAAGAAAACTCCAGACAGTGTTGGTAAACAGTGCTTTAAGTGAGGTCAGAGTCAAAATGAAGAAAAACAAGACAGAAGCAAGCAGCCTCCAGCACAGGGGCTCATAAGGGTAAGACTTTCACATACATGCATTGGATGAAGAAGGGGTAAGCAGACAGATGAGAGTATTGGTTGGGGAAGAAAGTGATGGGACGTGATGGAAAGCAGAGAAATAGCTGGACTCAGCAGTGGAAGTGGGACAGTTAGAGAAGGGAAATAGGCTTCTAAAACTTTGGAGCAACAAGGAAAAAGGATGGGGAGAACTGCAGGGGCAGAGGAGCAAATGCATCAAGGAGGGGTGAAGGTCTGTGCACCACCAGCATTCTCCAGGAAGACGTGCTCAAGAAGGAGAGAAACACAAACCATGTAAAAGGAGGATCTGAAGTTTGCAGGTGCAGTATTTTGTAAAGATGAATAAGCTAGATCTGTTCCTCTTGGAAGAGGATGGGACCAAGAGAGGAGCTCAGCAGCCTGATTAGATTCAAGAGCATTAACACTGTGAGAACAGGAAGCTCATGAGTTCAATGGAAACATTATAAAGTCCATTTCTTAAAATACGGAGTCTTGCATGCTGCTTCAAATGGTGCACAGACTTCTTCCAGGCTCTTGAATTCATACTCCTGGGTGAGAGTGTTCAGTGATAAACTCATCGCTCCTGGAGACTTACCTGGTTTTTTACCTAACAATTCATAGAATCATTTTGGTCGGAAAAGACCTTTAAGATAATCAAGTCTAACCGTTAGCCCAGCACTGCCAAGTAGTTAATCTTCCCACACAGATAAGAAAGTGTTGCAGTTCCTTTACATACCCAGAGCATGCCCAAATTACCTATCCCAGTCAGTTGTAAAAGCAGATTTCAGGATTTAATGGCTAAATTTGCTAGATTATCATAACCAGCACAGCATGCATGCCTTTTCTTACACATATCCTTCCAAATTACCCCCAGTAAAAATAAGGAACGCAAGCGACGCTGTATTACACTCCGAGAGACACTACATCATCTCGGTCTGGTATACATCAGTGGATTTTGATTCTTTCACGTGTTATATCCGGAGGTCAAGTGAGAGAGGGATTTTAACATACCCGAGTTCTAAGTGTCAGACATCTAAAGCAGATTAATGATGTCTGTGTAAAACTCTCTCTGATAAAACACTACGGTTTGGACCCCATCTCCAGCCTGATTACAGGACCAAAGCAATCTTCTTTCTTTCAACTCAAGCTTACACTGCCATTGTTTAGCTTACTCTTAGCAATGGCACAGCAAAATAAAACTTATGAACAAGAAGAGCTAGAGCCCTTTTCACTCTCTCTTGACTGCCCCAGGGATGAGAGGAAATAAAAGCAGAAAAAACCCTGCTTATTTCTGCCACAAATACTCAAAAGATTGCTCTCAGATCACACTGAAGCTCATAGAAAGTAAATAATCATTTTGTGGGATGTTGAACACCCACAAGCTGCTGCTCTGTAGGAATTACGGCTTTTCATGATTGCCCCTCCAAGATGCAGAAGGTTTTCTTGTAGACAAGGTGTTCATCTGAGTCCTGGATTTTACCCTGGTTCTGCCATCGACCTGGAGAGTGACATGGAGAAGTCATTTTGGTACTCTGTGCCTTTGCCTCGCTTCATAGTCCCCATCTTCTGCATTTGGTTCTCACTCTGCTTGCACTCTGCCTAGGAAATCCTCAACTGCAGCCCGTACATTCAAGAGGAACTAAATTACAATTAGTCACCCTGATGCCAGCAGGGCAAATCTGGATAGTCAGTACTTCATTACTCATTTCTATTTATTTGGCTGAGGTAGTGCAAAGCTTATTTTTAATTTAAAGTAATAAAAATGTTGACAGAGGGCTGCTGCTTTTGGAAGCAAAAAATAATCAGGACTTTCCCAGGCTGAAAACTGTTTAGAGCACTACTCTCATCCATCACTTCATACGGCTCTGTGATAACTCTCTCCTTACAATTGCAAGTCATTCTCTATCAGCATACAGGGACAGCTCTCTAGCAAGACACAAACAGAAACAGGCACAAAGCTGCTTATTGGTAAATAAATCAAAGAAGAGGAATTGGGAGAAGGAAACAACACAAAGCTCGCTCTGTCAGGATAGCAGAGATTTATGCAAGAGATTCACTGATGCTTCAGGCCACTGGTGCCATTTTCCAGGGTATGAATGGGTGTATCTTTTGCATACGTTTTGCTGGGCTGACTTAAGTAAGTCTTGACAACTCTCTTTCCCTGGGGACTAGACTAAAAGTATTGTTTAGAAATCTAATATATGGTTTATTTACTCGATTTGTGCTGAGCACTACAGTTCCTTCAGGCCAGCTTCAGCAGTCCATTACTCCATTAATGCTCCATTACTGAAATTAGTGCTGTAATTGGAAGGAGGGAGGATGATGGGGAAGGGGACACTTTTTAAAGGAGCAGGTCCTGCTTAATCCCATCATGGAAGAAAGCATTAGAAAAAACTCAACTGCTCTCCCCCGAGCCCCTCCCTTCAGGAAAGGGGTAGGGAAGAGAAACTTCTCTCTGGTGGATGACATGCAATAGCTGTGCATTGAACAGACAGGTCCAAAGACCACACCAGCTGATGCCCCTTCAAATCAGAGGACACAACAGTAACACCAAGATGCCTCCATGCAGAGCACCCCTGTGCCAAAAAGCAGAAGATCCTTAGGTTTCACCCTAAGTTTCTGGTCCCTTGCAGGAAGATGGCACTGCTTACAAGGCTGCTGGTGCAGTCTCTTCCCCCAGTGTCCACTGAATGGGCTGTTTCACAGCCTTCACAAGCCCAGGAAAAGGAAAGAGAAGAGATGCAGTGGCAAGAAAGGCGGCTTAACTGTGGAGGTGGTGCACAGAGCTAGGTTTGTTTCCCACCACAGGTCCTCCTTGAAGTCATGGAAGATGTGACTGCGTGTGGAGTGCCAGAGATTCCTTTTGCTGCCTTTCTTTAAACTCATCTACCCCCCCAAAATTCTTTGCAGCATGAAGGAACTTGGGATCTGGGTATGAATATTAGTCAGCTACATTACAACAAGGTTATTTCATGGGTATTGCATCCAAGAATTGTTTATGTGCATACAATCAGATAGTTTGCAATAATTTTTCAATATTAATTGTAAGCTCATTACTGAGTAACAAATACCCTGTACAGTTGTTCTGGATAACTGAAATATATACTGCAAATATACATATTTATTGGTTTAGTTAAATAGAAGACCTGTCAGAAAACTACCAGGAAGGTAATACAATAGCCTTAGAGAATTCATCTGTTAAAAGAGATTAAAGAATTTACAATAAGAATAAATGCCACAGCTTTTATGGGATGCTGCTGCTTCCATGTTCCAGCCAGTGACAGGATTTGTTTTACCAAGGCTGGAATTGGAAAGTCTCAAAGAATACCGAAGAATTAAAAGATTGTTCCCTAGGGGGGCAGGGGGGCTGTGAGAACAGGCAATAATCCTGAATTTGTTCATGAGGAACAAACTGACACAGAGACAGACTCTGCTGGAGGGGTCAAAATAGTAAAACTTAGTTGTCCACTATTACATCGTGGTAGGACTTAGGGAAAAGTGCATGTCATATCCTTCTCTTCTCACATTTGGCTTTGTTCCCATCACACAGACTCAACAAGATTTGCTCTGGAAAAGCAATTTGATTGCTGGGATAAGCTGCTGCTCTGGAAAGGGAGCCTGTGAGGTCCCCACCACAGCCTGACTCCCATCCCTGGCACTAGCTGCACTCCAGTGCCTGCAGCTGAGCTCTCACATCACAGGGAGGAAAAGGTAGAGGTCGAGGGAGACATCCCCTGGAGAAACTGGGCCTCTTCCTCTCACAACAAGAGAGGTCTACTCCCATGGCAAAAAAAAGACTACTTAAAAAGAAATCAACCTGTTCCCCCCAAAAAAATAAAAAATCATCAACCTAAAATGGAATACAAGCAAACCTTGCATCTTACCTGCTTACGAAAAAGAAATTTAGCTCTCTTCCTTTCAGACCTCTGTCTTCTGAGGACAACACTGTACCACATACAGGATAAAGGGAAGTCACTACTACTTCAGGCTGTGCTTCTGATCAAGACGTTTTGTTCCTGAACCTCTCCCATGCCGAGCCACACGGGCAGGATAAGGGTTTGCTTCTCCTTCCTTGCCCAAAAGCTGAGCTGCAGGTGACAGCTAAGGATGCAAAGGACAGCTGCATCAGCCAGAGGGAGCAGATCAGCTGTGGGGATGTCTGGAAGCCTCTCCGCAGGATACGTTGCCTTGGAGAGCCAAGGCACCACAGTGTCCCAGGCTGCTATCTCTCTGGGCATCTGGCAGCATCTTGGAGACCCGTGTGTCTCCGGTGGCTGCCAGGGAGCAGCCAGGCACTGGGTGCCCCTTGCTACTAAGCCCTCAGCTGAGAAATGCATCAGCCTGCTGGGACACTAAATAAACTTCTGTTGATCAACGCCACTGAAAGAAGACTTTTTTAGAAAGATGCAGATGGGCATTTCATCAAGGTGTAGACTGACAGGATACAGTGGAAATAACATTACAATAATAACGAAGCCTTGATTTGCCATCTTTCTCACTTTCAAGCTACTCTGGATTTCTCAACAAAGGCTTCAAGAGCAGAGAGAAAACTGGGAGGGACAGGTGGATGCCCCCTCAAGAATTAAATCCCAATTAACACGCCATCAGTGACGAAGGACACATTTTACATGGTCGATTAAAAGACTCCCCCCTATTGATCTTTGCAGCTAATCATTGTCCTACCCCTGCTTAGAGAGTGCAGACACAAACCAGCGATCTAAATTTATTGAGACTCCCGGCAATCAATAGGTCAGACTCCCAGAGAAGCATTATGCAAGAAAGCATCTCCAGTGACTCATCATGGGCTGGCGAGCCCCAGGTCTGAGGCCATTCCCCTCTCCACCCGGGTGGTTCACATGAAGCCAGGGCTGCTCTGCGTATGCTCCTTGTCAAAGCCCAGACAAACAGCCCGCAACAAAACAACAGCCCTGGCGATGGCTCTCGCCTTCGGCTCAGCGTCACGGCGTGAGAGTCGGGTACCTGGAGGCAGCAGACGGCCTGCCATGTGAGCCCTGCAGTTTTGATTTAAACAAAACAAAAGTGAGTAGCTGTAATTTCACAGATGGGAGCAATTCATTAGCAGGGAAAAGATGTGGTTGCTCTAATTGGGAGTGACTGGGGAGCTTTTGATGCAAATAGCCATTTGCAGCTGCCTCTCCCTGGGTCAGTGGAAGGCAATATACTGCGAGAGGGAAAAATCAAACTGTGTATTAATTGGATAGCTTGCAACAGAGCAACAGCATTGCCAGGCAATATATCTGGGACCTGCCACGTGCCCAGGTGATCTGCCACTTCTGGATTTTACCGTACATGATAACAAGAGGATTGCACACTCCATTAAATCACCTGGACAGCTGCTGTTCAGATGACTGCAACCAAAGGCTCAGAACTAACCCCTGCAAGTGACTGGGCACTCAGACCATCCAGAACTGAGAAGGCAGAGGTGGGAAAGGCTGGCTGAAAAAACAAGACATGTCACATTTTAATCAGTCAACATCTCAGCTTGAATGCCTTGTGCAAGGCTGATGGTACAAAGCAGCCTTTCCTTGTTCTCCAGTTACACTGCAGCAGAGCGTGTCCTCTGCAGCACTGCACCTTGGACAGTATGAGTAATAGAAGGGTGAGGAACATTTTTGGTCTGGAAGAACTTTTCCTGGTTGGTAAATGGTGGGGAAATTGAGGAAATGGTGGGAGGCAGCTGTAAAGAGGAGCTGCCCACTGCAAAGCCCGACTTCAAGGACTGCGGTACTGAGTGTGGAGGAAGCACATTCTGATTTCTTTGCATGATGCTGCAGATGGCTTTTGCCTGGGTTAAGACTTCAAAGGAAAAGGCCTGCATGGGTCAGCCTGGGATCCACAGGAGTCTGGGATTTCAGCACACAGACACAAAATAAGAGTGGCCCCTGTAACCTTCTTGGAAGAGCAGTCCCTAAGCTATTTCAGCTAAGTTAGCTGAGTTAGGTCAAAACTCAGGTCACAGCAGGACTGTTCCCAAAAGCAAACTGTTGAAAAGTCTCTTGCTGACTGCAGTAAGCTTTGGAGAGAATCTCATTAATGGGGCACAGATAATCTAGCAATACACTCATGCGCTTGAAGGTGAGAGAGGAAAGAGAGGTGGAAGTACCAGGTGGTGACCTAGGCACTGTGGTTCTCTCTGCTTTTCCCCAGCTACAAACACTCCCTGGTACCAGGGTTTCTACAAGAATTAGACATAGCCCCAGCACAGACCCTTTAGAAGATGCACATGCAGACTAGTCAAGAAAACCATCTTGTCATTCCTCCTCCAAACTGAAATCCCATTTATGGAGCAAATGAAGGAAGCATGGGTATTTGTCTCCTCAGTAATCTCCAAGAGCAAGTTGCAACAGTCTCACGGTGATAAGTAATGTGGGAGACATGGCAGTCCGGTGTGAAAATGCACAGCAGAAGATTTAAAGAGAAAGAAAGAAAAAGTCCAGACAAGTTACAGATCATTTCATTTCTCACCCAACAGTCAAAGAAGGCAGCGCCACCATTGTTGCATAGCCTCCTCCTAATCCCCCTCTGGTGAAGTAGCATCCCATGACAAACATCTTTGGGAACCAGCATATAGGCAGAAAAGGGGTAAAAAGATGGGGAACAGACAGGGCCATTTTAATTTAGATTACTGAATGACGCAACAAAGCTGCCTGGGGGAGAAGTCCTTAGAGAAAATGGTAAATCTTTATATAACATGACATTAATTACACTTTTACTGTGAGCTAACCCTATTACAGTATTGTGTATAGCCACAGAAGATGGTACTTCTGTGGTGTCCCTCCCAATAAAGGGCTGTCCTGCAGGAGGGCCAGGGGCCCAGCCATGGGCTTTACTGCACTCTGTGTCACAGTTCATAAAGACTGCTTAATGTACTTTCTTGTAAGTACTTTACGACTTTTACTAGATTAGAGGCATGGGGAGGAGCAGGATTTGCATTAACTTATTCTTTAATGCAAGATCCTTTAACATGGGCTAAAAATGAGATGTGAATACCTTGGCCCAGACACCCCAATTAGACCTCTACTGAGGGACTGGAAAAAACATTGCAACACCAGTGGTGCAGGGTGTTGTGACTAGCCCTATCACTGGTGTTGACTTATCCTCCAGCATAAGACCTTGAAGCAGACCTCAGCATAGCTATGGGACCTAATCCTCAGCCTGCATTCAGAAAAGTGGCAGAAGTTAGTTCTTCAGTGTGCCAGATCACTAGGAGACCAGCAGTGACTACCTTGGACTCAGGTGGACAGCAGCAGAGGTTCAGGGCTGCAGCAACGCTGCTGGGGTTTTGGTGGAAGTGACAAATGTCAGAGAAACAGAAAGGAAAAAAGTGAGAGAAGACCAGAGGGCAAGAAAAGTATGATTCGCCAGGCTCTGAGAGACTACTACAAGAAAGAATTTAGTCCAACCACTATCGCAAGAGGGCTTCAGATCATGAACAAGAGAAACAGCCTCATAGCATTTCATCCCTCTTTCCCTCAGGACAGTAGAGCTTGGTCAACACAAATTAAATTGCATCAGGTTTCCTCTCTCCAAATAAAATAGCTTTCAAATCCGCTAAGCTTGAGGCAAAAGGTGTAAGAGATAACCAAGCAAGGTGCTCAACAGCAAGATCCAAACAGACCAAAAGAAGTCAGGAAAGCTACATCAAAGCAAATGTTTTAACAGAGACCCCAAGGTGCCCAAAACTTTCTCTTGCTCTGAGTGGTTGCAAGTCTCTTTCTCGCTGATAGCTGAAGGAGCCACTGATGGGTTGGATATCAATTAACCTGCAGAACTGCTGGGTGTCAGTGAGAGTGTATGAGCTGGTTTAGGAGAGCAAGAGCAAGCCAGCCTCACTGCAGAGGTGACCCTTGCTGGAAGTTACTGCAACACCTCCTCTACCAATTGAGCTTCACAGGGGACTTCTCCAACCCTAGGCTTCCTGCACACCAAGCTAACTCTCTCATTTTGCTGGAGCTGAATGAACGCTGGCACAAAATATTGGGTCGTTATCTTCTGATGAGCTAAAAATGACAGGTAGTATCAAGAAAATACATCCTCCTATAGGCTTAGCAAGATTTGAAAGCAAGACTTCCAACAGGCTCATACAGCAATTATACTTACGTCCACATACGCCACATTAGTAGTGGATTTCTCCTCGTGTACTGCAGACATCCTTGCCACGCTGCTGAGCAACCGGCACAACTCATGCAGCGGCAGACTCTTCCAAAAATAACTTCCCGCCTGCTAGAAATGCTTTGTGCACTTAAATGTCCAGTTGCTGAGCAGTAATCAGTGCAAGCACATGTACGTGAGGCATGCAACCTGTGTACAGCACTGAACGTGAAATGTGGACTTTGGATGAACGCTCTGCAGGTATATAATGCTTTTCAAGGCGAAAATGAGACTTAGTCACTGATAGATATCTAGAAAAAACACCTGGGTTTAAAGTTAGAAGCAAAAAAAAAAATGTATATATTTCAGCAGGAGCTTTGGAAGTGAGAAATGTCGGCCCACTGTAATTCTTGCCATACCCAATTAATTCATTTTGGAAGCTACTTTTTCTTTTTCAAAACCCAAGAGAGAAAAGCATAGGAGATGCGTGAGCCCTAGGAACGAGGGATGTACAAATTAGACATGCTGCTCTGGATCAGCCATTTTCCATAACAACAGTCTCTTGGAGATCATCATAGAGAGGCAGTGAGGGGAAAAAAAAAAGGTAAATAAAGATGTAGGGCAGTTTTATGTCCTATAATTAACTGTCAATATTATCATGAAGGACAGAGATTGCCTCTAAAGGACAAAAATAATTAAAAGTAAATTCTGGGTTATTTCTTGCATGAAACACCCCCTGATCCAATATGCCACCTAGTAGTGTGTGCAAATCTCCGTGACAGTTTCACTTGTGTAGAGAAACTTCAGCAGTCCTTTCAGGGACCAAATTGCCATGGCTGGAAAAGAAAATATTTTCTACATGGGAAAAATAAAAATACAGAAAGGACCCAACTATGTTACAAAATTCTTTGAAGGTTATACAGCCCCGATATCACTATTTCACTGTCAAAAGGAGAGCTAGATAGTACTTTTCTTGAATAATCCATGGTATTTTTCTCCTGAGCAAGTTTGCCAAAGAGAAGGTACCTGAGTAGCAGAGCCCCAGAACTATGTGGCCCCCAAAGGGCAGTCATTTTCCACACCATCTCCTGGGCACCTTTCAAAGTTCTCCTAATTTGGCTCAAACATTTTATCTGTGATATTCAGCTTAGAAGAGAGCATGAGCAGAGCAAACATAGCCTGTTATGCTACAAATGCACGTCTCATAGACAGGTTTCTGGGTATCTCCTACAGTGTGTACCCTGGCAAGGCTTTCCCAGGGCTGGGACCTTCATAACTCTTCTCTACATTGAGGGCTGGGCATCTTCTCCCTGGTGATGCCTCTCCCCTCTCTGGGACCTCCTGCTTTCATAAAACTTGCAGGAACCACCTACTTCTGAGATCTGGCCTCTTCTAGCTGGGTTCCCACCCAACCTGCCAAGTCCAGGAGTTACTGTGGGAGTGAGCAGGAACAGCCAGAGCAAAATCACTCCGTCCTCACTTCCTAGAGAAATGGTGGAGAAAAATGCCAAATGCACGAGCAGGAGGAACCTGAAATGACCAAATACAACAGGAGAAAAAGATGTTTTAGGAAGGGGAAGAAGAACTGAGGGAAGGTTCAGACTCCTGAAGTAGAGAGAAGCTAAGCTAATACTTCTGAGATTTATCACCACAGCTCTCCCATCTGCTTGCTTACAGCTCCTGCACACCCAGCCCAACCCACTCAGCAGATGATCCTTTGTGCAACCTGCCTCACTGGACTTTTAGCTGCCCTGGATACCCCCACACAGGGGAGCTACAACCACCAGAATAAGTAGGGAGGTTGTGAATCCCTGGTGCCACCATCTAGTGGGTTACCAGCAGTGTTTTTTTCTTCCTTCCCAGCTCTTGAAGGGAGCCCTGGGAGCAGAAGGACAAGACTGGAAAAAAGGAAAGGGGGGAGAGAGGCTGTGGTGGGAGGAGGGGCAGAATGGAGTTATGCTCACAGCTTTTCACAGCTGAAAACAGACCCCACTGCTGGTAATGTGAGAGGGCTGGAGCAGGCGCCAAATGGATAAGGCTGTAGACAGTGGGGCCAGAGCGCTGATACTTCCCAGTACCTGCAGATAGGAGACAAATAATTGGCACATGTTAAGAAACAAAAAAAAAAAAAAAAAAGAAAAAAAAAAAAGAAAAAAAAGAGGGGAAAAAAAAGACAAGACAGGGAGACAGGGAGGGAAAGAGAGAGAGCTGTTAGATGTCCGTATTTTCTAAACGTGTCTGGCAGGAGCCCCTGCAAGGAATTTAATCAGCAAGAGTTGTTTAAACTGGGCTTTGAAAACAAGCCCTGTGCTGCTAGTAATGAACTTCATATCATCTGCAACTCCTGTTTGCTGACGACATTCAATTTGTTAATTCTGCAGCTGGTGATAGGGGTCAGATATGAAAGTGACGATTGTTTTTTGACGTTCCAACCCCTGCTCACATCTTTCTAATTAATCCTTTTAGGAGCCACCAGCAGATCAAGAGAAGTGTGGGGAGGGAGGGAGAGAGGGGAGGAGGAAGAGAGACAGTTTTTCTGCGCCTGCCCTGCGGCTCCTCACCTCCCACTCTGGTGGAAAGGAGGCACAAGGGTATACCTGCTACTTGGTCCTATGAGCATGAGCCTTTTCAGGCTATCTTAGAAAAAATTAATGCTGGAAAGGTAGATATTAAAAAAAATGAAGGCTCACCTTCCCCCCACCCCAGAATAGCTCATTTTAAAATCCAGTGAGGATTCCATATTAACTATTGCCATGGGGGACAATATGGGTGGTGGAACTGGCAGTGGGGCAAGAAACCATTCTCCTGTTAGCTTACGCTGCTGGTACAGTGCTGGCGAGATCTTCCAGTGGGCAGTTTAAACAGCTGAGTGTGTACAAGCCACACGTGGACCCAGATTTCAGTGAAGGCTGGTAACAGCCCTGTCAGAGAAGAAGTCACAGCCTCAGGAGGTCTGACAGTGTCCAGCAAGTGAGATGGGCACAGACACACAGGTGCAACCAGGAGATCAGGACAACCCAACCATCATGCAGGCTCACGGTGCGCAGAGGGCTCTGAGGGAAACAGCACAAGGGCTATTGGGCAGGAGATGGTGCTGGCCCACGCAGCAAGCAAACAGCAGAGCTTTGCTGTTGCCTAAAGCTTAGTCTCCCTCCAAGGAGATTTTAACTCAGAAGCCTGAACTTCTTACCTAAGAAGTTATTGAGGGTGTTGAAGCCACTGCAATGACTACACATGCCTTGAAGAGGGCCAGCCAGAGCATAGCAGGCATACGAGGACAAGGACAGCACCACCGAGTGAGAAGGGCAACCAGTGACAGCCACAGAGGGCTGGGCAATGCCCCAAGGTTGGCCGTGACCAGATGAAGCCCCAAAGCAGAGATATGTCTCTGAAACCTCTTGTAGTTGGCATCAAAATTGTTCATGCCGTGTTCCTTGCATTTCGCTTGTGGCACTAAGCTCATTCCAGGTTTATCTGGTCCCTGGTGGGTTCTGGTTCTGCTGCAGGTCCCTGGTCATGCTGGCAGGAGGACGGGGCTGGTTGCCGAAGCTGGTCCCAGTTCACAGTGGGCTTCATCACAGTGCCCTATAGCACAACTCGAATCCAGACGTGGTGCAGTGAGGTCTGTGGCCATCTGCAGAGGGTGGATGAAGAGGCTTTGCAAGGCAGAAAAGCAAGCAGTCAAGAAAGGAGAAATTTTATAAAAGATGGGAAATGTAAGAGGGGAAAATAGGCTGAGGTTACACACAGAGATTGCTGGCGCTGGGGAAAGGCAGAAGAAAAAAACCTCCCTTTGATTAGCACTAGGATGAAAAGAATTTTTTAATGGTGGAACTCAGTCTCACTTTCTCAGTCCATCTCAGCACTGTGGTTTGTACTTATGTAAAATAAATCAGCACCAGGGTCGCTAGAGCAGGAGAAGCCTAGCAGAGGCTGGACCTGTCCTGGGTCAGAGCTGAAGAAACAGCTCTGGATGCCTGCTGCCGCAGGAAGGTCCCCAAGGAGCAGCACCCTCACACTGCTGGGGACACACATCTGCCCGTGTGCTCTGTTCCAACAGGACCCGACACTGAACCTTTGGCTCAAATGCAGTGGCGCTGGTTCCTTTCAAGCAAAGAGAGATCTACCAGCTTATTCTAGCTGGATATCTGTTGGACTCTGCTTTGTCTGCAGCCAAAAAAATGCAGCCGCTTACTTATATACTGTCAGTGCTCCAGTTTTCCTAAAGAAGTAGTTTTCACTTGACTCACTTTATTAATCAAGTACTGCCGTGGCCTCATAAGGGTTTATCCATCCAGTATAAACTTGCAGTATCTGGTATCGTGAAGAGAAGTTTAACCAACCACCATAAATGTTTTTCTTCTTTTTTATAAACTTTATCAGTATGAAATGATTTGCATATAGAAAAAAGGTCTGTTGCTCTTTCACTCCAGACTCTAAAAATCAGTAAAACAGAGGCTCAGTTCTGCTCTTGGTGTGTCTGGAACAACACTAGCTGCAATTAAATTAGCCTACATTTACAACAGTATGTTCATGAGTGAGCTTTGTCCTTATGGTGTCTCTTCAGTTTGTTCTAAACTTTGTGCAAAAAACCTAAGAAAATGCCAGGCTGGGGGGAGAACTGAATCCTTCCATTAATTGGATGAGTCACATGAAAAAATGAACAGCAAAATAAAAGTACTGAGTGAAACTCACCCAAAAAGGACCCTGCGGATGATCACACTCTGTCATTACCACCCAGGACTGACCATCTCCCTTGAGGCCTGATGTTCAAAGGGTGTGTGCCTGGCATGCACTTAGTGAGACATCAGACCTCATGAAGTTGATTTTAGCAGCACACTCCAAAATGAAGACACTAAAAAGTTCATCTCAAATCAAAAGCCTTTCAAGCACCAACATCATGTAGTCATCTCTACAGCTGGCAGATGTCACTAGGATGCAGCATCTGGTTTTACAACGGGAAACTGGTATTTCCCTGTTCTCAATCAAAAAGAGTTCTTTGACTTCTGTCGTTTGGTTGGTTGAGTATTGGCTGAATTATAAAATGAGAGAAGATCAGAAAAGACTGATGTTAGCATAAGGAACTCTGCTAAAAAAACAAAAATGCACTAAAATTTACTTAATGGATCAGTGAGTAAAATTACACCAAACAAGAACCATGTGATTTGCAAAGGTACAGTTAGAGGTGGAGATATCTTCCTACTGCAGTGTCAGGACCTGCCACTAGCAGGTAGCTCACTACTGAAGCCTGCTGGTAAAGGAAGAAGAGTATCTGAGGGCTGCCTGAGGTTCCTGTCAGAAGTGAGCCCCACAGTGAAGCCCTACAGAAGGCCAAGAGCTCTGCTACATCTGCTGGTGATCAAGGACAAATGACTGGAAGGAAGAGGCTACACTGGGACATCAGCAATGCAACTATTTGGGATCAAATGTGTTTCCCCATCAGATAAACAGAAAGCAAGGAGACAGAATCATATATGCCTGAATGACAGGATTATATAGTGAAAAACTACTAGAAATTACTGAATTTCTCAGCCTGTAACTAGGTGTGTTGTTGTCTGTTAATAGGCTTTCACCTGTTGCATTTGGGAACACGAGCACAGCTTTCACTCATGCAAGGCTTATAGGCTTAACTTAGCTGGTTATGAAAAACCTCTTGGCCCTGAACATCTCTGCAAGCAGCAATGCAAACAGTGGCAAATGGTTTGTGGTATCCACTCTGCTCAGCCAGAAGCACGAAGCACTCAGTGAAAAACATTATCCTTCCCAGTGTTTACTTTCAGCTCGAGCACATCTTAGCCATTTTGTGCTCTGTATGGCTAAGTCCCACAGGTACCCTGTCATGTAAAAGACATGCTGTTTATTATTCAAGTGTTAACAAAGTACTTGAGTGAAAAAGTAATCTATTTTCAAGGGGGAAAAACCCACAACCAAGGCACATATGGCAAGCATCGCCAGCTCCAACAGCAGCAAGAGTATCTTTTACTGCTCAACCCACTGCAGAAGCATCCCTGTACAAGCCTTGTGCAGGCAGTTCTACCCCTCTAGCTGCCTCTCAGATAATGGTTTTCAACTTGCAATGCCACTTTGCTCACTCTGTTATTCTGGCAAGATATTTCTTTGAAACCCGAACAACTTTTCCTTTTATTTAATAATCACGTGCATGGTTATAAACACTATTTTAGGGCAATAGTTTTGATTTTCTCAGGTGGGAAAACACCTTTACATCAACCCAGAACACTTAACACCATAAAGAGTCCCTCCTTCACATTGTCACCTTGCTTTCTTAAATATTTAAACTTCTTTACCAGATATGTCTCTTGCCACAATATGAGGCTTTAACAAATGAGAAAATACATGTTTTAAGAAACACACCCTCTCTCCGAGACACATACACAAAGAAAAGCATTGCTGGATAGAAAACAGCTAAAAGGAGTAAAGTCAACAACAACAGTTGAAGTAATCAGTGTTCTCAGATAGGTGTTGTCAAAATAGCAACTATCCGTTCAGCGCTGCCTGAAAATCAAAAGCAGAAAGTAAATGTCCAAAGAACTGTATTGCACCACTTTCACCCTGAGCAAGTAGAGAGTACATCTGGAATAATGTGCTCACAAAATGGTCTTCATCTTCCACAGCCCTCTGGGGCTCTATGGAAAGGGTGTAGGTGGTCCAAAGGGACATAATTACAAATAAAGGAATGAAATTAAGCACAGTAACATTTGCACTGTTTATCAGGACAAATTCCCATGCAGTGAGACATAGCTGACGTGAGGAACAGTGTCCTTAAGGAATCAATGGGAGCCCCATTAAAGGTTACGTTAGATAAAGCAGGCTGTGCTACAACTTGGAAAGAAAAAATTTCCAAATACTCTAATTTCTTCCACAGAGTGAAATGGCAGAGTCTCCACTGGGCAGCAACGTTTCAAAAATGCCTTTAGAACTCTGGCTTGTTTAGGTTACTGCTTGGAGAGCAATGCAGAAGAATTAGATTGTGTTAAAACACCATTATTCAGCAGGCAAGTGTTCTCTTAGCACTTTGGATCAATGTTACCCTCTTGCATTTAGAGTGTAAGCCCTATGATTATTCATTTACATCTGCCCTGCCCTGTCACTCCAGTCTTGGAGGGCTCTGAGGATGCTACTGCAGTGCAAGCAGTTAAAAGCAGGTTGGTTGAGGTGGCAGATTCCCAGTTCATATATGATACTATTTCTCCAGCTCCCTTCTACTTAGGTGTCTAGCCATGGACAAAGAAGTCTAGCTTTAATCATATCCTTCAAAACCACTAGGATTTGCTATAGTGAATAAATATGTGTGTGTGTATATATAAAAATATATATAAACTCCTCAATGTTTCCAATATTTGTATTCAGTCATACTAGCCTGAACTCAGACATGTCCTTCCCACGTAACACATCACTCTCTTGGACATTGCAGACCTGCTTCTGAGGTGGAACTATGACCCATCTCTTAAAAGTGGCAGGACCCATATTGCACATCTTAAATTGCAGGTTTGGGTTTTCTTTTCTTTCCTTCAGGCTGAGGAGGCCTACAGAGTTTGGGAGGCTACAGTTCAATAGGTGAATACAGGATCAGGAGAATAAGGACAGGTACGTGAAGTTACCCACTGAGCTCTCTAGACCCATGTCAAGGAATCTGCATGAAAGCAGCTTGATTTAAAAATAAGCACATAAAAAATGAGACCCTTTCAGTGAAAAGGCTGCTGAAGGCACACCACTTGGGAACAACAGATGAAAGAAAGCTAAATCAGCCTCGTAACTGTTTGCAATGCATTACAGAGAAAGGAAAAACCCTTAATTGTTGCTGTGAGCAAACATCTACACCAGGGCCTGGACATGTTAGAGAGACAGTCCCTGCTATTCAAATGCTGTACAAATCTTCATAATTAACATTATCAGTAGATATCTATTTTCAATACTAAGATTTTAGCAGCACTGCAAAGCAGAGACTGACTCTCCAGTTATTTACAGAGACCAATTTCTGACTTGGGACCAGAAAGATGTCCAGACCAGTGAAATATGGGGGAAGCAACAAAGAAATAGCTTAAAAAAATACTGGTATTGTGCAGCATCACAAACACAGAATAATTGCCATTCTCTCCTATAAAGAGAGGCTTCATCTGTGTCCCACAGGCTGAAAAGGGATGAGTGACCCACGTACCAGTGGGCCCAACTCTCTCACCAGCAAGTGCCAATGCATTTTGCATTAGCACTTCGCACGAGGAGACCCTGAGTCCCAGCACCAACGGGACAAGGGGGGTGTGAAAAACCTCCAGCAGATGCTTTCTCACAGCCTGACAAATAACTTGCCATGAAACCCAAAGAGAGTCATATCATCCAGGACGTAATATCCCATGTTATATTTCAGTCATCGAAGGAGTGAGTTCCTACTGATAGGTTACATCTATTATCCTTAAAACTGCTATTGAAAAGTACTTTTCCTTTGAAACAGAACTTTGCTCCTCATGCAGCCTGATCCCTAAATCTGCATAAAATCTAGCTCGTTCAACTCTCTCTAGAACAACACAGCTCAGCTGGTTTGAAAAACAGAAAAAAAAAAAAGACCTGCTTTCTAAATATTTTCATTCTATGGAGTTTACTTTGCAAAAGTGCCAGATAAGGAGAGGAAAGCAGATAGAAGTGCTTTAAAATACAAATACTTACTTAAAAAAAAAATAAATAAAAGTGAAAGGGTTAACAACATGGAGGTTATTCTATTTCCCAAGGTCAAATCCAAGATGCTGTGAGCAAGCAGCGGTTGGGGACGAGGCTAAAGTAGTAGGTTCCTCTTTAAAGAAATGCAGACCATGTAGCAAAATATAGACTGAAAATTAAAGTGCAAGAAGAGAAAATTGCTTAAATTAGCCTGGGGAAGTCTATCTATCTAAGTCTTGCCTATACTAGGCAGAGCTTGCTGGAAAAGGGAAAACTGCAAAACTACCAGTAAATTGCCACACTGGAAACACAACCTTATATTAGGAAGCAGGAGCCTTTTGGCTGGTATAGCCCAATACAGTTCCTCCAAGCAAGTAAGCCAAGCTGGGGAAAGGATTCAGATGGTGCTGAACCATTTACCCACACCTGCAGCTTGATGGGGAATGGTGCTGGCTTTGCTGGTAACTGTTAAAATCTTAGCATTTAAAACTACGTTTGGCATTCTTGCACGCAAGCCCAGGGAGGCAGCAGCAAGTTTCATAGACTGCTTTTCAAAACAATCCAATGTCCTGGGTGGCAGCATTTATGATTTCTACAAACCTTCCTTACAAAACAAAAAAAAGCGAACAAATTTTTTACTTGAGGTTGAAAAGAAAATTGATTAGCTGCAAAATTTTAAGTGTAAATATCCAGAGGGAGGCAGAGAACCCAAGGGAATGGGGGGAAGGTGGAGGCTGTGGTCTTCTGTCCCTTGGCATGGAAAGATTCGAAGCCTTCTCTAGCCTGCCAGAAGAAGACCTCGGTGCAAAGAACCCTGTTCTCCTGATCCATTCACAGCATCTCAAATACAAATTTTCAGCATGGTTCCAAAGCCCTAAGCACTTCCAAAGTCTCTTTGCCCAGTTGGCTCAGCACCTTCAGAACAACAGGGGACTCTTTCTGCAATCCAGTCTCATGATTTTATGCTTTTTGAACCTCTACTTCCCATCCTTCCCCAAGCCCCATCTCAAAAA
Source organism: Podargus strigoides (assembly GCA_028020825.1). Lineage (NCBI taxonomy): Eukaryota > Metazoa > Chordata > Aves > Caprimulgiformes > Podargidae > Podargus > Podargus strigoides. The sequence goes on along the minus strand of CM051623.1, from coordinate 8,064,591 downwards.
TCTGTTTTTAACTCATTGCAATGGAGCTACAGGAAAGGCTTGTGAAATGCTGGCCTCAAGCACATTTCTTCACCTGATTTTGCAGCTTGTAAATATTACAGTTTTGTTCTACGTGGCCTCTACATTCAAGTTCCTAATAGCAACTACAGACATGTAGGCACTACCATTTTGTGGCCAGTGCAATGCAGATGGCCAGGGATGCTGTATTCATTTCCTCCCAGTATCTGTTTTTGCCAATTCTCATTTTGCTGTTCCCATCAGTGGGGATGCCCAAGATTGCTTAAGAGAATTAGGCATCCATGTCTCTGTTTTAGACTGTTAACGCACACTGCTTGCAATTCATTTGCAAATGTCCAGGCTTAATCTAACAAGAGGAGGGTAATTTTAGCTGATGGCCTCTCTGCCATTTCTAAGTGAAGAAACCCATCACACAAAATAAACCAGGGGGGGTTTCTGATGAAGGAAGTCTCCATTCAGTTGAAATGGTAACTTTTTCCAGGACTATCTTGCTTTTCTACTATCAAACTATGGGCCATTCTGTGTTGCAGATTTCATATTTGTGGCCTGCAACCATAGGAAAATTATCCTTCAAAACTTAATGCAGTAGGACCACAAAATGGGAGTCGGTGTTCAAAACAAAAGGAACAAAACATTTACTCTTTTCCCTAGCTACCATGGCTAAAAAAATAAATAAATAAATATCAACTTTATCTCCTAGAAATGTCACATTTGCTTTGTGTCCTTCAGAATCCATTGATTTCTTCTCTCTTCTTCCCCTGGAGTAATTGCCCCAAATTTTTCTACCCATCCACACTTTCTCTACCAGAAGCTGCAGAAGCATTCGCTATTAGTGTGTGTCAGAGGTGCTAAGCTAAAGTGACAATATCGATGAAATAAATAAATCTGTCTGTACAGCCTCTTCTATCCTTTTTCATTTCTGCTTTTCAGGAGGCAGGGAGCAGAGGAGGGATTTCCACAATGGCATTGTTACAGATTAGTCTGAAGAAAATCCTTGATCCTTTCTGTGTGCTTGGAAGCCTATAGTAATCATATTAATCCAGGGTCCTTATTGCTGGTTAATGGAATTCTTTTAATATTGACCCAAGTTTCTAGTAAATAGATTTGCATTGATCTGGTGATGTATAGAGCTCAAGTAAGTCTATCTATGTGTAAGCAAATTAAAAACCTTAAGCCTATACAGCCAAACTGTATAATCCCATGCTGAAAAATTGATCCTCTGATACTCTCCTGGGGACATTTTTTTCTTTTTAGGTAAAAAGACACCTTCAAGTTCTTTAACAGAAAAAAAAATAAATCACTATAATATTTGAGACAGAGACACAAAACATATTTCACACTCAACAAAATCCAGTTCAAAGCCACCAGACTAAGTCTTTCTAATTATAAACTTCACTTTGTTTTGGGTAACACAGCACTGATAGTTCAGCAGGTGGAATGAATATATAACCATGTTGCTACACCATCACTCGCCCTTGCTTTCCTGCCTGAGCACAGAATTTGATATTTTTGAAGAAAGGTTACGACAGCCTTTCTGGAATGGCAGCTGTCACCAAACTCAACACCAGCCTTACCCAAACCATCCCCTTTTGAAATTAAGTTGGTCTCAGTGTGACTTTTCCATGTCCTGGGACAAATCCATTAAACATATAGATGTCAAAACACTTGATAAACAACATTTTCCTTGTTGAATAAATACAGTGATATTGAAGATGCATCCATGAAATCTGTGGCAATAGTAATATGATCCACAAATCGGTGTGAGAACCAGTCTGTGGCCACCACCACGGGTGTTCATGGCCGCTGAACAGGAAGGACGGGCACAGCAGAGTGAGCAGCAGGAGCTCGGAACAGTGGTTTCCAAAGCCACTGTGCACCAGTGGGGGCTTATCCCATGGCTAGCAAAAACTGTATTCACTTTGCAGTCTCTCTGAGAAGTGAAGGCACCAGTGTGGTCCCTCTTTTCTCTCCCATCATGTCCATTAATTACATTCATTAATTAAGATGGGAATAATCCCACTTCACTGTCAGACTGGGCCAGCAGGTTCAGAAAGCACCTGAGGAGCAGGAAGGCTGACACACAGGTACACCAAAAGAAAAGGGATGGCTTAAACATTATTTCCCTAAGAAATTAGACTAAAATAATCATAAAGCTTAATACAGTTGCTCAGTTGCCAGCTCAGTTTCCCACATGCTTTGACCCTCCAGCACATCTAGCCTAGATGTAATCCCTGCCTGACATATGCCAGGTTACTAGCACAACACCAGAAAACCCACAATCATATCCAAGATGCCCAACTGCACGTAAAGATCAACCTACATTAAGTAGAAAAAAAAACACAGAAGCCTGGCAAAACCCAGCAGTCAGGTTGGCATAATTCCCGCAGCATTTGCAGAGAGGATGGAGGATGAGCAATATCTCAATGCTCACCTTACTGGGTGGGAAGGTTTCAGGTGGATCTGTTCAAGAAAGGGAAGGAAGTGTGATTCTGTCATGTAAAAGGCCACCTTTTTAGAAACCATAATTAGCATCAAACACTGACCAATTACCTTGATAACCTCCCCATTATAAGCATAAAGAACCACATCTTTGCAAATTGAAGCAGGTGTTGGAAGATGTGAAAATCTTCGACTGGAAGATCCGTATCTCCTGTTTCCCCATGTGTAAGCATTTCCATCACTTATCTATAACCAGATTCATTCAAAACACCAAAAATAGCGTATTTTCTGTTACTGTATTGCATGCCACGATCCCTGCGTGTATTTCAGGAAGTGTTTTCACTACTTGCTACTCTGATTTGCACTGCTAAGCTGAGACCCAGGACTGATATCTAACCTCTGCTCTCCTGTGCATGTGACAGCTCTGCTGGAGGAGTTTCAAATGCAAGGTCAGGGGTGGGGGTTTTTTGGTGGGTTTTCCACATGCTTCCGCAAAAGCAGTGTAATACCTCGCTTTCATAATGAAGTTCTACACTTCCTTCCAATGATTTCTCAAACACACACAATTATAAAGTGCTAAAATAATTTTCCTGCGGGTCAGATCCATGAACTTGTTTTAGGGTGACAAGAGTGAAAGCCTCCATACCATCACCAGCCCTAAATAGCTAGCAGAATGAATGCAGCCCATCCTTGCATCAGAGGAAACCCGCTACCTGCCAGCAGCTCAGTGCTGCATTATGGATGTCTTAAAATCAGTGGAAATTTCGTGGGAGAGTAAAGAAAAAATATCAGCATTTAAACCCACTTTTATCACAAAGGCAGTAAATTTCTGTCTGCACATAGCAAAAGAGCCTTGCATCTCATGGTAGGCATTACCTGCTCTATGTTTACCTGGAGGATCTCCAGGGAGTGTAGGACACAAACAACCTCTCTTTCTCCAGGTGCAGGAGTCAAACTGAATAAAAAAGGGGAACAGTATGCCCTGACCCCTCAAGCAAGGTGATGGGCTACCTCAGCTGGCTGTGCAGACCCCTCAGGGCCGGGGCACACTCCTGAGTCCCACCTACCTCAGTCTTCTGCCCCAGCCCCGAGCTGGAAGGTGACCTGCAGGAAATTTAAAAAAAAAAAAAAAAAAAAAAAAAAGCCATTACTGTTTTGTGTCAGCTCAGAAAACCGCAACAGGGCCAGGCAAGGGGGAAAAAAAGGGCTGGAGAGGAAATCAAGGAAATTCACTTTGGCAGAAACTAGCAAAGCCTTTTTCTGAATGTTAACTATCTAATTTAATGAAGTCTAGAGATCAGTAGAGACAATTGTCACTGCCAGCTTTGATGACAATCACAGCTCCAGAATAGGAGCCAGCAAATGCATCTAACATACAAAGGGGAAAACAAAAACAAGGCAAGGATTTGACCCTTTGCTCCCATGATCCTTTAAGAAGAAAGATCACCTTTCAAAACTGCGGGGAAAAAAAGTCTTCCTAGTCGGGACAAGCCAGGAAGAAAAAGGAGAGAGAAATCACAAGGCGAAAGAGTACAGAATTGTAATTTCTCTCTGTCAGTCTGTGGTGCTCTTAGGGCCATCAGCAGGAACCCTTATGGGCTGAAAACCTTTATGTGGGCTGGGAAAATAGAGGAGATTTCTGTATCCACATCAGGGGAGCAGGCGTGCACTTTCCCCTTGCAGGCAACTGTAAACCTGCTGTGCCTTTGTGGCAGTTCCTTACCCTTGGGGACACACTGCTCCTGTGCTGGTGGGATCCCAGCATCCTCAGCTCCATCACTCCCCTCACTGCATCCTTCAGGAGGCACACAGTGAAGGAGGTGTTTTGCATCTCTGCTAATTATATACAAAGTCCAAACCTCTACGCAGTGAGAGTATAGCTAAGTAAATTAATATAACCTGATTTCTTTCCAGCAGGTTTTTCCATAGAGAATTCCAATGGAAATTTTAAGAGTAATTTTGGTCACTGATCAGCAGTCCTCAGACTGGAAATCAATTTTCGTCTCAATTTCATTTTTAAAAAAAAATGTTAAAAATTATTTTATTTTTTTTTTTACTATTATTTATTTTTTTTAGTCTCCCAGAAATTCAGCATGGCCCACTGGCCACACTTCAGCAGCCTCTGCTCTTAGGTCTGTAAGTCCAAATGCTGCCCATCGTGAGGACTTGAAGAGCTTGGGGTTACCCACTGCTTTCCTGTGTGCACCTGATGGTCACCAAAAACACATCTCCCACACAGGTTCCTGTGTTACTGCTGTCTACAAAGAGTAAGGCAGCTTGATGGAAAGGTACCAAGTGCTTTCTGGGTGCTCTGAGCCTGCTGCAGGCATCTGAGCAGGGAGAGAAGGTAGTCCATGACTCCAGTTTTAACGACTATGACTGGAGTGCAGCACTTTGGTGTACATCAGGGCACTCAGCCAGCTTCATCACTAGACAAGATTTCCTCAGAAGCTTAATATAGATTCTCCAAAATAAAACAAAGTTACAAAGGTGGCCAAACAACATTGTTTGGATTATTATGATTTTACTCTCCTTAGTGCTTCCAGTATTTCAGCTCCCTCAGGAGGGTAGCTGGTGATTTCCACTTCTGCCCTGAACATCTGCAGATCTAGAGTTCCCACTCTTACCGTTAAACATAGTTTAAAATATCATTCTGCACAATCTGCTCCCTCCCTAGCCCAGCAACTGAACTCTTCTTTCCTCTCTCATCCTCTTGATACACCCTTCCTTCTCTGAAATTGGGCTCCGGGGAAGCTCTGTGAGGGAAAAGAGCACTTCATCCCTCTCACAAAGATTAGGAACCTCAGGTATGCCCATTTCTTTCTCTACATGACTTTTGCCTTCTCACAGCCTCCTTAAAATAATCGTAACATGAGAAATTCTGATAGTACTAAAAATACCCATAGACTCCATAGTGTTCCACTTACTAAGAGGTTTGCATGGAGTTTCTATTGGGCATGCAAATAGCACACAGAGGGCAATTTGTGACTGGGATTTCCCTGAAGGTATGGCACTTACCTTGGACTCTGTTAGTTTCGGAGGAACTCTGTCACAACGCACAAGCATCCGTCCTCTCTCCTGCGTGCTGAGATACTCATGAGAAATACAAGATCCTAAATTCTTCTTTTTGACTTTCCCTTACTTTCTCCCCTGTCTTTCCATCCAAGCTGTAGACCTGAAACCCAAATCATATGATCTGAAGGTCAGGACCACATGGATGCACATGGAGACCCCATGACTGTACAGTGCAAAATCACCCATTTCCAACTTTCATCCATTGTCTTTGTGTCTCATTAGAGCAGCACTGACAGCAGTCACCAAACTACACCAAGACTCACTGCACATCAAATAGCAATAGACCTTTGCAGACATAATCCTACCTAGGCCAGTCATATATTTTCCACAGGAGCTATACAGGAATGCCCCATGCCTGTCAGTGTTTAAGAGGCATTTGGACAACGCCCTTAGTACCATACTTTAACTTTTTGTCAGCCCTGAAGTTGTAGGGCAGTTGGACTAGAAATCAATGCAGGTCCCTTCCAGCTGAACTATGCTGGTCTATGCTAGTCTGTTCTTCCTACCTTCTCCTTTCCCTAGCAGTACATCCTGAGGAAATCCCTGATGACATTTCTCCACAGCCCTGCACTACGGTGCCAACAGACCGCCATGGAAGTAAAACAGGGTGAGGAGGTGACACTGGTGTGGTGGAAAGGCTGGGCATTTTCAGACCTAGAACGTTTGGATCCATGCCCAAAGCACAGCCAAGCAAACAGCTCTTTCATTGCTGCTATTGCCATCACATCCCCCTTTCCCACTGAACCCAAGCCGCACAGTTCACTGTGTTTACACGGCATACAAAATGCGCTTCAGCCACGGAGTAAAACTTCCATGGCTCATCTGTTGCTTTCACCTTTTGGAGAAGAGAAGGGACCTATAAGGATCTCCAGTGTAGTCTGACCACTTCAGGGCTGGCCAAAAGTTAAAGCATGGTATTAAGGGCATTGTCCAAATGCATTTTCAACACCGACAGGCACGGGGCATCAACCAACTCTCCAGGAAGCCTGGCACAGGGTTTGGCCACCCTCTCAGTAAAGAAATGTTTTCTCATGCCAAGTCCAAACCTCCCCTGATGGATGCAGCTTTGAGCCATTCCCATGTGTCCTGGCACTGGGTCCCAGGGAGAAGAGATCAGCACCTCCCTCTCCACTTCTCCTCCTCAGGAAGCTGCAGAGAGCGATGAGGTCGCCCCTCAGCCCCCTTCTCTCCACACTAGGCAAACCCCATGTCCTCAGAGGACCAGCCTGCCAGCCCCTGCACCAGCTTCTGTGCCCACCTCAGGATGCATTCAAGTACCTTCCATTCAAGCATCCTTTTTAAGTTGTGGGGCCCAGAACTGCACACAGCACTCAAGGTGAGGCTGCACCAGTGCTAAATACAGTGGGATAATCACCCCTTTGGACTGGCTGGTGATGCTGTGTTTGTACCCCAGGATGTGGTTTTCCCTCTTGGCTGCCAGGGCACACTGCTGACTCCTGTTGAGCTCCTGTCAACCAGCACCCCCAGGTCCCTTTCCGCAGGACATTTCTCTAGCCACTCCTCTCCCAATTTATACTTGTGCCTGGCACTACTCCGTTCCAGGTGCAGAATTTGACATTTATTCATATTCAGTTTCATGCCATTGATGATTGCCCAATGCTCCAATCTCTCTAGAACCCTCTTCAAGGCCTCTTGTCCCTCAAGAGAGTCAACAGCACCTCCCAGTTTGGTACCATCACCAGACTTGCTAATGGTGCATTTAACTTAAATGTATTTGTTAATGATTAGGATGCTAAACAGAACTGGCCCTATAATTGAGCCCTAAGAAGCACTGCTGGTGCCTGGTCACCAGCCATACATAGCCCCATTTACTACAATACCTTGCGCTCTGCCTTTCAGTCAGTTCTTCACCCAGCACACAGCCTACTTGCTCATCTTGCAGTTGGACAGCTTGTCCAGAGGGATTCTGTGAAGGACGGTATCAAAAGCGTTATCAAAATCCAGAAAAACTACATCCACCACCTTCCCTGTATCCACTGGGCAGGTGACCTTATCATAGAAGGATATATACCCATCTACAAGAAGGGCTGGAAGGAGGGTCCGGGGAATAACAGGTCTGTCAGCCTCACCTTGGTACAATTTCTTTGCCCACAAATGGAAAACCACTGTTTCCACACTCAGAGAAGTCCTCTGACTCAGGGAACCAGGCAGCCTGTGGTCTATAGGTATTATTAAAGAATGAGGAAAAAAAGCATCGAATGTCTCTGGTTTTTAGTTCATCTCTGTTTGTCAGGTAGCCATCTTCAACAAGTATTGTGGCTGGGCAATCAATAGTAGGCACCCACAACAATATCTGCTTTGTCTTCCATCTTCCTAATCCTCACCAGAAGCTCTCAACCACATCACCCCTAACCGTAAGGACTGTACAGACAAATGTCTCCCTTACATCTAGTGCAACTCCTCCACCTCCCCTGCCTGGCCTAGCCCTTCTGAACAGCCTACAGCCATCCCATTTGCCTATCTCACTTTTGGGGAAGATGTTCAGATGTTCTAAAACCCTGGCAAATCTGCTTTTCCTTTAGGATTTAGTATTTTTAGTACTGAAAGAGTAAGGAAAGTACAGTTCTTGCAATTTTGTATGTTTGTGCCAAAATTGACGTGTATGTTCAGACTATGTAAATAAGGGCATTTATACCATATACATTCACCTCTGGTGATGCCAGAGGTAAAAGAAAGTGGTTTGGTTCCCTCTGCATGAACTTTGTTGAGACAGAGAGAGCATGCTGTTTATTGTGAGGTCACCTTCTTGAAAAAAGTCCTGAATTGTTTTGTGTTCTTTACTATATTAGCCTTGTACTTCAGCAGCTCTTTTCCTCCTTTGGCATAGGAAAACACACGTTTCCATGACATGTCCTTGCAGAACCCAAGTCTGCGTGAAGGAAAAATTAAAGTTTTACCTCTTTCCTCTTAGGAATGAGGCTTCTCTCTCAGGTCTTGGATCCCTCGGGTTTGTTGTCCTGATGCATGCATGTTTCTCTAACTTTGGTCATGAGAGCACAGAACTCAACATTGTCCCTCGCTGGAGTGTGGAAACCTTCCTGGCAAGCAGGGGTATTGTTCTTAACAAAATGCAGCTTTCCCTATCACTAAGTTGCTCTATGCCAGTCCCCTCTCAAAGGGTTTTCTTTTTTCTGGGCACACTATCTGTCCTGTCCTGTGTGCAGGGGTGTGTAGGACCATATGCAGTATTTCCTGTGGGCTGCACTGACGCTTTGCCCAGGGCTATTGCTTTTCCCTCCTCTGCTGGAAATGAATCACCTGATGCAATCCTAAGCTATATTTCCCCTATATTTTCCCTTTTCACAGACTATCACATGAGTATCCATAAGTAATCCTGTCATTAATTGTCACTATTATTTGTCCTCTACATCATACTTCAAGAGAGTTTCCAGCCACCAGGAGAGCCAAATTCTGGAACAGACTCAAGTCCTATGACAGAGTGGGAAGCAAAAGTCCTAACTAACTTTAAAACTCAGTCTGATAAATGAAGAGGAATATATGATGTGACTGCCTGAAATATCAAGAGTCTGGACCTCATGATCCATGAGGACCTTCCCTATCCTGAGTCCAGAATTACTAAATATAATATAGAGTCACTAAAAATATCTAGCTAATCACTCTTATGCCAATAACATTTTAGGTGGAATTCTCAAGAGCAAGAATGAGCTGAGTACCTGAGTCCCTTCAGTCCCAACAGGAATCCCAGATGCTTTTTCATTATGCTTATTTCTGTTTCCAGTGGTGGTTACAGAACTATATTCACATAGAAAGTTCTCGTTTCCTAGTATTAATATGCTAAATGACCATGACAGAAAGTTGCAGGACAAAGGGAGTATCCACGTTTTAAACACACAGAAATGAAAAACAAAGGAGAGGTTAGAAATTCTGTGCAGTTGCAAAAGCCAGAAACTGATGTCACCTCTCCCAGTCCTCCCTGCAACACCTAATTTGTATGAACATCTCTCTCTTCCTGTGTTGTGCATTTACTATTGAGTGAGTCAGAGGAGGCTGAATCAGGAAACACATTTCCCATTTAGATCTGAAACCTCTTGGCTCCACAGTAGTCAATCTCTGTTGCATAAAGCAGACACCAAAAACAAGAACAGTCCTGAGTAAGTTGTCTCCTGTATTCCCATGTTTCCTGCTGTTCCTCAGTTGTCTCATTATTCCATTAGAATAGCATGGATATGACAGTGAAAGTCTCATTTAGGATAACGTTTTCTAAAAAGCCTACTTAAGTGCTCAAATCTTATTTTTAGAAGTAAGATATATACACTACTAGCTCCAGTAAGGAACCAAGATATCAGAAACATTATAAATAGCAAAAATGCAATACAAAACCACAACGAAACCCTCCCCTCCCCATACAGCCCCTACTTGCCTTTCCTGGGCACTTGGGTTGATTTTCAGGTTCCCCGGGTTCATGTATCCATACTGAAGCACCATAATATTGGCTTGGTGTCCAATGTGTGCCTACACTCAGCTGGGCTTCAGAAATTAGGTATTTGACCCTCAGGGCTCCAAGGAGGGGAGGAGCGAGATGCCCAGGTCACACCTATATACACCAGCAATATGAGGCTCTCCAAGAAATAAAGAAGTCCCATGGTGTTTTGCCAATCACTAGGCCTAGTACAAAGGATACAGCCAGCAGAAAAACAATCCAGTAAGTAGATTCTATTGCACGTAGAGGAGTCAGTATATAGGGGATCGCTGGGGGTACAAACAAGTCAGATCACAAATAATAGACATCAACCCCAGCGACCCCAAGAATGACATAGCATGACCCGTAATAGATGGAATAAACAAAGACACAAGGTATCCCATAGAAAAAATGGGAGACAACCAAGTCAATAGGGTGATCACATACGATAGAAGTAGCCCCATGTTGCTTCCCCACAAAGCCCACTTTTGTAAGTGCCAGACCTGACTGGGGCCCAGTTGCAGGGAGAGCCAGGAGGTCCTTCCTCAACAGGGAAACTCTGCAAAGTGCATCCACCTCACAGACAGACACTGCACCCTTCCTGCAAGTGGTCCCAGCTTTTATGCCCAAAGCAGGACACCTGGCACTCATATGCCCAAAGCAGGACACCTGGGGCTTGTTCACCCAAGGGCTTTCCCTGCAAGGCCGGCTGCACCTTGGAGGAAAGCCAAAAGGCAAACTCATCCCCTCCTTTTGAAGGACCATGGGAACCACCCACATGTCAACCTTAATTCAGGGCTCGGGGGTCAGACCCCAGCACTTCACATGGCAGCCTAGGGATGGCAACTCAAGAACATAGTAAAGATATTATAGACCTAAGCCCAAATCCCTCCTCTGACTAAGAGGATCCTGTGCTCCCCACAGCACACCTCACCCCAGAGATCCCTGGTTACCCTAAAAGAGGACATTTTCTTGCTTCAGATGTTCATATGCTTAATAAAAAATCCGAATTCTTTAACAGGAAACTGCAAGAGCAAGACTTGGCAGGCTAGCCCCTGCTGTAAGGATAGTCTATGTATTATCCAGCAAGTGTTTCACATAAAGAGTTCAGCACAGTGCTTATATTTCTTTCTGCATAAGATCCTAAGTTACTTCTGAAAATAGAACTTGGATGTTTTTGACAATTCTTTTTTTTTTATCTATCTAATATATTCTTTAATTCTTTACCTCCATAATTTATTGTGGCAGTGAGTTCCGCAGATTAACTATGTGTGACATAAAAGGGCATTTTCTTTACTAGTTTTAAATTTATTGCCTTTTAATTGAATTACATATCCTCCTACGCCTCTTTCACAAGACAGCATAAATAAGAGCACCTGCTGACCTTCTTTGTGCCATACATTATTTTGTATACCTCTATCATGTCGCTTCTTATTAGACTTTACTAAACTAAATAGCTGTAATCTTTTTAATCCCTCCTGTTATGGGATATTCTCCATTCTCTAGTCATTTACTTTGCCCTTTCTGAAAAGTTCTTGGGTATTCAGGTCTTTCTAGGTATTCATTTAAATGTAGCATATAACTTACAATAATTTATTCTTTAGAGAGTCTTGCATTGTTTAGACAACTAGGTTCATTCTATTATCTGTCCTTTCCATACTGGTGCAGATTTACCAGGAAAACAGTGCCTCTGGGAATGATCTTGGTTGGTAGCAATATTTGCAAACAAGAGAGACCAAGCTTGGCCCCAAATAAATTATGTATTTAGGGCAACACTTCGGGGTGTACTCCACCTTGGGCCTGGTTTTACATTTGCAACTACTTTGAAACTGTAGTCAAATCCACCCCACACACACCCCTCCATCACTGATGCCCAGAGTGTGCTTCAGGTGACCTTACAAGACCTTCCTGTAGCACTTTGTGCCAACTTTCTTCTCAACGACTGCAGGTTGGTGACTTCATTTCCTCTTCATGGAGGTGGGCCCCAGTCAGCAGCTCATGATGGGGAGTCCCAGCACTCAGCACAAGCGGCTCACTGAGCACTCCCAGCTCAGGCTCCCAGTGTTGATGGAAACTAGAAGAGATAATCTCCAGTTGCAGTATCTCTGAGTTATCACATTTGCTGAACAGATAGAAATTCATGCAAGTATTGAATGCTCAGTGCAGTTTCAGTGCCAAAATGCAATGTACAGTTCAGGAGTTTGAGAGTCGTCAGAGCTCTCTCACCTCTCCCAAATCTTCTGGGGTTCACAGCCTCTTTTTCAGCAAGTAGGCAAGATAGGTGAGCTCAGGTGGGTTGCTAGCCCTAACATGGGATAATTTCTACCATCAGCATGCCGTAGCACAAAACCAAGGTGTTCTTCCAATGTAACTCAACTGTGGCTTAGGAAGAATTATCTCCAAGTATTATAGCTCCTTGTCTGCATTTCGATAGCATCTGTTCTGCACCTCAAAAAAGTCTTTCTGCCACTATCACATTTGTTTTAGGTTTCATATTGTATTCTTGAACACCATAATTCAAACATTATAATCCCCTTGTCCGATTGACTGACAAAGGCAATTTCCCTCTGTCTTCTTCCTTAAACCTCTCTAACAGGGACCTGTCTACTCAGGGCCTGGCAGCTGTGCCACTCCAGGGCACCTGAGCTGCTGAGCCCAGAGAAGGACACAGTATCCCACTGGATATTGAAGTTTTAATAACAGTGAGCAGCTACAATACCAGTTCATCCCACATCAACAGCTTCTGGGCTGCAGGTGCCAAGAAGAAAAGGAGTCAGAACTCTACCGTTCTTTTTTTTCTTAAATAGTAAGACATCCTTTTTACACACATACAGAAAGCTGAAACTCTCAGTTCACTCCAGTTTCCTAAACCCAGGCACCTAGTACCACTGGAGATGTCATAGGTAGTGGCAAAACCAGCAGCAGATTGGGAGATACAACATGGAAACTATGAGAGACCTTCATCCTTTTGATCAGTACCTTGATACCAAGTGCTGCAGCCCAGGGCATCTCGAATTGGAATTCTTAGGCATTTGGGCTGAGCTTTTCTCTGAAACTTTAGTCCCATATCAAGCACCAAAAAAATATCTTTTGTGCAAAGTGGCTGACTATTCACAGTTCAGTCATCTTCAGAGCCAGCATGTTTAAGAGCATCTAATCCCAACAATTGCTTTCTGAACAACACACCCCCTGAAAGGGGAAAAGAAAGCCCTAGCACAATCTCATTTAGGTGGTGTTTCTAAAGCAACAGCACGCCCAAAATTGTGTAGGAAAACAGAGCCATCTACAGGGGAAACCATTCTGGTTTGGCAAACCATTCTAATGATTCTATGAAAAGGATCCGATGAAGCAACACATGACCCTGTGCAACCAGCAGAAGGACAGGGCCAGCCAAACCTCATGTTACCAGCAGAATGATGAAGGTTACACAAATATATAATGGAAGTTTCTTTTGAATCAGGTTTAAAGTCTCTCAGACTCTTTTCTTTTACAGTTTTAGCAAACCATTTCCGTAAGCATTCAACTAAAGCAACAACTAACTTTTGTTTTCCCAATCACTACCTCCTGACGTTAGAGTTACTAGTAATTGCTGGAAGCCACTTTTACTGTTACACACACCCAGGAGACAGACTCCATCTGAGGCTGTGGTTCCACCCCACCTGTTCACACCCAGGTCCTTTCCATCAGCCGTCTTCCCCTCAGTTACCTAGGTATGCCCGTGCCACATCAGAGACGTGCCAGCTGTACCTAATATACTCAGCTACATGAGATGTAAAACAACTCATCTTGCCTGCTGTTCAATGGAAGTACTCTTTTTTTGGTATTTAACAGTGTATATTCAGTTCCATGCTGGTGACTGTAACAGCCAGTAAATAAAAATTTGCAGGCTCACCAATGGCACAAGGAATGACTCCTAATCACCTTTTTGCCTCCATGGAAAAAAACCTCAGGGCTGCAGTCTCCTTAATTCATTTTCCTATTGTTTCACTGTCCCACCACATGTCTTCAACAGAGAAGACATTAAAAGAGAGAGAAAGAAAAGAAGAGCTGGTTGAAAAAAGTGACTGTTTGGACCAGGGTATCTGGAAATCTCAAGAAACTGTACCGGGGCAGCTGCTTAAAATGCCATGTTAAGAAATATAAGATATAAGGTCTTGAGTGTCAGGGGCTGCTACAACTTAGGGAAACAGCTCTAAGAGTTTCCCCATGGCCAGATGATAAAGGATGTTTTGTTACGTTAACACAGGGGCCTCCATACTTAGCTGGATTAAGCCAATTAAAATGGCACGAAATCAATCTTTCTTTAAATACTTAAAAGCAGAGCAAAAATTAGGTTGAGCAAACCCTCCCAAATTGATTTCCATTTCTGTAATGACTGATTTATGTGATATATAAAGTTCAGTTTCATATCTAGCTGGACTTCTAAATGTTTGTATGTTCTTACTTATTCAATCATATTCTCTTGTAGGATTATTATTTTAAACTCATCCAGACTTGAGCTTTTTGAGTTATTATAAAAAAATTCCATAGACTTACCTCTGGCTGAATTTAATAATAGTTTTAATTCAATTAAATCTAATTGAATTACATTAAATGCATCCTGCAATTTTATATGTACTGACTGAGCTGTACAGTCAATGGAACAAAGTCATCAGTGTAACAGTATAGCTTTGAGCCTTAATATTATTGATATAGGTCATAATATAGGAAACTAGGACTTTTGTGGGTAGGAAAGATTTCCCTTGGCCTAGATAGTCTCAAGTTCTGTGTCAAAAAGAACAATGGTTGTGCCTTGTACTTTATAGCTTCCATCTGGTTCAGATATCACACACAGAGATACCGAACAATGACCCCTCACGAGATGGCTGTTGACTTCAGTGGGAGCTGGATGGCATGGGAGGGTTAGAAAGGAGGATCATGTATATGGGTTGTCTGGAGTCTTGCTAGCACAGGACAACTCGAGTCCACCACTCTTCTTGGCCAATTACATCTGTAGGCAAAAACTAGAGAAAGATATTTTGAACCCTTTTTGAAAGAATTTTGCTGCTCGCTCTTCTGTTTTAACAACAAGTTTAAATGAAAAACACATGGCAATCAATTAAATGTGGACTGTAAGCTCCCCCAGACAAGGGCTTCTCTTTTTGTGTATACATACAGGGTGAGATATGTTGCTGTTAATTTTAACTATCTAGGAGTTGCTTCTAGTCTAAAACAGTTGTCCAGGCTTCCGCTGAACTCTTCACAGAGAGTCTGTCTAGGCAATCCACCCCATCTGTCTTTGATGACATATATTTTAGGACTATGGAAAAGTTTTGCACTGACTCATATTTATACATTGCCTCATACGAGCAAAAATGCTGTTTTAACCCCACTTCCTTGCCTGGCCACCCATCCAGCCCCCGTCACTCATAGCCTCAGGAGTAGGAGGGGAGGGGACCTCCTCTGTCAGGATGGAACTTTTGCGTTCTTGATACTACTCTGCTTTGTTAAAATCAGTCTGTCTGGGGAAAGAGAGCCTCTGGGAGGCCCAAAAAAGGGACTGAGTTGTGGAGGTGGAGCACTGTCCCCCAGGGGCTGACACCACCAGAGGCATGAGGTATGCAAGCAAGGAAGGTGCAGGCAGTAGAAGTCAAACAAGTATCTCTAAAAGGGGAGATGGACATGGAAAGGAAGGAGAGATCTCTAGAACTTGATCTTCAGACAGGTTGTGCAATTCTTCCTCCAGCACGTCTGCAGCCATTCTCCACTCCATGTTGCCTGGGAATTCAATGAGTGCTCTTTCTACTCCATCATTCAAGTCACTAGTGAAAATACCAAACACCATCAGGCACAGGGCAGAGCCCTCTGATATGGATCCCCAGCTCAGCGGCGACTCACTGACAACCATACAGTTTCTGACCAGCTGCATACCTAAAGCGTTAGATCTCCTCTTCAAGGTACATCAAAATAGTCTGGAATAGGTATTTTGTTGAAATGTGGTGCAAAATCAGATCTTACAGACAGCCACAGCTAAAACAAAGGTACTTGAGAGGTAAAGTTTAGCAAATGGGATCATTGCTAAGATTTTTATGCACGCATTCATGCCCTTTTTGTGCCTGTTCTTGATAAAAGTGAGCAGCAGCTATTTTAACCACTGCAAGAGCGCTTCATGCCCAGAAATCTCCACTGGAAAAAAAAGTCAGTTGACTTCCAAAGGCACAAATGTGTGAAAGAGGTCAAGAAAGCAATATTAAATACCAACAGCTGTTTCACTCAGTATCCTGAACTTGGTTAAAACTTTCAACTTCCCTTGACTGTTACTTTTTTCCTAAAGGCATAAGCATAAATCTAACTTATGTTTCCATTTTTCATAGGATGCCATGTAATTTTCAGCTCATTGTAAAATATTTCTTCAGGGACAAACTCACAGCAGACAGGCTTGATCCTTGCCTCTGATTTTCTGTAAAAAGAACACGTAACTCCAGGTAATGGGAAGACAGAGCAAGTACCTGCTTAATCAGCTAACTTAAATAACAAAGAAGAAAAACATAAAACTGGAGGTTAGTTGCATGGTAGGCACGCTGTCTTTATAAGAACATATGCGTACATTTGGGATAAGTACAGGGAAAGGGGCTTCTCTAAAAGTTATTTACTTTCTAGTAATGGATAGAGAGGGAAGAAGTAATCTAAGGGATTATCTGCACCAGATAAAAGTGCTTGGATAAACTCCCATGCCTATTAACAGCTCATCTCCAAGAAAACATAGTGGAGCCCATGGACAGGGCAAAAATGTATGTTTACCTCATATAAAATTTTCTCCCAGGCTCTTTCAGTATGAGGAGTAGATGAGGAAATCTGTGGGGAAGAAGTCTGTGGGGTTGCCTCTCTCCCATCCTAAACCACCATCCTTCCTTCTCCCTGAGCTCAGCAAGCCCATGTAATGTTCTCCCTGTCCGCGCTTTGCTTTGTGTAAAAGCTGGGGTGGGGGGTGAAACTGGCTCTCAACGCACTCAGGGAAGGTTGTCAGTGGTGGGGGAAGCAACAGGGAGACAACCTTTTCTGCCTCTCCACGACTGGCTCTCTGGGTGAGTCTCAGTTTTTCCAAAATGCCAGACAAGCTCTTCAGTCAAGCACACAAATCTCACCTTCACTGCTAAGCTAACATTGTAGAGGTATCTCCGTTGCAGCCTGAGCTCATGGCTGGCTCCACACACGCTGACTGCAAGCGTGATGCAAGCTGAGCAGAACTGCTACCGATCCTCACTGGCCATCTGTGGAGGCAAGAGAAGAACAGAAGTTCTAACAGGCATGAAAGTGGGGTTTTCCATGAGTTCTCTCAACTGGATTCCCCTGTTCCGAGCATGCTAACACAAAATAGCACAGTAAGAAGGTACTTACCTTACCACACCAGTCACTGTGCTGAGTGGGCATCAATGAAGTCAAGAAACATAGGGAAAAATGCTGATAGCTAAACATACTTAAAAGGACAGAAACTCAGCTGAGATAAATCAGTGCAGCTTTGACAGAGTATGTGGGTCTGGCCATAGCAGTTTACATTCTCAGTGCTACAGCTCAAGCAGACTTTGGGATGGGGAGATGCACTACCCACCACCTTATCCCACTTCCAAGCTGGGCAAGCTACAATAATCCAGTACTTGACTATTTCACACTCGAGTAGTATCTGCCAGCCAGGACAGGAGTTTCTCATTTCGTTTTAGGGTTGATTTATGTTACTTTTATAGCAGGTTTACAGAACAAGCTTTCCTTTCGTTGATTTTGGTTTTGTATGTGTGTGTGTGTGTCTTGAATAAAGAACTCTCACTTCAGGCAAAATGGGAGAATTAGTCTCCTATTCATGTCAAATGGGTCTCTGCAAGAGCCCCAAACATCACCTCTGTAACTATGTTATAGTAGTTCCTAGGAGTAAAGGGAAACAACACTACTGTCTATGTATGCAAGCAATAATTCTTGATCTGTTTGGTCTGGTCTCTGATCAATTTCCTGAAATTTTGTTTGGTGTGATGAGTAGAGGTCACCTGTACGCTAAGGGTCCTTGATAGAGATCTATCAAAAGTCCCATTTTTATTCACAGACTTAAGGTTTCTGCCCAGGTACAAGAAACAAGATAAACAATTCCAGGGCAAGTGCAAATCATGGACTTCAATGATCTATGAACACGTGTGATTCTTAAACACTAGACTACATAGAATTAGTTGTATTGTTCTCTAAGGAAAGCATACAAGTTTGAGGAGCTCCCTGAAGCAACTCAAGTTTTATGTGTTTGTCTCCAGTGGATATAGTCTTAATTTATACAGAAAGCCATGCTATTCATTGGTCAGACATGTAAATCATATTTAGATCAGACTACACAACTAGATAAACTCAAATCACAGTAGATACATTCAAATCACAGCACCACTTTTGTCAGCTGAGGCTTCAGGCTGGAGCTTCTATTATTTTCATGGTCTGCTTCTCAGAGTTTATTGTAACCTCAACATTTCCAGAGAGCATCAAGGAAAAAAATACTATATTTCTAGCCAGTTACTCGATTGCCAGTATACTAAGACTTTATATTGATTTTCTGTCCTCAGCTGCTAATGTGGTGCACTTCTCTCTAGTTTTCTCCTCACAGGTCACTAAGATTTATGGCTGACCTGAAGGAGATGAAACCAGAAGGCAAGCTGCTGAATCACCACTCCTGGAAGCCACCTGCTGCTGACCGACACTAGGTCACACACACATCCTGAATGCTTCAGGCCACCCCAAAAGCTCTACTGGACGTTTTGGTCCTCATGTGGAAGAGTTTAGTTTATTCTTGCCGTATTTACTGGCTGGCTAATTCACTTCCTCCCCATTCTAACCAACTTTTAGCTTAGCTGTTAGATAAAACAGTGCATCTGAAGAAACGATCTGCTTTAGAAAAGGCAAGGTCTTCACGAAGACATAGTTTAGCAAGATGTCTCCAAACTGGGTTATCATTAGTCCTTCATTACGCTTTCCTAGAAGGAAAAGGCCCCAGTACATTTTAAGGAGTTTTCATAAAATACTTCTAAAATAAACCAACATTGGATTGGGTGAATGAGGAAGGAATGATAAAACCTGTAGCTGCAATCTAGAGAGGAAGGGAATATAAGAGATGCAAAAGAAAAGAAGGACTGAGGTTAGAATCCTCATCTGAGACACAGAGAGGGCTTGGGATGAAGTGCAGTTTCCTGGCCTATAGACAGTTGAAGATTAGGGTTCCTAGTGAGTAAACTAGCAGCAACAGTGCTAGAATGTCTGCAAAAGTACCTCAAAAAAAATAATTAAGGGCTCATACTCAGAGTCTTCTTTGTCTCAGCAAACTAGGGTCCTGGCTTGTGAATCAGCCTAGGATCCGGGTTTGGGCTGGCAGAAAGTTCATGTCTACAGCTGGCGTGGGGCTGGAAAGGGGTTGCCAAAGGAAATTGAAGGCTGCAAAATGAATTGTCCCCCGAGAAAGACACTTCACACAATTTTACTACTAAGATCCAGAATATTATTTCTGGTAAGATTTTAGACAATCCATAGCAACAGGACTCAATATTTTAATGCCTTCATTTTCTTTGCCCAGCCTCAGTCTTTCTTGTAGAGAATTGCTCCCAGAATTTCTCTCCAGATTTCTAACCTTGAACTATGGAAATAACTTGTCTTGGAAATCAATAAGAAGATATAACGGTTTAATCCTCATGTGTACTGAAAAAAAAAAGTCCATCACAGATTACTAAACACACAGAAACATTAGTCAACTTAAAAAAAAACCCCAACTCTCCAAAAAATGAGCTGAAAACAGCTGGAAGCTAGGAGAGCATATGGAATAAGTGTCAATTTTTCATACTAAAAGTCATGTCCAGATGAAAGTATGGAAATGGGTCCCCTGATTGCCAGAACACTCCCCACCTCGTTCTCTTCTCCTGTGCTGTGATGGCCAGGGCAGGAGCAGGTTGGACAGAAAGTCCTGTGACTTGGTGGGGCCACAGAAGTAAGTAGAATGTATGGGGAGGAATACAGCTGAACCTCAATAAAGTTTTGAGGGAACTGGAAAAGAGACTGCCACCTGGTGACCTTGAACTACAGACACACATGGGTATATCTCTTGCCACATGAACTGGGAGCCCCATTACTGTGCCATGGGCAAACCAGTGGGCATAATATGCCTTATGGTCACCCTTTGGACAAGACCCAGGGTGGGATGCACTCTCTGCTCTTCTCCCCTTTGGGGTACGCCCTACGCTCAAGGAGGAGGCAACTAAAGTGCTACACCCACCTTCCTCTTGGGGTACTTCAACTTAAAGGAGCCTCCAGACCCCAAGTGTTCCATATGAGCCGTGTCTCCAGCTAGGATGTCTCTGCAGCCTCAGATCACTGCAGCCTGCTCCATCCCACCCAGACCAGGTTCTCCTGCAGCATCCCCAGCACCACAATGGCAAAATGAGCAGGGGGAAGCCTTTGAGCTCCTGCCTGGCAGTACTACCCCCCTGTCCTCTGCCAGCAGCCTGTCTTTGCCATGCTCTGGTAGCCAAGGGAAAGAAACAGGGAGACTGCAAGCGAAGCACCTTTAAAGTTTTACCTAAAGAGAAGCATAGGCAATGAACCTATGCTGGTTCTGTGCAGACATTTTGAACCTATTACGGCTGAACGGGTCCTAAATGTCCCCAAACATGTTCCTATTATCCCTAATTAAATTAGCTTATTGAGATCATCAATGAAAAAACATTATACAATTAAAACATTTGCACTCAATCAATTTTAATTGTATTCACTACAATTGCCTGCGCCAAACCCAGATGCCTTCTAGCCCCAGATAAGTGAAGGGAAAGCGATTTTTAAAACCCTCATTTACTCAAGCTTGATCTGATCTTGTAGTGCCACAGTCAGGTTTGGGTTGGTTGGTTTTTTTTTTTCCCCTGGGACAACCCAGCAGCTGCCACCCCCCGGTCCCCGGTCCGGAGCAGCGGTGGGACCCGGAGGTGGCTGCGAGGATGCGGTGGGCAGCGCTGGAGCCTCCGCCTGTCTGTTAGCACCACCTAGTGCTGTCGGCGGCAAAATGTCAGCAACCGGCAGGAAAAGGCCACCCTCCCACGCCTTAAGCTCCCTGAGGAGTTAGACAGCTGATGCCAAAAGGCTCCCGAGGGCGCAGCAGGACCTGGGTACCAAAATGGCACATCTGAGACCCACCTTCACCTTCCTGGAGAGTCTCTCCCTAGTTTTCTCACACTGCTTGGGCTGAGGTCATTGATCAAAGGTGGCTTCAGAGCCTGCCAGAAACAACAGGTAAAACATCCATCAGCTTTAACCTCCATCACTGAGATTTAAACCAGCCTGCTTGCCTCACACTTCCCTTGGGCTTAAAGCATCAAGGCACATAGTAACTCACTCTTCTGCCCAAAACCTCTGGGGGAAGAGCAATTTGGCTTCCCCCACACCTATTCTCAGCCACAACAAAATACAATGATGCCTTGCAAGTTTTTCCTCTGCCCTGTTCCAGCCCACATCTCCCAGATGAGGCTCTGGGCAGGAAAAGCCCAGGCCAGGGATTCCTTGCAGACCACCACCAGTTGGGAGGTGGTAGTGAGGTGTCTGGTTTTCATCCAGTGCTTGTTTAACCTAAAGAGTCCTCAGCAGTCAGCACAGACCAGGATTAAGTCTCTTACCAGCAGGTCATGGTCCTGCTTTCCCTCCAGTTCAGTGGGTGTGGTGTGCTCTTCTGCTAATAAAAAGTAGGGGATGACTGACCCTAGAAGCCTTAAACTGCATATTCTGACCCTCTCCTGACACATGGGTGGGCAGAAAAGGTAAATAAAGCACTTTGGAGGTACGCCAGTAGGCTGGAGCTTTATCACCAACCAGGTTGGTCAGCAAGGCTAGAAGAAAGGATCACACCCAACGCACAGGTACTTACTCGCAGGAGGCCACCCCAGGCTGGGAATCCCAGCTGGAAAGCAGACCTCCCCGCAGCCCTCAGCCAGGAAGCTCTGATCCCCAGCTTTCTGGGTGAATGCTTTCACTACTGGCTTGAATACAAACAAGTGGGAGACCAGATTCTCCAGTGTTTACATCTTGAACAGTTAACCAAGAGCAGCCTACCCAGTTTACGTGTGCATGTGACAGTAAAATACTTCATTCACATGGTCTGTTCAGGTTTAGGTTTTTTCTACCTCTCAGGCTGATGTGCATTTCCACATATGCAGAAACAATTTTCACGTTATCTGTGAAATTCTTGATTAAAACCTGAGGCTCTTACAGATTTCCAGTATCTTCAAATCAGAGGAGAAGCTGGCAGGATTCTGCATGCAGAGGTGTTTGAGTCCTTTTTCTTACCTCAGTGACTAAGCAGAGCTTTGCTGAAAGCCAAAGCTGTGGTAGGACATGGGAATTCTGGCTCATGTGGTCATATAATATTTGCCAGGCTGGCTCTGAATCTGAGATCTCTGTGCCAGTTTTGTATTAACATCCAGCCTCCCTCTCTCTTTAAATAGGAACGCTAATTACTCTGTTCTCCCACTTGTGGTTGAAGATTTCCAACCTCCTTTGCTCCCGTCTCCAAATCTTCCCCATCAAGCTGATTGCTGTAGGAATAGCAGTAATTGATAGCAGGTGTTTTGGATGTGTTTACTGCTCTGTGGCACCACTCACCTCATATATTGCCACATCATTCTCTCTTCCAACATCATGAACTTATGCTCACTGATCCTGAACGGCCGTACAAGAAGATTGATTTAGAGGTGGATTAGTTTGCAAGTATTCACCGCTCCTCTTAATAATCGAAGAAACTCAATAGATGTGAGCACTGAGGAAGCCAATACTAATACAATTTTTTTTTTGCTAGGGTTCAGAGCAAGGTTTTTCTTTCCTTTCTATGAATTTCAAGGATTATAGTGTTTCAATTTCTAATTCTTTTCCCATCCTCTCAACAAAATTCTACATATTGCAAAAGAAAACAATAGCCCAAATGTACTAAGATGTAGATTGTCGAAATTACTCCATAATGTATAAACTGTCTTGCTGCTCAGCCTGCTCTGTGCTGTATACCCTTATGCTTATGGAAAAATAAAGCATACTGCAACAAAAGAGCGAGAACTTCCAGGAAGCACATCGTGCCAGAATTCAAGTTGGATAGACATGAAGCAGAAGGAGTCTGCAGAGAGAAATCACGTCTGCAACAGTTCTCCAGAAGCTCTCTGTAATTTAGGAAGGTGAAGGAGGGAGTTCCTATTCATTTTGGTAACACCAGCTAACACCACCCAGGTTACAAGTGATCCCCACCTCAGACTGAAATTGCCCCCTATCAATGTGACCCAATCTGTGTTACTCAGCACCAGAGCTCTGCTTCATTGCTTATGCAGATCCCATGTTTCTTTTATTCCCTGAAGTGTGGACCAATGCCTTGGCTCACATGCAACTCCAAACGTTATATAAAACACAGCGTTGTTTTTTCCCCACTCAGCATTCCTCTTATTTGCTGCCATTAACACATCAATATTTCCCTGGTAAGAGGGGAAAACGCTATTACTCCTTTTTTTTTTTTTTTTTTTATTTCAGGAAGGGAAAGAAAAAGAGATATTGACAAAATTGCTGAATAGTTTTGCTAACTGACAGTACCCTACACTTCAGACAGCCATGACCCAAGCCATCAGAGCACTGTAACAGAGCATATTTCAGTGCAAATCCCATTTAACTGCAGCTATCATCCCCCTTGCAAGGCTGGTTCTCACTGAAGGGTGATGCGCTGAGGAATGCACCACAAGCAACAGACTGAAGCTGAGGTTCAGATTCAGTGGTGGCAAGGAGAACTTCCAGAGGTCTGAAGGGCCTCCAGGCGAGGAGGACAGGAAAGTTCTTGCCAGCACAAGCCTGATGGTTTGTAAGCATCAAAAAAAGCCACTGGCCTGCCCTGGTATTTCTGAATACTTCAAACACCAACTACAGCAATTCCTTACCACCAGCAGCAGGTGTATGGCCTGGAAGTAGTGCATCCATGCACTGAGTGGTATCAGCAACAAACCCTCTGCAAGCAGAATGCAGAACTATTTATTCTCGTCTTTGATGACCATCTAGGATGGCAAGGGCAGCAAATTCTGAAATTAAGACTCAGTTGTCTTCTGGCCAATCCCTTGTACAACCCCCATTTGGGTCACCCACTTTCTTCAAGTTACTTGGAAAATGGACCCAGATAAACCTGCAGGACCTCTGCCTTCTAATGTTTCATGTCACCTACTGACTCACACACACTAACTTCTCCATTCCCCTGACCCCAGAAGTCTTGCCTGGGGAACCTGACCATCGATGCTACAGCAGTGTTGCATGAGCCATAGTACAACCGCAGATCTGGGAAAAGACTTGATGTCTTGAGATCTAGCATAAGGGACAGATTACTTAAGCAACAGGGAGCAGGGCTGAGGTCCTATAATGGAACTCATCAACATAAATGCCAATAGCACGCACGTGTGTTCAAAGCCAAGGTACAAATGCTGGCATCAAACACTGGGCAACGCAGTACTCTCAAGAATAATGCTTTCCTGGGCAGCCTGAACTAAGGAAAGCTCTGGCTGAGCTGGAGCTCAGTTCACCTCCAAAGTGGTGCTGGAGCTCTCTGCTCTGCATCAGATCTCCAGCTAGGAGATCCACAGAATTGCAGATTCTGAAGAATTTTGATTGGGAAATGTCAAAATAAAATATTGTAAAGAAAAAAATAAATGTTTGACTCTCAAATGTTGATCTTTTCACTGTTTTGAAACGACTGTCAAAAATGTCATCTTTGAAGTTTTCCCTTTCAGAAGAAAACCTGAATAAATATTCAAACCTAACGTTAGCTGACAAAGAAAAAATATTTCCATTAGCCTGAGAGAGATGGGGGTTTGCAGGGCCAAAATATTCCAACAGCTCTTTCCTCTTTAGTTGGAAACCGGGACCACCTTCCTCACACTTAGCAGCCTCAAAGCACTTGGCAAACACAAATGAATTCATCCTTTTGCCAGTGGGGGAAGCAAGAGGGACAAAAGCAATTAAGCAGCACACCCACACATCCCTTAGCATCCTCATCCCTCACATAGCAAACCCCATCGAGCAGAGAAGTGCTGTAGCAGTGGGAGCAAAATACTCCAGAGGATACCCTGCTGTAAAACATGCTTTTAAAATATGAGTCTGGCAAATCTGCTCCTTTCTACCCTTTGGTCATCCTGACTACATACCCAATGGCTTTACTTTAACCTCCTCTTCTAAAAGGGAAAGGAAAAGAAAAAAAAAAAAAAAAGAGAACAATACCCAAGAAAAATGTTTTCTTTATGAAGCCATCCAAACTTTTCATTATCTTTCTTTTTCAGGGAAAACTAATAACGGCAAACCACAGAAAGATACACTACGTGGTCTTGTCCTCTCTGATGCTACTGAGAGCAGAGGAACATGAAACTAAATAAAGATGTTTACTGACAGACTAATAAACAAATGGGCCCATTTTGATGTAACCTTGATGAATGGAGCATCCAGGTGTTTTCAATAATGGCAATAAGCACTACAACTCAAAGTATTTCTGATTCAAGTATAATGCATTATTAGGCCATTAGAGGCTGAGTATAGAGGGCCATTTGTGCTCAGCCCTATCAATAATGCTCCTTCCCAGCCTACATTTAGGCCAGGGGAATTAGTCATACGGATATTCTATTTAATAAAAACCTAAAGAAGACGCATCAAGAATCGCATTACATTTTAACAGGGTTACAGTAGTCCAGGAGGACCACAAGTTTAATTTTCATAAGAGCATTCATTCCTCAATTATGTCAAACATGAAAATGTAAATGGCAAATTTAATGCTAACAATATCCCTCAAAGCACATTGGCAGGTAGCAACCATTATGTTGAGTGAATGCTGGCTGCATAACAAGCAGCCCCAAACTAGACAGCAGGGGATTAAAATTGCCAAGCTGAGCTCCGCTGCTTACAGCTGCACGCTGCCCAAAACATCCTTTGTAATACGCATGTGGTCTAAGGGTATATTCTTGCCTCCTGAAGAATTTTCTGACCATGCAAGAATCACTATTAATACTGGCTGAAGGTGGTAGCCACAAGATGAGATAGGAGGTACCTTTTGGGTCCTTCCAAGCAAGTACAATGAGCCAAATTTGTCTCAGGGTGTAATTCCACCAAAGAAGAGGGAGTTGCATGCACAGAGGGGCTGTGCCAGCTACTCCTTGCACAAATAGGAGTGCCTAAGCAGGGAGGAGAAAGAGTGGGTGGAGGCTGGACACACACTTTGCTTGAGGGATGAAATCTGCAGGCGAAAAAGCAATTAAAATATTCTTTGACAAAGCAGGACTGTATTACTCCAAAGGCACCTCTCCAATGCGTGAAGGAAACCTGTTGCTTTTGCAGCCATCCAAACAACAGTGAAATACAAGCGAGAGGGATAACATCATGGATGTTATCTTCTGAATATGGCCCAGACCTCTGCCTTTGTGCAAGTGCTTGACTTCATTGCCATGCCAGGAGCAACCTGGGACTCCAGCCTTGTTTCCATGTAAAATAACAGGATTGGGAGTCAGATATAGAGTGCACAAAGCATGGATTCCCTTCCAGAGCCCTAAAAGGAAAACGTATTCCTTACTGTGCACCGTGTTATTAGGTGGTACTGCTGAACAAATGCAGCCAGGGTACTTCTGTGACATTCGCAGTTCA
Source organism: Podargus strigoides (assembly GCA_028020825.1). NCBI lineage: Eukaryota > Metazoa > Chordata > Aves > Caprimulgiformes > Podargidae > Podargus > Podargus strigoides. The sequence goes on along the minus strand of CM051623.1, from coordinate 8,037,950 downwards.
AATGAGCCATTTGCATTAGGCTCTTCTAACTGAGCAGAGCCAGCCAAGCTCTCACCGATTTACATCTCTGTTAGCAGAGCAGGAGGTATCACTACCACTACAGTTCCCAAATGGTTTGTTCAGTATGGAGCAGATTCCTCTCTCTTACCAAGGTCACTGGAGTATGTTTGTGCATTAAGGCAGCTTCTATGTATTTTTTTGGTGTATGTCCTCTTCTACATATTAGTAAGACCACTTAGATAGGTGTATGCATGTAAAAAGACAGATTTAATGAAAATAATGGATATATCCATATACCCACTAGTGCACCCTCACTGTGTAGCAAGGAAGATAATTTTTTTTTCAAAATTTGACAAACAAAACATTAATTCTGGACATATATCCATTCTGGTTTTTGAGGCAGGAAATGCTACTTAGCCATATCATCTGCCTCACATCTCCAAGCCTACACACAAACCAAAATTCTACTGAAACAGAACAAGAATGAGATGCTTAACTAAAAAAGCTACTGAAAAAATATGGGTTTTAAGTAGGCATGAATCAAGATCTGGGGTTTTTTCCACTCTTAATATCCTTAGGCTCTTTCCCCACAGAAACATCTCAAATGTATAAGCAGGGAGATCTGAGGCACCAATGTGTATTTTCAGAGAGCCATGCTACCCAAACCTCCAAAAGCAGCAATACTTTAGTTTAGGTGGGAAGTCAGATCATTGTTGTCATGGTACTTGGTTTATACCTAGATGCGCATGACTAGGTCATGCACGTCAGACAACCCTACTGGACCTGCACTCCTGGGAGATGGGAACTTACCCCACCTACGAGCATGCAGTAGAGCCACCATGGCACCAGCTGAATCCTCATCATCTTACCAGATTCCTGGGGCAGAAGTGGGGTTAGAAAGCACCAAGGAATCCTGGACTCTGTGTACCCTGAAAATCTTTACATATTGCTTTCTACCCATCTTTATCTGGCCTGGGTCTCCCATTTTCTTCTTCTTTTCTCTCAATGTTAATTAAACCTCTCTCCTTTCCACAGACCTTTCTTCCTTTTCTTCATCCCCCTGGTCCCTCTAAGCCAGTAGACTCCTGCAATCATCAGATCCTTTGTTCTCTTTAATCCCCTGTCAGAGCAGTCATTCCTCACCTGCCCTCTCCTCCTGCCATTGCTCCCTCTTTCACCTCCACCCTATGCAATTCTGCTCCAAACCAAAATTTTGGCATCAGATATTTTTGGAATATGAAGAGATGAAAAGGCATTTCCCCATTGAGATTCTGCAATTCCTACTCCTTTTTTTTTTCCCCCCAACTATCCCAAACCTAACACTCCAGTTGCTGACAGATAAAACATACACACTTTACCAACCTCCTTGTTACACACAGGGACCGGCACCAACCCCCATCACACAAAATAAGCTACTGACGCCAAGCTGTCCTGGGAGAGAATTACTTCCAATGCTTACACTGCACAAGAGAGAAATTTGGAATAAGCAAGCTACCAGCAGGATTTTACTGTTGGTAGATTTATCCTTCTCACATGTCAGCAATAACAAGGAACAAGGCATAATAGTATAAGCAGGGTTTCAGAGATGTTAAAATGCACACACTCATCTGATTCAACTTCCTTATCTCTTGGATGCCTTCCTGCTAAGAGGAGGAAGGATTCGGCATCTCAGCCAATAGAAGTGACAACATCTTGCTTTGGATTATACCAGATCAGAAGACAATTTCCAACGTCCTTCCACTTCCTAAGCTAGCATGGACAGCCTCAGCACGCATTTGGAATATACTGAAGATAATAGAGACATCAGGGAGTAGATGCAAAAGAAAAAAAACCTCATAGTTAAGGAAGTTACTTAGTGAACAGAAAAAATTTAGAAGTGATTCTTGTTTGGCAACCCAGTCATAAGCAGCTAAATTGTTTTGTATGGACATTTTGAAAGGAGTGAATAAAGTTTTGGGAGTCTTCCTCAAATTTCTGGAGCAACAGAGAAATCCACTATGTCTTTATTTATTCTTGGCATAACTGAATATTTCAAGGGAGCTCAGTTTTCCAGCACTGTAGAAGAGTTTGAGCTTTCTTTAATGGCCTGTAATGTCAGCCACACTTTACAAAGTGTACACACTCCAAACCCAGCAGATGTGTTTGCATGATGATTGGTTCTTGTTATTCCAGTCTCTGTGCCCCAGCTTTCCTCCAAGGACCACTGCAGGAATCAGTCCAGAACAAGTGCTACAGCATGAGACCCTCTCTAGCCAGAGGCTTGTTGTGTCAGCACCAGGAAAGACTCAGCTTTCATCAGCCCAAAGTGAGGATCAGTTCTTGCTTCAGTTCTGCATTTCAGCAAAAAAAAGGGTTGTTTCAAGGTGGCTTCACAAAACCTCAAAGCAACCAAGTTCTTAAGCACTGGAAGGATCTGCCTGTGAGCACGCTGAACCAGCACCGAACACAGGGTTTCCGGGCAGGTCAACTCACCTCAACCTTGACTCCCAAATGCAAGCACTCACCTCTGAGCTCAGTTTTCACGTATTCAGAATTCTTCATACGGAGGCGGCCGTGTTTTCTTTTCTGGGGTGGGTTATTTTAAGCCTGTGTCAGATGCTGTCAGTCACCAGCCTAAGACCTGCTCAGACCCCTGGCTTCGCTCTCGATGTCCCACGAGGAACTTCACAAGCAGTCCATGGCTGTATTGGCATATGGCTATCACCACTCCGCTCCCCAGACATCTTAGAATAATAACCTGGTAATTGAAAGGCGAGTTCAGTGCTGCTGTTTGCAGAGAGCCATGACCGCTGAATGATTACCACAGCAGGCAGTGCTACAGAGGTGTTGAAAGAGTCTATTAGTCTGCTTAGTCTAAGGCAGTACAGAGTGTTAATGCAAGCACTCTGCAAACAAATACCCTGCGCAGGCGACACAAGAAGAGCAGCAACTGGGGGGGGCTGTTTTCTCTGTGGGGGTTGTTGTCAGAAAAGTGTCATGCTTGAATGTGTGGGAAATGAACAGAACTAGGTGACCAGGGCTGCAAATGCAGGCAGGGAAGGAGCTGTCCTTGCACCTTGGTGGTAGGTCTTGTGATATGGGAAAGGAATGGCAAGAGGAAGACTGTTGCTGCTTGCTGGCAAGGAGTCACACCCACCCTGTAACACAATGTGCCTCTGAGACTCATCCCATGACCCATTAGACAACCAATGGCACAGGTCGTGACCAGGAAGAGACGAGATTTGCCACATTCAGAAGTCAGAGGAATAAGTGGGTCTGACCTATGCTGACACTCCCCCACCAACACCCCTCTGGGATGTCCGCTCAGCTCCCTGTCCCAGTGGCCATGAGGCTCACAAAGCCATTCCCAGCCAGGGGACCAGCAAGCCCCAGCCCCGATGGCCATCCTTGCTCCACCAGGACCTGCAGCGTTGCATGGTACTTCTGTCAGCTGGTGGTTTATGGCCAGTCCTCAGGAGAGCAGATGCTTTGAGCAGCCCCTGGTGGGACCACAAAACATGGCATGAGGCAGAGGGACATGATTCATGGCCTGCTCTTCCAACAATCAACAGTGCTAAAATAAGGGGGTTGCTGTGGATAGGATGTATCAGTTTTGATCATGGATGACTCCAGTAATCACACCCTGGAAGGACCATGGAGTCCTTTGAACAGCCAGAACAGCTGCCTATTGCAGTGCAAGTCTCCTACCACTGAAAAATCCTTACAGATAACTTTCATTCTTCTGCAAATACCTAACCCTCAATATTTTGTAAAACATATTGGAAGCATCTTAAGCAGTTTTAATTAACACTATGAAATGCTTTACCATATCCAAGTTGATGCCTTCAAGTAGATTCTCTCCTCTCTCTCACCACTTCATTTTTCTCATCAGGATCTGACATCAGTCAAGAGTTTGGGATCGACCTTGTTTGTGTTTATCAGCTCTCCTGTTACCACAGCTCTGGAAAAGACTTCAGGTCACCTTGCTCCCAGTTGTTTTGACACAAGAGCAACAAGACACCAAACATCACTTGGAAAAAAAAGAGGCTTTAAAATAAAACCTTCTAAACCAGATAACACAGAAGTGTCCTTGGGATCTGAAGGAAGAGATCCATTGAAATTACATGTGTCACCTCAGGTTAAGATTTTAATTGGGAGCCACAAGTACTCAAAGGGGAAATCTTGCTTTGTGAAACCTGGAGTCAAACTCTGCTCAAGTCAGTCCAGCATCCCTCCACTCAGAGAAAGCTGTATAAACCAGTAAAATCCAGATCTGACAAAACCATGGCATATCCCTCCCCATTATTTCTCCTACCACTTCTCCTTGGCTTCTCAAATGCCATCCATGGGAGTCAGCAGAGAGGCACCAATTTACACTGTATGAAAACTTGGCCCTTGAGACATAATGGAGAGGCAAATAAAAATTCAGTGCTGCACAGCACCTTTCATGAGCCAGGGGGAATTGCAGCTGCCCCAGGGCCAGCCACACCAGCAGGGCGGCTGAGCAGCTGAGGGAATGCCTGGTGGTGGTGGTCCCTGCCCACAGCTGGAGCAAGATGCCTGCAAGGATGTAGCATCATCTCTGCACTTCTTCAGAGGACAAACCAGCACAAGGGAATCTGACTTCCCAGTGCAAGGTGCTTGGATGCTGCTGCTGAGCATCAGATCCATATCCTTTCCTTTTTTCCCCGCTCAAGATTGGAGGGAAAGGATGCCTCAGTGCAGCCTGCTGCAGAAGCCCCAGCACAATAGGTGCTAGAGGCAGCAGGTACCTCGAAGTGGGACCAGCTTCCCCTAGGCTGGTGTACCTGCTGTGGCCCAACAAGGCACTGCACTTCTCAAAAGAACCACCTGAAAATGCTACTACTGCAATTAGAAGTGCCTCTCGCCTCTCCAGCCAGAGTAATCCCTTTCTGCCCAAATTCAGCCTGCACTCAGGGGTCATTCCTCCACAGCCAGCCCCCTCCACCGCTGTCAGCCCACATTACGGTCTAGCAGCTCTGGTGGGCAGGATTTAATGCGCTGCCTTGTGATTCTGCCCGCTGAGGATGTCCAGTGGCATAAGCTCATCATATGACTGCATGCTGTGCACATTGGGGTAACCATGTGGAAGAGCTAATTACAAGGCAGGAAATTAGAGCACAAGCTTGGAGGAAGCAATCTTTCAGCACGCAGCAAAGCCAATCACAGTCTTTAGCAACTGTGCCATAAGTAGCAAGAAAACTGGCTGCTGAAGGAGGACCTGGGTTAAGTATTTCTCTTCCCCTCTATTTCCTCTCAACTTTTGCTGTAGCACAGCACAAGTCTAAGCAATGCTGCCCAAGAGAGGTGGAAACCTCCCTTCGTTAACAGTTCAGCAGGACACTTAAGCACATGCTTAAATTTAGGCATATGGATAATCTTACTGACTTCAACAGGATGGCTTGCATGCTTTTGATTAGGCTCATGAAGGAGAACCTTGCTGAGTCAGACCCAGAATGTTCATAGTTTCTCCAAGATCAAAGGCAGCACAGCAGCTCCTGCAGCAGAACCCACACGGCTGCAGTTTATTTGCTTTACACCGACTATATTTGAGTGGGATGAAATACAGCCTGCAAGCCAAATTAAGCTCTCTCCCCTCTCATGTTTTGTTGTGATTTTTTTTCTCTTTGAGCACATCAGCAGAACGAGTTGATTTTTGACAGTCGCTTTGCAGGTGGAACACTGGGATTGTTTGCAAGTTGCTGTTGCACTAAAATACAGAAAACAAAAGCTGAAATATGGCTAAGGAAGATGTTAAGCAAGTTAGAATAATGTTTTCATTGGCAACAAGACACCTCCGTCCCCACTTCCCTAAGATTTATCAAGATGGAAGAACTGCCAGACAATCATCCCTTTTGACTTGGGAATCTGCATTTACTATTCCTGTTTGCTTTGAAATCTCTACACCAGCAGGAAAGAATAGTAAAGTGTCTTTGAAATATCTATCCCCCTGGCCTGCCCCCCCATCCAAATTATCACCAAAGACTGCAAAGTATCACTCTCCCTAGCTGATAGAGAAGCTCTGGAAATAACATCAGTTACATGAAAATAGGCTCAAGCGTAGGTGGCTGCAGATAATAAAACAATAAAAGCTCACTTTTGGCCTGCAAACACTGCTCTAGATTAAGGAGTGAAAGCACAGAGAGCTGTCGGATCACATAGGGATCTCAGTGGATCAGCTGTGACTTGAGGAGAGGATCAAAGAGTTCGCAGCCTGCTGCCTACCACTGAGCCAGGCAGAGGATGTGCACAGCGCGACTCAACAGCACAAATCTCTAGGAAAGGCAGAGTAGCAACTACAGGCAGGTCATGGGCAAGATCTAGTACCCCAGAAGCCACACAAGGAACATGAAAGCTGAGAGGTGTCACAAGGACAGAGGCAGTGCTGGGGAAGCCAGGTGGCTACATCCAGATCAGACCTCTGGAGACTGAGGAACAGGAGTCAGCTGAGGACAGTAAAACAGCTAGTGACACAGATCTGCTCTGTGAAGGGCGCTGGCAGCACCCTCCCACACAGAAACACATCCCTACAGACACACTTATGTATCAGTCCTTCTATTAAATTCTCATGCTTTTTGGTACAGGTTGAAAAACAGACAGTAGTTGGGTACAACTGACATCCCAGAAAATTTATGAGACTTAAACAATGGTCTTGCTCAGAAATGTGATTAATGAAGAAGAAATCCTTTGTGGGCTTTTTGCCATCTCAGAAATTCCCAGTTTAAATTGCTTTACTTAACATACACTGGCCTTTGCATTGGGTTTTCTTACAATGCGTACAGCAAAGTGAAACCTCGAATGCAGAAGCCAAACTGTTTTATTTCCAATAAATGTGCCATCTACTTGGCAACCAAGAAGCCTCAAATGCTTCAAACCAGACCAGAGACTGCTGTCAGCTGAAGACAGCAGATTAATACTGTGAGAGCACAAACTGGAGCAGAGCACGGGCTCACATCAGTGCTTGCTTGCTCACTCCACTGCCAGAAGTGCTGCAGAATCCAGCTAATCCCCAAACATAATCAGAAGTAAAAGCCACACAATGTATTTTGCACAAGATAACACAAGGATTGGGTTTGTCAAGTAAAAGGCTGTTGCACTGGAAGGTCACTTTTTCAGTGCTATTTCACTTGAACCTTTATCACCCTTGTTCACACAGATCGACCAAATAACCAGAACCAGGGAAAGTTTTCCACTAACACACCCATAAATGTATCTTTCCTCTGAAGCAATGGAAAACTTTTAAGGCACTTAGATGCCATGATGATGAGCATGGCATTGAAAAATGTAGATAGATAAGATAAGGCAGGGGATTGTCTGGCTGGAGTCAGCAGCTGTAATTTGACATGATGATAATGTCCCTTGTGAATGCTGGGATAGGGGCAATGTGGCTTTCACATCTTCCATTAGCAGGGCAACAAATACAAAATATTCCTCTAAAAGAGCCCCGTAAAAATCACCCTGTCTTCTCTAGCCGATGTCTAGAGCCACCAAGAGAGTCAAATACTCCACTCTTAAATGAGAGGCTAAGGAGTGAAAGGGACAGCACCAAGTGTTGACAGCTCGTCAGAGCCCAGACGCTAAGTGAAAGTGAGATCAGTGCTTGGATTAGGACACTGTAGTAAAAACTCAGTGCTGAGGAAGAGATGAGATCATTAAGCACAAGTTTTACAGAGAGGTAAAGCAAAAATGAATTTTGCTTCTCTGTCAGCTTCCTTCCCTCTAGCTATGAGGACTTGGGAAAGAAAAATCATTGTAAAGGCATCCCTTGAAACCAATTAACCAGCAGTGTCCTACATCAGAGGAACATTGTGCTGCAAGGGACATGAAGCAACACCAACATATGAGGATAAAGCACAAGTGTGGGAAAGCAAGGCAATGCTTTTAAAAGACATTTGGAAGAAACACCATTTCCCACCTCACATATCACATACATTCCTCGAAACAGCCTTCCACTCCTGCGCAACGCATGGCTGCATCACCACGAGGCAAACTTCAACGTTTAAAAATGCACACACCCTTTCAATGGTTTTTTATCATTCCAGCAGAGCTTGTTTTTCACTCCCAGACATAATGCCCAGGAGCTCCTTCCAGTTTAGTCAGCCATGAGCAATGGAGCAAATTTGGATAAGCTATAGAGGCCTTACTACAATTTGCTATTGTTCTAATCAATAAACGATGCCTATGAACATCAGTGCAAATTGCTATGCCCTCACCTGATTCATGCACAATCCTTCCTGATATCCTGGGAAGGACCCCTGTGGCGCTTCAATCAAGCTTCACCCAGCATCTGCACTCATCCCTCCCTCTGAGGCAGCCTTTTGCATGGAATTAAACAGCAAAAAGTGTGTTGAGCTGAAGAATCTGTAAATAAAATAATGCCACAGAGCTCCCCCGGCCGGCATTGGCATCCTAGCACACAACAGATGCTGTTCAAAGCTCTACATTCATTTCTGCAAAATAAATGTGGATGTAAAATATAAATCCATGACAAAACTGAGACATAATTTACAGTAGAAGCAGAGCAGATCATCACAAGAAATTGGCGAGAGGTTTTATCTATTTGCATGCATACATATTTATATACGCATATATGTAAGCATTTTACATCAGTAAGAGGTTTTATGATGGAAAAAAATACCCTATGTTATTGGGGTAGAAAGGTCAAGGTATTTTAAATTAATTTTTCCATAATTTGTGTCTAACAAACTGATGCTGTCTAGGTAAGCACTGCTATCTTGGGATTAGCTCAGGGCCAGCAAAACAAGGTGATAAGGAAGGGACATCATCTCAAAACCAATAAATCTCCTTCCCAGATGGCATTTTTATCTAAGAGTGCCAAAAGAAGCTAGACAGGAAATTTGTGGACCTATATCACAGTAAACTCATTAAGAGTAAGTGAGTTTCTGAAAGACTAAAAGCGAGTTAATCCAGTGCCTCTGATTAAAAAAGGACCTCAGCACTTCAGCTCCATCAGCCTAATGTTTACAGCGTACCAAATAATTTAATCCACCAGAGTATCAGTCCCACAAACATCTATGAAGGAGATAACATAACTATCTTGCATTTTAAAGAGGTCCCCAAACGATGTGCTAAAAGCCATGAGTGCAGCAGGGCGAGCATCAAGGGTTCCCTGGATGGACTGCCAGGGTTCCTGCTCACAGGATTTCCAAATAACCCCCGAGTTTGGTTTTAAGCTGAAAGCATGGGGTGGAGGGGGAGCATTAAAGCACAGGAGTTTTTCTCTAAAGCAGCCCAGTCCTCCTGCTGCCTTTCAAGAGATGAGACCCGGAGCAGAGACTGTCTCACTCATAATATTGGAGCAGAACACCACCAGGATTCCACACAGAACAGCAGAGTCCTGGTGCAGCCAGCTGTGAGCACAATGTCTGTTTGTTCCACAGAACACATCTGTCCTATGCAGACCCCCAGGCCGGTGACGAGGGAGGCAACACCCAATGCACATGGCTTCTGCCTGGGATCACTGGGGAGGTTTTGTACAGTTTGGCCCCAGCTATCCCTGCTTGGGTTTTGCAGCTGTGAAGACAGCATAGTAAAACTCCCCGGCTTCCCAAGAGGGTAAACATGCCCAGACACTCCAAGCACTCAACTGCTATTATAATAGGATCAACCAAAATCAGTTCCAAGTCTCCCTGGTCCCACAGGCAGCTGTAGTCCAGGTCCAGCAGCAGCAGAAAAGAAAATCCATTGGCTACATCACATCCATGCACAATGTATCTGCTGCTAGGTCAGCTTTTGGCCCAGCTTTGTGCCATTAGATCTGCAGCAGAGTGCAGTCATCTAGATCTGCCACTAGATCTGCCGTGAAGCACAGTCATCACCCTGCTCTCATCCCACTGCTCAGCTGTGGGCCTCAGTTACAGAGGAGTTAGTGGGCTCTCTGCAGCTCAAACAGTTATCAGTTCTTGAGACAGGGCTAGTCAGATCACCAAAGTAAGCCCACACCACAGCCACAGGTTGTACCACTGAAACAGATCAGAAACTAGGAATTCATCTTTTGATTCTCATAGAAAGATCACAATTTTTAAATTTACTGCTATTACCACTGGACAGATTCAAGCATTCATGGTAACCACCTGTCAAACTCACAACGCTGATTTTCCTTAGGAGGAGGAGAGGGTAAGCAAATACTTACTTTGCTATGTTTTTTGAGTACAATAAAAGCCTTTTGCAATTGTAGCCATAAAGTATTTGTACTAGAAGGAACGTATTGTTGGCAGAGGAAGCATATTTTGTTCTTAAAACTAATATTTAACTAATGCTCAGAAATGCATTTATGTAATCTGTGCTCTGTTACACTGATGTATTAATAATGAAATTGTAGCTCTCCAAGAAAGTAATGAACATTAACAATGGAAGTGGAATCAGAATCCTATAATGCAAGAAATACTGCTTGGTCAGCTGGACACAAAAGGTGCATCAGTGATTTGAGTAAGAACATGAAAGGACCATAACAATAATGACTCACATTGCATTTGCATTGTTAGTGCCTTTCAGCCAGAGAGAGTGCTCTCTGGACTTTATAAACTGCTAGCCCAGGGGGTGCCAAGCTCCTGTAGAAGGATTCTAAGCATCACCAGCTTTTGAGAGACCTCTCTAGTGAGTTAATTGGGTAGGTTCTGTAAGGCTTGTCTTTGGAACCTAGCAGGGAATCTTCCTCCCAAAAAGCAATACTCCTTTTGATTCCTGTGAAACACACTCTCCATAGCCAGGCTCATTCCCAATTCCCACCCTAGGTCTAAGCCCGTTTCCTGGATGCACAGGCTTGCTGGCACCTCTTTGATGCTGGCCTGTATGGGGACAACACAGGTATTTTCTCATACAGAAGCTGTCCTTGTACATTTTTCCCACCAGCACATTCATTGTAGGGACCAGAGAGACATCTGTGGTTCCCCACTCCAGGGCAAGTGTAGGCTCAAGGTCTGCACTCCCACTGGGATGTGGAACCATGGTATCCCTTCAGACTCCTGGTCTCCCAGTCATGCAGACTGAGCATTTCTCAGACTATGCAGCAGCTCTGGCTTGTGGGATGTGCCCAAGTTTCCTTACCATTAAAATAAAAAGGGGGGGAGGGAGGGGGATGAGCAGAAGGGATTCTTGCTCTGATGCAGAGTCTAGCTGTAGCTGCTATGACCTCCAAGCACAGAAAATCTTGGTAGCCTAAAGGCAGCTAGAATGATTCATGCACGTTATAATAGTTCAGAAATGAATGAAAAAAAAACCTCTAAAGTCTTCTGTAGCCATTTTTAATGCTGCATGTAGTCCTATAGACTAAGGAGCTTTTTAGTGCCTGAAACTCAGAGACTGAAAGTGTTATTTGCCAAATAAAGGTAGGTTGAAATTGAATCATTCTCCAGTTTGCTTGAAGGCAATATGGGCTCATAAATAACTATAGTTCAAGAAACATCAGTATTTCTATCAACAGCAACTGACCTAGAACTGAAATAATGAAGCCCAAACACATATAGTTCTGATTTCCTGTTGCAAGAGGTGAGTGGATTTTCTGTGTCACAGACCAATAACCAGCAGGGGCACCTTTAAAAGCAGGAGTTCTACACGAATCTTCCCATGCTACACGTGGTGTCTTGAGGACAGCTTTGTGGTAGCCTGCAGTCTACTGAAGGTTGGGGGTTTCCCCCTCCTCCTCTCTCTAAACAGGTTTCAATCTTTGATTTTCCATGCATGAGTGGCCAGGCTGAATGAACAGATCTGTTATCAGCTGCAAGGAGTCTGGGCTTACAGCTGTTGACTGATAACTCTCTGCAAAACCCTCACCCAGCACACCAGGTCTTGCTTCCCTTCACTTATCCTCCTCAGGGATCCCAGGCTGAAGTTTTGCTTGAAGGAACCTCTACCCCAGTGCTTTCTCCTCTCAGCAGCTTCCCCATGCCTGTGTGACAGATGCAGGGTTCAATGACACACCAAGAACTGGGCTGCAGCACTGGATTTTGCCAAATAAAGATATAGAAGAATTTTGTGTGCTAGGGTAAAACCATGATAAATCTCTTGCTGGCAAATAATAGCCATGATTTTGATTCTTGTGCCTCTTTTTTTCAACAAGAACAGTGGAAACATAAAACTAAGAAGGCAAACAAGTATACAGCTTACACTGTTAATATCCCTAGCAGAAGAGCAGCACGTTTCAGATGTACAGCCCATGACTCCTCCGAGACAACATGTCGCCTTGGTGGTTTGTTTCCCAGATTCGAAAGTCAGTATTTTCCAGAACAAAGAGCAATCGAGTGATTCTCTGGGAGAAAGTACAGTGGTAGGAAGCATCTTGCACACACGCACAAAACCATACCATTTGTTTTGTGTCGAGGGAATAATTGTCAGCCGAGACTCTAGAGATGGTAAATTGAACTGTCTGTTCTGCATATACTAATGGGAGCTCAATGTTAAGTCAAATAATGCCCTCAGACAATGTGAGGCTGAAAAGCAAGTTGTTAACAAGGAGAGGGGCTGAGGGTGTTTTTTCATTTGGAACATGCTTTTGCATTTTCCTTCCAGACTCAGAGGATTAGGGTGATAAAGGGATAGGATTTGCTAGAAATATTTTAGCTGACTAACCTATGGAAACAATGCAGATTGCTCGCATCCTGTTTGCAGATTAATCATCAAGGCTGCTTTTTTTATTTGCCTACGGGTGGGAACCATGTTGGTAAAGAAAATAATAGCAAACATCTTTCCAGAACTGAAGTTACTTATATAAACTTTTACAATATTTTTTACATAGAAGAAAGGAGGGTAAATCCTCAACTGGCTTTTGGCATACTAGAACACTTGATATTTCAAGGCAAACATTTTAACTAATTATGTTAGTAGCCAAAGTGACAGTGAAAATCAAGGTTGAAAAATTGCACAACATATCTTTCCTTCTAGAGATACCTCAAATCTTAAAGTGACCATGCATGTGCTTCAAAATATTTGTTTGAAAACAAGAAATGTAGGTGCTAAGACTAGTGAAGGATGACATTTTAAACAGAGTTTAAATGAAGTATTACAGGTAGAGAGTTTCCTCCATAAAAAAGTAATTTGGTCCTGGTCTTACTGAATCCAGTAGGAATGGAAGAACTCCCTTAGCTGTTCTCCTGTATATATTTGGTCATTTTTGATCAGTGGATTAAAGATGATGATTTGCACTTTGTTTCTCCCGTTTCAGGTACCAGCTCTGAAGCACAAGGACACTGCTGCTGCATTGGAGACTAGTATTTTCTTCATAAAGAAAAAAGCCACAGTGATAGTCCAAAATGAAGAGGTGGTCAATCTTCTATAAACCTGTTCATCCTGCAACCAGCATAGGTGAAATTTTAACGATTTTTTTTTTCAATGCTACTCCACCAGGGATCAGCTCTGCCATATGCTGCTGCAGGCATGAGGCAGAGTGAGCAGGGACCCAGCATGTGGTGGGCATGGGCTTGGAAACAGGGACAGCCACTTCCCAAGCTGCAGCCAGGGCTCCTCGCCACGCAGTCTCTGTTGTGCTGCTCTGAAGATCACGTCTCGAGGAAAGCTTCCCTGCTGGTTTAGCAGTGATTCTTAGGCTGCTCTCCCACCATAAATCCCCGACTGGCTTGTCAGGAGGAGGAAGGCAACCGGAGTCAGGGGAACAATGAGAGCCTCAGACCACCTACCCCAGGATCAGCAACGCCTGCACGATCCAGGGAAATGCACACTGCAGAGACCCTACACAGGCACTGATTTCAGTGAGAAAGTTTTCTGATTTATAGTCTTCATTCCCCTGCTGGAGCTTGGCCAATGGCCATCATGTCCAAGGCCTTTTCTTGAGCCAGGTGTTCATTTCACAGCTCTCCTGCACTCCAAGAGTGGCCTGGTTTAGGTTGGCAGTGCTGACTATGCATTTTTAAAAATTTCTTTACAGATAAGGGTTTCCATTCCAGCAATATTTACATCATGATCTTCTCCTTTTCCATTTAGAGCCCTGCGCTTAATTCCTTCCTAGCATCTGCAAGGCACTGACATCCAGAGCTTTGCATAGGGAAGCCCTCACATGATCAGTCTGTCCTGCTCCACTTGAGCTCAATGGGGCCTCTGCTGCTAACATCAGCTAGAGACTACCAGAGCACCTCAGACAGCAAGTGCTTAATGCATCACAGCCCAGAAGGCAGCTTCTCTTAGTTCACTTTTAAGCCAGGGATGAGTTTTGTGAACAAAAACACTCCTTCTGCAAAGCAGAGGCTCTTCCAGTTTCCACTACTGTATTCAGATTTCTGAGAATTTCTCAGTTGCCCACCACCAATGCTGGAAGTAATGTCCATTTTGGGGTAGTCACTGAACACTATGTAACACATACTCAAAGAGCAGGAAGGATACTTGTTTTAGCCATCATCTAACCCTCATCCCTCATTAAAAGAGCTGTAAGTGGCAAATTCACCCAATGGGCTACACTCAAGTCAGAGGCAACATCACAGGTACCAAGTAGGCACTACAAGTGAGTAAGATATCCATTACATTAAGCCTCACAATGCTATGATTAGATATCATAAATGATGGACCTAAAAGCAGTTTCCCTTGTTTTGCTCTAGTTCATATGCAGGGCCTATTTCCTTCTTGCCTTGACCATTGTTTAATCGATTCAATCTCTGCAAAGTTATTTTTATATCTATTTTACACATGCATACTGCATAGGTATAAATTAAAACATATGGGACTGGGAATTCAAATCCCTCAGTTTTATCTGCTCTTAGAATACCTTTTCTTCATGCCTCTAATGCTCCAAACCACTCCCTAGTCTCCCCTATCCATGCATCTTGCAGGTGCTGCATCATGACAGCCAGACAACCATCACAGGTGTTTTTCACAGCCATGGTCAGCACTGCTCCTAAACTTTTCCAGAGGGGACTGCTGACAAGGCTGCAAGTCCTTTGCAAGATCAGCAAGAAATACGATAGTCCCCTTTGCATCCTCCAGCCCCAAGGAACCTCTTTAGTAAGAACCCAATAATGAGGAGGTCTGCAGTCCTTGAGAAAGCCTTAAAAGCATCAGTCTGAGAAGGCTGAAGAAAGTGATAGTGCCTCCAAAGGGAAGCGTGCAAGCACATAGCTGGCTGATGCCTGCTTTAAGGCCTTTGTAGCATCACTGCCTCAAAATAAAAGAGAAGCTACAGACCACTCAGAATTTCTGTTCCTCACAAAATCTGACGTTTTGAGAATGTTTTCTTCCTCCAGTGTGAAAACTAACCACTTTGACATACCATGTTCAAAGGAAGAGACTGCTTATTTTTCATCTAAAACATTTCAGTTAGATTTCCCCACAACATAGAATCCTGCCATGACTCCTGGAGCTCCCAGACCCCTCAGCAAATCTTGCAACTCCCCAGCTGCCCACACACAATCCCCTCAAGTCAGAGGGGATTCATAGCAGTCCCTGCCCCAGAGCAGGCACCCCACAAGCAAGCCTCTCCATCCCTTAGTGGGAACAGAGGTCTTGAAGAGCAGTTTATCTGATCTAGAGTCCATAGTAGTTTTGATATGGGAAATGCCCAAAGGATAGAGGGGCTTCCTGACCTCCCAGAAAGGTTTGAAGAGCAGAGCACAGAGGTGTTCATGTCCTGATGATTCAGGGCCACAGAAGGTAAGTTCTGCTATGTGGTGTCTCTGCTCCACTCCAAACAGGATCAGTGCCCAAGGGCTCATCATTTCCTAGAGTAACAGAAAATGGGACCTTAAAGCTGCTTGCTTAGGAGAACAAACTTCCATTGGGAGGCACAGGCTGTATTTCTGGTTCATTTCTGATTGTTCTCCTCACAGGACTCAGAAGGCATCTCTGCACTTTTCCCTTCATGCCTCATGGCTCTCCCTCAGCAGCAGGAATCTGTCAAACAGAGCTGTACCTGCAGCACAGCCACCATCTCCCAGGGCTGCTTTCAGCCAGGCTTGCACCCCACTGGCACTAGCAAGCAGGCAATAGCTTTCTTTTCAGTAGCAGAGTATATGGTGGGAAACCTTGGTGACTGTTGAAGGTATGTCAGGGCAGGGGGAATTTAGTCAATGCCCAATTGCCCAGTGCATTAAGGCTTAAGTGAAGCTGCCAGCCACATATTATTTTAATTCTGGGGAAATTCAGAGACTTCTCAGCAGGCCATTTCATGACACATTTGAGGTCTACTTTTTCATCTTATTTTTGACACCAGCAGCCGGACAGAGAGATCGAGTACCAGTCTTCTGTTAGCAGAAACAAAGACCACATGCCCTATTTCCCAAACACAGCACTGAATTTGCCCCCCTAGACCTCTGTGGTTCAGTCAAATGGAATAAACAAATACAGATATTTTAGCTGACTAACTAGGAAGTCTTTTTCCTCTTAATAAAAATATGCTGAGCAAGTACTGAGAAGACAGAGGGAGTCCTTCCAGAGCAAACTGTATGTGCTTATTTCATCTTTTGTTTGACAGAGACAGGCAGTTTAAAAGGACCCCGTTGAAGAGGGGCTTCATCCTCAGCCTGTCTTTGATCTCAGCCGTTATCTATTCATTGATCTATCCCTGCAACTTTGTCATCAGTCACAGCTACCATGACACAGGAGTAAACATCAGTAGACTTGGCTCAACCTTCATCCTGCCTCATGCTAATGTTTTCTCCTGTTAATTCAATTATCTTATTCTCTGTGCCAGGAAAGGTATATTATTACATGCTCAGAGTATTGACCTCACAGTGTCTACAAAGACAATGAGACTTTACTAGAAGACACCAACTGCTTTCAAGAGCTAAGATCTGACACAGGAACACTTTTGCTTCAAACAATGAAGACCAAGGTTACGCTTACCTAAGTACTGGGGAATAAGCGACTTTTGGTGGGGAGGAGGTTGGGAAGCTGCTTTTCTTGCACGTGCCACTAGGTCACATCTCCCAGCACAGACAGGCCTCAAAGCAGGAAGACTTGGTGTGCTCCAACAAGGAAACCATGTTATCCCTCAACTCCTGCAGCACCCTGAGCACGCTTTGCACACCCCAGAGAGCTGTGTATGTGCCTTGCACATAGAAGCATTTTGGCACGCTTTTTGCTATTGTTTTTACAATGTCACATCACTCTCACAAGCACTTGACATTTTACTGCGGATCCTGCCAAAACTGGGGTCTTCACAGACATGCCATACACAGCAAGGGACCTCTGCTATGTAAAAAGCAAAGCTATTTAGAAGGTACAGGGCATAAAGCCTTGCAAACATACTGGTCCTCATTACAGCTTTAGAAGCAAGCAAGCTGCTTCAGATACCACTGAATTCTTGATGAAAGAGCTAACGGGCTGCAGGAAGACTTCACCTCACCAGAGTTTGATCCTTTGACTTAAATGCCTGGTACCCACTTGTAGGCATAAAGTCAAAGGATAAGAACTTAGTATATGAAAAAAATAAAAGCGGTTCTCTAGTTAAATCACACACACACAAAAAAGGAAACATACTTCAAAGGAAGGAGGGAAAATACAATCCAGAAGTAAATATGTTCTGTGAAAATTACCACAAAATGCCAAGTTATATCTTACAAAGCACTAACCAGAAATCTTTAAACTTTCAGACGCCAGCTTATCCAACACACTGCTCTTCTGGACTCAGGATATGTGAGGATACTTAAGGAATGCAACCCAGATGTTTATGCTTTTTTCAAATTTAAGCCTTTCTGAAACACTAAACCGGTGAGATGAGTAGAGTTTTTCAGCCACCAGACACCAGTCTGTTAATTACAAAAAAGATAGGCTTGTCTGGCTGAGCTTGGAAAAGGGGGGAGCAAACACTCGTGCTAATGAATACTGAAATAGAAGATTCAGTAGCTAGTTGTCAATATTCTTTCTTTTACTTGACTTTCAAACTGGATCACAGTCCTCTGTCTTCCCATTCAGGGAAGATCTTGTTCGCAAGTTAATTTTGGTAAGGTAGCTTCTGCTGCAGCTCCCGACTTGTACACTGTGGCTCTGCTGTGGACTGCACATCAGCCATTGGCACAACCGCTTTGCCAGAGGGCTGCCGAGAAGGTGGTTAATCTGAAATTCGATTTCCAACACGTTGCCTGGGTCTGACTTGTTTCCAGGCTCACAGATGTGGACAACTCAAAAAAAAAAAAAAAAAAAAAAAAAAAAAAAAAAAGGTGAGCCAGTGAAAATAATCACTGTCATTATTTCTTGGCAACCACTTTTCCATGTATATCATTTGGTACATTTTTGTAATTTACATGTCTGCAGATAGCTTTAAAGTTACTACTGGTGTTTGGACATGTGGAAGTAAACCAGATGCCTTGGCTTGGCTTGGCACCAGCTTCAGGTTTTTCCCCCAAATTTCCCATTTCTAGTAAAGGTTGTGACCAAATGGATGTTGGTGATCTTACTGTGACAGGCACAAGAGAAGTGGACGACAATACAGGAACTCCCTTAAGAACGTGTTCTCCACCATCTAGCAGTTCACCTCAGTGCTGATTTCTCTCTTGGGATTGAACTGTGGGCAGAGGAGCAGTAGTATCTCTGAGCAGAAACTCTCCTTCCCCCTTTTCCTTCATCTTTCAGAGGCTCCACTCCAGCACAGACCTTCCCAGAATGCTGGAGCCAGCTCCCCTCCAGAGCCCAGGCACTGCCTTCCCTGCCAGTGCACAGGGGGAAGACAGACACAGTATGGCTGAGCGTGTACAGCTTTAGATTGAGAGTCCAGAACCTCCCTTTTTAGTGTTAAATTGACCATACAGCAACTGAGCAGCACAGACACACATACTTCTGCTCCATCCTGCAGTTTTCCTTCCTGCTTTCCATCTGCATCCTCTGCTCTTCCAGAAAGCTCTTGAGGGATCACAGTTTCTGCTAAAGGCTCTAGATGCTCTGGTAACAAAAATTAGTAAACCACAGAAAAGGTTCAGGATTTTAACTCCCTTACGTCTGCTGCTGCCCTTTTGGGAAGGAAAGCCCTTATCCTGCTAGGCAGGTAATCCACAGCGACGCAACGTGTTTACTCAGAATACAAAGTCCTAACACATGTAGTTTGCAAAGACTAAAACCACACTATTTTTTTTTTTTTTTTTCATAACAATCACAGTAATAAGAGCACAGCTCGGAAAATACTGAATTGGCATTTCTAAAGCCTCTTGGCTGTCCTGTTTTGCTCTAGGAGGGCTAATTCTTGGCACTGTCCTACAAAAACATAGTATGTGTTGCATCACACACTAATAGCCAGAAGAGCAACATTTATACTACTTTGTATGAATGAGACAGGAAGAAAAATAAAGTGTCTTATGGATAACTCAACAAGCTGTTCATCTAACTGGGCCTTAATTTATTTGATCTATAATAACAAAATATTTCCTCCTTTAATTTCATTCTTCAAATTCACCAGATGACAGGAGAATATTGTAAGCAGAAATTCTGTACTAGAAACCACATTCCAGTGGTATTGAGAAATCACTTTCTTGTGGTGGAACTAGAAGCCTGCTTTTGGAGATGCAAGGATTTCTTTTTCTCTGCAACAGTTTTCAGCGTGGTTGAGATGTAGTGTACGCTACAGAACAGACCTTATTTTGGATGCCAGTGAACCTCATGGGTAGTAAATCTTTTTTCTTAAGCAATTAAATTTCTGGCTTTAATCTTTCATTCTCTTGATAGAAGTGGTTTCCTGGATCAGGCTGAAAGCCAGAAAATAATCTGCAAAACAAAGGTTCCCCCCAGCTCTAAACTACATTTAATATTTCTCTTTCACTGCAATCATCCACACTGTTTTCTTTTAAATTTTTTTCTTTCTTTCTTTACTGTACTCTAAGAGACCAACTCTCATAGCTGGGGAAAAGTAAACAAGTTTTGGGACACGATGTCTTCAGGAACCTGAGGTATCTATACACCCTAAATCTTGCTCTATTATTCATAAGGGAAAGCACTAAAGCTGGAAGAGATATTCACAGCCCTCATACCTTGCTCTCACCTTCAGAACCTCAATTACAACAACACTAATTTAGAAGTCTACATTCTACTTCTCCTGTCTAGTCTCTCCTTTCCTATCCAGGGGAAGAGACCCACTGAATGCTGGCATACCAGTTGATCCTTTCTATCCATAAAGGAAAGATTATTTGAAAAAAATTCAAAGGTAAGAGTAACTTTATGAACTAGAGGATCTTGAGACATTTTAGTTAAGCAGCTAAATGAACTAGGATGCATTTTTTTCAGTAAGACACCATTACTTCCTATTAACCCTACACTTTCTGCTCTATGGCCACATTACAGGAAGCCACACCAGCAGATACATAGACATGCATTACCAGTGGTCTTGCCTCTTCCAGAGAGGGCTCTTCCCATTAGGAGCAGTCTGACAGACAACACCCAGGGCCATATTTCAAAGGAACACAGGAGACTGGATTGGATTGAGATGCCCACCAAACTGTGAACCTGAAACCTCCCACCAGACAGTCTGCACGTCAAGTAACACATTCCGCATCAATGCGGGCATCTCTGCATATCAACACGTTAAAGACTTGTCCTTTCTGATCAAGGGTATTGACTCTTAGCTGGACAGCTTCAGAGACAGTAATAAGGTTTAATTCAGGTCTTCAAAGCACTCCAATTCGGGAAGTTGAGAAGAAATATTACATGTACACACCAATATAAAACACATTACATATTCCGATGATGTCTTGCACAAAATAAATACTTTCTTAATTAAAAAGAGTTCTCCCTTCATTACAGTTTTAGAAAACATCTAGAACATTATGGACTTGGCATTTTGAAACAAGTTTTCATCAAAAACACCACTTGTGAGATATGACTGTTCTCAGGCTGCATGGTAATTCTCAGTTTTCCAGATTTCAGTGTGTGGCTTCTACCACTTAACACAGATATTTTTTTCAGGCGTGATCAAGTAAGCTGCTGAGCTGTTCTTTTTCCATCTGCTTCCATAGTACAATAAACTCAGCATGATTTGTGGGTATTCAGCACTTAAGTCTGATCCCGCAGACCTTTAAACTCTTGTTTGAACCTTTAACTCTCGGGATGTTAAAGCAAGATGCCCGGGATTATTTAGCCCATATAAACCACCTGTATTTCCTCTTTATAGCCCCTTGCTCAACGGCACAAGATATGAGACCATATTCCAATCAGTATCATAGAAGGCCAATATCAACAGTTCTGCACCCTCTGTGGGCTAACAAAAATCCTACAACACATTTCAAAACACTTGTAGACAAAAGTCTACCTCTCTCATGCTCTTTCTAGACTCACCAGCATCAGTTACTGCCTCAGTGTCTCTCTCCCAACCATCAAGTCACACACAATATTTTCATAAATGAAAACAGGAAGACGCCGAAGTCATTTCCTAAATCAGAGCCAGAGAATACCCCAACATACTTGTTTGAAGTCAGTGAAGGTACTTGTTAGCACTGTTGACTGGATATGCTGTTGAAGGGGGTGACAGGATTAGATCAGTAGCCTTAATTTATCAGGAGGAGCAGCCTATTGACTTCAGAAAGCTCAGCCACCCACAGAAGATAATTGTTGTATTTGCTTAATGATTTCACAAAAATAAATAGCTGACTTGAGTTCCCTAGGATCCGAGAAACAGAGCAAGCATCTGTAGCCACTGAGCAGATGAACTCTTCATCCAAGACACACAATGCCTTTCACATTGCTGTGCTCCTACACACAGGAGCCAGAGGCACGATGCAATACTCAAGTTATCGATTTACTTGACACAGAAGATGCCAAGAAGACAGTCAGAACTGCAGACCATGTGCGTTTTAAGGGAAGCATGGCTCCAAAGAGGTCAGAAAAGTAATTGGGCAGTAATACAATTGTGTGAGATTATATTAAGCCTACAGTTATTCATTTTATTACACTTTGCTGTAAGCCACTGAACCGACGATCTATCTAGGTTGAAGTTTATTTGGTTAAGTTTAGAAATACACAGAAAATGAACATTTCAGTGCTACCTTTGGCTTTCTTACCTAGGGCAGAGTTCAAGATACTCGAGGCTAGATTTCAAACTACTGAGCCTGCAGGAAGCAGTAGGTACTCAAACACCCTGCAAACCCAAGGCAGGGCTACTCCAGTGTTACACACTAGCTTTAACACAGGCTCTTCCTATGCATCTCTAAAGAGATTGTTGTGTTTTTAAAAAAGCAGACACACACAGGGAACTGCTATGCTGTGCTCCTCCAAGGTTCAAACCTGAAACATGCCAACACTATACTTGGCTGGAGAGTGTATTAATTCCTGCAGAAATGCTCCACAAAAGTCATCAGACACCCCAAATCTAGTTTTGTGATACTTCAAATCTAGAAGTTTCAGCCAAAAAGGCTGGACTATTTAATGGCTAGCACACGTGGCCCATTTCCCTGCTAACTACTAGTACAGCCTCTCCCTGCAGCAAAGGGAAGAGGAAAGGGATGGGAAGAGTCAGGCTTAACTCAATTAACTAGAATAAGTTATAAGGAGTTATATTTAATGGTTGGTGTTCCCAGTGCTTGGCCACACCAAATATTCAACTTATCTTTAGAAGCCACAGCAAGATGCAAAATTTGACTCCATTTCACTGATCTTTCTAAAAGCTTAACTTCAGATTAACTCAAACTTCCATTTTCAAACAGGTGTCCACCAGGTATTCATTTACAGTTGCACATGAAAACCACCTGCACCTCCTGGATTCATATGTTCAAAAGGAAGAGTCAGATTAAATGCAGGTTGTTTCAACTGAGTGTGCCTTTGAGCACTGCAGTCACTACAGGTTGTGTGAAGCTAATTCAGTTGCTTGACTTTATGAATTTCACCTGCTTATGGCTTGAAGCTCAAAGCAAAAGAGGAGCTAGCAGTAACTGACTTCCCCATGTGTTAAACACAGCTGTTTCTTCTTATGACAGGAGGTTCAACTTGGCCACATCATGAGAAAGGGCATCAGTTAGCCACTGCCTAGAACAGCTCATGATCTACCACAGTACCTGCCTCATCCCAGCACCCAGGAAAGTAGAGCCACAAGCTATTTTGCCTGCATGAGCTTGGCAGAATGCACTGGGACAAAGTTTCTGCTCCCATTTGTCTAAATCTCAGTTCCTGCTATCCAGAAGAAGCTGAAAGACAGATTTCATGCCAGAATTAGACCATCCTTACTCTATTCTGCAACACCACACTTCCCATCTCACAGTATCACCATAAGTGTGTTAGAAGAAGTGACAATTCCCAAGCATCTCAACAGCCTGTTCTGTTTTAACAGTAAGCAGCTGCTAACTGCTCTGCAAATACCCACTGCTTGGTGCAATCAACACATCCATACATTTTACTTTCCAACTAAGGCAGTAAGCACTCCTCCATACTTGCAATTGTTGTCTAATTTGTTGTGCTACTTCAAGAGCATCAGTACTTGCTATGGCAAAGCCCTAACAAAATCCACTGCTGGTAGAAGTCTAGTAAAATCATCTGGCATAGATTTACCAGAGTGATACTTCACTTTTTAGTGCAGTGCTTTTCCCAGATAGATTTGCAAGGAAGTACTATTCCCTTTCCACTTCCAGCTGTCTTGATTGTAGCTGCACTTGTGCATTGTCACCCCAGAAGGATTTAGCTCCAAGAAGGATCAATTCTCTGAAATCCTGAACAAGCCATCTCTTCAGATCAACAAACTTTCTAGAAGGCCTAATAAGAACAATCCCACAGGTGTTGATGGGAAGCATTTTGCAGTCAGTCCACTGACTGCTGAACTTGATGGGGCACAGACAAAACGACAGATGTTCAGCCACCTACATGGCCAAAGAACCAGCCACATGCCAGTATTACACCAGGCTCCGCTGTATTCTGTCTACTATTGGCATTATATAGATTTAATCAGAAAATGCTTGCTTCAGGTGATGTCATCACAAGGAAAGAAACTAGTGGACAAGATAGGCTAAGACAGTGATTAAAGAGCAAAGTTTTTCCACAATCGTTTTTTCTCTCCTCAGCCAGAACATAAAGCTAAATCTTATTTCCAGGGAGGCCTCCATTTTATTCCCCTCAACCTTCACAATCCCTCTTGTCCTCCAAAATCCACATACACACCATTAGGCAATAAGCTCAAGGATATCAAACAGCAGGCAATTAATGTTAACAACTGACTCAGCCTTCCTTTTTTTTCCCCGCAGCAGTTTGTGGTCTTGAGCAGACTTTAGAAGAGAAATAGAAGAAATTGAATACATACGAACTAGCAAGAAGTAATACACCCCTGAAAGGGAAAAACAAACAGAGTTGGATGTGACTGCAGAAACTATTTTCAATGTTTTGCCATTCACAGGCACTTTCACTCACTGCCAGCAAGAAGTAAAATGGCAGCAGTCATTTGCCAACTTCCATATGCGTCTCCTGATTGCTCTTGACTACGTACGTTTTTCTTATAAGTCATTATGTCAAATGCCAAGACTTTGGCACTGAGCTGTGGTTCAGTATTCCAGACCTCAAGAAAGTCAGAGTAGCTTTTATAAGCCAATGCAAGATTATTTTCTTCTTTAAGGGTACCATCTAGAGTTTGGAAGTGGTTATGCTATCCATCAGTCAGCAAGATAGTATAAAAGTATTACTAAAAAGTGGGAAGTAGCTACTGGAAGTTACTTGCCATGATTAGACCCAGCAACTCCTCTGTGCTCTCCATTCTAACAAGGCAGGGATAATTCTGACACAGTCTTAAAAAATTAAAAATCTCTACTCACTATACAGCTTTGTCTTCTAATGCAGTAGACTAGATGCAACAGTAAGGTTTTTACCAAAACCAGTGAAAAAACACAGCAGGAGTTTCAGGAAGGCATTATGCCTTATAATGAAAATATTTTGTCATGTTTTCCTATCATCCTATTGTTTTTATTCACACAGAGCCAGTTATTTGTAAGTATGCTGTTCATCTGAAGAAGATACACTTCCACCCCCAAAGAATTTGCCTGGAAGACAAGTAATCAGAAAATCTCGCTGCTCCAAATGAAGGGTGTAAAGACACCCAAATTACTGCTTTCTAGCTGGCATAGATGCAATATTGTTTAAGAAATAAAGGCTGAAGAACACGCTTAGCAAACTCATAATCCACATACACGCAGAAGTAAACCAAGCATCTCTAATATCCTCTCTCATCACTCAAGCGGCAGATGTGAAAATTTCACTCATAATATTTGCCACAACAACAAGAGTGTTCACCTTCTGCTCCTGATGGGTGGTGATTTACAAGCCTAGAGTGACAGTCTCATTACCACACACAGACAGGCTCCACGTTTAGGCTTGTGCCAGGCTGAGCTCCAGGACCCCAAGAGGGCTCTCAGTTCCCTGCACAATGGGAGGTCAAAACCCAAACCAAACAGAGGCTGTTCCTGGCAAAATACCACTGCACTGCATGGGGGAAATAGGTTTTAAAAAATAAACTAAAAAATCAAGAGGGTGCACAGTGTTTTCAAACCAGCATTTTAAGTATGTTGTTCTTTGAACTTGGAAGTCAACCTGAAACTGCAAACAGCCCCAGGCTTCATAAGTTAGACAAACCCTGTCACCAGGACCATCAAAACTGAAGTTCTGGGAATAAAAGCTATGCAACAGTTGTACAGCATAAGCCCTGCTCCACTTGTCCAATAATTTAAAGGCAACCAGAAGCAAATATAAGCAAGTCTCCTGAACCCTAATGTTGCATACAGAAGCATACTACTAACAAAATGTTTACACTTGTATTTCAGGGAGGCAAGTGCTGTAGACACACAACCACTGAAAAATAACAGCATGTCTCTGGGAGGGCCTATTGCTGAGGCAAAACCTTTTCTCTTGGCTATCAGTCCTTGATTCTCCTTTCCCCCCAATAGAGAAGTCAGCCAACTGTTTGGCGTGAAAACAAATTCTCCCAGTGTGGCCACAAGCTGAGCTAACACGAGAAACATTTCCTCTTGCCCAGCTTCTGCAGATGATGGGACTTGGTCCCAGGGCATTGTATTTAGTTTCAGTCCAGAGCTGCAGATCAGCCCAAGGCTGGGAATCCCACCCTCGCCCTGGTATGAAGGAAACGGTGTTGAAAGGAAAGCATTTAGCTCCAAGAGGGAGGATTATTTTTAAGGACTAAACATTTAGCTGTTTAGGGTATAATCCTAGGCAAAGGAATTTAGCCAGAAGTATGTGTTCAACTAGGGGAATAACATACAACTTTCCTCAGTATATCGTAATTGGCTTTGTTAACAAAGTTAAAAGAGGAGCAGCAATTTGGTGGTGTTTCAAAAAGAGGCAGCCCATATTTTTACAGAGCAATTCAGATCTGATGAAGTGTATATGCATTTATTTACCTTTGTCTCAGTACATAACTCAAATCCATCTAGGCAGCTATCCTTCTGAGTAGTTCTGCTGTGGAACAACAAACGGCGGTGCCAGCGCACACATACGCACAAATTCACACTGAATTTACAAAATGGTCATCAGATTTTGACAAGATATGAGCCATATTCCAAGAGGTCGGGTTTAATGTTATTGCTTCAAAGCCAAAGCTAGGACCCCATTCTTCAGTGCTCAGGTCGGATCACCCACGTGAAACATGTGGTACGTCCATGGCATTGCTATGTAGAGCTATTCATCCTTAGGGCCATGCAGCCATGGACAACCAGATCCTTTCACTCACAGTATGATCACCCACACAAAGAGCAGCACACAGTATTTTTGCGCATGTCCCAATTTCAATGCAATAAAACCACTTCAAAACACTCAACTCTCCTTTACACAGCCTTTTCACTTTAGAAGCAAAACCCACAAAGAGTCTGAAGATTTACATTAACCTTGCAAGGCTTTCTGGGGACTTCAAAGCACCATGGCTGTAACACAAAAAGCACCCAGATGACGTAAACCCAAAATTTGGAGAGTACCAAGTGCTTAATAGATAATATAATACTAAGACTCAAGAACATCTGACTATGTTATGCCTACACTGCAGTCACTACCGTAACCATAGTTGGGTGTGGTGGTACTTTAATACAAAACTCAGCCAAGTAACAGAACTTCAGCATTTAGCCTTTTCTGAGCTCTGACTTAAATTCTGCTGGTTCCTTGGTAGGCAGCTTACAGTTCAAATACAGCTGTAGTGTACTTTAAATACAGAAGCTGTTTCAGTCTAATAATAATATAGATGGGTCTCTACTTCTAATTTCTATGGAGCTTTGAAGTACAGCTTTGAGATCCAACTGGGAAAAGAACTGACTCCAAGAAGGAGAATTATTTCTGAGGACTAAACATTTAACTGCTAAGAGCATAAACCATACAGTAATCTTAGCCAGCTCTTTGTGCTAAACTAGGAGAAACCATCCAATATTAGGAAGCAACATAGGTACCTATCTATACAGTAAAGCATTAAAACACCTGTAAGGAATATATTCAACACTGAAGAGGACTATATTCAAACTTTTTGAGGATCAGGCACCAAACTGCATAGCCCTGCCATGTGTTAAATGAGGTAAGCAAGCAGAAAAAATAATTAAGGGCTAGAGAAAAAATAATGGAACTTGTACTTTCACTAAATCTAACTAGTTTCCACCTCCACCCCTTCCCTTCAAATACTCAAGATTTCTGCTCCTAGTATCCTGGAATGTGCGACGGGAGAAATGGGACAAATCACATCTTTAAATTTTGCCACTGTACCCAGCAACCACATACAGAGCTCACTGGACCAAATTAAGGGGCTCTGTTAGTGCTGGGATTTGCAGGCAAAAGTCTTCATCACTCATTCTCCTGGCACCAGCCAGGAGCCTAAAGTTTTCAGAAGTTTATTATTGCTGTTCCCCAACGCACAGTGTTTCACTGATGTATTTAAACAACCACCAGTTCAAAAAAAGCACAGATACATGCTTATCACTGCCAGGATGTGATGTCAAACTAACACCAGCCAGCTCTGGGGGAAGGTCCAAGCCTGTACAAGCCAAGGGGAAGGCTGAAGGGAACCACACAAACACTCCAGCACAGGCAACACAATTCCCAGGAGAGGAGACAGCCAAAACAGAGCTCACTAAAGGCACTTTTTAGCAGCCAGCTCTGCTGAACCAAACTGAATTGCCTCCAGCACAGCTTTGTCAGCCCCCCCCTTTCCATGTTGGCCCTGCACAAAGCTGGAGAGCCTGAAGCATTTTCTAGCTACTCAAAGCACTGAGATGGGATGGGATGGGAGCTACACACCCAGGTGCCTTCCAGAAGTCTTAGCAAGTAACCCCAGGCTTAGGATTGCTGACATTTCTTTTCTTTTAGCTTTGTATTTCCTTGCTCTGCTTCAAAGTTGTTTAGTTGCACATTGTTTTTACCTTCTTCCTCTCTCCTATCAGTCTCCACAGAGGCCAATCAGTTTGCCACTTACCTTTCAGCCCCAGATGACTTGCCTTGTAGCCATACCAGCCTGCCCAAAGCAAAGGAACAGTATCCATGAAATGATGGCTCCTGGTTCTCTCCCCTGTCCTTTCCTACACAGCCCTCCTGCAACCTGCAGCAATTTACTGCTGCTTCAGAGAGCTTCAACACTCTCAAAATTTGTATTTATCAACACAATCCTCAAGAACAAGGCTCTTCCTACCCACTCACCATTTCATCACACTAACTCAGACCAAGCTGACCTAACAACCCCTTGCAGACTAAACCAGCTCCCACCAGCTGTGCAAGCCTCTTAGCCTTTCTATAGGCTCCTGCCAGGACTGGGCTAACTCATATCAGCTGTGGCTTGGAACCAGCTTTCTCCCAGCTGATTTTGTTTCAGAACATCTCATCCTGAGATAACAGGGCTTAGTAGTGCCATTAGTTTTTCTGACTAATATGTTTCCTCTTTTGAGAAAAAACACACGGTGTCATTCTTCTAAGGGTATTTCCCCAGTTTGCTAGGGGAAAAAAAATACTGCAGGATTTTTGGTCTGGGACCCTTAAAGGAACAAAAGCAAGAACCAATTCCTGTCCTAGGACTACTTGATGTTCCCCTTACTGCCCTGTGGAAGGAACTACTGTTTCTCCTTAAAAAGAACAGAGAGGAAAGACCCCAAAGTCTCTTGTCTTCCCAAAAGAAGGGGTTGACTTCTTAAACAAATACTTAGAGGTGAGGACGTATCACCTTTCTTCCATCCCAAATGAGAAAACCAGTTAAATCTACACCAAAGGAGGTATTCATTCTCACTGCAGTCAACAGAATCAAAGTGCACAAGTTTCTCTAAAGTAGACTAACAGGCCGACTGAGCCCAGAAACTCAAACCTTTGCATACCTGGTGGTAGAGTTTGGATCTGTGTTTGTAAAGAAACATGTACTTGTACTGCCCTGATTCAACAAGGCTGTCGTCCAGCTGCTAACGCACTGCTTTAATAAAGTGAAGAGGGATTTTGAAATTCACTTGGATAAAAATTGGCCCAGAGCTAAAGGACAGTCAGATGTGTGGCTTAGCAAGGATCTGGATGACTGAGATTAAATATGGATGATTAAAAAACATCGCTGCACTTCAACAGTTTGAATAATGCCACTACAGTCCCAGGAAGAGTCATTTCAAGTTTGTGTGAACCAGTACCAAAGGAAAACCATTTTCATGAGTAAAGGAACAACCAGTCAACTTTTACATACAAGATTAATCTTTACATTTGCTATGGCAGATGATGAATGATAGAAGAACTGCTCTGTGCTAGGATCATTGCACTGAGAAGTTACTTTTCACCTCTATTTTTAAAATTACTATGTTTATCCGAGGTGTCTCATGGGAGAAATGAATGGTTAGTCAAACACATATTACTTAGTTGCAAAAATAATAGGGAACTTCTTAAAAGGAGAGAAATGAGAGTACAAAATTGACTTGAATTTATTTGACTTGAATTTTCTCCTCATATGGGAAAACAGATGAATATTTACATACTGTAAAGTCAAGTGTCTAGCCACCAAAATAATGTCATCAAAAAGTCATCAGGAGAAAAGGTCTTATTATTTTGATAGATTCTTTCCCTTCTGTGGTTCTTTTTTCTTGAAGTCTAAATAAACACTCAGGCTGCAGCCACATTTTGTCTACTGGAAGTCTGGGGAGGTTGCGAGCCCCAGTGTTCAAAGTGCAGAAGTTTTCCTCTTGGTGAGCAGCAAGAGCATGGTCCCAGGGAATTGAGGGAGAGGCTTCACACACAGAAACAATCACCTATTCAGACTGATTAAGATAAGACACTGGGGGAAGACACTTCTAATCCTCCCTGGCTGCAGTCAGAGGAAAACAAGCAGTCTTGAGCACACTACCAGAAGGAGCAGAGATGTCCACTCTTACAAGATATACACAGTAAAACACAGGATAACAGCATCCACAGGAACACGACCCGAAGTCCTTAGAGCTGAGATATCTCAAGCTCTTTACTGGAAATCAATTCACCGCCAGTATAATGTGTTTGCCTACACATGCTTTAGGAGGCCACGTTATTCTATAAAGCCTCCATCTGCAAGGTGTGGAGTGCTCTCCCTACCTTTACATTGCAGTGGTGACTAGAGGCACCCCAGGCTTCAAAAAGACTGACCTGCAATGCCTCTAGCCCTCCTAGGACACAATTGCACACCCAGCAGGGAGGTGCAGGAGTGCCAGGCAGGGCTGCAGAGCTGTGACTTCCCAGCCTGGCTGGGCTGCACCTCCAACAAGATGCCCAAAGCATCACCTAGGAGATGCTGCTGGCAAGCCACAGCTTTAGCAAACCAGCAACAGCTGCTGCTTTTTCTTCTGCTGCAGGAGTGGCCCAGGTGATGCTACCCATGCCAGCCAAAATCATGCTCAGCCCAGCTTAGTGTTCAGGTGAGCCAGAGCCTGGGAGCTTGGAGTGGTTCTGGATTTTCATGTAAGACAGCACTTGGGCATTGTAGGACAAATGGCAATTGTCTTATTGAAACTTCTTCTTAATTAGAAAATTTCAATAAGATTTTTCCCTCCCAGTGTCAGCTAGATATAAATGTTGTGAAACAAACCCTTTCAGACATCAAAGCAAGAGAGTGATTGTTTCTGGGTTTCAGGCTGAGCCTGAAACTGGATGCAGACCAGTACTTGGAGACATGCTTTTTCATTTTGAAGAGTCATTGCCCAATGTGATTTCCCAAGACCCCAAGCCTCGGTCATATGAACTTCATTCCCCACGTTCCTCCCGGTGGCCAGTCCATTGTTTGTGAGCATCCCCAGTAAAGCTGTTGTAAATAATTTACAGAGCCCTCAGCCAACCGAGGCAGAGCCAGCACCACCATGGCCATGTGAACATCTCGAGCTATAGCCGGGTTACTCCGCACGTGATGTGAAATGAAAAATAAAGCCCTGAACATTCCAGTCATACCAAGTGTGCTCCCGACAGCGCTTTTAAACAAATCTCCACTGTTTGAGGGACAGAGCAGAACTGGAGTCTGTCTGCTTCGATTTAAATCTGTCCATGAACGATGTCCATGAGTTAACAGGGAGAATTACAAGGGAAGGAACAAATAAACATTACAAAAAGAAAAAGAAAACCAGACTTCTTGAACACTGGTCTCCTGGATAGTTCCCAGGCTAAGCATCCATGTGTTAAAGGAAAAAAAAAAAAGTCTTCTCAACAGTGTACAAGTGTCAGCAGCTCTGAGGCTGAGTGACCTATCTGTGAATCAGGTATAGATTTACCAGGGGGGCAGAGAAGGGGAATCCCTGCCTTGTTCCCGTGAGCTGTGCCTTGCAGGGCACACGGTGTCAGGCCATACAACAGGGCTGTCTGTGGGCACCCAACCTGCCCCACACGGGCTGGTGTACAGGTTGTCCTCTCCAGGGATGAGGGAGCCATCCAGGAAAGTGCTTTTGTCTGTCACTGTGGGCAATACACTTGGTGGTGCAGTGCAAAGAGCTTTAGCCACTGTACATGAAGGAACAGTCTGGCTGCCACTGGTTTTTAGGACCATTTCTGCCTTTGCTTTTTACTGCAGCAAGAGAAAGGCTTACTAAACTTTGTTTTGAGTAAACCTCAGTCAAAGCCTTTCTGGTTTTAGGGCAATGGCCCCATCGTTCTAAATTTGTGCCCACACTTACGTTACTGCAGGACAAGCAGAAAGGCCATGTAGCCCCTCAATCTGCTACGTGAGACATTAAGAGCCAAAGTTTGGAAATGCAGACAAGGAGCCACTGATCACAGCCTGGTGTTAATGTACAATGCTGAAACACAGCAAGTCCCCAACAAGTGACAGTAGGTCACTTAAATGGTATCTAACTCATCCCACAAAAAGCCATCTAGGTTCCCATTTGGCCCAGATCTCACATTTATATGGTTCAAATTTATGCCCACGTTAAATGCAGGAATGTTAGAGCTTGAGTGTAATTTGTGTTTGTACTTCTAATAGCTAGCTAGAAAATATTAGACAAAGCCAATAAAAGCAAAAGCTTTCCCCTGTCTCTCTCCCGAAACTCCTCTTCAGCTTAACCCAATTTTCCAAGTCACTTAGAGGCCTTTAAATAAAATGAAATCCTAACGATGTCGCTGCCATGAATAATTAATTGTACCAGTCTAATCTCTCAAACAAAATCCATTCTCATTAGATTAGAGGTTTTCTCAAGACACACGAGTTCATTATGGCATTTTTACATCCTTCTTGTCTCTTACGTTTCTTTGTCTTTCCTTATCTATGTCTCTTCTTATTTGTGTCTGAGACCCAGGACTCCATCACCTCGGCAGCCTCCAAGGCAACATGCCAACGCCCGGGGAAGAGAGCTCCTGGACAACCAGGCACGCGGCAGCAGGAGTGTGACAGCCCTGTCCGTGGCTCATGGGCAGCACAGTGAGTGGGCAGTTCACTGGACACTCCTGTTTCCAGAGTCCAAGAACTCATTCTGAAAGGCTAGCTAAAAGCTCTAACCTTCAACAGTTCAGGGGACATGGTTCAAGTTTTGCTGGAAATCTTTATTAAAGCCATTCTCAGTGTTATAAGTTACAGGAGGTTAAAGAGTATTACCGTACTGATATTAATAACCAGGCATCCATTTTTTTTCACCCAGCTTTGTATTCAGATTAATAAGGATATCAGGTGAGTTAAGGTTAGAAGGGCAAATCCATTGCACATAGGAATTGATTTTTCTACTATTATTTTGGTAGGCAAAACTTTCAAGACATTCAGAGCTGCATTTATCCAGAGACCAAAGAAACTATTTTAAAGTACAATAGGAATCATTTACGGTATCCTTAATAATAGGCTTTGCTACAAGAAATAAAACTTCTGTCCAGACACAACCCAATTAATACTGCTGGCATCTAATACATTTTTTTCTTGAGCCTCTGACAGTCCAGGCCCATCCAGTGGATCTTCTTCTTTTGACAGTGACAATAGTGTAAGGAATGAGAGCTCCCTCAAGTCCCCAAAGCAACTATTATTAGTCTTTTGGAAGATGCAGAGAAATAAAACCCAGATCACCGAGTGTCTTCAGGAATCTGATTTTATTTCTCACAGAGGCAAGCATTACTTTCGGTGCTGAGGACAGATTCCACGTCTGGTAATTACACTTCACCTCTCACATGTGCCCTGTGACTCCAGTGGGATGTGGCATTGCCACGCCACTTTGGATGCTTCCTCACAAACTGCAAACCCTGCAAGCAGCACATGCTGGTAACAGGGTGCTGGATCGGAGAACTGGAAGGGACCTCTGCCCTGTCACAGGATTCCTCAAGCACCATTTTACACCTTCCTGTGGTCTTCACCCCCATCGCTCTTCTTTGGAAGATACCACCTCCATGGTTAGGAATCATCTTCTGGCCCAAATTTACTGCTTGGAGCTTATATCCCTTCCTCTTTAATCCAGTTTTGTCCTTTATACTGTAAGGGCTATTCTTCCTGCCAGTTTATCCCCTTGATGTGTTCACAGGCAACATTCATAATTTCTCAGCTTTCATCTTCTTAGATGATTTAAATTCTCCTGATCATCCAAGTGTCCCTTCCCTCCACGCCACTCCACTTTGGAGATTATCTGTGGTGAAAATGGGAGACTGGAACTGTACACAGCATTGCACATTAACCCCTTAAACAGTGCAGTTAATAATTTCTTCCCTTCTGCCCATACCTCATTTGAGGTACCGTAAGACTTCAGGATCGTAGATACTTTTTGCTTGGTTACTTTGCACCTATGACTTCTTGTGAATCTCTGATCATCCAGCACGCCCAGCATCCTTCCTTTGCTGTTTCCAAGTGCTATGTGCTTGGTTTGTAAGAGTAACACTTGGTGTTAGTCACTACTTTCTTCACCTAGCTCTTTGCATTGCTATATTTCATCCTGTTTCCATTAGCCCAGTCCTCACCCTCTTTGTGTTGCTGACGCCTCATAATTTCATGTCAGTATTAGATTTAACTGGCACTCCAGAGCCTGGTCACAGACGTGCCCTGGCTAGGAGGACTGTAACCACAACATACAACCTACCACTGGAAGAGCCCAAGGGAAAGGGATGTTACCCCATTATCGTCTGACTGCCCATGTTAATCCATCCTTGAAAACACTGCTAGTTTTTATGCAAGATCATTAATTGAACCATTCAATAATTAATTTTTCCCCTCAAGGCTGTGTTTAAAAATATGTCTCCAGCCCTGTAATCCCCCTGTCAGCAAAGCTTCCCATTATCTCTTCTTTATCTCGCTTTTGTATTCATCCCTATCTTATCCATCTAAACTAATAAATTATCTCAAAGGACCATAAAATCTGCTCTGCCAGACATGATCTTTCAAGTTCCAGTCGTCTCTGCAGCACTTCCCTATAAAGCTTTTGTCTTCATTCAAAGTTCAGAGAGGTTCTGCCAGCAGCTCCAAGACTCCTCTAAGCCAAGTCCTTGAGCTCATTAGTCCCCCTCGCTCCACTCGTTACTACTCTCCAAGTTTGCTTTCCTGAAATAAAGCATCTTAGTTTTTCTTTTGATTTAAAGGAACTCATTCAGTCAACCCAAGTAGTTTGGTTTGGTTTTGATAATCAATTCTCTGGTAACATCCTTGCTGCTGATCATGAGTGAGTCCGCAGTACTGATGACTCCTATTAGGCCAATGACTGGTGAAGAAATCTGCCAGTTACTGGACACAAGATTACCTGGATCCTACTAATTCTAGCTCCTCTTTTCCGTACCTAGTTTTTCCAGATTAAATTTAGTTATAGAAACTCAGCCATTTCTAAATTTAAGCCTAGGTATCTGCAAACAAGACTCCCAACACTAGATCAGTAGATTTTTAAATTTTATTTTTTTTAATCATCCTTCCCTTAAATATTTAATCCAAAGTGGGTCTATTTGACCAGTGTTATCCCTTCTTGCTTATTTGTCCCATGAACACAGAATTAATCAATACCTCTAACTTTATTAATATCAATATTAATATTAATTAATATTAATATTTCATCTCTTTGAACACCTGTTTTTCTTTTATGATGATCACTGTTCCCAAAATCTGTTTGCAACCCCACTGAGATCCCTCCCTGGTAATTCATGTCACTCTATTGCAATGTTAATTACATGTTTGTGTTAATACCCTGCTGGCCTTGACACTACAGCTGTATTTTTAAAAAATGGAAATGTTTGTATAATTATACATTACTCTGCATACACATATATCCTGCTTCTTAACTGAGATAGACAGACAGACAGACAGACAGACAGACAGACAGATAGATAATCTGGGTCACTTCCCTGACTCTGCTCTCACCAAAATCAGTACTTAAGAGACTTCTCGCTCTTTTTTGTTCTTGTGCACAGACACCACCAAGCCTCTCAGGTCCTGCACTCATAGGTTCAGTGCTGTTACTCACTGTTAACTCTTCCATCCAGTTACCACAGTGTATATATGTGCTCTCAGGGCACAAGCAGGACAATACTAGCTTGCTTTGCTTACCCATCTTTGAAGTCACAAGGACTCCTCCCACAGGTCTGGCATCTAGCCACCTTCCTTCTTCAGACCGACTCCACCATTATCCCAGGAGCCATCTTTTGTTCTGTTGCTTTGCTTTTAATAAAAAAATATACACAAATGAAGTGCAGCATCCTCACACGAATCTCATGGCTCTGGCTGCTGGGCTTCCCTGCTCTCCACTACTCTCTACTGGTTTGTCTTTGGCAGAGGGCAGCTCGGTAACTTCACTGAAACCTGGCAACTGATGGTTTATTTACTGCAGCTTAAGGCAGAAAATCTCTCTCATGGTCTAGGACCCACAATTCCTCCTCTACACATAAAAATCCCAACATTTTGCAGCAAATTCTGCTAGTGTGAGTAGATTATACCAAACTAAACTCTAGCTCCTTATATATACATGTAATTGAATGTGAGTGCATGCACGTCTATGTGACTATACAGAGTGAGTCAGTCTGTTATCCCTACAAGGAAGGTCACCATAGCTATTAAATTACAATGGGCAAAACCATTAGTGTAGCCATTAAAATCAAAATCAAATTGATTTTTGAGATGATCATTATCCACGTTTGCAATTACAATTTTTCCTCTTAAAAATGGAAGATTCTACACAGACAGAAGGGCAGTACAATAAACTCTAGTTTTTTCTGTTAAACTTAGAAAATTGAGATAATTCACCCTTAACGTTCCTTGACCTAATTTCTTTACCAGAGAATATTAAGTGGTATCATCTGCGATTTGGATACCAAGGCAACAGGCTCTCAGCTTAAGGACAAAGTAAAATCTCATGGTACTTCTGTGGAGTCAACAAAGCTCCCTGAAACCCGTTTCAGTGATGCTACTTGTGCTCTCAAATATCTGATTTTAAAACTTAATTGTGTTTGTGATCTTATTATTCTTTGTACTGCTGGCATACTGCAGACTCTCAGTGATGGGCAATTATACCGTGTGAAGTAAAAGACCCTACAGAGAGGCTCCAAAAGCAGTACAAAGCACTGCACTGGCCAAAGAGAAGTCACCCTCAGTATGTATGGAAATGGAACGGAAATGAAAGATAGCCACTGATTATTTATTTAAGGGAAAAAAAATCCCTATTGTGTAACAACCTACAATTTCTTGCATAAGTTCTTTAATTTGGTTGACAAAAAAAATCTGGTATTATTTCCCTTCAATAAATACTAAATAAGTACTAAATACTGCCTGCTTGCTTAACAGACATCAGACATCTCAACATGTTTACAAACACACAGCAAAGGAGGAAGAGTCCTTCCCAACAAACTGTTTCTGCTCTCAACATACTCCCTGAGCTTCGCCATCTGTTTTTCACCACTGCCCATCTTCACGCTACACCAGTCTCACAGAAACAAAGCAACACCAGAACAAGAACAACAAGCTTTAACTGTATAGTTATTACTATAATCCATGCCTCACATTTTACACATGGAAGGTCCTGAAATTGCAGTCACAAAAAGGGAAATGAAGCCAGTACGAAGAAGAAAGGAAAGAAATTGGAATCTATTTCCCATCAGAAGTCTCTTGAGGGCTAACAGCCACCTGTAAGAGAAAAAAGACCCATTCTAGACACAACAAATAATCCAAGGTAGAGAGAAACGGAAGGATATACGATATATTTCACATACATGTAAAATTCTGCATGTCTGTAATAGCCCCCCAATAACCTTGGGGCCAGGGCTTTATATAGTGCAGGCAGGACCAAATCCACCCATCTTATTAACTGGCTTTGTTTGATGCACATACACCAGATGAAGAGGGCCAACAGTTTTAGGGTTCTGCCTACGATTTACTCATATGCGTTTCCCTTGTAATTCAAACCCAAGATGCTGTCCAGACCAGTTTAATGCTATAAAATGTGCATCTCTGGTTCCCTGAACAGGACTTTGGAACAATAGCTATGGTCTCATGAGACGGAGTCTTTGACAGCAACATCCTCTTAAGATATTGCTGCTGCGGAGTGGTGCTCTTGTGCCACACCATCCTGCCCCCTCCATTCCGCTGGGTGATTTGTTCATGTGCCCAAGCTGGGAATCAGACCAGAGAACTCACTCAGGCTTTGCAAACCCCATAAAAATGGGGCTGTAACACTGGATAACGTCACCGGTATTACATATTACAGTACCAGATCTCAGCAGATACCGTCCCCTCACTTTGTAAAAGGGACCTCAAAAGCCCTCTATCAGAGAGCACAGCAATTCCAGCCCTCACCAGAGATACAAAGTTGGCAAAAGAGCATGAAGAAGGTATCAGTTGTCCTTCACCAGCAGCAGCTGAGAAAACTTACTCGGATGATTTAAGACAAATATTTGCTCCAGCAATTGAAAAAAAAAAAAACTTGCTCTGAAGAATCATACATCATAGCTATTTGCTAGGAGGACACAGGCTGTCTTTTGCATTATAATTAATAAATGAAGATTAATTTAAGACATACCAAGACCAAGTCAGACATAATCATCTTAATTAATGATGTTCGTGCTGTAACTTCAGTGCTACACCCTATCCTCGTGGGAAAGAAAAAATAAGACATTTTAAAAATCAACAGTGCTGGAAAACTAGCACACAACCCAATAAACGGATGGTTCCATGTTTCCCAGAGCCAGCTGTGTGTCACAGAACGCGGAGGCTGCTGTTTTTTACAGCCAGATGAGGACAGCAGGGTGCCCGAGTGCTTACAGCGGCGTTACCACACGCACCCCGCTGAGAGAGGCAAGCCACGGGCAGGGCGGCTCGCAGGCAGCCGACATGGAGCCCCCGAACCGGGGAAGAGCTGCAGCCATGAGGGGAACTGCACGGCTCCCTCGGGATACCGCAGCCATGAGGGGAACCGCACGGCTCCCTCAGGATACCGCAGCCACGAGGGGAACCGCACGGCTCCCCACGATACCGCAGCCACGAGGGGAACCGCACGGCTCCCTTCAGGATACCGCAGCCATGAGGGGAACCGCACGGCTCCCTCAGGATACCGCAGCCATGAGGGGAACCGCACGGCTCCCCTCAGGATACCGCAGCCACGAGGGGAACCGCACGGCTCCCTCAGGACACCGCAGCCATGAGGGGAACCGCACGGCTCCCCTCAGGATACCGCAGCCACGAGGGGAACCGCACGGCTCCCTCGGGATACCACAGCCATGAGGGGAACTACACGGTTCCCTCGGGATACCGCAGCCATGAGGGGAACTGTACGGCTCCCTCAGGATACCGCAGCCATGAGAGGAACTGCACGGCTCCCCTCAGGATACCGCAGCCACTTCGCTCAAGCAAGACTCGGCGTGTTTTAGCGAACCCCCGCGGCCAAACCAGCACCGCCCCTTTCCTCCCGAGCCCCGCAGGGGTGATGGCGCTGGGAAACCCCAGCTCGCCGGGGCCCGGTGCCCGCCGCCATGCCGGGCCGCTGCGGCCGTGACGGGGCTGTGGGGCGGCGCCATCTCGCGGGGAGCGGGAGCAGCACCCTGGCGTGAGGGGGAGGCC
This sequence comes from Podargus strigoides, assembly GCA_028020825.1. NCBI lineage: Eukaryota > Metazoa > Chordata > Aves > Caprimulgiformes > Podargidae > Podargus > Podargus strigoides. The sequence continues at coordinate 7,998,658 of CM051623.1, read as the reverse complement.
CCGGCTCCTCCCGGGTGACCCCCTCACACAGGACGCGGTCTCTCACTTCCTTCATCACCTCTGGTTAACAATTGCTCGTTTATTTTCACAGCAGTGTATTTCCATGTCGCTGCAGTTATTCCGTTACCACAGTTCAACCAGGCAGCAGGTTACTAATCAGCACACTTCCACCCTAACTCGAACAGAGACCAGGGTTAACCTACCCACAACTCCATCTACATCCATCCCGTTAACTTCTCACCTGCAGATTCCCCTTCCCTGGATTTCTGCCTGCAAAGCTGGGAAGAGGGGCGTGTAACAACTAGGCTGTTGTAAGGCCCACAGAAAAAAAGCTTTAAATGGAAGTTTAAACAAATATCAACAGAACAACTGCACATCTTCAGTTTCACCATCCCAGGCCCTGACAATTCAAGTAATGAAAACACAGTGGTATCACAGAAAGGGGAAAACAAACAAACGAACATTAATATTTACAGTTACACAGCAACATCTCCTCATGTTGTTTAAACAAAGTATAGAGCTCTAACAAAAGCACAAATTAACATCTTTGAAAAGAAGTGGAAGTGCTATTTCTGTAGCTTGGGCGTTCTCCCACTGGACACTGTGCTTGCCACTGTAAATTCTATGAGAAGAAAGGTTGTTAGCCACCCTTAGCCTTCCTACGGCTAGTTCTTTCAGGTCCAGTATGTGCCCCACTCCTGTCCAACCAGTGCTACTGGACAGACTGTCCTGTAAGTCTGACGCTAGACATTCACAGTGGTCACCCCAGCTTACTTCAAAAGCAAGACCTTGCACAAACAGCTACAAGTGAATAAATCCAGCTGGGGGCAAGAAGCTGTGTCCCACATGGCAGCAGCCAAACAGATACTCTAGACCTAGCACTCATGTAGAGCAACGGCCACGGAGAATGGCTGAATCCCCTTCTTTGGGATGGGAATCATGATGAAACATATTAATTACCTTGTTACTCAGACAAGCAGCACCTTTGAAGCTAAGAAGGGCTGTGAGAGAGTGATAAAGTAACTCATTCCCAGTTTGCATCATCCCACCTATATGAAGGCTGTTATCTGAAAGGAGAGTAGATCACCCATGCGCAAAGCCACACTGCCATTAATTTGGTTAATTTGAACACCGGTAGCATCAAAGCTTCCCTAGCACAAGTAACACAGCATCACCCTGGACACTTTGGCAGCTGGCTTGCACCACAGCAAAGGCAGGCCTGCAACTTAACTGACAAGGGTGCATCCAGCAGGGCTGCAGTTCCATCTCACCTGACAGATTTGCTACAAGTCAGCATCTCAGCTTTGCCTACAGCCATGTACTACGTAACTGTGTTTTGGTTTATGCTACAGAACAGTTCCTACAAAGACACAACAAGAAAAAGCAACTGCTTTCCTAGGGTTTTAATTTCTATTCCATCAGCACCTGTTACCTGTTTCATGCCGTTCAACTCTCTACCTGAATTGCTCAGAAACCCGTAAAACAGAAGACCTGATCTGACTAATCTCCATCAAGCTCTTTCCTTTCCTAAAGCTTCCTTTTCAAGCTCTTTCCTAAAAGAAAAAAAAAAAAAAAGGCAGCACCTTTCTTCCCTCAGTCTGTTCTTCCATGCTTGCTTCACTTACTCAGGACCACACCTTCTCCAACCTCAGCTCCTCCCTCTCGTGTTCCTCTGCCTCCAACTCTTTCACTACTTTTTGGTAACATTTCATCTCATTCTTATTTCTCATTCACTTTCCTCAGTAACCATCTTTTTGCTTTTCCTTGCTTAGATCTTGGTAAGGTTAAACAAATTTCTCCTTGGCTGAATACAAACAAGCAGTGACAATTCTGCACTTTTTAACCAACCCAGGGCTAACAGCAAAAGAGCAACTTTCTTTATCTAGGCTGCTACCACCAACTGCTTCCTACTGCACGGAACGCAAAAGAAACCTGAACAATGACAGAAAGAACTAACACCCAGTAGTAGCCGGGTACCAGTAGGTCATAACCACACAGGTTACAGATACACTAACCACAGGACAAAGAGAAAAATGAATTTTTGGGAAAAGTAGGAAGGAGAACAACAGGTCAAAGAGACAAAACCTCTTGGATGCGTTCCAGAAGCAAGTCTTCTGATATCCAAGACTGCCACTCTGTGCCATTCCTTTAAACATTAAGTTTCTGTAATAGTTCTTAAATGTTAGTCAAATTAGATCCATCCACCAAATTAAAAGGGTAACATTTCTTGGACAAGGTCTGCACATTTTATGCTTATGTATTAAAGAACCAAAATTGAGAGCAGCTCTCCATAGTAACATGGAAGTAAAGCATCATAAATAAACATGACGTATTCATCACTGCTGCCTATACAAGCATCAATGATTTTATTTACTGCAAGACATTTGTTATTCCCAACAGATTTGTAAATGAGAATTATTTTGTAACTCAAAAAATATGCTATTTAAGCTGTTAAATTAAAATCATTGTTCAAATTTATTTTATCCAATTGAGAGCCAATGCTCAGTAAGGCCTAGAAATCCTGACAGATGTTTCAGAGTATAACCAAATAAATTTTAAAACTTCATTGCATAGCTTCAGCAGTTTGACATGAACAAGCAAAAAATAAATAGGGGTTTATCTTTTGTTCAGAGCTATTTAAGAGCTTTGCCCTGTACTTTGAAATTAGAAAGCTGAATAGGCTTTCCTTTGGTTGCAGTTAACAGAATCTTTGCAGTCATTTTTAAGTCAGATAGCACACGATAACTTCAGAATCAGGAACAAAACCACATGTAACTTCTTGACTATGATTAAAATGTAAAGAAAGCAACCGAAAACCTGGCAGTAGCACCGTGCTATTATCTCATGTATAGTTTTCCTTTTCTCAGCTTTAATTAGGTTAATTAAGTTTAACACATATCCTGCTGTCAAGATCATACCCATAATCGTGTACGCTGCTACAAACACACCATTTCAGTCAATATCAGTAATGCCATCATGATAACTTTATTCCACTCTCAAATCAATCATATACCATCATCCTTAATGATGCACTATTTAGTTGTTTGCATTCAAATATGCACATAAACATCCAAAAGAGTTACCATAATAGTTTTTATTAAAAAAACCTAATGTACATGTTTTTCCCCAGTACAGCTATATTCTTCTTAAAAAGTACTGTACGTATCAAACATTGAAGGTTTATCCCATCACTGTCAATTGTCTTTGAAGAGCTGTCAAACGTCTCCAACTTTAATGAACTTCAGTATAGCCTCAAGAAAAAGCTTTTAGCTTTCTGAATGTCTGAGGAGAGGCTAATGGCATGTTGTCTTCATGCCACAAGTTATCCTTGTGTCTACAGCATTCTTTCAGGAATGACAAACACCAAATCCCAAGTGATAATTCACACCCTGCATAAAACTAACACAAGATACATTAAAGTTATTCAGATGAATAGAGAGCGTTTGGAAAGGTCTGTCAACATTCATATTTTTAACAGCTCTTTAAAGAGGTAATGGTGCAGATTAAGTATGAGCTTTTTGTCTCAGTATAACACATATTTGAAATTAAAATAAAACATGGAAGACCAATATCTTTAGATTTTATTCTTCAGAAAAAGAAGAATCTTAAAGAAAGCATTTAGTAGTCCACTTGTGCTTAAAATATTCAATGCATGAGAAAGCCAAAAGAAAAAAAAAAAAAAAAATCAAACCGCATTTTTGTACACCATGATCAAGATACATTATAAATTTTCAGAAATTGCACTGTATTTAAAACACTCTAGAATCTGCTCCACTTCTACATATGGCTGCTGAGGCTGCCTGACAGTTCCTTTTCCACATTAATTGCCGACCTGCGGAGGCCCTTCAGGGATGAGTGATGTGAAGAAAGTTGTGATAAAGGACCAAGCAGAAGCCATGAATCCAGGCTGCTGCTCTGTATTGGCATCTTCACCTGCATCTTCTCCACTGTCTTCATCAATCCCATCATCCATAAGTCGTTCCTTTAAAAACAGAAATCAAAGCAATTCAACTGCTGCTTTTCAGAGCTCTGACAAAGTAACCAGCAATATCTTCCTACACTAAGTAACTTCTCTCAGAACAGCCTCCCAAAGAATAACTAGCACGAAGAAAGTCTGTGACTGAAGTAGAGACAATCAATAATTATCAGACTGGAAAAGTACCGAATTTAAGCAGCAGGCACAACACTAAGGACAACACTGAAAGCTTTCTGGTCAAACCCAGTACATTTCATAAAAGTTGACTTTCTGGCCAGGCATTACAGCATACTTTACAATATAATACACAAGAGTCTCAAAAGACATGTCTGCTCCTACTCACCATCTCTTCAAGATCATTATTATTTGCATGTTGCCCATCACGGTTCACTTCCATATTATTGGCTGCCTGTTGTGGGCCTCCCTCTTGCCTAAAGGGGAACCATCCAGCTTGATGTCTATGTAAGAGAACAGCACAGCTGAAAACCTCTCTTGAAAGGAACAAAAGGATTTTTTTGCTACAGGAAAACACTGCAGTAAATTCTTCAGGTACTTTCCAATGAATGAAGCTACATGTACTTTTCTGCAAGTCTTGCTTCTAGATCAAATGGCTATTCTTCGATGCCTGGGTTAAGAAGGGTCTTGCTAAGAGCTGTTCTTTAAGTTTCAGAAGAGCTGTACAGAGCCCTCTGTTCCAGAAGATGAATAATTTACCACGATTCACAGAACAGCCTTGGTTGGCAAAGACCTCTAAAGATCATCAAGTCCAACCATTATTAGGTGATTAAATATGTAGAATACTTCTTTGGGGGGGTTTCTTCCCCATTTTTAGGCACTTAACTTATGCTAGTTTTCAAAGGCAGCCCTAATTTTCATAGTTTGAAGTTGATTTTCTGTGGAAAAAAGCAGTTAAACTTCAGCTAAGGCTTGAACCACAATTACCACTGTAAATTAAATAAGCCTCTTCTATGTTTTCAAGTGTCTATATTCTGATTTCAAGCATCATATCTCCATGAGAAACAGAACAGTCCTTCTGAGGACTGAGACTGCAATGGAAGGAAACTCTCAGTGAATGACATCAATCCAAAATTTCAAGCATTGCTGCTGTTTTCCACTTCTATTTACATCAGCAAAATGTTTTCATATATAATGGGAAGTGATTACAAGAGTACTGATATTTCTTGATAAAGCACAGAGAGCACTTGGGTGTTTATAAAGCATTGACCTTCCTGCTGTCACCCCCACTTTCTAAATTCTACCTTTCTGCAATACTGACCTGTTAATATCACGAACATTTAAGAGCACTGTGTTTCAGGTATAAGTGGTATCCAACTTACTGTAGAAGTGTTTTGAGGATTATTTTTCATACCAGCTTCTCTCCATACTGTAAAGGAGCAATGCCTAAACTTTTGCATTTGGATAATTTTTCAGTTTAAATGGATTATACACTAGCACCATACTCTGCATATCGGATCTGCAGCTGTACTCGACTGTTGTACTCACAAATAAACCAGCAGCATGGCTCCCATTACCATGACAAATCGACTGAAGGAAGAATAGAAGTATACAATGCTGAGAAGAATTGCTGCTCTAGAGAATGTGTACATCCAGTCCAGCCAGTCCCGGTTGAAGTCCTCCTCATTCACTACCGGGCCACCCTGTGCATTCATCTGAACATTGGGGTTTACAGGTCTGTTCTCCTGGACAGCTACATTTGGCACTGCTGCGGGCTCATTTGCAGGAGCATGTTCTGAATTTACACCTTGGGCAACTGCAGATCTCACTGGCTCACTGCTAGAAGTCACTTGGGCTGAAACAGCAGCTTGGCTACAAATTCAAACAGAAAACCGGTTTGTCAGAAAACATGTACTAAAATTTCTATGCCCGTTCTTGTCTTCTTTTCTACACTAAGAAAAACAAGCCACATTTTCCCTTAAATCTTTACTTATTACTATATTAATTCCCATCCAAAACTGGATTTCATAATGTGCTGGACAAAATTTAGCGTAAAACAGCATAGCCAGACAAAAGAAACAGACATTTTGATCCTGCAAACAGCATCAGAAGTTTTTAATACCTTCCCTTCATTAGTGTAACTCAGTACTACCTAAGATAATGCAGACTTACTATTGCATGTAGTACTGACGGGCATACATTTGCTGCCACCATATCATCTGCAAGGGACTGAATGCAGGATACACCGAAAATCCAGCAGGAACACCTTGGCCTGGCAATTGGTTGCCTATATTGCTAGAAAAGGATTTAAAGAAAAATATTCAGTTCTAAGTTGCCACATTTATAAAATGCACTAATACTAAAAAACAACTGAAGCAGCATTTTTCCTCTCATTTGTCCCCCTACAATAATGAATTGAAGTAAAACTGAAACTACACACAGTGGGATCATCCAACCCATTCCAAAAAAGCACTATATTTTCATATAAACAAAGTTATTTCTATAGAAAGAGAATTTCTGGTTTTGTACTTAGAAGCCTGTCACTAACTGCACCTCTGGGACAAAACCGTGTGGAAAATTTTTCAAAATTGTAACTGCAGAAATTCTTCCATACAATCCCTTCTAAGTTCAGAGGTCACCCTTAAAGGTGCTGCAGGAACTGTAAAGGGAAAACTTATTATCTTCTATAGCTTTCTTTTAGAAGCAATACCTGAAGTACCACTGTGATCAAAGACATGAAGAAATGAACATGAGCAAAGACGACAAACTAATCTTTCAGGTACAGCTTGAACACTGTAAATTATTTACTTCCCCCCCCTCAATATTCTGAGCGTAACTGATTCTCCTCCCTATGGGTTTTTAACTCTGGTTCACATGCAAGATACATGTAGGAGCTTTATGTAAGTTTTAGGTTTGGTTTTGTCTGCTTTTAAACTTCTTAGCCTCTCTTACCTCCTAGAGCATATAGCATGTTTTGGCAAGATTTCCAACTCTTTCCCCAAAGATTTTGATGTAGTGAACTGTAGTAAACCAGGACATCTTTCAGGACAGCATGAGAGTATAAAGCATGAAGAAAAGTTTATTCAGACTGCAGGTAGCAAAAGCTGAGACTGCTGTAATTGTACTGCAGACTACACCTGTTCCCTAAGTAAGGCACTCCCTGCAAAGATATCACCAAGAGATTGCATTAGTCTACCAGGCGTTCAGATATACAAGACACGCCCAGAAAGAAAGATGGGAGGGAGACATTAAAATCTTTTTTCCCCTGTTAGACATGAATAAGTATTTCACTGTAATTCTGGACAAGAGCCTGCCATGCAACTCTATGACCTCTGCTAAAACTATTTGTTATGTTTTAGACATAACCTGTTTTGACAATAGTTTGGGGGAGGGGGGAAAAAAAAAAAAGCAAATGCTTCTTTCCTGGTACCACATACAAACTGAGATAATCACAGGCAATACTCAGGTTTCTCTCAAAAATTGCAAGGGTGAACTGGCAGCCCTGCTCATACTACTTATTTATGCATAATTAACATGTTGGAACAGCAAAGCTGTCAAGCTGCTATTGAAAAATATCAGTCATGGTTTTATCTTTATGGCTGCAAGCTTTAAGAATGTGGTTATCTATCCCCTGAACTGGCAAACACTTTGAGAAATAAGACTCATCCAAAATTCATAAAACAGTGACCCTCATAAAACATTCGACCTACAAAATGTAGAATATTTGAATTGTCTTTACATGGGTGTTGTCAAATACTGTGTTGTGACAGACCACTGATGGATGTCTCAACTTCCAGCAGGTAGAATACCACATGGGGATGCAAACAGGCAGGACTACTTACTGTTCAACAACACCTATTTCTCCAACTCAGTCACCAACAAGCATTCCTACCCAATTTGCCTGAGCTGAATTCTGCAGGAAATTACCAATTCTTTTTCTCATCAGTTAGAGATTTTAGGGTTATTCTTCTTTAAAGCTGCTTCTACAAAAGCTGAGAGGCCTTAGGCTAATGGTTCTCCCTCACAGACACATCTTTTAGAAACACTACAGGATTTGAGCCTCTACTTTCTTCCAAAGTCTTTCAGAAGTTGCTTTCTTGATGCCTTAAAGCTTAATAGTAGATTAAGAAACCAGTCAACCAAGACAAACCATAAAAGATTTCAGATATGTTATGCTCTTGCCTTTCCCATTCAAATATTTTAGTGCTTTTTCTCCCTTTTTTTTTTCCCCAACAGCTTTTCTAGATGTACGTTTTTTAAAAGAAAGACTTGAAAAGTTAAGATCTGACTCCATTAATGAGAAGAGGTAGACATCAATATTCAAGAACTGGCTTCTGGCTTAAAATGCCAGCTAGTACAGCAGTATTTTGTTTGCTCATCGAAAAAAATCAGAATAAGGCAGATGTTGTCAGTCATACAGCTATTACAGCTGCCAGGGTATTCAGTTAGCTTATGAAATTCAGGAATAACTCTAAATAGTGTGATGTATTTCAGTGTGAAGAACTTCTCCAAAGGAAGAGGCCCTTCTCAGCAAAACAAGCCAGCTTGCTGTTAGAAGTAAAAGGGAAGTAGCACACACTTTCTCCTAACCTTTTTCCAAAAGGAGGAGAGACAGGAAGGAGAGTGTTTTAAAAAAATGGCAGCAACAGCACAAGAGCAGAGAAGCAAACTGGATAGGCACAGGCATTCCAAGACTGGAGAACAAAGCAGAGCAGACAGTAGAAGAACAGGTAGGCAAGTCAGAAAACAGATCTTAAGGTTGAAATGGGAGGGGTGGCTTGAGAATGTTCTGAAAGAGACATGCTACTCCTTAAATGGCTAGAAAGCTCAGAATTACTTCTTTTGGTCTATGGAAGACACCTAAAATGAGCTAACTGGGATTCAATTTGAGGGCAAGGTCAAACTAAGTTAGCCAGTGTCATCATGAAGATACTGCTCACCACTAGTGGAAAAATAAGACTTTTTATTCAGACAAAAAAGCTCAATCTCTGTCATTTGCACAACTGTCAATACCTGCATTTGTTTAATGACCTTAAGCCACAGAGACTTTTGTGTGAGCCTGGGATATCAGCTTCAAGTGATGTTTCAGTATCTTCTGCTACGTTATTTGCTACTTTAACAAAAAAAATACAGTGATCAAAGGCTACTGATGAAGCAAAGTATTTGTGTGCTGGAACATACTGCATGCTGTCAGCACATCATTTTGTTGTTCGCTTTCAAACATCACTATGTACACAATACAAAAACGTTTCACTAGACAGGCTGCCCACACTTGACAAATAATCTCACTGCCTTGATGTTTCTTGTCTATTCACTGCTTCCAAGTACTCTCCAATCTGAAACGCAAGTCGTTTCAGGACTGAGCCCATCTGTTCTGTTTGTACTTGCCTAGCACAGCGGGGCCCTGATCCACAACTAAGTCCACAGGAACACAGAATGCTGTGCTTGCTCTCCACAGCAAAAGACAAACACTACTTGCCCAGTACTACCTCAAGCCTAGATTTTTAGGGAAAAAAAAAAAAAAAAAAAAATCACAAAAGATCAAAAGCAACAGAAAGTTTTAAATTGCTTTCTCTGTAATATTTTAACCATCTGAATTAGCAGTTTTCCCAAAGGGTATTCAACTTGCACACTGAAGCTTTGTGCCAAAAACTGAAAAGCCATCAAAACCACCATTTAATCACCTAATGTTCATGTTACTTATTTGTACAAATTACTTCACTAATGAAAGCGTTGCAAAATGCTCAAGAAAACAGATCCTCACAGGCATTTTCAAACATCTGGAGACCCTTCCCCATCAGCAGAGCCTGTAGCTCATCGTGTAGCTAGAATGCAAGTCTTTGGCCATGAAACAGTAAGAAAAATCCACAAGGCAACAGAAATTTCAGCTATGAATCTTCATTGTTCCTAACAAGTCCCAGTCTGTATATGAATTACAATAAAACTAGATTTCATTGCCTCAAATGATGTTTAAGCAGCTAAAAAACAGAAGGCATTTCTTACTGCTGGAATATAAGTAGCAGTGCCCTGAAGCAAAAACACATGCATTTGAGATTGAAAGCATTAAAATGGGTCCTTCAAGGAGACAGCAGACTACAGCAGGCACTGGCACAGACTATTTGGAGTTTAGCAGAGTCAGTGCCCAGCAGCTCACAAAGATCTACCTTAAGTTCTGACAGCATTCCATTAAATTGCTTTTATAAAAAAAGGCCTAAGATTATTTAGGGTTCACTTATTTTGGCATTTCTGTTCAGATCAGAAATGCACTTCTGAAGGAAATCTTCAGTCACTTCCTCTTACTGCAGCTTTGTTTGCACCACAGAATGCTCTTGGATCACCATCCAGATTCCTTTTGGATTACACTAAATTGGAAGGTGCGATTTAGGTGTGCTGCTAACACACCTTAGTCATAAATAGGCACCTATTCTATGTGACCAAACTAGAGACAGTCCAAATAAGACAGAAAACCCTGAAATCAGTGCAGTGTTGATGTCAGGTTCTCAGCACCTCTTTCAGTCTACAGATCCACTCCTCTCAATCCACATTACTTGCCAATACAGACATAGACTTATAGTGTTTTTATTTAAGTTACTTTCCTTCAAACACAGTAATGTCTTCCAGACTGATGCTTCCCACTGTATTTTAATATAACTATTTCAGCTAAAAGACCAAAAGTCCATAGCCTATTCAGTTCACCACTCCTACTGATGAAAAACTCACTCTCAGAGTATGTTTACATGAAAAGATAATTAGGAAAAAAAAAACACTTTACAACTTCTTACAGATTAGTAATCAATATAACACACAATGAATTGCTTCCGGAATTAAATTTACGTTATACTAAATAGCAGTCTTAACAGTCACCCCAGTGTCACCTAGCTTTGTCATAAAGGCAAGTATAACCCCTTCTGCAAAGATGTATGTGGTCAGAATAACCTTAGTGCTTCACCCATTGCAAAGGCAAATTCTTCCCAGCAGACAGCACATTTCAGATAAAAAAATAAAAAGGACTTGAAGGAATTCAGGATAAAAACTAGTAACACAAGTAAAATCTAGGTTAACTGTAACAGAGCATGTAAATTGAAATGAAGCTAAATAAATTTGCAACAGTTCTTGACAGCTCTTTTCTTTCCAGTGAAAGAAACAATTGTTACTATTAGCAGGTTCATAGGTTTTTTTTGTTTCTACGTTCTCCAAAAAAAAGATTTCTAAAAATCTATACAGTACTAGGAGAATGCCTTGTCAGAAAAATCTTGAAGGTGTTCCCTGAGGAAATAACAGCTATCATATCAGAACGCACTATCCTCCCATTTTCTCCTTGGAAGAAAATTTAAAAAAATTTGAGAAGTTTGAGAAGTTGAGGGTAGAAAGCATGAAGAAAAAATAAAAATCAGCCTGAAGGTGAGCACCATGAACACTTACTCTCTGATTGACTCCTGGCTAAAAACATTAGTGCTCATATGAAAAATGTTTCTAATGTGCCTTATGCTTCAAGATGAACTATCCAAATCATTTTGCAGACTGTGAAAGAAACATAATTGTAACTGAACATGTAAAGTACTTTAGAGAGTATTAGAGCTGAGGGTTGCTTCAATCTCACTTACCCTTGCATTAAATAAGGGAACTGGTGGCTTGGTATGGGATTGCTTTGTGCTTGTGGAAGATTACGACGCCTCACTCCATCTGCACTAGTGTTCAAAGATGTAGATGAAGTTTCTTGGTTTGCAGGTGAGGCAGCAGCTGATCCAGAACGGTCTAAATTCTTGAAAATAAATAAAGTTGAGGTTGGGGATCTTTCTGTCACAGTTACAACATTTACTATTGTGTCTTAAACAACTATTTGTTTTAATGTTTTGTCACAAGAATAATCGGCAATATAAGCACCAGGCAAGTCGTCTGGGGTTTTAATTGGTTCTGACAAGCCTTTAGTAAAAACAGAAGGTCAAAATTGCACTCAGGTGCACATATTTTTTTTTTTAAAAATTAAATTTTCAGAAAGACTTGACACTTGATAGATCCCAGAGAAAACCACAAGTCACTAGGAATCAAAGCTGCAAAAAAGCTGAACCAAACTAAAGCTTATTCAAAAGAGTACTTAGCAACAACAAAAATTCTAGTGGCTATCATTAACAAACACAACTACAACCTCAGGATATGACTTTATATTCTGAGACAACAGTGCCTGCAATGGCTTAAAATATCATTCCTCCATCCTTCAGTTTCCCCTTCTACTCTTCTACAGTACTTAACCCTGGAAGCAGGACAACAGCTGGCTCTTCTAGATTATTTGTCACCATAACAAGACTGCAATTTGGCCATTGAGATGCATTATTTTAGCTTTAATAAATCCCCAAATCCTGTTGCTAAGCATTACTGTAATGTTTACTCAGTAGAAAATCCTCTTCAACTTTGACAACTCAGGAAGTGAGGAGGTGCAATTACTTAAGACATCCATATCACATTTGCCCTACAAAGGAAAGCAACAAAAATTTACCACTAGACAGTGTGTGTGTGTGTAAATAAAAATAAAAAACAAATGGAAGAACAAAGGCCATTCAAGTTCTGGCTTTAGGTTGTTTCTTTCAATGTATTATGAACTTAACACTGTACACTGACTGCTTTAAGCAGTCATTAATACAGTCTTTTAAATACAACATTTACAACTGATCTACGCAGGAATAAAACAATCACAAAGGAGGCTCCCCTGCATCCTGTTTGCAAACAGAGATATAAATAGAGTCTTTGAAAAGATCAGGTAACCACTTCTACTCTCTACTATTGCTTACACTGCTCATGTTTCCGACTGTCACACAGCAGTCCCAAACAGTACCCTCTCAACACAAGGATGAAGACAACTTGTTACTAGAAGGGTATTTCCCATATACTCATAATCAATACAGCTGATAAGTACCTACAGTGGTATTGTACACATTCCTTTCTGACTAACCTTCCAGGGTCCCTTAGTGATATTGCTAGCTCTGGAAAAAGCAAAGAGAATTACAGTGATGACAACCAAGTCATCAACAGAAACATTAACTGCACTTCTGTTAAAACAGAGTACAACCAAAGAACATCATTTCGGGAGGGTGTGAAGAGGGGAAGGCTCAAAACACCCTAAACGAAAGTGTTCTGTGAACAGCATAGAATCACAGAACAGCCTTGGTTGGAAGAGACCTCTAAGATCACCCAGTCCAACCATGAACCCAGCACTGCCAGTTCCACTACACCATGTCCCTCAGCACCACATCTACACGGCTCTGAAATCCCTCCAGGGATGGGGACTCCCCCACTGCCCTGGGCAGCCTGGGCCAGTGCCTGACAATCCCTTCAGTGAAGAAAATTTTTCCTAATATCCAATCTAAAGCTATAGTATGTTAACAACACTTTCTACTTCTCATTGTCTTACAGACACTATGACTGCCTTGAAGCTACTACACAAGTACTGGCCAATTCCTGTCAAGCAGAATGAACACTGGCCAAGCTCCACCTGTCTGTCACAAGGGCACTAACTCAACTGGTCTCTCTCCAGCAGTACAGATTTTCACAAATTAAATCAGAACTTAAGTTCATTTTTGAAAAATCCGAATACACTGCTCAATTTCTGCCAAAGACACGGGGATATGGAGAGAAAGGAAAAGGTACTTTTCAATAAAGTGTTAAAAAGAATAGATCAGAAAAAGTAGTGCTATATCATCTAATAAATGTAATTGTGTTACAATTTGAAAAAATGTCGTTTTTTGTTTAAATTAAGTGACACCCTTAAATAATCAAGTCTAATTGCACAAATATATATGGCATGCTCTACTTTCACCACACTATTTTACAATCAAATTTTAAAAATTAAAAGAGAAATTTCTGGAAAGCTTCCTCAGTGTAGAAGAAATTCATGTCCTGTGTATGAAAAAAAACTCACTGAGCTACTGCTGGAGGTTGAAGCTCCGTGACCTTCTCTACTGGTGCTGGGTTTTGGAGAACTTGGGGGTGTCCGGGAAGTACATACCAGATGAACCATATGATATTCATCTTGCTAAAAATTAAAGAAATTCAAGAGCTAAAGCAACAATATTTGAGAAATTTACAAACAAAAACTGTCTTTAAAAATCCACTTTCAAAGTTGTATTTGCAATCAATAAAGAAACATTACACAAAATGGAGAGACCTTAAAGCAAAACTCGAGCCTAGCACAAGAGAAGCCAACTGTTTCACAATGAATGTTTTCTTAGTGGCTGTCTGCAATAACATATTGAATATTCACTTACCCTCAGTTTTCCCTACAACTGCAGTACAGCAGAACCAATGGAAGACCACGCAGACAAACATGAAGTAGTACAGCGCAAGCTTAAACTTTTATTTTGGAAAAACAGCACACCCTTTCCAGGGCTTGGTTTCTCTAATGTTAAGAATGCTTACATTTGCATTGAGATCTAATGAAGAGTGTTACTCAATACGGACATCAAGGTAAATGCAAAATGGAGGTGCTGGAATTCCACAAGCAGACTAAGATAAGAAAAATGCACCAGCCATTGCCTCAACCTCTCTGCAGTCTAAGCTTGGCTCAAGCCTAACCTGTAGCCACCCAACTGAAAAGCCCTGCAGATACTCCACATGCAGGGAATGCTATTCAAAGCGCTAGATGGGACTTGAGTATTCCTAAATATCTGAAAGTGAGGAAGCAAATGAGCCCACGCCAATTCTTTATCAACATGCTCCCCCCCCCAAGATGGATGCCATAACAACTCCAATCTGAACCTATTTCCCTGTATCAAATGAAAACACCCCATTATATCAGCATGCCAGAAGCTTACACGGCCACAGCAACAAGAACAGCTATGACTGCATATTTAAATTGCACACTACAGCTTCCTCAGTAACCAAGTTCCAAACAAGAAAAGCAACACACACACAAAAAAAATCTGTCCTCTTCCGAAATCAGCATGGTGCTGTCAAGCTGCAGTTTTTAATGAGATGACATTTAGAAATACCAAGCTTGGAGAGTTTTTTTTAAACTATTAAAAAAAATGTTGAAAAACATGCTTACTCATTTTTGAGCTTTAATCTTTAGGAATAAAGAAAACTGGATAACTGCTTTTATACACAATTGTGCCTGTCTGCTAGCATAGCCTATCCATTCCCTCATTCATTGAAACTCCTCACACCTATCAGTTCTTAGTCTCAAGCACAGCCTCACTATTACATCAAGTGTAGTTTCTTACTAGTGGGTGACAGTAAGCCATGACCAGAGAGCAATGAACGCAGGTGATCAGCATTCTGACCACATCACAAGCCTTTATCCTAACTAGTTACCTTCCTTCCATAGGTAAGGACCTATGCCACTCGGAGATGCAAAGGAAGCTAGATGTATTACTAGTAAGCTTACAGTGTACAGCCTTAGTCAATGTGACAGTTTATTGTAATATATTTCTAGTCATACATAACGTGTTGAACATCACTATGCTTCAAGAGTGCGACAACTTACAGCCTCAAGGTTATTTTATATCAGTAAAGTGACACCACTCAGCAAAGAGTGAGGATCACAAAGCTAATTTGTGAGATTTAGTAATTCCATCAGGAATTTACAGCTAATCAAGAATATGGCAGAGAATGGGACTGAACTTCAGAGTATTCATACCTTTTTCCCAAAAACACTTAAGAGCTTGAGCACAAAAACCTCCTCTTCTTCAAACATGAATTTTTAACTTTGTGCTTAAGACTGATCAGAGTTATGTTTCCAAATTCACTAAATTTCTTTAAATAACCCAAGTTCTATAGCTATTAAAACACCTTTAAAGTCAAATATAGCTCCTGCATAGTGAAGGAAGACATTAGTTAGGCAAAGTTTCTCCTCTTGTACATAAGCAAGGTTTGACATTCCTAAAGTCACTTGACCTTACAGCAGACTAGTTTAAGGGATTCATAACCTCCTTTTGTCCTTAACAAGCAAAACTAAGCTTTGAGGTAAGTTATACAAGCATTTTCATGAACTTTTAAGTGGTACTTTTAAGATATATACTCGTTGGCAATAGTTCAACTTCAGTTTTCTAGTAAACCTACACATCTTTCAATCATTTTTTGGTAAGCAGTTAAATCCAATTTAGTAAAACCTATTTCAGAATGAAGATTAAAGTGACAACAGTGTTAGTTCGCCCAAAACTCCTCTGCAGCATTTCCCTGCACTTAATATGGAAGTTCACTAAAGGATTTACTCTCCATTACAGACTTTCCTCCATACCAAACGTTAAAATGTAACCCCCTCTTGCAAGCTGTACATTGTTTTTTACCTTAATACATTACAAAAAAAGTATCATTACCAACACCTAGGTACTGTATTAAAAAGCTTACCTATTTCATAGGATAAAAAAGGTGTAATTGTTTAATGACCTAAAGTATTTCCCAAATACAGCTAATGATGCATCCTGATCTGTTTACAAGGAGTTTAAAGACTACTCAACATAAACGATTGTGTTTTCTGTTACCACCAAAATTGAAACAAAGTTCTTGGTAATCTGCTCTAAGTATCCCCTTACTCTACACATTTTTATGAACTTAATGAAGCCCCTGCTACTTCATAGCATCAATCTGTGAACCAAGTGCATGTATTTCAAGACTTCCTACATCAGATGTCAGGTGTATTGAGGATTTGGACTTAATTTAAATCTTGACTGGAGAATCAAAAGTTAGATTAGTGAGATTATTTCTTCCGTGATGAACCAGGAGAATTAAAAAAGAAAAAAATGCAAGAACTTTCAAAGTTCATCAGAAATGAGCAATAGCTGACGAATAAAACCAGGACAACAAATAGCTTTCCCAGCAAAACCATTCAGGAATTTAGAATTCTGGGTTTCCATATAAATATATTACCCTTCATTTGCTTACTCAAGTGCCATTTTTAATGTAAGATATTGGTTTTAAATGCATACAAGAAATGAAATTATATCCCCAACCAACACAAATCTGTTAAATTATTCCATTTATGTCAGAGTGGGAACTGCCCAGAGAAGTCACTCTACACTGCACATCACTTGTTAGGGATTCACCTAGCCTAGCTGCTCTCCCACCAGTGGGAAACATGCCTCAATCCACAAGTATCACAATCCTACTTGAAAATACATTTTCCTGAACATATCAACATTATTGAAAATTTGAAGCTAAACAACAGGAATCTAAATTTCTATTTCCCAAAAAGGGGCTTTGATCAAATATCATATGGTGTTGATATAAAGCTTACTTTTCTGAGAACATCTTTCAGCTGCAGATGATCAGGAAGCAGTCTGCCAGAATACACCAGTCTCTGATCCTTTGTAGACTAGGAGATGGGACAAAGAAAGGAATTTAGCTTTTTCCTGCTGTACAGATATACAGCTGGAGATAACATTTGCAGATGAGAAAACCCCTTGTAACTCCAACCACCACCAGACAGCCTTAAAAACATGTCAGAGGCTTCACGAGTCCAACTTGCAAATTAATTCTGAAAGAAAACTCTGTTATTACGCACTCAGCAAGAGTGCTGTAACAATTAACAACACTTAACTGGCAAACACTGCTCAAGAAAATTATCAAGTTTATTCAAAAATTATTTTCTTTTAAAGAAGATTTGCTCTTTACCCTGCTCCCATTCCCAGGCACTTGCTGAAAAAGTAAATGGAAAAGTTGCTGGGACAAAGGAAAAAATAGTTAGTAGAATGATGGAATAATAAATAAAATACGCAGAAGGGCACACATTTCAAACTTCTTTGACACAGAATTTCTGTTATCAGCCTCTGCCCCTATCCCCACCCCCTCAAAAAAAAAAAGAAAATTCATAAGAGGAAAAAAGCATGAAGCAAATATTTTTTTTTAAGGTAGCCTTCAAACTTTGGTAAGCTTTTTTTCCTGTTCTTACACTTATGTACAACGTGCAAACATTTTTTAAAAAAAAAACAAACACAAAAAACCCCAAACAAATGATACACTATTTATAAGATAATAACTTTTAATTATTCTACACAGAAGAAATGGTAAAGAAATTCTTTTTAAAAGAAAACTATTTGGGGTACCTATCTACAGTAAGATGCCCAGTCCAGTAAAGCAATAGGCAGTTTATTTGGCTAAGCAAAACAAACAAAACCCCCAACCCTACTCAATTCAATTTATGCTGCCAGAAAGTTTTAAAGAGTCTTAATACTAGTGGGTCACTAACATGCTGTAACTCTGTGAAGATTCACCCACAGAATTTAAAGAGAATCCACATGTTACATCAGTTCAGTTTAACTACTGCTTTCATCCTAAATTAATGCAATAGTTTAACACTTGAGATGGCCAAAGTAAGCAAATGCAAACTGAAGAAATCTAGCCTAACATCAGTGGAACAGACATGCATTATCAGCATGAAATATTCAAAGAATTTCCCTACCATGCAAACAGCTAGTCTTAAATCTCTCCTCTTTCTGTCCCTGCCTTCTGCTGCCCACTCTGCAGTCTCATTCAGGCCAATACTAAGACACATATATCTGAGATCCAGATGTCTGTGATTAGAAAAAGCTTTCACAGAAGTTTTGAGATTATTTTTTGTTCTTGCAATTGCCTTTTACAGATTCCCTATAGCTCAGCAGAACACAGAAATCTTGCAGAACTTTTTTTCCCTGAAAAAATCTGCCTATATCACTAGAAAAAGATAGACACTCTAAGCAAATAATTATAAAAATTTTACATTAAATCTGAGAAGCTTTTGCATTAATTTTTTTTTTCCAAATTCAGACTAGACACTCATTATTAAATACATAGTTTTAAAAATAAGTGCATAACCTGCTATGTATAGTACAGAACTGCTTATCATTTCTATTGAAGAACCATTTCCTATATTCTTCTGCATTTTTCTATATTTTTAATTAGTGACACAATACACTTTTTTTAAGTCTCACAACAGAGGGAACTGGACCCAGGGAACTGCAGACCGGTCAGCCTCACCTCCATCCCTGGGAAGGTGATGGAGCGACTTGTTCTGGTGGTCACCTCCAAACATGTTGTAGAACAGAAAGTTATTGGGAGTGGTCGACATGGATTTACCAAGGGTAAATCATGCTTGACCAATCTGCTAGCCTTCTATGATGTTATAACCGGCTGGATGGATGAGGGGAGAGCAGCAGCAAGGCTTCTGACACTGTCCCCCACAACATCCTCATTAGGAAACTCAGGAAGTGTGGGTTAGATGAGGGGACGGTGAGGTGGATCGAGAGCTGGCTGTGTGACAGATCACAGAGGGCTGTGATCAATGGAGCAGAGTCGACTTGGAGGCCTGTAACCAGTGGTGTCCCTCAGGGGTCAATACTCGGCCCGGTCTTGTTCAACATAATCATCAACAACCTGGATGAGGGGACAGAGTGTATCCTCAGCAAGTTTGCTGATGATGCCAAGCTGGGAGGGGTGGCTGACACACCAGAGGGCTGTGCTGCCATCCAGTGGGACCTGGACAGGCTGGAGAGCTGGGCAGAGAAGAACCTCATGAGGTTCAATAAGGGCAAGTGTAGGGTGCTGCACCTGGGGAAGAAGAATGCCAGGTACCAGGATAGGTTAGGGGGGACCTCCTGGAAAGCAGTTCTGAGGAGAAGGATCCGGGAGTCCTGGCAGACAGTAAATTATCCATGAGTGGGCAATGTGCCCTTGCTGCCAAGAAGGCCAATGCCACCCTTGACTGCACAGGGCAGTGTGTGGCCAGTAGGGCAAGGGAGGTCATTCTCACACTCTACTCTGCCCTGGTAAGGCCACAACTGGAACACTGCATCCAGTTCTGGGCTCCCCAGTTGAAGAGAGACAGGGACCAACTGGAGAGAGTCCAGTGGAGGGCAACAAGGATGAGTGGAGGATTGGAGCATCTGCCCTGTGAGGAAAGGCTGAGAGAGCTGGGACTCTTGAGCCTGGAGAAAAGAAGGCTGAGGGGTGATTTAATTAATGTTTACAAATACCTAAAGGGTGGGTTGAGGGAGGATGGAGCCAGACTCTTTCCAGTGGTTCCCAGTGACAGGACTAGGGGTAACAGACACAAGCTGGAACACAGGAGATTCCATTTAAATATGAGGAAGAACTTTTTTTCAGTGAGGGTGCCAGAGCACTAGCACAGGCTGCCCAGAGAGGGTGTGGAGTCTCCTTCTCTGGAGATTTTCAAGACTCGCCTGGATGCAGTCCTGAGTGATGTGCTCTAGGGGATCCTGCTTTTAAGCAGGGGAGTTGGACTAGATGATCTCTGGAGGTCCCTTCCAACTTCTCACAATTCTGTGATTCTGTAATTCAAAATCAATGCTGTACCAATTCTGTTTACGTTTAAAACAACAAAAAATTGCCTGTGTCATGTCAGACTGATTTAGTTTGGACTATACATTTCGGTTGCTCCTTTCAAGCAGGAACAGACTGCTGACAGAGTACAAGCTTGTTGCATTTTGTATTCAGGAAAGCCTTCTTAGAAAAACTAGAATTGCAGCACGCATCAAGACCACAGAAAATTTGTTGCTTTAGAATGACCAAGACAGCCAGAAGAAAAGTCTCAGAAACCTTGCTTCCAGGTCCTGAGATAGATTATCTGGAGATTAATTAGAACAGCTAAGCAGTTAAAACTAAACAAGCAAAACAACAGCAGCAAACAACCTCCAAACTCCAAATCTTTGTACCATCATCCAACATGGCAAGAGAGTGGTTTTTTGCCTGTCCCACTGATAATACAGTTTTCTACATGGGGAAATTCAGATTCTTCTCTTCACTACCTTATAATTACATAGTGTTGAGAGGAGGATCATATATAAGTACCTTCTCAAACATGATGCAAGTAGTACCAATTATTTTTTTTAATATGAATACTTTACAGAGAAGGAACTGCTAGATTAAAATGACCCCTCAAAGATGTCTACTGCACAGCCTTCAGTAATGTGTTACAGCTCCCTACATAACCACAAAAGAAAAGGTTACACATACACTGAGTACTGTTAATCATATTAAGATAGAGGCTTTAACAGGGTAAGATGAGGGCTTAAACCCCACTACTCCTCCCTACATAACTTAAATACCTAACTGCGTACAACAAGATTATCACCAGTGATTCTCAGGGTGAAAGCCATCTTAGAATTTTAAAATGCAGGATTTTTTTTTAATGTAGATGGAAAAAGCAGTGATAAATGTGAAAACACAGTAATTCATACAAATGCCAAAGTAAATGGGAAAGGCATTTCAACTCATCCTCAGTCAGAGGAGGTCACTAGCACACCTCCTGCTCCGAGGAACAGCAGGCTTACTGCTAGTCCAAACACTGAACTGTGATGGAAAAAGACTTAAAAAAATATATATAATTAGAGTGGCCCCATCTCCAGAAACAAGCACATAGCATCAGATAAAAAGGATTCTAGAACCTAAAGTTTAGATTGAGGTAGAAGACAGTTTTCAGATCATAATTCAAAAGGTATGTATTTACAACTAAGAAGTCATCAGCCAGTGTCTGGGTTTTTTTTCCCCATATTTCAAGCAGGACTCCTCCTGCAACGCTTAATCTAAGTTAGCTACATCCAGCACATGACCAAAACCACCAAACCTAAGCTAATGCAGCCACTTCTTCAGAAATGTAAGACCATCTCTGAGCTACCCTGTTTCATCTACAAGACATACGTTAGTTTGGTCACTCAGCCTCTCTCCCCCCAGTACTTCCATAGGAAGTAAAAATCCAAACAACCACATCTGGTTAAAACTGTGGGCAAAGTCCATGCTACATGGCAGGTACTACAGGAAATGAGAAACAGCAGCTTTAAATTAATGCTTATAAAGAGTGTAATCGATGCAGTGGTTAATGCAAGATCTGACAGACAGACATACAGGTTGATTATCCAAGTTTTCTTAAACAAACAGTTAATTTAGGGATACTGTTACTGCAGTACTCCAGGTATGAAAAATTGGTCCAGTCAGGGTGGAAAAAAAAAATATCGCAATGTGAACCTTAGTATAGACAACTATACAATAATAACAATCAATTCTAATCTGACTGTACTTGAAATTTGTACATATTTAACTAAGCAATTTACACAAATTAATCTGGAAAAATCACGAACAACACTGCCTCAAGGCCTAACTCCTTGTTACACATAGGAGACACCCTATTAAACACCCTTCTTCCCACCGATGTTCTTTCAAATGAAAGTAAGATTTATGAAATAAAAATACTGTGTTCAGTTACTAGTTTGATTTCAAATACAGTAAATCCAAATTAAATTGGAATTACTGAGCTAATTTTCACTATAGAAACTCCCCATTCTTTAACTCAGAATCCCCCAAATTGTTCTGAACTATGTATTTAACAGTGAGAGGCACATTGATAAATCAATTTTAAACAGAAGAAAGATGTTCCAGGAAACTGAAATTTAATATTATACTAATGCTTAAAACATAAAACCCTCTTGCTCATTAAGGTTTCTTCCTAGAAGTCAAATTTAGCAAGACCACAGGATGAGTCAGAAAACTAGTGTTTAAACACAAATACGTCACAGGAGGAGATTCTAGTGAGGAGGAAGCAGCAGCAATCAGCTGAAGTTGTGTATTTCATTCTTTCAAAGCAGGCAGGCTCTCTCAGCAGAGAATTACTCACAGCAGTAACTAAACCCACAAACTCTCAAATACTGCTGAACAGATCTCAATGTACAAGTGACACAGCCTAAGCTGTTGACTGCTTTTCTTCTTCTTTCTCCAAAAGGCAGAATCTCCCTTTGAGACACAGAGCTACTATTTTACCTTCCTCTCACCAAAACATCAACTATGTCAATAATTCTTCTACTGAACTTGGTGAACACTAATCATTTACAGACATAAACGCAACCTTTGATGTTTTCCACAGCAAAGTGCAGGCCTCACATGCTGCTGCTGCATTGTGGAGACAAAGTCACTCCCTTTGTATAGTCTTCTAGAACAAATTTTCAAATACACTGTTCTGTACAACTGCTGTTCTAAACGAGTGCAGTATTACCTTTCTATTATTATCTGTACAGTTTTTCATAGCCTCTTTTTAATTGCCAAATTTAGAACTTAAAATAACTTACAAGCAAACCATATTTGCCTCAGGGAACATAAAAAAAAAAGCTATAGGTCTTAATATTAAGTTTCAAAATACAATCCCAACTGTCCGTTAAGTTTGTAAAACATACCAGAGCAGAGTTTTCAGCACAGCCTCAAAAAACCCCCACTTTTCAAAGGGGGAGGGGGAAAGAAATAATTATGGAGGTTGTTCAATTGCATGTTTCAAATAATATTATGAGCAAACATCTATCTGTTCCACACCTCAGTGAATTCAGCAGACTGTAGTAACTTGAGCTGTAGCACTTAAGTATTGCAATTAGCTTAGACAGAACTCTAGATTTATAGAAATTAATTTTAAATGGAGTTAACTGAGATATCCAGATTCCTAAGGAAGTTAAATGGAGCATAAGCATCCTTATCGACCCCACCTTTCCGGATGCAGTATTGTGAGGTGTCGAACAAAGCAGATATTTATACTGTCAGCCCCCCTGACCGCAGCACGGCAGCCAATGCCCCTGCACAGGCAAGTCCCTGGCAGGGGGGACCCCCGTTTATTGGGCAGGGTCCCTCAGCAGAGCCCTGCAGCGCCAGCCCTGCCCACAGGATGAGGGGCTGCCCGACAACTCACCGGCTTACTCGGGTAGACTTTAGAGAGGTGGGACTTCAGCTTGCCCACAGTCCAGTCGAGGAAGCAGTTAATGGTCTGGTCGGTGTATTTCTGGTTGGGGGCCTTGATGATGAGGGTTACCGGGTGATCCACGACGCTCTGGTCCATGCTGCTGGCAGGGGGGCCGGCCCTGCCCTGCCCCGCTCCGCTCCCCGGGGGGACTGAACCGCAGGGCGGGCTCAGCGGCCGGGGCCGAACTTCCCGGGGCAGCTGGGGGCGCCCATCGCCGTGCTGGCGCTCACACCGCGGGCAGGGCGGCGGCACCGGCCAAGGTCTGCCTGCCAAGCCGGGGGGGGCAAGCAGAGAGAGGGGCGGCTCAGTACGTCACACACAGGTAACCCCGCCAGCCTCCCGGTAACAACAAGCGCACCGCCAGCCTCCCGGTAACAACAAACGCACTCCCTCACCCCCCGCCGGCCACCCTCCCGCTGCGCCCGCGGACAAAGGAAGAAGGAAACGGGACAGCCCGGTACCCGGAACAGCACCCGCCCGAGCACAGCCCCTCCGCTCCGCACCGCCTCGGCCTGCGGCCCGCTGTCGTTGGCGTAAAATGGAGACCGGAAGCGCGGCGGGCGCCCTCCTCCCCCCGCCGCTCCCCCAGCGCGCCGCTGGAGGGCGCCCGCCGAGCGGCCGGCCCGCCGGGAGGGGAGCACGGCGCACGCGCAGTGGGCGGGGCGGGGTGTGAGGGACTGGCGGCGGCGGGGCGGGAGCGGGGTGGCGTTCCCTGAGGGAAGCGCTCCCTGAGGGCGCGGTAAAGAAAGGGAGGGAATCCCGCACCAGGCCGCGACGTGTCCCCCACTTTTTGTGTCAAGGTGTGCGCTCACAAGACGGTCTCGACTGAAAAGGTTAAACACATCCTAGCAACGGAGTTAAAACATTTATTACTGGTTGTCTGCCTTGCCTCCATCACCACGGTGTGCCCACACCTCACTGCATTTATCCCCAACCACCGAGGGAGGTCAGAAAACGCTATTTTATAACCAGAGTGGAAGCATAGGAAGAGATTTGCCTTACGTCACACAAGAGACCTGTCTAAAATCATAATAAGAAGTTTCTGAAGGCCCAGGTTAGCATTGGAAACTTCTAATATTCTTACGTGATTTGCAGTTTCTGAGAAGAAAGCATAACCCTCAAGTTTGATGGATAAAAACACTGTAAAGGAAAAGTTCAGTTCATGATACTTCTGCTAAAGATCTCTGCTCTAAAAGTTGGCCTCACTAACCCCAATAAATGGCTTATAAAAATAAATTGTCTCTTGAAAAGAAATAAGAACCAGTGCTTTCCTTCTCTTTGCTTCAGACTTCAAAAGCTGTGTGTAACTATAGATGGCACAAGCACCTGAGACAGGTTTGATTTTTCAAATAAATTGTGTCCTTCAGTGCTAAAGAGTCACACCATTTGTTAAGCTCTGCAGCATGAACAAGGAATGAGGCAGGGAAAAGTTTGCTAATAAAGAGAGAGCACTAAGGAACTCCAGCTTCTGAAGAGAAAGATAAAAAAGCCTGAAGGAATATAGTTAGCACCCTAGACCTAATTCTTCCTTTTAAATAAAACCAGGATACAAACAACAGCTAATGAGAAAATTTGCAAAAGTAGAGAAAACTGACATAATTTTTATTTTTAATGGCTTCTAATTATTTTTCTCTACAACCACTCCTCGTGCTCAAGGTGGAGCATGAGACTTCTGTGTTTCTACAGCAGCTGCTGTCCTCGAGATGGCTTATCAAATTGTAAATGTGGACAACTGGTGCTTGACAGCACCTTCAAATGTAGTGCTTGGCATACTCATACTGGTTTGCCATCTCCCTCCCTCGTTATAGAAGAACAATTATTTGCACTTGAAATTCTGAACATGCTGTCATTACCAGGACATGTAACTTGGAATTCCCAAGAATTTCCAAGAATAGAACAGAATTTCCAAGCATTAGACAAATATTTGTCCATAGAGGGTGATGCACAAAACGGATCAGCTTGCAACCACTTGCAGCAATTGATACAGAAAAATCTCAGGCAAATGGTAAGTTTTAAGTTTTGCATTTAGGATAGTTGTGATGTTATTGTTTGACAGTTTGGCAGTCTACATACACATCGTATTTCTATTACACACCCATTAGCTACTGTGGGAAACTCCAGACTTGGGATGTCCAAGAAATCTTCTGAGTCATAACCTGAGAACAAGAAGATCTCTTCTGTGGTGTCATTTTCAAAGCTGCATGTTGTGGCAGCTCCGGGAGGAGATCCCTGTACTGTGCACAGGCCGTCGCGAGTCAGGATTACACTTGCAGTGATCTCATTTTAGGACTAAAATTTAAAACCTGGTAAAAATAGTTTGACATTCATTTACGTTCCAGAAACCAATTTAAGAATTGAGAAGTACCATAAAGTATCACACCGAGAGGCCATTTGATATTTTAACATTCAAGAAATGATGTCGTTATTCTTAACACTTGTAGTAGTGTGGTGACTGTGCAGTCTAAAAACTCTGGATCACCTTTTTCTTTCATTCCTCTGTAGAAATGAGCAGGGCTCTGCCTAGGAGCTATAACACTGAGTAAAATCATAGCAGTTGCAAGCTGGGTTTTAACTAACAAGTTCAGCCTCTCCTGCTATTTATACTAATAGTTGGGGTCATGTGAAATTACTGACCTGTATGTGGGATGACAACCAGAAAGAACTTGAGAATCTGTATGCTCAGAAACATCCGTTTTCTCCAAGATATTTTCAAAACTCTGCCTTGCCATGAGATGATGACAAGGATTCCCGCGTTCCTCCTTCAGAACAAATGGTTTTGAGAAAATCAGTATTTCAGCCCCTGCCAAGATTTTTTGCTCTAAATCACAGAATTTACATTTCATTTAATGATCTGGAAAACTCGATGTACAAGGAGGAAAGAGTGGGTTTGTGCTGTTTGTGCTCCTTTCAGTTGTATACATGAAGCCAGAGAGGTTTGTTCCTGAAGAAAACTAAGGCAAAGGTCATGTTCACATGGGTTTTCTCACTCTGGAAGTGTATGTCATCTCTTCTGTACTAGAAATTTTGCTAATTCCCAACAGTACAATAGGAATTTCCATAATGGATTTCCATAACTAAAAAAAAATGGCTCTGAAAGTCCTTTTGTTGCCACACTGACAAACAGGTTTGACTACGTGACTTTCGACAAGAGCTATACAATTTGTCTGTCCTGTTATTTCTGTAAGCAAACATATATATATTAAATATAATAATGGGCTTCTCAGTTGTTTGTCAGGACTTACACGCTGATGTTTTCTGATGGACCAGTTGAACCTTTGAGCCCAGTGGCCAATTTCCATCAGACTTCACCAGGGGCAGCAGTCTCTGATATTACAGGGGAGAGGGGGGCTATTAAGAGAGAGAGAGACCTTACAACTGTACCCACTCATAAGAAAACTAATAAACTACCAAAGAATTCAAATGGGGCAGGCTGAGAGAGAATACAGAACTACTTTCTGCTTTCACTTGCAGATCACCTGTAAAGAAGGTGACAGTTTAAGGCCCCACTGCAGTAGATGACTGGCGGACTGGCTGCAACAATGTGGAATTGGACTTCCAATGACTTCAGCTGGGCTATGCAGTTTCAACACTTAACTTCTGGAAAAAAAATCCATCAAGACCATATATCTGGTTTCTAATGGAGGCGTGAAGATGGTTTTATCGACAAATCCTGAAAACAGGTACTGCTGGGTGCAGTGTTACTAGCAGTGGTAATCCTTTTGGCAACAAATGTATAACTTCTTGGAACGGTTAAATGAAAACATGATTCATCTGC
Source organism: Podargus strigoides (assembly GCA_028020825.1). Taxonomy (NCBI): domain Eukaryota; kingdom Metazoa; phylum Chordata; class Aves; order Caprimulgiformes; family Podargidae; genus Podargus; species Podargus strigoides. Next base: position 7,971,256 of record CM051623.1, on the reverse strand, counting down.
AAATAATCTCGCCTTGATGACAGTTTCAAGACTGAAGAGGAGTAGCAGTTATCCATAAATTTTCCCTCTTACACGTGAGCTGCTTCAAAGGAGACGTACAGGTAAGAGAATGTCGTGGTATCTTATTGTTTCAAGGAAAATCAAACAGCAGACATGCTGGTTAAACATCTGCAGGGATGGAAAAGTTACAGGTGAGTAGTAGCTCTCTGGGAGAGAACTTAAACAGACCTTTCTTTATCCTGTAAAACTGTAGTATAAAAGAGCTAGACCCCTATGTTACACAGTCTCAGATCAGATCTGGTTTGATCTCAAACATGGACTATGGTTGTATAGCATGGCCTTTTGCTTACAGATTTACTGTGGAGTTTTATTTGGACTTTTTTCATGTGTGTGCTATTAATTCTTCCTAAGCATGGATTCAAATTATTTTTTCAATAATTTCTCATCTGTTTTAAACATTATAGGAATTATTAAAACCATTGTTAAAATGCCTATAAATTGTTTTGTTGTGAAATGCTAAAGAAACAGAATTTCAAATGTTTATTTTAAAATAAATAGCTAAAATGGCCGTTGGAAATCTAGCAAAACCAGGTACCATCATGATTTTTTTCTTTAGAAGAGCATTTGTCTTCATAAAAAATACTATTTCCATTTAGCAAATTCCTTGTCTTTTTAAATTTCAAATAATTCTAAGAAAAATTGGTGACAAATCAGCAAAGGAAGATCTCTTTTGCAGGGCAGTGGATAAAAGAAAATCTACTCATGTCATTGATTTTTAACTTTCAAAAAGCTTTTGACCTTATTGCCCACAAGAGGCTACTGAGGAGATCAGTGCTGCGATCCAGCTTCTGCTTTCAGCTGCAGCATTCTTTAGTCATATGATGCCCCATTAACATTATGGGACCTAGCAGTCTGCCCACATGAAAGAAATTGCAGTCACTTCCTACAAAGACACTGATAAGGTAAATATATGATAAAGTGACACTTAGACCTGAATATTATTCCTTCCTCTAAACATTTCCTTGTTTTCTGTTACTTGCTTGACTTTCTTTTGAGGTTATAAGCCCTTTGGGGCAGAAACTCTTCTCCACAGTGCCTAGGTGTAGACTGAGAAACTAGCCCGTTGTGCTTTGGCAGACATGTATGGAATGAGGTAGGTTGTCTCTATAATATACAAGCTAAGTTGAGGCACTGCCTATAAGCATCATCCAGGAAGCAGTGATGGACTCATCTGGATCAAAGGCAATGTAAAATTTACTGTAATTGGAAAGATCACTCCTTCCTATAGTCTAATTTTTTCTCTGACTGTGTTCAGGATTAAAAACTTAGGAAAGAAAACAAGTGACTTGTTGGTAGCCAGAATTTTTAAAGCTTAAAGGAAAAGTCCTTCTGAAACCTGATAGGTTGCTGATTTACCTTACAAGGGCTCTGTCAGATATTTTTAAAAAGTTTTATCTTGCGTAAAGTTTATGCCAGCATCTCTAGTTCCAGCTCAGGACAGCACAGCAGAAACACAGATACAGGCATCTCCTGGCACACACTAAGATAACTAGCACCTGTGCAGTAAGTGTGACATGCTCCAGATACCTCGGATTTATATTCGCTTGAAGTGCAGTTGATCTCTGTATGTGTGCTGGTCATTTATCAGGAGAGCCAGCATTTGCTCTGCACTACTGCAGATCCAGTCAGGTTGCTAGCTAGCCAGAAATCCCAGACACGAGGCCAAATTCCTGTTTTTCTGTTTGAACAAAATTTAGGGGGTGAGGGCAAGAAAGGACATGCATGGAAAGAATTAAGATATGTAAGTGAATACCCTGCTTTTTATTACAGAAGGGATTGCTCTTCCACTAACCACTTGTCCTGGTTCCCCAGGCACAGCCCCATAGCCCAGCCATGCAGGCAGCCATGAGTAGCCCTGAGTCAGCTGGGAGATCCACTCAAGGCAGCTGACTCACAGGTGTATCCCATATCACTTAATCTACTTATTATAAAAGGAGGGAGCTCACTAAGCGAGGAGTTCTTCCTCTGCTTGAGGCTCCTTGCTGGTGGTCTTCAGTTCCTGCTGTTAGCATCGAGGACTGGGCTGAGTAGAACCCTCTATGTTAATTGTTGTTTTAGTTTTGTTATTCTAAATCTGTTTTCTGCTTCCACTCACAGGCCTTCTCCCTGTTTTCCCTGATTCTCCTTCCCAGCTGGGGAGGGAGCCTTGGGTGATAGACTGTGGTTTAGCCCTCGGTACTTGCTAAATGTAGGCACGACTACAGTGCTGTTTGTTTCCAAGTGCCTCCCCAGATCCTGGGACATGGTGTGAGGAAGTAACAAGGGCAGAGCAGCGCTGCTAGTTCCAAGCCTTCTTTGACACACTCAGGGCACAGTATGGCCCAGTACCACTGCCTTCTTGCAGTGGCATCTGAGGCACAAGTGATGGAATCAGGAGTAGGGTTATGGCAGAAGTGTCCAGGTTGGAATAGGGTAGGGGAAGTGCAGTGATGAAAATGCTTGGAATTAACAAGGCAGTTCCTCCCTGCTTGCATCTCTGGTGTAGCCACTGCCTCCTGGTAGTGTCCCTTCCAGCGCTGCCCTCAGCATTTCTCTCTCCCCTGCTACCACATGGCCTGTGTGTCAATGCTGCACAGGTTGAAAATACCCACATAAATAATTCACAAATTGTTGGGAGAGTATGCAAGGCTGAGAATGTGCCTTCGTGAGGAGGAGGAAGAGAAACTTTAAAAACTGCCCATCTAATAGTTATGAAGTGTTTAATCTTTTCTCAGCTTCTGCTTTAGACTTTACATATAAGACTTATTATTTATAACTGAAATGGCCAAATGCTTGTTAAGTATTATCCAGACCATAGAAAAGAAACCATTGCTCTTCAGAAGAATTTATCATTTTTGTAGTTCTAGTCCTACAAGTTTGCAAATGTCACTGCACATGACTGGAGACTTACAGATTCTTAACTAATAAATTAACACATGAACAATCCCAGGATACTCAATTTGTCCACTCATGTGTAAGTATTTATAGAAATAAGATCCAATTGTTCTGGAAACCCATATATTTTGTGTATTTATACTTTGTTCTGACTGAGCCATTGTCTCATGTCTGTTGTGATGACACACTCATTTATTTTTGAGTGGAAACAAGCTGGTTTAGGTTTTGTTTCCAAATGCTTCTGTATGTTTCTTTGTCTTTATATGTGTCATCCTGACATCTGTACTCTGGAAAATATAACCTTCTCAGCCTGAAATGCTATTCTTCTAGCTATAAGACTTTATAATAGCATGATTTTTATTTCTATCCATTAAATGTCACATTCTTACTTAAAGAAAGGCTTTACAAGTTCTTGAATATCATAAGGAGTCTTGAGTCTCAGTTTAACGGCTCAAATAGTTGTTGCTCATATGCGTGGAGCTTTACACCATGTTCTGAGAATCTATAGTAATGCCTCATTTACAATAGCAAGGTACAATAAAACAACCTAGGAGTGGTATTTTGTCTGTAGTTCTTGATGCCTTGGCTTTTGGTTGTTCCAAAAATTGTAAAGGATCCTTTCAGCCTATATGTTAGGTAAGCAATAGGGATTAAACATAGTTAAAATTTATTTTAGGACATGCTGAAGTGGTTGCAGGAGAATGAAAGGCCCAATTTCCTCATAGTGACACTTCAAAGAGACATCTTAGTTGTATAAATCTGGATGCTCCAGTTCCAGCAAGAGCAGGACCCACATGTCTATATGTAGGTCAGCTAGCTCCAACAGTTGCAGTCAGCCTTCTGCCTACAGAGCACTCAGTGCTTTCACAGCAGTACTGCAGGTTACACTGCTCCTGCTAAACCTAAGAAGGATTGTGGGACTTCATTCACTATTTGTGAAAACCATGTTCTGTTATTTTGCAGAGTCAGTTGCTTTGGTCAGTCTCGATCCCAACAGTCATTTCATAAGTGTGAGACTGTTCTTATATTTACATATAGTCTGCTGCCTCACTATGTTTTCATGAGTGCCTTTGGCCTGCTCAGCCAGCTACTTGTGCACCAAGTATGCCAGGTATTTTTTTCAGTTTAGCTGACACAGACACTGTTCCTGCTGAGCCTTATATGATTATTAACCAACACTTTTTTTTCCTTTAAGGATTACAAAAGCCTTTTGCTAAAAGGGACCTTCTTGTCATCCATCCAGGATCTAGGTGTTACTGTAATACAAACTGTCTTTAAAAGCAGTATTTCATCCACTTTCATTCCTTTTCCATTTTCACATCTGTCATTATAGTTGTGTGAACTGGAACTATTTTTCATTAGTTTCTTGTGATGAGATTCTGTGGCAAGACGTGGACTTCCTGCAAGATTCCCTGGTCTTAGGCCATACGAGCCCTCAAGTCATGTCATGCACAGAGTATTGCACATAAGGCTCAATTTTCAAACACCTGCATTATACAGCCTATGAACAGCTCTAAAACACCATTAAATATCCTGAATAATTCTTGAGTCAAAGATTGCCATCCCCTTATTTTGCTGCATTGCTTTGTCAACATTGTGTTGGTAGCCAGAATGTTTCTCTGACTTCTCACATTGGTGTTTGCTGAATACTGATCACTTTGTAGGTGTCAAAAAGGAAACAGGGTAGCCACAGGCATCAGGCAGTCCTATCTCATTCTTTGGTGGACATGAATTGTGATTATGATTTTCTTAGCCCTACACAGCAGTGGAGACATGGGAATGGAGCCCTTGCATGTCAGCTGCAAGGTGTGATGCCATCTTACACTTGGGAAAATATATGGCACATGCTTAGATGTGCTTATATGCACAGCTACCTAACCAGATGTCAAAGCAATGAGTAATAAGAGTCAGCAAGTTACTAATCAGCTATTAATTGGATGCTTCAGTAATGAGCTTCTGCTGAAAACCAGTTTTCCATGGGCCACAATTTTAGGATGGAAACACAGAACAAGTTAAATGACAAGCATATGAACATGCTGTGGTTAACCTTGTCAGTCAGTAGATGGCTGTATTGCCTCTAGCCATCTTCAGGGAAGAAAACTGCATTTCTGCAGCCAAGAAAGGGAGCTCCTTTCCCCAGGGATATAAGGAGCCACTGACAGTGCATGCAGACCTTTGTACTTTGTTGTTTTAAAATGGTTCAGTTTGCACGCAATATTGTTTCTCTATTGATTTTTATATAATTATTTGTTAGTTGCGCAGAATCTTTTTAATGCTCTGGTTGAGCAGTCTGTTGCTGTTTGATACAACTCAGCTGACATAATTATCATCTGTTCTTGACATCACTGTAATTTCTCAGCTACAGGTTGTGAAATCACAAAAAAAACATTATGGAGGAACTGGGTATTTCAACTGTTTTAAAATGGGCTGTGAGTTTCTTCAGCTGTATTGTGGGCTCAGATCTGGTCTATATTCATAGTCACTGTCCTGGTTCTTTCTCATTCTCACCTGGTGGCCTAGCAATTGTATGTGTGAATGGTTTCCTGCCAGTTTAAAACACATTGACACTCACAATTGCTTCATTGATTAGCCCCAGCAATGAGAATGAATAAGCACAGAGTTTGAGCTACTCTTTCCTTCCAAAAAAACAGTCACACCAAATTGGAATTGCAGGAGACTGCCAGGGCATCAGGAGGAAGCTTGCAGTGTTAGGCTATCTATTCTGCAGATAAAAACAACATTTCAGTTACCCAGAAAATCTATTAATGAGTTTTCTCATGCATTAAATGACCACACAAAACCCTTTTCCCCTCTGCCCTAAAAACACAAGCCAGCATGATGCCAGAAGAGCTCAGTGGTGGAGGAATTTGCAACAGGCACAAGGAGGTTGTATTGGCTGCAATGGAAAGAAATGAAAAAGGGAGAAGTTTATCCTTTTGCAGTTGTAGGCAAGTACATGAAAATAAGCAGCAGATGTAAAAAGCACAGGAAAAAAAATAGTAAACACTTTCAGGCATAGGTGGATTTATGTTCAGAAAGCAGTGACATCATTAGAGTTCTCAGGGTGCTCTCATGACACAAGGAAAGCAGCCTGCAGGCAGGATCTGCAGTCCTCTGAAAGCACTGGGAATGGTTTTATGGGTTTCAATAGCCCATAGAGCAATGGAGCTGCCAAATGTCATGCATTTCACTTGGGCTAGCAGGGACCTTCTCACACTGGCCTGGCTCTCAGCTGGGTTCTCAGGCTGGCAGTGGGAAAATGTGGCAGGCTTTTGGCTTGTAGTTCTGTCTTGGGGCTGTGAGGGGCCCCCGTGGCTCTATTCCTGAGCATAATCATGTCCTGTCTGTAACTGGATTATGCCCCTAAAGCAGTGGACCTGATCCAGGCCAAGGGACCCAGAACAAAGGTTCCCAAGCTGACAGGTCTGGAGCCAGTTACAGCAGGATCCCCTCCTACATTTTGCTCCACAGGTAAAGTAGCTTCTACGTGTAGAAAGTCCAAGAGCCAGAACATCCACTGCTTTCCTCATCCATCAGTGTCTTACCCATCTAGCATCCTTCTGCTGCTGAAATCATCTGGGTCTGATGTCTCTCTGCTTCCCTGACTATGGTACTGCCAGCCCTGGCAACCATCTCCCCGCATAGATCCCCTTGCTCCTTCTCATCAGCATCCATCCAATAGCCCTCTCCAGCACTGCATTACCCTGCCCCTCTGCTCTGCAGTGCCTGAGAGTAATGTGTGTTGCTCACTAGTCTGAGAACTGTTTGCAAGCATGTGTAAAATTGCACATGGGGAATGGGGCAACTTTTGGAAGTGCTGTTTCACTCCCAGTCTGGGCCAATATAATGAGGAGAATAATAATAAAATCAAAGAAACAGTAGTAGCTGAAGCACATCAAATGTTTCAGCTCATGGAAGACGCCTACAGTCAAGGAATGACTGCACAGCATGTGGAAATGAACAACCAAGGTCTGGAACAAGATAGGATTCATATTGCTGTAGGTTTCATACTGGATGGCAAAAGACTGCAAGCAGATTGAAGTACCAGGGCAATATACCTAGAGAATGCTGCCTTACAGAGCTATGGGCATGGAACGTTAAAAATTCACACTCGATGAGGGGTCAAGAGAGATTTAACCTTTCTTGCACTGTACACATATGAAAAACTTGGGTTAGATGCTTACAAGCTTTAAAGAAAGCTGAGCAATTTTGCTGTTTAAAATATTCTGAGACTTCTCTGGAGACTTATCTGATGCCACCTATATATAATGACCTAGATTTTAAAAACAGTTGGGGAGCAGACGTCTGGAAACCTGCTGTGAATTTTAACATTTTCCATTATAAGATCAAGTGTAAACTTGCAGTTTAATTTCACTTAGGAAAGGCTAAAATGCTTTTAGGAAATCCTCAGTTATATAATTAGGATTGCCTTTTGTAGGAGATGGCCATGAAGTGACAGCAGAGCCATCCTTTCCCAGCCAGATTCCTGTCTTAAAGAACACTCAGGTAAGTACAGGTCTAAAGTCATTACTATCTAATAACTGTGTAGTTGTCTGTATGCCATATCTTAATATGCTTATTAGTAAATGGGTGTCAGTGTCACAGAATTCACCAGCACTGTTTGTGCCTCCCGGCTGAGTTATCACAGTGACCGACAAATGAAGCAGTGAAGAGAATGGATTGCTTTGCCAAGACAAAGCACTTGGAATAAAACAGACGTGTGATGATCAAGATGAAGCAGTTTAGAGGATGGCTTCCCCTCTCCTCCGATTAACAGACTTCAGTCCACAGGTTTGTCTTCCCAGCTATATTCTCTGGAACTCACTGAACCATCCAAAGCATGGACTATGTGAAGTGGCATTTCTAGAGTTCAGCAGGCAGGCTGCCAAAAGAATCTCTTCTACTCCTATTGTAACATGAATTTCTATGAGCTGGGGAAACAAAATGAAGTGGTCGTATGAAAGGGAATTGCTGGCAGAAAATTTTTTTGGGGGGGGGGGGGGGGGGGGAAGGAATCTGAAATGTCTCCTTTTGGATTTTAAATAGGAAAAATATCCCAGAGCCTCATAAGCTCAGGGATCCAGAGGACAGTAGAAACAATAAGTAGTAAGCCTTAAAAAAATAAATAATCTAGTAGAGGGGAAAAGGGGAAATTTGTGAAAATAAGCAAAGAAAGTTAAAGGGTAATTAGTGAGAGAAATAATACTGAATTCCAAAAAAATATTTCGGCTGACAGCAAAGGGACACAAATATGTTTTCAGTGGAAGCCAACCAAAGATAACTAAAAATTGGTCCCTGGGAGCATAATTGGCTTGATTGTCACAGCTATTTAAAAAAGGGGTTTGAGATTATGAAAACAGTCGTGTGATACTGCTGAAAGGGCTCATTAAAATAAAGCGGGCTTCTCTGCTGGCTGCTAACGAGAGTTTCCTAGGAAAAGGTCTGATTAGAGTTTGTTCTTGAAAACCTTTTTGCACAGCTTTTGGAGAGCAGTGTGCACATGGAATCACGGGGAAATCGAATTAACTATCCACACTCTTCTCCCATGGCTCCATCAAAACCTTAGTGAATCACAGTCTCCTTATAAATTCAATGCTCATTCTAATCCCCTGCCAGTCTCACAAGTGCAACCCAAACTAGGATGGCTCCAGACATGACAATTACGTTTTGAGAAATATCAAGCTACATCATCTTTCACCAAAACCAATAAAAACCAGAAAAGATAAAATCGATAAGAGACTTTTAGAGTATTTTAGGAGATGTCAAGGAACAATCTGTGTTGTAGTAGTAATACTGAAGTCAGGGCTAATCTTAAAGTGGTTATTATTGTGCAGAACGATGCACTAGCAGACGTGTGTCCTATGAACTGGAACATACCAGTTCAGATGAATCTTTGCAAAAATGAAGTCTAGCGCAATAAATTTTACAGCTTCAGCTTTTCAGAAGAACATGCTTCACCCATAGACATTTGCTAGCTACTCTTGCCACTCCTATTTCCTGGCTGCAGCCCTATTAGTATGGGATGATGTTCCTTGAGTCTAAGTCCAACATCAGAGGAGACTTCCACCAGTTTCATGCTCGCCGCGTGGCAGAACACACTGGTTTTGGACGACAGAGTCATCAAGGGCATTTGAGTGGCAACTGGAAGGACCAGGTGGGAACCCCTGGCAAAGTGCAGTGGACACACAGAGCCTGAGCAGAAGGCAAGCAAAAGCTAGAGATGGAGAGAAGACCAATGCTGGAGACCTGATGCTTTAACATCACCTGAGTAACATCTAGTAATTTTCATTTAACTGTTCTTTCTTACAACTGCAACAGAGAGATTTGCCAAAGCCTCACATTTTTAACTGCACTTTTGCAGTGGAGAATTTAAACCTCACAGAAGCCAAGATGGTACTGCTGGCAGCAAAATGGGGTTTGTACCTGTTTTTTTTAAAATGGTACTAAACTTTTGTTAGAGTATATTGTAATTTCCAAAATTGACTAGTTATTGCCTATCATATATTCCAGCTTTATTTAAGGATAACTCAGGTGGTAGAAACATAGAGCCAGTTACCCATCTCATAGCTTGCAAAGTTGTCTTCCCAACAATTTACAGTTCATGCCCTCACAAACATGACAAGAGTCAATCCCCAGAAGCTAAATGAACCACATCCTCTGTGAATATACCAGCCCCCAGCCATCTGCAGAAGGCCTGAGAAAATAGAGCTAGTAGTATAACCCAGAAGGTCAATAAACTGATTCTTTCAGACCTGCAGTATTTTGGAGCAGGAGATAAAAGCCAGGATGTGAGCTTTCTGAGGCTGTTGCTTCTCTATCTATAGTTGCACATTCATAAGCTGTCTAAAGACAACTCGGGGTTATGTGAAGTCTTCAGCTTTTCACACTTATTTGGTATTTCCCCTCAGTGACAGGACGATTGAAATTCCTATGATCCCTGTTGTAGTTGTTTTGCAGGCTTGTTTTATCTACATACACATTTCCTGTTCTGCTTTCTCATCCTCCCCCAGTGTCCTATAATGGCTTCCTATCGTAGTTTTTTTACCATTTCTTTCACTTGAGTCCAAGTTGTTTTTCACTGGTGACAGCTGTCTGTGATATTTCTTACTTTAGAAATACGTCACGGCTTCTCACCAAGTGAAGAGGTTTTCTGTGTGATACTAAATGCTCTAGATAAAATGTGTAGCGTGATGTTTAAAATTCTTGACTGCATCTTAATTTAAATGGAGCTCAGACGCATCTGGTTCATTGTATTGTGATGGCACCACTCTCTTCTGCACACTCACAATATACAGAGGGTTCTTGTTGCACAAGAGATCCTCTCGAAACCAAAATTAACTTTCTTTTACTATTACTTTTTTCCCAGAAATACTGCTACGCTAGTATTCCAACCCTGTTGCAGGAGCTGTTCCACAAGTACAAGTTCTACATCCTACCCTTTTGTAATCTATTTATGCAATTCATTTTTACAGCTGAGTAGGTTATGTTTTGTAGAACACCACAGGTGTGCTTTCAATACCATTTAGGTGCTGTAATACTCTGCACTTTATACTTTACCACTAATGGTTTACTTGCAGTCTGACTGAGAAAGTTACAGACCACATAGCAAAAACCAAGGGAAAGACCAAGGCTGTATAGTGCCAGTATTAAAGTCAAGTCAAAGTCAAGCCAAAAGAGAGGAACCTGAAGGAGCATCTTAAGTCTGTTATGTGGAAAAAGGGAGGCAGTGTATCCTGCAGAAGGTTTGGGAAACGAGACTGAGTAATGTTTGTCCATCCTCACCCTCATTGTTGTGCTCCAAGGATTGTGTTGGTCCATCCTCAGCTGGAATTGTCTCTCCTGTAGCTCTTGTCTTTGGAGGAATTAGTCGATATAATACAATTAAAGTAGGAGATGAGGGAGGTAAATTAGCAGGCAATATATCACTGCTTCTGTTGAAGGAAGGCTTAGAATATAGACTGTTTCAGTTGAAAGGGACCTATAATGATAATCTAGTCCAACGGGCTAACCAAGTTCAAGCATGGTATTTAAGGGCATTGTCCAAATGCCTCTTCAACACTAAAAGGCATGGGGCATCGACCAGGAGCCTGGCACAGGGTTTGACCACTCTCTTGGTAAAGAAATGCTTCCTAATGTCCATTCTAAAACTTCTCTGGTGCAGCTTTGAGCCATTCCCATGTGTCCTGGCACTGGGTCCCTGGGAGAAGAGATCAGCACCTCCCTCTCCACTTCTCCTCCTCAGGAAGCTGCAGAGAGTGATGAGGTCGCCCCTCAGCCCCCTTCTCTCCACACTAGGCAAACCCCGTGTCCTCAGAGGACCAGCCTGCCAGCCCCTGCACCAGCTTCGGTGCCCTCCTCAGGATGCATTCAAGTACCTTCACATCCTTTTTAAGTTGTGGGGCCCAGAACTGCACAAAGCACTCAAGGTGAGGCTGCACCAGTGCTGAATACAGTGGGATAATCACCCCTTTGGGCTGGCTGGTGATGCTGTGTTTGTACCCCAGGATGTGGTTTTCCCTCTTGGCTGCCAGGGCACACTGCTGACTCCTGTTGAGCTCCTGTCAACCAGCACCTCCAGGTTTCTTTCCGCAGGACATCTCTCCAGCCACTTCTCTCCCTATTTATACTTGTGCCCAGCATTACTCTGTCCTAGGTGCAGAATCTGGCATTTATTCATATTCAGTTTCATGCCATTGATGATTGCCCAATGCTCCAATCTCTCTAGAACCCTCTTCAAGGCCTCTTGTCCCTCGAGAGTCAACAGCACCCCCCTGTTTAGTATCATCACTAAACTTGCTAATGGTGCATTTAACTCCTGCATCCAAATAATAAATATATTGAACAGAACTGGCCCTATAATTGAGCCCTATTTCTCTAGCAATGCACGTTCTTCATGCTCTCTCTCCCCAACTGATCTGAGTTTCATTTCGGTCATGATAGTTACACCATCCCCTCTCAGCAAGTATCCTTGGAGTGGTAGGGAGGGAAATGCAGTCATTAATGGGGCTGAACCCTATCCTGTAGAAAGCTGAAAAGAGAAAGATCATTGTTTTGGTTAAAAGCAACTACTGAATGTGGAGTCACTAAGCTGCTGGAAAATATGTTCTGACATGTTCCCATTTGCCTTTGCAGCTCAAGAGATGAATGTGGACTGGTTAACACTTCTGGGTAGCTTTCTGGTTAGTTTAAAAGGTAGAGGATTCCCATCTTCCATCTTAGAAATAGATGAATGCCGCAGTCGCAAGACACAGGTTGAATTAAGATGGAAGGAGTGTAAAATGGCTTCATGGGTGTTCCAACACTGGTCAGAATTAAGTATTACCTGAATGCTGATATTCTTGATGCTCTCTCATATATAATCTCTCCTTAGCAACTGATGGAAGAGGGGAAAGTCGTGATTTCCTTAAAGTGCTGTACCATCTGTCAGCTCTATTCATCTTTTCTTCAATCTTATTTTGAGTTAGCTTCTTTTCTCCATCTGACACTCACTATTCCCAGGCTTGGCTATAGTTGGATGATTGCAATGTTCAGTACAGATTGTGAGATACATATAACTGTTCATTTTAAAAATCTGGGTATCTCAAGTGATATCCTATTGACAGAAATATTGACAACTACCTTTCCACAAGGGGATGTGAAGCAAGGAAAATAACCAGTATGACCCTCTCAGATATTTCTGCAGGGAGTGCAGATAGTTTTCATCTTTAGAATGACCCCACTGATCCCAGATACAGTTACTGGGGAAAAGCAGCCAGATCTTAAGTTCATGTGTGTCAAAAGCAGCTGATAAACCTTACAGACTTTTACCAGTGATAAGAGGATCATATTGCACAACAGCCATAAACCATGCTAGGAAAGGCTTGGATTCCTGTGAAAGGTGTGCATTACTGAACCTGGATTTTTCATATTTTTCTTGAACTCAAAAAAATACAGTGATTAAACTATGCAACAAATATGATTATTTTATATTTCAACATGATTCTTTTATTGAGTAACATCTGGATTATGTCTGTGGGAAAAAATGATGCAGCTTTTTAAATCCTGTGCCTGTTTTATCAATTTAATTTTGTGTACACTTTTTTTTGGCTTTTTAATTTTCTGTTTGCTGTCTGTAGGACTTTATTTTCAGGTTTTAATTTTTGAACTTCCTCTCCACAGTCTCTCTCTTCAAGCACTAACACTCAAGAGGTTAAAATGACAAAAAAGGCACAACCTCATACAATCAGGATGCTAAACCCAGCTGAGCAAAGCAAAGCAGAGTGCAGATGCAAGACAGAAATAAAATACGCAGCAAACTCAGAAGGGAAAGAATAAAGAAGTCAGTATGGCAAACAGCGAGAAACTAAACAAACACATTCAAAACACAGCCCACGAGGGAAGCACGCACCAAATGCAATGAGAAAGGAAAAGTCAGGTTCGGGCCATCCCCACTCACTGCCAACACATGAAAAGAGTCAGCAACTGGAAACTGCATGGGTTTCTCTAAAGAGAAAGGCTTGATTTTTCAGAAGCACTTTTGAGGATGGAATTTTCCTCTTCCTGTAAAGCAGCAGATGATTGTTTTGTAAAAGCCAATCTCTCCAAAAAGTCAAGGCGAATACGGGAATGTAGTTTAGTGTTTTGTCTTCTAAGGAAATATTTACCTCCCACTAACTGGGGGTAATTAGAAAAAAAAGCATTATACATTACGCATGGAACTTCAACATTTAGCTTTTCCATTGTGCTGTGTGCTGGCAGTAAACCAGAAGTAACCTAACATTGGTGGTTCGTGGCAGGGAGCTGGAACAGGAAATATTGGGAACAGCTGATACATAATACATAATTCCCAGTAGGTGGCTGTTACACACAACTGGAGCAAAACATGCATGCGTATGCACGTGTGTATGTATGCACACACCTGCACCCAGCAGACACTGAGGCAAGAGGCAGAAAGACCAGAGAAATGAGCTGAAGTGCTCTGGATCTGTGCTCACACGTGTTAGACCTCTGTCCCAGGCCCACACACACCGAGCCCTTTATGTCCACTTTGCTAGTCTTGAAAAATCTGACAAAGAGCCCTGGCATGTGGGGAAAAGCCAGTGGTTTCCTAAAGCTCTTAGGGGTTGGTCTGCTTTTTGAATCCTTTGTTAAATGTGCTCACAGCCCGGAATACATACTTTTTTATGTTTCGCAAATTGCAATCAAAATAAATAAATAGTTAAAAGGAGCTTGCTGGCAATGTGTTGTTATAGTTCTGCTAGCAAACACAGAGTTTTTCAGGGGACAGCAGACAGGGCTCAGGGCTTAGAAAACAAAAAAGCAGAAAGAAGGGAGCAGGGAGCTATGTCCTCTGCCACCACCTAGCACCTATTACTAAGGTTGTCATACAGAGGCAGCAGTGACATAGGAGGATCTCTCCTGTATCATATAGATGGAACTAACAAAATTTTAAAAGATCATAGAATCATGGAATGGTTTGGGTTGGAAGGGACCTCAAAGCTCATCTCGTTCCAACCCCCTGCCATGGGCAGGGACACCTCCCACCAGACCACATTGGTCAAAGCCCCATCCAACCTGGTCATTTTAAAAGCTAATGAATAAAGATGTATGGTGCCTTGTTTCATATTCCAGAAATGAGCAGATATTCAGAACAGAGAACTGAATAAACCTGTCACTTCACATCACTTTCTATTCTTCTTCCATAATTTTCACAGCCGGAATAACTTAATGGGACAGTGACACAGGTCACCAACATAGCAAAAAGATGAATGTTGGATGGTGAGGAGAAAGAAAAATCATCAGTGGCTGTAATATTATCACAAGAATCAGAGAGCTGCGCTTCCCTGAAGCAAATGCTGTCTACAACCAGCTCTCACAATATTTGGACTGGGGGAACAACTGATGCAAACCAGGCAAAGCGAAACGAAGTTCAAGGAAAGACCTATTTGCCGAAGGGTGGAAAGGTTTAAGCACAACAAACGCCTCAGCTTGACAACGTAAATTCTGCAAAGCCTCAAACAGAAAGGGGCAATTACTGCCTTATGTTCCAGGTCTAATCTTCAATTATAGGATCGTTGCTAATGAGGGGGAACATTGCCGGAGACAGCTGTGGTGGATGGAAGGGAACACTGCTGTAATTACAGATCCTTGCTCATCGGTGACAAAGTTCCCAAACTCCAAGGGGAAACGCCTTCATAATGTTTGTTTTTGCAGAATCAAATCACATTCTCAATTTGCAATGGAATGGAAACGTTCGAGGATGTGAGGCTTTAAACTGTATTGTGGCTTTACCTGGTGTGTACTAGGAGCTAGACTAAACTGGCAGAGGTGAGCTGGTGTACTGGGATCCTAACTCAGACTGGGGGTACAATAAGAATGGTCGACTAGAGAAACGCAAGATACAGCAGTGGCAATCAAGGGAGAGAAAACAAAGTCAACAAGGAGACAAGTCTTAGGCAGAATGTCTGATATGGCAAAATCAAAAAAACTCGTTCCCTTCTTTCAAAATTGCTGCTAGCAGCAAGGGTGCTGAATGTTTCATACACTCTCTTATTACACAGAGCATGTTAATGGAAAGACCGAGAAAACAATTCTTGATTTAACCATTTTTTTTGCCTTTGTGAGCTATACAGTCAGAGGCAGTGGTTTACAACATGTGGTCTACAGACTCCAAGGCTTCCACAGAAGACTTCCAGTGCTGCAGAAGAGGTAACTAAGGAACAAGCTGTTGTCTTGTCCCTATCCAGGAGTCTACATCCCTCCTGCAAAGTTTATAGGGATCTAGAAGCGAAGAGAGCTCAAAACCACTGCTTTTACACTATTACTATTGCATGAAAAGAAATGGATGGTATTTTTCCAATTAGCACTTCTATGGATGACTCAGCTCCTAGTAGCATGACACATAAGTATATTTTCAGAGTAGCTGTGCTTCAACCAGTACACAGAACAAGAGCTGGTCATGTAATGAGCAACTATTCAATGATTTGTGTTCTCCTGGCTGTTTAACAAGGCTTCAGACTTTGTGCTGTATTCTTTTATTTTGCTCTAAAGGAAGAATTGTTTGGTCCTCAAGGTACTTATTTACTGGCATTTAACACTGTAAAATCTGAGTACTTCACAAATATATATATATATAAAAAAAATAAAACTCTGAGGTGAGTGAATGAAAAATAGAGGTAAAGATAAATTAATTTTGGCATCCAATTTGAGATATCAAACCCTGAACCTTCTAAGCACTTGGCTTTTTTTTTTTTTTATACACAAAAGCATAACCCCCACTGACTTTAGTTATATCTCTGAATGATCTGCGCTTAAGTCAGGCATCACGTTGATCACCAGGGAAATGTGGAGCTTCCAGGTAACCACATGCAAAGTTTACCCGGTGCAAGGAGCTCTGGAGCAGTGGGACAGAGTCCAATGCAGCATTTAAACCCTAGGGGCCATTTATCCGCACCACATCTTCTCCTTGCCCTCAGCTTTGAGTCCTGTACCTCTGATTGAGCCAGTCCTCACCTCCACTCCATAAACTTCCCACACAGTCCTAATCTTCTTGCTCAGCAAATCCTAGGCCCTAGCAAATCCTAGATAAGTGGACTGCAGACATCAGCCCCATGCACAGCTCATTGCCTGGACCAGTGCCATTACCCTCTCCCTGCCTCAGCATCGCTGTCCCCACTGTCTCTCTCCCTTTCTCCTGTGCCACCTCAGGTGGGTTCAGCCCCATGCTCTGCTCGTGGGTACTTCCCAGGTCCCCCAGCTCTGATGCTCCCTTCCCAGCTCCCTTCCAACTTCTGCCTTGCAGTTTCCTTCAGCGCCAGCATCTCCCCCCATCTCTGCTGACAGTTTAAACCTCTCGCCCTTCCTCCTGCCACCCCTGGGGCCAGTTTCCACTATTCTGAAACTCCTTCTCTTTAGTAGCTTCCCCTTCCCTCCGTAGTGCCAGCCAGGGGATGCTGGCTGGAAACCAGGCAGTGCCCCCGCTCAGTTCCAATCTCAACATTGAGCGTGACCTGCCACAGAGCCTCGTAACAACTGTATGGGGGAAAAAATTACCTTAAATTTGGACTGCAGTGTGCTCAAGGCACACAAAATCACTGGGGAGGTTAGCTGCTAAAATCCTAAAGGTTTCTGTTGAACATGTGTGAGCTGCAAACTTTGAAAGGCCCCTCTCTGCCTGAGCTAACTGTGGCTGAATTTGCCAAAGGAGTGTAAAAGAGAGCCCTTTCAGAAAGACCATTTCCTCCCTCCTCCCCCCACCCCTCCTGACTGCAAAGGCCAAATCCTCACTCCAAACCCCTTTGACCTGAGCAAGGAACACGTTTCACTTTTATCCTGTATCTGAAAAGTACAGCCACGTGTACATCCATGTCCCTCGTACAGCCAGACAACTCTGAATAGCTCAATTCTAGGAGCTGAACTCAGAATTATAACCAGTTTTGTAACAAGATGTGCAGACAACTCTAATAATACCTGGAGCCACCAGCCCCACCTACAATAACTGATTTCATTTGGAGGAATCTCTACAAAAACTGTTTTGGTGAAGCCTACAGTAAACAGGGGTTTGTTTTATCCTCCTCCTCCCCATGTTAATTGTGACAGATACAGCCTGACATCACTGTAATCTGGGAACCAGATAGTTAGGAGAGGAATTACAGCCACAGCAGCACCTAGCTTTCATCTGACTTCTTTTTGCTCTTTGATCTCTTTAGCTGGATAATTAAGAAGTTTGAATCAGCACCCTGCCAAAATATATTCTGTCTTTTTCCATACCTGTGACCCTCAGAAAGAGCATCCAGTGTACTGGTGTTCAGTAAGGAACGCATTTCTTGTGAGTCTTTCAGCTCTGTTCAAGTAGGTGACCATATAAATGTGCTCTGTGTTCTACGATGGACCCTCCTCTTTCTGCCTTTCCTACTTTAAGATGAATTGAGGGGAGAAAAAAATATAAGCCTTGACATCACATTTTGCTAAGGAAGCAAATGCACTCCTCCCTAAAATCTAAATGAATGGCCTTTTAAGGTGACTGCTGAATTAAATTCCTGAATGATGAAATCAACAGGCATGAGAAGGTTCTTATTTCCGAAAAAGAAAAAAGCTGCAGGAAAAAATCCCCCCAAAACACCCAGTAGTGTGACTGCGGGGCTGAGACCTGAATAGGAGCTGTTTACACTGACTCAGTACAGATATTTTACTCAGCTTTGGTAGTAACGCAGCTTCACAGGCTGAAGGGAAACGGGGATATACACATTCTGAGCCTGCTAATCTTCTCTAATGTAAGACATGTGCATTTAGCTGAAGTTCTGAAAGACCTCAGTAAGAAGCAAAATGCTCGAAACCCCAAGCACATCTTTCTGTTTATCATACATTGCACGTTTCTGACATACTTTAAGCAGTACTGTATGCAGCCGACATCTTTAAATATATGATGTGCCTATAAGGTATGCAGCTAAACCCCAGTTTCTGTGAAGACCTAAAATACCCTTAAGACAGAGTAAAAATAATCTCATTAGGGGAATGGGGCACGTCTCTCCTTACACCTTTTGCCTCAGTGTAACTCCAAAACCCAAGTCTCCACCAGACTTTCCTCCATAAGGTCTTCCATTGGTGGGACTTCCCTTGTGGCTGGATTGTCAATAGTATGAGCTTTAGGGCAGGAGAGGTACTGTTAGGTGTTCGTACTTTTTTTTATTACTACCTCAACCAGACTTGCTGTCAGTAAGGTTAGACCACACAGTGATAAAACACTGATGCCTTATCTTAATTGTTCTCCGTGTTGCTACAGGCAATGGTGCTATACCAGAGATAGCTGAACCTTAGGGGAGAGTGGCTATTTTAAACGAGCCTACATCTGCAGGAAGGAAAGGAATGTAACACCTCTGTAGGACTTTAGTTTTAAGATTAATGAAGCAGAAAGCAGTGATTTTCCTTTTTTGAACGTAATTCCTCCTACTCTCACAGGTTTACAGGTGGTTAATGAATTACTTGGACAGTTCAAATAGGGAATGAAGAGGGAGCTGAATGATGGCTTGAAGACCTTTGGTAGGTTAGTCACTTCAGTGGACTGGAAGGACATTAGGGACAGATTATCACGACAGGCAGGAGAGCACTGCAGTCAAAGCTACTTTCTGTGTCATTATCTGGAGCTAACCCTGAACAGGATGTCTCAGCAGGGGATGTGACAGCACTGCACTCCTTTAACTTCTTCTATCTTCTTTGCTCTCTGTCTACTAAAAGAGTGAATTCTGAGTTTTGGACCCTGCATGTATTTTATCCATAGCAACCACAACACTTCCCTCAGATGTGCTAAAGCAAAAGTCTTTAATTTAGAACAAGGAAAATGGATCTTCCCCCTGATACTCTATGTCTGAGCTTGACTGAAATTTAGAAGCAAGTGTTTTTGTCAGCATCAGGGCTTCCTGATGGCCCTTCCCATCTTAGAGCCTCCAGACTCTGGCTTAGCATCCCATGACCTTTGCTAGCAATCACTGGGAAAGCGCTGAAGAAAAATTGTTGAGTGATGACTCACTCTACCACAGTTTGGTTCCTTTATCATTTTCTAATGCTGCTGATGGGAAGATATTTTCTATTGTGAAAGGCTTGTTTTCCTGCTCCATAGGAACAATGATCCATAAGGATTTCCTGAGGGGTGACTTCTCCTTACAGTGTGTGAGATTTCTTGTCTCTTAGCTCCTGGAAGGCTAATTTAATTACCCGTCACCCAGTTACTTATTACCTTCCTGTTCCCTCTCGCCTTTTCAACACCTACTTGAATGCAGAGGGCTCCTCAGAGGACACAGGCACTGTGACTAACAAAAAGCCTTCGTCAATCAGCAGTGGAGGAAGAAACGCTTACGATCAGGCTACAGCAATCGGGGGCCACATATGGATGACAGCGTGGGGGATTGCACGTGGAAGGGAGCGACACTGTGGGTTCAGTCCTGGCTCTGCTGGCCCTCAGTGTGAACTCCAGCTTGGAACGAGACCACAGACCATGACAGGGCTCACAGCTGAGGACTTCTTTCTTCTCCGATCAGGATCAGCACTTGGAGTTTCTTAAGAAGGCAAAGGTGCAACAGCAGTCAAGGTTTATCTGTTTGGGCAGAAGGCCCAAAGCCACTACATTCGTCTCGTTTTATTTACAGCCTTCAGTGAGGTCTCCTCTCTGATGACCACAGACTGTAATGTTCCATTGCCAGCACAGCTGGCTGCTTGGGTGGAGCACAGGCAGAGCTGCACCCACCAGACTAGATGCTAAGAAAAAAGCAGACAGATACAGGGAGATTGTCTAATGAGCAATGGATTGCATGGCCAAAAGAGTTTGTTAAGACCATCCTGTGTGACCTCCTGCACTGATCATCCATTCACTCCTGGTTGGGTGACAGAACATCTTTGACTCTGATCTGATGGTGAGTATGGGTAAATATATGTGTGTGTGCCTTTAGGCTGGTGGGGTAGAAGAGATGTCAGTCACACTGTTTAGCTGGCTGTTGTCCCTTTTTCTACTCCCAGGAGGCTGGGAGAAGCAGCTGTGTTGCAGGGATGCCAACCATCAGCAAAATACTGCAATTGTTTTATGAGTTTAATGCTCTTTATCTCCTAATTTATTTATCAGGCGCATGCGTACTGCTCAGTGAAAGCCAGTTTGCTGAGGAGAAAAGTCTTAAAAACACTCTTCCATTTGCTAATGGGTTATTAAATAAAACTGTTCTGTTTTAGAAAACTGTAGCTTTATTTTTAAAAACACCAAACAACTGAGGGTAGAGAGTGCGATACCTCCTTGGCTGACACGGAGAGAAGACAGCAGCAGGTAATGGAAAGCAGGTCAGCCAGGTCTCACCTTCTTTTTCTAATTACTTGCCTCGGCAAGGATGGGGACCCCATTGCCCTGGGAGTGTATG
This sequence comes from Podargus strigoides, assembly GCA_028020825.1. NCBI lineage: Eukaryota > Metazoa > Chordata > Aves > Caprimulgiformes > Podargidae > Podargus > Podargus strigoides. The sequence goes on along the minus strand of CM051623.1, from coordinate 7,950,446 downwards.
GCCCCTGCCCCAAAGGTTCACACACTGATGGGTGAGTGGTCACCTTCTGTAACCATATCTGCAGGAGCTCAATCTGATCTCCACGTAAATGCACGAGAGCTGCTGGCTTGGTATTTGCCAGCTCAGGCACTGCTATCACCACCTTTGTGTTTACATACAGAGATCTGTGATGGCTGGGACCCCACGGCGAGCACTGCCAACCTCTGTCCCAAGGGGAATTAATCACAGGCTAGGGGCCCGCTGTGGAGCAGATAAGAGGGATCCAGAAAAGCGATGGAGGCCAGACAGTGTTAGATAAATGGTGGTGAGAAAGCCTGCCTTAATAGCACTAATGTAGCTGTGTTTCCTGAAAAGAGAGCAAGAAATTCCCTCGTGTAGACATACTTCTTGTTGGCCGAAAAGCATTCTGAATTCCTCAACAATCAGGCAGGAAGTGGTAAAATCTGCCAGACAAAATGACCAATATGTTATTTTTTCCAATATCAAAAATGTATTTTAGGTCATAACTATTAGAGAAAAACATTTTGTGGCCGATCAGAATTATTTTTTCAGCCATACTATATATGTTGGTCATGTACAGCCAATGGAAGCATATTTTAAGAACTTTGTTTCAGTCTGGATCAGTATTTTACCTTCTAGGTGCATTACTCATAAGCACTCACTGCTTCTTCAAAAATTTGCACAAATAGAAATTATGTTTCAGTATTCTCCCAGTCAAGTAATGAGACAGAAAAGCAGGATTCTAATAACCATGGGTTTTGTGCTGCCTGTAAACAGCTGCAGTTTTTGTCACAAACTGACACAAAACACGTAAGGTCATTTCTGATTTAATTTCATCACTTTGTGTGATTACTTTTCTTTAGTTTCCTCCATGACTGAAATCAAAGCGTTGACCCTGTGTCACAACAGATCTGCAGTCCTATACCTAGCTGGCTTTTGCTTGGCTGTTCTGAGAACCTCCCACCAAGATTTCCCATTGTCTCCATTTTGGAGGAGCTCTGGCTTTTCTCTGATGAGTGGAAGTTAGTAAGACCCACCTGGTGCTGCTGCCCAAGTTCAGTCAGCAGAGTAACACTGCAGTTCCTTCCAACTTCTTTGCTTGTAGATAAAGAGGAAGGAGGATGCTGGCTTAATAACTTCTCCCCATTGTGCCCCAGAGGTTAGGCACCTTGCCATATACAGATGTTATCAAAAATTGAATCATTTTATAAATAAACTGTGAATTAACAGCAGTCTGGATAAATGTATGCTTTGGTGCAAGACTGATGTATTCCATTCTTTGAGAACATTCTCTAAATAAACTGGATGTTTTCATTTTGTACTTTGTTATGATTTATCACATTGTGGTTTATTTAAGTCTTTCAGTGCTCTCTCTTCCATTTGCTGAACTTTAGATATGGAATTAAAATACCCTTGACTGAACAGTCTTCCCTCTATGTTCAAAGGAGAAGCCATGTAGCTATCACAAAGGATTAAGACATCCTACGTTACAAACCTGTGTCACTTTGGCAACTGTGTGCATTTATGCAGCAAGACATCAGTAGCTAATGGATCCATCTAAGATGTTAAGTTGAATGGACACTTTTTTTCATAGCTGTAGTAAGTATGAATACTCTGAAAAAGGCTTCATTGCCAATTGTAGCCCAAGAAAATCGAATACTGTTCTCTTTAAAAAAATGCTCTGCAAGTATTCAGCCATCTTATTTCATTGCATGCCATTAGAAAAAAGCAGTGACTTGTTTATTCATTGGAAGTTACACGCACATACACTGGATCATTTGAAGGTCCATAAATGCTGCTTCAGCCTGCCTTCTGTCAAAGGCATAGGCTCAAGGTAAGAACCTTTCTAAAGGGTTACTTTTCCATTTATCTTCTGTGGGCAGCCCACAGCACTAATAGAGTCACAGAATCACTATGGTTGGAAAGGACCTCCAGGATCAAGTCCAACCTTTCTCCCATCATCTCCCTAACCACTAGACCATAGCCTCAAGTGCTTCATCCACTCGTTTTTTAAACACCTCCAGGGACGGTGACTCCACCACCTCCCTGGGCAGCCTGATCCAGTGCCTAACCACCCTCTCAGTAAAGAACTTCTTCCTCATATCCAATCTAAACTTCCCCTGATGCAACTTGAGGCCATTTTCTCTTGTCCGATCATTAGTAATTTGGGAGAAGAGACCAACATCAGCCTCACTACAACCTCCTTTTAGGTAGTTGCAGAGAGCCATGAGGTCTCCTCTCAGTCTCCTCCAGACTAAACAACCCCAGTTCCCTCAGCTGGTCTTCATAAGGCCTGTTTTCCAGACCTCTCACCAGCCTCGTTGCCCTTCTCTGGACTCGCTCCAGCACCTCAATGTCCTTCTTGTACTGTGGTGCCCAGAACTGGACACAGTACTCAAGGTGTGGTCTCATGAATGCCGAGTACAGGGGCACGATCACCTCCCTACTCCTGCTGGTCACACCATTTCTGATACAGGCCAGGATGCTGTTGGCCTTCTTGGCCACCTGGGCACACTGCTGGCTCGTGTTCAGCTGCTGTCAACCAACACCCCCAGGTCCTTTTCCACCAGGCAGCTTTCCAGCCACTCTTCCCCAAGCCTGAAGCATTCCATGGGGTTGTTGTGGCCGAAGTGCATGACCTGGCACTTGCCCTTGTTAAACCTCATACAACTGGCCTCAGCCCATCGCTCCAGCCTGTCCAAATCCCACTGCAGAGCCTTCCTACCCTCAAGCAGATCAACACTCTCACTTAATTTCGTGTCATCTGCAAATTTACTGAGGGTGCACTCGATCCCCTCATCCAGATCATTGATAAAGATATTAAACAAGACTGGGTATAGATCCATTATATATATATTGTAGATCCATAATCATAAAAATTCAATGATCCCCAAATCTTTCATATACAATTCCAACAGCCACCTTTGCTCTTGACTCAGTCACAACAGAGTTATGGGGTGATCCACCCATCTACAGGGAAAGGGTTTCTTTTGGAGGACACCCCCAAAACATCAGGACCAAACTCTCAAATTCGCCCAAACTAACTTTTTTGAGAACTAGGGTTTTCCAAGAAATAATATTCATGGCATTGATGTATATTCACAATAAACACCTTCTGCTGTTACCAAACATATCAACTTCCATTTGGTATTTAGTTATGCCTTAAACCATTTATTTACTGTCTAGTTATGATTCATATAACTGTATATTGCTGCCAAGTGAATTCCATTACCATGGGGATATTTGCAGATATTTTAAATAGTTGAGATAAATACAATAAACTAAAAAACCACCAAGAAATAAATTGATATAAAATGGAAGATCACTGGCTTGCAAACTGGAATTAAATAAACTGAATTTTTGGACCAACTAGTCACAGTCGCTGCACAAGGCACATATTAATACACCATAGGTAGAACAGTACTATGATTCTTTTTGCAAGAAAAGTAGTCAAAACACTTTTTAAAGAAGGATAACATAGGCAAATGTTTGCTTTCTACACAACAACCCTCTTTCAGTAACATTCAATTCTTCAGCTAGATATTTCAAAGAAATAAGAACATGGAGCAATTAGTCCGTAACCAAGTGTCATGTCCAATACACTATGTCTATCTCAGCGTCTTTGGTGAAGATGAGTAATATGTGAAACTAGGCACGGGCATTACACATGCTCATGTATTCATAAGACATGAAGTCATGCAACTAGGCATTCCATGTAAGAAAAAAAAAGAAGTGTTTTTTATTTAGCATACTGTATAACAGAGGTGTTCCCATGCACTCTGTAGAGCACAAGATTAACTATCAAAAAATGCTGTCAATATATAACCAAATACATGCTTCACATATATTCAAACACAGATTTTAACCACGGTTGTTACAGAACATTAGGCATTACATTAGACTGTTAGGAAAAAAATAAAAAAGAGAAGAAGAAATGTTGGCAAGGAGCTTAGGAACATCCTGGGTAGGAAGAGTCCATGCTGCTAGTTAGTCCAAAAAGGACATTTAATGACCCCATGATCCAGAAGTGGGAAAAAAATGTTGTTTCTTAAAACATATCTATGATATTAAGCAAGTAGCCCCCAACCCTAACTTTTCTACACTAATACAGATTATGTGTTTTGCTTTAAAATGTATACACTGGAGGAACTGAGCCTGAAGTTTGGCTCTGTAACAAGCCCAAAACCTCTCTCACACTCTAACTTTCTGTTATTACAACAATACAAGAACGTTTCTTATCTGGAAGACCGAGGATATGTCTTGGGTTATGCTAATGGATCTACTTTGAAACAAGCCCTTGAAATATTCTTGGCTTATATAGTGGATTCATCATCAAAAAGACCATTATCTTCCATTATGAATCCCTAACGTCTACATAACAGATTCTTTCAGAACTGTGCTCTATTTCTAGTCTTGCTCAGTCATCGTAGCAAAATCACTAAGTACTGTTCTCCTTATGTAAAAAAAGTTCAGCATGATGTAATTCAGAATACAAATAATCTGAATCAGGTTTCAGCATTTTCCTGGAGCCACATTGCAGTTTTTATTTTTTTCCACATTACGCACCTATAATTTAACTAACTGGATTGAATTCTTACGTGTTTTGAGTATTTGTGCCATTACATTCATATTTCAGCTGTTTGTGGTTTCTTAGAAAACATAGTTTTGAGAATTTTTGTGATAATAGACAGATTTGACTGTAGGAGACTGTATAACCCTTAAAACCAATTGCAAAATTCCCACTGTCATCAGTGGCAGTAGGCTTCAGTCAGTTCCATGTGTAAACAGACACCAATCCCTACACCTGGCTTAAGAAAAAATTGGGTTTGCTTTCTACTTACTGATGTGTTTAACAACACGTTCTGTTGCAAGGGACAAGTGAGTAGCTCTGTTGGTTTAACTGAAGCTACATGCATAGGTGTGTACAGCTTAGTGGCTGCTGCTAGATAAACTATCACCAAAGCCCACAAGACAGGTACAAAGAAGCCATCCTCTGACAAAAGCAGGAGATAAAGCCAAGCAGTAAAGTGTAAAGATTGTATTCATTGATTCTAGCCCAAGGGTTCAACAACTGTTTTTAGACTGGAACCTAAAGATCAAAAGCACACTGAATATCTGAAATTGAGAAGTGCAACTGAATAGCTGAAAAGTGACTCTCAGGAAGCGGAGGGTGGATGTTCTGGTGCCGAGGCACCGATCATTTCGTTCATACAAAGCAGCTGGTCAGAAAACCAGGAAGGATGGTTTGACTTGGGCGAGTTACATGTGTGTACGTGGTAGGTTAGACAGGTGTGGAGGTTCAAGTCCTCCTCTCTGTGAAGTGCTGCACTCCTGATGGTCGCAATAAGCAATTCATTTTGCTTAATCGATTCATTTAAGTGCCAAGTGCAGCCTCAAAGGGTGGACCTGTGTGCCAGGTCACATGCAGATCAGAAGATGGAAGTGCAGCAATGGACTCAGGACCTACCTACCCAGAGGGAGCAGGGTCCATGCTGGTCTGATTTGTGGTATGAAAGGAGAGACTCGTTTCTTAGGGATGAGTTTAGAAAGGACTCCAGATTGTGGGCTGCCCAGTAACTGTGTCAGGAGCTAGAGTCACATTTTCACAGGTAAAGGAAATGAAACAAAGTGACAAAGTGATGAAAATGGCAGTAAGTAGCACAATCTGCAACACTGCTTCAGTTGTTCAACATTCGTACCCAAGGCTTTGATGTGGCATACTGCTACCTCAAGTCTCACGGCAAGTACTAGGCACACTCTCACTTGAGTGTTTGCAAGGACAAAGCCCGATGCAGTGTTCCTTGGGTGGTGTAGATGTCCTTTAATCAAAAGGAGACACTGGAAAATACAAAGCCAGACTGCTGGGACCACGGTGGCGCAGAGTACACGGTACTTCTTTCTTATCAGAACACGCCGTTGACTTTGCTTTTGTAGAAACGGTGTTCTGATATGAGTAAAGAGAATAAAGAGCTGATTACCATACATACAAAATTAATCTGCTAATGTAAATAGGCAGTAAGCCCTGCTTGCCGAAGGCCTTTGCTCACGCAGTGGTGGCAGTGTGAGCAGACCCTTTATGCCCCCCAGACTCTGCTCAGACACAACGGTTCACCAGTGTGTGTTTGGCTGCAGCACTGGGTATTAATGATTATACATCTGGGTATATAGAAAGCCTCGTAAGGATTTACCAAGACCTGCCGAACCCCAGTGGCGTTTACTTATTAACAAATAAACAAACGGAGAACTGGAATTACAGGACGCGTGCTGCGCGCAATCACCTTGCTCCCAGTGATCCAAGCAGTGGCTGCTGGTGCCTGTGAGCAGAGGGGTGGAAGGGCGAGAGGGGCCTTTGCTTAAGGCTCAGGCTCCCTGGCGTAGGAAATACATCTCACAATCTGCCAGCTCACCGGCTTCAAGCTGCGAACGTTGTACAAACAATGTATTAAATGGTGCATTTTTCAAATACTTCAACATTACTGGAAGTCTGCTGTGTTTCCCAATCCACAAGTCCTTTACAAGGATTGAAACGGCATAGAGTGGTAGATAAACATCCATGGAGGTTGTATCTCACCTCACCTAAGGAAGTAATTGTTATTGGTGTGAGTACATGACTAAGGGTTAGGCTGCCTTCTTGCTTCTACTGATCTATATTCCCCGCTACACAACTGTAACTGCACAAAGCAACCATTTTCTACCTTAAACAATAAGTGCATGTGTGTGCCTCTCACAAGGATCACATCATTGGCTCGTAATCTATCAAAGCCTCTTTCTTTAGATAATTGAAGTAATGGATGTATACCAGGACGATACAGTAAACACACTACAAAACAAGAGATGCTGTATTTTTCCCATAGCAATTGTTCAATAGAAGCCTGTGCTCATAACTTTTATAGCATTTTAGAAGTATTTGCTGATGAATATAGCTCTTTCTTATTGTTGCAGAGAATTTTTTTAGGCAGCAAATGACAAGATTTAAAAGGGAACCAAGAGGTATACATTTTATGTTTCATTTGTACATTCATAGAATAATGTTGTAGGTGGTAGCCAAAGCCAACAGCCATGATGGCAGTGACAATGATAGGGTAATTGGTTACTGTGCTGCTCGTGAGTTTGCAAGGGTTTTGTTTCAGAACAGCCTTCCTCTGAGCACCACAAATACAGGCCTGATTCAGGAAACCTTTGTTCAGAGAAGTAGCCCTACTGACTTGGTATGTCCTAAAATATGAAAGGGTGGATGGACAAGACATCAGAGCCCAATTAGATGTGACACCAGATGCCTCATAATATTGTTAGTATTTGTATCACCATTGTTTCTTGCGCTAGCAAACAAAGCAAAATGGCAACATTTGCCAAAAGATCATCCAATGTAAAGGGCAACAGATGTCAAAGGGGCAACAAGTACAAAGGAGGGGGAACATTTCTGGTCACCGGTCAAAGAGCCGTCAATATGCTGGTAGGCATTACTGCAAAGCTGCGATTTAAGGGTAGGTTTAAAGGAGGCTACTGTGCTGCTTATTCACTGCTGAGCATCCTCAGCCTCCTATCTTGCAAGAGCTAGATTGTTTACAGGAGTGGGAGTTTAGGACTAATGAAGCATTGTTTTGGCAAGGGATTGCTTGGTATGCAACGATCTGCTACACTTGCACTGCAGCTCAAAAGGATGCTGCATACATTGCACTGACTGAGCAAGCGTGATTTGGTCTAGAGATGCACCACGTGCCAGACAAACCCAGAAGGTATCGGCATTGCCACGCAGGAGCAAGTCAGCAGGGCACAAGCACAGTAATTCCACCACATTCCATGCTGTGGGAGCTAATGCTATGTGCAGATTCACCTAGTGAGTCATGTCTGCTTGCATTAAATAAAAAACGAAAACAAAATAGTCTTCATATGTATCACTGGCAAGAAGACACTGAAACTGGCTAGGCTGGTTGGGAACCAACCTGGCGGCAACCCTCGTTAGCAGGTTTTGTAAATGAGGTGAGTGGGTTTTGTTTCTCCATCTGAAGACAAGAAGGACACAAATGGGTTCTGGGTTATGGCAGGTAGCGTTCCACATTTAAGTTTGCAAATATTTTTATTAATTTCACAAAAAGCAGTCACAAGATTGTATCTTCTTTCCAAAGAATCAAATAAACATAATCTAAAGTGTCTTGACATTTACTTGTCGAGTTCAGTTTCTTAAAGTTTAGTGACAGATTTAGTGAAGTCTTTTCCTTTTGAAGGAGGAACAGCAGATCACGATGGGAATGGAAAAGCTTGGATTTACTACATTGTACACAGAACACAGCATTCTTCAAACCTCAGGGACCCATTTGCATTTGCTTTATTTCGTCTCAAAACGAACACAAATTTGCAGAATCTTCCTAACCCTGTAAATTACCGTATGAAAAGAGAAACGCACACCCCCCGCTATTCACAACACAGCAAAATGGGACATTAACCTCACATAAAACCCACTGGCGTGCATCTTGCTTCCTTGTTAAGCCTGTGCCAGTTTTGCAGTAGATTTCAAAGGTGCGAGCTCACTTTTGTTTTTCCAGTGATCAATCCACGGAGTAACATCTGACTTAAAAGGAAATGACTTAAAAAGCATCATTCCCTTTTTGAAGATACCCCCCCGTCAGTTACATACTATTTTCTTAACACTGCATATCTGAAAACCAAGAGAGATGTTTCTGAGCAATTTGAAGTCCTTACTACAAGAGGGAAAACAAGTATTATTTGTTTTCCCACAATGTATTTTTATGGGAGAGCTGCGGGGACCATATTTTGTATTCAGCGAACAACTTCTGTGGTGTAAAATGTCTCTTTTTGCTATTCAAATAACCACGAAAGCAATGTAGCTATATCTCATTCCCATGGACATTACCACCTAAACCAACCAGAAGGAAAAAAAAAAAAGGTTATTTCTTACCTCATCCATTGTGAAAGACGGAGATTTATGAGATAACATTTGGCAGTCCTGTGACCAACGATAATAAAAATCTCTTTCCCTTGGGCATCTGAGAACCACAGTATATTGTAACACTTCCAGCTCTTACACAGCACTGAACCACATTGTGCAGGGCTGCATACCTTTCTGAAAAGATGATGCATTTTCCTTGTTGTTGTAAAAAGCATTTGTTTATCAAATGCGCCCAAAAAAGGAAAGTCAGACATTAGACAAGAATGAATTGGATGGAAATCAGTGAGAAACAAGGACAATCTTGGCGTGTTCATTGTTGCTCCTGTCTGCTTCTACGGCTATACCTCCAGAAATATTGAGAGTTTCTCTTTTGCTGCTGAAATGAAAATTGCTGTTTTCATCCTTCTAGTACTAAGGCATGTTCTTAAAATGTACTCTTAAGGACAGCAGAAACAACTTATATCATAGGCACAATACATTTATATATTTTTCCCTTTTTGCCAAGGACCTTTCTCTACTAGAGAAGTACATTGTGCCTTGTGTGAAAGAAAAGGTAAGGAACAGACCATAGCTGGAAATCTCTAACACAAAATAAAGTGTCTTAGGTTTCAAATCACACATCATAAATCCAGTATTTCAGTTTGGGCATGAAAATATCACAGAGTTTAAAAGGCTCCAAAGATGCCTGTCCCAGACATAAGGAAATAGAACGTTGAGAGCTGCATTGCAATAGGAAAGGCAAAAGCCACTTTTCTGCCTCTCTTGGAGCCCATCCCTTTCCAGTCACTTCTTTGCTGCAGCAGAGCTCTACCCTGGCTGGGAGCAGCGTTTCAGAGGAGCCAGCCTGGGGTCTTCGGGACATGCCGGACCAGCCCAAGCCATAGGGCCTGTCACGTGTGGTTCCCAAAGGGGCGTACGAGCACCCCTTTGGCCTCCCCCCTTGGCTGTGCCCGGCGCCTGCCAACAGCTGCGTTCACGTTGTATTTTATTTATTTAAAAATGAGTTCTCGTTCCTCCTGGGGGGACTTGGGCCTCAAACTACCTGGTGGCATGAAAGGCCAAGCTTAGGGCCCATCTGCGGCTCTGACGGTGAGGCAATGAGCACCTTCAGCTCCCCGCTGCCCTCAGCCGGAAAGCCCCCGGCGTCCTGCGGGGAGAAGGGCCCGGTCCCCCGGTCCCGGGCGGGAGAGGACTGCCGTGCTGGCCGCTGAGGCCCGCCTGGGCGGCGGCGCTGCGAATGAGACCCAAACGCCTCGTTCGGGGGCGGGCGGGAAAGCAGAGGGACGGACGCGAAAGCAGAAGGATGGACGCCTGGCTGCCCCCGGGGATAAGGGCGGCTGGCGGGCCCTCGCCTCAGCGCCCCGCCGCTTAGCCCCCGACCTCTCTCCCCATCCCCGCGTTCCCCTCTTCCGCCGGCCTCTCGTGCGCCAACTGCGTGAGCGGGCGGACAGAGAGAGCGTAAGGGGCCGTAGCGCTCATTGGGCTCCGCAAGGCGCGTACAGACTAGTGACGCTCCCAGAATAGCCGCGGAGAAAGGAGGGGGCGGTGTAGCCGCCTCGCCCAGCCCGTCAAAGCCGGCGGCCATGTTTGTTTCGGGCAAAGCCCCGCGGAGGCCGTGGGATTTTGGCGCTCCCGAGCGTGCCCGGTTTCAAAATGGCCGCTGAGCGGTCCCTTTTTTCTCTGACACAGAGCAGGAGGAAATAAGTCAGCTCCTGGGCTGGGAGAGGCGGGGGTAGAGACGTGGGGACCGCGGCGAGTCCCACGCCGAGCCGGAAGCCGCTGCTGCGTGCTTGGGGAGGCGGGCAAGGAGCGAGCGTGTGAGGAGAGGAGCGGAGGTGGCGCGGGAGAAAGAGGAGGAGCAGGCAGCGGCGGGGGGAGTGGAGCCGCGCCGCGCCGAGCCGAGCCGCTAAGTCCGTCCGTCTGTCCGCCAGAGCGGGCGCGCGTAGGCGCTGTGCGGAAGGGCCGCGGCCCCTCGGCGGAATCGGCGTAGGGGGCGTTGGAGAATCGCCGCGGCGCCCGCCGGGTTGGCTGGCGGGAGGCGCGCGGGGAGGAGGGGGCGGCCCGCCGGGTGCCGCCGCGGCTGAGAGAGGGAGGGCGGGCAGCCGGAGCCCAGCGTCAGCAGCGGCAGCCGCACCACCGCCGCCGGCCAGCGCCATGGGTGAGTCTCCAGCCCGGGGCCGAGGCGCGGGGTGGCGGGGGGTCTCCACGATGGGTGGGCTGGGGAGGCAGCGAGGGGAGCGCGCACAGCCGAGACCCCCCCATCCCGCCGGCGGGGACCGGGTGCGGGGCGGCGGGCCCCACCGCGGGGCCCCCCGTCCTTCTGTCCGCCCTCCTCCTCCTCAGATGCGGCTCCAGCCCCCCTCAAACCCCCCCGCAGTCACTTCCTGCCTCGCCGAAATTGTATAATGCCCGCGCGGGGCTGGGGAGCGGCGTGCCGGGGATAGCTCTTCGCCCCCAGCCCTCCGCCCCCTTCCTCCTTTTGCGCCCAAATTTGGGAGGCAGGAATTTACTGCAGGAATTGAAGCAGCCTTCAAATATGCGGGAGAGGAGCGGGTGGGACTGAAACCGCGGCGCTGAGGGGAGGAGGAGGAGGATGGGGGGGGGGGGAAGGGGGCGCCCGTGGGCGGCGGTGGGTGCGTGTGTGGCAGCGGGAGAGGCCCCGCAGCACCCCCTCCTCTCATTTTTGTTATTTTTAAGGGTTTTTTGGGGTTTTTTAAAAAATTTTTTTGGGTAGGGTTTGGTGCTGCTGGGGTCTGGCTTTTCTTTGCCGCGGGCCACGGCCTCCGCCCCTCGTTTTGTAAAGCAAGACTTTAAAAAAAAACCAAAACAAAAAATTAAAAATTACAATCTACGCACAGTTTTCCCCGGGAATGTGTGTGAAACGCTTTATGAGCGGTTTCCGTGTGATCCCCGTGCTTGGTGACCCCGTCCTGCATAAGCAGTGGGAGGGGGACTCGGTGTTTCGGGAAGGTGGTTGGGAAAAGGCGCGATTACCTACGAAAAATACAACGTGCAACTTAAGGACAGGCACCTAAACTTCTTTTAGCACGAGCTCGCTGACTGAACCGGTTACGTACAGATGTGATTCTGTGAAAGACAACGTTCAGGAATCTTCTGCGTGCAGTTCGTGTGCCGCCTCCTGCAGATGGGAAATCAGTGGGCAGCAAACTGTCAGAAGTACCCATTCACTGAATGTTTTTTCTTGCCCATAAGGATCCCCCTCGGATTGACAGTGGCTTTAGGTTATGTTCAGTGAGAGAAGTGCTTCCATATGTAGAAATACTTGTGATCTATATTAATATTGGGACCAAAAAAATGCAAGCTTGTGTGAATATGCAGGCTCAGCTCCCTTGGGAGTTGATGGGCCAATGCTCTGTATCTCACCTAAAAGGCAGACCATGCCTTATGCAAGATTTTTTTGTAGTAGTAGCTTCTCAGTGCTAAGTGATAACTTAATTTCTGGCTAGAACTTTCACTGAGATATCCAACTACTACTGTTGTGAAGTATTTCTCCTTTGTAATTCTGTCTACATGTATTTTAAAGTTCTTGCCTGCTGAAATGTTAGGAAGTTGTGGAAGAGGTATTTTTGTGTAGTGTTTAACATGCTTAGTTTGTAGTGTTTGCATCTTGTTTGCTCCATGAGATTGCTAGCATCTTTGACTGGTGACTTGTGAATTATTTTGCCTTGACTTCAGATGATTACATTTTTATTTTATTTTTAAGCTGGCACATGAATAACAAAAGCCAATAAACAGAAATTCTACTTGGGTTTCAAAAAGCCATTGCTCCAGAGGTCGATTACTGCCTTCTCTGTGTTGAAACCTGAATTGAAATGCAAGAACATCACCTGTTCTGTGTTTGCTACTATGGAAGAAAGGGTTGCTACTTAGTCATTCTGAAATTGAAGGAAATGCACCCAGAACTATACATATCATTCTGTGCACTGATAATAACTCGCAGCATTTCCTTCAGCTTACCCACAAGGACAAGCGAGTAGTCTCAGTTAAAATGGGGCTTCAGATGTATGCTCAGTGTGACAAACAAGCGTGTGTTTGTGCATATAGAGATAAAAACTGGATTGTTTATCTTGCGCAGAAATAAAGGCTCAGATTTGTCATATTTGTAAGCTACAATCCAATAGATTTTGTTTTATTTTTGCATAAAAAGATGTGCACAGTAGAACTATTTTTTTTTTTTTAACTGGCTAGCAACTTAATGGTACTTTCATTGCTGTCTTCCACAGGTCAGGCTCATATTTCTTGTACTTTAATTTCTTCAGTTTTGGCAGCCAGTGCTGCCGTGATGATGTTTTTAATACTATCTTAAAATACCCATCAAGACAACAAATAGTTGTAAAATACAATGGCTACAGATTCGAAACCTCGCTTTAAACACAAAGTCAGAGAAGGAAAATTTACCTCAGAAAAAATGCAGGGAAGAGGTTTCTATTCAGAACTGTAGTGTGACATACATTTTTTAGCTTTAATTTATTGCCAGACTGTTCACTTAACCTGTCTAGACCAGAGATGCGTATGTATGAGCGACGTTCTGTTTTCTGTAAGTTGGTGCTCGAGCTCCTGAAATAAGCTAGTTAATTGCAAATGTGTTCTCTGTAATTAGAATGGCATTTAGTCACCATTTAAGCAGCTTAGTTAAGTCTCGTTTAAATTAGTAATTCAAATTTGGGATAGTGTTAAACTGTAGGCGGTCATAAGCTATTCCCTAGGAGGGTTTGAATGTCAGGAACTGATGTTTGTAGAATTAGATGTCTTGCCGAGGTGGGGATGGTGACATAGGTGAGGTAAGGACATTTCTCAACTGCGAGGGCCAGGAACTCAGTTCACAGAAACCAGTGACTTCCTGTTCACCTTGACAGCGCGAGTTTCGTGTATGTCCGGAGTGAGTCAAGTTGGTCTCTGTTCCAGCCCTGGTTTAATAGTAGTGTCGTGATAGCTCTGTGATGTCATCAGGTAGCTCTTTTCTATTTGTGGTGGGGTTTTTTTTAAATGGGAAAAATCAAATCAATATTTACACACATAACTTGTAGCTTTGCCTTCTGCTTTAGTTTAAGGCAGCTGCTCTACAAAAGCAGGGCTTTGCTGCATTGTGTGAGCGTGGCTGTGAAGCTATGGAAAGTTATGACATTCTTCATATTACAGTAAAAATCAAAAAGTAACCAGGAGGCTCCTAAGCACTTCAGAAGAGAGTATGTATCCGCTTTCCTCGTGACAGAATTTGAGCTAGAGCTATGTAAAACACACACCTGACTAAAGCTTGTTCTGGTGTACATCATGACTGGACTTCCTTCCCACAAAAGCCATTTAATCTTACTTCTGCTTTCTGTGCATCAGCGCTGTTCCATGCTTCTGAACGGTGCCTTGCAGAAACCCTCCGGTCGCACCCCGACTTCAGTGTTGGGGCTGACCCCGCTGCACTGCCTGGTAGCCCTTCTTAAAGCCACTCCTGGGGAGTGTGTTCTTCAGTGGCTCTAGCTCTGTGTCTTCTTTTCAAATGGCTCTTTGTGTGGCCGTTTTCATGCCAGATTTCTATCATTGAATGCAGTGATAGTTCCGAATGCATTTGCAAATAATTTTGGAAGCAGTATTACAGAACAATAACACTAGGGGTGTTACATTCAGAAGCACTTAAGCAACCAAAATAGAACTGAATTATTTCTTAGTAGCACAGAAGATTTAGAAATTTTTTTTTGTCAACAGTGAAAATCGCATCTCAAGATGTAGGGGTTTTTACTTGCCTTTTTCCCCCCCTGTTCTGCACTTAAGGTTTGTTTGCTTTTTGTTTGCTTGGGTTTTTTTGTAACCTGAATAGTAAAGATGTTAGGACTTATAGCAGAGGAAGGATTGATTAAATCACTATGGAGAGTTCTCCCTCTGACTCCCTGTAGCTTTAGGGGGATCAATACTTAGATACAGCACCTAGTTTTGGTGTCAGCATTTTTAAAATAGAGCTTTTCAAATGGAAAGATTGCATCATACTCACAGAAGATGTGAGCCCTGAAGGGAAAAAAAAAAAAAAAAAAAAAAAAAATTGACTTTAGGCTTGTCTTTGACCACAAAGAAGACCAAGGGGTGACAGTGGTCTGAGGAGGATGCTCTTGAAGGAGTGAATATCACATACTAAGCTTTTCCCAGTGCTTGGGGTTAAAGCATGACAGGAACAATGACCAGGAAAAGAGAAATGCAATCTAGATATGTAAGTCATGCTGTTTAATGTTGTTGATGAGTACTGAGCTACAAAGTAGCAGTTTATCAAATTCCAATCAAAATAGTTGTCTTATGTGTAGAAATCAGTCTATCGTATGGTAATGTCATTACAAAGAGACCTTTCAGAAGGGCAGCCCAAGTCATTGGTGGCAGAATTTCTAGTGTGACATTTGTCTGAAAAAGCATTGTAGGTCATTGCAGTTGATGCTGAAAAAAATGCAAGATGGCATGGATGCCATCTGGTGCCAGTGGTTGTTGCTGTGTTATGGGCAGGCAGATTATTAGAAGAATAATGTATGAAATATTACCTCTCTTTACATGAATGGTCTCTTAATGTGTGATATATAATGATTCAAGTTGAACTTTAAATAAAATGAAATTTGATCTACTGAGGTGGTCAAAATTGCCAAGAATGCTTAAGTTAATGTTAACATAAAGCTTGAATCAAACCTTTTCCAGCGTTGGCCAGTGGGAGCGTTTTGATCTCATTTATGTGTAATTCTTTCACAGTTTCCAGAAAGCCTTAGTATATTCAAACAGTACCCTCTGCTTTCCTTTTTGTTCTTAAGAACCTTATCATGCAGTTTCATAGCTTACACCAGTATAACTGGACTGCAGCTGAAAAATACTGTCTTGATTCTGTGTTTTTTCTCTTCTCCTTTGTGTTACCTCCAGTGTTCCTATATTGGTATGATTAGATGAGCTTGCTGATGTAACAGAAAGTTAACCTTAGGGTAGAGCAGTTTTCAGCTGGATACATGAACTGATCTGGCTTATTCCCTAACTGTATGGTTACCAGAATCGACACAGGGGAGATCTAAGCTCACCCTTGCTGGTGCAGGTGCTGGGTGAATCTGTTGGCCAGCTGCTTGAAAGGAGACAGTTCTGCTCTGCCCACTCTTGCAGCGGTGCCTCTTTGACCAGACAGTAAGCCAGTTTGTGGAACTCAACTCACAGGAACTGCCTGTTTTTTTTCTTCTTCAGAATTATTTTTCTTTCTATCAGTTGAGCTCCCTGAACCCCTCATATCACAGGATCACAGAAGTGTTGGTATGGAAAAAGAAATGCAGGCGTGCTCTAGGCAAGAGATGGAACTTCAGCCCGCCATTTCAGCAGTAGATGGGTATGCTCAATCCTGTTTAGTGCCTGGTTTGCGCTGATGTAACGTGGCACTGCTGCAAAGAGAAGCAAGCATGATTTTTTGTTCCTGCCCTAACACAGAGTCTTAACATAGGCTGAATGTTTTGCCCACGGCAGAATAGATATGTGGTAGTTGATCGAGTACAACTTGTTTATTTACACTCTACCAGTGGTTAAGATATAGGGAAAGAGGAAAACTCTATCATGTTTGAGGAATGAATGGTAGTGGTTAAGCAGGTAGTACTCTTCCCTCAGTGCTGAGCTGGTGACTTAACTGAGGATAAACACAAGTGGGCAAAGTTTAATGCTTCTTGTTTCAGCTGCTATCACTTACTGCTTGTGCACTGAATGGGTGAGGTGACTTGCTTTTTATTATCTGCTGTTGCATCATTACCTAAGGTGTTTATGGTAATACTAATATTAACCATTAGGGCTTTCTTGAGTGATGTGCAAAACTAAAGCCCCAACTAACAATGTCTGCAGAAATGTGTTAGTGCAGAGGGTCTTGTAGTCCTGATCAGATCCTAACTGTGACGATATCTTAAGTTGAGATACCAGTTTTAGCTGTTTTGTCAAAACCCAAAGCAGTTGCAAGGCATCAAAAGCTGTTGCTGGAGAAACGTAATTTTTCTGGAAGCTTTCTGTCAGTAAAGATTTTTCTGGCTGTGCAATCTTACCAATACTCATTGTAGCTTTTTAAAACAAGAATGCAAAACTCGGAGTATATGACTCAAAATCTGAGTTCCAGATGCTGGCTGAAATGTAATCAAATGGTTTCAAGTTTGGGGCGGTGAAAATTTCCAAAGTAGAATGAGGCCAAGAAACCCATCTTCTTATTTCTGTCCCCCCACTCCCACTTCTGGAAACAAATGCTTCCTGACTGTAGTTAGTAAAGGTATACTAGCAAACCAAGAGATTCAAGATTAAATTAGTCTCCCCCGGGAGGCTTTGCCAGATGGTGGGAAATGGAGGTCTGAATAATCTCTTGGTGATGGCTAAAGGGGAGCCATCCTGTGCCGCCTTCTGTGTTCTTTATTTTTTTTTTAGTGCTTAGTTGAGGGAGAACTTAGAGAGGAGAATGGTCTGCAGACTGCTGCACTATTAGTGCTGAAGCTCGCGATCATCTCCTGCTGTTCAGCTGTGCCAAATATTGACCTTCAGGGCTCTTATTTGCAGTTCTGTGAGCATCTGAGAGCCTGTAAGTTTTCAGGGCAGGGGAAGGAACCTGCAGTTTGTAAGTGACAGACTGAAAGAATGGGGAGCAAGACCTTAGAGACTGGGACAAAAGCTAAAGGGTATGGTTGTTCAGTCCTTTTTCAGATGTAAATGAAAGGCATCTCCTTTTTAATCAGTTAAAGGAAAAATGTCTTAATGTTACAAATACAAAACAATACTGAAGACTAGATGCTTGAAAGGAGGAGAGGGTAAGGGTAGCGAGTCTCTATCCTGTTAAAAAAATTTGCAAGGAAAGCTGGGAATTTCAGCGGGGAGTTTTTCCTTACCAGCAGTTTAAAATTTTAATTAGCAAGTTGAGTTTTGAGCTGGTTGTTGTTTGTTCCTTATTAGGTGTTAAACAGGGCCTCTGTAAAAAGGTCTTTAAGATTTGTTGTGTTCTGCATCCTTAAACAGTTGAAATTTTTAGCGAGTTCAAAATTATATCAATACTCAGTATCTTATGCAGGCCAAGTGAAGTTATTTGAGTGTTAATACCTTAGTAATGAAGGGACACTGACATCTTGTTTGTCCAAACACATGCAAGAGTTGATTTTGGAGAAGACTTTAGAAGTGATTAAGACACAGGTTCTCCAAAGAAATGTTCAGTGGATGGCCTCTAACCTCGTCACTGAATGAATTTTGCTTGGCCGTAGCTTTGTGTCTGGCTTCTTGCCTGGCAATACGACTGCAAGGCAGCCAATGTCCCCTTAGGTAAAGGTGACTCTCTTCCAGTATGTTCAAGTCTCTGTTGCTGTAGGTAGCAAAAATGATTCCAGGTTTCTCTTTCTCTTGAATTATGATCTCAGTTTTGAATCTTGGCCACCAAGTACTCCGGCGTGGCAGCCAGGTTTGGAGAAGATTGAACTCCCACTCTAAAACTGGGCATGGCTAATCATGCAGGTTAGCTGCTCTGCTGGTATTCATATTGGACCACGTAATGCATCCTCTTCACAGCCAGCTTTGAAACTCATGCCAAAACCAGAAGTACTTGGGAGGCTGAGAAACCAACAGGTTTGGTGCTGTTGATCACTGGAATGGTTCGCTTTCGAGCTGCGACTTCAGTCCTCGCGGTCTTTAGTTTTGTCATCCACGACCGCTGGTGTTCTGGATGCTCTCAAATGGGTTTGCTCTCTGAGAAGTGTGTGCTGTAAATGCCAAGTTAAAAAATTGATTCTTTGACATGGAATAAATGAAATGAAAACTTAGGGTTTCTAACTGCCAACTTATATGATAGATGAGAGGTAGTTACACCAATTATATGTTATAATAGTTCTAATATGAACCCTGGATGATACATTTCATTATCAGTATGGACCATTCTTTTGTATCAGTTGCCATTGCAACCTGCAGGGAAACAATCTTAAGTTTTACTTAAGATCTTCCTTACACAGTAATTATAACAGGAGCTATCTTTCTGTGGTATCTCTCTAGCATAAAAGTAAAGACAATTAAAAACAATGGAGCCAGCCAGCTGTGTTTCAAAACATCTAAGTTTAACACATGGAGAGGTTTTTATTAGTTGGCATAATTCTCTAAAATAGCACCTGTGTCTTTTTTTTTTTTTTTTTTTTTAAATCTTCTTGGTTTCATTACTGTTAATTATAAATACAGAACTCCTCAGACAGTGTGGAAGTAGTTAAAAAGTAAATCCTCTAGGAATTAGTAGTTTAATAATGTCCTTAAGGACTTCTCCTGGTAGTGTTTGATGAACCTTGTGGTAGAAGTATTGAAATCATGTTTATTTTTGCTTCAGAGTATCCTGAAAATTCAATCTATAATTAAAAGTCTAACTTTAGTTTCATTAAAATATGCTGTCATGGAGGGAAATGAATGCTGTGGAAAAATACCCAACCTGCTTCAAGTGGTAAAAAATATAGTAACTTAACTTTGAACTAAGATATAAAAATGTGTTTTAAATCATTAGCTGGTAACAGCTTGTTAATCATGAGATGGCCTCAAGATATATTTTAATTTTTCCAAAGAAATTGCTTGTCTGGGATGAAAGGATCGGTGCTTGCAGAAGAAGTTGGGTTTCGCTGTTCTGAGCTGCTAGCTTACTACAGCACAAAAATACAATAAACCTTCAAAGACAAGTGACAGGGACATGTCTCAGAACATTTTAGCTCAAAATATCTCTTGGAGAAGCCTTCAGAAGCCATATAGGTTTCAATAAGTCAGAGCATGAGGTGTTCAGTATAGAAATTAGTATAGGAAAATAACAGCATATATAGAAAAAATGACTTCCATATGGGAACAAGTTGCATCCACCATACAGAAGTGCATGGTAAAAGCCCTTCACCATAGTTACTTTAAATGAGAATTCCTCTCGTTGAGAAGCACCAGAGCTGAAACACTGTGTTTTCTCTCGTGATTTTAAGGGGAGCACTCTTCAGTTACAGTTTGTTTAGCATACTTGATTATTTCTGCATGAGTAATTCACCTCTCATTAGCATTTCTGCTCCTACATGTTTAAGAAAATTTACTAGACTTGGTAGTAGCCCTGTAGGCTAGAAATGTAACAGTGCAGTTTCTTATATTGCCATCCTTAGGGCTGCTTGATGGGGAGGATGGGATATATTGCTGGGGACTTCCCCTCTGTCCGTATTGAAGGCAGAGAACAGAAGGGAGTGCAGGCTGCACACCTGCAGGTGCCTTTTTCCCAGTCCCTGAGTTGAAATATTGCCAGTTGGGTTGCAGGAATCTACTCTTCCTGAAAAATTCACTCCGGTGCTTGGCAAGATGTAAGATGCCCTTGCTGTTGCTTCACCCAGAGATTTGAGGTAGGAATCAGGGGGTTTTTGTATTTGTGTTATTTTTTATTTTTTTTTTAAATAGGTCTAAACCTATAAACTGCATTTTATCACCACCTACTGAGTCTTTGTGTTAACTGACCAATCTGTACGCAAATCTTGAAGAAAAATGCAATGTTAAGGTGAACCTGAAGGAACTGAAAAACACTCAACAGTAACTTAAGGTAAAAGGAAGTGGCAAAGGAACTAAATGATACATTTCAGTGTGATACTTCAATGTGTTTCTTAATTCTTAATATCCTTTGTTGCTTCTTTCAACTGTGTTTCCAGTGCTAAGTCAGACTCTTAAATGGTCTCCAGGTTGAGGCACTAAGCTACTTTGTGGAGGATTTCTATGTCCTTAAAAACACCTCTTTTCAAACCCATAGTTCAGTTAATCTCATAGGAGATGAAAGTAGTATGAGATAAAACTGCCTGAAAGTTCCTGCCAGGTTGGGTTTTGTTGGTTGTTTTGTTTTTGTTTTTGTTTTTGTTTTTTTAAGTCTTTTAAAATCTTTTATTTATATCTCTTTGGGAAACTTCCACAAACTAAACAGGCAAGAGACGTGTTGTATATGAGGTGGCATACAGATACATTTAAAATTTTGTTTGGGTTTGGTTTTGTTTTGTTTTTGTCTTTTTTTGCTTTCCCTTGAAGGTTTTATATCCAGGAGTCTTTCATATTTTTTTTTCCAAATATTTTCCCTTTACATCTTTGATCTTCAACCCTTGGCTCAGTGTTTGTATTGGAATAAACATTCAACAATAGCAAAACTGAGGAGGAGGAGGAGTTAGGAAGGAAGGTTAAAAATGATGACAGACATGCCAAGTGATGTGTGGTTGATGCTGTTCCTGACACTAGTTCCCTGTCTCCTGTGCCATTTCTCGCTGTAGTCATTTTGACCCCTACTTTATGGAGTGGAAGATAATTGGTCACTTTATTGTCAGATTTGATTTCCAGTTGGTCATTTCAGTTAGATGCAAGTTGCTATATGATGGTGGTTTGCATGCTGCTTTCTGCAGGCAGGCCAAGGCTTTATTTTTTAAAGCCAGAGTAACAGGGAAAATGCACAAAAAGAACAAGAATCTTTAAAACTGTATTCCCATTCTTTGAAATCGTATTTAAAATGCACAGAAGAAAGGTTTACTTTTTCATCAAGAAATTGGTTGTCTAGCTAATTCTGGTGAAGGCTGAAGTATTACATAAAAACTGTCAATACGTGGCTGGCCTGAATAGTGTGACACTGAATAGTGTGACAGCCTTTTATTTTTCCCCTCCCCTCATTGATCTACAATTAGTTTTGTTTTTCTAAATAATTAACTGACTTCATTTTCCTGTAGTTATCTGCTTTCTTGCACTTTGGCCACTGTAAGCACTGCAGTGCTGGCTGTGTTTGCTATAGCTGCTGTGGTCGATGCACATTTTGCTTGGCCAAGCCCTGTGTGCCATATGCTGGCTCTGAAGGCTGGTGATTTTTTTTTTTTTAACAGGTAAGTTAAGGTTTACTGGTGTGCCCACCACGTCCTCTTTGTTTTTTTCTTCATTTTCCTACTTTCCTTGTGGACACGCCGCCTGTAGCTCAGCAGATGGGCTGTGCCGTCTGCTCTTTCTGATCTTTAGTAGTGCAGAATCCTGTTGCTCTTAGACGTCACGTGTTTCAGCACTGTCTGTTAAAAAACAGAAGATTGTGTCTGGCACAGGAAAAGAAGAGTAAAGCTCACTCCTCACTGATACTGCCTCACTGTGCCCAGTGAGATTTTGAGGAACAGTTGAATTGAAAGTGCATTCACTGGATCAGTGATCGAAGTTATTGATTATTGCCCTAATCAGCTTGCTCCTAGAGACTGAAAGAGAAACTGGTTTCTTAATCACGGTTACACACAGAAATGAATTTCCTTTTTTTGGCTCCATTTTGAGGATGTTTTTGTTGACAGGACCCTAGGCTCACACTTGGAAGCCAAGTTGTCTTATTATAAAAGAAGGCTTTTAATGGGTCCTGATGCCAGCAATTTGTGCCTGTTTGAGGGAGTAAAAGTCCTGATTTCCTTTCCATCTGTACTAGGCTTCTACCATGCAGATTATAGCAGACATTCTTGACCTGACAGATGTTCTTAACTTTACTTTTAATAGTGAAAGGATAAACATGTTTGTAGATGTTTAGCATAAGTATTAACTTTACAGCTAGAGCTGATGAGTTTCCTCCTTTTGTATTACTTCCATACTTTTAAAAATATTTTTTTAATGTGTCTTGCATGTATCTTAATATACTAACAAATGCTCAGGACTTACAGAAGCATTGCTACACTAAATACTGTTACTTAAAACTAGTGTTTTAAGAATGCAGTAACAAAACCTATCAGTTGCAAGACATGCAGTTACTGTCTGCTTCTGGGATGTGGCAGGACAAGATGGGGATATGTTTTAGCTGTATGTTTTCTGTATTGCCTCCATATTGAAAATTGGAACAAAAGCAGACCTTGTTGAGCTGTAGAAAGCTTTGAGGGACTTTGAAGATGTTGGTAAGGTAAACCCCTAGGCCTTGTTGCAGGTTTCGAAGGCTTCTAGGTACTGATGTGGAAACTTTAAACAACTAGCACTGTTAGAACGAAGAAAATAAAAAGTTACCATGTCAGGTATATTGGAGGAAGAGGCAAGTACTGAGTGTTTTATAAACTAGTCTTTCTATGTAAAACTAGAAACTATTAAACTGATCTTAATCGTAGCGTGATGGTAGGAAATTGAATAGAAATACTGTGCCTAAAGAGTGTGCAGAAATTGACTAAAAGTTCTAAAAAGATGATTTTAGCTTGATTGAAATCAGTATTAGAGCAGGTGCAAATTCTTATGTTTCAGCAGCTCTGGCAGCTTTTCGAAGTAAATTGTGTATCAAGGAAACTTGCCCTATGTCTAGATATCTTACAAGAACAAATTGACTCCCTAGCAAATGTAAATTGTAGAAAAAATACTATGTTCAGAATGTAGTCCTTGTTCTAAATGTGTGAAATAAGTTAAAAATGATCACCTTTTTATTTTCATTGTTGATGACAAGCAGCATTGCTATCACATGCCTAATGCAATGGGTATTTGTACCCTTTCTAAGGCTACTTCATGTTACTTATAATTGTGGGCAGATTTCAACAATTCTTGGGTCCCAAAAAGAACCAAATTTGATTGGAAAGGACTCCTCCGATGTCAAACTGCTTTTCTGTTTTGTCTTTTCTCTCCAGCTGTCGTCGTTAATATTTGCTGCTAGTTTGGCTAGGTCATAAATCCTTGAAGAGTTTTCATGACATCACATAAGGGGCTGATGGTTACTACCAGGGCACAGCAGCTGCACTTACCCGTGTAGAGTGTGAGCTCAGCTCTTAAGTTGCGTGTAGTAGAGGTAAAAAAGGGCTTTAACTCGCCTTGGGTTTGCATCCCCTGTTGTTCTCTCCAGCTGTCGTCGTTAATATTTGCTGCTAGTTTGGCTAGGTCATAAATCCTTGAAGAGTTTTCATGACATCACATAAGGGGCTGATGGTTACTACCAGGGCACAGCAGTTGCACTTACCCGTGTAGAGTGTGAGCTCAGCTCTTAAGTTGCGTGTAGTAGAGGTAAAAAAGGGCTTTAACTCGCCTTGGGTTTGCATCCCCTGTTGTAAGAGGATTAAGGTATGCTGTTTTGTCAGGCAATGCACCTTATGCCAGAGACTCATCTATTGGCCCAAACAGTATTACTTGAAGAATGACTTTAGATTTATTGTTCCTGGACACACACAGAATAAAGGAGAGATATAAATTATAGTGTCTGGGCAATAACAAAGATGATAGACTTGATAGAAAACAAGGAAAAGAGGATTTTTTTATTGTCAGTTTTTCATAAAAACTCCTTGGAAAGCCACTGATGGTGCTTCCTTTCTCTCTTTGTGCTCATTTGCATAGTTATGGCAGTTTACTGCTGGCTATTAACCCGTCAGTTCAGATGATGGATCTGAAAACGCCAGCCCTGCAGCTGCTTTACGTGGGCTCTGACATTTTGCTCGGGGGAGACCTATGTTAAAGTAACATTTGGGTGCACAGAGTGGATGCATCAAAAGTCAGCTAAGGCCGAAGTTATAATTGCTTGTGTGGCTTGCCTTCGTTTGGGCTAAGTTAGAGCAGAGTTGACGGACAACTACAAGGTCTTAAAAGTGTTAGAAGACTTGATATAAGGGGATAGCCGAAAGGCAGCGTGGGTGAATGAGAAGTGATACATACTGGGACTGCTTTCATGCTGTATGCTCAGTGATAAGCTGTGAACATCTGTTAAAGCTCAGGAGCAAGGTCTTGTGCCTGTGTGTAGTTCACAGTATCACCAGCTCCAGTACTCTGGAGTAATCAAAAAAACAAGCTGCATGTTGGGAATCAGTAAGATAGGAACAGAGAACAAGATACTACATGATCAGACTGTGGATCTCTGACTTTGGCCTCTTGGTAGCTCTCACCCTGATCTCTTCAGAAGATTACAGAGCTAGAAGAGTGTTGTGGAAGAGCAGCAGAGGCGATCAGAGGCAAAAACCAGCTTATTTTCAATGACATATGCTAGGTTATTAAGGCTGTTTTCCAACACAGAGTGTGTTGTGCAGCAGTTAAGCTAACAGGTGGTGATTTCAAAATGCTAGTCTTCCCTTTAACAACGTACAGGTAGTCAGAGGGAATCCTCAGTACAGGGGCTTTTGTGGATGCTCTGTTTACTTGATGTTAAGAAGAGTGTACAAGTGCACGGAAGAAGAATCAGTCAAATGCTATTTAAGTGGAAAAATTCCCCCATCTTAACAAATGCCCGAGAGGCAGATTTTTTGATGGCTGTAGAAGTGTTTAGAGAAATACTGCTGTCTGTTTAGTCACTTGTATGTGCTACCTTAGATTCATGTTTTTGGCCAATGTTGAAGGCAGGAACTTTGGTCTGATGCATATAGCTGTTCTTGCTGGATGATGTTTTAAAACCCATGCTGTTTAATAAAATAATACTGTTTTCAACTAGGGAACCCTCCTGTGTGAACTGATGTAGAAGTTGTCTGTGCTTGACAACACTACCTTGTCTCAAAGTTGAACGCGGTGATGGGCAGCCTGATAAATGATAGTAATATGGTGCTTAAGGTGGTCGATGTCAGAACCTTTGGGCATTTGTACTGCTGCAGGATTTGCACTGTTAGGTGTATTCCAGCCTGTACAGCTTGCTCCAGTTCTGCTGCATATGTGTCTGTACTCCTAAAGCTACGTGGAGCGTCTTGTGCCACCTCTCTGTAGGGCACAGAGAGGGACTGGAACTGATTGGCAGTGCTTTGCTTTTTTTGTCCTCTCAGAAGAGAGCAGCAGCAATGTACCAGATGTGCTGAGTTGTTATGGCTCTGGACCCTGACAGGGGCACTGTAAGAACAGAAGGCTGAAGTCCCATTAGGCAGTAACAGAGAAGGGGGTGTCAGTGCCACGTTGAACTGTAGTCCCCACTGAAGTGTAAATTTTCAAAAAATAGGCTTTTTTATCAATGTCTTGAAATGCTCAAGCGCAGGAAGGTGTTTAATGAAAACCAGAAATTTAAAAGGTCTTTTTCATATGAGTTTGCAGTTCAAGTATTTTAAGTGCCCTGTTGAACTAGCATAGGTCTCTTGTCATCCACAGACTTAGGTCATGCTGAACATTCACTTAACTTGTGCCCCCTAATTTGTTCTTTATTTTCTGGCTGTTCAGCAGTTATGCCCAAATTTGCAGTAGTGCTCTAATGCTCAGTATTGCAAGTGAAGTGAATTGGCACTGTTCACTGAATGTATGAAGTGATACAGGACTATAAAATCCTGAGAGACATTTATGATGATGATGGCTTTGATCTTTGTACCTTTTCCACTCTGAAATAAAAATATTGCGCAGTAGCATGGTGAAATGAGATTACATGTTCTGGTGAGCACCTCTGAAGAAAATAAATGCCATTGAACCTATTACAAGTTCAGATAGCATATGGTAAAAAAAACAACAAACTAACCAAAACCAGGCTGAATAACTAGAATAAAAAGAAGTATGGAATAACTACCTGTATTCATGACTAAATGGTGTGAAGGTCATGTAGAATATTACCACGAAATGAGGCTGTCATACTTATAAAGGATACTAAATTACGATTACATAAACCATTGTATGCTAAGCATACTAGATTTAAAAGTATTGTGGGTAACTTTGGTCAAATGTAAGTAACTTTTTCTTTTCTTTCTCTCCTCACACTACCCTTGTTTCTCTTTCTGGATTGCTGCTGCACCTGTGTGGACTCGTTGCTGCAATGGTTCAAATTCATTGCTTTACTGGACTACTTCTGGATGTATTCTATTGACATCTTCAACACTGGAAATGATGGAAACATGTTGTTTACAAAGTAGCTGTAAGTATTACTTAGATAAAGATGTGTTGCAGTTATTGCAGAAATAAAAGCAGCATTAAGGTTTTAGTAGGTGAACTGAAACTGAGCTTAGGTAGCAGCTGGTTGAAAATCGGGGAGGGATAAAAGTTAAGGGAAAGCTATTGTAACTGTCAGAAATGTGAGATCTCACCTGGCACAGTGATCAATACAGTGGAAGTCAATGCTTCAACAAAAAAAGTAAAGACAGTATGTTGAAAGCTTTGATTTTAATGAGTATTGGTATACGAGAAATCAGTATCTGACATCCGACTTATGGAGTACAAATACATTAAATACAGTATTGATGCCAAGTGTAACACTTCACACATCTCTCTAGTTAGTAATGTTTGTATTTCATTATCTAAAATTGTGGATGTAAATGCTGTAGATGTACTTAACAGGGCAAACAGCCTGACAGTTGCCATCTCTTTTTGTTTAGCATTTCATACTCAGTTATCTTAAAGTTCTTAGTAGTAAAGCTATCCTAAATGTGGAGCTATATGTGAAGGGGATGGGAAGAAAAATAAAATAAATTTAAAGCAAGAATTACATTGAAACCCATTCTTTTGAGCAAAAGAGGTATTACCTAGATTAAATGAGAGGGTGAGCTGTTTCTGGTAAGCATGACATACACTGAAAGGTATGTAGGCACTGAAAGATGATATTAGATATTTTACATCTGGTAGGATGAATAACAATTGCATGTCCCTAATACTTATTAACGACCTGCACTGTTAAGGAGCTCATTAATATCTTAAAGAGTACCCACCTGTATGTCGTATAATATATCTGAAGCACTGGCTCCTGTTCATGGTTTTAGAATGTGGTAGACTCTATTCCTCACATGTGGTTGTACCAATAGATTGGAAAAGTAAAACAGGCTTTGGATTTTTAAATTCCTGGCTGTTGTTTTTTGTTTTAATCTTCTGAGACCTTTCAGATGAGACTATTGCTACACCTCAGGCTGAATTGAAACAAAAAGCATGTTAAAAAAAGCGAGTTTCTCAGTGACACAAGGGAAGCATTCCTACATTTCAAGAAGTAATAACGTCTGTTGCATTGTGTGTATTTGAGCTTGAAGCCATAACACTGAGGTTTAGCTGGCCATCCTTGGATGTTCCACTCTTATTCTGTATGAGTCAGTAAGTTCAAAGATATTGCCTTTTTTTAAACTTGAAGGAGAATTGATACAGTTTCTTACCACTAAATGAGATCTGATGATAATTTACACTAGGATTAAATCTATCTCTTCAAAGTAATCCTGTTAAGGTTGTTTGGCAAGTGGAGAAATAAGTTATATTAGTTAAAGCAGAGTCAATTCATTGACTAGTGCTGTTGGATTTCAACAGTGGCATTCAGTGCTTTAAAAGGGATAGTGGTTTTTATATCCTTGCATGGAATGTTTGCTTTAATTTTAAAGAACTTAAGAATTCTTTTAAATTCTAGTCTTTATTACTGTAATAAGTTTATTCTGTCGATTCAGTATGTAGAAAAACATCCAAATAAGTGTAAGTCAACCACATATCAAATGTAAATAAACTGTGCTTTAT
Source organism: Podargus strigoides (assembly GCA_028020825.1). NCBI lineage: Eukaryota > Metazoa > Chordata > Aves > Caprimulgiformes > Podargidae > Podargus > Podargus strigoides. The sequence continues at coordinate 7,922,209 of CM051623.1, read as the reverse complement.
CCCATACAGAGAACTTGAAGCAATAGTGCCTGTAGTAGAACAGATTTTTAATTTTTTTACTTTTTTAGAATTCTCCTGTCCTCTTGAAGATAATCATAGGGAGGGGAATTCCAATTTGTAGACAGCACTTCAGCTCTGTAGTTGTGTATAACTCTCTTAAACTCTGAAATTGAGGTAATGTCTGATCCCATCCTCTCAATTTTGGATGGACATAAAGCCTCTGGTTTTAAAGGCTGAAGTCATTCCTGATGAGAAACAGGACCTTGTGTTACTTTTAGACAGTTTTCTCAAAGTATTTTCAGAGCCTCTGTAAAAGAACTGAACTGTCTCATCTCATAAGAAGATCCTCAGACCTGCTGTGACGTGAGACACATTTCTAGAATTCTACTAGAAGAATAATTTAAAAGCAGTGTGGCAGATCTCTGGAGGATTGCCAGGTGTAGTACAGTGAAGGAGAGGCATTTTAGACACCTTCAACATTTTCATTAGTGTGGTGAGAAGGAGTAATGGCTAACATCCAGAATTCTCATCCCTTTTCGTAGCTGGCAATGTTTTGAATAACTTCTTCAAAGTACAAGGCAACTGGAGTTTTGCCTTTCTGAAGGGTTTGTTGCAATGCATGCTGCGTTAGCTTAGGTCTAGATCTAGATTTACCATGGAGGAATTGAAAAAAGCCTCCAGTTGTGTCACCTGGAAGAAGAGAGTGTCAACTTAGTCCCTATAATATTGAGTCAGTATCACCTAGAAAAGCTACATTCATACTATGTGCCAGTTTCAAATGGGCATTGGAACAAAGTTGAGGATATTTTTATGTTTGTGCTTGTACACTCTTGTGCTTGCGCAGTTATAATGTGGCAATTGTGCTTTCTCAAAATGCTGTTAGCATAGCTAACTTTCTGTGCCAGTTTTTGGCTATCCAGTCAAAAAAAAAAAAAACAGTTTTTCCTGTTTATTGTTGCAGTTCATTGCATGATCTTTGTGTAGACAGCTTAGGGTGTTGAGAGGCTGGGTAGATAGGACCTTTTTGCAAAAGTGCACATTTAAATAACTAAAAAGATACAAGCAGAGTAAGAAGTTATTTTATTTTGGCTTTCATTTTAACTTTCTCCCCCTTCTTCCTCCCCTCCCCCCCTCCCCTGAATATCTCTTGCCTTAGCAACAGAAGAACCTTGAAGGATATGTGGGGTTTGCAAATCTTCCAAATCAAGTTTACCGGAAGTCTGTGAAGAGAGGATTTGAATTCACACTCATGGTAGTAGGTAAGTTTCTTTCTTTGTTTTCAGTGGTGATCATTGGAAGTATATTGATGTTGTTCTTAAAATCTGTGACAGTGATGTAAGTATGTTTTTCATTATCTCATGAAAATATATATATCTTCCTTTTGTACGCTGTTAAATCTAGACTGTTTAAAAAGAATATGTTATCTGGTACACAAGTAGATGAGGAGGACAAGAATAAGGAATGAGAACTGTATAGTTCATACAGTTTAAGAAGAAAGTTCGGACTGCTTTTACAGTTGTGAGTGCAACATGGCAAACTGGGATCCCAAACTGAAGTTGGAATCTTTCCTTGCACATAACTAGGCAGTAGGATCCTGTATATCCTGCACTTCTGTGGCCACAAAACTTTGCTACAAAATCAAAGCTTTAATTTAAACAAACCTTTCTAGTTTGTATGGTTGCGAAGAAAACCAAATGTAAACAGTGCATTCCCTATGGACTACAGAGAATGGGAAACTGTAGTTGGTATGGATGAATAATGCCATGCAGAGCGGTTCATAGACTTCAGTGATGACCCAAATTGTCATCTGTCCTGCTAGGACATCCGATTTCCTTTTTTCCCCTTGTTTTGAGTTCTTGTATGATAGACCGTTGTTAAGGTTGGGTATGTTTGTCTGTAACTGGTACGTATATACTGGATATGTGATTCAGTTCTAACATGTTAATGGTTAAAATAATAATAATTTTAAAAGTGTTTTATAATAGCCAGCTGTCTCTTTGTTGGTGTCTACCTTTATCTTTTGTAATTTGAATAGCTTGATAATGCTTTGATGTTTTGTCATCAATACAGTGGATATTTTGTGCAGTCATTATGCACATGTACCATGTTACATAATAGTACTATTGACAGAGTTAGAAATCAAGGTCAAATTGGTTGAAAATTCATTGTTGTTCACTTACAGTTTTCTTTTGATTACAAAATGAGCTAGAATTTTAAAATGAGAGTTGTTTTTTTTCTCTTGGAACTTGATTACGGGTTCCTTTGTTATCTAGCATCCAAGTACATAATTCAATATTGGTACAAAACTGTTTAGACTTAGCAGAACACCAAGTTTTATTTATCTACAGGGAAAAGGGAGGAGGAAGTGGGGGGAACTGTCTGCATAAAGTATCATTTCAGAATGGGGTATAATTTGTACTTTAAAGCTTTATTCTTGCAAAAAGCAAATCACTTAAAGCCCAAGTAGTAGATGTAACTGGAGAGAGTGTGTAAAATTGCTGTAGTATTCTTATGTTTGCCTGTAGTTCAGCCTAATGTAATTGTTTAGGGGAACTGTAGAAAACTGTGGCCATTAAGAAGTTGGTCCAAAATTAGGTTGAAAATGAGATACTGATAAGAAAATCTTGTTACTAGTTTTACTTCCAATATTTCTGTACTTACTACTAAGACTCAATTCATTTGCATGCAAATTTGTGCCATTGTCTGAAAGTTTACTGGAGAAATTGGCAGTAGTTTGCTAAATTAAAAATGCATGTAATTCTCTCCTTCCAACCCCCAAATATAGAAATCGGATATTTGAAAGTGTTTAAACAAAATGATGGCTATTCATTCTCTGATATCTGGGGAGGGGCGGGAGAGAGAAATGCCTTTGTTTTGGAACTTCAAAGTGATGTGTCTGGTAATAGTATGCCTGAAAAAATGCATCTATTTTAAATGTGAAGATAAAATAGTTTGTCTATTACTGATCACTTTTGTTGATAAATATTGTAAGGTAATGTGCAATTAGACTCTTAGAATTGTAGTGATCTATTGATGCATTCAACCTTTGAGGCAGCGTACCCGACTTGGTTTGAGGTCTTTACCTGAGCTTATGATACCATTCTGTAATAGTAAAGGGAATTATCTATAATCTACTTATTAAATTTCAGAAGTTTTAGAATGTAGTGCTAATCTGTATGTGGTCAGTGGTGACCAAATAAGAATACTGTATGTATAATCTCTTGGAGATAATCTAAAATATTCACTTGCTCTTTCTGCTACCAAGAATCGTGCATGTGTGGCTACCTTTCACTGCAGACTGCTGAATTACTAGTCTGCTGGCTGTGCTTTGGTGGTGCGTTCTTCAGTGTCAGTACCTTACCTGTTGGTTCTGAAATGAAAAATGAGAAAGCCAATACTTGTAGTTGCTAAATGGATACAAGGAAGAAAACAAATTATGTTTGGGATCTGTGACCCACTGTTTTTGGATGTTTGTAAGGCTTGGATGTTGCAGCTAATGTATTTGTATAGCAGCTATTTTCCAGTTGTCTATTTAGTCTGGAATTATTGGTTAAACTTACTAGATGTACACAGTGTGATATCTGGCTTCTTCGTCTTCAAATGTGTAGTATTCAGAGGTCACCGGACCAGTGTTTGGGAGGGACATGCCAGGATGGTTGTACAGCTGTACTGACTGTTGTAGGAGCAATTCAGTTTCCAGCTGAACGACGTAAGGTACTGTCACTGAGGAACCAATAAGTTCAGCATCCAACAGACCTGACATTGTTTCCAGTAAGAATTTTTGCAGGCGATCAGTTTTATGGAACCTTTCCTGTGCACAAGGCATGGGTGTACTCCATAAAATGTGTGTGTTCCTGGCTGCTGAGTTACTGTCATTGCCCTGGAGGTGATGGGGCTGCCCGTAGCAGTGTGTGGTGAAACCACCTTGCGTCCTGTGCTTCCATTGTGCCGGTGAAGCTGGAGAGAGGGCTTCTGAATTTGGGTGTGCATGGGGCTGAGTAGTTGTTGAATAGCTTACCCTGTCGTTTCTGGAGCAGGTTCAGGGTGTGGGTGCTCCTGATCTGAGCTGATGGAAGCTGGTTGAGGGCACTGCTTTGGAAGTGGCTCCATTTCAGCCATGTGGGCAACACTCTGTCCTGAAATGTGCTGCTTCAATCAGGACTTGGTAAGGTTACTTCATTTGAAGTCTTTTCTGTAAATAGAGTTGCTAATTTCCAGGTATTGTAGTGTTTACATTAAATGTAACTAAAGAGTGAAGTGTTTATGAACTACACACATACAAATATAAAAAGTTGATGTTAAAGTATCCTTTTAATATTTAATGTTTTAAGAATCATTAAAAAGTTAGCCTTAATAGAAACTGGGGTTATGCCATAATATTTAGCTGTAATAAACATTTAATCATTTCTATGTCATTAACTGTATTTGTTTTCTCTAAGTAGTATTGTTTCCTTTGATAGTGTTTCTAAACTTTTCTTAAGAAACTGAAGACTGAGATCACCCTTTCTTTTCCTTATTGATCAGTTGTCATTGGACATTGATTTGTCTTTAAAATCTTCATGAGACAATGAATTTCATGTTAGTCTTTCTAAAAGGCTAATTAGTAGTTTAAATTATGCTACTTCTGCAATGGCTTGGTTTTGTAGAATAAAAACTAACAAGACAAAGTAGGCAGAAATATGCATTAAACTGAGCTTCATTCTTGATGCTTTCAAACCAAGACATTTAAATAGTGGTTTAAAGCAACTAATTCTGCAGCTGAAATATTAAAGCTCACTAGTGGAAAAAAAGTGAAAAGTTTGCCTCGGTAGGCTGCTTCCTTCATAATCTTGTGTAATCTCTTCAAGTACAAGATAGTTGTTGAAACACTTTAGAATCCGACATAAATATTTGGTCTGTTTGAAATCCAAAGTGTAGTCTCTGTATTTCTCAGCTGTATAAGCTTTTCGAGGAAAGTAAATGCTTCAGTCGGTTGCTTAAGGAAAGAAAACTTCCAGAAGTAATACTACCATGGTTAGTAGCTCACAGTTAAAGAAAACTTTAATTATGTCTGTTTATTAATATAATTACACTTGCTTAAGTAGCGGGTGTGTATTTTTCTGTTAGTGTAATGAGATGTGGAACAAACAGAGTTGCTTTTCATTGTCTCTTTCTTTTATTTCCTCAGTACTGAATCAGGAAATCCCACTTGTGGTGTTGTATTGAAGTCATGCTGGTAACGTGATTTGAACCAACACCCAAGTACATGCAAAGTCATAATTTGAAAAATGATCTGTTCTTCTATAGACTTTATGTGCTTAAGAATAATTATTTGGGGTGGCTTTTCCTATAGTTATATACTTTAAGGTATTCAGGCTTCATGAGCCTTATTAGAGGTTGGACTCTTAAATTCTATTTTATTTTTAAAAAAAAAAAGTTCTGATTTGCAGCATGGAGAACGCTTACAGTTAAGTGACTTTCCAGACAGTTCCTATTTCTTGAACCACTGTTTGGCAGCTTGAGCTTTTCTGGGAAAGCTGTTCTGAAACCTCTCCTATAGTAAATTGTCTGTTTTGTTTTCTAATTGTTGCTTTAGCCTTGTAGATCACCTGTAGATTACAACTTAAAGGAAAATGTCATGCAGTATCGTCAGTGTTTCATTTGTAATTATATGCACTCAAGTGTTTTGGTTTAACATGGCTTTTTGGCATGGATGCAAAGGAAAGGGCTGTATTTTGCAAGACTGGAAGTTACATTAAAGAAAAAGCACACTGTGATTTTAATATGCTTTTATTGTTCACTGAAGAATGCTTGGGACTGGTTTGATACTGGTATCATATTCTGATTAGAATTACACTTTTTGTTCACTTTCTGGGGCAGTTTATTTATCAAACCAACCAGTGGTACCAGGAGCTTCAGATGCTCCCAGTTTTGGTCTTTGCTAGCCAGTGGGCTAGGGCAAGGTTAGATGACACACTTTCAGTTCCCAGGGTACGCTTTCCATAAGGAAAAACAGTATCTGAGTTCAGCTGTTGTGTAGCAGATATTGCTCCCTTAAAAAACTAGATCTAAAAAAAGAAAAAGAGATTTTAAGTTGCAGATATTATTTTGACAGCATTATGAGCTTTCAGTCAAGTACAGAACTAAGAAAGGTTATTTGAAGAATTTTGTAACCTTAAAAAAAATTTACTGCTTTTCATGTCCTGCTTCTGTGGATATGTGTTCCAGTGATGATGTCTACAGAGTATTAAAAATTGATAGCTTAATACTGACATGTACCTGATGGGGATGCCAAAGCAAAATATGTTGAATTCAGGAGAATTGGCAGAGATAAAAATGAAAGGAATAGAAAACTGGTGGAACTCAGAATGGAGCCAGGGTGTTCCTAGAGATGACTCTGGATAATCTCTGTTGATGGAGTAATGCTTCACTAATAGCATATCACTCCTTTTTGTGCAAAGAAGTTGCTAAAGGGTTTTTGAGAAGGCAGACTAGATGAACTTTGAAACCTTTCTGTGGACAGTAAGTGAATGTCTCTTCAAGATGTGGAAGGTCAGTAATCTAACAGTGAGTTTACTGGCCTGCGATGCATGATTTTCCACTGAGTTACTTTCAGGTGAGAGCCTGAAGTATAGATTAACATGACTGCTTGACTTCCATTAGAAAACCTTCTCTTGTACTTCTGTTGGTTGTATAAGTGTTTTTTTTTTCTTTTTTTTTCTTTTTTTTTTTTCTTTTCTTTTTTTGCTTTTCCCCCTGTGTAATAGCTTAGGCTTGTACTGAAGGGTGCTTAAAGATTCCAGTGGCAGAACTGAAGCTGACATTTAGAATTGAAGAGCAATCTCTACTTTTTTCATTGTTTGCAACTACATTAACTGGAATTGTAGTGCTTACTGGACAACTTTTAAAGAGCTTTTGGGTTTTTATTTTCTTTATGAACTGCTTGGATTCAAAGCTTCTTGAGTAGAATATATGAAAGCCAACTTCAGTACAGTATCTCTTACTGGATGCTTCCTGTCATGTGAATGTTGGGTTCTGACAACTAACCTTAAGTACCAAGTATTATATTAAAATGTTGCTTTGAAAAATTAAGGAAAGGTTTTGTAAAGCTTTGGTGGTGGTTGTGTGGCAGCATTTTGGTCAAAGCCTAATTTCTCTTTTAAATTTCTTTCTTTGTTTCGTGGCAAAGGTTTTTGAGGGAAGAGACTTCTTGCCTAAGTGTGTGGGTGTGAACCCGTAATTTGGCAAAAATCTGCCTGTGACCTAATTGGCTTTTATTTCTTTAAACAAGTGATGATTCTGTTGGAAACACTTTCTGTTTTTCTATTTCATGTATCATTTAATTTTCAGTCTCATAACAAATGGTATGAATTGTTTTACTTATGTCTATTTAAAACTGGATCTCTAACAGGTAAATTCAGGGAATTTCATGAAAATCATCTAATGAGATATTGTGTGTCATCTTCACTGTCTTTTTTTTAAGCTTTGTGGAGTTTTTCAGTGCTTACCTACATACATAATTAATCCTGTCACAGTGTTAGCTCTCTTCAGGTCAGTTGTAACTTTTACTAATGTTTCTAACTACATAAATATTTTTGTTCTAGGTGTTTTTTCTTATCTTAGCTTACAGGTTTTTCATTTTATTTCTAAATAAAAATATTCTTGCTGATTTTACACATCCGAGTATGTGCATATTTGCACACAAACACACAGTTACTCTGGTATTTGTATATTACAGTACAGTTGTTCAGTATGGTGAGATCAGCATTTGAACCTGGTCTTTGTTCCTTTTGTTGACAGGCTTGCAGGTTCTTAAATTTGTTATCAGGTAGCCAACACTTGTTTTCATTCTACCCTCAAAAGTCAACAGATGGTACTGAGATGTCATGGTGCACTGGCAGGGTGTGAGGTCAGTGTTGCACATCTTGTAAGTGATGACCTGTTAGAAGTCATGCTACTACCATGTCCAGTTCCTTAGCCCTGGATCATCATGTGCCAGTTTACTGCAGGACTGGTTTTAGGGCCATCTTTGCTACAATCCCAGAACCAGATTCACTTTTTTGTTTAGATGGTGTCCTGTACGAGTTGGAAACTTCTTCCTGTTGGCCAAAAATGTTAGGCTTGCCTGCTGTATCAAGAAACACTAACAATTTCATGAATGAATAGGTTAATACTGTGACCAAACTGATATTCTTGGATGGAGTATTTGTGGTCTAAACATCCAATTGTAGTAAAGCCACAGTGACCCATTAAATGTGAGTCTTCTGATTCAAAATGCGTGTTTTCCCTCTGGCTGATTTTGCAATAGTCAGTTCAGATCTTCACTGTGAATCCATTTGAAGTTATTAAATTTTGTTCCTTTTTCCAGTGTTTTTCTGTATGTAGTGTGGCTCTTGCACACAACTGTCTCATTTTGGTTTTCAGATGTTATTCTGCTGAGCTTCTGAGAATATCCACTGATAAATTAGAGTTTATGACATACTTTTGTCAAGAATTATCAGTGGTTGGAGGTGAGAAAGGCTGCTGAAGCCGTTTCATCAAATTAGTGTTTCTGTTGGAGTTCTTGTCAGCCTTTACTTCCATCCCAATTTTTCACTGTAGTTTGGTTATGCAGACCAATAGCATAAATGTAAGAGCTCGTACACACTATCTTGGAATGGTGCTAAGTTTCTATCAAAGTGTTCGTATAGGCTGTATTAAGTGTGTAATGATGCCATTCAGCATAGTTCCTTCCCTCTTTTAAGCCTGAAGTGAAAGTTTTTTTGGAGGGTCTTGACTTCCTAATTTCACACACAGTTCTGGCTTTGTGTCACTCAAGTTTTGACTTCTGTCATTGATGAAACTTTAAGCCAGAAGTTATGCTGACATCTTGTAACCAAAACTATAGGTGTTTCAAAGCTAATGCAAAGTGCATCATTCTGATACTTCTGCCATGGAGGCTAAATGATTGTTTTTTCATCGGGCAGATGCTTCTCCAGAAGGGCAGAAATGGTCTGCATTAAAGGGAATTAAACTCTTGGCCTTCCTCAGAATGAGAAGCAATGCAACGGAAGGACACAAATAAATGTGGGCCAGATAAGGACAGCAAGTGTCAGTTCTAACAGCACCTGGCTCTGGTATTTTACTTCTTGGGATGTGTGAAGCAGCGCTGCTTTCTCTGTAAGGTGACAGCTTGCTTGTTTGAAAAGAATCTGAAGCATTCCCAGGTGACATCTCTAACTGCAAACAGCACTGCTTTTTTAAATAGCAGTTTTGCAGTCTGAAGTCATTATATGTTAAGTTTTGAATGTATGGGCTAATTCTGAACCTTGGGTCCATTTTCTATTGCTAAGTCAGTTGAAAAATAGTAATTGAGTGATCTGAAAGCAGTTGTTGGATGTCTGCAGAGCATTTTGCAGTACAAGGCTAACGAGCATTGTGTTAAAATGAAGAACTGTGAAACAAATCACTGCTGAAAAATGTAACTATCAGATAAGCAGTTGGTGACACTTGATGAGCTCAAGTGGCATGGAGAATTAAGGGAATTCATTCCACATGTGCGTTGATTATTATTACTCCCTGATCCACATTGCCCATGTCTTCTGTCTTTCAAGATAGAAATACTTTGCTTTGTGTTCAAAAGCATGGTAGGGAACCACGTGTTTTAGAAGCAAGTGACACGGATCTTCAGTTTGTTCCTGTGGTTTGGAATTTGCTGTCCCTGATCTATTCTCATTTAAGACCTGTATTTTTTGCCCTTAAAGGTTACTTGCCAGTGATTTAACAAAATGTTACGTTGTTCTACTGTGATGGAAATGCCAGTTCTCAAGGCTCTGGTTTTTGCCAGTCAGGGGAACAGTTGGCTAGATTAAAAGATTTTGTACTATTGCACCGTATGTAGATGGATTTGTGTACTTCTGGAATAATCTGAATTTTGTTACGAATGAAGTAATCTCAAGAATATTCTGAAATTGTGTCATGAAAGATCTGAATGTTTCACCTGTGATAGAATATTCCGGTGAAGAGCTAGGTGAACTTTCTATCTATAAATATCTCCTCAAACCCTACCATATGTTGTGCCAGGGGAGGTTTCAATTGGACATCAGGAAAAATTTCTTCACTGAAAGGGTTCCCCAGCACTGGCCCAGGCTGCCCAGGGCAGTGGTGCAGTCCCCATCCCTGGAGGGATTTCAGAGCTGTGTAGAAGAGGTGCTGAGGGACATGGGGTAGTGGTGACTTGGCAGTGCTGGGTTAATGGTTGGACTTGATAACCTTAGAGGTCTCTTCCAACCAAGGCAATTCTGTGATTCTGTATACATCTGTAAAACATTTACTTTGTATTATACTGTGATTAATTTGCCTTCAGGTCTACATGATTTTCTGAAGAGGAGATACTATGAAAATTTCTGTCCCACACTGCAGAGTTAGAAGGGAGATGTAGGTTTTCTGAGTGTAAACTTTTTTGTTTGTCTTAAAAGTAAGCGATTTTCTTTTTACCATCTGTTTTTCCTTGGTTTAAGGTATGAGAAAGTTTATTGTCAGTTTCCTGTTATTTTTACTTCACTCTTTTCCTTATTAGTGATTTACATCTGCCATTGATGAAGAGGATTTGGTTTGTTTTCTTTTTTTCACCCCCAGAAAATGCTTTACGTGAGAAATGGCTCAGTCCGACAAAGATGCCTTCAAGCAGTTAATGTAATAACATGAAGTAAAAATACCATTGTCTTCATGTAAGAATAAAAAATAGCATTTTGCGTTCTCTTGTTCTTTTATGGTCTGGGGTTCTTCCAATACCTAAATTTGTTATTTGAACAATTATTTCAAGGGTATGTTTTGTCTCCTATTTCTTCCTGAGTAATTGAAGCTAAAAAACTAAGCCAATTACCCCTGCAGGGAAATGTCTTCTGTCAGTGATTTTGCAAAATCAGTACCTGCTTCTATGACAATACAAGTAGAGCTTAATCCAATAATGCATGTTACTTATGAATTCACTTAGACTAACACAGTCTAGCAGTTGGAAAACTAAATCCGTGTACTTTTCTTATGAGGAGATGCACACTGTGTGTCTGAAATACAGTTCTTGCTCTGTACATTCTGGTCCTTTCACCTGCTGTTGTTGAACAGTAAGGTCATTACATGATCAAACACTGCTGGTGACTGAATGCAAAGACATGAGTCGAGACTTGAATGATCAGGCTGTTTTTTAGCCTTAAGTATTCCTTGAATTTGAACAACTTGGTTTGAATTATCACAGCTATTTTAGTGTATACAATAAGTAAAAAGATGTGGGTTTTATACACTGTTAGGCTGTGGTTTGAACTGAGGACAGTGTCCACATTTTTATTTGACTGTGAATTTATCTGCTTTTGGTCGATTTATGTCAAATGGCAAGCATTCAGATAATAAAATAAAACCTGCTCAGAGGAAGTATTTTATGAACTTTGTAGATACTTGGACTGTTTGAAGTTCCACTCAAAAAACAGCTTCTGCTTTAAGTAAAAGCAAAAGCATTTATTCTACAAGTAATTGCAAAATGTTTTTATATACCTGTCTAATTAGAAAAGAGTTGAGACCTACAGGTTCAAAATATCAACTGTATGCAATCAACCGACAAATTTCCAGGTAGTATATGTATATATCTATCTTCTTGTCCCTTAGTTTTGGCACTCTGCTGAAATTTTCTATCTAATTTTTCTGCTAAAAATAAATCTAGTTTCTAGGAAGTAATTTGATTTTCAGGAACAGTGTAGAGTGCTGTAATTGTATTTTCTAATGCCTATTAAGTTGTGTTGAGTGGCTGACTGAGACCAGGCAAGGTTGCGGACAGCAGGATAAGTAGAAAATACAGGAAACTGGAAGGATCAGCATGACAGTAGCTGAAATCATGACATAGTACTAATTTGGAGAAAGCAGGTATGTGTAAAGATGCATGAAGAGGTCTCTGGTTGTGTGCCTCCTGTAATTTTTTGACTGTGTGTCTACAGAGCTCTTTTAAAAGGCTTCAGAATAGCCCTCCTGCTAGTAAGTGTTAAGCAACCATATCGCAGAATCACAGACTGATGGGGGTTGGAAGGGACCTCTGGAGCTCATCTAGTCCAACCCCCCTGCCAGAGCAGGTCACACGGGATTGTGTCCAGGTGCATTTTGAATGTCTCCAGAGAAGGAGACTCCACCACCTCTGTGGGCAGCCTGTTTCAGTGCTCTGTCACCCTCACAGTAAAGAAGTTCCTCCTTATGTTCAGATGGAACTTCCTGTGTTCCAGTTTGTGCCCATTGCTCCTTGTCCTGTCACTGGGCACCACTGAAAAGAGTTTATGTTAATACTGCAGGTATGGTAGCACATATTTGGTCTGACACATGCATATGCCTTGTTGAATAAATGAATGTATACAGTCATCTGGTATCTCTTGCTTTCTTGAACTTCTGATGAAACATAGGCTCTCCAGCCTGGTTATTAAACTTACTTGACAAATGTTCTGTAAAATCAGTTTGTGATGTTAAGTTGATAGCCCAAGTGTTTCCGGAGACAGACAACATTATAATCTAGAGATTCATCATATGGATGAGATGCTGCGTAGGAGTCTTTACCATTCAGCTTTCTCATTTTGCCATTCAGGCTGTTTCATTTTGCATCAAAAAAGGCTGAACTACAAAAATGCTTTTGTACCATTTCAACCAGAAGTAAGAGTTCAGGAAGGTGGAAGATGTGGTTGATAGTTTGAAAACTCTGAAATATTTGTGAATCAAATATCCTTTAGAATAATGACAGTACTTATTTAAATGATGCTAATTAGAATATGCAGAGTGTGAAGACCTTTGTATCTCTTTTTTAATAAACTGTTAAAGATCATACAATTCATGAGTAAAAACCTATAGTTGATTATCTTACTCCTTTTAGCATTTTAAAACTGATTTCATGTTACTGCATCCTTTTGTGCCATTGGAAAGCAGAGTGAGAAAGGCTTCCCTGTTACTAGTAAGATGATCTGATAGCACATGCAGAGAATTTTTTATGCTTATTCAAATAAGTTTAACATTTTATATTTACCAGTGTAAATGACTGCTGCTGTCAGCTAAAAAAAAACTCAAAATCAATTTCATGAATGTTGCATATGATTAATATTTAAATAGTTTATTACAATGAAGTAATAATAAATAACATTAATTATATCTTATTAATATATTATTAATAAGATAATGATAATGAAGCCCAACAACCATGCTTCACTAAAAATGTTGTGTTCTTTACTTGTTTGCATGTTTCTAGGTGGTTTAATTTAGGTATATCTTTCTAAGGTTAGGTTATCCTCAGCTTGCTGAGTGCAAAACTAAGCACTAAGGTTAGGGCCTCAGTAAAGGTAAATCTTTACTGATGGCATTTGGTGGTTTGGGGGAGGCAATTTATAACTTCTATGTGCTCTTCATATTCATTCTTTATGGAATGCTCCCTCTGGAGAAGTCACCCTCTCTCTCTCCAGATAAGTGGTTAAAGGCTTAACTTGCATTTTTATTCATATTCTTGGCTGTACAACTTTTAATTCTCCAGAACCACTTTCCCTATCCAGTCAGTAATGAAGCAGTGGGATTTTTTTTGTTTTGCTTTTTTTTGTTGTTGTTTTTTGTAGGTTTTTAAGAAGGTGGAGAAAGCTGCTTGCTGTTGTCCAGCTATTGAGAACTAAGCCCCTGCAGGTATACTAGAAGAGTCAGTACTTCCTCGGAAAAGCTTCATGTCTTAAAAGCTGTTAGTTTTCTTCAGGTAGACACATTGTTCTAACCACCCACTGTCAATGTATTTCAGATGAAGCTTGAGGCTGGCTCTTATTGGATAAGAATTTGAGAGCCTCTGGCGTTTTTTAACTCTACAAAGAAGAGAAAATATTAACTTTGACACAGTTAGAATATTGCAGATTGAGATATCTTTTAGAGAGGCGGGTGTATATGCCAAATTTAGGTTGGCAGTAATTGCTGTATATTTCCTCTCCTGAGAGTTTTCTCCATTAAGTATCTATGTTTTTAAAATACCTGGGTTTTTTTCATGTAAGATATTTCTGGTGCATATACTAGTACTGACAGTATTGTCTGAGTGACATGAACAGCTCAATAAATGTTACCTATTTATTATGAAGAGATTTAAATACACAGCTTCTCTTACTTGTAGTGAACTGCAGTGTCACTTTGCTGTGTAAGATGTTTTTTCTCTCCCTTTTGGCTTTTCATATAAAGCCTCTTCATAGCTGAAGTTTTATGGAAGGTTTTGTTACATGTAGAGCAAAAGGATTTAAAAAAATTGGCTGAGTCTTCTTGATACAGTGCGATGCTTTTAAGTGAGGTGTCTTATTAAAAAAATTGAAATTTTTATTTCTCAACTAAGAAGACTAAGGTAACTAAAAAGACTGTTTCTGTAGGTGATCACGTCTCTTTAGTTACGTTGTGCCTTGATTATGTATGCTTCTGAGAATGGAAGATCAAGGGCCATATTTTACATGTCTGTCTTTGCCTTTCTACCAGTTTTGTTCAAGCTGCTGTGTCATAGCAGTACTGTTGAGTATATTTAGCATCCTTTCATGTCCATTGAATTGCAGAGATCTGGTTTCTGATGTTTCTGGCTGCAGCTTTTTTGTTGATGTACTTAAGACCCTTACCGGAAGGCTTTTTGTTACTTACTGTTCAAAACCATCTTTAGGTCTTTCCACATATTCTAGCAAAGTGACTGCAGATGTCAAAACATAGGTATAGCTTCAGAGTTATCTGCTTCTAGAAGCAGGCAAAAGCTGTGGTTCTTCAAGCTATTCTGGGAGAAAGTGGGGACTTGTTATGCTGGGTGTGAAGGTGGGAAAGTACTGAAAGGAAAAGGTGAAAACAGAAGAGAAAAAAACTTATTGTATTGCTGCTTAGTCTTGAGATGTAAATTTTGATTTGCAAAAATAATTAGTAATTGAATTTCCATGGATAAAAAGATGGAAAAATGTGACTGGGACAGATGTTCCTGCTGTGTGCTGCCCTCTCATTTCAAATCCCACGCTTCACATTTAGCAGCAGGTGCTGTTGAAGTGGAGACCGTGTGACTGGCTCATAAAGTAGGCAGGGACAGCAGAGAGCTGCAGTTCATGGAGAGGTTTCCTTGGTCAGATCTGCTAACAAAGGTGAATTTCTGTTCAGTCTCTTGCCATATGCCATGAGAGGTTGTCAGACAGTACCCTGCTACCCACAAGGATTCCTCGTACCTCAAACCTGCTGGATACCACAGCTTTTTGTGATCTTTCTTTGAGGTGTCTGAAGACCCTGCACGTGGGGCATTGCGCTCAAACACTGTTCAGAATGAACGCAATTGCCACTGTTTCACTTAAGCTTTTGGCATTGGTGTGCATATTGTACCATGAAGCCTTTTTATAAGCGTGTATTCTTCTCCATGCCTCTTTCATCAGAAGTTTTTTTGCTGGTTTTGTTACATGTGAGCTCATTGGGTGTTTCCTCTTGAAGGCTGAAATGTATTTTGGTCCTGCCCTTTCTGTCATCAAAGTGTCATTAAATACATTTGGTAAGCCTCTGGGTAACTATTCTTCTTACTTTTTTTCTGACTTGCATGATTCATGTCTAACAAAGACAAAGGTTAAGTGCAGAATTAGTTCTTGCACAAATGTGGTCATCCATTTGTTCATGGTCCAAATCACGCTGTTGGTCTATTGACTACTGCCATTCTGAAGGGTTTTCTTGCCTTGTGGCTTGTTGAGAAGCTGGATCAGTTTACTGGCTCCAAAGAAGGGCATTTGGCATAATATTTTCATCTGAAGTCTCCATCTCAAACTATAGATCATAACAAATCAGCTGCATCCAGAACAGCAGAACATACTGGTTTTCCTTTCAGAGTCCAGTATGGCTGTAAGGAATGCAAAAGAATACATGGAAGCTGTCCTGCCTTTGCCTTCTTCAGCTATTTTGAGACAATTAATTCACTCCAAGCCAGTTAGAGACCTTCAGTATAGGAATATGGATTTTATATTTTTTCCTAAACAAAATCTGCATGTGGAAATTATGGCTGATCTTTTTAAGAGTCTTGCAAAGTAGAAAAGAAAACTTTGAATACTTGATATTAAAAAAAAAATTCCCAATGAAGTACGAGTATTGCTGAAATACAGTAATTTTTTTCCTTTTTTTTAATTTGTGTATAGAAGTTGTAGTATAATGCTGTTTTTTAAAGGTGGTGTGGGGGTTTTGGTGGGGTGGTTTTTGGTTTTGGTTTTGGTTTGTTTTTTTTCACCATGTCTGTGTATTCCCTGTTGGCCACATTTGAGTTTATGCATAATGAGTATGACTTGTACCATGTTAATAATTTAACTATTCAAGCTTGTCGAAACTACTCTAGCTTGCCTTTCAGAACAGGTTGTTCTAAACCTGCTAATTAGTAGTTAGCATTGGTCATAAATCAAACCTAAGCACTGTTTGTGTATCCCATGAACAGAATGAATTTATAGACCTTTCTATCTTGTTACGTGCATGTTTTTATTTGCACTATTTTGTTTGAGTAGTAGTTTAATGTTGATCCTTCTCAGTTAAATGTGCTGAAGTTCTAAAATAGTATTTTATCTATGCTTTGGGTCCTATAGTGCTTTTGGAAAGAAGCAAGTGAAAAAGATAAGGAAAACTTTAAAGCTGCAGTGGTGTGGGATTTTTTTGCTTGTTTTTCACTATACTGATTTATTTAGTTTTACATAAATCTTGTATGCAAAAAAGTTCTCAAGAACATAGTTTTTTATGAAGTCTTATGATATCTGATGCATAATAACACATTCCAGGTAGGAGTATGTTTGTTACGTACTGTACCATCCTTTTCACAACTGTGAGGATGGAGATTGTTTCCTCTCCTGTGATCCAAAGGTGCTAAATTCATTATCTTGTAAGATGTTCATATATACTTGCCAAAATACTAATCAAAATAGCCTAACCGTGTTCTGTGGCCTGTTGTTGCCTGGGTCAATGGACTAACATTAGAATTGTAAACAAAATGTATTCAGTGTGTTATGAAATCTCTGAGAGTAGGAGTGTGGTTGCAGAAATTACATGGCTTTACATGGACTATTTCAGATTTGTTTTCTTAGGCAGGATTCCTGAATAGAAGGTTAAGAAAACTAATTTCTAGTCCTGCTTTGACAGTTGAGTCAACTGTTTGCTCCCAATAATTATATTCCACTTCCAAGGCACCAATATTATTTATAATTTTCAACTTGGGTTGTGGAAGGGGGAGCATCTCTGCTATTCTGCGTGAATCCTGCTGCCTTGGTTGGCAAACCACCACCGTGTTTTGGTGGGGTTGGCCAAAGTGGCTCTTGACTCAATAGGGGCTGCTTTGGGTGGAGACTAAAAAGTACAGCTCTGCTATAGAGGAAACAATGCTTCTGCACTTGAAGGGTAAAGGAGTAAACAGACCAGCAGGGAGGCTCTGTGGAAGGAAGCTGGAGTCCAAAAGCGTTAATACAGATGTATCTGAAATATAAGGACAAAACTGTTTTGGGTGTGTTCCTCTCTTGGTTGAATAAAAGCTTACTTCCTCACTCCCATCTCTGGGTGTGGGAAGACAGACCCTTAAGTTTTGAGGAAAAGGGGAGAAGGGAGGTTTGTTTCCTTTCTGGGTTGAATATAAATTATACCCTTATAATTAGTATATCTAGGAGAAAGCTTTTAGATAACTAAGGCCAGCAGTGATCATGCAAGAGACCCCTGAGACTGAGGAAGTGTTCCGTGTTTAGATTTTAAAATTAGTGCTTTTATAGCCTAACTCAGGATTGTAGATGCCTATGTAAAGTATCAGGGCTGGTTTTTTTCCCCCCATACCTTTTGTCTGGCACCAGATCACTTGTTCTTCCTTGTGGGCAGAAGACATGGTGATCATACTGCCTGGTTGTAGATCCCTTGTACTCCACCACCTCACTAGATGACACTGGGATGCCTTGAAGAATTTCAGAAGGTGCTGAAGACTAGAAATGTCATGTAATTATATAGAAACTGGGTTTTTTGCAAAATTTTTATAGGATTGTTTGACTTTCTCTCCCTGGGAGACAATATAAATAAGCTTTTTCTGTTCTACAGTTGGTGTCAGTTGGCTGATTGGTTAGCCCAAGTGTTACTGGCTAGCAAGTCACACTTGTGTTTCTGGTCTGGTGAAACAGTGTGCTAGATGGTTGCATCTACGAGGGAGTTTTAGCTCTAATCTTAATTCCATTTTTGAAGTGAATCTTCCAGTTGTTCCCCTTTACTGGACTTTCATTCACATGGTGGGGCATTCTGGCAGCACACGAACTTGATTTCTTTCAGAAAAAAATGCTAAATCAGAAGGTTCTGTCTAGGTTTACATCTAACAGGGTCCATTTGCTGATTAGTGTTCAGTCCATCTGCCTTGAGGCTTATGCTGAGGATGCTTTTCAGGAGGACAGAGGGAGAGGCAAGAGGGCTGAAAGAGGATCCTGCGGTAGCTGCCTGGTAGGAAGTGATGGCCACTGGTGTCTAGAAACCCAGACTTGGTTCTGACAGTTATAGAACAACTTGTACAATAAAAATGCATAAAACTTATATTCTTACCAAAAAATGTTCATATTTGCAATTAAGCCCATATTAACTGTTTACAAATTAAGACAATTTTTCTGAGCATAGTTGTTCCAGTGAAACTGTAAACACAGCCTTAGGTGTAGTCAATGCTTAGTTAGTTCCTGTAGTACAACTTTTAATGCAAATTTTGCAGTGTTTGGCTTTTCTTGTATGTAGGAAGTAGTTGATATCTTTTGTGAAGTGATGCTGATTTCTTTAAAAGGAGAAAAAGAAGCATGGTGTCTAATAGCAAGTTATAGATGTCTGGGGGGTTTTGTGTGTAGGAACTCTGGGAATCCATAAAAGCACATGATGTATTTACTGGGCAGGCCGTAAACTGAAACTAACATTTCAAGTGAAATTGAATTAGCCAGAGTAGTTCTGATTGCTTTTTACTGACAGATTGCTTTGTCAACTGTTGCAGACTTGTCAGTGATAAAAGATTCAAGCTTGTTGGTCTTAATTCCATAAACATGGGGATATTTAGCATAGACAGGTAGTGGTTGAGGATGTGCAGTGGGCTTGCTGTGTTTGCTTTTCCTCATGAGGAAACAAGCAGGTAGTTATGTTTCCTCTTTGATGGATGGTGGTGTTTTACCACAGGATCACAGAATGGTTTGAGTTGGAAGGGACCTCAAAGCTCATCTCATTCCAGCCCTCCCTGCCATGGGCAGGGACACCTCCCACCAGACCACATTGGTCAAAGCCCCATCCAGCCTGGCCTTGAACACTACCAGGGAGGGGGAAGTGATGATTTAATTTTAATTTAATTTTTTGTGATCTCCCTCCCTGCCCACCCCACACCCCCCGGGTTTGTTCCCATTTGTGACATTTAAAGATGGTCAGTTAGACACGTAGAAGCAGACAGGAATGCAGGTATGGTAAGTCTTTAGTAGAATTGAGGGGCTTCCAAATGTTTACCGAGGGAATGGCAATAGTAAATTGATTGTAACACTAAAAAGAAACCGGTGAAATCTCTTTAAAATTGGTCAGTAATAAAGATGTGACCAATTTTTTTTTTAATGTGCTTCTGTACAGTGCTGTGAAATCAATGTAGCTTTGAGCAGGTTTGGCCTGATTTAAAATAACAGATTTAATGCTAAAGAGTCTGTTGTATCTGCTATCAAAGGCACTATTGCTGAAAATGACCTTTATATTTCTTCCTGTGCTGCAGGCATTACTGTTGCGTGGTCTCCTTAAAGATCTTAATGTATAGCTCTTTTTAAGAAGTGTTTCAACTTGAATCTTTATTGAATATGCTTTAAATGACTCCTTTCAGAATCAGAGTTAGGTATGTTTGGGGAAAAAAATTTGACCCAGAAATATGTTAACTTTGTATCCACTCCTTCAGGGTTGTTTTAAGCAGCAGAAAAGACACAGCTCTTGGTTATGATGGGGAGAGGGGAAGTCCTTAAATCTTAGAGTCAAGAGTACATATCTTATTCTTTTTGCAGGAGGATGTTCCTTTTTCAGTAATTAAGAAGTCAGCTAGTAGAGAAGGATTTTTTATTATTATTATTTTTGAACTTACCTGTATAGCTGAAAGAAAAAGCACAGTGTCCTGATAAGAGATTGCAGTGCTGCATCTCCGATTGAGGGGGTGGAGGATGTTGTGAAACCTAACTGGTGGTAAAAGTAGCAAATTATCTCCAATTACAAATAAGTCTGGCAGTCATTTTAGTACCTGAATTTTCTCTGGAGGAATTGAGGCCTATAATTCAAGTGAAGCATTGCTGTAGGTGAGTGGGCAGAGGAGGGGAAAAAACCCATCATGGAGATTTGGAAGGAGAGATGATGTTTTGGAGGGGTGGTAGTGACAACCTTGATCTCTGTTGTACAGTGTAGATGAGTTTAATTCAAACTGTAAAAAGTAGTTAACCTGAAATGTATACTATAAAGAGGAAGTTTGTTGTGGTTAATTATGGTGAGTTTATTTTTGGAAGGAATATTCTTTGGAGAGCAGAGAGCTTATTGATGATCACTGTAACGCAGCTCAGAGATTTTTGCTGAAGTCTGAATCTTGCCTAAAACCATTTTCCAGAGCTTTCTGATTGATTTTTCTGTAGGACAATTTCACTCCAGTGTAATTGGATGAAGGGTGACTAGTACTGGTATGATACCCCATTTAGGACTCTTGTCCTTGCTTTCTCTCTGAGTAGTCTGCGTGGCTTAAGTGCTGTACTGTTGCGAGGTTTTGTTCGGAAGCAGTGTAGATCGGGGCTGCCTGTGTATAGCTGCTGTTTTCAGATATAGCTAGCAGGTTATTTTTCAGTTTTATTCAAACTTCCTTGGACTTCTTGAAGACATTCCAACTTTCTTTTTCTCCCAGTTCCCTTCACCCCAGCCCTAGGTTGTCTGTTGGTTCCGCTGAGTGCTTGCATGCTGTTTTACCTTCTGCTGAGGACTGATGATTGAGACACCTCACAGTGCAACATAACTACTGAATCTGCTGCCTTCATCCTTTTCAGTCCCTATCTCTTAGGCTCCTTCATTTAAGCCTTCTTTTTTGTGATCTTGCTTTTGATAACCAAGTTCCTGATAACACTATGGATATTCAGGTACAAAGGCTTGCCCTGTTTTTTTTTCATCATGGTAAGTTTGAAGAACAGCGGATGTTACTGAAACTGTAAAAGTGCACCATTCCCCCCTGCCCCCACCCCTTTACAAGGATGCTGTGCTACACAATGACCTATTTTAGCCATAGCATTTGGAAAGAGCTAGAAAGAATCCAGACTTGCATCTTCCTTTTCAAAATTATTAGAATCGATGCAAATTCCTTGGCAGTCGCTGCCTTAGCCATGACTCTGTCTTGCAGCTCTTTACCTCATCTGGCTGCTGGGGGTTTTTTCATGCCAATAAATAAAAATTTCTTTGACATGGCTCTTTTCCACTGACCAACCTGATGCAACAAACTGTCTTTTTTCTAGTCCTCCTTCGATCGTTTTAATGTTGGTAGATCTGTAATGTGACCAGCATAAAGTTACGACTGGAAAATAGCTAGAGCTGCTGTCTCCAAGATCACTGGTTCCTTGGAGATGTTTCCCAGTGGAACAGGGCAAGGACAATTAGCGTCACAGATGTTAATGGATAAAACACTGTACAGAAAACCACTTTTTAATGTGGCAATGGAGTCAGTATTAGACTTGTTTATTTCAAGGTTTGTGTTTTTCACATTTTTTTTTCCCTAGCTTTTCAGTAATTGCACATTTTTAAAAACTGTAAAACTTAAATGAGTATTTTCATTTCAGTATTGTATGCTCATCAGCTTCTTTTTCCAAACCAGGTTATGGTGACTTATAGGAAAATGAGACTTGAGTACATTTTGTTGAGGAAAAAAAAAAACAAACCAAACCACGCACCCAAAAAAACAACTTGAAGAGTTTTCTTGCTTAATGAAAAACAGAACAAAGTGAAGGGGAAAAAATTAAACTGTGCATTCCATATGTGGTCAGCTTCTTTTTGACTAGTTTTTCTGTAGAACTGCTTTTTTCTTTTTTTTAACCATTTTTCTTTTTTTTACAGATTCTGGAATTCCCTTTTCACATTTTCTTAATATAGTGGGCAACTCTTTGAAGATGCTTGGATGGGGAAGTTTGGTGGCTGTAGTAGGGTGTCAGTTGCATAAATAAGAGTACGGAAATGAGTCTTGGTTTTAAGTACTTGAAGAGGCACACTGGCCTCAGTGGCATTTATGAAGTGTCGTTCTGGTTTAATTAGGAAAAACTGTGATCCAGCAATAGCAGCTGTTTCTCTAGGCTGAAGTTCAGATTTTAACCTGGCCTAAATCTGTGCTGTGGCTGACAGAACTAATAGCACTTCGGCCCAAGTTGGATCAGCTTGTGAATCCAGCTGGAGAGTTTTCTGGGAGCTGCAGGGAAGGTTAGTCTTCAGTCCCTTTGCAGCGTGGCAGAAGAAAAATCTTGTGTCAGCACAACAAAGGGGTGGTGTGGAGGCTGGGACTTCATTTTTTTTAGTTGGGGTTTTGTTTTTTTTTTTGGTGGCAGGATGGTTGATATGACAGTGATTAGTCATTTATTTCAGAAACTTGCCAAAATGAGCATCGGTTTCATTGAAACAGTGCTTGCTTTTGGCTGAAAATCTTCAGCGTTATAATTACTGACTGTATTGTGGTTGTTGTAATGAAGGATCTGTGTTTACGTCAGAATTATTTTTCCTTGAATAATTTAAAAACTTACATAGTTGGAAGAGCAGCTTATCTTATGGATACCTTCATACTAAAAATGCTAAGCGAAGCTAGTGTCTGAAATTTTGCACAGAGGAAGAACATAACCTGTAGCGCTGCTCAGCTGGAGTCATGCATCAGATCAGCTGATGCTAGTGGATGTATAGCTGTGGCAACATACTTTTGAGTTGACACTTTTTGAAGCCCTCGTTGCAGCTGCCCAACGTGGTGTAGGATGAAGGCAAGACTTTGTTCTACGTCTTAAAAAGAACAACTTCAGGATTTGTAAATGACATGTCATTTAGCATACGTGCACTCTTGGCTTTAAATTGGTTGTATAGGATGTGTATTTCAAACTAAACGTTTGTGGAGTATGGAAGTCTTAATTGTATGTATTTTCAAGTTACTCCCCAAGCAAATTCTTAAAGATGACATGTGAGAGGTGGAAAGCTTCTTGCTGTGGGAGAGACTTTCTCAATTCAGATTTTGAAGTTCAGATGAAATGAAAATCCAAGCTACTGCAAAGGTGCTATCCTCATATGCTAATGCACAGTATGTAGAAATTACTAGAATATTATATATGCTGCTAGCCTTACAAAAGCAAATAACTTAAAAATCCACAGTGAAACTCAAAGCAGCATAAATATTGCAATAGGAGATGAGGTGAGATTTTGGGTTTATTTTGTATTTAAAAAGCTCCATTACACTGTAGTGGAGGAGAAACGGCAAAAATTCTTTATATTTTTAGGTCTTGGAGGCATACAGTGCTGACAAAAATGTGGCATTATATACTAAGTTGCTAATTTAGAGTAAACTGACTATTGGCAAGTACTTATTCACCATTTTTTTTTCTGCTACATCAGTGCCAGGCATAGCAGAAACCAATAACTGACCACTCAGCAGACTTTGACAGAGAAAAGAGGGTGTCAGATTTTCACTAATTTACCAAGTCAGTATTTATTTCTTTTTACATTGCATTTGACTGAATGATCTAAGAATTTACGTGAGAACATATTTTAAGAATTATGTTTTGTATTTATTTTGCCTCAACTCGTTTTTTACCTTTTGTAAAGGACAAGCCTGTGACTTACCCAGTTCTCTGTCCTTGGCTGAGGGCTGTGTCCTCCCTAGCTGGCAGGAATTCCAGGAGTCCTGGTCCACCTCCCATGTCTGTCCTTCACACTCATCCACTGCAAAATATAGCAGGCACACTAGACAACTCTTAGGGTATCACCTTATCAGACCTATCCGTTTTCCTTTCAGCTTTGTAAAGGTACGCTTCTCTTGTTGGCTACAAAAATGGCTCAGTTTTCCTCCAAGTAATTATTAGAAACCTAAATAATGGTAGCAGCAATTTGGAAGCAATGGTTTAGCACTTCAGCAAAACAATTATTCTCACCATTTTAAAAAGAGCGCAGTCTTGACAACACAAGCTTATGCTAACCTACCTCAGACTTTGTTAGAGAGAAAATACTCATTTTTATGATTACAGTGGAAGCTGTCTTATGGAAACAAAAGCACGTCACTGATGTATGAAATCTGTGTATTTTGCCAAGCTTGCTGAAAAGTGACAGGAACATATCCAGCAAGAGCACATCTCTGCGGTCCTTTTGCTCCTTGTTTGACTAACACTAGACCAAATATTGAAAGGCAGAATTATCCTGACTTGAAAATGGCATTGCCCTAGCTTTTCATTCCTTCTTGCCACAAAGATAGTGTCACTGGGGTAAATTTGCAGAGCTCTGTCAAGCTATCTGTATATGTATATCTATGTATCTGTATCTTGCCACTTTTGCCAGTTAAGTGTGTTGTTCTAACATACTTTACCTTGTGCTGCCTGCAATACCATGTGCTTCCAAAGGCATTAAGGAGAGAAGGCATCAAGAGACAATGTATAAGGTAGTGAAAAGAATTTTCACTGGCACTAGAAACCTAAGTTCAGTCCTCTGACATATTTTTGTGGATTGGCTTCATAGCATAATGTCCCACCTGGGATATTTTGAGAGCACTCAACACTTACTTCCAGTATTTCTTATTGTGTTCATGCATAAATTTTCAAGGGAAGAGCTGAGTAACTGTTGAGTAAGTCAATCTAGGTGCTCTTTGTGGAGTTAGGTAGAGACTCATTAGTTTCCATGTACATACAAATAATTTTCTCTTTTGTTCCTTTGAAATTTTCTGTGATATTCACACCTTAGATTCAGTTGGATAAGTTTTGAGTAATATACTGCCTAATGTGCTTCACCTTTCTCTTATTTTTCTTGAGTTGATCTGTAATACTTAAGTAGAATGTGAGTAATGCAAGCTATGCTGTCTTTAAGGTGTTGACCCTGTATCTGTAACAAGTATTTTAGTCTTAAAGGTTAAGTAAACCCAATCAGTCTTTTGTTATTTTTCCTATCAGCATGTACATAGCTATGTGAGTTTTATTTCTGCCTGAGTAATGAAAGATCCTAATTAATCTGTGACTAATTAATCTGTGATCTGATGATTAATATACCTTTCATTCTTCAGTCAGCAGAAGTTAGAAATTGTGTATTGGAAATTAGTTGCCAATAGTAATGTATAGATGACAAATTCCAGGTTCTTGTCATCTTTCTCTCTTTCGCTTACATTAAAAATTCATATAATTGGGGAATTTAGTCAATTACATTTGTCACTGTGTATGTCTCCAGGGAGTAAGTCCAGCTCTGCAGCTTCCTCTAGATGGATAATTCTTCCAGACTAAGCAGTGGTGGTCTCAGATCTATGCTTTCTTAGCCTTAAAGAGAGCGTCATCCTTTAGCATCTTTCACAACTGGTTTTGTTCCTCTGTATTTCATTTTGAAGCAGTATGGGTTTTTTTCCTTCTCTTGTGATGGCTCTTTATTTTGGCCTTGTAAAAGCCTGTGAAAATTCAAGGTATATGCTAGTTATGGAGATTAACCATAGAAGATTTGTTGTGCTGGAGCTCTGCAGCTTCTGTCATTTCCAGTTGGATCCCTTAACCCAGTTCTTTCATGGATAGCTCGTGCATTCAGGTTTTCCATGTAGGTCAGTTTTGACAACTTCCTGTTGCTTGTAATGTCTTTAAAACTGCATTGCAGTATGACTACAGCTTGATCAGACATAGGGGTTCTCTTTTAACTAATGCAGGTAAGCTTTGGCTGCAGCTGCTGATTGTATAACTGCAAGCTTGGATGCTGAAGCCCAGGTTGTCACATTTCAGCTGGTTTTGGTACTAGATATGGGTGGATTAATGATGTGAAGTAGGTTTGTTTGGTTTTTTTTTCACCTGCAGTCATGTTGAAGAAATAAAAATGAAGAGAAACTTGTGATTTCAAGTCCTTGGTTTTATTAGACTAGAACTTATTATTTAAAATGCTGAAAACTTAACTTCTTTTCCCTCATGTTTTATTAACACATGCTTTTTTAAGTGGCTACTTAGTAGACATGCTATTTATCAGGAGCAAAGTCTATATACTTAATTAAAGCAAATGTAACTTTCTTTGTGAAGCGCCACAAATTCTTTTACATGTGAATTGTTGTTGGTTTTTGTTTTCTTGTAGAGAAGAGGTCTAGTTTTAAATGCAGACTTCTACATTTCCCCTCCCCTCTTTTTGGAAACCTGCAGGGTTGATTTACCTCAGCAATCTGGTGTCTTTTTTCCCCTCATTTTCCCATCCTCACGCCCCTATCGCCCTGGTTTGCTGGATCTCTTCTTGCTTTACCAACACTGCATTATCAATTCTAGTGCGAGTGGTGGTTTGAGAGCAGGGGACCATTTCTTTTGGTGGCACCCAAAATCTCACCTGTGATGTTAAACCATTGCTTCGGGCCTTTTTAATCTGTCAGTTGTAGAAAGCTAGAACTACATCTGCTTTGAGGGGAAGCAGAATCATAGAACAGCCTTGGTTGGAAGAGACCTCTAAGATCACCAAGTCCAACCATTAACCCAGCATTGCCAAGTCACCACTACCCCATGTCCCTCAGCACCACATCTACACAGCTCTGAAATCCCTCCAGGGATGGGGACTCCCCCACTGCCCTGGGCAGCCTGGGCCAGGGCTTGACAACCCTTTCAGTGAAGAAATTGTTCCTAATATCCAATCTAAACCTTCCCTGGCACAACTTGAGGCCATTACCCCTCATCCTGTCACTGTTACCTGGGAGAAGAGACAGTATTACTTGAAAAATGCTATCTAGAATATGTTACAATATTCTTCTGAAGTACTTCTCTTCCCCGCTTTTAGTACTGAATTATTTAAATGGCATCTGTGACAAGAATGATATGCCAAGAGTCTGTCTTCAGTTATTGCACTTAAAATTTAAATTTTGTTCTGAGTAAGCTGATTAGACTGTCTTATTGTACCCTGAATGCTGAAATTGTGTTGCTTTTGATGCAGTTGCTCCTAGGCAAAAGTGAATTTATGGCTGGTAGACTTCCCTGTTACTCTGTTTTGCGAGGATCAGCATTGTGGTTCCAAGAGATGTTACTTCCATAATTTATGCTCCAAATTCAAGTCATGAAATGGAGCTTTGGCTTTCTTTCTTTTATAAATGTTTATAAAATACAAAGTTGAACTTTTTGCAAGATTTCACATGACACCATCCTACGTGGAGTAGTAGGTATGTGGGAGCAGCTGTGTAGCACAGTGCTGCTCCCACCCCTCCTCCTGATGGGGTTCATTTGGATGTTCTTGTACGTTTAACAAAATGTTGGTTCGTATTTTGTGGGGCGCTGAATGAGGAACTAGCCTTTATGAAAGCTTCTAAAATCAGACTTAAAATTAAAAGCATCTTACAGTCTTTGTTTTTGTGGTCATCTGTAATGACATGGAAGATCATCATTCCTCGTCAACGAGGGGACGATTCCGTCGTACCATTCGGTGTACTTCAGGCTCTGATTATTCATGCAGCTTCTCTTCTGTGTGAAAGCAAAAAACTCTGTGTTACAGTGCCGTCAGAGCCATTACACATTTGCATAAAGCTGCAGGTGCTTTTGTGCACATAAACTGTGACTTGTACAGGGATGAAAGAAGATGAAATGCATAATTTTTTGTCTTCTGACAAGTTTTTTTTACCCCTCTGAGTCACCAGCATCAAACTGATGGGATTATGTTTTAAGCAAAAACTGTGACAATAATTAGAATTCATAAAATGGAAAAAAAGAACATGAGAAAACTGGCTCGCCTGCTAAAAATAAAATATGCTTTGATGTAAATATTCCGTATCTCTAAGTTGTGAAGTACAGCATTTTACTGTTGTAATTGGTCCTTTTGTAAGAGCTCTTTGGGGCTATCAAATGCATTAAAAATCTCTATCCTTCCCATCAGAGAAGAAACATATTGTTGGATATCTTCATTCTGATAAAGCAGTGAAGCATCTGCAGCTTGGTTTTGACTCTATCAAGTAATTCTAAATACAGATATCTACGTAGAATGCAATGGAAGCTTTGAAAAAAACTGTGCAATTTGTAGAAAACTCATTTCCTGTGGGACATATGGTGTTGGTGACTTGTCTTTAATAAGCTACAAACCCCACTGGGATGAGTTACCTTCTATCACCCACCAGACTTATAATCATAGAATGGTTTGGGTTGGAAGGGACCTCAAAGATCCTCTAGTTCCAACCCCCCTGCCATGGGCAGGGACACCTCCCACCAGACCAGGTTGCTCAAAGCCCCATCCAACCTGGCCTTGAACACTGCCAGGAAGGAAGCAGCCGCAGCTTCCCTGGGCAACCTGTGCCAGTGTCTCACCACCCTCACAGTAAAGAATTTCTTCCTAATACCTAGTCTAAATCTCCCCTCTTCCAGTTTAAAGCCATTACCCCTTGTCCTGTTGCTCCATGCCCTTGTAAAAAGTCCCTCTCCAGCTTTCTTGTAGGCCCCTTCAGGTACTGGAAGGTGCTCTCAAGTCTCCCTGGAGCCTTCTTCAGGCTGAACAATCCCAACTCTCAGCCTGTCCTCATAGGAGAGATGCTCCAGCCCTCTGGTCATCTTTGTGGCCCTCCTCTGGACTTGCTTTTTTTAGTAGTTAATGCACCTTCTGAGTCTGCAGTTCCTGCCATTCTCAGTTAAGAGATACAGCGATGGAAACTTGAGTCACATTCTTGGTGACAATACATGAAGCATTTTTGTTTGGGCTGTTTAACTGGTGTCTCAGTTTAAGATGATGTGATCACCAAAAGCATTTTCCTTGCAGGTGGGTGGTTCCTAGGCAGTCTTGTAGTCCCACCTGGAGCTTAGGAAAGCAAATTGAAATTCCTAAGTACAGATAGCACGTGTGGTCACATTCCCAGCAGTACAATTAACTGTCACAAGGCATGAGCATGAAATACTGTTTGACTGGTAGACAGCCAAGCAATTGTTAGTGAAGAATAGAAAAAATTGTGGTGATTTCTGCAAGAGTAGTTTTTTTCTTATTTAATGAAGAGGCAGGAAATAAAACATGCAGAGAGCACACTGAGAATGTCCAATATTGGTTAGTGATCTTGATCACTTGATATGTTTAATGAACTCTCACGTGGGATCACGAATCTAAGAATGTAAGTCATGCTTTTATGTTCATGGCTGGAATTTTAGAAGACAAGATCCTAAAAATACAGTAGAAAACTGATCCTGGATTTTCAGAGTGATGTGATAGCTAGAAGATGTAGTGTGGTGCATTATCAGGATAAAATATATATATATATTTATAAAATAGATGAATGAGAAAACAGCAGTCTCCAATAGGAGTTACATATAAAGCTGGGAGCTGAGTTGGACTGGACTGCTTGTCCATTTCTGTTGTAGGTATTTGAGTAAGAGTGGTGGAGGCTGGAAAGTTGGACGAGGTTGGAAATATGCCATATTCTCAAGGTGCCACAACAGTGAATGGTAAAAGAATATTGATGTAGCTCAGTTGAGAACAACTCGAGTTACTTATTTTATTATTTATCTCTGGAGCTCTGCCTTCCCCACATTCCCATGGATTATACTTCATTATCCCAGTTTTTTAATTGTCAATTCTCTATCCTTATCTGTTTTAATATTATTCTGGACACTGTTTACCATGGTTTGCAAACCATTCCAGTGGTTGCTGGTGGTCTCTTCTGACCCTCCAAAATGTGTCTGAGATATAAAAGAAAAAGCTGAATGTGTTGGGATTGATTTGTTTGTGGGGTTTTTTTGTCTCCTTTCTCATGTTACAGCTAGTCTCATCTGTGTAGGGAAAAAGGGAAGTGCTTCATCAGTGTTTTGCTCACAGAAGAAGAAATTTTGCTATCCAAGGTTAATTTTAAATGATGTGCCATGGGCTGTCTGTATAAAGATGCTAATTGATAACTCAAGTGTATAGCAAAAGCTCCAATGTTTGTAAAGCCATTTAGAAACTCATAGATTTGAAGAGTTGGAACTTTTCCTAGTCCTGTAAGGGCTGACAAAAGATTCTGTCCTTTGCAAGACTGATGGGAGTAAGTTAGTAAAAGTACATGCTTGCTTCTGCCAACAAGAGTGGCCAGCTCCATGTATTTGAATGTGACTAAGGAGGAAAAATAACTTGAGAAGATGTTAAAATATTGAAACACAAATTTGCAGATAAACACGAGACACAAAATAATGAGGAAAAAGATCCGTGGTTTTGTTCAGAAGAACTTGGGTGTATATGAAACATTTAGTGGGAGAGCAAGGGTAAGGTAAAAGCAGTAGCTGGATACCAAAAAATAATATTGAATGTTCCAGTTAGGGATTTTACCTGTTGTTTCAGTGTAACTGTTTTATTTGATACTACAGCCATTTAATACCATCATAGGTGTTGACTGTTACATGATCTAAGGCACAACTGCATCCAGGATTGGTGCACTGATGCAAATGCTTACATTCAATACCTCAATTACTGGTAGCAGTAATTGTTATACTTTTTATAATTGTTTTATAATTTTTTATAATCGTCATAAAACTGTTATAATCTGCACTGGCTGCTTAAAGTCAGCATGGGGAGGGGTATCTCCAATCACAGGGCATAATGCTTCAGCAGTTCTGGAACTACTTGGTATGGAGTGCCACAGCTGCAGGAACCATTTAGGGCGAGCTGCTGGTTTTCCATCACGTTCTTTCAAAGCTGAAAATCTGATTTCCATATGCTGAATTTCAACAGTGACTTGACAAGCACTGTGATTTCTTGGAGAAGTGGTGGTTGTTCTGAGTGTTTTCCACTTTTCCACTTAACGTGTTTTTCCATGGTAAGACCAGCAATAACACTAATAGCAGGGAGAAGAAGGGACAACCCTTTCTGTGATTTGAAGTAGAATCTGATACCTAAATCTTTCCTTCTTCAGTAGTGCAGTAGAGAGTATTTTGCAAGATTATGGTCAAGTAAAAAAGTGATGTTTACTTATAGGATATGAATTGTACATTGTGAAATCGGAGTCCTCCTCTTCAGGGGTTCAGTAGGGTGGACAAAAAACTCTTCTGTGCGCATCTTGAGCAAAATTGCAGCTATGAGGTTGGAAAGCTGGGCTTTTCAGAAGCTTCCTTCTATTGAGAATTTAGTAGGGAAGCCCTTGAGCTGCAGCTGACCCTGCCCTAAAGATCTTGCAAGCACAGAGTAGAAGACATATCCCTTACAACCAGACACTTTCAGGCATTGTATTTACTGCATAGTTCTGAAATGTCTAATGCATCTGACCACAGAAAGACAAAATCGGCAGTGGTAGTGATGAAATGCTTGTCAGCAAGCCTCTCCCTTCTGGCTCATGTATAGCTGTTGTGTTGGGGTTAGTGTTCCCAGCACTGCTATCTTAAGGTTCTGACTTGTCTCATTGTTCCTTGGCTGCCACAGCACATCTTCCCAGCTGTAGCTAGCCCCTGCCTGCAGCATGGGTTAGCTCATCTGCTGGACAGGGTGGGGTTTGAAGAACAAGCACTGCTAATGCTGTGGCCAGCCTGCAGGAGCTCTGGTTGCAATGTTTCATCAGCTGCTAATCCATTTCCAGTATAACTAATCAGATTGGTACTGCTGAGGCTTTGCGCGACAGCATTGTAATCGAGATGGCTGATGTGTATAAACCAGCTTGGGTACGAAATCGAGACGGCTATTACAGTGGAGACAAGGTCTTATCTGCTGAGGTTTGTAACTCTTTTCTGTTTTGTAGCTCTCAATTGCTTCCATTGACCCAGGACATGTATCTCAGGACAAGTTTTGAATCTCTCTTAGTCTCTAAATCAACCGTTATGTGTGGGGATGGAGGGTTTAGCTGTGACTGTTTCCACTTAGGTCAGTGTGCTAAGAGCACTGCATATGAGAACTTAAACAGAAAGTATCACTTTCATATACTTTTTTCCTTGGTTCTCCTGCTGGTGTGAATCGTTGTGTTGTAGTAGTTTCTTTATAGCAGAAAACTAAGCAAAAGACTTGTCTCTTTAACTACTGTAGTAAGTAAGTTGATCTGAAATTCTTGCCTCTGTCTCTGTAGAGCTGTAAATGGGGGATGATTTTTGCTGTGGGAATTGTAACTGTATTTGCTTGGATTGTCATGGCAGTAGCATCTCCAGATTCTTTAGCAAGGCTGATTTATTCTTGCTCATGAACAAATTAGCAAAAACCAACCAACCAAAATGCAATCCCCCTTCCCTGCCCCAACAACAACAAAATTCCCAGGCAAACCACATAGTTCTGGAACTTCATTTTAGCTTTTGTGGCTTTAGGAGCTAGACCAAAATAATCTCAGTGTCTTTTCTGTTGTTGTTGTTGTTTGGGTTTTTTTACTATTAATTTTTCCTCTCTCTGACAGTAGGACCCTCAGATAATACTTGAAATAAAGGAGATATCATGACACCAAAGCAGACTAAGCTAGGAAGTAATACCAGGAAGATAGCATGTTTATAAACTTTAATATGGGACAATATCATCTTTGTATGTTGTAATGGAAGCAATGGAGAAGTGCTAAATGCATTCAGTACTTAGTGATCAGGAAAATGAATGTGTGTAGAATCCAACAGTGAGAGCTGGATTTGCAAGGTTTTCCTTGAAATTGGAAAAGATGATAGATCCTTAAAGCCTTAGAGTGCAGGGCATGTTTTCAGATAGTATGTTTCAAGAGTATTTGAAACGTAGATCTAAATGGTTATACTCAGTGTGGTTTTACTGAAACTGTTCTGTTTTCTTCCAGGTGAATCTGGACTGGGAAAATCAACATTAATCAACTCATTATTCTTAACAGAATTGTATTCCCCAGAGTATCCAGGTCCTTCACACAGAATTAAAAAGACTGTACAGGTATGTCTGGGGGGAAAAAACTGCAGCTTGAACAATGTAACCTGCAGTTGAGTAACGTAAATGGATAATGTTATTCTGAAACACATCTGGGACTAGGGTGAACCCAGCTGACTTTAAGCACTAGACTTACATAGGCAAAGATGATGTTCCTGCAAGTGCATGATACAACTGAAATATTTAGTCAGGGACTGAAAAACTGAACTTGATCCATCTGTTTTGTGTAATTTGCTAGTGATCGATGATATTTTCACTCAAGGAAAAGGACCATGCTTTTTCTATTATAAAAAGCCTGTTAAAAACCCCACATTAATACTAAGAAGCAATTAAATAATTGTGCAAGCAGTTTAGGAAATCCTTATGTTTCAATAGGTTATTTTCTGCCTCCACAGTTGAGCAGCTGAGTTAAGGGTGCATGAGCTCCTTTCGACTGTCTTGATACGCATCAGACACTTGTTTAAGGTTTGGTGGAGATAGCTTGTGATAATCTTACTTTGTAGAGATGAGAACCAGGTGCACTCACCACTGCTGCTGTTGTCCAGCAGAGCTCCTCCAGCTACAAAATGACAGTCTGGGACCACCTCAGCTGTGGCTGAAGTGATTGTGCAATTGCAGAGTTGACATAAAGTGATGAAGCCTTCTGTTGAGTTAGGAGGGTATGCAAGATGCTAGACAAAAGCTGTAAAACTGAATGCTTTTTTTAATCAATGGAATCTTATAACTGCACTCTAGTGCTATGATCCACTGACCTTACTGTTGTGTGTGTTGTTTTGTTTGTTTTTCTTTGTGGGTTTGGGTAAGGTGGTTTGGTGGGGGTTTTTTTGTTTTTTGTTTGGTTTTTTTTAATCCAATCTCAGAACACTGAATAATTACCAGAGGGACAGGAAAAAGTTATGCTGATATTAAGAAGGTTAAATGACATGTCTTGTCAGTTAGCTCAACAGCAAAGTAAGTCTTGAATACTAATACAAAATGCATTCTTTGCAGAATATCAATTTATTAAGTTGGAAGAAAGCTTTTGAACATCCTGAGTTTGATTAACAGTATATTTTTTCTAAGCTGTGGTCTGTTAGGCTACTTTATTAGTTTAATGTAAAACCATAGTGACTCTGACAAAATGGACTTAAAGCTTGTTAGCAGGGGCATTAGACCGTTATTTGCATTAGAATGGTTGAATTTATGTACCTGTTTCAAAGATATGTGAAGTGGATTGGAAAAGATATGCAAATAGTTAAACTCTGGTCCAGTGTATTTATTAATGAAATAATCAGTGCATGTTGGAAAACTAAGTAGAAGAGTGACTTCTTTTTTTATTGGAAGAGAGACTTAGTGTGATTTCATTGCTGTTGATTACACATTGGTTTAGCTTCAGCTTAACCAATTCAGTTTATATTAACTGAATTATTGTTTAAATAACTGTGGGTTGGTTTCTCTGTCATTGGAAGATTTCTTTGTCTTTTTTTTTTTTTTAAATTGGGAAAAATCGTAGGAAGAATTTACACAAAAACTTTGAAAACTGTCTTTTTTTTTTTTTTTTTTTTTTTTTTTTTTGTAAAGATAGCTCCACCCTGGCTAAATGTGGATCAGTGTAAGAAAAACTAAACTAAAACTCTCTCTGTGTGTGTAGCTTCTGGAATCTGAGTTAAGTACTTCCATCTGTTAGGTGGCAAGATTAGCTGATCTGTTCATCCTGTCCTTTTGAGTTCTTCAGACATGGTTTGATATTTTATTAATTCACTGGTTAAAGAAAAATCTCCGTACTTTTTTCAGGAAGCTTCACTTATTTTAATTTTTTTAAATTTTGGGTTTAGTCATATAAAGCTGGGGGAAAAAAATAATAAAATAATAAAAGGGCTTGAACCAGAGCCCTGGCTGAAAAGTCATTGCATTTTTTCCTACTTCCAGTGTGTGGGCTAAAGCCTGAGGGTGGCCGAGAGCTAGCCAAAACTGTTTTCAGTAGTGAATTAGAGTCTATCATGACTTAGCAAATAATATATGGAATAAAATATATAAAAAGACCACCTTCCCACTTAGAAATTGTTGCTTACTTTATCTAATGACTATTTTTTTGAGTATACATGTAGTGCAGGATTGCTTTGCTTTCAGTTACTTATTGTGATGAATGAAAAATCAGTAAGCATAGCATTTTAAAAAGGAAACTGAAACTGTCTTATTTCAGTGTCAGTGTCTAAGTGATGATAAAATTGTTTTCCCCTACAGCCTTGAAAATTGTGTGTGCTAGGAATTATGTGTATGATGTGGAGGTGATTCCAGTCAAATATTAAATCAAAGAATTGGCAGTGGGAGCTGGATCCCACTGGAATTTGTACTCTTAGCCAGTGTAAACCTTTCTGAGTTGAGGATGTCAAGAGTTTCTTAGGACAGAGATGAGACAGACCACCAGAGCATCCTAAAATCTTGTGGCAATAGTCTGTTCTTATATGGTGGAGCTAACTTACTGATCAGGAATTGTAGAAGAGTCTTACATAGATAAATACAAACCGTGGTTTGGGCTTGAAAGCAATTGTGATTTGAAGTTGTTTTCTGAGTCAGGTCCTTTGTATTAATTTCAGGGAGAAAACAGAAAAACAGTTAATAGTAAGTGACTTGCTGTCAGATGAATTCAAAGGAAACTTCATCAGAAATGATGGGGTATGAAATATGGATTCTCTGATCATTCTTTGACTACATTAAATGGAGTATGGTAAGGACTTGTTTAATCCATTAAAAGTAGTCAAGCTGTAGCAAGCATCAACTCATGAATGCTGTGTAGTAATTGCCAAGGAGACCTGTGTGACCCAGCTGACTGGAGTGCATGGGAAAATGGCCGTTTGGGGGAGACTTTTAATAAAAAGTTTTAAATTCCAAGACTTGAACTAATGTTTTCCATGAATCCCCTGGGAATACTTGTAAATCAGATGATAGGATGCAGTTGGATGCTTAACTATGAATGACACTAGTTTACAGTGATTTTCTGGATCTGTTCCAGATGTGGCTGCTTTCTGTGCCTTTGACCATGTATGGACACATCCATTTAGGTTAGAAAAATGCAACTTCACAGTGGATTTATGCAGGTTCTTAACCTACTGTTTGTTACCAGCAGTCTCTACTGCTTACAATATATAGTAGATATAGTCTGTTTGTCCACAACACAAGCACAGGACATTTAATTTGATCAACTAATGTTTCTTGTTCTGTAGGTTTTTGAAAACCCTACTCTGATAGCAAGATACCTACATGGATTTATGAGAAGTAAGAATTAGTTTAAATCCTCACCACCCAGTAAGGCATTAGCTCTGTCTGCAGAGATTCAGTCAGTGCAGGGTGACTTCACAAATTCAGCCACACTTAAATTTTACAAGCATGCAGAATCAGGAAAAATGTTTGGCGTGGCATTTCTGAGGATCTCCTGACCTTCCTTTTCCTTTGTTATAAACACATGTTCAAGATAATGGTTTATTAATTGTGGGGTTTTTGTTTGGTTTTTGCTTGGTTTTGTTTGTAAAAGCATTCCACCATGAATGCTTAATAATTTAATGGTTCTGGCTGGGAATTCCTGTGCTGGAGAATAAAGCTGATACCGTGTAGCGCTTGACAAGAGTACAGCTCTTAACATTATCATTCCTAGTATTTTGAAAGTGTTATGGGTTTCTTATACCTGCAGAGAGCTAGGTTATAGGAGGGCTCTGTGGTTACTATATGCAAGATAGCAAAAAGAATGCAAGGAATCAGAAGTTAATCTCCTGTGTGCTGAAGCTTGAGAATAGTATACTCTTGGCTGAGTTGACTGTGTGGCGGGAGATTACTCTCTTGAGTTCTGGCATGAATTGTGTGCAATAAAATTTCTCCGTAGAACTCTTGGGGCAGGGAGGTGGGAATACATTCACCACAATTAAAATGTAAGTTTTTAAAGCATTAAGTGTATTCCTAGGTTCTCACAGCTTTTGACTGGACACTTTTGGAAAGATAGGAGTTGTGCAGTTAATGAAAGGATGACTTGGTGGTGTCTGAAGCTGATGGGTGTGGGTTGGGGGTTTTTTTGTCTTTTGTTTTCTTCTGTTTTTATTTTTTTAAACCTTCATAACCTTGCAGTAAGGCCTGCTTAAGTAGGAATTTGAACTGGGTGGCCTTGGAAGTCCACCCCAACCTGAATTCTTCTGTGACTAGCATCCAGGTAGCCCAGGGTAGAGGACTTTTGTTCTGTGAAGCTGCCTAAGCGATGATTAGTGATGCCTCATGATGATTGCATGCAGCAGACAGCCATAGTGTAGCTGAGTTAATGTTTGAGACCTAGCAGCGAAAGGGATTGATTTGGCTCCGATAGGATCCCTACTGATGAGTAGGTAAAAACAGCATCCTGCATACTCAGAGTTTAAATATGAAGCTTTCTTTGCAGTTAGTTATTGTTTTCTGCGTTTCTGTATATTCTCTTCTGAAGTAGAATCGGTGTTTTGCTTGTGCAAGAGGTATTTAATTTGACTTTCTGCAGAGTGTTAATTTATCTTGTAGATTTACATTGCATCACACAACCAGTGATTGCAGAGTGTTTACAGCAATGTTCAGGTGTGGCTGTGAGAGAGTCTCTTTCACACCTATAACTAAGGGTGTGCAAGCGCTTAAGCAGCATTGATACGATCTCTCTCAAATCTTGAGCTGGTCAAGAGATCATCCAGGCAGGATTTATTATCCTAGTTTCTACTCTCTCTGAAAGTTCATTTCTCAGTGTTCTTGCAGGTGTTCACCTAGTTAAATATTTTTTTTTTTTTTTTTTTTTTCTCTCCTCAGTTAGGGTTCAGGAGGTGTAAGAAATGTTAAGCAATGAGCAACAAGGTGGCATCAATGTCTGCCAACTCTTGTGTGGCTCTGAGGAAATGGCTCAAACGGTTGATTTCTTGATTCTATATCTAGAAAGTGATGCCACTAGTGATTTAATAGAAATTATCTTAATATCAGGGAAGAAACTATGGTTAAATGTGTGAGTAACTGGAAAGAGCCAACACACTGCCATGAGTTCGTCATTTCTTACTGTTGTGGATCAAACTGAGGTGACACTGGTGTACAGCACTTTCTCAGGCAGATACACCTGGCATTGGCATTATCAATAATGACTGAGATAGTTGAAAGAAGGGGGTAGCAGTCCATTTGCTATTTAGCCTAGCTTTTCCATGTCATGACATGCTTAATCCGTTTGATGACATGCTTACTGCAAGCTGACTGAGCTGTGCTGCAGATGGGTGGTCACAACTTGAGGCAAGCGTTCCCACGCCCAGATCTTGCACCATGCCTTCTGCTGATGCAGTTGCCTTCTGTGCCAGGTTTCCATCAGTGACCTGAGCTTAGAGGAGCCAATCCATTGCAGTCACTTGAGGTCTAGCTCAGCAAACTGTAGCTAGATTGTGTCCCTTCCAGTATCAATCTGTAGCAAGAAACCATCACGTTCTATCATTCCTTTTCCAAGCATTGTATTAGTTGAAGAACAAATGTATTCTTAAAAGTACATTAACAGAACTAGAAATGTAGAGTCTAAGGCACTTGGGGGGGGAGGATTAGTTTTGAAAAGTGTAATTTCCTTTGCAGTGACCAAAGTTCACAATTTCATCAAGTATAATGCCTGGTTTATCAGAATGTCTGTATATCTCAGAACTTTTCTTTTTATACTGGCATTGGTGTTGTTGGTTAGGGTTTTTCCCTTTTCAACAGGAGTTAAAATATTAAGATATCCTGTATACTTAGATGGGTTCTTTTATCACTGACTTTATTTAAATTATGACCTCTTTTTTTCTTTTTAAAAAATAATTAATGATTATCAAATTATTAGGATTTTTTTTAAGCAATACACAGACCTAGTATCCTTCTGAAGCAGAAAAGTTAGCAATTCTTTGCCAGGCTTCTTATTCATCGAATGCTTTTCCCAGTGTTTAAGATGGATGATTAAATTGCTAAAAAATATAATCTTACCTTATTCACTTTACAGGTTGAGCAGTCAAAAGTTTTAATCAAAGAGGGTGGTGTTCAGTTACTACTTACAATAGTTGACACACCAGGATTTGGAGATGCTGTGGATAATAGTAATTGGTAAGATATCCTTTTTATGCTCTCCCACAATAATTCTGAATTGCATTTTGTGTCTGTAAGATATAATACCTTGTGATATTTTTTAAATGCACACTTCAATCTTCAGTTAAAATATTAACGCTTTTAAACTTTTCAGTCAGCTGAAAACTTTACTGTAATTGCAAATACCTTTATAATTTGATTGAAATGCTATCAGCTTTTCCATTTAAAGACATGCAGCATGCAGAATGGGCTTCTGTGCTGTCGCAAGATGTGACCAGTAAAGCGTACTCCTTTGGCAACTGTTCTTAAGTGTTCTATTTAATGCTTATTACAATGAAAGTAACTGTTTGAAAGGGTTTTCCAGTGAACTCAGACTGTATCTTCAGAGCTGTGTAACTCAGTTGTATGTTGAGGAGCTGGTCACTTAAACTGTGCTGCGTTGAAGTCTCTGGATTTTATTTTTTTCTTTTAAAAAAAAGGCAAGCCATGGGGAAATAGTGGACATCTATTTCTTAGCAAAGACAGACTTTTTTACACAAATGATGTAACCTACAGGTTTTTATTCATGTAACCTCTGCAGCTGGCAGCCAGTTATCGACTACATTGACAGTAAATTTGAGGACTACCTGAATGCAGAATCTCGAGTGAACAGACGTCAGATGCCAGATAATAGAGTGCAGTGTTGTTTATACTTCATTGCTCCTTCAGGACATGGGTTTGTATTGGTGTATTTTATGTTTTCTTTCTCTGTCTTTTATCTCTGAAAAATACCCAAATTTGACATTCTTAGTTATGTAAAGTTCCAAACAGGATATTCTTAATGCCCTGCAGACTGTGCTTCATTTCAACATGAGCTTTCTTTGGCTTGTCAAACATTAGCAAGCCAGAAAAGTAACCAGTTAGAACACCAGAAAACATGATCACACATTAATTTATGTATCAAGAAAAATAGCATTAGAACAATTAAAATACACAGGTGTTCACAAGCTCCAGGTCTGTTTGTGATCTGTATGGTTTTTGTTCACACTGGAAAGAGAAGCTGGTTCTCACTTCAAGAAACAGGATTTTTTCATTTTCAGTCATCCTCCCTCCCTTTGATTTTGATGATAAATTGAAGATAGGAAGTTTCATGCATCCTTACAAGCATGCTTTAATTCACTTGGGTGTGATCTTTTGTGTAGTGGCAATTCCAATATAGGCGTTTGGAATTTTTTTTCAATTATGCAGTCTTCCATCCCTGCTTAGTTTTTAACTTGATCAGACTTCTACCTAGTGGTAGAGAGAGAGAACTGCACTTCTAGGGTGTGTGAGATGCAGATTGACTGTATCTGAAATTGGTTGCTTAGCTTTTTATCATTGTATTATAATTGATTAAATTTGTTAGAGACTCTTAAGTTATACCTTCAAAACCAGAAGGAGGAGAAGATAAGTAGCATATTCTATTGTATGAATCAAAAGTAGTAAAACTTCTTGAAGGGAGTAATGAAGGAATTCTGAAGAATATTCCTCAGCTAGTGGAAAATGCCAGCTAGTATGCTGAGCTTCTGTAGCTAGCATTGGAGTAGTTCTAATAATTTTGAACTAGACAGAGACTTCTCAGATTTGGAAAGAAATATTGGGGTGTAGAGAAGAATTTTTCTTATGTAGACTG
Source organism: Podargus strigoides (assembly GCA_028020825.1). Classification (NCBI taxonomy): domain Eukaryota; kingdom Metazoa; phylum Chordata; class Aves; order Caprimulgiformes; family Podargidae; genus Podargus; species Podargus strigoides. Next base: position 7,881,546 of record CM051623.1, on the reverse strand, counting down.
GCCTGAACTAAACATATTTTTTGATTATTGTTCAACATGCACGTTTGTAATGTCAGTTTTGCTGGCCATGCGTGTCAATTATAAATGCAAACGCTTGAATCCTTGGTACGTACTGTTTTACTAGTGTGCAAAATCAAAATGTCATTTAAAGGGAAAATGATCCATTCCCACTGTTAGCCAGTCTTTTTAAGCATGACTTTCAGATTCTTCAAAAAATATTTGTCTCTTGCCCCTCCCCTTTTATCTGTTAAAACTTTCTACACGAGTGGGAGGTACAAATTGTAAGGAAAAATAGAGATAATGCTTCAGAGAAATTAAGTTTTGGTCACTAAATTTGTGAGACTAAAAGCTGGAGAAGTATGTTTCTTATGCAGGTATTTCATGTTATTCTTGGGGGGGAGATAAAAGTAAAGCTGAGCTAGGTTTACATACCATTTTTCAATTACTAGAGTAAATGCTTGGAATTGTCGTCTAATTAAGGAAATGAATGGAGCACGGAGAAAATTGGTGCTGCTGTTAGCATTCATTTCCTTTTTTAAGATACAGTATTCTCGGAAGTGAGCAATGTCCTTTCATACCTGGTTTTTGTGGCCATGCAGTCTTTGGTCACATTTCCCATGCAAACAGCAGCACATGTAACCCATCGAGCTGTGTACCCTTAATAATGCATGATTGTATTTACACTGAATTAAAGCATTTGTAGGTAAACTTCTATTTGTTCTGATGACTTAACACATTTGTAAAAGCCAGCTTGTTAGAATTTATAAAGAAAAAAAAGTTCCACTTCATACATCCCATGATTTTTAGCTGATATCCCCACAGACATCCAAACTGATGGGTTAGTTTGTGTGGGGGTAGTGGGGGGAGCCTTTTAGGTAAGTGAATGGGGTGATAATGAATTGCAGCCTCTTTCTGCAGTTCTTGGATCTTTATGTAAAGGCTTCCTGCCTCAGTCTCCACTTCAAACTCAAGACCTTGAGGTGAGCACTGCTGTGGTTCTGAACTATTCTGCTTTGGCAGCTGCCCTCTAGCTTGATGTGCCTTAGGTAGCTTTTTGAAGCAAGGAGAAGGAAAGCATGCCAAGGTGAATGGATAGCCAAACCAGTGCTCTAATCTAGACATGTATTATTGTTAGCTTTTTAATGGAAACATGTTGAGAAGATCAAGATTTCAGTGTCAGGTAGATAATGTTAAAAAGAAAAAGTTCAAGAATATATATTTCAATTTTTGTTTATATATGTGTTTATAGGGTTTGGAGAAGCAGCTAAATTCAAGTACTGAATGAATCTGGTTTTAATGTTCCTAATCCTAATTTCTTTTATATGAGAAATAATCTTGTTAAATCCTTTAAGTGAATCCTGTAAGCCTGACTAAACTTGCTATAATTCTGAAGCATTAATGCATCAAAACCTCTATGACTTCACTTTAGCAAGCAGGAAATATTGACCACTTTGCCCCGCATCAGTGGTTTTTCTATGTACCCATATGGTGGGGGTGTTCATTTTTATGTCACTGTCATCCACTTTCATAATGGTCTCTCTGCTGTACATAGTGATTTACAGATGAGAGATTTCTACTTCATTTGTATACAAGCCACAGAGTTAATGGTCTTCAGCAATCTAATGCATTAAAAAATATCTCACAGCCCACTCTCAGGAAGAAGCATACAAATAAACATGACTTTCAGAAACGGAAACTGGGTATGTGAGCAGAGCATAATTCACAAGAGTCAGGCTTGAAACTGGACTATCTTCCAGCTAATGACATGAACTTTGCTACCTTCATAGGAGAGTTCTTATCACTTGCTTAAATGAGTATAATTTCACCTAGCAGAAGTCTTATGACTTCTAGTAACATTAACTTATGGCTTATTCCTCTGGTATTATATAACAGTGGGGGATTTCCTGTTTGAATTTCCTTCAGACATCTATCACTCATAAATCAGTGTCTTAAAGAGTAGCTGTCAAGACAAATCTCAAATCATTTGTACATTCTTGTTTAATTAATATAAATTGCAGAGCTCTAATGCTGTCTTTCAGACTTAAGCCTTTGGATATAGAGTTTATGAAGCGCCTGCATGAAAAAGTGAATATCATTCCACTTATTGCCAAAGCAGACACACTTACACCTGAGGAGTGCCAACAGTTTAAAAAACAGGTGAGTTGAAAGACTAATTTCTACAACATGGGATAATTTAGTAAGCTGGTCCCTATGGAAATGGTGAGATTTAACTTCTTACATACAAAGTTTGAACCCTGAAGCAATGACTTGAGACAGCAAAGCTAAGTAATTTATATCTCTAGATTTAATTATATTTCTTGGTGAAATAATCTGTTTCTGTCCTCAGGGGATAGAAGCATAGTACGGTTCTTGGCAAGTGAAATAATTCACTGCTGAGATCACAGAATCACAGAATCACAGAATGTTAGGGATTGGAAGGGACCTTAAAAGATCATCTAGTCCAACCCCCCTGCCAGAGCAGGAATACCTAGATCAGGTCACACAGGAACATGTCCAGGCGGGTTTTGAATGTCTCCAGAGAAGGAGACTCCACAACCTCTCTGGGCAGCCTGTTCCAGTGTTCTGTCACCCTCACTGTGAAGAAATTCTTCCTCACATTTATGTGGAACCTCCTATGTTCCAGCTTACACCCATTGCCCCTTGTCCTATCACTGGATGTCACTGAGAAGAGCCTGGCTCCATCCTCATGACACGCACCCTTTACATATTTATAAACATTAATGAGGTCACCCCTCAGTCTCCTCTTCTCCAAGCTAAAGAGACCCAGCTCCCTCAGCCTTTCCTCATAAGGGAGATGTTCCACTCCCTTCATCATCTTTGTGGCTCTACGCTGGACTCTCTCGAGCAGTTCCCTGTCCTTCTTGAACTGGGGGGCCCAGAACTGGACACAATACTCCAGGTGTGGCCTCACCAAGGCAGAATAGAGGGGAAGGAGAACCTCTCTCGACCTACTAACCACTCCCTTTCTAATACACCCCAGGATGCCATTGGCCTTCTTGGCCACAAGGGCACATTGCTGGCTCATGGTCATCCTCCTGTCCACCAGGACCCCCAGGTCCCTTTCCCCTACACTGCTCTCCAGCAGGTCAGCTCCCAACCTGTACTGGTACATGGGGTTGTTCTTCCCCAGATGCAAAACTCTACACTTGCCCTTGTTGAAATTCATTAAGTTTCTCCCCGCCCAACTCTCCAGCCTATCAAGGTCTCGTTGAATGGCAGCACAACCCTCTGGTGTGTCAGCCATTCCTCCTAGTTTGGTATCATCAGCAAACTTGCTGAGGATACATTCTGTACCCTCATCCAAGTCGTTGATGAAGATATTAAACAACACCGGTCCCAGTACCGACCCCTGAGGGACTCCACTAGTCACAGGCCTCCAACTAGACTCCGTCCCATTAACCACAACTCTCTGGCTTCTTCCCTTCAGCCAGTTCATAATCCACCTCACTACCTGATCACTAAACCCATACTTTATCAGCTTATCTACAAGGATGCTGTGGGAGACAGTGTCAAATGCTTTACTGAAATCAAGATAAACCACATCTACCGCTCTACCATCATCTATCCACCTAGATACAAATCAGTAAGAGATGAAGGGAGCTTTCAAGGTTTAGGTGCCTAACAGAAGTTTTGTGTTTAAAAAGAAAAAGAAATAATTTGCAATATTGCAGTATTATTGATTGTATTGTGGTATTCAATATCGTGTTGATGCACTATATTTATTGAAGATGCCTCGGGTGTTAGGTGAGAATCAGTATACCTATTGTTCAGTCTTAGACCATGGTAATGCATTTTAAAGATTGAGATAATTCTGACATTGATACAACTGATGCAATTTCTTTGCAGTATAAATTTTATATTAATGTGTAAGTGGTTTATTTTTAACTTGAACTATATGGTCAGAGTAGAACATTTAGGCTTTGCTGTATTGTGTGAGGATAGGGAAGACCCAGAACATGACAAGATGAGGCATGAAGTTTGTTGTATTGAACTGTGTCCAGTTCTAGTTTAGAACATAGGTTCTGAAAAGAAGTTGGCCTAAGACATGCTATGTGCAAAGCTCTTGATTTAAGATTAAAATGTAAAGGACATTTTCTGCCTTAGAGAAACTTAAGCAAGGTGCTGCAGAGCTGAAGTCTGATTTGGTCACATTTCATGGGTGGGTTTTTTTGTAAAGAAGGAAAAAATTGTAGAACACAGGATACTTCTTAATATATAGGTGGCTTTATCAATGAGTTGATGAGTCTCCCAAATCAAACTTTGAAAATAAGTCCTTGCATGAATTGGAAACTTACTTTCTTAGAAGATTGCAAACCCGTGAACCAGAAATATTCCCCAGGGCTCTGCCGTGTAGCCATCTGTGAAATGGTCTAACATTTTTCCATTCTAAAATTCTGGAAAACTAGTCAACTTGTTTTTAAAAATACCCTTCAGACAAATTGGGCACCAAAACAGTATAGTCTCATTTTTGATGATGCTGTCAGTTTTCTTATATTTTCATTAGTGCTTGCAAATATTTTTCAATATGACTAACTGGTAAAGTCAGTCTGTCAGTCACAAGATTTATTAACATAGGCAGGTGATCCTGCTTCAAGCAACTGATGCTCAGGTGAGCCAGAAACGGAAAAGAACAGGAGTGACAGCAGTAGCTATTGTGGGAATTCAAAGGGCTGAAGTATGCCTGCAGTTATCTATTCCAATTATTTTTTTTTAAGGTACTCAATTGCTAGAGCAGTCTGAGAACTTAAGCTGTATTGTGTTAGTTTTTGCACATGCAGGTAGAATTCCCATTAATGTAAATATCTGTTTGCCCAGTTGTAGAAAACTGCCATTCATTTTTGCTACCTTGTGTTGATGGATAGCATTCTGTTAACTGTGAGGCTCTGGCTCTGATCCTGTCTTCTCCTGCCTAAGAAGAGCTGGTTTTGCTGATAATCCACTGGGATCACCTGACAGTGGTAAACAAGTGCAAGTTTTACCCTGTAACTTAGTCACCTTAATATGCAAGGACCTCGGAAACAAAGGAGGGAGAATCAGATTCCAGCAAGAAATAAATGGAGTTATTACAAAGTATGAATTCCTCAAACAAATAACCTATTTTTGGTTTTAGATAATGAAAGAAATCCAAGAACACAAAATAAAAATATATGAATTTCCAGAAACAGATGATGAAGAAGAAAATAAGATTGTTAAAAAGATAAAGGTAAAGAATTTTCTTTTGGAAGAGTGCTTATGGGGGGTGGGGGGGCAGGGGCAGTAGAGGGTGAAAAGCTTTTTGTCATTATTTAAGAACTCACCAAAATATTTAGGAGGTAAAAATGGGATGCAAAGCTGTTCTGAGTCACCTTTCCTCCACAGAGGCAATGAGTGACACTCTTCTCACACAGGTAAGTCCTTTAATGGACAAAATTCAGACTGCGGGCACTAGATCACATGCTCATTAATAAACTTTCAAAAGATCACTTTTTCAATTCCATTCCTATTTGACTTTTATCCACCTACCACATTCTGTTTGTCTGCCTTGAAGTAGGCAAGGGCTGTCTTTCAGACAGAGGCGTGCAGTGGCACAAAGCGTGTGCATTACAGTTAATAGCTGTCTGACTAATTGATACATTGAAACCTTAATGGAGACGAATTACTAAGGAAAATCAAAAGGGCTGCCAGGCTGTTGAAAGGCCTTTTTCTTTATTCACTTATTTTTTTGGGTTTATTCTTTTATGCTGAAGTCCATCTTGTATATGTTTCTTGAGCCTTGCTTCTGTTGTTCATAGCTTTAACAGCCTGTAAGAGCTTTTACTTTTTTGTTCATGTGGAAGTAGCCTACAATAGATAGAACACAAGTAGCACAAATGGAAGATGTTCTGGGACTAAGCCTAAAGGAGAAGAGCAGAATAAAAGCAAGGACAAAAGTCCAAAATACTTAGCTTTGTACACTGTTCCTTTCAGCTCCATGAAGCTGCTCTTGGCTTCTTTGTTCCTTGTTACACTTGGAAGGGTTTTTGGTACAGTTGAAAACAAGAACTTGAAGTCATTCTTTGGCAAACCCTTTGAAAACTAAGTACAAGATCCAAAGTACCAATCCTTGTAGCCAGTAACAGTCCAAATGTAGCCAGGATTGATAAATAATTACAGTGCAATTGATTAAGTAGGAAATGGTTTGCCTGTTGCTTTAGCTTACTTAGTAACAGTAATGTCTGTTTCTTAACTAGATATACATAATACAGCAGTGTAAGGAATTTCAAAGAGGAATGTGTGTATATATATATGTCATTAAGCTAGACAGAGGTCAGTAAACACAATTATTCTTGCACTTTGGGTAAGCTGCATTGCAGTGTAATAGCGCCAAACTAAGCTTACATCAAGTTTACACATGGGCATGCTTTCAGTAGCTTTTGGCAGGAGAAATTGTGATTTTTAAAGTAATACTTTATCTTGTAGGACCGTTTACCTCTTGCTGTGGTCGGTAGTAATACGATCATTGAAGTCAACGGCAAGAGAGTTAGAGGAAGGCAGTACCCATGGGGTGTTGCAGAAGGTAAGGCTTTCTCATGATTTTTATCCATTTAAAACTTATTAGATATTAGTCTGCATTTGAAATGCTTGAAATGTTTCATTTGAATGTGCTTTAGTCTGGAAATTTATTGAATATACCGTTTTGTTACTTTGATAGTCTTAAGAACAAGGTGAAGTTTCAGCAACATGTAACTTTGCAAGCAGATTCCTGTTAAAGCCTCACTGAGGAATTGTAAGATCTGTAGTAACTCACTGCAGTTGATGGTGAGGTTTAAATTACAACTGTTTGTGCTAGGATTCTTATTTTAATTCTTCTATATAAAAAATTGTATCTCTTAAATTCTTCTTTCTAGAGTATTCACATTATAAATCTTAATTTGATCAGCTTGACTGGTGTAAGTTAAATGTAAATTTAGTTTTTTTCGGGAAAAACTTGATTGTTTTTTCACAAAACATCTAAGTCTCAATTGCTGGGGTGTAGCAACAGAAAGGTACCTGGAAAGGAGTTAAATACTTTTGACAGGGGTTTTGGTTTTTGTTCTTTAAATTCATTTAAAACTTACGTTCTACTGTTAGAGAGGCTGGAAGATAACTCTGTGTTCTTCTGGCGTGTGCTTTTAAAGAAAAGATTGGGTTTTCTTGCTATTTCTGCCTTCTAAGGGCAATGGACTATGAATTTGATGCAGTGTAAAACAGACAAAAAAAAACCCCACCAATACTTTAAAGAGAAACGCTGTGGAACTTTGAAGTGCGTGTCTGGCAAGAAATGAGGTTTGGCAGAAAGTACAAACCAGCTGCCCCAGAGAGGCTCAAGCTTTATTTTAAGGCTCTTCCGTTAGCATTTGGAAATGCACAAAATGGTGCTGCTGTCCTTTATTTTAAAATAAACTCATAAATGTTTCACACTCATGCGATTGTACAACTTTTGGATTAGAATAACTGCAGTCTAACTAAGAAGAACCTCTTTAGCTGACAGGCTCAAAGCCACTTACAGACAGAATACTCGGAGATGATGATTTTAGGGGACTATGACTTCATGTACGATCTGAGTGGAACTTACCAGTTTGTGTAAAACCATGGAATAAAATAATGCAGGAGTGCAGGTACAAGATGAACGCAGAAAGAGAGTTTGTGCTTCATTCTTCTGTAGGATTCAGTGAACTTACTTGGGTTATTTTAATTCCTTCATCCTGTTTTTCTTCCTTCTTCCCATGCCACTCGCAGCATCAGCCTCTTCTACAGTAATGGGATGACAGGTAGCAATAGGTGGCATCTCATGACAGCTGCCAGCCCTCTCTTTTGGTCCATAGGCAAGTGCATCCAATTAAATATATGATTTTTCCTTTGCTTAGTTAATAAAGAAGTAATTCCACGTTAAAGTTAAGACTTTTGCAACTCATTTCATGGGGCAGGGAGAAATAGATGGCACTAGGTCTGTCTTCTGAGGATTTTGGATCCAGACTGAGGTCTTTGGTTAGTGTCTGATTCTTAATTGTACAGCTGTGCTGGCAGGGCCTCCAAAGGATCATAAAGTTAGTTAAACTGGCAAAACCATCTTTCTGTTGCAGTAGGTTATTCTGCTGTACTGACTTTGAGTACAGTTCGCCAGTACAGCTCAGGGGATCATAAATATATCATGGTAAGATATATCAATATATTGTTAATGCTCTCCTACTGTTAACACACACACCAGTTGAGTGAGGAAGGGCTGGAAGTAAGCTGTTGTTGGAATGAAAGTAGGAGATGGGTGACATCTAAAAGCCTGACCTCTGTGTAAGACATATTTTGGTTAGCATCTCAACAAAAATTTGCCTCTTTCTATAGTTGAAAACGGTGAACACTGTGACTTCACAATTCTGAGGAACATGTTGATAAGGTAAGTAACTTACAGGTAACAATTTTTCTTGTATGCCTGAGAGACTGGAAAGTCATATATTGGAGTAAAAATGATTTGTGCTAGTGAGTTCATATTAATCCCTAGATTTTTAATTTTAAACAGTGTCTTACACTTCAGGATCATAGAATCACAGAATGGTTTGGGTTGGAAGGGACCTCAAAGCTCATCTCGTTCCAACCCCCCTGCCATGGCAGGGACACCTCCCACTAGATCAGGTTGCTCAAGGCTCCATCCAACCTGGCTTTGAACACCTCCAGGGATGGAGCATCCACAACTTCCTTGGGCAACATATTTTGTAAGTGGTGGTGGTAATGGTGGTAATAGACAGTTTTCATATATGTTCTCCAAATACTTGCAAGTTTATCGACAGGTTGGTCCTGTAAGTTAATGCTGGAATACTACAAACTTGAGATAGTTCAGTGCAAAGTAATCTGGTGTTTCTGTGACTTTGCTGCCTTGACAGCTATAATTTAAATGGAAGAATGATGACATTGTGGTGAATGGGATGTTAATGCAGGATTATAATTTAAGTCAATCTGCAAGATGACCATGGACTGATTTTTTTCAGATAGTATTTTGTATTCATGCACTAAGCTGATAAATTACCCTTATTGACAGAACTCATATGCAGGACCTAAAGGATGTCACTAACAATGTACATTATGAGAACTACAGAAGCAGAAAACTCGCAGCTGTTACATACAACGGTGTTGACAACAACAAAAATAAAGGGCAACTAACAAAGTAAGTTCTTGTTAAGGTTGTATTGCACTTTTAATCTTTTTGCTCTTCTTTTGCGTTTGGGTTTTGGGTTTTTTTGTTTGGTTACTTTTGTGAATGTGTGGTAGGACTTTTGGTTTGGGGTTTTTTAGGATGGTGGTTGTTTTGTATTTATCCTCCAGGTGCCTCTTGGCTATGTTCTGATCTGAACACAGTATACTTCTTGTTTACTCTAGGATTTGGTTTTCTTTTTTTCTATTTCACTAAGGTTTACACTAGTTTAACTGAGCACATTAAATAACTGGTGTTTAGGTTCAGTTCTGAAGAGAATCCTTACATTTACTATTTCCGTTTATAAGTTTTATTTGACTGGTAGTTATTGCAAAGTTTGTGCATTAGTGTTTTTATCTTGGTTTATGTACTACTTTGAGGATTATTGGTTCTTTTGGCATTTTGGTTTTTGTTTTGGTTTGGTTTTAACCCTAATATGTCACTTTACCTCTGACAGCAAGTTGTTTGCCAACCTGATGAAGTTATTGGAAGATTTAAGAGTAGGCTCTACTGTATTCTGCATTGTATAATGCTTTTTGAAAATAGCTACACGCTTAAACTGAAGCATTTTTCCTGCTCTGCACGTATCAACTGTATCAAAAATAATCAGTGATAATCTTATTTTATTTGTACTGTATTTCAATACAAATTTCTCAACCAAAATATAGGGTACCATTCTGTTCGGCTAATGATATATCAAATTACAGCTGTTCTTCCTGAAAAAGATCCCTGAAATTAGATGGAAATATCTGCTATTCCCATCTGTATGACAGCTACAAAGCCAGTTTTCACTAAAGGAATGTCTGTTCTACAGTATCTTAATGCATTGAAAATGGCTATGATGGAATGATTCAAGTGGATATGATTTAGTTTCATCTGGTGTGAGCCTACATGAGGCTTCCTTGCTCAGCATTGACAAAAAAATGTAATAGTATATGTCAGTTATATCAACTCTTCCAAAGTGTAGTTAAATTTAAATGTAGTTTGTAGTAAGGTCAAGTCTTAAAAAGAATTCATAACACAGTGGTTACTTCTTACTGTCATGTTTCTTGCCATCATATTGTCCCTGGCTCGCATCTCAAGAGTTCTGAACACATATAGCAAGTGTGTTAGAAATATTTCTCAGGCTGCACTTACAACAATGCAGTGTCGATGGGAGGGAGAGGAGGAGTTTCAAGAACCGAAATGTGAGGTAGTCACTGTGGAAAAATTGGGGTGGGGGGCACGTAAGGTAGTTTGCACATTTGAGAAGAAAACAGTGCAGGTGGGAACATCAGAGAAGAAAAAGTGTTTGAGTGCAAGAACTTGAGCTAACTTTCTCTTTGCCAAGGTGAAAATACATTAATAGTAGCGCAGAACAGAAAATTCTGCATTTCCTCCAGGACTTTCAACTCGCTATTACTGTACTTTTCACTGTGCTATTATTTGCTATTACCTTACTGAGAAGTGAAACTTCTTCATTGCAGTTTTGGCTGTCAGAGGAAGTTGTTATGATTTTTGTTTGTGTTGTTTAATACTTTTTTTTTTTTTAATCCCTTTCCGAATCTTAGTATGTTTTCCTTAGATTTAGAAAAATCTTAGTTTTAGTGCTAACGCTTTCACCACTACTTGTTTTGTGCCAGTCTGCACCTACAGAGCTAGCCTGTTACCTAATTCAAGTAAGGATTGGTTATCATAGAATAGCCTTGGTTGGAAAAGGCCTCTCAGATCATCAGATCCAACCATTACCCCAGCACTGCCAAGTCACCACTACCCCATGTTATTTTGTGGTGTTCTTAAAAAGTATCACTCATGGATTCACGGAATTCTATTCCCATATTGCAAACATAGCAAGATGCATTTCTTTATAAATGCATATAGAAGGTTTCAAAACTCTTCCCCCCTTCAGTCAGTTGCTGATAGCATGGCTGAGATTTCTTTTTTAGCAAGAATTTATGCTAAGAGGGTCTGGAAATACTCTGCTTTCTGCAGCATGCTTACTTTTGCATCTCCTGCCATCTCAGGTCCTTGTGTGGCCCCACCTGAATATTTCTAGGTAAAAGTGCCTTTTGGAACAATTTTCTCCTTAAGAAATCTGTCGCTCAGAACACTGCAGTACTGCAGCTCGGAGGTGGATAAATGCAACTGGTGCTCTTAGCTATCAGATTTTCTTTTTTTCAAGACAAGAAATCGATTATCTCAGGTTTTTTGATTCAAAATCTATTGCAAACTTTTAAAATATATTTTGGACCTTTCCTTAGAGTTTGTTCCTCTAAACGTAGGGCAACTCAGTAAGTAAATAAATAAAATTCTTGAATGCACATACTGGTTACGAAGCAGCTGATGCTATTCTTGTCTTGTTACCTCAACCATATGGTGAGTTGCAGCATTTTTTTTTTAAGCTTTAATATGCTTTTTTTGGCTTCCATGTGTTTTCCTAGTTTTGAATCTAGAATAGTTGAAGCAGCATAGAAAGAATTTTCCTAATAACCATGTGTCTTCCTGGAAACTAATTGAAAGAGGGAAGAACAGATATTAACAGTTTATCTGTGCATCCCTTTAGGAATTTTATGCTTGCCTTTTGAAAGAAGTGTCTGTGTCTCAAAAGAGAGCAATATTCGACTTCTCTGGAAATGGGATTCTTTGACAGATCCCATATCTCTGTATGAGAATGGAGATGTGCTCTGATGCTATCTGGTGGTATTACAAGCATAGTGTTGAACACAGATACAACCTCTGGCTCTGGAAAGTCCTAAATTGCTGTTATTTTGTAATCTGGGAGAGCGCACGTAAGAGGAGATGTACAGGCAGTGAGTGGGTTTTTGCTTGTCCAAAAGTGTTTCCTCCTGGCAGCTGTTGGAGACTGGGTTGACCTTTTTTACCTTTAAAACAGCTGTATTTTTACGATCTTAGCAAAGCTTTGTTTTTCATGCAACTGTTAACATATTTCTCTGAACAAAAATATAAACATGAAAACAAAGAGAAGTACGTGCTACCAGTTTAGTTAATAGTGTGCAGATGAATTGAAGCAGTTTCTTCCGTCCAGTTGGTAATTTTCTCTCTGATTTGCCTCCTTTGATTTGATGAAACTCTAATTGTCTGTTCTACAAGTAACTCGTTGACCTAAGAGCAATCCAAAGCACGTATTTTCCATTATTATGTAGCTTTTTTGTGTTTTATGTTTAGTGTCTGATTTCTTCAAATATTCAACATAATCCCATCCATTTAAAAAAATAATATAAAATGTCAAGGGTGATCTTCACATGTATGGATAACTTGTCTCTTCAAGCTATGTGGTAATTGTAATTTCACACGTGTGAAAACTGACGTACAATTTTAAATTTGAGAAATTTTTTCAGTTTGCTGTATGAAACTGGTATCTTCAGTGAGTTTAAATGCAAAACCTTATTTTATTGAAAGTTGCATTGTACACTGTAAAGATGAGCCTTATTCATCTGCTGATCTGTTCAGTAACCTGTCACACAGAGTAACAAAATACACCACGCATAGGTCCTCCTGACTGCTTAGCTTAGACTACTTCTAACTCCTTTTGCCTACATTCTCAGCAAATTCTGTGAAATGGTTCTAATGTTCTTAAGCCCATCTTACTATATGGTGAGACTTAATATCAGAATCTTCTTTTCAGATTTTTTTTCCCCTCCTGTGGTATTAGTGGAGCGCTAAGACAAGGCAAGCTGGGGTTCAGCATCACGCTCTGCGGAGGTGACAAGTGTGTGACACTTAAGAGCTGAGCGCAGCCGCCGGTGGGACCTCTGCTGGCCATTGCAGCCAAGTGCTCTTTTTGTGGCACAGGAACATTCTTGGGGTTTCAATGTAACCTCCTCTGCTAGGTGACAATTTTTAAGTGAACAGATAAGCCTCGATATGGCATTGGTTTCCGAAAACTTGTTTAGAGACAGTGGTTGTTCATGTCACTAAAATATTTAAAATCACTTTAAAAGTATGCAGATTCTACGGAAACAATTCCTGAAAGTATTTGCACATCAACCTGCATTAATATTTACATGGTGTAGTGATTTACTAACAGAATTTGAAATAAATATAACGAGCTTTAACTAACAGTCTTTCCTTTTATTGTGAAAAATTTGCTTGTGGGGGAGCACATAATTAGCTTTAGGAATCTATTAATAACGAGTTTACTTTTTAAATTATTGCTTTTTGGTTTTGTGGTTTTATTTAAGCATGCTAAGCTAAGCCTCTGTATTTTTTGTTTTTTAGATTTGACACAGTTGAAGGCATGTAAGTGGTCATTTAAATTTTTCCAAAAAACTTAAAGACAAAAATTCTTTAAACACAAAAAGGGTTTCACTGTTTAATGTTTCAAATTTTAACAATTTACTGTTATCCAGCTCTTGGCTTTGGGTTGTTTTTTTTTTTCCCCCTAGCAGTTGGGTTTTTAAATTCTAAAACTGTGCTAATGTAAACTTGAGGAAGTTATAAATACTTTCAGTGACAAGTACCTCTGTAAAAACCCATCCTTTTAAGAAAGTTTTGGGCTAAGCCTCAAGACAAATTTGGTCAAATTTCAACAATGAGTAGAAATGCATAAATTATGAAATTCCCCCAGTTTCTATCTGTAGTTCCATCATGTTTATACAGATGTTTATAAAGAATCAGTGGAATTTTTATCCTTGTCTGTAAACTTACAACTCTTCACTAGACTGGGGAATTAATTACTTCAATCTTTTCTGCCCATGGTTTTATCTTATTACTGGCTCGCAGAGGTTCCACTTTGCATATATCTAGAATAACTTTTCATTTTTGCAGATTAACTTAGAGGGCTGTTTTAACGTACATCCTGTTAAATCAGTTAAATGTTTTACATCTTTGTTTAGTGGTGTTTTTTTTTTTTTTCCTTCAGCTCTGTTTTTTTTGTTCAGGTCTCTTGTATAGTTTTGTCCTGAACTGGATGATGTGCGTTTACTCACGCCACATACTTAAGACTTAACAAGAGCAGTTGTCACGGATGTTGTAAAGCTCTCAGCTGTAAATGCTCACTTGTTAGTTTATCAAATTTTCTGTGTGGACTGATTTGTACCACTTTCAAATACAGTTCTCATGACATCCTCATTAAGTTATTAGGGTGTCAATAGAAGGATGGTTCTGCTCCCCTTCCAAGTCTGTAGAAACTGCAGCAATGACTCCTCAGTGTTCAGATCTCCTTCCTAGGTTAATTTTTGAAGAGCAGATACATTTGAGAACTTTACACTTCTAAAAGGTAACAAGAAAACAGTCTTGTTTTGACAGCTGGTTAGCTTCCACAAGTACTTATACTCACCTCTTCTTTCACTTTCTTCTCATTTTTGTATATTTTTGTACTTCACCTGTGTTTAACCAATTTTTTTCCTTGACAAAAGCTGCTAGCAGTTGGCCCTTTGAATGGCTGAAGTAAGCATTAGACTGAGGATCGGTTTCAGTTCCATATGCTATATAGCATTTTACTCACCAATCCAAGCTTCACAACTATTAGTTCAGATTCAGTTTATTTTCTTTTAAATGGAAATGCCATTTTCTTCCTCCTCGCTACTCCAAATTGTCACCTTTAAAGTACACTTAAAAATAATGGTATTTGAAGAAAAAGTTCATATGGCCTTGAATTCATGAGACACATTGAATATGGGCAAGCAGTAAGGATAGAATGAGCCATTAGTAGTCAAAACAGATCTTAACTATGTTTGATATATAACCTCCATTCCTTTAGTGGCAAATTCTGAATCAAAATAGAGGTTGCTAATTATGTTTCAGTCATCACTGAAAGTTAGTCAGTTGGTTCTCCTTTTAGAATACTTTTTCTGCATTAATTGAATCAGGGGTTTTTTGTGGGTTTTTTAAGAGTCAGAAAGAAAAATATTATTTCTGATAGGTCTTAGGCTTGCCACCTCTACTTTACAATTTGCTGGTCTGAGTGACTTTCATATACATTACAGTAGATACCCTCTGCTGATTGACTGTAACGGTTCCCTGTGTATTCAGTTCTTCATTTCTACCAACACAATAGTTCTCATTTTTTCAAAGCCCTACATACTTAAAACTGAAACAAGGGGCCAGTGATTTGGTTTGATTGCTCTCTGTTGAATGGCAGAAAAGTCTTACAAGACTGTATGTAGCAATCATCATTAGATCAAAATCATCCTGTTTGATTGGGTATTTAATGTGAAACTTGCTATTTAAAGCCTGTATCACCATAACATGGATAACAGGCTTATCCAACTTCAAAAACTCAGTAGAATCACGAAAATTAGTTACCAGAAAGTGTATAGAAAAAATAAAACTAGCATAGTTTATTTTTATACATTAAGTTAGTGATTTTCCTTTAGAAAGCTATGAATTAACACTTGCATGAAAGACTGATACTCAGTTGCCCAAACCTTTTTTTTTTTTTTTTTTTTGGGCAAAGTTGCTATCTTGCTTTTCAGAAGTATGACCACTGCATTCAACACAGTTGTAATGTTAACTTACCCTTAGGCTCACTTTGAACAGGGACTTTGAATGGGACCTTTGTCTTCAACACTTAAAATTTTTATTAATCTGTCCATTAATTTTTGTATAAATTTGAATGGGAAGGAAAAAGGTGCCTGAAGATTTCTTGGAAGATGCTTTTTTTTGTTGTTGTTGTAACTTTGATTTCTTCCCTTTCCCTGACCAGGTTCTACTAAAGATAGAAAGTCAAGGCTTTCTGTTAATGTAAATGAAATGTAATTCAAATGTGGGGGGGAAAAATACCATATGAAATGTCTTTCTGAGGAAAGCTTAACTAGTTAATATAGTAATGCAAATCAAATTTAAGCTAGCAGTGCATACCAGCGATGTTATTTATCTGAATGCTTCAGCATTTTTATCCTGTTTTTCACAGATGCCCTAATGTAACAGACAGGAAAAAAAGTTCTTCTTAGCTAACTACTTCTTCTGGATTTATGGCAGGAGCCCGTTGGCACAGATGGAGGAGGAAAGGAGGGAGCACGTAGCCAAAATGAAAAAAATGGAAATGGAAATGGAACAGGTGTTTGAGATGAAAGTCAAAGAAAAAGTTCAGAAACTGAAGGATTCTGAAGCTGAGGTAATCAAAGTCTCTTAAACCCCAATATGCTTGAGGCTGAACAAGTGTAGAGGTGGCTCTCTTTGCCAAGAGTTTTCAACGTAGCCTCTGTCTAGATTGATTCCATAGTTAAATTTTATGTCACAGAATCACAGAATAGTTTGGGTTGGGAACAACCTCAAAGATCATCTCATTCCAACCTGCTGTGGGCAGGGACACCTCCCACCAGACCAGGTTGCTCCAAGCCCCATCCAACCTGGCCTGGAATACTTCCAGGGAGGGGGCAGCCACAACTTCTCTGGGCAACCTGTGCCACTGTCTTGCCACCCTCACAGTCAAGAATTTCTTCCTATTATCTAGTCTAAATCTCCCCTCTTCCAGTTTAAAGCCATTACCCCTTGTCCTATCACTACAAGCCCTTGTAAAAAGTCCCTCTCCAGCTTTCTTGTAGGCCTCTTCAGGTACTGGAAGGTGCTCTAAGGTGTCTGTGGACCCTTCTCTTCTCCAGGCTGAATAGCCCCGACTCTCTCAGCTTGTCCTCATAGAGGAGGTGTTTCAGCCCTTGGATCATCTTTGTGGCCTCCTCTGGACCTGCTCCAATAGTTGTTTAAAGGCAACTCAGTTATTCTTTCCCAGCTTCTTGTCTTTGCTGAAATGGTATAAGCCCAAATTTACGATGTAATTTTAGTGTTCACATGCATTCTCTTTTTATTTGCACAGTCACAATATGTTAAAATACTCCTTTACTGCTTACCCTCTTTCTCAGAGTATTTTGTGCCTGTTTTCTTCCACGTGCTTTAAAAAGTTCTTGAGACTTTTTCATGGTTTTCGGAAGGTAATGTAGTAATGGTAATTTGCTTTGCATGTTAAAAAAGGATTTTAGGAATTTGATACTATGTCTGTAAGAAGTCATCTAAATGAGAATTATTAGACAAAAAGAGTCAGGGATATGTTGTTGTCTGTGTTTTGGTGAATATGCATAAATTTTATGGATTTTTAATTTCTGTCATCTCCAGGTGAAGTCCTCACAGTGAAAACTGTTTGTTTTTTCTAATGCACTAGTAATAGTGCATTTAATTAGTGAATAAATTAATCGACTTGATAATGTTTTTCCGAATAGATCCTTAATATAGCTAATACTATAGGAGGGTATCAATGCTCGGGGTTCTTTTCCCCACACAAAGTCAAAGATGCTGCAAATTTATGCATTCCTGATACTCAAATGCTCTTCAATTTGCATCTTAATCAAATAGCAAAGATTTGGGGTGTTTTCTGTTAATTCTAAAATGAAACTATGGGATTAATACCCCTTATGTTTCTGTTCTTGGCAATACCTTCAACCTTAGAGTTTTCAGGCGAAGGGTTACTTTCTCTGAAGAGAAAGTGTAATACTGTATTTTCTTGCATTAGTATGGTTGCTTGTGTTTGTTACTGGAGCTCCAAAAATTGCTGTTTTCTACATTTACTGACTCACTTCATAACTTTTCCTATAGCTGCAGCGACGCCACGAGCAAATGAAAAAGAATTTGGAGGCACAACACAAAGAATTAGAGGAAAAGCGTCGCCAATTTGAGGACGAGAAAGCAAACTGGGAAGCTCAGCAACGTATTTTGGAACAACAGAATTCTTCCAGGTAAAGTCTTGCCCTGCAGTTTGCAGTAAACATTCTGTAGCTTTCCCCTTGACTTTCAGATATAAGTGCTGCATACATAATAAATTTTCATACATTGTATTGCAACCACTAAGGCTTTAAAAGATGCATATTTTGAAGGATAGATGTAATAAGTGATTTATTTTTTTAATCAAAAAACGTATTCATTATTTAACACACTTCTTTTTCAATATCGTTTCAGAACCTTGGAAAAGAATAAGAAGAAAGGGAAGATATTTTAAATGCATCATTTTGACCACCAGTTCTGTATTAGTTGCCAGTATGCCAGCCTGGACATCAGTGTTTGTTGGATCCGTTTGACCAATTTTGCACCAGTTGTATCCATAGTTATGGATTTAACAGCATGACAAATTTTTGTTAATTTTAATGGAGAATGAGATGCCTTGAATTGTCTAGGGTGTTGTGTACTTGGAAAAATAACAGCTCTAAGTACCCTTTTTTCCTTTTTTTTTTTTTTTTTTCTTTTTTTTTAACAGGTGTCATTTTAATGCAAAAGAAAAACATTTTACTGTTGTACAATCATGTTCTGGTGGTTTGACGGTTTACAGGATATTAAAAAATGCAAGGACTCAAGACGGTTTTTAGTGAGGATAAATTGCCATAATATGATGCAAACAATGCTTCTATTATTATTATAATACAAGAATTCCATTCAGTGCAGCATATACAATAATGTAATTTAGTCTAACACAGTTGACCCTATTTTTGACACTTCCATTGTTTAAAAGTACACATGGAAAAACAAAAGTTGTAGGCTTACAGTGCACCTAAGCTTTTTATAACAACCCTTTTATGTTTTGGATTCTTTAAATATATGCTATTCTCATTTAGTAACTTCTTTAGCCAGAAGGATCTCATTACTGCTTCATTTTTTTTTTTTGTAATAACATTTAATTTAGATATTTTTCCATGTATTGGCCCTCCTAAATAGAATATAGCTTCTTTCATATGGTAGGAACCAGTGAGTAAAACTTTCCTTTAACTCCCTTTTTACATTTTATGGTAAGTAGCAGGAAAACGCATTTATAGGTCATTTCTAGGCAAAATTGTGGAGTTAACTACCAACCTGTTTCTACCTGTGTGCAGTCTTTCTTTATTTTACTAGAAATGGGAATATGGCCTCAAGAAAAACATCACCATTTCGCATTTAGCTGTATTCATATACTGCATTTCTGTATTTTTGTTTGTATTGTAAAAAGTCACATAATAAACAATGTTGTGATGTAACACGCTGCCGTGTCAGAAACTTTAAAGGAGTTCAGCAGCTGAGTAATTCTCTGGGAAATGTTTGAGCTGTCTCACTTCCAGCTGGATTCGATTGACCCGTGTCTTTTAAGGTATAGAAAATTCCTGTGGATTGTGGAGTTGTTAGAAAAACCCAGTTTCAGCGGCTGTGCTCTGAATTAGGAAAACAACGGTCTGACTTGCCCAGAGGAGGGCACCACGTGTCCACACATGCTGTGCTGTGTCCCACTGGCCCTGCTGGCACTCTCTTTCTGTTCATTTTTATTTTACATGAGTTATAATTACCAGAAATATTTATTCAGCTAGCTTCCCAAAGAAATGAAGATGTTTTCAGTAGTCTATATAAATACCTCTTCATAACTAATTTCAAATACGCTGCCTATCTCTTTTCAGAGCAGACACTGCTTATCAGTAAGTGGACATAGTTTTCCCTTTCAAACAGAATTGCAAAATCTGATTGTTTAATGCATCATGGAGGATGTACGCTTTCTGCATTTGCCCCTCACCCCCCTCAGGTTTCAGTTTAATTCGATAAATTGAATAATGTAATGGACAAGCAAGAATTACCATCTAGGACAGAAGCTGTGGGTTCTGAATTGCTTGTAGGACTCATCTAAACTACAGATACATACTGTCCATGGATATGTAGTGCTTCAGTGTTCCCATTTGCTCTGAAAGAGATATTTCATTCATCAGGAAACTACTTCTAATCATCCTTGTCTTTCTCCCCATTCCTATTCTCTGTCCTCCCACACACACACTTGGGATAATCAGAAACTACTATAAGCTCATTAGATCTTTTCTATGAGGGCACGTAGATATTCTATAGCATACCATTTGCATTTGAATGTAAATTTAGAGCATATAAAAATCAAGTGTTCCGAGTTCTCTTCTGAAGTGGAGCATTGTCTGTTTGGGAAGACTTTTGTCACCTCTTAACTTGTTTCTTAAATGCTTTGGCTTTTTGTGGTAAGTTTGGGCTGCACCAGGGGGGTACGAGTTTGCCAAAAATTAGAATTCTTTTTCAGGTTTTCTGCACTCTCTAGTTATGGAGTCTTTTTAATTTAAAATAATAATAATCAAATTAAGAGTAGGAGGTGTGAACCTGTGCAGCTTGCAATATAGCAGCTGTGTAGCCAGTGAAGAGTGTAAGCTAAAGGGGTACTATGATATAGCCCAGGGTTTTATTTTCTCCCACTGAATAAAATATAATTTAAGTGTGTGATTTCTGTAAAGTCAAAACTCATTTTGCTGGCTAGTGAACAGGTACTTAAATTTCCCTGTATTTGTGTCACAACTCCAGGTATGTGCAGCAGAGGTTCTGTGGTGTGTCTGGTACTTGGAACTAGACTTGTCCCGTGTTTCCCTTGTGGGATGCTGTGAAACATTACCTGCTCTATGGAGGCACAAACCAAGAGGCATTAAAGAACAGTTCTGTACATCTGCTGCATGTGTCTGTAGCAGTAGTCGTTGGAGTAATACAGTCTGGTCTTCAGGCAGTCATAAGCTGGGGATTTTGCTGCTCTGTTTTAGGATGAAGATCTCGATTCAGCTTAGAGTGTGTTCTGTTAAAGAGGGCGTGAGGAAAGGAAAATAAACCTGGTCCTGTCGAGCATGGCACTGCAAACAGCCCTGCTGAATGTGCAGCTGCACTAGCCCATACATCTATGTGTGGGTATATTTTACACACACATGTATATTTTTCTATATGAAAAAAGTGAATGAAGACTGCGAACTTAGGCATTCCTTCTGATATAAAGCATGTCCTCATATCCACTTGTTGGACCTCCTGAGTTCAGGTGACCTTGTGTCACCAGACTACTCCTTGTGGTCAGGCTGCTTAAGCCATACCAAAACCATCCCTCAATTTGGCACGCCGGGGAGTGAGGCAATCTACATTTCCCCTTCATAACTTCCAGAGTAAGCATAAAGAAGAGTTTCTTAATTGTTTGAAGACTGGTTTTGTCTTCATTGATTCAAGAAACCCCTCGGTCCAATTTAAGTATGAATGGCTTAAAATATTAATGCTTTTAAAGGTTTCAAGACAAATCAATGTGGAAATGGAGAACTGGGCTGGATTGCCAGTTCATGCTTTGGAAAGAAGCAGAGTGCAGCTGAACTTGTGGAGCAAACCAGGATATTAAGGGTTCATCTTCCTATCTGTGCAGCACTGTCTTTGGGTGGCAAGCCTGCCCGAGGTAAGGATGTGTTTTTCCCTGAGAGCTGGTTCCTGAGGTTGCTTTTGCATACAGTTCTTGGGTTTCCTGCCAGCTTAACCTTAATGTTTACAAGCCTCTCTCAATGCAGTTTATTTTTCTCTGCTGCCAACACTTCTGTTCCCTGACCTTACACTGTTTAAGGCTCAGCAAAGGCAATTACTCCCTTCTCTGCAACCCATGCCTGCTTCATCCCCCTTTCTGTTGGGTATCCTGTTCTGCCAGGTGCCTGGTGGGCTTGGTGGCAATCCGTCACCATAGCCTGCCCCTGGACACCAGGATCTGCTGTGTTGCTCTTCCTGAAATAGGCTGCCCATGCCAGCTTCTTCAGGAGTGGAGCACATCTGAAGCTCCATACTGCACTGTGGTTTTGCCCACCCCTGCCTTCCCGTTCCCACTTGTGGTCACTCGGATATACAGCTGTGAGGTTGTGGAGTTTGATCCGTTCCTCAGGTACCCACAGCTGCCTGGGGCATCTCCAAGTGAGCAGGAGGGAATGCAGGAGGGCATCTGCCACTATGGGTGGGACCTGCCAACGGGCTGAGGAAACTGGGGGTGTTCAGTCTGGAGAAGAGGAGGCTGAGGGGAGACCTCATTGCTCTCCACAGCTCCCTGAAAGGAGGGGGTAGCGAGGCAGGGGTCGGTCTCTTCCAGGCAACAGTGATAGGATGAGGGGTAATGGCCTCAAGTTGTGCCAGGCGAGGTTTAGATTGGATATTAGGAAAAATTTCTTCACTGAAAGGGTTGTCAAGCACTGGCCCAGGCTGCCCAGGGCAGTGGTGGAGTCCCCATCCCTGGAGGGATTTCAGAGCTGTGTAGATGTGGTGCTGAGGGACATGGGGTAGTGGTGACTTGGCAGTGCTGGGTTAATGGTTGGACTTGGTGATCTTAGAGGTCTCTTCCAACCAAGGCTGTTCTGTGATTCTACGACTGGGATGCTGGGGCAGTGCTGCTGCAGAGGCTGCAGGTGCAAATAATCCGTGTGCTGTATCCTGTTTTCTTCTAATGAGCTTTTAAAAGTGGATGACTGAGGGAATAGATTTTTGAGCAATATAATGAGAAGAAACTGCTGACCAACATTTATCCATTCCCCTCGTGATCGGGAATGCAGCTCTGGTTCTCTTTCTGTAATGCATCACCTCTGTGCTGTCATCTGGAGAGCTCTGCCACGCAGCCAAAGCACACGCTTTGTGCAGCCAGAGCAGTGTTTTGATGGAGGTGATCATCTTTCAGCTTGCCCTGGGACAGCTAGACCACATAAATCAAGATAGAACTTGTGGTTTTGCTTTGCTGAAAGAATATTATTCCTCTGATTCCCCCTCCCTTAGTCTGCTAGCAATTATCGTCACAGAAGCCAGTGAAAGGACATGGGAAAAGCAGTCACGTCGCAATGACCAGGGCAGATTTCTGTAGTTTATCGAGATTACTCGGAAGCAAGAGGAATCCCTTCTCTGCTCTCAAGAGCTTCTTAGTTAGATACCTTGAAAATCACTTGCTTCTCTCCTTTGGGAAGCCCCTTCTGCCTTGAATTTGCTTTTGGGTGCCCAAGGTTTGGCCACCCAGGTTCCCCATCGTCCCCCAGATTTGCACCTTGTATTAGGAGGCACCAGGGAAGAAGTGGCAGCTGAGTACCCACGTGGGCTCCTCTGAAGGCTTTGTGGGTGATGTTTGCTTGCTGTGGCAGCCCACTTGATTTGCAGACCTGATTACAGTGAAGAAACTGGAGAGAAGGGAGTGTTCTGTGGCCGGCTGTGTTTGCCAGCAGTACGGTGGAAGAGGAGTTGCTGACAGCTGAGTTGTAAGTGCAAAAAAACAGCTGTTGGTCTCTGGAACATGAAGTGCTACCCCCTTCTATCCTCCCCACCACTGCCCCCCAGGCTTATGAGGTTACAAATCAGTTCGAACCCCAGAAATGAGCCAAAGCCCAGGAAAACTCATGCCTGCCCATGTTTGAGCAGCAGGTGGCAACATCCTCTGCCTTATGAAATTCGACACACGGATTAGCGAAGGGTTTATTTTTCCTTCTCTGGGAGCAGAAGAAACTTCAGATGCTGTTTGCAGCCTCTGCACCTTCCCAGTGCCTCCAGTAACATCTTGTAGGGAAGTACCCTGAATTTAGAGCTACGGTTCCTGTTTAGAGCTGGTGTTTTTTTCCCAGTGTCTCAATGAGGACAGCCTGAAGCGAGCTGGTGGTGTGTGAGGGTGTGCAGGAATACCTCCACATGTGCTGACAAACACTTTCCCTACATGGTGGCTTTAGCAGGTTTGGGAAAGATGCAGGAAAAGAGCTTTCCCTGAACACAAGGATGTGCACGAGTCTGTGTTTTAATGATTTCTCGAACGGGCAATTTAGAAAAAATCTCCACGTTCCCATTCCCAGCATTTCCCTGCAGGGCAGCTTGGTGACAGCTCACCTCCAGGACCTTCCTGCTCTTCATCCTGCCCTTGTTTACCCAGGCTCCTGCTTTCCTCCCCCAGGACCATGCCCTGCTCTCCTAGCCCTGGCTTCTCCTCCTCCTGCAGCGACTGTGGGAAGACCCCATGGGGCTGCCCATGGCCTCCTGCCCTTCTCATCCCCCCCATCTCCTCCTGCCATTCCCCTCTCCTCTCCCCATCATGCTAGCAAAAGCTCCCTGCACTGAGGTTTTTGTCTCTCTGGTGAGCAAGGGGATAACAAGGCAAAGCTTTACTGCTGTCCTTGGGGCCATGAACTCGTAGCTAGTCCACAGCTGATAACTCGGGTGACTTTTACCCTCAGCATCTGGAACAGCTGCTGTAAACAGCCACTTTGCTGTTTGTGTG
Organism: Podargus strigoides; assembly: GCA_028020825.1. Lineage (NCBI taxonomy): Eukaryota > Metazoa > Chordata > Aves > Caprimulgiformes > Podargidae > Podargus > Podargus strigoides. Next base: position 7,857,373 of record CM051623.1, on the reverse strand, counting down.
CCTCATCCTCTGCATTGCTCAGCCTCAGGCTGATGGGATGGAGAAGGATGTTTGGGACTGATCCCAAAAGGAAGAAAGCTAAAGCTAATTTTTAAATGGGAGCTACTTGAAGAAGCCTAAAATTATGGCACTCCTGGCACAAGGGGATACAGACAAAGGGCCCAGGGTCCACAGAGAGTGGTTTAGGGGTATGATTTCTGATTAATCAAAGAGAACACCAGTTAAATTCTTCTGTGTGCTGCCTTCACCTTACATCTGTTGTTCTGAGACGTACCAAGTCTCTACTGTCTGGCTCTTCCATGTCTCTAGCTAGCAAAAGCAAAATGATCATGGGTATGACGCATGGTGATGTCCAAAAATGCAGTGATTTTAAACAAACAAACAAACAAACCCCCCCAAAAAACCCCCAACCATATCCCCTTCTGACTGTAGTGCAATTCTGTCTGATACTTCCAGGTTTCAAGTCTGTGAGTAGCTACTTATGGTGAAGAAGATGAGCTGCTGCATAGAATGGTGAAAAAATCTCCATAGTGAAGTTTAGCTCTAAAAAAAACAGTGAGAAATATTCTGTAAAAAATATATTCTGCAAAATCATCTGTTTTGGGGCATTAATGGATAATGTTGAGGGCCAGAGGTAAGGTCACATTGTTTTAAACGTAGAGGAACTAAGAAAACAAGGGAGCCAGAATATTAAGTCAGATCACAAGATTTTGGTACAGCAGAAGTTCATCTCTGTAGCTGTGCAGACAGTAAATGCTAGCCCAGAAATTCCTGGAAATTGTGGAAGAGACAAACAGGACACTGATTTAAAATATACTAAAATATTTGTGCCTATAAAGACAGATGGTCAAGAGTAGAGGCCAGAAAGCCCCAAGGATTTCATTTGATCCGTCTGAGGAGGCCAGTTTATTAAGTCACAGGGTGATTATAAGTAGTGGAGTTCGTCACAGGCATCGGCAATAGGCACGCTTCCACTTTCTATTTCATCTTTTGCTCTTGTCGTGGTTGTAGTTCTGGTATGTGACTCACATTACTCTTTGATCAGTTTTCCATTAAAAACCACGCAGAAAATTTAATTACATTATAAAAGCATCTCACAACCCAGAAACAAGGAGTGTTGGTGCTGCTTGAAGTGCTACTCAAGACCAATGTCCTGTATGGCAGTGCTGGGTTAATGGCTGGACTTCTGATGATCTTAGAGGTCTTTTCCAGCCTGTGTTTCTATGTCTTTCTCCATGTAAGCTTATGGACAGATACTGTCTGTTTATATAGGGGATATAAAGAGCTGGCCCTGGTTTTGCACGGTGAACAGGAATGTGCCTTGGCAGCTGATGTCTCCGCTGGCCACGGCCTCGTCCCATGACTGAGCTGGGTTTCCTGAGCTCCTGAGCAGCTCTCAGCCTTTTCAGCTAATTGCCTCATTACTGGCAGTTTCTCCCGGTTTCCTGGGGGAGGTTTGCTCGCACTGCTGCCATTCCTCCCACGCAGCTGCAATGCCTCGTAGGTGACCGACCCAGCAGCCATCCCTGGGGAGGGCAATGCCCTCCGGGGAGGCTGGGGCCATGGCCAGGAGAAGAGCGTGGGATGGGTCAGTGCAGGCTCCCAGAGCAGTCCCCCAGCCCCGTGGCTGCAGGGAGAGCACAGCTGTTCAGACCCACCCGCATCCACGAGCTGCATCTCGGGGTATTTACATCACAGTGTCTGAGCCGTGTTTGTGCCTAATCCCCACGGAAAGGCGGCTGCGTTGCCAGATGTTACGACTCCACTGACCTCATTTGCGATCTGGGGGCTGGTGCCTGCCATCCCTGCCACAGCTCTTCAGCAAAATACATCATCACCTGCACACCAAGCACTATCCTTCCCACCACGGCCTTGCTGGCGTTTGGCTCTGTCCAAAGGAGAGTCAAGAGGTTGCATCCTCTTCCTCAGATGACCATCACTTTGTCAAAGAAGAGTTTGGGCTTGTTGAAACCCCAGGAGATTCCATGCACCTTGAGCTTATTTTGAAGAAGAAAGCTGATGAGTGATATGGCACCCCCCAAGGAGCAGGTGTGCAGGTGGACCTCCAGACCTGGGGGTCTTATAGATGGCCAGCAGCTGATGAATAAACTATGCAGAAAGCACTACCTGCCTTCTCTGCCTAAATTGCATTTGGGATCAGCTCAAGCTCCAGGTGTCACCATGAATGGGGTGGTGTGTGGGGGCTCAGGGGAAACTGTCACTGACACCAAAGGGGCAGAACTGGGAGTGACTTTTAGGTTGCTCTGGACCTTCAGATGTCTCCTCCGACTCTGAGCTGAACTAATGCAAGGAAATTAAGTCTCTGCCACATGCAAAAGCACCTGTTGAGAGAAAAGTTAAAGGCTCTGCTTCCTCTTAGCTCCTACTCAACTGCAATTTATTTAATTTCAATTTATTTTTAATTTTTAGGAGTGACCTACTGCCTTGGCCAAATCCCAGTCTCAACAATGTCTCTTCTGCCTGTGGGCTGCTATGAGCTGGAAACAGCAGCTGCTCCTCACGCAGGGGAAAAGGTCACTTCTCCCAGCTGAGGTGGCTGAGATACTTATAACAGGGCAGCGGGGAGACAGCACCCCAACCTTGCTCTGCATTTCTTGGCAGCGCTCGCTCGTGTTATCTTAACTACTGTGGGAGGACAGGGGAAGCCAAATAACTTTAAAAATCTCTATCTCCATGCTGTGCAATGTCAGCTTGCTGCTCTCCAGGAACAGCTGCTGTGGGAAGCCATCCATCCCTGGGACTGCTCTCACACCACAGGTGTGAGCCCTGTGGATGGGAAATCACAGGAAGGAATAGTAAATTAGGAACCAGCACCCTTTCCGTTTAATTTTAGCAGCAGCCAGTGATGTTTATGGGAATTTCTTCCTCTTCCATTGTGTTCCTGTTGACTTCCTTCTTAGTGGCACTACAGCTTCAGTCAGTGTGACCTGCAGGCAGATCAGCAGCAATGAACAAGGCTTTGCCTCGCCGTGGGAGGTGTGGGACAGGGGGACCGGTGTGGTCACTGATGTGGGTTGCTTCAGTCTTTTGGGTGCCCATTCTTAGCCTGAAGGGCTTAATCCTCAGTGAGGCTGATCACAGCTTGCCTCAAATCAGATCTTGCTAAGAGTTCAAATTGTCCCCCTGGAACTCTAAATGTCCCCAAACCTCCAGCACCACCTGCCTGCAAGAGGCAGAGAGCCAAAGCTGCAGGAGCTGCTCATGCGCTGGCCCTCAGTCACCAGTGGCAGGTGGCAGCGGGGGATGCTCCATGAGGATGCTCTCTCCAGGCACAAGTGAGAAAGCAATCAATTTTCCAATGTGTTGGGACCGGCTGGGAGGCTGTCACGCTGCTTCAAGCTGTGCATCTTCCTTACCATTTAATGGCACAGTCTGTTTAATCAGCCTGCCTGCACAGCAGTGGGAAAGGGACAGCATTCCCAAGCCTTGTACCTCACCTTGTCCAATCCAAGAGGGGCAGGGGCTCCCCAGCTGCTTTCTAGCTTCAGGCATTCCCTCCCAGCACCTTTCTGAGGTGGTAATTGTGAATTACTGCTGACCTCCATCAGCTGGGACTTAATTCTCAGCAGCTGCCAGTTGTGGGGTCAGGTTATATAGGGACCTGAAGGCCCATTCCCAGGTAATGGGGAGAGCTGGAGGCTGTCTTAGTGCTGTGGGCATGTTTCCAGTCTGCTGTTGTGCTGGAGACCTCGGAAGAGACATTTCAGTATCCAAGAGCAGGGATGGCAGGTAAGTCATGCTGCAGAAAGTGAGGGTGGGAGAGAAAAGGAAGGTTTTAGACCCAAGATGTTGCTTCTCATGTTTATTCCCTATAGACTAAAGCCTAAAATTTTAAATCCTTATGTTCTTGCTTTGTATGCTTCTTTGTGAAAGATTTGGGAGCTAAGCTGTTGTGTTGAAGCTCCTCATACAGCATGTTTTACCTCCTAAATATGCCTGGGGGTTGTTATCCCTGCAATGCAAACCAAACCACAAGCAGATTATGGGGCTTGGTGGTAAAATGAAGAAGCCAGGTCTAAGGGTTTAAATCCCCCTGCCACAGGGCAGCTGGCACACAGCTCCATGCCTGGCCCATGGGGAGCAAAAGGGTTTGTGTGGGCAGCCATGGGGAGGGAGGGAGGAAGGGATGGAGAGTATGATGGGATGCTTTCTGGCTTGCCAGGAAACCATTTTTAAACAGATATAAAGAGTAACAATTTTCTGCCTGTGAAAATAATTGTTCAGCAAACAGCCTTTGGGGATGGATGGGAGGTTTCTTCATGCGCCAGAACCACCCGTAGGAACGCAGCGTGGCTGGAGGAGTGTTTGGAGAGGGCTTGGCAGCGCTCCTGAGCAAGGGGTGTGTGAGAAGCTGCATACCTGGATGCATATTTCTGTGCAGCTGAACTTGGGAAGCCACCAGTCCATCTGCTCTGATGACCTGGCCCAGCAGGTTCATGTGGCTGTGTAAACTCCCGGTGGCTTTCTGTCCTCTGGAGGCTTCTTTCTTTCTTCCTCCCCCAGTAAGCCAGTAAAAGAACAGCTTCCATCTTAATGGTTTGAATGGCAAGGGTGGGTGAAGGGTCCCAGGTGGGATTTTGGGTTGGAAGTCATCTGCACCAGTGCTTTTGTCTGTGCTCCTTGTCTCTCATCTCTGGACAGATTGTATGTGGAAGGCATGGCTGTGCCTTCATGCCATGAGTTACAAAACACCTATGTAAATCACAGGGTATTCTTGCAGTCTTTAGCTCAGAAGACCCTCTCACCTTTGGAGACAAGGAGCTGTCTTGGCATTGGTGGCCGTGACTCCTCCACTGTTGAGGTTATTGTTCACTAGGCTTGTGTACAGCTCCTAGACACTGGTTTTGGGTGAAGGTTTTAGGCTGCTTTCAGAATAGCAACAACTACTGGATGCTTCTGGTATTGTGTCAAGTGGAAAAAACCCCTCTTACCTGTCCTTCAAGGAGATAAAATGGAGCAGTGGTTTGTATTTTATTCAAACATTGCAATGGCAAAGTTCACTGCTGCGGACAAGGGCACCTAAGAGTTGTTTTGGTGGGAGATGCTGGCCATCATGTGGGAAGGTGCTACTGACTGGAGGACCAGGGACTCCAAAAGCCCCTGTGCTGAGGTGAGCCACCTCCTGACCCAGCGGGTGATGAGAGCAGCTGCCCCCAGCCTGTGGAGAGGCTGTGATCAAACATTGCCACACCAGCTGTGCCCAGGGGTCTCTGCTGCAAGTGCAGGGCTCTGGGTGACCTCACATCTCCTCTTAGGAGCAATAATAGCAAAACAAGCCACCCCTCAAAAAAACAGTCTTGTCTGGGCAAGAACTGGAGTCTTTCTTCATCTGGCCTGCTTGCCAAATTCTGGCACTCTCCTGCCTTTCTCACAAGTGAGCTGTACAGACTTGTTATTTGGAAAACACTGGTGTGTTGTAATTTTTTTTTGGCAAGCAGGACAAGTTCTTTACAGTTGTCTGAACTTTGCGTTTGTTTAGGCAATTTACAGCCATGTCCCTCGGAGGGGTCACTTGTCCAAACCAGAATAGCCATCGACCTCTCTGCTCTCCTCTCCACCTGGGTATTGGCTGCCTGTGGGCGATGTGAGATGAGTTTAACTTCACCCTGTTTGCTTAACGAGTCAATGAACCCCATATCTCTCCTGACTTCTGGGGCAACCTTTCAAATGAAGGCCGGTCTCCCTGTGTCCATGCCCCCAGCAAACAGAGAGCCTGGCCCTGCAGACCCAGGGAGGGACAGGTTGCATGGTGACCTGTCCCCAGAGACCCTGTAACAGTTGTTTTTATTCTAAATAAAGCTGCTTTGGAGATGGCAACAGGCAGCGCCGTCGGGTGCTCGCAGGCAGGGCAGACTTGTGACCAGAGCCAGGACCTAAGTGTGTCTCTCCTTGTTCCCAGCCCAAGGCTTATTTGCTCTGAGTCGTGTCACCCTCCTTGTCCCACCCAAAAGCCTGTAAAATCTGGAGGAAACCACTTTTATCCCATTTTCCAGGCCAGAAATAAAAACTCTGCCAAGATGTGGCTTTATCTGAGACTGAGGGCAAGGGACCAGATGAAACACCTGAGAGATGGGAACAGCATTAGCTAGTACAGGAGTGTTCACTATAGATACATAAATACTAAATCATAAATAGAGGTACTAGTGATAGGATGAGGGGTAATGGCCTCAAGTTGTGCCAGGGGAGGTTTAGATTGGATATGAGGAAAAAATTCTTCACTGAAAGGGTTGTCAGGCACTGGCATAGGCTGTCCAGGTGGAGTCCCCATCCCTGGAGGGATCTAAGAGGCATGCAGATGAGGTGCTGAGGGACATGGGGTAGTGGTGATTTGGCAGTGCTGGGTTAATGGTTGGACTTGGTGATCTTAGAGGACTTTTCTAACCAAGACAATTCTGTGATAAATAATTGCCAGTGTTGCTGAGAGCTATTACTGCTCCCTAGAGGTCAGGCAGCTTTAGGAACAGTCAAGCATCCTGCTGTTTTACCTCAAAAAGAGCTGCCTCAGCTCAGCAGCATCTATCAGAGCATGCAGGTAAGACTCCTGTTTGTGGTTTATAACTTGAGGAGCCCTGATGATAAGAACTTCTGGGCTCAAAATAAAAGAGGGAGCCACCTGAGGCTGGAAGGCTGTGCTTGGCGGTGAGCCCTGCAGCTGTGACAATGTGATGCCCCTCACTGGCTGGTGAGAGGTTTGCCAGGCTGGCAGCCCCCCTGCATCCCAGCCCACTGCAGAGCCTCATTTGGGGGTTACACTCTGCACTTGCAAGGTGGAAGACTGGCTGCCCTGAGCATTGCTTGGCTGATTTGCATGCCAAGAGGATGTTGAGCTCCCAAAAAATACCTTCAGCATGTCTCTCAGCAGCCAGTGCAGGGAAATGAAACTTTTCTCAGCCGTGTATGCTTTCACAAGTATAAATATGCACGCACATACAAACGTGCCCCAGCAGCCTGGGCTGCATGACACATGGGGTCAGGCCTCTGGCTTTCTGCTGGGGCAAGCCCACATTTCTGCTTCCCACCATGTCAGGTAGCACTGCTCTGCTGCCTGGCGTGGGGACCCAAAGCCTGCAGGGCAGGGAACGAGCAGACCCAAAGCCCATACAGCCCTCCCAGCTGATGGACACTGCTCCTTTTCAGCTCCTTTTGGGTTCACGAAGCAGCATGCTGGCAGCATCTCTGCAGGTGCCTCTCTGAGTGGCTGTGTGCTGTCTGCAGGGTTATGCCCCGTGTGTTTTTAGGTTTCCCACGTGCAGAGGCACGACTTCGTTATGGATGTGCTACATCATGGCAGAAGCTGCACGGGCCCTTTTGCTCTCTGGAAGTGCCTTGAGGTGCCTGTGATGGGCAAAGGGGGACTTAGGAGGTGTTGCTGGCTCTTGTGGCACTGGGGAGTGCACAGAGCTTCCCATGCTGCTGGCGACAGGCTCAGAGCCTCCAGCGTGACTCGGGGCTGTGGAAAGAGCCCAAACCACTGCCTGGGTGAGAGCTCAGACTGCGCTGCAACTTGCTGGGGCAAGAAGGAAACAACGTGAACACTTACCTCATTAAAACCCCCAGAAAAAGTCCCGGATTTTTTTTTCTTTTTCCTAGCTAAACTGAAACCCCAGCCTGGCACGCTGCCCGGCGATGTGTTTGCACGTGGGCAGTGCTGCCAGCCTTCCTGCAGTCTCTGTACCACAGACACATACCTGCAGCACCTCGCTCCAGACCTCCCACGTGCCACAAATAGGAGCCCTTGGCTTTGCCAAAAAAATGTCCTTTGCCTCCTTTACCATTTTGAGGTCCAATCTGAGGTTTTCCCTTTATTTTCCCCTCTTTCCCCCATCCCAAGTCCCACAGAGCCCTTCTCCTGGGTCTCCCTGCCTTGGCTTTTCCTGGACAAATCTTGTTTACTCCTTTCACTCCCATTTCTTGGCTCTTTTACATCATGCCCTGGATCATTCTAGTCAAAACCCAGTTTGGGGGCTCCTAGAAACCCTTCTAGGGAAAAAAGAGAGGGAGTCAGGGTCCATCTGTCCACCTCTGGCCTCCTGGAGAGGGGAAACTCGCATGATTTAAAGAGGAAAAAAAAAAAAATCATCTCTGTGTGCCCACAGCAGTGGCTGCAAGAGCCAGCCCATGCTGTCCTCCAGAACCAAAGCACCCAGGTGTTGGGGCATGTCCCCCATCAGTGGCTGAGGCAGGGAACATGGAGGTGGTTGCTCAGGCCATCATTGGGACCCCAGGGCTCACAGGGAACATGCTTCCTACCTCATACATACCCCTGCTTGAGGTCCCCTGTAGTGAACAGAGAACTGACACTCCTGCAGTAACCTGGGAGGTTGTTGCCCTTGGCCTGAAGCAGAGCCAGTGGCCAGCTGCAGATGACGAATGAGCTGTTCAGGAGGTAAATGTGCCATTTGGTGACCAGCCAGCGCACAGTTTAGCTTTTATGTGGGGAAAGTCCAGCCCCACAGAAGGTGGTGCATGACTGGCATAACCAAAAGCACGGGGACAGACAGACAGACCCAAAATGCATGGCTGCTGGCTCTGTCTGCAGGAGGGTTTTCTCTGGGTGCAGCTGGCAGAGCTGGATCAGAAGGGGTGAGATACTAGATCTGGAAATGTGATATGGGGGAGCAAAGGCTCTTCTAAGTTGAAAAAAAGCTTTGAGAGAGAAGCCAGATGCCTGTGTCACACAGGGTTTAGCAAGCTTGCGTTTCAGGAGTCCTGTTCTCATCAACCCTGTGCTACCCTGCCTGAGCAATAAATTAGGAACACAGAGTCACAGAACAGCCTTGGTTGGAAAAGACCTCTAAGATCATCAAGTCCAACCATTAACCCAGCACTGCCAAGTCACCACTACCCGATGTCCCTCAGCACCACATCTACACGGCTGTGAAATCCCTCCAGGGATGGGGACTCCCCCACTGCCCTGGGCAGCCTGGGCCAGGGCTTGACAACCCTTTCAGTGAAGAAATTTTTCCTAATATCCAATCTAAACCTCCCCAGGCACAACTTGAGGCCATCACCCCTCGTCCTGTCACTGTTACCTGGGAGAAGAGACCAACCCTCCCCTCCCTACCCCCTCCTTTCAGGCAGTTGTAGAGAGCAATGAGGTCTCCCCTCAGCCTCCTCCAGACTGAACCCCCCAGTTCCCTCAGCCGCTCCCCATCACACTTGTGCTCCAGACCCTTCCCCAGCTCCGCTGCCCTTCTCTGGACATGCTCCAGCAGCTCAGTGTCCTCCTTGTAGTGAGGGGCCCAAAACTGAACACAGTATTTGAGGTGCAGCCTCACCAGAGCTGAGTACAGGGGACAATCACCTCCCTGCTCCTGCTGGTCACACCATTTCTGATACAGGCCAGGATGCTGTTGGCCACCTTGGCCACCTGGGCACACTGCTGGCTCGTGTTCAGCCACTGTCAACCAACACCCCCAGGTCCTTTTCCACCAGGCAGCTTTCCAGCCACTTTTCCCCAAGCCTGTAGCACTGCATGGGGTTGCTGTGACTGAAACATGCCAGCCTCTTGCACAGAAGGCCCACCTATATTATCACTGCTGCTATGATTATCCTCCATAGTTACTAACTGCAGCTGTGGAGCTCAGAGATGCTGCAGAAGAGAGGCAATGTTTCACAGCTGGGGAAGCCACAGCAGGCAGGAAGGCTGATGCTCAAGGGTCACCAAACGCATCTCCTACACCTCCATCCTCTGCTCTGCCTGCTGAGCCCTACTGCTCAAAAGCAACAGCAGCTGTTGCCTGTCATGGCAGCAGGAGAGGGGGGGCAGGGTATTGATGCTGCTTAATTACAGAACTGTCCACGTTTCTTTGCTGGCATTGAAATGTATTCTTCACGTAGCTGTGCTCTCGGCAAAATGGTTGCTGCAGCTATTTTTAATGTGTGTTTTCTCAACTGGTTTTCATTTTTCTGTGCATCTGCCTCTTGCCTGATCTTGCTGTGCAGCCAGGAGCAAGGATGAAGTAAGAAAAAGGAAAATGATTACATTTTCCATTTGGGCAGCCGACTGGAGGCTTTTTCAAAACTTTAAGCGATCCCTGAAACTTTGATCTTTTTGCAGTGTTTATGCTGGGCATTCCCCAAATGGCACCATCTTAAATCACTGCTCTCTTTGGAAAGCAAAGGCCGATCCATGGTGGCTGGCAGCTGGCATGGTAACCAGTGCAAACCTCCCTCCAGAGCCCCAATGGCCCCTCTGCTTCTCCTGCTTTCTTCTTGCTCTTCTCCATCGGCTGCTGCATGGAGGGGTGGAGGTGGGGGATGGCAAAACTCCCTCTATTCTTTTTTTGTGCTTGACAACCCTCTCAGTGAAGAAATTTTTCCTAATATCCAATCTAAACCTCCCCTGGCACGACTTGAGGCCATTCTCATGAGGGATTTTGATTTCTTGGGAGCAAACAGTATATGATATTTCTTCAGCTTGATAGCCCTGATGGGTTTTGTGGCTGACAGAGCCTGACACCTTATATATGTGAGCGAATCTACCTGTCACTCATCCAGTGCAAACATTTCTCAAGCATATGTGTTCCTTGCAGGCTGCCTTGCAGCAGGGGGCATCCCCGGGTCACCTCCGTAGCTGATGGAGAGATGTTCCTCCTGAACATGATTCCTGCTCAAAATCATGCTCTGATCTTTTTTTTTCTCTTCACAAATTATAATCTTTAATAGTAATGACTAAAAATAATCTCTAACAAGAACCATAAAAACATCCTAGTCTCCTCAGCAAACAGATGTTAAGGAAGCTATCTCTTCACCCAGCCTGTATTGCCACTTCAACCTTAATTCAGAGTGAGGGGGAAACCTAGGAAAAAAAAGCTGAGAGACTCCTTAGCATACCCCTAGTCTCTGGTGAGCTCAGAGATGGACTTTTCACCCCTGCTCTGCCTTTTAGGGCTTTTTTGCACTTCCTGTGGGCAGAACACAAGCATGCTAGGGTTGCATTCTTCCCTGGTCTCTTCAGAGCTGCACACAAAGTCTGGTTTGTTCCCTTAAGACAAAAGGACAAAGAAACTAAAGTTCCTCAGCCATGGACCATATACAGCGTCTGGCAAACTCAGCTTTTCCCTTGCTGATATTTCCAGCACTGGGCTTGGGCTGGTTCAGAAGCCAAAGCTTCACTGTAGGCTATGGAGGAGGAGGAGGACTTCAGCAGTTTAACTTCTTTCTCACTGCCTCAGAGGGAAGGGATACAAACTCCTTCTCTGAGTGCTGTGCTGTGCAGAGTTCCCCATATTTGGGGTGTAAGGACAGAACACATTTCTAAACTCAAGAAAAGAGTTTGGAAAACACAAAGTGTTGCTTTGACTCTGGTCCCACCAGAGTCAGGAGTAAAACACTCCCTGACCTTCCTGGAAATGGTGTTAGGCCAATGCCCAGTGATTTTTAAAAATCCCACACCTTTAAAGTAATCTTCTCTGTGAGCATCTCTGATCATCAGAGAAAGTCATTCAAGCCTTTCCAGCCTGAGAATGTGAGCAACATATGGTCCTCACAGCCATGGGAATGCTTGAGGCTGGTGGGCTTATGTGCTCATCTCCATGCAGCGTGGCAAGAGCTCAGCCCTGGGTGCTGTGGGGCTGAACTGGCTCTGCATGGAGTTGCTGCTGAGGCTCTCTGTGTCTGAAACAGCATGGAGAGGCTGCTGTATGGCCAACATCTTCCCAATAAACACCAGGCTGTCATGGCAGTGGGTTGCTCTGTGCTGCTCTTGAACTGCTGCCCACTTTCATATGGGATGGGGATGCTCTGGAGGTGGCCTTCCACACAGCATTTCTATTTCACAATGCAATGTCTCTAGTAGGAAGGAGAAAAGGGGAATCCCTGCCTATTTGACAAGAAAGCTGAGTTACTCTGGGCTCTATTTAATCAGGAATGATTAATGTTCCCCTGCTGCTACAGCTCTTCTGGGGCTATTCCTCCTTGCCTTGATTTCCATTCAGCACATTTTTCATGCACTCTTTGTATATCTGCTATCTGTATCAGAAAAGCACCTCTGCAATAGATAACAAACAGGTGTGTGAAAGAGGGGAGAGGAGAATGATGGAGAGGTGTGAGCAGAGATGTCCTTTCAGCCTGCACCGGGTGGCTGGCTCTGCTGGAGAGGACCGGCTGGCAGGCAGCACTGGGAAGCTGAGGAAAGCCTTCCTGCATGGTGAGCTGTGCCGTAAGCCAGCAGGCTGGGAGGATGGCGAGCATTTTAGCATGTCCCAGTTGACATCTGGTGCAGGGAAAGAGTGGGAGGGGAGGAGGGAAAAAGGCAGCCTGATTTCTCAGTTTGCTGCCAGCTTCTTCACCACCGTGCCAGCTCCTAGTGTTCAGAGTCGTGAGGCAGCCCATCCTTCGCCTGAGACACCATAAAAACATCCTCGTTCCCCAGTGAAAAAAGCAATAGTAAATGCCTGCATCTTTCTGGGATGGGGGAAAGGGCACTTTTTCAAGCAGTGTTCTGCAAGCAGGAGGGCCAGAAACACAGGGGTGATGAGTGAGAGCTGGTGCCCTCCCAGTGTGGCCGTGGGGACCAAGCCCCCGCTGCCTGGACGCTGCCTGTCAGCCGGGGAGGCAGCACAGATTTCAGGCAGTATTTTTTGTGTCGATGTCCTGATCTCCCATGTTTCCTTTGGATTTCTTGGGTTTGGATGGCCCCAACCCAGAAGTGTGACATAGTAAAAGTCCAAAGTCATGTCTAGATGTACTCCAAGCTGGGAGGAGGGGAGAATTGTGACCTCACTCCTGCTCTTGTAACACCAAGTTGTGGGTGGTTTTGTATTAGAATTTCAATTTGCTCTCAATGAAAGCTAAAGAGAAGAGGATTGGGCTTTTCATGTGTTAGGGCCTCCCTACCTTTTAATATTTTATTTCTAAGCAGTAAACACTTTGCTTGGTCAACTCTTCCTGCCTGCTGCCACCTTCTCCTCATGTTTCTAGCACCTGCCAGCTCAGCCAAAATCTGTCAGCAGAAGTCCAAGTGCACTTCCTGACCTGCCAGCCCACCCAAAACATCCTAGCCATCTCAGCTGGCTTTCCTTGACCTTCACCCAGGACTTACCAGAGCAGATAAATCTCTTTCCGTCAATGACGGCATCTGTATCTGTATGGGACACCTGTGTGAGCCTTAAAATTATTAGCAAAAAACACCTGAAAATGTGTTGGTCACTGGGAGAAGAGGGTTTCCATGGTAACCCCAGAAACAGTATGACACTTCTCCTTTGGAAAAGGCATCTGTGGTCAAATTTGTGCCCTCAGTGAAGGGTTGTCAAGTGTCTGTCATCGTCCTTTCCCACCCTCTGCCAGCAGGGACAAGCCAAGAGGCTGTCAACCCTATGTGCAATCTGCGTCCCTCCTGCACCTGACAATCTGCCAGTGTTAGAGCTGTTGCTCTATGGGTTTTGCTCCTCTTCCCCTCCTTCAACAGGTGCTGTGTTTTAGCAGATGAGTCTTTAAGTTACAGACCACCTTTGTATACAGAACTGAGTGGCAGACAATATCACAGATCTCTTATCGAGATATTCATACCACTGGAGTATAAGGCAGCTTTTGAGAGGAGAGACACCAAGGATATCTCCATGACAAACCTATTTTGTAATGGGTTTGCAGCTGCCTGTAAGAAAATCAGTGGCAGCCTTATGTTCCCCATTGTTTTCTGGGCTGAAGTACTGAGAGTGAGATTTGGTTCAAGGGACCACGGTGTTTATAGTTGTTGGCTACATATTGAAAAACAAGCCTTGGTCACTAATTAACCAGAGAGAAGCAAACAATACAGAAGATCGTTCATTCAAGAGGCAGTTTATGCTCACCAAGTTGAAACAAATGCCTTTATTTCATTTTGTGAAGTAATTTTCTAAGCAATTAGTTTCATCCTTAGCCCTTGTAGTCATGATATGTTGACAAACATTTTCCTACAGCTCAGGTAATGGCAAATGAGTTTTCCATAAAAGCACAGTGGGCTTTCTGGGAATCTTGTTTTCTGAAGAGATGACAGTTGAGTGAAACATGCTTCCCCAAACCCTTTTTACAGTTTTAGCTTGGTTGGATACTGTCACTGGAGACAATAGATTTGCTGATCAGAGTTTTAAGAATCCCTGCAGACACATGAGCTTTTGTGAGATAATGAGTAATTCAGTTTGGTGTGCTTGCACCCACCAGAGATACCTATTGCTGTTCTTGTCAGAGCTTTGGGATGTGGGAAAAAATTGGGGGTTTGTTAATTTGCGTGTGACTTGTGCACTGAATAAGGTCTTGGAGTGCTGAAGCACCTGAGTGTGTTCATTGACCCATGTCTTGTTAGGCAAAACTATGTAAGGTTGTGTTTAATGTCATGGTGGGCTCCAAGAAACACTTATTTCTAAGAAATCTGATCAGGGAGCTTTGGAAAGCCAGAGTCTGTCTGCAGGGAGGCCACCACACTGTGAGGCCTTGACAGGCATTGAGGAACATGCAGTTGTCTTGGTTTCAGTGTAACCACAGGCATCCTTGAAGGTATGTGTGTGCTTAAACGCTGTGTTGGATCAGGGCTGTGCTGCATCTTTCCCAGAAGCAAGAACCTTATTGCTGAAGACCTGCTGCAGTAGCTTTACAGGGAAGATTCTTACACTGTGCAGTGTGTGTTGTAGGCAGCTTGTAGGTATGGCAAGTAAAATGTTAGTTCTTGCAGGCCAGACACCAGTGTCACCTAAGGGATAGTGGCCTTGTCATGGGAAGTCTGTTGAATATCAACAGTATAACAGCAGAGGCTTCTTGTAGGTCATACATATCTGTCTTTTAAGAAGATTAAATCTGGGCAACTTTTGATGGAGGAAAGCAGAAGAGAAAGGGTTGGATTGAGCACTAATAGCATTTCACTATGTACATTTTAATTTAATTGATTCTGGGAAGCTAGCAGTGTTTTACTGTTGCCCAGAGGCTGGCAAACACCGTGCTTCTGCCTGAGGGATTTGCAAGATTCCTGTCTTTTTTTTTAACGGAGAAAAATTAACAAATTAGACAGTCCCTAGCATTTTCTTAAGTTGGTACTGATATGAATAGCAGTCAAAGGCAAAGGTCTTGGTCTCTTCCTGACATTTGTGGTGATGAGACACCAAAGGAACGGACCAGCCCCGTGTCAGAGCTGCAGAGGCACAGGCAGGCAGGTACTGGTGGCTGCTGGGAACCCACCAGGATGGGTTTAACCCGATGGCACGGCAAGGGGTGGTAACAGGGGCAGCGAGGCTTGGGCTCCTCGCTGAAAGCCCCCTCCTGCACTGCTCAGCTCTGGCTGTGCATCCCCCAGGCTCAGCCCCAGCCTCAGCTTCAGTCCCACCGACTGCAACCATTGTGACGCCCGTCCCCACGTTCCCCCACGCCCAGCGAACCGAAAACAGGCGATGACTCCATAAGGGCAGGAGAAATCTATTCTGGGGAAGCGGGTCAGATTTATGACTGTGAGTGCACTGGTTCTCGGCATGTGTCTGCCACGACAAAGGCCGCGGATGGGCTGACATTTCAGCGCATCCTGTTTACACTGCAGCCCAGACAGTGGGAGAAGTATTTTTAAACAAAAAATGCAGATTTCATTGTAATCAGCCTGTGTTAAGGAAACAAACATTTTTGGCAGAACGCAAAACCAAACGTTTGCTCAAGATTTAGGATTCTTTTCCTTTAAAAGCTATCTGCAAAACACAAACTCTGACTTTTTCCCTCCTCTTGCACTGATTTCCTCATTGTGGTCCTGTGATACATCCGATGGAGAAATGTTTGTCATAGGTGACAGTTTCACAGTTTTGCATTTTTTCAGCATGCCAGGAATTTGACTGCTGAGCATTTCTTGTTTTGAAATGTCAGGAGCATCTATCCAAATCGACTGACTGTTGCTTGCACTGCGAGCGACACCTCTATTTTGACAAAGTCTTTATACCAAAAAAAAAGGCTAAAAATGACCCCGCTTGCTAAAAATACTGCGGACAGGAATAGAGAATTCACCGCACTGTTTTGCAGGCTCACGTGTGCTCTGGGCTTTATTATAGGATTAGAGCTGCCAAACTATGCCAAAGGCTGCGGTTGAGTTTCCATTATAAGCCTGCTTTTGGCTTGTCCCCAGAAACATGAAAGGCTTCATAGATGCTGCAAAATCCATAGGTAGGCAGCCTTTAGGATGAAGGTGTGAAAGTATGGGAGCTGCTTTGCTTTCTCTAGCTAAATGTTGAAGCAGGGTGCCTGGAGCAGCTTGGCTGTGGGGAACATCATGACCTGGTGTGTGCCTTCCTGGTGGCCACTTGACCGGTGACCAGCTGCTGCCAGTCCTTGTGTTGGGAAAAAACTTGTCTGAAAATCTGACTTTGTCCTACCAAAGCCTTTTGTCCTACTTTTGTCCTCCTAATGCTTGTGAAGTGGACTAAGAGGCAGGTGGGTCAAAAGACCCTTTTGTAGAAGACACTTAATTGGGAATATATAACATATAGCACAAAAAGCATATAGTGAAAAATCCCTCAGCCCACTGCTGCCTTTTCATGTGACAGAAAGTTGAAGGACTAAAAGTTTCAGGATGGCTTCCAAGTAGAGCTCCCCTCGGGGTACTGTATTGGGCTGACACTGCCTCATCATCATTCCTGCTTTCCCCCCACCTTTTTTTTTTTTTTTAATGTGGTTTTATTCTTCAATGCACAGAATACATTATTTTGCAAGAGTTTATCTATAAAAAGCAACAAGTACGCTGAAGCCTGCCTCAGCTGGGAACAGCTCTGCCACTCCAAGTTCCCAAACTCCGATCGTGCTGGGAAGGGAAGCGGCAATACCTGAGGGGACTAACCCAGATAATTGGAACAGCACGGTCTCTTTTGTTACTAGTAACAGAAAATAGCTGCAGCGGGTCATTACTGTAAAGAGTTGAGCGGGCAGACAGGTGCCATCAGCTCTCCAAGTGCTCAACCTGCCCAGAGAGGCCAGCTCATTACCATCATCTTGGTCAGGCCACATCTGCAGTGCACGAGGGATTCGAAACACCTTGCAGCTGGCAGTGGTAGTAAGGCTAATAAATAGATTGCTTGCTTGTGAAATGATCGTTTGGTCCAAAATAGTCCTTATAAATAGCACTGGGATGGCAGTGGCCATCTGGGGCCTCAGCTATGCAAACCACTTCAAGAATTTCCTTGGGCTTTGCTCTGCTCTGCAGCTGGTGGGGAGCCGTGGCTGCTGCTGGTTTTGCCTTAGGTCAAACGGGTGCTAAAATTGGGGAGTGTTTGCTTGGTGAAATCTATTTCCAGGCAAAACATCTATTTGTTGCTCTGCGTATTTCATAGCATGACTACAAAAGGCACGAAGGAGAATATTGACCCCTTGAGTAACATGGCAGACTCCAGGAGATTTACCACCTTGACAAACTTGGCCTGCTTCGTTTCTTAATGGCATTTCAGAACTAATTAAAACCCTCCCATGCAGATATGCAAGAAGAAAAAAAATATAAAGGAAAGAAAAATCCCCCAAACCCTCCCCCAGAGGTCAAGCAACACCACAAGCTGTGATGAATGCATCCATTAGTCACCTTGGGCATGAGGCTATCCAGAGCAGTGACATTTCCCCAGTAAAAGTCAATAGCAGGTCCTAGGTTTGTAATGCAGGGTGAAATTCGCCTGTCTTTTCCTTTTCCTTCTCTCATTTCTCGTTTAAGGATGTGGCAGTCTGTAGCAGTCCCCATCTCTGTACCAGTGATAGCCTCATGCATGTGGGGTGCAGAGAGCTGCAAGCCCGAGAGCCTAGGGCTGCACCTCCTCACCTCCCTCTCGCCCCGTGGTTCAGAGCAGTCGTGTGTCAGGATGCGATCGCTGGATGTGCTGGTGGGGCGCCACAGCATACGTGACCCAGGAGCCTGGGAAGGAAACTCAGCCAGAAGCCACCTCCACATCACCACCAGTCTGGCCCCATCTGGGGTAGCCCAGACCAATTCTTGGTCACTGTGGCAGGGACACCCAGTCTGGGGGACCAGCCCTCATCTGAAATAAAACCTCTGAACCACTTATAGCACAGGGGTGCCAGCTGCTTTGGTCCATTGACCCATCTCTATTGTGCTGAATTACTTGCCTATTATAGCTGGGATGCAGACCTTCCCACTGCCCTGCTGAGCTATGCCAGTCCTCCCAGAGAGCTGCTGGTAAGGTTTACTGGTATCGATTACTGTCAAGTGCCAGGACTTCATCCTAGAGCACAGCTGGCTCTGGCTGCACTATGCCAGCGAGGGTCTGTCACATTTAAAGCTTGCCAAGTTTTAGTTTTAGGAGCAAAGACTGAAAGTCTGAGGCTCTCCTACATCCTCTGCTTCCCCCTGATGTGACGATGGGGGTGCCTGAAGAGGTTCAGGGGAAACGATGGCCAGAGGGGAAACCAGGCATCCCCACTGCTGTTGGCACAGGAAGGGGGTAAAAACATCCAGTGAGCCATGTGTGAGCAAATCCAGAGCTGTTTCACTGCCCCTGTTCTCTGCACCCATGGTGGCTGCTTTGGGAGAAGTGAAGAAGAGGCACAAACTCTTCTATAGCTGAAGTCAAAGCTGCCTGCCAATAATAGACATGTTCTTTCTCTTTAGTTCACCCACACAGGTTGATCTGTGTTTTCTATTAAAAATCAGGGAAGGCATCTTAAAGTTATAATGATTGCAGGAAAAAAAAACCACCAACAAAACAACCTGTTCCTTATGTTATTTTTGGGTTTGGGTGCTTATTTGGCTCAACCATATTTTTGGCTTGGCGTAGAAATTCTGTGCTTGTCTGGTCTGCTTTGTTGGCCTTTCTGAACATATATGCTTGGTACACAGGGGGGAAAATTAATAGCAAAACGTTAGTTTTCCCCAGGGTTTCTGAAACAGGTGTGAGAGCCTGTGCTTTGACCCAACCAGTGAGAAGCAGGTTAGCTGCTGCAGCAAGCTGGCAGAGGCAATATCTTTATTTTCCCTTTCTTCTGTGGCTGCCACCTCTGCCACAGGTGCAGGGAGCTGCTTTCGGGCACACATCACTGAGGGGTTGCATGGAAAAAGGGGTACAAGAAGTGATACACTGGAGCCTAGGCAGGGATGAAGGGGATGAGAAAAACTGGGCAATGAGATCGGTGAAGTAAGTGAAAAGGAAGGAGACGTGGTTGGGAAGATAAAGAAATGGAGACCTCAGAGCTGCATACCGTGCTTTTAAGAAGAGGCTAATGGGAGTGCCAAGTAAACTGATACATGTAAAGAACTATATATAGACACATCTACAGATGCACACAGATAAATATGTCTCTGAAGAGATTATAAACGATAGGAGTAGAATGTCTCTATATGCACGCACATCATCTAACAACAAATGGCTTCTGAAATCAGTGCCTGTCAGTGCCCATATCAGTACTGATCTATAAATCTGGCACAATGGGTCCATTGTTCTCCAGAGAGCCGCTTACTTCGGCCCTATATAACATCTGCAAAAATGAAGAGACAAAATGTAATGTAGGTAAGTGGAGCAAATTGCATAGAAACTGGGATGAATGATGCCCTGCAGGGGATGCACTGGAGGAAACTTGGCGCTCGCAACTCTCTATCTCTGGACACTTTAACTGCGTGAAACATGTTGTGAGGGAAGGACCTATCTGGGACAGTAGCTGGGCACCTGAGTCCTCCCCACTGAGGTCTGTTGTCTGGCAGCACACCTTGTTCACCTGAGCACCCCCAGGGATTAGAGAAATTAAAATGCATACTCTGCAGGGAGATCCCTGCAGCGGGGGCAAAGCTGTCCCTCACAGGGGGGATGCTCTGTGCTGGAGCAGCCAGCCATTTGTAATCAAAGAACAGCAAATTCAGGGTGATTTGAGTCCTTTACACCCCATCTGGGGAAACTCCCCAGCCAGCACTAAATTATTACTCAGAAATTCAAAGGTTTTTGATTTATTGCATGTGTCACAGTAGGATGTAGGAACTTTGCCAGGGCTCTAAGCAAGCGGGGGGGAAAAAAAAAACAAGCAAGAAAACATAGCTTATACCTCCAAGAGCTTGTCTGGGAGTAAAAACTTACTGGTAAATGCAATGTCACCTGCAGAGAGCCATGAACCCCCAGAGAAGTTTAATTCTGGCATGTGCAGGGTACGATGATATAGGAAACAGAAACATTTTCCGTAAGTTGCACTTTCTGGGCTGTGGAAATGATGTGCCTCAGGGACTTGGATTCTTGATTTTGACCAAATGGTTTCACAGCAGCGGCTGAAGCAGGGACTGGGGCTTGGGGAATGCCCCACACCAGGATCCCTTGCAGAGGGAGAAGCCTGTACTAGGGCACAGGCATCATCTGCAGCAGAGTATGCACTGCGGTTTGAATTAGCTTTGCTTTGTCAGCTTTATTTCTTTATGAATAAACACTCTGACTAAGGACTTTTTGCTGTTACAAACCTGGGTTCTGATTCTATACCTGCTTCTGCAGAGAAGGATCCCAGTGCCTGGCTGATGCCTTTATCTCTTTACCAGCTGAAGGCAGTAGTAAGTCATTGAAATTAGACTGCAAATCACAGGGTAATCATGACCCAGCATCCGCCTGTTTGTCACTGAAATAATACAGAAGTGCTTCAATTAAATATGAAAGCTCCCTGGTCTCTTTATTTCAGTAGCTTAAGACTCTCTTAATATATATGCATATATATTTTTTAATTATTTTTTTTTATTGCCTGTCCAAACCAATCTGTCCCCCCTGATTTTACTCTTTGGCCATGGGTCAGCATTTCCCTTCCAGCTTGAGAAAGGCTGATAAGATGTCAAAAGCTGGGCTGCAGCCAGGTAATCAGGTCACCGAGACAAAATTCAATCAAATGTCTTTTTGGTCAGTGTCACTCTGGCCTGAACAGCCCCTGGAGCCACAGCTTCCTGGCAGCTCTTGTCCTCCTGATAAGCTCAGGACTGATCTGCACACAGTTTTGGTATCTGTTTAACTCTTTATGCATTGCTGCGTGGGTTTTGGTGGTGGGCGCACCTTGCTCTGCCCGTGTGGGTGGCTGGCAGCAGGGACAGTCCCCATCTGGGGCTGCCCCACCCCTGGTGTAGTTCATGGCTCTCATCTGAACTGTCTCATGGGCTATCTAGCCATCCCTTGTGAACTGATGGGGTCTGTACCATTAGGCACCAAGAGGCGACGTAGCTTGACGTTACCTGCGCTTAACATCCAGAAATAAAGTAGCAAAGGGACTGCATGGCTCATGTGGCTCAACAGATTTCAAAGTGATGCTTTCTTCTCCTGTCAATGACTGAGTTTTGATCTCCAGACCGGCCCTGTCAGGAAAATTAGCTTCTACTGCTAGCATCTAACCCAGAGCCAAAGCTGAAAGATGAGACAAGTCAATTTTCTGCTGGGTGCATCTTAATATTTCATTGCCAGCATTGCACAAGCCGTGGTTCCCCTGCATTATAAAATGGTGTAAGAGGGATGCAGGTCCCAGAAACAGCCTTTCTCTAATTTACATCTCAGGAGTATTGTTTGTCAAATACAACTGTAGTAATTGCTTGCTTTCCATTTCTAAAATGTGCTAGCAATAAACTGAAGGTATAATAGGATACATGTATTTGCCAAGCTCTTTCCAAGGTTTTGTATCAGACCCACTGCTGGATTCAATAACTGCAGATGATTTGAATTTTTCACGCAACTTCTTACTTCTTAAAAATGTCTCCTTTCAAAATCAAAACCCCCAAAACAATTTGTGAAAACACTTATGGTGTTTTAAGTTTTCTTCCAAAATTTTTCACGTACTGTGAAATTGGATTTTTTGGTAAGTGGAAAATGTTGTTCTTGTTGGATGAAAACATCTCCAGCATTTCTGGTTAAATGGGTACGTACTGAGCCAGAGCAAAATGGAATTAATTTCTGAACATCCTTCTCCTCTGCTGCATTGGAATAAAATAGGCAGTTGGTATCCGGCGGCTCTGCCCACCACAGCTTGAGCACTGTCCAGGCTGATACTTTCCCAAATGAATTCTCACAGTTCCCAGTAGTGGACAGAGAGAAACCAGGAGTCTGTGATTTAAGAACAGCTTTTCTAAGGCTGGAGGGTCTTTCACTTGCAAAAAAGATGGCTGCTGGGATTCTCAGAAGTCTGGTGCTCTTTCATAACAGGCTGCCAGTCACGGCAGATCTGACCAGCGACCTAAGTGACAGGGAAGGCAGCAAGGGTGTTTGTGCACTGCACCCTCAGGGTCTGTCCTGGGGTGTCTATCCAGCTGTGGGCACGCAGCACAGGTGTTCTCTCCTGTCTTGGTAGCCTTCCATGCTTGGTCACCACCACATGTGCCCCACGAAGGTTGTGTTGCTATGAAAACCTGTGCTTTGAGCCAAACCCATTTCTCCTTTACCTGTTTCCCATCACTGGCAGGTTATATTTTTATAGGTCACACAGGACAGAGTGAAATACGAGCATCCTGCCTGTTGCAGCTCTGGGCTGCTGCTGGAGACGTGTAATTTCTCTCTGGGAAAGGCAAGCAGAGGGGTGGGCTGGAGGAGGGCTGCAAATTTCTCCACCAGAAGCACAACCACTTGGGAGAGAAAATGCAGGGAGAAGAGAAGAAAAAGAGTATAGCAGCACTGCAAAATGTAACAGTCCTGCAGAGACGCTCACTTCTGGTTCAGCCTTCATTTGATGATTGATGTTACCAGAACCTTCCAATGCAATATTCAAGTTTCCTACAGCACTCTGTGTTCATATGCCATGCATTTCTTTATCATCTCTCTTCGCAGATGGGGACATAGAGGCAGTAAAAAGGTGATATGCCTTTGCTGAGGTCACTGAGCAGATGTAGGAATTGGGAACAGAAGATGGTTTCTCTCATACTTTCTCCTTTGAAGCAGGGAAAAGCAATAAATTTTGACCAGGGCCCTCCAGATGGCTTTAGTGGGGCCAACACAGCAGCTCCAGCTCTGTTAGATGCTTCCCAGTTCCCTTGTGCTGCTTTCTGAGACCCTGAAAGAAAGGTAAGAATAGGGACAGTGCCATCAGCACAAAAAGGGTTATTACATGCATCTGGAAAATATAACCTTGGGACAAGTGTTCTGGGGCTTAGCGGTCCCACCCAAGCCTCATGCTGGCCAGGACATGGCATCTCATGCAACACATGGGGCCTCTGGGTGCAAGATGCATGCAGCATACACCAAAATAATTCAATGGACAGATTTGGAGTGAAAAAGTTTAGAGATTTCAGCTTGTTTGCCACGTCACAGCCTTGGTCCATAAACTTACTCTCCTGTAGTTTAGAAAGGTCCCTGCTTCAAGGAGCTAAAAGTTTCTAGGGAGATCATTTTGCTGCCAAAGTTCAGGGAGAAGGAGACTCCTTCAGCACAAATGGGGTAATCTCTGACAGCCATCGTGGACTGTGGTTGAGGAGAAGGATTTGGGTTTGCTAGAGTGGAAAGTGAGCTGTTATGTGGTGAGCAGGCTTAATTAAAAACCAAAAAAAATTTATTATTTTAATACAAAATCTTTGAAGAATTAAAGAAAGGTCCTAATGAAAAACAAAACAAGAAGGAAAATTAAAATGAAATTTTCAATGAACTAATAAACATTGGATAAAGCTGAGAAAGCTTTTCCTTTAAAAAAAGCACAGATGAGTGTGAGGTGGGCAAACATGCCCCAAGGGGAAGGAGCCTGTCCCCCTGCAGCCCTGGGCAGTGTCAGATCCTAACTCTTCTTCCTCCCACTTCATCCCAAGAGAGAGGGAAAGGCACCCCAGTACCGGGGTGGTCTGGGATTCCTTTATGGCCAGCTAAATCATGAAACATGGTTTTTACAACTAGAAAATTACTGTTAAAATTTAGCCAGCTGACCCACTGGACCAAATCTCTTGTGTATGCAGCTACTGCCCTTCAGTTGGGTTGGTTGTTTTTTTTTTTTTTAATTCAAAGCTGACACAGGAATGTTTTGGGTCACCAGTGAAACTATGACGAAAAGAAGAAGAATACGGAGAAATTCTGTTATCAGACTGACCTTTCCTGGCAGAGACTCGGGGTGACTGAGGCTGGAAGGACTGACTTTGTGGCTTTGACCAACTAACCTCAATAGCTTGAAACTAGATTTTTTTGTCACAAATTATGGGAGTAAACCCAAGCGCAGAGAAGCCAGCAGATAATTCCTTGATGGGAAAGCAGCATTCAGACTTCTCGTTAAACGCGGGGATATTTTTGTGTAGTTCATCAAATGTAAGGGAATTTGTAAAATCTAGTTCATGGATGCAGGAAGCAGTACTCAAGATTGAAAACAGAAAACTCAGAGTAGTTTTCTTGCCCTTTGACTCTTGTGACTACAAAAACATGCAAAGGAGAGCAGAGATAGAGTTGAAAATGCACCCAGGTCTGTGGGAGTGGTCCTACAGCATCTGCCCCATAGCATTGACATGAAATGACTGAATTGCTTTCCCTCCTTCTTGTCTGGCTGCAGCAGTTGTACCACAGGACCAATATCTGCCTTAGGAGGTCACTTGATGTGGCTTCACAGAAAATGGACTGCAAAGACATCAGCGGCGTTGGGCTTTCCACCTTTTGGCACATCGCTGAGTCTGGTCCTTGGACATGCAGCAGGGAGACGTGTGGCTGCAAATCTTCACTTGCCCATATCTCTGGGCTGCCTTTGATCCCTTCATGCTGCACTGTGAGGTTAAGGCCTACAGGCTGAACATGAGTGTTAAAATTGGCTGCAATTCCACAATTTGTAGATCGGGTTACCCTTAAACCAGTGTAAGCCGTAAAGAGTTTAAAAAAAAAGGAGAGCATCTGCCAGACTGGACAAAGCCAGCAAAGATTTATAACCCAGTGATTTTTTAACATTTCCCTTTGTTCCTATGTTAAACATTTTCCCTTTCCAGCCACTTTCACTGGGCTAGCAGTGCCAAACGAAAGGAATAGGAGCACTCCAGGGGAATAACCGGCAGTGGTTTGAGTCTCCCTTCTCCTTATGCGTGCTGAGCTTAAGAAGTGGTGACTTTCCATCACAGGCCTCCTGGGTCTTTCAGTCAGGTTTAGAAACTTGTGTAAAGCTCAAATAAGAATGCAGGTCTGGAAGATATAAAGCAAGCTGTGGAAGAACGGGAGTGAGGTGGAAGCTACCCAGCTTTCTATATTTGGAAATCAGAGTATGTGCACTTCCAGCAGCTGTGAGTAATTATATTGTAAGGGAAAAAAAGACCTAATGGGTTGCAGCCTGCCTGTGGCTGCACCACGCTTTGGAGCAGCCGGGGTATGAATCGCGGTGGCTCTGAAATTTCATTCACAACCTGGGGGCCAGCTGGAAATTTGCAGAATGTACCGATAATGTCCAGTGACGTGCTGCCAAAAGTGTCCATCGCCCCCTGATGAGTCGCTGTCGGAAAGTCTCCGCGCGCCTCCGCAGCAGGGACAGTGTTTGCTGCTGCCATGGTTCTGGGCTGAGCCCTTTCTCTCAGCTCCAATTAATGGATTTTAAGACAACTTTAGTGGTGGTGAATTGTATTTTCTTTTTCCCCTCTTGGAAGGCAAGTTTTCAGTTCCCACTGTGACCCGCTGTACCGTAGAAGTTCAGGAGGCAAAGCACTAACAAGGTGTATTTTAGGGGGGATGTCAACCTGGCAGGTTGGGGAGCACTTGGTGGGGCCAGGTCTCCAGTGATCTTGTGACACCTACTGTGCCTGAGATGACTCTGAGCACTGGCATGCCAAAGACCTCTGAGCAACCAAACCCTGGTTACAAAGGAATAGCTCTGGGGTGGAGGGGGAGTAAATTAAAAAATCCCATCGAGCAGATCACCAGCTGCAAAAAAGTCAGTGCTGAAATGTATAACTCTGCATTAAAAATAAAAGAAATCTTTTAAAATGTGATAAATCATATTTGAGTAGGATCCTCACAATGAAAACAATCCATCTGGTTTGCCCAAAAGCTGGAAGCAAACCCACAGCCCCACGCAGCAACACTCTCCACTCCTGCTTACGTGCTCTCACTGTCACTCCCAACCCCATCTCCTGGCTGCTGCCAGCCAAGGATAACACAGGGCTGTGTTTTATTTAGCATGAAGTGAACACTTCTGGCATTGAGGACATTGAAGTGAGCTCAAATGTAGCTTGCCCCTGGGGCTTGCACAGGGGATGCTGTGCCCTCAGCCTCCATCATTAATGCTGCTCGCACTTTTTGGACCGTGCTCTCTGCAGAGAACCACAGCTGACCCAAACGCCGATAGCCGTGGGTCATCCTTCTGCTCAGAGCTTATCATCATCAAAATCTAAGTGATCAGGTGCTGGAGAGAGAGGTACTAACGGATCATCCTGGCCCCAGAGAGCCTAGTCTTGTTCTTTCACATCCTTGCTGAGCTCCCTAAACCACAACCCAGCTCCTACAGGCCTTCACTGCCTGTAGCCGTGGGCAGGTTGGCTTTTTGGACTCCCCGTAGGAGCTGCTGGGCATTGTGCCCACGTAGGAGGAAGGCAGCCTGTGGTCCTGCTCCATCCCCAGGGCTGGACCAGCATTAGGAGCTTGTGGGCCAAGCACCAGGCTATGGGCAGGTGCAGAAGGACACATTCAGCTATTGGAGAACTTTGAGTCATTAGAAAACCTAGTAGGATTTTAAATATAATGAAGCACAAGTATATGGCTTTAAAATTGAAAGGTATGTTTTTATCTAGGAAAAGAGTAAGCCCTGGGGAAATTAACTGGGTGAAAAGGGAGGTATTTAGGACAGCCAGTGCTGGGAGGGGATCTGGAGAGGAGAATTTCCTACCTGCGTAATGAAACTTCATACACTGCCATCCACCCAGGTAGACTCATATTTCAGAGAAGCATTAGAGACCTGCCAGATCTTCCTTTTAACTTCACTTTCTTTCATCAGATATACGAGGCTGTAACAAAATATATTTTGGAGGAAAAGATCTCTGGCATGGCAGAACTGAAGCAAAATGACTTCAATTTTTTATGGACTATGCTTCTAAAAATATAGATGACTAATAGAAATCATAAAATATTCACAAAGTCAGTAATCCACGTTTTCAGATAATGCTGAACTACCTCTAAAGAAATTCTTAAATTGGAATTTAATGGATGTTTTTGAAGAGAACAGGCAGGTTCTTCTCCTCAGGTTCAGTCCTCAGAGGAGGAGCTCTGGGGAACTGCCAAAGCCCATTGTCGTAGCCCTGCTGAAAGCCACCACGCAGTCCTGAGCAGCACAGCATGCTATGGCTATAGAGCATCTTCCGTAACAGGACCTGGTTGCCTACTGGTCCTTACACTCATGCTGTACCACGCTGGTGACTTTGGCAGCATGAGAGCGAATCTCCCGCTATCCAGGAACGTAAAATAGCATTTTTGCTTTCTGCACGAGGGGATAAGAGGGGCTTTGTGCCACCAGAGGCTAGATTGCAGCTTTGGGATAGAGAAGCAGCTCTAAGTCCCTCTCCATCCCTTCACGGACTGTCTGGCCTTGGGGTTAGCATGCGATGAGAAGGGCTGCGTTCCCATGGGGTCCCAAGTGGAGAGATGTGTGTGGCTGGCTTCTCTGAAGCAGAGAGCTTCAGGATTTCAGAGCAGAAAGCACCAACCTGGACCTGGAAAGCCCTGGATTTGGCATCCAGTCCTGTCCCTGACCAGCTGTGTAGCTTTAGGCAAGTGGTTTCGCTTCCCCATAACTCGTTTTTCCACCTGCAGAACCTACCTGACCAAGTTTCACATCCCTTGGTGGGGGTGAAGAACTGCCCAGAAGACACTATGACATGAGAGCGGGTAAGCACACAGCACTGCCCTGACTCAGGACACCGTGGGGAAGCAGGCTGGTCTGGGACTGCAAATGTTTCTAGGGAACAGTCTTGGGAAGACTGATAAAAAAATTAACATAAAAGAAAGGAGCAAGCTGCCTACAATGACAGCATGGTTTCATCACCAAAATCCCAGTACTGAAAGTAGATATTTAGGAGCACAAGGCTTCATAAACTGCTCAAAATGCTTTTTGAAGAGGATTTCAAATCTACCTCGCTTTCAAAATGTGATGTTTTATGGTTTCTATGGTGGTCCACTCATCTAGAATGAGAGTGTGCTCTCACTAGAGGACAGACAATGAACCAGGGATGAAATAAACTTCCCTTTTCCTTCTGAGAGCCCATACCTGTTCTCCACAGGGCACAGGTTGTTAGGGTTTTATTAGACTCTTTCTCTTTCCCCTCTCAGCTTCTAATTTCATAAAATTTTTTATATAGTTTCCTTCACAGGCTGAGTACCATTTCCCCCTGCATTTTCTCCCTGTTTACTTTTACTCTGCACCTAGAAATGCATGAATCTGAGCTGAACTTTCCAATCCATCATCCTTGACTGGATCTTAAATTAGGTCAGGCCAGTTCACCCCTTCCTACAGGATAATCCTGCTGCTCTACAACATTGCTGGATGTACTGCGGATGCTTCAGGCTGCTGTTGAAGGGGATGCATGTTTGCAGGACTGAAAAGGGAACTGAGGACATATTAAATAGAGACAGTCCAAGCATGGGAGAAAGGGCAGCAGTCCTGCTGCTGGGGATGTGTGCTTTAGCTATCCCCTCTCTGGGAAGGATGCCATGTTGGACTTCTCTGCTTTCCTCACAGTAAATCTGGAAACGACATTGCTGTAGCAAACTAGTCAGCTGGATCTTAATGGTTGCCATACTGCTGCATGCCAAGGTCATCCAGAAAGTCACCGGTGACAGATGGGCAAAAGCAGCTCTCCCTGCTTCAAAGGCACAGGCTGCTGCCATTGCAGCTAGTTTCTCTTCCTCACGCTGGACCTCAGTGCTTGTCACCAAGCATGAAGGAAAATCTGCAAGCTAAGTCAACGTTTGCAGTTTCAGAACATGAAGAATAATTTCCATCACCATTGCCAAGGCAGGGCTGAAGGCAAGGAGGTGAACGGCCCCAGCTCCCTCCAGCGAAGGACGGCAGCAGGCGCTTGCCCCTCGTGTTCCTTTGCAAGATAAGCCATTCCCATTTCTGATGTTGGATGTTAACTCCTTCCGGAAATGTGGTGTCAAAGGACAATTGCAGTATGTTACCAAGGTCCAGTGCTTCCCACAAGAAGATACATAGCACTGAGGAGAGCTTAATACTGCACCTGAAGTAAAGCAGCAATAAAACACGTGCTGGCTGGAACAGACCATGATGTTGGATGCAGATGCACAGAGCTGGGGCTGAGGCTGTCTCAGAGGGTCCTGGTAGTTTCTGAATACTCTCTTAAAGAGGCATTTCCATCCCCTTTTGGACATCCCTCCTGGTGGCGCAGCCTGCTTAAACCAGGCTCAGCAGAATCTACCATCCCCCTTTCCTCTTCTGGGTTATGCTTCCCCCGTGCCCTCCTGGTGGGGCTGGTGACACTGCTTGTGAGGACACGGGTTACCCATTCATCACAGAGATGGGAGTTAAAAATAGCCCCCCAGAAAGGCCTCTGGGGGGAGGAAGGCTAATGGAATATTTGGCACTGAGACCAATTATCATAAACTGATTATCGTATTATTCACTCTTGGGAGATGGAGAGGCCTCCCAGTTTTTTTCTTCCCAATTTTTCCTTGTCTTTTCCTCCTCTTCTTCTTTCTCCACCTCTTTGGATTTGGAATGTTTGTGAGAAGTGAGGCAGCTGCCATTTGGCAAACCAGAAAGCCTTGATGGGCCACCAAAATGCATGTCATTCCCATCCCAGAGACATCAGTGAGATCTGATGGAAAGTTTCCCCTTCTTGCGCAGTTCTCAAAACATCCTGGCTTGTCTGACAAGGGCCATGTTGATGAGCAAGATAAACACACAGAAGTTTTGAGAAACTCAAGCAAAGTTCATAGCTTCTTACATGCAGCTAGTCTGGGTGAAATCAGGGCTATTTCCCCCATTTTGGAGCTGATCCGCTGACCCTGCTGCTCTCTGCCTCAGTGCATCACCCTTCGCAGGTTAAATATCAGCTCCTGGCTGTTGTGGTGGGCTCAGGCACATGCAGACGTCACTGGAACTTGCCAAAGGGTAACTTAAGTGACATGGACTTGAACGTCTAGCAGAGGAAGGATGGTGGTTGCCATTTGGTTGAAAAAGTGAGGTTCTGGCACGTCAGCTCCACATCTGATGATGTGTAGGTGGAAGCACACGTGCCAGGAGGAGAAATATAGAACTCTTCCTCATGTAAGGAAAGCTCCTTAAGCTCTGAAGTGCAGTTCTGGGTTAAACAGTAGAAGGATTAATCATTTTAGCTTCAAAATTAAGCTAAGATAGAATTCTAAAGTGGTTTGGTCCATCATATCCTGCCTGAGGAAATCACAACAACCAAGTTTAGACTGAGACTTGGTTTTTAAAAAGGGAGAAGCTGTATTTAAACAACACCCCCTCCCCATCCCTTCTTAGTAGCAGGATAAAGTCTCCTTTCGTCAACCCAAATCTGTCTTTGGATCCACCAGCAAGAGACCCTCTCAGCAAATGAGCCAGGGGACACTCAGAGTTGTATTTAGAGATCATCCAACTTGCCAGTGAAGCTGAGGGGAGAATAAATGACACCCTCTCAAGCAAGAGAACACTGTAAGAGAGAAACAGTTGGTTGTGGA
Organism: Podargus strigoides; assembly: GCA_028020825.1. Taxonomy (NCBI): domain Eukaryota; kingdom Metazoa; phylum Chordata; class Aves; order Caprimulgiformes; family Podargidae; genus Podargus; species Podargus strigoides. The sequence continues at coordinate 7,826,843 of CM051623.1, read as the reverse complement.
TGACAACTGTGTTTTCATAGCTGAGCCAAAGCCTTGGGGTTATGAGAGAGGACGGCTGAGATACAGCAATGAACTGGAAGTGTACAAGAGCTCTGTGCCCTATCCCTCAGAAGCATTGCTGTGGTTGTACCTCTGGTCACATCGAATCCATGAAGATGGCAGGTTACGTTCAACCTAAAACATGGAGCAGCCCAGGTTCATCTGACCCAGTAAGTCCAAGCCCCAAGCAGAAGAAATCTGGTCCCATCCAGAAACTCCAGACTTAAGTGACTACTTTGCACTACCCATTCCTCTGGCAGGAAGACTTGTACACATGGACTCTATGTTTCTGCCTCCTAATTCTATTGCTGTAGTAAAGAACATCAAAAGCTGGTGTATTATAGTTCAAAGCATTTGCTTTGAAGCAGTTTTGAGTCTTCACAGATTTGGGTATTAAAGTATCTTAGTTTTCAGTAATAGGTCACACCGTATTTGCAGACTTTATTAACTTGAATGAAGTAAATCTTATTTAGCTTTCACAATGTACCCACCATGCAAATGCCAACTGATCTGGGTTCAAAAACAATCAAAACCTACAAAAGAGAAAGGAAGATAAGTATTTATAGCTCTGACTGAATGCAGAGCAGCAAGCCCCCTGTACTAGGAGGGAGGAGTGATGCAGAGGCAGGGACAAACAGCCTTGGAGAAAAGAGGGGGAAAAAAAAAAAAAAAAAGAGGAACTTCTTAAGCTATTACTGCCACTGAAGTCTTCTTATCTTGAACTGAGTAGAAGAAACAAATTACAGTGAAATAATTACTGGGATAATGAGGGCAGACAGGCAATTGCAATATTCCCAGAGTTTTTTTTTCCTTCCCTTTCCTGAAAACACTTAAAATAATTGGTAAACAAAATGGGTTATTTATAAATACAGGCAGACTATACAACTCAAACCAGGATTGCTGAGCAGGGAGAATGGAAACAATTGTTTGCCTGGGAGTTGGAGTCGTTTAAAGGAGAAGCTTCCCTTAAGGAAATGGTGCTGTATACCATCGAAGCTAACTTCACAGCTTGCTGTTAAACACCCAGGCTGCTTTAAAAATCTAGTTGGAGATGCGGAATATATCGTTTTAACTCCTAATGAGGTGTTAAGTGGCTCAGTAATTTATTTCCTTCCCAGGGGCTAACTATCATGTCAGAGGGAAAGGGCAGCTACCAGCCATGACATTTCAGTGATCCCCATCAGGACCAGGAGAATTATTATCACCTTATTTACCACAGGGCAATGAGCTCTCCTGGTGTCAGCAGCACTGTAGGATTTTTTTCTCTCTTATTCATGTTATAGCAGCTTCTGTTATTCCTAGCCAGGGCTAAACACCACAGGAAGGATGACTGAAGCCTGAGCCCAGGGAAGCATGTCAGGCAATCTCAGCAAGATGAGGAGCTCCCACTGAAAGCCAATGCTGTGCCAGCTCGTTAGGCATTACGGGGAAAACATCTCCTGATGACATAGGATGCTAGCTACTTGCTGCCTTTTTTAAACATCAGGTTTTCTAACTCAGCACAGGCCTTTGCTAATCACTGTGGTTCTTAAGCCTCAGCTGTCAGCTGCTTTTGAGCATTGCTGCTGAGAGCAAAGCTGGGAAGGGTTAGCATGGAGCAGGCTGAAGTCAGGGGAGGTAAATATTTCGTTTTGTTTTGGTTGTCTTGTGCCTGTGTAGGTGTTGCTTTGCTGAGACACAGTGTAGTATGCTGAGCAGCAGAGTTTGTAGCCTTGTGTGGCCACAGAACTTAATTTCTCTGCCAGAGCTGTCCATTTGGTGACATGAGGTTGAATGTTAATGACTTCCATGATGAGGGTGCTATAAGAAGTCAGTTTGTCTGCAAGGTGGGAAGCACCATGAAAAAGCTATTATTACAGAATACTAATCATCATAGATTCATGGAATAGCCTTGGTTGGAAAAGACCTCTAAGATCATCAATTCAACCATCAACCTGTGAAGCACAGACAAGTTCTTGTTTGCTTGAGGTATTGCTTGGCTCAGTGAGGATGAGCTGTGTGGGCTGCCATGTATGTTCTCCTTTGGTGATAAGGTAAAGGTACTCCATCATGCTGACACCTAATGCCTCGTGGGCTCTGAAGAGTGTGGTTGTATATGATCTTGTTTGTAGGGGGGACTGTAAAGTGGAATGTAGAAACAGAAGCCAGCTGCCTAGGGCAGGAGCTTGTTGAAAGGTGAATATTTAGATCAGAAATATGTCTTCCCCCCCCCCCCCCCTTTTTTTTTTCTTTCTTTCTTCCTCCCTACTGATCATGTCTTCTGCTTGTAAGTGGTTTCTAGAAAATTGCCAGCACGAAACATCGCTGCAGTTCTTGAATCTTACAATGAGGTACCTTTGGTGGTATAGGCTTCAGAGAAGGAAGAAAGTGGCCTCCTGACTTCCTTGGGTTAGGCAGGCTTTCTCCATGCTGTGTTGTTTGGCAGAGCCCTGTTTTTCACCCTCTCCTACAACAAAGTATCTGGCTCGTTGGAGATAACATCACAGTAAAGGCTTGTCATACCTGTTGCTCAGTTATGTCAGTCTGTAAAAACAGCTCCAAGTGAACAAATATAGCTTTGACAGTATGAGTTATAGTCCTCTGTTTTATGACTAATTTCAGTGCCTTGGTGTGATAACTTAGATGCTGCCACAGTTAAGACTATACAATGCCTTGGTAACAGATACGAAACTCGGAGTCATGCCCATCTCAGATCTTTGTCTCTGTGTGCTTCTGAAATGGACTTCACCAAACCTCTTTTCCACCCTGCAGTCTAAGCTACGAGGAGATGTAACATTTTCCCTGCTCTATCATCATGGCTATTTTAAAATGGTTATTCGTTTGTTTTAATCCATCTGTCCCCCAGTTCTCGCTGCCTTTTGCAGCTGCAGTGTAGACCTCTCCTGGGGGACAGTGCCAACAACTGTTGCATGCACTGCTTGGCTCAAAGTACACTGGTGAAAGTCGCAGCTCCTCTAATTCAGTAGGTCATGTTACTGGGATCATACAGCCAGGCAAATAGAGACATCTGAAGAGGCCTTCTTGCAGCAAAAGAAACACAAGTACGCACGCAGGACCATGAAGGCAGTAAAGGCAGTGGGACTATGCACATGCTGCGAGGTGAGAAGCTGCTTGAGTGACGTCCCATCTAAGACAAGCTCTTCCAATTTATTCAGCTGCACTGCACAATCTTGAGTGACTTTATGGATAGTGGCATAGGGAGGGGAGGCTGGTGTATGGAAGGTCCCGTTGTACTGTGCAAAAAAATAACCACTACTGCAGAACTAGACAGAAGTTCTCATTTGGACCATTCTCCCCCCTTGCGCTTTGCATTATGGGTAGATGTGAGCAGCATATGGCATGAACATGCTGAGGACGCTGGCATTCACTTGGTTGCTTGGTTGCTTGTCTACTTAGTCATGGGGTTCCAGAGTGCCAAATTCCAGGGATATATTCCTTTTTTTTTTTTTTTTGTCTCTGCATTATTCACTTGTACTCTGTCATTTATCACACTGTGGGAAACCATTTTTCAGTGACACTGCTCCATTCTGTTGCATGTCGCCTCATCTAAAATTAACCTCCCAAATAAAATAAATATTATCCTATCTGTTGAGCATGAAGTATTGAAGAGAATTTTTAGCTGGAGACTTAGATGCTACAATTTACTCTGACATAGTGAAGAATTAAAAAGGATAATAGGAAGCCCTCACACAGCTAAGCCTTTTGCTTAAGAAGCCTTATGCAATATAGTTTTATCTTGTTCATATATTAATCCAAAAGTCAGGTGGCCAAGATTTCACAGTTCAGAAATAAAAATATCATGAGCAACGATTCAAATGCAAAACGTGCACATGCCAAAAGCTATTACAGTACAGTAATGTTTCGTTTTCATGTCCATACAGAAATTCCATTCTATGGATATTGCCTTGGAAAACTGGGGAGTTGGCAGGACGAAAATATTTGCTTTGACTCATGCAGGATAAATGCAGTGTCTGGATGATGTTTCTCAAAACAAACGGCTCTCCCCATTTTCTCTCTTACCTGGCTTGACTTTACAGGATTGTCTGCATGCAGTATGTGTGATGGAGTAGTTCCAGGGACAAGGGAAAAGCCTGGGACAGATCAGGCTCTGTGATTTCAGGGATTTCATTTTATTCTCTAGTTTTTCAGTTGTGAAAAGAGGTTAATGGCCCTTCCAGGTGTAACAACAATGCTACGAGGAAAGATTTCTGTGATGTTCCTGAGGTGCTTTGGTTAGAAAGACTGGGGGGAGGACCCCAGCAGATGACTTCCAATCCCACATTGGTAGCTTTTCATTTCTCAGACCCCCTCATTTTAAAGTGTGGCAGAGCAAGTACCTCTGAGCGTTTTGTTCTGTGACCTAGGATCATCAGATATTTCCAGGGAAATACCTTCACTTGTATTTTACCAAAGGGTTTCCTCCCTCCATGTCCTATCCTGTCCTGGAAGTACAGGAGACACGTGTAGTAGTTCTGAACCTTGCTGTTAGGAGAAAGGAGAGTGTTTTGTAGCTGTAGCTTGAAGGTATGTTAACCCTTCTGGCCATTTTCCCAGTATGAAAAGGAAGCCCATCATCCCTCACTTTTTTGCCTCAGCCCCCTGGCTGCTGTCCTGCTCACCAGAATCTGCAAGAGATCCTTCTTGGGGCTTTCTCTATGGTGAGAAGACTCATCAAGGCCACACAGTCCTTATGCCTGCTCAGGAAAACATTTCTTCTCAAATCTTCCAGGTAGTTTAGTTTTCATTATTATCCATTACAGTCAAATAATTTCTTAAGCAAAGAGACTGAAGCCCTGCAATCTCTCTAGCAGAGACACTGAGGCATCTCTGTTCATCCAAGGCTTGGGGCCCATTACAGAGGCAGTAGGCTGGGCACAGAATTGAAAAGACAAAGCTCTAAGTGTTTAATGTCTTCATTAAAAATGAATGTATTTTATGAATGTTCTTTTCTACGTGTAATTTCACTTTGCTGTGAAATCCTAAGTTTTCAGCAATGTGATCCTGCTGGAGCAGCATTCCCCAAGCAACACAGAGGCTTCTACTGGACGTTCTAGGACTGCACTGATTTCTTGTGTCTGGCAGCCTGAACTCAGTACAGCTTATATTTTGTAGGAATCCCCACTGAGTTTTGACGAGATGATAATAATAATTTAAGAAAATAATCCACACGAAGAGCCTTGCAGAATATTCCATCTGGCCTCTGTGTAGGAGATAACTAGGACCACAGCCTTCTGTACAGCTGCTGGTTGAGGAAATTGCATGATTAAAAGAACTACAGCATGGGACTCACTCCATTAACAGGGACTGTACCTGTATCCAGCTTCTGAATTTTCTCAGCTGGAAGCACTGGCTACATGTGTAGTCTCTTCTCAGTCTGACAGGTCACTGGTCTCCTGAAGGTGCAAGTTTCTGAGCTACATGGCTCATAAAACAAGGTGCTGAACATGAGCAACAGCTCTCTAGAGTCACTACTCATTGTGCAGGCACAGCACTAGTGCCTACGTCAGCCCCGAGTGCACCTACTCCTCGTGAGAGATTGAAGCTTCTGCTCAGAAGAGTACCAAGGTTAAATGGAGCGTGGATGATAGTCCTGAGACCTCAGAAGAGCATGATCTGTTCTAGCCTCATCACGATTTTCATTATCAAACAGCATTCCAGGGAACAAAAATAATTAGAAGCAGTAGGTAAATTTGATTAGCTTCAACTAGTTTAGAAGGCTGGAGGTGGGGGCGTTTTAAGATTTAACATGTTATTTTTTTGTTTGCAGTATGGCATAGGCAGGAAAAATGGAGATGGTTCTTCAATTGGAATCCAAATCAGGCATTTAAATTTGTGTGCATCTCATCTGTCTCTATTGTGAGTTCTGCTTTAATTTTTTTTTTTCCCCTCAGTCCTTTCCTGACATTTTTAAGCATTAAATGTTAATGTAATTAAATGTTAATTTGACTGCAGCCTCTAACAAACACAGCATGCAATTTTTTTCATACTCAGAAAGCTTCATGGGAGGATGGGAGTTTACTTCTTCTTCATTTTCCTCAAGCTGTGGAAGCTCTCTTTCCAAAAGTGATGCCAGGAACCAGTACATGTGCTCCCAGCCTGTGATGTGCCCATGAAAGTCCAGAAGAGTGTAGCTGTGGAATAAACTGTAGATATTTTAAGACTGAGAACCTGGCCAGAGTGATATAGCATATCATGTGTGTTGATCCTTGGAATATCCTATTAATGCAATTAGTCATAATCTGGTTATTTATTATAGATGCTACCAACTATGATGACTGCAAGCTAGCAAGGACTGTTTTACCCAGTATTGAGCAGAATCTTAATGTGACTTTAGTATTTGATGTCTTTCTTCTGAGGGACGCAGATCCTATTTGCTGTGGGAGATGGAGATCCATTTGTGCTGCTTCTCTTCTGGGCTGTGCTCTCAAACAAAGAAAGGATCCCTTTCCTGGAGAAGAGGTAATTGTCTCTTTCTTTGCTGATGTACTATGTCGTACAATGACTACTTGCACATCATGGCATCTGTGTTTGGTCCTTAAGAGATGTAAGTTAAGGGAAAACGTTCCTGTTGTCAATTAGGGTAATTTTTACAAAGCAGTTGGCTGAAGCTAAACCTTAATATAATTGCTAGGACTTCTAAGCACACACATCCCCGTTGCATAATCATCATAGCAACAAAAAACCCTCAAATTTTTCAGTAAGGAAATGTTCTATTGTTTCAATTGGCTGTAATTAAAGCCTGCTATTTGCATTAGAAAATCAAATTCCGTTTACAAGATGAATAATTCCCTTGAGTTCGCTTTGCTTCCATTGTTCCAAAGTGATCAAACTTCTCCCTGTTTGGAAAAAAAAAAAAGCCAGCCAGTTTTGTTTCTCTTAAAACTAACCCCATATATCATGCAGAGTGACAGCAGAATAAAAGCTCTGTGATGTTGCTGGTAGAAAGCTGCCTTGTTTCTCCTTCCCCAGAGAAGGCATTTCTTGACTGGGGAGTCTCTCTTGCTGGACCGTTTCACCACATCTTTGACTCAGGACTCATGGATTTACTTGTACAGCATTAACAAACCACTATCTTCAGTCCTGCAGAATCAGAAAAAAAATCTTAATTATTTGAGAGCAGATGGATGAGGATTTTTTTGCTTGTTTCTTTCGATCCAGTTTAGATCATGTACCTTCTTAAACAATGAAAAATAACATACAAATGTAAGCCACTTCATCAGTTTAATATGGGATGGTTACCCCCACAGATATGCCAAGACTGGATATGAAACTACCAGTCCTGTACTACCCATTCTCTACTCCCTTCCTCTCCCTCTCATAGCCATGATGTCCGCAGCTCACCACATCCTCCCCCAGCTCCTATTTACCAAGGCAACATGTCCAAGCCCACCATCTTCTACAAAACTGTAGAATAATTGAAGTTGGAAGGAAGATCATCTAATCTCACCACCCAGTCATAGCTGCACAGGACCACATACAGATGAGTTTTAAATATCTCCAAGGATGGTGATTCTTCAGCTTCTCTGGACTCCTGCCCCAGGGCTGCACCACTCTTATGGGGACATGTTGCGGGGGAAAGATTGCTCAGAATTTTCTGCTGAAATTGAATACTTTTAAAGACTTTATTAACATTAAACTAGTTTTATTAGTCTTAATAACTAGCCCATGGTCAGGAGTGACAGATTTTCTCCTCTTGCATCCAGAAATGAGTGCCCCTCTCTTATCTCAGTAATCCTAGCACCAAGTTTGAACCCTAGTGCAGCTTTAACATTCCAAAGGCACAGGGAAGGATCTCTTGGTTGACATCAAGAGCAGAAAACCCACATCGGTGGGCTGGCAGAGCCTTCTCAGCAGAGCTGTGAAGAGGAGATAAAACTAAGGCAACTGGGTGCCAAGAGAAACCCTCATGCCACCTGATGCTTCCTTGCCCAGCTCTTCCTTTGCTGCTGCTCCTCTGCCTCTGCTAGCTCTGAATCATGAACAGCTCTGAAGAGCAGGAGTGGATGCCAAGAGGAAGGAAAGTAGGTGGCACAGAAGGTGGGAAGCAAAGAAAATAGCTTCTTCTGGAGAACTTGCTTCTGGATCTAAAATGCCTTTCAGTGGGCCTGACTATGAGCCTCTTTCAATGCCATCACACAAGACAGAGAGCTGTCAAGTGAAGCCATAGGAGACATAAGACAGCATGGAGAGTGTAAGATATGTCAGCTGTGGGCAGCCCTTGTGCTTTATCCAGAGATTAAAATACGTGAGCATTAAATATCTGACCCTAGAAAGTACAGTGAGGTGAACCCCTTTGCAGCTGGTTCCTTCAACAACATAGGTCAGACAAATATTACAGATTTCTTGAGCCTTTTTTTTAAAAATAAAATTAATCTCAGTATTTTGAACCATTTTGGTTTTTTAACAGTGAGCTTGGAACAATTGTTTGACGTCACAAATGTCTGATACTTTTAGCAAGATGCTCTCTTCTAATCAAGGAAATTTTGTTGGGATATTCCATTTTTCTAATTTTTTATTATATTTTTTTTTGTTTACAGCTTAATTCAACATTTTAAATTGAGATTATAGTTGGTTTTTTATTGAATGTTCCAGTTCTGGAAAGGGAAACTACTTGATACAATCTTTTTGAACATTTTGATTTAAAAATGTGAGTGTTGGCTTGTGTAGTTGTTTGGTTGGAATTTTTTTCTTCTTGTTGTTGTATTTTATTTTTTTTTTAATTTTTTTTTCCCCCTACTTGATTCAAGGTAAGATGGATTCTTGTCTTGCCTTGTGGTTTTCACACATGGTGCCTAGTCTGATTACCTGGGAATCATAGAATAGTTTGGGCTGGAAGGGACCTTAAAGATCATCTAGTTCCAACCCCCCTGCCATGGGCAGGGACACCTCCCACCAGCCCAGGTTGCTCCAAGCCCCATCCAACCTGGCCTTGAACACTTCCAGGGAGGGGGCAGCCACAACTTCCCTGGGCAACCTGGGCCAGTGTCTCACCACCTTCATAGTCAAGAATTTCTTCCTAATATCTAATCTAAATCTGCTCTCGTTCAGTTTAAAACTGTTACCACTTATCGTATTACAAGGGGAAGAATGCCCCTGGCATTGCCAAGGGACTTGTAAACACCTTGGAGAACTCATCTCTGTATATTTACTTTGGTTTATGATCCTGCAGTAAGTTGGTGGAATGTTTCTGCTGGGCAGTGCACCCCACAGTACACTTTGCCAGAGCCCTCTGCCCAGCAAAACCAAATGAAATTCAGAACTTAACAAAGGAGAAAATACAGTGCCTTCCCTGACTTGAGGGATTTCTTCTCTAACAATGTTTCTTTCATCATTTGTTCTCGTGATACAGAGTCATCATTGTGCCTTAAACAATTACCAGCTTAAAGGCAAAGGAAATCTGCAAATTTGTGTCGCCTTATCTAAAAGCAGTGAGGACAAAAGAATACAGACGGAGCAAAACTCCTTCTCCGTTTCTTTTCAATCTACCACAAAGACAGTGAGAACCGTTGAGTGTTTGTCTTTGGCAGAATTAGCCCTTTCAAAACCAGATGGTATCAGGATCAATTGATGTGAACGCAATTTAGTGTCCCTGCCAACTGTTAGCGTGCGTGGCTGCCTATCTCAAACGTACCCTGTGAAGGCCACGTGCAGATACCCTTCCTCATGTTGGACAATCCCCTACTTTCCTGCTAGTCATAATCACGCTAGAGAAAGTCAGATTCAATGAGGTTAGTGCAGATGGCAGATCCTCGTGCACAGCACGCAATGGCAGGCTCAAGCCCAAAGACCTTGCTGAGCTGGGCCAGCAGCCATTAGAAACCTGCAGGTCCCTATTGATAGGATAGATAATCTCTATATTGAAGTTCTCTACAATAAATGGAGACCCACTCCGGGTTCTATTTTAACCTGTCTTTCTAAAACCCTCCTGTCCTATGCTACTAGGAGTAATGCCTGCAAGCAGCAAAATGCAATGGAAAAAGCTGCAGGGAAGCAAAAAAAAAAGTATGAATGATGCCTTGGTTTGTTGAAACTCAGTCTCCCCATCCCTGTGCAGCATGAAGGCTGTAGTATGCCTAACAGCAACTGTTAACTGAGCTTGGGTAACTCATACCTGGCAAATGTAATAGGGGAGAGGGGAACTGTGGCCAGCCTGATGCCTTTGCCAAGGAGTGCTGGATGTCAGGCAGGCCAAGGGAATTGGCATATCCGAAAGAGGTACCTGACACCCCGAGGCCCAAAGCATAAAGGTCACCATGCAGCCAGCCCTGTATTAAGTGTGGAGTGAGTTCACATTCAGTGTGAGATGGCAGTATGGTGTATATATACTGAAGAAGCAGTGTTTGTCTTCCCAGAGGTGTTTGACTGCCACAGCTTGCATGTTCGTGCACGTGAGAAACAGTCAGATTCAGCAACTGGCACCTTTGGGATGGGGCCTTAGTCAGCTTAAGCAAGTCATTCATCCAACCATTTCTCTGAGATTATTGTCCCTGCTGAGCGTCCTGTCTTCCTTCTGTCCTGTCTTGGGAGTCATGCTGGTGAGATACCAGCACCCCCTGACGTCACTTGGTAGGTGGCAGGACAGGGATGCTCAGCACCTTGCAGCAGCAGGAGACAAGAGTGTCTCCTGAGTCATGGGAGGAGCACCCCGTGTCCCATAATTGTCTGCCACTGTGTAGTTTAAAGGCAGATGTGCTCCATGACTAACACGGGAAGCATGTAGCTCGTGTCCTGGCTTGGCAAGAGTATGTGTGTGTGACATGGCTATCTGTGGTATGAAATTGGAATTAATCAACTGCATGTTTTGGGACACTTGTGAGAAGGACTAAAACCTGATTTCAGGATATATAGTGAGATTGTTTCTGAAGCAGGAGGTGCTGGGAGCCATTCCTGAACCACAGCAAAGTCTGAGAATCCATCACAGGAAAAACAGAAGTCCCACAATATTCAGAACAATGTTTGCATAGAAATTACAGCCAACTAATATCTGCCAGGTTGTTTTCATGCTGAGTCATGCTAACAAATACACCAGGTGAATAGGAACGAATGTCCCACAGAGCGTGGGGACCTTGTGCTGCTGATGTAACATGAAAGCTTGCGTAACATGGTGACAGCTATTTTTCCTCATAGCTCTTCTAACTTTGGAAAAGTCTCTCCAAAGGAAATGATGCTTCGCTAGAACAAGGTTTGGAGCTGTGGACGTGACCTCAGCCATAACGTCACCTACAGTTAAAAGAACACTCAGACATCTTATGTAATTTAAGCACTTATTTAGGAAGCAAACTCCTCACCCCAGTCTGCGCAAGCTTTATACCTGTCCAGCAGTGCTTCATAGTCCCTGTGATTCCAATTAGGCCATTTAGCAGAGTATATATTATTTGGCATAAGCAAGGAGTAGGATTTAGGCTTAAAACAGGAAGCACTTCAGGGCTGCGGGGTTTGTTTTGGGGGACCTGTTTGGGTTTTGCAACTTGTACAACACCTGGCAGTAATTCATCAACACATTGGTATGGTGGCTCTAAGCATCATGCTCTTGACAGTCATTGTGTCATTGCATAGCTATCTTCCTAATCATGTTGTTAGGATTCATGAGATCAGCTAGAAACAGCCTTTGGTCTCTACCTAATGGGCCACTCTGCTGACTCCTCTTTACGTTGCTGAGCTTTTCCTGTCCCATCTGTGGCTCAGTTATTCCTCAGTCTGAATGGATGGCATGGATTTCTCCTTCTTAGGTTGCTACCAGAACTCACTTTGTCAGTTTTGGAATGTCCCTCTGATCTGTGAAGGCTGTTCTGATTTTTTGATCCCACCCACCAAAGTCCTTGCAGGCCCTCTGGCTTGGTGTCACCCACAAGCTTTGTAAGTGTACTCTCTTCTACCTCCTCTGTCATCAATCTACTGTTTCTGTCCTATCCCTCAAGCCAGTTGCTCTGTTGGAGAAAGAAGTGAGTTTGGTAAAGCCATGCTGGTGGGTTATTTTCCAACGACTTAAACTCATTTGTGCGAGGGTCTTTCCAGGTATCAAAGTTAGCTTTAACAAGTCCTTCATTTTCTGTTTTAAATAGCTCAGTGGTGTTCATCTCCAGGTGTTTATGGACTTCTTGTCCTCTGGTAGTCCAGTATTGCTCAGATGTTCTGCTGCCAGTTCCCCAAATGCTGCTGACCTGAGCTCGCTTGTCTCCTCCAAGCAGCCATCCTACAAGTTCTGTTTCTAGAGGAAGACCTCTATACTGTCCTGCTTTCCTACTTCCTTCATGCCCTCATTTGAACAAACCTGACTTTCACATGGAGAACCACACAAGCCAACTCCATCAGCAGCACAGGTCCGCCTGCTCGTGGAAATCAGCAGAGCAGAGTGCCCTTTTGAATCATTCTGGGCATCTACATGGGAATTGGATCAAACCTTTGCAGAAGGTGTTGTAATGATGAGGCAGCTAGGTGTCACTTATTGGGGAGGTTCCTCAGACAAGTACAAAGTCTGCTGGGAGTGGTTGCACTCATGAAACCATTTTAATTGCTGGTGCAGAACTTGAAATGCCAGAGACAGTTTTTCTCTAGAGAGTAGTGCAGAGATGCTCATTTATGCAATATGCTATTTTTTGTGTGAAAATTCTTAAACAAAACATTTACTGTTTCATAAACCCATGACCTGATCCTCAGCAGAGCTAGGGCTTTATACTGAGGCCCTCTGCTCTGCAGATCTCCTCAGAGAGTTTGGGGCTAAGGGAAAATTTGACTCTGCTTTGTGGTTTATTTTCTTCTTAACAAACAGAAGCTTACACATGAAGAAACAGAGACAGGAAACAAATGAATCTTAGCACAAGTAAACAACACAAAGATCTGACTGGCCTCTCCTTACATCTGAGAAAATTAGGAAAAGTAACAGTCCAGGTTTTGTCTCCCTGAATAATTGCAGGGTCTGAAACACAACTGTTCATGTGAATGCGAAATAGCGGCTGAGCTCTAAAGTTTTTATACTAAAAAAAAAAAACCAACCCAAAAGCAAAACCCCCAAATAGCAGAAGTTACAAGTAATATTGAAGTCTAGGCAGAATTGCATTGGCTGCTACAGTAACTGCAGAATCACTTTGAGTTAAAAAGCTGTCTGTATGAGTGAACTAATTAATGTTCATGAAACTCTTAAAAAAGTCAAAAGTGAACATGAAATGGGTTTTGGGTTTTTTTTACATCTCTTTAAAATTTGTTAACAAGAAAATTAATTATGTTTTAACTCTTCATGTAGTAGAAGGTAACCTAGTAACTTCAAGTAAGATATAAATGATAAATAATGCAAAATGGTGTTTTATTGAGTGAAAAAACAGAATGATCAGGAGAGAGGTCTCAATACTTATCATTATTTCTGGCACTAAACACCAACAAGTTATACTGCTTTTGAAATGCAAAAGTTTAGAAAGGACTAATGAAACACACTGCCCGTGATTAAATACATGTTTCACTATAAATTAGCAAGCTGACTTGCTTGCATTTTAAATCCCCATCTGCCACCAAGAGGCATCACCTAAGAACATTTGCTGGGCAAGAGGTCTACATGAGAGGCAACGTTTGAAAGGCTGGCTGTCCACCTGGTGGTAACCAAAGTGCTGTGTGAAGTGCTGATGAACGTTATCCTGAACATCCCTTTCCAGCGTGTTGGCTTACCTTCCCTCTCCTCTTGCTTGGCTCTCGAGGTGCCTGAAGTCTCCTTGCCTTTTTCACAAAAATCCACTTGATGCTTGCTTCTGGATGGAGCCACGGAAAGCTTGCCCAAGGTGAGAGCCTAGACACCTAGCTTGCAAGTCACAACTTCTGACTTTCTCCCCTGCCAAAATCACAAAGTAGTGATTTGTGGGCATTTTTACAAGAGACTTGCCAGACTGGGCTTCAGTGGAAACATTAGTTGAGACACAGGTCCACTGTGTCCCAAATCTCTCATCTGGGAAGTTCAGGAGATGTTGGCATTGGAGGCCCAGAGCAGACAAGGTTCTGTTAGCATGGCCTCAGTGACTCTGCCTGGGGTGAAGGAAAGAAGGAAGGATTTTTGAATTTAATTTTTTTCTGGCCCTGCAACCCAAGGATACCTGAGTAATTAACAGTGTCACCTCAGATGTAGGGGATGGGACTCAAATTCCCCTGCTGCCTAAGAAAACTGGAAACCACATCTAAAGCTCTGCTGGAGAATGTCCTCTTTACATGGGTTCCTCTCATTTCCCTCCAGGATGAGCTGTCCCACCACCTGCTGACAAGAGGGAATGGTAGGCCAATGGTTGGGATCTCCTGTGCGAGGGAGAGGTCTGGGTTTCTGACCCAACACCAACCAAAAAGAAACCCTAATGAAGGTATAAGGATGAGTCACTTCTGCTCACCCTTCTGACTGTACTTCTCAGTAGGACGTGACACTCGTAACTTGGCAACCCAGCACTGGTGACATCACTTAATGTTTTTGCAACAAGTTTGGCAGCCATATAAAATGTCTTACAGGAAAAAGACCTCACACCATAGACACTGGATTCCTAAGACAAAACTCATGTGATTGTGTTCTCTGTTATTCTGCTCGTCATCCCCTCCCCAAAGATTTTATTAGCGTGTGGGCTAATGTCAAGCAAATTTGACAGAGAGGTTAAATGTCTCAAAAAATAGAGTTCCTATGACTGCTGCAAAAATAAATGGCTATGTAGAACAGAGACATCCAAATCAGTGACCCTGCTGAGAGACTGATGGATACTTGGCATTATTATTATACATCAGGAAATCAACAGAGGAAAGAGCCATCAGAAATCAGACTTCATAAGACCCACCGCTCATGAAACTGCTAACTCCTGCTTGTTATTACTTGTCTTCATAAAAACACTGTCTGTCTTCTGACTCAGGCATCTGTTACAAGTGTTACTGAAGACATCCTCTCAGAAGGAAAACAATTATCTTAATAGCTCCTTTAAATAAAAACACAGGCACTGCAGTTAATCAGCTGCCTTTTCAAGCACTTGCCCGTTAAGAGCCCAGTGAGGCAGGTCTGAAAACACAGTCCCTAGGAGGGTGCCTGCTCCTCAGAGCCAAGCTCCCAGCTCCCAAAGGCCGTGTAAGCGAGAGCTGGAAAGGGAGCTGAAGGCAAACTCTGGGGTGTTCTGTTGAGCAACATCTCCTGGCTCCTTTTAGCCCTCGTTAGGAAACAGAGTTTATTTGTTTATAGTCTTTGCAATATAGATGATGCACTTTGGGAAGTGTGAAAATAGATTAATAGATATGTTTAAGACCATCTTAAAAAATGGTAAGAAGTTAAGCCTTTAAAACACAGTGCCCTATAGGCTGATTCTTAGCCTGACTTAAAAGACATTGCTCAGCAGTACCTGCATCTACCCCATCGTTAGGGGTTCAAGCAATTCCATATCTTTCTTAAACATTGCATTTAAAAGCTCTAAGTGTTGGAGAACCTCCTTCCTATGGAGAAAAAAAACCTTCTTCTTTCCACTTCATACAATTCCTGCAGGGAAGAGGAGTTTGAGACCTCCAGAGCTAGCAAGCAGATGGCACTACCCTACCCCTGGGTTTCCCACGTGACCAGCTACTTGTCCCCGTGCCATTCGGCTGCCCAGGAATCTGTTTCACTAGCTGTGTGGGGAGACAGGGTGTGAGCTGGTCAGCTGAGGAGGGCTCTATACAGTAGCATCAACTCTTTTTCTTTTTTCTTTTTTCTTTTTTCATTTTAACATTTAAAAATATAAACCAATCCTGTACCTTTTCACATCTCTTGGCACTTTCCCAAAAAAACATCATGGTGTGTCAAAAGTTGACTCAGAGCTCAGTGAGCTCTCTCTAACTGTTATTCTCAGTGTGCTGACACAACAAATACGTGTAAGGGGCTAATGGAGTGATAACCCTCCATCTCTCGTCTGTATCCTCCATCAGCCTGGGTCATATTCTGGGTTAGGTGATGGGACACCCATCGCATCCCTCTGAGTTCCACTCCCTCAGCTGCATCCAGCCTTGCAAGTTATCTCGGTGTGGCAGTTTCAAAAAATGTTGAGTAGCTCCTGACAACAGAAAGTGCTGGACGAGAGGGACATCTGTTGTTTTCTTTTCTGGAGATGCTCCTGCCATCTCTTTGAAACACAGAAAACCTACTGCTGCCTGCAATGTAGATGATGTCTCAGATGGATTTTGGTGTTTTTTTCAGCTTTGCAACTTATTTAACGAGCCTGGATCAATTTGAAACAACCTGCTGTAGAAAGCAGAAGAGTATGTTCTGCATTGAGATAACAGCTATTACCGCAATAATGTCGCCTTGCAAAGAACACCGCTTTCAATGGTTAATTGTTTCCAGCTCTGTGCTGGTATCATCCCAGCAGGATTAGGCCAGCATGACTTCTGCTGCATTGGCCGCTGTTATTGCAGCGCACAGCACACTTTCCAGTAGATGTGGAAGCATTTAATCACCACTTTCTCCACTCCAGCAGTCAGCAGAGCGCCAATACCCTAACGCAGACAGTACCCATTCCCGTAATGGTAATTAGCGAATTCTATTGCTTGGGCAAACAGAAGAGAGATGTGTGATCTGCAGCAGAATATCTAGCACGGATGTTAAAGCAGCAGTGCCCCTGTGCAATGTGAAGCCCGGTGCAGCCTGCGCTCCCTCATGCACATCGCATTGAAGCTGAACAAATTCAACCTTTTGTTTTAGGTGAACTCGAATAATTTCCGTTAACTTGCCGTGAAAAATACACCTAAAAGCTGTTACTACAACCTATTTAATTTCCATTAGAGGGCCAGCCAAGAGTCTTGGTGTTGAAAATATACATGCATCATATTCTGTGAGGCTAAAAGAAATATATGTACACTGTGAGTGTCAGACAGCATCAGGGCGTGCAGCTGGCATCTGCGAGCATACATTGCTCTTTCGTCCAGTTTCTTCCCCCTTCCTTTCAGCTGCACCCACCGATTACATTTCGGATTCATTGGCATTGCAGTCACTCCTGTGTGGGCACAGCCAAGCCGGTTTCAAATGAGCTAATTTGGCCACGGACAGCACTGCGGGCAGCGCAGCCCGGGGCTCCGTGCGGCAGAGACCGGGTAAATACTTCAGCGGTTTCACCAGCACACTGCGGCTCTCGGGGCACGGACGGACAGTGTACACACAGGGGACACACAGCCAGGGCTTTCACGGCATCGCCTGGGCTGGAAAAGACCTCTGAGATCATCGAGCCCAGCCATCAAGCTCACACTGACAGTCACCAGCTCCACCGTACCCCTGGGCGCTGTGTGAGCGCGGCCCTGCAACACCTCCGGGGACGGGCACTGCGCCACTGCCCTGGGCAGCCTGTGACAGTGCCTGATAACCCTTTCAGTGAAAAACTTTTTCCTAATATCCAATCTAAACCTCCCCTGGCACAACTTGAGGCCATCACCCCTCGTCCTGTCACTGTTACCTGGGAGAAGAGACCGACCCCCCCTCACTGCCCCCTCCTTTCAGGGAGCTGTAGAGAGCAATGAGGTCTCCCCTCAGCCCCCTCTTCTCCAGACCGAACCCCCAGCATGGCAGTGCGCTGCCTGAGGGAACGGCCAGTGGCCATGGCCGCGGCAGCCCCGGGACGCAGCCCTGGCGTGCCCGTCCCCCGAGGGCAGTTCTGTCCCAGCCCGGCCCCGCCTGCCGGGGCTCAGTGCCCACGGGGGGCAGGAGGGCCCGGCCCCGCTCACCCTCCCCGGCCCTGCAGCCCCGCAGCCAGCCGGCCGGGCGGGGGCGGGCGCGGCACGGCGCGGGTGCTGCCCCGGGAGGCGGTGGTGGCGGTGCCGGGCTCCGCCTCGCCCGGCTGAGGGGGCGGGAGCTCCCGCCGAGCTGCTACTACCGCCGGCGGGGCGCGGGGCAGCGGCTGCGGCCGCCGTGAGCGCCGGGGGCCGGAGCGGAGCGGCGTGCGGGGCCGGGCGGGCAGCGTCTGGGGCGGCACCTCCGGAGCCAAGGGCGCGGGTCCCCTCCGCGGGAGCACCGGGGTCCGCCTGACCGAGCGCGCCGGGTCTGTCCGCAGGGAGCGCGCCCCGCCGTCCCCCCGCGGGGGTCCATGAGCCGCGGGCGGGCAGCGCCCCACGCCCGCTCCCCCGGCTCCGGCTGCGGCCCGGCGCGGCGGCGGTGAGATGGGGGGCAGCCTGGGCTGCCACCGCGCCATCCCCCGCGACCCGGCGGACCTGTGCCACAGCCGCAAGTTCAGCGCGGCGTGCAACTTCAGCAACATCCTCGTCAACCAGGAGCGGCTCAACATCAACACGGCCACGGAGGAGGAGCTGATGACCCTCCCCGGCGTCACCCGCGTGGTGGCCCAGAACATCGTGGAGTACCGGGAGTACATCGGCGGCTTCAAGAAAGTGGAGGACCTGGCGCTGGTGAGCGGCGTGGGGGCGGCCAAGCTGGAGCAGGTGAAGTTCGAGATCTGCGTGAGCAGCAAGGGCAGCTCGGCGCAGCACTCGCCCAGCTCCCTGCGCAAGGACCTGGCCTCCGAGCATCACCTCTCGGCCACCAAGATCAACATCAACACCGCCACCCCGGCCCAGCTCATGAGCATCCGCGGCGTCACCGAGAAAATCGCCAGCAGCATCGTGGACTACCGTAAAGAGCACGGGCCCTTCAAAAGTATCGAGGACCTGGTGAGGATGGACTGCATCAATTCCTCCTTTCTGGACAAAATCAGGCATCAGATCTTTGCGGAGCGGTCCCGGCCCCCTTCGACAAACACCAATGGTGGTCTCAACTTCACGGCCAAGCCTCACCCCAGCCCCACGTCCCTGAGCCTGCAGAGCGAGGACTTGGACTTTCCTCCTGGGGGTCCCACCCAGATCATATCTACTCGCCCCTCTGTGGAGATGTTCGGGGGGGTGAGAGATGGCAGACCTGTCCTGAGAGTGGCTACCTGGAACCTGCAAAGCTGCTCCACGGAGAAAGCCAACAACCCGGGCGTGCGGGAGGTCGTGTGCATGACGCTGCTGGAGAACAGGTAAGAGGCAGCACCTGACCTGTAGGCACAGCTCCGTGTGGGATCACAGGTTAATGCCTGTCGGGTTTGGGCACTATAGAGTCCTGTTGTGATCGTAGTGGAACTTGCTCCTTTCCAGGTTTATTAAATGTTTCCCTTTTCTTGCATGGAACCTTGGTTGAGCCTTAACACTGACACTGTGGTGACTGTCCCTTGATGAAGCTGCTACAGTCCTTGAGAGGTGGTGGACCTCCTGAGGAGGTGTGTGTGTCTACATCTGTGGGGACTGAGCTGTTACAGGCAGTCATGTTGGTCCTGTTAATGGTTGTTCCAGGATTCTTTCTCTGTCAAGAATGTCTTGAACAAGTCATGGAGGAGTGTCTTTCCTGCCAGAAGCTGGGGGGGCATAGGAGAAGTGCTGCTCTTTATGTACCCTGTTTCTTATGGTGTTTCCCAGAGCATCTTACAGCCACTTTGGGAGGCACGATGCAGCGCTACATCTACTGCTGGGACCAGCAGCCAAGCTGGGACCTCTTCTCCAGAAAGTCTTGTTTGGGTGGTGACCTTAACATCAGCATTAGGGCTGTAGTCCGCTCTCCCTCGGATCCGCTCCTCAAATCAAAAAGGCTGGAGAGCATAGTCAGGATGGTTTGGGCTGTGTAACAAGCGTGGAATGCCACAGCTCATCCTGCAAGGGTGACACAGCTCATTAACAGGCTGTCACTGGGCATCTGATGAGCTGGAGGGACCACTCATCCTTGAGGGTGCAAGACATGGGGCAGCTGCCTGGGGGGCTCTGTCACCTCTGTGCTGGGCAGGCCCTTGATTTCATCAGGCTGTGGGGGACGGTGCAAGGTCCGTTTGTGGTGTGGTCAAGTGGGATGGTGCTTCTGGTGTTAATGGCTGAGAAGCTGAGAGATCTATTTCACTTTTTTTTTGGGGGTGTGTGTAAGGTAATCAAACAGTGCTGAGGATGTCTCTTTTGCTTAACTTTCTGCTTGATACAGGAATGTAAGAATGCAATGAGGATTTTGAAATAACTCTCACCCTTTCCTCTCCACATGTGAAATCTGTCCCAGCTGGTCTGGCATTTAGTTTATGGTGTCGGGAAACTTAACTTTTTTGGCTTCTATTCAGATTTAAATCTGGAAATGAATAGGGGCAGGGGACTTCTACAAAAGGGATATTGGACCGGGGTGTGGGGGGGTGAAGTGCTGATGAACCTCTGGCAGTGCCGAGAGCTCTGTCCTTTTCCAGTAGTATGCTGAATAATGGCTCTTGTCGATGTGGTTTTGGAGGTCAGGCAGGCGAGAAGGACGGTGACAGTGATGTGGTGTCCTGCGCTGCTGTACGGTATTTTGGGGATACCTCTGCTCTGCACTGCTTGGGAGCCTGATGCTCCTGCATAGGAACAGCTGTCATCTCACAGCCATCGCTGGTTGATAGCCAAAATGGAGAGGATACCCCAGCAGGGGTATGCAGATGTTACACTGATGGCTTCAGCCTGTTATCTGTCAGTATTTCTCCACTGCTCTGCTGGTTCAGGTATCCTGGACTTCCCCCTTCGCCACCACTCTTGTTCTTTTGTGAGCATTTGCAGAGGCTGTGGTCGACCTTAGGATAAAGTCTGGCGGGGCTGGGCATTGGGGTAGTCTCAGAATTATTCTAATAACCCAGTTTTGGAAGAAAAGTGACTTTGGTGGTTTATTTTCATTTATTTACATATGTATGTATGTATATAATTTTTTTTTTAAAAGACCTCATCCAGTAAAGTGTTAACTGTCTGTCACTTTTACATCTTCAGCATTTTGGGGAAAAAAAAAACCCAAACCAGAACAGTCCACCTATTAAAAAAGCTTGGCAGAGAAAGTGACTTATAAAATTAGCCTGCATTAGCCCAGGCTGGCCACTGTGTATGCAGAGCATGGCCCTAGCAGTTTGCTTTGTTTTTCCTCTTAGACTGCATGGTACTTTGTTTCCACCCAGTTTAGCAAACAGGTACTCAGTTGTACTGTGTGGTGCGAAGGGTCTCTCTGATCCTTTGAAGTTTAAAAGGAGCCTGATAGAAGTACTTGGTTTTATTCTGTTTTATTGCACGTACGTGTGCCATCAATCACACAGGGAGAGTACGATGCAATTGTTTTCTGTACTTGATCTTATTTGTGATTAACGTGAGAAGCAGGAAAGAGAGTAGTGTGCATCCACAGACAAGCTTGCAAAACTTTGCTGGGAAAATAAATGTGGCAACAGAAAAAAAATCAACACAATGCAGGGGAAAAATGTATACATTGGGAAAAGTCATACTTAGCACCTCAGGGAGGAATTTCCTCTTGCTTGTGCTAGCATTGCTGAGGTCAATGGAGCTTTGCAGCTGTAAAACGGCCTTGGCTGTGGCCAGAAGCTGCCTCCTTTCTGTGTATGAACTCCATGGCCTCTGATAAAATGCTTTGCAAACTACCCAGTAAATCATCTTCAGTTGATGATCAGCCGGAGAAATTAGTTTCTTGCTTCTGCAAGACACTGCTGTATGGGGCTCATCAGAACTTCAGCCTCATGAAATCCATGGGGTGTGTTTGCAAGGTACTCTGTGTGCTCAACTGATGTCCCACATGGATTGCTGAAGTCTCCAGCTATGACCTAAGCTGTTCTCTCGTGCATTTGAAGGCTATTTCTATGATTCTATGATTCTGTTTAGTCTGACAGTTAGTAGATGCTCTCACGAGCTACACTGATGGGCACTTGCTTGTTGGTGCACTCCTACGTGCCGGTCCCTCATAGTCCAGGGTGGTCTCGGATAGTTTGGGGTAATCTTGGGTAGTCCTCCTGTTGGAGGACATGCCTCACCTAGCTTTTTAAGTCCAGGAATAAAGCACAGATTGCATTAAAACTGATTAAAAGGGAGTAAAGAATCTTAATTTGAGATCTTGGGGACTTTCATGCCAGTGGAAAGGCTGGTTTGGGTTTGCTTAAAGGTTTTGGGTTTGTTTTGGTTTGGTTTTTTTTCATGACCAGTTCACAGCAAGTAGCTTGGAGACCCCTTGTACTTGTTCTTTCAGGCATTAATGGGGAAAATTACTGCTCATTTCTAGGTGAGGCTAGAAGACGAATGTCCTCCTGTCCTCCAGCCCTGCATAGCCAAGGGAAGAGCTGTGCAGGAAGGAAGGAGGGCCATACCTTCATTCAAAACAAACAAAAAGCAAGAAAATGGCATCATGTAGAGTAATCTGCTGAAGAGGGGGGTGTGTGTGTGGGGACAACACAAAAGCTCCACACTCATGCCCAGAAGTACTAAATTTCTGAAGAACAGCAAAGGAAATGTGTACCAAATCAGTAAGCATGACTACTACTGCTAAGCTATTTTGAGATTCATTGCTGCAGTACAAAAATAATGAAATACAGCAAGGTCCTCACCCTCTTTCTCATATTACAAGGATCTATGTTTATCACAGTGTTTGGAGTGGAGGAACGAGGTGTTTTCATTCAGAGGACTAGAGGGTAATTTTAGAAGAGATTAACATGATGAATGTGGAGGCGAGCATGGCATGTAATTGGATTAAACTATCAAATGTGGGGTGAATTTGCCCAAACCTGTGATGTTTCTTGCAGGTGTGGTTTGCCAAGTCCGGGATGTGCTGACAGGGGGTCAGAGCTGGCCTGCCTCTGGGGATGCAGGTCATCCTCTCCAGATGACCTCCATATCCTCCCCATTCTTGGGGGAGTGAAGAAACCAACAGCTTCTCACCAAAAAAAACCCAAACAGAAGAATGTAGGGTTAGGGTAGCATGATTGAAAAGGCCAGCAAGCTCAGGTCAGAGGCAGCACATGCTTTCATGGGGAGGATAAGTAGCCCCAGTGGAGATGTTTCCTCTGGACAAGGTTGGTGAAGGTACCCCAGAGCTGTCCCGTACCCCAGGTCCGTAGGGAAGGGCACTCTTTCCACTCCTAATCCATACTTGTCTCAGGCCTGTCCCTTCTGGCCATAAACTGAGTTTGTGACTCCCATGACACCCTGTGACTGCTCTCTCTGGCTGTTATGTGCTGAGGTGTCCGCTGGGTGTCAAGAAGTATGACACAGGCATAGGTGACACCGACCGATACACGGGGCATGCTAAAGGTGCATCCTCTAGTTTAACTGCTTGCTTGAAAGTTTGCTCATAGCCAAGGGCAGTGATCAGTTGTGCGTCTTTCCCAGCATGGTTTGCAGCTGAGGCTTTCCAGATGGTTTTTGTTATAATACTGAGCGGTAACTTTGTGAAGACCTCTTAATTTATTTTATTTTTTTTTTGCTTGTAAGCATACTTTGCAGTTGAGTAAATGAAAATTGATAGAGGGTTTGAAAGCCAGAACTTGCACTCTCTCTCAAAAAAAAAAATTAGAAAAAATCAGAGGGAGGAAAGAGGGGTTGCATGGCAGGATGATGGTGGGGTACCAAGGTTGAAGTTCAGGTCCATGGAGACCAGCTCTGTCTCCTTCCAGATGTCAAGCAGTTCAAGCTGCTTTTTCCCTCTGCTGCTTGCTTTGGTCAGCTGTTTGGTGCAGTTACATCTTCTAGATGCAAAAATTTTAAGAAATAAAGCCTTAACACCTGTTGCAAAAATCACAGAACCATAGAAGAGACCAGATTGGAAGGGACCTCCAAAGATCATCTGCTCCAACCTTGCATGGGAAAGGGGGCCTAGATGAAATTATCTAGCACCCTGTCCAGTCACACCTCCAGCAGTGGGGGTGCTCTTCTGCATCCCTGGGAATATTGTTCCAGTGATTGTGCTCACTGTAAAAAACTTCTTTCTTGCACATCTGTAGAGTAACAAATACAAGTACCAATATAAGGTTTGTACTTGGCACTGATGAATTATTTTTTCTCTCCTTGGCTTTAGTGTCTTGGATAGCAAGCTCCGTGCTTATCCTTTAGGAACATGTCAGCCTCTCTTCTTCCCCCAGCTTTGTAACCAGTTAGCTGTTTTCACTTTGGTTAGATGGAAGTGTAGAGTTCTCTCAAAGGTAAGAAGTTAACCTCAGTTTCTGTGGCTCAGAGACCCAAATTGGTGTTTCCACTGGGGAAAGGGCAGATAAACCTCAACCCGAAATTGCCTTCTGGGAGGCAGTGGGTGGACAGGCAGTCCCTGGGTAACCCTCACTGTGCCACCATACTCAGAAGCTCTTCTTCCTAGTCCTACCTGCCCTAAGTTACCTAAAAAAAAAGGCAAGGTTCTGAACAACCCTCTGGAGGAGCCTTTTTCTATTAAAGGATGAGGAAAAAGCAGTCTCGTTCAGGTCCCCACTCTAGGTGCTGGATGGGGGAGAACCACTTTCCCATCGCTCCACTACACTAAATAATAGGGTGGGGGTTTTGTTTTCCTCTCCAATCTCTCAGTCTGGACTAAGAGATGAGGTCATTACAAGGGGCAATTATTTACTACTGGGGCTTGATGCTTTGTTTGGGAAGAGCTGCGGTGTGGTACCTTGCCTGCTGGCTTGTAGCTGTATTTCTCTGCAGGACCATGGAAAAGGATCGCACCTCCCAGACGGACATCATAGTAGTGTGTTGTAGTAGTAGCCAGGGTTGTACTTGCATGCTTTGGAGGCTCAGCACCAGTGTGTATTTGTTATTTCTACTCTGTCGCTGCAGCTCTTGGTGGCCCAGCAAAGCCCTGAGGTGCCTCTGTTTTATGTCTCTTCCTTTATACAGCCGTTTGGTTTTTCTCCCTTGGATTAATGCTGGGCTGGAGCCTTGCCAAGAATAATTCCCCTGCAAGAAAAGATCAGGAAAGAGGGCCTGGCTCGAGTAACCCAACCGTGCTAATAAGTCTTAAATGGCAAGAGAACAAATACACCCTCTCCTCCTTATGTAATAGGGAGGAAATCCTGCCTCCTGCGACTTCAGGAAAAACTTGAGAAAAAAGGAATTGTTAGATGATATTTTCTATGTGCACTTTACAAAGGGATTTTTATGGGCAAGAGAAATACAGATGCATGTAAAGCCACCATTAGTTTTCACCTCTGAGGACAAAAAAAATGAGGTGATGGAAGAGCTGCTGTATTTTGGGGGGTTTGGGTTGGGTTTTTTGTTGTTGGTTTTTTGGTTTTGTTTGTGGGGTTTTTTTGCCTTCACTTATACGAGATCAACAATATTTTACTTGCTGGAGACTAGTGGGAGACTGAAACTGCCTTCTGCAGACCATCTGGCAGGGGAAAGCAGCAAGATCTTCTTGGGTCAGACAGTGAGTTATGTCATTTTCCAGTGAAGTGAAACTCTACTGATTTACTCCTGTTCAGGATTTGGCCCATTCCTTTGTCTGTGTCGGTCACATGAAGGCTGTGGAGCTCAGAGCTAAAAAGCACCACTGTCTCCCTCGGGGTGAGGGCTCCTCTGCAGTACTGCTCCCATCTTGAGTAGGGATCCCAGGCCCTTTCAGGACAACTGTGGGGGGGTAGGTGGTGCCAATTAATTAAATTAATTAAATTCCATTTCCAAACCTCTGCTCCCTATGGATGTAATACTGAGACCCTCTATGTGGGCATCACCTGCTCCTCCTGCAGGAGGTGAGTCATTCCCTCAAGGTACTTTGCAACTCTGGAATCTTTGCAGGAGAGAGCAAAAGCAATGGATGGACTTACAGCCAGATTACAAAGGGTATACACCACCCCCGTGTCCAGGCTCCTGGAGAAGGCATCTGGAGCCACGTGCTCCATAGGAGATCTTGGAGGTAGATGGACTGAGCTGTCTGATCTTGCTTGGTCTCTGTTGATAGCGGTGGATCTGTGGGTTTGCCACAGCCCCCACAGCTTTCCTCCCCCAGACATGACACAGGAATGTAGGACAGGCCCTTGAAATCACCCCCCTGAGTAACCTTCCCAGGGATTTTCTCTTTTAAAGGGAGATCTGGGCATCTAATTGATTTTGACCAACTGCCTCAGTGTATTCCTTGAACATCTGAGGGGCTGCATCTAACCAGCTATTTTAATCTGCTTTGCAGTTAAGAACATGGCTGGAAAAATGGTGTAGTTAAAGGCCAGTTTATCCATATAAAGCAAACCTGTCAGTGATGTTCTACTGCCTGCTCCTGAATCATGAGCAGAGGCCTCAAGACTATAACCTCATCCTGCTAGAGTTTGCAGAAAGCTTGTGCCACACGACTGTAGAAGACAGTCAGGGTATCGACACATGGGGCTGCATCACATAAACACAAATCTTTAATGCTCTGTGATCCTTTAGCAGTTTGGGAGCTCATGGTACAGCTGCAGGAAGGGTGATTTCCTAGCTTTGGCTTTTAAAAGAGCAATAGGACCGTTCCTGAAGGCAGAAGATGCTGCTGTCCTTGCCAGGAAAGAAAGACCAGAGGACTACAAACATGGGAATTAAATACTCCAAGTTCATGAGGAGGTGTGAGCGGAAACTTGGTCAGTCCCTCTTAACTAGAGGAAAACAACCAAGTGCTGGTTTGTCTCACCATGGACACAGGTCTCCAGCTGTGTTAAACATTTAAGACAGAATCTGGTGTTACAGATTTGGCTGCACCCTTCTTGACAGAGTTGGGCTTCAGCGTGTTTCCTACAGCTGCAGTGTTAGGAGGAGCCTGCTTCTTCAGCCTCTAATTTGCATTTCTCTGGCAGTCTTGCCCAAATAATGATTTCGAGGCTTGGCCGGATGAGAAAAGTTGATAGGACACAGATTACAGTGTGCTTGTAACTTATTTTTAAGTCTCATTGTTCTTCCTTGCGATGCAGGTGTAAGCTGACAGACCAAGGCACAGTGTCCTTACTGAAATAATTACCATGTGCTGCAGTAATTTCTCAACACTATTGTATGGTGCAGTGATGGAGGCAAGAACCGTGGCACATTGTTAATAACAGTGCTTAGAAATAGGAACTCAGTAGCTTCTTAGTTTCCAGATTTTTTTAATTTGTTATCTTACATGAGGGACTTTGAACAAATTTTCCTATGGAAAAATACGGATTCACAGATTCATGTGAATCCATATTTTTCCATTGGAAAACTTGGGACTATATTGTCATCTATGCAAAGGATGGCTAGGAATACTGTGGTTGCTACATGCACGGTGTTTGCAGTGGAATAAAGGCAGCCAGTTTGTGCAGAGCTGGCTGGAGTCCCTCTGTTTGATGCTGTCTGGCACCTCCTGTCTGGAAGGGAGGCTGTGCAGGCTGTCTGTCTGTCCGGCCTGTCTCTGTGTCTGTCCCCGAGTGTGGCCGAGAGCACAGTAATGCCCTCCTGCTCTTTGTGGGGAACATCCCACAGGGCAAAGCTATTCCTGGGAGCAGTTCATGCCGTAGGTTACAAATACAGGTGAGGAGGAGGAACTGGAAATTTCCCTTTTCCTTCTGCGTGGCTATTTTGTTCTGCATTTTCATAGACATTTCAGGTAATGTGCTCGAGCTCCTATGCAGATTTAGCTACAACAGCTGTCCGAGCCATTCACAGCTGAATGGGTTTTTAATGGGTTACTGAACAGCTAATTGATCAACAGGGCTTTTGCTGTGCATCATGGCAGCAGCCTTCCTGCCATGCATCCCTCGTGCCCGTGACACGCTGCCAGTCTTGTAAAACCCTTTCCTTAACAAGGAGAGGGGGAAAGCATGAACCTCTCCAGGCTATAGCATCGAGAGGCTGTCACTTTTGCTTTCAGACTCAGCCTTCAACTCCTTTATATTTATAGCTCCGTTTTTCCGCGCCGCTTCCTTGCGGTTCTGTCCGTCGCAGGCACCGAGGGTTTGCTCCAGCCTTGCGCAGGGTAATTGCCGGTCAGTGCCCTCCTTTCTTCCCTCCCTCACCCAGGCTCAGCTGGTGTAAAGGTTAGCCAGCTTTCTGCTGAACGGGAAGTGGCGTGCTGTTGGATAGGCACTGGATGTCAACTTAGAAACCTTGTGTTTGGTTTCTTTGTTTATTCTATTTAAGCAAATAAGACCAAGTGCGGCTCCAGCTCAATGCCACTGAATTGTAGCGTGTTGTGGCAGAAGCAACTCTAATTTAGTATTGAAAAATGAACTGTAAAGTAGGCGAGTGTTGCTTTTATGCATGCGAAGTCACTTCCATGGGTTTGCTGTCAAACCTACTGCTCATAGCATATAGAGTCACTACATTACTCCTCTTTTTTCTCCTTCTAAGATATGGAAAAGTATGAACCCCTATCAGGGAGGACAGTCTTAGCTGGGAAGGACCCACATTACTTGATTTAGAACAGTTTGCATTTTAAACAAGGCAGCAACTTTCCAGTGGTAACATAGGCAGATGTGGGTCTTTCAGTGGAGGCAGTGGTGGGGTGCCACCAGCATGAGGACCACCTTAGGGAAGTCTTTGAGTTGTTTCTCTCTTGTGGTGTGTGGGGCTGATGGTGGTGAGGCACGTACCAGTGCCACAATACATGGAGAGGAAGCGCTCTGTGTCTGCAGGAGATCCCCACCATGTATAAAGCACCAGAGCCACCACTGAATTAAGTGTTAAAATAAATGTTATTGGCAGGAAAATATCGCAGTGGTACCTGATTACCCTTTGCAACCTTTAGACTGACCAGCCCAAGTTTACCTATGATTTTGGCAGCGATGGTAGTGCAATTTTTGGCTCTCTGTCTGTCTATATCTTCCTGCTCCTTCCTGCTCTTTGTACAGCTCCTATCCTTATCTCTAGCTGTGTTTACACTCCCCTTTCATAATCAGTGGAGACGGCACTACCAGCTCTGCTCGCTGTCCCTCTGTGCTGGCTCCCCTCCCAAAAACATGGCATTGAGCAATGAGCAGCATGTGGCTTGGGTGACAACGATGGGGTTGGTACTGCGGGCAGGTAGCTCAGCCTTAATTCCAGCACGTCTCAGAGGAATCTCTTGGTAAACATTATCCTCTTGGTTACCAAAAAACCCTCCGTGATTTCTTGTTTTACTTGCTTCTGAGTTCTCTGGTGCAAAGCAGCACTGCAGAAAAGGAAACCATGGCTTAAAGGACATTATAAAAGTTCAGGGACTGAACAGTCCTCAGTCAGCAGCTTATGGATTTAGGAGGTATTTGGACAATTTCCATGCAGAGCTGCTGGCAGTAAAAATTCTGGAAACGTTGCCTGCAGATGAGGGTTGTGCTGCACAAGCAAAATGCACCTCTAAGCACACAGTGTTTTCCATTTCTTTTTTAAAGCAAGACCACTTGCTCTTGTCTGTGGTTTGACTTGCTTCTCCTTCCCTTTTTGTCTTCGTTTGCATGTGCATAGAACTTTTTTTGAGCAGCTTTTTTTTGAGGTGCTGTGTGCAAGGATGATGGTGGCACTCCATGTTGCCCAGCTGTGCACTCAAATTTGGCAAAAAAGACATGAAGTAAGAAGATGGGCAGATTCCTGTCTATTGACTGTCCACAGGTTGAAAGGAAATTGCCTTATAAAACTTGCCTCTATCTTGGACCTGACCTTCAAAGCTTCCTCTTGTAACCTGAACATGACCCCCTTCCTTGTCCTTTCTCCAGTCCTACTGGATCTAAAGCCTTTCCACCGGCTTCGCTTGGCTTTTAAATTGTCTTGCCACACCTTGAGTGCTTCCAGTTATTGCAAGTGCAATCTGATCAAACCTTTGCTTTCACACCATGAGGGCTGAATGGTATCATCTCCCACCTACAAGGCTGAGAACTTGAATTTCCTTGGATCATCCATGATACTTCTCCCAAAACAATTCTAACACTGTCTTCTTGTTTCAGGATGTGCTGCAGCATTTCTTTCTCCTTCACTGAAGCCTCTTGCCAGGCAGTTTGAAAATCAGTACCTTTGAAGATATCTTAAATTTCAGGCAAGACCTGCTTGAAAACTGCAGCCTTGCCTTTTATTTCAGGGCGTGTTAGGAATTCTTGCAAATAGAGGAGGCTCCTCTACCATTGCTTTAAAGGAAAAAAGCACTTTATGGTTTTGATTTCTGTTCCTCAGAGGTACTTATAGCTCTGCAGAAAAATGTCTTGTTAACATCTTGATGTGTTGGATGTGGAATTATTTTTCACTTTAAAAGAAGTTTGTATGCATGTTAGGAGCTTAGCAGCACAAGTGCTCCGCATGTTTTTTCCTATCTTCAATTGAGCCTATCTGATTATGCTGTATGGGTGCATGCTGCACCGACAGTTTACAATTCCTCTTCCACATGCATCTTATCTTCCTAAAGATAGTGTCTGGAGATGTCAGCTCTGTGAGGAGAGACTGATGAATTTAGATCAGAAGAATCTTTTTGTCTAGCAGCTCTTCAACACGGCGTGCTGTTCAGCATATCTCTTAAAAATAGAAAGTACTGGAGGAATATCAGCTTCATCACGGCGGTGTCGTTTGTCTTCAGTGCCTCTGTACAGCTAAACCCTGCTATTTGTAGGAGAAAGCCTGAGTTGTCCATGCAAGACTCCCTGTGCCCCAGTTTTTCAAGTACTTATTGATAAGTTTTGAGAGATTTTTCAGAGTCTACAGCCAGATCAGTGCTAAGTGTGGGTACTCCCTTGGTACGTAAGAGTGTTTTTCTCTAGGAATGTTGGTATGATGGTCTGAAAACTTCTGGAGGAGAGATTTTGGCAGGTATCTACACTATCATTCTGGTTTTTTAGCAGATTTTTTTGCCAGGCTCTTCTCAGTGACATCCAATGATAGGACAAGGGGCAATGGGTGTAAGCTGGAACATAGGAGGTTCCACATCAATGTGAGGAAGAATTTCTTCACAGTGAGGGTGACAGAACACTGGAACAGGCTGCCCAGAGAGGTTGTGGAGTCTCCTTCTCTGGAGACATTCAAAACCCGCCTGGACATGTTCCTGTGTGACCTGATCTAGGTATTCCTGCTCTGGCAGGGGGGTTGGACTAGATGATCTTTTAAGGTCCCTTCCAATCCCTAACATTCTGTGATTCTGTGATTCTGTGTGAGATCTTCCCAGGGTCATTATAACCTAAAGACTTGATCAAACATTGTCCATAAATTTTGCACATGTATTTATCTGCTGCAGGACAATTTCATGTTATTGGGAAACAAGGGTCTTACAATAGCTTAAATCCACCATCCAAAGAAAGCACAGGGATTGTTGCTTTCATTTTCATTATTTCCAGTGCTTGGCTCAAGTTTCACTTCCCAGGTCTGCTGCTCAAAACTGGGATGCTCCTGAAAATGCTGCCAAATCCAAAAGTTTGTTCCCATTGAGTTGGCGCTTAAACTTTGGGCAGTTTTTGTTCTTTGTTTCCATCTTCCTGGATGCAGCGTCCAGTCAAACACTTCTACCTGTTTCCCTGTCACCCTATTTTTACATCCCATTTTCTATAATGTCATCTTGCCTTATGGGCGTGATGAATGGCAAGCTTGATATTTTAGTACTGTATTATTGCCTATAGGTATTAAATAATTAATTTGTATGTTTTTATAGATTGTTGCTCTGGCTCAACTTTAGGAGGCATTTATGCTGACATAACCTGTTCCCGTTGCACCTCTTCAAATAATCTGAAATGCTTTCTGTGGAGCAGTGATTATCCTCAGAATAATCCAGGAATGGGAATGAGAAGGGTGTTGTGAAATGGGTATAATTTCTGCTTCGTGTACTTTATACGCCTGCAGGTGCATCAGCACCATGGAGAAGAATCACTGAAGCCCTCTTTATGTTGCTTTAAGACCAATATTGAATCTAATAAAACAGACACTAGGGCTCAGCATGCAGAGTTCTCACTCCTGCTCCCTGGGGGAGTGCCTGCATTGCTACCTTCACAATTTCTCTGCTGATGTTGAAGGGTTGTCCCCTGTTCGGGCTGGAGATCTATGGCACAGCAGAGGAAGGAATAGTATCACTGTGTCTGGCAGGGCATCAGGGCGAGCCGATGGGGAAGGTCTTTGTGCGCATCTGTACGATCCTGTTTCATGCCCTATGTATAGTTCTTGAAGAGCTGCTTTATCTGCCTTGGAGCTTGTTACAAAACATGCGAATCGTGGATAAAGCTGCATGAGGCATCATTTTGCACCACTGTGTGGAGCCCAGCGCAGCCCATTTAAAATAGTCTCTTCCTGTTGTCCCTTTCTAACATACGATTGTACTTCAGCTCCAATGTCTGGAGAGCTCTGGCTCTGGCCAAGCAGGCTTTCTCAGCCCCACAGAAGACTGGTGTTTCTAAGACTCTTTTGTGTTGAAGCCTCTGACCTAAATTAGGTTAAGGATCTAGACTATGCAATTAGCACCCAATGCCAGAAAAAAGAAAGCTGAGCTTGGGCCACCACTGCCTGCTTTGTCAGGGCTGCTCTGCGTGCAGGGCTCTGCAGTCCTCTCGCATCCTTATGCTTTAAAGGCTATTCTTATGTCCAGACATCTCCGAGCCTGGCAGGCAGGGGTACTCTGTGACTGGGAAGCTTTCAAAACTCCTTCCTGCGTGTCATTGTGCAGCTGGAAGCTGGGATGGCTTCCAGCTGACTGAAGACACTCTGACATTGTTCCCTCCTAATCCCCTCCTCCTCACAGAGTATGGTTTTTCGGGAGGCTAGCATGTTCCCCTGTTGGCTTTCCATGCGGGAAGACAAGCAGCGGTTCATGGGAACACCGTAACCCCGAATGAGCGATGAGCCAAGGCGGAGGGTGGCTGTGTGGGGTGATGGTGGTGCGAGCGCTCGGCTCTACGGCGTGCCAGCGAGGGTGCTTAGCTAGCTGGGCTGGCTGGTGGCAGTGCTCCGTCGATCTGCTTGCTGGCCTGCCGTCAAGAATCACAAATGTTCAGCGCGGCAGGGCTCCTGGGCTTCAGCAGGAAGAAACGACACCTCCCTCCCCACCCCGCTTGCAGTCGCCTGGGAGGCGATTTGCTGCTGGTTTGGTGTCTCTTCTTGCATGCAGGTAGCTGGGGGAAATGAAAGCAGGTTAATGGGACAGGGAGGAGGATGCTTGCTACTGAACCGGCCTTTTTTTCATCCCAAATCAAGGTACAAGGGGAGAGAGAGAACAAGGTAATGAATATATAAATATATTCAAATACCTTCACAAGGACATCTTTCTATGCAGGGATTTGACCTTGGAGGTTTGGATTGCATCATTTATGAGATGGTGGCCTTGAGGTCAACCCACCTGATACCTGAAGGTCCTGCTCTGGAAGACTTTACGCAGCTCTCGAGGCATTTGCAGGCCTAAGGAGACAGAGCAAATAAAGGACAGAAAGGAAATTTATTCCAGTTATTTCACCTTTTTCTGCCATTTAGCAGGTCAGAAGCTCAGGTGAAGAGAGAACTTCTCCTGGTACACCCAGCTGTGCTTCTGTTAGCTCTGCTGCCCCTTCTGATATTATTAGCTGTGGGTGTTGGGAGTGCTAAAGGAGTTTATCTGAGGAGACGGAAGCTGGGGTAGAATTAAAGCTGTGGTCTGAGGTGTGCAGAGGTGTGCTGGAGGAGCTCGTATGTGCAGTTTGATAGCTTGGTTTTTCTTCAGGGTGTCTCCTTCTAATTATGAGAACCTGTGAAGAGCTTTACCCACGAGCACCAGCCAGCTCAACGGGGATCCCTGAATTCATGGCATATAGATGTAGGAGTCCCCTTTGCAGGGTCAGGCAAAGTACCTTCAAGTATCACCTGTTCTCAGCGTTCAAAAATTGTGTAGGTAGTCTCTAAAAAAATAACGGGATTAACTGGGAGCTACACTTAACAAGTTTTACGATCTATAACGTCATGTCTTTTGCATTCATCTCTGAGTTGTGCCTTATGGAAAGGGCTGTGTCCTGCCCTGGAGAATGGAAAGCTAAAGTGTGTGGTGGGTAGGATGATGCTTCACTGCCAGGTCCCACAGGATCTGCCGCTGTCTGTCTGCTGAGAGCTTTGGGGCACGGCAGCAGGAGGCGTGTTGCTGCACTTCCTCCAGCTAACCCACATCCCTTTCGCCTCTCGCATCCTGTAGACACGATGGGTGTTTCCCTTCTTGAAAGAGCATTTCGGAGTGTTATTGTGTTTTGGGATGGGGGTGGGGGAGGGAGGCAAGCAAAAGCCCAACACCTTGGCTCTGCTGGCTTAGGAAATCAGATGCTTTGCCTGCCACGTGAGAGATTTCTTCAGCGTGGAGCTGGCAGTGGGGTGGTTTGTGGCAATGTTGACGAGCTCGTGACAACAGTGTTTTCCTGCTGGGGGGTCTGATCCCAGCAAAGTGTTGGCTCACCTCGTGCTGTTGCCCAA
The DNA here is from genome assembly GCA_028020825.1 of Podargus strigoides. Classification (NCBI taxonomy): domain Eukaryota; kingdom Metazoa; phylum Chordata; class Aves; order Caprimulgiformes; family Podargidae; genus Podargus; species Podargus strigoides. Next base: position 7,792,721 of record CM051623.1, on the reverse strand, counting down.
CTCCCTTTGCATGCTGTCTTTGCATCCGCATAGGCACGCATCAGCCCTGCTTACTCATCAGAAGAGGTTGTGTCCCCTGTGCTGACTTTCTTCCTGTGTGTCAGGGCAACGCACGCTTATTTGGGTGTTTTATGACTGAGCAGGAATTCCACCATCATTACCATGTATGCATGTGGATAACTGCTTCTTACAAGGCTGGCAAGAAACTGGGTTGCCTTTGTCTTTCATAAAGTAGCAACTGGTATCCAATAAGGCATGTTTGTTTGCGTAGGCACAGATACGCTGTTTACTGATAACTGTGTGTCCACTCCTCCTGCACAGTCTGTCAGACTTCAAAACCTCCTGCCCTCCCACCACTTGTAGTGATTCTCTCTCTGCTCTTTGGGACTATGGGAAGAGAAGACCCTGCCACCCAGCCCAGGGCACTCCCCTTGCAGTGAAGGGGGGAACATCTCTGCTGAGGATCTGCTCCAGTGACTGCTCGTCCTCTTTTTCCGTGCACTGCTCTGTCTGTCCATCCTGACTATTAAATTGTGCTTCAGCTCTAACAGTACAGTTTTTGCCTGAATTGTTCTTGCTTTTCTCTGAAGAGGGGAAGGAAAATTTGAAATTCTTCTTTCTTCTCCTTTCTTATACCCTGCTTTTCTAGGAAAGCTGTCCTTAGCATTTCTCTTTGTGGTCATGTCATGAGGTGTTATGTGTTTTGCCATCTCCTCCCCGTGCTCTTGTAAAAGAGGAAGGGATGACTGCCACCTCTTCTTTGTAGCCTTCCCTCCCCAAGTGTACCACTTTCCTGATCCTCCTGTGTCACTAGGTGGTCATTCACACGAGTGGCATTATCTCAGGTGGGATCGTGTAGGTTCACACGTGGCCAAGGAGCTTAATCTTCATTGCCTCACTCAGCATCCTGGAGACTCCATAACAGATTGACTTTGCACTGCGGTGTCACCTGGAGACCCATCGTACTCCTCCACTCCATTAGGACTCCCTTTTTCTCTCCCTGAGCTCATTCCCTTGAGGATGGCACTGCTTCATGGTGACCTTATTCCAAATGAGATGCCAAATTGCAATCTTGCACTCAGCTTTTTTCTTCAGTGAAGCACTGGTGAATGCTGCCGTACCTGCTTTCTCTTCATCATCTGTGCCATGGCTGGTCTGTTCCTGAGTATTGGGCTTTGAGCCGTAGGGGAGAGGGTGATCTTTATCATGCTGTGCACATGTGCCATAGTAGAGTTATAATTTGAATAGTGTTTGATTGATTAAACTAGTGAAAGGTTGGTGAGCATCCAAGGGGCTGTAGGCAGGTCTATTGTAGGACAAAGCTGCTGCCACTTTGTGGAAGCCCCAGATTCCTGATTATTCCTGGAATAAGCAAGAAAAAACAAATGAAATCACCCTTTTGATGCATATGGGTTGTGAAGAAATCCTAGAGTTATCCCCTGTTAGAAGTGCAATAAACTCTATTAACCTTTCTTACACTGCTAGGACATGCATGACGTCAGGAACTTCTTTTTTTCCCCTTACACTAGTGCAGAGGCTGTGTGGTGGGTGCTATTTTTCTCTTTTCTCTATAAAGCTGAAAAGACATGGGTTTGGGGTTTTTTTTGCCCAACCAAGGGAGAAAAGAGAACTTCCTCTTATTAAATCCTGTGGCAACGCAATCCCAACCACATAATATCCGACTGAATTTAAGCGGAGACATCTGCCTTTGGCAATTTTTATTCTTATTAGAGAGAGGGAGTCAGTGTTTCTCCTCTTTAAACGTGAATCCTAGTAACCCCTAAGACATCTGGCTGGATCCCTGCCTGCACAGGGTTATTTCAGTTCAGGGAGTTCAGGCTTCAGCCACTCAACAGGCAAAGCACCCAAAATCTCTGCCCTGCTCACGCTGCCTTGCACGAGTAAGAAGATGGTGAGAATCATGTGTTTAACAAAATCTCCTTTTCATGGGTCTTTGAAAGGCTTTAGAAAGTTGGGGGGGTTTTTTGTTTGGTTTTTGTTTGTTTGTTTGTTTTGGGTTTGTTTTTTTGTTTTGTTTGTTTGTTTTTTTAATCCCCAAGAAGCTCACAGCCTTTTAAAATTAGAAGGATTTGGGGTTTTGTTTTTAACTTTACCTGTGTCCTCTCTAAAGGAAAACCTTTGGTGACAGAACTGACACAGCAGAATAATGTTTATTGTCCCCTATTATGCATCTGTGAAGCAGGTATGACAAGTCCTCCTTGCTTTAGACCTTAAACCTTGCTGTAGAGGGTACTAGCAGTCTGGTTAAAGATAATTCCTCCATAGATGCAGCCCTCTGCAATTTTTGTAATGATTGTTTCTATAACCTTCTATAGTAACTGGTTACATACCTGTGTGCTGGCTGTATACCGTGACAGCTGTGGCAGTTTGTAGGCATCTGTGTTTAATGAGAGCTCTGTAATGAAATTAATGTCCCTTTCCATCCTCCCAGCCTGTGTCATTCCTTAGGTGCTCTGCTTTTGCTTTGAATTTTTATGTATTTATTTTTTAAAATAGCATATGGCCTTTTAAGAGTAAGCTGTAACTGTTCAGTGTTTGGGGATTTATTTGACATGCTTTGAGAATGATGTAGCCGAAAACATATACTGCTTGACAGAGTCTTGCTGAGAAGACAACCACGCTGATTTCCATTGCTGTCTGTGCTTCTAAACTAGCACTGGTCATCCACACACAATTATTCCATAATTTAAAACTTTCATTGATATATTCCATGACAGAAACTTCAGATTTCTCCTCTTCTGTAGAAGAAATAGCTCATTTTAATGAGGTTCCTTAACTGATGAGGTTCCTTGTGATCTCAAAGTCATGAAATAATACAACAAAAAGTCTGCTGTGATCAGTGAATGTAAAATAACTCAACTGTGCTATTTTCTAAGTACATGTTAGAACAAGGGAAAAACCTTCTGCTGTGCGTGCTTGAAGGAAAATTTTAACATGGCACATTAATAAGCCCATGCCAGAAAACACCACACTGGTCCAGAGCTCAGCAGAAGCTCAAACAAAGGATTAGTTGCCCTCTGCCTCCCCCATTCCTGAGGAGTGACTGACATGAGTCTGGTTTCATGGTGGGTGGAACATCCCTTCTGTTGTATCTTTTGGTCAAATGTTTCACAACGACGTGTAATCTTCTATGGAGATCAACTTCAATCTTGACATCAGTTTTCAGCCCAAAAAGCTTGGGAACCACCAAATGAGACGCTTAAATGGACAGTGGTGACATGTTGTTATGTGAGGTGAGAGTGGGGGGAAAAGCAGAGAAGCTGTTTGCCTTCTTGAGCACGGGTCCTGCTCTGTCCTCTGAACAATCTGGCACAAGCTATTGTTGGGGTGCGAGAAGGAAAACATTGTCTGACCCATGTGTCTAGTCAGATAAACCTATTCCTGTGACAACAAAAACTGTTGTGGTAGAATGTATTTGCTACACAGGGTAATTGTCCTTTATGATGGGGAATAAATTATGCTCTATAACAGTACATAATTTGGGGGAGTGGTAGTCCTGGCAGATGGTAGCCCTTCACTCCAGAAGATCCTGGAGAAACTTGGCTGGGTCAACAGAAGCCTTATGAAGTTCAAAAGGAAGTGCATTAGCCTAGCACTGCAGGTAAAATAACCCCTTGCTTTAGTACAAGTGGGCAATTGGCTGGTTTGGGATCTTCAGAACAGACATTAGAAGAAGCTTCTTCATTCAGAAGTAGGTGCAGCACTGGAAGAGGTTATCTTGAGGCCAGGGAGTACGTTGGAGGTTTTTGAGACTCAGCTAGGTGAAGCCACAGCTGGCCTCACTATAGTCACGTGTTGAGGGGGCTGTTGCATCAGATGGTCTCTTCTGACCAATGTTTTTGTGGTTTGTCCCTTCTGCTTAGTGTAGCTCTGCTAGAAAACTCTGCCAGCGAACGGAGCAGAGGCTGGTTTGAGGACAGCAGTTGGCTGGGAGAATGCCGACTCAGCCAGTTTTTCCGACTTTGAGAATTGAGGAAGGATTACGTTCTCTCCCAGATTTGAGTTGCAGCTATGTGATGCATCCCTTGGAGGTTTAAATCAAAACCTTTCTGTGTTACTCTGATACTCAGAGCAAAGGCTGTATGAGGTTGTGGCTTTTGACTAACTGTAGGCTTAAGCTTCCTGTAGCCCCTAAGGCACTTAATAAAGTCATTATTAAAGTAAAAAGCAACTGGACTGATAGAAAGACTGTCTGGTCTGCTGTTTGGGTTAAAGTTATATAAATGGCACTCCAAATGCCTCATAAGCTAAATTCCCTGTTGCAGTGCAGTGACATGTGATGTTTTGGGGGAAGTTGGTAGGATACTTTTGTAATTAGCTGTTGGAAAGGAGGCTTTTAACTTCCTACCCTTATGTGACAGGTGGTTTTCTTACCTAAATTGTGCTTTCTGAGGCCTCCTGCAGATGTAACCTCAGTATTGGCTGATTGTTATTTTCTCACTACAATTTTCTTTACATTTCTGGTGACCTTAGTGTGTAGCATCAACATAAACAAGACTCTTTATGGCTTGGCATCAACTCCACTTGTGATTAGCCTTACTCAGTCATCTTCAGTGGTGTTTCTGACCATGAAAGGCTCAGGCGCTCGCAAGATGGAGGAGTCTCATCTTCAGTGCTATGTGAAACTCAGGTTTTCTGCCTTTGCTCCCTCTGTCCCGCTTCTTGTCAAGGTTTTTCTTTACTTCACATTTTGAATGTGCAATTGACCTCAGTTTTAAGAGGATGGATGGATGTTCATATTCCTTCAAAGCCTGGGTACCAAATTGTTCTGGTTTCTGTAGTCTTTAAGTGAGCTAGCGAAGTGACAGTTTGGGGAAGGTCCCATCTACTGCAGCCTTTCCTTCACCATATGGTATGGATGCTATAAAGAGAGTGGCCCCGTTGCTGGCAGTGGATCCTGCCGCTGTTCCTGTTCCTGGTGCAGTAGATAGCTGTGCTGACTGACACGCTCAGCTTTGTCGACATGCCAACTTGATGGTGTTAGGCTAGGCTTGCACTGGAGACTTTTGCCAGAGTGGTAATGCAGGAGTGTTATCTTGTCAACCCCCACACACACTTTTTTTCCCCCCATCATGGCGACAAGGCCTCAGTCACCTTGAAAAGTCTTTTCTGTGATGTCTGCTCCTTGCTTTCGCAGGGCACCACAGCACCAAGGTCTTGTCACCAGCCTCCTGAGCTCCACTCTAGAAACACGGGTGGGCTGGCTTTTAGCCATGCAGTAGGAAGTCCTTAAAACATATGGGCTGTCTGCTAACACAGTTTCTGCTTTATTCTCTACCCTATGTGGTGATGCACTTCATTTTATCCTTTCGTACCGCTCTTGATTTCCATAGTGCTCCTTTCCTCTCCTCTCCTCAATGATTTCACAGTGTCTCTCTGAGAACCCCTTGCGTACATTCTCCTATTTTCATCCGCAGTGTTTGGCCTCCTCCACCATTTAAACCATTCCACTTTGGCTTGAAGTCTTCTGCAGAAGATGCTCATATGAAACACAGAATTATTGTGGCGCTCCTCCAGCAGCTTCAAAGTAGGAGCCAACTTTGGAGGGTCAGTCTCTTTAAGAGCATACTATAAAAGACTGAAGTTCTGTATCCAGATTCATCCAGGAAGCTTCAATACTCTGCATAATGCCAAGCTGAATTTTACCATTACTTGGATGCCATCAACTGATTGTGGTTCTCCTGCCACCAAACAGTGGCGTTGCTCTTGGGCTTGTGTTTAATGAAACAAACCGGCTTCCACTGTCTTCCTTTGTAAGGTTTTTTTTATCTGGGCACACCAATTTCTCCGAGAGGAGGATGTGCGTGGGTGACAAGGTAATACTGCATTAAGTTTCTGAGAGCAACTGATGGGACATGAGGAGCTTTCACCTAAGAGCTTGATAGTGTATGGTTTACATACCTGATGGAGAAAGGGAAGCATGCTATTTCAAATCACATTTTATTGCTTCATGAGTTCAAGTCTGTTTTGCAGGGACACAGAGGTAAGTTCTTCAAGTAGAGTCCCTATTAATCGCTTTGCCTCCCAAGCCTCCATAATTTTATTGATAGCTTTGTTCTTCATGGCAGAATGACAGTGTGGTGCTATGCCCTTTCCCAACCATGCCCATTTGATTTAATTAAAGACTACTCAGTTTTTCCATTGCTGCAGTAGGGCAGGGTTGGATTGGAGAAGGTGCTGTTTCTGGAACTAAGAAGCTCTACCCCAGCAGTGAATGATTCAGAAAAACCAGAAAAAGAGCCAAATGACAGAGACCGCTTACACTACAACATAATGCCTATATTTGGAAGCTCTAAGTCATCTTTCATGTTTATGAGCTTCTACATTTTTGTTTTCAATCTTTGTCTCCTCCCTTGTTGGACAGATTTGAATAATAACTTGCCCATGTCCAGTTTTAACGACTCAGAAGAAATCAATGTTGCTGCAAACACAAAGCTCTTTGTAAGCCTCTCTCTTCCTGCAGAATTATAAGGAAACAGGCATCCTTTGAAAAATTAAAAAAATGAAAAAAAACCCTAAGACTGTGAACATTGTGCAGAGCATTTTCCCTGATTTCAAAACCCTGGGACATGAAGTGAACTGGTTTGAAAGAGACGTTACTACTCTTAGCTAAATGTAGTAAGAAATGCAATACGAAAGAAGAAGAAAACATTATATCATGATATAAATGAAACTAAAATCCACCTCCCTCCTTTTTTAATATAGGCACTGATATTGTTTTGCTGTCTGTCAGAAGGGAGTTGAAACAACTTCTGTGGATTTTTGTGAGTAAATATAACTGTCATCAGATTATCCCACATGCACTTGCAGTCATATTCTCTGCTGCTGCCTGAATTACCATGTAGTGAAGGCTTTGGCAGGGGCATAATCAGTGAATGAGTAGGTGGAAGTGGTGATGGAGAAGCCTCCTGGATTGTCACCCCGAGTTTTGAATGCTGTTGGAAGTTGAGCTGCATTGCCACCCTCTGTACCTGGTCCCCATTAGTAGATACATGCAGACAAGTTTGCTGTGTTTGATATAATTTAATTACAGGTATTTGGTTTGCTTGTTCTTTATTCATTAGGCTACTACTCTGTAATCGTTATGTTACTGGCAGTCTCAGGCCATCTGTGGTTTTATCTCATGCATTTGGGAATTTGGGGGTTATTTTCAGCTCCCTAATATATTTTAAACTATTTAAAATTTTTTTTAAAAAAAAATCAACAAATTATGAGTTAGAACAGATTGATCCTTTTGAGCCATTTGTCTAATTAACCTTTGGCTCTCGGGAATCATCTCTCGTTCTGTTCAATCAAGTGCAGTGTATCTCAGCCCTTAATAACGAGCATTTCTTCCGAGGACTTTGGAAGTCTTCCATGGTGCTTGCTTTTCTAACTGCTGCTGCTTTTTTGGCATTGCACCAGTTTGGAGAGAGAGAGGGCTGGAAAAGGGTAGGAAAGAAGAATAAGAGGACGGCAAAAGAAAAGGCAATGGGATGGCCTGTAACTTAGCAAACAAAGTGTTTCTAGAAAGTGCAGTTAGCTTTGGGCTTACGTCTTCAGCACCCTGCACCCCAGATTGAGATGGGATAGCAAATCTCTATGAACGTAATAACAAATGAAAGGAGAATATGTATGCACATGCTGCATGCACACACAAGGATGCTCGTTCTGCAGCTGCCTCTGGTTTAACAGTTTGAGGAAATCTTCAGGAAGGGAGATGTTAGGCAAATGGAAGTGAGCAGATGATGTCCAGTCTCCTTCCCTCTTATCTGAAAAAATGAAAGAATTAGGCCTGAAGAAAGGAGGGTGTAGCAACATGGGGGTTGATCTCTTCTCCCAGGTAACAGGGATAGGATGAGGGGTGATGGCCTCAAGTTGTGCCAGGGGAGGTTTAGATTGGACATTAGGAAAAATTTTTTCACAGAAAGGGTTGTCAGGCACTGGCCCAGGCTGCCCAGGGCAGTGGTGGAGTCCCCATCCCTGGAGGGATTTCAGAGCCATGTAGATGTGGTGCTGAGGGACACGGGGTAGTGGTGACTTGGCAGTGCTGGGTTAATGGTTGAACTTGAAGATCTCAGAGGTCTTTTCCAATCAAGTCTGTTCTGTGAGTCTATGATCCTCTATGTGGAGGAGGAGGTAAATAGGACATTTCCCTGCTGCTCTTAATCCTCTCTACGATAGAAATCCCCAGAATTTGCAAAAGTGTCCTGTTGAGCATCAGTGCCTCACAACTCAGAAGACACCTTTTCTGGGTAGATGGACAAGAGAAGAATGATCTTTCTTTAGTGTCACAGAAAGTCTAGGAGTTTTGAGCAGCTCCCCTCTTAACTTCGCTATGCATGACCCACTCTGCTTTACTGATATGGGAAATGTATGTATGCACAGCAGCATGGATTTCATCCCTTTGGAGAGAGATTGGAATGGGTGTTCCCCAGGAGGAGGTCAAGAAGGCTTCCAGGTCTTGTTATATGTGGGCAGTCACATGCTTTCTGCTGCTGGTTGTGGTTTGGGTCATTTTGTGATCATGTCTTCCTCCCTTCCAGAGTGCTAGGAAGATGTTTAAGATGTTTGCTGCTCTGGCAGCCGCCCTTTTTGGTTTTGCACTTGTGCATTGGGAATACACTCAGTCCAGGGCTTGTGAATCATCGTTCTGTTCCTGCAGTGATATAGGAGCACTGAAACCAAAGCATCAGTTGAGTGTAAATCAGACCCTCGATGCAAAGTTCGTAGGTCCTGCAAAATGATGGCTTTGCTGCAGGTGTTGGGAAGAGAGCAGCAAGGAGAGAGCTGTGTGCAAGGGAGGATTGAGAGAGCATCCCTGGGCCCAGGGAACCGCTGAAATGGAAAAAGAAATGAGTGAACAATTTCAGATGCCTCCTGCCTATTAGCTTGGGTAATGCTGCTGTTTCCCCCCTTAACACTCAGTAGCCATCCATAATTCATGTTTTCCCCCTTTAAGTTCCATTACAGTTTCCTTTCTCCCCATGACAAATACTCCAGTCACTCACATAATGTAATAGGATCCATGAATGCAAACACCAAGGGAACAGTGTTTGTCCGGCCTGTGCTACACCACCAGTTTGCTTGATGGGTTTCAACTTCTCTGCTCCTTCCATTTACTACTGGTTCCCTTCCCAGCTGCCGAGCCTTCAGCTGCTTTTTGGTTTCAAACCATTCTGCAGGCAAATTGATGATGGGTAGACATCGAAGAACAGCTGCTTTCATCCCAAATAGGAAACTGTGAAAAAGTAGCCCTTAATAAATTTACATGTATATATTGCTTTATATATATATATATATATATATAAATATGTTTGTCACCTCCCTACTCCTGCTGGTCACACCATTTCTGATACAGGCCAGGATGCTGTTGGCTGCCTTGGGCACCTGGGTACACTGCTGGCTCATAATGTAGCTCCCTGGTTTTATCCTAATTTTTACTTACTGTAGATATATTTTTCCTGAGAATCTTCCAAATCATTTTGTTGTGTCGTTAGCTGGCAGCTAGTCCCAAAGCAATATGGCATGGTATTCCCATCCAAGCCCATAAGCTTACTTCATAATCTCTCCAGTGGCTTCCAGCAGTGGTTAAGATGTGGCAGTGGACGCAATTTTTTCTTTCCATTTAAGGAGTGATCGAGAAGACACAAATGCTTTTAGTGGAAAAGGAGAAACCGATTTTATTTCCTTGTCAGACCTCGTAGGAGCAGACGGGGGAAGTTTATGAGGCTGAAAGTCATTAAGCATGCTTCTTTTCCTTTTTTCCGTCTGCTTTTGTTTTTACTGGGGTTTGATTGAACAGTGTCTTGGGAAGAAAGACAACTTTGTAAATGGGATATGCCTGCAAAAATGAGATGTTTTTTCATGGCATGCACAAAAATACCCACCCCAAACACTCATTCCCCCTCACTGGCTTAAGCAGCAGGATGTATGTTTGTCTGTTTGTCACTTTATGGCTGTTATCTTTTCTGAAGCAGCACATGGTTGCTGCCTAAGCTTCTGCCTGTGCCTAAAACAATTAGAAAACAGTTAATCGCAGCCTTTTACATCAGGCTGTCAACAGCTGGCTGCTGTGGGGACATGCTGCGTCCCTTGCAGTGAACATATACCCACGATGACTGCTTCCCCAACCTGTAAGCAACCATCATCCTTATTGTTACTCACCCTGTCATCTGGCAAATGCCAAAGGAAAAACTGGGGCTGCAGGCTACGATGTGAATGGCGGTGAAATGGAAGCGTGCCCTTTCAGCAGGAGAGCTGGGGACTGAGGTTGGGCAGAGGGATGGTGGGCAAGAACAGGCAGCTGATGGGGAGTGCTCCTTCCCAGGTACTCTGGGCCGTTAGCACCGCTCCGCTGCATGTTTTTGTTTTTTTTTCCCTCATCTTGTAGAGCAGAACTGATTTATGAGTGGGATCAGTTTGTGTAGATATGCAAATACAATTTTAATGCACAAATTTGATGACCCAAGGGGTCTTGTCCTTTTGTGTTAATGAACCTCAACATGAGTTGGGGGCACTTCTGTTATGTGCATCCATGCTCTACTTTTGGATAGGGAAGTCATCCATAAAATTTCACCGTGGGCCATAACGTGGTTATGGGATCTTATCTGAAGAACAAAGGGGAAAAGTTTATGGGCCAAAAAAGGAGGGAGGAGGGAATGATTTATTGATGCTCAAAATAACGGTTTGGGGGTGAGTGGGTTTTGCACAGGCTATTTATAATAATGCCTGTGAGTCTAGCTGAAGCGTGATTCAGTACAGCTGTATGCTGAAAAAGGAGCCAGAAAACTAAGAGAAGTCAAATGGCATTTCTTCGTGTTGTTAACTTTAGTCAGGCTTATACAGTGACTAATAGAAAGCATGAGGTTTTTTTGAAAAACTCAGGCCCCCAGAAAAGCTGTAAAAGCTTGTGAAGCAAATTGAGACCAATACTGACTTCATATTGCTGTTCTACCTTCACAGCTGCCCTGCATCACAGCCCCTGGCCCTTCTGCAGGATGCTGTCACAAGGCCAAGTGTTACCTTAAACACTTTGCTCACTCTCTGGTCACCAATCTTAATGCTTCACATTTCCCTCCTCTTTCCTTTTTTTCCCCAAATTACCAGGTTCTGCACCAAATGGGAAGCTCCGCTCCACTCCAGGGTCAGCTCAGCAGATGCAGGTCGCTGTGCATGTTGATGCAGGGATCTGCTCTGTTCTGGCTTTAAACTGGAAAAGGGCAGATTTAGATTAGATATTAGGAAGAAATTCTTCACTGTGAGGGTGGTGAGGCACTGAATAGGTTGCCCAGGGAAGTTTTGGCTGTCCCCTCCCTGGAAGGGTTCAAGGCCAGGTTGGACGGGGCTTTGAGCAGTCTGGTCGAGTGGGAGGTGTCCCTGCCATGGCAGGGGGTTGGAATGAGATGATCTTTGAGGCACCTTCCAACCCAAACCATTCTGTGATTCTACAACCTTCTTTCTCCCTTGCTAGTGGCAGCCAAGTGGCATGCGTCCATAGTGGCCACAAGTCCAGTGCTGTGAAAGGATGGTCCAGAAACTGGGTGTAATCCTAAATCCTCTCTACCCCTATCCTAGAGCATCCTTCAAGCTGATTTTGGGGGAAACAGCTTCTCTTCCTCAGGTGAAGACCTCAGGTGCAGTCTGCATGGATGGATCTTGGATCTGCCTTGCATGGTGTTTTGTGTCTATCCCACCTGCCTCACTGTAGAGCCATAGATTTGCTGTTTTCAGGCAGATGATCCTGCAGTGGTTCTTAGGAAGGCCCTGACATCTCCTATTGCAAGGACCAGATGGGATTTTGTGGGCGATGCAAACTCAAGCTGGGAAGTGAAGCACAGTGCAAATAAAACACGATGATGGCTCATGGTGAATAGGAACACACCACCTAGCGAGGGATCTCTCAGAAAGCTTGCAGTATTGCAAAAGTTTGCTAAGAAGGTTTAAATTATTCCTGGGTACGTGGGACTGGAGAGAGGAATCCAATGCTATGCGTTTTTAAGTAACAAGATGTTGAGGAAAGGATTGCAACGCTACCCCGAGGAGTAGAAATGTGCTGTAGCTATAGACATTCTCTCAGCACCATGACTCATCTTCTGGAAACCAAAAGGAATTCCCTCAGAGGAGAATGCCATGTGTCACCCGCGGCCAAAAAAAGGAGGGAGTCACGTTTCCTTGACAGCACATCATGTTTGCATATTTTTACTGCTGGAGGAGAGTCCTTCATCCTGATCGCTGCGTGTTTTCAAGTAATTTCAGTGTGCCTGGTGTGTCAAGATATTAATTTCAACAGCAATATTTAAATAGGTTGTGTAAGTAATTGAGTCAGGAAGTATTTCTAATAGGGTTTCAGGTACAAGCAGGGTCATTTCCTACAAGCTGGTATGATTAGTTGCATTACAGGTTTCTTACCAGAATACCTTAAAGCTGGTAAATTAGAGCAGGTGCTTCGGTAACCAAAAGGTTTCTTCAGGAAATATGTTTTTCTACAGCTTTATTCATGATTTAGCATTCACATACTGCAGGTGAGGATGAAAAAGGAATTCTAACACGGTATATGAAGAGAGTATTTATGTGTTATATTGCAGACAGCAAGACCTGGGACTTCAGCATCAGCTTTGGGTAACTCTCTTTGCATTTCTGCTTTATTAGAGATTTTTCTGCCCCCTCTTTATCTTAGTTACTGAGTAGCTATATTTGCATCTACTTGGAAATCCTTGGTGAACACAGAAGCTGCAAACAGCATACACAGCTAGGAGCTGCTTTCAGTGTTTGTAGGATTGCTGATGTAGTGCCTAAATAAGCAGCCCATTTTTATTTTTTTTTAATTTATTTTTTTCAGAGCATCAAACTCCCCATAGCAGCAGCCTGAAAAGAGGCTGCATTTCCAAGCTGACATTGCATTAAGTAGCACATTCAAATGCTCAGAACTGCTGGAAGAAATAGCTGTAAATAACTGGCTATCAGGAGCAATTTTCCAGGTAGTGGACTGTAATCCAATGTGCAGAGACAGCATCCATGGTGGTGCTTCAAGGAAGGAAGTTGGCTGTATGAAGGCTGATATTTGCATTTGCAGATTCCTTTTGACCCAGAAAAAAAACCGTGGTGTCACCTGAGGAGAAAAAAAGTACTGGGCAAATATTGATCTCTGTAAATTTGTAACAGTAGAGGGAAGTCTTTTTTTTTTCTCTCATGAAAAGTCAAACCAATGTTGTTGCAAATCACATAACATTGAATTCAGATTTGCTTCTGGCCCTGTAGATGCAGTATCTCTGCAGGACATAAATGTTTTGTGTGGGTTCTTCACCTCTGAACAAAAGTACAGCGTTCCTGTAAATATGAGATAAAGTAAAAAGATTCCTGCTCCCTGTTTTATTACTTGCTTCTGTGTATACTTTATTTTAAATAAAAGCATACCAGTTGGAGGAGTTCCTGTGGGGCTTTAATAGTGTAAATGGGAAGGAGGGTAAGTTTCTACAGTATGGTGATCTCTGATTAAAACATTACTTGCATTTGGGACAGTCTACATTTTTCTGTCCTGGTTCCCCAGGCACAGCCCCATGGCCCAGCCATGCAGGCAGCCATGAGCAGCCCCAGTCAGCTGGGAGATCCACTCAAGGCACTGACTCACAGGTGTATCCCATATCACCTCATCATGCTCATTATAAAAGGAGGGAGCTCACTGAGGGTGATTTTCCTTTTCTGGGGTTTCTCCTTCTTGGCCTTCTGCTCCTGCTGCTGACCTCAAAGACCAGGGTGAGTAGAACCTTGGATGCTTACTGGCTCGCTCTGTGTCTTTCTAGAGTCATGAGTCATTTCAACAATATTTGTATGCACCATTTGATTCTTCCACTGCTACGCAAATGTTTATTGTGTCTCTGGGCGAAGGAAGTTATCCTCTTGAGTCCAAGGATAATACATTAGGTGACTGGTTTTAAGACTGGGTAAGGAAGATGAGCAGTTGGAGTTGCATGGAGTCTAATCCATGGGTAGAAAGCCTGCCAGAGTTCTGTAAGTCTGACTTGAGGCAGCATAGCGTGACAGCAACTTCTGCCCTTGTGGCAGGACATAAAGGGTGATGCCAGCATAGGCACGTTGACTGCCCTGGGGAAGAGAAGTCCTTCTCTCCTTTCATTATCATACAGGGAATCTAAATGTTAGCTTTGATTAGACACTAAAGCTGTAGAGAGCTAAAATTTAGATGCACCAAATTGTTACTGTGCAGTCCTGAAGTAGACGCCCAGCTTTGTCAGTGGGTGTGCTCTTCGTCCCTTGTGCTCCCTGGCCAAGGCAGCTGCTGGGGACTTTTGGTGGTGAGTGCTCAGGTGTGGGGAGCACGTGTACAGTGCTTCTCCACCCCTTCAGGGAAGGATGCCTTCTGCACGTTTTTAACCTAATCTGGTAATCACACTTACCTAGGCTGGTGGGCTCCCTCTAAAAAAAACAGTGTTGTTTTGTATTGCCTGGAAAAGACTGAAGGGGTGAGTTTGGCACTGAATAGATTTTAAAATCTGCAAAGATTGAAGAAGGATGAGGAAGTAACACCAGGTCCTCCCCCTGTCATGGTCTTAATTTTAATTAGGTGTAGTTGGTAACAGTATAGACATCCTTAGAGTTTCATCTCCTTTCACAGAATCACAGAAGGGTTGAGGCTGGAAGGGACTTGTGGAGGGCATCTGATCCACCCCCCCTTGCTCAAGCAGGGTCACTAGAGCTGACTGCCCAGGATGTGTCCAGATGGCTTTTGAGTATCTCCAGGGATGGAGAGTCCCCAGCCTCTCTGAACAACCTGTGCCAGTGCTCAGTCACCCTCACAGTGAAAAGGTGTTCCTTGATATTCAGAGGGAACCTCTTGTGTTTCAAAGTGTGCCCATCGCCTCTGGTCCTGTCACTGGGCACCACTGAAAAGATCCTCCCAAGCTGCCTTTTCTGCAGGCTGAACAGTCCCATCTCTCTCAGCCATTCCTCATATGTGAGGTGCTCCAGTCCCCTGGTCATCTTTGCGGCCCTTCACTGGACTCTCTCCAGTATATCCATCCCTCTCTTGTCCTGGGGAGCCCAGAATTGAACCCAGTGCTCCAGGTGTGACCTCACCAGTGCTGTGTAGAGGGGAAGGATCCCCTCCCTTGAACTGCTGGCAATGCGTTGCCAATACTTTTCAGGTTCCTATCTGCTCTGTGAGCTCTGCAGCTTGGTGGGGATGCCACAAGATCTTTTCCTGAAATTCCTTAGCATGGAAAGGGTTGGGCTTTTGTGCTACGTGGGGACGTGTACAAATAAGAGCAGGTGAAGGAGAATAAGGATGACTGATGAGTGTCTCTTCATCCTACTTTCAAACAGTCATGCACGTTTCCCTCCTATCTCCCTCAAATTCCTTGAGCTAGGTTGTCTTAGTTCCTATACCTCATATATAGTAACGTAAATCCCTGGGAATGACTGTTGTGGGACTCATAGAAACCTGTTGATACTGAAGAACAAAGCTGACTAAAAACTATAGAGATGTTTAGAGTCCTGCTCTGTGCTTGTCGTTCAGAATATCCTTCAGTGTTAATTTAGGGTATTAAAAATGTAATGATTAATGCAGTTTCTCTGTCAGGTGAATTTAGATATGCTTGTAAGTCATAAAAAAGAAAATTTCTTTGGGACAGCTAAATCAAAGCAAACGGAGTAGCACTGGTTCTCTCTTGCTTTGGTTTATTATATCCTTAAGCACTTTTTATATCTGTACCTCTATAGACTTTTTTTTGTTGCGAGGTGAGAAGATGAAAAGAGAGCTTCAGTACTGCTCTTACTTGTGTTTCTGTAATGCTTGCAGTGGAGTGATTCATTCTTTTTTTCCTCTCTGTTTTTTTTTTACAGTATCAAGCTGTTGGCTGTGCAGGAGCTGGTTGATAGAGAAGCCCTGGAAAAGGTATTCAAAAAATATATCAAATACAACTGCCATAATACATTTAAGCTTTTAGATCCCTCTGTGTTAGTAGAGCTTTCTAACTTTATAGAAAACCATGCAGCATAAACCAGGACACTTTTCTAACTACACAGTACACAAAGTCAGAGGATATTTTGTCCAAGCTGACTGCATGCTTTTGGTGTTTTCTGGTTTTACAGTGGCCTCAGGGTAAGCAATGCCTCTAGTCTGCCTGTATTGGTTTTCCTGAAATTAGTTCCTTGCTAACAGCTAGAGTAAGTAGATGATTTGAACTGACACTGATGAATGTCTGAAGCAGAAAGAGCATCTGAGGGGCCCCTTTTGAGCATCCAGCTCAGGAGAATGGCAGGAGGTGCCCTGGTAGAAATGCAGTTTAATTTAGTGATGAAAGAATCAAGGCAGACTCAACACCAGCTGAGCATATGGTGCATGTTAGCCTGAACTCTTCTCCTGTCTGCCTTGCCTGGCCTTCCAGGGAGCCGAGGGATGGGCTGTCCATTGGCTGTGCCAGGGATGGTGGGGTTTGCAAACAGCCTGTGCTCGGCTGTGTGGTGGGCAGAGAGGGGAAGCTGTGTGGAGCTCACAGCTTCCTGCGGCCAACCGATGTGGTCCTGGTCAGGGGATGCACCCCCTGGTCTGGCACGTACGACCCCACTGGTTTAGCTGAGACACTGGTGCCGCAGCAGCCCGAGATCCCATGTACGGAGCCGCAGCAAAACCAGGAGCCACAAAAGGCTGGAGGATTTGTTTCTCCTCAGCCAGGGGTATTGCAAACACAGTGGTACCCTATAGATAGTTTCCTTCTGTGTGAAAACCCAAATGTCTGATTTGTTGTTTTATGATTTTACTGGCCCTGGAGGGTAGGACTGGGCTCCCAGTGCCCACACTGGGACTGGTGGGTTCCCTTCATGTTCTGCACCAGCTCTTTCATCTAGAGGACCAAGGACGCAGCATGGAAGTATGAGAGACTTGGTAGGATTCAAAGAAAACAACTGGATTCAAAGTCTTACTGGGAAAACTGCTGCCTTATGGCAGGCACTGAGCTGGTGCTGACCCAAGCAGCCCCTCTGTGGCTGTGAGTGACCTGGCAAGGCTCGGGGAGGAAGGAAGAGACCTTCTCCTGCCTTGAGTGCATCCTGTCTCTGTGGAGGAGAAGGTCCTACAGCACAGTGCTAAGGCTGCATCTGCTGGGTGCTCTAGAAATCCAGGGTAAAGTGAAATCCAGCGCCAGCGGGTGTTTCAGCCCCATGAGATGTGTTTCATAGCGGTCCTATGTACAACCCAGTTAATTCAAGAGGGGCATCTCTTCATTGGCTTTGCTGAACTCTGATTTTGACCCAAAAAGATGGGTTTTGTTAAAAGGCAGTAACGGAGGACTGTAGTTTTTTGCCCGCAAAGAAGATGAGGTTCTCTGCTACTCATTGCACAAAACAGGTTAATATTCACATATTGTTGTTTGCAGCAGTCAGCTTCTCTGGCACCTCACACCCTCCACACTTCTCACCTTTCTGTCAGGCCTGCACCTCCCTTTTGGCCTCCTAAAACATGGTTTGGCAAGGGTGAGTGACCTCAGCCTGGTGGGAATGGCTGTTTGAGGCATTGTCTGGAGCTCTGCAGGAAGCTCTTCAGAAAGGCTTAGCCACAGAAAAATGATCTTTCTAAATTGAGCTCTCTGAATATTTGATATCTGCTTTCATACAATGCCAAGCTTAAAGAAATTTAAAAGGCTGGTTTAGCCCTCTGGAAAATAACAGGGTGGGATTATGTAAGTTCAAAGAAATTTGCTGTCTTTATTTTTTAAATACAAGAGGGGGGGGAAAACAAAAAGTAGACTAGAACAAAATCTCTTGTCCTGCCTGCTTGCAGAGTCAGGTTTTGAGAACGCATGCTGAGTTTTGTATTTGTAAATCATTACTTCTCTGTGTTATATTGGAGGAATACAGAATATTATTAAATGATAAAATTTTAATATTCATTGCAGGATGAGTTTTTCTGGGGTTTTTTTTGAAGGGAAGATTTCTTTAAGCTAGCTACAGACATGATAAACTAAAAGTGATTTTCCTATAGGATGCTTTCTAATCTGTCATAGGTGGGTTTGAACTTTTGTAACCTTATTTCTAAAATTCAGTGCTTGGCTTTGAAAGTGTTATCTATTTTTGATACTTGCATGGAAGCCCAGAGTGAGTAGAAGCACCCTGGTGAACACCAGTGCCCCCTGAAAAGATTTACAGTCTTTGTGCTGCAGGCTGGCTCTGTTAAATCACGTTGAAGTCATGTGCATGTGTAGTGAGTCTCTTGAGAACCAGGGCCTTGAGGCAGTATCAGAAAATTACCTGGCACTGCAAAGCACAGTTTGCAGTCACCTTTTGGAAACAGGATGATGGTCTGGGAGGTGAGGCACATGAAGGAGCAGGCTGGAAGAACCTACTTGAACCACTGGGGTCTTGAGAAGATGGCAACCCCCTGTGGGTATGTTGGTACATCATGGAAAGCTTTGCCCTTGTGTAGTGGGGTGCTGCTGTGCTTCCAGAGCTGAACATCAGTTATTCACTGATTGCTTACAGCAACAGGCTTTAATGCCATTCTGACTATCTTAGATGCTTTACTATCTTTAAATGTTTTTCCTAACTTGGCCGTTGAAAATAAATGGATCACACCGTGAGAAGCTTTGTGTCATGCAAAGACTATATTTGTTTATTTTCCTAAACTCTAATATTTTGGCAAATTTGGCCAAAATGACCCTTTAAGTCGAAGATCTACCACACTTGGCTGCATTTATTCCTGGGGTTGCCAAGACAGAAAGAATGACTGGTTGGGCTTAATTACAGCTCGTCCTGGCTCGGAACAAGCTTGTCTGACCCTTGGGTGCTGTTCATCAGTTGGTTTGTTTCTCTGGGGTGCCACAGGTGCCTGTAAGCACTGTGGGGTGCTGCTTGGGGAGCTGGACCCCAGCACCGTACTTGCTGTCGTTAAGAAGGAACAGGAAAATAAAAAATTATCTCAGTGAAACAGGATCAGGTCACATAAAAAGAACAAGTCTCTACGTGGAGAGAATTCTGGGTCAGAGATAAGCTTGTTTGTGGGTTTGTTGACCATAGCCCATCAAACCCATTCCAGCACGTACTCCACCTGACTGATCTCACCAGCGGCTTAAAACTAAGCATGTGCTTACCTGCATTTGTCTTACCATGAAGCTTCAAATTGATCCTGCTTGCCCCTGCCTCTCACCGGACTTGCCCTGGCTGCTGTGGGATTGTGTTGCAGGCATGCCTGTGCTTCAGAAGTGCTGCTGCCATTTCCCAGGGGCAGTAACGAATGCAGACGGCGAGATGCCAGGGGAGGAGGGCTTGTGGTCATGACAGCCTCGTCCCCACAAGGATTCAAGGCCACTCAGGCTGTAGGAAGAAGTATCTCAGGCACGCAAGTTTGTTGGCACTGCATCCTGTATGAAGCAGCTCTTCCTCTTGCAGAAGCAGAGCTCTGGGAGAGACCCCTAGGGACGCTCTTGCCCCAACATGTTTTTGAGTACTTTGCTCAGTCTAATTTTGGGAAGTCCTTAATTGCAGATGAAGACTTTTACTTGGCAAGTGTTAATTGTATTTATTTGAGGAAGGAGAAAAAATAATTCTCCTGAGGAACGTGCTGTTTTTATAGTTTAAAAATAAAGCTGTTTAAGCAATTAGCAGATTGAACTGCCTAGCCAGGTGACATTTCACATTGGTTGCTGTTTTAGCATTTAAATCCCTAGTCCTTTTCCTTAGGCAACAAGTATGCCAAAACAATTGTTCTCATTGGTGCTTGATGCCAGTAGGATGTGCAGGAAGAGTCATCCATATTGTAAGACAAATAAAAATATTCTTTGTATTCTGTATTCCCCACTACATCTTTCAGGTGTTAACACAAGCTCTTGAGCTCATTTCTCTTTCAGAGGTAGGTTATTAAGGAAAGTTAATCTATACAACATTATATTTAGTAACTGCTTGACAGGTTTTATAAGATAAACCTGTTTTGGGAACAAGTGACAGTAACCCATTATTTTCCTCCTGGTGTGTTAATAAGCAAGTGCATCTGCTGTTACTTGGGATGAGCAAGGACTGTCCACTTGATTCCACAGACAGAGCAGTTTGTTGGCTTCTTATCTAGGAAATGCAAATCATGTCACTGATCTGCAGTTTGTGAAAGTATGGAATTCATCTGCAAAGTGATGATCTGTTTGAAATGGGAAGTAATCTATTTAGACTGGCATAAGAGAGATGCTAGGTGAGCTGAAGCAGGGTGGGAGTTGGAGTGAGAATTGTGGTTTTGTTCAAGGATGATATTCTTGAAGTTGATAACTTGCAGCTTGAAAATCAAGATAAGTAACATAGGTTTCACTATCAAGGTCTGGCAAATTTATGCACTGTGATCTACATCCAAGAGGTCAGTGAAAAGGAAGTGAGAAGAACAAAGTAATTATCAGTAAGCTTACAGGGATTTTCACCTTCACTGCAGAAGTTTTGGAGGTCACAAATCAAAAGGGATTGAAAGTCTTTCACCCGGTGTTCAGAAGCAGAGGTCTTGTAGCTGTGAAGCACCGGATCCATTCGTTGGGCACCAGGAGAGATAGCCACATAGCTTCTAGCTGTCTTACTACAGGAAGGGATCTCTTCTGTCTGCTGGCCAAACATTACGTGGTCATCCATTGGGCATTTCTGCTGGTGTGGACATGAAGAGTTGGGATGACAGAACGAGAAAATTTTTGACTTTTTCCACTTCCCTCAGCAGGACTAATGGCTGGAGTTGTCTCCCGTGATGTGGAATCTGTTTCCTGGGTTTCCTCACCCATAGAAAAGACCAGATGTCTGTATATGGGAGATGTTCACTAGATGCAAGCTCTTCCCATCACGCAGCATTTTCATACTGTGCCTGAGGAATCAATGCACCATAAGTGAGGTGTCACTGAGGAGGTGGCTTTATTCTAGTCAAAGAAAATTAACCTTCCTGTCATCGATGAGAAGCAGCTTTTGTCCGAGGGGAAATGCAGTGACTGATGTTGCCCACTTTTATGGGGTTGGGGCCAGGAGATGAGGACAAAGGGGAGTGCTTGTTTCTTTCTAGTGGCATCGCTCGAATAGTGCAATTTCAGCTACAGTCAAAAACGGATTTGTAAAATGCTGAGCTGCCCTGTGCATTCCCTGCTGTAGCCTTCTCCTTTCTACACAGAGCACGGAGAATTTTAACTAGAAATTTGCTTTTGTTTTCTTGATCCAGTGTACTGTTTCCTCCAGATATTATCTGAACATAAAAAGTATGACGTCAATTGAGGTTCGAGAATTTCCAGTATGAAATGCATCTGCTGGAGGTTTTTATTTATCTTTTGTCTGCTTTTGAGTAGATTGAGCCAGATCAGTGTTTAATCATGATTAAGCCCATTGTAATCTCTGTTCTTTATAAAATCCCTCTCGGAGCAGAGCAGGTTGTTTATTTGTGAAAGGTTATCCCTAGGAGCTTGTCGGTGTTTGAAAGAGAGGTGCTGTTTTCTGTTTGCAGGGGTAAGCACGGGCACATCACTTCTTGCTTGCATGGATTTATTATGTTTGTGTGTGCATTTGCTAGGGCAGTTGGAAGTACCCATATTAGTGCCCTAATATGCCTTGACATGGAGCAGTTGGTCACCTGAGGCCATTTGTTTGGCCCATCACCATTTCCTTGGCAAAAGCACCGAGTGCCTGGTCGTGCAGTCAATGCTGGCCTTGCAGGCAAACATTTTTTCCCTGTGTATAAGCTGGTACTGGCATGGGAGGTACCATCAGTGTCCCCTGAAGGAAGTGCAGGGAAGGGCTGTTGACATCCGCCCCTGCAGGGTGAGGGTCTACCACTGCTGTCTGAGCTCTGCAGCCTGCTGGAGTTGGATCACCTGGAGTGTGTATGTTGCCTGCACAGCCATAAATGTCCTGCACTGTTGCTGCTGTTCAGTTTTTTGGAGAGAGGAATCGTTCAGCAGTCCCAGAGAGGCAGGGAAGTATTGTTGTTATAGAATCATAGAATGGTTTGCGTTGGAAGGGACCTCAAAGCTCATCTTGTTCCAACCCGGCTGTCATGGGCAGGGACACCTCCCACCAGAAGAGGTTGCTCAAAGCCCCATCCAACCTGGCCTTGTGGCTGCCCCCTCCCTGCAAGCATTCAACTTCCCTGGGCAACCTGTGCCAGTGTCTCACCACCCTCACAGGAAAGAATTTCTTCCTAATATCTAGTCTAAAGATACCTTCTTTCAGTTTAAAACCGTTACCCCTCATCCTATCACTACAAGCCCTTGTAAAAAGTCCCTCCACAGCTTTCCTGTAGCCCCTTCAGGTACTGCAAGGTGCTAGAAGATCCCCCAGAGCCTTCTTTTCTCCAGGCTGAACAACCCCAACTCTCTCAGCCTGTCCCCACAGCAGAGGTGCTCCAGCCCTCTGATCATCTTTGTGGCCTCCTCTGGACCTGCTCCAACAGCTCAATGTCCTTCTTGTATTGGGGGCTTTGGAGCTGGATGCAGTACTGCAGGAGGGGTCTCACCAGAGCAGAGGGGGCAAATCCCCTCCCTTGACCTGCTGGCCACATTTCTTTTGATGCAGCCCAGGATGCGGTTGGCTTTCTGGGCTGCAAGCACACATTGCCGGCTCATGTTGAGCTTCTCAACAACCAGCACCCCCAAGTCCTTCTCCTCAGAGCTGCTCTCTATCCATTCTCTGCCCAGCCTGTACTTGTGCTTGGGACTGCCCTGACCCAGGTGCAGGACCTTGCACTTGGCCTTGTTGAACTTCATGTGGTTTGCACAGGCCCACCTCTCCAGCCTGTCCAGGTCCCTCTGGATAGCAGTCCATCCCTCCAGTATGTTGGCCGCGCCACACAGCTTGATGTCATCAGCAAATTTGCTGCGGGCACACTCGATCCCACTGTCCATGTCTCTGACAAAGATGTTATAAATAGCACCTGTCCCACTACCGACCCCTGAGGAGTGCCACTCATAACTGATCTCTACTTGGACATCAAGCCGTTGACTGCAACTCTTTGAGTGCAACCATTCAGCTAATTCCTTATCCACCGAGTGGTTCATCTGTCAAGTGCATGTCTCTCCAATTTAGAGATTATCCTTGATTTACAGAGGTGAGCTGGAGTTACAAGGAAATCACACAATTTTGGCAGAATCACCTAAGATGACCGACTCCAAACAGAGCTGGAAAATGAATCTGTCTCTTGAGCCCCAAGCACTCTTCTAATGCCAAGACAGTTATTCCTCTTTGTGAATTTTTTTACTCAGCAGATGTGTACCCCAGAAATGCAGTTAGTTCAGGACTGTCTGTGTGCATAGTTTTAAATGTCATAATCCTTCTGTACAGTGTGAGCCCATTTTGCAATCTTGCTTCACTTCATAGCTATTGATTAAAAAAGATTATAAGGCAATTGGCAATGAATGAATTAGTTACTGTAAATGAGTTATATTTACTGCCTGTTCTTAGAACTGTCCTTTCCAGATAAATGTTGACCCCTTTGAAACTGTAGTACATTTGGATGTCCTCTAGAATCAGATAAGGAAACAGCAGTCTCACTTTCACAGAATAGGAAAAGGAGATGTTGACTTGGCCACTGACTCAGTCGGGGCCTTTGATCAGTCTCTTCCAGCCCTGTTGCTGCCTCATTTTTCTGCTCCCCATTTCTAGAGAGCAGAGGTGGAGTCAAGTCTCTCACCATCTCCTTTGGCTAATTCAGCCTTGGGACAGACTTCTGCATAATTGATCAGCTCAAGTAGGTCCTCCTTCCCTATTCCTTCAAAGCCATCACAGAGTCAATGATTGACCCCTCAGAGTAAAAGGAGATAATTTGGAATAATCTGACTGATTTTACTTTCTTTTTCTTACCTTATTCCCTGTTACCCTTTTGCTCTCCTGCACCCTTTCTGTGTTTGCCCCTATCTCTTTCCCTTGTCTTGCTTGTTTAACTGACTGCAGGTAATACTCAGGGGTGCAAAGCCTTTTTTCAGACTTCACCCCTTGAGGTTCAGAAATCTCAGGGTGAAGGGAAGTATAGCTGTCGTTGTGAAGGAACCCTTTTTGGCTGAGTGGAGCTGGAAACTATGTTGACACTGTATCTTACAATATGGGAGGCTTTTTCAGCATTATTCCATCCACCAAATTGACTCAGGAACTCTGCAGCTATACAGTGTTTTCCTCTGGCCTTTTACTTCCCTTCCTCCTTTCTAGATGGATCTAGAGGGATCTAGATGGCTAGAAGTTTAAGGAGATGTATCAGTGGACCTTATGGCTCTGGCCAGCTCCATGATGATTTCAGCAGCTCTCTGCAGGGGACCTATGACTACTTTGTCTTTCCAAGTCCCTCTGCTGCAAACTATCATCAAGTGGTCAGCAGCTTTGGAAGCACAGGCTCTCATCTACTAGCATCTCCGGTGCCTTTGATCTTGGCTGGATATTTTTTCTCTTTAGTTGCATTGCTCATCTATTTTCTGCCAGTCTGTTTTCTGATGATGCTAGAAGTCATGCTATACACATCACAGGGAGCTGTAGAGACCACAGGTATCTCTTAAAATACTGTCCTTAAGGAGGTGCCCTCTTCTCCCCTAGAGCACAGCTGTGCCTCTCTGAGAATGGTGGTATGGACATTCCTTGTTATACTAGCTTGGCATTCTTTTGTGAGGCATCTAGTTTTATCCCTGAACAGAAGCCAAACTTGCCCATTAGTAAAATCATTCTCTACCCTTCTATAACAAGGAGAAACAGAAAATATGTGTTTAGGAATGCCGGCATGTGTTTAAATTTTGCTTGTGGATGGTAGGAGTAATAGGGGTCCTTAGTCAGTGTGTTTTCCTAGCTTTCTTCTAGGAGATGGCAGAAGGCAAAGCAAATTCATAGAACAGGACCAGTTCAGAATAGTCTGCAATTTTGGGGAAAGGTGGTGGTTTTTTTTCCTTTCTAATAGATTGACATAGCAGTAAGAGTATTTTAATGTCAGCCCAAATAATTTTTTGGTAGTTGGTGTCGATTAAGTAATGCATGTGCTCTCTGTGGGGAGCTGGAGTTCATTGCATCTGTTAGAGCAGAACTTTGGTCAGGGTTGGAGGACAGTGCTGTAGACCCCATGGAGGGCATGCTAATGGGTAAAGACAGAAAACTGTCTATTACTCATGCAAACCTATAAATAAAGAATGTGCCATTTCAGAGAGGACCCAATGTCAAGTTGGGCTCTTTAAGGGCTAGAGATGTGAAAAAGAAGTGTATGAGAATTATTTTTTTTTAAAAGCTGAGACGACATGTCCTAATGCTAGCAGCCTGGAAGAGAGCCTCCTAATAATGAGCATCCAAAACCAAAATAATTAATGAAATAGGATGCAGGACAGATTTAAATAACTTTACAGAAGGTGGTGTAATCAATGCCTGAAGGAAGAATAAATATTTGAGGCTGGCAATGATTGTGAGTCATAGTATGTATTTTTCTCTTCCTTGTTTTTGTGTTCTTACCATGGGAAAGAATGCTTGCTCTAAGCAGAGATGTAAATCAATTGGGGAAAACAGTAATACTAACCGTAAGAAAGAAATGGGTGAAAGTAAAATGCCCAGTGAATAATTATTTTTGATGAAAGGCTCTGTAGAGGTGGCCAAACTGTGACCTTGTAATAACGAGAGCTGTGCCATTTTCCTTGTGTCTCAGCAGTTTTCTTACACATGCTGCTTTTATTCCTTCTCATACTGCACATCAGCACAGTCCCCTCTGTCTTTACCACCATGTGTAAGCCAGAAGGGCACAATTTTTTAAATAAATAAATCCCACAAAAAAACCCAACTCACTCGCTAACACCTCTGGAAATGAGTAAATTTTTCTCATGGGAATGGAGACAGCCCTAGTTATCTTACATGCTTAAGCAGCTTTCCTTGATTGATAACATTCAAAACCGATTTCCCCATTCCCTTTTTGTTTTGTTTGTTGTTCTTTTGTATTAGCACATTTTTTACCCCCTCTCTTTTCCTCTGGCTGAAGGCATTGTGCAGGTAAGGAGATTCGGATTGGCAGATATCAATGGCAGATTGATATAGCTCACTGGTTGGTTTGTTGTTTAGCACAGGCAACCAGTTCAGCAGACTGCTTTATGACAAAGCAGGAAAAGTGTTTGATCTCAACCACTCATCTCTTGTAAAAGCAGCTTGATGAAAAAGATAGCCTCATAGTCATGAGGGCTTCTTTATATTCTCCTTTATCCCACGTCAGTTCCCTTGGTGTGCCATTATTGCCATTAATGATTATACTGCCTATTATGCAGAATGAAACACTTTATTGAAAAGGTTTCAAGAATAAATTGCAAAGATTTGTGACTATCCTTGACGACCTCTTGAGCCTTAATTCCTGTATTATGTTTAAAAAAATTTTAAAAAGCCCTTAAGGATAAGAAAAGAAGTAGTTGGGAAGTGTCTTCTGCAGTCTGTCCCATGAAGTACAAGGAAAAAGCTCAGCTTGTGAACGGAAACTTGAGAAATTAAGAACCCACAGAACTCCTCCTATGTGGAGGTGGGCAAATATAGGTGCTCTCTTCCATAGGGAAAGGGCAGCATAGATTTCCACCAAGCATCTGTGAAAACAAATTCCCATTAAATGGCAAACTGGCTGAAAGGTGTTGTGTGTCCCATTTTGACAACAGGTAGTTGAGCAACCCATAATTCTTCACGAGTGGCCCCAGCACTTTAAATGTGTTAGGGGGTTTATTGCATTGCCTTTTTCAATTGTTGTTGGTTTGTTGCTCTGAACCAAAGGTTTCCATGTCTTCCTTTTCAAGATCTATAAAAAGGCATTGTTTAGATAAATAATCACTTTTGCTAAGGATGAAGGTAGGAGCGCATGCCAGTGAATGACCTGCATTGTTGTCCCGGGAACACTGTGATTAAAGGCGAGCAGAGAACTGGTTTTATGGGCTACAATCTGGGTTTTTAATCATATATTCAAAGATAAAGAAAGTAATTTCCTCTTAGATATTACAAAGAACCAAGCAGTTGGGGGACCGTGGTGAGCTGTAATTCATCTGGAAGGGCATTGTAGAAACACTGCTAAATTTTTCCAGAATAAACACTTGAAAAGGAAAGCAAATAGGTTGGGAGTGCAACCTTACGCTCCTGCCACTCCCCAACTGATCCTGTAAAGCCTGACTTATACAAAACCCATCTGATTTGATTCAAACAGGTTTTTATATGGAAACAAATCATTACACACTTTTGATAATTGTGATAATGTTAAGCTTATCAGCATAATTATTTCCCGCACATTCACAAAGTACAATGGGTGAGTAACACAGCAGCAACAGGAGAGAGGCGCGCGTCTAGCTGGATTCACATCCATGGGACTGTTCAAAACAGGGCCAAGCTCACAAAGGGGCTCACATACCTGACGTGAGAATCGATGCCTTCAGTTTGGAAAACTTTACAATCCTCCCAAGCATCATTTAGCTGCTACCTAGCCCCCGGGGTGCCTAAATGACAGAATCCTCTGATGCTTTGCAGACCCAGAATTACCCCTGTCTGAAGCAGGCAGAGCAGACTCGGGCAACTTAGTTTTTCGCCTATGCATAGTTGAAAAATGAGCCTCTCCTTTTTTTTTATTAAGCTTAGAAGCAGTCTTTGCAGCAAAGCTGGGAGTTTGGGTCGCGTCGAGGCTGCTGGGCAGCGAGGCTGTGGTACAGTGAATGTTTGTTCTCTGGTCCATAACGTGGTGCCTGGAGCACTCATTTAGGAGCTGAGTGAGAATCTGATCCCCAAAGGAAGGATATCCATCCTTCTTGGGTGTCTGAATTACTGGGATGATCTTTAAGGAGCAGAAGCACCACATTTTCCAGGGGAAAAAAAAGAGTCCTGCTCGAGTTGATAAAAAAGCCAGAAATGCCTTCAGATGGACCAGGAGTTGGGACCCAATATGCACACATGTTATCCCAACAAACATCCATAGCATGTAAAGGCACATAGAGGCAATGACTGTGCCTGTAGGTGCTGTATTATTTCTTAAGAAAGACATTGGTTGAGGATTTGGCTGTGTTGAAGAGCTCTGCCTCAGTTCCACTGCTCGCAATGAATTCATAGAGCTCTTCAAAGGATGCATTAGATCATGTTTGTGAAGAACACAGGAGACAGCAAGGATTTATTTGGTCATCAATCTGGATATTTTGGTTTAGCTCTAGGAACAGCAAACAAGTATATGAAGGATGGGAAGGTACTGCCCCAGGTCTCAGTGACCCAGTGCAAGCAGGACACGCTAACATGGCAGAAGAGTCAGAGAAGCTTTACAGGAATAATTCTGTGGATACTGCACTTTCTGTAGATTGGTTCCTTTTTTTTTTTTTTAATCCTAGAATTTTTCTCCTTTATATCTAAACTTTTTTTAAAATATTTTTTCTTCAGCTCTCACTTCATTGTAGAATTATGTGCAATCACGTACAAGAGGGAGATGTAGAAAACTTCTTCCAACACAAATGTATAGTTATGGCTGAGACTGAAACTGATTCCCTGGAGGGAGGGTTGTTCTCCTTTGAAAACACTCATAATTATCTGTCTGTCTGACCCTTATCCACCTGCCAAGTTTTATTTGCCTTTATTTGGAGAGGGACTTTTTACAAGGGCTTGTAGCAATAGGACAAGGGGTAATGGCTTTAAGCTGGAAGAGGGGAGATTTAGACTAGATATTAGGAAGAAATTCTTTCCTGTGAGGGTGGTGAGACACTGGCACAGGTTGCCCAGGGAAGTTGTGGCTACCCCCTCCCTGGAAGTGTTCAAAGCCAGGTTGGACAGGGCTGATCTTTGAGGTCCCTTCCAACCCAAAACCATTCTATGATTCTGTGTAATATCAATACTTGAACAACACCAGCAATAAATA
Source organism: Podargus strigoides (assembly GCA_028020825.1). Lineage (NCBI taxonomy): Eukaryota > Metazoa > Chordata > Aves > Caprimulgiformes > Podargidae > Podargus > Podargus strigoides. The sequence continues at coordinate 7,763,911 of CM051623.1, read as the reverse complement.
TTATGCAGTCTTGAATGAAGTCTTCCTAAAAGGGACTAGCTGAGTGGGCACGTGCAAAATGTTATATCTTAACATAGGGCCACCCCGACTTCCCCTCATGTTATTTATGTGGTTTGTGAGTGCATCCCTTGCACCAGTGGATGCATCTATTTCTTGTGCATGTGTTTTTTGGCTACTCTTGTAAACAGGGAAGTGGCACACTCGAGAGAAAAGCAAACAAGCAATGAAGACCTGAGACCACACTGTTGTCAGTGGGAAACAGGGTCCAGTGTTGAGTCTCTGTTTCAGGCTTTAGCTATAATAGTGCTTCTTTCCCTGCTGTTGCGTTTGGTTGTAGGAGAATCCAGGTGGGTGCAGTGGAGTTTGGCTGCAGGAGAGCACTGGGCATCCTGACCCACTGTGTCAAATCAGGATGCTTTGCTTGGAAACCAAAGGTGTTGATTTCAAGTTCTCAGAAATATCTGTAACTTTTCTGCTCCTGGCTTTCTAGGTCAGGCTTCATTCGAGTGCACCAACTGTAGCTGTGTCCTGTACGTGGTGGATTGGATTAGGATTACAAGCATTCATGTCTGCTTTTTCAATTGGAAATAAAAGTGCAGTCCACTCGGATGAATAAAGAAAAGAAAGGATAATGTGCATTTAATTCCAGGAGCGTGATTTTTAGCTTATACAATACCCAGTGATGGAGCAGGGAAAGCATATATAAATTAAAGGATGAATTAAAAAAGAGCAGTGCCAGATGATCTCATGAAGTCACTGTCAACCTTGTTGTATCTTCTATCAGGAATATATTAGATCACATTTCAGGATCAGAGTTTTATTGGAAAGGACGGGGGGGGGGTCTCCTCCTCAAGTGCCACTGCTCAGTTTACAAGGTATATCTTAGAGCTCTTCTTTTTAAATTCTTCTGAAGCACCAAGTCCATCACTGGGAAATGCTCTGTAGCACAGAACAGCCCTTACCTTGGTGTTTTCTAGCCCCTGACCTGCAGATTCCTGCAGGCCATGAACTGCTACTAAGAGGTCCCTCAAAAGTAACAGGAAGGTGAGCCCACTACCAGGTAACTTAAATTTTTCATGCACAGGTATCGATTTCTACTTCAAGATTTATCCAGGATCTACATATTGAAAAAAGGTGGTGAATTTTAGCCTAATAATATAGGGTTTTTGCTGGTCAGAGTCTCCTTTTCAGCTGTTGCCAGCTCCCACACTCGAACTCCAAGCCTCTTTCGTCATGACAATGTCAAATTTTTACTAATGTGATACCTCAACATAGCTCAAAGGATAAGGAATTGATAGAAGTTTTGTATGCATCTCTGGTACTCATTAAAGCTGCTCCCTCTAGTGCCTGTTAAAAATAAAGGAACTGTGTATTTGTGACATTTAGAAATGGAATATTTATTCCCTAGCTTTCATCTCTCCTTTTGGTTAAGAGGAACCAAAACCACCGTTGCTTTGATGTACTAAGTTGTTGTTCACCTTTACTGCAGTGCCCTTTTGGCCTGAAAGCTTCTGTGGTAATTAACGAAAAAGGACAGTTAATTGCTTTGAGTGCCTTTCTAAAGTTCAGGCCATGATTACTGCACTGAGACATACCGTGCCATAACAACAGGCTCACTCTGAGAGCTCTTCCTTACTGTTCCTTCTCTCCTCTCCTTCCTTACAGCCTCTGCTCTGATTCCAGGTCTGAAATGGAAGTGTCCTCCAAAGAGGAATCACTGGCTAATAAGAAATCTGTTATTTATTAAGGCCTAAGACATTATTTTCGTGGGTCACATTTAGTTTCCTCAGGGTTTAGGAGTAGCATACCCTGTTTTTGAGGAAAAGATGCCCACCTCGAGAGAGGTTGCTGGCTCAGTGTGGTTCCCAGGGCTGGTATTACAGGAGTAACACTTGAGTAACAGGGGTGTGGTCATCTGGAAAAGGTCACAAAATCACCTAGGTTGGAAATGACCTTGAAGATCATCGAGTCCAACCATCAGCCTAACACTGACAGTCCTCAACTACACCATATCCCTGAGCACTGTGTCAACACGACTCTTAAACATCTCCAGGGATGGGGACTCCACCACTGCCCTGGGCAGCCTGTGCCAGTGCCTGACAACCTGTTCTATGAAGAAATTCTTCCTAATATCCAATGTAAAGATGACCCTGCTGTGGCTGGCTTGGGACTGGCTGCACAAATAGCACACCAAAAGAAAACAAACATTAACCAGGGCATTGTGAACAAAAGGTGGAAAGAAACTTAATGCACAAATTAGATGGTCTTGCTGGTAGTGCTTGGAGTGCCTCAGGGAAGCAAGCAGGTGTATTAAGGAGTCTGTAACTCCCTTATGATCTCCAGCATGTGCCAGCTCAGCATATGTTCTCCCTGCTCCCAAATTAGTCCAAGACCCTTTTCTTTCCCCTCTCCAGTCCCTCCTCAAATGTGCATGTCCCCAGCTGCTTCCAACTGCCCTCTGTTCTTTTCCAGTGTCAGTCATAAGCTCATTCCTGTACCTGTTTCTGCTTCTGAAGGGGCTGGGAGCAACAGGCACCAGCTCCTTATCAGGGTGAACAAAGAGCAATTACAACTCCCTTCTTGGGAAAATGACGTGTTGCTGATGAGCAAAGGCAACAGGGCTTGTCCCCAGGGTGGTGGCCCTTGTTGGCGCCTTGCACGCCAGATGGGGACAGTGGTACCTGGTGCAGCTGGGTTGGCCTCTCAAGAGGACAGGCTGCTCTGTGCTTGGGAGCCTGGTGCTGCCCCGTTCCTGCTCCCTGGCAGCACTGCCTATCCCACAAAAACCAGCAGCCAGCTGCAAGGGAGACCACAGCGGCAGTGGTGTAACACAAGGCGTCCCTGTAAATAAGCCCTGGTGCTGTTGGCATTATGGGGGGGGTGTGAGTTTTGACTCAGTATGTGTAGGATTTAATGAAGATGCTGATTGAATTTCAGGAAACCGAAAAAAAAAAACAAAACTGGAAATTTTTTCCCTAGGGGTATTTTGGGAAAAAACCAAAACTGTTGTTCTGATTGACTGAGATTTTAATTTTCATTTTTCTTTACCACTTGAAGAACTGCTCCTCAAAGGGACTGGCGTAGCTCTAACTGAGTTCTGCAAAGGAGGAAAGGCATTTTTTGCTTTCCCAACATGGGCTAGGAGCTTGTCTGTATATTTTTAGTGTCCAAGGGAAAGCATAATGTTGTTTGACGTTGGGTTTTGTGGGCAGAACAACACAATTTGAGAAATGCCCTTCTCGCTTCAGCAAAAAAGCATGACCTAAGCAAGTATACTGTCACAGCTTCAAAATCTGTGTGCCTGTAAGCCCTGGAAAATGGACCCAGATTAAAGTCAGCTGCCGTAGGCCAAATTCTCCGTTGCTGTAACCATACCCAGACCAGGCTGATGGCTTTTTTCTGAACAAACCGTGTAATCTTATTTGTCAGCTTTTTGTTTGAGCAAAGTTAAATCAAGGCCTTAAAAAAAATCAATTTGGAGGAAACAAAATATTCAAACTAGCCCACTGCAGATGCTCTTTTGAAGGCGGTGATGGTTTCTGTAGGATTTATTTGGCCCTGTTGTGTACTTTGTGCTGGCTGGACTTTCTGGGCAGCTGCAACCCAGAGATAAGTTAACTCTTTTGTCGGGTTGCAGTTGAATTCCTAATTTCAATGATTTTTATTTTTTTTTCTCCTTTAAGTTATTGAAATGTTAGAAAACTCGTTCACCTGATTCACACTGTTTAAAGTCATCAGAACGACATCAGGAATGAATAATTGTGGCTGCTGTGATATATTTATTAGGATAGCACCTGGCCATCAGTTGAGAGCAGAGCTCTGTTCCCAGGCCCTACAAACACCGTGTGCCTCCTCGTTCAATAAATCAGCCCAGCCCCGAAGGTATAGAACAGACAATAACGTGGTGTGTTAATGCAGCATCTTGAATAAAAAGCCCCAGCCAATCTCTGCATTTCAGGACACTGTTTTAAGAAGGTGTGCCAAGTATTTTCGCTTCGGGTATGCAACCAAGATGACTCTCAGCTTTCCAAGGCAAAAAAAAAAGGTTTCTTGGTCGTATGTATCTGCGAAGTCAGTGTTTACAGCTTCAGCCTCCAGGGCGTGGGACCTGCAGACAAGGCAGACAGTGAAAGATCAGGGTTTCATTTTTATTTGTGAATCAAAAGATAAAACAAACATGAGAATAGCGGTCCCATTATTTTGCTGATACCCACATAGGAAACACCTATATCCGTGGACTTTATCACTCTTTGAACTGTTTGGCATATCCCCACTGCAAAGAGTCACTGTGTACAGGAGGTTATTGTTTGCCTCGAAAACCCTGTGTCATTAAATTGCTGCTCGATTTGGAGGGACATTCACTTTCACTGTGAAAACCTCTGCGTTCCAGCGCGGTGTGTCCGCTGTCAGAACAAAATGATGCGCAGTGAAAGCCCCTGTCACTCTTTCACAGCAATTACTTGTTACTCACCCCTTTCCCTGCAGCCAGAGCAATGGCATTTGGCTGCCTTCACTCCCTGCCAGCCCCCAGCCTTGGCATCAGCTTTGCAAGGGGCTGTAGCTCCTCCTAGTCAGCTTTATTTTGAAATTCCTGGCAAAAAGTATTCCGTATTGTCCGCATCAAAGGGTTTCAGATTCCAGATTTTCCAGGGCTTTTTTTTTTTTTTTTTTTTTTTTAATTTATTATATTTTTATTTCAATCTCAAGATGTTACCCAGGTGGACCTGGGGGCTTTCCATGGTATCCACAGTTGTAGTACCCCGATCTGTTGGGCATTAGGATGCAGCCTCTATAGCTCTGACTATGTGCGTGGACATGTAGAGGCATCCAAGTGCTGTGGCTGTACAGCATGTCCAGGAAGGCAAACGTCTCTGGGGAGCATCAGAAGCATCTGCTGGGTCTGTGTGTGGCCAGTCCCTCTGTGCACAGCAAGTCTGAAGAGGGTGTCTCTGGTGTACACTCAGAGGAGCCTTAACCCTGAAGCACCAGCTATTGAGCTTGGCCTACACCCTTCCTCTTGTGTTGTGCTGACAGCCTCAGTGTTGGAGTGGAGCCAGCCATGCCATGGGGGGCTCCTTTCCCCCCCGGGAGGATTTGGCAGCAGTTGGTGAAGCCCCTCTGGGGGGCAGGATACAGTGCAGTCAGCATCTTTGGAGGTGGCATGGAAGAAACCCCTTTCCAGTCGAACCAAGTAGCTTTGGAGATTAAAAAAAAGAGTCTGAGGGAGAAACATTCTACTCGCAGCATTTTCACTGAGTTATTTTAATTTTTATTTACCTCCCAGTAAAGCCCAGACAGGGTTGAGTCAGCCTGGGATGTGGCCCACACGACCTCCTTTGCTAGCCTTCAGGGAGGGCAGAGAGCACAGCCTGTGCTCCGGGGTGTCTCTTACCAATGCCTAGCTGCATGCTTTATTTTACAGTTTTTAAAAAACCCTACAAAGCTGATATTTTCTTTTTTTTTTTTTTTTCCTTTTCCCCTTTCCTCTCTCTCTAGTTTTGTATGGAGCTGAACCAGCCGACGCTGCCAAACATCCGCAAGTGGAAGGGCCCCAGAGGATGCTGGAAGGGTGTTGTTTCCGAAAAACCCTCAGGCCAGCTACACAAGGTACATTAATCCCTAAATCTGAACTTTGGCTTGCATTTTGTTTCCCCTGCCCCCAACCAAGGACATATTTTGAATGTTTAAGGCAAAACATTTGGCAAACCTTTTTTGGCACAGTTTGCATCTCTTGGTTTGTTTTTTTTTTTTTAAGCTGATTGTTAGCTTTCAGTCTGACAGTGCAATTGATTTTTTGCAAGAATCCTTTTCGTCAGCCCGTGACACTTGTAAGGAGGAAGGTGTGGGTGTTTGGGGGAGGTATGGTGGAAAAAAGCAGTATAGAAATATAGACTAAAGGCTACACATTAGGACAAGGAAAGAGCCCTTGGTTTTGCCCCTGGCAGGCTGCAGTACTTCCAAATTTTTTATGCTAGTCACCTGAGCTCATTCCCTAGCCCAGCACTGGCTGGCATTCAGAAGGGCTCCCCATTTTCCTAGTTTGGAAGTGAAGACCCCACAGAGGGGCCATGCAGCCCGCCATCCTCAGCTGGAAGAGGAGTTTATCTTGTGTGATCCCCAAAGTGCTCTGCCCAGGTGTTTAAAATGCTGTGGACTCTGAACAATCTGCACCGTGCTGCTTTTTCCCTGCAGCATCTTCTGCCGTGGCAGTACATAAATGTATGGCAGTGAGGTACTAATTTATAAGGTGGTGACAGCTGCACCTGTTACCCTTGACCAATTCAAGGTATTGCTACATCGGGCTGGACACCACCAACGATGCCCAAAATCAGTCTCTCTCAAGGGAAATCTCTCTTTTTTTCTCTTTAAGGGAGTTTTCAGAGTAAGATCCTCCTTGACCTTAGGCTTGTTGTTGCTGAATGGGGTCATTCTCATGATGCAGTGGGTGGTGGTGTGGGGTAGAAGGAGGAACCAAGACCTGTCATGTGATGGATCGTGCCCAGCAGTACACTGGGCTGTCTTCACCTGTTCTGAGCACTGGTGGTATTAAATCTGCAGCTGCAGTTGTATCCTGTAACCACGCTGCTTAGGATCAACATTTCCTTAATTTGGCTTTTCCAAATCAGGTTGCATGACTGTTCATTGGTTTTGGACTGATGTTTTGGGAGGTGCACCTCTTTTTATTGCCCTTCCGAGTAAAACCCAGGAATGAGAAGGAAAAAACCCAACAAAAAACAAAACAAAAGCCACCACCTGAGCAGCACAAGGATTGGACTCCAGTTATCACTAGAAAGACATAGAGGGTCTGAATGTGTCCAAGGATTAACACAATTGACACTTAATTCTGATGCAGAGTGCAGATCCCCTTCAGGGCATTTTTATTCCTGGCTGGAGTTTTCCTTTGGGATCTCTTGTTAAGCCAGATCATTAAAACACTGAATTTAAAAAGTTGTGCAAAGTTGTTGAAGTTATTCCCACCACTTGTTCTTTTTTTTTTTTTTCCAAGAATTATTAATAGTTGTTTCAGAGTTTCTATGTTAAATCCAGAGTCTTTAGTCAGCTCTTTCTTGAGCTGTATTTCCAAAGATAACAATGAAAGTTTTTACTGTGGGCTGAGAAAATAGAAATCATCACCTACCTTGTTTTACTGGTAGGGATGTAAGGATGAATGGTTCCCAAAATTATGGGAGAAGTCTGTGGCCAAGCTAAGAATAGAAATGTTATCTAGCAACCCTTCCTTTTAGCTGCGTTAACAGAAATCTAGCTGTGCTGGAGAGCCCTCCACTGAGCCAAAGAATCTCTTCTACCCCTTGGGTTAGTTGATGAGTCCGTCAGGTTTGAACACCACGTACACAAATGCAATACATACAGCATCTTTGGCACAAGCTGGTCTCAGGATGCTCCCCAGGGCTAAATAATGCAACATGGTGGATGGTGCTTCAGGTGGTTCCACATGTCCCGGGCATCTGGCCTTCAACCAAGCAATCACTTTTGACCACAATGTTGATGTTGTGTTGATGGACCCCTGTGGCAGTCCTGAACGTGCTCCACAGGTGTAAGATAAAACAGCTTATTAAATCCTTGGTTGGACTGAGCAGTGCTGAAATTACCTAGGTGCCCGATAGCTCAGAGGGGCTGTGAGTGGCAGAGCAATGTGTGTTTCAGCTTGGCACACTCAGCTTTCAGTGGGGCTGCCCAGGGAGTGTTGCACCCACATCTGATGGGGCTTTTGGCCAGGGTGAGATAAAGAACCATTTCTACCTGTTTCTTTATCTCCTACTGCTAGCCTGGGATGCTGTTTCTCCTTCACGCTTATGCACAGCAAGTTGGGCTTCCTGCCCAGATATAAAGCTCCATCACCTTTTACTGCCTCTGAATATTTTGGGGATGATGTACACCACTGCCAATACCAACAGTGGTACTGAAACTCCTGGGCAAAAGTTGCACCTAGGGGGTTGAATTTGGGCAGAATGTTTTGGTTTTACCTTCTTACTACTGGCTTTTCTCTTTTTTTTATTAAATTTCAGGGAGTTGAATATTCTGGCTTCCTCTGGGATACAACAGCTGGCATTGAACTGAAAGATGCTTCATCTCAGGAGAGTGCACAGACTAATGGCAATGGAAAGCACTCATACCCTCACCCCTATCTTGCACATTTCAAGGTAACTGCCATTGCACCAACCGACCCTTGCAGAATTGAGCTTTTATTAAAATATTTGGAGCAAGAAGCTGGAAAGACACACAGTCTTCTAACAGATAAAAATTTGCATGAGGCTTTAACCCCCCTCATCACTTCAGCACTGTTTCATGGCTTGATTATAGGTCAAGGCCATGAGATGTACTCACATAGGGTATGGCAGATCACCACAATCAGTCCTTTCCTTGACTTCTGTGGGAGCAAACCCTGCCACAAGGCAGGATTCAGGCATATCAGGGTCAGTGGATCTTTGGTAGCATCTGCAGCCACTGAGAGAGTGACAGAACTCACCAGTCACCTTGTTCTGCTTTTACCAAATGAACACATCATGAACGAGGAGCATATTCAGCAGCAGCCATCCACAGGGTGGCATTTGTCCGTGCCACAGATTGTGAGTAGAGAGGGGTAAGAGTAGTCAAAATGGATATATATAAATACAGAAGACAGTGTGCTCCTGAGAGACTCGGGCTGGTGTCTCACATGTTGCTGGCATACTGCAGAGTTTCCATTTTAGAGCTTTTTCACTAGGCTGAACCCATCTAAAAGAACATCATGCATTTTGGAAACTGAGCATACAGCCCCTGTCGCTGCACAGGCTGTGATGGAGGAGTCCAGTTTGGGGAACTTGACATCTCTGGTAATACTTTGAGAAAAGTGTTAATAAAAATAATTATAAATAAATGAGTTATTATTGATCATTATTATTAATTGATTAATAATGTAAACTGATCAATATTAGGAGCAAGTATTGCTTGTGCCACGTGACAGTGAGTCCTAGAAGGTAAGCAGAAGCTAATGGGACTTTCAAGGTCCATTAAGTTTCTTGGTTAGTCTCTGTGACGAGCCAGAGCTAATCACAAGAGAGCTGTAATTAGCCCATGTAATGACCACAACATTATTTGTAGCTTATTAACAACTGGTTTTGCATAAACTGATTTGCATAAGCAGCCAGCTTCTTTCTGCAACCCTGGTGGAAAGAAGCTGTTTGCTTATGCAAACCGGTTTCCCCAGAGCTGAAAGGGTATCAGGTTATTGCAAACAGAGCTGCAAAACACCTTCACCCTCTTCCTCCCAAAACCAAGACCAGCCAACACACACTGAAGTTGTATTAACCGACCGACACGTAGTGAAGTGAGTCCTAGTCACCCAGATTTACTACCTAAAGTACTGGGAACAGGCGTGTGGATTTGCTTTGTGACCTGCCCTGCCCTGTCTGCGTGGCATTGATTTCTCCTCCTTCCTCCCCCAGGTTGGGATGAATGACCTAATGCTGGTTAACCTTCACCTGGCCTTACCACCCTTGGCAGGAGAGAATACTGGGAAGAACCACGACAGCCACAAACTAGCAGCCTTTGCACAGACTTTGCAGGAGACTCTGAAAGGTAGGGTGGTTTTTCCTGCCAGCTATCATATGCATGTTGGTCATCTTATCTAATCCATAGAAGCTTAAAAATAAATCCAAACCTGTCTCAGCGCAGGTTTCAGAAATATCCTCATCAGCTTCACATTCTCATTACTGATATTTGAATTTGAGTGGTCCATAGCATGGCAAATGTGCTTTTGCCCTGCTCATTGTTTTACAGTCTCTCCTAATTAACACAAACAGCACAGTGGATCCTATTGGCTCTGACACCATTTTTCCAAATAAAGTTCCTTCTGATTTTATGCTAGTGTAAGAGCAAGTTCAGCCAAAACAACAACAAAACCAAAAGACACCAGGGTTAAGATGCTATTTAAAGGGCTTTGTGCAAATGACACCTGTGTGATATCAGAACAAAGCTTAATGGCTTTTTTCAAAATAAATAGATTCCATATATTTACTTTCAGATAATTGGAAGCACTTTAGGAAACTCAGTGCCAATCAGGAGATGGCTGCTAATGAGAAAAGAGACCAGCAACCAAATCCTGCTTTGGTGCCTGTGCGTCATATGCAGGACAGTTGTGTTGTTTTCATATGAGTTGCTCTGGTTTTACACCTGGATGAGGGACACCAGAATTTAGACCCAAACCTGAGCAATGCAATAGCCAGCTGAATTTCTGTACCTCAGTTCTGAGAATTTGCTGCTTGCTTTGAAGCTCTCAAGTGAAATTCAATTTCCTAGGAAGCAGAAAAGCACGTTTCGGATTCTAAGCATTGCTGATCTTGTTATAGGAATAGAAGAATCCAGGCCTTTATTTACTGCTTAACAAAGATGCAAAAGGGATATGAAGTTCTATGCGTGACAACTCTCAGCTTGGCCCAGTTTAACAGGGTTGGTCACTTGGAAGCATTATATCCCTCTTGTATAACACGAGAGGTATTTGCAGGTTTCATGCACGTTCTCTTGTTTTTCCTGTTGAGACTAAGTCAGTCAGAGCTATTTTTAAGTGCTACTGATTTAAGTATTTGTCCACGTACCTTGAAATTGGAAAGGATGGAAGTAAACAAAAGGATCATTTGTTTAATCCCCCGGGGCTGAACTGAGACACAGAAAAATGTGTAGCTCTTCCGAAATCAAAGGAGTTGCATTTCCACTGCATCTAAATTTAGACTGTTGGCGTGAGGGCTCCTCTTCATGTTGTGTTTGTATTTTCATTTGGTAGGCACATTACCAGAGCGTGCTTGTTCTTGGCTTAGTCTTTCACGAAAGAGGGGATTCAGGTTCCTCCAAACTTCCTCAGGCAGCAGGACTTGTTTCCTAAACAAATGGTAGTGCGCACGTGTTACTTTGAAGTGCTGAATTCCCCTGCCAGAATCAAGGTCATTCTTAGTATTACCAGCATCCTTCAATTTCTTCCAAATCAATCCATAAAATATGGGTAATAAGAACTGATTTGTCTGTGGGTACTGCAGTAAACTGGAGTTTCGGCTCACATTTTGCTAACAGACACCTACTCTGTTATCCTTCATTCTTACAAAGAGGCATCTTGGGCAAATTTGGTTACGATCCACAATCTCCTGTAATGCAGAGCAGTAGTGTCCTCATATTTCTCTCATCAGACCAGTGAGTCCTAGTTTCTTTTTTCCTCTCTTTCTCTTCCTTTTGGCAGTACCGGGGAGATGTGGTGGCTGCTGCTAATAGCTAACTCTCAGCAGCAGCCCTTCTGCCTTCTCTCAAGCACTCCTCCTGTTCATCTTCCATGTGGTAGCCATGGGTGGCACACAAATGCTATTCTGGATGTGCTGGTAGTGCTTGGACCCAGGAACTAGGGTGTTGGCTTAGTCATCTTCTCCCATCCATCTTGGCCTTATTCCACAGGTTTCCTGTGCACTGGGCACTAGGCTTAGAAGACCTTTGAGAAGCGGTAGGGAGCCTCTTAGCAGCTGATGTACCACCACATCCTTCTCATCATCTGCCTCTCACTCTCTGCAGGAAGGATTTGGGGCTTTCAGGATTTGTTTTATTCATTGAGGGGACTCATTCGGGGCATGGGGAAGTCAGGGAGAGTGTCCTACAAGACACTGCTGAAAGTTGCTGGTGCTTCCATGAATTTGCAGATCTGTTTGCAAATAGACCAGACTTCTTCCTCACCTGAAGAGTTCTCTATTGACAAGGACAGGGTTGCTTTGAGCCTGATGGGTCTCAATGTGATAGAGGCACGAAACAGCTCTGCTGCCATGCATGGCGTTGAGGAGGCGCTGGAAGAGGCAGGAGCAGGGCTGTGAGCCAGGAGAAAGGGAAATGAAGTTGGTGGTTATCTAGAAAATCAGTGTTGCCTGCTTTTCCTGCTTAGTGCAGGGCTGCCTGGCCTCTCCCCTGGGGATTCACAGTCACGGGGAGCCCCAGAAGCTCCTGTGAGAAGGGAGTACTTCTAAGATAGGATAGGATAGAAATTAATAAATTAGACTAGACTAGACTAGAAGTCATGAACACTTTACAGAACAACATTTAAAGCTCATGTCATTTCCAGTACAATGTGTGACTTGCAAAGGGTAGAGAAACCACAAATAGTTTCACTGTCTGTTCATCACCCCTGTGCACCTTAGCAAGCAGCATGTTTTGAAGTATTTGGTTTTGTAAGTCTATCAGCCTCACTGCTCTCCTGCCCTTTCCCAATTAATCTTTCATGCAGTGCAAGACAGGAGTGGAATAGATTTTGTTGTTGAACTTGCGCTCCCTCTCCTGGCTACCTGCAGCAACAGCACAAAACGAGGAGGCTTTTCCATGAGCACTTGGGTATGGTAGAGCAATTCCTTGTCCACCCCATCTCCTCCCACACTTCAGTCCCAAGAAGGAAAAAGCTTACAGACTCTCACAGTTCTCTGAAGTCAGCTTTGGGATAGTTTTTGGTGCGCTTGTGCCTCCTTTTAGCATATTCCTCCTTCCCCAGTGCACAGCTGGGATATCTCCATCTGCTGCTGTGGAGCTAGGACAGCAAACACTGGGGGTATGAAATTAGGGTCCAGAGTTTCTTTTCGCACTTCAGTAGGGTTGGAAATAAAATGTAACTGAAGTAATTTTCTATTCACATGAAGACACAATTTTTTGATGTGCATTTCAAGTCATTCCCTTTGTTTCTTTGAAAATTGAGCCCTAGACAAAAATCTAAGACATCCCAAGCTCAGCAGTATCCCTTCAGTCAGCTGGGCAAAGGAAAGCTGCGGTAGTCAGGGAGCGTCCCTGTGGTTTGTGAACTCACCTTCTGCCATAAGGCTTGCGGACTGCTCCTCAGGCTTGTTCCTTGGGATTTCTTAAGTGCAGAGGGTTAGAATGAGCACTGCACTTTTGGGCTCTGATATATACCAGCGTAAGGCTGTGTCTTCCTGGGATCCTCACAGAAGCGTCATAGAATCATGGAATGGTTTGGGTTGGAAGGGGCCTCAAAGCTCATCTCGTTCCAACCCCCTGCCATGGGCAGGGACACCTCCCACCAGACCAGGTTGCTCCAAGCCCCGTCCAACCTGGCCTTGAACACTGCCAGGGAGGGGGAATCCAGGCCAGGTTGGATGTGGCCTGGATGTGTTGGATCCAGGTCCAGCATGTGTTTCTTGCAGAAAAAGAAAAAAATCAGCTTACAAAGGCACAGATTTCTAAAAACCTCTAAGACCAGAACTGCTTGTCTTTGAGTTTGTCACTGTCAGTGAACAGCAAGCAAAGGACACCAATATAAATGAGGTGATATTTAGAAACAATCATTAAATATGTACTGGCTGTTTTTTATTGTCATGAAGAGAATGCCCATGAGTAAGTAGCCAGTGGAAAAGGCTTTAAGCAGCATGACTTTCAGGAGTTCAGAATAAAGTCAGCTTCGCTACTCAGTATTTGTAATTATCCTCCTCACATTTATCCTCTCGCTCTCTTGTACTTGAGCAATGGATGTCCATTCCTCCTATTCATTTCCATTTTTCCTGTTTCCTAGGAGAAAAAGAAGTAATCATCCTTGGAGATTTTAACCAGGCCCCAGACAGCAGTGACCACGACATCCTGAGGAAGGAGAAGTTCCATCACCTGGTCCCTTCCAGCGTTTTCACCAACATCAGCACAAAGAACCCACAAGGCTCCAAGTCACTGGATAACATCTGGATCAGTCGGAGCTTGAAAAAAGTTTTCACAGGTAGAGTTGCTTTTTAGTGAGGTCGTGTGACCTCTCGTTAGGTGTGTGGTGTGTGCCAGATGTGGGCAGTATCCCTTACCGTATCCCCTGTGATCCTTTTCCCTGCAGGCCACTGGGCTGTTGTGCGAGAAGGTCTCACAAACCCATGGATCCCCGATAACTGGTCCTGGGGTGGGGTGGCTTCGGACCACTGCCCTGTGCTCGCTGAATTTTACCTGGAAAAGGACTGGAACAGGAAGGAGGTGACACGGAACGGGAACGGGGTGACGGTTGAACGCAACGACTCCCACGCTAAGCACGAGCGATGACATGAACTTGAGGCTGCCACTTCCGTTCCCCAAGGAGCAGTCGAAGGCTCTGTTCGCTCGTGGCTCATCGGCAGAGCGGGACTGCCTCCCCCTCTCCCTCCTTCCCGCTCTCCTCCGCGTGCCTAGAAAGCATCAGCACTTGATTTTGGTGGCCCTGGCTTTGTGCCCCTCCTGGACACTTGGGGGGTGTCTCATGGCAGCGGAACTATCTGCAACTTTTTCTGGGGACGCAGTGGACGTTTCCACACCTGGAGATTCGGATGAGAATTGTACAGAAAATAAAGTGTACTTTTAATGCTGTACAGGATCTTTGCTAAAACGCAGCCCAGCAGGGTTTTGCTGGGAGGGTGATGGGGGACTGATGGTTATTTTCTTTTGCCTCCTTGTAAATGGTGGGAATAAGAGAGCCCAGAAAGAGAGACACTGGGGAAATTCTTAGCAAGTTGCAGTTCAGCACTTGCTAAAGCTGCCAGAGCTGGTCCCTACGTGACCTGTAATGAAGCCTTAGTGGTCCCTCTGGCTCAGCCTGGAGAGGCCTTATTCCTCCCCAGCCCCATGTGGATGTGGGCACCTCTCATCCCTCCCTTCCTCTCTCCTTATGCTCCTGGCAGGGTGCATTTTGCCCCATAAGGGCTTCCTGCAGCTTGGCTGGGACTTTTGTTTGGCGTGCAGTGTTCAGAGCTGTTATTTTCCTGCACACGAGTCTTCAGGAGCTGGGAAACCACCCTCTGCAGAACCTGGTCTGCTTCTCCAGTGCCCTTTGCTTTGCTCCCTGTTGGGGACCTCGCAGGAGCAGCCCCTGTCCCCTGGCCCTGTAACTGGCATCAAAGAGGAGGTTTAGCCCTGAGTCTTTGTCTGAGAGTCGGTTTTCTGAGCAGGGCTCTGCATCAGGGAGAAATAGGTCATATATCGGTGGGAGGTCTACAGAGGAGCCCACATTCATGTGGTCACTGCAAAGGCTGACGCACGTTTGGCACTGACCTCTGCTCATGGAATTTTTAGGGGTTTTCAGTTTCTCCCTCTGGAAGACCAGGCAGTTAAACATCAATTATTTGCTGCATAATCCTGGTCCAGGCACTGCAATGGGGAGTCTGAATACAGCTTATGATCAGCGGAATGTGGCAGGGATGGGGTCTGCTTCGAAGGAGGTTTGTTCCTCTGTGTGTCCTGGGTGGGAAGGGCTTCAGTCAGCAAGCTGCCACGACACCTCTGGGGATGGAGCATTAAATTTGCCACCTACATCAAATTTTTCAAGAAGCAATTAATAAACAGTGACCTTGAAGGGAAACACAGAAGGACTGGAAAAAGCAACTGGGCATCTGCCAAAGAAATGAGTTGTGTGTGAAAGGTGCTGAGCTGCCCACTAGCCCAGCACCTCCTGCTCCGGGCTGCAGGTGACCACACATTTTGCTGCTGAGTGGAAAGGAAAGCTCTCTGGCATGACTCATTGGGCTATAAAGGTAAAACTACTCCTGACAGCGCTGCCACACCAAAGGAGATGTTGTAACTGAGGGGTTTAGAGCAAAACAGTATCATATTCTTGTAGCGTTTTCATTACTTAAACTTCCTGAAATATCATCTCATTTCAGATAGCAACAACTGAATAAATTCCCCTTCAAACACACACAGTTGAATATTTCAAACAGCTTTTCTGACTACGCAAAATGAGGGAGGTTTCATTGATGTTTGCAGAGGTTAAGTGAAGGACTGAGAGTTCAGAGCATCAGACTGAAAATGTATCTTTACTTGTTCAGCATTCCCTGTTGAAAATGAGAGATGCAGGCATTTGTTTCTAGTCATTAAAGAAGCCAGCAGGTGAGCTTGGCTCCAGCCATTCTTGATCCTTGCTGCCCCCCTTAATTTGAGCACCACCAGATCCCCCAGACAGCTCTCATTGGCCCACTGCACAACATAGGTGAGGATGCAATCCAGTTGCCTTAGTCAAATGAATATTGCATGAGGTGAGCGGCAGTAGAATTCCCAAGAACAAACTCTCTTGTACCAACTAGTGTTTGGTAGTGTTTCCCTGCTATACATGTGTTTGGAGGCTGAAATGACTTTCTAGCTCTAGAAATAAAACTTGTAAAGGGCCAGATCCCATTTAATCTGCTGCAGGTGTAAATAAATGCAGAGGCACTGAAGCCTAAAGAAGCACCTGCAGGGTGGTGGTCTGCAAGCAGCAGCACTCACAGTGCATTGCTTTGGCTAATGAGTTGCCTGTTAGGTGGGGTAAATTAGCTGAGGCAGTGATAACCCATGTGTGAGCTGCAGGGAAGGTTAATGAGGAGGTTGGTCTGTAGCCTGGAGGTTGCTCAGCTCAGCCTGCTGGGAGGAAGCAGGGAGCTCTGAAGAGGTGATTATTTGGTGAACAGAAAGATGCCTTGAGGTAAGATGGGTCCTACAGGGTCCAAGGGAGGAGGATGGAGGAGTTTGGTACCCCAGGGAGGTAGTGGAGGCTCCATCCCTGCAGACATTCAAGGCCAGGCTCTGAGCCACCTGATCTAGTAAAATGTCCCTGCTCACTGCAGTGGGGTTGGGCTAGATGACCCTTGAGGGTCCCTTCCAACCCAATACATTCTGTGATTCAGTACAGGTGGAGCTCTGCATTGCACGGAGCATGAGGTATGTGTTTGTTGACTTCATGTTGGGAATCACAGTGCCTGACTGTCTTGATGGTTTTAAAAAGCTTGCTTTGCTTCTTGTGCGTGACATCCTTGAGGATGAGGTGTGTGTGAGCCTGACTGATGGGTTTTGGAGTTCCCAAGAGTGTTTCTCATGTTATGTTATTCAGAAGCTGAAGTGGTGGCTGGGTTCCTCCTGTGACTGCAGTGGCCACACTGGTTTGATCCAGGTTTATTTTTCATTAAG
This sequence comes from Podargus strigoides, assembly GCA_028020825.1. Lineage (NCBI taxonomy): Eukaryota > Metazoa > Chordata > Aves > Caprimulgiformes > Podargidae > Podargus > Podargus strigoides. Next base: position 7,747,003 of record CM051623.1, on the reverse strand, counting down.
TATAGTCCCTTCTGGAAGGCAATGCAGCTCCCTTGTGCACAGAAAAGGGTGGGGGAGCTCTTCCCTGCCCTTTGCACATGGAGCCTGGCCACTCTTACACCTGAACGCTGCTTCTTATCTCCTCCTGACACACACCAGCCTCAGAGCTCCCCTGGCCAGGTGACATGGTGACAGGTGATGTGGAGCCCGTGGTCCCTGTGGTGGCTGTGGCTGGTGAGACCCTGCAGCAGTGGCTTCTGCAGGGGAGCTCTGTCCTCCTCCTGGCAGCCTCTGAGAGGGGAGGTGGCTGCTGGTGGGGCACAGTTGAGTTTTTCAAGTTGAGTTTCTACCTTTTCCTATTTGCTCTGACCTGACAAAGCCTCTGCTTTGTCCTGTGGGCTTTGTATGAAGCTTTACTTGGCAAATGTCCATTTGGTCACTTGGCTTTGCAGTGTCACTGCACCAAGCCGTGCTGCAAACCGTCTGAAGAAAGGAGTTGTGATACAGGAGGGATAATTTGGAGAGCTGCTCAAACTCTCTGAGGAGCAGACACCACTGAATAACTGTCCTGGAAATGAACTTCCAAGAACCAGATCATGGCAGCAGCAGGTCGAATGAATCTGGGTGCAGTAGGGTAAGCTTAATCATACAAGGTAACCAGCCTTGCTCTTAGCACTTGAGGGAATTGGTGCTCAGTGTTCCTAGGAAAGGACAGAAAAGGGTCAACCCAGGGGATTTTAAGGTTTTCCTAGATATCTAAATGCCTTCTTTTGAAAATGAGTTCATTTTTGGTTTTAAAACTGGTGTCTTGAAGGAGCATGCTGGCCATGGGCAGGAGCTGGATGTGATGGGAAGCAGAGCTCCTGGGGCAGCAGCAGGTCATAAATTCAAGCATTCAGAAATTGGGTGGAAATGTCCCATATTTAGGTTGAGCTTTTCCTTAGCTGCAGGAAGCAAGCCAAAGCCACACAGACATGACCCACAATTGTAGGTGGAGCCCTTGGCTGCTCACCCCGGCCTGTGCCACTGCACGGCTCCTCTGCTCATTCACATGGGTTTGGGTTGGGTTCCCTCCATTTGAGAGATAATAAAGTTTAAGAGCTTGTAATTTTGGAGCAACTGAGAACGTTCCTTGTAGGAGGGAACAGCAGGTACGCTCACGGAGGTGTTGCTGCAAACCTTTCACTCTTCCAGCAACGTGGTGTCTGCTGCTGGTTACTGCTTTAGTTGTAAGTAATGTCCGGAGGCTGCAACTCTGTGATCAGGTGCCTCTTAGAAGAGGCTGCATATAGGGTAGTATACAACAGAGACACATGCATGTTCAACCAGACACTTGTCTTACTGGGTTATAACATAAAATGAGATTTTTGGTTACTTGGTTTTTAGGTTTTTAAGCCTTAGGTCATTTTAACCCCCATATCTGGAAGTAAAAAAGCTCCTGCATAGACCCAAAGTAACTAAAAGGACTTACTCCAGAGTACCCATGGGTTACGTGGACGCTTAGGAAATATGTGGCTAGGTGACCCTTTGATGACACATCCTTCTAGCCATCTCGCAGCCCTGTGTGATGAGATGATCCCAGGCTGAGGGACATCCAAAGGTGTCTCTTGTTTAAAAATAAAACAAGGTGGAATGTGCACAGACCTGAATTACAATACTGCTCAAACTTGCACCAGCACTGAGCTCTCAGAGCAGTTTCCCACCAGTTGTCTCATTTGGGGGAACCTTAACCCAATTCTTTTACCTGCAGGACCGTTGGTAATCCCTAGTAATTTTGCAGGGCTCTGGGTCGGGAAGGTGTGACCAGAGCTATGCTTAATTATGTTTTTTCTCTTCAAAACATAAGGAACAAGATTTATTTTGCTCTTGAGACAGTCAAGGACCAGGGAAGGAGCCTCAAGGAGTCACAGGAGGCGTAGGGGATGTGTGAGAGGTTGCAAACACACGGGGAGCGGGGGGATAGCAGGAGTATGCCAACAAAGGGGGCAGATTTCAGGCTGAGTTTTCTGAGCTAGCTAGGAAAGGAGGGGGAATGTAATGCAATAATATTTGGCTATTTTGCAAGGCAAGCTAATAACTTCTAAAGTGTTCCTATTAAAAAGACCCCATAACCCTGAAATGTTATCCTGACTTGCACACGAGGGAGCGGAACCGTAAGATGAGAGGACTCCCTGGAGATAAGCAACCACGTTTTATAATGTGAGAGGGGAAAAGGAGCCCTGAAATGAAGCAGTGGGGCAGTGGATCAAAGTGTTCAAGAAGAACGTTTGGAGTTGCCATTTCCCAAATGAGAAATGTGTCGCAGCCAAGTGGCTCCAGCACTGCCTCAGACCATATCCTAGAAAAAGGGGGAGTGTGTAACTTCCTCGTGAGCAGCTGGGTCTCCTGACAGAGCAGAGGGAGCTGTACCCCGTGGGCAACTCCCACAGACCCTTCATGACTTCAGCCCCAAGGGATGTTTTTCAGACGTGTGTCAGAAAGCTGCCTCTTCCAGGCACAGCTTGGGATGCCCAACGAGCCACAGAGCCAATGCCACCAAAGGGCAGCAACACTTTCACACACCACGATGTAGCACTTCAGTACTCTCATCTGTCATTCTTTCATTTATCTTTATTTGTAAAATTTGTATAAAATGCCTTTTAAAATCAGTCTGGTGAAAGAGGGATGCTTTGCCAATGTTGACCAGGATTCTGTACAGAATAACATAGCAGTAGCAAGATGTGGATACACTGCAGAGCAACTGAACCAGGCTGCAAGGAAAGGCTATTAGCACAACACTGATGTGAAACTGTGTAGTGATGTGAGCTCATGTGTGCCGCTGTTCACGTGCTTTATTAAAGAGCTTCAGTGTCATGACTTAGTAACCAGCATCTTCACGGTGTGTGTGTGGGAAAACAAGACAGGAAAATTTACAAAAACTACACTTCAAAATCTGAAACACTTTTACAAAGCAAGGAGGACAAATTTGATGCTGAAAACAGAAGCGGAAAGCTCTGTCTATTGCTACAGATCTATTTTGATACTGACCACTGCCAGACTCCAGTGTTGCACAAGGCAAACCTATTTGTAGAATAAAGAAGAACAGAAGTTTAACAGCAGCTACTGCTTTGGAGAATACATGATGCAGGTCTTCAAGTAAAGCAAAAAGACCTGTAGTAGTGTTGAGGGCACAGAGTGGTGAAAAAAGTCACCTGGGTGTTGGACAAAGGGCTGTTGGCGTGGCATTTTGTGGCAAAGCAGGGTGACTGCCACAGCCTCCTGTCAGGCTGCTGCAACACCGTGCCTGCTTGGCACAGCTCTAGGACAGAGCGAAGTTACAAGTGATCAAACTAGACAGTCTGAAGGGGGGAAGGAGGGGAAAAGGGCTTTTATTTCAGCATGGAGAGGCTGAAAGGCTTTCGGTTCATGAACAATTCTGACAATACAAAATTAAGGCTGCTGCGAGCAGTTCTTGGTCCCTGCCTTGAAAATAACCGAATTTAGTAAATTTATGCTCGCTGAGTGCATTTTCTTTTTTGAGGCATTCAGCCAGCCAGCCATTACAAACACACCTGCAATACTATCTAAAAGGCAGCTGCTTTTATGGGATTATTCAAAAACCTTCAGACCTCTTAGCCAACTGAGAGCCTCAGAGATTTTTCTATGGATCAACAAACACATTCTCAAGACTTTGCTGTAACGGCTGGTAGTGTCCTGGGTGTAAAATAAGGTGGGAGGGTCATGCCATCTGTTTCATTAAAGAACAGGATAAGCAGGGAGGGAGGGTTACCAGGGCTCAGGTCCATGCAAAGGTGGTGTGGAGGAACTCTTGGCTCCATCTACTCCTACCGTCGCTGCTTCCCAGGAGTTCAGAGGAGCCTTGATAAGATGACATCTACCAGAACAAAACCCTTTGTCAGAATACATAGTGCAAAACTCCATTCACCTCGATAATTCCATATGACTCTGGAATCAGAAAATGTAGCTTATGTAGGAAGTCCTCCTGCATCATCTAAGCTATTTCTCATGTGACCAGCCATGCCTTACAGTAAGGTGCTTTCTCTTCTTGGTTCTGGAGATAGCACCAGCAGTTAAAACAGAGGTCAGGTTGCTTCGGAGTGGTGCAGCACTTCTGTTGGCACGCAGGAATAGGGCACTTGTGAGTCTTCTTTTCCCCCCACTCACTTCTCGTTTCTCCGAAGAGCTCTGCAAGCTCAAGCTTTCTGTAGCATCGAGGTACAGCTCAAAAATTGACTTGACTTTCTGTAGGCTCAGGTGACCCAGAGAAGAAGTGGGTGTTACCTGCTGTGCATAGCTCTGCCTCGTCCTTATTCCAAAACACTGAACTTCCTAGAGATGCTATGCTTGTCCTCAAAGGAGGGAGACCCTTTCCAGAATTCAGCTTCCTGAAACACATACTATACTGATAAAGATGTGGAGCAGGGTAACTTTTTGAGGGGATAAAGGGGGATAACTTTGCTACCTGCTTACAGTCATTACAACAGCAACACCTATCTTTTTTTCTTTTTTTCTTTTCTAAATGCTAAGTCTCCCAGTAAAAACACCCAAACCCTTTCATAGCATTACAGAGCTTTGATCCTATGGCACAAAGACCTGCTTCTGTGCACTGTGTTTTTTAAACATTTTTCATTGCAGTGATGACCAAATGGGAAAGAGTTCTACAGACAGTGATGTAGCATCATCTATAACACTTCTATTGCGATGAACCGTGGAAGCTATGACCAAAGACACGGCAAATACAAGTAAACTAACGGGGAATTTCTCCTCTTTCTTCTTTCCTCCACCTCTAAACCTGGAGGGGAAAAGGCAGTATCTTACAAAAGACAGGGTCAAGCACTATACCTGGCATATAAAACAAGTTGATGATTGGACTGCAAAGGAATTCCCAAGCCAAATTTTAAAAACACACCCTTTAAAAAATAATCAGTATATAATCACAATGCAAAAGGAACATCAAGGGACTTTTTCTGAATTCCACATATTCTGGCCACCCTTCCCTCCCACCCCACCCCTCCTAAGTCCATTTTTGAGAGCTCTGGGAAGTCCAGTTCTACATCCTCAGTTGCACAAAGTGAATGGTGGGCTGACACTGTTAATTGATGAGATCCTGGAGCTCCTCATCAGTCAGCTCATTGACTTCCATGATCTTTTCCAAGTGCTCCATATACCTGGTGTGGTCTTGCAAAAAGTGTGGTACTCTCATGTTCTCAATCACAGCTAACCCTTTCAGGCGGTCCACATCCTCATATGAGATCTGTAAAGGAAATACATGGGTTAATTTCATGCTGTAGTCCTGTTACTTCTCTGCTGCAGCTCTAAATTATCTCTTGTAGATGAGAAAAGATTTCAGAGCAGGGGGATTTAAAAGCCTGTGAATATCCTTTGAAAACATGAGTCACAGTGTGCCTCAGTGGGAGATGCAGAAAAATGTAATTTTGGCAAATGCCTCCATGCTTCTTGATTCTGCTTTCAATTCAATCAGTGAACACACTCACAGGAACCTGAATGAGAATGACGTACAGCAGCTGCAGGAACAGAGAGGGAAAGGATGGAGCATGTGCGAGTGTTGGAGTCTTTTCTCAAAGAGGTGGAAAGGATCACATGAGAATGGGAAAAAAAAACACTGTGCCAAAGACTGAGGAACTAGAAAAGGAGTGCAGGTCAGGCATGGCACAGGAAGCAAGCAGGCTCTGGCTTTGGGAAAGGCATGGTGCCAGCTAACCTGAACTCTGATGTTTGCATTTTTGCTAGCAAATGAGCTTATGCAAAGCTAATTTTAAATGCACCTCTAGTAACTTACTACAGCATGGACAAGCCTGCAGCATCCAAAGTTGTTTTGTTTTTTTGTTTTTTTTTTTTTCTTTTCCCTTTCAATACCAGGACAGAGATTGGATTTGCCACTTGGTATCAGAGCCTTCTGGGTATAAGTGTGACATGCTCAAACTTTTTCCAGGGTCTACTACTTTTTTCCTGATGAAAGCTGAGATTTTTCTCCATAGTCTAGGGCTTCAAGTCTTTAGCTCAGAGTAGCTCGAGGTGCTGTTAATGATGGCCCAGAAAGGATCAATAGCTACACAAGCTGCCCTGCAAGCACAGAACAGGACTCCTTGGGCAGCTGTCCAGCGTGATGAAATTCATGTGGTTGCCACTTTGTCTACAAGCTGCATGTTCCGGGCACCCTACAGACAGAAGCATATGTATTGGCAAAAAAAACACAAGCCTGGCTGTGCTTACTAACTGGCACATACTGCTTCCTCACAGCAGGTTTGTGCCAGGTGGCTTGAGAGTAGAGCCTGCTCTGTTCAACCTTTTTACCCCATGTTTCTTCTAAGGAGCTGAGCACTGTGTTCAGGGCTCCTTGGAAACCGCCTGCCCTTCTAGCAGGTGATGGTTCCTATCTGGGAAAGATTAAAGTGAGCACAGATGATCCACTGATGTGAAAGGGCCATGGAAGGGCTCACTGGAAAGATAGATAGGAGGGTCTAATCCAGATTGCTAGACCTGATCCCTAGAGGCAGTCAGACACGGGGTGCATACCTCATCGGCAATGATGGAAACAAAGTCTGGAAAGAGAATGAATTTGCATCTGTGTACACGTGTATGCTTCTCTAGCTGCAATGAAAAGGTTCATCCTGATTAAAAAACCTAACACACCCATGCCCAGGCTCACCTGTTGTAAGATACCAGTGTGGCATTATACCTGGTTAATGTATTTAGAAGTAGATACCAAGGAGCTATACAAAATCACACCATCTCCTCTCAGTCTGGAGACAGAGCACCAAATGAGATTAAATAGTGGCCTTCCCTCCAGTCCCAACTTGAAAGTCTGCCTCTTTTCCTCCCTTTCCCCCTCATATTTCTGTTTGTGGGTTTCTGTTACTGCTGCAACCAAGAAATAAGTATTTCTGACCCGAGGTGTAGTTTGAATGGGATATGTTTCCCCAGTCCTTGCAAGTACTGAAAAATGATAAAAGTTGGCATCCTGAGCAGATCAAAACCATTATCTCATCCTACTGTGACAACAGGTTGTCTTCCTTACCACAAGCAATTGAAATTATTATGCTAGGTAAAAAAAAAAAAAAGACTGAAGCTAAAATAGGCTTACTTAGGCTCTTTGTAATGTGTTCCCATTCTTGGGAAGCACAACAGTAGGTGACATACTGAAGTGATGCCCTACTGAAATGCACCCAGTATCTGCAGTCTATTTCTCCTCTTTAATATCACTTGTGTGCTATGTTTTGCAGTGCACCCCATATGCAATTCTTTCCTGCACTTTTAAAACTGCTCCTTCTATAAAAGCATCTTTTCTCAGGCCTCAAGCTCTTTCCCTAGCCACTTCTAGCTATGCCAAACGGCTGGCACGTGTTCTGTTTCCATGCACTGCTCTCTCTTCTACACTGTAAGTCATGTCAGAAGCATCAGGAAGGCATGGCTGTGTCCATCACCAGAACTCAAGCACTCAGAAGAGAACAGAAGACACACAGACTTCAGCACAGCTCTGTCTGACATACATTCACATGAGTAGGCAGAGCTCTGATTTTACAACTGTGTTAACTGCCTACTAAAGCACAGAAGCAATTTATTGTCAGCAGTATAGTTGATTGGTTTTGCTTCCTATTACGTTCATACCTTTATTGTATTTGCAATGAAAATATGCCTAAGGTAGGCGTGCTGAGAAAGATGAGCTCACTTGTTACAACACAAGAACACCGAGAATCTTCAAAAGGCAATGAAAATTTTCCCTCTAAATGCTGGGCTTCCCTATGTTTAAATCCTGTGCTTTTTCTTCTAACTTGGGAGACATGCCAGCCAAGCTTAAAACTGCCTTTGGAACAACGTGATCTTCCTATTCCACCCTACACAAACAAATCACCTTTTAGAGTGGTGATAAATTTGTAATAACCACAGGCTAGATCTCAGTGCAAGTTTCATGTTCTCCTGCGCTCACAGAACTTGTTTTTCCTGAGAAGATACGGAGATATGGGAGCAGGCCCAGTGAAGGGTCACTAAGATGATTAAGGCACTGGAGTATCTGATATACGAGGAAAGGCTGAGAGAACTGGAACTGTTCAGCCTGGAGAAGAGAAGGCTCGGGGGGATCTTACCAGTGTGTATAGACACCTGATGGGAAGGAGTGACAAGGAAGTCAAGCTCTTCTCAGGAGTGCCTGCTGGCAGGGCAAAAGACAGTGGGCACCAGTTAAAATGCACAAAATTCTGTCTGAACACAAACCACTTTTTTACGGTGAGGGTGATAAAACAGTGGCATAGGCTGCCCAGAGGGGTTGTGGAGTCTGTCAGTGGAGATATTCAAAGCCCAACTGGACATGGTCCTGGGCAACCTGCTCTAGCTGACCCTGCTTAAGCATGGGGGTTGGACTAGATGACTTTGAGAGGTCCCAGCAGACCTCAACCGATCTGTGATGTGGAAAGCAGGCACTCTTATACACAAATTTCCAGTTTGATTGCAAAAGATGCGTGCAGCAAAAACATTCAGAGTAGACTTTAAGACCCCTTGATTTTAGAAATTATGAAGTCAAGCGCTTATAAATTATCATACTGCTGGAATTAAATTGCCTGCAGACTCTTAATGTGGATGCCTTGCCATGTGGATTATAGTGGAATCTGTAATTATATGAGGAATGACTTATTATGTTTTTGAAGTGCCTTGACAATCCTGCAGACTCCCTGAAGAGAGAAAGGGATAAAGCAGTGCAGGAACAGTATGTGTTCAGTAGTTTAGCAGGCAGAAGCTGTGTGAAGTTAAGAAGGCTTAAAGCAAAAGGAAGTTTCAAGAGGATGAAGTTGCAGAGACTTATTTGACAGTGCGATTTTATCTTCAGAGCTTCCTAACTTAGTTCAGTTACCTAAATAGCTCTGCTCACCAATATGGGTATTTCTGGCACTAAAGGCAAAACTTCTTAACTGTGGACCAAACCCTTCTATCATAATATGCCACTTTATCACCCACTGACTGCCAAGTAGGCAGAAATGTTGGTATACCAGCTCTAAATGCAAGCAAAACATCAATTTGAATGCTGCTTTATGTGAGTATGAACCCTGCTTTATGAACTGTGGCAATTTAGCAATCCAAGGATTTGGTTCAGGAAGTGTGACCAAGTTTCTGCACTTCTCAGTATGATTTTGAGAACAAACAAGCAATGACAGTTAGAATGGACATAAAATAGTTCTGTGAATGTAGAAATACCTTGTATTCTGGGGAAAAATTAAAAACTGATTTTTGAAAAACATCAGTGAGAGGAATTTGAGATGAAAAACTCTGTGGTGGAAGGGGGTGCATCAAATGGTTAATTTTGCTTTCTGCTAGGACCACCTTATCTAGCACCTGTCCCACTTGCCTAAGGCAGACCATTGTACTGCAAGCCAGGCAGTACCCTCTAAAGGGAGGAAAGCCTGAGAAATATGATCATAAAAGCTTAATCTGATAAGTGAGGAATGAGGAAAAGCTGGTAGAAATTTTTAGGACCTCAAAATATTTGTAACTTGCGCTGTGTAATACAAGGTGCAGTACTGAACAGAGATTTCTAGATCAAAGTAAACCAGAGCACCATGACTCATAGCTCTTTCCAGGCAGGCTTGCTGAAATGGTAACACTGTACCCTTTGGGAAAAATGAGTCCACTCACCTTTCCCAGGGCTGTCAGAAGATAGAAATCAATGGACTCTCTGTATCTCAGGATTTGGAGGATGCCATCCAAGTATACCTGATCCTTATTGAAACAGCCTAAAAGGAATCAAGATACATTGCACTCTGTCAGGGTTTGTTCAAGGCATATTCTCAGAAGCCATTATGAACAGAACAATTTTATTTTAAATACTAGATATTTATACCCCAGACTTTGAAAACCTTCCCAAAAGCTAACTAGAAGGCTACACCCACTAGCCAGAGAAAGAAATCAAACACAGAAGATGGTGTCTGTGAATACCCACAGCAACATCACATCTCTTATAATAGACATGAGAGGAGGTCAAACTGTGAGTATGAACTTTTTCACAGTTTTGCAATTTATATTCCCACTTCCAACAACAAAAAAAATCCATTACTGAGTCAGTCTGAAAGGCTTGTGGATGTGCATTTTCAGGCTTGTTTTCAACATCAGAAATCCTGCTGCCTCATTTCAGAAAGTGCAGAGTCCCACTTCTCCTTTTTGCAAAGGTGACATGATGAAGGACCTCTGTGCACGTTCTGAATAACTCCCTGAAGTACAAAAATAGAGAAGACGAATAGGGAACCCACCTGGTTGTGATGTGTCAGTCCACCCTCTCTTGGCTCGTACGCAGTAATCCCACCTAGTATTGGGGTCCTTCACAAATTTCCCCACGTCCTGGAAAAGCTGACTGAAGGACATTTGGCTAGCCTGATACACCGTGTAGTAGAGCAGGGCAGCCCTCCAAAGAAAAGGGTCTTTGCGGAAGAGGACACTGTGAATGCTCGCTAGCCCCTCTTCTGTAGGGTTGATTGGCTTCAACCCATGTTTTCTACGTCCGTTCCAGTTGCACCAAGGCTGGCTGTTGTTGTTAAAACCCCGAAAATAATGAGTTCCTGAAAAGAAAGGAATATGGGACTTAGAACACTAGCATCTAATGATTAAGAAAAATTGTAAAATATGGAAGGAGATGTCCATTTCAGAACTCTGAACTGGTAGGACTGGGCACTGGGGAAAGTGCCGACTTTAGCCTTGTCTACAACAGAGAATTTTGTCAGAGGTAGATACACAGTGCAATATTTCACCTGCTGACTGCACGTGGGATTCCTGAAAATGCCTAAGGAATTCAAAGGCCAGCAGGACTTGAGTTCCCAAATCCATGACAAGGAATTTTCAAAACTATCTTGCATGCTGAATGCCTCTAGCATAGGTTAGGAATTGTAGTGGACAGAAGGAAAGAGAATCAAAGCAATGAGGCAGAAATGTTGCCTCTTGAAGGTGATTAAGCAGACTTACTGCAGCCTTGGAAGAGGGTATGTCCCCTCACAATGTGAGTAACAGTGGTTCAAGGCAATCACAGGGCTTATTCTTCAGTTGAAATTCAGGCACTGGCCAAGTTTATCAAGTTTTGATGTACTTAACTAAAACAGAGTCACTGAAAAGTTTGTAGAAATTTTCCACAGGGCTGTGTGATAAAAAATCAAGGCAATCTTGCCCTCATTTAGGGATCGCTGGGTAAATTCTTCATACCTAATGCCTACATTTGCAAGCAGTGCAGCATAACAGAAGCAGATACGTAAAGTAAAATGGCTGGTGCTGAGGCTGAATGGTCACACTATTTTTGTTTCCCTTTTCTTCTACTCCAGACTAGCTCTAAGTTGCTCTGATGAGCACACTGCCCCTGAGCAGAGACAGCACAGAAGGTATGCCCTGGAGCATAGCCTCTGGGCTAGCATCATCTGAAAGGATTACGCTTTGCCTGCTCCAAGATTCCTTTGGCCTGGGAACCTCAGTGCAGTAAATGGGACTAGCTGGTAGACTCACTTCAAAAACTCACTCCTGATCCAACCTAAAATGAAAATATACATGATTCCTAGGAATCCTCAGGTGGATTATCTTCCTTCTACTTTGTGGTGCAGTGATAAATAGGTTTCTCCTTCCCTTTAGCACCCCTGCAGCACATGTTCTTTAGACGGGGACGTTCTCTCCTATGTATGTACAGTGCCTGGCCCATTGCTGCAAAATAATAAAAAATGCATGCAAGTACTCCCCTGTGCCTGAAGATCTGATGTCATGCTCATACCGATTTCATGTCTCAGCATCCCTTCCAGCCAGTGCTCTCGTGCAGTGGAGACATTGATAGTGAGAGTGGGGCGGCCATTCACCACTGTCATTGAGGCTCGAGAAAGGAGGTCCTCGGTGAGATGGACCACAATCTGAAGATGAGAGATTTCAGGCAGCAAAGAGCTCTCTTCTCACTCTTGTTCCTGCTTTTTCCTTTGACCCTTCCAGTACCGCATTTCTCTTTGGTCCCTTGACCTTCGCAGCTCTTTCTCATGACCAACAACCACCTATGAGACACTTCTGGCTCCACGGAGCTACCCTAGTTGCCCGTGCTGCTGACAAAACCTCAGAATTTAGTGGGACCCAGCGTGAGGGTTAACACAGACAGACATGAGACTCCAAAATTTAATACGGTAACACTGCCTAGATTTGGGGGGTGGGGAGCAATCATATGCAGAGTAAATTAGAGAAAATACCCTTTTATGAACTGTGTCTTACCTTGGTATTACCAAGAACCAAAAAATATTACGTAAGCACACAAAAATTGGCTGAGTTTCTATATACTTAACTGTCTGAAACCTTTTTAGCTGCAATTCTAAAGTCACATGAATGAGAAGGGGAAGGACTGTGTGCTTTGTTTCCTGATGCATGATGCAGACTTGAAATATTATTAAAATACTGGTATTGTATTGCTTTGTTTTACACAGGAATGTAGTTTTCCTGTTTTCTCTTGGAAAATTGATAATCAAAACAAAAAACTGATGGGGAAGGAGATTAATGTATATTGATACATTTTGTCATTTGAGTTTAAAAAGACTTTTTAAACAAGTGACCAGGAGGGCAACGGGAAACTCTTTGTTTAAGACTAAGCACCTTTCCCTCTTTCTGTAGTGTCTAAAGAAACTCCCCACAGTACTGCTCAGAGAAGTACAAGGGGGAGTACCTACAAGAGAGATCATTCTTTTTTCTTTACTATCATAGTTAACTAAAAAAGACCCATGGATCAAAGGCATTAACATGACACTTCCCTGTATTCAAAACCCATCATTCAGCTTCAAGTTCAACAGCAAACAATCAGTACCATAAAACTCATATTTAAGATGCAGGAAAGACAGGTAAATCCTAAAGCATTTAAAGCACAGGTACCACTTAGCTTTATTAACACCTCTTCAGCTGCATTGAGTATTTTCATAGTATTTTAGCCCATACTAAGCATGATGTATTAACTGTATTTTTGCAGAAAAAGTAGAGTATTTCATTAAGAAGGACATGGGATGTTAGATGAGGGTGTAGGATCCTGTTTCCATGAAGACAAAGATGAATGCACATGGAGATAAAAGCACAGCAAAGACTAAAAATGTAAATTTTTTTCTGCTTGCTCTTAACTGTAGTTTTATAACCTCGCTCTTAGAAACCCAGGGAAAGCCTGGTATCGCTGTCAAATTAGAGTCTCCCAAAAAGGTGTGACAAGTTTACTGGTTTCTCCTAATAATATTTACTAATTAAACCTAGTTTCTAGGGAACTAATTTTTGTCTATTGATATCCCATTCCACACTCCTCTCACTCGCTGCCAGTGATCTCATCCAAGTCTGGGAGGGTGTCAGCTGGTGTTTTCGTTTGGAAGGATTCTCTTTTTATACATTCAATTTCATCTGACTCTTCCAAGCTATTCTATGTAACTCAGTCAAATTGGACTTTTTAAATCCTTCACATAGGAAATAAGTATTTTGCACGGGAGTCTAAAAAATGAGATGGTTAAAGTCAGGAAAAACCAGCACTCAAACCAACTCAATAAGTCAACTTCTTTCAGACATTTTTATTCACTTATGTCACTTTCATTTTTGCTGCTTCTTATAAATCAGTCTCTTGGGCTGCTGCTTATTTTTCTTGGCCTTTTCTTAACTCTCTTTCCTTTGGTGTAAATAATTTGATACAAGGGAACGGATGGCAGAACTGATGAATAAATGGAAATGTGCTAGTCTCCAAGGAGCTGAAAAAAGGAGGGAAGGAAGGGTGTCGTTCTTGGGTACTCCCAAAAGAGGTGAATTTAAGAACGAGCATATATGAATCAGGAAACAGACTCAAAGAGATGGCTGAGGCATTCACAATGAATTTGCAACATTTCAACTGTTCAAAAATTAGACCGGGCACAGCCATGAGAAAAGTACGATGTAAGGGATATTCTTGTAACTCTGGCGAGTCTTGGGGCCACCCACGTGGAATTTCTAAGATCTACATAAATGTTTCTTCCCTGACCCAGTGTATCACTTACCTCACCGAGACAGCCTTCTTTCACCATGTATTTCCTGACGTGATTCCAGATGCGACTTTTGGTTAGCAAGCTGCCACCAGTGGCCTGCTCAAATTTTTCATAGCTTCCATACTTCTGCAGTGTCCGTTCCATAATGTTAATGGACTAGAAAATACAAAAGCATAGCAAATACAAATGCAGTAAGGACCTGCAGTCATTAGATACAGGCTGACATAATCTGTAATCAATTCATATCACCTTTAGACATACATTAATGCCAAAGTACCGAAAAGAGATTCTGATCAACTCAGTTTGGACCCACATACATCAGCACGACACAGATGATTATCTGTCTAGTGAAATAATACCCATTTTCTCTTTAATTTTGGGAATGCCGTGTCAATCAGACCTAACAGGTCACAAGGACACTTGTAATTTTATGTCGTCAGCATATTTCTTTTTATGGTTTTCCAAAGAATTTACAAATTTCAACTATTACTTGCTTCATTTCTTGGCATTTTCTAACTGAGGAATGTTGAACCATGACTAAACAGATGTATAACTACAAATTTACCAACAATATTTCTAGCAAAAATTTATCCTCATGATGAAATTCTCTGTACCACAGGTATCTTGTTTCAGAAAGTAGAGAGAACAGAAACTTTACTCACAGAACTTTCATTTATACTATACTACTTCTCTATAATTTCCTCAAAAGAAGGAGGTATGTTCCATTAGGCAAATAAAGTGGTGCCAACTTAAATTCTCTTTTCTATTGATGTTCAGCATCAGAAGTCCTTTTTGGGTGGAAAGCAGAGCACAATGCCTATAACATAATGTGAACTCTGCACATGGAAGGTGTTAGTGATGGAGTGTGAAGTGGTCGTCCTCAGTAATCTACTTCCCAACATGTCATTTCACATCCTTAAAAGAAAATATGGTATAGAAAAACTTCTAGTCCAGCAGTAGCCCAGCTACAAGGAACATCTTTTTTCATCAATATGAGAACAGAAACTCCCAAGAATCTCAGAGGGGAAAAAAATATTACTGGTATTACCTTAAAAAGTAAGTTAATTTCTTGCTAAGAAAATACCCCTAATGATGAAGGTGGAAATCTTGCAGACTGAATCTCTTTTTACACTGTACACTTATATCCATGCATAAAGCTGGTAACATGCTTATTGTTTCCAGCTAAGTAATTCTGACATTGTCAGATTGGCTTACTGTCCACAAAAGTAAGATTAATTTTGTATCTGTCGTAGCTATTTAGAATCCTCTTTTTTTTTTTTTTTTCAAGTTGAAACTAAGCAACCCTGAGTAGCTGCCACTGAAAGCCATAAATGCTAGCTAGATGTATTCTTAAAGGCCTGCAGCTCGTTGAGGAGAGAAATATCAATTACCTGGATACCTGCACTTAATGTTTGGTATGTCTTTGTCTGCCTCTAGTACTTGTTATTAAATTTGAAGGGCCTCCTGGTAAGCTCTGAATTTCTTTCTCAAGAATGAAGAAAGCAGCATAATTTCCTCCTTTAGCACAGAGGATGCACGTCCTCAGGAGAACAGCTCTGGTAGAAGCAGGCTCACTGCAAAGCCACCCAGTGTTGTTACATGACCTCTGTCTCTTCTCACTGCCTCCTGTGTGGCCAAAACGCCCAAGCCACCATGCTAACTCCAGCAGTAGTTTCAGGCTTGACAGAGACTTGCACTGGACCCACTGGGGTGACATTTGGCTGGTTCCCAGGAGCTGGCCCATTGGCAGCTGTGCCCCTGCACTTGCTGGAGCTAGCATGAGTAAGAAGCGGATGCTATGAAGAAAGGCACCGACGAGGAACACATTATCTTTTCTTTTTCAAGTTTTCTTTATAAGATCAGGTGTCAGGATGTCTGAAGAGAGGTATCATAAAAAGAGGAATGCCGTGCCACCCCCTAAGCCACCACAAACCATTTGGCTTAGCCTCTCCCTGCTACAACACTGCAATGCACTTGTGCAGCAGCACAGCTCCACGTTGTGTGCTACGCAGCCTCCTCTCAGCACCGAAACAGGTAACTCCCAGGAGAATCAACAGGCACCTTACAGACCTTTGGCTCAATTGTTTGCAGAGAAAATAAATCCTACCGCTCCTAAAGACAAGAGGAGATGGGACTGCTGCTGTGAAAACCGTGACGTCCTTCTACAGCTTAAAAACAAATCATGTTTTTCAAGATGAATGCATCCAAAATAGAGGAGGTACCCTCATCCGGTTCAAACTGGGTAGCTCTGGCATCACTTTGTCTACCCACTACTATAGGTATTTAACAGGGGTTCAGTGCTGTTATTTTTACTGTTACTCCCACTAACCCATTGCACAGAAATATCAAGGACAGCTACACATCTGTACTGGAGACCTATGAGGCAAATGGAATCTTGGTTCCCAATGGCTTCTTGGGTCTTGTACGAATGCACAGGTGTGGCAGGGCCTAAAAGATTTTAAAAAGAGATTAGAGAGGTCTTTCTGTGTCAGTAAATAATATTGTTTTCTTACAAAGAGTCAAGTCTTAACATCACTTGTCATTTAAAAATTACCTCAGATAAATGAAGCAAGGTTAGTGTCTAAATATTAAAAGAAGGAATGCATGAACCCCTCATGCAAGGCCTAACGTTTCTGGAGACTAATGACAATTGCTTCTAGCAAAATTTAGAATCAAGGACTGATGTGAAGAACAAATCAGAGCAAAATCTAGTTCTTGTTTAATAGCTTGTATGTTTTCCCACAGGATTCCGCCCCACCCCCTTTTTAAAAAAAAATTACATATGAATTTTTAATTTTGAAAAACACTGGCTCTTTTATAAGTTTTTCAGTGGCTGCAAATTCTGACGCATTTCCCTGCTTTACACAAAATCCTTGGTTAAAGAAGCAACCCAAAAAATTACTGTCCCAGGAAGTTTCTTCTCTGCTGGCAGCACAAGTAATCCATGAGAACAGTTCTTCAGTCTCCTTTGCAAGGTGCCAGATCCTTAAGCTACTTATGTTACCTGCTAGTTGTTAGGTGTATCTGGTTTCTCTGAACCCTTGATTAACTTTATTTGATCACTCTGAGAGAAGTCATCTCTGAATTAATCTGCTGGCATGAAATTTGTCTTCACAACTTGTAGATACTGAATTTCAATTAAGCCTATTAGATTAAACAAATGAAGTACCCACTTCAATTCGTGGGTGCTTAAGTTCCTTTGAATATGCACCAGTGATTTCCAATCCTAAAAAGACTTGCTGCCCAGCAGCACCAAGTTTTTGTCTCCTGAACCTCTTCCTTTTCTCCCCATCTCTTCCCATGGCCAATCCTATCTCTCAGTAATAAATTCTGGAAAAAATCATTATAATTCATAGCATTTTATAAAATTCACAGTCCAATGAAGAATTAAGATGCAACAGGGCTTGCCAGAGAGCAATCCCTGGAGCAGCTATGCTACATGGTGCCGCCCAAACCCTCACTTTTAATTCCCCTCAAAAGTTTTCCATAATATGATTTAAAACATAGTAGATCCTGTGGGCAGAAAGGTTTGGCTTTAAATTCTCCAATAGTTATTTACTGCAAGAACTGATGCAGGGATGAATGTTATTTCCAAAAGCCACCAGGATTTGGTCCTTTCCTTTTTAAGGGTTTTTAAGGCATCTTTCAGAAAGTATCCAGCACTCAGGATATAGCTCTCTACTAGTAAATCAAACAAGACCAGGATACTGGCTCAAGTGCTGAAAGGGATCCAGCCATGGAGCTGAATGGCTGGTAGGTCCCCAGGCATGGTGTTGCCTTAGGTGAACCAGCACTCCTCTCTCAGGCAACACTTGGCCACAGCCATAGGATCACGTGGCTGTTGGGTTCCCAACAGAAGTGGGAACAAGGCCACTACATTTTGATGCCCATCCTGCCTTACAGCAAACCAAACATCAGGTCCTGTTCAGTTTCATATCAAACAATGAAAGAAAGCCTTTCCAACAATGTGGTGGCAAAGCCTTTGGACAGAGAACAGGCGAGTGAGATTCACAGGCTGAAGGAAGCCAACAAAAGTAGCATAAGTAGGCTCAAAGGACAGCAAAGATACTTTACATACTTTTTGAAGAGTAGGGCAAATCTAGAGTGCTGATGGAAGTTGAGTAGTGGTGGATGACAGCAGGTTTGATGAAGCAGAGGTCTGCCAAAACCATTTGAGAGCAAGGGGGCAGTTTCTCCTCAACATGAAACCTCATAAAAATAAGGGTGTGTGACAAGAGAATGTAAACTTTATTAGTCAGTTCTCTGTTTTGACAGTGTCTATAAACACATTACTGATATGAGATGCAGCTTTACGTAGGTTGGTTTGGTGGTGTTACCCCAGAGGACTCTCCTACCTTAGTCAGAGCCCAGGTATTTTCTAAAACCACCTCATCACAGCAAACGGTGAGAAAATGAGCACTGAACATGCACTGAACTTCCTGCTTGGCTGTCTGTAGCAGCAAACTCCCTGGAGCCAAGACCTGTGCATGCCAAGGAGTTTGGGAGTCAGGAAGCCCAAGTTCTAGCTCCTCCTGCCTGCCTGCAGGCACCCTCCTGAATTCCTAGGCTGTTTAAGGCCTTTCCTAAAATGCTGTGAGACACTTGAATCAACAGCACCATATGAATAGCAGGTTCTCAGAGATGCATTCCCCTGAAGAAGCACAGACCCACTCTGGCCTCTCCCACCTCAACTGGTGCATGGTTGCAACTTCAAGGGGAAGGGTGGGATACCGAAGGGTGCCTCCTCTCCCTTATGTGCCATGCTGAGTAACCTGCATCCTGGCAGTTCAGCCACCTCCAAAAAGATGTTGCAAGTTTGAACCCATGCATATCGAGACAGCCATTAAGCTTCCTCACTGCTGAACACACATTCTATTGGTTAGGAAATGACTAAGAAGAGTGCTCACCACTATCACCTTCTCCCTTACCTCTGTCTCAAGCAAAACAGAATGAATGAATCCTGGTAATTCTTTCCAAGTGGGCAGGTGTGACTCTGCAAGCACTGAAAGAACAGGGAGAGCTGTCACACACACATGCTGCCACCAGTGCACAAACCTCTGGGGAGTGGCAGATAGCCTGTGCTCTGAGATGGGCCCCATCCCCAGTGATGCTGATGGCTTTGACACTCCTTGCCACAACCACCACAGCTGGCAGTGATTTCTGAGGGAAAAAGCTTTGGGATTATTTTTTGCATCTGGGGCACCAAATACGACGTGGAGGCTGTCACTTGGGATTCTGCCCCTGGCTCTGAGGTGATGTGACACCAAGTCAGGTGTTGCAAAGACTTGTAGGGAAAAGGCAAAACCTAGACCAGCATCCAACTGTGAACTTATTTTCCAGCCTCTGGGCCAGCATTAAGCAAGGTACTGATACTGCCACAGTTCCTAAGGCCAAACTATAAACTCTGGAAGAAAATAAGGACTATGTGGCTGTACCAGGTTACTGGTGAGGAGTAGTAATTCCTGTTCTTTTAATTATTATCTAAAAGGTCTGGTTTAATCCCTCTTATCACTACCAAAGAGTGCCAAAAGAAACCGTGATCCGAAGGCAAGTCCCTTTGCACAGCAAACTCTACTGATGATCAGGAAAGTAATGACACAGAAGCACTAACAAGAGCAAGACAAGGCTCTGTTTAATTGACAGGTTTAGGTTTTATTGGTGGTGGCTTTTTAAAACAAATTATTTACAGCCAAGTAGGTCTCTGAATCCCAAGTCACCCACGTGCTTAGTTACTTGAGAGTTACTGTAGATACATGGACACGCTCATAAATTGTTTGAGGCAACCAAGTTAGAAAACGGGCTCAGTAACCTAGGAGTCAGCTCCCTGTGTTCTGAGAGCTTGTCCTACGTTCAGAAGCAGCCCTGCTACAAAGGGGTTACAGTCTCTGCTGAGGTTTGAGAGACAGACAAAGCTTGCAGGCACCATCGCTTTCCTCCCTGCATAGCTTATTTGCTCAGGGAAAAAACTTCCCAGCTGCATCCTTAGGTAACCCAAAGCTGTACCAGATGGAACTTGTTAGTCTAATCAACAGCCATAAAATGGTGGCTGCCCACCTTTTGGGGTCAAGGGAAAAGGAGGGAGAGAGAGGTAAGAGTGTATTTTTGAGGCTAGTTTACTCATGATGTAGTATTTTGAGTTTTATTCAGTATTTATGACAGATTTTCTTCTGCATGCTTGTTATCAGTGTGATAGAGACTATGTTTAAGTAATGCAGAGTAGGTAGAAATTTTTAAATTAAAAACTTTTTGAATACTATGTAAGGAATTAAAAAATAATACTCAGTTTTTGTATGAGACTGTATCCTGAAATAAACCTGTGCTCCTACTGTAGTATCCTCAAAAGTGAATTATAGTCTTTTCTAGTGGAAGAGAGAAGTCTGTGTAGGACCCTGAGAACTTATGTTACTTGGATGGCCCGCTAGGCTTTGTGTTATATATTAACACAGTTTATCTATAAATCTCAGTTTAGGAGGGAATTTGTCACTAGTGGAAAATAGGCTGTTTTACTATTAAGTGCCCTTTGCAGCCAGTGACACATTGAATGTTAAACATGCTGAAGCTGTGACATCACCTGGACATTGTAAAGGATTACTCAGTGTTGAGTGTTTAGCCTTCCAGCTCCACCTAACTATTTTTCCAACATCTGATAAATTTTCTAATTGAAGGCTACTTGTATTAAGGACTTAAAAGGTATGCAATACAAACACAATCTGATACAATGGACTGATTTATTTATTAATTTAAAAAATGCTGTATTTTTATAAGTACAAGGGAAACAACTCTTCCACAGGGGGATTACTCATTCAACAAAATTATTATTATTTTTAAAAAATATATACATATATAAAAACAGATTTCCTGCCTTTGTGTACAATTCAAAAAAATAGGTTACTTGAAGTTGCTACCTCCTTGCTGGTTTTGGTTCAGCAAATTGCAACAGTTATCTGCTCTGCAAATGCTGGGGACAATTACATCTAGCTAAGCATTGCCACCTTTAGCATCTCTGCAAAAATAACAAATACTTAAAGTGTTAAGAAAACTTAACAATGAAGGACAAGTAGTTTGAGCCAGAAGGAGTGCTAATAGGAAAACTTTCATAGCACTTAAAGCACACAGTTGCTGCACTGACCTTGAAACACAGCAGTAAGAGAATTATTTTCTGTAATATTAGATATGTCAATCAATGTGAAAAGCTGCAAGTCTGCATGCTATTTTTAATTCTCAAGTTCTCTTCCCTAAAAGCACATATTGTGTGACTCATGAAAGAACCTTATTATGAAGAAAACAAGATGAAGTAGAAAGAGAGAAACAACAGCAAAGTATGAGAGGAGAGACATTAAAAATATTATTTTCAAATGTATTAATAATTCAGAAATGGTTACTCTATTTCTGTGAAAAGTCAAAGGATAAAAGCATGGGCCTGGGCCCAAGGTTTAAAATCTTTGATCTGACTAGAGGCCTGGGGGTGAAGTGTGTCCCCCCTTGCAGGGTTGCTGTGCTAATGGTTTGCAAATTCACAGTATTCTTTGCCTTTTTTTTCTTTTTAAAAAAAAAAGGTCAGGGTGTGATTCATCTTCCAGATAATGTTGTAGTAATGCTATATTAACCGATTCCACAGGCATGAACAAAAGCAGAAAGGGCAATAGGAAAACACAATCTGTTTTAATGTCCTGGCAGGCTATGCACAGCTGTGGGTAAAAATATTTTTGAAAAGATTAAAAATCCTCTAAGATTCTGAAATGTCAGGTTTTGAGCTCATTTCACTGAAGTATCCTAATATCTCCCTATAAAACTGCTGAGTTCTGTCAGTAAAGAGCTAGTTTTACAGAGAAATTAGTCATAGAAGACCAAGCAAATGTAAGTTCTTGTAAGCACCTTTTACAGAATGAATTAGGAATAATTCCATTTCTATTCACAGACAGCAAAGTTTCCTAAAATAAACACAGCAACAAATGAAAGCCAAAAATGTTTAAAAAAAAGCAACTGAATTTATGTTTATTCCAGGAAAAAGGATGCCTACATGCCATTCTGTTTTTACTGGAGACCCAAATCTTGCCGCTGTGAGTACTTTTTTTTGCAAATGAAGTCATCTTACATCTTTCCTGAATTTAACACTCCCTGTAAGATACCTACGTGTTTCTTCTGATGAGTAAAATCTGCATGGGGAAAAAAAAATAGCACTGAGGAAAAGCAAGTGCTTATACAATATATTCTGATTAAATTTTTTATTAATGCTGCTTTTTCTGGATAGTAAGTTTGCATGAAATGAAATTCAAATTTGCATGGAGATGAAAACGCCTAAAGCTAGTTGTAGATTAAAAAGAACGAGTGCCACCTGCTGGGCTTGGAGCCACGTTAAAGCTGCTTTTTTGGTCATTTAAATGAAGTGCCAGATATTGTTCAGTATTTTTAGGAGCTGAACTTTGAAGAAATGCTTTTCTTGCTACGAATTTCTGTAACTTAAACTAAATTTTATGAAACAATTTACACCTCCCTTGGTAAGTTTCAGAAATACCATATGTCATTGAATATTAAATCCTTCACTGCTATTGATGAAGTTTTTATAAAGCCTTTATTTTCCTGTGCTTTGTATGTAAAGGGAAAAAGGTGAAGTTACAAATCAGAATAATATTGAGGAATCATTCATTATTAAAGTATTAATTATTTAGGTGTGGGGTTTTTTTAATCAAAAGAAGGGTAAATCAATGGCAGGCCTGCTCCATAAAATCATCATGTATAAAATAATTTTTAAGGCTCTGCTGCCTCATACTGAAAGGGATAATTTTTATAAAATTCAGTTTGGCAAATTAGTTATTGATGAGTTGCTGTAATCTATGATTAATGTTGCTAATATCGCTATAAAAATCAAAGGAAAACTTGCTAAAAAGCTCTAATCAAGGAGTAGTTTTGCTTGGTGTCAGTATGATTTAGTTGGTTAAGTATGGAAGCTGATTTTAAGAACAGAGCAGCTGTTCTTTGTTCTCATAAAGAAATTCTTAATGAAAACCCACTGCTGAGTTTTTAAAATATACAGCTATTTTAATGTGAAAATGCAGACCAAGCCTTACAATACAATGACTTAATGGGTAATAAAACCTCTGTGCATTCTTGGATTTGGGGAAATAAAAAAAAGAAAAGTCAGACCCTTCACAAGTCAAGGGTCAGTTATTAGAATCCATGGTATTTTAATTCATGTATCCTTTTCACCAAGAATTTGGAGGGGCAGTTAAGCAAAATCTTCATATTGCAAGTGAAAGTCATGAAACAGCAGGATCTCTTCCCAAGTTAAGCAGCACTTGAAACATGAGATTCTCTATTTAGAAAAACTTATCAGACTCAAGATCTTTCTAAACCATTTTAAAAGAGCAAAAGTGGGAAGAGGACTGGTTCTGTTATTCTATAGATAAACACTGGTTTTTGTCATTTAGGTCAAAGTTGAAAGCAAGTTTTTTGTTGTTCTTGAGGATTTTTTGTTTATTGTAACTCTAAGACGGGTAGGAAGCCAGGGTAGTTACACAGAAAGGGGCTGTCTGTAGCCGTGTTACCAGTGGGGCTGCATATCTGGGGGGGAGGAGGAGAAGGATGGAGGCAGGGTATCTTTTTAAATTTTACCTCTCTCTGGAATGGCATTTGTCTGCTGCTTGACTGAGCCTAATGTATATGCAAATATCCTTTCAAAGTAGATGAAAACAAGGAACATCAACATATGCTTATCTAACAACCCTGACCTCAAATAATTGCTGTCCCATCCCAGTCCCTGTGTCACCAAAAGGACTGGCAGGATTTCTACACTGCTTTTTTTTTTTTTTTTTTTCTGTTTATTAAAGCCTATTTAGGCATTGTATTTTTCCTGTACTGGACTCTGCTTTATTACCTAAAAAGCTTTCTTGCCTTAAATTACATTTTATGTAAGCCCCTCTATAAGGAACTGTGCCTTTAACCTATAGAATTCTTTAAATATTGGGAAGGCTTTCATTTTTTAATCAAAAATATATTCTTTCAGTTCTACAGTTGTGTTCTCATCTTTGATGCATTTTTCAAGCAGTAAGGGATGATGATAAGAAGAAACAAATTGCTACAAACAAAGCCAAATACCACCTTGATAGGCATAGGAAAAGGAGGATAAAAGTAACTATACCTGTTTAAGAAATGTGTTGGATGCATGGCTGTGCTTGGCTAACACATTTGGCAAAGCAGGGTTTGCATATTCAAACTGAGGATTGTATGTGAAATCTGACTCAAAGAACTTCATCTTCTCTTTCTCCACGTTGGAAGGTTTGATTGCAGTCAGTAAACAGAGTTTTCGGCCAGAGACATCACCTTCTTTGCCGTGGCTTTTTGAGGACTGGGATTGCTTTGGCTTTGTTAGATTAAAATGCCTCTTAGTTTTACTTCTAGGTCGAGATGGGAGTCCTATGCTGCTCCCTGCAACCGAGATAGTGTTTGTAAACTTCATGCTGGTAGACACTGGGCTAGTGATGACGATGGAGGGCTGTCTGTTGGTGCAGTACCATCCACTGCTCAGCAAGGGCAGTGAGACTTTGATTTTGCGGTGCTCGTTGCTTCGTAAGGTGGTAGAACACTTCACAGTTTTTCTGTGTTTCTTGTGGTGAGCAGATGACTGCTTTTGAGCGAGGTGTTTTTTCTCCTCTTTGCTCTGCAAAAGGACATTGTAGCTACTAGTTCCTGTTGTGAAAATGTCCTTAAGGATCCCAGAAGGTGGGTGCTGAAGGCTGTTTTCATTGTTAATGTTCAGCTTATGTTCCTCTGGACTCAGAACTGATTTCTTTGAAAGCTCTGTCTTAGGCCAGTGAAGTTTTTCTGCATTGAGGGGAGGGGAAAAAAAAAAAAAGCTGAGGACAAATTTTATTGTTTCACACAGCAACACTAACCTTAAGGACTCAAAACTGCAACATAAATGCAACACAGAACTTAACTGCAGTCACAGGAAGTTGAACTTGACTTACACACACAATTCTCCAGTATGTCTGTATATCACTTTTGAACTATTAGCTGGATCTTAGAAGTCTCAGTCTAAAACATTTTATGCTTGCATCTCCATGCATGAGTACGCTGTTTGCAGCTAAGAAATAACTTGTTTAAAACAAGACTCTGCAGGACTTTTATAAATGTTTACTGTTACGTTACCAAATTTTTAGTTCTGAGCAAAATCTGATTGATCTTTATCATGCAAGGAAGGCTTTCTGTATGGAGAAAGAATAACTGATAAAATAGGAAATTGTATGAGCAGTATTTACACCGAAGTCCCAAAGGGATCTGTGCTGTGATATAAGCAGTCTGGTGTAGTCTCATCTGCAAAAACTGATTCACAGAATTTTCTCTAGGAAAGGATAAGAACATTGGAATGAGCCAGCCATTGTGAACAATGTACACCACCATACAAATAGTAATATAAGTTTTAAAGACTTTAGTTTCACATATTCCTTCTTAATAGAGACAGTAAACTATATTGAAAGAGGAGAGAGAAGAGAGATTAGTTAGTTACAAACACACCCCTACGAATCCTTAGGACAACACTGTCATTTCACCTTGTTGTTGTTCTACAACAGCTGGCTTTAAGAAAACACTTGAGAAGCAACACTGTAAACTAAACTGAATGCAAGACGTAAGGTTCCTTTAGCGGAGGAACCCTCCTTTCTTGCTCTGATCCCTGGCACAGCCTTCAGGGGAGACAGGTCCCTGGTGCAGAGCAGCTGCATAGAAAATTCACTGAGGATTAAAACTGTATTTAACATCTGTGCTGACTTCTTAGAGAGAAGTGACCTCTCTTCACTGGTTCTAACCATCCCCTTTTCTCACCAACCAGTCCATCCTAGAATACTAGGTGAGCTGAAAGTAAGGGCACAATCAAATCCTGCCACAGAGAAATGCTTCCTACTTCTGCACCGAAAAGGAAAGGATTCGCAGAGCAGGAGGTACTGCCGGCGCTTGATTAAAACCTGCAAAAGGGATTTGAGCTTTAGCCTGCAGTTACACATAGCTGAGCTGTAATTACTTTACATTCAGTAATTATACTCTGAATGGAACATTAGCAAGAGATCATTAAATGCCTCCAAGGGGTGGGGTGGGGTGGGGGTGGAAATCAATAGTAGTTTCACTTCAGCTTTATTTACACAGTAAAACTAGGGTTTGCTCCCAACATAAGCACCATGACAATGTATTTCATGCTGTTTGACCTCTGTCAGTTCCAAGTCAATCTCTGTTCCTCCGTTCTCCTGAAGATGCTGTTCTAAAAAGCAAAGACAGAGGTCCGATTTGCACAGGCATACGATGGGAAATCTGCATCCTGGGTGTTTCCTCCACTGGAAAGAGAGAGGCCAAAACATTAGATTGTTCCTTGCTGCTAAAGCATGTCTATCTCGTGTAAGCTCAGTTTTGTTCCACAGTAAGTTTGTGAATCCTCTTTCTGTGCTTGGTGCAGGAACACGCTCCTTGGCATTCCTGTTCAAATCCTGTCAGATCATTCTCATCACATAAGTGGCAACCTGCCTACCTGGCTTATCTTGCCTCACCACAAGATGTAGCAGTGAGGAACCAGTTTCCATCACAAGGGAAACATCATCAAATATGCAGCCAGGATACTGTGCAGCAGGCATTCATCTATGTGTGTTCCTATCTACAAAATGCTGTAAAACAAGGCATTTTTTGGACAACAGACTAAGGTGACAGCTTGCATATATTTCTTGGCAAGTATTTAATGTTTACTTTAGGCCTGTACCAAGTATTACAGTATGAGAATCTTTACTTTTAAGGATAAATGAAAAGCAAGGTTTCCAGAATGTCTGAACACAAAAACATTATGTTTCTGAGCATGTGACTTTGCTTGTGTAGACAAAAATTGAAGAGCTGCTACTTAAAATACAGATGAGAGATAATAATGTAATGCAGTGCTAATGCTTCACCTTCTCTATTAATCAATTCTCAAAAGCCACAAAGAGCAGAGAAGGCTTAAATTGCTACCACACAGGGAATAATTTGAATTAATACCACATGTGTATCTAAGAAGTGATAGAGAAAAAAACCCGAACAGAAACAGAAGTCAAAGAAACAACTCAAAATTACCTTAAACCCCCTCCCATGCTCTTGTGTCAATCCAATACCAAAACCTCATGACAGCAAGCTTTCAGAGCTAAGTAGTACAGTTGGCCAGTAATAAATGCATTTATATCTACATCATTTCTGAACATCACAAGTCAGTATTCTCCTGCAAGTGTCACAAATGGTGGTCGAGTGCTGAACACGCATTGGCAGGTTTCACATACACATGGTTGATAACAAAAATAGTTGTCCCCAAATTTGTAGTTAATTTATATGTGTAATCTCCATATTTTTTTTTTTTAGCTGCGAAATTAAATGTGGCTCTCCTTAATTTTCTTCCAACTAAAGACAGAGACTGTTTGATGCATATTTTTTCTGGAAAAATTATCAACAGATAATCCAGCAGATTTGAAAGACAATATTAGATAACACTGCAGTTTTCACAGAAGTCATTTAACTGCCATTCTGAATTGTTGGATCGGTCCTGTGAACATCATTATATCACAAAAACAGTATACACTGGCTTTCAGCATTGGTGAGGCTGCACCTTGAATACTGTGTTCAGTTTTGGGCCCCTTACAACAAGGAAGGACACTGAGCTGCTGGAGCGTGTCCAGAGCAGGGCATCGGAGCTGGTGAAGGGTCTGGAGCACAAGTGTGATGGGGAGCAGCTGAGGGAACTGGGGGTGTTCAGTCTGGAGAAGAGGAGGCTGGGCAGACCTCATTGCTCTCTACAGCTCCCTGAAAGGAGGGGGTAGAGAGGTGAGGGTTGGTCTCTTCTCCTAGATAACACTGAAAGGACAAGGAGTAATGGCCTCAAGTTGTGCCAGGGGAGGTTTAGATTGGATTAGGAAAAATTTCTTCACTGAAAGGGTTGTCAAGCACTGAACAGGCTACCCAGGGCAGTGGTGGAGTCCCCATCCCTGGAGGGATTTCAGAGCTGTGTAGATGAGGTGCTGAGGGACATGGGGTAGTGGGGACTGGGCAGTGCTGGGTTAATGGTTGGACTGGGTGATCTCTTTTTCAACCAAAATGACTCTCTGATTCTAAGAAACTCAACTTAATAAACTATATCCAAGAGTTTCCAAAGATTAGCAATGCCTGGTGATTGAAAAAGAGGTCTAGTATTCTGAATGTAAAACCAATTCATTGCACAGCCTGTGTTCTGAAAACATGCTTCAAAAAGTACTGAGACGTGATACTGCTATAAAGTGGCCAGTCAGAGAATGGATTATCAATCTACATTAATTACACAGATTGGCTAGCAGTGATCTCCAGCTTTTAAACTCTGGATACTATAGGACAGAGGTCAATGGATCACTTCTAAGAGGTCTTGAAAAGGCAAATCACCATACTATGGCATAACTGTATCCCACACATCATGCTACATATCGTATAGGTTTTATATTTTGTATCATACATGTGTTACATATGTTCTGAAATGTACAAATCTGAATTTACTGACTTTACATATTTCACTCTTTGCAACAGAAAACAGCCAAAGAACATACGCCCAAGCTTCCAGCTACCTTTGAGAACCTCCCTAAAAATGTGTAATGTACACAGGTTCTCTTCATTGATCTCGCTTCCACCCAAAGTCACAAAGCCTCAAGTGCTTCAACAATAAAACCCCCCCACAACAAAACTACTGTAGTTTCTCCCAAGAAGACTTTCCCATCACATTTACTTCCATTTATTGATATTTTGTTTTTCTCTGCAACAGCACAGTAGTAAAAACGTAGGTCCTAGAGACACTGGTGAATTACAAAACGAAAGAGTCTGCCTGTTTTGGAATGGAAGGTGATGATGTAGAAAGAAGTAAGGAGGAGGAGGCAGCAGGAGAGCTGCCTGCCTTTGTTTTGGCTTCAGAATGGTGCCAAAGAACAGAAAATTCTCCTGTTCAGTTGTCTTGGGCTGGAGTAGAGCTCTGCCCCTCTTTGGAGCAGCTGTGCTTGGTTTCTTGTACCCCATGGGGTGGGTTAGCAGGGCAGCCAGCCAGCCCAAGGCAGCTCATCCATCTACCTAAAGGATCCCACACAAGCAGCGGCTCATGCCCCAGCCAAAACCCCATCATTTTCAAGGTACCTGCTGGAATTGGCCAGTAAGTACTGGACTCACTCCCTCCTGCAGATACAAACCTACCACATATCAAGGAACAGTACCATCTACCACAGGCTTGATTTTGTCAACAGAGGAGTTTTATCCCTGTGTAACTGCATTTATATGCAGCTATTCCAGTGTCATAGCAATACTGAAGAAGGGACGTACCCCAAGACTGCTAACAGAGGATATGTGGGAATCACAAATCTCATAATTCTGCACTAACAAAATACTTTCCATGTCTAAGTTGCACCTCAGTTGTTAGTTTTGAATCTAGTAGCATGGCAGACACAATCTTGTCAGAGGTTATTAGTTTAAAAAATGTGGGATTTTGTGTTAGATTCGAGAGCTAGGTTATATTATTGGTTTTCATCCTTTAAAAATTGGTGTACTGAGCTAATCTTATATTAATAATACATGTAGCAAAAGCCTAATGTAAGAATTTTTCCAGACTTTGGAGAATGTTGTAGAAAAATCTTTCTCTAGGCTACTGGCTAGCTGCTCTCCAAGCAGCTTTTTAAATACCTGTTGTATAGGTGGAATGAGGTGAGTAATGATCGATATTTGTGGGTGCAGACCTCTCTCTGCCCAGGTAGCCTTGCTCTAAAAAAGTCAAGAGCTCCTGTGGTTGTTGAGCAGCTGTCACTCAGGTTATATGTGCAAAATGGACAAATCACTTCCAAACTGCAGGTATGATTCCTGAGGTGCTTAGTGAAGGTGTTCCTGAAGCAGTTCTTCCTACCCTAGGAATGGAATGATCTGAGCCACTGCCTTTGGTTTTCAGGTCAGCATTACCATTTACCACTTGAATTTCTTTTTGTTCAACATCAGAAACAAATAGCTTGACTTGAGTTTACAAATTTATAGAAATGCAAATAACATAAGTGATCTATTATCTAAGTAATAAGAAAACAGTGGCATTTGAAACTTAAAGATGAGAAGAAAATATTTCCTCCTTTAACACGTTCTGCAAATGTACAATTATATTACAAAGATATTTTTAAGCTTCAGTGATCAGGTAATGTGAATAGATTAACAACTATCTGTAGTTTATGAGCTGTAGGCTGTATGCTTTGTGGGTACAGAGGGCTGCAGAAAGAATATTCTGCAACAAACAGGCAATGGAGAGTGTTATCTATGAAACAACGACGTTCTACTGCCTCTAAGATACTACAGGCTTCTGTTTGTGACGTAACAGAATCTGACCAGAATGCTGTAGTATATTTCCTCAGCACTTATGAACACCTTTAAGGTTTACAAACACTCAAGTTTTGAATAGAAGGTGTCAGGCAACTTGAACTAAACAGCACTAGAAGCTCTGTCTATAATGACTGAAATGGTTTTGCTGTAGAATTAGTCAGTGAGCTCCTGTAGAAAGACTGACACTGAGATATTTTCTGTTTTCACAGTGAGTTATCAGCTAGAGTCCATATCATGTTGGGAACCTCAGAAATGTAACCTAAGATTTTTTTTTCCTCAAAAAATATCTACCTATTTCCTTTCTTCCTGTAACAGCGTATCTGTCATTCAACTTTCATTCTAAGCTCGAAAACCAAGGGCAAGTTTCAGCTGTGAGCCAATTTCTATGTCTGATTCGTTAACTGCCAGTGTTTGCAAATAACTCTGAAATACTCACCGTTTACAGGATTCATTGGCATGATTTTGGACTGTGCAGTTTGGTTTTTGTCTTTAAAGTTGCAATGATATTGAAACGTGTACTCTTTCTGCCTTAAAAAAACCCAACAGTACAAACTGACTTGAAAGCAGTTTGTTGCATGCATGTTTCTACACTGAAATATGACATTATGTAATTGATTTCAACTTCAGATTCTTCAAATTAAATTATATACTGCAGTAGTAACTGGTAAAAGTGAAGAGTTGGCCCTAATGAAACTGACAAACATTCATTTAATAGACTTGGGAGATAATCACAAAGGTGATTTATGGACAGACCTGCATAGGATGACATTTCCATCCAAGCAGCTCTCGCTCTACTGCAGCACAGGTATGTGCAGGAATGTTTGATGGATGGGCTATATGGACCCCAAGTAACTATCTTTCCCTTTAAGAAGCCTTAATCCTTTAAGGTTACCGTTCCTGTTGCGCATCCCTAGGGATGCTCTGATCCCATGAACTTTATTCCTACTCCCGCTCTCAGCGCTAACCCCCTCCTCCCACCCGTGCACAGACGGAACGCCATACACAGCACACACGCTACGCGGGGAGAGCAGCTGTGAGAAATATTAATTACAACGGTGGTTTTTTACTGGCGTTTTTGTTTGCACCTTCTGCCCCCCGTGACTGCGGAGGGGGACACGGCCCGCGGCCACACGCACCCCGGTCCGTATTCACCGACGGGGCTCCTGCTCCCCCGCCGTTCGGGGCGGGTGGTGCCCAGCTCCTTCCCCCGCTCCCCACGGAACCCCTCAGCCCCTCCTCGGGTGACATTTTCCGCGCGGGAGCAGCTGCCGGCGCCGGGGGGGCCGCAGGCGTTGTGAGGCAGCCCCTGTCTGCCCCTCGCAGCCGGGGCCCGGCCCCGCCTCAGGCTGCCGCCCCGGGACTCACCGGTGACACGGATGGACTCCAGCATGGTGCTCCGCCGGGCAGCGCCGCCGCTCTGCCCCGCTGGCTTCCCCCTGGGCGGGGAGGAGCGGGGAGCCCTGAGGGGGACGGGGGCGGCTCGGGCTGTGCCGGCCCCGCCGCCTCACCGCCCGGTTGGCCTCGGCGCGGCAGGCGGGAGCCGCGACAGCGCTGCGCCCGCCCGCCCCTGCAGACTACAAGTCCCGGCATGCCCTGCGCCGCCCGAGTGCTGGCGCGGCCCGGGCTGGGGCCGAACTGCACCCTGGGAGCTGTAGTGCGGCGGGGCGGCCCTGCCGGAGTCCTGGGGCGGCCGCCGGCGGGAAGGGGGACGCAGCTGCACCCAAAAACATCCCTGAAAGTGCCCGGTTTATCCGAGCGGCACGGCTTGGCGTGAGGCGCCAGCAGTATCGCTGGGTTTTCGGCGTCATCCTTTGCAGGAGCCTAGCGGGCATAACTGGCACTGAATCCAGCGACAGCGCTGCAGTACATTGATAATCATCAATTACCATCATTGCTGTAATTGGTAATAATTGGTACGACTGATAACTATCTGCCGGGCCTAAGGCAGTCAGAGGAGGGGGTGCATGGGACAAGACTGCTCAGCAGGTGTGCAGACAGGGTATGTGCCACCCTGCTGAAGAGTATGGGGGAACTGCAACAAAGCCAACAATTTAGAGTAATAACGTATCGAGAAGGTTGTCATAAATTAGTAAGTGATAAATGGAATTTAAAGGAGAAGATGGACTTTATATTGCACCCTTCTGTTGCTTTACTTGTGCAATCCATTGCTTTACTCGTGAAACCTTTCACTCCTTGGAACGTCATCTGCACGTTTTAAAATGCCTATTAAATATCACATACGAACAAGTTATTGTACCGTAGCAATTACAGCTGTGTAACCATTTAATGTGGGTACGGAGAACCTTCTGCCTTCCCTCCCATCAGTAAATTCAGACCTGCAATGCGCTGCACACCTTGATTCTCTCCATAACATCACCCTATAAGGTATGAGATCTGGCTGTATCGTCAGCTAGCAGGGATGGGAAGTCCACAGATCACAGCTCGCTGATGCTTCTGAGAACCTCTTTCTGTGTCCTACCTGGAAAAGTTTTACTGAACTTCATCAATCCTTCTTAGAGACACTTGCACGTCTGCAATCATACAGCTGAGTGGATGCTGATCAGATAGTTCTGTCTGCTTTCATAACACTCTTCACATGCAATAATTAAAAAAAAAAGGAGTTTAAAGCACATATTTTCATTTTATTTACCACTGCCTCACACACAGTCAGACAGGCGCTTTAAAGACCAGCTATGAAAAGGCTGAGGTGTCATTTTTCTCAGTCTGCTAAGGAGGCTGAAACACACTTCTACCTAGCTGACAAATTTGATGTCCCTTTTAACTTGAATTCTTTGAGGAACAGAGAAGATACATGCTTTGTCAACATGTCTAAGTTTAACCTAAAATACCCTCTAAAGTACTTTGCTAACACTATAGTATCTGGAACACACGGGCTTGTCTCCAAATCTCAAATTGCAGGATCTGAATAAACACTTTTAAATTTAGAGAGACAGAGCTATCACTAATGGGTTAGAGTTTGCTTGTGATATGTGGCAACTACAGAAAAAAAACCACCCTAAACCAGTGAATCATTTCCAACACTGCAAAGAATCAGGACAGCAGATGAAAAAATGCTGGATGGCTGCTACAATGTTAAATCAATGTACCATTTTACCATAACTTCCCCATGGTTTTCCTGCGTAGACCCCAAATTCTCCTCTTAGAGGTGATACTACATACATGCTTGGAAGCCATAGCAATGAAATCACTAACTCCAGCTTTTGATGTGTATTTTACATATATATCCCCTCTTCTTGCTCTCATCTCCTGCCTACTTCTCCCTGCTGTCTGTGTGTCCTTTTCCACCAAGTGCTTGGGCATTCAGTCACCCCTGAATCTGCTTCCTCCATCTTATTTTCTCTTTTCCAGGTAACCTCTTTCCTTTGCAGGGTGACTTGAAGGCTTTGTTAGGTCGTGCTAGCTGCTGGCTGTAGCAGGAGGATGCCAAAGGAAGTAGCAGAAGGCACAGAGGAGGGATGCTAAAAGGCCACCTGCCCTTGTTTTCTGCTTTGGCTCTGAGCAACCTTCATCATATTTCTTGATTAAAAGCATAATGTGGAAAGCTCAGTTGAGAAAAACATTACTAAGCATCTCAATGCTTATACAGAAAATACTCTATATGTATTTAATGTAACTCTAACAGTTTTGACCTCAAAGGCATCTTAGCTTGCAAGTCTGTCTGGACAGTCAGTGGGAAAAAGACAAGCTACTCTGTCACAAAAAAATTCCTGGAGGCTGTCAGTGCAGCTGGCATGGATTGCGCTGTAGTGAGGTGGGGGGACATGGGGACAAATCTAAGGTTTAGATGAGCCACACTGTGGAATACGGCTTAAATATATGGTTCCACAATACAAACAGATCTGTATCTTGGTATCACTTATCCATTTGTTAGGAGGCAGAATTAAAGCTGACATGCATCTTGTATTCCAGCTTCAACATAACATTACTTCCAGAGATAATTTCATATTCACCCAGTCAAAAATACTGCACTGTTTTGCGTGCAGAAGAGTATCTTTACAGGAATATTAGCATCAACAAGCTCTGCAGGCTGGAAAAGCAGTGGTACCTTTAATGATCTCTACATCTGTCACAGAATCATAGAATCACCTTGGCTGGTGATCATCAAGTCCAACCATTAACCCAGCACTGCCACACGCTAACGCTGCAGAATTCACACACATACACACACATATAGAAATATGTGTCTATATGCATCTGGATTTTAAATATGCATATATATATATATACACACACACTTGTTTTTTTGTCAGTTTTATTTGGTTCCTCCCCCATATTCACACCAACATCTTTCTTCCATTTCTCTGTGCTGACAAGAAAGAATCCCTGAGGAAGTAGGAAAGTTGAGAATGAGAGTCCTTAAATAACTCTGCATAATTTGGCACAGCTTCAGGGCCATCAGAGTGGCAAGGTTAGCCACCCCTCCCTTACTTAATGACTCTTAGCTGCCTGAATATCTTCTGACTGAACAATTGCATTGACAAAGTGACTCCAACTGACTGTCCTTCCAGATATATTCTTTCTAGAAACTCCTTCTGAAATGTCTAACATTGCTGTCTGGTTCCAGCTGAGTCCTACGTTTCTAGTACACAGCAAAGGCAGCACATGCTTGTGGGAGCTGCTTACTCATACAGTTTTATTCAATGGTACTGCTATTTTAAGATGCCTTGAAGAGCACAACTTGATAAAGCTCCAGGATTTGGACTGATTTATCCATTGAATTTGTTCCTACTTTATGCTGAGGCTCAATACCGTAAACGCAGCCCAACAAGGGGAAACAAAATGCAGGCAAACCTTGCAGTAAAGTTCAGAGAAGTGAAGGCAATGCAAGATCCTCATGATGTGAATGTACAAATGTAGCTCACTGTTGTCCGTTATCACATGGGGAAAAAAAAATCAGAAATGTCTATTGTACACTCACAAATGCACTTAAACCTACTAAGATAAAAAAGGCTGCTTTCCCATGGCAGAGAACTGGGTTCTAGAAATACATTAGTGACAGGCAAGCATGCACCTGCTTACAGTATGGACTGATGGACCAATACACCCCTCCTGACCTTTT
This sequence comes from Podargus strigoides, assembly GCA_028020825.1. NCBI lineage: Eukaryota > Metazoa > Chordata > Aves > Caprimulgiformes > Podargidae > Podargus > Podargus strigoides. The sequence continues at coordinate 7,711,594 of CM051623.1, read as the reverse complement.
CTCCTCTAACCATCTGCCCACTTCTGCAGCCATGCCTTGTCACTACAGGGGTCCTTCTGAGCAAGGCAGGGTGTTGCTTTCGGCAGTGGCAGGCAGGACTGGCAGGCAGGACTGGCAGGGAGCCCGAGCACAGGCTGCCTGCCCAACTGCAAACACCTGCAGAGGAGTCACAAGATACTTCTGCTGTGGCAACACAAACACCAGGTCAGGCAGCACAGGGCTAACGACAATCTGCCCCCTAATTATGAGAATTTTTAAAAAGTTAGTACTTTGCCTTTGGGCTTTTTGAAGTCTGCCAACTCCCCTGTGGTGCTGGGATAATTTCAGTTGAAAAGTAAATGTTTTCATAGCAATGCACTGCCCTTTTTGGCTGATCACGTGGGGACTTCACTTGTTTCTTAACCAACCTGAGAAAAGTTCCTCTCCCTATTGCCAGTCATCTCCTTGTCCCTTCCTCTTCCACACGCCCTACCCAATCCCGTATTTTCCGCCGGTCCAAGCTGTACAACAGACTTGGAAAATGAAAAAGGAATATCCAGGAAACACAAAACACCATCTTAGCAGCATTTTACAAGATGCAACTTGCACAGTAATAGGTATGACTGCATTGTGCTGTGGAAAAAGAGGCCTCACCTGCATGCCAGCACTCTCTTAGAGCTCGAGCCCCAGTGCTGGCAGCAGGGGACCCTTCGTGGTTGACCTCAGTGGGCAGAGACCCAGCAGCTGGGGAAAAAACAATGACCTCCTTCAGCAAAGCATTTCATTTCATGGGACCTCCAGCTCCTCTCACTTAGGACAGGATCTGGAGAGCAAAAGGGGCTTTGCCTGGCTTGGAGAAGGTGGTCTTCTGGTAAGTCCCACTTTCAAGGAGAAGCACTGGACTCAATGAGGGGCAGAACCCAAGGTGTAAGCCCACTCACTTTTTCTCAGTTTTGAAGTACATGCCTGGCACTGATACCTAGCTTTACCTTGCAGGTTCCTGCATAGTTTGTGGGTTTAGATGGGACTATAAAACAGCTGGGTCTATTTTGTTTACTCTGTGGTGAATAATCCCTTTCAAGTGGTACCAGTGACAAATTCAGATGGTGGAAATAGGGAGAAGCATAAGCCAAGACAGAGTTCTTTTCAGACTTTATTCTCCTTCATCTCATGTCTGGTTTTGGAGATTCCCTGGGTACCACTTTATCATGGTGTTACTAGAGTCATTGAGTGGGGGACAGTGCAGGACACACCATCTTGCCTTCTTACAGATATGCTGAGTTCAAAAGAGAATTTTGGATTAGATGTATAAGATGACAAGCTGCCCATACCAAGCCACTTACAAACTACTGTCAGGGAGCAGCAGCTCTCTTCATGGCCCAAGACCTCCACCATCTCCATGTGGGCTCTGACTCCAGGTAGTCAAGCCCCTTGGAGATGTGGAAGAGATGTGTTCAGAGCTCTGACAATCCTCACCACCACTGGAAGGACGAAGGAAGAATTATTTAAAATAACCTCTCAGCCATTTCCATTCCTTTTGCCTTCTTTCATGTGTTATTGCAAGGTGAGGCAACCCTTCATCATCATATCACACCCAGCCATACAGTGAGGCTATATTTGTACTATGGACTGCTACTTTACATTTTACTCTATCAGATATTTCTGTCCCTCTCATTAACCAGGAGCCATGATTTTGTTTTCATATTCCTTTAGTTATTTTCCATATCATAATAGTTTTCTAAAGCAAAAGCTGACTGAAATGTTAGGGTTATTTACTCATCTCTAACACAGCCTCAGTGTAATCATATATGTAGTTTCTACTGAAGCTCAGATGACTGTAATACCACTGTCCCTCATGGGTAGGTGTGTGGTAAATATCATTACTGTTACATTTTAATGGTGATTGTTCAAATTTCAGTAGAATTTCTTCCTCTAAAACCAGCTTCTTATCTCAGATTTACATTTTTTTCCCAAATATTGAAAAAGATACTTCCAAAGCAAAACACTAAGCAGCCTAAAATCCTGTCTAAGTAGCACCCTCTAGTGTAAACATGCCACTGTTGCTGAAAAGATTTCATGTTACTGCATGGACTTTCTTAAGGGGAATGACATAGGAAGTGAAGACCAAAAAAAATCATAAACTCATGTAAAAACCCATTTCATATCCTTAGGTCCTTCCTTGTTTAGCAAAGCATATAGGCTATGTTTAACTTGGAGCAGCTACTGTAAATTAACATTATGGTCTAAATTAACATAAAGGCACTTGAGTACTCTCAGGCCCTTTGCTTCATTTCGGAATGCTTATGTTAGAAAATGGTACAGCTGTACTGTGTGGATAAAGAAAGCAAAAGCAGGTATTTTATAACTGAGACACAAAAGGAGGAAGTATAATTCCTCTTCTCTTGTGTAAATCAATCAGGAGACCTAAATGAAAGGTCCTGAGAAACTTTCCTTGATTTAGTGATACAAATGCAATATTATACTACGAAAATTGTGAACACAATAAATCTTTTCAGAGTACATGACAGGCAAATGTTTCTTAACTCCCACAGCCTTGTAAAAATGCAGAGTTCAACCACCCAGAGATTTTTTCTGAAATAATTCATTTGACAACTGTCTCTTGTTGTTAATGAAATATGAGTTTTGTCTCATGCCTTGTTTCACTAGTTTTCCCCTTTAATATATTTTTTCTCCTGTCTTTTCCTCCTGTTTTCTTTGTTATCTTCCCTTGTTATTTGCCATTCTCCACTCTTCTTTTTTTTTTTTTTTTTTTTAATTCTTTCTCCCCTGAATGTTTCTGCTTTTCCCTCCAGCTTCAATTTCTGTGTGATTTTCCCTCAGTTGCTCCTCATATGAGATGGTGCATTTCAGCTCTGACAACAGTTAGCACTAATCCATCAGTGTCATCATACGGTAATTTAGTGCAGAATATAAATGACAGTGTGATTTTCCAACCTTTAATATAAATGGTGGGTTCAGCCAGTGTTTTCTTGAGAAAGGATGGATATTACATTCTTACTGCTCTTCTGTAGTGCAAGATTCCCTTATATGTGGGTCCTGGTGTGATGCTTTTAAAGAGGGGAATCTCTTACAGCCTGGCTTAATTTTAGGCACCAAGGCATGGAGAGTCAGACTGGCCACGTACATCCTCCAGGATCCACTGGAGGCAAAAAGATAGTGGGCTAGGGGAGAGGGATGTCTGTGCTCGTGGCACTGTCCTCAAGAAGCTCTGCAAGGGCTGTCCCCTTGCCTCTTCCTCAAGGTTAAACCCTTTGCCTGAAGTCACTGGGAAGAATTAATTCTAATGGGACGATAGTCCAGAAATAATGATGCACATCAGTGCGTCTAGGCTCTACCTCTGAAACTCCTCTGTCTGGCAATCACACGTACCAATGTGAAATGAGTATCAGAATCATGACAGCTTTCCAACTGATTGATGGAAGAATGAATTTTCTGGTTAAAAATGCCTTTTAAAAAATCTAAATTACAAGGAAGAGTACAATGCACTGTATTGCCATAAAGCAGATTGAAATCTGCTTGCAAGGGCACGATAGGTGAGCATCAGCTTTCACTTTGAATTATTTGCCTGTGAATAAAAGGAAATTAAAAGTTGGAAAATAGTATTTTTCTCTAAATGACAGAATTACCAGGATCTTTCTGTGAAACAAAGGAAGCATCTTGCTCATATTTCCTCTGGAATCAGAATCGTGAACTCCATTTCTCTGCAGAAAGGAAGTTTGAACGACTGTTCTCTGAGGATTACAGAACGGAGCTATATGAAACTATACATTAGACTACAGTGGGATCAGCATTTTTGCCTTCAAAATTTTACTTTTATGATTGGATTGGTAATGTATGCTACAAAACTTTGGCAAGTGCTCTCCTAATTAGTTAAAAAGTGCTCCATTCATATTGAAGTGCTAATGCAAACATCTATAAGCTTTTGAAAATGAAAATACAACCCTGAAAACAGTCGGTATGCTTTAAATTTTTTTGAAAGCAAACTTGGGAATGTAAAAATGTTTTTCTTGCCATGTTAAAAACCCAAATGACTGCCTTCTGTGCCCACACTCTCAATTCCCATGAAAACTGCAAACCAGCAAAAAACATTGCCCAAGTGCTTTGTATTGTGTTATTTATTGTTACAGAAGGGATTACTTTTCATTAGCTTACTCCTGGCAAGAAGAAATCTTAAACCATATCAGATGGGGTGAAGGGTGTGAGTCATAATTTCTGAATGCATAAGGCTGGCATAAAACACAACGTGGTTCAGCAGGCAGAGCCGGCTCATTGTTCTGCTGGTTTCAACACGGCATTCCTTTCTTTCCCTCTCTTTTTCTTTATGCCTTCAGATTGTGAAACGGCAGTTGATCTCTTCCATGAGTTGCAAATAGTTTTATTAATTTATTAACAAAAAAAACCACCCTGACTGGAAATTTCATTGCTACGGGCTGTACCCCGTGAGCATTACACGGACAACAGATCTCATAGCCATTTTATAACGCCATGCCTGAAAAAGACTGACTTTCTTTGGCTCTTTGGAACAATATAAAGATAAGATATATTTACTGTCCATTGCTTTTCTGGAAGACAGACATAATTCCCTGAGAAGCTGAGAAACTAAGTATTCTATTTATTTCTAACTGGGCCTCAATGAGCTTGGATCAAAATGACGAAGAAATGATTAACTTTCTACTGACATATTTGAGCTCTGTATTAGCTATTTTTGTCTTCTAGTATTTATCTGCATTGACATTTGTTGGCCAAGGTATCCAATCTTGAAGATTTCTTCAGAAAAGGTTTATTTGATATTGTGTTTTTTAGATTCTGCTGCACGCCGATGCCAAGCTGTTTGCAAATAAGGCATTGAAAAGATTTTCTAAGGAGGGATGATTAGAAGAGCTTGGTTTGTTTAGCAAGGCAAAGTAAAGGCTGGAAGAAGAAATGACTGCTGCCTATAAATATTCCAAAAGGCAAGAAGCCTCCTGGCAAGGCTAGGGAAGAAGGGCATTCATGTATGGTGACGAACACTATTTGCATGTGAGCAAATCACAGAGTCACAGAGTGGTAGGAGTTGGAGGGGACCTCTGAATATCATCTAGCCCAACCGCCCTGCTACAGCAGGAAACCAGAAGCAAGGGACACTGGAAGCGCTGTCACCACCCCCGGCACACCTTCCCCTCACAACCCGCGAGGGGGCGGGAGAGCAGGGCAGGCTGCTGTCGGATTGGATAGCCCTCCTGTCAATCAATGCCCCGCTGCGCGGGGTGGGGGAAGTTGTGCGCAGGCCCGTCGTGCCTGCCTCCGCCGGGCCGGGGCACGCCCCCCTGGGCGTCACGTGACAACAGGACGGGCGCGGGAACGCGGCCCGCGGCCTGGCGCCGCCTTGCGCATGCGCGGCGGGGGCGGGCGCTGAAATTCAAATCCGAGGAGCGGTTGGGGTGGTGGTTCTGCCGCAGGCTGGTGGCAGCAGGCTGGGACCCAGTGCGGGCGGCAGCAGCCATGGACCCTTTCACTGAGGTAAAGAGCACGGCCTGGCCCGACCCCCGGAGTCGTGAGCTGCGGCGGGGGCGCAGCTGGGGCCTGATCCGGGGAGGGGACGCGTTGTCAGTGGCGGGGGCCGCAGGGGAGACTCTCTCCCCCCTCGTCTTGCTCCTGCTGGCACGTCCGATATCGCAGCCGCCCGGACGTTTGTGGGGCGTCAGGTCTGTTCCAGGAGAGGACAGAGGGGTTGTTCCTGCGGGGGTTTGCAGAGGAGAGGCCCTTTTCTAAACCGGGCTGGTTTCGTAACGCTTTCCTGTTTGCACTGGTGGTGTGTCCGGCAGATGAGGCTTTCGGCTGAGGCAGAAGGGACCCTGGGATGGTACTGACACGTTGTGCCTGCTGTATCTAATGGTCGAGTGTAAAGTTTGCCCAAAGCTGTGACCACCTGATTAAAAATGCATCCTACTTGGTCAGCTTTCATTGGCAGGCACAGTTCCTCTTTTTATCTTTTTTTTAAAAAAAAAAGAAGTTGTCAATTGTGAGGGTGGATTTGCCTGTGTGCATTTGAGTTTTACAGAGCCAAAATTGTAACAAAATGAGAGGAACTGACAGGCTTGAATCTGTATGAAGGTTAGAGGCTTTTTAAAGATGCTGTAATCTACTCTGGTTTTATGTGTGACAGATGTGGAGCTGTCTTGTGACAGCTTTGAGAAGTGTTGCCATAAAGATGGTCTTCAATCCGCAGACAATCCGTAGTAAACTACGTCAAAAAAAGTCAGTGAAATACTCTGTTATTCCCTTAAACAATATGTATATCAAATTGGCAGACTTTAAATAGAGTGCCCAAAAAAGACGACTGTGCAGATCTGATTTAAAAACTGAACATAAGGTATTGATCTGAACATAGTTGCTAAATGGGTTATGCCAAGGCAGATTTACCCTACCCCAGTGTAACAGCTTGCTAAGTATAAACACCTAAAACCTCCTTCCTTAATTGGTAATGAGTGACATGATCCAACTAGTCTTAAATAAACTTCATGTCTGGACTACTGAATCAAGTTTAAAATGGTTTTGCATGCCGGGAGATATTCCAACCTCAACACGCCCTTCTTGTAGATAACCGACTTTGAAAAGCTATGACCAACTGTGAGGCCACTCCTCAGAGGAAACTTCATTCAGATGTTAGGTAGTATTGCAGAGTGCCTAAAATGTTGCCTTATCAAGAATGTTTATGCTGTGAAGGACGTTCCACTGTTGTGTAAAAATCTGACCAATATTAGTGTATTAGTACTGAAATTTAATAACTTCTCAAAGTTTTCTGAAAAGGAAGCTTTTTACCACCTACTATGATGTATTTACATTCTGATTTTATTTTTTTTAATATAAACTTTCCTTAGCTTAACTATCTTTGTCTGCAAATTACTGTGCTCTGTTACTTGCAGGAAACTGGTGAGGCATTGCAAGTTTGATTACGTAAAGCAGTGTAATTCAAGCCTTAATTGGCTAAAACATGCTGTTAATTCAGTGCCTGCTGATCTTTTTACAGTAATAAATTTGGTCCTGATCTCACTCAATTTAAGCTCAACTAAATCTTGCTGTAAGATTCAGTGGAATGCTTTCAAATCAGACAGTTCTGAAACATTTATTTTGATTAATTTTGCAAGCAAATACCAAATTATTAATACAGAATACACTGAGGAGATGGTGTAGTGGATGCTTTTTCAGGATCACAATGTCATCACAACTGTTTGTGACTTTCAGTTTATAGCTGATAGCATAATTCACCTTTCTTGCACAAAAGGCTTTGTTTGCTACTACAGAATGTTAGAAATAGTCTGGGTTATTTCATACTTTGAAGTACTTGTTAACATTCATAGGGCAAAGTATGGTTTCCTAGCATGGAGGATGACCAAAAAGAAATGCAGTTGCTCAGTGGATAATTTGCATATGTGAAGTTTGAAGTTAACTGTTACTTTAATGTCATGGATAAGTTTGCTCCCTTTGCTGCATTCTGCTAGCAAAGCAGGGTGGTTAGAACAAATTCATGTCATCACTTACAGCCCCAACTATTTTCTCAATGCTGCTAAATGTGTACTTTAAAACATACTTTTCTTTTTTTAAAAAGCAAGATTGTCCATCAACATGTAAAGTGGGAAGGCTTTTTCTGATTTTTTAGAAGGTCCATTTGCAACACAAACCGTGACCCTCTGACTGTGACTTAGTAGCTCTTAGATTCCAAGATAGAATGGAAAAGGTATGTCTTACTCTGAAACTTTGGCTGTCACCAGAACACTTGGAAAATGTACTTGTAGCAAATACCCTGCTGATGAACTTGAAAAGTAAGTCTTGGGTTCTGGTGACTGGCTTACTCATCGTGTGTAACAGCAGAGTTTGAATTATGGCAGTTGCATGGAAAACTTGAGACACAAAAAGCCAATAGGAGCTGGAGTTGAACAACAGAGACGTGCATTCTTGGGAAGTGACATCCTATTTGTAATACTGAAACTCCATTTTACTGAACTAACACACAGAAAGGAATGTGACTGTGTTTGAATAGAACTGTAGAAATCCTGATGTGGAAGATATATCCAGCTTTGTGCAAGAGAAACAGTGAACTTACCCATATAAATAAAATCTTAAAGGCTATTACCTGCACTTTGTAGCTCTGCCTTTTGGAGGCTGAAATAAGGACACTTGACTTATGGACACAACTAGCATAGAACTTGCATTGAAGGCACTCTTGGTATTTCATGTGTCCCTTTCCCTCCCCAGTCCTTCTCTTCTATGGAAGTTAGAGAAACTGATTTTTGTTTTCACAAAAAACTGTTCAGATTAACATTCCATTTATTCTGTGTTGCCCTACAATGGAACATTGTTTAAGACTTCAGCGTCTGACAGTTAAAAATGTGAAATGTGTATTTAATTGCTGCGCAACAGGACAGATAATGGCTGGCACAGTTCTCACAATAATTTATGTGCTACCAAACAAGTGCAGTTTATATGCTTCCCTTTAAAGGCCATTAGTTCAGTCACACGATTTCTTGTCTCACAGTGCCTTAAAACCTAGATCAAAGGAGTAATTAAGTATCCTTTAGATGTGATCAAACTGAGTGATAATGATTTATGAATGCAGCATTTAAAAAAAACAAACAAAAACTCCGCAACCTATTTCAAACTTGGATGCTGTAAGGAATAACTTTTTACTAGTGTGGAACCTTTACAAAATTGGCTATTTTGATGAAATATTATCATAATACTTAGGGAATAAAAGAGAATGTTGTTAGGTAGCTTAATTGGCATGTTTTTATATGTTCTTCTGTGTACAGATACATTGTGATAAACAGCCTGTTAGAAAACATCAGTCTATTCTTAAATTTTAAGCTTGAGGAAGATAAATTCACCTTTTGATTTAGAAGGCATAATAGCTTTTTTTTTTTTTTTTTTTAATATTAACAACCACACATTTGTTGACTTTTCTTATGACCATTTGGCAAATACTTCAGTGTTGTTTGTTTTATTAGAGGGTTAGTGCTGATCAGGTGACTTTACCATATGCTTTGGCAAAGTGTCAAAAAAAACTATGAGCAAGACTTGACAGTTCAAGACTGTCACATGTGATTCAGTAAAAAATTACTTTGGAACTTACTGGCTTGCTTTACCTCTTCTTAAGAAAAGAGTAGGTGTCTCAAACTTAACTGCTTCTACAGTTCTCATGAAAGTTTGTGGCTAGGTGAAAAGATCCAAACCATTGCCTCTGTGAAGAAAGGGCTGTAGCCTGTTATCTGTCTGGTAGGCCTAAGAGCTTTAGATAACCTACAAACATGTACTGACCAGTGAGATAGCAAGAAGGTGGCTTGGAATGTGCTACAGTGTGAGCTACCTTTTATCTAACAGCTGCCTGCTTAAAGTGTGAGAAACTGGGTATTGCAATGGTAAAATAAAAATTTTAATTTCAGCTATTACTAGTTAACATACTTGTTGCAATGTATAGTAACAAATGATTTGTTGACTACTCAGAAACTCCTTGAAAGAACCCGTGCCAGGCGAGAGAACCTGCAGAAGAAAATGGCTGAGCGGCCCAAGATGGGAGCGAGACCCACAATGCAGACCAAGAGGGTCAGAGAACCTCTGTTAGAAACTGGTAACCAGGCATCTCTTCCTGGTGAAGAAGGTATTTCGCAACAAGTTTAATAAAGATTGTCTTTTGGTACAAGTTCCATCTCTCTTGTTCTAAGGGCAAGTGAAAACCCTCAGTGTTTATCTTAAACTAAACAGTGATGGATGCAGTTACCTGACCGCTAGGACTGAATGTGGCTAATGTTAGGCTTAACCTGAGAGCAGATGCTCTAAGTAACAAGTAAGCTATTTAGAAATAATTGCATAATGTCAAAGATAGTGCCTTGTGCTTGGTAGAAATTGGGAAGGGTATTTTTTTGGGAGGTGTATCAGGATATTCATAAATCATAATTTTATTTGCATTACAGTTTTGTACTGTCTCTGAAAATATTTTTAGATTGTTTGAATACTGATTTGCTTGAATACTCTGACTTGTACAGCGAAACCTGGTACAAAACCATCACCCTCAAAGAGGCTCTGCTCTAACAGTATGGAGACTGAAGCTTCCAGTTTGGAGAACATACAGCCAGTTCCTTCAAGTTCCACAAGCCATCGTTCTCCTGAGATGACGTCAGAGTTGCACGTAACTGCTTCTAACCCGGCTTCGTTGGTTCAGGCTCTTGAGAAAGGAAAAGCAAGCACTGAATCAGAAACTTCTGCAGCACTTTCAGTCAAAACACGTATGCAGAAGTTGGCAGAACAGCGACGCTGCTGGGATAGTGAGGGTATGTTTCACTTGCTAAGCAATATTGGTGTTTTTCAGAATTTGCATTGAGTATGTTTGCTAGCTGAAGATAATTTTATGTGTGAGAATGCTAACGTTTTCCTAAAGAATTCTTAGACAGCATTGTGGAAGGCCTAAAATAATGAAACTGGTGACTGCAACTTATTTTCATACATCTTTTCCTTACTAGTGTGATGCCTTGCTCATCACAACAGTGTCATAAAACTAGTGAACTGCTTGGTTAAAAACATATTGGCTTTGCGATGAGCTTTAATTTAACTTTATTACTGGCTCTGCAGACACAGAGACTAGCTTGATTCTTTTGAGAGCAAGGATATCTGTTGATAAACTCAACGTATAGCAAGATGCAGATATATCTCAATATATTTTATTAGCAAAATTAATGTGCTTTTCTTTTTTCCAGATCCCTCTGAATGTGTTCCTCTGTCTCCCCTCCAGTCAAAAGATCTGTCTGTTTCTCCACCTAAGCAGACATCTAATGCCCTGGCAAGTGATACCCCTATTGGGAGAAGAGGCCGTTTAGCTAACCTTGCTGCTGCAATTGGTTCCTGGGAAGATGACCTAAGTCATCCATCTGCAAAGCAAAACAATGCACAAGAACAGCCTGGCACTACTTGTTTATCCAAATTGTCCACTACAAGTGGAGCATCTGCTAGAATCAATAGTAGCAGTGTAAAGCAGGAAGCTGCATCCTGTTCTCAAAGGCTTGTTGAGGCTTCTATTAATAAACCAGCAAACTCAAAGGTAGCGGTGAGTGTCTGATTTAGTTGATGATTAAAAATTGTTTAGAGTATTGGGGGGGAGAAATGTTAACTTGTAACTGTTTAATCTGAATTAAAGAGTCGATGTGAGCAATCTTAGTCAATTTACAACTTGTGGTTTACTGCAATCCCACATGCCCTTTTTTTAATAGCAGACTTGAAACAGCTTAGAATTTTATTGAGACTTAAATCTGAGTGTACTTATAAGTCTTGTCAAAGTAATTGATTGCTGCTCTTCTGATCATCAGAGCAGGGCTTCTTAAAGAAATATTGGATTTCACTCCATAGAGTTGATTGACTTAAATTGTAAATATTATTACTGTATGAAAATTTGATCAGAATGCTGAAATGAGTAGTACCGGATACCTATTGTTCAATTTATGCCATTTATGAAAAGGCAATATCTGCCATGTGCAGTCTTGTTTAGGGAAACAGGGGGAAAATACCTAAAGTAGCTGGGAAAAGCACCTGGAATCGAATGCTAAAACAGTTTGAAATACTGGATAAAAAAAAAAAATCTACAAAAAGCTTGTAACGCTTGTTCTCAGCTTTTTCTATTTTTGATGGAACAGATGTGTTATGTTATAGTATGCTATGCCGAATGCTTTCATTCTTTTTTCATTCTTTTTTTTCTCTTGGGATAACAATGTACAGTCTCATTTTTAACGTTATTCCTTTTTCCCTTGTTAAGGTTCCAAATAACTTCTTAACACAGCCCTCAAGACTCACTGCTCCTTGTTTGAAGGAATCTGAAGTACGACAACCGCTAACAGAGAATCCCTGCAGCCCTCGGAAAACTGAAGAGCGTACGCAAACAGCAAAATCACCTTTGCATCAACCAGTTCAGTCCAAAGAAGAGCCAGTCAAAGGAACACATGTTCAACTTGAACCCAAGGGTAAACCCACAACACCGGGTAAGCTGGTTTTCAGCTTCAATAAATGTTCATTCAAATTAAGCTTGTGTCCTGTGTTGAAAACTGCATATTAGTTAAGAATTTATGGTAATGTATAAGATAATGCTGATTTCCTACTGTAACTTGAGAAAAGTCCTGAAAAGGTCTGTGATAATAATTATAAATTGTACAGCTTCCATATTTTGCAAGGGCACTTTCTTGAACATGGTTTTAGTAACTCGAGAGCAAAATCAATCTATGTAAAAAGACTATTCAGAGCTTCTTTCAAATTGTTGGATGCCATGCATATCCAATCTATATAAAGTATAGAGTCTACATATGTTAGAGCAAATCAAAACTGAATGCCAAATAGACACTGTTAACTTTGCTTAGTGCCTGTCTTTTCAGTGATAGCATTGGTGTCGAAACAAGTGCTTGTTCCTAGTTTTAAATTCAACTGCTTGTTGGGTCAGAAACTTGGACTAACAGCCTGAACTCTGAAACGATGGCCAGTAGAGCAAGTGTGTGTCTAAATATGGTGACAATCAAAGACAAGCTCTGTAAAGTGGGGTGGATGCCAAACAAAGTATCTGCCTTATGTACTAGAATGTTCATTTACATGAAGGATACAAGTGAAGCTGGTTGTAGAGGAAATGTTGAAAAAACACACCAGGGTAAATAACTGGTGGATTTCAGTAAGAGAAGGACATCCATTTGCATCCATTTGCAGCTCTGACTTGCTGCTTTATTAACTTCAGTGTCCTGTTACCGTGGTAATTTGCACTTAGTTTTAGTTGGTATAAAGTATAATAGAGTAGGAACTGTAAAGAAGACAGCACAATTGCTTCATTGAGAACTCTTTAGCAGGATGTGAAATTGCAGTGATTTCTTTTTGTATTTGTGTGAGTTGATTTCAAGGCAAAACATTTGTCCTTGTAGGGGGATCAGGAATTAAGCCCTTCCTGGAACGCTTTGGGGAGCGCTGTAAAGAGCATAGTGCACGGAGTCCTGCTACGAATACTCCAGGGTGCAGAACACCCATTGTTACCCCAAATACAAGGACAATCCAGGAAAGGCTTCTCAGACAAAATGAAAATTCCTCTACTGCCAGTTTAGCACTTCAGCTTAAGCAGGTATGACTTGCTACATTCATAGCCTGTTTATAAGCTTGGGGAAGTTTCTTACTGTTCTGCACCTACCTGAGGAATTTGAAATGTTCTGACATCTTAAAGCTGTTGGCTTTTCCACCCTTCCCCTTTATTTGCTTAGGAACGTGAACGAGAACTTGCATGCCTTCGTGGCCGGTTTGATAGGGGCAATCTGTGGAGTGTGGAGAAAAGTGAAAGTTCAAAGAGAAAACTTCCAGAAGCTAAAATGGTAATGTTACCTCCATGTATCGAAAGATGATAGTTTGTGAATTGCTTTAACATGTTCTGAACACAGGGATAGATGTGCAATTATAAATAAAAACCTATGCTTTGTGAATGCGTAGGCTATGCAAGACCACTTGTCAAGTGGTTTGTATGATTATTAGCAGATTGTTAGTTTCTTTGCCTCCTGCAGAATCAGTTAAGGAGACAAGTGATACGGTTTTGAGCCAACTGATTTTTTTTTTTATAAGTGTGTTTTTTAATATTCTATAACTTTAAAAGCAAAAGAAAACTCCTCACGCAAACACTCGATTTAGTATTTAGTATTTCAGCTGAATTTCTTACATTAAATAAATAGGATCTTTCTTGATATTGGATAGGCAACCTCTTTTTTCTATTAGGTGTTAAAATGTGTTTCTTTCTGGCATTTTTTTTTTTTTTAGTCACTTTGAACATGACCTCCTGAATGTACTATGCTTTTGTTTTTGCCAGGAAAGCCAATCTCAAGCTAGTCCAAAACGTCCTCCTAGTTCAGATGCCACTGCTTTTGGATCAGCAGAAGACACACCAGCGACTGACAGCCCAGCAAAGTCTCCCAGCGTGGAGTCTTCAGGTACTGTCATTGTCTGCCTGTCGCTAATGCTGGACTGAAGCACAGCCCTTGACGTTCATGAGCAGATAAAGGGGTAGTAGCACTGATATATAGAGCTGGACCTCTTATTTTGTTACTGGTTTATCTAAATCTTCTATGATAATAACACTTTGTACTCCTATACTACTTGAAAGGCTGGCAAGGCAGACTGCCTTTTTGTTTCTCAGTGAGTTTTACCTATGTTTCATACTTTCATGTACGTTAAGCGTAGGGAGAGTGAATGAGAATTGTCAGTTATAGATTTAATCTCTGTTGTATCTGAGGATCTAAATCTCAACAATAATCTAGTGGGAGGGAACTCTTTCCTTGTCAGTGTTCCCTTATGAAATGAATTCTTATAGTAGGGAATGTGGAAAAAAGTTCCAAAATGCTCCTGACATCCTTTCTAGTGCTTATGGAGTGGAAGAGCCTCCAGTCCTTTGTAAAAGAAGAGTGAACTTAATGATTCTTATAGAAATTACGGGTAACAGGCTATCAAATAATGCTTCTAGAAAAGTAGGATGGTGTCCTGCTCTTAGGTTGGTTTTGGGTGTACTGGCTTCTGTGTGGAGGGCTTTTTTTTTTTCTTTTTTTCTTTTTTTAAATTTTCCCTTTTTGTTCTTGAGTGGCTGCACTCTGCTATGGTTTCAGCATTGGTTTTTGTGCTGTCAGTCTTTTGATTATAAGATACAAGTCTAGCTGTACAGGTTGTGGAGGGTATGTATTCTAATGCTCTTTTTTTGACAGCAAGCTAATTGGAATACTTAATCTAGTGGGTTTTTGGTAAGTTTTCAGCTAAATAATCAAACTTCCAAAATTCAATAATTGAAAAAAAAATAATTTCCAAAGGTTAGACATAATCTTCAGCAACTTCTTTTTTTATAAACTACTTAGATGCTCCTAAATGTGAAGAGACTGATAAACCCAGTCCTCTGAAGATGACTGACCCAAAAAGCCCTGTAAAAGTGATGTCTGACTCAAAACTTGAGCAACTTGCTGAGAAACGGAAAGGTTTGTATTGAGTAGATGTATGTTAATACACTTAACTCTCTGCTGCCACTTGTTCAGTGGAGCATTAATATTCTTCAAGTCTGAACAATGAATTCACCGTAGATCTGCTAACATTCGTGTGTGTTTTGTAATGAGCTTTATATAAAACAAACCGGGAAGCTTCTTTTATCATAACTCTTCTCTCTTGACATTCAAGTCTTCAAGAAATATTAAAAGCTGATATTAAAGTTTATTGGGAAAGGACAGAAATGACTGCTCCACTCTGGGAGTTGCAGTTAAATTTCAGACCTGTTTGAATTAAAATGTTGAAACTTGTCTAGCAAGTGCATCTTTTTATTCCCCCTCTGTATCAATTATGCAGTATATGTGATAACAGTATATTAAAATAAGGATGAAAGTATACTTTAGGGTTCTATATCCCTGACTATAATAAAAAGTGCTTTTTAATCAAGTTTGCTTGAAAAAGCAAAAATAGTTGGCTTATCTGTTAACATCTTTCTGTTTATTTCATGAGCAAGAAGAGTTTAGTTTTGATGCTGCTAACGTTTTTAAAACATCACCTTTCAGATGAAGCATATGAAATAGAAATGAGTGTGGATGATGAAATGAATAGCTCAAAAGTGATAAATGAAATATTTGAAATTCTTCAAGAGGATGGTCCAGACATAGAAAAGTTGAAGAAAGAAATGAGCATAAGCCTGGAAGGTGAAAGTGATGAGGATGAGCAGGAAGAGTCACTGAATATTTCGTCAATGTCTCTGTTAACCCCTCTAGTGGAATCTGTTGGTCCAGAGGTGAGAGTTCTTAAGAGGTGGGGATGGGCTTGTTTACCACAGAGGTGTACAGTTTGGTTGGGAACACTGGTAGTTTGTGGTATTGGGATACCAGGGCAAATAGAGAAGTTAAAAATGACATTTTGCTAATAACATAAAGTTTTCGTTTCCTCTCAAAGTAGCATAGCATATTGGATGCTCTACTGAACAAATGGCTTAACTTCTGCTAAATTAGGCTTGAGTATATACATCTATTACTTGTGCTGGACTTCCAGTGGTATGCATGCATTCAATGAAGTAGTTACTGATGAAAAAAAGTAATTATATAACTGTACCAATTGGGAAAGGGTGAAATCTCCTTGAGTTCAATGATCTGTTTGTGTCTTTAAAATAAATAAATAAAATAGCTTGTTCCAGGTCTTAAGAAATATTTGTGAAATGTCTGATAAACAGTATTAAGCAGCCTCCAAATTTACTGTTTGTATGTAATTGCAAAACAAGCGAAGGTGAGAGGAAACAGATCATGACTGATGGGGACAGATATCTGTAATATAATCTTTTTATCTCCCTAGGCCTTTGTTTCTCCTTGTAAGTCGATTGGTGAAGGCAGTTGTATCAGTGAGGTAAGCCTGAAGTCTGAAAAGTTCCAAAGGACTAAAGTTCCCAGGGCAGAATCTGGAGACAGCATTGGCTCTGTGTCAGAAGATCGCAACCTTCCCTATAGGTAATAAATGCAAAAACCTACACCTGATTCTGTGTGTAAATTAAGACACTGGCTTTTTTTAACTCTTCTAATGAAGCATGCTGCTTAAACTACAAACACAGCTTTTTTTTTTTTTTTTTTTTTTCTTCAAGATCTAAACCTTTATCAAAGATTGTCTCTGAGTAGTCTTTATGTTGCTTAAACTTAAAATGAGCTGATGGAATGCTTTTTTAAAGCCTTTTGGGCAAGTTAGGAAACATCAATACCTGCTACATATGTGTGTATATAAATGTTTCACAGGTGTGCCAAGCTTTTTTAAATGGCATTTCCTCTTTTATAAAGTGTTGATGCATATAGATCTCAAAGATTTAAAGAAACTGAACGTCCGTCAATAAAGCAAATCATTGTTCGCAAAGAAGATGTTATTTCCAAACTAGAAATGAAAAAGAATGGCCCTTCTGATCAAGTCAATATCAAAAAGAAAATGCAGGTATATAATACACTTATAAAAATACTTTTTCTAATTTACTATTGCCTTGCTTTAATTCCCCCGTGAATGCTCAGGACATTAACATACTGCTTAGAACTGCGAAATTAGATTGTTTAGCATAAATATCTAATGGTAGGGACCAGTACTGCATAATTTGAACAGCTAATGCATCTCTTAAAAGGATCGTACTGTAGCATAAGTCTGGAGAGAACAAGCCATTGGTTTCAAAAGGGGACAGGGAATCTGTATTTTATTACTGCTTTTGAATTAGGCAGGATTCATAGCTACATACTTTCAGTGGGCAATATTCTGATCTTCACTGGTGCCTTGTTCACCTACATTGCTGAATTTCTAGTTAACTGCTGCTTTTTCTGGTGAAGAGAAGCTGAGACTGGATATGGAACATACAAATATTGAAGTCGTTCACTCCCCACCATATTTAAATTACTGATTTACTCTAGGAGCTGAATAATGAGATCAACATGCAGCAGACAGTGATTTATCAAGCCAGTCAAGCTCTGAACTGCTGTTTTGATGAGGAACATGGAAAAGGATCACAAGAGGAGGCAGAGGCAGAGAGACTTCTCCTCCTTGCAAGTATGTTTTTAGATTCGAGTTCAATTCTTTGTCATGAATGCTTTGGGAAGAGTTGATGAATTCTGGAAATGCATTTATTATGCTACCTTGCAGCTGCTTATTTATAGTTCTTCACCTGGAAAACAGGAGAGGATAATATCTGTTCTGTCTTGGCTACTTCTATAGACAAGAGGACATTTTTGCTATCTTTCTTGTCCCTAATATTCTACCATTCTGGAAGATGATTAACATTTCTGTTGCAGTTTACGTACTTAAGGAAGATATGTGTTCAGTACTACTTTTTCCCTCTGTTACAACTATAATTGATCAATTTCTCTGTGCAGCTGAAAAGAGAACTGCTTTATTGGAAGAACTGAATAAACTGAAGAGTGAGGGACCTCATAATAGAAGAAATAAAGCTGCTTCTGCATCCACTGAATTTGCTCCCTCCAGGGGATCTGTTTCCATTTCAGAAATGCGTCTACCTCTAAAAGCAGACTTTGTATGTGGTACAGTTCAAAAGCCAGGTAATAATAGCAACTGAAAGCTTTACCCCTTCCTTCTCTTCCCATTCCCCCATCCTCTCTATGTATATTTCTAGTTTATTCTGAACAAACAACTATGAAATATTTGCCATCAAAACTTTATTCCGGAAGTGCAGCATTTTGCTATACACTGTGTGCCAGAACAAGCCCTTATTAATCACTCATCTCTGAAGAGAACCTCATATATAAGGAGTACAAATCAATGCTTCCTGGCATCTTCACCAGTTGTTCTGAAAGCTGTGGCTTGTCCTATCCAACAGAGTACTCAAATTATTTTGGGTTTTTTGTGTTCTGTTTTTTAACATAGTATGAACTTATGCAATGCACTTGCTTTTCTGTTCATCAGTTTGCTGCACAAACTCCAGATCATCTCCTGACACTATTGAGATGTGCTCTTGTGGTCATCTGTCTTTTCATTTCCCCCCCTTATATGAAAAGTTAGGGGAATTGGGTTGCCTGGATAATGAATTTCTTCACAGGACTGAAAAAAGGAAGAGAGTGAACAGTAGTGAGAGCTGATGTATGGTTAAGCTGGTAGGCCTAGAGAATAACAACAGTCTAAAGAACTAAGTTTAACTGCTGCACATGACTGAAAGTTCTTCCTCTCATCTCATGCACTGAGTACTGTAGGTCTGCCCCAGGCAGTAACAGTTTGTGAATCCTGTGGAGTCTTGCTAGTTCACACAGTAGGGGGTAAAAAAGCCCCACAAACATGTTTTAAGAGTAAATTTATAAGCAAATCTTGACCGTAATCAAGTGTTTAAGTGTTGTGAAACACAGGTTTGTTTAATAGCAATGTAGTACTTGAGGGTTTTTAGATACTTGGACACCTCTGGCTAACAAAGCCATTGCATATGTATTTACAGAAGCAGCAAATTACTACTATGTAATAATACTGAGATCTGGAGCAGAAAACATGGTTGCAACTCCGTTAGCAAGTACTGCCAGCTCCCTGAATGGAGATGCTCTTTCTTTTACTACGACGTTTACTATGTAAGTATAAAGAAACCGTTTTAGAACCAGTTTCAACTCTGGTGGTGGAGCACACATAAAAATGTTTAAAATGTTCGTAGAAGGCTGTCGTATGCTGCAAACAAATACAGTGAGATCTTGTGTTGTGGGTATTTCCTGCTTTAGGAAATAGCTGGAATGTACTTCTCTCTAAAGAGCAACCTAGACTTATTCCACCATCCATCAGCTACCATAAGTCAGCTCATTTGTCTCTTGCTTTTTCTGCTATTGTTCTCTCCTGGAACAGCTGCAATGACAGACAGATTGCTCTGCCTGAGATATGTGGTTTTTGTTTTTCTGTTTTGCAGTACCTGACATTTTATATAGCTATTTGGTTTTGGTGTCTGGAGAAAATAGTACTCTTAAAACTAAAACTGTAACTCTCACATATTAGCTAAAAAGATGTTGTGAGTTCTAATGGCTGGGGTTTTTTTAGTAAAAGTCTTCCAAAATAAATAAGCAAACTCCCTTTTTTAAAGTCCAATCCAATTGGAATTTTCACTTAAAGCTATATACTCAAAAAACAATCTATGTTTAGAAATACTTCTGTCAGCAGTGGACTGAATGATGCACTGTCTACCCCTTGCCTGCTCTCCTGTTGTTCTAGAACGTATCTTGATTGTAATACACTCAAGTCTTAATCTCCAGTGCAAGCAGCATTGCTTTTTTTACTATTATGGAAATAAAATGATGTTGGAAAGCCCTATTGATGTGCAGGAACAAGCTATGACTTACTACTAAGAGGTTAGCACTATGGCTAAGCTTCTCTTGAGTAGAACCTAGCTGTTCCTAGCTGCTCCCTGGAAAGTTCCAAGGAGTGGAAAGAGGGAAGAAATAATAAGTAACCTTAAAAACCAAAACCCTCTTTTTTTTCCTTCAGTCCGAGTTTAACTTATTTTTTCTCCCTTCTCCCTTTTAGGCATGATGTGTCAAATGACTTTGAAATAAACATAGAAGTTTACAGTTTGGTATGTATCATTTTCTGTCAAGAGGATATATAAGGGAGAATGATGTGCTGCACTATCTTAATACCTTCTTGCTTTACAGGTGCAGAGAAAAGAAGCTACAAGCACTGATAAAAGGAAAAAGGCAAATAAATCTAAGGTAAAGGAAACATGAAAATGTTGTATTTCAACAGAAAGTACACTAGGAAGACTGCAGTGTTCAAGGAGAACTGACTAATAGTCTTAGACAATCTGTTGCTTGCTTTCACTCTTCTTGTTCTTCCTTGGAACATCGGCAATGACAGATGGGTTATGGAGTTCTGCAGCTATTAGTAGATTGGACCTGTAGCACTTGGTTAAATCTGAAATACATTGGAGGGGAAGGAAAAGGAGTCTTACTCATTCTGTAAAATGCTACGCTTTGCGAACTTTGATTTATTAGGTGTGGTGCTTCTGATAGTGATTTAGGGCCATTATTCTCAATTTTACTTTAACTATACCAGTCAGTATGCCCTACTCTGCAGTCTGATTTGTCTTAAAGATTCTATTGATCAGCTGCAGTGCTCTTCTTTCTTCCCAGCGTTAAGTAAAAGCACTAGTTGCTTATTTTTAAAGCAAATGTTTCAATAACTCCCTGAACGTAAATATTTCAGCTTGGATAGGGCACACATTTCAAGTGTTTGTGCTTGTATTGTTAACTCTTTAATAAGCAAATGTAACTTTGAAGCCCTATTATGTGGAGTAAAAAGGTCTACTACGACTGGTTTTTAAATGCATGCTGTCCATACCAAGCTAATGCATACTTAAACTTTTCTGCCCTACATATTTCTTTGATATATAGCTTTCCTTTCACTGACAGATGTTACATTCAATCTGGGTTCAAAAAGCAAGACTTACTCATAACAACTACTAGTATACATTAAAAATGGATTTAGATGACAAGTAGTTTTGCTGTCTAATTTTCATGCCGCTGTGATAGACAAATTCAGTAGCAAACACTTTTATATTCTTTTGTAGGTTATTACTCCAAAGAGATTATTAACATCTATTACCTCGGTAAGTATGAACTTAATTCTGTAACAAGACCTGTAGAAACTGTCAGAAATTACTTTTCCAGTAAGCTTTTATTTCTCTCTTTCTTTCTAGAAAAGCACCCTTCTTACTCCAGGTAAGTAAAATCTAAACATCTCATGCCAAGATGAATAACCTATACTTGCTGACTAAAGCAGTATACCAGTAAGTAATACTTGTAACAGATGATAATTTGGGAGTAAGGAACACAGATTTATGTCAGTCTGCCAGCCCAGAGACTGGTCCTGTGTTTATCTGAGTTACCATGATGTTTAATGGAAGATCTCTTCGCAAAATCAAAATTAGTATCTGGTATCACATGCCTGTGGTTTACATTCTTTTTCTGAAAAGGTCAACTTAAATGAATTTTAAGATTTTAAAGAGTCTGATGTCAACAAAGTAATACAGAGCAAACTTGAAAACATGAACGGGTTCTGAAGTATTGCTTGTGTGTAGTGTTCTCAACGTGTTCGTATATTTCTGACTCGAGGGAGAACAACAGTGCATGAGTTTTTCTGACTATATAGAAGTGTGTTATACACTTGTCTGACTACAGTGTGAGATACTTGAGCTAGCTTTAGCACAAATTGTAGCAATAAGGAGCTCATGAACTAACTCTGGAACATCTACCATTCATGTGCTTGAGCTATAGTGCTTGTTTCTCTTGACGTAAGAGAAATATAGGCATCCAAATTCTGGAAGACTGCGGCATGTCACTTGAGAAAAGGTTAAGAGACTTGACTTTAAGTTCCTAGTGCAGGGCCTGTGTGCTTTGCAGCATGCCCTAGAGTGTTCTCTGTCCCCCTGAGACTTCTTAAAATGCTTTGTCGTCTTTGTGAATATTTCAAAACTTCTTTCTGAAAGAAAAGATCTACTGAGGAGGAAGGGTATGCACTAAGATCCTGTCTGAATGTGCTATTGGGCTGTGCTGCAAAAAGTGCTGCTTCTGGAGTACTGAGTAGGGCACACACACAGTAGTACACTTAAAGCCTTTTTAAGCCTTGTAGCATCTTGATTGTGTGTTGTGTTGTGACTTGATTTTAACTTCTTTCTCCACAGCCATGGCCAGCCCAGGTGGCCCTAATGCTGTACGCACTACTAACTTCATCCTCGTTGGATCCCACAAGCTATCACTGTCTTCTGTAGGAAATGCCAAATTTGCATTGGAAAAGGTAATGGAAATTATTGGTAATTGCATACTACTAGAAAAACAAAGATGAGTTTATTGTTTTCAGGTGAAATTACTATCCTAGAAACGAAACACATAGGTTTATATAATGTTATTTATTTTTATACATATATACTATCTATAGCTGTTACTCATTTAATTTCATATGACTGAAGTGTAATTTTGACATACAACAGAAAAATATTTAGGTAATTATACCAGATATTCTTTCCTTTCCGTAGTTCAGTGTAAGGTATTTGATTACTGATTTGCTTTCACTGACAAAAAAATGATGCATACAGCTGGCATTTCTGTACATGGCCTTCATATCGTTCATTGCTCTTAGTCTTGCAGTTATCACTAAATAAGACATTTAGTGTGTTTTAATGATAATGAGGTATTTGAAACTTTCTGCATTTAATTGACTTTAAAATTACTGTTTGAATATAGTTAGGGGTGTGAGTTTCCTTTCATATCCTAATTAAATTTGTAGAAGCAAACTGTCTTAATATTTTTTGAAAGAGAACTATTACCAAGTTTTATACCATTAATTCTTTGTCTAAATATGTTTATTGGCTCTTGTCATTAGAAGTTAAAAAAAACCAATGTTACATTGATTGTAATCTCTGACCTCATACTCTCTTATACCTAAAAACTATTTTAATAGGTGTTTATGCCAGCAGCTATCCTAAGCTAATTTAAATTAATTGAAAAGTTACTGCAGCCTATGGTGGTACTACATTACAGCTTTATCTATCCAGGCAGCACCATTAAGAATAAATTTTCTCCTTGACTAGTCAAGTCTTATTGTAATGATAGTAGTATTGCAATTATAGCTTTTGATGAGAGATGAGATAACAAGAATTGGTTGTGTTTGTGCACAATACTAAAACCAAAATATCATAATAATCTCTATTTGCTTTTTGGAAGTTTTACTTTCTGCGGATAGGAGCAGATTCCTTTCCTGAAATATTTCACAGAACTTAACAGTTGAATTGCACTGCTGTTACTGTCTGTGTGCACTTCAGAAGTACCAGCTTCAGCGCTACAGCATAAATGTTCCTCTAACTAGAACTGCATGTAGAAATCTCATTTTATTTATGACTTGGTTATGGAAACTCCTTGTTCTTGGAGTTATGGAAATTAGCTGTTACATTATATTCAGCAATTTGGGTTTGAACTTTTTTAGTTTATTCTTTAGGACAGGACACTGAACTCGACAAGTGAACTGTAGCACAAGCCAAGGTTCAAAAAGAATTCCAGGGAAACTATCACCTGGTTAAATTTTTCCAGGTGCTAACTTCAACCATTATGAATAGGAATTCCCCCTTTTTGTCAATTAACTTTTTAAATGTTAAATTATCTCCTCTGAAAAGCTTCAGTTTTGTGTTTGCCTGTGTACCAAACAGCTGCTTCTTAGCTTGCTCCATGCATTTCTAATACAGAACAAGCTGCTGACAGTGTTTGGGGGTTTTTTGAGTTTTGTTTTTTCCCTTTTATATGCACTATTAAAATTCAGGGTAGAAAGGATCAGAATGTACTCGTGTATAACTGCATCCATTTTTTTAAAAACCTTAACTTTACTCTAATCGCATTGAGCATGTTTGTTTTTTCCCTAGATAAATTTTGAAGGGGTGGAAAAAGAACTGTTGGGCTTTATGTTCCAGGACAAGGTTGCTATAGTCCTTTAGTTTATAACTTAAAATAGGAAACTGCTTCCTAGTGCATGTTGCTCATGTCTGTCTGGCTGTT
Source organism: Podargus strigoides (assembly GCA_028020825.1). Classification (NCBI taxonomy): domain Eukaryota; kingdom Metazoa; phylum Chordata; class Aves; order Caprimulgiformes; family Podargidae; genus Podargus; species Podargus strigoides. The sequence goes on along the minus strand of CM051623.1, from coordinate 7,687,571 downwards.
TTGCAGTACTTTTGTAATTCTTCTAAAAAAATGCTTATAAAGATTCACTAACTAAGCATAAGATGTTAGGAGCCTTTAAGACTTGCAGAATTCTACTCCCCCTCTTATACAATAGTAGGTGTGGTGTTAGAACTCAAAGTTATTTAGGCCACATAGGGTTTTTCCTGAATGAGCATGTGTCTCTTGTCTTCCTAGATCACTAGAGGAGGGGTTTTCTTACTTCAAAACAAATTGATGTCTCTCTTAAAGATTGCTAGTCAGGAAATTTATGCCAACTTCTTGATAAACTGTATAGAACATAGAATCAGCTACTCTGCTGGTAGAGGACCAGGGAAAGATGACTGTCACTATAAATATTGGTTTAACTCAACTTGTTGCCTTCAAAGAAAATTAAAATCACTCAGGAACTAAATATCTTGTTTCCTATTTTGAGACCTTGTTCTGCCAAGACCTATCAAGACTGTTGTTTTTTAAGCAAAAAGTGATCAGAAAGAAATAAAGTTTTGAAAGTACTGAACACATAAAAATGCGAGGTGGTTATTTGTACACAAATGTGCAATTAAAACATTTTGCTTGTTTCTGGCTTTAGGAATTATACAAATTGTTATACTTAAATAATTGGTCTTTACCTAAATAAATCTCTATTTTCAGATATTAATAGTTAACTCTGATCCCTCAGAAGAAAGTGTTTTAGATAACTTGATGTATGTTTTCTCTCAAAATTAAGCAGGTGATAATTTTAGTACCTATTATCTCTTACTTGTAATTAAAAGCCTCATAAGAAACCTTGTATGTTGTTTTTTTGCAAATTCCTGAGAGTTACCTTGAGTATCTTTACTGATAATCTTCTGTGACAGTAAGCCAGCTTCTTATGGTAGATATGTGAATGACCACACCACAATGCAAGCTACTCATAGCTTTGATTTTCTCTTTATCCACCACCTCAACCCCACTCAGTGTAACGAGGTGGTATGTATGGAGGGATTGGGGAAGTCCAAAGGCAGCTCTTGTTGCATGCTCCTCCTCAAAACTCTGGAATATCAAATAACCATTTAACCAATCTCTGGTACAGTAGTTAAGCTGGATTTTTTTCAATCATAGGAGATAGGGCTTGGAACTCCTTTTTGTTAGAAATGACTTCACACAGGTCTTCAACACCTTGAGTGCCAGTTGAAAACTGCTTTCATTACTTTTTCCCTTTCTATTTTTTTTAATACAAATATTTATCTGAGTAGGCACTACTACATCAATATCTGCCAACAATGCTGGTGGCATCCAAGTACCAATCCTGTTTAAGCCCACTTTGATATTTTCCAAACAGCATAATGTCAAACTGAAGCAAAAGCTTGCAGGATGTGGACTGGTGCCTTGTGTTGTTTTTAACCATGTGTGGAGTGCCTGTTTTAATAGCTAGAAGCATGATTGTGCATATGTCCTGAGCAAACTAATAATCAAATAAATCTTGAAAAGCTTCTAAATGAACTTGAAACAAAAAGTGATTATTACTGTCTTGCTTGAGACTGACTGCTGCTTTCTGGCTGAAGATCCTAAGAACAAGACAGTACTAACATTCTGGTGCAGGTGGCTTGCTGGTAAGGTTGAGATATGTCAAAATTAAATGACTAATTGTGTTACTTTTTGCAGGTTCCCTTTTTGTCTCCTTTGGAAGGTCATATATATCTAAAGTTAAAATGCCAAGTGGACTCTTCTGTGGAGGAAAAAGGGTTCTTGGTAAGGTATTCACTTCAAATTCCTTCCTTGGAAATTACCAGTCCTGTCAAGTGTAGTCACTTTAACTTCACTCATGTATTTGTAGTGATTGTGAGACTTAAAACTGGTTTGATTTCCCTCCCCCCCGAACTAGACCTTGAAACTTTCCTGGTTTATCTTCTAAGCATGCCTAAATTAAAGATACTTTTTTGGATTTTGTGTATCTTCTAAACACTGTTCATTCTTTATTCTGAACTTCAGTTAACCTTCTCTCGCTATAATCTGTGATTCTAATTTGTCTGCCAGAAATTTACGGGACATCCTCAATTATTTTTTTTTTTTTTTGTATATTAAAAACAAATTCTCTGTAGCAAAAGGGTCTTTTTCCACTGTTCACAGACTTTAACTTACAAGGAAGTGACAGTATTTTTTGAGAAATATCTTGAGCAGTTCTTTCTCTAAAACTGGACTTCGAAAATGCAGCTGATACTTGAGCCTAATAGATGAAGCTGTTGAGATTATGCCCAGCAGATGGCAGTAAATGTGCTATGAAAATATTTCAGCAAAACACTAACATTTACTGTTATTTTGGTGTTCTCAGAAATCAAGGTTTCTTTAGTCTCATTTCAAGCAGTTCTTTCTGTCTCCTTTCCCTTTACTTACTTGAACAGATTTGATTAGATGCAAACATTTCACATGCTTATTGTGTTTGCTATCCCATGTTTTTGTGGACTAGTTTAAGAAAGTAATTCTTTAATATATAATATGTAAAACCTGAAGAATGGTGTACATGCATATTAAATTTTTTCAGAGTAAGAGTCTGGAAACTCCCTGCACCATTAAAAATTATAATCTGAGTTGTGAAGAGTGAAAAACACAACATAAAAATTGGGGAAGAAAAAAAAAGTTCTGTACAAGTTCAAGAGGACGCAGGAATAGAAGGCAGATACTAAACTTTCCATTCCAGCACTAAGGAAATGGAGCTTGAAATTGGCATAAACCTGCATCCAGTAAAATAACTGCCAACACAAACATTTTAAAATCAATTTCTAGTTTCTTTTAAACTGACTGGATTCCTGAGTGTGGCCTGCAGAATAGCCAAACATTTTGTAATCTTGAATTGTAACTCAAAGATGACTTAGCTTCCTAATCATAACAAATTACATGATACTACTACACGTTTCGTGAGCCATTCATCCTGTATCTGCTATAAATAACCCTCTGTTATATGAAAATAATGGGAATGCTTACCACTGTCAACATGAAAACCTGGTCATTTGAAATAGCAATAAGTGCATTTTGAGCAAAAGGCTGCAAACTTGAGAACGATAGAGTAAACCCACTCTCAATACTATCTGGAAAATAAATATACTCTACTAATAGAAGTATCTCCCCATATATATTTTTTCCTTATGTTTACTCCTATGGAGGATTTTACTTGCAGAGCCACTCTAGTAGAAAAAAATAGTTGAGTACAGATGAGGCTTAAGGTGTAATGTTACCCCATATTAATATTTTTTTTTAATTATTTCTTCTTAAGACGATGTTTGAAGATGTTAGTGGATTTGGAGCATGGCATAGGCGCTGGTGTGTGCTGTCTGGAAACTGCATATCTTATTGGACATACCCAGATGATGAAAAACGAAAGGTAAATCTGTTTTTATAAATCTCAGATCTAAAGTTCTGTCATACCTGATGCAACTAACTGGTCATTTTCCATGACAGTTAACTTTTAGGCTTAAAACAGTAAGTATATTCAAAGCATAAGAGTCAAGCTTATAAAATTACCTTGGGGAATGGAGGGGACTTGTCTTCATAAATCTGACCTAAATCAAGGCAAACTTAGAAACTGACCACTTTATCTGGTGAGAAAGGAAGAAACTGGAGGAAGATCCATATTTAATTTCCCCTTTAGTCTTTGGGTTTCCATTGCACTTGTCAAATGACTAATTATTTAATTGAAATTGATCAAATTTGTACAGCTTAATACGCAGACTGCATCTAATTGCCTTAAGTTTTAGATGAAATAATGACTTTAACACTTAAAATGGTGAAGAATTAGAGTGAGTAATCCTTCTATATTGCAGAAGCATAGCTGTGATTATAGACTGTCTTATTTGCAGTCATTGTTTTCTTGCAGCTCCATGCTATAGCTGAAACTGGTGCTTTTTAAATGGTTCTCATGGAAACCTAAGTTTATTGTCTGGCTAATGAGACACATCAGAGGTTCACCTATCACTAAGGTTCACCTTCTTGTCTCCTTTAGCTTGTTCTTGCAGTGTGTACTGCAAGATTTCCAGGTCTTTCTAAAGACTGCTTTTAAGGGGTATTTTTCTGACTCACTTAAGCAATTTACCATTAAGCACTTGCTTGTTTGTTGGCAGAACACTTTCTTTCCCCAAACTCTGTGGCAAACTCTGGTCCTTTTGGGTCTTCTATGCCAATCCAGATGCCTGAGTTTAGTTTCTTCCCTGCTAACAGAGGAAGACCATATGCTGATAGTTGACATTGCCAAAATATATCAATGTACTTTCTTTCCCTGCCAAGAGAGAGGGGAAAAAATCTCTGCCTACTGTAATAGAAGATAGGCAAAAAAATTGAGATAAGCAAGAAAAAGGTTCCTATTCTGCTTTTGTCTGAAAGAAAGCAGCTTTGGTTTGTTTTCCAAATTCTTTTCTTGAAAATCTTCTAGACTTGATTCACTATCATTCTGAGAAGGGGTCAGCTGTATTCTTTTGATGTACTATCATATACAGCAATATTGAACTCTATCAAGTGCCTCCCCTTACCTCTACTATATCTGTTCTGCCATGCAGAGATAGATGTAGCTCAGGAATAGCAGTATTGGGTGATGATTACTTTAAAGTGTGGAATGTTGTTTTTTTTTTAAAATAAATTTCCCATGACTGTACATGTATCATCAACATGCAACCTGTTTCTTAGTGTTCTTGAAATGGAACTATCCTTTTCCTGTCACTTAGGTTATTTTAACTATCTATGGAATAGTATAGTGAACATGCCCAATAAATGGCAAACTCTTCTTCAAGCCAAGAGCAGCCTGTGATGTTCCCCTGATGAGGTATTCTGTAGGTGTGAAGAATCAGAGCCAAGGTCTGTAACTAACTACAGACAGCTGAGCCTCTGTCTATAGTCAGCAGAAAGAGACAACTGCCTTGAAATTTGAAATGCTCTTTGAAGGGGTCTAGCTGTTGACTATAGAGGGAGCTAAAGCAGCAGATGTGGCCCTTTGGTGCCTTAGTTGTATGTTTGAGGATGAACCCATATGCTTATAGGCTTTGACAAGAATGATGCAAGCATCCCTAAAAGTGCTTGTTTTCTGTAGAGCAAGGCCTGTCAAAGCCTATCAGTTTGGGTTTCATTATGAAGTTATCTTGAATTTGAGTTATAAAGCTGGTTTTTTTTTCTTTAAGGAATAAAGAAAAGAGGAGGAGATGTATCTTTCTAGAGACTAAGCCTTTGTTAAGATATGGATTTGTTAGCTGTACTGTACGTGGTTGAGCCAGGGCATGTTCCATTGTCTCCTAAATGAAAAAAGTAGAATCCTTTTTGTATGGAGTAACTGATTTTGGGGGAGTTCACTTAATGTGGCAAAAAATGTCAAAGCAAATGTCATTCAGAATTACTCTTGATTCTTGACTGATGAACTGACTTCACTTTCAGCATCCTTTGGGCCGGATAAACTTGGCTAACTGCACTAATCATCAGATTGAACCTGCCAACAGGGAGTTCTGTGCTCGTCCCAACACCTTTGAACTAATAACTGTCCGTCCTCAGAGAGAAGATGACAGAGAGACTCTCGTCAGCCAATGCAGAGACACGCTCTGTGTTACCAAGTGAGTGAATGAAATCACAAAGGTTGTGGGAGGTTATGGGATGTGTCTGAGAGCGGTGTTTTGCCTCAAATGATATTTTGAATAACGTAGAAGCTTTATGACTTTGACATGCCAATGCAAAGCTCGTTTAAATGCTAAGACTTTGGGATGATACTTGGAACGGTTTGGTTCACTTCTAGTCCTATTTAGTCTTGTCCCATTTCAGTCTTCTGAGGACAAAGAACTCAACTTGTCTAGAAGTGGAAATGCCAAGTAGCTTGGTAGCAGGATTGTGGGATATTTAACTTTTTGTCCCCTGCTATCTGGGCTTCCATAGATGATCAGCTTGACATCTTTCAGAATAACTAAGTAGAGGCATTGGGTTCTTTTCCTTTTAGGAACTGGCTGTCTGCTGATACTAAAGATGAGCGTAACCTTTGGATGCAAAAGCTCAACCAAGTTCTTGTTGACCTTCGCATGTGGCAGCCTGATGCCTGCTACAAACCTATTGGAAAGCTTTAAACTCTGGAAGGGAAATACGAGGAAAATATGTATGCAAAACCCTTCAAGAACTACAGGAAAGACATAGAACTTAAATGAAAATGGGGAAGTCCTCTGGGTCATTTATGCTTTAAATTTGAGAGAGTATTTAACATTATACAGGACTATGTTATGCAGTATTTTTATTTCACTTTAAGAATTTTAAAACTTATTTACTTCCTAGCTTTTGAGTATGGTAGGAAGCAATTAGCTGTTTCTAAATGTTCTAAATATTTATGTAACTCCTTTTTTGGAAGCTTTTTTTTTTAGGTAAGTACATTCTCTTCTTTAAACAGCTAAATTATTGCAGGAAATCACACTTCAGGGCAGGAAGAGTGGGGGCAAGCTAGTGAAAAAACAAGCTTACTAGATAACTCAGCTCCCTGAAAGAAACAATAGCTCAGAGTTCTCTAACAAGGATGGTGCTGAAGCACAAGATTTTAGTATTGGAGGTTTGTTGGGGTGGTTTTTGTAGTGATCAGGCATAGAAGTTACTAGTAAATTTTATTCTACAGCATGCAATATAGGTATTTTTGGCTTGCACAGTTTCCTTGTGGTCAGAACAAAAGACATGCAGAATATTTACATACATACTTTGCAATTTCTCATACGAACTGGTATGGATAAGTGCATGGCATGTATCCTGTGTGGCTTACAGGCATGGAATTATGTATGCAGTATATTGCACTTTGATAGAAATGAAAGGTCTTGAATATTTTTGTTAGGCATGCTATATTTTTTAAAACAAAAAAAAAATTAGGTTTAGGATTGTATACATCAGTATTTCCTGGGACTTATGGTTTCTATAAGCTTTCTCCTCCATTTGAGAACCAGGAATAGGTTGTAAAAGTGCATTTTTTTTTTTTAATTTTTTTTTTTAAATAAGACATTACAAAGCTGCTATGTATCAACTAATACTCTGCTGGCCAAATGTGTGGGTCTTCCCTGCTCCTTCCCCTTCCATGTCCGTAAATGCAGATAAAAGCAGTACTTCACTTCAGACCCATCATTAAAATGGCAAAACTATTCAGTTAAAACTTGCAATTTTCACAGCTTTTCACTGGGCTTGGTGAAATACTATCTCATTACTTCAAAATTGCAAATGCAATAGTGGAATGCTTAAAACTCCTGTTGCTGTGATATATTCACACTTGAAACACTAAATTCTGTTAGCTTATACTGTTTTCATCCTGCCACTTTTGTACTTGCTTTTAAATCTAATTTTCTTTTTCTGATGTCTTTTAAAATATTTCCAAACTAGGTATTAAAATTTATTTTATTCATTTAAAATAAAGAATAAAACACTTTCTGCTTTTTTCATAACGTCTTCTCTGCATTTGAGATACTGAAGAAGAAACATGGAGAGTGAAAGAGCAAATTTCATCTGTGTATCCATGGTAGGCTACTTAAACTTCCAAGTAAATGTTAATAAAAATCATTAAATATAAAATTATGGAAGTCCATAGAAAGGTGTTAAAAATGGGAATGGATATATCTAAGGGAATGATATATTTTTATTTAGGCTATTATCCATTGTAGAAACTAATCTGTGGGTTTTTTTTCATTGCTCAAGATGAAAAGTTCTCCTCCTCAAGGCCAAGGTATAAAGGGTAACAGGGGATGCAAGTTAGAAAACCTGACCTGGCTGGTGAGTTCTAGGCACAAACTGTCACTGGCCATTGCAGCCAGCAGAAGGGTGCAATGCTAGCTGAGAAGCAAGCCTGCATTTACAGCTTCACTGCCTTGCCCTGCTGTGTACCTCCCTCCCTCCCACATTCCCCACTCTTTTAAGGGTGAGCTGTGGGTTTTTTTTTAAATGTTGGCAAACATATTTTTTCACATTTGCAGCAGATCCTTTTGGAAGAGGTCAGACTAGGTGAATTCATCTATAGCCACCTGAAGCTATTTGTTCTATACCTCCTGATTTCAAACAAAGCTTGTAAGATTGTAAAAACACTTTGAACAGAATAACATCAAAAAACCCCTTCCCATTTGCAGTGTGTTGGAACTAGCCAGTGACATATTTCCCCCCTGTATTCACATGCTCTAACTCTTCCCCTAAAAAAAGGCCTTGATAGACCATTCCTGCTAGAAAACTGTACTGCTATAAAGCTTGAATTTTCTGGAACTACACTTGGCTTTCCTATTTGTTTCTTTCCCCCCCCTGTGTTTGTCACTTTAAGCCAATCTAAGCACCAGGAGACAGTTGAACTAGCGGAATAGACTAGGATTCATAGCTCATTACTGCTTTAGAATAAGTAAGCTTTTTCAGAAGCATTTGTTTAAATATAGGACGTTTATTTTTAGAGTGATACTGGTAAGTGATTGATGGTTGGGGTGGCAGAACTTCAGCTGGTTTTTGCGTTCTTTGAAATAAGAGACACAGTGGTTGTAAAAGCTGACGGCTTAATAGGCCCAAAATTCATCTTTATTTGCAAATAGTTACTGCATTAGTTACAAATCAAGTTTCTGCATGCAGACTCTGACTGCAGAGCTCTCCTCTGAGGTGTGAGGACACACATTTTGAGTAATGCTCCTTCAGCCAAGGGCAAGCCCATGGGAAGTCCCTCAGAGACCCCACATCAAGAACAGGGCAGTGACACTGGGCAAATCGGAGCGCTGTGCTTTGGGATTCAGCTGTGGGGCTTTCGGGTTGTCTTTGAGAAGATGCTGTTCTAATTTTATAAGAAAGCTTTTTTTCTGTTGTTTAGAAACTCAAGATGTTCACTAATAAGAAAGTCTATAAATGGAGAATGCTTTGCTCTGGGCAATGAAGCTTGTTTTAGCTGAGGAAATTTCCATTTTACTAGCTTGTAAAACTCCTAATTGGTGTTATTAAATCCCAACCTCAAATGAAATACAATAATTTGCAATGAGATTGCCTGAAAATTTGGCTTCTAAATACATACTGTTCCCTTCCCCCTTTTAATTGCTACATTTCTGTGTTTTGGTTTAGAAGAAATTATTTGATATTCTATAATTATTGTCTGTGCTGTACTTGGTCTATAGTAAAACCACGTGGATGCACTTGTTTCTCTTCTCGTGTTGTTTTTAATGAAAGATAGAAAACCTGAATAAATGATAGTTAGAAGGTGTTCTACCTGGCCAGCATGCATGGAATGTTATGAAGTTCGGTGCAGGGAATTTGTACAGGAAGGAGGTAGCATTAGAAGGAAAAGGAAATCTAAATAGCCTTCCTCTGACACGCCTCTGTGGAGCTGAAACTGTTTCTCGGGAGAATGATTATTTTGGTAACATCTAAATGACTGGAATGAATCGGGGCATTATTAGTAAGTATCATTCAATTAAGGAACGTATTCCCTTTTGATTTCCTGAAGTAGGTGACTTGCATCTTTCCTTAAATGTTAGCGGTTGTCCCAAAGGAATTTCTGTCTTAATGAAAGATGCTGCATTGACTGTACTCTAAAAAAAAAAAAAACAAACAAACAAGAGGAGGATGTAGGATAGCAACAATACATGCTTCAGTTGCAATAGCATTTGCCTATTCAAAACACTGAGCAGCTGTACCTCCTACAGCCAGAGCCAGTGAGTGCTGAGGTTCATACATGGCCAGGCCATCTCCTTTAGTTTGGGACCTCAGCCTAAGAGCTGGGTCACAACTGATGCAGCCTTACACACAGTATGCATTTGGCACAAAAAGCAGAGCAAGTCTACCTGAGCTTTGCCTCATTCAGGTGGGTTTCAGTCATGCCATGCCAACACTTTCTATTTACTGGATTTTTACCATGTATAACTAGTGACATTTCTGTGGTATGGTCTGATCCCTCCATCATCACAGGAGGGCTGTGAGTAAAAATATATTTTAGCTAGCCCTAATTTTTTATTTTTATTTTTATATATATATATATATATATTTGTTTATTTTTGCAAAGAGCATCAGATAAGTAGGTGAAAAAAGTACTATTAATTCTCAACCTTTAATTCTGTATATGAAATAGAGCAGGTAAGGGCAGCCCAGTTTTAAATATGTGAAGGACTGTCAAGTTACTGTCTTGTTCATGGAGTCAGCCTGTGTTAATGCTGCCAGGCAAATCGGAATTCTAGCACCTTGTTATTCCTGGCATGTTTTAATAAGCAAATAGCAGCTAAATAATGTATCAACAGTCAGGGCAATTACATATACACAATTTATAGCAAGATAATGAGTTTGAGGTTCTTTTTCTCCCCCCTTTTTGGGATCAGTTTAACTGTTGAAACAGTACAAATGGAAAGCCCAGAAATAATGTGTGTAGTGCGGAGGAAAAAAAAAAAAGGTAGGGCTAGGAGTTTGCTATATATGGAAAAAATCATATGGATTTGCAAACTGCTACAATAAATGGTTGAGCCAGCAGGTATCCTTTGATTTTTATTTTTGTAGCTCCACAGAAAAAGCATAGCCTACTCGTGCAGGTGAGATACAAACTGTGAAGAATGCTGTTGTGTTATGCCCGCTGCTACTGGCTCTGAAGCCTTGCCCTCCCCCTTTGTTGTGTGTGTGTCTTTCATCATCATCATCTTTCCTGGAACATGCTGGGAAGCATCACCCTAAGCCACGTCAGGGCTCCAGCAGTTTGGAAGTCAGTGTCCACCTTGATCTTTGAATATAGCTTCAATCTGGTCGTTGAATGGATTCTCCTTCCCAAGCACTTGAGGCCATTCGTGCAGCGCCTTCTGCCAGGTAATGCTTGTTCCAAGGGCCGCAGCGATCTGCAAACAGCACAAATACTGTCCTTTGCTTGTGCCTCTGAAATGTGGTTGTTTCATGCCAGCACTTCAAGGGACCCCATCAGAAAGAAGACTCCCCTGTATAGCCATGTGATGGACTGTAACCTCTAAGCAAAGAAAACACCCTGCTCCAGCTGCTTGAATGGGGGGAAATCCTTCTGAACAGCAAAAAGGTGAGGACCTTATATCTACACCTCCCTGAGCAGTCACTTGATCTAATGATAGTCTCCAGCCACTTCCTGGTGCATATAGCAACTTCTATTCAAAAGCCCTGGAGTCTGATTTTTTTTTTCTTTTTTTTTTCCCCCCAAAAAACTATTTTGAAAGTATTTCAAAAGCACCACTTAGCTGTAATGCACAAAACTCTTGCAAGCCCAAAGGAATTCATGTTCCTCAATGCCTCTGATACTTCTCATAAATATGCTGTCTGCTGTCCCATAAGGAAACCACAGGTGTTGAGGAAAAAGAGACCAAATTATATCTAGGTTTAAATCTACCCAAGTTTGCACCTGCTGCTGTTTTTCTCCATGAGACCTGCAGAAGTGGTAAAATAGCTTTCCTCTCCTCCCAGAAGTTATGCACCAAATAGAAGTTGTATCTGCTATATTGCCAGGGTAAAAAAACACCAGAGGGAGGAGAAAAGGGGAGGACAGGCAGATTCTTATATGACCACGTTTTCACACCCTGCTAATGCCTTTTTGTGGGTCAGAAATTAAAACAATTATATTCTGCTCATATGGTAATTTTACTTTCAATCCTAAAACTCACTCTGCCATGGATTATAATTTTGAGACTTAACTAGGCCTCTTTATTAAGGGCCAAGATGGGTTTATGGAATCAAACTGTTTGAGTACTGATGTTTCAGAGTTTGGGACCAGACTGGAGCCTTTGGAGAATTTTTTTACATTTCTTTTTAAATCCTGGGCTTTTGAAAGAAGCTGGACCAGGAGACAAAAGCTTTCTTTTATTCAGAGCTAAGGTACAAAAAGGCACATGTGTGGGGTGGAAGCTCTTGGGCTCTGGTCACTCGAGGTCTCATTAAGCTAACGGAGGAACTGGGGCAGGGGAGAGGGATGGGGAGACTGTGCAATAGGATGTTTTCTCCTGGTCAAAATTTCTAATGGGACCAAACGTGGTTCTTCTGGGACACCCTCAGCCAGAGGGCTGAGACTTCTCTCATGATCATCTCCAAACCTTCACAAGTCCCTAAGCCTTCCATATGTCTTTTAGCAGAGTTGGCTGGCTTGTTTGTTTTAAAAACACTACTATCTTTGCATGGTGCACCCTCTGCAAAAGTATCCCTGGAAGTATGCTCTACACTGCTAAGACTGCTGTTGACTGGAATTTAAGGTGTATATACATGCTTAGACTGCCCTAAATTATGTAGGTCCTGCTCAGATATCATTTCATATGGTCCTTGTGATTTCAGTCATTTACTCTGGATGAGTAGTGTGGCACAGAGGGTTCATGAGTCTAGAATTCATTTTTATTGCAGATCTTTTTAAATTCCAAAGCACTTACGCTTTGAGACCCACTACAATTCATACTTTTCTTGCAATTGATTTTTGGTGAGGACGATAACCTCTAAGCAATTTTTTTTTTTTAAGGGCAATATTACTTATTCCTCATAGAGCCCTGAGTGACCAAAACTGGGAGGTAGCTATGTTTTTTCAGCAGCTTCTGGCTAGCTCTTTCTTCCTTCTGCACCAAACTGGTGATGGGCATGCCTTTTAGCAAAATGTAAATACCCAACTAACCTGACATATGTCACATCAGCTTTTTTTCCTATCTCTCGTTTGGGTTTTGGTTTTTTTTGTTGTTGTTGTTTTGTTTTTAAGCTGGAATGTGCTTTACTGTGTCTTAAGGAAAGAGAAAAGGGAGAAGCTAATCACGCTCAAGCTGTGCTTTCCTGCCTGTACATAATGATTAAGAATCTTCCAAGCGTCTCGGGTTCCAGCCTGTGATGCTCAGGGCTTTCGCATTCTCCCTGGTAATTTCATAAAAGCAAGAAACAAAGACATTTATGCAGGATCCTGTTGAAATGCATGGCCCTGTCATCCAACCAAAGCAATCGGCTGTTCTAGAGAGAGATGTAATGTCCTTGAAGCCATCTGGCACTCAGAATGGTTTGCTGTGAGATTTCAGAGGAAGGGAAAGATGCTAAAAAAAAGTCCCTGGGCTTCCACAATAGTACAATGGGAAGAGAAGGTCAGATTTCTTCCAAGGACAACTGAGACAGACTTTGGGGAATGGTGTCTCAGAGACTGCTCTAGAGGGAACTTAGGAGGACTGAGTGATGCATTTGCTTTTAGATGTCAAAAGTAAACTATGTGAATTTCTTCTACCTATAGCTTGAGCTGGGTGTTTTGAAAAGAAAAAACTTCATGAAGTCTAATGCTAGCTTTGAAACTTTAGACGAATGCAGTTCTGCAGAGAATGAGGGTCTTGTTTGCAGCCTTCTGGTTTGCAGCAGGTAAACATGCAGAAAAAAGCCCTTCTTTCCCAAGAAACTTGCAGTAAGGGAGTGTAGTTCTGGGCCTGGCTAAACAAATGATCACTTGGTGTTTATCCCTTCTTTCAGGGGCTTTTTTAGATAAGGCCATACTGCTCGGAGTGGAGACTATGGGAGCTAGTTTTTCCTGCCTGAGTGTCCTAAACTAGTCTTTTTCCAATGCATGAAAAAACAGAATAGCTCTAAAGGGCCAAAGGAAGTGTTACCTTTTTTTCTTATTTTCTTTTCCTTCTCCTGGCAATGACAAGTACACAGCTCTCATTTAGGAAGGTTCAATTCCCTTCCCCATTCCTCCTGCATGGCTTCACTACTGGATGTGCATGCTGACACCTGCTTCTGCCATGTTTATACCAGCAGATTGTTTTTATTAGACAGACAGCAGATAAATGGCAGGTGAAATCCAGGTGCAGACATGAAACACGGGCTTATCTTGCCCACTGGTGTACAGTAACAACTAGAGGTCATGGTACCCTTCCAGCTCACCCTGGGCAGAGAGAGGCACTGTGGTTCTTGTACCCCAAGTTTCTCTGCCTCTGAAGGCAAGAGCTGAAATGTTTACGCTTTCCTCAGAGTGCTGCTCAATTGAAAAACTGGGGAATATTTGTCAAGTGCTCTGAGATCTTCAGAGAGAAACTTCAGTAGAAATGCCTAGGCTAGGTCTTATCTGTTGTGTTTATTTGTCAAGAGCTGCTGAAGTAAGAGCCAGTATCCACTTGACGAGCTGCACGGCATCAATCCTCTCCGGCTCAGCAGCTCTGTATGGTATGAAAGCCTTACCTGGCCAGAGGCATTCACGTTGGCAGAAAGTAAAACTTTAAATAAAACTAGTCTGAGGAGTGAGTGAATTGTTTATCATCTCTCTCAAGTGTCCTGTTAAATACCACTCTCTGCTCACTCTTCCCCTTCTTTTTATTAAGAAAGCCACTCTTTTGGAGCAGAGTGCTACATCTCAGTCCAAACAGCGGTGTGATGATAACAGACTTCCGTACACTAGCAGGAAAAGAAAAATGGATTTAAAGCGGTGGATGTTTGGATAAGGCTAATTAATAAATCCCAGAAGGGCAATAACTCACTTGAAGTGAAGCATATCTACAGCTGGCACCTTGACTGTAAGGGAAAATGTACCTATAAAAGCATTAACGTCATCCTAACCGCGGGAGGGGGAGAGCGTAAGCACTGCAGGATGCCAGGTCCAGAGGGGGTGAAACACAGCAGTGCTTGGCAGCTTGGCTCACCCAGGGCTCTGTGTAGGTTTGCAGTTGCCCTTCAACACCCTTTTGTAATTTCCCTTTGGCTTAGGCAGGATCCCTTTAAGAGAAATACATAGTGCCTTCAACTCTGTGCTACCTTCCAGTTTCTAGTGGGGTATGGGATGAGGGCAAGAGCCCAGACAAAAGGCTGTGATCCAGCAAGCTTGGCTCCCACAGCCACCTCTTGCTGGGGGTTATAAGAAGCCTCAGGCCAGCCTCAGGGTAAGGCATAAAAATACAGCAAAGACCTTTTCTTCTTCACTCCAGGCTCTTCACACTGCACCGTTTCCCCAGATGGCAGGGTTGGGAATGGGGTTCATTTCATCACTGTTTTTACTCTCATTTCATTTGCCAAGCTTTCTCTAATTGCTTCCTTGCAAAAGGCCTGCAGCAAAAAACCCAGACGTACTTGCTCCACGGCCCCAGGCTGCGAGCTTGTACTTCCATGCAGCTATCTCCTGGTACTGCAGGGGAGCCAGGCAGCAATTTCTGCTCTGAAGGAGTCCCCCTTCAAACAGGGGGCTCTTTTGGCAAGGATAAGCAAGCCACGGTATTGCTTCAGGTGACTGGCATGGGTTTAAAAGATAGCAACTAAAGCATGTATTTTGGTTTTAGAATTCCCCCCACCATTCCCCACTGTCTGAACTGACAGCACAGGCACGGGGGAAGCTGCTGCCATGTCGGAATCCATCAGTGCTTGCAACCTCCTCCCTTTGAAGTGCTTCTCCACAGACTGCTCTTTCCCAAGACACCTTGGTGGTGCAGGTGAATAGATAAGGAGCGTTAGCTCACATAGTAAAACTGGTCTGGAAATTCACCCTGTGCTTTTAAGCAGGGGGACCTGCCAAGTGGCACTGTCAGGGGCTGGGGGACATGGCAGGATTCGTTGGTTGTGCTGGGGTGGAAGAGAGCGTGCAGTGGCATTTCATCTCGTGCAGTTTTTATGAGGGCAGTATGGGGAAGACTGGCTGCTGCTTTGCTTTGCATGTGTGTTTGAAATCTGAAACTAGAGTCTAAAAACCCAAAGGGCTTTGTTTGTAGCTGACTGCAGAACATGCTCTCCCCACACATTTTACAGAGTCTGGAAAAACTACTTGGAAGTGAATATGGTGGGAACCAGGCAACCTCACACTGGGTTATTGAACCTAAGCAAGGACTGACAGTGGAGCAGCTGCTTCTCCTTCCCTCTCATTTTTTTTTTTTGACTGTAAACCTTTCCCTGCCACCCGTCCTTGGAGGCCAAGCAAGAGGGAGAAAACATCTTCATAACATATAGCTGCTGAGCATAAAGCAATTTAAACGTAGAGGGAGACTGCAGTGCAGGGGCAGCGCTGGAGGAGACCTCATGGGTTTTCACAGTGCTACACCCCTGTCCTGGTTCTGCAGAAGTCCAGGGGGTGTTTGAGCCAGCAGGTAGCCAGCCTAGGCAACAAGGGTCTGGTTTTGTGGTTTGAGCCCTCTTTGGCCAGGGTACTGGTCAGTGGGTGAAAGAAAGCAGCAGAAGATCTCCTAGGAGTTAGAGCAGGATGTCTGCTCTGGGGCCAAAGCTGTCATCTCTTTTAAAAGACAAATCTCCCAAGCCCGTATCCCTGTGGCATGCTGACTGGGTGCCTCGGGCAACAACAGGGGCACTGGTGGCCTGCCTGCTCCCGCCCATCTCCTCATCTGGATTTTACCTGACTGGGGTGGAAGCCATCGACCGGTTCGATCAGCTGCCAGGGCTCACCTCCCATCTTGTGCCACTCCTCAGATGCTGCAAACAACGTAAGCAGAGGGGTTATCACCAGTGAGCACGTAGGCACCCACCCAGAGGTGTACACCCCCCCCTGCCAAAACGCTGCTGGTATTTTTAAGCACACAACAGCTCTGCGTGAAGAGTATGATAATTCATACAAAGTTGTCAGAGCCAATATTGTGCACAGCCCCCTCTCCTCGGGGCAGTATTTAAGCCTTTATTGTTAATTATTTTTTTCCCCCGAGATGTTTATGCAAGGAAGTGCTTTGAACATAAATGATCATAAAACAATTCACTTTCCCTCCCAACTAAGATGGATGCTTTAGCAAGTAAAGCCGTAAATTATTTAATAGTGATTTAATACTTTTGCATTTCCCATTTTAGTTGCATCTTCAGCAGTGAAAAAAACAAAGATAAAGAAAAAAAATGCTTTTTTAGAGACAGAGATGGTAACACAATATTCGCAAGGGCTGATGGCTGCAGGACTAGACTGTCATTTTCAGTTACCTCTCTTCTGAGCTGTCTTTTTCAACTCCAACAAAATAACCTTTGAATTACATAAGCATGACATTCAATGCAAATGATGCTGTGCTGTAAGCCCCAGAGCCATTAGAGAAGTAAAAAGCTTTCTCTCTTCAAAAGGGCTGTGGGACTGATCAAACATGGGACTAGTGGATATGGCATTAACAGACTGTAAATTCAATAATTTCTTCTATAATGACAGATTAAGAATTCTTAATAGCATTATGCAGGCATCCTGTCAGGAGGAAAGTGTTCTCTATTCAAGCACCACAATTCTGACCTAAACTCACCGCTGTTGGGTGGACCCTGGCTCTTGTGTCAAAAAGTGACGTCTGGGTCCCCATACTAAGTTGGAATTCACAGAAGGGTGATATTTCCTCTTTGACTATAGAAACCTACTTGAGATGCTTTAGTCGTCACCCAAAGTAACCTGTTTCAAGACACAGAGCTTGGAGCTCTGTTTCAAATTTACGATATGTTGGGCACAACACATAATCACCTTAGATTAGACCATGAAGTGCACATATAAATGCATAGAGTGAGCTTGCCTAGCTCCTTATACGTGATATGTTGAGTATGAGGCTGTGTATTGTGTTTTACCCTGTACAGGAACTACTGTTCCAGTGCCAGAAATAGCAGAGGAGTAAGTAAGATAAATAAGGTTTAGATAAGTGAATTTAGACCATTATATTTATTTGGCCTCCAAAAATCCTAGGGTAGTTGAACAAATACCCACCGACTGAGTATGTCCAGTTTGTCTTAAAAGTGCCTCTTGCCTTTACTAGAGTAGAGTAGAGCTTGCTTCCCTCCACGACAAGAAAAAGTCAAAATAAGCAATCCCTGTCCCCCTATTTATTGCACTGCTTCTTAAAGGAACCACAAAGTTCTTCAACCACAGGCAACATCTGAGCTTGAACGTCCATCTAAATCTAGAATAAAAGCTAGCATACTCAAATTTTACTCCAAGAAAGCTGTGAGATGCTCTGTGTGTGTGTATATATACAAATATACACACCAAGGCTAGCCTGAAATCAATGTACTCATCACAGCGTGCAACCACTGCTAAATATTTGATGTCTGGAGATTTTAGGGGAGGATTTGTGCTTGTTTCAGAAAGAGACCAGGAAAGTAGGTCAGGAGTCTTAGCTGGCTTTTGAGCACATTCATGAACTGACAGCTTTCCTGATGGGAAGCTCAAATTGTTGGCCCCAGGGCTGCAGGAAACTTTTCGAAGAGGCTTTCAGAGCTGATGCTTGTGTGTGCATGTGTGATTTTGTTTACCTCATTTATTTAACGCGATGTAATCAAGAACAGCAAATTATATTAGATGTTTCTTTTCGCGAAAGCAAATAAATTACCTAAAGTTAGTCATTTAACTTATTAAAGTAATTTGTCTACCCAGCAGGTAGTTTGTTCCAAATCCTAATGACTTGTTAAATATTAAGTAGCTGAGGCAAAAGCTGCAAAGAGACTTTGACATCCTGAAACTCTGTGCTACAATATTGAACTTGACAGTGGAGCCCACCTCTCTGGGATAAATTTTGGGACAGAAAGACTCACTCTCCCATCCTCTCTTCTTTACCTCCTCCTCCATATGGTCTGCAATGAGACCCAGAACCAGCTTCCTGAATTGGGGCATGTAGGACAAAATAAGTTAAAATAATAAAATAAATACAATAAGACAAGCATCTGTCCCCAGCCCTGCAAGGACACCATCCACTCGTGCTCATGGTAATGAGAAAAACTTTCTGGTTCCTGTATATTTAAACTTTTTTTGAAGTGCCAGTTGCAGAAGGAAGAGCTTTAGGTAATGTGCTTACCTAATGTCACTTAAGATCACAGAAAAATGAGTTTTGTAAACTCTTCAAGTCAAAATTTGCAGTAATACGTAGGGCTTAGGGAAGCATAGGAAAGAAGACAGTTTATCCTGGGAGAGGTGCTTCTACCTTTGAAAACAGTGAGTTAAGAGAGGGTGGCTGTGTTACTCAAGCAGGAAAACTGGCTGAGGAAAGTTCTCCTTCCCAAGGCACTGCTCATCCCGGAAGAGGCAATGTGAAGCCTGGTCAGTGATGTAGTACACTGCACCTCATGAAGACCACCTTCACCATTGCAGATATGCCATCTCCAGCCTAGACAACCCATACAAAAACCACTAAATGCTTCATGAGAAAGGCAAAAAGCAACTTACTTTGTCTCAGTGGGAAATCCATGTAGAAAACATCAAAGTTGGCAAATTTCTCAGATCTCGCTATTTCTTTCAGGACGTTGGAAAGTTGTAAAGCTCTCTGCAAAAATCAAGAAGTGTTTTAATGAAAACTCATTGCTACTCACACCACTTTGCATGGATCCAGCTTTTGTCACCGGCCAGGAATTTGAAAGCTGATGTTGCTCTTTTAGCTGGGGGGAAGGAGGTGATATGGGGTTCTTCATCCTAACAAAGACTTGCATGAGCACCACCAGCCTTTGGGCTACCCAGCTGACCATGCAACACCTCATCTCAGGTTGCCCAGAGGCCTCAGCTGATGTAATAAGTTTAATGCAGCATATGGTCTACGCCTGTGTAAATATTCTGAATTTCTCAGGTTTGGAGGCCTCTTGACGAGTGGCAAAAAGAAAACTGAAATAAATACAGGAAAAATGTTTTCCTTTCCCATTATCCTTCCTGCTACTGTGTTGTGGGTGCTATCCAGACCTAATTCTGCCCTTACATTCAGCAAATTACCCACCCTGAGCACCTACCTAACTGATATATCCAGTGTGATTTCTACAGCCGTAACAGAGATCAGGATCGCCTAAATATTTAAATTGTGCAGTTTGGATAATAACATAGACAATTAGTCTCAGACAGGGACTCAGAAAGAAGATTAATTCATACCCTACAGACATATGAATTGTTCATGGACAGAAGTTACGTGTACTGTATGTTCTGTATTGTTGGTATGAATATATAAGCTGCCATCCTGCAAAGATTTAGGAATGTGCTTAATTGCCTCCTCTGAAGTCAGGAGGGACAGGACATAAAACAAAACACGTATGGTGAAATTAAGGGCATTAATTTTGGTTAGTGCATGCAGACATTAATACAACACTACACAGAGATGACAACTTTGATGATACTTGGTTCCTGGCTCTTTTACATGGCTGCAGGGGAGGGGCTGGGATTAAAAATCAGCTTGTACTGTAAGGGAATAAGTGGCTGATGTTACGTGACATTCACTGCTGCAGCCAGATTTTTAGGGTGAGTTTTAAGACATCTCTGTTCTGTCTGTTCCCTTTCCTACACTGAGCCAGGATGCTCCTTGGTCACACCATCTGGTGATGAAGTCCACAGAAATGTGTCTGAGGAAGATTAGCACAAATCCCAGCTGAAGACAGAGTCAGGCTCTTGCTCTCAGGACCTGCTCCCACTGCCATTGGCTTTTCGTGCTCACAGCTACTTTATTCACAAGCATTTTCTTTCTTATCATAAGGTATGTTTTCTCCTTAAAGAACATGATCCTGAACAGTTCTGTCTCAGGTAGACCACCTCCCTTGAGAATAAATTTGGGCAGCTGAGGGGTTGGAAAGGGAATACATTTATGAATCCCTTAACTTAACCATGCTGCTTCACAGAGCCTGAGAGGCTTTTGAAAGGATGGGTATGGATGTTTCCACTTCTTCTCTCTGCCTTTGGAAGGAAAAAGTGCTGATGTCTTGCCTTTGAGATATTAGGCTTATATCCTCAGACACAGGGAGAAAGTGTAAGAGCATCTCTGCAAGAGGCTGGTCCTGTCGCAGCCTCGTTGAGAACTTACCTCCGAGGTCAGGTTCCTGAGGGTCTCATTGGAGGTCAGCCAGCCACTGCAGGGGCTCACCTGGGCAGGCACAGGGAGCAGGGTGTTAGCAGCAGGCTGAGAGGAAAGGGAGGGCTCGTAAGCTACAGACAGAGACCTTACCTGGAGGCAGTCGAGGAAAGAATAAAGTTGACTGTACGTGATGTCCCTGTTCAGCTGCCCTGCAAAGCACAGCGAGGGAAACTTCATGTGCCTGATGGCCAAACGTAGCTTCACTTCACAGGTCCCCATGAATTAGACACCTTGGTGAGGAGAGCCCCAAGACCCCCCAGGTTACCCTCCCACCACCAGAGATGGGATGCCACTGAGGTGGGACCGATGCATCCTTCCTGCTAAGGTGCCTGCATCCCCACAGCATGCAGAGCTCCATTCCCTTCTCCCACGTCCCTCTCTGGCCTTTCATGGGGATTCATCTCACACGTGGGGTTAGTCATCCCAGCCTGTGCCAATCTCCCACCCTGTGACTGATATTTACCCATTACCATGTCTCCCACCCTCCAAGCAAATTGCAGGGGTTACAACGCCGAAGGGAAGATTGGAGGTGACTGTATATGCTCTGAGCTTTGCATTTGTCTCAGGGAGGTTAGCCTTAAAAGGGAGAAACAATTTTGCTGTCACAGAGGGAAGTGGATATGCTTGTGTGGGTGAGCAAATACAAGCACCAAGGCAAACACCCAGATGACATTCCCTAAAATTCACTGGGCTACGCAATAGCCTGGCTTGCCCAGAAAATTACCCATTTTCTTGACATTTTTGCTTCTTTGGTAACTACAACCAAGATGGAAATTAAATGGCCTGTCAGTTCTCTGAGTTTGTAGTGCACTGCTCACACCGACAGGCTTCATTATTTTTGCAGCGCTGAAACGTGAAATTTTTGTTGCTGTTTTGGGAACTGCAAAGTATGATCTCTTCCAAATGAAATGGGCTCCTTGGGTTGCTTCGCAGCAGCTCCCTGATACAGATGTGATTCCTGCCTGTCTCACAGCTGCCCATCACCCAGCAGCAGAATCAGTTGCCCGAGGAGCAAATGATGGGGAGATTAAAGATCTGGTGTGACTCCTGGATACTGGGGATGTCCCATGTAGCCTGAAAGCATCGGGCCCTGAGATGGGCTGTCTGAGGGCCCAAAGATTCAGCAGAAAGCCAAAATGACATCTGGTCATGCCTGACTGGCAGCCAAGTGGGGAAACCTCAGAACCCATTGGAGGATGTGCCAGAAAAGTGGTCTTTTGCTACAAAACATGTTGCTTAGGATTAATTGGGTCCCTCCGAGGCAAATCAGCCCCTCTGAAAGATTTCCAACTGATATATATATCTCGGTTATATCCTGATCACTCCTGCTTTGGCTTGTGCCAAAAGATGCCACATGTAATCTCCGATAATTAGAGGAACAGTCCCTGTGATAAACATGCACTCAAGGGTAGAAATGTATTTATGTGACTAAAAAATAATTATCATAGGCTTCCCCTGCCCCGAAAGGGACAAGACTTTTTCTTTTATTTTTTTCCTTTTTTCTGCTTTCATTTGATAGTAGTATAGTGCTTATTAGAGAAAAATGTAACAAGGTATCAGGAATAGAAATGGAGACCTCAGATTTCCTGAGAAGAGGAAAGGACTTCTGTGGGGTAAAATAACCCATAGTGGATAACACAGAAGCTGTGGGGCCACTGGCAGTGATTGGGGAACCTTGGGGAACCACGGCACAGAGTCTGCCAGAAGCTCAAGTACCCAATGGTTGCCAAAATCACCTGAAGATGTAATCTACCATTTCATGATGTGACTTAGCTTCTCTCTCTTTACTGATGAGAACTAAGATGACAACAACTTTCCACTTGTTCAACTGCAAGAGAGCTTCCTTTACCCAGATAAAAAGAAGAATGTGCTTTTGGTCTAAAATTTGACAGCAGAATGGCCACGGTGGTTCCCTGTACACACATTTGACTGGAGAACAAGAGACAGACTTACTTTGTTTTGTATTTCTTTGCTACCTGCATAAAATATTTCACCTTCTTTATCCACTGTGGGGTGGTATGAATTTGTAGAGGAGGGGCTCTGCAACCAGCTTCCAAGCTTCCCCACCCCACAGCCTCCTATGTCCCCAGGGAAAAGTCTCCACACTGACCCCAGGGGCACAGCCATGGGACTAACCAAGGATTCCACATTAATGCAGCCCCCTGTGATGATGTTCCTCCTTGCTGCGTGGCACAGGATGAAGCCAAGGAGCAAGCAGCCTGTTGACAGTCAGACCTATGGTTTCACGCATGCTCTGAGATGAGAGGCTCTCAAAGGAAGCCTCCAAATCTCTGAAAACACTGCCCCAAAGCACCTTACAGCAACTGCCCTCTGAGGGAACGCCCCAAAACATGCCTGCACATCGTGTGAGGTTTCACTTGTCACACCTGTAGGTAGGGTAGGAGGTGGCAGGCACCCAGCGCTTGCGGAACATTTGTTTTTCCAATATCTAACCAGTCTTTCACAACCCCCTGACTTAATCTTCTGTTCTGGCCTATATCCAGTTTTACCAAGACATCCACCAGTCAGTGAGTGGAGATGTTCACCAAGTGTCCAGCTCTACCTGTAACAACAACCATGATGAAGTGCAGGCAGACCGGCCACAATTTTGGGCCAAGGCTGAGGCAGAACAGGTTGTTTCCACGTCCACAGCATCTACTGAGCCTAGTTTGGAGCCGAGAGGGTCTGGCTTAGCGGGGGACCAGGCAGGTCTGTCCTCAAGCTGCCCTGTCCTGCACTGGGGATGGTAAGCTGCCTTTCCTACTTGTACTGCACAGCCAACATGCACCTCATATTTTTCAGGTCTCCTCCACTTTGTCAGGTTTGAGTGAAATTGCCCATAGATTCATAAATTATTCAGGGAGAGAAGGCAACACGAGTAGGCAGACAACCAGGAGGACCCCACAACATCTCCTACTTACCTAGAGGATGGTACCTGTCATGCAGGTTATCCCAGAGAAAGCGGCCATCTACCAAGCCTGTTAAAATCACGTGGCTGCCGTTTGGAAGACGGGAGTCCAGGTATCGCAGAGCTTGCACCACATTGGAGAGCATTTCTTTGGGTGTAGTCATGTGAGCCAGCGTGTCACGGTTCCTGCAGAAGAGGATGACAACAGGACATTGTGTCAGATAACACTCTGCTCCCCAAAAGGCACCTGAAATGGTGGAATTTTCTTCTTTGCTGTCCTTCCACATTACGTTAGCTAAATAAAACCTTATAAAAAGGATGCTATGTGTTTTAGTCTCTCATTGTCATTGCCAGAATCAGAAGTGAAACAGAAACCTCCCTCGGTGTAACCCTTCTCCCTGTTATAAACAGACAGATGCATCCTTTTTTTGTAGAGTGGCCTCCTGTTGTGGGTTAACCCCAGTGGGCAGCTAAGCATTACACAGCCTCTAGCTCACTTCCACCCCCACCCCCAGTGAGACAGGAGAAGAGGAAAAGAAGAGTAAAAGCAAGGAAACTTGGGGGTCAAGATTTAGAAAAAAAAAAATTTTTAAAAATTATTGTTCAATGAGCAAAGGAGAAGGAAAATAAGAGAGAAAGCAAGCAAAAGAAGTGATGCAAAGGCAGTCACTCACCACCTCCCATGTGTAGACCAATGCTCAGCCAGTTGCTGAGCAAAAGGTGGCTAACCTGCCTAAAATCCCCTCCTCTCCCTTTATATGGATGAGCACGACGTTACATGGCACGTACTGTCCTCCAGTCAGTTTGGGTCATCTGCCCAGTTGTGTCCCCTCTTGTGTACCCCCAGTCTATTCACTGGGGGGACAGTGAGAAACAGAGAAGGTCCCGGTGCTGCATGAACACTTCTCAGCAAGAGTTGGAAAAGCGTGTTAGCAGCATTGTTTGGGTCACTAATCTGAAACACAGCACCATAGGGGCTGCTACAAAGAAAATTAATTCTATCCTAGCCAGGCCCAGCACATCTCCATAAAGAATAAAGCTGCTGGCTTTATTCCATAGTTTGCCAATGATTTAGTCTTTATTTACAGTGCAGAGAGGCAAATCAGAGCCATGAAGCAGACTATGACCACATTGCATTCCTGTAATGTTAAAAATTCTTATACAACTAACTCTGGCACATCGCTCTTTGTAGCCATTGCAGAGCATCTTAAACCACTTGATATAAACCCAGGAACTTGCCTAGCTGTAGTTCTTAAAAGTCCATGCTGCTATTGGTGACTGCAAAGACATTGCCCTCGGAGCAGCTCTCAAACTCCAGCCTGCAACTGACATTCAACTCATCTAGTGACTACCTCAAGTTCCAGCAGGAAAAGGATCCATTGCCCTGTGGGGACACAGGGTGCTGCTGTACCTGGTTAAGAGCCTCCGTGGTTTGGCTCTGAACAGGGGGAAACGGTGCTGCTCTGCACACATGGCCTCAGGGTGTGGGATACCCTTTGGATGGGTGAAAGGAGGGCTTCTTTCCCCATGGGTTGCTGCATGTAACTTACATTCAACATGCTCTTTGATTATACCAGGTAGAAACATCTAAGGTAGCTTTGTCTCTCATGTGTTGTACACCTTGTACTACAGCTCTGCAGGAGTGCAGGAGAGAAGCAAGGATTCTGGGCAAGCATGGGAGACTGGAGGGAGGAGGAAGAGGTTAGAGGGAGAAGGTATTTAAGATCAAATAGTCCTCAGAATTGTTCATTAGGGTAGGGGAGCTGTGTCAGTGTCTCACATGGACTGAACACCCATGTTTTGTGACTCGCTGGCAAGCCAGAGCCCCAGGCTCAGGTTTATCCTCCCCCTCTTGCATTTAGCTGTAAATGCCACAGGGTGGAGGAAAATAAAATCCTGAAGCTGAAATAAATTTCAACTTATATAACAAAAATAAACAACCAAAACTACCCCAGGCTGCCTAGAGTACACTGCTCTAGTTATGTTACTAAAACAACCACTTTATTACAGGAAAAGCGCACGGCATGGACCATGCACCTTGGGAAGAAGGCTCTCGTGGCAGCTTTGGTCCTGCCTTGGTGGTGCAACTCAGATAGACCAAGGCTTTCAGAGAAAGCCTCAACGCCTGCTGAGGAGCTGATCTGGCTGCTCAAGAAGAAAGACAGGGAGTGTCCTTCCAAGTAGTGCGTAAGGTTACACTAACATCCATTTTAGCAGTTCCTGTATTTTCTCCTCATGGGCTTGTAGGGAAGTGATCAGCTTAGCAGCTAGGAGGCTCCATCCAGGTCCTTTCCCTGGGAAAGTCCTTTAACCTCTTTCATGGCTTCCCAGGGGTAAGAGAAGGGCAAATGATGCTTGCAGCGCCAAGTGAGCTGCTGGATTTCTTGTCAGTGAACACGGTAGAAGCAGGAGCTTTCAAAAGCATTACTGTTCTGTCTTGAGGCACTAGAAATGCTTGTGCTTGGGGAGGGTGCTGAGTCCCTTGTGGGAGAACCACATTCTTGAGCAAGGGTTTGGGATTCTTCAGTGGGCTGCGTTTTGCACTCAAAATAATAATTAGGTGAGTTCCCTGGGCCCAGAAGTTTATCTTAATGCAGTATGTACTGCTGAAGCATTTGAGACTCTCTGGTGAGGGAGAGCTGAAAAACAGCATTAGGATTCAGGCTTATGCTTGTGACAGCCACCCAAGCAAGGTACTTTTGAGATAAGGATGTGGATTTGCCCTTAAATTACTTCATTTCGCCTACAGGTGTTGCAGCACTTGATTTCAAAATATTGCTCTGATGTAAGGCCTCTACTGCAAGTAAACACATCAGTGTGAGCCAGAATTAATGACATTCAAAACTCCACTTTGTCTTGTCATTCTCCACTGAAGTCGTGCAGATATTTCAGGGCATTTCTTCCCATTTCCTTTCTGTGCCAGGCTATGAAATCAGAACTGACAGAGAAGCAAGCCGTCTTGTAGGCACGGTTGTTCTGGGCTCTGCCATGAGGACTTCAAGGTGCCTGGGTGAGCAGCGGGGGCTGTTGTGGTACCCTCACATGGTCCCCCTGGGTGGCAGCAGCCAGCGATAGCTTCCGCCCACCTGGGACCTCTGGAAGATGATGTTGGCCACGGTTCATTGTGTCAGAGCATAGCAAGCATGCTAGGATTCTTGCTGCGTTGGATCCGGGTGTTTTAGGGAGCACTCCCTGCCTCTCTACAATACACAGTAATACCCACACCTCCTGGCTGTCCTAACGCCACAGGTACCCTAGCTGTGCACACATATAGCAAAGAGGGACCAGCCAGTCTCATGCAATCTGTGTGAAGCTTTTCCAGCTCTCTTCTGCCACAGCAACCTCCTCCAGTCTCTTATAACAAGGTCTGGCATAATCCAAACACAGCTCTCTACTCTCCTTCTGCCTGGCCTGCCACATCCTGCAGGGCAGCGATCCCCCCCTCCCCGTGACCCCAGCCCAAACAAACACCTCCCCAGCCAATGTTTCAGCCATACATCTGCTTTCCAGCCACATGCTGCTACACGCCCAGGGTCTGGGCTACTGGCACATGGGGCCAGCTGGTGGCTGAGCACGCCACACACGCACACGTCACATGCACGTACACACAGAGCTGGATGCACAGGGCAGGAGTTCAGCTGGGAAAGAGAGGCTGGAGAAAGGGTGCCTTACCCCAACCACAACTAACACGTGTGGTAATTGTACGGCATTTGAGGCTGCTGGTGCTCATTATTTTCTTGTCTGATTTTATTTTGTTCCAGGTCTGTGTGTCTCACATCATGTCCCACGTTTACACCTCAGTGGGCTGCGAGATACCATTGCCATCTGTCTTTATTTTTCTAACCCCCCTGTTTGGACACCACAGTGTGGAGACTACTGGGAACGTGTAACGCCGACTGCCAATTTCATTATCTTTCTCCTCTACAAACATCCATATTACTCATTGCCCTGCTCTTTGCATGGGATGAAATACTGGCATGTTAACAATGCCTTGGCTAAGAGCTGTGTCTCTGGTGTGCTCAGAGCACTGCTCTCTTTTGAAGGTGAAATACAGGATGAGGCCAGAAAGGCTCTATTACTGCAGTTTAAAGCTGTCCTTGAAGAGGTTTTTATTTGTCAATCCCTAGGTTTGAACTCAAGCCCATCGGATGCTCCGCATCCTCTATAACCTCTGTGGGTACATCAGAGTCAGGGCAGGTACACACAGTGACTGGATACTGAAAAAATCTCTCTCCACTGTACATCCCACTTGATGGAAACAGCATGGAAACAGCATGTTGCTACAGAAGCTGCAGCACCTTTCCTTGCTGGAGTCACAGGGATCACTACAGCCTGATAGCCTCTTTTGATGCTGCAAATGGTTTGGAGGAAAAGAGATAGTAGAGAGGATTTGAGCAGACAGAAGTGTTTCTGCCAGGAAATGGACACTGGGATAAAAAGGCAGCAGAGTTTCAAGTAATAAATACTGTTTGGGAACAAACAAATGGGCAGGGCAAAGCCAAAATGGTTTGAATTTGTGGAAAATTTCTTTGTACTTTAGGCAAGAATAGAAAGCAGTGTTAGAGACAGGGGAAGCGAAAGGAATAACCTGCAGAATGAGGAATAAAACAAAGGAAAAGGAGGTGCTTTTAGCAAAGCCAGTGAAACAGCAGAATTGAAATATGTACACAATAGAGCCTGGGTCAAGCCTGGGAGAAGACACCTCAAAAGTCTCTGTGGCAGGAGCCATGGACTTCAGCAACCCCCCCAACTGTTTAGGGGGAGTTGTTCATCATCCTGGGGGTGGTTGTAATGATACCTCCATAAGCTTCTCAATAAACACATGCCCAAGACAGTCTTGCCAGCAAGTAGCAGGAGGTCTGTGTCTGCTTTTCCCACTCAGAAGGGTGGGAAGGTGCATCCTTCCTGTAACAAGAGGGTGCAAAGAGAGCACGAGCACCAGAGGGAGATGCCAGAAGTGAAGGTTTCACGGGAGGTTATTTCTGCAGGCTACCCCTACGTGGCCAGGGGGATGGTGGTGCCAGGGAAGGACCTAAAAAAGTGGCCCCTGTGGTCCCACTTCCCAGGTGCTGCAGTGGCAGGGAAAGCCTTGCCTGGCCTTTGGCCGTCTCTGTCTGGATCACACCACGTCACTTGCAATGTTTTGACCCAAGCACTTGGTGTTAGGCAAAGTTTTAGGATACCAAACCTGGGATATTTTAATGGCAAAGTCCGACAGCCCACATAATAGCTCCAACTTCATTATACAACCTGCAGGTGAGACTTTTCAAAAGCTTCAGAAGGGGACTTAGCTGAGCATGCATCATTTATTAAAATGAGTCTTTTGAAAGTCTCCGTGTAAGACAGATTTATTTCTTCTGCTTAAAAGAAAACCTGAAGATTCATTGTGGCATAAATAATATTACACTAACAACAGCACTTGGACCACCTGTAAAACCAAAGCTGCGGTATGGATGTGCTGTGCATTAGCCTGTTGCAAGGTGTTTTCTGCCTTTCCACTACTGGGAGGAAGGGAAGTATCTACCTAGTGACCTCTTGGCATCCCTGTGAGCGTTGCTAATGGATAATGCCAGAACTATTAGTTTTGAAAGCTTCAGCTCATTCTCCTGCTGAGCTTATGATGTGAGTAAAGCCAGAAAGACAAAACACCTCCTCAGGAGAGCAAAGACTGCAGGCAGCATGCAGCAGAAGCAGGGTGAAAATAGACCTCGACAGGGGACTACGTTGTCATTCTTCAAAAAAAGGTAAACCAGTCATGCTCTCCCTCCTGACAGGAGGTGACACACTGGGTAAGATGGATATACATGCTTTTAAACTCTTTTTTTTCCCCCCTCCTGTGGTGGTTATACTTCATTTCATCTGCTAAATTAGAAATATTCTACTTCAGACACACCATTGGTCATTTTATTACTGGCTTGTAAAGGAAGAAAGACAAGCTCAGAATGAGGACTGGTAGGTGGCTACAACAAATACAGGTAAGGTGACAACCTGTATTTCAGCAGAAAAATAAGAATGAAGCACAGACCAATAGCAAAGGAAAATGCCATCACGGGGAAGTGGAAAGCAATGAGACATAAATATCCAAGCAGCCTGCAGTACTCTAAAGCAGTCAAATTTATGATATTGTAATGTTAATTCAGTTTACACCTTACCCATTGCAGACATCATTCCCAATCGTGGCGTAGATAACCACAGCTGGATTGTCCAACAGCTGGTTTCTGGCCAAACTGAAAAATAAACACACCACTATATTAGTGGGGAAATACATTCTCAGTGTCTGAATCACCCACCATGCTTGTATGAGATCACATTTGGAAATGGCCTGTCTAGATTTGGCCAATGATCAGATGACTACACTTCTATGTTCCAGAGACTGTTTTTTGGGTTGTTTTTTTAATTCACTATAGTTTTATATTTCAGTAAAGTTTCTAAAACATAGTTTTTTTCACTTCTCCCTTTTGCCCCTTGTGGACTTGTCTTGCTCATTGGCTTTCTGTCTTCTTTGTATTATTCAGAAGCCCAACCAAGTAGTTACATTTTGGGGCAAAGACATAAATCCAGGTGGGAAATTTTTAATCAGACATAGGAGAGGAAAACTATGTTCAGCTGACAACTGAGTTTATGTGTAGGACTGGGATCAAGATCAAATCAGAATGTGGTTTGAAGTTCATTGCTAGAGGGCAAGGATTCATTACCACTTTTTCTGGAGGAGGGAACAATAAATCCTTTTGAACGTGAACTATATCAGCATCAAGCAAACTAAATTAAACCCAACTGCCCACAGCACACCTAAATTAATCTGAAAAGGAGAGTTGCTGCCTCTCACTATCCAGTAGCTACTCAATCACACCCATATGGAGATAACACAGTGGACCTGCCCGTGTCTACATTGCTACAAACCACCAGTAATGCAGTTAGGGGGAAACAAACCACGAACTTAGGGAAAGGCTTAGTCTCTTCCCTAAAATCACTGGAAATGCTCCATTGGCTTAACTGGGCCGAGGTTAAGGCCCTGGAGATGGCAACATCCACACTTCAAAACAGTTTTTCTTCTGTTGATGAATGTTATATCGGAGAAGAAACAGCCAGCACTTCAGAGCACAGTGGCAAAGGGAAGCTGTGCTTTTTAGGACACTTGTGATGAGAATATCTTCCTTACCATGCTTTGCTTTTGAAGAAGCAGGACTCCAGCAATGCTTCTGTACCCCCAGTCAGCATTTGAATCGCATTAAGCACTCACCTTTTTATCAAATAGAGGAGGTTTCCTGAAGAACCACCTGATCACACGTAGTGGGAATAAGAGAAATAGTACAACGTTGTTATAGTGACAAAATGAAGTGCAAAACACAACTTCGTTGCATATTTCCAAGAACGTAGAAGCATTAAAAATAAAATTGGAACAAGTCTTCTCTGTGAGCTTTCTGGGTGCCAGCACTAGGAAGTAAAGCTCTATCTAGGAACCTGCTGCCTCTTACCTGAGTCCCACACTTCAGACTCTAGAAAATCAAATACTTTTAAGTGCTGGGTTGTTTGGATCTGGCTTTTAATGCAGATCTGGCAGCTTCTTCCCATCTGTTGAACATAGTAGTCTCTTGTAAACCAGCCAACCTGACTTGTCATCAGCTGATCTACCTTTAACTTTCCCTATAAATTGCGAAGGGAACTGTTCTCACTCTCCTGAGAGAGTAAGCGTCTCACAGCTATACCACGTCAGGACTGATTCAGGTCCTAAACATAGGCACCACGTGCCATTTTTGACATCCCAGAGTATCCCAGACACCTGCAGCAGAGCTGGCAGATACCACACAGGATGCCTGAGAGATTGTGCACTTCTGGAGAGGCAGCTGGAAGTGGGAAAGATACTGTAAAGCATCTTAAATATCACTAGACACCAGTGTCTGGGTGCCTGCATTGCTCTCCCCACGACTGGCAGACTTATGAAAAATAGTATTAAGCCAGCTGCACCCCTCCCCAGAAGCTCTGCATTTCATTTCAATAGCAATTCACCCAAATGGTTGGATGCAAATCTTTCCTCCTCCAGGAAAAGAGCTACCTACACCTAAGCATCTGTGAGCAGCTATAATCTTTCATTTATGTTCATTTCCCAATTAGGAAAGCTTTTATGCATAAAACTTACTAGCAGGTCTTTAAAGGCTCTGCATATACATCCCAACTATCCACAGCGTGCACATTAAACTGCATCACCTGTGGTGTAAGAGTGACAGCAAATGAGGAACCAAAAAAGGCTTTATGCTTTTTTCAAGATTAGACTAGGACTGTGCTTGCAAGAAGCTCACCTCACAGCGATGTACTGAAACATAAACTGCAGAGAAGAGGGCCCTACAGGTTGTACTTGCTTTTATTTTGCAGTGTTTTCACTCTCTCCTCTTTTCTCGCTCCTTCTCCTCTTGTATTACACTCCCTCTATTCCTCGCTCAGCTCTTTCCTGGTGTCTCTGTTCTCCCCTTTTCTGCATTGTGCCTCTGAAGCTTGCTTTGAGGAGCAAATCCTGTCCTCCCCGCAGCTCTTGGGGGAAAGCTTCTGGACAGAACATCATTAAATCCCTGCTGGACTGGGATAGGGGAAAGATCTAAGGGATAAACCCCTGAGGTAGTAACAATACACTTTGCATTTTAATAGCTATGCCTTTGTTATTATCAGTCACAGTGATGCCAACTGCATATATCAAGGAATCCTTTATGCTTTAAATAATCCAGTTCTTCCAAGATAAAAATGAATATCTCTGCTGCTTCTCTCCTGAGGGTTGCTGGTCCATTCAAAATCCAGCCCTTCTGTCGAGAAGCTCTTTTCAGCAGAATAAGAGCCCCACAAAATCCTTAGAAAATATGGCTTGGAACATAGCTACCACCAGTTGATTTTTTTTCTGTTTAATAGCCCTTCTTCCAGCTAGAGTCCAACATCCCTCTGTTACTCCATTCTGCTGCATGGCTCCCCAGACTGGGCTGCAGTTCCAGCACAAATAGACTGTTGGGATCTCTAGAAATTAAAAATGTATTTACAAAAATGTAGGAAGCTCTTCTTGGGTATATATTGCCTCCACAAGCGTAGGTAGTTATAAGCAGCTCTGTGAGAGGCACAGTTGTACATCAAGTAAAAACATCAAGAATACAAAGGGGTGTTTAAAAGAACTGTTTTCACGGGTAAACTGAGTCTTCAAGGAAGCTTTTGTGATACAGGATGCAGACTGTGATGAAAACACTCAAGAGAGAAAAAGAGATGAGGCAGGTTACCCTTACACTGTGGAATGTCCTGGCAGCTATTCCTGGATCTCTTCTGCCCCCCCTCTCTGCTACTTTCCAAACATTTCCAGGCTGATGGGGTTTTTTAGTTTTAGTTGAGGAGTCAGGGTTGGGTTTGCTTCCACTTGTGAGTGACCCCAAATTTCATAAAACTTGGAATACTTGAGTTCCACTTCTTGATTTTCTTGCTCTAGACCTTGTGTGGTTTACAAGGAGCAACACTAACGTGCAGAGAAAGCCTGTGTCCAGATAGCACCAGAAGTGCTGCGTGGCCAAGAATGGCTCATTGCATGCTAATATTTTGCTCCCTTAGGCTGTACAAGCAATTGGAAATTTAATGGTGCAAAGAAAAAAGTCTGGTTTTCCCCAAATGAACTCCAGGTGGACTAGAATTTCCAAGACAGAAAAAGAAAAAATAGTAAACATTATTATTTCTTAAATGGTTTTGAAGCCATTGTGAGATATCTAGTGCTTGATGGCTCAGTGAGCCAAAGCATGTGTTAGCATGCCTTGTTTTTCTGGTCAAAGGCAAGAATCCCAAAGAGACAGATCAGACCACAAATGGCAAAGGAATGTACAATATCTGTGTTTTAAAACAGAATCACAGAATCACAGAACAGCCTTGGTTGGAAAAGACCTCTAAGACTACCAAGTCCAACCATTAACCCAGCACTGCCAAGTCCCCACTGCCCCATGTCCCTCAGCACCACATCTACACGGCTCTGAAATCCCTCCAGGGATGGGGACTCCACCACTGCCCTGGGCAGCCTGTGCCAGTGCTTGACAACCCTTTCAGTGAAGAAATTTTTCCTAATATCCAATCTAAACCTCCCCTGGCACAACTTGAGGCCATTACCCTTTGTCCTATCACTGTTACCTGGGAGAAGAGACCGACCCCGCCTCGCTACCCCCTCCTTTCAGGGAGTTGTAGAGAGCAATGAGGTCTCCCCTCAGTTCCTCTTCTCCAGACTGAACCCCCCCAGTTCCCTGGGGGTATATTATGCAAAACTTCTGTGCAAAATATCCAGGTATCTCATGCAAAACATGGATGACAATCGCAAGACTGTTCTATAATTATTTAGAAATTCTAAGAGTATTCACTTTCCCTGAGTTTATCTAATGATTTTTTATTTTTTTAATATCTTAACAACTGATTTTACTATCAGGTTACTTCTATCAAAACAAGGGATCTTCAACAAGTGCTGGAGAACATTTAGAAGAGCTTTCTAACTCCACACCTGAGCATTCATGTCCAGCCCCCACACCTGAGCATCCCACTCACCCAGTCAAAAAACAGAAACAACTATTGGACTACAAACCTGTGTGACGCTTCTGGAAGGCAAGACACCAAAACCATATTAAAAACAACGAACCAATAGAAAATATCTCTAGAAAACTGTTCAGCAAGCGACTTTGGTTAGGACTGTGAGCTGCTTGTTGTGCAACTACAAGCTGGAAGCTGTAATAATGGCAAATAATTTGTTGCAAATTATTATTGACTTATATCTTACATAGCAAGCCTCTTGTGTGGTGCCTGATAAGCAAAGCTGGTCACCTGAAATGAATGTCAGCAATTCTGATGCGGATATATTCCTGGGCCATGGGTAAGATACAAGGAGAGTTGAGGGGCACCCTCCCTGGCCCTGGCTGCACACCCTACCCCATAGCCAGCCACAGAAGAGGGAAGGCTCCACCATCTCCAGGGATAATGGGATCTTTTAAGAAAGGGAAGGCAGAAATCCTGCCAGCATGGAGGTCGGGGAAGCCTTTCTCCCAGGTAAAGAAGCAAGTCCTTAGGCAGACAATGGGGGAAAATCCTTCCATGCTGAGCTGGCATAACGCTGGTGCTTCTGCAGGGGGATGGAGATGAACACTGCTCTCAGTCCCCAGCTGGGCTTGCCATCCTCAGGCTCTGGCTCTCAGCTGCACGCTGCCCTCATCAGACCCGTGTCTCTAGCATCACTTCCTCTCATTGCATATATCTGGGGCTGTGAAGCATCACTTTTAGTGGAAGGTTAAGTTGTCCCAGGTGGGGCTAAGTCAGGTTGGTGGCCAGCTTTTCACTTTACTGACATTGAGAGTGGCCCTTTAAGTCCTCCCATTAGGGGAAACTATTACGCCAAATGAGGCAATAGAAGAGAACCTTTACAACAGAATGTCAGTGAGATGATTAAGAGAACATATAGAGGGAAGATATCCTGGGGTTTTTCTATCACTTGTAAGTTTTCCCCTTTTTAAATTCCCTTCTCAATTTTCTTCAGTCTTTTGCCCTGACACAGGCTCACCTCCTTTGATATTCTGCAGGTGACTGTAGTGTAAGTGTAAAGGAGATATGTGAAATGGAGAGAAAAAGGAATGATGCACACAGTTAGAGATAAATATTTTTTTAAAAAGTCCGTGAAGGAATTGGGGAAAAAGGAAGAGCAGAAAGTACAACCCACATTAATGTCAAGAGAGCAGAACAAGGTAATAAGGTACCAGGTGCTGAGATTAACTGGATATAAATGAGAAGAACTATTGACATCATCTAGTTTGGCCTTTTTTTTTTTTTCCCTCTCACCAGAAAGCATATCTGGGGGACTGCAATAATGGGAACCACCAACTCTCAATGCCCTGAGATGGCAAGATGAGAAAGACAGAAGCACCCGACCCATAACACCAAACGCACTGTGAAACACCTCTGCAGAAGACCCAAAGCCTCAGAAACACCATATGTGCCACAGGGAGAAGGAAGCTGTATGAGAAGCTCTGCACCTTATGCCAGTGGCATAAGTGCTGGCATCAGAAGGCAATTTTTTAGGCAAAAATGCCCACCCAAGCCTGGAAGTGAGCCTCACATCACGCTACTTGTCTGGGCAACTTCTTCTGCCCAGTAAGATCTATGGCTATCGGACCTGGGGGCTGGGGTAGACCCTTTCAGATCCTAAATCTGACAGGAAATTCCAAACAAGTTTCTAAGTAGCACTAGGGGCAGCAGTGCTCCTCACTCGTGGCCAACATAATTCATCTGTCATACAGGAAAAGCATCCCATAAAGCCAAATTATCTACCCGAGGGGAATAAATTTTCCCAAGCTTCTGCAGCCAGTTTTCTGAAGCATGAAAATTAATTAAATACAATAGAAACACAATGTGATAATCACAGCACAATCAAGTATCTTTTAAACCTGCTGTTGGGGACATCACCTAATCCAACACACAAAAGCTAACATGATAAACCTTAATTTCTAAGGGAGATTACTGGCATCCCTTCATACAACTCCTTTGACAAATTCAATCAAACTCTGTTTTGGAACAACTCAGGGTTTCTTTTTTGCCCCCACTCGTCCATTTTGAGGGCTATTCTAGGTTTTCACTCCTTGATAGTAAGCTTTGGTTTTAAATTTCCCTTCCAAACAGAGGTAGGATTAATGAAAAACCATGTCCTTGTAGCAGAACTATCCTTCAGTTTAAACCATTCTTCCCACTCTGTGTTGTTTATGCTTCAAAAGGATTCAAGACCATAATCTCTTTTAATTTTTGCTTTGCTCAGCTGCCAACATGTCTTAACATCCCTTCAGAAGTCTCCATTGCCCTAATCTTCCTCAAAGCCCTTCTCTGTATCTATTCCCACCACAGCCGGTCCTCCCTAAGCAAATGAAACTAAATCCTGAGGTCTTATCAGGGGCTTATGTGAGGCAGGACTGTCTCTCTGTCTCTATATAAAGTGTTGTACATGATGCATCTTGCAGTCTCCTTAGTCTCTTTCCAGATCTATTCTGCTCTCCCAGTTATTCCTTGAACTTCTTTGCACCCTTTGCCTCTCCCACCACCTCTGGCCGATGACCCATTAGCTTACAGACTAGAGTCTCACCATTAGCTCTGACATGCTTGTCTTGTACGCTTTTATTTGCTGCAATTGCTGTCACTACTGTCAAGCTCATGTAAATTACTCCTGTATAAGTATGTGGCACACTTCAGGATGGTTAATACTTTGCAATTTTACATCATTCACAGATGACATCAAGCATGCGCCTTGGTCTACTATAAGGTGACCACTCCAAATGTTAAGCAGCATTGGCTTCAGGAGAAACGCATGAGGAACATGGCTCCTCTCACAAACCCACTGCTCTTCTCTACTTATCTGGTTTCTCTATGCACCACTTATTTCTTGTATTAGTGTTCCTCTTCTTTACTGTACATAGACATTACCCATGAGGTACCATGCAAGACATTTTCCTTAATTCTAGGTAGATTACGTCTGCTCAGCCTCACCAAATTAATTAACTAAAACTTAACAGTGTTAAGCTTTGTACCAATTTTCATTTATCTGTTTGTCCTTTAAAATCTGTTCTAAGAGCACATTAAGATTCCTGTACCAATGAACTCCCCAGTTTTGCAAGAGAACTTATGTTTGCTGGTCTCCAGTTCCAAAGGATGTCGCAGACAACATGGACACCCTTGCTATGAGGCTGGTGATTGTTTTGTGGTCACCCTGCTTGATGGTGCGGGAGCCCTGTGAGCCTCCTGTGCTACTGTGGGGTGCAGTGAGGGCCCTCCCAACATCCCCTGTGGGAGCACAGAGCAGGGGCATGCAAGCAAGTGGAGACCATGCCACAGACTCCAGAGGAAATGGAGCACAGACCTTTGAGCTCCATCACTACTAGCGACATTCCTCTAAATCCCCCTTTTTGGCCATGGCCAAAAAACCCAAACCCACAGAGTTACACTGGGGTACACTGGTTTTTAGCCCAGCAGGAATTCTTAGTCAATGCACGGAGAAAAATGACCAGGCACACACCCCTCCCTAATGAGAGCCAGAAGAAAAGACGCTGGGTTAAGCTCT
The DNA here is from genome assembly GCA_028020825.1 of Podargus strigoides. NCBI lineage: Eukaryota > Metazoa > Chordata > Aves > Caprimulgiformes > Podargidae > Podargus > Podargus strigoides. Next base: position 7,649,908 of record CM051623.1, on the reverse strand, counting down.
GTTCTCAGTTTTTCCATAAGACACATACATGACTAGGAAGGGGTTTCTCTTTGTTTCTGAAAGATGTTCATTAATTTAGCATCAAGTATCAGACTAGTAAAGTTAAAAAAAAAGAAAGGTGAAAAAACTTACCATTTTGGGAAATGTTCTGTAAGTCTCTGTGATTACAGCGATTTCTCCTGCGTAAGCGCAGATACAGAGAGTCTGTCCAGCCTCTGAAATAAATTGAGAAAATCAAGCTGCTGAACTCATATGATACTGATGAAAACACAGCTGATATTAAAAGTAAAGTATGTGCTCATTTCTGAACAGCTCTGTGCCCCAGCTATGTATACACTTCTATTTCACCATCTCTCTTTGTGGTCATAAATCATTTTCATCTTGAACAAGGTGGCCTAAAATGGAAGCCAAGATATTCTCTCAGAAACTATAAACTGATGGAGAGTTTCTTTGAAATTGTTCCATCCAGGATGCTTTTATCCTGCTTTTTCTGATGAGGTATTTAAAAGCCTTTTTGTTATACATCATTTATCAAAACAATCCTGTTGATTGCTCACTAATTGACTTTTCAATTGGTTGTTATGGAACAGTAAATAAAAGAGAAGAAATATTGGCAGGGCATTCATTGCCCAATGCCATAAATCTTGGATGGATTGACCTGAAAGCAGGTTATGCTTGATAGTGATTAGTTTTCTCATTTACTTTGCACTGTTGAGAAAAATGAAAATGCAAATGAAAAGGATAACAGCCCAAAGGGAAGCGGATGAGAAGACCACACTCCCAGCCATGAGTAACTGGAGTTCTGATCTTGTGTTTGAACTTAGACACTGAAGGAATCAGATAACTCAAATACCATGGCTTAAGAACAGCAAACTTAGACAAATGCAGAGGAACAGAAGACAACAAAAAGTTTTGAAACCAGCAGTAAAAAGTAACTACCTACATAGAAACACATGATACCATCAACCAGTCACCATGCAATGGGATACACAGATGGTTTTCAGCAGAGCAGGTGGGCAGACAAGGAGAAGCAAATAGAGGTTATTAGTTAAACAGCAGTGTCCCTGTTCACCCATCAGGAGATGACAAGGATGGGCATGGACTGCATCAGTATGTGTCTCTATTTCTGCAGGCTCTCCACTGCACATGGCCTACTGGTCTCCACCAGACTTAGTGTGCTGTGGGACTTTGAGCTGCTTTTCTTAAAAATGCCCTGAATTTCCAAACAGGCCTTCTTTTTTTTTTTTTTTTTTTCTTCCAGAAATGGAAGAGATTAAAAAAAGAGATTAAGTACTGAACACTGAACCAAGGCCAATCACTGGCAAGTTCAAGGTCGTTACTAGGCTCTGTTCACTTGTGAACTCCAGATCCTTTGCAGTCCAGTTAAATACTGTGTGCTGAGTAGCTGAAGACTGTAATAGATTTTTAAAGGTTGGTTTTGCTGTTGACTCTGAAAGAGTCTTCTCTGTTGGCTTGTCAGGTATTAAACCTCCTTAAAGCACACACTGTGTGAATGTAGCTGAGGCTGGGAGCCTGGTTTTTGCTAGGGAGAAAAAAGAAAGCAAAAAGTACAAATGTATGGTGCAACAGATATTTTTCCTGGAAAAGAAGATATTCTGCCAACTTTTTAATTCTGTTGGTAGAGAGCCTTTTTAGGTTTGACTCATGCTTGGTTTGGCCTTTCACTGTATTCATGACTTACCTTAGACATAAAAATTATCTCAAGCCAGACCAGGCACTGTTGATTGTATCCTGCAGTTCTGGCAGAAGTCAAGGGCCACTTAACTCTGGCCAGAAAGATGATTAACAGAATTATGATATTTTTTTTACTTTAGTTAAAACTGCAGGCATTTCAAAGTGTTTTCTTTGTGTTTAGACTTTATATTCCTTCCCTTCTGGCAGAGACTTATTTTTTTTTTCCATCTATGCCTGCATCCTTCCCCATCCACATGAGTGAATGTAACACAGTAAATTAGGCCACAGGCACTTCCAAATTCTTCTTTTGCTACTCTCCTCTAAATGTAGGGAAAAAACCAAAAAGGTGGGAAGAAAGATTGCCCCCAAAAAGCATACACCATGAAATAACCCTGGGGTTACCATTTATTCCACTACATCAGCAGCAAAAAGGAAACAGGAGCAAGAGGGAAAGAGAAAAAAAAAACAAACAAAAACTAAGAGGAGTAAAATGCTGATTTTTGTTAGTTTCAGCAATGCTCCCTTTTCTCCCTGCCCCAGAATTTTGAAAGAAACCAAGTTTGGTTTTTATTTCTTTGGTTATTTTCTCCTTCTAAATTACAATTTGACCAGCTCAAAAACCTACTCTGAATTTCAGAAAGACTATTGCGTATTGTCCATATATTTAAAGGATTTTTAAAAATCCCCGAATCCAGTGTCAATCTTGATTTTAGAAAGAGCAGAAGCAGAGCTGACTAGCATTTTTATCTCTCCTTTCAAGCACTGCTTATTTTTTCTTGCTGTGCTTTGAGGGACCTTGAGCCTTCCTACGACTTGGCCATCCTTCTTGTTGGCTTACCCGATGGTGGAGTTCAGAAATCCAGTGATCTCTGAGAACTGGGGCCAGTCAAGCTCATCAGTGAAAGCCATTGGGAGATTAGCAAACGATTTCTGAAAGAAAAATATTTAAATCAAAACGTTTTCACCCTCACAGATGAAAAATCCTTTCAACAAATCCGAGCACTCAGCTGGAGCATTAACTGAGCAGCAGCAGTTGTAACTATAGCTGGTATTAGTCCTTAATGCTTTTTTTTTACCGAAATCCTCTATGCAGATGCAAGCCATGTTGCACATTCAAAACACAGCGCCCTGTTTGTTTCCATGATTTTGATTTGTGAATGTGTCAAAAACCATGAAAGGCGAGAAAAAACGGCCTCCAGGAATTGCACCACCTCAGAAGGATGAGAACATGGAGTAAATTTTCAGCTTCTTTCAGTCCAGGGTACGCTCGCAAAGACAAATGCATAAATCCAGTGTGCTCATACTGAAAAAAACGTTGATGAAAAAGGTAATAATCAAAAGAAGGTCAAAACATAAACCCAGAGAACTTACAGGCCAGTTTAAATCCATGCAATTTATTAGCTTCATTTTCTTTTCAAGCAATTGTGGGGTTTCCTTAAACCCTCACTGCTACAAGCAGTAAGCAGGTGAGGAATTCTTTCTCCAGGAGAGTCAGAGGCAACTGAGGAGCCACAGAAGAGCTAATTCTTGTAGTCCCCACCAAGTTGTCACTCCCACAAAATTATCATTCAGGTGAATGGGAGCTATGCTTGAGTATATGACTACAGGTTTTGTCTGCAAGAGGATGGGAGGAGATGCAGGGAAAGGGGAGGAGAGGTGAGAAAAGGGAGGTTGGGGGACAGGGGAGAAATCCTGAAGCCAAGCTCTGAGCAGCCTAATGCACAGCAGATGCCAGTTTAAAACATGTAACAGCATATTTGACCTACTTGCAGTAGATCTGCATTAGTTACCAAGGTGAAAATGGGTCAGGCTTAATTATTGTTCAGTTGGTTCTCTCTCTCATATATATATGTGTGTGTCCATCATTGTGTTGATCTGTATAGACATACATTTTATTTTTAATTATTTTTTTTTTAAGGAGCTGGAGGGGACTTTCAAATCTGCCTTCTTCAAATCTGATAGTTTTGTGTGCAAACAGGCACTTAATTGAAGGGCACAGCCATGAGCAGAAGTGGAGGGGTACAGCATGGCTTGGCCATTTGCAATATTTTTGCAATATTTGCCTCCTTGTAGCTTTGCATTAAAGGTGACAGAAATCTTGATTAGCACAGAACAAATTATAGATATGATCTCTTATCAGTCACAGCATATAAGAATAAAAAAAAGAGCCCCAAAGTGTTTAAATGCTGTTAAAACAAATCCTTCTGTGACCAATTCTCTTATTATTTCCCATTAGCACTACAAAATAGTATTTTCATTAGCCAAATTCCAGTAATTTTTAAGTGTTCCCCTTCCCCCCCAAACTTAGCTGAAATATGAATTAGCCAGAACCTAATTGAGTTGCAAATTGGTTTGGAAAGGAACATTTGAGCCTAGAATTATAGTTGCATTTGAAAACTGTATATATGTTCAGCATTGACACTGTTCCAGCAAAGCACTTAAAGCCAGACTTCTGAAGATATTTCAGGACTAAAGGGTGAAGATGAGTAGTTAACAGACATTTCAGAAGAATGGTAGACCTTGACCCCTGCAGGGATGTCGTTTGGAAAGCATGGTCTAACAGACTGTTTCGCTTAGTCTCAGATGCAAACGTGTCCCACTCTAGAGGTGGATCCATGTTGACTTTTAGCTCAAAACTCCTCAGAGCACAGCCCTGTTTAAATACCATTCTCTAGACTATTCTGGCTGAGAAACCATGCTTCAGCCTACGTGCCAGATTTTAGCAGAGAATGATTAGAACATTATTCCAGCCTAACTTCAAATGCCATGTTTTAGCCTCAAATGCTCTAGATGGGTCTCATTTCAAAGGAACATCCTCACCTCCTAGATGGGTCCTACCTTGAAATACATCTCAATGAATCCTTCTGCTTCTCTTGCACTGGGCAGCCAAAGCCATGGCTGATGCTAAATGCACTCACACTGAGTTGCACTGGACCAAGTTAGCTTAAATGGAAGAAGGTTCAGAGTTGCTATGACAGGAGATTTTCAAAATCAGGATACAAAAGGGCTTTGGAAACTTAATGTTCATACAAGCCTTTAGAAATGGCAGTTGCAGAAATCCTGAAAGCCCTGAAGCATCCCTTAATTTGAAGGAGAATTTAATATTTGTTTTTATACTGACTTTAATGATGTTCAAATCTTCGTGACAGCATGAAGTACTGCAGATTACTTTCTTTTTCCAAGTACACAAATAAGTAAGCCTTAGAGCTCTTGAGGAAAGCACAACCTGTCTTTTTAAAAAATATATATGGCATTTCTACTCTGTAAGGCTGCAAGAGATATAGGTTTGAAATTAGTAAAATTATTACTTTATTTCCCCCAAAATGCAGTATCTTAGTCATCACAGTACTAGCTGAGAGCAACTTTCCTGCAATTCACTGGATTTAGAGGAAAGCTAGAGAATGTTTTTAATAAGATTTTCACAGATTAAACTCCTGTTTTTTCTAGTGGTGCAAAAAAAAGAAGTCAGTGGGATAAGTGTTCGGGACATCCTGAACTCATATTTAAAGAAATGCTGAATTCTTTTAGTAGGAAATACATAGTATGAAACAGTTAGTTTAACAAAACCTGAGAACCCCTTGAGTTTGTGGGCAAATAGATATTTACTGGATTACAGATAGACATAAGATTTATTTTCCTCTTTATTCAGTATGAAATAGAGAGCCAAGAGTTTTAAAATGCATCTTCCTAGAAAGGGTATAATTTCCAGCACATTTATAAATACAGTGCTTTTATCTCCAGATAAAATTATCTCTAAAATGAGATTTAAAAGTAAGCTTCTATTCCAGACATATAACAGAAAAATGCTGCATTTAGTAGCTATTTGGAAGTCAACTGCAAGCAGATGGACAGAGCAGCAGGAGCAAAATATCCCTCACTAGACACACCACTGTTTTCAACATTAGCTTTCCACAAAAACCATCCACCTCAAAAAAAACCCCAACCCAGTAATTCTTCTGCTTTGCTAAACCTCATCAAAGTGCATGTCTACTGCATTACACTTCATTTTTAATGTCCAAATTTTCAGGTCAAAGGAGTGATCATTCAGCTCAATTCTTGCTGAACCTTTTAAAAGAAGAAAACCCTGGCAAACCCAAAACCTATTGGCAAGCAGAAAGCTGAAATAAAGTTGACTCATCCCCTTCTTACAGCTGTATAATTCTCTTCCTGTAATTGCACTCTGGGTGTTTGGGGATTTACTGGAGCGATGGCAAGTTACAGACAGAGCCACGTCCTCACTGCCTCTGCAGGAACAGGCAGGCAGGTATCCTCAGTGATGGCCCAACACATTTTTCTCTGTGTTGCTGCACCTCAGCTAGTTACCTGTAGGGTAGACTTTGGGAATCAGCAGTACCAGCTTGGTCAAAAACTTCAAAATCAAGGTACCTGTGACTTCCCCTAGTGCTACATAGGGTGGAGTGGACTTCTTTGTTGTTTTTTTAACTGAAAATAACATTCCTGAGCTATAGCTTTTAGAAACCTGTCCATCTTGTGATGGACATTTTACACACCAAGTAGTGGCTCTGTACGCTCATCGCCAAAACAGCCTCCTTGACAAATGCATGAACATGATTCAGGTCTCTGCATTTGGTCACTGTGGTGTAAGAAAACATGAAGACCAGGAAGGCACTAGGGAACTTGGTATGGGACAAGTGAATGATGCAACTCGATGCATATCTTGACATGGGACATATGATAGCAGTGTGCCACTCACACTGGATTACACAGGAGGGTATTACCCTGTGAGAGGACAATGCTAAGAGGGCAGTAAGTTCCCAACTAGACCAGGAGATGCAAGATCCAGTATATAACAGCTTCCCAACAATTCTCTTCAAGATGATGGAGCAGGGATCTGAATTCCAAAACTGTTCAGCCCAAGTACCCCTCTGGGCACCCTTATGCTGACCATCCAGTTACCCAAATGACATCCTGAGCCTGCTTCAGAGAGGAAATTTCTCATTCCCCTTCTCTTTCTTCCCTCACCCATTGGTACTGCTCCTTTACATGGCAGACTGTGTGCAGCACAATCAGGGAAACCAAACATTCAGTAGAGCCTCTTAACTAAATTCTCAGCTTCTCTCCTCTAAATTTTTTCCCCCACCTAATTAGCTTTAAAACAGGTATTAACAGCTGCCACTGATGTGGTGCTGATTAACAAAAGGGCCAACTGAATTGTTACCAAGTGCAGATTTCTTTACACTTCTGTATGTAAATACTCATATACGTGAACACATATAATGACAAATATAAGAAATACATGAAATACATAAATTATATAAAATAGATATGTAAAAATATAGAAGAACATTAAAGTAAAAAACCCCCTACATTTAATAAATATGAATTGACAGGCACACAACCTTTTCCTTATATACATGATAAAAACCCTGGGGAGGGGGCAAAAGTCCAATTTGGATTTCCAAGTAGAGGGTTGAGATTCCACTGAAATGGAAATTAAAGCTTTGAACTGATTCTAGTATAGACTAGAGAGAAAACTGTTTGATAAACTAATTTTTCTGTGTGTCTTATCAACACTATTTTGGCAGAATCAAAGTGAAGTGTCTTGAGTTTGACAGCAGGGTGGAACAGTGGGTACATGAGGCTAATGTGTTATCCTCCCCTCTCAGAGCCCTAACTTCAAACCCTTGCTGTGGTCCCAAATTAAGGATGTTTTCTGTGAGATAGAGATAGACTTTCCACGCTCTTTCTGGTCACAAAACTGTCCCTGGATATGCTTAGAAATTCTCCTTGAGAGAATTTTCTCCTTGAGAAAGGCCTCACACTGAAAAAGGATTGAAGCCAGTTAATTTCTTAATTAGACCTACACATGAAGGACACTTGCCAACAGTATTTAACAGCATACATCAGGTGCAATACAACAGTATTGCAACTGCTAGGCAGGATAAGTTGCTGCCTTTCTACACCCAGAAAGCAAGACACAGAGGCCAAGAGGCAGTGACAAAGTCTGAACTAGCTCAGAAAATTTTGTGCTAGCATTTTTGTACTCAGGCAACCACTTTCTTACTTACAGTGAGCTGCAAATTAAATAACTTGAGGGTTTAAACTTGTTTGTTTATAGGACTGAACTCTTTGTATCTCTGCATTACTATTTAACTGCTGTATTTTTGCCAGGTTGGTAGGAAGGCTTGCAAATAATGCTAGAAAAGAGCCTGTTCTTTCCTATCCCAAATCTCAGGTACCCCAGACACCTGGTTGGCTGTGCAGTGTACTCCCATAGAGCTCAGCTAGCTGCAGGACAGCTGCATTGCCTACACGGTAATTAGCCCAACCCTGCTCTGTCCTGGGTAGCTATTTTCTTCTAAGAAAAATCCTAAAGAAGCTCTAAAGACCACAGAGATTGAGAACCTCCCCAGAGATGGGATGTGCATGGTGTGCCGTAGCCCTGTCGGAGGTCTGTCTGACACTGCCCAGCTCAGGGTGCCCAGCATCTGAAGGGACATAAGGTTACCCATACTATTTTGCCTTCTTCTGCTAGCTCCAATAAGTGGTATTTTAAGCAATATCTTAAATGCATCCCTTCCTTACTGGGCCCAGAACAGACACCAGGCCTGCTGCCTTATACTGGTCCATGAGAGATGTCTCTCCTGGGACAGGCTTGTGGCAGCTCTGTGAAGTCCAGGCTTCTTGTTTACTTACTCATACATTTTATCTAGCTTCTCCAGTTCCAGTGATGTCTTAACTCCTTTTATTTTACACACTGTGAGTGGAGTGACTACAAAAGGCCAGGAAATGAACACATCTCTCTCTGCCCTGCTTGCCCCAGTGCAGGGCACTACTTCTAACCTGGAGTTGCCCTTTCTGCAAAGGAAAGAAGCTCACTTCTCCCTTTCCAACCAGTCCTTGATCTTCCACGCACACTGGCTAAATGGAGGTGAGGACTGAGAGCATATATTGATTGGGCCTTACACAGAAAGCACCAGTTCCCTTCCCATGCAAGCTGCTCTACGCTCATCAGAAAGTAACAAGGTTCCATCAAAATTCACTTTATAATCTGCACTCCAGCTCCTGCCTTTGAAGCTTCTGACTCTGTATGCCATTACCAACCCTCAATCCACCCAATTAGTGGACCAGCACGCTTCAAGCAAGAGAAACACATTCTAAACCTTCATTACAGTGATAATAAAATGCTGACATCGTCTAAAACTGTTCTTGCCTACATGGCTCTGCTATCAGCGTTGCTGCCAGAATCATCATCACCATCAGTATTATTACCATCTTTATTAGGCAACAATCTCAATTATCATTAGTGCTAATTTATTACGATCATCATCAGCTCTGTCATCAGTGTCATTCGTCTAATTGTTGCTCATAAACCTTTAACAAAGGAAAACAACTGCTAATCTGCAACATTTAAATCAGCTCAGCTCTGGGACCAGAAGTGGGAAAATAGACGAAACTCTCAGACCTCCAACAGCACTGTCACTATGGACATTTTGGAATAAGTATTGTTCTCCAGAAACTGTCCATACCTTTCTTCCACAGAGGCCAGCAGAGGAACAGCAGGTTTTCACCAGGGAAAGTGGGCAGTGATGATCCACTCATCCCTGTGCAACAGATCATTGTGCAGAGGACAACACGCAGTCCTCCCTGGCTAGGGAGTGACACTGGCTTGGGACAGGCAACAGAGAAGGACAGGAGCATACCTGTGCATTTTTCTCCATCCCCCGCGATTGCACTTTGCTGGAATGATCTTTTCCCCAATTACTTCATTCCACGCCAGCGAACTGCAACAGCTGAAGCTCAGCATAATTCACAGTCAGGCACATTTTGTTATTGCTTGAAAATGGGAAATGCTGGGATACTGCCCAAAGACAGACATCAGTGTGTTGGTGATATTTTACGGTCACTACAGAAACTCTTCCCTGTAGGACAAGTCCATTATAGACCCTTGGATGACCCCTGAACACCTGCAGTATTTGTGCAACAAGCCTCGGAGCCTGAACACTGGAGTTACTAAACCTATTTCACATATGCCACAGATGAGAGAAAACAATCCAGGACACCTCATTTTAAAGCCAGATGCCTTAAACAGAAGTAAACAGGGTCACTTCTGCAGTGCTTGCACAGCCAGGAGCTCTATCAACCATCCTGCTAATGGCAGACTGATCCCATAGACAGCACGGGTCTCCTTGAGCTGCAAGCACGTGTGTGGAAAGCCAGATGTCCTGGTTTGTATCTCTGGCAGAGCACTGGGCCACCAAAGCCAAACACTTCCCTGACCCAATTGCACAGATGTCGGGGGAGCAGCGGTAGCACAGGGCTATGCCTTTTTGTCTTGAGAAGAGCAGCCGCGGGAGGGCACTGACACGTGCGAACCCATGACTACAAATTCCAGTGCAATGAGGCATTTTGCACTTGTTCCCCTTTGGCAACCTGCAGCACAGGGGAGAAAGCAAATGGCAACCTGGAGTGGAGTGGTTTCAGCAAACCAAACACGGTTCCTCACCGCTGACATCTGCGTGACGGTCATCCACTCGGGAGGGATGTGGAAGTGAGCGCCGGCCGAGTCTCCCAACAGCACGACCCCTTGCGAGCCTGCACCTAATTAATGCATTTTATTGGTCAGATTAGGAGACAGAGCAAACTGAAACAGAGGATGGAGAGCAACCCCTACAGAGCAAGAGCAATGGCAGCTGATGAAGTCACAGGGTGACTGGCTACAGCACCCTTCACGTGGCTGAAGTGTTCAGACCCTGCAATGGGTTTTTCTCTCCATCTGCAACAAAAACGACCAGGCATGTGCCAGCAACCCTAGACTAACAACTGGGGACTGGGCATGAGAACCAGGGAGAGGTCTTGCTAACCAGAAAAAATCCTGGTTGTGTTCAATGATGGATGTGTTATTTCAGCAGAGGCTCTGCTGAGCAGCCAACATTTCTTTTTTTTACTACCCATAGAATATGCATTAAAATTATTTAAACATTTAGGGAAATCGGATTACTCAGGAAATTGCTCAAAGCTCCTTATAACAGAACTATGTGGTGGATGTGCTACTCATATGAGTATTTTTGCTGGAACAATCTGGCTGGTTTATAGTTCATGCTATTTAGCATTCGTCGATTGCCTTTCATCTAAAAATATTGAAAAGTCTTGCCAGGCGATGGTTCATCACCAGGATGCTGATTTAAATGTCAGATAAGGTGAGCAGCAACTGTAATCATGGCTGTTTAGTAGGAGTGTTAGTTGTGCATATGTGTATACACAGGCACCCACATCACTGTCAGGTACATCAGCTGGTGCCATCACTTTATCTCTTTGAGGCTTTCTCTGGGAAAGTATCAGCACAAGATTTTGCCATTTTGCCTTTCTCATAGAGTTGTAAAGTCCATTGTCTTTCCCCTACATTGGCAAAGATGGTGAAAATATTAAAATATTTATGAAATGAATACAAAAGACACATGCTTTCTTGTATTGACAGTAAAGATTTACCTTTGCAGAATTTCTCCTCATAGGGAATTCCATCCTTTGGATCCACACCCTGTTGGAGGAGAGAAGGGGCAGAGGATAGTATCTATCTAGTGCCTGAAAAATGGCAATGCAAAACAGAGGCTGAGAATTCAGTTGTTCTGGAATGGTTGCCTGCAGGAAGCCCTGCATCATAATAATGATGCTTTCCATTACATTATTTTAACAAGTATATGTACATTTAAATTAATTATAATTGCTATAATTTAAATAATCATAAGCATCAATAAACAAACTTCACTCATAACTGCTTCCCCTATGTTTCCTTAGTTTTTAATAAATACAGTTTTATTACTTGGAATATCAAAGACAGTAAATAAATAGGAGTAATTCCAATCAGTTAATAAACCAGAATAAATAAAAAAAGAAACATTTGCAGACTAACTTGAAAGGGGGAAAATCAAAAAAAAAGAAGCAGCAATCAGGAAGGAAGTATAAGATGTAACTTAATTTACTTACCCATATGCCATTGCAGTTAGAGTCACTTTCCACATCCCAGTTATCAGGACTGAAACAGAGTTACAAAAGGTTGTACAACGTTACAGAAAATAAAGCAAAAGGAGATCTGGAAGACATCAGATCCTTTCTGTCATTCTTCACTGAGAATATAAAATAATAGGAAATTATTTTCTGCACAGAAGGGTGAGTGCTTATCTATTCACACGCTGGTTAATGCCTAGGCTTTAAAAACAGTCCTGGTGAACAGCTTCTTAACAAACCCACGGTAGAAGGGAACTCTATTTTTGAAAGAGTATTTTGAGCACAGGGTAAATAGCAGGAGCGAGGGACCTTGTTCAAGGCCATGCTGTTACGACCAGCTGTGCTCTTATTTCAGGTGTGCATGGAGGTCCGTGCTCAGGGAGCTCAGAGGTATTCACCTAGAAGGGCACATATTTAGCTCTATGTTTCCACCAATACAACACAAGGACTGGATTCTGGAGCTCAGCAGCCATCCACAAGCATATCTGTTTTGTCCTCCTGCCCTCTTGCTCCCTAAAGTAGGCACCCACCACATGAGCTCAAGTGGCACAAGGCTTGTAAGTCTCAGTGCCTTGGCTTCCCTCCCCACCTTTGGTCTGTCTGACCAATTTTGGCTGCAGATGCTTCAGAGAAAGGCAAGAAACCTGTGAACCACCCCCCATGCTCATGTGTCCCATCCCTGTCCTCGATCATCCCCTCTCATCTCCATCACAGTGAAATCAAGCAATGAGCAGTTACGTGCTCTCAGAGTATGGCCAAACCCAAATACGGACCTCATTCTTCAGGAAGCCACAATTACTAAGAAGCCTTTCAAATAATTAAAAGCATTACCGTCTGCCAGGGTACACAGTGCTGTTTTTGTCATCGCAGTCTCTGCCTCGCCAGTGATAGCCTCTCAACGTCTGAAAGCCAGGAGAAGCACACAGATAGGGTGTTCATTGTTGCTCTTGCACTTTTAATTTAAAATATCTAAAATGAGAATCTAACTCAAAGTGTAGGAATAAAACCCAGTAAATGGGTTGTATTCCAGAGTCCCTTTGCTAAGCTTTAATAAAAGGCACCTTGCACACGTTGGTGCAGAAATAAGACAAGCTGGCAATTTAATTTGGATTTTTTTTTATTACTTTACTTCACCTCTTATTAATTCAGTAAACAGACCACTTGGCAGCAGAGCAATTTGCTTCTGCAGGGAGCACAGCTTTATGTGTGCATCTCCCCAGGTGGTATAAATGAATGATTGTTTTTTCATCCAGAGAAAAAGCACCTTTTATGACAAAAAACTCCTCCATTCACTTCACTTCTACACCTATTTTCACACGAATGAATAAGGCTTTGCAGAAAGTAGGAGGAATCCCATAGACATTCTCATTATCAAGGGATTACTATACCAAAAGAAAGGCTTTGCTTACCGGGAAAGTACTAAATTTATCTCCATCAAAATCTTCAAAAGGCAGTTTATTTCTTATGACACTGTGAAAAACAAAAACAATAAATGCAGTGTTAACATATGGAAGGAAACCTATTCAGAAAGAAAAAACCCATGTAAAGCATACAGAATAGATAATAGCTGGCATGTCGTTTGCAGCTCCTTATTCAGTTTTAGTTCTGTGCTTGTACTTCAGCAAAGTGATTCTGTCCAAAGTAGCAAATTCTGATTTCTTTCTGTATCTACTGACTGAGCTCTGGAGGTGAGGCTGAAGGACTCACGTATGGCTGCAATGTTGAACCTTCAGTCTCTAAAACAAACTAGGACATCAAATCTGTGTTCAAAGTAACTGTCATTCTGGGAAACAAATACTACACTCAGCCTGGCAGAAGTCCTACCTGGGAAAGACCTGCAGAATGAGACCTTGTGCTGATGGAGACTGAGAAACTTCTGTTAAAAACAAACAGAGAATACGCTTTCTCATATTCATCCCTCAAGTCTTTACACTGTCTCTCCCCTGGGGGTGTTCAGTCCAGAAGATTTGCAGTTGGTATAGCAGGCTGCAGCTACACAAACAAACCCTGAAACCCAACAGCTTATTTCATAGCATAAAAGTGGATTTAATATGAAGAAGGATCACACACACTGAATTCACAGGTGGCCTTATGTTTTAACTGAGGAGCAGAATCTCATCTTGCACTTTCTGTATCTAGTCCCACAAACTTCTGGCCATGCTCAAACATATTCAAGAAAAGTATTTCACCTTGATTTGAGCAATGGAGACCTGAGCCCTCAGTGCTCCCCCACAGTGCTTAATCACATTGACCTTTGAAAATTACATCTTTTTTTCTTCATTGTGACTTTTGTTTCCAGCTACCTTACAGGTTTTAGGAGGTGTTAAAATGATGCTGTCAGTTGGGCTACAGGACACAGCTTAGCTCACCACCATTAAGCAGCCTTTCATATTTGGCCCTGCAGGCAGCACTCTTGGAATTATATGCTAATCAGCCTCTCCTTGGAAAGCTTTCCGAGTTTTTCCAACCTTTTGAACTCAAGAGATGTTGTACTTGGCTCAGAGAACAAATAGGTGCAATGAGGGTGGATTCCTCAGACTGCATGAGCATTAGGATAAGAAAAAACAGAAGCAAAATATAGGAAGTTTTGTTAACTGAGGATGATTTTTGAAAGAAACAGATGTACCACGTTCTGTTTCTGGTTATGGGCTGAAAACTTCATACATACTATTTAATCTTCTCACACAGGTTATCCAGAAGAGGAAATGCACATACACTTGAGAACCCCGTGAAGCTCTTCTGGAGGGGAAGAAAATAAAAGATGCATGCATTAGTTCATAGAGGTGGCATGGCTTGGGATATTCAGTATCAGTAAAGTCCAGAGCTAAATCACATATTTTCTGCCCAGAAACATCTGAAAACTCCAAGGACTCCATTAAGGATACTACATGCCAGAGGATTTAGACCTGCCACAGCAGTCAACCTAAGGATTTCGACTGAACAGTTTATAAACCAACTACTCTTGCTTTCAAAGGGTTGTAAAATTAAAGAGGAAAGAAGAAGCTCCTGTGAAACTGTCTCCTCTCATATGCCAAAGTTATTTTTTTCACTCTTTGTAAAAATTACTCCTCTCATGGTCAATAAACATGGTGGTATCTGACAGTGCAAAGGTAATGAAAGCAACACACTGAGGGGCATAAGGCAGGTTCCTGCATGCTCAGGGGAGGGTGGATAAGCTAAAGGTCAGAAACAACCCCAGAGGGGAGAAATAGGAAGATCCAGCATGTGCAGAGAATGATCTTGATTTTTAATGAGATCTTTACCTGGAAATCTCATAAATAGACTTTGTCTTGGTGTCTACATTTAGCCTGTACCTGGGGCTATACTGCAGCAGTTGTTCTACCACTCAATGACCCCTCCCCAGCTGAGAAAGGGAATCAGGGAAAAAAGGGAGAAGCCCCATGGGTTGAAGTAGAAACATTTAATGACATAACAAAACTAATACAATCACCAACATAAAGTGCACAAGGTTCTACTCAGCCTGGTCCTTGAGGTCAGCAGCAGGAGCAGAAGGCCAAGAAGAAGGAACCCCAGGAAGAGGAACTCCACCCTCACTGAGCTCCTTCCTTTTCTAATGAGCATGATTTAGTGGTGTGGGATACACCTGTGAGTCAGTGCCTTGACTGGATCTCCCAGCTGACTCAGGGCTGCTCATGGCTGCCTGCATGGCTGGGCCATGGGGCTGTGCCTGGGGAACCAGGACACTTGGTCAGACCTGCAAGATGTAAAAGACAGCTGCTGCAGGATAAACTCTTCCAGCATTGGTAGACCATAACCATGGGCCAATCCAATTGAGGACCCAGGTAACCAGGAAGCTTCAGAATTTGAAAGAGACCTTGCTAATGAATGCTCAAGTTATGGAAACATTGTGCTGCATCAGCAATCAACCTCAAAACACGTTGCTAATGTGGCTTCGTTCTTAGTTCAGGTGTTCTATAAATACAGAGGGCTAGTCAGTGCACACTCTAATTAACTGTATTCACTAAGGCTCCATTCAGCATGTAAATATGGAGCAGATGAGCACATGGACATACTTGTAACTCTATGTAAAGAAGGTTAATTATTTATATTGCCATAGAGCTCTATTCTTGGACCAACTTCCTTGTGTTGCACACTTTATATACACAGAAAACCAAAATAAGATGGTCCTTGCCCTAATGAGATTACAACCCAAATCTAACCCAAAACAGAAGATAAAGGTTGGATACAGCTCAGGAGAGGACAATGAAAGGCTATTAATCACCATGAGGGGCAGTAACTCCAGCATATAAAGCTCTGAGTGATGAAGAAGAGCATTGAGGTGGCACTGCAGGGCAGTGGGGCAATGGTGCCACAGTGCATAGATCACTGCCCTGCAGCTCCTGGGAAATTAGGGAGGTGTTTGCTTGGACAGGTAACAAGGAGTGATGGAGATGAGGGTCTCCCACTGCCTAGTGCAGGAAGTCAGCCACAGCAATATGTCACAGCCAAGATCCCAATGTGACAAGAGACAAGAAACCAGCAAACCTCCCCTACCAATTAACTCTCTTCAGATCTGCCTGACACACTCAAATGACAAGGCTGGAGTCACACCAGCTTGGAGGGACCCATGAGGTGGAGTGGGTGTGGTTGGAGTGAGAGGACTCCAGAACACAACCACAAAAGAAACGGATAGAAATGGCCAAAAGCAGCAGAGAATGGGGCCTTTCCATGAGCTGAGAGGCTAACCTGGTCCCACTGCTGCAACTCCAGCTGCCCCATGCTCTTCCCCATCCTTCCGTATCTCTGTATTTAATCTCCCTGCCAGCCTGGCTTCCTCGGGGCTATGTCCTGCAGCACGGCAGGGACGCAGACCTCCTCTTTGCTCTCTGTGTGTGCACAGGCACGTATGGCCAGGGAGGCAGAGAGCACGAGTGGTGTGCGAGCAGGATGACAACTTTTCTCAAAGAGCTTTGCAAACCTATGCACGCCTTCCCGGAAAGAAACCCCACCTCCTCCATGTAGGACTAATCTCAGCACCGACTACAAAAGCTCTAGAGGCTTTCCATCAGGCTAAGATTTGCAGTGTCTTCATTTGAGCTGTCGGCTTTTCACTTCAGCCTAAATCACAGCGTGCAAAGCCTTTGAAGTTAAGGCATCCAGAGCTGAAACTGCTCCAGAATGACAAACTACAGGGGTTGCAAGAGGTAAATAAATAAATAAAACCTGCTTGCATTCTGCTCACAGGCTGCCTTTAAAGCCTACCCTTCGCTGTAAGTAGAATAAAATCTTTCCTGCCTTATTCTCAGCTAGTCATTTGAAAATTGTTGCTGACTGGATGTCTGTTAGTTTCAAAGGAAGGCTATCCTGCAGTCCCAGAGACTGCCTGACTTTGGTGGGAACGGTTGACACGATGGTGACCTGGAAGTGGTACAGGCAATGTTGAGTTGGCCTTTGAGTACCAGCTGCAGCAGTGTCCCAGAGCACAGCAGTCCCTGGCTCCTGAGCCTACGTGTCCCCAAAGCATGTGGGGCAGTGAGCTCCTCACACGATGCTTTGGCTCTGCTTGGAGATGTGTGCAGGAGAGCAACGTCTGCTGCCAGGCTGTGAGTTGCAGGCACCATGTAGTCACGACAGGATTGTACGCGTGGTGCTTGCTCTCATTAAATGCTACAGCCGTGACTCTATTTGTCATTCTTTCACCACTGTTGCTCAAAAATACCTCTTAGTATCTTCTCCACGTATAAGAAAATTTAGTGCTAGAGGTGCTCACAGTGATAGATAATGTTAATATTTTATTCATTGCCTGTTAATATTCCCTAATGACAATACCATAATTATTTTATTTGGTTTTACAAAAAAAAGAATAATAATGAGCCCTTAATGCTTGTTGATGTTTAGCTTAAACCAGTCGCTCACAGATGGCTCACTACTTTTAATGAATGGAGACATTTATTAGACTTTTTTTTGGGTTGTAGCCACTTTCACTGCACCTCTCCATCTGGAAGATACACTTTCTTTTTCCCAAATCCACAATGATCCTAAGAAATGTCCAGTAAATACAACCTCTCTGGAAGCCAGACAGACCTCCCATTCTCATTGCCAACAGTCATAATCACATCTCTTTTTCATGCACAGTCACACACAGCTGCCAAGCAAAGATGGGGACCGCTAACTCACAAGAACCTCTTCAGAAGGCTTCCCCCAAACATGCAACGGGGCAAAAGCAATCAAAAGAGCAGATATGGGAAGAATGAGCAGATATAAATTGATGTTTCTGTCCATAAAAGAGGCCAGGTGAATGTTCTTCTCTCCCCACCGGTGTGGATGCAGACATGTCCTACCACAGACAGGGTATTTCTGGATCCTCACCCACACCTTCAGCCAGGCAACCCTCTCCACAGGCTGTGAGAGCACCTCAGCTGCTTTGGCCTTTGCTCCCTGGCACGTGCATGTGCCTGGGCAGGTGAACAGACCACGATTTGGCAGCATTCAGTTTGTGCAGGTGATTTTCTTACCATTTCATCACACTCTGCTGCTTTGGCATATGGGGCTTATGCAGGTGTGGTATACGCTGCACTCTCTCCTGGAGATCTTGCTTTGTGTTTCTTACTACACTGTTTTTCTGGATTCAAAATGAAATTAACCACAGCCCAGTTGAAGGGGAAGTTGTGAGAGACAGTAATGCCTCTAGAAATGTTGTTATTTTTAATTTTCCAGCTTTAAAATAAGTTTCAGCAAGGGTCAATACAGGGAACATGCTAGGAATAACTACATGAGAGGCCCAACCAATCACATGGTACTTGTCTTAATTTGAGCTGACCCTGTATTGTATTATTGGCTGGAGAGACCCAACTATAACCAAGGCCTTGATGCTTCTAGCTGAGGAACAGTCTGCTTGTCCCTCCTGCTGCTACGTAGGCAACTAGGAGCAGGAAGAGCAAGGGAGATATAAGGACATCAGGGCATCAAGCAGCTTTGAGGATATAGAATCATAGAATAGCCTTGGTTGGAAAAGACCTCTAGGATCACCCAGTCCAACCATTAACCCAGCACTGCCAAGTCACCACTACCCCATGTCCCTCAGCACCACATCTACAAGTCTCTTAAATCCCTCCAGGGATGGGGACTCCAGCACTGCAAGAGTAGAGGCAAGCTGGAAGGAGACTCCATTGCACTCAAAGGTTGATGTCAACCATGCCACCCTACCCAGGACAGCCTGAAAGGACATGGCATTCATAGACCTCAGACACCAGACAGGGCTGGCCATGGAAAGGACACAGCCTGAAATGCCAAGGGCAGAAGGACATGTGAGGCAGGAAAGGAGCCCTGTGTCCTGGGAGGCAGTGGCTGAATGCTGATCCCTCTTCATCCTCATGCCTGTGCCTGGGCTCAGGCTAACAGAGAGGATCCTGAGCCTTGACTCAGAACATCTCGCTGCAGGTGTTAACATGAGGACTTGCACCTGGGGAAAGGGGATTAGAAATTTCATGTAGTTTGAGCGGAAATCTCAGGCCATCAGGAGCACAGCACTGAAAAGGAAGGAAAATGAATAAGATCCTGCTGGTTGCTGTTCTGCGGGAGCTGAGACCTGTCTCTCCAGCGCATTGTTTATTTCCCCAGCTTAGCAATTTGGCAATTGCCCAAAGGCTAATTAGGCACCTCAATTTTCACTTTTGTGAGTAGCATCACAGTGAGGATTCAGGAAGAAGCAATATCAATAATTTCTTCACAAACAGCAAAAACATTTGTTCTGCATTAAGTGCCTGAAGACAACTGGAAGCAAACTCTGCAGCTGAGTTGACTCATATAAGTGACCCCAGTAGAATAAAAGCTGCCCTTCCCTTCTCTGCTACCCTTTAGAGATCCTTTATAAATCTGAAAACTGGTGGAGGCAGAGAGATTTCAAATCCCAGTTTTCAAATTTAGAGGCAAAAGCAGTCTCTCAAAAATAAAGGAAAAATATGCAGAATTTACATCCATTGCTGGAGTTTCAGACAACCCCACAGTGCACTCAGTCATTGTGCCCTGAGGCAGTGGCTCAGTTCATGAGGCTCCCTCTTACCCATGGCTACCAGAACAAGGCAGGGATGACAAGGGACAAGGAAAAAGCATGAAACAAGGAGGAACAATAACAAACACTGCAAGAAGTTTGAAGGAAGAAAGGGAGCATCTCTGGATGGAAAAGCACAGGGCAAGCCTGAATGGGAAATTCCTGCTTTTGTAAAAAAATCTCAAGAAAATCTACATCTGCATGTATTTTGAGCATCTCGGCGCGGAGCTGCACTATGCACCTCACAGATTGTACCCTCAGCTGCTGTGAGAGTTTCAGACAGAAATTGATGTCTTGGATGAATATAGGTGGTTATCCTTCCCTACAAGTAGGGGTAAACCCCTCATTTTTCATGAGGTTTTTTTTCTGCTCTCCCCATACTTTCATATTTCTTCTCTGTTATCTCCCTCTCCTTCTTCCCAGTGTCACCTGATAGAGCAGATCCTATACCGGTTAGGAGTGAGTCAGCATTCGATTCAATGATGATCAGGTTCACAATTAGGCAAAATAAATGAGGACTCACTCCTGATAAAATGCAAGTACAGTGTAAAACACCCTAATGCCACCGATTTCTTACCAGATCCTTGGAAGTCTTCATAATTCTTTTTGCTTTCCTTATTGCAGTACTCAGCCCCACCTAGGAGAGCAAGAACAAAACAGATCAGCCTTATGGTATTCTATCAATTTTTCTTCCCCATTTTCTACCTTCTTTTTTTTTTTAATATATCCGTCACCGTACAAAAATGATGTATGAGTCCACGAACTCATCATCAGTTACTTTTCTATTGGACTAACAATCAATTATCCAATCACCCTCTATGAAACTCCAGTTTCAAGAGTTCATTTCTTTTGCTCCAGGGCATCATTTATTTCCTAAGGAAAAGTCCAGATTGGTTAAGAGATTTATATCCTGACTGCACTGCGTGAGCTGCAGAGGACAGACTTCTCCAGTGACTCCTGCTGAAGAACAACTCATCCATTAGATGGTCCAAAGAGGATTATCCGTGTGATGCTGGTCTGAGTTGCTGTGGAAGGGTACAGAGGAAACATTTGGTCCTGCATGGATAAGGGTTATTCTTGGCTGAGGTTCATTTCAGCAAGGGAGAAGCTGGTGCATGGGAAGGTACAAAGCAGGGAATAGAGTTTGGAAGGCAAATCTCCTGCTTAGGATCTAGGAAGGTTAGCTTTGTGTTCTGGAAATACCTGCCCTGGAGAGAGAGTTCTCACAGACAGTGGCCAGGTTGTTTTTCTATTGGCTGCATGCAAATTTGTGCTGAAGAAACATCTTGGGATTCTTCCAAAATAAGGTACTCATAACTAAATAGAAAGGAAGAGTGGCAGAATCATTGCAAGAAGAGACCTTGGAAAGGCCCCTTATCAAAGGAGTACAGGTTGGCCATCATAAGGCCATGGGTAACAACTACTTGCAATGCTCTAATAATTCCCCAAATGCCTTCCCCTTTACACCCATGCTCCTCAAAGGAGGAGAGGACATTTTGTGCAAGGGGCACCACCTGTGAGTGTGAGTGACAGCGAGGGACCAGCGCTGCTGGCAGCAGGAGGATGGATGTGCCATACCTAATGAAGCAGCGCTGTGGTCAAATGTACAGTAACAGCCACTTACCATGGCTAGGAACTTCCAAGTGCTGCTGAGGTCCTGCTCTTGAGCCTTTCTCTAGGCTCTACCATTGCAAAAACCTCAACCAATACATTTTTGCAGCCCACCTGGTCCACAGCCCTTGGTGAATGCTGAGACATGGGGAGTAAGCAGGGACTGTTTCTGAGCCATACTGTTAAGTTTTACCCTGGCTTTAAGAAAAGGGGCCTGTACCACAGCACAGAAGGACCACACTGATTTTCCTGCTACAAGGGCTCTACCCAGTCATCGAGGTGAGGAGGTGCCCCAGATATGCTCATACAGTCCAAAATGTTTAACGACTCTGATGAACAGTGCCTTCTACATTCAGCCACATCTTCCTGTAGGAAAAGAAGATCTTACAATTTCAATTAAAAAAAAAAAAAGAAAGAAAAGAAAAGAAAAGAAAAGAAAAGAAAAGAAAAGAAAAGAAAAGAAAAGAAAAGAAAAGAAAAGAAAAGAAAAGAAAAGAAAAGAAAAGAAAAGAAAAGAAAAGAAAAGAAAAGAAAAGAAAAGAAAAGAAAAGAAAAGAAAAGAAAAGAAAAAGCTAGTCACAGGGGTCTGGGAGGGTGGTTTAAGTTTGTGCTGTGGGTGCCCTGCTCATGAGACAGCCACTTGCTGAGTGCCCCTGAGATGAGCTCAGCTTGCAGATTTGGGTGCAAACTTCAGGCAAAGGCATTTGGTTTTGGCAGGGTAACACCAGTGTGCTCCCTCCTGCTGCTCCATTTTCACTTTTGGACAATATTCTTCCTTCCCAGTGGTGATAATTCCTGTATGGTGCCCTGCTTTTATTAGGCCATTTTTGCAGAGAGTCCTGTCTGAGAGGCAGTACCTATGTGGTGGCCTCTGTCCTTCCCCTCAGCATTCAGCATAAAGGAGGCTGAAAATACTGCCCTTTTGCTGTCTTTCAGAAGGAATAGCTGCTTTTGTTCTGTAAGCTTTGAGGATCATTAAAAAAAAATAATAAAAAAAGCAGATAAAAATAAATTGCTTTTAAAAATGTTCCAAATATAAAGAAAAATCCTGTGTATCACAAAAACGTCAGCACTTTGTTTCTGATCAAAATGGTTAGCGAGGACAAATTGTTCTGTCTGATGGTGACCTGCCATCAGTCCCTCCTACAGCCCAGCCTAAGGACATAACTGCTAGCCTCACAGCAACCCGGTCTGAGGGCTCCGAGGCAAAGCTCAGCACAAGTTTATATTTATCTGGCTGGAGCTACAGGAACTTAACACAGGGGAAAAAACGTGTGCTTTGCCAAGTGGTAGTATTAAAGCATTTGGAGAGAAAGAAAATATCCCTCGAGTGATGGCATCTTACTGAACAGCGGGCATGCCAGCTTGGAATATTAAAGCAGCATATATTTGCATTTAAAGCAACCATTACCAACATTTTTTAACTGGGAATAAAATTTAGCATGTCATTATAATTGATTTAGGTGGTGATCAAAGCAAATTAATTAACTGTGGTATTCAGGGGTCAGAAATTTATAGTGAACAATATGAAGGGATAAGGAAGAATAGGAATAAGCAGCAAGGAACACAGACGTCTAAGTTATTGTTTTTTAATATATGTGTCACATTAAGATATGTTTAATATATGTTTAATTCATTGTGTCTATAGCATTATAAAAACCTGGATATGTCACAAATAGATGGGAGATGTTAGGAAGGAGCCAAGGCACTGTTTCCTGTTTTCTTCCCCCTGGGCAACTGCTGTCCCCCAAAACAAACATGCATCTTGCATTTGCCACAGTTATGTTGTAATTTACCAGCTGCTGTCACTTCTGCTATAAAATAACTCGAGACTCAGATGAAGAAAAAGGCTTAAAATTGAGTACAATGTATGAAAAATTTCCAAAGAGGTAAGACTCATCCA
Source organism: Podargus strigoides (assembly GCA_028020825.1). NCBI lineage: Eukaryota > Metazoa > Chordata > Aves > Caprimulgiformes > Podargidae > Podargus > Podargus strigoides. The sequence continues at coordinate 7,626,722 of CM051623.1, read as the reverse complement.
TCCCTTTCTGCTGGGCAGGAGAGGAGGAACCTTTACTGCTCTCAGCAGCAGTGCGTGAGAAGCACAGACTTCAGACAGCTACAGCAATATTGCACACAGAAAGCAGAAATCAAGGGAGGAAAGGCTGGATTGCCCCCATACATGGAGAATGTTCTCTCTGAAATGCTTAGGATGAGATCTCCTCCCACTGCTGAAGTTACTTCAGTCAAGGCTCCAGGGTGGGCTGTGGAGGACTGGCAGCCAAAACACCCATCTGGGAGAAAACACCCTTGGTTGCATGGATCACCTGTAAACCCTGGTTGACACCAGCATGTCAACTGCCACCAAAAACCACACAGCCCATACAACCTCTCTTGCCACAACATGGCTAGCAAGTAGCCTCCTCTCTTTCCCGTGGCATGAAAATACCACCTAGGAAGGGGCTCCAGCAGCTGATAGACCGACCCCCAGCCACTGCCCTGAGGGTACGCAGAGGTCCTGGGGAGCCTGAATGCACGAAGCCCTGCTGCCTGGCAGTACATAAGATAACCATGCCACAGATGGGGCTGGGGTCAGGGGGCTCACTGGCATTTCATTCACTGCCTTCTTCCAATGCTCTCCACAGAGCCCGTGTGTTCCCAGTAATGAGTTTTTTGCAAACAGATCTATTTCTCATCATAAACAAATGCATGAACCAACTTTAATTGTCTCTCATTTATCACCCTGGTTAGCCAGCTCTTTCCCAGGAGAGTGGATATTTACAAAACACTCCACCAGTTTCCTTTCTAACTCATTTTCATCATCCTTTTACCAGGAGTACACAAACCAAGGTACCAAAATGCTGCAGAGCTTGTTAAACAGCACTGGCAAAGCTGGGATTTGTTCTACAGCTCCCACCGTTCATCCTGCAGAGGCTGCAGGGGAATCTTTACAATTGCACGGGATGGCCAAACCAGACATGTGCTCTGGATGCAAAACAGGGACCTTCCCTGCAAGCCCAGGGCCAGAACATGCAATGCCTGTCTCGGTCCTTTCTCCTCCCAGGGCAATTACTCTGACTTCTGCTCATTTTATGCCACTCATTTCATTTGGACTAAGACTCTGTGTGTACAGGATGAAACATTTTGCTTTACTTTTTCAAGCTTGCCTCTTCAAGGCACAGTCAGCATCCATGAGCAATGCTTCCTGGTCCTCACACTTTGGTCTGCCAGCCTCCTACCCCAAATGCTGCTGTGCCCATGGATTGCCCAAGAATTGTTTTCAGGAGTCCTGCCTGGGGCAGCTTCTGCATCGGTACAACACAGCTGCTTGCAGCACCCTGCAAACCCCACACCACACTCTTTTATTTGAGTTTATTTGGTGGTAGGTTGGGGTTGTGTGCTTTGTTTTTTTTGGGTGGTTAGGTATTTTCATTGGTGGGGTTTTTTTTTGCATTTACTTTTCTGCCAATGAAGAGGAGAGGGGAAATTGTGAGAAACAAGTGAAAGATGAAGAACTAGCACTCAAACTGTGCCTTCTGCTGTCACTCATCTATAAGTTATTTCTTCAGGGCTTAGTTCTGACTGCAGCAGAAACAACTCACATTTCAGTGGATTTTTACCTATTTCCAAAAAGAAAGGCTAAAGGGAGGGCTTCTTGCTCCCCAGGACCTAGCCTGCCTCTCAGATGCTTGCTTTATCCTCAAAAGAAGGAAACAGGTCCCAGCCACAAGGTCTACCTTTGGCTGGCAGCCTGCCCTTACCAGGACTGCAGCAGCACTCCTGCCCCGGGGTTTGGTTCTGCCTCACCTACTGGGAAGCAGTTCACATTTTCACTGAAAGAGAGAGAAATGAGAGAAAATGGCAGGATTATTTTTATTTTATGGAACCCCAAAGGGTTGTTTTTTTCCAGCCAGAACTGGTTGGCTCCTACTCTGTTAAAGAGCAGGCTGGCCGCAGTAATGTCCATGAGGGATGTGGCTTTTGATTTTTACAAAGTCAGTGAAAGACCTGATAGAGGGGACATGAATGAACATGAGTGCTTGTGGCAATGAAGCTTATTTTGGTAAGATGAAATAACATTAGCATAAATACGTATATTTTTGCTGATGTAAGATGACTCCCAGCAAAATCCTACTACTGGAAATTAAGCTAAAGTCTGCAGTCACAAGGTCTCTAATAACTTAGAGCAGAAAAGTGATGGGGAGCAGAAGAGGCACTCTGAAATGCAGAAAGAAGAGTACAAGCTTCTCCCAACACAGAGTGTTTAAGGTGGTCAGCAGCAGGACTCCAGTGCTGAAGCTGAGCCATTATTCTGGCCCCAACAAAATCAATTAAAGTATTGCCATTTAACTGAACTGGCCAGCTGTCTTAAAACAATCTAGAGACAAGCTGAGAATGATCTCCTGCAAATCTGCTCGCTCTCAGGGACAGAAGGGGAGCTTGGTAGTGCCTAAGGCCCCTCACCCTATTTCAGCCTTTTGCCTCGCTAGAGGAACATCCCTGTATCACAGGACCTGGTGCAGAAAGTCCTCTACTTTGTGAGCTGCTAAATATTTTTCACTAAAAATTATCCATTCATCCTAAACCAGCTTGCTTGGATACCTGTACCCGCTGTCAGTGTTTTGAAGCCGTGCTGCAACCAATGTTAGAGTACCTGCTGTTGATGTAGCATAAACCACAAGGTATATTACAGCAGCTTTAGATACTGCCCAGTTTTCAGCAACCTGTGGTAAGCCCACACTTCTGATGTGCCGAATTATTTTGCCTCCTGACTTGATGGAGTCCCCAGTGTTGCTTCCCTCATACTAAGGCTAGAGGAGAACCTCTCGTTGGGCAAGAAACATGCAGAGGGAGAGCCTGCACATGCACATCTACCTGCACTTCCAGCCCTGGCCCAGGCTCTGCTCTACAGGTCACTGGTAGCAATTAGGGGCTCACAGGACCTCTTTATGAGTGACATCTGCTTGCACAGCGTGCTGGTGCTCCAGGAGCTGTGAGTGCCCCTTCCACTCTTCCCCACCAACACCAGTGAGGCAGCCCACCTTGCCCAAGCCCCCGAAGAGCCCCCACAACAGCGCCACCCTTGCCCAAGCTAGATACCCTCCTCCTCCATCTCTGTGCTGACAGCATTGTGCTCTCTGCAAATGGAGCAATATTTTTTAATTCATAATTAGAAACAAGTCTCGTAGAATAATCACAGAGTCCTAATGGCTCCAGGCAGGTTGGCAAAAAATTAATTTGGGCTAATTTGTCAGAGACCAGGGAAGTATGTAATGTAAAGCACGCACCATTTACTCAGCTCGCAGTGCCTCCATTATGTAGTTAGTTTGCAAGGCCTCTGAAGGAGGGGCTCTTCCTTCCTTCAGACACAGTATCTCACTAGAGCAACATCACAGAAAAAGAATAAAACAAACCACTGACTGAAAAAGCAGCTACACATTGGTATTTGCCACCTTAAAGGCAATTAAAACCTGAAGATTATACTGCTTTATTAGGACAAGTAACTCTGTATTTATATTACTCCCTTTGCCAGTACAAATATGATACTAATTCTGGGAAAACGGGCATCCGAAAGTCTAAACAAATAAACAAAGTACCTGAAAATCAATAGAGTTGAACAAAACAGTCATTAGTATTAAAGTCTTGTTCAAACACTTGGCAGGGGACTGAGCCAACATTTGCAGGCTCATACAACTGAAGTGATCAATCAAATTACAAACCAAAGAAGCAAATGTGAGGTAAACTGCATTTTATGCATCTGTGTCTCTGACTGTATATTAATTTTTTATGCCCGTAATTCATCTTTACTCAGTCTGACTTGTCACAGAGTTACTGTGGGCAATTTATCAACCACCTGAGCATGAACTCTAAGCACTGCTCTTCTCCTCCCATCTCCTTCAGCCTCCTCACGCTGTCTCAGGGCACCAGGCGAGCTAAAAAGGAGGACAGAGTTGGGGTAGAAAAATAATTTCGTTGTATTCCTGGTAAGAAATAAATACACTTTGATAGAAAGGGATTTAACTACCACTTGGAAGGGAGAGGGTTTGCTTGAGCCACTCACTCAGAGGCACAGTCTGCAGGCTACGCAAATGAGAGTCCAAATTTTGTTTAAAAAAAAACAAACCCAAAACCCCAAACCAATAAAAGCTCCATCTTCAGCTGTTTCTCTTGCAGAAAGTGCAGTTGCTGGAGCTGTCACTGGAGGTGGAAGGAGTCAACAGCTTGGTCCCACACCTGCTCTGAGCGATGGAAAGAGCTAACCAAAGATTTCACAGCAACCCCCACTGGCAGAAGTCAGGGTGCAGAGTGGTTTCTACTCCTCTTTATTCCCCCACACAAACAAGTAATTCCAAATGAAAATCTAACCCTTGGGCTGGCAGCAGAGTGCACGTGCAGCCACCATTGCTGCAGCTCCTGCTGCCCTGCAGAAAGTGCTGGAGACTCATGAATGTTTGTGGGGTGAGTAAAGACCCGGCAATTATTAATGGAGAGCTGTCAATATGGTAGCTCTGATGTACCTTGGGGAAGAGTGGAAGGACCCATGAACTGATTTACCAGTTCAAACATAGAATTTCTGAAGGAACCCATTTGATAAAGTTTGGGCAGCATCCTGGTTGAGCCCAGTTAGTGTGGGCCCTCTCTGTTGCCTTCACCCCTGTGTGGTTGCACACCCATATATCTCTATGTTGCCACTGCAAGGAGCATAGTAGTTATACAGGACTCACACCTGCTCTAAAACTGCCATTCTTGGGAAGCAAGTGTTTCTCTAGGTCTTAATACTGGCAGAACTAAATCCATCTTGGAGATGAACTACAGCTCACCGAAGCCCATCAAAAGGCTCTGACTGATTTCAGTGGCTCTTGATGAAGCCCTGTGTGAAACATCTTACACAAACCTTTAGAAATCAAACATGTCTTTATCCATCCAGATGCATATATGTGTCTGAGTGAGTAGCAAAGGATGTCTAGGACATGCAATCGAGTTACCGTGGCGTAGCAAGTAAGCATATATCACAAAAGCAGTGGTAACTAAATATGCTTCCAGCCTATGGCAAAAGACCGTGCACATTAGCTTAAACCTCCTGCACTGCAGAGTAACCCAAGTCAAACAGCCCAGCATTTGCGGCGGGAAGCTACCGCCTACACAGGCTGCCGCGGTAGATTAGGCAACATGGGGACAACTTGTCATGCCACAGTAACATAGTAGTATAGATGAACCTTAGCTGGGTATCTGGTCTGGGGTTATCGTACTGCTTAGCAACAAGGCCAGGAGAAAGTGAGATTTTATTTTCCCTACTCCTCTTCTCTGTCCAAGACTGGTACAAGAGAACTTGGCCCTGTAATTCCCACTCTCCAACAGCCATCTTGTTGATGCACCACACAGCTAAAGTGTGTTCTGTACCTTTCATTCAAACAGACATTTTCTAAAAGTACCCATGGTTAAAGTTTATTTCCCAGACAATGTCTCCATACTGCCCAGTTCCAGCTCAAAAGACCTTCCACAATCTGTAGCTTTGAAAAAAGCAGAAATCCAGCTTACCTTTGGAGGAGGGTAGAGATGACAAAGTGGTTGTCCTGGATCCTGTTTGCACAGCTTCAAGGAATGGCAGACCACATCAGCATTCATTTCCCTGTCTATGCTGAAGGAAATGGTGGGAAAACAAAGACTATTATGTTCTTCTGGGTGCTTGAAAGTAGAAGCTATTTCCATGGGAAGCTAAATCTCCCCAATGTCAAACAATAACCTCAGCTCACTTCACCGTGGCCTGTAATCACTGCTCAGTACAGGGTTGGGTCCTAATGATTTTCTGCCATGGCATCCCATTCAGCATTTAAAATTGGATCCCAGGACGATGAAAAAGCACCATGCTTCATAAGCAGCACCCAAATCAAATATATTATGACTGTTCTGTTTTTTAATCAATCATAAGTCCAACAAAGATTTAAAGGTTAAAGTTAATGCATATGCAATTTGGCACATATGAATGTTCAATCATTAACTCAAGAAAATAACCAGAAATCCTTCAAAGATCCTTAACCTTTAATCACCAAGAACTAGCACTAGGATTGTTTCTTTCTTTTTGGGATACACCTCCAGGCTAATCAGGAATTAAATTAAAATGTTTGATTATAGCACTTCTTAGTCCTGTAAGCACATTGCAGTCCCTTGGATAGTTTTAAAAATAAAAATAAAAACCCTAGGGAGGAAGAAGGTCTAGCAAAAGCTCTGTTAATTAAACTAAGAACTTTCAAAGAGCAATAAAATGACCTACATTTTATTTTTTTAATCACATTACTTAGTAGGCTTCCCCAAGAGTGTGTATGGAGGTGGGGGCTGAGAGCATGTCGGGACTGACAGAAAAGCTTGATTAAAGGTAGAAGGGAAAGCAAGAGCCAAGTGTTACAGTAGTGTGACTCTGTAGAACCTGTCTCACATACACACAGGTTATTCAAATTCCTCCCTCAGCCAAATGAGCTGAATTTCAAAAGGTTAATTACATCAGGTGGGCCTGATCTGAGATTCAAAAGGAGTATGAAAATGGGTACCAGTGGCAGCCTGTGTTTATTCACTCAGTGACAGCTATGCCAAATGCCAAACCAGAATCACTCTCAATCATCTCTGCTTTAATCTTAAAGTGGTTTTAAGAATGAAACGCCTGCACTTCAATCCGACAGCACATCTGTACATGTCAGGAACAAACTAAGCAAAGACCTGAGAGGACACAGCAATACTTACAGATCAGCTATGTGTGGTCCGTACAGTTCAGCAAGCACAAAGCAGAAACCTTTCAGTTTTTCTAGAAAACACAATGTTTTTTAAGTAATTGAACACAGTGAAACTGGTTTTATAACAGTTGAAATACAGCAGGTGTTGTTTCATTAAGATGAATGCTGATTTACCTTAGGGGAAGGCGTGTGCATCTACACCCTCACTATAACACCAGAGAATGGGAAAACCTGAATTTCTAACCTTGCCTAAAGCCTGTCTCTGGCTCTTAGGCAAGCCACATGACAAAATCTAAACTGGATAACCAGCATTTGTTAAACGTTCTGAGTATGGCATCATGGCAAAGTCGAAAGAAATCATACACGCCACAGCATCTTCTAAGCAGTTTAAACAAACAGCTCAGTAGGTTTGCAAGAAGAGAGAAAACAAATACATAAATCAAAGTGCAGAAAGTGATGTAGGGCTTGATGCTACTGCTAGAGCTGCCTCGGAGCTTCTGGGGATTTGTGCGAGTTAAGAGAATATGTTTTGTGTAGAGCAGGAGTTGCGCAGGAGTAATTGGATTCAAACAAATATTTGACACTTTTAGCTTGGCTTCCTTTCACAGTCTGCAGCCGTGTGCCTTTTCGGGATGCCAGCTTGGGTGGCTTTCTTTAATCCGGGTGGAATGTGCCCTCCAAGCCCTCCAGAAGACAGCTCATCAGAGATTTCTTTAAGGTGTTGTAGTAAAAAAAAGTTGTTCCCACACGCTAGCAAAGACACTTGCAGGAGAGACGGGGTTCCAATACAGGTAGGGGTGTGTGATGGCAGCACTGGTCTGGTGGTTCCCAGGAAGGAAAACGGACTGTTTTCTTGGCCTGAACAGAGGAGAGCTGTTTAACCATGCACGTACCCTGCAAAGGAGGTGTCAGCCCTTGTTTCGACAGGGATGGTGGTGTGGAAAGTCACGAAGAGGCAGGTTCATACAAGTGCAGTGACAACAAACTTGCAGCTTCTGACATTCCTAGGAGATGTCGTTTTCTTTTGCACCTCCATTACCCAGACAGATAACTATCTGTACTTGGGGCAGTAAACATAGAGTGTCCTCATCCTTCCCAAAGACAGCTCCTAGAAACCCCCAGAGCAGTCACCTCCCTCCAACTTTGGGCTGAATATTTTAACCAGCATCAGGCTGGACATGCCCGTGGCCAGGGATCTGCTGCATACAAAGCGGGCAGTCTTGCTCCAGGGAGGCTGCAAAACCTCACAGCACTGACTCCACCAGTGGGCACGGGTGTGCTCTCACGCCCGTGAGAGACGGGGAAGGCGGCTGCTCTCCTGCCAGGACTGCAGACACCGCGGCTGGCAGCCTGAGAAAGGAGGACTGGCACCAGAAAGGCATAGCAGGGAATGAAAAGAAAATTTCCCCAACACCCTCCTACTCATACGGTGTTGCAGGCAGATTCTATAACAGCGATAGCTGATTTTTCTTATCCCGTGCCAGGTATTCTATTTCAATCAAGTTATTAGCTTCATTTCTTTGCCTCCTTTCCCACATAACTCCTGTCTATTGGCTCTTTAGAAGCAATCTGCAAGTTAAAAATTGGTCTCCTGGCTAGAATTAGATTTTATTCTCGTTCACCTAAAAGGAAAGACATTGCAGACATAAATAACCCCGCGTTTGGTATCATCACTGATTAAAACATCCTCTGATAAGCCTTGCCAGTGGGGCACTTGGCTCCCCATAGCAGCCAGCAGGAGAAGGTGGCTGGCTTCCCCAGCACCTCCCTGGTGCATCGCAGTCGATGGACTCATAGGTTTCCCAAACCAGCTGGTTTCCATAATGTTTCTGGCCATGGAAGAGCCAGCTGGCTGCTGTAACCCATACTGGTGGCTGCGAGGAGGGGAGGGCTTGGCTGGCCATCGGTGCTGGGGAGCTCATGTTGGGGGTCTGCTGGTCACACTGAATTTGAGGTGCTGATTTCCTTATACATATAGGAAGCTTGACATGTAATTACCCTAAGAGGAAGAACTATGGGTGGCAAAAAGAACACGAATGAGATAAAATTATTGTTGGGCACACAGAGTTCTCTTGGAAGACACAGATGTCATTCAGGCTTTGGCTTCCAGCAAAACAGACCTGAGCCATGGGCAGTGTTTACAGGACTTGCCCTCTGATCCAGCCTGCATTCATGCCTTCACAAACCTCCAGCCCTGCTAACACACACAAGGAGGGGATATCGCAGAGAGAAAACTCTGTTAGGAAGAAACTGCATAAGTCAGAAAGGAGGGGAAGAGAGAGACAGAGAGCAGATGATGAATAACCCTCAGTGCTCAGAGGCAAGAAAAAAAGCTTAAACCAAGCTAAATGTTGGAAAATTTAGAGAAAATTTCACATATACTTCCTTTTGCCCTGCTTTAGGTAAAAGAGATCCCCTAAACTGCCTTATTCTTCTATGATAAAAATCCTGAGGGTTTTCCTCTACAGCTTCATAGTCCTAGAAACACAAATTCTGGCGGAATTCCAGAGGACAAATATTTGCAAGAAAGATGGTATTAATCATGTTGCCATTTCCACTTGAGCTCTAAGGTGTTTACACAGCAGTGGCCGACACAGAAGCAGAGCATGACTCTGAGGCAATGCCGGAGGCAGGCGGTCTCAAAGCACATTTTGGGTATCAGACACCTCTGCTTCATCAGACAGTATCCAGGTAAACATATGTTCTTGCTAACAGCATCTCTTACATTGTCAATACTGCCCATTTCCCCCCAGACCTGGCATTTCTGTCTGCTCAAGAGCCTCCTTCGCTCACGGTGTTACTGTTCTTATTTTCGTAGGTTTATTGGCCATGTCGCTTCAATCACGCACATTGCAAATATGTCCATATAAATTAGGATGTGATTGGCTTTTCTACACAGCCTATGGGACTGAGTGGTATTGGTGGGTACTGAATTTTTCTCTTTTTCTCTAAACATTTTTGTTCTTGAACACTGTATAACTTCGTTGAAGGCTTGATCCAACCCCAACTTGATTGTAATTGAAATTATAGGAGGCCCTTTTAAAAAAAAACCCCATGAGTTCTTATTCCCTTTTTGGCCATAGGGAAAGCTCCACTGCCATTAATTTGTTGCTGTCATTCTTGTAATCAATTGTAGGCATGTGTGTAATAATTAATTTGCTCCTTCAAGTGTAATGGTGTGGCCTGCTTCAGTGGGTTTGCTCCTCATGAGCAGCCAAAGCTTTTCTGTTGTTTCAAGCAGCAAGAGGAGCCTATTGGCTCCCACTGGGCTGCAGCATTCACCTCCCAGGAGAGGATAAATCAGGTTACATTGTAGCTCCTGCACAATCCATAGGATTTTTCACTCCTTTCAAGTTCAGGGTCAGTTTTTTTCTATCGGGTGTATCCATGCATCTCATAGAAGGTAACTGGATTATACAGATTTAACTAAAGGGATAATAGGATTTTATGTGTGCAAAGAATGGCAGCTGAAAAGAAATATCTTGATATGTCAGCAGAACAAGGTCCACTGAGTGAATGATGAACATAGAGCTACCATGTCATATTTTAAAGAAGAAAATTGTGTTTTAATAGCAGGATCAGTGCTTCTAATTGCAACTTCATGGTTATGTGCCTGTAATTTAAAGCACTGAGGATATGACTTATGGAATAGAAATCAGATAAGCGTCATTCTATCAATGAATGAATCCCAGCAATTACCTCCCTGCCCTGTCTTGCATCAGGAAATCCTCTCTTGGAAAGGAGGGAATTAATATTCTACACGCATCTTCTATGAAACTAGGGTCTACAAAGCAAGATGGTTTCTCAGAGATACAATTCGTGAAGTCCTATATAAATGACTTTTTAATGAAGAATCTTAAGCCAGTTTTTTACATTCATAACACTAAAAAGATATTATGAATGTGAGAACTAGTTACTTAAATAGCTGTAGGATTGGTCTGTGAGGCACAAAACTATTCTGGCATTCAAACTGTTCTCTATCTGGGGATGTGCATTGGGACAGCTAAGCTCCTTTGGGTAGATAAAAATAAGGGGCAGAAAAAGGGGAGTCTACATATATTCATATGGAATAGCGATCGCTTTGAAATTTGTATCATCAGTTACATTTCAATAGCTTTTCTGTGCAGACAAAATGCTCACATCTTACACCTGTTAACCTCAGCTCACTTCTGAGGTTTTACAATAGCGGCTTCCTACACTTGCGGAAAACATTTTCATCTTCACAGTTGCTATAAAGACCCATATCAACAAGAAAGAGAAGCGGTAGGGCACACAGTGAATCTATTCTTCAGCTGCTAACAAAGAGAGAAAGTGGGGAAAGGGTCTGCATGCGTTGGTGCTCACATGCATGCCAGCTTAATACAACCCCATTCACTCTAACTTCGGGACAAAATCCCAGCTCTGAAGCCAAGTGACTTCTCTGCAGATAGCACCTTGCTATCTTGCAGCTACATTCATTTGAAATGCTGCACGAGAAGTGGATAAAGCTTTTTCAGACTCCACGTGTGAATTTTTAATTAACAGAGAATTACAGCAGTACCGACAGAACATATGGCATATTATTTGGTACTTACCAGGTATGTAGTTGCACAGTCTCTCCACAGCTGCCTGTACTGTACTGTTGTGCCACTGTGCAAGCTGTTCAATTACAGAGACCACAAGCACGCATCCTTCAAACAAACAAACAAAAAGAGCCAATATGGTTACCTATAAAGTGTGATGAAGCACCCTGTGCCATGGAAGAATTTCAGGTATCGTTGGGCATTTCATTTCTTGAGCTGCTCTATGGCAGATGAGTTTTCAAGGGGAAAAAGTACCTGTGAGTTTATTCAAAACCTGTAAGTTATCATGGAGAGGATTCTGGTGCCAGAGGAGCACACAGAACAGCCTGTTTTTTACAGCACTGGATGTTGCTCCTGAAAAAACGATTTTCTGTCCTTTCAAGGATGAAAATGAAGGAGCCAGGGGGACACCCACTGTTACAACTGCCTGCTTGGCCACCTGCTCTCTTATTATTTCTCACAAGAAAAAAAGGCACAGGTCTGCACCCGATGGGACCTCTATATGTCTCCACACAAGCCACAGAGAGAGTTACCAAAACTGAAAAACAAATGGGTGTGACTGCCTGCAGAAGAGATGTCACAAAGCAGACGTATGTGCTGACCACCACAAAGCATCCACAGCATCACTTCACACTTGCCTCTGAAGCCCAGCAGTTCTTTGCACACACAGGGCTGCTGGGCCCTGCTACGCATTTGCTAAAGCCAAAATGTCTTCAGAGATCGTTCTGCTGTCCCTCTGTGGTTGGAAAGAAACCACTTCCTATGGCCTACAAAACTGGCTATTTCTCATTGCTAATCTGGGTGCAAGCAGGGCTGAAGCCTAGTTGCTCCTTGGACTAGCTGTGGCTGAGACCCCAGAGCTTGCACACCAGAGTAGCATTTCTTGAGATGTACAGCACCTTTCCTGATATTTTTGGGATGAAGTAGTTTCACTGTGATCCCCACATAGCAACCATTCAAAATCCACATGATGACCATAAGTGGTTCATTTCAAGATGATTTTAAATTGCTGTAGGCCAGCATTGTGCTCTTTCTTTCTTCAGTGACTTCATCATTTTATAAAAAAAAAGCCACATTTGGTGATGCAAAGTCTGACCAAAACAGTCAGACTTGGCAGCCAGAGTGAGGTCCCAGCCTGGACTCAGAGCCTGTGTAACAGAGGTAGGTGTCCCAGGAGACAAGGAGCCAGGACATCATTTTCTAGCAGCCTGAACAAAGATTTCTCTTTGAAATCCCTGCAGCTGAACCCTGTTTCCTCTCTACTGCAAGAAATCTCAGGTCTCTGACACAGTCTGGTAATGGAGGTGAGCTGCAGCATTTGGATGCGGGTGCAGCGCAGATCCACCTTTTTCCAAAGCTCAGGAGCATTAATGTTCAGGGTTTCCAGACCGACACAAATCTTCAAAGTGAGCCTTAAATTCCTTCCAAGTACCTCTGCCTATGTGCTATTAAATCAAACTGCAGTTTTCCAACGTAAATAACTTAGATGCTCCTATGGATCAAGTGGCGAGTCAAAGAGGAGGTAATACAATTGGAACTTGCTGTAAGACCAATAACTTTGTGTCTTCTATTACTTCTTCTACCCCAAATACAGTAATTCAGTGGAAATTACAGTGAACTTGCCAGCTCTTTTGCAGGGATAAAAGCTCACTTCTCCATACTTATTAAATAAAACGCTCACCCAAAGTCCTCTGCAGAATGATTTATAAAACATGCTAAGAGCCATTACCTTCAGTCAGCCTAAAAGAATAGGAGAATAAATGGAGGAGACAGATATAACCAAGCAAAAACCCTGAAGCAAGCCTTCTTCCCTCTCCCTCCCCATCCCCAAAATAGCTACACACTAGCCCAAGGAATTAACAGTTCATTAAAACACAGTAGCTCATAAAGAAAAAGAAAAGTGCAATAACAGACAAAAACTAAAACCAAAGGAAACATCCAAGCTGGAGGGTAAAGCATGCTCAGGACCTGGGCTGGAAAAGCAGCCAAGGGATGTCTGGTCCCTGTTTAACCACTAACAGGTGCCTTAGCTCAGCCTTATCCTATGCCATGCCCCAGGCAATGCTTGTGCTTGTGCTACAGACCAGTCCTCAAAGCACTTTTGGACAAGGACACCCAGTCAAGGGATAAGGAGTTGAGGGGTGCAAGAGACTTCAGCTGTTTGGGTGCAAGCCATGTCCTGCACTGGCCTCAGAGACAGAAAACAGACCTTGTTTTAGACCTGGCTTATTTGGCTTTTAGACCAATAAGACCCTGGCTTATTTGTAAGGGTAGTGTAGGCATAGTCTCGCTGGACTGACTCTATTGCTTAGTGCTGAGATGGTGGTACACATCCTTGAAACATGCTGGAAACACTTCTAAAAGGCAATGCATAACTTGGTTCTTACAAGGCCATATTATTAACACACACGAGCAACCTACAGAAAATGAAACCTACCCATCCCCTGCTTTCTGTGCCTGTTTTATTCATGAGGATGGAGGCTCAGAAAAATTAAATGAACTAAATGATGTCTTAACCACAAAAACCACATATTCTTTCTTTCTTTTCTTACCAAGGTCAGGCCTTCATCTAACAATCTTGCTGTCTAGAAGTCAGAAAGACAAAAAAGATTCCAAGCAGGAAGAAGACAGGAAGGAGAAAGTCATTTGATATTTTCTAAAGGAGGCAGCTTTTGTTGTTTTACCTCTCATTCTTTTGCATCATGAGATTGAGGATGCTATGAATGAGGATATGCCAGCATAGCAGACATGGGTCCAGGAATCTGTGAGGGGTGAAGATAACGAGGAGGAAATTTGGGAGACATTGAAGTTAGCAATATTAGCAGAGGAAAACGCTTTAGTGGATGGAGGAGCTGAGAGAGCAGGTAGTCTGCTGAAAAAAGAGCCTCCTAAAAACTGGCCTGATGAAAACATCCATGCAATGAGTCGACCCTCTCACTTGGACTGGGAGAAACCAGCTCATGATGCAGCCTCACATCTTCCACAGCCTCTGGCTGCAGCCCTCAGCCCTGCTGCACCTCAGAGCACTGCTTTTACCCTGAATTAGTTATTCACCCTAAGAGCAGGCTCAGCACCCTGCCTAATGATTTGTCTTGGAGCAGGGGTGCAAAGAGGCTCCTGCTCCTCTCTCTCTGACTCAGACATTGCCACCATGACTCTCATTTTCATTATTGCAGTGAGGTCTTCACGCCTGCAGTTGAGTCTGTGCAGAGAAAGAGGCTTACAGACAAACAGTCTGAGTGCTTGAAATCCCAAAAGTTGGGCTATGGATAAAAATAGCCTGGTGTTTCTATTTCTTCCATTATACAAGAAGAGTCTCCACTGAAGATCTGAGTTTCTCTCTCATGTTTGCCAAAGTACCACAGAGGCGGGGAGAAATGAGCTATTTTGGGTTCAGCTCTGACAAATAGAAACAGAATTCTTAATCACAAAAACAATCATCCAGGTAACCCTATTCATGGAGCGGTCTCCTGGCAATTACATGGAAATTTGTTACGTTGATTAAGTCAGTTAAGACACTTTTGTGCCTATCAAACCAGGCCGAAACGGAGGTTTGCTTCCCATGAGAATTAACAGAGCCATCGCTGAGTTTGTGCAGTACTTAATGCAGCACCTTGGGCTACTGGATGCAATATGAATACAAATAACAATAATAACAGCCTGACTACTTGGGAAAAACCCACAGAGCTGAACTTCAAAGTGTTTGCTCTCATAAACTAGTCTTTACTATCACAGAGAGGATGCTTCTGATCATGCTATTAGACCCTCAGGCTGCCATGGGCCATGCCCCAGGGGACACCTGCTTCTGTTCATTCTCTGCTGGCCTCAAAGCCCTTCGCTTAGACTGATGTCATCAGGAGGAGCTTTTGGGCTGGAGATTGTAAATTACTCAGGAAAAGGGTTGAACCCAGGGAGGAGGAATGTCTAAGGGGACTCATTGTAGTCCAGGGAGTCTAACCCATCCAGGTTCCTCATTTTTTTTGGATAAAGGTGTGTTTCCCCCCAGTAAGCAATTCAGATTTGTCCTCCAGGAGAACCTGTCTCCTGTCTTGGGCTATGGGTAAAACCTCAAAGGTTAGTGTCTATAAACAGAAGTCAACTCAGACTATTCTTCCTACTACTACAAACCTACTTCCTTCTTAATCGTATATATCATCTTCCTCTGGATTTAGTGACAGAAAAAGAATTCACTGTTGGCCGCAGCATAAGAAGTCACTACCCTCTAATAAAATCAACAGAAATCTCCCTGCACACCAAATATCATCAGAAATGCTAACCATTCACCCCAGCCTTTAATGGGTCTTAATTCTGCTGTCTAAAAATGGAAAATAATCAGTTAGATAAAAAGGACAGTAGGAAATTAGTAGAAATCTCACTGCTTTAATTACTTATCATGTGTCTGAAAATATAAACTTTTTAATACTCTGGCAGCAGTAGAAAAGCACTTCCAGATTTGGACAGTCATTAGCAACTATTGCTTGCTTTTAATTTAGTTGATATTTAGACGTGATTTATTTCTCACCATGAGCTAGGCACATATAAGGCAATGTAGATGGGCTTCATAATTAAAGGTTAAAAAAAAGCTCTAAATCTTTTATAGTTGCACATGATTTTGTTTAGAAACAAGTTTCAAGAAATTGACTCTGCTGTTGCACTTCATTAATAGGTTTCAATGCCTTGACAGGCTGAAGGATGTTTTCTCTGGAAAAAATTCATTGGTATTATAATGCCTACCAGCCATTAGAAACTAGACTCTGGTATTAATAAAATGCCTGTCTCTTTTTAGCGATAGTTTGTCCCATGTGCTATTAATTTCTGAAGAGATAAGAGAAAACCACAGCCATTTTTCTCAGCAGCAGTAATCTGGAAACTCACACATCAGGAAGTACTTCTCTCCATGTATTTGAAAATAGTGGGTAATAATAAAATGACATTTCCAATAAGCTTGGGGAAAAAAAAAAAAAAATCATACCCCAATAATAAAATCAGAGCTAGAAAAATTCATTTCTCTGCCGTGAAGCCTCTGGCAGTTTGAGCAGACTATTTAACTTAATCCACTTCTGCTGCACATGTTTGAAAGGCTCTATAATTAGAATTATACCTAGGCATGTCAAGAAGTGTCTGGCTAGTGAAAGCTGCCTCTCTAAGTTTCAGATTAGTAGATATATTTGTCTGAGTAAAACTCTGTTAAATGGGATTTCTGTCACCTGGCACATCCTCCTTTGCCATCCTTTGCTCATTTTCTTGGGTGCTGGAGGCCTTTCTCGCCGCTTCAGCCACATCACTGTTCCCCAGCCACAAATTAAATATACCCCCTGAAGCACAAGGAAGAAATAAGCAAAAAAAAAAAAAAAAAAGTGGCCTTGGACACAAATAGCTCTCCACAACCCCTGTCAACCAGGCTGTGGTCAACCTGCCCGCTCCTCGTGGGGCAGGAGCTAGAGCCTCACTTGGCGAAGTGGCAAACCTCTGCCTCAAATACATGTCTGCAGCAGCAAGCCCTCATAAAAATCATAGGATCATAGAATGGTTTGGATTGGAAGGGACTTTAAAGGTCATCTCAATTCCAACCCCCCTGCCATGGGCAGGGACACCTCCCACCAGATCAGGTTGCTCAAAGCCCCATCCAACCTGGCCTTGAATACTTCCAGGGAGGGGGCAGCCACAGCTTCTCTGGGCATGAAATGAACCCATCTATCACATTCCTGGGTTTATATAGAAGATGAAGGTTTTCCCAAAACACAGTCTTTGCTTCTTCTGTTTATAGATGATGACAGGCTCCAATGCATCTCTTAAAGTCTACAGATGACAGCCTGTCTACAGAAGGTGATACTGCTACTCTTTGTGCAGATGCTGTTGATCTGGAGTGAAAACACCTCTTTCCAAATATTTCTAATCCAGTTCAACCTGGAATAAGACATTCCTGTTTGAATTAAGAGCATTCATATGGGGAACCAAGAAGTAGTAAGGTTTTTCTCCTCTGAGATGGGGACATGCATGTGGGTATTCTACATGCAGGCAGACCATGGATATGCAAAGCTACGGTACCGGAATGTTTTCTTTTTCATTATATATTCCTTTTCTAATAATTCCATTTTGCCTTCACTGCTTCTCAGCACTGAGCTGGTAGTTTTGAAGAACAGCCCTTTATAACCTCAAGATTTCATTCCAGTGTGGAAATATTCAGCTCAAATGACATAACTGTATATGCAAAGTTAGGATAGGTTTTTTCCCATATACAGCCAGAGGATTTGTTGCTTTGAAAGGTAATTTAGAAAGAGACCTGAGTGTAAAAGTCTTTTAACTCAGACTCTACTTCCTATTCCATTTATAGTATTAATATATTTCACAGAGATACTGAAGTGATGGAATATAATTATAGGTATCCATATTCAAATTTGTTGGCATATACAAGACCTTTTCCCCCTAAATTTGCTAAGTGTCAAGAAATATCTTGGAAATGCTAACAGTACACTATTACCAAACCTGTCCCTGGGCACAAAATTACACATTGTATACTGGCTAAAGACATTTTAAAAAATATGAACATCAAATAGCAGTATTTTGAGTGTGTTGTAGCTCTGTAACAACACCAGAAAACTCTGGAATATCCATTATCATTTCTGTTGGTCATGCAATAGCAGTGAGCCACTTCAGACCATCTAACTTCAGAGCTCTATTTGTTCATTATCATCAATGAGACATCCATCTTAATTTATGAGACAATAAATTAAGACACCGGATGAGGACCGATACAGTTATGCCAGTACAGAAAATTCAGTTTCCATCTAGTGGAAGACTCTGGTATCCATACCTGCCAGCCGAATGTATCCCTAGTGTTTCCTACATTATACTTTAAAGAGCCCAATTTAACAAAATCTATAACCCCTGGCACTTCCAATGGAAATGCTTTGTGCATTAATTAATAGAAAAAATGTGTATGTATCTGTGCCATTAACATATTTTTCTTTTCCAAATCAAGAAAGGGTATTAAGAATTTACTGAAGCCTGAATGGTGGCAGGGGGAGTTGATATAACTGGATAACTTCATCTTTGTCACAAAGGTCTGACCATCTGAAAAGTCTGAATGCAAAAAGCTTGTTTCAGATATACAGCTCCTAAACCAAATGAAAGTGATTGCTTTAAACATAAGCAGGTTTTTCTGAAGTTCTGTATAGGGATAACTTACAAACAAGAGTGGGAGGCAGAATCAGCAACCAAACAGACAATCAATACTAAACAAACAAGATTATAAAAGAAAACTAACAGCAAGCACCACTAGTGTAAAAAGTACCAGACTACCCATGTATACCAATGCACGTACAAATATATATGAGTGTGTACTTGTACACACATAGATGTATATATATAGGTATGCTAAGTATACCTTTTTATTGTGCTCAGTATAGATATTTCCATTTTACAGCCATAAACTTTCAGTAAGACTTGGGGTGATCTTGCAAATGAAATTGTTACCATCAGTTGTTGAGAAATATGAATCCCTGTAGAAAATATTCCCATTTTAAGAGTTTCTTTAATATCTCTACTGCACTACTCATATGCTTGTGGTTTTCTATCCATAGCACAATCACAGGAAAAATATCACAGAGTAAACTGAGCAAAGTTGGTCAAGTGAACAGAGGTGACATGGCTTGGCACTGGTTTAGCTGTAAACAAAGTCGATCCCAGCCTTTCAGAGTAAAATACATTGATATTGGGCAAGGCCTTTTTACAGAACTCATTGAGCTGTAAATTATATGTTCTGTCATGGTGCCTCCCCAGACAATATGTGCACAGCCACTCTGTCTGAGTGCAGTTATTAAAAGCCTCCAACTCCATTTGGCATGTTCCATTGTGTGAAGTTATTGGGAACTCCAAAAGCCACCGGTCCTGCTGCCACTCCGCAGGGCGTATTTCATCCCTGCACTCACGCACAGCTCGATGGAGGCGAACTGTTGAGGACATTGACTATCACACAAATCAACACAGGTAGAGGCCAGCGTTTTACACTGCTGGGAAGCTCAGAAACATCCATTCTTTAATGCAATCGGAGCTGAAAATATGTTTCAAAACCTTGCTGCTTCATATGCTAGGAATTATGTGCTCACGGGTGAATGGAAGAGGTGACCCGCAAAGGTTGCCGAGAATGGCATTATAGTGAGCACAAAGATGGGGAAATTTGCTTCCCTGGCTGCTGACCCACAGGATCTCTGCTCGCTAGCGAGGAAGATGGAGAGTGCTGCTGTCCGGTTGTATTGAGCGCTCCCTGACTAATCACCTCATTCCAGAAAGGGCAGCCAAAGTTAATCGTCAAAAGAGGAGGGCAGCCTGCTGCTGGGGAGAAAATAAATATACCCTGCTATTTGCAAATGGTTCTTTCGATCACAGCACACAGTCCCTGAAAAGCCAACCTGGAAGATGTCATCTCACACAAGCCTCTTCCGTAGCAGCTGGTCTATAGCATCTATGCTGTTCCGATGGGATGGAGTAGACACAGATCTGTTAAGATCTCTAATGAGGTCTTCTACAGCCTTCTCAAGAAACAATGACAATGCTTACTTATCACTACCACTAGAAAATTTGCTTCCTTTAAATGTCCCTATCGGTATCCATTTCTGTTATTTCTTGCAACAGCTGTTATGAACCTGGAGAATGGATCACCCCTTTAATGTTTTTGAGGACAGATATCAGGCCTTTTCTTAAGTTTTTCTTCTCTAGGCTAATTAACTCTAATTTATTCAGTCTCTCTTTATAGCTTATGTTTGTTTTTCTCTGAATCCTCCCGTCACGCTGCATCATTCTTGACGCACAGCCCCAAAAGGGAAGGCAGAAACTCCTCTGAGACTTTGCCAATTCTGAGAAAGGTAGTGGGTTACTTCACGTGTCTTGCAAGCTAACTTTTGTTCACACATCTCGGTGTACTCAGTGTGTGCGTTCTTTGTGACAGCATGCCATCATTGTGCCACTACAAGCCCAGGTGATCTTCCCCAGGGATGCTAACCAGCTGGTCGTTCCTCATCCACCACATGTGTCATATTGACTATTTCTGCTGAAGCGCCTTCAATGCATTCACATTGAAATAAACTTTTTCAGGGGCAAGTACTCCTAGTTTTCAAGATTGTTCTGAATTTAATCCTGCTCTCCATTGCTCTTGCAAACCTTGGGGGCTTTATATGAGCTGCTAATTTAATAGTAGACTATTCCATTATCCTGGCTAATGAAAATAGGAATGACACTATGTTCAAAACGGAGGTCCAAGAAAGACCTCATTTGTACATCTTTCCGCCTAGAGAGTGAGCCACTCGTAATTACTCCCTGAACAAGGCCACCCACCAGTTTTGTCCTGCTCTGTAGAAACTTAATCAATGTCACATATCTCTCAGTCATTAGATTAGTGCTGAGGTGGTACCAAAAGCCTTACTAAAGTCCAGCTGTAACATCTACTTATTCTGTGTCTACTTGCCATTATCCCATCAGCAAAGAAAATTAGGTTGATCTGACAGTTTCTCCTGGATAAATCCAGTGAGGCCCTTACGTATATTTACTTTTGAAAAGTGCTTTTATAAAGTTTTACTAACTATTGCACGATTTTTCTAGGAATTGCTGTTTAACTGACTGAACTACAATTCCCCAAATTTCCTTTCTTTACCATGCTGAAGAATGATGAATACAGAAGTTCCCTCCTGTCTTTCAGTGCCATCCCTGATCTCTGCCTTCTCCAGGACAGCTTTTGCCTTTCCTGAGGTTGTTTCAGATATTTCTGTGTGACGTTACCTTTGAGAACAGGACAAAGACCCTTTAAGGGCTCTGTTGTAATTTGGGGTGGTGGGGGGTGTGAAACAAAATGTTTAAAAACTAATCAGAAATAGCAGAAGAATAAAGAACATGATCTTAGGTATGATGAAACATTAACACCAGTGTCAAAAATTACCAGTGTTACTGTACTGTCTTTGGGTACCCTCACATTAACTTAAGTAGCACTGCTTGCCCTGTGAAATGGACAGTATTTTCCTCATTTAACAGATGCCCGAAGTCAAAGGCTCGAGTATCTGAAGGGCTCATTCATACTTAATTTTTGAGAGAAACATACACAGCATCATGTCTCCAGGATGATTCATTGCAATTGTCAGGCTACACCTAGCAATAGGGTTTCTAGGTCTTGTCCTGCATAAATCCCTAAGCCATACTGCCAGTCAGTAACAAACCCAGAAATGAAAACCATACCTAGCATCCAGCTCCCAAAACAGCACACAGAGCAAACACTCCCCAGCTTTAGATGAGGAAAAACAACTTCATGGGCCTTTGCATATACGTAAACTTCCTAAAGCACTTTCACCTACCATAAGGAAAAAGTGGAAGAATATACCCCATGCAAAGCATGGGAAAGACCTGGAGGAAGGACCTGAGTTGATTTCACGGTATGCAAAAAGCGGGGGTGGAATTTTTCCAGCCTGGGGAAGCAGGAAACACTGATGGAAAAAAGAGACTGTCAGATGCTGGGACAACCCTTCTAGTGACAAGGCCAAAGAAAGACCATGTATCTATTTAAGAGGAGGTTGGAGATGGGTAGGAACTGCTTAGGTACACCACATCTGATCTTGTGGCAGGGAAGATTATCACCAGGTCTTTTCACCCTCTTTTCCATAATTCTAAAAGGTAGCAGTATGACACCCTTCTTTAGGTGGGAACACTTTCCAGGTGCTTTATTTTTATACCAAGTCAATTATGAAAAAACTTTCTTTGAATGAAGCAGACGAATTTTTGAAGAAAATCTAGCAAGAACAATGTGCCTTTTTCTAAAGTGACTGAGGCAGATTAAAGCTTCTGTCTAAATGTTTAACACAATTAAGTTTGCCGTAAAAAAGTCACCTTCTTTTTTTTTAGACAAGTAACAATCTGAAAGCAGAAATGTGTTGTCCAGCCTTCCCCTGTGAGTCATCAGAATTGTTCAGCCTGCTGTGGCACCTCACTGGATGCCCATCCTCCTCTACTCCAGCCCTACTTCGTAATGGCACATAGGTGTCTACCCAAAACACATTACCCAGGATGTGCTAAGGGCAGGGAAGTCCCTTGAAGCATCCAGCTGCTTTTCCACTAAGACCAGGGGGAGATGGTGCCTACCCAGGGAGCACCACTAGCAAGGGGAACAGAAGAAAGAAGCAACCAAGTTGTATTGCATTCAGCAAAAGTACCAGAGCTGTATTTCGCTCTCCTGCCATATCATTTCTATGTATTTCTTCAATAAAGTGTGATACTTTCAGTGGAAAGGCTTAACAGAAAATATTTTCTTGGTTTTGGTACTGAAAGAGCATCCACTTTCTGACTGGCTTTGGCTACTCTCATAGCAATCTCGATCATGCGGGTGGTACACACGCAGGAGTGATCAGAAATGACTGTTCAATGTGCAGCCACTTCATTTCCCTCAGAAAAGAGAGACAAATAACTTTGAAAGATTAGACACCTGACCACATATTTAACTTGCATGAAAAGGTCCATTTCCTAGAGAAAACCTCTTATACATTTGGCAACGGGCATTTCTCATGTTAAAGATGCCACCTCGGTCTATAAGGCCAAGAAGACACAGAGGAAGTTCTGATGGCTCTCTCCCAGTGCCTTGCCAGGTAGCAAACTGAGCTAGCAGGGTCTGGGGTTGGGCTGTGGAAAGGAAATCATGGCTCGTGCCCTTTTAATGCTCTGCACGCTTCATTGTTTGCTTGTGGTTTGCAGAGGTGGGAACGGTCTGTTTTGGCCCTACGACGAGCTCAGGTGGATGCTTTTAGCTGAAGGGACATTTCAGAGAGAGCAGCTGGTGTGGGAGGCAGGTTTTCTGGTGCCTCCCCACTGAATAAATGTGTTGGGGAGATGCTCATTGGTCCCAGCAATGGGGCTGGCACAGCTTTCCTCTCTTTGGGAGGAAAAAACCCCACAATTTATCTCATGCAAGGCAGCATCAATGCAATGTGCAGTCACTTTAGGAATTCAGAGCTTTGCTGGGTCAATAGGATGGAAAAGGCAGACAATGTTCACACCTGGCATTTAAAAACCACCAGTGTTAAAATCCTACAGATGAGCACGCTCACCGCCTTTCCTGTGCCATCAAAACTGTAGCTGCCTAAAGATCTCATCATTAAAAACCACCACTTCCCTCTCACTCTGGCAGCTGCTCAGTCACTGCTCATGTGGCTGCTGGCCCAAACAGCCAGTTCTGCTTTTCACGACTCATTCTCATTTTGTGGCTGGTGGCTAAGCCCTGGCAGGGGCTGTGGAAGCCTCACTGCCCTGACTTCGCTCCCCTTTCAGTTCACCCTGGCCTCAAAATCTGCAGGGACACTGTGGGCAGCTCAGAAGTGAGGTAAAGAACTGTTTTTATCAAGTTTAGGATTATTGTTTCTAATTGTGTTCCTTGAGACACAGTGAAAATAATTGTGGGCTGAAAGGAAGTATTTCCTTCTGAAGGATGGAGAACCATGACAGAGTTTATGTTTACAGCACAAAAGTACCCAGAAAAGCTAAAAGAAGACAAACCAAAATAAAACATTTGACCATCATGCATAGGACATATCCATCATTTAACATTTGCTCACATAAACAGAATAGCCATGGCTGGAAAAGACCTCTAAGATCATCAAGTCCAGCTATTAACCTAACACTGCCAATTCATCACTACACCATGTCCCTCAGCACCTCATCTACACATCTGCTAAATGCCTCCACATCTCTCTAGCTACACAGAGTCTCACGCCAAGGGTATTTCTGGTGCAGAGATACCCACAGTTCACGTTGACTTTGCTGTTACTGGTCTTGCTTCGGAAATCACTTAGTCAGTGGAGGCTATAGGATACCCCCAGCTATAGCTGCTGTGGAGATCACCGCAGTCACCAAAGTCACATGAGTGGGGGTTGCCAAAACACACTCACCCCACGAAAAGGAAAGGAAATGTGAGGAAACAGCCCTCACGACTTGGCTATCCAGACATCACCACCCAGACCACAGAGTGCTGTCACCCAAGTACAGACCAACTCTTCTTAAGAACAGTTTTCCCACCAATTAAATCAATGAGGAGATGCTGGGTGAGCCTGAGGGAAACTGTGGTTTCCTGCAGTTAAGCAAAACGCATCGTGAACCCTAACAAATACCAGGACCCCACAACACCTTGTTCCCAGGTCCCAGACCTATGGACGTTAAAGCCAGCTTTTCAGATGCCATTCCCTGCAGAGCAAAAACATGAACTTTGGGAAGCAGCTGCTCAAAAACAAAATCATAAAATAACTCCAGACCCTATGTTGGCCTTGCAAAATCTTCAGTGATTATTTCACCAAAGAGTATTTTGCAGCACAGCTGTTGAAATAGATAAAGGAGTGATTTACGGTGCGCGTAGCAATTCTCAGCTCACCGGTGGAGTAACAAAGAACTAGTCCAGCAGGCAAACAAAACCTGAATACATACCGACACAGGTGTGTCCTTTGTACAGCCCGGAGGGGAGCGCGGGGGGCGGTGGGTTTGGGTTGTTTCCGTGGGGGAGAGGGGAGGAAGAGGCAGCCTTCAGCAGAAGCAGGAGCCAGAGGATGCAGAATAAATTAAGGAATGTTTGCCTAGACCCCCTCATCCTAAGGAAGGAAAGAAAAGAAGAAATCAGGTGGGAAGGGCGCAGGTGGACCTGTATTCCCTTAGTGCTCAGGGAGCATCCTGCATCCTTGTCTCACTAGCAGCTTGAGGAGAAAGGAGGCTTGTCTGCCTCTGTAGCTCTATGCAATGCACATGCCTGCTCTCTCACGGGGTGCACGGAGGATCCCACACTCGCACATGGCAGGCACTCCCCCCCCCCCCTCAGCCCCTCTCAGGCCATTTGGGGCAGCTGTGCAGCCACTCACCACAACCCAGCGAGTCCCACGCACGTGGGCAGCTGGTGATCGCGCTGGGAGGGTGCCCCTACAGCCCCAGGCCACTCACCACACCCCCACGCATCCCCCACAGCCCCAGTTTTGGGTCTTCCCAACCTGCTGGCCTGGGAGGACCGAGAGGGTTGCATGAACAGCTCTGGCTCAGCGCTCCCGTGCCTCTGGCAGCAGCAACGGATGACTAACGACCTCAAACCACAGTAGCTGCTGGAGCCACTCAGCATTAATAACGCAAGACACTCCCCTGAACAACTAGCGTTGCAAAAAGAAAAAAAAAAAAAAGAAAACCCAACCCCACAAACCCTTCCCCCTCCCGCTGTCGCTCCTCTGCCCTCCTCCGCACACCAGAAAAAAACACATCCTCAGCTGCTTCTGTAGGATTTGCGACCAGGGTTTCTCTTTGGGAGGAAGAGGAATGAAAAATAAAAGAAAGTTGCTGCTGGGGCTGAAGCCACGGGGTTAGGAGGGATGGGGCTCCCACTCCAGGGTCTTGTTGGGGTTTGAGTTCTGCTGGAGCCGAGCCAGGGGGATGGGAGGCGGCTGCTGGTGTGAGGACAGCAGCAGGAGCTGAACCCCTGTTCTCACCAGCTTTGAGCGCGTCCCTTTGCAGCCTCCAGCTGCCTGTGAGGCTTGAAAAATCCTGAGCTTCTCCTGCTTTGGCAGTCATGGTGACTAAAGGTTTCTCTGTCTCTGTTTTTTTTTTTTTTAATTCCTCCAGATATGGCAGAAACCCGTTGTTCCCCAGCCTGAAGCAAAAGCAGAGAGCAAAGTGTGTTTAAATGACATCACTTCAGAGATGGAACAAGCCCAAGCAGCTAAATCACAGACACTGTGGATGCAAGGATGGCTGTAAGGATATGATGTAGGGCTGAGGCACTGGAGGGCCAAAGCTACGTCCCATGTCTGCCTTTTTGTATACCCTGGGCGAGTCTCTTACCCCTCAGTGGGCCACGGGTGCTCGTCTTTTCCACTCCCCACCTGGCTCCTTCAGACAAGGGCAATGAGGAGTCTGTCTCATTTGGCATCCCTACATGCTTCCCAGGCATAATTAAAGAAGACTCATAAATGGTGTTGCAAAAGGAAAAATACAGAATGTATTAAAACCCGTGATTCCCTTCCAAATCTTCAGATGTTCCTGCAGATGAAGATTATTGCACAGGGATCGGGTCAGTTTGAGTATCTAATGTGTTTATTTGCAAACCATTTCTTTTCTGTGGGAGCCTGACCTATGACATCTTCAGATGCCTGAACTTTGATTAGATTTTGCCTTGTGATAATGGGAATATAATCCAGTGGCTCTGAAAGAAAAAAAATGCTGTTAAAAGCTTCAGTGTGAACACAAATCACTGCATATCTCCATTCCCTAAACCAAACCATTGGCTTCCAAATGTATGATTTTCTTGTAAAAAAAGAAAAAAAAAAAAAAAAGTAAACCCAAAATAGAGGTAATAGCTGTTGCCTGAGTTTTGCAGACCCATTCCTGCTTAGCATCCTCCCTATAGCTAGCAATGCTGCTTTTCCTTTTTTTTTTTTTAATGGCAGATAAACAAAAATCATAGTGCAAAGTACCTTACCCATATGCCAATCCTACTGAAATCTGCAGGATGTTTTTCTTAACGCTGTAAAAAACTTGCTATAAAAAGACACTGTGCTACAGTGACTGCAGCTCCATTAAACCCTTTTTAACACACATATCACTTGGTTCCCAGTGACACTTTGAAGTCCTTTAAAACTCTGCATATTGGCTCATGAGCAACTCGCTGCAAAAGCAGAGTGCTAATAATAGGCAAGAAAAAAAATCTTCCTAGCAGAGAGGTCTTTGGAATGCTTTCTGCCTCTATATCTATAGCAAAATACAAATCTAAACAACAGCACTTATAAAGTGTATAGATAGATCCCAGGCATGTAAACCTGCAGAGCATACAGCTCTAGCCTGTAATCGGCTGTGTTATTTTCTTTCATTTCAGGCTGTGGAAAGAACGGTGAGATATGATAAGCCAGAACCATGTGTAACACAGAGCTGGTTTTCGCTATACCTTATGCACTAGCCAAGCTCTTAAACCAATTAAAGAACCAACCCCCCCCAAGCCTTTAAATTATGCACTCTGGTCAGACAAATGAGGGATTGGCACTCGTAGATTTAGAGGCCAGCTGGGAAGGTGACCCCCTCCCTGGTGTTACGTTTTTCTTCTTCCCACTCAAATCAGATAGTAAGCCCTTTGCCAAGTAGATTTTATATTACTTCCAAGTCCCTAAGACAGTGAGACCTAAAGCCATCTTGGTACAGCAGCGAAGGAGCACATGACATCTCTTATTAAGTGCATGAATGATGTTAATGGGAGGTAAAAACCACATCAGATCTGTCCCAAAGGAAGGGATTTGATCATAAATGCTTCCCTTAGGCTTCTGTACAACATCTAAGCCGGGGAAGCAGACCTTGGGCAAGGGTGACTCAGGAGGTGCTGCCTGCCTAGAAATAGTGTGGCAGCAGGAATGACAGGAGACCACAGCTCTGCCATCTGCAATGTGTCACGGCACAGGGGTGATGCTTGGGATGTCCCCTGCCCAAAAATGTCTGGTAGGGTCACCCTCCAGCTTGTGAGCATCTTTATCCCCCCAGCCTCCTTGTATTTTCAATGTGTTTGCACCATGTCCAGCCAGGAGGCAGGGAGGTTTAGCTCAGGTGGGGACTAGGTGCTCAGGGCTGAGCTGGAATGGAGCTCCTGGCCCCTGGGCAGGGTGTCTGGCTGGGGCTGGTCAGGGCTGTTATGACCCATGGGTGCCCCAGGGCGTTGACAATTGCTTTGGGGGACCATGAGAGCCAGGTAGGCAGCAGAAATGAATTCTGCAGAGATGCTCCTGGAAACCCCATGAAGTACCTGCCTGCAGCATTACACACCTAAATAGACTGGAAAATGCAATCACCATTTTGTCTCTTTCCAGACTTCCATGTGTCACTTCTGAAGAGGGGGTGAGGACCGTGTAGAGCCAGAGGTGCTGTGAGGATGCCACCTCTTGCAGATGGGAAACCCTCAGTGCTCTGGCAATGGCCCAGCTCTGCAGACACACAGGTCATTTCCACACTGCCAGAAAGAAGACGAAGGGTCAAATGAATTTTTTCAAGGACTGATTTGGACTAGTGATAATAAATGAATAAACAACAAGAAATGTGCACATATACATTATATACACCTCCACACACACAGCTGCTTCCTACCAAGGAAATGGGGGGAACCTGCAGCTCCCCCATTCAGCACACAAATGGGGAGGGATGCACATTGCATTCTCTGTAGGGATTTGGAAAAACCCTGCTCTGAAGGGAAGTTCTGCAGCTCTCTGCAATTTGCTCTCAGGATGCCAGGACACACTGAGGAGCTTGTTCATCTCACCCTGCTTGATGCAAGAGATTATTACATCCTTCCAGTTTATGTTTCTTGGGGAGTTTTACACATGTGAGGGTCCACAGAGCTAAATGACAGTTACCATACTCCCATGGCATGGGGGACACACCATGTAAGAGAGGGCTTTTGTTGGGGGTCACCAGAGAAGGCTGCAGGGGCTAATGGACCACGACGTGCCTGACTTGGTAACTCCCAAGTCAAGCTCTCCAGCTGCACTCTCAAGCCTCTCTCAATTCAGACAGTGCTGAGAGAAACTTGCACACCTGTGTGGCTGCCAAAAACCTTAGGCAAAGGAGGCAAAGCTGAGCAGAACCTCACCTGAATTTCCACAAAGGCAGAGCAGATGGCAGCAGGACACGTGCATAGACAGTGAAGAAATACAATCCCTGCAGCTGATCCCAAGAGGAGTGCAGTTGCTGGGGTATGAAGGACCCACGATACTCCTCCATTTCTGGTACTTACTCATTAGTTCCTGACACCTCACATACATTTGGCTTGAGTGGTGTTGACAAATAAGCTAGGGGACAGGTGAGGTTTCAGCTTCCACCTTTACTGCCCCTGATAGAGAAGCAATGGAACCAAGTTAGGGTTTATGATTTTCTGAAAAAGGGCTTCAACACAATTTAAGAGCCACCCTTTCCCCAAAGGGGACACTTCCGTATGATTGCCACTAGAAGTGTGAAACAAGATGCGAGGATGGAGTTATTCTCAAGACTGCTTTCTTTAATGGGTCCCTAAAGACCTGTTTATGTATATAGCAAATACATTGCAAAAAAGCCCTTGAAAAGAAAAGAGAATGGAAAATACCTGTGTGAAGCCTCAAAACAGGGCATCAATGTGTCATCTGTCAGGACTAGTGACCACTTGGTGGAAAAAGGGAGACACTCCCTTGAAACATGGAATAGTCATCTTATGAAAGGAGATTAGCTTGCAGTGTATATTTGTCTGTTGTATTCTATTCAAGTCACTGCACACATCACTTACCTTTTTTTTTTTTACTACTTGGTTAGATTTCTGGTACATATTTATTTTTAAGATATATGCATTTTTTTCTCTGTGTCACATTCATGCACGCATTTTCATGATGATTAAATGTTATCTTGGAAGGCCTTCTCTCCCTCTCTCCTCTTTGACATGCTGTTCAGTTCTTAAGGGAATAGACATATGCCTTGTATTTTTCTGTCTGGAGAGATAAAACTTGCAGGAAGAAGCCTTTAGATCAAAGATCCTCTCAGTCCCTTTTCTTCCTTTTATTTTCAAAACATTGTCCTTTGTGCCCTTTGACTCCGAGTTCCCACTGGTTCGTTGCATTGGTTATTTTTCATTACTGCTCTCCGAATTTCTCTGACTGTCATAATCATCTCCGGTTGGTGCATTATCACCGTCATGGATGAACATTTCCAAAGCCCTGTGTGGATTTGCTACTGCACCACAGCCAACTGAATCATTCCCTCTGCCCCAGTTTTCTTATCAGTTGCTGCTTTCAGTTCAAGTTATGCATCTATTTCAGACTCTCTCCATCTCATTGTCATTCAAAGCTGCAGGGAAAGCATTTAAACCAATATTTTCCTACACTCATGTCTGAAAACGTGTTCCAAGCTAGTGCTAAGCTGTAGCTGAGATGATTATCCTTTATTCTGCAACTTTTAATGAAATTAACTGTCCCAGCTTGCGAGAGCTGTTGATATCTGTGCTCTTGGAAACGCAAATCACTGACACGACTTACTTCAGTTCTAGGTATAACAGAACATAGGAGTAAGACTCTCAGGGCTTTCAAACAGGGAACCTGTGACAAATACAGTTGCACTTAGTACATTGCCCAAGTTGATCAGTTTTAGTGCAGTAAAACACACCTGGCTGTTGTGTTCTTACTACACGCAGGTGACATTATAAATTCGGAAGTAACCTCACCAACATGGATTTTGCAGTTTGAATTGTGTGGGCACAGTGCAGGGTCTTTCCACAGCTAAAGAAAACCCAA
The DNA here is from genome assembly GCA_028020825.1 of Podargus strigoides. Classification (NCBI taxonomy): domain Eukaryota; kingdom Metazoa; phylum Chordata; class Aves; order Caprimulgiformes; family Podargidae; genus Podargus; species Podargus strigoides. The sequence goes on along the minus strand of CM051623.1, from coordinate 7,596,195 downwards.
TTCTTGTTACCTAGAGAAAAGGAACAACTGTGGCAATTAAGGAGGAGCAAGCGGGTGTGGCAATATTACTGAGAAAGGACTAATTAGAAAGGCTTAGAGCCCTAAGTCACTCAGAGCCAGCTGTAAATACAAGTTAGGAAGCCTGGGACAGGCTCAGTGCTGCCCTGCAGTTTGGGGACTCATTTAAATCCCGAAGAAGCAAAAGCCAAGCATGACCGACTCAGCGTGATGGCGTTTCTCTCCCATTATTGCCTTGCCATAAATAGCTAGTAGCCTGCTAGGCAAGCCAAAATCCAGTCTCCTGCATCGATCCCCGCAGAGCTATCGTGATTTGTCAGAAATGGAACCCCCTTCTAGGCTCCCAGTTTAGCGCTGATCGAAGCTACGGTGGAGAGGGAAAAGCTCGCCCTGATGCTGTCAGGTTGTAAGTGTTTACAAAGAGAGCACCAGAACATCAAAGGAGAAGAAAAATAAATGTTTGATTCTGTTTGTTCCATTTGATCTTTCCTCCAGTCATGCAAATAAAAGAAACACAGCTCGACAGCCTCTTGATCTCAAGACAGAACACGTGCCAATAAAAGATAATTATTCCCACTGTTTGGGTTAGGGAACATTGGTAAATGTCATTGGAGGCATTTTTAGCACATACCAAAGTTCACAAGATTAGTTAAACGTATTGTCTGAGACTCTTACTGGGACTTCTGTGCTCAGAAATGGGACCTGTACAACATATGTACTATTGATGGCACTTCACAGTTCAATAATATGGTGAGTAATTTTTTTTTCTCAAAGAGACATTTCACTGATTTGCTTTGACAAGGAAAGACCTGCAGGTGAGCTGGACAGTTTCCATCAGCAAAATAGCCCTGCAGGGATAGCATCCATCATCCATAGATGAACATGCAAAGGTAGCGCAAGCTGATTTTTCAAATATTAATTAAGCAAGTCACTGGTCAGCCAGCCATGTACAGAGTTTTCATGGTCTGTGGGGAAGCCAGGCTGTATGAAAGTACTCCCAGCACTTGGAGGACTATATATCCACTGACACAAACAAGATGAAGTTGAGGTTACAGTCAGTAAAGATTTCACCGACCTCACTGATAATCTGTTTTTATACTGATGATCCAAACCCAGGCGTGAGGTCAGCACTTAACACTTCATCTCTCAGATCTATCACTGAAAATTCATGGAGGGCTTATTTGCACTTGTCTGTCTTTTCACTCGCAGCTGATTTTATGCTGATGTCTGACATTGGTGGTTTAGTCTTGCATATATATGAGGAGGTGACACGGGCAGCTGGTTTTAATTACCACAGTTCATAGCCACCCCACCATAAAGCAGAAATGTGCCTCTCCAAAAGAGCTCTGCATTCAGAAAACCTTTCTTCCTCCTTTCTGCATCCTTACCCTGGCTGGGCATCCCCCAGATTTATCTCTTCAGACTCAGAGCTGTATTTTCTTTTTTCCTGGCCCATTCCAGAAATTAGGGTACTAGGGATAATACCCGGTCAAACACAACGGCGCTTGTTCGGGCTCCTTCTGAGAGATGTGGTAAGGTGACCGGCTGGGGCTCGATGCAAATCTGATGAGTTAATTCATCCCAGAAGAGATGTGAACCAGGAGAAGGCAGACATGATTCCTGCCTTCACAACGAGGAACAGCCCCATGAGAATCAAAACCAGCAGCTCAGGGACCATCAAACTGCAAGCGAGGGAGAAAGCAAGCGCTGCATCACATTTTTTTTCCCCATTCAAGCTGTGCCCTCAACGCAGAATATTTCCACCTGGTCTCCAGCCCCTCCGCACACATTGGAGTCATTAAATCATCCATCAAGACACCATCCTTTGTGCACGGTGGGATGGCTGCCTGCCTGCCTGCCTCCCTTGCTCATTATTGGCATTCTGCAGTCCTTTCCAGCCAATTCAATGAAATATAAATAGCATTCAGATAAATGTTCACTCTCTTACAATACCTTTCTGACATATTTCTGCTCTTGCTCTGGATGCATAATAAAGATCTGTAATATCTTTCAATGAGTTACTGAATCCTTTTTGAACCCTGATATATGCTCAGTACAAGGTTTATTAAATATGAGGGGTATAGGCATATGCATTAGCAAAGTCTAGTCAAGTAAATTGTTCAGACAAAATGAGCAGGCAATCTTCTGCCTTGCAAATCAATCTGTCTGCTACGATAAAAGTACTCTGAGCTTGCTCATGCAGGACCCACCTCCTTTTTCTACAAAGATATGCCTACAGACACAAAAAAAGTATGGTTCAGGCTTTCCTGAGCCTTTTTTTTTTAAAAAAATAAAGCTGCTGGACACCACAACAGGGATTCTCTTTCCCTAAATAATGCAGGGTGAATGCTGTACAACTAGCCAATAAGTAGAGAGGGGAGGACTCAGGAATGTTACCCAGGGCTTTACTTGACATAGAAGTAGTATCTCCCCCATCTTCTTGGCTTAGAAACCAAATTAACACTGGAGTACTCATAGATTTTGTCTCCTGGTTATTTGTTTGCCACCATTCATCATTTAGACTCAGTGTTTATGTATATTTAAAGCAACCGACGTAAATTAACAACAAAGATCGAGGGTGTTAAATAACCTCCAATAAAACTTCTTCCCCTCATTGGAGTCACTTCTCAAAATGAAAATGCATGAGTAAACATCTTGGTCTAACACTATGCCCAGAAGATCACCAAAGTGGGGACTGAGCAACTTTCACCCTCCAAACTTCACCACCAGAAGGAAAAGGGAACTTCTCCATCACTTCTGGAGGGATCAGTAAGCGGAAAAGTATTTTGGGGACCAAAGTGGCTCTTCCAGTCTCATGAAAAGGTGGCAGACAGACACCCCAGCCACAAGCCTGCCACTTTTCACTAAATTCCCATCACATAAAGCCAAGGAAGAAAACAGGTATTTTCTGGAGGTCTCCAGGCCCTGAATTGAACACAAACCAGCAGCCACTTCTAACAGCAACCAGATCCCAGGAAATGTTTTCCAGGAAGCAGAAATCATAATTATACAGCTGGGTATGTCCAAAACTATTCCATGCATATCAGAAACATCTCTATTTGTGGTCTATAGGCACGCTCCTTTCCGTGCGGTGGTGATGCAGCAGATCTCCAGTGGGGAGCCTGAATAATCTTGCCTCCAAGTGATACAGTGATAGTGGTGCTTGTAAAAGTCCAGATAAAAGCTAATGTGCAAGATAGGGAATTTTATTTCGTATTAGGAGCTGAGCAGGCAGTAGACCAAAGTTTCTTTTGGGCTGGGGCAGAAGTGAAGCACAGACTATGGGCAGGTGTCCTATCAGCATGGCTGGGGCCAACACCAAGAGGGGTAAGCCTGGGAGCCCTAGCCACAGTAAACAAAATTATTTATGCAGAGATCCAATTATCTGGGTATTTAGGTCTCGCCTGTATTTTTCTTCTATCCAAACCTTTCCCCTTTTCACCCTCTGTAGTCCTCTGTAGCCAAATTCCTGCCTTAAGAATCCTCCAGAAAGGAAGCCTCCTGCCCCAAAGCTCTGATGTGGAAACCATGAAAGCTGGTTAAGAAACTTTAACGATCCCATGTTGCAGGTTCCTGGGCACTTAGCAATGAGGAAGTGAGAAAAGGTAGGAAGACAGACAGTCACATTCCTGCCCAAAAGTGACTATCTGGGTTTGGGTGTCTCAATGTCTGGTTCTCTGCTCCCCTCCTGACAGCTGGGTTTTGGCACTGACCTTCTGAAAATCAAATCCCAGTGAAGCCTTTCAAGGTTTAGATTGCATATTAGGAAAAATTTGTTCACTGAAAGGGTTCCCCAGCACTGGCCCAGGCTGCCCAGGGCAGTGGTGGAATCCCCATCCCTGGAGGGATTTAAGATACGTACAGATGAGGTGCTGAGGGACATGGGGTAGTGGTGATTTGGCAGTGCTGGGTTCATGGTTGGACTTGATGATCTTAGAGGTCTTTTTCCAACCAAGGCTAGTCTAGTCTAGTCTAAGGTGAGCAGCCAAAATCCAGAAGCATTGCTGTGGCAAATGTAGTATACAGAGATTAGGAACTATCGGATGCCAAACAGGTAAAGGAAAGTTGGCCAGTTTTTTTTTGATATTTCCTGAAGCTGGTGTCATTTCCAGCCCTTGAAAACTAGAGAACACTTGCCCTAGATGTGTTTGGTGCATCATGCTATTTTAGGCAATAATTTGTGATGCAAAATTCAGAATTCATGTGCCTACATCATTCCTTTGCTTTAATCCACCATCCAGCAGTTTCTTTTGATGACTAGCAAAAATAACTACAGTCACTGCAGATGAAGGTGAGCTGTACCTTTTATCTAAATCACTCTGACTATATTTATCAGGCAACTGCTTGTGTTTTCAGAGAGGTGACCCAACCCTGCTTCTGCCAAGCACACCAGCTGCTCCATGGGCTGACCAAGCCTATGCTTTGCTTGTGCACAGCACCCGGGACAGCATCCTTGGTGCTCCCCTGCTTCCCTGAGGAGGAGCCACCTCACTAAAGGGCTCCCCTAGCATGGTGGGCTTGTTTTCTACAGAGGATGCTAAACATTTCTACATGGTATGCAGGAGAGAGGATGCTCTGGACCACAAGAGCTCCTCCAGGTTTAGCTGTAGCTCGCAGCAGACTATCAGGAGGTGAAGTCAGAGCACCCTAGAGGTGCAGGTTGTTTGTGTGTCTCCTACACACTGCTGTCAAGCCACTGCAGGCTCTCTGAATGTGGTTTTCAGTCCCCCCACCCCAGTGCAGCTGGTGAGCGAGCAGGCCAGAGGAACGTGCACTGATACACCAGTAAAGCTTACCTGAGGGTGAGAGATGATGGCACCCAGGCAAAAATGAATCCTTCCCTTCCTCTCAGCAAGATAAAGCAGAATGCATTGTGAATACTGGCTGTCTGAAGTGCTGTTTTGGATTTGCAATAGGAAGGATATCCAGCAGGATTTCCAGCTGTATCCCCTGCCTCCCCTAAATCTGACAAATTTTAAAATACTGAATTACTGGGATACCCTGACAGGAGACCTCAGTCACTAAAATTTGACCTGCTAATTGCCACTGCTTATAAAGTAAATGTATTATGGATTGTTTCCATTCTCACCTTTCCTTTGGACTTTACTCCCCGTGGTGTAGTGTGGTCACTCAGGTGGTAACACTTGGCCTTTGGGGCATGACTGGTGGGTCCTCAGCCTTTTCGGTGGTGCAGACTGCATCTTCATGCCAAACGTCCAGGGGCACCCATGTTCAGAGCTTCTCCTCACCTCGTAGCTCTCTCCTAAGCCATTTGTGAGAGAGAATAAGTCCTTCAGCAGAAGCCTCTTACTATATTTGCCTTAACGATTCATTTTCCCTGTACGCAGGTAGTTAAGGCTTTCATAATTTCTTCTGTCTGGGGCACTTGAGACATCCCACAGAGCAACACAGCTGTACCAGAAAGATGTGTTTTCAGCTTTTTTAGAGACGGGCAGTGTGACAGACAGAATTACTGCCTGGTTTTGCCAAAGGAAGACTCCATGTGTACGTGAAAGCCTTCAATTTGAGGAGCTTGGCAGGACTGGTCTTGCTCAATTTTAAAAGTTAATTTTGGTACTAGTAAGTAAATGTCATTTTTATGGCTGGCTGTACTTCTATCTATCTATCTATCTATCTATCTATCTATCTATCTATCTATCTATCTATCTATCTATTTCACACATTAGATAGAGACAAACATAAACAAATGTGCTTGTTTACTCCAGGCACTGCCCTGAGGGATGCAAGGGGCCCTTTGCTACCCACCCCAGGGCGGTAGAGGCAGAGGTGCGTGGCTCTGGGTCATGGTGCTGGGCAAATGTCCTTGCCAAGGTTTGCTGGGCTTGCTTGTGAGCTGCCGGGGCAGGATTGTGCCCCAGGGTGGCAGAGGCAGGATGCAGCCATCCCTGCGGGGAAGCTGTGCGTGCAGGGGTGGAGGGATGTGGGCTCATCCCCGCTGGCAGCAGAGGGGTTAAGCAGCAGAACAAGCCCAGGAGCTGCAGTCTCAGGAGGACAAGGGCTTATTGTTACCTCTCATTTTAAAATATTGCCCGATTGTTTGGGTACTCTATTTCTTTGGTGATTCAGCCACGAGTGGGAAAGGTGCAGTGACCCACTGAATGGTCTATCCATCACGCCTACTGCTCTCGCCATCCGGGGAGGGCAGGGATGGCCAGACCTCGGCTACTGGACCCCTTTGTATTTCCACAGCTTGGCCCTTCTGCTTCCCTGATGTGACCCAGCATGGGGTTACTGCCTGAGAGAGGGGAACGAGACCATGGCGCCAGCTCCCCTGCACGCAGTGGTAATGCACACACTGGCTAGGACCATCCCTGGGACAAGGGGATGCCTGTGTTAGAAGCAGGCTGGTCACTGCAGCGGGTCTGGGGACAGGGCATGCCGAGCTGACAGAGCAGCTGTCAGGGACCAGCTTAAGCCCTCGCCGAAAGGCCACATGAGAAGGACAATTCATCCCTGCTCCTCCCAACACCATATTCTCCCATCTTCTTCCAGACCGTGCTGTCAGCCATGGATAAAACCAGGCATGCAGCCATGCCTAGAAGATGAATTTTGGCTGAGGTGAATCTGCAGCATCAATGAGCAACAAATGCCATGTATCAGCTGCACTGGGACAAACCACCACAGCTTTCCCAAGTACCCTTGCTGCTTATGTTGCAGGAAAAGATCCAGTGATTCCCCTCTGCTGGGGATGTGGAAAGCTGCACGCCTCACCAAAGTCAGTTTACACCCTGCAGGATCAGGCCCTAGACTGCATATAAATCAGTTACAGGTGCTTGAATTAAGAGAATTAATTAATAAGACCTTCCCATCCCCTGGAGGTTCAGACCACAATGAGGCAGGCAGAGTACAGGCCAGCACGACACACTATTAATCCTGCATTTGTCCCAAGTGTGACGGCCTGCTGGGAGCTATTCTTCGTGCTCATACCAGGGGGAATCGCTGGGACAGAACAGACCTTATTCTCTCTGTTTGCAGGGAATGGCTCATGCGAGACATTCTATTTCCTGATGCCACCACTAAATCCCAGGATCCTCCTCATGAGTTATTCAGCACCTGCCACACTGGTCTGGCACACGTTTGATCATCCTGACATCCACCTCTGTCTACCACAAATGAATATTTATTATCTTCATTGCAACAGGAGAATCAAATCCTGTTACTTTACTAACGCTGTCCTTTTCTTGAAGACAAGCATACCTAGCTCCCAAAAAGCTTAACTTCCGTTTTTCATTCCAGGATATTTCAGGAGTAAATCACAGCCTGGCTCAAATCCTCACCACAGCAGTAAGGGAAACAACATTTAATGTCTTCAGCGGGAGTGTGGGCATCCAAATACATCCTAGACAACCAATTCCTGGTGCTGTGCTTCGGGCTCGTGTTTGACGATGCTGCCACAGTGCTACTCATCCAAGCACAAAACGGTGGGGGATTTCCTTTGCATTTACTGGTCAGGGCGTGCTGGAAGAAGACACAGCACATTACCAAACTGGATGGGAGACAGGGATGAATGCCCACAGAAGCCTGTGTCAGCGGGCTTCAGAAGGTAGGGAGATGGAAAGTGAAGGCTGATGGAAATGAGCCTTCACTGACACATTCAAGAGCCTGGAAAATGCCTTTTTAATGTGCTAATATGTCAGCAAGAGAATTACTATTCCATTAATAAATAAGGAGCACCTACAAGTTCTCATCTCACCATACTGTGATTTTTTTTCTTTTCCAATCACAGTAAAAAGTTTGTTCATACAGCACCTCGGGTGCCCTGATATGCCACCAGAAAGACAAGACAGTCCCAGCAGCACCAAGGCACTAATTTCCATCAGGAAGTTGGCCAACCAGGCAATTATAGACACACCTTCCTTCACAGCATGCGAAGTGCAGCCTGAAGGAGTCACCTTTGGGCTCCTGGACTGGGCATGGGGAGCACACAGGTCGTACATCCCAAGGATACTGACAGCAGTATCTAATTAGCTTAATTCAGAAACCTGTCTTCAGAAGCCCATTGCTGAGAAACCTCCTGAAGTCTATAAATTTTAAAGCATTTTGGGTTTGATTAAAAGCAAACCAAACCAATGAAGGCAATTGCTACTTGCTTTCCTTTTTCCTTTTCCCCGTGAGCACAGCTTTGACACATGGGTGCAATCAACCCTTTGAATGCCACAGAAGTGGGGAGCTTTTTCCATCAAATCAGATTGTCAGGAATATATTTGGGTGAAAAAAATGCAATTCATTCTGCGTGAGAGTCACTGCTGGTGGACTGGTTCCATGTACCTTTTTACTTAAAGTCAGCGATGGTTTTCTGCAGGCAATGGAGGTTTGGTGATGGAGGTTCTGGGCCACAATTTCTGGCTGGGGGGAGAGTATCCAGACTGCTGCAATTTGGCTTCTCTTCTGGGGAAAAAAAAAAAAAAAAGTGCCACACAATTTTTAACAGAAAGTGAAAAATTAAAAAACACCCACACATTTTCTTTCAGTTACAACTTTCTATGGCACTTTAAGTCTTAGAACTGAAAAGAAGCCCTGAAACACTAATTATTTACAGTAGGAGAACTGTGACCCATGGTAGTCCAAAAGTGATCTGAGCAGCCAGTTTCAACTTTAGCTTCTCAGTTTCCCTTTCCAAATCAACAATTCAGCTAAATTTTCTCTGCATGTTGATTTTCCTTCAGGCACTGCTGCCACCCTGGGCTGGGGACAGAAGGGAGGAACCCAGGGCTTTGAAAAAGATCAGTGACTGACAGAGGGTTTCATGAGTCAACCAATATATGCAGAGAGACCGGTGCGAGGGAAAAACAGCTGAAATAATCCTACTGGCGCTCTTTAAATGTTGTACTCCTGGCAGAGGAACCCTTCACATGTTTCCCTGCTCGCTTTCCAAATGCACCACCAGGCTTCTGCTGCTCGGGGGAGAAGGGGGAAGCCGTGCCCTGGGAAAACCCTGTGGATAAGCCATTTTCCTCTGGGAAAGATGAAAGCAGTCAGCAGCTCTGTGCAAAGTACCGCATCCTTGGTGCCCTCGTTTTAAGAATTTATGGAAAACTTATTTTTTTGAAGCCTGGCAGATTCCTATGTTATCTTTCATGACCTCTCCAAAAACTACCCCAACACAACAAACTCCCTGCTAATTGGCAGGGAATGGAGTCCCACAGGCTCAGCCTCCCACCTGCGCCTGCTGGTGGGACAGCAAAGGTCTCTGGGGTGCCTTTACCCCTTGGGGAAGGTGGGTGGGAAGGGGATGTAAAATCAAGAGAAACTGAGAGGATACATACATAAATCACAAAAAAGTGCTGCCTCATATTAAGCAAAAGACAACCAGCCTCCCTCCCCCTCACGAAAACCCCGAGGAGTCCCAAAGCATAATCAGTTTAGGCTGAACACTATGTTGCCTACAAGATTAAAATTAGACTCACGAGGTTTCATCAAGGGAGAATTTAACTGCGGTGCTCAATCAGGCTGCAAAATCCTCAGATGACAATTGAAATAAAGTCATTCAAGACACATCCTTACGTGCCACAGGAAAGAAAGCCTGCCCTTGGCTGCACCCCTTGGCAAAATTGTATTAGGTGTCTCTTCTCCCTCCCACCCTCTGCATGCACTGCTGCCTGGTGTCCCTGGGCTGAAACTCAAGGCTGGCATCCTGCTTGGGACAGGCAGCACTGTCCCCTGGCTTCATGACTGTCTCATAGGTCACACCTATGGTCTATAAAGAAGAGGCAAATAGGATGAGAGCGAGTTTGGGTGAGGCTCTCAACATGAGGAGGCTTGTTTGGCCCTTCCAAGACAGTATAAAACCTTAAGAGCTACTGATCTCTTCATGGCACCTCCAGAGAGGTGGCTATGGTAAAGTGGAGAAATTCTCTGTTGAAAAAACACATCAGTTTAGAAAACTCTTCTATTTCCAGTATCAACCTCTCCACCTGGAGAAGGATGGCTAACAAAATGTTTCCTTTGCCCTGTGTGTGTCCCTGCAAGCTAAGCATCACCAGACCAGCTCTGCTCTTCAGAGACCTTCCAGGCCTCCCAGGTAGAAGTGAAAATAAAATGTAAATATATGCTACTAAATTAGCTTGAAACTGTCTCCAGTTCGTTTTAACCTTGCCCTCATGAGGCTGCTGCAAGATAGCACTCCCTGAATCAGCACTTTGAAATCACCTTGTTATAAAAATACATGGCTCTTCCAACATCCATTTTACACCTGGTCGTGCCCTAACAAACTCGTGCTTTTGACACTACTCTCCTCTTAAATTTCAGCCTGACTGAATACAGAAAAGGGTTCCTTTTTCAGTATTTTTACCTCTGCTTAAGTCCTGGAGATGCACAAAGCAGCTGGAGTGACACTGAAGAATCAAGCGGCCTCTTGTTCAACCTCCTGAAGTACCAGTGGTGCCCAATCCAATTACACATCAAAGTAATTACCTGCATTGCCTCCAAGCATGTAGCCAAAACTCAGTCACAGTTAAAGCTGCCTTTCTGCTCACACAGGGCCTGACCCAGCCAGGTCCACTAGCACCCACCTAAATTTAGGTGCCCATTTATCAAACTGAAATCAAGTCTCTTTTGCTGCATGGGTAAATGCTTTGTTAATGAGGGAACTCGTGTAAGCCATGGGGATGTTTAATATTCAAATATAATTATCATCTAGTGAGGGAGGGAGCACTGAGCGAGTCTTGTCCTGGTTTAGCAAGCTCTGGGGAAGTGATGACAGCTCAGCCAGCAGGAAGTGACAAAAACTCTGTCCTACGAATGTCTTCCAGAGTTTGTGGGGATTTTACCCTCATCAGCATGTAGAGGTTGTGGGAAATCCTTTCCACTTCCAGCAACTTGATGCTGCTGTAAGGGGAAGGGCTCTTTTCTTATGTCAGATGCTCAGTATTCCAGGTTTGCTTCTGACAGCTAAGATATGCCGAGGTCTTCGAGGGCTATATATATATATATTTTTTTTTTTTCCCCCCAACTCTCAAGAAGAATGCAACAAGGAGATAAAATCTCACATTCATCTTATTACACTCCTTAGATGAGCAACTTTCACATGACAGTGAAGCTAATGGCATTTACTTGTCTCAGTGCAGCAGCAGCACCAAAAGAGAGAAAGGGGGAGATACGACAGTACAGGAGTGTCCTCCTACACCCAACATCTTCCACTGCTGGTTATTGCTGAGGATGAACAGCCTGCACCACTGTAGAGCTGGACTCATCAGAGCCACCTCTGACTACTGCAGTCTGAGGCAATAACAAGCAACCAAAAAGCAGACTGGTGTGCAGAGGTGTCTCATGCCCCTCTCCCTCCATCTCCCCCTGCCAGGAGGGGTTTCGTTTCTCCTCCATTTCATCCCTTCCTCTTTCAAGAGCTGTTCCACGGCCAGAGCCAGCGGGCTACAGGGCTGCTGTGGGCATGCAGGACTCCCTCGTGGCTCAGCTGTGTGCCAGAGAAGACAGGGATTTCTTCCAGGCAGTGGGTGCCACTGGATTTCCATACAAACCTTCCCATTCCCGTACACATGTGACATGTCTGCACTACGGGGGACAACCTGGGCAGGGCATGAAGACACGAGGGGATTTCACAAATGAAGCAATCAGGAACTTGCACGGTCATTTTGCAACCCAGAGGGCAGCCATCCCCTACCTGTCTCTTTGCAAGAGAATGTTAGTTTTCCCTGTGAGTTGTCAGGTTTAATAAAAGAGTCCTCCCTACCCAAAAAGGAACTGCTCCTGCAAAGCAGCAATGAAAGCCCAGGGAGTGCAGGCTCTTTCCCTGACACACAGTTTGCTGTAGTGCAGGATTACTTAGCACTGCTGCTCTCCTTGGCCTTACAAGCGGGGCAAGCGGTTGGCTTCAAAAGAAACATATTTTTCTTGATTCAAGTTTTCTGGTAAAAGAATATATTCACTTTCAAAAGCAAAGTGATTTCAAAAACAGGAGCTAAAATTAGACTGATTAGGTTTGTGTTTTTTTTTTTTTGTTCTCTCTCCCCTTTATGGCTTTTACAAGCAATTACCCACTTAATGTTTTGAAATTACACAAGAAACTTCAATCGCAATTTTTTTTTCCTGCTGCAGCTCCTTGAATGAGAAGCCTTAAAAGCTTTTCCGGAACACACAACAGCATGAGCAAATGAATTTGCCATTTTCCTTCTCATTTTTTTTTTTATAAATGAATGGGAAGATACTTGTTCATCATTAAACATTTTTTTTTTCTTTCTTTCTTTTTTTTTTTAATTTCAGAATGGTGAAGCAAGCCTGCATGACAGCTCCAGAAACTGAAAGCAGGATTCTTGTTTGCACCGTGGCCTTTTGCAATGCTGTGGGAGCACTTTAAAAATAGCTGCATGGGCTATTTATTACGCCAACGCATCTCTCAAGCCTCTTCTTTCTTATGGTAGGGTGGGACATGTTGGGGGTGACAAATTTAGCCTGCCTGCTTATGTGACCATCCCACACAATGCATAACCCATACAAAGTGCTGTGCCACACGAGGAGATGGGGCTCCTGTAATGCAGGGCTGTGGGAGGATGTGAGCCAGAGCCACGTGGCAGTGTCATGGCATCCATCCAGCTCCAGACCTGGACCCCTGTGGTCAGGCTGTGTCCACCCTGCAGAGTCCCAGGGCAGGAGAAAGGCTGCTGGGCTTGCACGAGTGGTGTTGCTATGCCTCAGTGCAATGTGGATGGGCACAATGTGTCGGTAAAAACACAGGGCTGGGTTGACAGCTCTTCCCCCACCACCTCCTCATGGCTCCTGGTGTGCAATTTGAGGCACTTACTTTAGTGAAGGAGGCAAGTCTAACCTTTCCCTTCTGCTCAAGCTGTCGCCCTGAGGAGGGGTTTTGTTTGCTCCTTTCGAATCGTCACGCAGACGCCTACCTGCTAAGATCACGGCAGCAGATTGCTGCTGGGCCAGCAGCACTTGGCTCTCACCACTTAGGACTGAAAGGTGTTTCTTTTGACAATGAGCAATACCCATGTGAAGCGCCAGCTCTGCAGTCTGCAAACAAAAAGCAAAGGTTATGCGCAGCCAAGCCATCCATCTGGGTCAGGGAGATTCATAAAAACAACTCAGATTGTCTGTTCTGTTCCGAGTCTTGTCTTCACACAGACAAGAGGCAGCATCAATATCTCGCAAAGAAACATTTTCCCACCTCCGTTCCCCACCCCCAGGACCCCTCCAAAATCCCCTGTGACAGGCAGTGCCTTTGCTTCCACTTATTCCTGACCCCTGACTACCTTTGCTATAGTCTGATAAGGCTCTGGAGAATAAAACATCTCAAACTCCCACACCTCACGTTGCACATCCCTGTTATCACTCAGACTGAATTTTCTCTCAGGCCACAGTCAGCTATAACTTCCTACCCCAGTGTTTAACTCGGAGTCTCTTTTTCTCTATGTTACCATCCATTTACCACCTAAACTAACTTACGTCTCTGTGTTAGATCAAGGCATCAATGAAATACTGCGCACACAGCTTCAGGAAGGCACCTTCCTTAGGATCCTCACTGCTTGAATTCATACGATGTTCTCCTGGTCCTCCTTTTCGTTCCACGTGCAGGACATCTTTTCTCTCCTCCCCTGGTGTGAGGTCAGTCAGGATATTTGCCCCAGAGCTGGCTGGATGGAACACAGACCACCTCAGTTGAGGTTTTCTGCATCTGTCTGAACTGGAACCACCCTCTAGGTTTCTCACTAGCACAAGCTAAAACCCTCACACCTGGGTCTGAGGAGAGGAACTCACACAAATAAACATCTGTCTTCAGCCTGTGTGATGGGAGAGAAAGGGCTGGAGGGTTCCTCTAGATGTAAATTAGAACACGGTAACAGCAGCAAACACGGTAAAGGCAGCAGCCTTAAACTGACCATGAGCACATCAGCATGCTGTGATTCTGGATTCGTTCTCACAGGAAGGCCCATGTACCCATGGCAATGGTCATCTCTGGATGCATCATCTCCTCGTCTCATAACAAACAAGTAAATTAAATCAGATGCAGATATGAAAGGTTCCACCTTTCCCCCTCTCTCGTACCTATCACTTTGGAATTGCTAGGAACCATGAAGAATAAAAGGCAACTTCAGAAGAAAAACAAAGTTCCAAGAATCATCACAACTCAGATTTTTATTCAACAGTGAAGTTGAAGGGAAATATTATTATTTCCCTCCAGGGCAAATGTTCCAAATGGAAATTAAGTAAAAATATTGTCCCCCCAAAGTACTCACAATGAAATTAGTTTTCATTAAATATATTTGTTTGGCAAAATAAAATTAAAAAATTAGAACCCGTACAAAAAAAATCCCTTGCAAATTCTTAACACTGTAGCAATGACAACAATGTAAACCTGGATGTTTGGTAGTTGTAATTAATTTGTGGAAATTACTGTTGAACTTTTGACCGAGAAAATAAAAATCACTTTGAATAGCAAGAAGCCAATTTTAGAGGCAACTGAGGCTTCGGGAACGCTATAGGGATGGGACACACTAGTGGCTTCACACAGTTTGGGCGAGTGATCTGCTAGTGTGGGGCTATTTAAGAGCTGGGAGGAAAAGAAGTTAAAAGCTGTTGCAGCATTGCAGCGTATGGTACAGCAAAAACCTGCAGACTTTCCATTCTGGGAGCCGATCAGCTGGGTGAAGGCTGGTGGCGAGAGTCGAGATGCAGTGGAAAGAATGACAGTGATAAATGGTGCAAGCACTGGGAAGCAGTTAACGACTTTCATCATCGCATTGGATTCAGTTGTGAGCAGACTCTTGGGAGTGTCTGGGGAAATCTTCTGCTTACAGTAGCTGCTTCTGCTCCCTACCTCCCTCCTCCTTCCAGTTAAAGCCTCTGCCCTGCCAAGTGGGTTTCACAGGCATGCAGTTTGATAATGTCATCCTTTAGTTAAGAGTGTCTATTCCAGTATTAAAAATGTAAAAAAAGTCCTCGGGAGGGTGCTGCTTAGTGGCAGTCTTTGCCTTAAGCAAGGCCAATGGCCTGCAATTACAAGTTAATTAAAGCAGTGTGGATTTGGATGAGCAATGGGGAAGATGGGAATGGAGAAGGAAGGGATGCAGGGAACAGGAAGGAATGCAAGTGTTTCTACACCCCTCCCCAAAGCCAAAATCCAAGGTGCACAAGTGGGTTTCTTTTCCTCACACTCTTCTTTTTTTTATAATATCTCTCCAGTTATAGTATTTCCAGTTTTGAAGCAAATTTCAGTGGCAGCCTCAGTTACAGTCATAAACAAAGTCGTAGTTGCTGGGCTCCTTTGGGATAGGTGGGGGAGCGTCCGGGATCTGTATGTTCTCCAGGTCGAGGAGGCGTAGCTTGATCTCCATGCTGAGCAGCGTGTCTAAGTCGTTCCGCGTTAGGTCGCTCAACATATCCTTCCCGAGGAGGGCGTTCAGCCCGTCGGTCCATACACAATACTGCACAGGGAAAAGATAAAAACTGTCCTTAACAGACTTTCTGTACACCAACTGATTGCCTGTTCTGGTCCTCTACAGTTACTGCTCCCACAGGGACTTACAAAGAGACCTAAAATGAGGTTGATTCATTTTGTTAGCTCATGAAGAAGTTATGATCCTATGATTCTAAGGCATGTTCCACTGAAAACGGACAAACAATTCTCTAAAAATGGGAAGACATGACAACATTTAGCTGTTTGACAGTTAGGTATCTCCTCCAAACTTCTTGTTGAATATTCTTCCATAGTTACGGGAGAAAGAACAATATCTGAGGACAATGAACCTCTGGAGATATCTCCTTCCCCCCCTCTCTTTCTCTTTCTCCAATACTTAAAGAGCCTGATAATCTTATGCCAAACTTTCCATTCCAAGACAGCTAAGTTACTTAAACTGAATCCCACGCAAAATCCTTTTTGACTCTTTCTGTAAGAAATCCTGTATCAGCTACCTACTTTGATCATGGCTTGCCTTCCTATAGATTAAGTGGTATCAATTGGCCTATACAAAGACAGGCTCTCACTTCCACATCTATCCCTACTTTACCACTGTTTTACACGAAATAACATCCTGTGAAAACTACAGAGTCAATCAATGCTGTGTCTTTCATGAAAATTAAACGCCGAGCTACCTGGTGTAATTCTAAATGCCACAAATACTGAACTTGGCCTCTAAAACCCCTTCCTTATTGTTAGCTTTTTCCTAATAGGAGATGCCATCTTTCCCAACAGCTGACAGCTTGAGATGAACATAGGCTGAATAACCATTTAAAATAAGGAATAAACCCAAGGGAGATTGGTGAGCTAGAGTCAACTTCTGTCAAAAATGTCACTTCCATTTATTACTACAAGCCATTTATTCAACTATGAACAGAAGTATTCAAATGCTATCATCTAAAAATAAAGATTTCAATCATGAACTTCTGTCCTAGTTTGCAGGAGAAAATTAAATCAACCGTAACTGCATTTTTATCTTACAAATACTTCTGCTAGATTTCATGCCAAAAAAATGGATTTTAAATTTAGCTGACCATTTGCTACATGATACCGCCAAGTTTAAAGATAGCCATGGCTGACTTCATCCTACAGCAGAAATGAGGATTATTTTTAAGGAAGAGAGAGAAAACCCCCTCTTGGGGTATGTCTTCATGCAGAAAAAGGGCATATTTTTAAAATAGGATGGTTAACACACTTCAGCATCCGAAGTGAAATCCAACCCATTTAAGTCAGTAACAAAACAGTAGCAGAACCAGGATTTCACCCAGGGTGTTGGTAAGCCAAGCCACAGCTTTAATATGAGATTAGCTATATAGAAGAGTCTTGAGGGTTCAGGCTGTCCTGCTAACAAGTACTAAAGAAAGAACTTAGCCTGCCTGTTCTAGGTTCTCAAAGTGTGTCATTGAAGACTTAAAGCACACAGGTTTTGTGGATTGTATGTAGAACATCAGGAAAAGAAAGAAGCTATCCTAGAAATGTAATTATTTTTGAGCAGACTATAATTTTTATGATTGACTTGAAAGCTTTCTTTGGGAAATTTTTCCCAGAATTCACTTGGAGGAAAGGAACAGAAAGGCAAAAGGCTCTGCTCAGGTTACAGAAGCGCAGAGCATCCATTCAACAGATGCAGCCCTTGACGTAAATCGTCCATCACCTGCTCTGTGCGTATGGCCAGTGCTTTCTCTGGGGAGGAATCCCAGCCAATCAGAAAGCAGAACTGCACTTCTCTCCTCTTCCAGATATAATTCATTCAGGGCCCACAGAAACCAAATTCTGGCCACAATTCAGATGAGTGCAATGGCCTGGAAAAGGGGCTTCCTCTCTAATCTCCATATTGGCAAGTGCATCTAATTAAACTCCCGTACATTTTGAGCAGAGAGAAATCCTAATGAGACAGTGGAAAAACAGAGGCATTCATTCAGAAGCCTTTTTCTTTTTAATATGCAAAACAGACTAAGAGCCACTGAAAAATTAATTTACTACAGATTCATTTTCATAAAACTCCAGTGAAACCTAATTATAACCTCCCTCATCAGTTTCTCTGTCAGAAATCAAGGATAAGATTAATCCACCTTTATGCTGTGTAGTTGAAACCAGCTATTAGTATTTAAATGAAAGCCAAATACGATGGAGTGATCTCACAGTGCTGAATCCTCTGGCTAGCAGTAAGCTCCAACAGATGGCTAAGGGTATTGTCAAAACTAAGTGTGTAAGAATCAGGTCCAAATCTCAATGATATTGGTTCAGTAATGAGATTTTATTAAAGAAATACCTTGGGAATCAAGTCAGTGGAACCAGACAACCAAAAAGGTTGTGCAGGCTTCATCCATATGGATGCAGCCCCAGGCAACCTGGTCTGAGATCATCGCTGACCTTCTTCGAGCAGGAGGTCAGACTGGGGACACCCCCAAGGTCCCTTACAACTGGAATCATCCTATGACCCTCGTTTATTTTTTGTTTTTAGGACACCCTCAATTCCCACATTCAGACCTCACTCTATAATCATGAGGACTGTAGAAGTGCTTGAAAAAAACCCCTAAGTCTGACCTGAAATTGTCATGCACTTACATCATTCCGGGTGCTTCACACAAAGGTTTCTAAATCTTGAGATGTCACCTACCAAGCTGACAATGCTGCTAAACTAGCACTTCTACACTTCTAACCCCAGTTACTTTGACGAAGAGTCACGGGCTTCATAACATGCTGCTTGCCTTTCCTCGTGGGTGCTTCCTCTGAACATTTGCACTTTTTTGTTTTAATTACAACTCACTCTTCTGTAGGCCGTGGAAAAGCACAGAGGAAGTGAGATGTCCTTTTGAAAACATCCACTTGGAAGCTATCAAGCAGCAGCAGAGCCTGCTGCCTCTGGCTGTTTTTTTGAACGTATTAATTTTGTTTCAGAGAAGCTGCACAAGATCAAAAAGAGAAATAAAGATAATAGGTGTGGTAACACAATCACGAGCGATTGGGCTAGTGCATCAACGCTACTGCCTGTCAGTGCAGTAACAGCTTTTGAATACTTAGATCATTAAAATACATTTGTAGCCACAGGCTATATTTGAGACACAAGTGGCTGAAAAATTTGTTGATTTTCATGATGGTTTGCTCAAATGAGCTGAAACAGACTAGAATCCACTTTCTGGAGAATTTGTATCGGAAAGCATCTAACACATGTGCATTTCAGAGGATGAGGACAATCATGCTCTGCTTAGACCTACAGCTCTAATGGCACATTATGCCTGGGATCCTATGGCTGCTTTCTCTTAGATCAAAACTGACCAGCAAATATTTCTCTAGAATGAACATACTTGAAAATGACACTCAAACATTAATCCCCAGGAAAACCCAAATGAGCATAACTTAATTTCCTCTCCTAATCCGAACACTTATTTGAAGGTTTTAATCCAAATATTGAAGCTGTGTAACTAAACACACTTCACTCGTAATGCAATTTCATGCACTTTAATAACACCACAGTATAATGCAGCTTAATGCAGTCTTCTGTGTTTCATCATCTTAACACAGTGTCCTGAACTGAGCGCAAATGTGATACCACTAAGTAAGTGTGCCAATGGAACACTAACTCTTGTTGCTTTAGAAATAAGAAGAAAAAAAGACAGAATAAAGCAATGAATGAAATTCAGACCCAGCAATGGTATAACCTCCCATGATGTTGGCATCATCAAGATGAGCTGAGGATGGCAGTGATTCATTAAGAGTACAAATTGGCTGTACAAATCTTCGTTGTTGAACTAAAGTTCACTAAAGTGTATGCACAGCAAAAACTCTCCATGGTAGGCCAGACCAGGAGAAATCTTTACTACACCACGATATGGTGAGTAAGGTCCGTGGAAATTGTGAGGTCTGACCAAGCTTTTTTCTTTTTCTTACTTATATATCAATGGGGTTTAGAAATACAGATCTTGAACTTGGACCCCCGTGTGCTCTATGATATGCAAATACAAAACATCTTCCTTCTGTGGCTTAGGATATGCATGAAAACTGTAGAAAGTCTTGCTCCCATACTAAACCCCCTGCTTTCAGTTTGTTGTGAGACATGACACAGGTTTAAGTGGACCTGCGCTCTGTGCCAGGTAGACCATTCTTATGTTCTTATAAAGCTGGCTGCTACCATAAAGCAACTAAGAGGGCCCCAAAGAAGTTTCTGTACTCTGAACTTACCTCATGCTTGTCTGGAGCAATGAAATTCAGCTGGCCACTCGAGTCATATAATATAGAGAAAGCAAGCTCTAGCACCTCCTGGAATACAAAGAAACACGTATTAACACTGCATGAGAAAGGCATTAATACATTCAGGTCTGTCTTTCTTTCTTACTCCCCAAAACGAATGGAAAAATAGGTTATGGTACTCTCCTGGCTGGCCAAAGCTGCAGCAGTACCAGACCACTGCAACAGACTGGCACAGCAAAAAACCCAACACAGGTGGTTCAGTCAAAACAAACTCACTCCTCTCAATGCTGGCTGTAGCTCACTTGGTCACAGATTACTTTAGCATTTGAGTTTAGATTTGAACTAGGCAACGGTGAGGACTAAAATCAATATAACCCATAACAGTACACTTGCAACAAACTCTTTGTGAAGACCCATGGTTCCTTCAGTTTGTACAGATTAAACTTGTACAGTTCTGCAAGGTTTGATTCCTTGTGTCAAAAATCTTGCCAGGACAGTTAATTTCCTGGTTTACACTTATGCTCTTTTCACTGCTGAAAATCTATTAAATTATTCATTCTCAAGAGATTTCTGTCATTTTGTCTCTACCTCAACCAGAATCAGCAGTCTCAGTCAAACTGAACTATCTGGGTTACTTCATCATAAAGACCCAAATGAATCTTGGGAAAGGAGAAAATGAAGCATTGAAGCTGGAATTTCAAAGGCGCCAAAGTGAATTAAGCAAGCACCAACCTTCCCTAAAAGTCACCTGGACCTGGATTCCTATGGGGAAACCCATTCAATTTGAATATATAACAAACTTCCACTGGCCAGCAGTGAGCACGTAGAGACGTGTTATCATGGTTACTGCACAGACTGCACTACATGTGCTTGTTACAAGGATTTCACAACCTGTAAGCTAGCCGATACGGAGATAACAACTGTGGAAAAAAGACTGGGCTATAGAGGAGAGGGGTGACTCATAACTGTGATCTGTATCGTATGCCCTGTTCTTTTTGCCTCTTGGCTTCCTGAGCCCCACAGTACTGATTGCCTTTGCTGACTCTCAGCTATCGACAGCCCCTACACTGCCAGCAGCGACAACAGCATGGCTTCTTGAATTTGGTACACTGTGTTTTAAAATGGAAGAACTGGCTGCGGGGACTGCAGCATATCCATCGCTCTAGATTTTCTACCTCTGATCTTCTAGTCTGAAACAGATGGAGGTCTTTCAATTTCAGTAAGGGTTATTTCATTTTTGAACTTGCGTGATGAAGAGCAGAGTCTGGTTCATAAAGCTTGCAATCCTTAGGGATAATTCTGGATGATCAGAGATCAGCCTTCTCATGGGAAGTGCTCTTGGTTTCCTTGAGTTCAGTTATTAGGTTCAGCTTGCTGTATTGCCAAGACACAGGAGATAAGTCAGTGTTAAATCCCCATGGAAGCTGCAGGTACTAACAGTGCTGGTGCACTCGGCAAACAAACGGCTCGGGGCTCACATAGTCTTTTTATGCTCTAGGCATGTTTCTCAGCCACACCCTATTAAGAGTGATGTCCCTCATTACAGAAATGAATCTACCTCTGCCTGCACAAACCTGGCATTATCTCCTCACAGAGTGTTATAAATTAGTGACAGAACTCAAGTCATGCAACTGTGGTTGTGAAAATAAAACATATCACTGAAAAAAGGGCTTGCACTGCTCTCCTATGACGTTCTCAAATTTCATGAAGGTCAACAACAATCCCATAGGCCTGGCCCCTGTACATTTGTCCCTTGGGAAATTTCAAGGGATTGAAGTTTTGTTGATCTCAAAGACAGGGAAAGGAGAGAAAAACCCTTCCTGAAAGAGGAATATAACAGGGAGCCATGGGCTTGGTCATAGCCAGGCATAGAAGGAGAAAGGGCTACATTTAGGACACGAAGCTTCACTTTATGGGGAAAAGTGGGAGTTTAGCAGTCCTGGCTCCAGTTTAGTTTCTTTGCTGGCTGCTCCAGAGATTTTAAGGCTCAGGAATTACAGCTCCAAGGTGTCAGCATCTCTGTCACCTCATGCACAGCAATCTGCCAAGGAAAATGGAAGCCTAAGAAGCTGGTGTTGCCAACTGTCCCTCCACATTGATGGTGGTCTCAGTGGTTGAGCTGGCTGACTTGTAAGGCACCCCAGTCTGGTTTTGTTACATTCCCACCAATGACAGATGATTTTGAGGAATCAGCAATTCCTAAAGGAAAACTGGTCAGTCTCCATCAACCATTTGTGTCTTTCTCCTCCCTTTTCTGTCCTACTTCTCAACCTTTCTCAAAGTCATTTTCCACTCCAGCTTTTCCCATCCGTTTCTCTTGCACTCTGCTCTTCTCTCTCATTCCTTCCAACCTGCTCCTTCCCTCTTTGTTCTGCTTTCCTCCTCCCTCACCTCAATCTGCTGAACTCACTCCCTTGACACTCCTAACTCTTTCCACCCTTGCACATTTCAGACCTCTGACCTTCCCTAGATGTTTGACAAAGGTAACAGTACGGGGACCCATGACAAGCCTCTCTTTTGAGCTTCACTGAAAACAGGGAACAAGAGACTCTGCGCCTGATGGCTGGACACTTCCCACTCCTTGGTTTCAGCTCTGTAGAGAAAGCTGTTGCAGGTGGTATGAGGGGAAGTTTGCTGTCCCACGCCCAAAGCTCCTCTCTCCTACAGTCTCTGCTGGCCCCTCACGTGAGCCAGAGACAAGCCATTTTTGATGAAGAGTCATTTTAGGTGCCTACAGCAGAGTGATCCCATGCAGCTGGAATGACCTCACCACTCTCTGCCTACTCTGTCATCAACAGCCTCAGAACAGCCATGTCTTTGCTGAAGGCTGAGACAACAGTCATGTTAAGTTTGCTTGCCAGAGCCAGAAGATCCCTCCCAGAGAACTATCTGTACATGCAGCAGCAAGGAACATGTTCAACCAACATGAAGTAAAAGAGAAGAGAGGCTGCAGAAGAAGAGGAAACGGAGCAGAAGCATTTCTGCTGACTAAAAAGGCACCAAGCCTGAAGCCCGCCACCTCAGCAAATAAAGGGGGATAAAAGAACAGTGAGAAATACATGGCAATGTTTTTTCCCAAATTAATCTCTCATGCTTTGTTTTGAAGGCCGCAAAATCAAATGTATTTCATTTCCTTGAAATTCATTAATATTACTTGACAGTCGGAAATTAAGGCTTTAAAATTAAGCCTAATTTAAAAACACAAGCAAGAGGAACAACAATGGATTCAGGTCTGGTCCTATCAAGTCGTTCCAGCTTCATATGCATGCAAATTCCAATTCTGTTTAACTTTTATTTATTTCTAAATGGTCCCCCTGGAAGAATAATGGCCACGTGCTGGCAAATGAAGAGATGCTGTAGCCTTTGTTGTGGACATTCTGCCAATTCCAGCTATGTTCATAGCAGTGGCATTCTGCCATTCGATTTTCTTTTCTGCCAATGAATAAACATTAAGGTGGTCGTTATATATGTACAAAGAAAGCACAGGATGAAAAGGCCTCCTAAAAAAATTGTATCACCGATTGTGAAATTTCAGGAAGTGAAAGGTTTAATACACCAAACTCAGTCAAACTGCATTCCGGGCCTGGCTTTTTTTTGCTTATTTTTTTTAAAAAAATTCATTTCATTGTCCACATTAACCTGATACTCTACAAACAATGATGTGTTATTCCTACGATGTCAGTTAAGTAGTTGCACTATTGCACGTGACAGTTTGATTGGGATGACAACTCATGTCATAAATTCTGTGATTCTCAGGGGAAAAAACAAGGAATCAAGGAAGGAAAAAAATTACCAACCCCAAATCCCCCACCATGCCAGAAAACAGAAATAGTCAAAATATCATAATTATTATTGCCAGGATCACAAGTGGAATGCTCCAGCTACAGATGCAGCCACACCACCCATCAACTCCTGACACTCACGTTCTCAGCCAGCAGTTTTACTCCAAAGCAATACCTGAGGAAATGGGACGATGCTGACAGCTGAGGACAAACTCATCTGCAGCATTCCTACTTAGCATTAAATACTATCTAAACATTACTGCTCCATAAAGATGACACATATCCACCACTGCCACCCACTGCTTTCCTTCTTCTCGTCTTTCCTTTTTGTGCGGACATATGAGTTTTAAGGCAAGGAAGCACTAAAAATAATTTATATGCAACATATAAATGCCCCAGCCAAATGCTGTTGATGGTTCAGTTGTAACATGAAGTAGGAGTTGTATGCAATCTATTGTGTGTATCTGTTAGTGCCCCGATTCAGAAAACCAACAAGAAAAAATACTCCCGGGATTTTTTTCCTGGCTTGGCTCTACTTTTTTATTTCCAACCATTTAAAGCCAATGCTGAAAGGAGATGACAGTATCCTGATAGACTTAAGGCAACTCGAGTATGAGAAACACATGCAAAGAAGATGTTCTGCATACCTGCATACAGTTAAGGAAAGAAAAGTTGCAGCTACGAAGCTGCAACAGTTGTATGATGTAGTTTTGATAGTGCCTTTTCATTTTCTGTGGTTTCTATCAGAACTGTTTGTTCTAGTACTTATTTGAATGCTAAATGCATGCATTTTATTTTTAAAGTACTGCAGCAGGAACTCTTAACTTTGCCATTCTGTCTATCAAAATCCCTTTCTAGTTGGACCCCAAATTTCTCAGTTTCAGGTAACTAGAAATTCTGACTCAAATCCTCTGATTTGGTTCCCAGACCTCAGGGTGTGTTTCTAGAACACCATAAGAGTCTCTCTCCTTCTCCTAAGGTCAGACAGCATGACCTGATGGAACACAGGTCATACAGTATGGTATGAAGACCATCACTACCAAAGATGTCAGACTTTGCTAGTAACTCAATTTCTTCTTGCTGTAGTGGCAAGTCTTACTAAACAAAAACTGCAAGATCCTAGCACTGTACAATTTGAGTCCCACTCTCAGTTCACAGCTCTTGACCTGAAACTCTGAGAGGTAACATAAACCTAATTTAAACTCACCATTGACTCCTACACATTTTTTCCCAAATGCACTGCTGAACACATCCTTATACACCTCATTAATTGCCTAGCATTTACCTTATATTCTTTTGTGGGCAGTTGTTTTTCTACCTGACTGGACCTGAAGTTATCATCAGCTGGACATTAATTGCAAATTTGGCATGTTCCAGTGTTCACTGAATGTGAGCTCATCTGAGAATACAGCTGGAACAAACTAGTTATCGGAGACACAGTAGGAGTAGGTACCAACAGTCATTGCTGCTCGGCTCTGTAGCAGCAGTCAAAACTGCTTTGCTTTAGAGGTAGAAGACACCACTACTGAAGACTATCTTAACGTGCTCTGGGCATGTTACCATGCACATCTGCCATGAAATCTGAGTAAAGGAGCACAGATCACCCTAATAATTTAACTCAAATGGTCTGAAGTGAAAACAAAGTGTGTGTGCATACACAGAAAGGTGGCAAGCTGCCATGAAAAATACCTCTATGACTTCAGGGAAGGTCAAGCTGACAAGCTTTGTATTCTGCAGGGTGTGAATTCGTAACAATTTGAGAACCATACCTTGTTTTGTTTAAGAGCTCCTTTCTCCTTCATGTGAGGGCAGTCTTTCCCAGTCACAACAGCTTTTATATCTGCCACTGGCACTGCATTAAAAAGAAACAAAAGCAAAAACCAGAAAATGAGTTATAGCCAAGGTGTGTCAAAACTCCAGAGTCTAAAAAGAGGAAAGATTAATGTGTTAAAATTGCCACCTCCTTTGCCATTTCCAGAAAGAAAACTGTAGGAAAACGACTGAAATAGGAATCAGTGAGTCTTGACCAAATTTCAGGCATCTGGATAAAAATCTGAGTATGCTTTTTCTTGCCTGTTGAGACTACTTTGGGTAAAAGTGTTTCATATAGGTGTGCACCTGTGTCTGGACAGTTTTTACACTCGTGTATCTAGAAAATGTATATTGTTTTCTGCCTCACTAATGCAATATGCCTGCCCTGCTGTTGCTACTTCCTAGGCATCCAGGTAAAGAGAGAGGATGCTGGGTGAGCTGGATCCTACCTCACTCAATGCTGTTGTCCTTCTGTTAATGCCTGTATGAATTTTTCTAATAGTCTTCTGTTTCACTCCCATCAGGAGTTTAGTTGCTCTCTGGTATTCACAGGAATAAGGACTACTGAGGCTTATAACGACCCATTCCAATCGCTTCAAAATGTGGAATGAACAGAAATCATTAAAAAAAAAAAAGTAAGAAAAAAGTATTGGAAGCTGCTGTCACTCAGACTCACTCACACAGTGAGGTCACTAAAACATGAAGATAAATTTCTCTCTTTCGAGTGGAAGTCAATTTTCCAACAGTAATTACATTATGGAGGATCTATATGCTCCACAATACAATATGGTCAGGGAGTGACAGTTTCTACAAACTACAAATAATCCATTATCCTTGCGGCTGCGGAAAAGCATCACATATATAGAACAGCATGATAATATGAAAGTCTGTAACTGCCCAGTTCTTTACAAACTCTAATGGAAATCCTGGAGAGGAGAAACACGTTCTCTCTTCCATGGGTACAGCAACACTATGTGTTCTATTACAGATTACCTCAGCACTGTGCTCAAGTGGATAGCAGGCAATATAACTGACTTCTTTAAAGGACTTTCTTTGCATGGCAAACTTGAAGAAATGGAAGTTATTTGGCTCTTCACTACTTAACTTCTCCTGCCTTTAGTTTCAGCATTTCATGCTGTGGCCCTGCTGACTTTTTATGCCTCTGTCACTACCCTATTTTTTGGTCAAGGAGAGGTATTATTTTTGACAGGCGAGAGCGAGCTAGGATGAACTGGGAAGTAAAGGAGGTATTTGACTGCAACCAAGCAGAAATTGTTCCTGCCATTTGCTGAAGACGCTCAGAAAAACAATTTCTCTGATTGCATAAGGTAGGGTTTCCTCAAGTTAGCTCTCTCAACCAAGAAGGCTTTTCTCCAGGTTTCATACACTTGATCTCTGTGATCTGGAATGCAGTTACTATGGGAGATCACAGACTGACGTGACATCCTGATCTTTATTTATCTGGAACTTGGCCTATTCCTGGATTTGATAAAACAGAATCAAAGATTTCAGATGGTATCAGAAGCTGACTACAAGATGCTGCAGGGTGTGAGCCCAGATGTGATGTGCCCACAACAGATAAAGCCCTGAGAAAGAGGGCAGCTCTTTTCTGAGGTGTGACATTCATAGAAGTAAAAAGGCTAAAAACCCCCACATTTATTTTTGGAGACAGACATTTGTTATTCAAGCTTGGCAAGGAGTACACAAAATGCCCTATGCTGCTTCTCTTGGTCCTCCATTTTCTCACCTACCTATTCTTTTGCATCTGTTGACCTGCTCCCAAATACTAACAACCTGGTCATCATATTCAGACCTTAATAGTTCAAAATTCAGCATACGTCTATCCAAAGAACACTGGAATATTTCTGGAAAATGTTCTGTAAAATCCCCAAGCCAGTTTGGCCTGATACATTTCAAACAATAGTACCACTTTGCAATCTTGTAACTTGCAATATTCTCAACTTTGTTTAATTAAACTCTAATGTAGGTGGCACTGAAGTAAATCTCGTATCCTTAATAGCCTGTAAACCTGAGATACTGATGAAATAACCATATTTTTCTCAAACTGCACCGGCATCTGCTCTGCCAGTAGAGGGAACATGCAAGTCTGGCCCAGTGGGTGCTGAAGTAGGAGCTTCCTGTGCCCATGGGATCCTGACATTCCCGAGTAGGCTCAAGAGCCTACGAAAAATGCAAATGCAAGATGAAGCTTACAGTTAGGGTCAGGGTTTTGAGCATGGAAGCATGCCCAAAGCAAACAAATCTGGGAACTTCTGGTCTCATAACTGTGCCTGCAGTTCAAGTGTGACCTTCATTCATCTTCTGTCATTCTGACGCTACTGTTAACATTCAAGGGTTATTTCCCTAAGCCTCGTCCAGTGCCAATGCAGCAACGTGAGTGCCTGTCCTACATTCTGCCAAGACTGCAGCAGGAGCACAAAACATCCTTGAGGCAATCTGTAAGTCAATGAGAACAAGGGAACGTGACTGCGAACTGCCAGGGCTCCAGTGTCAGACAGGCTCTTCCTCTTTCCCTCCCAGACTGTGTCTGGGAGCACTTAGAAATTTTAAAAAGGTGCTGCCCAGAGACAGGTTGGGGGAGCAGAAAAGAGAAACAATTCTTTGTTTTCCTAATATAAAACTTAAATCACTGATTTTCTCCTTTCTCAATTTTCAGGCTGGAAAAATTTCCAACTTCTGAAAAATTAGTCTTTCTGCCATTCCATCAAAGAAGTGGAGCCACCAACTGAAATACTTGCACAAGCATATCTGATTTGATAATGCCAAAAATGGCATTTATTACTAATGGAGGTTCAGAAAAGAACAAAAGTGAATGATTCCTTATTCAATGCTTGATTTCTTGAAGTCACTTTCCGGTGACAGAGCTACACTGGTCATTATTTCTGTTATCATAAAAAACTTTCCCAGGATTGCAGGTCAAATCTCTACAACTCATGTTGAAGGATGAAGGAGAAATTATCATGAGAGCACGATTTTTCTGAAGGACTCCAAAATTACTTTACCCATAAAAGTAATTCCGATAAATCCCCTGGTAGGAGTTGTCACAGAGGCATGTCCTCTTCCAGTTGGGTACACAGTAATGGTGAGGTGTCTCAATACTGTTTACACCAATGTGTCACCTTTAAGTCCACTCCCCATCGTAAGAAAACAGAAGTTTGCCTGCCACTTATTTCTCCTCCAGTCACTAGACTGCTTGCCACAGAAGAAACATCTGCCTCTGAGGACAGGAAGTGCTTCTGAATATGCCTGAGTATTTTTATTTAACATCTGCAGTTTGATGAGCAATGAAAATAAACTGTGCTCCTCCCCATGAAAGGCATGACACTGCCATGCTGAATGAAATCATAAACTCATTGGAAAGTTGAGCTCAGTCCTCCTCATACACACTTGCCAAACCCAGGAGAGCAGTGTTTGAATACAGGGTGAAATGTCCTCTGCTCTCTATCTTCATAAACAGAGCTGTTGATAATGTCCTGTATTAAGAGAAACCTACTACAAGTCATAAAGAGGAATTATCATAAAAGAAGCAAAAGTAGCACAATCTTTGTGCATGACTTACATTTATCTTGCAAGGAATCATGGGGAACTTCTCCCTGGGGACTTTCTTCCAAGTCTCCGTAGTGCAAGACCTTGTGATTAGGTGAAAGTCGACAATACCAAAATTTGTCTGTTAAAATAAACATATTAAACAAGGTCACTTACATATCTTCATCAATAGCATAGGAGAAAGCTTCCTCAAATGAGGCACTACAGGGATGGACTGTCTTTTTTTCCTTTAGAAGAAGGAACGTTTGGGGTGTATGGAAAGTAGGGCAGGGACCTTGCTCAGTAATCTTACTTGATTAAATGAAGCTGGCATTAATCTACCATTTTATATGTTGACTTAGTTACTGGCTCCAAAAATAAATAGGAGCAAGAAACAATTGACTTAGTTTTACATGATATTATATACCCTCATGGACAGCAGACTGGCAGAGTAACCACTGCTTTGAGTGGATAACTTTAATGTACCCACAAAATCTTCATTTATAGCACCCACTATGTGCAAATTAAGCCCTGCCAGCTGTCTTGTGTGGGACACCCAAAAACTGATACATTTGAAATATCCCATACTTCATGAAAATTATGACTCATGTCTTTTTATAGACATGAGAGAACACCCCCATATTTGTAGAGGGACTGGACATAACAAACACGCGAAGATTTGTGAAGCAGATGTTAAGTCCCTTGTCCTCCAGATAACTCAGTGCTCTGCATGGTCACAAATATATGTATGACCATGCAGTCACACTCCAGTTGCATTTTAGCCCTCCCTAGGAGATGTATATTTACATCTCCTGCCAGCTCCTGCTTTGTAGGATATAACCCCCTTTAACAATATTTGTTTAAATCTGCTCCTGCAAAGAACATCAGCTTTGCAGAGCCGGGCCACCATGCTGCCTAGTGTGCAAGGGTGGTGCTTGCCAATTCCCCTTCTGAAATGGCAAGAATTAGGTTATCCTTCCCTGTAAGACCATATAATGTTAATCTTTCAAAAACATGAAACGATGTTACATCCAAGCTATAAATCTCCCAAAGCTTAGAGGAAGGCTCTGGGTAAAAATGTTCGGGGAAAAAAACCAACACACTTCAAATCACTTTCTGAGTGTCCAGCCCCTTCTACGGAAAGGTTTCAAAAGACCTTACAAACTGCTGGCAAAGGCTCAAAATAGCAATGGACAAGATTCTGGTTATCTGCTTCACAGGCATGCACAATACTGAAAGATTTATGGTAGAGAGCCTGAGATTATGATTTTGTGATGCACACAAGAGCTGCTGAAAAACAAGCATCCCTGGACTGTAAGATACTAGAGCAAGTGGGAGCCCTCATTTATTAGACTCTCCTCTGAAAAGCACACACACAAACAACTTGGAGTTTGTGTGTCTCAGAAGAATGAGTGTGAAACTTCTCTAGATTCATACCGTTTACAGGGAACTCTACCAGAACCATATCAAAACCTGAAAATATAGAAACATACTCTGTTGAATCTGATGGTAGATCATCATGCCCCTTATCTACCTAAAAAAAAGCCTCTAGTAACTAGCAGGAGATTTTCATGCCTAGCTTTACCTGCAACCTCACTGTTTATTAGGCTGTACAAAGGAATATACTTTTCCAGCTCTAAGATTAAACCAGGTTTTTTCCTAATAAAAAGACAACATAGCCTTACTACCTTCTCAATGACCTGGCCAGGAAGATGGTGTGACTGAAAAAAACCAATCCCACGAATTCCTTTCAAGGTAGCACAAATGGGGCTGGTGGTGTTAGCACGGGTTTGAAAAAATTTGGCTCTTTAATCTCCTAGACGTTATAGTGTTCTGGTAACCCTGGTCCTGTTTCAACGCCCTGCTCCAATAATAAAAGAGGGGAAAACCCTTCAGTGAACATGCCTGTCTTCGTTTTTAGGAAGGGGTGGTTTTATGAGAAGAAACCCTAGCTCTGAAGGCTTGTGGAGCCTTTTACAGCAATTCCCCATAACCCAAGGTTAATTAAAGAACTAACAGCCATAGACTGTCGCTTGAAGCATGTCTGGTGCAATTCTCCCGTGTGCTCGCTAATAAACGCCGTTGTGCCACAGCCTTGCTGTCAAGGGGAAAACCCTTAAATGAAACCTACAAATGGAACTAACGAGGTTCCCTCAGCCGCAGCCACTAAATGACTGCACCAGCCAGGCTGAGGAGAGACATCAGCACGGTAGTGATGGGAAGTAACCCTTGCTTCAACAACCACCTCAGCCTTACCAGCCAGGGTGTTTTTTTCAGCTGTATGTGATGTTACAAACAGTTTATCAGACAATATCCCACTTAGGTGAGATCTCGGTGCCTTGGAGAGGAACAGTTTTAAACAGGATGCGTGTCATTTTACTGTGGTGCAGGTGCTCAACACTGTTTTATTGGAAAAGCAGTGCATAAAATAATGCTGCAGTCAAAGTAAAAATTATACAAAATTGCTTAAACTGGGAAAAAAGGGTGAAGAAATCTTAATTACAGAACAGCTCATGGGAAGTGGCCAGCATTTACGTTCAGCTCTTAATTGATAAACAAAAAAATAAGAAGAAAAAGCTATTTTCTAGCATGATTAGAAAGTAGTGCTCATAAAACCAAGAAAAACTACTGTCCAAACACTCCAGATCTCTTAAACCCAAGTCTACACAGCTGAGGTGCCTCAAGAGGCTTTAAAGATGGGACAGGCATTTCTCAGCAGACCCTGTACTCCACAGCTGGCAGATCTGTGGGTATGTGCACAGCTGGAGCAGGGCAACTGTTCAGGAAGGAGGGGAGTTGGGCTTAGTTTTAGGCCAGCTTTTATGAATTTGTCCCAAAGCCTAAGTCACTTCTATGGGCTTCAACTCTTATTTTGTATCCAGTGTTACTACACCTGCCTCTGTAAAATTCCTTCTCTGAGCAAGCAGCTGTCAGGAGGGCAGTCGCTAACCAGAGAGTCTTTAGAGATGACGTGGGCTTGTGATTTCATCGCAATTTTTGGATACTACATCATTTATACTTTCCAGTGAGTCCTTTTGTCTGTCAGCTCACTGCCCACTGATGCAATCAAATTAAGGTGAAAGAGATTCTTTTTTTGGGGAAACAGAATTAACCATTCCAGTTTTTAACATGAAATGAAAAGGTTTCAAACAAATTGTTCTGATTTTCAGATGATTGCAAGAGCAGCCAGTGGGATAAACGTATTGCAGCACAATGCTAAAGATTATAAATGGGGTTAAAAAAAACCCACCAAATAACAAAATCAGCTAGACGAGGAATAGTCAAAATAAATGGGGTTAAAAAAACCCCACCAAATAACAAAATCAGCTAGACGAGGAATAGTCAAAACTGTGAGCAAATAGCAAGGCACAAAACATTTTGATGATGGGCTACAGAGTGCTCGGCCATTCATATAGTGTATTTCCAAGGGCACTAATAGCCAATGACTCACACGCCCTTAACAATGCTATCCCAGGTAAAGAAGTGCTGTGGTTAGTACAGAAGTGCTCTATAGTTAGAATCTGGGGAGAAAATAGCTCGGATACGCACACACAAAAGTCTGGGAGTATACATTTTACCCCAAGATATCTTCCAGATTACTAAAGAACTTTTTTGCTCAAAGAAAATCTTTGTCACAGATTTAGCAACAGGAACACCTGTTAAATATATCAGTGAAAACATATGTATTTGTGTAGATTTTAGATGTATGTAAGTGGACTCACCCTGTAGTGACAACTGTAGTGACACATTTTCACTCCAACTGGTCTTAACTGCTTAGATGAAAGCCAGGAAGCCTTGCAAATGACTGGCAAATAACTGACCTGTAGCAATGCCGGAGGCGTATCTGGGTAACCGGTTCCTCTCAACAAGTCATGCACTCACAGAATATTATTTTTTATGGGACTACAGAGGGTGGGATGGAGTAGCAGTACCAAAGAGGCTTGACAGAAAAAAAGACAAAGTACGTGATCTTCTTCAGGAGTGAGTTACCCTAGTAAGGGATGGAAAACCTGTTTTCACTTGATTTTTTGTTTCAATTTAAGCTTTCTCTTCCCAGGTTACTTCTATGGTGCCTTGTGTTTTGAATTTAATGGTGTGTATCACCAGCCTTTTCTTCCTTCCAAAAATTACTATTCAAGAAACCTCATCTTTGGCTGCAAAACCACTTCAATAACATGCAATTTCTCTATAATCTTTATAAAGCTGAAAGGGGAATTTATTTCCAAGAGTGCATCCAGCAACATAAACTACAAATGCACTGGATGACAGCATCAGAAGTATCTATTATCCTCAATAAAATGCCTTTATCTGCTACTTAGCTCTACTGGAAATAATAACTTTTGGAGTTGTAAAGTGCTTTGTAGGCTTTCACTTTAGTGTTCTCCCCTTTCTTTCAGGAATTAACTAAGGAAGGAGAAAGCTGAAGAGAACTATCTGTCAGCTGATGTCCATAGTCAAGGAACAAAGTGGGGATTTGCAGAGCTTCATGATCTGCTGTTGAACAATGACCTGAAGGGCAGGCTAGATTTTGCTGTTTCATTTCCAACTGATTAAGAATGCTTACTAAAACCAGGAGTCAGTGCTGCAGTTCTCCTATGAAACTTTGCAAGGGATAGGCCATGTATTCTTTGAAAATGCCAAGGATCCTGCTGGGACAACGATGGTATTTCTGAATTTTGGCTACAGAGAGATCCTGCTGATAAAATAATCCTGTGCTGAAACATAAAAGGCAGAGACTACAGACACCTCACAGCTTAATTTTCAGCATCCCCCCAATGAATCACCTGTTGGCTTGGAGGCTTTCCAATGCCAAGCATTTCACCTCTTCTCAAAAGGCAGTAAGAGGCTGTAAACTCCCTGCTCATTTTTTTTAAGTCAATTTTTTCAGCTTACTGTGACTAACCATGTGTGTCCCACCACATGTTCAAACAACAGTCTTAACAGAAGTTTGCTCTGGAGTCATTATCATGAGATAATGCCTGTTAATTATTTTTTAAATGGGCAATTTAATGCTTTCGGCTTCTCCTGTGTAGGGCATGTTCAGGTTCTTCTTGTACAATCGGTAGATTTGCGATATTTGTTCCAGGATTGTCTCAAG
Organism: Podargus strigoides; assembly: GCA_028020825.1. Taxonomy (NCBI): domain Eukaryota; kingdom Metazoa; phylum Chordata; class Aves; order Caprimulgiformes; family Podargidae; genus Podargus; species Podargus strigoides. The sequence continues at coordinate 7,562,306 of CM051623.1, read as the reverse complement.
GAAAAAAAAAAAAAAATCATAATAAAGGGAAGAGAAGCAGTATACATACTAAAGTAAAACACCTGCCTAATCTTATTACTCTTACAAGTAGGTTGCCACGTGACAGGCAAAACATGATGCCTCACAGCACTTCCCATTTCTGTTACAGCTCCATACCAACCTGGATGGACCATGGCCCTTTCAGGGCCTTGGTAATGCTCCATGGCAAGTGAATTTTGTTGGAGTAGTGGGCAGGTGACAGGGCTTCTGAACCCCCAGGTAGCACAGGGCGCACATACACGGAGGTGGGTTGGGAGAGAGGAGATGGGGAGGTGGAGTAAGGCTATCAGAAGACACACTCAGGAATTTGGGACTTGAGCTATTTTAACCAGGACACCAAGAGGAACTGTCTGAAAGCTTGACTGTCCTGATGTCTAGTATCACTAGCTAAACTTCTGGTCCTCTGTTCAGTTTATTTAATCTCCTAGTTCTTGACATCATGCAAGCCCTGGTCTTACAGCTTGCTCTGCCTGTGGTATAGGAAATCATGAAGAATAAAGGCTGATTTCAAGAGAGCTGCTGCTTTGTGCCAGCTGCCACCATTTGCTATTTGGACTGTGCCAGGCACTGTACATACCTAAAAACAGGATCCCGACTGAATGACTTACACGCCAAAGATGCTTGTGTTTACAAACCATACTTTGCTTCTTCATTAGACTGCAGAGTGTTAGATCTTACTGAGTTTAGTCCTGCTGGCCTCATGCATCATCACCTTCTGCAATAGTTGTGTCTTCTCCCTCCCAGGGGGATAATTTACACTGGTGTTTCAGGGAATACGGGGAGTGGAACAGAAAGCACACACAACTCTTAAGGACATGAGGAAACAAGTCCTTCTAAATGGGCTTGTATCTGACAAAACCCAACATATTTCAGAGAAGATCAAGTTGTTTGAGGCATGGCTGCACATTTTTATTTGTTTCCAAAGAATCGTGAACTTTTTTGGCCCTGTATAAATAGGACATCAAAGCACCTAATCTGGTGGCCAATACAATTCACTCCAAGGCATGATATACAGCAACCTTCTCAACCAGAAGATTATGCTGATTTATTTTTTTTAAAAAAAGTATTTGTTTTTAACTTCACCTCCACTCATATAAGTTGAACCAATTTATAACCCCTAAGGGTTTTGATCTTATAAATCATGAACAAACAACAGTTTAAGATAAAATAAACAGTCTATCTTCCTCTTGGAGATCTGCCAAAAGAAGAACGTTTGCTACAAACCCTGCTCCTTCCCTAGAATTTCAGTCATTCAGATTAAGGCTCTGAGAGGAATAAAATATACAGCCCTCACCGCTGATAGCCAAACCAAACTATGCATTACTATAGCTACTTTCACTCTGTGAATATCTGCTGAAAAACATGTATCATGCCTCTTTATGAAATCTGCAGAGAAAGTCACTGGGGAATATTAATGCTCTTTCCCTAAACTCTGTGCAGTGGGCTTCACAGGTGTTTGTAGGCTTGACAGAAAGGATATAAAGCTGCACCAAATTTATGTGAAACTCACCCCTTTCATAAAGGCTTTGAAATTTTCTAAAATAACCTCCCTACATTAAGGAAAATTGCCTCCTCATTTCTAAGGAAGGAGGCATTGCAGGGTTACTTCTCTCTGCGAAGAAAGCAGTTTTTTACAATTGATCTGAAGTTCTCAAATATTGATCTTCGCCAGTTCTTACTCTTAGTTATTGTAACTTTCTAATTTGCATTGTATTTACAGCGGAAAACAAATGGCAATCTGAATCCCTGCTAAATGAGGGTTTTAAAGTGAAATTTTTGGATACGACTTCTAATTAATCTGTTGGATTTACACTATGACCCTGTTATTTTGTCCAGAGAAAGATGTGTGCCTCTCAGAGGGAAAAAGAACAACAGAGGGTTTGACTGTATAAAATGAGCTGCAAATCTAGTACTGAGCAGTGACTCATAGGACTGGGAAAATAATATTCTCATGTCATTCAAGTATTCATCTGAAGGTACACAAATTACTGATCTAAGTGCTTTTTAAATGTACATTTAAACACCGTAATATATTTAAGGTACATATAAGACAAAAACCAAGGACAGGCAGTACTAGAGGGAGGGGTGCAGAATGAGCTCATCATGTATACAAAGGTGGTCCAAGTCTGAAAGATTCAAATTGTGGCTATACCACGTTTCACATTCTATTCCTGCAGAGACAGAGATTTTGTTCTGAGATGAACAGGAAGCCTGGACATCCAGGCAGAAAGCAAAATACTCGGTTCAGAGTGCAAGACTTGAGATTTTTGTCAAATGCTGGACTTGTTCCAGATGATCTGTGTGATGAAGCCAAAACCAGTTCCAAGGAAACACAGGAAATCCTACAACGACTGTAACCAGGAGATGCTTTCAGATGCTCCCCTGGTAAAAGCAGTCAAGACAGCACTACAACCAAGGATCTTGCCAGTAAAAACAGTATTGCTCATCTCAACTTTCAGACAATAGTGACAATAAAAAGTCAGACTAGGCAGTCTGAGCTGTACCTTGCCGACGCCGACTGTTGAGCTTCCTAAAACAGGTGCCCTCCACAAGTCGATTGAGACGTTGCTGCTTGATCAGTTCTAAGATCTCAGGCTGAATCTTCTCTTTTAGTTCCCTTGGGAAGAGAGAAAGTAGAGACTTGTCAAATTCAATCAAAGATCACCCTCTTTCCTCTGAGACAGAGTCTCACAAGATGTTTCTGCAAGGAGTTTGAAGGGAACAACAGTCACAGGCAGGCCCGGGTCAGAATCTAGTCTGCTCCGGAAAAAACCCCACTTTTTCAAAGCATTTAACAAAGAATGGGAGCCAGGATGTCTCTGTTGTAGACATCTCCCTGCTACAACATCAGCATATGACTCAGGCTAGTCACTTATTTGTTTCTTACTTTACTCATCTAAAAATAACACTTGCTATAATGCATCGGCAAGGTTTTTCTGTGGCAAATAATGCTCTTTCATCGTAGGAGCTCTGTGAAGCTTATTTGAGAGTCTGTCACCTTTTGTTGCATGCTCCTCTGCTGGCATACTTTACTAGCACTATCATTTAGGACAACACAAAAAGGTTAAAACATGTTTTGTAACAACAATAAAAAACAGCAAGCAATGTCAATGAGCTAAAATAATGACCGGTACCATATGCTTGATCTTAATTCCACGCCATTTAATTAATTTATTATCATCAGAATTTTGTGGAAAACTAACCCATGACAAGGGATTGCTCAAGGATCAAACTTTACCCTTGCCCAGGAGCGCAGAAACCCACAGTTCATTTAGAAATATTATATATCCTTAAGAAAATTCATTTTCTACATCCTACTTTGATAAGAGTTCAACATGTCAAGAACTAGGCAGAAAACGTATGCATATAATATTTAAAGTTTGATTTCATACAGCATCACATGGATTCACAGATGTCTGAATTCATCAGTTACATCCTCACTTAGATTCATTAAGAATACATAAAAGACAGGTTTAAACATCAACTCGACAGCAAGTCTAGTAAGATTAAAAAATAACTGAATGTGTAGAGGATTTATAAAATATGAAGTGTGTCAGAACCATAATTTTGCATTGCTGTGCAAATTAGGTAATACCAAAAATCATTCTGTCTGGCAGTATGTTCCAGCAATCATCATCAAAAGCAAGCAAAGCTGTGGTATCCCACAGAGACAACAAAAATTTCTCACTTCTCTCTTCAGCCCAGTCTGCTGATTTCCACATTCATTTGGATCCTACACCTCTGATCTGGCAGACCCCCACTTAAACCACTGGAAGTCCCTGGCTAGAAAGATCAGGCCTTTAAACAAAAATGACATCTTTCCCCCAGGTATTTACAAAATGGCTGGAGTTCTTGATGCATTACCCACTGCATATTTACAAGCTGTGAAAATCTAGCTGGTCAAAAATCAAGGAAGCATTGTAACTATAGAAACAGGCCACCTTTTGGAAATGTATTAGACCTTTAGGATTATATGTCCTTTACAAACCAGAGGAAGAGAAGTGATTTTTAGCCAATATAAAAATAAACAGATAGTCCTGTCTGAAGTAATTCACTGTCTAAGGCAAGCTTTCTATAGCAGGAAGGGAGGTAGGAAAGAAAGGACACCTTCTGCCTCTTTGCTGATATGCTAGAGTCCCTCTGCCATATATCTGCTCTCCCAACTGTGAAGCTCAGAGGTAGTACTCTCTCCTGCTTTACAGTCCCCATACTTGAACACACAGAGGCTGTGGAGACAACTCATTACTTCAAAGAGAAACAGTCTTCAGTGACTTTGGACTTCAGTAACACCCTGTAAGTCCATTCATCCCTTGCCACGGTCACCTGCACTCACCGCCCTCAGAAGCTCATGCCAACACATGGTTACTCTGACTTGTATGGTTTTCAGCTATTTTTCAGATACCATGACTCCAGATACATTTTTGCAATGTGATCCTGCCATTTAGTGCTCCTCACTGTCAAGGTTTCTGTTCCACCACCTCAAGGTGACAGAAATGGGGCAGAAAAATGAAACCATGGATCTTTGGCTTCCCTTCAGAAAGCTATCTGAAGGCAAGGGAGTTCAGTTCCTCAGCATCAGTGTCTAAAGACAGGAGGGTTAGAAAAAAATCTCTTTACAAGGAAGAAGTCCTCCTGCCTAATTTTAAAATCAAACAGGAAGAATGAGCTAAAGGAAGATCATAAATGCAAATATGTTTTGTGAAAATTTTATTTACTGTCCTTCAGATAACACTGACTTAACAGTTTGTGCCTTGGGAAGAGACAGAACAACCTCGGAAAGTCTGAGACAGTGGCTTTAAAAATTGGTTAGTTTCCTACTGTGCTGCTGTCACGTAAGAATGGCAGAATTTCTGGTAAGGCAGAAGGGTTGAAGGAACCACACACTAATATATACGATCACTAATGTTCTGATCTCACTGGTCTCAGCACTACAGACTAAACCAACATGGTTACTTGCTTTTAAAATAACAGACCTGAATTGTCAGCAAACCTGAAAATCATTAGAAATTATTTTTAAATTATTAAAATGATACTAGTTCTTCTTCAGCACCAGTTATATCTGTCCCCAGCTACTACCTTTCCAGTTTATAGTTCAGACTCTCTCTTGTTAGCTGTTTTCCTTCCAGGATGGGGCATATTACAGACATTTAAATCATTACAACACAACAGAAGAGTAATCCCAGAAGGGCTTTTATGTGTTTTGTCCTTTTATCTTTCTGCCTTGTAGCTATGCCCTCTCCTAATCACTTCACACATTCAGAGCAGGCATTAGTGACTCCTCCTAACATTGCAGAGAAATCTGCAAGATGAAAAGCATCCACATCCCTCCCTCTATTTCTCTGTATGATGGTGATTTTCACACAGATGTTACTTAGCAATGGCTCCCTAGTTGACATTAACTCTCCTTTAACTAGCAAGCCTCCACTTGGACGTCAGATCTTCATCCAGTATTAACCCATTTCTATTGCCATTTAACGTGTCAAGGAGATCTCTAGTCCTCTACAAGCCTACAGGGTTCCTAGACACCTTCTTCCACAGCCATTCGGAATGAACCAGTGATGAACTATCATTTCGTTGTGGAATGGCAGTTTGGATGATCAATGATGATCCCAGAATCTTGAATCGATTCTGTTCTGAAGGACTTTTTCCCTAATCAAAAGTAGAAATTAAAAAAACTTCATCTCACTTGATACAACAATCATAGAATAGCCTTGGCTAGTAAAGACCTCTAAGATCACCGAGTCCAACCATTAATCTAGCAATGCTCATATAAAAGAAACAACTAATCTTTGCCAAACAAGGCTGTTGTAGTTATGAGGATCTAAGGCACACTTTCCAGCTTACATTCAAATCCAACTGAACTGAAGCTTCTCTCATCCGGCAAGTTGAAAGCTTCAAACTTCAGTGCTTCATACAATGAACGGCAGACGAAAGACTTCCATCATGTTCAAGGCAGGAAAAACCATCATCTGATTGCCTTATTCTGATGCAGAATTAAACAAGGCCTGCTGACTTTACATTCATTGTCATGCACAATCTCTTTTAGCCTATCTGCAAGGCTTTAAAACACACAGCACAGCCGCGATTGCTCTCTTCACTCACAGTCTCTTTCCTTACAATGAGGCCATGATTCTGTACTTCTATCAATTGTGCCATCTATGCAATCTGAGAGAGTTCAGTACAGGGAATCAAATCAAAGGGGAGAATGAAAGAACCATTTCTTTTCACAGTCAAGAATAAGTGATCATGGCTGCAATCAAAATGCAAATGCGTAGAGTTAAATCTCTGCAAATGCAGTTGTGATTGCTTAAACATCTTATCGATTTACTTAGCCTCTATAGCCTTTAGGCTTAGCCTTTGTCCTGAATCTGAAATGAGTCTCTGGTAACACTTCAGTTGCTTTTAACTACTGTGTTGGCTGTTTCACTCATAGGGAAGGAGACTCCACACTGTGGCAGCAACTAGACAGGGTGATTCTGGAAATAAAGAGCTTGCAGAGGGCACCAGCAAGTTTCACGAGGCTAAGTGATGGTACAAGAGAATATAAATAGTTGACCTGTATCATACTTAAACAGTTGACTCATGGGGAACACAGGGAAAATGCGAAGCTTTGGTGACAAGCTTAGCAGTACTGAGCGGCTTTGAACCACTAAACACTGCAGGGGATTGGCAGGGGATTTCTGAGCAGTGTAATGATGCAAAACTGACTGGAACCATTTGTAGCTTTTTAATTGATGCGTTACTATGAGTGATATCAGTTCTAATTGGGCATTAGGTCCTATCTTCTAATATGCTGAAAACATAAAAGAAGCATTCCCCCTTTGATCCACATTGGTATGATTAAAATTTAAGTGTGTAATTCTCCTCCACTTACGCTTCTGCTGTTGCCCTGCTGTCCCTGGAGGAATGTGTCCCCAGAGCTTGTACGTAGGTATCTGTATCCTTTGAAAACAAATCAAAATGAACATCCTGCTTCTGAATCCTGAAATGCTCTGGTCCAAACCCTTCTCTGTACTTTTGCCTTGAAAAGGAGATGTGGAAAATCACAAGGCATTCCACTTGAAACATGGTCAGGATTTCATAACATTTCAGCTGATGCTTCTGGAGTCCTCATCATTTCTCTGCTGTTCTCAAAAGGTTCTTGCTATTCTCAGCACATCATTTGTGCATCACCGAGTCTGCATCTGTCCTGTGCCATCAGTTCAGCCCCAAGCCCAGACTTGGTTCAGAGCCAAGTACAGCCTCCATTTTTCATAAAACAGAACAAAGGGCATTCTGAGAAACGGGAAGGAGCTGTGGTGGCAATCTTAGCATTTGATACTTTGCAGTTAACACCAAGGAAATAAGAATCCCATTGGCTAGCTGCCAGAATGTTATCATTTAAAATAAGTAACTGCTTGTCATTAACACCAAAGATAATGCCATAAACAAAGACAGTCATACACAACACCACTCTTGTGAAGCCAGTGTGTGCTGGCTCCTCTTCTTCTGGACTTCTCCCAGTCTTGCTCAGAGAAGTGTCATTTGGAATTTTTAAAGGCCCTTGGACAGAAGACAAAGTTGTCTTTTTTTTTTTTTTTTTTTTTTTTAAAAAAAAAGCCACTACCAGCACCAAAACTGTGCTCACAATCATGCAAAGCTAGGAAATGTCAAAGCGTTGTTTCATACAAATAAGCCATGAGAGACCCCGTAAGGATTTACTGAATCTGGTTTAACCAAACTCAAAGAAATAGTTATGATTCCCAGCAGAAAAAAAAACCATAAGGCACTTCAAGCAGATGCTGCACTACTGCAGTACGGCTCCCTGGACAGCTTTCCTCCTTGGGTTCCCCCAGAAGAGCTCACAGATGTCATTCACATTTGTTAATCCTTCCATGAAAAAACAAGTGGGGAGAGGAGATGGTACTTACAGAATCGGACGAGACTGGAAGTCTTCCTGGTTCATTCTTTCAGACTGGCGTATTTTCAGGATTTCTGTGTAACTGAGATTCTGAAGTTTGCTCTTGAACTGATCCAGAGAGCTAGGCTTGGTAGTGAGCGCTCTCATTATCTGTTCTTTCACTACCTGCATTACCTGCAGTTGACAAAGAAAGGAAAAGAAAACCTGTGTTAATACTCCCTGTGTTTTTGTTGCAAATCTCATTCTGGGTCACAGTAAGATTTCTAAACATAGAAGATGATTAGTACTATGAGGTCTCAAGACAATTTTTCAGCAGCGTAACCAGAAAATAAGCCAACTTCTGACAGGGCGTCACAGTTTACAGCAAAAGCTCATCTGCTCCGTAACAAGAAAAATATTTTTGGGGGGTGGTGGGGAGGGTTTATTGCTTGTCTGTCTCCCTAGACAGCTAAATCACAATTGCTGGTTACAGGATTTTAAGTCCTACTCTGTCTGTGGTCTGTGTGCCCATGACAGATTAGCATGGCTCTTCTGCATTCTGAGCTGAGATGATGTTCCCATCATGTTGGGGACAGGGACACATACAACATCTGACTCATAACAGCAGTAAAATGCTGTGAGGTCCTAAGGAGCCGATTGAGAGCACAGATGCACATCCTGACTTCTGCCAGCCCAACCCAGGCGAAGTGCACAAGCCTCAGAGGTCAGTCTAACTGCCCACAAGAGAGACTGCAGAGAGTTTTTCAGGTCTTACAGCTCCTCTCCTGACCAGAAGGCACAAAGCTGCTAACTGTGGTCCATTGCTTCCCTTATTCCTTACGCCCAGAGATGATGGGCACACACTGAAACACAGGAGATTGCCTCTGAAACACTTCAGGGAACACTTTTTCACTGTGAGGGTGACTGAACACTGGCACAGGATGCTCAGGGAGGTTGTGGAGTCTCCATCCACAGAGATACTCAAAAGCCATCTGGACAGGGTCCTGGGCAACCGGCTCTAGTTGGCCCTGCTTGAGCAGGGGGGGTAGATCAGATGACCTTCAGAAGTCTCTTCCAACCTCAACCACTCTGTGATTCTGCCAGAGCCTTATGCTGCAGGCACATTATGGCCATACACAGTGAAAGAAAGAGAACTTGCTAAAAGAGACCATTAGTCAGGGGAGAGAGAGATCAATTTGCCAAGGATATTACAGGATTGCTTTTGAAGCAATGCCATAAACAATGCAAACCAAAAAATAAGAATGAAGGATGGCTGGGCAACAGTCATCTATCTGCATATTAATTATTTTATCAGGAGAAAACTGCTGAGGCACAGTTAACTAAGGGGAATTGCTTGGCTGTAGTTCAAATAAATCCATATCACAGATTACCGGCTGTCGCTCCACCACCCTTGGTGCTGGTGCAAATTTGAAATATTTATTTGATGCTGTGCTTAAGTTGGCTAAAACCCCATTTTTTCCAGACTTGGAAAGGCCCAAATCCAAAAGCTAAAAACCAGTAGGAAATGGTAACACCCCCCTGGTATCAAAGTGGGTGTGACAGAAATTAACAGCTACACAAACAGAGGGCAAAAGCTTTTTCTGCACTGTTAATTTTCCTTTATTCTTTCTTCTTCACCATGTATCTTAAACCAGAAGCTCAGCCCCTCAGAGGTTCCCTAATCATTCTGAAAACTTCTCTTTTCCCATGAATATTTCATTGCTCCACATGTGTTGCTTCAGTCTTCTAACTCATTGCCTACACTATGTTTTCTATTTTTGCTTCCTGAGATGTAACTTCTTTCTCAGATGTGACCTAGGCACTCATTTTAGCTGTGTCCAGCAGGTGAAACGAAGAAATTAAAGAACTGAAGATAATCTCCTTCCTTTATACAGGGACTACATACAATACATCCCAGAGATCTACCTCAAGGGGAGCAAGACGCTTCTCCCAAAAGTGTTGGCTCAGGTGGGCAGCAAATGCCTCTGCCACATTTCCAGCCCCTGGATGTGGCAGCCTACCTACACTCAGTTGGCCAGGACCTTGCTCTGAATGCACCCTTGCAGTTAAGATCCTACTCTTGGTAAATCTTGCCAGCTTAGCCCAGCAAAGCTGAGCTCTGCTTCATCCACTCCGACAAATCTAACAGGCATATTGCTGTGCATTTGAGGAAGTCTTCTCAAACTTAGTTTGATGGTAAATGTTGAATTCCATACTCTACACCTGCATATTCTTCATTTCATATTTGTAGTATTTGGTTTTAGGCCATGTGCAGCTAAATCCCTCTTAAGAGACACTTAGCTGCTCTGACAGTGAGAATCAGCTGTTCCCCCATCTGAAAGATGAACTCCTGACTGCCATCCGACTGCTTAGAGGGATTAACGCCGCCTTGACTCACTCAGAGTGTGCTCACTAGACCACACCAGCCCAAGTAGGAAACGTGCCATCACACCCTGGAAACAACAAACCAGAAGGGGCCAAACAACCATAACACCTGAACGCTAATGGATAGTGCACAACAAGGTGAGTGGCATACTCCTACTGATTTCACTGGGTCTTGGTTTAATATCTAAAAGGGCTTAGGAAATGTAATGAAAGAAACATCCTCAAAGGAATAGTGGGAAAAAAAGAAGCAGACAATCCCAGAGACAAGTTAGATGGTTAAAAATATCTTCTGTCTTCCTCTTTCTGCCTTCTTGACAATGACTACTTATTGCTGTTAATTAATTTTAATTTATATTTTAAATATTTATATATTATTAATTAGGACTAATTATTATTAACTACCAGAAACGGAGAAGAGAGGAGAGGCTGGAAATCAACCCTGCCCATTGAAAATGTATTCAGCTACTGGTACCTCCTAACACTACTGTCCAGGTTCCCAGCAAACTGGGCTTAACTTTTCACCCTCCCAGAGAACGTCACATTCAGCCACCGGCTTCACTGCTGCTTTCTCAAACCCACTGAGAAGTTGTGCGAAACTACTTTGCTACATGTGGTTTTACAGCCAGCCTGCAGTCATCATTTCTGTGGTAGCATGCAAAACCAGGTAGCTTAATTCAAAGGTGCAAGCCTCATCGCCGTGCAGGAGATCAAATTCCCTGGCCATTAGAAAGCAACAAATTACTGCCATTTCAAACAGACAGGCATAGTCTAACTGCTAAACCAACCATACTACACTGCTATATTAACTATCACTACCACATCACCTTGATTTTTCAGAAGTAAACCAGATTTGCAAGCAAATACAGCCCTGCAATCGCTTATGCATGCATGCAGTTCCAGTTTCACACATTCATTCAAACACTCACACGGGAGAAACTGCCTCTATGAGTTGTTTTTCCCATAAAATAAAATGGACAAACAAATAAATAAATACTCTATTTTAGGGAGCTGCATCTATGAGGATCTTTTCAGTCTGATCTCTGAACCATCCATACGAAGCAGCGCTCACTGTTGGCTAAATAATGCAAAGGAGGTTCAAGTTCAGTAGACCTAGGGGTGCTGTCATTTATGCTTAGTTGCAAAATCTGTATAAACCTTGTCTCCTTTCTCTGGTACTCGTTGCTGTGGTTAACATGCAAATACCGCAAATCCCTCTTCTTTGCTATGATCTGGAAAGTTATTCACAGGGTATCATCAGAGTTCCTCAGTTTAGAGGCTCCTTGTGCTCCCCAGACAGAAGGCAGGAAGCGTATGCCCCAGGCCCAGCACACAAGGGGGTGATCACTCGCCTTGTAATGTTTATAGCCAACACTATTTAACTAGCTGGCCCAAATGTCAAAGCTGCTGATTGTGTTGAGTCTCCTGAGCTTTTGGGAATCACTGCCAAGAGCTTCTAATCTGTTCAATTTGCAGAACTGAGTTGCCAGCCCTTGATTACTGCTGTCTGAGAGACAGCATCAACCCTTCCTCCCCGTGTGTCTGACCTTACAATGAAATTAAAGGTATTCTCTACTCACTGTGATTGTACATAAATACTGTAGACAGTTGTTTTAATTACATTATGCTTTGCTACTCTTACTGAGAAATGAATGTTTCAGAGGGCACATCATGTCCTTTTTATCTGACGACCTCCTGTATGGTAAGAGAATCTCAAATGCTGCATTATGACTAAGACAGGCAAATTCACTAAAGGCATGAAGAGAAAGACAATAGGAAAAAAAAAAAGAATATTTTTTTCTTTTTCCCACACAGGACCTTATACCCCATATTTTGTACCCATCTATCATGTCTATATTTCTACAGTCAGTATCACCATAACATTATTTATTTTTCATTAAGGTGTTTTAGTCTAGCTTTGTGTTTAGCTTATTTGACCTCGACTCTGTCATATCCCATTCAGACTACTTTGTCTTTCCAACATTTACCCCCTCTTTTATTCCTTCTTCTCTCTCTTCCCATAACAACCTTTGCCTATGCAAAAAAGTCTCTTCCAAGGTCTAAACACTTGGGCTCTAAAACAAAGAGATTGAAAAAAAAAAAAGAGAGAAGTTGGCCCGATAAACACCTCCTTCTGACACTGACAAACTCTACAGCATGCTTCCCACTGACCACATTTCTGTGGAAAGCACAAACCTCTCTGCTCACCCCACATCAATGCAAAGTTTGTCCTTGGCAGTGACTGGAGAAGACAGGCTGCTGTCTCACACATCTACCATTGCCTGCAAACTTCTGGAAATTTAATTCTGAGCCTTCCATTCACCAGACACACTCTTTCTACGAACTCACAGCATCAATCTTCTCAGAAACGTCCCCCAGAACAGCCTGAAGGGCTGGATGTTCACAGCCACCCATCTGTGGAGCACCAGACAGGAGATGAATTCTTCTCATAATTTCCCCACAATATCAATGTTTCTCTTGAACGAGAAGGCTCTTTCACATGTAATGACCCTCTCACAGCAGCAGGAACACATCCAGAGACCATCACAGAAGCCACTAAGTTGTACCTATAGTATCTTGGGGCACAAGTTACACTGATTGCTGCTTGGTGACCAACTCAGTGGGTTGTGTGTGTTAGTATGTTATTCTGATTACTATTGATGCTGACAGTTCACCTTTGTTCTGCACAGACATGACCTAGGTATAAATCCTAAGCCCATGTTACACTGATGTGCTTAGTTCAGTGCTTTCCTAATGTGGCTCAAAATTAGCAAGTACTGCAAAGCATGACTCCCCTACCTTGCAGCAGCATGTGATAAAAGAGCAGCCACTGGATTGGGCTAGATCCAGAGACCTCCATCTATAATCAGACTTGAAGCATGTGAGAGGTTTTAAGGCTTCATTCCCCAGCTTTTCCACCTGACCATTCAAAAACCAACAAGCCACCAAACAGAAAACTGGAGGAAAGACATCACTTTGTAAATTGGTTGTCAAGAATTCATACCTAAAGCGTTCCTGAAAAGAAGAAGCTTGGTTTATACAGGGTATAAAAATGAAGGAGAAAACATCGTTTGGTGATTGAGATCCAGCTTGATTATTTCAGTCACAAAAGGATTTCCTTCAGTTTAATCCACAGAGCAGGCAAAAATAAGGTTGTAGAACGAAATGGCCAAATCATTCTTAATGAACAGCACTTACTGACAAAGGAGCCCATAAAGAAAATCTAATTCTGAAGGGAAAGCAAACGACTTCAGTTTACAAGCAACCTGCCAACTCCTTTAATGAAAACTTTACATGTTCAACATGTGCACGTGGTAATTCAAGACAATTTTTTAGACTGTTCCAAACAAATTGTCTGAACTACTTTTCAGAGTACTCAGAAGAGTCATCCTGAGAGACTTCAAGGTCCTTGGAAAATATTTTACTGCTGTTCTGTCCCCTCCTATCTCCACATATTGCAGTCTGTGAATTCAATACACTAGTCTCTCAGTCACAGCCTGTTACCAAGCTTCCACTCCACATTACTTTAGAATATTAGTCCAAACACCCCATCCTACACAAGCCAATTTAAACTCAGTGCTGGCACAATCTAACCATTCACAAGAGACTCCAAAATTCCAGATAATTTCCTCTATTACAGTCTGTGTACTCTGAAATTACAAAAAAAACATCCAGTTTTCAATCTTCTTAACTATTCCAGAACACAAGGACTGCAGTCAGCGATAAAGAGGCAACTCTAAGCTGTCTGACTGTACACAGCCACAGGAACAATTAAGTTGATTCATTTTCAGGCAGCAAGATGAGAAAGCAGCTGTCAGAGGATTTAGCAGGTCTAAGCTCTGATACATTTTATCTCTTAATTTTCTGCAGAACTTAAAACCCATTGTGAAAAAAGTTTGTGTTGCTGAGGTTTTGGCTTTCTTAAACTCTTTTGCTTGTGATTATATTTGACTAGATATCTTGATATCTAGGCCAAGGTATCTTTCAGTCTGCAGAGAAGAGACTTGAAACAATGCAATGGTTTTGATCAAGCTGAGCAGTCTGTTCCCGTGTGGCACCAGTGTCAGGATCGTTATCCAGTTCAGCAGTGACTATCCTTTTGCAGGAATACCTAGCATGAACAAATGAGCACATCCAGCAGATGTGACGATGGAGCTCAGAGGTAAGAGATGTGACAGCAGTTCCACACAAGGTGTTTGAAAGGTGTATAGCAGGTGTCTGAAAACTTACTGCTACAGTATTGGATCCCTAATGTGAAATCTTGTTCAGAGCCCCAGGACCCAAATAAATTGCCTGCCCTCTGGTGAGGAAAAGGGGGAAGAGAACCTGAAGGAATCACAGAATCACAGAATGTTAGGGATTGGAAGGGACCTTAAAAGATCATCTAGTCCAACCCCCCTGCCAGAGCAGGAATACCTAGATCAGGTCACACAGGAACATGTCCAGGCGGGTTTTGAATGTCTCCAGAGAAGGAGACTCCACAACCTCTCTGGGCAGCCTGTTCCAGTGTTCTGTCACCCTCACTGTGAAGAAATTCTTCCTCACATTTATGTGGAACCTCCTATGTTCCAGCTTACACCCATTGCCCCTTGTCCTATCATTGGATGTCACTGAGAAGAGCCTGGCTCCATCCTCATGACATTCACCCTTGACATATTTATAAACATTAATGAGGTCACCCCTCAGTCTCCTCTTCTCCAAGCTAAAGAGACCCAGCTCCCTCAGCCTTTCCTCATAAGGGAGATGTTCCACTCCCTTCATCATCTTTGTGGCTCTACGCTGGACTCTCTCGAGCAGTTCCCTGTCCTTCTTGAACTGGGGGGCCCAGAACTGGACACAATACTCCAGATGTGGCCTCACCAAGGCAGAATAGAGGGGAAGGAGAACCTCTCTCGACCTACTAACCACTCCCTTTCTAATACACCCCAGGATGCCATTGGCCTTCTTGGCCACAAGGGCACATTGCTGGCTCATGGTCATCCTGCTGTCCACCAGGACCCCCAGGTCCCTTTCCCCTACACTGCTCTCCAGCAGGTCAGCTCCCAACCTGTACTGGTACACGGGGTTGTTCTTCCCCAGATGCAAAACTCTACACTTGCCCTTGTTGAAATTCATTAAGTTTCTCCCCGCCCAACTCTCCAGCCTATCAAGGTCTCATTGAATGGCAGCACAACCCTCTGGTGTGTCAGCCATTCCTCCTAGTTTGGTATCATCAGCAAACTTGCTGAGGATACATTCTGTACCCTCATCCAAGTCGTTGATGAAGATATTAAACAACACCGGTCCCAGTACCAACCCCTGAGGGACTCCACTAGTCACAGGCCTCCAACTAGACTCCGTCCCATTAACCACAACTCTCTGGCTTCTTCCCTTCAGCCAGTTCATAATCCACCTCACTACCTGATCACTAAACCCATACTTTATCAGCTTATCTACAAGGATGCTGTGGGAGCCTGAGCTTGCACTGGATCCCGAGATCCAGAAGGTAAAGCAATGAAGAAAGAAAAGGCTTAAGATGAAGCGAGGCCCACAATTGTTTTACATTCAGAGAAGTTCTTGATTTTGTCAGCTTTTTATGTTCCCTTGACTAATGAATCCATAGGTGTGGGAAATCAGACTGAAGTCACAGAGTTCTCAGGAACTGATGGGCTGAGACTGTTGTTAATCCAAGACTACAAAAAAGGGGGTCAGGATTCATTACATTCTTGTAAGAAGGGAGGAATAAGAGCCCCAGAGCCATGAGCACAAGACTGGTGAGCACCATGAAACAAGGCATGAAAGGGAGGCTGAGAAAAAGCAAGAAATGAGTCCAGGAGTGACTGCATCTGAAGGAGCTGATGTAAAAAAGTTCAGTTCCCTGCAAAAATTCCCATCTCTTCCTGCTATTGGATGAGACCATTTTGTAAATTGTATTCAGTGGAAATAGATGACTAATTGCTGCACTGTTATACTACATCTTTGCGCTACTCCACCTCTGCAGGAAGAGGGTTAGATTGGATATTAGGAACAATTTCTTCACCGAAAGGGTTGTCAAACATTGGAACAGGCTGCTCAGGGCAGTGGGGGAGTCCCCATCCCTGAAGGTATTTAAGAAACATGTGGATGTGGTGCTGAGGGACACGGGGTAGTGGTGAATTGGCAGTGCTGGGTTAATGGTTGGACCTGATGATCTTAGAGGTCTTTTCCAACCAAGGTTGTTCTGTGATTCTATGATAATATGGCTAATGGGACGGGCAAGAAAGGTGATTTTGACAAGGAATGTTAACAGACTGGAGTAGACAAAGGAAAAAGGAAGGCAACTAGTAGGAAAGGTGTTATAAATATGGAAAAGTGAACAGAGCAGGAACAGGGGTTCCAGTGGGGAGTATCAACATGTAGAGTAAGGCATTTGGTTGATGTCTTGCAACACAATAAATGAAGGGGTGGAAAAGTTTGAAGGAAAAAAAGAGGCTCTGATAGGTGTTGTATTTCAATAGAAAATGAAGGCTGAAGGAAAAGAAGAAATGAGATTTTGTTAGAAGATCAGTTAATAGGAAATAGAAAAAGAAAGGGTAAAATATGAGTGAAGTGATATATTTATAAAACTCCGGCTCAGGAAGCAGCTGACTGAAGGGAAACCTTCCTTAAGGACTGGCCTGAGGAAGCTGAGGGCAAAATTGATAGTAATAGAAAGGGAAGCGAACAGCAGTCCTTTACAAACTTGAAATGCATGTGGATTTAGAATCATCATCAAAATACATGTAACTCTGTCCATAATGTCTTCAGCCATTCTGGTAAACGTGAAAGCAGTCCACTGGCTTCTTGCAAGGCTGAAACCAGATGGTAACCTCAAATCCAAGGGTTCCATTCAAAACAATGCTCATCTAAACACACAAGTCAAATACTATTTATTTGGGTTGCATTGGGCTGAAACAGGAATGACTGATAGACAGGAAACCTCTTCCCCAGATTGAATATTTGCTGAACACTATTTGCATCAGAAACAAGGAATAAATTTCATTCCCGATTGTGCTTTGTGCCTTGAGCTAAGCAAAGCAGGAAATAAATGCTGTGTGACAAAGTGTTTCTGCCCCAGTAACATGATGTGCAAAGTTAATACGACAGTTTTGGTAAACTTCCTTGTTAGTTAATTGAAGTCTTAGGTCAGCCAGTATTACATTATTTCCCCCGATGTCTGACAACCTCCTTTGGCAAAATAAAACATGCAGAAAATCATTTGTGGGTGGCATTTAATCCAGGGCTCTTCACAGACAAAATGTACTGATCTTCTCAAATAAAATGTTAAGTGAGGGGAGGGGAAAAAGTGAGGAGATATTTGTATCCTTAGTCATATACCAATGTAATAATTAACATGACAAATAACACGCTTGTGAATTCTAAAGGAAAATAATACGAGAGTTACCCATGATTAGGAACATACATTTGGGTGCTGCTTCCCTTAAAATACACAATTACATTAAATGGCATACACTAAACGAAAATTAAATGTAATATATTAGCAAACAGCTGGTTCTACAGAAGGAAAGCAAAGACAAGATTCTAATATGTAGTTTTTCCCATAGGAAAGTGTAAAAGTCAACTCAAGTTCTGGATACCAATGATGAATAAAAAAGACTCTTTGAATGAGCAGAAAAACAGGAAAAGTGGAGGAGAAGGTTTTTTTTTAAAAGGGGAATTGAAGGGGCTGCAAACACAGTACACACAATAAATGGGTAAAAATGCAAGAACAACATTTTGCATTACAGCTTCACATCTCCCTGTCTCCTTTAGGTGAGATAAAAACAAAACAAAGGTGTGACCAGCTGCATTTCTGAAAAGATCTCCAGGCTCTTTTACCAGTGCACCACTGTCTTGAGGTCCATCCTGAAGTATGAATGGCCACAGGGAAATGCACATGGTCCAAGCCTGCCACTGTCCCTGCTTGCATTGTCCCTTTCCTTGTCTCCAGTCAGCTCCAGGGACTCTCCAGCTCCACCTCTAAACAGACAGGGAGCCAGTGCACCAGTTTTGTGTCTTTTTAATACCAGGAAAAATGGAGACCACTAATCACCCAGGTGAACCACAAACACATCAGCTAGCACAAAGCACCAAGCAATATGGTGACAGCTTTTCTACCTCTCCCCTTTGCTAAGCTGCTTCTCCCAAAACCTTGAAAGTCCATCTACTGTGTCTATAATGAACTCCTCTTGTTCTGAGTAGCAAATTCCACAGCTCTGTCCTACTTATTTCCTTAATTCTGATAGGCATATTAATAAAAGAGGTGTATGACCCGCAAGATCAGCTGTAGGGAATGCCTTGCATGGGTCAGCTAACCAGGACTGAGGGCTGTCAGTAAGGTATTGCTCTGGTTGGACACAATGGAGGTTGTAGGCAAAAATGGACAAAGTGGGTTCAGGGAGTTTCAGAACCACATACTATTCTCAGTGACAGCTGGTTTTCCTTTGATAAAGCAAGAACTTCACCTGATGACATAGACTTTTCATCCTGAGTAATTGTTTTGATGTTTATTTTTTCCCTGGTATGGAACAGAAGTTGAAATACCAAAAGCTTCTATGGAATAAAATAAATTGTTTAGGAATTAACTCATTTAAACATTCTTACAGTACCACAAAAATGAGCCTCTGTTCAGGAAGCTGAGAAACTGAACATTTCATTTTTTCCCATGTATGTTTTTCACAGAGAAGGAGATCCACCTATGAAAAATGTTCACCTTGATTAAAGTCTGTATACGCAAAAGCTCTGTAATTTTTCTCAGCTTTGCTAATACTTAAATGTTTCTCCAGCAAATCCAAAAGTTACCCCACTACTCAAACAGTAAAATTCCTTATTTGGCTGCTAAAAATACCACCTCACATTCTGTCCATTATTCACAGGAACAAAGGAAACAAAATGATAAGCAAAAGTTGGAAGCTTCACCTTTTTTTTTTTTTCTGGACTTCAGTTAAGTGGCATTCACCACTTCAATGCTACCTTTTTTTTCTAGTTTCTTGCCTATTTTTTTGTTTTGGGGGGCATTCTATTTTATTAAAAATGCAAAACTTCTGAAGTTTCTACTTAACAAAAACGACCAGAAAGACTGAAAATATGGTTTTGGATTCACTTCTCCAAATTAGAGAACTAGATTATGCACTTAGGTTTTCCTGATGAATGCATAAACCAAATGTTCAGTTACACTAGTGTTGGACTATTTCAGTCAATCCTGTTATTTGCCTGTCTTCCAGTTAATGGAAATGACTGGGCTGAACATCTAGGAACCATGTGAAAAGGCAGCTGTGGAGATGTGCTGTGCCTCTGAATGAACCCACGTGTTATTATACATTATTTACAACAAATAAGCTGTAATATATTTTAGGTAAATCCTTGTTTTCACATTCATGTCACTGAAGAAAGCAGTGAGCTGAAAAATATGTCTACAGAACAAAAATTTTTTAGCACAGCTCATATTAATAATCGTTTCAAGTGATAGTTGTATTGATATCAGAGAGTCCAGTCAGTGCCACAGGAATAAAAATAGCTGCATGAATTAACCGAATGATTCACAAAAATACATGAAGCAAGGAAAAGATTAAATCCATCGTGACTTGCTAGAAGCTAACTATAAAAACTATTATGTGAATCTGGAGCTCACAAATTACTGACTTGACAGATTGTAATAAGCGCTGTCAGGACTATCACAAACCAAGATCTGGTTGGAACTGCCAAACATACACAAAATGTCTTTGTCCAAGAAAAAGAAAAAGGAAGAAACGTTTTCATTGCCATTTTAAAATGTTCTGAAATTACTGAATAATACCTTTGGAACATTGTGAATTTGTGAAGTCTAGTCCAATGAGATCTTTGCCTCAGGTAGTTACCTCGTTACTGTGCTGGTCATAGAAATAAGAACAACGCATTCTATTTTTC
Source organism: Podargus strigoides (assembly GCA_028020825.1). Lineage (NCBI taxonomy): Eukaryota > Metazoa > Chordata > Aves > Caprimulgiformes > Podargidae > Podargus > Podargus strigoides. The sequence goes on along the minus strand of CM051623.1, from coordinate 7,542,103 downwards.
CCCTTGAGTTGTGGCATGTAACCAAGCATATAAGAAATTCAACTAGACTATTCTTAGAAGAAGAAAAAGCACAGATGACATGTTTTGCCATACCTCATTCTAAAAACTGTGGTGGAATGGTTTATGGCTTCAAAGACCTCTATTTTTGATTGCTGTAAAGGAGCAATCTTTTCTCCCTCAGATCAAAGGAAAGCTTTTTTTTGAGTCTCTACACAGTACAGGAAAATAAAATACTCCCCAGAATAGACAGCAGTGATTTATCTGATATCTAATACTAACATCAACAATTCAAAAGCATTCAATCACCTCACTTTGATTACAAAACTGATCTGTCAGCCAAAGAAATTAGGAATGGAACAGATTAGGTTACCCAATCCTTCGCTTCAGGAACAGGATACAATTCCACAAGCACAGGACAAGCCATCTACAGCTATTTGAAATCTTAACTAAAGACATATCAGTGACCACCAGACCTGTGTAGACTGCTCCCACTGCTCCATCCCCTTCATACATGTATAGGAAGCCCCTGAAAAATACACTTTTTTCCCTCCAGTGAATACTATATCAATACCACATTCTCAGTTTGTTTGGGGTGTTTGGTTTGTTTTTTTTTTCCCCTATTCCTTTTACTCATATTAAAGGAAATCTTCTCACAGAAGGATCAAGACAAGATGGCAGTATTTGGCTTCAAGTTTACTTCCCACTATCAATTTGAAACTACCAGTGACATGCACAGAAACATGCACATCTCCAGAAACACATCGATCCTGCCTAGGAGGGTAAATAACTTCTTAAAATAGTGCTATTTCCTGTAAACAACTAGTGAGTTATGGATTATGGAGAAAGGCTCACAATCTTCTGATGAAAGACTCTTTTGCTGGTAACTTGAATGCTGTCACTGCACTTCTTTCCATGCTGTCATAAATCACTACACTTCTTTCCGTATCGTGATTAATCTACATTTCTAGTAAGGCAGCAGACTCCTTTCCTACAACTCCACAACTATTTACTTTGTGTTTTGGGGAAGAAGATGTATTTAGCATTAAATGCAAGCTATTTGTTTTCCTGTCTAAGGTTATAGCTGAACTCTGAGCACTGCAGATTGCAGCAGTCAGCAACAACAAAAAGTATCAGACTCATTCTGAAATTCCCCTACTGCCTCACACGTGATTACACAAAAGATTTGCTTTGGCAAACTTGCTCAGGTCCAGAAAAAAACAAACAAATGGGAGATGTCATGCTAGAGTGAACATGGTCCAGGGGCACAAACAGACTGTGTCCAGACACCTGGTTCACATGTTGGTAACAGAAAGTCTAGAACTGAGGCTGAAGATATGAGGATGCTCTTCTTCCTTTTGCATCTTCTCCTGTATTGTGCAATTACAGCACAGCAAGAGCACATGAGGCAATGAAAGGAAAAGTTTCTATAAGAATCTTTGACTGTTTTATCCTACTGCAAGTCAGACAGAAATGGGGATGAAGCTCCTGTAAGGGAAGATTGGTGGGAATGATGCAACTTGTGCTTCTGTGGATGAAGTGCTTGCAGACACAATGTGGTAGAGTGAAGGGCAAACCCATGGGTAGAGGCAAGGCACAGCAGGTGGGAGGGGGCTGGTATTATTGGGGTGTAAAGCCAGGGGAAGGTAATAATAATTCAGGGAGGGAAAGGTGATGATGGCCTAATTCAGAAGCGACTGCAAAACACATTTGGAATGAAATTCTGCCAGATTTTTAGGATAAAGGGTGTAAAGCCTGGATGAACCTGGCACCAAAACAGTGCACGTAAAATAAGATACATCCAATATTTAAACGCCAGACGCTTTTGGAAACCCCCATACCCTCTCTTGCACCCAGCCTCAAAACTGTTGAGAACAGCCAGCCACCTCTGGCGCTTTCTCTAAACAGACTGCCCTTATCACTGCCTTTCCACTGACAGATTGAGATTTCCCGGTGTTTTCTAAGCTCTCCCAAGCCTGCTCAGCAGAAGGCAGATGCCTGCACTGCCAACTGCCCCACACCACCACACAGCCAGCTGAGCAAAAGCAATTTTCCCATACAAAAGCGCTTCTTCTTTTTATCATCTTCTAACTCCCACTACAGATCAGGATTTCCCTGACCTTCCTTTTTTTTTTTTTTTAAACTTCCCTTATTTTGATTTCTCTTTTTTGTTTTCCTTGTTTTTTTTTTTTCTTTCTAGAGACAAGATGAGCTCCCAGGAGCATACTAAATGAACCCAAATACAACAACATAAGCCACACGCGGAAACATGTAACTTTTCTATTGCGGAGGAGAGACAGGCCAAGGGAAGCTTCATAAGGATGCTATTATAGTAGAGGAGAGGAAAAATAGCAGCTCCCCATGGCAGCTGTGAACTGGGCGAAGTGCCCAGGGGCCCAGTGGTGAGGGGTAGCGAGAACCAGACGACTGGTTTCCATGGAGGAGAGAGCCAGGGAGGCAGCAGAAACAGCTCATGGGAGGCACCGCTGCTGGCCGCTGGCAGGAGGAGGAGAAATACCTCCTGCCATTTCACCTGCCATCAGCACCTGCCTCTTCAGGGGGCTTTGTTCAAATTTGCTGACAACTTCAGCTTCCGCAGTCCCGTCTCTTCCAGGACCACAGCCCAGAATACATTGTGCTATGTCTTGTTTGGTGGGGTTTTTACAGGAAACAAAATGCTAGGGTTGAGTTTTAAGGAAATAAAAATAAAAAAATCCAGCAAAGCAACACAATCCCAAAGCTGACTGATCCGCGGCTTTTGGCACCCTCAGTCCTGCACAGAGGCCCTACAAACTTCTTTGGCACATCACAAATCTTTGCCAAACTAAATGTGACCTTACCAGAGTTGGTGTTGCAACTCATAGCCATTACCTACCAAGCAGACAAAAGTGATGGTGGCTGGAGAGACAGCCTATGGAGAGCAGGGTTCAGACAATTACCATTATTTTTGGTACAGGGAAAAATAAGAAGCTGCCATCCTGATCCAGCACTGTGTATCACTGTATCTGAGTCCCACATCACTGTAAGTGGGGCACATATTTGCTATACATTAGAATATTACTGGAGTGAAATTAATTCTGAAACCCCACAAGGCTCCCTTACACCATCTAAACCAATGTTTGATCTTAGGAAAGCAGCACGCACCTACCTCATGTCACATTGTCTCTGCTGTGGAAAAGGTAGAAAAGTTTCTATTGTATTTAGCTCATGCTAAGTCTACAAGACCCTTCCAACATTTGTAATGCACACCTGAGTTCATGAGGTAAAAGGACTTATATAGGTACAAAACGTTGCTATTAGCTTTGTTCCCACTTTTGAAAGTTGTCAGAAGGAAATAGGTGAGGGGAAAAACTACTTACTATTGCTCCTTCGGAAGGCATTCAACTATTCCTATTGAAATTTGGGCTAAGCAGCATCTTTTTTAAAATAAATTACACTTGAGGTGAAAGTACAAGGGTCAACCAATTGCTTGTTGCCATCTATGTAAACTCAAGTCCTCAGAATTGCTATTTGACACAAACATCCCCACAAATAGCAGGATAGAACCCAAAGGTAGGTAAATATTTCCCAATGAAAACAAAATTACAGTCCTATTGAGAGTTCACAGCAAATACACCTAACATAGCTCTTGATACAGATTCAGGCCTGCCCTGCAACAAGAACAATTGATGGATGTACAAACAACAAGGTCCTCCCCTTCCCCAACGCCCAGCTGCCTGCCCTCCCTGAACCAGTGCTCCTCATGAGTTCCAGTACATTACTTATAAAACTCACAGATCCTAAATTGGTGGCACCCATGTAAAAAGCACAGGTGGCAACTAAACATGTCTCCAAATATATTCAAACAATTCAGGTTCCTCAAAATTTAAGCTCTTCCTGCCCCCCTCCACAAAGCAGGAAAAACCCTGAGGAGGTGTAAGCTGGAACATAGGAGGTTCCACATAAATGTGAGGAAGAATTTCTTCCCAGTGAGGGTAACAGAACACTGGAACAGGCTGCCCAGAGAGGTTGTGGAGTCTCCTTCTCTGGAGGCATTCAAAACCCGCCTGGACATGTTCCTGTGTGACCTGACCTAGGTGTTCCTGCTCTGGCAGGGGGATTGGACTAGATGATCTTTTGAGGTCCCTTCCAATCCCTAACATTCTGTGATTCTGTGTGACTGAAGTATTTATGTCTAGATAGAAGCATCTGAGAAGTCCCACTGAACACTGGACTCTACTTAAGAACTTGGTAACTGCTCTGTTCAAATATCTGAGAGAGAATACTGAGACACAGCAGGCAGTGGCTGAAAAACCATCAGTAACAGGGACTATTCCAAATACTACTTTCTACATGGATGTATAGGTCTACCATGCAAGAGGCTTGAATCTGGATTGTTATTGCAAAAACAGATCTACCACAGATATTATCAGTTCATTTGGATTATTTTCTTTTCCTTATCTCAACCTCCCATTCACAAAAATAGTCCAGTAAAATCTATTTTGAGGTGCTTTTGTTAATACAGGCTAGATTTTAGGACATTTAAAACATTTATCTAAAGAAGCTCCGAGATCTCACTTTGAAAAACATAGATAAAAGATTACCATCAACCTCCTCCTCAAAGCACTTTAACAGAAGCTTTATTTATTCTTGGATTTTTGGAAGACTGCAGCCTACATATTATTTGTCATTTTCATCTTTTTGGTCAATTTGTCATTTTAATTCTTCTTCTTTTCCTGCTTGTGCCTCCGGACCCACTTCTTAAAATGAAGCCATGAACAAGGAATCATCAGTATGAGAAGGCATTGGGAATATTTCCTCATTTGAAGACTAGAGCTACTGAGAGAATCAGTAACAAATTAACAATAGAACATCAGATATAGGATGGCCTGGAAAAAAATTAATAATCCAGATAATCAGTTTCTGATGGGGTTTATGCACAGAGAGCTGTCAGTGATAACACGTTCATGCATATCCTATTTATTGTTAATTGTGGCAATTAGTGAAGAGGTGAAACTGAGTAGCAAAATCTGTGTATGGAGAAGAGAATTCCTACAATAGGAAACATCTCCAGAGTGGTGGGTGATACCCACCAAACACAGCCACGACATACAACCTGTGAAGTTTAAATGCCCTCAGCTCCCAGTAGGCTTCAGGGAGTTGGGGGCACTCAGGTGCTGGGTCAGACTAGATGAGTATGGGATGACCACCAAAGGACAATCAGGCAAGAAAGTGGATGTGGCCCCTGGGTGTAGGGGCAGAGGCCACTGATCATACAAACTTCTCACCCCAGCAAGAAGCTACTTCTGCTTTCAGCTTCCCTCTATGTTTAGGCATCAATTTGATGCCCCAAACCAGGACCTGGGTGCCAAGGAGGGAGTACAAATGAATACCCAAATACAGCTACGTGAGAAGGGGGGAAAAAAAAAAATCAATCTCAAGACAGCTTCAAAATCAGCCCTCCGAGCCCAGCAACCAGAGCAGTCTGTGCATGGAAGCAGCACCAGCAGCTGAAACTCTGGCAGGGAGACTCGTGTGGGAGTTGTGCTCGCAGTCGCTGAAGGGCTGTGGGCTGGTGGGAGGAACCTCGCTTTGCTCAGGGAAGGGAAAGCAACGCGAGGGAACAGGAGCCCTATTGTGATGTGCCTATGGTGGGGAATATAGAGGATGTAAATTACCATACTTTTCCCTCTACGTTCTTTGTGTCTGATTTAAGCAGCCCGCTGGTGGAGGGTATTACTGGGTCAGACTAATCTCAGGCTCTGAGTACATAAAACAAGTGTATTTTTAATGCTGAGGAATATTATTATTAGGCCATGGTGCCTCATCAGGAAGCGCATCCTTTCCAGCGCCGACCCTTAGAGGGTCGGGATGCCGCAGCTGTAGCATCCTCCCAGCCCCTGGATCATTTACATCCGAATGGGGCAGATACATTTCTTCCCACCCAGAGCTGTGACTGCCAGCATTTCTAAGGGGGCGCTTGACAACCACCCCCCTTTAGTCAGAGAAAAAACCTGGGTGAGCCTCCTCCTGACGCAACTCTCAGCCTGCCTGATCAAACCACCTCTACTCACGGCTTCTCCCCCAGTCCCAACACTCTCCTACCACTCCAAGGATGTAAGATATTATAGTAAGCAGCTGCAGAACCTCTGTCATAGAGTCACAGAGTATCTCGAGCTGGAAGGGACCCATAAGGATCGAGTCCAACTCCCTGCTCCTCACAGGACTACCTAAAACTAAACCATAGGACTAAAAGCACCAACCTCACTCTTCCCATATTACTCTTTTTATTACAACTGCCTAATAAATAGTCCATTCTCTCAACACCTTCACCTAGCTAGGACAAGAGGGAGAAGGACTTTCCACAAGGATGCTGAAGGCTTGGGGGGTGAAAGGGACAGATGTCAGCAGGCGCAAAGGGATCGTTCCCCATTGCAACAGAGGCTCTGGCTCAAAGGAACGGAAAAGCAGACAGCAAGCACATCTTGCAGGGTAGCAGAGTATGGTGGCACTAAGGGTCAAACTCTGCCAGTGGGCCAAGGCAGAGCCTTTTAACTAAGGGCTCCCTCAAGCAGCCCTCCCTTACGCAGGGCAGCCTAACAGCACTTGCTATCTAAAGCTAGCTGTGTTTGCTGAGCCCTTTCACTTGCCTTTTCCTCCTCTGCCACTGTGACTTCCCAGAGATACTTTGCTTATCCTCAACCAAGAGCCACACTTGAAACATGGCACGCATATAATAACGGTACCCCTATATTTCTCCTTCCTGTTGTTCTTTTTCCTGTTTTAATATCAGAAAAGCTGCTGTTCTGAATGACCGTAGCGTAAGTAGGTGGGACAGAGATGTGTAATTTTTTCCCTCTAGACCATCAGGAAGCCCATTTTCAAGTGCAGAACCCAACACCTGGCACACACATTGGCTGTATGGAACAAATGTGGCTGCAGCACTAACACCTCATACACACGTGGATGCTCTGCTGGATGTCCCTGTCTGAAAAGGAGCTTCTCTTTGCTGTACTGCGGACATTTCATTCCCAAGGACTGCAAAATATCTTATCTTACCAGATAAGCTCAGCAGAGCGTGCTGAACATTTTCCCCCTTCATTTTACATTTCCTTAGTGGAGTAAAACATGTTTTAGGCTCCACTGGACAGAAAACAGAATGCTAGACAGGACAGACAGCTTTCTATTTCAAAGATGTGATAAACCTGCATATCTAAAAGACATCTCTTTCAGACTTACTAAATTCACTCATTGGAAGGAGCAGATGTTAAATTTCCAGTTTCCATCTTATCAAAACCAAGAAGGGGGGAAAGCTTTTCCACTCCTGAGATACTCAAAGATTTGGCCAGCTGAGGCCACTTCTTACTTTAGACTTCTGAGTACAATGCAAATGTGTCTAAGTACAGCTGAGAGGGAAATCTGTTCTATGCAAGCACATTCTTCTCCGTATTTGTAGCTGTGCCCTACAGAAGTCAAGATGGCAGCTATGTGAGAGGCACAAGAAAGAATTGGCTTTGATGACATCACTTGTCCCCTGCTCATAAATCTCTCTGACTCCATCCATCCATCCAAATTCCACAGGTACTGCAGCAAGCAACTCCTATTTTAATTTTGTGAAGACAACTGATTAAGCAATATTACCAGTATTTTTACTGAAACAATAAACAACAACATCTCCTTTCATTTCCACTAGAAAGGAACAGACAGACAGTTTGTTCCCAAACAAGCAGAACTGGATAAGTTCATCCCAAGAGAGGCAAAGACTCAGTCTCAGGCCAGTAACAGGTTTCCTAGACAACAGCATATCAGAACTTCAAGGTCCCCTCTTATCTCATAGCTCCACAGGCCTGGAAACAAGGAGGTCAAGGACACTGCAAGAGTGAGATTCCTACCTTTTAAGGGCTGACAGTGCTTCCCTCAAGTCATGCAGAGTCAAAAGGTGCTAAAATGACAACAGTTTCACCATTAGGAATGTTAAGTCACTCTTGTAGCTGTTTTACAGCAGTTAGAATTAATCCTTTTTCCCCCATGAGCCTTGGACATTTGGACTAAAGGTTAATCAGGCAGAGTGCCTTTTAGTTGCAGGAATGTATTTTTAAACTTCCTAATTCACTGCATCAATAAGATTTTTATAATACTCGTGCCCTTCACAGAGTGGTATTAAGATTTTATAATCACTCCCATGAGTGGCCTGCATAATTAAACTGTGCATTCATCCCTCCTGGACAGCGCACTGTCACTTATCTTTTACACACACAACACACAAATAGTAGAAGGTATAATCATGTAGAATATATAAGGAAAGAAGAGGTGAAAAGAAAAGGGCAAAATGAGTTCAACTAACTTAGGTGCTGATCTGCTTGCTCACCTATAGCTGCACCACTGCTATGGGGCACATTCAGACACTGAATATATGAGAACAAAAGGCAATAAATATAGACAGTTTTATACCTTGCAGGACACAGTAATCATTTCACAGGACTCCTTTTTCATGTGCTTAGGAAGTTCAAAAAATTGCACACGAAAGAGCAGCTTCATCCTCACCTCTGGAGCTTCCTTCCCCCAACACCTCAGGCAACCTACACTCTGCTGTGTCATGACCAAGGCCCTTGTAGCTGCCCAAGGGTGAACTGGAAATGTTACTAAAGGGGATAATGACAGTTTAAAGGTGATTAAAAGTACAAGTAAACCTCAATTAGGCGAATGTGAAACAGACAACCTTGTCTACAATACTGGTATGTCTATGCTGGTTACCCAGCTCCTGCCTTGCTCATGCCCAGACTATTCTTAAGTGCACTATTCTTAAGTGCAAGATATTTCTCTCTTGGCTTCTTCAGCTCCTGTTTATGTGAGGTAGCATCAGCAGTGAAATCCTTTCCCCATTCATGCATGGAGCAGAGCCCACCCCTTTCAGCACCATTTAGTTCTGCACAAGAACAGTCCTTAGATCAGTCCCATGGGTCACTCCTTTTGACCTTCTCCCTCATAATTACCAGGGCTCCATAATCAACCTAACAGTAGTCATACATCATTAGTTGTGGCTGTCACTTACCCCACCTGGGCCTATCAAGAGCAAATCACAGAATCACAGAATCGCCTTGGCTAAAACCATCAAGTCCAAGCATTAACCCAGCACTGCCAAGTCACCACTAAATCATGCCCCTCAGCACCACATCTACACGTCTCTTAAATCCTTAAGAAAGCTGGTTGCATTACCTTGGGCACAGAAGGAAGTCTGGGAAATAAGGATGCTTCCGGGATACTCAGGAAAAGAGTCTCCATCAAGACTGTGCTGCCAAGCCACCCTGCTCATCGCAGCAGACAAATTACCTCCTGATTAATTCTGTCCTAACAAACGTCTGCAAGGGCTGCCAGGCAGCAGCAACATTTATTTAATCAGAGCCTCAGGAAAATTAAACATTTTTGGTGTCTGTGATAGATATCACCTTCCTCCCCCTCTCTTGCTCTGTTCCCCAACCACAGTGCTAGAGCTGCTCCCCTCCTCTGCAGCACAGTGAAGAATGGAACATAGATGAACAATTCAGAGCTGATAAATCAATCTTGTTTTACTTATTCCTGCTTCCTCCTCAGCTTTCCTCCCACTGCTGTCCCCTGCCACACAAATACACATACATATAAGTAATGCCTTAGCTAGGTCAGCATGATTTTTTTTCCCCCTTTTGTCCCACAGCACATAACAAATTAACCTCATCAATATCAAGACTCCCACCATGTCTTCTGCACTCTGGCTGCTACTACATCATCTGGGTTCATACTGGCCTCTTGTGAACTGAACTCCCACTCGGATGCAAAGGACAGTTATAAATTTTATAGTATACTCTTGCCTCTTTCTAAATAGTTTTTTCTTTCTAAATAGATTTTTCTTTCTAAAATGTGATGTTCAGATAAGACTACTCAGGAAGATCTACTCAGGGAAGAGCTATTTAAAAGGTTTTTTCCCCATACTCTTTGGGATACCCATTTGGCAAGGAAAGCATGACAACTGGCTAATTCCATCACAGGATACTCCCTGAAAGGCACTGCTACACAAATCTATTACAGTGAGATGGGTTATTAATTCTGCTCAACTTCTGGTTGAAAGCTAAGTAATTATTTTGCTGTTAAAAGAGAAATGAACACTTCACTGGGTGTCAAGAAAAGTATTAGCAAAAAGATGTATACTTCTCAATGCTCCCAATAACAGAGAGAGAAACTGGGTCTGGGCAGAGAGGGCCACAGCACATGCACAGCTCAGGAAAGGTTTCTCTGCTCTTTTTTGTGGAGTGAGGAAGATGAGATTGATGAGGATTCACAACTTGCTAACTAGCTGTTCACAGCCAATGGTGGGAATAGAGACGCTTGCTTCTGTCAATACAGAACCCATCCTGTGGGATTTTACAGTGTTCATCTGCCAGTTTGCTGTGCCTCTGTCTTTGCTGTGCTTTTTTTTTAAAAAAATTAATAAATTGCTATTATCTTTCACACAACTAATCATTGAAATGAATACAAGGTATTTTTCAGACATGACCAGAGCACTCTAATTCAAAAAGGATTTTACAGTCATTTTTGCTGTGAGAAAACTGTTAAGAGTTCCTCAGGAAGGAAAGGAACGCACAGATCAATTCTTTCTCTGCAATCTCAGATGTGTCAGAGCAGTGAAATAAATGATGCTATTTCAGGCACGTCGTGTTGTATTATTTTTGGTAGTTCCCAGCAGTTTGGTAAAACAGGAAATGCAAACCACCACTGTGAAAGGTTCTGTTACACTTTCTGTAACCAGTAGCACGCATGGATTTTTGCCCAGTGATGATGGTATTTATCATTTCAGGTGTTTGGTAGTCAAGTTTATTTTATTGCACTCATCAGAAATAACTGCAATAGCAAAATAGTTCCATTCAAATAGGAGGTAATCTGGAACTTGGGAACATGGATTTGTAAATGCGACAGGGAGCTCCAAAGTCTTTACATTTCTCATCATAAAGGTCATATTAACAGATGCATCAGCAGGCACTTAGCTCTACTTGATTCCCTTGCTTTCATGCTCTGAAATCTCTCCTGAGAGGAGCAGACTTGCTACTGAGCCAGAAGCTCCAAAATCTGATGCTCCCTAGCAATGATACATGTTATATACAAAACAGAATTGCTCAATTTTCTCACCCATAAGCACAGAAACAGAAGTAAAAAGTAAAGGAAAATCACATTAGTAAACAAGTACTCACAGCAGAGACAGATACACACTGGGTAAGATGGTGGAACATTAAAGCACATTTTAGAGCAGGACTGCCCTGATTGCTAACGTTTTCTGCTGCAATTGCTCTAATACATCTGGCAAAGCTCTCTTTTGGGGTAAATATGCTTAGATCCATTGAGTGCAATTAATAGCATTAATTTATTCCAACAAAGTTTTGGCCAGTTTATACCTGGATAAGCTAAAAGTTATACGCAATCAACTTTGTGGAGGTTTTGTTACATTATGAGCAACCACACTGAGGGAAAACTCTAGGGAATAGGTCTCAGAACTATGTTTTATCTTTATGCTTTTAACGGGAATGCCACATCAAACATAGCTTGTCGTAAGACCTCTTTTTTTCTTGTCCCTGTCTGAACTGAGATTGTTCCCGACAGATGAATGAGGTGAGCATCTCCTTTTGCAGCTACTATTATTGTCCAGCTATGGCCAACACTGCAGAGTGCCAAAGGACATTTGTCCACCTCTATTATAGGACAGTGTCCAAATTTTGGTCTCTAGCTTGAGAAAAACAGAGTACAGTGTCTACTAAATATTTTTTTTTTCCTTTATGTATTATAACAGCTGCAATAACCTCATTTCACTTTTTTTCAGTCTTAGTAATTTGACATGCAAGATTCGGAGCCTTTAAGTTCAGATTGGACCATCGGATCAACCAGTCTGAACCGCTCCCCAGAAAAGGTCCCCATATTCTGCAGAGTTACACGTGCACTGATCTCAGTGAGTTACAGATCTCTAAACCAGCTCAGAGCAGCATCCTGCTAAGACTGGTGAACACAGAGGCAGACAATACATCTCTCGGGGTGACTAATTTACCAGTTTTTATATGCCCATTCATTTGATTACAGAAATAACCCTTAACAACCTATAATGGGCCTTCAGCAACTGTATTCAAAAGAAGCAAATTGCCAAAAATGCAGGAAAATTGGGGAAATTACAAGAAAATGGTACAAAATTTCACATTCTCGCTCAAGGACCGGGGAAGAGGTCTAATGCTCCTAACCGAAACACCATCTTTCTTTAAGATCCATCTCTCATCCATATACATCTACACATGGAGTCATATATCCTCCACCAGACAAAGTCAAAACAACAGCTACTGTATCTTACAGCTGGCTCCACGTCCCAAGTTGTCCATGACACAATTTCTAAAGAATTCCCTCCTTGCTAGTCATAACTGCCTGCAAGAAGAATAAAGTTCATCTTCTATGAGAAAAGGTGCATCATTTTGTGGCTACACGACTGCAGCAGGCCTTGTTTATAACATCACTTTTCTTCATCATATATGTAATAGTATAATTAACTTGAAATCATCTTAAAAGTGGTTATTGGGCAGAGATGGAGTGTTTTTTGAAAAAAAAAAACAAAACAATTTATGCCAAGCTGTACTGCTGGCTACTGAAACTCATTAATTTTTTATTCTGAATATAGGAAATACATCCAGATAAAGATATTTGCCTATAGTACAAACTATAGAAATGATCATCAGAAAGGAATTAATGCATACCTAGACACATGCACATATAACATACAGGGCTCAATTTAGATGCTTTTAAGTTTTAGCCATAGGTGGGAGTGCATTCATGCTCAAAGCATGGCATTACTGTGGAAACATATTCAAGATACAGATGCTGCCTTAGGCAGCTTTTCGTCCCCCACAAATCCTTCTTTGCCAACACTCGGATCAATCTGCATGGATGTAAGGTGCTGAGATAAGAGTAACGCAGGCTCACACATGCTTTTGTCTGCTCCAAGCCTGCCCTGTTACATTCTTCTCCCTACTCCTTGCCACAAAAGCAGCAAGGTATGTTCTCGCAGATTAGCTAGTTGCTGGGGTTTTGGAGGATTGTAAAATGAAGTGCAAAATCCAAAACTGAGCTAGCTGCAATTTTTCTCTACCCGTCTGCAAATGCATTAAGTGGTGGTGTGAGCCAAGTCAGAGAACGTTAATAGCATGACTGGCAGAGGACATTCAAATCTGCATATGGAAGAACGTAGGTTCTGAGCTTGATGGCATAATGATGTGTTTGAACTGTGGTGCTCTGTTCAGACAGAGCTTAAATGAACGCTGACTTCCTTCCCCGACAACTAACAAGACAACAGTGAAGGCTCCTGCCAATTCCCAGACATGATTTGTCGAATACTTAAAATGCTCAGAAACAGAAAAGGTGCATATGTGTTTGTATTCCCTAATGTAGGTAGGACATCCAATCTGCCACACTAAAACATTCTATCCCTGCATATTTGTCATACGTGCCCTAGTTGTCTTTCCCCCCCCCCCCCCCTTTTTTTCTACTATTACTTTTTCAACATGATTTTCACTCTTCAGGTATCAAACCGACTATCTATAATCTCACCCTTCATTCCTCATTTGAGCTTTCCAAGACTGTTTTCTGGAGCTGATGGAATGCCTTGCCAAAAAAGAATGCCTTGCTGTGCTACCAAAAACAGACTCCTTGACATTTTCAGCTATGTATTGTATCTAACAGCTCAAAGTCAGTACCACAAGCTTCCCAGGAAGATGGGTACACAACCTCTCTTCACACCTCACCACTCCACAATCCTGTTTCTGCCATCTAGACTGAACGTGTGAGAATGAGACAACCCTCCCAACCATCACCCTGTTATTTATGCAATGGTATGTTGCCACACGTGTTCATCACCGTGTAAGCAAGCATGATACTTCCGTGCTGCAAAGACTTGTAGTTTAGATAAGGCAAATGATAAAGTGGAACATGCTCATGAGGAAAGAGAACTTACAAGGTTGTACAGGAGCTCCATGTAAGTTGGACTGGACTGCCCCTGAGACATAGTCCTTGGCTCTGACCTCTTGGCTATTATGCCTCTCCTTCTGCACATGGGATATTATAGAAGCCACTGTTTCTCACAGTGTAAATGGAGCCCAGCAAATATTCAACCACTCAGAAGACTGAATTCTGCAGACTTCTGCTCGTTCTGACCATAAACTAATTACGCATACTAAAGTAAATAGGTTTCGGTTTATGAAAATATGGAAACTACAGAACACCAGCCATCAAAAATGTATGTATTAGGGCAAACAGGTGAGGAGAGCTCTTGAACCACTGCTCTTGCCCACACTCAGTGTAGCACATGCTGCCACCCATCAGTCATTACAGTACAGCTTCACCTCCAGTCCATCACCTCTCAAGGCCAACAACTAGCATTTCAAATGGTCAGCTTCCTAAATTGCTATGATGGATTAAAAATCAGTATGGAGGGAAGATGAGATGCAAAGGTATCTTGTTTATTTATCTTCTTGAAGAATTCTTGCTTACTAAAGTTGTATTACTTTCAGTTTTACTAGGGAAGATCCCTACTGTCACACTCCAGAAACCAACTAAGCATCACCATGTTTCTTGTTACCCTTGAAAAGATTTTGTGGATCGAGCTTACAATTGACATGGATTGCATGCAACAGCTTTCTATTGTGCTGCCAGTTCTAGGATCCCTGGGAATAGTTGTTTCACCCCTCTTCAGACAGCATGGATGGAAAGCATGTGCTGGTTCTGTAGCTAATATCTATGTTTATTTCTTAGCGACCAGGATACAAGCGGCTTGAAAACTTTTACCTTTCTTCATACACAATGAATCTCTTAATTGAAGTCCTTCCCATAGCCTGATATCCAATCTACTGCTCCATGCTGCCCATCTCTTTTGGCATATGAAGCAGATTAGCAAACACTCCTTATTTCCCAGTTTGAGGAGTTCTGCAGCACTCTGGTCTCCAAGCCACACTTACTGGCTTTGTGTACATCCCAACGACTGCATAGCCTGCACTCAGACATATGAACACATTTCTAAGCTCTTTGCTTACAAAACCAAATCAACAGAACTTTGAAGGAACTAAATCTTTGTCCCTAAAATCATCATCATTACAATTTACCTTATTTCTACATGAATTATAACCAAGATCGGCCTGCTGGAGTATTCTTCACATCCAGGTCACCTGAGATGCTGATCTACTTCAAATATCACTGAACACAGACTCCATACAACATGCTGGAGGGCAGCCTTCCCATTGGTAAAAGACCTTCTGCTTCCTTTTTCTCCTCCCAGTGAGTGCTGCCAATACCTGAAATTAGAGGACAATGCTCCTCCTGGATCCAGCCGGCATAAAGAGCTGTCATAGAATGGAGGGAACGTGTAACCTGACACAAGTGACTAAAGTCCGTAACAAACAAAAGGGCAAATTTTGCAGTCAAATTCACTCCGCCATTCTGGTTTTAGTGAGACTATCCAGATAATTAAAGGAGTTTATTTGAATGGACTGGTGCCCAAATGCTCTTGGCACGTAAGCAGCCTGCGAGTGGAATAACTGGGAGGATAGAAAGGAAAACAGGAGAAAGCAACATTTCAGCTAAATATTAGAAAAACAATGTCAGGTTGTGGAATCACCTTTCAACACAAATGGAAGAAACAGCCTAGGCTACTTAAAAATTAGCTGGACAGATCACATGATAAGTTCCATGCTCACTGAGGACTGGACATGACCCAAGAATTCTTTTGTCATCCACAGTGCAGATAATTCTATCCTGATTACAGATGTAAAACATATTAAGTTTAAGTAAAAATGTAATTAATTATATTCCACTTCGGGTGCATCACTTATTTAATGGGATGTCTCCTAGGAAAGCAATTTAGTAGTGCAGCCAATAACATAATCTGCTGTTTAACTGGGACAGAATTAGCATAAATTCAACTTAATGGGGACACATTCAGCTAAGACCAAGTAATTGTGCTGCATCACAGTAAAATTCTACAATCCTGAAGTTTTATAACCACTAAATGAGACTACGGGCAAAATGCATATATGAAATACCTGACCAACAGAAGGGGTGGTTTTAAGCACAGTGGTGTATTTTTCATTGCTATCATATCCTGTTGCTATTTGAGGTCCTTTTAAATCTTGTTTTTAATAGCCTCTTCACTTAGTTAGTATGGGTACTTATCAGAACAAGCAACTTTCCAAGCACTTATAAGTACTGTTCTGCTACCATATGGAAACCCGTGCCTTGTTATCACCCCAGACTGGAAAAGAGGTGGTGGATAGCTGCTGCACTTCAGCAGTCTCCCAGAAGCATTTAGATTCTCATACAATTGCTTCCACTAATCCTTGCTAAATTAGGGAAAATCACCTTATCACATTTTCCAGATTTTCATGCTCCTCAGCATGATGAAAGAGCTATCCAAAAATTAATCTGTCAGCCTGGAGATCTGGACAAATTCTATTCTTTTCTGTAGGTAAAAGAGGAGGTCCAGGGTTTGTTAAAGGTACGAGCAATCTGTTAATAGATGATCTAGAACCTGCAGAAGCATGTTACTGCAAGAATGACTCAGGCAGTAATCATCACAACACACTTATAAATAGCACAGAACAGCATTAATTCAAAATGACTTCTCACCTCATAAAGTCACCCTATAGAGCAAACCATGTGCTAGGGAATCTGTGTAGTCTGTTACCTGTCCCCTATGCCAATCCTTGATGGAGAAGTTCATCATGCTCTAAGTAATCAAAGGAAAGTTTTCTTCTAAGCTTAGATGTGGACAGCTAATTCTCTGCAGCCTGGAAGTGACAGATTCCCTACTGTTAAATTTTAGTTGTCGACATGTTGGCTGTTAATCTGATTTTTGTACCTCTTCTTCTTCCTCAAGAGTATGAGAGCCAGTGGGTCACTCTATGAATGCCGACAGCAGACAACAATCTATAATACCACTTGAGTTTACTATTGAAAAAGAAATGTATTTGTCCTCCAGAGTAATCACAGGAGGAGTAGCAATAGTGCTCCAGAGATGATCTTGATAACGCCAGGTGAGTCTGAGGACTCTGTGCGCTAAGGACAGCATAACCAAATACTCATGTTGCTGAGAGTAGGTATCTACAGAGAAAATACACAAAATATGTCATTCATCTTTTCTCCTGAACAATCCAGGAGATGCTGTTAAAAGGGGTTAGGTTTCAAGAGTTTATACGACTCACATAATCTGCCTGTGACTTTCAGCTGCCACCACAGGAGGACTGGGAGCACCTGCAGAACCTATGACACATCTGCCAGACCTGTGCAGATGATGTGGATTTCCTGTGGAGCTGGACATGACGCTGGAAACCAAAGTTTAGGCACCTGATTAGCTCCCACAATGACTCCAACAGTACTCAGGGGGCCTAGAAAAGAGACACATCCCTGCAATAAAAGTGGCTTCCACAGAAGCCTACCAGCCCTTTGAAAACCCAGAACCTAAGCAGAGTATGGTGGCATAGTACAGTACTAAAAATTTCCTCATCTTATACAACTGTAATAGAAAAACTCTCACTTGAAAGCCAACCTAAAAAAAAAATAAATCCAACTGCACATGGGGTATTCTGCAAAAATGCAAACATCTTCAAAAGAATCTTGGGATCATATTCCAAGAATCGTCTTATTTTGGGATTTCTTATCTACCAGATACTGTAGTATTTCAAGCATCTCCTCACTCTAGGTGACTGAAAAGAAATTTTATCATCTACCTTGGTTGCCCATAGCCTAAATGGTTGGCTACCATACACCTGAAGAAGAATAGGTATAATGAGTAGGTTATATAAGTGACAGGGAAGGTATCAGATATAAAGGGGACCTGTAGTGGTAATTTAATGCCCTCCCACATGGGACAAAAATTTGTAGTACCAGTGTATACCATTAAAAAGTTCAGCGTAGGAACTGGAGCCATTTAACTGAATCAGCAGAAAACCACAGCAACCAAAGAATTAATTTGGCACAAGTGTGTACAGGCTCCATCCCAACCCAGTCTTCACTGGTTGTAATGAGCTTTTTGTTAAGTACTGAACTCTGTATTCACCTGTTTCTTTCAATGCATGAAAATTATGGTAACTTGCAGCACACACAAATAGGTCAGAGGTAACACTTGTCAAGTGCCAAAGACCGTGATTGCTCATCCATTTTAGGAATACACATTAAAAAATACGGCTCAGTCTACCAGAGATGCAGAACAACTAATTGGCTACCCTTAGGTCACCTTAGTTCCATAAAACCATTTTAATTCAAATGCTTGAGTTCACATTTAAAAATGGCCATATTTGTGTGAAATGAGAGAATATTTAAACCCCCTGCCATGAGAATCCTGAACACATTATTTACTCATCCCTCAAAAAAAATCACATATCCTGATAAATAGGAAGTTAGTCACTCCAGAGAAGAACATGAGGAACCATACTGTGAGGTGTACTTAAAATAAAACAGAATGTTTTCAACTGTTTCTATTATAAACCTGTTTCCATTATAGTACTATCAGTATCTTGGGCAAAAGTAATTTGAATGGTTGAAGCAGAACTGGAAAGAGTACAAGGAATTATTATTTGAAATCAAATAGTTTAATCTTCCTGCTGGCTTTATCCATGACTCTGTTATTTAAACTTTGAATAAAAATAGAAATTGGTATTTTTTTCTTTCAAGAATGTTGTGAAGAGTTACCTCCATCCTGGCCACCCTTAGGGTTCAAGCAATTATACCTTATTTCTGTGTTGTGTGTGTCTTTGTGAAAATCCAGCACCTCTTTGCCTTGAGATTCCAAGTGTGCCAAGTTCAATCAAGAAAATTAACACAGAAATGATTTCTCCATTTCCAGTTATTTCTCCAAAAAGCAGCAGGGTGTAAAAAAAAAAATAACCCAAGGGTGGGGGGCGAGGGAAGGATCATCTCTGCTATCCCCCAGTCTGAGGTTTGCTGGCTGCAGTAGGAAGAAAGTAATATTAAAGTTGGACACCATTCATCTGGCTTCTCAAAGAAGCTGGCAGACAAGAATCAGCTGATTTGTCTCAGCTCCTGATTCAAAGCTTCACCCATCTGAAATCCTGGTCCTGGCAGTTAAAGCCCTCTAGAAGCTAGGACATAGCTTCTGAAAGACCAATCTGAAAGACCTCCCCCCATGCCTCAGGAAGAATATGATCAAGAGATAAAGTGAGGCCAGAGAACTCACAGCTGATTACAGTCATCCATCCTCCAGAGGTTATTGAACACAGCAGGTTTTTCAGGATGTCCTAAAAATTCGTGTATTAGCACCTCAATGCCTTGACAAAGGCTGTACTAGAAAACAAAGGGGAAATGAAAAGCTGAAAGAACTGTCTGATCACCTGTGAACCTCTCCATGCTGCAGCAGAGGAAAAAGCCTTTGTGACTTAATATGGCTATATAATTTACTGTTCAAGGAGTTTTGCAAACATTATACTTAGAACTGAAAGAAAAAATTTGCGCTGCAAATTTTCCCATGAACAAAGGGACAAAAGTTTTCTGATAGCTGGGTGGTAACTTCTATTGATTTCCACTTATGCTAGAATTCCTACAAGCCACCTCTCAACTAAAATTTTTTATTACATAACCTTTCCTGAGGCCCCATATTGCCATCCACATATGTATTTCCCACTGCCTTTCCTAATGTTTTCAGTCTTTAACTGAAGCCCTTCAAGGCATTCTCCTCTTGTAGAATAAAAGCCTCATGAAAACCCTTCAAATACTGTGCAAATGACCTAGGATTAAAAATAAGTAGAGCTGCTGAACATACCTATCAAACCCATGACATGCAAATTCAAACAAACCTAAACTTAAGCAGATGAACGAACGCAAGCCAATCTGTGTGAAACACTCACTGGATGGTTCAGATGGTGCCTTTATACTACAGAGTATTGCCCTCTGGACTTCACACAGAAAAAGGAACGCTATTAAAAATTCAGAGGAAAGCTACGTTTGTTTTTGCCAGCTTATGAATTTGTCAAAAAAAGTGACCTTTTAGCTCAGTTTCCCAGAGGTGTGAACATTTTTTCATACTGTTGATATATGTGCCAATTTAGAGTAAGTTATACACAGTAGGTGTTTCTAGAAATATTAAAACCTCGGAGCTTGGTTGGACAGCAATTTGAAAACAGATTGCTGAAGGACAAAGGGACATTGCCGTTTCCTCCTCTAGAAATGTTCCCTCTTTAAATTTTAATTTTTAATTATATATCAATATGGACATCAAACTTTCAAAGAAATAATGGAATTAGAAGTATCATATTGGTTTCAATCTGCAATAATCTCTTTCTTCTATGTTGTATTTATAGTGTCTAGACCTACTGTGTAACAAATTACATCAAGATAATTAAAAGTAATTCAGTTATTTTAGTGTAGATAAGTTTTCTCAAAAATCTGTTTTCCTTGCCAGTAATTTTCAAGGGAGAAAGTGCGTAGTTTCGACAGTAGCATTATTGAGGCAAACAATGCCACTGAGTCCTACAGGCTTATATTCTCCTATTGAACCATAAAGACCATGAGTACTAATAGAGGCTACACACGTGCACTTCCCTCAACACATCAATACAGCACCACTGGCAGGAAAGGAAAGGCCATCACGAAGGAGCGTAGTGCCTATGTTCTCACATGCATTTCTTGGAGGTCAGTGCCTTCAGAACAGAAATAGGCTGAAGACTAACGCATAGAGACTTTGCTTGACTTTCTGGAGCACCCAGAGAAAGTCAGCTTCTGAGGATGATTTGTTAACTCAGCTCAAATTTGATATAAACACCTTTTGAAACAGACACAGACTGTAGGATGCAACTTCTAGTTGCATAACCTTGTCCATAAGCATCTATTACATAAAACCCCCAAAAGACTTAAAAACAGACTCCAGATTTGTCCTTTATGTACTTTCCAAATAACTTCATGTATCAGACATTATGTCTAAATCTTTTCTTCGGCTTTTTTTTTTGTTTTGGATTTCACTAGGATTCAACTGAAGATCCGTATCTCAGCATTTCCCTTACGTGTAAAAAAAAAAGTCAAAAACTATGTCAAAAAGAGGTCAACCCACATCAGTGTTTCTGTCATTCATTATACAGATATAGGGCAAAAGCACACTACACACCAGAAATGTAGGTCAAAGACTCATCACTGCACATGCTCACAAAAACCCCCATAATGATGTTCCATTTACATAGTTTAATCTTCTTTCTTTCAAAAAAGCAAATAAGGGACAAGAGTCCATCTGGGATTTAAATCTGCACAACTAAGTAACTTATCATGCAACATTCTGGAAGCACAGTGTACTTCAGGGAAGCAATTAAATGTTAAATAATGGGACTTCGCAATACCCAAAACGGGTGTTGCTCGCGTTGGAGCGAAGAAAGGTACATGATTTCTCCTTGCTGATCGCATATGTAGGAGACTGCACTTTGTAAAACAGTCTTGAGAGGAAATGTGAAGCCCAACAAAAAAAGAGCTTTGTCCAAACACTACAAGTAATGAACATATAGTAAATATTATCTACATATTGAAAAGTACATATGAAAAATGTTTCTATAATTACATTTTAAAGAGGCGGTGGAACATGCTTCTTTATCTATCCTCATTTGTGATTGAGCAAGTGGGTATTGGAAGTAAAAATAGGCATTTTTCAGCTCCAACCAGGCAAAAGCTCATCTCTCAGTTCTGCTATTACAGTGCCCATGGCAACATATTTACTGATACACAGGCAGATTAGTGATTAATCCAGGAAAACATAAGCTTACTGTAACACATGACATGTCGCGACAGAGAGATATGAAAACTCATTGTCCCAAGAAAATACTACAGAGGATGTAGAGGTCTGTTGATAACGTATATACACATATACTAGTGCACATACATGTAGACTCAGTATACACTGCAATTTAAACATTCATTCATGCAATATGCTTGCTTATATTATCAATGGATAATATTTGTGGGGGTTTTTTAATTGGCAATTTAGACATTCTCTTTAATTGTAAGAGTTGGACTTAAAATTAATCACAATTCAAATCTTTGAGTTATTCTGATCTCACAATCATAAACTAGGAGCAACTTTAGTGACTTAAAAAAGGAATATAATGGTGAGAAAATAATGATATTAATTTAAAATCTAATAACTGCTCTGCACTAGCGTCGGCACATATATTGATGAATATTTTGGGACAGGCAGGTGGCCAGCCCATGTAAACAGCCCACCTCAACAACCACAGAGTTATATTAGAATTAATACCAGCTGAGGTTTTGACTGGCTATTGGGAATACTTTGATGCTGCTTTCTTTGAACACATAACTCTTCCCCCAGGTCAGGTTTAAGAAAAAAGACCACAATAACAGTGCAATGAAAATGTCGTGAACTGTACTTCAAATGAGAGAGCAAGGCAATGGTAGCTCACAGGTCACTAAACCTCTAAGTAGTACAAAGCAGTGACAACAGCCATCACGTTGTATTATACTCTTACAGGATGCCCTTTTTCCCCCTCATCTTCCTTCTCTGAGCAGATACAAACTGGTATTTTATTCCTCTGTTGAATCTGTGACATGAGAAAAGAGATTTCAAAATAGACAGTGGACTCTGATTTCAGGGACAGCTTGAGATTATTTATATTAAAATAATATACGTATATAACATGAGAGAGAGAAATCTAACAAAACACTTGAAACGTATTCAGTATTGAAACCTTTAGCACATCATCTCCAGATCAGTTTGTAGTTTGCACAGCTCATCACATGCATCTAGCTGTGACAGATGAAGAATGCAGCAACTAAACTCACAAAGTTCTGGAGAAGCTGACAGGGATGGTAGTTGGGTATTGGTATCTTAGTGTCAGTATGCGTTGTATGGGGCTCAGTGACAATCACAATGGGCAACGACACCCCCCCCCCCCTCAAGCTTGTTGACGTGCCCTTGTAGCTGTGAATTTATTCACCTACAACTCGGAAGCCAAGATTCTTCCTGCCTGTTATTTCAGCAAATCAAGGTAGAATTTCAGTATGGGAAAAGAACAGCTCTGGATGGAACAATGTGACTTCTTCTACAAGATAGACAAGATTCCTTACTCAATACTTAAAAGCACTTTAAAAAATGAAGGCAATAGATATGCAGCCTTTCCAGAAATAGCTAGCATTGAGTTCCTTCAGCCCAGTAATGTTCTGTAAATCGGAAAGAAGTCTCCTCTTGACAACTCCTTACGCTCTACTACTTAAGAATTATTGAGTTTGTATAATAATTACTTTGAGTAATAGAATCACAGAATAGCCTTGGTTGGAAAAGACCTCTAAGATCATCAAGTCCAACCATTAACCCAGCACTGCCACGTCACCACTAAGCCACGTCCCTAGTTAAAGTAATGCCAATTACCTCAGAAAAATCTAAGGTATTTGCATGGTCCTTTTTCCAGCCCTGTTTTTTCGTGTTCTTCTCTCATAAAAGACTCTTGGTGTGTCTTGGAAAAAAAAAACACAAACCTTTCTCATTTAACAAATCTCATTTTTTTTTTCCAAAATAGAGAGAGAATTGGATAGTTTGAATTTTATGTAAGTAGGTAACTCTTGATTTATACTTTTCATTGACTGGACTGTCTTTTCCTGTAATCATTTAAAACTCAGGCAGAAATAGGACAATTGAACCAATCTAGGCCTCCATCCAAGCACTTAAAGGTGTTGTTAACTGCAAGTACCAGAAGGAACCCCACCAAAAACCACTGGACAGCCCTCCTGCAGAGTTCACAGCAGGTTCAGGAGAAATGAAATCCAGCTCACACCACCCAAACTTAAAGTCCACAAAATGAACAAATAAAGTAAAAATCCCACAAAAAAATCCCAACACACAAGAAACCCCACCCCAAAGTAACCATCTATTTCAACTAGGCCAGATCTTGATTTCTTAATTTTTACCACTTTAGTTATACGAGTGACCGGTAAAAAAAAACCACAAAAAAACAAAAAAAAATCCAAACAAATCCAATTAAAAAAGCACAAAGCCACCACACAAGACAAAATGACAACAAAAAGCTGCACCCAGTAATTCTGGGCAAAATCCCTGATGCAGATATAGCTATAATGACAGAGGAACTCTCGTTGCCTGGGTTGATTGTGTAACTACACAGAACACCAGCAGAAAAAAATGCCTTCAAATGGCACACGCTGTGTCTGCCCCAGGAGATACACAGTTCTGCTACTGATGAGCCCTTGGAGCGAACCTGCACCACAGGCAAACATTTTTACGGAACTGAAGTTATGAAGTCTCTTTAAGATGTTCCTTCAAACAGCAATTTCAGATATTATGCTTGTAAATCAACATTTTTTGTTAATCAGACGGCGGTTGCACTGGCTGACTCTACTGTCTGAAAATCATAATCCTGAGATTTAGACTGCCCTCAAATGGGTCATACAAGCCAAAATCCTAATCATGACAACATTAAATGTTTGCTTATTTGGCTGGCATTTATTCATAAGTCACCTCCAACTGCTAGGGATTTTTGGCAGAACCTCCATTTGCATGTAAGGCCTTCCAAAAGACAGCACCAGGTTCTGCATCTCAACTCTAACCTCTGCCTGTTACTCCCCATGATGTACAAACTGTTTATTGTTTCCCCATAAGCTTTCCTTGCCCCTCATGGTCTCCTGGACTTTTATAGACCACTCCTGTGAGCTGTATTAAACTACCTGATACAGACTGAGCATGAGAGGTTCTTGCTGGCTTTTGGTGTGTGGAATACACATATACAGCATTCTCTACAGTTCCTCTCTGCACTTGTTCATTTAATCTTTGTTGTTTTGGCAGGTTCTTCTTTCAAATTATTTCTTGTGGGCTCTTAATCTTCATCTCTACTTGCCAAAGAAAAATGGTGAACGAGGCACGCAGCTCTCAGCAGGAGGAGAAGCAACGCTCAAAACGAGAACAGCAAAGCTGACAGCTGTGCTTTTCTGCACCGAGCACAGTGGTTAAATCAATACCCCAGCAGCCCCGCTGCCATCTGTGGAGTTTCTGGAGCAGACGGGTTATTTATAGAAACTTGTTTGCACAAAGCCAATATTTACCTGTCGGCGCTGTCAAAATTTGCAATCCATCTTTGCTGTTACCCTGCTGTTTTTTCATGTCAGTAGAGGAATTTTCCAAAAGAAAATACTGGCGTGATTCCCCCTCCCTAAACGGTCCCTTCCTGCAAGGGTCAGTTACGTTAATTGTTGCAGCAGGAATGCATCTGCTTTCCACGGGGCCTTGGGGATCCTCCAGAACGCCAGAAAGCTAAAGGGATGTCAAACTTAAAGAGCCCATTTCTCTGTCTTGTTCCAGCAGCACCAGCATGGCATCTCCCTGCCATGGCCAAGCTGAGATTTAATGTCACAAAAAAACCCCAATCATCCCCACCCCCCCTTAACAACAAAAAGGTCTCCTTTTTGAAAATTTGGCTGCTGCTGTTACTGCTGTAAACATAACCATGATTTTCAAACAGGGGAGAAGGTTTAATGTGAAATTTCAGTGTGTTTGCCTTTAAAAGTGAACTCAAATTCTACAGCTAAATCCCCGGAATGAAATGCAGGGGTGATGTCAAGCCTGGCTCCTTGAAGCCTGATATTTATATCACCAAACTACAGGCACAACTGGAAGAGACAAGAAGGAGGAACTAACCTCTGGTTTCTGTCCTAGTTTCTTCAGGTCAGAGGCTGGTTTCCACTGCTAGGACAGCACGAGGCAGTGGCACTGGCTTCTGCCAGTACCTTCAGGTGACTACTCAAAAGCTGTCACTCCCTAGGACTGTTCTCACAGAGCTTTCAACTGCCAATTTTCTGAAAATAAGAGTTCTTCTGTAATCAGAGATAAAGTCCTACTGAAAATGGCAATCAAACCCAGCATCGCACAACTGTATCACTTTCCAGGTCAACTAATGCAAGAGTGTAACTGCTGCCGTAAATCGTGGAGAGGCTCAGGGTTCAAAACCAGCTCCTGAGAGAGCTTTGGGTTCAACATAAAGAGGAGTGTGGCCAGCAGGTCAAGGGAGGTTCTCCTCCCCCTCTACTCTGCCCTGGTGAGGCCTCACCTGGAGTACTGTGTCCAGTTCTGGGCTCCCCAGTTCAAGAGGGACATGGAGCTACTGGAAAGAGTCCATCACAGGGCCACTAAGACGATGAAGGGACTGGAGCATCTCCCATATGAGCAGAGGCTGAGGGAGCTGGGTCTGTTCAGACTCTTCTCGATGGTGCCCAGTGACAGGACAAGGGGCAATGGGCACAAACAGGAACACAGAAGGTTCAATCTAAACATAAGAAAGCACTTCTTTACTGTGAGGGTGACAGAGCACTGGAACTGCCCAGAGAGGTGGTGGTGTCTCCATCTCTGGAGGCATTTAAAATCCATCTGGACATGTTCCTGTGTGATCTACTCTAGGATCCTGCTCTAGCAGGGGGGTTGGATTAGATGATCTTCAGGGGTCCCTTCCAACCCCTACCACTGTGACTCTGTAACTCAAAACAAGCTGCCAGCTCCCAAAAGGTCAGCACTCTGCGCATCACCAGCTAGCAACCTTACATATCCTGCAAGCTCACAGGACAGGGCTGGAGGAAGCAGGGCAAGGCTTAAAGCAGGAACAATAGAAGCATTTTTCAGTAAGTGGTTTAAAGAACAAGGATTAAATTATCCTGTGAGATGAGGAATGTATTCTGTAATCTGTACAGCAAATACCAATAGAAGTAGGACGTGAATAAATACATGCCAGTCTGGGAACCATCTAAATGGTGAGGGGAACAGGTGAATAAGCACACTGAAGAGCAGCAGAAAGTCTTTAAGAATAGCTTTTGTTTGTTTTAATATTAATTCCTGAGCCCTATGACTTAAAGAGCTTCCTAGCCCTTGGCTAGGAAATCAAGTCACAAAATGGGACAAAGAAATTTCTCACTCTTGTTTTCTCCACTGAGACTCATAAAAAGGATCCTCTTTACATAATATGGTTTCAGATGATTTCTGAATATTGTTTAAAGAGCATGTCAAAGCCACCACAAAGTAATTCCTCCTCTTAGATAAGGTCTACAAACTCCCCCCCCAGGGTAGGAATTAGAAAGCCTGCAGGAAAACTGCCTGTTAGACAAATGAAGCCACAGATGTGACTTTCATCTGGTGTGTAAAGCAGGGATGTTACACACAAGGCAGAGAGAGCCAGTTGTGAGAAGTAACATTTTTAACATGGACATTCCTCCAAAACAAAAGGCTTCTAGATATTTTTGGGGTGAGAGAATTTTCTCGTCTTGTCTCCTGCACTAAGAGTCCATTTTTATTCTTTACAACTGACAATAAAAATGTTGAGAGCTGATACTGCTCAGGATCTCACAGGATCAATCTACTGGTGATAAAGCCTCTTGTCATACGTAAATTATATCGATAACTGCATCATTCTTCTTTTCATTAACACAAACATCTGGAGCATACTATGGCACCTTCAGGGCTTCAAGTTCTTCTGCACCCACATCAGTCCATAGCCAGAACATGGTACTTTTCATTCCACTTCATTATTAAACAAGTTTTATATCTGCAGTATCTACACTTCTATTGTGTTTTGCCAAATCTGCTCTAGCAACCATTGTGCTACTGCTCCATGTTGATCAGATAAACGTTTGTCCTATCTTACCAGAATGGAAACTGTGCCCCTATCCCAGGCCTTTGCTGGTGAAGCTGTGCCTCACTTGTTAAGCTTTGACAGACGTCACAGCAATAAGAACACTCCTTAAAAAGAAGACAAACCTCATGGAAATAGCAATAAGAAAATACATGCTGAGTTTAAGTACTGGACTGGAGTTTGACATGTCCATGGATACCCAGAAATTCTGCTTAAATACACATAGCACGATATTTCCATTTTGCATCACTTGAATAAAGCTGAGTTAGAAACTTGGCAAGGACCATATTCTGGATACTACTTGAAGGTTCTTTTCTCACTTAGAATACCAAAAAACAACTAAAAGAATGCCAGTCCTTTAATTTATGCACTGTGTTAACATTTAGGTTGCATAGGTCTAATTGCTGATGGCCATAAGTGCCTTGGTATTTAATCCTTCCATGCGTTCATTCTCCTTTTATCTTTCTCCCCAGCACTGAAGACTGGCAACTGCTACATCTAAAAGAACGGACAGGAGAAGCCAGTGATACAGGTAGTACTGGTATCTTTTGTGCTCACTGATGGGCCTTGTTCATACACTCAGGGTTTAAACCAATGCCACTTTGGGCTAGAAGAATAAGATCCAGTAGGGCAACTGAAAATGTTGGGTAATTTTGCCTTCTTCTGCATAACCTAGGAACATGACCTAAGAAATGTATGCTGCTGATATGAGATTATTTCATTTAAGAAATGAAATCCTGAGATAAGCAGTCTTCTTGATCTACATTAAGGCACATTATACAGGCCACTTAGTTTTTTATGCAGACCTACACGCCTTAAAGGGCATTGGGAAATGTTATGTCCTGAAGCATGCAACATGGGAGATGGAACACAAATTTAATGGTCTCCTCTGCTCTAATGTCCGTGATTGAGTTCCAGGGATGGGACTTGGATGACCCAAGTGATCCTTTTCAGTCCAATGTTCACTAGTTTTTTCTTTTCTTGAGCCTGATTTAGAAGAAAAAAAGCAAAAAAGCTGATTGCAGCCTTCAGCATACTTATGTGATTAGGGTAATGAGGAAGAGACCATTTTATAGAGCAGTTCAGAGATTCTTTCTTGCAAATTTCAGAATGCAGCTGGTTTCAACCTCCCAGCTGGCAAAGAGGGGACTCCTTACCGTAAGTACCCTGCTTAATCTGGGGACTTCTCAATCAGACACAGCTGAAACAGTGGCATGATTATAGGCCTTGGTCAAGTGTCGCAATACAAGATGATTTATACTAATCATCAATCTCTAGAATCAGTGGAAAACAAATCCAACACAACTACAGAGCCTGAAAGAAGTCTTTCTTAGCCCACCACTCTTTCCTTTGTCTGAAAATACTCTCTTGACAGATGGCAGCCAAGTAATTAAACATTTACAGCAGCAAGGGACCAGCACACAGCCTGACCATCAGAAACATCACTGCTATGTTGTAAGCACCTGCTGTAAATTCCCTTTTGGTGTTCCCAGGTTGGTTTAGGCCACAAGGAAAACTAAACCTCTCTCAAATTTCAGTACAATTGGGTGCTCCCAATACCTCTGAAGAGTACCAAGTCATCAGAAGCCATCCATTGCTGTCCATGACAAAACACCCCTGTCACTGCTGTTACTGAACACTAAAATGAAATGCTTCTGCTAAGACAGATGTGCCAAGTCTCCTGAGTTGTGAAGGAATGAACACAACAGGCTATTTTAAATCCATCTTAAACCCCAATTCACAGACAATTTAGAGTGTTAAAGAAAAAGGGGAGGGGAAGGGCGGATTTGGCTGGCTCCACATAGCTTTCATGGCACTGAGGTAAAGGAGCCAAATGCTTTCTTGCTCTGCTCTCATGAGGGCAACTTCCCTTTCTCTCAATCCTATTTTGCTTTTGATGCCTCTCTGCAAAGCACCAGCCTTCTGTTTGGCCACTGTGTGGTTCCTGTACACTGGTGTGACAGAAAGGAGGATGCAGAAATAAAAGATAAGCGAGGCAGAGAAGTGTGCCAAAGGGAGGAAGGTCACTGCAGTCATAATTATCAGCACAACAGGGTGACTTTGGACCAGATTCCAATCTGCCTCTCACACTGGATAAAGCCAGAATTTGGACCCCAAACTGGTACTCTTCCTGGCCAGTGATGTATTTAAATGTGAAGAGAAAAACACCTGTTTTGAAACCTCTTAAAAATCTAATACATAGGAACTGGAACAGGCATTTCAGTCTATCTAGCCTAGATCGAATTCCAGCTGACCACATGATTTAATGCCTTGCTTTCACCTCCAGTAACCAAGACTCTGCCTTACTGGACAAATACAAGCAATACCTATGACTCCAGAATCATAAGCAACGAGCACCAGAACAGCCTGTAGGAATCCAAACTGTCCCTCACATCATAAACACTGCCCACGCTGGCTCTATCAGAACATGAGCCCTTTTGCTCACAAACATGATCAGGGTTATTAAGTTCTCCTCATTAGCAGCATTTTCCACTATGTCTCTGCACAGACATGGACAGGCTGAGAAAGCCCAGGCACTGGAACCTCCTTTATTCTGCGCAGGACAGCGTGTAAGCCTGGGGAATGGAGTGAGTGTTTTTAATTAATCCAGCATAAACAAAACTGCCTGAAAACATAGTGAAGAACAGAGGCACAGACTTCTGTAGGTCAAACCCAAGGGCTACATTCGTACCCCGGGGCAACTTCATTATCCTCAGCTGAGCTGCACGAGGGATTAATTTAACCCTCAGAAAAGAATCAAGAGAAACTGGGAGGGGAACAGAACAACCCATTAATAATAGCTATAAGGATACACATGTTCTTAGAGTTTAGTTCAAATTCCTCCTTTCAGTTGCCGTTTTTAGTGCAATCAGGTACATATAGTAACATTTCCATTTCTGTTCTGCTCCCTCTGCTGTTGTCAGAGCCCTTTCTTCTATTATATATTCTCAAATGACTTTTAATTTAAATCATTTATATTCCCCAAGCCCTAAGATCTGGTTAAGTACTCCGGCACTTCTTCACCTGTCTACTTGATTTTTTTCTTTTGCTTTCTTTTAACAAATTCTTAAAATGTATTTGTAGCTGGAGAACAATTATTTTTTTATGAAGCTGCTTTCTGTTTTATAGCTAATTGTTTCAGTTGTGGGCTGCAAGCGGTGTTCCTATTCTAGGAAGAGAATACTGTCAGGTTCTAATTGTGACTGTGTACCTTAAGTGTAAAATTGTGCAGTAGCCCATTACTGCATTAGCTGCCACTATTAGGCTAGAAAAAGAAAACAGGGGGTGGAGAGGCAAAGCATTAACAGCAGAAACATCCTAGGACTCAGCATTTTTTTATACTCATGGGCACATTTTTGGTAGCCTATTGTTGTATTTCCAATTTTCTTCTCTGAAGATCTTAGAGGTCTTTTCCAACCAAGGCTATGATTCTATGATGGTTATTTGGCCAACACAGTGAAGATGCTACATTGTCTTTTATTTATTTTGATGAACTAAAGCATCCCAATGTGACTCAAAGCACTGGAAAATGTAAATGATACAGGATTTACTCAAATACGTTTTCCAGTCTCTGCACTTGTAGAAACAACGTGGAAAAGGCCTTTGCAATAGGCATCTAATTGAAGGGGACTTACCTACTACCTTCAAAACAATTAATATGGCCTGTTCTCTCTCTCTTCTTCCCTCCCTCTCCTGTTCTTGAGGGTTCCCTTATTCTTCCCTCCACAAGAAGCCAACCTGCAAGCCTTCCAATGAGACAGCAGGCCTACATCTTATTCTGAGAAAGGGTACATGCAGAGGAGGAGGACACATTGGCTCTGGTCATGGTGCAGTATGATCCCAATCATGTAACAGTGAAGCTGCCCACAGCCTTGAGCTTTTACTTGATCCAACATTACTCAACCAACAACCAAACTGGCATCACTGGTCTAATCTAAGCCTTAACAGTGCCCAGCTATTTCTTATCATGTATTTTAACACATGCTATTAAGTACACTTATATTTTACCTCTTTCAGACCTGAATTTGGCTCTAACATTGATACATTTGAGTTTTAAAGAAAGATGGCCCACATTTGGACCCAGTGAGCCAGCAATAAATTTAACTGACCATTAGGAACAATTTAAGGGTTAGAATATAGCACTGGTTATTCCTGCTTCTCTACAAAAACACTTCTGTTAAAGGAAATTTCACATCTCCTTTAAGAAACTAGACTCTTGGTGCTTTAACTTCAATAGTATCCTTGGCTAATAAAACAGGTTTACATCCATAAACTTTACTGCAGGCCCTTTGCAAGGAAACCCTATCCCTACAGAGGCTTAAGTCTATTTTTGCTTGCTCTGAATCACAGCACTTCAGTCTTCAGTATATTTTATACCTGAAACATCCCATTAAGTCAGGACAGCGTTACTGCTCACGTGGAGAGCAGGCTGACCATGAGCCAGCAATGTGCCCTCACAGACAAGAAGGCCAATGGCATCCTGGGGTGCATTAAGAGGAGTGTGGCCACAGAAGAGTTCTCCTCCCCCTCTACTCTGCCCTGATGAGGCCTCATCTGGAGTCCTGTGTCCAGTTCTGGGCTCCCCAGTTCAAGAGGGACATGGAGCTACTGGAAAGAGTCCAGCACAGGGCCACTAAGATGATGAAGGGACTGGAGCATCTCCCATATGAGCAGAGGCTGAGGGAACTGGGTCTGTTTAGCTTGGAGAAGAGGAGGCTGAGGGGGGATCTCATCAATGATTATAAATATCTTAAGGGCAGGTGTCAGGAAGATGGGGCCAGACTCTTCTTGGTGGTGTCCAGTGACAGGACAAGGGGCAATGGGCACAAACTGGAACACAGGAGGTTCAACCTAAACATAAGGAAACACTTATTTACTGTGAGGGTGTCTACATTTTGCCTATACTTGGGGCTAAACTATAGCAGTTGTTCTACCATCCAATGACCCCTCCCCAGCTGAGAGGGGGAATTGGGGAAAAAATTGGGGTTGAAGCAGAAACAGATTTAATGTAACACCAAACTAATACAAACACCAACATAAAGCATACAAGGTTCTACTCACCCTGGTCCTTGAGGTCACCAGCAGGAGCAGAAGGCCAAGAGGGAGGAGCCCCAGGAAGAGGAACTCCACCCTCAGTGAGCTCCCTCCTTTTATAATGACCATGATGAGGTGGTGTGGGATACACCTGTGAGTCAGTGCCTTGAGTGGATCTCCCAGTTGACTCAGGGCTGCTCATGGCTGCCTGCATGGCTGGCCCATAGGGCTGTGCCTGGGGAACCAGGACAGAGGGTGACTGACCACTGGGACAGGCCACCCAGAGAGGCTGTGGAGTCTCTGGAGGCATTTAAAACCTGCCTGGACATGTTCCTGTGTGACCTACTCTAGGATCCTGCTCTTGATTCTGATGACCTTTTTGCCAGTCTACGTGACAGAAGAGAGCAGCAGTTATGTATGTGAAATTAGCACATATCTAACAGGTAGCTAGCTTGTTAGCTAGTATCATGTGTGTCTCTGCAGCTTATTCCTATGTTATGCTTAGAGAGTAGCTTCTTGCAGAAGATCAATTTGGCCAATGTAGAATTTATTATGCATCTCTAATAGTAAGCTGGAGCAAACTTGAGTGCCCACTAGTGTCAATGAAGAGCTACTGGCTGACATCTATAAACACCTACAGGCTAACTCCTGACACTCAATGTTGAAAATTTATATAATTTATACCATTATCCAGGTATTTATGCTTCTAAATTAATTTATCTTAGGAATGGCTTTCTAAAATAAAACTGAAAGGAATATAAGGTGAAATGATTTAGTATTTAAAAAGAGATCCACCTCATTCTGAAGGGTCACTAACAGCATTTGGTTTGGGGGTGTGTGTTTTGCACTGTGATACACCTAAGAACTGGCTTCTCTTTCTTTCTAATAGCAATCTAGAAACACATAGGGTAGGATAGCCAGCTCATGCTGATATTTCAGCAAAATCTTTGATGGTTACTGTGAGGTACTCTCTCTTTCTTACCCTGTGGCAAGGCAGGCCTTACTAAAGCAAAGCACTCGGGGAAACGGTGGACTGCCAGATCAGTGAGCAAAGTGAACAGCCTGTACAGGAAAAGTTCTTTTTCATGATGCTAACTGAAGTTTTGCCAGAGGTGGGATTCCTAAGCAGGGATAATTTTCATCATTACTGCAGTAAGGCCATCCTCAAAAGACCCAAAGAGAAGAATGACATCTAAGCACCACACTGAAACCAACTACTAGACCAGCTGAACTCATTGAAAAGAAAATCCAGCAACGCTTATCTGTCTGCTAGGTTAAGCTACTTTCTATTTAAAGACCAGAAAGGCCAGTGTGGCTCTTCATGAGACCAACACAACTGACAGCAGGGGGTTTGGATTATCACATCTAGAAACTTGTGGTTAAGGATCCTGAATTACCACAGGATTAAGAGCAAAGCAGACAGAATCTCACTCAAGTGATCAAATGCTGCTGCCACACACACAGAGTTTAATCTTCCTCTCTATCAAACCTGAAAATATCCATAAAATAGTAGAAATCTGCTCTTTTTCTTCCTTTTCAGACTCATACCAAAAACCTTTTTATGGATAAAGTATTTTCAGAACTCAACACCTCCTCAAGACTGACACCAGCAAGAAAATAACTGGAATGGTAGGTAACATCTTTAGGCTGTTTTACAGCCTTGTTTCACTTATACATTTGTCAGTATGATTTATGTATTAATTTAGCTACCTTTTTTGAAGACGCCTTTTAAGTCTGCGTTGAATGACAGCAAAAATAAAAATAACCTGGCAATACAGAGATCTGCATGTTCTGCAGAAATTTACGTTTCCCGTGATAAGCCTCTGAACTGTATTAGTAAGAAGTCTTCTAGGTCAACAGGGCAACCCAAAAGGTGAAGCATTCCTAGATTATTTATAACATCTATACACAGAGCAAACCATTTTTCTTCTTACATCAGCAACAACAAACATCCTGGTTATCTCCTCCTACTTCATAAAACTGATTTTTCCAGTAGTTTCTCATAATTGGATTCTTGCACACTAGTGTCATATTAAAAAATAAAATAAAAAGCTCCTGTCTCCAAGAGCAAGGGACTCAGCTTTCCAAGAAACCTCATCTACTTTTCAAAGTTGCTCAAATCATGTTCCAGTAGTATTTGCATATTGGAGTAATCCCACTGAAATCCATAAAATGGCTCCTGTGAGTAGTTCTGCTTAGCACAACAGAGAACTACAGAATTTGTTATTAAGCAACCTGTTCCTAGATATAAATTAAATGCACTTTTGTTAATTATCTCCTCTCTTTCTCACAAACACAGAAAAAACTAAACTGTAAAAACTGTAACTAAGATTTTTTTTAATATATACAATAATGTAGCAGCCTGCTTTCTGGACATTATATCAAGCCTTGTGCCAGTTCACTGCAGAGTTAAAATAAATGTGAAATATTACAGCCAGAATTAAAGAGCTAAGCATTCACAGCAGGGCTTGATTATCAACCTATCACGATCTAAACCACACACGTCTACTTCTGCTGAGTCAATGTGGTTTTAAAAATAGTGGATTCTTTTTTTATAAAAGATTCCCTACATCTTTAAGGCTGTTAGGGTTAGCATGGACTATTTATAGGCGTCAATGAAAAGGAGGAAGTCTTACTCTGCTCTCCTACTGTTCACTGCAGGTAAAAGGAGCCTGCAGGTTCTCAGCAAAATCTCTACCATCTCTTGACAAGACTGGAATTATCAACAGGGGACAATTGCACAGCAGCAAGATAAATCAGTGCTATTACAGAATGACTTGGACTGATGAAACAATTTGATTGACTGTGCTGCTGGACTGTAGCAGCCAACTTGGCTACAAGTACTTTCTTTCTCTTCTTTTCTCCCTGCATCCTGAGAGCAAAGCAAGTAACAAGCTGTTATCCCTGGTGGAACAAACATTCTTTTTTATACATCACTAATGAAAATTGTTGCTTGTTTTGCTACTGACTCACACAGAGCTCTTTGACATCTTTCATTTTCTTTAGGAGGAGGTGCCTTTTGACTGACTCCACAGTACAATTTGACCACTTCATAAGAAAGACAAGCCCTTGATTCTGGGGACCAGCCTGAAACTGATGGGAGTTTTAGCACTCGTTTCAACACAGCCTTCTGCACTGGTGCTCCTTTTAAGCAGCTCCCGAGTTTGCACCCTAAGTGCAATGTTCACATCAGCAACGAATACTGCTGAGGCAACTGGAATTTCGAAGCAGGACCGCTGTGCTCTGCACCAAAACTCCCACACCACCTACTGCATTCACCTTTCACGGGAGCTCTGTGGCATTGCTCACAGATAGATGCTCCAAATGGGCTGTGGCATCGGAGATGCACAATTCCCTCACTAGGTTACACCATTTGCCAGCACTAATGATGCAGAGGCAATGATGAAGGCATGAGATCAAGGGCACGATCTGAAAGGATGTGGATCCAGGTCCAGGTGTGTGCCTGTGCAGGAGATGATGATGATGAAATGCACACATTTCTTTACAATCACAAGAACCACACTCTGTGATTATCCTTTGGCAGCCCACTATTGCAAACTGCAACAACCTCTGGGAATTTGGTGCAATAAAGCCTTTAAATCATAGCTCAGACAAACGTCTGGAAGAAGCAGCAATTGAGTTCTGGTGTTTAAATTTAAAATCATGTAATTAACTGTGGGGCTTCCCCATACTTTTCACATTACAAATCTGTCATGTATCTCTCCGACTGAACCCCCCCACACCGTGTTTCATTCAATTAGCAATATCCAGTAACAGAATTAGAAACGTGACTATTTCCTTCTTGGTTGAAACCTGCCAGCAAAGTGCTTTATAATCCAAAAAAACCTGACACACATTCTGCAATTGTTTTTCTTACCAAATCAATGATAAATGCTAATGCTTAGACCTGCATGCCTGAAACACTTGATATTTACTCCACCAAAGAAATTCTTGGTTAGAAGTTTTCTAGCTTATACCTTAAATACATAATAAAAATTCAAAGCCTTGAAATTTGCTGGGCTAGAACCTTTTAGCAGTGAAAACTCTTACTGGGACCAGTTCAGTCTGGAGTGGAGGCTCATGACTTCTGAATGATGGATATCCTGCATGCAGAGGTGGACTGATAAATAATTTCATGCACGAACAAGCAGAACTTCTTTTGAGATTCACTTGTAACTTTTCTGTGCCATTACAAATGAGCTAATTCCTCTCGCAATTGAAAATGGAACACAAGACATTCTAAACATAACCCCAAAACATCATGCTGCTGTTTGAAATCGGGTGATAATATGAACAGGGGATTTTAAAGGGTAAGTTGGGAGGTGAGAACAAAGGAATTTATTTGTCAAACAGCTATGAATAGACTTTCCACTCTTCTATTAAATATTTAACTGTGTTATAATAGCATTAAAAGGCAGAAAAGTTCAAGACCAACTATTAATATACAGATCAATCCAGCTTCTCACTGCAGTTACAAAGCATCAGAGGTACTTCTAACTCAAGCTCTTGCCTATTTACTCTACGCACCAAAGCACCTATAGTGTAAAAGTGAGAGGTTTCATGGACACCATGTACCTCTGCAGCTGTAGCTGTTTCAAAGCATGACCCTGAGAGCTTGAACAGACCACAGAGTCTCACACCAGGGAGGCTCCCCTTTCTGAAAGCTGAGTGGAGCTTCTGTTGGCCAAATGGCTTAATTCCACTCTACAGAAAGTGAGTATGGGGAGAGGGAGGAAACGAGGTCCCTTATGAACACAGAGTCAGGAGAGAAGACTGGTTCAGCTATGATCCTTCCCTTCAGCTCCACACTTGTACCCCTTGTGGGATATACAGGGAGTGTGAACTAGTTATATTGCAGAGCAGGGTTCTTCCAGCCACAATGTTCCTCAGTGTCACGCTGAATTATCAGATGCAGAGGTGATAACCTTGGGGTGGTGACAAAAACTGGGACATGCTTCCCTTGAAGGGGGGTCAGGGCAGTAGCTCCAACACATTCTGGCACATCCCAGCTAGCTGAAAGCCAAGGGCTCTGCTGTGGCTCATTGTGCTGAGGCAAGGGTACAACGCAGCAAAATGCACACCTTGACTCTGCTGTGCCTTGTGCCCACGATTATCAACACAGAGGGCAGGCAGGCTCTGCAAAGCCACCCTGCTGCTTTCACACAGGACAGCAGGAAACAAGCAGATGAACAGAGAAGCATTTCTCACTCTGCAGATACTTACCAGAACAGTCGTAACAGTTCTTCAAGAAGTATTCACTGGAGCTGGGACAAATCTATGACAATTTGCACCTTTGCCAGAGAAGGGTGGAAACTGGGAAAGACATCAGACCTTGACAAGGTGCTCCAAAGGGGCAGCATAAAATAACACCATCCTTTACAGTGGCTCTGGTCTAAGGTTGGAACCTTATTAACTTTCACAGCAAAGAGCTCGCAGAGCTATATTTGTAGAGATCTAAAAAAATCTATTTTTGTTTATGTTTTCAAGTCAGTTTAATTACCTTGGTGAGGCTAATAAATAAATGTTCTGCTGCTTCTGAACAGAAGAGCTGCAGCTAATCCTGAAAGTCTTCCCTTCATTTCCAAGATCCGTGGGTGCATGTCTTTTATAAATGTGAACTCATTCAAATCTTTTCACCATTTTTTTTATAACCATTTGATTCTCACAGGTGTCAGAATACAGTGACAGCTTCGATCTTACTGGAGATAACCATATGTGGGTAGTTTATTTTTCCTGAAATGCAGACTGGGAGTGGATCCAGAGGTCAAGACAAAAGGTTACATGTATCTGAAAACCTAGTTTAAAAGAAAATCCCTTTGTGTGGCTTCTAATATGCTTTTGGATGTGAATCTTGAAATACATAGCTGTGAAAGCTGCTCTCTGTATCACCATGTTCCATCTTTAGAAAATCAAAGTTCAAAGAGCAGGGAAGACTAAGAGAGTTGGGTTTGTAGCTATGGAACAAGCACTTTCTTTGCCACATCAAAAGCACTGATAAAGGCAGTTCACCAATTCAGGATAAGAGCACATTATTTGATGTATTAGTTTGACAGTGTGTTAGCATTAATACGAAGATCTCCTTTTCCACCCCATTACAAGATTGATTTTGTGCATTGCAGAGGAGTTTAAAACGCCCAAACTAAAGCTAATCAAAGTTCTCATTTATATGAAGGTCATATGTGTCCTCTGAGGTCTGACCTTCACATGTTTTTTTGAAATCATTGAATTCTTAAGTAGTGAAACCTGCTAGAATCTGCGTGAAGTCCACAAAAAAGGGATATATGCTTTGCAGACTTTTCAAAACACTGCAAATTTATTGCAATGCATATGGGTTCTGCAAGTTACCTATACCAAGGATGCATTACTCAATTCAAATTTTCATTTTCAGAGTGAATGTCTTGACCCTTACTGTATTGGAACTTCATTTAATTTGGGCGAGGTATGTATGCGGATGACAAGTATGGAAGACAAAACACTGTCCAGTTACATGGCCTCTGATTCTAGATAAAGAACTTAAAAACGAGTCTCCCTGATACAAAGCCAATCTTTCTTCCTATCGTGCTTCTCCTTGCAAGGGCACGTCCCTAAGAGGGACTGTAGTTCCTAATGATGGGGTAGGGTGTGTGTATGTGTGCTTCTTTTCCTTAACTGGAGGGACAAAGCATCTGGAGGGAAAGGACACAGGGCAAAGCAGAAGAAATTTTGCTGCACTAGAGCAAGGAAGGACCCAGATGCTCCAAGAGAAGTACCAGTGATACCATCTCAAGAGAAAGGGAATTATTATTAAAAATTCTGCTTGTGACCATCACTGCTGCTGTTCCCACCCTTCCGAAAGAGCGGGAGGTGGGGCAGGATATTAATTTATTACAGTATTCTAGTTCTCTGAAATACATCAAGTCAAAATGTATAAAGACATCTATAATTTCTTGCTTTTATATTTTTGCAATTGAGAAGAGTAAAAAGCTGTGGTTTGTGGTTGTGGTTTTTTTAAGAGACAAAATAAAAGAGCACCATAAAAGCAGCACACCTGCATGGGGGCAGACATGTTTCCAGGGCCCTGTGTTGGGCTAAACTCTAATTGCAAATGATAACATGTGAGGTAGTGACACGCAATTTCTCTTTACGAGACCACTCCTGAACTCCTGCCAAAAATCCCTCTGTACGCCACTTAGTGCTTCAAGACAATGGAAGAATAATGACAGGTCTGTGAAATCTGCTGGAATTGACAGTTCTTATTGTTCTGAAAACTTTTGGTGACGCACAGGAGTTTTCAGATTAGCACTGCACAATGCTGAACAAAACGGGTGTCAAGCAAATCAATGGGCTTTTCACGATTCACTCGCCTTTGTTTTACTGCTGTTCCATTTTTATTCTGTGCTTGGTGTTGCTTTGTTGTGTGCACTTGCCATTTGGGATGTGAGCATGCGTGTACTGAACTGGGAGGAAGAGCTTTCTGTGACTTGGCATGATGCTCTGTGTAAGTCAAACCCTAGTATGGAGTAACTTTTCCTAAAAATGTTATTTTCCAGACACAAAAATAAGGAACTGTCCTCATTTGAGCCATTAAGTCTCATTTGGAGTTATGCCTGTCTGCAATTCATTTGGATGTAAACACATTGAGCCACCTAAAGAAGAGTATTTGGTTTGTAGTTTGTGTAAAAGTTGTACCTACTCACTTGGAGTAATGGGGTGAAAACAAAAATACAGCTGAAGCAAAACTGAAGACTGGTGCCTCTAGCATCTGTTCACCTAGAACATGAATGACCACAATGTTTTTACTGAAACTGAAGGAGGGTTAAAATCCAGGGAAAGAATAAAATATTCAAATTTGCTATTTCTGGATATGCATAAAGCCTCTCTTCTGGATTTCTGCTCTATGCTTCCAGTATAGACTAATACATGGTAATGAGGCTGTGCAAGCAGAGGAAGGACATTAAACATTAAGTTTAAAGCCCATGGAAACAAGTCAAAACCTGTGGAATGCCCATTCCACTCAAGGTTTGAGTATTACTGTTGCTTCGGCAAATGGAGAGGAGAAATAACCTGCTGCCATTGTAAAAATCTTGCTTTTCCAAGAAAAACATAAGCAAAAGACTGAAGATGGGATCAATGTCTGGTGGCTTCTCGTGTAAGTCAATGGAGGTATGCCAATTTGGTCTGGCACCAAGCGTTTTAGAAGACATATGAGCCCATCAAATCAAGTGTTTTCCAATGCAACCAATTAAAGCTACACCAAGACAGCATTTTTCAGCTTCTGCATCCTCCCAACTGCTGCCAGCATGCCACAGCTCTCACTGAAGCCTACTCACTCCTCTGTTGCTGGAACTCTTATAGCCTGGGAATCTGAAATGCCTCTCCCACATAGATCATCCCCAAGCACTAATGACAAGCAACTCTTCTCTGCACCATCAGGTCAAAAAATCTAATGCAAGAATTTTTCTACCTCAGGCACCACTGTGGTTTGAAGCCCTCAGACAGACTGATCCAATGCACTGTTCAAAGCTTAGCAGTTATAGGCTGTCTCCCTCCCTGTCCCCCTCCTTTTATCTGCTAATGCACAGGGATAGACAAGCAAACAAATCCCTTCAAACAAGGTTATGGGAGATACAGCAACTCTTGTCAGTCACACAGTATTTGCCTAACACTAGTGACTAAACTTGAGGGGTTTATGTTGTTTGAGCTATATCCCTGAAGCACTAACAGGAACTAAAATAACATCTTCAGAGTTGCAGTGACCTTAAAAGTCAATGTTCCCCATGATTTTCACATTATCAATCAGAAAATAAAGCAGAAGGTAGCAGGTATAGAATTAACAACCCCCAAAGATGCAAAAGAGCTTCATTTTGATGCATCTCAAAGGCGTTCAAAATGACCAGCCTGGAGCCAGGATCAAACCACCCAAGAGTCCAAGCTCTTCTTCGGCTTTTCATGGAATATCTCAGCCTAAATCAAAGCATCCACCCCCAAGATGGGAATTGGACACACCTCTTTGCCTAGACTGCCATACATGATGGGATTTTCAGCTACAACAGTGCTAAGTAAATACAAATAAATGATACAAGCCTGAAGGGAAGGTGGCATGGCAGCTAAATGTCTGCTTCATTAAAAAAATTTCATTCTTGGCACTTGCATCACTGCTAAACAAACCTAAGTTTTGCAGTAAGAGCTAACAATTCTCTCTTTTGCAACAGATCAGGAAAATTATGTTTTTAAGCCCAGTGCATAGGATGCCCAGGGACATCATTTCAATAAAAGGTGACCTAAACACCCTTGGAAAACACAGGGAAAAGTGACTTACACCCATGTCTTCAGAATAGGCAATAATTCAAACTTAATGAGGGGTCCTCCTGCATTAGTGATACATTGGGTTCAACACTCAAAAGTACACAGAGGAGCTTACTATAACCTTCACCACTCTTCTCACTGTATTGATGCACTGAATTCTATGTTCCACATCTTTCCAATTTATTTTGGTCAAACAGATCATGAAAACACCAACAATTTGTTTCAGCACCTACATCTGAGGTGACAACGATTCCTTTAACTGAAGGGATAAGCTCCATGGACACACCTTCCTGCCACAACTCACAAGGCAGTAACTCAAAAGCAAAGCTGACCAGTTAAACCATATCTAAAAAAATCACACTGCCTGAGATTCCCAGGCAGCAATGTGATTTCCTAACAGCTCCCAACACTGGGAAAAGAAGTTGTGCGTTTAGTTCTAAAACGAATACAAGACACCAAAAATGGATCCCTAAAAAGCAGTTAGCTTCATATGATGCTTGCAGCTAGTTTGGTTACTGTAAAATTCCTGATACATATGACTAGCACAGGCACAGAATAATAATAATAAAGTTTTTTCTAAATCATTTTATTCCTATTTCTGCTCCCACTCCTATGCATTGTCACAAAGCAGATAAGATGACTACAGCCTCCGAGAGGGTTAAGCAGAGTCATCCACGAGCTCTGTGCAGCAAA
This sequence comes from Podargus strigoides, assembly GCA_028020825.1. Classification (NCBI taxonomy): domain Eukaryota; kingdom Metazoa; phylum Chordata; class Aves; order Caprimulgiformes; family Podargidae; genus Podargus; species Podargus strigoides. The sequence goes on along the minus strand of CM051623.1, from coordinate 7,499,444 downwards.
GCTCTCTGTCTAACAGCAAATACCTGATAAAGCACGAACAATGCTGAGCCAAATTCATGGCTGGTGTAACTCAAGTAACCCCAGAGGGATACAGAGGGACAGATTTGCACTCTCCCCTCCCCCCTGCCACTTCTAAATATACCATTTCTGCTTTATAGAATCAAAACCAGAGTCCCGACAGGCAAAAGAATCAACTTCTAACTCATGCCCCACAATGGTGAAAAAGGAACTCTCCACACTTATCATGCACTCACCTGTTTCACCAACACACCAGAATGCTTTTGAATTACATCCTTTTCTTTTTAAGCCTCCTCCAAAGGAGAAATTAATCAAAAAAGAAAAAAAAAAGAAAAATAAAATAAAAACATAGAGGGCAGGAAAAGCAATGATTCTGTGTGCTGAGCACAGGGACGGATGACGAGCAGCTCATGTTTTCTTGGCTCAGCGTATGAACTAGTGGCTTACAAACCCCTGTAATAACATGCCTGATATTATTACACCGACACCAGAAATGCTGGCGACTACATATGGGCACCTTGGACTTTCGTGCCTGTGATATTCTGCTCCATGTGGTTCGCTTGCCTTTGCAAACAGAGATGTTCTGAAACGCCTCGGAGAACACAGCATCCTTCAGCAGACTACTCTTAATTAGACTAAACAACCACCCGAGGCAATGCAAGCAGCTAACTAGTTTGTCCGATGCTTGAAATCACTGGGAAGAACACATCTTGTTACATGCAAATAAAAAAAAATCTGAGAAATTCTTCGCACTATCTGCACAGTTGCCACTAATTTGCTTTTTCTCTCCCACCACCCCGTTTCTTGACCTGTGCCCGGGCTGAAATAGCAGGGTAAAGCACCCAGATGTACTCACAGAGATCTCGTAGCTCCATCGCTCCCGATGACAAATTCACCTCCCACACGACAGCGAGCGAGTGACTTAATGCTGCTTTTTGCGGAAGGCGGCAGATGGTCCCCGACGAAGCTCTCCAACGAGACCCGTCCTCGGCATAGCCACGTGAGAGGAGCAGACCCCCTCCTTCGCACACCTTTGCCCGCTCTCCGGTCCCGGTGCCGCCGGGGCGAGCGTGTAAGCTTTGCTTATGTCGCGGGTACCCGAGGGCCAGCCGGGCTCCCATTGGCACGGCCGGTGGCGGCAGCCAATCGCAGCCGCTCCCGTTTTGGGGAAACTCCTGCCCATTTATTTAGCATCTTGGGAGACCATATTTCCGAGGAAGAGCGCCGCTCCCTTCGCATTCTACTGGCAGACGGCAGGGGGAATAAATAAATCAGAGCTCCCCACCTCTGGGTCTCCCCCTCTCCGCCTGCCAGCTCGTTCCCAGGGCCCAGCGCTCACCAGAGGGAGCCCCGGTGGGGACCCAGCGCCCGCGTCCACCTTGGCGGGGGCTGCGGGGGAGCACGCCGGAGCTCCACAATTACTCGCTCCATCGCCATGGAAACAGCCTGGATGCAGCGGGCTGGATTTGTGTAGCACATCTGCTGCCAGGCTCATAATCAACTGCAATCTCATCTATTTTTTTTTCCCTCCCCTCTGCTCTCTCTGCTTATTAGATTGAGAGTTTGCTTTCTCTTTTCATGCACGCTGGGAAAGTACACGCAGACAGAGCTGTGCACACGTTGACTTTCTCGCTGCACAAACACACCGCGATGCGAGTAACTGTATGCACACACGCACAGCAGGAGTATTCACTCATATGCACACACCTGCTAAGGAGGTACACTCCCTGTGTACCCAAATAATACACCCCACTCACATTTCAAGCTTGAGTAACAGACCAGCGCAAGACAACACTGCTGTATGGGCAAAAAACTACATTCTGCTTTCCAGTTCTATAAATTGCATCTGTCCAAACCAGGGTCAAAATCTGACACGACTATTATAAAACCTCCTAAGCAATCTGCTGTTTTGCTAGTGGGCTTCCAACATTGCATCTGGTACTCACAGACAGTGACCTGAGTCTTCAGGCAACTAATTCTGCACTGGATGTTCCCTATCCTGCCCAGGGCCTGGTGAAACATGTCACCAGGAAAACCAGATGCACAAAAGAGTTGTTACCCTTGGATATAAATCTCTGTCCTGCCTTCTGACAATACACAAAGAGGAAAGGAAGCAATACTTGAGAGAGAGAAAATATTCCTAGCCCAGCCATGAAGCCAGCAAAGGGTTTTAGCAATTGGGGGTAATTTCTGCCTGCTCCTCAGACTTTCTCTGAGGCACCTGAAAAAATCTTTCATTCTCTCCATGCTTCTGTCACTGAAATTGCAAAATGGGGAGAATACCTAAATGCATCCATTTATATTACAAAGACAAGCCCAGACAGTGAGACACTAACACTGCTATAATGGTGTTAGAGAAGAACTTCAGATGGAAAAAAAGGAGGATATGTTCCTTTTTCATGAACACTTACTTTCATTTAACTAAAAAGAATAAAAAAATTAAGGCCCTTCTGAAAAAAAAATATTATCCTGTATTGCTCTAAAAACAGAAATCCACTGCATTAGCCATTGTAAAGAGGGGCATTTTAAAATGCATCCTGACAGAGCACTGCAGGTAGATTCCCAGATCCCCTGGTTTAATAAAGGCCATTCCTTGTCAAACATCATCTACCTGGGTCTAATCCAGAGCTCAGGACAGTCTTTGAAGTCTGTTGGTCTAGTGCTCAAGAGCAAGGCCAAGAACGGACAGCTATACCAGGAGATCTCCCTTTTCAGGGCATCTGCCACTCAATTATCATTTTTGACAGAGAAACAAGCTTTTAAAACAACTGTATTTTTTAATGGCTGAGGATGTCATAAGGATTCACTTGTTGCAGTGCTGTACTTCTGTCTTGTCATTCCCTTTAGGGCACCTCCACTATAACCATTACCCTGAGCATGGAGGCTTTTACGATCACTCTTGTAGTCCTGAAACATTACGATGTGGAAAGATGTTTAATGTGCATCTTAGGGGACAGGGGAGCTAATTAAAAAGGATATGCTGTAAAAAACCCCCAATCTATCCAGATCCATCCCTCTCTCACCCCTCCTGCCATCTAAATCACACAGAGGAGAGGGTGGTCTGAGGGTGTGAAGCACACCCCATCATGTGTGTGTGAAAATGATGAAGCAGCTCGGCAGTTCCAACGTTCATTTTGCTAGCTGTTATTGTCATGTATTATGGACTGGAAGTGTAGTCAATACGGAGAGCTTAAAATAGTCACACAAACCATAAATAAATACATAAAATGCTACTGGACAACAGAAAACAACTGTCATATTCCTAGTAGATCTCTATACTGAAAATTTTTTTTAAGCCAATATTACATTGGAGAGCTTCCTAATCACATAAATCTATCCTTTCTGTTGTATGATACACAGGGTTCAAAACTCTCCATTAGGCTGTGCTGTGTTAAACAACGCACTGCTGCAAGCCAACGTAATGATTATCAGGGCAACTTTGAAGTATCTGGAGAAACCTTCCATTGGCCCAGTTTCCAAAACTCTTCCTTTCACCCACTGACAGGGAGAAGACCGCATCCCAAATTAGGGCAACCAGTCAAGACCTCAGAAGATCCATTTTTAAAGGTCTTTTCTTGCCATAGGAAAGGAACAGAAGCGAGAGAGATCTCCGTTTCTGATGGCAGCAAGTCGTTAGATTTAACTTTAAGAAACCTCACCCTTTGTCACCTTCTTTTCTTAGCAATCTCCCCTGTAAATTGCATTTCTTTTCCTCCCAAAGTTGTGGTGTGAGAATAAACAGACAAGAATTTTTTTGCACTCTAAAGCAGGACAGGTCATGAATACCCAAAGAAAGCTTTTAAGCGAGATCAAAAATTCAAGGCTAGAAAAATCCAGGCAATTTCAAAGCAACATAATAAACAAGATTTGAGAAAAATCTTCTAAGACAGCAGGATAAAATGATGTTGTTCAACCAAAAGGATCAAAGATTTCCAGGAAGGCTTCACGCTGAAGCTGCTACTTGCCAATCCGACAGCAGCTCTCAGCAGTAAGCTGTCACGGGCTGAGACCTGTTTGTGTGTGGGAGCTGAGGAACAATCAATGGTGATATAATGCTTACTCATACTTCCAGATCGTGGGCTTTACTTTTTTTTAGCTGAGATACCTACATGGGGAAGATGGTTAACCTACTAACACTTCCCAAGTCACAGAACTCGCTCCCAGTGACTCCTCTTCCAGTGCCATAAATTATCTGTCAATTCTCAGTAAACTTTCCAGCCCTCTCAAAAGTCCATTTGTAGAAGTGGATTATTTGCACCAGGAACAGCTAGTCCTATTCATTTATTTCAGGAATACCTACAGATTTCCCTTCCACAGCCAAATTCTTGAAGCAGCAATTAGGACTTAGGATGTAGATACATACAACAGAACACAAACAAATATGTCAGAAACTTTCAAGGCCACATTTCATATTTAGTTTGGCTTGTCCCAAATCCTAATATCAAAAAACCTTATGCCTCCTTTATTAGGAGCCCCCTAACACTTTATTTCAAACAAGCAGGTGTTTTTGTTTGGTTGTTTTTCCTTATTATTAATGTATCTGAAAGATGTTTTTGGATAGTAATACACAACCCAAATTAAAATGAAATTGCTAGGCTACAGCACAAACATATCTATCCTTTCTGCCACTTAAGACAGCCTTACTACAAACCACACAGCTTATCTGACTAGGAACACCAAGTGATGTATAAACTGCTGAAAACACTTGCAGGAACACAGCTTTGCAAATCAGATGAGACATGACCTTCAGAGGTGATCTGCCACCATAGCACCCAGGAAGGTCTATATGAATTACAAAACCACAGAATCTTTCGTTCTGCAAAGCATGGATGGATTTGATTTCCACCATCCAAGCACTAATGTGCAAGTTCAATATTCACTACCTTCTCCTGTACTTGGAGCACATGGAGCATCCAAGTCTCTTCCTCCACCACGGGGGAAGTTGCCCACTTCTGAGGATGCATACGTATGTTGAAAGCCTTCAAGATGCAGGGAGTTGCACTAAAGAAAATCTCTACTCATCTTCTACAATTGAAATTAGAGCTTTATAGAGTTCTATACAACAGTCTTGGACATAGACAACAACAGACTGGATGATGACTGTCTAAGGGTGTTGAATCTGTAATAGTTCTTCATCTTCTCTGACAACTGAATTTCTTCAGCTAAGCCAAAGACAGCCTACAAACAATCCTGAAATTGGCTACAGGAACTGACATGAATATTTCTCAGTTTTCCTATTGCTAAACGATTACACGTATTCTGAGTGGTGAAAGGAGACTTCCTAGTCTAGACAGCACGACTGTAGGCTCCATTTCCACCTCCCATGTTAACTCCAAGAAGATCTAAAATGCCTCATGTTTAATGCAGAACCAAAATATCCCCATCTTAAAAAAAAACAAAAAACAAACCAAAAGAAGAAAACCATCACAACCACACATAAGAAACCTGGTGTAAAAAAAGGAAGAAAGAAACTGGGTTGCTTAGAGGAAGACTATTCTGCCACAACGAATAGATTTGAAGTTGGATAGATTTTGATATACGTACATACACATAAAATTATTTCTAACCTTGATACTTGAAAACAGCAGAGCCCTATCTAACAAACAACCTCGAGCGAGGTTTAGGTTTGTAGGCAGTGTCCTATACAACCACAGTTAGTTTGTCTTTGTATAGCTATCACATAAAAACCCAAACCCTTAAAGTACAGAAGTCCCTGCAGCTGTTTGCAATCTTTAAGTCTTGCCATTTCAAACGTACACCGCAGGCATACAGCATGAGAGGGTACTAAAGAATTTCAAATCAATTCTAAAAAATCCAGACAGTAGACAGAAAAAGGTTTTACAGTACACATCATTGACTTCCAAGCTTCCTTACGTAGCACTCTTAAGTACACAACTGCAAGGGCCACAGAAATCACCTTGTGGATTTCACAACCCTATATGAACACTATCTGCCAAATCTATCACATTTTCATCATCTGCGTTTGGGGTTAGGATTTCCCTGTTCCCTCTTTTGCCCACTTTGTTCAAATACATATCATAATTTTGTATCAAAACCCCTTTGTAACACACAGAGAATTTTCAGTCATGTCAGTTTAATCTCAGTTTTCTCATTCACTCACTTGGTTCGGAGCACACATGGCCAGGACAGAACAATTTCACATCACTGCAGTGTTTTACCTGAAATATTCTTCTACCTTTAGCTCCTTCTCCAGCTTGTGCTTTGCACAGACTGCCAAACAAACAATGCAAGCTGGATTTATCTTCAATCCAAACAGTCTGAGACTTCCTTTTAATGCTTGGTCTCTGTAGGACGGGAACTGAGGAACGTACACCATACCACTAACACTGCTGAAATAGATCATGCCATGTGCGTATTTGGTCTTGCCTCTTACATGCATTCACGCTCCTCTCCTCCTTATTCATTAGTGCATTGCAGTTTTCTTCTGGAAGATGCAAATTAAATCTTTACTTGATCATATGAAATGGCAACAGAATGATTTATTTTACTCTTCTGCTTTTAACAAAACCAAAGACCAATAGAAGGGACAAAATAAAGGAAAAAATTCATCTGTCTCAGGTATCAGAACTTACTCTGATGCTGTCATGGTTCACTGCTTAAATAACGATGCATGATTTTTTAAAATATGTTAATTACATAAATAGGTACTTAGGAACTACTTAAACAGGAGATTATTTACCCCATTGACTGTAGAAGCCCATGTGTCAGCACATCTGCTGCACAGACAGATTAAATCTGTTCACACAAAACTCATGCTCTCCCTTGCTAATGGGGAAGAGGTTCATAGTGTGAGACCTGAAGCAGGAGCTTTGGGTTTTATCCAACAGGCCTTTAAGACTGGCACAATGGATGACATTAGCAAACCTCTCCGGATTTCTAGAAAAACTGTACATACTTAAGTGTTCTGGAAAAAGAAATGGGACTTTTATTCAGTAGAGTTTTCTATGTGTGTGTTTTAATTTCAAAACTTTCTGCTCTGTGTTATTTAAGAGTAACAATGACACACACAGCAACCTCTGTAGGAACTGTGTTAGTGTGATTATGCACCTTTAAGACCAGAATGACAACGCTGGTTGATGATGTTTAGAAAGAGTGTACTGCAAACAGTTATCTTCGCCTTGGTTCACCTTCCCAGCTGCTGTTGAAGGACCTCCAGACCATTATTTTAATACCTGTTGATGGAGGCCTATCCACCATTTATCACATTCATTTCACACTGCTTTCGCATCACAGGCTCACAGGGAAGTGTCAGAAGTGGAGGTGCAGAAAGGGATTGCCAAGACTACAGTCAGTGAGAGCAGAAAACACAAGTCTCATCTCCAGGTCCAGCAAGCGCACAGCAAACTTTCTTGAGAAGAACAAGCTCTGTCTGCTTCCACCTCACGCAGGCATGAAAGTCAAATTAATGCTCACACAAGCTGAATGAACAGTTAGAGCTGTTTACCATGTAGCTATTTTTTTTGCAAGCATACTCTAATAGGAGCAATTTACTGAGTGGACACTTCGTTTTAGCAAGAAAGGGCAATACCCTCCATACCCTCATAGGGCAATTCAGAGCACGCTGAATGAGCTACTGCCATTCTTACACTGTGTCAGTCTCTGGCAGCACGTGTCTGTTCCCATTGGCTTCAGAGCCTCCCTAGGTTAAGCTGGGCTTTGCAAACATCCCCTTCTCAAAGACGTTAACAGCTACTTTTTCAATCCATGTACATGGAAATGTGCAGCCAAATATACATACCCCAAACACGTGTTGCGTGCACAACAGAAGTGTGCCCACACACGTCCATTCACAGCCAAATGTGGTATAAATAAATTCTGTGTATAAATAGCCTTGCTTAAATGAAGTCTCTTGCTTAAATAAGGCTGACATAAATACTCTTTCTTTTATGCTGCCTGTTGCATCTCATGTTTAAGTCTGGAATGTGGCAACCATGTTGGAACAAATGGAGAAACCCCAGGAAAGCATATTAACACCCCACCCTGAAAGTCAACAGATATGGAGGAGAGGTGAGCTCAGCATCCTGATGTAACGTATCACTGGTGAAGATTTTGCAAAAAGGAGAAAAGGCAGGCAACTGGGTTTTTTTTTTGTGTGTGTGTCTGCTATGTCAAGATAGATAAATATTAGTAAGACAGGCAATAAGAAATTGCAAATGATCAGAGGAGATCCTCGAGCACTAAAGCAGCAGCCCCCACAAAACTGAAGTTATAAAAATAAAAATAACTTCTCAGTTGAAAAAAAAAAAAAAAAAGTAAAAAAGTATTAGAAGAAGGAAAGTAACTTTCCCCTCTTTTTCTGCATCTTTGGAAGGACACCAGATGACTGTCCATACTCCTCACTATGCTCATGTCTGTATTCATCAGTATGGGTTTATGGACATCTTCTGTCTTATCCTTTTCAAAACATTTCAAGAAACTGTTAAGGCTGTTTTATCTGAAGACGGGTAGGAAGGACTGGCTGTCTGAAAGGACTCTCTGAACCTCCCTCCAGCAACCCTGCTTCACATTCAGCCCACACACCAGGCCCAGCTCTATCAGTGTTCTGGCTCATTTTGTCAGGGCTGTTGCATCTGCTCAGAACTTCCTTCCCACTAATGAGTGTCTCTCTCATCGATCTTCAGAGGACATAATTTCTTCAGTCTCTAGCATCCATGAGATAAAGATGCTGTTGATACTGCAGCACGGCCATGCTTGCCATCTCAGAGGCAAATCTGCCTTGTACTTGCTCTCTCCATTTAACTCGCTGCTCTTTGTACATGGTAGGTGGAATGATTACTTCATCTTCCAAGTGAAGAGACAAATTTATAAAGGTCAAGCAATGCAGAGGCAGTTGCAACAGTGGGTACAAACTCCAAGTTTTCTTCTCCCTTCATTCCCCAGCCTCTGAAGCACAAACATGTACAGTGCTGAGCCAGTAGTATTTATCTCTACCTGTTACATTACCACTTTATTCAGGGTCATTTTAATTCCATTAATGCTTTCTTTTAAAAACATTTCAGAATTGGTCTTTTTTTTTTAAAAAAAAAAAAGATAGGGGTTTAAAAAGACTTCAGTCTTCCTTAATCATGCAGGGATATATTTTCAAAGCAGTATGCCAGGAGTATTCCACGTGACTCCCATTCATGTTAAAATTAGAGTCACCAGAATAAACCCCATATGCCACTTTGAAAGGTACTGCAATGTGTCCAAGGAAAATTTCCGCAGCTTAATAGTGCTTGCACAATTTTTCTGCCTGTTTTTCTCCCTTTGATTCTTGAATATAATTTTAACAGCTTTTTTTTTTTTTAATTATTTTTAAATTATTTTTTAAATATCTCTTTGTACTATTTGCAAAAATAGAAAGAAGTGATTTGCTAGTTATTTGGTTCCTCTGCAGCCCTTTTATTTTAAGATTGTTGGTTTAATCAGAACAGCTTTGCAAAGCTTCCAATATCACTCTTTTGAAATGGCCACTGTAGATGACCTTTCTATCTGAGCCACAGCCTGCAGTGAGGTCTGGCTGCCTTCCACACCTGAGCTGTTGTCCTGTCTAGTGGTGCCCAATATTTCTGTGTTAGCCTGGAACTAATTTGCACATCTGGACAGCGGGGAACATTTTTTCCAGAAAGGCTGAGGCATAGTCTCTCCTTGTTATTACCGCTGCTTGTCGTGAAGTCAGGCAACGTGAATGCACAGGTTTCTGCACTCAAGGTTGCAATCTCACATGTGGATCTGCTGTCCACCACAGGGGATCTGTAACATCTGTGGCAGCCACAGAAGCCCACCCACCCAAAGCCAGCTGCAGTGTGGGGCTTGCTGTGAGCACTGCTTGTCCTAATTTGCCTTGGTAATCACAGCGAGCTCTGCATATGCTGTGCTCACGTACACACATACTGATAAATACAGGCTGATTATTAAATTTGTCATTATGACTACAGTCTTCCCGGTCATTGAAAGAATTTTAATTTCTTGCCATTAGTCTCTCATTTTTACTGCTTACTAATGCTGTGCATGAGAAACTGTGCACAGAAAGACAGCGTGAGTGCCATCTCTTAATTTTTTCCTCATCCTTCTCATTACTGTCTCAAATTGCAACACATTTTCACTTCTGCATCTAACCACTTCATTACTTTAACCTTTAAAGGATGTAAACAAAGGGAAAATATTTTGCTTAAATGTGGAAGGTGCTTCCACCGTGGGGAAAAAAAAAAAAAGGCTCCTTGCTAACAGAACTGTGTACTAAGACACAAGAAAAGAAACCAAGATAGGGTTGTATGGTCATTAAAGCACTGACAAGTGAGGGATGGGCTAAGTTCCCATCTCTACCACTAATTTTCCAGGCAACATGCAGCAAGATGTCACAGAATCACAGAATGTTCGGGATTGGAAGGGACCTCAAAAGATCATCTAGTCCAATCCCCCTGCCAGAGCAGGAATACCTAGATCAGGTCTCAATTATGTTTTTTTGTTATCTAATTAAAAATTAGTTAGCATCCCCTTTGCTTTCTCCTTTTTTACCCTTTCAGTGTTCTGTCAGTTTAAATGACTACCTCCTTTGGTCAGAAACCCGTGCTTAGAAGAAATACCAGAAACTTTCTAGAATGGTAGAGTGACAGCTTGCACAGGGAGCTAGAACCTGTAAGCAACAGAGCTTTAGCTAAAGCAGAGGTTTGTGTACAAGACAAGCAATTAAAAAACAAAAGAAACCCCACAAAACAATAAATACCCCCAAAACCAATCTACTATTAGTCTAACATCGCTCTGCAATTGCTACACACGTTGCTTGTTTTAAGCATTAGTGCTCAACTACACAAACGAGTTACTGTGGTTAGACAAGTTATCACATCAGCTGAATTGCAGTAGTAACCAGTGGCAAATATTTAGTAAAATACACTTACCTAAATGTTAGCAAGAAAATTTTGAGGAAATGCTTTTGACCTCACATTTCAGAAGAAGCTTGAATGCCCCTTAGTAATTAAACTTCAGCTGTCAGAGCTGAAGGGGTCTGCTTTAAAGGGGTCATTGCAGTTAATGGGGAAAGCCTGACTTCTTGAAAGTGGTGACCACATCCATCACAAGGATCTTTTGCACTTTCTTTAACATTAGAAAAAAATTATGAGATAGGTTGATGCTGCATCTGTGTGTGTTTCAGTGGTGATTAATGATATAAACAACTGTTTCTGCCTGTTTCATACTGGACAAGAAAGTCATTTTCACACACAAAACTACAGATTAACTCAAGTTGCTGGGAAGCTCTAGGTATCATCAAGTCCTGCAGACACAGCAGAGCCAATCTCAATCTTAAATCAGGTTGCTCAGGGCTCACCTTGTCTGGGTAAGTTTTGAGTTTCTCCAAGCATGAAGATTCCATAATCTCTGTTTGCGACCTGTTCCAGTGCTGCACCAGTATCAGTAGCTGGGAATATTTTATCCTTACATCCTACCAGTTTCCTTCTCTGCAACTTGTCTTTTCTTCCTTCACTGTGTACTTCTGAGAAGGATAAACACCTTCTCTATAGCTTCTTGTTCAGATAGTGGAAGAAGATACAACTGGATCCCTTCTTCTCCACTCAGCCTTTTTCAGGATGAACAAATCTAGTTCCTTCACATTCCTCCTGTGCTCCATCCCCCTTAATCATCCTGGTGGCCCTTTGCTGGACTAGCTCCATTTCATCAATCTTGCCCCATTACTGGGGCACAAAACTGGACAGAGTCTTCCAGCTGCTGCCTCACAAGTGCCAAGTTGGAGGAATAATCCCTTCCTTTGACCTGCTAGCTATGCTTTAGCTAACCCAACCAAGCATGCAGTTAGTCCACACCACACAAGGGTGCACTGCTGATTCATGGTACTCATCAACACAGTGACCATCCTACAAGCAAACACCTACAATTGTATTTGTAAAACATGAAATTAGTCTTTCTGTGTCCTCAGTTTGCATTGGCCATCACCTATTCTCAGTTTGCTGTGGTGCAGAAACTAATATCAAAGCCCTGACTATCATAAAAATCAATACTAGATACGGAAGTGCTACTGTAGTACTAAAATCAAGAAGCGTAGAGAAGGAAATTAGAATCATCAAATTCTTTCAAATGATAACAACTAAAACAAATTGAGCAGCTATGAAACATCCTGTTCTCTAGAGCTTAAAAGCAACAAGGCAATAAAAAACACCCTAACCCATACAAAGCTAAATAAGTTTTATGGAGAGATTTTCTTTCTTTTCTCTCCAAGTAGAACCACCAGTTTAAAGATTTTGCTTGGCTGATACCTTAAAGATTTTGCACAGTGAAGGACCATTTTGGCCATGTATATAACTAAAGCTATTTGCAAGCTGCACACATACACCACCTTCTACCTAAGGTTTATCTCCCAGACTGGTGGAGATAGCTCTTTTCTCTAAGTAAATTAAACTTTGCAGCCCATTGTATGTCAAATTAGGCTGTATAAAAGAACATCCACTTCTCTGCCACTGTTATTAAAATGCATTTATGCTATTACTTGTGAGGGAAGAATTTTTTTGTCCATATAGCTAAGTTTCAGGAATAAGAAACATGTCTGTGCATGTAATTTCGACTTCAAAATTTAAACAGTGTCCTTCAGATTTCTAGCACTGCTGAAAATACATAGCTGCCAGTGACCCCCTCCCTGGCTTCACAAACTGGCTTCCAATATTCTATGACCTCAAAGAGTATTTTCTAATCTCTTGACAGAAGATGTGGCTGTGCAAAGTAGTCAGCAGGTACTCCATCTATAGAAAGTGAGAAAAGTCATTAACACCCTCCTTAAGACAGGTGGAACTGCTGTACGAGCCATACTGTCGCTCCAAGGAAAAGGGACATGCAGAAGGGAAGACAAGGGGAACAAATCCTGGTGGAGGTCAGAGCACTGAACAGACAGAGAGACTAAAGGAAGCTTCACTTCAAATAGAGAGAGAAATCCAGTAAGATTTCTACAATCAGTCAACAGTTTATACATGTGCTTTTAAAAAATGACATACAGTCCTTAAAATGCAGAATAAGTATCAGTTATATGACAATCAGATCAATTCAGAGTTTAAAAAAAAAAGAAAATCACAAGGAAGAAAACAGCCCTTTAACAGCTTCCAAATCCCTAGCTTACTTACACAGAAGAGAGTTCTTGGAAGGAATCTGAAAATCTTGACAGCTATGAGATTATATCCTTCATCTCACACATCTGATGTTACAAAAATAATAATGTTCCATTTTCCTACTTGGTGACTTTTGAGATGTTATTTTCGCTATGAAAGGCTGATCAATTGCTTCTGAAGAGGCTGACAGGTAACAATGATATAGAGACCTGTAGTTTCCTTTGGACTCCTGGTTAAGTACAACAAAAAGTTCTAGGCAGCCTTTACTATCCAAGAAAAATGGATACAACTGCAATTTTTAACTTCTTGCTGCTGAGATTCTCATATCAGTAACACAACAAAGATCAGCCAGTTTTCCCAAGACAGAAAACTGATGCTTGAAATCTGAAGATACATCTCCAGAGAGAAAAAACACCATAAAATTCAAAGCATGTGTGTAAGCTATTTCCCCAGATGCTTCCACTTTTTCCAGGCACAGTCTTGACATTCTTGATGCAAGGATGGCTCTCGAGCATTTCATTTCCGTGGTCATGGCATGAGTATCTTCAATTGGCATGGCAACATCTTCAATCAGCTGCACTAATACCTTTTTCAAGGATCCTGACAAAGAATTTGGTATTGGTTTCTTCACCTGTGTCTTGTGTTTGAGTTAAAATACTTACATGCTATGAAATCTCTCTTCACTCCTGCACTCATAAGGTGATATTCCTCAGCTTTCATATTTCACAGGTATTACTGGGGGCCTTACTTCTTTGCTTGCCATGACCAACATATAACTTGAGGAACTGGGAGGGAGTCTATCAATAAATTATCTTTCAGTCATCAATAAATCCATAGCATGTTTCACATATGGCTATTCAAATTGACAGTGCAGAGGTGAAAGAACAAAGAACCTTACCACTTTCAGAGGCACACACAACACTATTTTACTCTCAATGGAAAAGTGGCAGAACCCAAGCTCACACATCTCAGCTTCACTACCAGTCCCAAGAAACAACTGCCCCTGCTGTGGTCAAAAGCCCAACTATTCTGTGGGGCAAAACCTAACATTTCCTCCAGAAAGTACGTGCTGAATCCCTCACCTCCCATCCTCCTCCATTTTCCCACCCATCCAGTCTCTGGGAACTTGAGGACAGTTCATGTTAGCACACCAAGGCCCAGTTTAACCTGTGATCATCACTTCAGAAAGCTTTGTGCAGCCCATGCAGGACTGTCAGTCCCCAAGGTCACCTACAGAAAGCCCGCAGAGGCAGGTACCTGTTGGCCCTGTGTACACGATGCAGATATGGCTTGAAATAGCTCGTGTGAGTAAAGGAGAGAAGGGAGAGCCCCTCCGCACCCACACACCATCTCCTCCTCCCACTCAGGCTCCCAGCAGCTCTCCCCTCCCATATGCCTCTCAGACGGTCTCAGTTTTTACGGGTGCATGGTGGTAGCAGAACCATTTTATCAGATGCTGGCCAGTTACCTCATATGTGCTAAAAATAGAGACGTGCAACAGCAGCAGCAGTGACTGACTGGCAAACGCCTCTTTAATGGTGATTGACGTATTCAATCAAGACAATACGCGAGACGTAAACTGCAAACAATGAAGGACATTTGTATAAGGACAGATGAGATGAAAGCAGCAAAGCACCCTGGCTTTGCTTACGAGACACGTATGGAAGATTTCTGCTGCTCTTTTCAACCACGGTGCTATTTAGATTACAATTACTTAAAGTGAACCAACAATGATACGAGCTCTTCTGCTACTCTACAAGAAGCTATAAAAAAAATCTCATTGTCAGCTGCATCATTCATCACGATAACCTCATTTCAACTGAAACAAAATCTCTGAGACATCACCCCCCCTCCCCCTTTCTTCCCTTTTTTATTTGCCTATAATAAGGTCTATAGTCTAGGGAGCTCTCAGGCTGAATTCTATGCATTGTGATTCTCAAAATGAAAATCTGGTATTATATATGCCCACTGACATTCACATCAGCAGCAATTCATGCAGCAAAAAGCCATATGCCATGCACCTCTGATTTGACTGTACAACAAAAACATATCCTAGAAAGAAGAAATAAAAATACAGAGACAGGAGTGGTTCCTGGGATTTGATTATTACCCTCACTAAGACAGGAATGACAGGGGCAGTATCACAAAATATGCTGTTTCGGTGACAGTTCCAGTTAGGTTATATCATTTTCCTTAGCAACTAACACACTCTACATGCAACTGAGGAATTCTTTCCCAGCGCAAAAGATTTCTACAGAGTACAAAGCAAGCAGTTAGCACAGATAACCTACACTCAGTGCTTCTCCTCTGGTTATCTGGCTTTCCACTCAATCATCTTTTTGAAGGCTGAGATGTTTATTGGTTTGATCAGCACCCACAGAGATGAAAATGAAGAGCGCTTTGAAAATACGAAGTACCAACAGTTTTAAAAATTGCCATCTCCAGGGTGTTAAGCAGACCTGTACGCGCTCTACAGTAACACACAGACTTCATTAGGAAGCTGGGGGATAAAACCCTCTCTGCCAATGATGGCTAGGTTTTCCACAAGTAAGAGATTTCATTGTTGAAACCAACAATGACTTTCATCACTGGGGAAAGAATAAGACAAGTTTCTGACCAAGGAATGGATTATAATAAAATACTCTTCCATTTTTCTACACCACCCCCTGCCCCCTTTTTTTTTTTTTTTCTTTTAAATAACAGATGTTTTCTTGAGACACTTCTTTCTTTCCTTGCTTCTGCTTGAAGAATCCAGCTCTCTCTCAGCATCCCCATGCTGGCATATAAATAGGCAGAATTTTAGCTGTAAAATGCTTTTCCTTTTAAGCCTATGCCCTCCGTGAAGTCATTGCGTATGTGATCACTGGATAAGGATAGTTCAGCTAGGATAATAACTAGATGTGACCCTGCTACCAAAGACTTTCAAAGCCTTCTGGCAAAGACAGAAAATAGTAAAAATACTGTTTTTAATGAAAAAAAAAAAGAAAACTTTATACCAGAAAAGTAGTTCATAAGCTACAGAGGGCAGAGAAAGGACAAGTGTTGCTCCTTACTGCTTCCTTATCCAGTCTAAGTACTTTTATTTAACAAATTAATTTTTTTAAAATGTATTTGCATTCTTGACAATGCCAGTTAAGACTGAAAAAAATTTCAAAAGGAAGCAACCAACTAGATTTAAAAATGCCATACTCTTTTTTAGTTCCTTTGAGCTTGACAGGCCCAACCTTCGGGGTATGAAAATTTAAATTTAGATCTGATTTTTACAGACTGATGCCTCAGTAAGTGGAAGCCCACATCTTCCGAGTCTTAAATACCTCTTCTGAGGTTTCTGCAGCCAGAAGCAGCAGACAAGTAATAAACTGGCTTTGACAAACACCATGGCAGACATTTGGAGATCTGGCAGGTGTAGATAAATGCCAAGAGATGGACAAGACTAAACAGAGCCGTTCCCAAATGAGCAGCTGACGAAGGAATAAACTTGCAATATCCAGATCACAAAAAGCATAGAGGGAACACTGACCAAATGCCAGGGAAAGGTATTAAACAGGCTCTCCCTTCCACTGCATTAAATTACACTGCTTGAAAGAGACCCTTAAGGAAATGGTTGCTAATGGAATAGACCGGACAACCTTTCTGCACCCAATTATGCTTTTTGAGGAGGTTCCCATTAAAAATCACATTTTCTGTATAAGCTATGCAGCAGACTTGCAAAATGTTAATTGCTATACACTTTTTTTTCATAAATTCATGCATTACACAATTAATGATACAATATATTTATAGCAATTATCTGTTTCCAATAAAAGTTAATAAAGTGCTAATGGCCTCAGGTGTGAAAATGTGGAATTTAATTTGTGCTAATCTGCCTATGCCTGGGGAATACTGAATTTACTCGATGTGAGAATAATTTATTTGCAGTATCCCTGACTGATATAAACAAAGGATTGCCAAGGGAAGGTGCAATAAAGCTAACAGAAAGGTGCAATCATTCCACTAATCTGGTGCTTCCCACAGGTAAAATGCAAACAGAACAACCTTCCAAAGCTTCTCTCAAAGGACATTAAATTCATCTGCTTCAGACTGGTAAAAAAACACCCACAAGAAAACAATAAATGCTTTGGAGAGCATCTGTGAGGAGCTATTTATCATCCCTTTCCCTCCTTATCATCGAAAGGAAAAGCGAGTGACAGACAGATTTACAGACTGACCAAAGGATTTTACTTTCAAGCTGGTTTGAATTAATTTTTCTCCTGTTTGAGGTAACTGTTCTATCATGCTCTCAGAGCCATCATTTGCCGTCCTCCTCCAAGCATCCCTGTGAGGGGGTGAGAAAGAGGGGCCCAGACACAGGTGAAAGCTGTGCCACTGAGGCTGGAGCTGCAGCCTGGGGCTGTGATGGGGTGATGGAGTAGGCTGGAGCACATGGCCAAACACCCTGGTTCTGCTTTTGGCCTCACCACTGCTTCACTGCCACAGCACTTGAGCTCTGGGTGTCTTTGCCTCCTTCCTGTAAAATGGCGTTATTAAGACTCAGCCAACCCTGCAACGAGCAGAAAAGTGCAGAACATTGTTAGCTCCACTAGAGAGGATAAGATGAGCGTGGTAGGAGACGTGCTCCTCCTCCACAGGAGGAAGGGACAAAGCCCTGCCACTTCCAGGTCAGGCATGGAGCTGCCATGGCAGGGACCAGCCCATAAAACCTGGACAAGAAGGTTGGGGGAAGCATGTTGGACAAGATGTGCGCACAGCCTGCTAAAGGAGTCTCCCTGATTTGCAGGGGACCCAGCAAAGGTGGTGACAGCTCCTCTGCAGCGGCCACTTCACATTGCTGCCCTGGCCCTTCCCAAACACCCCCTACACACCTTTCCTTCCTTGTGGGTAACCTGCATTACCTGCTGGTGGGGCTGGCCCACAGCATACGTTTCCACACACAAGACCACTCACACGATAACGCTCCTTCAAATCCTGCCCTTGGACACTTAGTCACATTTTGAACCTAGCCTTACACAGTTATTCATCCCACAGCTGCCAAAAGCATGACAACACAAGAGAAGCTGAGAAACCTGTGGCGTGGCATTTCCAAACCATCACTGAGCAAGGAAATGGTATTTTTCATTTTTATGTTATGCTTGGTTACCTTTTGTGTTATCTTGTCACAAAGCAAGGAAAAATGTTCACAGGGTCTGAGCATGAGCAATAAACATCTCTTGTGGTTATCAAATGCCTCAGTGTTTGCTTCGATATTTAATTACAGGGCTCACGTAGGGCATTTACTGCTTGCATCTGCTGCCACTGTGAACAATGTCTGCTCTGCTGATTACCACACCAGACAGTTTGTTATGTGTATACCTGTCAGCAACATATATTATCATCCTGCTGAGCAGGCCCCACTCCTGCGCTGTGGCTTGGTGTGTCACCGAAATAGCCAGGCACCACACAAGCAGTTGCTCAGGGGACCCAGGTCTGCCACTGCAAAATGAATGCTAGCTTTGCCAAAATGCTGAAACCAGAGGGTTTTGGGTTTTCGGAGAATGTTTTCCTTAATACAAAATAACTTTTCATAGAACACTTAAAAGCTGGTGGTTTAGACTCTGATGATCTCAAAAGTATGGCCAGCGGGCAAAATAAATTAACTAGAGTTCTCAGTAATGAGAAAAATGCATTGGTAGCATCATTAGCCAACCTCATCCCACTTTCCTGTTCCTTAAACCTGTAGTTTCAGTGATTGCAGTAGATCTTGATTTCAGGCACTATACATCACAGGACTTTCAAAGTTTTTCAGTTTTGGCATCCCCTGCTTAACTTTAGCCCTGTTGAAATGATAACGTGTGTCTTGTTACGAGTAGTCATTTTTGGCCATCTAAAAACCTAAAACTACACTAACAAAAGCAGCTATCATTGTGCCCATTCTCTACAAAGCAGCTTTAAGACATTGGTAGGTGAATCTAATAATTTAATCTTTTCCTTCCAAACTGGGACTGGAAGCAGTAATTTTTATCCTTAATGGCTTTTTTAAGATGGCACTACACTAGGCACAGAAGTAGCAAATTGCTCGTATTCTTCTGCAGGTCTAATAAGACAAGCCATGGCTGGCCCTGCAATTAAAACAAGCCATTTGCTCACCCTTCCTCTTATTAGCATGTGAACTTCAAACCTACAAAAAGCAGCAGACTGAAATCTCTGGAGACCAGAGGTAAGAGGATAATCTCTTCCCCTACATAATGTCCTGTCTGCAGTCTCCTTGTCGCACAAGAAACAATATGTGTATTTTACAAGAAGATCGCTAACAAGATAGCGATCTCAATGTAAATCCTCATTAGGACAACACAGATGCATTTACTTAAGTACAACCAGTGAGGACTGACAAAAATTTTCCATTGGAAGTATGCTTTCATTTGGCCTCGTGGAAGGAATGTTACAGCGGGGCAGTTACCTTGAATTCCACCTACCATCATGTTATACATAAAGAAAAGAACCCCAACCAATTTAAGTACATCTTAGTCTGCGTGGCTGCAGGGCCTGAGTACCCTGAGCAGAGCGTAGGTGGTCCCTATGCGAGGGAAAACTGACTGATGGGCACCTATTTAAATAGGCAGGCTGGTGATGAAGCTTTCTAGATGCTGGAGTGCGAGATAACTCAGTCCAGCTTTCTTACAGTCAGCACCTGCTCCAAAAATCAATATACAATGCTTTCTTCTGCTGCAATAAAACATGTAGAATTATGTAAAGCTTGGAGACAAGATTAGATTTTCAAAGTCATAAACCATGCTGTCTGCTCACAGATGACTGTGGAGGACAGAGCTTGTAAAGTGTCCTTTGATCATCTGCAGGCTCAAAGAAAAACAAAAAGGTTTCAAATGGACTTGTTGCATGTCTGTCTATCCAACTTCATCTTGATTTCTCTAGAAAACTCACCAGAGATGAATTATGTATGTCTTAAAATGTTATAAAGGCATAATACAAGCCTAGCTGCATGACTGAATTATTCTATTCAGACATCCACCAGTATATTGAAAGGCTGTAAAAAAGGTCTTACAGTATCATACTATCACCATAGAGATCCAAGGAGTTTTTCTAACGCAAGAGTTGACAAAAGGTGTCTCTCAGTGAATGAGAATCAGAGAGACAAAGCATGAGATCATAAATGTTTCACTAAAACACCATAAAATTCTTCCAACTATGAGCAAAGCGCTGTTTTAATTATTTTTTTTAAGCTTTAAAAACGAACAGACCTGTATGAAATCTCCACAACATGAACTGAGAAACCACGATGGCACAGTGTGCCATTTTGTCATCAAAAGAAATTCTTAATCTGTGGCTTAAAAAACCCTTGAGAACAGGCACTGAAACCTGAGGGGAAGTATTCAACCACCTCACTTCTTTTAGTGCCTATCATTCTCCAACGCAAGAGAGGAGAAAATAAATCTCTATATGAGCACCCCGACCTCCTACAGCCCCTCAATGTACAAGCTATTGTGGTGAATCAAAAGTTTGAAATTAAACAAGGTGCTCCTTTTCTTCAATTATGGCTAAAGATCAAAGCAAGTGGATTAGCTTTTTAGCAGAATCTCCAGGTCTCAAGAGTTACCATTTTTGTTTTGAAGATCTGGGGGGAGGAAGGGAAGAAGGAAGAAAATGAATGATCCCATCAGCCAGGTGGGTAGTAAACCGTGGCAAAGTGATGTTTCATATATTACCATGACAATCAAGTTATTGAAACTGAAAAATAGTAACACAAAGGGAGGATAATTTAAATTTATTTTTTTTTCACAGCAACCAAGCTACTGCATCTTGTGAGGTCTGCTTTCTTCCTGTTTGCTCCTGAAAGTATGGGCTGAATGCTCCCTGGGTCCACGTGGCCTTTGCCTGCCAAGTTTTCAAAAGTGACTGCATAGCAACGGGTACCCTTAGCATACGGGAAAGATGCAGAAAGAATACTAACATATCATGATCACCAAAGCCTCTTGCCAGGTAAGGATTAAAAATGGTGTTGTTTAGTTTGGTAAAGCCATCAGCACTGGCAGCTGTCACCCACCAACCAGATGGGCAAACCTTGGGTACCACTATATAATGTATCAACCCCCACAAATCCAGAAGTGCTTCACAAGCCCACACAACAACACAGTTTGCTTCACTCACAGATCCCTTTAGACATTTATCAGCTGAGTAATGCACATCACCACTACATGTCATTTGAAGTGGATAAGAGCGCAAAAATCTCCTTATGACTAAAAGAAAGGATTTAGATAAGTAGAACATAATTATGGAACTGTTAGAAATGAGAGTCGCAAGAGCTTAGTATTCCCTCCCCTTTACGAAAACAGTTACAAAATCAACAGTGATTTCTGCAGGCAGAGATCCTGGGTTCATCTCTCATGCACCACAGTGCCACCACCAGACACAAACCGATGGTGTAGCATGATGGCAAACGTTTCAGATTTGCCCTGTGGAGCTAAGAATTGCGTACGGCTGCAACGACACGTGCAGAAGGATCTGCTGCTTGCATTGCTGAACCTGAAAGAGCTGCTGGGCTAAGGCTGCAGGACTTTCAGTAATAGAAAAAATAAATAGCAAACTAGTCAGATCAGAGAAGAAACTACCTGACCTTCCATGAAGCTCCACAGTAGTCTAACACTGAAAGGTAAATTTGTTTTCTTTTTGAGGTGATCTGGGCTGTTGCCAGAAACAGGACCGTTCTTTTCCTGAATCCCCTAGGATTACTAAGAATATTCCAACTCAAGTTGTGGGAAATTACGTACACAAATCTTTCTTCTACTGAGACAGAAGACCCGTAAGTAATACGCAGTTGTTAATACATCTACTTAAAACAACCACATATTATGAAGTAGTCTTAAAGTTGTTGTTTTTTTAAGCTCTTGATTTTAGGTGTCTATACCATTCAGTGAATGATCTTGCTATTGTTCCTTTTGTATTCCTGGTCCATGAGGTAAGAGAAGCGTGTCAGAAATTCCATGCAAAAGCAAGCCACTAGGTCACCTAGCTACGACAGCATGCATTTTGGACTTCCCTTCTCTCTTCTGCCAGGACTCTAGTACTGCTGCCAACTATCTTGCCTAAAAGAACTCAACAAAGTTTACTGCACATTGTGTCCTCAGGATTCACCTTCACTTTGCAGGAGAAAAAGGACATTTAAGACCACTTCAATAACAGATGGTTCCAATTAGAGGTTAGGCATGATCATTCTTACTAGGTCTCACATAACATTTGACTTGGGTGACTTCAGACCACTTGTATGGTACATGCTGACACAGTGCACTAGTCTCACTTTTCATTCTCAATTGACAGCTCTGTAACCACCATCTCTCAGGGAGAGCCTCAAGATCCAGTCAAAGGATCCCAACAAAGATAAGGATGCCAGCTGGCCACAAAAGCCTGAGTTTGTCATTCTTACAAAATGCCAAAAGTACTGTTAAGCCTCATGGTAAATTAGACAGTTAAAATAGAATGTCTAGGGACCATTAAGACAAACAGCCCTGTTCTCCATAGCTCTACCGAGGGTCAGGAGATTGGCCAAAACTTCCACAATCCTGCCTTACAACAAAAAGGGTGCAACACTGAGGAGTTTTTTGGTTGGATTTTTGGTTGGTTGGTTTGTTGAAGTTTTTTTTTTGATTGTTTTAGCGGGCTAAACTGCACAGCACTTTGTCAGGATTGTGTCCACTCTTGAATATTTAATCACTTTAGTGCTCACATGAAATGAGAGGGATGCACAGAATTATCACTGCAGTTCTCTCTTTGCATTATTTACAACCTTGGAGGCTGCAGCACTTCAGCATTATATTGCTAACATAAAAAGGCAGTATTTCCCCTCGAGCCAGGTTTTTAGTTTCAGAGTCTGCAGTGCAATATGACTGAAAAAGGTCAGTGAACCTCCCTTACACCTCCCATCCCTTACCCTCACTTTCTGAATGCTGGCACTCTGATATGCAAAGAATCCGAACAGATAAAACTCCACAGTATTCAGCAGAATGGGGATTAGTAAATCCCTGTGCCTCCAGAGAAGAATACATGGCCTTATTTCACCACCCGGCCCAGTTATTCCCCACCCTTTTTCTTGCCTTGTTAAAGTCCTCTGAAGTTGCCCTCATTTCCTTCCATGTCTTGTTCAAGAGCTGAATGCAGATACAGAAGAACTCCTCAAATGATCTGTCATGGGTGAAGAACATGGGATGGAAATCGTTGCAGGTCTCACTGGCTAAAAACAGAAAAACAAGGGGAGTGGAACAAAACATGTACAGGCAGGAGCTTCAAAAAATAAACAAAATACTGTCAAAATTTAGAAAACACTGTAACTGAGAGGAATCCCAATTCTAGTAGCAAAGGATGTCCAAACATTATCCCAAAAAGCCAGTCTTGGTCTACAGTCTTAAAGACAATGAACCACAGTACAGAGGCTGTCTGTAGGAGACCAACAGCAAGAACAAAAGGAAGCAACTACCTCTTTGCATGAATATTCTCTCAATAGGTGTTTTGTTTGTGCCAAGTTTTGACGTTCAGGACGGGACAGAGAGACACAGTGAAGAAGCACAAGTCTCCTCATCAAAACTACAGCCTTCCCCACTGCTAAGAGCATGTACCATATTGCCTCCTGAGAACCAAACACCAAAACCCATCAGTCACAAAATAGTATTAGATGCATGTACACACTGAAATGTGAAGCTCTGCTGACACAGCAGATGATCTACCATATTGTACATGGATATACCACAGAGGTAACCAAAGAAATCTAGACAGACATATAGACGAGAACGTAACTGATTACATTTGTTCTTGGAAAATAACTGGAAACAAAAGAAATGGATCTTCTTTCATTTGTCCCTTATTTTTATCTGAGATGGAAGGGGAAAAAAAAAAAAAGAAAAAACGCACAACTAAAACCCAAACTTCATTTTTAAATACTGGCTTTAAGAGAGGGGGGAAAAAAAAAGAAAAAAAAAAAAAAAAGAAGACTATTATAATGATGATCCCAAAAAGGAAAAGTACAGTTTGGCAAGACTGCTGTGAATCTCCTTGAGTGAAGAATGGATTTTCAAAAATTAAGGGCTGAAGCAATGTTGACCTCTGGGCACACATGAGCAACCTGGGAACAGAAGGGGCTTTAACCAGAGACTGAAAAGGATCCTTAAAACCTGCCACAACTTGCAGGGCCACCTCCGTAGGCTGCATATTTATGTTCTTAAAAAAACTAACCAAAAAAGTCAAGTTGACTAAGTTTTTCTTCATTTACCCAGTCCCCAGATCTGTCGGCTTTGGCTTTCACCTCTGCATAAGAGCTCCTTTGGACTTTTCCAGCAGTCACTCACGTGCCTATGCAGCACCATCTTCCCTCACTTCAGGATCAAACAGCCCCTGCTTAGGCAAGCTTCCTCCTCTGCAAGAACAGCGGAATTATCGAGCACTGGGATAAATCACGCTTTTCCTGAGGCTGGATCACTGTCTGACATCTGCTTTCTCTCAGTGGGACTGAAAAAATAAGCATTAAAATTCTCTGCAGGAGGATGTGAATGGCTCAGACAGGCTGACTCCTTGCTTCAGCTGCAAACACTTGGTCCTGGTACCTCTTCTAGCCGCAAAACCTCCCTTTCAGCATGTTTAGGTACCCCTGCCACACCAGCAGCTCTGCCACAGGAACACGAGTTGTGCTCAGAATCACCTGAACTGTCAAATAAAAAAGGTTCTTTCCCAACACGTAGTATTCCAATTACAAAGCAAAACTCTGAAGCTTGATTGTAAATTTGAAGCTTAATTTTAACATCAGATTTACTAAGACCTAATCAATTCCTCAGCTACGTAGCAAGGATGAGAGGTAATTTTGGAGCACAGGTTTCATTCTAATCAAGTAAACTCCATTTACTTCAAAGGATGTGCAGTCAAGGGGGAATTAGTCAAAGCAGAGACCTGTATTTATGAGGCACAACTCAATTCCTTTAAAAGAATAAAACGCCTCAGGCGTGATTGTCAGAGCACCTTCAGCTTCCATTCATTCCACTGGAGCTGCAAGGGCTCAGCACTTCCAATAGTCAGGCCCTCAGCCTGTAATAATGTCAGAGACACAACAGAACAGATTCTCAGAGGACACTTGTCTTTAAGTCACGAAACACTACAATGATGAGAAGAAATAAAATAACACCAAGCAGGAAAATGCAGCCAGTACCTTTGCTGTATAAATCACAGCACGAAACAAGACAATAACCCTCCACACGCACTGGCCTTTCTGATCCTCCTTAGAGCCTGAGCTTATCACTGCTCCTGCTCATAAAAATCAATAAATCAAAACTAATGGAAAGGCTAGGGACTCTCAGAAACATGATCATCGGTTCGAACTCATGCTCCTTATGATAATCAGCCCCAAACCATATCTACTGTGTTGACTGTTCTGCATGCAGAATCAGAGGTGCCACCTCCTCTCCCTGTTTTTTTTTTTTTAATAAGTAGGTAACATTCTGTGGTTTATGCCTTTTCAGTCTGAAAATGAAAGAGTAAAAATCACTGTTGTTCATACAAATGGAGAAAGGCCTGTTAGAAAGCAAGATCAACGTCTTCAAGCACAAAACAAATCATAAGAAAAACTCAATATCAAATGATAAACAGCTTCCTCAAAATTCCCACCAGCATCTAGATAGCAGAGGAAAAAAATTCATACTCAAATTCAAAAGTAGCTCAAAAATTCTATCCAAAATAATACAATTCAATGAAAAAAATCACAAACAAAGCACATCAGTGGTGTCTGCATTATAGCATGCCTACAGGCTGCAGCTCAGGTCACGTCTATATTCAGCACAGGGTGTTTAAATATCTAATGAAAGACAACCTTTTTCCCAGCACTTACTTTCTTTTTTCACAGGTAAGATGGGGATGAAGGAAAAGGCAATCCTGTGTTACTAGTGGTTTCCAGACCAGAGTAAGACCAAGTCACAATATATGCTCTTACTCCACTCTCTCCAGCCCCAAGTCAGCATCTCCAATATCAGAGCACTGCCTGTCTCTGTGGAGTGGGCAAATTAGAGGCTGCTCAGTTTTATTAATTAAAAACCTCTTGGATTTATTTTTTCACTAACTTGCAATTTGACTAGGTCTAAACTTAAAGAGGGTTCCAGCATTAGAATAATTTGGAGACCTACATAAAAGCTGTGTGCAATATTCCTGCCCTTAAGCCCAGCACTCTGTAACCTTCATTTTCAAGAACAGGGACTAACCACATTTATAACCACACAAACACACACACACGGCTGCAACACAGGGACACAAATCATCATGATTATTTAATAACATCATCAAGTTTTAATTACGCCTCTGTGAGATCACCTTCGAAAGGCAAGTCACAGATGTCTGGCCTACATAAATCAGGTGAAGATCTTGTTGATTTTCCTTTCTTGGCACAATTCTCGGAGCTGTAGATCAATGTGCCACTTCCCAGGATTCCAGTAGTCCTTCAAGCTTCTAGCTGATCTATTGCTGTGACTTTGGGGAAGAAGCTCAGTTCATTCCTCATCATAAATTGCACTGGCAAAAAAAGAGCTAATTTCTACCTGCAAGTTTATGTGGGTCCTTCAGTGTATATCTTTAGTGTCTACCCAACACAATTTTGTCTGTCAGTTCATTTCCTAAATTAGAACAAAGACATTCAAGCATCGCAGACAGTTTGAGCAGTAAACAGATTTGATGTGTTATGTTGTTCCTCTGTGGATTAGAAGAAATCACCAGGAAAAAGAAAACAAATTGAGAAAGAAGAGAAGAGTTATACCTTCATTTTCTTCCCCATCTCTAAATGCCTTTTCCCATGAGAAACAACATCATCAGGGCTGAATTTGTTTTAGCCATGTAAAGAACAGTCAGGTATTTGCATAAGCCTGTCTAGGAAGGGCACAGATTACACGATGATGTTTCAATAACTGTTTGACTTGAAGTATAGCAGAGATTTAAATTTCAAAGTTGCTGTTGTGAACTGAATACAGACAACAGGAATTTCTGAATGCAAGACAGATTCCAGGAAAGGGCAAGTGCACCAGACCAGACACCAGGCTGGTGTGTCACCTCGCTGTCCAAACCAGCATGCACAAAAGGTCACCGGTTCAACAGAAGACGGTTGATAGCTGGAAGTGCTTATTACATCTTTTCCCTCTCTTGAAAAGTAGGCTATGTGTAGATATCTGTAACTAGTTTCCACTTGGAAATAGAAAAAAAAAAATAAGTACAATTTCTTAGAATTTATTTTGTGCCATACTTGGAGGTAACACAGAGATAACCCCTCGCTCCCCCTAAAGCTACAACAGCAGACAGACACAGTAATACACCTCTCTAGGCAAGGTACTGCCCTTGATCTTCAGAAACCCCTGCTTTCTTCTTGTCTCTGCTAAACTGCTCTGTTGGCACTAGATACCCATCCCCCACCACATCTTTAAAATGGCATATGGTCATTCTGACCTCCCTTGCAAAGTTCTTGAATTCAAGAAAAGAAAAAGGTTGTACTGGTGTGAAAGCAAAATAATAAATAGCCATCTCTATCAAGAAAAGGAATGTTTGAATTAGGAACTGCCAAACCCATTTTTTTTTTTCAAAATCCATTCATGATGCTATTGGGGGAACAAGTTGAGGCGATTTAAACAGTCATTTTTCTGTAAATTTAAGGCTTTGATCCATCACACTGAAATGCATACAAAAGACAGTTTACTAATCACAAATGAGCCACCTCATTCATGGATGTCAGCCACGTACAAATGGTCTACAAAATACAACCAGAATAAATTTGATTAAGTAGATAATAAATAAAAGTGATAACCTTGCTGTGTATTCTCAAATAGTTCAAAAGCAGGCAGACAGCTTAAATCAATCAAATTATTCAGTCAGGCATATAAATATGGTCACCTGGTGTTAATGCTGTCACACATAAAGGGACAGACAGACACCTGTGGTGAGGAGTAAGCCTCTGTGCTGGCAGTGGTATCAACAGCTCCTGTGTACCCTGGAACCCATCAAGAAAAGTATCCTGAAATTGCATCAGTACAATTTTGAGATGAGGGAAGCAGTGACGCAGAGCCCTGGGAAACTGGTTTGCAAAGTCCCAGGGAGAGAGGGATTCAAAAACATCTCCCTGTCCGAAAGGTACCTGGGATCCACGTGATCCAATCTCCAGAGATCCGTGTTTTCTATTACTGAGCTGCTGCTTAATTCTGGGTGAGTCATTTATCCCCTCTGTTGTTTTCCCCAGTTTCACAGAATGGAGATGATAATATGCGATCAGAGAGGAGGGGGGTGGAAAGATCCACTGCACTTTCTGAAGTACAGCAAGATCCACAAATGAAGAGTGGAATATGCACCTTGGAAATATAATCTCCACTTGGTACAACCTCCACTGGGATTATTTGCCACTAACAGAGGACAACCAAAGAGCAACTAGTTCTCTCAGGAGAACTATAATTTCTGCTTCTCCCTGAAGATGTGAAACAGTAAAAACAACTGCTGCCATGACCATTTCTATATAGGCAATCAAAAATTCTCCCAGTAACACAGAGTACGTAAGAAAAAGTGCACCTAATATAGTAGAAACACAGCGATTGCCAAGTTATCTACACCACTGATCCCTGTAGTCTGCTGGCAGTAATTTGAGAGAAAACCTTTGGTTACCTTTCTGGCACGTGACAGGAAAACAGTGTAATTTAAGGCAGGGAAAGTCACTAGCAGTGGCAGTGCAGTAATGAAGTAGTAATATCGCTGCCAATCCTGTAATTTTCTTTCCTAGGGAACAGTGCTGTTTAGAAGGCTCAACTGGTATTTGAACAAAAGCCACTCGTCCTTTTTACTTTGACTGAGTAAGATACAAGCAACTAAGACTCAAGACACAAGGTAATACAAAAAGCTAAGCTGTATTTGTTAAATTCCAAATCAAGGTGAATTACGTGAGGGTTTTGTTTCACCTGCTTTGAAACAAAAAGGGGATAAGGAAGCACTGAATGGTGCAAGACGTGCCACTGGTTTCCACAGGGGTGTGGGCAGATGTCTCAGAAACGTCATCCCAGACACGTACATCAGGAGTGACTCCAAATCCAAAATTTCAGCACCAAAGCATACACAATTACTTGGGAAAGATACGAGCTGATGATGTAAAGTAGGGCAAAAATGCCTCCTCTTTAACATAGTATGTAGCATTTCCAAAGCACCAAAATTACCCAGCAATAGACCTTCAACAACTTACCTTATCATGGATTAGTTGGAATAGAAAGAGTATGAAACTGTTAAATATGCAACAAAACTATCAACTCAAGCATAAGGCATAAGGCAACAGCATTTCTCTGAACCAATGAGACTTCTCATTACAGGAACTATAGAGGGAAATTGGAAGAAAAGTACACATAAAAGGCTTCTTACAGTCTGTAAGCTTTCCTTTTTCGAGGATGAGAATAAATTTCACTACACAATGAAAAACAAAGACTCTATGAAGCCCCAAGCCTGACGAGACAGGCAGGACAAGGATGATTATGGCACATGCAGCCCCAAGCTCTTCACCAACTTACCCAGATTCGCTTTGAAGGCGACTGCTGCTGTGTCAGAAACACACCTCTCCTCCCCAAGATATCATTAAATAAAGGATCCACTATTTAAAAATCTGCCTTTCTCATTGTCCCAAATAAAAGGTGTGGAAGAAGAACTCTGACTACCGCAGCACAAGTCAATAAAGACCTGCACTCATCACTACCAACAGATCCAGCAGTCCAGAGGTGGCATCTGTGCTACATCCACAAGGAGGCAGCTGAAAACAGTATCTGGGCAGACTCACTCTTCCACATTCAAAGCTGATGGTGAACTGAAAGAAACCACTGAAGCCAGCAGTGTTCACACAAGCAGGCTGACTTCATAAAAATAACTCCTTTTGCAAATCTCAGTAAATATGGAGACTTCACTGCACCTCTCCTACTTGGAACAGACCCGAAGACTGAACATCGTGGTTTGGAAATGCTAACAGAAAGCCAACGTGCAAAAAGAGGAGAGTAATTAAAAAGGCTCTCATATGCAACAAGGAAATGAAAAAGATTACAAAGAGTCAGAATCGTGCTGATGAGGGTTCCCCATCTCTTTCAAAAGTAGCCTATTTTCATTTGTGATAAAACAGGTGCCAGACATGAGTAACTCTGAACTGCCTCTACAGTGTGTCACAGCACACTGTTGGGCAAACAGGAAAGTACTCTGCTTCCCTTTTCACTCCTCCACTACTCCAGTATTTAAAAAAAAAAAAAAAAAAAAAAAAAAAAGCAATAAAAAATGTAGTCATAAAACCTGATGGATAAATTGGAGTATCATTTTCAGAGGTGAGGGAGCACTTCATTCCAATTAGTCACATGCTTCTAGAGAAAACTCAGTGAGAGTGGAAATGGCATGGAAAAACAAGGGCTTGTACTTGTCATATCACAAAGGAATGTCTTTTGTGAAAAAAACCCCATAGATCTGTAAGCACAGATCTGCAATTATGCTCCAGCATATTTACAGTATCCCTGAATAACAATATAAAAGAATGTTAACCAATTAATGTGATAAATTTGCTTAGGGACTATGAAGTGTTTGTGGTCACTTTTAGCAAACATATAGACTAAGAAGGAACACATATTAAGCAGAATCAACAAAAGCATGTTTAAAAAGTACACATACTATGCAAAACCTTCCTCCAAAAGATAACAATCCTGCTGTCAGGTTCCTGACACCTTGCAAAGCACACAAGGCAATGACAATTACGTGAAGGCTTAAAAAAAAAACCCAAAACACCCCAACATTTAAAAAAGCCTTTCTGACAATTTAAGCCCACATACTGTCTGTCTGCTTGAAGTCCAACTGACACAGATAGTGGCATCGACAGAAGGGCAGCTAAGCTCAGACCTATCAAGGGAAACATGTTATCACATCTGTTACATGTTGATACCCTCTTCCCTTCCTTGTTGCATCCTCCTTCTCCTAAGCCCTCCGGGAAACTAGCCCTAACCATATCTCCAGACAAATCAGGAAGAATGACAGTAGCAATGGGGGAGGTAGATATTCTCAGCATTTATAAAGAGCAGCATAAAGGCAGTCACTTAAAAACTGCGTAACCACTCTTTTCAGCCCTATGACACCCATTGGCAAAGTTTACTCCTAAATGCTACACTCTGGCACATTTTCTATTAGGTGTTCCATCACTGCAGGCGCAGAGCATTGAGGGCTAGAGTCAGAAGGTCCTGGGTGCAGAAGTGGACACTTGCCTGCCTTTGCTCATACATCTCCTTGATGTTTCCCCTGCCGAGCAGTATACTGAGAGACTGCCTTTCGTGGCAGGATTGCTGACTTTTCACTTCTTCCTCTGACTGCTCTAGAGAGCACCAGCTTATTGCTTCTCCTCCTGAAGGGTTTCCTGCTGAAAAGCACACTCTTACCTCTAATTACCCATTTTCTTCATTAGTAAGTTCCACAGACTGCATTACAGGTTATAGCTCATGCCTCTCCAAAGACCTTTTGTGAGATACTTCATCAACAATATACTCTGGTTACTGTTTGAAATACAGACCATACTGTTTCGATTCACAAGAGGGGAGCTGTCACTGAAAATTAATTCAGCTTTAAATAGGTTAGCTAGGGCTCCATCTGTAAGCAAAACTTAAAGGAGCCTATGAAAACCTGCAGGAAAAACATTGTGAACAGTAACCTGGGAAGTCTACAGGTTTCTTAGGTCCCCATTTGCTACCTAAGCAGCTCCCATTTCCCCTTCTCTCACATGGACCTCCTCATTAACATCAAATGTTGAAAATTACAGTGCAAATAAATTACGTGGTCATTGTGTAAGATAACTAGTGGAAAAAAAATCAATTTTCTTTTGGTATTTGATCTTACAAGTGAGCAACAGCAGGAGAACTGCAAGGAAGAAAAATAAATGAGCAGATGGAGAAGCCAAGAAACCAGCAGTCAAGTCAGGAAGGAAAGCATTTTTTTTCCTAGTATCAAGTCATTCCTCTATTAGAAAAAAAAGGTTAACAGCTGAATTACCCATGCAGACCTGGCACAGAGGAGCCACAAACCCTCTGAACTTACCATTAGAGAGATCTGCATATGCGATGCCTCCTTTGGTGCACTTTAGTGACAGGCTGTTAGGCTACCTTCAATGCTCATAATGGTGGGGTGTGAGGCAGGCTGGCTGCTCCATCCCTCTGCCTAATCAGTCAGGCTACCTCCTGAAGGGTAAAAGCTGGGAGGACAAATGACCAAGCATCTAGAACGTAACACAGTTGAACTTACACTAGCTCCTCTGGCATGGCAGAAAAGACAAGACGACAAAAGTACTCTAAACTCAACCCCTTGTTTTGAATCAATCCTGGATATACTCAAAATGCCAAACAAGGTAACAGACTGAGATACAGGGAAACATGACATCAATATGAATTAAAAAAAATAGATTGCCTGTGATTAAGGTGAGGGAATTCACTGTACCACACATTCTAGAGTGATGGCAGCTCATCTTTCATCTGATCTTGTTCAGAACTGCGTTGAAACTGCATTCCTTGCTCAAGAACCAGGAGATGCACACTGACTAGCTCTCCTTGACTTCTTTGAAAGCACATGCAGCACCACCACTACTACATCTCCACTTAGGACAACTCTCCTTAGTAACACCTCCTCTTCTTCTTCTCCTTCTGCACCCCTACAAAGCGTGTACCTCCCTTGAAATGTGTATTTATACATACATGCACCAAATTGCCAAATAACTCTTTTTTCTCCCCCCCTGCTTTGTGAAAATAAAACGAGAGAGAAGAAATCAGCCACTGGATATATGTTTGCAGAGGCAAAATCCTGCGCAATATACTCCAGGCTGGCAGCACCCTAGCACGTGTATAGTCCATCTGCTACTCCATTCTCTGCCACAGGCAACCAGCAGTGCAAAGTGAGGCAGCAACAACCCAGTGATCTGTGGGGAAATGCAAATCTTCCCTCTCCTCACAAACCCAATCGTTATTGGAACGCAGTTGGACTTGCTGAGGCGAAGGTCAGTATCTCATTGTGAAAACTGCATCGTAATTATCTAACCACAAACACCTAAATTGTTTCCTCCCCCTTCAAACTGTCTTAATCTGTAAATTATGTTTTTAACTATCTGGGCCAGAGCCCCAAAGTCAGACTGGCCGAACAAATACAACTGCTGGAGCACACTCTTTTTAACATAGACCAAACCGAGTAATTGCTACCCACAAAAAATAAGGGAACCAGTGATGTGGCAGGGTGCAAGCTGCTCAGGAAACATTGAACCTCAGTGCTTGTTAGTGTATTTATCAGAGATCACCACCATAATGCACTGTGTAAGCACCGAGCATCTTCAAATGGCTTTGTGAACGTTAATCAGTCTCTAGGACATGAACATTAACTCTTCAGATGTCAAACTCAACCTCTTGAAAGGCAAGCAGAAAATCAAGTTAATTAGACCACAGGCTTAACAAGAGAAGCTATTTAAACAACACATTTCCAAGTGGCACATTCAGCTCATAAGCTATTCTAGGGGAGTTTTTCACTTCATAGACTACTGTGAACTGAGCTATCTGATACCACAGCTGCCAGAGTACAGTTTTGGATAGGTAAAACTATTATCAGTAAAAGTAATGTAGAAATGTTTGATTAGGCTGAAATATTGTCCTACTTTATGTTGCTGCTCTTCTTTATACACTGAAACATTAAGGCAGCATTTCAGTCGTACCACTGTAAAAAAAAATACTAAATACTGTATTTTAGACTGGGAAACAAGTCTATTGCTTGAAAGTATTTTAGAGAGTGTAAACATTTTAAAATTAATTCCTGCTCTACATCCTAGGGCATCTGCATTGTACACTTACAAACATAATTTATTATAACCCCAAACCTTTTAGTTCATAAAGAAGCTTAGAGAATCACCTAGTTCAGGGATAAGTGGTGCAGATTCTCTCCTCATGATGCTTGGTGTAAAAAGCCCTTGAGAATAAATAAAGTGAATGTGTGGGAGACTGGGAAAGAGGCAAAGAAAACACATTAAGCCTTCTTGAGGTCACATCTTTGTAAACTATCAGAATCAGGACAATAAGGAGGAAACTTGGTCTAAATTATCATGTCTCTGGGTATTAGTAACTGCACAGTATTCCCTTGTAGCTTGTTCTGTTACTTATCTAGTCTCTAGCTTTGTTGTTGCTATTGTCATTTGATATACATTTTCTCTTTTGTATTGTAAATCTGTTGTTTGTTTCATCCCTGTTGACTGCAAGGACTGAATAAAGTAATTTTTTCATCATGCCTTGAGGTTCCTTAAGACAGTTATATCTTTTCTATCACTTCATTCCACTTTGACCATGAGTAATTGTCTTAATTTTTCCTTGAGGGTCTTATTTTCCGAAGTGTATTATCACTCACTCCAGAAATACGTCTGTACGCACGAGGATCACAGAACAGCAACGTACAAAAATGAAAATAATGATTTCTCAGAACCAATTTGAAAAAAAAAAAGTAGGCAAAAACCTTCAGCTGAGATTTCTCTGTTGGACTATGGCTGTATTTGAAAAAGGAGCTAACGTGCTTAGAAATTCTCTCCTATTATTCCCATTGCAGGCACTTAGCAATTTCAGATGGGAAAAATGAAAGTCCTCGCAGACAAGACCTCTCTTCACTTCTGCATTTCAGTTTAAAATTAGTTTGCAAAATTTAGGTTTATCACTTGGCTTTTTTTTTTTTTTTCACAAAGCATTATCCCAGTCATGTCTCAAGAGACATTGCATAAGAGCCAAGTGTACTAGCCTTGATTTTGTTAAACTGGTTCATAAGACAAGCTAAACAATATAAATTAATTTGAAAAAATACCATCATACCCTCAAAAAGCATTCTTCAATTCTCTCTCAACCGAACCTGATCAGCTGTGACAACTCTATGTCCAGGTTATTTGCATCTAGTTAAAAATCGTAAAGTAATACAACTGGACCAGTGTTTCCCAGTCTACTGCGACAAGTTACAGAAATAACATTTTCAAACAAACCAACAAGAAACTACAGAGATTTCAAATGCTTTTTTTGAGAAATAGTTAGATTTCTCAATCATCAATAGGCCAGATTAGAACATGGTTTCAAGTTGACTAAGGCAAAAGAAGCACCAGATTGGCTTCATGAGAAAAATAAATGTCAGCTCCTTCCAATTTAAACTTGAGAAAAGTAGTAGAAACTTATCTTATGGTAGATTAAAATTCAGCAGCAAGAAATTTTCCCCAGCAAGGAATTAAAGAGAATCTGAATTTAAGCCATTCTAAACCTCTGTGCTTTTGGGGTTGGTTTTTAAAAACCAAACCAAACCAACAAAACAGCAACACCTGGATCCCAACCTGGTTCGTTATTCAGAAGTCTCTGCTGAGCCCAAACTGGCTGTCCTGGTTTGATAGCCTTAGAAGGTGCATTGCTCTTGGCAGCTCTGAGTAATGACTCAACTAGAAATGGAACCCCCCCATTGCCAGTCGGGACCTGTTGAGCAGTGCAGTTCCCCTGTGGTTCTCCCGTCCACTGGGCAGAGCTGGGGGAGCAAGGGAGCTGGCGAGAAGCTGGGGCTCAGTGGGAGGACAGTAAATGGTGCCTCAGTTCCAGCAGAGAAGGTGGCACCAGGGGCAGCACCTCTCCCACCACTGCTGCCACGCAGGGACCTGCCAGCACAACACCCACTGCTCCTGTTTTCCTAACACCCTGTGCTCAAACTGAACCAGAATGACCTCAGTCAGCAGATGAGCTCAAACGGGAACCGATTCAAAATGGACTCAATTGACTTCTCCTTGTGTTACCTATTTATTAATTCATTGCAGAGAAGGCCAGCACCTCCTCACACAACACAATGAGTTTCACTGTTCTGTAGTACACTTAACACAAAGCTAGAGCTTACAGACCTTTTTTTTTTTTTTTACCTTCTCATGCCTGAAAGACATGAGGGAAATTACTTTGAAAGGAAAATCAGCACAGTCAAGGTTTTTAGAGGAGGTTTACATTAGATATTATGAAAAATTTCTTCCCTGAAAGGGTTCCCCAGCACTGGCCCAGGCTGCCCAGGGCAGTGGGGGAGTCCCCATCCCTGGAGGGATTTCAGAGCCGTGCAGATGTGGTGCTGAGGGACATGGGGTAGTGGTGAGTTGGCAGTGCTGGGTTAATGGTTGGACTCTATAATCTTAGAGGCCTTTTCCAATCAAGACTATTCTGTGATTAAGTTCAAACTAGAGGATTTTGATAGCTGAGGCTGTACTCCCTCACCACGCTCCAGCACAGCCCCAAACCTGAGTGGAGGAGGGCTTTCTGTCACCTCCCAGGACATGGGTATCACAGAAATCACCCAGTTTGGGACATAAAGTTACCCAGGTGACAGCACATCTCTGCACTGTACCCCTGGCCGTGGCACCTGGCCTGGCACCTGCTGGGCCCACAGACCGGGTGGCAACAGGTAGTTTGTCCCCAAGTCAATGCTTTTGGTGTTTAAACACGTCAATAGCCACAGTCCCTTTGTGCTTTGATAAAGGCTTTAAGTCATAAAGAAGCTTAAGTTTTCACAGCTGCCCACATGCAGGTACCCCTACTATGTGCCAAACTTACTTCTATAAAATCTGCAAGAGAATCTGCTTTATATTAAATGTCCCCTTTTTGAAATCATGTCCCTTCCTTCATGGTAAAGGGCACTTCATGGAGTCCTCCCCACTCTGTCCTACACATGGCCTTGCAAGTAAGGCACATTTTTGATAAATTTGTCATGTAAAGAGAATACAAAAGCAAATAGAAGGCTTATACTTTAAAAAGGGAAGAGGGAAAGGTGAAATTAGTTATTGCCAGGGCTGTTCCCAATGGCAGGCAAAGCTTCAGAACAAATTTTGAAGGAAAGTAAGTAAAAACATACTGAGGTGAATGGAGACTGGAATAAATAGTGCACAGGCTTACCAAGAGGAGATCAAGTCTGATTCATCTAATCTTTTTTGACAAAATAACTACTTTTTCTCATGAGTGAAATGTGGTGGACTTTATCAGCACAGTTCTCCTGCGTCTGACTTTTTTCAAGAAAAATATTTTGATATAACACTGTGTGCCAGATCGAACATCAGTAATTCATCTGGAGAAAATGGGATTTGAAACTAGAACCGTCGAGGGGGGTGAAATGCTGACCACATATGGGAATGACAAAAAGGAAAAGGGGAGCTACCAAGCTAAGAGTAGTACTACTAGAATTTCTCAAAAGTCAGTCTCAGGCTCTGGATTTTCATTAAAGATGTTGACACAAAATCCAGGAGTACCTCCACAAAATTGGCTGGAGCCCAAAGCCAGTAGCACTGCTGATGGTATCCCAAGGGAAGACCAGAGTGTCATAAAGGATTTTGAGGCCTGGAGAAATCAGAATGGTATGACACAGAATAGTCTGAAAGATTTTGAGTAATAAAAAGGATTTCTGCACTAATTTGAGACACACCAGTTATAAAAAAAAAAAGTAGAGAAAAAAACATTGTATATACAAAGCCATTACTGTGATAGAAGTCCCAAGAAAAGCAACAGTAACCCTAAAACACAATCAGTGAGGAACTTCTAACACAGGTAGTGAAGTATCAACAACACAATACAAGGCGCTGGTAGTACACAAACTGGAGTAACGCCTGCAATTCTGGTCACCCGTACACAAGATATGGGGACTTAAACAAGAACAAAGGGCTCCTAAAATGGTCAGTGGAGAATGTTATTGGAATAGACTGAGACAACTACACTGATTTAACCTATTAGGATGAAGGCTGAAATGAAATAATATTAATACTTGGGAAAGGGGAAAGAAAGAAAGTAGAGAGCTATTAAATAAAGAACTAAGTTGACACAAAGATAAACAGGCTTAAAATAATTCTGAATATATTTATGCTGGAAATTAAAAGGTTTCCAACCCTCACACATCAGAAGAACAGTAATTAGCATAAGGATGTAGTTCAGTAAATGCATGAATGGGAATATATGATGTGGCTACGTGCAATGATCCACTTCTAAACCCTCATTTTTGGTTCTGCAGTAGTGCTGTTTTCTGCATTTACATCATTAAGGCTAGGCCAGCTACCATGGAACTGCTGCACTAATTTTTTCTACCTTAATTTGACTAATGTTGATTTACTGAATGTACAGTAAGACAGTTCACTGGCCATACAGGTATACACACAAAGAATCTGCCTTTCAAGAAACAGAAGTCACTCATTCCCAGAAATCCTTCTAACTTATGACCTCATATTTTTTTACTGGAAACTAAACTGTACTAATGATGGTGTTACATCATCGGTCAGAGCAAGCATTACTCAGGGACAATACAAAATATTTCAACAATCATTATGACATGGCTGTGTAAACAAATGGTGATTTCTTACACTTACAAATGTACAAAATGAGAAAGGAATCTAAGGAATATGCCCTGCACTCTCACACTCTTCACAACAGTTTCATAACTATTACAAATATTGCATTGTTGCTTTTTCTCCTTTCCCGGTTTCAACTGCTTTCCTCACATGCTCATCTTTCCGAAACTGCCCATACGTAAAGATTTTCTATTTTTAGAAATCTTCGTTGTGCTCTCAGCTGAAGTGGCTGGAATTTCAGGTAAACAGTACAATACCCTTTAGCAACAAATCCCACACCTTCTCTGCAATACCACTACTGTTGAGATGGACCAAAACCAGCATCATCTTCAGTAAGTTTTGCTCATCAGCTATGGACCAGGATATATCAACTGGGACTAAACTGACCCAAGCTCTTTTTGCTAGTGCAAGAATCATACCACACAACTCAGTAGGGTTAATATTTCCTTTCTTCCTCTGAGAGTGATTGTTTAGATGCTCTAACACTTATCACTTTTCATGATAAATCTACCAGTATGTTACAAACAACTTCGCCCTGGGCACCCGTAATTCAATTCAGCCTTGACAGGAGGAGGAACACTCAGCTATTCTAACAAACAGGCTCTTCTTCACTCCAGCAAGATGGTGTAAGAGTCAACTCCATCGTGGACTCCCACTGACAGGAAAAGAATAGGCTTCAGAAATAAGGCACAGTGGTTTTTGTTATTAAATAGATTACTCAGTATTACTGAATAGATGACAGATTTTCCTATTAAAGGGATTACCTCTCTGATAAATCACTGCAGAAAATCTTAACAGCAGATTTTGAAAGTCAGTGTTTTATTTTTTAAAGTAAATCTCTAAATTACATAGATGCAGGGAAACACTAACCCCAGCTACACACTGCATAATGATGGATGCTGCCATTTCCAGTGCTGAATCTCTTAGAAAAAAGGTTCTTTAATTGTGCTACGAATATATTGTCCACTGTCCTCCTGCTGAACAATGTTGCTGCTGAGGGTCATTATAGGTCTCCTAAAACTCTTGTCAGCCCAAACTGGGAGTTACCTAAATTTCATCTTACGGAAAGTAACCTTACAAAGCCAGAAACAGGCAACTTGTTTTTTAACAGAGCGTAAAAGAACACCTGCTTAATCTGAACATTTCCAGAAGAGTTACGAGGTGAGCAAACTAACTCTGATCCAAAGGCAGAACTAAGTGGAACCTAATGCACGCCTATGTCATAAATCTCCCTGTTTTATTATACACCCACTTTTCCATGAGAAGTATTTTAGCTATGATAGGTTTATTAGTGAGGAAAAAAACCCTAATAGTAAAAAGACTATTTATAACACAAGAGAAGTTTATTTATTGTTTTGAAATATCCTCTAGGTTGTTTTTGATTATGAATGGTTCTGAACCCCATTCTGCATGAGTCACAGCAGAGATGTTCTATTAGTATGCCTGCAATTTGGTACACTTTGTTGATGATAATGAGCCAGGCATTAATGACTCAAGCTTCACCATTATGACACAAAATAATGAATTGTGTGTACGTGCCTTTCTCTCTCATTATTGACTTCTTAAAGTGGTATTTTCCAACCTGCACTAACAGAGCTGTCAGAGGTCTAATATGCAAATGGGACGAGCTGTGAGACAACTGCATTAGACCAACCAGTGTTTGTCCAAGACTAACAACTGACTTCCAGGCTTAAAGAAGAGCTTATATGCTTGAAAGCATTTCCTTTCTGTTTCTGATAAAATCAGAAAAATATGGCAAGCTTTCTTGCTAAAAGCTTGTCTTATTATTTTGTAAAAACCCTTTCCCTCATTGTATACATTAGCCTAAAAAAATTTACTTCTAACAAATTTTGTCTCTTATTAGAGTAACATCTATAAAGTAGCATCTTACCTGTCAGGAATACTCTGAAACCAAATAGCTGCCAATATCCTGGAATGAGCCCTTCCTGGACTTGACTGAGAAGAGACAGAGTCCTTCAGAGAGAGATGGAGAACTGGCTGTGCTTGACCTTTCTTCATTTTTTTCTATTTTCAAATAGATGCACATGACCAAATATTGTTCAAAAGCTAAATATTTACCAGTGTATTTTACTTAATTATAATGTCCTATCAGGATGCCTAGAAAAGGACAGTCACCTCTCAAAGGACATACAAAATCCAAGGTTGGCAAGTGGTCCTTCCCAGAAAATGACATACAGGTAACAATTTGAAACAAGCTGCAAAGAGCCCCAGAACACAAAATTCCTGCCAGGCCATGACAGCTCCCTTTCAATAAGATTAAATGAAACTGAAGCAGGGATGCAGAATGTACTGGTACTCTCTACTCCCTAGGAATAGCAGTATTAATCTATTCATAATACCAGAAGACATAGGTAAAAGCACAGGAATTTATAGTGACCCTTATTTCCGTGACAAATAAGGCCTCACCATGAGTACCTCTGGAGACACTGGATCTCCATTGTGCCCATTTCCACAGGAGAAACCCACTGGCAGCACTCCTGACACTCTTCCCCAGCCTCCGTGCTTGGGCTGGAATCTCTTCCTCTCCTGAGAGGTTATAGCACATCTGGCTTTAGGTGATGTTCATGCTAAAACACGTGCAGAAGAACCCACTTGCTCTTGAATGACATTAGTACTGGTACCAGTAACCTTGCAAAGTGCTCTGAAGGCACAGAGTGAGTAGCAGGTAACATTCTGTGACAATTGTGGTACCTGTCATAGCCAAAATAGGAAGCCTCTTGGTTATGTGTAGGTAAAAAACCATTAGATCCTACCCATGCAGAGGAGGTAGCTAGCTGGTCTGGCTGAAAAGTGCAGCTCTGGCACAAGTGAGGGGTGCTTTTTATTAAAGTAGCCCAGGTACTTCCCAAGTCACGTGAAAGTGAATTTGGACTTATCCACTGTTAGTAAGCACAAGATTCAGTAGGAGAAGAAAACCCAGACAGCCCAGAGCACTCATTTTGTAGTATGAATTCAGTGGTGGTAAATAGGAGAAGCAGTTAGAGGGAGGCAGGGTGTGTGGGTTTGGTTGTTTTTTCTTTTTAAGCTTTCTTCCTCTACTTCAGAAAACAGTTATTTGTGTATTTACTGGATACAAGCCATTCTTATGACTCAAACCCTCTTGCTTAAGAAATTGAAAAAAACCTAATTACACTGCTCTTCTAGCAGGCACAACAGAGTTATTCACAGAAAAAAAAAAAAAAAAAAAGTAGAGTATTGCTTGACATGGCTAACAGAAAGAAACACCACATGGAATGGGTGGGCATTTATACTGAGGGACTCAAAGCATCAAACCAAACCATTTTAATGATAAAACGATGCGAGGCAAAGGGAAGGTGAGAAATACCTTCTCCAAGTTCTACTAGCATTAATATATCTCAAGATAGAGTATATCTTGCAAATGTTTCCAGACAATATTTCTTCTAATTAATTTTAAGAACTAGTATCTGAAGCCAAAGAGACTATTCACATAAAAACCTTGTTCTTGTACATATAGCCAAACAGACAGGTGTCAAGAAGTTTTTGGCAGCAGTGTTTGAGGTAGAGCAATAATATATTTCTTTTGGGTTCACTTATTCATGACAGAAAATAGTTTCACTGGAACAGTTGCAAAGCAGGTTCCATGATCTGATCTGCTGGGAAAGGATGAAATTATATATAGGCTCAGTAAGTGATATCTTAGTTAACACATCAAAGGAGGTTAAAGAGTAACTTCTCAGAACACCCCAGGTTATGATCTAAGCAGAATTAGCCAGCATGCCATTTTCAGGGGAAAAATTACTTAAATTTAGTTTTTAATTTTCCATTAATTATTTATTATATTATAAAAAAAAAAGAAAAAAAGAATATTGACCTAAATTTTCTTTTTCTTTTTTTTTTTTTTTTTTAGCTTTTCACAGCTTTTTAGATTTTTTTTTTTGGAGGAAAAAACCAAAGCAGATTTCCCTGAGCAAAAATCACCTAACCTTTTTATTGGTCCACATAACCTAGATAATGTGGTAAATTTTTCTTGTGAAATGGTTAAATATAAAAGATACCTTGATACTTCGGTTAAAATATCTGAAAGGGGGGGGGGGGGAGGGAAGAAAGGTTGTTTACACAGAATAAAAGCATGCAAAATGAATATTTTTAATTGCTTGTAATTACCTGATTACCATCTGCTTAAGACTACATGTCAGAGTTGCTGGGTTGGGGTTTTTGTTTGTTGGCTGGTTTTTTGGTTGGATTTTTTTCTGTTTTGTTTTTTTTTTTTTGTTGTGTTGTTTTTTTAAAACAGATAAAGAGCAAATTTTCTTCTGGACATGGAAGGCTGATATGACATGAGGGAGCTTCAGAAAGAGCCCAAGAGAACTCAGTGATGGAAGAAAGGATGCGAGAAGCCTGTGACCACTCTGTGTAACTGATCTAGCCCGTGTCTGAAAGGAAGGTAAGAATACAAAAGCCAGTAAGAGCAATTTGTCTTTAGGTAGCCATAAGCTTGAGCTGTGTGAACCTTATTTACCACAGGTTGACTTGGCCTAGAAGGCTTCCAAAATTATGTCTTCCTTATATATATTTAAAAAAAAACCCCAAACATAACCACCCCAAACTGCATATACTCAGGATCTGCCATAAACATGTAACCAGGAGACCTGCTTTCTAGATCTCATTTCCAGAAGGCATCCTTCTCACAGGAAAAGGCTTGTTGCTCTTCACATCTCCTTAAAGGTTAACCTTAAAGGTTCAACCTTAAAGGCTGAACCACCTCCTACACCTCAGGAGGGGAAGTCTTTGAAGTCTAAATAGGGTTCAACTGGTACCTCACCATCAAAGGAGAGTGTCCAGCAGGTCAGTTCTTCCAGACTTTACTTCACCCAGTGTTGCTCAGGCTTACTGCTGTATTTGCAAGAGTTCTCATCAATCATTTTGGCAGTTCATATTTACAAGTGCTGTGCTCCTGTGACCCTACATTGACAATTTTCTATGGATGCAAATTAGGGTGAACTCTGCTTTTCCCAAGGGAATACACACTTTCCTCTGCACTGCACCAAATGCAAGGGTGAAATCTTGACTTTCATGTTCCACTACATAGAAATAGAAGCAAAAAGGAAGAAGTTCCAGAGGCACAAGTATTTTCTGCTATCAAACATTCACATACATTTTCCTTTCCCCAGAGTTATTACTTGAAACTTCTCACAATAAAATTAGTACATTTTATAGGTGGCACTCCATGGCTGGCTATAAATCAACTGAAGTGATCAATGCTATAGCAAGCAACTCAACAATGTTATAGTAAGCACCTGTCACTCTATTGCACCAACATCAGATAAAATAATTGATAGTGCCTCAATCAATGATATAAGGAAAATAAAGTCATTATATGCTGGTACAGTAACAGGGGATCAATATCTCCTTCAAACACAAACATCTTTGACTGGCTTTGACATTAATTACCCACAAATATCTCCACATTTATATGCCAGTGGGAGACCATTATCTGATGGCAGCAGTTAATAACTCTGGTATTCTACATTAACCCTAACTGTGCTGACCTTACCTTTCTTGACAGCCTCCACATCAGGACATCTCTCGATTCCATTGGTTCCCACACAAAGGACTTGCAGTCATATTTGTGTGTCATTCACTTTCCTACTCATCACCTTTTCTGCTGAAAACTACATCCATTGGACCTGGAGGCTCCTGAAATCGAGCTCATAGATAGGGTGTATGGTAAATGCCAGCAATTCTACTGGGCCATCAAGTTTTCTGCCTTCATGTGCACTTTGTATCTACCACGGAGTCATTCATGTCAGCTACTGTCAATGTTTACATAATAATTGCCCGCAGTACTTTTTGGTCTGTGACAGCAGTGACATTAAGCTTTCACCTGAAGCCCAAAATAAAAAAATCAATAACATAAGAGAAATAAACATTGTGGAAGGCATTATTAAGTTTTCCAGTGAATAGTAGGATCAATGATGATGTCTAAAAATGTGGGATCACTGCAAAGATGCTCCTCTCACTGAAGGAAGAAACCTACTGTATTCAGAAAACTATTTTCTCTAAATTTTTCAGAACTTCATACCTCCCTTTGTTAAATTGGGTTGAAATCAACTCACATGCCCAAATTATTGGGAAGGGCAGACACATAGACAATCTGATTCACAGCACATCAAAAATAACAAAAACCCCTTTTGTCGTTCCAAGTGCAGAATAAAATTGCAAATAGGAACTCAAAAGGCTGAAATAGGAAAAGGCAAAAAGTCTGAAGAAAAAACAAAACCTAATGTCAACATAAAGAATTATATGAAAAATCATGGAGTTAAAGCAATCTCATATCTTAAAGCAAATAAAAC
This sequence comes from Podargus strigoides, assembly GCA_028020825.1. Taxonomy (NCBI): domain Eukaryota; kingdom Metazoa; phylum Chordata; class Aves; order Caprimulgiformes; family Podargidae; genus Podargus; species Podargus strigoides. Next base: position 7,454,607 of record CM051623.1, on the reverse strand, counting down.
AAGTAGCATGAGACACGAGTTTGTGTTGTGTTGAATATCTAAAATATCACCACATGGAGTGAAGTTGATTATGATATGCCAATGACGCAGACTCAGTTGATGAAAATCATCAATCTTGGAGTTGTTTCTATGAGTTGCCAAAGAGAAGCTGGCAAACAACACCACCAACGAATACCTGCAATGAAAAACAGTAGAAGCGTACTTCCACTGCAGAAAACAACTACTCCATATTATGGTTGCTTTCTTAATCGACAAGAATCTTACATTTCCGCATGCTGATACTCTCACAGTTCATGCCACCTCCTATCCTACACCTTTAGTAAGGCAGTGTCTCAACTCTGAAAATAAAAGGTTATTTTTGACTTGGAGATGGCAGAGGAAGCTACTGTTCTGATAAGTAAAACCAGAGATGATTTGATACATATGCTCACTGAGCTATTAAAACACATCCTGCATAGTTGGGAGTCCCCAGTCTGTCCAAATTATTTTTAAAATTTCATAATCTGCTCAAAGTAAAATCAAGGTACTACAACATGATATTAAAACTATTTTAAACCTCACACTGGTTAATTGCAAATAAGATTCTTCAACAGACTAATAGAACAAAGCAACTTGCAATACAAGTTCTCCTCCGGTTCAGTATCAGCAGGCCATTCTTTTAACAGTAAAGAAGAGTATGCCTGGTTTTCCTTCAGACATAATAAGACACATCCAGAAACATAGGAGTTAGCAGATTGCAATCTCCATTGAGACAATGTAAGAACTTTACAATTCAAACAGTGTATTTTTCACCATTAAATAGGGCTGTCTTCTGCATAATTCAGATATCTCAGGCATCTGAGAGAGAAATACTAAATCAAACCCTAAACCAGACAAGCAGTCCTTAAGTTTTCAAGGACTACAACAACCAAAAATCTGTATGGCACCTCTTTTCCCCAGGCTGTAAAATAAACCCCTGCATTTTCTTCAACATTTGTTTTCCTTCTGTAATATATGGGACAACACAAAACACACCTAGGAATATTTCATATACCACTGTTCTAAAAGATAGCTCATATGCAATAATGTTCAGCCAAGTTGCTTTTGAGGCATTCACTGTATTTTTCTAGAATTCCAGTTTGAGCCTTTCCAGAAGCTCAGGATTTTGCCTGAGTCTCATTTTATTTCTGTGTGCTGTAAGATTATTAGATATGCATTTGGTTAGACTCTTACACCAAAAGAGAGAAAGATCAATTCATAAAAATGCATAGAAGTTGTACAGAATCCCAAAGAAATTACTAACAACCTACTCAGGCCTCCCATATTTGTATTCCCACTACCTGCAAATTTAAACAATTCAGTTGCTGGCTTAATTTTCATTTCTCATAAGCAGACAATTAAAACTGCAACATAATTTGAGAGCAGCTCTAAAATGTCTGAGCTGACTCATTCCAAGAAGCTTGAAAAAGACACGAACCACTTCTTTAATAAATATTTAAAATTAGTAATCGTTATTTGGCAAAAGGTTAACACACAAAAACACTTATCAAAAGTAGGCTGCATACATCCACGCTTCCCTGTCAGAAGTATAAGCAATGAACAACAAATTTAATGAAGTCAGAAGTTCAATGAACTAATATGCTTGATTAGTATACTTAGATACAGTATTCGGAGCGAGGCATCCAGGTTCCTGCATTACTCACCCAACATAAATGCCCCAGCATTTATAGGAAACATGGGCTGGGTCTTTACATTCTACACTGTGTCTACATTCTCTCCACTTCTGTTTGTGTGCAAATGGTGATAGTCTCTGACACATGGCTTTATGCATTTTATAGAGCGAACATACTCATTCTGTGGGAGAGATGCCAAATTCTGGTAGCTCCAGGGTATATGGAGGAGTAATGAAGAATTACATTCCAATGTCCATATGCTTAAATAAGTACCTTCCTTTGAGCCCCCACGTTTTTTTCCTAAATCTGCATTTGGAGCACCACAGTGCCATTCTGGCTGTGCTGGAGTCCAAATGAGAGGCACTGACTCCTGGAGTCCATCTGTTGCTTCTCTACAGAGAATTATTTCAGACCAAACATGCGCTTTCCTACAGTGGTGGGAGAGAAGTGCTCCTGCCTTTGTGGTTGGGAAGAGGCTGTACAGGAGAGTTAAGCTCTACATCACCTTTCCTGCATATGATGTATATGCTGAGTTGATTCCTTTGCTGTTAAGTGCAAGGGATGGCCTTGACCATTCTTTTCTGTCCGCATCACTACCCATTGTAGGCCATGATGAAGACAACACCCAATGGGTCTGCTGTGCATCACTCATCAGGCACACTAACAAATGGCAGAACCTGGCCAGTAGTGGTTTATGTTGGCTTTTGGTCTAAGAGAGATTTTATTCTGCTCACTTCTTTTTGTTCCCTTGAAACATAAGTTTTAGCATAGTAAAGTAGAAGAGCATTTGTTGGTGCCTGCAGTGAGCTCTAAAGACCAAAACAAAACACTCAGTTTCTCTTAAGTTATCTTGATCCTTGTACTAAATGTACATTAATAAAACAGGTGATTACATTCTGGGGGTAATATATGAACATAATAGAAGATCGATAGAAGAGTAACAGCCATGCAAAATACTAATAATTATAATTATAATAATGCTCTACCAAGCTCTCCTACGAAACCTAAGATGAAGTTAAACAACTGAAGTCAAATTTAATGATGCAGCCCATGGGACTATCTTACAAGTGTTCTGAATACAGAATACCAATGAGTTCATGGCCCGTTTTTGCAGTGTAGCATTTTCTCAACAATGATAAGCAATTATCACTGCTGTAATGTTGCCTCTTAAAAGCACTCCTAATAAGCTGTGAGAGCAAACTCAAGTGGACTGTGATTTCATTGGAACTGAGGGTTACAATAGTCACCATTTTCCTCTATATTTTATAAACTATCTGGAGAACCACTAGATTTGTAACCATTTTTCTCTTAATTATGGATTCACAGACAATTTAGAACGTCCTGGACTGTCAGCACCGCTCAACTTCACAATAATAAATCAAATTTCCTAGATAAGATTTTGATCATTAGACATTAATGAGAGGTGCAATTTTAAAGGCGTCTCCATCTGAGCTTACTCTGCCTAGTGACTGAGTGGATGGCTCTGGCCTGGCTAAGGCATTTGCCTCTGCTAGAGCAAGTTCAGTTGCAGTTGCACATGTCCACACAGATCGTGTCTTCATGCAAAGCAGAAGGCACACTGCAGTGAAAACAGCTTAAGAGCAGCATTTTCCTGGAATCTTCGTGAAGGCAGAAACCGCCATGCAAAAGAACAGGAAGAAAAGGGAAAAAACAACTTGAAGAATACCAGTGGATTCACATATTTAAGTTCAGTGCCTGATTTGCACCTACCTTTTCAGTGCTTACTGAAGTGGTCCTCCTAAAATAATTGTGTATGGCTTCCCTACGTTTAAATGAAAAGGTGAACTAATGTTTTTATTTCCTGAAGATGCACATGTGTCTGCCTCAGCTTAGAGCCTGAGGTAAAGAGGTAGAAATCCTCTCTGGAGGCCCTTCAAAGAACCTAGGAACCTGCGTGCTCTATTTAGGTTATAATAGTGAATATAGGTTAATGAAGCAATAGGAAGGTGTGTAAGTTTTAAGTGTCAGGCAAGTGCCTAAATTTGGCATACTGTAAGTATCTTTTACAACCCTTACAACTTTCAAAAATGTAAGATAGCACTGAATTAGGAAAATAGACTCCAAACCCGCTTCTGCTTCAGAAACAGTCCTCCTGAACTCAGTTGGACAATGAGGCAAGCTGCCTTTGCTGAATTGGTGCCCTCAAGCTTTTTTCATCAGAGTAGATTAAAAGAGATGCTTTTCACATTCACACCAGAAAGCAAACACATCACCAGATTTTAACTGGGACGTGAATGAAAAACTTGAACTTATTCAACCAATACAGATATTCACCACCAACTGTGAAGAAACATCATTGGGCACTTCAAAGAGCCACTGACATGGCAGCTGAAAGGAAGATGCAAGCTCCAGTTGTTTCAGTTGGTGACTCTGTGCCATCAATCCATATGTAACACGAAATAAAGCCTTCTGCAGCCCAAGAATCAGACAGCACATGCTGACACCATTCTGTAACACATACAACTCCAGCCTCAAACACTTATGATGACAACAATCAATCCTCACCAGGGGCTGCTAAGCTTTATCTAAATGACTCTAGCTGGCTTTGTACCCACATCTGGCCTCATCCCCTTTGGCACTAACAATTCATAGGACACCGGTAGAGTTACTCTGGAGTAACTAGGCTAGATGGAGTTAAGATATTTCTTACTAAAAGCCCTAAGAAAAAAACAAACCTCCATTGATTAATAACCTGAAAAATTTCCTATCAAATGTTACAGGCTTCCAGAAAGGTGGAACTGATAGGACTTATCACATTTAGGCAACTGTAACTTTCATTGCACCTCTCACAAACATGCCTCAATTCAGTGAAAGCTGGACTAGAAGCAGGCCCCCAACCACCAAGATTTAATGTGAAGAATCTTTGCTGACACCTGCCTCAGCAACATCTGGCTCCTGATGCTGAATGCCAATTCCAGGCAGGCTATAAACCTGCCAATTAGAAGTCACGCACCGAAAAATTAAATTTCATTAGTGGAATGGAATTTGTGAGCTCAAGCTGGCAGAACTGCATCATTTAATAAATCAGTGCGAGCCTACAAGCACTCAACATTAGGAAGACTCAACCCGTTTTCACACCAAGTAGCTCTTCCTCTTTGCCATCTTAGCCACATCTGCATTAGTTACAGATCCAGTTGTGCCACTGTCACACCTGCTCGTTTCTGTTGTTCTGAGTGGCACAGGTCAATCTGATTTCTGCTCCTACCATCACAAAATCCATCAGTTCTTTCCATTTCTAGCCACACACATCTATCTACTCAAATCCATTTTCATTTAACACAACAGCTAAACCGGCTTGCCAGAAATCGATTATCTCAACGCCAACTGACCGATCCACACTGTGAAACAGGATGACTTTAAAAGCAGGAGGCAGGCAGGAAGGACTTAATGAAAAATGGAAGGACTTTTAATGGAAAACTGACTTATAGCACAGCGCTCATACAGTTACTTGGGATATTCCTGCCTGTTCCACGGGTCTGTACTCCCTCCTGTTCAAGATGAAATGAGATACCAACGGGCTCACGCATTTTCCTTGGAAGTGATGTTTCAACACAAAAATTTCAGTTTGGTACAACAGTGATATTTCATCTCCAGAAGTAATGACTCCGTTGTATTTAATACTGCCAGTGTTACATTTTTCCTAGATGAAAAAAAAATTGCACCCAAACCTCATGTATTTCAAAGAAACTGTGAATGTCTCAAGAGCACAAAAAACCTCTACTGAGTGCATTGATCTTGGCTTTCAAAGTTTATTTCTGGGGCTTCTAACTGGGTGGTAAGGAGTAGCAAAGGCCTTGTTTTCTGACAAGGTGATTCAGCACTCTGAAAAATGAGCCCCACGGACTTTGGGCTCAAAGTGCTCCAGAACTGAAGCATTCAAAGCTCCTAGGCACTGCTGGACAAAGCCTCAGCCACTGTCTAATTCCTAGCTATTTTTGCTGTGAGGTATCCGTGTCTACCACACTTAAAAGGCATCCCCTTGTGTACGTAACTTTCAAGCTCCCATTTAAAAAAATAAACATAGCTTTCAGCCCATGCAACTACAAATGAAATCTTCTCAAGAAAGCTTTGTGTAACCCACTGCAGAGCTGCTGGAAACACAATACAAACGTATCAGAACAGGACTGACAGCCGCCATTCTCATTTCTGACCCAAACAAGATCTAAAGTTTTTGTAGAAGTAGGTCCCATATATGCCATAATTATTTTTACCTTCAGAACACAGCAATACCAATGAACATTAAACACACCCTTGATCCGACCTTAGAAATTCAAGGTTTAATGTATGACAGATCAAACAAGTTCTAATAATAAGATAGCACATCTGCAAGAAATGCGAGTAGGTTGCTCACTGGCATTAAAAGTTTGCCACTAAATAGGTTCTTCTACATCTTGAAAACACAATCAGCTTCTTATACATGCACCAAAATAATACTGGATATACATTCTTAAGACCACAAGATTCAAAACACCATCAATCTGTTCTGAGTGAATGGCACTCCTGAGATTTGCAATAGGGCTGTAAAAAAAGCCTGTGGCACTTGAGAATCACAGGTGGCAAAGGGGAAAAAGCTGCAGTCTCGCTCCTGGGAATTCTCAAATCATAGCTCACATGAGCCTTGAAATGTCTAAGTAATAAAACAGAAGTCAGAAAACAGAAGTTCTATTGCTGTATGATTCTTTTCATTTCTTAGACAGGAGTGCGAGGAGTGAGAGATGAACACTTCCTCCCTCAGATCTCAGACAGATTTTTCCATCACAATAAAACGGACAGGTCCCGTAATATGGCTTGTCTGGATGGAAATACTGCAAGACTCAAAATATTGAAACAAATAATTCTTTGAAGCACCCCGTATGGAGGGTTTCACTCCATACTAAGCAGGGCACAACTCAAAAAGAGGATGAAAAAGCCTGTGATATATAAGCACATGACAAACAAATCTTGCTTTGCTTCACATCAGGGCCCAGGTACCATCAATAAGATCATCATCACCGTTGGTTAAATGAGCAAATTTCTCATTACTCATACATGGCTATTATTTGAAGGGGAAGAGTTAGACCACACCAGACAACTTTTCAAGTACATGCAACTTTCTCTCCTCTTCCCAAGTCATTAATCTTTCTCCTCCTGCCTGAAGTCTAATGGGAATCAGCACTGACTGGAACCCTCTGTGCATGAACACATACACACAACACACACAAGTTAGACTATCTTGGAAGAAATGTGAGCAGATGGGCTCCCACTAATGAGATGATTTACAGAAGCCTACCCTTCAAAATGAATGTTTGATAAAAAGGAAATAAAACAGGCTTGCTCTACATGCTAATTTTTTCCCCAATACAACTGTGCCAGGAGGAATTTTTATTTTTGTTTTTTAAAGGAATAGCTATACCAGATGCAGTAAGTCATAGGGTTCCCTAAAGCTGTCAGTCAGATGCAGTTCTGGCCTCCTCCTCTGCCTGCTGATGCATTTTGGAGCACCTGATCAGTATATAATCATTAATTGCTACGGAGAGGCAGTATTCTGTGAATCAGATCTGGAGGGTGATACAGGGAAGCTAGACTGTTACAGAAAACTTGGAAAAGAGCTGGGACCATGTCTCAGCTCAGTTAAGCACAAAGACAAATCCTTAAAAAATTATTGGGCACAAAGCAGGTAGAAACAGACTCTCACTCACATCCTCTTGTACCCTGGTATGTATGTATGAACTCCTCATACCAAATGTAAAGGTTTCCTCCACTGGGGCAGCTCAGCCTAGTGAGAATGAGCTGGCATAGTAATTCTTTTCTCCCTTCCCATGAGGAACAAAAAGCACTTTTTCCTCTAGATTTTTCCTTTATTTTGTTCTTAAAAAATAATACATAGGTTTTGCTTAACCGTGTTGGTATCATAAATACTTCAAGATATGTACACTGCAATTCAACTTCTTATGCAAATCATATGACACTGCATCTCTTTTGTGAATGGATAACCATAAGTCTTATAAATCAGGAAAAAAATCTTGGGGAAGTTTACTGCAACTTTGAATTTCATAGGGAAGTGGGAATTAATATTTGAGTAAACTAGCTGTTCTGCAATGGGATGCTTTGCATATATAAGTGTGCTGTGCAGGGTGACACCAGACCCTTTCTCCAGCCTTTACAATTGCCTCTGCCAATGCTCCAAGCAAGGCATTTTGGGAATATTCTCCCCTGCTGTACTAAGTGAAATCTAATCCCGAATAAAACACACACTTGTGGTGTGACTGTTCATGTAAGTGAAGCTCTGCTTTCCATTAATACTTGTACAGTAATATTGGATTCTGCAGAAGTTCATTTAATGGGAAAACAACAGGAACACACACACTGCAGAGGAAGTTTTAAACCGCAGTGAGTAACAGAAGAAAATAACTGTGGCAGCTTTTACCAAAGTATCTACAAAAACATTTTAAAATTCATAATTTAGCAGTGACAAGGAAAAACACTTCCCCCCCCCCCCCCCCCCCCAATTTTCAAAATGAATAGGTATCTGAAAATATATCTAATCACTTCAAGCTGTCACCACCCACCCCTGGAATCTGGGGGTGGAAAAGAGGAGGAAAGGAACTGCTGCTGATGGAAATGCTCGGTTATTTGTTCATTGTCAGTGAGCAGGGACAGAAATAGCTCTTCCAGCGTGCTGAGCTGATGTGTAAATTCTTCCATCTGAGGGTCAGCTCAGCTTTTTCAAAGCTAAGTAACACAAGATGATGCTGTTACTGCAGCTAACTGGGAATCTAAAGGATATAAATTCAATTAGATTTTAAACCCTAGCTCTCATGAAGGACCCTGAAAATTTCAGCCTAACAGATCCATCATTACCTAGTGCTCCTAATCCAGAAGTTCCAACAAACTGAGTTTTTCTCACATCACACCGTATTTGGTGTCATCTTAAAACTCCATCTCCTGAGATCAAAAGGAACTGTATTTTACTGTTTATTTCTAAGCTCACGCTGATTGATACAGAGAAACCCATCTCAAAGAAACAGATGGCAAAAGGGTCAAATAGAGATCTTGTGATTTTTAAGTCAGTCTTGGAATGTCCATTCCCAATTTAAAAATAAAAAAAAGAGATGACCTCTTCCCCTTGCTCTCAATTGTCTGGTAAAGAGAAAACTTTTACATACAAAAAAGTTTTTGAAGTTGCAGATGCAAAGATTGGAACAGCTTTACATTCTCAATTTGAGCAAACAACACAGACCTTTAAGACAAAATATTTTTTAAAAGCCAACTGTGACCTCACAGAAAATAAAGAATTTCCTGGAAAAGCAAACAAACTCAACCAACCAACAAAAAACCCCCAAACAACCAAAACCCAAATTGACAACCAAATCAAACCCCCAAAAATGCCAACAAGGTATGCCTCCTCTCCAGCTTTTTAGTGGCATTTCTGAAGTGCATGTATCAATTCCAAGTGTTTGGTACTTAAGTGTATGGGAAAAGGAAAAAGTTAAATACAGTCAAATTTCATCTCCCTAGTCGATAGTAGATTTCTACAATTACCCTTAAAGGCCATTTGATTTGATAATATATTCACTATGACATAAAATTTACATAATGTTTTTCAATTACTTATTAATTTGCAAATATTAGGAAAAAGATTGAAAATGCAAATCAAATGTTCATAAAACATGATGATGTGCTATTTAAAAGAGGGAGGGGAAAAGTCAAATGGAAGCTCATCATCACACAAACAAAGCACAGCCAGAGAACAGGTTGAGTTCTTGACCAGTTGCACTGCAAATCCTGTAGATGTGCTGGCTATTCACAAAACCCAAAATGTAAAATTTTCAAATGCAAGGAAACAACTATTAGAATCACCCTTCACTCTACAGAAGAGAAAGGAAATGGAAGGGGTGGCTGATGGCCTCACTGTTGAAAGCTGAAGGAAGAGAATTCCAGAACACACTTTCAGACATCTGCCTGTAAAGCTCAAGAATACTTCACCAATAATCCGCAATACTTTAAATGCCTTTAAACATAGCACATCCACAAAATACTATTGTAGACCATTGATCCTCTAGTCATGGAATCATAGAACCGTTTTGGTTGGAACAGACCTCCAAGAACATCAAGTCCAACCATTAACCCAGCATTGTCAATTGACCACTACTACCCCATGTCCCTCAGCACCTCATCTACACAGCTCTGAAATCCCTCCAGGGATGGGGACTCCACCACTGCCCTGGGCAGCCTGGGCCAGTGCTGGGGAACCCTTTCCGTGAAGAAATGTTTCCTAATATCCAATCTAAACCTCCCCTGGCTACTCCCCCTTGTCCTGTCACTGTTACCTGGGAGAAGAAACTGACCCCCCCTCGCTACAACCTCCTTTCAGGGAGTTGTAGAGAGCAATGAGGTCTCCCCTCATCCCCCTCTTCTCCAGACTGAACCCCCCCAGTTCCCTCAGCCACTCCCCATCACACTTGTGCTCCAGACCCTTCCCCAGCTCCGTTGCCCTTCTCTGGACACGCTCCAGCAGCTCAGTGTCCTTCTCGTAGTGAGGGGCCCCAAACTGAACACAGTATTTGAGGTGTAGCCTCACCAGAGCTGAGTACAGGGTACAATCACCTCCCCAGTCCTGCTGGTCACACTGTTGCTGATACAGTCCTTCCAGATGACAGGTAATGGGTTACTGTATAAAAAGGCAGTGATCTTTCCAGATTGGGAGTAGAATAGACTCCAAGATGTTAATTTAGGCAAAGATGACCACCATCTAAGCCCTTAGGCTGGTACCAGGGTCACGAGCTCTAACAGCACCTGCATATGGTCACTGCAGGAATTGCTCCAGCCTGATGACAAACTCCTCACAAAGCATATATGAAAAATAGTGATATGGGAGAAGTAGGCAATAAAACTATAATGCTGATAGCTACACCATCCTTAAAGTTTGAAGTCTTCTTAGAACAAAAGATTCACAATTTTCATGGTAATGGTCCGTTGCACCAAAAACCACTGAGAGGGTGGTGGGGGAGGTTTGTTTTTAATTTTTCCTCTTGTTTTCACTTTTTATAGTCAAGATTCATATGATTTTCTATTGCAAGCATCAAAATAAAAAGCCTAAATTAAAACTAATTGCAGCCTGATTAACTAATAAATTTAGGGTCTAGACAGACATATTCAACCCTTTTTTTTCTGTGGAAAACCATTCACATCCTCACAGCTTCTTTTCATTGTCACTGGTTCTCATATTATTTTCCACTTCCAAATTGGTTTCATCTATTTTGACAGCAGCCTCTAACTGTAGCAAAACAAATTTAGCAGTAACACTCCTGTGTTATGGCTCAATTTTTTACCTATTTAAGACTTAAAGGAACTTTATCTGCTTACATATACACCCTGAAATGTTTGAGGTGAGGTTTGCCATCTACTCTAAAAACCCCAGATGACTGGCAACTGAGATCACTGAGATACTGTGCAGTCTGTTACTTGGAAAATTAGCACCTAATAACTTGTCCTGAGAGCTCTGCTTCACTCTGTGATAAACCTATCCTGAATTCTGTTGTGTTTTGTCCTATTTGGTTTAGCTAAACAATGTCTTCTCACTGATGACAATAAATAAATTGTATTCTATGCCAGACACCAGAAACTATGGACAGCTGAACATGTGAAGGACAAAATATATTCTCCATAAGACTACACAAGTGAAATGTATTAATGGTTGGACTTGATGATCTTAGAGGTCTTTTCCAACCAAGTCTATTCTGTGATACTATATGGTTATAAATCTACTCAAAGAGCAACCAAATGACAACTTGCAAAAAAGCTTAAGTCACCAACAAGCTCTTTCACACTCATATGTATACAAACAACCAATTATTTTCTGTGTCTCCATAACCTACTTCAGATGAACAAAGAGTCCAAGACTTTCCTTAGCTCCTTATCAGTCATTTCATACATGCCTATAGCTACCATCATTATGCTATGTTTTTTTAAGTGTCTGCCATCAAGTGGGTCTTTGATGTGAAGAGGCAACAAATCTGGATAGAGCTGATGGATGATTTAAGTCCTTTCTTAGAGGCTCAATAGAATAATTAAACTGATGCTCTGTAGTGGTAATTAGGGGAGAAAATAGAGCCACTAGCCAGTTGGGGGATTATTAGCAAGTCACTTAGCAAGCTGTGCACATATAAAACACAAAGGCCCAGAAAAACTAAGCAGATAGCTTGATCCTGAAAGAGTGGAACATAGAACTGCTGCAGGCCAGAGGTCTGTTAATATGTAGCATTTAAAAGTGCAAGAAAAAGAATAAAGTCTATGCAAACTTCAGTAATGAACAATACTGAAGGGAAAAAAGAGAGGTATCGCTAACTTGAGCCACGAATTTTTCCTTCAAAAAAACTTGGAAAGATCCAGAAGAGTCACAGCTCTGTGTGCCAAAGGGGCACAGCACCTTAAAAGGTGTTTAGGTGCAGCTAACAACTCTTCTGTGAGAAACCATTTACATATCTAATACTTCTTCATAGAGAGCTCCATTTTAGAATAGGATCATAGAACAGCCTCGATTGGAAAAGACCTCTAAGATCATCAAGTCCAACCATTAATCCAGCACTGCCAAGTCACCACTACACCATGTCCCTCAGCACCACATCTACACAGCTCTGAAATCCCTCCAGGGATGGGGACTCCACCACTGCCCTGGGCAGCCTGGGCCAGTGCTGGGGAACCGTTTCCGTGAAGAAATGTTTCCTAATATCCAATTTGTTCCAATATCCACAATACACACAAAAAAAATTACGGGAGCCTAAATTCACACAAACACCTGGCTTCAAAGACAAAAACCAATGGTCTGTATGGGTGCAGGTATGTGTGTCTCTCTCTCTATTAATAAACTGCCTACTGTGACGGGCTCCTGGAGTAGGCAGCATATAATTATACGCCTCTAATGACTTATCAGCATATACAGGCACACAACCACTGCCTATACAAAGAGTGCAGCTCTAATTTGTCCAAAAACTGGTGAGCAGGAATTACAGGAGACTCTGCTGTTTCTGAGAGGTGTTCTGAGAGCACATATGGACCTCCTGAAACATCGAGCCAAAGATACATGAGAGGAATTGTATTCCTCCATGAATAACTAGGGTCATCTTCTTTCTTTCAAAACTCTCATGAAATAACAGAATGGACATGCCAGGTAGAAAATGGCCCAGGTGTGCCAACACTCACATTCCTGATGCCCTACAGAACAGATGTGAGGTCCTAATGCAAAGTTTTCTGGCTCCACCCCACGACACTGCCTCACATTTACTGTCGTTTTACTGCCATAAGCCAATTCTCCAAGGTACTTGGAATTCCCCTCCCAAAATTAAGATTCTACTTCCCTCTGCCTTACTCACAGGTATTATTAAAGCTTTATATTTAAAAATTATGCTGAATTTATTTTCCAATTCACAAAAGATAGTCATGGCCAAACTTCAGCACAAAGACCAGAAATGTCATGAAACAAGAAATTTAAATTCTTGTAACATATAAAAAGATGTACCATGAAAATGCATTCATGACAATCACAAATTCATGCAAAGTTTCTGCTAATCCAGGAACAGAGAATGCCACATGCAGAGTAAAGAAGTTGAAAGGCCAGTTTCAAGAGTGGCTGTAGTTTTGAATCCTTTTTCATGAAACAGAGCGAAAATATAACCCCGCAGACTCCCGTTTCTATTTTACTCAGCCAGCAAAAGCTCCCACTGAATGTGAACATCTCTAAGGTCTGTAAAAGGCCTGAGGGTCTATAGCTTTCTCCTGTCACAGTTCCAGCTAATCTATACTTCTTCAAGAAGGGCAAGTGAAGTTTAATTGTTAGAAGCTAATTTTCTTAAGCTTTTCATTAGCCAGCATTTCAACAGAAATGAAAGTGACGGATGGTATTTCAACACGTATAGATCATCAGTAACCCAATGTTATAAATCTGTGTCACCTTCACAGCGCAGCTCCAGTCCTTCAGGTCACTCACCATTACTGTTATTTTTACTTGCAAAGGCAAAGCTTGACTGGTAAAGATTTACAACAGAGTACATTAAGGGCAATTTGATCATGTTTTACAAATAAATACTGCTAGTCAATGACAAATATTTTAAAGAAAATATATTAAGATCTCAGGCTCTTATTACTCTGTTTTCATTGTTGTTTGGATCACCTTTTTGAGAAAACACTCTTGCAAAAAAATAAACCAAGGACATGCCCTTTTAAACTGCTCAGGAATGTTCGATGGCCAAGTAGAACTCCTCCATCAAAACAGTTCTTCCACCAGTTTCAACTGGGTGTTTGATCAGGCAGTGTAAAGATTCCACAGAATAAGATGGTGCCAAAAGTTAAGTACAATTATATGACGGAAGTCAATTATTCCCTGCCTTGTTTTTTTTTCCAAGAACACCTGTATTCAACTGTTTGGTCCACCAAGCAACAGAAGGAACTCTCATGGCTTCCTGAATAAACACTAACAGCACGTTTACAATGCACAGTGCATGGCTGGAGAAGCAGCATGAATTAACCAGAGAGAAGCTTCAGATGAACACAACTAAGGTGTACTCGGTGTGTGCCTCACCCCTGGTTAGTACTGCGTCACGGCATTCTGCCTGATCTGCTCTCTCAGAAGCCTGGCAATTTGAATTTTAAACGTTTTTAAAGCTCAGAAGCTCCCTCATAGATTCAAATTCTAAAAAGTTATCTATTTTACCTAGAATAAACAAAAAGTCTAAAAGAGTGAAGCTTTCTGATAGAAGACCTGACTACACAGTCCATGACAATCCAGAAGTGCCTCCAGTGCCCTGCAAGCATCCAAGAAGCTTCATGTGCAGGGACAGCCTGGGACAATTAGTGATAACATTCACTAGCTCAGAGCCAATTCAGTCAGGGGTTGTTACAAGGATATTCAAACACTCAAGGAAACGGGTATTCCTTGCAAGGCCTGGTGTGTTTCCCTGAATACTGCACATTTTCTACCCTTTGCAAGTACAGTCTTGTCTTGGAAAGGAATTAGCAGTTAATTCTCCTGCTAATGCAATTGTCCTCAAACCCCAAAATCATTCTGCCTTTTCCAGATACCAAAACCTCAAGTGCACCTCTTCACCTGTAACATGTCTTACTTCCACCCTGAAAATCCTTTAGCTTTGCCAGTGCTAGGTTAATGGTTGGACTTGATGAAGTTAGAAGCCTTTTCCAACCAAGACTATTCTAGCATTCTCTGACTCTCTTTCTGGAATATACAAAGCAACATTAAAATACACTGAAAGCTGCCATTAAAACAACATTGGGCTTTTATACATTGTTTGATTCCATGTACAATTCATTAAGCAGCTACATGCCTCTTTTCAAAGGAGCAGCTGCAAAATTTCCAGTCTGCTGCACAGCAGTGCTGTGAAACCATGAGGGTTGACTTCAGATTTGAAGCACAGCTTGCTGCAAAATACAAGAGACTTTGGCTACTTTCAATATATCCATATTTATAAAATACTGACACAAAGTGAAATAAGAAGGTCCAGAATGGATGACATGATTTTTCTCTTAATTTCAACCTGCTCAGCATTAAACTGTCCCTGAACAATGACCAACTCTTAAAATGTACTTAAATTGTGCTAGATAAGCAACAAACATTGGGCCACATCTCAGCTCTCTGAAGCTCCTTCTTTCTGCAGGTTTGCAAGTGAGCTTTAAAAGCCTGAATTTTATTATAAGTTTTTGCCTATTATTTCCTTCTTCAAGGCAGATGCCATTAGAATTGTAGAATCATTTAGATTGGAAAGGACCTTTAAGATCATTGAGCTCAATCGTTAATCTACTACTGCCAAGTCCACCACTAAACCATGTCCCTAAGTGCCACGTCTACACATCTCTTAGATGGTGACTCTACCACTTCCCTGGGAAGCCTGTTCTAATGTTTGATAATGCAAGAGGGAAACTTGTTCTTATACTTTTCACAGTGTTCACTTACATCTTCCTGGGAAACCAAGAAGTGCCGTGGAACACACAGAATGAACAGCTAACAAAGTTCACCAAGCTCAGAAGCGATGCAGTTTTCAAAGTGGGAGATATTTTGAATATTATAATTTTTCCATACTTTTTCCTATGGCAGTAATCCAAAATATTTTAATTTACAGCAATTTATTCCTATGGCAATGATCCAAAATATTTTAATATTTCTTGTTTGCTGGCACATCTGCCTAGACTTTTAAGTTACTATATCGTCCATTATAGCCTATTAAAAAAAGAGAAAATCCTAAAATCAGGTTCCAGTAACCTGTTAAAACAAAGTTACAACTGTTAGTCTACCACAGCATCAAGTTTCCCAAATCTTCCCAAATCTTTCCCAAATCTGGAAGTAGCTTCCAGTAATTACAGAACATCAATTTTATTTTTTTTTTCTTCTCCTCTCATCATTCTTCAGCTTTCTGTTCTGCTAGTTCCTTAGTTCAGCATCCTCACAGCTAATGCCTATTATATCTTACTCCCAGTTTGAATTTGTCAGGCTTTAACTTCAAGGCCTTGATTCTTGCTATCCCTTTCATTACCAGATGAAAGAGCTCTTCACGCTTAATCAAGTTACCTCTTTGTTGTCTTTTAGATACATTAATGAATTTCTAAAAAAAATCCCTTGCATTCAAACCTCTTTCTTGCCCTTAAGTGTTTTCTTTAGTTCCTTCCACACACATTGTGTTTATTTTTAATAATATTGAAAACTAAGTGAATGTATTTTAACGAAGCTAAAGAATCCTGCACCTAGGACACAATAAGGTTAAGCACTTCACACACACAAAACAAGTTACAATCCCTGCTCTGAAGAGCAGATATAAGGCTGTAGACAACAGGAAAAAACCCAAGAGGACACTAGACAGACCAGGGTGGCTAACTAACCAACCCAGAAGACAACATTGTACCAACTTTGAAGCCAACAGTACCATGTGTAGAACACAACATTCCAAAATCTGCCTCACTGTCACCCAGAGGTAAAAATGAAAAATCTTGCTCAAAAAGTGTCTACAGCTCTGTTCCTCATATTCTCATAGATTACAGTAGGTATCTTGCAGAGACTTCACAGTTTACCATAAGCATTAAGAGACTGAGACTTTTTAGAACTAGAAGAGGTTAACTGCAAAGAAAATAGTATCTCCCTAGAGAAAAGAAAGTCTCACTCTGTTTCTCCTGCAGGACTGTGACAGCAAACAGGAATAGAGGACTGTGATAAAATAAGATTTTGCTACCATACAATAGAAAAGCACAATCCAGGCTACTCAAAGTTGTTAGTTTAGCATGAAGAAGGACGAGCATATTTAGTGTCACCATAGTCAGGAATTTGCTTTTAATGGTTCCAAAGGTACTCTTAAAACTTAAGATGAAAATGTATTATTTTGGATATTTTTTTCCCCCTTCACTGCTACTGAAATAGTTTTCAAATGTTGTTTATCTTCTAGCCTTCTCTCAAGATCTGCTTAATTTTTGCTGTGACAGGGAGCTATCTGCTGTGGTGACAGCCTGGGCAAGAGCATAAAAAGATGGATATGTAAGAATGAATGCAGCAAAAAACTAAGGTAAAGGAGGTTAGAAATTCTGTTTAATTGTTTTATCATAGTCTAAAGATAAGATAAAAGTTCAAGATGAAACAGAAAATTGTTACCTTTCACTGAACACCTTTTTGGCAAGAAAAATTTTTCAACTTCCTAACAAATATTTCCTGACTCTTAAAATGCTTCAGTCTCCAGAAAATGAAATTGCAAGAAGTGTGAGAACACTAAAAATTCCCTTATCTAATTTTATTTACTATTTCTGGGGCTTTATTCTATTTAAATTTAACAGAAGGAGGAGGAAGAGGAGGAGGGTGAAAAGGCAATTAGCTTTCAAGCAAGGAGAAAAAAATTTAAAAATGACATTCAGTTATAAAAATACTGGATTTGCTGTAGCAAAAGGAAAATCAAACCAGGCGAGCCCTGAGGTCCAGAATGCTGATCCTGCAGTGACCAATACGCTTTCAGGGAAAGATCAACAGAAACAAACTACACTGCACACTACGGATTGTGCAATGCAGAGGAAAAATTGTGCAAAGAGGAAAAATTGTGCAAAGACGAAAAAGTGCTTCCTGACCCTTGCAGCAATCAGCTTACTCCTTGAAGCATGAGATTTGATTACCTTCATCTCAGTGGGTACAACCATGAATATCACTGTATGCCTTCTAACGCCCAGCACGTTCTATTTGATCAAGAGACAATAATGTAAGAATTCCTAGACCACTGCAATCTGGGCAATAATTGCAAGGAGAAATCCATTGAAAGAACACATACAAATAGCAGCAAGGGCATTATAATACGTTAGCATTTAGAGCTTCTCTTTCAAGGAAAAAAAACCTGATAAATTGATCAAATCTAACAATATCCGATGACAATTAAATTCCCCACAATCAAATGGCAAGAAAATCCAGTGAAGAACTTGTTTATGCATCAGAAGTTTTAAGATAATGCGTATATCTCACACATGGCATAAACCCCTGTGTTCTGTCAGAAAGCCTGGATGCAGATTTTTGCAACAGCCCCTAAACACCACCCTTCAAAACAAATGGGAACACTGACAGTTCAACATCAGTGTCCTGCTGAAAAATACTTGAAGTCTGACATGCCTTACCTACAGAATAACTTCAGGCATGCAGGAATATTGCCTGATGAACATCTTTAGGCTGCAGGTCTCATGGCAGCACTGTCTTTCATCAGTGCACATAGCACTAATTTATCGTTCATCTATCAGCTACAAGCCTACTCATCAGCTTCAACGCAAAACAATTTCAGTTGAACATGTATGGAAATAAGGTAACAAGCCTGAGAAGCTGTACCAGTTCTGCATAAATCAGGTAAGACAAACAAGTACAAACTCTCACTCCTGGTGGGAAGTGGAAGGGGTTTTGAGGGTAGGAGCGTGCTGAGCAGAGGTACACTGTAGGCACAGATCAGAGAGGATTAGGGCTACTTATCTGAAGTGCTGAGCTCAAATTCTTTTTTAACAACAAATACTAGGATTTAATGAACTCTGTATTTCCCAATAAATTCACCAATTCCAGTTCTGGAAGGTCTTTTGGATCTTGTTTTTAATTTTTATATTTATCTTCAATGTTACTGCCTCCCAACAAAGCCAGGACTCTGTTACACGGGTATTCCTTCCCCCCTGAGCATATATGTGTTGAAGGAAGAAGAGGGAAGATGAAGGTTACCTTAACTTTCACAGCTACAAAGGAGGAAATATTAATGGCCTGATCTTCTCTGCTCTTTGTAAACTTGTCAGGGTACCAGGGATATGGAGTGTCAAAGTGCCTTAGCCTACAGGAGGACTGATCACTGGGATAAATGCTACTGTCTGATGTCAGCTCCCAGCCCCAGGATGAGAAGCAAATCCTCTTGTTAGCCAAGATATACAATGGAAGCTATTACTAGAGAAATCAGAATTACCATAGCGTTTGCCACCATGAGTGCCTTAGCACTCAGTACTCAGTAAAGCCATTCTCTTTGATGCCTTTTTAACAGCAACAGTAGCACAAGATTTCAAGATTCACAGTCAAATATCCCACTCTTTCCTGATTCAGGGATTTCATTGAAGAGGCTTACGGACATGTTTCAGTCTAACTTCCATGTTACTTAAACACTACACCAACCTTTCTCTTAAGTTTTAGCTCCTCTACTCTGCAAGTCCACCTCTGTAAAGCAGTTACCATATGCTCAACTCACAGCTTGCACTTGAGCTTTCTCTACTTACACGATTTAAACATACGCTTCAATGTTTTGCTGAAAAAGAAATGCATTTCCAAGTCATGAATGTTTTGGAATCAAAGAATAAGAAGTCCAGTACCTAGATTTTGGGAAATACAAAGGCAGAAGAGGTGGCACACCTTTAACCCTTTCTCACAAGTCCCTCTTGGGATGAATGCATGCTTGAAAGGACCAAAAAGAAATGGTAAAATGTCTTGTTCCCTGAAGGTATTTAATACAGTGGAGCAAGGGACATATAATCAGCATTAAAGTGCTCTTCATAAATAATGGACAGTCTAGCAGCTTTTATCTACTCTGCACTTTAAGAAAGTTTCCACTGCTGAATATTTCATAAGCAAAAGGTAATTTATTTTGGCTTTTAAATTATACAATTCAGAAACTGTTAGAAAAAAAAAGTTCTATGTCCCAATACAATAATGACCAGTTCTGAATTTCAAAAGAAGTATTGGCAGTCTAAATACACATTTTGGAACCTAACACACACAAACTACCGGGGACACCTTTGCCCTAAACTGTAACTACTGATTTTTAAGATGCTCAATCCTATTCAGCAATGCAGTATTTATTTTCGAGTGAAGAATAAACCCGAATGTATATTTTCCTAAGATGTCAGTTCTAGCCTACACCTCTCAACAAAATATATGGCTGTTCACAGGTCATTTAAGATGCACATCTGTGAGAGCCATTTTCAAGGAATCTGCTTTCTGTACATTATTTTAAGGGTGCATTTTATTACAGCCTCTTCAAGTGACAATTAAGAGTTCCACATAAACAAAACCATTAAGGAAACATACTGATGAACAGGTGAATTGTCAAGATGAGCTAGAGCTAACCTTAGCTCTGTCCCCTGTGAACACAAGGCTATGACGCAATTTTACTGCCACATCCAGAGACAGATGCTCTGTGAGCATAGATTAGCATGATTTCAGAGAAGTCAGTTGTGCTACATGTCGTTTCTATCAAGAGAAGCACCAGTGCACTTCTCAGCATTAGATCTTCTCTGTACGATGTCACACACCTACAAACACCATGGAGCCTGCTGCAAACCAGCACACCTACTGTCCCAGCGCCTTGCAGTTTTAATAACACCAAAGCAAGTGGCTTGAGAACATTAAAATGTAACATCCCTTAGCCAGAGCTGTCCTTGGGGAATTGTTCAGTTTTCTTTCTAACCAAACACTTCCAAACCATAGAGCTACTCTAACAAAAAGAAAAACCCAACAACACCACCACAAAAAACACAATACCCAAAAAACCAAACAAAAATATGACAATTAATTTTCTTTCTAAAGCTAAGATAGCAAAAATAGCTTTCCTTTCATATTATCTTCATATGATAATTGAGTGCCCACCCTAAATCCTCTTATTTTATTCACAGTCCTCACTTTAGAAGACCAGATAATGAGAAAAATAAAACATGAAAGGAGCTTTCTGCAGAAGTCAGAAGCAATTGGAACAAACAGTACCACGTATGGTAAAGCAACTCCATACTAATAGCCCCCTGCATGTGGACAAAAAACATCTGTGTCAAAAACACGTTTATTTATTGAATGGATTCTTATGACACAGCAAGGAAGAAGTCTGAGGCACCTGCCTGAACTCTAGATCAATCACCTTTCTTAATAGTAAAGTGCAGTGCAAGAGTGGTGGGACATAGACAAAAACACCATGTACAAAGCTGTACTTTAGATTTCAGATATTTTTCCGTGCATTCGTAAAAATAAAACTGATCTTACACAAGACATGACCATACATCTACAATAGCTGTTGAACTGTTTATTTACAGACATAGTGGACATGCTCCTTAATAACTCTGCTTTACTTAGGACAGTATAGGAAAGTAAACTTCATATCATACAAGCATCAATTTGGAAGCTGCAAGCAATGCACAAGTTTTATCCTGGCCCATTGCAAAGAGACAGATTTTTTTCCTTTGGTCAATAAATTCTCTCAAAATACTGGATTTAAAAGCTTTAGACGTATTACCAGCCAACTCATACTTCTAAAGCAGAGCTTCAGAGCTTTTCATGTCTGTTGCAGAGCTGGTAGAAGAACTGTAGGCTCTCTTGCTAGCTTTTGCATAGCTCCTCCCTCATTACATTTCGTGGACTTGGGTGTAAAGGTAAGATAAAAATCTTCATTAGGGAAAAAATACAAAAAAGAAGAAAATGTCTCTGAAGGAAACAAAATCTCAGTTGTGCCCCCTGCTTGTGCAACAAGAAAACGAAGCTCATAGTAGTGCTTGCCAAAAGAGACTGCAGCTGGATCCAAAACATTATTGATGGGTAACTGAAGTTTATATATATTGATAGAGTTAAGCACCAACACTCTACACTAATGAAGACACAGACACACTCTTCTGTCTGATAGTATCTAACAATTTGTCAAGAGACTGTAATCGAAGCCAAAGACATCTTGTTTACCCTGTATTAAAATACAATATTTCGTACCACAGTTAGAGTAAATGATACATATATCATCTGGTATTTAGATAGAACTTCAGATATCTAAGAGAAAACGGGATGTGTCAGTTCAGATGAGTAATCCCATAAAGAATGACTATGGTACTCATATAAAAGCAATCTATGGACAAGTCCAAGGAATGGCAAGACCATGAAGTCTATTACACCAAATCACCTGACGGGAAAACAACTGACCCCTCTGGAAATGATGCAGCTGCCCTGTTTCATATAGGGGAGATTCAAAGACTGGATGTCTCCACCCTCATCCCTCAAATGTCCACAAATTAGCAGGAGACAAACAGGCATAGTCTGTGTATAATATGTAACCACACAGAAATGATGCTCAGAAGAAAATTCTTGCATTGATATAGACTTTAGGTATCATTGAACTCACTCCATAGTTCTTAGAGGTCAAACAAACAGGTCAACTTACGTAGCTCTCCTACTTTCAGTATTTCACACAGCATCTTTGTCAGCTCGATGCTGCTTCGGCCAAATGGGCACTCATGCTTGTCTTCTCGACTGCTGTTCTCCAGGACAATCTGAAGGAGGAATCAAAATGGAAAAAAAAAAACAGTTTGAAGAATCTATGCGCTGATGTACTGTCCTCCACATCCAACACGTAAGATAACAGGCTGAATTTAAGAAACTCTGTGTGGAGGCTCTGTTCTCATAAACCTTAGCCCTAAACTCATCTAAAGGACCTATGTCTGAGGCAGTCAGCAACCCAGAAGCAATCCTGCCCCACGACCAACTGGGAAAAGCTTTGCCATTCCTATGTACTGTTGCTGTTCTGCACCATCCCTGGCTTGGAGAAATTGTAGGAGAAGCCAAAGAGAAACACATCGTTTCATTTCAAATTTGTCAGTTAAAGGACATTAGGTATAACAATTACAGACATGAACATGCCTAGAAGGATTAAAAAAAAAAAAAAAAAAAAAAAAGTGGGACCAAAATTGCATTTTGGATTCAGGCTCCAAAAAAGGCCCAAGTGTCAAAAATCAAACTGAAGTCCACAAAGGAAGAAAATGTGTTTTCTCTACAGTGGAATAAATTGCACTTTGTGCAAAACGTTTCAGGGATCTCTCTTGCATCAAGCCAATGGATGCTACAAAAATGACTTCAGGAGACCCTTTACATTCTCTGTTGAGTGACACTGCAGAATAATTGGGAGCAAAAAATTTCTTGGATGTTTTTATACTCATTAAGCTCTGCCATATCAGACACATTATTCCACTGTAGGTGAAAAAATCAGTTATAAAAATACTATAGATTTCATTGAATCTGTCACCTTAAACGTTTGCTGCATAGCCTGGGGATGGGGGACAGAGGAAGAAAATAAATTTTCAAAGGTATGAGATTTTACCAGCACTGAAGAACCTCAGAGGCTCTCTGAATTTTCTTCTCAAACAGGTGTTTAGACATTGCTCCCTGCCTCCTTAGCTTTCATCTTCTTCATGGTTTTTGTTTGTTTGGCTTTTTTTTCGGTTAGGTTTTTGGTTTAGGTATTTGTTTGTTTGTTTTACATCTTTCAATTTTGGCAGCACACTTCACATAGCACGCCAAAGCCTCTTCACCAAGCATCTGTTTTAGTCCTACTGTATAAAGGGCAGCCTCTAGCTGATACTCTGCTCCGAACTCATCACCTAGGGATTTAAAAGGATGGTTGTTCTCTCTGTTATGAGAATGGATGATTACTTGCTTTTGTTTTCCAGTGGTGGTGTTTGTTAGATCACCTAGGCTTCCCACAGAAGCTTATAAAGTCATTAGGAATATGATAAATATTTGACCCACACAAAATTTTACTGGGCTTTTCCAATAGGACAGTGTCAGAATCATGTTCACCACTCTGCCAAGAGGAGTTACTTTTCCTTCTAAAAGCTTTGGTTTAAGTTACATCTAATAGTTCCACGGCATCTCGGGATAACAGCTGTACTAAACCAAAACACACCCCTGCATTTTTTGCTTTATGTTGCTGTAGCCACCTTTCAAGGAACATGTGAATATGACTTTGCATTCTGGATGCGTCATCCTACTTCAGTCTCTTTTTTCATGGGGGACAGTGCTATGTTTCCATACCCAAATGCAGGAGTGATGATAGAGGAGCACAGGTGCAATGTAAAGCTGTGTCTCAACACTTCCCCAAGATCATTTCTCTTGTTTTATTATTACTGTGTTTTATCTCTCGCATAATAAAACATAAAATCTGCATACTGGGCAGGGGGCTGCTTTGACACAGATTTAGATTCAGCAGAGAAACACTGGTAATAAAATCAATGGAGAGGCAAAATGAAAGGGTAAGGGGGAGGGGAGGGGAAGCACTCAGATCAGCATTCCTGCTCGCTCCTGGCAAATGCATTTTGTTGAGTTTCACATTAACCCGACATATTAACATTTCATGAGCACATAAATATTTAATGGTGACACCATATATGCATATAATGTAAGGCAGAATTACAGCAATCAATAAGAATGCCAGAGAAATAGTTAAGGCACTGTGTATTGCTATACAGCAAATTAAATGGCAATTTGAGTAATCAATATGTAAAGCAGCCTTGAAACGAGACACACTCTCTGCAAGCATCATCTTTTAGCGTTTGCTGTGCAAAATAAGGCAGAGCTGACATGTTACATTTCTGTAAGAAAGAAAGATGGAAGGCCCCTTAGTACATCTAAATATCTGCAGGCAAATTTGACAGATACAGATCTTCAGTAAGAAACAACAATGGTAAAAAGGGAAAGAAAAAAAAAAAGAAGTTCTTATAAATACCCAAAGAGAAATCGTTCCTAATCTTGGCAACAGATTTACAACATTCATTATTATATTTGTAATGCTCTGTTCACGACTTTGCGACTCATATCCTGTTCCAAAGCAAAATGCTATAAATACAGCTGATAAGGTCATGATTTTAATGTTATTTCCTTTATCACTCTGGTTATGGAGGAGAAATAAGCAGGGAATGGACATGTTTACTTCATAAACTGGTGAAAACAATAGCAGGGGAAAAAACACAGCTCTAGACTGAAAATACTTCTGTATGTCTGCAGAGCATACTGCTGGCTCAATTCACGTTTCTATCACAACAGTTATTTCACCAAGGAAAGGAAAGTAGTAAGGAAGTCATGAATCCCACACAACCTTCATTCAAATGGAGGTCTATCATTAATGCTCATGAAGTGGCTGCACCCTATTATCTTCCTCCTCCTCCTCACGAATCCACAGTGAGTTGCACATCCACCAGGCACAGTGGTTAAATTTTGCCTGGGGAAAACAAATATTTAAGGGCAGAAACCATGGGCATTGCAGGAGAACTCTTGGTACTATAGAATCATTTAGGTTGGAAAAGACTCCCAAGACCATCAAGTCTGACCATAAACCTTACACTGCCAAGTCACCACTACACCACGTCTCTCGGCACCACATCTACACGTCTCTGAAATCCCTCCAGGGATGGGGACTCCACCACTACCCTGGGCAGCCTGGGCCAGTGCTTAATAACCCTTTCCCAATATCCAATCTAAACCTCCCCTGGCACAACTTGAGGCCATCACCCTTCGTCCTGTCACTCTTACCTGGGAGAAGAGACCGACCCCTGCCTCACTACCCCCTCCTTTCAGGGAGTTGTAGAGAGCAATGAGGTCTCCCCTCAGACTCCTCCAGACTGAACACCCCCATTCCCTCAGCTGCTCCCCATCACACTTGTGCTCCAGACCCTTTCGCAGCTCCACTGCCCTTCTCTGGACACACTCCAGCACCTCAGTGTCCTTCTGGTAGTGAGGGGCCCAAAACTGAACACAGTATTTGAGGTGCAGCCTCACCAGAGCTGAGTACAGGGGGACAATCACCTCCCTACTCCAGCTGGCCACACTATTTCTGACACAGGCCAGGATGCTGTTGGCCACCTTGGCCCACTGCTGGCTCATATTCCATCTTCCTTTAGTCCTACCTTGACTCTGTTCTGCATGGCTGCTCTTAACTTTGATGTTAGGAATCTACTACTGCTCCTTGCAGAGCGACACAGTTGGGTAGGTCCAACATGGAAACGTGGCTTCTAATACACTAGATGTTGTACAGACAAAAACCAAACCCAGCTCACAGTATGGGAGTACTAAATGCTGCAGGTCATCTTCTCTTCCTGTGTTGCCTTGATCAATACTGCCCATTATCACAAGGCAAAGCAAAAAACCACCATAATGTGTAACACTCAATAAGAACAACAGCTTTTTTTTTTTTTTTTTTCTTTAGGGAAAAACAAAAAAATCCATACAAAAATCTCAAGAAAAAAGAAAACAAATGGGGAAGAAAATTACCAAGAGAGGGCAGATAGGAAAAGTTCGAGCAATAAAAAGACCTTAACAAGCAAGACAAGAGGTGTTGATTTTTTAAAAAAGTAGATTGTTCTTAAGAGCACTCCAACCAACAAAACTGCAGCTCAGATAAAGGGAGGGAAAAAAAGAAAGCAAGTGAGAGAAGCATAAATTGAGAACAAAATAATATCACAAGAAGAATGATATGAATTGACTAGCAGAAGAGGAAAAAGTAAGAGGTTTAAAAATGTTTTTAAAAATGCAAGAAGGTGAAATTTTTAGGAAAGCAGCGTTATCCATTTTCTTGACATTTCTACAGATGAAACCCTGTAGCCTATTAAGGCATGGGAATTTGACAGTGTTTGTAGCAGAATACAGATCTGTACAGTTTTTACTATTTTTCAGTTACCTGCTATATATATTTCTGTTCTCTTATTTACAAATTCCAGCTGTAAATGGAAGAGAAACATTTCCCAAATACCAAACAAAACCAATGAGCGATCAGAAAGAGAAATGAAGGCTTGATCGTGTTTCCCAAGGCAGACATTTCAGGCAGCGTTGGTCAGCAGCTGGTGACAGCTGAATTTCTTCTGGGATTTAACCATATGAATTGCCTGAAGTACCCTATTTCCTCTGAAATCAGAAGTCTTTTCAAGAAGTGGAAGACAGCCCTCCAACCTCCAATTGTCCATTTAGAGAGACATGGGAAATAATATGCCTCCTCAGAGAATATGTTAGGTTGTTGTTTTTAACTGCAAGATCTCTTGTACTTCCCCTTGTGTTATAATCAGTGGTGCCCAGCATCACCCAAAGAAGGCTCACCTGCCTTTACAAGGTATCTATCAATGGCATGGAGAACAACATAAAATAAATTCAAGTGCCATGCCAAGATCACACAAGAATAATGCAAAATCTCCAGCAGCCAAAAAAAATCCAACAACAAAAACCAAACCCCACACAACCAAACCAAAAACCAACCCAAAAAATCAAAATACTTTATAACTTTCTGGCAGTGTTCCTTTATGATCCTCAATCAAATAATTCAAGACCATCACTACACCTCAGGAGCACAGGAGTATAAAACAGAACCACTTAATCTTCCACATTTGACTACCATGGTCTTAAAAATCTGCATCAGCTTCAATAACAAAGCTTATACCTGCAGCTAAGAATTAATGACTGACAAGTTTTGAAGACAGGTATATTCAAACGCTCCCTCATCAAAATCCAGGAGGATGAAACCACCAGACAGAAATACTCCACGTTCACTGGGAAGGAATACCAATTTAGACAATCCCTTAATCCTTCACATTCAAGATTAAATTGGCTCAAAGTATATTGCCCACAGCAATTGCAGATGTAATTCTCAGTCTCCCGAACCAACCTCAGAGCACGGCAATGGAATAGAGATTCATTATGATTAGGAAGTAAATATAGAAGTGAAAGGCAAGACTTACTACAGCTGCATCAATAGTTGTAATAAATCCCACAGCAGACAGCTCAACAAGCATTGCTGCACTATTAAAAAGGAGTATTTCCCCAGACCTATTTTGTAAGTACTATCTAAAACAATCCTGTTAATAGATAAAAATTTTTCTAGCAGTCTGCTATAGGTTAGTATCAAGAGGTTCAGAGAGCTGGTTAGTAAAATTGGTAAAAACCTCCTTAGACCCAAAATGAAAAGTCAGGCAGCATTTTAATATCCAAAAATTGCAGGGATGCTCTTCCTTTTCTTGACACTGCTTCTCCTTTTCCTAAGCTTCCTTATCACATACAGTAGGCTTCACCATGCACTTTTCATTTACATGTTTTAAGTAACTCTAGGGAACAAGTCCTAAGGATATGCCTGCTGGGAAGGATAAGGGATTCTACTGCAGACACTCAGTTTCCATTCATCCTCTTCACTAATTTTGGTTTTTTCCTAAGGCAGCTTGTGATGTGCCTCAACTTCAGCATCAGTGTTCTTTCAAGATCCTTCACTCAGCACTGTCCCCTCTAACGTGCCTTATCATCTTCATTTTTTAAATTTTTAATTTCCCATGTTTTCTCTCTTCCCTCAGCCTTCCTTCACATTCATGAGGCATTACAGAGATTCCTCATGGCAAAACTAAAACAAAGCAACAGATACGTCTGCCTTCCTCAGGAAGGCACTAGAACTGCAATTTTAGCTGAGATTTGAAAGAACTTAGACCTACTACAGATACTGAAAAAGAAAGGAGTTGCTGACACGAGAAAGACTCAAAGTCACAGAGTCACAGAACAGCCTTGGTTGGAAAAGACCTCTAAGATCATCAAGTCCAACCATTAACCCAGCACTGCCAAGTCACCACTATACCATGTCCCTCAGCACCACATCTACATGTCTTTTAAATCCCTCCAGGGATGGGGACTCCCCCACTGCCCTGGGCAGCCTGGGCCAGTGCCTGACAACCCTTTCAGTGAAGAAATTCTTCCTAATATCCAATCTAAACGTCATGCCTTATTTGAGGGACATCTAGTTATAGGACCATGTTAAAGCTCAGACATGAAGAGTCTGAGATGTGCTTTGTTGTGCACAACTATGAATAACCACCTGAGGGATAACCAGCGCATCGCGTGAGGAGGGCACTGTAACCTGCTGCTCCTTGGGAGAGCTAACATAGGGCAAAGCAGCCGTGAGACAGTGACACGGTCATAGAGGGCAGGAAGAAAAAGAAAAGTGTCTGATTATGTCATTATCTAACAGCATATATGTAACAGAGTGAATTCAAACTGTCATGGTAGTATTACAGCCAGTGTTTCACTCTGCAGCCATAAAACACTTCTAACAAAAATGGCTTACAATTGACAATAATTGGTTTTCTTCTGGAAAATTACTGTGGTTCCTCCCCCGCCCCCCGTTTAAAACAAATCTAGTGCGTAACTATCAAGCTAAATTTGGATGGTTTTACAGTTGCTCACCTAGCAATAAATTTAGTTTCTCACACAAACATCTTAGCATGAAGCATGACTGTACTATCTTTATTACCCATCAAAAGCTACATACACAGTGGTTTGTCTTGAAATATCACATATGTTTCTCCATTCTTTGCCACTCCATGCAAATCGCTGTCAAGTGTGGTGCTAAGATCCAAGATGAGAAGGCCCAGCTGTCATCTCATCTTCTGAAGCAGCACCAGGATGTACAGGCAGGGGGATTTGCTGTTGACCTGGTCAAGTTTTTGGTCAGTTCAGCCAGATATTCCTTCTCCCTCCATGTACCACACAAATGTAAGAAGGCAATGCTTTCCCTGCAATCCTCTCCTTGCCCACCTGTGGCAGAGGAGGAGGGCAGGAACTGCAGTACCTGCAGAATATAGCAAGTTTTGGAATTTTCTTTCATAATGTGAAACAGGCCCTATGAGTGCCCTAACATTATTGTGCTATGGATATATTAAAAAAGCATCAACCTTTATTGTACTTTAATGAGACTGGCAGCTAGAGTAGCATCATAAAAGCTCCCAGCACAAAGTAAATGGGGAGACTCCATAGCTAGTCTTCTTCTCTCTCCATGTATACACACCTCAGCTTTGCAGGTGGAGGGGTCATGACTCCACGAAAAACAACCAAATCTTTCTGTGCTGCAACTCATGGTATGATTCAAAACCTTCTGAAGACAACATCTAGACTTGTAATAACTTCTAGGCCCTGTGGATCAGGACCTTGTTTAGCCAACAGCTTTACTGCAGAGGACTCACCTCAATTTTACCATCAGGGGCAGAGGCCCTCAAGCCAAAACCACATAGCTTCCAGGTGTGTTGGGATAGCAAGCAGGGATACTGAGGGATGTTTGGGAGAAAAACCAAAAGGCAGGCAGAAGAAGAGTTACATATCTAAGCGGAAGGTAAGAACAAAGAATGGATGGACTGGCAGAGAAAAGAGAAGGTAAGAACACATTATCAGGCTGGGAACTACTGGGCTTTAGCAATTAGGTCTTGCATGGAAAACTGCATTCCTTCAGAGACACACCAGGACGACGCATCTAACAAAGCTTGCTTTTCTCTCTACCTTTAGCTGAACAGAAATAAATTAGATCCCTTTTCATATCATTTCAGGGAAAAAAAAAAAAAAAATAGCATGGCAGAAATCAGACAGTTTTATTTCAGAAAAAGCTGAAATTATATGTTGGACTACTCATATCTGATCAGGCTAGAATGAGTAGGCATGAGGAGACTTTGTGAATTGACGGCAGGATGTGTAGGCAGCCTCCTATACAACAACTGCATGGGTTAGAAAGTGTACGGCAGACAGTCTGACTGTGACTCAACCCATTAAAGTTCTGAAAGGTCTCTGCAGGATATCAGCAATCTTCCTGCCTGCATCACTGGCACTCGCAAACAGAACCTGCTCCTCCACCGTGATTTCTAAAGGCTTCAAAAAGGATAAGAACTTCCTTCTCAACCTCTCCAAAAGCAGCAGCTCAAGTAGATGCTGGGGAAGAAGTGCCTGCATCGCAGCTGTGTGAATAAGCAATTTTCCAGCTTAGCAGATGCATAGGAAAGGGGATTTTCTACTACTGACCCTAAACAGCTTAATTTCTAATTTTCAGGCAACCAAAATAACTCTTGGCTCAACCAAAGTCCAAAAATTGTTTTGATTTGGAGCATCCTAATAACTTTTAAAATTAATTTTAAACACAAGAACACAAAATTTAGGAGCGTACCACTACATATCTTGCACATCACTCACAGAAATGTAGTAGCAATGAATCCATTACAGAACATACCAAGGGATTAATAAGCCAAACTTTCCAGCATGAATTTAACACTGGTTTCTCCCTCCCTCCCTCGCTTCCCCCACCAACCCCCTCCCTGGCAGTGCTCCAGGCCAGGCTGGATGGGGCTTTGAGCAACCTGGTCTGGTGGGAGGTGTCCCTGCTTATGGCAGGGAGGCTGGAACAAGATGAGCTTTAAGGTCCCTTTCAACCCAAACCATTCTGTGATTCTCACACTGGTGACAATATTTTATACTGGAAATTTTACATTCAATATCTGAAAAATATTTGCATGAATTAGATAAAATCAGTGGGAAAAGGGGTAAACATCTTCTACAGGTGGGGGACTTGAATTTTAGGCTACAATAAAATGATCTCTTTCCAAGGAAGTTATTTTCCCCCTACACATATGAAGAACCTACTAATCTAATAAATGGGAAAGAAATGAGCATGAACTCTGGTAGCCAGCTGAGCAGAATCCAAATAGGTGGATACCCAACACTTAGACCTAGAGCTGCTAAGTTTATTTGCAGCTCCTGCCCAAAGCACCAAGCTCTTGTGCTTAAAAAAAATGAGGAGAGACAGTATGTGTCTTCTCAAAGCAGAATCACCCCAAAGCAGCAGTGAGATCTGCTAGAATATGGCTGGTCATAAGTGCAGAAGAAAAATAGACAAGTCACCAACTTGTCAGTCATCAAAAGTAAATTCATTAGAATGAGAAATGTGGACCCCACCAGAGACAATATCATATATGCGACTCAGCTGACTTACTGTGAAATACAATAACCTGTAAGTAAAATCCCACGCTCCCTCCCAGATGAAGGTTATCACTATAGTTAGATGACTGTGAAGAAAACCACGGAATCACAGCATCGCCTAAGTTGGAAAAGACCTTGAAGATCATCGAGTCCAACCATCAACGCAACACTGACAGTCCTCAACTACACCAGATCCCTGAGCACTATGTCAACACGACCCTTAAATCCCTCCAGGGATGGGGACTCCACCTCTGCCCTGGGCAGCCCATTCCAATATCTGACAACCCGTTCAGTGAAAAAAAAATCTTCCTAATATCCAGTCTAAATGTAAATTAATGGAATATTTCAATGGGAGTGCATTAGAAGCTAAGGTGTAGTTGCTGCAAATTCGGTTTACCCAATGGTATCCGCTCTTTCTGCTGGAAACACTTAAATTAGTCAAGACCCAAGACGAGTGGCTGTCCACTCACAACTGGAGCAGTAGCTTTGGCTTTGCGGTCTGCTATCAAGAACACATGAATGAACAAGGACTGCACACACAGGGACCAACTTATCAAAAATGCAAAGCTAGCATTTCTCTAGCAGCATCCCAAGCACAAATATGGCACATTTAAACACATGAGAACAACTATCTAATTTCTCTTTTTGGGCTGCAAATCAAAGGAGTGATCCATTTTGGATCTTCTTCTTTGGATCATCTTGCACTTCACACCAGATTAAGTATCATTATTTTACATCAATATTAGCAATCACTGAAGTGCATGCATTCAAAAAATAAAATCAGGCAAATGAATACACACCTACCAAAACATATGCATACAGAATATTTCAGTCTCATGTATTTATACCTCTCTCCTCATTGTATCTTGACAACAAAATGGATCTGAATAGTCTTGCATTGCATATTCCCAAACAAATCAATGACAAAGCACTATGAAATGGAGATACTAATAGCAGTGGTGGCATAATAGTATTTTCATGGGAAGGTTTTTCCTCAGACCCTTTCTTACAGTCAGTAAAGTTTCAAAGACAGACTGCTACAAGTTACCAGTAAGAAAAATCTCAAGATGTCTGCACTGAATAAAGTCTGGTTTGAATGGTAACTTATAATTTTATTTTTAAAATTAGTAGAACATGAAGCTGAAGTAGTAACTTGGAATTAGAAGAAGACTTGTCTGCTCCAAAAGAACAAAAAAAAAAAATTATCTGTCACATAGCTTTATTCCAATCATTTTCTTCACTGTTAACTTCAATTATACGCTCTGACTGTCCTATAATTATGTAGCTTGGGAAGCTGCCAATAATTTCTTGTGGAAACTTTTAAAATTTCTTGGAGATATTCAACATTAATTCCATCAATGCATTCCATAGACTGTGTCACCACCTTTTAAAAGCAAAGCCTCTAATTATTTAAGCGGAACATGAAAAAAATAATGCAATGTATATCATTCTCACTGAAAGCACCAGACAATTAATAAAAAAGAAAGAAGAGCTAACTCAACAGGAAACTAATTCAACAGGAAACTTTTTATGAAAATCCAAATGATAGTTAAGGACACCACACAATCAAAGAAAACATGTGGGGTTTTTTTCCCCTCCACTAAATAACTTTTCTTCTGGAGTCTCCAGTCATATTGTACAGTAAACAAAACCTGAGATTCAAAACCAATTAACTCCAAGTCTAAATAAAGACAAACTACATTGTGTTCATCTGGAGGAAGACAGCAATTAAAGAAAACATATTACTGTAATTTTGGGAATAAGTATCCAACAGGAAAAAGGCAAATGAAAGAAATGGATTTTGGGGAAGCAGGCAAGAAAGAATCAAAAAGGGGAAAAAAGTTTGCTTACTTTTGTTTCCTCTTTCCCCATGTGACACTCATGATTTCACCCTGAAATGCTTTCTGCTTTCGAGGTACATAGTTCCCTGCTTCACTATCTTCATACCCATGTTCTTCAACACAACTGCAATTGTATGAACTCTTCCACGAGCACTTTTGTTTGCTACTAGTCTTTGAAGCCTCACTGCCACCACCCTGAAGGACACTTCAGCTTCAGACATCCTTCCCACCATCCATTTAATCCATTTACTATGCAAATTATTTCTAAGCAGAATGACTTATGAGAGGCAGAACAAGCAACGAAAAGGGAAGAGATTAATTATTGCCTGTCTTTCCCCCATATCCAGGTTTTTCAGTAACACAAGAAGATACCTTACTGAGGGCCATGCAGCTGGAGCATCCTAAGAAAGTGGCAGGTCAGTCTGCAGTAATTCATACTGCCCATTGAAATGCAGCACTGCCGATAGGCTCGGTGTAGCCATCATGATTTCCTAAGAATGTCTTTGCATTCTGTCAAGATGAACTTCCTATTTTCCAAGTTCATTTCAGACCAGCTCTGATTTCCAGTCTCAGCTTTTAATTACTCCATGGTACAGTAATCAACTGTATCGCAAGGGGTCGGGTTGAAGATAACAACAATGAAAAAAGTGAAGAGGTCGTGCCAAACAAGTTGTTCAGTATGCAAATATTTGTAGAGCTAACAATTTCTTGTGGAAACTTAACCTTGACCACAGAGAGAATACCTGTTAGGGTATAGGAAGAGAAATATATCTGAAAAAATAGGCAAGGTCAAACAAGCAGAGCAACTGGTGTTGTGGGAGCTTTGGGAGCCAAAGGCCATGAAGAACAAGTAATGTTACGTGTGAAATAAGGAACTGAAAATAAGAAGGAAATAGGGCCCACAGGAAACTACTGTACAGCAGCTTGTAAGTCAAGGAGATGAAAACAGAGAAAGTAAGTGTCTTTTGTGATCAAGGACTAGCAACGCTGTAGGAGTTGCACAACACCGTTCATCTCAGAGCATGCTGTTAACACAAGGTGGACCACCATGGATGAGTGAGCCATCACGCCAGCAATGCTGGTATGAGCACCAAGTGGAACTACTCAGGAAAGATGGGTAGGCTAGCGTATTCCCAAAGGTGTGTGAACAGTTCCCAGAGCAACTCTCGGCAAGCAACTTAATCTGAACATGCCTCAGTATGGTACTTCTAGTGTACACATGCTCTTCCACAGGTGGCAAATGAGACATCCAGAAACTCCTAACAGGAACCATGCAAGAATAAACAGAGGCATCTCAAAATAACAGCAAAAATTCTCAGTAATGCAGCAGCAAAAACACTGCATTATAGAAAAGAAGCTGAGCCAACACCAAAGTCCTTTCTAAAGAGTGAGTAATTACACGCTACACTGAACCCAATTTTTAAGACAGCATTTACAACATTAAAATTAAAAATAAGAAAAAAATTGAGAGATGTCAATAAAAGCTCTGTTTCAATAGAATTCCTATCCTCTTTAAATTCTTTTAAACTTCTTTAAAACACAACTCTCATTTGGGAGCACTGGCTACCCCTACTAAGCATATTCTCTGAATTTAGTCTATGAAGTAGAACAACCTAGATCTCACCAAATTTTAGTGAGAAAAAGTAACCCATTCCCTTTTTATAAACAAAACCACAACTCAGTGTAGTTTATCCAGAAAACATACTCATTGCCCAGTATGTGAAATAACTCTTAATTCCAGGGGTTTATAGGGTTTGATAAATATTGCTGTGTTGTGTGCTACCACAGTTCCTTTTAACAACTATTGCTGGTTTCAGACTGAGGAAGAAAGACATATTTGAAGAGCAGATCTGACATTCTTGGTCTCCTATTATGTGCATGGATCATCCTGGCCTGGATATGAGCACATCCTTTACAAAAGTATCAGAGCTTTGACACTACTCTACTTTGAGCAAAAAATGAGACAATAATGCATATTTAAAGTTCACTCTTCACTTTTTAGTAGGGATAATTGGTGTGTTTACTGTCCCCTTGCTACACACAACCTTCTTTAAGCAATTCTGCGTGTGCACACTTCCTTGGGGAGTTAAACCATCCCTACTATTTCAAGACACTGACTTTCTAGACTATACTTCCATCTGCACTTGTGTTTTGCCAA
The DNA here is from genome assembly GCA_028020825.1 of Podargus strigoides. Classification (NCBI taxonomy): domain Eukaryota; kingdom Metazoa; phylum Chordata; class Aves; order Caprimulgiformes; family Podargidae; genus Podargus; species Podargus strigoides. The sequence continues at coordinate 7,418,922 of CM051623.1, read as the reverse complement.
TTACTAGACCTAGCACAAAGGACACAGCCAGCAGTAGAACGAACCAATAACCAGATTCTATTGTATACAAAAAGGTCAGTACATGGTTGATCACTGGGGATACAAACAAGTCAAACACATTACACATAATAGACATCAACCCCAGTGACCCCAACATCGCCAACAACTGGTAAAACAAACAAAGCAACGAAGTCTCCCATGGCAGAGATGGGAGACAGCCAAGCCAAGAGGCTGATAACATAGGACAGAGGCAAACTCATGCTGTCCCCATAAAGCCCCCATTCACAAGCACCAAACCTGACCTGGGCCCAGTTGCAGGGAGAGTCAGAAGGTCCTTCCTCAACAGGGAAACTCTGCACAGTGCATCCACCTCACAGACAGACACTCTACCCTTCCTGCAAGTGGTCCCAGCTTTTATCCCCACAGCAGGACACCTGGCACTCATTTACCCAATGCAGGGCACCTGGGCCTTGTTTACCCAAGGGCTTTCCCTACAAGGCCAGCCACATCTTGGAGGAAAGCCAAAAGGCAAACTCATCCCCTCCTTTTAAAGGGCCATGGGGTCCACCCATATGTCAACCTTAATTCAGGGCTTGAGGTTCAGACCCCAGCACTTCAACTTGCCAGGTTTACACTTGGCAAATATTCAACTTCAGTAAAGGTCAGAGAAAGCTATTCTATTCAGAGGCAGGTACTATTCAGCTGTATCCCTCTTCTTGTAAGGATGCAACACAACTTGCTTTAACTACCCTTGAAATAACAAATGTAGGAAGTAGAGTGGGCAGGGGGCAGGAACGAGTTGTACAAGTGAATCATGATGCTTTTTACCTATTTTTCTCCAAGCATTACCTCACCTACAGCAGTAGTTCTAGTGGGAGCATCTTAACTCTCAGGACATCGCCAACTCAGTCACTTACCAAGGCATTTGCTCATCAAAGCCTTATTTCCACAGAAAACCCTGACAATTTTTGGTAGACCTAGATGAGGGCACAGAATTCTGCACAATTACTCATTTCTGAGTTTATGGACATTCATCATGCACCAGAAGAGGCACAAGCTCATCTCCCTTCTCTTTGCAGGCCTAAGCAAAAAGTAATATTTGACTCAGCAATGACAGACCAGACAGCTGTACAGCTTACTCCCAAAGCTTTTACAGACTTATGTCATGTTTTAGTGTTACGTGGTTTGCCTTCCTAGAGTTTGTTGTTAATGATATCAAGATTCTGAACGTCCTCTTCAAAGCCATCTGTAAAGAGGACACAATCAGTGTGAACAGGCAATCGAGCAGATCTCAAAGACGAGGAGAAGCCTTACCCGTATGTAAGCATCCTGGTGATGTTTAGCAAAGTACAGCATGTTGTCAAGGGCCAGCATTCCTGGAGGGGTCTGTGTAAAATCCATTGCTGGGTTTACGTGATTCTGTAAAGAAAAGCAGCAAGATCACTCAGTTAGCATCTTTTCAAAAGCTATCAGCTCCCCAGTGATGTGCATCGTGTTAGCATGCTGAGCCAAAAAGTCCAGCAACAGAGCTCTTTTTGCTGAGCTGAAAACTCCTAACATGAAAATGGTCTGTGCCTCAAACAACTTTAAAGCCAAATGCAAACACTGTGAAGTTGGCATGTCAGTCGTTCACTGTAGCTATGGAATGGAGTTGCCCAAAGGTCGAGTGCTTTAGAAACACAGATATTAGACTCCTCAGTGATACTAGAGATGAGAAGTGCTATTCACATGAAAATGCAGAAATATATATACATACAAACAGCCACCAAAACACCTATTTTTAAAACTGCTATGGAAAAATTTCAAATAAATCACCCAAAGCAGAAAAAAAATACTATATTCAAAAGGTTAAACCTACTAGATTGAAAAGCTATATGTATTAGACCTTGTGGACCCCTGAATACAAAAGGCCTCAGAGAAAAGTATACGAAATTAAACAGATTCACCTTGTGGAACTTTGGTATAATTTTTTGTTACATTCTGAATCTATGAATTTCAACTACGGAATCAATGAACGAACATATCAAATATAACCAGAACTTGCTAGCTTCCACACACTCCTAAAAATATCAAAAGTACAGTTTAAAAAAAAACTACAAAAACTACATGAAAAACTACATTTGCTTAAAATATTCATTAGTCCACCTTTTGATTGGATGGAGTTAAATGTACATTTGAATAAGTTTTACGTAGTTCATGGGTTCATAGAATGGTTTGGTTTGGAAGGGACCTCAAAGCTCATCTTGTTCCAACCCCCCTGCCATGGCAGGGACACCTCCCACTAGATCAGGTTGCTCAAGGCTCCATCCAACCTGGCTTTGAACACTGCCAGCGATGGAGCACTCACAACCTCCTTGAGCAACCTGTTCCAGTGCCTCACCACCCTCAGGGTAAAGATATGAATAGATTAGATATAAATATTTGCCTGGCTACAGACAGGCTCAAAAACACCAAAGAAGCTGCTCAGAAAAACAAAGACCCAAGAGTACGTATGTCTCCATCAAAAAATGCCTATTGTCTGCTATGCTTTTTTATCAGTATCACCTTTGCAGTGTCTCCAGCTCCACTCATCATTCTGACACAGAAAGATTTCCCCAGTCGCTTTGTGATGGCATTTCTATTCTGCAAGCCCCAGCTGACAGAGACTTTAAAAGTGCATTTACTAACAGAAAACTGACTGGCAAAGATCAGCACAGATTTTATCTTCCATCAGCCTGCTTCTGCTGCATGCTTAGGGTCTGATCCACCCACCTCACTGACAAAATCATGGGCTTCACTACTTTTCCTCCTGTTGAGTCTGTGAGGCCAGAAAGTTGTAGAAATACGAGATTCCACCTTTTATCCATCTTGTCTTTAGATGTAAGATAGGTTGGTTTTAGTCAGTCAATAATTCATAGAATCACAGATGGTTTGGGTCAGAAGGGACCTCAAAGCTCATCTCATTCCAACCCCCTGCCATGGCAGGGACACCTCCCACCAGACCAGGTTGCTCAAAGCCCCATCCAACCTGGCCTGGAACACTGCCAGGGAGGGGGCAGCCACAGCTTCTCTGGGCAACCTGTGCCAGTGTCTCACCACCCTCACAGTAAAGAATTTCTTCCTAATATCTAGTCTAAATCTCCCCTCTTCCAGTTTAAGGCCATTACCCGTCGTCCTATCACTACAAGCCCTTGTAAAAAGTCCCTCTCCAGCTTTCTTGTAGCCCCTTCAGGTACTGAAAGGCCACTATAAGGTCTCCCCAGATCCTTCTCCAGGTTGAACAACCCCAAATCCCTCAGTCATAGTCATGTGAAGGATTAGAAATACTAGAAAATGAAAATTATACATTAAGGTGGCTGCTGCCACTTCAAAAGCAGATAAAGATTTGGTGCTGAAAATGGCATGCAAAATTTGTTAATTTTACATCTTGAGCTTAGGAGAGCTGGTATATAAGCAACGCTATCATAGGCTCATCATTTTGCAATATTGAATCAAGAGGACACCTCAAATTCTAGATGTTATATGCAGTAGCTATTTCAGAAGACCATTAGTCTAGAGCTGGAAAACAAAGGCTTACCGAGTTGTGTTTTCCAAAAACTCATTTTTTTTAAACATTTTTTTTTTAGAAAATACAAAACAAAACACTTTCAGCTGTTCATCTGAACAATGAACAGAAGAGTCCTTCATGTCTATTTCCCCAACTCAAGCTTCTATCTTCCACATGTGATACATTTATCAGTCAGAACATTTAAAATCAGTACAAGATGGTTTTACATAGAACCTAAGCCCAACAGATTTCAGCTTCTGGAAGGAGAAACCTCTCCTCTCTACCATTTTCAAGCTTTCCAGAAAGTGCATTTTTTGAGAGGCTGGGTCTGGCAGACACTCAAATGCGCCCCCTCCCCTCAAATACAGCACGAACATCCTAGCAAGATCTTCTATGCATTTGAAATCACCTTCATTTTGGGCTTAAAGCGCAACTCCTGGGGAATACCACTTGATACTTAGCCTCACCATGAGCACATTTCCTTGGGAAAACTGTTGGGAGGCCGTCAACAGAACCACCCAGCACCAGTGTTACATCACCTTCTGCAAACACAACTTCAGCATAGGACTGCACATATTCTCCCTACGCCCAAGCTATAGCAGAAACAGAGTATACTTGGATAAACACCTGGCAAGCAGAGAGTACCAAGTCTCAGCTGCCTTTCTCCAGCTATTAAAATATTACCACTCATTCCATTGGTATTTACAATGGTAAAGTAAAAGCAGGACACTGAAATAAAAAGGCTGACCTACTGTTGCTTGAACTGTTCTTTCCTTCATGACATTCTATATCCGCAATTATATAGAAACGTTGACAAAAACCAGCAAGGGCATGAGAAATCTCAGCACATTTAGTAAGGATGACTCATTTTGTCATTTATCATCACTGCTATGTTCAATCAGGAAAGCCATCTCTCCATCACTTAATACTTCTTCTCCAAGTCAAGCCCATCAACCCAGCTATTTTCAGTTGTTTGTTTCAAAAGTTTCTGTCACTTTGGATCTCAGGATAACTAGGGCTTGATCTTCAGCTCTGTTAAGTCAAATAACTGGAGATGTGCCAGCTGATAATAGTTCAGGATCCACAAGATGTGTGAGACAATGCATTATCTTCAATTACTCTTCAAATTCAAAAGGAATGCCAGCTGCTTTGTTCCCTTCCTTCTTCCTCCCTCCCCCTAAAATCATGCTTTTCTTTACATGTTGAATGTTTGTGGTTGAAATACTAACTTATTGAGAGTGGGTTTAGAAATGAGATACAAAGCTAAATTATCTAAAATGCTGCAGTGAATAATTCAGAAGTATGCAAACACCCCCACCTACAACATAATTTATTAAATATATGGAGCACAATGCTTCAGGCATATTAGTTGCACCTGTTCAGCATAAAGTCTATTGCATTTTTCTCTTTATAAAAAGCCAAGAATCAGAAATACAAATGGAACAGATTTGTTACCTCTAATTTTTCAGATGGTTTTTGATTTTTACCACTAGACTAAGTAATATCTATGCATCTTTCAGCTTCAGATCTGAGCAGTATTTAACAGCTTACACTCTCATACCATATATGTTAACATACCAAAAGCATAAAGAATTTATTAGCCAGCTTAGCAGGGTACTGTGGAAATGAAAATTCATTCTTTTTGATGAGATGTAAACTCAAAATATTTTTTAAAAAATGAAATAAATAAAATCATGTGGCACGTTTCACAGGATTACAGCTATTCTGGATAAATTCCAGTGCAGTAACTGTATTCAAAAACCCTAATGTTCTCATGCAGTCCTACCTGTCTAAAGCTTTCTTCTCTGTCCTAAATAGCTCCACTGTCTTACTTTTGGCTTCTAGGGCAATCTTGGAGGGACATATAGATTTCAGTCGCAAGAATGTGTCCTCGCACTGAGATACTTAATCACAGTAATGGTGTACTGTCTGTAGATAACTGCTCATGGAATAAGCACCACTCGTTCCTTGTGTTATTCCTAACAACAGTATCTGCCTTGTGAATATGCTGAAGCACAGGAACCATTTATTTCCCTGCATTCCTAGCCTATTTTACACACTTATTTCTGTATTGACAGATATTGACAGCTTATGACAGATTTTATATCAGTGCTATGTTCAGCTATGCAAATCAGTTGCCAAGTCATGCTAGTTTGTCCTGAAAGCTGCTCACAGTAGGTGCTAGACCTGGTAAATAGAAGAGCAAAATTCTGTTTTCACAATCCCAAAGCAGCTCAGGTGAAACGCTATTCTGTACTCCTCACTTCTGTAGGTTTGTATGACAAAAACACTACAGAAGTTCCCAGGGTGGAATTAGGACTGTAAAAGAATGGATGACAGCAGAACTTCAAATCATCTAAAAAGGAAGAGTCCAATTCAAATGGTGTCAATCTAAAATGAATCCTCTCAAAATTGGTCATCTCTTTTTCTACAGAAAAAGGAACAATCTGTCTAAGAAGATAGTGTCAAGGACAGTAATCACTTTCTCCCATCTTCAATTACTTGCACTTACTCATTTCTTCTTTCTTTGAAATCTAAACCACGGCTCCGTGGGCTAGGAAGGAAAGCAATCACCTGGTTCTGCAGCACCTATGCAAAAACCTTCCCTAGGTCAAATATGGAAATCACAGTAGTATGTACAGGGATGTTTGTTCCTAAGAACTCAGGACCAGGAGGATGGGAGCTTTTAAAGTGATATTCACAATGAATTAATGAATTGATAAACTTACATTGGAAGTATCAACGAGCACATAACCTCACCATTTACTCCTCCCCTAAATAATCCTGAAGTTTTACACGCAAAATGTTCCCATCTGTTCATTTACACAAGAATTACAAATATGAAAAAATGCTACATTAAAAGAAAACATTTGTGAAGAGGTAGTCAGCTAAAATTCTTAATGAGGAAGTAATCTTGTCTATTTAATAGCACTATATTCAAAGAGATGATGATGCACACAACTTCCACCATCCAATTTAATGAGATATAACAGTGACTGGGGAATTTTCAACCTCTATGTATTCAATGAAAGCAAGAACTTACAGATTTGATTTTCCCTTGATAACTCTTTAAATATGCAAATGTGATTATTTGTTTTTCCTCCCAAAGCCTTTTTTTTCCAACAAAACTCTATGACAGACTGAAAATGTATCTGGAGATTCACTGAATTTAAGAAAATAATAATAATAAAAAAACCTATCTACCTCAAGTCAGACATATCCAAGCTCAGCAACTGTTACATCTTCGAAAGAATATGTAGAAAATCTTTTAAGACACTTTAAGTGCAATTTATTTAACTTGCATCACCACTACCCCACCACATATAAGGAACTTCAGTATATTTCTACTGTATATAGTTTTCATAAAGACTTACAAACTATGTTTGCATACAATGATGATAGTTTTTTCTTTAACTTATATATTTCTGGCTTTTTCCAGGCTTGTTTCAGCAAATATTTCACCATTTCTACTTGCTCAACTTTTTTTTTTTTTCTTTAATGACAGCTTTACAATACCTATTAGTAGACTGTAAATGCTGTCCTCCAATAATAAAACTCACTCCAATCTACATAACATATTAAGCAACAGCCTTTCTGGATCAAGTTTGAACTCACCAATATAAAACTGACATTTTCAAGAGCAAAGAATTCACAATCTGCACATAATGACACACAATTTGCCCGATAAAAAATAATTAAAAAAAAAAAATCTTAAGCCCTATAAACTACCAATAGTTTGAAAGCCTAAAAGAATCTAAAATGAGTGCTATAACTTGGAGTGATCACATCTTGTACAATGCATGACAACTATGAACCACCTTTCAGGTTTTATTTTAGTTAACAAGGACAAACTTTAAAGTTGGATACACGTTTAGCATTGCACAGATTGTTGACTTCTTATTATTGAAGTAATGTTTTATGGGCAAATGAAGTTATCAAGCAGTAACAGGTCATGTACTCTCTCAGGGATATTAAAAATGAATCAATGGGACACGATCATTTCAATTACACTTTTTCAGTGTGGGAAACTACTACAAGATATCTCCCAGTATTTGCTATTTACAGAATAACTGAATAAGTAATCAAACATCCACTCACAAATCTAGTTAGACTGGGTCAAGAAATTAAAAGCCGTACTAGTTTCTTACTACTCCACACTTGAGATTACCAGTTCATTTAACATCTATGTCAGCAGACTCTGCCATGTTTCCTGTCCCACATTTCTGGGCAGAGTCACAGAATCACAGAATATTCAGAGTTGGAAGGGACCTCCAGAGATCATCCAGTCCAACTCCCCTGCTGTAAAGCAGGATCCCCTAGAGCACATCACTCAGGACTGCATCCAGATGAGTCTTGAAAATCTCCAGATGAGGAGACTCCACACCCTCTCTGGGCAGCCTGTGCCAGTGCTCTGGCACCCTCACTGAAAAAAAGTTCTTCCTCATATTTAAATGGAACCTCCTATGTTCCAGCTTGTGCCCGTTACCCCTCGTCCTGTCACTGGGAACCACTGAAAAGTGTCTGGCTCCATCCTCCCTCAGCCCACCCTGTAGGTATTTATAAACATTAATTAAATCACCCCTCAGCCTTCTCTTCTCCAGGCTGAAGAGTCCCAGCTCTCTCAGCCTTTCCTCATGGGGAGATGCTCCAATCCCCCAGCCATCCTTGTTGCCCTCCTCTGGACTCTCTCCAGTTGGTCCCTGTCTCTCTTTCAACTGGGGAGCCCAGAACTGGACACAGTATTCCAGTTGCGGCCTCACCAGGGCAGAGTAAAGGGGGAGAATGACCTCCCTCACCCTACTGGCCACACACTGCCCTGTGCAGCCCAGGGTGGCATCTGCTTTAGATGAAAGTACTGTTGGACAAGGCATGAGCTAATCAATCCAATTGGTTTTCACTGCTGGAGATTAGGGATCATTCTCAGACAACTTTCTGGGGGCTCAACTGAAAGAGTGCAAGGCAGGCATCCCTCCAGCCAGGGCAAATGGAAAGCTACCAAGGACTATGGCTTTTCAGACAGCTTCAGCTCTTCCAAAATCACAATGGAAGTATAATACCCACATCCTGGCCAGCGCGCAATTTTTGTGTTGTTTGAAGTATAGTGGTGAAGAAGTACACCAGGATAAACTGGCATGGATATCTCCAACCTAAAAAGAAACAGTGTTATAAATAAAGGTCTTTTTATGACCTTGGAATATGTCAGGAGATGAACTGGCTTAATTTTACCAGTGTCATTAAAGCAGTTTGCCTTTTTTACACAGGTAGGATCTAACGCACGAATTTTCATCCTACCCAGCAGGACAATTATCAAACTAGCAAGACGACAGTCAAGTGAGAAAACAGTGTGAACAGTGCTAACAGGAACAGCAAGCAAAAAAAATAAATCCATCCTAACTTGAATATTGTAAATAAACACTGAATAAATGTTTTCAACTAGATGTAAGTCAGATGCAGCAGAACCAACATCTATCAGAGTAGTTTAATTTGTTTTCAAACCCTACCAGATGTGTAATCAGTTAGACTTAGTCTTCTCAAGCTCAATTTCAACATGAAAAGCCTTTTTTTTTTTTTATTCTTTTTCAGATAAGCTTAATGTCTGCTGAGTACTGCAACTTCCACTCATTATTTGCAGTGGTGCAGTCCCCATCCCTGCAGGGATTTCAGAGCTGTGTAGATGAGGTGCTGAGGGACATGGGGTAGTGGGGACTTGGCAGTGCTGGGTTAATGGTTGGACTTGGTGATCTTAGAGGTCTGTTCCAACCAAAACTATTCTGTGATTCTATTTAAGCATAATGGTCAGCACTGTTTGAATACTGGTGCACAAGCATTTAACAGACCTGACCAATGCTTCAAAGACCACTCATGAAGGAGAAATTTTGTGCAGAAGTTAAGGAAATAATATAAATAGATAACAAGTGTACCTAAATATTTATCTTAGCATATGGCCAAAACACAAGTTGCATAGCCTATCAACAAGAAAAGAAAAACCCCAAAACTCTATCTTTTTACTAAGTAAAATGAAAGGTTTAAAACCAAGTTCCGTCAAATCTTGGGCTGTTTGAATCAGAGTCTTCTAAGCATAAGAGAGCATCTTTTTAATTGTTATAGTTACACTTCAGGCAGTTTCATCTAAACTTAACCTTTCTGACATAATATTTGCCCCTGTAATTAAGGTGCATTACTTAAAACACCTTTCAGTTATGGTTTCTTTTAAAGAAAAAATTCCTTTAATTGTAAGCAATTGAGTAAAATCAGGGTAAAATTAATCATTAGAATCTTCCCGAGGATCTGCAGGGAACCTACATGCAAAGCATCCCCCTTAATTACTGCAGTTGCCTCTCCCATACAACATCACTCAGAAGACTTGGGTGAAACTCCATGTGAGATCTCACCTGCTGTAACAGCTCTGATAAAGGATACGATGCTTACATACTATGGTAGGCACAGCACAACTGCAGAACAAGAAGGCTGGCACTCCATTTGTACAGCGAATTACACTTCCCTTGGAACTTCATTAATAACAATGACTGTGGTGGCTGGGGGCAATCCCTGCCTCCTTACAAGCCGGGTTGCTTTGAGAAGGGTGGAGGAAGGTTTGCAAGGAACCTAAATCTAGTGCCAAGTATCACAAAGGTAAGTTGGGACAGACCTTGCTCTCCTTTTAGATATTTCTGTGGAAAGGTTTCACATATTTCTTTTTCAAGCAAGCCAGCCAAAATGGCTGTTTGTGCAAAAGGACCAGGTTGTGTTTAGTTCAAATGAAGAGTAGAGAGAAGTCAGCCCAGTGTCTGAGAAAACTCCACTTCAAAATGAATCAGTCATGTGAATCCACTGGCTGCCTGGCAGCCACGTACAACAGCTGTCAAAATTTAAAACCATGGAACTGAGCTGGAATATCATCTGTGGTTAAGCATACAGACACAGTCCTGGGTAAAACAAGGTAAAAAAAGCCTGCTGTCACCACAGAGCTATGTGGTTCGCACACTGCCATTTCTTTTATTACCTGTGACCAGGGCAAGCTTCCAGCAACCGCAGAGGACAAGCTGAAAACTAATCTACAGTAAAGGAACTGTCAACATCTATAATATTTGAGCTACCTTTGGACGTAAGTCTCCACATACAGAACAACTAGCTCAAATCTTCCCCCTGCTTGAGTACAGCCATCTAAGCTTTGTAGATATCAGAGATGGGTTTGGAAAGAAGGACCAATCCCTCCTAAAACCTTTGAGTCTGTACTTCTGTTTTAAGTCAGCAATAGCCTATGCCCATCCTATAGCATACCCTCATCTTCCCTCAGGAGTGAGGTAATAATAATTAAAAAACCCCGAAAACAAACAAACAGAAAAACCACTGGAACCATTTATCAGGGAATTTCAGTTCATTTGACTTCCATTTTTCTTTTCCTCCCTCTACAGGAACCTGAAGCTCTCGTGACTAGAGCTGTGCTCTGCAAAATGCAGAGATGCTTTGTATGTCCAGGCATTGTCCTGCTCTGCCTCCAGTTTCCTCCAGACATCAGTAAGAAGCTGGAGCTGCTCTAAAACATACGAAGATTTTTTTAAAAAATAAAGAAATTTTCAATGAACACATACCATTGCCACTGATGGAGGGGCTGTATAGCAAGCCAACTACATCAAACAACCAAAATATTCAGTATTCAGATACAAAGGTGGTTTTAATTTGGGGAAATAATTCAGTTATTCACAAAGGAGTCACTTTTCTCCTCCTTGTCTTTTAATTCATTCATAAGCCCAAATAAATGAAATCATGTATTCAAGGAGAATGTCTGTAATTCTGTATTACTGAAGAAAAGCTAGATACTTTGTGCATTATGCTATTTACTGTCCTTGAAATCTTACAACAGGCAATAGGAATGAGAGGAGGGGAAATAGAACGACATGTACATATAAGTAACACACATCTCTTTGCATGCATGCATACACTGGAAAATTGCATAGGCTTAAAAAAAACTGTTTGCAATAATAATTAATCATTAATCAATTAATAATTAAATTGAAGTTACACCATTTCAGAAAACTACCATCACTTCAATATCAAGCAAGGGTTTGTGTGGAATCAGCTATTCAAGTCAAGCCTTGTGAAACAGATGAAGCCCACACTACAAAAGGAAAAAGGTGTTATTATGACTGACTGTTTTTGGGAAGCCTACTTCTTCACCTTAGTGTTTTTGTACACAAATTTGGAGACAAAAGCAGCACATACTGTCCAGAGGAGGATGTCCAAGATCCACCTCTAAGAGAACGGGTCACAACTCTGCTGTTAGGATACATTCGAAACAAACTCCTCAGCCCTACTACATCCAAATCCATGAAGCTGGCCTGCCCCCACGAGTTTGTAACTGGGATGCACACAGTAAATAAGCAGGAAACAAGAAATCAATACAGTGAAATCATAGATAACATATAAAAAAATATGCCAGAAATGCAATGTTCCATTGCCCCTAATTTTACATTAGCACATTTCTATTTGCTAGTGGATTTTCTTCAGAAGAGGCATGCTTATTTAAATCACATGGAATTTAAGATTTTTATTTTACAATTTCACAATTAAAAATATTGGAAAGGTATAAAAATATTTTTAAAACTTTTTTACCCTCTGCAAAATAACAGAACTTACCCTGCCATTAAGACACTGATTTAAAGAACGATTCCTCCAACTAATATTTATAAGGATGAAATGATTAAACGACATATTAAAAAAAAATAAATCAAAATACGAGAAGATTGAGATTCTACAGAGTCAGTTCATTCCCATAGACACACAACTACAGATATTTCATTTTGATTAGTTTTAATTTCATTCTTAAAATGATACTAGAAGGTCAAAGAAGGTTGGCAGCTCATTGAGAAGTGATTTAAATTTGTTCTCCTCTGGAAGGTCTAAAGCTAAGAGGAATTCAGCAGTATATGGTAAATAGGTGGTTTATTCATTTTAACAACGTGCAAATCGTTACACACCCATAGTTCCTGACAAACAATCCTGGGCTGCGTGGTAAATAAGCACATCAGCTTTAATGCATGGATTTTCTGGCCCCAAATGCTGGTTGGTCTAACAATGCATCTGATCCAGGTGCCTCCAAGTGCAATTACTGGCTCAGACCAACAGTACCAACGTTAAACTTAGTAGCTTCTCTAATACATAGATACCATCCATTGTACATGTCATGAGATCAGGCTTTCCTGGTTACAAACTAATCAGTTTTTGGTAATAAAGCTTCTCAGGTTTCCTCCCAGCCATTTAAAACATCATGCCTCCAAACAGCAGTAATCCTCTCACATCCCTCTGTTAGCACTCACGGTCAGCAGATCACAGCCTGATTATGAACAAACATGCATTGTCTTTTACTGATCAATTCACTCGGGGTTTTTTTCACCCATCTCATTTTTATTTGCCACTCTCCAGTATTTATTCCACACTGCAATCGCACTTGGCTGAAAAGCTATGGAGTCACCTAACAGCATCTGCCCCTGCAGGCAGAGGAGATCACCTCCTTCCTTCAGCAGGGGTCGCACCCCAGGCCAGCCAAACCAGCTCTGTCCTACTCACATACATGAAGGACAGCCAAGCTACCCCCTGCTTGTGCTCAGCAGGCACCTACCCACGCTTCCCTGCACTGCTCAAAGTGGTTCAGGGGCTCATCAGAAGAGGTCTGCAGATCAAACACTAACCCTGGAGGCTATCCTCCTCTAAGTTATATCAAAGGAGACCTCCCTCACTATTATTTCAGAGGGAAAAAATACCCACCAGTAAGCACCAGGCAGAAAAGAAACTCTCCTTACAGTGTACTGTATAACAATCTGTAACATGTAAGCCAAATTGAGCTACGTTTTATTGCTGCTGGAGGTCTCATTTAGCCTAAGCATCAAACATCTGCTGGCATTCAACTGAGACATGGGAATTTACAGCCCAGAACAGTTATTTCTACTATTTCTAAGGCTGAAATGATTCTGTACCCGTGCAACCAAGCTGTTGAACAACTTTAGTGAACAACCCACATCTGGCATAATGCTAGTGCCCTCTGCTGTGCAATATTACAAATTACTCAGCACCTTTTAAAAAAAGATCAAGCCATTAAATCAAGGATTTCTATCTTCAGGTGAATATTGAAGAAATACTGGATATCTGTCAGATTGTTTTACTTTAAAGAGAAGATTCAAGTACTTACTTAGAAAACATTCTGTGAGACTGCCATGTGGAGCTGCATACTGTAATATAATCTAAAATATTAAGCTAATAAAATTAAAACACCCCTTTGCTTTTCAACAAGTGAAATCAAGACTTCTTTCCCTTTTATTTTTAAATAGGAAATAAAATTTAAAAATCCCTTTTCAGATTGAATTATCTCCACACAGATTCAGGAAATTTAACTGTAAAATTAGCAACCAAGTGTACTGATTGAGGCTCCTGCAAATGCCAGTACAGACTAGTAAAACTCGTAGTTACACCTTCAGTATCACCATCAGTACATTTACATTTCCTTCCTCTTTCATTCTGTTTCTCTTTTCTTGTACTTCACATATTTTGTTCACTTTTCTACTACAGGTTTCAGTACCTCTACTTGTGGTTGCTCTGCTAGAGAGATCAATCAAGTAGCAATGTTCAGGGAAACATTAGGGAAGCAAGATGTCAAAAGCAAGTAGAAACCTGAGAAAGATGTTTAAATTATAAGTAAAACTAGTTGTGATTGTATGACACTTTCATTTCTAGACTTTCTTTTGCTTCTGATACTTTACATGAAGTGTCAGGACAGAGTGCCTAGCATCTCCTTTAGGTTCAAATGCCTTAGCAAATTATTTGATAATTTAGGAATGCCTTATTAAATACTGTATTGATCTTATTAAAATCTATTTTTACACAATTATTTTGTCAAGAAACTCCAGCCCACTTATGTTATGCAAGAAAAACTTCTAGTTTATCAAAAAGACTTGTTCTTGTGTCAGTCTTGAAATCCCTCTGGAACGTAGGCTACATTTGGCCACGCTATAAAAACCAAGGACGAACTGAATTTAACAAGTCTCTTTGGAGCATGCACAGTTTTTCCTGAGGATGCTGCCTGTCCTGTGCATTCCCTGGCCCCATCTTCAAGGCTTAAGGTAAAAGCAAACCAGGAGTGGAATGGATTGGGAGTGAGAAGACTTAGGGGAAGAAGGAGGGCAACAGTGGTAGGGCAGAAACCAAGAGAGAAGGAGGACTATCATTATCAGCCTGGGGCTGAACAAGAGAGAAAGATCAGGACAGAAATGCAGAGCAAGGTGTAAAGGAGGAGAAAAGAAGAGGCAGACTGAAGAAAAACTGCACACGCATGCAATTAAACGTGACAAAGAAAGAAGGGAATTAATTAAGGCTTTAAAGACTTATTTCTGCCTTCTAAAAACGTTCACCTTTGCTGTTTTTCTAATACAAGGTGGTACTGCACTTCTGCTGCAGACAATATTAACAAAATACACAAAAACATTTCAAACACTGACATCAGTTTAGATGTTTCCATTGGTTTAAGATAAATATTACATGAGGACCCAGGCTGTTATTCTCAGTGACTGGATCTTGTTCATGTGATATTCCTGCATATAGCAATAGGACTGTACAGATAAATGTTACTCTCTGAAAACAGAGGAATGACAGAACTGGTCCTCAAATTCTGTTCTGTCTCAAGGACTTCCAAAGAAGTGTTTACAAAAGCAAATACAGTCTTATGAATTTCTAACTATGTCTTTTTAATTAAAAGGTGATCAAATACTTCAAGTAAGTCACTGTGTATCTCTCTCATAACACCTAGCAATAAATATGTATGACTAGCCCTCACCTTGCAAAACTTACCCTGAGGAATAAATAAGCAACAGCTAATTTTTAAAATACCTGAATGGCTTAAAGCTTGCAAACAATGGAGAAGAGCAACCTCTAGTGGTCATAAGGATTAAAATGAGAGAATTAATGCTATACACATTCCTGTTTTCCTCCACTGGTTCAATATTAAAGGAGATTTCAGTGGCAAAGGGCAGGTCATGTATTTTTTCCTGTCACAGCATCTGCGAATTTAATTCTGTTAAATAAAAGGGCACACAACTCTATGAACCATGTACTACAATGAAAGGTGAGAAGAATAATCTCCTTTCTGGTGGAGTGCCATGAGACATGGTTTCTGCTCTGCTGCGTGGTACTTAATTATCAGCTATCAACAATTAATGACAGAGGATTTTAGAGTGGGCCACTGTTATATATAGAAATACAGCAACTAAATTTAGGGTCAGGAACTTCTGTCTCAAGGCAAAGCAGCCTCAGCCACTGCATACCTGAATAGCCCAGCCAAAGGAAATCTTCTCAAACTGATTGTTTTTCTAGCAAGAAGTGATTACACAAGTTTTGAAATAGTAGATAGGGAAAGAGAGGGCTGTGGGTGTAGAGAGAGTGGAGGAGGATGGAAAACTACATATCGTTTTCAGTTGTACAGACAACCTGTCATCTATGCTGTTCTATCATTAAGCCAATGATTAAATCATAACCATTTAAAATTCAAAAGAAGGATCAGATCTAGATTAGCACACAAACATCATTCTAAAAATGTTCTTCTGCCACTGCCAAAATCAACAAAAGAATCTGAATGTAAGAAAGCATTACTTTCATTGTAGTTGAAAAGTTTCCCAATGGATAAACACTGCAACTCTTTCCATCACTGCAGAATGCCACCAACAGGAGGAAACAGTGAGCCGTGAACGGAATCGCTGAAAACAACCATTCAAGACCTCTGTGATGAGTTTTTCAGCGTTTTACACCAGTTCCAGATTTCAGTCCCCAAATCACAAAACTTCAACTTCCTGCTCAGGGCTTTCCCAGTCCTACAACTGGTAAGGTTATAAGGCTTCAAACACTCAGGCATTCCTTTCCTAGGATGAAAAGGATGGTCATCCTCAGGTCTTCAACAAGAGTAGCTAAGTAAATGTATCAGTTTTTGCTTTTTAGAGCCTGTCTCAATCTACTGCTTAATTGACCACCATTAATCCACACCATGCAAATTACCTACAGTTGTGCACTGCCCTTTCACTGTGTGGTTTCACTCTGACTCTTTACTTCTCAGTCATTAATAAAGGATCAATGATTCCATGATTATCACACAGCAATTTAAGTAATTATCTACTGCCTTTCTACCAATAGAAATCTGAACTTTCTTTTAATACACACACACCCCCTCCCCAGTAAACCCACGCCTCAAGTCTGCAGTCATATAATTTATCATTAATATGAGGCTACAATAAATCAACAGTTTAAGTTAAATTCTCCAAAATTAGGATGCAACTATTTCACAGCCCAAAGTAATATGCAAAATGTAACACCTCATCTTTAGAAAAACAATTTAATCTAACTATGGTTAAGCTATTCAAGTCAGAACCCCTCATTTTATGTTAAAAAAATGAGAAGGAAAGCACTTGGTCTACAGGACAGCTAGAGATGGGGCTCACAGTGATGACTGTTAATACAGTTGCCCAATGCTTCCCATCACTACATCCTGCTCTCAGTTGTTAATAGCTTGGACTAAACACTATTTCTCACAGCAAATGAAATTTTCCACGCTGAGGCCAATACTAATCTTTGAAACGTGCAGCTAAAGCCAGCCCATCCATTTCTGAAACTACAACACACTGCAATTTTGGTCTGTCTTTAGAAAGCCCTGACAACTTTCAGTGCAAAGGCTGGAAATGAGAGCCAGCTGACTGAGTGGGCTTTACACTGATGGAGGAATAAACCAGGTGGGAGAAGGAGGTGGAGAGAGGGAGGTATGGGAAAATCCAGAGCAGAACCACATCATGAGGAGGGAGTGGGGATGGAAAATGGGGAAATTCAGGGAGACCGAATGAATGAGGTAATGGGCATCAGTGAGCAGACATGCTGCAGTCACTTGAGTTCACCCCTCTTGCAGATAATAATTATGAAATATAAATTACATGATTACAAATTATTTCCTTGTTAACCTCCTCGTCTCGGGGCAGAGAAGGGACTTCCTCTGTGGAACATATCATGACATGAAGGAGGTTACTGTGCACAGTCGTTCTAATTTGTCAAAGGAGATAAAAGTCATCCAGAAGGGAATTGAAGGGGAAAAACCTTCCCTTCATCTCTACATGGGCAACACGATCCCTAGGCTTCAGCTAATGAACTATTCAAAGAGACAATGAGAAGCACCACAGAAGAACCCATGAGAAGACTGAATAGTTTTTATCTTCAGAGTGCTACTTGGATACTGAGCTGTGAAACAAGGGATTTTTGAAGAATAAGATCAAAAGATCAAACAAAGTAGCTGGTCACCTGGGAATCAAAGGGAAAAAAAAAAGTCTGGAAGCAATCTCAGAAGCTCCTCAGACCTACATGCTGCTTAAGGCATGCTTTAGTTACCCTCAAGTATTTTTGAAGTTTCTTTCCAGAGATCTCTGCAAGACACATCCTCCAAACTACCTATTCCGGTGCTGCTCTTCCTCACATTAGAAAGTTTTTGCCATGTCTAGCAAATCAGCTGTTCTGCCATTTAAGTCACCATCCATCTACTTATTTGAGTCTCCCTTCAGACTCCTCTAAGCAACCTTGGGGTTTTTTTCCCCATATAATCCTCGTGTGTTTTGTTTCCTGGATCCACCATTGTCAAATACGTATATAAATCTTTTCATAAAGGATCAAGCTTCATCTTTAGACTAGTAGCAAATTTTATCCCCATCATTCCAATTAAAAAAAAAAAAAATAAATCTTTTCCATAAATTGATTGCCATCACTGCCTTTTAACTTACATATGGCTTCCTCCCTCTCAGCATCTGTACACTTGGTATTTCCACAGCCTTCAGCCTGGTCGGATCAACAAGCCAGCCTTTTTAAGGCAACTCTTGTAAGACATCTCCCTCATCACTGCGCAAGCCTCACCCTCTGCACTCATCCTGCATTCAATCAGTCCACAAGTCAATGCATAGGTAACTAAAATATTCTAAGATGATGTCTCAGAAATGCAGAAAATGGCCCTAACAGTTAAGCTGCTCTGAAAATATCTTTCCATATATATCCTAGCTTAACATTTGACTTTTCTGCGGCTACACTGCAGAATCTCTCTTATCTTTTCCCATAGATTAGATATTTGCCTACGGAAGAAATTCTTGCCAGTGGTCCTAAATGGACACCATTGCACTTTGTATCACTGAATAAAATTACAAAATTTCTCTAATCCAAAAGACCATCTAACTTGTGAATGACTTGGTGATTCTTTCAGTGGTGCCCCCCCCCAGTCTGTCTCATCAGAAGATTTCATCGGCGTATGTTCACTCTCTTATGCCACCGTATTTTGAAAGTCAAGCCCATGACTGCCTTTTGAAGAACATCCCACCATGCTCAATTTCTCTTTTATTTGTCACCTTTTATCAGACATTCCCTTACTGACTTTATCTCCTGTACAAAGCACATTTTATTTTGCTACACTAATGGAATTCCACTGTGGCACGGCAGAATTATGAAATCACTTTCCATGTTAACTTTTCGCACTCATACAAATCATTTATATTTTATTGAAGAAAAGTCAAACAAAAAAACACCCAGAAGCTTTACACACTGCAAACTTAAACTGTTCTAAGATGAAATTTGTTTTTTTGTTTTTTCCAGCTGTTTAACCTATTTAAGTTTTGTAGAATTTGGCCAGATCTGCCTCTAACACACACATTCATTACAACTTCTCAGTAAGTTAGTGATATTTAAAGAATTATGACGAAAATACACAGGATATCAGTTTCTTGAGTTGTATCTATTGCCTGCCTTGGTTATGGGAATTGTGCACTGAAATGCAAGAAAACTTCAGAAGCTTCACATAAAATGAGTTTTACAAAACTAAACCATTTGAACAGATCAGGAACTTCAGGTTGGATTTTACCATTACTAATATATGTGGCTTTAGCTTTTAAATACCTTTAGCACCAAACTACATTACTGTTTGGAAGCTGACTCAAAAACCAATTCAGTAGGGTACATTGTATCTTCAGTCTTCTAACTGGGTCATCTTTTGTTGCATCCATCAGCATTTTAATAAATCTCTTCAAGAGTGTCTCATCTCAAAATCTCTTTGCCCATAATAAACTTCACACAGGTCATCACAACCATCTGGAGAGGTCTTGTGGTTTCTTTAACTGGATGTAGGTTTAACTATGTAGTTTTACAAATTATATTGTAAACTTCTGAAACCATGTCTGGACTTTGTCTCTTATTGACATTACGTTTGCAGTGGGACAAAGCTTTTTGATGTGGCTGAGAAAAATGAACAGGATTCTTGTATTTCACATACAGAAAGAGAACAAGCAGTCCAGGAACTTGATGGCTAGACATGGTTTTACTCTCTCCATCGGAAAAAAATGTTTAATCAGTTCAAGAAATTAGCATCCTGACCACCCACACCAGTGGAATGAAGACAGCATTTGAAGGCAGCCTCCTATTTGGTTGGGTTTCTTCTTGTGCCACACAGCCAAAACAGGGGGAAGAGAAACCTCCCATTATTCAGAGCATAGATCAGTCTACCTGCAGGATATGAAAGCACTGAAGACACTTTAATGATGGAGTGAAAAGAAGTAGATAAAGTGAAGACAGCCAGGGGGGCTGGACTAGATGATCTTCAGAGGTCCCTTCCAAACCCTGTCACTCTGATTGTGATTTTCAGTTGTGAGAAAAGTAGTGCATGCAGTGTCTCCGATACTCTCAGCTCAAAGTAAAACTCTGAGTTTTAAAAAAGAGTAGAATAACACTACTCACAGTTCACTATTGACATTTTTATTATTTGTACATGGCCTCATCATACTGTTATAGCAGGATAACCTGTGTCCCATTGGGACTCTCACTGTGGTGCTCCTTTCACAGTTCACTTTTCCATATTTCTTCTTATCTCCTATTATGTCTTCCCCACATTCTCTTCATTGCTTTGGTCCCAGTTCCCATTCCCACCTAGACTTTGCTTCCCATTCCCTTGTGGAAGGCTATCATCATTAAAGAGCAGACAGTGCTCAAGTTACCCTGGAGAACTGTTGGAGTGTTTTCAGTAGTCTTCCCAATTAACAGCCCAAACGAAAGTAATGAAGACAATGGATAAGTCCCTGCCACACAGGCACAGCAAGAGAGTTCCTGCAAACTCAGACAAGACAGTAACACATTTTGATTCACATGACTATTTTCCTCACAACCCTATCAGCTAAAACATGCTGCTGTTAATAATGCCAGCTCTGCAGAACCTGTGGGATATCCTGTGGGATAAACAAAAGCATTGGAAGAACTAGTGCCAGCCTTCACAACTAGTGATCTTTAGCCCTTGAGAAGCAGCAGGAAAATAGGACTGGAATTCATATGTGTGTGCTAGTCCCAGTTCAGCTTCTGTTAGATGCTCTGTTACATGCTCATTTTGCCAGCTCCAGCTTTAAGAAAGCAAGATTTTCAGAGGTGCTAGATACTTAGGTGCCAGTGGTGGTTGTGGGAACTGAGTCTTCAACATCTCATAAAACTAGAGTGAGCAGCAGATACGCAAAAGTGGTCAGCCTGAATTAGAGAAAAAATGTTTTGAATTTCATCTCCTTGATTCTTCCATATGCCACAATCTCTGTATGTACAGTCCCACTGTGACTTTAGCACACCACATCATTCCCTCTGTGTTTGTCACCATTTCTTTCTTTGCCACTGGGTACTTTTCCTCCTCCTATGACAGTGACCCCCACACCTCTGTTCTCATTCACCACAAGCTGGAGGCTCTATATCCAGCCCATTTGTCTCTAAACCAAGGCCTGCATTTCTTTTTAGTTTTGGCCCTGAGGGCACAACGTCCTCTGCTCATCTCAACATCGGAGCTGCCAACCTCGGAAGCTGGGAGAGCAATGGTCTTCTATCGTACAGGAACTGAGAAAAGATTCATAGACAAAAAAATCCCACATTGACCTTCAAAGGCTTCTTCAAAGCAGTAGTTTTACTATCCTGCTTACAATTCAAAAATGCGGCATCCCTCCCTTCCTGTCTATTTACTTATGACTCCTTACAGATAGAACAGCACTGATACAGCAGCATTTTTTCCTCACTCATCAGCAATGAAAACAACTATCAGAAGCCAGAAAGCCTCCTCCCAAACCCACAAGGGAACTGGGTAATGTTGAGCCCTATGCCACAGAGCTGAGCAGAGCACTTGAACTGCACAGCAAGCTTCAGCTTGGACCAACAGTGTTTAAAACCACCCTGTCTGTAACTGTGGCTACTGTACTATATTCAGTTCAGTACCATATAAGACTGCATTTAACAGGCCAACAACAATGAATCACGTAAGATACAAAGCATACAGTTTTACCTAAAGTAAAAAAAGAATTGCATACAAATCTAGAGTAAACAATAAATCAAGATACTGATTGCAGTGTATGTGTGCATGCTCTGTTTCCAGAGGGTGAAAAAAATACATGCTATTCATTAATAAAAATGTATGAAACAGGTGAGCAAAATTGTGCCCTATTCCCCAACACAGTTTCAGGCAAGGCCAGAACTCCAATTGGTCTGACTAAGTCAAGGTAAGAGATTCTGCATTCCCTACTCACAGATGAAAGGACTTCAAGCAATCAAAACATAAGGCCCTACAAGTAAACCTCAGTCCTACCTGGGATTTATTGTGCTCATCAGCATTATTACTAATAGAGTACAACTTCACAGGTCTGCCACAGATTCATTAGACAATGCCTGTTCATCCAAGAGACTGCTAAAAGTTACCTTTTAATGATAGCGTGTCATGCAAAACTACATGCTTCAACCTCAGGTAGTTATTTCTTCCAATTAACCCTAACTTCTGCTAAAGCAGCCACTTAGGGTTAACAGAATTTGAAAAAAACCCCACCAAAACAAACAAAACCAACCAAAAAAACCCACCACTATTTCCTTGTAGAAAATAGCCAGAAAACCAAGTGAAGTGACTGATTACAGGATGTACTGCAACAGACGCACTCACCCACTTTCAGTGTACCACCACACAAATGTACTCACAATAAATCCAAGTTTTTTATAGTCTCGAGTATACATAGATTTGCGTTTCTCAATACTGCCACTACTGTTGTTAGGTTCAGATTCTGCATCAAATGCAATTCTTCGGAGTTCAAATATGATATCCCGTTGAGCCTAGGATAAAACAAGGTTAAAAAAATGGTTAAAATAACTTACCTCTTACTTGAATGACCAATACCACAAATGCTGGATCAAAACACTGTATTCCCTCCACTGCCCAACCTTCTCCTTGTCTAAATTCCCTACTTCATACTCAGAGAGACAGTCAGTAAGAATGACTTTGTGGTGTCCCTTTTCCAAAGTCCTCCCATATGTGGGGTTCACATGCAGATGCTTAAGTGCTGACTTCCAGAAGCTGGACCCATGCTAGCAAGGCCACTAACTACACACTTACGTTTAACCACAGGCATGAAACCACAGAAGCCAAGAGATCATACACATTTCAAATTAAGTTGGTATCAGCCACTTTGCTGGCTGAAATCAAAATGGCTCAGCACTCTGTTTAAGTAACTGATCATTTTTGCTAGCACAGAAATGGACAAGAGGAACTACTGCAGTTACACATCACTAGAAATGTCTCAAGTCAGTAATAACCACCCTATCATCAATAATACACTGTGTTACTCTCTATGGAGCTATGTGCTAGCTAACTGCATGCACATTCCTGAGAGTCAAAGTTTCCTGCCTCAAACTTAAGAAACAGGAAGGATAAAATCCTACAGCATGATGTTACTTCTGTTTACAACCACCTCAGTCTCCCACCTCCTCCTCTCCAAATGATCAGCAAGTCTTAGCACAACTCCCTCTTAAAAATGAAATCAGGTTGCTCCTTGTAGAGGGCCTGAAAAAAGGCCACAAACAATGAAGAAACAACACATCTTCTCTGTGGCTCATTCACTCAATATTTAAACTTGAATCTCTTAGGGGAGTAAGTGTCTCTTTTTGCACAGTGAACAATAGTGAAGCTGCTGTTTGGACACCGTGAGCAATAAACAGATGAACAACTACTATACAGGTTCTGAGTAACAAAAATGGGTTCTATTGTAACAAAAATTAACTCTAGCATGCCAGATAGTTTTCATTTAAACATTCATTTTAGCCCCACAGAAGTATTTTTAGGAAGGACCATACATCTCTTGTTTCTGTGAAGTACACAAAAGAAACAAATACTGCTTAGGAGTTTTAGCTCAGGATGACATCAAATTCAGTTCATGGAACTACATGCCAAGGAGAAAGGCCTGGCCATTTTGTTGCACTTCTGCACAAGGAATGCAACAGCCAATACATCTTCTAACAACCAGAAAACACAACCCAACTTCAGAGAGAGAAAATGAATAAATGAATTGTGTAAGCATTCCTAGGAGTGCCTTTTCCTCCATAAAGAGTTTTAGGCACAGCAATGAGCAGTTGTCCTCTTCCTGTTCTGAACAGATCCTGCCAGCTGCTTACCTGATCCTGTGGATCCATTTTTGTCATCATTCTATCCTCCAGAAGGTTAAAGGTGAGTACTTGCAGAACATATAGCTGGTGTGCCATTTCATTATTGATGGCCCTCTGTGCCCTGATAACATGCTGCAAAGAAAGAGACACTTCGGTGAACACTACCTTACAAGAAAATTACATTAGGTTCACTCAAGTGTTTCCATTTCTGTAAGTATGTGTTTGCCATGCAATAGTGAATGTGTACTCCAGAAAAAGAAAATCAAATCAGGACTAATGCTACGGATTTGGGTACTATATAGCTAACTTTAAGGGACAGGACTTTACAATAACAATGCACCAAAGCTTTCTCCTTCTAGCCACTAGATAGAGCCTGTGCATATGTTGTGAGTACTGAGAAGTCACTTCAAAGAAAAATTAACTCCTTACCAAGAGCACTAGAGCTCTCTCTCTCTATATATATATATAAAAACCCCAATGTATTAAGAAAATCTTTACGATGGTAGCCTCCTGAGCAGAAAAATATTCAGGCTGTGAACACAACCAGTGAACAGTGATATAACAGAGGAGGAGTCAACATCACACCATGATCCTGCCTCTACCAGACAACTCCAATCTGTATGAAGACTGCTTAGAAATACAGTAGCATACAATGCCCCATCCAGGCACAATTATCCCATTCAGAAAGCAGATACCAAACTGATGGACAATTTTTAAAAAAAGTTCCTGGTGTGTCCAAAAAAACACCAAGTGCTTCTATATGGGAAACAGACCCAGGTGACTAAACACAGTAGAGTATACATAAGGAAAGAGTGACCAAACAGAAGATGGATACAGCAACTGATATTGTACAGCTCCAGAGAATAAAACAATCTGTCTGTCAAAAGGCACTGGAGCATTTTATGGTAGTAAATGAACACCTAAGAATATTAACCATATGCTTATACCAAATTTCTTTTGAACACAAGCAGCGTAAAAAAAAGCCTTCTAAAACAAATTCTGTTTTTTTGTATGCATCATTGAAATTATGATAATGAATGAGAAAGAAGGAGGGGCTGTTTGTTTGGGTTTATTTTACACTGCCTAGTATCTCATAACAAAGAGCACTTTCCCTTATCCCCTTGAAGAGGTAATCTACTCAAAAGTCAAAGGCAAAATCCCTCTGATTTTCCATGACAGAAGATGCAAGTCATTTATACTACATTTATTAACTTCACTCTGAGCTACATTTCATGCTTTTGTGCAAGTGGGACAAACTACATGCAACTTTACATCAAGACAGAATAATCTGTAGAACAAAAAAACACAAGAGGCATTCAATGTTATATTTTCATGAAGAAACCGTAACTGATTTGACTGAGAAAATTCCCTTTCTGATAATCAGTTTTGAATCCAGTCAACAACCAAAACTTTATCTTGTATATCACAGGCTTCAAAACATATCAAAACACAACTGCAATTAAAATATATTAAGATAAAAACTTTGAACACCAAAACTGAAGTCACCTTTTCTCTCTGCTAGTGAAAAGTAACTTTGAAAACTATATACTTACAGATAAGATGATGGAACGAAGCTGCTTTTGTGCCAAAATGTTTGCCATTTCCTGATTTAATTTAAAAAAGAATAAAATTAAAATTAGTCAGAAGCAGGTATTTTAGTGCCATACCTAGAAGAACGCTGACTTACAAGGTTTTAGGTCTTAAGTTTTTGCAGTGTTACTAATAAATGAAATGAAGCAGCGTATCGACTATACGATTGTATGCGTTTTTGGGGGGTCACAAACTCTGAGAAAAGATACAAAGTATGTGAAAAGATGAGGACGTTGGTAATCCAAAACCAGCAATGAGAAAGACCTCTTCTGAGTAGTTACACACTTGTTCAAGCACAACCTTCTCCCCTGCAAACAACATGGAAGGAAGCATGGAATGGAAGCCAGACAGGACTTTAACATAAGATGTCAAACACTTATTTGTACTAATATCTTGGCTGTTATAAAATCAAGGGCTCTAACTTTCCCTCAATAAATCACCTACAACTTGGTACTATTTCATCACAGCAAACAATACTTCTCCCCTGTATTTTGGTAGCAATGTTGACATTGGTCCACTATTTTTGTCTGAAATTAACTTCTCTTTCTAGACCTGTCTGAAGTCACTATCAAGGAGAAGACGCTTTGTCATTCTTAAGCAGTGGATCCCAGCTGCCCATGACACAAGCTGTCCTACAATGCATAGGAGGAAATATTTTATTATTAGACTCTCATGCTTTATAAGAGTTTAATCTTAACCATACCCATAAGTGTGTAAGTTTCATGACCTGTTCCATCAATATAGAAATATGTGTGTGTGGACATATGCTAGCATATGAAATGCATACAACTTATACCAATTACCACCATGTAATTATTTTTAACTTCTTGTTTTCAAAATGTACTATTTAAGGATTTGGATAACATATTGCTACTAGGACGCTGTTTATATGTACACAAAGGGGTAATGTTTGGAATTGGTACATCGTTGATTGGAAATAGACATCATGTATCACAGCCTTACATAGTACAAGCACAACAAATCACATCAATGCTGGCACACGGGTAAGGACATTCTTAGGATGCACTGTGATTCCCTGCAGTTGGCACCATATCAAAAATATTCACATTTGGGAGAAATAATTTTTTTTTAATTCCTGCTGATCCTTGTGAGAGTTGGAGAGTAATATAGAGCGCATCCTGGTTACTTTTATATAGAAGGCAAGAAACTAGAAAACAGGAAAAATGAGATTATTACATAAAAAATACAAAGAAATGGACTGCTGAAACATGTCTGCAGAAACAAGGTAAATAAAGTGTTAGGGTGAGAATTTGCCTGCAGAAAGAAAATAATTCTAATTGCAAGACAGGGTGCTACAACAGAGGACGGGAACAACACAGAAGGAGGAAGGGACCAAAGACAAGAGAAACTCAGCTTTAGTTCTTAAGCCTTTTCTGGCTGTGCAGGTTTCAACTGCACTAACAGCAAATGAATGAACGATACAGCTTCCATCTCTTTTGGAAATGCACAACTGAGCTGCAGGGGGAGTGCCAGGCACATGATATTCTTCATATTACAGCGAACAGACTGGATGGTTTTGTCAAAAGTATATCCACTGTCAAAAGATGGATGGGTAAAGAATAAGAGGTAGTCTTTTCTGCATTCAAGGTGAAAAAATGGGAATTATTTTCTTTTACTTTTTGGAGAGGATTGCTGAATTGTCACTTCTTTCTTATACGTGTAATTTGAAAAGCCATTATTCGGATATTGGTTTTTGTCACTGGACCAAAAACCAATAGGAACAGGAAGCATTCACAAAATCAAGTACTGCATCAAAATCAACTTTGTCTCCAAGAAGGCTATATGACTATTAGCAGCTGATGTGCTGCCTCTTCTAAAATAAGTATTGTAGTAACGGATGAGAACAAGAATTATTTGACAAAATTTGCCATCTTATTTTCCAGAGCAACATGTCTGTGCAAAAATGCAGACAATTGACAAAAAAAAAATTTCAAAAATTCACAGTATCATTTCAATGCTCAAACTCTCAAATCTTTTCTGACAAATACTTTTTTTTTTTTTAATAACAAAGGTTTCTCTAGATGATTTGGTCCGTGACAGTGGCAGAGGAAGGAAAGCAATGAGGGAGTCCTCATTAAAAAAGAAAAACCTTGAACCTCTTGGCTTTATGCATTACAGAAATAGAAGGGGGAAAAAAAAGAAAAAAAAAAAAAGAAAGGAGGGGAAGGAATTCAGATACCAGCAGCAACTTAAATCCTTTTCTTAACTGCAGCATAGTCATCCACATCATGCCAGTCCCCATAAGATGGCAGCAAGAGCAGGTGCCAAAGCTCCTAGAATCATATGGGGTTTGGAGCAGTTTCTCACTCCTGACCATATTAGTGGTGAGTGCTGAATCCTAACTTTTGAGTACCCACCATCAGCTAATTACATGAGACTGCATCACCTCAGTTCCCTGTCTGAGAAAGACAGAATTCAGTAAACAATATCTTTAACCCTATCTTGAAGTTAATGGACACCTACCTTCTTCAACATATGGTTCACTAATTAACCACAAGATAGACATAAAGAGAAACCTAACAGATTCTGACTACTTATAGGTTATCAAAGCCTGAAGGAAATTTTCTGCAAATGTCAGAGCTATTAGCCAAATCAGATGATTATATTCTGATGATCATAAACTCCATGACTAACCATTTTGTGTCAAAGCTGCAGGTACTACAGCAGCAGGTTCTACAAGTGAAGTGAAGTCTGCAAGGTCTACTGCCAGCCTCACTAGGTGGTTACACTGCTGGTGAAATACAGTTTTGCTTGCTAGGAATACCCTGTGGTACTGTCATCTTCAGGAACACATGCCCACTGATCAATATTAAAATCTTATCTACATCTGACACTGCCTCTCAACTTCAAAAATGACCAAAGCATACTTTGCACAGAAACATAAGCAGTACTAACTATTTACAAATATAAAAAGTGAAATCTTTGTTTTTCACACAAAGATCTATCACAGATTTATGCCAAAACTGAAATGAAGTTTTTATTCCAATTTTCATTCCTTAGGTGACTTCTTCCCTTAAGAACTGAAGACTGTATTGGAAGAAGGAGAAAAGAAATGGGAAAAACAGGCTGCTTTTTTTTTTTTTTTCCAATTAAACCATGGATTTACTTTCCCCTATTGGGAATTTTAAAAATTTTTTTGAAGCAAAATAGAAAAATTACCCATTAGGGCGCTGATATTTGTTTAAATAATCTCCAGCATTTAAAAATGTAAACAAATCTAAGGAAAGTCCCTGCCAGAACTGATCAGCAGCTCTCAATGAACTTTTTCTGGACACTAACAGTATGTCACCACAAGAATTACCATCACTGCTTCTGGGGAGACAAATGTTAAATAAATAAATGACTAAATCTGTTTTGACACAGGCTAATGACTTCATAAACATGGATAAAACTTCTCTATTTCATAACACATTCCATCCTAATTTAGCAGCAACTAGCAATCTTGAAATACTTCCTTTTGAGACTTCTGATCTCTGGCACTAAAGTTAACTTAAAATAGCACACTGTAAAAGTCACAAAGTGCTTATATGGCAAGATATTCCCATTTTTAAAAGGAATGCGCTTTTTATTAAAAAATCTGGGGAGGAAACAGTTTACCAAAAAAGAGCCTGGTTTTACAAGCTATGCTGGCAAAGAATTCAGTACAATAAATACTACAGCCAGCCACAGTCAATATGGTTCATGTGAGGTTACAGGGAACTACAAAAGCACAGAAGAATGCTTAATCCCTACTAATATTGGTGCAAGATGAAGGTAGCTCCATTAAAATTAATAATATACCAGCATGAAACAACAGAGTCAGTTTCAGTCTGAATTAACTGCAGAAAAAGTGTGACTGGGACAACAGCAGATATGAATGTGACATCTTTTCCACAGATACGTAGACATACAAGACCCAACAACTTACCTGCCTCTTGTCATCCGGTGCTTTAAGGAAAAGTGCATTTATTACTGCAATGGTGTATGTCTGGATTTCTTGGTCTGTCCTGTTTGGAACAAAATGAGAAACATGAGAGATGAACATGAATACACACGAGCTGCAGAAACCCATCTTCCAGTTGCATTACTGCAGGTAGAAGTGGAGGAACTGTTTGCATTTAATGTTAACCACATGAAAGTTAAGTAATCAAAGTTGGTTATGACCAGGTTGTCTCTATTATGAAGAGAGACAACATGTTCCAGAGTGAGACTCAGCATTCAAGGAAGGTGGAATGAATCACACCCTTGAAGTGCCATTGACCTGCCACTGATATAGCAGGAGCTCAATGAGCCAAATGCCCAACAGCTAGAGGTAGGAAGAAAAATCTTCCTTAAAGGGTTCTGGAGATGAACCCGCTGCTATTAAGCACTTTTGAGATGAGTGGAAAATGTCCCGACTAGGAGGCAAGCACAATACATTGCCCTATGCTACAAGAGGCAGTTTCCATTCATTTAACCACTGCACATTACCGTTCAAGAAAAAGCCCCTCCCTTTTCCAATAAACCTTCAGCAAAAGTTGACCAATTTTTATCTTACACATTTCCCAGAGGCTGGAAAACAAAACAATCCCATCTGTGTGCTAATGGCATTAAGCACTTTATTAGTACGGGGTGCTCTTTTCTTCATTCCTCACTTCCAAACTACACAGGCAGCTCAGTGCAAAAAAAATAAAGAAATAAATAAAAACCCAAAACACATCAACGATCAAGCAACTCCAGAAAGTTGGTTACCATTCATCCAGCCACTTGTAGTGGATACAGGAGTCATACAAGAGGTTGCCAGTCTTTATACCACTCTTTTCAAATCTTGTGCTCATTTAGGGAGTGGGGAAAAAAAAAAAATCCACTGTATGAGATGGCAGTTGAAGTCACTCACCCCTGCAGATGTGGGATTAGCTGCCCAATCGTGATCTCCTGTGCCACCTTCTGGTACAGGTCGTGGCTATTGAGCACCATGGATTCCAGGATTGCGAGCGACCGTTGCAAGATAGAGATGTCCGAGGCAAATTTGTTCACATAGCTTGCTATCTACAAATTCAAACATTTAGAGAATTTACATTTTGTCATGAAAACAGCAAAAGGAATGGGGAAAACAAAAAGGGATGAAAGGCATTAGAATAAAAGTAGCCTTGTCCACATGCCAGGTGTCAGTGAACACCTGAAAGGAATCAACCAGGCACTGCAGATACCTTCAAAGGACACAGTGACACAGTTTCTTCAGCTGCACAAATCACCATAGATTTATGTCAATATTCACACCACGGAAATATATGCTTCAACGTTACGTTATGAGCACAATAAATCAATGAGAAAGAACTAGAACAGCTATATTTCTTGTAAGGAAAACTTTGGAAAGGACAAGGAGAATACTTCTCATCCTCTCCAGCAGAAATCTGTGCAGTCCATTTTATCTGAACAAATTTCTAGGCTCAAAGCAACTGTTGCAAAAGAGATTTACGTTTAGCTCTCTGGCAAAACACATTCTTAGCAGAACATGCTTGCTTTTTTTTCCCCCCTTGCTGTTACCAACACCACCAAAAGGTCTCTCCAGGTTACAAATTAAAGCTTTGTTGATGATCATTTATCAGCACACCTGGTTCCATAACTCTGGAGTCCACTCTTGCTAAGTGTTCATGCATTAATAACCTTCAATTTCACTGCAAGTTGCCACAAACAAATGACACATTAATCAAAACCAGGTCTGACCTCTGCTTTTTTGCAGTGTGGCAGTGACATGCTGCACACTCACATCTGCAGAGCCAA
Source organism: Podargus strigoides (assembly GCA_028020825.1). Taxonomy (NCBI): domain Eukaryota; kingdom Metazoa; phylum Chordata; class Aves; order Caprimulgiformes; family Podargidae; genus Podargus; species Podargus strigoides. The sequence continues at coordinate 7,387,556 of CM051623.1, read as the reverse complement.
CACAGCTGTGCAGTAAAATGGGGCAATATGCATTCTTCCACCTGCTGCCCAGTCCCTGGACCCGTCCTGCCTTCTGCTGATGCAAGAAGCAAGAAATGCCTGTTTTTTCCTTGAATGCACTGATACCAGCACAGCCAAGCTGAAAGGCACCCGAGGAAGTACAGACAGACAGAAGAAATACGGTGTGACCACAGCTATTTGCTCTTTACAAAGCCATGTAACAGACTACAATGGCCCTGTCTCAAGTTTGATGTGTTCCTTCCAGCAAACTTCAAGTCTACATGCTTCTTCACTACTCATACTACAAGCCACTAATGTGATGATACTGTTTCTGATTCTGGATGCTTGCTTAAACCTTGGTATCATTTTCCTTTTGTATGAAGAAAGGCATGCCCTATGCTTGGTAAAGCTAGGTAGCTGCCTGTAAAATTCAAGGTTCAATGCCGACATGTGGACAAACAGCACTGTTTTGCACTTGTGACATTTTGTGTGCTACTGAAGGAGCAAAACACCCTTCCCCAACTTTAGTCGAGCAACAAGAAAAGGCACAGATTTTTCTTCTTATAATCTATTGCAGCACTGCTGTTTGCTCTATTTGGTTTGTGTTACCACTATAGGAACATGCTATGCTGAATATAACCCAATTCAAGAATCACACATTGACACTGCAGAAAAATAAGAACCCACCCATGCATGTGTAGAGAACAGGAGGAGAAAAGCAACTCAGTTAGCCTTTTTCTACTTCAGACTTTCAATATTTGCTTCCTGCAAGTCCTGAGCCCAGCTAACATCTACATCAGTATACGATGCACATCGTGCTGTTAAGAGTAACAAGCTGTACCTCAGAAGCACTGCACTACCCCACCTCTCTGGAATGGTAATCCTGTTGGTTTTAGATGCACTGCAGCCAGAGTTGTCAGATGTCCAGTGGCCCACAGTACAGACAGGGTGTGCACAGAACAACTCTGCACTGCTCACACAATAAGCCAAATGCGCTCTGGATGCCTCACAGTCACGAGGAAGCCATAGATCAATTCTGCAGCAGGAACACAATATGTCCAGGCTGTCCCCCAAGTTGTCAGACTACTGTCATCATCCTCTTTAGAAGCCCTGACATGTACGAATTATTCTGGTTTGCAGCAGCTCCCTCCCATGATATTTCAAGTGGTAGTGTAAATGCTTCACAGGGACATACTCACATCAGGGGCCTGCAGAAATGTAACAATATAAATAACCAAAACCTCAGTCTAGGGAAGACTCCCTTAGATGTATTTATTCTTCTGATCCTGGACCATTTAATTAGAAACACAAACCCCAGGTATGAAGCTGGTTTATATGTTTAAGAAGCTATGACACATCACACTGAACACAAAGGCAAAATATCTGCTAGGTAACTTGCATGTCAAGCTATGTGTATTCATAACCACCTCGCTGGAGCATGAAGTCTGGCTAGAGATAATAGGCTTGTCTACCCTGATAAATAAGGCACACCAGTTCCATGGGGAGAAAAATTAGATTAAAAAGAAATTCTATTGCCATACTTCAAGTTCTGGATATGGAAAAAAAAAGACTCTTCTTGAAAAGAGACAAGAATCAATAGGAGTTCAAATTTGTGTTAGTTGCTGTTCTCTGCTTATCGAGCACCATGCACAGGGAGGGCATTCAACATCCCAAAATAATCCTGCACTCATTTATCAAAAATTCTGATGATAAAAATAACGCAAGCTCACAGAAATACAGCCTCTCCTCCAGAAATACGCAGCTTCATTGCTTTGCACTTTCACATGAAAACCTGTCACATGGGTGCATCTCATTAAGGATAAAACTATTTGTTCAGCAAAATATCTGTAACCTTAATACCTGCATAGCCCTATCGGGACATATACAGCCACATCCAAAAGCAGCAGCTGAGTGCTTAACTTCCAATTGATTTCAAGGGAAATTAGGAACCAGAATGCCTCTACACCTTCAGCCCCAGTGCTCTGCTGAAACAGGGGCTAAACATGGAAAGTGAGGGTAGATAAGAAACCTGTAGCAAACTAAACAACACCACCTGAGTTTTCTTCCTGTTTCAGCATCACTTAAAGCACAGGAGAGATTTCAAAAGCTAAAAACCAAAAATTTTTAAAAAACCCAAACAACCAACCATCCAAAATAAATCCCGTCACCAACAAAAAAAATCACACAGGGAAAGAACAGTGAAGGAACCAGATCTGATTTTCTGAGCAGTGCTGTGTTCACTAGCTATTTGCCTGCACCATTTTGATGTCAGAAAGGTACAGAAAAATCTGACAAAGTTTTGTTCTCTGTGAATGCACAGTAAAATTTCAAGCGTGCATCTCATTTTCCAGTAAGGAACTGGAGTTGCACTTGACTATAGAAAAAACAAATGACAGCTGTGAGACACGGCGATACTTTCCCTGCTGTCACCCCCTTTTTCTGCAGAGAATATTTCAAAAGGCAGAGTAAACAATTCATCAAGGTTAAGACTCTGCATCACAGTTATGAAACAGTAATCAAAATATCTCTTAGAATTATTTCTATAACTATCTTAAGCAATACTATGAACTTTATTTTTCCTCTTATAGGAGCTAAAGATGGGAGTACCAAATTTGTACAGTATAATGTATTTTGATATTCAATTACCGTGACATTTTCTAAGAACTGGACATCCAAATCCTTTAGGCAACTATGGAATAAACTTTATTGTCATAAACAAGAAAAAGGTCTTGAGAGAATCTTGCATATTGTAAGGAAGTTTTTTTCAAATGATGCTGTTTTCCCTTAAGACAAGGAACAAAGCTCTCCTTGAACCTGTCAATTCTTATTTGCAGCAGTTGGAACAGCAGTCTCTGTACCCAAAGGATAGGAGGGAGACTGCATCCAACACGAAGTTAGTTATTCATTAGAAGTAGTTAGAGGTTCCCCTTGAGGTCTCCAGCTTCTACATTTTAAGTTAGAAAAAAAAAGTTCAGATTCATTCCTCCCCATTCCAGTTTGACTTCCATTTAACATGAAAGACAGCTTCAAAGAGCAGAAGCACTTGATTGCAAGGTTCCCCTCAAGCTAGCAGAAACTTATCAGATTCCTTAGCCATCCTGTCAACCACTTGAGCAAGCCCATCAGCAACCTCAAGTGGCCTGCCAAAAGCCAAGGTCAGAGAAGCAAGAGAGAATAAAGCTGCAGATTGGTCCAAAAGTGCTCCTTTAGGTTTGCCCCTTGTCCACAGAGCCCCAGTGAGGGCTCTGCTGTTCATGGCAGGTCAGGACACACCTGTGCCTCCTTCCTCTTATTTTTGTCATTATTTGTCCTTCTGTTTCTCGTCCAACTGTCCTATTTTTCTCCTTGGTCCCTTTCTTGCCCATCAGTTTGTGTCTTTTGTTTTGTTTTTTAAATTGGGTCATTGTCCTGGGAAACATATGGCAGGGCCACAGAAGAGAAGAGCCACTGATGGGATGCACACAACGCTTTCTTCTGTAGTTACTACACAACCCACAGGGCAAAAGATGTTAAGGTTCGACAATCATTCTGAGTCACTAATAAAGTAGATTGATTTAAACTCATTTTAGCAAGGTTTCTTTACAAATTCAGTAGGCTCCCCTAGCAAATAAGGCATTCTGGGCCTGACCTTGTATCTCATGAAGCCAGTGAAAACACAGTTGTACTGTATTCTTTGCCATGAAAAAAGTAACAGTAATCATCATCATAATCTAGCTAGACTGCAACACTGGATGAGGAAAAAAAAAAGGTCCAAAAATCAGATGTATTATATTAATTTTTCTTACAAATAGCATCCATCACTTTTAATGACCAAAACCAAGCTTTAACATCTGTTTTCATAATTGATCCTTCTTTCACTTTTGGCAACTTAAGCAAATTTGTACTTCCCTTTCATGGTAGCGATTTTCTAACCAAATTCAAACGAAAAGTCTCTGCTCTGACACACTGTTAAAATGAAGAGATCTCTGCCACAGGTTGTATTTGTTCTGTCACCGCTTCTGACATAATTCTAATGAAGTAACTCTGATATCTTTTGAATCTGTACAAACTCACTTTAACTTAAGATAAATGCAGAGTTCAATCTGGTTTGAAAATTATTTGTAAAGAGGTGTTGAGGGCTGTTTTTTTTCCCCACAGTAAACAAAAAGGGTTAAAGCAGTAACAAAAGCTTTCTTCTGAAGTCTGTTAAATCTCTGTACTTAGAGTACTCCCGTGTTTCTGCTGCTTTGTCCACCTCCTACAAGTAAGAAAAAAATGCTGCAAACTGTGGAAAGATCTGTTTCAAAACCACAGATCCCAGCTGCAAGATTCAGGGGGGGGAGAGTTCAACTTGATAAACTCAGTAGATATCAGCTTAATTTCAATTTGTAAATGAACTCATCTCTCTTCCTCCCATACCCCCCAGAGGAAACATTTCAGTGCTGCTTTTGGTGCAAGAAATACGGTATTACTCATTTTAATTTACATTAAATCAAAATACTAATTTTTGCTTTAACTGCATGGTATCTGCACAGGGAGGTCACAGGAAGAAAGCAATTTCTTGTGTAATAAGCCTAACACAGTGTTGATCCCATTTCACTGTCATTGATTTCCAAAAAATTTCAGCCAGATCCTACAACCACAAATATTTATAGTTTGAAATAGCACTTTTCATCCCATTTTCATGTACCTTTTTGACCAATGATGTAAATAATGTACCTGGGGAAAGGGCGGGGGGAAACAAAACCAAAAAACCAGTGACTCACCTCAAAAATTTAAACCGATATAGAATGCATAGTATTGATTACAAATTTACCTTTTTAATGAATGCCACAGAGAATGTATCCCACGATACAATCCCATGATCCATCAGCTCAACAAATGCAGTCAGTGTAAAGGACAACATATCTCCAAAGCTGCAAGAGACAGGAGTCATGACAACATTTACCAGTGATGCAGCAGGGCAATGACTGAGGGAATAAAGCAGCAGAAAGCTTTCAGAAAGGCAGGAAAATGAAGCCAATTACGGACTAAGAGGTAGCAAAAGAGGAAAGAGAGGCCGTGCAACAGATAGTCTCCAAAACAATTTAGCATGGACATCAAGAACAGTCACCTGGAAGAAATCAATTTTGTAAGAGAAGAACTAATCCCCAGGAGAATACTACATGCAAAGTTGAAGGAAATCAGATAGTACAAATTAAACCTCTCTTATAAATTTAGAGTTTTAGATCTAATGTAAAAAAGGAGTGAGCGTTTTCTTATCAACTTATGGAAATGCTCCTAATCGAACATCATACAGAAGTGCCACATTTTGGTGCCTCTGTATCAAGCAGATTAGCAGAAAGGCACTGGATTGTTTGTTCCTCCTCTTGCAAGGAAACAAATATCTTTTTAAAATGCACTAGAAGAGATTATCTACTGAGCAGCAATTTTCCAGTAGTTAATGCCTCAATTTCTTTCTTTGAACCTGAAGATGCATCTCCTTTTGTCTATCTATGGGCAGCTGTGTCGAGTGAATTGCAAAGTTCCAGCAGTTTATCCAAGCATGCAGCTCAAATTGTTTAGGGTTTGCAGGCCACTACACTGCATTTTACACTTGTACATTTGAGATTCAATGCATTCTTGTATGAATTCAACTAAATTGAAAATGGGTTTAAACTCAACATAAATAAAATTGTATATATTATATATAATTTTATATATGTCATATATAAATTAAAATTTTGGGGTTGTTCAGCCCAGAGAAGAGAAGGCTCTGGGGGGACCTGATAGTGGCCCTACATAGAAGCCTACAAGAAAGCTGGAGAGGGACTTTCCACAAGAACATGGAGGGATAGCATGAAGGGTAATGGCTTTAAACTGGAAGAGGGTAAATTTAGACTAAATATTAGGAAGAAATTTTTTCCTGTGAGGGTGGTGAGGCACTGGCACAGGTTGCCCAGAGAAGCTGTGGCTGCCCCCTCCCTGGCAGTGTTCCAGGCCAGGTTGGATGGGGCTTGGAGCAACCTGGTCTGGTGGGAGGTGTCCCTGCCATGGAAGGGGGGTTGGAATGAGATGAGCTTTAAGGCCCCTTTCAACCCAAAACATTCTGTGATTCTAGAACATGCTCTAACCTGATTAAATGCACAGGAATTTTTCATGTTAAAAACCAGCTTTTAAAGATTAGCTTCATTTCTTTATATAGTCAGGGCATGGAACAGTCAGCAGCCATAAGGATTTCAATGAAGCCCTTCAGTGAGGTAAGTACTCGATACAAGCAGCAGTGCCCAAAGCCCATAATGAAGCAGCATATTACTTTTGTGGACATGCCAAACCACCTGCAAGGTACTCTGCTATTAACAAGCATAAGCACACAATCAATCTAAACAGTATAAATAGTCCCAGTGATTTTAATGCAACAGCTTACCTAATAAAAAGATATAATTTAAAAAACCTCCATCAGATTGGAACTGCAGTGCTCAGTGCATTTGAAAACCTGAGTCTAATACTACAGCCATATTTAAGCAATGTAATTGGTAATCCTTAACGTGTGATTTACTCCCCTGCTATCTTGCACCAACCCAACACAAATAAGTGAACAGCCACTGAAGTGGAAGACATGTACTGCAGTACAGAGGAATAAGGCAGAAAACCAGTTTCAATGCAGGAACTCCAACAGTCAGTCCACTGGATTTGATATAATCTGCCATTTAGGTATTTCTGATGGTGAGATGCCACCTTTAGTGGCCCCTTCATTTAAGAGAGGAGCTCTTACTCATCAAAACTCCATAGATGCCCTCCACTGAAAAGAAATTTTCCATTCTTGACATTTTGTGAGCACAGAAAATCCCAAAACACGCCTTTGTCTTCCACAGTAAGTATGGGTGCCCGCAGCAGCTTTGATTGTTTATGACAAAACAAAAAAACTACACCAAAGAGCAAACAAGGAAAATACAGTGTCTTTTAAAAAAACACTGTAATTCTGCAAGGAATATTTTGTTCAGCAAATACATGATCTGGAAACTTTTGGTTTTGTTTTGGGGTTGGGGGGGGCTGGGTTTGTTTGATTGTTTTTTAATATTGTAAATATTTTAAGAAATAAATTAGATTTAAAAATGTCATCATTAGCATTCCAAATAGTTAAGGATTTCATAATAAGATGACAATAAGACTTTGCAGGAAATTTAATCAGCTCCAGTCTTGTCATTCTCTCCAATTCATTCCTTTTGCATAAAATGGTTATTTAAGAATCCACAAATAAAACAGTACCCCTAGTAAAGGCTTCTTTCTAAAAACTTCTACCAAATTCTCATGCATCTTCATGACAGAATACTTTCACAAATATATGGAATTCTGGTATTTCAAGAAGCTAGACTAAATTAAATCCAGATTAAAACAAAATTTACAAAAAGACAGGCAATATAGGTTGAAAAATATACAAAAAAAAGTGTCTCAGCATTAAAATAAGCATATAATTTACCTCCCCTAGTTTTTATGTATTGTTTAAAAATGTAGTCAATTAACCTGTATTTAGTACATAAATATTCTCCTATAAACTAATTGTACATGAAAGCTAATCCCCATTAACAATGAGTATAGTTTAGAGGGACTACTTAAACTGTATTAATATTCACTGTAATATTAAACTGTATTATATTCACCTTCAGAACAGCAATGGCTGGAATTCAGCTGAGTTTAAATGAGGCTGTTGAATGTAAAGGCATTATTCTTCTCACCACAACTCCTGATTAATCCTGCCACTTAATTCAGCCTCCTCCACAGCTTTGGAGGGGAAACTGGGTTAATGGAGCTGAAAATACTGGCATTAATGTATAAACCTGGTTTTAGTAGATGTGACAACGGTTCACCTTCTGGATCCCAAATAGTTGTAAGTACTTTTCAACCTAAAATGATGAGACACCCCACCAGGTGTCACTCCTGGGACACTGCTTCAAATAATTAATGGGAATGAAAAGGTGCAACACTGGGACTAAGCAGCAGCAAGAAGTACTCCAGCTCTCTATATTACGTGGCACCACACATACATAGTAGCTAATTTTTAAATGTACAGCTATATATGCACCTGCACACACATCTATACACTAAGTAGCATTGCAGAAGTCAAAAGCTAGGCTTAAAGGATAAGCACTAGGAATAGCACAGCTAGAGATGAAAGCAATCTCCAGGGTAACTCGAGCAAGATAAGGATTAAAGTATCTGGAGGGGGAAGGGAGCAGTGTTAATTCATTATTTTGTGTTTAAACACAAGCAGATAGGCAGAAACAGACTTAAGCAATTAATTTCAAGACATACACACACTCATACTCCTAAGAGCAGCAGACAGAATAGATGCTGGAAATCTGAAGGGAATCAAAGCTTCTGCATAAAACTAGTAATCTCAGAAAACATGTGGTAGGAGCTGTTTAACCCAAAATCTCAGTGAGTGTTTGAGTCATACAAAAAGTCCAATAAATGATGGGGCTTCTTTCTTCATAAAATCTTTTTAGACTAATCCACAGCACAACAGTTCTGTAAATATCAAACCCTTGCTGCCCTGGCAAAATGATTTAATAGTTTGACGGCAATTCCTGATGAAGGTGCTTTTTAATGTGTGTCACTGCAGCAAGAAGGGAAAAACAATCAGAAAGATGCACCGTGTAACTGCAATTTCATATCTCACTCAACTGATATTTTAATGATCTATGCTATCAGGCAAGCTACTTGTACAGTCCCTCCTGAATGCCCTTCAGGGCTGTGGCTCTTAGATGGGGACCTTACGCTGGAACAGATAAAGTTTCCCCATTCTCTGATGCCTGAGATGCCTTCTAACCACCACTGTGAGGATGGATGAGATGGTCACGATAGCCAGGAAGCACCTCTTCACCCACAGCAGCTCTGGGCAAGAGCCTCAGAAGCAGCAGAAAGCTGTGGTCTGCAATGTGTGGATGGATGGCCATGCTCTGATCCACAGCCTGGGCACCTCAACCCTTCAAACTTGGCTGAAGAGTAAGTCAACAGTTGCGTTTCACATCTCTAGGTTTGAGAGAAATATCAGGTCAAAGCTTGTTAATGTATGTGCCTAAGAAGCTTCTGCATTCTTCCCTTAAAAAAATGTGAAGAAAAAAAACTCCCCATGTCTTGATATTAGCTTTTCTTTCATAAAATGTGCATGTGACCCTGACCACCACACCTGCCTTCCTAGTGTCATTCATACATGCTAAACCATCTTTTTATCATGTGTGCAAAGTAACCCTCAGCTGTGTATATAGAACTATGTCTGACATTTTGAAAGATGCCTAAAGCAATTTGCATTTCTTAGCAAAATAAATTAATGAGATTTGAGCACCCAAATCCCCTAGGTGGTTTTTTTTTTTTTAAAAAAAAATGTCTCGGTCCATGTTTAACACACATACCAAAATGAACATTGTGTTGCTACTGAGGAGGGAAAAATATTCAACTGTTCAAATGATTCTTTAAATTGAGATAATTAGTCAGGCTTAGCTGTCATCAGGCAACAAAAAAACCCCCAAAACCCAATATAAGCTTTTATAAAGCTAGGTGGACTGTCTCATGTTTTACATGATCAAAGTTGCACAGGACAACCTGGAAATTAACTGCTGCTTGTCTGTCACAACCAGGAGACAGCCACCAGCCCATTAGGACTAGAAGCCACAGACAGAACATCTTTACACAAACAATTTTTCACAGGTAAAGCAGAACCAAAGCTAATCTCTAACTGTGCAGAGAGAATGCAGCAAAGAAACAACACTGACTGGGCAGAAGGCAACAAGGGAGTAGCAACCTACTATCACATACAGGAGTTAAGGAAGCAGTTAATTTTAAGTCCTTTATCATTCAGCAACTGTGCTCACAGCCTAATACTGGGCAGCTGACATCACTGAGGTCAACATCAAAGAGTTAGAACAGCTTTTTAAGTTAGAGCTGTCAAGGATAAATGACCATGAATAAATTTAAACAGGGAGCAGAATATATCTAATCATCAGAGGACAAGAGCTTTGGAAAAGCCATGGGGGCAAGAATCTAACTAAGTCTACAAGACTGATGATGCAGCAGGATGCTGTGCAAGCACAGAGTGAACAAGTACCTTTTTTATTGCTAGGGCTCCTCTTCATTGCTTCTACACTGCCTCGTTCCTTCAAGTAACCTTTCCAAGGGTGAAGCTACGCCATCATCAAATCATACTAGGAGCAATTCATGCCTATTTGGTACTTACTCAGTACAGCTGAAAACGACTGAACAATCCGCAGGATAGCTGCCCCTGTTTTTCTAGATGATTGCAGAAAATGTGCTTAACTGCTACACTGCAATTGACACAGATTTTATTTTATTTTTTTGTGCATCGTGCCAAACACCACTGAAATATTTTTTTGTGGTACAGTTTCACTGCGTTCATTACAAGGGATCAGCCCAACTGCTTTTAAACCACTTGCATTCCAAAAACCTGAAATAGTTTTTGCTTCTGCTATCAGGGCTTCTCTAAGCTTGAAAACTCACTCTGATTGAAGAAAACAAGCTGGGAATTTTAAACAGAACTGTAAATATTCTTGAGTAAATCCAGGTGTAGGTACTCTTGTTACAGAGTATGACTAAATTCACTTCGAGGTACATTAAGCATTTCTGTGCATGGGAAACTAGCCCAGAGGAACTATTATACACTGGTTCTTCATGAAGATGTAATGAGAATTACCTTTTCTAGTATCCTACATGGTTTAAGTTCCTGGTTCTGCTCATTTCATGGTAATTGCCTTAAATGGATCAGCTTTTCTTAAAAGACCAGGAATAACTAACTACACAGGAAAAACATCGCTCTCCAATCACTGTGGTTTGATTACAATCCAGTACTGCAATGCAAAAGTTGACCAATAGAGCTATTTCATAGGAATTACTCTTTATCAGTATTAGCCAATATGATAAATAAGATCTCAAAACAAAATGGGAGCCCTTAAAACTGAAAAGACAGAGAAAAAGAAACTCATATTTTCTAAGAACTTCCTTCAGTGGAAAAAGCTATTAAACAAGGTGTATCTGTGAAAATCAGGTTTTAATTAAGTCAGGTTAGCATGTGCAAGCTACCAGAGATAAAGTGAAATGATGGCAGTTTACGAACTATGTCATCCTGTATATCAACTTCTTTTTTTAATTAGCATTTGTTGTCTTTAAGTCAAGAAGATAGCAGGTGAAGGCTGCAGTTTTAAAGTTTAGTTTAATTCCTGACATCAAGCTCTGAGGGTTTTTTTTTTATAGTTTTTGTTTCATTGGACCTTTTCCCATTAATACATGGGTGAAAAAGAGTCAGGATATTTGATAACTACACTCGGAACACTAGTGCACACCCTTTACCTTCCAGAACTATTGGTTTCACATCCTGACCAGTGGCTCAGCTACCTTTTTTAGTAAAAGTCCTAAACTCAAGAATTTGTGTTATTTTGATTGTATCATTTCATATACGACTGATGGAAATCAAAATATTAAACTGTGTGCACCAATGTAAATTGAAGCTTCTACTGGCAGGATTTAACTTCCAAAGTTAGAATCAACTTTAGTCACATACACTTTCTTTATTACTGTATCCACTGATGTGCTGTATCTACACTGATCAATAAGAATCCTCTTAAAGTGGCTAATGTCTGGTTCTCATGAGTGAAGTTGTGTAAAAAAAAAAAATAAAAAAAAATCAGCTCATCAGTATAATCAGGTCCTAAAATCAATGTGCAATGCAACTATAAGTCAATATTTTAGTACTGTCTTGAGGACAATCACATAATTCAATGTAGATAAGCCTACAGGATAACAGAATTTGGAGGCAGAGAGATGCTGAAAGAATATAAGTATTCTTCCACAAAGAACTGTTTTTCACAGCAGTGAGGAAAAACTCACCATTTAAATGCACAGGAGGCACCTTGTCTTGGTAGGGAAGATGCTGCCAAGAATTCTGAAAGCCTCATGCCATTTTAATCATTTTCCTCCAAAACTAAACTTTTCTATTATGAAATAAGTTACTTTGGATTAGGTAGAGAAAACAAACGGAGGAAGGATTTAGGTTTCCTGCCAAATTTATTCTTACTGTCTAATTTATTTATCGGGCAAAGATTTAATAATGAATGTTTCAGAACCTGGTTTACAGCGGATTTGTGAAAGTATGATTTAGCTTGGATTCAGGTGGCAAGCTGCATTTCCTGCATGAAAAACCACATTGAGCTCTCAGAGTGACAGATGCATGGGTAACTGATTAGTTATTCTTTTGCTTCCTTGGGTTTTAGCTATACTTGACATGTCACACTTGCAAGCCAATCAAGATATTAGAATATCTCTTGAAGTCCCAATTTATCAAAGCGTATGAAGCCTGGGCTTAACTTGAACTACACAGAAGAGTCCCATTCAGAATCATCAGGGCAATAAGCGTGTTTCCAAGCTTTCTGATATGAAAAATACTATATTACAGTTTTCCTTTATGCAGTTATCTGTAACAATTAGCATTACCTGGGACTGGCAAATATTAGGAATTCAAAGAGGCACAATGACTCTTATTTTCATCTCACTAACATCAACAATTAAAATTGCCTGCTATCAATCACATAAGCCAGGCAAATTTAAAGGGGGAATTGGGAAAGGCAGGGAAATTATTTGTTTGCTCAACTTCAAAAAAACAAAACAAAAGCCTTACTTAGGAAGCAGCAGAAGCCCCTGCAGAAGTTAAAGAAATGAAGCACCCATTCCACAAGCAAAGCAAAAAAGCCTTCATCAGAAAATTTTAGCAGGCATCAAAGAGCAGAAAAGCAGAGAATGTTGAAGATTGGCTGAATGAATATGCACAGTTGTATTTACATACAAAGATTAGCGCAAGGGCCTGGACTCAGTCATGCAAAAGAAGAGGAAGTGTGCAAGGTGATGATCTTATCAGGTTCTTACCAGGGCTTCATTATCTTCTGCAATTTCTGATATCGTCTGCAAAATTAAAACTTGCACGTGAGGAGACAGCACTTTAAAACATCTGTACTCTATTTACCTATGCATACACACACACCCCCCCACCCCCATATTTGATTCATAAAATTTGAAGACAGACACACAGTAAGAGGCAATAAATTACTAACAATTTACTGTGAATAGAAACAGTTCAGTAACAGGTAAAGAACATTCATAATTCATTTCAATTATTTGTTCAGAATACTTATATTAACTTCTGTTAGGAAAAAAAAGAGAAGACAGCCAGTTGATAGGGGAAACATATTGGATGTCTCTAAAATCTGTTTCTCTTGACCATAAAGCATGATAAGGCATCCTAAATCAAACTAAGTGTTTGTGTAAAAGAAGTCTTCATACAAAACAATAAAGGCTTACAAATTAAGCATTTTCTGTCTCATTTCTATGATGTATAGTCCGTTGCCTGAAAAACTTTTTTCCTTCCAGTCTCCACCACTAATACTGATGTTAGAGTTATCAGCATGGTTGAAAGTTATTGTGTAGCTAGGACCAACACAGACCACTATCCTGACCTTCTGAAGTCAAGGATAAGTTTTCTGTTAACTTCAAAGTGGGGCAAATAATTTACTTGGGCTTTTTAACCACAGAGCTGCATTTACATGACAACTCAAAAGCATCTTGCACCACCTCCATGACACACAAGTATAGTGCAGCAGCCTTATTCCAACAGTAAGCTCACCTGTAGCCCTGGTGCTCTTAAAATTCACATACCAATGGATATGCCTAGACCCAAGGTGCTGAATCAGCTTCACTTCAACGTGAGAAAGACAATGCCATGCTTACAAGTATCACTGATTCAGAGTCTAAGAGGCCAAGCTACACATACAACCTTCATTCAGTGTGATGCTCTTGCTTTCCTAGTAGCTTCCAAAATACTTGGTTCCTAGTTGCGGCAAAAGGTTTAATATACCCCAAGAGTTTTTTATTTAGGCATTTCCTATTTTTCCTCCCAAGATATACATTGTTGTGTATCATTACCTAACCAGAAGCTATGGCATCATATCCCTATATTCATGGAACTGAAAGCCAAATATTAAGGGAGGGAGGAGGGGGAACAAATAATAAGTGCATTTGAAAGCTGTAGCCCACTAATCACGATTTGCAAGTCATCCTCCTGCTAATAACTGGCTTCTGAACTGCTGATTATGCTACTAAGCAAGTTGAAGAAAGAGATTACCAATGGTTAAAATGGCATCCAAGATAAATAACTTCTTTTTAAAACACCACTTCAACAACCACAAAAAAATCCATCTCCTTCTTAACCCCTTCTTCTGTCTCCTAAATCTGTTTCACAGTTTGATTTCAGAGGGTTGGCTGCAGTTCCACACTGGGCAGATTAGTGTTCACAAGGAGAACAAGGAGGTCTCTCCTTCCTCCCTGTGCCCTTCACCCCAGGTCTTCCCCTCTGCACTTGCTGCCATGCCGCTCAGCCCACAACAGCTCTAGGACCCCAAGCTCTCCACCTGCTGATTCAACTCTCTGCAAGAACCTGGCTAGATTTTTAATTTTTTCCATTTGGTACAGCAGTAACTCTTCCCACCTTGCATTTTCCATTCTGTTTATGCCTAAGAAATGTTGTGTTTTCTACACAGACTGCAAAGACCTCCTTTTCCAGAAGGACCAGTGTCAGGGAGGGCAGCTTTTCAGCTGGCTTGTGTAACCATCAGGGGAGAAAATGCAGAGTGTACACCACAGGAACAGTGATTTTAAATCATTCATTGCTAGCTGTGAGCTGCAATACTCATGCCTGAAGGTAATGATGGCACAGTTTACTGTGTATCCAGGCACAGACTGGGCTACAGCCTAGCTCGAATTAGCAAAGTGACAAGGTTTTGTTCTTGGATTTCGTGGCTTTGTTGTTTTTTTATGCTCCAACAGCTACCTGTGTAGCCAGTAGTAATGAGCAAACAAAAAGCATCCTGATGATCAGCCAGCCTTAAAAGGGTGGGAAAATTACCCTTGACATGTTTTTAGGAGGAGAAAAGTTCAAAGCATTTCCCACAATAGAAGATCCCAGCTTCAGCAGACTGTCATTCCTGTGCTTCTGCAGAGTGCTTCCTTGCTGCAGGAGACTGCTTAAACCCTAACAAGAACAACCACCACCACCAATGTGTTTTATCATCTCCCAAATGCACACGGATCCAAGCAACCTTACGCAACACATGACAGCAAAACTTCATAGCATCCTTCTGAGACCCATTTTTAAAATAGGTGCTTTTCATCTCTTTTTTTTCATCTTTTTTTTTTTTTTTAAAGAACTATCCCCCAGTTGCACTTGCACAGATGGGAACAAAACCATGGCCAAAACACAAATGTTATGAAGGTAAATTAAAGGTTCAAATGCTATAGTGGTGAAAGACAAAAAAACAGACAGCAATTTTTAAACAAGGAGAAATCTCAAAACAAATGCCAACATAATACAAAATAAACATTAACGACAAGTTATCTGTTTAGACGTTTTGCTACCACAATATGTTCCCTGTGTGGCCTCAAAGGAACTTTGTGACACATTTCCAGATGAATCCCAAGAAGCAGCAGTTCCCTTTGGACTTCTCTAAGCCATACAGACTTAATACTTGCTCAAATACTGCAGGTTATGTCACGAGCAGCTTCCAGCAGGGATCAGCTGACCCAACTGGATCAACCAGATCAAAAATTGCTGTACAAGGGCCAAAGATATCCCAAATCTAAACCCCAGCTGGTGTAATGCACAGTAAGAGCTTGTCTGCACTGGGAGAAGCACTGATATGTGGTTGGACTTCATGTTCTTAGAGGTTTTTCCCAACGAAGGCTATTCTAAGATTCTATGTTGTCCCATTGTGGAAGCCAGTGTGGACCCACAGGAGTCAGCGATGACAAGAGCTAAAGCAGTTGCAGCACATCACCACAACCAATGTTTCTGAACCTGCAGTGTTAAAAGAGTGGGATAGAAATACCACTGAGGATAAAAGCTTTTCATGCAGTATGGCCCTGGAGAGGGCCATTATTAGCAAAGCTGGAAGACGTTCATAAATTTTTCCTCCTGTCCAGGAAAACTGACAGGATGATGGATGAATGACCTGCTAACCACATTAAATTGGGATTTGGCTACTGCTTTTCAGGCCAACACAAGAAGAATCCACATTCTGGGTAACAGGCAGCGTTTGGAAATATGACAAGTCAAATACACAGGAGCACATATTTCTGGCTTTTGTCTGTATCAGGTGTGGCTATCACATATAAATCAAGTCTGGGAAACACTCTGGCCAGGAGGTTGAAATAAATTATTTAGATGAAATCTGCTAAATGACTATTATGTTATGTAGCAGCACTCCCAGTCCTCACAGCCACCACAGTCCAAGAGACAAAAACATCCGGGAAAGTTGCAGAGGTGGAGATTTTCACCCTTTCTCCTTATTTCTGCTGGTTCCTCAAACACTACACTTTCATCTGGAGTTAAAAAAAATAGTTTTGCCCATCTTGGTACTCAGAAGAACATTTGGAAATATAAACCCACTGCTGGAATTGGCTCTTTTTATCACATTTTACAGAAGTGGTTAGCAAACAAAACCCAGTAAAACTGTCTCCTCTCCTCCTCCCTGTTCCTGTCAAAAAGGTGTTCATATCACCACTTAGCAGGGGTCACAGAAATGCTAATATTCTTAAACACAGGCAAAGTAAGGAAAAAGAAAACCCTGGAGAAAAGGCATTTAGGATGAGGGCAGTGCAAGGAGCAGCACCTCTCCCCTTCTTCTCTCCAAAGATGTGATCTTTGATGGTTCAGTCTTCAGATGAGGCTTTTATCTAAAAGGTACAGTGTGCTGATGTGTGTGTTGAGAGGGAAGGTGGAATCGAAGCCTGAAGTCTGATGGGGAAAGAAACAAACCCAAAAGAGACCAAGCAGGAGAAAAATGAACAAACAAATCCACCCACAAAGAAAACCCACCTCACTTTCTGCCTTTATGGGAACTGCACTGAAAGATGGGGCTGCAGTCCTTTCTCATTCTCCCACCGTT
The DNA here is from genome assembly GCA_028020825.1 of Podargus strigoides. Taxonomy (NCBI): domain Eukaryota; kingdom Metazoa; phylum Chordata; class Aves; order Caprimulgiformes; family Podargidae; genus Podargus; species Podargus strigoides. The sequence goes on along the minus strand of CM051623.1, from coordinate 7,370,598 downwards.
ACCATAACCAGATAATCTGAATTTATAGACTATTTACAGACAATAGTCACCCTCTCCCGACATTACAGAAGCACTAAGAAATGAAGTAAAACCCCTTTTGGACAAGAACTGACTTTGGCAGCAATGTCAGATTAAGTAATCTATGCTTCCAGGTGAAGCTTCAGAGGAATGGCTGAGCCCATCTAACAGCCCAGTGCTGTCAAAAATACAAATTATTTTCCTCCCTCCATTGGCCAGCTTCTTTTCTGCAAGATTAGCAAACTGAATTGGCTCACTGAAGAGTCAGATGAGCACTGGAGCTGACCAGGAGAGGAAACAGGTACTACACAGCCAGTAGTTGGGAGGGGTGAAAAGCACTACTTTATTTAGTGGCAAAGACCTTAGCATTGTTCATATCTTCTAAAAATCCATTTTCTATTTCCCTAGTGAGTTGGGCTTGAACAACTGTCTTCTGGGGCAACACTATGAGCTCAATCAGGGAACTGAACTAGGTTAAGGAATATCGTATTAAAAGCAGCCTTTACTGTCACTTTTAATACTCTACAGCAGTTATCCAGTCCAGCTTGCTACAGACAGTACTGGCATAACTCTACAGATGAAGGAGGACAGGAACAAGTGGCTGTGAGCAAGGGCTGCTTAAGTGTTTTGACAGCCCTACTGAAATACTCATCAGACTGGGATGGAAAAAACCATTAGCAGGTATGTGAGCAACTGTCCCAAATAAAGTCGGAATAACTCCAAACCAATCTGCCTTCAGTTTTCCACTGGGCTGGTATACAGGATTATCTCTGTAAGACAAGCCAAGAGCTAGAATTTCACCGAACAATACAATTTGTCCTTAAAGCATGCAGAATCGCCGCCTCGGAGACTTCCAGCTGTACAGCAGCCAACTCTGCAACTGCATGTGTTCAATAGAAGACTCCTCATAGTCAAGAGGCAAAAAAATATACAAATACACATTTATTTAGAAGCTTATATGAACCTGATCCAGCTGCATTTATCTCCAATAGGAAGATGACAAAAATCTAACCACCGTCCCAATTTAAAACAAGTTTTTCTCTCCATTCTGTGCACTAAGCAATTACAACTCCCTTAAAATTAAAACCAGGCTACCAGGTCCCAGCAGCATCAACTAGCATGCTTCTGTGCCACAGCTGTACTACAATAAAGCTGCTCAGCACAGCCACATCGATGAAGCAGACCTCTGAGGAGCAACCTTCTCAACAGCAGCAGGAACAATTCTGGTTACTGTCAAGACAGCTAGGCTTAGCATAGTCTCATTTTTTTTGGCAAAAACTGCCTGTTATTTCAGCCAAATGACAAGTGACAGAGACCATGATAATGCCAATAAAAAGAAATACTGAAAATTCTGCATAGACCTTCCTGCTTTCCCTCCCAGTCATGAGATTATTATTATTACTGGGAATGACAAAAATAAAATCTAGATTCCTTTTATTAACTCCTCGGTTTTTCAATATTTATGACTTGTGACTTAAATTTTCCTTTTCTTACTTTATAAGGGACTATGAGGATTTTTTTTCCTTTTAAGGAAGGCTGAGAGTCTGTCTCAGCCACTCTTCTGATAGATCAAGGAAAAAAACCAAAACACCACATCTTCACCAGTCCTCTGCTACATCAGAAAGACTAGCTAATACAGCCATGATTTTCTGAAATATTAATTCTAGACTATGGAATACAGCTCTAAATGAGCAAACTACATGATCTCAGATGGGGTAGCAAGGAGAGATGATTGTTTCTTCCAGTTTAGTTCCTGATCACATTTTTCATCAGCCATTATGGTAACTAGGACCTTCTAGCATTGTTCTCCTTCTGCCTCATTTTGGGCCATTGCACTGTGTCAGGGGAGCAGAAGCACCACACCCTTACACTTCCATTTTATACTGTACATCTGACCAGACGGACCACATATTCCACACTCCTCTTAACCAGGCACAAACTGGGCTTCAGACAAAAATTTGAGTTAGAAGTTCTATGGAAATTGTTTTCTGAAAAGTCTCTTTGGTGATGCAGATGCACAGAGGCTGAGCAATGATTGGCCATCATGGATAATTACAAAATGGAAGCAGCATTTACTACTTCTTCATGACCTAACTTGTCTTGCAGTCTCTACTGTAATTTATAGGTCACCCAAACCACAAAAATAAAGATCAACCCAGCTTTTTCTTTTTTCCTTTAATTCTTCATTTCATAAGAGACTCATAGCGTGCTCTGGAAGCAAGAATGAGCCTGAAGGAAAAACAAAAATGAGCCATCTCAATCAACAGGACTGAGATACACGTGGACAGTTTCTAAAACATGTTGCATCTCTGCTGACATAAATATATTCATACTGACAAGATGCACTCTCAGCTTCACTAGGGCCCCATGCACCCTACAATCTGCCTACCACCAATCCCTATGGTTTTGTTCCAGCATGCACAAGGTCTACAGTTCATTTGCTCTAAGCAGCAGACACTCAAGGAGATCTGGCCCAAATTATAGTAACTATATATAGCATTAAAACTTCTGGAAATATATGCAAAATAAAAAAAGTCCCTTAATTTGTTATTTTTTTCAAGCTATATTAACAGCAAGAAACTGGAAAGGCTACTCTCTAATGCATCCCAATTGTCTTCAATAGTCAGGAATACAACATATGGAAAATTAATGAGGGAACACTGTTAGTTCTTGTCAACTTTTTATATTGCCACTTCTTTTCATCACCAGCAAAATGAAGCAGAGGTAACTAGAAACCCAGGGATTTACACTGTTTTACTCTGGTCACTGTACTTCTATAGTCGTCAGCTTCACTGGAATAATAAGTAAGTAGCACAATAAATAAAGCCAACTATAAATAAAGTATAGGCTTCTTCCTTGGTGAAAGTTATGTAAAAAGCTGGAGTCTTGCTTTCCAGAGGCTGCCCACTAAAACTTAATTACGCACTCAAATTACAACTAAAGAGCTGCCCCTAACATGAGTTCCACGTGCAAAGAAAACCTCAGAGCACCCTTACACTGAGCCTGACAGTACTTTTAATGAGTGCTGTATGCCCCTTTGGGGAAAACAGAGAATAAAGCTTGAATTAACAAAATTCATCGATTTCTAGCACAGCTGCACCACACGGTGAACAGAGGCACCACTCAGCCTGGGCTTACTGATGCAGGGCTGTCCTCAGCAGCATTAACCCACAGAGAGCTGGGAAAGCACACAAGGGGGCTCCCTGCAGAGCAGCCATGGGGTGTGTCCCATCCCCTCTGAGCCCCTCAGGGGCTTAGTGCCAGTCTCCAGGTTGCTATACAAGAGCAGAGACAGCCACTGTCACACTATTTCAGCCAAGTTAACAAGATGGATTGGCTTTTCAAAGCATCCAGACACCAGAACCAATCCCAGGAAGGAAGCAGGTCTCTGCTGATGAGTGGGGATTAACATACAAGGACTGGGAGAAGGCAGCAGGGAGCTGGACCACCTCTTTGCAGCCATTAGGGTCCTTTCAGCTGTACAGTTCAGTCACAGCCTCATTCAAGCAAGGGTGGCTCAACAACAGCAACTCAAAGGTGGGTAAGAGCTCCAACAGTGAAGATACACCTGAAAGGTAACTTTACAAAATATATTACCTTCTAAAACTGGCCATCAAAAAAGTTTCTGCCCTTCCCTTAAACTTCTGGCTGCTCATTCCTCCTCTAATACTGCCCTCCTTTCTAATTGTTTGGGTAGGTCCACCTATGGATACTGAAATGATTAGAGTTAAAAATACCACTGGGGAAAAGAAAGTGGCAGGTAGTAGGGGAGGGAAAAGACTGTTTTGGTCTGAAGCATTTGGGTGACCTGGTCAGCAGCACAGCCCACAGGGTGACAGTGTTCAGGGTGTACACCCAGGGTGGGAGCTAAAGGCAAGGAGCCCTTCAGCTTGCTTTGCCTGTTCAGTGAGCATCTTGCAGGACCCTTTAATTAACAGTACTGCAGAGGGTATAAGTGAAAACAGCAATAGAGAACATAAGAGAAGAACTGAGTGACTCCAGTTGCTTTTCATGGACAGCCTAGGGCACTCAAACAGCCAGCTGTCCTTGCCCCACTCTCTCCTCCATATGCTACCTTTCTTTGCCTCCCACACACACCTAGTTCACTCACACGTCATTTTAGGAAGCTGTTTGGTTGTAACAATAAAGTCAAAAAACAAACCAAAAGCTTCTTCTGTGGAAGCAGGTTGTCTATTGGCCTTGTGTGCTGAAATAGCAAGGAGTGACAGACCCTGAATGGGGAGGACACGGTCAATAGCTTGAAGTTGGATGAGAAAGGAAAGCAGCAGCACCACAGCATGCTTAGGCTATTGAGTCTGTGTATATTAGGATTTGCTCTCCAGGGAGACCTTACAGCACCTTCCAGTACCTGAAGGGGCCTGCAAGAAAGCTGGGGAAGGAATTTTTACAAGGGCTTGTAGTGATAGGACAAGAGGTAATGGCTTTAAATGCAAAGAGGGGAGATTTAGATATTAGACAGAAAATCTTTACTGTGAGTGTGATAAGACATTGGCACAGGTTGCCCAGGGAAGTTGTGGCTGCCCCCTCCCTGGCAGTGTTCCAGGCCAGGTTGGATGGGGCTTGGAGCAACCTGGTCTGGTGGGAGGTGTCCCTGCCATGGCAGGGTGTTGGAACAAGATGATCTTTGAGGTCCCTTCCAACCCAAACCATTCTATGATTCTGTGATAATTCCTATTAAATATATGCTTATCAGCCAGTGATGCACAATATAAAAGCAGAAGGGAATGTACAGTATAGCACATATATGTCCTTGCTTTACAACTTTCTTTGCAAAGCCAGACTTGGAAAAATCTGACCTGCAGACCCCCTCAGAAGCTGCAGAATATCTAGGATGCTGTACAAGAGACTGCAGTGAGTACTGAGAGTTCATCAGCACATGGAGCTACTGGAAACTCTTACCGAGTCTCTGCTTAGTGCCCAAACTAGACAGTGTTTCTCCCCACAGGCAGAAACACTGATAAATAGATTAGACAGGTAGAGCAAGCAATGCATCTTTGGTGATACATTACACCAGCTAAACAGAAAAATCTGGAATCTCCTCAAACGCAAGCCAAATAAGAAAAAAAAAAAAAAAAAGCAGTAGACTCTGCTTATATGCCCAGTCTACAAAGCTGCTATGTGGTTTGAAAACTTATACCCTCAACCAGGAATTACTACTAGGGTGTAATTTGCTGAGCAGTTCTTTCGACAGTGGTGCTGGCTGAAGCCAGATAGTTATTTTTAACCCAGACCAGTCTGCTACAGCTTGGCCCATCCCACAGCGACAAAACAGTAGTACAGACAGATCCCAAGGGTGAGGAGGGCACTTGCTTTAGCCTTGATGCAGCTAAAAGAAATGCTTGTAAAAAATGTGAATGTTCCCTGTGTGTTTCAAGAGAAAATAAAGCACTTCAGTTTAAATACCTTCTGCAGTGGAGTGAATTAATCCACTTAATTTATTTAAGGACAAAATAAACTACAGAGGCAGTGACTTTTAATTTGCTTATGTCCTGATCTTCATAGGCACATGTGAGCCTGCCCATTCAGTGTATTTTTTTATTAGCACAACTATGTGCTTGTTCACATCAGCTTAAGCCTGTCCTTGGTTTTAAATTTATTTTGGTCCCTAAACAACAGGTATTATATGAATATAAGACCAGTTGACAAATTTGATAACTAGAAGCACTTTTTGTATGTTTTTAAAGTGGCATAATATGTGCCACAGATGATATCACTAAAAAAAAAAAAAAAAGACCATAACCCCAAAACACTCAAGATGAAACCATGAGCTACTGTAAATCCAGTATAGAGCTGGAGTGAGGCAACAGGGATTCAAAGTGCAATAAACCACTGACCACCTAACAGGCAGGGATCAGTGAGAGTGTGCTTTTACATTCCCCAATCTAAGGACTACTGGGTTCTACAAAGTACTTAATTTTTTTGTTGAAAATTCCCAGTATATCTTGCATAGGATCATCAGAGACAATCTCTGTTCCATTTCAAAGCCCACTTACTACTTTTGCTTTACCCCCTAACATTATTTACTTTCTTGAATCCAAGGGAACATGAACACATTTGAGAGAGGATTTGGATTGATTTCAGCAATTGATTTCTGAAGTCTGGTCCACAAGACTGAACCCCCCCAATGAATAAGACTGCTACCTTCAGAGCATTTCCTTTCTCTCAGGAAAGGGTGTGGGTATTAGAAGTTGAAACCAACTGCAAAGCACTAAAACTCTTACTTGAAAGCAAAAGTCTATTTGAAATATTAACTGTTAGAACATAATTTAATAGTGCAACGATCCCGTTGTTACTTTTCTGCAGTAACCTCCACATTAAGCCAATAGACACTTATTCAGGACTGAATTTCACCAATGGTAAAAATCAGTAAGATGCTCTGATAAAGAATAAATCTATTTTCAAAGGTCAGCTTTCAATTTAATTTCCAAAAGCCACTGTCATTTTAAAAACCTCAGCCAGAATTAAAACAATAAAAATGGAAATAAACCAAGCACTGTGTTTTGTGCTACATCTTCTCAGTAACATGAAATTTAAAACACAGTTTTCAGATATCATCACTTAAATATCAGCCTTTAAATATACCCACGGTCTCCTCAGAACTTTGTGGCACAGAGGGTACTTGTGACTTCCTACTTTGCTCACCTCCAACCCCCACCAACCCACTGTTAGGGGAAATTAAAAAAAAAACAGTATTCTCATTGATAATAGAGATACTATACTCACAGTCCAGAACTCTTCAGATGTTTTATTTTATATAATCTTAGAAGCTGCACACAGAAATTCTTCAGCTACTCAGAGAGCAAGCATGAAAACACACCATACAGGAGGAATATCAGAGTTTAAGCAGAACACTTACTCTGTGCCACTTTCAACCATTTGTGTTAGGAGGGAAATGCCATCTAGGTTTATAAATTCTTGGGCAAATGTAACATCCCGTGAGTAGTTGGCTAAGTCTTTCAGTGCTTCTAACTTCGCATCCATACTAGAAGACTGAATCCTCTCATGGAGCTGCTGTGCATTTTGAGCCTAAGAGAGAAATAAAACATACAAACCAAAAAAAAAACACAATAAAAAAGCTTTTGTTACAATGGCAATAATGAATAAAACATTAGTGCAAGAAGAAACAATGGATATGTTTAATGTTAATGATACTTAACACTTGCATGCTCAGAAATTATGTAGCTCACATATGAACTAGTTTTACAAAAGTATATTACTCATGTATTAGTCCATTATTACCTATAATTATTTGGATTGCTGCAGAATCATAAGCTGAGCAACAGACAGATATCCCATGTCTCTAGAAAAATGAAAGTATTACAAAAGACAGCCTTTGGCTTGAAGAGCTTATATGTCATATCCATAAAAGTAGAAATGAAAATAAAACAAATTGCAGCAGGCAATTGCAGTATAATAATGGCAGCACTTTTCTTCCTGTCAGTGCCTGACACACTTCTCATGACCTTTAACAACGAAGACCATATACTGTCCTAATCAGGTTATATCAGTACAGACCAACTTCAGACCTTCTGCTCCTTCCTCCCCCTCCTCCTTTTGTTCATCATCAATTCAAAAACTCACTCTTACAAGGAGCATAGGAATAACTACTTCCCATATAATGCTATGATGTTATCACTCATACATGTTTATGCAAGTTCAATATCCACATATATTGGGCCCATTAATGCTTCAAATGCAGGAAGAGACAGTGAAATCCAAAATGAACACTGATGATAAAAAGCTAAATGGATATTTCATAGAATCATAGAATGCATTGGAAGGGACCTTAAAGCTCATCTCATTCTAACCCTCTGCCATGGGCAGGGACACCTCCCACCAGACCAGGTTGATCAAAGCTGTACAAATACTTGAAAATACATCTCACATTTTCACTTTGATGCTTTCACTTACCTGAACACAATGTCCAAAAAGCTTCAGTTAATAGCTAGCTAGCCAGTACTTTTCCTAGAAAAATAATCCTCCTCACTGTATACAGATACCTGTAAAACTCAATTTCCTAAAATTCACTTCTTACCTGCAGCGAATGAAAGGTGAATGAGAAGTTATGTATCATTAGGAAACCAAATTAATGGTAAATTCTGCTGAGAGTTATTTTCTCTGAGATTACATTTATTCTTTCTCAGCTGGAGAAGAAAAATGTAAGAAAAGGCTGTGCTGACAGACAATTCCTTTTCTGTTCAAGTAATGAATATAATCTTCCCAGAGATGGCAATCTCTGCAGATCAAGATCCTGAGATAGCAGACATTTTTAGTGCAAATGAACAGTTAAACAGGGAACACAGCAAAACACACTACTCTGTTTTTATAGATACAAATTCCTATCTGCATAAACTTGATTGCTTCACAAATATTAATAAATTAAATGACCCAATATGCCCCCAGATCAGCAAGGTTTGTTGTTTTCCATTTTTCACAGAGAAAAATTAATGCATGGTCTCCAACCAACTTTTGGCCAGAGCCTATGTAGTGAGAAGTGTGTAGAGGGAGGAAATATTTTCTCGTCAGTATAACTGTGGTTAACATCTTGAGTTAAGAGAGCACTGAAAAGAAACAGAATACCTTTAGTCCTGAGCTTTTCTATGCTTTAAGTACTGGGTGGTGCAGCCATACCAGTTACATTATCTATAAAAAGGCAGAATCCTGTCATCCAAAAGGTCTTTCTGCCACCCTAAAAGTTACCTACTCTGTCAGCTGGTTTGAATTGTAATGGGGAAACAATGGCTTATCCAGTCTCCCTGTAACGGCGATGTCTGTTCAAATGGTGCTAAAAGAATATTCTCTCAAACTGAAGCAGCTGCTAGGGTAAATCATTTGCCAAAGCCTATGGAAGAAACAAAAATAGATTCCACTAACTTCCAACTTCCAGGATAACCATAAAATACTTCCTCCAACCCTTTCCCTTTGTCAGAGTGGGTGAAGGAAGTTTTGCTAAAGTAGTCTTGTACAATCAGCTACAAAAATTCAGAGTAACCACTACTAGTACATGAACCAGAAGTTCAACAGCCAACTCCTACCTCGCCAAACAACCTCCTTCATTGAGCTGTCCCCACTATAACAACTCAGGAAGACTGAGAGATGCAAAGCATCCTCCAAACATTACTCTTAAAATACATGCAATGTCTGGTTTCCTGCCCACCTCAGAAAAGGAACACTTTGGAAAATCTTCAACACCACCATAGCAGCTGCATTCCCCTGACTTTGGAAATAGTTGCTCAAATTTAACCTTAAGCTCATTAAGACCTGTGCACATATCTTCTTCCATCTGCCATGGTTCTGGGAATTTACCACCCCCCACTATCTGCCTAATAAAGGACACAGTTCTTCCAGCTTTCCATGAAAAGTGGGTTGTCTGAAGGCTCCTGGACTCAGTGAAAATGAAACAAATAGGAAAGATTAACAAAATACCTGGCTGACTGTGACTGAGTGGCTCTCCTGAGCTGCTCAACCAGTAAGTCTAAGTGGGTAGAACTTGGGCAGCAGAGCTGTGGCCAAACAGATGGGCACTGTAATAGCCTGTGTAGCACAGTAGCAAGCAAGAAAGAACATGTAAGTTGAGCCAAGAGAACATCCTCCTCCAAATCCCTTCACATCACACCCACAACTGCTGTGTAACCAATGTCTCATCTTCATATACATTAACAACAGATTATTAATGGTTAAGTTTATTCATTCTCTTCAGGAGAGATTCCTGCCCCCAGCATAAATGCTTGGGGCTGGTGAACTGGTGCTGCCATCCCAGTTAGACTTCTATTACATATGAATCAATATCAAGCATGGAAAGAGCTAACCCTACCCCTCACCAAACCTGGGAACACCAGTACAGGGACATGCACTAACAGCTCACCTACACTGCAGAGCAGTAGCATGAGCAGGACTGACCTATCGAGAGAGATATGTTAATCCTCCTTCCTCTGAAGTCACTGAGAGCTTTGAAACTCACCACACTAAAACCAAAATATAATCTTAGATCTGAGACAGCTTGGTCCCCTCTACAGAGCACGAAAATCTATAAAGCAATGTCTCTCTGACACAAAAGTGGTCCAGCCGTGTTTTAAGCACATAAAAGAGAGCTGAATAACATCACAGGCTTTATCTGACTATGCCAGTGCTAATGCTCCATCAGCAAAGTTCCTACTGTATTTTCAGCTGTACTTTTCTTAAACAACTTCTGAAGGACTCTGCATCCAATAAACCTTGCTCCTTCTACTATCGAAAGAGAACTGATAATGGCAGAACAGATCTTGATTAAAGGAATAAATAAATATTTGTCTCAGCAAGCGTGCTGGTACCGTGTCTCACTAGAAACATGGCCAAAAACACTGTTGGCTGTTGTCATCACAAGTGGCTGATGGGTGAAAATATTGCTTCAGCGAACACCATGCCGTTCTCACAAGTCTCCTAGTTCTTGTTGCCATAGCATTCATACATGCTTATGGGATATACAGCTCACTTATGACTGCATTAAAAAATGAAACCCAGATGAAATATACTCTGAGTGCTTACCAGGGAGCTATTTGAATGATTTGCAATCCATCAGTAGATGGACAGATTGCGCAGCTCATTTAAGCAACAGTAGAGCTAGCTGCCATGTCACTGCTCTTAATGAAATATCACTCAGGTAAGAATAAATAAATGAATAAAATCTGCCCACCTGAGAACCATTATGAGGGAATTAACAGAAACAGGGCTGTTCAAGTAAATGAAAGACAGCATTAACTGCCCTCCTGTTCAGAAAGGAAGGAAGCCAGGAAGCTTGTAAAATGTGTGCTGTGGAAGGCCCAGCATTTCAAAAGGCTGTCAAGAAGCATAAGTTGGATGTCTAGTCTTAAATGACTTGCTCCAAGGACAGACAGAAAGGTTGTCCTGAGGGAGTAGCAGTGCTTAAAAGGAGCAGCTTGATGAGATTGTCAGCTTAAAAAGAAAACTAATGACCTAAATCCAATATATGACTTGCTTAGAGACTCAAATAGCCATGTGGAGGGCAGGAAACCAAATATCATCCTAACAAGGGATTCTACTGATCAAATTATCATTTTTTTGCCACCGATCACTTTGTGCAAAGTTTAAAAGCAACTTATTGCTCAGATGTACTCAAGGTTTCTGTACAGAATACAAAATACAGCAAGCCAGGGCAGGGGGGAGGACGCAGATTCCAAATGTAACCGCTATCAAACATTCATGTGCTACGGAAGAAATTTGGACCATTCATTTAAATTGCTGCTTTACCATTAGGTAATCAGTTTTATTCTTTACCCCTTTACAAAAAGCAAATAAAATAAAATGAGTATTTTAGACTTCCCTGTAGGTAAGTTAGTCACAGTCAACTTTGTGCCAGCAAAGGGGCATAAAGACCATCAGTAACTACCAAATACAGTTTTGTACTAACCCAGCAGGTGCATTTCTGTGGTTTAATTTAAATCACTCCGTGTTGAAATATCGTGGTGGTTTAAACTGCTGCCCTTTCCTGGCTTGTTACTGCCACTTCACCTACAGCTGCACATATGTCAGAAAGCAATGGAGGAGTGGATACATTACATAATGATCATTATATGCAAACTACATTCAACAGACTCAGCAAGGCTGATGAGCGTCTGATGCCAGGCAAGCAATGAGATTCCATTTCAATTAGTAAATACATTAATTCTTAACATTTTCACATTAATACTTAAGCACAATTTCTACATCTAAAGTCCAGTACAAATGTAATACATAGAGCAGTCCTATGCTGTCACTATACACAATTAAGGAGGCAGAAACAGAGGAACAGGGAAACAGTCATGTCTAGAGTCACGTACTACATCAATTACAGATTGTGATTGTAATGTACTAAAAACATTACAGTTGAATAGCCATATCTATCATGTAAATATGCATAAAGTAGGTTTATGCAATCAGTAGCCACTTATGAATGTTTGAGAGAGAAGCACTTGTTCCTCTTGCTGAATTTGAAACAACCTTTTTTGCTTACTATTCAAAAAACACCTTTGGAAACCTGAAAACATGAGATAAAACCTTTATCTATAAAAAGACAAAAATCCTCCACTTCCCAAATTCTCCTCTTGTACTAGGAGCAGACAAACTTATACGTGGTCAGTGCTCCCAGTACAGGGTTCAATAATAACTAATTCACCATTAAGTGACAAACATCATCAACACCACAAGCTGGACCTGCAGATAATTTACACATTTACTGAACTCCAAAAACATTAAGTCAGTTAAGCACATATTAAAGCAATTGTAGATCAAAGATCCCCAAACTTTTACTCAAAAATAGAGGATTCTGATGCATAAGTACAAATAGGTTTTAAAAAAAAAAAAAAAATTAAAAAATCTGCACTTCTTTGTCTGTATAGATCACCTATAAATAAATAAAAACAACCCATACATTCAAGGCCAGGTTGGATGCGGCTTTGAACAGCCTGGTCTGGTGGGAGGTGTCCCTGCCCATGGGAGGGGGGTTGGAACAAGATGATCTTTGAGGCCCCCTCCAACCCAAACCATTCTGTGATTCTATGTTGCTCACATCTGCAAAAGTATTCAGGGAAAACACTACGATGGCTATTAGCAAACACCCCTATTTACATGACTGCTCATGCTAGAAATGCTAATACAGCTGCCTACAAACAACTTCCAGCTTTGAGAACTCAACCAATCTCCAACCATGGGATCAAATAAAAACAAGCAAGAAAAGCAAATGATCAGGCACCATGAATATCACATTAGAAAAGGCTAACCATTGACTCAATATTTATGGTATATAGTTCATAAGCAAGCCATGGTTTTTAAGTGCCCAAGAAGCTACTTTCAAATCAACAGCAAGTGGTCAAATAATCAGTTCTGTTTGAAAACCATTAAATTAAAAAAGAGGCCAGTTCCATCAGTTTAATTTTCCCAGTATTTAGCATCCTTTCAAAATGTTGAATCATTTGAACGAGGATTTGCAGGGTTCAATCAAAGTAATCCTGCAGTTGCACACACTAAAAGGTTGGACCCTCCTTGCTGCATTGCAGGACACAACTGTCCTTTTGGAACAGTCTCAGACTTGGGAACAACTACAGCTCATTCATTTATACACCTACCCACCATCCACTGGAATATGAGTATCATAAAACAGACAATGGCAATCTGGCATTTCAACCATCACATATGTTCAAATACAAAGAGGTGTTGCATAAGAAACTTTTAATGAGTCCCTTCAGAAATGCAAATGGACAAAGGGGGAAAACAGGTCATGGAAAACTGCAAAAACACACAAAGGCACAAAGAATTGTTAAGAAAGATGATAGGAGAAGTTAAAAATAAATAAGAAAGATGATATAGGAACAAAGATAATTTGAGAGAAATTCAATCTACTCAAGTTACCTAGGAAACAGAGTGTCTGTGTGGCAAGTGGTTTACAGAGGAAAAAAATAGCATTGTTTAGAAAAAAACAGCCCTTCAGAGAGTCGCACAAACTCAGCAAACAGACCTGCGGAAGCACAGAGGCAGTCCAAATTCCCACCAGGCCTAACAACTGGTGTCTGCAAAGTTTTTAACTTAAAGAAGTTTAAAATAGACACGTCATAAATCTCTGAAGGCGAGCGTTTATAATGGATTTAGCAGCACCCCATAACTGCAGTTTTATCCTTGCAGTATTAACAATGATTTGCAGAAAAAAAGAGCCCTATATATGCACACAAAATAATCTAAATCTAAGAGTCTAGAAGAGAATGTATTTAACATTTAGATTTGGGGAGTTAGATTTCAAGTCCTAATTTTAAAATGCCAACCCAAAAATACTGATTTACTACTTCTAGATAAAACTACCTTTTTTCCTGTCCCTCCTTTTACTCTTCAATAGCAGATGCTCTGGGTACACGAGCAATACACAATTTGAGGCTAATGACAACAGAACTCAAAAAGATTCCATCTCATCCATCTCACCAAATTTTCAGTGACTCATAGCATGCAACTGTGAATGGGTACAGCCAGTCTACTGGCTGTCGTGGTAATACGTCGCATGAAAATTAAGAACTAGGAAAGCATTTTAAGTTCATGCAGCACTTCAGAACTGGTCAAAATAATTCATCTCAACTCTTCAAGGACAAAAAAATCCTCAAAAGGCTTGAGAAGTACAGGACAGATTTTTTTTGCCCACAATAGCCAGGAAGTAGACAGCTCAGACCTCTCTGGAACTACACGGACACATCCCAGATACTGCATAATCTGTACATGGCTCCTCTTAATTTCTCTCAATCTTCCTCCCCTCCTTTTCTAATTCCACCACCTCTTCAAAAAACATTTTCGGTACGATTTTCTTTTTTTTTCCTGTGGGAAGGGGGAGATAGTTTCAGCTTTATACTGATCTAGGATAGAGGAAAAAAGGGAGGGGGGGGTGGAATTTCAGAATCTTAATATTTTCACAGGATGAGAAAAACATTTCCCACCCAGGTCCAGCAGCTAGGAAAGCATCTTTCCCATCTTGCAGGAGTATGTCATGCAGTCTGCTTTTCACATTATCTCCTCCAACTACTGTTGCTCTCATACAGAGTATCAGAGGGAAAAATGGAAACAGATGGCCTGTAGTTTACCCTGAAAAGCTAACAAGTGCTGTGTGGGTCACCAGTCTAAAAACCACATCGTGGAAACCTTTAATCTATCTATTTTAGGTACCTTGTATGATGACCACTTCGACAGTACCTTGAAAGCAAAGATACCATTGTAGGGTGGAAACATGCAGAACTTCATTTTATGTCTATTTTAAGAATCGAATACTCTCTAATCTGACCAAAACTAATCCAAGTTCTTCAAAACCACCTTTCAAGCCACCTCCCTGACACTGGGAAGAAGTTAACAAAAACTTTTTTAAAGTTTGAAAATAAGCACTGGTTCAGAGATAAATATCAATACTAAAGACTAGAAAGCAGACTGGCCTTCTATCTTGTAACAGGATAGCCAAGTCACTCATACCTGCAGGCCAGTACCAGAGTGGTAGGTAACAGGTAATAACCAAGCAAGAGGTCCTTAGAATATTGAGGTGACTGACCCCGAGGCAAATCTCCAAAGAAACAGAACAAGGAGAATAGAGTCTTATACAAAGCCCCACCTTCTCACCCACAGGTGTCAGCAGAAAGCATTATAAATCCAAAATTTGTCGTTTTTATTTGTAGGTCATGTTTCCAATTGCACAAGTGATTATGAAGACAGACGGCCATTTCCACAGATTAGTTGCAGCACAGCCTCTCTCCAGTTTTGCATGGTGCGACTGGTCGTATATTTTGAGACAGGGAAGGATTCCATGAGTCACCTCATGCTGCCACTCCATGCTCTGGTTACACACAAGAATGATGCCGTGCATTTGGACCACGTTGGTTCTTGATGAACCACAGATGTTATTTTGATATCATGAGATCCCAAGTCTGGGTAGTAGATAGACCTTTTTCAGTGGGGTGGATATTTGTTGTGAAGAAGTCCTAAAGGTTAGGAGGAGTGGTGCTGAGGCTGGCTGTTTCTGAGGAAGTCCCACCAAATGGGGTTTACTCTCCACCAGCAATTGGTTTCCCCACGTACAAGGCTGCTGACATATGGCAAGAGACTCTGGAGTCACACAGACCCTGGTATCATAGAATGGTTTGGATTGGAAGGGACCTCAAAGCTCATCTCGTTCCAACCCCCCTGCCATGGGCAGGGACACCTCCCACCAGACCAGGTTGCTCCAAGCCCCATCCATCCTGGCCTTGAACACTTCCAGGGAGGGGGCAGCCACAACTTCCCTGGGCAACCTGTGCCAGTGTCTCACCACCCTCACAGTAAAGAATTTCTTCCTAATATCTCATCTAAATCTCCCCTCTTTCAGTTTAAAGCCATTACCCTTCATCCTATCGCTACAAGCCCTTGTAAAAAGTCCTTCTCCAGCTTTCTTGTAGCCCCTTCAGGTACTGGAAGGTGCTATCAGGTCCCCCTGGAGCCTCTTCTTCTCCAGGCTGAACAACCCCAACTCCCATGGTAGAACCATGGTCTTAAACTGTTATTTATTCTTATGACTGTAAAGCTCTGTATGTATCAACTACTGAAAAAGAAGATAAAGGATAATGGAAATCTCTTGTCTTTGCCCAGCTGGCTGCTGCTTAGAAGCGCTTTCTGTTAAGAAGTTATACTCCTTTAGATTAATATTGCAGTCAATAATTAAAAAATTTGAGTTACATATTGCCTTCTTCAGTTTTCACTTATACACAAGCCCACATACAAATTCAACCACCTCCTAAGTCCCATATAAGCCATCACCAGGTGAAGCAGGCTGAGAGGAGTGGAAATGCACATGGCACCTGGGGAACCTGGGAAGTCAGTAACAACACACAATTCTGTTTCTTTACTTTGAGCCTAGGCCCTACTAGTTGAAAAGTGATCCATCCAAAAATGTAACTGCAACCTCTGCATTGCTTCTAGATAGAAGTTTTCATGTTTTATGCCAGTAACTGACCCCACTCTTAACAGGTTCAACAGAAGTCAAAAGTTGAACCACCACAGCTCTGTCTTGCCTGTTCACATGAGTTGCAGTACAGGGTGGCAAGAGTTTGGCCATAAGAATGCTTTGAATCTGCAGAAGCTAAAACACCACCATGAAGAGGTAAACCATTTTAATGGCACACTACATTTGTCAGCAAGGAAATGGGATTGCTGCTGCCTTAGATATACATCTTCTGAGACTAATAGTGGCTTTCGGCATGTGACAACAGTACTGCTCAACTCAGAAAGAAAACAGGACGTTACAAGGCAACCAGCAACTCTGCTGTACTTTGTGAGGAGCCGGCAAGAAGCTGGCCTTGAAAAAAAGACAAAAAAAGTAAAATCTCAACATTACAGTTACTGCTCACTCAACAGAAACCCAGAGAGCTGGAAAGCTCTGACTTGAGCTGCCCAGCAGAGCTCTCCATGATTCAACTCCCAGTCTCTTCTCTTGGCTCTGAGCTCTGGGGCAGAAAAAGAACACTTGAGTGAGGCTGCAACGCCAGCAGGGAAGCAGAGGTATCTTGGGCATCAAAGCTGTTCCCAGAGGGAGAGCAGTGAGAGACAAAAAGACACCCAGTTGTGCCAACCCTATCATCAAACATCACTTGGAGATACTCCTGCCTCCATAACTCAAAAAAAGAGAACAACACATACAGTTACCTTGTGACCACACCATCACCCTCCTTTGCAGGGGGGATTGTGGCATACAGTGTGGCTAAAGCTTAAAAATATATACATCAGTTCACAATGATTTAACTAATCAAATCTTCACTTTGAAGGGAGAGAAGAACAGAAGAGTAACTCACTGGAGATGTTGTTAACCGAAGGATGGCTCCATTTTTTATTTCATTACGATTCTGAAAGAGAAAAAAAATCCAAAAAAGTTTTATTTAAGACTCGCATAAAAAGATGAAACGTGCGTTGAGCAGAATGCCACACTAAACCAGCAACAGTACTTTCCTCTAGCTGCATGCAAAACCTTCCTTCTTCCACATGTGAGCTGACATCTATACAGTAATTTCCCCACCAAAGCATACTAACATTAGCTGCAAGAAATAGGTGGCTGTTCACGTGTTCTTTAACAAATCTGAACTCTTTCAAGAATGACTTCATGTTTTGCAAAGTTTAGCTTCCATGGGCAACTTCTAAATATTTCTTTGAAATATACTGTCCATGCTGTCTGGCTCTGGTATTGTGCCACATAGTTGAGGAGATTGTAAGTTTGCTGAAACCTATCATTAAACATCTGCAGCATTTAAAATTTATCCCACTGACTCTCCGTTTTCTATAACAAGAACATGCTGACTTAAACCACCGGAATCAACCCGCTGAGCTCTGCCACCACGACTTTGCGTCCTCCCTCAAAGTTAAAAAAAAAAAAAAAGCATTGCCATCAGCGGTTCAAGTGTGCCATAAGTCATTCTCCTTACCCAGCTCGCAGAAAGAAATGGCATTAAACATTTTCTTTTGGTTAAGCTCACATAATATGTTCACTTAAAGTTACGGGTAGATGAAAAAGCTGCTATGGCATAAGCTATAGTGTACACATAGTATCGTCACAACTTCATGGTGAATGCCAACGCGCATGGTCTTCCCCATGGTAAGTGTAGGGGAGCCTGCTCCTCTTTCAACAAGCTACCTCCTGTTCTCCACAGGTTAAGAGAATACAGTACCTAGCACAATGTACATACTAACAGGTATGACCACGCACAGTCACAACTTTATTCATTGTTCAATCATAGAATCACAGAATGGTTTGAGTTGGAAGGGACTTTCAAGATCACCTGGTTCCAACCCCCCTGCCATGGGCAGGGACACCTCCCACCAGACCAGGTTGCTCAAAGCCCCGTCCAACCTGGCCTGGAACACTGACAGGGAGGGGGCAGCCACAGCTTCCCTGGGCAACCTGTTCCAGTGTCTCACCTCCCTCACAGTAAAGAATTTCTTCCTGATATCTAGTCTAAATCTCCCCTCTTCCAGTTTAAAGCCATTGCCCCTCATCCTATCACTACAAGCCCTTGTTAAAGTCCTTCTCCACCTTTCTCGTAGGCCCCCTTCAGATACTTCAACATCTTGTTCATCAGCCATTGCCCTAAGTCAACAAAGCAATCAGAGGAATCCCTGACAAGTTTGAGAGCTAATTTTGTTCTAAAGAGCACACTGCAGGCATTTAGCAGGCTGGTGCTTAGCCAAATAAGTGAAGGTATATTTCTTCTCCGGCTATTTTTCCCAATTTAATTTTGTCCTTCCTAGTCCCAGTCAGATACATCGCAAATCCAAAATGCTGAAAACAAGATAAACCTTGCCTGAAATCAGGTCAAGTAGTCCCAAAATAAAACTCAAATACATTGTCTCTTTCTTGGTACCCAAGTCCTCCATGGGATTGGTTCTAGCTATACGCAAGATCACCCTCCACCCACAAACACTTCCTCACTGTAACAGAAATAATTGAAGTGCCAGACAACACAGGGGGTACAAGGGAGAAACTTTTTTACAGCATCTTTGCTTACATATGCAGCTAACTCAACTCAGCCCTTAGCAGTCTCCAACTGCCAGAACAACCCCAGGGGAGGCCAGCCAGGCTATACTTAAGAGAGGGGTAAAAAAGGGTGAGCAGCCAAGTACAGGGTGACTTCCCACAGCACTAACAAAGTGCCAGATTTTCTCCTCTTGTAGTAAAACAGCACTCGACTCAGCTATGTCTCATCACGTCTAAGGAATCTGTATGAAGTGGCAACAGCGCGTTTGCGTGGTTTCATCTAAACCAGTGTTGAAACAAACTCACTTTGCAAACAGTTGTGGTGGCTTAAACTGTTACCACGTCCTGGATTTGTGTAACTGAATAGAAGTAATTGCTTTCGGACAGACAGTCAACAAGTTAAGTCACTTCATCTGGGCCACAGTAAGCATCTCTGCAAACACTCTTAGCCCACTGCAAACACGAGGTACAAGGCTTTGCACAAGAAGGCTACACTATGGTCTCAGGAGGTACAAGGAGTTTGCTGAGCAGCAGAGTACTACTGCAAGGCAGGGTGCCTCCCTCACCACCCTTCTGCCTGCCTGCTCCCTCTCCTACCTTGCACCAGCTCTGACACTCGGACAGACCTCTGAGGAGTCCATGGCACATTCTCACTAACCTGGCACAAAGCAGCCCTGGCAGGAATCAAAGAAAAGTTTTCTGTCAGGTTAATAAACAGAAACAAGCTCTGCAAGGGCTGAGCATCAGTACTAACCCAAGAAAGATGGTGGAACCACACCTTTGGGAACAGGGATGGGACGGGGGAAAGAGAAGAGAGGAAGCATGAGGAGGAGTTACACCTTCCCTTTCTGGGAGCAGCAAGCTGTCAACCACAGCCTGAATTACATTATTTCACAGTTGCTTCAGGCTGAAACCATGCTCCACAGTTTGTTCAGTTACAGTAGTTTTGTCACAAGCTAAAAATCCCAACCCATAAAAAGTTGGGCTTAACCTGATATACTCTCCACAGCATCATGCACGCAGGTTAAAAATAAACCTATAATTACATAAGGACACTTACAGATTGCATAAATGGAATCTACAACCAATCTAGCAAGTGAAAAATATCTTGTTAAAAATACACTATTTCCCTATAGATAGAAGAATTTAAATACAAGTGGTAAAAGGGAAGCTGATAACCTGGTTGAAGTTCAGATACCACAGATGGATAAACAAGAGAAGTACTATTCTCCAGAGTGACCACGTGTTAGGAGGTTATATACAAGATAGCAGAGGAAAAAGAACACACAGAGTGCATAAAAGCATTGCTGGAAGTTTTGTGCAGGGTCTTTGTTTATTTATCAAGCCAAGTCTGAAACACCAGAACTTTCAGACTTGAAGTTGCAATGCCCAGAGCCTACAGCACATGAAGCCCAAGGACCTTTCATCATGTCTGGCTCAGAGCAAGGCACCTACATCTGCCCTATACTGTAAATTCAATCACTGCTATTCCAAAAAACAGAGAGCTCATCTTCAACCCCTGATTTAGACAAAGGCTTAAGGAAAACTGCCCATGCCTTCTCTGAAAGTACTGAAAGCATCAAGTCTCTAACACAGCAGGCTAGCCAAAACATGAGAAGGGTTAGCTGCTCCCTAACCAAAAATCCAATTTTGTTTATCCATTCTAAATAATGACTTAAGCGCCTACCAAGAAACAGCATGTAAGCGCACAATTAAGCCAAGAGGATTTCCTACATTAACTGTGTGATGCAGTAGTCAACACGCCAGTTAATTTCAATTTCAACATTTATACACAGTTAATCCGCTTAGTATTAGGGACAGCATCCTGTGGATTTCTTTTCCAGGATAACAGAACGTCATACCAACACAGCAGCCAGGCTTTGGCAGCTGTACTCGTAAGCTCCACTGCTACTCAGGACAGGGCACACCACCACCAAAAACCTTGTCCAAGGCATTTCTGATCTGGTGCTCAAGCACACGTCAGGTGTGTAGATATGGTTCATGCTGTTGATCTGTATTAGGGAAGCTTACTCCTGGGCAGTGAGGGAACTAGTGAAACAGGACTATCCAAAATGTCCCTAAAAGACTCCATGACAAGAAAATAGATTTGTTATAAATATTACCAAGGGCTAAGAGAGCAATTATGGATACAAATAAGTCCCTGTTTGCAATATTATATCTAGCAGGAGTCTACACTCATTATTTTATTCTAATTCAATAGGCAGTATTTCCAAGCATCACACTCCTGCATGACACTTTCCAAGCTTGAGTTTTCAATCAGACAGACAAGCACTATCATGAAAACACAAACAACAAAACACAGCAGGGAGCAGAGGATACCTGGACTCTTTGCCTTATGTTCACATCTTGAGCCCTCCGACTTCCAGCTCCACCGGCTGGAGCAACATGAACCTACACTATCTGCCACCAGATTCTGCTCCTTCTCAAAGCTCTGCCTTTACTGTGCCACAGTCTGCTTTGCCCAAAACACATGCAGAAGACTTGCCTCTAAAAAAAACAAAACAGGCCTCAAGTATTGAGTCCATCAAAGCATGGAGAGGGATGACGGTATGTGAATTTGCTTTCAAAAAATCCTATCAAAACAGTCAAGCCATTTATTCAGAGCTTTGCTGGAGAGACACTTTGGAAAACTTATCAAGCAAAATTAGAGTTCATTTTGCCATGTATTTGTCTTATCGTTTTAATAATCTGTTATACCCAGCAAAATGTCTCATGATTCAGCTCACTGTAACTGGTTGGAATGGAATGTTTTCTTAACATATTTGAGGAAGACCTAGCAGCATTGGTTCCCATGGTTATAGCTCGCTCAGCACTATCCTTTAACCTTGACCAGCAGTTTCCTTCAGGCTTCTCTAACTGAAGAAAAACAGCCAAAAAATCTAAAATTCTTCATGCGTTTATATCGTTAGCAATAGATTCTTTCCTGTTTCCATACTCCTATTATTTTAGTACACCTCCCTCCAAATTGACACAAGAAATTAGAGAGGTGAAGTTACTGACTCTATAACATTTTCAGCAGGATGACTTTGGGAAAGTAGTAAATAAGGACAGAATGATACATAATAGAGTTCAATTGTAAATTACAACTCAGGAAAGAGAAGCAAAGTCATTGCTGGAGGTCCCTTAAAGCACTGATTCAAGTGCATGAAGAATTTCATGCCCTCTATATGGGGCATGGACTAAATGGACTAAGTGTAGATGTAGCCTCCAACTCCTGTAGTAAAACAAATGCAAATGCTGAGGAAACAGGAGGGAGTGAAAGTCATCATCACAACACAACCCTGAATGGCATTTGCTATTGTTACATCTGGGTACAGATGTAACACCAGGGCAGTGGAATCCCCATCCCTGGAGGTGTTTAAGAGTCATGCTGACCCAGCACTCAGGAATGTGGTGTAGTTGAGGACTATCAGTGTTAGGCTGATGGTTGACTCTATGATTTTCAAGGTGTTTTCCAACCTAGGTGATTCTGTGATGTGGAGACAGACTACAAGGTTAGACAGAACATTCATCTGACTTGGTAGGAAAACTCTTAAGTTGTTTTTAATCACTAAAAACTTTAGTAAGATGAGAGTTAAGAGATACAGGTAATTAATGACATTGTATTACGTGGCATGACAGGACTATACTGTTTCAGAAGAAATATTGATGTAATCAACCTTGTGACCAAATTCCTTTTCTGGGAAGCTTCTGGAAACAGGGAAAGTGTCTTCTAGATTTTCACATTAGAATTTGATTATAGCATTTTCCTTAAAAAATTAAGTGTTGGTAGTTTGGCTAAAGTTTCTAAAAAGAGGAAGTTTTCTAGAGGCACAATTCTGCACATCTCCTTTTAGCGTGTGGGCTCCCAACACTTTCTTTACATCCAATCTACCAAAATGCAGCAGCACAGCCAACCACTTAACCTTAAAAAAGTTACCTCTTCCTCTCCATTCAAAAAAGGAGAGGAAAAAAATTTTCTCCTGTCAGATCCATGACTTGAACCAACTCACCTTCCAGCAATACAGTCACTAGGATGCTAGAAAAGTGAAGAGAATGAAAAGCAAGGGCAGGGAAAAAGAAAGCTCAACTACCTTTATCTCCAGCAACCCGCAGTTATACCAGCTTGAGTGCCACGGAAACCACATTCTAAGAAAAAGTCCATACTTTGCATGATAGACTCATCTTCAGGTGGTGTGATCTACAATGACAAGACTACCAGGTATGACTTACTCTGCAGAGCAGCAGTGGTAGACTGTGGGCAGGCATCCTTCTGACACATTAAAAGAAGTTACACACGAGTTATTTTTAATCTGGATCAGTTCCCCAATTCAAGCAACCACACTGACTGACAGTTGTACCAGTAACACAGAAGGGGTGGGCAGATAACAAGCAGCCCCGTCGTCCTCTGATAAGTTGGAACATAAGAACTGTACCCTGTAAAATAAACATCAGGAAATGACAGACTTAGCTGGGCTCATACTATTATTGGTGAGATCATGTGGGGAAATCAGAACAGGGAACTGGTATGGACACCAGAAAAAAAGAAACAAAACCCACAGATAAGGATTGTCAAATTGAAGTAAGTTCCTCAACAAAGTTCATGCAACACATTCACCCACAGCACCACTAAGATGTCAGTGCAGGAGCAGTAGCTCCTTAAGCAGATGCTGCTCCTAAGACAAATAGCTGAAGACCCAAGCCAAGACCATGGTTCACAGTCACTTTTGCCAAATTAAATCACAGCTTGCTACCATAAAGCAGAGTCTTGCTTTTCCATCTCTTGTTCATTCCTACTACTGGTTTTATGTGGCATCAACAGTTGCATAACTACTTGATGAGCCAACAAAGGAACTAAATCAGCTGAAAATTCCATCATTTTGAGTTTTGCCCAGTTTTTAAGGGAAAAGACAGGAATAAGCACAATAGCATAAGTAGGAAAGAGGGCCAACTCATTTTGCCAGCACCACATTTGGAACCACACTAAGAATTGTTTAAGGGGGAAGCCTGCAGGTGCTTGTGCTTCTCTAACACGTACATCCTACTCCTACTACCCCCTTGCCTGTGCCCTTCCTCTCAGACACAGAGAGACCATAGGTAAAACATCCCTTCTCCATTTCTGACTACAGTCAGAATTTGCCAACAAGTTCATTCCATATCAGCCCAAGCCAGTTCCACAAGCAACCGAGGGACACTACAGCTCACAGCTGTTAAAAAGAGCAAAGTTTCATTTCTCCTAACCATCCTCTAATGTCTTTCTCTGCAGCCCATTCCTGGACACAATTCAAGGGTCCTGCCTCATCATGGAATCACAGAACAGCCTTGACTGAAAAAGACCTTTAAGATCAAGTCCAATCATTAACCCAGCACTGCCAAGTCACCACTACCCCATGTCCCTCAGCACCTCATCTACACGGCTCTGAAATCCCTCCAGGGATGGGGACTCCACCACTGCCCTGGGCAGCCTGGGCCAGGGCTTGATAATCCTTTCAGTAAAGAAATTCTTCCTAATATCCAGTCTAAGCCTCCCCTGGCACAACTTGAGGCCATCACCCCTCGTCCTGTCACTGTTACCTGGGAGAAGAGACCAACCCCTGCCTCACTACCCCCTCCTTTCAGGGAGCTGTAGAGAGCAATGAGGTCTCCCCTCAGCCTCCTCCAGACTGAACCCCCCAGTTCCCTCAGCCACTCCCCATCACACTTGTGCTCCAGACCCTTCCCCAGCTTCGTTGCCCTTCTTACATCAGATCAGACAGACTTCTTATTCAGCAAATTTAATGAATTAAATGATATGAAAGAATCCCCCCCTTGCCACCACCTCAAAAAAATGTCAAAAAACCCCCAACGGTGTAACCAGCAGAGAAGTGTCAGGATCTCCTGGGGAAGGGGCAAAGAAATCAGAACCAACCCGCTTCAGCAGTGAGCTGTAACATCTGTTCACCACACCTTGTGAAACTAACCATCTAAATAGGGTGGTTTTTAAGTATGAAGATGACTTAAAGAGTATTTTTCTGTCAGCCAGATCTTACACAGAACTGTTTGCTATCAGCTGAACCCAAGCAGTCGCACTGTGCCTGTGGTATACTGTACCCCTCTTCAAGTGCTCTAACAGACAAACTTTTTCAGAGCCTTCCCTCTCTAGGGATTACTTGTGAGGCAAAATTACAAACTAAATTCAAGAAAATAAATATCTATACAGCTTTTTAAAAAATAAATAAAATCGATCCATCTCATCAGCCTTGATATGGAACTAAGAAGCTAAATAGAAGACACTGTCATACCAAATATTTAAAAAGAAGGAAAGCAGAATAATTAAGCTGTTCACGCTGGGGCCAGAAGGTATAACAGGTTGACAGGACAGCATGATTTTCTTTAGGTTCATGCTAAATATTCCAAAGTCCTACAAAGTGCTAAAAACTTGGACTAATTTGCTAAGAGAAGCACGATCACTGTTCTTGAAATCAGCCTGAACAAAGAAGGACTGAAAGTGAGTTAGTGAACAGATACTCAACTTTTACTTCTGTTCCCTGGAAAAACACACCAGTGCCTGCTAGTTTTTACTGGAGTCCTCAGGGCAGCATTACCAGCATTCATCAAGCAGGCAGGAGCAAGGCCACTCTGACTTCAATTCCTAACAGTAAGCTACTCTTGTCAGGAATTTCTGTAGGGCTGTGCAGATGCCCCAAAATAGTAAGAAGTTTGGGAATATTGAGGAATACCACATGTCAAATCAGTGTCAGAAAAAAAGGGAAAACTGGGCATAGTTTGGTCCTCGTAAAATCTAGATTGGAATCTGCCATTTGTGTAGCATTACTAACAATGCAAAATGGCAGATAATGAGGAACAGATCACTTAATGCATTTCTCCATTTCCCAGCCTTCATGCTACTTCTCATTCTTAGTTGCTCAGGAAGTACCAGGTCCTCCAGTGAAACAGAAACTTTTGTTATTGAAAAGATTTACTTCCAACTCACCAAAGTTCAAATTAACCAGTGAAAAGAGATGAATACTAACAACGTGAAAGAAAATCATTCAAAAAACCCCAACCCTACAAGTGGCTCATTTCTCGTCCTGTCATTTGCATACTCTCCCACGCAGGGAGCCTGTAGAGGCACGGTGGAATTTCACATGAATATACAATTACAGGTTGTATTCAGCAAAAAATAGGTCACAAGCAAAAGCACCTTTGAGAAAGAACAAACACCAGAGACTCGGACCAGGTTCCCAGCTCGGGGGGAAGTGGAGGGAGTAGAAGGATGTCCCATCTGCAAACACAACAAAGAGCTGAGTAATGACAATGAAAGTAAGGTGGGAACAGCTCCCTGTGCAAAACAGCACAAAAGTCTCTCGAAATTAATTGAGGGAAATCAGTGTCTGCTATCCTCCACTTCATGCAATAAGCACACAAGAAGGAAAGGGAAATGTGGGAGTCAGGAAAAAAGGAAAAAACCAAACACAGGGAGTCTTCAGAGGCATAAGATGTAGAAAACTGAGCACAACGCAATTGTGACTGAATAAAAATGGGCTGCAGTCAAACAGATGAATGAAATGTCCTTACATTTAAAAGATAACAAAAACTGGCACCAGTATCATCACTGCGTGCCAAACATAGCTTGGAACTGGCTCACAAAGCCCCTCAGCAAGACTGAGTTAGCTTCTTATTCCTGATAGTTGCTCTGGTGCGGAGTTAAGCAGCACCACATTCTGCCTCCAGCAATGAAGCCAGCTTGAATGCAATTCTTCCCCAGCCCCACACACCTGCAAGGCCCCCTTGCTGACAAATGTTGTGGTTTATCACACCTTCAGCTGTGGCAAAAAGACATTTTTGCAGCTGTGCTGTAATCTGAACAGCTGCAACAATCCAGCTTCTTCACTATCTTTTTTGCTTGTAGAGATGGAGTTTGAGCTAACAAGGATCCCTCCCAGCCCCAGAGCCCACAGTGGGCAGTGCAGGGGCACAAACAGATCTAGAGGAGCCAGAACTTGTCTGCAAGGTCAAGGGGGAGCAGCAGTAAGGGACCAGGCATACCTACCAACAATGTGCTGCATGAGCCATTCTCATGTCTGTCCTTGGATTCCTGGCACTGCCAGAGAAAGAACAGTGGACAGATCCACACTGTGGTTTTCAGCCCAGGAACACACAGAGCACACAAAATTACGCATCCATTTTCTACTCTTCATGTAGCATTTTCTGTTCTAAACCTGAGCTCATCTAGGCTATAGTGTTCCTGAGTTATTACCCCTGATGTACACAAGCATCTATTCAGGTACAACCTGGACAGATTGAAGGAAAGGTGACTTTTTTAATTCTCTCTTATATAGTATCTAGCACAATGAGTTCCTGATTCACAAGTCAAGCTTTCAGATGTTTGACTTACCAAAAAAATGCCCCTACATGATAACCAAGGCCTTTTAACAAAGAAAAAAAAAAAAGAAAAAAGACACATCTATTAATGTAATTAAAAAATCAAATACATTGTGATCAAAACATCAGCTAGGCTTGAGGTTAGGCACTACGCCTGCTTGGTTTTCTCCTTCACATAACCTCTTATTTTATTTCGCCTCTTTTTTACAATACGTTAAAATTAATAATTTTCACTGCACTTCCAGGGGCAGAGATACAGCCAAACCGAGGCAGCAGTCCAAACTGCATCTGCTGTGATAAGCCCTATCTCTAGTAGGAACCCTGGCTGACTCAAGATTTATTAAAAGATTGCCCTCATACTGTTTGAAGGAGTTACTGCTACTCCTGTAGAGGCATTTTTCCAAATAATACAGCCAGGAAAGAAAAAAAAAAAAAAGAGACAGAACTGCTTAGGCGTTGTTTTTATTTATATATGTTATAATCAGGAAATATAGGTCAGCTACAAAAGATAAAGAGTTCTGCATATGACAACCAAAACACAGATGCGCTGTTTGCCACCCAAAAACAAAAATATAATTGTAAGCCATGTGTTGACAGTCCCACATTTGTAACATTTTCACTTCAAAGTTTCTTGTTACTTTGTACAAGAATCCATCAATTGCTTTTCTTTCTGGTAACTTCAAGCATGGTGATACGTTAAAAAAAAGGGGTCTCTACCTGGAAGGCCATAAATCAGCAGTCACGTGACCTATACATAGTGTTTTCTGCACACGTACAGACATACAACTTATCTTCAAAAGCAGTGAAAAATACTGACTTACTAGAAGCTGTCACTCACAAAAGAACTCTGCTCATGTCCTAGTAAGAGGCAGATTAAAGCAACGGGGGCTTTAACAATTAGTCTTGTGGCTTTCATTAAAGTGCATGTGTTTGTCCTCATGCCTGGTGTTTTTCGTGTTTTAAGTCAGAAAGCAAAAACATCCTACTGCACACCAACACTGAAAAGTACATAGAAGGGGTGACGGCCCATCTAAGCCTCTCTTTACAGCCACTATCCAAGCAGCAGTGATAAACAGTGAACAATATCTAATGAAAGTCACAGACATCTGAGTAATACTGGTGGCATTTAGAGCTCTTCTCTCTTATTTATGTGACTCAGAGTCAGACACTCTGCATATTTTCAGGAAGGAATAAACAAACTCCTTTCTGCAGTACTATCCAAAATGTTCTCAAAGACCATCATTTTCCACCCTTATTGCAAGTTAAAGGCAGCCAAAAGCTATCATACTTCTTTCTATGGGGAACAGAAAACATTTCTCCAAAGCTGCAAGATCCTACCCACCAGAGGTGGAGGCAAAATCTGGAAGGTTCCTCCAATTGTACCAGGACAACCGAGTATTTTCTCAGTCCTGGATTCTTGGAAAATCAGGAGTTAAAATGCCAACAGGCAAGTTAAGTGGTGTCTGGCTTATTGGAAAGTGTGTCACAATTCAGGGCAATTAGCAAAACAGTCTCGATTTAACTCGTGTGAATGCAAAACACAGCAGCCAATAATTACTTCAACAGTTTTCCTTGTGGTGGCCTTTGAAGTGTCTGTCAATTGAAACTTGAAAAGAGAAAAAACACACAAGAAAAAAAGGGGAGACCCTATAAAAGACTGACACATTGACAAGGTTGTCTGGGGTGATAAACAGTTAAATGAAAAACTGAAATTAAAAAAAAAAAGCACTATCTTATGAGCAACTGCTCTGTCTTGCTAAATTTAGTCTTTCTAAATGCTTCTTTTTATTTCTTGGGTGGGGGTAAGAATTATAGCAGGAGAAAAGTTAGTTTGTGTCTTAGCTGTGTTTAGCAGATCCTAAACAACTGTCAAATGCAAATCAAAACTAGAAGACCCTTCCCACTTAAGAATAAGCCAGACTAAACTAACCATGTAAACAAGAGACATCTAAGTCTATGCAGCTAAACTCAGGTCTATTTAACTCAAAATCCACTGAGAGCACTAATGTGTACACTCTTCCAAACAAATTAATTTTTTTTCCATACTTTCAGTCTTTTCAGCAATTCTATCAGCAATGCTAGGAATGAACATACTACTTGGTCTCGTTCAGATGAGTATGTCCCATTCATTCAGACTAGACATTCCATTTTTATTACAGCTCCAGCCATTTCGTTACTCTGTGCTGAAATGCTGAAATCATTGCATCACTTCATGAATCATCTAGTGCCACGCTATGTGGGGAACAAAAAAATAAGCCAACATAACCTACAGAACTGGAAAAGGACAAGACAGCAGGCAGGCAGGAGTAGAAAATATTACAGAGTCACTGAAATTTAGTTCTACCTGATCAGCCAAAGAGGGAAGTGACACACACTGAAGGTCTCCTCAGACTTCAAAGAGCCCTTCATGTTTTACATATTTCAATTTCCTGTACAGCACTTGTCAGCAGAATACTAAACATGCACAAATACCACAGCTGAAGGGCTCAGTGCTCAAGTCTCAAACTCAACAGATGCGAAGGCCTTGGCACGTTCAAACTTTTATTTGCCTTTCCAAACAGAAGCCATCAATGCAAAATCATTAAATCAGGTCTCCCAGTAATGCTCTCACTGGCATCACATTACAGAAAATACTAAACATATAGTTTATGTATTTTAAAATAAATTATTGTAGCTATGCACGAAGTGTGTTGAATGATTTACCTACCTTCTCTGTGATGTAGAAATTAGAACTATCAGCATGCTGCAGTGCAAATTGGTCGTGATTTGCAAGAGACCACCTTAGAAATACGAAAATAAATTAATCACAAAATGCAATCTTAAAAACTCAAAAAGTACCCTTCACATAATTTTACTACGATCAAACAAATGTCTGTGATTCCCATGTATTTCTCACACTTTTTCACAGCTTTCAATGATGAGTTCCAAAGTTTAAGATAAAAGCATGCTTACAAATGGAAGCTTCAGTACAAATATATGCTATAAATGAGAATTTCCTTTTGCATATCTGAAAGAAAGCCCTAAGCTTGACCATGGTCAAGAAAGAAAAAGAACTTACATAACAAATACCTTCCTTCCAAGGCAAAGAAAAAGAAGGGGGGGAGAGGGGGGAAGGGAAGAGAAACTACTTTGTTCTGATAAGGATCTGATGATCGTTCCAGATCTATAAAAAAATAGCAAGCACATTTTTTCTTGCAGTAAGCAAGATCACTAAACCACTAAGACAAAAAAGTTTACAGTACCAGGATTTCATGCTAGCTTATACAATACCCAACACATAGTAAGCTGATATATTACATTAGGTATAAAATACCACCTTTTTTTAACGCAGTAGTAACTTAATGAATAGAAACTAGTTTCTCCTGTACAGTAGCACTTGTTTAAAACAATATTTTTGTCCTCAAATATTAACATATTAAAACTAAAGCAAGGTATTTCTCGTAGCCAATTATTAGTTCATACAGTAGGACTTCTGATTAACATTTCAGTTTCATGTGAGCAGTCACATCAACTGCACCAGCTGACAGTAGCCACTAGACCCACTGGTCAAAAATGAAAGCCACAGTCAGTGCTTCATTTTCTTAACTCATGAACTGCAGGGACCACAAGCACAAAGTGAGTGGGTAAAATGCATCTCTGTCCAGAAAGGCAACAGTCTAAATGAGAGTCACCTACATGATGGAGCTGCTTTGTTAGGAGCCTCATCTTGCAAATAATTGATCCAAAATACACTGGAAATTCAAAATTTGAAGATAAAACAAGATTTAAGAAACTAATGACTAGTCATTAGATTTTCTTCAGAAAAAAAATCACCATCTCCTGGTTGGTATAATAACTTAAAAAGTATAGTACCTAGTACATACTACAAGGCAGAACTTACCCATCGCAGACTTCTTTTATTATTGAGGACAGTGGCTTTTTCTGGTTGAGGAAAAAAGAAAAAGAAATGTCACTGAATTGGAACAGCCATGAGCTTTTAAAATATCATTCCCAAACCAATGACTGCAAAGAACAAAAGTTAGAATCATGGTTGGAAAGGACCTCCAGGATCATCACATGGTATTCCATTTTTTGTTTAATATCAAGCTTGATAGGACCCCAAATTTTTCTGCTCTTTTGGTGTGGTAGTCTATAAAGACAGCAATTCTACACATGCATTTGATATTATCAGTCCTTTTTGTCAACACCAGCCAATACAACATCAACTCAGCATCTCAACTGAGAAATCAAAGGGTCTTTAGTGTACACTGCATCTCATTACCCAACAGAAACAGAAGATTTCGATATCAACATGAGCATTTTCCAGCAATGACATCTGAAGCAAGAAGATATTCAATGTTTTTAAACCTTCTTTTGTCCCTTTCAGATATGATCATATGATGACAGTAATCCTCTCTAAGCACACATATGCAGGTTCCCCTCTGACAAAACACCAGCTGGAAGGTGTTAAGGTCTCAGATGTATCAGTTCTGCTTTATTCTCTACATCTGTGAGCACAAGCATTCGGACAGACTGAAAACAGCTCTGTTGCTTTGGGTCCCAAAATAGAAGGAACAGTCTTGTTTGGTGATGTTGCAACGCTCCAAACGTTGTTATAAACACAGGGTGCACACACAAGTGTTTTTAGAAGATTGTTGGCTAAAAGAAAATGCATTTCTATATCTCAAAACATAGAAAAAGTTGCATGGCCAAAAGAAACAGGCCAAATTTCACCAGTTGGGTGTCTACTGAGCCTTTTTTTTCCAATACTGGGTGACCACACAACGTCATACAGATCTGTTGCTTGGTGAAAATTCCCCAAATCACGTAAATGGCATATGACCCCCTCTCTACTTACTTCCAATAATCACAGGTCACTGAATTCTTAAAAAGCAAACAAACCAAACAAAATGCACAAAACCCCCCACAGAACCACCATTAAACCAACATTGTTGACAAAATAATCTGCTTCCCCTTAATCACAGAAGGGTTTGGGTTGGAAGGGATTTTAAAGCTCATCTCATTCCAACCCTCCTGCCATGGCAGGGACACCTCCCACCAGACCAGGCTGCTCAAAGTCCCATCCAACCTGGCCTTGAACGCTCCCAGGGAAGAGGCAGCCACAACTTCCCTGGGCAACCTGTGCCAGTGTCTCACCTCCCTCACAGGAAAGAATTTCTTCCTAATACCTAGTCTAAATCTCTCCTCTTCCAGTTTAAAGCCATTACCCCTCATCCTGTCACTACAAGCCCTTGTAAAAAGTCTTTTTCCAGCTTTCTTGTTTTTATAGAAAATTGATTAGGCTAAAAATTAACTGAGTAGCAGGGTGCATTATGCAAAGGGAGAATTTTTTTTTCCTTGAATCTGTTTTCTGAACTGCACCACTGCAGAAAGCCAGAGATGGGACACTCTGGTCAGGTCAGGATTAGGGAAGTATTTGTTATTTCAACACTTACATCAACTAAGCCAGTTTATAAACAGGCAAAAACATAACACAAGACTATTTTAATCAAACATGAATGAAAGCATCTGCTGAAAGGATCCTGTCCCTACTTGCCATTCTGCCTCAGTCATTGGTTTCCATCCTTCCTCTTTTACTGCCATTACTATTTTCACATGACCACCCAGCTGTTCCACACCAGGGAGCTTCAAACTAAAAAGCAGCCTGGTAAAAAGGGAAAAAAAAAAAAAAAAAAAATAGTTTCCTCCTGCACCAATTTCCTCAGCTGACTTGCTGTGTTCCTAAATGACTGTCAAATACCAGCACATGGGAGAAAAGGCAGTAAGTGAGAAACTGCTCCCTTCTGCAGCAGCCAACATGTCCCTTCTCCCTGTTGCACTGGCTCAGCTCTGTGCACAGCCATAGCCAGGCAGTGAAGCAGATCAGGCAGATCATGCGAGACAGAAAAAGAGCATTTTCTTCCCCACAATTTTTTAGCCTGATCAGTTCCTCAAGTCTGGATTACTCTGTCACTTATGTGCAGCTCCTTTGACCTGCTGTCCTCCTCCCTGAGGGGTTTTGTAGTTTCTGCAATCCTGTGAAAGCAATCCCTGCTGCCAACTGCTATCTTCCCTTCCCAAAAAAACAAACAAAAAAAAAAGGAAAACCACATTTTTTGGGAGGGACAGAGGGAGGAGCACAGGTTTGTCTGGAGTGGGTCCTGCTCCAGTATTTCACTGTTTTGACAAAACTTGTATCTGGGATCAATTTACTTTGTAAAAGAAATTAATGTGTCAGTCAACAGATTTAATACAATGGAGTTAAAAAAGAGTAACTGCCTCTCCTCCCCATTATTTCCAATAGGAACTATTGCCCATTGGAAAGTATGACAAAAAGACACTTTAACAACCCAAACTGGCTATATATAAATACTGGGAAGGTTGGACACAATCACTTTCCAAATCATTATTGTGGTACCTCTATGTCCTCTGCACCATCAGCTTTTATGTCCTTTCTCAGTCCTACTCATCTCCCTCCCCCTTTTACTATTCCATACCACTTTTGCATTATTATATATTATTAGAAATTAAAAACTTGGACCAAAAAAACCCCACAACAAATCAACAAGAGCCTGTAAGGAACAGTTAAAGAAAACCAAAACAGATCTTCAATGATAAAATTATTAATATAGACACTCTTCCACACTACAGCTTTGTCCTCCTGTGGCTCTGCTGCTACAGCACTGATGTGACTAAGTACAACTCAGTTAACAGCAACTGGATGGAAAAAAGTGCAACTCTTCTGGGATGCAGAGTTTGCAATTAGTAATTTAATAGCACTTTAGAAATTAATAAACACAAAATAAATACCACTGCAATCCTAATAAGCTACTGCTCCTAATCATCCCCTCGGCTGCCCTCTCCTTACACATAAGTACTTACATGTATGGATGTAAGTATCTGCCTGATAACAAAAACATCAAGTCCATTCTCTTTGACATTTTAATCTTCATAAAGTTATGTTTATGGAAATTCACATAATATCTTTGGTGCATTTACAGTTCTGTAAGGTCAAGTTCACCTTACTAGTTGATGTACTTCAAAGAATGCCTTACAATCAGTCTAAAAAGACTTCAGAGTTTTTCCTTCATCAAAACAAGTATTTTGTGCTAGTGTCTTCTAGAGGTTTCTTTCTGCCTCTGTGTCCTCCCCTACACTAGAAAAAAAAGAAGTGTACTTTTATATATGCTTAGCTTCATTTAAAGCTCTAAGAAGATTAAACTGTAGCTTTAATGCATGAAATAACACAGATAAAAGTAAATCTTATGCTCCCTATAGGAGGTAACCCCTTCAGCTAATGTATCACAGCCATCTGAGCTGAACATCAGTCGGTATAAAAGCATTCTGCTAGGGTAGGTATTAAACTGACATCTGAAATCTAGTGGGAAAAGACAAGGAAGCATTATGGCCTTGCAGCTTAATGGTCTGCATACACAGGGAGAACCCTGCCATTGACACCACACATAGGCAGCACTAGAGTTGATGTGAATTTACACACACAGTAAAGCTTCACCTGCACTGACTGGTTAGTACAGGTGTCCCAGATGCTGGCTGAGTGCAACCCTAATGACATCCACCATGAAGTAATACCTAGTCACCACTTCTGCACTCACCTGCACGTCTCAGGTCACACCTTCAGGTTTTGTTTGCAAAGATGCACACAGATCCCTAACTTAGTCTTCTCAAGTACCTGCCCTTGCACTGTACAGGAGGCTGCTACTTGTGCAGTATTTTGTAGCACTTCTACTGCAGAACACAGACTGAGATCTCCCACTCTGATTTCCTCACCAGTTTCATCCTTTCATGCCTACACTTTGGGTTCCCCACAGAGGTACCCAGTCACCAGGAAGCACTAAGTACAGGCATGCAAGAGTTTAAGCTGGGTGAGTCCTGACCATTTTTTTGTGTTTCAGGGAAATTGTGGGATGAGCAAAAGCAAGCTAAGAACATTCAATAAACCAGTGCTGACCAAGCCCCACGTCCAGTTCAAGCCACTAGAACACTAACATGGGTTTAAAGCACCTCCAAATCAAGCAGTAAGAGAATGAGTGTGTGTGTGTACGTCCATGCGTGTACAGGACGGAAGCCAAAACCTGGGTAGAAACCTGTGTTACACATGCAATTCAGACACACTTTGTGCTACACCAGGGAACTGTAGATAGGTTTCTTTTAGACCAAGGATGAATCTTTCCTGTTCAAATGCCTAGCAGAAATTCACAGCTTATTCTTTTTCTGGGTGTCTATGGTTAGCCTGTACCTGGGGCTAAGCTGCAGCAGTTGTTCAATCACCTAATGACCCCTCCCCAGCTGAGAAGGGGAACTGGGGAAAAAAAGGGACCCCATGGGTTGAAGTAGGAACAGATTTAATGAAACAACAAAACTAATACAATCACCAACATAAAGTGCACAAGGTCCTACTCACTCTGGTCCTTGAGGTCAGGAGCAGAAGGCCAAGAAGGAAGAGCCCCAGGAAGAGGAACTCCACCCTCAGTGAGCTCCCTCCTTTTCTAATGAGCATGATTAAGTGGTATGGGATACACCTGTGAGTCAGCTTGGTCCTTGAGTGGATCTCCCAGCTTACTCAGGGCTACTCAGAGACTGCCTGCATGGCTGGCCCATGGGGCTGTGCCTGGGGAACCAGGACACTGGGTTTTGGTTGGGGTTTTTTTTGGACAGATTGGGAAAAAAATCACTCTCCCTGGCTGACACCATTTAATCACAGAAGTAACAAGAAAAACCTTAACCTTTGCTGTCATTAAGCCTATTGCAGAAAAACAGCAGATGTAGCACATCTGTTAGTGGAAAACACTCGGCATTAAAAAAAAGTTCTGTGGCTAATCTGTGCATCTGTCAAAAAACAGAATCACAAGCCAGTAAATACACCATTCTGTCCATTATTAATGCTACCATTCTACTAATAAAGCTTTTAGTGCAAAAGTTACTTTTATGGCTATTAAAAAATAGAAAAACACCTCTTTTCATGATCGATGGAGGCTTCATCTGTTTCTGTCATACAGCAGATGCTACAGAAACAGAAGCGGGACTGTCCAGTGGCAAACACACCAGACACTGGAGCACCTCTGCTGTGGGGACAGGCTGAAGGAGTTGGAACTGTTCACCCTGGAGAAAAGGCTCTGGGGAGACCTTAGAGCACCTTCCAGCACCTGAAGGGGCACGCAAGAAACCTGGAGAGGGACTTTTAAAAAGAGCATTGAGTGATAGGATGAGGGGTAATGGCTTTAAACTGGAAGAGGGCAGATTTAGACTAGATATCAGGAAGAAACTATTTCCTGTGAGGGTGGTGAGACACTGGCACAGGTTTCCCAGGGAAGCTGTGGCTGCCCCCTCCCTGGCAGTGTTCCAGGCCAGGTTGGATGGGGCTTGGAGCAACCTGGGCTGGTGGGAGGTGTCCCTGCCCATGGCAGGGGGGTCGGAATGATAGGAGCTTTGAGGTCCCTTACAACTCAAACTGTTCTATGATTCTGTGATCAGTTGCAGGCAGCAAAATTGAGGCTCTGATGGGGAGTTCTGGGTAGCATTATGGGGCTAATAAAATCAGATCCAGAAAACCAAACAAAAAAAAAAAAAAAAAAAAACCCACACACCAAACAACAACAGAATTAATGAAGTATTTCATCTCTTTCCTAAAATGTTATTTCCTGAACATCCTCTAATACAACAGAGGACAGTATTTCTGCAGGACCTTAAGAGAGATATATTTCAAGTATATTTCTTCTGGCTCTAATTCCATTTCTACTGAAAATATTTAACTGTCTACTGCATTTAACTAATGTTTCCTTATGCACAAGACACTGAAAGCATAAACACCATCCATTAGACTGTAACTCACTGAATATTTCTTTTTTCCCCATTTCTTTCACAATTTCTAACCCTTCTCCACAGCTACTGACCCTTCAATCTATTAAGCTTTGCTGCTGTCTCTGTATTCAGCAGTATAAAACAAAGTTTTTATGTATATTTCAGTGATGAGGTCCCAGCCACGTACCACGGGACACCAGTTCCCAACCTTGAAAGACTCCAACCTACCCGTGGGAATGTGGCTTTGGACAAGCCAGCCTAATAAAACATAACATGTGACAATAACATTGCCCTTTTATCCAGGGTGGCTGTCTGCCACCACAGCAAAGAACCAGAGCTCTAATGATGACTGCTCCAACTCTGCAGTCCTGTAAGAAAAGAAATCTTGTTTTTAAACACCCGTTGTAATCAGCAATTGGTTTATGTTAACAAAGCACTGTCTATGTATGTATGTGTGTACACAGGGCACTGAATTATATCCAATGCATCAAAACATTGTTTCCAAGGTTATTCTTGTTTCTGAAAGGCTTTTTTCTTTTTTCTTAAAAAATAAATTGATACCTTTCATTAGTCCAACAAAGAAAATAGCACATTAATTAGTGGATATGATTTCCTTACCAGTTCTGTTAATAATCCTTGATAGCAGCCACACAATCACCTAGGTTGGAAAAGACCTTGAGTCCAACCACCAGCGCAACACTGACAGTCATCAACTACACCATATCCCTGAGGGCTGTGTCAACGACTATAAAACACACCTCCAGGGATGGGGACTCCACCCCTGCCCAGGGCAGCCTGTTCCATTGTCTGCCAACCCATCTGGTGAAGACATTCTTCCTAATATCCAGTTTAAACCTCCCCTGGCATAACTTGAGGCCATTACCTCTTGTCCTATCACTTGTTACTTGGTTAAAGAGACTCATCCCCACCTTGCTACAACCTCCTTTGAGGTAGTTGTAGAGGGTGAAGAGATCTCCCTCTCAGCCTCCTCTTCTCCAGGCTAAATACCTTCAGTTCCCTCAGCTGCTCCTTTTAAGTCTTATGCTCCAGACCCCTCCTCAGCTCCATTGCCCTTCTCTGGACACACTCCAGCAGCTCAGTGTCCCTCCCGCAGTGAGGGGCCCAAAACTGAACACAGTATTTGAGGTGTGGCCTCACCAGTGGTAAGATCACTTCTCTGCTCCTGCTGAAAGAATTATAAAAATGTTAAGTATTTTCATTATGTTTATATGCCAGTTAGTTTCATCTTCTATTTCGTGAAGCTGAAGTATTGAAAGGTCCAACAAAGAACAATAAAACTCATTATTAATAGTGTTTGTTTAAAACCTGAAAGTTTGTTTTAAACAAGCCCTAGATTTAGCAAACTGGCTTGAGTCAGCCGAGTGTTTTGCAGACTTTTTGAAAAGGCAGCCACCTTTTGGTTCATCTGTCCTGGGGTAAGTGTCCCATCAGCAGCAACCAAGGTCCTACCCACGTAAGGGCTGAGCTATGGCTGCAGTGGCCAGCCTCAAGCACAAACTCCCTTCTCCAACCTGACAGAAAGGACCTGCTCCTAGCAAATCCAGGCAGAGAACACTTCTATAAGTCAGTGTCAGAACTTACACACACACTCCCAGCCCCCATGAGCTGCTTTCTAGTCCTCTATCTTCAAGAAACAGATCTGGTCATCTGTTAAAGGCACTGACATTGCCTATAACTACTTTAAACTCACCACATGCAATAGCATTGGAAATCTTCAC
Organism: Podargus strigoides; assembly: GCA_028020825.1. Taxonomy (NCBI): domain Eukaryota; kingdom Metazoa; phylum Chordata; class Aves; order Caprimulgiformes; family Podargidae; genus Podargus; species Podargus strigoides. The sequence goes on along the minus strand of CM051623.1, from coordinate 7,331,670 downwards.
AATATTCATACCAAAAAAAGCATCTGCAGCCACTGCAATACTAGTACACTTCTTGGGTAAGAGGTCATATAATTTTGCATGTTTGTAGGAAGGAGGTAAGAGCCTCTCTCCTCCTGCATCCCCTCAGCACTGAACCCCTTGATTTTGAAAGAATTAGAGTCTGGAGCCAGAACTAAGCATGGGGAGCAGCACTTCATGGTACAGTTTCTGGTACAAAGACACATCAGTATCCCTTGCTTCTTCACCACTGGAACGATGCTGGTGCTCACCAATATTGCATACATTTAGACTTGTGATGCTAGGATTATATCGGCACACTGCTATTACTAGTGACAGCACTTGCAGAAGCTACAGCTATTCTTAGTCCACACACATGGCAGAAGTGATGTGCCACTTTTTCTCTAATTAAGCATTTCAGAGTCCCTTTTGAACTACATTTCTCCCCACAGTTTGAGGAACACTGCACTAAATCAATTATCAATCCTCGAGGGTCCAGATTTAGGTCTGGAACCTAAAACAATTTGAAAGCTCCCTTTAGAAAAAAACCAAAAAACCCAAAAAACCCAACTTACTGGTTTCCTTTCAATATGCAGTGAAGTACAATGACTTCTCTGAAGAAAAAAAATATTAAAATGATATTTTGAATGACACTCGTAAAAGATAAACCTGCTGACTAAACCTAAACCCTGGTGAGAGCATTAATGTAAAGCAGCCCCTGGTTCCTCCCATATGCTGCACTGCACTGTATTACCATGAAATTGTCACTTGACGGTGCTCCTATAAATTCTGCCCACTGCACCAGATTTGTGCTTTGAAAAGCAAAAACACAGCTTGTTTTTTTTTGTTGTGGGGTTGTTTGGGGTTTTTTTTTTCCTTTATTTTTGGCTAAAGATTCACATCTGCTAATTTAATCTCTCTTTAATGATGTGGCAGATAAAAGTAAACCTAGAGGAAGAGACTGTACAGCAAAGTTTAATTACAAACAGTTTACTTCTGCAGGAACACTGTTTACCTCCCGTCGAGTTTAGAGAAATCTCGGCTTAGTACAACCTGTGTTAACACACAAGAGCAGATTTGAATGAGATAAGCTAAAATAGTTATTGTCCCCAAATATCCATCTCGTGCCTCTCCAGGAAGCTGCTTTCCCTGCAGCAGGCACAGAGATGCTGTAAATCCACAGAACAAAGTATCCAGGTAACCTAAAACCAGCACTGGCTTACCTAAAATAATTTGTGTTGTAAAAAAAACCCCAACAGTTGAGAATGAGTTATACATAATGGGAACAAATTAAAGCATGTAAATTTCTATCTCAACACAAGAAATAATATCCTTTTTTGAAACAGCTATTTCTGGGACAAATAAAGAGAAGCCAGGATAGAGCAGCCAGCATCCCAGTTAACCTGTACAGAGCCCGTGTGGCCCTACTCTTAATAATCAGCCAGAAGATCGGGAGAAGAAGGTAACAGGCAGTCAGCATCTACCATTCATTTCTTCCCCAGACCACACCCCTAAAAAGTTCACAAAGATCCCAATGTAAATTCAGACACCAGCTCATTTCCATTCTTCCCCTCACATGACAGGAAGACTTAAAAGTAGAAGATCAACCCTATGCCCAGCTCTGAAAGTCATAATTAAATCTTTCCATTAAAAATTAATTTTGACCACAATACTAATATTGCCAGTAGGGATTTATGCAGGGAGGAAAAGTCTAGATGTTATTTTTCAAATTTATAGTTGAGGTAAGTGATGGAAATGGGGGGAAACCCAAATGAAAAAAAAACCCACAAGTATTCTGGAAGAGAGTAACTGAATTCAGTCCAGTCAGTCTCTCAAGGAGAAAGCAGAAAAGTACATTAACTTGCACATGCTTCAAAATCAGGTATAATGCATAGAGGCAACAGCCATCTGCTAGGTTTACTGCAACTTAATTAGTCCCCACCTGGTAAGAGAGAGGGCAGTAAACAATATGTACACTGCAATGAATGAGAAGAAAGGTTAGGCACAGAGGCTGGTTCTGAAAAGCACTTAATATATTAGTTGTGCAGGCAAAGAGTCTTTCTAACGCAGTGAGACTAATTTTGTATGATTAAAGTTAAAACCATCACTGATGAACCCAGGCTGACAAAGCTACAGAAACGTAGTGGGAAGCACCAAGCACAAAAAGCTCTGCGTCTCACGAAGTCCAGGTAATCAGAAGTCATGCACCTGAAGGGGAGGGTCTTCATGTAAAGTTTAATAACATTTGGTGGAAGAAAAATACTCGTGAACTCTTTGCAGGTCCAACACCTTCCAACGCACCACTGCCAAGCACTGTGGTTTCACAATGACATTCCCTCACCTTGAAAAAATGTTATTCTCTTCACTGCTAAGCAAAATACACACATCCACAGCAGTGAACTGGGATACTGTGCAACTGCATACAAGTAAAGGCTATCAAGCACATACCACATGCAACCTAAAAAAAATATCCAGATTTTCTTCTGATGTCTTATATGATATTTGTACATCAATATTTGAAATAGCCTCAGTACTCTGAAGGATAAACAACTTGTGTATGTCAATGAGGTTTACTGTTGTTCTTTTTAAAGTGATAATACAGTGCTGTTCCTTTAAATACTGTTTTTTTCTTGCTGGTAAGGGATCAGAGAGGGAGGAAACTGGTAAGGCAAAGTTTTTAAGATTTTTCTCACTATGTCAAATGGTGCTTGAATGAGCAGATCCCACCTGGGAAACAGGCACTGGCTGCAATGTCTGGTCAACGGGCGAGTCATGTCTCTTTTCTGCCTTCCTTTTCCCTCCTCCTCTTTATCATCCCCGACAGTTAGCCATCTGAGGTATGAATCATCTCCTCCACTACAGCTCTTCAACTAAATAGATGTTTTAAAGGGAACAGACTGGGGAAAAGTTAGCGTTAAGTGAAGCAAAGGCAGAGCCATGTGTTTAGAAGCATGCATCACCCTGTATGTTTTCAAGACTCATTCCCACATTGCTCCCATCCCTGACAAAGGCAAACATGTGGGTTTGTGTGTATGGGTATTAAGAAGGGATGTTTCTATCCCATCTTCATTTCTCGTCACCACATCTGTATTTTCCACAACAGAAAGGTGAGGAATCAGACCCTCACACTTCATTCTCTCTTCCCCCTGCATCAGGAGCAGGCTGCTGGTAGCCTTCTCCCTTTCGACCTTATTTCTCCCCTTCTTCCTCCTCCCCATAAAGTGGCAAAAGGAAAGCTTGAAGACAACTTGGCAGGCTAGGATGGAAGAGTTCTACCTGACATAACTCAGCACTGATCTGTCTTGTCCCCTTTAAATCTTGCATAGTAAAGGTAATTTAAGGTTCCAGGACAGTAAGCTATTATTTCAGATAAAGTATGAGGGTTTTTTGAGAGTTACTTTAAGCTGTTTTGTAAATTAAAACCAATTATTATGGTATTATTTTACTGCTGCTCAGAAGGAGCCTGCATAGTATTTGTTCATTTTTGTCCTTGCTGTACCTGGTAGCAGTAAGCTGTTTTTCATCGTGACTAACATGCATCTTTCCCTGAACACAGTGTGCACCCTACCATTGGTTATATAAGAAAAAAGTAAAATATTCTTCACTCCAGAAGGCAAGAGATTTAGTAAGCATAGATCTACAAATACAAAAAAAAAGTCAGAAAATGAAAATGGAGAAGCTTGGCAAGTCTGGAAATCAACCGATAAAGTGCTAACCGATTGGGAACTCCCCTTTCCTCTAAAGGAGCTTTCAGAGTGCCCAAAAATCATTCTGCTGTTATTCCAGCCACTCTCTAGTACTATGTTTCTCCAAAGTTCACGCAGGAATTTCCCAGGCATATGCCACAAAAGGGTTAACTAGAAGTGAAACTGATTGCACTGCATGAAGAAATTAAGATCCCATTTCAGTAGAACATCTTCAGCATGAATTCAAATTTTCTTCTCTCCATTAGAACTTTATAATGTACTTGGTCCCCAGGTACACTATGATCCAAAGCACATTATGAAATGCTTTCCTTCACTCTGAACACTATTTACAGAAATAATAATTATTCTGAACAGGTAACATGCGGTATGAATTCAAAACGTTATGGGTAAGCTGTTAAATATTAAAGAGGGTGCTTTTACTATGAATACATGTGCCACAAAAACAACCTCAGGGAAGTCCAGAGCATAAAACACAGCACTTGTATAACTTGATTTGGTTTGCTTCCCCTCCACCTCCCCTGCCGTATTTCCTATAAAGAGCCTTTAATTCATAATTTTGAATTTGTTAGCTTCTGCACACTGCCTCCAACGATTCGTGGGGCCACTGCATGAGAAATAAGCAGCTAAACAGGACAATCTCTGAGATTCCTGTATGGAACAGCAAAGATCCTCCTGCTCACGCTGCATCACTACTTAAGTTCCCAAATCTGCATTCGCTGCCGCCATTCAGTATGATCCTACTCCAAATGCAGAGCACTGACTGAAAATCTGAAGGCTTTCCACCCAGAGACAACAATATTACCACAATTTTACAGTTGAACAAACTAAGGCACAAAAGTGTTAAGTGGGTCACGCAAGCACTAAATGCCTTATTTAAGCAGCTGTTTAAAAAGACAAAGCAAAGCAAAAAAAACCAAAAAACTAAACATCTAAACACATCGAAAACATCAAGCAGGAAGAGAGGAAGAGGGTTACACCCCTTATGAAAAACACCTTCTACCACACATGCGCTCACAGAGACATACGTGTGCACCTCAGTAAACATAAATGCAAAGACACACCAAGTGCAGAGAACTTATTTACACACGGGGCCGGCCGAGCACTCGTACACAAGCACTTACTTGATCTATTTCCATTAACTTGGGGAAGGCACCTGGCCATTCGATCGCCACCTTCACTATATCAGCAGGAGGGGGCATCGCGATGCTGCCGTTCTTCGGAGCCAGGACAACTGGACACTAAATACTGCAGAGAGGCTCTCTCATTCACACCTGCAGGGAGGAGGGGAAAATAAATAAATAAATGGATTGGAGATAAATAAATAAATAATAGAGCAGTTCAGTGAGAACTCCAGCACTGCCGCTTCGTCTCCTGCATTTTGCCTGGCTGGGCAGGTGGATGAAAACGTATGTGTGTCTGTATGTGCAAGAGCAGAAGAATGGCACCTATCACAGAAGCAAACACAGGACCCAACGCCACAACACGCTGCACAGCTCGACAGTCTGTTCGAAAGATGGCTGAAGCACTGAAATGTACGGTGAATAATAGGCATGCATTAGATTTAAATAGAGAAACTATTTTTAAATATTATTAAACATGCCGGTAGGGAGAAGCGACAAACTAGAGGAAGCTCCTGTTACAGTGTCACTCCTGGAACCCCAGGGAACATGAGCGAATGGGTTAAAGCTGGCTCTCCGGGAGAAGAGATTGCCCAGGAAGTTATGGCCAGGAAACACTGTTTCTTTTAACTATAGCAATGATCTTCTGGGTGTTCACAAATAGATCACTGCACTATAGCAACCAGGATGTCAGGAAGAAGGCAGAACACACAGCAGTTTCCACATATACATACACAGACACACACATATCCTCACCTAACAGATGCAGAGCCACCCATGTATAAATACTTCTTTATGGCAAACCTCAGACACGTGAGTACACAAGGATGCAGTATACATCCACAGTGATATAACCAGCCACGTAAAACGTCATAGTTCTGCAAGAACATGAATTTCAATAGGATCTCATGTCAAATAGTGAATTTGGGGGGGAAGAGAGGAAAGGGGAAGAACCAAGTCCTCGGGTTAAGCAGAATTTGAGTTCTGTCTCTTTTGACTCATTAGAGTTTGTAACCTCACAATAATCACAAATATTTTTCAAGCGGGTATAGAGCCTCTCTGGGCTTGCAAACAAATTTTCTGCACCCCTCTCCCAGCTCGGTGGTAGCAGGAGAGCCACTGAAGTAGCAAAGCTCTGCAGTTCTCCGACGCAGCAACCCGTGTACCCTCCTGCAGACTGGGAGGTTCCTCCCGCTTGCTTTGCCAAATCCTCCCTGCCAGCCACGGCATTTCCTGCGCGCTCTGCGGAGACTCAGCAAAACGCCGTCGTGTACGACACGACGAGAGAAGCTGAAGGAATCCCGTGGGGTGCAGTCCCACCTCTTAGCAGAAGAGAGAAGGACGTGGTAAAAGCATGGACACATCCTTTGGAAGAGCTAAGGTGAGAGATGAGCTGGCAGAATATGCCAGGCATCCAGAAGCCACAGACAGGCACAGGAAAAAAAGGCTCTGACCACCTCCAGTCGCTGCTTCAACTAACCCAATCTAACAGCTCTTCTCCAATTGTAGCAGAAGCATGAACTCAGATCAGCCTGAACAAAACCATTCCTTTATCAAGAAATTTGGTACCTTCGTCTCATACTACCTGGAAGATGGAGTCCATCCAGCCTCCAAGGATATGGCTCTACCTTTCCTTTCTTCTTGTGTGTCTTGTGGTCTACTCTGAAAAGGCTCAGTCCTCCACATTTACAAGACCTGTTGCATTCTACACAGGGTTCTCAACACATACTAATAAAAACAATTTACAAACTTTAACACTCTGACAATTTATTTCCAACAATGGCAGTCCTGATGACGACAGGACCACACATCAGCACAAAGAAAAGTGTGAGGCAGTAAATAAGACAATGGACAGTCTATAAATAATACTGCATTGCAGGAAGTGACTTCAAAGGCTAAACATGATTGAGAAACACATGTGATATTGCCTGCATTTGGTAGATGTTGCACGGATGGGGATTAAACACAATTAAAGCATGGTTGAATGGCTGTCTCTTCTCCCTGCACAGCCTGGGCAGATGCAAAGCTCCCTTCATTTCTCCCCTGATCGTTTGCATCTCCCACAGGCACTCCCCTTTCTCTGCAGTGCACTGACTCAACTAACCAGCAGAAGTAGTATTTTCAGTCATCTGGTTTTTACCACGTTCAAGTCAAACAGCTTCCCAGAGGTGGCACAACATGGTGGGGGAGACTTGTTGGCAGCAGTGAGCTGTTAATCCACCTTGACAGTCAAATGAAACTGAGACCTTGGCACCTTTTGGCTCCCACACTCGCAGTGACAGTGTTTCCCACCTCCTCAGCAGCCTCAGCCTGGTGACGTTTGGTATTAAGCCACCCACAGGGTTTAAAGGGAGCTGGCTGACCCCGTGCCTGACTGACAGGCTTCCCTCCACGCGCCCTGGCACGGCACCGCACCCCTGGCACAGGGGACGCTGGAAGCCCCAGCCAGAGCCTGAGTTTACTGGCTGCAACACAAAAAGCAGCAGCTCCTGCCAGACAAACTTGACTGAGGATAGCTTCAGATGAGTAAGACTTATTTTCAGCTGTTTTGTTTCCCCCCCCCCATCATGTTTCTTCTACAGTTTTTAGGAAAAATTACCTGTAGGCCACATATCTATAGACAGAGAAGGGAGACCCATAAAAACCATAGAATCCACCTAATGCATTGGCAAACCTGCCTTCTTTTAACTGGGAAGACAGGGAAGCCACTCGGAGCACTGTCACCTCTCTCCATGAGAGGCAAAGGGAAGGTAACACGCAGCCCAGCACCTCTCGTAGGATGGGAGCTAACTGCAAAGCTCACAACAAATGCCTACTGAAAAACCTTGATTCATAACTGACCACTGGCCACGACTACGAAAGAAAAACAGCATCATGCAGCAATAAATTGCCAGAAAACTTCCACTCTCACATACAAATGTGGGCATTAACCCTCATATTGCTTTAACGAGTTGTGATCTGTCTTAATGAGTCATGCAGGAAGAAAGAAAACAGTTTAAGAAAGAAGAGTCAAGGAAAGTTGATGGTAAGTTAATCAAATTCAGCTATGGAAAAACAAGCATTAGCATTCCAAAGCAAGGTGCAAGAGAAGTCTGCCACAGCATTCAAAAGACAATTCCAATGTGACTAGCTTTTAATGCAGGCTAATGCAGATCTCCTACATAATTATAATTATTAATATACGTATGCTTATACAGTCATAGAACACAAAGCAAAGTGACAGATCTTTAACTAATACAAATGGATGTAATTCCACTTCTCCCACCAGAAGACCAACTCAGAGACATCAGTGAAGTCTGAATGCTGAAAAGTATATATGAAATCATCACTACAAATTTCTTTGTTTCCTAATAGACTCCCTAGTAAAATGTGTCGATTTTTTTTTTTCGTAGTTTATAATCTTACAAATCCAATGCAGGATCCAAAAGATAATTTAGTTTCTTTCTACCTATGTGGTGATGCTAGAAACAATTTTTTTAATTTTTTTTAAGGCCAAACCTGATGTTTAGCTGTCATCACAAAATTATGATTGCAAAGAAAATTCTGCAATCTACAGTGCTGACAATTGCAAATTACCTACTATTTATGCCAGTGGTACACTGCCCAGTAAAATAAGGAAGGCACAGTCCCTGGTGTGAAACGCTTCCAATTTAGTAAGCAAATTTCACTATGTGAATGAAGAGCTAGAACAGATTTGAAACTGCTTTTTGTTGTGCCAGCAGCAGTCACGCAGCGAAAAGGATACGGATGTTACTAAAAGGTCTAGTCATGGAGTTCTCATGTGCAATTCCTTTTTCTCTCCCAGTGGGATCTGAGAAGCACTGACATGTAAGAGCAACTTTGCAACTCATTTTTACAACGTTCATTTCCAAGGCAGAACCTGAAGGCAACAGGATGCATGTGTGGGCATGAGTGCATGAAGAGGAGGGGTCGGAAAGAGGAAGGCAACTTCCCATTATTTTCCCTAATGCACACATGCAGCTGTAACCTGGAGGAGGTTTAAGCAACTTCCATGCTCAGCAGCACACTGTTTTATGATTTGAGCACAAATAACCAAATACAACCAAAATATCCCTACCACTTGAGTACACTTTCTTACATCAATAGGGTTTTCAGAACTATGATAGATTAGCCCATTAAAGTGCAAATTCTGAGTGTTATTACCACATACAGTGTATTTCTGTATTTCAACCATGCTATGCAGTGCTTGCAGTGGTCTGAGTAATAAACATGCAAGTTGGAAATCAAAGTATGTTAAATTTAATGCAAAACTGCATCAGCAAAGACACACAAGCTTTCAATTACCTGTCTGGCTCTGAGGGAGCCCATACATCAGTAAAACACACATCTCTCAAGAAATAAATTCTATTCTTACTCTACAGACAGAAGAAAAAAAATGCAGGCTAATAGGAGCTCTGTGACTCGCAGTTGTAGTCATATATGAAGACAGCAGCCTACAAACAGCTCATTTCTTCTTTTACAGAAGAGAGGTAATATTCCAAGAGCAGGCCAGGTCATTTCATGAACAGCTCATGTAAGAAAGTTAATGATTAAAAAGCAACCAAAGGAACGCCATGTGCATTTGAGAATTTAATAGAATAAAGCACGTGTTTCTCCTCCCTGGACAAAAGGCAGTGTATATATAGGAATCACTTGGAGCAGGCAGGTTTTCCCATGGCATTTCTTCAAGGCAAAGGGAGGGGAGGGCAGTAACACAGCCAGGACAAGGCAGGACACAGCAGGTCCATCAGGGTGCCAAGCCCTGGCCAGCTGGGTACGGACCCACAGCAGGAGGAGAAGCACATGGGTCCCTCTGCTCCAGACCTTACATAGGTGACTGCTTCTTGTCAAACCTCATCAGCTTCCTCCACCAGGCTCCCACCTCCCCAGCAAACACAAACTAAGTGGCAAGTTCAGCTGGAAGGTCCCTCAGGGACCAAATCTGATTAACAACTTTAGAAAGATAATCCAACATTGGATTAATATCCCCCAGGAGAGTTATTTTTGGAGTTGAACTGCATGACTGAGCAGCCGAGTCTAAGGAGCTGTAAACACGCTGCACCATCTCTGCAAGAGATAAAAACGGGGCACAGGAGCCAGGGGGCTGGATGTACACTTTGTGTACATAAAAAGGCTTTCATGCTGCCTTTTTCCCTTTTGTTACACATTCAGTGCTATTCATCCTCCTCAATTAGATAGGAGTCAAAGGCCCAGCAGACCCCACGTCAATGAAATCCACAGATGCTTTTCCACAAATGGAAGATAAACCTCTACAGGAGCTACAAGCTACATTCTAGTAAGTGATGGAAAAGGTCGAGCTATCTCAGAGAGCTGACAACTCAGAGGGGGGGCTGCTACCCCTTCCACAGCAGCCACCGACACTGCAGGAAGACCTGACCCTACTCAACAGACTTCTACAGTTCAGAGTGGTCCATCAGCTTCCCAACAGGAACGTTTCCTTCATGCTGAACCCACAATCTGCTGATCAGTAATGCATCATTAGCTCAGGAATGCACTATTTAATATTATGATAAAATGACCTTTGAGCCCTTCAGGTTTAAATACACTGCTTTTCCTCTCCAAAATACCTAGAAGCCTGGTATTGAAGGAGATTTCAGGAATACGGGTGTGAAATGTACAGAACAGGACATTTTTTGCCACTGGAGAAGGCACTGTATTTGTGTCATTATCACCTGTCCTCATTCTCCCATACCTATAACCTTGCTCCACAATTTCAAGTATTTTTTTACCTTTCCCACAGTCGTCATCTTGTTTCCCTCCTTAGGAAGCATTTTATGTGGTTGAGGTTTCACTATCATTGACAGGCCCACTTTCAAAAAAGTACTTTTCAAAACTAGAGAGGAAAGTAGGCTTTAAAAGGATGCTTGAAAAGGTGGAAGAAAACACAACAGACTGGATGTACCCAGAATACAAGCAAGCAGGCTGTCTGGTCTTGCTTCTAAAGCACATATTGAAACATAACAGAAAAATTCAGGTACTTATTTAACTTGGAACTCCCCCGCTTCTTGGAAGATCGAGCTCCTTCTACTAAGAGACTTCCAGTTATGTGTCTAAAATCCAGAAGAGAGAGGACTAAAAACTTGGTTTGGATTATTCAAGGTATCTGAACATTTGCAGCAAATTAATACCTGAGCTCTTCAAACGAGAGATCAGGAAATACCAAACTCAAGTAATTCAAGACTATGCCAAGAAACAAACAAACAAACAAATTAAAAATACTAAATAAAGTCACCACAACCACCACCACCACCACACCAACAATAACCTAGCAGTCAAAGAGAAGGTCTCTCTAGCTTCGCAAAAAAAGCATGATTTTTCAAGGGTGCCAAATACCTGCCTAGCATGGGTAATTCAAAGACCATGGCAGGTATCAAGTACAGAAACAAAATCAAACACTACTCTGAATAAAATGTTAGAACCCACTTAAACTTTTCAGTTTATCAGAGCTTGCCGCTTTATTTGGCACTGTTTATCATTGGGCTGTCCTCCAGATGTTTCCAAACTGAAGCAAGCAGCAAAAAATATCCCTTAAAACCCAGCTGAATACAATTTTCTTCTCCTACCTCTCAGGGTAGTCTCACATAACCTGAGAGATAAAATGGAAGTAATGGGAAAAAGATGAAGCCCTAACTTCATCCAGTGGTGCTGCTGTTCTTAAAGGGCTGTAAGGATAAAAAGTTTTCAGGAATAAGAAAGCTGGAGAGGAGAAGAAAAAGGAAACTGGTGCTGTGAAATAACAACTAACACAAAGCAGTGTTAAATCACAGAATTGCCTTGGTTGGAAAAGACCTCCAGGATCATAAAATACAATAACTCAAAAGGATGGATGCAAATTTTTTTTTTGGGGGTGGGGGGCTTTTTAACACGAAAGCTAAGCATGCTCCAAAGGAGTCCAATGTACCTGGAAATGGAAGAAGTTTATTAGAGGCTGGTTAAAATTACGCTGAAGAAAAACAGAAAGTTCATCAAAAGTGCTGTGACTCAGGAAAGCAATTCTGAATAGAATTTGGCTAAGAGCAAACAAATAACAAAATGCCACAACGCTTTTCTAGCACTAGTATGATCTTGCTATGGTACTTAGGACTTTGGCATTTGGATAAATTAGGAGACTTAAAAGGACACAAAAAGGAGCATCTTGAGTCAAGATGATAACACTTTATTGCTCCGCTTGAGCAGAAGCTGAGCCAAGACAATGATAACTGGCTATATCCTGAAGGAGATACAGACACAAGAAGATAAACTCAAGGGTGGGAAAAACCCTAAACTTACTAATAAAAGTAAGATGAAGCATTAGTGTAAATAAAAACAAAGAATTTTTTACCCTGTCAATGCTTGTGACACAGAGAGGAGAACTAATGGCACAGTCAGGAAGTCAGCAGTCAAATGGAGGAAGAGAGGGCAACAGTTACGTGTGAATGTTAGAGGAAATAACCACGTTAACTGACAGCACAGACAGGATGTCGAAGGTTGAAACAGACAGAATTATTTTCTAAAGAAATCAATCTGCAAAGAAAAGTACTGTGGAAGAGAGAGAAACATTGATACTCCACAGCGAATAAGCAGACCCTGATGCTCATCCTGCTCATCGGAATTAAAAGAAAGACTGGATACCATTTACGTGTCTAATGAGGACACAGAAGTTTTGAAGACACCAGCCTTTTGCTTCAGGCACTGACACCACTCTTCAAAGATGACAAAAAAACAAGAGAAGGAAAAACACACCCATCAGTAATCTTGCAGCAGAAAGCAGCTCCATCTACAGAGGTGTTCCTACCAGCACTGTTTCTCTTGTACTTACTGAAATCAGTGCATCAAAACAGCTAACAGTGAAAACACCCCACCTTTTCCTGACTTCTCAGCACTATACAAGCCTCTGAATCCACCCCTGTAAGACTCCTAGCTCTCTGCCAGTTCATGCTCATATTCGCAAAGAACAATTTGCCCTTAACACTTGTGAACTTCTCAGTGCCAGGTCTCTGAAACATATTCAGCAAAAAAAGACTGCAAATGGAAAACACAGTGATGGACACCCAGGGAAAAAAAAAAAAAAAGCATGGCACAGTTAATACTAGAGACCTTACCTATAGCTAAAACTTGTGGAATAACTTGAGCTATTCTGTAGAGACTAGTCTCAACAACCGATACTGTTGGCAGATACAATCTGGCATTTTAATGGACATTAAACCCACTTTGGAAACAGGAATACAGAGATGGTAAGGAAGCAAACGTGGACACAGGCACATCCCAAAAAAACTACTGTGCATACGCCCATCCTTAACACTGATCCCACCCTGCTTTGCTGAGTACTGCTCAGTCTGTGTACCTGCAGGCCTAGAACCACTGTTTGGGGGACATCCCAACCAGACATCACCCTTCCTTTCAATGCTGACACATACCTTAGGGCCATCATTGGTAATTCTAGATCAGGAAGAGCTTGCATACCTGAGCAATCTTCTCAATTATCCAACCAGGCTAGCCATAAGATCACTGTAAGGTAAAATATACGCAAAAAGACATTGAAGATCCCAAGCTCCAGGTTCATACAACCAGAACACAGGGTATTTTGGAAGGATGCTAGAAACCTTTTAGAAGAAACTTGACTACAAGATAACAGCAGTGCCAGCACTATGCTCACGTCATTTCCAGGGGAGGTCTTTCCTTTATAAAGCTTGGTAAACTACATCAAATGTGACACTTGGTAACAGATGATCTGGGTGTTTTAACATGGGACTATCCCTTGCTCATCTCTGTATTGCAAAACCGTGAGCAGCAGGTGACCCTGTTATGAGCAGGGGGGTCGGACAAGATGACTTCCAGTAGTCCCCTCCAGCCTCAACCATTCTATGTCAGTGTACTCAGAGAATCATAATGACTCCAAACACTCTTGAAGTCCTAGCCTGCCCATCTGTATTCAAATACTGTGACTTTTCCATACTCAACTGTGCACACAATGAGCAAAAAGAGCTGCTTTGTAGCAGGTTGCCTTCTATGCCACAAGAGTCTCTAAGCACACTAAAACCAGCTGTTGGTTACAACTTAGGAACAATCTCTATAACTCTTTCCAGCTGGCATCCAAGAGCACTCATTCAATAGAGATCCCAGTCTTCCATAACTTCAACTAAGATTTTAAAGATCAAGATGAAACTTTACTTCTGACAGGAAAACTTCTGTAAATGGCTTTTGTGTTACACACTAACACATTACATTCAAGCACTCGGTACAATTTGTGGTTGCCCCACAATTTTACTGCACACTTTATTCAACATCAAAACCCACATGGCCCAGGGAAAGAGGAAAGAGTGATGCAAACACCGTCCTTCTCATGGTTTGAGTCATAAGCTCTAGAGAGTCATACTGTTTAAGTAAAGGGCAAGGGCTGAAAAAGCCTACTGTCTTTTCCTTTTCACAGGGATAGAAGGACATGCTCCGAAATTACAACCAACACGTCAACTTAAAACCCCACCAAATCTAATTGATATTATTATGCTGGGCTATTAAAATAAAAAAAAAAAAAGTGGGGGGGAGGGGCAGGGAGAGCCACCAATTCAGCCACTGCCAAAAAGAGGTGTTATGATCATCTCCTGTTTTACTATCAGAAGATAAGTGGAAATACTTTAACAAAGAAACCTGACTCCTGAAAAATACTAGCTAACTTCTTAAATATGTTTACTTCACTGCTCAGGTAAGAAATCATTATCAATTAAAAAGTCATCTTTGTAATATACATGAATGAAGTGCTTCTCCAAGTATCTTCAATCTCATAAATAATTACAAAGGTTCTCCAAGGCTCCCCAAATGGCTACAGCTAATACTCACTGACAAAAGCTGATGACGGCACAGCTGTGTTTCCCCAGCTCCACGCTCTGGTTGAAGCTCCTGCTCCAGCTTCTCTGTGAACATGCACAGTTATGCCAAGAATGAGCAAAACACTCACTGTTTCCAAATTGGCTAATCAACAAAGTGAGTGCTTAACCTTCCCACAATACATGCATCCAGCAAACGCAACCAGCGCTGCCTGCACACTGAGGACTGAGCTCAGCCAGCCACATTATTCTGCAAGATGACTCGTGGCAATTTCCTTCTCGGGAGCCAGAACGTCAATTGTCACTGATTGCTTCTGCAACTCAATCCACTTCTATCAAAACACCCATTCAGAATGAACCAGCACTTGCTGTGTGATGCTTTTGTCTATTATCCTAAAAACAAATAGAGTGCCTCAAATATTTAATACCTTCTTGATTCCACCCAGGAGTTACTGCCAAGTATTTTACCTGCTAAGAATTTACAACTGCTACCTACAGAACAGGGAGAGGCTGGCAGCAACAGGCACAAGGACACTACGCCTTTGCTTTATAATAACACGCGTGCCTTATTATACAGCAAAAAAAATGGATCCTCATAACTGGTTTATGTTAAAAATATTGTAATACATACATCATCCTGAGCCACCATCCTTATGTTCTCTGCTAAAACGAAATCTTTCTACTCCAAAAACCGCTGGCTTCTGCCATCCAAAGTCCAGTTCCACAGCAGATCTGATGTCTGCTTCCCCAGTGCCATGGCCTGGCCGCTTCCTTCCCAGTGCCAGCACTGGCTCTTGTCCAGCAGGCCAGTACAGGGGGAGGGACTGTCCAGACTAACCCCACCAAACAAAAACAAAGACACTTTCAGCCAGCTTAGTCCCTTGAACGTGTTCGCCACTCACTCACCTGAGCATCAGGACCACCATAAGGAATGGGAAGGGGCAAAGAGGAAAGCAGGAGTAGAACCTGCTCATCCTAAACCATCATGGAAACAGGTCCCAAGCCAAAACAGAGGATTTATTTCACCTGTGCAAGCTCCTGGCCCACAGCTGAGATTCAATTCCATAGAGGAGAACCATGTAAAAATATGCAATTAAGAAGTTCATTACAGTACGTTTCATTAACTCAATGAGCTCCTTTATAATTGTAACAGACATCAAAAGATTAAAGTAGTTGGATAAAAACCAAGTACATTTTTATTGCTCTGATAATTGCCAGAATTCGTATTTTCAGAAATATAAAGTAGCATCCCTTCACCAAGTCCCCTGTGAGAGTAATCACTGTTGATCCTTCTTGCTTTCAGACTTCAGTGCTTCCAAATTAAATTTTCCCACTGCACTTGAGGGTGAGGGGTGGCAACTCACAGTTCAGTTAACCGTCTAGTTCAGTTTGACATAGTCAGAAGTGTTTCCAAATAAAGCTGCCAACTGAAGTTGACCATTCTGAACTTCCTAGAGGGCTAACACCTGCCTGAAAAGCCCTTTGTGTGAAAATGGCAACACTAAAGCAAAGCACAACACAGTAACTCCATGGTGCTTTTCATCTGCTTTCAGTAGTAATTTAATGACGGCAGATCTCTAATGTTCAAGTAGTCAGTGCAATTTAGCTATTAATCTCTTTAAAACAGAATGGAGTCCTCTTTCTGCCCTTCAGTAAAGCACTTCTACTCTGCTGTGAAGACTAAAACATAGCTTTAGAGGTTTGGCAGCACGGCAACAACAGCAAACAGAGCCTTACCCACTCTCATTTCACGCTATATTAAGCAATATTCACAGGTTGTACACTGAAAATATAAGCATTTCCAAAAAGCTACAGTGCACATCTCTACTACAAGAATACTCCATTCTCTTTTCTCTCCCCCTGCCCCATAGCCACAGTCCAACAGAAGGTCATAATTGGGAGTAAGGAATGTGATCAGGAAAGAGATAAACATGGTTTGCCCTGTAAAAAGTAAGTGGACTCCACATCTCTGAAGACCAGGACTTGAGTCCTATTTCAATTATAGTCCCCTACTCCTGTCAGGGCATTCTGCTCTTCTGTCAGAGCTCAATGTGACTTCCTTCTACCTTGCCTGGAAGATTACTCCAGTACATAGGGCTCACAAACACATGTTCTTCACAACATGCAGTTCCCAATTGCTTCTCCTTGACCCGAGAATGCAAAACTTAAGAGGACAGAGTAGATCAGGAATGAAGGAAAAGATGGTTTTGAAGTTTTTTTGAAATTTCCTTTTTACATGTGCCATTCTCCAAACTCTGGAGCAGATTCCAACTACCCACAAGACCTTCATAAGCTCTCTTCTTGGGGTGTTAAAGAATTAGATGGATTTCAGCCACATCTCTTACCTTGCTGGTCTCACTCATTACACCAAGAACTTTGACTAGGAAAAAAAAAAAAATAAGGTGACTTTACCTCCACTTAAGGCACTTGAAGGAAATTCTGAAGCAGCAGTGGCAATAGGTAAATATGCTGCATCAGTGCCCCGGACAAAGTCTACTGCTGTCTTTTAAACAAGATAGAAAAATGTATTCTTGCATTTGCAAAACAAACCTCTTGAGACACAAAAGCCCCCGATTCTTATTTGACCTTGATGTCATTGAGAGAATGTAATCATTAGCAGCTAGTGTAAGGCAAACCAGATGAAAAATAAACTGAAAAAAATCCACCTGCAAACAGCCCTTCTATCTACAGAGCTTTTTCCCACAGCACTGATTAAAGAGAAGAACTCCCTACCACACGTAGTAATCACACAGTTTAAATGAACAGAAAGTCTGCTTCAAAGACGGCAACGTGAAACTTGGAACCAAGAGCACTTGCGTTTAATTTCTCATATTCAAAGGCTCTGTGTGTGGCCACGTACTTGCCCTTTGGCCCTCTGTGACTCCAATCACCAGCTATAAAACGGGGCGCCACACTTCCTCAGAGAAGCTGAGAGGCATTTCAAGGCTACAGGGGTTGTACCTAAATCAGAATCACAGAATGGCAGGGGTTGGAAGGGACCTCTGAAGCTCATCTAATCCAACCCCCCTGCTAGAGCAGGATCCTAGAGTAAATCACACAGGAACACGTCCAGGTGGGTTTTAAATGTATCCAGAGACAGAGACTCCACAACCTCTCTGGGCAGCCTGTGCCAGTGCTCTGTCACCCTCACAGTAAAGAAGTGTTTCCTTACGTTAAGACTGAACCTCCTGTATTCCAGTTTGTGCCCATTGCCCCTTGTCCTGTCACTGGGTACCACTGAGAAGAGTCTGGCCCTGTCTTCCTGACATAACTCTCTTACTCTGCCAAATTAAAAGTTTCATTACCAGCACAAAATGACAAATATATTTCCAGGTGGATTACATACCTTAAAACAAATCAGCAAGGGAAACTCATTTCCCAGGCAAAATAAAAGCACCACCATTATGTTCATTTAAGCCAAGACTGAAAGAGCACACACAACATGCCACAGGGAGCAAGTCTGAAGCCTCATTGCCATTTTTCTTTACATATAAGGCTGGTTTTACTCACGTTAAGAGTCCCTGAGGCACACATAAATGTCTGCAGAGCCAATCAAAATGCAAATACTCTGAAACAGCCCAGTGAGCCACTACTGCTTGTCTCTTTACCAGGTCTTCCTTCTACTCAGGCTTTCACCTTTTACTATGGGTGACTTTGTCAAACACTGCATGCTTTGGTTTTAGAGCCCCAAAAGTTTATGCTGTTCTCAACTTCGAAATAACCTGTCATCTGGCTCCTTGGTTCAGTCATTTCTGGCAACAGCCTTATTTTCAGCACACACATGACAGGAAGAGACCACTCTCCTGTGACAATCATCTCTTTCTGGCCCCAAATAATAATCTCTGTAGTTTTACACAGTGAAATTAATGCACAGCTGCTGGCTACCCTACACTCCCACCTTTGCTTTTAGTCATTTAATTGCTGAAGTGGAAATACAGATGTTAAAAGAAACAGGCACATAACAGAAAACACTTGCCTCTTGCTTTGAAGACACATAACACAACAGCAAAATGAAAAATCCCACTGCTACGAAGTTTCCCAATTTTCTCAGGGTGAGATGTTCAAAGCATCTTGCACGGAACCGTTTCATCTCTAACAAAATCAAACTGAACTATTGCTGGTAAATTGAGGAGCTGCCTGTTTTTAACGGTTCCTTTCTTAAGTCTATCACTATCTCCTGGTTCATTGATCAACTTTATTTAAGAAAGAAGAATCATATCTTAAAAGGAAGAAGGCAGCAGGGTAGTTTTGCATGCCACCAGCCAAGCTAACTGCAATATGTATTGCTGCTCTCTGTCAAGAGAAACTCAACCATGCCAAAGGCTGGCAGTTTCTTCTAGCAGTTGAGAACTACGAAGCCTTGTTGAGCACCTTTTCTTTCGGAGCACCTACATGTGTGATGATGCATGCAGCACGGCTGTTACCTTGTGTGTGGGAAGCAATGGCTACAGGGCTCTGCTGTCGGGCCGTGTCCCTCCAAATTTTCATTCTCAAGTTTGTAAAAATATATTTTTATATTGATGAAAAAGCTAGCAATGATACCCACAAAAGCTGCTTTCAAGCATTTTAGATTAAATGTCATCTAAAGTATGATCTGACCTGCATCTGCTTTTAGATTTTTTAATTACTGACTTATAGTGTACACATTAAGAGTCATTGTAGGCAAAAAGTCATTTGTATTTAGGATACTATTTTCACTTTCGTACAACTTTTAAGTGATGACAGCTTTAAAACCCACTGGAGTAAGCAGGGATTAGACTTTAATGTGCTTTCCTTGCTTTTCGTATAGGAAAGTTTCACATGATCAGTTCTTAGGAAGAATAGCAACTGTCAGGAGTTTTGCTGTGTTCTTTTCAACAAGTACAAAGTGGGAAAACATTTGTTTATTTATTTATTTTTAAACAGGACATTCATTCATAGAAGCATAATACCTTTAGCCGAGGAGGTACAATTCATCTCTCTTACCTTTGGCATTTATCCCCCCCTCCGCTTTCCTTTTCTGACAAGTGTTTTATTTCCCTTTACCTGACCCATTCTTCAAACCTTCTTCCACTCCCTCAAAGAGACTACGGTCACACACACACACGGATCATTTTTTATCCAGCTGGAGGTTTTGTACCAACTGCTGCACTTTCAGCTCAGCCAAAGCACTGCCAGCTTGAGATGCAGCAGGGACACTTCAGCCCTCCCCAGTCTCTCTCTGCACTTTTGAGGCTTTTAAAGCACATAGAAGACAGACCTTTACTGGCAATTTGGGACTTTCAGAAGTGCACATTGATATTTCATTCTTCTTGTATTTTTTTTTAAATGTCAGATTCAAACAACCTATGCTCTGCAGAAGCCAATTACTGTGGCTTTCATGAAGGTTAAAAGTTCAAAAGGAAAGCTGGTTTCTTCATTTAGCAGCCTCTTTCAACAATTCCGATAAAAAGACGCCAAAGAGCGAGCGGATGTGTAGGTATGGCAGCAAGGGGGATGAGGGGATGGGTCTCAAAGTTTTTAATTCTTTTATTTATGACTCACTCTCTTCCTCCAGGTTCTGACCTCACCCTCTTCAGGGCACATTGTCCCAATCAAGCAATAAGAAAAGGCCAGGAGAAACAGTTCCTGCTGTCTTCCTGCCCACACGCACAGAGAACAGTCACCAAAGCACATTTTACCTTGGATCCTTTGGGAAAACACGTCCCAGACACACAAGGCATAGCCATGAAAATTATACCTCTTTCTCAAGCTTGCAGGCTTACTATGCCTTTTCTCAAAATCCCCTTCCTGCTGACAGACATAAATCAAGCAAGCAAACTTACTCTGTGAAGTCAAAACTTCAGTTAGAAGAAAAGCAAGTCTTTTGTGGCCTTTTTTAACATTAACTTTGCACAAGAGCATAAGCACCAAAAGTAACACAGAGTATTATCTTGCATTGGTTTTTCTAACGAAAATACACTGTAACCACAAAAGGAAATGCTTACGGATCAGTAATGAAGGGACCGATTCATATGCCCCGGAGAACAAGTGCTGAACAATGTACACTCAGTGAGATTTAAGCTTTATCCCTATTAAAATAAAACCACGTGCCTGATCTTTAACCCACTTTGATTTATTGATGTTTTTTGCTTTTCAAGATTATGAAAGTAAGTAGGAACAGAGGAGGCAGAAGAAAACTATTCCTCATGAAAGCCTTATATACCACATATTAGATGAGCCATCAATCTTACTTTCTCGCTGAAAAATGTATTTATAGTTTTGAAGGACCAGATAGGAATTCTAGTTTGAAAGTCACAAAAGTAGGCTGATGTGAACAATAGAATACTACATCCCAAACATAACATAGCCTCTGCTACTGTACAGACATCAGTTGGTCACCTGTCAATCCACTAAAATGCCAAACACATCTGAAAAATATTAAAGTATCAACAAGAAAAAAAGGAAGAGCCCTTTGAAAAGGTCAGAGATACCCTGATTCTGAGTTGTGCATACATAAATCCCCACATCCAAGGAATGACCACATACTTTACACCACGCTATCTTCCAAACACCTTCCCCAACACAGAGTCCTTCACTGGAATGCAAATCTGGGTTAAAGTCACAACACAAAACAAGGTTTTATCCTTTCAGTTGAGTCTCGTTCCAGAAGATATTACAAAGTGTGTCACACTTTCCACGGGGCATTCAGGAAACCCCTAGCACAAGAACAATGAACAGGATGTTGCAGGTCAGGATAAAGCTAAGCTTACTGAATGAGAACATTTGAGGAAGTAGGGGGGACCCTGAACAGTCTTTATTACTCAGCGTCTTCTTGATTCCAGCCCCTACGCTTCACAGAGTTGGTGCTTGTGGGATGAGCAAAGTTTACATGCAGCCCTCACTTGGCCAGAGCTGTCCCTTGGTTTTATAAGAATTCAGTGCCCCAGCCAACTTTATAGGACCCTGGCAACCCTGTGGCACCTGTGACAGCTTCAGCCAGTCCATCCCAGTTCATGCTCTTGGATCACCTGTACACCTAGCACTGGCCTGTCTGCCAGTCAGCCCAAACACAGGATTACAGGCTGGTAGATTTAGTTTTTTGAACTTTTCTGCTAATAAAACTATTGCAGCTCAGAATTATCCCTGTAAGGTAGATGTGTTCTATTACTACACTACTGTCCTGTGCCTGGAAATACCTGGAGCATTAATATTCCCACAGCAGTAGGGTAGCTCCATAGAAGGCAAGAGCAATACCCATATGTTGAAGTCCCCCATACCCACAGGAGTTCATAAGGTGGTGCTCACCTCCTGACTGGATCCTTCCTATGTAGGGAAGCTTTTTCACATTACTTCAGCTGGGTCCAAACTTATGTACCTTCCTGAAATACCTCCTGGTAAACTCCACGCTCCCAGCTCTTGATGTATTCCACCATAAGGACTGTGGGACCACAGGAGGGACTAGAACTCTCATCTTCCTCTAAGCCATGCTGGCTGTAAGAGGAAGGAATGACTGAGAACTGTAATTCTTTAAGGAAATGTTAAGATGTAAAATACACAATGGAAGCTCTTGAAGACCAGTTAGCTGCTCAGCACTGCTCACACTTAGTAAAGCAGGCATCTTGGGTTTACAACAATGAAGCCCCAACCAGCATTTGCAGCAGTATGCATTTCTGGCTTCCCCATTGCAGATCAGGTTTTATTCATCAGACTTTTCACATGGCAATCCTTGAAGAGAAATTCTAACGCAATATTTTCAGCATGAAATTGGAGAGGCCTCATTTGTGGCCACAGCTGTGGCCTGTTATCTGTACTTCATCACTCCAATTCAGCGCAACACAAACTCCATAATTCTTCAAACTCCAACATGCCTCTACACCACAACAGCAATTAATTTGCCTCTTCCAGCCTACACCACTAAAATAAAACTGTAACATACCACAATCTGAAAATAAAACAAATTCAGCCCCAGCCCTACCCAACCTCTTCATAATTTAAAGAAAACCCCTGCAACTTCAGCATTTAAAAATTGGGACCTTTGTCAGAACTTATTTTTATTCGTACGCTGACTTTTAAAGGATGCTGATATATCTGAAGCAGTAACTTCACATCGGCACCTTAACTACACCACTAGCTAAACTTTCTACAAGGACTTGGAAAAAAACATTTCTCTTCTCCTATGGTCAAAACAAAAATAGAAACTTACTGAAATGTTTTCATATTGACCTGAAAAAAAAAACCAAACAACCGAAATGAAACATAAAAAACCCCACCAACTATACCACTACAAATAATTTAAGATTAAATGGCAGTTTCAAAGACAATCCAGTCTAAGAAATACCACCCTATAAACCTGTGAATAGGGGGTTCATTTGTTAATGCCCTCATTAGGTGAGCTACGGCCATTAAAGCCTTTTCCTGATAACACGGTAATTAGCTTTTTGTATCAAGAAAAAAATGTTTTCTACCTTTCAGTTGCAAAGTCAAGTCAATGGCTTTTACAGCTCTACCCAACAGTAAAATAACATTCATCAGCTGGAATAACACTTTCTAGTTACATCATAAAAACAAACTTCAAAGTAAAGATGATTTTAGACTTTAAATGAGTAAGTTATTAATCAAATAGGAAATTCACATTAAAGCCATTGTGATTTTATTTGACCTTTTATTCACTAAGCTTACTCAAGCTCCATTCTCTCCTCTTGGAAACAAGCATAGCTCCTACTAGTTCACTTACTTATATTCCATAAGGGCCCTAGGACAAAACCACTTGATACTCCCCTTAGCAATAGACTAGTACACCAGGCAGGTGTCTATGTAGTAACACATTACTTAGAAAATAAAATTGCATTTCATAAAGTAATTAAACATCCGGTGCACATGTCACAGCTGTAGCACTCAAGAAGCTTAGTGACTTAAGAGTGACCTCAGAATACAAACCCTGCAAAAGCAGCAAGCCTAAACATGGCACACATCCTTTCATGTAAGGGCCAGCACAGGAGAACAGACATGCAATTGCACTGGCACAGCAACCTAAAAGACAATAACCCAACGGCCAGGCAGCATGGGTTAAAAAGGCAGAGATGTTCAACACTGCACACAGTATCCATCCCTTGGCCTGAGGCCATTGCACCACCATGGAGTGGAAATCCGTCCTCTCCCAACTGGTATGTTCTGCTCTCCATCACAAGGTTAACCTGGACCCTGACCTTCCAATCTCTCATGAGATATGTAGGTACTCCCAACTCCACCCACCCCTGTGATAGCATTTCTTCTTCCCCAGCACTTGCCCACAGGACTAATAGGGAGTTAAAGAACAGGTTGGTTTTTCCCCCTCAACATCAAAGCCACTGGGCAAAGCCTGGATCAAACAACCAGAGCTCACCACCCACACGAGGAGTACCCAACACCTTCCCCAGGAAAGCCATAAAGCTAGTTTGTGTTTCCTCCCTCCCTCTATCCATAGAAAGACTTGCTGGTCTAGTTAACTTCAATCTTTTTTTAACCTGAACCATTTTAGGTTTTGGGGTTTTTTTAAAGCCCTCACCGAGAGGGCTTGGATCTTTTTCCAATACGCAGAATAACGTACACATGCAACAGGAGACAGCAACATTAATATATGCGGTACACAGCAGGCACACTGCTTTCTTTACAAAGTATTAAGGCATGACCTCCAAGTCCGCTGGACCTCCATGAGTTTTCCCGAGCCTTAACAGTAAATGTAACAGCAGGAAAGCTGGAAAGAACAAGCATTTCAAACTCTTCAGCAATCTTCAAAATGGTTTTTGCAAGTTTTCCTCAAGGTCCTTTTTAAATTAACTGTGCAAGATAGACAGTGCTTTTCAGACTTCACCTTTCCCTTCCCTTTCTGCTGTGACAGTTATATTCTAAAGGCACTCCAATCCCAAAGGTTGCTGCCCTCAGTACCTAAACATGAATCAAGAACTACCTTTCTCAGCTCGTATGCATTCTCTTCACTAATGTAACTATTTACTCTCGATGCTTAAAAAAAACCCAAAACATTATCTCATTAATTAGTTTCACATGGCAATTTTAAATGAGTTATTGATAAATGCACACTGCTATGCACAAGAGCAAACTCACATGGGTAACCAATCAAAACAAATAAAACCTAAGAGAAACAACCATTTATCACTGGAGGTTCAAAAAAAATTTTGAAAAAAACCCAGAACTCTGGCAAACCCAAAAACACCAACCCCCACAAACCAACCACCAGCAGCCTTCCAGAAACAAGCCTCAGACCATAGCTGTAACACATAACACAAAAGATGAGATTGAGACAATAGTTTTATTGCACATTATAAAAATGTGTCTCCGTGTTTTACGGACCATATGTTACTTGACTCAATTCTTCCTATAGAAGACAGCCGCCTTCCCTCTTTTGCTTTATCATCATGTCCTTTATTCTGCAGATAACTATTCTTTTCTGTCAGACTGATACAGACCTAGGCAAGTTCAAAGCATATGTTCTCTAACCTGAATTTAGCTTTGAAGTCTGCTGCTTGTACTTCATGACAGAAAACTGACTGTTTACCTTCTCCAGCTATACCAATTAGACTAATGAGAGTAACTACCTCCATGAACAAACCTTTTTTTTTTTATATGCAGTCATTTAGCATGAGCTCAGGCTTTTCAAATAGCATTAAGAGTTGATATTTGCAATAAAACCACAGGAGTTGGTTTCCCAGCTGACTTTTAGTGACCTCAAAGCCCTTCATAAAAATGCTCTGGAGCTTCCCAATTTACATATTATTGGCACATACTGTCAGGTATGCAAATATATATATCATTACCCAGGTACAAAATAGTTCTGTGACCTGTCCATGGGCTTGCATTCACTGCAGCAATTAAAGGGCCAATTTGCACAACATCCCAGTACTCCCCTCCACACAAGTACTGATTCAACACTGTCCACAATATAAACTGGTGTAAGCTGTGCTGCTGGGGAGCAGAGACTCACGACACAGACTATAGCTGAGGTAAAGGTGTCTCTTGGCTTGGTAGCCTGTCTACATTGTGATGAAACATGAGGATGAAGAAGGAATACATCAACTGCCCAACATAACCATTTACCTGCATGCAACTCTGCAACATGGCAGCCCACAATGCATTCCTGCCTGTAGATCCACCTGCAGATTATCTGCATAAACTCTACTGCTAAGACGCTCACACCAAGGCCATGCAGAAAGTCACTGTCAGGGCTTAAAGTAGAAAATAAAAGTAAATTCATTTGGCATTGGTTTCCATAAGGGAAGAGTTTCACCACTCAACTCCCAAATTCAAGGCTTGTATACAGCCCCAAGAGCAACTTCTCACATACGCAGCAAGGAGTACAGGAATCAAGAGATACAAAAGGAGACCAACTAACTACTGAAATGTGCCAAGTCTTTATTTCTTTAAGATATTGCATAGATTCTGAAGATGACTAAGAATTTTATTCATGAAAAATCAACCCCAAATAACTCAAAGAACATTCAGCGTGGGAGGTTCTTTTGCAAAAATTAAATAGCAATTGTGATGAAATAGTATCTTCTGCCGAGCTACCGAAGAATTTACATTTTGCTCATGCTCTTACCTAACTGTGTACAGCCAGGAACCATACACAAGGGATACTAGCCAATTTGTTATCTCAAAATGTAGAGTTAGTTCAAAAAAGGGAGGCAGAAGAACAAGAAGCAAAAGGAAGGTTAACTTTAAAAACAATCTTCGGACAAAGTTCTTATTTCAGAGCTATCCAATAGATCTAACCACCAGCTCACAGCAGCTGCAGATCTGCACAGAGCCAATTTTAGCAATACTTCAAAAAATGCTGGCTAAGTACAGAGAGTGTTGGATCTACTTGTATCCAAAATAGTTATCACTGACTTACCTGTACCCACAGCTGATGCCACATGACTTAAAACCTGGTGTCTCAAAAGTGCTGCCAGAAGATGACAAGATAGCAAATACTGATTTGTGCTAATAGCCTAAGTGTGCTTCTTAAGAATTCTTTCTCACCTGTGCTATATTCATAGGAATGTGACCTTAGTAAGTAAAGCTATGAACTCTTTCCCTTCAGGTGCACCATCTAGATGTTTTGTGGACATCAGCAGGTCAGTTACAACTCTTCCAATGCTGTCATTGGAATATGTTTATTTTAAGGATTGTTTCCAAAGCTGTTGACAACTTTTAGAAATGAAACCCCAAAAACTTAGAAGAAAACTTATTACACACACTGCACAGTTAAAATAAGTGTTTTTTAAGGGGCTTAACATTACTACAGAATTCACTGTCTCTTATACTTTCAATCTCAGCCTGAGGAAAGGTTACTTACCTGTTGTCATACTGATATAAATCCAAAAGGAAAAAGAAACCACAGCTATATCCTGGTTTCTCTTTTAAAATGTATAAAATCAATTCTCCTATTTAAAAGGTCTTTGGCTTAGCATTAAAACAATACATTTGTTCAGTTGAAGAGATCAAACACTGTTTAACGCCATCAGTTTAGGACAATGTGCTATTATGCTTCAAAGTCACATGTAGCACATATCAAGTGAAACGTCAGAGAAGCAAGGCATTTAAATGCATATTTGACATACTTTTTGCAACTCAGTATGTTTTGCTTCATCAATGGGGCTGTGGGTGGGAGAGGAAAAGGTTGGTTTCTTACGGCCTTGAGTGTAAAGGCATCACTTGGCAATTCAAACCATCAGATGTTACAACTGCCCACTGCTAGATGCTGCCACGTACAGGAAAAACACATGCCAGAGATCACCACTCTGCATATTCCGAGGGAGCACTTACAATCACTGTCTGTCTCCTCATACAGCAGCATTATACAGCCCTCACGCTGCAATGCCAACATGAGTAATTGGTCATGAAACTTTCAAGCTATTCATTCTTATTTGTGCATAACAATATTTACTATTCTCAAGTACCTCATGCTACTGGATTTCTATCAAGCTTTGAACAATGAAGAAAAAAGCAGCGTCTTTTGAAAAGTTGCAGTTGCAGCTGCCAGTTTGCAAAGTAACTTCTACAATGTTATGTTCTGGTCAGTCAAAGCAAGGTTTCTCTCACATTTTATCTCCACTTCTGTAAGGGGAAAAATACCATATTTACCATCTGTTGATGAATGTATATATACATCCCTCATCTGAGAGTCTGCAAAAGACAGAGCACATTTTAGCAAAAGCAGATGTAGATGTCTGAACTCTATGTTACATTAAAACCACAGTCTGCTTGTGTCTGTCATAATTTTATGAAAAAAAAATATACTCATGGGTAAAGTTCCTGTAAATGATTCATTTTCCCTAACTCCATCCTCACCTTTACACTAACGAACAAAGCCAAAGACTTTGCATTTGGAAAACCAGATTTCCATTTGGATGATAATCAAATACCTCACACAGCTGTTATTTAGCATTTCTCATATGGAGGGCTCTTAGTCCCTTCAGGGATATCAAAATCATTACTGACAATTTGCAAATGAGGGATCTGAGAACCAGAAGACTGAGTCAGGTAACATCAGCGATCAGAGAGACAGAGTTGGTCAACCTGAGAATGTTAGTGCAAAAGAAATAAAAACTACAAATTTACACTAAACTGGCTAACCTCATCAGCTGCTCGTTTGAACACTGCCTCCAATTTGCCTACAAGAAAATAATGAAAGTAAACGCAGATAAACTTTATTAAAAGCAGATTAATAAGATTACTTTAAACTTCTACAGGCATTTGAGTAATATTTAAATGCCTTTAATTTGATTTAATGTACTTAACTGAGGAAATAAAGAAACTAAAACTAAAGCCACTTAAATTCTGCTTAGAAGTCCTTGCATAGGAGTACTATGTAATTTAATCCACTTCCAAAGCATATCTTAATCCAGATTTATTTTCCCAAGTGTTCCTACGTAGACACCCTCAGCATACACTAAATGCATAGGCAGCTTTCTCAAAGAAGATAAACTACCTTATACTTAGCATAATAGATTGAGATTACTGATGAGTTGCTGCTGACCTATAAATCCACCTTATGACACACCAATATCCCACTTACATACCCTTAAGTAACAGAATCCAGATATCCTTAATCTCAGCTTCAATGTTTCCCACCTACTGGAAATTAAATCTTTATTTTTGAGCTTGTAGCAAAAACCAGTTTCAAATACGGTCTCAATCAGATCTCTCAGTTTTATTTTCCCTTAAATCCAAAAGGAAGATTTCACATAAGACATCTCATTTTTTTACCTACCATTGTCAAGATCAATGCTTGCCTACAGATGGGTCGATGTACCTTGTTTCATTTAATTTCATGCACAAGC
Organism: Podargus strigoides; assembly: GCA_028020825.1. Taxonomy (NCBI): domain Eukaryota; kingdom Metazoa; phylum Chordata; class Aves; order Caprimulgiformes; family Podargidae; genus Podargus; species Podargus strigoides. Next base: position 7,302,745 of record CM051623.1, on the reverse strand, counting down.
CTTAACTTCAGTCAAATGAAATGCACCTCCTCCGCAATCTGAATATTCCAGACTTTCTTGAGACTCAATGATGCAGGAGGTTTTTGGAGGGCATGAGAATTAGGCTGACTCTTCTGTGTGCAAAGCTTCCTCACGTACATGAAGGCCGTATGGGTAACTCTTCCCCAGGACGATCCAGTTCTCTCTGTATGAGGCAGACATCAGCTCACAAACTTATTTGTAAAACGCAGAAGGACTCTGGCTTGTGGTTCTGAACATTTGGCAGCGCACAACCACAGCTGGAAATGTACTTCTTCCTAAACACATCTTTCCACAAGAACTGCTACTCCACAGCAAAGCCACAGAAACTGTTCTGTAGGTCAGGTCTTGCATGTAGCCCATGGACAACCACCCCACCTAACCCATCCACCACCTTACAGTGAGGTAGGCATCAGAAGAAGCCAGCACCAGCAGCCACACCTGAGATGAGACCTGAAACCAAGCAAAGAAGTTCTACCAGGCTTCATCGCTGGTCCCCCAAATAGGGGAAGAGAAAGCCACCCTTATCCAAGGGAGAAAATGGGTCAGCGACCAAAGTTGGAGGGGAAAGCGAGGAGGCTCAGCCACGGAAGTGGCAGGATACAATGCACAGCAGGTTGGTGTTTGAAGCCTTGGTCTTGCTGTGAAAAACCTACATTCCCAATATGGTCAACTAATGAAAGTAAAACATTTATAAAATTAAAACAAGTTGTAGAAGCTTGTGCAGAAGATTATAAACTGTGTTTTCACTAAGACTTCAGCTTAAGTTAGTTAAATTAACAACCCACACTTTTTCATAGTTAATTCAAGGATACAGATGAAACTAGAAATGCATCTCCTCCCACTCCTATCACCAACCCCCACAGAAAAATATTTAAATAGCAGAGATTTGTAATCTAGAACAGAGAGCAATATTCTATGAAGTATTACCTAATTTAAATAAACCTCTCTCATTAACTTAAAGGCATTCTAAAAATCACTGCTTTGTTATTTACTTGATACTTCACATTATAAAAGATGTATCCTAATGTTTGGGAGATCTAGACACAAATGTATAATCATAGATCTATGCTACTTGGTCAAATAATGTATTTGAAATTGTAAATTCATTCTGAATACCAGTAAAATATTCTGTAGCTATGTAGCTGCTTTATTGCTACAGCTCCATTATCTAAGAATTCTCTGCTCTTTGCAAGTCACAGAATTCTGGAATATTTTAGCTGCATACATGAAAATAATCTTTTTCCTTCTACATTCTTATGTGGGTCATTATAACAGAACTAAATGCCTCCCAGCTCTTCATGCATTCATTCTCACAGTACCCCTCAGACAGCAAGACAGCATTAGCTACTAAATCAATAAAAAAATAGTAGGTAATCATGTAAACCAGAAGCATGCAAAAAGCAGATAATATAGGAGCAAAAAATCAGCATCTGAATGGAATCATGACATAAGTTTCCTCAACTTCAGGTGCAAGAATCAAAACTCAGGATCTTCTGCTGTGACATATGAGGCTGAACCTCAGTTGTTCCTGTGAGAATAACTTTGTGTTGGGAAGGTCAGAAAGACACAATTCCCCACAAAATGTACAAGGAATATAGACGTGAAGTGCATTCACCCTCTGCCTATTAAACATAACTGGGAACAAAATCTGGGGTGAAATGAGGATAAGTATATACAACTTAACTGAATATATGTAAGGTGATAACCAAGAGAAACTGATTCTTTTTTCCCATCATATGCTTGAAACAATTAAACTGTAGCGAAACAGAGGTAACTCACACAGCTAATGGTGTATATACAGTATAATGCACGGCAGACGTGACCAGGACTGTTCACAGCACAGAACACAAAGTATTTGGAAATACTTCTGTCACATCAAGAGGTACAAGAACAACTTTTGAACCTGATGAATTACAATCTTACTGCAACAACAAACCAGCCCCTCTTTCCTGATGTGATGCTTCGAGATTAAACTTGCAGCACATTCACTCTCTGAACAAACGAGATAGCATTTGAAACACAGAGTCCTCCAGAGTCAAAACGGTGTATGTGGTGGGGATCCACAGAAGTTTACATGGGATGAAATAGGCATTAGCACAGGTGGCCTGACAAGGCACAGATGCCTCTTAAAACCTTTGGCTAGATCTTCATCTAAAGATAAATATTGTCCACCTAAGCCCCAGCCACATTGTGATTTCACCTTCAGTCTGAGAGATATGGCCATCACCTTCTGAGGCTAAACCACTAGAAAACTCACGTGTGGAGGCCATCTGGGGCCATCTCTCCACAGGCCAATAAAGTTGTGACTGTGACATACACTTGCCACACAACTTGGATGTGGTTGTAGCATTCTAATAAGTTCCCAGTTCAGTGTGAACTGATTTTCCTCCCCACAGGCTTTTTACAATGAATGCTGCTGACCCAGGCTGCAGAAGAAGAGAGTAGACAGCAATAGCAAATCAATTAAGAAGCAGCAGAAATGCCTAGCACTGCCTGGATTCAGAGCTGTAGAGAAGATAAGGGCAGGAGATCAGTCAGCTCCCCAACAGCAACTATCCTGAAGGGACCAAGTTTATCTACACTGGCCAGATGGCTTCATAGGTTTAATGAGCTATGTAATGCAAGGTACAGTGCCATCCCAGCAGCACTGGAATGACAGCATATATTTAACCTCAATGGAATAACCAGTCCAAAAAAAAAAACCCAAGCATGACACACAAGAAAAAAAAAAAAAAAAACAAACACAAAAAACCCCAGAACTGTAAGACAATCTACCTGTAAGTTTTCCAATGCTAGGCTGCACTGTGTAAATGCTGCTTTGCAAGGTGGATAAAAAATAGGGATAGGCAATATAAAAGACAAGTGTATGCAATTTGTGTAAAAACAGACTATTACATGGATATAAATTATTTGATATGCTATTTATTAAGTACCTGTAAAGTGCTCAGTGTTATCCAAGTTACAAAGGAAATTGCCTTCTGCTTTAAGAAACTGACAATCTAAATGACAAAAGGGAATAGACAAGGTACAGTGAGAAGCCAGCGATGAACAAGGAGTATTTTGATTGTGTTCTGAATTTGATTGCTTCCTGTCAGCACCTCTGAGCTAGAGTTCTTGCTACAGATTCGCTGACACATGGGAAAGCATGGCAGAGAGTTGGTAAGGCATTTCAGACAGAAGCAGCACAGAGAACACCAACATCAAGATGAGACAAAAAAAGACAAGTTTGGAATTGCTATTAGAGCATAGAGAAGCATGAAGGATACACCAAGTAATTTGAAAAGAACTGAAGATGAGGAAAGAAAAGAGCAGGAACTTGATGCTTCGATCATGAACTTCAGGCAGAGCTGCTGTAAGAAATCACAGCTGAAGCTGATGTAATGGTAGAAAGATAGACCAGAGCAACCTTGCTGTACAGAACTGTGAGAAAAACCAACATGGCTATTCAGGAGACCCATCTGATGAAGGCAGGTGAGGAAGCAATTCATTATCAGCTATTTAGTGCAATACCAGTAGTTATGGAGTTAACAAAAAAAGGGTGACTAATTTTTATGGCCAACCTGGGAGCACCTTTATTACTAGAGGTCCAACATGTCACACTCCTTTATAAAGTCTGTGTGTACTAGCCAAGAGTTCCTTTGGCAGTGTAAAAACATCGGTGTCACAGATGGGCTCCATACAAACGGGGTTTTGTTTTACTAATAAGTGTCCTTTTCCCCCCAAATCCTCAACCTATACCAGCCTTCGAGTTTCTTTTTCTCTTTCTCATCACTTACAAACATAAGAGAGTATAAGACATTGTTTATTTGTTTTCTTTTCTTGATAGGAGACTAGTTTTTCTCCAGTTTGGTAGTACTCCAAGTGAAAAGGACAGCAGATACACTCTTGGCAACTGTACAGGGTGGGTTTTTTTGTTTTTTCATAAAACACTTCATTGTGCCAGCTTTCTGAGTAACCTCAGAAATAATATACTTTTTCTGACAGATGACAGCAGAGTACAGTTAATGACAAATTAAAGCCATATGAATGTGTGATTCATATGCAATGTCATTATTCCAAAGAATAAGGTGGTACATGGCTACCAAAGAGGCCACCCTTACATATAAGCCTTCAAATTAAAATCCTTCCCTGGACTTTTGCAAACCTTTCTTTCCAGCTCTTCAGCACTTAGCAGTGGCTGTGCTAAAGTCTTCTAGCAACAGAAGAATCCCTCTTACAATGAAGCATGAAGGGCCAGTATGAAGCTAGTTGAATAGAACTGTCTCCTTTTAACACCTGCACACATACAGGATAAGAGGTATCAGATGGTTTCACTGAAACCGTATGAAAGTAGAAAGAATTTGAAAAGTTTCAGATAATTAATTGGGGTTTTTGCACTAAAAAGGGAAACAGAAGACACAAGCAAGCATAAAAATCTATTACAGTAACAACACTTTCACTGTAAGATGTACAAATCACTGTTTCCTCCCAAGTCTGGCTCCATTACAAAAGGCTGATAACAGGCACACACATGGTACAGTTCACACTAAGGAGAGAAGGATTTGATAGCTCGCCTGGTCCAAACACCAATACAGCAAGAGGTTTAAGTCAGGCAACAGAAGTGCTCTCTGTCAGTGCATGTAAAGGATCACCCTGCTAAAGGATTTTCATCCTGGGACCTCACACACACGCTCAAAGCAAGTAGCTGTTGCTGGCACCATCAGTCAGAACAAACAGATGCTTGTGATTTTATGACAAATGGATGTCGTATCCAGAAGGAGTGAATTTGAAGACACCCTAGGCTACAGAGAGAAAAGTTTATAAATAAAACCCACTGTCTCTTCCCACTTCTGTCCCCCGTGTCAACAGCTTCAAGTCCAGCTCTAGGGGATGAAGGGGATCCCTGCAGAAAGCTGAGGAGACAGGCAGTGTGATGGAGCAAGGAACAGGACCTCTAACAGACAGAGACCTGCCTCCACGACTGACTCTGCTTCTGACCCACTTCATGAATTTGGCCAAACTGCTTCTTGGGGCCACTACTCCTCTCCCAGACTCTGTATGACCTTATGCAATTAGGTCAATACCTTCAAGGCAGTGACTGCCTCTCACTAATCTTGGTGAGAAATAGCCTATAGGCTCAAATAACTCCTTTGGAAAAAAAAGGGGCTGATTTTACTAGGATCTACCATGCCAAGAATAAAACCATCTTTTCACTTAAATAATGAAGAATACCCACAGAGTTAAACCTGTTAATAGTCTTTAAAAATACGTACAACTGGAAGAGTGGCATGTTGCTTTCATTCACAAGTTTGCTGCATCCTTACTGATGCCTACTATCTCCCCTAAAGGTCTATTTACAGAGACATTTCTCCCAGGGTCCAAGTTTTCCACTCCCGTCCTTCCTTTCCCCTTCTCTCCTGCTTTATCCCCTCCTCTAGCAGAGCCCCTCAGTCACATTACACAAACTATTTGCGGTGTGACGCGGGGAACCGATCCAAGCCTCGAGTGAGCAGGAAAATAATCTGAAGAAAAACAAACAATTTATTTTTAACCTGGATGGGTTCCCTGACTGAGCTTATTCCCCACCACAACAGGTGTATCAACACACCGGGGGAAGAAGTGGAGCAAACCAAGCTGCAACTACTGCTGACAGAGACAAACGCATCCATTAGTAGGATAGGAATGTGTTTAAAAGATTAATATTGGAGTAGGGGTTCTCACACTGGTGAACACTTTAAACATCATAAAATGGACTTAATACATATTCCTTATGTTGTTCACAGTTTCCTTTGCCAGTTTGGCTAATTATACGATATTTAAGTTTAAACATATGTTGCCTCCCTTGCAGTGAATCCTCTCCTCCTACATAATACAGCAGTGAAGTCATCTTGCTGACTTCAAGCCGAATCCCGCACCCTCCCAAGTAGGTGGGCTTTTTTAGTTCATTTGGAAAGCAAGTTGAGCCCTGAGAGCACAGTGATTCCTACTGCAACAAGCTACCAGGAGCTTAACCACCACAAGTACCCTGACATATCATCCAGGTGCCATATGTTAAAGAACCAGTCTAACTTCCACCATCCTGGGCATATGGTTCTTAAAATACATGAGACGGGATGCATCTGCACCAGTGTGAAAGGCAAATCAGCAGATCAGAGGCTTCTGCTCTCCTTCCTTCCATACCATCACCAATTGACTTCAAGATTCTTCTATTTTATTTTCTTTTTAAACCAAGACACATAAGAAAGAAGAAAATTCCAAATGAAAGGAAGTGGCAAAAAACTAAGCCAAAAAAAAGTATTTAGAAAGGTAAAAAATCTTGCAGCCCTTTATAAACTTTCATGTGCTTCAGAGAGGAAAATCTTTCAGTTAGCACGTTCCACATTATGAATGCCTTCAGTAAGCAGAGTAGCACATACACCACAGTAGCTATGTTTCATTATCTTAGCATAACAGAGTATAGGATTTAAAGGAAAAAGACAGCAGCTGAAAATAATTGCATTAAATTAACATTAACCCACAAACCCAGAAGAGGCATATAATATTCAGGACCGCTACAGAAGCGGTAACTTGGAATTCAGAACTTCTTCCCAGTGAGGGTGACAGAGCACTGGCACAGGCTGCCCAGAGAGGTTGTGGAGTCTCCTTCTCTGGAGACATTTCAAACCCACCTGGACATGTTCCTGTGTGACCTGACCTAGGTGTTCCTGCTCTGACAGGGGGATTGGACTAGATGATCTTTTGAGGTCCCTTCCAATCCCTGACATTGTGATTAATGTCTGTAAAAGATGAATAATCCTGCTCTGACTGGGATTCAAAATCCTAAAGGAAGAAAGTTCACCTCAAATTGCATCCCTGAGAGAAGGGGGGGCGGGGGGGAAGAAAAGGGAAGCATGGCCTAGTTAAAAGATATCAGTAGGTAGGAACACAAACTGTAAAATTATGTGGTTCCCAAAGGACTAACATTTTTTATGGTTTATACACACATTCCCACACATTCCTTCTCAAAAAAGGACTTTGAAAATAAATCTAATTTTAAGAACTGTAAATGAAATAGACATGTGAGAATTCAAACACTTAGAGCAAAAAAGACCAAAACCTCGGAGATTAGAGCAATGGTGGCAGCCAGGACAAGAGTGGACAAAAACACAGCCTGCAGTGACAGCTACAATTCAATCAGTGGATGTACCTCACAACATTCCATGAGCCTTGATGCCACAAGGGCTTAGAAAAGAACAGCATCGCCAAAATAAAGGTACTTAATAAATCTGTTAGGATGAAGAGACACATAACAAACTCAACGGAGCGTGCTTTCCTCGTATTGAAAAGGAAATTCATGCTGAGCATGGGGAGGGGAACTAATGATCTAAAAAATTTTAAAAGATGGTGAGTTACAGCACCTTTTCATCTCACCTGTGAACAGGTACGAGAAGTAAGCAATGGTACTATTGGCCAGGAGGAATAAAGTTCCCAAGTTCTTTCTCCCTGTTCCAGCTGGAAAAAACAGCCTGGTCAGGTCCTTGGCTAGCTGCAGGTCGAAAGGAAGAGCTAGGACACCAACTGAGGTCTGAGGAAAGCCACGATAGAAGCTAGTATCAGACCAGCTCTAAGACTTCACCAGACCCAGTGCCTCGTTAGCCACTGGCCATCTGAATTTACATGGGTCCTCCAATTGGAGAGGATTAATAAATTCTGCTTAACAAGCAAGTCAGCATTTAGAAATAAGTAACATCCTATTTTCCTTAACTATCAAGTTCAGGGAAGTTTTTACTTCCCTTCTGCATCCCTGTAGAATTTAAAATACTTACAAAAAGACAAAAAAATAATTTGTGGACTTTACAGCTACAACAAAATTAACCAGCGTGGGTTTGTGGTTTAGGATCTTTTTAAGCTCCAAAAGATTCCCTATCAAATATATAAAATTAATTTGTAATCCACCCTTAGCAGGCAGTAAAAAGTTTCCTTTTAGTTGAGCTCCTCAGTAATGCAAGATTTTTCTAACGCTTCATCTGTATTTGTCTACCATCTGCACAGCACTATCCCATATGGACACACAGCACATGTTTTTGTTAAGTCTCCTCCATCAGCAGTATTACTCCCCAGTTCTGCTCTTTTATTGTATGACCAGCACAGAACTGCTTCAAAATGAATAAAATATAGTGCTTCAACAAAGTTTTGAAGCTTTTATGTTTAAAGTGCTCTCAAATATTTTTATTTAAACACTTTGATGAAAACATTAGAGCAGCCTGAATCTCTGTTAGCTACAAGACCCGTTATAACTACTGACAGTGAGGCTTTGTGTACAGTAAAAGCACACCCTACATGTTTCAGAGTAGAAGTCAGGTAAGTTACAAGATGGCAATCTGTTTTCAGTACCAGTTTCAGCTTTCAGGTCTTTCATTTAATTTTTCCCTAGAAAAGTGAGAGATTCCTGCTTTTCTCCTACCTTTGTCTAACCAAGCGAAGCAAAGAGCTTCTCTGTGAGCAGCAGGGCTAAGGCAAACCCATCTGAATCCCTGATGCACGTTTCCAGCTGTTTAATATGGCTCATACTGGAGCCTTTCCCTTTCCTACTTTCACAGAACCTGCCTGAACTTTGCATCTTTGGGACCTCTGTTGCTGTTACTATAGAGGAGAAAGGGAGGAAAAGAGACACAGATCTCATACAAGCAAGAGAATCTGTTGCTGTTTCTAAGGGTACCAAGCTAAAAACTGAGAGGGGAAGATGACCCAACTTTTGAAACAGAAGCCCTTCTTGCTCCCCACACCTAACACAATATTTTGCCAGCAGAAATCTGTCCTAAAGCTTTGGCTTACAAATGCTGGAAGCATCATGTAACAAAGACAATTATACCTGAGGTTCCCTTTTATATGTGATTTCAGTTAATAGTTCCATTTCGCTGCACAAGATCTCCTTCCAGCCCCAGCAAAGCATGGCATTTTTGATTAACCTTATTATTACTGAACTTATCAAATAAATATCTGAAGTTAACCCTATAGCTATTGCTGTTCATTCTTATATTTCCATCAGTTACTTGCATAGCCATTCCCACTCTGATTTAATCTTCCCTTTCATGATTGCCTAAGTCCACACAGAAAACGAGAACAGTAAATCAAACTAAGCGCTTGGCAGGCACGTACTGGTGAGATCACAGCAAGATCCTGGAATAGCACAGACCCTCTCATATGGAAAAGGCTCGTGGTGTTCCCATGCAGTTCAAGTAACCATCATTTGACCTAGTGAGCAATACTGAGACAGACACAGCCCTCCCTGGAAACCAGCTGTTAACTGGGTGAACACCCAGGGAGGTGACAGAATTGGCATCCAAAGCTTCACAACTAATGTGTCACATTATGCGATCTAGCCACACTACTGCATTACTATAAACAGCACAGACCAGAGCTTTTTCATCTAATCACATGATGGAACTCAGAGATAAAGAGTGACAAGTTGGGGAACAAAGTCCCCACTAAAAGGTAAGCCTGAATACACAGAGAGGGTTTCATTTGTCTCATTTTCAGATCTCTGATTAAAAAAATAAAAGGTTTTATGGGGTAGAAAAACAAGCTATTGTTTAGGAAAGGTGTACTTGGCCGGAGGAAAATGACAAAAGAACTACTTAAAATGTGTTTGTGATTCATCATGGTTCAATAACTTCTCATGAATGCTAATCTGTTTCAGAGAGATAGAAAGGCTTGTGCAGGTGTGACAGAAACAATTAGTCAGTTATTAGTAAGCTGCTGGCTTCACTGGCAGCCATACGCTACGTAAAGGGCCTGCCAGCAACTCTCCACGTGCTGCTGATATTCAGAACCAACACAATAGTCAGGACAACAAATTATATCTGCACACATTTATCTCTTTTTCCCTGCCCCCATGGCAAAATTCAGAGTTAAAGCAAAATGCTACGTGCGTAAATCAGTGCGGCTCCTCTTCAGGAGCGAGGGTAAGGAAAGAAGTGAAATTAATCCAAAAGCTCCTAAACTAATCTAAACTGTAACTCACTGCTTTTCCTCTCCGAGACCTTCTTAAAAAGTGCTTATTTCAGCGTAAGTATATCTACATGGATCTATCTACACAGACCAGCACAGGCAGGCTGCTTTAAACTTCATCTTGCTTTAGTGTAACTACTCCCTCCACCAGTTTTACAAGCAATAAACTTTATTCTCTTTTAGCACTCATTTCCTCAAGTATTGGAACAACATTCAGAGAAAATTTTCAACTGCATTACCTATTACCCTGATTGCCATCATCCTTTTCTAACACAGAAGCCGGAATAGCACAAAGGACTGTTTAATTTCATTCATTTTCAGCTTTCAAGAGTATACTCTATGATCCCTTAATTACAAATGAAGCTCAATCCTTAAAAGGGGACCCTCCAACAGATACTTAGGAAACAAAACCCAACACCAAACAGTTTCTAAGAGTGACAACACAATCCTGCTCCAACAACTGCAAGCCAACAGCGTGCTTACAGCACCGAGGAGCAGTCTGGCTTTGGCTCTGTGCCTCACTACACACCCGAGACACCAAACTGCTGCAGCATAATGCTCATCTGCACTACCAGACAGACATTACAATTTTTGAAGCATAATGGATTTCTGAAATGAATAGCAAATAATCCACTAGTGGCTTAATTTATTAGCTATACAAAATTCTTAGGGTCAAAGGTCAGTGAAATGAGATTAAAACCATTAATCCAGCGGACTTCAGACTCTTTTGATAATGAACACAGCCTGTGTCCTTTATCCAGTCACAGTTCCCATTAAATGTGTAGGTACTCAGTTTCTGTCTACAGTTTAATTTCTTAACATTCACAAATATTAATAAAAAAAGCAAAGACCCTACTGCCCTCCTGTGCTGTCATACTGCATGTTTGCACACATGCACATGTGTGTATGGATATAAAAGCCAAATATTTTGATTCAAAGAATGCTTCCTGAATGCAAGTTACAATCTCTTGCCTCCTAAATAGCAAAAATATTCATAGGAGGACTGTTTAGAAAGTAGCTATTGTCAGAAGCATAGCTGCATAAAAAGGGTGCATCCTACTCAGTTGATCTGACCCATGCATTTATTTTCTCCAACATTATTCACATCTCTACTGCAAAAAAAAAAAATATGACCCATAACAGTCTCGGTTTGTGCAGAATCAACAGGATTACTTAAAAAAAGCAAAAGCTTAAACACATATTTAATTATAATTTAACGGCAATAAGAATCCTTCCTGTCTTCAGACACACCCACCCACCTTAAAAGACCCAGAATAAGCTAGGATTGGCCTTAAAACTCACGAGCTTCCTGGCTCAAGAGCTTCCTTACTCCCACTACAGCCTTATGGTAGACAACTCGTAATTGCTTTCTGCTGAGGACTCAAAGAGCAGACAGAAAGGACAGGGAGAAAAAAAAAAAATAAAAATCCCAGAGTGACAGTTCTGAGAGCACAGCCAGTTTGTGTAGATCTTGACCCACAGGATAATCCGAGCTGCAACATGGCTTCATCATTCACCCCAGAGGATGCCAAGGCTGTTTATGAGCATGTGACGGTCCTACCCTGCCACCAGCTAGAGATCATACACCCAGTTGGACAATATATTATATAAAAGTAAGAATATATTAAAGCTGTGGAGTCATGAGGTGTTCCTGAGGAATATTTACCTGATAAATGTCCCATTATATATCACTCTTCCATTCTTCAGAGTCAGTTATAAGTTATAGAAGGGCGCAGCAATATTCAAACTCAGTTTCCACCCCCCTGACAGACTAAGCTCATGTGGCTGAGTCAGGGGGAAAAACCCAAAATACATAATTAGAATCACAGATTTAAATTACGAAACTAAAACACTAGGGATTACTAATTCTCTACTCCAGGCTCATCTTGCAAAGAAAGACAATGACTAAATAAACTTGACAATGCCCTCCCCTTTCTGGACCTGCTACTGCTTTCCCCTTCTGCTTGCTTTATTTCCCTTTTCTTCACTTAACCTTATTCTACCATTGTCAGAAGTTTCAAGGAGCATAAATGTTTTTTCAGCCATTTCTTTGCGATGCCAAGTTCTGCCTTTCGTTACCAGTCTTGGTATCCCCCCTGCCACCACCCTTCCTAAACTATACTCCATTCTTTCCAGAGCAGCATTTTCTGTTGATAACGCCAGAGGCCAGGAAGGCTCCTGGCAGTATAGCTCCAACAAAGAACCCCAAACTGAACAATCTCTTTTTTTTGTGAGGAGATAAGGAAGTCCAAGACATGTTTTTTAAAAGGAGGATAGAAAAAAAAAAAAAAAAATGCCACTGGCACTGGAGGTTATTAAATAAAAACACACAAAGGGGCAGGTAGCATACAATAGCTTTCACCAGCGATGAGCACTTGCTCCTCCTACCTATATAAAAATGCTCGGCAGAAAATAAAGAAAAGGCATTGTGGATCTCATACCCACAGACATAAAAACCAGGAATTCTACCCTACTTCTGCAGCAGCAAACAGTGAGGCCAAACGCTACCAATGTCTGCTGGTTCCTCCCAGTACGGTCTTGCTCTTCTTTTGACAACTGTACAAGGCACACCATGAACAACTGCAGAAAGACACTATTTTTCATCAGAACTAGATGAAAGGAATTACTGCAGAAAGATGCATTATTTCATGTAAATGTTTCAGCAATCCAATCTTATTGTGCACAAGGGTAACGACAGGAAAACTGTTGCTCCTAAGACCTAGTTGCTCTACTAACACCAAACCAGAGAAGGTCCTTCTCTTCCTAAATACAATTATTCTGCTTTAGTAGCATACAAGGGAGAAAGAAGCAGACAGCTGCTTCCCTTACAGTATCCAAACTGCTATGCAAATAGCAAAAGCCTCTGCAGTTATCACAGGTATCACCCTCAACTTTCACTGATTTCCTGAATTCCTCAATGGGACCAGATGTAGCTGAAGACCAGCGCTAGATCTTAGAAAGGAAAAAAGTAACTTTGAATATTTTAACAGTCTGCATCAATTTCTCATCCAATTCAAGGCACCTTCCTTTCTTTGAACTCATTTTTTCTATTCAACATTGTTCAGTGGAAAACTGTGAACCACAGACTGATCCTCTGCACAAAGAGTTTACATGCTGGTCACAACTGAAGAGTCAACATTTACAGCATGCTGTATCTGAGATAATTCTCTTTCTTCATCTTCTAAAGGTCAAACTCTCTAGTGCTTTAACACCACTGGACTGAACGGTGTTCTGTTAGCAGGAGGAACTGAGTTACGCCAGCAGTTCAGGATTATTTGGTTAACATTTTTATTGGAAATAAGATGACAAATTATTACCAGCTTTTGTTGTTTGAGACCAAGATAACCACCAGCACAGCTGTCTCCATTAAACATGCAAAAAGTTGAAAATTAAGTTCTTCTTTTGAAAAAAACTATAACAAAACCCCTCAGATTTTTTTCAGTTCTAAGTGTATAGATCCAGACATGAAATCTGTATGAATACAAACCAGAAAATTATGGACAATGACAAGGATGCATATTTTTGAACTAAATCAAATTGGTACTTCATGATTTTTGCTTATGGACAACCATTAGTAACACATAGCAACTACTGCCCAAGAGACAGAGCTGTTGCCTATAGAATTACCAGAACAATCAACTCTCTCTCAGTGAGGAAAGACAGAACTGATGGTTCTTCCCTTCACAAAAACTAGATGTTTCCAGTCTCTCAGTACAGTCCTTTAAGAGCTTGTGTCAGTGGTTCAGTAACACTTTAAAACCACCTTTGTTCACATCTGTTGACAAAATGCCTTCTAAAAAAGCCCCCTTTTCTTCGACTCGTGCTCACAAGGCTTTGTGCCAGCATCAGATTAAGAAATGAAAACAAACAATAGCAGATATCTCAAACTGAATCCAGCCATCAATTACTTTTTTTCTTTGCCTTCAGAATATACTAAAAGAGCTCCAGAATTTCTACCTACAGCTGATATGTAGCTGATACATATTCAATAAAAATACCGGACAGTCAGACCTAAACAGAGGTGCCCTAAGCTTCTCATGGTGTTTGGTGGGAGCTCCTCCATCATCCTGTGAATACAATTCAGTTTTGGGCCCCTCACTACCAGAAGGACTCTGAGCTGCTGGAGCATGTCCAGGGAAGGACAACGGAGCTGGGGAAGGGTCTGGAGCACAAGTGTGATGGGGAGCTGCTGAGGGAACTGGGGGTGTTCACTCTGGAGAAGAGGAGGCTGAGGGGAGACCTCATTGTTCTCTACAACTCCCTGAAAGGAGGGGTTAGCGAGGCAGGGGTTGGTCTTTTCTCCCAGGTAACAGTGATAGGACGAGGGGTAATGGCCTCAAGTTGTGCCAGGGGAGGTTTAGATTGGACATTAGGAAAAATTTCTTCACTGAAAGAGTTAACAAGTACTGGCACAGGCTGCCCAAGGCAGTGGTGGAGTCCCCATCTCTGGACAGATTTCAGAGCCGTGTAGATGAGGTGCTGAGGGACATGGTGTAGTGGTGACTTGGCAGTGCTGGGTTAATGGTTGGACTTGATGACCTTAGAGGTCTTTTCCAACCAAGGCTATTCTACAATTCTGTCCCAGGAGCTCCTCTACCATTAATAGGCAGATGGAGCTGTTCAGTTCTGCCTGTATCTGCAAAGAATTGATCATATATCTTCCATGCCTAGTTAGGCTGAATCAGCTCACCAAGGCGCTACCACTACAGCAGTAGCTTCATATTGTGGTCTGCAAAACAGTAGAACAGGAGTTCCCACTGCTGACACACCCGTGCTTTCCCTAGGGAAGGCAACTCCCCAGCTTTTATTTAGAAAATAGCTTGCAAATATATCCCTTTATGTCTGCATTCTGCCTACTATCTACACCCTTCCAACATTAACCTTGAGAAGATGCTCAAAACAACCTCCAAGTTTTCTAACTGCTTCAGGTTATCTTTGTCAATACAGAACACACTGGATGACTTGCTCCCACTTGTAACTTCTCCATAGAATGGGTAAAGATCAATTATCTGTGCTGCCCATACCAGACTTACCTGTCCCTTTCAGTAAATACTGTAGATTAAGAGATCTTGCTGTAGCTCTCACAAGCTAACGGTATTACAACCGATTACTCTTTTTCAGTGGTACTACTTTTGTCAAAACAGTAGTCCCAGATTAGTTTTTTTAAAACATACTTTTCTCCCAAGGCTTCTCTTAAGTAGTGTCTCTTGTCTCATTTAGCATGCCTATGAAATGACAACACATATGGACTACCATACCTAAACCACACAACTCTCCCTTCGGCTAATGCTGCTAATGCAGTTGATTACAAGCAGAACTGCAATTATACGCACATAATTAATGCCTGGGTATCTCAACATAGATGAAGCTGTTGAAACAGACTGGGATGAAGAAGCTAGAAGATGCAGAAAAAAATTCGACCTGCCCTTCTAACTGGGTTTATGTCTACTACTTCTTACCAGAACTCACACTTCTGTGGCACACATGAACTCTCCTCTTCTTCCTGTGGGAACACTGCTAGTGCTGAAACATTGGGGAGCAGCTGCCCTGAGAATGGATGCACTCACTTAGGATGCCAGTCTTTACCTGATGCAAAGACTGTCAATGTCAAAATCAGTGACTTAAAACGTCTCTTCCATCGCATTAAAACTACATGGCTGCACAATGTAATTCCATTACAATTAAGTATCTCAGAAACACAACTTATAGCAGAACATGCTAGGCCTGCCCAGGTATTGTTTGAATTCAAACACAGGACATCAGTGGATAGAAAACCGCCCTGACTGGTGCTTACCGTTTCCAATTAAATTAAAACTACTGGTTTCCTAAATGACTCCAAATTGCTCGCCTGAGAGGCTACCTCTCTCTTCAATCCATATCCACAGCTGGAGCCTCTTTGTTGCAGAAGAGACAGCTACCGACAGGACATTCTCTAAAGGGGGCCCTCCACTCTGAATTTCAATAGATCAAGAGAGAAAAGCCTCAAGACAGGAAAGCAAGGCTTATCGCCTTAGTCAAGCTTATGGGGACCAGTGAACACAGCAAGAACAATTAGTTGGAAACAAAGGATCTGCGGGTTGACTTAGGTTTGATTTTCTAGTCTAGTTTGGTGGTTCTCTATTTACCGATTTAGGGGAGGGAAGTCTGCCTGCTTTTCCCCTTATGCAATCATTCCTTTAATTACAGGAAAGTAGCCAATAGGCCAGCACAGCTGCTTTTTCAACCTTCATATATTAATTATACAAAATTAATTCAAAGCTAGAAGCCTCACTATCTCTAGAGCAAGGTGAATAATTTTACAAAATTTAAGCAATTCGGAACATAAAAAAAATGTTAAAACCTACTGCTTTAATTTGAATTCACACCACCACCAAATTGTGTATGTTTTGATCCCTCTGGCATATAAGCCAGGAGATCAATTTAAAATTCCAGTGCAAATAGCCCAAGACCATTTTATTTACGTATTTGTTTTAAAAGAGAACTCGAATCCCAACTTGGATTTAAAATTATGTAGATTATTTTCTTCCCTTCTCCCTCTGTGCGTATCTCTCCTTTATCATAAGGCGTTTTCTGAGTCATTCACAGCTGCAGGGGATGAAGTCTTTGAAACCTCTGCCTTCCAGAAAACCATCCTGACACAGCACAATGCTACCAACTCTTGTTGTTACACAAACACACACAGATTCTTTTCCAACAAACTAACTTCCTAAGGTAGCTGAAGGAAAAAAAATGGGTTATTTTTGGCAGGTCAAGAAATAAAAGCCCAAGTCATGGCAAATTAGAAAAGTTTACGAAAGGTGCTGTACATGTTACATTGAAAGAAACATAGACTGAAATCACCAGCATTTTATACAGAGGGAAGAAGAGATGCAGAATTTTCAACAGGTCAAGTCCAAATATGTCAGCGAAGAAAGCCAGTGAAAGGCTCAAAGCCACACAGGGCAGAAGAACAGGTTTTCCCTTTCCAAATTTTATACATTGCTTTCTGCAATTGCACTTTCGAAAAATTTTTACTTTTGGCCACACAATATGAAAATTAGTCTTTTCAACAAAGACCACAAACTGACCCACAGTTAATTACAATTTTTTAAAAACCCAACCTGTTATTTTTCTTCAAGATGTGGGCCATTTTTCGTGCCCTTTTCTTAATCTTCTGGAATTGGCACTAGCTGTCAAATCCTTAACTATTTCCCATAGATACGGTTAAAATTGCATTAACTGGTCCAAAGTGGGAAAGACCTGACATTTTCTTTTGGCTTTGTAGGCTTTTTGGTTGGTTGGATCTTTTTTCCCCCCTCCTTTACAATCTTCTGAGTAGCTAACAACCACCACACCAAATGTTCTGTCTTTTGCTCTCCAATGGAAGTTCTCATTTGTTCAAATTTTCTGCTTTTTTTTTTTTTTTTTCCAGGAAAAAGAAGATTAAGCACAAGAATGCATATCTATAGGAGAAGAGATTATAGACCTACATAAAGTATAGCTCAGAATTAGACCCCACATATAGACCTGAATTTTCTAAGTTTGGTGAGCAGGAGAGATGTCAGAGTATGTGTGAAGAGGGACAGTGGGAGGTGGGGTGAAAAGGTTGATAGGAGGAATGTACTTGAACCACAGGGGGTAGAGTTTCAACAGATGAGTGCCCTGGTGCTTGAAGGGAAGAGGGGAAAAAAAGAAAACTTGGGAGAAAAAGACAAACACCAATCCTCCAGCATTTTAAAAGCCTAGCAACCAAAGAGTATACCAGACATCCTTTCCAGAATGCAAGGACCAGTACGTATGTTTGAGGTAAATTCTTTATTTTAGTCAGTTTGGCTTAGTGTCATTGAAAAAGTTTGTCCAAAAGTCCATGCACCCAGACAACACTTACCAGGTTTCAATTTCCAGCTGAAGCCACGACCGTTGCTAGGATAACTAACATGCAATTGTATTCCAGAAAGCAAAGCAACAGAAAAGACTATCAGAATGTAACAAATACGTGCATTGGCACTAAGGGGAAAAAATCGTATTATACCAACCTGTGTCATAGACATTTTTCTCCTCTTATTATTAGAGAAGAAATGTACAAATCGACTTTATTGTCTGGCCAGAGGGCATGATGTGAATACTTTTAAATTCCTCATTGCCCTACCTCAATAGGTTACATCTCTCAAAATATGAAGCAGCAATTTGAAGAAACACCCTCACTATAATCACTCCAGCAACATTCAATGAAATATACAGCAGATTGCCAGGCTAGCCAGACAAATTCCTGAACTGCTCACACAAGGTGTCTTTGCCATGACCCACACATATCCCTTATACTTCTCCTGGACTATACATGTACATTGGCTGAAGAAAAAAAAATAGACAAGTAATAATTCCACTTTGGCTACAAATTCAGGCACCAGAATTCATGCATGTACTAAGAATATATCAATAGTCAGCTAAGACAGCCCTGTATCTATGGAAGAAAGTGTTAAAACAACCGCATTTTGTAGGAGTTTATTGCAATATTGGTTTTGCTAAACTCTTTCCATCACTCCAAAACACAGCAAAAATTGTTTTCACTACATGTTTTAAAAAATTAAAAATCATTCTCCTATTTTCACAACATTTAGGCATCTCCTATTACTACATAAAAGATCAAGTTAGCATCAGAAGAAACAGACATGGGCTTCAAGTCAGCAAGGAAATATATGAAGTACAGTCTTTACTTACAGCATGTGCACGGTCACAGGAAAAGACAACTACATGCTTAATTTTATGGAAGTTTCTGGCAGACTAAATTAGGAGCCTAGACTCTTCCCATTCTTACTACCAAGCTGACCATTAGCTAGAAGAAAAACACCTCTGAATAGCACCACCCATCTAGTCCCAGGAACCTGGACTAGATAAAATTTCAACTGAAGAAGGAAGGTTGATGTGCAGATGTCAAATAATGCTGACAGGCATTATTTGAACTCGTTATTATACCCTGTATATCCATCCTTTAGTTTAACTTCAAAATGCTGAATGTATTTGATCTACAGGTTGTCAGCTTCATACATTAAGGAAAAAAAAAGGTTCACATGGAGCATTTTGTCCATGTTCATGCACACTCTGATTTGCAAAAAAGCTCTGGGAAATTAGATCATCGCCAAGCAAGCATCCTCTGGTGTATTAAAGAATGGGAGTTTAAAGCCATCGCACCTCCAGAATTTGAAGTTCTCTTAGAAGCAGTGACCCATCCTCTCTTTCAGTTGAATCAAGCTCAACAAGAAAAAAAGCTAAATTATCATATACATATTCATATAGCTGATAAAAATACTCAGTCCCTGATGATGCAGTATTTCAGAGACAGCTTTGCACTTCATATACCCCCCCATAAACTGGGGCTGTACAATAAGCACTCTGAACTAGAGACTTTGAAAGAACACAGGAGGTGATGCATGCTTAAGTCCACAGCTTTTCTGGCAAAGCTTAAATAAAACTACTTGACTGAGCAATAATCTAAGGGATGCCCATGAAACAATTTAAAGACTGGACAAAGTCAGTGAAACCATGAGAGCTGGGATAAATAAACGTCAAAGACCAAAGAATAAGGTACCAAGGTAGAGGTGGCAAACATGTAAGAAGAAATTATGAGGAGAGTTTCACTTTGAGAAATAAAAACCAGAGGGAAAGCAAAAGACAAGGAAACACACACAGCTAGGACAGCTATTATTTTGTAATAGATCTGTTTGGGAACAATTTTTCTTATCTGTCCCCCCCACCCGGTCTCTCTACAGAATACAATGTTTCAGAAACACTTTAAATCAACTGAATTCAACCTGAAAGGGGAAATTATTTCCCTCAGCATTGCCTGGTAGTTCCCACTCACTCCCTTGTGCGAGTGCTAGCTCCTGTGGAGTTTTGCAGTGTTACCTGACTGTAAATGGAACACAGCAGAAGCATCAGTAAGTACACTAATGTCCTCAAAAGCAGTAAGAATAGGTCGCTCATCACATCTGCATAACACCTACAGGTGGTAAATTCAGCTTCCTAAAGAACTCCAAAGGCTGCTCACGAGAAATGTGCCGAAGCAAGTTTATCTGTACATAAACTAAAACACTTTAAGGGGACCCCTACCAGCAGTGACTTCAAATCTTCTTCATAGTGCAATTTACTGCTGAACAGAAAGATGCCTCATCCATAACTTCCACCCTCTCACAACTAACTTCCCCCTCCTAGCAGCCATTGAAAGCAAGCCTACTACAGCTGAATCAAATACTCACTAGGGAAACCTGCCATTAGAAATGTATCAATGCATCTTCAAGTGTTTGCAAACAAGCACCATGTGAATCACTACTCACCTTGCTCTTAACCTCGAGCATGCACTTTACAAACCAATCTGCTCAGCAGCTTGAGAAATGAGTCACTTACTGATGGGTACCACACACGTGGCACCATGCCACTTAGTGTCTGGCCTTAACACTGAAGTTTACCTCTGTCAGACCCAAAACAGAGAGGAGAGGAAATGCATTAGCTGTCCCCTCTGGCATATACTTCTCATCAATATTCCTCTTGAATGTTAACAGTGATCAGAAAACGAGGGAACTCACAGAAAGGCTGTGGCATTACCCTTCAATCTCTCTTTCGTCTCTTGCCATGCTTGCAATAGTGAAAGATCACACCATAAAACCAAGTCCTTGCAAATAGCTTGATGCAAGAATGCTGATTGAAAGACAGCTTCACAATTTTGCGATTATTCTTCGATTCATCTCTGTAACACCATATGCATGCAGTTTATTTTATGTTAAGTGTCACATACATATTATCACCTCTTACGATCCGTACTATCAAATGCCTGCCAACATACTGGCTTCTGCCAATTGCATTTAGTTTCTCTTTCTCTCCTTTTCCAGTGTTATATTTGGAGAGAGGGGGGAAAAAAAGAAAAAAAAAAAAAAAAAAAGGTGACTGACTCAAGCAGAAGGAAAATTATCCAAAATCCTTTAAACAGTTGCTCCGTTAAATTGACACAAGTTTAACAACGTGTCCTTGGCATGTTCCTCTTGCCACGAATACAAGAACCTTTTCAAAAAAAAAAAAACCCTCATTCAAAGCAGGGAAATCTTTTAAAGATACAGCATAGACCTTACTGAATGGTGGTTTGATGGCTGTTATAAAGCCACTTCTAGTTGCAAATGTTCAAACCACAAAGACTTCACAACCGTAAAACCTCTTTTAGAAATCTCCTTTTTAATAGGATAATGACTGAACAGGGAGGCAGACCCAACCAACTCATTTTCCCTCGAAGTTGTACCTTCAGGACAGCACAGGGATACAACAGAGGAGAAAGTCTACTAGACCCAGCCATATCTGTGCAGAAAAATAAACCAGAAGAGACAACAGTACTTCTGCCTGCTCTAAGACTGTATGATTGCTGCTAGTCTCCAGGGCTCCCAAAACCCCATTACCTTCTACAAACATTTTTTTTAATACAAGGACATACTGCACATCTGCAGCACAGCAAGACAGAGTTCTGAAACTTTAAAGACACCATTTACTTTGAGGAAACAGAAAATCAAGAGATAGCAAAGTCACAGCTCTAGAGGAAAATTGTACACGGCCTCATCCAAGTCCCAAGCAAATCCTTATCTAAGAATCATAGAATTAGAAATGATGTGGTTGGCAACATAATCAAAAAAGAAACCCATCAGTGCAACAGGAGGTCACTGAATGTTAGCGTGCAGATGCACTGGCAGAGATGTACAGAAACCCTTTCCTAGCTGCAGTTAAACCCACAGCCATTAGCCTCCCACTCCATCACATACCCAATCCATCTAGAGTACCAAAAGAAGGCAGCCACGTATCTTATGTGTGAACATGGGAGCTCTGCTCCCCGGGTATCAACATGGAAAACTTGAGATCACAGCCTGACACTACTTTGTAGGCTGAATGCTATGAGAAAGTACATGTAAGAGCCCAAACCTTAAAATCAAAGGGACTTCCACTAGGTAAAAAAAACAAAGAGCGGAAGGAAGGGTGGAGCACCACGTTACTCTTGATCTGAGTGTCGCTGCACAACAGCACTGCTGTCAGGAAGTACCAGGCACACAGCAGTGCTTCAGCAACAGTTACACCTTTATGTAGCATAATAAGCTTTTTTTTGTGAATGCTAGGGTGAATGGCCATTAAAAAAACCAAACAACCACTTCTTAGGACACCATACGCAATATTTTGTACCTGAAGAGTGAGGAGACAGAAGTACTTGCTTTCAGGAACACGCATAGTCGGGTTATACAATAATGACTACTGAACTGCAGATACTTTCAGTGGCCACGTAAGACTGCTACACAGTAAGTACGTAACAATTTTTCCTTTCCCCTCAACAAAATCCATCTGAACTGTACACCTATGAAGCTCTTCCTGGCACATGGAGAACATAAGAAAAAATATCAAAACAGAACATAGAGAAACCAGGTATCTTCCCCCCTGTTCTTCACTAAAAAAAAATCCTCAGACAATGAGACTCACAGCAAAGTTGCAAGCTGCAGAGAAGATGAGGTTGTTCTACTGCACAGTGAGTTTCAAACAGATTACAGAAAGAGACAAGAGAAAGTCAACTACCCCTATGCAACCTCCCTTGCATGAATAAACTGGGAATCAGGTACACCTCTAGACTGCTCAAATCACAAACTCAGATCCACAGACTGCACTGACATTACCTTTCAGTAATACCCATTATATGGATATTTTAACCATATTAATCTTTATTTTCTCTGACTGATGAGTTTTTTAAAGTTGCTGCAGTACTTCTAACAGCTTTATGACGTGTGTGTGAATGGATATTTTCCTAAGAGTACACAAGAGGGACTTTTACCAGCCAACTGTCACTACTGTTCTTCCTCCTTCTTATCTAGTTACTGGTCATCAGATCCCTACCACCTACTGGCACAGCTCCAAAAAAAAAAAAAAAAAAAAAAGGGGTGGGGGTGGGTACTTGCAGCTCAAACTGGGAGAACTTTTTGAAAATGCAAATGTATTTTATTTTTTTACTGTGTAATATTCTCCCTAAGTCACTCAATCAAGCAGGAATGACACAGAAAGAATGGGACTAACGTGAACAATAGATGATCCATAAATGTCTACAAGATTATATAACTGAGGATGAGACAGCACGCATGTGTGTGTGTGTTTGGGGGAAAGGAGGAGAAAGAGCTAAAGGGAAGAGGAGAAAATAATGTCCTCAGTCACAGACACAGGACTCTGCACAGCTCTTAATCAATTTCACACTCTTCCCAAAAGATAAAACATGTCAACCAGGGGGCAACCAGGTAGCCGAGGGACAAAAGCAAAAGAAAACCCTTTATGAATGTCATTCAAAACATCCCTCGCTGAAATCGCCCCGTAACTGCTGCATCATGAAACAGAGCTCGCCGGCACCCGTGTTTACACCCAGGCAATTAACACACGGTCCACTGCCCGCGCTGCTGTCACCGCCGGCACCGCCGCGGGTCTGCTGCACGTCCCCAGCCCGGGCAGGTTAACACACACTTAGCAAGTCACCAACAAAACGCTGCCCGTTTGAAACGTACTCACTGTTATTTCTCGGGAACTCCTGTATTTACGTTACTCCATCCTCGGGGGAGAGCTGGGCAGTCGTATCAGTCCTGCACGGAAAAGATGTTCAAAATAAAAACTTCGCAAAGGCTTCGAGCCAAGAAACTTTAAAAACGTGAACTTTTTGGACTCGATACCCGGGGCTGCGCACCCCGGGGCTTTGCACGATCGCCACCCACGTTTCGGGACGCTCGTCCCACCGGAGGTTCCGCAGCGGCCGGACCGCTCGGACGGGCCGAGGGAAAGGCACCCGCCGCCCCCCGCTCCCCCGCAGGGCCCAGGCCGGGGCGGGATGCCGCAGCCCGGCCGCCACCGGGGATGCACTTGCTGGGAAGTTGAGGCTTCTCCTTCCGAGCGGCGCCCGCGGCGGTGCGGACACTTGCTGCCACCGCAGCCTCCGCCCCCAGAGCCTTCGCCCAGGCGGGACCCGGTGCCCCCAACACCCTCCCGGTCACCGCCGAGCCACGCGCCGGTCCCGCCGGGTCAGGCGAGGCCCCGCCACCACCCGCCGCCCCTCACCAGCGGCCTCCGGAGCGGGCAGGGGCGGGAGGAGCCGTGAGGCGGGCCGGGTCCCCCCCACGTCCGCAGCCGCCGGCCGAGGCCCCGCCGCGCTGACAGGCACGGGGCTGCGCTTCCTCTTCCTCACACAGCGGCGGCCGCTGCCTCCGGCTGCCCCCCGCCCGCCACCGGTCCCCGGGGGGGGGACCGTCCGCCGCGGGCAGGTGCGGGGCGCGCCGGTCCCTCCTCCGGCCCCGCTGCCCTCCACCGCCCGGCCAGCGCCGCAGCTCGCCCCGGCCCCGCCGCTCGCCTACCTCCCGGGCGGGCAGCGCCGCCCCCCGCCCCGCGGCACTCAGCGGGGCCGCTCGGCCGCCCACGGCCGCGGGAGCCGGGCTCCGCCTGGCCGCCTCAGAGCGCTGCCCCCGGCGCTATCCCATCCCGGGCTCGCACAGCCACTCGCCCGCTCCCCGCTGCTGCTGCCGCCGCTCTCACTTCCTCTTCCTCCCTCCTGCTGGCCGGGCCGCGCCGCGCAGCGCCGGGCCGAGGGTCCGGGGCTCGGCAGCACCTGCGGTGGGACGGGGCCGCCCCCCTGCCCACACCTGCTGCGCGCCGCCCGCCGCTCCCCCTCCGCCGGCAGCGAATGCTGAGCGATCTGCGGCTTCCTCGCCGCTTCGGTAATAACTCTTTTATTTCTCTGGTTGCTGTTCTTCCCGGAGAGCCTCGCATCTATTTCCCCGCGGGGGCGAGCGGCCGCCAGCGGGTACCGGGTACCGCCCCGAGCATCCTCCGGGCCGTGAGTGCTGACGCGCGGCTTTCCCTCGCTGGAAAAGTAAAATATCAGATGTGACACAGGAATGCCGACACTTGCCAAATTACTGGCTCTGATCTTGCAAACACTTCTGTGCGGGAGTATCTTTAGGCAGAATGATAATTCCCGGTGATTTCCTATCACCCAGGTCCTGGGAGCACAACAGTGCTGTTATGCATCAGCTGACTTTTATGAGGCTCTGGAAGTACCACAGCCGTTTATGAGGATTTTACACCCAGCAGAATTGCTGTTGGCTTTCCAGAAGAGGAAGTAAGACTTAATTCTCCCCTTAGGCTGTAATGCCCCGTGTCGGCAATATCCTCCGGGGTGAGGCAATAAGGTGGCAGGGCTCACCTGACTCGCGTTTAAAGGACTGCTGCACAGGCTCTGCCAAACGACAGGGGCTAAGAGCGCACCCCAAACCCATGGAAGCTCCTTTTCACACCTGCAGAAATTGCCTGCCTGCTCACTTCACAGGCTGGTGCCTGGCAGGGGTGACAGCAAGAACCAGGGGAGCTGGGGCAGAAAACATCACAGCTCTGAAACTTCTCCGTGACATGAATTCCCACAAACATTTCTGTAAAGCCATTGAGTTTTAGGACCTCCTTGAATGCTAGAATCCATGGAGAAGCTGGACTTAGCACATTAAACTGGAGCGTATCGGTTCCTGTGTTTAGTACACATTTTAAAGCACCTTTTCATATTGGTTTATTAAGCTAGAACTCCAAACCACCTCAATAGCTTCCTTCAGCTACACAGATTTCATTGAAAGAGGGACAACATCAAGACCAAGTAAATGGCTGTTCAGTATGCCTTTGAACCATTTCTGTAATACTGAGGTTTTTTTCTGTATGTGTTACCTGAATTTTACTTGAAATGGAAGCAAAAAGTGTTGACAACTTAGAAAAGGGCATTTTTAATATAAGGTGTGCAAGAAAGTTTTATTTACCTCATTTTGCACACAGAATCACAGAATCACAGAATGTTAGGGATTGGAAGGGACCTCAAAAGATCATCTAGTCCAATCCCCCTGCCAGAGCAGGAACACCTATTAGCTCAGGACCCAGTATTCTTACATGGGGAGCTGGCTTCCTTTCTGAAGATAAACGCACATATATGTGGTGGTAGGAAAGGTGTTTGGACAAACACTGAGAGTGAACAGTACTTCAAATGCAAAATTTTGTTTACAAGGTTTTTATTTTTCCTCTCAGGCTCAGCAATGAGAATCATTACAATTGATTTCAGCTGTATATTACCACAATAGTTGGATTTTAAACTGTGCAGGAGAATGTTTATTTAACAATGCTATTGTTACACAATTTAGAAGAAAAATTTGTGAAAAAAATTCTGCTCATTTATGGGGACAAATTTGAGCACATCAGTCTACTGCTCCATTCAAGAGAGAGCAAACTAGACATCTGGAGAGCATACTGCAGTAAAGCCCTCTGCTTATCCCTATCTAACATCCATAGTATTGCAACTGTTGCACCAACATTAGGATTATTTTTGCTCTCCAAAAGGCCAGGGAACCTTTGCTCGGAATAGACATGTACAGAAGTGCTCGGCTGCTGCAGCCATTTCCTGATTTATTTAGTAGTAGACCCTTTTGTGACACCTGCTACCCAAGCGCGTGTTATCATTACAACTGATGCTTTTACAACCAATACCAGAGTTGTTCTTACGATGCGGGTGTCGTATGTTTGCTAAATAATTCTAGAAAGCCAGAAGAGGGAGTGCAGGAACAGAAAACACTGAGAATTAAGCATTTTAATTTGTGTGGCTATTTCAGCTACAATCTAAATAAATAAATAAATAGATAAAGTAATTTCCAGGAAGGACTGCTGCTTGGCTCTGCACAAGGATGTTTCAGGATAGTCCAGTAGGTATTCATCACCTGTGGAAACCTGCCCTGTAGAAATCTCAACTTGACTGTCCCAAAACTATAGAAAGCATCAAAGCCATGAATCACTTTTGACAGTGAAAACCTCAGATTCTGAGGTGAAAGAGCTCCTTAAGGTTTTTGAAGAAATTGAATTTTGCAAGAGTACTGTTGGCCAAAACCTCCCTGATTGTCCAAGATAGCCTTTGTTGCACCCAATAGCAGAGATGGTTGTTTTTTCCTGTGCTTACAGGCTTTATGAATGGCCTTTAATAATATCAGTATTTTCATCATATGTAAGTAATGACCTACAGAATCTTGTTCATAACCATTAAAGCATACCAGGATGCTGGCTGTGATATAGAAACAAAATACAGGATTATTATTGCATTTTGACTTTTTAGAAGTCACAGATAAATTTCTCTTTATTTTGACAATGCTAGCTATCTGGTGTGTTTGAATGAGAACATTTTGTCTGTGTACACATGCATGTGTAGTCTATTAGATATTTTTAAACAGGTCCTGAAGATCTGACCTAAATTCACAAACAATGGCATCAATAAAGATGGACTGTATCAGAAACTTCAACTTCATTTTTGTAAGCTGCCGTATGCTTGCGGATCTCTGTGCTTCGGTCCCTAAATTATAGTTGTCAGGTTTTTTTCATATGTATGAATTTTACATTCATTTGTACATATATTTGAACATTTGGTGCAGGATGGTTAAATAAGTTCCATATAATGTAAGGGTTATTATGACTCAGTTTTAGTATATCCATTCAGACTGTAAATCTGCTGCTGTATATTGATTTGTATATAACATGTGGAGAAGGTGATGCCCTTTGCAGAATAGCCAGCTTAATGAAGGAAGAAATACATCTCACATAAGACATGATTTAATTAACTTACAACCAACCTCATTCTAAAAAGTAGTTTTGGTCTGTTTATGGACTCATTTCCATCTTATGTCGACATAGATTTACAACAAAATAAATTTTTAAAAGTGAAGGTTGTGAAATTGTAATACTTACGATCATCACACCAGTTACAAAATCCAAGCATGAGAAGCAGGAAAATTAAGAGGTCAGGAATGGCTCTCAGAGTTTTCATGCCATTAACCTATTGTATTTCTACAAAGAAAAACACATCTCTACAAACTATTTTTGCTGCCCCTTACTTACTCTTCTATATTTTAGCTTGTCTATGAAGGACCTCTTCAGGACTACATGAACCATAAGGTCTAGAAGTGATTTCATCACAGTCTGCTGCTGTTTGAAGGAGAAAAACCACAGAAGAGCTAGAAAAGTTTTAAAAAAAAAAAAACCAACCAATTTGATGTGCTCTGAACTTCATGGAAACTTCTGTCCTGTTGCAGTGAAAACAGTTAATCACTTGAGCTGCCCAATGGTTGTCACAAGTTCATCCTGACCAGAATAGTTGAAGTCAAACCAGGCATTTTGCTGAGACATATGGACAAACTAAATCTCACTTTTATAACTTCAAGCAGGAATTCCAGGGAGTCCTATGACCTGCAATATGTAGCAAATGCAGTTCTACTTCCCAGCCTTCACGTAAACCCTAGTAACTCTCTCTGACTTTGATAAGAGGTTCTGCACATCTATTTAAATAACAAGGAACCTGGGCAGTTCTCACCATGTTCACTCTTGAATCTGTGGCAGAATAATTTCCCAGAGAGAAAGGCTTACCACAGCTTTAACACCTCTAGAAGGAATAACCCAGTAAGCGTGGTTTTTACCCTCTGTTCCCAGGGCTTAGCTCACCCCTCATGGAAACGAGCAGAAATTGTTCTTTTGGTACAAACAGCATTAGTTCACCCTCAAATAATGAAGAAAATGGGGTTAGTCATGTTAGGTTACAGACCATGAGGTCTAACTGTGCACCTTGACAAAAGAAGGTGGCCAACACCAACATGAAATGGGGTAAGCTCCCAGCCCCGGCCGGCTGCTGGCTGTGTGACTGCTGGCAGGGTTTGTCCCCTCGCTCTGTGTGACACCAGTAGTTTATCAACAAGAGTTTAGCAGAGACAACAAGAGAACTTGATTTCTTCGTAGCTCCAAGTTCAGATGCCTGGCTGAAAGAACAGGACTAAAAGAAGCCCTTGGAGAAGAGACTAGAGGAATTTTAATCACCTTTCCAAGACATAACAGAGTTGTTTGCTGCGTGCCATGTCTTCTTCTCCACCATACAATGACATTCCTTATACCTGCCATCAGATTAACGTTTTATGATAAAACCTCCTACTTGTTTCAGCCACATTTAAGGATCAGTCTCTTTTCATTTTGCCCTCTGTTTTGTTTCCCTGCTCTTGAAAGGATAGAGCTGGGCAGCCAGGGAATTGGGACTCCTGAGTTTTCACTCAACTGTGAGCCCTTAATCCACCATCCAGCTGTGAGTGAACTGTATCAGCTTTGGGAATTCATTTCCTACGTTGTCTCTTTCTTTCCTTTCCTCTTATTCTGTTGGTGGGGTTTTTGTGTTTACTTGTTGCTTTGTCTTTTGATTTTGTCAGTTTAAGGTGTAAGTTCTCCAAGGCAGATTTATTTTTTTCTCTGTGTATTTGTAGATAACCGATATACTTAAGCTTCAATTTCATTTGGGGTCTCCTGATACAACTGTGGCACAGTTACTATTAATAATCCTAGCCTTGTGAAGAAACTCTCTGCATTTTAATTGAGGTTTCTACTTCTTTATCCAGTCTGATGTCCTGTTTGATTTGTAGGTAACAGTGTTACTGGCCAGTGCTCAAACCATAAAAAACATAAACAAGAAAAGCCCCAAAACTTAGGGGCTGCTCACTCCTTCAGATAGAGGCAAACATTTTTTAACATGCACCCATTTTCTAGTCACCTTGTGTTCTGTACAGATTAATATTTGACAAAAGAGGGATTTTTTACAAGGGCACGTACTGATAGGATGAGGTGTAACAGTTCCAAACTGAAAGAGGGGAGATTTAGACTAGATATTAGGAAGAAATTCTTTGCTGTGAGGGTGGTGAGACACTGGCACAGGTTGCCCAGGGAAGCTGTGGCTGCCCCCTCCCTGGCAGTGTTGCAGGCCAGGTTGGATGGGGCTTGGAACAACCTGGTCTGGTGGGAGGTGTCCCTGCCCATGACAGGGGGGTTAGAACGAGATGAGCTTTGAGGTCCCTTCCAACCCAGACCATTCTATGATATAATTGTATTTTTATCAATTTAGCAGCTGTGTTGTATGTGCAGTTGAGGTTTGAAGGGTGCTAAGCCATGTCACCTACTATTACGCACCAGTTACATCTTTTCTGGGCAGCAGCCGTGTTATTTGTATTGCAATAGGCTACAGAGACTTCAACTGGCCAAACTCATGGTAAATGCTATCCTTTCTCCAAACCACAGATTTTGACACATTGGGAATACAAGCAGGTACAGAGAAAGTCATAGAAGTAGTACAATATCTGTCTTCAGGAGCAGCATGGCAGGATTCCCTACCTTCAAGTTCAAATCCTCCTGTCCCAAATCACAGCACAACAAATATCACTGCACTGGTAAACACTCCCTAAGACTTACTCACAAATCTTTTGACAAATTAGTGACTTTCTTGTTAGAAATAACAGACTGTTCTGTCTATCATCCATTTCAATTCTTTCATAATATTAATCGATCAACAGTAAGTGCTGGCAGCAAAGCAGCGAGTACAAGCTCACTGCTCAGAGGTATGCTGGATGCCCACTTCCCTAATGAGGTGATTAACTTCAAATGCTTCAGTGAGTGAACCTGCATGAGCAAGTGGCACTCCAGCAGCTGCAGAAGTGGCACAAATGCATTTCAGCGTTTGCACTCCTTGGCCTTTCCCCCTTCTGCGTTTATTATTCCATTATTATGGAAAATCACTTTGCCTATAAAATATTTTGCCCTGCTGTCACATTTTATTTTGCATATTTCTTGAGGAGTGTAATGCTTATGGCTGAAAACAACTGTCCATGCCAAAAAAATTCACAAGGCTTCAGAGCTGGTTATAAAGAACTGTTCAAAACATCCTAACCTTTGAACTCACATTCCTTAGAAAGCATGGTGTCCTAAATAACATTCATTTAGAACAAACATACACAAAACTTGGGCTGCAATTTTCAAAACGACCCACTTCAATGTACTCTTTGAAAATGAAAGGCCTTGAGTACTATGCTTTATTCACATCATTGCTGGGCTATGTACTGATTTACAGGAACTCTGAAAAGCTGAGGCAAAGGTCTTGTAGGTAACACCCTGTCCTGCTATAACGTGATGGAGGTGATTCACCATTCTCACACTCGTGTGTTTTAATCTGTTGCTCTTATGTATTTACAGCATCCATTTCTCTTGCCTCCTTTTGGCTTTTCCCTTTTGCTATCCTCCTTTTATTCAATTGCTCGAAGTACTGTCTGCTTCTTTATGTCGAGGTCTTGAAGTTATAGCCATCATATATATTTTTCATTGCTAATATATTGTGGTCACTGCATCACTTTTTTCCTACTTACCATCTTTAAACACTTCTCACTTGTCAACAACCTTTT
This sequence comes from Podargus strigoides, assembly GCA_028020825.1. Taxonomy (NCBI): domain Eukaryota; kingdom Metazoa; phylum Chordata; class Aves; order Caprimulgiformes; family Podargidae; genus Podargus; species Podargus strigoides. The sequence goes on along the minus strand of CM051623.1, from coordinate 7,271,465 downwards.
CTCTCCCCTACCTCTCCTGCTGTAAGTAGGCCATCCTTTGGCAAGGCTTTGGGACAGGTTTCCTTCACCGATGACAGTGATAAGGGAGGAGAAGAGGACAAGGCTTGGGCAGGGCTCAGTCAGCCAAGCTGGTGCAGACCATGAAGCAGCAGCCTCGGTCCACAGCCAGCCTGGCATTTAAAGATAAACTGCAAACCACTCTTCACAATAACTACTGAGCTGCTGTAGCTCTGTGGCAAACTGTCTTTGCTGTGGAGCTCATAACCTCTGGCAAAGGGGCATGGCAGGAGGCTGGAGGTTCTGCTCCCTGTAATGCCCTAGCCTGAACCAGCAGAGTTTGCATCCAAGGTCTTCTTTTGAGGAGCTACCACCAGCCTGTGAGTGCCATAAATTCAGTTCCTGAGCCTGAAGTTAGGGAAATGTGAAGTTCCGAGTCAAGAAAAACTATTCATGGATTCATATCAAACTTGATGAATGATTTAGGCCAAAAAATTATTTTCGACTTTTAAAAAGTTTTTAACTTATAAAAGCTGGATTTTTTAATTTAATATTCAGCACAAAATTAAAAAAAAAAAAAAAAAAGTGTGGTAGCAGAAGCTCATTTTGGTTAAAAGTAAAAGATTTTTAAGATCAACTCAAAACCATTTAGAGGATGGGAAATATTTTCCAGTTCAGCTAACAAATCAATAGACGCTTGTGTAGGTCTAATTCACACCGTTTTAATGGCTTAATATTCAAAGGACTGAGCACCTGCAGCTCCTATTCAAATTAGACATTTAGTATTTATAAGTCAATAGGATGGTCTGGATGTGCAGCAGTTGTGGGAAAAAACAAAAAAATCAAGACTTTAATTTGTCACAAGTGCATAAGTAGGGGTAGAAGTGTTCAACTTTACACCCCCACACACACACACTTGAAAACGCTGACTACTACAAAAGGATTGCAATTCTCCTGCCTCGTAGGGAGCCTAAAATCCTGCCCCAGGATACAAAATGCCCCTGCTGACTTCCCAATCTAAACTGGTAGAAAATCAGTCCTCTTGTGTCTCAAGGACTAATTAGTCAATGCCTGTAAAGCTCTCTGAAGGTGAAAAGTGTATCTATGCTTTACCATGACAGATGGCTATGGTTAAATTTTAAAGGTTTTCTTAAAAAAAAGCTGTTTTGTGGAAGCACTTACTCTCTTCGCTGTCCACTAGTGCAGATGATTCATTTTGAGCTGGTGTACAGATGGAGGAACAGGATGGCAAAACCTCTGCTCTGCCTGTGAGCATTCAAAGAGAAGAAACTTTAATATTGATTGGCTTTATGAACCAAAGTTCCCCACTGCCTTGAGGTACTGTGAAATAGCATAAAATGCTGCCAGTTCTGCTTTCCCTTCTCCTTCCTGTCTGTGAGAGCCTTACAGAATATCTCCCAAAAGTAAATCAAGTGCAAGACCTATGGGGAACTGAACGGTCTGTCACTGAAAACCGTGCTCCCATACCTGTCCCCATGCCCTGTTGCAATCAACGTCTTGCACAGATCCTCGAGCATATGCTTGCTTTGTCATCCCATGGAATATTCCACTACACTACACAAAGCAAGCTGTCAAAGGCTTTGCTGAAAGAAATAATGACTAATGATTTATGATAAAATCAGCACTGCGATCCTCTGCTGCAAAAATTGGTCTGGTGTAAAAACAGCAAGAAGACAGCTCTCAAGCTTTTTTTAATTGGCTTATCAATTCTGATCCATTCCTCAGGAAATATGGAAGAACTCAGAAGGAGAGAATGCAACAAACACAGGCAGGATTTTGCAGGCTGAGCTTGCTAACCACATCAAACCTGCCCCACCAGAACTGCTCAGGGACCAGAACTCATCAGTACAGTACACTCATTGATAAAGAATAAGATAAACCTTCTAAAGGAAACAGTGAAGATGTTTCCTACCAACAGAGCCTGAAATGTGTTTTCGATGGTGCTGTTTTCTGGGAAATTTTCCCCCTTCCAGATTTTTAAGTTGGCTCAGTTACAGAAAGCTTGATGATGCTAGATACGATTTGGTTTTTGATTTGGTTTTCTTCCCTCCTCCCCACTGCTTTTGTCCTCATATGTGCACGAACAGCTCTCAGTCATTGCTGTACTGGAGTTAGATGCACTCCCTGGTGTTTGAATGGTGACCTGATGTGAGTGTGATCTCGATTCTTTTTATATTTCCTTCCCTTTCCATGGGGGAACGGGGCCTGCAGAGCTGGTGAGGAGTTTAGCAGAGAAAAGATGAGGAGCTTTCTGCCAGAAGCATGAAGTAAGCAACCCTAAGATGTTAGGCCACCTATTTGGAGAGGCAGTTAGCTGGTCTCAGTGCTGTTGCAGAAGCTCCCTGCTTTGCTTCAGTGGGAAGCTGGACTCTACGTTTCTTTCTGATCACTGCTCATCTTCCTCCTCAGTAGCAGGTAGGACCTGCCATGCCTCAGAAGGGAGTTCCTCAGATGCCAGTCCCCACACTGCAATATCAGGTCACGCTACAGGCATGGGTGCTCAAGCCTTAGCCTGAAACACTTCTCTAAACTGAGAATTTTTATGTGGCTGAACTTTCCCCTGTACCTACCCACTTCCCTATTGCTCTGAGCGAGAAGCCAGGTAGTTATTTGCTTGAAAAAAAATACTGATCGTCAAAAGAAACCTAGCTCATTTTGCTGTGATTTTAACTGTGCTTAAGCTATCGCATAAGGTCTCTGTCCATATCTTATTTATGCTGAAGATGGCTTTATCATCTCCATCCTACTGTTAGCTCTGACTTCATGCTGTGTTCTGCATCATTAGTTAAATATTTCAGACCTCACAGGTTTTTCTTTTTTTCGTTAGAAAAAATTATTAAAGCAGAGTCTGGTGTCTTTGATGGAGATTTATCAATTTACAGAGAATATAACTGAATTGCATTCCCTTTAGTATGACAGAAATCAAATGACAACAAAAGACAAGTTGATGGACTAAAGGGCTCTCTCTGTTCATCTGTACTTAGTTCAGAAGTGTCTCTGGGTTTCTCTCCGGCACTGCCCAAGAAGAAGGGCAAAGGACAATTTCCAAAGGAGCACTGCAGTCTCCTAATGTATGAAATTAAGTCTGCTTTGGGAGTCCCTCGAAACAGATGAACCTCATTCTTTTGCAGTAGGTTGACCCGTTGCCTTGCTGGCATTATTCCTAGTTGTGCCAGCGGCAGCTTTCCCTTTTGCTCATATACACATCCCTAAATATTGTTCCTCTCACTATTTTGTTCTCCATGTTTATCTGATCTGTTTATCTTGCTGCTTCACCCACCATCAAGTCATCTTGCTCTCTTCCTTGGTAGCCACATTAGTTCAATACTCTGCGTTTTTTGATTGATAGTGAGGGGGCTTATTTTATCTCAGAAAGGCACCAGCTCTGTCGCCCCCTTCCCTCCCATCTTTTGTCGCCTATCTCATCATCAGAGTTGTTTTGACAAGAGCCAGGAAATTTTATTTCTTTGTTTTCCTCCCAGGCTCTTCCTTCCCATGACTTGCTGCCATCCCATTGCATCAGCTCATGGATTCTGACGCTGACACTCATCAATAAAACAGCAAGATGCAGGCATCACAACACAAAATCCAACCGAGTCCTTTTTACACAGCTGATAAAATGTGTCTGTGCTCGTCCTACGCATCAGTAGGAACTTTGAGCTCAGTGGCAACGAGCTCTCCACATTGCCATTTGGATATTGCACTACAAATTCTTTCTGATATGGGAATCCAGCCATCCCCTCTGGCAGCTGCTTGGTTTTGTTCAGCGCTCTGGACAGTTCTTCCACAGGAGATCAAACCAGTTACCCCAGTTACTGGCACTTATGAAAGATCATTGCTTCTTTGCTCTTCTGGCCAGCTTGCACAGCCTGGCTGAACACAAGCCAGCAGTGTACCCAGGTGGCCAAGAAGGCCAACAGCATCCTGGCCTGTATCAGAAATGGCGTGACCAGCAGGAGTAGGGAGGTGATTGTCCCCCTGTACTCAGCTCTGGTGAGGCCGCCCCTTGAATACTGTGTTCAGTTTTGGGCCCCTCACTACAAGAGGGAGGGAGTTTCAAATTTTTCTCAAATTATTCCACATTTGCCCAGGCTAGGGCAGCCCCTTCTTCTTCTATTATCACACTTCCCTGGAGCCACCACGCTGTGCAATGTGGGCACCATCTCCTCCCACCGCCTCACCTTGAGATCCTGCCCGTGATGGCTCGGGAGGAATCAGCTGCTCTAACCAAAACAGAACAGCAGCTTACATGGGAGTGTATCTGTCATACACACAGCTTCACTCCCTCACTCCCCATTATTCTCAACTGGGAATAAACAAAAATCTACTACTTTGTTTCCAGAAAACCCTAACAGTGCCCTCAGGGGCATCCATCCCACATAGAGTTCAGAATAAGGCCCCAGGCACACGAGCAGGAGGAACCAGAAATACGTTTGCAGAACAACAGAAGAGGCTTTATATTGCAACCCCTCTCTCCCCAGTATGTCTTTTAAGATTGAACTCACCAAAAATGACTGTATCTATGCTTCCCAGCACCAGCAGACAATTCTAAAGACCAGCTCTGAGTTCAGTGCATTCCAAATGGTCCTTTTTTAAGCTGTCACTAAAGCCCATTACGAGCTTGTTTGGGAACAAGTTGCTGAAGCATTTAAAAAAAATATTTTCCCAGGGAATGGCTTTCTGGTGCTTCTTGCTTTCTATAATCACAGTATCAAAATGAGGAGCTCACTATGTATGTTAAAAACACAGGCATCTCAAGACCAGTGGGAAGAAAGTGCTCACGCCAGTCTGTATAACGCAGTTGGATGAGAACCTGGATGATGCCAGCTGTGCTGTAACACAGACTGCCTGGCCCAGAGAAGGCAGTCACTCATGCTTGGAAATCATTGGGGTTTCCCCCACCCCCACCTCCAAGATGGACATAATTAGCATATTATTAGCATGGTTTGTCACAGGTTTTTCACTCGTTGCAAGGTGGACCTTCGTAAAGATACAACATGACCCTTAAGGTTCTCTGTGAAATATGAAGGTGTTGAAAGATCTATTTTCTCCCCCTCTAAAGAACTTACAAATAAACCCATGGGGATCTATTTATTCTTTTAGCCAGATGGTGAGACTGAAAATAGGAATGACTATTGCTTGAAAGGAACACTATGGGGAAGGGGCTTCTGGATAGTTTTTGAGGGTGCAGCCTACTGTTGAAGGAGTACTAAAAATAGATTACAGAATGGATCTGGTGAGGATGAAACCTAATTATTTGCTGTAATTAGTTGCATCCCAAGATGAGGGGGCGGATGCTGGAGTGGTGTGGCTCAGCAGCCACCCATTAAAATCAAGAGGCCTCAATTGGTTTTTCCCAGCTGGGAGTCTGGTCCATGTTTGCCTGCTGCAATCGTGGCTCTTAAACAGACCTGTCTGATGTGGGATGTTGTACATGCTTGCCAGAAAAACAGAACACCAGCACACTTCCACAGGATCAGAGAAATAGTATTATTCCCAACCAAGCCTGTTGACTGAACAATCACTGAGGTCTTTTCTCAGGACGAAAGAATTACAGAGCACACTATCGACCTAAACCATACAATATGTAATCAAAAGCATCACGTTTTTTCAGTGGTTCATTTCTGGAATTTCTGAAAGCAGCATGTTTTCCCAAGCCCGTTATCCTCACAGTACCTGCGTAGTTATATTAGCTCTACAGTTGCCAATTTCTCTCTACAATTTGTTCTCAAGAGCCTTTTAGTACATTTTCCCTAGGTGATGAGCAGTTCAGAACTAGTTCCTTTTGAGGTGTTCCATTTAGTCATCTCTTTGTGAGAGATAGAAAAGAGACCTTAAATGAAAGAATACCCTTGAGGAGAGTTATGGAAAAAGCAGGGAAAAAAAATAATCAGGATCTGAAAGTAGGGGACCTAAAAGCCAGAAGTATCTCTATAGTTTTAGCAAGGTTACTGGGGACAAAAGAGCCTAAGCAAGCTTGATTTGTTCTGCACAGCAAATCACAAAAAAACCCATTGATAAGCACAACGGGATTCATAGGAGAAGGATTCACACTGTATGTCTGCTTACCTGGGGACATGGAGTAGCTTCAAAACCTTTTCACCTCACATTTGAGGCAGCTGTTCCCCCACTCTTGTTGCATTTGGTGTAAATTCAGAGTGATGTCATAATTGACTCAATCTCCTAATCATGCTTGTCACAGATGGGTGCTACTGAAAACAATTAGTAATTAATTTACAGAAGATCAGGAATAGTGGAAAAACATTATTCATTCGATTAGGACAACTGGCTTTGCTGGCTTGGGAAGCATAACTGCTTGTTAAGCAATAGGAAGGCATTTCTGCCCTGTCCTTTTCCACATTTACTTCCTTAGGTAAAAGCATAACCCACAAATGGGATCTACATACAGATTTTCCACTAGGTAGAGAGGACAAGAATCACTGGGAAAAGTAAATTTAATCTTCCCCTGAAATTTCCTTTTTTTCCCTGGAGAATGAGCAGTGATGCCGCTAAAATACAGATGAGGGAATCCAAGTTTCAACCAACCCAACAGAAAACTTGCCATTGATTTCAGCAGGGCCAGAATTTCCATTTTAGTGGAAATGCCTTTTCGTTTAGTAATCTCAACAAGAACTCGGTAGTGTCGGATGGAAGCCTGCATTTTTAAAAGTTGCTTGTAATTTTTGATGTCTGACTGGAGAAATGTCAAAGCGCCAACCACGTGTCCTGAGGATGAGGCAGCCCTTGACAACAGCTCGGTTGGGGGCTGCTGCTTGGGCAGAGCTTGATGTAGTTGGCTTTTGTGCCTAACAAACAAGGACAAACCCGAACACAATGGGCTGAATTCGGTACTGATTTGCTCTCATGTAAATCCAGAGTTGCTCCACTGAGAGAGAGGAGTATTTTTCTGGATGTCTCTTGTCTTCAGGCAGGAGCAGAATTTTGTCTGGTGTCATTACACTTCTCATACGAGCTGTGTCACATTTACCATTGCTGGAATTTTTTCTTTAGTTAATGCTTGGATGAGTGCACAGTGCATTACAGTGTGCTGGATTGCACAACGAGAAGCCCTCTCTGAGAATTTTCTTGTTTTGTTCCAGCAAAACACAATGTCCCTGGGCAACTCTTGTTTTCATACCATCTATCATGCTGTAGAACCAGCATGATAATAAACCTGTTGGAATAATAAGTTTCTGGCTGCTGACCAGGAGGTTTGTCCTCAACACGAGTTAGGGGAAGTTCACTCTGGGCACCAAGCCAGAGGGCTATCTACTTTTCCATTCTGCCCCCCTTAAAATTTTAATGGAAAACAAGTTAAAGTCCTGGGTCTTTTAAAGGAACAAACACAGACACGCGCACTAACAAAGCACAAACTGCCATTACTCATCCCTCACCTTGGGGAGTGGAACAGTAAGAAATACTCCTTCCTAACATCTATTTTCAGGTCTCGCTTGGGGAAATTGTATAAAATTCTCTATTGCTTATTTGATCCTGAAGGGATTAGTCTGATATCTCTTCTCTAAACAAAAATCTACAGAGAAATAGCAGGTTTCATATCACACAAAGATGACAGGCTGGGAGAGACTAACCTGTAGTTCTGTCTAAAATATCATCTGTATCTTTCGGTCTGTGGTGGTTTTAGGGGCTTCTTTATATCTGAGCACTAAAAGCCCACAGATAACAAAGGTTATTTGCCTGTGTCCCATCTTAAGCAGTACTATTATAAATTACTATCTCAGCAGCTTGTCCAAGTTTCCTATTATGCCACCTATGATGTCCAGGATGGTTTGGGAGGATTTGGGAAAACCTAACCCTGGAAAAATGTAGCTGTCTGGTAAAGGAAGAAAATAAAGCAGGTGATTGTACTTTGTCTCTATTTACTTTCTTCCCAGGGAGAATCAACTGCAAAACAGCAGCACATCAATAAAGACACCTAATGCAGTTTCCTCCAGTCTTGCTAGTTTACTGAATGTGTACTATTTGTCAATTTGTGGGCATATTACAAAAAAAAAAAAAAAAAGCATAGGGGAGCTGGAGCATGAGAGAGATACTTTGGTTTTGATATTTCAGAAAATATGAGATGTTACAATAGACTCTACTGTTCCTGTGTCCAGCATCTTCCCCTTAGTGTTAACCAGTACAGACGCTTTAGAAGAAAGCTGCAAAACTGTATAACACCTACGAAGAGCAAGGAGGGCTTTACCATAGTGAGAAACTCCTTTGTTCTACCTGCTACTGATCCTGTGCCTCCAAAAGGCCAGCTTTTGGTCACCTTAATTTAGTGACCATTTGCTACAGTCCTGGAGTTTTTCATCACCAGAGCACTACCAACTAGCTCAGCAGCATATCTTGCCAGTCACTGGGGTATGGAACATAGTTAGAGTTATCCAACTGTGGCAGGAAGGGCAAGAAATACATAGTGGTGTGTCACTAGCCCTGAGGTGGAATTAGGCAGCTTTCCTTCTGACTATCTGGGAACTGGGTGTTCCTATTGCTGGGCAGCTAGAATAGTAATGACTATTCAATACCAGAATCATCTTTGATGAATAACCAAAGTGTTAATCTGCATCCTTATGTGTTAATAAAATGTCAAAAATCTGTGCAGGCTATGATGTTGTCTAGAATGGCCTATTTCAGTCAGAGGCAAAGGAGGGAGGGAAAGGAAAGCAAGAGAATAGAGAATATAATTGGGAAAGATGCTCACTGCAGCCTAAAGAGGCAACAAAGAGCAGTTCACACAGAGGGAAGGTGTAAGTATATTTAAGTCATTCTAAAATTACCTATTAGGAAAAAACACAGCTGTAAGCTTTTATTGCTGAACCTAAGAGAAATAAAACCTTGCTGTTTAAAAAGATACATTTTCCCCAAATTTCATGCTGTATTTCACGTGTGTTCCTGTACAAGCACAGTAACTACTTTTTAAATAACATTTTATGCCTTTCACTGTCTTTGCTAAGGATCTACTGAGCTCTCAGAGAAATAAATATAAGCCCTATATCCCATTGATTTCTTGTGAGAACGCATCAGGCTCTGAATACTGGTCCTTTCAGCAGGAAACAGTAATGAACTTAATAATAACGTAATTAGCTCTTTGTAATGGCACAATGTCTTTCCCTCACACATCTCCAAGTGCTGGCTGGTCACTGGAGACCTCACTGCTGCCCTTGTCCAGAGAAGCCCTTATTACAATGAACAATTTCACTGAAATTAATGTGGCTTCTTGCTGAGGAAGGCATGAAGGAGAAAGGCAGAAGCAGTGACTGGCTTTAAGTGTCACTGAAAAACTCGTGTGAATGGAGGGATGTTTATTATACGAGTTTCAGGGCTGGGAAACAAGGTCCCAGTGTAATTACAGGACTTGCCCAAGGCCACGCAATGAGGCAGTGGCGGAGGGTAGATGGCAGCTCCCACTACTTGAGTCAGATGCTGACCCTTCGTTGTGCCAGCAAATACCTTTAGAAACAGGAACAATGGTTGTGACAATCACATCCCAGGGCACACTTTTACATTATAACTTATTCAGACTGTATAAATATAAGTATGTTCCTCTGTAAGCTCCAATCCAAGACAGCACTGAAGGGCACCTATTCCCCACAAGATACTGCTTTTGAGTTCCTGCAGCCAGGGGTACTCCTCAAAGACACATCTTGCTATACAAGTGGTCCATAACAGAATAACCCTTTCCTAACAAGCAGCTTTTCCGAGTTGTTTACGCTGTGACCTTAACTACAATCAGACTTGTTTTAGCATATTGTCAATGAAGCCTTAAACATCATGAAAACAATTTTTAATGCAGTGTAAGCCAAGCTGGAGTGAAGCTTGATAGGAACAAGTTCAAAACTTTGGAAGGAGCACCACTTCCAGGCTGTTTTCCCTCCCCATGTACAGAAATAGGATTTCAGCAGTTTCTTAAGGATTATTCCCTTGGAATTGTCCCACAGACCCATCGGGGTGGCAGTGCCCCAGCATGACCCCCCAGCCCTATGCTCTCCCCACTGATGGACCCCTCCGGCAGCCACTGCTGCTGTGCACTCAGTGGGCAGACTGTGCACAGGCAGAGGTCCCAGCCTGCAGCTTGGGCAGCTCTTAGGCAAATATGTGCCCACCAAACCATTTCTCAGACCTTGTACTTATCCCCAGAAGTAAACACACAGAACGTCAAATAAAGATCTTGCAAGACAAATGGGTCTTCCTGATAGCAAAGCCATTTGGATAAAATCACACAGGGATAGAAATTATGCAGACATTTTTCTTACAGCTTGAACATGAGAAAGTACAGGTTGTGTCTGTGCTGGACAACAAAGTCTTCTGCTTCACAGTCTGAGGCCAGTTAGGAAGGTTTCCCTCTTGTTTTTCAGCAGACACTGCCCTATTAATTGCATGCAGAAAGGGGTGAGATCACAGACCAGTAGCCAAAAAGGCTAAATCCCTATTACGTGCCCTACAACGTCATGGTTAGTTCTTTAGCAAGACTTCAAATAAACCCAGCAGAAAAGCATGTGAAGATGCTTACCCAGCAAGCCAACCCAAGCTCATATAATTTTAAGAGCTATGCAAAAGCTGGGAGAAAGTTCAAACTTAGGAACCACCATGGTGAGGTTTCTTGTAAATTGATAGCAAGGATATCTCAAAGTCTATTTTTCAAGGACTGTGTTTAGCCACTCAGTGTTTCTGAATCTGGATGATCACACCTGCAGTGAATCTTGAAGATGTACACTGGGCTCTCACCTCACTAAATGTTCCTTTCTTTCTCAGGCATAGACAACTGTTAGGTACATTTTAAAAACAAGAGAATAGGTGAGCTTAATATTGGAGGATGGGGCTGGTGTTGCTCCAAGAGGTGCATGCGTGTGGGTGGGTGCAGGCATACCAAGTAATGCACAGATGAAGCCCAGACAATAAAACTTAGCTGCTAGAGAGATGGGAAATGCTAACTTCATTCTGGTGGTTGAGAAAAGTGTGAGATCGATGGCACAGAAAGAAAAAAAAAAATCCAGTTGGATTCAGGCAGATCAGTAGTTCCCAAACCATGTATGAATAACAACTGTGTGGTCCACTGAGCTGAATCCCTTGGAGGGTTTCCAAGGAAAACTTTGATGCTATCGGTACGTGCTGGTCTGTGGCAGTTCTCCGTGGAGAAAGAGAGTTTGGGAAAAACCATGAGACCTTGTGAACAAGCCTTTGTTTTAGTGAGTGGGAAGTGAGAAAAGAGCCTGTTTCCTTTCCTGTTCAGATGGCCCGGCACGAGGCATGTCCCTGTGCTCTCAGGGCTGGGGTGAGCAGCACCACGCTTACCTTGGCTGCAGAGCAGGGGTGAACATAACAGCCTGCTCCCCTCTGCAGAACCCCAAACCACAGCACACCCAGCTTTTGCTGAAAAAACAAAAAAATAGCTGAAATCAGAGCTGTGCTGTACACAGTGACGCAGGCAGGGGTTCCCAGCACCTCACTGAAGTGCAAACCACCCTAACAGGTTAATTTCCCAGGAGGGAAAATCCAGTATAGCTAACTTTGCCAGTGCAGTCTTTACCTGAACCCAGAGAGCAGCAAATGGGCTCTCACAGAGCCTCTGTGCTCACCCGCCAGAAGGAGAAGGTGCCAAGCGTGAGGTGGAAGAGGAAGCAGATGTGGGAGAGGAGACCAAGCGTGTCAGTTAGCTGAGCCGCAGCCAGATAAATCCCCGGGCGTCTCACGGCAGGCAGCTTCCCTCGGAGAGCAGAGCTGGGGTGTTCTGTGAGTCTGCTGGAAAAGAAAGCCTGATAAAGAGGCTGTTTATTCTGGTTCACTTCCTATAACCGACTTGGTGACCCTTGGAGCTGGCCTGTTTGCAATGTGAGTGGCAGGCTGTCAGCACGAGTGCCTGCCTTTACAGACACCTAGAAAGCACACAGCCCTTAGGAAAGGGAAACTTTGCCCCTTATCTTCCTGCAAATGGTTGAGACAGGCTGCTCTGCTGGACTGCGCCCCTCGGGAGCTGCCCTGCAAGCGTCTCCTGTGGCCCCCGTGGGCTCAGTCTGGTAGGAAGCAGTCCCTGAACAGAACAGCTTTGCTTGCTCAACTTTGTCCTTGCAGCTGAAAGGCAGACTGGAGCTCCAAGTCTCAAACAAGACCCCAAATGCAGCTGGTGGAGCCTGTCCCCAAACAGCCCATGAATCGGCATGGCTTTTTAGTGGGGGGAAAGGCATCAATATGATTTGCTATTCTCTGGCAAAGAGACTATTGCCTTCAATAAAACATTGTTAGCAAACAGAAGGCTACCTTCTGCCTAGCATACAATCTCCTCCAGAGCAAAACAGCCCTTGGAGAACAGGACATCTTCCTCCAGGAGCCCTCTGCCTACAGGGATCACTGTGAGCCAGCTCTGTCCTCGCTTATGACTAAACCACACCTGCAAATCCTGCTCTTTTAATCATGAATCACTGGATTAGCTGTTATCACAGACCTTATAAATTGCTCGTTTGTAGGGGAATGGGTAGGTTCACATTTCAGCTGTTAGTAGCCCCAACTACTATTCATCTAGTATCAGCCTGTGGTCCCAGGATCTTCAGCATCCCACTTGTACATTCATACATTGCAGCAAATCACACATACCCTTGTTTGCTAATTTATTTTTTTTTTTAATTATTGTTTATCTAGAAACAGTCAACCCATTGTTAGCAAGCAGAAATGGTGAAGAGAGGCAGAGTAATTCTAACAACCCAGCTGCATTCTGAATTCCTTTTCTTTAAAAGGTCAACATATCCTGAGAAGCAACAAACACAGCCTGTGTGATGTCCTGAAGTGCTCCTTGGAGAAAGTGAGCAGTCCTTCCTCTCAGTATATGCTGAGGATCCACAAAGGAATGATCAAGCAATGTTTTCCAAGATGCTCAGATCTTCTGCCTGGTAAATGGGCTGTGGATGGGAGGACTGAAAAGAAAGGTGCAGCAAAAATGCAGTCCTGCAGATGTCTCTGGTTTTGCACAGGCTGTGGGCACCATATGAAACCATCAGAAAAGCAGTTCACTTTTCTGTTCTGAACCTCTCTGGTGCTGGACATCCATCCCACGCAATGAGGCAGATTTCAGACTCGGTGAGTGCACTGAAACCATGCTAGGGAATGCTGGAGCCTTAGCTAGACACAGCATTTCCCCTTGTGTGGGTGAAAGTTCTAGTGCCTGAACTGCAAAGGAGCTGTAAAGCTGCCCTTTGGACTGCTCCTGACACCTAGGACCCTGCAGATGAAGCTGAGCATGGAGGGGGGCACACCAAAGGAGGAAGCTGGCTAGAAAGAGGTCCCAGAAGTTCCTATAGCTGCTTTAGATTCCCTATTATGGAGATATGGGCAGATGATGCAGGGTTCTGGCTCTTTCTCTGTACCACTACATGTAGGCAGGATGTGAGTGAAGCTGGCCAAGTGTCCAGTGATGTGACCTGCACTCTCCATGCCATGCAGGATCTCACACATTGTTTTACCTGACATACGTAACCACTGCACAGGAAAAAGAGATCAGCCCCAGGTGCTGGGAGTGGGTCAGAACTTTCAGGCTAGCTCCTTCTCTCCACATCTTTTATTGATGCCCACTCAAACTTCCTGAGCAGCCCCAGGCTGGTTTGGTGAGTGCATTTCAGTGATTCACAATACAAATCTGAGCACAGTTTCCAGAATTGCTTCTCTCTCCTAACTTGCTCATTAAAGTCACTTCAGAAAAGTCATATATTTCCCTTAAAGCCATAATAATAAATTATCAATGTTTCTCATCTCTTATTTAATACCCTGCCTGCTTTCCATTCTTCCCATAGTTTATGCTGAGCTGTCCGCCTTCTATTTGCATTTATGCAAGATGGCAAAATTTTTTTGCAGTAAACTGAGCAGTAATAAATTCCAGAGGCCTTTGCTGGCTGTCCCCACTGCTCAGCTTCCTCTGGCTCTCAGTTACATTGTTCTTTCTCGTAGGGACACAGGAACTGCCATCACTGGCTCAGACACTTTCATCCATTCTCTGTCCTGTATCCTGCCTCCAACACTGGATTATCCTGGATTTGTAAGAAGTATCCCCAGGAGGAATAATTTTACTTCTTTTGATGTTTTTCTGGTCATGAACTTAGTAGTTGCTTGAAATCTCAGCTCGAGGTGTAGTTCCTCTAAATATCCCCAGAAAGCAGCTGCAGCTGAAAGGTTTTCAAAGGATGAAGTCCCACCTTTTACTTGTTGTAGTCTGTCCTTGAGTCTAAATGAGCCCAGCTGCTCACCAAGGACTGTGCCAGTAGGTGAGCAATGCTGATGCACATGGCTTTTCCAAAGAAGTCAGCATGTCTCTGTCAGCTGGACCCCAGTACAGAGCACAGGGGTAAGTGATGGGTGACACACTGCTACCACACTAATACTGTGATATGAATATGCCTCCAATTCCCAAAAAGATCAAAATCCCCAGGTCCTGCCATGGTATCTTAGCTACTAATCTTGTGCCCCCTTTCCTCCCTGCCATGCACAGCTCTGCATGGTGCAGCAAAGCCCCAGCTGCACCATCTCCCACCTCCAGCTTCCCTGTGACTGGGTCCCTTGCAGCCTGTCTCCTCCTGCTGTGGGACCAGGAAGGGCAGCAGCAGATCCTGGGAGGTCAGTGGATGTGGGGGAAGAACATCAAGTAGTTCTACCCATCATTACTCCTTATATTAGTATATTCAAGCTAAATTTAAGATTCTGTCAGCAAGAACAGCCTTATGTGGGATTTATTGTCCTGTATCTTGACCCCCCCATGTCAATATGTGACTTTGAAGCTTCATCCTTATTTCCTGCCACTCTCTTCCAAGTGCTACTCTGCACTGCTACAGCTTTAGCAAGATAAGAGAGATAAAGAGAGCATGAATGCTTGGTGTCAAGCACCAAATGCAGAGCTGTAACCCTCCTGGGACACTGCAACCCCTGGACATCATCAGGGCATGGGGTGGGAGCAGGCACAGTGCTCATGCCCAGCAAACAAGCCTGACACACATGATGTGTGGACTGAGGCTGTGCCTCCGCAATTTTGCTCCCAAAGAAAGTTCTCTTCTAACTCCCAAGACACTGTACCCACCTAAACAGGCTGTACTCAACATGGACACACAGTGCTTGGTAACTGCTGATAGCACACTCTCACAGGCTGATGGAATTTCAGACACTTGCTCTCTTATTCCCCTGTTCCTAAGTAGAAACTGATCCTTTCACACCCAAACACAACTCCATACAAAGTATATAGTGTGAGTCCTGTAGCCCACACATAAAAAAATAAATAAAATTACAAAAGCAGTCCACATGCTCCACAACCACAAGTATGTTACTACAGAGGAAAGCAGTTTCATCCCCATGAGAGAGGATGCTGTTCAGAAACACATCCTGCAAAGGGCCAAAAGGGCTCGTAATATCTCAAGGGAAGTGGCAGTGGCTCCATCAATAAAGTAATTTAGAGCAAGGCTCACTGAAGCCCCATTAAGGATACTCTGGGACCAGTCCCACACTGGTATAGTGGGTTCATCCTAAGCAAGGGAGCTTGGACTGTGCCTGCACTGAAGGGAATAAGACATCAGCCCTTCGGAGCTGGTCAACTGAGACCCACATGGGTAAAACACTCTGTGGCAGAAGCCCGCTGGCACCAAGCCCACCCTGCACTTGGCCAAGGACACGCTTCTGCTGCTCTGTGTGTGTGTGTGTGTAGGAACGAGGAGGGAAGTGTGCCAAGTCATGACTCACGAGAGAACAAAACCGGGCAAATATCCACATTAGGGAAGCCTCTGACACCGGAGGAGATTGGGTCATGGCAAAGTTGACTTATCAGCTGATACGGTTGTTTTAAAGCTGCTGTTTCACCCACTCATTAGCATTTATGTGAACTGATGCTTCATGGTTAGAAGCCTATGGTTTGTTTTTTTTTCCTCCCTACAATACAGTGTGCTTGAAGATCCTGTGATTTTGCAGGTTTTTCTGCCTGCTGGAAGTGTGTGTTTATAACATGGGCTATTACTATCCTTGAAGAAATCGTGATGACCTTGACTGCAATCCTATCCACGTTTAAAAATCTTTTAAAATCTTAAAAAGAACCCAACAAACCACTGCTTTTCCTCTCCTAGCTTCTGTTTTCTGAAGGAGCATGCTCATTTGTTTTTTCCACTGAAAATAAGGAACACAGGGGATCTTAGTCACTGTCTTTTTTCCAGCCCAAACTGCCTTAGTATATTTGCCAAAGAGCTTGGCAAGCAACAGTTGCTTGAAAATGAGACCATTTAAAAAAGAATAAATTAGCTATGCTGCTTGCTATCCTGCTGGGATTCATAGCATTCCCTGCTCTTCAGGAGGTTATCAGGTAATCTTTTTGCATGAGGTAACTCCAAAAAAAGAGGAGGAAATGGAAGCACTGCTTGCCAGGTGTTATTCAGCACTGCTGAGCCATTGGATCAACTGTCCTCAGAGCCAGATGAGGACATGGACCTGCCCCTGCCACACGAACGGAGGCAAACGTTAACTTCTGTCAAGAGCCACATAGGAACAGTATTTCTGTGGTAAAGAAGGAGCAGTCCTCTGAGCATTTTACACTGTACACTTCAAAAATCAATTTGCTTTGCAAAGGGAGAGAACCACACTGCTCCCGTCGGATTTCTGGCCTCGGCAGATTTAGTTCTGCCTTTGTTCCCTGAATAGAAAACCCTGACTTCAAGCACAGAGCGGTGGAAAGAGGACCTTTGAAATGCCAGCCCACAGCTCCCTTGAACAGTACTGATGGAGCATGGCAAGCCTACAGCAAAACACCTCTCCTCACATTCCCCTGCCCTTCGGGAGCACCTTCCCTCAGCAAAGCTGAGAGCTTTTCAAGGGCTAATTGAGGCTCTCAGTTCCCCTACAAGGCAGATGAAGGTCACCTGGCAGGCAGGGCAGGCTACTTGTTGCAAATAATTTGATGTACAAAATTCTTTCTTTCAATACTGATTTGCAGAAGTATCCTGACTTCTTGTGAGTTGTTTTTTGGTTTATTCCCCTCCTCCCCTTTTCCCCCCCCCCCTCTTTCTGCTCACTAGCTATTTCTGAGAAGTGCCAGTCACCATCTGGGTTGCACACAGCTCTTACTACAGCTTCTGCCTCCCAAAGGAACCAGAGGGTGACACAGAGCAAGTAACACTGCTCTGCAACCTGAACTTTGAGTGGAAACTTGGTCTAGAAGAAGAAAGCAAATAGTCAGGCTTCAGGAATTCCCATATTTGGGCTCCTGATTTTCACAGGCAGCTGGCTGGTTTTGACTGCCAAAGATGCCCTTTCTAAGCCACACCTTCAAAAAGCACACAGCTCCCAACTGCTGGAAAACCATGTTCCCACATAGCAACCCCTGCTCTGTGCGCAAACACTGTGGCAGCCTCAATATCAGACATTGTTTTTTAAAAAAAAATTATCTTTACCTTCATGTGGTTCAACCACACACCAGGAAGGAGATTCATGTGGCTGGAACTGAATGAGCCCCCTTGAAACCCAGGGACAGGTTTTGGGGGGGGGAATTTCATCTCACCACTTTTCCTTCCCCTGCAGCAAACATGCCTCTATCAGCAGCTGCTGTTTAAAAGCAGCATCCCAGACTTCCCCACCTGGGAGGCACACAGGCCAGTCTAATTGTTTAATTAAAATAGCTTTAACAGTCAAACAGTTTATGGGGTTTTTTTTCTCATTTGTTGCAAAGGGTCATTTTGCACACAAAGAAAATGTTTTGAAAGGTTTCAAATCGACTCTAGTTGAAGCCATATGGGAAATGTTAAATGACATGTCAAAATATCACTCCTGTTCATTTAAGCAAAGTCAGATTGTGCTTTAATTTCCTTTATGCCATAAACCTCTCTCGTGATCAGTTTTCCTCAGTGTCCAGTCCCTTCTACATTTTGACTGTGTTGCATATTGACTGTGAAACACTGCAGGACGAGCTCCTGGGTTGCTCTCTGCTCTCTGCTGTTTTGTCATTCAGCTCTCAGATAACCAAACATCTCCGAACTGCAAACACTGCATTTAAAAAACAGTTTGCAAAAAAATGTCAGTGACAGGACACAGCTGGCTGTAATTTAATGACTATGGAGTATTAAGAATAGAAACAATTTCAGAATGCACCAAAATAACTAGAAATATAAGACCCTTGGCTGACTTAACGCCCAGCAGTCTCTGTGTGAGAGGGATGAATGGAACAGCTCTATAAGATCCTTTAATTCCAACAAGCAATTGGCAACCACGCTTTAACCTGCTGATGCAAAGTCCTCTTGGCTTTGCCTTTTATCCTGGCTTTTAAGATAGATCTAACCAAGACCTGGCTCACACATGCTCTACTCAGAGTTTATTTCCTGTAGGGTTTTATTACTGTCAGTTGCTGTTGCTGCTGCTTCAGAGATGAATTCAGATATTAAACACAGTTGACTTAGGCTTTGAAGCTGCACAAAGCTCTGTGCAGATGTCTGACAGGAAACGAGAGTCTTGGATTCCAAACAATTTTCAGAAATCGTCGTTTCTGATAGCTAAGGAAGCTCATGAACAAATAGGAATGGTGCAAATGGAATACACGAGGGACAGCACATCACAGGACAATCCCCTTGGTACTCAGGACAGATACATTTAAATCTCTTTTTGGATTTGAGTCCTTTCACTCATAAATGCATTGAATATTTCAAATTCCGTATTAAAAGCTCACAAATGTAAGACTTTGAATACTGAATTTATCTCAGTACTTCCCTTACTATTTGCAAACTTTAATTTTTCCAAAAGAAAAAAAAAAAAGAGAAAGCTAAAAAAAAAAATCAGCAACTCCCAAACCCCCACATCCTTTGCCAAGTGCTAATGCATTTTTGCCCTCTACAGCTTCCTGCTTAGCTCTCAGACATACCTCCTACCAGCCACGTCTGCCAGGAATAAAGGTGTAAAGTCCACCCTCCACCACTGGGCTACATTTGTCCCAGGGTGATGCAAGTAGTCACATCCTTTTCTGGGGTGCAGGATCAAAAGGGGACTCTGGGCATAGCAAAGTTAGTTTGGTGCATGTGAACAGGGCACGGTCAAGTCCCTAATTTGGCAGTCCATCTGCAACTGAATACAAATGGAGGCTTGTTCCTGGAAATGAGTAATTATACACACCCCCAGCTATGAACACATGCAAACGCAAAGCCCAGGGACTGCTGCACATGCAGTGTAGGCAGTTGACACAAGGCAGTGTTCTGTGTCTGGCCTTTGGTTTCTGATGGCTTGAAAAGATGACCTTCACAGACACACTTGTTTTGTTCTTTTAGCCTTAAGAACCTCCTGGACACCTTCTCCCGTCATCTACCCAAACTAGCAGTGAATTAGAGCAAAACACGGTGCTGTTTTCCTATGTAATCATCCTGAGGAAGGAGTGGGGCAGGTAAGAAATATGTCAGGGCTCCCTCTGAAGGCTGTTAGTAGGTTGGCTGGTCCTATCTGTACATCGTGGTGAGCAGCTCCAGAGCAACCCCCTGCCATGGAATTTAATGGAAATTAACAGGGGAAAAAAGGACATTATTTCTTTTACTTTACTTACATCTCTTTTATGAAAAACACGTGCAATGCACAGCTCCCCAAGACAGAAGAAGAAAGGAGATTTTTATTTTAAATATATATAAAACTGATCTACAACCAGCTTTATGTCAGATTGAAATGCTTTATAGCATTTAGTTCTCGCTGACTTGTCCTGGTGGTGTCAGTTCCACCATGGTGCACAGTGGTCTTTGCCATGTTAGAGTCAATTTTTGCTTTTCTCAGAACGGAAGAGTTGTTTTTTTCCTGTCAGATCATTTTTGAAGCATGTTTCTACCCAGGATACATTTACCATTTCCCATAATTGTCTGAAGCCTGCAGCTTATGAATGTTTTCATCTCTGTAGAAGCCACTGTCTTGTGGTCCTTTGTGAAGCTAGGCAGCAAGATATGCCTAGCAATGGCCAGGCAATGAGGGAGGCAGCCCCAGAGGACCAAAGAACAGGCCAGGTCTTCCTGGAATTATGATGGGGAGAGCAGGTGGAGGTGGTTAGTTATGAGGAGAACAGGGAAAGGGAAAGAAAACGAAGGTAAGAGAGATAAAGAAGAAAAGCAGATTGAAATTGAGATCAAGGCATGTTGATGAAGCAGACGGAGGAAAAAGACAGCTGGGACAGGTCTGAAAATATCAAGTAAAAAATGGAGAAAGCCCTCTAAATGTTTTGAAGGCTTATTGTAACAAATGATCAATTAATGCACAGCAGAGAGCTCTCTCTCATCTCCTGACCTCTGGTGCATGGCTAGACCATCGATAAATCCAATGGAATTTTTATTGGTTTCAATGCTATTAATCTTTCTAGTTCAAAAAAAGCATCTGACATTGTATTTTACCTTTATACCTCTGAAGAGTTTACTTTTTGGGATTAAAGCGATTGTCCTCTCCTCTGAGTTCCTGTTTGTTCTCGGTGGTGAACTTTCAAAGGGACCTAAAGCTAACCGAACTGATCTTTTAAAAGCGTACAATTGGCAGTGCTGGGTTAATGGTTGGACTCAATGATCTTAGAGGTCTTTTCCAACCAAGGCTGTTCTATGACTCTATGATTCTATATAAACCCTGTTTATGTTTCATATGTTACTAACCCAGTCACAACAGTAGCATAGAATAGCCTTGGTTGGAACACTGTTGCCCCAGAAGTGGAGTCCCTGGTGAGCTGGGCAGTTTTCAGCTGTATGAGATTGTTCATCCTCTCAAGAACTTATGGTCTCTATAAAGAACAGAGGCAAATTAAGCAAGGATCTTTTGGGTTTCAGATTCCTCCTCCTGAAGACAAGAATTAACTCTGATTTAGCTCCCTGAGCCCTACAGTCCACAACAGCAGTGCCAACTGTACCAAATCCAGCTATCCTCTCTCTCACTCTCTTGCACGTTTTCAGTCCAACCCAGATCTCCCCAGAATAAGGCTACATTTTGTCCTGGGTGGAAGGAGAACCTGGGGTGACCACCAGAGGTGGTGCAAGGCTTGTGAGAGTGCAGGCATTAGCCTAAGGTGTAGGGCTGATATTTACTGGGCAGAGGTGTAAATGTGCATGGGGGAGGCAAAGCCCTTGCAGAGGCCTGTGAACGGTCCCCCTCCTTGGGCAATGATGGTCTTTGGCCTGCTGAGCCCAGGCAAGCAATGCATGGTGCTCTCAAGACATGTTGCCCACATGGTAGCATTATGGCAGGATGCTTCTGTAAGGAGCTGAGATAGCAGGGTGGTAAATAGTGCATAAAAAGACACACGATGCTAAAGTGGACGGAGTGAAGTGCTGCAATGAGGCAATGGCCCATAAAAATACTATCATTTGCCAGCCCAGAGTCATTTCCAGAGCTGTAAAATCGTTTGCTGGAGAGTCAGAGCGGGCTGCTGGCTCAGAGTGGTTCCTGTGCGGGGCTGGCACCCCAGCCTTGGCTCCAACTGACCCAGCAAAGGCAGTTGCTGTTAGCCCCTGCTTTGGCTGGAAGCTACTGGCCTGGGCAACAAGCCTGGCAAACAGAAGGAAAAGCAATAGGAAGCCTCAGGGTGTTTGACCTGGTCTTAACTTTTCAAGGTGAGATTTTTCTTTTCCTAGAAATTCCATAAGATGCTGATCTCTGAAACTGGAAATAACACAAGGTCATACTATTTTCCTCCTTACTCAAGAGCAGACAAGGAAATATTCTCTCTTGTATTCCTCAATGAAACCAAAACAATACAGCCTTGTTTGCCTTTGTTTTAATGGCTCCCATGTTGATGCACCACCATCTCCATTTGTGCCAGCACAGCTGTGGGGGTATACGTAATCCCTCTCTGCTGCTCCGTGTGCTCTTCACAAGCAGAACTCAAAACAATGTAGGCCCTATATTAACAATAGTATTTGTGTGTGAATATAGGACAAGGGGAGGAAGGGGGAAGAGCAGAATGACAAAGTTGTTTTGGCACAGCAATGGCTATGTGCTAGTTTGAGAACTCACCCCTCTTCTACAGATAAGACCACATAAATTTAGTACATAAATTATTTGTCAGTTTATTTTAAGTGTAAAAATCAAATAGCTGAAGATGGAGGGGGGAAGAAAAAGAAAAAAGTGTCAGGATATGAATGCAATCATTCTTATTTATGCAGAAAAGTACAGCTCTGTGGATTTCCCCCATCTGTTCTGTTATATAGAGCAAAATTGGAGTTAAATGTGCTTTTAGAATTAATGATTATGGCCTAAACTGAACATAATTTGCAGGGAAAATAAAGCCATATGTGTTACATTAATTTCTCATTGTTGCTTCATCCCAGTTCCACTCAGTTGGATGCATGTCATGCTCTGTTCCTAAACGGTGTCACTGATGCCGAGAGTAGAAGGTGACACTACATTTTCAAAAGTGGGCTCAGTCTTTCAGCTGTGCTACTAAAATCAGTGGGAATGTCCATGGTGCTCAGAGTTCACAGGGGCCAATCTCATTTAAACTGGAAGGAAAACAGTAGAGGACCCAAAGCAGAGTGTGAGGCAAGGTGCAGGACTAAGGAAACGAAGACCCTCTTGCCCCTGCATGGTGCAGCAGAACAAAATACATGTTGCACCAAACCATCAGTGAGAGGGGTGTGCTTCAGAGCAGCACCTGTTTTTTAAAGACAGATATGGAGATTTCACACTTTTATGGTATGGTATGGAAGACCAACAAGCTTTCCAGGAAAGAGCAGCAGGAAGAGTCACTGCAGGCTCTGCTATTGCATGTTTACTAGTGGTTTAGGTGGTGAATAAACATGGTAGGGAACCCTGTTAGAGCTCTGTTGCAGAATACTCAGGCAATTTTTAAGCCATGGCATTTTCCAAAATAGGCAGGATGAATGCTTGAGCTAAATTCCCCTCCTGTTTACATCCCAGCTCCCACTACATATATGCGCATCATGAAAGACACATAGTGAAGATATATATTTTGGTGTTTCTTGGAAAAATACTTTAGGCTGTATCTCCTCTGGAAACTGATACACTCACGTTTTATATCTGTTGGAAGTTCACAGGAATAAAAGAAGAAATAGTCATGCTTACAGAGCGCACAAAGACATTGCTTTGCATTTTAATGAGGGATGTTTCCTTCTAGCTGCAGCGAGCTCTCAAGTATTATGTTACTTTCAATGGTGGTGTCCCCTATGTCCTTGTGTTCCTTTTCTCTAATGTGTCATAGAAAGGCTGACAGAAACAGCGTCTCTGACTTCAAGGTTTATATCCAGAGCTCTATAAACCACACTGCAGAGCAGAGATGACTCAACTGTCTCTCACCTAACTCGCTGTGGGACTGGTGGCAGTCTGCCTGCCGCAGGCTCTGGAGAAGTGGCTGGCTACAGTATGAAGATACCCACAGTGTTTCCAGTCCCATTTCAATATTCCTTACCAAAATGTGTCTGAATTTCAGGGTCAACCCACATGGAGGGATTTCAGAGCCGTGTAGATGTGGTGCTGAGGGACATGGGGTAGTGGGGACTTGGCAGTGTTGGGTTAATGGTTGGACTTGGTGGTCTTAGAGGTCTTTTCCAATTGAGGCTTTTCTATGATTCTGTGTGCTCTTTGCTCCTCCAAAGTCAGCAGCTGCTGTAATACACTTGTCTGTCCCTCCTGCTCACCATTTAGGTCATCGCTGCCAGTGGCCAGTCACTGAGGGGTGAAGCTCAAAATTGCAGACAAGTGGCAAAATAGCAATTGTACATGGGAGGTGCCTGGAGACAGAGTAATGGATGGATAGGCAAGTGAGCAACGTAACATACGAGTGTGAGCATATGATGTTGTGCTGGGATTCTCTAACAAGCCCTGACAGCTGGGGGGAAACTCCCTGTAAACTGTCCTTTGCTCTGGCTATGGGTGTCTCCTGTGGTCCCTGTCCTTCTTTTGGCACTGCCTTCTGCTCACCCGCTAGTTTTACATGTTACCAAGGACCCAAAGGAAACTCCCACCGAGTAACTTGCGTGGGAGAGGTATCGTTTTGCATGTCATAGTATTTTTTAACTGGTGGTGTTTGACTACTTTTAGCTTTTGGCTGCATATTCAGTGGTAAGTGAAAGTGGTGCTAAGCATTTATTTCTCAACTCACTGAGCAAAATGTAATTAACTATGGAAAAACACTGCTGTATGAAATCCTACTGTGCATTGGCTTTATTTGCTCTACAACAATTTCCCAATCCAAAATGTTACAAATACACAGAGTTCTGCTGATCAGTACAGTCTCTATCTTAAAGCAATCACAAGCAGACAGTGCAGCATCAGGCACTGATGGCAAGTGGGAACTCTTGGATCTGCTGGCTCCCCGCCTTTCTTCCATCATTGCTCACGAGCAAATGAAGTGCACAAACTCTGATTGGGTTCATGCACCTGCCAATGGCAGCATTAGCAATGCTGACTTGCAAAGATCGTCTGTCTGGATGTGGGTAGTTCATAGCCTCTTAACCCCTTAGACTATCAAATGCCTCATCTTGGCTTCCACTGAGCACAGTGGGCAGCTTCCTCACGCTGCTCATCATTCTTTCCTCCCCACAGCATGGAAAGTATCTCTGTTATCTTGAGAAAAGCTCTTGCTTTGTTATATTTTTCAATGTACTCATTCTATAACGTGAGATGAAGCTGTTTGAAGTGGCCAAGCGAGCATGTTGCAGGTCTTCCCGGGGTAAATGAAAGGCCATCAGAGCTGCAAGGAGCCCACCTTGTCCTCTGGCTACAGCACATTCAGCAAGTGGAGAGTTAAGGAGAGTGCAGTGGCCTTCTAGTACCTGAAGGGTATCTATAAGAAAGCTGGAGAGGGACTTTTTACAAGGGCTTGTAGTGATAGGATGAGGGGTAATGGCTTTAAACTGGAAGAGGGGAGATTTAGACTAGATATCAGGAAGAAATTCTTTCCTGTGAGGGTGGTAAGACACTGGCACAGGTTGCCCAGGGGAGTTGTGACTGCCCCCTCCCTGGCAGTGTTCCAGGCCAGGTTGGATGGGGCTTGGAGCAACCTGGTCTGGTGGGAGGTGTCCCTGCCCATGGCAGGGGGGTTGGAACAAGATGAGCTTTGAGGTCCCTTCCAACTCAAACCATTCTAAGATTCTACAATCTCACACACATATGTGTATGGCCATATAACTAAATAGTCCCAATCTTCCTTGCTCCGCTCCCCTGTTCATTTTGAGGCTCTGGTCCAGAAATGCTGTACCACCACATGAGTTGCTTCTTCTGGACTTTCCATGTGTCTCGTAAATCTGTACCTCAGGGCTGCTGTGGAACAAGAATCCCCCCAAGATGTCAGTGTCCAATGTCTGACAGAGGAGGGATGCGGATGCAGAGTAACGATGCTCCTGAGAAGGAGTGGTGAGGATGGACCTGCAGAGCAACTGCTACATCAGCTAAGGTCTGCCACCTCAGATAAGGAGGTCATATGATTTTCTAGGACAGGCACAGGTGAGGACAAAGAAGTAATAAAATCCTCATTACAAAAAAGGATGTTCCCCTTTTCTGTGGCTGTGATAATGTCCACAGGAGAAATACAATAAAGATCATCTCCTAATATGGATGCAGCAATGCTTAGGCACTTCTGTGAGAAGAATACATAAATTGATTCACAGAAAAATAAAATGGGCAGCTCAGGCTTTGTCTCCATCAGTATCCAGTGGAAAACATGATGTGACCAGGACTGGAAGGTTGGATACCTAGTCTGTATTCTCAAATATCTCACTCTTCTGCTGCATATTATTTTCTGTGGCAACCAGGGCAGCGCTGAAGCTTTGGCTACCTCAAATTAGGCACAAACATAGTAATGACCTACTTTCCAAAGACATAAAGTGCTTGCAGCTCCCAGTAGATCTGTGTGAACTCGCTTCTTTTTGGAAACAAAAAAAACAGGCCTCTCTACAATCAGATGTGTAAGTATAGCTGCAGCTGTTTAACTAGGGCATGATACTTTGTCCCTGGTGAAGTCCTCAAAACCAGGCTTCCATCTTCAGTTCTACAAAACCTCTGTTACTGCATGCATGGAGTTGGCACTACTGCGAGTAACTCATACCCACTGCTGTTTGGCGCAGCGGATGAAACGCAATACGTAAAACACGATCCGTTACGGTCAGCAACAGGCGAAGGGTTGTACAGTACTGATAGGAGGTTTGCTACCCTCTTCTATCAGTGGGAAACATGAGCTTTACCACCAAATCCCAGTTGCTTTTCAACATCTAAATTTCACAGCACATCTGTTGTGTCTCTGCTGGTGAAACTGCATGGATCTGGTCGCTTTTCTGAGAAATGCGCTCACGGCCGGGTCACTACTCTGGGTACATCTGCCATGTGTAAAATACCTAATCCAAAGGGCTAAATTACGTAGGATTTTTCAGGCGATTGCTGCACATTCTTACAAACAACACTTGATTTTTTCCCAGTTCTGCTTACTGTCAGTGTTACATTCAAGACTAAAGGAGGAAGGGAGTAAGAAGATGAGTTCTACCACTCAGTGAGAAACCAGTCTATGGCATTCCAAATATGGGACAATAACCCTTTCTATGTTAGTGTTAGGGGAATACTTCCCCCTCGCTTTATTGTTATGTACTTTTCCCAGGAGGAACCCCTAGAGGGAACACTTTGTTAAGCCATATCTTGAATTACAGTACCTGAAGAGTGTTTCTGTATTAGCATATGGACAGTATCTTGCTAGAGAGTGAAGAGTCCCAGAGGAGAACTGTTTGAAGGTGGATCAGTGATATGGTCAGACAGCAACAGCAAAAACCATGGTTAGACTTGGCAAATAACTATCATGCCTCCATTTTGAGCTATAATTCTCTATCAGCACCGTTCCATTGGTTGAGGGTAAGCATCTGGAATGGGAACAGAGATCCTCAAGACAGCACATCATCAAGGTCCAAGACATTTTAAGTAGGTACAGTCACGTCTGTGCCCTCCCTACTGTGCATCTTCCACTGTTACTACCTAGTTACATGAGCAGAGATTTATGCACCATTGATTTTTTCCTACAGCTGACAAGGCCAAAGAAAATGGCAATGGGGAAATTAAATGTAAAATGTTACCTTGACTGCATCTTTAAAGGAATCACTCCACTAACAACACCAAATTAAGTCCTGCAAAAACCGTAACTCAAAGCCCCTTGGGCATGTATAACATTTTGTATCACAGTATGAGATGCTAACTTTTATGTCTTATTATATACATGCACTGTGACTGAAATATAGTTGCTGAGGGAACCATAACCTTGAATTATCCTGCCTTATTTCAGCATGCCAAACCTCAGCCACAGGACTGCTAGTGCATGGGCTTTCCTATATTTAGTGACAAGGAATATGTCCTGCTGCCTTTTATTGACCAAGCCATATACTTGTACATCTTGTGGGGCAGCAAAATGTGGCAGCAGATTCAGTTTCGAGAATTCAGACCTACTGGTTGCAAATATTTACTACATAATATACCTGTACTGGAAATTTAGACAGATGATGGTTGGTTTACGTGCTTGGTTTTAAATATCAGCATCCTCAATATGTTTTGGCTGCCAAATACAGCAAGAGAATAGATCCTTGCTGTCAAATGTGCTAAATCTCTTATAATAGATGCTGAAGGACAGAAATCAGTTCAATTCTCTCTGCTCGGTTGGAGAATAACTAATAACAATTAGAGTAATAACTATTATTATGATAAAATTTCATGATTCTGATATTTCTGTAGAGTGCTGGGAGATAAGCCAAAGATCACCACAGCATGTACGCCAGGAGAAGGCAAAGCTGCATGCCACCAGCATGGTCCTGAAGTTCCTCCCACAACTACAGCTCAATGCCCTTGGGAAATCTTTTGCTGGAGAGACAGGTACAAAGGATACCATCCGAGGGCTTTGTGCAGTTGCTGCTGGAGGAAAAATGGTAACAGCCACGTGGAGAGTTTGCCTGTGAGTTTTCCCCTCACCCTTCATGTTGCAAGGTGCAAGAAGCACCTCCTTGTCTCTTCACATGCACAGAAATCATCTGGGGAAACTTCAAGCTTCTTCTGACGACCTCCAGGCAAACTCTTGGAGTTTGTCCTGCTGAAGAACTACCCTGGAAGTACCTTATTTATTAAAATAAATAAATCTTTTAAAAACAGTTGAAGTTTTTACATGTGGACAGCACCCAGCATGAATCCAATACTGCCTGTTCTGTGGGCAACTCAACCATCTAACAAGGGATGAATGATGCACTGAAGAAGACATCTTTTACATGTACTTTTCCTTTTTGTACTGAAAAGACACTCATGTCCATCAGTTGTGAACTGGCAGATTCTCCCTAAACTCTCCCATACCTCACAGTATGCAAAAAAATAGATTCCTCCCCTCAAAATAGAACAGTGTCTCCCCTGTATTAACCATAAACAGAAGCCAAAATACTGTGGAAACTAAGTCTGCTGTTTTAGACTTATTAATGTACAAGATCCTATGAAACCCAGACAAAACCAGGAACTGGAATTTAAAGTGGTTTTCCCCCCTCCTTTTTGTTTTCTCTCTTATTTTCTACCCTCCTTTTGTGTAACTAGAAATTCATTAACCTCC
Organism: Podargus strigoides; assembly: GCA_028020825.1. NCBI lineage: Eukaryota > Metazoa > Chordata > Aves > Caprimulgiformes > Podargidae > Podargus > Podargus strigoides. The sequence continues at coordinate 7,242,931 of CM051623.1, read as the reverse complement.
ATAAATTTGAACTTATTCTTTGCTTTGCAGGCATGAACATAAGGACCTTTGACATGCATCCTTGTTAAGAGTATAGTTTCAGTGAAGTGAAATCATTTGATCAAGCCAAGGTTTGAGTAGCTTTGGTTTTACGTGAAATGGCCATAAAATTATCTGAATGAAAGCCTCACAGGTAACAGTCACTTTTTTGACTGGTCAGTCAAGAATGCCCTAAGATTATTTTATCCCATAATGTCTTCTTTTCTAGTGTATCACATGGAGGACAGCCAGTTGTCTGGGGACTCCAGAAGTAGCTGCTGCCCTTTACTCAGTGTTGTTCTCTGCGTTGGCTGCAAGAGCAGTCTGGCTTTCCATGGCTAACAAATTTGGCTACCTAAGAGAAGCTGGAAAAGGTGACCACCTTGGTGGGGACAGCGTTTGTGCCGTGCCACCTTGGTGCAACAAGTGGAACAGAAAATGCCCCTAGGCAAAATCTTTGACTGACATGAATCACCTTAGTGTCTGGGACATCTGCCTTTACTTTATGCTGTCAAAACCACATCCATCACAACAATAAAAATCCCCAAATAAACCATGGGGGGAAAAAGCATATGTAATGGGAAAGTAAGCAAAATGTGTTTCTCCCAGAACCAGTCTCGGCACATGGATATCTCATTTATACAGGCAAGATATCTTCACTTCAAGACATAACAGAGAAAACAGTCATAGCTTTGTCAGCCATGCATGGCAAACCAAGGTCTTACTGATAGAAGGATCAATATTACTGAGGGTATTTGAAGTCTCTCTCCAAATCCAAGTAAATGTAAGAAAAAGAGATGAGGATTTGAGCAATTTAACCTTTACAGAAATAAAATCAAACTGTATTTTGACAAACTAGTAGTACTTATTAAAGTTCTTCCATACTTGCAAACTTTCAGTGTCACTAAGTGTAGGCATTGTACAGTCTAATTATGAAATAAGAACAACAGTGCTAATAGCTTTTTTTACCTTGGACTTCATATAGGAGCTTCAATCATGATAATACGTTTTACTGAATAACAGAAAACCTATCATCAGGTTGAAAACTGCATTTCCTTCATTGTTCTCACAATTCAAATAGTCTGGTTTTGATTTGTAAAAACATTCCTGATCCAAAGCCTTGAAACACAATGCAACCTGAATCTTTGGGGGGTGAAAAAAAAAAAAGTATATACTTCTGCTTCCAAACTCTGCAGATGCACCTAATCTTTGCTGACAGTTGGGCCAAAAATCCCTATCTGAAGATCTGCAAATGTTGGGAAGTATTACCTCTAATCCTCACATGCTGGACCCATCTCTAGTTGTACTAAAAATAGAAGAGCTGGGTGGTTTGACATAAAGTGTCAGACTATGTAAACTACCCTGAAATTGCTTGGGATGATTCATTCTCCCCGTCCTCTCTCACTTCTCAAAGCCTGGATTTATAAAATCTTATTTAAAGTCAAACCCACACCATTTTTTGTCAAGTGGCATTTACCCTTCACCAACAGTATTTCCAATCACCTTGAGCCCGGTACAGTCCAGTAATCCTCAGGATGTCCTTTGTATGTTGTTGCAGTTCTCTTCCAGAGTTCACTTCACCCCTTCCCTATTTTCCATAACTATTGAAAAACTTCAGGCAGTGCAGGACAAAAAGCCCTCAGTTTGCAAGGTGATTTTTAAATTTTTTTATTTTTTTTTTTGGCTTGAGCAGCCCAAGAAGCAAGGAGCAGCACTGAGGACATCATGTCTGGGAAAAAAAAAATAGCAGGATCTGAAGGGTTAAAACCCAAATCACATGAAGCTGGGAGTCCAGTGCCCCCACCCTGCCTCCTTCCAAGGGCATCCTGCTGGGACAGAGATCCTCCTTCTTGGGGACAGGGCATGGGTACTTCTTGGCACTTGCACTTACTTAGATGAGACACAGAGATCCCGGTGTCAGGACAGAGATGATTTTAGAGGAGAACAATTAAGACATGAAGCCACAACCTAGATGACTGCAGAGGAAGGACAAACCTACACCTTGCCCTCTACAGGTCCTCTGTGAATTGTATTGTGGCCCTGCACATAGCATATCCCTACAGCAGTTATCAGGCTATTATCCTAAAGGGCAAAACGGGAGTGGGAAGGAAAAGGGAACCAGTTTAATCAACCTGGCAAAATGTCCCCTTCTGAGCAACACAGTTAGGAACTGGTTTGTTTTGCCTATGCTGGGAAGGTGCCTGTGGATATAATTCTCCCTTTACTTGCACTGCCTTGAATCAAGACTGCTGACATCGGTGTGAATGAGGTAGATGTAACAAATCCTAAGGGAAGAGAATTGAAGTTCTGTGTTTTCCTCTGCTTGTTTAAAACAAGTGAAATAAGCTGTCAGCATTGAATAATAATAATGATGGATAACATTATTTAAAGCAGCTTTGGCCAAGTCATTACATTATCCTTGTTCTCTACTTTAGACATCTCATTTTGCATGCAAAAGTCACTTGAGCAGGATGGGGGTCACTGACTGCAGACAGCTTCAAAGTTTTTGAGAAAATGAGGAAGTCTCTTGGGAAGTTTTTACCACCACAAGTATCATGCCTTATTAAATACATAGAAGCAAGCCTGCATGAAAACTGCCCTAGGCTCTGAGTGTAGAGCATCTCACAGAGTAGGTCCTGCTCTGGTGAGACTCCATGGTCCATGGCAGTCCAAACTGTCCTTGCGTGGCTTGAGCTGCACAGGTGGATAAATAGGAAAATTAAAGTCTGATGGTTTGCACTAGAAATTCGACTTCGAATTCAAGAGTGGCCCTGAAATGCTGAGACTTTTTTTTTTATGTAATCACTGAAGAAATGCTTAAGATTTAACTGTAGAGCAAAACTATTTATGCAGACGTCTGTACATCTGCAGAGCTCCTTCCTCTGAAAGAAAGATAATGGTTTAGAGTGGAAGAAGAATGAAGAACCGAGTATAACGCAATTTCCATAATTTTTCTTCAGCAATATAGCCAAATGGCTTTGAAGATTTAGACCCTATCCCTACCCATTGCTTTGCAAATAACTTCTGAGAGGGCCAGAGACAAATTTCGTTTCATTACAGTAATTGCAGCTCTAGTCAGTCCAAGCAATTCTCAAATGTTTATCTGTCAGCACCATCCACTCAGTCCCTGACACCCTGGCCGGCTGGAAAACTACTGCAGCTAAACAACATACTTTATGCAGATCACTTTGATTTCTTCAAGTACCTTGCTGCAATGCAGTGGCAGTTTCTTTACAGTTTTCTGTGTACTCATGAGAACACTTGCCATATAGTCCCAGCCAAAACCATTCCCTGGGATCAAGTCTCCTGTGTTGGCTTATAGAGGGAAAGGGATTTATTTTTTTCCTTTATTCTTTCAAAGATTTATTTATACCTGAGTGGAAGCCTGACTTGCTAGGAAGAATCAGGAGACTGCCAAAACAGAGGTGATCAATGCTATAAAGAAAATATAATGTGATATAATAGGCCTGAGCCCATACCTTTAAATTAGGGGCAATTTCGCCTCTGACTCCTGAGAAAAAGTGGGCCAATTTATTCAATATTTATAAGCCCAGGAGAGCGCCGAGAATGAAGTCCTGCACAGTAAGAGACAAAGTCTGCAATAAACCGAATGCCGCATCCATGGCAACTCACAACTCAGTTAATAATTTCTCAGCGTAAAAAGATATTTTTTAGGGCCACCAAAACAGAAGCAATTTACAAAATTGACTGAAGTGAAGGCATTTCATGTCTGCTGTTTTTCGTGGCCTTGGTCTTTTGTTTGAACCTCAGCTGCTCACTGGGATGCTCAGGGAGTGAGGATAGTCCCCAGCAAGCATTTTGCCATCTCTGGGTGGCAGGTAGAGTGACTTATTCCCTGTTGTTTGGGTTTTTTTTTTTCACACCAGGGTTTAATACCCACTCTATGTGAGGCACAGAGCTGTGCTGCAACAGGTCGGAAAGGATTCTGTTCTCTTCTGCAGAGAATTTCAAAGCAAATGAAAATGGCATTTTCTTCTGTGCTTCCACAGTCCTTTGGGAAAAGAAAATTTTGAGAGGCAGCACTGCTGCTGTCTGCCTCCATTCTTGCAACAGGGGAATGGTCCACTTCAGCAGCCCCAGGCAGAGCATAGCTGCTGTGAAGGCACTGCTCTGCCTTCAGGGGGATAAACCCCTGCATGAAGCACAGCCATAGCTCTTTCAGGAAGGTACCAATCACTTGTTCTGAGCAGCTTTTCTCTCCTTCTGTTCCCTAGAGGCAGGTACACCACTGCTGGGTTGCAGTAACACTGGGTACTCCTCAAACACACAGTGATTCATTTGCTGACCTGTGTGTTTTAGACTTTGACAGTCCTCCCCACTTCAAAAGGCAAAGCAGAACAAATAATTAGAATCTGAATTTTATTAATAGGAAACTGAGTCTGACAGATACTAAATGATTTGCCCGTGGCACTGGGTAGAGCTAGCAAAGACACTCAACATATCCCAAGTGTCAAGCCAAAGCCTTAACCTAAAGACTTTCCTTCAAATAACCATTTGTAATAGTTGTGTTTAACACAGCGTTTCCCATACCAGGGAGATAAAATATACCTGGCTGTTATGTTGGACATCAACTTTAGTCATATTGTTCCCTACTGTGTGCAAAATGTTCCACAGATATTAGGCAGTCATGCCAATGGTTCCCCAGCAGCATCCAGCTTTCCGTACTCTGCTGGTGAAAGGCAGCAAAATTGTTCCCACCCCTGAAAACAGAAGGCTGTCTCCATAGTTTTCCTACTGAGCAGTTGTATTGTATTTTATTTCCAGACTGGGATGATTTATTTCTCTTCCAAATCTCTACTGTATGATTGTGTCACCAGTGAAACTTGGATGGAAAGAGCAAGTCTGTACCATATGCTGATACATTTGTTATTTTATGGAAACCTTGCTGCATCTGGATCAGTCAATTAAGGTTAAACACCCCTTTATCAAGAAAGTCCTGTTAAGGACATCAGCACATCTGTTTCTCCCCACACTGTTCATTTTTGCTGGGCTGTACTGGTTAACAGTAAAACTGAAATACCACCACAGCAACTCCTTCGAAGCAGAGACAATGATCTAAATTCCATCCCATATTCTGGGCACACCACTGTAATAAAAGCTGTAATGGGCTATGGAGAGCCCCCTTTTCCCCCCCTTAGGCAGGGTTGATATATGGAAAGAAAACTGAGGATATTCAGTTTCTGCTGGAAAGAGGGTTATGCTGGACCTGTCTGCTGCTCTGATATGCCTCTGTGGGCACTAATTCTGCAGTTTCTGTATAAACACCCATGAGAAATGCCCAGCAGACCTGCATAGAAAAAATATTTTGTGGCAGTGATGCCTCATGCTTTGGACACAAACCTAGACAGAAGCTCTGCACGGCACAAGGGAGGGGGAAGTATTAACTGAACCCGCTGCTACAGCGAGGTCTTTGCAGAAAGGAACAATTTCAGGGGAGAGGTTTAATGGAAGGACATGTTGCACAGCACTGGCAAGGTTTTCTTCCCTACAACCACCACAAAAATCAGACAGCTGGACCTTCATTAAGTTTTGTTTCTTTGTAGCTTGAGAAGTTTTCCACAGCCAGAAAAACAGCGCTGCAGTCAGACTGCCTAGAGGCAAGAGAGGGTGAAGCAATACCTTCTTCTCACTGAAGTTAATAAATATGCTAAGACAGAGAGATATGCCCACTAGGGATCCTCACCTGAAGACCAACACAACTAATGAGGTCTTAGCAAAAAAATTGCTCTTCAGAGTGCTTTTCACGTTATTTAGCATGAAACAGGTCTTATCCAAGGTGTTTCACTCCATGTAGTTAAAAAACCCTTAGCACACACAAGGGCTGCTCAAAGCCATTTTTATTGGCAGCTTTCCCTTATCCCCCAATTTCTCTCTACAGGGGAGTTTGAAAACAGAAGAGTGAATTGACATGAAAATGGCCCTTGGTGACCAGAAACAGGCAGCAAAGTGACACAAAGAACATCCTTAGGACCAATTCAATTCCCTATATATCATGATTTAGGAGAATTAATATGCATTAAGGTGAATAATTTTTCTGACAAGGCAAAACGTGGAGTTGCCAGTCCAGCCTAAATGATGTTCAGAATCACACAGGTAGATTAAGAGAGAAGGCAAGTAAATGGCTTACTCACATAAATTCAGTATAAGGAAATCTAAGGTAATGAGGCCAGGCAGAATAAAAAAGGAGATCAAAAAGAAGGGAAAAAGAAATATACTCTCTCTGGCCATATGCTTAGGGCACTGAGCAGGGAGAGAACCAGATGGTGTGGCTCCGACGTTGAAGTATAGTTCTCCGAGTTTTAACTCATTACATTAATGCACACTGAATGTGTAATATATTTTAGAAGACATTAGGCAATTTTTTCCCTGAGAATGACAGAAATTATTTCATCTTTTCCTTTTACTGAATCTAGACTTTTCTTGCTTGCTTGAGATTGGCCATCTGTAGAAATAAGTAATGAACCTCATCCCACAGCCAGATTTTTGCTTAACAAATTATCAAGGTTTCTTTAAGATCAGGCTGTTACTCTGTCTGATCTCTGAAAGAAAAAGGAAAAAAAAAAAAAAAAAAAAAGCCCCTAAAACACTCAGAGAGAGAAATGTCTGTTCTGGTACTTATTCAGAAAGTCCTTTGATATGGAAATCATTGGCCTTAATTCCTGTAGCCTCAAGCCTCTCCCCAGTAACTCAGATAATGTATGTAAATGCCTGGACCTCAAGCCCACTGAAATCACAGAGGAACACACTGCCTGTTCCTCTTTGGACCCATCCTTTCCATCTTCTCTCTGGCAATAGGGTATCTGTGCCTGCCAGCACAAGGTCTGCATGTGTACCAGACCTGAAAAATCACTGCTGCTCCTTCTCCCAGGAAAGACTGACGTGCAGGTACTCTTACAGACAATGTACATGGGTATCTGAACTGCAGGCCATCATCATATCTGCTTAAGACACAGCAGAACAGATGAAATGCTGCATTACCACCTGATTACCTGTCAGCAGGCTCATTTGCTGACTAATGGGCTGCCCTGAGGGCCACCTTGGTTTGGTTGTTGTCACTAACGCCCCGAGGTCTAGCAAAATGATCTGCAGCAAGGCTGCTGCTGGCTGCTCACACGTGTAACCCTGGCAGTGTGCGAGCACCACCCACAGAGGTGGGAAAAGGGCTCCCCAAAACACCCATGGGGTCAACACAGCCTTGTCTCCACAGCAGCTCCCAGAAGGGTCAGGGCGCTGGGGTCCTGCTCCTGCAGAAATACAACTGCTGCAGGCACTGCCCTGCCCTTTTTCTCCCTTTTTACTAGATCTTAAGGATTTATTTTCCCTTCCAGCAGGCGGCTTGTACACTCCCATTGGGGACCCCATCCCTCCTTACATAAAACCATAATCAGACTCTATTCTCTCCTCTCAGGCCTGTGCAGTTATGCTGGCCCAAACCAGTTCAGTTTTGACTCCTGGGCTTTCATATCTCTCAATTTTTCCTATTGTTCCCCTGCACAGCCACCCCCAGCCCTCTCCATTTATTTTTCCTCTGGGACCTGATTTTTTGGGGGGTCAGGGAGAAAAGTATTTCGTTTTGTTAGGACTGGGCTTATAAGTATTTCTAATAATCAGAATGTATAAGAAGGGTGTCCATAAGCAGACACCCTGGGAAAAGTAAGAATAGGACAAAGATATATGGCACTTCCCCTGAGTACTGTCCCCCACCTCCAGCTATTTTCAGCTCAGGATTTCCTGAGCCTCATGCAGTTTGCCTGTTTAGTCACCTTCATTAGATTTCTCTTCCAACTACTTGTTCAGGCTTTCAGATGTGAATCCACCTCAACTTTTTGCATCCACATCACTCAGACCTTTGAGGGGAGAAGAACAGGAAGGCCTTTTGGTGGGGGCAGTGGTCACAAACACCAGTGAGCCACCACCACTCAGAGCATGGTGGATGCTTGGATGATGCTGTAGAGCCCTCAAAGCGAAGGTGCACACTGAACACATCCAGCACATCCAGGGTAAAGGCAGTAATTCACACAACAACAGTACTCCACGGTGCAGCCAACTGAGCCCTCCTGGCACATCCAGTAAATCAAGACTGACACTAGAAAAACTTAACTGCAGCAAGGGCACTCTGAGCCACTGACTGATGGGTCTGGCAGAGGAACCTACTGTCCTGCCCTGAGGCATCCCTCTTCCCTACAGAGGATGAGGAGGGACATGTGGCTGAGCCTTCATCGGAGGTTAAACAAGAAAAGCTACAAGAGAAACTAATGTATAATCAACACTGGACACATTCTACCCCTGAAATGAGGTGTGCTTGGGAAGTAGAGACAAGTAAAGAGTTGACACGGGAATTAATTGGCTTCCTTTATAAATGCAATGATTTAATCTAGTCCTATCAGAGGAGACGGTACTCATGAGTGAGATAAACCTGACTAGGAAAAAACAAAGAGAGAAAGCTGCCACAAACCCAGCCAACTTCACTACACAAACTGTATGCCTGGGGCCTATGAAGTGAGTCAGAAGTCAAAAAGCAACATTTAGGATGTGTAAAGGAAGCAAATAAACAATGGCATTGTCATCCTTTTTAAAGTCTTGCATAGTATGGCTTTGGTTTGAAAGGCTGCTCCTAGCAGCACCTTTGCCATCACTTCCACCACAGGTCCCCACAAGACTCCTCCTGCATCCCATCCAGCACAGCACCACAGGGACTGAACAGAAAGTGCCTGTCCTCCTGCCCAGGGAGAGGAGGAGCTGGCAGCTGAGAAGACAGGAAAATTTGGGTTTTAGCAGCATAAAGGAGCTGGTCTCTCCCAATCTTCTGCTGTCACCTGCACATGTCTTCCCTACAGGAACTCCCACCCACTCCACCAGGAACAGCTGCAAACTGGGCTGCTCAGGAAGCTCTGTTTTCTTTCACACCACCATTAAGTGTCACGCTGCTTTATCCTGTGTTTTAAACCCTGTGGTCAAATTGCCCACAAATATTTGCATGCACAGAGTCAAACAATGGCACTAAAATCTTTCCCCACTACATTTTCTTCTGCTAAAGGCTTCTGTCACAAGGATCACAACCTGTGGGTTATGGCAATTACCGGGGATAATGGAGGTGGCTGAGGACACATTTTTATTTAACTGAAACAGAAAAATAAACAACGATGTTTATCTCAGAGCACATTTCCAAATTTCCCTCCAGGCTACATAAACCCAGCCTCACAGGCAGTGTGGGGACTCGGACACCAAGCACCAGTGTTAGAAGCATGCCCTGAGCTGGGTGAGGGAAAATGGGCAGCAGCAGTAAATGTACCACACAACACCTCACATCAGTTAGATGATACTTTCACAGGTTTTCACAGTTGTTTGTAATACACTGTCTACTTTTAGGCTGTATCCAGGGCTAAACTGTAGCAGTTGCTCTATGTCCCCTCCCCACCTGAAAAGAAGTGGGGAAAAAGGGAGAAGCCCCAAGGGTTGAAGTAGAAACAGATTTAACGAAATAACAAAACTAATACAATCACCAGCATAAAGTGTATAACAAGCTTATACTCAGCCTGGTCCTTGGGAGCAGCAAAAGGAACAGGAAACCAAGAAGGAGGAGCCCCAGGAAGAGGAACTCCACCCTCACTGAGCTCCCTCCTTTTCTAATGAGCATGATGAGGTGGTGTGGGATACACCTGTGAGTCAGTGCCTTGAGTGGATCTCCCAGTTGGCTCAGGGCTACTCATGGCTGCCTGCATGGCTGGGCTGAGGGGCTCTTCCTGGGAAACCAGGACATACGCTGAGGTTTTTTATGAGTTCCTACAAATGTTCTACATATAAATAGTACATTTTGTTGCCGTGCTTTGCACACTTATGCTCCATCATAAACGTTTTCTCTGTGTATTCCCAACTTTTAGTGTTTCAGCTCCTTTTTCACATCAGGTACTTGCTGTGAAAGGCAATTGGGCATACGACAAGACAGCCCTGCAAGATACTGTCTTCTTAGAGAGTGGCTTTCATGCTCTTCCTAATCTGTGAAAACGAGCAAAAATATCTGGAGCAGGAGATAACATGAGAAGAAAGTTAAAACCATTTTCTGGGTTATTTTGGTCTTCAATAGCTCTAATTCACTGCTGCATGACTTAGCAACGACAGCCAATCAGGACTCTTTCCCACTGCTCTCGAGCAGCTGATGGGAGGCGAATTCGGAAGATGCAGGGGAAAACATGCTGTCCACCAGACTTGGAAACACAGATACCAGCCTGTACTTGCTGAAGCACTGAGACACTTCTTTCAAACTCAGAAGCGGACAGCGCCTCTGTGGGGAGACCATCCTGGTCTCCTTTCAGAGACTAGGCATGGAAATTTGTAACTAGGACAAACAATCTGCATGTCCTGTGGCACCTGGGTATGACATTGTGAGGTAGCATGTTCTCCATCGTGATCAAAGACAGTCTGCTTCCAAAACTGATTCAGCAATGGAAGGTGCACAGTGCCCTTCTGGAAGGTAGAAAATTAGGACACTGAGGGCTCTTAGGGCAGCCAAGCCCAGAAGGCAGGTTGCACTGAAGTCTTCTTAAGCATCCACAAAAATCTGTCTTGTTGGACCAGTGAGAGCTTGATCGAGGTTGCTTGCATACTGCAGTAGATGAGGAAGGCCTGACTGCCCAGTGAAGCACACAGAAGAGATATTGATGACCTCTGCCTACGCAGGGCATTTGAAATCTGCAGCCCTGTCACACATGTGGTCTGTGCATGACAGGTTCTTCCAAGGTACACCCGGGCTTGCCACAGCCTGCAGATAGTCCCTATGCTGTCAGCAAAGGGGACAACCCCATATTCTTCGTGGGGGACTTGCTGTGGGTGTGCAGGAGTATTGCTCTGTGTGTATGAGAGAGACCCCATTTGCAGGACTTCTGTCATTAGGCAGCAAGGTGGTCGACTGACATACATAGTAATCCACAGAGCTGACTGGTCCTGAGTCGCCACAAGGCATTTTTTAGGACAAAGCTTCAGCTTCTATCAGTTATCACTGCTCTGCTAATGAGGTCATTTCAATTTGCATTAACAGAAGATTCTATTTAGATTTAATTACAGATTTCCTGCACTCACAGCAGTGCTGTTGAGGGCAGGACATTCAGGGATTTGGAGAGTAGGTCGGAATGTGGACGTGGAAGCAATTTTTGCATCTCTGACCCACCTCCAACAGCAAACAGCTGAATGCATTCAAGTAAACTCCTTCTTGCTGAGATACATGGGCTTTAGTTTCTTCCTGTGAAGAGTGAATGCAGTTCTCTCTGGAAGACAGACATTATCACACGCTCTTAACATTCATGAATGCTTTATTTTAAAGAACGGGTCTTTACAGAAGCACTACAGTAGCCCTACACAAATCCAGTCTTGAGTCTTTATAAAAACTTCTAGGGTTAATGTGGTAACAACCAAGACTTATTGTACAGGTAGACGATTCTGTCCAGGTACCAACATATCCTGATAGGGTGAAAGAAGGTCAGTGCTGTGCACAAGCAGCCAATGAATGTTAAGAGCTTGTTAAACTGCCACAAAATGTTCCTGCAACAGGAGAGAAAGACAAATGCACTGAGAAAAATAAAGACACTGTAATCAAACTCTATTAATATTAAAAACTACTGGAGCATCTAATCTTGTATTTCATTGCCCTGGTCAAAGCAGGATCCTTCCTTCCTGTTGCTGGCAATATTACCACGGAGTCTGACACTGGCAAGTGTTTAATACTTAGTGATGACTCTTGCCACCAAAGGTTTCATGGTGTGAACACATGAGGAGAACACAAAGCAGAGAAAATAAATACTATTGTCATTTTACAGGTGAGCATCTGAAGCCTTACAGGGGAGCAACTGAAGCCTGGAGGGAAGATATTTGCCTGAGGTCATGTAGAGAGCACGTAGCATTTATTGTGAGCCCAGCCACCTTCTGGGTCAATACCATTTATCCATGCTTTAGTTCAGACAACCCCCCCACAATGTTTCTAACTGCTCCTTTTGGAAGATAATTCCCACAGATGAATGCCCTATGTTAGAAGGAACAGCTTCCTGACACTAAAATGCAGAGATTTAAATGGAAATGAAGCTCCTCAAATAAAACAAGCCATAAGCACTTGCTAATTGTGTTTAGTTTGGGACAGTAAAACTGCTTCTCCATCCTCGGGAGGGGAAAAAACAATTGACCCATTTTCTGGAGACTGTCTGCAAGATCTGTCCCAAAGCTTCCTACCACACAGAAGCAAACTGAAAGTTGTTCTCCCTTTATGAAGACTATCACAGAAAGGCAAATGAATCTCAGGAGACACTACTGCTGGTGCTGGGGTGATGGTTGGTGGCTCTAACACCAACAGCCTTTGTGAAATAATCGATAAATAGCTTCAGCAGCAGTTGGACACTGATGGCAAAGTGACTAACTGAAGAATTCGACCATAAATATCTCCTTTTCTTCAAACTGTCTTCAGCCAAGACTAAGGAAATAGGGAAACAGCATTGCTTGCCCTGGTGCTCAGTGAGTCCACACTGCTTTGGTCCAGGCAGGTGAAAAGGGAATGTCGCCCATGAGGAGCAGCCCACCATCAGCCCCTCAGCACCCGTCTGGTGAAGGGCGTACGGCAGAGAAGCGGCATAATGGAGGGCTAATAATGGGGAACCCAGGAGGAGGAACCATGTCCTCAGACCTTAGGCCTTCCTCCCTTTCCCCATGATAAGGCAAGAAGGAGACATTTGCCAGCATGCATGTAAATTCTGCATTTTTAGAGGTGGCAGATGAGCAGATTCATAAGGGAACGCACCCAAGGGCCAGAACAGTTTGCACCCCAATTACTTCAGTCTGCTGCTCCACTAAGCTTGTGCACACACAGCTCTACGCTTGGAGTGCATTTCTCTTCCCTGCTCACACTGTTTCTCCCATGGTGTTCCAGCATTAGTCAGAATAATCTAGACTCCATGGTGCTCCAGGTGTAACTAACCAAGTGTGCATGCAGATAGAATGTTTTACCTACCCAAGATAGTCGATCATCGATTTCTGGGTCTAGAAAGGGAAAGAAGAGATGTGAATCGCTTTGAAATGAAGTTTTCTCACTTCTAGTGAAGCAAACGTGGAAGAATTACAAATATCTTGCAGACTAACAAAACTGAACAAGAAGTGGTGAGCCTGTGACACAGGAGCTGAGATGATACAAGGAACCACTGGGGCTGAAAACCTCAAAGATGAGACACATCTGGTGAAACAAGGAGGTTTCCAGCTTGGAAAAAAAGAGAGATGGAGGAGGGCCTGCAAGTTCAGATTTAAGAGGAGCAGTGCAGTTCTCTCTTACCGGTTTCACCGTGGCCCTCTGCTGAATAGGAGAGCTAGGGCAGTTGTCCACCTTCTCGACTAATCGGCTGTGGAGAAAAAAGAAACACCAAGAGAGATTGCAGCTGATGGCTCATTGCAAGCAGTGCTCATTAACGAAGACAATAAAGCTACAGCATGAGGAGGATCTGCAGCCTAACCAGGGTTGCAGAGAAGAGTTTCTTACTGCTTGTCATTACAAAGGCAATTGCATTAAAAAGTGTTGCACAGCAACACCGTAAAGGGCAAAGACTAGATTGATGGCAAAACCAAGCAGTTCCTTTGAGAACTTTGTAAGACACATTTAATTTCTCACTCCCTGCCATTTCTCCTTATCTTAAATTTCACATTTCTAGGTTGAGCTTGTTTTGGTTTCTTCTTTCAAAAAGTACATGTTGCTGTGTTACATTTTGGACCCTTATTTACTTTGCTTTGAGTAGGCATGAGCAAGGGCCTCAAAGAGCATGGTGTCTGGGGACAGTTCCAAAAAGCATCTGTCTCCAGCAGCCACCTAGGCAACAGAGAACTGATAAGGATTCCCAGGATAGAGTCAGCCTTCAGGATCTCATGTATTCTTTTCCACCTTCCCCTCTCTTTTACCTGATTTCTGCTTCCAAGGTTTCTACGCTTTCCAGCAGATGCTTTGATAGTTCTCTGTAATCAGAAAGAAAAATAATGATTTTCTTCTACTGAGTTGTACTCAGGATCATTTCAGGGTTGCTATGCTATACATCCCCCTGCTACATGTAATATAACCATTTACAGAGAGCCTCAAACTTCTTCTAGTGGGGTATTGTACCTTCTCATGTGTTTGTAAGCACCTAGATTAGGAACTCCTTTTACTTGGTGCACCTTCATAGGAATTACTGTAAAGAATCATAGAATCACAGAATAGTCTTGGTTGGAAGAGACCTCTAAGATCACCAAGTCCAACCATCAACCCAGCACTGCCAAGTCACCACTAAACCATGTCCCTCAGCACCTCATCTACACAGCTCTGAAATCCCTGCAGGGATGGGGACTCCACCACTGCCCTGGGCAGCCTATGCCAGTGCCTGACAACCCTTTCAGTGAAGATCATACCAACAGCACAGAGCTACTGCTATTTAAATTATTTTATTTCAGGAAAATGCTGGGTTTTTCCAATCAAACATGTACTACCATGGCAGTAAGGTAGGAAAAATGGTCTGGTATTGTTTTCTATTATTTCCTCCAACTTTGCCTGATGGAGACACTACAGTAATGAAAATAGAGGATCTGTAGTGCCCCTCGTGTGTGGGCATAGCCCTGCCATGGCAAACAGCAGAGGATCCAAAACATTTCCTCCAAAATTCATATTATTTTGAACATTATATTAGATTTCAGCCTCCATTGTTACAGCTTATGCAGTGCATACATAATTTCATTAAAGAGCTCTTCTCTCCAGAAGACAGAGAGAGCACGAAAACTGAATCTCAGATCACTTCACATGGTTGAAAGAGGAGTTTCTAAACAGGGCTCATACTGCTGGCTCTTCATACTTAGTGCTTAATTTGGGAACGATCGCTAGAAGGAATACTTAAACCCTCATGCTCACTGAAGTTAGAGGATTTCTGCATTGCGGAGCAGTTGGGGAAGGGAAGAGTGAGAGTGAGAAGTCTGGTGAGCTGGGCTCTGTATGTAGGTGTGGTGTTTTGAAATTCAGAGATTCTCTGTAACCTCGTTATCTAGAGGAAACTGCAGTCCACTAGTGAGGTGAGAGGGGGCATGGTTTAATGGCACTTGAAATCTGGCCAAGAAAAGAGAGCGTTTGCTCTGAAAATAACTGTGTAGCTTCAGGCTTTGCTGCTGCTGCTGCTGTTCAAGCTGCTGCTTTTGCTTGTTGTTCTGCAAAGAAATAGCATGAACCTGGTGCAGATTATTAAGAAAGAGAATTAAAATGAATATCCAGGATATGCCCCACAACTTTGGTCTTCTGAGGAAAAGATAAGCTGCTCCTGGAATCTGCTAAGAGTGAGACGAGACTTTCCAAATCTAAATTTCGTTTGCATTTCTGTGGTTGGGTGATTACATGACAGAAAAAGCAGCTGTTCTACATAAATATGAGGTGCTTGTTTGATGCAGTGTAAATCATATTAACTTACAATCAATAACACATGCTTCAGGTATGGCTGATATGGAAATATTCTGGATACTATAAAATAAGAAACCCAGAATAAAGGGTATTGCTAATACTTACAACTCAGGTAGTTCAAAATGCTCAAGCGGCTTTTCTATTTCTTGTAGTCTTATCTGCATGTCCTTAAAAGTTCAAAAGAAAAAAAAAACAAATAATCTTAATATTAGTCCATCAGTTTGGTGAGCAATAAAAGTCAAGTCAGAGCTTATTAGCATGAGATCAGCATCAGTGCTGCCCTTGTAGATATTATATTCTCCTCTCCCAAATTGGCTCTGATAGAAATCTACCAGAATCTGCCCTCCTGGTATTAGTTTTATATTGCAGTATCTTTCTGGATGACTTATGTTCCCAATAATACAAGGTTACTCATTTTAAAGGCATACTTGCTGATTAGCAAACTATGGTCTGCGAAACTTCTAACCCAAAACTTCTTGGTGTTGCATTATTTTTGTATTCCTGAGGCTACTGGCAGCCTTCACTCTTTCCTGTGTTACATTTTACTCTAGTGCTTCGTTGTCTGACATCCTTGTAATTACCTTTGTAAAAGCTACTATAGAATGCTGCTGGTCTAAACCAAGAAAGAGCATGTACTGTGATATGCAACAGGATGTCATACCTGTAAGATTTTGTCCTGTTGTAGGATTAATTCTTTTTCTTCCGATATTCTGTTTTTTTCCTAAAAATCAACAAAATCAAAAATAACTTGTTAGGGTAAAAGTACTAGTATTAGAATAGTAGTATTGGTTAAACTTTCCGTGTAAAAAGACTAGTAAAAAGCTACAAGCCCGCACTTTCCATCCATCAGACACTGATCAGAAGTGAGGAATTGTGATCACACTGTGTGCTTGACAGACTTTCTAGCCCCAGAAATTGTGGTTGATAGCAGCAGTGAAGGGAAATCTGACAGAAATGAAATTCCTATCTGTTTGGTAAAAGTAGACAGCAGGATAGAAGACAAAAGCTGAATCTGAAGCTGGTGTCCATGCTGAGACAAATGCTTTGGGGGTGGCTATAACTTTTTTATCAGACCCAGAGGATGTACACAAGCAAGCTGCTTGTGACCACTAGGATGGCTTTCTTTTTCATTACCAGCAGAAACTAAACTCTGCAGCACCTGCATTATGTGACAGACCTATCTGACAGGCAGCTCACCGGGAATGGGTGATGCTGCAGAGTCACCCCCAGTCCTGCTTAGCCACAGTTGTGTGAGCTAACGCATAGGGGACTATGGGGAGGACACTGTGGGTGCAGTCACAGACATCAGCCAAGCATCCTGGCTCTTTCACCACTGCAAACACATGGCCAGGGGGCTCAGTAGCTTGTGGAATGCAGAACTATTTGAGCATGAAAATGTCCTTGGGAGCTGGGCAGTGCAGGAAAGGTCTGGGGGTGGTGGGGCAGGAGCTGAGCGTGAGCCCCCAGCATGCCCTGGCAGTGATGGAGACCAGCAGCATTGCACTCCTATGGGCAGGAACGTGGCCCGTAGGTCAAGGGAAGGGATTATACCCCTCTACTCAGCACTTGTTAGACCGTGTGTGGATGCTATGCCCACCCCTGAGTACCTGATGGATGTCAATGAACTGCAGAGAGTTCAGGGGAGGCCCCAGGGTGGCTGTGCAGGTAGGTGCCCAGGAAGCTGTGGGAGCTCCATCCCTGGAGGTTTTGCAGCCCGGCTGGATACAGCCCTGAGCATGCTGCTCTAAGCTTTAAGGGGGAGGTCAGGCCAGAGACACCCCCATGGTCCCTGCCCACCTGAATTATTCTGTGATCCCATGATTCTGCTGACTCATAAATCAAGTTGGCTTGGTTTATGGAAGCCTCTCCTAAATAAAAGTATTGGTTTTCTGTAGCTTAGCATGAAATCACAGACATACGCACCATTTCAAAGTTTTTCTGGGGACTTTGTTATGACAAGCACTTGCATTTAATTGTTTTGCTGGGAAAAAATAATCTCCTTTATCCATACTGAACAAAAAAGAAACTATCAGTCATTCAAGGGGGGTAGGCAGGAAAAGGAATTTGTGAGTCAAAGCAGTCTATTTTGTTTAGCACTGTGCTTTTTCAAAGTCTTATGATGATTGATGGAATATGGAAGATTTTGTTTCCAAAAGGCTTATTTAAATCCCAGCTGTGTGGCTAGAAACCTGAGGCCACTTCTACTGGAGGAACAAACCAAGGAGTCAGCTACCCATGTGATTATATCTGCTGCTGCAGTAAAACAGGAGAAGAAAGCCTGTTGGCACTAGGTCATTATCATCTCCACAAAATAGGAGGTTAGGAAAATGTACAGTTGAAAATTGTCAGTAATCAGCTGATATTTATAACAGAAAGGTGGGCCTCCTGCGTCTCTTCGTGGGTAACTGCATGCCTCAGGAGCAAATAATTTGTGATTCACTTTGGGCAGCATCAGAAGAGACCACAAAGGCTCAGTAAGCCACAAACTCGCAGCTGGTCTGACTGATCCAAAAGCTTGCTCTCAGGCCATCCCTGCACTCAGAGACAGCAATGACAGGGGAGTTTTAACACACCAATGACAGCCAGCAAAATCTTTGGTGGGTCTGCATCTGGGCAGGGTTAGACATCACAGAGCTACCTTGACATGGTCTTCATTGACTTCAGGGCAGGCCCAAACTTACAATCTATTTCTAAAAAATATTAAGGTCAACTCTCACACTCTTTCATCATATCTCATGCCTGTTTCTCTCTTCACAAGGGTATTTTGATACCTTTGTAAGTTCTTTGTCCTTTTCTTCTATCCTTCTTGCCAGGTCCTGCAAAGATAGCTGTCACAGGAGAAGGGTTAGCAGGGTGAGGCTGGGCAGAGTGACACACAGGCACCACAAGATGGTTGCAAGTCCTTGACTGCAGACCCATTAGCCGTACCTGTCCTACCTCCTCTGTCTTACACTCCAGTTCTTTCTCTGGCATTGGAGAACTGAAGTCTGCAACATCATTCTCTCTTGTCTCGGTTGTTGGAGGCACAGGTGATGTCTGAAAGCTACAGAATTACAGTGTCAGGTGAAGGATCACAGCCTGGGCCACCATTCTGGTTACGTGAAATCAGGCAAGGCAGGAGAAAGAGCACTAAAACCTAAGTTCAAACTTCACCTTACTCCTTTTGTATCTTTCCTCCCCCCATATATGTTTTCTCTTGTCACATGAAGTGATTATAAAATAACTGAATCAAGCCTTTTTATGTAACACCAACTTAATCCCACTTCTGACCAATGAAATTTTTTGATGAACTCCCCAAAATACTCATCTCCCCAAAAGCATTCATCTTTCTCTGTACTTTTTCATTGTCTGACTTGGCTGAGAAGTAGGTGCACCAAAATACATAGGGAAAAACCTCATGTCACATTTATTTTTAGCTTATCAAGAAAAAGGAAGTTGACAAAATCCTGGAAAGAAATTGCATTTTCCTGGTGAGTACTGAGTGGGCTGTGAAGTGCTTGCACTTCTCCTCAGGCCTGTGGGACACCAGAAAATGTCCTCCCTGTAACCTTGTCATGCTAAATCCTCTGCAAGTTGTTTGCTTTCTGCCTCTTCTAGGAGACACAATAACGAGGGAATCTGCTCAGACTGCACTCACCTCTTGAAATGTATGTTTACGCCAAGGGCCCGTTTGGAAGCCATCTTGCTGAGATCTGTCTTCGCACTCTGTAAATAAGGTCACATCTGAAAATGGTATCTTCCTACAAAAACATTGCACAGAAAAATCTACTGTTTCACATTAAACACTGCGTCATGTCCCATCTCCTGCTGAGCTGGAACAAGATGCTCAGGTGGATTATATAATTTGCTCTCCCGAATTCTTCGTGTCTGACAGACCTCACAGTGGGTTGTCTCTTTTATGTTTGGAATACCAGATTTTTTTCAGATTTTGAGACAGGCTAGTAGAAAACCAATCCTCATACTAAGCTCTAACAGCAATATAACCACTCAGGGAACAGCAGGAAAGCCAGGATGCTACCTGCAAGGTTATGCAGGAAGAGCTGAAGACAGTGATTAGAAGTGATACACAGTTGTGGAGTCAGATATATTCTCAGGCATAGGCTACAAGCAGGTTCGTGTAACAAACCACCTCGAAGCTTTTTCTAAGCTTCAAATGATGTCTTATGCTATACAACAGTACTCAGACTAACCACAGATACATCCCAACCGAAATAAACCAATGAGTTTATTGATTAATCCACATGCTTCTACAGAAGACTGCAATGTCAAACACTTTCAACGCTTTCAATAAAAATTGTGTGATGAACAAAAGCTGTGATGCAGCTGTGGTTGGAGTGGTTCATGCAGCAAGCTACTGGCTCATGACAGCTTCATTTGCCAGGCTGTGACTGAGGTCTGTGGTGAGCAGCCCAGCGAGGCTGTCATTTTCCAGAGATAGTCTCTGAGGAACTGCAAATGCTAAAGGTAGATGCAGTGCCACACGTTAATGTGCAGGAGTCAATAACCTGGACCAAATGATTGCTACAGTCCATGTCTGACCAGCTGGAGCTGGTGCTATTCCCACTAGTCCCCAAATAAATGTCTCAGTTTAATTTTAAACAGAAGAAGGATTTTGCTGTTGCTGTTTCAGATTCATCATGTAGTTTGGTTTTGTGCCTCTTTGTATTTTAGAGGTGTTCTCCATGCCAGCCTCTAGGAATGGGTTAGTGTTTGTGCACTGAAGTCTTCTGTGGAAGCCCACTGCCGTGACTGCAAAATGGGAACTACAGAGCTGGCTGTTACAATAATCAGCACACAGTTTTAATTGTGTAGGTGTGTGATGTGTTAGCAGGGAGTGTTCATTTGTACTTCAGACATCTAAAACCTCTGTTCAGCTACGTTCAACTGTGGACTATGAAACAAGCCTGTCTAAACCAAGACATAGCTGTGTTTGTGGATGCAGGTATGTCAATACATGCACATAAAAGGGCAGGAAGGAAAAAACCCATCAGCTGCCTAAGATTGAATACTTTTGGCTTTGCATCCACTTCTGAGAAGACCTAGAGATGGGAATGACATCCAGTCTTCCAGGAAGAAACCATGTCTTGACTGTAAAGGGAGTGGGACTGAAGCCTTGAGACACTTTTCCCGTAGGCAAAGTAGTACAGAAGGTCACTAAATGAAGCAGCAATGGTGTAGGAGGTGAGACAAGAGACCTAGGTAATTGGGAGGATGTTGGCTTGGCTCAATATAAAACAGCAAGAGCTATTTCCTTGAAGAAGCTTGACCTAAACTGCCAGCTCAGACTGTGAGCTCTGTCAAGCAGTGACCATCTCTCAGCAACGTACAAAATACAGCCAGCACCGTGGGTCTCTCACGCTGAACACCAGCCCCCAAGCCCACCCAGAATGACATAACACAGAGGGCCACCCCACCACCTCTCCTTCCTTGCCTGTCCCCTCTGAAAAGTTGGTAGTCATCAATCGCAGTACTCCAGTAGTGAGAGTCCTCCCACCACGTTTCTGTGATGGCAACTATATCATAGTTTTCGTGCTGCACCGTGGCCTCCAGCTCCTCCTGTTTGTTGCCCATGCTGCGTGCATTCGTGTAGATGCACTTCAGCTGGGCTAACTGTCCCACCACTTTTTGGGGGGGACAAGCCCTAATTCCCACCTGACCACTCTCAGAAACTTCTGTGGCTTCCAACCTGTCATTACCCCTCATGTTTCTGCTACTAAATGAATCACCATCCCCTACCCTCACTGAGAGAACAGACTGCAGAGTGGAAACCATAGTTACTGATCATCGACCACGCTAACTGCCCTACTATTACTCCCCAGTCCGCACCTCCCTGGCATTTAAAAATCTCCCGCGCAGCTCCTGGCCAAGCCTCTGCCACTCCTGATTGGCTGCTGTGGACTTCCTGGTCCTGTTGGGGCTCAGGTTGAGAGTGTGGGGGTTCCCCAGGCTCAGGAACCCCTCTGCACACTGTGATCAACCCTCACCTCGGGCTTACTTCAGTCCTTGTCACTGCTGCCGCTGCCGCCTCGCCAACTCTGTTGCAGCAAAGGAGCTGACACGCTCTAAAATTTCAGGACATCTCTCTTACTCTGAGTGGTTTCACTGCTTCTGGTATCTAATCTAACTTTTTTGTGTCTAAGCTGCTTCCCTCTCCTCGCTGACCAAAGGCTTTGACCATGTTTCACTGATAAACTGCACTGGAAAAGCCAAATGGCAGAATATAGATTGGTCTTGCCTCAAAACCAGTTCTGTCTGCCCATAGGAAAACTTGTTCCTAAATGTGCCCACCACAATAGCAGAAGCACAGGATGCTTTCTACTTCATTCTCTGCACAGCATTGCACAGCTCTCCCCTCATCCAGCCAGCCAGTTATAACATGATGGAAGGCTAGCAGATTAGTCAAGCATGATTTACCCTCGGTAAATCCATGTTGACCACTCCCAATAACTTTCTGTTCTACAACATGTTTGGAGATGACCTCCAGAACGAGTCACTCCATCGCCTTCCCAGGGATGGAGGTGGGACTAACCAGCCTGTAGTTCCCTGGGTCCTCCTTCTTGCCCTTTTCGTAGACTGAAGTGATGTTGGCCTTCCTCCAGCTTTCAGGCACCTCTTCTGTTCTCCATAGAACGCATTATCATCTTCATATGCTTTTGACCCTTCAAAGATAGCTGCTATCAAGCTGAAAAAGTCAAATATTTCTCACCTGAAAGAGTAAGAAAGAGACTGGGAAGGAGGGGGAAAAAAAAAATTACAGACAGACAGGTGTGGTCAGGATCGTAGTCGTTTCTTCTGGTGACAACGACCTTGTCTTCACATCTGCCCCTGCAACCTTTCCCTGTCCCATTTTGCTCCATTACTATCTTTAATCCTCACCTTGCTATGTTGTAAGAGTCTATTTGCACACAAGAGAAAACTAGACAGCAAATAGAAAAGCCATGAAAGTTAAATGCTGTATTCACTACATATTTGCCCAATTTTTTTCCTCTCTCTTCATGGTTCTGTAGTTAATGGGAAACTTTGTACAGTTCTGTTGCTTTTCTCTGGAAGCAATAGTACGAATCAGGCAGTTTTGCCTTGTAAAGATTAAGGAGGCAGTGGAAGGCCTTTGGGTTTCTGCAGTGATTTTTTGATGGGCACAGTCAAGCCACCAAGACAAATTACTTCCAAAAGCAAGCAGAAGAGCAACAGCTGCTGACTTACTGCTGTACTTTTACTGCTTACCTGCCTGGGGGATGCATTTTACCACAGCAGAACAACAGACCTGTCTGCGCCTGGAGACCTCTGGGGAAGTTGCAACAAGACTTCCAGCCTTTGTGATGCAATGATGGGCAAGGGCGGGGGAGGGGGGGGGGGGGGGGAGGGAAGTGATGTTCCATGTCCAATGCCAGCCTTATCTACACCTTCACCACTGGTCACCAAGCCATCAACTGCTCACAGCCCTCGTCCCACAGGGCCCAACCATGGGGTACCGGGTAGAGAAGTTGAACATGAGGCCGAGGCGGCCAAACACATACTGGGGCTGCATTACCAAAAGCACTGGCAAATCTTATTGCTCTCTCCAGCTGCCTCATGAGAGGCAGTAGAAAAAGTTGAAGATGAATGCTTCTCAGAGGTACATAGCTATAGGACAAGCAGCAATGGATATAAGCTGTAGCATGGGAAATTCCAGTTAGATGGTAGGAAAAAATTATTTTCACTATGAGGTTGGTCAAACATTGGAACAAGAGCTCATAGACAATAGGATCTCCATCCTTGGAGATACTCAAACTCCACTAGACCAGGTTCTGAGCAACCTGACATAAGCTGGCCCTGCTTTGAGTGACAGGTTAAAACAGGTGACCTCCATAAATCCATATCCGATATTACCCTGGGACTCAACAAGTAGATCAGTCTTTAAGAGCCATGGATAAAGCTACATTCCCAGGGAAACTGCAAACTTTACTCTTCTAAGAGGCAAAGTCTCAGGGATAGTTAGTGCTCCATGTAAGTGCTGAAGATGAGCAGCTCCTTAACAACTTACAGCTGCTTTTGGCTTGAGGCAACAGTGTAGTTATTGGATTTCACAGGTCAATGTGAAAAGTTTAGCTCTGGAAGCCTTCCTTACTGTTACTGAAAGGCAAAATACAGCCTACAGGTTAAAGCATAAGACAAGATTAGGAGAAAAGTAGTCTAATTCTGATTCAGTAGCAGACTTGCTAAGTGACTTCGAAGAAAACATCTGAACTCTTTTATGCCTTACCTTCACAACATGTAATATAGGACTAGTAGGCTATTAGGCAGTTAAGACAAATTCAACACTGTTTTTAATTTTTGCATTTGGGTGTAACAAATTACTGCTGCACTTTTTATTTGATTAAAGATATTACTATGTCTTTTTTTTACATTGAACTGGTTGTAAGTTTGAAACTGCAGATCACTAAAACCTTACAAGAATATTTTCTAAGCTCAACCGGTAATTGGAGCAATAGTTTCCTCATTAAACCTTAAAAAGAGCAACTAGACATTGCTACAGAATTATATTTTCTCTAACTATTGCTTTTTATCTCATAGAAACTTAACATAGGGATAGAACAGAACTTTTAATGAGCTTTTGGATTTAAAAGTCCCCAAGCATATCCCCTTAATTTGGAAGAAAGAACATCCTTATTCCGAACACTTTTATTATTCATACTGAAACTCAGGGGAATGTATTTCAAGTTTTTGAAGAGAAATGGGTTTGTCCTGCTACTTCTTGTATGGCCAGGATTTGCAGCTATTCTGCTGCACCATTGATAGAGAACAACAATGTTTTGAAATTGAAAAGGAATAGAAGCATCTTTGCGTGTAGCTCTGCTGTTCTGCCAGACTTCTGCTGTTATGCTCCAACCCTGGCAGTGTTCAAGGCCAGGTTGGATGGAGTCTTGAGCAGCCTGGTCTGATGGGAGGTGTCCCTGCCCATGGCAGGGAGGTTGGAACGAGATGATCTTTGAGGTTCCTTCCAACTTCCAATTCCATTCTGTGATTCTAAGGTTCTATGATTCTGGTAGCAGATATATAAATTTCATACAATTACGAATATAGCCAACAGTGTGTAATGCAGAGGATCATGATAATCTCACAGCAAAGCCCTGCCAAAACTGTTTTTTCACGTGCCCTGTTCTCTTCATTTATAAAAAGACTGTGTCAATACTTTTCATTTATAAAAAGACTGCAGTGTACAAAAAAACCCCACATGCAGAGCAGGTACTCACGTCTCTTTGGAAGACTCTGTTTGATAACAAGACAGAACACTTCAGGAGTACCAGAAAGCCTTGAGCCTTGCAGGCTACCCTGCTTCAGCATTATTATGTATATTTTACCACAGCATCATGAGGAAAGGCCCTGCAAGGGCTCTCTGATCAATATATTCACCTCTCAGGTGTTATCTGAGCAACTGAGCAAATGCTGCTGAGAGGCTGAATGGCCTTTGTGCCACAAGAGAGAAATATCAGTATCTATATATCCACATACGTGACTACAAACACATATTCCTATGTGTGCTTTTTTACTTTCAGTCTTATTAGTCCTCTTTCTTGCACCTGTAACTGCTTACAAGAACTGGAAATATTTAATACTCAATGATCTTCAAGGTCTTTTCCAACCTAGATAGTTCTGTGATTCTGTGAAAAGAACAAGAATAAATAAAAACCCCCAGACACATCAACGTCACAAGACTTGATACATGAGACGTTAACAATTGGTCTAACCACACTTGTCAGGTGTTTGTGGTTTCTGAGCAGGGGGTGACATTTCAGGAAGCACAGAGCTGGGCTGCAGTTTTGGTTCCTCAGCAGCACTTCTCTGCAAAGTTGGAGAGTTGTACAAAGGGAGGAGAGTCTCCTGCCATGCTGCTGGAGAGCCCATGGGTAAGTGCTGCAAAGGTCCTCAGCAGAGGAACTGGAGGCAGACATGCATAAGGGTATATTTTACCCCTCACCTTGGGAGAGGAGGAGGAGGAGGGAAATATTATTAAATTCAAACAAGAAGGCTGCAGATCTGAATGAGGTTAGACAGTTCCTGGTGGGAGGTAAGCTTAAAGCAAAGCTGGGAGCAAACATCACAGGGCAGAAGTTAAAAGTGCTTTGGGTTTTTAGTTCACTGTTTAGTTGTGAATATCAGATTCTGTGAAATCTGCAGAAGCAAAGTAGAAGGCAGTTAAAAGTGTGCTTTGGGAGCCAGGGTTGCAAGAAGGGCACCTGGGCTCCTTTTAGGATAGCATCCATATTTTCATAATCCTTTCTGAAAATTAATTTATTAAAAGAAAATGTAAACCAGAAAGAGTAATTTTACTGGCTTTGACAATCAGTGTTTAAAAAAAGAATAAGAAGGAAATTTCCATAGGACTTCTACTAGTTTTCTCCTAGACTTGGATACTCTTTCATGAAGAGGAAATTTTTCAAAATCACCTCGGATGCTGAGGACCACACGTCCCCCTGATAGTCAGAGGGTTGCCAGCTCTGCCTTCCCTTTGGTGCTTTTGGACACCTTCCCTGATGCTCTCAGACACTTGCACAGATCAGCAAGGATAGCAGGTGAGTGGTTTAGTGTCCAGTTCTTGCAGGGCTTTGGACAGCTGGCTTAGCCACTGGTTATGTGCTCCGATACTGAATTTTACATCCCTGTTCTCCCGTTGCTCAGCATGAACAGGAGGTCATTAGGAAGGCGACAAAGGAAACCTGGGTGACAGGTTTTTTTTGATTTTGTTGCTGTTGCAGAGCTTTCCTTCATTTGCCAGGAAGAGCAGCCAAGTGTCTGTCTTAGTGATCAGGGAAGAGAAAAGCATGAACTGAGTAATACAGATAAATCGGACAAGATAGAGCTGTGGCTGGAGGACAGACAAAAGCAATCTGAAGGCACACCAGCAAAAATTACCCATGTCACTAGATGCACACTGGTGTATGTGTGTATTATTCAGGTAACTATGAAGTGGTGTTTGGTTTGGACTCCGTAACTTTGCTGAGCAATCGTGTATCAGGTGCATTGGTTTTATCTCTCTAGCAGCAACAGCAGCTTTTTTTCTTCCCCTGTTGAGAACCTACAGCTCCATGCCCCTCCTGCTGCAAAGACAGAAAGTAGCAGAAATGTTTTTTCAACTTTCACTTGGAACTGTACCATTGCAGTTCTCATCTTTGTGACAGCGTTATCAATTGAAACACAAAACTTACAGCAATGAAAACTAGGCTGCAGGTTTGAAGGGCACCAAGTACTCCACAATAACTATCTACACACTTGCTGCTGTCCAGGAGCATCTTGCTACATGAGAGCTTAAATCTTCCTGGTGTTTTTAGTACCCATGGAAAGGCAGCACTCCTTTGAGTATGCTGTTTATGTTTGGCCCAAAATAAAACAGGTATCTGCTGCTCTTCAGGTGGTGAGCCAAACAGACACATCTTTCTAAGAGAACTATTACAAAAATCACACATTACTCAAAAGCCATGCTGAAGGCAGTAGGAAGTGTGATGGCTATTTTGCTTTGTTGCACCATTATAGGCTATAGATTAGTGCTTCATTTTGGTCTGTAAAGGAACCAGCCTTTCAAGTACATTTTCAGAAGCAACTCAAGTCTGAGAAGATTCTGCTAGTGATTTTATAAGTGAAAATGCTACCAATACCAATAACTGGATAAAATAGTTGGAATCCTGTTATCGTTACGTATAGATTCATATAATGACATTATCATGACATCGAGCTGATCTTCACAAAGTATCCAAATACCTTTCAAAGCCAGACTGAATAACATGAATATATTAACGAGCTATCCCAGGTTGTTTATCACATTGTCTCCTTACTCAAATGGAGAAACTTCTGCAGCACAATATTTTTATAAGTTGTTGTGTTTTTTTAATAAATGTTCTATTATGAATTTCCCTAAGAGGTAAGAGAAGCAGTAGCTTACGTAGAGATTGCACCAAATTTGCAGCTTTGTGGTGGTTCTTAGCCCCAGAGCCATCCCAGAGAGGGACCATCTCAATCACCTTATCCTTGTCTTAAAGTGTCTCTGGGAAGTGCAGTTGTTTATCATGATCTTCACTCTAAAACTGGGTGTAGCTGCTTTGAAAAACAAGTCTAATGTTGTACAGGATACTGAAGAGAAGAAATAGGGTCCTGATCTTGTGTAGCACTGACCACCTACAGGGACGGATAAACAGGTGAAAGAGTTTTTGGAAGAAAGAAAGGAATTCATTCTAGGTATTTGGTTTCACAGTCAGGGTTATTTTGAGCATATAAGGAGGTGTTAGTGGTATAGATGGTTTTGTTTGAAGGAAACTGAGACCAATAGCTGTCAAACAACGAAGAGGTTGATGTACAAGTGGTTTATTTAGGAGAAAAGCACTTGCATTCTACAAAGAGCTTTGCAATGACTTTATTTGCCATTCTGTGATGCCTCCCATGATGAAATAATTTGCTCAGTGGATGAGGAGAGAGCCAGAGACATAGTCTACCTTGATTTTAGCAAGGCATTTGACCTGGTCATCTTAACCTATTAACAAGCTGGCAAGACACAGACTGGACAGATGGACCACAAGATAGGTAAAGAACTGGCTAAAATGCTGAGCTGAAAGGGTGGTGACCACCTGGAAGATTGGACCAGCAAGAACTGCATGAGGTTTAACCAAGACAATTGTTAAATCCTGCACCTGGGATGGAGCAATCCCATTAGCAGTGGGGGGTGTGTATGTCTGGAAGGTCTGACTGCTTGGGGTGCAGCCTTAACATGTGCCAGCAGTGCGCCCTTACAGCAATGAAAGGAAACCTTGTCATGGGCTGCATCAGCACGAATACAGCCAGCAGGTCATGGGTGTGATTATTCAACTCCACCTAGCACCCATCAGGCCACACACAGGATGTGGTGTCCAGGTTTAGTCTTCCTGGTCAAAGAGAGACACTGAAAAATTGAGTGGCAGAATCTCCCTTGCTGGATATACTCAGGGTGTGGTTTGATGGGACGCTGGATAACCCAGTCTAAGACCTTTCTTCCAACAGGAGGTTTGATGACAACATTTCCAGAGGTCCCTGCTGACCTGGGTGTTTTTATGATGCAACAGCCATCATAGACAAAACTGGGATGTGCACACAACTTTCTGCAGTGACATGCAGAGGTACCAAAATTAGCTCTGGAGGAGCTAACTGAAGGACTGAAAATACTACAGCCTCTAAGCCTGAAAAACTGGGATAAATTTGACTAGAGAGTGTCACACCAACACAGATTTATCACCAACTACCTATTTAAAGCTAGCTTAGATATTTCTGCATAGCACTGGGTTCTGAATTGCACACATACATCAGACTCGCATGGTAACATGCAAACCTTCTTTTGCCAATGACACACAGAAAGACTGCATTAATTTTACCACTAAAATTACATGTGCAGGCTGCTTCTGAATCTGAAACAAACAAGTTCAGGGACACAGTACTTCAAAAAAAAAGCATAACAAAAAATGCTGGAACCTCTCATCATATTAATTGACTTCTTTATAACCTAGAAGAAATCTCTGGTACACAGCTGAAATTAAGTTCATGTGAGGATAATCTTAGGTGTGGGCATGGAATGATCTCATATTCCCAGTAACTTCTCTAGGGGAAACTGAGTCTGAAAATTAAGTGGAGATAGCTTTTGATACAGAATTCATTATTTTATTGTCAGCTCACTAAACACAGAGAAATCTTTAAGGGGAAAGAGTTTTAGCCAAAGCCAGAGGTATAAGGAAAATCTGGAGTGGATACTCAATAGGCATGCTTTATCTGCACTTTTCATTGTGCTGATGATACTGATGGTGAAATCTCTCACCATGAGGGCTATAGAAATCATTGCATCACTTTGAGTGATAATCATGATTTGACAGTGCAGAGAGAAAAGCCAGCTAGCAACAGGAATCTCTTCTCAATAAGCTGATGCTTCTCATTGCCACTTCATAGAATAGCCTTGGTTGGAAAAGACCTCTAAGATCACCAAGTCCAACCATTAACCCAGCACTACTAAGTCACCACTACCCCATATCCCTCAGCACCTCATCTACACATCTCTTAAACACCTTCAGGGATGGGGACTCCCCCACTGCAGCCTGGGCCAGTGTCCAATAACCCTTTCAGAGAAGAAATTTTTCCTAATATCCAAACATATTAACTGTGCTTTTTTTTTTTCTTGATCTCACCACATTAACACCACTTATATCAGCAGGAAAATTGTTTTGGGGCTATCTTTTCTATGAAGATATACTCAAATTAGTGCTTGATGTGCTAACTTGAGAACCCAAAGCAATGGGGCTAAAGAGGCATGTTGCTATGGCCAGTCTAAAAATCCTGTTGGAAAGCTAAAGAGCATGTCACTACCGTACTGTGACTGTTTTGCTTTGGAATCAGAGCTCATATCCACACAGGATATCTCCTACACCACCAATCAAATAAGCAGATTTGGACTGGCCAAACAGCATTATGGCCACAAGCAGCATGGCCTAAGGTTTTCTGGGGAGTCCTGTGTCAACAAAATGGGGAGGGAGACTAAGAGAAAGCAAGTTAAGAGGATGGTGGGACAAAGAGCA
This sequence comes from Podargus strigoides, assembly GCA_028020825.1. Taxonomy (NCBI): domain Eukaryota; kingdom Metazoa; phylum Chordata; class Aves; order Caprimulgiformes; family Podargidae; genus Podargus; species Podargus strigoides. The sequence continues at coordinate 7,212,898 of CM051623.1, read as the reverse complement.
GGTGTGGGAACACTTCCCAGAGCCCAGAACAGCAGTCCTTATTGTAGGTGTTCCTACAGCTGCTCCGGGCTGGACTCCCTAGCTGCATCCTTAAACATTTCAGCTGAACTTCAAATAGGCAAAAGTCTTAACAAAACTCATCTGTAATCAGTTTATTCCTAACTCAATTAGCTTCATTCTTTGGCAAACACATTTAAGATCTTAATTTAACACAAATGCTCATCATTAGCTCAGAAGAGAAACCTCCAGATTCAACAGCAAAATGAACCATTTCAACCCAAACAATTTGATGTAACAAAGCAGTTGTATACATACAGCAGCTCGTTCCATGACAGTCTTTAGCAGTGCTGATCAGGAAAGGCTCTTGCAAATCAACGTACTTTATGAATGCAGCATAGAACAACTCATTTGCATGAACCCTGAATTCCTGTCTAACCCAACTGTAGTGAAATCATATATTTGTGCTCGTGCTGAGGTAGGAAAGCATCTCTGTTATCAATCTAGCAGCACTGATACTAAGCTTTGCTTCCTGCACTGCTTCTGAGCAGACAGACTAATGCAGGGAGGTTTGTTCCTCTGCAAACACAGACAACACATTTTAGCATACTAAATTTCATAAATATCTGTGTCTACTCAGCACGAAAGCAATCATTAGTAAAATGAGTTTTTCCACACATCCGATGATAGAGTTTGTATTACCTCTGCAGTCAGAAATTAAATGAAATAATATGAGAATAGAACAGTATTAGCAATTGCAGTAAAGATTGAGGGCAAGTAGCAATAGACTTGTGCTGTTTGTTAGGGTTTTTTTTAAATATTCTTCCTTACAATGTGCTGCCTACCTCATCAGGCAATTAGTGAGAGGCTAGTACAGAGTTCAAACAAATGTTAGGATGAGCACTGTCTTTTCAGGTGAAGGGAAGGGATTTTTCTTCTTGGAAAGGCATCTGTGCATATAGAATCAGCACGGTACCACAGAAATGATCCCATTCTCTGCAGTCTAATGCCATCCTTATGGCAGGAGTAATGCATCTCCTTGTCAGTCAGCTCCCCCTTCTATTTTTTTAATGCTGGTGAGAACAAGCTCTGATAACAAGTGAATTGCTGTGCTGGATTTCTGATGAAAGGCATATCTCCTGAAAAACCTACAAGCATGCAACAGATATGGGCTAGTAAAATCCTGCAGAACAAGATAGTATTAAAGTTGGTGATAGACTGCTGGAAACGTGCAGTTGTTAAAATTAAGTAAGTCACCTTCTCAAAAAGGTCCATTTAAACTGGAGCCTGCACAGATATCTTTTGTACATGGTCCTGATTGCTTTTCCCATCCTCAGTGACAAACATCAAGGCCAAGTCAGAGTGCCAGTAGAATACAGAAGTAGGTTTTGGGAAAGTTGGGCAAATTATTAGTGTTATATCAGTTGTTTTCTAGATTTGTGACCCCTCCCACACACACTGTTAAAGATGTACAGCAGGTTTTGATGGGGATTTAGGTTTTGTTTGTAGCACTTCTCTGTTGACAGATCTGGATTAGGGTGAGAGCTGAACAGAAATTTGAGGTGGTTTTATTGATTTGCTACACTGCAACATGGAATGAGGTGCAATTTTGGTGCTTCCAAAGGAAGGAAAGGTAGTGAGATGGTCTGAAGGGGAAAGAGACTTTCTCCACGCCACTTGGACTCAGGTATTGTTAAGCAAGTTTCTTTTGAGTAATAACATCCAGGGAGAGTAACTTGCAAAGTGGGCATATTTCCCCCTCCTAAATTAGAACAGAAGAACTAGGAGGCAACCAGATGTATTTCTACTTTTCAGAGGAGCTTAAATTTATCCCTCTACTGCTCAAAGATGTGTGAAACAAGGAGTTGCAAATCACATTTTCCTCCAAAATGTTCTTTCAGATGTGTCACAGGCAGTATTTCTCACTCACAGGATGCCTTGCACCGCCTGGGTGACAGCCACAAATCACAACTGCTTCAGAACCCAGATAGAGACATTTTAAGAAACCTATTATCTACAAAATGTTTTTGGCTGTTATTGATAGTGAACATTTTTCCTTTTGTAGATAATTAATATCTTTCTATTCAGGTGCTTGAAATAGTAAGGCACATTAGAAATATGAGTCAAAAAAATAATTTTGCTGGTAGCAGCTAAAAGTTACTCACTCTAATGACATACTGCCTTTCAGCTACTCATATTAGCAACTGATCTTTTACTTAAGGATAAATTGCAATCAACCTGTCACAATTACAGGTTAATAACTGATCCAGCCAGTCTAACATACTAGGACTAGGCTCATAGGCACTGGGAGGGACGCCGAGCAGATCTGGGCTTTGCATAAGGAGCACAATATATAGCAGACAATGCTCTCCCTGTGTCTCATCCTTTTACCCAGGAAGCAGACACTGCCCTTGCTTGAGGACGCTGCTCTGACTCCTCCTAAGAAAAGAACTGAGGAACAGGTGACCAAATCTTGGTGTAGGTCACCCACAGGTACATCTACTAAAACCATCCCTTTCACCATCAAACTTACATGGCAAGATGGGATCTTTCCCCAGTTTAGGAAAGGGTAGAAATATGAGATCAGTTGTAAAGAAACTCAAGCTGGAACATAGGAAGTTCCATTTAAATGAGAAAAAACTTATTTTTGGTGAGGGTGACAGAGCACTGGCACAGGCTGCCCAGAGAGGTTGAGTCTCCTCTGGAGATTTTCAAGACTTTCCTGGATGCAGTCCTGAGTGATGTGCTCTAGGGGATCCTGCTTTAAAGCAGGGGAGTTGGACTAGATGATCTCTGGAGGTCCCTTCCAACTCTGACAATTCTGTGAATCTGTAATCTGACCAGCCCCCTGCTATGTCTACTGCAGGTTTTTGGAAGGTGGTTTCAGAGGAACCTGTCTTCATGCCATAGTTGCAATTGGCTACTTTATATTCAGGTGGAAATGAAAGGGAAAAAAATCACAAAAGCAGGGCCTTGATCTGCTGTCCCACCAGACTCAGAGATGTCATTGGTGAAACCAGAATGTATTAAAATTATGCTCAGGCTCATGGCTTACTGCAAGACTAACACACAACTATGGGACAATGCTTTGGCTGGTATAAACTTAATTTATATTTAAAAATATAAGCCTGTTTATGTGATGGATCTGAATATACATAAGGAACAAAGAAGGCTAGAAACCAGCACTGAAGTAGTTTTTCAATAATCCAAGTCCCAATTCTTTCATGAACGTAATTGGAAGAGTTAGACTCTGCTCCCCATGTAAAAGAGAATTATTTAATTAAGGAATACTTTGCTACTTCTAATAGACTTTTCTGGCTGGCAGAAGTCTGCTCAACTCTCCAGCAAAGCTGATTTATTCAGGTAATTGTCCCTGGCACTTTAGGGAATATTTCAAAACTCACCTTTACTGATCGCATGTTTACAGACCCCTCTGGGGGCCTGGTTCTCTGTTCTCTGCTATCAACATCAGTTTCTTTCAGGAGTGTGACTCCAGCTTTTTCCTCAGCTAGCTGAAAGAGTCAGGTTACCCACAGTGAATTTAAGGTGTTCAGGTGGATCTTATTTTTTGCTTTCTCCAACCTACATAAATGAAGGAGAGGAGTAGTTTTCCAGAAGACCCAACCACCACACCTGCATACCTCCTACCACCCTGTATGGTCCGCTTCTGACTTGGCACTCCAAATCCCTGAGTCCTGGCACAGTAATTGTAGAAAAACAAAACACCTTGGTTGCCATGGTTACTCTGTGTACACCTCCAAGTTTGGAATAGCTGAAAAAAAGTCACTAGAAGCATGTATTTTGCCTGAGCATAAAGGACACAGTTCTCTTTTCTCAAGGACCTTTCACACAATCCAGACTAAAGGAGCCTTGATGAAACTCACATCTCAGGATGAGTAGTCCTTGAAGTCTTGGCCAGACTCTCAACTGTTACTAAACAGCCTTGGCCCATGAAATGTGTTCAAATATATACAAAACCAATATTGAGCTTCACCCCCTGTCTATGTTTAGCCTGTATCTGGGGCTAAACTGTAGCAGTTGCTCTATCACCCAGTACCCCTTCCCCAGCAGACAGGGAGAATTGGGAAAAAAAGGGGAGAAACCCTGTAGGTTGAAATTTAAATGGATTTAAGGCAATACCAAAACTAATACAAACATCAACATAAAGCATGCAAGGTTCTACTCAGCCTGGTCCTTGGAAGCAGCAGGAGACCAAGAGAGAGCCCAGGAGGAGGAACCCTCACCCTCAGTAAACTCCCTCCTTTTATAATGAGCTTGATGTCAGTGGTATGGGATCCACCTGTGAGTCAGCTTGGGGCAGCTGCCCTGACTAAAACTCCAGCTGGCTCGGGGCTACTCATGGCCTGTCTGACATGGCTGGGCTGTGGGTCTGCTCCTAGGAAACCAGGACAGCCCCATAATTGCACCTTCCCCCTGATGACGCTCATGTCATCACCGTTAGTGCTGCAGGGCAGTTCTGGGAGGATCCCAGGCTGGACTCCTGGATGCAGCGGCAGATGGGAACTGGATTCAGGAATGCATGGATCAGAATGGAAGGCAGAAGAAACAGAGTCTTCCCAGGACACTGACCACAGAAGAAGAGAGCTTGCTCCTCATGATCCCTCAGCTTTATACTGAGCTTGATGGTATGGGATGGAATACTGCGTTGGTCAGTTTGGGTCACCTGTCCTGTCCGCTCCTCCCATGCAGATGCCACCCTTTTGAACCCTGACACTAAGGGGGGCCCCAAGGCAGCACCAAGAGAATTCAGCAGTGACCTTGGTTTCTATAAGATTAAGTATAATCAAGAGCCTTTCTGCACACCATTATACTGTGAGCTCAGTACTAACTATAAACACCGAGTGTTATCACTTCTAGGAACAGACACTGTCTGAAAAATATGGTGTTAAGTTCAGAAAGTACAGTCTTAGAAGAGACTTAACTGAAAAACAGAATCCACGACAGGAAAAATTGGTTCTGTTTTAGTCAAACCAGGACAAACATAGTCCAGAGATTATACATGCTGTTGCTAAATCTTGGGCAAAATTGCATCAATCAGCAGGGAAAATGAATTACAATCATGTGCATTAAGCTTTCTATACCTACCTAAACACTAACTACAGCTTAGAGATGAACAAAGGTAATGAGGATGTCTGTCCCAGTCCATATGGTAGTATTTCATTATTTTTTAATCTTGGGTCAGTGCGAGATTCACAGGATGCAAACATATGGAAAGAAGTCAACCTGGAAAGCTCCGTATGTGATGACTGCTTGGGAAAACATTGTTATTTATCAACAATATTATATAACTTATATGCTATGTAATTATTATATGTATCAACAATATATACTAACAATATTATACATATTAACATATTATTAACTTATATATATTATTATCTGTATCAACAATATTATATAACTTAAAAAAAAAAACATTCAGGTGGTACCTGAAGATCTTTAAGATATCTTGGCTTTCTTCCCATGATTAATTGGGGTGTATTTATTTAAGAACAAGACCTACAAGAAGCCAAGACAACATGACTGACTTGAGAAGGTACAGGACTTGATTTATAGATAACTTAACTTTGTATCTGGCTTTGCCAGTGAGGTCTCAGCCTTTTTAGCTGTAGCATGGGGAGAATGACACATAACAGATCTTTGAGATCAACTGCAGAAAGGTACTAGGTAAGAGCTAAGCATTACTATTATGATCACTTTCTGTTAGCCACTGTTAAAACTGCAAAATGCAAAAAGACAATCTCCATCACATACCCATCTGTTACAAAGCACCACAGAATAGTACGTCCCTTGTTGTTTTTTTTTAACCAAATGTGAAGCAACAGGATGTAGTCAGTTAAAATATTCTTATGTAAGATTATATGTAAATGTTGAATGTTAATTCCATTCCTTTCCAAACTACCATACACAAATATAACCGTGTGTTCTGACAGAAATGAGTTAAGCCTGCAGGAAGGCAAAGCTGACCTCGCACAGACTCCTAGCAGAGACTCAGTCCTGCAGTAAGACATCTTTTACCACACACACCACACAGCAGCCACCACTACAGATGAGCCTTCGATACTGACAAGGCTAGCTTTGAATAAAATCTTCTAGTTTTGTTTTGCTAGCATGCTGCAGATGTAGCAATGGCACCGAGTCCCGAGATCCAGATGCTGAGCTACTTCTTGGCAGAACGCAGGGCTGAGACATAGTGCTGGGCCTTAGGATGAGCTTCCTTTCATCCCTTACACTTTGATGTCTGTATTTCAACCATATCCAAGCCCTCACTTAGTTACAATATAGATCGTATTTTGCTCCTGTCCTACCCTATTTTCTCAAAACACTCTTTCAAATGATCCCCTCCACTCTGGGGAATAACCTTTCCCAACAAGTGTCTTTGTGATCTGTGGGGCTAACATCTGTGTGTAGGCTTGATCATTTTACGCAGTAAAACAATTTAAGGGTTCAGAAATGGGTGGCTTTGAAGACCTTCTATGGCTAAGAAATAGCTGCAAATTAGGGGATCTTGTCTTAAATTCACTGTTCTGACAAGACATCAGATGACTGATAGGGGATAGTAACATACAAGCCAAGGGGGCATTTCTTTTCCCTACAAACTCCTCACTGAGAATACAACTAAAAATCTTTCTGAGGTTATGTCCTTATGGGTAGCCCTGCTCTCACATAGCTGAAGCTCGTGGTTGTTGCTTGGTCATAGGCTCAAAGAAGGAAGGAAGTGAGGCAATGGCTTTTTAAAATATCAGGTGTTTTGCTTTTTGTTCTAAGAGCTTACATAAAATGAAGAGCCAAGTAAGCAACACTTGAAGAGTGGAGATAGACTCAAACCTGTAAGTATACACAGAATGAACAAAAGCTTCGGTTTGCAGTGCTTTGAAATTAATGTTTAAAACTCTAGGGGAAAAAAAAGGTATCCAATTGTCTAGCTGTTTTATTTTTGAGCACATTTTAAAGCTTTTCTGCAAAACTGTTTCTGTCTTTGTAATTTCCTAACACAGGAAAACATTGCTTCATCCTTTTTGATACTGCTACCCTGTAGTTCTATACTGCCTCCTAAACATGAGAGGCAATTAATTTTGTTTTTATCCATCTTTGCGTGTGTGTTTGATAGCATCCAATCTCTGTAAAGACCAGAAGAGTGTTCTCTTTGATAACATACAGCTGGGATGATAAATAATTATTTTTAGGAAGGTTCTGTGGTTTCCATTCTTGTGTAAAACCAGCAAAAAACTCAAACAAAAGAGGACTAAGTCAATGTGTTTTTCCATCCCATTTGTTCCTCAATAGACTGAATTTAAACTAAAAAGTATCAGTGTAATGATGACACAGCCTGCAAGCCATGAGTCAATGAGCTAGTGAATGAGTTAGAGGAATCACTAAAAGTCCTTTGAAAAAAGTCCATATCTAAATGTAAATACACACTTGATATTTCATATTTTTAATTTGTAATGTTTTCGTTTAAACAGTCATTTATACTTCAAACTTCAGGTGTGTGTGGTTATTTTGAAATGAAGAGAGTTCTGCAATTATTCTAGTGGCATAGCCTACATTACCATAGCACAGCATGGAATTAGAGCAAATTGAAAAGCAATTACAATGCTCTCAATGGAAAGCATCTCTAAGTGAGGACGTTTGTGAAACAAATGCACATTTTAAACAGACTTTTGTTAAATAATATTTGTGTTTTGCACTGCCTCCAACCTGGTTTAGTTTAATGCAGAAATGTCAAGTCTGAAAAATGCTCATTTTCCCATTTTATTGTCTGTCAAAAATAGAAATCTTTCATTTGAATTGAACTCTTTCCCCCTCCCAAATTCAAATGAAACTTCTCAGTTGGGTACATGCAGGCTGCAAACACTTCTTCTGCAGAACCCAACTGTCAGAACACATGAAAATCTATGTGAAGCCTGCCAGTCCCTCAGCAGACATATACAGGGTGATAAATTCTGCAAAAACTTGTTATAGAAAGAGTAGTGCTCACTGTTTGGCAGAGATTGTAAGAGTGTCATCATTTTTGACAAATGAGTTTGTTGGTTTTTTTTAATGAGTTCATATAACGTTGATGTCACATAATGGTGACTGATGAACCTGGTTGGGAAATAATAAGCAATGAAGGGAACAAGCCAGTGACAGGCTGACCTGGATTGTTAAATCAGGTGCAAAGGAGCAACATGCATCTTACCACTGCCAAATGCAAAGTTGTTCATCTAGGAACAACTTGAAACAGGAGCACAATGCTGATGGAGGCAGTTCAGTGAGGAACCACAAGGATGACTAGGATGAAAAGAAAATAAGTAACTTTTGTCTCTTATCTCTACTTATCCCCAGGTATCTATAGGGAAAGCCAGATTTTGACAAAGGTTTTTTAAATCTGAAGGCAAAACCAGAAGCACATACTATTCCTGGAAGCTGAGGTTGTACAAATTCTGTCTAGAAATATGGTTCGCCTTTAAAATTTTTTTTGAACAATAAGACAATTAACAGTAAGATAAAAGAGAAAAAAGTTCCTGAAGGTTGGAATGAATATTATTTTTCTCAGAAAATTTTGATAGAGACCAAATCATTTTCATAAATGGCATGCTCTGGCCTGAAGCAAGCAGTCCAGGGAAGTCCTGTGGACTGTCCTGCGCAGAAAGTCACAGGAAAAGAATGTGAAGGCCTTATCCACACTGATAACTGATGAATCTTGAATGCAAAAGAATCTTTTTCTTGATCATATTTCTGAAAGAACCCAGCATCTGGCCTCTTGGCAACCTACCTCCTTTGTCAAACTAAAACACAGCTATTTTGGCAATCATCCCCAACCCCTTGGCACCAGCAGATATCTCTTTAACTGCTATGGTGTTCAAATGCAGTGGTTGCCCACCGTTGCCCCACGGCTGTTCAAAGCACATGTCTAGCAGTTTAGCCAAGTGATGAGACACTTAATGTGGAGGAAGACCAAACCTTGCTCCAAAACTTGAGCAACAGCACTGAACTGGCAGTAGCTGGAGGGGGTAGGAAGGTGTAGAAACAAGAACACTTCCTTTGAGGAGAAGCTCTCTGCCTTTGGATGTGCAATGGAGTAAGTCCTTTCCATGCTCCTGCCATTCTTACAGATGTCAAGAGCTAACATTAGCGTGCATGAAGGGACGCCTCCTGGCTGAGGCAAAGCTGCAGACTACCATTCTGAAGGAGATCCTTGGTGCTTCAGGCATTGTTTGAGCCTAGGGAGTGTGTGGAAAGGAGGGAAGAAGGGCTGAGACTGAACTGTAACTCTGTGACTAGGGTACAGCCACTCATTAAAATGCAAGGTAATGATAAAATAGTTTAAAAGACTAGGTTTAAGCAAGCTGGATTCAGTACTGAAGCAATGCTGTTACAGCTGGCAAGAGCTTACACCAGCTGTCATTGGCAAGAGCCTAAGCAGCATAGGGTAAGACCGTTTCTTAAATAGCTTGATACTACTCTCAGCAATCTCTTCTGTTGTTCCTCCTCTGCTGTGAGATATGGAGACTTCTGTAGCTCATGTTTCCAGTGAGGTTCAGTCTATAGCCTTATATCATATAATTAATTAGTCTCTTGTAAGACCTACATTCATTCTCATTCCATGTGCTTCCTTTTAAATCCTGGCCAAAGGACTTGTTGGTTGTGTTTCAGGTCGGTAGGTTATATCAATGTGAATGTCAGTACAGTGGGAAACCTCATTTCACCAGAAAGCAGTGTTTCCTCTGAGAAACATACCCTGTGTCACACTGTGCTATACTCTATATTCACCACATAATGATATTTCATGGGGGAGCTGATAACCTCATACCATAACTGCCTGTAGCTTTTTATTTTTTAAGATTAATGAAAATGAGATTTCCTGCAGATTCTTACAACGAAGGGATTTAGAGATGACTGCAAAATTCTGCAGGAACTTGCATTTAAGTGTCTTAGTTGCTTACTTACAGACAGAAATAGATCTCTTGCTGTCCCCTTAATAGAAATGTCTGAGGAATGTCTGCTTCTCTGTTCCTTACTGCCTTCCATTCAGGTTTCACTGCTGGGCTCCAAAGGGTGACCACGAGGGGTCCTTCGCCTCCAAGGTTGGGGCTGTTCACACCAACCTGCATTTCCAGCGTGTTACCTTTAAGGCTGTGGCACTTTTTATACTTTAAATATGTATTTTAAATTAAAACAGTGCGATAATACCACTTTTTACAGACATCATTTTGAATTAAAGCTGAGCAGTTGAACAGCTATTGCTAATCCCTTCTGGCTTGCACGGTTGTGAGGCTGAAATGCAACATCTGAGAAACAAGAACAGAACTGGAAGGAACTTGCATGGTCTCTGATGTAAGAGCTGTGGTGAGCTCCTTTGAGGAAAAGCTCTTTCATTGCAACCCATTTTACCTCTCATAATACGCTGGAATTAGTTGTCCATGTAACTCAGAAATGCAGTTTCAAACAGAAAAGGTCAGTAAGTGCCAACAGCCAACACATCAATTTGACAAATGGCATTTATATTTATGTTGGTTACAATAAAATATCTGGAGTCTTGGATGTGTTGGGATAGCTAAAGAATAACTGACTTTTCAATGTATAAAGATATCTTGATTACTATAGGAGAAAATGCTTAGAAATATTGTTAAGAAACAACAAAAAATATCACAGATCTTTATCTCCCATAGTGAGCAAAATTGGTTTATAAACTATTATAGGTATTTTCTCTTTTCCACAAAAGATAACTGCTGAAGAACTTTTTTCCCCTCCCAACTTTTGGCAGTATGTGCTACCTGAAAATGAAAATAAGCTGAAACACCAGTCATACAAAGGGACAGAGGAACTACTCTGTGAAGTTAACAACAATGCAATATTAAAAGAAAAATTGCAGAAGCTCACTCAGAAGAAAACTCCCTCTTCTGCCGTGGGATTCACTGGTGAAACCCATGACATACCAGAGGAAGTTTTAAATTAGAGTTCAGGTACCAGTATAACTGGGACAGTGCAGAGCCCATCACTGTTTGATTTTCCCCACTTTTCTGTTAACTGTAGTGTGGGCATCCTCTTGATACTTTCATAGATGCAAACATGCTTCAGGATAACACCCTGCCTTAACTTTTCCCCTCCCACATGACCTTGTAGTACTTAAAAATCCTTCCAGAAGTTACGTTTAGAATTATAAGAATTATATTCAATCTCTCTTTGAAACAGTAATATATTGAAAATGTATAGCATACTTATTAAACTTGCTGTTGTTTAGCCTCAGCTCAGGCTAGGCAGGCTTATTTGGCTTATTTGCACTAACCCAGGATGTCCTTTCCTAATGTTCTCTAACAGCCCATTTTGCAACACCCAGTTACCACATATTAGATGTGAAATGGCCCTGAGCACCAGGACAGCACAGCCCACACAACTCAGTTTGGCAGAATCTGAGCAGGATCTCCATGGATCCTGGGTATCCATGGTGTTTAATCCCTTACTCGGATAAACTGTCCACAGAGAAGAAGTTTACTGCAATGTGTGCAAAACAGCTCTCGGTAACAAACAAAATTTGTAGCTTTGATAGAGCAACATATGGTTATTATCCAGCTCTGGGAAGGGCAGATTTGTGTTGCAAATAAACAAACTGATGAAGGAGCAGCAGAACTCAAATGATATCTCTGATCTTCACTGCAAAAGCATGCAGGTGCTCAGAAGAGAGAACTAATAACACAGAGAGCTCAAAACCACCACAACCATGTCATTTCTCTAAGGATCTCTTCTTCCCACATGTTACTAACTCATGCACGTTTTAAGGGTATGGCTAACAACATCTTAAGGACTAGAGCAGCTTCTCCACCCAACCTTCTCAGGCATTTTTCTCCAGGCTGGAGGATGTTTGAATAAAACCACAGGTTACAGCTTGTGGCAGCTTTAAGATTCCAGTATTATCCCTTGAGCAAGATCCAGGTGGAAAGCTCTGCTGGCTTTTCAGGTGGGTCCCCTCATTCCTACCTTATCTTAATCTTTATGTATTCTTTCATTTCTAGAATATGTACAAGGAAGATTTCAGAAACATGATTGAAGAGAATAGGAACAGCAGTGACTCCTCCTGTGCCTTCACTCACACCAACACCATGACTGCCATACTGATTACTGTCTACTCAGTTGCCTTCGCTGGAGGTGGGATCGGGTCCATCACGATGTCATTTGTGCTGGTCAAGATGAACACTCTGTCGGTGACCACTACAGCCATCATTAACCTGGTCGTTGTGCATGGCCTCCTCCTCTTCACAGTGCCCTTCCGCCTGCACTACTATTTCAAGAAGAAGTGGATATTCAAGATGCCATTTTGCAAAATGGTGAGTGCAATGGTGCACATCCACATGTACCTCACCTTCCTATTCTACGTGATCACGCTGGTGATCCGGTGGCTCATCTTCTTTCAGTGGAAGGACAAGGTGGAGTTTTACAGGAAGCTGCATGCCATTGCAGCAAGTGCTGCTGTGTGGGTCTTTGTCATGGTCTTTGTGGTGCCAGTCTTGTACTTTGAGTATGGACGCTCAGGCTTTTACAATGACACAACATGCTTTAAGTTCCACAAAGAACTACAGCAGGACAGTGTGAAAGCCCTCAACTACACCATAATTGCAGCTGTTTCCTGCGTTACTTGTGTCCTCTTGGGCCTGCAGATTTTCATCCTGGTAAAAGTGGCGAGAAAACTTTCCACCTCCCTCTGGTCACACCAAGAGTTCTGGGCCCAGGTGAAAAACTTGATTTTTATCTGTGTCATCATAATTTGCTTCCTTCCCTATCACCTCTTTAGGGCCTACTACATCCAGCATGTGAGTAATTTCGACCAGTTAGAAAGCTACAATGAAGTTTTTTTGAGTCTGACTGCCCTCAGCTGCCTGGACCTGCTGTCATTCATGCTGAGCGGAAGCCGCCTCTTCAAGCAAAACGTGGGCATGCTTGGCAGCAGGTTGTCTTGCTGCTAGCATCTACCTCCTGCAGCATGCGTGGACCTGGACCTGGCAGAGCGCAGTGCTGGACAGGCATGGCAGACCCTCTCCTCAGCAAGTCAGGGTGGGCCCTGCAAGCAGCACAACACACTCATGCAGGGCTCTGCACACCCACTCCCTGAAATAATGGAGTGAACCTCCTCCAGTGTTTCGTCTGGTAAACTGGGAGGTTTAAACCTCTGGGATCTCTTCAGCACGCTCCCGAGTGAGTTGCAGATGCACCTGGAGGAGAGGGAGGAAAAGGCATGGGGTCTTCTGTCTTACTGTTCTTACATCAAGGTTTGTGAAGTCAAAGGCAGTAGGAGGAGACTCAAAAGAATTTGCAAAGTATGTAGAAACACAAACAGAAAAGCATATTTTTTTTATGGAATAAGGTACAGAATTTTGAAACTTAGATATCTATATAATTTTCCACATTTATTCCCCACAAGCTCTCATAAAAATCAGGGGAGCTATTGTTCCTCCTGAGTAGGTCTGTTCCTTCACTGTAAAGACAAACATAACTTTCTAAGTGAACTGAACAATTAGACCAACTCTTTAAAAACAAAGCAGCAATAAATACTTATTTCTTAAAAGATTTTCTCAAAATCACTTCTTGGAGATGGTATCATTGCAGGAGAAGAGAGTTTTGCTCTTTCCCACATTATGAAAATGTCTCTAACATCAAAATTACACATTGTTCCTGAAACCAACATCATAAATTCAAACAAAAGGAGAATTGTTCAATTTAAAAAAAACAAATAACAGTGATGATTGATTATTGTATTTAGATCACTCAGACAGCAGTTGTCTTCTCTTAAAAATTCAAATATTTTAGGTCACCAAGGTAACAACGACTTTTTGTCTCCTATGTTGATTTTGTGCAGTTCTGAAGTTTGTAACTAATTATTCACAGTATCTTTAGCTTCAAATCAATTCTATAAATTCAGTGACCTGTACTAGAAGAAGAAATTAAAATGTTACTGCTTGGATTAGAAGGACGGATAAAACTAATAATAAACCTGGTGTAGCTAAAAAGCTTGTTATATCTAAGTGAGACATTGTGAGTTGTTCCCTCTGAAGACAGAATTGAATTCCACTTAAAAAGAGCAAAAATTCAGCAAATTAATTTGCTTTATACCTATCCCAAAAAAAAGGGTCTAAATCTCACTGCTGTAACCCAAAACAGCAATGGCTATTTTTTCTATTTGTTTTTCTTCTCCTTGGCAACTGCATAAGGTCACATTTTTTCATCTAGAGTCAGTAGAATAATATTTTAATCATTTGACAAATTAGAGGTTATCACCTGATTGATTTCCAGCGGCAGTCTCCCCTCATGATGCTGTTGAACTCCACCTTTTCCTGCTTCTGATTCTTCCCGTTCCTTTGTCGTTCCCCTCCGACATCTCTTACTCATCAGACAGCAATCCAATAACGACTGGTTGATTTTGCCGTACCTGTACAATCTTCCTCCTATTCTTGTTGCTTTTGGTCCCACCAGAGATGTTTACTTTATAGGATCCCATATCTTCTATAGTCTTCCTTCTTGCTTCAAGCTCCTCTACAACTCTGGGGAGGTCTGATCATGATAGAGTATTTGCAGGTCAGAGTCTAATGCTATATAACACTGAAAGTTGGAAATCACTGAAGTTCATAACTCAAGTGAGATGTGGGGGTGCTCTCATGACCCACCCTTGGCAAACAGACTGAATCACAACAGCTGTTAAGATAGAAATGTGAGAGCTTGCAGTGTGTGTGGATCTGAGGCAAACCTGTCTGAGAAGGTATTTGCCCCAAAAGGGCCATGGAAAAGAGGCAGATGACTACCAGCCAGATTCAACAGGGAACTACAGAAGCTTTCATAACATGGAAGGAATTAATTTGAATGTGTAGTTCAGTTAATTATGTGTTATCAAGAAAGCAATAAACTGCTCTGATCCAGATTTGTTTTAAAACTACACAAACAAATCAGTTTTCCCTTGTGATGGGAGAGAAGATGGAAAATGGCACAACATTTTTGTATCATCCTATAGCAACATCGTTGGTGGAAGAAAATACCTTGCATGTGCTCTGTAGGCACTCCATACCTTTGTGACACTATATTATAACCCTCCTGTTGTAATAAAGTTGTTAACAAACAAAATGACTACGTGCTGAAAAAGTTAAGCAAGTCCTTCCTGCAAATATGCATATAAATGAAAAGCATTTTGTATCTGAGTTTGGCAAGACTTTCAAAAAAAAAAATGTGTTTACAAACAGTACCTCCTGACCAAACAGCTTAACCAAACTTGTTCATGTATGTGTTAAAATCACAACTTGTTTAGTTCTTGTAAAAATGCACACATTCACAATACCTTGCACCATAGCATCATAAAAAATCCTAGATAGTGGGTTTTTTTTCCAAATAGAAATTGATGCTAATGATGCTATTGCTAACTCGGGATGACAATGAGAAGAATTAGGGGGTCATAACTCCATGCTTTAAGTTGATGACACTATTCAGCACCAAGTCATGCTTTTCATGGGACTTTCTATGCAAGCTTTACATCTGCCACTCGTCTTGCTTTGTGAAAGTTAATGCCTGGCAGAGAAAGCCTGCCTCTGCCCTGAGAGAACAACGTCTCACTGAACACTGGCAGGAGTTGCCCTGCCAGGTGGTGACAGAAGTGATGCATCCAGCAAGGGTGTTGACAGGGCTTGCAGGGAGAACTGGTTGGTACTCCCTCCAGCATCCCCCTGCTTTGCCCCTCACCAGCTTCTTGCTCTCTCCCACTCTCCTGGGCACCCTCCCTGCTCACTTTCCCCAAGAGGACTGAGGAAGGGTGGAGGTGCTGCCAGGTAAATGACACAGAAGAAGAAGAGTCAGAATGACTCCTGGAAATGAAAATGAAAAGGCAAGACCAGAGCAGCATCTGAAATATTGCCAAGTGGCTCCCGTGACCAGAGATGTCAGAGGCAGTGATGGGGAACTGCTGACATGCAGGAGACAGCCTATAGAGCAAGGGGGAATTTCCAGTTACCTTCATCTGCTTGGTCAGAGGCACCATGGGCTTAAAGGACACCCCGATTTTGCTGACTCTGGATCACGGAGGATAGTTCTGGCTTAGAAAACAATCACCTGAGAACACAAAAAGCTATGTTACAGCAGGACATAGAGGGGATAGGACCTGGAGAACATCAGCATGTTTCTGCCACACAGTGGCAAGATAACATAGACTCTGGCCTTCATCTCATGTTGCTTATTGAACCCTTAAAGTTACCAAAAAATGGCACTCTAAATGGCAGGAGCAAACTTGCCCTCTGCCACTCCTTGTTCCCACTCCCACATTGCTCTCTTCATAGGGCTGGGAGTCTTCTGCTGAATGACTTTCAGCTGCATCAGTTCCCTCTCTAGCTTACCCGGAGTCATGGAAAATTGAGTCAATGCACGGATAAATACAGCAAGAAATGCTGGTTTGGGGCATTTATCAGACTGTCATCCTGCCTGTCTAATTCCCCTTAGGATCCAGAGATTTTCTTTCCCGGCAGTTTTCCACAGATCCGTATCACCTGACATTTCCATTTCCACGTGCTCCCAAGGACCAGGGTGCCTTAGATGGGCAGTGATGGTAGCAGGAGGAAGGACCCATGCAGCTTCAGGAAAGGGGTTTCAGGCTTGATGGTCACTCCAGGGATGGGGAGAGATGGACATGACAACCCCCGAAGGCAGCAGTCCCTGAACAGAATCCTCCATAGAGTTGCAGGACTGGACATTTATGACCTATAAATTCACTCATTTCTGCTGTTCCTGGAGAAATAGAACTTTTTGTGCCCTTTCCCTGTAAGTAAACCCTATGGCTAGGACTTGATTGGAAACAAGGGCTGGTTTCAAAAGTCAAGGGGTCATGAATAAAACACCAGCTTGACCTCCCAGCCAGAAACTTCAGAAAATCAAACTAAACTTTCTGGTACACAACGAGGCAATTTTCCCCGCTTGCAAACAGTTCCTTTAAAAGCCAGATTTTTGTTGAAAAGAGAAATACCTATAAAGATAATATACAGTATCCATTCCCTGAAGTATAATTGTAAGTAAAATATAGTCCTCTCTCCTCTGCTGAGGCAGTAGACAGGCCAGCTGTCTGCTTTCACTCTCAACCAGTAACACTTCCCTCTCTCCAAGTAACACCTCCAGTTTGGGAGCACCTGGCTGGTTTTGCACTTTAGCTCTGGTAGCTGTGGCCTCAATGAATTGTGTGCCACCCATGGGAGGCTGGGGCTCACCTCACTCTGATGTCTTGCCAATGAAACTGCAATTCCTGTAGCTGGGAAGGGTAATACACAACCAACTGGGAGCTCAGCTATCAAATCCACCGGCAACTCCATCCGTAGCAGGGTCATGGTCAGGAAGGGCCACATGCCCAGTGCTTACAAAAGAGATTTAACATCGTCTCCAGATGCTTCATCTGAACCTGGGAAGCAAGATCCTGACTCGTGCTCAGCAGGGGCTGCACGCTAAGGAGACTCATGGAAAAGAACTCACAGCCTCTCATGTGCTTTAGAGGTCTACAGCACAGAGAAACACAACCACCTGCCTATGGCTGAGGAGGGAGGCGTACACTAGTGGTGGCACCAAGATCTCTAACAGAGACATGCAAGAACTGCAGATAGGACTTTGTCTTCCTAATGCTTTTCCTCAGCAGATGTGGGATCTCACAGAGTCTCCACTAGTTAGGTGCTACAAAGGCACAAGAGAAGATAAAAAAAATAAATAAGGGCAGCACACACTGTGTCTGTGTTGATGGAAAATCCTGTGGTGGATTTTCCACCATATCCTTGGAGAAAAGGAGAGCTTCACCAGTTGAGGGGCTGCAGGCAGAGAAACACGAATGGGTGAGAACTTCACATACACGGAGACAGACCCTGGGTCCCATCCTCTCCTACAGAAGGAGCAGCCGAATCAGGATCTGCTCCAGACATGGACATGTCCATATGCTAGAAATAGCATCACGAGGTTTCACATAATGAAAAGCAGTTCGCAAGTTAAATTCATCTTGCAAGAATACAACTATCTCTACAGTAAACTGGCCTTCAGAAGTTTAAACCCAAACAGTAGGCAATCTGTATATATTATGATGATACTATGAAAGTGGATATTTTGAAAAAAAAAATTTTAAATTGCAAATCTGCAGTTCTTTCATGAAATGACTGTTTCAGGCTTTTCAGAAAGTAATGGCCATTTTATTACACTGCTGGGCTGCATTCTTTACTTGGCCTGAAATGCCTAATGGTTTCTAGCATTTCACAATATGTGAATTATTGTCACTATTGTTCTAGTGCAGAAGGTCAGGTGTTTCAAATATCAATCCAATGGAACAAAAAATTAAAAACAGCTGCAAATTTTACAAAGTAAAGTTGACATCACAAGAGTCTCTATTTTAGAAAACATAATATATAGCTTGTGATATACTGTGTGGTTTTGAACAGTTTGAGAAGTAAAATGAAAACCCCAGCTCTTTCTGTTGTCTTTTAAGCTAATAAATTTTAAAAGCTAGAGATTAGATATTTTGCATAATACCTGCCTACTATTTTCTGTCATTTTGCAAAGTAACTGGAAGTAATTTTGATAAATGGTCAAAGATTTTAGTCATTTTGCAAAATGACTGGTTTCACAATATGACTGTATCATACGTCAGAAATTGATGCAAGAGCAGTTGTACATAAAAGAGTTTAATCAGATTTCTCTACTTGCTAAGTAATCATTCCTGAAGATGCCTCAGCACTTTGAAGTTAATTTTAGAGAAGAACTATACAAAAAGTATAAGAAATGCTCCAAGTACATGATCCCAAAGGCAGGGTATCGTGCTGGTATTGCTGAAATAAAGATGACAAAACGGAATCCCAAGACAAAATCAGGACATGAATACTATCTGTTTTCAAAGTAAGGATGGAGAACATACTCCTTCTGTTGTTTTGGGGTTTTTTTAACCCTAAGTGTCATCGCTGCTTTCCCCATTTAGATATGCAGCATTACTACTGATAAAATGCCTGCTATTTCCCTCATTTCAGATATGAAATTCTATGATGTGGAGATGCTGAGAACCTGATTAAGAGGAGGCAGACACAAGAGGAATCTCCCACACACTTTGTGAGCATCGAGGATACACATGATATCATCAAAAGAAGCATATGTAGCTACTGACCATGGAAGCCATGACCATGTCATGAAACACTTGTCTAAGTATGCCAACATCACCACAGATGCTGTTGAGCTCTTCAAATCCTTCTGTGTAGTGTGTCAAGAAAAAAGAAGGCATCACTTGGAACCATTTTCTGGCCAGTCTGTTCTGCACAAGGAGCAGTTAGCATGGGGGCAAACTGACTTTATCAATATGCAGTCCATGTGTCTAGGCAGCTTGAAGTGGATAATGTTGTGCCAGGACTGTATAACCAAATTTTGTGTTCTCCATCCACTTACATCAAAAAAAAAGCAGCTGAAGTGTATTTACAGCTTCTTGACATCTTTCTCACTTTCAGAGCCCCTGTTGTATTGCAGGGTCATGATGGAACAGAATTTATTACTGAAGTCATGAAAGAACTGAAGTATTTGTGGCCTCAGATCAACTTGATACATGGAAAATCAGGACTTTCAAAGCCAAGAACTAACAGAGCATCTGAACAGCAATTTCAAGGAGATGCTTATGGAGCGGATGGCAGATAATAAATTCATGGGACTGGTGCATGGGAATACACTCTGTGCAGTTTGCCAAGAACTTGGCTCGCCACTCAGGAATAAACCGTGCACTGTACTAAGCTCTGTTTGGAACAGATCCCAGGTGTGGGCTCACCTCAACCTCTCTTCTGTCAGATATCAACAGCTGCTTAATGACCGAGGAGGACCTGGTGTCTGGGCTGAGCCCATGCAGCTCCAGAGGACCCCACAGGTACTTGTAGGAATCGACGGAGGGAGACTGCACTCTCATGTGAGGTCGGCAGAACTCGATTTATTGCGCAGATACATTTACTTATATATCATTCTTTTGTCAAATCACCACGACTAAGCATATCTTATTATCTTTTTCTTAGGTTTTCATTAGACCACTTCTACATCAATCATTAACTTTTAACCTATGCTTCAGCCTCTAATTATCATATTCTCCGCCTTGCCTGTTAGTTCCCTATCTTATGTAACTTAGTTTCTTGTACTACTCTGCAAGGACCGTACGTCCTTGAGGCCTAATCTTGGCTGCTAGCGCCTGCACAGTAGCCTGTTCGTGCACCTGCTCTAACACTCCATGTCCGTTATTCACAAGCCAAACTCCCACAATTCCCCCTTTTTTCTTTTGCACGAACAGAACTTTATGCATTAGACTAGTGACTAGTTTTGTTATTACCTTCCATACTATTCCTAGCCCAATTAACAACAAGACAATTATGATTACCCAGCGAATACCTTCTTTGATCAAACCAAGTAACCATGGGGACAGATTGCCAAATATTTTTTGTAACCATGAATCAAACCAGCTTGTCTCCTTTTGAATCTTTTAAGTGTGTTCTTTAAGCCACTGCAGTTGTTGGTGAATTGATTCCCCACGATTGCTTAGATTGAAGCAGCACATCCCTTCAAAATCTTCACATCCATGGCCTTGTGCTAAAAGCAAAAAATCAACAGCAGCTCTATTTTGCAACACAGCATGCCCAACGCTATCTAAATCTTCTATTAATTCTGTCTGTCCCTTTTTACAAATTTTTCTTTCCCTACACGCGGTCACGCATTATTTAATTGGTTAAAAGTCTCTAGTACAAGGCAAACATGCAGCTCAGTTCAGTTCCCGTTGGTTCTTAAGTTCTTCTCACACAATGTCCAATTGGTCACTCCCATCTGCTCACTCCTGCATTCCCTAGTGAAGCAGTCATTGCTCTTTCTTATTTTTTCTTCCTTTGAAGCAGCTTCCAGAATGTGGCTACCTGCCTAGGCCAACATCCCGCATGGCTGGCTCACTATATGGCCATTCTCTTTTAAATGCATTTCTACAATTTCCCCTTTTTCTTCTTGAGCCAGCCATATGTTCTTCATGGCATCTTTAATCATGCTTGTTGCCTTTTTGAAAACACAAAGTACAATCATTAATACAATAGTGACCAATAACAGGTGGAATTCAATAATAGGTGGAATTAACAAAGAAACAAAGTCACCCACAGAAGAGATGAAGACAACCAAGTCAATAGACTGATCATGTAGAAGTAGTCCCATATTGTTTTCCCATGAAGCCCCATTTGCAAATGTCAAACGTGACCAGGGCCCAGTTGCAGGGAGAGTCAGGAGGTCCTTCCCCAACAGGAAAACTCTGCAAAGTGCGTCCACCTCACAGACAGACACTCCACTCTTTCCACAAATGGACTCAGGCCCTGTCCCCAAAGCAGGACACCTGGTAGTCATTTATCCAATGTGGGGCACCTGGGGCTTGTTTACCCAAGGGCTCCCCCCACAAGGCCGATCGCACCTCGGAGGAAAGCCAAAAGGCAAAGTCATCCCCTCCTTTTAAAGGACCATGGGAACTATCCATATGTCGTTCAATAATTTTTTTTTTTTTTTTTTTTTTTTTTTTTTTTTTTGGAGCTTTACATTGTACCTTAATGTGACCAGATTTTCCACAGCTGCAACATTTTGTGCCTCGATTACCGTTACCTTGTTGTACCAAGGGTCGGATAGCCGCAGCAAAAGCTGAGGCCATGAAACCAGCATGCTCTTCAGGTGTTCCTACCCCGGAACAAGCATCCATCATTTCAGCAATACTGGAGTTTTTAGGCAGACTCTGTAAAATACGCTTGCAGGTTGGGTTAGAATTTTCAACACTTAAAGACATGAGTAATGCTTCTCGCAGCTCATGCACAACTATCACCTAAAGACATGAGTAATGCTTCTCGCAGCTCATGCACAACTATTTCTCCCTTTTTTTTTTTTCTTTTTTCTTTTTCTTTTCTTTTTTTTTTCTTTTCCCTTTTTTTTTTTTTCTTTTCCCTTTTTTTTTTCTTTTTTTTTTTTTTTTTCTTTTTTTTTTCAGTTATTTTGAGATATTTTACCCACAGTTTAGTCCTAATCTGAGTCAGACTAAATCATAGTGACATTTTTTCTTTACCCCGGCTCCCTTTCCATTTCTTGTCCCAGCCTGCCCACCCCCCAACCACGCTCCTTTTGAAATCTCGCACTCAGGTGAGGTGGGTCAGATGTTAACGTTTGGTTCAGGCGGTGGGGGGGAGGGCGGCGGTGGAACGGGCCATCGTTCGTCTGTGTCCATTGCCTCTTCTTCTGTCCCAGACACTTCTCTCTCGCCGCTGGAATAGGTGGGGGGGACGGAACAGGCATTCGGTCGGGGCCCCTGAAGCTGCAGATGTTCCGGCTGCTGCCGCAGCGCTCGCGGGGGAGAGGGGCGGGGGAGAAGGGGGGGGGCTGGAATGCCGATCGTGCCGCTCCGCTGCGCCAGGCACGGCCGCCGCTCCAGCCGCTGCCGCGGCGTGCGCGGGGGGGGGAATGGGGTTTTTGCAATTTATTTTTTTTTTTTTTTTTTTTTTTTTTCGCCGTTTTATCACCGTCAATAACATTGTCCCGCAGAGAGTTCCCACACTTTCTCCACTCCGTTACATCAAACAACGTATGAGGGTCTTTAAAGTGTCCTTTGGCATACCCCCAAGCATATAGGGAGCCCAAAGTCTTTTTACTTATGCATTACACCATACGCTTCTTGTCCTGCATTCTCTGCGTGTATGTCCCGTATTTCCACAGCGGTAGCAAATTATAGTGGCGTTACGGTCGTTGGAAGACGGAGAGGACGACAGGGGGGCAAGCGCTGTCATAGCCTGCACTGTATTTTCCTGCCCCTGCCGCACAGCTTCACTTAACTGATTACTAAATTGACTCTCTGCTACTGTTGCTCTTAACTGTGTCAATAATTCCCAATCTAAGGGGGATAAGGTGACTTGAATGTTATCATTATCCAAGGGTGTAAAAACAACAGGAAAAAACTTCCGAGAGTGCTTCCACAGCTCCACTATCACCCTCTTGCAGTCTATCTGCCGCGAGCTTTTTCCACCCCAGCACACATTCCTGTAGCTGACAGCGTAGTTTTTCACGGCTACTTTCGGTCTCATTTGGGGCTGTCGAGTCAGAAACCTTCCCCACGGGCGGTGGGACCGGCTCTGAACTCGTTGCCCAGTCCTCAGGCGGAGGAGGCAATTCCTCCTCTGGTGGAGCTGAGGGGATAGGTGCTTCTACGGCAGCCGTAGACATGGTGAATGATCTGAAACTAGGTGGATTGCACTCTATGCCCGTATCGTGTAAGTATAATTGATTTTTGGCAGTAGCCTCATGAGCTAATTTAGCCGCACGCAACTCTATGGAATGTTGTAACAGAGCATTATGAACAATTCTCCAATGTTTCCCTAACTTTTTCGCTGTCTTGTTATCATCTAATATGGCATCCCAAATTATATCCCCTAATTTTCGCCATTCTGCAAGTTCATGTATCGTGTTATTAGCCCTGACAACTCCTTTTTAAAATCTAGCTTTTTTTTTTTTTTTTTTTTTACAAAGCCTCTGCACCTTTTTTTTTTTTTTTTTTTTTTTTTTTTTTTTTTTTTTTAAAAAAAACCTCTGCACCATATAAATTCCACTCGACTCTCCCTTAATCTTTTTGCCTCTACACAAACCTTGATTACTTTTGCCTCTGCACAATTTGAATCTACACAAACCTTCCTTTAGATATGCCGTAAGTTATTAAAGCCGGCAACTCTTTTTTGAAATCTATCTCCTTCTCCTTAACCCCCCTCTGCTTCAAAAACGGAGTTAGCAGCGTCAATGCCGCCTGTCTTTGCATAGTTAAAGTATGAATCTACACAACCTTGATTACCAGTGGTTAGCGACAGCAATTGCTCACCTTTCGCTCCCACCGTTATCTTCCAGCCACTGTGTAATTTCACCCGTGGGATCCGGCACCGTAGTCGCCTGCGACGAGGTGCTTTGATCGTCCTTATTCGCGAGTCGGGACCTGGGATCTTTACTCCGTATTTTTATTCCTCGGTAGTTTCACGCCGACAGGATCACGTCGGGGGTCACCACTTTGTAGGAATCGACGGAGGGAGACTGCACTCTCATGTGAGGTCGGCAGAACTCGATTTATTGCGCAGATACATTTACTTATATATCATTCTTTTGTCAAATCACCACGACTAAGCATATCTTATTATCTTTTTCTTAGGTTTTCATTAGACCACTTCTACATCAATCATTAACTTTTAACCTATGCTTCAGCCTCTAATTATCATATTCTCCGCCTTGCCTGTTAGTTCCCTATCTTATGTAACTTAGTTTCTTGTACTACTCTGCAAGGACCGTACGTCCTTGAGGCCTAATCTTGGCTGCTAGCGCCTGCACAGTAGCCTGTTCGTGCACCTGCTCTAACACTCCATGTCCGTTATTCACAAGCCAAACTCCCACAGGTACTGTCACTAGAGCTGAGGCTGCAACAGAACCTGCACCCGGGTCTCCATCAGATGAAATTTACTCACAACCTCAGAAACCTCCACCCACACAGACTGCAGGGTCACATCGTAGCCTTTTGCCACCAGAGCCCACAGCCAGTGGACAACCACTAGCTGCCCCAGACTCCAAAGCTGACCTCTGAGATAAGAAGGTATGGCCAAATCAACATCCATCTGGCAACAACAGAGATTGATTGACTGTCCCCCAGGTGGAACAGCAAGAATGTTGACTGAAACATTACAGGGCAAAATGGAACTATCAACAGTCCTTGTCACCATTGTCTCAATTGGGAAAAGAATCGTGAGCTCAGTAGGAAAAAATACTGCTTTAAGTCTACCCAAGCTTACATTTTGAGCTTACATTGCTTTTAGGGAATTTACATGTGCAAATTAATGTATTAAGCTGTTTTTCCAAAATTAACTTAAAAAGTGAGAACTAATAGTTCACTAATTTACCAGTCTGAGGACAGGGTTAGGGAAGGAAACTATTGTTTTCTGTGGCAGAAACTGGAACAACCTCAGCCTACCAACACAAAGTCCCCTTTCCTCCCTGTCAATGATTACTGTTCCATAATAATTTATAATTATGATACTGGTTATGTCACCCTGACATAGTGAAGGAATTAGAAACTGATATAATTTGGGTTTGTACTGACTTTATTATAAATGTCTTTTACTGCATGAGTTTAATTTCATTAGGGAGAAGAGTTAATTAGTGTAGCTGTTTCTCATTACTAATGTAATCCATATATATGCACAGTCTCATTAGCTCTGCTGTATCTCCTCTGTATGCAATCTTGTAATAAATAAAGAGGCAATTTACTGTACCACTGCTCCAATACTCAAGAATATGCTCCATTCAGGGCTGCTGAGAGGATATTGCACACTTTCATGCATTTTAGTTTCTCTCAACAATAATCAACCTGGAAACTTAGTAAAAAATGAAATAAAAAAATAATCCCACTTGAAAGTGGAGTCCTCATTCTGTCCACCACTAACAGCAGACTGCAAACCCAAGCTGAAACCTCTTTCACTGAGCAGTATTAATGTTCATTCGACTAAGCAATTTGAAAGGCTGAGCCTTTTCTGGTGCTATCGGAGAGATAAAGCTCTTCATGATGCAGCAGTGGGGCGTGGAGGATAAACAAGGCTGGCAAATCACACCAGCAGACTTTTCACCCCAATGAATGGCAAGTACAGGAAGTGGCAAAATTACAAGAACAGATGAAAAACACGACAAGTAAAACCAGACATCAAGCAGTTAGTTCCCAGAGAAATAACTAAAGCCAATCTGTGAGACAAAAGTGAGCCTACAAGAAGAATCTCAACTATTCCTTGGTTACATACCCCAAACTGGTCACTCCTGGGAAGATTTAACTACACAAGGGACACAAAAATAGGTGGCAACAGAGGCATATGGATAAATATAACATGTGCAATACATCACCATAACAACACCTTTTACAAAACTCTGTGGGAGCGTGAAACCACTGCAGTTACTGGTGAAGTAAAAATGGGGGGGATGGGAAATTATGTTGGACCAAAGTAGTTTCATGTATTTTAATGTCAAAGGGTATTTTTGCTATAACGCAAAAACCCTGAGCTGATAAAATATTAGTAAGGACAAAATGATATTCTGGAGGTCAGAATGTATGTAAGAGCAAATGGTAATTTAGATTTGTGTTACTAAATGTTCCACATTAATAATTGCTGCAAGTTAGTTACTGTATTTAGTAACCAGATTTAGTAACTTGAACTTTCATAAAGCTGTGACCACAAAGATATGGAAGGGAGATTCACCTCTGTGGTATTAAGAAGAGTTAAACCCACAGAATCATAGGAAAAAATAGATTGTAAGACATCTCTTGAGGTCATCCAGTCCTATCATCTGCTCAAAACATGGCTGAACTCACAGGTAGATGAGGCTGCCCAGGACTGTGTCTAGTTGTGTTTTGAAAATCTTTAAAGATGGAGAATCCAAACACCTTCTCTGAGCTCCTGGCTCACAGCTGCACCACTTTCACATCATTAGTAATATCCTTGAAACATTCCTGCTAGCCCATTCCCCCAGTTTGCCAAGGTCCCTCTGAGCAGCAGTCCTGCCCTCCTGTGTATTATTTCTCCCCCTATTCAGTGGTACTCACGATGCTCTGCCCTGTTACACAGGTCATGGTGAGAATGCTGAAGGGTGTCAGATCCAGCACTGAGGAGCTTTCCTCCTAACTGACTGCCCCTTGTTCCTGCTACCTCCTCTTCAGTGGTCTTTCAATGCTATGTTTGACCCTCACACCTGAGCATCTTGATCACCTGATTTGCCCCAGCTTACAGTGACTGAAGCCTTTATCACTCACCCCACTCTGCCCCTGCCTTCCTCTACAAACAGTAAGAGGGATTTTTGCTACCAGAGACAGATGCTTTGGGGAAAACATTCAGTAAGCATGGTCCATCCAGATAAAAATTACACCCTAGAAAGTTTTTTTGCTGGAGTAATCCATATTCCAGAAAAGCTTTCTAAGCACACATTTTTAATTAATTTTTTTTTTTACAAACAAAAGGTTTCATTTTGAAAAGATTCATGTTTCATTATACGGTCAGGATATTTCAACTATTTGCTTCAAACCTGCATTTTTCATTTCTGTACAGGGTCTGGCTGGGATGGAGTTAATTTTCTTCATAGCAACCTGTATGGTGCTGTGTTTTAGATTAGTCATCACAACAGTGTTGATAACACACAGATGTTTTTGCTTTTGCTGAGCTGTGCTTGCATAGCACCAAGGCCACCTCTGTTTTTCACTCTACCCCTCTAGTAAGTGGGCTGGGGGCAGGGGGAGTGGGCAAGAGGTGGGGAGAGGATGCAGCTGAACCAACTGAAGGGACATTCCATACTGTGTAACATGCTCAGTGATAAAATTGGGGTGGGGAGGATTCTTTCCAAAGTAGCTGATGGGACATAGGTCTGCTGGTGGTGAGGACTGCTTTTGCATCACTTAATTTACCCCCAAAACACAGTTATTAAACTGTTTTTGCCTTGCCTCACAAGTTTTCTCCTCTCCTGTGCCCTTCCAATTCTCTCCTCCATCCACCTGGGGCAACTGAGTGAGCAACTGGGTGGGGGCTTAGCTGCCAGCTGGGATCAACCCACCACACTTCCAAATTTAAGCCATATTTTTAAAGAAGTTAAAAGACTGTAAATATCTTAAAATTGCTGTTTTGGATTGCACCAAGTAGATTTAGTTTAGAAAATAAAACTGGATTTTGATACAAACTTATTGTTATTCACATTGTGAAATTTGAACATGCAAAGCAAAAAATCCCCGATGCTCAAACAGGAAAAACCTGTTATTTATTCATTTTTTTAATCAGGAGGATTTTCAAGTATGAGGAGGACCTAACAAGCAACTTTTAAATCAATTCATTTTTAGCTTCTCATTGATACTGGCTAATGAAGGTTTGAAAGTCATGCCTAAAGCCATGCTCAGTGAAAAAGAAAAAGAAACAAGATAATTAATTGCCTCTTTCACTGTTCTCCTTTGAACTGAGGACATAATCCCTGGATTTATTTTTGAGAGTTTACATCTTCTGATGCAAAGGAACCTAACTTCAAATTTTTAGATGCATTGGGCCTTCAGCTTTTCAGATAAATACAATGTTTTTAAAGACACTCATTTCTACTGAACTTATTTCTGCTATTTTGTATGTTGAAAATGTACAATTGAAATACATAAATCTGCATACCTTTGAAACACGTAGGTAAACATCCCTGATTTTCATTTGCACTTAAGATCAAACTATTAATCTTATTTAAAGCAGCTTTTCTTCTCTCAGATTTAAATAAATCTCCAAAGAGGTCAGGATTTGCTTAGAGGAGAAGTATTACCTCTTGAAAAGAAAATCTTCCCCCTGAGCTTATTTCTCATAGTGAGTAAATAGCTGCTGAAGGGATGTTACATGTGGCTGGGGTAGGTAAATGAGTGTGGTACTTGGACCATGGAAAATCTCCTCGTGCAAGTGTGTGCAGCTGTAGTTTTTCTGCAAGTAAAATACTTTGGGAAGCAAATCTGTAGTGTGGGTCAGTGATAACCCTGGGGAAACAGCTGCCTGCCCCAGCATCCTTGGAAGGCTGCTGTAGGATGCTAAGGCCAGTACCACCCAGGAGGCTTTTATACAAACAGGGGATGGACTTCCAAGTGAGAAAGAAATATTAGTGATAAGGCAGTGAAATGCCTCTGCTGGGTTTGTTTTTGCTTCTATTTATCTCAAAGATATACAGGGAATATATCTAAAAGCTTTATGATTTATAAAACCTGAGTTGGCTTGAGCCAGTCCTATCATCCTCCGTGAACTGCAATCACTTTTTTTTTCCCTCACAGGTATTTAAAATGGGACCTGAGCAAGGACTTCAGGCCCTTTCAATGATTTCATGGTCCAGATGGCTGCTTTTCCCTACAGAAAGGTTTGTACCCTCTGAGGTCCTGGAGGTCTGTAGGAACAGCCTCTGACAACACTGTTGGAACACAATATGACATTAGTTAAGCAGGTTTGGAGGGATGTTAGTAGCCCACCAGCTATGATTAAAGAAACATCATCATCTCCTTTTAATTCTTGCCAGAATGTGTATCTACCCTGTGGATGAACCTCCATGAGTACTATCACAGAAGCCTTTTCAGACTTGCTGCAGTCCAGTGTGGGCACTCTCAGATCACGCCTCCTGCTCTACATGGGTATGAAAGAGGCAAAGTTCTTTCCTTTCACTTGACTCACTGAGTAACAGCAACTTTACTTTCCCTAGCCATGCTATTAAACTTTATTTTTATTTACCTTTTTCTTTTTTTTAAATTGAGGAGTGTTTCTCAGCTGTCTTATCTAATGCTAAGAACTTTTCTTCTCCCTATTTCTAGGGTGTATCCCTGGGGCTGAGCATTCCCCCCAATGTCTAAGCATCTTGGGGGTTTGGTTCCTCCTGTTGGGCTATTCTCCACCATACTTGCTGAGAGACCTTAAAGCCAGAAGCAGAGACAGGAGAGGCTTGTTGGAGCTCAGGAACACTGGCCACCCAGTAAACCCTGCACACACCCATGGGACGTGGAGTAAAATCACCAGAAGCAGAGCTGCCTCCAACCCCAAAGCAAGGTTGCTGTAAATCCTAAAGAACCCCTTCAGCTTTTAAAGGTAGCCCTCTCCTATCTCTCTGAAGCCAAGACTGACTGCCTACAGTGGGACAATATTCGGAATGGAAGGATTTGGTCATTGATTTTGACTCTCTCCATGCCTCTTTTCATTTGGCAACTTATGCATTAAAATATTCAAGTTTCTTTGTACTTATTTGAGTTTCAGTCAGTAGTTGAGTACAAGACTTTTTATAAAGTCACCTCATGTTGCACAAACAGAAATAATTTCCTCCCCTTGTCTTCTGCATTAACAAAGGCTTCTCCCATCCTTTGCTTCTAAGAACTGCTGGTGGTTGAAAGAAAAGCAATTAAGTTAATCACTTCATTTTAAATGTTCCCCTTCATCCCATTCTCTTGTTCTACAACCTATTTTTGTTACAATGAAAGACAAGTCCAACAGGACTCTTCTAAACCGTTCATTTGGAACCTATCACATATTTCATTGTCACAGAGTTAGCTTAAAGTAGGTTAATTAGCTGCATGGCCCATCTATTCTTTAGGGTAGAAATGTTCTTACCATTACAGTAATTGCTCAAATCTTGAGCTGAGAAAATAAAGAAACAGTGAAAGCTATTGAATGAATTGATGTAGACAATTCAATGGTACTTAAGATCATGATCATTTTAGTATGAGAGCATTTTGATTGGTTGTACGTATTCTCTTCGCCATATGTTGAGAGTATGGGGTATAAACAGACATGCAGCATGGCATTCATATTATTATATTCCTGAAAACAGCATGTGTAATGGAAGCACAGCGACTTCCCAATTAGCAAAAAAAAGCAACAGAGATGACATTGTTATTTCAACTTCCAAATGCTGAATGTGGCTGAGTTATTTAGTAATGTGTACAGCATATATAATTTTAAAGATATAACCTGATATAGTGAGAAAAAAGCATTTCTGAGTTGCTTTGGGACATGCTGTCAAGTAATGGTTCCTCACATTTCAGCAAATAGCAAACCTGGGTAAGACCTAAATAAATGTAGAGTCTGCTTTAGTGATTTTAATGTCTTTCCTCTTAAAGGCCATTTTTTATTTCCTGTAAAGAAATACCCTTCTGCAAGGGAGCTGTGGTCACTACTTATCATTATCATAGAACTAGAAGGAGCTGAAGTGATGGCCTGGAAGCCAGAGCAGCATTCAGAGTAGCTGTGGTAATCACTGTTGTAATTTAAGAGGTCTGCAACCTTCTCCTGAAAAGAACAACTGGGTGCTTTGGATCTGAAAGAAACCTGAGGCCTAGAGAGAGGGTAATCACAAAGACTCCAGTAGACATGCTATTTTTTGGGTAAATTTGAGTGTCTTTCGTTAAACCATTGCATTTTCAGATCCGACGATGCCAGTGATATTTGTGATTAGAACACAAAATGACAACTCTGTCGTGAGAAATGTATGGGTCTGCTGGAACTGCTGGTCTTACCATGGGTGACAGACTGGCCAGCACATAAGTTTGTCCCTGGTTGCTACTGGCATTACTGAAGAAGTTCACAGAACCTGTTCTAAGGCAGAGTGGAGAGGAGGTATACTTTGAATACATGATGAGCACCTCTCTTAAATCCCTTCAGATTGTTCTTGTCTGCACAACACTTTGCTTCCTAAACCGCTTCTATCATTGAGCATCGCAGAATTACTTTTTTCTCTGTTGTATTTTCTTCTGCAGATGGTGGCCATGCTATGGGCAAGGCACTCTGAGCATGAAAGAGTTGTTGTAAATACAGGACTTAGTTCACTACATGAATGTCCTCAGCTTTGAAGTTTCCTTTGCTTGTGGATTTGCTCCACTGCAGGTTTTCCAAACCTTGGCCCTATCTTTTCTTCCAGGGACTTGGAAGAAGCAGCTTCTGTGGTGGAATCCACAAGACAAAATTCAAGCTCACTCTTGCTTCTTTGAGAGTCTTTGTAAATCCTATAGGTAATTAAATCATAAAAGATTTTTGTATTTAAATCTCTCTTTAGTGACAGGAACTAAAAAAATCTTCCAGTTCTGCAACCAATCCAGTTTCCACCACTGAGAACAGCATGAGATATTACCACTAAGTATTGGAGAAGCTCTAGGTCTTCTGTTTCATACTGATATTTAATTTTTTTTATACCTCAGAATTCACATTATTGATATTGATCCCCCCTCCTCAGTAAGGATAAATGCTAACCCATTTTTTCTGATTTGCTTATGGGTTTGGGTTCTAGAGATCTGATATCTGATACTTCAAGTTCTCAACAGCTCAAAATCCTCTTTTGTCACTGCTTTTTGGGGTGTGTGTTTAGACGAAACTGGGTGACAGGCCTCTAGACACTAGAATCATCAAATTCTGAACTAATTTTCTGAAAAATGCAAATTATTTTATTTTCACAGTTGTAATCCCTGTCTTCTAGTTCTCTCTCTGCAACTCCATCCAGAACATGAGCACTCACCTTTCTTCCAGAAAAATGGGAAACTTTCCTCAGTAAAGGTAAAGCTTATTTTTGTGTGACAAGGTCACAAACACACAGTTACAAGATCTCTGAGATTTTAAGATCAATGGGAATTTGGAAAAAAAAAAACCAACCCAAAACCCAGAAAACAACTCCAAAACCAACCTTCCCACCCCAACTTGAAATCACCACCTGTGTTTTGGGCACTTTCCATGTTTCCTGTAACTCATTTAAAACTGCCATCAGTGCCATGAGGATGCCTTGCCTAGCTCTGTGTCAAGCAGATGTTTGTTGTGAGAATCTAATTCCTGCAGAGGCTTGTTCATTCTGCATATTAATATCAGGAAAGAAGAATGTGGCTGTGACTGTTTATCAAGCAGGAGAAATAAGGTAAAGCAGCATTGTGTGGGGCTATCCCTAGAAACACAGACTTCCGAGGAAGGCTGTGGGACTGAAAACAAACGGAATTAAGTTCGACAAGGAGGATGGTTGGCAGTGTGTTCAAGCCAAAAGGAAAGCATTTAGGATGTGGAAAAGGTTATGCTGTCAGTGTCAGATCCTTGGTTCACATGTGGTTCTCTGCAGCTGTTCCTGAGAATGACAGTGCTATAAAACCAGCATTATCAATTTTCTGGAATAACCTAAAGCACCCACAACTTTAGTTGCCTCTACAGGTGTTGGAGGGCAGCTAGACCAAATAGTAGGACATAAGTATTTCATAAATCTTCTAACTTACTATTAAACTGTTGTGTACCAACACAGGAGAATAATGACAAGTTCCTGAGTTTGTAATAATAAATCTCATCTCCTTGCACCAAACCCGAGAAATAGCTGTTTTGTTTCAAAACAAAGTCATGGCTTGCCTGTGATATACTCTGCCAAATTCCTCCACAGAAATCTGTGATATATACATAAAGCATAATGCCTAAATAGGTATGCCAGAGGCAACTATATATTATTTCTAATAAGCAGATAGCCTCTTCCATCCTGACAAACAAAGCTGGAGAAATCTCTCAGCAAATCTGCAACCAAATAAGTAGAAGATTAGTCCAAGAATCTAAAATTCCCTGCTAACCTTGTTGACCATTTTACTGGCTCAAGTTATTAAATTCTTCGTGCTGCATGGGTGGGTGGGATTGGCAAATTAAAGGGATTAACCTGCAAGTACCCTAACCATGCAGTATGATTTGCTCATTTTGTTGTGCCTGTGACTCATGTCTAACAGAGTGGGAGTGAGACAGCAAGAACTGTGATTGCACCTGCAATGACAGAAAAGGCAGTATGTTAAAACATAATACAGGTATTCCCTGTCTTACTGTTGTTTATGACTCTGGCCTATCTTGGTTCTTATAAGTAACTAGCAATGTAGGGTTAAAGATTAATAATTGAAATTATCAGCATTTGTGACCCTAGGTTGGAAGTAGCTAAAATTGAAAACCTATTCATTTACACAGGGCAGAGCAGTTCCCAGACAGACAGGAGCAATCAAGCTTGTATGCAAAACCTTGGTTGCTATTATACTGACCAGTAAACATAACACTTTCTTACAAAGTGACACAGAAAGCAGAGGAAATTGTGCAGAAATGAAATCAAAAACTAGGTTCTACTGCAGACCTAGCCCCTGCTTAAAGGAACTCCACTACACCCCTACATACACAGTCAGTGAGACTTCCAGAGACTCATCCCATCTCTGAACATGACCTTGTCCCTCTTCTCTTAGCTATCGCTTCTTCTTACGTTTCCTTTTCTTAATAATTTAAACCTTCACCTTCTTTCTTTGTCTTCTGTCTCCCCCAGTGCTGAACCAGACATACCCAGTTCTTGACTTCCTTATTTGTGATGCTATTCTTGACCTGGATCTCTGATGTGCAGATATGCATTTCTCTTTCAACCTTAATTCTCACCACTGGTCAAAGCAAACTATGTGCTGATGAAGTAAGAAGCAAGAGCAAGATCTGAAAGTTCATTTGAACAGACTGATGTGACTCAGTTTCCTTTTGTACTCAAAAGAGAAACTAACCTAAAACTTGAGACCTAGATTACCGAGTTGAGTGGAGTTTTTATATATATTTATTTTAAGAGAAGAATGCGAAGATGAAAGGTTAACACACTGAACAGCTTCAACATACAACCTTCAAGGAACATTTTGAGGACAAAACAACTGAGAAGTATGAAACATCAGTTGAGAAGTTCAGTTTTGGAGCCCCCAGCAGTTTTGGTGTCAGCCAACAATGGTGTCCCCATGATGACAAGAGAATTATCTATGTAACACCTTTGCAGGTTTTTTGGCATCACTTTACACCCAAAGAGCTCAGGTGGGACTCAACAAGGTAAGAGCGCGTACAAAACTCTTGATCTCAGCCTGCTTCGGCTCTGTGCCAGCTATCACAAAGCAGCCATTTCAAGTCTCTTCTGCATCAGCACTTGGTGGTTCAAGGTTTGTGGGTCGCTTCAGGTCCTGCAGACAGAGCACAAGGCATTTCCCTGCTTCCCCCAGAGGCTGTGGATGTGGTTTCATGATTACTCTAACCTGTCAAAACCAGTGCCAGACACCCAGCCTGTTCCCTACCTTCCTGTGTGTTTCATCATTTTGCCACCATGTCAGGCAGCAGCCTGTCCCTCTGTGGGATTAAGTGATGCTGGAACCACACCTGGTGAGTACCATTATTCATATAGCTGTTTTCTTTCAGTGCTGTGTCTGCTGGAGCAATTGCACATTTCTCTTACCCCAAACCCATGAGTATATGGCAGTCTCCCAAACCGGGCATCCCTGCTTCATCTGAATCCTGGTCTAGATGAGATGGTAACTGCTCACTCAAACTTTCCAAGTTTATCCTGAGAATGTCTCACAGACTGCTGTCTTCACGTTCTTGCTCACCCTCACAATCCTCTGTTTCTCTCCCTGACTTTTAAATCCTTGGGTTATTGAGTCTTTATTTACCTCTCCTAGTTCTCTTTCACATCTCACTCTTCCCAAGGACTGTAGTTAACAATGGAGAGAAGCCTCGCGTAGGGAACCATCTTCACATCCACAGCAGAGGATGACTGCAAGATGGCAGGAACAATGCAAGTTCAGCCCTTGTGGAAGATTGTTTTTTATGTTATTGCTCACAAACCTTGTGTGTTGCCCTTTTGTGTTTAAGTACTGATGACTCTGACTGCTGTCTAGAACTCTAATTGAAAAGTAAACTGGGATACAATTTTTCTGTTTAATTTCTAGTCAAGAAAATGATTTTGAATAGCTCCAGAAAATCCCTGACTCAATGCTTTCCTTTTTAGTGAGCTACCTTATCCTAATGATGTGGTTTGGGGTCAGCATTCATGCCTGCAGGTCAAGCACAGTCTTCAAGCACCACTGGCCTCTGCCTATTTTTTACTTTTTTTTTTTTTTTTAACAGCAGGAACTCTTAAGTTACTTTTCATATATGTCTGAAGCTTATTTTTCTTACAATATTTAAACAGAGAGTAATCTCCTCTGAATTCTTGAAGATAGAATAACATGTTAGAGTGAAATCTTTCCTTAACGCTGCTAAACATTTCGTTATTCTGGCACATTTAGCTTAATTATTACACAAAAAACAAGTTCAGGGGGAACATACATTTATAATAAAAAATCCTCTGTTCAGCTGCATATTTCTTCACTTGATCAGTGGCACTTCTTACCTGCTTTGTAACAAAACCCAATAAACTTGTAGTAGTTATAAAGCTCAGATGGGCAGTGATTCCCTGGGCTGTAAGGCTGACCAGCTTAGACCCATAGGCTGGGTCTGTCCTACGTGTCTGAGCACAACCATGTTCTCTGACAGCTCAGCAGCTTTTCAGGCTCTCTCTGTATGAACAAAATAGTGTTAGATGTTGAACATACATGATTGCTATCGCAGAGAAGCAAGAAGAAAGGTTTGTGCCTTCCTGTATGTGGGCTGAGAAAACCCTCAGCTGTTCTCGGTCAAATAGTAACAGCAAAGGCTCTTTTTTTCACACTGGTTATATATGCCATATGCTATGGATGTGTGAAATGGCAAAGAAGGGGAAGTAACAAAAGAAGAGAGATTCTAACGTAAAATTTAAGTGTTTTATTTCTATAGTGAAAAAACAATCTATTTTTGAGTAATAGAAAATGTTGGCATTTAGGCTGTAATTGCACTGCTCATAACAAAAAGATTGTACCTTCTTAAAGCCAGTTTGAGATATTAACAACATACCTGGGAAAATGAATTTGTGTCAAGAGCAGAAAGTGATCTTAAAGCTTGTAAAACTTTTCTGTAGTAAGGTTTCTCATGCTGGTGTCAGGAATAATAGGTGGGTATATAATTTTAACCATTTAAATGCTTATAAGATCATGAATTTTAGAAGGGAGTGAACAGAAAGGTTTCTATCAGTCTTGGACAGAACACTCCTTCTAAAGATGCTTTGCCTGATGCTTCATAAGTAAGAAGTTTCTCTGAAAATGTTTTGCAGTTGCAGTCTATCACTTTACAGGTGGGTGCAACAGAATTAAGAATTGCCAATTAAAACAAGTTTACTGATCTCAAATTTCAAAGGAACAAGAGAGAAAAGATGATGCTTTTTAAAGATATAATTCTTCAGCTCTTACTTTGTCTTTTGAAACTTGCTGTAACATAAATACAGATTTCCTTAGCAAGGTATGCATGTATCCTGCATGCTATCCCCATATACTTGTACAGAAACCTGTATGCAAGCCCAAACTACTGAACAGTCCAATTTAGCCTTAAATCTAAATAAGAATGCAGCTGTATGCAGCTAAATTCAACAAATGCTGACAGGATTATTCTTTCAGAAGATTGTTTCTAAATTAATTTTTGGTTTTTGTTCACTTCTCAGAGTAGAATAGGTCAAGTGAAATTCTGTAGCAAAAAGACTTGGAGGTGAAGCAAGAAGAAATTGAGTTTTCATCCACAGATCTTTATTTTCAGTGTGGTCTGTGCACCTAGAAACTGAAACTGTTGCTGCCTTGTGGGTGTCCTGCACCCATCCAACCAGATGCTAAAAAGATGTCTTCATAAAGTACCCACAAACTACAGGTACTACCTCTACATGTTTCAGTATTTTTCTCACTTTCAGTTTTAGCTTTTAACATGAGTGTGGATTAAACTTGTGTAATTTGCAGACAAACGGTGTCTTGGCTATTTCAAATGGCTGAATCTAGAGGCAAACTACTGAAAACAAAATCCTAGAATGCAGTTTAGTAAATTAAAAACTCATTCATAGTTATATAAAACGTGGCTTTAACACTGAGAGGTGTGCATTATTGCTGTCAGATACAGTATGACAGCAGTTATAAGGTTGTGTACTACCTGGGATAACACCATTTCAAACACAACTCAGTTAAACGTCCCTCCGTGAGTCCGTGACATGCTATAGTTAATAAAGGAACAAGCAAAGAAAACCTGTCTATTTTAAAAATCCCCATTTTTCACTTTCAGTAACCTTTGAAAGAGGAGCTTAGGATGATGCCTAACAGCAGCGTAACCCAGCAGAACCATTCCTCCAACGAGACAGTGCTGGACACAGAGAGGCTCCACACTGTTCTTATAGCCCTGTACATCATCGACCTGGCCGGCGGCACCCTTGGGGTCATCATGATGTCCCATCAGTTATTTCAAAGGAGACCACAATCTGTGATGACCGTTATCATCATCAGCCTCCTGGTGCTGCACACCTTTATGCTGCTCAGCATCCCCTTCCGCCTCAGCTATTACATTTTACAGGAGTGGAAGTTTGGGAGGTTTGCCTGCAAGCTAGCAAGCATCATCATCTACTTCCACATGTACATCACCTTCGCATTTTACATGGCCATCATCGTCATACGCCTCTTCAGGCTCGAGTCTAGGAAGTGCTACACCTCAGCCTGGGTGGCTGCTGTCTGGCTGGTGGGAACGCTGGTGATCACACCCATTATTCTCTTGTATTATGGCACCTATAAGACATACCGCTCCTCCGAATGCTTTCAGTTCCACAAGGAGATACAAGAGGTGCCCATGGTGATCCTAAACTACTGCTTGGTTGGGATTTCAGTGGCAGTTTGTGCTGTGCTCACTGTAATCCAGTTGTCCGTGATCTATAGACTGGCTGTGAAGTACTGGCCTGACGTCAACTCCCATGTGGAATTCAGGGCTCAGGCAAAGAGTTTCTTCTTCATCTTAGTAACATTAGTGTGCTTTATGCCTCATCATGTATTCAGAGTATATTACATCCAAAACTGCCACCTGGATAAAGACTACAAACTACTCCCATACAATGAATTTTTTCTAGCTTTAACAACAATGTGCTGCTTGGATATGTTGTGCTTCATAGCAGGAATAGCCCACTGAACTGTGAGCTACCAGGAAACCCAGTTGCTGTGTGTCAACACTGGCTTTTGGCAGAAATAAAACTGTGCCAGGACTTCACTGAGCTATGGAGACTGCCAAGTTTTCAGCATGGAGCATGGTTTGGCTTTTGCAGACCAGTAAGATCCATCTTTCAGAAGCTACTGTTTATCTTCTCTCATGAAGGCAGGCACATGAGTCTTACTCTAGTCTTTGACCTAAGAGCCTTGCCCTGAAGCTTCATAAAGATTTTCCTCAACTGTCTCTAACAATTACAGCACAAGTATCCATTCCTTTCTATTTTTTTCCTCAAAGTGTCTCAGTAACAACAACCCAATGAGGCCAATACATTGTGCACTTTGAAGGTCTAGAAACTTCTGGCAATTGTGATACTGAAGGGAAGAGAGGGAAGAAAAATTCCTTTACAGGATTTTTGTACTAGTGATTTTAGATAGCATGGACACAAACTCTATTAAAATAAAAAGTATTCAAGGCATGAAACAGGGTATGAATGAAATATTGTAGTAGCATATTTCAGCAGAATCCTTCTTTTCCTCACTTATACAAAGAGTATATTAAATGATATGAAAACACTTATTCTCACAACTTCACATTTACTTGCTTCATTCCAAAACCACAAGCAGCTCACCAAATTGTGGTAATTCCACATTTAGAGTGAGTGAGAGTGGAACAGGCCACAGGTTTCAAGACTTCTACCTTGTGTCACTCTCCCATCAGACTGGATCTATAGCTGTTATCCCTTAGGTCCAAAGTAGCCAAAGAAACACAAGTTACTGTGGTTCCATAACTGGACATGGAATTCAGATCAAGGGGTCTGGTCATTTATTGAAGGATCAGCTGCTCTTTAGAGAGGGATATATTTTATCAGCCTTCAAAAAAACCTTTGATGTCTGGTCACTTTCAGTTGATTTATTCACTTTCAGTTGATTTATTATCAGATGCCATATTTTTTCCATTTGCATATGTAACAAAGCAAAGCTAGAATAAACGAACTGAACTGTGTTTAATCAGTTCAACATATGCTCATGTATGTGTATACAAACTCGTGCTGGAGTATATATTTTCTCCATTAGACAGATTATATTCTTTGGTAACAACATCCCTTCTGGGAATCTCTGTTTTATCTTCAATATGTAAAAGTTTTTCCTGATTGCATTCTGCCTGTTCTGCTGAGTGCAGAAGGTCTCTAACCCTTCTGCTGAAGGCTCCACTGTTATTTCTGCATCTCAACAGCTTGAGGCCAGATTTCTCCCACCCCAGACTCCCAGGAGCCACAAAAGGGTACACTTCCTCCTTCATAGCCACATAAATTGCCATAATCTTTGCTACAGAAGTGCTATGATGCCTGGATTCAAACAGGTCAAAACTTGACTCAGAAGGGTTAAAAAGTTACATCTATAAAGTAATGTTATGATGCTTCAGATTGATGTCATTTCTTTGACCAAAAGAGCTTACACCTACTTTGTCAATCCTGAATGTTTTTGCCTTTACAGTTCCATAAAAAAAATGTTGAAAACTCCCAGTGGTTCCAGAATCTTTCTGTCTCTTTTTAAAAGTGAGAGGTGTCCAGGGCACCAGCAGTAAGTCCTGAAGTCCTCAGAAATTACTGTGCTTATGGCTTCCTCTAGTATTACCAGGTCCACTACTGTTCATACAATACAGTCTGCTCAACCCCTGATTTTCAGACTGCAGCTGGAGGTACAATACAATAGAACAGAGATGAAATACAAAGGGACAGATCCTAAAATGAATGAACAGCCCCCAAAACAGCAGCTTTTCAATTCCTTCTCCAGGCAGGATGCAGCATATGGAGCTGATAAGAGAGCCTGGGCTCCTCACAGTGAAAGAGTTTAAATAAAGCTCTGGTACTTCAGAGAGGAAAACAAGGCAAGAGGCAGGGCCTGCAGAGAAGCCATTTGCACCTCTGGCATCAGAAAGAGTTGGGGTAAGTTGGATCTACCAAAGTCTTTAGGAAAACTGGCAAAGCTGTAGGTGGGGCAACAAGTACACTGTTTTTCCCTTCTGGTTTCTGGACTTCTGTGGCTACATAAAAAAATCTGTTATTTGAAGTGTCCTGTGTCACTGCCTAATCTCACTGACCAGTGTTTCATCTGGTGGTGCTTGCAAGTCCACTGATAATCTAGCAGCCCAGCATAACAGCATGCAAGTTTGAGAGAAGAAAAGGGAAATTACATGCATGTCCTCAACTATGGTAACACATCATGCTTTGGTGGCCTTGCCCTTTACTTTTGCATGACACTTTTACCTGTGCCTGGCTGTGTACCTTGCTGAAATAACTGACCCACTAACTTAACCTCCTGGAATGATACTAAAACTGGGTTGCCCTTCACAGTTGTCTGGCAAGCAGTAGCTGTTGGCAGTCACGGGACCTACACTGCTTGCCTTGCTTGGGTACCACAGGATTGCACACTGTGCTGGGTCTGGCTTTGCTCATAGCAGCCCATGTGGTGCTGTGTTTTGGATTTGTGGACCAAGAGCACAGTTGTGTGGGTACTCAGCTAGTGGCCAGGGTCAGCCCACCACACACCCCTTGTTGGCAAGACCCCTGCACCCACATTGGCAGAAAATTAGATGTAGCCGAAACTTGCATCTGTGGTGCTTCTCCCTTGCAGCCACAGCCAAATAACTATTAACCATTGCAATGATGGAAAGTACAGAAAATGAAGTGCAGCTTATGCTTCAACTTCTCAGTTATTAAAAACTGCAACAGTTTTTTTCACCAAGGCTTCAGGTAGAACTTCATTCTAGTCCTTGCTGTACCATCCAGATCATATCTTATCCCACAAGATCATAGAATCACAGAATAGCCTTGGTTGGAAAAGACCTCTAAGACCATCAAGTCCAACCATTCCAGCACTGCCAAGTCACCTCTACACCATGTCCCTCAGCACCACATCTACACAGCTCTGAAACCCCTCCAGGGATGGGGACTCCACCACCACCCTGGGCAGCTTGGGCCAGGGCTTGACAACCCTTTCAGGGAAGAAGTTTTTCCTAATATCTAATCTAAACCTCCCCATTCCTTCTTCCACCAAACAGTCACTTTCTTTAACCCTACCCATGAACCACACTCCTCTCTGCTTCTTATCTTCCACTGCTGATTTGTCTTCCCTGCATTTTAATCTAAGTTACTTTTTGTTATGCTTGACCATTTTCTCTGTACCTTCTCTCACTGACTAGGGCTCGATCATCTGAGGTCAAACGAGTCCCTGGTTTCAGAATGGCCCTCTTAATTCAGAGGATAATGGACTGAGAATTGATCCCCACATTTTTACATTTGAGGCTCTCATTGAAGTGATGGAGATAAGCTGTATTCAACACCCAGTCCCCCACTGAGATCTGGAAGCACTCTAAAGACTGATTAAAATAGAAAGTTATCACTCTCTAGGAGGATAGTCTGAGAAGTAAAATCTGAAAGGGCAATAATACTGAGCTCAGATTGTAGGGTATTATTCTTACTACAAATTATGTAATGATACATCCCCTGGAAAACACTTTAAAATGGTTGGTTTGAATGCCATTTGCATGATCCAAGTAATTCTGGAGATAATTATACACATTAGTAATTGCTTTCACATTAACTGAATATGTAAAGTTGTAAACCATTTAGTCATCCCATTCATTTTTAATGCCATCAAATGAACACTCAGAAAATCCCCAGACATTCTGAAAGCACGAATATCAACCTGCTAAATGTATCTTGCACTGTTCTTCTCTGCATGAAGTTCTGCATAAAAAGTGCAGGCAAACAAACCAAAATCAAAACCCCATTTGTACACCTGACTTCCTACATTAGTTTGATAACAGAAAGGTATAGGCAGAGAAAGGATTCTTATGATCAAAATCCAGTGCTCTCCCTGCTGTCACAACTATGGTGCTACTACAGCTGGCTTATTTCTACCTGACTCAAACATATCCCTCTAAACAGCTCTGAGGGTGATGCAAGCACACTCACAGGCAAACTGCACAAGGGGTGTATCTTTTTTAATTCATATCTGCTAGTATCCAGAACAGCAATGCTTAAATGGAAAAAAGCCTCCATTTCCTTCCAAGGCATCCGTTCTTTCTGCCTGCTTATAGGAAGAGGTCATATTGATGATGCTCTCAGATGGGCATGCCCCTCAGTGTAAGCAAGCAGAAGGAACAGATGCATTAGGAAGAAAAAAGGCACTTTTCTTTCTTCTCCACTCAAGCACTGGCATTCTGAACACTAACAGCTTTTTGGTGAGGAAAAAGGATGATCAAATAATGCTATTTGCCTCAGATGGCTCAAGGTGCCCAGCCCATACAGAGCAGGAAGCTCTTTACATTTTACAGTCCCCATTCTCTTGTCTAGAAGAGGTCTCAGGGAGAATGGTTGTAGGGATGGCACACTTGCAAAGTGTACATGCACTCACCTTTGTCTCCATGAATAATGAAGCTGTCAACTTCATGTACTCTGCCCAGAATTCAGAGTTAAAGCTGTACTGCCTTGTATTTTTACTGTTTGAGCCCAAATCCCTTGTCCTGGCTATCCAGATACCCATAGTTTCAGGGTGACTCTCTGCTATGAAGGGGTCAGTCCCCAAGCCTTGGATTCACATGCATCAGGGTATCCTTGTTCTGAACAACTCTTTCCACAACTATTTTTTCTGTTGCAATCCCAAACACATTATGGTTACTGCCTTTTGTCATACACACTCCAGTTTGGGTTTTGAGTGCTTTCATTAGCCACAGAGCAGCTATCTGGGATACAGAGAACAACCACATGTGGGTAAACTTATAAAAGGAGTTGTGTGTTGAAAAGCACTTTATCCATAACTGCATAGATGAAAACATTGCAGAAAAGCTACACAAGGGCAGCATTCATAGCAGTGATTGTTACACAGAGAATAAGTATCAGACAAAACTAAACCCACAAACATGAAGACCAGCAAAGCTGCAAATGGCCAAAGCCCACAAGGTCTTCATGTCTTTGCAGTGTTTTCAGTTGTTGGTGAAGTGCCACATACTACATCCATGGTAAGTCATGACAAATTGTACAGAGATATTTTGTTCATCAGCTGACAATTTTGTGACAAGACTGACCATCAAATGGCAGAAACCACAGCTCAGGAGGAAGATGCCGACATTGTACAAGATGAAAGAGCTGCATCACCAAAACCATACAATGTAATGGCAAGTTAATTGCAAAAAATTGTAATTTCTAAATACTGTCACTGATGACTAATTGCTCAGTCATCTACTCCCTGTCATTATCATAACACAATGGGCTAGGCAAGGAGCTGCCATTGAACTGCTTCATCTGTTCCTCAGTTAAAGTTTCTTGTGCTGAACAGATAGAGAATACAAACTCTTAGGATTTATAGGGAAGAAAGATAATCTGAC
Source organism: Podargus strigoides (assembly GCA_028020825.1). Taxonomy (NCBI): domain Eukaryota; kingdom Metazoa; phylum Chordata; class Aves; order Caprimulgiformes; family Podargidae; genus Podargus; species Podargus strigoides. The sequence goes on along the minus strand of CM051623.1, from coordinate 7,169,099 downwards.
AGCACAGAATCAGGTACATCAAGCAATCCCATTTCTGAGTCTTTAAACTCCACAGCTTCTCCCTGGACTCTTGAAAGTGTTCATATTTTGATCCATCCAGTGTGCTCCCAACTAGCCTCAAACTTCTCTCCAAGAGGATGTGAAATCCTCAATTACATTAATTGTGGACATGGTAAAATCAGCTCCTTGGCAGTCTCTCCCTGCTCTAGACCCTCAAGCACGCTCCTCATATCCTGGTTTCTGACCTACTTGAGACTGAGATGGCATTCCCACCTGCAGAGGTTCTTCAACTTCAAGTAGATATCTATGATCATTTATGGAACATCACACAAGCACTGAGGTATGTGTAGAAATATAGAATCTGGTAAATGTTGCTTGTGAAGCACCAGACTTGCACACAGTAGAAGAGAGGAATGTTGGGATCCAAGTGAAATAGTTTACAAAGTAGTAGACAGACTAGAAGACATTCCTTACTAGCCAATTCTTTCATTTATGATTTCTCTTGAATAATTGGGACGGCTGATTTGTGTTACCCAAGTCATGCTATAGTTGCATAAAACAGTGTAAGCTCCAATAGCCCATGGCAATAAATTGCATTAATCAACTGAACAAGAAAAAACACTATGGTAAGGTATAGTCTTCATATAATGTTAAACAATAGCATGAAAATACATGCTGCTTTCATTTCATACCCTGCTTGGCAGAAGTATCATATGCTAAGTAGATACAGTGACATCTTCTATCAGTGCACCACCAATGTTTACTCCAAGATGTGATAAACAGCCTTTCAGCTTTATTTTTAAATAAAACCTCTTCCTATAGCAATTCTTCCTCTTTCATCTTCATATCCTCTCTGTGGAAACCCCCTCTAAAATTTTGCAATACAAAACCCAGCAGATTCATGTGAAAAGGCTATCCATTGGAAAACTTCCTCTCCTCAAAAATAAAAAAGCAACTGGAAATAAAGGAATCTTCACAAGCTCCACGCTTAATTTTCTCCCTGGCATTGCCATACCATCCTCTTTTCCAAAAGCTTAACCTAACCAGGTGACTGCCTATATATCACAGATGGAGCAAATGAAGAAAACTCAGGAAGAGACTTTTCCAGAATGAGGAACAAAGTGATTCATCTGCTGCTCCTGGTGTCTCAGTCATCTGGCTCTGCTGTGAAAGGACAAAATGTCAGTACACAGGCTGGTAGCGCCTGTCCCATAAGCAGGCTGTGCAACACAAGTCACCAATCACCCTTCTGCTTTAGCTCTACTGCTACCCTCTACAGTTACCTTAAAAACATTTCTATTCATAAAGAGGTACTTTTCATAATCAGTCATAGTCTTTCCTCCTTGCCCCTAGAACTCTTCAATGGGGAAATATATTTTCAGACAAATGGCTCTTGAAAACTGTCAGTCTTTGTCTCAAACTTCCCCTTTGCCTTGGAATTTTACCCTCTAAACCTCCCTGAGAAGTATAACATCAGCAAAAGTTGCTACTGGATCAATTACAACTTTCTAAAATTTTAGGCAACACAAGCTGATGAGCAAGACTCTGTACAATTCATGTACAATCTTGCATGACAACAGATGGTCACAACTTACAGCTTTACGTGGATTTAGTGCATGGCTCCTCAGCAACAGCTGAATGAAGAGCTCTATGTAAGCAGCTCATATGGCACATGGTTCATCTCATTGTTTTCTTTTCATCTGTTTAGTGAAATACTGGTTTTGTGCTTGTGGGTGAGAAAACTAACACACTGAGCATCAGAAAGTTCAGTGTAATTTTGCTATGTTTCTACACTTGAGATACTCTGCTACTGGTGACCCTAATGCTTAATTTATTTGACCTGTTGTCAGCCAAGTTCTGGCATGAGGAGGCCAGAGAGTATAAGGTTTGAGAACCACTGGCTTAAACTAAAGTTATGCTGTGACTACAATCACTTTCCAAAAGATTTAAACAGTTTTAAAGCTTATTTAGGCAACAAAAACTCTTACAAAGCCTGGTGTCTGCCCACAGATGGGGCATCTGCAGTTTAAGACAGTTCCCACCATGTAACCACTTCACCTCACTAGCCTCATTCTAAGACCCATATCATGTACATACCTGACAATCTTTGTGCTAAACCAGGGGCTTTTTTGTTGAAATATCTGAGCAGTGTTGGTGACAGCTTCCTCTGACAGGACACTGTGTAATTATAAGAATCATTTACAAAATAATCTAACAGCAGTATCTGTATGCGAAGCATTAGAGCAAGATTCAAAACACGTAGAGGGAACAAAGGAACTCTGAGAAGTCTGCAAAACTTAGACAAAAACAACAAAATATTAGGTTTTATAAAAGAAACAGCTCGAGTTCTGCAATTGAGCTATTATAGGCCAAGACAAAACAATGCAAGGGAGAATGGGAGAAGAAAATGTGTGACTCAATTTGCTTATTTATTATTTAAAATGACAAAGAAGTTAAGGGGCTGTAAGAGAGAAATAGATAAAAAGACAAAGAAATAAAAGAGGCATCTCAGACAGATGTCTCTGAAGTAAGCTAACAAAATTTGACAAGTCAAAGAAAAACAATCATTGCTGGCTGACAAACAAAGGTGGCTGAAATAAGCAGGAATACAGTAATGGTGAAAATGAAAGGCATTTTTAGGAGATTCATAGTAGACCAAACCCATGGATTGCACATGCAGAAGTTGACTTGCTCCCTGAAGTCACCCCAAATTGGAATATCTATTACTAAGTATAATATCCAATTCCATTAGTTTTCTTCTAGAATTATTCTTTCACTACTGCTCAGAGCTTGAAAAGCAATTCAATTAAAATGCTCTTCTGTCATTACCAGACAGAATCTTTAATCAGATCCTGCCTGATCAGACAGAATAATAATCTAATAAGAAAGCAATACATCCTCTACATCTATTTCTTCAGTGGCTAGCTCCTCATGAACTAGCTCCTGGGAAGAAGCTCTCATCTCACCTCTGTTCCTGCACACCCACACTGCATGAGCCATTGGCAGGCTGATCAAAGCATCCTGGCTTTTCTGCCAGCAGGTAACAGACTGTCAGCCACCAAATGGTCTCCTCAGGCTGACATTTCCCTGAGTTGCCACCATCAGAGAAGGCTACAGCTGAAGCATCCTGGAGGCACTTCCACCCCAGCAGTGTCATGTTCTAATCCAGCTGCAGAGCACAGTGGTGTGCTCTGGGATGCTTCTGCTCTGGGGATCACTGTACAGGAACACCACAAAGAGCCAGGTAGGGATAAGGACCCTGGATGCCCTCTAACCCAGACAAGTCATTTAATACATGCAGGTTCTGCCAGTCACCAGGCTGTAAAGCCACAATCCTTGGTCTTTAGAAACAGTCTTCTAGCACCTAGCTAAGTAAACTAGAGCTTGATGTTTTCTGTTGAGTTTATAAGTTAGAAGAGAGTCCACAGGGCTTCCCACTGATAAAATCTACATCAAACTGCAGTCCAGCAATTTTGGATCATCAACTCTTTCTCTTCCTGCAAAACCAAAGGAGAATATCCACCATTTCTTGCTTCTAAGAGGAACCCCCAGCCTTTGTGTTCTGGTGAGCAACGTCCTTGCACTAAGAGCATTTTGCAAGATGCTGCCAGCTGGCCAGTAGAATATGTCTGGGCATTTGTTCCTGGGAAGGAGGGCAGTGGGATTATGAGTTTATAAGCAGCTAGCAGAACCAACAAAATACACTTTCAGCGAGTTAAATGAGATGGATGACAGCCAATCAGAAAAGTAATTATGTGAACACAAACAATATAGTAAGACTTCAAGCAATCAAAACACACCATTAATCCATCTGGTAATCTGAGAAATCCTTTCTACACAGATTTAGAAGAGGCAGTGGTGGAATATCTCAAAGATCCAAAATGATGCAAGCACCCAGTTTTGCAACATTAAACCACCATGTTAGTCACTCTGGGAAGCTTTCAGAGGAAAGAACTCATTAACTTTCAAACTGAAGTGCAATTGTCCCACACCACAATACAATAAGAATGTCCTGTCACTGATTCATTGCTCTTCAATGGAGAAGCATTGTCCTGTCCATTGTCCTACTACCTGTCCTCACAGTTCTATCAGACATGGCTGATGACAGCAGCAGAGGGAACATCACGAGGCCTTCTGTTCTGTGGGGTCTGTGCTGTGGAAGATGCTGTACTACAAGCTTCTCAGATGCATGCTCACTTGCACAGTATATGAAAAATGCTGTTGCAAGGATCAAACTCAGTCAGAAACAGTAGGCTGCACTATGTCTCTAACAGGAACACAGCTCGTCCCTGGCTCTAAAACTGCCAGTATCATGATGACATGGCAGAATCTGGCTTTGCCTCTCCTCTGAAACAAGTTCAGACAACTAGAGAAAAAAAGCAACATTGAAGATTGGCTGAATCAACTAGATGCTGAAACAAAGTTTGTCTAAGGAAAATATGGACAGGTTAGTAATATTGCTAGAAATTATCAGCTCACAGATATGTTTCAAAATATTTAATTTCTGTCAATATGAACTCTGCTGGAAGTAATGCAGAAGCGGTGCAAGTACAACTTGATTCCCTGGTGAGGGGGAAGGCAAGTAACAAACCCTCCCTCACCACAGTAATTTCAGTGGTGAAGAAATACCTGCTGCCCTGCAGCAAATCTCCAGCAGGTAGTGTGTAACACTCCTGGATTTATCTGTAGTCCATCATGCAGCAATCTTTCTCACAAGCACCTGATGGCACATGTTCTTTCATTAAAAATGTAGTCAAGTTGAGCACCATCACTGTAGCAGCTGGAAACCCAGCCACAGAACTGCTTTTTTTTTTTTTTTTTGACTTCTGCTTTATCAAAGAGCTTTTCCTGTAATATCACAAGAAAGATATCTTTCAGCTTTGTCACTCTAAGTGGCACACTAGTTTTATTGTGCAGAATGTTGCATGTGCATAGGCAATAGCTGTGACAGCATGAAGAGCACCACATTATGAAGCTTTCATAACAATATAATTATTAACTTAAGTCACTCAGACACATTTTCCAATAACCACTTTGTATGTTTGATATTGTAATCATTTCTGCTAGATGACTCAAGAAGTGCTACCATTAGAAGTCTTTTTGACACAATTCTTTTCAAATCTGTTTAACAGAACTGTGGTACTCGGTGGTATCGTGACATTTTGTGTTGGGTTTGGTGCCATGAAAGATTCAAGTGGGATTACTCATCAGCACTATCTTCCCTTGCTTCCTCACCATGCTTAGATGTGTCTGCCCACTTGTCAGCTTCTCAGAAAGCCTCTTCCACTTTCATATGCGTTTTCTCTTCAGCAGTCACCAGTGACATTCACAACCTTGTCTGGATAGTTTGTGCTTCATACATTTTAGTCCCTTTTTAAGAGAATCTAGGTTTCTCACCATGAGCTGAGACAGCCTCTGCATGGATTGCCTCTCCCTACCCCTCAGACACCTGTGAGCTTCCTCAGACCAACATACCACTAAAAACCACCTAGAACTGAGAATATCCCTCACACCAATGGAGCTACCATAAACCAATTATGTCAGGTAATCTGTTTGGAAAGCACACACTGAAAAAGAGTAGCAGTGCACAACTTTTAACAGTGTTTTTAGAAAAGGTTAGAGAAGGTTACAAACTCTATTTTCCATCTGGCTGTAATGAATCACTCTGTGGTTGGTGTTATCTCTCCACTGTTTAAACTTCCCGTTCATCACAAAGTCACTCACTTCTGCTGTGGCCACCCAAAAGATATCTGTATAGTTTAAACCAGTCATTTTGAAGAGATGGGTACTTTCAGCAGGCAGTTCATCCATTTCAAAAATATATGTTTAAGATAAAGAGGAGAATTGACATCTGAACTCAAACTATTTCTGTCACTACTCTGACAGTCCAGATGTGCTTTATTCTAACTTCTGGAACATAACATGAGGAAAATACACATACTTCTGGGAATACAAGGGAAATATTTCACCCACCAGATCCCCATCCATATTTGGCTCTAACAACTAAGCTGATAGGTCACCTCTCTGACACCCCCACATCAAACACCCAAGCTTTCTGCACTTCCCATTACACATATTATTGAAAACTAAGTTGTAAAGCACTGGAAATTGTCAGGCACTTTACATGGCCTTGTTGATCTTTTTTTATATTCTTTTGAAAATATTTACAGTAAGTGAGCCACACTGGGCAGTATAATGCTGATAAATTAGTGGGGAATGATCTGAGTTACCCAAGCTCTTTGAAAGGAGTTATGCAGAGTTCATAACTGGTATTAATTATGTAACAGTGAAGCTGGTGGAAAGATGTAATTTAGCCTCATTCTCCAATATTAATTACTAATCACAACACATAAGCTGCATAGCAGATAGAGGCAAGGTATGCTTCAAAACAGTCTACTGACATTACTATATTTAAAAATAAAAGCAAATCCCAAACCCAAGGAGATAAGAATCTGAAGTGAGTTGTAATTGAACTGCTTCCAGAACTTATTTGTTCCCTGCCCCATCTCTCCTTCAAATAAGTTAATCAGGTAGAAAAATACAGTGAGTTATCATGTGTGCATCAGTCTTCCTGTCCTTCCTCCCAGAAAGGTAGCCTTCCACTCAATTTTAAATTAGCGATACATTTAGAGTAGTAATCTTCACTTTACATAGTCTCTCCTTTATATACTTCTGCATTCAGTTGGGAGTAAATGCTAAGTTGATCATGCATAAGATAAATCCATCAACTTCAACTAACACAGCTGTCTTCCTCTGTTTTTCAGCATTGCTGCAAGAGACAATGTTTAAGTACATCAGTGATGACATTATTAGAGCTCTGAGAAGGCACATCAGTGCTACTGCAATATTATCACTCTACATTTTTCCCTTCTGGCTTAACAGACAACATGATTGGTAAGAAAAAGCTTGGTTGTTTAGAAAGTAGTTACTAGTAAAAGCAGTATTCATGACTTACTGAAGATTTAAATGAAAAATAGAACCTATCATTAAAACAAGATGTAGATCCATTTTTCTTGAAAAAGAAAATCTTTCAGTTATAACTTATTCTTTGCCTTGAAACAAAATGTCAGAAGACAAGAAGTACATATACATGATCTACAACTACCTATCTTGAAATCCAGTGAGGCAGCATGGTTTTGAGAATCCGAAAGGATGAAGAAAATACAATCCAAACTCAAAAGAGAAAGAATCAAGAACTCAGAATAGCAAAATTTAAAAGATGGGGTAATAAAAGAAAAGTTTCCCCCACAAAAACAAAAGACTATGCCACTCTGTGGCATCTTTTTAAACACCACTTGAAAATAAGTTTCTTCTGTGAGAGAAAAAGGGTGAGAAGTGTATGGGTTTACATGGCAGCCACACTTCGTTATTTCATTTTGGTTTTATAGTTACTCCTGAAATTACTGTGTTATCATCTGAAAGACAGATTTCCCTAGCATATAGAAAAATATTATTATAAATTTCCCCAAGTCTTACTGTTAAGTAAGACTTATTTTTTTGACCTCAGGTGTCTTTTGTTTAAAAAGTAAATTCAATCTTGCCATAGAAGGGAGAGACATCCACAATGTACGCATCAAACCGCTGTGGCGTTATCACACACGACCTATGAAGCTTCTGAAGGACACCCATTGCCAGTTCCCAGAGTCTCTCCCAGTGCCGGGGATGCCATCTGCTGGCTTCCTGCTTCCAGTACAGCTTTCCATGCTGCACTCAGCTCAGGACATCCCACTCAGCTCAATAAATTCAGAAGTTAAGAAAACCAAGACTCCAATGAAACATTAACATAAAATTTACTAATTCTGGCACTAGACAGCCTGGCAGTAAATATCAACCCCACAGTGTAGTGGCACCTCGCAGGCAGGCTAGTTCGGCGTTAAACCACTCCAATCAGTTGTACAAGTTTTGCCTTATATGTGCAAACAAAAAATCCCTACTTTCATAGGGAAATACAAGTGTGACAGAAGGAAACACCACATAACACAGAAGTCCAAGAGAAAGTCCCATTAAGGAGATTATTCCAAAGTATATCATAATTATGTACCAAGTAATACATTTAACAAAATGCCTGAAGTGTACCTGAAGAATCCACCTAGATAGTGCAAAATGAAAAAAACCCACACCCCAACAGTCTATTCCTTCCTTTTTCCAGTCAGCTCCTACTTTAAAGATAAAACATCTCTACAGAAAGAACTTGAGTGACTGCAGGAAGGGAGAAGCACTGATAACTGCACTGCTGCTCAGCTGTGTATATGATATCACATGTCTATCACTTCAGAACAGTAGGAGAAAGTAAGTGTGAAGTTTTAGTACAAACTCATTACAGTTCTGTCAGCTGTCACCATTTCTCACTCCACTCCTCCACCATTCATACTTCTCTTCAGGATCCAGTTCTGCTGATGTACTAACACAATTTACAAGCAGCTCAGGATAGAGCATGTCAATTTTTTAAAACTTCTGAAATGATTCATAACCACAAGACTGTTAATAACCACATCACGTACTCCCTGGTCTTACAGTTTCCTGCTTCAAGAGTACAAACACTGGTCAGGATGAGCTGGGACAGCAATCAGTGAAATATTTTATCCTATGATTTTTTTAAAAAACATACTACTTATTTATTTAGAAATTTTCAGCATTCTGGATGGCATACATAGAAACCTCCTCACCTTATTCCACATGGAAGAACCCCTCACATAGCCTGAGCGCCTGATGCTGGAGAAGGACTCATTGGACTGTAAGTCACCATTTTAGTGAGATAGCAGTGTAGAGTTGATAGGTGAATTGCTGTTCCTGTCAAGGATTTATGCTGAGATGTTCATGGAAGCCCTAAATTCATTTTCACAAATCAAATTGTTCCAAAGGAAAAAAATCAGGAAAGAAATATGAATACAACATGAAATACAACAAACATCCAAGTAGCTTTTGAATAGCAGAGAGAGGCAGCTAAGAGGAACAGCATCTGGTTTATATTTCTTCTTTGCCAGACTCCAGCTTGTTACTCCTCTATCATGTAATTTTGAGGTGCACCATCCATATTCCACTCATCAGTACTCATTTAGAAGACCAAGAAGTGCCTCAAGATCATTGAGTTAGAATTCAGAAGTGGCTCAAGGTCTGACAGAGCCTGACTGCACTCCCATGCATAGCTAAAAATCAGCAATTACTTCAATTTTGACATGAGGGGCTTTTTGACATATAGTATTTAGAAGCTCACCGTGGTGTTCCATGGACCATCAGGTAAATGTTTGTGCTTGTATAGTGGGACCTTTTTGGTGTATAACTTATTGCTAAATCCAAGAGTTCAAAGCATGAGAAGATGTGTACAGTATGAGTGCAAACATGAAGCCTCACAGCATGATACAAGGATGGTTACGTGAGAGTTAACACGGAAATAAGAGAGGCAAGTAGCTGAAAGCACAAAGATACTGAAGTGCCTGAAGTCAGTTAAGTATAAGCCCATGTAAAACATTCTTGGTAATGCACTCATTCTTGCTGTGCATCAAGTCAAGGCAGTGGAATTGAAAGGATTTTTCAGCTGGTAAATCCACAGGAGGCAATTTGTCATTCAGCTCTATAATTTTCTGCTTTATCTTTTTTTACTGAAAATATGTTCTTATCTTCCTATTTGTTCTCCATGGTGGAAAACTCTTACCTCCTATACCAATGCCACAAGGAGGCCAATAGTGGGCACACATGAAGATAATGGAAGCTGATCATCCTTCACAGGATCTTCAAGAGATTCTAATTCAAAGGGAATTATTCTTACCCCAGATTCTGGATGCCAAATCAACCTTTCTTTCTACTTTTGAGCTGGTACAGTGCCCTTACAGGAATCAGTGAGAAGCATAGTATGCCCAATAACAGAGTCTGCTTTAGTGCTGTACTCCATTACAACTGAGAACCAATTCCCAAAATTGCATAGGCACCTTGAAACAGTGTTCAAATAGCAAATAAAGCCTCAGACTGGCTTGAAATTATTTTGAGGAGCTCAGGCAAGTCTAAATAGAAAGATAGAGATAGAAATTTACCATTTAAAGGATAATAATATCAAGAAACACACCTCTAGGTGCAAAAGTTTTCTTGCTGTGGTTGACAACTCTGCTTAGCCAGTCAACTGCTTGATCAATCTGATGCTTGTGTAACACATCTAGGATTTCTACATTACATGTCACCACCAAGGAAAAAAGATGTTTTCAAAAGACACCTTTATGGAGTTTTAATGGTGTTACAGCTGAACTTTGTTATGAACTTCATTGCTAATAAAGCCCCATCCTCATACAGCTGTCCTTGAAAGACACCTTTACACCCTTGAAATGGACCTATGATTCACTCATTGCACAGCTGAGCTGCTGCATCGTGCTCCAGGCTTCTGCAGCAATTCTGGCAGCTGTTGTGGCAGCAGAGAATCAAAACATATCTACCTTCATTCTAAGATATAACAGGCTCATTTAATTGGTTCAATTACCTCATCTGTTGAAAGTGACACTGATGAAAATCTCAATTACCCAAAAATTATTGATAGATTCAATACAGAGAAAGCTTGCAAGGGGCACTAAACATAATGAACCTGAAGGATTACATATAATTCTATTTCATTTACTTAATAGATTGTTCAGGGTAATTACTTTTAATGTATGATGCACATATAGTTTGAAATGTGAACACATGTTTTCCAGGATGTTTGTTCTTAAAAGTATATGCATATTGAGCCAATATTATGAATTTACAAATCATTCCCTTTCAGGATTTGTTAGCATTTGTTGGCAAGTTTGCCCTTTGTGTTTGCAAGACACACCATTGTAGCAGCTATTCTCTAAATAAGTCTCTAAATAATTTTAATTTAATTTAAATAATTTAATCTAAATAATGAGTCTCTAAATAATTTTGAATAACACAGTTGTGAAATCTGCAGTATGAATGATCTAACAAAAACAATAATTTGTACCTCAATTCCAGCAAATAACAAGGTGGAGGGGATGAAAAGTAGTGGCCAGCAACAGAAAGGAAGTTCAGGAACATGACATAACTGAAAAAATTTAGGAAATTTTATGCTGATTTTCTGAATTAATTTCTAAAATTGAGAAATACAGCTTCCTCCCTTCAGGTTTACATCTGACTGTGTACACATACATGCAAATTTCATTTACAGCCTTCTTCTGTATTAATATTGGGAACACTACTGTCTACATTTAGCCCACACCCAGGGCTAAACTGTCGCAGTTGCTCTATCACCCAATGTCCACTCTCCTGTTGAGAAGGGGAATTGGGGCGAAAAGAAAGGGAGAAGGCTCACGAGTTGAAATTGAAACAGATTTAACAAAATAACAAAACTAATATAAATACCAACAAAAAGTGCACAACAAGCTTATACTCACCCTGGTCCTTGGGAGCAGCAGAAGGAACAGGAGACCAAGAGAAAGACCAGGAGACCTCTACCCTCCCTCCTTTTATAATGGGTAGATGAAGTGGTATGGGATACACCTGTGAGTCAGCTTGGGGCAGCTGCCCTGACTGAATATCCCAGCTGACTCAGGGCTACTCATGGCTGCCTGCATGGCTGGCCCATGGGGCTGTGCCTGGGAAACCAGGACAACTACATTTATATTATGCTGCACATTTTACAATGTACCATCACTTTATTTTAACCACAGATATCCTGCTTGCCAGTGAAATAAATTAATCTGCCTTTTTACCATGTGCAATACAGGGTTTACATATTACCACACTCCATGAGAATCCAATATTAGGGGTTTCCATGTCCCCCTAAATTAAGCCATAGTAGTACCTGTTGGCAAAATTAATCAAAAGAAGGTCAAAGATGCTAATGGTATAGCTGTCTATGCCAGAGAAATTTACATTCACTGTATATACAGAGCCAGGTAAAAGAGAAGAGATATAAAAAAGTGGCAAATAACCAGTCCTCTTCTAAATCATTTGTGCCTCATACACTAAACAATTTAGTAAAAGTATGCAACTTCCCATGAAAACCAGAATTTCTGGTGTGAAATCAAAGTGCTCAGCATTCACTGCACACTAATGTGCATTTATTCACATTTCCTAACTTCTTAATTTCATCTGTTGAGGTTGTTGGATTTGTCCAGACTTTAGCACAAACGTTCATAGAAAAAGCAGCATAGTTTTGTAAGTAGGTCCAGTCCTGGGTGCTATTCCTGTTAAAGAGGATTACATGTCCATCTTTCATCTCTGCAAGAATAAAGTACGTATCAGATAGGCAGTACCCCATATTCTCATGAATTTTGGTCACAGTTAAATTGACCTTCCTGTTTTGTGGTAAGAACTTTATTTCAAACAAATCAGTAAGTACTTTTCAAGATCTTATTTGGGATTCACTTCCTTTCCCCAACAGCTATGTATGAATTGATAATATGTATTGTTATATATTGCTATATTTATTTATATAGCAATTCGGAGTCAAAAACAACTGACCAATAAGAAAGCACAGAACAAATACTTACCACAGATTCTTGCTTCCAAAAAAACTGAGTAAAGATAACTTTCTTAATTCACCAAACTGAGAGTTTCAAGGTTTGTGATACTCAATTCTCATTATTCATAAGGAACTTTAAAACCAAAAGTACACAGCAAGTTTACCTTGGGAATGTCTCAAAAGACCATTTTACAATTGCAACAATTGGTTATGAATATTTTTTTCCACAGCTTGCTGCCCAAAGTGTTAACTTTTACCTTAATTTCTGTATTTGCAAACTCAACAAAAATATCTCCATCTGGGAAAAAAAAAAAATCCACTGTGGTATCCAAGTAAGAAAATCAATGAAACAGAAGCATACTTTTATGAAATTTTGAAAAAAAATGTAAATCAAACATCTAAGCCAAGACATGTAGTAAATCACAAACTAAAAATACAATGTAACCTTGAGTTTATAAACCATGTACATTTTTAAAATTCATTGAAACAAACCAAGCATTTATAACAAATTGTGCTAATCAATTAAAGATGATGGAAAACACTCCTCAAGACAAGAAATTAGTACTTCCATTGTAATCTGTCCTCTGTCTACTCATTCTTTTGTGGTTGAGAGGAGGAACAAATGACATCCTTTGGATTGTTTTGAACAGCCAGATGAATCATCAGATTCTTTTTCACAGTGTTTAGTTGATGCAGTAAGTAAGCCTCCACTGGGCATGAAGAAAGCTGGTGCCTAAAGCAACCTGAAACCCATCAGTGACTTCTACAGATGGTGCACCCTAACTGTGACTGTCAGGTTTTTACACAATACTGCAAAAAAGTGCTCGAAGCCTTTATTTTTTGCAAGGAACATTACACAATTAACATGTGCTAATTAATAATAAATTGCTAATTAACATCTAAGAATTACAAAACCAATCACCAACGGCTTGGAAAGAATTAATATTTTCACGGTGTGCAGAGGAAGTCAAATTTCCTAGAAGCTGTCTCAAATTTCTACAGAAATGGTGGGGGGTTTTGTGCCTGCTGATTAGATAAGCTGCTCTGCTGCAGTTGATAAGGTCTCTGTTGTATGACTGCACTGCTAACATATATTTCTTGCATACTGGTGAATCAGACAGTGAATGACTGATTTAGAGTTACCTCCTGCTTCTGGTCATGGATGGAAGCAAAAGACTGACATTACTCCAAGCTCTACATTTACTTTGTGCACCCTATCTTATCTGCCTTTCAGAAGCCCAGAGGGTAGGTGGCTTATTTTTCTCATGGCAGATGCAGTTTCCAGTATCTTGCAGATCATTCTGCTATGTGCTTTTGTGCCGTGTAGTTGAGTGAGTTTGTTAAGTTTTCAATTTAATGGGATTTATTTTTTTTTTACTAGTAAAATAAATCATTTTGCTTTTGGATTGACAAAAATGAGCTCTACATAAAATGTAAACTTAGCTGTTCCTGCCAGTAATTCCATGCTGACCTCCACAATGTGAGGTCAGCTCTGGTGCCCTGTGCAAAGATTTGGCACCAGTCCCTGCACGCCGAAGCATCACCTTCTGGGAGCCCATCCTGGTGGAAAACAGTGTTGTGATAACTTGGTGGCTTCTTGCTACCCTGTCTCTTTTCGGTCAGTGCAACTGGTGGGTGGACAATTCCAATAGGCCACACCACAACAGAGGGTATCACTCAAGACCATACTGTTAAGGCTGAACAGTCTTTTGCTCTTTTTAGCCTCTTCAACTGTGCATTGTAATTCCTGTTTCCTTTTGGTGGTCTCAGCAAGGAGTCTGTCAAACTTGAACTGCAAGCCTCAGGGGCCATCAGGGAGGATTCATGGACACCATCAGCAGATATACTAACCATCCTGCTGCTGCCAGAGTAGAACAGTCTCCAAAGGCTGAAATGGCATCCTCCTCTCACCCACAGACATCTGTTTGTATGAGGTCTGAGAGCCACTTCATAGCAGATGCTGCTTACCCACTACGATCCTGCACCACATGGTCATTTGGCAGAAAGCACAGACCACGTGCTACTTCAGATGACAGTATGCAGACACTCAGGGTCTCAGGGGAATACACATTTGATCAAATAACTGTTATGACTGAATCTTTGTATATCATTTAGGGAATTAGAGAATTCCATGGTAGGAATGCTTAGGGGACTGATAAATGGGACCAGTTTTAAACTTTGCTCTTATTCCAAACTTAGACTGTATGTCATAACATGGGACGTTTGGTACCTAACTCTGGTTCACACAGCAAGTTTTTGTAACGCTTTGATAACAAACCTAACAGCCCAGGACTTGAGCCTTGTGCATTTAGCATAAAGTGCATTAACACCTGCTTCTAGTGATTGCAGCAGGATATTTGACTAGGTACAGAAATGCTTGCATATTATTACCAATTATGTTTTACTAGTTTGCCTATATTTAGGTTCAAAGCAAGCTATTGTTAACTAAATCCTGCTTCAAGAGATTCTACTTTTATGGGTGCAGCAGGTCACTATTTTGGCTATGTAACAGTGAAGTGATAAGCTCTGAGGCACAGGCTGGACAACAGCGTGGTGAACACTGTCTGTACTATCACCACTCTTCTTATAAAATGACAGTGGAGAACCCGAGACCTCCAACACCTGGATGGCCATGCTAGTCCCACGGGCCTACCAGGATCTGGTGACAGAAAAGTAAATGAGGTCATCTGGTTCACTTGGGTCAGGGCCAGGGCTAGTTCAACACAACACTCAAATAAATCACTGCACCAAACCATCAAAGCCTTGTAGTCATCCTGCTCACATTTTGGAAAATTATTAGATTTGCCTTTCACCCTTGGCAGACCCTGTACATACAGCTTTTCTCAATGTGTAGACCTTTACCTTCACCTCCTCTACCTGTGAGCTGTTCTTGAGAGCTGCACTTGACAGATGGGCATTCCCTAGGCAACCAGGTTTGTCTCTACAAATGAAGCCAGACTATATTCCTTATTTTGTTTCATCTTGGTCTGTTTATGCCTTTTTCTCTGTGTCACTGAGGCTGTGGTCTGTGATGGGTGCCAGAGTGTGGCAGAGCCCTGGAAGCCACACATGCAAGGGAAGAAGGGATAGGCTGTGAAAGTTACTGCCTCAAGGGTAGCATGTACCCACACACAGTCTATGTGCCTGCCAACGTCAATCTCAGCTGGCAGCTGTAACCACTTCATTGTGCTTGCCACCCTGGTGCCAAGCATGATAGGGAGTGGAGGTCCCAGTGGGGACCATGCCTGGTTGCCAGCAGGCAAGCTCTGGCTGATGTTATTTTATCTGCTGCCGTTGCCATAGGAGACTCTCAGTTGAGGAGCTGCAAATATGTAAAGGGTGAATGTCATGAGGATGGAGCCAGGCTCTTCTCAGTGACATCCAATGATAGGACAAGGGGCAACGGGTGCAAGCTGGAACACAGGAGGTTCCACATAAATGTGAGGAAGAATTTCTTCACAGTGAGGGTGACAGAGCACTGGCACAGGCTGCCCAGAGAGGTTGTGGAGTCTCCTTCTCTGGAGACATTCAAAACCCGCCTGGACATGTTCCTGTGTGACCTGACCTAGGTGTTCCTGCTCTGGCAGGGGGATTGGACTAGATGATCTTTTGAGGTCCCTTCCAATCCCTAACATTCTGTGATTCTGTGATTCTGTGATTCCATCCTCCTGCTGCTACAGCACATTCCCTGCCTCTGTGTGTATTGGCTCACATCTACAGGCATCTGTCTCTAAACCTCCTCAGTATTCAGCTCCACTCCTCTCATGAGAAAAAATAAGGCATAAACCTAATTTTTCTCATTTCAGAGGAAACCTCAGATCAGATCCTATTGCTGAGCGGGATGGTCTGAGCAGGATGTCAGTATGTGAGAGAAGATCCCCTCACCTGGGTTGCTCTTGGAGGGGCTGGCATGATGCTTCTGGAGAATGGCACACAGAAGAAAGGGGAGCTGCAGACTGCGTACTTGGGATCCTCTCCACCTGACCCAAGCCTCAGAACTGAAGATCTGCTGCAGACCAACACAGTGACTTTATATATGCCAAGCTGCAGTTGACTGAGGTTTCAGCCCAGTGCTTTCCTGAACAACTCCATTGTCTTCTTCAGTGTCTTGAGAAAGCAGGATGTGGTACTCAGAACCTCCACTCCTGTGATTCCTGAGGGGTCCCAGCTGGAGCTGAACTCCTCTCACTCTTGTCTCAGACCCATTTTGTCTAGGAGAAAGGCAGCCATCCTCCTAAACCCATGCCCTTCTTCAACTCAAGGTCAAAAAAGAAGGGAATGTGTATTTTAGAGCACATCATTGATAAGCCCAGTAGAACCTAGAGCATGGACTGTGGCTTATATTTTTGAAATTTTTTTGATATATTATTGATATATTTTTAAAAGCTACGGTTGGCTAAATATGATGACTGCAGACATTGTATCAAGACTTGTTTTCTGTTCCTAATAATTTTATTATCTTAGAATAGATATACAGCAAATTGTTTAGAAATCCATAGTCTTTTTTACTCGCATGAATCAGATCAGAGTCTGAAAATCAATAAAGAGAATAACTCAGTGTAATTTTTTTCCTACATAAGCTTGAATCAGTACAGCATGAAAAAGTTTCAACTCCTTTGGACATTCTTTAGACTCAGAACAAGTTAACAAAATTTTGTTTAAATTTAGCCTTCTCAATGTGATCTGTTCAGCCATCTCTGCCTTGTGTGTTCTTCCTGTTCATAAACTACCCACTATCTTACTTTTTCTTTTAAATGACCACAGAGTGCCAATTAGTATGGAATTTAAATACTAAACCAAAACAAACTCTTACAGCAGCCAAATCATTCTCCAACTGCTTGACTATTTTACTAATTATGGCCATAAAAACATACCTCAATTAGCCTCTGGCAAAGTTTTTAGGAGTTATTTTACTGTGCTGTTCAATTTCCACTCCTATCTTAGCAAGGAACAGTACTTCATATGCTACAAAATTTTCTACCCAATACAGCTGTGCAAATACTAGCCTGTCCCATGACTGAAATATTCAGCTTGGACTACATCACAGTTCAAGTATTCATGTAGTTTTCCATCATATTTTCAGGTCTAGTATTCTCTAAAACCCTAAACCTTTACTCAAGCATATTTTGGTGCTTACCTTAATGTATCAAGATGATGCAATTGTCTGATCCCCTATTTTTTCTGCCCTGCTGGGATTTACTACCATGAATATGCTAAAGCTTTTCACATATGCCTGTTCAGATTGTCTCTGCAGATGAAGATCTCCCACAACAACACAAGGAATCCGAAAGCTCTTCCACTGTTGTCAGATCCATGGTTTATTTACGGCTGACGCAGAGAAAGCCAGTACACTTGTTCAAAGCTTTCAAGTTCAACAGACTGCTACACTGCCAAGCTAAGAACAGTTCTGCAGAAGATCTGGGAAGGTCAGACGTTCTCTCACCATGAGCAATCCTAGAGTGAATCCAGCCAGGACACATCTGGGAAATCGAGCAAGAAAAAGGCACAGACTGAATAAACTGCAACACTGATATGCATGTGGACTGCACAGCTACAGAAGAGATCACAAGAGATTATAAATTAAGGTGACTAAGGTCTCCAGTGTGTTTACTAGCAGGTAGTCATCAAAGCTACATAGGCACTGGCATCCAAGCATGTACTAGGGCATATAAACAGACTCACTTGCTGGGAAAACCCATCTCTAGTTTTGTCTTGAGTGTCACAAGTTTCAGCAACTGGCTTTCATTACTTTGTGAAAGAATGTTAGTCATTTGAAACTAAGTGATTCTGGGCATTAACAACTCATGACAAAGAGCAGACCTGAAATTAAGTGGTATGCACAAAATGGAGTGAAATAGTTTTAAAGTTACTCAGAAAAATTACATAGTCATTCATCATGAACCCATTTTGGTTTATCCTTTGTATATTTTCAGTATACTTACAGAGTCATTTTGACTCAGAAAAATAGGACAGTATACTCCTAACCCCATTTCTCTGATGCCTTTCATAATGACAACCAAAAGTTCTGGTCTGGATAAGCTAAGCATGTTATCGTTAAATTCATTAAGAATTTTACAGATCTATACACTCTAACCTGAAGAAGCATCTTTTTATTATACTTGTTCCACTGGAAGTGCAGACTTGCAGAGATTTTTGATAATGTTTATTATTGAAGAACATAATATAAAATTAACAAGCTGCACTGAAGCTGCCTAAGTTGGCATCTAAAACAAAGAAGAAAGTCCTTTGTTTGGGGGAATATATAAAAAAGTGAGTGTCCATGAAGAAAGTGGTCTAGATAAAGAAGTTAGCAGTTTTCAAAGGAACCCCCAAACACACAGGCTATGTTTTGGGACTTCAACTTCCACATGGCAAGTGGGTTAAATATATCATCTTTTGTAGATCTTTCTAATTTTGTAAGCCGAGTAAGATTTCAAAAGTTGTTTCCCTTCTACAGGCAGGAAAAGAAAGATTATTCAAGGATACTCCCCCACTTCCAAGCAGGCCAATGCAGAGTTTATACTGGTTCCAAGGCTAGAGCTTTCCAGCTAAAAAAAATGTAGGAAGTGATTTAATGTTGGCTATATAAATGCATTATTCCTGATCTGAATGTAAAGTCTGTCTTGCCACCTAATCGATCTAATCCAGTCTCAGCATTGGAAACTTCTGCAGCTCTGTGGAAACGTTGCCTCATTCACACTGCTGCAAAACAAACATCTGTCAACTTGAGATGATTTAAC
The DNA here is from genome assembly GCA_028020825.1 of Podargus strigoides. Classification (NCBI taxonomy): domain Eukaryota; kingdom Metazoa; phylum Chordata; class Aves; order Caprimulgiformes; family Podargidae; genus Podargus; species Podargus strigoides. Next base: position 7,149,911 of record CM051623.1, on the reverse strand, counting down.
AGTGAGAAAGAACACCTATTCTAACTCCTGTAAGTGCTGTTACCCTACTTTTTTCTTCATATTAGTTTCAGGAAATAAAATTAACTCTTCAGCAGGGGCTTTACAAGTCATGCTTTGGTGAGCAGCCCCAGAAAACTCAAGAAGAGTGACAAGAAAGTCACTGAAACTAGATTTTCTTAAGATGCAGTAAATACACATAACAGTATGCCTGAGCAGGGCTTCAGAAGTAAATTGGAAGCACGGACAATTTATAAATCAGGAACAACATGCATATGTGAAATGTGAGCAGTTTAGAGACACCTACATTTGATTTTTGATCATCCTTAAACCTGTGCCTCCAGAAAGAAATTCTCACTAGCTGGGATGCCTTTATGAGTCTGTATATGAAAATAACCACACTGTACTCTCAACCAATTGTACTTTTTATTTGTATAAATGAACTTTGCCTTTATCATCTGTGAATTTTGGGTCTGCTGAGATGCAAGCTTACATCTGAAAAACGATAGAGTGTGGTGTCAGGCCTGCATTCATAGCTGGTGAGCGTGAGCAGTCACTGCTATTTGGCATTCAAGACCCGCCTTTGGTCACCGTGACTTCCACACACAATTTTCTGCCCCAGACTGGCAAGAGAGAGGGCGATGGGGGTAAAAGGACCCTTGGAGCCAGAGCAGCACGGGGGGCTGGGGCAGGGTAGCATTTTCATCTATTGGTTTCCTATAGTTTCAATAGCTGGCATCATCTCCTCAGAGTCTTTAAAGGACTGAAATTAATACCATGTTAATGACTCTGTCTTGGTACCTGGTTTAAATGATTTGAAGGAAGCCTGCATTTGAAATTTTATTCCTTAATAATATTTTTAGATGAAATATGAAAGAAGCATCAGGGCAAGAGTTCTCACATTGGCCACTATGCCTCAGTCTGTGATCTGAAGGGAGCAGATCCAGTGGGAGTGCCAGGGTAGTTCAAACTCTGAATGTATTTGCTGGTTGGCTTGTCAAATAGCAGTGCCAGTGGAGGTCACATTCATGGTGGCACTGTCATTTTCCCCAAGACAAAGCCTACCAGCTTAACCAAGAACTTTAGAAACCTCCACTCAAACTGCTGATACAGTGATAACATTTATTATTCAGTCAAGCTCCATTGGGAAGTTGAAGTCAAAATTCATCCACGTATGTAACTTAATTGAGATATTTTTCCTGCCCAGTTCATAGTTAATTATCTATTAAAAAAAAAAAAAAGTATGAAGGACCTTTTTTATTAATGACAGAATGATTAATGCATCAGGATTCAGCCTGGGAGTTTATTTATGGGACACATGTAAGTCCTTGCTTTTCATGTATCCCAGAAGATAGGAAGCCTGATTTGATGTCATTACAGTTGAAGCTCTTTAATCAATATTTTTCTGAAATGATGCACTGTTACAGCAGCTGTCATCCCACCCAAGATCCCTGTGGCCATTCTGAACAGAGTAATTATAAGCTTGAATAATTGTTGAAGGCAAAAAGTTTTGAAGACTCTAACAGATTAAGAAACTAAATTTTATTCCATTCATTGAGCTATGTGGGTTTTGCAAATAAGCTATATATTGCTCCACAGAATTCTGATGTGGGGTGTTAACTGCCATTGTTGTAGGGGCTTCAGTTGAGTTAATTTTTAAAGGAATCAGAGTTCAGTGCTTTGTAGAAAACCATATAAATCAGTTCCGCAAGTCACACATTCTTTAAAAAAACGTTAAATGTGTTTTATATTTTGATATGTTTCCTATAATCACAGGGAAATGGCAGGCAAGAAGGAAGAAATCCAGTTCCAGGTATAAATCCTAATTACTTGAACAATTCTCAAGATGGATAGATTCTTTTTCTGTCTTTTTAAGATACTAAAATGTCAATTCATTTTATTTCAGACCATAACAACTGATCAAAACCAGTGGGATGAAATGTTGCTGAAAAAAGGTGTATTAGGTACTAACTGTTACTATTTTCTGTTTAATCTCTCATGAAGACATCTACAGTTTTTCATACTTATATATCATATCATCTTTAATAGAGACTTGTCATAAATCTAGAAGACTAGTGCCATATAATCTTTTGAAGAACAATTATATTAATATATTTATAAATTTATATATTGTGTTTATAGATACACAGTTTTCTATGATAAATAAATATTTGTCGCAAATCGTATTATCCATTATTTGATCCACTGTTATACACTGATGTTTAGAAAATACCTTTCCAACATGGTATTCTGTATGGTAGGGGGTTGGACATGTCTGTGGAAGTTTTTCCCTAAAATCTTATACAGACTAAATTAATACTGTACAGTTGTACTTAGCAGTTAATCAGTCAGCATTCTTGAGAGTCCATGTTTTATGATGTGTATTATCCCCAGATTTCAGTTTGCTCAGTCCAATAAATGCCTCCTAGGTCTCCTAGGAATTGTATTGGGGTAGAAGGAACAAATCTCTAATGGGATCATATCTACAGAGGAGTAGTAATGGGAAAGAAATAATCTGCATGGTCTCAAGGAGATAAAAATCCAGTAGAATAAATATATATATAAGACTGAAAACCAACAGTGGGAAAAGAAAAATTAAAAGGAAAAGGAATATGAGAGAAATGTAGCTGTTTGGAACCATCTCAAATAGTATTGCAAAGTAGGCTGTTGATGTCAAAAGTGAAATAAAAGAGGACACCATGATGTATCCACTGAATGCATTGATATATTCATGATGCATTCATTGACTAGAAGAGGACTGAAAGATGTATGTGAACATCTTCCCAGTACTGTTCCAACACACTCATAAATACATCTCATTTTATAAGTACCACAAGTCAGCTGTTTGTAATTCCAAACTATTGCATTTTAGTAATAGATGTAGCTTGGTGTGTTCATTGCAAAGCTGTGGTGAATTTATTCAAAAAATCAAAGACCGAGTTTGGTGAAGATGATGTGTTGCACTTTGCAGTGGTAAGGATGTAAATTCTGTATGGATCTTTATTTACATTTCATTTCAAATATATCTTTTTATCTGTCTGCATACACAGAACTTTCATTTTACTGTCCTTATATCAAGTCATGATAATTTTGGCCTGGTTGCTTCTTCTTCTGCATATCTCCTCATAAGACTTTGTTTAGAGGTAGATTAGAAATAAATTAGTAATAAATATGGAAGGAGCTATAATAGAAAGGGAGCTGATATCCCACAAGTTTTATGTTCCTTGATGAGATTGCAGAAACATTCAAAAGCCAGACTGTATGATTTTTAGTTTTAAGTCTTTACATTATGGATTGTCACCTTTAGAATTCTTACATCCCTGAAAAATGCTGTTACACCCTTTCCCCAATAGTCCCTTGTATTTCATATAAGAGAACAAAAAGGGGAAAATGAAAAATAAATTAACAGAAAACTGTAGGAGTAAAAATATTCCTCTATACTAGCAGTGTAAAATAGGAGGTATATTTAAAGTAGATAAATTTGTCTCACAGATTCAGTTCCTCCCAGATGTTGACCAAGCTCTTCCTTTCAATTCCCTGATGTTCTGGTTCTCCAGGCACAGCCCCATGGCCCAGCCATGCAGGCAGCCATGAGCAGCCCCAGTCAGCTGGGAGATCCACTCAAGGCACTGACTCACAGGTGTATCCCACACCTCCTCATCATGGTCATTAGAAAAGGAGGGAGCTCAGGGGGGCTGTGCTTCTTCCTTTCCCTGAGGCTTCTTGCTGGTGGTCTTCTGTTTCTGCTGTTGGCACTGAGAACCAGGCTGAGTAGAACCCTCTATGATTTATGTTGGCTGTTATTCCAGTTTTGTTATTCTGTTAATTCTGTTTCTACTTCAGCTCATGGACCTTCTCCTTTTTCCCCCCTGATTCTCCTTCCCAGCTGGGGATGGAGCCTTGGGTGATAGACTAACTGCTACAGTTTAGCCCTGAGTACTGGCAAACCATAGATAGAGGATCAAAGCTTTTTTGCAGAAAATACATGTATTTATACACACACACAAAAAAAGCAGGCAGTTATGTTCAGAGGTAACCTCAAGGGCTTTCATAGAGTTGTCTGTATTTCACAAGGAGCTTAAACCAGTGAATGATCTCTTCAATCAAGACTGCACGGACTACTTCCTCATTTGTGGTATGTTTTTATAGCCTACATGGGAAAACAGTACTAGGATAAGGTGTTTTTCTGTGATTAACTGCTGTAATATGAAGGGAGGTCAATCTCATGTTACCAAACCAGTTCTTTCTTCATCTTCAGAGTGTGCCATCAGGACTGCTAGTTGTATTTAAGACTGCAGTTTGAGTGTGCAGTTTTCCTCTGAGCAAAAAGGGTTATAAATATATATATGTGTATCTATATATGTATGCAAACTTACATAAGTAAATAACCTCTTTTATGTGACTTCAGAGGCTGACAGCATTCTGACTCTGCAACCATTTAGGATTAAATGTGAACCTGTTTCATTTTTGTGTTGTAAGTACATCACATCGATTTCTTTTAGTGTGCTGCCTACTTTTGCCTTAATTTTTCAGTAGATTAAGAAGAAATGTGAAGCCGTATAAATCATATCTTTACATTTTACAGTATGTAGGATCATATCATCAGATGTTGTTTACTTGAGACTGTTTCCCATGCCTAAATCTGTGGTTCTTGAGCATATTTTGTTGTCACTGCTGCACATAACAGTCACAGAAGCTTTGTGGTAGCCACAGTTTTGGTAGTTACTTAGTAAGAAATCCATGTAAGTTTTCCAGGGCTGCATAACAAAGTGCCTACATGTGGCTACACTGAAATGATTATTTTATGCATGCTTTTCCTAAGGGAAAAAGAGTTTACATTTCCTGCTACTTTAAGGTTTTTTAGATAAATAAGTAAAACTGCATTTTTCACACCTGAGCAATTGTAACAATTAGCTATATATTTATTATCTCTCACTGGTGGATAAAAAGTGTGTTCCTCTAGGACTCTGATGTAGAACACTGCTCACTTAAGATGTGGAGGGTTTTTTGACTTGAGGGTACTAGGATTTGAATTCCCCCAACTATGGGCCAAGACCAATGATACTTCCACAGAACCACAGAACAGCCTTGGCTGGAAAAGACCTCTAAGATCATTAGGTCCAACCAGTAACTCATCACTGCCAAGTCACCACTACCCCATGTCCCTCAGCACCACATCTACACAGCTCTGAAATCCCTCCAGGGATGGCAACTCCACCACCACCCTGGGCAGCCTGGGCCAGTGCTTGACAACCCTTTCAGGGAAGAAGTTTTTCCTAACATCTAATCTAAACCTCCCCCTTCCTTCTTCCACCAAACAGTCACTTTCTTTAACCCTACCCATGAACCACACTCCTCTCTGCTTCTTATCTTCCACAGTTGATTTGTCTTCCCTGCATTTTAATCTAAGTTACTTTTTTGTTATGCTTGACCATTTCCTCTGTACCTTCTCTCACTGACTAGGGCTCAATCATCTGAGGTCAAACCAGTTCCTGGATTCAGAATGGCCCTCTTAATTCAGAGGATAATGGACTGAGAATTGATCCCCATATTTTTACATTTGAGGCTCTCACTGAAGTGATGGAGATAAGCTGTATTCAACACCCAGTCCCCCACTGAGAGCAGTCAAATATTCTGTTGGAATTATAAAACCTGATGATGTCTTAGAGGGACGCGTAGAAGAGATTAAACAAAAGGTAGACAAAAATTGAAGATTCATTCAGGTATTTAGCTAAGAGGCATAGTAGCAAGATGTAAGATTAAGAAGATCCTAGTTTATGCCCATGCTTTAGAACAGGACCTGTTAATGCTTCTGTGATATGGATGATAAAAGCAAGCTAATTTTGACCTGAAATAATATGATATTCAGATTGACACTATTGCTTTAATATTTTATGTCACTGGGTGAGGTACAACATTGATTCATACTGTGTTGATCAGCAACACGTGAAATCTACAAATAGAAAAGTATCTCTTTTTTTTGTCATAGTTCAACAGAAATGGGAACTAGGTACTGTGGTGGTAAAGTTAATTCTTCACATGGCATCTTTAAAGTTCCTTGTGGAAGAGTGTGTGTGCACAAACACATATGACAATATATTGTGTATAGGTGGTGAGGTTAATTCATGTGCACTAGTAATCAGAGATTGTACACTAATATTTCTCAGTAGTGAAATATTTGTTCCTGCAGTGAAGAATGTGATTCCAGCAAGTATGCAAGGGTGCATCCACAGGTTCAGTATTTAAGCCATCACACAGTTGGAGAAAAATTCTTTTCCCTTCCAGAATATGATACTACAGGAATTTCTCACTGTTTCTATTACTCAAAAAGGTCTCATAACACTATATATCAAGATGAAATTACGCTAATTTTAAAATGTATTATGATAGGGCCAGTGACCTTGGCAGGAAAGAAAATCAGAGTATTGTACAGGTTGTTTCTGCAATTACTCAACCTTGGCCAGAAAGGAAGGAGGTTCAGTAAATGAAAAAAACCCAAACCAACAGACAGTGCTTGAAAGCAATTTAGCTGGAGCTGAGCAGCTGCTAGTTGGTATGAAGTGTGTACCCATACTGTTTCCACACTCAGCCTTGTCAAGGCAGTCTGGAAACCCCCAGCAGCATCATAGGGGCTTTAAAAGAGCAGAATGCTGGTAAACAGGATAATATTTGCATATGATCAGTATTGGGGCTGGATAATGCCTTTGTTTAAATATCAGTATATAGTATAAACCTCATACCAGTGGTTTATGAATTTTGATATAGGTCATGTAAGTATGCTTCTCTTACATTAATGCACAACATTCAAGTATGTGTAACTTAAAATAGACAACCATAAAATAGATTTTATTTTTGTTTATTTTCTGTTTCTAAAGCCAAGCTGGACATTAGTTTAGGCAAATGTATAAGTTATATTTGGAATATTTCAGAGAACTTTAAACTTAAGACAACTTCCAAAATCAATCAATCTTTAGATTTACAATAACATGATTTTGTGTATATCCATATTCAAATGCCACTGAGTAATAACTGAATAATTGCAGATTAGAGATGCAGGATTTGGCATTGAAGCAGCAGAGGAGAAAATGCTAACTGAAGAGCAAATCAGTGTGTTCCATGCCTGGAATGAAGAACAGGTAAAAACAGACTTAAAACCTACAAAAAAAGACTAGGTAAAACACAATTGTAGCTATATGTGTTTGCAAATCTCTGGCTTGTAAATTTTTATCATGTTGAAGAACTGAGGCAATGTAGATTTAGTACATAGAGAAAAGAAAATATGGTCTCATTTTTTCTCATCAACTCATACAGAGATGGCTTGATATCCCTCTAACATTCCAACTAAGTTAAACTGAACTCTAATTTTGTAGTTCTTTCTGTTATCAGAATGTGTGTGACCCTTGGTCACAGCCCTAAACATGTGCTACATTTCAGCACCTAATTTAGCCTAAAACCAAAATCCAGTGTCACCTATATGACATTATGTATCTGTTTGACACATACTCTTCCAGTCAGAAAAGAAGTGATATCATTTATTCCATTTTTTCTTATTTGCAGCTTTTATCATGGGGTAGTACTGGGAATAAGCAAGTGCACAGGCAGAAAGAAAGCATCTCCACTGAAGTTTCTTTTTCTGACTCTATCCTATATTAGGGGATAACAAATAGCTAAGGACAGACAGAAAGTTCAAGGAAACGTTAAAATTATATTGGTCACCATTAAATGGTAGTGGTCTAGCAAAGGAGTACCTGGATATTGTGAAGTGCTTTGGCAGTGTGATAGCTGAAGTTAACTCTACAGAAGGACTTGAATCACAAAAATGAAGCTGTTTAGCAAATATTTATACCTTCTCCTAAGATCTGCATAAGACAGAGGCTGGAATTACATGCAGACCACTAGTTTGGTTGATATTATTAGAGGGACCAATGGAAGGGATCAAAGAAAGGATTGGCATAATCAAAAGAAGCAGCTGGTAAAGTGTTTCTGTGGCAATCCAAATGAACGGGAGGGAGACAAGATGGTTCTTAGTGAAGCCCAAGGGGGGAAAAAAGAAATCTGATAGTAATCACCAGATGGCTTCACTATGGTTTAGAAAGGAAGTAACAGGGAGAGCTTGTAAAGAATCGTGAAGATCTTGGTTTTGGCAAGGCTGGGATTCTAGTTTAGACAGACAGTTTTGAAATAGAGGTAAATCTAAGTCATCTTCATGGGAACAGCAGCCAAATTTGAGACTAGTTAGGTTTAGAGGGAAGAAAAAAGACAGGGAAAAAGCATTCAGTGTTTGATATATGGCAGCACTACTATGCCACAGCAGATTCTAGCATATATTGGGACAGGGAGAATAACAAAATTACTATGAACTCTCTGAAGCAGTCCAGAGGGCCCTGTGCATATTGAGAAGCCAAATATTTGCCATTCTTTCAGTGTAATTCTAAGCTGAAAAATCATTAATGTTAAAGTGACAATATAGAATATGGATTCCTTTATGCTCAGCGTGCAATATTATCCCTGATTTAATTCTGTGCAAGCTTGCTGAAGGTCCAGAGGCTGCCTATTACAACAGAATGGAGACTCCAGCTAACAGACCTTCAGATCTAACTGGAAGTAGAAATTCATTCTTTTTAATGACAAAGCTGGGTGAGCCAGGAGAGCCAAATCTAACAGCCACATCTATTTCTTTTCATGTGAGCAAGTGTACTTTTGAATCCACAACAGTATAGATACTCCCTTCATGCATTGTACTATATGTTTTTGTACTTGCATTCATTTTGTCTCTTTTGAGTTTGTTCATCTTGTGAAATGGGTTAAGTTTATGCACAGCTATGAAGATAATTGAAAGAGAAAAGCAATGAATTGAAAGCATACATGTGAACATTTCATCCTTGTGTTATAAAGGGAAAAATGTATCACACAATCAGATGAAAGTGACTGGTAAATAAAATATTTAGTTAAAGATTTAAAAGGAGATAAGATATTTGTGGAAATTCACAATATTGAAGAAAAAGGCAACATACAAGGGAAAAAAGTTTTAATACTCACAACAGCTTCAGTAGTTATTTTCTGATAAAAGTGTATATTTATAGGATTGAAGGTTGAAACTGAAGGAGTGAAAAGAACATGGCAAAGAGGATCATAGAATCATAGAATGAATGAATGAAAAGCCTACAAATGTCTTGCAAGTATCTCAGTGTTCTATGTTTACAGCCAGCTACATGATTTTTAGTTTCAGAAATTATGCCTGGAACTGTATTGCAGTTTGTATCACACTGCATACACTACTGCAAGCATAGCATTTGATCACTTCAAGTTTCTAGATCATTTTCTTCACTCTGGTCATTGGCATTTTAATCTGGGAGAAAATGTGGTACTTGCTTAATGTAGTTTTATGATTGCTTTTATCTCTATTAATTGTGTTTTAGACATTTTATAGTGGTGTTGTCTCAGATGATCAATCAAAACAATTTCCAAATGGTTTGACAGGGTTTTGGGTAATGTATGTGAATGTCATTTTAGAACAGGTGTTATGACGTACTTAGAAAAGGATGGTCTCATTTCTAACTATAAAGTCAGAGTTCCTGTAATTCATAGGTGAAGAATTATGCTTTTCAGCCTAATTTTGAGAATTTTGTTCAATTCATGAGTGGACCATGTCATGTTTTGGTAATCAGTAAAAAAGAAGCAACTGATGCTATTCCTTTCTGGAAAGAACTACCTGAATCAAGTGAGAGCATGCCTGATGAGCCTGAGGCTGAGAAGCCAGGCAGGTAACTACCAGTGAAAATGTGTGTATGTGATTCAGTTAAAGTACTTGGAGCACATCATAACCCAAGGCACATTCTTACAGACACTCACACACCTGTGTGCATAGGGTCCAGGGAGCAGGCAGAGTTCTTCACCTGGTCCTTCACAGGACCACAGCTAGAGATGCAATTGCAGTTCCTGTGGGAACACAGTAACCCCATGTTACCTAGGTATAGATAACTGATCTCTTGTTTTTTTCTTTTTTTTTCTGAACTAGCCTTGAATGGGTTGTCAGACCAATGGGAACAGTTCAAACTTGCTGTACTACGTGCAGTTTCACTTCACACTAGTTCACCCAAACAAGGTGACTGCCAGCGGTGCCCATTGAATGTCGCAGTCTTGCCCATCTTCACTCCTATGTATGCAGGGAAGCCATAGATGTGGCCCAAGGGAGACTACGGGACACCTGAAGCATGCTGTGCTCCCTGGCACCACTCTGGGAAGTGGAAGGGTTTGGGGTTTTTTCCCCAAGATACATTAAAACATTGTAAGGATTTGCTGTTCACAACCATGGTATCTCAAAATGCCTGTTTCTCTCCTATGCCAAGAATTTAGTAGAGAATTTTGAAGAGGATGCTAGCAATGTACAGAGCATCAAATGATAGTGTTCACAAAAATTCAAATATTGCAGGAAGTTTTCTATTTAGACGAGTTACTTAAAGCAACATGAATTTAAATACTTGGTTACAAAAAAAAAAAGACTTGTCAGAATAATTTATATTTGTGTTGATGTCTGCTATGTTTCCCTTGCTGCATTAATTTAGCACAACTGGGAATATTGCATTTTCTGTAGGTGGCCAAGAGTGACTGTATTTACATAGCTAAATAAGCCTTAGATATACAGGCAAATGACAATGAGAAGTATCTGTTAAAGACAACTCTGTAGTGCTATCATTTTTGTGATCATCATGTACATGAGTTAAGATCAGTCCTTTTATTGATCATTCATTACACACTGTATACTTGTCAGTAGTAATTCTGTCTAGTGAAACAGGGACACTATTTTGAATAAGCTAGAGGGGAATTAGAAAAGCTGCGTGGCTGAGATTTCTCTTCCATAGCACATGACAAGGCACTTTTTGAGAAGATTAATAATTCTCAGAAACATTACTTCAGTCATGAATCTGAATTTAATTAACTTAGTTTGGCATTCTATTCTTATGTTTCACTAAACTTTAGGAAAGTACGTTTTCAAGAAGTCAACTGTTAACACAATGCATGCAGTGACTTAAATACTCTTTGTATCTCATTAGGTTGGAAGGAAACATGGAAACTGAGAGTATATTAAACGTATCTCATGTGCAAGACAGTGTAGAAGATGCCAGCAGGCAACTTGCCTTTTTTTCCCCGAATTTTGATATAAACAAGACAGACCAAAAAGTTGAAAAGACTTTGGCCTTAATCAGACCTTGTCTTTTAAAGGAAAGACAAAGTAAGTGTTAATAAGTATATTTTCCATGTAGGGTATATAAAAAGTCTCATGTTTTCAATTTAAAAAATCTAACTCTACTAATGAAATGTTCTTAGCTTATACTGTCTCCCCAGCATTAGGATGACAGTAATCTTTGTCACAAAAGAAAATTACATGGTTAGTGTTTTTGATACATTGAGAACGTGAATGTCAATGCTATTTTGTTCCTTTGCCTGATTTTTCAAAAATGCCTTTAGACTGTATATTTGGATGAAATGTTTATAGAAGACCTCTCAGAGAAGCTAGCAGTATCAAAGTATAGTGTACAGGATCATACTTCCTGCTGTAGTAAAGCAGCTGATATTATCCTTTAATGGCAGGTCAAAGGTAGATCAATGGCAAGGTGAAAAAGATCTAACTGAGGGTGTTCGATGACACATGAGGCAGTGCTGCACAAAGACAGGTCTATACGGACAACTTTTTACAGATTACATCAGAAAATCCAGCCCATAAGCATAAAGATCCATCAAAACAAGTTTACTTTTCTTCTCAGGCATATATTTTTGTTTTTTTCTGAGATTCTAGGTAGCACCTTTATTTCTAACTTGGAAATAACCTAAACACAGAGATCTAAAAGACTACAATTTGGCCTCTCCTTGTGTATTTATTTTCTTGATTGTTCACTAGTATGTTGCTTAGAGCAGCAACTTTTTAGATCATATATAGGAAATTATAGAGTCATTTTGATTTGTACCAACACTGCTTAATTATGTGTGTGGTCTTGTAAGACTTGGTCAAATGAATATTCACCTATTCAAAACCCATAGACCTTCTTTTGGTGATAGCAACACATACCATATTTCTCAGTCAGGAATTCCTTCTGAGGTTTCTGAAGTGAGAAAAAGCCTTAAAGTGAGGATCAGCATTCTGAGTGTCCAGGCAACTACTGAAGCTCTCTAGCAGTTGCTTTAAATTAGTTTTCTATTCTTCAGTTAAGAAATTTATTCACCTGTAAAAATTTAACATTATAATTGGAAAGTCAATGTCATTTCTTCACTAGTGTGCAAATTAATAAATGGGTGGCAATTCAGCATTATTTCAATGTTTTAAGCAGATTCTATCCTGCAAAGCATAAAGGATGATGGCTTCAAAAAATAGCAATGCAGAGAGAAATAATTCTATCTGAAGAACAAATATGTTAATTTTACCAAGAACATGAAAATGAAGGCTACTTCCCAGTCCTAGAGCAAATGACCAGGTACACTGAATGAAAAATAAGAAAGTAGATCTATAAATAAGACTGAAATTTTCACAATGAATAATTATCCTAAATAATAGATGGCTACAAGCTATTAATGTGTCTTAGAGTTTAGTAAACTCAAACGGTACCAAACTGGAGATGAGATAATTCCCAAGTACAGTAGATAAATCAGATTTTAAAAAATTGCTAGCTACTCCATATCTCTTTATGTAGGATGTTGAAGTCAGTGGCCAGTTCCATTGATCTGGGTGAAAACAGTTGAGCTCTGCTCTGGAAGGCTGCATTTACACTGCCTGTAGGAGAGTTCTGAAATCTTCATCCAGGCTGTGTGCTGGATTCCTTGGGGAGGAAAAATTAATCGTGTTTGGTTATTGCCTTCATATGAGACATGGCTGGGATGAATACAAAAACTTAGCAGCTGATCAGCATTTTTATGTCTAATAATAAAGACATAGCCCAATTCTTGCTGTCATGTTAACATTCAGTAACTTTGAAATTTAAATTTGCATTTAAGCTCCATAAGGTTTTACCAGACTGTAGCTGTTTAAATGTAGATGGGTTTTTAAATCCTTCAGTACTAGGGTTCATTTTCCTGGCCTGGATTATATATAAACAAATTCCTTTTGCAAATCAGAATTTAGTATTTGATGCTTTTAATGCCAGTTTTCCCCTTTTACAGTGGTCCAACTCTTGTACTTGCTCTAACGTGAGAAAATGCTATAGAACACTGGAGATGTTTATTAGGCACAAAGACTGTTGAAGAGGCTATGAAGGAAAATCCAGACAGGTAACACTTAAAATAGTAAACTATCATTCACAGCTTACAATTTGCTTTCACATTTCTTTTCTCAACGAATACCACATTCCAAGTGGTGTAACTATAGTGCCATCACCTGGAAACTGATATATATTTCTGCCCTTCTTAGAAGAACTGTATTGCACTTAGTGACTATAGTATTTTTTGAGAAATAATGGCTACTAAACATAATGAAAAGCTGAGTTTAAAGTGTACTGAAGTGAAAAAAGATCTCTTGGGTCAGAGGAAAATCCTTGACTGCTAGAAGCACACCCCACAGGAAGAACCCACCTGTAATTTTTTTTATAGTCCTGCTCTGAGAGTCATATGAACAGGTTTCTTGGCTTTTAAGTTGAATTGTTGTGACCTTCGAGGGCCATTTTTAGCCTTTGTGGTCTACAGAAGTATTGCTATTTTCTACGTGCAAAAAATATTGGTAATATCTCATTCTTACTGAATTTTTGCTTGAGGTAGCACCAGTATTTTTTAGAGCAGATGTTTATTTTCTTAGCTAAGTGAAAACTTTCTGTAGTGTATTTTATATGTGACTGATTTTCTTCTACACATTTCATAAATTAACAGTTTTACCAGCTTATTTGATTGTTCTAAGAAACTGCTGTGGTATCATCTTACCTGTTGCGTTCCATTAAGTAACAACTGTTATTATCTTGGAAATATAACACAATGACAGGATGGAAGGTGTTCATGCATCAGGTGATTAAAAAGTTGATTGTTCTTTCTGTAGACAACATCTGTAGACAACAAAGACTTCTTACTCCTACAGATTGATCATCAAGCACTTAAGTCACCAGACCAACGTTAATTTATACTCATGTGGTTAAGGCTAGTTATAGTTGAAGCTCAAAATGGCTGTTCCTCTAGGTAACTTAATCTTTCAGTGACTCTTGGTTTATGTGTGAAGTATACAGTTGACAACATACCTACTGGTCAGCTGCAATGGTAGTTCTACACCTGGTGATGCTCAGAAGGAATTCGAGTTCTTCCCTCAGGAGCACACACTGGCATTAATCAAACCTGATGCTGCTAAGAAGCATAGAGGTAAGTGATCTAAAAAGTACGGGCTATGTCTACAAACGTAATTTCTACAAAATATTAAGAATGTACACTGCAGTAAATCATGTCAGATGCATTCTTTTTTGTTCTCTGAAATGCTTTTTCTGTGCAGAGAAATGCTTTTGCAGGACTTGCATAATTGATACTGAGGTCTCAAATGTCACAGTTCCTTTGCTTAAGCTGCCTGTAGCTTGCTCTTCACAAGAATGGTGGTGAGTTGAAGAGAGAGGGTTCTTCACTAAGTTAAACTGTTTAAAAGCCAGGCACTTGTGCAAACTAGCCATCCAGCACCCTTCTAAGTCAAAGGAAAGGGAGGCTTTCCAAATTCATGTTACTTAGGTCAGACAGGCATCTCAACTGACTCAAAAGGGGTCAGTTAGGTGCTTTCCCATTCTTGGTTCAACTCGCTGTTAGACAAAGGGAATGAGGAGGAAAAGTCAAATTAAAAAGCACACTGTGTACAATTTGGAATCTTACCTTAAAGACTTTTGCTGCCACTTTTTTTAAACCTTATATCCAGAGCCTCTTCTTGGTATTCCTCTTTTCTGTCCTAAGAAATCCCAGTAGACTTTCTAAGGTTAATTCATCATTGTCTTTTGCATGCCTTTCTTGTAACAACCCAGACTGATTTTTAGCAGGCCAGCTGGGGTGTGATGTAGCATTAAAGCTGCAGTCCATGTTCTGTCTAAGGTGAGAAACAGCAGTGGATGCTGTTGGTATAGTTTATAACAGCCTGGGTTTGTCACCTTCACAGAGATGGGGTAGTGCAATGATGTTGGTTTCTGTATATTTTATAAGACTGATGAAGTGTTTGTCATATTGTTTGTGACTGTTTGACATTGTAAGTAGAATTGTAGTAGGTATTGTTGATTTTTAAAAAAAACCAAACAAACAAACATCTAAAGGCATCTGAAACTTTGAAAGCTTGGGTGCTTTTTTGCAACTTAACTTTTTAATTTTTCTTTTATCTGAACTATTTCAAACAAAAATGAGTTTGCTTGTTATTCTCCTACATGACATTATGCAAAAAGTTAAAGATGCTGGATTTGCCATATCAAATATTAAAGAAGCAGCTTTAACTCATGAAATGGCTACACAGTTTTATGAGCATCACAAAGGAAAAACCCTTTTTGGAACAATTAGTGACTTGTATGACTAAGTGTCTCATTATACACTACTGAGGTATTGTATACAATTGTACATCAAACTTTTAATTTACAGTGCCAACAAAACATGCTACACAAAGTGGGCTGCAGATTTTACTTTCTGTCACTCTTTCTGGCAGGTGTAGTGGCTTATAGTATGGACTGCTCTTCTTTTAAAAGGAAGATCTTAAATTATTTCCAAACCTATGGATAGTGACTATTATTTTGGATTATTATTTTCTCAAAATAATGAACTAATTCCTGATAGTCTTTGTTCTTCCCAGGTAGGACAAATATCTTCCTCATAATACTGTAAGTAGAGCTGTTGATAAAACAGTGTATTGTCTTGCTTTAGAAACTGAGTGAGAATCTTTTTAGATTTAGCTGATCATCATAATCTTTTTGGCTTTCAAATATAGGATGTTGTCTTAAACAAAACACTCAGAAACAAATTAAAATATTTAAACCATTTAACAAAATCCAGATAGCATAATGCTTACCATAACTCTTCATGGTACCTCTGAAGTCAAAGCTAGGTCTGCATCTCAGTAGTGTAACAGAGCTTTCTTATATTGATTTTACAGGGGCCCATCAGTGATAATGGTCTTAACAAAGGAAAATGCTGTGGAAGACTGGAGGCAACTCATGGGTCCAACGGATCCCAAAGTGGCAAGAGACCTCTCCTGAATCAATTCGAGCTCAGTTTGCACAAGATGTTTTGTCTAATGCTATTCATGGATCATCTGATAGAGAACATGCACTGAAAAGCATTGAATGCTTACTTGGAGGAATTGATATAGATTGAACAATTTAAAAGTGAGCTCTGAAAATTGATTTTCATGTCACTAGATGCATTTGCCTACCCAACCACCTATATTTAGGACTATATATATACACATATTTTCCTTCATGCTTCACCTGTTTTTTTTACCAGCGATTTTTATCAGCTTTGCTCTATTGCAAAGCATATCGATGTAACCAGTCATACCTTTTAGAAGTTTGATGTTAGTAATGATTTGTTTATGTATGCTTAGTAGATAGGTTTTCTTTTATCACTCTAACTGATTTATGCTTTTCCAACAGTTCCAGGAGTCTAAGGTGTTTTGTATATAACTACCTTAAAAAACAGGGTCAAGGAAGGTCATTAAAACACTATTAATGACACATCCATTGTGATACGGATTGGGTCCTCCCATTCAGACAGTCTACAAAGGAGAAATGCTGAAAGGTAATGGAGTCACTGCTACAACGTTGGCAGAGAGCAGCAGCTAGTGTGAGAATGCTCCACAAGGAGCCAGGAGCCAAACACGACCACAGCACAGCCTGTGTCCTTACCAGTGGGGCACAGCCCCATAGCATCTAGGCAGAACCAGGTAGCCACATCCATCAACAATCCCAGACAAAGCAGGTAATTAATGCATCCTGGACCTCTTTCGAGGGTCCAGTCAGGGGCAAGAGAGCAAGGGACAGGTAATCCTGCAACGCAGCCCAAAACAAGGATTAAGCCCAAGTGTGAACTTAAATGAGGCTCCTGGGCCTGTTGGCCAATGGTATGGGTGTGCATCCCAGGTGAGATTGCTCAAGGTTATGAAGGCCTATTGGTTCCCTCAGGGCCCTGAGAAACATTTGCATTATTTATCCTTTCCCCAAACATCATCTATTACTATCACAGGTAGGGTAATAAACTAGAAGGTCCTTTCCAGTACATTTGCTCAATTCAAATATATCAGATGAAATTAAATATAAAGTCAGCTCTTGCATAACAGCTATTCTTGACATATTCACTAGTTTGGCAAGGAGATATTTGTATCCTGTCTCAGTCTAGCTTGGCTGGCCTTCATGAAGAACACAAACATTCTTCTGTGATTGATATATTCTGACTTTTGCTGTCTGAGTCTGTGGAAGGTTGAGATACTGAAGAATGACATTCAGTTAAAGCAATTTACTTAGGGCATTTATTATAAGTGTGACGTCCAGAAAGAATAAAGTCTTTCTCACACTTTCTTTACTGTTCCTATTGTATTTAATACAAGTAGCTGTTTTAAAGAACTTCCTGACAAATATTTCTGTTGTGATGGGGCATTTGTTATTATAGACATTCCTCCAGCAGAAGTTGGACTGAGCCTTCTCCTGGTGGCCCATTTTCACCTACAGCTGCTTTACTGCTATAAACTCGACTTGAGGCTAGCTGGTCTGTAGGAAGTTGTGATTAGTGCAGAATTTATATGCTGCTTTGGTGAGGTGAGTTCTGAGAAGCATACTTCAGAATTGCTGTGTGTTCTTTGGCTTGTTTTTTTTACTTCAAAAACCCATTAAAACTGTTCTTCCTGGCATTGTTTCAGCACTCTGGGTCTTTTGGGTGCTGGCACGTTGTACTTTAAGCCAAGTAGTGTCAGCAAAGGCCTGAGTAGGGCGATTTCAGATACATCAATTCAGCTCATTTCCTGAGATCTTTGCTAGAGTTAATGGCAATTAATCAATGGGGCAAACACGATGTTGAAAGTTTAGATGTGATTATTTTTTTTGACAGGAGCAGAATTGCTGAAAATAGTGAAATGTTTGTCTTATTAAGAGTTTATGAAACTTCTGATAGAAGCTCACAATCAAAAGGTTTGATAGGTATCATACGTAGGTTTGGAATAGTGTGGATCATTTATTGCATTGGTCTTAGAAATTTCAGTTATCTGTAGGGGTACACTAGCTCTGCCTGTTTAAATGTGACATAATTTTACATGCTGAGTCATTGCTTGTTTAACCATCATTCTTCATCCTCCATTATGTCACTCCTAAGCAATATAACATTTTTTTTCTGCTTGGTTTAACTGTTAGATGTCGAAGGATTCCATTTATTTTGGTTCATGTATTCATGTGTGTCAATTATGACCCCTATTTTGTGCGTGGTTCAAATGATCCAGTAGACTACATTGAAATACTATGCTTAGATCTAGGACAGTTTTTCTTCACATTGCATAAGTAACCAAAATTGAAATGTGGGAACATTTAATTTATTTAATGCTTATTTCTTTCTCCTAAGTGTTCTTGATCTTAATGTCTTTTAGCAGCTTTGGGCAGGAGAAGTTCAAGAGATACATTTCAAAACAATAAAAATAACTGTTTCAGTCAGCTAATGAAGAAATTCACAAAGGTTTTATATATTTGAGATACAGACTTTTGTAGTCTTCAAAAGCATGATAATTGAAAGACTCACGAATTTAAGAGATTACTTTGTCTCTTTAAAAGTTTAACTCAACACTTAAGTATTGTACACATAATTTAGACTGCCATCTACTCTTCTTTGAAATTTCTATTACTCTGACATAGATAGGGATGTTGTTTTTTAAGAATTTGAGCACTTCTGATGGTATCAGCAAACATTTGCATTTATAGAGTCAGGAGGAACGTTCCAACATAAATTCCATTGAGTCTCACAGATGAAAATCTTCTTGCAGTTAAATTTACACAACTCCTTTGCCTACAAATCTCACAGAAAGTCTGACTCTGTGCTTTCATGTCATATCTAAATGCCAGACCAAAAGACAATGTGACCTTCACAACCATTTATTTAGAAAATATCTTTTAGAAAATATCTTGTGGTTAAGTGTAGAATTAGGTGGTGCAGAGATGTCATGAAAATTCTTCCAACACTAACAAAAGATAAAATAATTATTATTCTGATTTTTGTCCCAGCAGGAGAGAAATGAAACCACAGGGCATGTTTATTTGTACAACAGACCTCATATTTCCTTGTTTAGGAACTTTAATGAAATCATAATACGACACTAAGGCTGTATTAAAGATCTGTTTCAGTTTAGAATGACAAACAAGCTGGTTCTAAAACTCACAATACTGTTTAAGAAGAACTAGTATGTCTGATTGTAGTGAGTATTTGTACTGAATTGCTTCATAATAAAACAGGAGAAGTGGGGAAAAGCTTTTTTCCCCACCAAGAAGGAATCAATCAGCTTGTGGTTGTGTACTGCTGCACTGTTTTGCTTTTGCTCTGACTGCTGAAGTCAGAACTTGCATCTGTTCACTTCATCCACAGTTTTTTGTGAGCAAATGATTAGCTTTCTGATTACCTTTCTCAGAGAATAAATACTGATGCGCTCTGAGTATCTACAAACTGAAGTTTTCATCATACTGGAACCTGAAGGAATCGGAATACTTTGGGTGTTGGTCTCTTTGGGGCATCTCTTGATCCCCCTGATGCATCCACTAACCTTTGACCTGTAACACAGACCATCTGACATATTTAAGGTGCTTTTGGGTTTTGAACTTAGTATTTTCATCTAGAGAAAAGGAGTGTGTCCTCCCTTCCAGATGCTTTCCTTTATGCTTATTGTAATACTGGCTTATCCACAAGCCTTTTGGCAGCAACAACAGGAGCCAATCTGATACTAATAGATTACCTGGAATCCCTTGAATTTACTGCAGCCCAAAGAAGTAAGTTTGAAAACCTGTTTCACCTTCCAATAAGGCTGGTGTTCAATTTTGGGGATGTTACAAGTAATATAGTGTCAGCAGTTGAAATTAAATGTAGAGCTTTGACTAGGTCTAATTAGAAGTAGTGTATATCTAAAGAAATTAAAACCTTATTTGTGGGTCCTTGCAAGTTATTGGTTTTTACCATAAATGGACACAGTTTTGAATCTTTGTTTAACCATATTGATTTATATTTATTTACCAAATTAATTGGAGCTGATGTGGTTTACCAGAAAAATCTGGTTGAGGAAACATTTTCAGATGTGGATTCATATTCAACTACTAAGCACAACCAAAAAGTGTGTGTCAGTTGTGCATAATCGGAGTAAATATTTTTTCAGGTTTCATTCATTTGGAAACTAGGTTACAATGCTGCATTAATTTAAGAGCTGTTTGAGTATTTTGGACTGGAAAATAGTCTTTTTATTTGTACAGGAAGTATTTCTCAGTTACATCCAATGACTGGGCAAAAGTAACAAAGCTGCAACACTGAGTTGAATTAAAGTGACCGGGTCATTCAGGTCCTGTTGGAGGTGGGTTTGTGAGGGTTTTTTTAAAATGTGGTTCATAAAAGAGTTCTTATTTGCATTTGCAGTGAGCTTTTAAAATGGTACCAGTTATTCACAACTAGAGTCAATATTTTTTCAGGTTTCATTCTTTTGAAACTGAGGTTAGAACATTCAGTGAAAATATTCAATGGCACTTCTTACTAAACTGGGTACATGTGTGTGGGAGGGAGTAAGAAAGGCACTAGAAACATCTGTTCAGTGTTGCAGGTAGTTTTTATTTTATATGAAAAAAGTACCAAGCCCCTCATTAGGAAAGCTGCTGTAAGGCTAAGAAAAAACATTTGACACTTCAAGTTTTGGCCTGTTAATTTTTTCAGCTGTAAATAGGTGCAGTAATTTCATCCATCAGCAGACTATTTGCCCACTGTGCTAAACTGAGGTTTCATAACTCTGGTGCTGGGGTGCAATGACTGCACCTGGCCATGGATGTGCATGAGGAGAGGTGAGCTGGACCTTTTGCCATGTGCAGGGGAGCAGAAGTGGTGAGTGGGCCATGTGTGGACACGGGAGGATGCAGTCACCTGCCCAAATAACCCTGACAGCTCCAATGTCTGTTTCAGACCTTTGCAAAGGAAAGGCAGTGGGCTGGAGGGCAGGGATGTCCCAGGTCTGGATTCAGCCAGGATTTGATGTTGCAGTGAGTTAATAATTGCAAGGGATTTTCAAAATGGAGTGACATTTTAGTGTTGACCTATGGCTTCTTAAAAAGCAGAAAAGAACAGATTTGGGAAAACACACTGCCTTACTAATTCATCCCCCCTGCCTGCACATCTGTTCTTTGTATTATGATATCCCCCGTTTTTTGTTGGATTGCCTTTCCTCCTTCTGTATTTTTCCCATCTCGGAAAGAAAGTTAGTCAGCATAAAGCATACTTGTCAAAGAGTTTGGAAACACCGAGCTTGGTGCATCCAAGTTTATTCCAACATATTGGACTGATCAGTCTAATGACAGTAACATACAAAAGGAATGATTTTCTCTGGAGAAAATAATTTTTACATTTTCTCTGATATAAAAAAAAAAATGAAAAAAAGTAACAGTTGTAAAATAATATGTAATGTTGCCATGAAGTCTAGCTAGCTGTTCCACAAGTTTCATTCAACAAACACCACACTTGACTACGTCCACAATAAAACTTCTTAAAGTGAAATATCACAACTTTGGTATTTGTTATTTCAACATCACACTGATAGGACCATCATTCATTTTTCATAGCTTACCTTATACATTTATTGGGTTTACTATAAATTGGGATCAACAGGTAATTGAAGCTTAAGCGCTCCTGCTATACAGTAGATAAAACTATTTTAGAAGTTTTCCAATCATACTGATCTTGTAGATCATGCTTACTTAAGTCAGCATTTTCCAACTCACCTAATTTAGTCACCTGCAGTGAAGTTCTGTCTCCTTTGATTTTTGATTTCAGTTTTTCCATTTCATGGTACAGGATTAAGATTTCACCTACAGTTTGTATTTAGGCACCTACGTTTGTGGTCTGTACTTTTAGACATGTCAAACACACAATTCCCACTAAAGTCAATAGATGCAATATATGCTCAGCATTCCTGGCACCTGGATTGAATTTTGGATCTAAATCTGCAGATGTTCCATGGAGATAAAGTTCTGCATCTGCCCAGAATTAGCAGGAAGGGCTACATTCAAATGCTGACCTTTGCATATTTTAACCAGCTGCTCAAAGCTCAATGAATGATTATGTGAGGTTGACTTTTCCCCTCCTGAACTACCCTATATGCTATTATTCCATTTTTCTGTAACACCTCTGTCCCTTTGTTTTAAGTATTCTAACTTGGCATCTATGTCTTCCATTTGTGGTAGTATATTACTGCTGCTACCAAAATCACTCTGGCATATTCTGCCTTAAATTTAATGCATGCAAACATCATTAGAATGCTTTTAATAATATAGATCAATATACTGATATGATCAATTGTAACTCTTTATGGTAATTTACACATAACTATTTCTTTTTTTTCTGATGTTGACTCTCTTTTAGAAGCAGCCACTTTGATTTATAGACATCAGAATTATCGAGAAGTCATTAGTTTTGCTTCAGGAATTCTTGAAGGTCTTTAAGATGTCTATCATGAGCTCTTACAGTGTTAATGCAGGTGACCTTCTTATGTGTTTACAGAAATCAGACTGTGCCAGCCATATTACCTTATCCAGGTACAGCTTGGGCAGGAATAGCATAAATGCCATCTTGGAGTTATGCCAACTAGATTTACATCACCTTTGCTATTTTAATACCTCACATGTCAAATGTGGTCAGGAAAACTAACCACATTTAAAGTACATAAATAAAAGCATCTGCTTTGTCTGTGACCCTTTGCGAGGTAAATATTACCTCCTGATGACCAAAACAGCAGATAGTCAGTTGTTTTGAGAAGTTCAGGAATAGGTACAAGCCTTATTTATTTATTTATTATCAGGGAAAGATTTAGAAATATGGTGGCAAATGATAAAAAATTATTCAAAGCCCCATGAAGCCCTATTGTCTCTTTAATACTGTACATTAGCCCCCAGTCATGTTTAGAATAATGCTTCTATTCCAGTCTTCATAACAAAGCTATGTTACAGCAAACATAAGTGTCATTTTTAAGAATTCTACAGATCTGCTTCAATTTAATCTGTCCTTTTAAAATATACTGATTTTTCAATTAGATGCTTAAATATATTTGAAATTATAACAACAGAAGCCAGCCTGAAGTACAATTTTAAAATTGCATGTCTGCTTTCAACGCATTTTTGCTACACAAACCCACAAGATCAAATGCTAGCACTGTAAGCATATTTGTGGCACACACATAAAAATTAATCACATAATGCATACCCAGACGCTTATTGGTAAACTATGCTTCTGAATGCTCTGAACAAGGGCTGTGATTCCAACTAGCAGATAGACTCAGCTCCAGCAGCTGCAGTGGTTGCTGCCCCAGATGTCTGCCAGAGGTTACCCTCCCTCTGCTGGTCCTCAGCTGCCATGGCTCTCAGCTCACCAGACTAACTCACAGATAACTCACCAACTAACACACTGGTGCACTTTCTGGAGAGAATGGATACCCCGTGCAGTTCTTCAACCTCTGGCAGGGAAGCAGGACAGGCAAATAGCATAAGGAGTTAAAACCTCTGCCAGCCAAGACTAGATCTACCTGGAACTGCAAATCAGACCCCTAAGATAAACTTCAGTCAGCTTGAATATGCCTACCACACAGTAGTGCAAACCTACGCTCTATGGCTTGCAGTGACTTGAAAGGAAAAGCAAACCTTTTAAAAGTAAAGTGCAGCAAAAATTATGTAGAAACTGCCAAGAGTTTTTAAGTCGATGAGTTCTGCATCAATAAAACACGCCGACCAAGCCAGATTGTGACCCTCATCATGCAGGAAAAGTCTTTCCTTCTGGAGATTTCACGCTCATGCTTTTTTAGGGTTGATTTCTTTCTGGCCATTTCTTATTTTAGTGGCTTTTTTGGGGCCACTGACCAGTGGATTGGTGTTCTTGGTTGATGGCTTTGTGGCTCCACTCCGACCACTGCGTCCTGCATTCTGGTTCTTGCTGCGGGCTGTTCGCAGCTTTTCTTCTTGCAGTCTCTGTTCCCACCTCTGTGGAAATGCAGAAAACAAAGAGGCTGAGTTACAGAAAGTCATTTCCATAAATAATTTCGTGTTAATCAAAGCTATCCTGAACTTTTGACATCAGTGCTGCATTTAGTGGTTTTGAGCTCTGTCCTGCAGGGCCATTGATCTCAGCATGTTCTGGCTGTCTGCAGGGGGGACCTGCCACATGGTCTTAGGTGGGGGAATTCCCACAATACCAGCTGAAGAAAATGACAACTGCATATCTGGTGTGCATGCTGCATGTGAGTGCACATGTGCCTTTTCAGAAATCCAGCACTGAGGGCAGCACACCACCAAAAGACAGGGTCTGCACACCGGGGCTCCTTTGCAAATCCATTCTTTGCTGTCTTACTGACAGTGCTACTTGACTATTCCTCAGAAAAGTCTGCAGAAAGCAGGCAATGCCTTCACAATATTTAAACACACAGCTACAAGGGAAGGTGGTATTCACTTTCTGGTTCTGCTTTTCCCTGGGGTGGAGAGGATTGTGCATAAAAGAACTTATGTTAGGACAGACAACAGAGGTCATCACTGAAATCACAGAGTGTTTGGAGTTGCAAATTCACAGTTGTGAATAATGCAGCTGCAGCTTCATCCAGCAGCATCCCTGAGAATCTTTGAAATGCAATTAGATCAACAAGCTCACCAAAGACTCTGTCAGATTTCCAAACCCAAAAGTTCAGTGGTTAGAAAACAGGTTTTTACAGTGAGGTTAAGAGGTTAGGTGGTCCAAAGTATGGAGAGACCCACAACACTGCAGCAGAGACTGCAGTCTTTCACCTCTAGGAACAGAAATACTTATTTTAAGGAAATCAAGGTAGATAAGAGAACCTGGAAGGGGTCTTACCTTTCCCCTCTATTAATAAACTTTCTCTTCTGAAACTCCCAAAGGCAGAGACTTTGCCCAGTGGTCAGAGCAAGAGAAGTGCTCTCCAACTTTACTCTTTAGTATCTCTACACTGACCCTGCTGCTACTCAGACTCTTGTCCTGGCTAGACAAGAGACCAGCCATGCTATGGTTATGTTAACGGATGTCTCCTGTGGTCCACAGACAGCTCAAAACATTCGTTTTAAGTGGTAACTTGAGATAAAAGTCTTCTGAGATAAACGATTATAATGAAGCCACTGTGAAACCTAGCTCCATACTGGCCATATTTGCATAGTCAGGGTCATTATATGCATCTTTATAAAACAAAAACTATCAGTAAGCATTTAGGTGTGTCCCACTCAAACATGTTTAAATGAGGATTTAATTTATGAAACTATTAATATCAGAGGGAATGACACATGCTTTGAAAAGTATTTTGTTTGGCAGTCATGCATCTATTTGACGGTCTGGAAATGAATTTCCAAACAGGTTTCAAGACACAATTAGAAATGACAAAACAGTGTGAGGAGGTCACTAAAACACGCTGTGTGCCAGTAACAGGCCATTAAGTTGACAGCTAAGGGACTTCAAGAGTCCAAGTCATATGCCAGTATTCTCCTAAATATCATCTGCGATTGCAACATACTTATTTTTTTAAGATTTAGAGCATGTTTTCTTTTTCACATGTAGGTTTTACATGACTAAGTGAGGAGAAAAGAGAATGATGAAACCATTGAATACAATTTCCTGCAAGAAGCTGGTCTGTAATCTAAAAGCTTATACTGATGGAAACATGCCTCTTTTTTCCTACTCTCTATCAATTGCCAATCAGCCCACAATTAAAATAAATATACATGCGTATCCTTAATACTCTGAAACCTTTCCTGAATTGCAGAAATACTTTTCTTCCATCTCTAAAAGTGTGAGGAAGAGCCAGACATTGTCTTGATCCACCCTTTCTTTCTATTATAAAGAGGAGTTTACAAGCAGGCAGTGATAGCAAGTGCTATCCTGAAGCTCCAAGAAGCAGGGACAGCTGCTGCTCCTGCTTCCCAGGTCTCTGTATTATAGACTTTTCCCTCCAGTGTTCTCTGAAACCAGGGAGGGAATGTCCAACACTTGCAGTGGATCTTTAATGGAAGTAGCTGGTGAGAATCTGTTTCAGGCGTGCAAACTTTAATGCAGCAAAGCCCATTTACCCAGTGCAGTGGATGCTAAGTTCCTTTCTTACCTAATGTGGACTATATCCTCACTGGATAACACCTGTCTGACAGTTACTTGCCTTAGCAGTGATAGGAAAGGAATTCCAACCCAAACCATTCTATGATTATTGTAATAAGCCAGAATGCATGCAAAGATCATCCAACCATCCTATTTAGGGACAGTTTGTGGGTAAAATTTAGAAATAAAATGTAGAGACCCTAAAATGCAAGACTAAAATTTTCAAATTTTCACTTACACTTAGTTATGGGTTTTGAAAATGCTGAAGTGAAAATAATAATGCCCAGAGGTGTTATGGATATCTGAAAGTCAAGCAAGTTATTCAATGCTGAAGTAGAACAAAGGTGTTCAACATTATATCAAGAATATCAGCATGCTTTTCTTTGGTTGTATTTACCTTAAATCTCTTGTTTAGTTGATCCTTCCATTTTTCAACTAGACATCCATCAAGAAGCATCAACCTGAAAATTAAGAAGTAAATACAAGTTACAGGTATTTCTGGGTTTGATTCCCGAGATGTCATTCCAGATGATTGAACACAGACTGAGGTTGAAGTCCACCAGCAGATACTGGTACTGACAGTTGTTTTGTATGGGACAATAGGCAGACAAATATGCAGAAGAGTAGTTTAAATTAAGGTATTTTACTTCTGAATTTTAAAAAAGCTATGTTTCACAGGCACCAGTTAATCCAGCTCATCTGAGGAACGGTAACACATTATCTGATCACAGCATTTGCTGGTGAGTGAGGTTTACACAGCATAGCAGGACCCGACTCTTCAGTTTCCATGACCAATGTTGCTACTCATACCAGTTTAAAATGAGTATAAAATGCTGCCACTCTTAGCCGTGAGCCACTATGCATCCACTTTGCCCAAACATAAAAGGACTACAGCAAGTGCAAGCCCTGGATAATCCAGATTAATGATGGACATCTCCTTTCTGAGAAGAGATTAGAGAATTAACACATAGACTCAGAGCATGTATCCCTAAAATGGCTAACACAAGTAGTGAGCTCTGAATTAACCTTTGTGAAGTAATTCCAGATCTGGAGGGGCAAAGTGCTGTGTAATAATAATAGACTGTGCCTATTAGCTCACAAAAAAAAAAAAAAGTTAAGGTAATAAGGTATCAGATGGCAACTTTTAGAAACACCTATAAAATGCTTTTTAAATAATCAACACAAAACTCACTGAAAATATGGATATGACCTGCTGAGTTCTGCACGTAGATGTTCTGTGGTCCTTACAAGTCATAGAATCACAGAATGGTTTGGGTTGGAAGGGACATCAAAGCTCATCTCGTTCCAACCCCCCTGCCATGGGCAGGGACACCTCCCACCAGCCCAGGTTGCTCCAAGCCCCATCCAACCTGGCCTTGAACACTGCCAGGGAGGGGGCAGCCACAACTTCTCTGGGCAACCTGTTCAATCAACAGTGATAGCACAACCAGCCTGCACATTTTATGAACAGCCTTACCTCTGACCCGCAGCACAGAGCCACACATACACCACCCCGCAACCTGTCCTGTGAGCATCTGTTGCTACTGGTACACTTGAGGTGCTAATGGGGATGGGATGTCCCCTTCTGCCTCAAGAAACCAGAGAGCAAAGGGAGCTGTGATTCATCACTCCCTCCCCTCCAGAGCAGCATGCTGGATCTCCTTCCATGTCTGGGGCTAGGCTGACTGCCAGATTAAAGGTCTGGTAAAATTTGTTTTGTTTTGTCTTTTAATCATACAGCAGGACTGGCAAGCTGCTCTAAGAGTATTTACTTTTCATTTACCATCCGGGAGCCAGAGCTCCAATGGCTGCAGCTTTGGCTGGGCTGGTACAGCTGTGGGATCAGAAACATCTCGCTGATGGGACCGGTCCAAAGTATGTTGGACCGTATGTTTACAGGCTGTTGGAGAAGGTCCACGTGTATCATCTCCTGTCCCCTCCCCTGAAGCCAATGAGAAAGAACTATGCCTTCCACACAGTCCTGCCAACATGGACCACCACCTACAGCCACTATTGGGCTTGTAACATGTGAAGCAGCCCATACCTGTGGAAAGCAGTCCTGGAAAAACACTCCCAAGCAGCTGGAGATGCCTGAACTGCTGCACAATGCATTAAGCAATATGCTGGCAGCACCTCATGCCACTAGAGTTTATGCTCCATGTGTGAGCCAGGTTGTGTAAACACCACATCGTGGTGCAGAGCTGAGGCCGATTAAGTGGAAAAAGTTAATTGCAAAGGTAGTTACAACATGTAGGTGTATGTGTGAGTTATCTTAAGAAAAACTATCAGCAAAACACACTCAGGGTGAGACACTGGCACAGGTTGCCCAGGGAAGTTGTGGCTACCCCATCCCTGGCAGTGTTCCAGGCCAGGTTGGATGGGGCTTGGAGCAACCTGGTCTGGTGGGAGGTGTCCCTGCCCATGGCAGGGGGCTTGGAACGAGGTGAGCTTTGAGGTCCCTTCCAACCCAAACCATTCTATGATTCTATGATGAGGAAGGGAGCTTCGCTGGTACTTCTTTCCATCTCTCACAGCTAGCTAGAACGCTTTTCTGCACCACATTGTCAGCTCACCTTGAGCGCCATTCATAGCACATGATGAGAACATCCTGCTTCGGCTGAAGAGGCGGACACTGGCAGGAGGAATTCGTAAGAAGAGGCACTTGAGACAGAGGAATTGGCGTCGAAGACTTGAGTATGTCTTTGACTTCGACCACAGTCGTTATCTCATTGCAGCTCCCTCTTTCTACGCTTTTTACTTTAGCATGAATGACTGCAATTAGAAAAACAGAGGCGTGAGAACAACAAACAGTCCTAGAAATTTAAACACATCTCAAAATGAAATAAAACCTATTAAACCGAAAGCTGTTGTTTCAGTTGTGAAACTAGAACCACTTCTTCGTGTGTGGGCATGTACAGTGGCTTAGAATAACAGAGGCCTGATCCCGGTTTGGTTTTCTGTAGGGCTGTTGACAACTGTGAAATTAAACTTGTGCTTAAATCTTTGCCAGATCAGGCCAAGCAATCTCGCCTGGAATCACACACACAAACAGCTCCTTTGACTCAGACTCAAACAACTCGTATAAATCGGACTCCTTCGATAGCCACATCCAGCTACTGCCAATTAAGTAATCAATAATTTACCTCACAGCATGAATCCAGCCTTTTCAATAATAAAATGATTTCCCTGTAGGCTGCATCCCAGAACTGAAGTCTTTTCTTAAGTATAAGAAAGAAGGGAAGATTTTAAAAAAGTAGACAAAAACTAAGAGGCTTAGAATTGTTGTGATTTACTTAGTTAAAAATTTTTTTTGATCTTTTGCCCTCGGATTATCCATCAATATTAAGATCCTCATATAAAACAGATTCTGAAATGGGTTCTTCTGATTGTGACTAAACAAACATTCATCTTTTTACCTTTATTGAGGAAAACTGCATGTCTGCACGGATGCAGGAAGGTGAAACTGTGTAGATTGCTCTGAGGATGATCTCTGGCTAACTTTGCACCTGCAGACCCTGGCAGTACCTACCATTTCACCCACCCTCTCGTGAGAAGTACCAAACCAGAGAAAGGAAGCATGGTTTTTATGCAAAAGACCTTGTCTATAGGAAAGGTTCAAATAGGAAAGGTCCAATTATCAAAGGGTAACAAAATGCTTCAGTGAAAGAAGCACCAGCAGTGTACATATGTACCACAGTGTGATCAGCCTCCAGCGACACTGCCACTGGCAGCCACCAGGTCAAAATCCTTCAAAGACCTATGTTTGGAATAAAATTCACGTGTAGAAACCAGGAGAGCAGCAATCTTAATGCAGTCTGGGGTTTACACGCTAACTTTATCAGGGCATGTGTAACAGCCACAAGACACACAAGGGATTTCAGTTTCAGAGACTCACAATCCATTTTCAAGTCTGATTGAAACCAAGTTTTGACCAGCTAGAAATACAATTTGGCTGGAAATATTATTTTTAAGCATTTCAGAATAATTTGCATTTTATTTGCAACTTGTTCTGCCTTGTCTCTCAATTTGTTTTCCATACAAACATATCTGTTTATTTCAGAGGAGACTGAATAAAAATCTACCTCTCAAAAATAAAATCTGCATTTCACAAATTCAACGGAATTAAATTTTGGACCCCAGCCTACAGTTTTTATTCAAGCAGCATTCCCCCTGAAGTCACTGGAATCAGAACCTGCATGGCTACCACCTGTGTTTCATTTTGCAATAGCCATTTTATATCACTGCTTTTTCATATACTTCAGACAACTGTGGAAATTCATTGTCCCACCTGAACATATCACTGCGTTGTACTGAGATGGATTAAGGAACTATGTAAAAAGAATAAATGACATAAATGCACCAAAATGCCATGACAAAGAAAAAAAAAGAGTAAGTGTACAATTACCTAAATTAGATGTTCAGCTCGATTATTCCCACCAAACTGGGGTTGGGATTTTTTTTCCTATACTAACAAAGAAGCAAATAACTACAAACTTATTTTCATTTGATATCAAACAGGAACCAACTGGATATAATAACCCTATTGCCTAAGAACTTAATACAACCCTTGGAGAAACAAGGGATTTTATCTGAGAAAAAGCCCATAAAATACAAAAGGCCATGATAGTGCATGTCAAATTCACAGTTCATAGGGGGTTTACACTGACAGCACAGACAGCTGATGTGGTATCTATCTAATCTTAATTAGACTTCTTTCAAATTCCCAGCATTAGAAAACTGGAGCAGGGGAGTCAGCCAGGGGGAAGAGAGGTGAATACTCACTCACATTGCCAATAAGTCATGCAACATATCATAAAACTATCAGCCAAGTCCTCAGCAGGAATGTCTGACAATTCCACACCAGATGAAACTCTGGCTCGTAAGTAAAAGAATACAGGCATTTGTTAAGTAATAACTTTTTACCTTGCTTCAGCTTCCTTCCCATTTACAAGGGTTTTTTGAGGTGACAAACCTCTGTTCATTCCACCCGCTGGATGAAAGCAGGAGCTGGCCAAGCAGCGCATGGTCACGCTCACATCAGTGGCACTTTACTAGAAGGACCTCTAGGGAAGCAAGCACCGTTTCTGCAGCACAACCTGTTGATCCCAGTGCACGTTACTGCTTTAACCAGGAACACACCATCATCTGCACCACGGCTGCTACTGCCCGCGCCAGCTGCGCGCAAGCGGTGGGGTTTCAGGAGAGGAAGGTTTGGTGTCCTTGGGCAAAAAAGGCTGCGATGGAGTGATGTCCTCACACCACACTTGCCGCACGGGGCCCGCTGCCTAACTTAGGGGGCGCAGAGGGGGACGGGATGGGCGAAGTGAAGCGTTATCCCCCACGCACTTACTGTAGCTGTAGTTCTTGGCCAGGTAGGTTGACAGCGTAGGCTTTGTCTTTTTGCACCTGCATCGCTCTTCAAAGGAAGAGAAGGGGAAACGGTTGAGGGGTGTCAGAGGGGGCCTGGCTCCAGGGAGGGGGAGGCGGGGGGTGCCCGAGGCTCACCCTGGCCGCGGCTCTTGCAGTCGGGCTCGGGGGATCTCTCTGGCACCAGCACACCCTGCGTGAAGTCCATCCACTTCACATCTGCAAACAGAGGTGTGGCGGGGAAGGAAAGCTGTCGGGGAGAGGCTCTCGGGCCAAGGGCGGAGGAGGTCCCCGCCACCCCCCCGGGTAGGTAGAGGGGGTCTTCCCTACCGCTGCCCAAGGGGTGCTCACCCTCCGGCAGGTCGGTGACGATGGCCTCGGGAGAGATGCAGACGCCTCGGTCGTAGACGGGGAGGTCATCGCAGGCCAGGCTCTCGGGCCAGCTGTGGTTGTAGCGGCGCATGATGGGCTCGCAGCCGTCGCGGGCGCGCTGGCAGACGGAGCGGCACGGCTTGATGGGGTCGTAGAGGAATTCCAGGGTGCAGATCGGGGCGTACATGGCGCAGAGGAAGAAGGAGAGGACCGGGCTGCAGCCGGTGCCCACCAGCTCCTCGTACTGCTCGATGGCGAGGACGGCGTTTTCCTGGGTGCTGTGGTGGAGGTGGTTGGGCATGCGGGTGATGTTCCAAGGCATGGGGCGGCACATGGGGATGCGCACCGCCTCGCACGGAGCGCCCTGCGCCCGCGGGCTCACCCGCAGCCACAGGGACACCGCCACCAAGGCGCGCAGCATCCTCCTCCTCCTCCTCCTCTTCCTCCTCCTCCTCCTCCGCCGCCGCTGCCGCCGCCCCGCGGGTCGCGGCGCTGCCTCCTGGTCCCCGGTTGCTGTCAAAGTCTCGGGAGCCGCCGCGCCGACAGCCATGGCCATGGCGGGACCGCATTTATACCGGTGGCACGAGTGACGTGGGGCCGATCGGGCTCCCGTGGCAGCACCGCTCCTCCGGGGGAGGGTGGGGGGAGTGTGCCTGTGTGTGTGTGTGTGCTGTGCACGCACGGTGACATCACCTCCACCCCGTTTAATCCCCCGGCGACATCACCGCGTCCTCTCGTCCCCGGCTCCAGCTCCGCTTCACTTTGCATCTGTGTCATAAATTCCTTCAGGTGGAAGGGGGCGGCCGTGGTGGGGGGGAGAGGAGAGCAAACCCAAACCCAAACCACACGCCCCGACGAAGGGGGGGGGGGGTTGGGGCGGGAGGGGCAGCCCCGGTGCTGCGGGGATGGACGGTACGAGCCATTCTCCCGAAGGACACGGAGGAGCAGGAACTTTTTGGGGGGCTTGGGTGGGCTCCGGGGGCTGTTCCCGGGGGTGGCGGAGCTGGGCGGGGGGGCAGACGGGTGGGGATGTCCGTTCCTCTTTGCCCGGTTTAATGGGGACGGGGGAAGCATTGGGGACCGACCCCAGGCGAGGGGGGGAAGCGGTGCGGGGCTGCTTTGCGGGGGTTCCAGCTCACATTGCGGGCTGTACCGTGGGACTCGGCTCCCATTGCGTTTAAAAAGGAAAATAAAAGAGTTGGGAGGAAGAAATTATCTCCGGGGGGAAAAAGCTGATACTGTTGATCATAAATCTCTCAACACTTATATATGTGTGTGTATATATATATATGTATACAGAGAGGAGGAAACAACGGCTGAGAACCCCGGGGGGGCGGTGGGGGATGCGGGGTGCGTGTGCTTGGTGACACCGCCTGTCCCCGACGAGCCACCGGCATCCCTCCTCCGAGAGCAACACGAAAGCACCTTCCCCCAGCGGGTCCCTCCCGGTCGTGTGTCCCCCTCCTCCCTCCCGCAGCCCGCACAGTGCCCCGGCCGAGGGGTGCCCCTCTGCCATCGCCCCCCGCGGGCACAGCCCGGGCGAGCAAACCCCCCCGGGGGGGGGGGGTAAGGAGACGGGGATGCGGTCCCCACCGCCCGCCACCCCACTGCCGCCGGCTCCCCCAGCCTCTCCCCGCGGCGGTGATGCGGGTTTGGAGGCGGGCCGCCCCCGCCCCCCCCCGGCCCAGGCCTGCCCGCCCGCCTGCGCGGAGCGGGGCGCGGAGCATGGCGCGGGCGGCGGGCGGGCTGCGGCTGCGGCGGCCTCCGCTGGGGCCTGGGCTGCGGCTGCTGCTGCTGGGCGGCCTCCTGCTGCGGGCCGGCGGGGCCACGGCGGCGGCGGCGGGGGCCGAGCCGTGCCAGGCCCCGCGGCAGTGGGAAGGGCGCACCGTGTCCTACGAGCACGGCACAGGCCGCAACACCCGCGCAGCCGTCTCCTACGACGGCCCCAACCAGCGCCTCCGCATCCTGGAGGAGAGGAAAGCGCTCATCCCCTGTAAGAAGTAGGTGTCGGCGGCGGGACCCCGCGGCGGGGCCGGGCCGGGCGGGGCGGTGATGGGCGCAGGGCCCTGAGGCGCCTCCCGGGGCTGGGGGGGGGGGTTTCTCCTTCAGGGGTGGGCTGTGCGCGGCTGCGGGAGCCACCGGCGGGGGGACCTCACTGGCACGGCTTGAGTGTGTTATTTGTCAGCAGGGTCAGCCTTTGACCCTGGGGGATAATTCCTTTGTCCCGACGATGTATTTTTAACATGGAGTGGGAACCGAGCCCAGCATCACAGCCCCAAACGTGAGGCAGGGTGGGCACAGTGACAGGCAGGAATGCCATGGTGGGGGCGTTTCTAGCCCAGAAATTCGTTCCCGGGTTTGAGTCACGTTTCACGAGCTGGTCAGTGCAGGGTGCACCCGAGCACCTTCCTCTGCTTCATTTAAACACCCGATATCTGTTAAACCCATAACCGACCCCGCAGCTGCCTGTGTCAGGGCAGGCAGTCGGCCATGCCTGCGCCTCTCCCACCGGGGAGCTGTTCGTGGAGCAGTGTGTCTGTCCTGGGTGCACCAGCCAAGGTGCAGACCAGCCTACAAATGCTGTCTCATCCCAACTAACCGTCCCTGCTAGGGAAAGACCAATATCCCTGGTTACTCCGGGCTTTTTATCCTGACAGCGATCAATTTCTTACCAACATCACATAGTCGTCGTTTTAATCTTTCCAAAGTGTATGCTCGTCCTTGGCCCTTTCTCTGACAGTCCCAAAACACTCCTAAATCCACTTCATGAGTTTCATTTTCAAGCGCACCTTTCCCTCATTGTGAGCTTTTTTCTTTATTTTCGTGTAGGAGCCGTATGAGGAATGTTGAAGGCCACGCAGAGCAAGTTGGTGGCCTGCTGCCATACGCCATAGAGTCTGACCCTGGCTGGGCTCGTGCTCCCCCTCTTTTAGAACTCCTAGGTTGACCTTTGTGTTTGACAAGCATAAAACTGCACGACAAAGTCTGATGCAAGCCTCTCCTAGCTTCTAAGTCGTACTGAGTTCATTTCTTCAAGCTGATGTTTATTTTATTTGAAAAGTTGATTTTTAAGATTGAATAATTATTCTGCATTTCCCACTCTGGGCCAGATTTTGCCTTTTGCCAAGATCTGCCCTTTCCACGTTTTTGATAAATATTTGCTCTGGACGCAGCTTCGTCTGGGCTGATAGTGCTAGAAAGAGGCAGAGTACAGGCAGGTGCACTTGAAGCATCTCTCTGTTGGTTTTTCCTCTACTAGTTTTTTTTCATTGTAGACAGTCTCTGGCCTCAGGGATCCCTATTGTTTCCCTCCTGACCGTGTTTTCTGCCATCCAAAACCAGAGGGTGGTTTTGTTATGTGCGCAGCTCGTGTCTGCTAAGGGCGTGACCCAGCTCCCATTGAAGTCAACGGAAAGACTCCCATTGATTTCAATGTGTGTTGGATCGGGTCTGGAGCTGTGATCACAACTTCGTTTCACTGTGGACACAGTGAGTCATAAACTGAAGCCTTCAGAAGTTAGAGGCGAGGGGATTTATCCTGCCTTTGGAAAATAACCTCTGCCCCTCTCTGCTTTGACATTGGCAAGAAAATGGTAATTACGCTGAGGCAGCGACTACAAAAGCAACAAGAAAAATAGCGCTGACCTGGTCTCCAAGGAAATTTCAGTCTAAATTCTCACAAACAGACACATTTTGCCCCTATCAGATGTAACTTGCATGCAGCAATCAGGGTTGGCCAACAACCAGCTTTTTATACAAAGCATTTTCTGAAGCTTGCGAATGTGGACCTTAATCAGACACAGCCCTGTTTAAGTTAGTTGACTGAGGTTAATCAGGGACACAAAGATCTGCCTGTGTGGAATGGCTTGCAGGCTCATAACCACAGGAAAACCTGAAACTTTCCATTTTTATTGTAGATATATGTTTCAAATTCATGTAATTTGCTATGTGGCATTTTCATACCTACATCAACCCAGTGTTTTAAGTAAAACTACTGTAAAGTAACCATAAGGTAAATATCCCATCACTGCTTCGTTAACATCATTTCTTTGCTTGCTGGTCATTGCAAGAGCACCCGAGATGCAGTGACTGTGTTGGCAAAGGCTGCCCGTTGTCACCTGCCACCCGAGCACACACCTCGCTCGCTGTAAAGCCAAGTGGGACCGGTTCAGTGAAGCAGGCGTTGATGGTTGTTGCCACCAGCTGGGTGTGTGGTTATATGGGTTGTGCTGTTGACTGATGGCACTCCAGCTCAGAGCATAAAAAGTAGCAATGGTGATTTTAGGCTCAGCTACACTCTGTGTCTCTCTCTTCACCTTACGTTTCCTCCAGTGTGCCTTGCCCTGCTGCTTCTTGCAGGATCACAATTTTGGGGATAGACAAGAAGGGCAGGGACAGCCTTCTCTTTTGATTTCGTGTCGTGCTTAGTTGATACCAGGAGAGAAAAGAAAAAAAAAAATGGGATTTTTTCTTGAGTAGGTTCTGCCATGTCCCATTTGGAAGAGGTCATGCCAGCAGGGTTATTATATGATGTGAAAAGCGAGCACTTGAAACGGTTATGGGAGAGCTGTGTCACCTTACCTGTTAAACACGGGATGTGTTTTTTAATGCTTTATTGCCTTCTGCATGGAGTTACTTCCTCTTGTGCCCTCTGTATATTAATCTTATATTAATCTTTTCTTGCTCCTGTTCAGCCCTTTGTTGGCCACCTTCTCAGGACACTTTACAAAATAGGTAACAGTCACGAGCACAGTTATGCTGTTGGGGCAAAAGCGTTTCATTTTAAGGTAATATCTACCAGTTCAGATTTGGATATGACGTCACTGCAAACCGGTGAGAAATCCTGGCACTGTAAGGGGCTAAACCAAAAATCTCACTGACTGCATTGTGACCAGAACTTCACATGTCCTGCATCACTTGTCAGTTTCTTGGAGAAATAGAGCAAGTGTACTGCCTGGCACTTCTGAAGCCGCTCAACAGGCATTAGAAGAAAGGCATGAAGTGGGGAGCAGAGCAGAAATCAGCAGGTGGTGTTTAGGGCTGGGGTGTTGCTTATCACATGCTGTATTCATAAAGTTTCACCCTTGTCTTCCATACTGTTTTTCACAGAGTGATTTTCAGGGGAGGCCCAGTAACAGTTTGCTGTATGAGAAATGCAGTGGTGGGGAGAAAAAAAATTCCATGTGATCAGAAAAGTCAACAGGAGGAAGAAAATTAATTTCTCTCTTCGATGAGTGTAGTTGAACAGTCACCTCCCTGTGCCATTGTACAGTGTGCAGCACGTTGGGCTGCCTGTGTGTTGGAGACTGCTAGGTTGATTATTTTAACAACCACAACTTCAGAGCAGAAAAGCAACCTGGACATATCATATCAACATTTATTTCAAAACAGAACTGCTCAGTGGTAATTTCTTTAGTTTCAATTGTATTTGCAAAAGACAGGCACAGTTATGGGCAGGGTTAACTCCTTCACTTGGCAACAAAAACTGCTAGGACAATAGAGGAGCTACAAAGCTGTGTTGAGAGAAATATGTCTGTTACTCCAGCAAGCTTTTTGTGTGCATGTGTCAATCCCTGTCCTTCACTCAAGAGAAGCAGCATATGGTCAGGTGCAAATATAACAGCATTCATCTGGAGAAGAGGTGATGACTTTTCAAAATAAACAGAGTGTGGGCACGCGTGTCTGACTTATCTCAACTACTTCTTAGTTGTTTTAGGATGTGTGATTGTAAAGGAAAAACCAGCGGTGCATGACCTATTAAAACCATATAATCCATCCGTTCTGTGGTCATTATGGTGACTCAACAGGGTAAGTATTGAGCTACCCTGAGTGACTGCAAATTTGTTTCCCAGACTTGGTTTTGGGAGTGGTTTCTGCAGCTTAACGTTTAGGGGAATGAACGATGGTCATGGGTAAAATTTTCAGAACGGGCCAAGTTACTCAGGAACCCGAGCCCCATTTTTTATGATTCTGTAGAGTGTGCAGACTTCTGAGACCCTTAATTTGCAGTGAAACATAGAATTGAATTTTCAGCAGTTTCTCTAAATCTAATGCGAGTGCTTGGGATCTAGAATGCTTCATAGGCTGCTATGTGTATAAGTCACTTTTGACAACAAGACCTAAGGGAAGGTTCTCAAACCTCTTGCATTTACTTTCCTCCCATAGGTGCCAAGTTCTTTCAGGTGCTTGCTGCTGGTTTGGAAAGGTGGCACTGGAAAGCTGCTGTGGTGGATGCAGGCTGGCAGTCAGGTGCTGGGCAGTAGCCTGAAGCATGCAGCAGTTGTTCCAGTGAGAGCTGTGTGCCATTACGGTATGGAGGGCTGGCTGTACAAGCCTCAACTTTTGTATTCCCATCACAAGCTGATTTACGAGTCAGTTTACCGGGTCCCTCAGTGATGCTCCCTGCCAAGGCAGACGGTTCCGTGGAGAAGAGCACTGTGCAAGGAGGGAGCTGTCATCTGCGAGGGCTGCGTGGAGGAGCAGCTCATCTCACCCAGACTGTTCGTTCTGTTTGTTTCTGCCTATGAGAGGCAACAGCCATTTTTCTTTTCCAAGTTCTTGATCTTGTTGGAGGTCAGCCAGGCTATACAGTTCAAGGAGGCAGTGAAGCTGATTTCCTTAATTGTTGCAGGTGGGCTGGGTGGGAAGAGATGAAAACATCATTCAGGGGAGGAGGCTGAAAGTCTTCAGCTGTTGATCTGAAGCACTGAGAAGCAAGTGGACTGTATCAGAGGAAGCTGGGAACTGTTGGCTTAGCAGTGCTTTTGCTGTCATGCGTTTTATGCTGTTGATAACTTGGACAGCAGCATCTTTGTCAGAGTTGTGGGAAAAAAAAGAGAAAAGAAAAAAACAGATAACTGAGTATGAATAAAGTAGATCCATTGCTTTAGAGGTGCTATATTCTATTTAGTGTAGTGTTCTCAAAGCCCTTGTTTATGCTAAGTAATCTGGAGCCATTTCATATGCTACCAGAACACAGCACCCACCCAAACTGCAAAAAATAAATTGGCCATTAGGTTTGAAAGAGCAGGATCCACAAAACCCTTTAAAGCTGGAGAGAGAATGTAGATAAGCAGTGTTCAGTGACCTCAAATTGATAAATTTGCTGGAGTGCTGGTTGGTGTGCTTAGAAACCGCTGTCAGACACTCAGTGGGGTCATTATCACATCAGTTATAGATATGGTTGACTGGATGTTCTTAAAAAAATAGAGATTCTCATCAAGAAGTTAAAATGTTAAATGATAGCCACCGGCACCATATTGCTGTTGGTAATAGTGGATGTTGGCTTAAGCCTTTGTCTGTCTAAACCCTTTAAAGCTAGGGGAATACTTCATCCCTTTCATCATCTCTTCCATGTCTATTTGAACTCTTTGGGATAATGTGTGTTTGCGTTGAAATTTGTAGCTCATTTTGTGCTATTGGACATTATGGTAAAAACTTAAAAAGCAAACCCAATACTGCACTGCATTTCTGTAACTCAGACCTGAGGACCAGTGTTTTCACAAGATAAATCACTGTTCATGATTTGTTCTGTGCTTGCAGACAGCATGCAGACAGTCGATGGTGACATGACTGCACAGCTAAACAAACACGATGAAAGAAATCTTTATATTCATGGTCTTAATTTGAGCTCCATTCAGTTTGAGGCCTGATGTAATTCAGATGGCGTGACTGGCAACATCACACCTATTCTCACAGGACCAAATGCCATTTGTCTGAAATAGTACCTAGGGTTTAGGTTAGTTTAGGGCACAGTCTCTTCCCCACGATGTGTATCCATCAGTTTCCTGTTGTGGCTGCAGCTGTCCCCAGGTTGTGAGGTGGGTATGTGCTGGGGCTCCCTTTGTTGCAGGGTAGTACTACTACATCCTGGAATTTGGAGAGAGCTCTAAGACCGGGGGATGCACTCAGTTGTTCTGTCCCACTCTTTATCTTCCATATGCAGTTGAACTATATTTTCCTTGATATGCCAGAGAGAGAAGGGTTTTGAGTATGCTGCATATGTTACAGTTGAGAGCATACTGAAAAGCTGAAGATTTTGGGTTAACAAGCAAAAGATTTTTCCCTTACTTTAACCTTACTATTGTAACTCAGGGCTGCAAACTTAGTGAAGCTGATGAGAATTTTGCCAATGGCACAAGGATCTCATCCCGTTTAGATGCACATTTATAACATATGTGGTAGGAATATACAAGAGATAAATTTCTCCATTTCCAGTTCAAACTCATCCTCAGTTCCCGAGGTGGGTCCACACTGCCAAAAACCTGAAACCATCATTCAGCCCCCAGCCTTATTGATGACAGCAATGGTGGTATAACTGTGGTGGACAGCTTTCAATATTGTCTCATCTGAGTGGAATTGGAAGATGTGGTGATAAAACCTGTACCTCTAAATCTGGGCCACACCTTGCCTCTTCCAGCACTTCCAAGGATGAGTTTTGGTAGGTGATTGCCAGGTAGAGGAGAGAGAGAAGAAGGAGGCAGGATGACTTCTCTGTCACATAACATGGGAGAAGGTTAAATTTAAAGGAGCTTTGGGAAAGAAGAATGCTTGCCACAGTGGCCAGGTGTCGTGAAGAGGTAAGAGTAGGAATAAGAGGCATGTAAATAAATGTGTAAGATTAGAAAGTGTTGCAGTCTTAGAAATGGACTGTTGACAATTGGTGATGAACATAGTATAAAATAGGAGAAAGTTTTCTTCTCAAGCCAGGATTTAGGCATCAGATCTGTGCAATGACTGGAGGAAAGATTCTTTTCCCTGTGCGTGGGGCTGCTTTCTGGAGAAATGGACTTGTGGCCATCCAGCCAGTGACTTTTGGGCTGTGGATCTCTGTAGCTGCAGCAGCAGCAATCCAACTCCTGACTCTCATGTTGGCCAGATTTGCAAGGAATTGCATGCTCAGCAACTTGCCAAGTTGTGTCTCTCAAAAGTATTTTTACCTGTTGCTCTCCTTAACTCAAAGGGGAAATTATTTTCTCCTCCAAAGTGTTTTTAAGACATGGTATAGTGTCTGGTGTGCTGGGGAGGGGGTGATGTCTGGGTGGAACAGGGCCACCTTGTGCAATATTTTGGCTCTTCTAGAATAAGGAGCATTATGCCTGGCATGACATTGCATAACCTGAAGGTACCACTGGCCAGTGAAATTTGTCCTCCTCTCTGCCAAGCAGACCTGTTTCTTTCAGCTGTTTTTGCTTACTGCCTGACTTTTGTGGCCCTGGGGGGGATGCAGGTATGTTGACAAGAGATCTTAGATTCCACAGGGAAACCATGTGTCCTACCGAGGCTCTGCTGGACTGCTTTTTGCCTGTATCATGGCCACTTTCTGATACCTGAGAGTCACAGGTCAAGGGCAGGGTTTTCTGCCAAGAGTTTGTTCCTATGCGTGAAGGTACAGAAGGTTCAACATGTGAGACAGTCCTTGTTTTTAGTAGTATATTAATTTCCGGAGTTGGTACCTTTTATACTTTCATACCCAGGAGTAAATTAGGAGTTTCCAACAGCAGCATAACTGTCCTTGTCCAAAACCTAATTTATGACTAGGTAGTAAGAAAGAATCACTTGTTTT
This sequence comes from Podargus strigoides, assembly GCA_028020825.1. Taxonomy (NCBI): domain Eukaryota; kingdom Metazoa; phylum Chordata; class Aves; order Caprimulgiformes; family Podargidae; genus Podargus; species Podargus strigoides. The sequence goes on along the minus strand of CM051623.1, from coordinate 7,108,348 downwards.
CACCTGAGCTTGTACTTTTTTTTTCCACTTTTATAAATGTGGATCCTTGACAAACACTTACTTGAGAATCAATTTAATAATTCTTTTGAAGGTTATATGCACATATTTGGCTTTATGTCCCACTTGATTATTAAAAGATGCTTCCTTTGTACCACAAAAAGTGAATAAGATAAGAATCTTTTTTGCAATTCTTGCTTTTGCTCTGAGAATTTTATTAGCAACATTCCTACAGTCAGTGGTGCTGTTTCTGTAACTTACCAATGACCATATTTTTGCTTTTTCAGATTTTCATGATTTTCAGAATTTCTGTCAACAGGACAGGGGTTTGGCTGGCACTTTCTTCTTGTAAAGTGCTCACAATAGTTATTTCAATTTTTCAGACTTTGGCTACTGAGATTGCATATGTCTCAGGAGCTACTTAGCTGTTCATTCTATGAAAGCCTATTTTATCCCTTTCATTCCTTATTGAATTTATCCTTTCATTCTGGCATCACCCAGACTATATTTTGTGGGCCAAATCCAACCCAGAAGGAACTTCCATCCAGCCTTCAGCCTTTCCCTGCTGAATAGCTCCTTGTTGCTTTAATAATTGTCTGGCACTTGGATCCTCCTGTGCTGCTGCCTCTGTGTCCATGTCAGAGGAGCAGAAGGGACTGGATGCATAGGTTGGAAATTACCCCAGTCAGTCACCCCTGTGGGTGAGGGTCAGTGATATGTACTACCATATTGTAAGAGCAATGGAAAAGTTACTGTTAATATGTGCAGATGGCCATATGGCACGTGTATAGCTTATTTCTTTTGCATATAAAACAGTGCAGGGTTGAGGGATCTTGGGACATTATTAATTTCTTGTCTGACAAAAAAATCCCAAACCCGTAAGATTTTGGCAGTTAAGAAGATTTGGATTATCAGATATCATTGATAAATACCAAATTATTCTAAATCTGGAGCTCTGTCTGCTTTTTGTAAATAAAAAAAAAAAAAAAAGCACGTTTCAAACTGTAATTGAAATATGTGTAGAAATGCATAACTGATTTAACTTAAATGTCCCCAAAGAGCCATCTAGAAGTTACAGGTACCAAAGCACGTAAGGTTTCTAGAATTGTGGAAGAGTAGCAAAAATCTCGATTGCTGCCTTCTTTTGGATCTTAGAAGGCTGAAACAGTTTTGCTCTTGCTCTTCCTTAAATTATAAACAAAGAAGGTCTCCAAGATCTCTTCATTGCAGTTGAAATTGTCTTTTAATATGAAATATCCAAGAAGTGGCTTATCCTTAAGTTCATTAAACTCATTTGCCCTTCTCAAATGGAAGGTAATATTGCATGCTTACTGGGTATCATATTTTCTACATGTATTACTTATCCTGAGGACTGTTCATAATGAAATGTGATATTGTGACTGATAGCAAAACAATGCAGAAGACCAAAATTACCACATGTATTGCAACATCCCGTATTAAGGTTACTTGTGATGAACCTTGTTTCTTTACTCTGTTTAAAAAATAACATTGTAATAACGCCCTGCATATTTACCTTTTGGTCAGTTGAATAGTTCACAAGTAATTCTTTCCAAAAATGGCTTCACTGACCCTTGATGATTGACTTGTGCAGTAACGTGCTCTTCAGAATCCGCTCCCTTATAGCTCTTGCCAAATATTATTTCATATTTTTGAGTGTATGCTTTACTTGGGTTAGCAATAAAAGTTTTATGACATCTGTAACTAATCTCCCAGGTTGTCTGGTGGGAACAGGCTGTTTTCTAATAGATTTATTATTTTTTTTAGGAAATAATTTACTTTTTCTTAAAGTTTTAATAAAAAGCCCCCCAAAACACCTCCATAGAATGGTAGCACTTACCAACAGGATAAAGAACAAAAACCTTTGCCTTTGTTCTGCTCTCTTCTTATTCTGAGCTTGGGACTAGTTAAAGAGAAAAAATGGTGTAAGACAGCAATGATGACAACAGTTTACAAGACTTTCCACCAAGGTTTCAGTCTCTGATGTTGCCCATCTGTTTCTCTGTCAGTTCTGGTACTTTCTCACTTAGCAAGCCATATCTGCTGTCCTCCTGTCAGCTCTCTGTGGGAATTCATGGTGAGGCTGCTGCTCCATCTGAAAATCAGGTGGCTTAATAGATACGAGAGTTCCTAAAAATGCAGTGTGCTTGGCATTTGCCATTTAGTTTGGTGAAACCCTACACAGGAAGGCTGGTGGGAGACCTGTGTAAGGTTTAGCTCCTGAACAGCTGGGAATTTCTCCTTATGTAGTCTCTTTGCATGGAAACCTGTTGTTTGTATGGATACTTGTTGTTTCAGAAATTAGTGTTTCTGAGGGAGAACAGCCAGATTTCCCCCAAAGTTTTCCAAGGGCAGTTTTGTGCAAGGCAGTGCTAATGGCTTTTAAACACTCATATAGGGCACTTCAATGCAGTGAAGGCAGCAAAGAACAATCTCATTTTTCTTTCTTTCAATATCTCCTAATGCCATTTGCAACTGTGGTTTTATCATGTTCAGATATGTTTCTTGCCAGGAAACTTATGAGTCTGCCATAGTTTTAGGCAGCCAGCACTGGAAGGTTTACTCATGCTATGAAGTTATGGTAATTCTCAGAGGATGTTTATTATTTGGAAAGCAGAGTTTCATACAGGATGAGGAATTCTTACTACAATTAGTTCCCAAATTAATCTATCAGTATTTAATTAGATCCAGATTTGTTGGCCTGCATCTTCTGTCTATGAAACACATTTCTTTTTTCTTATCTGTGGTGGCATCTGGGGACTTGGATGCCTCCTTGTGTCACTTTAAGTACCTGTGCCCAAAAACACACGTGGATTTGCAGTCAGACTAGTTTGGTACCCTGCCTGTCCCAGAAAAGAACGAAAGGGATAAATTTGGATAATGTGCTTGATAAAGCCACGGTGTGGCATTTCCTGTATGTTTTTATAAAGGAGAAACAGAATCAGGGAGAGTAAAAGGAGATAAGGGTGTGAGAATGGAGACACCCCTTGAATTTTATCTCCCTTGTTATTGAAGAGTGAAAATGTAAGGGACCATCTAACTGCCTCAACATAGCAGAAGATGAAAGTCTTGCTATTTTTTAAACTGATTTTCTGAACTGCCTGTCTCCCAAACCAAATGTAAGCGTGTAGATATTGATTCTCAATACATTTGAATGTATTTGCTGTTTATTGGTGTATTTATCTTAATTTTTGCTTAGTTACGTTGCCTTTAAGAGTAGGTGATCTCACAAGATCCATACCTCGTAGGCAGGTTATTTTAAGCTCCTAAATCCTTAATGTAAGTAATCTAGTCTTCTGAAGCAGAAGACAGTTGGCCATCAGAGATGGAGGCAGAATTGGGTGTAATTGAGATATGTTCAGGGTACCCAGTCTGTCACATCGGTTGCACTAATATAGTCAAGCCGTGTCAAAGTGATGTATGAGCTGCTCTTTGAGGCACTGCCAAATGTAGGTACCACTACTGCTTAGTTGGAGCCCAGTGAAGGGATCCATGGTGGATCAAGTGGGATCTCCTCCCTTACTGTGTTTTGGAAGTCTAGCACGTATCTGAAACAGTTTGGTTCTCTGGATTTCCTTCCTCTGAAAGAATGGAAAGATTCACTTAGAAAGCTTATGTTATGTCTCTGCAGGATATGTATTGTAACTGTGATGCTTATATACTGTAGCAATAGTAACTATAAATATTGTTCAGTGTGTTTGGTGTTCTTTTGATTATTTGTTTTTAACTGTGGAAGTGTTTTTTAAATATCCAGTGTTCCCCTCCGTATTGACCTAATGAATTATCTGCTGTTTGCAATTGCTGATCAGTCTGGTCTTCATCAGTATTTGAATGCCATTTCAGGCTGTAAAAATCCATAGGTCGTTTTTGTATTTTTCAAAATGTTGCTTAAAATGTTATGAAAAGAGGGAGAACATCTCATCTTTACAATATGTGTATGAAGTTTGCTAGGAAATTAGTGTAGTGTATGAATGAGCATCAAGTATAAAGACAAAAATCTGCTCGAATCGTTAGCCCAAACTGGTTATACTGAAGCAACATGTGTAGAAGTTAAGCTTTGTGAGAGCCAATCATAGCAGCCTCTGGCTACTATGCCTTTGATCAGCTCTGCTGGGAAGTGCATGAAACATGTTACGTTTGCCTTCCAGCATCTCCTCGGGTTGCCCATGTGAGATAAGTTGGTAGTTGTGTTACATTTTAAACATTTTTCAGCTTCTTTTTTCTTCTAAATGGAACAGCTGATGAACACCTGATCTAACATCCGTAAAAATCAGTGAAATTTTTCTGGCTGCTTTCGTAGGAATTGGAGTCAGGTTAATGTATAATTTTGGAGAAGGAGTTATACAGCCAGATTTATCTCTAATTACATAGCTGGTAGCTGGAAGTTGTAAACAGCAGCAGTTACATGAGGATCTGCTGTTACAATGTGGAAACAACAATTGTCTCTTGACAGCCAGGGGAAACATGAGAGATGGGAGGGAAAATCTGATGAGCAGAAAAGTGATTTCTGCTGATGCACTTCTCTGGGGAGAGAATTCAGGAGTTTCTTAATGCAGTCTTTGAATAGAAAAAAAGAAGTCTAGTAATGTTGGGCACCTCGCTTTTGCAATGGTTACACTGACACACTGAATTGTAGAAAATACTGGATACCATCCCTCTGAAAAATTGCCATCTTCATGTTGAACATCCAAAATAGGAAGCTGCTCAAAATCAGTGGTCAGTTTTGAAAATCTTGTCCATTAAATGTACAAAATAATGCAATTAGAAATGGCAAAAACCAGCGATATGCAAGTATGGCACTGTAAATTTTAAATAATTATGAAGTCATTTTTGCTTTAAAAATAAGAGTTCATATTTGTTATGGTTATAGGAATGCTAAAATAAAATAACTTTGGCATGTAGAAAAGTTCTGAATTCATATTAATTAAGAAAAGCTCGAAGAAAAATGTGGCATCCTGGCAGTGTATGTATGACACTGGGCTCTGAGTGAGGAAAACACCCCAAAATTAGGTAGACATACCTGTTTGCTAAAGACTTGAGTTTGTATTTGTGTCAGATGCTAAATGGTAGAGCTATTTCTGTCATGTTTGAAGCAGCATGGGTAGTCTAAACATGTTCAATAGGTCTAGTGACCTTTTTCTGAGTAATGGAAAACTTTCAGCTCTGCCAGTGCAGTATATTTATACCAATATTATTTACAGGTCTTGCCCTCCTTGCTACTGCTTCTTAGAACTGTCCTTGAATGAAAAAGAAATGTGTCAGGTTTTTAATATGATTAAAATGGCTATAAGCATTCTTAAGAAGAGAAATATATTCTTAGCCATGCTTACTTTAGCTGATTGCTGTGTCTTCAGCCACTGTTGTTTCTGTGCTGGACTAACAGATAATCTGTGAAATGGTTCTGCATCGGGTACACCAATGTGTACCCTTAAAGCAAGTACTCAATAATTTGAAGAGAAAGGTTTCATATTAATCTATTAATTACTTATGTATTTGCAGTCCAGCTGATTTTTAAGAAAATGCTGAGGTCTGCCAGTTTCTTCTGATGCTATCATGGATATTGCTTATGGAGGATTCCTACAGGTCATGTATGTGTGGTAACTGCTGAAAGTCCCCAACAAAAGGCAGAGAAGTTGTGAGTTACTGAACAAAAAGCACAATAACTTGATAGAGGACCAAAAAAACCCAGTTTTGTGAAGGGCAATTTTAACAGATAGTTCGACACTTTAATTATTCCCTTTGAATGCCAAGCATGTATCTTCTGAATCCTGTCTCCCCATCCTGGTTTTAGACAGTATTTAATTCATTCAGGCACTGAAAACAACGTGATGGTGTGATTAGGGTTAACTGTAAAAGCAATCAGAGCTGAGGATCATCACTGTGCAGGAGATGGCACCATCCCTCAAATCCCCAGGCTCCCCATGTGAAAAAAGATGGCAGCTTGAGAGAGAAGATGCACAGTTGCCACCATTGCTTTTGAGAGGTCTCTGAAGGCGGTCCCCAAAGGTTGTTCAGCATCTCTGGGCAGGTAGCAGTGTTGAGGGTCCAAGTCATAGAACTGATAATGTCCAGACTAATTGATTAAGCTTGTCTGTTACCAGAGGAGATGAGCAGCCATTGATATTCTCTAATCACCTATGTGTAAGGCTGGGAAGGTCTCCAAGTTGCCATATAACCTGTTCCTTCATCCCAGAGAGGCAAAGCTTTATTTGGAATGTCTCTGACCTCTGTTTTTTTACCAGTTCTTGTAAAAGCTGGAATGTAAGAAGACACACATACATTTTCAGAGTATCTCATAAGTAAACCCTCTTTGCCTGAAGTTATGCTGTTTTCTTCCAATGCCACCTTCAGGTAACATGGAGAACAATTGGTATTCTTCTTTACATTTGTATATACAGGACAGCATATCATGTGTCCCACTTCAGTCTTCCTTTTGTAGACTAAACATGCTCCATTTCCTCATAGGTCCTGTTTCTTAACCTTCACACCATTCTTTCTGTTCTCTGGACTATATGCCATCTGTTTATCTTTTCCCTTAAGCGTGGCATCCAAAACCAGGAGCAGCATTACCATTCTGACCTCATCAGGGCTAAGCAGAACAGAATAAATGACCTCCCTAATTGACCCAGAACTGTAAACTTGCCTTTCTAAATCATTACTGTGTACTGTACCTCATCTCAGTGGAAATGTGTTCAAAATGCCATTTGCTTTATAACTAGGGAGCAATTAACATCTGCCCCTAATGATATGTTTTCTCTCGCACAGACATCCCCTTCTTTCCCAGTCAGCTGCACCCAGACTTTTAACGCAACAACGCTTTGTATTTGAATCCAGTCTCTAACTTATGCACTCAGCAAACAATATTACTTTTGATTGATAGCTGCCGAAGGAAGAAGAAAAATACCTCCACAAAGACTTCTGGATGAAATGAAGGAGTCATTTTTACATTGGAGTTGAGGAGTGCAGTGCCAGGACTTCAGGTTGCATTTATTTCCAGTGAAGTGAATCTCCATCTTTCACAAAGTTTATTTTAAAATAAGCTATACTCAGGTCTTTGGATAAAGATGTTAGAAGGTTAAAGTGTACTTAGCTTTCAAACTGTGTTGTCTGATTATCCTAGCTGGCCTGACTTCCAAACTCCCTTGAAAACAGACCTAGTGGTTTTTTTTATTTTTTACATTGGACAGATATCTGATGGACCTGAATCATCCCTCTTAAGGAAATCATTGCAGATGGAAGGTGGAAATCTTTACATCTTGGAGCAGTAATCTGATACAAGTGCATATCCTCACAAATTTTTCCAGGGAATATTCCATTATGAAAGAAGTTTGCTCTATCAGAGTAGGTACCTGCTCCCCATCTGCTCCAAAGGGCAATCTGTTCCTCAGACTTTTTCGTTATTACTTTTTATACAGGAATGCACACTGAAAAGCAACTAACTGGCCAAGTATGGATGTGATGGGATTTACAATCTCAGTGAAGAGCAGTAGAGGTCTCCTGAATTTCATGTCGTCCCTCTTCATGGTATCTGAAGATCCTTTGCTTGTACACAGAAGTTAAGATGCGTAAGAAGCTGCGGTGCCCAGTCCTAGCTGAAAAATTGGTGTTTATTTTTTATTATTCTTTTATTCCAAAGTAAGCATCTGGAAGAGGGAGCTTGTTTAAGTTTAGTTATCTGTGATTAGGGACTTCATTCTGCTATGCCTTTCTGATGTGCAGAATACATATTATCGTACTGAGGCAGAGCTACGATCCAATTTAATATCGTGTCTCTGAGCCTGGTTCAGAGAAAGGTTTGAAAACTCCAGATAAATCTGTCAAATAGAGGCAGAATTAAAAACAGGAACACAGATATTTCTTTTGTGGTGTTGGGGTTTTTTTTTCTTTATTTTTGGAGATGCTCTCAATCACAGAATCACAGAACAGTAGGGATTGGAAGGGACCTCCGAAGATCATCCAGTCCAACCCTCCTGCCAGAGCAGGATCCTAGAGTGGATCACACAGGAACACGTCCAGATGGGTTTAAATGTCTCCAGGGATGGAGACTCCACAACCTCAATCATCATAACTATAATTTTTCTGGCTCTCTCTACATGTTAAATTTCTGCTTCTTTTTTTCCTTACATTTCTCCAAGCTCATTGAGTGCCTTAATGTAATCATATGCTCAGAAGAGCATTTCCACATCTCAGTTTTGAGCATCCACTCTTTCAATTGAGTTATTTACTTCCCTTCTATATATAGCAGAAAGGGGATGAGAAGTATGATAATGTACCTCCTTATTATTCTGTCCTTCTTAAGCTCTTTAGTATATATTGAGAGGTGAGTCCTGGCCTTCCTCATTCTTTTTGGTCTCCTCTAAGCCCTGCTGTGATTCTCCAGTAACCTTTATTATTATTAACCTACAGGGGCAGCAGGGCCTCACTGTACTTGACTTTTTTTACAAACTCAGAACAGGAAAACAATCTCTGACCTAAAGTATATTTTGATATCATGTTGTTCTGCTAGTATATGCCATATTCCCTAGGAGGTGATCCCATTGATTCATTGGAAAGCATTATGGTGTTCTGGCCACATCTTCCATTCCTTTCCTTTTGAGCTATGCTGTTTTCTACCAAGGGCTTCAATTCCCAAATATACCATTACTTATGGAAACACACGGATGCTCTCTAAGGACAGTGCATCTTTTAGCCCCTTGCAAAACACGACTCCCTTAAACAAAATGCTTGATTGTTTTCCTGAATTTCAACTTCAATTAGAATGCGTTGTCCTCAGGGGTGTAACTTGGTGGATCAGACTGATTATTATGGAGTCTCAAATAGCCAAAAAAGAACAGCCAAGGAAACAGCATTCTTGTTGAAGAACTTGATTTCCCTTAATATTTGCCAAAGTAGCTAATCTATGGGCAAACAATTAAAAGAATGAGACATTGCATAATTTTTTAATTGAGTTTTATAATTAAAGTTACAAAAATACATCATCCTTTAGCTGGTGTAGTTTTGACTTTCCAGCTTTGGATTCCTGTACTTGAGGTTTTCTTTCTACACAAGCTTCATAATTAACAGGACTTAAACTACCTAATTCTCTCTGCTTCGGAAACTGGTATTGCTGTCAAAGTTCTTTATTATACCTTGCTAATTAGATACCTGATACAGGGGGCTTGGTTGCCTTGAAAATAAAAAAAAAAAAAAAAGACCTTTACAATCTGTGAGTGATTTAAGACAGACTAAAAAATACTGCTTTTACACAATATCAGATTACATTTTCTGTCACATGTATTTGCACAATACTGTATTTGTACAATATACCATAGTCCAGCACCACTGCCAAACATGTGAGATCAAATATGGCAAATTACTGTTGTTGTTGAGGTCTGATACACCAGAAGAAAAACACAAGTCTGAAATTACCGAAAACTTCATGGGAAAGAGGACAGGAGTTCCCAGAAATATACTGAAAAACGGATGCTTTTCAGTTTTGAAATGAGCTCGACAGAGCTTTCCAAAAGAAGAAGAATGTTCTTGACCTGATGAGTGTTTATCAACTGTCTGCGTGTCTGCTCGGCAGCTTTCTCCCTTGAAAATGTTCTTAATCTGAAGAACTGAGGAGATGAGGTTTTATAATCATCCCTCTAGTAAAGGTTCCCATTCTCCCAGTACATCTTTGTTCAATAAGAAATGTTTAAAAAATAGTGGTATTGCTGTGGGGTATGTTCTCAAGAAGATACAACTCAAGAATTTTATATTTGGATGTACCTGTCCATGCACATTAGAAGAGATAATTTGTTTGGGATATTTTTAGTGAAATTTCTTCTAGTCAGAAGTGTTTCTAACTTCTTTGCTGGTGTTTAAAAATACCTTTTTACAAACAGAACTGGGAAAGAATTAAGTAGTAGCACAACAGCAGACAGATGCTTCAAGCTTTCAGGTAATCTCGAAAGAGAAAGCAAAGTTAGCTTGGGAATAATTGCAGTGACCTCAACTCGATATCTTAAATAGCAAATACTGTTCCCTGCTGAGTAATACAGTATCTCTGATAGAAATAGTACATAAAATTTTGCTTCCATTTTTCAATTGCTTTATAATTCTTACTAGGTAATATAAGTCCTTGCTAATGCAAGTGGGAGTTTTAAGGATACAATAGCTGCAGCTGGGAAAACTGAATCAACCAGTTAGAGCTCTGGATGCATGAAACCCCCTATGTCTTTGCAGGAAAGTCAAGTCTGTTTTACAAGAGCCATTGTTCCATTGTTTTTTGGGGCAGGAATTGTGTTTTTGTTCTTTGTTAATACGATGCCTCCTACAAATGGTTCTTGATCCCTCAATTAGTGTCTCTTCAGTGCTACAGCAATCAAAAACTAAATAATGAGAATGGCATTTTGAGGCTCCAGTACTGTAAGTTACTTGTCCAAAGCCACAGAGCAAAATGATGCAGAGCCAGATTTAACACACAAGGAATTTCTTTTACCCCGTCTCGGCCTCAGACCATTATTTTGCTTCTCTCTAGCAAATGACCTTGTCTGATGTGCTTCAATACATCACGTGGGTCTTGGCATGCCACTGCCAGCACCTCTGCTCCTCTGAGTCACTGTGAAGGCAACTGAACAGCAAGCAGCTCCTTCCTTCTAGGTTTGATGCTTACGAGGAAGCCTTCAGAAGTGTAGAAGTAAACCCTGGGAGTAACATGGATGTGTTAGGTGGCAGGCAGGCTAGCACGCATCAGGACTGACAGCTGGGAAGGACCCAGCACTTTTCAGCAGGACTTAGTGCAGACTGAGTACCTGAAGCAGAGCTGGTAGCATGGTCTCAAGTCTAATGACTTTTTTTCCCTGACAAATATTCGTTGTTTTGAATTGCATTAATAACATGCAGAACAATAATCCATTCAAAAGACAAGTCATTATATAAGTTTATTGGTTTCAATCATTTACAAGGGTCCAAAAGTGTGTCTCTATGTTATCTGTTGTGTCTCCTGGGAGGCAGATCTCCCCAAATTTCAGGAGGAATCTCAGCAGCGGGATGGTATTTGGATGCTCACCCACTCCTCGCAGTATGTCCTCAACACAAGTACTTCGCCTCATGATTGTGTGGGCAGATGGTATTCTGCCCTTGCATTGAATTTAGTTGGTCTCTTATTCAGAAAAATACTCTCCTTAGCTCAGGAGAAGAGTGTGTTGAGCACAGCATGTATCCCACCTGTCTGTCATGATTATTTCCAGCAAAGTCAATGGAATTATTTGTGCAGGATATGGTCCAGTGTTAAGAAATTCTTTAAAGCATAGGAGTAAAAAACTTAGGTGTGTCTTTTGATGCTGGAATTTATCCCTTTTCAGGCACAGACAAAGGGAGCATTAAGGACCATGAGAGAGTCCCATTAAGGGCATAGTGTACAAAGGGTGTGGGGCATAGGACAGGGTAGATGGAGTAGGATAGGGGGGAAGTAATCTCAGCCAGGCAAATAGGGTAACTTGTCCAAGTAACTTCTCCAAATCTATTTGAAGGTGCCCAGTGAACAGGTTGGGACTTTCATGAAGTTGCAGTTTAAGGAATTAAATTATTATAAAAATAATATTAGGGGTGGGCACAGGCTGCAAATATGTTACTTTTTCTGAAAAAAAGCCAAACTGATTAAAAATCATTTCCTCTTCTGTTTCTTTGCCAAGACCTGTTTTCAGGAGTCTGTGCTTCCCCTCAAACAGCCAATGAAATCTCAGGCACCTAAAACAAATAGAGGCAGTATACTTAGGACTTGGCCAGTAAAAAAAAAAAAAAAAAAAAAAAAAAAAAAAGAAAATTTTTAAATATTTTGCTTTAAAATATGCTAGATTGTAATATTTATATTCATGCACATTTTGTTATTAATTTTGGCTGGTAAATAGTTCTCTTTATAAAACAACTTAACCATTCATAGGCAGTTAAACTCAGATCCTGTGTAATCTTAGGTTTCTGTGCTTGCTATTTCTAGGACACACACAGGAGCAATTCTGTTTAAAACTTGGATGTGAGGTACATCCAGGTTAAATAATGACAGTGGAAATCACATTTGCTGCTTACCCAGGGCTGCCATGCACAGTGAGCAGAGCCACGCTCTCTGCAGTTCTCATCTTGTGTGTTTGCCACCATAGCTGCTGGGTTCATCCATAATGCACATCTTGCTGTCTGCATGGAAGATGGCAAAGTAAAGAAAGTAGGCTTTTTTGGGTTGTGGCCCTCCTGCAAATACTCAGGCCATCTGTTGAAGTCACAGTGGCTATCCATGTGCTGGAAGTTAAATACATGTGTTTGTCAGGTTGAACTATTGTTTCACTTGCGTGGAGGTGGCACGTGTCCCTCACGCAATGATATCAATTCACAGGTTACAAAATTTAGAAGAAAAGATATTTATTCCATGAAATAATTTATAAAGGAAAGGAAAAGGAGAAAGAAAACATGAAAAAAATACTGTTAAAAATGCAAATAAAATTTCTGTGCCAAATAAGTTCTAAGTAAGGATTTAAAATAAAAAAAGAAATGTAAATGTTTAAATTTTAGTCCCAGTATTTTATAATGCTTTGCTAATATACTATGTTTTTGTTCTTTCACAAAATGACTGTATTGCCACTCAAACATGTTGATAGGCATTCCCCATCCCACTTTTATGGGGGCTGCTGGACAGTCAGCTGAACGTTAATTGAGTCATTAGAGCCTGGTTGCAAACAAATAAGTGTATTTTAGTGTTCTCGTGAGTATGTTCTCAGGACTGATCATGACATAAAAGTTGTGTAGTCCTTGTGGGGTCACAGGCTTGAGTTTACCTAAGGAACCTATTTAAATGTACTGAATTCTTTAGTAGCACATCACAACTGTGGAGACATTGCCTTTGGCTAAGGAAATGGCCGGTGAGTTTGGGTTAGTACCAGTCATCCCAGAAGGAGGAATATTTTAAGATGTGGGCAGGAGAACGACTTACCGTGGGGAAGCTGATGTATAACCTTGCATCTTGTCAGCCTCTCTGAGTGAGTCTTGTTAATGTGTGGGAAATTCCTGGTGACTGGCTCCCTCAGGAAAGGTGGGACAAGCTCCCTCCCGTGTTGTGCAAGGCTGTGCGTGAGAGGTGTGCCTCAGCTTACCTCCTCCCACCCTCCTTGTCCCCTTTTACGTTCCTTATCACTGTTCAGTTTGGCTAATGCCATTTAGCCTGCCTGTGTTTCCACGCATTCTGGATAAATGATCCTCTCAAGAAGTGATAGGAATGTTGCTCAGATGCTTTTAAACCATACTTAGACACTTCTCATAGCGCAACCTTTAAATGCTGCTGGGTCAGTGACGGGTGAAGTGATTCCTGTCTGATTGCAACTGTATAGTGCAGCAGTCAAAACTGTAAATTGTTTTGTTGTCAGCCCTATTTTATGTAAACTTTACATCCTCCCCAAAAGAATGCGAAGACTGCAAAGAGAAACATGCAGGAGTTGGGAAGAACCACAGAGAAGGTTCCCTCTTGCTTTTGTGCATCATCTCTACAATTACATGGATCATGCACTGTTTTCTCCCAGCTTCCCGTCCTGCTGGCGACACAGGATGAATGCTGTTAGGGGCTAGCACCAGCTGGTGAAGTGGAAGATGCCACTGTCCAAAGGACACCCAAGCCCGTTTATTTTTTTTGCAGGAAATGAAGGCAGCATCATGAATGAAGCAAGGAGTTACAGATGGAAAGAGACACTATTACAGACAGGCTAGGTGAAGCTGTTTGAGGGAATTAATACCATCCCTTCCTTTTCTCTGGCATCACTGCATAACAGTAGGCTGTAACCAAATACTTGAGCCGAGATATTCACAGGAAGCCTCTGCCGATGGCAGGGGGCTTGGAACTAGAATGATCTTTAAGGTCCCTTCCAACCCAAACCATTCTATGATTCTGTGAATAATGAGGGCACAGTTTTGGGGCTTTAGAGAGTGACTCCTAGTTCTCCTTTGCAAAAGGTGCAGAGCACACGTGGAGATGCTTCGAGTGGTCCTTTGAACAGCTCATCATCTGGTTGATAATAATCAGTGCCCTGGAGAACTTAGGCTTCTGGTCTTTCAGGTTGCATATTCAAAATCCACTGATACTTCTGATAATTCTGATTTCAGTTTCTCTCTGTTTCTGTCCCCAGCTATAAGGTAAGGATCATAGCACCTCCTTTTTATAGGTATAGAGGCAAAGTCACGGTGTTTGTGGTAGACTCAGCTACTGTAACAAGTAACTAGATGAAAATGTCCATGTAGAGGTTTATCATCTTTCCTCAGAGCAGAGCTTGGTCACTTCATACTCTATAGAAGATTGTTTTTAAATCCTTATTAACTATCCAGTCTGTTGACCTCACCTTTTGGCCTCTCAAACTCATTGATCTCCACACCTCTCCTTATCTCTGCCTTACTATTTTTCTCCTGTTTTCTCCTTCCACTACTTCTTGAGTCTGGTGATTTCCAGAGAGAAAATTTGCCATTAGGAGGGAGAGACTCTTAGTTCTGCACTCAGGACCACGTACTTCCCCCTTCATCAGCATGTCCCACTAAGCTCCATGGGTTGCCATGGAGGAGCATTTGTGAGCATGACAGATACCATATCTAACCAGCACAGAGAAAGGCTTTACCACATTTGTGGGGAATTGAATCTACTGAGCATATGCAAGCAGATTTTTTTGAAGGTGTATAACTTAGCCAAATGCGGGCAACTTTTAATAAAAACTTTTCCTCTGCCAAATTTCAAGTCCTTTCTCCAAAATATGGGGGCACTAGAGCTTTTTAATGAAACAGTTATTAAAAAACAAAACAAAACTAGGAATAATAACATGTTTTTCTCTCAGTTGTTCTCAGAAAAGTTGTTCTGTTGTTCTCAGAAATGGCTTAACCAGTTCAGCCTGATTTATTTATTTTGGAAAGGATCAGCTGAGACAAACTTTCAGCATGGGAAATTTCAGCCCAACTGGTTAGCCTTTCTCAAAGTTTGGCAAAGTTTAATGCAAGTGAAAATGGTCTTATACTGAGAAGTCAAAGGCAGGCTTAGTTATCAGCAATGCTCCTTGCTTAGTATAGAAAAAGACTGTGTATTAACTGTTTTTTTTAAATGTTTCAGATTCTTTGAGTATATCTTGCTCTACAAAGATGCAGTGATGTTTCAGATTGAACAAGTTACAAAGCTTTGCTCGAAGATTGCTCTGACAGAGCCATGGGATCCATATGATATTCCAGCCAATTCAACTTATGAAGATCAGTACTACATTGGGGGACCTGGAGACGAAGTTATGGTACAGGAGTGGTCTGACAGAAAACCAGCCAGGAAATGTATGTGCATGCTTTTGTTTCATCTTAATAATAATCATTATCTTTGCTACCCAGGGAAAAATAAAATTATTCGTGTTGTCCCCCAGCTTGCCATATTTCTATAAAGTTTGCTGGAAGAAATAATAAACATACCCTGTGCACAGTATATCATTTTATTATCAATGCATTTTATTAAGAAAATGTTTCGTATCTCAGCAGGATCAAATATGTCCAAGGGACTTGATTGCATTTTAGTTCACACCATACAGATTTTGGCATGGAACAGCATAATTTTGCATTTGAATCCAGCAGTCTGTATCCAAAATTTATCTAGAGAGGAATTGGTAATATAATTAGGGACACTCAAGCTAGCGTATGCATAATAGAACCAAAGCAAGTGTCAGTGTGTCTCTTCACACTACTATCAAATGTCATCATAGAATATATCCAATGCATGTTTCTACAGCAATGGAAATCCTTAATATGCACCTTAGTTTTGTTATCCGCTACACTAGTAAGAAATATCTGCTCCCAAGGCTTTAGTTCTGCACCTGGCAGCTGAACACCTGCATCATAAAATAAAGTAGGCTGAATTTTCCAAGGTACAGTATGTTAGGTTTTGGATGCATAGCAATTTATTAGCATATTGGCTTCATTTTTATCTATTATTTACTGATGACCCAGCAACTATAAAAATAATTTTAAAACCCCCATAAAATTTATGACACTATTCAATTAATGCAATATTAATAGTTATAGACACCTAATATATAGATTAGTTATGAACTTGAGCATTTAGCCAGGGGGAAATATTTCTCTCTTGAATAAAAGTAGAAAGAATAAAGTAGAAAATGATGGATAAGATCGTTGGACCTCTGTAACTAGGTTGATACATCCTGTGGTGTTCTACAAGAGGCAAATTATTACTTGCTCCAAGAATTTTGTTTTGCAAATCTGGTATTTTTGGAGCTTTTATGGAACTTAATATCCAGATACATCCAGTTAATGATGTGTGATTTTTTTATCCTGTAGTATTTTGTATCTCCAGTGCTTTTCTGTGTCTACCAATCCACCTTTCACCTAATATTGGCTTGGATTATAGAAATTATATTTCTGTTAAAATTGTAAAGGTTTCAAAGATGAGAGAAATTGGACTTGTGCAGAACACAACTAAATTTGGGAGTAAGCAGAAGTGCCAGTCCTTCAGTAGAGGTGTACTTGAAAGGTGACATACCAGTGCCATGACAGTATCGTGGTGTGAAATGTGTGTAACACCACAAAGTTCAGGTTTAGGATCATTGCAGTGTCCAAATTATACCATTTTGTGGGCTTTCTTGGTGTTGCTGTGTGTATGGGCAGAACTAGGGGCAGTTCCAACCTGTAGGCTTTGCTTGAGGAATGGCCATTTTTTTGACTGACGTCATTGCGACACCTTCATTCATTCTTGTCATTTGAAGCAGTCACATTTCTGCTTGGTTACAGTGGAATCCTGGGTCGGCGTTTACACGGTCAAAGACTGTTACCCAGTACAGGAAACCTACACGAAGAACTACAGCGTGACAACCTCCACTCGCTTTTTTGATCTACGGCTGGGCATTGCTGACCCCTCGGTGTTCACCCCACCCAGCACCTGCCAGACAGCCCAGCCCAGGATGATGACAGATGAATGCTGATGATGGACACTGGCTGCCCCGGGCAAACAAATATTAGCCAAGAGGATGGTTATTAATAGTCAGCTGCTGACGTATAACCTGATTTTTCAAGCTTATTGTTGCTCCTTCGGGAATTGTGAATTTTCACTTGAAAGAGAACATAAACATTTATCTGAGTAAAATATGTAACGCAAAGCATCTCTTTCATCACTAATCTGTTCAGTGATGCACTTGCAAGATTATATACTTATCACAAAAATAATATTTATAGATACTATTTATTTAAGCTGTGGCTGATTTTCCTTTTGCAAAGGTTTCATTATTTATTCTTTTCAAGAAGACAAAGCATAAGCAAACTGCAATAATGGTAACATCTAGAAGGAAAAGGTAGATTTTGTTGTTGTTGTTACTTCTGGGGACTTGAGGGAAGGGGAAGTATGTCCTGGGTAAGACCTCACTCCTAACTGAAAAATACCCCGTTTTAAACAATGTACATCAAAAGTATGAAAATTCACTCTTTTGGTTTTGTTTTGCTTTGTGTTGTTTTCTTCCTGCCCTTCAGGAAGCTGGTAATCTACGTTTGAGCTGGTGTTTTTCTTTCTGAAAAGAAACTGGAGTAGCTCTAGTCACGTAATGCTAGCTGGCATGCAACAAATACTTTTCGTTTCTTGGGACAATGGGAAGGAGGGAGAAGTACACCCCACAAAAAGTGAGCCAAAGTTTTCTTGCATTTATAACACTATTGGTGAAGTGTTCCACTAGGGTGCAACGAGACATTCTTCAGTCACGTTTAGCACCCACTTTTCAAGGCAATACCAGTTTTAACCTATGCAAAGAGATTAAGGGGTACTACACTCTGAATGGCTTTAATATTTTGTAACTATTTTCAAAAGTCTTTCCTTACTCAAAGAGTCTGAAAACACCTCTACAATTCCAGGTAGAAGTGAAAAAAAGCCCTTCTTAGAGCATAATTACTAAAGGCTAAATCAGTGTTTATGATGTGCGTGGTGATCTGGACAGAGGGAAAGACAGAGCTGTGTGAGTGGTGTGGGGAGGTGGGAGCAGGAATAGGAGGGAGAGGTTTTAGATGTCTTGTGTCTGGTGTGACTGCAGGGCACTGCAATCTAAGCAGAAATTACAATCTGGCTTTGTTTTGCACCCGCTCCATTGATGCCTGCTGTATTTGCTGTTCAGCCAGCATTTCAAACCTTATCATGTCCTTATCACCCTTTTCTGCTGGGCAGAGTGACAGTTTCCTTAAGGGAAATAAATAAGCACGGGAAGTGCACATATTTTGCTTTAGACAATTCAAACTAAACTTTCATGCCCCTTCAGGCCCTCAGAAGTGTGGAACAGTGATGGGGTTTGCACTTTTACCAAATGAAATTAATTGGCTTATCCTGTAAGTCTAGGCATGCACTTTATTTATTATTTGCAAATATGTTGAAAGCAAGATTCGCATCCTCTTACACGTGTTGGGTAGTGGTTTGCCCTAGAAGTTGTCTGGCTGAAAGCAGTGCAACACTGGGAAGTTTGGTGCCTGTGGAGGAGAGATGCTGGGCAGGCTTTCAGTGCTTTAGATGCTCATGGCTTTTTGTACGTAAGCAAGTGGTACAGTGGTTATTTTGCTTTCACAGCTGCAGTCAGAATGGCATTTTACTTTGCCTTGTGCCTAATGAGAGCATATACACATACCTGCTAAAATTTAGGTAGTTCATGAAAAATTTCCCCGTGGACATGCCCGTTTCACTGAAACAGCTAGTGGAAAGAAGGATTGGGTTTCCTTTAATTTAGAGTGCATTTAGGCTGCACTCACCTTTTGTATTTTTTGTGACAACCTCAGTGCTAACTGCATATTGTTCTCATCAGGGCAGTGATTAACATGCATTTCTTAGTATCTGTGTCTTGTTAAAATCTGGAAAATATAATAAACCTGGCTAGCAAACATGAAGCTGTGGTACTGTATCGTTTGGGATGACCTTGTTGTGGTAGAGCAGATAGCTCAGTAATCAGGGTGTTTGTATTATGTTTTGCTGACAGTGATATCATTTCTAGCAATAACATTAAATATTCCTTTAAATACGAATTTGCAAAAGTCTGGTACACAGAAGTGCTTTTAAAATGTTGCTGTGACACACAGGGCAATTTTATATTGCTAAATATGTACCTCTAAACCAATGCTGTTGTCTTCATATTTATGCTCTGCAAGTTCAATAAAGAGAACTGTCAAACGATTGTCAAACAACAAATTTTTGGATTCCCTGCTTTAAATTATCCACGAACCAAATATGAAGCACAAAATGTGTATGCCTGGTTTGTTATCGTTGTCATCATTTGCTGGGGTTTGTTGTCACATACCACAAGAGACATTTTATCTTTATGTGGCTATGCCAGTGATTCAATGAGAATGACTGTAAAAGGACTTTACAGTGGCTGTGTAGTGTGCTGCCACAGTAATGTAAAAGTGGGGTTTTCATATGTCTGATAGGCTGGAGAAATGTGTTTATCACAGTTACCTGGTGGAAAATTCATAGTAAATTGGTATGTACATGAATTATATTGTACTCTGTTGGGTAACAGAACTTGGGAGCTGGGTAGCCTGTGAGACAAAGCTCTTTTTGTGAGATTTCCACTGCTTCTTGGTTTCAGCTGGGCCAGAAATAGTGCAAACATCTGCCTGCCATATTCTTGTATTTCTGCTTGGAGGCTTCACTGAAAGCAGGATGTGTAGAAACACAACATTGTTTTATTTCAAGTTAACCAAACATTCCTGAACCTCAAAACAGGTTGAGTTTGAGTTTGGGGAGGAGATCTGAGCATTTGGTTCAGTTCCTATTTTAACAGTTTGCTTAACTCTAGTATTAGGGCCAGATTTTGCTGCTGCACACCATGGAAGTGCTGCCATTTACCAGGACATGCCAGCTTTCATGAAGAATGTAGTAAGAAATACAATAATCCATAGTAAAAGTAGATTTTAGTCAAGAAATCTCTAAACAATACAATAGTCGCATTTTGGGACACTCTAATGAAATTAGTGCATTTTCCACCTTGAAGTGCATTTAATTCTAGTGCTCACATGTACTCCTTGCAACCTTGCATCTCTTTTCCCACCACCCTTTGCTTCCTAATGTCATAGAATAATGGCACTGGAGTCCACTTCCAAAACGGTGTTTACAACCCTCGTTTGCATTTATTTCAGTAGGAGTTCAGCACCTAAACACCTGATGGATCTGATCTGGACCTGACCTCTTTAATTTTGCCAGCAAGTGCAAGAGCAATGCCAGCCATAACCAAACTTGAATGTATGCTGGGCTACATGCAGGTGACCAACAGTGGGAGCAGTGTTGGCTCAGGTACACTTGCTGGTGCCTCAAAATCCCAATTGATGAGAGGTCTCAGCGTGGCTCCTGCATCACATCCTGCATCTCCCACATCCTCAGCCACAAACTAGCACTGGAGGAAAGCTGCAGGACATTCCCATGTGACAAAAAGGCACGTCAGGAAATCATTTGTTAGTTGCTTGCTCCCTCGCTGTGAGGAATAAGGATTTCAAAAGAACACCTACACAGAAACACAGAGGTCCCTGACTATAAAGATCCCAAGGTCTCCCTCAGCTACCTTTCCCTGTGCGGCATGGGCTTGGGCACACACAGATTTAACCTTCACACCTGCACTTAGGCATGGGAACAAGTGAAGCAAGCTTGGAAGGCTCGTTACACACTTCTGAGCAGGTACTGCTTTGTAAGGGCGGAGGGAGAAAAGCTTGTGATCCAACGAGTGGTCTCAGAACACAGTGACACGTAGGATAAGAATGATGAAATCATAGAATCATAGAATGGCTTGGGTTGGAAGGGACCTCAAAGATCATCTACTTCCAGCTGCTGTGAAGCTGCTAGGGTAAATTTTCAAACGTTACTTTGAGTGCATACTGGTTTAACATGCTCCAGAGTAAAGATCTGTGTGGTCTGATACGGCTGTTTCAGCATAGAGCCTGAAACCGCGTACTGAATGAAACGACACACATAGTTACAGTGTGACATCTTGGTTGACGTAAGGACAAGTGGCTGAGCAGTGCACATTTTGCAGGCATGAGCGAGTGACTGGTGAGCTGCTGTCGTGGTTCCCCAGGCACAGCCCCATGGCCCAGCCATGCAGGCAGCCATGAGCAGCCCCAGTCAGCTGGGAGATCCACTCAAGGCACTGACTCACAGGTGGATCCCATAGCACTTAATCTGGTCATTGTAAAAGGAGGGAGCTCAGTTAGGGTGGGGTTCTTCTTCCTGGGGCTCCTCCTTCTTGGCCTTCTGCTCCTGCTGCTGATCCCAAGGACCAGGGTGAGCAGAACCTTGGGCACTTTATGTTGGTGGTTGTATTAGTTTTGTTATTAAATCTGTTTCTACTTCATCCAACAGGGCTTCTCCCTTTTTTTCCCCAATTCCCCTCCTCAGCTGGGGAGGGGTCATCAGACAGAAGAACAACTGCTGCAGCTTAGCCCTGGGTACCAGCTAAACGTGGACACCTGCCTGTTTAAGCTATAGGAATGTGTGTGTCTGTCAGGAGGAGTGCTGCCTGCTGCCTCTGAGCAGAGGGTGAGCACATCAGAGGACAGAAGAATTACTCTTCTCACCACCCTGTCCATGGGGACCCACTTCAGGCTCCTTCCTTTCCCGTTCTGCAAAGTGGGAACAATAATTCTGTTTTCCACCTCCTCTTGTCTTCCCTGATGGGGATGGCTCTGGGCCAGCACCAGCCAGTGCTGCATTGCTGCAGCAGCGTGAATGTCACAGAGGGTTCCCAGCCTCTGCTTTACGACCTGTAATAAAATTATGTGCGTGTGTTACGTGTGGGCTTTGCACCCCTGCGTGCTCGCTCAGCGCATGGGGTTGTTGCTCATGCACTCAGCACCCGGCCATCACCATTAATTTGGCTCAGCTCAGGCTTTGTGGACACCAGGCAAAGGGGCTCTGGAGCGAAAGGAAAGGAAGGGAAAGCCTGCTGGGCTCGCCCCGCTCCCCGCCGGGCTTTTTCCCACGCTTGTCCAGCGCTGATGAACTGCTTTGATGTTCCTGAAACAGCAGCAGCTGAGTTGCCAGCTCTGTGTTGCAGCCCGTGTCGTGCTGAAGGAGAGGGCTGGGTTTCACCCTGTGCACTAGGGCCAGGCCAGGGACTCGTTTTTTTTGAATTTTGAAATTCATTTTTGATGTGGTTACTTCGTCTGGTTCCTCTCGTTCTGTGAGGGTTGCTTGTGTTAATTTGATGGGGCGATTTGTCATAGGGATGCTGAGCTTGGGGTTTTTTACCACCATCTTGGTGCCAAGCAGCGGCCCTTGTTTATTGCTGCAATATCTCATCCTCAGAGACTTGTACAGTGACAGATGTGCTTCATGCTGTTGACTTTTGAATTAAAAAAATGGTATGTAGAAAGGGCTCTTGCCTGAAGTTTGCTACTTTTTCCAACCATACTAATTGAGCTAATGAAAGACATTGCTTCTTCCAACCAACCTTGTCCTGTCAAAGCAATGGGGTTTCTTTACTTGTGTGTGTGCTTGGTACCCTGCAGATTTATAAAGAAAGACGATGTTTTATGAAAGCACAGAATTTTTCTTAGTCGAATGTGCTTGCTTGAACACAGAGCAGGCTATGAGCAACAGGCAATGTCCCTTATCTTGGGAGAAAGCTTACCTACACTGATGACATTTTTACCTGTTTCTGGCCTGCTAGGACATCCTAGACAGGAAATCCCATTCAGGGAATCTGTAAGGTTTGTGTTTCATGTAGGTGAGAACTGGAAAAAAAAAAAACAATGAAAGGGCAAGGTGAAAAAAGAAGTGAGATAAGGCAGAATTAAAGTATGCTGACAGAATGGTAGCCCAGAAACCAGTCAGTCCCCCAAATAAAAGACAGGGAAAAAATATTTTAAAAGATGACAGAGAACTGTAATTTCCTGCCCCTTCTCAGCCTGTTTTATAGGTTTATGGAGAAGACATAGGGGACCACATCCAAATGTAGATGTTCCTAAACATTAGCATCTCTTCTCAAGCAATAAATCCCCCTGAAAGACCTGACCAGCCTGACAGAGTACCCAAGGGGTTTGCTCATGCGGATGCTGCTCACTCAGAGCCCGACGGCCCTGTGGGGACCAGCACTGGGCTTTTGGGTGCCCCACGGAGGGAAGGAGGTTTGGGTGGGTCTCCACCTCTTATTTGGGAAGGAGGCTTTGGTTGGATTTGAAATTTCAGGCTCACTTCAAGGAAGTACCAAACATTTGCACCTCCTGCTGAAGTGGACAGATTGAGTGCAAAATCATCTCTAGCCAGTGGAAATTAACAGTCAGCACTTATGACCCTGTTCTTCCCTTTCCAAGAAAAGTTTTCTTAACCGAGCTGCCGAATTTGGACACGGAGAGAGCCTAGCTGCCTTGCGTTTAATTCCCACCTCGTGCTAGCTCACACTGCCCTTAGGGTCATTTGTTCCAACAGTCTCACCCTTACAGATGTGGATGAAAGGACAGACGTCCCCGTGGGAAGCATTAGGAGAAACAATCAGAGGGAGAGGTCCAGAAGGAAGCAAGGCTGGACGTGTTCCCGTGCACCCGCTGCCTTTCCCAGCACTCCAGCCACCCCAGCTGGACTTGCAGAATGGGCAATTACAAAAACTGAGCCCCAGGAAGCAAAGCACCGTCGGGCTGCAAAGGCTGGGGCAGCACTGGCTGTACCAGAGCAGCTCACGTGATGTCAAACGCGTTGCTCGCTAACAAAACCTCCCTCTCTGGAGGACCTGTTTCAAGAGAGAAGGAAATGTTGGATGTTGCCTCCACGGCGAGTCGAGTCCCAGCCAGCCAAAAGCACCAGGCAAGGACGGCCAAGCACAATACATCTTTAAAGCTTCCTCCTTTATTCCTGCAGCAGCTGCCTGAAACATGGCTGCCAAAGGGCTGTAGAGGAGGGAGGTGCATGTGGCATGTGTTTGGTCAGGTGTCTCAAGTGTTACAATGAACTCTGGGCCACCTGAACCCGAGGGTGTGAGCAGAATCGCTGCACTCCAGTGCTGTAAACAGCACTCGCTTTGTACTGAGAGCCCTCACACTGCAGTGCCCCGCTGTGAAACAGCCGTGCTTAGGAAAACATCTGGAGTTTCTGTCTCACCCCAAATCAGGCCACCAATGGCCAGAGTTTAAAAAGAAAAGAAAAGCCAAGAAATTGTTAGAGAAAGAAAAAAAGCCAAGTCACACCTGCACTTCCAAATAAATTTCCACCTCCATTGGCTAACAGACAGGACCTTTTTTTTGATGTGGCAGTCACTGCAATTATCTAGGAATTTGTTACTTCCAGTCTGGATTGTTGCTGGATCCAGCACAGGATGGGAATGCAATTAGCTAGAGCTAATTGTTTCAGGGTGGGCTGTATCAGCATCCATTTGCCTTGTGGGGCCCTTTGCAAAGAGAAAAGCCTGGTCTTCAAACCCACTGGCTTCCAGTCTGCTTTCAACTGTTACTCAAAACATTGGGTTCAGCTCCTAAACCCCACACCATTCGAAATCCTTCCTACTTAGACTGTCTTTTCCCTAAGAGCCCTCTAGACAGGGGGCCTTCTGGCAAGAGAGCTCATCTCTAGCCTCACTCTGCCTGCAGATCCATCTGTTGGCACCGTCCATCCCAGCCTACGGCTCTGGTTACACTTTGGCTTTCCTTGAGGCTGCGGCTGCCAAAACCATCCCCTGAGATACCCAGGGAAAGGGTTTGTGTCCCTGGTCCTCCTCACTGCGTGGCCCCATGGACGTTAGGTGTGTTAGCGAGGGGAGGGCTCATAGGGGTGGTCTCTGGGCTGCAGGGTTGGTTTCTGCCATGGCCTGAGAGAAGAGTAACAGCACTGGGTCTGCCCTTGGAGCTGAGTGGCAGAGGAGGTGTCAGGGACAGCCCCTGGGCACAGGGACTGCCTCGGGGCCAGCACCCCACAGGCTTCCTCCCAAGGATGCTGGGCAGATTATTGCAGCCTAAGTGATGCAGGACATTGCTGCTAGTCCCTTTTTCTCAAAGGCTAAAAGAAAAATAATAATTTAGAAACAAAAAAGACGATAGAATTATAAAGTAGGTGTGGCAATGTTTGGGGTTTGGTTTTTTCCGAATGCCAAAATGCAAATTCATGTGAAAAAAATCATTACCAAAAAAGAGAGAAAATCAGATTCTTAAACTTTTGAGTTTTTTCTGGGAAGAGCCTTCTGTGTGCATCAGTCAGTTAACTGCTTTCCTGTTTCTGGCAAAGGTTCATCTTTTGTACTTCATTTCTCTTTTCTCAATATTAATTACATATTTTCAGGACTGTTGTATCATCTGTGGGTTGACCCAGTGTCTGGCTCTGCTCTGAAGGAGGCTCGGTTCAGCTGGCACCCCTCCTGCCGGCTCCAGGCAGCCCCATTGTTTGGGTTAGTCTATATGACAGGCTTTGGGAAGTATGTGTGGTCAAAAGGAAGGATGTCCTATGAAGGAATGATGTTTATGGACAGGCGTGTTCATGCCCTGCTGTGCCTCGCTGAGGGACATTCACCAGGAAGATAAACAGCCCATCCTTCATGATGCTGCAAGAAACCCTATGGGCAAACTTGCCTGGAGAGGTGGAGCTCATAGCAACGGTGCTGGATACAAACCGTGCCTTTAACTCCTTGTCACAAGAGACGTGTGAGTGAGCAGAAACTGGTACTCCCCAGGCACTCTCAGTGGCACATGGCTCTCCACAACATGTAGGGGATTTGTGACTTTCTGTAGCTCTCTGACTTCCCTTTGCCAGACTTGAAGCGATGGTTTTTCCAGTTAAACCAAGGATTGCATCAGCCTGCTCCTGGGTACACATGGGAATTGTGTTAATGCTTGTGAATATCTGCCCTGAAACAGAGTCAGAAAGAAAATAAAATCCTGTTTTCAGTTGTATCCTTTGTGTTGTGTGTCCTTGAAAGTGTTTTGGAGCTGTAAAACCCCTGGCATTTCAGCCAAATAACAGTCTCGTTATCATGAGTGCAAGTGCAGGAGAATAGAATAGGAGTAGTTCATCTGGAAGGGACGTACTTCACAGTTAGACAGCTTG
Source organism: Podargus strigoides (assembly GCA_028020825.1). Taxonomy (NCBI): domain Eukaryota; kingdom Metazoa; phylum Chordata; class Aves; order Caprimulgiformes; family Podargidae; genus Podargus; species Podargus strigoides. The sequence goes on along the minus strand of CM051623.1, from coordinate 7,082,325 downwards.
TCCAGAAGGATGCTGTGAGGGACGGTATCAAAAGCATTACTAAAATCCAGAAAAACTACATCCACCACTTCCGTTCATCCCCTGGGCAGGTCACGTGACCTTATCGTAGAAGGATATCAAACTAGGTGAACAGGACTTTCCCTTTGTGAATCCTTTCTGTCTCTGCCTGATGATTGTGTTGTCCTTTCAATGTCTTTCAATAGCACCCCATATGATGTTCTCCAGACTTTTTCCAGGTACTGAGGTTAGACTAACAGGTCTGTGGTTCCCTCGGTCTTCCCTCGTGCCCTTCTTGTAAACTGGAATAACACTGGCTATCTTCCAGTCAGGGGGGACCTTTATTGCATAAAAACACCTGGTTCCATCACTGTGTTTGCTGGTGTAGCATGATTGGCTTACTGGGCTACAAAAAGGAAGTTTGAGAATGTCTTCAATAATATAGCTCTTTTTCATTGGTTGTAATATTAATATACTTGCAATACAGCCTTCTGTGAAGAGCACCCTGACTACTGCATTACCTAATTTCTTTTAGAAAACTGACAGCCTAAACTTTATGTGAGTTTATGCAAGGACAATTCAGTTGGACTTTCAAATCTTCTTCATACCAGAGAGATCTTGGGAGGTTAATCCAGGGAGTCCATTTTTTTATTTCATTGACAGACAGTGAGAAGTTAGCCTCACCCACTGCATAGCATCAGATAAATAAAGTATTCAGCTTCAGAACAGACTTTCAGCCGTAAGTATGACAGGAAAGCAGATGCCCCGGCAGACAATTCAAGCTTGACAATGAAATGCTCCGTAGCAGGAGCCTCCAGGGCTCTGTAATCTGCAGATGGGCATGAAGGAGCATCATGAAAGAGTCTATTAAATATTTTTGGTTCCGGGTCCAATATGGCAGTGATCTGAGCTCCTTCATTGTTCGTTGTGGGTTTTTGTTTTCCCTTGTGAAGTATCTTTCTGGAAGACTGGAAAACTCTAAGAAGAAAAACTGGTGTCCTAAATTTATGCAGTTCTCAGAAGAGCACAGGTCTGTCGGCTCTACAGTTCCTAGTATTTTATTTCAAGTTATCTGCAGTAGCAGATATGACCCTATGACTGGCCTCTGCTCTAAGCTCTCTCAGACCACTTTGTTCTTCCAGTCGCTCCATCCCACTGCTTCCATTTTTTGAGTATTGTAAAACACTCACAAGCATATTGTAAACATTCCTTTTATGGCACTAAAATGCTTGATCCTTTTTCAGATGGCAGTTGGGAACACCTCACCCCTCACTCCTAACAACATGTGTATGTATATTACAGATACATGTTATACATATATGTACAAGGATAATGTATATAATTGACAAGTATGAAAGCACTAATCATTATTTCTGTGGTTATTTACATAGGAATTATTGTTAAGAAGACCGTTCCTCTTCCATGCAATGGTTATAACACCATATTTGGAAGTTTCCACCACTGCTATGATTATTATATTAAGTTTTTCCAATCTTATTCCTCTATTTTCCTTTTCCTACAAAGCTTTGTTTCAGTCTAACACTAAAAAAGGTTGATATCTGCTCATGAAACTCGTTTCTATTTTGATGTTCCTGGCAAGGATAACAGTGAGTGTGATGCTCTGGATCACTGTATACACCCTTAAAATACATTTATGACAGAAAGCTTTTCATTTGAACTCCTGCTGCCCTGGTAGGGGTCTTCCTAAGTTAAACAGAGCATCTCCAGGAGAGAAGTCTTTGCAGATGGTGTGAGCTCATCCTCATTCTGTGTTTAGCTTTAGTGTTGTTTCCATAGGATCTGAAGATGGACTGAAGTTCAAAAGCAAGTGAAATGCTAAATCATCAGGGAGATGGAAAAGAGCATTTTCATGAGATCTATAAATCTTCTTGAGATGTTCTAAAATTACAGATAGCTGACTTGGCCAGGTTTGATGCTAGCAATCAAGAAACTAAGCACTGATTTTACATTTTTAAACTGTCTTAAAGGGGGTTTATTTTTCAATCGGAATGTGGATGACTCACAGCCATCAGGAGGCCCAAAGGACCATGCTCCAGATCCTCGCACAGCAAAAACTGGTGTCAGTCCACAGCATCCAGTGGAGCTACGCTGGCTGGTGCCAGTTCTTACCTACCATTTGCTACCCATGAAACCTAGGCAAACAACCCTTTTGGGGCTGGGGGTGCTGGGGAGCTCCAAGGGCCATATTAGAGAGCTCCCTATTGTATAGCCTGGCTCAGTTTGATCTCCATTTTCACTGACTTAGGCAGTGGCATGGTGGTCTCTGAAACAAAACATGAATCCCCTCAACTTTCCTGGTCTGTCCGTGCAACTACCCCGGGAGACACGTGACGTGACACCGGTGAAGTGACCTCATAACGCTGAGTGCTGACGTGATGAAAGCAGGATGTTTTCACGTAAGCGGTGGACGAGCACGCCTTTGAACTTACTGTCATTTCCTTGTCACCCTGCAAGGCACAGCAGACGCCAGCGCTCTCCGCAATTGCATAAACACACGCCATAAAAGACCTGGAAGCCACACACTGGCACAGTGCACAGGCAGCACTTCTGTTCTGGTAATTAATGAACTCCTGGCAGGGGGCTGCCAGGAGCTCAGCATCCCCTAAGGAGCACATGCCAGACCGCAGGGGTGGCACTCACTGCGATTAAAGACACGGCTCCAGTGAAAGAGAAAGCGGAAGCAGACAGCAGCCTTCTGCCAATAAGTGCATTTCATAAGGTCAAGGCTCAGGAGCTGTGCAAGCTGGTGCTCTGCACAAATTGGGTTTTCTTTACTCCTGCTCAGCTCAGTGCTCATCAGCATCACTCACGGGCTCCGTGACGTTGCCTGGGTCTCCTATTTGGTGCACAGACCCCACAGGTCTAACCTCCGTGCACTTGAAGCACCACAAAAGGTAGTCCCAAACAAACAAACAGAAAACGTAATGTTTGGCCTCCCAAGTTGTAGAATCACAGAACAGCCTTGGTTGGAAAAGACCTCTAAGGTCATCAAGTCCAACCCTTAACCCAGCACTGCCAAGTCACCACTACACCACGTCACTCAGCACCTCATCTACACGTGTGAATCCCAAAGGTCCTCGTTGCTTGAGGTTTCCATACAACGTAGTTTGTGGCATCCTCTCTTAATAATCTGGATAACCAGTTCCACTTGGATGAAATGCCTAGAGGGGACCCAAGCTTAGGCCACAGGGATGTTTGGAAGGATGCCAGGGGAAGCTCTGCACCAGAACAGCATAACTGAGATAAGCTACTGAAAAATCCAGTGCATAAACCTGTGCTAACACCAGGACGTCATGATACTGAGCTATGCATCTGTTAAAGGTGAATGAACTCAAAGAAAGACCCAAACCTTAACTAGAGGACTGTGAATGGGTTCCTTCAAAGTCAAGCCCAAAGGTTAATTCAAGGCCATCAAGGTAACTCCAGAGCAAGCTTTACCCTCCTGGGCATGGACTGTCCATTTTTTTGCCATCATGGCATCCAGTATGCAATGTCCCATTCTGAACTGGAGGTCTGAAAGGTGACATATTCTCTCTTACTCAGTGCTCAGCACCAGACTGCACGGGGAGAGCAGAGAATGTCCCACTGCAGTGCCTTGCCTTCGTGAAAACTCCTGGCACACAGACAAGGTACAGTGGATTTCATGGAATGATTTGTTCAAATGAGAATATCCCTGACATAAACTCAGCAAGCCTTGCTCCTGATCCTTACTTTATCAGATCCAGCACAGCTCTGGCCTGTTTTATACCCCCCTTTTTAACATCTAAGTTCTGGTTGATATTCATCTTTCCAGCACTGGAGACTCCTTACTACGGGTTTCAAAGTCATGGTAAGCATTAAGAAACCAAATCACCTTGCTACTTATCTCTTGAATGGATTTGTAGTGTTAGAAATTATGCTTAACCTCCTCTTTTATGACCTTCTTTGCCTGTATTTTCAATTTAGGAAGAAACTTTGGATAGGATTTGTTTCTATTTCGATAAGAGAAATGCACAGCACAGATGTGCCTATAAAAGAGTGGGCAAAGCAGCCACAGGTAGCAGACATGCATAAGAAATTAGGAATTCTTTTTACAATTAATTTGGAAAGTAACACATACTTTGAAAAATACCCTAAAGCACAATTACATTTAGTTTGGTTTTCTGGAGAAAACCTATGTAAGCAATTAGGCATTTAGGTCAAAGACTTCACAACTCATTTCATGTATCTCTAATGAAAATAAAATAGTTCAGCAGGAATTTTTAAGCTTAGTATCTGAAAAAAAAATAAATAAAGGTCATAGGTTTCTCAACCAAAAGTCACTCTGATATTTTCAAAGCTACATGTGCAATCTAGACAGTTTTGCTGGGATTCACTGTACCCAACCTTAGATACCAGCACAGGAAGCTCTACATGTGGCTGAGCAATCTGAGTTCCCCTTAGAGGCAATGAATAAAAAGGGAACTAAGCTATGCGACCTGAGTGGGAAGTCTGCCTTAGGAGGAGACAAATTAATCTCTCAAAATGATAATTTATAACCCTCATTAACTAAAAGAGTAATCTCTTCAATCCAGCTGCAGCACTGGTATCTTTGTTGACACCTTCCTTGGACCACATGAAGCTTGACTCTGTTTTCCACTGTTGGTAAAGGAAATTGTCCAAAGTTCCCAGATTTAGGCACCCAAACTTGAATATTTTTTTGTGCAAGTATTATTGCCTTGTAGTGCATATTTGAATAAGAGTTACTGTGATTTTTGCTTTGGGTGGTGATATAAATCTCACATTGTGAAGTGATTAATTTCCTAGATCTTTTTTTCATCTTCCTTTATCACACAACTCATTTCTCAGGGTATTATCATTGTTTTCTGAAATGAAATTAAAGCTTTTTAGCCTGTAGCCAGGCTTTTGAATTACTTAAATATGGACCAAATATTCCTACAAATGGGACTTTTTTTACTTCAACAAGAAAACAACTGTCTTCTCTTCTACCAAAACCCAAGGGAGCAAATATCATGTATTTGCTAATCTCTGCAGTGTATTGTTTTTAAATGAGAGGGGAAAATACCTCTGTTTGTTCAAATCACTTTATGAAATTAAACCTTGTCTGTGTATAGGTATGGATCTTAAGGTTAGTTTACAGACAGCAATCTTTTTAAAAATTGTTAAATGAAGCCAGAGAGATATCACCGAACTTTCAAAATTCACTTTCTAAATTCATACTTGAACAGTTATAATAGAGAAGACTGTGGTTTCTTAAATGTTCATCCCTAAAAAAACCCCAAAACCATTAAGATTTCAAATGCCAGAAAATTCACTTGAAACCTAACTTCTGACATTGACTTTCAAAAATTAGAGTTTGATAACATTAAAAGTAGGAAATACAGTCCTTTCTACAGAGGATCCTGGGAGATCCAGCTTCAACACTATAATCTTCTGTATCTAAAAGTTATTTTATAATACATTTTAGTCTCTTTAAACTACATTTTTGTTATTCTTCAGAAAATTATACAGATTGTATTGAGAAAAAATAATTCTGTAAGTTCTTGTCGTGGTTCCCCAGGCACAGCCCCATGGCCCAGCCATGCAGGCAGCCATGATTAGCCCCAGAGCCAGCTGGGAGATCCACTCAAGGCAGCTGACTCACAAGTGTATCTCATACCACTTAATGATGCTCGTTATAAAAGGAGGGAGCTCACTGAGGGTGGAGTCCATCTTCCTGGGACTTCTATCTCTAGGTCTTCTGCTGCTAACCCCAAGGACCAGGGTGAGTAGAACCTTTTGCACTTGATGTCGATGGTTCTATCAGTTTTTTTATTTCATTAAGTCTGTTTCTACAACTCACAGGGCTTCTCCTTTTTCCCCTGATTCCCCTCCTCAGCTGGGGAGGGGTCACTGGGTGGTACAACAACCGCTACAGTTTAGCCCCAGGTACTGGCTAAGTGTAGACAGACTGTCATGCTGGAAGACAGATATTGTGGCAACAGAATAGGAGATAACAAACAGGCATCTTTCTGCCTCAGTGCTTATCCTGTATCTCAGTGCTCTTAGTGTGTATCACACCCTAACACACACACACGGAGCAGTATTCTTGCTCACTTAAAAGATCTAATTACTCCTAAGTGTCACGTGGTTGGCTCACTGTTCCCTTGCATTACTTGGCATCAGCATCCTGCTGTGTCTCTACCTGACAGTCCTAGGGTTTAATCTGCTCTTTGCACTGTGCTGCTATGTTTACCAACTTTTCCAGCTATTCTCTGTCATGATTTCAGACATGGACAGGAGCCTCGAACACTGACAGCTCTCTTGCAGCACTTGCTTTGTCATGCAGGCAGGTGTGATGCTACTGCAGAGTTTTGCCTACTGCTGGTACACCAGGGACTGGCCTGGAGCTTGCTCGGCACTGAGCTGAGGGTGGCCAGTGGGGTGGGTGAAGGGGGTCTGTGGCAGCCTTCTTCAGCCACATCCCGATGGCAACATGGCAGAAATGGGCTTTGCCAGAGCATGGGTATATACTACTGTTTATTATCTGCCCAAAACAGGGGAGATCACAGAGGCATAACTGAAAAAGGGCCATGAATCTCTTTTCCATCCACTTGGTCAGTGCGGGTGACAGACTGGGTTCCACATACACTGCACAGAGTTGAAGGAAAATTTTGTCTGGGTGCTTGAAACCTTTTTTATCTCACCCACACTATAATAACTTGTCCCTGTCCAAGGGGAGTGCAGGGACTGGAAAAGCTTCCTGCATTGTGCTCCCAATGTCTCCTGGCTCGGGAAGTGACAACATCTTGAACTAATTTTTTTTAAATAGGGGTTGATTTTAAGCAACATATTTTCCAAACTGCTTTTAAAAATATAACTCTAATTCTTTTTTTTTTCCTTTTTTTTTTTTTTTTTTTTTTAAAACCCCTTGGCAGAGGAGGGAATTCTGTGCAGGGTCCTGAATAAGGGACACTCGGGGCAGCCAAAGACATCAGCAACATCTGCCAGCCACCTCTGGAAGGCAGGAGCATCGCTGAGGGCTGGACGTAGGCTCCTCCATTGGCAAAGCCCTCAGCCGCAGACAGGGTCAATAACCACAGCCCAATCTGCTGCTCTTTCGGCAGCAGACAGTTGCCCTTTTCCACACAGTCAGGTACACTGCTTCTGGGACGAGTTTGGGGGTTTTCATCACCGACAGTGAGGGGGTGGGAGACAAGCTGCGTCCAAATAAAGGACCATCACGTGTTGGGCTGGAGTGGAAAGGTCTCCTGCTAGCCAGGCTGTGGATGTAGGGAGAGATTGCCTCTGTAAGTTTTTCTTCCTGGTCATTAGGAGCTGTCTGAAGAGCAGTGAAATGGGCAGCCAAGGTTTCCTTTCCACCTGTTGCCTTCTCACCTTTATGCAGCCACTTGTGAGGCTTCCTTGGTGCATCGTGAGTCTGTATGACAAGGATGAGGACTTCGCCAGCCCCAGACGTCTCAGGCTTGTTGGCTTACTTTGCATGGAAAATATATGAAGCATCAAATATCATCCAGTGAGGCTGTTTTGCCAGCCCCAAGCATTCAAACATCAAGAAAAATGCTCTCTGATATAGTGAGAGTGTCTTAAACCCCCTAAAATTAAGGGGTGTGAGCTTGCCAGCAGATGTGCAATTGTTTTTGTGACTCATGGTCACTCCTGCAGGCCAGTGGGGAGTTTCCTGAAGGGAGTTTGCTTTTCCTAGGCTTGCCTGGTACAGTGGGGTGATGAAGATGCTGCAAGACACCCCATGGTCCCCACCAGCAGTACGAGATGTGGCCCCATGCCATGGGCAGGGCTTTTGCCCGTCATGGTGCTCGGGAGGGCAAACCCAGATTCTTCACATAGATTCATGCTTTTCCCACTTTGTGAAATTTTCCACATCCTTCGCAGACAGGCTTCTCCAGTTCTAGGCTGGTTTCCCTGAGGCTGGGCAGGAACGCTTTGCAGCAGCAGGATGTTTTATTGCTGCCTTTTGTATTTTGCCCAGACAGCATTCCTCTGTCCATGTGCCCAGTGTCGATAATTGTAGATTTTTCTTTGGTGTGTAGAGTGCTTTTATCTTCCTGGAAAGCCAACTCCAAAGGCTGACTGACAAGTAGCTGATAATGAAGCAAGGAAGCTCTGTCAAGGACCGATCTTTGTGCAGCAGAAGGGCATTTGCCATGCTGCTCCCTCAAGCAGCATGAGCAGTGGGGAAGAGGTCCCAGCACCCAGCCTGACCTCTGTGGGCAAACAAGCAGGCTTCCTTGAGCAAGGAAGAGCCTTTTGGTCTAGATTTGGTGTTTTACCCAAGGACAGGAAATTCATAAGAGGTATTTGCCCAGAGAATGTCTTGGTCATGGCCAGCCATCCAGTCTCAGTAAAGTTACAGCCCCACTTTTCCACATTGTTCTCATGTCTATCCCATGCCTTAACCCCTGATATTAGGCCAAATTAGGCTTAGCTAGTTTTAGCATCTCCACCTCTCCTGCAGATAAGATAGAAAAGAGCTATTTGAAACAAAATAATCATAGTTTTACCCTGTAAGCTACATATTTTTTTCATGGGGTACATTGCTTTACACTCACAGATGGGTTTTGTTCAGGTCTGCCCACAAGTGTTGGTCTATAAAGGTCTGGGCTTTTTAGGGAGTGGGTAAGTTTGGGAGCTGGGGAAGGGAAGTTTACCATAAACATTCATTGCAATACAGCTGAGGTAGCAGGCTCAGGCTTCCTGCAATAAAATGTTAACTACAGTAACAAAACATGCTGGCATCTGGTAGCCTCTAGCTCTGTGAAAACATTTAAAAATGTAATGCATTTTTAAACACTACAGGACTGTAGCAATCAGTAGACACAAGGGTTTTGGCAGGAGACGATGCAAATTCTTCATAAGTTCAGCCCCTGTCACCTAAAGCACATACATGTCTGCATGGAGCAGGGTTATCAGTACAAAGGGCTGAACAAGGCTGCAGTGCCTGGGCTTTTGATGGGGATGATGTCCCCCTGATAGTGACAGACCCCATTTCTACCTCTCCTCCCCACTTCCAGCAGTGGCAGGATGAATAAAGCTTCCCCAGAGCTTCTGTCCTGCTTCCCTTTATGCTTTGGGATTTTACCTGTGCAAAATTGATTTATGTTGATGCAAAAAGAAAAGAATAGCAAAACTCCATGATTACCATATGACACCAGTACCTATAAGACAGGTGAGCATCAAAAATATCTTTTAGTTTTAGGTAACCTTTTGACTTCAAAGCACGTTGCAGGTGGCTGAATGAGATGGAGTTAAGAATCTCATGCTTTGTGGTAAGATGCAAGACTATATTTTATGCATGTGGAAATATTGAGGTCAGGCTTAGCAGTGGGATCATGCCAAGGAAAGAGCTCAAACTCGTTACGTGGACACCTAGAGCTACCAGTAAGAGAAGTTAAAGCCTGGGCACATCGCAGATGTCTCCTGTCAGTATGTTAATCAGGGGAGTGATGGGGTTGCAGAAGCCTTGGGGCAGATCAAAGGAAGAGCTTGGCTCTTGTGGAGGATAACCCAATGCCCCTGTGAGATCTGCAGCCTGAAATGGTCGACTGTGCATCCAGTAACAGAGGTGGCTGTCAATATTTGTCTGCAGGCTGCACAGACTATTTGCCACAGCACTGAAATGGGATATTTAGCATGTGTCACTACTGCATCTCAGACCCAACACTCAGAAGCCTGTATCCACTCATCGGTTTCCTCTTTCTTTGCACGTCCTATGTGGGAACAGAAGGGGACTAAAAAGACAAAGCACATACATATTGTTTATCTTCTGAAGTCTAAAGTGAATTCACTGGAAATATTCCAGTTAGCTTCAACTGGCTTTGGACCAGTCTCTCAAGGAAAAGATGCAAACTTTGATTTGCAATCTACTGTACCATCCACTTGAATTAGTTTGGGAAGCTAACTTGTAATTTAGCATTTAAAACACTTTAACCACTGTTACTGAGGAATTTTAAACCTAAGCAGTATAAAAAGTCATTGCTCATGGACTCCTTCATAAAGTCAGGTTTTTAATTTACATTTAAATTGTCATTTTACTAAGCATGATCTTCCTTTCTAGGTGGGACTACACATTCAGAAAACTGATAATTGGTGTTTACGTATGTAGCAGAGGACTAGAAAGCATGAGCTAACATTTATAAAGCCTTATGTAAACATAAAATTTAAAGATTGTTGTAGGTTTTTTTTATATGACAGTCTAGGAAGGGATTTACCTGTCTTCTTTTCAGAGTATTTTCAACTTTAAGTTCATCACTTATGAATGGCTTTATTTCCTCCTGTCTCACTACAATTATTATTTCTCAGGGAGACAACATGCTAAGGCAATAAAGGCAGAGTTACTTTTGGAAGAAGTTTGCAGAGAAAAAAATATGGTAGAACATTTTTGAGGATTTTAGAAAATTGCACTCATTTAAACTTATTATAATATCATTGTTACAGACATGGTGAATGTTTTCTAGCAAGAACTTTCTCTTAAATGAAAATGAAACCCGCAATTCCATAAGCAATTGGAAGAGGCGTCAGCTTCCAGAGTCTGTATTGCCCAGATAGCAACAGCTTTCAGCTGCTTAACACTGACTATTGTCAAGCTTGCTGCTGACTTAAGGATTTGAACTAAGCCCTTTCACAAGGCAGCTGATTTCTCACTGTGTGTTGCAAAAAGTGCATCCATGAGAGAACTTTCTATAACCTGAGAATTTGAACAAAGTTTCTGTTCCAGACCTTTCTTCTGGAGCCATTTCTCTTCTTTCACTTTATCCCTCTGAAGTGTGTGAGAATGTTCTATTTGGTTGTTACACCTCTACTCTATCTGGATATCTTACATGATTGACCCATGGGATAGCTGAGGCTGGAAGTGACCACGGGTGGTGCTCAAGTCCAGCCCTGCTCAATGAAGGGCTCTCTCCAAAGAGCAGTCAGGTTGCTCAGGGCCACACTCAGCTGTATCTTGAACTTCTCCAAAGAATACATCTCCAAGGATGGAGCTTTCCATCTCCCAGGGCTGCACCACTCCCCATTGGATTTTTTTTTTCCCTTATGTCCAACCAGCAATTCCCTTGCTGCAAATCCCAGCCACTGCCTCCTGGCCTTTTCCCTGGGCATCTCAGAGAGCCTGGTTTGATCCACTCTCTAACCAGACCTTAGGAGCTGAAGAGCAGCAACTATCCTCCCTCTTTTCCTGCCCTGTGTGCCCAGTTCAGACATTATATCACCAATTTTGTGGGTCTGTGATAGCAATTTCTCCCCCAAGTCACTCTGCACCTCAGGCACCCTAAGGAGACCTCTGGTTCTGGTATGCACCAAAAGCTCCCAGGGGTCAAGAACCAAACTTTCTAATTTTCAAGTGAACTTGGGAATGAAATACTGGTCAGTTACCGAAGGGAACCCATATTTTGACACATAAGAGAATGAAGAGACATCTGCAATATATGAAGTCCCCAGACACAGCATTGTAAGCCACATATTTAGACAGACTTATTTTGTAAAATGAAGAGGAGTTTATGGTCTTCTATTACAGAATCACAGAATAGCCTTGGTTGGAAGAGACCTCTAAGATCATCAAGTCCAACCATTAACCTAACAGTGCCAATTCACCTCTACATCATGTCCCTTAGCAACTCATGTACATGTTCCTTAAATCCCTCCAGGGATGGGAACTCCACCACTGTCCTGGGCAGCCTGTTCCAATGCCTGACAGCCCTTTCAGTGAAAATTTTTTCCTAATATCTAATCTAAACCTCCCCTGGCACAACTTGAGGCCATTACCCTTCATCCTGTCACTGTTACCTGGGAGAAGAGACCAACCCCTCCTTGCTACCCCCTCTTTTCAGGGAGCTGTAGAGAGCAATGAGGTCTCCCCTCAGCCTCCTCTGCTCCAGACCGAACCCCCCCAGTTCCCTCAGCCGCTCCCCATCACACTTGTGCTCCAGACCCTTCTCCAGCTCCATTGCCCTTCTCTGGACACACTCCAGCAGCTCAGTGTCCTTCTGGTAGTGAGGGGCCCAAAACTGAACACAGTATTCAAGGCGCAGCCTCACCAAAGTTGAATACAGGGGAACAATCACTTCCATAGACCTGCTGGTCACACAATTTAGAGTTTCTTTATTAATAATACTATCCTGGAAACAACTTTCAATAATGCCAGCTACATTTTTAGAAACATTGCTAAAAATTCAGGTCTTCTTAATTCAAATTATATTCGCAAAATATCACAAATTACAAATGTTAGAAGACCTTCAGATCACAGAGGAAGATAACTTCAATTTACTTGACCTGTTTTCACTGCCGTTTAGGCTGAGCATCAACCTCTAGAAATGAAATTTCAAATTTCTTCAGCAAATACTCCAATTTCTGATGCAGTGAGGCAGAAAAGTTTGTGGCTTAGACTGCAGAAAGCAATTTACTTCTTTAATGACAATAACAGTTACTGAAAAAATAATACCAAGGTTGATACACAGGCAAAGAATCATAGAAATATGGAATCGTTTAGGTTGGACGTGAATTGCTCTACTTCTCAGTGCCTCTATGGATTTTCCTCAGTCAACTGAGAGCATTGTCTAAATGAAAGCTGTAAAAGCTGTTATTTGCTTATTATTTAAGCATTCAAAATTGATGGATAATTAAAGAAAAAAAGAACAAGGTATGAATCCCAAGAGTATAAAGAACAGAGACTTGGAAAAGTCAGGCAAATTTTGGTTTTGAACCTAAGCAGTTTCTCCAAACATAACCTCAGTGGCTGATGTAAATTCACGTTCTGAATTCATAACCAATAATTTAATATGGAAGTATTTTGCTCTAGCTGAAGTGCAGCATTCACCCACCTCTGAACTAAGTAAAGCACCTGGGTATATAATTAGGGAGACCAAGCATTCTCCTCAAATTTATTTTTCACTTCCTCCAACGACCTAAGAAGTTTCCAGACTCAAATTGCCATACTGTACAATACAAGGCAATAAGCTCTAGCTCTAACCTTCCAGGCCAGGGTAGCTCAAACATCCTCAGGCAGGCAAGAAATCAAGAGCTACTTACTCATCAGCACCTTAAGGCTCATGCTTAGCCTTCCTCTGAATCTTTGTCCTAGTGTTTAAAATAAATAGTATTTTCTAATGAGCACTTAAACCCTTCATACAATGGCAGTGTTTATGCAGCTTTGTGGGTGCAGATAGTTATTTACAGATTTGCAGTAAAACCTTTGTGTATTTTGCATCCTTTTAAAAAGACTTAGATGTAGAAATTCTGTATCAGATGGGAAGAATGATACTGGTTGTTGCAGAAAATGTCCACCTTGCCAGTACTGCCACTGTTTCATTAACACACCCTTCTGAGTAAAAAGGGATGTGCTGAGTAGCCCTGATGACGTGCAGTTTCTAACAGCCCTGTAAAGGATTGCTTTTTCCTCTCCTCTGCTGACCTGTACCCTGGCCACAAAGGGCTGGCAGTGATGTGCGTGCCCTCAGCCCTCAGGAGATGCCTTCAAGGACTGTACCTGTCAACAAAATTAAAAGGAGATTTACTGACTGATAAAATACAAGTCCTTTTGCTGGCCCACTCTGGAGGAAAAATAGTTGCAGGTCAGCTGACCACAAAAGTTAGGTGTAGCTGAATGTCCTTTCCTGAATGTCATTTTTCTTCTGCACTGAAGATAGAGCACTTACTGTAATATTATCGTTGTCCCAGAGGGAGCCCTAGACAGATATTAGACTGCATCTGAAGGAATAATTGAATAAAAAGTAAAAAAACCCTATTATTTACCAAAAGGCCTCCAACCCAAACCACGACAGAAACAAAGCCACTACATTTCACAAGACCAGTCTGGAGGGAAATTCTTATGCATTATTTAAAAGGCCATTTATTTTTCAAATACAGGACCCTCTAATGGAATAAATGTTTCACCTCCAGCTCACTTATATAATTTTTGGCATATTAAAATTTTGCCTTCCTTCATGAAGACTTATGGCTATTCTTCAGAGTTATGAAAGAGCAAATCCAGCAGGACTGTCCGAGTGGATGGCTAATGATAGGGTATCTTTGTTTGTACTGAAAAGACTTTGCTAAGAAAGTTAAAGAATAAAAACTTCAAATATTGACCTTGCCATCAGCTTCCAAAAGTATTTTTCTTGGCGGAAGTATTTTTACATTCCTCCCAAACAGCCCTTTGATAATATTTTAACTTTATTTTTACATACTCTTTGAAAACAAACCAGTTTGTTGAATCTTTTTTTTTCATGAAAATTTAACAATTGTATGAGGTCTTTTGTTGTAACAAAAACAATATTTTAACATGGAGACATCCAAAACTTCCTGCAGATAAATTATGACATAGTACAACCTTAAAGAACAGTAATTACAGCACTGGCAAAGTTATCCTAGAGGTGAAAAGACCTTATCCCAAGATGTGCTCCAGTCTTTCCCTCTCAAAGCTCTAGAGGAGTAGAGAGATGGGTGGCCAGGCATGAAGAATTCTGCAAATCCTAAACTGCAGTACAAGAACTATTTTTCTGAATTTGACCTCAGCTTTTCTTGTAAGACTATGCTTTGGTAAGGATATAACCTTTTACATAAAGAGAAATTTAAGCTAAGATTGTTACATCTATAAGTGGTGAGCAGACAAGATGGGAATCATTCCTGTACATGTTTTGTAAATAACAATATTTTTGTCATTTAAAAAAAATGTTTGAGTTGTCGAATGAGAGTATGACTGTTGGAAGCAGTGTACTTTTCCCTCATTTTTGATGACATGGTGGAAGTTCAAGGGCAGTGTAAGCTCAGGCAGAATGTTCTCAATATCAGGCTCAGACTGTAAATTTTGAAGCCAATTAAAAGCAAGAACGACAAATATAAAGCTTTTTACGTAAGCATTTCAAAAACATGTTGGGTTTTTTTCCTGCTGATTTTTTTTAAAAAAAAAATAAAATAATATATTCTAAAAACTCTGTTTTTTTCCAGTCAATAATAAATCAAAGAAATGGCAGCTAAAAAGTTAGTGCATAGCCTGAAGTCAAATGCAATGAAATTACTCTGCACCTTCAGGAAAGCCAGAAAGCAAAATGCCAGTGGATTCTTTCCCTGTCTCCAGAAGAAAACTGTATCATCTATCAGTGAACAGGAATCCAGCTCTGACCATGACTATAAACCACATGGCACAGGAAGAGATAGAGACCAAGATAAATAGTTACAACCCCATTAAAGGCTTTATGAACAAAACCCAATATGACAAAACTGTACCCAGCATTCAACAGATGAGTGTTTCGGTTCCTGGCACGTGGGCGTGATGTACCATGGAAAGACACAGCCTTTGGTACCAAGCTGTGATGTGAATTCTGTGCTGCCTTCCACTTTGGGAAAAGCATCAGGTGTAGGTGAAGTCCATCTCAGTAATTCAGTCCGAGGCTAACAGATGAGAAACAAAACTATTCCTCTACACGAGAAACCTGTGATCACCAGCAGCAACAATGACTTTATATGATTGATATGGGTGTTAACTAACCCCTTAATCATTGCTTTTCCAGATGATAGCACTGCAGAGATTGCTTACTCAGACTGACTGACATGGAAAAACTACTCATGCAAAATGGAAAATTTGGCAGATAATCTTCCCTCTGAAGAGCTTTGCAGAGTTGTTTAAGCATCTGCCAAATGCTTCCCAAACACCTTACTCTGTATTGCCAAAGTTGGTCTTAGTTTAGATGTCAATTTGTTACAATCAATATGTGCAGAGCAAGCACTTAGGCATGGGTGTTCTTTGAAAACTTATTTTTCTTGTCGTCTGGACTATCCATTAACACTGTCCAACAGTTCACAGTGCAATGAATACTTTGAAGTGAAATCTGGAAGACACATCCACACTTGCTTTCGCATAAAAAATTTGTCTTCTGTTCCAGACCACTTGCTGTGACTATTGGCAAACAGCTTAACCTGATCTTTCTTCCACATTTATCGAATTACTTGTTAATATTGTTCACTAATGCTTATCTTTTAAGAAGGAGCCCATGTTCTGTGTATATAAAATATTTTTTGATGGGAAATGGTGGCTGATACTTAAATCTGGACAAAAATGGCTCTCAGAAATTGTTTTGTTTTGCAGAACAGCCATCAGTACATCCTACTGCAGTATAGAGAAGACTGTTTAGTAAGATTCATTAGCAACACGACCTCACACCCCTCCTCAAAAAAAACCCCAACAAAACCAACTAGGTTTAGGTATAGAACTAAAAGGAATCATGAGAACCTCTGTAAAATATTCTAATTCTGGATAAATGTAGCAAGCACATCAATCAGATGTGCTTTTAAGTGTTCCCACTACCATTTGCACACCACATTTTTTGGAAAGTGGCTCCAGAAGATAGAAGCCTGTTCATTAGCCAAAAATTTAAATGTTGTAACAGTTGTCTAGGGAGTCATAGTCCAAGTCAAGATAGAAAGCTGAAGAAGCTCAGAGGCTCAGCGATCTTGGAACCGAACAAGACAAAGATGTATTAAGATGTGAAAAACATGGCATCATAAATGGAAAAGCCCCCTTATTTTCTACTTAGTCAAATCCCAAAAATTACATCATATCTTTTTAGCAGCAGAATTGTTTTTTAAACCTAAGCACAGAGTACATGAAAATTCAAGGAGAGTGAGGGATCCTCAAGCACAACATGCGAATCCTTCTCATGGCTTGGCTGCTGTTTGCGGCAGCCATCCTTTTTTTAGGCTATGTTGACCAGTCCAGATGTTCATCTTCAACATCATGTCACAAAGTCCCTATGGGAACATCTGTTATTGTGGCTACAGAGAGATGATAAACTGTATTGAGGTCCTGGACATAAAAGGTAAAGTATAGACTTCTACAGCTGTATTTCAAAGATCATAGGATGTGCTAATAGATCCCTGAGCTTAGTGGAGGCTGGTGGTATTTGATAGTGGGTAGGAAAAACTGACACAGGCAATGCTGAAAGCCAATTTCCAGCCTTGGGTAAAGATCCTACTCTAACAGGCTCAAAACAGGGCAGGCAAAGCCCATTCCAAGGAGCATCCGCTGACTCATAGGTGTTAGTGGTGTCAAACTTAACTGGAATCAAGGAACAGTTGCAGACATGTGGTGAATCATTCTTCCAGTTTTATTCTAGACAAAAAACTCCCCACTCCCCCAGCCATATTATTAAAGCATAAAACATTTCAAAAACTGCTTCAAACCAACTTCAAGACAACAAAATGTTTCCTCCCTTGACCCTTGTCTTCCCAGTTACTTATAGAAACTTGTCTCTTTCTATCATTCCGTCTCGTTCTCTCTCTCCTCATTTCTATTACATGTAAGGACTTCACCTTCATATACCCATCAACAGATGTAGCATATCCAAACAAGGCATTAAAAATATTCACCAGAGATATATTTATTTCTTTTGAGAAGCACATTTGCATTGGTTGGGAGAGGAAGTTATTTTAGCTGAGATTGTAACAAAGGATTTGTTGTCTGATAGTATTCCTGCTATCCGAATAATTAGGAGCAGGCTATATGCAGATGGTTTTACATGTCAATATAAAATGATGTTTTTGTAATCCTTCCATTATGTAGAATATAGTTGTTAAAAATTCTGGAGATTTTACCGAAAAAATGAAGAGCAATTATTTAGGCAACTGATTTCCTTTTGATCCTAACATGAAATTAGGAAACTAAATACCATTTGGGACCTCAGGGACCTGGCTGACTCAGGCTTCCCTAATCTACCGTGACAAATTAGCTGAGCGATCTCTGGTTTAGCATCTCATTTGTAAAAAAAGACAATATTCTTCGCAAAGATTTTTTAAAATTATTTCAAGATAAAAGAAAAAAAAAAAAGTATATCTTTCATACACAGAGATCTCCCCAAAGGAAATGCATTGCAGCAAGCTCAAAAGGTTACACGAGATAGAAGTGTGCCAGATGTGCCTGGAAGACTACACACTTCTGATCACCATGTTTCCAGTTGTTGTTGATCTGACAGTCGGTCTAATCACTGTCAAACTTCAAACTGGTAAGATAATTTTCATTATGCCTTGATTTTGTGAGAATAAAGTTGACAAATTGTCATGTACTACATGAAAAAGTTCTCAAGTTCTAAGCACTGAGTGAGGATTGTCCAGGTGTTATTACTGCCAGCAGCAGTGTAAACTGGGGCAAATGGACAACTGGAATTATTCACATCACCTTGTATTTCTGATCACAGAAACCTGTGAAATAAGGTTCCTCTCCAGTTGTAAATTCATTAAACTCAGTTCTGGCACTACAGCAAAGACTGTTTTCTGCTTTCACTGCTCTAAAAGGAAACAGGGGACAAAGAAGAGATCACTGCAGTAAGGCCTAGGAGATACAGTGTGTTATGGAGCTGGAGGACAGACTTGTCAGCCTCCCTCTGTTAATCATCAAACAGATGGAAAATTTCAACACTCGAACGCAGAAGGTGCTGATCACTACAAGAACTGTTAGTCAAACAACAAAAACTTGCTTGATTTTGCTGGTGTAAGAAGCGGAGGAGTTTTTCCATCATCTGTGTACTTCTTTAACTTGCAGATGAAGCACTCCCTCTAAGAGACCTCTGAATTTCTTCCTACACAGGCTTACTAAACATCCAGATGTTACCACCTCAGTGGCTGATATTTGACCTCCTTCTCTTAATGGTTTCCCACTTGACATTTCCCCTGTCTTGTGTACCATCTGGTTGCAATGAAAGCATTCCAGGGGTTTGCATGCCTTCTCAGCCCAGAAATCTTATGTAAAAACCTGCTTATGCAGGTCTGTAAATCTGTTAGATCTTTAGTATCTTGACCACTTCAGCAATACCTTCCCCTGCAGGATTTTGTTCATTGATTTTGCTGAGACTGAAACTAGCACCAGGTAGGAAATCTATTTCATCCATATTGTAGCAGCCTGCTGTGGTATAATGGACAAGATAATTCTATGATTAACCTCCACCCCTCCGTGTTGCTGTATTTTTGTGCAACTTTTGATGACACTTAGGTTGGGTTCTGTCTTTTCAGGACTTCTCATAGGCATTATGGAGGTTAAACATCAGAGCTGCTCCTTGTAAAACCTTGATAAGTAAATGTTCATAGTAAATTTTCAGCAAGGCACAATTCCAGTCCTCAGTGAAATATCTCATGTGTATTAAACTATCAAAATACAATAGAAATAACAAGTATTTGTAGCACCAAAGTATTTTTAACCAAAAGCTCTTAGACATGTTTTTCTTCACATCAGCTCTCCACAGCTTTTAGACACTGCCTTTTAAACCAAGGCATTATCCAAAGCTGCTTCACCATAAGCACTGGCACTGTTACATGCTTGTGCATGTTTGCTTTTTTGAGAGACTGGGTTTCAGTACGTCACATATCACAGAAACATGGCCCAGAATATCTATTACTGGGGCTTACTCATGAAAATGTCCCCCTGTCCTGGTTCCCCAGGCACAGCCCCATGTGCCAGCCATGCAGGCAGCCATGAGCAGCCCCAGTCAGCTGGGAGATCCAATCAAGGCACTGACTCACAGGTGTATCCCATAGCACTGACATCAAGCCCACTATAAAAGGAGGGAATTTCTGTGGCTGCTCTTTCTTGGCCTTTTGCTGCTGACCCTAAGGATGAGGCTGAGTATAACTTTCTGTACTTTATGTTGGTAATTATATTACTTCTGTTATTTTCTTAAATTTGTTTTTACTTTAACTACTGGGGCTTCTCCCTTTTTTCCCAATTCCCCTTCTCAGCTGGGGAGGGGTCATTGGGTGGTAGAACAACTGCTGCAGTTTAGCCCTAGGTACAGGCTAAAGGCAGGCACCCCCTCTCAGTCCTTTGACACCATGAGAGAAGCCTGTCTAACAAAACCTTTGGGAACAGCAGCTCTCTGTGTCTGGAAGTGGTGTCAGGACCAGCTCTAGCATCTGTATCAGTTGACCATATGATCCACAGGGCTGGTTTTGATCCTGTGTTTTTTTTTCCACAACCCCCAGATTAATGCAATTGTTAGGAGAGGTCTGAATGGTACCTGAAAGGAGCTCAAACACACTGAATGTATCTGATGTGGTGGTAATGCTTGATGGCAACCTCTGAAGTTACCTAAGGACCTGATTTCTCAGAAGTTCTGGGCCCTTTTGGCATAGATACCTTATTTTGCATGTACTCTGACACATAAACCAACCCAAACTAAACTCCATGTCTTCTTTGTACTGCTTCTTTCTCTATCTTAAGGTCAAATGCTGTGACCTAAGACATGTGGGATAAATGTTTTCCTGATTATGTTGCAATGGTGAGAAAAGAGAGACTAAACCAGACAGTAACACAGAAACTTTTTATTGCTACCATTAGATGGTAAGCATTAAACCTTTGCTTTCTGGCAATTGCTTTCAAGTGGTATCATGCAGCTCCATCTCCCCACAGCACAACTGCCCAGCATTTCCAGGCAGGCATGAAAAAGAGCTGCAGAGCTGTAGTTTCTTTGAAGTGGTACAAGCTAATTTTTAAAATAGCTTTAAGCCCTCATCCATATTTCCCAGTGTTGTTTTACCATGTCAGTGATTTCCAGCTCATAAGGCTGGATGGTACCTTGGCAGGCTGTCTAACCCATCTCTGCTGCTGAACAGCTGGGTCAGCTCTATCTGCATCACTCTTGATCAGCATTTAACCAGTCTGCTCCTAGCAGCCTCCAAAACTGAAGATCTCACTGCCTCCTCTGATGATTTAACCCATACTTTGCTTCCCATGCTTCTAGGAGTGTCCTAGCTGATGTTTAGCCCATAGTAGTTTATCTTACCTTTTGAGTATCAAAAAATGATTGCTCTCTTCACCATTGCAGCAGCCTATTATGATTTAGAAACCTGTGATATCCCTGTTTAGCCATCCCTTCTTCAAGAGAAACACAAGTAAGTTCAATTTTTCTTCAAAGGCTGCATTTTCTAGGGTTCTGGTCTCTGTTATTATTCTTCTCTGGACTCTTTCCAAGTAGTTATATCCTTTTTAACATGCAGTCTCCCCAGCTAAACGCAGAGCTTCAGCTGTGGGTGTGCTGTAACACAATTGTTTTTTTCCATCCGTGTGTCTTATAGGTCATCTTGTTTATGCAGCAGGGTTTTTGCTTTTCTTGTAGCTCTACAACTTTGACTCGTGTTCAGCTTGTAGCCCCTTTCCTACTGATGTGCTGCCTAGCCTGCTGTTACTCCTTGGTGTCTGCACACCCCACACTTGTCCCTGTTGAAAAGTGTTTTGCTTCATTTTGTTTCCACAATATATTTCCAATTTGGCAAGATTTCCTTGAGTTCTAACATTGCCCTCCTTCCCAGCTTGGTGTCATTTGCAAATTTAATACAATACTTCATTCTACCATCAGGTCACTCATGGAAATGTTGCATAGTATCAGACTCAGATTAAGCCCCATTCACAGTTGATACACTTTCCTAGAAGCTTTGCTCCCCCAGAATGTTCATTTCATCTCAAAAATGCTTCCCTGTCTTGTTTGAGTGTTAAATGAAACATGGTTAAGATATGGCACCTACTGCTTTTGCTTTGACCACAAAGTCTGTGACAGAAGGAATTTAAAGCAACTTGACCGACAACTAAGAGCAGAGAAAGGTAACTAATAGCGGTGGTGAACAGCAACCAGTTAGATATTCTGTAGAAGGTCTACCTGGACTGGTATTTCAGATTGGAAATAAATTGAATTCCCAACAGTGTACCCTGACAGTAAGTACTGTATCACCAATTTTTAGTTCAATGGCTGCAGAAGACCACCCTCAGTGGAAGGCCAGCCAAACGTAAAGGAGTTTTTGTTGAACATTCACACAGAAATATAAGGAGGTTATTGCAGCACATCTTAAAGTGGGCCAGGGCTAGCAGTGAGGTAGGAGAGGGTGAGTGCTCTGGCAGTCACATTTTTAACACGTGGATTTTATGCATGTGCATAAGCCAAAATGAAACTACCTGATGTGTCTTAGATGCTGGCTGCTGTTGTGGCACAAACAGCTCATGAAATGCCAAAATCCAATACTTGTTTACCCAATAGTAGATAACACATTGTTTTTTTACAAAAAATCCTAACAACAAAAGCTTTCAAAAACAGAAGAACCCAGAAACATGACACTTAATCTTCAAACATTTGGTTATAACTGATGCTTAATTGAGCAAGGAAAATGTTCCCAGGGCTTCATTAACCACAAGCCAAATTAAAAAAACAGAGGCTGCATTCCTTTACTTTGATGGAGTATTCTGCATTTGAAGATATGAGTGTTTCCTCACTCAACATCACAGGAACCCATTATAATGCATCTCCAGAATATAGAAAAAAGGAATTTGTTTTGCCCTATATGACAAGCAGCTTTCTTAAACTCCCCTTTCCTAGGGATCAAGGAAGCACTAGGATTTCTTGGAGCACCAAGGCCAGGTCCTTTTATTACCACACTTCCCTTTTACAAGCACAGGGTTGCTCCATCTTATAATCATGTTGTTTTGCCTCCTGCTGCCCCTATGAAAAGGGTGTTGCAAGATCTCACAATTCTAATAGTTAGATACCTCCTGCTTTCCAGCTTGAATTTATTTATGCTTACTTTGTAGTCCTTTGGTGTGTTTTATCACAGAGCACTAGCTCAGTTGGGGGGGGGCATATCATTTGCTTCTCTCTGTGCATGCCTCTCTTCTCCTTCTTCCACTTTGACCCTACCAGAAATTGATATTCAGTGAAATAAACCCATGGGGAAAGCCACAAGGGCTGTGCTGGGATCTTGCAAGTACTCGACATAACATTAACTGAGCAATGTCTGAGTCAGTGAAGCAAAGCATTCACCCTAGCACTGATTATCTTTCCCATCAATGTCAGCCACTTAAGCTCTCTCCCAGAAATTCATCCAGCTTGGTTAAAATTTCTGGGAAGGGAAGGTTTCCTCCATTGCCTGTCCAAGTCCACAGCTGTAAGAGTGGAAAACATAAGGACAAATCACTTTTAGCAAATGGATAATAGAAGTTGTGTGTATTTCTGGCTCTGTGAAATCTTTTATCTCACACAGGGTTCACATGTGCAATTGCATTGCAATGCAATCTCATACGTGTGGTGTATTAACACCCTCCTATGCCTTTCCCATCTTAAATGCAACTCCTTAGGTCAATAGGGAAAATCTGTAGGTCTCCTCCACAAGACACCTTTCCCCAGGGCAGTGGACAGTAACAATGATATGAGACTAGTGAAGGCATGACCCAAAGGTAGGGAAAGTGTTTGAATGTTTGTGCTCTAATGCTGCCCAAGCATTCAGTTGTATGGCATCTAGCTTGGCTCCTCAGGACAAACTAACCTGGCAGGGTCACCTGGTGTGGGACCTCAGTGTAGCCTCCTGGGGTACAGGAGCCACTTACCCAGAAGAGGTCATCAACTTGAAGGCTTTCAAGACCAGAGTGGACACAGCCTTGTGCAATGTGGTCTGAACTCATCTCTGACCCTTCTTGGACCAGAGACCTCCTGAGGTCCCTCCCAGCCTGAGGGACTCTGTGAGTCTACACACACAGGAGACACAGATGGGTGATCTAATCCATGACCAACTCACTGGCTAACATCCTTCATACATATAAATTGCCAAGTGTCAGCCACTAACAAGCCCTGCAACTGAGAGCTGGAGATGAAGGAGAGTGAATAATTCAACACTGGGAATACAGAAAGCAAGATGAAACAGCCATGATTACTTCAAAGTGGGTACCAGGCATTGGAAAACTTAATCATGTTGAAGAGCTGTGTGAAATAAGTTGGCCTCTGCCTTCATTTATAGAAAATATGTCTTCAGAGTCTCCCACTGAGATTCTGGCAGGCATTGTTCCTGGACATCATCTATTGGAAAATGATTGATTCCTCTTTGACACAGCATCAGAGCATCTTTGGAATTTAAGTTTCCTTATGTTTGGCAAGCACTTGAATTATTAAGAAATGGAAACATCAGAACTCAAGTGTTCAGTATTCAATTTTATGACTACATTGCCCAAGTGACAGATCTGTGCAAGATTAGAGACCTGTTAATGCTGGCTATTTTTAAGTCTAGAGAAGTATTTTTTTCCTCACAGTCTTATTGTTCTCTGCCAAATTACCCAACAGACTGTTTCTAGATCCCAGGACTTCTCTGAAAGTTCTTTGCGCTCATAAGGCTGCAAGCAGAAAAGCTCAAAAAATTACTAAATATCACAGAGAAACAAGTAAAACTGGTGTTGGCATTGCTGTCCTCTCATGCTACATGGTCAGTTCTGAATCTGGCAACTTATTTAACCATTTTGATGCAGTGGCATTTAAAATAGATCAATCCAGAATTATTCCTTCATTGTGTTCAGTCTTGCAGTCAGAAAGCTAAGGTGAACAGGGTGTATGTACAGAGGCCCTTGTTTAAACATGCTGCATGCTAGGAAAAGGCAATGCACATCACTACAACATAGTGCAACGCTCCTTCAGTTTGTTCCAGAGCTCTCATGCTAATGTCTCTTCCAAGCAGAATGGGTGATCTCTTGCTCTGTATTGGTTTTATGCAATTCACCTTGGTAAATTCATGAGGCATAAATGTTTAATGAGGCTAGACTATTTCTCAAATAAAATGCAAACAAAAAATTAAAAAAAGATCCAGAAAATATGTTCCCTTCCCAAATTAAACATCATACCATTGCATGTCTGTGCTATCTCTAGTAAAGGCTTTAAACTATAATATTATGGAGCTTCTAAGCCTCTCACATTCTTCTGAATGTATAAATATTGCATATTAATTTTTGTGCAATAAAGTACTTCAGTTTGTTGTATAAGGGGTGTTGAAGTATTTGGTTCAAAGTTCTTTCTTGGAGGGAAATGATCTTTATATTTGTATTCTCTCTGTCTTCATTTGAGAGGTCTTGGTTCCTGCTTTTCCAAATGCCATTTGCATCCTTCCATCCTAGCTCAGTCCTAGCTCAGAAAACTGCTGTTTTCTACTCAGTTGCTCCAAGTTGCCTTGATAGAGTGCCATGCATCATGCAAAGGATGAGGAGTTTCTTTTAAGGAGGATCTGGGAGCACATAGTTGCAGAGACTGAAGGACATTTTCCATTTTGAGGTATTGGCCAAGGAGACCCAATATTAGCAGCCCTTTCCCAGGTATCTAGCATGGACATGCCTCTCAAATCAAGGCTGTAACTAAGTCAGACTCTGCCTTCACACATCAGCTGCTCTACGTTGTGCTGTTGGAGAAAGGATTGAGTATGAAACCCAGCAGCAGGCCAAGAGTACAAACGGTGGGTGACATTGTAGGTCTTTTTGCAAGCCTTGCTGAAGCTTTTTTGAATATTTGATTCTGGGAAAACTTGAACACCTTGGAAAGGTGTTGTCCTGTGAAAAGCAATGGTTTTGTTACTGTTTCCTTCACCAGCCATCAGTCCTTAAACGCACTTCACTGTCAGTCTGTTGCAAATTAGGATTCCTCAACTACTCCTCCACTGAAAACCTACTAGAAGTCTGTTTCCCTTACTCAGGCCAGCCACTATATTGCCCCAGTCTCAACTTCTTCAAGTAGTTAACTCCACCAGTCACTGCTGGATTTTACCCCAGGCCTTTTCCAGTAGAATTCCCAAGCCCTCCTCCTGGGCCAGCACTTGGAGACACTTCAAAATGTTTTGTGTTCCTGAATTGTTTCCCACAAACCACATGCTGGCTTCATGGGATGCTGGAGGGCACAGAGCTGTTTCACAGTAAGCTTCTGCCAGCCTCACAGGGTCACCATTGCTGCCCACAGCAACAAGACTATGAAGCTACTCAAGCATGGAGGGTAAGTCCTGGGACAACACAGCTCTGCCACAGCTGTGTGTTTAGCTCAGTTGACTTCTCTGATGTGTACGTGCTATGGTGGCTGAGCAAACTTGTGGTGTTAATAACTTTTGGGAGCTTCATTTAGGAAAGCACTTATTGACCCTGGTTGTCTCTTCTCTGGGTACATCGGCCAATTCTTATCAGCAGCAAGACAATGGTAAGGGGCTCTTTGCCTAATTGCACTTGCCATCTCCTGTCTTTTTACTACAGCTGGGTTCATACTTTGAAAACTGCTTTTCATTCTTCAGGCATTAATTACACAATCAAATTAGTCTCTGGTACCAATTCTTGAGCTATAAAAAACATGTCTAGAAATTTTATTCCTAAGGAAAATCCCATTAAGATTTACTTGCATACCCAAAGCAGCTTCAGAAGTTTTTAGAGAACTTTACTTATAAGGTAGAAAAGTCATCATCCACAACTTGGCAGGACACATATCTCCAGAAAGTGTTTGAAAGGAGCTGATAGTGTTGCTGTAGATTTGTTGCTGGCAGCTGGAGAATGAAGAAAAGTTTCAGTCATAAATAACTTCCAGACTTCATGTTCTAGCAGACATATTGCCACTTTTTCAAGTAAAACCAGATTTGACGCGAAAATCATATCACCTATTCAGACAGTCTGATTTATAGGAACTGCTGTGCTTGGCGCATCCTTGTACTTTTTCCTATGTTGCTAACGCTATCTCACTTTGTGGCAATGAAATCTTGGGGTGTAACACTTTTATTAGGTTTTCCTTCATTTATTGGGTAAAAAGTGATTATAACCAGTCATTCAAAGTTACATTCTCTATCAAGGAGGGTTACTTAATAGAAATGCGTTTCAGTGAATAAGCTATTGACTTTGACAGCACAGCACGTTACCTTTCCTTTCTATGTATCCACATATCAGTTAGATGAGAAATATACTAAACAGAAACAGAATTAATACCACTTTGTCATCATTCTTTTTTCCTGGGGTAAAAACTTCAAGGGATAATACAGTGTCTTGGAAGGACTAAGCGGGCTGATCCTGCCTCAGTAGGAGATTTTATATGCAGTACTGGTTGCCAGACAGTATAGATTGCCAGATGATAATCAATTTATGGAAATCTTATTTTTTCCCACCTCTTCTTCCAAGAAGGTGGAGTACCCCTCTGTACACAAGGAGGATTTCAACCCAGCTCTATTCCCAGTAGTCTGGGCCTCATTCTTGTCATGTGCTGCCGAAGAAGAAATGATCATGTATTTAGTTTGTCTGGGAAAGCAGAGACTATTAAGCACAGGGCCTGGAAGAGATGGGATGTTTTGGAATTTCTAGAAAAGGATGGTGGTTTGATATGCATAGTTTTGCTGCTGACTGGTGGCATGAAATTCGGACAGCATCTGTTTTATTGCATCACCATTACTGGATGTCACGTGATATGATAAGACTGACCCACCCTGGAATGACTAATCGAGTGGGATGCTTGAAAAGGTTTTTTTCTTTTTTACAGCCCTCAATTAGAGAAACCACATTTTCCAGGGGAAAAAAACAGTAACTTTTAAGCGTGTGTGAATGTGCATGTGTGTTATGCTTTTTGTTTTTAGGGTTTTTTTGTTTTGTTTTTAACAAAGAAGGCTCTCCTGCCCACTAAAGAATTTGGTCAGAGAGGCTTTTTGTTTTTAAACCTGTAGTGAATCAACATGAATCATCTAATTTTAACCAGCATCTTTATAGTCTGAAGCAAAAAGTAAGACTTACTCCCTGGGTGAGGCAAAAATGGATTTCCTGGCTCACGCAGCTTGTCGCCCCATTTGTTGTGAGATATACAACCGCGTTACTTTCCCCACTCTCAGCTGTGCCTATTGAAATTGCAGCTACACCATTTCCCAAGAATATGCTTGGTGCGTCAGCTAACCTTTAAATATTAAAAATGGAGAGTGGCTTTGCAAACTTATGCCAAAATGGAAAGGTGTAAGGAAACCGCAGTCTGGAACACGAGAACTTGACGTTCCTCATGCTGAGGCCCCTCTGCATCTTTCAGCACTGAGGCCATGGGTGGTTTCTAGAAATAATATTGTGTTTGTAGCTGTGCACTGCAAGAAAATGGTTTTCAGACCTACCTGTTTATGATAAAGCCCCAAACAATAAGCCACTGTCTTTTCCCCTTCTCCTCCTGAAATTGGCATGCTTAATCTCTCAGTAAGGGCTATGTCGTATTTTGCTCTTTTGTCCCCCTCCAGGATATATGTTTTACTGACCTCAGTAAGGCTTAACCATAATGTGCAGCAGATTGAGTGTGGGTCACCCACCGTTCATTCAAGATATTAATCTGTGTTTAGATCTCTTCAGTAGTTTTATAAGTGTCTCGGACTAAAAGGCACTATGCACCACAGTTGAGGTGGGGGTCATCCATCCTCTGCGTAAATTTATCATGGAGCAGATTGAAAAGACATCCTACTAGCCATCACAGTGCAACAATAACTGTCCTTCCAGCCTGTTTGTGTAGGCTAAGTAGAGCCTTTTGTAGAGCAGGCAAACAGTTGCTGACCTAGGTCTCGGACTGATGAGTTTGGGGAAGATTACTGCCTACAAGGCAGCCTACAGAAAACTCCCAGTCTTCCACAGAGAGTAAGAGGTCAGACATCAGGTGTGGCAGGATCCATGCAGTCTTGCCATATCTATAAATAAGTGTTGGGCTTTACAAACTACCTTCATATGTGGTACACGTGGTTGGGTTTTTTTAATTATTATTTCTTTGTGCTCTTCAACAGGGTTTGAATCTACCCAAAACTGGGGGTGGGGGAGAGATGGTCCTTCATTTACAGTATCTGTCCACTATCACTGCAATAACACATCTCCATAAAATTATCTGCCTCTCATAGGAGCTTCAAGACTTTTCCTGTATATTTTGGGAAAAGGAGCTTTCAGCAGTAGTGTGGTGCTGGGCTCTGTGCTAGCAACCTGCTCAGCCTTGCTCTTCTTAAACCTACTGGAAAGCTACCCAGTGGAAAAGGACTCAGGAGTGTTGGTCAACAGCCGGCTGAATATGAGCCAGCAGTGTGCTTAGGTGGCCAAGGCAGCCAACAGCATCCTGGCTTGCATCAGAGAGAGTGTGGCCAGCAGGAGTAGGGAAATGATTGTCTTCCTGTACTCCACACTGGTGAGGCCGCATCTTGAATGCTGTGTTCAGTTTGGGCCCCTCACTACAAGGACACTGAGCTGCTGGAGTGTGTCCAGGGAAGGGCAACAGACCTGAGGAAGGGTCTGGAGCACAAGTGTGATGGGGAGTGGCTGAGGGAACTGGGGTGTTCAGTCTGGAGAAGAGGAGGCTGAGGGGAGACCTCATTGCTCTCTACAGCTCCCTGAAAGGAGGGGGTAGTGAGGGGGGGTCAGTCTCGTCTCCAAAGTGACAAGTGATGAGAGGAAATGGCCTCTAGTTGTGCCAGGGGAGGTTTAGATTGGATATTAGGAAAAATTTTTTCACTGAAAGGGTTGTCAAGCCCTGGCCCAGGCTTCCCAGGGCAGTGGTGGAGTCCCCATCCCTGGAGGGATTTCAGAGCTGCGTAGATGAGGTGCTGAGGGACATGGGGTAGTGGTGACTTGACAGTGCTGGGTTAATGGTCGGACTCGATGGTCTTAAAGGTCCTTTCCAACCTAAATGATTCTGATTCTACTGGGATAATAGAATTGGCCATTGGGGTCTAGTATTTTTCACTGAACAAGGTGAAGAAATGGTTTTCTTCCAGCTTTAATTTATCTAAAATTACTTCTGGACATGCTTTTTAGGAAGTGGTCTTGGATGTGAAAACAGCAATCTCACAGACAGCTTCAGGGATGAAACATCCTTTCTATAATTTCCTAACCTGATTCACACACTTTCTTGACATTTGTAGGGTGGGACAACATATTTTCTGCAGACCTCTTGTGGTACGCAAATTACTTTAAATGAATACAAAAGACCTCTTGCCTCTCAGAAAACCTCTCCCTCTAGGTATCCCAGAGGGCAAGACTGCAGCTGAAGCTGCTGCTATCACCTCTACAGATGCCAAAATACAGGCAAGCTCCTTCAGGAGGCAAATCCTGGGTGAGAAAAAAACCAACTGTGAAATGCAAGGGAACAGTTGGGAAAGCAGAGCTAGGGCCTCCAGGGCTTATATTCCCATCAGGTACATGCTCTAAAACAGTGGAGAGGGGTTGTGGTTTGTAGCTTGTAGTCAACTGGTGGATTTGAGCTGCCTTCAGGGTCCCCGCAGGCTGTCAAAAGAAAACAAATGGTTGCTGCTGCGGCTGCAGCCCAGGGAATCCCTTGGGCCACTGGTCACGGTCTTCACGCCCCAAGCTTCAAATTCCCAGTAACAAAACAAAACACTGCCAGGAGCTTCATGAGACATCAACTTCCAGCCTAGAGAGCTGAAGGGAGACAGGTCCTATAAAAGCATCCTAAAATGTTATGGGAAGGATCTCAGCCTGCTGCAAAGGTAACAGACTGTCCGCAAAAACCACTGGTATTTTAGGGAGTTTTCCTGCTTGCTACAACAGCTTCTTTTGGATCCTCACAGCCAGGGCTGACAGGGAGAAGAGCAATTGCTGGTCACCCTGCACCACCTCCCACTCCAGCTGCATCTTCTTCCCAAGGTGCATTTTCTGAAACAACAGGACTTGCATCAAGTTAGGGATTTCAAGCAAGCAGTCATAAATATGTCCCAAGCCTTTGCTGATTTATTAAAAAGGACTGACTTCTAGGCAAATGTCCAAAGACTACCCCCAAAACAATCTGCAGACAAAGCCCAGGTTATTTAGCAAAATCTTTACCCTCCCCTCTTCCCTTTCTTCCCTAGAAATCGTGATGTAGCTGAGTATAGATGGAAGGTTATAAAGAACTCAAGGAGCACTGTGTCACCCCTCTTCTTGCTGCCTAAACCTGCAAAATGGTGTGAGTTCAGAAACTTTGGAGGATGAGTCAAGGTTTTAGGACAGCTCAAAGACCATGCTGTGCCTTAGCACCCCGCCTCGACAGGTCAAGCAGGCAAATTCCTCCTTCCAGGGCTACCTACAGGACATGTGGCTGCTGCCTTCTCCCTCTGCTCCTGCTGACACTGGCACTCTTCGTGTCTCAGTGAGACTTCCAAAGTCCCTCAGGCTGCACCTTTACGGACTATTTGGTCCCTATCAGCAGCTCACATAGCAGTTCCCCATCTCCTCTGAGGGCAGGGCAACACGTATTACATCTTATGGGCTGCTCACAAGCTTATCAACTGCATCTTTTGGCTTTCTTATTCTTTAGGAGACTAAAGTAGATTTTAAAAGAGGTTTGAAAAATGACTTCTTCATGTTCTTGTCAAAATCTGACACCCATTTGGAGATACTAATGGTGTTTTTGTGCTGGCTTTTCAGTTTGTGCTTTACCGCAAATTTCCTAGGGCCGTAAAGGGAAATACAACCATGTAATTATAATGGTTTTCATTGTTCAGTGGCATTAACTGGCTGGTTATGGTGGCTTTTATACCCTGGTTCCTACCCACATTCTAACATTCACTCATAAATTTGGTCCCTGAGTCAGTTCATGTCTTATCATGGTAGATTAATATTTCCTCTAGCTGTTCTTGCCAACTCCATGCCTGCTCACAGTTACTGTATACATACCCCCCAAAAAACTAAAGAAAAACTTAGGATAAGCATAGAGAAAATTCAGCATGGTTACTGGTGAATGACTGTTTTAAAAGAAATATATGCTTTGATTAAGAGTGTTATTAGGTGAGCTTTTGAGGTGTCGGATAGAGTACAACAGAATTATCATTTTGCAGGGAAATCACAGGAGGCCAGTGGGACAGTTTCTTAAATATCCACACATTTATTTCTTAGCAGAGGTGGTCTGGCCATGGAGGTGATAGTGGAGCTTCATAGCTGTGCCTCCTCGGTGGGGACAGATGATGGTGATGGACAAAGGGGAAGGCAAAACCTTCCCTGCTTGCTACATTCAGAGGAGATAGATATTGGATGACTTTTTCTATTGCACATTTGATATAATTGCCATTTGCATTTAAGGAACAATAAATTTAGACATTTTTATGGGGATACTTAAGTTTTGATCAATGGACAATCCCATGGTAAAGAAAATATTTAAATCATTCACCAACCCATACATGAACTAGATGCACATAGCAAATAAAATCAGTGGAACATGATATAAAATGCCCTGTGAAATGACATAGCTAGAGCTCTTTCAGTTGTAAGTGAAAAACATGAAAGGAGTTTGATACAGGAGCAAGCAAACTTCACGTGGTAATATGAATAATCACATAATAAAAGCCTTGCTGTCTATTCATTTGGAGCCTAATGGAAACAAAATTCTAACAGCATAGGGCAGAGGCTCTTTTAAGAGTCCCTGACAATTGCAAATCCTTTTCTGCAAGGGGAATTTTACTGTGAGCTGGAGGGGGAAGGAAGGTGCACCAATAAAAAGGAGAAAGTTACTCTCATCTTCATTAACAGTTCCTGCTCAGAAACTCTGCAGATCCAAATTGTCCGTAATATATACAGACAATACAGCTGAAGGGGATTTTTTGCATTGTATCACCAGCTGTGCTTTTCTTGCAAGAGACACTTTTCTACAGTCTCCTGATACTAGAGACCGTCACACTAGTGAGCTGAGTAACACAACTGGCTCTGCCACACTGCCCAGTTTCCTTTCTGAACTGAAATCTGCTGCTTGAACAAGGCTGGACTACAGACTAAAACATGAAAGCACTATCTGGCTTGATCAAGAGAAGCACAAGCTGGTGGTATAGCATAAGACACATCCTGCCTCATCCTCCAAACTTTGATGTAGTGCTACTGCATGATTCATACTAACTAGAATAAAAATGCCAGGTAAGATATGACTACCAGGTGAGTGATCTTCCCTCTTTCCTCCCCATCCCTGTCTCTTTTCCCTCACAGGTCCAAGAGGTTAGCTGATTACAGACCTGTAGCATCAAGTATATCATTTCAACTCCTACTACAAGAAGTTAAAAGATTTACAGATGGCAGTATAAACCAGCAACTCTTGTTCAATTTCTCAGGCTCATTATTTGCAATGAACAATAACTCAGCCCCAGGGTCACACAGCTCCTTTTGTCCATAAATCTGCTTAAACTCAGACATTGGAAGCCTTGTCCTCCACCTGAATTTCTTGGAATTTTTTTTTTTTAATATGTGAAGGTGGTACCTCTGAGGTTCAGTGTGAGGAGTATTGAAATATTAATAAAAAAACAGAATCACAAAAGGGTAGTGCAAGTACCAAAGGTGCCTGTGAACAACGCCTGTTGTTTTTAAACTCTGCTTTCTGCCAAAGCATTATACAACACTAGAAAGCTGTATAGTCTAACTTTGACTCAGGTCCGGCAGGTGGAAGAGTTATTAAAAGAAAGGCTGCAGTGTCTGGAGGTTTCGTTTTCTTGTACAAACATAAGGGTACATTGGAGCATGTGGTGTTGATGATACTGTGGGGACAAAGCACAAACTACTTGGGCCATTAAAAACCCACATCCCAGACTATGCCACATGGCAGCACAGAAGAAAAACCAAGCATTTCTTGCTAACACAAACCAATTAAAATATTTTTAGCTTCTACAAAAACAAAAAACAGAGTAAAAAAGCAGCCACACTCGTCACTAAGACAATAAGCATTTCTAAGATTAGTCTCAAAATTCTCTAAATACATGCACCCCCTCCTCCACCTCCCAAAAGGAAAATCATAGTAACCATTAGAGTGTCTGTGTTTATGACTAAAGCCCATAAAACAAAGATTCAGATTAAAGGTTGAAGCTTTTCTTTTTCATTCTGCTGTGCAAAAGGAGTGGTTTTGCCCTTCTATGCTCCCAATACAATGATTTATATGGTCATTTTTTGTGACTGCATATTTAGCAGCATGAGCTAGTGGATCCTCTGATTTCCCTGTCTGCATATATTTTTCACCAGTAAATTGAGTTATTAAGTCCTCTACAGTCATTGTTGGCTTCACAAGAGCAATTCCCACAGCTCAGACAGTTGCCCAAGGTGTGCATGGCTCTCCCCTTTCCTCTGCTTTTACCAGGAAATGGTTTTGCCTTCAGACTTTTATGGAAAAACATTATGCAAGAAAAAAAGTAGAGCATAATGAGACCAAGCATATCCTGGATGTGCTTTTTTTCTCTTGGGAAACAAGTTAATGTGTGTGGTTTCGTGTCTTTGTGTGTCTGCATGTAGATGTGCATACATATATATATATATGTGTGTGTGTGTGCATGTTTTAAAAAAAAAGGAATATTTTACAGTCATATATCCTCTACAACCGTCTTCACTGCATGCGATGACAGATGGGGCAGGACATACCCTCCTGGACGAGAACTGCTGGATAGGTCAGTTGTCAGCAAGAGCTTTATTGGGGGGAAATGCTTGCAGAGAGGCATTACTCTTGGGACATTCATTGGTGCTGCTCTGGTGGCTTAGGAAGGGCTTGTGTTTTGCTTCTCATGCTCCTTTCCATGTTTCCATGTTGCTTGCCATTAACACAGCCCTGCATCATCACGCTCTACCATTGTCAGCATCCTCCGCTCTTCCAGCTCTATCTTGGCACTGAGGAAAAGAAAGCACTGCCCTGCCTGGTGCTAGCCCCTCTGATTTCCCTCTGCTGGCACAGCAGCGCTGCCTGACAGAGTCCACCACTTTTGATGATGTCCCTCCATGTAGGCTGGATAAGCCTTGCAGGCTCAGCTGATGCATCTCAGCAAGGTGAGTGGAATATATTTTCTCTTCATGTTCTACACCAAGAACTTGATGTGGGTTGTTCTTGTGAACATCAGAAAGAAACCCAAGCTTCTCATGTCAGTACATACCTTGTGCTGTTTGGTCCTTTAACTTCTGGTGGTTACAGGCTATGAATCCTCCTATTTTTTTTCTATTCTTTCTCCTTCTAGGTTTGCAGTTTCTTTCCTTAACAGTGGTAGTATGCTTCAAATCTGAATCTCATACTTGGCATCCCTGATGCTTCGCAGTGGCAGTACTTATTTTTTTTCAAATTACAGGAGTTTAGCTATTATGAGAACACTTTGAATAAAGGAAGTGCCTTCTGGCAGCAAAGAAAACGTGGCAAATTCACTGAATGACATAAACACTGTATATCATGCCGCTCATTACAAGACTACCCAAGCAAGTTGTTGAACATCCTTTTAAAATTCCTTGTTAACAGAGCTGTTTGGTCAGACCACTGGCTTTGAAGGCTAATTTCATGGAATCTGAGCAATCACTTCCTTGGCAAAGGATGGTCAAACATTGAGAAGCCAAATAGCCAGTTCATTGAACATACCTGGTGAAGACACATAATACAGTTGTGGGTTTGGTTTTTTTTTAAAAAAAAAGTTATTCATAATTAATCAGTTACTTCAATGTTTTTTATTTTTTCAAGATTTTCATTTTAGCTGTGCTTACCTATAGAATTTTACTTCAGTGAATTTCAAATTTCCTTTGTTTATGCCAATATTTGGTGTAAATTTTTGGCCTGTCATTTCATGTTGTTGACTCCAGGGAAAATGGAGCTGCCTATTTTAATTAAAACAAGTTATTCTATGGTCTGGGTTAACAATTATTTCTGAAGACCGGCAATTTCACGGATTATATCTGCTTTTTGCTTAAAATTTAATGATGACTCTGCTGTCTGTCTTCCCAACTCGTCCTTCAACACCCTGTTCTCCCAGTGAATCATTTCAGAAAATTCCCCTGCAATTGCCTGGTGTACTGATTTATATCTAACTAAAGGAGAAGCTGCCTGTCTATCAGACAAACATAGCACATAATTTAATGAGTCCATTGCACAGGTATCATCTAAAGGTCATTAAAGACCTTTGTTGTTTCTGCATTTCATTACACAAAAATTTCTGTTGTACAAGATTTAACATAATATCAGAATGATCCTTAATTGGTTTGTAATGTTAAACAACCCTTCTATATTAATCCCATGATACTGTATTTCATTGCTGGCATACATTTTTATAGAAAAAAAAGGTACTAAAATAATTCATTATATGCCATTTAACAAGAAAATGGCTACATAATTCTTATTTACGTTTATTTTTTAAAATTTTGTGAAACTAAAAAATATTAATGCATTTTGTGCATGAGAATTTTTAATAATCTAAGGAAAAGCTTCTATTTCACACTCAACTGTATATACAATCCATACCAACCATGTGAGTACATAGTGTCCTTTTGTGACCAAAAGTCCTCTCAGAAATATTTTTTGTCCACAAGTAATATTAAGTTTCAAACCCCACTTTGACCACTGGAAAACAAATACATTTCTTTTATGCTAATTATTGTAACAAGACCCCGTGTCCGCACTGTGACATTTTGTTCTGGTTTCCTCCACAGAAAATGACGGGATGAAGCACAATTAACCTAGAAAGGGTTAAAGCTTACAAGTGGATGGTTAATTAGACTTCATGGAAGTTATAAGCATATAGTCCAGATACATAACCCCAAACCCCTTATTTAAAAACCTAAAGGAAAAACCCTGTTGCTCTCACTGCAACGTTTCCCATGTTTATAGTCCCTGACTTTATCATAACATAAGTTTGTGCACTCTATTCTCCTGAATGAAAGGATTTGATGTTCTTTAGTATATGCCTTTAAAAAAAGGCAAAAAATAGATTTACATTTAAAATATTTTCATATACAAAACTGATGAAGTCCTTTTCAGCCAGGACAAATCTCAAAAGAGTACTAATAAGCTTCAGGTGTGACAGTAGTCCTTAGCTTATGAGTTTCTTAAGCAAAGAGGAAAACTCAGTTTCCTTGTCCAAACCACAAAGATGTAAGGTATTCAAGAGAGCAAACAAATTGTGGAGACAGTGGACAACTTCAGTGTCCTTAGGCTGGAAGGGCATAGAAAAATCGATCGGGAGAACTGGTTTAAAAGCTTCAGCAGTGAAAGGGTTGGGTAGGATTTAGAGACAAAAGTGAAACTCCACATCAGAATTCAGATCTCATGTGTCTGAGTCCTGCCAAAATTTATTTAGGCATCTGAAGCACAGAAGGCCCTGGAAAAATCTGATATGTTTTGATCAGCTTCTATCAAATGGATGGGTGCTGGGAGAACTTCCAAAAGACAGTTATGCCATCAAAATATTGACAAATCTGAACTGAGGTGTTTCCAAAGGCTAGTTAGAAGCAGATGCTAGAAATATGTAACTCAGATTTTTCAGTATCAAGAAGAATAAGACTTGGAAGGATTGAAGTCCTCAGTAGTCATCACCAATGGGCACACTTTGATCTAGTTGCTTATGTTAGGGACAAATGTTCTCAAATTGGACCTGGAGGGTCAAAATAAACTCACTGAGTCTGAAATTGGTCATTGATTTGCTCCGTTAAATCAGTGGTGGTCCTGTGAAACCCATAATGCAATCTTACAACAGTCAAGGACAACTGATGCTACAGACCTTGGCTGCCAAAATACAGATGGTGATGTTAGTCTCTTTTTAGGCTCCCAATCCAAAACCTTGCTCTGTCCCCTAATTCTTTCACTGAACAGCAGCAGGAGTTGCCAGACCTCAGACAGATCTGGAAGACCTCAGGACTTGGGGAGGCACAAAACTGTTCCTGCAGGTATGTTCTCTTTCTGTGCAACTGAGGAGCCTGTTCAGAGATAGAGAGAAAGCCATGAAGCATAGCTGTCTGCTCCAACAGGGGGTGGTCAGCCCTGGGGTGCCTCAGCCATGTTTGTAAACATAAAACCACACCATTCAATCCAGATTCACTAAACCTTCACCAGATTCACTGAGCTGTAGATATAATTTTCATCTGGAATTCAATATATCAATCAAAGCTTTGCAAGTGAGACATAGCAAATAATCTCACAGGTGTCATTTCAGTAAATGTTATCCTCCAGCACAAATGAACATTGTTTTGTTTTGAGTTACTTAAATTGGTCTCTGTAATAGTGTTGATGAATTTCCTGTTGATAAATAATCACTAAGAGAGGTTCCATTTCCCAACAGATTCTTTCCAAACTCAAATACATCAACAGACCCTGCTAAATATATTTTCCCAGTGCTCATAAAATAAAAACAAAGCAAGTGCTGCATTCAGTGTCAATCACTTAGTGTACATCTAATGTGGAATAAGTACTGCTCATGGGTTTATGCTTTTTTATCTGGTGTGGTTCAACGAAGTGTGTCAGTAGGTCTTCCAGGATGGGAAAAAACCCACCTTGCTTTTAGAGTGTTATTGCACTGATGATGTTACTCTTTGGTTCAGGGTCGTATAAGATGTAGATTTGTGTTCATGGAGGTTGTTGTAGTGAACACCAAGCTGCTACAAATTTGAACAGTCTAGTTGACTTCCCCTTCCATTTTCTGGTGGCCACACCTGTTGCCTCAGTAGTCATACTCCATTTACTTTCAGAGTAGGGCACAACAATGCTATAGTGTCTATAGACTGCTATGGGGTGCTCTTCTTTGGTCATTTGACTTTGTGTGCATCACAACTAGTTAGCTTTTCTTTTCCTACTAAGCAGACTCACAGATGGTATCATACACTGTATTTCCTTGTGGTCCTTCTGGTGTATTTCCCTTCTGAGGCTCAAAAGAACAAATCAGCCAGTAAAGTGCTGACAAAGGTGTGGGGCAGGAGAACCTCAGAACTAAGCCTTTTGCTGCAGTGAGAGGGGTCAGCAATGTGCAGAACAAAAAGCTCTCTTAAATCATTATCAAAACCAGTTTTGCTGTTGCAATGGAGACTTAGCTACCTCTGCACCTCTCTAGTAATACTAACTACTACCAACACTTCTATAAGGCCCTTCCTGGTGCCTGTCAAACCCTCCACGTGACTGTGTACCTACCCACTGTCTTCTCAGCCTGTCACTGACCATGAAGACATGGTCACTACCCCATTGCTACCCATTACTGCACTTGGTCGCCAGCTTATTCATCTGCAGATCCGTGTTCTTTGCTTGACGTCTCATCTGTTCAGACTTACGCTGTAGCACAACTCCAGCTCAGGCAACAGGCAACATTGAGGACTGCTGTGCTAGAGCTTTGTGGAGATGAAGTTTGGTTTCCAGCCTTCTTTTCTAGACATTTCTTTTTTAACAGTCACAGGCACATCAAGAACCATCTGTTTCAACCCCTTCAGCACTCACAGATTTCGCCATGTCCCTAAATTCTACCAACCACCCTGATGGATGTGGCAAAAGGACAAATAAATAAGGATTAGGAAATGCATTAGGAAATTCCATGGGCAAGTTCCCAGGCTGTCACAAAAAGACGAAAGGCCTTATTTTGGTTGCTACATTCTTCAGGAAAAGCAGTTTTACCACCATCAGTTTCAGCAATAAGCAGCTCAAACCAACGCACTTTATTAACAACAGTCTGTGCACTTCATTTCTTCAGAGAGACTGGAAGCAGCAGTCTCTAGTCGTTGTCTGTCCCGGGGGGGCTTCTCTTACAAGTGGAGAGAGGAGATGTTTGCTTTTCTTCTCAGCCCACATACGAGCAAATAAAGTTCTCCTCTTCATTCCTTTCTCTCCACAACTGATACTTGTTTACAGTTCAATGGGGTGGAGTGAACTCAGAAGCTCAAGGGCTGTTTGCTGAGCCTGGATGTTCCTCACAGGCACTCTGGGGATGACATGTCACCCTTCACTCTATGTGATGCTGCACTACATGCTGTGATTAGCAAAAGATAATAGCTACTGGCATTTCTTTGGTAACTAATGCATTTATAATGGTTTGCTTCTCTGTGATGATATTCTAACTACCTGCAGTTGGGCTTAACTTTACCTTTCAGTGTTTTTTTCAGTTTTGCTGTGGGTGCTGAGGCGTGTGTAAGCATAACACAAATGCAGCTGGAGGCACATCTGCCCTCTGAATTCCTCACTTGCTCTTCCAGGAAGGTCTATCTTATTATTTCTCTTCAAGGATACATGAAGGTGGCTGCAGGCCTAGATTTGCATCTGGTTTCTAAAAAGAAAAATAACAGTTTGCTTCAATGCTATATTCGGAGATGACAGAGGACAAGAAGAAGCCGAGGCCGAGAAACTGAGCCATTGTCACAGAACTGAGCAGCCACACACATCCTACCTGTAGATTGAAGGTATTAGTACTAGGCCTAAGTTCAAGGGCGCGGGAATGCAACTTTTTCCTTGTATACACGTCCTTGTAAAAGCAAACTATGACAGACTAGATTTTTTTCAAGATCCCAATAGCTTCTAATTATATTTTACAATTGCTTTGCTTGTAGAAGTCCTCCAGACAGGTGGAGCAATGTTCATCCTTCATAGACTAAGGAGGATTTGGGCTGACTTGCCACTCTTGCTCTGAAAGTTTCTTGAGGGCATGGAGATAGTCTGTTGGCACCACAGCTCTCCAGGAGCTTCAGCAGTGCAAAGGAACATGAAGGTCCTTTAATACTTTAGGCATACCCAGGAGGAAAAAATTATTTCTCTCTTCATAAGTGTGCAAATGCCTTTAACCATGAAAAATACCAAACAGCTACAAGCCTCTCCACTTTCCCTTCTTCTGTGATGAAAACTTAGCAGTAGCTTATGGATAGCATCCAAACAAGCAAAAAATATAATTTATCCAGAGCTGTCAGCTGAGTGTCTCTGCTTTTGACTCCTTCACCACTCATCCACAAGGTTAATTTCCTTCTGATGGGGCTATAGCACTTTAGAGACTCTATCAATACTCAGCCTGCTGCACAGTTCTTGTCAATGGGGTTAGCAATGTGTCCTGGTTCCCCAGGCACAGCCCCATGGCCCAGCCATGCAGGCAGCCATGAGTAGCCCTGAGTCAGCTGGGAGATCCAGTCAAGGCACTGACTCACAGGTGTATCCCACACCACCTCATCATGCTCATTATAAAAAGAGGGAGTTTACTGAGGGTAGGGAGTTGTTCTTCCTGGAGCTCCTCCCTATTGGCCTTCTGCTCCTGCTCCTAAGGATAAGGCTGAGTAGAACCTTATATACTTCATGTTGGTGGTTGTATAGGTTTGTTACTTCATTAAATCTGTTTCTACTTCAACCTATGGGGTTTCTCCCATTTTTCCCCGATTCCTCTTCTCAGCTGGGGAGGGGGCATTGGGTGGTAGAACAACTGCTACATTTTAGTCCCAGGTACAGGCCAAACATACATGCAATGCTTGCAAAATTCAGTGCCTA
Organism: Podargus strigoides; assembly: GCA_028020825.1. Lineage (NCBI taxonomy): Eukaryota > Metazoa > Chordata > Aves > Caprimulgiformes > Podargidae > Podargus > Podargus strigoides. The sequence goes on along the minus strand of CM051623.1, from coordinate 7,041,379 downwards.
ACATGGAATAGCTGTTCCAGAAAGAGGTCTACTCCTTCCCCTTAAAGATAATGTCTTTAGTTGCAGCCCAGGTGTTTCACACTCCTACTAGCTAAACCATGACTTGGAGCCCTGGTCCTCTGGGGATTTTTTCAGCTGCAACTTGAACCACTACATCTTACTTGCATATTAGTCCTATAAGCACTTCTATCCTGAAAAGCAGCTGAAGAAAAGGTCTGATGTGCCTGACCTCTCAGACAATCAAGTCAGCATGAGGAAAGCACATACTTAAGTGGTCCACAGCTGAAGACTTACTGCAGTGAGAGTGTTTTGCATTGTGTCAGCATATAGCTAGCTAATAACTAACCTGTAATAACTATCCTGTTCTTACCACAGGATGTGCAGCCTCCTAATTTTTGTGGTATAGATGATCAGTTTTTGCAGGATGGGTATTTCCATGGATTGGATTCTGTTTTGCTGAAGTATGTCTGTGTGAAAAAAACCTCAGTCCTTTCCCAGGCTCGAGATCTGCATTGAACAGGAAGACAATGTTCACTCTTCTAAGACTAATGACTGAGTGAATTTTTCTTTCCTCAGACTATTATTTAGCCAAGACTATTGGTCTGAGTCTTCAGTCACTCTCAGTCCTAGCATTACTTTGGATGCCTCTTTAGGGAAATTGGTGTTGATATTACTTTAAACATAGCTTTATAGTGGAAATGCATACTTCAAATATTATCTGTATACTGTGGCCATGATATATTGCAGATGTATATCTATAAATGCACCCTAAAATAACCCAGAGAAAGAACAGATGGAAAAGATTTTTCAAGCCTTCATAACAAATCCCAAGCAATTTCCAGAATCTATGTCAGCTAGCATAACAATAATTGCACCCACAGCTCTTCCTTCTTGAAAGATTTGATATCGTATGTATAGGACTTCATAGTTCTGTATTGCATTTCTACAGCTTTTGAAGTCTCATTTAAAGTTTGGAAAGTGAAGCTATTGGAAACTTGGCTATTCCCTTGTATTTGATAGCCAACCAAAATACTGGATATGTCTTGTCAGATGCAAATGATAGGATAGTATGTTGTGATGTGTGTATTTTAGAGACCAGATCCTTGTTTGTAGAGGTTTTATGTTGACATGGGAATCATGCGCCACTTCATCAGTAATTTCACTCTCAAACCAGTGTAATTACAATAAAATACAATAGAGTAGAACCAAGCCACAACTGAAACATCAGCTTTCTATCCTGTCCCATCACTTGTGAATGAGATGTGAAAAGTTCAGGCTTACCGTAACTCTGTGCTAGTGCCCAATACACAGGATCTTGATCAGTAAAACCAAATATTTTCAAGTCCTTATTGCTTCTTTTTTTTTAGGTTGTAAACATAACAGTCTATAAAAACACTCCCATGGTTCTACCAACACATGGCTTGCTTAGCTTAGTCTGCTTTGTCAATATATACTAGTAATACAGCAGTAGAATGTATTTTTCTGACTTGGCCATCTCTTTTAAAGCTTAGTCCCCTGACTATATTTTTGTATGACATCTCTCTGATAAAACATGTTTATCTGAATTACTCTTTAATAAGGTACCTATTAAATGGAAAAGTTTATTAAAAATTTCCATTTACCCATACTGATGACATCTTTTTCTCCACTGATTTGCTTGGTTATCTGTACTTCTGGCAACCTTGTCATCCTTAAACAGTCCCTCAACTGTATTTGTTAACCTTGTGAATTTAGGGCACAGACAACAAATTTGCTGTAATGTTTTCATCAGAATGATCCCAACAATAATTTCTGGAAGATCTGCATACAGGTCAAAAGTCAGTAAGTCAGTTATGAGCTGATTTTGAGGTACTGGTTTAGTACCTTGCTCTTGCATTAACAGCAGTCCTTGGAGACTCATCTTGTTTTCTGCACTTTGTACCTTCACCTGCACTTTTGTAGTTACCATTCTCCTCTTCCAAGTGTGTTGCCACACACCTGATGCAGTCTTACCCCTCCTTCAAAAAGCAACAGCATTACTGTGTTCGTGCCATGAGCTGTTCTTACTTTCAGAATTAGCTAACATAATTCAAAATGCAAGGGAACTAGTTCACACTTCACCACCAGATCATATTAAAATGTTTCTCTAATTAGCCCTAAATGTATCATAAGTTATGTCTTTAAAAATTAGGAAGAGGAAAGGTTCTGGTTACATTTATGGCTTAGGTCACGGGAACATTAAGCAAGCTTACTTTGGCCCTGATACAGCCCTCCATTTTAATGTTTGTTACTGTTTGCTTCATTTGAAATCTCTTTCTAAAGGCAAACACTAGCTTTAACCAGAGCAGAACTGCTTCCATTCCCTGTACCATGCTAAAAAATGGCTTAGATCCCAAAGGCTGGGAAGAAAACAAACAAACCAACCCCAGTTCTTCATAGAGGCTCAGGCAGATAATGCTTTTAAAATAAAAATTTGCCTGAGAAAGACTTTCTCCTTTGAAAGTCAAGATCTTCCCTTTGAAGGCTGTAACCTCGTGCTCAGGACATGGACTGTAGCTTCTGGCTGCAGCCTTGAGCTCTTTGCCACCTTCTGAATGGGAGCACATCTACAGATATTTATGAAAGCATTTAATGGAAGAGGTGTATGTACATCTCTGTACCTCTCCACAAACAGATCCTTATTATAAAAATCTGCAAGATATTTAAAGTTGCAGTTCCATTTATTGCAAATAAATTACAGCTGAATGCAAATTCAGCAGAAAAGGGATTAAAATTTGTTTTTTACATATTGCACACCTACTCTTTGTATATAGACCTGTTGTCTATTAATTCAACTAACTCTATTTTTGCATTAGTCTCCTTAGACCTGCCCTTCTGCCCCTGCCTCTCAGTCTCTGTCCCAGAACTGCATAAAGCATGGTCTATTAACTAGGCAGCCTTCATACGTAGCCTTCAAATTGAATATTTTATTTGGTACCAGAGTAAGTTAATTATTCTGCTCTTCATCTGATGCCTCACTTGCTAAATGGTTCTTCCAGGAAAAATTCCCCTTTGGGAGTTCCTGTTCCAGCCCCCCTGAAATCTAGTTGCCATCCTCAAATATGGTAACTTTGTCTGCACCTTTAACAGCTCAACAGAGTGGCTCTTAAATCCCCTATCCCTGAAGAAGGTCCTAGGAGTGAGTGTTCTCTGCCAACGCAACGATTAACAAAACAGAGGTGCAGATGGTTTCCAAAGCTTCCCAAGGTCTGAAATGAGCCTGGGATGAATGACCCTCTACATCCCTTTGCTGGACGATGCATCTGAAGAACCCTGAAGGCTTGAGGGTAAAACCTGGGTGCCCACCATGCTTACAGAGAGCATCTGCTGCCGTGTGTGGTCAGACACCAGCTTCTGGCAGAGCTGCTGCCCACTGTGGGAAAGGCTTAAGCTGTCAACGCCGTTGTGCAGCAACAGGTGCCAGCTTGGAGCCGAATAACCACCCGTTAATTGTGTGGGTGTTTCACTCCTCCGAGGGCAACAAGACAATATTTCCCAGCAAGGAAGCAACAATGCGTAACTGTAAACGCACTTGGGAGACGTGTGATAATTGCAGCATGGTCCTCCTGTAAACAAGAAGAAAGAAGTCAGCGGAGCCAGGAGGAAGGGATCTTTTCCATCAGCCTTCACTCTGGGAGCGACGCACCCACTGGAGCTCCCGGCTGCCTGGCGTGCGGCAAGACGTAACACTGCCCAGGGCAGGAGCGTTTCAAGAGAGGTTCAGTGAGGTATTCCTGAGCAAACAAGGCTTGTGTGAATGAAGTCACAACTCTGGCAGCAACGCCAATCATTAATAAAGCGCAAGTTCAAAATCAAAGCCTGTCCCCACAGGGAACACAATTTTGTGGGCTCAGTGCCACAAGACGACGATTCAAGAGTTTCTCCTGTGAGCTAGAAAGGGAATTGGCTGTGTTACCTAAATGAGCTACCAGTCAAAACAGATCTCAAAAAAATGAATTTCAGCTCCCACAGAGTTGGTGACAGAGGTTGCAGCCCACAGCTGCTTGCACAGCTCTACGCTCTCTACCTAATGGGTGGGGTTTCCCACCATAACGAGGGATGGTTTTAGGGTTCCACATCACACACTGAAAACCATGAACATTTCCTTCCCCATTTCTGTAGTGCAGGGTGGAGTTCCATACAGTGTTAGAGCAGCGGCCTCTCTCCCTTTTTAAGCAGCTATACCAAGCACATCATTTTGCAACAAAATCAATTAGCTTTAACATGAAGTTTCTCAAATTATCAACACTTTGTTTACAGTCTCTCTGAACTCAAAGTAGTTTCTTTTAGGAATTTATTTTACCAGGTTTAAGAATTCTTAATTAAAAATACAAATTATCATCAACATTTGTGTAATAATTATATATTACACAAATATATACATAATAGAAAAGCTTAATTTCACAAAGTCAAGCTGAGATTTTTGAAGCTGATGATTTGGTTATCTTTTCTTTAACTGGTATTGTCTTTTATATATATATATATCTCTATATATATGATGTTCTTTCACTTGCATTGCTATCAATATGTACTAGTATAAGATTATACAAAATACATCACTATAAAAATCTGTATGATTTTAAAGTTGCAGAACCATTTATTGCAAATAAACTGAATGCAACCTCAGCATAAATGGGAATAAAATGTGGTCTCTACTCTTACATATGAAGTATCTTTCTCTGATAAATAGGTGAAGAAAGATAATGTTCTTGATGCCTGCTGAACCAATTTCTTTATCCAATTTATCTACATGGGTACAAATTATTATGAAATGCAATATGTTTCATATCTACGTTTCATTAACTAGAGAATTCATTAATGTCTGTAATGCATGTGAACTTGGCTTATTGCATCCAGCCCTGTTTTGTGGAAGCTGCAGTCCACTGCGATGCGGATGATGAAACTGTCTTCTCTGATAAAAAGACAGTTTTTATTTCTACAGTGTGTTATCTCCTGGGAAGAAGGAAACGCTCCTGGACAAAAACCTAGAAATAAGTTTATTTTTCTTTTGTAAAGCCTCTACAAGAAGTAGCTCAAATAAAACTGTAGTGTGTCAGATGCTATTTTTTTGACATTCACAGATGTCTTTTTCCTTCTCTCTGTAGTGCAATGGTTCAGAATTGCTAGACTGAACTCCAAGACTGAGAACAGCACAGTGTTTCAGCTTGGCTGACAACCCAATGAATGCTGACAAGATATTTCACGTGTGCTGTTCTTATGTATCTTCATCTCATCCCTAGCATTCAGCTTCTACATTTATAGGGCTGGTTGCTGGGACACAGGACTCGGCTGAAACAGAGCCAGCAGTTTCTGGGCTTGGCTTGCAGCAGCAGAGCATGCACCACATCAGTTGCCCAGAAGAGGGGGCTGGCTACCCGCCCCCCCCAAAAAAAGGCACTTAATGAAGTAGGTGCCATTCCAGCACAGGACCTGAACAGCAGCTTCAAAAAGAGCCTCTCAGGTAAGAGGGATTCCCCAAACAAGATTCAACTGAAAAGGCATCCAATAAATTGCATGAGGTCCATGCATCTTCTCTACAGAAGATTAAAAGGTGGATTCTGCAGTTTATTCTGGTTTTGTGACTGCTGTTTAGGGAGAAAGGACTGTAGGTATTTTAAAATCTGATACCCACTTATGTGATCATGTGCTAAAGCATGAAAAAAAAAAAAAAAAAGTACAAAATTTAGTAATTTAAATTTTTCAGGTTTCCTTGACACCTGCATAATTCTGCTTGTCTCATTTTTTATTTGCACGCCTAAGTACTTTTTCATCCACTTACTCAGAATTCCCTACAAATGTTTTGTTCAGAAAAATATTTGTCATTTAGACAGGAAAAACATATTTGACATTAGCAGTGTTCCTATTAGAACATCCTTAAAGCAAAACAGAGAGGAAGAAGAGGAGGGAGGAAATGAGTGTTAGAGGGACCTACTTGCTCTACGGCCATTTAAGATGAAAAAAATGGACACCAGCTGTTTCACCACTCCTTTCAAATGGTTTTGAACAGCTTTTGTCAAAACATCCTTTTATGTAAGCCTTTTGCTGAAGCAACGTGTCAGTACTGATGCTGTCTAGAACTGACAGTGCTTTAAATATACATTATTTCCTTAGAGTTCAATATATTTATGTTCAGAAAATGTTATTGAACATAGCTGGGAGCAAAGGACTTTACACACATGCACATTATCCAGAAAATAGTTACTCTCTTGTTAGTACTACATTGTTAATCATGTAAGTCTAAAATCTGAGAGGTATTGACTGTGTACTGAGATGATGATAGTCATACTGATAATACCATAACTGTAAATTTGTTTATTGAAGGCTGCAACTGTACTTAACTCTGTTGGTGTGCTGACTCAGGCTTTACAGAATGAGCATTATAAATACTTCTTGGGTAAAGTCATGTTTGTGTTGCTTACAGGGCAGTTTCTGTACAGTAATCTGGATATAGTTCCTCTTTTAGCAGAATAAAGCATATCAAAAGGTCATACTTAAAACTTCCAACGTAGGGTGTTGGGGTATTTTTGTATTTTTACTTCTCTGTTTTCATTTAAACATTTTTGTTTCAATAAGTCTGGTCACAAGAATGACAAAAATAATGTCTTCCCTTTTAAGCTTCATGAAACTACTAGATGGATATCTGGTCCTAAAAGCATGTACACTTATTCCTAAGGTTAAGATTACTACATGTAATTATATGCATAAAAGAACTTGTTTAGGTGGAATCTATGAAGAGTTAAACCCAGAAATACACAAAAATAGAGAAAAGATAATAAAGCAGATTGAGAATAGAGTGTCTGTATAGCAGTTTATGCACAAAAATGGGCTAATCATCGATGTCTATAAGGATTGTATATAGAAGTGTTTTGATAAAGATAGCAAGATAGTTTCAGGTACAGGTAGAGGGTTTATCATCAGTTTGAGGGGAAACAAAACTGTAGAAACTCCATTAAACATTTGAAACTGCTCGTTTTTCCCTCATTGAACTCATAAACTCCACCTGTGGGTAAGAGCATTTTTCCTGGGGCAGAGGTGCAATACCTAAGAAAAAGGAAGTGCAATCTGAAAAGGTCATGTATAGAAATAGGGATTCTGTAGATGGAATGGAGAGGAACTGATGAGGAAAAATTAATAGAAAATAATAATATCTGTTAGAAAGATGAGGCAATTGGAGTGGAAAAGACAAAGAATTTGCAGAGAGATAGAACATGAGTGTGCACAGTCAAAAACCGAAAAGTCAGCTGTGAAATGGCCTGGCAGCATTCTGCATACTCAAAGCACTTTCCAAAAGCCAACAGAAACTCAAAGTGGTCTTTTGTTTAAAACTAAAGTACAAGCATTTTTTTCTTTCTTCCTCCCAAGTGAACAAGCTCTCATCTTGTATTGCTTGGATGATGAGCAAGAGCTCAGAGGAGAACATGTCTGTCACTGAGCTGACTAGCAAACTGCTGTAGGGTTCAGCCAAATGAAGCTCCCATTAACATCAGAGAGAACGAGATTTCTGGGGTTGTTTCTTTTCCAGGAAAGGAGAGGTTCTCTTTAGAGCACAGGGTTATAAACTTTGATTCATACGCGTGTTATAAATTTGGGGGCTTTTTGAATTTGAGAAAACAAGTGTAGGTGGGAGGTATCTTAATTTCATGACATGCGAAATACATTTGCAAAAGCAGCACATCAGCCTTTCAATATGGTATTGTTATGAAATATGCTGAACAGTGCTGCTCAGCTGCTGTGCTGAATATTAAGCAGCAATTACTGCTTGCACTCATACCGTCATGTCATGCTAAAAAAAAGATCTAAAAAATAATGTGTTTTATTTCAATGCTGGAGAAATGGTTGGAGTTTGGCTCTCAGTTTCACTTGGTCATTTTCTTGCCACAGGATGAGCTTACAGTTCCACCACTGGCTGGTTCATTCACTTAAATTGAACCACATCATGGAAGAAAGCATTAACATCAGCTTTAACACTGAAGTGTAATAGATAAGTTATGTGAGAATCCTAACTCTATACTCACTTCAGAATTTCTTAGTTGAGAGATTTATTTTCTTCCTGCTCTGTTGTAGAAATTCTTAATCACATTCTACCTATGTTATCTATTTGGGAGGCAATCTGATCACCTCCAGTGTAGCTTACTTCACTTTTCTTGAAGGAGAAATAGTCATTAAGGCCTTACCAGCTAGAGAAGCAGAAGTGTTAGCTCCCAGCTAGCCAGGGATGTCTTTGGTGGTGGGTTTGCAGCTTGAGGTTTGAGAATCAGTCATGTAACTTCCCATCACATCCTTAAATGTATTTAAGCAGATCAGTTCCTTCAATTTCAAAGGAGATTTGGGGGTGTGATGACTTTGTATGTCTTAGTGTCTATCTTTAGACACTACATTTAACTATAGGATTATTTCTTTATGTTCTGTTGTAGGAAGCAACTGACTCATTTCAGCTGTTTACTGCATCATGAAAGAACAGAAAGAAATACTTGAGACTTATATCAGAAAGTGGCTCATCTTACATGCATCTACTTAATGCAATGAGACATATTAGAGTTAACTGTTACAGCCCCCAGGCTCCACATTAGAGCATTATCTGTTGTGAGAGCATTTAACTAATGTCCCAAAGCCAGCATGGACAGCAAAGAGCAGTGTGTTGCCTTAACAGACACCCCCTGCCTTTCGACCTGCTTATTGCCCTGGGTGAGGGATCACACTGAAAACCCATATTCCACTTCTAACACAATCCATCCCTTGGTGAAGCCAAGGCCTTCTTGCTGCTTCTCAAACTCCCCTCTACTACTGCTGAAAACTGGCACATCCTCTTTAGAAAGAGCAGCATTAGGAAGAGCTCAGGCATATTTGCCTCCCTTTGGCATCCCTCTTGCCCCATCCCTGCCACAGTTTAAGACTGAGGAATCTTTAGAAAAGAATTTACATCCAGTGGCTTTAACTAGATTTTACCTATTTTCTGTCAAGTAGCAATAGCACTTTTGAATACGCAATTGGGATTCCTTCAGCCCTCAAAGAAGTACCAAACCCTAATGGTCTTTTCTCAGAAAGAAAGAATATAAAGCTGAGAATAAGCATATTGAGAACAACACACAGATATTAACCTGTCCTGGTCGCTGGCAACTTATTTTGCTGAAAAACTTATTACTGCTGCATACTTTTTACAGTGGGAGCTGACTTAAAGACTGAGAAGAGTAACTTAAATAGAAGCAGAGGAAAACCAAATGAGGAAGGCTTTAGGATGTAAATTATGAGTCCTGACCTTGTGCCTCTCTTTCCATTTCTCTTGGTCCAGAGGATTACAGACACCCTTTCCTTACTGCCCTGTAATAGGCACATGTGAACACAGTTCAAGGTGACAATTTAAGTGGAATGTTGTCCGATACCTACATGCAACCTGCTCCACTCCTTTGGAAGGAGGAGCAGGCACTCCATTACCTGCGCACAAAACTCAGTTGTTCGCATTCATACTTCAGCGTCAGGACGGAGAGACATGCCTCAGTCAGTAAAGCACTGTTGAAGAAACTGCAGAGTCCTTCCTTACACAATCTAACATTGTCTGTCCTTCCCTATGTTCAGATCCACTGAAGCTTAAGCAGATACCTCCACGCAGCCTGGAAAAAGCAGCCCATTAGCCCATGCTCTGCTCATCTTTTCCAAGTCTGCACTGCTAAATGTCCTCTCTTTGGACAGCATTGCCATCCCAAGATTGCTTAGTTAAATTTTTTCATAAATAAGGACTTTCAAAGCCAACTTCTATATAATTTAACCTGTCTAAAGTTACCTGAGTGGTTACTGAATGTAAATGCATATATCTCTCAATTTCTTCTGCCCATGGCAGGGGGGTTGGAACTAGATGATCTTTGAGGTCCCTTCCAACCCAAACCATTCTATGTTTCCATGATACTTATCCAAAAGCAGAAGTTGATTATCAGCTCCCAAAATTAAAGTGTCATTTAGCTCACTAAGATGATCTGAAATTAAGGCATCTGGTAATAATACTGTGTGTGAGACACAAGAAGATATTTCAGTTCTCAGAATTTCAGCAGAATTGAAAACGTAGCCTTAGCATACTGTGCTAAACACTTTAATTACTATTTTTGGTAAAGTCTCTCAGCAAATCTTAGTTGAATTTCCTTGAATAACAGAAGACATGATGTCTTTGAGTCCTTGCAGTAGGAAATTAAACAGTCCTTCACCCATCAGGATCACCTCCATGCACCCTGAAGAATAGAAAAAGCAGAACAAACACTGTTTTCTCACCAGTGAGTTTCTCTAAGGTGGTATTTTGACAAAGCTAGGAAAGAGGAAATAGGCCACCTAGAAGGAAGAAAAAGTCAAATTAATAATATTAATCTGACAGGTCTTCAGACATCAATTTGCTGTCTTAAGACAGATATTTCTCTTCTCTCCTAGATATGATCCAGGATCCCTTTTTTCCCCTCCTTTCCACAGTTGCCTCATGCCTTTCCCTTAAATCCAATTACCCGTTTCTCTAGCACTCTGCCTCTGTAGTGCAGCCTCTCCCATTTCTCACCAGGACTGTAGAAAAGCTATCAACAGGGCAAGAAGCTTGAGGACAGAGGCAAGTTGCACTAGCTCATGTGAATGGTTTAAAGATGATGCATTCTCTGTTGATCTCAGTGCTACTTTACAGTACTTCTGTTTTCCAAAATTTAGGTTTGGGGTTATTTTGCTATTCTTCTAATACTATATCTAGCACAAGTACAAAATAGAATAACCATTCTGGAGCTACAATCTAATCACCTTCTACTTAGCCCTTTCCAGCTGCCTGGTTCTGTGAACACGTACGGCTATGAGGCCCGAGGCACAGCCAATTATAATTATCATATTTCTTTATTGGTTTATACCAATTGATTCCATCAGCGCTGCACCCCTCACCCTTAACGAGGTTCAAAACCCCGCGCGGCCGCGCCCCACGGAGCCGTGGGTGGGCTGAGCCCGCCCCTGGCCCAGGTCCTGCCCCCACGCAGCCTGGCTCCGCCCCTCCCGCGCAAGGCCCCGGGGCCTGCGGCTGTGCCTGCCCGCCGCGCGGGCCCTCTCCCTCGGGCTGGAGCGGCGCGCCTGAGGTGAGTGTCGCCGCCACCTCTGCTCGGCAGCGGGGAGCGAGGGGAAGGGCCGAGGGGAGGGGAGACGGCGGCAGGGATGCGGGGATGGCTGCTGGCGGAGGGGCGGCCTGCGGCGGGAGCCGCCGCCCCGGCGAGAAGGCCGCGGCTGAGGGGAGCGGCGCGAGGGCGGGGGTGGGGGCAGCGCGCGGGGGTGGGAGCGGGCGGCGCCGCCGCCATTGCGGCCCTGCTCTCCCTTCCCCTCCCTCCCGGCCCGCGCCCGCCGGTCCCCGCGGGGAGGGAGAAGGGGGCAGCCCGCTGCCTCAGGGCTGGTTTGTCCCCCCGGTAGGGCGCTCGCTGTCCTGCTGGCACGGGGGCAGGGTGAGGTGCTGCCTCTGCCGTGTCCGGATCTCCCCACGCCCGGCACCGCTCCCGCTGCTGGCCGCCCGGCAGGCTGCGGGTTGATCGCTTCTCTTCTTGCTGAGATCCTAGTTTAGCAAATACATCTTCACAGAGGTACAGTGACACGCGTGCCCTGCTGATAACGGTGTGGACAGCCCAGGGCGTGCAGACCTCTGTTTTCCATCATGGGAAAAGGTTGTGCTGAGGTTTAGTTTTAGCGTCGGAATAAACGTAGGCAACTTTGGAATTAAAAGTGGGTCGTTCGTTCCTGAAATGTACCGTTTTGCATATATCTCGAGGGTTACACTGGTAGGTCTGCAGAGCCAGCTGGTCAGGCTGACAACAGGTTGATCCCCACTAGCAGTTAAAATTACTCATTGACAAAGTGCTAACTTTGAGTCGTTCCCAAATTTTGTGGTTGTCAGGTGTAAGTAGACACAGTGACTGACTTTAACATGGAATATATTCACCACAAATACTAAACTTGAAGAAAGGATCATGTTAGTGTGCTTAGAGGTATAAGACCATCACAGTATTTCTGCACAGTATTGCCAGTACGTTTTATTATGTATGTTTGTCATCTTGGCTTTTATAACGTGATGTAGGATTGTGTTGAGCATCAATTGCTGTGAGAGCTGTCATTTTGATCTGCAAATCTTAGTGTTTTGGGGGATTGTTAGTCAATCCAACATTGCGAGAAGGCTTATTTCTATTTATAAGCCAGTAGGGTTGTTATTATTTTTAGTAGATGTTTTGCATCAGCTTTGCAGTTTTAAGTAGGCCAGATGGGAGTGATTGGGGTTTTGTTTGTTTGTTGATAGTGTTCAGGGCTGGATACTTTGGGTAAAATGGTCCTCTTGTTATGACACAGATCCTTAACTTTTTTTCTGTTATTTGTGTGTTAGACTTGTTCAGGATGAATGTTGCTCTTTATACTTGGTATGCTGGAAAAGGAATATTTGACCTTTTTAATGATGCTGAAGTTTGTGAATTGCTAAATGCTTAGTTCAGATAGATTAGGCATTGTTTTTGTTGCATTTGGGCTAGAATATGGGGGTTTTTTAATGTGATGCATTCTAATTTTCATAAATTCTCAAGTGTTTAGCCACGAATTTTTCAAAATGAGTTCAGCACAACTGTTCAAGGCCTTCATTCACATGAAAGAATGTATTTGGACTTCACCATTTTGAATTTCGTCAAGACTATCCTAGTTAAACATGTGTTTGAATAACTGTATTTGTTGAAATGTTTTAAAGGGTCAAACCTAATTTCTAGTAAGCAGGATTAATGGATTTCATTTGGTGAACCAGGTCAGCAAGCACAATATCATTGGTATTTTTGCAGAAGAGATTGGTGACGTGGTAATGGTAAATCTCCCTTGTGATGGCAGAAACTAGGATTTTACATGGTTAGCCAGCAGCATCTAGGAACTTAGCTGAGTCATTTTAAAGGATGACAGATTTGTTGCTTGTTCAATGTTCTCTAATTTAACTGTAGCTGCTAAAAAATCCGTTCCTAATTTGAAATCCTTAGTGACTGATTTAAAAGACAACTTGTATATTGCCTCTCTGCTGTGTTAAATTCATTTAGGAGTAAGATTAAAAATGAAAGGTTGAAAAACAAATAATAATGTCAGTAAAGAACCAAATTAATATCTTGTAATGACATCAGGCTTTTCATGTCAAGATCAGCTACTCAGTCATCAGCTGAAGCTCTGAAACAGCATTACTTCAGACATCAGGAGCACTGACAGAAAAACTAAATTAATTATGTGGGAGTGTGTTAAAATAAATATTTTATGCTGAAGGTTCAGATGTAGATCTTTGCTAGAATTTGCTGCTGCTTGGACTGGGTAATTGTTTCCTTACAACGTCATTTAAGCCTTGCAAGGAGAAAAATGGAGGTAATATGTAAAAACTGATACTTCTTTTAGTTTTGAAGCATCTTCAAGAGCTATAAAACAGGAGTTAAGAGTGAAAAATCTTACAGAAGTTTATCTTGTATTCTAAAATGGATGTCACGTGGTTCTGAAGAGCTCTGAAGAATTTGAGGTTGCCTAGAGAAAACTTTCACACTGTTTTGTTGAATAGTTTTTGAGGGAGTGAGGGAATGCTGAGTGTTTCCCACTAATACATAAAACGACTGACACATTCCAGGAAGAGTCCCACAGTTCTGTGCTAGCAAAAGAAGAGCTTTTCTTCTCCAAGTAGTATTTGGCTAGCAGCCCTGGGGCATACGTTTGTTGGTGAATTGGAGAAAACAAACAAATGTGTATGAGTATCCTGTGTCATAAAACAATATTGTGCTTGCTGTTCAAGGCAAACAGTTTGGTCTCTTTAAAGAATTGTATTTTGTATTTAGAGGGGAAAAAAATATGTACTTTTAATGCCTAAAAGGTTTATTTGGCCTACAGTTGTTTTAACTCTCTGAAACTGAATGGATTGTAAGCCTGTGTTGCTTAGTATTTTGTGTGTAGTGGAGTAAAATTTGCAGTTAAATCTTTCTTTCTGTGAGCTGACATTGGGTGGGCTACAAAGGCAGCTTGAGAGAGCAGGTAGGAGACATGAAGAAGAGTTAAGATCAGATTTGGCAGAGATTTTTTAGTTGTCTTTTCTCTGTCTTTGTACCACTTCCCCTTTATGCCCACTTCTCCTCCCTCCCTGGTTTTGCGAGAAATCAGTGATTTTTTTTTTTTTTTTTTTTTTGATTTTTTTTTTTGTGGTATGGAGCTATTGCATGTGTACGTATACATAAAACATACAAAAATACTGGATACATATGTTAATATAACTGGGGAGCTGATTGCATTTAACCTTAAAATCCAGATGTAGTTTCAGGTCTTTGGCAAGTCTAGTCTAGAATATCTAAACCAACAAAGAGGTGATGTTTTAATTTTAAGAAAACAATAACTTAGTTTTGGTAATTAATTAAGTGAATACTACCAGTTGGAATGTATTGGTCTGAAATGGGATGATGTGTCTTTGATTCTGTAACTGAGATACTTGTCCTTTGTGTGTTCTAAGGACATAACAGTGATAAAACGCGTGCATTTCAGTTTTGTAGTTTGCTGTGGTTAAATATCTTGAGAGCAGCTGAGATCTGAGGTACAACTTCGGAATGTGTTATGGTGCGTCCTTTTTGTACATTAGTTTTTAGTATGTTTCTTAAAATAGAGTACAGCTGCATATTTAAGATAACACTCTTGGTTCTGGCAAGTGTGTTTTCAAGTGTGTCGTGAACTCAGCATGGAGTATATTTTTGAAGTCACTTTGGTTTAACTCTGAAGATCTGTTGTTTCATATGCTGCTTCCCATGTCTAGTTTGAGCATACTCATATGCAGGCACAAAGTCTTCCCTGCTCATTTTAGAAGTAGAAAGTCTGGGATATGCTGTTAAGAAGGAGCCCAGAGGGTAAAGTGGCTGTGGAGATAGAAGTAAAGCAATGCCGATACCAATACCAAATTTACAGGCTGTTTACTCTGCCATTTTCTCAGCTCTTGTAGGATAAGTGGAGTGATTTTTGAAAGGACAGCAGCATTCTGCAGGGCACTGCTGAGCAGCAGGGCTTCTTCAGCTGCAGGGGAAATTAGTCCAAGGTTGGAGCACTTTGATTTGACTTTCTGAGTCTGTGAGTCTCACTCTTGGGATGGGAGAAGGTGATGTTACTGTTCCCTCAGAGGTCCTACTGACCCAAAAGATTGCCTTACTTTTTTCTTTCTCCTTTTAGCTTTCTAACTGTGTCGTGCATTCTTCAGCATCTTCCAATGTTCTGAGAAAAGTATTGTTCAGTACGAATGCAGGATGTGTGCACCTGCTCCGGTACTTTTGTTAGGTCACCATAGAGCATAGGAAATTGGGGAAGCATCTTTGTCATGGAAACCCAACTGGTGGCTTGGGTTTTTTTTAATGGGGAGAAGTTATCTAAATATTTTTCAAATACAGTTCTTACTCAAGTAAATAGCATGACTTAAGAGTTAAGTTGTGTAATCATTTTGTAGAAAATAAAACTTAAACTCCATGTGAAAGAAATAATAGGAAGTAGGCAAAAGAAAATAACATGAATTTGCTAGCAACAGCACAAATCCTTGTGTTTCCACTCACTTTCTAACCAAGACAAGTTCATGGCTCTTCTTGCTTTGCTTGTCTGACATCTAGCCATCTACTTGGTGGCATATCTTTCAACATCTTGGTGATAAATTATTTCAGGGCTCATTGGAATGAAACCAGATGTGCATTATAAACACAAGAATAATTTGTATGCTGTGCAAGCTGTGCTCAAGTATATTTTGTGTATTCATCTTGCATATTGAGGAAGAAATGTTCTTTTGGCCGGAGGGATAGGTGAGAGCTGCTGCTTCAGGGTCAGGCAGAGCTGCTCTTGTTCTGAGGAGAAAGCCAAACTCTTTGTAAGGAGTTCTGTCCTGTGGGCTGATTAATCTTTCCGTGCCCCTCCAGTGGGAAGTCTTCCTAGTCTTAAAATGCATTGCATGTTTGTTACTTGTACTTCCTGCTCTGTTGCTTAATTGAAATCTCGAGTATTGCCAAAAAGTTAGGCACGGTATCTTGTGCTTCAGTTCAGGGAATTTTGTGGGCATGCATCAATTTGAATTTTTCAGTCTTATTTTGATTCAAGTCTCTAGTGCCTCTCAAATGCAACACTATCTAAAAGCATTTTTTGTTTGATTGTTTTTTCAGTAACTAGCTAGGAACTCAGTCTAGAGGATAGACTGTAAGATAAGGTCTGTCTTTAACTGTGTAATTAGATGAAATCTCTGTTTGTGTGAACATAAGAGTAGGCATTGTGGAGCTGATGTACCGTATCCTACAGACAGAGGAGGAAGGTGTGCTCTGCTAGTTTGCAGGAATTTCTTGAGAATAAAGCTGAAGAGGAGAGGAAGGGAGCCACTGAAGACAAATGAAATGAAAAGAAAATACAGTCCTGTGCAAGTCAGGAATAGCAAAAAACAGACACTTTTGTTGAGGGAAAACTTTTTTGGGACAGAACAGTTATCAGAATTGGTGTCAATCATGCCTTTTTTTTTTTTTTATCATTAGGCTTCTTCAGGTGGTATTTGGTTCTTTCATGTTGGTTCATACTAATTAGTCTCACAATTCAGAGCATGGGCCTCTTGGTGCAGTGTGCAGCCATGATTTAAGTTGTGCCTGCTCCTCTGACACAACCTGCTTAATACTGATTTGAAGCAATTGCTTTCAATTCTGTATGTGGTGGTTCTATGTTGGGGCCTTTTGATGATATAATGTGACCCAAATGTTAACTGGATTGTCACATGTCAATGAAAATGACATACCTTTCCTATTTTAGTCTCCTTTCCAAGTGTTAACTGCTGTTCTTTTATCTTGTATTTGGTTATTTTGTACTTTTATTCAGTAGATTTTAGTTTAGAATAGGCATGTCCAGTACAATGGTGTACCTGTTTATATATATATATACCTTCTGCCTCCCTATTTTAAAACTAGAGATTATAGAAATAAAGGATTTTTGTGGACTTGGTGCCTTAACTGAAATGTGTGTAGAGAAAGGATGCAGAGTAGTCTTAAAATTCCCAAATATGCTATGAAGTAATTAATAGGAAAACTGATAAGTTGGGTCAATTTGAGTAACTATAACTTCAAATATTTTTGTTTCATCTGATTAAGGATTCAGATGCTGTGTCTCTGATGTAACATGTCAATGAGTAAGCAAGGTTATAAACTAGGTGATGCATCACTCATTAGGCAACTTCTCGTGACTATTAATGCTACTGCCACGTGTAGGGCAGGTGTCTTCAGGCGGTCCCATAAACCTCTGAGTATTGTTGGATATCAAAGTTATGCCAGTAAGGTCTCCTAATGCATCTTAGCTAGTTTTCTGAAACTGAAAGTTCAGGAAAGGCTGAAATGGCCTTGAAATATTTGCAGGTTAGTTTTTGCTATGGCAAGTCTCCTTTTTTCTTTTTTTTTTTTTAATTTTTTTTTTTTAATGGCTTCCTTTCATGCCTGAATTTTGGTTAACCAATACAAGCAGCTGAGCTTGAGTCTTAAAGCCATGACTGATGGAGCCAAACTCATCTCAGTAGCAGCAGGCTACTGCTTGGGAGACTTGGGTTGAACCACAGGAAGACTCTCTGTAGGTGTTAGTGCAGCACTGGCATGTGTGACCCACAGAAACTGGTAGAGGTTTTCAAGACTCAGCTGTTGAGAGCATCAACTGTTCAAGTGTTGACACTGGTCAAGTCCAGCACTGGTCCTGCTTTTGGGAGGAGCATGGACTAGATGACCTCCAAAGCTCCCTTCCAGCCAATGTTCCTGTGGCTACACAAATTCCTGAGTTTTCATTCTCTTGTCTTTTTATTCTGCTTATGCTATTCATGCCAGTGTGCAGGAGGTAGTACACTGTTGTTGACCAGTCTCTAGACTAAGGTTTTGTGGTAGTGAAATTCAAGGGGTTAATGATGTTGGTTCTTGTTTAGCTGAAACACAAATTTGCAAGGTGGGAGTGCATCTGGAGATATTTCCATTTTCCAAATTCTATACTTTAAAGATCAGGCTATAATATCAAGTAACTGAATCAGGTATGAATTAAGATGGTGCATTTCCCCAAATGTATTCTCTGTTTGGTTTTGGTTTTTTTTTTAAATATTCCTTTATGTTTACTAAGGAACATTTGGTTTGAACAGAACATTACTTCAAACTAACTGAGAAGTCTTTTTAAAGGCATTTAAACCTTAAAATGCTTCTGAGGCAACGGTGTATTACAGCTAGAGACAGAATGAGTGCAGCTTGGAAAGGATTTAAGTGCCCTTCAGGAATGGGAGCAGTGACTATCAGGAGGTCACTAGTAATGTGTTCACTACAAGCGGATTTAATGAAAATTAATTCTTTCAATTATATAAATAGAAGAGGGAGAGAGTGTGTCAGCTTTTTATTCCTTTATGGTGGAGAACAGTATGAAAAATGTGTTCAGTTAAGCTTTGGAGGCAGTCTCCAGCTCTTTGGGAATTTTTTTCTTTCCCTTAATTCACAGTCAGCATTACCTCATCTTCAGAGAAGTTGAGTTTATCTGTGTTGGTTCTTAATCTGGGTGTATGTTGGGACTGTCAGAAAACGCACTGAGAGAATTCTGCTAGTATTCCTGCAGGTTAATGCTGATTATTCTCTGTTTATTAGACTTTGTGTATGTGGTGTGCCAGAGCAATCTTTACAGTTAGTTGTGTATTCTGCCCAGGGTGTTGGGTAGAGCAATTTGTTATCTGCCTAGATAAAGAATGAAGCTGGAGTCTGTGATGGTGGGAGAGCAAACGGGTATGACACAGGTCTTTTATTGCCTCCAGAGAATGTGTTTAGTGAACTCAGGTCCAGCATAGTTTGCTGACTGGGTAAATCCTGGAGTGTCTGTCACAGGCCATTCACTGTGTGGTGGATACTGCCCACGCTGGACCTGGGGCAGGATACTGCCCAGGGGCCTCTGCACTTGACAAGTTGCTGGCTCAGAACTAGCTGACTTGAAGGCTGTTTTCCTGTAGGCATTATGTTGCCTGTTATTCTTATACATCGTTATATTTTATGTTACATGAATGTACGTTAAAATTATCTGAAGTTGTCTTTAAGTATAAGATAAATGTTTGAACGTTAGGATTATAATACTATTTACTCTATTAAGCTCTGGTTTTGTAAGGAATTTTGTTTTTACTGTGCCACACAGTGTGTTCCTGCAGATTAACAGGTAGGGTAAGCAGTCATGCAAGTCCTTTTATCAGAAAATAACTCCTTTGGTAAGGAGAGGGAGAGGTAAAGAACTGGTATGTTTTATTTATCTCTCTATGAGGAAACTTTCTGGCAAGGAAGTGCTTTATTTTTTTGGTTTTTTTATGAATGAATGTTACTGCTGTTTCAGTGTCAGCTTTCTCATTGGAAAAGACTTTAGTACTGAAAACCTTGTAGTTTTCGCAATACTTCAGCATCTTGGCCACTGTATTGGCCATGTCATCCTACTTTGTTCATTGAAAAGAAACAAATATTTTCAGATAATGTTTTTTTTAACCTTCACAGAAAAGCTGTTTATGGTAGGAATTCTTGGGCAGTATTTAGTGTTGTCCGAGACACACAGGGAAAGTATTCTAGGTTTTCAATAGGTTTCAACAGCAATTGTGACTCGATGTTACATTGTGTGAGTAGTTACTTTGTACAAATGTGGTTTCTCTGATTAATTTAAACTAAAACAGTGTTACCTTTTCCTAAAATTGCCTCCATGCCATGCATTAACATAGTCAGTACGAAAGTAGCTTAAAATAAGGATAGTAGGGTGGAAGAATAGGGGCAGTATGATGATAAAAAAGAGAAGTAACTTGGGAATGGCTCAAAGCTGCATCTGTCAGGGGAGGTTTGGACTTGACATGAGGAAACATTTCTTTACCGAGAGGGTGGTGATACCCTGTGCCAGGCTTCCTGGAGAGGTGGGCGACGCCCTGTGCCTCTCGGTGTTGAAGCAGCATTTGGACAATGCCCTTAATACGATGCTTGAACTTGGTCAGCCCTGAACTGGTCAGGCAGTTGGACTGGATGATCATTCTAGGTCCCTTCCAGCTGTCCTCTCCCCCTGCACTCATGATGAGTTAGATAAAGAAACTGTTATTTGGCTGAAATGCCAGGGGTTTTACAGCTCCAAAAACCACGTTCAAGGACACACAACACAAAGGATACAACTGAAAACAGGATTTTATTTTCTTTCTGACTCTGTTTCAGGGCAGATATTCACAAGCATTAACACAATTCCCATGTGTACCCAGGAGCATCTCTTGTGACAAGGAGTTAAAGGCACGATTTGTATCCAGCACCGTTGCTATGAGCTCCACCTCTCCAGGCAAGTTTGCCCATAGGGTTTCTTGCAGCATCATGAAGGATGGGCTGTTTATCTTCCTGGTGAATGTCCCTCAGCGAGGCACAGCAGGGCACGAACATGCCTGTCCATAAACATCATTCCTTCATAGGACATCCTTCCTTTTGACCACACATACTTCCCAAAGCCTGTCATATAGACTAACCCAAACAGTGGGGCTGCCTGGAGCCGGCAGGAGGGGTGCCAGCTGAACCGAGCCTCCTTCAGAGCAGAGCCAGACACTGGGTCAACCCACAGATGATACAACAGTCCTGAAAATATGTAATTAATCTTGAGAAAAGAGAAATGAAGTACAAAAGATGAACCTTTGCCAGAAACAGGAAAGCAGTTAACTGACTGATGCACACAGAAGGCTCTTCCCAGAAAAAACTCAAAAGTTTAAGAATCTGATTTTCTCTCTTTTTTGGTAATGATTTTTTTCACATGAATTTGCATTTTGGCATTCGAAAAAAACCAAACCCCACACATTGCCACACCTACTTTATAATTCTATCGTCTTTTTTGTTTCTAAATTATTATTTTTCTTTTAGCCTTTGAGAAGAAGGGACTAGCAGCAATGTCCTGCATCACTTAGGCTGCAATAATCCTCCCAGCATCCTTGGGAGGAAGCCTGTGGGGTGCTGGCCCCAAGGCAGTCCCTGTGCCCAGGGGCTGTTCCTGCCCTTGGTGGCTATGGGCACAGCTGCTGGGTGTCCCTGACACCTCCTCTGCCACTCAGCTCCAAGGACAGACCCGGTGCTGTTACTCTTCTCTCAGGCCATGGCAGAAACCAACCCTGCAGCCCAGAGACCACACCAATGAGCCCTTCCCTTGCAGCACCCCAGCTAACGTCCATGGGGCCACACATTGTGGAGGACCAGGGACACAAACCCTTTTCCTGGGTATCTCAGGGGATGGTTTTGGCAGCCGCAGCCTCAAGGAAAGCCAAAGTGTAACCAGAGCCGTAGGCTGGGATGGACGGTGCCAACAGATGGATCTGCAGGCAGAGTGAGGCTAGAGATGAGCTCTCTTGCCAGAAGTCCCCCTGTCTAGAGGGCTCTTAGGGAAAAGACAGTCTAAGTAGGAAGGATTTTGAATGGTGTGGGGTTTAGGAGCTGAACCCAATGTTTTGAGTAACAGTTGAAAGCAGACTGGAAGCCAGTGGGTTTGAAGACCAGGCTTTCCTCTTTGCAAAGGGCCCCACAAGGCAAATGGATGCTGATACAGCCCACCCTGAAACAATTAGCTCTAGCTGTACTAATTGCATTCCCATCCTGTGCTGGATCCAGCAACAATCCAGACTGGAAGTAACAAATTCCTAGATAATTGCAGTGACTGCCACATCAAAAAAAAGGTCCTGTCTGTTAGCCAATGGAGGTGGAAATTTATTTGGAAGTGCAGGTGTGACTTGGCTTTTTTTCTTTCTCTAACAATTTCTTGGCTTTTCTTTTCTTTTTCAACTCTGGCCATTGGTGGCCTGATCTGGAGTTTCTGTCTCACCCCAAATGTTTTCCTAAGCACGGCTGTTTCACAGCGGGGCACTGCAGTGTGAGGGCTCTCAGTACAAAGCGAGCGCTGTTTACAGCACTGGAGTGCAGCGATTCTGCTCACACCCTCGGGTTCAGGTGGCCCAGAGTTCATTGTAACACTTGAGACACCTGACCAAACACATGCCACATGCACCTCCCTCCTCTACAGCCCTTTGGCAGCCATGTTTCAGGCAGCTGCTGCAGGAATAAAGGAGGAAGCTTTAAAGATGTATTGTGCTTGGCCGTCCTTGCCTGGTGCTTTTGGCTGGCTGGGACTCGACTCGCCGTGGAGGCAACATCCAACATTTCCTTCTGCTCTTGAAACAGGTCCTCCAGAGAGGGAGCTTTCGTTAGCGAGCAACGCGTTTGACATCACGCGAGCTGCTCTGGTACAGCCAGTGCTGCCCCAGCCTTTGCAGCCCGACGGTGCTTTGCTTCCTGGGGCTCAGTTTTTGCAATTGCCCATTTTGCAAGTCCAGCTGGGGTGGCTGGAGTGCTGGGAAAGGCAGCGGGTGCACGGGAACATGTCCAGCCTTGCTTCCTTCTGGACCTCTCCCTCTGATTGTTTCTCCTAATGCTTCCCACGGGGACGTCTGTCCTTTCAACCACATCTGTAAGGGTGAGACTGTTGGAACAAATGACCCTAAGGGCTGTGTGAGCTAGCAGAAGGTGGGAATTTCCACTGGCTAGAGATGATTTTGTGTTCAATCTGTCTGCTTCAGCAGGAGATGCAAATGTTTGGTACTTTAACTTTTGGTCAGCCCTGAAGAGGTTGGGCAGTTGGACTAGAGGTCATTGTTGGTCCCTTACAGCTGAACTGTTCTGTTGTATTCTACAGAATTGTGAGTCTGGTTGTAATGAAATTAATGGCAATTAGTACTATTTCTGTTAGGGGGAAGAGAGGACAGAATAAGACTTCTACTTAATTTTGAAAAGGCTGTATGTGTGAGTTGACATAGACATTGGCCATCCCTGGCTGGCCTGCCTCTTCCTCGGCTGTGATGTGTGTCCATTGGCAGCTCCCCACCTCACTTTTCCCCTGTGTCCTTGTCCCCTTGTGTTTGCCTGACGGTGTGCTACAGGTGCCCTGTCTGCTGTTCCTGTTGTGCTTTGGCTGACTGTGCTCCTGCAGACTTGGGAGTTGGAGAACTGCTAGAATAGAAGAGCAGGAAGGGTTTCTCTTTTTGTTTTGCAGTTTACTGAAAGCCCACACAGGAAGAGACAAGAGTTTTGTTCTTGAATTTCAGGAAGTTATTCTCCCAGCATTCCAGGAGCTTGGCTGATGTGATTTATATTGCAGGATGTCTAGCTTAATCTTCTGAGTATTTTGCATAAAATTAAATCTGTGTGTTTCCTTCGAACTGTTGTGACCTTCTTAGTCAACTCTGTCTCAAAGCTTTAATTGGAAAAAAGTTCTCATGGAGTAATGTAGTGAGTTGTGCATCAAACTGTTCCAATTTTAGAAGAAATTTAACCTGATTCTTTTTTTACCTTATAGCCAGAAGAGACTTAGGGTAATTGCATTGCCTTTAACCACTGGGTTGCATACAGTTTTTTCACAGACACCCTGTCTGGCAGCGTAAGTTGTCATAGCAGCTGAATTTATCTATAGAGCAGCAAATTTGCTTTATAGAGTGATTACTGCACTATTCATGGTTTTTAATGGACTTTTAATCTTTTGGTTGTGTCAGCTCTGGACGTGCTGGTAGCTGACACTGCCGTTTTTTCAGAAATTTATGTGCAGCTTCCTTTAAGTTGGCTTTCTGTTGATAGCATTTAAATGGGAATCAGAATCCTTAAAGATGCACAGCATCATGTTTTTTATTCATTCTCATTTAATTATGTCACTCTAACAACGTGGAGGATGAACCTTCTAAATCCAGGCAGTGCTCCCTCATTCCCACCAGTCTAATTGAACATTAATTCTCTTGTTTCACAAATCCTCTGAGAGCTGAAGAGAGCCAAGATATGTCATATTTTAGAATTGATTTTTAGAGCCTACATGCCAAATTCTCTTAGTTGTCAGCTTAGCAAAAAGAGAACTGACATGGTAAGAGGAAATTATCTCCTGGAATTCTGGGGTTTTGCTGACTAATGTGCTTTGATTTTGTTTGTTTGTTTAGAAATTCTTCCTGTATGGATCAGCCTTCTAGTGATGGTGAAACTGGAAGACCACCACTCTAAGCAAACCCAGGATGAATCGGGTGCCAGGTGATGTAGAAAATGCTCACAGCAGCAGTGTGGAATCCTGTCCTTCCCTGCGGGATGTCCACTCCATCAACCCAGCACAGCTGATGGCAAGGATTGAGTCATATGAAGGCAGAGAGAAGAAAGGCATATCAGATGTCAGAAGGACTTTCTGTTTGTTTGTTACATTTGATCTCTTATTCATAACCTTGCTGTGGATAATAGAATTAAATGTGAGTTATCCTTTCAGTACCCCTATACTTTATTGATTTATTTATTTACTTCAGGAGTTGTTCTTTTCTATCCCAAATTACATGCTATTTGTATCTATTTAAATGAAAGCAGCTTCTTTCTTTTAAGCTTTTGTGAACATGGTATCTATTCAACTGCATCTACTTTTAGTCATTAGGATACATGGTTTATTTTCTTCTTATCATTAAACTTTTTGATGTTCCTGTAGTCTGTGAACCATGCTGAAGAAACCATTGGAAATCCAGTGAACTTTTCAGGCAGCAAGTAAACAAAAATGTTACATCTTTTAATTTGGTAAGAAGTGTGAATTTTAACAGGGTTCAAGAGTTTGCCTTCTGAGTAACTGAAAGTCATTGATAGTTCACTGAGGTATTAGTCCCTGGAAATAATTCCAATGGCCAAAAATCTCTCTTTTGCTGTGGTGTATTTTCTTTGGGACAAACTTAGTATGCTATACATTGTGTATGACAGGGTGCATTTAAATGACCTAAGCACCCACAGTTGCCACCTTTTAATTCCAGCATTTGTTAACATGGTGCTCATGCAGCTGTGCAGCAAACAGCTTGGCAGGGGGAAAGCTGATCTTCCAGGTTTGCACTGGAAACATATGATCACACCTGATGCAGTAGAGCAACCAAGGGGAAGCTATGATGGCAGTAGTCAAACTCAATGTTTAAGCCTTCTGTTGCTGGTGTTTTCCAGTGCTTTACATAACTATTTCATGTGGCACTTAATTATTGAATTTTAATATTAAAAACAATAGGATATGGACACTAAGGTTTTTTGCTCCCAACTGAGACGTATATTCCTCTCGCTCTCTGACCCAATACTTTGTAAATGATTTTCTTACTAACTCAGTTTGAACAGGAGAGTGGTGAATCCTTCCACTGGAAAGAAACACAGTGGCTAAAGTAAACTCAAGTAAATGAAAGAATCAAACTTGGCCGTTAGTTATTTGTGGTAGAATGGTCTCATAGTTGCAGCTTCTGTCTTTTTACAGTGGTGTTTTTTTTCTCAACTCTCTTAAAACAAATAGTATGTATGCTGATAAGGAAAATACCTGGAGTATGAATTCAGTTATTGTTTTGTTTCCATAGTTTCTGGGTGGCTTTTTCATCAGCTGTTTTGATCCTCCTTATGAGACATAAAACAATCTGTGAACTTGTGTAACAGACCTGACATGTAGTCGTTCTCCTTCCCTCAGCAATTTACTTGCTTTTATTTGGGGAAAGTCTGAGATGTTGCTTGCACAGACCAGGTGATAATCCTAAATGTTTTCACTTTGAAAATTTTATATAATCATGGAAAACAAATAAGGATACTAATCTTGAAATTGACATTCTTAGCATATATGTCCTCTGTACTTAATTTAATGATCTTTTTGTATACCAGTGGGGAACTGTTAATTTCACTGTTCAGATTTGGGTGTATTTTGGTTTCAGTAACTTCTGTTCTAAAGTTCTGTGTGGTGGTGTTTCTTTGCAGGTAAAAGGAGGCATTGAGACTACCTTAGAGAAAGAAGTCCTACAATATGACTACTCTTCTTCATATTTTGATATATTTGTAAGTGTTCTTTAAAAAAAAAAAAAAAAAAGGCAGCAAAAGTATAGTTTCCTCACATTCCTCTTTCCACAGATGTTCCCTAGTTTGAATCCTATGAAAGGATTATCTTTTCTTGATAATTTAAAGTGGAAGTGCTTGTGCCAAATTTCACCTGGTTACGAGTTGCCCAGTCCTACTTTGACAGCAGGCTGTGGAGCCTGTGGGTAGAGGTGCTTAGGCACACTTACACTGGATCTTCTGCTTTGAGGGGCACGCAGAAGCAGATGAAAAACTCAGCCAGGAATGTGAGACTGATGTAACATAAAGATAATTCATTAAGAGGACAAGACCAATAGTTCTCCAGCTGTAAAATCATTTTCTTTAAACCAATGTTTTTGTCCTTCCACAGAAATAAGTCAGTTGCAGTGAGGAGAGACTTGTTCCCAGGTTGGCCTGTGTAGGTCAGGCTTTTTTTCAGATTTCTGTGTTTTAACTCAAACAGGTTTTTTTTAACCTTGTACTAAAAACAGATGACATGAAGTATGATTCTCCTTCGCTATGTATAAGCACCGTAGGCACATGGGATGAGCTCTCCTGCATTAGGAAATTTCTCTGTCAGCAAGGCTGTAGTTCTGTAGTTGCAATGCATTTTGCACTGCATGGACCAAGTTACTGAACTGGAAGTAAAAGCTGTTTCTTTACACTTCTTCTAAAGGGCCCCATTGCAAGATCATTAATTCTACCAGATCTTGTTTTCCTAGCAGAGATGAGTCATTTTATATTGATGACTATACCCAGAATCTCTCTTTGCAACTGGTATAAAAACCTGCATTGGACCATTTGCAGTGTGAAATGGAATGAGGTACCAGAGACAAAAATTTTATAAGGTAGCAAACTATGCTACTTCTCCCTTTTTCTCTCATCAGTATTTTGCTGGCAGGTTCTCCATGATATAACCTTGCAGCAGAAAGCAAAAAAAAATGTTATCTGTAAATGTTGATGGTCTGAAAATTACTTTGCCCTGTAGTTGAACCAATGTTTAAAAACCTGTAGTGCAAAAATAATAGACTTTTATTCCCTGGGAAAGCACTTGGTCATTGAATTCTGCAAAATGATTTGTGGGCTTATATGGGATTTCTTCTGTTTCTACTACACATTACTGAAACATATATATTTGCATAAGATTGAATGGGTTCATTGTACCTCTGGCCATGTCTGTCCCTGATTTCTCTTCATTTTTAAGTGTTTATTTCACATTTTTTTAGATTCTGAACACATTTTTTAAAACAAGTTAGAGGCAATCTAATTTCAAGGAATCATCAGGGAAATTGAGAGGTTCAGAGATCTCGTCTGTCTGCTCTTGATTTCATTTTCTGGCCTAGAAATACCATAACTTGCCTGCAAAATATTTGGAGCAGCTTGCTATTGCAGGCATCTCCATAAAGAATAATTGATTGTTGCAAGGTTAATATTTCCATAAATACTAAAAAAAATAGTAAAATATTGTTTTTAAAAATTCTTCCCATTTTCTGCTTGCCTTTGTGAAGTCTTTACAGTTGTTAATGATATTCTTGTGCAGAAGCACACCACTAAGAGATGCACAGTGATGCTTAACGTATTTGCTTGATTAACTGTGTCTAGATTTAACTACTTAGATTCCAGTCAGGTAAAATGATCGTGAACGTACTTTGTGTAGATTTATGTTTCTAACTTGTTTGTGGAACTGCACATGCTTGTATGTTTGAGCCTGTGTAGGCATGTGACTGGTGCCATTTGCTTTACAAATGGGAAATGATGTTCTATTTCTGTTTTATAAGCATACATGTGAATTTGTTTCTCAGTAACCAAACTTAGATTGTCCTGTTTTAAGTTGTTTTGTACGCAGTTGGTATTTAGTGAGCTGAGAATCTTGTGGTTCTTCTGTGTTCTGAATTAACCAACAATTATTTTTTCCTTTCTCTATAGCTACTGGCAGTCTTTCGATTTAAGGTGTTAATACTTGCATATGCAATGTGCAGACTGCGCCATTGGTGGGCAATAGCTGTGAGTAGTAGCCAAGCATAATGGAGTTTTAACTAGAATGGATCAAACAGACAAAATTTTAGATGCCTCTTAACGCTTTTATGTTAAGAATCATCTTGATGCTGTGTATAAAAATTCACTGTACAGTAACAGATTAAAAACTTCTGTTCTGGAAGCTTTTCGGCCTAAAGACAAGAATTTAATAGCACAGTGGGTATGGTCCTTATTAGATATTGTGTTAATACAAATTGAAAACTTACTTTGAATCCAGTGTGGATGACTAGTCGTAACTGTTTGTTACCTCTGACTTGTTATTTAATGTTTGAAATATATTCACATTTGAAATAGTAACCTGTATTCAAAAAGAAGAATTGGCATTATGGTACCAGAGATCCAGCTGTCCATTAACTCCCACACTCTTAGCTTTTTAGAGTTTCAGGTGCCACCCTTTGAGCACTGGCACCTGTATTCCTTCATTCTCCAGTACAAAATGCTGGATACCCCTCCCTTCTTCGAAAGGAGGTTTTTGAGAAGTGTAGGCAATCACAGTGGATTGGAGCAGATACCTTTAATACAGCTGTACTGTGTGGATGAGGAAGAATGCAAAACTTGATGACAGGTTCATACTTCCACCAGTCAGTACTATAGATTGTAACACAATAATCATGTTGCTGGCACAGTGCGTTGTCCAGCCTAGAGGTTTTTCCCCTTACACCGTGGCAGGTGCATGTAGGATGTGTTCATGTGTAACTTCCTTCAAGGGAGTAGCATCTAGTTCGTTCAGTACTCTGAGGCTACATGCCATGATTTTTTATGACTTGTTATTAGCGTGGCACAAACACATACATAACAATAACTGCTGCTCTGGTTGTGTTTATTTTTAAGTGCACACCTCTCAAAATTCCATATTCTTAGTTGTGTAGCTTTAGAGTATTTCTTCCAATGACATCCTCCAACTTGATGCAGTTGTGGATGTGGTGAGAGGTTGTGAGGTGGTGAGAGTGAACCCACCATGGTAGTAAAGCAGTTAGATATATAAACCTTCACTGAAGGTTTTGCAGAAGCCATTAATCTTAAAATCCTACCTGTGCTTACCAGAAGCTGGTTAGGGTCTGCTGTTATTTAAAAGAATTGCTGGACCCAAATGGACTAATAGAGTTAGAAGCCTTGCTTAAGTGAACAATACTTGTCCACTGCTTTTTTGGGTTTATTTTTAGATGTTTTATGCAGCCTGTCATTTTTAAAATATGTCAGGGAGTATCAAGTCTGCAAAGTGGTTAATTTTTCACAATATCAGTACATGAATTAAAATATTAATTCAGATTTGCCCCTGTAAAGATGTTTTGTTATTTGGAATGGACCTTTTGCTTAGGAGCAATTGCTGTTTGCTTTTTCCCAAATACGTAAATAGGTTATTTTTTTTAAGGGACTTGGTGAATAAAATACATCATCTTCATTATACAGTAAGATCACAATTTATAGAACTCAGCATCTGTGTAGCATCTAAACTGCCTATCTGCTGTGTGGAAATCAACATTTGGAGATGTCCATCTTAAAAGTTATCTTAATTAAGGAGGTTATTTTAATAACACTTTAAGTTAATCGTATCATAATTGCTACATTTTACTATTCTATGATCTTGCTGTTGTTGGTAAATATTTAAAGTTGCAACTGATAAATAATGGCAAAAATGAGAAAATAAATCCATTTGTTAGTCTTAACTGTTCTTACCCTGTCTCTTTCAGTTTACAACAGCAGTGACCAGTGCCTTTTTATTAGCAAAAGTAATTATTTCACAGGTATATATTCCAATCAAATGTTTGTTTTACTTTGTTGTTTTCTTGAGAGCAAGGTTCATCAGGGTAATTTCTGTAATGTGTGGTTTTGTTTCCTTCAAGCTGTTCTCACAGGGTGCTTTTGGCTACGTGCTGCCCATCATATCCTTCATACTTGCCTGGATTGAAACCTGGTTTTTGGACTTTAAAGTGTTACCGCAAGAAGCTGAAGAAGAAAACAGTAAGCTTTTGATAGTTCCCCTCAGCTGCTGCAGTTGACAGCATTCAGTCTCTTGTTAACCTGGCAGAAAACTGCTTCTTTCAGCTTCTCAAAATTTGAAGAGCTGTTGGAAAAATTCAATCATATGGCATCATTTTTCTTGGTTTGGAAAGGAACATATGCCTTCAAAGAAGGGGCTTTTAAATTAATTTAGGGAGACAAAGTTTAAAGTTACAAGGGCCAGATGAGCAATTTGTCAAGCACTTAAGCACAGAAAATTGTATACATTCCTAAGACATGAAAATTTAACTGACTTGGGCTTGTAAAAATTTATTTCCTGGGTAATGGACAGAATAAGTGTCTGGTTCCTCTTTTAGAAAGAGTAGACCCAATAACTAACTCAACGTCATTAACTCTTCTTTTGAGGTAGCAGAGGGAAAGCAAAGAAGTATTGTGGAGAGTCTGCTTCATGCACAGGCAGAATGAGGCCAGAACAAATAAAATTTCAGCCTCTTCAAGAAGAGGCAGGAGGTGATCTGCCACTCGATGTATTCAACTAAATGGAGGAAACCCATTGATTTATGTGAAAGAGAATACTGCTGGAGTGGTGAGGAAAAGAAAGCAGATTTCTGCTATGGAGGTTTTGGTAGTTTCGACAGCAGGACAGTAATTACACAGCAAACCTGTTAATTTGTGTGTGATTACCTGAAATACAGTCTGAAACTGCTGGAAGGACCTGTTTGCCTGCTAGGTGCAAACAAAAACTTTACATAGGCATGGATGCCTCGATTTTTTTAGTGCTCTGAAATCCAGTCTTTGTACTTTGATCCCTTTCCTCTTTTCCACCACTCCAAGAAAGCTGGTTAAATGAGTAGGCTGGGTTTTGCCTGGAGAAAGGGAAACTTAGGGTAACTTTTTTCTCTCTTTTGAGAAAGTGAGGAAATACAGCTGCATCACATTTTCATCTCAATAAATAAGAAATCTAACCAATTCAGAGACTTACAATTTTTTTTATACTGCATATTCATAGGCAAAGCATTTGATACATACACATATAAATACTTGATGATCATATTCATAAAATTGAGATTATTGCTAAATCCCTGTGGGTTTCAATGATGCTTTTTCTTCATTCCTACTGAGCTTGAAATAAATGGTATTTCCTTAGAAATATATGCTTTTTAGTTTCAATCTAAGTATTTCAAAAAAAGGTGAGTTTTCACTGGAAAATACTGACTTTAAGCAATTTAGTCAGACAAATTATATGCACGTTTGGATTGTGTTGTGTGGTGGTACTTACATAGTAAAGCAGCAAAAAGGGCAAAAGTGTCTAAGTGTCTTTTCACAGATTTCCAGCTCTAAAGGTTTCCTTCTTTGGGCAGGATTTAAAGCTAAAATCCAACCAGTATGTGTCTCCTAGTATCTTGTAACTCATTGTTAAGTATGGAGACTGACCTTCCTCTTTTGGACCGAGCAGAAATGGAAGTAAAATAGATGTCTACTTTGGTGACTTCGGATGGGTTAATAAGATAAATTGGTATGTAAAAATAGGAGTTTGAGTTGGAAAGAGGGGTTTTTTTTAATAACTGCTGGCTACCTGAGATAACTCTCCTGATTCCCCATCAGTCTTCATGTGGCAAAGAGTGAAGGATGGAGTTTCAATAGCTTATGTTGACCTGAAATGCCATCTTTGCCCTGTTATTATCAGAAGACCTGTTGAAGGCAGTGAGGATGAGATGAAGTGGCTCCTCTGCCAACCCCTTTTGGTTTTTGTCCTGTATTAAACACACCAGAACAGCCCCATGTCATTTCCAAATCATTCTCCTGATTTTAGATGAAATTGAGCCAAGAGGAGTTGAAGGCTGGAGTAATTAGGTGTGCTGAGACAGACAGGTGAAAGCAAGTCATTAATGAGGAGTCTTACAGTGGCAAAGTGAGAAAACAGTTTATGTGGTTATGTGTGGCAGCTCACGGATCATAAAAATGTCATATTTCAGAGTTGTAGTTAGCCAGTGAATATTGATGAATTTAGGGCATCCTAATCATGCAGTTGCACGTAGTAGAAGGAAGGATTCTGTAATTCATGAGCACAGTACCTCTGTTTTACTGGACTGTGTCTCCTCAGCTGCCTGAAGTTACACAGGAGACATAAATGTTAAATGAGCAGTTTGTTTTTTTCCCTGAGATATTTATTTATAGAAGTCACTTGTTAGGAATGCTAATGTAATACATCAATCTTTAAGATTCTTCATTAGCTTATGATCTTAAGATGCTCTGTGATAGCACTGAGAATTTGATTTTTTGGGTTTTTTTTCCTTTTAGGATTTTTGATAGCACAGGATGCTTCTGAACGAGCAGCTCTTCTTCACCCAGGAGTCCTCTCTGACGGGCAGTTCTATTCTCCTCCTGAATCCGTAGCAGGTAGTTATGTTCACACAGCAAATGATTTTTGTATTGATGTTAAAGTCCTCCATATTTCACCCCCTTCAGGGGGGTAAGGTGAGGGAAGGGTAAAGGGGGGAAAAAAAATATTTTTTTGTCTTTTTAAATGAAAAGTGTACTTTACAATCCTAAAATGAAAGATTATTTTTTTATTAAGTAATTCAGTTTAGTTGCTAGTTACCAGATGAATTACAATAAACGTAATTAGTGGGGCTTCTGACATGCCCCAGAGGTGTTAAAAGCAAGGTAAGTCTGAAAGAAAATGGTACTGCAACTGAAAGGGGTCAGTTATGGTTTGTTTCTGCCATCGATGATCCTTATGGGCCCCATCCAACTTGAGATATCCTGTGATCTCTGCTAGCAGTACTGTTTATGCAGCAATGTGCTATTTAGTCCAGCCTGACCTTGGAGCTTTACAGTATCTTGGGACAGACAGTGAACCTGAAACTGAAATGTCAATCAGAGGCTCTTCTCCTTTCTCCTAACAAGAGAAAAAGCCCTCTGTGTGACAAGACTGGCGCTGTGGGTATACTGAGCTATTGCATCTTAACTCTGCGTGTCAGGTGCTTTGTTCTCACTGAGGTATGAGCAGCGTAAGCCAAAAAATAAATGGAAATACTGCAAGATTTAAGAATGTGTTTGCAGGCACTTGAAGGAAAGGAGTAATGTCTTTATGGGTTGAGTGGGTTTGAGTTATTTGAGGACACAGTGTGAACCCCTAACTCCTGAACTCTTGGCATGAGTGGCTTAGAGCTCCACCTAGGGATGGTAAAGCAGTAAGACAGTGCGGGGTATGATGGATAGTGAAGATGTGTGAGTGAAAGCTGTGAGTCTTGTAAGGAACACTGGTTGGCAGTGTGAGAGGTATAGATCATAGAATAGAATCACAGAATGTATTGGGTTGGAAGGGACCCTCAAGGGTCATCTAGTCCAACCCCCCTGCAGTGAGCAGGGACATTTTACTAGAATCCCACTACTACTTTATGAGATCCCAGTGCTGTGTTTGGGTTTGATAACTGTGAAAGAAACCCTTTAATGTAAAACATCAGAAATCTAAAATAAAAAGTAAATATTTTTATGGGAAAGCATTGCTTTGAAGTGCCTTTTGATAAGCCATTACCTGTGGTTGTCTGCTTTTGCTTTTTCTTTTTTGTCCCCTTCTTTCCTCCCCTATTTTTTTCCTCCCCTCCACTGATCTAACACCATTCTTGCCTTCCTTTTCAGGATCTGATGAAGACTCTGAAGAAAAACAAGACAGTGAAAAGCCAGTTGTATAGCAAATGTGAAAAAGCAGGTGAGTTCCTCTGCATAGAACTTGAATATTCCTGAAAGTATTTTTTCCTTCTTGGTTCCTTCCCGAATAATTTGAAGGGTGGGTAACTCTTAGGAGTTCAGCATCTTTGAACCCAGCCTGTCTTAGCAACCCTCCAGCAGGAAATCCTGCAGGCTCTTGAGAGCTCCTGGGGTGTCCTCTGCTGCCAAGTTCCAGTTAACTCCAAAGGCCCAGGGGTCAGAGAGCACTGTGTTTGTAGTGTGCTTTGGTTACTACACGAGACATGATTTCCTTATTTTGAAAATTACTTCATTTCACTTCACCACATGTGGCAAAGCTCAAGCTAGGGCAGGTATTAAGTGTTCTTGAGAAGCTGAAGCTTCTGATTTGAAATCTTAGGAGTGCTCATCCAGAAGTGTCATCACCTTTTTCAGCCTCCCCCTTTTCAGTATCTGTTTTCTTGACTCACATCTTCATTCATCCCTGACTCTGTGTAATCTGTTACAGAAAGAAAATCTGAGGGCAGTTGTTGGGGTTTGGAAACTGGTGCCCAGAGTCCATGGCTGACTCGCTGGTGGAGCTGCTGACAGGAGAGTTTACTCATTAGAAGGCAAAGGGAATGGTTCCCATGTACTGTAATACCTCATGAAGATGTACCTTGTTGACATATGTATATTAGGTTGCCTCCCAGGTGGTATGAAAATATTTGCCCATGATGTATTTTATTATTCAGTGATTCCTGAAGTTGATCTTCTACTGACTAGGTAATTACTGGAAAGTGTTGTCTTGTGTACCTAATCAAGAGATTGGTAATATAATGAAGTAAAACTTCTCTATGGTGGAAGTATATTTAATGATTGTTGGGACTCACTAGGTAAAATTATTTTATGTTACTGCAAGTTTGTCATTAGTTTTATGTTTACTTTTTTTAACTCCATGCATTTTCTTTTTTAATGGTTATGTTCACTTTCTAAAATAAAAGTGTTAAAACATGGGTAATGCATTATGGTATTTTGTTGCTTCATCAACTGAAAACCTGCACGTACTACCCCTTTATTTCTTGTGGGGTAAGGAGGGTTTCAGTTTGCCTAGGGTTTGTGCAGGATGTGTCACAGTGCTGTGTGGCTGCCTGTAGGGATGCAGTGCTGGTGGGAGTGGAACGTTGTTTTCGTTGCACATGGGATAGTAAAAGGGTGCAAGGAGCTTTTTGAGATAACTTAGCTCCTGTGCCTGTACTGGTGCTGGATGTTCTTTAGGTTCAAGGAAGAAACTGGAAACTGAACTGGCAGTGACTTTCAGTTTACAGGATTTCTCCACTAAAAGCACAAAGCAAAAGCCAGTCCTAAAGCATTAAAATGTACATTGATTTCCCCTTATTCAGTCTCACCAAACCCATAACCTAGCAGCAGGGAGGCCAGCAGTAAGCCACTGTAGCTATCACCCTCACAGCCATGAACTGGCTGAGCCCCAGGAACTGCAGATGGATACCGATGTTCAGCACTGGTTAGGGCTGTGTGGACGCAGGATTTCTTTTCTCTTTTGAGCTTTGGGTATGAGACATTGCAAGTGGGCTGGGAGATCATTTATTAAAAGTGGAGTTGAGGCTTCAGCACCAAATAAAGGCCATTCTGGGGGCAGTAGGAGGGGAAAGAAGAGAGAGGTGATGCTATTGAAGTCTACAAGAGCTACATTTAAGCAAACGTTTTCAAGAAGCAAGCCAAGTTAAAGCACTCACATTTCAGGTAAGCTCTAGCTCCTTTCACAATTAACCCAATTAATTTTGTATTCCATTAACACATTGCTTAATAGTGAAAAACTCAAAGCAGAAGGGGAGATTTTCTTTTAGGAACTGCAGTTGGGTTCAGACAGAGCTAAATAATTATTTTTATTCTTTTATCAACAGAAGGAAAATACACCATTTGCTATCATGTAAGTATAATATTAAATCGCCTCTTTTTCTTTGCTCCATCAAGAGTCCAGCTTTATTCTCTAGAAAGCACAACAGAAGGTGGTGTGAAGGTGTTTTAGATAGGCACCAGTCTAATAAATACTTGCTCAACATCTCTCAAAAACTTTATACAGGTCCGGCAGGTTGGCAAGCTGCAAAATGTTGCCGTCTTGTGTGAAGTGCTTAGGAGGTAAAAGATGAGTCCTGAAAGCTTTGTAAAGTACGTGTTCCACAGTCCATTTCCAGGGTGTTGAACCAGAGTCAGAAGCTTCACTCTGAAAAAAAAAAAAAAAGAAACAATTAAACTGACGTTCTCTTTTACTAGAGAAGAACACTCCTTACACAAGCAAATTTCTTAATACTACAGCAGTTGTAAAATTCTGCTGCTATTAAAGAAGTGCATTCTGTACAGTCAAGTTAATTTTAAGCTCTGGGAAGTCACTTGCAGAATGGGCTGGTTTCACTGAATGATTAAGCAGACTACATATTTTTAATTTATATCCTTATTCTTCTATAGGAATCTATCATAGCTCAGCAGGTTAAAAAATACATCCCAAACTCATAGGCCAGGGACTATTGTAATATTAAGTACACTGCAATATCCAAAGTTAACAGGTTCCCTTAATACATATAATACTTCAGAAAATTTAAGCCACATTCTTTCAGGATCTTGCCCCACTGCTACTTGATTCACTTGACTGAAAGTAGAATTGGGAATAGAAGTCTGTAGTTGAAAATGCAGTTTCCTGTGTGGGGTTAGTTGCTTGTTCACATGACTAGTTACACATCCTTGTACCTGAGTGTCTGTCAGGTTGGCTTCATCTATTATATACTGCTTTCGAATGGAGTAGAACATAGCTAATTCTTTACTTAGGCTTTCAAAACACTCCTTCTCGTCGTCCCAGTTTACCTGTTACAAGAAAAATAAGTCATTTAATAGAGTCTGGGAAGCAGTCAGAGACACAATTCTTAATATGAAAAAGTCATAGTAATGTTTTGGCCATTTTGAGCTGATAAAGTAATGTATAGAACAACAATAAAAAGGCAGAAAGGCAGGCTTTTAAATCAGGAATTATGAATGCAGAGGCAAAGCACAACTAATCAGTCACCACAGCAGAAGTGCCTAGAGCATGTAACAGTATATTTAACCAACTCCAGCCTGTCCTTTGCAGCTTCTGATGAATTAATTTGATTCACTTCATTCTTTCCTAAGTAGAAAAAGCCACTTGTGAATGAGTAAAACCATTAGGAGTGTATACCTCTGTGGCCAAGCGAAGGATGAACATGGGCAGCCCTTCCAGCGGCGGAACGTAGTTGTCGATCAGAAGTGGTAACCCAGTAAGGTTTCCTTCCTGCAAGGCAATGCTGCTGCTTCAGGAAAAAAATATTCTTTCTTGCAGTAGATGCACCAAAACTGTTATGCATTGTAAGACTGATTCTTACTAAACTTAGTGAGCCTTAGGAGTATCTGAAGTTACAAGTTTGTGAAGCCTGATGCCAGGCAGAGGGTTGGTGGTGCTGAAGTTGAGGTGGAGCTTGGATTTAAGCCACTCTGCTCAGGAAGACCCAAATTCAGCCACCTCCTCTACCTGTAGCCACTGCCTGCACACATCCCACTTCCCAGGAGTGGAGTGCCTGGGTTATATGACCCTCGATGAAGCCGTTCAGTTCTGTAGAGGAAAGGATGCATTACCCCGCACAAAACCAAGACATGCTGAGAGCAGTGGTGATGCTGCAGCCCTGCCTGGCTCGAGAGCTGCTTAAGCCCCACACCTTGTAGGAGAAGAGATCTGCATTCTAGTTATGAAAGTAATGACTGTTTTATT
Source organism: Podargus strigoides (assembly GCA_028020825.1). NCBI lineage: Eukaryota > Metazoa > Chordata > Aves > Caprimulgiformes > Podargidae > Podargus > Podargus strigoides. The sequence goes on along the minus strand of CM051623.1, from coordinate 7,004,008 downwards.
TGGTAACCAATTAAATAACTTGTATGTGTACCCCCCTTCTAAAAGCAGCAGAAGTCCCCAGCATTTTTAATGAAAGGGGTAAGCCACCTAAATCTTATTTGAGCTAGTTCTTAGTGACAGTAAGTACTGCAGACAAACTGCTGTGGTTATCTGTCACCAGGGTGTACAGCCACAGAATCATTTTGGTTGGAAAAGACCTTTAAGGTCACCGAGTCCAACCATTAACCTAACACTGCCCAGTCACCATTCATTCACTGTCAGAAATAACAGCAGCACTCACCTCATCAATTTCGAGAGAAAAATAATCTTTCAACATGTCAGTCTTCTTTTTCAGAAACTCCACAATGTACTCAGCAAGCCCTTCTTTTGGGCCATCCTCTTCTGTCCAGCCACTTTCGGGATCCTCTAAGGCAAGCATTGAAAGCTCATATAAAGGAGCTGGCTCCTAAAAATGGGGAAGGTAAAACTGTTGTTAATGATCAACGTGCTCTATCAGAAATCTATAGCTTCTTCCTTCACATATAAATTAATTGCAATGCACCATTTCTGGCCTGCAGAGCCAACAGTTCTGCTTAGCATAACCAATCTAAAAAGTCTTGTCTGATACAGTTCTGTGCAATGCACAATCCTGCAAAGTGCTGTGATATTTACAGGATAAACACTAACAATCGACACTATTTCTGATAGATTGTGTACTCAAATTAATTATTTGTCCAATGTAACAGGCAACAGCAAACCTTGGCAATATCTAGAAGTGACACCAGTAACAAGCAGCCAGGATGAGAACTTACAGTAGTAGCTACAAAATTAATAACAGTTTTCTACATTCCATTCTTACTGTAAAAGAAATGAAACATGGCTCTTGCAGCAGACAAAACCCAGCCTGTAAAACTATGCATTTGTCTCAGCTTATTATTAAATCCGTTTTTAAAGAATCTTTTTGTATAGGATATAATGTAAAGTCGTACTTACAGACAACCTTAAGACTCCAAAGTTTGCAAAGTCATAAATGAGTATCTGGTAGAAGAGTTCTTGGCTAAATTGAAGTACAAGTATTAGTTAAATGAACAGGATCACTTATCTCCAAATTACCATAATTAAGAGAGGGAAATAAGGGTCATCTTGGGAACATCAGACCTACATATCCATTCATATTAACAAAGATCTTAAATTAACGAGACAGTTTAAGATCCACACACGGTGTCTAGATGTTTACAATTAAATCTGTTTCTTGGTTTCTGACATCATCAGCCACTGGTGCAGAAACGTTACGTACTCGAGCATGTGGCCACTACCAATTTATTCCCTGATAACTTAAGATTTCAACCCCTTTACCCCTTTGCTGCACTACAAGAAATGCAGAGGAGTTGGAAATCCATAGACATGTTTATCTTAAGTGTATTCTCGTGTTTGTTACAAAATCAGAGGCACTTAGGTGGCTCTGTAAGGCTGCACATGCAAAACCACAAACTTTGTGTTATGATCCTGTCCTGCAGCTTCTCTGAACCCATCTGGATGCAATGGTTTACATGACTTTGCTGAAGCCTCTGCTTGCTCATCTTTATACAGTGTGCTGTAGACAGCCATGAAGCAATGAAAGGGCCTTTCCCTTCCCCCAGCCTGTGAGCACACAGTGCAGTAGTTGGCACTTTTAATTACAGCGAGTCCCTGCAACTTCTCAGAGGTAAGCCAGACTTGTTTCCACTGTTCTGAACTGGCTGCTCCATCATCAGCCTCATGACTTTTTGGTAGGCAACAAACCAAGTGTTGGTTTTTCCCATCATTTCCTTCTTTTTTTCTAATTAGCTTGGTAATTGGCACTTATTTCAACTGCCAGCAAGTCTAACAGCTTCTTTACCTGAGTTTTGTTGTGTTCAGAAGATACAGTTTTGTCTGAAACTGGGCCAGAGCCCACTGAGGACTGACACAGCCAACAAAAGAGTGATCATGCAGCATCTCCTGAAGGTCTGAAACAATTGAGGAGGTGGAGAAGAAATAAAAGGATGTAATTTCATAATTGCAGCCCTGCCTTAAGGTATTTAGTTGAGTGGTGCATGTCTTTTTAGTGTTAAAGTCTCAGATTACTGTTCAGTCACTACAGCACACATGCTTCTACTTACAGGCCTTTACTAATATATATCCACATCTTGAAATTGTAATAATTTGTGTTATTAAGTTATTTATTACACATGTTTAAGTCTAGCCATTTTAGCTGCAGAGCATCCCAAATCAATACCACTAGAAAAAAATCAAAATAAATTCGACAAAATCCACGGAACAGGAGATTCCCAACCTTTAGACTGACTGCCTAATAATGGGTTACGTGACTCAGTATGACTGAAGGCAATTGGAAGAGCAAAGAGGGAAACACCCCTAGGAAGAACTGCAAACCTTTTACTAATTCTTAGCAGAAGAGAGTAATATTTCACCAGTCTCATCATTTCGTGTAAGTGGGACAGATAGAAATGTAAATGAAAAGCAAAAGCAGTAAATCACAACTATGATTATCAAGCCTGGCCCAGCCTACTTCACAATTGTGCAACTATGCAAAATTTTTGTAGCTGCCGTTTCTGTTCGAAAATTACAACTTGGCTTCTCAAGCTGTGATTTTACAGTGTTATGATGCAAGTTAAGGTTTGCAAAATATTCAGAATGCATAAAACATCTATCAGCTAACAAGGTACAGAAAGGTGTTCTTAAAACAGCCCTCTGGCATGGCTCGGTGTGGCTGCAGCCTGTCCAAGGTCTGAGCCTTGACATTTAACAAATGTTTTTTGTTAGAAGCTTGCTTAGCAGCAGAGCAAGCTGACTGGGCCACCTTTCACATATCTTTTTCCTCAGCAGGTCAAACAATCACATTTAGTTGGTGGAATAACAACAACCCTGAGAAGCAGAAGGCTTCCTTACTTGCATGTGCCTGGTTACTGATTTCCTCCTGGAGAGTCAGTACACTGGTCAAGTTGATAATTCTTCTTCTGGGGGTGCAGGCAGCAGTCATGTCCTTTCTTGGGGCATCTTTCTCCATTTCTACGTCCGCATCTTCCCGCGGTCTCTTGCTGCAATACCAAAACAAGAAGGAAATGTGTTTAATTCTCCTGTCATTTAGGCAAAACGCACATGCAGCAGATAGGATGCTCAATTCACGTGCTGTATGTTAACACAGGAAACACAGAAGGTTCCCAAAGCTTCCCTGAAAGAACAACTGTTTTGTTTTACTTCCGAGGCATAATTTGTTAGAAGAAGGTAGTTTGTAAGAGAATTTACAACTCAATACCAATCACATCAGATCTCTGTTGTTTAAGGACCAAGACAGTTGGACTCTAAAGAAGACATCAAAAATGTTGATATAGCTAACGATTCTAATGATCCTTTCCAAGGAGAATGTCTGTAAAATTCAGTGATGTAGTTTCTATCTTTCTATCAAAAAGGAGGGCCTCCAAAAGGAGACAGCCTGGTAGGAGTTCCCTAAACTAAAGTTAATGTCATTATTTATACTCTTTCCTGCCCCTCAGTATGCATGGAAATCCCATTCCAGTTACAAAATTTATCACGAGTTATGTACTCTACAGTTCACAGATGAAGTTTAATTTCTCATTAAAATGCCACGGAAAGTTATTCCAGGAAAACTTTTCTATATGAAAAAGCAGAAGGGCGAAGAGACCAGAAAAATCCTCAGTTTCAGGGCCATGCCACGAAATAAATCATTAGCCTTGTGTGACCTCAGGACAGATGAGGCTTACCGAGGAGGCACTGTCTCAGGAGACAAGCGTCCACTCTCACTCAGCCCCCGCGTCGTTGCTGCGTCCTCCTGAACATCACCAATTTCAACGACATCGCTGACATCTTCCATTTCAGCATCCTGTGGCCGGAGCACATCCCCTGCAGGCCTGGTGTTAACCTCTGTCGGGGCTTCAGGGGGGCCTGTGCTCAGGGGGTTGTTCACTGGCTGGAGAAAAGCATCCAGTTTCTGCTCTCGGGAATCGGTGCGGACCATCTGATGCGCGTAAACTTTATCGCTGCTTCCTTTGGTACCTGCAGGAGGGTCTGCTGCTGATTTCACAACCTCGCTGGAAGAACAGTCGGCCCCCGGAAGCAAAGTCTTTGGTTCAGGTATGGGGAGGAGAAAAGATTTAACACCACCAGAAAAAAAAAAAAACAGAAAGATACGGTACGTTAAAATATTTTCATGCGCTTGTTCTCCAGTAAGCTCACTGCCTCAGTGTTAATGTTGGTACATTAAGGGGATTTTGTCCCTCAAACTGCAAAAATCTTAAGCTACCAGTATAACATTGATGGCTATCAATCACTGCCTAAATTGTACCCCTGAACTGAGTTAATGCATCCACAACAGCGCAGAGCTGTGGTCACGTGGAGGGTGAATTCTCACCTGAGTGAAGTACATCCTTGAAGAATTAGAGCCCAGTAACTTGCTCTCGACGTGTTGTTGTACACGCTCTAGGATAGCATCTTCATGAAGGAAATGGACCTCGTGTTTTGTAGGGTGCACATTCACATCTACATTCTGGGGGGCTATTTCCAGGCTGGAAAAGATTTTAAAAAGAAGTTAACCTAAAATTTCCCACAGATGGCAGAGAGGGCACAAGTTAGGTGAGTACAAAATTTGACTTAGGGCCTTTACTCCATGTAGAGAAGCCAAAACAGTCCTGACCCCAGCTAACAGTTTCTGTTCAACTCTACCTATTAGTTGACTTTAAAAAAATCATTCCTTTAAGCAGTATGCAATTCACTTTTTGTTGCATTAGCATACCAAGAACAGTAACTGTTAAAAACACAGATATGAATATAAATCCTAGCAAGGTAAAATGTTAATAAGTTTGGAATAAATGATTTGCCTGGTCCTAAATGCTGTGCTGCATTCCTAGCATAACTCATTTACCTAAGGGAAGAGCATCCACAATACGAAAGGACTTCAGCTGAAATTACAGACACTCACTACTGAAAATAAAGCCCATCTTCGTAAGAGTTCTTCAATGTAGTTATCTCGAAGGAGCTTGGTGCAATGCCTGACACCACTGTCAGGAACACAAATGTCCTTGTAAACCTACTCACCCTGGCTATGTCCTACAAGGTACTATCGAAAGGCTCCTTTACCTTAAGTACAGGAATGGGTGGGCACCTTTTGGCAGATAAGCAGCATACACAGTTTCTATGGCTTTCCGCAAAGCGGCTGACTCTACCAATCGATCTGAAACACAAAACAAAACGCTGTTTTCAAAGAGCCCCACTGAAACATGCCACACAGTGTCCAACTGCTCCTCCAGAACAACGTCTTCACACTTCTGATCTTCAAAGGGCATCCATAATACCCATTTCTCCCCCAGACCTATTTATTCTTCATATAAACCCAGGCAGTATCTTATTAGCATGGTTTATATTTAGAAGCATTTTTTCCCCACTGAAATAACCCAACTACCTTTTCATTATTTCATACAGTCGAGGTTTGTTGCATCCTGTGCCAATGTTGCTACAGAATGGAGACACCACTCTGTACAAGCTGGCAGGACACATCATAACCTTGATACTCTACAAGCTTAAGTTTTAGTCTTAGCTGCCTTCCACTATTTTGAATGCAAAACATGATATGTAGTTGAGGTGCTGGGGTCTGAACCCCCTGAATTAAGGCTCACATATGGGTGGTTCCCATGGTCCTTCAAAAGGAGGGGATGAGTTTGCCTTTTGGCTTTCCTCCAAGATGTGGCCGGCCTTGTAGGGAAAGCCCTTGGGTGAACAAGCCCCAGGTGCCCTGCATTGGGTAAATGAGTGCCAGGTGTCCTGCTGTGGGGATAAAAGCTGGGACCACTTGCAGGAAGGGTGGAGTGTCTGTCTGTGAGGTGGAAGCACTTTGCAGAGTTTCCCTGTTGAGGAAGGACCTCCTGACTCTCCCTGCAACTGGGCCCCAGTCAGGTCTGGCATTTGCAAACGCGGGCTTTGGGGCAGGGGGGGAACAATATGGGGCTACCTCTATCTTATATGCTCAGCCTCTTGACTTGGCTGTCTCTGATCTCTTCTATGGGAGACTTTGTTGCTTTGTTTGTTCCACCAGTTGTTGGTCGTGCTGTGTCATCCCTGGGGTTGATATCTGTTACGTGTGATCTGTGTGGCTTGTTTGTACCCCCAGCATCACCCATGTACTGACTTTTTTGTATACAATAGAAACTAATTACTGGTTCATTCTACTGCTGGCTGCATCCTTTGTGCTAGGCCTAGTGATTGGCAAAATAACAGTGCAAACAGAAAAACATCTTAAGCTCTGCAATTAACTACAATACTTATTCTTCAGTGTTTTTAAGAATGCTCATACATTTTGTGGTTCTTCAGAAAGTTTTCTTCTGATTATTGTGTAAGCAACATATGGATGACATGCTGCTTTTTTATTTTATTTTTTTTAAACTTACGGTTTATGAAGAGTAAAAAGACACATTTCTTCACAGAGTAGTTTGCATTCGTGATGTAGCCTTTCATTTTAAAAGCCAGACCTGCATCTTCACAACTCAATTCTATCAGTTCCCTGTTGACAGTTTGACAGAAACACACACACAGAGTTGTTCTGTTGATGCAAACTTCAAACAGCACAAGCAGCGATATATTGTTCTATATTCTTTATATCACAATTAATGAAAATATTACAGTTATTTGAGAGTTCAGAAATCCATTGCTGAGTCACAAAAATTATGTAGCCTGAACTGCATTGTTTCTTCTTTCTAAGTAAATGCAAAATAGTAATAGTGCATGACTGGAGTCTGTAAAACTATCCACAGTATCTTTGTAATCCCTTAAATTTACCTTAATCCATTATACTATAACCATCTATTGGTAGTTCTAATATGCATTTCACCATTTAAGTCACTGACAGTGATGGACAAGGACAGCTAAATACAGATATACTAAAAAAAGGTCACACATTCTGCAAGACAAGGGGAGAGCTCTATTATTGCAACACTCCCTCTGTAATTCACTGTGAAGGAAGCACGAAAAATTAGCACAGCCGGTGTTCTTTAAAAGAGAAAGGGGAGGGAGATTTACTTCATGTCAAAAGGAAACTTGACATGGATGTACCTGCTAACAGCATTCCCGAAGATGGACCTGATGTTGTCCACTGTTGAGGCGTTTGATAAGGTTCTGACATCTGACACGGTGTCACCTTGCTAGAGAGAGCAGAAAGGAGGATCAATCAATTCACAGTTCTGGCTGAAGTTTTAGGAATACATTAAAAGTAACAATAACGTTTCTAACACAAAGGCATGGGACATATCATTATGTTTTGTGTTATTTACTTATTCTTGTTTAGAAAAGCAATAGACAGTAAGTGGCACAGGATTACAAGATTCACTAGAACACGTCGGACCCATTCAGGTTACCAACTCCTTTGAAAGTGAGGAACATAAGTAGTTCAGTGAACACCACAGAGCGAAGGTACTCTACCCTGTCCTTTTTCACACAGTTACCAGTAACCAGACTCTCAAAGAAGCTGAAACAGCTCAAAGCTAAAACAAAATAACCCACTGACCACATAGAAAACACCAAACATATGTTCTTGTCGTGTTTACTTTTAACTATCCAAATTGCATCCAAATACATCTCAACACTTTAGTACAAGGGAAGGCTCTATACGCTGTTCCCATTGCAGAAGATGCAGTGCAAATTTTCTGGCATTTTTATATATACCCATAATATATATACACACACACATAAACAAATATAGAGATGCACGGTGAAGTTATAAAGACTTTATCTACGTACCTTTTTAACTGAAAAGCTGATGCCTGAGTTATGGATGGCATACCTGAAAAACAGGTAAACATAAGACCACAGTATGTGAAAGAAAAGGTTCTTTTCCCTGAATGCTGGAAAGCAGCTAGTAACAGGGGCAAACAAGTTCATTTCCTGTTACACAGTAATGTGACTGGAGGCAGCTTTTGTAGATTGAGCAGCTATAAAAATAAATGTTTTCTATTTATAACTCCCCTGTAACCATATGAAATTCAAGGATTGGCTTGGCTTATTTCTCAAAAAATAAGCTCACCCTTCTAGCTTCCCCAGCCCAGCCAGCTCAGCTGCCTGCGACCCCAGGACAAGTTCTGATACACTACAGCTCTGTAACCCCGGCTCAAACCTTTAGGGAAGTTGCTAAGTGGCTTTTGCATTTACTGAAAGTGTAAAGCAGTTATTTTGGTCAGATTGTGTAGACCCAATTTGCAAAGCTTCTGCACACGCAAAAGATGCAACAAAGGAACCCAGGAAGGGAACACCCAGTAGCTAAAGTGATACTTTTTGGTTTTTTGAGGATGTGAAGTCACCATTCTGCTTTTTCATCTTCAGCCACATCTCAATGCTCTTGCACAGTTTTTATTTGGATGCTATTCAGCCCAAGTTCATTGAGAGTTCACTCATTGAAGTCTATCACCGTCTGTTTGCTGGAATTCTTACTAATAGTCACAGACTGAATACACTGTTTCCCTTTTGGCTTTTCTGTATCAAACTGGACTGTTAGCTGACACCATACACTAATACATAGTTAACACCCCTCAAAAACAGCAACAAAAAGTGACACCACGCACACATACACCAGTTCCTCTGAAAAACTCCAGTACTCTCAGTGCCAGTAGAAAACACTGGAGCCTCCTACTTCAGTTTACCTGCTAACAACTTCCAGTATTTTTGCATATTCTTCATTGGGATTTTTTAAAGCTTTCCTCCTTGTATTTACATTGTAGAAAAGATCTTCAACCTACAGAGAAAAAAATCACAAAAATTGTTTTTAAAGTCTCCTCTCACTATATAATTCATCTAAATCCATCCTCTTAACAGATACTACAAAATTTTCCAAAACCATTTTAGTTTATGAAGGATCAATATTCAATTTATTCTTTACCTGCTTAGGTTTACCTAACAAAATGCAACCCCAGAGAAATGTATTCAAGTACTTTGGTGGTTGGTATATCAGTATTTCTACCAATAACTGCTCTACAACTCACTTTTCAGTGAAAGTTACATACTTTCCGTTGCAAATGACAATGGATTCCCCAATTACACTGTGTTTTAATGAGATGCAAATAAGTGCAGCAACTGTTCTAACAATCAAGGCTGTTAATGTCATTAAAATAGTAGCTTAAATTGTTCACTTTCACTGTTTAATTGAAAAAAGTCATGCAAATTATTTTTATGCTATAGTGAGAAAGGCAAAATTTAAAGGTCAGCCTCTTTTTTAAGTTTACCTTGCTGTCTTTGGGGTAGAAACCAAACCAACAAAACCTCACAACAACATAATTTGGAAGATATTTTACAAGGTGATACTGTCGTGTACCTTACAATGTAACACATACCAGTAAGTGGTGCACACATAATGACTAGGGGACAGAAGAGGGACATGAGAGAACAGGCACAGAAACCTACCGTGATCTGAGTTCCTTGGTTTCCAGCACAGGGTTTTGGAGGGGCTTTAATTTTTCCATCACTGTAAGTAGCTCTAGGTAGAAAATAAAAAGGCAAGAGTTTACCCTACATGGGCTGCTGAAGGTGAATTCCTTTTAAAATAACCTTTTTTTTAATCTATTTTTAAAATCTATGGTTTTGTTAAAAGCTTACCTTTACAATTTGGAATAAATAAATAAAATTAAAAAAAAAAACCCAACCACCAAACCATGTTTTCTCATGTTCTGGGTCTTTTTTGTAAGTACCCTAGAAACACGTACCCCACGCTGCTCTTTAATAAGAGCACTGAGAAGAGGGTTAAATACATGTGTCTGTTCTTACATGCAGCAGAAGTCACGTGGGTAATAGGTAACATACCTGTATGCACACTTTGCATCAGCTGTTTTAGTTGTTACTGTGACATGGGCAACATGACTGATGCTAGCCAGTGCCTAGAGAAAGAGAAAGCATCTTTGTAAACCTTGTTCTGGAGACCATTGAGGAAAGCCCATGCTTTAAACAGCATCACTAAAGTTTGTTATGCCATTTGCAAGTAATTAATAAAAAAAACCTTACAAGAAAATTGCAGGTCAGTAAAACTTTTCCTGGTAAACTCAACAGATTGTCTACATGGCCTGCTGAAACCAGCCTCAGGAGCAGACTCTGGCTGTGGAGCTGACTGTTGAAAGTGCATGAGGAGAGAGAGGACTGGGATAGTATGGAAACCCCACTAAAACAGGATAGCAGCAATGAACAGTTTCAACACCTTGATGAAAAGCTTACCTCGCCCCTAAAACCATAGGTAGAAATACTAGACAAGTCTTCAAATTTTTCCAGTTTGCTTGTAGTAAATCTCTCACATACAATGTCCAGATCTTCTTTCTGTGTGAAAGGGACAAGTAAGAATCACTTTCTATTTCCAAGTTTTTTCAAGATCAGACACACATAAATTCTAAAAGGTAGTATTAAGTATCAGCATACAGCTCTCAACTTTGTTTACTCACTCTGATACCACAGCCGTTATCTTGGACCTGGATGAGCTTCAGGCCACCTTCTTTAACTACCACCTGGATACTTGTAGATTTAGCATCCAAACTGCAGAAACCAAGAAAGCATTCTAGAGAACAGCAATTCTAGAGAATAAAGGATTATGGGACTTTGATTTAAAACTTAATTTTTCTCACACGATTGATAATCTGCTTCTACTCATCACTCATCACAGAATGTTGGGGATTGGAAGGGACCTCAAAAGATCATCTAGTCCAATCTAGATGAACCCCAAGCCCTGAATTAAGGTTGACAAATGGGTGGTTCCCATGGCCCTTCAAAAGGAGGGGATGAGTTTGCCTTTTGGCTTTCCTCCAAGGTGTGGCTGACCTTGCAGGGAAAGCCCTTGGGTGAACAAGCCCCAGGTGCCCTGCATTGGGTAAATGAGTGCCAGGTGTCCTGCTTTGGGCATAAAAGCTGGGACCACTTGCAGGAAGGGTGGAGTGTCTGTCTGTGAGGTGGATGCACTTTGCAGAGTTTCCCTGTTGGGGAAGGACCTCCTGACTCTCCCTGCAACTCAGGCCAGGTCAGGTTTGGTGCTTGTGAATGGGGGCTCTGTGGGGACAGCATGAGTTTGCCTCTGTCCTATGTTATCAGCCTTTTGGCTTGGCTGTCTCCCATCTCTTCCATGGGAGACTTTGTTGCTTTGTTTGTTGCACTGGCTGTTGGTCGTGTTGTGTTGTTCTTGGGGTCGCTGGGGTTGATGTCTGTTATGTGTAACCTGATTGACTTGTTTGTACCCCCAGCAATCACCCATGTACTGACCCTTGTGTGTAAAAATAGGATCTGGTTACTGGTTTGTTCTACTGCTGGCTGCGTCCTTTGTGCTAGGCCTAGTGACTGGCAAAACCATCACAAGAACTGTGGCCAGTCGGTCGAGGGAGATGATGCTCCCCCTCTCTGGTCTGGCGAGACCTCACCTGGAGTACTGTGTTCAGTTCTGGGCCCCCAGCACAAGGACACTGAGCTGTTAGAGCAGGTCCAGAGGAAGACCATGAAGATGACCAGAGTGTCAGGGGTCAGGCTGAGAGAGTTGGAGGTGTTTAGGCTAGAGAAGAGAAGGGTTTGGGGAGACCTTATCACACCTTCCAGTACTTGAAGGGGCTACAAGAAAGCTGGGGAGGGACTTTTTACACAAGCATATAATGCTAGGATGAGGGGTAATGGATTTAAACTGGAAGAGGGGAGATTTAGGCTAGATATTAGGAAGAAATTCTTTCCTGTGAGGGTGGTGAGACACTGACACAGGTTGCCCAGGGAAGCTGTGGCTGCCCCCTCCCTGGAAGTGTTCCAGGCCAGGTTGGATGGGGCTTGGAGCAACCTGGGCTGGTGGGAGGTGTCCCTGCCATGGAAGGGGGTTGGAATGAGATGAGCTTTGAGGTCCCTTCCAACCCAAACCATTCTGTGACTCCTCGTTACCCACCACACCTCCACACACGCCGGCGGCCTGGAAGCGGTGACCGCAGCCACACCGTGCCCAACACCTCCAGCCCCCGCAGGCCGAGGGCCGGACGGCACCGGGCTGCCCTGGAGCAGCTCCATCACCCCCAGCAAAGCGGGGCTCAGGCCCGCCGCCCGCCCCGGAGGGCCAGGACCCCCGTTACCAGTTTTCTATCATCTCCTTGATGGCATTCGCCGGTCTCTGGATGACCTCTCCGGCCGCGATGCGGTTCACCACGGTTTCATCCAGCCGCCGGATCACGCCGGCCATCAGTGCCGTGACAGGAACGCCACCCGGGCAGCTGCGTGGCGGGGAGGCGGCTGCTCGCACAGCCCCAGCAACCGGCCTGGGAGGGAGCGGAGGGCGCTGGCGCACCCCGAAAGGGCCGGCGTGCGGCGGGAAGGCGGAGGAAGGGTACCCGGGGCTGGGTGTGCGAGGAGGGACAGGGACTTCGGGGTGCGAAAAGCCCGCACGGGCCTGCTCCGGCCGCTCGCGCCACGGCGCCTCTAGCCGCCTCCTGCCCCCTCGCGCGGCGGCTCTCCCATTGGGCGCCGCGAGTGTCCATCACACGGCCGCCCGCCTGCCCGCAGCAGAGGTAAACACGGCGCAGGCCGGAAGGAGGTGGGACCAGGGAGCCCCACGGCGATTGGCTGCGCCGGTCACGTGATAGCGGCGGGCCGGGCCGGAAGAGAACGGAGAACCACGAGTTCCCTCCGAAGGAAGAGTTTTCCTGAGCTTATCCGGATAAGGAGTTGAATGGAAGATACTGAGCAGTGTTGTCCTTAACCTGTGGGATCTGTGTCCTTGGGAGTGCTTTGGGAGCTGAAAAAGCCCTGGCGTTTCAGGCAGAGAACAGTCTCCTCCTCAGGAGGGAAGGGGAAGGAAGGAGAAGGGCATACTCAAGCTTATTTTCGCCATGCTGAGGTTACCACAAGGGATTTCTCTGTGTTTTTCTTCTAGTTCCTGTGTGGGTACCGGGAAAAAAAAAAAAAAGCAGCAGAAGGATGTGCTAACTGAACGCCCTTTGTATTGCCAGCAATCAAAGTGCCTCTCGGCTGGCAGGAGATAATTGGCTCAGCCACATACAAAGGCTGTTCTGGAAAGCATGGTCCTGTGTCATCTGCTTTCGTATTCTTACTGCCCACGTTGCTACTTTTCTGACCCTGACACAGGGAGGCACCCACTAAAAGCCAAGCTGTAGAAAGCCAGGGAACAGTTCTGTCAGCATAGCCTCCTGAACCAGGACAGCACAGGAGCAGATACACCAAGTTCCAAAGAAACGCAGGGGCAACCTAGCCAGGGTTAGGGGCAGGCTTGCATTTTTTGGCAGCAAATAGCTATTAGACTGTCTGAACCTTAATACCCAACAGAACCGTTTGTATATTGAAACCCCAACCTAACATTGCAAACAGTCTGAATCTAAAATGAAATGATGCTACTATCTGTATTCACTAAGTGAAAAAAACACAGCTAGGTGCTGTCACTGCCAGCAGTGAACAGTACCAGTGGCCAGCAGAGGGCAGAGCTGCCCCTCTTCTACATTTCAGTTCATTATTTCACTCATGAAATCAAGTGCACTTTGATGGGGAAAAAAAAAAAAAAGGGCCCCCATATCCCTTTAAGACAGAAAATAATTTTGTATGCTTACAAAAGCAAGAAACACTCAACCTCCAGTCCTGTACAGAAAAAGAGCAAATACTACATGGCAACCAGTATTTTGCTCAAAAATAAGAATATCACCAAGTATCTCGAACAGCAGCATTGTGGAGAGATCCAGGCAGATTCTGTTAAGAGCCATGGAAATAACCAAATAACTGTATCTTTCCTCATAAGCATCCTTTGTATCTAATCAACATTGGTTTTGAACTTCCACCCCCCTCCAAAAAAAGAGCAGCAGCCAAAACCAGAAACTTAGTTTCCCTGGGAAACTTAACATACTTTATTTTACATCTGTGAATGTTTTCCCTTTGATAAAAAAAAACGATATTTACAAAACCAGCATAGAACATTAGCACACAAACTATTCAGTGTACTGTATGCAGATGTCCAAACCCAAGGCAGGTCCTCATTTCTCTTTAACTGGTGACTGCTGAGAAGCCTTTCCCACTGCATGCTACAGAAACACCTGACTCCAAAATCATATGGCATGCCATGCAATTCAAGCAGTTCATAGGTTTTCTGTATCAACATTGAGTGAACAAAATGAAATCATTCTTGAAAATCATGGTCTTGCTGGTTTTGTTAGCATTAGTTCTATAGCATCAATTTTGAACAAACCAAGATGGTCGCTTCCTGTCTCTTTCAATGATCCGCTTGCCTTCATCTTTTTCTGTGGGCTTTTCTCCATCATAAAGGACCACAGTCTCTACAGTTGGAACATTAAATGGTCCTCCTTCCTTTTTGCGTATTTCCTTCCGTATCAGTCGAGTTTCTGCTTTGACCTTGGCATAACAATAGCTACAAAGGATATGTTTCTGTTTCAAGTTTCCACACTCAGGACAAACATCTATGTTCCTCTAGAAAAAAAAAAAAAGACAGTGGAAACCAGGGATTTTTGTCATTTGAACAGCAGCAACAGAAGAAACAGCGAAAAATCACAAACTACTAAAAATGTTAAATGAAACACTGGAGAAATTCAGTTGCCTTTTCAAAATGTATTCTTCTATGTAAAGTAGTTTTTCTGTATTGCTATCTCAAATACTTACTACTAAAACCAGCCTATAAAGTCAATACCTAAATCATTATGCCTATTGATATCTGGAAGATTAAAGACCTACCAACTCCATTAGATGCAGGGGAAATATAGATCTTTTCCATTCATACCAGCTGTTTACCTTAAATTCACATTTTGTTAGCGTGCACCTAAACTGTCCCTGTTTATTTTAACCACAGACTACTGTCACACGGTGAATGTACCTGTTACAAAGTATTTTGAACATTACAGTGCCTTTTAAGCTTATTTATAAACAAATTCCAGAAAGCTTTCTCAGTTAGTATTGACCACTGTAAAGATTCTCCAAAATAAGTGGGATGAAAAATGATTGGTGTAAATCTTACTCCAGCATCCTTGTTTGCCACTTAAAAAAAATTACTCGCAGTGAATAAGGTGGTGAGGCCGTGGAAACTGGGTGGTTACCTTTACTTTTATGAGCTTATTGGGGTTCCTTCGCCTGCAGCGGTTCACTTCAATGGTGCGCCTCGACTTTGGCGCCGCCATCCACAAGATGCTCCCCAACAGGCTTGGCCAAGCCTCGCTGCTGTCGTCTGCTGGTTGTGGAGAAAAAGCTGGAGCTTGGACAGCTAGTGCTGGTCCTGAAGGAAAAAAAAGAGAAGAGAATTCATTACAGCCAGCCCCCGTTTGGACGTGGGGTGGAGGAAACACCGACACGGGTGGTGACACGCCAAGGCGAGGCGGTGAGAGCGGCCAGCGGCACCTCCCGCCCCCTTCCCTCACTGTCCCCGAGGCCTGCTCCAGCGCCCTCCCTCCCTCAGCCGTTCGACAGCAAAACCGAGACCCGCAGCCTCGATGCTGCCCTTTGCTTCAGCCGAGAGAAGAACAGGCCGGTACCCACCCCAGGCCGGGTTCTGGCCCCCGGAGACACCCGGCAATAGGCCGCGGTCCAGGCGTCCCCAGCAGCGCTGAAGGAGGCTGCGAAGCCGCGGGAGCGGAGAAAAGACTACGATCAGAGCCGCCATATTCCCAGACAGCCCCGCCAAGGCGGCCGAGGAGGGGAAGGCGGTCGCTCGCCCCGAGGCGGAAGCAGCTCTCGCTGAGCCTTCTGGGAAACCGAGTACCGAACCGCGTACTCCGCGCGCTTCACGGCATAGCATGGGCGGGTCACGGGACTTCAACTCCCAGCATCCCCCTCGCTACCCGCAGGATCGCGGACTTCAGCTCCCAGCGTGCCTCGCGGCGCGCCCCTGCGCCAATCGCCTGCCTCGCGCGCCGGACGCTGCTTCCCGGCATGCCTCGCTACCCTCCGCCTCCCCGCCAATCAGCGCGCTCGCTGTGTCCTCGTGCCGGAAGCGGGAGGAGCGACTGCGCTTGCGCAGCGGGAGCTCGCGGAGGGAGCGGAGTGGTTTGTTCTAAAATGGCGGAGCGCGGCTACAGCTTCTCCCTCACTACCTTCAGGTACGCGGGGAGAAGGGGCTGCAGGCACGGGCTCTCGGCGGGCGGACCGGCGGGCGAGGGGGAGGACGGCGCACGGCCTATGCGGAGCAGGCTTCCTGCGGCGGGGTGGGCGGAGTGGGGACTTTGCCGAGTCATCGCGAAGCCGGGCCTGCGGGGCGGCGGTGGCTGGGTGCGGGCAGAGAGGCGGGCGTAGGAAGGCCGCTTTGCCTCGCGGGGGAGGGGGTACGCAGTTGCCAGCTCAGTTCGTGAGCTGAGGGGCTGCGGGCGCAGCCGGGGGCTGTGGCGAGTCCCGGCTCCCTCCTGGTCCCTGTCGCTGGCCTCAGGTCCGAGTGCGGTGGCTGCTCGTGTCTTTTGTTGCTGTGAGCTAGAGTCACTGCGGGGCCCTGTGGAGGTCTGTCTGCTCGCTGCTAGTGCCTTACAGCCAGGGCTTGGTGAGAGAGTTTGGCAAACTTACGGTCCGCAGGCACACACGTCAGGCTGGGTAGGAATTCGGGGTTAATCGGGAAGAAAAACGGGATTCAAGAATCTTTGTGCTGTTTTTTTTACTCTCAGAAGGGAGCAGCGCTGTGTGCTTGCGAAGTGGGTTACTAACGGCTTGTTGCAGTTAAGCAAACAAAGCAGTTTGCAGTCTAAAACTAGGAAAAAAAGCTCTTAATGGATGGGTGCAGCCAAACATGTCTGCTTGGCTCAAGGGGGTTGAATTCTTTATTAGCCTGTGGGAGTGGTTTCCTAAGGGAGTTACAAACTTTTTGTACTGTACAGAACTACTACAGGCTCTGAAAATTGAAGCCCTTTGACTTCACACCCACCCAGAAGAGAATACACCTACTTACACTTTCCCTCATTCACCTGTTCCTTGTCTGGACAATTATTTATTCTAGTTTCTGCTTTATTTAAATATATTTTTCTAATGTTCTGAATGTTTTAATTGCTAGCCTAGGAAGCATTCTGGTTTGTTCATATTTTGTAGCAGAGAAGCTAGAATTATTACTTTGTCACCTTTACACACTGTTTACGTAGTGTATAAATAAGTACACTAATTGACTATTGCTTGCTTTTTTTATCCTAACTCCTCCAAACATAGAGTTACATAATTTTCCATTTTACTTCTGCATCTATTGAAGCAGCAGTGTCTGAAATACAGACCAGAGAACAGAGCCCACTTGCAAAATCACTTGTCCAATGAGTGCCTGGCTTTGTGCTGTACTTTTCCCTGGGGACTGAGAATGGACCCCTCTGTCCCCCCTGTGTTTTGCTTGGACTTTTCAGCAGTGAACATCAGTGTCTTGAAAACTTTTACAAACCACAGGTATAATGCCATTTCAGTAGAAAGTCATGGTATGCTCTGAAGATTTTTCCCACCGAGTGGAAAACTTGTTTAAAATGGTTGAAAGTTGGAGAACAGCCTTGTCCTCTTTCAGCCTGCACCCCAATCACTGCACCTTATCCGAGACATGTCAGCTTTCATCAGGGTTATGTGTGAGTACCCCAGCAGCACTGTGCAGTGCTGCGTCCTGTGCTGAACCAGTCCAGTTCTAATATTCTATGTTACATAATATGCGTATTCTAATGGTGTAAGGTGTGAAGAGGCTTACAAAAACAAGTTAGCATCAGGTTGTTGTAGGAAAGATTTGAGCATATCGGAATTATGTGAGGCTTACTTTTGCATTTCCCTTTTTAGTCCTTCTGGTAAACTTGTCCAGATTGAATATGCGTTGGCCGCAGTGGCTGCGGGAGCTCCATCAGTTGGGATTAAAGGTATGCTCAGAAAATAACCACTTCAGTAAAGGATTCAGGGTTCTGAGTATCATGTGAGAGGACTAAAATAGTTTGGACTATGCATTCGGTCTTTCTTCATCTTGCCTTCTATTACGTTTTGTTTTTCTTTCAGTGGATTTTCATGTTTTAGTGGGTTTAATATTTCCTATTTTTTTCTGCAACTCAGTAATTTTTATAAAGGAAGGAAGCATAGAGCTCCATACTAGGAGAGTGTGTGTCCCCGTCTCTTAAGTAACTCACTCCAGCTGTGTGTCCAGATATATAGAAAATACACAAAAAGTTACTTCAACTGCTTAGTTATTAATGTATGCTTTAGAATGGGGTTATGGGAGTTTCATTATTATTTAAAATGTAAAATGATATGTTGGTTCAATTCCTTGAAGTATCTCTGTTCGGTGGGATTATAAACTTGAAGGGTTATTAAAAAAGGGATGAGTAAAATTCTTTACAGTCTGATAGACTTTTTCTGTGTTTTGACTGCTTTCCATAATTCTAGTTTAATATTAAAAAAAAAACCAAAACCTGTTCCTTTCCAGCTGCAAATGGAGTGGTGTTAGCAACTGAGAAGAAGCAGAAATCCATCCTTTATGATGAAAGGAGCGTCCACAAAGTAGAACCAATTACCAAACACATAGGTCTAGTGTACAGCGGTATGGGTCCAGATTACAGGTATTAAAAAACTTTGTTTGGTCACCATTTAGATACATTTTCATACAACAAATGTAAGAAACAAAGAGATGGCAATTAGCTGTTTCTTTCTAAGTGTATGGCATAAGATTACATTGTATTACATATATAAGATTCACTTTTAAGTTTTTCTTACTCTGTTCAATGCCTTGTCAAATAACTTTCTATCTAAAGAATGAGTAGGGAATGAACAGCAGTGTAGTTCAACCTTAGTTTCAGTCTAAGTATTTCAGAGATTACTCAGTTGATATAGATAACCCAACACAGTTTTTTCCTTACACTGGTGTTATGCCAGATGTATAACTCCTTAGTATAGTATTTATTATGACTTTTCAGTTCTATTTGTAACAACTAGTTGGAATTTCTTTGTCATGCTAATTTTGTCTCTGTTTTTAGAGTACTTGTGCACAGAGCTCGAAAGCTGGCCCAACAATATTACCTGGTTTATCATGAGCCCATTCCAACAGCTCAGCTAGTACAGAGAATTGCTTCTGTGATGCAGGAATACACACAATCTGGGTATGTGGTTTTCTTAATTTTGAGGTTGCTTAGAAAGAGATAAATGTAAGGAATAACAACTACCTGGTGATTCAGTTTTTTGCATCAAAAAGGCAGTTAGTTTTTCGATGGAGAATGTCCACAGGCAGTGGGGGCCAGCGAGAGGAGTGCTGACTGGCAGCAGGTGAGATCAGGTCTTTGTACCTTGCAAACCAACATGTCAGACAGGGCAGCATGCTTTAGTTTTGTACTGTTGGTTGACTAGTTATTCCTCATCACAGCTCTGGGCTGGTGGGAAGTACTTAAGGGAAGATTATTAACACATCCAAAATAATTTGCTGACTGTTGGTTTTCACTGAATAAATTTTATATATCAAGTGTGATTTTTTTAGTTTGGTGGGTTTTTTGGTTGTTTTTGTTTATTCCTGTAGTGGTGTTCGTCCGTTTGGTGTATCACTGCTAATATGTGGCTGGAATGAAGGGCGGCCCTATTTATTTCAGTCAGATCCATCTGTGAGTATCTTACATTTGTAAATTCTACTGCTTTTGTAAAACAGCTAAAATTTTATGTGTTCATGAAATACTTTCTGTGATGAGAAAAAGAATGCAGAGCTAGAACAAAAGATTCCTTAACATAACTTCAGAAGTCAGAATGAGCCATTTCAGTAGGTGCTTGGAGCAATCCTGGATCATTCTGTGCCTACATATTCGTGCACTGCTTGAGGAATGGCAGCTGGCTTTGAGGGAGATCACCATCCCTTTTCGTGTCTTCCCACCTAGTTGGTAGTGCCAGGAAGTGTGACATTCTGCAGCAGGTACCAGAAAAAAAATAATTTAGACTGCTTATGCTGCTCAAAAAGTTGTTCCCTAAACTGAATGGAAGTTAGGCCAAAATATGTTGGCATTGTGAAATGTAATGCATATGCTTTAGTGTTTAATGGCAGTGGTTAATTTTTAAGTGCATTTATTTGCTGTCTTTGCACTGCACTTCTGAAAAACTACCCATTGCACATGTGAGTTGCAACACTTTATGTCAAAAAAAAACATGGTCACTGTTGTGCTCATTGAGAAGCTTCAGAAATTTGAATTACTACCTGATGCTCAAATGTAAAAACCAAAATGCAGATGTCTTGTGTTAAAGCAGCTTGATTGAGGCACAGAACTGCTGATGGACTTCATGGCAGAGAGGAGAACAGAAGGGATGGCTAAATATCCTTACTAGTAGCTAAGATAAATCAGATGGCTGATTTGCCACAAGTTGTTTACATTACTTAATCTTAAAAAAGAAGAATATGTGGAGTGAACCTCAGGAAAGATCTGACGGTATTAATTCTCAAGGGCAAACATACTATTTCTGCTTAAGAAATCCCAAATCAAAGTTATGCTAACAACTTACTAAATTCATCTTTCAAAGTAATGGGAGAATGAAAATAGGTGGGGCCCTGTACAAATGGTTTATACGTTTGCAAAGCATCTGTCTCTGTATCAAATTAGTCTGAATGTGATCCAAAATAGTCTCCTATATTCTCAGAACATTCAATATTTTCGTAATTGCTTCTTTGCTTTTTACCAAGTAATTGAATCCATAACGTTTGACTTGAGTTACATGAAACAATTCGATAGATTGTTGTGTTTACAGGGAGCTTACTTTGCCTGGAAAGCAACAGCAATGGGAAAGAATTACGTCAATGGGAAAACGTTCCTTGAGAAAAGGTAATGTGTTTGATATTTGTCTGAAAGGATACAATCTATTCTGTTCTGATTCCATGTAAAACACCCAGATAAAAACCACACGCTTTTAGATTATCAGAACCAAGTTTTAAAGGTGTTAAGTAAGATGCTTCCAGTTTCCTTATTTACACACGTGCAGGAAATTTGCTTTATTTAAACTCCAACTTTTGTGTTTACAGAGAATTATTTCAGTGCTATAAACATCATATTCAACATACTTGCAGAAATCTTTTTCTATATAGCATCAGTAAGAAAAGTAGTGAAATTTATTATTTATTTTTTTAACAAATAATAACTATTAATATCACAATACTTAGAAATAATATTTATATGAGAAATAGAAAGATTTTATTTAGTAGTGTTTGGGTTTTTAGAGACTCCAGGATAATTAGGATTTGGAAAGATTGTTGTCCCATGCTGAAACACATGAACTTGTGTTTACAGATACAATGAAGATTTGGAGCTTGAAGATGCCATTCATACAGCTATCTTAACACTAAAGGTTAGCTAAATATTTAAGAAATAAGTTTCTTACTGTTACGACATCACTGATATGATTCACTGAACTGTATTTTCTTTAATAGGAGAGCTTTGAAGGGCAAATGACAGAAGACAACATTGAAGTTGGCATCTGTAATGAAGCTGGTTTTAGGAGGCTCAGTCCAACTGAGGTTAAGGACTACTTGGCTGCAATAGCCTAGTAGAAACCAAGCAAGACTGTGTGATTCACACAAAGGTCTTTTTAATTTTGGCTACTTATATGTTTTTGTTTGCAGATTTTGCATACTTATTTCTACATGTTTTGTCTGAGAGATTTTTTAAATATCATGGGTGCAATTGCAACAGTCCTAATGTTGTAATACATGGAATATTATTACAGGTAATTCTTTCCCTTGATATATGGGATCTTTGTACACAAAATACTGTACAAAATGTGAAGTTATAATGACAGCTTGAAAAAGGCTAAAGAATAAAATTTGAAGGCCGCTGTTTCAGGGGATGGTGTCTATGTGTCTTTTTAATCATAGCTTATTTATCTGCATAAAGCTGAGATTTCAGTATCTTTAATGATGAGTAAACAGAATTTTTCATATCCGTATTGGCCATGATGAACTCATGTTAGATGTTCTTTTAAAGAATTTAAATTTTGAGTGGACAGGATAATTTTGTCATTTTGGAATGCTTTTTTAAATGTTAAGTGATTTTCAAAAATGGTTTAATCTGGTCTAAAAGATCATGTGCTTTTGCAAAGAGGCAGAACAGTCTTCCAGGTGTGAACTGTGATCTACTTGAACACCTCGATTCTTGACCCTCTTGGTCTTTGTGTCTCAATAACTTGTTTTCTGTTAGTTGGGTTATTTTAGTGGCTATAGAAATTGCACTTTTTCATCCCTGAAATATTGCTAGGAATAATCAAAGTAATTGCTCTTACTGAAAACTAAACGCCTTTATCACCGGGAGTAAAAATCAACAAGATTTACAGAGCAAAATGAGAATATGTAATGTAGTTACTTTATCCCTTTAATTGTGCTAAAGTATTTTCCAAGTTGCAAGATAACTCTAAAGGTGCAGTAACAAAAGGAGCACTTAATTTATGGATCACAGCTTTTACAGGTACAGAACTAGATGCTTGAATATTATTGTGCGGGGGTGTGTGCATCAATATATTTGTGTTTCTATAGAAACAAAATTTACCACAAAAGAAATAGGATAAATATATGGACTTTTTTTTCAGCAGAAGGAATCTGGTCTGCAGCTATTTAAGTTGCTGTTTGCAGATTTTATTTTTCTAAAAGCAGTCTATTACAGTGTTGCTAATGAATGGGGAGTGATAGGTGGATCACTGCTTGTATGTAAAGCTGAGCACGTATGGGAGCAGCCTGTCAGGTTACATGTTAGCCACAACTAATGAAGGAAATACAAAGTATGAGTTAGTCTGCAGAAAGAAGTGTATGAGCTAATTGATCTGTTCTTTCCAATGTCTGTCTTCTGATGTTTTATGTTATTGTTAGGTAAATAACAATTTCTGAAGCATGCCATAAATGAATTTTTATTTCCTAATGTCAGAAATAAAAGCTGTATCCAAACTGTTCATTAAGACTTAGTGCAGATTACTTTTTGAGTGTTTTACTCTGAAAACCAAGCCATGCTGTGATACTTATTCTAGAGAAAATGAATAACTAGGAACTGAAATTGAAGACTTTATATTGCTAGATCTTTAAGCTTTCAGGGTCAGTCAGAAAAGCTGAACAGTTCTTGATTATTCATACACAGTCAGTTTTTAATGCTATGTAAGTATTTAAAGGAATTGTGTATGAAAAAATGCAGCTAGGTACGTCAGAAAATGGTTAGCATGAACTCTCGTAGCTTAGTTGTCTCTTCTACTAGAAACAGTTGATTAGCAAAGAAAACCTTATGGAAGGTAGTTGCAAACAAAGCAATTGCAAATAAATCATGCTGTCTCGCTCCCCAGATAGTAACAATGAGGCAAACAGAAAAAAAATATTTGGGTTTGGGGGTGTGGTTTGGGTTTTGGTTGTTTGGTTTTTTTTTTAAATAATTGAACAACTTCCATCTCTGTAGAATTTTACTCATTTTTTACAGGTGGTGAAAGGAAGTGGGGAAAAAAGGTATCTTCCATCTTTTCCTGTGGCTTAATGCTGTGAATGTTGTAACTGTTCTGTGTGTTCTGCTGAAACTACTGTGCTCTGAGTAGGGAAAGTGCTTGAAAAAAGCTTCAAAGCGATGATCAGTTGTAACTTTCCTTGGAGAGTGCTTTCCTCAGGTTGTCTCTAAGGTATGATCTCAGAGCCCCAGTTATAATTTCTGTGGCAATAATTAATTGTTCCTCGTTTGTGTGAAGTGAGAAGGGTAGGTCTATATGGTCTATTGTCACTTGTAATCATTAATAAGCCACCAAGCTCCTAGTTGAGAGGCTTTTTACACTAACTGAGCGCTCTCATAAATGCTGAAACCCTACAGCTAATCAGAGTTCATGGGACTTGGTGTAAGCTGGAAAGAATGCGTGTAATGTTTCGAATTCAGGCTTTATTTAGGGTATTAGGTAATTTTGTTAGTGGTAGGTGGACAGAACTTGATATTATGCTGTTCTGATGAGGGGAGGTAGTATGATTTGGAATGTGGGGTTTTTTTAAACTGCTTAATCTTGCACTGAAGAAAATCATAGCCATACTCAGATGACTGCGCATCTACAAGAGTAACTCGATTTTATTCTAGAATTTAAAGGGAACCTTTAAATTGCAGGGAACTAATTTCTATTTCCATTCACAATCCTTGGAATTTAAGGAAACAGTTATTTTGGGATGCATTTCTCAAATAAAAAAAGCGGCACTGGTCACTTACCAGGTACTGTTCTTGACTTACATGTCCTGGAAGGTGATCTGCTCGCATCAGGACCTGAGAACCGGTGGTTGTTTCTTCCCTGCTGAACCCTCTGACCTTTCTGACGGCCTGTAACACCTCTGTCCCTTTTCGGGACAATACCCGCGTTTATGCGAGGGCCCCGCGCCTCCGCCCGCCGGGGCAGCACGCCAGGCCGGCAGAGCTGGGGCTGTCCCCGCCCGGCGGCCCCGGGGGAGGTGCCGGCCCAGGCCGCCTCCCGCCGCTGCCCGGGGCGAAGGCTGCTGCCGCCAGAGTGTGAGTATGGGCTGCGGGGGCCGGCGGAACGCGGGAGCGGGGCCCGGGAGCGCCCGCAGCGGTGAGGCGGGCCTGCGCTTGTCGCGCCCCGCTAATGGCTGGAGGGCAAGGGGGGTAGGGACCCCCGTCCCGCAGCCACCCGAGTCCCGCTGCCCGCCCTACCGGGAAGGTGTCTCGGGGGAGGCCGAGCCAAACCGCCGGGGCTCCCCGGGCTCCGTCGGTGCCGCCGAGAAGAGCTGAGGGCACGCGCCGGGGCACCCTTCCCTCACCCAAGATGGCGCCGCCAGCTCCCCGGCAGCGCCCTCACATGATGGCGGGACGGCGCGGGGAGATGCGGCTCCTGAGGGGAAGCGGGCGAGGGCGCAGGGTCGGAGGGGCGTCTTCAAATGGCGGGTGTGTCCCGCGGGGCTGGGGACGGCCGTCCCTGCCTCAGCCAGAGGGGTCGGGGGGTTCCTGGTCACAGCAAGCCTTTGCGCCGAAGGGTTTGTTCTTCCCCCCGCTTCATTTTAAGGAGTAGTTTTTCTCCTGAGGCCTGGCGGTCAGTAGAGAGGCCACCTCGCAGTTCTGTTGAAAAAGTAGTTGTGTTTTTGGGTGGCTTTCCCTGAAAAACCTGCAGTAGGCTGCGTCCTGGAGCCTTTTGGTGTTTATAGAAGGCCATGCTGCTGTGGTGAGAGGTGTCTGGCAACTCTGGATGGCAGCTTGTGCAAATGAGCTGTGAGAGCTGAGATCTCCAGCCCAGTGAGGGCTCACGTGGGGGAATAAAAACAAACTTTCAAGGTGTGTGTGGAGACTTGACCGCTGCTTTCACCCTTGCTCAGAACTGTAGGTTGGGTCCCAAAGGTGAAGGATAGCAGTTGAACTTTTTGGTGGGACTTATGCCTGGGTTCCCAATGCTTGTGCTTTACAATACTGGTAGCTGTTGCGCTAAATCTACTGCAAAACTCCAGTGTATGCTGTTGAAAAGACCTCTTTTGACTGTCTTTATTCTTGGCCATACAGTAATAATCTTCTCTTTTGCTTTCACTTGATAGGAATAATGTTTCCAACATGTCTGTGCAGTCGCTGCTTTGTGAAAGAATTGCTGTTGCCAAAGAATTGATCAAGAGAGCCGAAGCCCTTTCCAAGTCCCAGAAAAGGAGAATAGAAGGTGGGGCAAAACTATGTGGCAAACTGAAGGCTGAGCTAAACTTCTTACACAAGGTGGAAGCAGGGAAGGTGGCCATTAAAGAGTCGCATCTGCAGAGTACAAACCTTACCCATCTCCAAGCCGTTATTCAGTCAGCAGAGAACCTGGAGGATGTTGTCAGTGTCCTCCATGTCTTTACCTATGAGGATAAGTTTGGAGACAAACAGACGCTGGTGGTAGATGTTGTCGCAAATGGGGGTCACACGTGGGTGAAGGCCATCGGTCGGAAGGCTGAGGCCCTGCATAACATCTGGCTGGGGAGAGGCCAGTATGGTGACAAAAGCATTATCGAGCAGGCAGAGGACTTCCAGCAAGCGAGCCGCCAGCAGCCGGTGGAGTACAGCAATCCCCACATAATCTTTGCGTTCTACAACAGCGTGTCCAGTCCTATGGCAGAGAGACTCAAGGAGATGGGTATATCTGTGCGAGGAGACGTTGTTGCTGTGAACTCACTGGTGGAGCCATCTACAGAAAACCAGCACCTTAGTGCCAGTGAATCAGATGAAGAAGACCTTGAACTCCTGCAGGTGACCAGGGTAGACCGGGAGAATTTAGTGGCCAGCATTGCTTTTCCTACCCAGATCAAAGTAAATGTGTGCAATAGAGTTAACTTGGACATCACTACCTTAATAACCTACGTCTCTGCTCTGAGCTATGGTGGCTGCTACTTCATCTTCAAAGAAAAAGTGCTAACGGAGCAAGCGGCTCAAGAAAGGAGGGAGAGAGTCCTTCCTCAGCTGGAGGAATTCATGGAGGGGAAAGAGCTCTTTGCCTGTGAATCTGCTGTTAGAGATTTTCAGTTCATCTTGGAAACGCTGGGAGGACCCGGGGAGAAAGAGCGAGCTGCGTTGCTTGTTAAAAGAATTAATGTGGTGCCAGATCAGCCGTCTGACCGTGCCTTACAACTAGTGGCTAGTTCAAAAATCAACAGCCGTTCTCTTACCATTTTTGGGACAGGAGACACTTTAAAAGCCATCACCATGACTGCAAATAGTGGTTTTGTGAGGGCAGCAGCTAATCAAGGGGTCAAGTTCAGTGTTTTTGTCCATCAGCCACGAGCACTGACAGAAAGCAAAGAATCTGTTGCCACACCTTTACCAAAGAGCTGCCTGCCCGATAGTGGACTGTAAGTCATTAAATGAGTTAGTCACAGAAATGTAGCAGGAGCTGCAGTGGAAGCATTTGGAGAAAAAGAAGAATCATAACAACACGTTTTTGGGTGTGTATCAGTGGAAACAGTAACTGTAGCAGTGGAAGGGCTCCTCAAGGGATTTGCAATATCTTTACTCAGTCCTTGATTTTTAATGTGGTTTTTTTTTTGTTCAGCTGACTGTTAATTTATTCACTAAGGTAATAAGATTTCGGTGAAAATCAGCTGGCTTACAGTATGGTAAATGTATCCATCTCTAATAAAACAGTTCAGTTAAAGGAGAGTTGCCTTTGTGCCCTTGTTTTTGTCCTCTTTTGAGAGATTGAAGTGAGCACTTTAGGTGGACTTCAGACTTCTGTGGAACTTCAATCTTTCTTTCACCTTTCCTGTTTAACTGAATTCTTTGTTCCTTCAGAGATACCTCATGTGTATGCCTTCCTGGGTGTGTCCTGTTTTGTGAAGACATCACTAGTAGCCATGAACAGAGACTAACTTAAGCCTGCTTTCTTTTACTGAAAGGAACCTCTCTATGTATACCATTTTAGACTGAATTTGGGCATCAACTTCAGAATTCCCAGAAAAATCAGTTGAAATTGGAGTTTATTGGCACTAATATGTTGTGACTCTTGGGTCAAACTGGGCAGCTGAAGTGCTGGGGTCTGAACCCCGAGCCCTGAGTTAAGGTTGACATATGGGTGGTCCCCATGGCCCTTCAAAAGGAGGGGATGAGTTTGCCTTTTGGCTTTCCTCCAAGGTGTGGCTGACCTTACAGGGAAAGCCCTTGGGTAAACAAGGCCCAGGTGCCCTGCATTGGGTAAACGAGTGCCAGGTGTCCTGCTTTGGGCATAAAAGCTGGGACCACTTGCAGGAAGGGTGGAGTGTCTGTCTGTGAGGTGGATGCACTTTGCAGAGTTTCCCTGTTGAGGAAGGACCTCCTGACTCTCCCTGCAACTTGGCCCAGGTCAGGTTTGGTGCTTGTGAATGGGGGCTCTGTGGGGACAGCATGAGTTTGCCTCTGTCCTATGTTATCAGCCTCTTGGCTTGGCTATCTCCCATCTCTTCCATGGGAGACTTTGTTGCTTTGTTTGTTGCACTGGTTGTTGGCTGTGTTGTATCATTCTTGGGGTTGTTGGGGTTGATGTCTGTTATGTGTGATGTGTTTGACTTGTTTGTTCTCCTGCTGGCTGTGTCCTTTGTGCTAGGTCTAGTAACTGGCAAAACAGCAGCCAGTAGTAGCAGACGAAGGAGGCAAATGTGCTTCCCTTTTCTCCTGGCCTTTGCCCAAGTGCAAAGTTGTGATGGATGCAGAACTCCACTTGAGGATTTGTATGTCAGAATCCTCCTAAACTCAGCTTGCACCTGAGCAGTTTTTGACCCTAGCAAGCTTCTGAGGACTCATGGTGAACTTGAATTTGGCTTTGCTGCTTGTGGTTTACCTGAAACAAAGCCTTGTTGAGCTCCTTTAGTGTTGGCATTGTGGAGGAGGTTTGTGGGGTACGCTATTAATTGCTTGTTTGCCTTATAGTAGAGAGAAGCTTTTTCACTGGTGTTATAATTGCTGGTTTTACTCAAAGTGTAGAATAAACAACAATTTGTTTATTCAGGAGAGAGTTGCTGTTTTAGAAGTCTTTCTAGTGTGTTGGGTTTTTTTTTTCTGTACGCTGTAATGACAGCACTCGCTGTTTGGTATTAATTTGCATCTGGTTCCTAGTAGAAAATTTTGAGGTGTTGGAGTGAACCTCTTGGCCCTGAGCTATATGTTTTATCAGGTCAGTGAAAGAGAGACCCACTGAATATTTCATAGGCTGTTGTTCAACAAGATAGCATTATTACTCAGTTTATAGTTAGGGCCAAGAACATTCCCTTGCCTCTTGCCACTCCAATCTAAATTTCTTCCTATAGCACAAAGTTACTTTTAATTTGCTTGTAGCCTTTCTACCCTGCTTTTGAATGGGTAAATGAGAGAGAGGTGCTTCATTCCACATCTTGCTGTGACTCTAAGAAGTGGGTTGCCATCATTTTCCTTGCTGTATCTCATTCAGTACTCTTCAGTACACTCTTGGCCACCCTCTAAAGAGGTTTCTCCAAACCACAGACGAGAGGGCAGTGACCTGCATTCTTACAGGGTAGGTGACCCAGAGAAAATAGTGGAACGCAGGTAACCTCTGTATTGCCTAGATTACAAGTGGGTGAGCCCTGCTTGCTGCTGCAGAGCTAGCGGACTTGTTTTGTAGTGATAGTTTGGTATGAACGTTAAACACAGCTCTGTTTAAAAGCCTCTGTATCTGGAGCCATCGTGTGGTGAATTTCTTCATTACCACTCGTTTTTTACCCAACACGGTATTTGTTACTGAATCTCTTTTTCTTAGCAATTTCTGCCAATCATATGAGCAATATTTTAGGAATGCAAAACTCAAAATAAGCTGTGTGCCACTGAGCAACTTGAGGGGTTTTTATTGTTATTTTGTGACTCCCTGTTGCATGGCGCCGTAAAAAGCTCAGAATGTGGAATTCTTTAAAAAAAACCAACCAACCAACTACTCTTCCCTTCAGTGTTTTTTTGGCTTCCTGGTCAAACAGAAGTGCAGTGCTGGCAGACTGTAAGAATTGCTTTATAAGATGAAACCTGAAACTGAATGCTGGCTTGGAACCAAAATGTGTTTTGATTTTTAGTATTTGGTGGCTTTTGTATCGCCTTCCAAGATATTGGTGATCTGCATATATAAACCAGTGTTGTGGTTTGATGCATTTAGATAGCTTCTACTTAGTTTTACAAATGGGGATTAGATGTTGGACTTCCCTTGTTTATGACTTTACAAATAAGTAGTTAGAAGACACCAAATTATGTCTGAAATTAAGGTGGAAAAAAAAAAAAATGGAAATCCAAAACTGCTTATCCTTTCTTCCAGTATCACACAACCCCTTTGTCTACACGACATCAGGTACTCAAGGGTACAGTGACATCTCACTTGCTGCAGTGGATTTTGTTTGGGTTTTTTCATGAATTTTTTCAGCATTAAGTTTCTTGGCAAAGATGGGTTCCTAAACTGTTTTTGGAGAACATTGTTCTACTAACACTTCTAATTTATTTTACATTATCTCTGTATGGTTCCATGGTCTATAAGGAGAGCCAGCATCTCTGTTCTGTGCAGCACTTGGCCTGCTCTCTTTCTCCAACAGTAAGAATACCAAACAAGGAATGCTGTGACTGATGCCAGGCAGTAGGAAGCACTTGGATATTATATGAGAAATAAAGAGGTGAGTTAAGTTGTGAATACATTCATGTTAATACATTCTAACTTGTCTTCTACAGTTTTGTCAAAAGCAAACTTATTTTTGGACACAGCTATATATATTACAGAATCACAGATTCTGTGATTTGAGAGGAGATCTAGAAAAAATACCCTAGAATATATATGGGTTTTGTAAAACTGGAGCAAGGAAAGGGTTTACAGTAATGACAAAGCATGTAGTTGCAATGACATTCTTTATTTCAGGTTATTATGCGAGCAAAACAGCACAGGTCACCTGTAATCTAATTAACCTGGTAAAGAAACAAGAAGTAGATGAGGATCTGGAACTGCAGGCTGTGGTTAGTTAGAGTTTTCCTGCAGGCTGCTGTTTCAGTAACTGCTCTTCCATCCAGCTTGCTGCAGGCACCGTGCGTGTGTTCTTTTGTGGTGAAATGAACTCCAGGTACATGTAGCTGTTGCTTTTCCATCGAGATTTAATGTTGCAGTTTATTCTAGAATAAAAACAGAATGAATGTAAAACTACTACACTGAGTGACAGAACTGCTTGGAATTGTGACTTCGGGGCTTTGCAAATTGTTTCCTCTGAACACCATGGAGATTAAGATTGTTTCTACATAAACTATTGTAAAGAGCAACCAAACAAAAAAACCCCACCTCCTCAACCCTTCATTATTTGGAAGATCCTTCTATCCACTTAAAAGATCTTCACTTAAAATGTCTTACATAAGATGTTCCTCTCTCCAAAAAAACCCAAACCAAACCAACAAACCCCACGAAAGAACAAAACATTACCACCACCACCAAAACAATTAACAACATCTGATAATGAGGCTGTGTCCTTTTATTCATTAATGGGGCTGAGTGCATGCTAAAGCAGCTCACTGTGGTAATAAGAAACAGAGAGATACAGCGCACAGAAGTTTCCACTGCAGCGTAGGTACCAAACTCCAGGGGCTAGAGGACTGAGTAGCATGACTGCTTGTTACTATTTTTTTTTTGCTGAGGTTCATCACATACATTTCCTGAAGCATTTGAAGTCTCAACGCTGCCTCCTTTAAAGAGAGGGGAGGTGTGACCTCCTTACTTCACATCTGGCTGTAAAATGCACTCATCCATAATAATAATATAATTTGTCTTAAGGAGTCTCACCTTCCTCTCTGCTACTAACAATTTATTTATGTGTTTGGAAGGAGGAGAGGAGCAGAAGGTGGCTAGATCTCTGGCATGCCAGATACCCTGCTGGTAATAGACTACAAGGTAAAGCAGTGTTTTTTACACCTTGCCCCATTACTGCAGAAAAGGAGTAAGCAAAATAGGGTAGCAGTAACGTAGGCAATCAAAGACAAAGTGTGTCTTACCGGATATTTCAGTGGTTGACTCCTGGGTTGGTTCTTTGCTTGGCTCCACACTCGGCTTAGGGGTAGATTCAGTACTTGGCTCTCCACTCAGCTCCCAAGTGGCCTGTTCCCCTTCTTGCACTCCAGTATTCCCAACTTGCTCCGTGCCTTCCTCCTTGTATGGGTCTCTGCTGTAGTCCAGGGGGAGCTCTGTGCTTGATTGCATGCTGGGATCTCTGCTTTGCTCCACACTCGTTGCCTCGAGCACAGGGGTAACAGGGGCAGCTGCAAATAAAGTTAAAGGAACTTGCGTGGATGAGGAAGATGGTTTGAAAAGCCAAGTTACTTCTAGGGGTACCTAAACATGTACACAGTTGCTTTTATGGATCAGAGAGCCCAAGTAGGAGTTTGAGGAGGGGAAAAAAAAAAAATCTGGGAAGAAGTATACTCTGGAACATGAATCTTGTTTCGAACTGAGAAAGATTGATTTGCCAATATGTTTTTGACTCACCTTGTGCCTTTAGCAGATCGACAAGAATCAGAGCCAGCAGTGCTGAAAGGACTGTTGTCTTTTTCAGCATGGTTACCTAAATGCCACCTTAAGCAGAAGTGTCTGGAGTGAAACTCGAAGTATGTAGCAGACAGAAAGCACTGGGTATTTAAAGGCAAGCCGATACCTCTGCGCACATTGGCATCTTCCTGAAAATAACAGGTTGTAAAAACAACATCCAAATTTACATTCTCAAAATGAAGGTGGGACCTGTCTGGGATGGTAATCAGTCAGTTTCTGCCCCTTGCTACAGGGTGAGATAACCTTTACCGAAGCAATAAAGGACACTGGGGGCAGAGAGGCAGGGCAGTGGTGGCCCCAGACTGCAGTAGCCCTGATAGTGGTGTCACTGCATGCCTCTGGCAGTGCTGGTTTCTCAAGGCAATTGATCCTGTTGGTTTTGAATGAGGATCTTCAAAAATCCTTTGATATGACACTTGACAAATTGAAAGTGCCTCACGGTAACAGGTGAAAGGTGAGGTGTGACTGAAAATGTGCAGCTGGTTTCTGTGTGGTAAGGAAATAATAACAGTGCGAAATGTGATGTTGGTCAAGGCTGGATGAGCATTTCATTGGGAAGCCTTCCATTTTCGTTGTTGGAAACTTGTATGCTTGTGCATGTGTGTCTCTAGCCTGTGATATCTCAGGCAGTATCAGCCCCAGAGTGATGCATTTGAAAAGTTTGGACAGAACCAGACAAATCTCCAGAGAGGAGCCACATTTGTGTAGTTTAATAAGCAAAGTGCAATCATTGTTCCAAGGGCTGTTTCTGATGCAGAAAAGATGCTCTGTTTGCATGGATGCAGTTCCCCATGACCTTCCCTATCTCTGCTCACCACTAACCAGGGAAGTGGGTCACGGCAAGACACTTGGAGGTTGTAGCAAATGTAACTAGGTTAGTTATGTTTCAGGGTCTGATGGGGGAGCAGTGGACCTCAGTCTGTGTGTTCAACTCTCTGTGATGCTGATCGAGAACCGTGGGCCTGCTTCTGTGCTTTGCATTCATATGAGTGAGTGGTGTAATTGGTATAACTAGCAATAATTAGCAGAATTAGGTTAATGTAAAATCAACATAAAGGAATTGAGAATCTGGTGCTCTAAGATTTATTTTCTTTTATTCCCACTGTTTCCTTGATTTCACTTGTTTAATATTGCATCAACTTAGTTTTTCAGCACAGTGTTTCTTTCAAGTTGCTTCTACCTCTAGGGTTTGCCTGAGGCACTATTCTTATAATCAAGCTTTTTATGATGCAGTGGAAGGATTTTATTTTTTCTTGAAATGAAAAAAGAAAAGCTGATGCCCATGAACACCTATGGATACATGGCTGCTGCACTAGATTTCTCCTGTGTTACTAGTTTCAATTTAAGGTTGATGTGTAAGGTCATCTGTTTTTCAAATGTGAATGGAAGAATTTGTCGCTGACTCACCTACAAGAGGTAACAGTATGATGCACAGGTCAGAAATCTGCAGATAAGTATCTGCAATGAGCAAGATTCCTCAGTGTACACTAAAACCTCTTGGTTTTCATTCTTGAAGATGTTTTTCTAACACACAGTTGTTTCCATGAGGTGGTGGACCTGCTATCTGCGAAGGAAGAGCAAAAAATTATGCTGCAGTCTGTTACTCCTACTGAGTTACTACTGTGCAAGGAGAGAGGAATTGTCATGTTACTCCCTCAGTGGATCTCAGATTTGTATCACAGAATCACAGTTTCTGAAGTATTTATCTTCCCTTCTCATGAGGCTCACTGAGCGGAGTTGCCCGTCTTGCTCTTCCCAGATGTCCTCTGCTTGTTTTGTTGTTAACACATTCCAACAAATTGGAAGCAGTGAATTTGAGCATTTTAAGGCAGGGTTGTAGGTTAGTTGCTTGGAGGCAAGGTTAGATTCACTGGTTCTTCACTGCTGCCAGTCATATTGTTAAGAGTTGTTAAGGAGAAATCTCAGAACATAGTAATCAAGATATAAATTTTGAGTAGGAGTTCTTACTGTTTGGTTTTGGGTTTTTTTGGTTGTTTTTTTTTTTTTTTTTTAGAATTAGTGCACAGCCCATCACTATTCAGTGTCTTCAGTGATCTGAAAGTAAATACAGTTAACATTGCTGAAAGAATTATCAAATGATACGAGATTCCTGAAGAATAAATAATGGTGAGGGCAGAGGCGTGTTACAGGTTTTTTGCAGTTAGCTGCCTCTTTTTTCAGTAAGCCCCAGCCAACAAGGCAATTTATGTGTACAGAATAAAGGAATAAAAGCCATACTTAAGCAATGGAGGCTGCATCCTGGAAAACAGTCTTTCTCCAACTGTTTCCTTCCCCAAATTCCAGATCATGGCCTTCAGTTCAAATATTAACATCCATTATAGATTATAACCAAGTTAGAGTGGGTAAAGAAATAAATGTTTATTGCTGGAAAAAAATCTCTCCTTATGAAGAGAAAAATCCTTTCAGATGTCCAATCTGTTTGTTTTATGAAATAGAAGGATACTGGAGTGACTTATGGTTTGTAGTTTCATAGGGGAAAAAAAACCCACTAGGTCCTAAAGCAGTCATTAATGGCATGGACAGAGGCATAACCAGAGACTGTGGGTTGATACAAAATAAAAAATAAAAAAATTACTGATTTAGGTACTAATCACTGGACTTACTGTGCAGGAACTGAGTGGTATACTGTGCAGGAACTGAGTGATATTTTTAAATCTAATGGATTTTAAAAAAAGTGTAGGCATGAGTATCTAGTGGTTCTTCTTAGCCTTGTGGTCTCTTGAGTCTCGATTTTCCAGATTATATTATTAAACTTATTTTGCATTTTAACAGTCCAGCAGCTGAGGGAACTGTGGGGGTTCAGTCTGGAGGAGGCTGGGGGGAGACCTCATTGCTCTCTACAGCTTCCTGACAGGAGGGGGTAGTGAGGCAGGGGATAGTCTCTTCTCCCAGGTAACAGTGATAGGACAAGGGGTAATGGCCTCAAGTTGTGCCAGGGGAGGTTTAGGTTGGATATTAGGAAAAATTTTTTCACTGAAAGGGTTCCGCAGCACTGGCCCAGGTTGCCCAGGGCAGTGGTGGAGTCCCCATCCCTGGAGGGATTTAAGAAATGTGTAGATGTGGTACTAAAGGACATGGGGTAGTGGGGAATTGGCAGTGCTGGGTCAGTGGTTGGATTTGATGATCTTAGAAGTCTCTTCCAACCAAGGCTATTCTGTGATTCTAAGATTCTATTCCTGTGCAGGCAGACACAGTGCTAAGAGGTTTTGGCAGCAAGTAATGATAACTGAAGCAAGTTGTGATATGTAGCCTCCCTTCTCCCTCACCTCCAGATTGGGAAACATAGTGCAGGGTATTTATTAAAAGGATTTTCATGTATTAAGAATATTGTGAATAAATCATACTAAAATAATTTCTAAAAATTTATTCCTTTTCTTCCCCAGCTGATGTTTTTTATATTTCTGTCACCTGAAAGCAAGCCAGAGCCATGAAATGAAGCTCAGTGGAGCTAGGATCAAAGCAAGGGACATTGTTTGTCAGAGTGTGGAGGAACTAGTTGTCAGGAGTTTACACAGGCTCAGGAGAACACTGCATTTAAAAGTAAAACTGTGGGTAACTAAATACATGGAAACAACATCCATCCCAAGAGATCCTCAGATGAAAAATAGGATCATAGGTTCATTCAGCTTGGAAGGGATCTCAGGAGGTCTTTTGTCCAACATCCTGCTCAAAGCAGGGGTCACCTAACTCATACCAGTTTACTCTGAGCTTTTTTCAGTTTGGTTCTGAAAGCCTCCAAGGACAGAGCCTGCACAACCTCTCTGGGCAATCATCTGCTTCAATGTTTGGCTGTCCTCATGATGAAAAAGTGTTTCCTTGTATTCAGTCTGAACTTCCCTTGTTTCAACATATTGTTGTCTCTTGTCCTCCTGTTGGGTACCACTGTCAAGCCTGGCTTTTGATAACCTTCATAAGTAGCTGGAAATTGAGAGAGTATTAGTTGGAGGCTGCCATATTACATGTGTTTATGTGCATATAACACAAAGATTTCTTCTAAATTCTTGTTTTTCTCTGGGCATCAGCTTATGGCCACCTTTGCAAACAGGGCACTAGGCTAGGTGGGTCGCTGGTCAGACTGGGTTATGTTAAACGTGTTGACTAGTATCCTTTGTTGGGCTAGTGTAGGAGGGGAAGATGCTGATCCTGGTTTGGGTATCTGAAACAGTTGCAGAACACTTAAAACCAAATGTAGCTGGCTATTTTCATTGCTGTTTGAGTAATAAGCAAATTCATGTACTTTTTTTTTTCTTTTTTTTTTAAGATACTGCAGAATACTTTTTAGGCAGAATAATTTTTAGTTTTGTAATCTTCCAAAGGATGTCATTTGGGAAATTGTTTAATTTACACAAGTAGACTCTGTACTGCAAGACCTGTGAGATTATATTGCACAACACAAGACAGAAACTGTTTTAAAAACAAGCTTGCTTTTTTTTTTTTGTTGGTTTATAGCAGCAAGGACCAGATTTTCTGGAATGGTGAAGGATGCTAGGACTGTTTCATGCTTTTCTTGTGAGCTGAGGTTTTTAAGTGCCCTAGGGCATCTTGTGTCAGATAGAACTATTTATGTTTTGGGAAAAGGATCTGTGGTAGTGTCCCTTCAGGTACTTCATTTGTATTTTGCAAAGAGTTTTCTTTTTTCTTTTTTATGGAGATTAGCTTGTGAGAAAAGGAAAGTCAAAGATGCTATTTCAGAGTCAAATTCCACAGGAATAAGAATTTTGTGGACTGTACTTAGTGCTTAATGTTCCAGTAAGCTTCATGTAGCTATTTATTTTTTGTTGTTGTTGCTTTGGCTTGTCAATAAGGCAAATATTGGCCTTTTATGGAGAATCCAGGGACAAGTATAAAGTCAGAATTGTCTGTGTTCAGATAAGGATAGGCTGAGTTACCTACCAGAAGCTCCAAATACAGCTGTTTGAAATAGTATTTTGTGATTCAGGCCAGACTTTCAGCACTACTTAGGACTCAGCCACTTTTTTTCCCCAGAAGTCATATGTAATTTAGAAAGGAGAATAAGTTTTCATGAGTTCACAGCTGGGTATACTGAGGCACAGGCACGACTACAAGACTGAAGGAACAATAACCTGCTGCCTCGCAGGGATGTCTCAAAATATAGTATTAATGGCATTAAGTGCTTTTGGAATCCTGTTACGTTTTTGTCCTTATTAAAATCTAATGACACTGATTTCCATGAGGTAATGATGGAAAAATGAATAAAATTGTTGAGAAATTAACCCATGATGTATGGCCAACAGCAAGATGGAGAGTTGATCTTTGCAGAAAAGCTGTCAGAAGTCACCTATTTTATGTGTCTTCATTTCTAAAGACATTTCAGAGCTGGCTTTGGTGTTTGACTGGCTAAATCAACCTAGAAGTCTACTGTGTAAGGGGAATATTCAACTGCCCAAGTAAGGCAGCTTAAAGCTACTTTAGTGTGTAGGAGAGAATAATCTGATTCTGCTTTACTTGCATGAACTGCTCCTAGGACATGACCATTTAACTTCTAAAGAGAATTGTGTGCTGTGGTATCTGTTTAACAACAGGTACTGTAACACCTAGTCATTAAGTAATGTAACCTAATGCAGTGTTATTAGATTAATGTACCAGTGAAGGAGTGAAGAAGTAAAAGATGAGCACATGATTCTTTACTTTTCCTGCCTTCTATTGGGAGGCACTCTAATTTTAGCTATGTAAATGTGGATGTAAATTTGAATTCTTACATCTGAACTAATATAAAAGCCTTTAGAGAAGCTCCTATTTAATTTTGAGAGGTGTAATTTGATACAGTTTAAATCAGATTGAGCTGTGACTTTCATGGATTGAGCCTGGGTAAAAGAATAAAAGATATTTCAACCAGCTGAACTAACAAAACAGACATGCCACCCAAAAAGACATTGATTCCCCCTCCCCTTCTGCTCTATGCCCCTGTGCTGTCTTTTCTATTACCAGTGGTGCTTAACTGCCTCCTAGGGAGCTGATTCAACTTGCTGATGTGGCAGGAAACTTTATTTTCCCACTATACTGAATAATTAAAACACCTCAGTAGAGATCAGATGAGCACTGGAGCTGATGCAGGGAAGCAGTGGGGGCACATGGCCGAGAACAGTCATGTCAGTGGCAGTGAGCTTGGTCGCCTCAGCTGATTTCATCTGGTTGCTCTATAACTAACTGGAAAGCCAGGCATTGATATGCTGTGTTTTAGTTACTCTTTTCTTTGTTTGTGTAAGGACAAATTGGCAGTAATTAGTCCAAATGGAGCTGATGGTGGCAGTTTTAGGCCAGATGCAGTAATGCTGTCTCAGAAGAGCCCCTGTGCACGTTCTGACTCCAGTGGGCTGGCAGCACCAGAGTGAGCTGTGGATTGCGGGGTTACAGCTCAGAAGCACACTTAGGGATTTCCCCCCTAAGCCTCATTGTTTTAGTGGAAACCCTCATTCTGCCCCAGCCTTGTCCATAGATACTGACAGTGCCAGGGACTGGCATTTGAGTCCAGGCAGGGAAGTATGAGCCAGCAAAGCAGATGTGCAGTTTGCAGTGTTATTCTGCTGGGGAAAGACAGACAAATGGGATTAGCTGATTCATCGATTTGGTAGTGTGATTAGTAGGAAATGTAGGCTTGGGTATTTTTCCTGCTTTTATCAGCATGATAATTTCCATGCTCTACTTCGTATTCTTGTTCCACATCCTTATGTTGAGATGCCCCAACATCATCATGTCCTTTCTGCCTTTCCTTTCTGTGTCTGTTTTTCCCCTCACTGTTTTCTAAATGCATGTTTGTTACTGTTTTGTAAGACAGCTTTAGTTTCCCCTCCATGGAGAGTCATCTCAAAGTGGTCAGGAGGGAAGGAGCTCACCTGAACTTTACCAGGATGGAGTCAATAGAAGTATTTTCTTATCTGCAGAACTTCAGGCTTTCAGCTTTCTGCCAGAGGGCAAAAGTGCTTACTGAGAGATAATGTGACCCTACTCGACCGCTGAGATCTTTGGCTCACCAGGCAGCATATTTGACACCATGATGTCATGGCTTCCCACTGCCTTTGCGGATGTTTCTGAAATGGAGTACTTAGTGTCGGGATGGAATTTATGGAAAAACAGGTGCCATAGCAGCACAGATACCAGAGCTCACCTGCTCCATAAAGGGTGTTCACTGTAGTATCCTAATCCAACAGGTTCTGAGAAAGTGGGAGAGTGCTTACCAGAGGCACCTCAGCTCTTCTGCAGGAGCCCTGGAGAACCCATCTCAGTCACATGTGGAAGATGAAATGCAAAATGATTTTCTGATTTCTGTCACGTTTACAAAATGCTTCAAGTTTCTGTAGCTCTCTTCATGATTTTTAAGCTTTTGCATGACAAACGTAGTGCTGGCAAAATTAATACAGCGCAGCAACATTGCCTGCAAGAATATTGTTTCTGCTCATGAGAGGAACAAGCAGAAATGTTGCTTACATACACACTGCATGCTTTAAAAATGGTTTGTGAGTAGCATAATAAAGTAATAGATTCATGTACAGGAGGATCTTTCTTGTACCAAGGAAGCGTGCTCTATTATGAACAGTTTTCCCTTTTTTTAGGAATCAGTATTACTAAAGCTAGTGGAAGCTGTGTTATCAACTTCAATAAGAGCAGCTGTGAGGAGTGTCAGAGCTCGTATTTCCTGCCTTTTTTAATTTTATGTGACCAAAGAAGTCATCTTACTCCCCTTCTAGAATGCTCCTCTTTTGAGCTAAATATCACAATAGTAGATGGGGTTCATCCAGCATTTTTGGTTCTCCACGAATACTGTTTTGGTATGTGCCTTTGCTCCAGCTTCATAAATTCACTGTTGGTATCACTCTTGATAAGATTTCCATATCAACAGCCCTTGAGCACAGCAGCTGTTGGATCAAGCAAGAGCTTTCTTTAACATCTTGAATATTCTCTTAGATCTGGGCTTGGATATCTGTGGATCCTGCTCAGTTTGCAGTTATGGTAAATGCTGTTTATCTTTGTGAATGCAGGACTGGATGGGTATGGGTACTGTATTTCAAGAAAGATGTGTTTTATTTGGAGAGAGGAGGGATGTTTCAGTAAAGAAGTCAATGATCATATTTTTCAGTGTTTACCAAAAAGGTCATACTAAGGCAATAACAGGTTCTGAACAGTGCTGAGGTCGGTCTCTTTCACTCTGGCTGTGGGCTGGACAGACATAAGGTTTTCTAATGGGATTGCTGTTGCTTGTTTCTGCCTTAAGTGTAGGTATTGGTTGTGTCAGTCTTGGTCTTCAAATGCTTCTGTTACTGTTTGCCTGCAATCAGTAGAGAGGTGGGTTTTAGAGCTCATAAATTTCACTCACTCTTGTCTGACTACCCTTTGGGATTAGGATGTTTTTAAATTTTTGTGGAGCCAGATTAGTTGTTTGGGTGGAATATTTCCTGCTGGAAAATACTAATTTGGCAGCACTGAAACACTGAACATTGCTGTATTACTGTGTCAAAATGTTTGACAGAAACCAGGGAGAGAGGCTGGGCAGCCTGCATGGTTTCCTGGCAGCCTGCACCCCGTTGCTTCCCTGGAAGAGCCTTTCTGCCGAAGCACTCGCATAACCCGCTGCTGACTTACAGCCTGCCTAAACCAACTCCCTCCGTTCCTGATTGTCCTGGGACATCATGAGGCTGAAAAGTCCATCTTGTGAGAAGGGACTAGGAAAGGTTGATTTGTTCATCACGACAACTCTAATGCAGGAGGTGACCTGTTTTGCCACTCATGAGCACATCAGGAGGATAATGCCACGGCTGAAGAGCTGTTTTAGGTGTTGGCACAGGGACAAAAATCTTTATATACATTTAGACTGGAAAAAGGAAAAGGAGAATAATTTTGCAAGAGCCTTCGGAAGGGAATAGTGAACCAAAAGAAGAAATGTTTTTTAAGATGAGACATAGGTGTATGAAAGGGATTATGTGATCTGGTAGGGATAACTGGGGGCTGGATGCAGTGATCCAAAGTAACTCTTCCACCTTCTACTCCCCCACTCCCTCCCTGAAACCAAGCAAGCTGGGCAAAAATGAGTATTTCAGAATTTATTCCTCTTGCAATTTTGTCTTCAGGTGATTTCTCTTTGTACTCGCCCTGCCTACAGGGGAAGAGGAATTGAGTTTTCACAGAGGCAGGATTATATTTTATAGGCTGATCTAAACTCCAGTGACACAGAGAATCATAGAACCATAGAATGGTTTGAGTTGGAAGGGACCTCAAAGCTCATCTTGTTCCAACCCCCCTGCCATGGGCAGGGACACCTCCCACCAGACCAGGTTGCTCCAAGCCCCATCCAGCCTGGCCTTGAACACTGCTAGGGAGGGGGCAGCCACAGCTTCTCTGGGAAACCTGTGCCAGTGTCTCACCACCCTCACAGGAAAGAATTTCTTCCTAATATCTAGTCTAAATCTCCCCTCTTTCAGTTTAAAGCCATTACCCCTCATCCTGTCACTACAAGCTCTTGTAAAAAGTCCCTCTCCAGCTTTCTTCTAGGCCCCTTCAGGTACTGGGAGGTGCTCTAAGGTCTCCCTGGAGCCTTCTCTTTTCCAGGCTGGACAACCCCAACTCTCTCAGCCTGTCTTCATAGGAGAGGTGTTC
Organism: Podargus strigoides; assembly: GCA_028020825.1. Classification (NCBI taxonomy): domain Eukaryota; kingdom Metazoa; phylum Chordata; class Aves; order Caprimulgiformes; family Podargidae; genus Podargus; species Podargus strigoides. The sequence goes on along the minus strand of CM051623.1, from coordinate 6,962,476 downwards.
CAGCCCTCTGATCATCTTTATGGCCTTCCTCTGGACCCATCCCAACAGCTCCAACAAAGAAGGGTATGTCTCTCTCTAGGCCCTTCTTGTTCTCCATTGTTTGGTAATGTCTAGTTTCTCTGTTTAACAGAATGAGACCAGGAATGGAAATAATGGGCAGATTTGCACTGCAACACAACCTCTAGGCTTAATACTCCTAGGTAATGGATATTCCTCTCAACTTTCTTTAAGGTTTTAGAATTTGATATTGAAGCTTCTATTATACCTGTGTTTTAGTCTGCTGTTATGCAGCTACTTTTTAAATCCAACATAAATTCATAATGCTGCGAAGAGCTCTCCAGCACATCCCCATGCCTGACTTCTTGTTCCCACCCTCTAACTTTTGCCTCTGTGACATTTGTCTGGATATTTTGCTGGAAAAAAGGGCTCAAAACAAAAAAGTTGATTTCTGCTGGATTTGCTTCCCATCCTGGCTCATTGTGCAGCTGTATGAATGCCCAAAGGGAAAGGATAGTGATGACTGTAGGAAGGCAGAGGTGTGGAGGATGGACAACACTGTTCAGCAGCGATCTGGGTTTATTTATGACCTTAAAAGCAACTGAGTTGCAATGAAGATCGAGGCACACAAAGCAGAAGGGATGCCAGAAATGGAGGCAGAGCTTGCCTTTCCCATGTCAACAAAGGAGCTATTTGTAACGCCTCTTCCTCTTTTAGATGGCAAATTCTGGCCCTATGCAGTGTGCCTGCTCCTTAGTAGGTAAAGCTGCTGTGATTTGTGGCTAGCCAGAAAGGCACTGGTAGCACAGCAATCGGGATTTCTGTTGAGAAAAATCTTTAAAGGACTATATTAAGGAAGAAATATTCTTTGACTTAAAAGTAGATGCCAGATGATCAGCGAAGAGACCTGTGGTTATCTCCTTTTTTTTTCTTGGGACCAGAAACTGAGTCCCTGTAATGCAATGTTTGTCTAATGCAGAATCCTGATGGATTCTGCTGTTTGTGTGGTACTGAAAGAGTTAAGAGGAAACTCCATCTCTGCTCAGCCTAGCAGCATCCAGTTCAAAAGATAAAAGCACCCCTCAGCATGAACAGGCTGCAAAACGTATTTGAAAATAAATTCTTTAATGCCAATTGTCATTACAAATTTATTTTCAAATACGTTTTGCAGTTTGCTCACGCTGAGAGGTCATTTTATCTTTGTAACTTCTAGACTATGGGGCTGAACAAAATAGATAGCTTTCCTTTTAAATGAAGTGGAAAATATTGGCACAAGATTATATCTGTCACAGGTTATAATATTTATATGTATTTCTCATCAAACCCAAATTCTCCAGGGACTCTCAGATTCGCATCAGGTCTCGGAGTCCTGGATTTTGTGCCTGGGTACGTGATTGCTTTAATGGAAGACCATGCTGTTTGCATTTGCTCTCCTGACGCTCCGTTACACTTGGTCACACGTACATCAAAGACAGTCTAAAGCTGTTTAAGAGGATGATACTTTAGGTAACGTGATGAGTCAATGTGTCATGGCTGAGCCTTGACACTTAGATTCAAACTTGGCAGTCCTGGCTACATCTCTTATGATTTCTTAGCAACCTCTTGATTAGGAACTAAGTACCGTAGCTAGCTGTAGCTTGCCCTCTGAGATGGAGTGTAGCTTGTGTGTTTCCCTGACTTCTACCATTTTTTGGACAGCATCAATTACTTTACATGCTTAAAATCCCACGAATCTTGTGTGTGCTGGAAAATTATGAATCTCTTTTTTTCTTCCTCAGAAGTACTAGGGGAAAGGTAAAACTCCAGGCATTTTCAACAAATTTGTAAAACAAATAAATACTGATGCAAAAATTGTGCACAGCATTGGCTTCTGGAGGGTCCCAGCCTAGCAGCTTTGCCTGTTTCACTGACATCAGTGGGAGATCTGGAGAGCCTCATGAGGACAGTTTTGTCACACAAATGTTTAATCTGATAAACTCTTAGATTTATTTTTTTTTTTTTAATTATTTCTTTTCTTTGCAGCTCTACAGGAAGACTTTCTTGTCTATATTCAAGCATTTTCTTTTTTGACCAAAACATGGATACTATTCTAGTTTCACTGAATCTTTTCCTAGCATGGCTAGAGGGGAATTTGTTACATAATTTGCTGCAATTATGCTTCAACAAGATTCTTGGAACTTGAAAAATTCATTGGGAAATATCCCTGAAAGTGAACAAAACAAAGGTGAATAAGGGCTTTAGGATGTGACTCCTTGACAGGTCCTGATTATATATTAATGGCACCGGTATTTTAATAAAATACTGGGCAAACAGGACAGCATAGGCACTAGTAATTCATGTGTACAAACAAATGCTTTACAGATGTCGCTTCCTCTGCAATTTCATATAGTGGGAATTATGACACCACCCCTTCAATCTTTTTCGTATTACATAAAAAAGCTATGTATTTTTTTCTGTGAAAATTTACTAACAATAAGGTTGTTCCAGCATTTCTCAGTGAAGTCCACCATAAACACAGAACAGACAAACAAGGATTTTTTTTTTTTTTTTTCCGTTTAGGAAGTGAAACTGAAGGTATGGACGTAGGACTTCTTGGGGGTTTTTACTCAGTTTAAACAGTTTGCATTCTAGTAGAGCTCTAAAAGTCCTGTTTTAAAGCTCATATAAAATATAGTTTTGTGAAACCAATTATGTAGGATTGTTTCAAATATATCCCAAGCCCTCAGGCACTGTAATGGAAGTCAGGGTTTGGTCTGATAGCATGTTTGTAAGCAAGTGCAACAAGAAGGTGCTCCTAAAAGGGGCAGTCCTGCTTCCCCAGTTTCCCATCATCACAGGCATGTTTCTACCCTTGCCTCAGTGCAAGGCTGTCTGATCCTCCATTGAAACTGTTCAGGGAATTAAACAGACAGAAGAGTGCCAGTGCCAACGCGATGGTGGGAACAGACAGGTAAGACACAGAGACTGTATCTGCCAAAAGGGGCAGCAGCCAGCCATGAAGTTGCTGAATCTGTGCTGTCAAATTGCACAGTCCATCAGACAAATATGAGCAAGGGGTAGGTTTCAGGATAAGACTGTTTTCTTGCCCTTGTTGAGCCCTAGACATGCCACTTGTATAGAGCTGCACTTTACAAACAGCTGCTCTAGACCCATGTGGATCAGAGGCCTTGTATATGGGGAAACAGAGTTTTTAAGGGCTTTTTAGAGACAAATGCTGTAATTAATATCTAAAAAAAATCAATGTTCAGGTGATATCCCAGGGTGCTTGTAGTTCTTATCTGATTTGTAAGCATCGGATTTATCCAGAGTAGTGGAGACTTTCTGTCTTTCCCCTTCCAGGTTTATTAGAAACTATTTTGACTGCGTTTTTTTGGTCTTCAGTTCATTCCCTCTTTGGCTCACCAGAAGGTGCCCAAATCCTAGGCTTTACCCTTGCTGATGCTCTCCTTTTGAAAGACTGTCTCATGATTATGTGGGCAGAACTAAGCAACGTGAATCAGTTGAACTTTACTCTGTTCTCAAATTGGAGATTCACTGATACGTCTTTTGTATCCATCGTTTGATTTCACCTGCTGGAGGTCCAGGGAAGTGAACTGAGAGTAATTGGCTGAGGGTTTGGAGGAGAAATTTGAGTCAGAATTGGGAAAAATATCAAAGAAGAGGGTATGGATTGGCAAAGAAAAGACCTCCACCCCCAGAAAAACAACCTGTGTCCCCACCTCAGAAAGGGTTGAGCAGGGACTGGTTGGAGGCAACCCTGTGGAATAGCCAAACTGGGTGGTGGGAGACCCCAGATAGGTCTGTGAACTCTTGGATTAGCACCCAGGGCAGAAATCAGAATTCCTACCTTTGACTTTTGGAAATGGCTGAGAAACTTACACTCTCATCCTCCTGTAGCACTGGCTGCTCTTACTGCTGCTCTCTCCCTCTGGTAGCTCAAGTGAGTGGCTTGTGGGGCATCTGAATTTCATGGTCTTATAGGCCCTGATATAATGCTGTATAAGGAAGCTTTGACATTTTTGGCTTGCTCATTTTGTAGTAAACTTATAAACAAAAAACTGTGTTCATAGAACATTAATACATTTGCAAAGTCGAAAGTTATGAGATGTCAGAATTTATCTTTGCAACTTTACTTTGACTCCTGATTGTAATGCTTTCATTTGCAGAGGGATCTGGACAGGCTGGATCCATGGGCCGAGGCCAATGGTGTGAGGTTCAATAAGGCCAAGAGCCGGGTCCTGCACTTCGGTCACGACAACCCCCAGCAGCGCTACAGGCTTGGGGAGGAGTGGCTGGAGAGCTGCCTGGCGGAAAAGGACCTGAGGCTGTTGGTTGACAGCCAATTGAACATGAGCCAGCAGTGTGCCCAGGTGGCCAAGAGGCCAACAGCATCCTGGCCTGTATCAGCAATGGTGTGACCAGCAGGAGCGGGGAGGTGATTGTGCCCCTGTACTCAGCACTGGTGAGACCACACCTTGAGTACTGTGTTCAGTTTTGGGCCCCTCACTACAAGGAGGACACTGAGCTGCTGGAGCGTGTCCAGAGAAGGGCACTGGAGCTGAGGAAGGATCTGGAGCACAAGTGTGATGGGGAGCGGCTGAGGGAACTGGGGGGGTTCAGTCTGGAGAAGAGGAGGCTGAGGGGAGACCTCATTGCTCTCTACAGCTCCCTGAAAGGAGGGGGTAGTGAGGCAGGGATCAGTCTCTTCTCCCAGGTAACAGTGATAGGATGAGGGGTGATGGCCTCAAGTTGTGCCGGGGGAGGTTTAGATTGGATATTAGGAAAAATTTCTTCACTGAAAGAGTTAACAAGCACTGGACCAGGCTGCCCAGGGCAGTGGTGGAGTCCCCATCCCTGGAGGGATTTCAGAGCTGTGTAGATGTGGTGCTGAGGGACATGGGGTAGTCGTGACTTGGCAGTGTTAAGTTAATGGTTGGACTTGGTGATCTTAGAGGTCTCTTCCAACCAAGGCTGTTCTGTGATTCTCTTTCCATTTCCCTGGAGATCATACAATAGCTCATAGCTTTTTGTCTTTCTGTGTTGGAGGTGAGTTGCTAAGTGAGTTCTATGTTGGCTGAGGTCCAACAGAAGACAGTGGGGGAAGTCAGGTTGATGCTGACCTGCTACTCCCTCAATCATAAAGGAATTTGCTAATTAAAACCAATCCTATTTTCATGATACCTTATAACATGTGTATACCTGATCTAGTGAGAATGGTATGTGTAGTACATGACTGTAGGACTGCTAATTTTTTGTGTCCAGAGACTGTAACTCAGACCTTCAAAAATCCCGAGATGTAGGAAAGCAGGAGTTTTTGCCTTGTTTTTGATTTTGGTTGGGTTTTTTTTCCCTTTTTCTTTCTTTTTTTTTTTTTTTTTTTTTTTGAGGTGGATGTTCTCAGGGTTACATTCAAGTCATATATACTTTCTAGGATGCAGCTGTTGTGCTGGCTGCTTACTGTTTCCATCTGTCACCCATTTGATTCCCATATTCCCATTAAATTGGCCTCTTATTCCCCAGTGTCTTGATATCCCTGCACTCTACCATTTGCAGGGTCAGGATTGTTCCCATCAGTTTGTGTCCCATGTATGTCCTAGGTCTGTTCCTGGACTGTAAAATAGCAGCCATGTTGCTGGCTGTAGGATTGCAGTGAGAGTCAGTTTTATTTCCTCTTGTGAACAATTTGAAGCAACTCTTCAGCTCCTGTGGCACTGGCATCCATTTTGAGTAAGGAAAAAAAGCTACAAATTGGCTATTATTTTGTCATATTTTATCAAATAGATTAGAAAAAAAATTCTAAGTCACTGCCTTTGTTACCAAGTTGAAGCAGTGATGTTGCTTGGATGCTCTGGGGTCATGACAGTACTTGTGGTGTGGATGCAGATGGTGTAGATGCTACTTGATGGCTTGGTCTATGTCTTTTGATCATGCTGGGTATATAGGGCATAAAAGATGGCAAAGTCTTCCCAGATCACTGGTATTTTGTTGTCCTAGTGCCGTGTTCTACCATGCTGAAGTAAATGAGGAAAGAGCAGGAAGAGATGTCTAAGCAACAGAGAGGACATAGCAACGAGACTAGTGCGAACCAGGAGGTGGTTGGTGGTGGTGATGGTGGGAGTGGAGGAGAGAGGCATGGGAAATTAAGAACCATGGGTAAGGGTTGTCGTAGGAGGGTACAACAGAAGAAATGGTGAAAGCATCACAAGGACAGGGGAATAAGTGAGAACCCACCCAGGGGCAGGAGTGGGAATGGACATCACCACTGATAGCCATAGGAAAGTAGGAGTATACGTGGAGATTAGGAAGGAGGAACAGCCTATCCCCTGGCATGCGTTCTCACAGCTCATGGGAACCTTGCAAGGTAACAAGAGACAGCTCTTCTTGCAGTTAATTGGGCCTCTTTGCCAGCCTGAAGCTTTTTGCCAGCAAAATCCCCACAACTGTATTCTCGAATGAGGTTTTTATGAGCACGACCGAATGGCGCTCCTGTGTTTCTCTTGGGAATAATGATGATAAAAACCCTAAGTGGTAACAATTTAATGAATGTGGTATGGAATTTTCCCATGTCAGTGCCTTGGCTATTTGTGGGGAAGGGCAGGAGGAAAGCAGCACAAGAGCTTCCCAGAGAGGTGACGTGAGGTGGCTTTTATTTTTGAAAACCTTGTTTCTTGTCTCAAATTCAGTTTTGTCAGAAGTAGGAGTTACCAGCAGAGAGGACTACTGAATATTAAGAACTGCTTTGATTCCTATTGTGAGGTGTGAATTACCAGACACTGGCAGCAAACAGGCTCACCTGAGACACAGATGGAGGCATACATTCTGAGAAAGCAAATGCAGATACTCCTCTCAGATTTCCTCTGTTGGAGAATTAAACATGTGATTGATGCCCGTTTAGTTTGTTCTATTGCTTTTAGCAGGATTTTTTAAAAATATTGCGTGTCACAGAGCTTGTCAAGTGGTTAAAGTTGTCATTGCTCTGAAGGGAGCCTGCTGCAGGATCTGAATATTCCAAGCAGATACTCTTAAGCAGGGAGGACTGCAGCCCAAAGCCCTAGTGAAGGTTGGAAGCATCATGTAACTCTGCTTCAAGGAAAGGTTAACACAAAGCCTTACTAAAGATAAATTAGGGTGCACTGGAAAGGACTGAAAACTTTTTTGGTTTCTCAAAAATACTATTGTAACACCACCAAGTTGTACAAGTCTGAAAATGAACTTGTTTTTTTTAATATACTACAAACTTTGCAGGACTGTAGTAAGAAAACAGTAGGGCTTTTTATTTATTTGTTTAATTATTCTCTCAGAATCAAGAGCCCTTTTCTTATTACACTGGCCAAACCTGTTGTGATCTTTCTCCTGGCAAAGGTATCGAATAGGAAATTAGTGTACAGCATAACTTTTCTTCTTCCACATTATTATGACCATAGCTGTAAAAAACCCACACAAAACCCCACCCCAAAACCCAAAATATACAGGGTAATTCCTTTCAAAGTTATAACTGTTCAGTTCAGCAGAAGGGAAAAAAATGAGACAGCAACATTTTTAATAGTGATGGCATTAGTTAGAAGTTAGGAACTTTGCTTATGGTTCTTGGCTGTATTTTTTTGCTAGTGCTGGAAATTGTGGGGACTTCTTACCCCAAATACCTATTTCTGCTTAAGCCTGAGGTAGCTGTGTTCCAGTGGATGCCTTTTTATGGCCCTTTCTGTGGCTGTGACCTCAGTTTAAGGGCTGTGGCTCTGCAGAGAGCACTGAGCTTGTTCCCAAGAAGTCCATGCTCTGGTCCTGACTTTCCATCCAGGCTGCTGCTTGGCTTTAAGCAGCTTACTTTCATTCTGTTTTTCCTCATACCCTTTATACATCCTGTCTCTTCAAATGACAAACTTGTTGGGATTGGCACTCTTTCTTTTGATGTGGCTGCAGAGGGCCTAGGGCAGGGAGGCATCTGGCACAAGCTGGGGTGTTTGGAGATGGTGGTTCCCAAAGTGAGGTCTCAAGGGCCTGCAGGTCGGTCTGGGAGCTCACTGTAAATAAATTATTGTTACTTTTATTTCACTTTCAGCTAAACTCAGAGGTTTTCTTGCATTCCTGTCCTATTCTGAAATAATGAATTCCCCTCTGGCCACGATAACAATCCATAGCTATAGCCTTATAGATGTGTTTGCACTGGGGTAGTAAACTCTGGCTGTATTAAAGGAAAACGGTCACTGAAGCAGGTTTCTGCCTGAAAACATTGTTCTCCTTAAGAAATATAAATTACTCAAAGATGCAGTTTCAGTTTCTAGCAGTCCCACCTGCCGTTCAGGAAGTATCTGTTTTCAGAAGGAATTCCTATGGGGGAGGAAATTCCCCACAGATTAGGGCGGATTTTTTTGTGTAAGACTATTTTGATTTGTATAAAGGACTAAAAGGCTATTTTTCATGTCACTGAAGAACATCCAGGCAAATAGATGCTTTCTGAGCTGCTTAACTTGAAGGTGTTCTTGTCCAGAAGTAGAGTTCCCAGGAACTGTCACAACGAAGGTTATTTCTTAATGGTGTAATTTTCCAAAGCTTACATTTAGAAAGCAAGAAAAATACTCATAAGCAAGAGTAAACCCTCACCCTTGTGCCTGGGACATCTATTAATATGCAAATTAAAACCTAAATGCTCAGTGGCAGCTCCCTTTCTCTCTCGCAGGTCTGTGGGGCAGGTGCAGTTGGATGCACAGCCCAAGGTCCAGATCCCGACAGTGTATGTGGCAGAGGGGCTGTGGGACTATGGGAGTGCATAGAGACTCTCTCCCTGGTCAGTTTTCTAGTTGCAAACACCTTTCAATTGCAATGGAAAAACCCAAATAAACTAGTTTGGACCTTGGGAAATACATTGCAACCAGAATCCAGAAGAGGGAGCCCTCCATCAAAATAAGGCTCTGAACTGGATCCTGACCAAGATTCACAGAAGTTTCCACTTTCTCTTCCACCTGCTTATAAATCACTCGGTGGAATTTCTTGCCTGTCTGCCTTTTCTTTAAAGACTAACAGCTCACAGTTTCTAGCTTTAAACAGTATCATTCAATAGCTGACATGCATGTGTGAGATTTTTTTTTTTTTTTTTTTAAAAGACTCTGGCTGGACATCTCAGATACGGAACTCAGTCCCTATAAAAGAAGGGATTCCGTTATCCTGCAAAGCAAAACATCTTTTTGTCCCATGCTCAATATATCATACAGCAAGTCCTGATTTTCACTCACAGCAAAGCCTTCTGATGCTTTAAGGAAGTCTGCAGCTATCAACCTTGTTCTTGCTTGGCTGAAGTCAGTGAAGTTTGCTGTTTGTTGTCGTTGATGGGACAAGGAGCAGGCCCTTTAGTATAACAGGTAATATTTATACAGGAATCTCCCTCAGATCCACAAGATGAGTAATTAGCTTTGAGCAAGACCAATCTGTAGTATATTGAAGCCAAATGACCTTTTGTGTGCTATTTGTAATGTCTGCTGTGCTCACTTTTTGACCTACCCATAATAGCCCCAAATGTCTGGAAGTGCTGATTGCCCTGATTGCATCAATTCCCAGCTGCTGAGATTTTGGCACTTGGCTGATACTCATCTGCAGATCTCTGGAGTTTACTGGTTGCCCCATCACCCTGGGTGTATCGGACAAGTTAGAGTAGGTGTGGGGTCCATCCCTCTGCTAATCAACTAAGAGTCTCTGGTCACTCATGTTTTTGCTACTTTTTTTTTTCCCTCCCTACAGAAGTATCAAGGATAATCTGCCTTAGAGTTGCTTGTTCACTCAACGGGACTCTCAGATTTTTGGGTATGAGTTTCATATGCCTTCTGACCTTTTACTTAGCTAAAGTAATTTCTCGTTTAAAAAAAAATCATCAGTCAAAACTAAGGCAATCAGGTCTTCAAATTCTTGTCTAAAATGCCTCTCTTCTGTCCTTTGTGACCCTCTTCATTGCCTCCCATAGTCCAGGGTAAAATCTAGACTTCAAAATACCTTTATTTTGTAAACTTCTAGGTATAGCTGAGTATTCTCAGGGTTTATATAATTCTTCCACGTTACTACAGTGCTCCTAGACAAAATGGCATGAATTTGCTTAGGAACTAAATCCCTTTAGCTTCCTTGAAGGCTACTGAGAGAAGATATGACAGTGACGCTGCCTGATAGGACAGGATTTGAGAAAGACACACTGTATTAGGCAGGAGCAAAAAGATCCATGACTGTGGATTCTATGGCTAAACTCCCTGTTAAAGAGACCCTGAGCAACTTGGCCTTCCTTTTTTTTTTTTTTTCCCCCACCTTTCTTTCTTTTCCTTTTCTCTCTCTTTCTCTTCCCCCACCCCCCTTATCTTTTCCTCTTTTATTTTTCTCTCTTTTTCTCTCTTCTTTCTCCTCTTTATGGGTTTGAGGAAAGCGTTCAGCTTTTCATATACCTTCCCAGGCCTGTTAGTCTACTTACCTGAACTGTCCTCATCTTAATTTGTCCCTTCATGTATGGTTGAATTAACACAGCTCAACATTGAATAGCCACTCTAGTCATAACTGTGAAGTGAATTTATTGAGATAGTATACATTATATGGAAAAGTCTGATTAGAAGATGAAGGAATAGGCCAGGTTCTTGGAAATTAAGCTTTCGATACATTTGTTATCCTGTATAATACCTATGAGGTGAATGGTAGCTGACAGTGATTTATGCTTACACACAGTGCCTTGTTCATGCTGTCTTGAAGACGACAGCAATGTAAACATATTTAGAGCACAGTATATGTGTGTTTCCTTGAGCTTTAGAAAAATGCATGTGGTTTATTCCTGAGCTGTGTGCTGTGATCATCCATTTCAGAAAAGTCTTCGGAGTATATTTTGAGGATGGCAGGCACTGTGGTTAATTGGGAAACTTATGGCCATCCTGAGGTCTGTATGTTATCAGTGGGAAGGCAGTAGTGGACAGGTTACTTCCCTCCTTGTCCCTCACCAAAACACAAGGTTAGACAGGCAAATTGCCTTCCCCTTGGGTCTGAGTGCTGGAAGGTGAGATCAGGCTGTCAGATTTCTTTCTGTTGGAAGGTGAAAGTGTATTGGTAAATTAGATACCTTCCTACTGCTGGAAGGAGAGCTTGAATGGGAACACCAGCACCTGATCTTCTGTTCCTGTTGGGTATGTTTGCTGCCAGCCAGGAGGCAGATAGGCAGTAGGCAATGTGGTGGCTTAGAAGCTGGTCCACAAGCAGTGCTCTGCCTTCCAGGCCAGAGCAGCTTAATAAGAAAGGCTACAGATCCAGTGTTTTCACACTGACATTTGTTTGTGGCTTTTTTTTTTTTAATAAAACACAGTGTAATTAAAAAAAAAACCTAAATCAAATCAGTTGTATAACAGGGCTCATGGGCTGACTGCAGTTAATGCCCTTAAAATAACGCAGTAATAAATGAAAAAGTCTCCTACTGCCCAAAGACAACCAGTTAACTTCCTTTTATGAAACTGTAGGTCTTTTTATTAGGCTACAAAACTGGTTCAAACAAATGAAAACCAAATGTGTAAAAAATGTGAGTGTTTTTCTTTAAACTAATACCAAAATAGTGTAAGCCCCAGGGCTCTTCAAGAGAAACTCTGCCTCAGTCTCTCCTACAAGGTGGCTTGTGCTTTTGAGAGTGAATGCAGGGCTCACCTATTGAGCAAAGCACTGCATCGTGCTGTTAGATAGAGAATCTATACAGTAACTGTACTGGAAAGATTAAGCAGGCATTCAGTATGGAACTATTCAGAGCAGCAAACCCCGAGATATGCAAAGCATTATGCAACTCAGATTGGCACACGTTGTGTTCTCTAGCCCAAAATAGTTGCTATTGTGGAGACAGGCTATTTTAACATTCACATGCAAAAGCTTTCAACACGTACTGAACCTATGCCTTGTCTTGTAATATTATTCATTCCAGTACTAAACAGACATGATGCCAAAACCGGCGCCGCTATAAATGAGTGCATCTCCTATTGAGATCAATAAGAATTGCACTTGCTTACACCAGGACTGAGTTTTTGCCTATAAATTACAAACAATTCCGCTGTGGATGGAAAATATATTAACCTTCTGTGAATGTAAAACTCAGTGTGTCATCTGTAGGATTTTGCTTTTCAGTGATTACTTCCTAACTGGAACAATTACATTTCAAGTGGGAAATGTTTTAGCAACAGATCTTTGTGTACTGCCTAAACATGCTCATATCTTGGCCTCAGTGAAAACAATTCATGTATAGTGATCATGGTCTGGGCACTTAGGTCTTGAATTTTGATAAACTCCTTGTAAAGACTAAAGGTCAGGATTTTTTGGCCAAGAGAGCAGTAAATGAGACTGCAATAGGACATGGAGCAAACCTTAATAAGCAACATACATGGCTTGTTTTATTTTGTGTATCAGTGAGTCTTGTCTGGTGAGTTGTTGAGTCTTCATATTAAATACTACCTCATCTGGCTCCTATTTCAGTCAAAGGCTAAATCTCTACTCGTACATTTACCTGACCATGCAGATAGTACCTGATGCCAGGACCCATTATGATTTGTAGGTTGTCATATCTCCCCCCAAATTGAAGGAGAATTGGGCTCCTAAATGTTCTTAATGCCTTTGGGCCACTCTGGATTTAGGAACTGGCACATGTTAAGGTACAGACTTCTAAATTTCTGTCTGTGCCACTGCTGCCTGTGAAATTTTTGCCATGTGCTCCATAGGGAGAATAGCCAAATGGGTCTAGGACATTACAGATATTGGACTTCTGGAATTTCCATGAATGAAATGGCAAGAGTCGCATAGCATGCGAAAGATCCACAAGAAACTTTTGGGGTTTTTTTGACTCCCCTTATACTATATGTATACAGAAGCTTTGTAAGGTCCATGGCAAAAGCAAGTTGGCACACAGAACATAATGTACTCTAATTACTTTCATTTTTAAGATAGAGAACATGATATTGCATTTGAGAAAAGAATTGTGATCTTGCACTTAAATTGTGTAGAAAAATGCATATCTTTAAGAGGTTGCACACAGATCCTTAATTTGAAATGTTTTCTGAATATTAAGTGTTTAATTGTGCATTCTCTCAATGCAGTTACTTCTTAAAGGAATATAGATTATATATTCCACCTAGTTTTCTATGGAATGATGTATGGCATTTGGTCAAGTGCATTGTGCTCTCAGGATAAATTATAAAGTACTTAAATGTATTTCATTACACATTATACTTCATCTTCAGGCAAAAATGTGTTTTGTCAAAATATTGATTTGTATTATCAGAGCACATTGTATAAAATCCAAGACTGAATTTCATTCTGGGGAACTGTGCAATTTGTCTAACCATTCCAAGGAAAAGGACATCAAATACATATGAGCAACTGTGTCAGTGAAATGAATTTTAATCATGTTTATCATCCTTCCAGATACACTGTACAATGGGATTTGATAAATTTCACTCCCTAGACCTTAGTCTGATCGCTGATGAGATAGGAATGTTACAACATCCCAGTGGCATCGAGCTGGATTCATTCTCTTAATAGGGTGCTGATAATATAGACACTAGTAATTTATCTGTTACTTAAGAAAAATTAAATCTGATTCCATGAAAGGAGGAAAAGCAAATAAATGAATACAGGTGAGAATTAATGTAGACGTAGCCTGCAGTATATACTTGGTGTCTAGAGGTTTTAAGGACTAAATGTAAGTATTTGAGGGATTGTTTTGTTTTTTTTTTTATCTTGTGGTTAAAACTTGAGAGTCATGTAACATGGAATCTCTCTCTTTTTTTTCTTTTTCTTTTTCTTTTCTTTCTATTTATTTAACTTTCCCAGTTTTTCTACATGACCTTGGAAAAGTTGCATAGGGCCGATTCCACACTGGAAGTCGATGGGCTGTATTCTACAATGAGATGAGGACTGAAAACACATCTTTTCTCTACCTCCTGTCTCTTCACTTGTAAAAAGAGGCTAACAGTGTTCTCCTTCTTCCTTGGGGTGTGGCAAAGCTAAATCACCTGGTATTTGCAAAGATTCTAGTATCAAAAAATGTGGGCTGCATCTGCTTGAATCTCCGAGACTCTCAGTTACAAGGGCTTTGCTCTGGTTGTGGGTTACCCAGCAGAGAGCAACATCACTCTCGGACATGAAAATGATGCATACGCCACTTGATCCAAAACTTGCCAAAAGCAAGAAGGATCTTTTCTTTGGCCTTTATAGGTCTGTATAAATGCAAATTTTTACTATATTTTAATATTAGCCTTGAAATGAAATGGCAGTGTATTAGTGCTCCCATGGCACTGTTAACAGCTAACCTTAGAAAAAAGCTTAAAACCCTTCCAGTGCTGGCCAGAAACAGAAGAGCAATTTTTGTTTTATTAGTGGTTGATACGGTACTAATATCCTTAACAGCTGTGACTATGCGGTGCTTTGAGTATTGCATGGCTTTGGTTAACTTTTATCACTCTTACCTATTTATGTGATACGTGACCCAAAGACATTTGAGGTGCATATAACAGTGCAGTGACATTTTTTGTTCATCGTGAGGCAAAAGGGGCAAACTTCAGTCAGATTTCTACAACCAATGCAGAGAAATGCTGGTATTTAAATTTGAAGTTCTGTTAATGGGGGAAGAGCTCTCCCCAGGGTACTTATCTGTAGGCTAACAATTGCTTCACTTTTTATATTCTTTTTTCTTTTTCTCCAATTTTTGTTAAAGAAATACAACCCTCAGAATGATTGGGAATTACTTTTGGATGTTGCAAATACATGTGTAAAAATTTGGGACTGAGTAGTTGGTATATCCTATGGTCCCATAGGTCCCACATCCGATAGGTTTCAGGGAAGGGCTTTGTGGAATTCCAGTGTGTTTCTGGGTGATCCCTGCACCAGCTTTGTTTTTTGAGTTGAAGTGGGAGAAATGTTACTGTTTAGTAGCTAGTTGCAGGGATAAACTTGTCCAGCCCCAAATGGGAACTGCACCATTTAACAGGAACTTCACACTGAAATGGAGGGGATGTAAAATGCCCAAGGCTTGTCTCTTTGGTGTAAATATGCTTCTTCCAGCTTCCACAGGTACAAGGAGGCAACAGGTTTTGTGTGGAACGTGTACCACTCTGAAGTGAAAACAGGAAAGTGTTCTCAAACTGAGATTTAGAGAAAATAGGTATGACAAAGTTTAAATTCCCCACTGGCACAGTTCTTCTGAGCATGCTGGGATTTACCAGCCCAGGTCCAGGAGCAGAATTTGCCCTGTGAGGTAGCAGATGCCCTAGTGTGCTTGCACTGTGTAACGTACTGCAGTACCAGGAAGGTGCAGGAAGACCTACCAGACAGTTATTTGGTTATATATGGCTGGGTGGCTTTGATAAAGAGAGTCTTTTTAGCAAGGAAGGTGTTATTTATTGCTACTCCTACAGTTGTTCCTGTAGATCTCCTTCGAGACAGGCAGGTCCATGGTGCTCTACAGTGTTGATGATCAGTGAGAAGAGGGCAGAGTCACTGCCAGGAGCACTCCTGGTATAACTGCTGTGACACATGGACCAAAGCCAGCAAAAACTCAGGGTTCAAGAAGGGAGCAGGAGATCAAGGTAACAAAATAGCTGCAGTTTAGTAAGATAACAAACTTGACAGATCACAATTCACTATTAGAATGAAATGGGAATGCTTCTTCCTTGAAGCACACATTCTGTGGCTCCTACTGTTTGTTTGGTTTTGTTTTTTTCTTGCTACCTTCCTCCCTAATTCTGATAGCAGCTGAGATTTGATCAGAGAGGCCATCCTCTATGGGACGCCACCTTTCATTGCCATTTTGTCTCTCTTCCCCATTTCCTGTTATCCTGTTCTCATGTAGTATTAATGCCCAAGATGGTGATTCTGGAATGACTTGATGGAGGTTGTGCTGTCTGTTTTACTGATAAACTATCACTGATGTGACAGGGACTAATGTGATTGCATTGATTTGTAAGTTGTACTAACACTTCCAGTTGATGACATAAATCAGTAGGTTTTACTCTTTTTGGTTATCGGTTTCACATGTTCCCTATTATAAACTTTTCCATACATAGATTGCTGAGTAGAATATATGAAATAACTTATTTTAGCCAACTGTCTTGGACCTCATAGAGTGTAAGTCCATCAAGCAAGGCTGAAACCCCTTGATTTAGGACAAAAGTGCCTTCAGAGTAAGGTCTCTAACCCTCACAGAGAGGATTAATTCATGGAAATGTTTTTTTTTTTAAAAAGGGTACTATTTTACAGGAAGGTAAGTATATTTTTCCAGTAGATTTAATTGTCATCATGTTTTTAGAGAAAATGAGCCCTTGCCACTACTAATGAGTAAGGCAGCTGAAATTCCTCTATATCTGTGATTTGAGTTAATGTTCAGCTTCTCAAAGGGTTAAGGCAGTAATAGGGTGCAAAGCACTTCTGTACATTGTAGGAGGGTTAGAGAGTTAATTGTTGGGCCTGCCAGTCTGTGGAGGGGTTGTAAACATATCAGCGGTGAACAAAAATCATTATTTGTAATAAGGGGGAGTATTTTCTGCTTCTGAATTTGTTGCTGTCAAAAAAACACATAGTATGGATGCCACATGCTACTAAGACTTTCTATCGATATTTTGTATGGTTGATATCTGTGAAACATCTGAGAGGAGCTTTCTGGTGGTGATATCCTGAACACAAACCAGCACAGCACCCAGCCATAAGACTGTGGGTAACCCACAATCTTTAGTTCTCTGGAGTGAAAACTGGTCAGTAAAATTTTTCTGAAGCTTAATGCTGTCAGTTAAAGTTGGTGTTATCAACTGCATCACATCTACTTGGTATTTCTATCGTATGCTTGAAGTCCATTATCCAGGACTGTTGTGCTCAGCTATCACAGTAGTCAAGTCTGTCTGGCATAACACATGGATTTCCTTTAATCAATTCTGTCTGAATGAGAGAACTAGCTCCTTCCTTAGTGTTTTTGTACACCACATATTTTTGTTTTCCCATTAGGAGATGTTTCCAGCAAGTGTTGATAATGTCAGTAAGGCTGTAGTTATGCTCCTAAATTAATGAGTCTTTCTTCTTTGCCTGTCTTCTCTCTTTCCTTGGATTTTGTTGTTTTTTTTTTTTTTTTCCTTTGGTGTTTTACTGTAGAGGCCAGCGTCATGCAGATACAGGCAGTCAAATTATTTTAGTCTTTTCACATTTCAATGTCTTGACTAATATGGCTCAAAACCATGATTTTTGGGTCTGTTCTGTTACCTTTGCCTTTTGTTTAGGTGAATGGGTCAGTCTGTCCAGAGGAAGTATGATATTCTTCCTGTTTCACAAAATCCTCAACCTTACAGCTCCTTTCTGGTATGTAGCTGACTCTTCAGGTATTTCTGCCTTCTGTCATCTGCTTGCAGTACTGAAATGGCTTCCGAGAAGATCAGATGAATACTGCTGCTCTTTAGTCTTTGTCCAGTTCTCCCAATATTGTCTATTGTCTGAAGCACATAGAAATTTCATTTAGAGGAAGGTGCTAGAATGCTAATAAATGTTGTTAGAGACATTGTTCCAGTACTCAGAAATAGGCTCTGATATGCCATTCAAGACTGATACAGCACAAAGCTTGGGGCAGAGATAAAGAGAGATGCTCAGAAGAAAGAGTGGCAGATCCTGATGCAGCTTGAATAATATTTAAGATGGAGATAGATAGGATCTGAAACACAAGCCTTAAAAGCAGCAGCTGAGGGAACTGGGTTTATTTAATCTGAGGAAGAGGAGGCTGAGGGAGACCTTATCACCCTCTACAACTACCTGAAAGGAGGGGGTAGTGAGGTGGTCTCTTCTCCCAGGTAACAGTGATAGGACAAGGGATAATGGCTTCAAGTTGTGCCAGGAGAAGTTTAGATTGGATATTAGGAAAAATTTCTTCACCGAAAGGGCTGTCAAGCCCTGGCACAGACTGCCCAGGGCAGTGGTGGAGTCCCCATCCCTGGGGGGATTTCAGACCCACGTAGATGTGGTGCTGAGGGACATGGGGTAGTGGTGACTTGGCAGTGCTGGGTTAATGGTTGGATTTGATCACCTTAGAGGTCTTTTCCAATCAAGGCTATTCTGTGATTCTATGATTTTATCAATGTGGTAAAATAAGTCAGTTAAAAGTGTTTATTCTCTGAAGAAGTGTATTATTTATTATAACGCTTACTAGGCTTTTAATGAATTTTGAATAAATATACTTGATTTTTTTTCAAATAGCCTAGAAATATTCAAATATGGATGATTCCTATCATACTGCCTGTTTAAACATGTCCTGCCATTTCATACCTGATGGGAAGGTAAAACCTAATGTAGAGTTAAACTGGCAAAGCTCCTCTGTAAAGTTCTCTCCTTGACTGTGAGCATGCTGTGTGTTTCCAGACACTTCACACTTCATAGCCATTGAGAAATGCAGCTTTTTGACAGTAGAATGGGTAAAAGGTCTGTAAATGTGAAACATGAGTGTGTCTGCATGCTGCTGGGCTCCTTACTTTTATACATTACTCACATGTAGTATATTGCACAACAGGGCAGCAGGAGCAGGCACTGTCCCCCACGGGTAGGCTGTATTGTGGTGCTGCGAGGGGAGGGGGGAGTGGGGACCCTCCATTTGCTCAGCCCCTCGGTGGCTCATTTTCCCACCAGCACCCCATGTGCCCACATAGTGGGGCTGTGTGGCACTGAATCCATGTTACAGCTGAACTCTCCTGTGCCCCTTCCTCTCCATGAGCACGGAGATTTCTGTGCCAGACGCAGAGGCAGGTCCTTTTATTTCCAGGTCATTCATGCTTGGGGAAACAGGATGAAATGAGTCCTTTACACAGCCTTTTCCATCCCCTCAGCTCTGCTGGAGAGGCTCTTACAGACCGACACTTCTCATCCATCCCTCCCATTGTCTGACTAACATTTTGCCTCTGTCACCCATGCCTTCTGAGCTATTGTAACCCAAAAGAGTTTAAACAGTGTGTGGGCAGAAGATGAGAGCTTTGTGTTCCTCTCAGCTGCCCCATTGGAGTTGCCACAGAGCCCTCCTGTGCTTCCCCACCTGCCTTTACACCTGCTCAGCTCGCTGCGAAATCTGCACGGAGTAAACAATAAGCCGTCACAACTTTTGCCATGGAATCATAGAATAGCCTTGGTTGGAAAAGACCTCTAGGATCATCTTGTGAGTGACTGGGGTTTGTCTCCAAGCATGTAAAGCAGAATATGACTTCCAGCAAGGTAAGACAAGGAAACAGAATGCAGACCTGGAGGGACATGAGGGCTGGGCTTAACTCGTCAGTCTTATGGTGAAGTGGGGGCTGATGTGCAGGCAGGGGCTGAGGATATATACAGATATGGGTGTGTCCCCCCGCCTTACTCAGCAAAAGGGTATTTTGTTTTCCAGGACTTTTCCTGGAGGATTTCTTTCCCAGCAGCAGAGATCAGCTCAGAGTTATGCAAAGTTGAGGGGAAAATAATGCAGCAAGTTTTGAGGCACAGCTGGAGCTTCAAAACATCTGTGTGCAAAACTTCAGACCATTCTGAAGGACTGGAGCCCTGCTTAGGAAAAAAATTCCCTGTTTTAAAAACACCCATAGAGAGGTAGTCACTGCTCATATTTGCTGCTGAAGCACCCCTGCATTTTGCATTAGGAGGACATTTACAAGGACTAAGAGGCAAGATGTACAGAAGAAAATTCACACCTAAGAAAAGAATAACTATTGTATTTTGAAGCTTGCAGAGGAACAAGTGTTAGATAAATGCATATGACAAACAGACCCTGTTTGATCTCTCTAAGAAGATTTGACAAGTCAGACACACAGGAGCCATAAATTACCTGTAATGGCAAAAATTACATCAGTTATAACCTTTTAAGCAGTTGTGCCTCATACAGCATCAATTCAGAGATAGTAATCTAAGGAGAACCAGTCTCTCTATACATGTTTCCCTTGTAATATACAGCTACAAGAGTAAGCTGTGTATGATTTTCATAAGACATGATAAAAATCTAACAGTTCTAGGCTGCATACCGTAAACCTGTGCAGATAACTGGCTCAGACTCTAACTGATAAACATATAAGGCCAGGAAAACCATTTTTTTACTCTAAAAAAAAGAAATAGAAGTATGATTGAGATGTCATGGTGTGGGGATACTGCATGGGGAAGATTCCCATCATGAGCCTGTTACAAAGACAAGCTGTGGAGCTGGAGGGGGGTGGGAGCCTGTGCTTTTTGCACTTGTGAGCCCTCCTGTGCCTTCATTAGAGGATTTCCCGGGGGAGCCGCCTTTGCTTTGGCACCTGACTTGCAGGGTTGTGAAGGAAGGTGGGGTGGGAGGGCAGGGAGACACCTCCAGCAGGTGTTGCAGTTAGCATCTCGGTGCCGTGCTGACTGCTGGCCCCTGAGGAGCTGGCTGGCGCAGGGCAGAGCTGCATATGGCATCTGTGCTAGCAGGGTGTGATAGCACAGGCCTCTGCCAGGGGCTTGCTTCTTTTTCTCCCCTCACACCAGAACTTGGTTTCCCTCAGAGCCTGGGAAGAGCACATCAGGACGATTTCCACCCTCTGCCTGGCCTTGTTTGTACTCCAGTGGCTGCTCTTTGGGCTGGAAGAGAGACTTCCAGGCCTGGCTTTGCTTTTAATCAGCCCTGTGAACATGTCCTGCTTGCACAGCGTGAACTCGGTGCGTTGCCTCATCTGGAAAAGGAGTGGATTTGGCAGTCAGAAGGATGAAGATGAGCCGATTTCGGTGCTGGTGTGAGGCAGCCTTCCAGGCCTAGCAGAGAGGGCTGATGGTGTCGTTGTGGCTTGGAGCATCTCCTTATAGCTCGATGGTCATTTTAATTCACTTTTAATTGCTGCCTGTTACTTCAGTCTCAAAGGCCAAAATTCTTGCAGAGCCACTTTCCCAGAAACTTCCCCAATGAGCTGAATCACACTGGGGAAAGCTGCCACATGTTGGGTTTTTTTTTTTTTTCCCCTCAAAATATGTTTGTTTACATGGTACGGAAGGCTCTGTTTGCACTGCCTTTTTGGGTAGGAAAGGAGGGAAATATAAGCTGATTCTAAGAACTGTAATTCCTGTTTCTGTGCAGATTTCTGCCATGGTACTAACCACATCTTCCAGCAACCGGCCTAGGTGCTGGCAGACTGCCTCTGAAGGGAGCTGCCTGCCTCTGTCCAGGCTGCTGGGCACCCCTCTGCTCCCCAAGTGTGGTTGCTAATGGCCTGATGACACCACGATCCCTGAAAAGGTGCTGGCTGTCCTGTTGCTCTTCAGCACATAAGCAATCCCCTTGACCCACAAGCTTTTCCATCTTATTTTCTCCACCTGTTCTGCTGAGGAGGGACAGTGAGGGAGCAACCAGGTGAGGTGCACCCACCACAGGTCCCAGGAGGGGAATGAAGCCACAGCCATGCTGTATCCCACGCAGCTGATACGTGGGCCTGGTAAGTCAGGGATCGAGGTTGGGATGTGTTGCTGTAGCTGCTGCATGGGACTGGCCAGGTCTGCCTTTGGGAAGGGGACACTACAGCAGTCTTTCTCCTAGGGTGTCACTTTGAGGTCAGGGTTGAGGTGGTTTTGGGGTCTTGGTGAACAAACAGTGTTTTTAACGCTGTCCTGTGGTCTGGCAGCTTTCTTTGCAAAGGAGAGTTTTGTCCAGTAACTCTTAGGAGGATCAACACCTTGAGTATGTAACATACAGCCAATGCTGAAAAGGGAGAGAGGGAAAAACGAGGCAGCAATCGAAAGCACAGGTAGTTTCATACACTGAATTAGACCATTTGAAAACTTAGTTAAATTTTACCCACATTTTAGGCTGTGGTCAGGCAGGGATTGAGGAGAAGAGAAAAAGCACTTCAGTATTAAAGGTGTGGTTGTATATTTAATCTGGTCAGCACTGCACATAGAAACCTCAGTCACATCTGCTTGTACCTTAGCTAGTTGTTGATTAGGGGAGCAGGATAAAATTTTCACTTCATTGTAGCCGAGAAAGGAGGTGGCGTGTACAGCGGACGTTAATTTCTCTCTGTCACTTGTGAAAGGTATGAAGAGAGACCTTGTACTGAACACTATGAATTTGATTCTCTCCAATATACACAGATGTAAAGGAGTATGACACAGGGACAGCAGCTTCTAAGAGAAAGCTTACTCAAACTATCACTTACTTGAAGCATTAATACCATGCAAATGCTGAGTGAAAGATGGGAATCCAGCTGCTACATATTCCTGAATGTACCCTCCCTCTTGCTGACACTGGGGAGGAGAGTTTGGGAGAAGGCACAAGTCTAGAGGAAGCAAAGCTTTGTTGCTTCTGCTTCTATAAAATAACTAAATTTTTACCTACTGCCTAAGAAAATGGCTATTTACTTATTTTATATATTTTTAGCAGCCTACATTTCACTTCAGTTTGCAGATGGCAAAGATTGGGGTTCTGTGATGTTCTGTGTGTCTACCCTTAATTCTTTTCCTTTGAACTCACCATGACTTGCAGTAGAACCCTCTGTATTTCCTGATAATCGGATGCTACAGTTCAACTTTAGCATAAATATTACTTATTTTATTAGCAATAAGGCATAAAATCTTTTGCTGGGCTTTTTTTTTTTTTTTTTTTTTCTTTTTTTTGAGTTATCAGAAAACTGAACTCTTGCTACCCCAGAAATTTGAGCCTAGGGAGTTCAGTGGTTAGTATATGACTACTCTAGGGGAACAAAAGGTACCTTTCCAATTAAAGTTAATAGAGGGATAACTTCAGACACACAAAAGGAAAGAAAGACACCTGTAAGTCATGGTGAGTTCAAAAGGAAAGAATTAAGGTATAAGGTAGGCACACAAAGCATCATGGGAAGTGCTATTCAAGCTACCATGTCAAGAAGGCTGATTAACAGCAGTTCCAAGTCTACCTGATCACCAGGGAGTCTTACTGATAAAAATTATTTCCCCTCCAGAGAGAAGAATCTCCCTGAACTGAACAAATGTGTCTCTTTTGAATAAGGATTCATGAAAAGGCAGAAAAAGAGAAGAAAAAAAAGAATAAAGGTACGCATTCACCAAAAGATCTGAAATCTGTAACTTGTGACTGTTTATAGGTCTTTAAGTTCTGAATGAAACTGCAAGTCATATGTCAGTGAGAGGGATTCAGATCATTAGCTTTGCATTTCTTTTTTCTTTAAAAGTGGCTGTTTGCAGATAAAATGCACTTGCATTGGTTGTAATTGCAATCAGGGAAATCTAATGGCTTTGCTTGATGTGTTGCTTAGACCTTCCCGGCTGTAAGGCTTTTCACTGAAGTCTTTTAAAGATATAGATTAAATTCAGGAGCTACTGTGTGAAATTTGGTGGTCTGTACTGTTTGTAGAAGTCGGACTAGATGAGCGTAATGGTAAATTCTAGACACAAAATCCAAATTATTTCATGTCGCTAATGAATTTTGGGGTTTTCCCCCACTCTATTTTATTTCTGTGGGTTGTTTTCAACACTTTGAACTGTACAGGAGAAAAAAGACATGAAAGAAAATGCTATTGGAATGTCTTTTTGTGAGCAGGATGTTATACATCTGCCTGTATTTCTTTCATCTGATGTTTTGTAATTCTCATGTACATTTACAGGATATTTTGGAGGAATTCATCTTTGAATTGCCTTTTTCTGTTTGAATATCTCAGTTGTCTTAATTCCTATGGTTTATTCCTCTATTTGTGGTAATGTGGAATGGGTTAGAGGATTGTCACAGGTAGGGCCAGCCCAATCTGAAAATGTATGCACTTGAGATATGTTGGGCAGGGTGGTGTTCGGAAGAACTATAGTGGACTATGTGTTTGAGCTGCTTTCTCTGGGCTACCGCAGTAGATGTGTTTTAGATTTGTCCAATGCTTTGACATTAACTGATGAAATTTAGGAAAAGTTTTGCAGTGAGTGTAGTAAGCTTTGTTGGACTGCAGCAGGCAATTGGAGATATGGCAGAGATGAAGCAAACAGGAACAATGGGTTCTTTGGCTGCAGCAGGACAGCAGAAGACGAGCAAGTCCAGGCTGTGCTATCTGGGCAGAAGTGAGATGACTTTTTGAATTTCATCCAAGTTGTGAGGAGCTTCACTCAGTACCAGGAAGAAATTCATGCTGTTTACCTAGAAAAGGGAGGTAGAAGGGGACTGTAGGTAACGTAACGTACTGCTAAGTGAGCAATATTCTGTCTCCTATGGGGAAATGAGGATCTTGCCTAGACTGTTGTATGTTCTAGATAAAATATCACATTCTGAGAAATCATTAAGAGTTTGCTTGGCTCATCGTTTTCAAAACTAGTGGATAGTGAGTTTCTCATTACATTTGGGATGTTTCATGAAACACAAGTGCTAAAACTGTTCACATTGTTCTATTTGTTTCTTCGTAGATGGGTTATTACTTATGTTTTCATAGTTGTTTTTAGTGTTACGTGCTGCTATTACTAGAATTTAAATGTTAGTGGGCTTTTGTTAGCTCATTTCCTTACTGTGCTGTTCTTAGCGCCTTGGGGAGCTGTGGAGTATGAACTTTTTCACTCAGTCTTTCACATCTCAACGTTTATTCATAATGGCGTTGCATATTTTTCTGCATTTTTACAAAGAGTAGTCTAAATGTAGTACAAATTTCTCCTAAAAATTATGTTTGTATGTATAGAAATATGTGCATCTGTATAAAGGATTAAATTAATTAACATTTACATTTATAAATTATATTATATTACACATTATATTCTATGGAATATTTCATTAAACCTAGGAAAAATTCTATGTAGAATTAAAAAATATGAATTAGTATCTTAAAACAGATGCATATTGCACACATCTGAAATATATATTTATTTCATCTATATATGCACTTGCTGTTGTCCCATCTGAAAGAGTGAGTTTAACATTTAGTAACAGAAGAGGAAGATTATTGTCATTTTCTTTATTCAACTGTAGAAGACAGAAAGCAATTTATATGCTTTAAATATTAAGTTTTTAATCACTAGGCAAGTTACCCAAAAGGGAAAAAGAAGCCACACGGCAGTCAAGGGACTTAAATAGCAGACAAATAATTTGAGTAAGCATAGTAGGCCTCTGATGCTGTTGGCTTTCATGCTGAAGTCTCTGTCATTGTTCTAGTAACCAATTTTAAAATGTGAGTATGTCTTGGGAATTCTGCTCCAAAGAAAATGACAAGCATAGTTAGTAAATCAAAGCTTTTTTGGTAGGTGAGCTGACAGCATGCTTCAAATATAATTGATTGGTTGTTGATTTAGCATCAATAATTTCAGCACACTGTAATATGTTTGACACTCATTTTATAAGTCATGGTATAGTTGGTATAGTTTCGGCCGAATGAAGAATTTCTTTGTTGCAATAGGAAGAGGTCAGGAGAAGGTAGGTTAGCTGTGAAGAAAAAAAACCCTGCTTTTGGTGGAGATGAAATTATATCATTATTTGCTTTAACACGTCATTGGTTTTCTTTCCCTTTCCCCCTGAAAATTTCTATTCCCAAAAGTTTCTCAAGTCAAGAATTTCTTCTTGCGAACCCAGATTTACTTAGATAAATCTGTTAAAAAAGAAATTTTTTTCTCTTGAACCTTAAAATTAAAGATACTCTTTAACCTTCTATGAGTTGCTTTAACAACATGAATCTGCCCCTTCCTTGGTGAGGAGATTTCCCCACTCCTTGGACCTTCATGGATTCTGTTGCTTCTCTTCCCAGCACATTTCGTTACAAATGTGGTTTTGCTAGAAATAATCATTGGGGTTTTTTTTGTGTCATTTAGGTTATGTCATAAATTTCCTTCAGTGTCCTACATTTTATTGGTATTTACTTCAAACTCTCCCTTCTCATTTAAAATCTTTGCTTCCTCTGTACTTGCCTTTGCCTATTTTCTTAACTTTCTTTTCTTTTTTCTATCAGGTAATCAGATTAATTTGTTGATTTATTATCTTCTGGCACAAACTTGGCCATGCCATCTTTCATGCATGTTATGGAGTGTCCTTCTTGAACGTTTAAGCAACTCTGTCTTTTATCCCACTGAAACCTGTCTTGTTCTGTTCACCTTTACTGCACTGCCTTAGGGGAAAACTGCTGTCGGTTTCCCATTAAAGCAGTGATGTAATTGTGCTGGTTGTAGCTCTGTGTCTTCTCCCAACTTCATTTTACTCATCCGGCTTCCTTATGGATTTGAAAAGTACCTAGGGCAGGTTGTACCTGGTAGTTAGAATAAGTGTTAATTTTTTAAATTATTTGATAATTATGTTCTGGGCAGTTCACCCTGGGGAACTGCTTCTGCCAAGTTCTTTGATCAAGGACACAAAGTTGGGACTCATCAGCAATATAAATGGAGATTGGGATAGTGCACAGAAAGAGCTGGATGATGTTGAGGGCTACAAATGGGATAAAATTTATGAGTGCAGAAGGTAACGTCATGTATTTGGGAGCTGTTACTGAAGCCTGCTGCTCTAAGCTGAGAGGTCGTCAGCTGAAAATGGCCATGAAACACATGGGAGTTACTCACAAGCTGACAGTAAACTACAAAGATACAGAAGAGGTAAATGCAGTCCTAGGATGTCTCAGGAAGGATGGTTCCAGATAGGAAAGCACTACTGGCTGCATACAAGGATCATTAATGAGTGTTTAAGATACCACATATGGTTTTGACTAAAAGTGTTCAAGAAAGATGACCTGAAACTGAAGCTTGCATAGACAAGGCTGTAGGGGTGATCAGGGAAATGGAGAGTTTATTTCACAGAGGCTAGAAAAGGTTGGCTTGTTTAACTTAGCAAGGCAAAACCAGAGGGAGTATACAACTTTTTGTCTTTAAATACATCATGGTAGAAAATAACTTTTTAATGTTGGCAGAGGAACAGAGGGATATAAACTGGCTAGGAGTACATTTTGGTTGAGGTTAAGAAACAAGCTCCTGACTATTAAAGCGGCTGAGCTCTGAAAAGTGAAGATGAAGCTCAGTAAATTTATAAAAGGGATTATCTGTAACAAGACTGCTCCTGGGAGCCAGGGATTAGACTCCCTGAGCCAGGCAATCGCCCTATGCCTATGACCCTTAGGACCTGCAGAGTTCTAGTTCTCTTCATTGTTTCAAATAAATGGGCCATTTGCAGATAGCAGGATGTGTTTGTAACTGTGGTTACCTTCCAGAAGTAAACAAAGATTCCATCCTTATATTGATGTGGGGTTTGGAGCAGATGCTTTTAAAATCACATTAAGTAAGCTCATCTAATTCCACTTGACTGAAACTGTGCTTTTCTAAAACTGAGCTGTAGGTGTTGAAATGTTCCTGCTGAATCAGTCTGTGTAAGCTAATTCAGTCAGTTGTACTGGTTTGGTTAAATAAAGCAATTCTATGTTACTGACATACATTTTCAGCCCTTTGAATATCATCCACCATCTGATAGGAGCTAAATAAAAACTACTGAAAATATTTACATTGGACAACATACTGTATTTCAAAAAAACCCCAAAACAAAACCTCTAATGATTTATAGATTAGACTAAAACAAACTGCTGGATTTATCTATATAAGGCTCTAACTCCTCTTTAAAATAAAGGATTAATTGCATTGACTTCACTGTTGGACAAATCTCTTGCAAATGAAAGGAGAGTGGGATGCAAGACAATTTCCAGTTACTTCTATCAGAGGACCTAATGAAAGAAGAAAACCATAATAAGAGTCTTAAAAATTTTCTCTATGTGCTCTAGAAGGACGAGTTTGGCATTTGATGGGATGCCAATGTGCTGCAAGTGTTGACTGCTGTTCTTTAGAGCCTTATAAAGAAACAGAACTAACAAAAGACACTACAGACAGTATTGCACCAAGTAGTGTTTCTTGGATGTCAAACACCCTCCAGCCCACAGCACTTTGATCTTGGGAACAAACTATAAAGAGCAAATAAAGTAGGTTTTTTTACATGCTAACATTTAACAGTGAGGTTGATGAACTTCTGGAAAACTGGCATAATGGGCATGTCTTTTCCATTTGTTAAATTGTTTTGACAAGAGCATATTTCATGTAAAGAGACTGTTTTCTGTTCCTTCCTTTTTTAGTCTCTGAAAAAATAAAAAAGGAACTAATATAGAACTTCACAGCATAGATCAGCTCACCTTCCACATGAGCCAAGTGGAAAAAATATCACTTAACTGCTCTTTTTTGGGGGGGAGGGTAGGAGGGCAGGGGGAAATAAGAGAAAAGAGTGTGTAGACAGTATAGCTGGTTACTTGTGAGTTTTGGCTCAGTCAGCCTTTTCACTGAAAGCCTCTGTTTCCATTAACCTTGCCAAAGAAAATGTATGAAATATATTAATACACACCATAAACTTTAGGGATGGGAACAGTGATTTAGAGACTATCAAAACCCCTCTAGCGCCCTCTCTAACTAGGCTTGAGTGTATTGGTGGGCTCTAGTGTGCTCGGTTAGTATTTCCCATGCACAAAAGACGTGCTGCTTTTAAACTTTTGTATTTCTGTCTTTTCATATTTCCTTAGGAACTGAAATTACTGACGTGAAGGTGGTTCTCTCCTGTGTTGCTAGTCCAACTCCCATGACATGGTGTTATACTCCCTCAGACTCCCCTCTTCCATGATCCCCTTTTCTCAATTTGCAGACTTAGGGGTTTGGCCTGTTTGGTAGGCATATAAACTTTGGTATGTTAACACTCAGGTACTATTCTTCTGAGATTCATTTTGCCCATGTGTCTCTGTCTTCTTAGACACTAATCACAAGGGCTTGTAGTGATAGGATGAGAGGTAATGGCTTTAAACTGGAAGAAGGTAGATTTAGACTAGATATTAGGAAGAAATTCTTTCCTGTGAGGGTGGTGAGACATTGGCACAAGTTGCTTGGGGGAATTGTGGCTGCCCCCTTACTGGAAGTGTTCAAGGCCAGGTTGGATGGGGCTTGGAGCAACCTGGTCTGGTGGGAGGTGTCCCTGCCCATGGCAGGGGGGTTGGAACGAGATGAGCTTTGAGGTCCCTTCCAACTCAAACCATTCTATAGTTCTATGATTCTGGAGTCACTGGAGTTTAGATCAGGCTGTAAAATGTAATCCTGCCTCTGTGAAAACTCAGTTCCTCTTCCTCTGTGGGCAGAGTGAGTAGAAAGGGAAATCATCTGAAGACAAGCAGTAAAAATTACAAGAGGAATAAATTCTGAAATACTCATAGATGCATACTGTGCCTCATGCAAGCTCTGTTTGCAAAGGGGTGAACTAAAATAAAGAGAGGCTAAATAACTTTTTGTTAACAGGATTCAAGAAGCCTGTAAGAAACTGAAGAGTAAGTCTTACGTGACTGAATTTGTGCTTTTTCCATACAATTTGGCTTTTTAAAAATCCTACTAGCTGATGAAAGTGAAAGAAGAAGAAGAAGAAAATTATATGTAATTTTGAGCAAAGCCATAGTAAAAAATCCAGTTGTCCATTTGCTGGCAGGCATATAGGTGGTTTTTGGGAGGGCATGTGAGTTGTCTTGTCTTCTAGACAAACTGAGATTATCTATTGGTATCATCAGCTGCAATCAGCGTTGCAGGCACACCGCCTCCATGGCTTCTCCAAGGGAAAGATGGTTCCCTTGGTGAGACTCAGCATCAAGTTTGTGGAGACATGGGCTCAGGTCTGCCCTGGTGAGGCATGGATCAAGTCTGCAGTATACTTTCCTGTACCTCCTGTAAAATGTGGATTATCCTTGTCTTCTGCCTTTTGTCCGTCTCATCTCTAACTGCAGGTACGTCAGGACAGGAGCGGTTTTGTTTCTCTATGAATGATGCCACTACACAGTTTCAAGTCACTGCTGTAACAATGTAGGTCCCATAAAGTGTCAACAATAGCCTAGAAAAGCCATGCTAAAAAAAAAAAAAGCTAAATTGCTGTGAACTCTTGACTTGAATGGATGAATTTTGGCGCACTCTAAGGAAGTACAGCATTTAAAGCTATAAAAAAAAATACCTCCTCTGCCTGTGATGTACTACCTTGAGTAGGAAGAACAGCTTTCTCATGAAAAGGTTTGACATTTTCCCTTGCCCTGCCTCATTTTACATGAGCCTCACTTTGTGTCTTTCCCCTTGTTTTTGAAATGACAAGTGTGCCAAACCCTGTTGTAGGCGATGGTTTCTAATCACCATTAGGAGCATGAGCATCCTCAGCCCTTGGAGGTGCTGTTGCACTTGCCACTGGAGCATTGTGCCACGTGCTGAGGTCAGGAGAGAGCCGTCTGGGAGAAGAACAATGTGGTGCCCTGACAAAGTGTCACAGTCAGCTTGAACATAACTTACTGTGTCAGGAAGAGAGAGCAAGAAAAAAGCGTCAGATGTTCTAATAAAAGCACCAGTACAGTGAAGATTAATTTTTCTTAGAAAGAATCTTAAGAAGTTCTTTTTTTTTTTTCCCTTTCTTTTTTCCCCTGTCTGTGTTATCAACTCTCTACCTGCTGTGTCTGCCTCTTTTTCTCTGTTACTTTCAATATGCATTGCAACTTCTGTCTCCTCTTTTGTTCGTGTTAGCAGGATGAGTCTTTCTAGACGAAGGAAAGGGGACCTTTTGCTGGCCTACACATCAAATAATTTCTCACCTTGTGAATATTGGAGGAGGCAATCCCAATCCCTTAGTTCTGAATCTCTCTTTCCTTTCTCTTGGATTGTACTTTGAAGCAGGGATGGGGTGCTGTTGGCTTTGTTGCTGTGTGTCATTTGATAGATGCACACAAATCCAGGAAGTGATCCAAATCCTGTATGACTTCTCTTATCCCCAAAGGGACTTCCTGCAGAGGAAACAATTAAGGTGTTTTTTGTTGGTTTGGGGTTAAGCTGCTATCAGATTTTATTTCCACTGGTATCTAAGAAGCAAGTCCTTTAAGAATTTCACATCCTGGGTTGATTGTTGAAGGAAACTTGACTGATCAGACATTTTCAGGGGATGAAGAAGCCACTCACACTCAGGTGACTGCAGGTTAGCCTGGAGCAATTACATGAAGTTTGCCATGGCAGTAGAGAAACTTGTACAACCTACCATAGGCTTCTGCTTTCTGGAGAGACAACTCCTGATGTAACTGCAGCAATCTGAAGAGCCACATTATCTTACTGCCCCTTTGCAGGTGAAACTTCCCAACTTCCTTCAAAGCTGCTGTTCTCTATGCCGCTGTAATATTCTTAAACTTGAAAATAATTTTGGGCAGGGGTGAGGCTCATCAGGGCTCATCATTTGGGCTCATCAGGAGTGAGGATCAGAGATCTCCTGCATGCTTTTCCCACTTGAGGGACTCCATGAATCTCTGATGGTCTGCACTGAACACTCGCAACAAATGGCTGTTTCACTTAACATACTGAGTATGCACAGAACTGTGCAAGTGCTGTCGTGGAAAGTTAAAAACATTCTTTATGAAGGTATAGGATCTGCAGAAACAAAAGTATTAATTGCAGCTTAAATATATATTTATTTAGCCTGAGAATTAAATTAGGTGATCATAGTAATGTAACAGTGAGTGGCCTGCTGTGACTACGTTCTAGGGAAAACCTGTGTGGTTTTTTTTTTTTGGTATTAGAGGGAAGGTGCCAGTGATCCTTCCTACCTGCCTGTGCTGTAAGCCAGGGGCTTGGCTCAGCCTTCTGCTTGAAGTGGTGCTTGGAAATGTCCTTAAAGACCCAGTTTTAAGTTCGGCCAAAGAGGGAGGAGGACATGAGGACCTGTGGCAATATTAAGATTTTAGGCTGGTGTTTACAATGAAACAAACTACATATAGGAATAACTTAAAAAAAATAATTAAAATCAGATCTGTCTGTCAATGTGAAGTGTGACAATGTCATAGGAACTTAGTAGCCAGGAGTTAAATTCTACTTAAAGTAGATAATTTCCTAAAGGCTGGTCTGTATTTGAACTATGAATATTCTCAAAGCTCAGGGACAATCACGTTCAGGATTTAAACCTGTGTAAGGTGGTTTCTCAGGCTTTGGATGTGGGTACTTCCTGCTCCTTGTAGCTGTTTTCATTGCAGCAGTTGGGTAAAGGTTAAGGGAGGATAGACTCAAACTTTCCTGTTGAGTTATACCTGAAACCTATGAATTAGAGTACAGACTGTCATGGGATGCTTTCAGTTTCCCACTGAAATAGTATTAACCTCTGTCATATCACCAAGGGCCACAGAACAAATGCATCCACAGAATATAATGTTATTGACATTGTCACACAGAAAACAGATGCAGGCTTGCACAAACCTTAGGAAAGTGTTGCTCTGCCAGGGGGAGTGTAGTGTGAGGCCAAAAGTGAATTCCTACAAGGCAGAACTGAATGCTGTAGCCATGTGATAGATGGAGGAGAGCAGTATAAATCACAGGATAAAATAACCACTGTAAAGAATGCTCCTTGTCCTACAAATGTTGTGCAGTTATGCTCCCTCCTAGGATTTATAAACTATTTCAGTCATTTTTTTTGCAGAACCTTTCAACAGTCCTGAATTCTCTGAATCAACTGCTCAGGAGAGAATTGAAAATGGCAATGCACTGATGCTATAAAGGAAACCAGAAGACTTAGGGATGCATTAATCTCTGGTTTAACCCAGGGCAATACACTCTGAAATCAGTAAAGTTGGACTGATGTTACTGTGAGCAGAACTTGCCCTTTGTAGTTTAAGATGTGGGGCTCAGGCCCACAGTGGTGTAACTTACACCGCTGGCAGAAGTGTGTGAATTGGTGTAGTGACCGCGGATGTGATGTTTTGTGGGTGTGTGATGCACAGGAGTGTGTCATGGGAATAATGTGTGTTGAGACGTTCCTCTGAGCAGATCTGATTTGCTTTTGCATGCATGGCTGGAACCCCTAGGGCAGCTAAGGGGGCTTCCTGACTGAAAGCAGCTCGTGTTTCCTCATGTCAAGGATATGGGCACATGCCTGAGTTAGGCTTTGCTTGAACTGGCACATTGAAGGAGCAAAGGTCAACTTGCAACCAGTTTGGACTCCTGTGAAAAGCATCATGAAAACGCTATTTTATCATTTTCATGTACATTTTGGTTTTAAGTAATGTGTATCGGGAGTTTACTGTGTGTAAACCACCTAGGTTACCAGATTTGCCCTAGGTACTCATCCAGTCCGCGTGGGCCTGTAGAGCTTGTGGCGTTAACCCACAAAAGTCTTTCAAAGTTTCACTGTATGGGCCTAAATTAGCAATGTTGCCTGCCCTTAGCATGTATTCATGTTGGCATTTCACCCTCTTGATTCCTCTTTGTTGGAAATTCTCCTGCCCGAGCTTGATGTAAATGCTATGAATTGGATCCTGCCATAGTCTCTTTATTTTTAAAGCAAATTCTGCCAGTGACCCTGCATTGCTGCTCTGTCGTCCTGGGTTTGTGGTGGTGAAACACAAACATTTCTGATAGCAGCTGGGCTCCTGGTAGTGCTGCAGGCAGGAGGTCAAAAATGGTGAGAGCCTGGCTGTCACTGTGGTTGGAGCCGAAGGTGGAAAGTCAGCTCACATGATGGCATGAAACTTGTGGAAGGATTGGCAGGTGAGCTGGGATTCTTGTTTGTCATTTTACCTTAAAATCTGAAGAGAGCAAAACACAAAGGTGCATTTGACTTCAAGTATTTGAATACACTTTTGTTCTTGATCATCCCTGAAATTAAGGCTCGTTTGTGCTTGGACTTATTTCCTAATGGTTGTGGAAAATGGCATTCATCTTGATGATTTGTGCAGGGAAAAATGAATCCAACTGTTTCACAAACGACCAAAGAATTTTTGAGGATAGGTTCAAGCTGGTTCTGGCTCTATTCAAATAAATTAATGCACTGCTAGCACACACTGCTATGGAGCAATTGACACAAGTATTTGGAAAACTATGTATTTCTAGAACTTATAAACTCTTAAATGGTAAATGTTTTAGCAAGCGACGATATGGCACATATAGGAAAACCTCTGAGTAGTCCAAACCAAACAAACCTCTCTGTTTATCCTGTTAACTTGTGAAGTGCAGGTTACTTTTGTGCTTTACTCGCCCTATAGGCTTCCTGCTCTTGAAGTCTCTAGTTCACCATCTCTGTTACTGGTACTGAGAACTATTATTGGGGTGGTCACTAGTGGCCTGAGATTTTGTCAGCATTCAAGGAAGTCTGGCTGAACTGAGCAAAGTTATGAAGTTAATCCTCATCAGTCCTGTATATGGCTCCCACTCAGCAATGCTGCTGCCCCATGTGTTGGAAATCTCCTTGTGATCAAACCAGCATTCTTAGATTAAATAATTTTTTTTCTGAAAAATGGATCAGCAAAATTTTTCTGACTTTCCTTCTTCAATCCTAAAAGTTTCTTTGAAAATTGAACCAGTGGAAAATGCTGACTGCTGGGAGGAACACTTAATGGGTAAATTCCTCACAAGGATGGGATGGGTTGTAGCCCTTTTCCTGTAAAAGGCAAACAAACCCCCAAACTAAACAAATTAAATCCAGAATTAAAATGCAATACAATACTCTTCTTTTAGACTCTCCTTCAATGTTTTCCTCACACAAAGACTCATGCAATAGTCACTGCTTTAATTTAAATTTAGGCAATTTCTCCCTGGAGTGGGAAAGATGAAAGAGTGTTTCCAATTTGTAAATACTAGAGGAAAACTTGTAGAATTTTTATTGCTGAATTTATATTTTAATTAAAAAGGGCTTTATGCAGTGAAAATAAAAATGAGGGTTTGGGCAGAAAATTTTCATTATTTCTGAAGTTTTTGGGGTTTTTTATCGAAAAATAATAATCCAAGCATGAAAATTTGTTCTTCTGACAGTTTAGTTTTGTTAATAATATATTTTTTTTGTTTGTTTTAAAAGTGATTTTTTTTTAATTGTAAATGGTAATTTAAAACCAGGGCAGTTTTCCTTTTTTGATCTGTTTTTAAAAATAAAGAAAAAAACAACAATCAAAAAAAACCCCAAAACCAACTCCCATCCTCCCCCCAAATCCCAAAATGCAACAGAATCGTTAATGCTTGCATGGGAAATTTTGATTTTTTATTTTTTAAAATAAATATACTGTTTTTACTTTAAAAAGATGGCATTTCTCCTCCCTCTACTTCATTTGATATATTTTCAGATAATACAGCGATACAGATCATAACAAGTTTTGTTTCTTGGCTAAACATTTTTATCTTAGCTGTTGTTGGCATCAGTTGGCATCATTGTTACTGGCATCAGTTCCAAAACCTCTGCTAAATTCACTAGTCTACATCTGTGATGGAGAAACCATTTCATGCGTTGAGTGTGTTTAAGTTGTGCTTATGTCATAGAGGATAGTTCCCTTAAACATGTTTATAAAGGAAAATTGTGTTTAGTAGCCCTTCTTTCTGTCCTCCAGTGTTCTTAAACACTTCAACATTTTGTCATAGGGAAAAAATCAAGATAATTTTTAACTGGTAGGTATCCTTCAGGTTTACATGTGTGTCTGCTCTCTGTGAGCACTGTGGAATTTTAATTTATTTCTTTCCACCCAGCTTGGATGCCTGACTTGTAGCCATAGCTCAGAGAAGAGGTTGGAAGAAGTAGCAAGTAGAAAGCATAAATAATGCCTGTATCAGTAAACTACAATCTAGGGGTGCAGGTCTCTGCTTTCCAGCAATTCCTGGCTGTTTTAGAGCTTGTCAGTAGGTGAAACGAGAAATTCTCCTCTAAAATAATAATTTACTTTTGGCATGCGAATCTCTAATGAGAAGTTCTTTAGAGACTTGTAGGATGTGATTGGCCTGCCAACCAGCTACTTACAGAAAACTAGTATCTTGTTGGTTAAGAAGGTACTGTAAAAATTGAGAATCTACCTGAGATTTAATATTTGTATGCCATGGCTCTCCATTTTTAAAGTTAGGCTATCCCTGTTTGTGATGAGAAAAGCAAGAACATAGACATCTATGATTGAGAAAGTTACTAACATTGCAATGGCCATGATATTAGGTAAGTGATTGAGAAGTGCTTAAAGTATCTGTTCTTGACGTAAAAAAAAATATGCATAAAGCTAGTGGAAAATATGGTTAGTTTAAAATACAGTATGAGAGAATGTTTTCCTGAGTGCTTTGAGGTACTTTCCTGTGTTGTATCTAAGTGTTGCTGGTTTCAACAAAAGTAACAGCAAAATCCACTCCCTCCCCCTGCATTTTGTTGAAGATTTAATTTTCCAGCAGGTAAAGGCAGAACAGAATTGCCTGCGTTGCAGAGTGAGCAAGGGCTAGAGCTTGTGAGGGACCTGCATGGGCCATTCTTTGGTACAGGGTATGTATGGGAGTCTGTAGATTAAGCCAGCCTTTGAAGAGCTCAGGTTTGAGTTTAAATTTATCTTCTGTCACAGAAACTGAGTTTTTCAAATATTTTTCTTCTTACACAGAAACAAAGTTGCTCAAAGGGAGGATGTTGTAACTTACTCTCTGATATTTTTGGCTTGTTCTTGTCCAGTAGATATTTTGATCTTTTATTCTAAAATAAGACTCATTAAATATTAAATTAGCATTTTTTGCAATTATTTTCCTGAAAGAAAAATAATAGTTACTTTTAAAGGAAATGCCTACATTTTCTTTGATATGGCTCAATTGGCTGTAGTTACGACAGGGAAGTCAAACCAGATGCAGCTGGAGTCCTCATCTGATTCCACTAAGGCTGACATGGACTTAATGTTGGAGTATAGCTTTGATGACAATTTGAATGGGAACTTGGAGACTGTATTTCAGTGTTTGAAGGCTTCAGTACTGACGGAGCCTTAAACTAGGTGGTTTTGTAATTTGAGATTTGAATTGTTCTCTAGAGCTGCATGAGACCAATAAAGTGTTGTAGATAAAATGAATTTAGCTGACAGATATGCAACATGTGCAGTATATTTTTATTATTTCTCTACAAAGGTAAAGCCAAATGCTGAAATCTTTATTCATTTGTGTCTCCGTCCTTACCCAGACTAAACTCCCATTGGCTCTAACCTGTCTCTGATTCATTGAAATTGGTGGAAACATATCTCCATAAAGGTTTGAGGACACAATCCACTTTGCTTCAGCCTTGCAGGGCAGCTCAGATTTCCATCATAACACTGCCACAGTGGCATGGCAGCTGCCTGAGCAACAGCCTTATTGGGAGGATGTTTCCCCTATTTTATTAGCTCTCACAAGAACTTTGTCAAAAGTTCTTCTTTTAACAGTTTCAGTCACTGATTAGCTCTGCAGCTATTACTATATGGAGATTTTTTTTAAAAAAATATTTTCTGGATTTATTGTAAATTGTATTTCTGGTACTGTCTTGCTGTGTCACTCTACCTGGTTATGTTCCTGTTTACTTTCTCATCCATGCTTATATCCAGTTTTCAGAGACTATTCTGAATTTCATGTATTTTTCTAGGTGATTCTTTGGATCATAAGAAGGTGAAATAACTTGCATGTTGAAGTGCTGGGGTCTGAACCCCCAGCCCTGAATTAAGGTTGACATATGGGTGGTTCCCACAGCCCTTTAAGAGGAGGGGATGAGTTTACCTTTTGGCTTTCCTCCAGGGTGCGGCCGGCCTTGCAAGGGGAGCCCTTGGGTAAACAAGCCCCAGGTGCCCTGCATTTTGGTAACAAGTGCCAGGTGTCCTGTTTGGGGATAAAAGCTGGGCCCACTTGCAGGAAGGGTTGGAGAGTCTGTCTGTGGAGTGGACGCACTTCGCAGAGTTTTCCTGTTGGGGAAGGACCTCCTGACCACTCATGCAACCGGATCGCAGTCAGGTCTGGCACGTACAAACGTGGGCTTTGTGGGGAGGCAACATGGGGTTACTTCTGTCATATATAACTGCCTTGTTCTCCTGGTTGTCTCCCATCTTCTCTGTGGGTTATCTCGTGTCTCTGTTTGTTCCATCTATTATGAGCGATACTGTGTCATTCCTGGGGTCGCTGGGGTTGGTGTCTGTTATTCGTGATCTATCTGACTTGTTTGTACCCCCAGCGATCCTCTATATACTGACCCCTTTACGTGAAATAGAACCTATGTACTGGATTATTGTTCTGCTGCTGGCTGTGTCCTTTTTACTGGGCCTACTAATTGGCAAAACACATGTGTATTTTGATCAGTGTTTCAGTCAGTTATGGATAATTTCTTTGTCTTTCATAGCAAATGCTCCAAGTGTCTTACATCAGTCACAAGATGTGGAAGCAATGTTTGACATGCAGGTAGCATTTGTTCTTTAACAGTTTCTTGCATTGTGGTTTTCAGAATGCCACTTCTGAGCAAAATTTTCAGTGATATTCCCAGCACAGTCAAATGCAAACCTAGTTGCCTTGGAAGATTCAATGTTTTCAAATATTTAATACAACTTACCTTTTATATTTGCTGTAGCTTTCTATGTTGTAATGACAGACCACTGACTTTGAGCTCTGTCTATGTAAGTAAAACTCTTCCCTCAAGTTCCTCCAGTTTGATGCTGCAATTGGATTCCCACACTTTCAAATTGTTTTTGAGAATCTTTTTTTCATCTCTTCTGGCCATGTAAGTTTGTTGGACATAGTGGAATTCTTACTTGTTTTCACTAAAATGGGAAAACGAGTAGGATTTAGATTGTGATGTGAAATAGGTTTGGTGGTATTATTTTTTTTTTTTTTAATAAGACCAATTTACAATTTGGCCACTTTCATTATAGATGATCAAACAGAACTGCAAACACAATTTTCAGATTAACATCCATTACAGCATAAAGTATTCAGTGGCAGCCTTTGCCAAGAGCTGTCCAGAACCTAATTATTCATCATTAAACTGCAGCCTGAAGACACAAAACCAGACCAGAGGTCTGCTGTGTAACATTGCCGTACATGCACATAATAAACCAGGGGGTTGGATCCACAGGGGACTTGGGTCTATATTTCTGCTTCCTGCTCTTCATGCTGCACATCCAGCAGTTAAAATACATAGTGTTCACAGGGAAGGTCCTCAAACCACTGCTGGACACCTGCTTCTCCTCCAGGTGACTGCCCTGACTGCTGGGCTGCAGTCCTGCTCCCTGCCTTGCCCTCCTTAGCCCCACCACTCAGAATGCTGCACAAGGGGTAACAGCTTTGGTAGGATAGATGGAAAACGCCCCTGCAGTCTCTTCTGAAAGGTGGGAGGTGTGGGGATGAGCCCCTTAGCAGGGGAAAGTTGACACCAGTCCTCTCACATGCTATGTGACTCTGAATTCAGTACTCTGGGATGCCATTGCCACAGCCAGGCATGAGGGAAATTCCCTGGTAGAAACTTGAGAGACGGAAGGTTGGATGGAGGATGGGTGATGAATCAATTAGAGAAGGCACCTCTTTCCTTCATTTGTGGATGCCCCCTTGGTTACAAACCCCAGAGGTGAGCAGTGTGAAGAGCTGGGACAGATGAATGGTGGAAAGGGGAGGAAGGAGGAGCATGGAGGTAGCAAGCAGCCTGCTTGGCCTTATGCAGCAGGATCAGGCAGAGGCAGGCAGGAAGCACATGTTGCCCCACCCTGCTGCAAGGTCTTGTCTCCCTGAAAATATTGCCCCTCTTATGACTTGGTGTAGTGTGGATATCTTATTTGACGTTTGAGAGTCTGAATTGCAGAAGTGAGCAACAACATACCAAGATTTTGTTTTTTTTTTCCCTTTTGCATGTTAGAGAATACTCTGAGCGGTGGAGGGAGCACAGGGGCAGCCCAGGAGCTGACTCAGTGCACTGGTTTACATTTGGACACATATCTCCACAGCAAAAAGAGTTCATAACTTACTGTCTGCCTTTTAAGAGGGGCTGAGCACCAGCGAAGTCAGCATGATAAATGAGAGCTCAGAAAACTCGGCAATTCTGAAAATCAGATCCTCATCAGTTCCAGCTTTCCACATAGTATTAAAAATAAATATGCACAAACAGATGCCTCTGCTACTTGACCTGACCAAGGACAGCTTCCCGCTTCCCACTTATGCCCCACACTTGCACATTTTACTGGAAATGATTCCTCATAATGAGAAACATGAAAACGCGTTGGGCTGTTCTTCCTTTCAAGAATGGTATGTGATGAATTGGAAATAAGCATAGAAATTAAAACACTTAACTTCTCCATAAAATTGCATTCAGTAAGCCTTTAAACTAATCACAGTTTGAAATTGTAATGCCTGGAGCTAAAACAATTGTGTCTAAAGCAGTGAGGCAGACCCACAGTATAAACTTCCATCAAGATGTTGAGCCTGTACTTGTTTTCTGTTTGCTTTCTCTTCTCTATTAAGCCTTGATCTTCAATAAAACCTGTGGAATAGGGCCAAGTAACACGGAAAAGCCTATGCAGTGCTACAAAAGTGAAATCCATAACAGAAGAAAAAATGTCCTTGATAAACTGTTCAACTGCCTCTGCTAGATGGTGATGGGTCCTGCTGTTATTATGGGGGTACTAGGTTGCAAAATTTCATGTCTCGCCTTTTTTCCCACCCCCCCCTCCTGGCATTATAGACTCAAATTCAACAGTTTCTTTCTTCTCTCCTCTTTTCTTTTTGAGTAGAGCTGGAAAAAGTACGAACTCTCTCTCACCTTTCTATATTCTCTGCTTTCTTTCTTTCGGGCATTGTATTGCCTTTTTCAGAATTATCTCCTTTTCTTTAAATCTTAAAAGTTTGATTATTATAGCCCAACAAGATTCCTCAACCAATGGACCTGGGGCTAGAGACCTATATGCCCTTTCCATTTCAAAAGTGTCAATATCTTCACAATCCAAAATGGCTTTCAACTTTTCTTTCTTCCTTTTTTTTTTTTTAATTTAATAAAATTATCTCGGTAAGCATAAGCTCTAGAAATTTCTCCCACCATCTCTTCTGCCAAATATACATAGATAATTTCTATGACTCTGGGCTTTTCAACTGCATGCAGCCCTCTTGAAATGTTTGTAATTGGTTGTTTAGAAACGGAATCTACAATAAAAGTGGATCTGAAATGTTCCTTTCAACATTAGATACTTCCACTAAAAATGTTGTTTGCTGACTGAAGCTCATGCTCTGGAAGTCATCAGGAAAACATAAGTGATACAGATACCTGACCTTATTCTCTTTCACCTCAGAATGTATTTATGGCAGGACTGAATGCCTCTTCTCCCATTCCATCTTTTGGGTCAAGACCTCTTTTCTTTCGGGAAGCTACTTCAGGACTGGAAAACCATTGCTTTTCAGCTGTATCTCTCCCATTAATCATCTGTTTTTTCAAAAATCCTGCATCTTTCTCTTTGTCCATAGATACTTGGATTGCTTCCTCACCATCTTGTCCTGCTGTACACTGGAGGATCATGGCAGGTGCCTCTTTCAGATTTTTGATTTTTGGAACCCAACTTAAAATGACCTGGGAGGGTCTGGCTTCTGAAGGGCAGGGCTTCAACATTGCTTGAAACTCATATGTGTTGAGTGACTGATTGGTGGTTGTTGTCAAGACTAGTGACAGAAGTGGCTCGTGGGTCTCCCCAAGACTAAAGATAAATTTGGCCCCACTGGACCAAATTGCTACATCCTTGAAGCACTTTTAAATGATACATATTTGTCGGGACTGCTGTGGTAGTCCTCCCCTATGATAAAACTACCTTTCACTTCTTGCTAGGGTTGCATCCAAGAAAGGAATGGAGGATTAAGCATGCAATTCCTGCTAGCAGCAATAAACTCTGGCAGACTGGAGAGCAAGCAGGCTTCTTTAATCCTCAAGATGAAACCCTAGGGGCTTGCTTACTTAATAGTAGTTTTTGGCCTGTTTCATAAAGATTGTTTTCCTAGCACATATTCATGTCTCTCTCTGATAATACTTAAGGGTACAAAATGAAGAACTACATGATTCAAATCTCAAAATCATAATCACTTTCTGGTTTAAAAGGCAAGCTTTAGTTTTTGTTATTATCACTGGTAGATCCTCTTTCCTCCCTGTTAAACTCACCAAATCAAAGGTAAAGTCAAGCTAAACAAAATCGCGTACATATTTGTTGGTGATCTGAATTGAGCAGGAAATTGGTGCAATAGGTGGAGAGATATTTGTTAAGGGATTTATTAACATTTTTTCAGAGTTCTTTTCCCTGCTTTTCAGTACACTTTAAAAGGAAGTTGAAGTTTCTAATTCTCTTTTTCTGCAGGTGAGGAGGTCTTTGGCTTAATTACATTGAAGGGATTACATCTTGAGGTGAACTTGAGCCTTTCCACTGGTGTTATGTGGTTTGCATCCGTCAGAAAACTTGAGTGTAGCATCGTTAGAAACTGTTCATGCAGTGCTAATGAAATAAAGTCTTGTACATATATGGTATTCATCAATAGCTGCCATTTGTACCTTGCATGGTAGCCTGAAAGCTATCTATATACAGAAATTGCGTTGCTTCAATCACACTGATATAGCTGAAGTGATACAATAACTCCTAATTTATCTCCTGTGTCAATTTAATTGTCTTGGGACAAGGTGTAATGGTGCTTTATATATTTTATCAATGGCTGTATTTCAATGAACAGAAGGAGGAGTAGTTGTGGGTCTGTAAACACTGTTTCAACTGGCATTGCTGCATCTAGAAAAATAGTTGTACTAGGTGCCTTGTCTGTATGGCTCTTTTTTTGGTGTAAGGCCATAGTCAGGAATGATCTTAGGGAACAAATTTAGCAAAGTTAGCTAAACAATCTTTTTGTGCTCAGCTCTTCACCACTGTCCCCCCAGCTGAGGAATGGTTAGTGGCTGCCTGAGTGTTCCTAGTTTGTTTCAAAGCCAACAAACCAAGTTAGATTAGATCACCATCATAAAAGCTGAGTAAATTAGCCCATGCTGGGCCCAGGGCTTTTATACCTGGCCTGTGTCCAGTTGCAGAAGTGCCTTGTTAAAAGCTAAGCAGGAATGGCTCTGCATTCCAGACACTTCTGTGTCTGGTGCACACACACACCCCACAACAGTTTTACCAATTGGACAATGCTCATTTTTGTATTTAATCACCTAGAAAGCTTTTCCTGCTAGGGTTCTTGCAGAGTACGTGTGTTTCTATTACTTTCTCTGATTTTATTTTATTTTTTGGATTGGCTATAAAAGATTGACCTGCCACTCTCTCAAATATTCTTGCCGTAAGATATGAAGCATAGGTATTGGCATAAAACCTACTGTATATGGAATGAAAATTACTGGTAGATCTTGAAAAACACATTCTGCACATGAAAGCCAAATTGTATGTTGGACAGTGGCGAACATAAAATAACCTCAAATACTTGTGGTTTAAAATCAATGACCTTTACTTCTATGAGAGGTTGCATTGATACTGAAGTTGTCAAGTGCTAAGTCAAGCTGAAACTGTATATTGTGTGAAAACAAAGGTGCATGCCAACACTGTGCCAAGAAACAGCATGCCCTAAGTGAGGGTGAATAAGGAGAATGGTGAAAAGATTAGTAGGTTAAGGTGCAAGAGTAAGAGCTTGTTTGTGTGAGTAAGGATTGATTCCTGCAACCCTAAAGGAAATAGTTTGCTTAGATGCATTTGTTTCATCTGAAAGGCTTGAGCATTTCCCTTGCTAACGAGAGTATCTGAAAACTTCTCTATCCAACTTCTACATGCTGCAAATGCTTTTAGGATACAAATTTTAGAAACTGGGCCAAATTCAGCATCCGGGATATTGATGATGTAGCCATTGATCTAAATGGAGTTTCCTTGGGTTTTTTGTAATGCTA
Source organism: Podargus strigoides (assembly GCA_028020825.1). NCBI lineage: Eukaryota > Metazoa > Chordata > Aves > Caprimulgiformes > Podargidae > Podargus > Podargus strigoides. Next base: position 6,918,891 of record CM051623.1, on the reverse strand, counting down.
CAATGAACAGAATTTATCCCTCGGATACTAAGTGTTGAATAAAGAGTCTCTGTCTTTCTTGTTTTGGGTTCAGAGCAAAGTCAGGGCGATTCACAAGTAAGGTGTAAATTCACATTAACTGCCCTGCAATCACATTCTGTATGGCTGCTCTTGGTCACCTTGCATCACAGGGGCACCTTGAAAGGGGAGTGCCCTGGGACATCTAGTCAGGGTAGTGTAGGCAGTGTGCAAGTAATGCGCACCCAGGGACTGTTGGCACTCATCTTACCTCTGCAGACAAGCCTGTATGCAGGTGCAGGTGAGGAGTTAATTTAATCGAAACAGTTAATTTAGATAGGGCCATAAGTAGGAAGAGGATCAGACTAGCATTGCTTTGTTGTTGTTTTTCCTGCCTTGTATAATTTGTCCAGAAAACAAAGTAAAAAATCCAGTCCAATAAAGCCTGGTTCACTTCTGTAGTTTTGTGTGTTCCCTAGTACTAATGTGAATTTGTTTGGTGGTGTTTGCAACCTTTAGAGAAGAGGAGGCTGAGGGGCTGCCTTATTGCTCTCTATAACTCCATGAAAGGAGGTTGTAGTGAGGTTGGGGTCAGTCTCTTCTCCCAAGTAGCTAGCAATATGACGAGAGGAAATGGCCTCAAGTTGCACCAGGGCAGGTTCAGATTGGATATCAAGAAAAAATTCTTTACTGAAAGGGCTCTCGGGCATTGGAACAGGCTGCTCAGGGCAATTGTGGAGTCACCATCCATGGAGGTGTTCAAAAAACGTGTAGACGTGGCACTTTGGGACATAGTTTAGTGAGCGTGGTGGTGTTGACTTGATAGTTGCACTTGCTGATCTTGGAGGTCCTTTCCAACCTTAATGATTCTATGGTCTATAGTAATTAGCAGCATTCCATGCTGTGTGTTTTGCAGTGCTGGTCTGCAGAACAGCACTGGTAACAGCCATTGCTTTGCACCTGTACCCCACAACAGCAACCACAAGGAACCATCTCGTTCTTCCCACCAAGCTGCCTGGGTTGTCACCAGCAAAGCAGAGGCAGAGAATGGATAGCCTAGTTAGTGCTTGGGCAGAGCTTATACACATGTAGCAATAGAGTATGTAGTTCATGGACAACAAAATGGTGCTTTCTGAACTGAGAATGAACAGGGAACTCAAGAGACAAACAATGTGGTTAGTCCAGATCGAGAGCTCTGGGCTCACTTGCAGTACACAGAAACACCTGTGAGCCATCAAATCACCCGTGTTTTGTTTTAATTTGCATCAGTGTAGCCCCTGACTACTGAAGATTTAAATCAGTGAGAGATGGCTCAAGGCCGAAGTCAATTTTGTTTTAAAATTTCTTCTGCAAAATTTGGCCCTGAAAACTTGTACTTGGAGTTGTACAAAGTTTCATTTTATTATGGTATGTTTCCCCCTCCATCCCCAAATTGGCGACTGCTTATATGAATTTTGGCAGGGGACAAATGATCCTTCACACTCAGTCTGTAATTTATAGCTACATTTGGTTTTACATAATGTACAATTTCAGCGTTGTCTAACATTTCTTCAAGTATTGCGGGAGACTTTCAGGTTTTATTAAACTGGCATATATGAATTGATTTTCCAGCTGGATGCAGTCACTTGGCAAACTCTGCACTTTCTAACTACATATGAGCTAAATACACACTCTAATAGTGTGTTTGAATTATTTTCTGTGCAACATATAGTTGCAGAAGCATGTGGCAGTTTCCCAGTGCTTTGCCTAACTAGAGTTTTGCTCCTAGCTAAAGGAACTGTTACAGAGACAGATATAAATATTTTAGTGAAAGAACAAGCAGGCTGTGCCTTTTGGTAGAAGAGACTCTTGCTAATTTGCACTTGCTGTGAGAAGTGGTATTACTGTCTCCTCATGACATGAAGAAGTGTTACTTAGAGCAAGTCAAAGTCTGCAAAATTACAACTTGAGTTAGAGGGCTTTATGGATATGAAGAAGAATAGAGCTAGACTGGGGCACCTTCACTGTCAAGGGGATTTCTTAATACAAATAGGTGATCGATGAGAGGCAGAACACTTCTGCAGCTTGGCCTGCAACTGTTTCATGACTGAATTCTGGAAAACTTGAGCATATTGATTAGATTTCCTCTTTGCTAAAAGGAGTCAGGATGCCAAGTAAGACACTGTTCACCTCTGATGCACTCGCTTCCCAATTTTGCCATTCTTGCTCATGGAAAGTTTTAATCCTTGTGTAACCTCATGTTTGCGTTACTCTTTGTGAAGGATCAGAGTAGACTTTAATCTCAAACCAGTTACCTAAAAATAAGAACTGGGGAGAGGATTGTCTTGAACACTCACTCATTGAAGGCAGGCAGATGACTTCAGTTTACATGAACCTTGGTGTGTGTGGCCTGAGATTTATGTCTGAATTTTGAATTTGAAAAGAAATTTGGTGCTACCTGTGTGCTACCTAGAAGGCTTGGCCTGTCATGGGGAATAGCCACTAGAGTTGGGATATTTTTATGATGTTCACATTTACCAGAAAGCTTCAAATATCTCTGTCCAGAAGATTATCCTACTCCAGGGTCTAGTATTCAAGTCAGTGACAGATATCTCTGTCTCATAACTCATAATGGCAGTAGTCTTGCTCTTAGGGTGCTTTTGTGGAAAGTAGCTACTGATGGTCACACCATGTTCTGCTGGAGTCACCTCCTAGGGTCACCCAGGCCACAGGCAGATACAATAACTCAGAGGGATAGTGCTGGACTTTGCATTGTTTCTGATGCAGTGAAACCTTTTCAAGAGAAAAAATTACAATGTCATAGCCTCAACCTCTTTGTAAAATGGAATTTCTAGTTTTGAGCTTCTTTGTGATGAGATGCTGCAAGAGTTTTATGTCAGGCTCGGAATTTTCTTATGCACGTCCTCCTCTCCTACAAAAGGTGGAGGAAAGGAAAGCATATCGTAATGTTGTTACCAGTAATCTTTTAATTCACCAGATATTTGAATTTTACTGGAGAATAATGCGTTTCTTTATTTCCTGAGAGAAAAAAATTAGCAATAAAATCTGCCACTACCTCTCTGATTCTGTGGCCATTGCTCCTATTACTGTGCTTCAGGTGTCAATTATGCTATTTACCACATGGATAAACACATAGCTTGCATTATATCACTTTATTAGGCCACTAATATCCAAGAGCTTTGTTTTATGACATGGTATCAACAATAAATCACATGTTCATTGCAGTTATTCTTTATGTCAAGTCTTATTTCTACATCCTAGGCAGAATAAAGTGTTTGGTACAGTTTTCCTGATTATGTCTTTCTGCCTCCTCTGTTGTTATTAATAGATGATGTTCCTGATTATTCTGCCAGGGAAGGCAATATGGGATAAATCGTGGGCTCAGATGAGGGAATCTGAAAGAAATGTCTAAGTTCTTACATGGTACTGATGACTGTGATTTTCTTTGGGAGAGCAGGGTGAAACTAAGGTGAGAACTAAGGACCAGGTGGCTGAAGTTTAGCCAAAACTGCTTAGCCTAGTACATGCAATTGAAAAGGGCTCTCTAGAGCCCAGAGAGAGGAGGTCACATGTAGCATTTAGGATATGTAAATATGGTCCAAGGTATTGCACTGGTAAGAGGTCCTCATCAAAGATCTGTTGTGGTAAGTGATCATCTCTTGGTCAATTTCCTAAGCTAAAGGCATGCTGTACAGTCCCAGGCTATGTATTTCTGGTGGAAAAAGAACAGATTTGTATTTAAATGAAGAGCTGCATTAATTTTACCACCAAAGAAATAAGTATTTTATGTCATCACAACCACAACCTGTGGAGCATCTACAATTGCTGCCATCAGAGCTTTCACCTTTGGTTTCCTGGTGCCAGGCAACACCACAACAGCTTGCTTAGCTGCAGTGTGTTGTTTTGTTGGCACTAGTTTTATTCTTTTATGAGAAGTAGCAAGCAGCCTTTGCCTGCTCTTTCTCTTCTTCCACTGGAGCAGAATGGGGAGGGGAAGAGAAACAGAGATGTCAGCTGTGGGGATCCAGAATGCCTTCGGCCTGTCCTTTCACCTACAGTGGGTTTAATCCAGGCTGTGGAGAGAACAGTTCTTGCCTGCCTCTAGGCTGTCTGGAGCCTTCTGCATGATATTCTTGAAGAGTCACTTCAGCCAAGTAGTATAACAAAAGTGGCATTGACTTTATCAGCCAGTTCCTTGAGAGAAAACTCCCATGACTGAGATTTCTCATACAAAACTTTCCTAAAAAGGATTCACTGAAATCCTTGAATGCTCACCTTTGGACAGTTCGCTATGGACTAACCTTACCAACTTGCATATCTCCCAAGACCTACTTCTTGATCACTATCACATCTATCAGATAATTTTCCAACAGGTAGCTTTAACCACGGAGAAAAATAGATATTCCTGAGGACCTGAAGGAATGCTTCGTAATAGCAAGCAGATACCAAGGATCCCAGGATCTTTCTTGCCAATGATGAACTCATTTTCACAGGTCTTAAAGGAGGCCATCAGCTCATCTTGTTGTCCAAAGCCATGACATACTACAAAAAAAACCCAACCAAAAAAACCTAACCCAACATGGTATAATCTGAATGTCATAGAGCATTAAAAATCTATGGCAAAGTGTCTCTATATATTTTCTACTTGAGTTCCTTGTTTATCATCTTTTACATGAAGGTAGTTCAGTACCTGAACTGTTTCTGGCCAAGTGGATTAATGTGTGTATCAGATAGAAAATGTTGTACCTGATGAAACCAACACACATTTCCACAGGGCATAGACAGAGCTGTTGCTTACATAATACAGATCTACAAGGGAGCAACACACTTCATCTACATATTTATTCTACACAGTGCTTAATCTACTTATTTATTCTACACTATTGGTTGTTTCTTAATGATTACAGGGTCTTCAAGAAGAATACTCTGCCCTACAATGATCCTCTAGTAGATTTCTGTGGCACTAAGGATTTTGCAAGGATAGGAGAAGTAGTGGGGTGAATTCTTCTCTGTTTCTGTTGGCAGGTTACAATTTCCCATATGCATCTGGAATAAGACCCTAAATTCTGTCATTTCTTCCTAGTCAGCAGCGTCTCTCCCAGTTTTGTGTCTGGATGGTTGTTTGGCCAAGGAACCAAGTACGATTGTATGAATGCCTGAACTGAGCTATCTGGTTGATACTAAAGTTATTCTGACTAATCATAAACTCATCTCTCTCTCATCACTACATGGTTCTGGAGTGAAGAAATGGAAAAATAGTGAGGCTGAGCATTCCATTACAGTGTTGAACTAACTTGAGGCTGCTCACAAGACAAGATTTGCCCAACTATGTATCAGGACTGTAAGAGGTACAAGTTACTATTTGGGAGAGTTTTTCTGTTGCCTTCTCTTATGTCTGTGTGGAGCTTTTCTTTAGAGTACCATCTCCTGCCTGAGCCTAAAACTGGGATTGCCTATCCAGTCTAAAAACTGGAAGGAAAGCAAGAACCACACTATCTAGTACGTATATATATCTAGTATGTATGTGTGTATATCTAGTATGTATATCTCTGTGTTACAATACTTGTTCCCTAATTCGGGCCTCTCTTGTCTTTGCAAATCACTCGGAAAGGCATCCTGTTTTCAGTAGATTTTTGCCAAACCATTTGGGGGAATGTGATTTCAACTTCTGCTTTGTTTGCAGACTACCCATTCCATCTGTTAGTTGTTTGGTGTTTGTGATGAGCGGTTTTTGGCCTAAATTGCATGAAGTCTTGTTCTTAGCAGGAGTGAATCAATACAGAACTATACTCTTTTACTCTTAAAAAAAAGTCTGACACATTATTTTGCTTCCAGTCCTTGATTGGTTGCCTGAAATGTTTGGAGAAGAGAATAGTAACCAATGAATAGCAAACAGTGATTAATACATAAACGCAATTGTTTTCCAAATAAAATCATAATTCAAACAATTTTTACCATAAAGAGGAGGGAGCACGGTGCTATGGGGTAACTAGTGTCCATAAACACATCAGGATAGCATGGCTTTCCTAAAGCCAGTAGCATATCTAGCTTTCATTTCCATAAGGCATGGCTTTATCCCACCCTTTTTGTGGGATTTAGGAGCACTGGACTCAACAGCCTGAAGGGTAAGAGTTAAGCTGTAGTGGAACTTGTGTGAAAAGTTGAAGTTCTTCAGTGAGGATTACTGTAAATAAGAAGAGAGTTTTTGTTCAGTTGCAGTTACATGTAGATGAGAAAGTCGAGTGTGAGGCAGCATAGGTTTGGAAGGAGCAGCTTGTTGGAAGAAAAGAATAAAGGGAATTTGAAGGCAATGCTGGTTTGGTGAAATGTGTTCACTGGAACGTGGCTTAGACCTTTGTCATCTTCCATAAATATGGATGCTCTCTAGGCTGTAGGGGTGATAGGCTGAGAATGAGCATGTGGGATCATTAAAGGCCACATCTGTCCAGTTTTGCAGCTGCTTCTAGTCCAAGCACCGCTTCCCCTCTTCCCTTCCTCACCCTGCATGAAGGTGCCTTGTGCCTCCCTTGCACTGCAGGGAGATGCCGACAATGTGGTATAGATCAGAAGACGCATTGGGAAAGGAAAAACTCGACATTGACTAATGCCTGATTAAATCATATGTTTGGGATCTCCTGGGTCACGAACTGTGAGAACTTTCCATGAAAATTATGAGCCATAACTCAAGCAGGCAGCTCTGGGACAGTTGCACAGCTGCACGAGGCATGCAAGCTACCCTTTTGCACTCGTGATTCATTTTTTTATTATTATTATTATTTTAGGAATATTTATTTATTTTTCTTTTCAGTAACCCCATCTCTGACTTGCAGGTGATGTTGAAACGTGTTCTCCGGTACCCGCTGTGGCACACCCCAGGGGTAGCTGGGCTGCCCCGGGAAGGGAGGGCGCAGAGCAGAGCCCTGCGGGGCATCTGCCGGCTGGGTGCCCGCAGTCTGAGCCCCGCAAAGCCCGGCGCTGGCGCTGTGAGGTGTATGGGCCCCTAGAGGGTGCTGACAGCACAACGGAGAGAGGCTTCGCCTGCACAGCTCCAGCTGCAGGGCAAGGGATTGACTTTATCATTCCTTTCAGATCTTTACCCTGCATCGTTCCCCAAACATCCTTAAATTGGATAGTCAACTGCTTGCAGATGGCTTGTCAGCAGAGAGCGGGATCAGCCAGCTCCGCTGCCTGCTGCCACCCGGAGAGATCATTGTGCCCAGAGCTGGGGCAGAGGGCAGTGCTTTTGGGGGGACAAGGGGCATAGCTCCCCCTCCTGCAGCGGGTGGAGGTCTGTAGCAAACTTGGGAAGGGGTGAGAAGTTTTTTCCGTGCACCCCTTCTCCAAGCAGACGGCTGGACACTAAAAGTCGAGTGCCTATGCCTGTGCTGAGGGTTAGAAGTCATACTTCAAATGGGGGAGAGACCTGGAGGAGCAGCGGGGTGCTGCACTGGCACCCCGTGATGCTGCCGTGCTTGCTCTGTGTTGCAAAGGAATGCAAGGTGTACAGAGCTGCAACAAATGTGTTTAAATAATTTATTAATCAAGGGGACTTAGCTGCAGAAAGGTGGTTTCAAAAATCTCAAAGGGTTTTCTCATCAGGGATCAAACAAGACACTTCCTCTGTGTCTCGCTTCTCCCACTCTGTGTATGAAGGGAAGGAGAAGCATAGAAAATGGGCAATTGTGCATTAATCCCTTCCTGCTAAAATTTCTGTTTGAAAATGTCTCTGTCTCCTACCTTCACCATTAGAGCGCTGGGCTGCTTTGCGGGATTGATTTGATACATCGGTTCTATTATGGCAGAGCTTGCAAAGAGTGAAAGTAACATGAAATATAGTTCCCTACAGAGCAGATTTCTTGGTCAAGAGGGATTCTTACAGACTAGCAGCAGCAAGAGAGCGCTAGCAAATATGCTAAATAAAAGCAGATACCAATCATAAACAATTACATATGTGCTTAAAAATTCTCCTCCTGACATCTTTACATTTGCTGGTGGAAGTCACCTTATGAATATCAGCAGATGAATTATTCTATATGGGTAAGGAGTTGAAAAAGCAAAGGACATCTCACTTTTTCCTTTAACCTTGGGGAATAGAAAAGATCTGGCTCTTATATCTCTTCTGAGGATACAGTCACTGCAAGGGAAAAACCCATATGCATTGGAAGGCTTCTGAATACATCTAAATAACAGGCATATCAATGAAATGCCAGACTTTGGCTGAACGATAAGCCATATATAAATCATACAGTGTGCTGTTTGCCTCAGATTTACGCTGAACTGCAAGTCTAGCTCTACTGGGAAGTTTGCACAGATGGACCAAAACAGACTGGCTAAGAAGTACATCTGCCTCATCCATTTGTATAAGCAGAGCTAAACTGACAGTCTTAAATCTGCAATGGAAACTAGAGATTGTCTTCTGTTCTGGCTAGAAGGGCATCCCTGTTTGCTTGTAGTTAGAATGAATATCTTGTGGTCATCCAAATATTAATTTGAAATAATATTTGTTATTAATGTAATTGCCTTTCTGTGAAGCATACTCTCTTGCAATTGGTCTGGCTTTTTGAGAAGGTATTAATTAGTCTCACTTCTTAGCTAAATAGTTTTGGTGCATAGCTTTCAGCCTGCAGTTTGATTGCAAACTTTCTCCTTTGAATATTCGTTATGGGTCTTGGATGTCTAAACATACAGCATGGTATTGTTTCTGGCTCCTGATTGTGTGACTCAGATTTTTGAATAGTAGATGGATAATTGGCAAGTAACAAACTTTCAATACAAATTAATCATTCTGGCATTATGGAAAATGCAGGATTCTCAAGGATATTCAGAAATACCTACTGGCTATATGAATATGCTGAAATAATGAATAGTACTACTCACAGCCAACTGAAGTTTGGCAGCCATGCCTGCAAAATATTTTTGAATAAGGTTTATGCCTGTTTGTTTTTTATTATTCAGCTAGAACAAGTGCTATCACTTCCTAACTCATGATTAATTCAGCCTTGCCAAACTCTGTGATTTCTATCGCAAGTCTCGTGATACTTGAAGTTTTTTTCCCTACAACTTCCCATTCCTGCAAACATTTAATTAGGTGAGAATCTCAGTTTTCATTTTTATAGAAGTAAGTTTCTACTCCTCAGACTGTGAAGAAGTTTGAAAATATGACCCAGGAGCATCCTAAAGACGGCCACAAACCCCAGAAAAAATACAAATGAGTAACTTTTTTTTCCTTTTTTGTCTCAGGTAGTTCCTCAAACATCCAATTCACGATTCATGACTTTTGAATATTTAGGGATGGGACTACCCATAACAAATTTTCCCCTTTCCTTCCCTAAATTTAAAACACGGGCACATTTTCTTCAAAGGGGAAGAACTGATCGTTGTGGAGCTGCAATGAGGCCACACGGACAACATTCAAAGTACTCCCTCGCCACCTGTACTCATAGCTCAACCTAACTGTGACCTGAATGCATTTTTTGCTTCATGTTATTTTGCTCAAAGGTCAAATTCTTTGGTTCCCAGGTGCAATGAAACCCATTACACACTGTGCTATTACGAGGCAACCCTCCCTATGGCCTGAAATAGGAGACACATTGCCTTCTCAGGATAACCAGCCACGAGCAGTGAAAAGTGAAGCTTTGCATGGCAAACCTCACGTGATGTGTGGGAACATGCAGATGCTCACAAGAATTTTCTTTCTGTTACAGGAACAGAGGAGATCATCAGGCTTTTCACAGATAAATATTCCTTGAATGTTCCACCCTAGATACTCCCCTCTCCTAGTTTTTACTCAATCATGCACAAATCAGTCCCAGTTTCTGTGAATGTACTTGCTGTTTGTAAGTGTTTCCAATAGGAAAAGTGTGTGTACTGCTAGAGTAAATAACGTACAGTTGATGGGTTGTTTGAACTGTTTGATTAGGGTTTTTCAGAGCTGGTTGAAAAGCAGGATTTCCAGTTTGTGAGGATTTTTTATTTTTTAGAAATTTGACTTTGGTCCAGTTGGCCTGGATTTTTTTTTTTTTTTTACATTTCCTATGAACTGAAAAATGTGCTCAGGAGACACTGTCTCATGCAGCAGTCAAACTGAGGAGAAAGTTGGTTTGATTTTTCAGCTTTTTTGCCCTGCAGATGTTTCACTGCTCTGATTCCCTGCTGCCAAGCTGTAATGCTACCATCCCTGTAACACAGCCCACACTCTCTCTGGCCTTTCTTTTCCTCCTGCCCCTTCATCATCCTTGCTACTGCACCTCTGCTGGAGAGCATGAGGGGAACCATCTAGAAACAGAACATTCACTGCATGGCCCCTCCACAGCTGGTGGGCACCCAGGGAAGAGGGCAGCACCCAAACAGAAGAGGGAGGCAGCTCCTGCCCTGGCCTGCAAGAAGACATTTTTAGCCAGGGATGAGGCTTTTCCTTCCTCCCAAACAGACACTTTCTAAGAAAATTGATGATGAAATGAATGATTGCTACTGCTCCTGCTGTTTATGCCTAATCTGAAGGAAAGACTCTGATATATTGGGTTTTGTATTAAGCCTTTTGCTAGCAGGGCAGAATTAAAATTGATAATTTAAAAAAGAAAGTGAGTTTGCCACAGAGCATAAGGCTGAAACGGGGTCTGGCTAATCTAAATTTGAAAAGCAAACATGTTTATTGCCCTGACCTGCATCTCTGCTTTGACCTACCTAACTTTTTCTGCCTCCAGACTCTACCTTAAACTTGTGAGAAGTTTTGATCCTGATCTGGCCATTGCTGCTGAAATGGAAAGGGAAAAAAAAAAATTACCAGCAAAGGAAAGGCACCATAAAATAGACTATAGTGGAAGGAAATTAAAGATAAGGAGAGCTATGAGAGACTTGCTGTTGAAATGCACATTTCACTGACAGGGCATTTGCAACAAGGAATGATAAAAAGGAGGAGAGGACACAATCCTGCACACATGGGAAGTCGGCGAGCTTTCTTCTAAGCGCAGAAAAAACCACTGTGTAAGACAGAAAGCCTGGAGCCCTGTCTCCTGCCAGTCTGCCCCAAAATGTGGGTAGGTCTCATCTCAGGTGGCTTTGCCCTAGACCTTTTCTCCGCCAGCTGGCCAGCATACATGGTAGGGCTGTGTGATGATGAAAGGGTGCCCATTCCCTCTTACTGTGGTGTCACCGTGTGACAACCACCTGTGTGCTCTGTGCAATCTCACTTGATGAGTCAGGAAATCCTCTCTCGTCCTCTGTGCATAAGTTTAAAAAATTGCTGATTTAATGTCTTTTTGGATACTGGAGTATTTGGGAGGTTTCTTTCCAGTCAAAACAAAACAAAAAATCCAAACCACGTTGCCAAATGATACACTGCTAGTATATCATAAAACAAAGAAAGCAGTAATTTTGTCACAGATACAGGCTGATGGAGTCAGGCTGAGGAGTCAGAGGCTTCAAAGAGCTGAGGAAGCAGGCCATGCAGTAAGCCTATTTTTTAATATAACTGGAGACAGTTAAGAATGTGAATTTGTGTCACAACAAAAAGTTCTCGAGTGCTCTCCTTGATCAGGAACAAAAAGCAATTTTTAAATGGGGAATGTTGAAAGTTTCTGGCCTGATCTTGTGTCCCATGTATCTACCGCAGTGACTCATGGAAGCTGCGGTTCTCATGATCTGCTCTCCTCCAGGGCTGGTGCTCCCCATTCAGATGACTCTTTCCATCATGAGCTGCGGGAGTCCAAATAAAAAGAATACTGTGGTGCACTGTGGAAAATTTTCTCAAGCCCAAGAGCCAAAGAGGAAGGAGAAGGGGGGCTCAAGCAGTTGAATTACTGCTCCCACGAGACAATAGGACTAAGAAGATGACTGGAAAATGAGGCTGAAAAGAGACACTATGATTTTTGTTACAACCGCTTTTCGTGATTTGTGTTAGCACATCCTGGAGCTAAAAATTTTACTTTTTGTGACTGGAAATCAACAGCTTCTGAGAAAATAAAAACTTTCTCATGGAAAGCACATTTGGCAGAATTCACATTTTCTATTAGCTAAAGCAGTAATGCTTCAATGGGCTTTCTGATCCATTCTGCTTCCCATATTTAGCTCTGGTTCGAGCGGGACTGAGCATGGGGTACAGTTACTACATCCACAACTACACTTATGTAGATGTCTAATTAACAGTTTAATCGGGGGTTGTCTCTGGGCTTCTATCTGCAAATGTGCTTGCAAGTCTTTTTGAAAATGCTGCTTTAAAAGTACTATCTCCCAAGAGTCTGAAGGGTAAGAATAGCATGGTATTTTGAGTGATGACATACAGTGTCCCTTCTCTTTCCTTTAGATGAAGTTCTGAGCCCACATACAATGATGCAGCAAACCAGAAGAGGTCTAGCGGAACAGATTTGCTAAAATTTCAGGCTTTTGTGTGCAATCTCCTGTACTGAACTTGAGTGTTCAGTAGTCACAACAAAGCTCATTCTGGAGTTGCATAGCTTCTCGAGTGAGACATATGCACAGTGTGTAAAAATGGGTCCCTTTACGAGTTCCTGGTCTAGTGGACTCATAAAAATAATTAATAGGGCATCCACCATGGTGTACCTCTCTGCTTGGTCTGTGAGACATGCCAGCTCTTGCAGTTTTGTCAAGCTGGGTGGGATTAGGGATTTTCTATAAGCCCCAGCTCAGAAAATGTGTAGGAGTCTCCAGTTTCATTTTGAGAAAAAAGAAACAAACCCTGACCCTTAAGGATATATTCTTGAAGGTGACACAGGTGAACTTGAAGATTCAGAGTATTCGAAGTATTTCCCTCTCTCTTCCCCGCAGGCAGTAGCAGAAAGGATGAGGAGAGCCTTTCTGTAACTGGTGGCACAAAGTCTACTGACTGCAGCATCCTATGCCCTTTCCTCTCTGTAAGTGGTACTCTCCTTCTAAATGCCTCCTTCTATCATGAGTGGCTCTGGTTCAACCAGATAGGAGAATTGTGCACTGTGGAAAATGGAGTTCTGCTACAGGGCCAAGTGTTTTTATGGGGGGAAAAAGCAATCCATTAACTACTTTGCTTAGCCACAGAAAGCAATGTACAATTCTGCCTTTGCTAACAGTGTGGAGGGAGTAACTCCCCATGTCATCATGTTGGCCTTTTTCTTGTCAAATATATTTTGTTGGATGTTACACAATATCTTCTCTTCCCTGGGCAATAGCATTTTAAGTATACATCACATTAAAGAGCAGAACGCATCATTTTGTTCTTCTGAAAGCAGGAGAGATCTGCTGTATCAGCATACAGCCCCGTAGTATCTCTGATACACAGTGGGCATGCCATCAGCAGTCATGGGAGGGTTCTAAATCTATCCTTTCTTATGGTTATTCCAGTGTCCTCCAAATCTAACATTGTATTTTCATATTTGACATGGTCCAAGAGATTTATAAGGAGAAAGTGCCTGCAGTGCAAAATTAGAAACAGGAAATGACCAATTTGATCATTTAACTTTTGCCCAAGAGCCACCTCCATTGGGGGTAGCACTCAGCTTTCCCAGAGACAGGCAAAGCAGATCATTTGTATTGACCACCTACTCTGAGTGACTAGGAACACAGGCTGAAATGGCACTTTGTTCATTTTATAGATATATGGATTACTTAATCAGTGTAAATTAATAGTAACATCTTAATATTTTTTCTCTGCTGCACTGAGTAACAATGGAGAACCGAAACATATGGATGACAGGTAAAACAAAATAAATCTGCAAATAAGGAGGAGAGATTTGAAGTGGCTTATAAGAGGCAGTGGATTTTTTTCTTCTAAAGGAGAGTGGCTTGTAGAGTTCATCTCTTCAGTTCACAGTGAACATCCTCAATCTCTCCATAATTCTTTTAGATAAATTATGACACATCCAAGTTGAACATGCAGATATTTCTGCATGTGGAAAAACTCCATGAGATCAATGCAAGTAAAAGGACTCAGGAAGCTGAACTGGTAAGATACTTGTATTTGCAGCTTGGGAGACAGGGTAGGGGAGAGGCAAATGGCTTGGAGAGAGGTGCATAAAACTACATTTTCTGTGCTTTATCTGGTTCTAGAAGGAGAGAGTTCTGGATCTCTTTTTGTCAGGTAACTCAATTTCTCAACTGTAGGGAGGAAAAGCTGCTGAGTGAGTGGGAGCAGTCTTTGGGAATCACTAGTATTAGGTAGTCCAAGAATATTGAACAATATCCATGTATTTTTCCAGTTCAGGAGTGATTTCAGCCAGCAGTTCCTTAGTTTGTTAAGACATTCAGTGTTTTCTCTGCAGTTGCCTTTATTGTTTTGTCTGGGGGTTTGTTTGTTAGTACCACTGGGGAAGGGAAAGTATGAAAAAGTTACTTAACCTTTTCAAAAATAGCTCCATTTTATCAGGCTTTTGTTTTAGAACTGAAGGTTTGATGAGGTGTGAATGTGCTGGTTCTGGAAGGGACTTGGAGCCCCTATATTTTGGTGGCAAATTATAAAGGCCAGGGTCCTGGGCTTGGGTGTTATGGGGGGGGGTGTCTGTTGCCTTTTATGCGCACAATTGCAAACATCATCAGGAAGAAAATATGAGCCATGGCTCAATCAGCAAAATTAACTACGTGACCAGCAGCAAAACTTGCAGTGTTCCCCTTGCCCTTCCCTGTTATGTAAGTTTCTATGTTTTGGGGAGGAAAGGAAAAAGAATAGCTAATTACCTTGACTGGTTCATTCTGCAGCAGCGAATGGAAATTAAATCTGTAAAAGTTTGGCACTGGGAGAACAGAGGATACAAACACAGCTGAAAAGCAGCCCTGGAGTTTATTTTGATTCAAAACCCGTGAGAAGTGGATACTGTCATTTGTTTCATTATTTTTGTTATTTGCAGGGGAAAAATTGGTTAGGCCCAGAAATCACTTTAAGTTGTCCTACACTGAGAGCCTGGGGATTCCCACAGGGATAGGGCTTACCCTTCCTACCTCCTCTCTGTCACCCACAGCTGTTCTTTCATGCCACTCTGCTCTATTTTTCTGGAGTGAAACTTCTGGAGAGTCCCACAAAGGACTTTGGACCTTCTTTCTTGGAGAATGGGGGGGAAAAGATATTGCTTTTCTCGTTCTTTCCCCAGTCCCAAAGAGAGAAAGGCAGATGAGTGTCTTTGCCCTTCTCTCCTTCAGCATGAGGTGGAAGTTGGGAGCACAGCCTATGACACTGTCTTGCTGATGGGCAGAGTTTGTAGTGCTTAGAGGATGTTTCCCTCGGTTATCCCTGTGGAGAGTGCTGGGGGTAAGGGAAGCCCAGGTATGGCTCCCGCTGGGTGGTGGTCTTGGTTCCAGTGCCAGCTGAGCACCCCTGGAGGAGTGCTGCACAGGAACCAGTCTGCATGTGGTCAGGAAGGGATGCAGGGAAGACAGCCACCAAGTTAACTGCTGTTCATGCACTTCACATATTCAACAGTCCTGAAAAGTACAGCCTCAGTTCCAAGCTGTCCCTTTTTCTGTCAGGTGATTTAATTTCTTCCTGGAGGGACCAATGTTCAGATGATGAAAAGCCTTTGTCTTTGCATGGGGCTGTGTGAGATGGCAGCAGATGAAATCTCCCAGAATCAAAGAAAACATGACCACCAGCTAGGTCCAAGTTACCATCCTTTGGATTTCTGTGCAGACTGCAGCTGTCCTGCTGGTGCTTTTTCCAAAATCAAAGCTCTCCACTCTGAACAGCCAGTTAGTGGGACTACAGCTGCCTCTTGGAGAGGAGTGAAACAAGCTGGCATGAGTTATCTTGCGTTCTCTCAATGGAAAGTTACGTTTTCCTTCTATGACAGCATCCACTTGGGATACTAAAATAACTTTCCAGTGTCTAATTAAGCTTCCACACTTCCTTATTGGGAATAGATGATAGTATAGAAAGACTGAGATATGCCCAATGCGAATAAGTGGGTAGTCAGGGAATACAAAGCAATAATTATGACTCCTAGGTCCCCCCAGGTTAATACCAGGCAACCCCAATTTGCCTGGATGTAGGAACAGACACCTTTAGTGGACAGACATTTATTCACGGATTGAGGCCGCAACCTAAGGAAAACTAACAGAAATATTGAAATATCTTTTGTCAATAGTAGCCTTTCTAAAAAAAAAAAAAAAGAAAATAAAAAATCTCCCCACAATTTTTTCTATAATTTCTCTTCCAGATTTTTTCATATTTTTTATCAAACAAGTAATTCTAAATTTTTTCTTTCCTTTTGTTTTTTGATGCAGTCACCTGTCCTGGGAATAGAAGAGGGGCAGTAAAAGCATGACAGTATTCCAGAAAAAAAGGTCCTTTCCAGAGGCCATGGAAAAAAATTCTGCAAAGTCTGTAGCAATTCTTCTCTGTGGTTCTAGTCAATATACAGGAGATGACAAAAAGGTTTAGCTCTAGTTTCTGAATTTACACTTCTACTCTGATGAATCAAGTGGTTCAAAATAGTCAGTCCCTCCTTCGGCTTACCCTCCCCACTTCCATTCCTGTGCTGTCTTTATTTGCCATTTTCAGAAACGGTGCAATGACTTTCTTTAATTGACCAGAACAATCATTGTCTGCAGCAGAACTTGTAATGGAGAGCTTCCCACTGGTTTTGTCTATGAATAGATTGAAAGGAGACCAAATACATAATCTGGGATTTGCTGTTGGTCCCTGTAAGCTCTGTGTTGTTACTCATAATACACGCAGTGGTTGCATTCATGCTTACTCTATGAGTATATGAATATGTGTAGCACTCCAACTGTAATCTCCAAAAAGCTATTTTTTCAGGCATATTTTTCTATCTGTAGAAAAACTTTCATGTGTAACTCTTCTGTTACATACTGGCTTTTACAGAAATGTTTCTTCACTTAAGTTGATGGAGTTGCTTGTGATATGTATCAGGACATGTTAGGATCCCCTAGTTTATGTGGCCCTGAAATACTGATTTTGTGGAGCTAACTCGGTGATCACACGGTTGTATCGAGGCTACAAATAAGTTCTTAAATTGTGAGCATCGTGGGACTCCTGAACTAAACCTTGGAGGAAGATTTATTTTAGAGGTGTGGAACTAGTTATATCTGTGGTTAGAAAAGATAAGCTTGGGGATATTTGACCTTGCAAAAGCATCATTTAAGTTAACTAAAATCACTCAAACCAGGCCTTCCCACTCAAGGAATTTGGTCTTGCCTCTCTCTTAAAAATAAAAATTAAAAAAATTTCAAAGCTATGTTAATAGAGGCCCTGACTAGAAATACATTGCAGGCTGCCAATTCATCAAAATAGTTTTGTTGGGGGTTTTATTTTATATATATATTTTAAATTATTTTAGCATTTTAAAGCCTTTGTAGCAAATGCACTAAATAAAATTAAATATGGGATGGGGTATCTGTTCTGGCTACTGATGGAATTATTTTGTGCTTCAGTGAGCCTAATTTCTTACAGACTTAAGAAATTCAGCTGTCAAAAGCTAAGAAATGTGTATACTTTTCTAAAGATGAACTGCATATTAAATAGGAAGGAAGTTGGATCACTTTGTTGAACAAGATTTTAATTTCTCCTAAGTAAGTAGTTTACTTGAGTTGGATGTCACTGTGGAGGCACAATTTTCGTCTTGCCAGGAGTTGTTTCCAGTGTATTACATCAGACAGGAATTTAGGTGGCAATAAAATGAAACCTTGCAAATCAGTCCTGTATTTCCTTTGTAATACTATTACTTGGTGACAAACCAGTATTGAATACACACTAACTGTTTTTAGAGGACTGCTTGTCTGCTGATTAGAATGTAGGGATAAAAGCTAGGAAATCAGGGATGATGCTCTGGGCTGGGTGGTTTTGTCAGAAAGCTACTGCTGTTTTTTAGGATTTACACCCCAGCGTTTATTTGCTTGACACCTTGTTTCTGAACTTTTTGGAGGCTGGAGAAGAGTCTGGAGCTGTGAGATCTAATTCTGATACCAGCATCCTGGGCAACAGATGCCAAAGGGAAGTGAGATGTCTTAAATTTTCTCCCATTCTGTGCATTAAGCACAGACTGAAGTGGAAGGACCAGAACATCTCCCACTTTCCAGCAAATGGTCTGGCTGCCTGGCTATCAGTTGTTCCAGCAAGGGCACTCTCCAGCCCTCCTGGCAGATATCCAGCCAGGCAGGACAGAGCTCAGATCCACATGGAAGGAGAGGGAGAAGGGGAAAATAAGGAAGAAGAGTGAGTGTGACTCTATAACTTAATGGATAGGACACGCCTCTGGGGAGATGGGTGACTGATATTAGAGATCTCTTCCAACCAAGGCTGTTCTGTGATTTTGTGTGATCTGTCATAGTGAAATTGTTGAGGAAGGCGTTGGATTTGGATGCTGTGCTCTAATCCTACTTTCGTATTCTGACTGATAGGCTGGTATATAAAAGGCAGGTGCTGCCTTTGGCTGTGCTTTAGCTGTTAGGAGTGCTATAGGTTTGCTCTGATTATACCCATGGTACAAAGCTTTAAGTGGGAAATCAGCAGAGCAACGCCTAGGAGGAGGGTGCTGATGGGGCTGGAAGGCCCACCACTCTGGAGCTAGCCCCAGATGTGTGCAAAGGTGGCAGGTACCTAAGAAAACCCTTCTGGCAGAAATATCATCATCTACAGACTTGGGAAATCTGTGGTCTGGACGTGGGCTTGGAGACTCAACCTACTGTCTCTGGGTATGTAAACTCAGCGCAGGTGCTTAGTTTCATCCATTGATCTGGCCTTAACCTGTGTATGCCTCCATTTTTGTATCTGTAAAATTTGGAAACTGCGATGCGTAAAACATGAGGATAACTAAATATGGTTTAAGGCAGACCTTCATGAAGTTTATGTAAAGATACTTGTGAGTTTCACAGGCCTTGGAGCAGCTGTTGTAAATAATTGCAAAAGCACTCCAGCATCCTTCCAATGGAATGTGCTATAGTCATGGTCAGTATCTAAAATATTTATTAATTTAGAGTGGATTTTTCTATTATTTGATGGGTAGCCTCTTTTATTAGTAGTAAGAAAATATTTGCATAAAATTAATCAAAGTAGCATGAGAAACAGGGAGATATAACAAAATACTTTTCTGCTTTCAGAGTTGTGGTGATGGCTACAGAATCTACCAAATACTTATGTGTCTGAGTGAACTCAAGTGACATCATTACAAAAGCAATCACTTTCTTTAGAATAGTACCCGGTTGCTACCGCTGCTTAGTGAACTCTGTGCCACACCAGAATCCAGGACAGCCACGCTCTGATGCCAGCTCTGTCACAGGGTTGCTGAATGGTCTCAGTCCTGTCACTTCTCCTTGCCTGTCCAACCTTCTATGAAATGAAATTTTATTTAATATATTTTTCAAAGTGCTTTTCTAGGGCTCTCTGTAAGAGCAAATGGTTTTCTTTGTATCACAGAATCACAGAATAGCCTTGGTTGGAAGAGACCTTTAAGATCACCAAGTCCAACCATTAACCCAGCATAACCCAGCACTGCCAGGTCACCACTACCCCATGTCCCTCAGCATCTCATCTACACGGCTCTGAAATCCCTCCAGGGATGGGGACTCCACCACTGCCCTGGGCAGCCTGTGCCAGTGCTTGACAACCCTTTCAGTGAAGAAATTGTTCCTAATATCCAATCTAACTCTCCCCTGGCACAACTTGAGGCCGTTATCCCTCGTCCTATCACTGTTACCTGGGAGGCAAAAGAAGAAGCTCTCCCAGTCCAGGCACTGGAGGAAGCCTTGGGGTGTGTTAGAAATATGGCCCAACACAGCTTTGGTCCAACAGAGCATTGGGGTATGGGTACAGCCCTGACTCCTGAGTGGTATCACTGATTCAGTGCATGGTGTTTTGCTGCTGCTGGAGACCTGTCTTCACCTAGGGCCTCAAACAGCAGAAATAAGAGGAGGCATCTGCTCAGATCAAAAAGAGGGAGAGAGTAGCTTTTCACCAGTGGGACTTGTTATGAGGCCTTTTACAAACACATACAAAGACAGAGTCTGTGGTCTGGGTAGCTCAGAGGTAGGAACAGCCAAAAAGTGGAATAAAGTTAGTTTGTAAGAAAAATCAGGGAAATGGAGGACTTGTAAAAATAATAGTGTTTGCTTTCTTTTGGCTGTTTTCGTGGGGTGTACTTAGACTTGTTTGTGTATGTCGGTGTCTGCAGAGGCTGAATGGAAACTATTTGGGTGCAACAGTGACTGGAGAGGAAAGGGTTACCTCAGGTTGAAAAAAACCCATACTATTTCTTCTTATTGTATCCTGCTGTATCAAAAATAACTTTAAATTCTTCTGGTTTCTTATTGTCTGTTTAGATCATACACAGCACCCATTGTATATTCTAACCAGTCTTAATTCTTTGCAAATGTTCAGCCCCAAAACTGCCTGTGTTTCCAGTCCCACTGTCATAAAAGTAATTGACTTCATAGGGTTATTATGCATTTGCCTAATTATTGATATTTCTCTCCACCGTATGATGCTAATTTAACTTTTACTTTTTCCATCTTGGATTTATTCCTGACTTTCTTGTATACTTTTTTTTTTTTTGTCCTGGCAGTATGTTGGCTTGGGCTCCAAGTATCAAATTTAACTGTGACAGGGTCTCTATTCAATTCCAAAGTTATTTTCCTTTCTTTATTTTCCTCAGTATTGACATGGGACACAGTTCCAATAAACAGTTCATATAGCATAGTATCTCTGATGACATATGCATTTCTGCAAGCTGGGGTTTGGGGTTTTTTCCATCTCTGCATATATTCCCATATGGAGAAATTGTATTTATGGGATATTTAGTAATACATCTCCCATAAACCAAATTTTGCCCGAGTTTATTGCTCACTGGTTGCACAATTGTTCTTTATTAAAAAAAAAGCAAACCCTCCTTCTAGTATTTTAAATAACATTTTGTGCACCTCACCTTCAGTTAGTTTTACTATGTGACCTTGCTTAATGATACCCCTCCAGTACCTCAGATAAATAGCAGTGTGCAACTGCTCAACTTCCAGAAGGATGTTGGGAGATTTAATGCTTTGGGATATGCAAACAGCCATGCTTAGCACAAAGATAAGATGGCCCAAATAATTCAAAGATAAGGAAATACAAAAGAGGGGTTCTTAATAGCAACACACGGTTGTGAATTAAACAGTGGATCTTGGGTTTTGTTTTTAAATTGGTTACCTAGAAACTTGTACTTGGAGGAAATTACTGGGCTTTTCTACCTGTTTGCAAAAATACCTGTGAGTATTATAGTTATCTGAACGTTCGTACTTGACAAGCTTGATAGCCATTGCTAAGGTTTACACTGACTCTAAAATGAATGTCATCAGGAGCTTGTGAATTCCTTGTCCAGCCTCACAGAGGTAAAATTGAGTATTGCACATTGCAATTTTGTATTTTGAAGGTATAAGCTGATGCAAGAGCCCTACATTGGACCTCTGCACAGGGGCTCGGTAGAGAGTAGTAAGTATCAGACCCTGGAGTTAAGAATATCTTCTGAATGATGTCACCTTCTCAGTGAATATGATCACTTACATAATTTACTTGCTGCTTTTGAACAAGGGGAAAAATCCATAGTAAATATACAAGTCTGTTCGTGAACAATTCATAAGTAGAGAAGGGAGGTAATATCTTATTTAATAAGTGACACCACATTTTTTGCGCCGTCTAGATTTTTCCAGCAACATAGTTACCTCAGTAGAATTGCATTTTCTGACGTTTAATGAGTAATTTATAGTATATACATTTAACCAGGAAATACAGGGAATTCACCTCTATGGAGAAAGCCAACAAAAGGCCTACGTGTTGCAACGAAGTTAAAACTGCAGCAGGAACTTTAACCTAAACATATTCATTTCCTGGTTTCTTGCGATATTAATTATGCATCCTTTGCTTGCCATTAATTGAAGCCCAAGGCTTTCACAACAGGTGTGTGAAGTTAGGCTTACATCCTTGTCATCCAGACACTCAATTAAGTAGTCTGATTTTTCAGGAATACTGGATATACTTCAATTCCCTTTTGCTGAAAAGCTGCACTTTCAAAAATCATATCATAGGTATTGAATTTAATTTCCCGAATGGCAGCTGGTTTTAAACACTGGGACCAAAAAAAAAAAGTTAGTTGGGGTTATTTTGTGAGAGTATAATGTGCTGCTATTCTTCAGTTTATTAATTCATCTGTGGTCAACCTGATCTTGTCTTGTGCATGGCTACCGTTGCATGCTTCAGAGATGGGGCAACAATAAGGGTAACAAGTTAGGCAACTATAAAATATCTTCTTCCCTTGTTAGTTTGTGTATCTAACTGCTCTCAGGCAGTGATGAATGTGTACCATGTAGCATACAGGCTGTAGCCCCTCCGAAATGAAGTTTAGTTATTGGTTTTGATTTTAGCGTACAGCATCATGAAAACGTTTTTCAGACACCTGGTCCCTGGGCTTCATGGCAATGAGCTACATCTGGGACATCAGACAGGTCATTGCCAAATCCCCATGCAACACCTCCCAGATTGTTTTTGCAGGGTGTTCTTTGTGTGTAGTAGCTTTGTGAGCTGTAAAATCAGTGGTCCACAACAGGAAGAATGGTTTGTGATTTTTGCTGTACAACTACGAAGGACTTGCATTTATGTGAAGGGCTGGTGTTACCTGCTAGTATTGCTACATGCTTCTTGGCATCAAAGGCCAGAATAATACTAGGCAGACAATGAGGAATCTGTGCCCATGAATGTGTCTGTGAAATAGAGAGAAGAGGTCAAAAAACCCCTCCTCAGCCCTCAATATCTAAAAAAGTGCTCTGATTTGCTGATAGTGTTCATGAGGCAAACACTGAACAGCCCTTGGTACTGGCTGCAGCACAGCTTGCTTGGTAAGGTATGATGGATTTAGTGCTCTCAGGAAATGGTACAAATACCAAGAGATTTAAGCAAAACAAGAG
Organism: Podargus strigoides; assembly: GCA_028020825.1. Lineage (NCBI taxonomy): Eukaryota > Metazoa > Chordata > Aves > Caprimulgiformes > Podargidae > Podargus > Podargus strigoides. Next base: position 6,896,028 of record CM051623.1, on the reverse strand, counting down.
CTATAATAAACAAAATTATTAAACTAAGTGGTACAAGTTCAAAAGGGCCTCGGCAGTTCCTGTTTCAGGGTGGAACTGTGGAGATTTTTAAGCACTGGAACAGTGAAGTCCTCAAACAGTCTCCTGATGTAGGTATTGGGGCAAGGAAGCAAAGTTATCTTTTCAACAGTTGTGGTAAACTGATGACAGAAATTATTTAACACATCTGGAGTGATCCTGGATTTTTATTTTTTTTTAATGTTTTGCTATCCCTCAAAGGATGCTGAAATGAAACTTGGGCACTTCCTGCTTTTTAAGTTGTCAAATTGTATTGATATTGTAAGAGTTGCTTTGGTTGGTCTTACCAGGAGACAAAAAGATATGTTTCCTTAAAGCATAACTTGTGAAGCCTCTTCATGTTCCTCTGAGAAATGGCCAAAGATCATGGTAGGAAAGAGCAGGTCACTCCTGGTGATACTGGGAAACCTCTCAGGGTCTTGGTAGCACGACACACCCCATTGGGTGTAGATGGTCAGCTTGGCAGTTGTATGGCCAGGTCACATAGAGAGGAGCTACTGAGATGTTCTGTCCTTCCTTGTTAATATGGGACACTGTTTGTTTCCTGTGTTTGTTCAGGCACTTTCACTGAACATATCTTCTGCTTCCTCAGGGAGCCAGCATGAGTGGGTTTGCCCTGTAGGTCTTGGGAGCACCTGTGTGAATTACAGTGCGCATAAAAGGAGACTTCTGTGTTCTTGTGGGCAGTTACGTGGTTACTTGTGATTTGAGGAGATTGAATGTGATGATCCACTCATTCTCTGCCCATCACATATATACTTCTAAATTAGAAAAACATTTGTGCCTGTTCAACAAGTCAAAGAATGGAGTGAAGGTTTTCCTTGAATATCTACAAAAATATCTCACCATCGTTTCTCTTTTTAAAAAAGTCAATCCACCTTGGGTTTGTCAAATGAAATTAAAGCATCATATTAATTTTTTTAAGTTAGAGGGAAGATATGCTATAATTAATATAGTGAGATTCAGTAAAAGAAAGACATTAAATGATTTATAACTATAGAAAAAACTCAAGACTCATCTGTAGAAAATGAGTAGATTATGCATTTAGAATGGAAAAAAGTTAGTATCTTTACACAAACTAATGTGTCACAGGGAGGTAGGGGTTGAAAGGGACCTCTGAAGATCATCCAGTCCAAGCCCCCTGCTAGAGCAGGATCCTAGAGTAGATCCCACAGGAACACGTCCAGATGGGTTTTAAATGTCTTCAGAGACAGAGACTCCACAACCTCTCTGGGCAGCCTGTGCCCAGTGCTCTGTCACCCTCACAGTAAAGAAGTGTTTCCTTATGTTAAGATTGAAGCTCCTGTGTTCCAGTTTGTGCCCATTGCCCCTTGTCCTGTCACTGGACACCACCAAGAAGAGTCTGGCCCCATCTTCCTGACACCTGCCCTTAAGATATTTATAAGCATTGATGAGATCCCCTCTCAGCCTCCTCTTCTCCAAGCTAAACAGACCCAGCTCCCTCAGCCTCTCCTCATATGGGAGATGCTCCAGTCCCTTCATCATCTTAGTGGCCCTGTGCTGGACTCTCCAGTAGCTCCATGTCCCTCTTGAACTGGGGAGCCCAGAACTGGACACAGGACTCCAGATGAGGCCTCACCAGGGCAGAGTAGAGGGGGAGTAGAACCCCCCTTGACCTGCTGGTCACATTCCTTTTAATGCATCCCAGGATGCCATTGGCCTTCTTGGCTGCGAGGGCACTTTACTGGCTCATGGTCAACCTGTTGTCTACCAGGACTCCCAGGTCCTTTTCCCCAGAGCTGCTCTCCAGCAGCTCAGCCCCCAGCCTGTGTTGATCCACAGGGTTGTTCTTCCCCAGATGCAGGACTCTACCCTTGCTCTTGTTGAATTTCATTAAGTTTCTCCCTGCCCAGCTCCCCAGCCTGTCCAGGTCATGCTGGATGGCAGCACAGCCCTCTGGTGTGTCAGCCACTCCTCCCAGCTTTGTATCATCAGCAAACTTGCTGAGCATACACTCTGTCCCTTTGTCCAGGTCGTTAATGAATATATTGAATAGGACTGGACCCAGTACCGATCCCTCAGGGACACCACCAGTCACAGGCCTCCAACTAAACTCTGCCCCACTGACGATTGTTCTCTGGGCTCTGTCCTTCAGCCAGTTACCAATCCACCTCACTGCCCAATCATCCAGTCCACACTTGGTAAGTTTGGTTGTGAGGATGCCATGGGAAACAGCGTTGAAAGCCTTGCTGAAGTCAAGGTAGACCATGTCAACTGCCCTCCCTGTATCAATCTAGTTATGTCATCGTAAAAGGTTATCAGGCTGGTCAATCATGACTTCCCCTTGGTGAACCCATGTTGACTGCTCCTGATAACCCTCTTTTCCTCAACATTCTTTGAGATGGTACCAAGAACAAGCTGTTCCATCACCTTTCCAGGGATAGAGGTCAGGCTGACTGGCTTGTAGTTACCCGGGTCCTCCTTCTTGCCCTTTTTATAGATTGGAGTGATGCTGGCCTTCCTCCAGTCCTCAGGCACCTCTCCTTTTCTCCAGGACTTTTCAAAGATGATGGAAAGTGACCTAGCAATGACTTCTGCCAGTTCCCTCAACATTCACAGATGCATCCCATCAGGGCCCATGGATTTGTGGGTGTCCAGGTCACTTAGCTTTTTCCTAACCTAACCCTCTTCAACCAGGGCACAGTCTTCCTCTCTCCTGACTTCTTCTGCAGTCTTGAAGGTCTGGGATTCCTGAGGGCTGGCCTTAGCGATAGAGACCGAGGCAAAGAAGGCATTCAGTAACTCTGCCTTCTCTGTATCCTCTGTCACCAGGGCACCCACTTCATTCAGCAGAGGGCCTACATTTCCTCCAGCCTTCCTTTTGTCTCCAGTGTACTTGAACAATCCTTTCTTGTTGTCCTTGACCTCCCTTGCCAGGTTTAATTCTAAGGAGGCCTCAGCTTTCCTCATTGCATCTTGACATCCTCTGACCACATTCTTGTATTCCTCCCAAGTGGTCTGCCCCTTCTTCCATATTCTGTAAATTTCCTTCTTCTGCTGGAGTTTATTCTATAGCTTCCTGTTCAACCATGCGGGTCTCCTGGCTCCCTTACATGATTTCTTACTCTTTGGGATGCTGCGATCCTGAGCTTGGAGGAAATAGTGCTTGAATATTGGGCCCCCCTACCACCTAGTGCCCTGTCCCACAGGATTTCTCCAAGCAGTTTTCTGAAGAGGCCAAAGTTAGCCCCCCTGAAGTCCAGGATAGCAGTCCTGCTTGTTGCTCTGTGCCTACTGCACATGATCTTGAACTCCACCATCTCATGGTTGCTACAGCCAAGGCTGCCCCGTACCTTTACATCCTTGACCAGTCCCTCCTTATTTATCAGTACGAGGTCCAGCAGTGCTCCTCCACCACCTGTGTCAGGAAGTTTTCATCACTGACTGCAGGAACCTCCTGGACTGTGCATGCCTGGCTGCGTAGCCTTCCCAGCAAATGTCAGAATAATTGAAGTCCCCCCTGAGAACCAAAGCCTGTGAATGTGAGGCCACTTTCAGTTGTCTGTAGATGGCCTCGTCAGCTTCCTCTTCCCGATGAGGTGGTTTGTAATAGACAGCTGCAACAGAGTCTCCTGTGTTAGCCTGCCCCTTAATGTGGTAGGTTTGAGTCATCCATAGAAGACTAGATTAAACTAATTAGAACTCCTCAAAGTACCATAATTCCATACAATTGTTGTATAAATGGAAATACCACTTGTACTGCGATCTTCCATAGTCCTTGGCTGCAAAAAAGATTTATTCATTTTCGAGTAGCACAACTCTTTTAAAAGGACATACAGCAGAAAAAAAGACTAGAGCGTGACCAACTAGAGTGACAGGTTTGAAGGTAAGAACTAGAAAAGTGATTAAAATCAGGCAAGGTTCCTGCACAAAACAGAAGTCTGGAAGGAGACATGCAAATACCTCCTTAAACAGGAATGAGTGTGTTAGGGGGATTAGGACTCAGTTGTTCTACCCTTGGGCAATGAGGGTAGAAGATATTAATCAACAATTGGTCAGGGATGCTGTAGGGGTAACGAGCTGAATTCACACCACTTTCCATGGCTTCAGCAGAGGTGTCCTCACTGTGCTTACCAATGAGATTGGTCCCACGAACACTTGATCAGGGAAAGGATATGGAGGTGCAGAGGCACCAGAGCTGTGAATTTTCTTCGATTGTGGACAGGGAGATTTGCATATGCCAAGTCAGTCAGGTTTAAATTGCTCTTCCTAAATTCATCAGTGGTCCCTTCTGTTCCAGGTGACCCCTCTGTTGAGACATTCCTTCTCTTCTAATACATATAAAAAGTCTCCTAAAACATCATGATGGAGAGACATGGTTATCCATAGACAAAGTCTGTGCTGCAAGCAGTCTGAGGCAGGGTTATCATTGCATTTTTAGCATTAAGCCTTGTGGACCCAAGTTAAATCTTCTGACTGCATATACCACAACTGGGATGAGATGCTCTCCCTTTCCTCCTTCCATTCTTTGTTCTCCTTCTCTTCTTTGTTTCAATAAAAGCTACTGCAGCATACGCATATCAAAAACCTGAAAGTTGTCTGGCACTTCAGATCAAGGAATGGATTCAAATTCACTGCCTCAGGATATGTGTCAAGTCACTGTGCTTATCTTGCTCCTTTATTACTGACTTTCTACTTTTCACTGGGGGTAGCTTTCTGCTCTTACTTATTAGCCTGCAATCCACGAGCAAGAGAAGTCAGTGGAGGATCGCACCTCCATGCTGAAATTGGGCAGGGTTCCCTCTTTCCTTTGAGCTACAATGAGTGAAATTGGCCTGATGTCTGCCTGGCAGCAGTAGTCCATTATTACTGTAATTGTTATTATTTCTATTTGCAATTATAAACGAGGGGTACTGTAGATTTCTTTAAATTACTATTGAAACCAAGAATAATATGTAAAGCAGAGACCAGTGTGTCAGGGAGCATGCTGATGCCAATATATTCCCAGGAGTTGTTTTTTCTGCCTAAATGTAAATACATTATGTGACTTCCAGTATTTATTTCCGCAGTCTACAGAATTGTATTTTTAGCCTCCTTCTCCAGAGTTACTTTGATAAGTTTTCAGAGCCCCTTTGGAAAATCTAATAAAACAGAATAATGTAGGATACATCAAAATCCATCAGACCTTTAGAAACACAAATTACTGCTCTGAAAATCGTTCTACCAACCCAGCAAAAGATGTTGGCTAACAAAACATTTAATCAGACGTATTGCATGCAGAGGGGATATTCATGTCTGTGTTTACCTTATGATTCAGGTCTGGTTAGAGCTAGTGGGTAGCCAGCTGTTTTTGACATACTCTGTATTTTTTTATATATATGTGTGTGTGTGTGTGTGTAGACTTTGGAAGATTCTACCTGTATCTACTTGTAAGTCTAGGGAGATATTTTTTTGAAGTGGGTTTATTCTTAATGTGTGCTTATATATATAAGTTAGTAGGAAGTATTCAAAAGGAAAAAAAAAACCAAAATTATGAGAAATTGAGGTTTCATGAGATATTGCAATACTGCTCTGCCTGCAAAAGGCTTGATTCTGGATTTGGAGGATAAATTGACACAGCATGATGCCCTAGGCTCCAAAAGTCATTTTGAATGCTGCAGGTATCACCGCCTACATGTATTTGCCAGAACTAAGGACAGAAGTACTGGGTTTGGGGTCTGAAGCCAGGTAGTGAAACCCTGCCTCCATGCTAAGGTGCTTATCCCTGATATAGGGACCCTGTTACTGTCTGCAGGGCTGTGTGTTGTGCTGTGTTGGTGGACCAGGTCATCTGGAGGTGGCTTGGAGGTCTGAGGGTAGCATTTCTTTGTGCAGTGAAGATGTGTACTTCAGCTGTGGTGGAACAAACACTCTGACAGTACCAATGTCAGCTTGAGCTGTAGGGTCATTGTGAGGTCTGCCCTGGAAACAAGGAGTCAACTTCTCCTTTACCCGTGAGATGTACAGTGCATGCTCACACAACATCAGTAATTTTTGCATGCTGAGTAAAGACACCGTGGGCTCAAATGTAGATCAGTTAGTAATTTGTAGTGTAAAATGAAACACATGAAATGAAACACATGAAATGAAACACATGAAATGAAATTCTGCATGTTCTGGAAAACAAGCTAAGAGTTAAAAGCCTGGAGATTGAAGTCAGGAGACTTCTGACCCTGCCATGATCTCTCTGTGAGACCTTGCACGACTCCTGTTACCTTTCTGCCTCTGTTTCTCCATTTATAAATCATTTCCTGCTCCGTGTCACATGAACCAGTTCATGCTTCGGCAGTTCTGAACATTAAACACTCTTAAAAAGGCTAAGTAGTATTATATAATAATACTTTTTTCCCTGGTGTGATGAAGCCCGTGTCTGTTCTCTGACTTGACGGCAGGAAGGAAGGCTCATTCTGAACAGACCGAAGTACATGAGGGATTGATTAAGAAAAATAAGTGGGTGAAGGAGGGAGGCAAAAGGCAGTTGATGGGGAGAGGCAAGCAGTGGAGAAATGTTAATTAATTGACACATCTTAACACAGCAGAAAGCTGAATCTGACTTCAAGTAAAGTAACATGAGGCATACATATAGCAGGATATCCTAAAAGCAGTTTATTTCAGGAGTTATGCCGAGGCTTGGGTAACAGAAGCAGCAGGAGGAAGCAGATTCCAGTACGTTGAGGTACATCAACCACTGACCTAACTAGCTGCTGTTACAAAAATGGATTAGGACTGCTATGTGGAAGGTGCTCTTTAAAGCAGATATGTGTCTCCCCTGGCAAGTCATGCAGTTCTTAATTTTACCAGATCTCACAGCTGAACAACAGCTAGGTGCACAAGCAGTTCCTTGTATGTGAGAGCTGGCCCTAGGAGCTATATCAGACTCTAACCTGCTAAGGCTTTGTGCCATGCACCTTCCCCAGGAGATTTTCTCATGTCAGAAAAAGGGTAAGCTTCTCTTTGGCATATTTTAGAAGAAAATCGTATCTGTGTTAATGTAGGAATTGCAAAAATCATTTAAATATAATATGTAAGAAGGGATCTTAAGGCATATTTTCATCCTTTCAGTTTAAAACTGTGGGAACATCTGTTCAGAAATATGTGACCAGGCCTAACAGTTTAAGCTGTGTATATCTAGGATAGGAGAGATATATACACACACACACAGATGCATGCATGCTTCCTATACGTTAAAATGCAACAGTTTAAGATCCATGACTGAGGGTGGAAGGGGTTACAACAAGATAGCAACCTAACATAGGTAACTGGGACAGCTGTGAATCACTTTGGAGATCAAGACTGAAAGGTTGAACCTTATGCTGTGAAAAAAAGGGTGGTCAGTAAATGTATCTGAAGAGAGTGACTGTGTTTAGGATAACAGGCAAAGAAGGTAATGTTTCCAGTTCTGTTTTACATGGATGTCACCCAGGCAAGAGAGGAGGAAGTTGTGGCTGTCAGGAGAGAAATTGCTGAATGTCTGGATAGGTGAACGGACACGAAGAAATCTGGTTTTGGTATTACGGAAGGAGTAGAGGGAAAATATAAGATGCAGTAAACACAGTCACACATTACAGGCTCTATGCAGGTGAAAAAGGGAAGAGCTGCAAGCCTTTTACATATTTAAGTGGGGTTTGCTAAGTTTTGGGTTGATGGTGAGGTGGCAAAGACAGGAAAGTACAACGGCTCTGGAAGATAAGGAAACTTACTTGGACATTTTATGGTTGTTGAAATAGATGAAACTCGAGATTACTTGAAGTAGCCACTGGTTTACTATGTCTTGCTTCAGGAAATTACCAACCAGAGGAAATAGCTAGGTCTAAGTAAATATAGCAAATGAAAGCATGAGGAAAAATATGGAACTTCAGGTCTAAATGTAATGTGTGAGAAGCTATTCTGGAGGAAGAAAGTTTAATTTGACTGTAACCCAAACCATCTGTGCCTGTCTTTACTTTCACTGCTCTTATCTCTGATCAGAGAGAACTATCACAACACTAAAATTTGGGATCCAAATCAAAAGTGCAATTAGCGCTGACTTTGCATTCTATGTAATCACTTAAATTCTGGGGTTTTTATCTTCACCAGTCTATACATCCTCCCTTCCCCCTCTGCAAACCCAAGCCGTGTATGCATACCTGGCGGTTTTCCATCCACAGGATTCAAATAAATTTTGGCTTGTTTTACTTTCCTTGCTGTTACTAGACACCAGTGAGGCAGAGTTTCTTAAAGGTCAGCCCTTGCTGCGCCCCAGCTTCAAGAAAGGGGAGGAAATTACCCATCTTCATCCCAGACTCAGTTGTGACAGTGGTGGCCCAAGATGTGCAGAGTGATACCGCTTAGACACCGAAGGTAGCAAATTGGTTGCTGTAGCAATGAGCAAGAATTTTGTCTTTCCATTTTCAGGTGACATTTTGCAGTTACAAACTTGCAACTGGCTACCATAGTTTCCTTGAGCAGATACGACTAGTCTGTTAAAAGCTGATCACATGGGAGATATGATCCCTTTAGACCTCATGGGACTGCAAAGAGACAGTGTTTTTAGCTCCAACTCTGTATGGCATATCTGGCTAGGGCAAAAGAGCCTCTCTGGGCTTTTTCTGTGCACTTTGAACCAGAGTCTCAGAGCTCCTGAACACCCTAGCCACCACCCTCAGGGGCCATCTGAGTTTGTGGGTGTACAGAACTCATTGTCTACTGGTTCCATGCTAAATGTGAAAGGTACTTATTGCAGGAGCGCTGCCATAGCCAAATAAACTCTTAATCACAGCCATTATATTCAGTGTATTGAAGTGCTACAGGCCTCTGAAATGCTCATGGCTCCAGAAAGCTCCTAGTCCTATCTTCCTTGTATGTGAATCTGAAGTTTGTGAAGCCAGATGGGGCCACCTTGCTCTTCTGTCTCCTGCTTGATCCACTGCTTGGGAATACTGAAAGCAGCAACACATACTGAAGTAGTCTCTGCCAAGTACTGCTTTCACCAGTGTTGGCCTTCTCCCTAGTCATACTGGCATTTCCTCTATGTAAAACCATTTCTCTTCAAGATTTAGAAGTGTAATCATTCAAAGTTGATAGCTGCAGACTGCTGCCTCAATAGGTTCTCAGTTGCAGTCCTTCACTGGAGTGTCAAGCAGCTTTTCTGGGCAGATTTGTTTTATGGTACATCATTTAATATGTTTATGTTTCTGTTATGTTTGGACAAGTGTTCAGTAGAACATGAGGCAGCTTTGCCAGTTTAACACAGACATAGCTTGCCCTGTCACACCACCTTCTGAGGGCACATCAGCAGGGACGTGCAGATAGAGCAGTGAAAGGGACCCCAGGTTGGAATTTATTCCCAGTTCTTGCTGCTGACCCTGTTGCATGACTCTATAAAATCACTTAAGTTTCCACTGCCACTCTATCCATTTGCCTTCCTCACCCATTGTGCCTATTGCACATTACGTAATGTGTAGAACGCCCTGCATAACAACTGATCCTAGTACCTTGGTCAGGTTCTCCAAGTCCCTGTGACACTACTGTAAATAGTAGCCCTCTCTATCACCTGTTCTTATAATTGCTAGTGGGCTGAGTATGAGCGTGCGTGAGATAAGAGTGTTGTGCAACTAGGTGCATGACCTCTCCCATACTCGTACCTCAAGACTTGCTTGTAGGGGTACTTATGTGTCCTTCGTGTCCACATTTTTTGGTAGTGCTATCATTGACTAATAGTAAATAAAGGCTATAGGATGTTTGTAAATGTACTGTTTACTTAGAGGGAGCTTAGATGAGAAAATAAGAGAGAAGTATATGAAGCTCTAGTGATTTTCAAATGAAATGAAGAAAATGTAGGCACAACCTGGAAGCCATCCTCTCTTGCCTATGCTGTCTTCCTGCTCACACCTTTCCTGCCACATGCCCTTGTGACAGCCCCATTTAATGTCTGTCCCTTGAAACCAGACAGAAGGAGGAGAGCTGTACCTCCCAAATGGCTGGCTGCTGCTCACTGCACCTTTGTCTCTGAAAGACAGGGAACATTCTTAAATCATAGGGTGTTTCCCTTGTCTTATTTTGAAGGAGGTAAAGCACTCTCTTGCTGTGATTTGCTTTGATAAAGAGACTTGTTTCATCCGCCGACTCTGTGTTTGCTTCAGCCAAAATGAAATGTGCTTGATTTTGGTAAGGTTGAACAACATGTTTGCAAGCAGCTTGCAGATAGTGAGATCTCCCTCAAGTGCCTTCCTGGTTAAGGTATCATCATCTCATGTTACTGCCTTGTTTGTCTTCCTTTGCTTGGTAAGAGAGTGAAGAATTTCCATGTTTATGAAAGACGCTGGTTTACTTTAGAGAGATGAGCCAAGCACGATCCTTGAAGAGGCCCTTGTGTAAGAATGAAAGCCCAGCCTTACAGAAGGGTCAATAGTTTGAGATTAAAAGCTCCCTCTAGCCATCATTTGTATCGTTCTCCGGCTGTAATAAGAATAGTAGCTTCAGAGTGCAAATTTCTAGCACAGAGAGCATAGTATATTTTGCACATTTGCTCAAATCAAATCTTTTCCATACCTCCCTGTTTCTGTTTTCTGTGTATGTGTGTTGGGTTTAACTGAGCACTTTTTTATGCATCTTTTTAGTCCTTCAGAATGTGGTCCAGCACTGGGAAGCTTTTGATGCTGCAATAGTCTAGCAGTTACAGTGATTAAATGCATGGAGATCAGGAATGTTTTTTAGAACTGTTTGCTTGATTCAAAGTTCCAGGAAATAAATTGGAAGATTTAATTGATGTTTATTCAGGTGCTGTGACGACGGACATTTTTTTTCACCGTCATATCGTCTTCTGTCAGTTCTGTCTGGAATACAGGATCTGTCCCAGGCCCCAAGTAACATCAACTGTGATAAATAAGTGGAGAAACTATTCAAACTTCACACGTGAGAATGTGCCCTCATTTTACAGCCCATCTATCAAACGTAAACATACTCCAGCTCGGGTATGGATGCAGACCAGGAGGATTTATGATTCCAACTCCCTGAACACAGTTTTAATAAGTGCTACTACAAATATTGCAATAATATAATACATTTTAATGTGTTGGAATGCAATCCTTGGGGGTCTGTGGGCTTTTAAAAAACCCAGCCCAAATAACTAAAGCCAATGTTTTAATAAAGCAGCTAAAAACCCTTGGACTGAGAGCATCCAACAGCAGTGAACTCAGCATTTGTACAGAAATGATTTGTTGATTTAGGGTTCTAGAAGAACTGTTCGCAAGTGGACAGATTTGTACAGAGGACAATGCTCTTCCAGCCACATGCAAGGTGAAGGGATATGAAAATTTTGGTAGAAATAATGTGGCTCTCCTTTACCATTTGCTGTATTTGGGTGTAAAGTTCTGTTGAGTAGAGCAGTTACAAGCAGATGGAGAGGACCTCTGTTGCTATAAAGAGATTCAGTTTGTTGTTTGTTTTTTTTTTAGTTGAACTAATAAAACAGAGAACACAAGTGTGAGGATTAGCAAAGGCTATATTCAGGAGTTGTGGAGGAAGAGCTCCTAGGACCTCATGAGCTACCATGGTCCCCACAGCTGAGTATCACTCACTAACCAGTGTACTGCAGTGGGGCTTGAAATGCTGCGGGCAGCTGTGCCCTGAAGGGAGCTGTGATGCCATGGAGACCCTGTGCTGGAGCAGGCTCCTGGCAGGAACTGCAACCCTGTGGAGAGGAGCCCACACAGGAGCAGGTTTTCTAGCAGAACCTGTATCCCTGTGAGGGGCATATGCTGGAGCAGTCTGTTCCTGAAAGACTGCACCCTGTGGAAAGGACAGTGCTGGGACCTGCACTGCAGAGAGCTGCTCTCCTGGATGGAGCACTCAGATGTACGTCAGAGCTGGTCGTGCAGAACTCCAGGCATAACACAACAGAACCGTTCTGTTCTGCTCTATTCCCTATGCTTATGATGTCTCAAATAATAATGAGGCTGTTATTTCCTTGAAATGATGAGAGTTTTTCAGCTTCAAAACCACTTTCAAAGACACATAACACAGAGGTTACCAGCAGAAACTGGATTTTATTTTATTCTTCTGAATCCGTTTCAGAGTTGATGCTGTGCACACGTGTACCCCGGCACAGGCTCATGCTGGTTCAGTGTTTCTTCAAAAACATCCCATGCAGCCTGGCTAAGGCAAGTCACAGAGCTGCAGAAAGCAGCAGCAGGAACAGAGGCCAAGCAGTCCCTGTGTCCTGAAGAGTGAGAACGTGAAGAACGAGGATCAGGATTGACCACACACAAAAGAAGAAGAGGAGGTGTGTGGTACCATAGGGTATTTCCCAAAAAAGGACACATCTTGATGACAAGCATTCTTTTTGCCTTCCAAAAGTTTCTCTGCCACCGTGCTTCTTGCCCAGTGCTGCACGACAAGCGCTCTGGTGCCTGCCTGGGGCTTGTATTGCACGCATGGAGAGCTGGAAAGTGGCAGCTGTGGATGGTGCAGCAAGCCTAGAGCCCTTCCAAGCATAAGAAGGAAACCCTGGGGAAAGGGAGCCAAGGGAAGAGCAGAACTTGCTCCTGCTGCAACCTTGCACTGGGCAAGAGAGCCCAAGAGCATGAGTGGTGCCTTGGAGGTGATCCAGCTGAAAAGGATTTGTGTCCATCAGATAAGCCGTGAAGGTGGCCCCGCTGGGAGCTGGCCTTGCAGCGGAAAACCTCCCCTCAGCCTTGTCCAGTCTCTGGTCTTCCTCCCTCAGACCCTCCAAGTAATTCCACCAGCTCCTCAGGGACTTCCTCTTGGATGTCTTCTGGCTGCCCCCAGCCCAGCTCTGGCAGTGGGACAGGAGGCTGCCCCCTTTTACACTGCTCCGGGGCACTGTGATTGCGGTGCTGCTGGGTGGTGGCACTGTGACATGGGGGTGATGTGGTCCCCACCCCACCCACTGCCCCTTCACCAAGCATCCTTCAGAGGAAGGCCTTTGGTGTTTGATGAACTGTAGTTATGGCCCTTAAAATGAGGTTCTTAAGCGATGTGGTTGTAAACCCTCACTTTCCCTCTGAGCTCTACCGCACTTTAGGAAACATGTGCTGTCAAAAAGGGGGAAGTGATAAAATTTGGTTCCTGTTGGGAAGAATAAACCACACTAAAAAACTTTTAAAGGACTTTGAAGAGACTCAGTTAATGTTATTCTGCCCCTCACTTGAAAGTATGAATATGCAGAAGTTGGTCAAACTGGTGGTAACCTCTCTTCATGTGTCAGGGAACACCAGAGGTCTATAAAGTTGTACTGTGTGGAAATTTCAATTTTAGCAGAAATTATATGGGTATAGCCAGCAACACTAGTGAGATTGGACACTTACCAAAAAATTAGAAAAATAAGTGACCACAAACCACAGACTATTCTCAGACCCACAGCACACCAAGAAGTGCTCCAAAGCAGAATTTATTAAAGCCATACACTCTTGGAGATGAATAAAGGGCACAACTATTTTGAAGGACTTCAGCGTTACAGAGTGTCAAGCCAAAAAAACTCACACTGGGCTTGCCTGAATACATCCTGATGGTGTAGACTCTTCGCTGCCTGCGATATCACTGGGTGGTTTAGCAAAGATACCAAGTGAACAGACCAGGGAGGCTCCACAGAGGTAAGGTTTGGAGAAGCAGGAGAGGTGATATGTAGAAAAGGATGCTTATTTGTCCTTGTTAGGAGCCTGATACTGCAACTAGCTACATGTTTTCTCTGGTGCTTCGGGGGCATTTGTGTGAACCAACTGCTCAGCAGTGTAAATCTCCTGCACTGTGCTGTTATGAAGAAGTATCACTTTCCTGTGCAGAGTGAATCATTTGGTAAGAGCAGCCCTCTGCCATGGCTTGTTCTCCTCACTGCTCTTCTTGATGAGAACTAGGCTGGTTTTATTTTCTTTTTACTCATGGCATGTTCACTTGCCTCAGAGAGCAACCCCACAGCCATATGATGTACTGCACCAACAGCTGCTGATTGCAGTGGGGCTCCATACCACACTGTTGTCATGACTCTACATATAGGATCTCAGCCTCTTGCTTTCTCTCCCCCTGGGATGTTTTCAGTTGCTGTGGTCTAAAGTAGCAGCTGCAGCTTCCAAATTCGGAGTGAGGATATTGGAATCGTTCGTGTGTGCGCCTGCCTGGAGCGAAAGGCTTTGCTTTGTACGCTGCTGAACACAGCGCTCCCTGGCTCCTTGTAAACAGGCAGGCAGCAGTGCAAACTCCCTTCCCTTGGAAAGGTGCCTTCCCAAAAACGAGCAGTGGTAAAGATTTCTATACTTGACAAACTACCTCTAAATGTGTATATCCCAAATAGGGCTGGAGCAATGCCAAATACGGTCCAGCTTATCTGAAACACAAAGTGCCTCTTTCTAGAAGAGAAGGTTTGAGTTGCAGTATTGAAAAGGTTCTTTTGATATATGCTGCTCTGAGGGTGGGGGAAGGGAAGATATTTTTAAAAGGCATTGTTGGAGGCTCTTTTGAAAGAGGCCTCAAACCTATTTGTGTAATAGGAGTGGGATGACAGAGAACTTTGTGGGTATGACTTGCCTGTATTAGCGTGTTAACCACTGAAAACATCCAGCTGAGGATGGGGTGTATGATAGAAGGCACAGAAATCACTGATTCTATGGCTAGTATTTAGTGAGTCATCCCAGCTCAATGACCATAACATACTTTCCTGTCCTGTAAGTGTTAATTCTGAAGCTGTGGCCATGGAGTTTTGTGTTAAGGATTCTTGACAGTAAGTCATGGGCTACCCTGTTGCCTTGCTCATAATTTTGCTCTATCACAGCCTCATTGCCATGGTTAGGGTTGTGTCAGTGTTTCAGTGAAGAATCCCCATGTTCAGAGTTTTATACAGCTAGGGAACAGTTAGCTCTGAAATGAATCAAAGCAGACAAAACTCGGGGAATTTTTATTTTTTCTTATTATTTTGATAACATATTTGATAGAATCATCTGCAGCCTTGTAGTTAAGCAAGGATTTCTCTGCTTGTTCCAGTTTTTTACTCTGGGCGGTGTCTGCAGAAGGAGGATGATTAAGTGATAGAAACTGGGAAAGGAGTATTTTAGTTTGGGTGTGCTGGAAAAGTTCTTCCAAGTATAGGCACTGGGCCAAGCGATATTGCATGAGTTTTGATTTCAAGGCTCTGTGTCTGCCTAGGATAAGTGAAGGGCATGTCTTAAGCACTTCTAAATAAATAAATGTCATTTAGCTATGCAGTTGCCACCCTCAAAATCTTTCCAGTGCTTCTCTTTGCAATTAGATGTTATCTAAACTTTCCTGCACTTAATACAGAGAGTACTCAAGCAACCTGTGAATAATGAAGTGTCGTTATTTAGTTACCTCGGGCAATTGAAAAGTTTTTAGAGGTGGCTGCTGTAGTACAATGGCTGCCATATCTTAATGAAATAACTTGTCATTATTACAAGCCTTTTCTGAGGTCAAGGAGCAAATACTTCCACTCCTGAGCATTTAATGTCAGGATTTCCAAAAATGAATAGTAAGACTGATTGTAAAATACTAAGATTTTTAAAAGTGTGTAATTTAATTTCTTTATGTTGGATACTGTGTTTGGAGCCCTTAGTTACCATATTTTGAGGGCTTTTCTGCACCTACTGGGGTTTGAAATTTTTCCTTTGATAATGAAAACTGAGATCCTCGTCTAACCAGGTGACTTCAGGAGCCAGGGCTTTCAGGAAAGCCTCACCCATCTCAGTAACCACTCAGTGATCATCAGCAATGGTTAGTAGCACTCAGGACCTCAAAGTCCTGTAAGTCCATGAAAAGTGTTTCAGCAGGCCCATGTGGTAGGTAAGTCAAGGCCATCAGCCTCATGTGTGGGCTGATGGCATGAGATGAGGGTGCTCATGAGTGATCAAAAGGCTTTCTCCTCTCTATTGCTGCTCCATGGGTGAGGGTTTTTTCAGTGAGGGATGGACATGTGTTTATAGCAACACCAGTCACCCAGCATAGGCACAGCAGATACACTATGAGGCATACTGTGTTTTCTGTGAAAGGATGAAGAAGAGCCAGGGCATTGAGGGAGGTAGCAAGTAATCCCCACACATCAGCTCAGATGCAGACTTTTGAAATTTACCAAATGGCTGCTCAGCTCCTGTGGTTTAGACTGGACTGTGTCCTCCCTTTTGTGTTCTGGTTTGTCAAACAGCATTGGAAACATACACATTTTCCTCCTCAACTTGGCAATTGATAGTGGAAACCACTGATTTATCATCCCATCTTCTCATCACTACAAGATGGTTTGATTATCAAAGGCTACAACAGTTTGTCTTCCTAAATCTCCAGAGCCTGTAAAAATTTCAGTGTTCCTACAGGCTAACACTTAACTTGACAAAATGCTTGCAGCAAAAGTTTTCTTGAGTGAAATAGGCCTGATTTCATATTTGTGAAATGAAAGAAGGCATATGCTGTGAAAAGAAATGATTAGCAATGGCAAACAGGTTCATGAGTACATTTGCCTCTTGACCTGGCAGGTGACTGACAATGGCTGCAGTGCTTAATCATTTCCTTTTTGATTCTGACCTTGTCTGATGTGTGGGAGTTGTTTCATCAGTATCTCTCATATACTCTGTTTCTCTGACTGGCTGGACATGCTTCTTGCCATTGTGAGTGTCACCAGAAGATAGCTGACTGCTCTTTTTGAGTCTGGCTGCATTGTGGGTGCCCAGCCAAAGTTGCCTTAAAAGCTATTGGTAAAAAAAAGAATGTGTGCTGCTCCTTGTAATTTGTTAAGGGGAGTGCTATGTCTGCTTTCTCCCTGAAAGTCCATACAGAAGGTCCATGGGGAGGACAAAAGTGCACATGTGGGCTGATGGCCAAAAAAAAGGTCAAGCAAGGCTTTCTCCAGAAATCAGGAACAGGGATTATTAGAAGCATGGACTTGCCTTTAGTGCCTGTAGTTTGACTAACCTTTTGGACCTCCCCATCAAAAAGCCAAAGATATGCTGAGGCAAGTTTCATGGGGAATATATCAATGAAATGTCGAGCTTTCAGAACTTTGAAAAATAAATTGAGAGCTAATGTATTATGCAGAATGTATTATAGTATGCTGGAAATGTCAGGAAACCACACTGCTTTCATTAGGTTTTTGTTACAGGATCCTCAAGCTTTCCTAATCAACAGCTAACCTTCAGAACCGTTTTATTACCTACATAGAAATTCTGGATTGCTTTTATGCAATGGAGATCTGGAAACTACTTACAGTACCTAGAAGAGCTGCTGAAAAATTTGGATTTTTTTGAAAAACAAATAGTCAGTACTTGTTTCCAGCCTGTCTCAAGTACTCCTGAATTTGGGATTTCTGTCTCAACATAGTCAAAGTGGGACTGCTGTAAATTTGCACTGTGGTAGAGCCATGACAGCCAAATTACAATGT
Organism: Podargus strigoides; assembly: GCA_028020825.1. Lineage (NCBI taxonomy): Eukaryota > Metazoa > Chordata > Aves > Caprimulgiformes > Podargidae > Podargus > Podargus strigoides. The sequence goes on along the minus strand of CM051623.1, from coordinate 6,878,600 downwards.
CGTGCTGAGGCACCATCAGATTTTTGGAATCCACAGCCCAAACTCAGCCTATGGGGCTCCCATGAAGATGAAAGTCAGAAAAGTTTGAGAAAAGGGCTTGGTTTGAACTCAATTTTTTGACACCTACTCAGCCTGAGATACTTGAAACCACACAGCTTAGTGGTGTCTCATACTCTGCTTGTGCTCAAACACTTGACAACACACAAAAGTTGCCAGGACATAGCTCCAGCACTGATGTTTTTGTTCCCAAGTCCAACTGCTTGGGTAGGGCCATGGAGATCTCTCATGGGGAATTTGCATCAAGGTGATGGATTGAGACACGGAGATTAGGCAAAACAAGATGCTTGAAACCTAGCCTAGTAAAGGCCAGACAGGATTTGAACTTTAAACAAATGGTTCTCATTTTCTCTTAGTAACTTAAATTTACACATAATCTGGATAGAGTCAGAAAGATCTTCCTAAAATATTCTTCCTTTTGGCAGGGTGCTGTCTTCTGAACCTTGTTTTCTTCTTTACATCTTCAGAAACATGATCTGGGAGGATTGACTTGTAACTGAAATTCCCCACTGCTGGTATTAATAACAAAAAGCCCGATGTGCAGCTTCTCCAGCTCCCACCCGCCTCTGACAGGATCAGGCCCTAACACGGCTTAGAGACAGATGTTCTAGGAAGTCTCAAGTTGCTTAATATTATTTGTTCACACATCCCAGCTGATGCTAAATCTTGTTAGGGAGGTGTTAAATGTCTGAAGACGACAGAGGCACTATCCCTTCCCAGAATGAGTCACCGGGACGGGAGAGCTGAGTCAAACTATTACCACCCGCCAGGACTTCCGAGACTTCCCCCCAGTACTCCCCCTCTTTCATTTTAATGGAGATATTAATTCCATTCTCATGAATTGGAATTTGGACACAATCCCTGATTTTCTTATGACGTATTAATAGCAAAATTGGAAAGGCACAGAATTAAAAAAAAAAAATAATCTTGTGCATGGTCAAAAATGTATAATGAGAACAAAAAACTCAGTTTTTCTTGAAGGGAGGGAGCTATTCTAATTAAAAACTCTTCTAAAATATATGACAGCTCCTTGAATACAAAGAAGTGAGGAGTCAAAACACTTTCCAAACTCTATGTACCTTCCCTGAGGAAAGGATACCGAATTTGTTTATTCTCCTCATTTCACAGATGAAGCAGAAGCACAGAAGTGAAGAGACTTGCCCGTTGTCAGCTGTGGTCAGGCATCAATCCAAGCAGGCCTGATTTCCAGGCTCTGCTTTAACTCGTCAAGTAGACTCTGGTTCTTCCTCCTCCTCCTCGGCAGTGTTCTTAGCGTTTTTGCTGCCTCCTTCCATGCAACCTCTTTCTTAGCTTTGAAATGGGGCCAAATGTCTATCCAGTGCTGTGCATAAGGGAGCAGCACACCATACAGCTTCCTGGTGTAGAAAGTGAACAGGAAAATGCCCTTGTCCCAGACCTCAGCCTTGCGCACACATGGTGCGCAGCCCCACTGAAACCCATTTAATGTGTTTAATATGCATCACCCATGACTTATAGGTTGGATGCAGGAAAAGAAAAACAAAACATCACTGTAAAACAAACTATGATTTCAGAGAGTTGCTGAAAACGAAAAGCAGGAACAGGCACCAGGGATCTTTCAACAAATGTAATTTAAAGAGCTCACTTTCAGCTCTCTGGGCACTTTGACAAGCATTTAGTGGGATTCATGCAACTACTGAGTAGTAATGGGCAGCTGTCTGTGCAGCATGGCTGTGCTGGGGCAGGAGGGAGTGGGATGCACGGGAGGGAGAAGTGGGGGCTACAGGAGGGAGCAGAGCCGAGCGGTGTGTGTCGGGGTCCTGTGTGAACCCCAGCCCAGAGCACACTTGCTGTGACTTTCACGAGTCAGAGAGTGAACACCCTCCTTGGTAATGAGTCTTGATAGTAAAACTGCCCTCGCCAAGCCAAACAGCACACTGTTTCCAAGGCTGGGGAGGACCTCAAGGGAAGGGCTGCAGCTCCAGGTGGCTGAAGTACAGGAGAAAGTGGGGAGGGGGGAGGCAGGACTGGGCTGGCGGGAGGGAGCAGTTTGGCAGTGGTTGAGGTTCGCCCAGAGCTGCAAAATTTCTCTCAGCTGCTCATTCCTTGCAGGAAAATTGCTCCTTTCTGCCTGCCAGAAGGGATTTCTTCCTGAAAGCCAGGACTGGGCTGCACCAGCCCCCTGGGCAGCCATTTGCAGCTCCATTAGAATGACTTGTTTGCACTGGGGACACAAGTCTTTATGAAGACTGTCCTACCCACACCTTTATTTGCCACCTCTGCAGAGCTAGTGATTATGCTGGGCCAGGCTTCCTTCACCTTTTTATCCTTCCCAGCACCTCACAGCATCAACAAGTGAGACCCTTCCCTTCCTTTGCTGAGCTCTGCGTGGCTTGTGTTTCCACCTACCTCCACACGTAGTCCTTAAAATCAGGCGTTGATAGAAGTCCAGTTTTCTTTGATGGCTCTTACACGGAATTATAGAGATCAGTATGGGCCTCTGGAGGTTGCCTACTCCAGCCCGTCTTCTCAAAGCAGGTTCATCTCCAGTAGGTGGCTCAGGCCTGTGCCTGGGTTTGGTTTTAAATATCTCCAAGAGTGGAGTCTCCACAATTTCCCTGGGAAACCTGCCCCAGTGTTCAACCACCTCCATTTGTCAGGGCCTCCCAGGTACATCTCTATTTGGTCTACAGCATGAGCTGAGTAAATGCTGTTGTGGGTTTTCCTGGGACTGGGTACTTTGATAGTGTAGGGGCCCTCCTTTTCTATGTCTTGACACTTGATATCTCCTTCACCCCCCATCTCCTCTCTGCCAGATCTGGGCTGTGCATTTTAGGCCTGCTTGGGGCTAGAAATGGGCAGCACTGAATATTATTACAGTACATCAGTTATGCATCTACGATTGTGATACGTGTGTGCAATACATGCATGATTTTTGGTTTATTTTTATCTTCCTATAGAAATTTTACATGGCACACTCAGACATCAGTGGCTTTTGGCTGGTTATAATCTGCTTCCCCACCTGCTTTTAATGTTAAACAAGCTTGAAGTTTTTGTAAGAGATTATTCATGTCTCACATCAGTTCAAACTTTTCTTAGAAGAAAAATGCTCTCCTTCATTATCTAAGTAATAAGAGAATCAGATGGCATTTGATTAGGTGACAATTGAGTTCCTTAGTAAGTAAACTTTGACAACAAAGAGATCAAATGGTTTGTGCCATTGGCTGAACCAGACCATTTCCTAGTAATCTGAAGCTCTCCTTCCTGTTTCTGTTGCATTGAGAACTGGATTCAGTCATGTGAATCTTGCTGTGGAGTTAAACTACCCCATGGTTAGCTCCATCTGGCACAAACACCAATGCACCCTCCAGCCATTCCTCTGAAGCAGCTTCCCTTTGCTATTTCTCCAAGGCAGGAAATACCCCCACGCACCGAGCTATTTCCTGGGACAGGGATCCTTCCCACCCTTTGGGAGGAGATAGGTCTTTTAGGAATGGGCTGGGAGTGCCAAAAACCACCCACTCAGCCAGCCAGCAGGAGAACTTGGTTACTGGCCTTATTGCCTCCAAGCCCCATTTGGGTTTGTTTCCTCAGAGTTCGGAGCAGCGGGGGGCAGTCAGGCGGTTTTAACCTTTTGTGCCAGCACAGCAATCTGATGATGACACATGGTCTCCTGGGGTATTGGCCAGCTGAGGTCACTGCCTTGCAAAAACACCAAGCAGCTTGTGAGTTTTGAGCGTGGTTTCTGTGAACCAAACCCATGCTTAGCTCGGTCAGAGTTTGACTCCATCTCTGATGAGGGGACAGCCTCGCCGGGCCAAATGATGTAACAGTGCAATGTTGCTAAGTGGGACAGTAGTCCTTGTTTTGCTGTACTGCCTTTGTATTTCTGCATTTGCATCATGGCATCGCCCACTTTTGCCAAGAGAGTCGGAATTCAGAAGCTGGAATAGGTAGAGGTAAAGTAGGGGTAGGTAAACGATGTTTGTCAGCTTTTTTCCCCATCACTCTGCCTTGGTATGAAAGGAGCTCGGCACTTGTGCTGCTTTTGTACTGCTTTCCACAAGGCAGAGGCCTAACCCATTTGTGTTTTAAAATAAACACCCATGGGTGATGGAAATAAAGATGTGGGGCACCAAGCATGTCAGGCAGGAGAGACCTTCCTGACCTCATATCTCCAGCACAGATGCAGGGCAAGTAGAAGTCAGTCTCAGCCAAAGGCAGATCAGAGGATCCCTGCTTGTGTCTAAGGGATGACTTAGTTTTTAAACCTTGTTTTTGACCCTTCTGATTATGAGGATCCAGATCTTTTTGAGAATGTGCTGAGTAGATAAGTAGTATAAAATGGCACAGAGAAAGAGATGAAAGTGGCCCAAAGACTGTGTTCAAAACTTGTTGATAACTTGGCCCAGGCCAGCACTACAAGGACAGTAGCCTTGAGTGAACCAGGCAACCAATGTGCTGCTTGTTTTGTGATGAGGAGGGCCAAAATCAAAACATTTTGAGGGCATTACTAGGAGAAGCATGGATTACACGCACAGGAGCTGTGCTGTAGACATTTGGAGTGATTAACTCAAAGTGTCTCAAACTTTGAGTGATTTACTAAACTTAGGGAAATGTGTTAACTGAACTCCCTGTCTGTGAAAATAGGTATGGACACTGCCCTCCTAGGTACGTAACTTAATTCCGTGAGAGAATATATGCCATGGGGATTGTATGCATGTATGTGCATACATCAAGATATTTAAAGAGACATGGCAGATTTTCAACATGTGCAACCTACTATATGTTGAATAGCATTAAAATGTCATCTTTGGAAAATAATGCTTGTGTGGGACACTGTGAAAATACATTAATCATGTTTATAGCCATATATTAAGTTGAATGTGTTATATACTTTTCCTGCTTAGGACATGAGGTAATCAACACCAGATTTGTAAGCTTGATTTGATTAAATAATCATCAGAATATATTGATTTTATATATACAAGGTTTGCAATAACATTTCTTACATTGGCTAAGAAATAAGCCTCTGCGATTATTCTTTGAATTAAAAATCCAAGGATATACCAAGATAGTTTACGCACAAAATCAGTGAATTAAATTCAATATAGCTTGATGAATAAAACACATAGAGCCACTCCCACTCAATTTGTAAGCCAAACTCTCTCCATATATGAAATCTTAATGGTGGATAACTTCAGGTAATGAAGACCTCACCTGGAGTACTGTGTTCAGTTCTGGGGCCCCAACACAGTAAGGACATTGAGCTGCTGGAGCAGGGCCAGAGAAGGGCCACAAAGATGATCAGAGGGCTGGAGCACCTCCCCTGTGGGTCAGGCTGAGAGAGTTGGGGTTGTTCAGCCTGGAGAAGGCTCCAGGGAGACCTTATAGAACCTTCCAGTACCTGAAGGGGGCCTACAAGAAAGCTGGAGAGGGACTTTTTACAAGAGCTTGTAGTGATAGGATGAGAGGTAATGGCTTTAAATTGGAAGAGGATAGATTTAGACTAGATATCAGGAAGAAATTCTTTCCTGTGAGGGTGGTGAGACAATGGCACAGGTTGCCCAGGGATGCTGTGGCTGCCCTCTCCCTGGCAGTGTTCCAGGCCAGGTTGGATGGGGCTTGGAGCAACCTGGTCTGGTGGGAGGTGTCCCTGCCCATGGCAAGGGGGTTGGAACTGGGTGATCTTTAAGGTCCCTTCCATCCCAAACCATTCTGTGATTCTATGAATAAATCTTTTTAAAAGTGTAAAATGTGGGGGAAAGGAAGAAAAAAAGAAAAAAATAATGAAGCATTGGCTATGAATGATCGCTTTGTTACTGCACCTGCATTATCATGTTTAATAATGTTACCTTTGCTATGAAGGTGCCCTCTGCAGCTTTATATCAAGTAATACTTAAATTAAGTAATCAAATGGAGGACGCAGGTTGTTTGAGGAAGTATCTTTCATTTACTTTAAGAGTAAATCAGTTCTGAAATTATTCCTATTCATTGCTAGGTTGGCTTGGTTTCAGCTTTAAGAAGAAAGGAGACCAATAGCCCAAAGAAGAAAAATCATGAATATTCAGAGGCCTAGAAAGCAAGACCTCCTGAGGAAAGACTGAAAAATTTGGGTTTATTTAGTCTAAAGAGGAGAAGACTTAGAGAGAAAGATGATCACAGCCTCTGAGTATGTTAAAAGTTGCTTCAGAAGAGGATGGGAATAAACAGCTCTCGGTGCCTTCTCTGGATGGAGCAAGAAGTGATGGGCTGATGCTGAGGCAAGGGCAGTTTGGTTACGACTTGAGAGGTGCCAGTACTGGTCTCTGGGATGAAGATGGTGTAATTACATATTTTAGGAACAGGTTACAAAATGTCAGGGATAATGTAGATATTTTTTGTTCCTGCTTTAATCGTGATCCTTCAGGTTGGAATAGGTGATCTCATAAAATCTCACTCTCAGAAAAATATTCCTCTTTTTGAAATCCTTATTTTCTAAGATCCTGACTCTTTGTAATGGAGTAGGAGGTGAATGTATCCATATAAATTCTTAGCTATATGTTGTGCAGTATTGTGCTGTGAAGTAATGTATTTTAAGGTTTTTGGCCATGAATATAATCTGAACACAAACAGAAAAACTATAAATGTGAGCTATAGGGCTATATTAATCATAGACATTCAGCTACTGATAAGTATCAACTAAATCAGGTTAAGATGGTGACAGTACACGGAACAGAGCTGGAAGGGGCAGAAGTTTGTTCTGGAAGAAAGTTTCAGAGGAGGGAAGTGGTGCTATTTTTTTGGGGGGGGCATGCTAAGAATGATTATTTTTCTGCAGAATGCAGGGTAACAGGGGAGGAAAAGATATGCCATCAGTAAGGTCAGAGAGTAAAGTGTTACATTAGGGGAAATGAGAAAGAACATAGACACAAACCAGCCTGTCAGTAAAGGTGGAAAAAAGGGGTCCGGTTTCAATATGTTAACTGGAAAAGACCAGAGGAAAGCAAGAAACTGAATGTAAGGAAGAGAGCAGGAATCCAAACTAACTCACAGACTGGAAGTAGGTTGAAGGAGAGATTAACATAAGCTACCATGGAAAGGGAGTAAATAGAGAGGAACTAGGAGAACAAAGGAGATGTTTCGTATTTACTGTGTTCACAAAAGTGTTGGGATTTCCAAGCACATAAGTCAGCAGCTAGAGAGATACATGAGCCTTAATAGTGTTAGAGTCTTGACAAGATGTGGCGACCATGCACACAAACATAAGATCATTTGTTCTAACTAAAATATAGTTTTCATGAGCTAATTTTAATCAAAATTCTGATTTTGCATTTACATGGTGTCTTGTAGCATATGGTCAGATGCTAGCTGTATAACACCAAGCAAACAGATTGTACTATCTGTTAATTAATTCTTTTTCCCCGCATTCCTTGATAGATTTCAGAAGATTTATGATGTACCTTTTACTCATGGCCTGAAGTTCATATTTCTAAGGAAACATGAGTCCACAGAGTAATGGAATCTGCAGCCTAACCTCAACAAAGCATTTGTTTATAAATAGGAAGAGAATATCCTAATAACAGGAGGCAGATGTTAAACATCTTGATTCATTTCAAATCTATCCAGTCTAACTCAATGAGCTCAAAGTCAGGCAACAGTGGACAAACACAGCTTTATTTTTATCCTAGTGGGTCACATCAAAATATATGTCGTGTTTTCTGCAGCTTGTGAGCTGACTACGAAGCAGTTTGAACAAATTTTGGAGAGAAGCTCTCAGGATTGATTGTTAAAACTATTTAATCATATCCTGATTTTCATTATTATTGTTTGTTTAATATTTTAAACATTCTGCATATTAAAATCCTCTGGGGAGCCTTGGGGTTTGTTAGTTTGTTGATTACATTACGCATAGTTTCTCCACCACCATCCCATTAAAGCCAGTGTTACAACATCATAAATAGCTGAGTTTTTATATTGTCGGTGGTTTTGGTGACGACAATTTAAAAATATTTCTAAGTGTTCTTTTTCTGCTTGGCCATGTGCTGTTCATACACAAATAAACAATTGGGATCATGCAGTAAAGTTATTTTTGAACTGCTGCCTGAGCTTGAAAAAGCTCAATGCACAAAACTCACTGAGGTGAATAGAAACATTACAGCATATTTCAGTGAGCTCTGGATCAGACTCCTGAGCACAGTGCCATTTCAAAGCCTTTTTTTTTTTAACATATTGTAATAGGCAGTGTTTACTGAACTTACCTAAGGTTTCCAGTGATTAATATACATTAACTCCAACATGTTTTGACTGGGTGATGATTAGGTATCACAGGGCAATTTCTTAGGTTTTTTTGGTGCTGCACTTCACAGGCATTACACAACACTGCTCCAGCTGTCCCAGTGTCCAGATGTTGGCTGTAAAGCTCTCTGAATTTAATATTGTATGCAATCCCCCTTTTTTTATTATTTTTTCCCAAAACTGGTTGAAGCTGCAATGCCTGTGTTAGCTCTGTTTTCTTACAAGGACTGTTTGGAGGCAGCTATTACTCCAATGTGGTTTGGAGGGAGCTCAGATTTCATCAAAACCTGTGCACAATCACTTCGTTTGTTTGAAGCTATCTTTCTCATTCAAGGTGAAAGACCCTTCTGAACATGCAGGACGCGTTCTGCTCCTGCGTCGGCTGCAGAGCCTTACGTTTCTGGGTTTGGTCCTGCATTCTTGCTACAGTCCCTAGCTAACTTTTGGAACAAACATCCCCTACAAAGCTTCTGCTTAGGACCCTACACAGGAAAGGCGCCGTCTTTCTGTCACATTCGGCTGAATGATTTCTTCCACTTGGATATTTTGCAGCTTATTGTACATCTTTTCTATGCTTTCTCTGATACTTTCTTTTGCATGCCTGTAATGCCTGCCAGTTGAACATCTCAGAGACCATTACAGGTGCTAATCAATCTTCACAACTGCTCAGTAAAATAGGTAGGTCTCCTCATTCCCATTTGGGCCCTGTTTGAAAGCTGAAGAATGGGTAGATGTGCACCCATGAAAGTGTGTGGCAAAAAAAAAGCAATTTCTTGCCTTTCAGTTAGTGTCTCTCAGCTATACTCTTTGGTAAAAATGCATCTGTTTGGGAGGAAAGCAATTAATTGTCCCCAGATATTTGACAATGCTTTTTGGTGTTGGCAAGGGGCATGTACTTTCAGTCGCTTACTGCTTTGCAGGTCTCTTGAGAGCTCAAAGAGGGTTGAAAAATGTTGCTAATTCCTCTAATCTTTCAGCATAGAGTTGAGATGCGGCATGAAGTGTGTCATTCAAAGGATACTTGAGCAATATGATTGGCTAATGGGGAGTCCTAGCAGCAGGTACAAAATTTTAAATATGCACTACCAGAACACAGGCTTTTAAAAAGCATTTCTTGTTGCCCTCACCTCAATGTTTGCAACACGGTAGATAGCTTTTCTAATTGTAATAAGTCACAACAGGGCATGCCTTGTTGGGCCATAATCATACTTCTCAGGCTGCTGATAGCACTCCTCCTTCGGGTTCGTGGCTGGCGTACACCCGAGGAGTGCAATTATGGTACAACAATGATTGCCCTGTTGTGCCTTATTATTCAAGCGAGGCACTGAAGCAAGTGTTTGTGTGTGTGCACATGCAGAGACAAAGTACATCTGAGCAGGTCCTTACCAGATAATTAACAAACTTGTATTAACCCTATCTCAACAATTCTTTAATTTGAATGTTCCTTTTATAGCTGCCATTTTATCCCACTTGCCAGGTAGCTCCCAGGAAGCCCACCAAGGACTCCCTTTTCCTTTACTCTTTGCCATTATTTTTTTAATTCTGTTTTGTTTTAGCATGAATTTGAGTCCTGACAAGGGTGGTGTCCTGCCAGCAATGGAGTAGGAAGATTTCTGTTCAGCTATAGGGCATGTAAATCACAACCTCTGGTAGTAGGTCCCCTCACATCAAGTGGAAGGCTTGAGCTGAGCTTTTGTGTTCTGATGGCCCATTGAGGCTATGTTTGCCCTGATCACTAACAAGTCTGGCTTGATAGTGCTGATAACCATGACAGGTCTTAAGAAGAGCCCCCTGCTCTGCTTAGACCCGGACCAGAAGAGTCAAAATCTCATTTCACAGAAATCCCACTGCTTTTTGATGTGTGGACCTGAACTGGCAACATGAAAATGAAAAGTGCGACTACTCTACCAAATCCTTGATTTATCCAGTGCCCTTTAAAACTTTTTGGTGTGATTCTTTACCTTTAGGTATATTTGGATGTGCAGAATATGAAATGTATTCTTGACATATAGAAGAGTGACATGCAACAAGTGGTGCCCTTTTCCTGCAATAGCATCTGTAGCAGCGGACTGCTGCACAGGGCTGGAGGACACCCCAGGGTCAGTGCATCATCATTTGTCACTGCAATTTGGAATTGAGGAAGCTGCTTAAACAACAGGCAGGGAAGAGGCACTTCTCTCATTTTTCTAGGCTTATGCTGTCAAATTTTTAAGTCATGAGAATGGAATGAATTCTATGATCCACATGTTTTTTTGGAATATTTCTTCCAGCTCTGAGTATTTTTAATTGCAGATGGTGTTAAGATGTCATTTTTAATGGCCTTGTAAAAAAAGCTCTGCTGTTTCCACTTTCTTAAGCTTTGAGCAGTGTGCATTCTTCAGCTGCTGAACAACAACAGCCCATCTCCCTCAGTCCTGAGGACGCTGAGAACGGGAACACTCTATCTTTGCAGATGAGCTGGTGTTTGTCATCACACCATGGTGCATACCCTGCTTAGGTGCAGCTTTGTGAGAGTTGGTCACAAGATTCTGTGAAAGCGAATGCAATGATTCCTGAGACTACAGATGGGTAGGCTGGGGTCAGTGTTAGGACCACAAACATAAGGTGTTTGAGCTAAAAATATTTTACGGCATCTGCCAAACTGCTGAAATTTTCCGTATTTGCTGCTGTGTTCAGTTCTTGTAATGGTTACAGATGATCTTGGCTCCCTCTTTATCCTCCCTCGATAGCAAAAGTTAATCACTTGCACATGGACTCCCTTGAAAAAAATATGTAATGTTTACTTGTTTTCCTCTCTCCTGTTAAATTTCATTTCCTCTGCTCCTACCATTTCTTTGTGCTGTGAACCTATTGCTCATCGGAGTATAACACACAGAGCTGTTTTTCCTAACAAAAGAATGATGCTTTTCATTTCCTTTGGAAAGGCCCCACTGCCTGTCTGAAGGCAGAATCTGTGCCCTGATCTCTGCAGCTCTCCTGGATTCTCTCAGTTTCAGTCAAGGGGTGAAAAATTTGAAGAGATCAAAAAGAATGGTGTGAAGCTGCATGGGTGCTACACCTGTAAGCCATTTCTGCATAGAGGGACAGAAGGACTGGGATGCCAGGTTCACTGAGCACCGCTGTTGCATTCATGGGAAACAGGCTAATGACCTAGTTTGACTCTTGGGATTTACATCCAGCTGCAGAAGACTGCCAGGAGGGACCCTGGTGATGAGGGGACCCGGAGTGTTTTGGCCTCACTGTTGTTGATCCTGGCTGCAGGGTGGCAGCCCAAGGGAGAGAGATATGGCATCACAGTGCCCCCATCAGTCCCAAAGGAGCCCTTATGACCCTCAGAAGCCCAGTTTCAGACAGCCTCCTTTCCCTCGGTGTGCTGCCAGCAGTGTAGAATTCCCCCGATTTCCCTTTCATTCCCTGATGTGCTGTTTCAAAATGTTTTGGCTCTTCCTAACAGTGTTTGGTTATGAGATATCCTCCAGTTCTTCAAGGGTGAGCACCTCTGATCTACCTGCTTTTCATGCCCAACTATAGGATTTCAGGGCTCAGTCTGACATACACCATTCAGGATGGTCTCTTAAATGAAATATCTCTCTCTCACATATACATCCTCATCAAATTAGTCTCTCCTCCCCTCTGGATCTGCATGCCGACCCTGCTGCTTTGATGTTACAGCACTGAGGAATTTATAAGACATGGTATTTTTTCCCAGCAAGAAAACATGAGCAAACCATCTATTATGATAATTACTGAAACTGATTTACATCTTGTGAAAAGATTAGGCGGCGGCTGCTGCTGCTGCTGCTGCCTTGGAAATGTCCCATAATGATATCAAACTTCAGGCCTAAGGAGAAGTACAAAAAGGCAGCTTGAAAACCTCTGGATGTATATCTCCTGATAAGTCTCCATGGATTTGCTGATAAAGCTGCCCCTGGAAGGATTCTTGCTTCTGGTTCTCTCACCAGGCAGAGGGATTTTCCCCTCCTTGCACTTGTGCCTTTGAATTTGGTAGGACTTTAAAGAAAGACAACCAGAGAAAAATTAGATTCAGACACAACTAATGTTTCAGCTGGTTTTACAGAACTAGCCAGCAAGTCACACTGAGAGCTCTTCCACAAACAAATCGGGGAAACGTGGTTTCAGAGACAAGTCTGTCCAAGGGGTCCTTCAGTATCTCCTCTCTCCTCCAGCTTTTGGAACCTCATCTTACAGACACATTTATGCAAATAAATAGATTCACATGAATAATTTGCTATGACTGTGTAAATCTTTAAAGCATCTTGAGCTTCTGCCATAGTTATTAAAGGGATTTTTTTTCTCTGGCTCCATTTGGTGTATAAGGACAGCTCAGGTACAGAGTTTGCTTCCTTCTCCACTGTTTAGACACCTCTCAAGTAAGGTATATGCAGAGTTGGGGGAATTGTGCAAAATATTTAGGGCCCGTGCACTGATTCTTGCTGGTTTTAGCCTGCTGAGATTTCATAAGCAAATGATTTTTACTTTCAAAAATAACTGGATTTCAAACTTGAAGGGATAAGCATCTTTTGACAATTACATAATTGCTAAGACAGCCAAATTCATACAATCTAAAATAAAATCAATACCAGGTGAGTTGTTTTGGGGCTGTTATCAGATAGGGATGACAAATATATCAAGAGATTATAAAAAACTTTACGATGAAGTACGGTGTTAAGACTTTTTGATATTCTGGTAGTTTAAAACATTATGAACAGAAGACATTCAATGTAATAAAGGACCTTTCAACATCTTCGCATATGAAACTCACAGTCATATAATACTGAGGTTTATTGAGGTGACAGGAGTCTAGCAAGGTTCAAACAATAGTGTGAAAATTTATCTAGACTATGATAGGATCTCCAAACTGCAATACTATGCATTAAGCAAACTGACTAGTTTGCTTCCCACCCTCGCCATCCCCACTGATTAACAAAAATAGTTTTTGTATGAAACAGTGCTTTTCCACGGACACATGCCACTGTCTGGGTCAGGGAGTGGTTTGGTGCAAAGCTTTGATGTGTTCAGATGTTAGCATAAGCATGGGTGAGTTTTGTGTTCAGTCGTTTAAGCTATGAGGTACTGTCAGGCTGTGCAGACTGAAGAAGATGGGCAAGAGTTTTTCAGGTTCCTATGAGTGACAAGAGGGAGAGTTTAGTACATATAGAATGGCTTTGCTGAAGGGGAAATGTGCAATACATATGTAGTAATTTTAAACTGAAGGCAATGGAACACACAAAATGGATCTTCCATGGGCAAAAAGAGGTAAATTAATCATATATTTTACTGTATGTGTAGTGTTCTGCCTAATGATGTTTTATAGGGGTGCTGTGACTCAAAATAGTTTGTCCACTGTTCTGATAATCAAGATAGGGCTATGAACATGGATACCTTTCATAAAGTATCTAATTTAACACACTTAAAGTGCTTAAGCCAGTACACATGTATTATTCTGTGAAAAAAAAACCAAAACAAACAACAGATCTGAAACAAAAGCTTTGGCCAAAGGTAGCATTTTGGCTGAAGGCCGTGTTTAGTGCCCACATGCCTCAGAGACTGCTTTCCAGAGGGTGTCCCAGCTGCTGCTATCCCTAGGTACTTTGTCTTACTTCATGCAACTGTATTTATTATCTATCTCCATCCAAAATGAAGGTTATTCTTTGTGTTTAGGTATTACATCTATACATCCCTGTAAGGTCCAGCCAGTGCAAAGAGGAAAGGTTCTTTTACGTGGTGATGACCACATGCTACTGGGGCACCAGAATGGAAAGTCTCTTCCAAAGCCCCAGTTTTCCTGAGCTGTTTCTAATCTCGTAGAGGCTCATGCAGCTGCAGCAGAGCTGCAGAGCTTGGTCTAACGTAGATTATCAGAATTACTTGGCTTGCTTGCTTAGCAACTCACTGGCACCAGGTTTTCCCTGATGGCTGCTAGGACCCGTGTGGAAAAGCCCTACAGGATATAACAGGAATCTTTGCAGAAACATTAAAAGGTCCTGTTTAAACTGCTCTGAAACCTATAGAGTTTAATAGAGAGTAATATCCTTTCTATTGTTGTTTTTAACTGTCCTATATAATTCTATATTAAATTCTTGAGAAAGGCTGTAATTTTCTATTAAATTCTTTCAGGCTTTTCCACAAGGGTTCAGTAACACTTTTCATCTTCCCCAGAAGTCAATCACTTCAAGTTGCAAGCCATATGTACACATTATATATATACACACACAGACACACATGTGTATGTGCCGTGTTACTGCTCTGGAGCCCCTTACTCAGAGCCAGGTTCAGTTCCCTGAGAAGTGATTGCCCCAGAGAGCTCCCCCTTGGCTGCCTATGAGTGGTTGGCCCCAGAGAGAACCTTACACACTCGTGCTTTGGGTGGAAACCACCCTTGCTAGGCAGGTCCCCTTCCTCTGCTTGCCAGGGACAGACCCTCTGCATCTGCCTCCATTAGCGATGGAGTAAAAGCAGGCAGGTCATTGCCCAGTGCCTGCGCTGTGAGTGTGCCCACTAGGAACACTTGCCTTCTCACCAGGGAAAGCCTTTTGCAGGGGAGGGGAGAGCACACTCATAGGAGGCAGGCAGCCGAAGCTGGCAGCAGAACAGCAGTTCCAGCTGAGCTGCCTGGCTCACATGAATTAATCTACTTCTTTTAAAACATCCACACACTGATCTGATTTTGACTGCTCCCTGCACCCAAGTGGCTTTACAGCCTGGTGTGGTTTAAAGGGAAATTCCGACAGCACTTTCTCTGCAGATTCGGTTTATCCCAGCGCTGGCACTCAGACCACCTGATGTGCATGTTATGTTTGTTTATTTTGCTGATACCCTGAGAAGGTCGTTGGCAGTCTGTTTCCTGCTCTTTGGATGCATATGCTGCTGCAATCGCTCTGCTCAATGTACAGTATGCAGGAAATGTGAAGTTCAGTAAACAAAACACACACAGTTTGTGAATTGGAGAATATTTTGTTCTACCGTCTGGATTGCACTTTTACTCCCATGTGGCAGGTGTAAAAGGGCCATCAAGCTTCCCTGTGAGACGCCTAGCCTGACCCGACTGCAGTGCTCGCAATAGCGATCTCTTCAACCCAGGGTCTGACACGGAGCTCTGGAGCTGCATGTTTGTCAGGGTTTGATGGCGCTGAGGTCCTGACCTGAACCCCCAGCTGTAGAATCACTCCGTCTCCAGTTTAGCTTTGCAGTTTGGCTTTGGAGTCTCTGCCTACTTCCATTGCAAAATGTCTGAGCATGAGTTACCAAAAGACATACTAGCCAGGCCTGCAGAGACCCACTTTTTGGTATTGTGCTCCTGTGAGTGGAGCTGAGGAAAAAAAACACGTGTGAAAATTGCTCACAAGGTGTTCTTCCCTGGGAACCCTCAGCTTGGCAGCTTATTCCCTTCCTTATAGTACAGCACAGCCAAATGGGTATTGTTATCTTGGGTATGGGGACCATTCTGCCATGGTGCCGTGGGAACCTAACCTCTGGGGCACACTGAAAACCTTGGGCCCAAGCCCCACGTGTGCTCAGGAGGTCAGAAGGATATGTCATTCTTTTAGTTAGTTGTTATGTAGCCATAGCCCAGGTGGTGATTTTGCAGTATGTGAGAGAAAGCATGTCTCATAGTAAGAGGCTGGATTCAGGGAACTTCAGCTGGGAACATGAATATTTTAGCTGGAGGAATTAGCTTGCTGAGGTAATTTGGGGGGCAGTTAGGTTTGGGGTGAAGACCTAGGCTGTTTTACTGCAAAGAGAAGCCATTTGGCTTGCTACTGCTATTCTCATCTTGGTTTCATTATGTGACTAATCTGTTGGGGTACCTAGGCTCTGCATGAAGACCTCTTTTAATGACTGGATGTCCAAAACAAAATGTATAAACAACAGTGAGTAAATTAAAATATATAGGTATTTATATATCTATGAATAAACAGGGCATTTAGTATGGGCTTGTATATTGAGCTGTCCATGCATAGCCATCTGCTGGGATCATGCCTGCCAGAGTTGGAGAGTAAAGTACATGAGATATGGAGCAGCTGGGAATATATGCACTAAGACACACTTATCAAGCCCCCTGACAGCTATTCCGGAGAAATTCCCAGACATGTGGAGTGTGAATATCTTGAAATTTGGGGGAGCAAGGAATAGAGCACCAAAGTTTACCCATCTGAAAGTGCTGCTCCAGCAGTGGTGAAAGTCTGTGGTGACTCCAGTAAAATTAATGGAGTTGCAGTAATGCAAAACTGTTGTGAGATCGGCATCGAGCACTTTGCTTTTCTAGGAGATATTAATCAAAGTTCTGACCTTTTCCCTGGGAAGTTTTATTTCTTTTTAGCTCTGTCCACAGAGTTACCAGATGTGCTGTGTTACTGGGACTGTCTTAGCCATGCAAAGCATTCTTGGGGTCCCAGCTGACTTGCTGAAACTGGGATCTGTCCTGATTTCAATAAAACACGGAGATTTCCCAAGGGCTTTCCCGACTATCTTCTCCATGCTAGCAGCTATGTGACTGAGCACATCTTCTCCTTCCCCAGTCACCTCAAACCCCGGCTGCCAGTCAGCTGAAAGCCTGAGACAGTCATTGCTGCCCTTACAAGGGAAAGGTGTGCACTGTAACAACGAGAGCACAGCAACAGTTTCAAGCCTGACTATAACTGTACAGCCTGCCTTGAGCAATAGGTAGTGCTTAGCTGTCCCAGACCTGTGCAAGCAGTGTGCTGAAACTTGGTCATAGACCCTGTGCTCCATCACTTCCCCCCTGGGGTCTAGCAAAAAGTGAGCACCTCTTACCTTTCTAAGTGAAATAAAATCCTGCACCTCATTTTCCATTCTGGCTGAGAAGGAGAACACTCCAAGCTCAGAATATTAAACAGTCTTGAAATCCTTTACACGTGAGATACTGCAGGTGCAGGGCAGTGCTCTGGCCAGGTGCAGACAGACTGGCTTCCAGGTGCTCCTCCAGGTGACAACTCCCACCCCTCTGTTCCACCTCCATGCAGGTTGCTAAATATAATAAGGAAATTAGGCTTGATAGAGAACTTCTGTGGTCACCTGCTCCAGCTTCTGGAGCCTTCTCTCTTCCAGTTATGTTTTGGTTTTTTCCCCCAGCTGTTAGCTGTTGGGGCACAGAATGATGAGGCCTGCCTACATCATGTGCCACTGTAATCAATGGGTGCTCAAGCATCTCAAGCAGCTTTGTAACAGAGCTGCTGAGCAAGGGGACTTGCTTCCCTTATGTTGCTAGCTTGATTCTCTTGAGTTATAAATTGTCAGCCTGAAATGCTGTGACATAAAACTATTTTTCTGAATCCCATGCTGTAGGCTGAGGTTCATCCCATATCCCCTTGCCTTGGTTTTATTTGTCCTCCTGTACTTGATGTCTTTTATTTGCAGTTGCCTTTTGTCTTACCACCCTGGATCTATAGCTACATCATACAACAGGCATTCCAGTGCAACTTTGACATTGCCTTTTGCCCTTATTTTATGTAGCTATTTGACAGCGAGGTAAAATCCATTTGCACTATGATCCCAAGTCTTTTAGGTTTTTGTAATAAGCAGGCTGCTGGCTCTCACTCTGTTCTTTTCCCTGTGTGCCTTGCAATGCTCCTTCCCTGGGCTCTTCATGAGAAGCAGTTGTGTTTCTCTGGCCCTTCAGTCAGTGCTGAGTAGCTATCTAGTCCTTGGGAAAATGCCTTGTGTTGACATGTGATGGTCCATGCTGCCTGATAAGCAACATACTTCTGTCTTCTGTGTCTTTGACATCAATCTCTGGCTGTCTCTGCTGCCAATGTTACTTTTGCAGGCATCCAAGGGAAGATACATTGCACTTGGATTCCCTTTTGGCACTGAATTACATGAATGCTGCTGCAGGGCACAGTGGGCAGTTGGCTGAGTAAAGGGTGTTAGGTTATGACCCCCTAAAGAATACAGCATCAGGTCCCTGAGCTTGCCTCTTGCCTTTATGCCCCTCAAAAGACCTTCCTTGCAGGGATGAGAGCAGCAATATGCTGGGAACATACAGTTACTGACAGTGAAGAGCAGCTTGTCAGCACTTCCCTAGGTGTAGGTTTGAGTTTTTTGAAGTGGTAGAATCTGAAAATTAGAAAATATGGCTTTATACTTTAAATTATGTTTTCCTCAACAACAAACTGCAAACTTTTTTTGGATCACCTTGCATGGGACTCCAGCCCCAGGTGTGAAACACGTACCAGTCTCATGAGATAATTCCCAATCTCCTGGGATGGCTGCCAGTCACCCTGAGGCAATGTTACTTTTCCCAATTCAGCTGGAAGCATGGGGTTACCTGGTGTATGAGTTGCTTCATGCAATCTGATCAGCCCTGGGATTTGCTTCCACTGTGTCCCTGGGGGCTTTTAGCAAAGAAGCAAAGACGTTACTGCCCCCTCACACTATGGTGTGCAGCAGCTTTGACCCCCAGTGGAGAAATGCCTCAATTCTGTTCTCAGAAAGGTTTGGGGAGATCAGAGCCAGCAGGAGTGTTTCTAGTGGGTATTGGTATCTCATGTGCTAAAGCTGGATTCTCAGCCATGTGCGTTGTGGACACATGCACGGCTCCTAAGTCTCGATCTGAAAGCCCATGCAGTAGTTTCCCATGTGTGCTGACTTTGGGTCAGTGCCTGCTTACTATTTCTCCTACGTTTCCCATAGGATGAGGTTCTGCACCTACTCTGACTATGCTGGTGCTCCATGGCTCTCCATCTTCTGTCTATTGTGCAGCCTCTGGAAAGATGGCTGCCTCTTTCTATATCCCAAGATTTCTTTCATAACCCTTGCTCTGGTGATTTCCTTAATGCTTTCCGGTTTCTCAGGATGTTTTGATATCATAATCCTGAATTGCTTCTCTGTTGTCAGCTCCTTCTGTAATAGCAATGTCATTAGTTACGGCCTTGGTGGCTGGGATTTGCTCTAATGAATGGTTCAGTTTACCCAGCCGGCTGGGCTGGTGCCAGAGGTATTTGTGACCAGCCAGAGGTCCTTGTATACATGCCAAAAGGTACAGCAGAGGTTGTCAGGAGAGCTCCTCTAATACGGTATGTCTGGGTTCACTTTTTGGCACGGCTAGCGGGAATGCTTTGCCCCAAAGACCCTGTGGAGTACATTTATAATGACACCGGTTTTCGAACTGTGTAGTGGTGTGAGTCTGGCATACCTGAAGTCTTCCTTGTCACTGCTAGTCTGGAAATTACAGAGGGAATACAGATGTAGCTTTGCCAGCTCTTTCCTTAGAGACTCCATTATGGGTAACGGAGCGCCACATTTCAGTAGGCTCAGGTTGCCAAAAGGGATCTGTTTTTAACCTTAGTTTATTCAAAGTGTCTGTCCTTGACATGTGTCTGTATATTCAGCAGCAGAGCTGCACAAGGGACTGTTTTCCCTTCCCTTTCATGCTGAGAATATCTGGTGTGAAACTACAGTCCTGCCCAAGGCTTGTCCTGTTCTGCTTACATCTCTTTCTGTAAACTCCAAGTGATAATATCTCCTGCTTGGTGGGTTTCTCACAACAGCCAGAATTTTCCCACTGGCCTTTCAGTGTTTTCCCTGTACATGGGTGTCCTGGTTCCCCAGGTACAACCCCATGGCCCAGCCATGCAGGCAGCCATGAGTAGCCCCCAGTCAGCTGGGAGAGCCACTCAAGGCACTGACTCACAGGTGTATCCCACACCACCTCATCATGCTCATTAGAAAAGGAGGGAGCTCAGGGAGGGTGGAATTCTTTTTCCTGGGACTCCTTTCTCTCAGCTTTCTGCTCCTGCTCCTGACCTCAAGGACTAGGGTGAGTAGAATCTGGTGCATTTTGTTGCTGTTTGTATTGGTTTTGTTATTTCATTAAAACTGGTTCTACTTCAACCATGGGGCTTTTTTTCCCCAGTTCTCCTCCTCAGCTGGGGAGGGGTCATCAGATAGTAGAACAACTGCTACAGTTTAGTCCTGGGTACAGGCTAATTGTAGACAATGGCTAAGGTATGGTTATCCATCTTCAGTCAGTTATTGTGATTTATTCGTGTTTGTAGGATTGTACTGCAGTTGATTCCACTTTCCAGCTGGAAGCAAATTAGTTTAACGACACACTTTCAAATAGGGAAAGTTAAATGCTTAGCTGCCTCCTTCTGCAATGTATGTGTACTGATTGTCTGTAAGGTCTGTTAAGATCTTGTTACAATCATTAGCAAGGCTCCTAACAACATATCTACCCAGAAAATGAGAGGATGACTACATAAAGGTTACACAACAATACCACTGAAGGCCTAGACACATAAAATTCAGTGTAAGTGAACACAAGGTGTGCAGTGGCTTGTGCAGCCCTTTGTAGGTCTATGCTGTATATGTTTGTGTGGCTAGCAAAATCAGAGGTGGTATGAAATCATGGGTTGCCATATACAACCTATGATGACATGTCTCTCTTTTTTGCAATATGGACAAATAGTAATTCTTCTCCCCACCTCTTTTTAATTATTTTTTTTTTCCCTATTGTAGCATTTACTTTTACATCTTGTTTGGGTTGATTATTTCTCATTTTTTTCAGCTGTCCTTGATAGCTGGAAGCACTTCTCTGGATTAAACCCTTTTTCCTCAATAGCCTCCTTCGGATACTTGAATCCCACATTTCACACAAAACCACAGTCTTCATGAGGGAATCCAGATTCACGTGTGGATACAATTATTCTCAATCTGCAATAGCAGTATCTATTCACTTCTCGCTGTCTTGATGAGTAGGAAGAGGATTGGTAGGAGGGCAATGAGAGATACCCACTGTCTTTGTATGGTCTCATTCTTCTGGGGGTGAGAGCCCACTAATGCTTTCCCCAGCTGCCACAGAACTCTCAGGATTGCTTATGGCAGCAGTGCTTCACTTGTGTCTTGTTCTTTTTCAGAAAGCAAACAGTCAGATGCTTTGCTTTCTCTGTCTTATCTTCCATGATCCACCTTTTTTACAGATTCATGTTACTCTTCAGGGCTTGTACAGTGACACCTGGCTAGAAATTTATCTCTTTGGTGATCTGTCTTTCCATGCAACCTGCTTGCCTAATTTTATGTACTCTATCAATTAACTTGTAAATACGTATTTTTATTGGATTCACTGAAGTAACCACCACCACAATATTTAATGTACTTTACTTATGGTGGGAAGCTAGATTGAATTAAAAAGAAGCAGAAGAGAAGCAATTGGAATTTGCAGAAGCCGGTGGCTTTGATAATGTTTGTTTCTGAAAAACCCTATCTACAGTATGTAAATTTAAATAGGCTTTTATTAAAACAATTATTGATTACAGGAGTGGCAGGCCTGAGCAGACACAAACTGGTTTCTAAGTGCTTCCTCTGACCCCTTCCCATCCATACTCCACATGCTTTCCTCCAAGTTCTAGGAGGTTTGTGACTGTTTTGCTGAGTGACAAACTGCCTACACCCTCAGTGGGATGGAAAAGGGCTGCTCTCTACATCATCAATGAGAAGGAGAGATGGGAGAGCTGCTGCTTCTCCCTGCTGATTTTATCAGGAGGGCTAAGGGAAGAGCCCCTGCTCACTGGAGTGAGCCAGGGCAGTATAGGCAAGGTGAAGTACTAGAAGAGGTGTAAGTGGCAATGGGAGATTGAGGGTTTCTCTGTCCCACTTTCTCCTTTAGGTCTGGAGATCTAAAGAGGCTGGAAATTTAGCCTTATAATACAGTGACATATTCAGTTTTGATGCGTGCTCCTGATACTGAGAGACATGTAAATCCCACAAATCTTTTCTGTTTTAGCTGTTTGTCACAATAACTCCTACGTAAGCTCACTGTAGAACTGATCAGTGAAACCCTAAGTCCCCTGAAGCCAACCAGAAAGCTCTTTTTTTCCTGGCTGGTGCAGGGCAAGGCCACTAGCACAGCTATAGCAATGACTCATTTCAGTTTTTTCTTTGTATATGCTACAACACTGAATGCAGATTAATTTTTACTCTGTATGGTCCCTTCCAATGTATTATTGTTAAAGACACAGTATCTGACTATACCAAGTGCACAATAACTGTAAGTAGAATAGCATAACTGCTCTGAACGAAGTAATTTTATAGCTAATTACACAGGAGGGAAATGAACAAAACCTGAGTTAGCTAGAAATTTCTGCTAAAAAGCTGGTATTTTGGATGGATTTAGATACAGAATTTTGCTTATTTGACACAACAATGCATCATGCTGCATTTATAGCCTGCCTTATAAGAGTAGAGCTGGCTGAGGGATGAGTCTCTGAAGTCATGGTTTTCATTTTGATTACACTTTAGATTATTATTTGTTCCTTGGAATTTGGGGGCTTGAGGCAGTTTTCTGGGAGAATCTTAAGGAAATAAACCTTATCAGTAGAAAGACCATCCTTTATGCAGATGCTGTGATAAAGACCCACCTAGAGAATCACTTTATTGTTTTAGCCTTTCCTCTCTGATGGAGTTTCTTGCATCTGGGATGCAAACATCCTTCATAGTTAATACTAAAAAGTGTAGTAAGTGACTGGCCTGTGGGCAATCAAGTTCAGTGAGTAGATCTGGGACATGACCTCCCTGTGGCTGGGGCAATCAAAGTTTTTTCTGGGAAGGGTAAATTGTTGCTAATTTCAAAGTTCTTTGGTGATCAAAACATGTAACACATGGCCACTTTTTCAAACTGTCTCTATATGAATCCAAACTTTAGGTTTCTGGTTTAGAAAGTCACTTTCAGTTACCTTGAAGTTTGCATGAATTTTCACACTAAGCCCAGACAGAGAATAACCTTACAATAATCACAACACTTGTCCAGATAGATCAGAGTGGCTACAATATCTTGAGGGTTTCCGTTGATAGTGTCTCCTAATTTTTGCAAATAGATGGTAATCTTTTAGATAGACTTTTAGAGGTCTTGAGCTACACACCCAAGTTGGAAAAGGGCCTGAGTAGATGAGAACAACCTTGAATGGGAATATTTTTCAAGGCTTACAAGCTGACATCTGGCTATAAACTCTGGGCAGCACTCCGGCCCCTTGCTGTGAGGCTGAAGACAGAGTTCAGACCTGTTGTGGGGTTTATGTTTGCAACAGCGCTGGATGATTCAAGGCTGCATGCATTTCACCAAGGTTTCCAGAACTGGCTCTCCAGGGAAGGGTGGTGGACATGACAGCAGACCAAGTGCCGCCCCTGCCTCTCCCCTCCAAGCTCCTTGTTACCCTCCTCACCTCCATCACTGCCAGAGGCATCAAGTCTGCTTTAGCTGTGTGCAGCCCATCGGGGCAAGGGAACTCCTTGTATTTTCTCAAGTATTGGGTCAGGCCTTGTTTGTTTACTTTCTAATGGGGTCCTGCAATGTCACCCAGGGTACTTTTGGTGCTTTTTTATACTATTGTTTCAGACCCAGCTACTCTGATGGAAAAAACTGATTGACATATTGTCAGAGCAGCCTTTGGACCAAATCTGCTCTTGTACTGATTTTCATACTGGTGTGAAACTTGACTTCCTCCAAGTTACTCTGAAGTTGCAGCAGTGTAATTGAAAGTGGAATCAGGCATTAGAGCCCCCTTTATTCCCCTGGCTGAGTTATCAGTGTGAACATTTGAATGTGAATGAAGCTGAAAAAACGGAATTCTGTAGCCAAGGCTTCAGCAAAACCCCTTCACCAGCATTTAATGCAGGCTGGCAATCGTCTTTTATTCATAAATTCAGTACTGAGGAGGAGAACACCTTGTCACTTAGTGTATAAAATCACAATTAAGGTACTATAATGGACTTTGAAGGGCAAAACCTGTAGAACTGATGATTTTTTTTTCTCATGAACTGCTACATTAAACCCTTCTCTTTCTCCCAATACTTCTGTTGTATTTCTCCCTACTGCCTGTATTTTAAATGCAACTCTATTTCTTGTGTTATGCTTGTGCAAAGTTGCAGGACAGTGGAAAAAATGTAGGAAAGGGAGAATTTGAGCAAAATGGCCATTTTTCACTGATACTGTTGATGTAGCACATAGATTTTTATTTGCAAGCAGCTTTTAAAGAAAAATAATACAGTGAGGGAAGCAGGACAATGATAAAGCAGTAACTTAGGATCACTCAGTCTTTTGCTTGATCTTCTCTTCTTTCTTTGGCAGATATAGGAATAAAATCCCAGTGTCACAAACTCTTGCAATAGCTATCAGAGGCCCAGTCTGTGGTTGTTAGACCTATGAAATCCTACAACACATGTTGGCCAACATTCAGGGATAAATCAGCAGGGCCAACTGAGTTAAAAGGGATGGCAAAAGTAGCACCTACCTCAGCATCATATATGTGGGCTTACAAAGGGGATCTGACATTTGGTGTAATGCAAATTGTGGTTGAGGCTTTTGCATTCAGGAGCATAGGAGAATCAGTCAATCAAGGACATCCACCTCTCTCAAATATTATCACGTGATTAAATATAGATATATTCTTGAGTTGTGCTTGCACATCGTTCAGTTGTAAGATGCTTGGAAAAAATGGGCATAGCTTCTCACTGAAGTAAACTGGCACAATTCCACTGGCTTAAGAGGAAGCTATCCCAGTTTGAACCACATAAGGATTTAGCCTGTCGTGGAATTCTGTTCTTTTTTATCCCTCAAATACTCCACTAGATTTCCTGGTTTTGCAGCAGTTACTCAATGTCTGATGACCTAAAGGAAACATACATAAGTAGAGGACTGCATTTGTGGATGAATGCGTTAAGGATTCCTGGACTGTACCACTCCCAACATTGTGAAGAAGGAAGGCCAGGCAAACACTATTGAAATTTTGATGCTTTGTCATGTGGTCATACATGTCTGCTCCCAGTGTTTTGGAGATGCTCCAAAACCCAATTATTCCTGCTTGCTCTTCCTTTATCATATATGAATAATGTTTATTTGTTGCTAAACCCCTTATTGAATAAGAGCTGTAGACACAATTAATATTTAAAACTGTTGCTCCATTGTAAAGAAGGATATCTGCAATTAGGAGCAGGAGCTGCATGTCAAAGTGTGGGAGCTCCGATAACTCTGTTATTAAATGAAAATCATGTTGTGTTTTAACTGAACAAATCAAACTGAATTATGATCTAAATAAATAAGAATCCCAGCTGAGTTAAACAAATTCCTCTCAGGCCTTTCTAGACAGGATCAAGGCCATCTTCCACTATCTTGGTTTTTGACACAGGAATATTCATAGCTCTTGGAGATCTTCTTGCTGTGTATTTGTGTATGAGCATATATGTTTTGACATTACAAACATATTGTTCTCTTTCCCCTTTCTAACTTGATGTGAAATTCAGGGTTGAGAGAAAGAAGGGAGACCACTGGATCAGGAAGTCTTTTTTTCTCCTCCAGCAGTCAGTATATCGCAGCTGAAATCAAAACCCTATAGCAAACTCCCTGAAGGAAACAGCATAATAAATAGGTCTTTAAGGTCCTTTCTGAATGACATGGAATGAATACCCCTCTCTTTCCCCCTCTCCCCTCCCAAGGTAGAATTAGAAAATGATTCTCCACGTAGAGATATCTGATCCGTGCTAATGGCAGCAAATGAGAATGCCAGCTGCTGTTTCACCCTCTCTTGCACCCCTGCCCTGCTCCCACCTCCCTGCAGTCACTCTGGCAGTAGTTTCATGCTTTATTTCAGGCTTACTGTTTGAGTAATGATAATAATGTCTTGCACTCCTGTAGTGTCTTTCATCTGAGGACTACAAAGCAGTTTTACAAACGTTAGCTCTATAGGGGTTTATTCTGCAATGTGCTAAAGACGATCACAGAATGGACATATAGTCATATAATCACACAGTTGATTATTTACCCCTTGCAAATCTGTCATCTACATCTATATCCATCCCAGAGTAAAAACATCATGGCTATCTTTACAAGGTACAATGCATATATGCATGTATAATATACAGAAAATATTCAAAGGAAAACTTACTGCAGTGTTCCCAGGGGGAGACCTGTTATACTTATTCACTCCCTACAATAGTATGAAAAAGGGAAAATACTGTGTTTCATTATCTAAGACTGGTTTGTATCAGTTCCATCAGGAAGTTGTGTTCTCTCTACAATCTTAATTAAAATTTCTGTGGCCTTGTGGCCAGGTCCAAATATTTCTGAATTGTGTGACACAGGAGAGGTTGAACGTGCACCCTTGAAGCGAGGTCCTCTGTATTCTTGGAAAGTTTGGGATTCCTCATCTGAGCTGTGCAGCTTGCAGTTCTCATCTAATCTAAACTTCATGAGATGGGTTTGTTGTGTTTTCCTGTTATTTTCATGCAGCATAAGGCCAAATTCTGCCCTTTTTGCCATTGATAAGCAAATTTCACTAGCAGTTCCCATAAACAAATACATGTCTGCTCGTTATCTTTACCTCTCAAAGCTTCGAATTACTTATTTATTTTCTTGAAAATTCCAGAACTGGGTTTTTTCTAATCAATTCTACATCAGCATAACAGGCTCTCTCATGGTGTGTCAGAATTTTAATTTCTCTTGTCTCCAGGACGTTGCAAAGCACTTGTTAAAAATCACTGAGTTGCACCAAATGACACCAAACCCAAGAGTTAGACATATGGAAGTAAAAGCTGGGTATGGGTGTCTAATGACAGAAGCTAAAGGCAATGAGATTCACTGAAGGAGGTACTGGTACAATGCTGGAGGAGAATGCACTTCCTGCAGGAGCTGTGAAGTTTCATTTTTCCATCACCTTCAGGAAGGCCCTACAGTCCTTGCTGGAAAGGCATGAGAGATGCAAAATGTTGTGAGTGGCTGAGCTGTATGGTAATCAGAGCCACCATTGGTATATCAGGATATATATCTGAAAAATTATTCTGCTCCAAGGTCACACTTCTATCCACAGGACAGTCTCCAGGATGCTGGGGAAGATTACTAAGATGAATCTCCATATCGTTACAATGTTCTTGGACCATCAGTGGCTTCTCGATATTTTAGAAGTGCCAAAAGTAACAGCATTTAATATGGTCACAGACAGAGGTGTGCACTTAAGCACACATCTCCCAGGCAAAGAAATATTTCTCAGATGTGTGCGTTTACATACTAGCCATGTCCAGTGCAAAACGTATTTCAAACTGTTCACTTCCTTAGATGCTGCTACCCTGTAAATAACATGATAGCACCAGTATTTTCTAGTATATTTTGCCTACGGGGAAAACAAAACAGTTTGGACTCAGGGCAGAACGTTGCCTTCAAACATACATGCACAACTGACGTGGATTTCCATGGCACCTTGCCCAGAATGTATAATTGCATTGGGTTTTGAACAGCTTTGTTTATTTGTGTATTTTGTTAATGTGTTTTGCACCTCAGGCGTGTACTTTACAAATGCAAATTCCTTGGCTTACTGTGGTAATTTACGGCTTTTAAAGGCTAATTTTGGAGCGTTTTGCAACGGTAAAAAGCGCAGGTTTCTTGAGATCCTTTGCCAGGGGAAACTTCTGTGTCTTTTCAAAAAGGTGCGGAGCAGCTCTAAGGAGAGGGACTTGGGGGTGTCACACAGAGTCACGGAGTGGTAGGGGTTGGAACCCCTTCCTCTGAAGTTCATCCAGTCCAACCCCCCTGCTAGAGCAGGATCCTAGAGTAGATCACACAGGAACACACCCAGATGGGTTTTAAATGTCTCCAGAGACAGACTACACAACCTCTCTGAGCAGCCTGTTCCAGTGCTCAGTCATCCTCACAGTAAAGTGTTTCCTTATGTTTAGATTGAATCTCCTGTGTTCCAGTTTGTGCCCATTGCCCCTTGTCCTGTCACTGGACACCACTAAGAGTCTGTCCCCATCTTCCTGACACCCACCCTTTAGTTATTTAGAAGCATTAATGAGATCCCCTCTCAGCCTCCTCTTCTCCAAGCTAAACAGACCCAGCTCCCTCAGCCTCTCCTCATATGGGAGATGTTCCAATCCCTTCACCATCTTAGTGGCCCTGTGCTGGACTCTTTCCAGTAACTCTATGTCCCTCTTGAACTGGGGAGCCCAGAACTGGACACAATATTCCAGATGAGTCATCGGTTGATGAAAAACTCAACATGAGCCAGCAAAGTGTGGTTGCAGCCCAGAAGGCCAACCGTGTCCTGGACTGCATTAAAAGAAGCGTGGCCAGCAGGTTGAAGGAGGTGATGCTCCCCCTCTACTCTGCCATTGTGAGACCTCACCTGGAGTACTGCATTCAGTTTTGGGGCCCCCAACACAAGAAGGACATGGAGCTGTTGAAGCAGGTCCAGAGGAGGCCAGAAAGATGATCAGAGGGCTGGAGCACCTCTGCTCTGGGGACAGGCTGAGGGACTTGGGGTTGTTCAGCCTGGAGAAGAGAAGGCTCTGGAGAGAACTCATAGCACCTTCCAGTACCTGAAAGGGCCTACAAGAAAGCTGGAGAGGGACTTTTTACAAGGGCTTGTAGCAACAGGATGAGGTGTAATGGTTTTAAACTGGAAGAGAGCAGATTTAGACTAGACATTAGGAAGAAACTCTTTCCTGTGAGAGTGGTGAGACACTGGTACAGGTTTCCCAGGGAAGCTGTGGCTGCCCCCTCCCTGGAAGTGTTCAAGGCCAGGTTGGATGGGGCTTGGAGCAACCTGGTCTGGTGGGAGGTGTCCCTGTCCATGGCAGGGGGGTTGGGACAAGATGAGCTTTGAGGTCCTTCCAACCCAAACCGTTCTATGATTCCCACCTCCCTGTGAAATTGGTACGGCTCGGACAGCCAGATGGAAGCCCACAAAGCTCTCAGCCTGGCAAAAATTAACCATCCTCCTCCTTACAGACCGTTATATTGCAAGAATACCCAGGGGCCCAGCTCAGAGCAAAGCACACTGCTGTATCCACTGCCCAAACACAGAGAGATGGGAGGGAGAGGATGGTCCTGCACAAGGGAGATGAGAAGACAATGGTTGGTTTCAGAAGAGCTGAGAAGATGCAGGAAGGGTTTTGAAGCAGGAGTTAGCTTTCTTTTTCCCACCACTAGAAATACCATGCCATGGGACTGACAGGAGAGGCCATACGGGCCACAGCTTTGGTGTTAACAGGTAACTAGATGTTACTGCTGCATTGTCCTGCTACAGTGCAGGACTGGTAAAGTGCAGGAGGAGAATTAACTCCAAGTTGTAGATGGGTAAATAGGACAAAGAATGGTCTCCAGATTTCTTCAGAGATGTGATATGAAAACTAAATCAGAACTCTGACTTTCTCTCATGTTTCTTAAACGTGCAACAGCTTTCCAGCCACTATTCAATGGCAGTTCTCACCAGGGAAGGAGTAGGTAGGTTTCTGGCCTGAGAACCTATTAAAAGTACTTTGTAACTCTGCTGTATTGAGGGCATTTGCCCAAGTGTTACACTGTGATGGAACTGGACCCAAGCTTGCTGAGTTGCAAAATGTTTCTTTCTGTTTGATTTTGCCTCAAGAAGCAGTTATACATTCCATTTTAAGTACTTAAGAAATAGGGAATTTTCTTATTTCTTAAACAAACTATTAAACAAAATGGGAAAAGAGGGGGTACTTAGTTTTTAAAGAGCCACTGAGGTTTTAGATATGTTCCATGCCTTGAGGTTAATTTTCAAAATAAAGTCTTTGAGAAAATAGCTTCCTAATAAAATTTTAAAATTTGGAAGCCTGCATACTCTGGAGTTTTTGGGAACTTAGTGGTAAAATTTCTTAATAAACTAGTATTTCTTGGCAGTGACTGTGCCAACACATGAAAAGGGTCTTGGGATGACAATGGAGTGTACCGGTCCCCTTTGCAGCTAAGGACCAGAGGGTCAGAGGAAGTGCTTTAGCTGCTTCTTTTATCCGTTCCGTTTTGTGATGAGAAAGTTGCTTTAAGCCAGCTCTGCTCAGCCCAAAGCCCTTTTTAGACATGAGAGTCATATCTCACTGATCCAGCTACTCCCAGCTTGCATCAGCTTTACCTTACACTGGTGTCTTGTGCTTGTGAAATGAATCACTGAGACTCACGCCGTTTTGACAGAGAGCTTAAAGCAGCTCAGCACGTCAGAGTTAGACTAGGTGTGTTAGGGCACATGGGGTCTGATCTGTTAAACTTTCGGCCGTGCAGCTCAGCATAATTGTGTTCTTTCTCTTTACAAGCCACTAGATTCCTAGAATGGGTTGCTTATGTATACTTTTTTCTCCCGATCTGACTAATAAGATTTTTCAAGGCTCAAAAGCCACACAGCCTTGAAAGAAATCCTTTCTTAGTTGCCTAACAAGATATGTCTGGATTTTCTGCAGTGAATGTGGATAGCTGTCACATTAACCTCTGAAGCTGTTGTGAGGGTTCCTGGTTTATTCTAGAGGAGGGCAGTGAAAAATAATGCTTTGCCCTTATGAGAACAGCTCTCATTTGAAGATGGAGTGAAATCTTAAAGTTACAACTAATGATATTTGTAAGGCTTAGGGGCTTTTCCACCTCAGAGGGCCTCTCAGCTGATAGCATCTTTGTTTCACCTGGAGGAAAATGAAAGGCAGGAGATGCAATTCTGTAATTCACTGAGGAGTGCACAGCACCATGGTCTGAATCTGATCTCTCAAAGCTGGCACCCAACTTGGGTCACTGCCTCCCAGCCATGCTTGAGGCACGGGGCTGTGCTCCCCCCCTTCATGGCCCATGAAACAGTTATGTTTCATTTCCTCCCATTTGGGGTCAAGCACACAAACAGAAATAATCTGCGAGATTGTACTGTAAGGCTTTGGTCCTCCCTGGAGACCTGCAGGGATCCTGCAGAGGCAGTGCAGTGCTTCTGAGAAGATAACAGAAGGAAGGCTGTGGATGTTGTTTACCTGGACTTTAGTAAAGCCTTTGACACTGTTTCCCACACCATTCTCCTGAGAAGCTGGAGGCTCATGGCTTAGAACAGGTGTGTTCTTCACTGGGTTAAAAACTGCCTGGCTGTGCCCAGAGAGTTCTGGTGAATGGAGTTAAATCCAGCTGGAGGCCAGTCACAAGTGGTGTTCCCCAGGGCTCAGTGCTGGGGCAGGTCTTGTTTAATGTCTTTATCAATGAACTGGATGAGGGGATTGAGTGCACCCTCAGTAAGTTTGCAGATGATCTGAAGTTGGGTGGGAGTTCTGATCTGCCTGAGGGTAGGAAGCCTTTGCAGATGGATTGATGGGCCAAGGCCAATGGTATGAAGTTCAATAAGGCCAAGTGCTGGATCACAGAATCACAGAATAGCCTTGGTTGGAAAAGACCTCTAAGATCATCAGGTCCGACCACTAACCCAGCACTGCCAAGTCACCACTAAACCATGTCCCTCAGCACCTCATCTACACGGCTCTGAAATCCCTCCAGGGATGTGGACTCCACCACTGCCCTGGGCAGCCGACTCCAGTGCTTGATAACTCTTTCAGAGAAGAAATTTTTCCTAATATCCAATCTAAACTTCCCCTGGCACAACTTGAGGCCATCACCCCTCGTCCTGTCACTGTTACCCTGGAGAAGAGACCGACCCCTGCCTCACTACCCCCTCCTTTCAGGGAGCTGTAGAGAGCAATGAGGTCTCCCCTCAGCCTCCTCTTCTCCAGACTGAACCCCCCAGTTCCCTTGGCTGCTCCTCATAACATTTGCTCTCCAGACCCTACCTACTTAGGAGGTAAAATTTTCTTTAAATGTTAATACAAAGCCATTTATTTCTTTTTCTTTTTTCTCCTTCATTGGGAACTACTAGTAGTAACTAAGTAGGTATGTGTCCTTAAATACGGATGAAATGCAAGTGGTAACAGTTGGAGAAGCTAGCCTAGGGCCTTGTTGCCAGCATGCCTTATAAAGTTCAGTGTATCCAAAATCATGTCTCCTGAAGCTTCAAGTGTAACTCTTGTCATAGTACAGTCTGTTGATCTGCAGAATAATAAACTCTGAGATAACAAGCCACCCTTATCCCTGCTTTGAACAGGAGCAGGAGATGCTGACTGTTCACCAGCACCTGATGCTGATCCAGACTTCTTAAATTTCTAGCTTTACTCACATTCAGCCTTCCAAAAGGGATCATCGTAAAGCCACACTGCTGACATTTGCCTTGCAAACTCTGCTTAAGACTGAGAATCAGACATACACACAGTCTACTGAGAGAACTCCAGTGGTCTGCAAAGGCAAAAAGATCTAAGAAATTCAGTGTTAAGGCTCAAACTCTGAGTTAACCCTGTCTTCCAGACCCTATGCTTTCTGCTTCTGGTAGGTGACATCAGTAGTGATTTTGAGGATCCCTGATAATGTGGGAGCTGTTTAACTCTCTTCACCCAGACTGAGTTTGCTGATAAAGGACATGTGGTAGTCTCTACTGTGAAAAAGTTAATGGCAAAGATTCAGGGCAGTAATCTTATGGATTAGGGGTTTCTATTAATTTTTATTTCCTATTCATTGAAGGGTGAGGGAGTTAAGAGACTAATTAGTCTTCCCCCTAATATTTAATCTTAAAGATTGGGGTTTGGGTGGGGTTTTTGGTCAAGAAATAATAGCATGAAGTCTCTATTGAAAAACTATTTAATCAGAATACCAGCACCATTGTAATTTTTTCTTTTGTAACAAGTCTGTATTTTAGCAGGTTGTTATAAGTGAAATAACAGTGTAAGCATGAAATAATAATTTTGCATATTCAAGCTGGGAAGTGTGACTTCCCCTCGCTCCTCCTCCCCAGTGTGCCAAGGGCAGATGTTCAGCTGTGGTCAACATGGTCATAAGGGATGTGTTGATCTGAATATGCTTGGGTCATTTCACACAGACTAAGAATCTGTTACAGTCTCTCCTTGTGCTTTATGTTGTTGTTACTCAGTAGACTGTGTATCTCCAGGCTATACAGCTCAGCCCTAGCATTTCTAACCCATAACTCCACCAGTGCAGAGTGTTCCTGCCATGCTTCTACCTCCCTTTTACAACCAAAACATCTCTGTTGTTGGCATCTTTGCTCTTGTGGCCATTCCACAGCCTAACATATCCCACTGTCAGGAAGCTTCTCTGTAACTTTTATCTCATGGGGTTTTTTGCAACATTTCTGTCTTTTATGATATAGCACCATGCTCTCTGCTGTCTCCTCTCAGCCTGCTGTTTGCATCCTGCAGGTAGCTGTGCTTTCTCCCCTCATGCAGTCTGTGCCTCTGCACTCATTCCTCAGTCAGGATATGCTATTAGCAACTGGTCTCTCTTTCCACAGTAGTTCTGCTGCCCTTTTCAGAATTCTTTTCAGTTAGTTAGTCTTTCAGGTAATGACATGCCCAGAAATTAAGACTACATTCCACGATCTGAAACGATGCTTCTGATGACTCAACCCAAAATGGCTTTGGTCTGTTTCACTACTGTATTACTCTTTACTGCATGTCCAATTTGCTGCACACTGTTACTGTTAAATCTCTGTTGACATTGCTGCTTTCCAGGTTTCTCCCTCCCATTGTGTGACTATTTCCCATCTGGGCTTTTCTCATGTGGGAAATATTCACACAAATTCAAGATTTCAGCAGAGCTTCCCAGCTGCATTAGGCATTTCACCAATAAATCACTGTTTCCTGTGGCAGAAAGAAAACTGACTGAAACGGCCTTTCAAATCCCACATGCAGTGATAGCTCACCCTTCCCTATTCCCTTACTCCCAAATCCTGTGTAATATCACGAGCAAAATTTTAAACAGAAAATTGCATCAGGCAGGATTTCAGGGAAGATTCAAAGTTGTGGTGCTAACAGTTGGAGAGGATCCACGTGCTATCTCTGAACGACATTAAAAAAACTAACTGCAAAAAGAAAAACAGAGTTTATTTTTGCTGTGTTAACCCAAGGTTATGATGTACTGTGCAGCCACCAGGATCATTTCCCTGTTCCTTAAGTTTTGGTGCTGTAATTTAGTGTTGTTTAGATGTGGTAGAGCTGATTTAGACACCTGGCCACCCTGCAGTGTGACTGCAAGTGATACAGAGTGCTCAGGAGGGGCAGCCCCTTCCTGGTGCAGTGCAAGGCCAGGACCCTTCAGGAAACAGAGCAATTCCCATAGGGACATTGTCAGTGTGATTTCAGCCCTGATGATGAAGAGAGAATATTTCACCCGGAGTCCACCTGGGTCACCAGTGAAGATATAAAAAGGATCAAGGTGGTTCTGACCCCTGGACCACCTAGCCCAGTGCTCTGATCCCAGTAGAGTCCCTTAGAAGGCAAGGGTGAGAGCAGGGCAAGTATACGTGATAGTTATAGGCTGAAAGAAGAAATTATTTTCAGCTCAGGGGATTTCCTGGCCCTGGTGAAGTTCATTTGTTTTGTAATCCAGGGGATTTCTATTTCAAGCACTTGTCCAGTCTCCTCTCAAGCCTATGTAAACTTTTTGCGTCTGCGTAGCTCTTTGGTAAAAACTCTACAGGCTCTCGAATTGCGTGAAAAAACACTTCTCCATGTGGCAAACCTAGCTCCATTTAACTTAATCTGGTTCGTGTGCTGGGAGTGAGCAGTCATTCATAATCCAGCCACTCCTTGCCACTCTGGATTTTATAGACCTTCATCATACCCCGGCCAAGTCCAGACAGAAGAGTCTGAGACTACTCAGCGATTCCTCGTATGAAAGTCATTTCACACCTTCGATCATTCCCATTTCTTTTCTTTGAGTCCCTCTTTCAGTTCAAGTTGGGTACAGCATTGAAGGTAGGGAGGAATAAAGGAATTGTACAGTGGCACAGTGATGTTTTCTGTTTTGCTTTTTATTAATTTTCCAGACTTTCACTGACTTGAATTGCCTTTTGGCTCTACATGCGCACAACGTGCAACAGCTTGTGTTGCAGGAGAAAAAACATTTTACTGTCTGGTCACTGCTAGAATTAAGTTTATTAGCAATAGATCAGATCTAAGATGAAAGATTACTAACACAATTCAGACCAGTTCCTGGATTTCTTAGCTCGGGAATAGATGTAAATGAAGCAGTGCCAAGGTTTGAGCACTGAAGCTCAGTCATTGGCTCCATTTTTAGTGTGCTTCTGGGTATGGTTTTGGCCTGCACCAACCTGTCCTCTCCCAAACAACTCCTGAACATGCTACAAGAATTAGTATGGGCCAGGGATGGTTCCCAAAGCAGTCTGGCTGCAACTCAGATGCTTCTAGTTCCTTTAACTGTGAATTAGAGGATGAAAGAGATCAATAGTATAAACGCAGCCAAACCATGCCAGCTGGACTCAGAACCAGGGAATGGGCCCTGGCTATATCTGAAAGCTTCCTTGTGGGGGTGGAATGGTGGTGGTCACAGCAGCAAGGGCAGGATCTAGAACAGACGTGGAAGCGGATAGACCTGACTGTGGGATACTGAGAAGTTAATGCCAACATTGGTGTTTGGGGGTAACAGTGAACTTTTGTCTCCAGAACTTTCCACTTGCTCTCCTTCCTTAAGCAGCCAAAATTGGAGATGATTGAATTATTCTAGATGAGAAGATTTATAAATTTATTTATACAGCAGGGCATGAAAGGATCCATGCTGGGGGTACACGTTGATTTAATTGATTTGGTTGCTAAGACAGTTTAAGGAAGTTCATATGCAACCTGGGTGAGAAACAGTCCTAAGTGTTGGTTACTTTTGACTACGAGGAAAGCCTGTTCATGTACTTTACTTTTAAACACAGCTTAGATGTAGAAAGGCACAAACCTTCTCCACTTGCCTCAGTGGTGTGTTACCCTGAAGCACTTCAACTGCTTTACCTCTGTGGCAACGGCCGTACTGAGTTTGTTGATCTATCCTAGTGTAGTGCATCCTCTTCTCTTTCACTTGGAGGAGCACTGGCAGCATAAAAACAAATTTCCATTTAAATTTTTTTGGGCCATCTGGGGTAACAAATAATACATAAGGTAACTGTAATGGAAAGTGATGAGGGACAGGAAGTTTCTCATTTATTGCAGTTAATTTACACTCTACATCAAGAGCATTCGCATACAGTTAATGTACCATTGGCAGTGGTTCCCTTGCTGTTTGTGTGGATCTCTTTACACAGCAACAGGCAGAAGTAAACTCCCTGCTTTTATAATGAGCATGATTAAGTGGTATGGGATACACCTGTGAGTCAGCTTGGGTTAGCTGCATCGATTGTATCTCCCAGCTGACTCAGGGCTACTCATGGCTGGCCTGCCACGGCTGGCCCAGGGTTCTGTTCCTGGGAAACCAGGACACAAGGGACTGGAGTTCTCATCCTTATCTGTTTCACTCATCCCCAGTAAACTGCAGGTTATATCTCTGTTCCCCAGACACATCCCTGACTGCACAGATGAGCAGTTCCTGGGATGTTCTTATGAGTTACAGAGCACTTTGGCTGACTAGGACTGGTCACACTGATTTTCCTCAGCCATTCTGTCCTGGGATTTTGCTTTCTGGGCTCTGCCTGCTGCTCTGAGTAACATCTCTCTCCTGCTGTTGTCTACTGGGTTATTATGAATAGATGAAATCAGCCATCCCCAGTTCTCCTTTTATGAAAGCTACTAGTGCTTGCACAGTGTCCTCAATACCCTTGGTAGCATACATGTATAATAACTCCTCTGAGGGCTTCCAGGACCAGAAAGAAAATGAAGTCGCAACAATTTGTGAAAGAAGTTGGTTTCTGGGGAAACACATTAGTTGTTTCAGTCAGTGATGTGTGAAGTACTGTATCCCCAATGTAAAGATTGGTGTACGTAAGGGCTTTCACCTGCAGCAAGCTGAATTTGGAGCCTGCAGAGGTTGGGGACACCTTATGCAAGACTATGTGGCAGGACTGGGGATGACATACATGACACACCAAGGAGGTCACAACACAAACCCATCTTCTTGCCTGTAAGGGAAGAAGTAGAGAGGAGAAAAAGGGCTGGATTGTTTAATCCAGGGGAAAAAAAGGGAGAGATTATTTGGTGTGTGAAGAAACTTGTTTGGAGGGATACTTGTTGACCTTGTGAGGATGAAAGCAGACTCATCTTCTGCTGAAGCTTTGTGTCATTTTGGCTTTCTCTCAGGTCTCCTATTGCTGTGAAACTCAGTGCACTGAGACATAGGAGTTAGCTGGAGGAGAGGTACTCTCATATCTGTCACTGGAGAGCCAGGTCCAACACAGAATTTGTTATCCAGTTATGCATCTATAGCCTTCTCCAGTTGGCTGTAATATATGAAAAAAGCAGCAGGAGAAAAAAAAAAAAAAGGTCTCATTTAAAAATCTAGGCTTATTCAAATAAAGTTTTCATTCAGCCCAGAATATTTAAAGAATTTTTTTGCAAAATTAATTCTAAAATTTCACCCATATTCAGAGGTGCAGTAGTTCAGTGGAGACTGGTCTTTTCAGAAACATGATTACTGATAAGAGCCTATATCCTGCACTACAGCTGCTATTTGAGTGACACAATTAGAGGTTTTTGTCTTACAAAATATAGAGTGTAATAAATTTGTAAGATCCTCAATGTAGCCTCAGAAAATTTCTCTAGGGGGATATTCCACCCCACAGTAACAGTCCTTCATTGTGTGTTTTATACAGGGTTTATGTCTGAGAAATTAATTGAGTCACAGGTGGTAAGTGTGATTCTCAGTCAGTATCCTATTTATCTCCTATAGTGGTACTAATGTTTCTGCCAGTGTAAGATGTTTTCCATTTGTTTTCAGAGACAGCAAGTAAAGTACTGTAAGCATTAAAGATATACATGTGTACACACAAACCACAGATGTGTGTGTATACACCTATATGTTAAAATATATATATATATCGATATATAATACCAAATATATATATCAAAAGTTTATCAGAGCTTTTCTTACAAAGCTTGAATAAATTGCTGACCCTGGTTGGCTTTTCTGGAGTGTTCCCAAGCCTAAAGCACGTGTGGAAAGTACTAGGATTTCCAGTCTTAAAAAATATAAGTTAACTCCATCTTCCTGCATGCACCCATATTCACACACACATGCACCCCACTTTCTTTTGTAGTTGCAGTCCCCATCAAGTGAGTGCTGTCCCCACTCTGTCAAGCCCTCAGTGCACATTCCTCTGGAGACACTTGAGTTCCAAACCTTTTTTAGAAAGACCTGGCTTGTTATTCTTCCAGCTGTAAATACACGATAGATGGATACCAGGCACCTGTTGCCTAAGTCCTTGCCAAGTTTTTCAACTTTAAATTGCATTAGATCCTTGTTTGGGGGAGTCTTTGTAACTTACTAGCTGTCAAATGTGTGGGGAAAGTACCGGCCATGTATGGGAATGGCAGAAAACTGCTTTCTGAGGTATCAGCGAAAAGCAATGGCCACACGCTTACAGTATAAATATGAAGCACCATCTGGTCTTAATTACTGTTGAGGAACGTACGTGTATCATGCATGGAAATTATATCCATTAGAGGAAATTCCTCTCAGTTATATACTGATGTAATTGAACTAAATCCAAGGGATTTACTCCAGAGTCACCTTGCTGGAACTAAGAGTAGAGCTTGGTCCATCGACTAACTGCAATGATCCTGTGTAAGGAAAAACATATAATGAAAATAATGGCCATTGCCAAGCTTATATCTCAGCAGAAAAATACGTATGAGACGGGGACAAGCGCATCAGGGGCCTACTTCAATAATATTTAACTGTCTGAAATGATCACTTTAACTCTTAGGAAGAGTTATTAATATTTATTATTTGCATTTTAGTTACGTCTGTAGGTCTCAGCTGAGAAAGATAACTACGAGATGTAAATCCCTGTGTTCCTGCAATATCCATTAGAGGATCCCCGTAGCAATGACTGACAGTTTAAAAGCTCTGTGGATGGGCAGTATTCAAAGGAAAAAGGCAAAGATGGCAATCAGAGGAAGCTACAGCTTGCTTTGCACAAAGCTTTTCAAAGAGATCCCGTAGAAGTTCTTGGCACCAGACCCTGTACTTCCTAAATGATAATCCTTTTGAAACACATATATCTTGCCTTCTCTTATTTAATTGTTCCACTTGTATACACTGTCAAAAATGAGGCCACGTGCTTGTACGCTGTAGTGAAGAAGAGAGTTAATTTGTATTCTATACATTTTATGTATAATACTGCAAATATACACATATTTTTTTAGATTAATTAGTTTGACTCAGTCTGCAGTTTGAACCTCTGTAATACTCCTCACAGATGCATGGATTTTTCCACTGCTGCATTACTGCAATTTGTCCACATACCAAAAACTTGTAAGACTTTCTTCTACCAGTGTATCTCACTGTGATGCACAAAAAACCACAGTTTATCATTTTCCCATTTTTTCTTCCTTTTAAGTTTGTCTATGGCAGAACACACTTAACTGCTGTTAAAATCCCTCTGTTATGCTCCAAAAGTGTTTTCTAACTGTATGCCTAAATAAACTTAGTTATTTTCAGCTTCCTTAAAACAATCTGTATAATCACCTGATGGTCTGTAGTCTTCTAAGCTGTGCTAAATAGGTGTATAGGTCACCTGCAGGCGATGCCAGCTTTGATCAGCCACTAGAGAATCCCAACCAGATTCTGCTTTTAGTGATTGCTGGGTAAATTTACATTTCACACTTTTTATATGTTATTTATAAATCATTTTTCTAAATGAATAATATTTCTGAAAGCAAAGAGAGTCTTCCTATATTGCCTTAGCTACAATCTATTTGCTAGCCCAGTGATTTGACAGATGAACACTCTATGGTCTTCACCAGTGAAAATAAAGCAAATAGAGCAGAAGCTTGGTGGTAAGTTCCCATGTCAGAGGTGTGACACAACTTTTGTAGTGTTCTTCAGATTACAGAAAGTAATATTTTCTTTCAAAGTGGTAGCATGAAGCTGGGCAGGAAAAATTTCTCAGTCTTCTTCACATCAGAGAGCAGTCTCAATGCATCCTCCCTGTCTCTATGCTAACGAGCAGTCAAGCACATTTTTGGTTTTCCTCTTCCAATAAGCAACACTGAAAGCACATTGCCTAATTTCTTTGTCTTTGCTTAAGGAGTTTGAGAAACCTTGCACGATCTCTACCATACTTTCTACCAAACATGAGGGTTCTTGAGTCTCACCAGACCTCCATCCCCCTTATTTCATCATGATGCTGAAAGTTGTTATTTTTGTCCTTCTAATTAAATTCATCCATCCTAAAGAAGCCAAGACTACAAATCTAGTCCAAACAGACCTTCTAGTGAAGAAAGCCTTGGGTGTGACTTTCTTTCAGCAAAGCATTCCACAACAACAGAAGTGGAAGGGTTCCCATGCATTTTTGAAGAAGGCCTGTGAAACTGCTTTGAGCTTTTTAGTCTGTTTGCTCCTGAACAGACATTCCCATCCCCTCTAATGATTTGTTTAGCAGAAATGTGGCAGAATGAGATGTCTCATTAAGCATAAGCTCCTTTTGAATTTTGCATGGATTATTTTCCTCCCATAGGGATGGCTCACTGTTCTGTATCTCACTATGAATCAGTCCTTTTCTGCAGTGATGTCTGAGACCTACATCTTACTGCAAAGAAGGGACTGTAAAAGGGAAAATCTTGTAAATTGTGGGGTTTGGACCTCTATTAGACAAGCTGAGCTTATGACAAAAGACTGCATTGTTCCTGGGATCATTTCTGCCTAATGTCAGATAATTTAGAAGAAAGAAGAACCAGGTCCCTTCAGAAAATCCGTGTTTCAGTTAAAGGTTCTGCTCCAAATAGTTTGAGATTAATAACACTTTGAAACTTGCAGGAAGGTAGAATTGTTTATCTTCTGAAGTTTATACAGTAAGTTCATCCCAAGGATCTAGCCTCTCTCCTGTGGCTGCAGAGATAGGGAAGGTTGACTGGAGGTGCTATGAGGAAAATACACATGGAAATTCCCCTTCTTGGGCACCTGCTGCTAACTCTGAACATCTAAAAAATGAAAAGTTTCCACACACTGGAATATTCTTCAGGCAAAGGAGTTTATGGTTGGCTTTGCCAGTTTTTACAACCAAGTCTACTCATAAATTGCAATTTCAGAAAAAGTAATCTATACTGTGTCCCCCAAATTCTGTTGATTTTTGTCCATAAACTACATCGTATTCTAAAAATTGGACAGTTGGGAAAATGCAGTGACTTAATAAAAAGAGTATGTTGAAAAAAAAATTATACAGTTTTTCTATTTAGAGTACAAAACATTACATGGTAATTGATTTTACTACTGCAAAAGAAAACCATAACTCTGTTAACTGTGCTTAGCATATGTTTAATTTCTTAATTCTGTTTTCATTTATGGCACATTTCCATTCCTAACCTGTGATTCTCCCCTAAATGTGGTCTGCTTTATGGAAGAATTAGGACCTTTACTCTGGAAACTATGAGTGTTTTGTTCCAGTAATGAAGAGTCCCTTGTTTCCTGTCCCACACAACTTCTGGTGTGTAGCTGTCTGGAGTCTTTGCCTCCTTTAGAAGGAATTAAAGGGGAATTCTACTTATTTATTTATTTATATGAATATGTTGTTTCTAATGATGTGGCAGCTACTCGGCCTTCTAATCTTCCTGAGCAAATGCAAAATTGACTGTGCTAACAAAGAATGCAAGTTATCTTTGGTAATCAGTTGAAATATCTAACTGTTCAAATTCCAGGTTTCCTTTGATTTATCAATGTCAGATTTCACATTAAGCCACCCCACTGTCCATTTTATTCATTTCCTTTCTAATTGCAGCTCCTCAGCTCAGTAATTTGCAGTTGCACCTTTTTTGAAGTCTTGTTTTTAGTTTCTTCAGCAAAGTGCAAAAGTAACATGATGGCTAGCTCTTGTGATAGCAAAGTGAAATAGTACAAAAAGCTTTCTTATCCTTCATCTTGTAGTTGTGGGTCAGTGCTGAAAAGATGTTTTAGTCCTGGATATGGTAGAAGGGGTTAGCCTGTATTTGTATGTTGTTGATTCTTACATTAATATCTTGCAAATTAGTGATTGTGGCAGTAAAAACAACATGTGAGCAGTCATATGAACAGGGAAGCAATGCCTTCATTCAGGGAGGTTTAAACAGACTAAAAATTGGGCTGGGACTGGAACATTTTGCACTGATAATGTCAGTTGGGCTCTGCTGCAATTTCATTACAGCATTTCTAACCGTATTTTTTTCTTGTTGTTAGTCTGAGGTACGGTAATCAAGTCCAATCTTTCAGCTATATAAGGAAAACATGAGCTGCCTATCTAAGCCCATTGAAAATATCCTTACATGCACTGTGGAAACCTACACCTTCATAAACAAAGTGCACATGTTTCTCTGATGCCTAATCATCTTCCTGAGAAATAAAATGGTGCTATATATGATTCTTAAATGATATATATAGAAACAAGCTGTTCCATAAGCAATGCAAGTAATGAAGCCTGGTTTCCTTAAGATTTGTGTTCTTTGTCCTCAAATCCTCAAATTCAGTTCCCTCTGAGTTTACAGTAACAATGACTCACCCATTGTGGATAATATTAGAAGTAAGTCAGGGCTTAAAGAAAGCCATGTTCCTTCAGTATGGCATAGCAATGTTAGTTAAACCTCCGCAGGAAATTTCCAGTCATCCTACATGCAGAGCTGGGTAGTATTGTTTAAAACCAGAAAACTCCAAACTCCAACTGCAAATTTACACATAAATGACGTCAAGTGTGCAAAGCAGTTACTCCAAGCCCAGGCAAAGGGTAACCACTTGTGTCATGCTGGGGGTGAACTAGTGCTGTCAAGTGACATCTCCAAAAGAGCTCCTAGGGCTTCAGACTTACCTGGGAGACCTACAGCTTTGCACAAGGAGGATGGCAGATACTTAGAGGAAGAAAAGGGGGAAAGATGAGCCCATTTAGGAGTGCTGTGTCATTCGTCCATTTTGTGCTTGAGTAATTCCATGTTATGGAATTTCCATATCATGTAACTACTGCTGATTTACATGCAGCTGCTGAGATCAGTTGGGCTCGGTCTTACAACTGGCAATACGCCTGCCATCCTTACATGTACCTGTCAAGTTATAGATGAAAATAGAGATTTACTGTCTTTAAGATCATATTAGAAGACCTCTGACAAGGGATGAGTCTCAAAGAGATCCTCTGTGAACTAGTACCTACCCAAAGCCATCAAAATAGTGGCATCAAAAAAGAAAAAGGAGCTAAGCACAGCAACACTGGGGTCTGTAATGCTTAGTTTCAGGAGTCCAGGGGTCCAGGGGTGGATTTTTAAAATTTTTAAAATTTTTTTAAAATTTTAAGATTTTTAAAATCTTCTAGTTTATTTTTAAATTCTGGGCCTGAAACAATGCAAGTTCTCCTTGAAAAATGTAAAAATTTATGTTCTTTTTCAAAAGTATCAAAGAAAATGCTTTTTCTGAAAAGTGTTTTGATTAATTGTAGTATCTTACAAATCCACAAGATGGGTTTCACAGGAGTAGCTTACTTATTTCTGGTTAGAAATAATTTTTAAAACATAGACGGAAGAGAAGTTGTCTATTCAAGAACTCTTAGAATGACTAAAGAAGGAGATGAAGAAAGGGGAGGGGAACTAAA
Organism: Podargus strigoides; assembly: GCA_028020825.1. Taxonomy (NCBI): domain Eukaryota; kingdom Metazoa; phylum Chordata; class Aves; order Caprimulgiformes; family Podargidae; genus Podargus; species Podargus strigoides. The sequence continues at coordinate 6,834,903 of CM051623.1, read as the reverse complement.
ATCCATAACTGAAGGAAAAAAATTTATTTAACACCTAAACATATGTGTGCATATAAAAGCATACCTTATAAAATGCTTAGGGTTTTTAGAACTATATAAAAAATTTTAACATTTTTCACCTGAAGGAACGTGCAAGAGATGCCAGACCATGTACCCCAACTGGCTCCTCTCTGTCTGGGAGCTGAGTTGTTTGGGATGCCTGTGAATAATGGGGTTGCTGCAGAGTGCTGAGATGGACTCTGGTGTTCTACCATCAGTGAGCTTTTTGGTAGATAATTACGGTCTGGTTGAAGCCCAAGGGACTACTCGTCAGATCCATCTGTCTTCCATTATTTCTCATGGTTTTCTCCAATAAGGATCTTTCTATTTTTCTTTCTGCTGCCTACCACATTTCCTGGAATGGGAGATCTCTTAGGATGCAATGCTCAGAAGTTAGTATGCTGATTATGCACAGATAAACATATAGTGAAATATAAAGCTAACTGCACATTGCTCGCTAACTGCAACTTCCTCTGCTTGGCCAATACTTGACATGTGTCAAAGAGCTTGTAGGCTTCCAAAGAAGCTAAAAAAAGAATTGGATTATTTTCAAATGATTTAAAAAGCTTGTGGATAAGATGAAAATTCACTTACATTTTCACATAGGAATGAAAAAACACAAGACATACTCTTTCATGTCAGCATTTATTCAGTGTTGGGAAGACATTCATCCTATGAGGAGACCACTCTGCTGTTACCATAATAGGTAACATGGGATTCTTCCATCTTCATGTGAAGGTGGACTTACTACAACACTTTGTGGAGACTGGACACTGCTGTTCTCCTGGTGTTATCCTGTAATTTCCAAATTCCTATGATATAACAAACTTAAGTCAACTGTACAATAAGCTGGTCCTGAAACTCATAGCAAAATGTTGAACTGCAAAATAATGCTCCTCAGAAGAACAATTTTTGTATAGCAGCTATTGTTGACTATTGAACCAAACAAATGGCTGAGTACCAGAAAACTCCTCTGGAGTTTTTCTAATTTGAGGAAATTTTCAGTAATTACTACATATTTTGCTGTCTTTGTTTAGAGAAGTGTTGTGTATTTTTGTGCTTCATGTAGTTACTTTCTTCTAGAAAAAAAATTAATAGCTTTATTGTCAGCACATCGGTAATGATATCTCCTAAATTTAAAATGGTAGTTCAAAAAGAAAACAAAGCCAGTAACAGGGAATAATTTTGCTTTAGGAACAGAGGGAAAAATAACATGGAAAATACTAGTAGGCCATTATGTAATTAACTATATGGTACGTCTTCACTGTGGTGTCCATATGTGGTGACTGCAGACCGATCAGAACCCAGTGAAAGCAGGAAAAATCAAGGAAGGGAAATATTAATAGCATATGGAGGAAGGAGCAGCTCTTCTATGGGGAGGGAATACAGAACCTGGTTGTTGCGTGAGGTGCTCCCAGTTATACAAAGGGAAAGGACACTTCTACTGACCTTCATCTCTCCATAGACCCATCATGAAGATGTGCCTGAGACTGCTTGGGAACTACTGTTTTTTCTGAAGAACTGTGCCTCAGGAGGGCCCCCGGCAAAGGCAGTCTCTGATTTGCTGTCTACTGAGGGCTCAGCTTCTGTAGCACTGCAAAGCCAGAGGGTTGATTTCACCGAGGGAAAAAAGAGGGTATGGTCTCCGAGAGAAGTATGCAAAACAGCGTTGAAGCGCATCTGTTTGTGCTTTTTCAGAAATAAAAAGCAGAAGACAGTGAAGTGAACAGGAAAGCCATGAGCCCTGTTATCAGGCAATAGGCAGACCTCAGCTGAGTTCAGTGACTGTTTGGCTCAGTCTCTTACACCAGTTAAGAATATAACTCAAGAGACATAAAATTAATAAATCAGCCCTTAGTGAATAATTACTCTCTGGAAGTTTTTCTGCATTGCAAAGTTGGATATGGTAGTTAAGGGCACAAGAGTTTTGATTCTTCTGTACCCCAAAGAGCTGAAATAGGATGGAAAACGATGACAGAACAGGGCAGCTTGTCTTTTTTTTTGAGAAGCAGAGGAGACCAACTCAGAACATATAATACAGAGAAGATCATAGACTCTGTTTCTGCTATGGCCCCTGGGAACTCCTGCTCCAGCCTTTTGTTGTTGTTCTTGTCTGGTAGCAGTCTACACTCACTCTTCACGGGTAAAAATGACAACATGATGTATAGGTACTGGAAGATCAAACTTTAGAAGTTCTTTCCAGTTTTCAGGGTGTTACTGGCTCCAGCAATATTTCCTCCAGTTAATATCGGAAACAGTTCTACTAAAGGTTATTCTATCCTAAGAATACATTTTATAGTAAAGAACAAAACAGATCAAAACCACACAGTACAGACAGAACATCACAAAACTTTGTGAAAATTATATTTAAAATTACTTTCAGGTCTCATGCTTCATGGATTCATTTGTGGCAGTGAATTGTACGTGTTATTGTCAGTGGTGCCCTTCATTTGGGGTTCTGTGTGCCAGGGGCTGTACCTGTGTATAGAGAAATTATTGCTCCTGCTGCTCCTTCAGTCTCGGTGCTGAGCTAAAAAGGAAGTAATTTCCATTTCCTATCCAAGGGTAGGTGTAGTAATGAAAAAAGGCTGAGGATGACAAGTGATTCTAAGTTTTCCTTTAAAATAAGGTTCATCAAACCTTAGTTCAAAAGAATCATGTGAGAGGGGCACTTGCAGGAGCCAGTGAAAGATGTGCAAAAATGGGCTATGCTTCAATACTGCAGTACTATGTGCCTTGCAGACATATCCCATTCTTTGCATACATCTAAGAGGAGGTGCATGAGGCTCTTTATACACCTACTGACACATTTACTAAAGACTCAGACATCCCATCCCAAACTGCCCAGCATTGATCATTGCCATGGAGAAGACCCAGGACAAGGTCAACCTCTGGGGTCACCTCACATACACCAGATGAAATTAGTTTTTTTGTTGCTTAAACTGCGATTTGTAGATCAGCTTCTGACCCCATCTTAATTCCTCTGACTTAATTTCCATTGTGTTATTTTAATTTTTATTTCTTCAGCATGTCATTTAGACCATGAAAAATTTGCCTGGTGGCTAATTTGAAGAAGGTGCAGGAAAGCATTGGTTGGAGGGACAGCAGCATTTGCCTCTCTCCAGGTTCCAGCCTGACCGGGACTTGACCCTTTTGTGCTTTGCTGTGTATTTGTTTTTGATTTCAGAAAGTTTTGATGATGATGCTGTTCAGGAAACAGAGCAAAAGCCCGATGTTTTCCCAGATTATCTCCTCAGATGCACTTCTGTAGTATATTGCTTGGTCTGACTGCAGATCAACCACAAATGCTAAAGCAAATAATGCTGTGGGAGCCTGAAAGTGCAAATGTCATTCAGAGTAGTCACAGATACTTTGATGTGGGCTCTCACTTTATATTTCCTGCATTTTTTTCACTCTAAACATAGTTTTGGTTTTAACTGTGTTTACCCAGTCTCTCACATAAGATCTCTGTGCCATTGAATGACAGCATATCAAGGCTGTGCACCTGATGATTTGGTGTGGACTGTACATTAACTTAGGTCACTGGTACCTAAATCAGAGGCATGGATTTGGGAGGATTCAAATGTCAAATGCATATGTGGGTCACTAGGGAGTTTGAAGCTCTGGAATTAATTTATTTGGTTGTAGAAACAGGTACTATTCAGTAATCCAACCCTCCAAACTCAGAAAATTAAGTACTTTATTTTGGATTTTGAGTCTGGCATATATGCAATTTGAGCCAACATGAGAGGCTTGTTATGACAGAGAAGCTAGGGATAAAGGAGTGGGAAATGCCTGTTTTAAGGATATTATTATGCCTTTGTAGTGGAGGCGTTGGAAATATTTGCCTTTCCTCACATTGTACCATTTTCTTTGTGTCTCTGCTGAGCTGGTTAAAAACATAGCGTAAACCTATTGTGCACCAAAAAGCATGATGTCTAAAAAATTATTAATAGCACATGTGCACCAATTCTTGACATGTTCATGCCAGCATTACAGTATTCATTAATATCTCCCATAACTTAGGTATTATTCTCTCTTTTTCTCTCTCTAAAGGAACAATTTATTTTCTAATTTTGTGCACCATGAATATTTGTCATCTACATATTTATTTCTTCTTGGCAACTGTACTTCCAAGTTGCACCAGCCAGATGGACTGGGAGGATGATATTTAAAAATGTTTGCAGGATGTAAAACAATTGAAAAATCCATAGCTCAAAGACCCCCAGACCACCCCATTTTTGTTTCATTAAGTCTGTCTTTCTTACCATCTATGTGAAAGTAAGAATAAAGTTTGTGTGGAAAAACGGATGAGTACTGTTCTGGCTCTGTGTGCAATCCTACCATAGCCAGATATTTCCACCTGAGTGGTCAGCAGTGCAAAGCTTGATATGGGCACTTAAATTGTCTTGTCCACCTCCCCCCAACCTAAATCTCCCTCCTGCCTGGTGTCCTAACCAAACTAATGCCTGCTACAGTGCCAGTGTGCCCACCTGCACACTCAGCAGCTGTGTGTTTGGAAGCACTTCTCTCCAGCTGTAGAGGCAACAAAATCAAGGTTGTTTTGGGTAAGTAGTAGGATTCATGAAAGCTTAAAATGGTAAGTCGGAAGACCATCAGAAGAGTGCAGGAATAACACAGCAGAGTCATTCTGGATGAAGCCCAACTGTGTGGCAAATCTCCTTGATTACTCTGAAAACCCTTAGGGAATATCTAGAGCAAAATATAGAAGACCTAGGGTTGGTCTGTGGAAAGCTTCCACAGCATTTTTGAGTAAAGCATGGCTGACAGATGGCTTGGTGGGAACGTAGTGTGAAGTAGGATGTGAAGCAAGGCAATGGCCTGGGAGCCAGTCCAATTAGCAAGGGGACATACAGGTAGGAGAAGAGGACTGTAGTCCATGATGGAGAAAAGTTGTCACAACTAGACTTGATATGTAGAAAGCAATGTAGAATATGAAGAAAGAAAAGTCCTGAAGGGAGAGAGGGAAATAGGGACACAGTGGATGTCCCAGCACAAAGAGCTTGGTGTAAATCAGGGCAAAATAGAAAGTACTCTTCCTCTGCTTTGCTTTCAACTTGTTTTTTTTAAATTGTGTGCCTTCACTGGCCAGTTTCAGTGGGTGGCTCTTTTTACTGCAATAACCAGAGAACAGTAGTTAATAAAAGCATTATCAATTACTTTATTGGTTTTCATCATAGCCTCTCACAGTCATCTCTCCTCTGAGATGAAGAATCCTAGTCCATTGAATCCCTCTTTGGAAGCCACTCTGTATTTCTGACTGTCCTCATCTTTCTTTAGTTGTTTTCTGTCTCCTTTTTTGGAGACCAAGGAGAGGAAAGGACAGATAGACCAGAACTGCATTCTGTGTTATGAATATTCATTGCCATATTGATTCCCTCTGTTTCTTTCCTAATCCTTCTCAGTTATTGTGAGGTCAATTACTCCCTCACCTCTTCCAGTAATGCTGAAGAAAAATCTTTGAATGAGTCAAAAAAACTCTGACAAACTCCATACCCCAAAATTATAACCCACGAAAAACTATTGCTTTGATTCTGGAGAAAATATTATGTCTTTGAAACCATGCAACCGTTTCCTACAAGATTGTTGATTGCACATCCATTTTCTTGAAAAGGAAAAAAAAAAAAAAAAAAAAAAAAGCAAATCAAAAAACAAACCCCAGCAGGGTCTTGAGTTAAGTAAATGGCAGTATGTCAGCAGCACACAGGAAAGATGCACAGCAACAAGGAGAGGAGAATTTGATAGACAACTTGCCACATTAGTTGTCTGTTTTGTCCATAGGAGACTTGGACAGAAATTAAAGCACCTCTAAGGCAGCTAATAATGAAGGATACATTTCATAGCACTGGAAATGGGCCTAAACTATTTAGTTCCTAACATTTCAGGGACTGTTTGGATGTAGATTTTTGGCTGAGGTATGGTTTGGAACAGTGTCTAGCTTTTGGTTTTTTTCTTGTGTTTCAAGGCATTTGGATTCTATTTTGTTGTAGACTTGGTAGGCACACATATACTACAAGGACAAGCAAAATATATAAAAATGTATATATAGAGAAAGGTTATATGTAATGAAAATTTGATGGTGACATTAAATTCATAGTAAATATCTCAAACTATATATTCCATATTTTTTCCTGAGCTACGAAAATATTATAATAGTTTCCCTTCAAGGAAGGGCATGCAAAAAAGCAATCCCAGTAAATATGTAGTACTTCATAAAACTTTCCTAAAGTTGGTTTGTTTCTTTTGGTTTGTTGTTTTTTTTCTTTATAAAACCATGTGCAACTTTTACAAAATCCATAATAATGCAGATAAAGTACTCTGGTTAATATAATTTATACTAACATAGTGTTTGTGTGTGCATTCTGGCCCCTCATTTATCTATGCTCTTCCTCCAGTTCTTTGAACATAAGCAATTATTCTGATCAGCCATGTCTTAGGAGAGTATCTTATCCTGTGATATCATTGAAAAATTCTGTTCTTGTTACTGTCCTGGTTCCCCAGGCACAGCCCCATGGCCCAGCCATGCAGGCAGCCATGAGCAGCCCTGAGTCAGCTGGGAGATCCACTCAAGGCAGCTGACTCACAGGTGTATCCCATACCACTTAATCATGCTCATTAGAAAAGGAGGGAGCTCAGGGAGGGTGGAGTTTTTCTTCCTGGGGTTCCTTCTTCCTGGCCTTCTAATCCTGCTGCTGACCTCAAGGACCAGAGTGAGTAGAACCTTGTGCACTTTATGTTGGTGGTTATATTAGTTTTGTTGTTTCATTAAATCTGTTTCTACTTCAACTCATGGGGCTTCTCCCTTTTTTCTGATTCCCCTTCTCAGCTGGGGAGGGTGCATCGAGTGGTGCAGTTTAGCCCCAGGTACAGGCTAAATGTAGACATCTACTTACCCCAAAACCTCTGCAAGTCTGTCTCCCAGGGGACACAACACAGTCCAGACTCATTGGTGATATTCTGGGATGTGGTGTCTAGAACATAGCCTCTGACTGGGGCATTCTGAGATATTCAGTCTAGAACCTCAGGACCTAGAAAGAAGAGCCTCTTCTTATGGACTGAAGACTTTATCGGTTAGTTAAGGTGCAGCAGAGATAGAGTCGAATATGCATTCTTCTTGTTAAGGTGGGAAATGGGACGGGTTGGGATGGGGGAAAGAGCAAGCCATAGAGCCTGTCACTTTTATCCCGTGTGGGAAGCTGCTCAACAATCAGAATGCTTTGAAGTATGTCAAGATTTGGAAGTCAAGACTTAACTGGCAGTGAAGGTATTCTTACACTTTCAAACTCTATCAGTAGAATAAAAATCTGATACTGTGTTTCCAGTAGTGAAAATGGGAAGGTAGAGTAGGTACTGAGCAGTCAGGGGCATGTGCGTGTGTGTGAGAAAGAGAAGATGGGAAGAAGGAAACTTAGTTGTCTTCCCTTCAGGAAGACGACCATGATTAGAAATGCCCATGTGGACGGATGGGAGAAGGTGCCCATATTACTTTTCTTTCCTTCATTATCCTCCCACCCAATAACCAAATATCCTTCTTTCTTTTCACCAGCCCCAAGTCTTTCAAATCTCATCCTCAAACCTCCAAATTCTCTGCCATACAAGCCCCAATCCATCTTAAAACCCCATCCTAGATCTTCCATTCCTCCTCATGTAGAAACCTTGTCTGAATATGGAGCCTTGCACCTAGACACCTCCTTGGCAGATATTGTAGTCTTATTGTCTGTTCCTGTGCCTGCTTTTTCTCTTGTTCTTGCTGTGGTTGCTATAAGCTGAAAACCAGTTGCACATGTCAAAACCAAACTCGGGGGGGAAAAAAAAATGACAACAGGGACATGTGCAGAATAAAATGTATGTACATAGCTCAGTGGTGTGAAAAATGGCTTCTTCCTCATGGGCCTTGACTTTGTATTCAACATCTGCTAGGCTACTTAGCTCTTTAATGGACATCGCATCATTGCTTCACCAAAAAAGATATCTTGGCATAAAAATGGGGCTATCTTACAGCAATACTGGCCCAACATTTCTACAGCCTTTCTGGCAGTCTACAGACTCAGTGCTTTTTGAACTAGAGATTGTCTGTATCTTCCTGTTTAATAGCCCCTTATGGACTTCCATTAATTTGTTTAATTGTGCTTTGAAGTCCTTTGATGCTCTAACCCCTACAGCATGCTGTGGGAGGAACTTCCACAGTTTTTCCTTAGCTCAAAAGTGACTTCAGTATGGTGTGCAAACTTGGCCTCCATCCTGACACTGGAACCTGGACTGTAATAAATGCATGAGGGGAAACTGAATTCAGTTTTGGCAGTTTGTGGGACAATGCATGGACTATGAAATCAAACTCACAGGATACAAGAGCAAATAAGTGCCAGGATATCTGTCAAAGGAGAGACACAGGTCACAATCTTTTATTAAAAAATTACCCTGTGGCTTAACAGTATTTATCATGCTGTCTCCCAGCTACACTCAACTAACTCCAAAAGGTAGTTGTTGAAGGAAAGCAAATATTTCTCTTCCCAAAAAAGTGATATTGGGAAAAAGAATTGGCAGCTCAAGGCATGGCTCAAAAAAGCTCCTCTCTGGTGGGGTGACACAGTCATGGAGCCACATAAGTTGCTTCTTAAATAATGATATAAAAGTGGCTTTTGTCAGTCCCTTGGAGAATGTAGCCACCTCATCAAGCACTGGTGAAGCTAATATAAAGGGAGGAATGGGTTATGCTGGAATTCCTTAAAAATCCCTGCAAATATTTGTTTTATTGCATTTCGGATGGATTCCATTTAAAGTTCCCTGCTTGACCGCCCAGAGCATTTCTGTCCTCTAGGCCCTCAAATAACAGTTCAGAGAGGAAACTCAGTCCTTGAAAGTCCTTTTCTTTTTTTTCTGAGGGAAAATGTGAAGACAAACAACTGCCTAGGATAAACTGTTTCTTATCTTCATCTTGTAAAACTCCTCCAGGAAAGCTAGTTAGAATATGTTAGACAGGGCAAAGAAGCACCAGAAAAGGATAGGAAAAAGAGGCATTGAAACCCACAGACAGTCAGAGGAAAGTCCTGGCCTTTATAGTTCCTGTCAACAGCAGGAGAAGCCTGGAAAAGGTTGCACAGCAAAATCTGTGGCTCTGTGATTCATTACTTTGAGGGGAGGTTTAACACAGCACAGGAGGCTGAGCAGCCCCAGCATCTCTGGGACAGAGCCACTTGGTCTTGAGGTGGTTGGATGGTGCTCCAGGATCATGGCCTTTCCCAGGGGACAGAGCTGGGCTTTAGGTACCTAGACTTTTCTGAAAAAAAAAACAACCCACTGGCAGGTTGGCAGCCTCCATCTTGCACCTACTTCCCCCAGCATGGCTCCCAGAGCTGGGGTCCATGTGGGCGCAGTTGGAAATTGTGGCATTCAGTGACAGCAGAAGGTTACTAATAAAACAAAAAGGGTTTCTGTTATTAGTGCTGTCAGCAATACGATGATAACAGCAACAGGTGTTTGTGGGCCTTCCTTCAGGACATTTTTTTTTGCAGAGTCAGTGGCTTTCAGTTGAGTTTCCTGACTGGCAATCAGGTGAGATGCAAATGCACTGTGGTATTATTTTCAGCTGCAGCTTTGAAACCTTGGGTGGATATATTTGTACCAGGAGATAAAATGTAGTGATTTTTGAAAAACATGTTGCTGCAAGGGTCACGCTGGAAAAAGTCACCCTGCATCTCCCTTGGGTGCCTGAGAACTCCCAGCACTGAGGACCTCACCAGACCTTGCCAGGGAGGACAGAGGGTAGACTTCAATGGACAGATCCCCAGGGAAGATAAATCAGCATCTTTCCCTTATCTCAAGACCTGCCCCCCCCCAGATTTGAAGCATGTTGATTTTAAAACAAGGTATTGAAAAAATGTTTTCCTTTTTATTTACTTGCCAGGATCCTACTCCCAGGTTTTGCCTTTCTCCTGCGAGCTGAAGTAGGAGGTGTGAGCTTGGGCAAGCCATTAATATTGTGGTGCTTCTGTTTTCCTTCTTGTGCAGAAAGGTCATAGCAATCTACCTAACATACAGTGCATTGAGAGGGCTAATAATTTGCCAAGGACTTTGAAATCCTTGGCAAATGGGGTGGTATTCCATATCGCTGCAGAGTGTTGTAAAGTGAAGTGGTGATCTTGATCACTGTCTACTGAATCAATAACAAGTCTTTATCTCTCATTTTTGTGTTTTGTTTGTGTTTTTTTTTTAATTTGTTCAAGCCAGCTTGAGTTCCTGCAGTGCTTTGTAGCCCTCTTTTACTTTTTACCTTTAAAATTTTCCATTTTAGGTCATCTTTTGTGGCTTCTGCTTAAGCCCATACTCAGTCTGATTGTGCCAAGTCTCCTCCAGTTGCATAAACTCCATGCCTTGCCCATTAATTACCACCATGGAACTTGTCAGACCACTTTGAGAAACGCCCAGCCCCAGTGATTGTGTGCCCTAGCCCCTTGCGTAGCCCAGCAGTAACATCCACAAAGAATTCTCTGCTAGTAAGCCATGGTGCCCTCCCCTTCCTGAAGCCACGCTGGCTGTTTTCAGTTCATCTGCTCTTTTCCAAATGTTCTCCCTTTTGACTCTTAAAAGAGTTTCAAAGGCCTTTGCTCACAACTCATGTCAAACTGACTAGCGTGTAGTTTCCTACTATGTCTCTATAGATTCACTTTTAAAGTTATGGCATTATGTATTAGTCATCCTTTTTCCTCAGAGACCACTCCTGAACTCAGTAAACTTATGAAAACATCTACCAAAGTCTCCAGTTCCTACTGCTATTCTCTTCAGTATCCTCTGATGTCCTTGGCACCAGAGACCCAAAACCTGGTGCTGTGGAAGATCCCAGGGTGCATGCCTCATCTTTGTTACACTCCTGGAGTTCAGAGGCTGATAATGATAAATCACTTTGAAGGTGTGTGTTTTTACTGAAGGATTAGCCATACAGGATGTTTAAGGAATCTGATTTTCCATCTGTAGTGCAATAACCACTTTTTGTTGCTTAACATGGATAAAAATATCTTGACACTTGAAAAAAAAAAAGCCAATATTTTCCAGACTAGCATAGTCCTAGGCCTTCTGCATCTGCCTTCATGGGATCACCTGAGAATCAATGGATGTTTGAGTCTTACCTGTAACCTGTCCCAACACCATTTTTAGCAGAAAATATTTTGAAATTATTTCTGCTCAGTCACTCTTTATCTTTTACTAAGCCAGCAATGATCATGTGGTCTTTGAGGACTTTCTCTATTTTTGGATATATTTCTGCACTGCTAGGCGGTTGAGGAAGGCAGGATGTATGTCTTTTTTTGCTTCTGTTTTGGGTAAAAGTAAGTTTGAGTGCAAGGGCAGACTGAACACGTTCTTGGAAGAGAAACCCAGGGAGGATTATTAAATACCACATCTTAACCAAGAAGTCCCAAACTGAAAATAATTGGAGAGTGGGAGATTACTAACAGGAAGTTTCAAATATGCCTGTCTTGTTCTTTCTCTTCTTTAAGCATCCATTTAAGTGCCACAGTTGGAGAAAGCACACTGTGTTCAATGGGCCTTTGCTCTGATATGCTCTGTCTTACTGTCTGTCTTCTAGTGTGAAATTTTTTTGCTAACACAAAATGGGTTTGGTTTTACCTGGCAATTGCTTCCCCACTAGGGGAAGTGTAGACGTGCCCGGAGGTATTTGGGACATTTGGACAGGACTGGCAAATGTAATGAAAGTCCTCCTTTAAAAGACAGAGCCCAAGCACATGATCTCTGAGAGACTTGTGCCCTTCTGGGGAGGCAGTATGAGGCCAGGTGGGATACCCTAGGGTGCAGATGATGATGTGATGTGTCTGTTTAGGCACTCAAACCTCACCTAAAGGCTAGGTGTTCAGGCAGTCAATGTGGTCAAGAAAAAACAAGTACACTAAAAGGTGAGATTTACCCAGTGTTTCTTAAACATGCACCCTCAGATGGAGTTCATATGTCTGCCTCTCAGTGTTGGGGGGAAGAGAGGGCTCCTGGGTAATGAGCTAGATATCCAAAGTTGTGGGACATGGATGCCACACATCACAGCTTTTGTATTCTATCAATGTAAAATCTATTATGAAAAGAGAAAGAAACAAGGATCTCGCTCTCAGGCCAGGCTCATATGTTGTCTCCCTGACATAGCGGTCCCAGCTGGTCACTCTAACCCCTCTTTGGCTGGCCAGATGTGTGACCACTCCTTCCCATTAAAATGTGTAGGTGTAAAATCCCACCAGGTAGCATCAGTCAGTGAAAAATGCTTGTTTTGGCAGTGTATACAACCAATATACTCACGGAGTCTTTCCCAAAAACATTGAATTTGAACTCTGCTCCAGGTTCCTCCTTGCAGTGATATGTGTTCTTATTTCTGTGCTAAGTCAGTGACTTCTCCAAAATTTCCTCTCGATATATATAGATTCAGAAGAGATTTTTCCTCCTTTTCAGGAGCTGAATGGAGACAAATAATAGAACAGAGACCTTAAAACACTTTTAATGCACTGCACGCTACTCACAGCCACCTCTTCAATAAAAGCGAGATCTGCTTCTGGATTGTATCCTTATGTGGAGTTCCAGTTTCCAAATCCTCCTTTCAGAGACTCCCTGAACCTGGGATGGTTGCATTTTCTGCTGCTAACTGTTCCAAATTCGCCATCTGGCACTTCTCAGCCCTGGAGAGTGAAGATAGTTGTCAGCAGCAATGCAAATCATTGTTGTTTGTTAAAGTAACCTGTAGTACATTCCCCCCCCCTTTTTTTTTTTCTCTTGCTTCCAGAGGGTATAAATAATAATGTTTAAAAGTGAATAAACACACATGCAAAGACATATAATATCTCAACCACATTCCAAAGTCCTTGCTCAGGTTTTTCATTCACTTCCAATGCCAATAAAACTCCAACTGAGGTGAATATGATTTTGGTAGACAAAAAATTGAGTAAAATTTGCAGAAGAAATTTGGCGGAAATTTGCAACAGCAGCATTGGCAATTCAACTCAATGCTTATTAAAAGGAAAGCTGAGCTGCCATTTGTGGCTTGGAAAAAAATGCCTATTTTGAGGACTTGGCTTTTTTCCCCCCTCACTATATTCTTTCTCAGTACTGGTATAATTATTATCACTTATGGATGAAATGCTGAAAATCTTCCTATATCTGCTACCTTCCATAGCAGCAATAAGAAATCTGCCTCTGGCAGAGTAGTAAGTTCTCTAGCGTAAGACATACAGGGAGCCTCACAGTATCTTTTCTTTTAGCCATTTTGATCAGTGAGTGGGCTGTTTGATTAATTGCTTGGTTTAGTTAAGCAGCAGTCATTTTAAACACTGTGTTTGTGAACTCCCTTCCTTGGCAAGGCTGTTGAGGACAGGCTCAGTCACAAAGCTCCCAGTGGAGGTTGTGTTTAGCACCTGTGGGTCCCTGCTGCCTGTGACACTGTGAATTAGCTTGATGAGACACTGTGGAGCGGGGGAGCTGCCACCCGTTGTCCCTTGGGACCGTCTTTGTGCAAAGTTTTGATCTCCTCCTACCTAACAGGCAGATGAGATTGTTTCCTCAGATACAATCTTTGTTAATTATTAGCTGAGATACTTTTTAAAAATCAAATAACAAAACGTAATCTTGAAGAAGGGAGCACCGTAACTGCCACAGAAGCAGTTAAAGATCTGTCTGGAGACGTTTGAAATTCCCTGTCAGTGGGATTTCCACGCTGATACAATCTAACACTTTTTGGAGACTGTGTATTTCTGTTCTGCTAAGATATCCAAATTATCAATCTCTTGATTATAATATTCATGATACTCAAACAGACCAGAAAGAGCAGTATATCCTCTCATTATCTCTTTTTGTTTAGCAACACTCCACTCTGCCATCACATACTGCTCTCTGCATATTTTTCCCTTTCTACCCTTTTCAGACCTGCAGGTCTCATCCTGACCCAAGGTCCACCACTATAAATTGCCATTTGTTTGCCATTATGTGGATTTAGTTTATACTAAATCACAGCAGCATCTGACCCTTTGCATGGGGTGTATTCTTCCTGGCGGGGGGCGTGTTGGCAGGGTTCACAAAGAGGAACTGCCCTTTGCTTTGCCTGTCCTGGTGCTGGTACTGAAGAGGACCTGGGTAACCTTACTATCTCGGTGTACCCTGTGCATGACTGATCACTGCAGCTCAGTCCTGCCAGATCCTCAGGTTCCTGCACCCAAATTGTCCTCTGTTGTCATTCCTGCTAACGAAGGGTGGAGATGGCAGACTGCCTTCCTTCTGTGCCTCTGCCCTATCGTCCCCCTGACTCCCCAAAAGGGAAACCTCGAGAAGAAATACAATAAAAAGCAGGAGAGACATAAAGAGGCAGAGAGTGCCTGGGATTCAACAGCACCAAACTAATCTGTCAACAAAATCTCATTACAGTAATAGAGGGTAAGTCTTTCATTGTGCTACCAAGGCAAGCCCATCCTTGCCCCACATTGTTTTGCTTGCAGAACTTTTTTCCCTCATCCCACCACCTCCTGCCTAGCGCTGGATGGTCACAGCCCCTCTCTGTCCACTCAGGGAGGGTGGGGAGTGAGAGGAGGGCCTGGTAACCCCATGCCTAACTGACGGCTTTGTGGATGTACCCAAGAGAGAGGAATGGAACAAGGGTTAATTACTGTGGCAGTTCTTAGAGCTGGGTATGGTGCACACTGTTGCTATTGGCTTTTGTTTGTGCTGAGCAATACTCAAAGTTTCGAGTCGCTGCAGCTTCAGACTTAGCAGCTGTCCTTGTAGCTTCAGTCTGCAAGACTGACTGACAACTAGTAAAAGAAAGGATTCAACTGCTTTTCAGTGGCATATCATCTTTGGCACCAAATATATTTCCTGTTCCACGTTGTCACATACCTTGCCCAAAATGCTCACCAGGCTCTGTGAAGGCAAAGGTCCACACCAGCAGATCTTGAAGCTAACAGGGAAACTTTCGTTGCCTGTAAGGAGCCCTGGTTGTTGCTTTGTAAGGCAATGACTGGGAAGACACTGCAAGGGAAACCTCCTGGGTGGCAGCAAGGTCTTCTTAGGGGGAGCCACCTGCTTTATTGAGACCAAAAGTGCAAATGTAAACCTGATGAGCTAAGGGGTTTCTCCCTTTGCCTGCAAATCACACTGACTCTGATACCTGATAGTGGATTTTTTCACTGAGCAAAGCTATGAGTATCAGAGGGCAAGCCATAACAGATCCAATATATTTTTCTCATTTAAAGTTAAAAAAATTAATGATATTTTAAAACACTATTAAACTCCAAAAAGGAGTGAGCTGAACAATTTTTTTAAAAGTTAATTTGGCTCACCATGTTTATGATCCAAATGACCTTTTGAGGAAGAAAGCAAGAAATGGATGAAAATGGCTGGTTTGTGTTCAGTCTGAACATCTACTTCCAAACCTCCTAAACAGAAGACACATGTTCTGATCCAGTCATTGAATACATTAATTTGTTAAACTTTTGTTTCTTGGGTTCTGCATCTATGAAACACATGAATGCACTAAGGTTTATGAATGGGATTTATGAAAGAGGTAATGGGTTTTGAATCTTGCATTACCTAATGGTTAAAGCTGATACAGAACCTTGCAGAATATATCTGAAGCTACAAATAAAGTTGGTTTTATGTCTTTGGGAAGGTAGACTGACTTTTTTTAGACTAAACCATATAGAATAACCTGTTTTCACATTTGAGATTTGGTCGAACATTTCTCCTTTTTCTTTTACTGCTGTTGTCATAGGTTACATATAGGTGGGGTTTTTTTTATAAAAGATCAACACAACTCTGGATCTTACAATACAACAAAAGAGCCTAAAGGGTGTTCAGAGTGTCATATTGTGATTTATTGTTCCCTGTCATTTATAATTTTAGTATTCTTACTGGCTCATCTATGAAAATATTACATTAATGTCTCTTAAGAAGATTGCCACATAAGCGGTAAGTGTATGCACATAATTATTATTTGACTTTTAATGCAAGGGTATGGAAAAGCTAAGATGCTGCTGAGATAAGACGTCAGTGCTGTACCTGGAAGAAACTTGTGCAGACCAAACTTGGCCTGGTTTCCACTTTTATTGAAACCAGATGCCTTTGCAGCATTTAGTTCTCAAATCTGCAGTGCTTCATCCAAGCCCTGACCCCTGGGAGCTGCTGTCACCCAAGGCACACCACAGGGGGTGTCCACTGGCTGCTACCACAGCAGTGCAGAAATGATGGGCTTGATGCAAAGGTCTCACTTTTGGTGTAATTTGTAAGAGTGTTTAACTCCATGGGCTGGGTTAACTGTGGTGGGGATCTGAGCAGGGCCAGGCTCAAGGGGAGATTTCTCCAGAGGAGGCTGGGGCTGTAGTCACTCCGGATATTGGAGGATGTGCCTGTACAGATGTTTGGAGGCAGATTAGCCATATGCCCTTTGTAGTCCATTTAAGATAACTTGCAGAGCCCACGGCTGGAGCTACACATGGCTTGGGAGGTGTTCCGATGGGGCCAGAGCTTCCCTCCCACCACTGTCCTGGGATACCCTTTACAGGGGAAGGCAATGGCCTGACTTGGCTTCCTCCAGCTGCCATATGGTGCCTTGATGACCATGTCCAGCTGCCACAAATTAAGGCCGTCCCTTGGCCTCAGACTGCTGGAGGCTACACTGGAACTGGGCAGGGAATCAAAGGAGTGCATCTGACTGACAAACTCCGCCACAGCCACTCTGCCTAAGCCTCTGTATTTAGCTCAAGATGTGCACATTTGGATGCAACAGAGGTGTCCACTGCACAACGGTACTTTTGAGGCTCAAAAAATGTTGGTTAACTTTTTCCCCCCCTCCTAATCGGTTCTGATTTTACATCCTCACCTGTCTGTGGAAATAGATACTTTCAACTTACCACAGAAAGCTGTTCTTGAGGTGTCTTGGTTTGCCAGTGGAAACTTTTTTTTTCCCCCCTTGTGAGTAATGGGACTATTCACAGGCAGCTTTCACATGAGAAAGGGCTGCTGTGTGATGACCTCGTTTTGCAGATACAAGGAATGTGATAACTGGTATGTAAGTTATACTGGCTGTCATGTCTGTAAGCACATGGATCCTACACTAATACAAGTATACTGAGGCAAAGGGGTAAAATTCCTTGTCAGAGCCATGGAATAATCAGAGGAATAATAGCATTTAGGGAAAAGAAGACTCATATAAAGAAAAACTGTGATGGTGTATGGCCTGAAAGCAATCTGCAACACAAGATCAGAGCATAGGGCTTCAACATGGCTTCCTTTCAGTGGACATAGTCCAAATTTCTGGAAGGGAACATTGTTGAAATCAGTTCTGAAACTCTCTGGATCCTTGCTCCACTGTGCCTTAAAAGCCTCTTACCCTCTGTATAGTACTATAGAGGACAAACACACAACCCTATTGCTGTCTTCAAACCTGAGACAGTTTCCTCAATGGTAGAGATCAACTCTCTAGGGTTTTGTACATGCATTTCAGTAAAGGGAAGCATTTAAGGGGAAACCAGTAATATGATACATAGCTTGAGACACTAAGGCCAGCAGGATGGATGTTTAGATGTATTTATTTACATTGACGATATTGTCTACAAGACAGGAGAGAAAATAGTCCACAAAACTGAATATTTTAGTCACAAAGTAGGATACATTATGTTTTTCAGCATTCAAACTCTATATCCATGCATTCTTGCACTTCTAGAACACAAGCCTTCCCCAACAAAAATAAAACAAAAACGTCTTTTAGCCTTTCCCTATCAAATGCTGTAATACTAAGGTGAATTTCACCCCTATTGGTCAAAATTTCTGTTTCCAAAAGTGCTTCTTATTTGTTCTGCTTCCCCTGGCTGAGATTTTCTGAGGGAAGAAGAAAAAAAATCCTTTTTATGGGTTACATTACTTATGTAGCAGTCATGAAACTGCAAACACCTGGTCAAGTTTCCCTTGTGTGAGCTGCAGCCTACCTCAGAGTACTCTGCAAACATCTGAAACTCATTCTGTGCATCTCAAAGGCCCTCTCCATCACTGATTGAGTATTTTCATGAGATTCATTACGGAACAGCTGTGATTGATACTGGTGATCACACAATAGAGGCTATTAATGTTTAAGACGTAGTCACTGTCATCCAGAAGACTAATTATTAAATTAAGGTAAGTACAACATGTACCCCTATTCCACATGTATTATGCCCTGCTCTTGGCAGGGAACATCTAGATGAGGTGATGCTCGCTGTAGGCATGGCTATGGCTGGAGTATTGGCTCATAAGGATGTTAATTTTGGCTAGTGAACTGAGAAGTAAAATATCTGAAAGGATTACTAAATTAATATCAGTTTTAAAAGAGCTAAATAAGAACTGAATGGACAACGGCGTGTTCTGTGACTGCACTTCTGCCTTTCTGTCCATTTCCTGAAATATTTTCTGTTTTGTACCAAGGGAACCCCAAGTCTGTAGTACCTGTGGCATCATCTCGTACTTGGAAACCTCATGCCACTATCACTATGGAAAATAATGAGGGTTTTTTTGGATGGAACATGGGTGTGTCCTTCATGGGTGAAAATCCTGTATGAATTCAGACCTGGTCTAACTACTTACAGGGGGATGCGTTTGTGTGTGTGTTTGCACACACATATGTGTATGTAGCATTGTGTGTAGGGGTGTGGATGTGCATACATGTGCATGTATACTCATTTTAATCGGATAAGATTCTCACATGAGCAACATTTAAGGACCCTGTCTTCATAGGGGGAGAGTCAGCAAGCAATCTACTTCAGAACTCTGTAATTATCTCTGGAACCTGGAGCGCAGCCACTAGCAGTTGACTGGTGCTAGACATACAACAGATTCATATGAGAGGCACTCTTTGGCAGTAGCACCCTTTGCAGAAGCCCATCGAAACGCATATTGAAAAGGAGAGAAAACAAGAACTAATTTTTTTTCTTTGCTGACTTGCACCTTACGGACTTCTTGATATTTAGTCTCAGATCTTAGTAAGTACTATGGTTTGCTTCAGGTTTATATATTGACCAGGAAAACCTCAGCCTAGTCAGATGCTGTTTAAACTACTTCATTGAGCACAAACTGGCTGTATATTAGGGATCATCCCTGTAATGAACTTTATTGCTACTGCCTGTAGCACGCTTCACAGTACGGCTCATTTAAAACAAACTTGTCCAGGTTGTTTCATCACAGTGGTTTATATCTGGTCGATCATATGACTCTAAGTAGGACAGAGGGCAGAAACATGACTGCTTTGACCCTTTGTTGATAGCTTTCCTCCAGTCTTTTTTCTGTCTGATCAAGTGCATATCATTAAATGACTTAGATGCAATCCCACCAATTATCAAAAAGGGAAAGCAACTACCTTTATTCAGTTTTTTATAGGCAGGCTCTACTATTTTTCTTATTTCCTATATTTTTAGGACTTTAGTTCTTTAAAGTCAATGGCAATAAGATCTGTAGCTATTAAAAAAAACAGTTTTTTTTTCACTTTGTATCTTACTAAGAAATAATAAATCAAATAGAACCTTTCTAGGTTTATTGTTTCTACAAGGGGACAAATTGTCCTTTCAGTTATACCTGTATGACTGTATTGAATTCAGGACTGCTCACTAGTAGAGACAAGAATTTAGCTCATATTTTATAAATGAATGAAGTATTTTACCAGGTTCTCCTTTTCTTCCTGTGTGAGTTGGTTACACAATACATTCAGAGACTTGCTCCAGCTGGGACTTTACACAGTAATCCACAGTACTCCTATGCCAATCTCAAGTTTATACTAGAAAGAATCTTTAAACAGTTATAAGTTCAACAAAACAGAAATTCAGGGTTTAGTGTCAGAGAATTAATCTTTTTCCAGATGCAACAGAATCTGGTCATTGTAGATGATCTCAGCTTATGCAGCTGAAAACTGCATTTCTTTAAAGTGCAATTATGCTTACAAATTACATTTGCCTAAATCAAGGATCCAGTACTTCATCTCTGTGTGTAGTGTGTAGACGCACTACTAGAGGTGACTACAAATCAACATATATTTTTTTTCTAATGTAGAGAAAGCCCAGTTATTGCAATGCTGAGTGGTTATTTGACATTCATATAAGGTAAACATATCCTAAGGTATAGAAAACTATCATTATTTTCAGATGGGAAATACCTGGCAGACTATTGAACAATGCCTGTGAGAACCATTCTTGCACAATGCAGTATTCAACTTCGCATTTTACATTCCTTGCAAGCATGAGTGTTAGAAGACAAACACGGAGAGAAAAAGCCACAGTATGCTACTTCTATGTGTTTTTTTAAACACAATCAAAATTTCTCTCTATGCATTCTACAAAGCTTTTAGTTTGCAAAATTCTTCTGTGTAGGTGGTTACATCCATCAGCATTTGAATTTTGGTGATAAGAACCCAGTCACTTTCACAAATGTACTCGTGCAAAGTTGTACATGATTTTAATATCCAAAGTGTTTCTTCTTAGCCTCATTATCTCCAAGACTTTTCTAATATACTAGAATAATGTAGTGCTAAGTGGAGGATGGATAGGCTATTTTCTGTAGCACTTTTCTGCTGGGACCTTGGAGGAGATGAACAGCTGCTGAAAGAAAGCCAGCGGTACGTTGTCTCTTACCACATGTTTATAGGCAGCTACTGCCAACTAGCCAAGCACAGCTTCCAGCTTACAATGAAGTCATCCACTCCAATGCAAGTACTGGTGTTGTCACCTTCTATGTTTTGAGGTATAAACTGAAGGACCTTGCTTTTCAAGGTGCTCAGCCTTGAAAGAAATAGTTGTTCTTGTACCCCAAAGTCCTAATGAAGGCAGTGGGAGTTGGCTCTGGAGGTCTCTGGTGTTATTGGGTGTTGTCCTTTGAGTCAAATCCTGTTAATATCACTGTGATTCTTGGTTGCAGTTGACTTTGGGAAAGTTGTGAGTGAGTTAGAAATACAAGCTGTGTGGATAGAAGGGACATGAGAGAGGTAGCCCAAAGGCTGTCCCTGAAGAGCATGTCCTGATAGGAAGCAAGCAGGGCTTCAGTCCCTGGGTGCTTGCAGCTACTCAGGTCCCATGCTGCCTTTCCAGCACTGCTGTGTCTTAGGACACCTCCACATCACCAGACAAGGAATGTGATATTGCCTTTGCATTTTCCAACCATATATCACCACACATCCAAGCCATGCTTCCAAAACCTCCAGCTCTGAGTGTGCATGTTTTTCTAACCTAATTACATTTCAGAGAGGATTTCTTAAACCACCTGAGATGAGATCATATCCACAGCAAATGGACAGGGAGAACTTGCTTTTTATCATAGCAACCAGATGCTTGAAAAGAGTTCTCTTTCAGCCATCCTTTCAAAAATCTTACATGATCTTATACACTTGTGTCCCTTCAACTTAGCTGTGTGCTCTTTCAACATGTTTCATTCGTTTTTATCTCATGGTATATGATTCAAAGGGAAAAGCAGTACAGAGGAGCTGCAGATAACCTAGTGAGGCCTGATGGTATGCACTGCAGTATGCCTCAGAGGGTCATGTTGAGTTTGAAGTGAGATCCATGCTCCTCACAGCAGAGATGAAGTTCAGTTACAGCAAAGCCTCTTCGTTCCAATGGGCCTAAGATAAGGATGCCCCGAGTTAAGCATGCAAATTAGCTTTATCCAAAGCTTGAATTTAAGAGATGAGTCAGGGAGAAGGGAAGGAGAGTGCATACCAGCACGTATGAAAATTTTGATCATATCAGTCTGGATTTTTGCTCTGGCTTTCTGTGTTTTTCTAGTTCTAAGGCAGAGAGCTGTGCTGATTCCGTGTGTGTATTTACTTTGTCCTACAGCACTGGAATGTGCTGGATGCTGTAGGGAAACACCCCCCAACACAGTAGTACATCCCTATACCACTGCTGAAAACCTGAAACCTTATAATAAGACCAGTATCAATGACCTCTCTTCACCTCATGTTTAGAGGGAGGAATATTGGTGGTATTTTGCTCTTTGTAGCGATCAGCTGGCTTTTTTGAAAAATCTGGAAGAGATGAGGCTATATAAATAGAGCCTTTTTCCTGTATGTACTTGTACACTGGTGTTCAGCCAAGGCTTATCTCAGATATAATCCCTCTCGAGTTCTTCCTACTTGGTCTGCATTCTAAAAGCCATGACATAGTGTAGAAGAAGACAGGAAACATATGTAAATAGGTATATGCACCAATATGTGATATTGTGTGCAGTGCCCTGTGTTTAATACTGGAATTTAAGAGGTCAGCTTGCCTGCCTGTTATTCTAGTCTTCTGCTAGTGTCACTCCTCTGTGAAGCCTTACAATTCAGAGAAGCATCCATTTTCTACTTTCATTCCCCCAGGTGACATGGGGCCCTTGGCCTTATTAAATAAGTATCATCAGGCCATGCTGTAGGTACAGAACTGCTAATTTCATTGTAGGCTCACTTGTGAGATGTTATGAGAGCAAGAATTGGGTGAACATTATATAAATGTTGAGACTGATGTTTGAAATATGAGTTGCAGTGGTATTGTTATCTCAATTTTACAGATGAGGAAAGGAGAACTGGGATAAAAAACCCCAGTCAATCAAAGACATCCACTAATTTGGGACAGTGAGCTTTAAGAGGACTTAGCAACTTTATATAAGTTATAATATTTAATGCCTGGCTCTGTTTTGTTTTGTTTTCTTCTGCGGAAGGTCAGATCTCCACTAACTTGACCCCAGTGCAGACTTTGTCACATCCTACTTAGGTGCTCACCATGACTGCTTGAGCTGGTAGCACTTCTGGTGTTCTTGTCTGCATTCTCCAGATAACTTAGAGAGAGGTAGGCTCTTCCAAGGAGGGATTCATCAAGTCTGTGTAAGGTGTCCACTTAGGAAGAGATGAAGGATGTACTACAAGTATATATTTCTCTCCATGGACTAAGAAGGGAGTAAGGACCAGCAGGTCAAAGCTGAAGCCTCAGCTCAACTGAGGTGAACTCCTCTCAGGGGTCTAATGTTAGCAATGCCAAAATGAAGGCTCCAGTTATTTCAGTTTTTTGGATATCATATTTGATACAGGTAGTAGTGTTGTATTATATAGAGTTTATAATAATACATACATATCAGTTTGTCACATATTTATTAAATACTTACATACATACACACACAGATTTTGCAGTCATCCATATATTTTTTATGTATGGACACTGAAACATGAAGGCATTTTTGAGAAAATAAGGGCAACAAATGCAGAGCAGAACTATGCTGCTCTTAAATTGAACTTTAGATGTTCTTCAAAAGGATTTTATAAGGAGCAGGTAGAGTTTCATGTTAACCACTTTGGAAAACACTGCAAAGAGCTTTATTACTGGCTAGTTGCAAGAACTTACTGGATATAAATCTGGGAATGCCTGTACAGCAATAGGATGGCTACATTTATGTATTGCTTTGTACGAATATTCCTAGTGCCTTTGCACTCATTACTAGTGGTGTTGCCTTTTATATGTCAGACATAAAATTTATTTCTGCTCCTTCTTTCTTGATTTAATTTACAACAACGAAAGTTTTACTCAAGTAGCTACCTACATGGGTTGTAGACAACGAGTTGAGCAACTTAGAAGATTATCTGATTTCTTGAGTGACACACACTGCTGGCACTTCTCTTCGTTTCTAGAGGTATAAGCAGATGTTGTCGTCTTTTCCAGCAACACAAGCAGAGGAAGTGCTAATCAGTTATGATCTGTTCTGTCATTTGCTTTCTGCAGTAGGTTGGATTACACTCCTTCACCTTGTGATATTCAGATCTCCTCAACTCATAGACAATAGAATTGTAGCTATTGCTGCTTTACCCATAGCATTGTTGCTTGGTTTCTTCTTGTTTTCACCCTTCTTTTTTTCTAACACATTGTCTTGCTGAGTGGGCTGTGCATGGTTTGTCATATACAACCTGTTGGTTGAGTGAATACATTTAATGAATAAATAGATCTGTTGTTCTGGTTGCAATTTGTACATTCATAAGGAAGAAGGGAACAAATTGGACAGTGGAGGTGTAATGTTTCCTGTTATACTGCTAATGAGGTGGCACGTCTGAAGTGTCGTATCTTAGCACAGAACTTAGAGTGAAGAAGTGAATGCTTCCCCCTTCTGCTGCCTTCTGCTCTCCCAGTTAGCCTATGAACTGGGAGTGGAAATGATAGTACTGGCATGCCTCAAGAACAATCTTGGTGACTGTAACTTAATACCAGATAAGTAAAAAATAAAGAAAAATAAACATATGTCCGTATCCTCAGCAATTACCTTCCACCGTGCCAATCCAAGTGCTGCCTTCATCTATTACTCTTCAGTTTCTGACTCCTTTTCATTCCCAAATTATCTCCTTCAGGCTTAGACATAAGATCTATTCCTGCTCTGTCTTTTTTAGGCCTTTTAAGGAAAATTAAGGAGATCCCAGATGACTTCCAGGAAAATATTTCATACCATCTTTTCAGAGGGGTTACTAGTGTGTTTACAGTCTGGTTGGTTTGATTCAGAATAACTTGAGGGAATATGGTGAAGCTTCTTCAGTCAATGTCCTGTCAAAATGTAAAACCACATTTTTTTTTAGAGCTAGTATACAGATTAATTTAGTGTTTTCTGTGACAGCTGAAAAGATGCAGTCAATGTTTCTGAGGTTGCCTGCAGAATAAACATTGCAGGTGTTTATTCGGATCTAAGAATTAGCTGTTTGTTTATGACCAGATGAATTGTAGGTACACACTTCCCAAACTCTTGGTTTTACTTTAAATATCCTTAATTTGGAATCCAGAAATTCTTGCCATTCATAGCAATGATCACTTTTTTTTTCCCCTCCCCAAAAGTCACTCATTGCTTTGCTTTCTTACCATTCTGAGGCCATGAGCTTCCTACAGAAAAGGTGTTTCTGTGTTGGTTTTCCCTCCAACACTTTTCCAAATCGTTGCATGTTCCCTGTTTCACTGAATATTGTAAAACGACTGAATATAAACTCCCAGACTATCTACTCTCATGTTTTTTATTTAATATATTTTAAAATCATAGCACCTCTTGCTAAACTCTTATTGAGGTAAAGGAATAATCTGTTAAAAATACCTTTTTAAAGCATTTATCTGAAAGCACTGTAACACTCCATAGGATTAAAGCATGGTCAGGAAAACACTGAGTGCTTTGAACACCAAAATGAGTCTTTCTACCTGAAGTGTGTAACATCTCTAGCTCATTGATATTTGTGGTAAAGACAAATTACCTCCTAGCAAAGAGCTGTATTAATTTGCATTGTCCAGACAGAGAAAACAAAGCTCACATTCTTAAATTATTTATCAATACATGAGGATTTTTAAATTATTAATTAATTTAATAATAACTTTCTGCTACATTGATTAAGCAAAGCAAAAGCAAAGTGCTTCCCTTGGATCCAAACAGGAGCAGAAGTACTGAACATGCTTCATGCTGCTCCCTTCCATGATGCTTACCTA
This sequence comes from Podargus strigoides, assembly GCA_028020825.1. Taxonomy (NCBI): domain Eukaryota; kingdom Metazoa; phylum Chordata; class Aves; order Caprimulgiformes; family Podargidae; genus Podargus; species Podargus strigoides. The sequence goes on along the minus strand of CM051623.1, from coordinate 6,809,386 downwards.
TTGCATTCATATGAGCAAAACCTATAGCACTGAGCTGATTACAACTGGTTTAATATCAATTATAGCGAACGGCAGGAAAACTACTCATGCAAGGAGGGGAAGATGCCAGAACTGAGATCTAGGAGAAGAGAACATAATTCTGCTCTCAGGTCTCCAAAACTTTCTATGTTTACATGCATTGTAAAAAGATCCATGCCAGTGGGTCTTTCCAAAATCCATAGAATTTAAAAAAAAAACCAACAAAACAACAAGAAAAGACTTTTAATGATTCCAGTGGGTTATGGAGCCAGATCTGTGTCATCTGTATTTAACAATTACAGTAGCTAAAACATCACCCATGGGAAACAGAAAGTGCCTATTTAGAAATTATTTTCCTGTACAGAATTCTCAGGCTGTAGCCTTAAATGGAAATTTCATTAACATAGATGATAAAATAATACAATCAGATACCTTTTTTCTCCAGAATTCTCAGAGTAATAAAAAGAACAGTGGGCAAAAGTGCTTTAAATATATTAACATTTTTTTTAACTCTGGAAGCCTTTGTTCTCAAGAAAGAAAACTGCTGTTTCACTTCCCTGAAGCCATTGGTAATATGATGCAAAAACATCAGAGAAAATCTAATCCAAGATAGGTGCAGTCCCCAAGGGAACATGCTCTTCTTTGTTTTATATTTCCATTGGAAATCTGGGAGATTTTGCATGCAAACATCTTATTTCATGGGGCTGCTTCTCAAATTGAGAGATTAAATCTAGCACAGTATAAAGGGCTTTTCAATAAAGTGGGTTGCACAGTCTTCTGTTTACAGAAAATTGATGCATCATCTGATATGTCTGAAATTGCTAACTTCTGTTTCAGTAAAGCTGAAGGAATTTCAACCAGCCCATTATCTAATCAAGAAAAATATTCCTCTTAGCATCTTAAGGTAGCTGGCTGGCAAGCAGTGTTTGGACTACTATATATCACGATTCATTACAGCTGCAAAATGGACTGATTTTCTTGGGAAAGTCATATTTGCAGAACTATCCATCATCCACAAAGTGTTCACAAAAGCTGCAAAACAGCTATTAAATCCTAACTTCATTTTGGTTTCTCTCCTCCCTCCCCCTTCCCATTTCATACGCAATCAAAATTTAAATTTTAAGATAAGCAATCATTATTGTTGAGTGAATGTTGACCCAACTCAGTGCAGTGAAGATGCTCGGTACAAGCCACAGCCAACTTCTCACTCCTCAGAGCTTTATGGGCCCCTATGCCCCCGACACTTCCCATTATTAACATACCTTCCACTTAGGCAGAAGCCAGCTGAGTTTGCTCAGTCCTCAGCACGTTTATATGACCAAGTATGTCACTTACTTTCAAGCAGAATTTCAAGCCAAATTTTGTCTCAGCACCTGCAATTCTCCCTGTTGGCTCATGTGGCAGCAAGTGTATGCATCTACAGCATTCTGTGCTGGGGAGCAGGTGGGAAATCTGCCCGCTGGTGAGACACTGCAAGTGTGGACCCAGCAGTGCAGGGCCAGCACTTCTCTCCTGCTCCTTGGTGATGCCCTGCCAGGCACGGAGAGCGCAGGTCCTGGTTGTGCCCAGCAGCAGGAGGCTACCAACAGTCCTGCTTGGCAAGTGAAGGAGGGCACAAACAACCAGAGAGGCCCATGCCATGTGATGTGTGGATATGCTTCACCAGGTCTGCACACCTTGGGCAATCCTTTGTCATCCCCCGGGAAGTGACACTATTTAAAACAAGCACCACGGGAGCTTTTTAACCCGGCACAAGGAAATGAAAGCTGAGGTGAGCGTGGCTGAGAAGCAGGGCAGGTAGCAATGAGCACAGGACCAGGGTCATGGCCCAACAGCTATGGAGACACCAAATATTGACAGCTACGTTTCATCTCCTACCAAGTAAGAAAGATATGAAAGCTTTAATTAACAATGCCAACCTTTTCTGCGGGACTTCCCGTGAATAGACCTCAAAGGGCTTCACTAATGAGTTAAGAAAAAAAAGTGCATATCTCCTGAGTTCCCATTCACCCTTCCCAGCATTGCTTCTTGCTTCCTCACCATTCTTCCTCTCTGTGGTTTTGTGGAGGAGAGCAGGTCTTGTATGCTTGCAGGGCAGGACTGTTGACACTCCCCCATGCCTGGAAGGGGCTCCAAAGCAAGGTAAAGGGAGCACAAGATTATACATTGCATGCAAGGCAGGGCCAGGTCACACAGCCTTAGCCTGCATGCCAACTCACACTGCTTCATCTCTCAGGAGGATGTTTGCTTTCAACTAACAACCTGTTACTTCTGCTAACTGTACCATATGAAAACTATTTAACCCAACAGGAATAAGTTAGTGAAATATCTGTAACAACATCAATTAGAACTAACAAGAGCGATGAGGGAGAGCTGTCCCGGATGTGGCAGGGTCAGGGCAGGAGTGCTCCATGTCCTGCCCTTTCTGCATGAATTCTGCATGAGGAGCAGATGCGTGAGCAGCGGCTACACTCGACATGCTGGAAAACCCCCAGTCCAGAACAAAGCTCCTCTGTCAGCCTCACGCCAGCACGCACAGACTGACTGTACCAGCAGCATGGGGAGGCACTGAAATGCTGGCCGGGATGGCAGGACAATGGCATCCAGGATATCTGATCACTGCTCTGTGATTCAGAGGCACTAGAAATCCACCCCAGGCCCTTCCTTTTCTCTCTGTCCCCTCACCTTTCCCACCTAAAAAGTTTTTTTCATGGCTACTGCAAAGGGTAGGGAAAAATATGAAGATGCAGCTTGAGGGGTTTCAGGTGTCAATTCAGGAACCATCTGCAAACCCCAATCCCATCTGAATAGGGAATGGAGAAAAAACTGCACTCTGGAAATCATCCCTGACAACTGCTCCTCTGGGGCTGGTGGTGATGAAGGACTCCAGGCTGCCCTCTCCTCTTGCCAGCACCAGTGGCAGCTCCTTTCCTATCCCACTGGAAACTGCTGATGGTTCATTCATTGAAGAAGGGCAAAGGGCAAAAACAAAAGGGGTTTTTTTCAGTGCAACACCCCCAGGACTTTTTTAAAAAGTGAAAGGATTTTAGGGTAAATAAATGGCTACAGGAAGCATTTCAGTAGGGTATCTATTTGTATTAAGTGGGAGGAAAAGGCGTTAAGAACTGATTATTTCCTAGGATACTTGTTCCAGTCAGCTCCAGGGGAGCATCATCCAGGTCCTGGAAACAGTGCCATGGAGTACCCAGCAAGGCCAAACCTCAAACCAGGTTATGCAGTCACTTGGGCTCAGTTCTATTCAACTGGAAATCTTTGCTGAGGCAGAACTGAGGCAGAGGCTTATCCCTTTGTCACTGGACATCACAGCAAACCCGTGCAGGGCGAGAAGAGAAAATCCCAGGCATGTCCCTCACTGCCACGTCACCGTTTCAGTGACTGTTAACTTACTGCATTTATTTTTTCCCTTGTTGCTGAAAGTGTCAGTGATGTAAGAAGGGGCTGTGGCCACCTCATACACTATGGGATTTGATCCTTGAAGAAGATGGAAGTGATCCATGAAGAGGTGCCTCAGAGGCCATTGCTGCCGTGACGGGGAGACTCCCTCATCATCTGGGAGGTAGTGCTGGGAGAGCTTGCAGCCTGGAAATGGAGGATAAGATAGGAATGGGAGCCTGCAGCTGGGGAGCAGAGGGTAGAGATTACTTTTTTATTATTTTATTTTAAACATATGTATTAATTGTGGCTCCAAGCAGGGATGACAATGGGAAACTGCAGATGGAATGGGTAAGGCAGAAGGAGGAGATGATTTTTATTTCAGACATAAATTATGTATTAATTGTGGCTTGAAGGAGGGGTCAGTGTGGGAATCTGTAGCATGGGGAGGACAAAAAGGAAAGATGATTTCAATTGCAAGTATACTTATTAAAGTGTAACTCGAAACAGGGACTGGGTGGGAATCTGCAGCTGGAAATGATAGGGCAAAGGGAAATATTGCTTTGGTGAGGAGGTATTATTTTAAACACATGAATAAATCCTTAGCTCAAAGCAGGCACAAGGGTGGGAATTTGCAGTTTGAAGATGTCAAGTAACACTTGTGGGAGAGAGGATCTTTATGCCTTTTCAGGTGCGTTCAGAGCTGGTGGAGGTTGCTGAGCTGACTTTCCTAGAGCCAAACCCCCATCTGTTCCCAGAGCTGGGTAATTCAGGATTCCCCAGCAGCCCTTCACCAGCCTGCTCTTCGTGACAGACATGGACGTGCCTACAGGACTCCTGCAATGGAGCTTGTAACCCGTGAGCAAGGCAGCTGGCTCTAAGTGCAGTTTGCAGCTCCACTCAGCATCACGAGTTTTGCTCAAGGATGGCTGCTGCCATCAATAAACCACAGTGATCCCACAGGGCAGCAGCAGCGTAGACTGTTGTGGCCCATCTGCCCTTCCCCTGGCCCATGGGCAGTGGGTCATCCCCCACTGCCTTGGTAGGTCACCATCACTCATGCTGGTGATAAGTGATCTCTGGGCCACAGACTTTCTCGGCAGATGCTGCAGATGTGCAGGCAGCCAGATGGGGCCAGCTGGGAGCAGGGCTGTGTGCTGCTTGTGCTGGCTCTTGTCTAGGCAACAGGAACAGTCATTCCCCAGGAACTAGCCTAAAGGAGCTGACTGGCATGTTCTAGAAAGCCATTCTATTGGAGAAAGCAGATCTTTGTTTCAAATGATGCAGTGGTGGTTAGAAAGAGAATGTTGATCTCATGGAAATATCAGCAAAGTGCTAGTGCCAATTCACATTCACATATCCTAGAGTCAACAGGCCTTTCCCAAGCTCTAGCCTGAAGTCTTGCATCTCGCCACTATGTTTTGTATTACAGCCCTCAGCAGGAACATTACAGTCTTCTGCAGGTTGATGTATATGAGAACCATTGTCCTGGTTTCCTAGGAACAGCCATGCAGGCAGCCATGAGCAGCCCCAGTCAGCTGGGAGATCCACTCAAGGCACTGACTCACAGGTGTATCCCACACCTCCTCATCATGCTCACCATAAAAGGAAGGAGCTCACTGAGGGTGGAGTTCCTTTTCCTGGGGCTCCTCCCTCTTGTCCTGCTTCTGCTGCTCTTGACCTCAAGGACCAGGGTGGGTAAAACCTTGTGTGCTTTATGTTGGTGGTTGTATTAGTTTTGTTATTTCATTAAATCTGTTTCTACTTCAACCCATGGGGCTTCTCCCTTTTTTCCCTGATTCTCTTTCTCAACTGGGGAGGGGTCATTGGGTGCTAGGACAACTGCTGTAGTTCAGCCTCTGGTATAGGCTAAACATAGACAGCTACTAAATATCATGGGGTTTTTTTAGTGTGTCATTGCAAAACCACCTGTGCTGAGTAACTTTTCACTAACAAACTGTGAAGACTATTAGAGTACAGGGTGAGCTTCATAATATAAATATTATATTTTTTTGGATAGTTAGCTTTAGTGATTTCTGCTTTGCTCCAAAGCGTGAAAAAATACAGAAATACTTGATTCCAGGCTTTGCTTTGCATGCTTTTTGTGAAGTGTACCAGTGTCGATTTCTCTCCTGACTCTACAGAACACACTACTGTAGCTTCACTGCTGCTTCCTTTTGGAATTCCAGCAAGTGAAAATCCTCTTTACGCATACTGTGTCAGTGTGTGCATGTTTGTGTATGTATGTATATCACATAGTTAAGCCTTTGATCCATAAAAGTGTATGCCTTCCCAGTGTCTAGCACACAGAGGAAAAGTTATTCCTAGAGGAGGTTCAAAGTTCCTGAACCACCATGATGTAAAAGTTCCCAGTAGCCTCTAGAGGTTTTAGCTACCTTATTCAGCTCATGCATGGCATGATGCTAAATGGTGAAGGAGACGAGAGTTCTTGCCCTTTTGTGGATGATCAGTGCTGTGCTCATCAGTTGTACCTAACTTTATTTTACACATAATTGACCAGCACTTAGAGAGAGATTGAGAATGCAATGAGAAATTGCTCAGAAGGTTTAGTGTTAGCCTGGTTTTGCTCTTGACCAGTTGTTATTCTTGAGGTGTGCAAGTTTTGAGGTATATATTAAATTTACCTTAGTCTGTGCCAGTTGTGGGTTCTCTGAACAGAGACCTGAAAAGGTCTGTTTTCCTCTGAATGAGACAGCAGATTCTTTGCTGCTTTTCTTGGGCTAAGCTGAGTTGATATCCATCTTGTTCCCTGTCTCCTAGATCTCGGATCTTCTTGCATCCCAGTACTTGGGTTCATTCTTTGCCTGAGTTTGTCGATGATCTCGAAACAGAACAAACTAGTCACAGTTTTTGTGCAAGATACTATGCTAAACTCGCAGGCTAGACCTCTATCTGGTGTAAGTCACCTTCAAAACTTCATCCTGCTTTTCTCTGCCTCACCAAGCAGTGGGACCTAGGCAAACTCATAAACTCAAGATGTGCCCAAGGCCTCACTGTGTCTCCCAGTATTGGAGTTCCTATTTCAAGCCTCAGAACCTTCCCCAAATTACCATAAACTCAGAGCAGTTTAAGCCAAAATTTCTGAAGCTATTTCTGACACAGGATTTTCAACAAATTATAACCAAACTGGCTTTCTCTTATCCTGTTCTTTCCTTGTTCCTCTTAAAAAAATGAGGCAGAGAAGGTTTTTTCTTATTTTAGGTTTCATCTACAACCTTGGGTTCTTGCTTCTTCGCAAAGTGAAACAAATGGGGGAAAAACCCCACTTGTTTAGTTGAGAATGTGTCAGTTATGAAAACTCAAGAAAATTAAATGAATATTTCTTGAACTTCAGACCTTCGTAATAGCTTTCTTTTGCAGATTCTCTGATGTTACTTTTTTTAGTCATTCCACCATCAGACAAATTTCCTACCTTTTGTTTTTCACTTTTTGTTTCATGGACCAACAGCAATCAGCTGATAGGCCACAAAATAATTTTCAATTCCCACTTTCTCCAAAATGACATGACTGTTCTCAGATATTCACACACGGAAGTCAGCAGACAATGTAAGAGAAAATAAATGAAAAAAACATTCAGACTATAACCAAATGTTTTTATGGTTGCAAACATAAATTGTCACAGTTGGTTGTAGAAGTTTTTAGAAGGCTGAGGAGTCAATGAATGATTTTTAAAAGCTTAAGAGCTTTTTAAATAAAAAATGGTCAAGAAACACTTTCCTATATTATTGCTTAATAAAATATCAAAGTTGAGCACTTTTGACTGGGATATATTAATAGTTTACTATTTGAATATTGTTCGGAGATGTTCCAGGGGTGGCTCATTTTTCATTTCTGTCTGCTGTGTAGCTCTAAGGATGCTTCTGCTTCAAAAGTTTTAAAGTTGATGACGTTTGAGAGAAATTTAAAGGGGGTGTATTTTCACTTTTGAGTCGGTATCTGGTGTTTAAGACAGTTCAAACAGCTGAACTTGGCTCAAATCAGCAAATGTCCATATGGGACAGATAAGTCGAGTGCTGCTGAAATAGATGCTGACCACTGTGGGTGGGTTGCAAACTATGTTCATATTCGCTGGAAATTTCTGAGATTTTGGGAAAAAAAAAAAAAGTCTCAAATCAAACTGAGAAGAAAGATCTCAAATACTGTATTTGATCACTAAATGTTAAAATTGGCAAAATTTTACACTGAAAAAGTTCTTTAAAACTGTTGAAATACAATATTTTGATATCTTCAAAACTCTTTTCCAAAATTTTTCAAAATAAGAAATGTACAGAACTGATCTTTTTCCATAAAGCATTGATTTTTCTGTTAATAAAAGTGTACTTGCTAACAAGGTTTCCCAAATTTCTACTAGCCAGTACTTTTTAAAGTTCACATTTTGAGGCTGCTCTAATGTAGAGAAACAGCTCATCCAGATGTGAGGTTTTTTTCTTGGCACTCTCATAGACTTTCTTAGTAAAAGCAAGGGTTTACAGTGACTACTACTTTTTTCCTCTTGAATTTTATGCATACATCCAGTTCTTTCCCGTTTCCAAATAGAATGCCAAGCTAAAGACTTTTTTTTTTCCTCTTTTATAAGACAGCAAGCATTGTGCAAATATACTACTTCAACCGTGCTAATCCCTACACTTCAAGAAACAATGAACCCTTAACTTCTGGAAGCTGGATCAGGGAACAACATTGCTCACATTGGTGCAATTTACACCTTCTCCTGTCTTCCCTTGGTTCTCTTTCTCATCCTTTTTCAGTTCAGTCTAGTTGTGTGTCGAATCTCCCTGTTATCTGGGTTCCCAGGCTTTGAAGTCTTACTGTCCTCCAGTTCTTGGTTGTGCAGTACTCATCCTCAAACCTTTGCTGATCATACTCTCTGTATGATACTTCCCTGGGGCTTCAGACTGCCTATTGATAGTTTCTCTTTCAGATCCTCTTCTCAGCTTCTGCTGTATTTCTCTCAAGCTTGAATTCATTCATATCTAAGTTGCTCCAACTCAAAGATTTTAGAGATGTAAGGAACTAGAACTTAATCTTTTTAGACTAGGGTAGTAGTGTGAAACATAATACTCAAACTATAAGGAAAGCAAATAATGGCGAAAATTACATTCCCCCTACCCCCAACCTCCCCCTGAACAGAAGCATTACAGCTTTGCAGCATTGTCTAGCTAAGGAATATACATGAGAACTAGGCTTCCAAATAATGGTAAGACTCAGACCAGCAAATGACATTAGACATGGGAAATAATGGGGAAGATGAAGCATACACTTCTGAAATGTTAGCAGTGCAAACATTTCTTTCATGGTGATGCTAACAGGCTAATAACCCTGGAGAGCGTGCACTGTGAATGTAATGCAAAGCTCATGTAGGACTAATGCACTAAAATACTAGCTAGCTATCCCCAGAATTGCACAAGGCAAGCAGTGTGCTTATCACCTCTCTATCTCAGAGAAGAGATTGCCAGCACAAACAGCAATGCAGGAAAAGCTAGGTGTACACAAGAACCTCTTGGTGTACATCCAAACAAAAGGAACCCAGGGTGAAGAAGCATAAATGTTAATAATCTTGCCAGAGATCCTTTCTTCAAGGCTAATAGTTCAGTAACCTCCTTTGATGTATGACTTGAATATATCACAGCATCTGTACGCCTCCAGCACCTCCCCTAATGCACGACTGCAGCCAGAATTAATTAGTAAGCAGGAGCGGGAAGGAGTAAATGACCCTGTATGATGCAGATCAGTTTGTTCTTACTGGTAATGCAGCGCTACCGATAATTTAAGCAGAATTTTAATAAAGCACACATAGTGGCTGGTTCACAGTAACCAAGAGTCTGTGGTAGACTTCATGCCCAGTAGCCTTTAATTATTCATTTCCATGAACAACAAAAAACAGAGATGCCTAAGGTACTGGACAAATCCCTTGACCTGCTCAGACAAGAGATGAATGTCCATTGGATTCATTCTTCTATTTACCAGTCAGTTTCATTACTCCAAATCTAATTAATTTTGTTTGCACTGAGGGATAACACTATCCAGCAAGTGATCACATCAGCAAAGCAGGCAATTCAGCTGGGTTTAATCTAACTGTTTTCAAGGGAGAAGTTGGATTTCTCTTGTGCTGCTAGAATTAGTGAAAGCCAAAGAGTTAACAACCTTTGCCCACCCTAGGCTGTGAGCTCTGTAACTCTAAGCTGGGATCTGAAATCAAGCCATGTTCTCAGTGCCTGTTGCTTCTTCTGCCTGTGAAAGGAAAGTAACTGGCAGTTTGGTTGACTATAAGAGAGAGAAAAGTCCTCTTTGACGTTTTATAATTTTCCTACTCTGGGGATCACAGAAAGATACCCAATATAGAGAGAAGACAGCCAGAAGGGCAAGGCAATCTTTCTGTTCAAACAGTCTTGCCATTAAGATCCTTTGCAACAACCTCAGTGGTCTTTTATGGAGACATCAAATATTCTTTCCACCATACTTCCTTTTCCATTAAAACCTTTTGTTCTTTTCCCCATGCTACGCCATTGTCCCTGTTGAGAAAAAGTATGAAACTTCTATTTCTTTGCTTCCTTTCTTCAGGCTTAGGTTTGTGCTGATCCTGGCCAAACATAGCCTGCTGGCCATAGAAAGACCAGTGGTGACTCTTCTCCTTTTTTCTCCTTTTCTGCCCATGTTCCCCTTGATTGTAACCTTAATTAAAACCGAAGAACACTTTAACTCCATGAAGCATGTAGCTAGCATAACCCATACCTATTTGTCACATTATATTGCTGTCCACTGAGGAGAAGGATTCCCTATTCTGACATTATGATAAATACAAAGAAGCTTCAGTCCAACTGCAGCCTTTGAATAATGTTATAAATAACAATAACAGTTATTCCTAACTATTATATAAGGAATCACTTTTGTGCCCAGGAAAAACTTCCAAATTTTATATTCTGTTGATTTAATCCTTATGTGATCAGCAAGATTGTTGTGGACCACATCTAGATTTATAGAAGTGGAATCACCACTGTGTGGAGATGAACAGAAGAATAGTTAAATACTCTTCAAGTCAGTTTTCCCAGTCTAAAAACTATCACTGAAGCAATAAATCTAATTCCCCAAGCTAAACTCAGTGGGGTTATACTGGGGTGAGTTCAGCCCATTATTTTTTAGTTGTTTCTAAATGTGCCTCTGCCTAGTGAACTATCCTGATAAAAATAAAGGACTCTCACAAACTCCTCAGGCAGCCACAGTATCCAAGGTACTGCTAAAATGTGTCTGCTGGTGAAACCTCATCTCTCTGGCTCTGTGAACACAAAAAAGATAGGCAAAAGGCTGACCCAAAGGGAATATTTGAAAACAATACACTGGCCAGAGAGGTGTTGCCATTGTGTGGCTGATCCCACGATTGCTGTGAGTGGCCACAGCACACAGCCAGGTTACTCCTCTCACCAGCTGAACTTTCTCTCCTGCCTTACTTGTCCCAACACCCTTCAGAGCTGGAGTCTTTTGTAGGATTATAGGTTTAAAAGGCATACTGACCTCTATCGTCTCTAGAGCTCAAATTGCCATTACCAAACTTCATTGCCTTCCTCCATTTAATTTTTTGTTATTGTTAAGCTTGGTGGTGTGGTAGCTACCATCATGATGACATAGAAAAACCCGTTGCTTAAGGAAATCTGAAAATTGTCCTTTAATTCTAATGAACTATTCAATGGTCAGTCTCCATATTGCACCTGCCCCACTGCTAGCTAGCTGGATGCAAAGTGGAAAAAGGCTTACAAGGAAATCCCAGTAACAGCTCCACTGGAAGGCCCCATGTGGATTAATTTTCTTCAAATTTGTTTGTGGGATAGGATGAAAGAGGCTTGGAGCTGCAAGCAGCAAGGCTTAGGAAAGCATCAACTCCAGGCAGAACCTGTACAAAACAGTGCCTGAGATCTCTGGGTTGTGATTTGGTTTCTCCCAAGTTGAAGATCTCTTGACCATGCCTGGGCCAAGGCATGGCAGACTTTTCTGCTGAATGTTTTGTTGCATTTTGCTGTGGAATCCTCTTTAGGCCTGTCTGAATGCAAAGCAGGCTCCCTTCTTTGTTTCCTACAAATAACAGGAGAAAAAACAAGGTGGTGTTTTTATTTGGGATTGCACTGAAAAGAATGCAGTATGGTACCACTGTCCTCACCAATCCCAAACAGACTTTCACAGCCTCAGATGGCCCTTATTTGAATTTCTGTAGAGCAAAGTAAGAGAAAGTGCCTTGCTGCATGCATGCCATACACGTTAGACACGTGGAGTTTAAACAGGAATGGTTGGTTTATTCCAACTAAGTACAATTCCTGATCCCACAGATCTCTGGAATGCTCTTCTGATGGTGCAAACTCTCACATTGCTTGAAATCCTATAGGCTCAAGAAAGAATGGTCATTTTTCTCACAGGTTGCGAGGTTTCATACTGGTGAAAAGGAGATAGGTAGGTATGATAACAATTTTGGACTTTTAGGAACACTAAAGGGACTTAAGATGTGGGGCTCTTTAATGACATTCTTTGCAGTATTTTATAAAAGAATAATGTATTTCTAAAGCATACAGTCCAAAAGCCTGACTATTGTTTTTTGCATCACAAACTCCAATGACATAGAAATGTCCTTGGTGTCAGTTATGTTCCCTAAATCTTGACAGCATCTGCAAGACAAAATTGGCTGAATCTCAACTCAAATAAAAATGAGAAAGTACCTGTGTGTCCAGAAAAGCTGCACCAAACATCACCAAAGGTGTTTAAGAGACAAGTCTGTGATTGATGTATTGCCACTGCCCTGAAAATGCCATCCTTCTCTCAAATAACTGTGGCAATGGACATTCACACCTTTGTCACCTTTATGCTGGATAATTAGGACTTCAAGCTAGGGTGCTACTGCAACGGTGAAACATGCATACATGCACAGCCATTTCTCTTTGAAATCAGAGCAGTGGATTCAACAGTTTCTTTCCTCTGATATCAGTCCAGGTGATTAGGAAGTCAAGTGTCTGCAGCAACTTGGCCATGCAGGCCCTGAGCAATGGTGAAGCCCCTTGAGGCAGTTGTCACTCTTGCTGGCTGGGATCAGCAGCCTCCACTCTTTGCTCAGGTTTCCATTTGAATTCAGTGATGGTCTGAGATGTGGTAGTGTGAAACAAGGGTGCTGAGTCTACCCAGTCAGTCTACTGTATGGACACCAGTCCGTAAGCAGGGAGACTGCTCTGAGACAGCATGCGGGGCTGCAGGCACAGGGAACCAGGCTTGTGTCAGAAACAGACTAGACCAGTTCTCACCTTGCCTGTATGAACCCTGCCTTACCACGTGGTGAACTCAAATGCCTGAGGTCGGGCTGCAGGGCCATCTCTGTTGGCAAACCCTATTTTAGTGAGTCACTATTGAAGGCATCCTTTGAAGACATTTGTGCAAGACCATTTTTTTAATTCGCTCTTGATCATCTTAACTTTCTTCTTCTCACATGCTGTTCCATTTCTATTCCCCGTTTCCATTGCTGGTGAGAGGACTGAGTCTTTCCATGTTGGCTATTGTGGCCTCATTAAAGTTTTGCAAGCATCTTGTGGTTAGAGCTATGGGAGCCAGTGAACACTATTACATGATTATAATACACAGATTTACCAGTATCTAACTGAATGCTTTTTAAAGTATTGGGATAAAATTTGGGAGGCAAAAGTGATATATTTATTATTGGCTTCTCTTCCTTTTGTCTGTGATACTGTTCAGTCTTTACATTTGTTCTGCGAAAAGTATAGTAGCATCAACACCAATTCCAGATGTTCTGCTAAAAGGTGCTATTTATGAGAGGATATTATGGGGAACAGTCCTGACCCAACACCTAAAGGATTACACTAACTGTACACTACCCACAAGCACTCACATATATGCATACATATTCCTACCAGCAACGTGAGAATTCTACAAGTCTGGAGGGGAAAAAGCGAAAAACACCGGATCAGTGAGAATGGAATTGTAAAAATATCTCTCCTCAAGTTTAAAGCAGAAATGTAAAGGCTTAGGTTCCCTGTCTAGGTGCCTCAGATTTCCAAAAGAACACTCGACATTTCTTAGTTCTGAACCTCAGCTTCCATTCTGTTCAGTCTACAGATTAGAAAAGCTGAGAATTTGTCTGAAAATTTCTATCCAATCTGCAAAGCCACGCTGGATATTGCAGAACTTCTGAGATTGCTTCTAGGGCTTGAAAGAGAATTATCTTGAGAACAGATGTTGTGCTGATGCTTGAACACCCCCAATTCTAATGTCAAGTGAAACGAAGATCAAAAAGAGAGACAAAAAATGGAAGTGAAGGTAAACCTTTCCAAACCCTGAATGATACTTGCTCAGCTTCTAAGTGAGTTCAGGACTGACTGGAATCTGCAGAATTCAAATGCAATTAGAACTGCATCACCCATTTCTAATAGATAAAGAGCAAATGAAAACTATTTAGAGATTATAGATGAAAAAGTTAAAGAAAACTTTGATAAAACAATTGGAGGCAGGTGGCCTCTTCGCTTTCATATTCCATGTTTCTGTCTTCTTGTTACTTATGTGGGAACAAAAGTGTGCCTGATGCTTTACAGCCCTGTAGGAAGATGCTGTCTCTAACCTAAATTTCTCTTAAAGTCCTGAGGGTAATGGGACTCCATGTGTGTCTGAACTGCCTGCACAGCGCTCATTAGAGTGTGTTTTTTCCTGAGCAGCTTGTACCTATTCACATGTCATAGGATAATCTTCAAATTACCCTGGAATGAAAGAGTGAAACAATGTTGGGAGATGCACAGTCTCAAACTAAATAGCACAGGATTTGGAGATTAGATAGAGAAACGGAGGGGTATGTGTTTCAGATAAACCCTCATGTATTAAAGAGAGTGTTTGTTTTAATGGCAGCTTGAATACTGCATCACCTTCTCTAATAGGGAAGCAATTAAACCTTCAGATATGTCAATTAGCTACTGATGGCTGATTTCCTGTTTGTTAGTGTACCATTAGAGAGTCATATGGCTCTGGAAAGTTTCAAGACTGCTGTCTGGGCCTTTTTGCACTTCAGGGACATTTCTTGCAGACATTAAACCCCTACTTGATTACTGATCATTAAATATCAACTAAAGTCCAGGAGCAGAAGAGAACTTCAGGCTTGAAACCAGCAAAACTGCAGAAAGTGAGCTGCTACCTCATTATGATCATAGAGTCAATAAAGTCACCTGATGGCAGATTTAGAGGAACTCATTAGGAGATGGAATTTAGTTGTGCAGACAAGCTGCTGTGATTCTGGAACCAGGCCCTTTCATTAAGGTCTTCAAATAGGATACAAGGCAGAGGGAGGGGGAGCCTGCAGGGCATTGCAGCTTAAAAGCATAGCAATAAGGATTCTATATGCATACAGCACTGTGAGTTGCACAGCAAAGGAGGTAAGCTCTTAGGTGAAATTTAAAAGAAAATAAATGAAAAAGGAATTTAAGACACCTATATCCCCTTGAAAGTGATACTTTGTAATTCTGACTTGAAGTGCAAGCTATGACATCCAATGAGAATACAGTGCAACAGACCTTTTATTACCTAATCTCTATGTAAATTTACTTATTTCTCCTTCTTGGAACTTAACTTTTTTTTTAAGCATAATTGAATTAATCTAAGTCAAAACAAAACCAAAGCTTTTCATGTGGCCAATCCATTTTTCCTTTGTTTCTTCAGTCTGATTGCTGCTAAATGCAAACAGCTACTAGCACCCTGCTTCTAATCACTGGCCTATGTTCCTGCAAGTAATTGACCTTATCTCAGACAGGTGAAAAGATGAAGCTCCTACAAAGCACAGGTCTAAAGTACACAAGTCATAGAGATGTCCTGTAAAACCAGCCCAGAGCAGGAGAAACGCTGTCTTGTCAGCAGTGTGCACCCTAGTGAGGTGGTGAGCTGTGCATGCAGAAGTTAGAAATAGGTGCTACAATTTTGAGTCAGAGAGAAAACCACCACTAACAATTCTCCTTTTGAGAATCACCAAAGTAGCAAAAGTCTAGCTATAATGAAAGAGAATAAGCCTCCTGAACTCTTTCACTGCGGACACTGCAATTTTGGTTACAGCGAACTTAGAAAGTGAATGGAGGGGAGTGGCTTAATTATAAGAGAGCTTGCTGTGGCTACTTTAAAATCTTGGATATGGTGTACGGTACTCTTCCTCCCAGCCATCCCTTTAAAATTAAGGAAGGCCAGGAGTGTTCTGGACAGTCCCCCAGAAAGCACACAGGGCAGTGTGTACTTGAGCTGCTATTTTTTTCACTTGCCTACATCTGCTTTCAAAAAATTTAGCGGAAAACTTTGCTCAACAGCATTGTGTTAGAAAGAAACACTGAGAAATTTAGCCTTGCTAGTGAGATGGGTGCTTGAAAACAGCAGGTAAATAACAGACTATTATTGTATCACTGACTAATTTTAAATAATTATCAATCCCAGCCCTGTTTGGAAAAAAAATAAATGAGAAACCTGGAGAAAGAAAGTATGCCTCTTTTTATGTACTGGAAGCTCAAACCGGCTTAAACTGTCTGATACTCTGTTTGCTGTAACTGACCTGGCTCTGTGAGCATTTCCAAAGCCATGTTCCTAGAAAATGCACTCTGTGTTTAGCTTATAGCCATGAATATGTAAAGGTCTTTACTCATGTGTTATTTGTCTGCCGTGCTCCTGTTCCTGTGCCTGGCTGTCCAAACCAGAACAGGCACTCTAGTCTTCCTTCTTGCACGAAGTAAAGCCAGCAGGAAGTTTCTTGCAAATGTTCATACGAAATGTTAAAAGAAATTGCTCTGCACTGCTTGCTCATTTGCTTTTTGGAGGTAGCCTCCTGAATGAGTCTGCTGCTTTTCTTCATACTGACTTTTTTTCCTCGTTTGCTTTACCACAGCACCTTGCAATCCAAATTGTGGTCTAGAACTGCTGTGCACTGAATGCTGCAGGAACATAAAATAGCTAGCCAGCTTCTGTCCCAAAGGGGTTATAATAATATAATCAAAATATAAGACCAGTGACCACAGATGGATAAGAATAAGGGAATAACGAGATCATACTAGGGGGTGCTTTCCATGCGCCTGTAAGCTACCCATTTTCAAGTTTTTTGGCAAAGGAGAATTTTAATAAGGGATTCAAAGGAGGATAACAGTTGGTTTTATGAATGCACACGCAGGCTCTTCTCAAGCCTGAGGGGCAGCAAGGGAGAAAGCACAAAAGATGCTTGTTGGAAAATTTAACAAATTGATCAATTGGAGCTGGCATCTGGGTCTGACTGATGCTGGGCATTTATATTTTGATAGTGAATAAAAAGTGACAAGTTGGGAGTAAGCCATGAAGGGCTTTGAAAGTTGAGAGTCACAATAAGCTTGATGTCCCAGAGGAAAAAGGAATCATTGAAAGGGTTGAAAGATAATGGGTATAGTCAGAACAACAGGCCAGGAAAATGATTTATATAGCTAGGGTCCAAAATGAGCAGGGCAAGAGTGCTTTTGTGAAGGCCAGAGAAAAGGGCATTGCACTAACCGAGATGAGCGGCAGGACAAGAACTTCAGTAGTAAGTAGAGACAATAAAGACTATTGTTTAGAGACAGTGTGTGAAAACACGATGAGGACTGAATGAGAACACAGATGGGAGACTCAGCGAGAAGAGAGGATCTCGTGTTTCTGCATGTGAACATCCATGGCTGGAAGCAGTGTGGCTCACCACAATCGAAGATGAAGATAAGTGAAAGGTCTTATGAACACTAAGGGCTTTTAGTCACCCTGAGTGTGATATCCAGAGACTGGCCAGGATAGGAGGAGACATGCCTGGAATAAATTGACATGGAACAGAGCTCTGAATCTGTGTTATGGGAAATGTGATTTGTTTGCATGGGTGTATGAGATCGTCCACAGACAAGATACAGAAGAGGAAGAGGAGGGAATCTTGTGGAATGCCTACAGAAAGCAGGAGAAGGGAGGATACTTTGAGGCAAAGGGGAAGGTGAATAGTGGACATTGAGAAATAAGAGGTGGTCAAGAGCAGTCTGATAGTGTTAGTGACAGGTCCAGGAAAGGATGGGACAGGAGTGCTGAGATTTAGTTAGGGAACTGCTGTTATGGTTTCTGCAAGGTGAAAGGGCAAGAGAGCACATTGGGATTCCCCAAGGTAGAAGGTAAGGTAGAACCAGACGGGAGGAATTCAGGGAGTTGTTGTAAAGAGCATCTTCAGTCTGCTTAGAGAGGAAAGAGAGATGGGATGGATATTATAGCTGTAAGGGAGGTGAAAGGTGGGAGATTTTAGATAGGAGAAGAAACAAGGCATATTTGTAGTGTGAGGAGAGAAAAGAACCAAGTGAGAATGAGAGGTGAAGGAAAGAGGAAGGGAGCAGATAAGAGGAAACACTGAGACTGGAAGAAAGGGTAGGATGAGGTCACCGTGAGAAGCAAAAGGTCAGCTTAAAAGAATGTTAAAAAAATATCTGATTTTTAAACATATCTTACAGGCTATTTGTGGGAAATGCATTTGGGAATTAGATATCCACAAGAATTTGCCCTGAAGATTTGCTTTGAAGACCTAAGCACATGCAGTCAAGAAACAGAAACACTGACAAATAAGACACGCTAATTGAAGCAGCTCAGTTTTCAGTGCAGGTTTCCAAAACAGGACATTTGTAAAGAAAAATACATCTTTGGACAGTGGAAGACTATAGAAAACAAGCCAAAAAAAACCCAACAAAAAAGTTTTGAAGGCATGTGGGTTTCTGGGTTTGCACTGACCTATTTCAAAGGTAGAAGACCATTGGAGAATACAGAATCAGAAATAAATGGGTTTGTTTTTTCATCAGAGTAGTTTTTAAGGCCACATTGTTTTCACAGTGATATTCTTCACTAGTACATGTCTTCATGGTTTGGATTTTAGAATCTCAAGCACATCATGGTCTTGTCCTTGCTTAAGTGACACCCCATTGATTTGCTTCTACAACTTGCTTCAGCAGAAAAATCCTGAAAATCCATCAGAAAAAGCTAATGTTTTTTTAAATAGACTATTTTCCAGAAGACTACCCATTTCAAAAACCTTCTGAAAAAGTGCTAATGACATCCTGATGAAATCTTGCCTGTTTGCCAAACACCTTGCCTGAGTGCCTGCTCGGGGAGCCAGGTCTCCAGGACCCCTTCCTCGGTCAGAGCAATTCTTTGTGAAAGGGAGGCAGGAGACTGAGGGTTTAACCTTCCAAGTTTCACCTGGGTTTGAAAGCAACGGTTTAAAATACCTTCAAATAGCTTTCTTTTCCCTCTTTGGGAGACTTCTGATGTTTATTCAAAAGTGAAATTAATTATTTTTCCCCGGCACTTCTGCAGAGCACAAATACCAGCTTTCAAACAGCGTAAAAGCTAAACACTGAAATGAAAAATCAACACATGCCTTTCAGTCATTAAGAAACAGTATGCAATGAGACAAGCCTTTCTTGCACATTGTCAAATGTTTGCGTTTTGGGGAAAATTTCAGTAAATTAATGAATGTGTTGAATTCACATTAAAACTTCCATTGAGGAGTGCCTGTATTGCGATGCTTAACAAATGTTGCCTGTGTTATATGGAGCAGAAGAAAATTAGCTGCAGTTTGGGGTGAGGGGAATGTATAATTTGGTATTGGCAGTGCTTCTCAGGGAATGGCACAGACGTCTGACTTCTTCATTTTATAGTTGGATATGTGGATGAATCAATCGTTCAGGACAAGTAGCCCTATTAAAACTGCAACTTGATGTTTTATCTTTGCAGATCACATTTTGTTACATAGTCTTATAAACGTGTGATATTTAAAGATAATGCTTTCTGTCTAAACCGGCTATAGAAAGATATGGAAAAAAGGCTTACTGACAACGGAGTAAACTACACTGAAATAGGTGAGTTAGGGGAATTTTAAGACCAGAGATCAAAATCAATCCTGTAAACACAGGTCAGGTGGCTGTGTTGGACCTCTAAAGCAGAGTAATAGTTTCACGTGGCAGTCACTGTTAGTAAGCTGATCTGTATTTCAAGGGACAGAAGCATACTGTAAGAAAAAGATATTTGGACAACATCCCACTGTCACTGTAGTAAAGGTATCCTATGCTATACAAAATCATAATATTGTATGATTGCTTATGAGTTTAAGTGCATGCAGGACAAAAAGGTTGAGCGATCACAAAAGCTTCTAGTTTAGAAACTGGAGAGGAATGAGCAGTTGACTATTATTATACAAATTTGTATTAATTTCATTTATTTTAAGGTAAGCTGATCCTAAAGAAAACTAATTTCAAAGTAGCCTGGAAAGGCTATTTTAGATTTTGAAATAAATTCTGAAGAAAGGAGGTCACTGGAAGGGCAACATCATGGAGATGGAAACAGCTTGAGAACCACTGAGAGCATTCAGCATCTCTTCCCAGCACCCCCATTTGCTGCATGGAAATCACAGTGTACTACCTATTATCCATCTGCACCCAACTTCGAATGAGTCGGCACCTAATGTAATAGGACCTTGCCCCAAATACTCACTTCTGCTTCCTTCACGATAGTCTCTGCCATGGCTGAACATCTTTTTTAAGTTGCCTCATAAAGCCAGTGTGTATACTTGTGAAGGGAGATATTCCTTAATGTTGAAACGAATTGGAAAGGGAATGGGAAATGCTTCTAGTTGTTAGATGACTAGAATACTGTGATGCTTAGCATGGCGTGCATGTAAAGTTGTGACATTGCTCAGCTTTTATTAAAGTGTGTCATAATTATTTTGTATTTAAATACAATAGCATAGCTGCACAAATATATTCTTTACTGCAGGTTGATACTACTGTGCAACAAAGATATTTTTCCTTTCTTGCACAATGTTAAAATTTCCAAAGTTGCAGTAAAGACAATTTTCTTAACATAGTTTGCATGCTTTCACAAAAATCACAGCATTTGATTCTTCAGGAAAAGTAAAGATAGGGTGTTTTCCTCAGATATACACACTAGGATAATGTTTGCTTATCTCTGTCTTTTCAGGTTGTTTTTTTTTCTGTGTATTTGACATAATTAACTCATTTTATTTCTGCAAATAGGATTGCAGCTTGTAAATGGATTCATAAAGTCAGAAAAGAAGATGAGGAGTCAAAAAAGGATGAGGAAATGAAGTGGGGAAAAAAATCAAGAAGGAAACGTAGACAAGGAGTGGGGAAAACAAAAGGATCCTTCTTCTGGAGTCAAAATCCCATCAGCTGATATACTTTCCATGGGAAAAATGGTAGGAATAACGTACCTGTACATAATGTTAGAGGAAAAGAAAATCACACATAAGTTAAATGAAAACAAAATTCACAGGGCAAAATTGTGTACTAGATTGTGCTATCTGTTTCCAGGGATCTCAGAGAAATGTTGCCTCTTTAGTGCAAGTTAAACTCACTTTTATTCCTAAGAAGTTGCTGCTAACCATTAAAATGGGTGGATGTGTCAGTGAATGGGAAAAGATAAAATGGAGTATTTGCAGTTTGTAGTTGTGGCAAGCTGTAATGTAACCTATAGCAAATGACCAAGTGCCAATCTGTTGCAAAGCAGACTCTGCAGAGACCTTGGTGAAGTTCCATGACACCTGCAATAACACCTGAACAGCACAGTCACCACTATGTATTACATTATATTTGCACATTTTCAGTTTTACACAAAAGCTTCCATAATGTCAACAGTGTTAAGCTGCTTTCTGTATGGAATAAAATGTGAACTATTTCATATGGACAGTTCTGACACTAGGGAAAGAAAGATACCTGGATAAGAAAAGATATTTGTCCTTCACAATTTATGCAGACCTAAAGATTCCTTGGGGACAGGAAGAAACCCAGAACTAAAATCTCCTTTGACATCAGTATAAGCATCTCTTCCATTTGTTAATATTCACCTTTTACTTCTAAGACTGACTGTGGCAAATGTGGTGTTCTATTCAACAGAAATTTTACTAGTTTTTATATAGTTAATAGTAGAAAATGTTCATTTGGGGTTTAATTTCTGTCCTAGGCCAGGAGCTCTTGACTTGCTGACAGCTGGGAAAAAAGGCTGATGCACATACATGGCCACAGCAGTAATACACCATCCCAATTGCACTGGTGAGGCATTTCCAGTAGGGAGAGGGAACTTGTAATAGTGTTGTGTAAGGTATGAGTAAGAGCCAGCTAGAATTACTGTGTGTGTAGATGTGTCCTTGCATATTAGGAAACATTAACTGAATCTAGAACAGGTACAAAAAAGAACTGGTGGGTTGATCTGGGAGTGGTGAGTTCTGTGGATGAGATGAAAGTAGGATGGCTTGGCAAAGCAAAGTCTGGGAGGAAGAAGTATGTTATTCTGTGGAGGCAGGGAGGATAAAGAGCAGGTAGGGAAAGCAGTATTTCAGCATTTTTCAGGTCAATGTTGATACTAAACCAAAATAACATCTCTGCCAGTGAATATATCTGTATTTAAAAGCAGAAGCTGTTGAACCATGAGAGTGGTGAAGATCTAGAATAGCTCTCCTTCAAGAGTTTTTGAAGGCAAGTAACCAAGCTAGTTTTACAGTAAGTTCAGGGTAAGTTTGAGAAGTTTGGAAAGAGGGCCTAGGGAAAATATTACATTGGTTTTGTTTTGACACTAATTAAAATGTTCTTAACATACCGCTGGTTGGTTGAGACAATAAGGATTTGGACTTGCATCACCAGGAGATCTGTCAATCTATGTTTCTCTACAAAATGATATAAATTTTACATTTATGTAATTTGTCAACAGTGACGTAGTCAGTCCTCATGGTCCTGGAAACCCTAGTCAGAATAATGGAAGAGAAAAATGCAAGGATAAAAACATGGACACTTTGGGGAGTTACTTTTATGTTAGTTTTAAGAAATAGTTTATTGTTCCAGACAATTTGGTAGAATAAAATTTGGCCCTTTAAGCACAAATATATAACTAGGCACTTAATGGGGTTTTTTTGTCCTTCTTTATGGTCTTATACAGATGAAAATCTGAGTATCTCCCAAGGACTGGAACAGCAGAACACCAAACACTACACTTAGGTGGCAGCATTTTATCCCTCTTTTTCTGAAAGTATTGCTTGGCAGGCCAGCACATCAGATTATCCTAAAGATCATGAGGCATCTTTCCAAGGCACTTCTCCATATTGTTCCTCGGTGCATCCATTTTGGACTGCCACAGGCCTCTTCCACCAGTATAATGCAGAAGGAAAGCCAATATAGCAGTGTCTGTAAATTATTGTCTCTGGTGTGGGAGTTGTAACAATGTGAGAGAAGTTCAATTCCCTCTTTTTTCCACCTTCCCCCCCCACACTTTCTTTAATGGTCTCTGAAATACGCTTAAAATTTTTAAAGCTGTTGCTGTTATGGTAATATTTTATGAAACCTCTGTTCTTTTTCTTTTCTCCAAACCTAAATTTTGGGCCTATTCTAAATTAACAGTGTCCCTTTGACATTCATGGGATTTATGGGCATGCATGGAGGGAAAATACATCCCTTTGCTGGATTTGAGTCAGGAGGATCCCAGAGGCATATACTGTACTTCTGAATTTCCTTCTGCTTTTCATGACTGTAATTCTTGTGTCCTCTTTTGCATACATAATTGATTAATCTGTATTTTTAAAGGTTTAATACATTTCCTCTTTTTAATCTGGAGGCACATGATTTCATTTTCATTATACTCCCAAGGTCTCTTACTCCTGTTTTTCGATTTCCCTAACCTACCATCTGTGGGAACAAATTAGAGAGAAAATAACACTTTTGGATTATTGGGGTAAGGAAAGAATAATACAAGCAGCAAAGGAAAAAGGAGAATTAAATGAAAATTCAAAGATATAGACATGGATTCCCTGAAACAGGAGCAGGGAAATTTAAATTACACTTTGCTGTGCCAGTGTCTCTCTTGACCTGCAAGGGAAGGCAACTCATATTTCTATCGGTGCCCTATTGCCACAATTCCTACTGAGTCCAGGATCCCCAAGAATTGCCACTGATGGAAGTCAATTAACAAATTTCTCAGATTCTCTGGCCCTACCTCCCTGCACTTTTAAGGCTTAAGAGAAGATCCATTAAGAGACTTAAGGGCTTTTCAGGTGCTTAAGTGTTGCTGGACCTGTGCTAATCTGCATGGTGTCCTTAGCATCCTCTGCTTTCACTCCTAGAACACATTTTGCAGGGAAGCATGACAACTTTGCCCTGGATCATGACCCGCAAAGTTTCTCTCTCAGGCTGCCTGACTTGCAAATTGCATGGTTGAGCACCAAAACCCCAAATCTCTTTATGGAATATGTCCCTGGCAGCTTGCAATACCTTCAGTATGGAGGAAAGCCTATCTTGATATGGCAGCACTCTCTTCTGGTGAATTGTCCACCTATGGACTTCTGCTCTCACAAATTGCTGTGAAATAGGAGTGAGTCTAGCCCATTCAACAGATCTCACCTAGTATTCTTCCAGCTTTCACCCTCCACTATTCAGACCTAGGAAAACAAATGAAGTGTGAGGGGGCAGATATGGGGCAGTTTCATCATGTCTCCATGAGCATACTGTGAGTCAGTGTGCTAAGAAACAACTTTAACACCAGCCAAGATGCATTTTTACTTATAAATCAAAGCAATAATTAAAAATGTAGATCTGCAATAATGTAAAAGTTAGAGAAACTTAAAATAACAAAAAGGCATTTAGCAGGACTATGTGTAGTCTTAATAAACATCTAACAATAGTGTTAAGTGATCACAATGTTTCAACTGACTTATATGGCTGGCTATAGAGACTCCATAACCTACTTAAGGACTAGCCTGCCTTGGGCAGTCCTTCAGCCTACATCTTTCCTCACCTCTTAAAGATGAGTGCAACAGCACTCTGAACAGCTGCCCTGAGAAGCTTCTCTAGCCAAAGGTGTAATGACCTCCTCCTTCCTCTCTTTTCCTGTTTACCTGCCCTCAGTCTCTGTGACTGGGCACTGAGCATTTGGAAATTAGCTCATTTCCTTCCCTCACTGCTTAAAGTTGCTTGATTATTATTTCTATTGTGTTTGCACCTTCCTTCTACCTTCTGAAAACAAGCTGGTACAGCTTTATGTGGGATGTCATAAGGCATATTGAATACATGATCTTCTTACCAGAGCTGTAACTATCCTCGCTCCAGAAAAGTCATACAAAAGGGTAGATGCAACACAGGAATGATGATGGTGGAAAGGGAAGCTTTGAACATCTGTTCCCAGTGGGAAATTAGGTAGCCAGGGGAGGGGAGGAGGATGACTGTGCACTTGCCTAATTTCTTAAGGTCCTGTTAGAGTCCTTTTACTTTGCGATGACAAGTTGTAAACCTCTCTTATTGTTGATACCCTTGAGTCTGACAAGTAATTTGCAGGATTGAGCTGCTAAAGGGGTTTGTTGGAGTGGACTTGTGTCAACACAGGAGGAGTGAATTCTGCTTCCTGCCCCAAAGATTTAATTAAAAGTTTTCCATTTGTATCACTGAATGATGTGTCTAGACAGGGCTGAGTGCAGGAAGAGTCCTCGTTTTCCTGACTCATGTAGGAAAGCCTTTTGTTTTGCTTTGTTCCTCTCCCTGTCCCTGTCCAACTTGTATTTGTTCACCACCACGGCCCAGTCTCACCAGGAGAAAAGACTGATCCACCTTTTGCTGTTTCATAGTCTAAGCAATATTGCCCTCCTGTTCCCAGTATCTTCAGCCAATGACTTCTAAATACAAACGTATTGGCAGTCCTCGACAGATGAGCAGAGAGTGGGACACCACGATGTCACACCAGTGTAAATACCTGTAGGGTGTCTGGTTTTATCTTATCATCTTATCAAGGTGTGTGAAAGGAATTAGTCAGTAATTTGTATTGTCAACAACGCTGTCTGACCTGTTAGCAAAACTGCTGAGCTTGAGAAGAGAGACAGGCTTTGTGTTATGCATCAAGCTCAGCTAATGAAGACACTGATGTTTAACTGTTCAGCTGCAAACACATATGCAGGCTCCAACACAGTTTAAAATAGTTCTAGGAAATACTTCTTCATATTTCTCAAGCACATTATCAAGTTACAAATATTACATCACCAACAAAAAGTCTCTTTGGCTGACCACTCTGTAAAACCCAGTCCTTTAGGTTTCGCTACGTAGGTGTTTGAGTGTCACGCACACTGTGCTAGCTCATGTTCTCAGGGACTTTGTAATTCTCCATTGCACAACTGGGGAGGTCGAATTCTGGAAAAGCCCTTTTTGGTAGTTTTCCTAAGTGAGCCTCCTTCAGTGCTGGCATCCATCTGACTTCTGTGATCTGCTGGAGGATTTTTTGCTGCATGAGTTCCATTTCCCTTATCTAAATGTAAAAGCAATATGATTCCTGCTTTATAAGAAAGACAAATTATTACCTAGTCACTTCAGAGTTGAAAGCAGGAGGTTGTTTCCCCACCATCAAGCTGACTTGAGTTATCTTCACCAAAAAAAAATGTTTTTTTCAAGGAACTGCTATAACCTCAATTGATGAGAAGAGGCAACAGATCCTGCATTTCCTATGTGACCCTCCTCAGTGGCATCAGTGGGAAGTTTGGCCATGAATCATGAGACTGGCAGGGCCTACATTTTAAGCCCTTTGTAGCTTCAGGTTGAAATATGTCCGTTGGAGAAATGCAGATGGAAGGCACTACACACTGGTTTTGTTCTGCACGTCAGTCCCACAAGTCAGTATCAGTGGGGTCCCATGCACACAGATGAATAGCATATGACCCAAAGCCTTAATGAAGAACAGATATTCCTGGGTTTTGGGGCTCCAGTAGGGACTGTAAAAGCCTGTACTTAAAAACTGGCTGGTTTTGAACATGGCAAGCAGAATTACTTTGCTGGTTTCAGGGTAATATTATCTCACTCCTAATGAGAAAGAGAGGATGATTTTTGGGTCCCATGAAATAGTGTTGCTGCTCTTGTAAACTGTTGAAGTGAGTAAGGGCTTTAAAGCTGGTAGATGTTAGTCCTGGGCTTTGTCAGACCTGAGAGTCCTCATCTTACACTGCCTAAAGCTGGCTGGTTCTCCTCATCCCCGTGTGAAGTCACTGTCCATCCTCACAGAGACTGAAAAAGAGATGTCTCTTTCCTGCTGCATCCACAGAGTGGTCGAGTGAGGAGGGATGTGAAAGGAATGTTGGCTTTACTGCCCAGGTACTGCCAGAGGAGGACACCTCACGTAGGTGCTGTCTATCTCAAATGGTTACTGGCCAGACTGGCAGCGTGTTATTGTCCACCTACAACAAAGGAAGCCCTGAGGAATGAAGCTCCCTAGGAAGACGGTGTAATATTATTTTCTGTTCAAGACGTAATGTGGCATAATTATTTGATACTCCGGTCACATCAGTTCTCTATTGCAAGATTTCCTCTTGATTTTGCAACCCTAAAGAGTTCATCAGATGCTTTTTAGAAAAAAATCTTTTGTTTGCTGTTTATGACAAAAAGGAGCTGGCTATGAAGGGGGAAAAAAGTGTCTTTATATTAAAAAAAATAATATTCTTTTACAATTATCATGGAAAATAAAATATTTTTGTAAGCAGCTGAGCTCCAGAGTGATTCCACTAGGCCTCATTCTTCTTCTGTTGATGAAACTCAGCTGATTTAAAGTGGACAGCTTTCCTCTTACGGGGAAGTCACGCAAGATCCTTCAGCTAACTTTGAAAAATGCTGTCTTCTGCATCTCACTATTTCCATTGAAAAGTTATCCTAATTGAATCAGTTTACCTTTTGAAATATTAATTAAATTTAAAAGATCTGGTGTTGCCAACAAAACAGAAAAATGCTTTTATAATGTACAGCGGAAATCAATTATCCAGTGTCTGTGGATATAACCAAAAGAATATTATTGTAGTTTCATTTTGTTTTCTTGAGGGGAAGAAAGACTAATTGTTTTTTAAATGAAATGTTAAGTAGCATAGTTTACCAAGAAGTATAACCACAGACTGGTTTGATGTGTGTTGCACAGCTGGAATTAGAAACACACGCAAAGAAACAAAAAAAGAAACCACAGAGCTATTAAGCTGAGACAGTAAAGAAGCAGTGAAATTGGCCTGGCTTTTCCTTTTCCACTTAGAGATACTATTCACTTGGATAAACAGTACAGTCTTTGTAAATAAATAAACTTACATTTTTTAACAACAACAAAAAAAATGTAACAGAAGAAGGAAATAGGAAAAACCTAAACCAAACAAAAGAGTGAGAACATAGGGATCATTAAGTATGTGATTTCCAACTAAAATGCTGTTAATTAAGGGCAACGCCCAGCAGCAGGAATCTGGGAAAGAGGTTGAAACAAGAAACAAATATCATGTCCTTCAAGTTTAATTAATTTCTTTGGACAATCTCCAAACATGTAGGGGGAAAAAAGGAACATAAAATAGCCAAAGGAAGAAAAATACTGAAAGCGAGAGTTCCTGAAATTTGAAATTTTAGCTTTTACAGAAACGCAAAAGTCAGTATGTTTTCCTCCTGGAAAGCTGTAATGGGAACCTGAGAGGGTAGGAAAATGAAGTTTAAACTGAATAAATGCACTCTTTCCAAGTGTCTGTAGCAGCTGGATGTCACAGCAGCCCCTTCATGTGACACAAAGTCACTTTGTGGCAGAACACTCAGAAAAGTGGCTCCTGCTTGTAGAAAATACATGCTGCTTCCATGCATTTTAATTGCCTAGGTTACCCCTGCCTGCAGTCCTGACCATATCCCCAGCAAAGCTCTTCCCGTTGGTTCAGCAATGTCCCCAAGCCAGTTTGTAGTGGGAGAAGACATCAGTGTGACCAGAGAGGAGTAGCACAGTGAAGTGACCCTGGCAGAGCAAATCCCTGCCAGGTCTTACTGAAAAAACCAACAAAAGGCAAAAGTAATGGGTCAAGGCAAAAGAATATGTATTCCTTTCCCACTGCATTTGCTTTTCTTTTTTTAATATTGAAGTCTTCCTGTTCTTCATGTATTAGCCAGTTCCTTCATCCCAAATTCATTCTGCTGCTGTAACTAACTTATGAAAGTGTTCCAGTCGTGGACTAATGTATTTCTAACATTTCCTGAGTTTTCCAGTCAGATATCTGCCTCCCTTCCACCTCCATCACTGCCTAAGGAATCCCTCCCATAGCCAGTCACTTCCCTATCTCTGCGCTTGGAGCTGGATTTCCTTGCCTGGCTCAGCAGCCCTGTCATTCCCTGTAAGGTTTTAAGAGCTTTTCCCACCGTAAGTGACAGGGCAAAACCTGCCAGGGCAGTAAGTAGCTAGAGGGTGGAAAATAAATGGATTCAGAAGCTCCAGGTGTATCAGAGGTGCTGTAGATTGTGGAGGAAGGAAAGAGATAGGCAGTGTGAACAGAGTGAACTTGTTTATGGTGAGCACTCATGGGACTGACAAAGATCAGCTGCTTAATGAGTTTCCTATAAACACTGAAGAGATTCCTGTTCATCATCCTGTGTGGATATTTTGTGCAAAATTGCATTATGCCCATTAAAATATTCATAAATAAGCAAAAATACTTTCAAAAGACATCTTTTAAAGACGTAAAAAGAGTGATCTGGACAATTTATGTCACTGTATTCTGTCTAATTGTGTACAAGCCATCCCTTGGCTAGGTTAACTGCATAAATGTTGGCTAAACCTGCAAATAGTTGGGGATATTAAATGAGCGGTCAGCTTGGTCACCAGCCCTCCAAGGTCCTCCTTGTCTCCTGTGAGGTTTGAGGATACTCAGCTGTGAGGATCATTTGACCAAAAATAGAAAGTGTGTGGTAATGAAGAAGCAGGAACGCAAACAGATTTTCCTTACCTTGAAAAAATAATAGTTTGATAAGTTGCTCTGAAGAATGTTAACCAGATTTTTTTTTAAGTGTTTATTTGTATTTATTATTGTGCAGTCTAAGAGAGAAGTTAAACATCTGGGTAATGATGTGTTTACAGCTTAAAGAACACTCTAATGGTCATATTCCTTCCTCTGTAGAAATGCTTGCACACTTCTAAAGGAGATACTTGTTTATCTGTGTTGTTTATTGATCTGCTGTCTGGCTATTACACCACTTGCAAAGATCCTGAGCCAAATGTACCACTAATGTAGGCAGATGCAACGACATCAAAATTGGTTGCTAGTCTGGCCCTCTGAGTTTGCTCATGAAAAACATTAATTTGACAATGACCGGTCAAAAATATGTGTTTGTTTTAGTTCAAGTCTGTCTCACTGAAACCAGATTTACACAGAGATAATTTCAATGAGTTCATCAGAATTGCTCTGAATGTGCTGGAGTATGATGAAAACCATGCGTACTTGTTTTTAAAGAATCCCTTCCCGACGCCAGCACTTTAGAGAATTAAAAAATGTTTGTTCTCTTTTTTTTTATGTCACTCACGTTGGAAAGCAAAATGAGAGCAGCCTACTTATACTGAGGTTCTCCTGGTTTGTATGCAGTAATGCAATCACAGCAAGGAAAAGTCCTGAGCACTATAAAGGAGAGTTTAGGCTTTTTCAGTCAGATGAGAAAGGAAATCTAGAAACTTATTCACAAAGAGATTAAGGCTGACATTCTCAAAGCCAGCCTGGGTATTTAGATATTCGTCTTGCACTAAAATTAACAAGATTTGTTTGTCTAAATACTGAAAATTTTAACTTTTTAAGCACTTTTTTTCCCCTCTGCTAATTTTGGACTCTGGCCTAGCCACCAATATATCTGGAGTCTTCCTAGTACTGCGTATATGTGTGTGCACAGATGTGAATCTGTATACTGTTGTACGTTTGAACCTTCAATACCAGGCGTAACATTTCTATACGATAAGAAAAACCTTAGCAAACGCTGAGTTGAGTGTCAGTCAGGTGGTTTACCTGCATTTCAAAGGCAATCCATTTGAAATATGATGAAAGGTGGACCATGTCCAGCCTGACACTGTTTGAAAAGCTTTTCCCTACTCCCATCTTTAAATAGCATGAGGGAGATGATGCTTTCAAAGCAACCCTCAGAGGTCAGTATTGTGGGGAAGGATAACGTTGTTTCAGAGAAATACATATTTATTTTATTTTTCTTGGCAGCCCACTGGTAGACATCAGGGTTGCCTTGGTGGAAATATTTGGTTTTTCTTTCAGTTAAGAGAAACAAATTGTGAAACCATCAGCTTTTTGAAAGGTGAGACAAAGTGAGATTGGCATTGAAATAGACTAAATGGTGTAACTTTCAGCTTCCTGAGCATTGTGTCTAGCAGAGGGGTACTCTGGTCTCAGTTGTACACTAAAGAAATAACTCTGGAAGTAACACAGATTGAGATTTTGTTGTATGAATCCCACAATTCTACATCCTTTATCAGGAAAATATTGCTGTTTAACATATTTTATCCAGGATGATGAAAATCACTATGGGTCTGTTGTACAAGCCAGAACAAGTTCAGACACCTTTGATGTTCCGTGGGGGGGTTAAAAAAAAAAAAAGGGAAAAAAAGAAAAAAAGAAGAGGGGTTTCTCAGCCCTTGGAATGGATTCTGAGTAGAAGCAGCTTCACAATTGATGAGGAGTAAGTGCAAGGGGACCTGCTGAAGGCAGAGGAGTCCACACGTGTGCCCTTCGGCTCACCAAGAGCTTCCCTGTGGGCAGGACCTTGAGGTCCTTTACCTGTCTGGATAAACACAAGAGGGTTCCTGCTTCACTTAGGGAGCTGCCAGACCCACTTGAGGGAGCGGATTGTTTTACATGTAGATGAGGCAGGTAGTGAGGGTTGCTGCGTGCCTTTGGTTTTGCAGATAAAACGCAGCTCTGTGTTTTTGTCTTTACCGATTTGGTTAGAAGTGTTGGTTGTCTCCGCTGGCATGTGAAGTTGGAGCGTGGAGGAGGGCCAGCTGGCTGTGGTGCCATCCAGATAAGAGCATGTTGCTGTTAATAATGCGGGGAAAACAATCAGGAGTTATTGTAGGGATAATATCTGCCCCTTTGGGAGGGTGTGTACCTGCCATTTATTACTCATGTTCCCAGTTCTGGTTAGTTTTCCATTTCTTGCTGGATAACTGGAATCCGAGCCTAGTTGAGAAGAACATTTTTCCTCCCATTTCTCTCCGGTTACCTTTTCTCCAAAGCAGACCTCATTCCTGTAATTCATGCCTTTATCACTTGCAGACTCACCATTGCTTCCCTCACCCCAGTCAAGGCCCCATCTCAGGTATATTTGGAAGCTGGCTTGAGTTGCTTGCAACTGCGCTGCCTTGCTCTGAGCCAGTGGTGCTGGCATTGGCTTTCATTTGCAAAGCCCCACAACGTCCTGAGGCTGGCCTACTTCCAGGATGGCTCTTACCCTCTGCCAAGTGGCTGCTCAGCATCAGGAGCAGCATTCCTGCTGGCACTCCCTCCCTGTAGGACAGGGAGCCTCTGGCAGCCCCGGGGAGGAAGGCACCTCAGTAAGTCCCTGAGCTCCTTCGAGCATCGAGGTGCTCACGTTTGCTGCTTGCAGGCCACATTGTAAAGTTCATCTCTTTACACACTTGGGCAGAGGCAAGGAGTCCTCATCCTTCTCTGCAGAATAGGCTCCTGTTTTGGTTTTTTTGCTATCTGGGATGTGGAAAGAGTTGCCTCTGATTGTATACCAAAGGTAGTTTGCTAGCTGTCTGCAACCTCCTTGAGTAGGCTGGACTCTGGAAGAAGGAGCTTTTAATGGTTTGATATAGTGAATGATGTTAGACTGCTCATATCTTAGGGCTCAGCTCATCCTCTTACACAACCCAACATGGTAGAACAAATTAATCATGCTTTAGCCTGCTAAATGGGATTTGGAGAGCATAACTATAAACTAAGCTTTCCTCCTCAGTACTCCACCGCAGAACAATTCCTCCTCCACGCTGCTTGTAAGTCATACCTTTTCCAAGCTCTGTGGAGCTGAGTAAACTCTGTTGCCTTGCTGCACACAAAGTTTGGAGGTCTACCTCGACAGCTGGAGGTTTTCTGTTTGTTTTTATTGTTTGTGTTTCTCCTCCCTGCATGGAGATGGCAGGTAGAAGCTCGCAGCTCTGTGGTTGGAACAGAAGACAGAAAAGATTGTTTCTCAGTCTTACCCCAGTTTCCTACACAAACAAGGTTCACTCTAGTAGGCTCCAGTGTGTCTGAGGAATGATGTTATTATTGTAGTTATCACCTCGAAGCATTAGACATGTTTTTTAGCTACAGTAAGCCGAGGAATCTCATATGCTTTGGGATTCTTTGCAAAGCTAGCATAGAGGAGAAAGGACAGCCTTGAGTTGCTTGCAGTAGTCTATGCTGTTGAGGAGGCTTCACGAGCAGGGTTCTTTTTATGTTATTATAGTACAAGTATTGTATGGGGCACTTTTATCAGGCAAAGGTGAAGAGGGCAAATGCAGAAGTCGGAGACAAGGTCACTGGCTGCCAGGAAGGAACCACAGATGGAAGAAAGCACTGCTTAGGGAGCTGGAAGGTCAGAGCCCAGGTGGGATTTGTCTCACCAGGCAGTGCTGGGGCAGCCGGATGCCTGTGCCTAACCTCCTCCCGTGACTTCCTTGCAGTTGGCAAGATTAATTGGCCCTGGACTTTCAGAGACTGATTCATCTGCCCTGTCTTAGTCACCTATTTTAGGAGGGGTGAATCGCAACACAAGGATTGTCAAGGATGTCCAGATGAAAAGTTCAGACTGGAGGATGAGCTTTTAGCCCCTTAAAAGGGAGTTGACATGATGTCTGCTCACAAGTGTGAGTGAGGAAGAAGTTCTTGCACTGACCAAATGCTTTTATATACATTTAGGTGGAGGAGACAGTAACATGGCTGCAAGTTCACCATAAAGCTCTCATCTGCTCACCAGCACAATTTCTATCTTGTTTCTTTACTTTCATGTTTTTCATCCATTAACTGATCTTATCTAAGTCTGGGCCATGGTATGAGTAGTCATGAAGTTGTACATGGTGAAGGACAAGTAGAGTTCTCTGTCATCTTTTGATCATATTACTGTCTTCTGCTTATGAATTTCCTCTGTTTTATCTACTTAGGAAAATGAAAAGTACCTTCCCTTGATTCCTGTCAGGCTTGTTAAATTCCCTTGTGCAGTCCTCTCAGATTTCCAATTCTTAGTCCAGGTATCCCACTATATCATGTGGGTTTTTGCAAGTACTTATTTTTCCCTCTTTAAACTCCAGATCCCAGAATCATGCGAGCATCAGCTATCATCCTGCTGTTACTGTGTCTTCCCTGCCATTGCAGTTGCAAAGCAGAACTTGCAAGTCTAGTGCGCTTTTATAGCATACTCTTCACTAACTGAATAACCAGAGGAGGAGATTTCAGTAGTTGTATTTTAGTCTTCTTTTTTAAGCACATCTCATGACGTATGAGAGCCAAATTCTTTGGTTTCAAACACTTTGATGTCTCCATTGTGATTACGTACTGTGTGGTACCATGTGCATCATTCACACAATATATTCAGAAAGCTATCTAAAAATGAAAGCGGTTTAGATCCTGTTTGTGCCTCCGTTAACTAATGTTTGGAAAGGTAGGAAGAATCTGATTTCCAAATCTAGTTTAATAGTTCAACAAATGAAACAAACAAAAAAAGGGCAGAATAAAATTGAGAGGATAAAATAATAAATCAAGAAAAGAGAAAGGACTCATCCATCTGCACCATGGCTGTGGTTTAGGAAAGGGAAAAGTTTAAAGCTTATAATGAGCAGAGGATAGATGCACATTTATGGTATTTGGCATTCTTCCTTTGGATTGTGCATCACTCTAAATGAGTGTTAAATGAATACCTGGAATGATTCTTTGTGGCTTGGGATTTTTTCTCGTTTGTTTGTCTTATTTTTAATAGCTTTTTTTTCCGCTTTGGGATATTCTGCAAGCTTGCTTTTTCTCTCTAGCTATTTGTGGTGGTTACTTGAACTGATGACGATAATCATAAAACCATGGTTGGTCTCCATTGTAAAATGTTCTAGTGCCTTTGATGGAGCATTGGTCTTACTGTGCTGGGTAAATGTACAGATCGTGAAGTGATATTTCCTGCCTAAAAACTCTTCTGATTTCTTTCAAAACTTGAGTTTAGTTTTGTATTACTGGCTTGAAAGACAGGACTATATATTATAGCACCTCTCACATTGTTTTCCTGGTGTTTTCTTGGTTAGCCAATTGCTGGGCTATGTCAGTACCAAAAAACAAGTTAGCACCAGCCTGCAATGTTTATTCAAGTAAAATTTCACAGACTTTTTGTTTGCTTAAGCACTGCAGGACTGAAACCTTTTAGATTCAAGCAAAATAACATGCAGCTCTTCCAATTTGTTAAGTATTTTTTAGATATTCCTGCTGACTGATGACAAATTTGAGACGTTGACAAAAGTATCATAATTTCATAAGGAAAATGCTCGTCTATTCCTTATTTTCCAAATATCTTCCTTAGGAAGAAATCCTGTAAACATACAAAAAAATACCATTTACTTTACGTGTGGGGGTAATTTCAGTAAATTCAACAGAATTATTAAAATTATGTCCATTACACCCATCAAAGCCCATGGCAAAAATTCCCCTGACTTCAGTGAAGCCCGGGAGCCTTGATATAGAATTGAGGAGGCAAGATTCATATTTGACATGAATGGTAAAAATAATTGCAGAGTCAAAATGTGACATCTGCTTTCACTTAAGACTTGCAGGTCCCTGAATGCCCCAGCTTGCTACCACCTGACATTGTGTTTGACTCCGGGCTGCTAGTGGTGGGGATTACAGCCCGACCCGTGCTGGGGACGGCTGGGTTTGCACTGGGCTCCTCTCCAAACTTCCACTTTGTATAACTAACTATGTGTAATTTTGAGAACTATCTGCTTAGAATTTCAGTCGCAGAGTTTTGCAACCGTGAAACTTAAAAAGTTGTACCAAAGAACCAAATATGAGGATATTTTCAAAGAAGGGGGCATATTGCAGGATAAGTTGTCATCCTGGGGTCCTGTGTTTGGTTGGCTTGTTGTGCTAATGATACACAGGCAAGAGAGTAGCAGTAAGCTCTGGTAAAAGGACACAGGGCACATCAGTGTATATATATATTTTTTTTCTTTCTGAAGACTTTGCTTCCCTTTGAACACCACTGCATGAACTTAAGCTACAGATTTCATCTTGTCTCCCAACAAAGCCTTACTCAAACCTCCAATATGGGGAGCAGAAAGGTGTAATTCAGGTTACTCCCTCATGAAACAGTGCAAGTCTCCCGCTAATCATTTCCTCCCAGGCTCTTGTGAATGTTCCTCATTACAGAAGAGGAAAATAGAGGTCTCAGTCTGATGTAAATGACACGCAAGGAAAAATATCTATAGGGAAAAGGAAAGGTTATAAAAGCATTTTTGTATATGTGTGTGTGTGCGTATGTGTCCATGGGACTGTTGTCCGCTGTCATTAGAGAGTTGTGCATGCCGCTGGGTCACACATCAGCAATAAATTGATATGCCATGAGCACCTGGCCACCTTTCTGCTGAATTAACCAGACACAGAGCCTGGGCTGGTTTTGTGCTGTCTGCAGGAAAACATAAAATCTCTCACCTGGTATAAATCCTGACTGATCAAGCTCATTAGTGGTTTTTGATGTCCTGACTTTCTACCAACAGAATAGCTTTATATTGAAGTGGTCCAGTACTGGAAGCTATAAAGCTAGACTTACTATATTTCTGAACCGTAGCCTGATACGGGGCAGGATGCCAGGGGTAAAGGTGGGAGCAAAGTCACCAAAAGTCCTTTCAAAGTATCAACTGGTGTAGCACATGCATTTTATTTGATCCATTTGGTGGGTGCACAGCTCAGTGTCCCACTTGCAACAGGACTAAGCCAGGAACTGGTATAAGTAGATAGATGTGAGACTGTGTCCTGGTTCCCCAGGCACAGCCCCATGGCCCAGCCATGCAGGCAGCCATGAGCAGCCCTGAGTCAGCTGGGAGATCCACTCAAGGCACTGACTCACAGGTGTATCCCACACCACCTCATCATGCTCATTAGAAAAGGAGGGAGCTCAGGGAGGGTGGGGTTTCTTTTCCAGGGGCTGCTTCCTCTTGGCCTTCTGTTCCTGCTGCTGACCCCAAGGACCAGAGTGAGTAGAACCTTGTACACTTTATGTTGATGTTTGTATAAGTTTTGTTATTTTTATTAAATCTGTTTCTGCTTCAACCCATGGGGCTGCTCCCTTTTTTCCCCAATTCCACTTCTCACCTGGGGAGGGGTCATTGTGTGGTAGAACAACTGCTGCAGCTTAGCCCTAGGTATGGGCTAAATGTAGACAGACTGAAAGATTGAGAGAGGTAGATACAGATAGATATATCACATGAGGTCTTGGTGGATGAGAAATGCATGCTTTAGATTCACTAATCCCACATGTCTCCTGTCTAGATATCATCAAATATGTGCTCTGTCTTTCTGTAAGGACAAATGTCGGCCAAGGACAGATTAGGGCCAGTAAACTGGCTGGATTCCTGACTAGACTGGAGTTTGCACCCAGGTGGCCAAGAGGATAAACTAGCAGTTCTCAGGGGCTCCTTAATGCCCATGGAACGCTACCTGATTTACAAATGTTACTGTCACACTTTGCCCTGGACAACTTTAACTGGGAATGCTCTGCTCATAGTGTAGTAGTAGAACATAAGAACTTTATGAAAAAGATAATGGCAAATACTCACTAAGCATATAGATATTTTAGGCTAAGATGAAATTACTTTGATGCTGTTTTCCTATTTTTCCTGTTGCCATTAAAAAAAAGCAAAGCCCTTGCGTGTGCATTTGAACTACGACAGTGGGCATCCACCAGCTATTGAAATAATTATTGAAGAGGCTGACAGAAAGCCTGAAGACTGCAAGCTTTCCGTGGTATTTGGGAATGCTTTAACTTTAAAACGTTGGCTAGTAGATTTAAGGCTTTGGGAAAAACCTAGTAATTTCCTAGGGGAGTGTCTGAGAGCCATGTTTCACCTCAGAGTGTGTATTTCCAATTCGCTGCATCAACAACTGAAAAAAAAAAAAAAGGAGCTTTGACGGATCTTTTATATATGTGATATTTTCCACCCATGACTGACACAACTGTATAAGGCAATGTTAAAGCAGGATTGGATATGCTAGGAAAAACTGTCTTTTTTTTTTTTTTTTTTCTGATAAAGATTATTTCATTCAAGGAACTGGTTTAAATTCTGCCAGAAGAGTCTCTATAAACTGTCTCCTGTAGTAGGGCTTGTGACTACACTCTGCAAAATACTGCTAAATCCTTTCACACGTAGTCCAACAGCTCAGTCGGGAGGGAATCTGAGACAGTTCCCTAGGGAGAGATTGAAAGTATCCCTGATCATTTAAAGGGGATGTTAATGATGATCTATCTAATTATAACAACCTAAATATCAGCACCGTTAGCAATTTCATTTCCTATTATAGCATGGCAAAAAGGAGATAAACAGATTATTTATGCTTGTTCTGTGTGGAATGTTATGATTTTGGTGTCTTTATTGGATGTAGCCTGTTAGAGAGAGAGTGCTTTTCCTCATATGCCCCCTGCCTGATAATTAACATATACAGGGTGCTTTTAAATAGCACATAAAGGAAACTCACTCTGATTGTTTGTTTGGTACGTTTATGGTCATATACCAAAATATCACACACGTTTTTCCTTATGAAAACTATGTTCATGCTAATGAAGTGTTTTGATGCAAACATACACCCTCTTTGACTTCAGATGTAAGTATTGTGAACAGAAGTTTATATTTAAGAGCTGGAGAGCTCAGGCTTTCTATGCAGCCAGCCCCAAAGTACAGAAATTTCTGCAGGAACTAATGCTGATTTTGTCCATGTGTAAAACCCAGCTTTTTTTACCTTAGTTTTCCTTCAGCTATTACAGCAGATAAAAAAAAAAAAAAATCCTTACATATTTAAGATGAAAGGGATTAAAAAAACCCAACACTGTGCCTTGACCTATTTGATTTTATTGTACAGCATTCAAATAACCTAGTGATGAATATGGTATAAATAGCTAGCTAGATTAGTTAGATTAGACCTTCAGAGAAGGACGACAGTGGATAAGAGATGATCTGCTAGAGTAGGAAGATAATCCTGCTCACTAGGGATCAGCCCTTCTCCCACTGAAATCTAGCAAGATCCCCAATGTTAGCAGATGTAGAAGGACACAGAGGTTCCTTGCTAAAGACCACCAGAAGGAATGATACATGTCAAAGTCTGTAAAGGGCTACAGCGAGCATCCTTAGAAAATTCAGACTCTTGAATGAGGGTTGTTATTTTGTAAAATCGGGATATTTGCTGACAGTTTTCCATTTTTTTCAATTGCATGAATAGCAATCAAAAATCCAAATAATTAAAGAATCTAAAGCAAAACAAAAGTTTCCTGAAACTGAAATGTGTCAGCAAAAGAAATTCTGAAAGGCAAAATGATAGTGAAATTCCTAAGACCAGTTTAACCTTGTAAGATGAACTGCAAAAAATTGAGTAGGTAAATAGCGAACTTCCTTAACTAATAATTCAGGTTTGCAACATTTATGTGAGTTTAAGTATGTTCCACAACAAGACAATGTTATGTTATATAGCCATTGATCTAGAA
Organism: Podargus strigoides; assembly: GCA_028020825.1. Taxonomy (NCBI): domain Eukaryota; kingdom Metazoa; phylum Chordata; class Aves; order Caprimulgiformes; family Podargidae; genus Podargus; species Podargus strigoides. Next base: position 6,770,432 of record CM051623.1, on the reverse strand, counting down.
GGGTAAAAAATTCCAAGCAGATTGAAAGAAAAGTCATGATACTGGCTCAAAAAATTTTATTGAAGTTCAGTAGTCCATCTCCCGGTCTTCCTCCAGGAATATAGCAGGTACTATACTGCCTTTCTCGTAGAAAAGTAAAAGAATTCAGCTTCTACTTAAGACCTAAATCAGACTAGTGTGCAGTGGTACATCAGTTTATAATTTCTTTCAAAACTAATTGATTCCAACTATTTAGTTCTTTCTCTACTCAGGCCTCATCTGCCCATTTGCTTTCCCACATCAGCTCTGTTAGTACTGCAGTTAAGGTTTTGCCTTGACCCAAATTTGGTCACCTCCACACCCCAGTCCTGCATCCCACCTTAGGCCATGCATCTTTTCCTGTACCCTAGCTGCTCCTTCTGCACACTCAGAGAATTTTGACATGATACCACCTCATACCTCTCTTTTTCTGCTACCTCTACTGTACTAGACAGCCGTGCAACAGGAGGGCTGCATGGGTGGATGAAAGATACACTGGCCAAGTTCTCTTGTGATGGATAGTGAATAAATCTGAAATCAGTGCGATTGCTCCATATTCTAGTGCTCCACCCTTGCTTCCTCAGGTTGCCCTGGGAAAGCACAGCAGATGTGTCCATTTCATAGAATTTATTCCAATGAGGTATTTGCCTATTGGCAAAAACTTTATTATTTCAATAGCTTTATCTGCTAGGGGGTGTCACTTATCCGGATAACCAGCAACGTCTTGGTGGGTGTCTGGCTGCTGAGGAGGAGGTGGGTGCTGATGCTCCAAATTGTGTGCCTGTGAGGGAGCAGGAAGCCCAAAGGGTGGCAGGTACCAGGAAAGCTGGAGGCAGCAATCTCCAGAGGCTGAGTGTTCACTGGGATTGGAGGGTGGTGCAACTGGGAGCAGTGAGAAGACCAGCTCTTGGTGTGACTTTGTATCAGGTCTTTTGCATTGCAGCTTATATCAGCAGAGTGCCTGCTCCTTCTGATTGTGCACAACGGGTGCAGCAAAAACTGACTATGGAGGCCTGTAATTTTCAAGGCATAGGCTGAGAAGAAGTGGGGACGTAAGGGAGGCTGAAGAAATGCAGGAGTATTGTGCGTGATACAGCCTTTGGGAGAAATGTCCTGTGGTTGTGGTGTCTTCCGTCAGAGAAATTGGTTTTGGCACTGACCAACAGGTCTTCTGCAAGAGCCAGTTCCTATTTGCAGGGAAACATCATAGACACATCTCAGGGGTCAGTTTCTCTTGGAGGGGCAATCCAGACGCATGGAAAAACCATTACATTTTATTAATATGTAGTTTTTGTCTTCCTATTGCGTCTTTCAAGTATGATTCCTCTGAAGCAGCCATGAAAGACGTTAAGAAAGGCACCTCCCTCAACAGAGCTGCCCATTTTCATTTTGTGTAGCTGAAGGGTCTTGGATGCTCTGAGCTTCTGTTACGCGCTCCATTGGCAAGGTGTTGAAACATTTACAATACGTTTCAAATGGCAAATGTCACCCACTCTCCATCAGTTTTTATTTTCTGCTTGGCCTGACCATTCAGACAGGCACAGGCAGAAATCCTGGTTGTTTTTTCTGTGTTTCCCCTTCTTTCAAGACTTTCACCACTCAGAAATGCATCAGGAGTCTTTTTTTTTTTCCTCCTTTATTTTTTTTCTTTAAGCAGAGCTCAAAGCATTCTATCTGCCATCTACTTTTTAAAATTTTTTGACTGTCTTCATTTTGGTGGGAGTCGAGTGTAGTGAAATGTTTGGGCTTTTTAACCTTAAACCAGAATTGTGTGCCTTGAACAGAGATAGTATGAATCAGAATAATATTAAAAAATAGAAAGATAAAATCTATTTTTATGACATGACTAGATGTCCAAACTCTCGGGAAATAGGAATTTCTTTTTTTTTTTTTTTCCCAAAAGTCCAAGAGGAATACTGATTTGAAGGGCCACTGTCAACTTAAAATTGTGCCCCTGTTTGAACGTTTTTTTTCTCCCTACTGTTAAAATTAATATCTTAAGATCACCAATACAGAATTATAAATAGACAAACCAGATTTTCCATATTAATTTGTTTCTTTTATAAAGTAACACTTTGCATGTTGGTTAATTTCCCCTGTTACTTTTAAGAACTTTCATTATGCAAAGAGGAAAAAAAAAAAAGTTTAAGAAAAAAATACAAAGGAATAGGCAATAAGCAGAAAGAGGGAAGGGAAGTATGGGCTGAAGGAATCATATAGCTCTTAAATGGATCTCTAAAGGGACTGGAGGTTTGCCTAAACATTCTGTACATCACTGTTATCATAATATCACAAAGCAGCCAACATTTTCCCAGAAAAACTAGACTGGAAAATGAAGTCTTATAAGATGAAAAAAGGTGGAAGAATATCACCTCCTGATATCTGCATTCAGGTCCTGCAGTTGCACATGCCTCCTCCCCACGTAGCACTGCTCCTGTCGGCAGTATTGGTTGGGCAACCGAGGGCTGCTCATCCTGAGCAGAAAGCATCCGAGTACTGTGTCTGTCCTGAGAGTCGGGGTGTCCCGTGCCAGTGCTGTGAGATGTGCACACAACTAGCGTCCCTGGGACTTCTCAAAAGCTGAGGGTAGCCCAAGCTTAGGGTACCTTGCTAAATCTTTTACATCATTAACAAATCTTGGCTCTGCTGCCAGCCAGGTTATGGACAAAAGTGCATATGAAGTATTTGACATTGTGATGGCAGCAGTTTAAATCTATAGGCTTTTCTCGAGAGCCAGCCCTGCCTTTTGACTTGATGGAAAACGCTTGTGACCATGTTCGTTTACGGCTTCTCAGACTTTTTTTTAAGTATCAGGGGAGCAATGTGCAGGTCTGGGAAAGGCAAGGTGTCTTGTCGGGATGTACCGTTTCCCAAAGGATGGACACAGTGGGACAGATAAGTTTGGGCATTCTAGTTCCTGCTAGTTCTAGTGTGTGTTGCTGTGGGAGACCTGCTCGCGGGGAGGATGGGGATGCGGGGCAGGGATGGAGGAAGCCAGGAGGGTGCAGGGTGAGGGGACGGCCAGGGGAGCTGGCAGGCAGGCTGGGACAGGAGGAACCACCATCACCCTTCCCCTCGCCCAAGCGCTTGCATCTTTTTTTCCCCCCGAAAGCGCTGTTTTTCAGCGTCACATGGCTTAGGTGAAACTTTCCTTGAAGTCCCTCGGTCGAGCCAGCCTGCCGCGCCAGAGCGAGTGTGACCCCAGCAGCCGCAGCAGGCAGAGAACCCCCAGCCGGAGGGCACGTTTTCTCCCTAAAACCCCTGGATTTTTGGGGGTAGGGAAGGCCCCGACCCCTCAGGGCGGGAGAAAGGGAGGTCCGGGCGGCGGAGCGCGGGGAACGGGGGCTGAGGATGCGGGCTGAGCCGAGGGATGGAGCGGGGAGAGGAGGAGAAGGGGGAGGAAGCGCGGCCCGAGGCGGAGGGGGGCCGCTGCGGGGTGGGAGGGGGGCCCGCCGCCGCTCCGCGCTGCCTCCCGGCTGTGGGCGGGGTGTCGCCGCCTTCGGGCCGCCGCCGGGGCGGGCCGGGCCGGGCCGGGGGGATGGCGGGGGAGGAGGAAGGGGGGAGCGGGGGTGTCATGCCGAGAGCGCGCGCCGCAGCCCGCCAGGCCGCGGCCCGACCCGCACCCCGGGGCGCAGCCCTCCGCCCTCCGCCGCTCCCCCAGGCTCGGCCCCGCTTCCCGCCGGGCCCGGGGCATCCGCCGCTCCCAAGGCAGGGGGAGGAGGGGGAAAGTTTCGCAGAGGGTGTTTGAGTGGGAGTTCTCCCTAAAGAGCCTCTCCCCGCTCTGATCCAGCGCCGGGGAGGGAAAGGAGAGGGGGCGGCGGCGGCGGCGAGGAGCCCCGCAACATCTGCACGAGTCGGGAGGAGGCGGCGGAGAGGAGCGAGCGGGACAACTTTTCCGACACGTGAGTGAGTGTCTGGGCGCGATGTGGTTTATTTCCCTCCTCCGGCGGCGGCCGTGCCGAGCCAAAACAATGCGGGGCTGGGGGGACACACGGACGGGACGGGACGGAGGGGCCCCCTTTCTCTCCGAACGCTGATACCAGGCGGTGCGCTTCGGGTTTGGGGTTGGTTTTTTTCTTTTTTTTCTCCTTCGTTTTCTCCTCCTCCCCCCCCCCCCCCGGCTCTTTTTGCCGAACCGAATCAGAAATGTCAGTCGGTGCGGGTGAGTCGGGCGGGATCGCGTTACGCGGCAGCTCATGTCGGACCCGCACACTGCGCGGAGGCGCGGGCAGGGATAAAACAACCCGTGCCCCCTGCCCCGGGGACAATGCCCGCCCGGCCCCGCCGAGCCGCCCGCCGTGGGGGCCCCGGCCCTCGCCCACGGGCAGCGCGGGGGCTCGGCGGCAGGTACGTACCCACTTGGGGCGAGAAGTTCTTTGTTCCCCGGGCTCCGCTCCGGGACACTTTTCTTCTCGTCTCCCAGCGCTCTTCCCGCCCCCCCCCGCTCCCGGCCCCTTTCTGCCTTCCCTAACGTGGAGGCGGGGATAGCGGGGGGGTCTGACCCCCAAAATGGCTGTCACGGAGCGCGGGAGATGAGGGCGCGGGGAGAGGCGGGGGCACTCCCCGCTCCGGGCCGGGCCGCCCGCTCCCGCCGCTCCGCCAGCGGCAGCCGCCGCGTTCTTACCGCCCCCTCCCCGCGCCCGTGAGGCGGGAGGCCGGCCGCCAACTTCGCGGGGAGCGGGGCAGACGGCGCTGTCACGGCCGGCGGGGCGGAGGGGGGCGGCCGTTGTTCCCTGAGGGGAAAGGGGAAAGTTGCGTGCCGGCCGGGCCGCGGGTGAGGGGCGCTGCGGTGGGGGAGCCCCTCGGAGCCTCCCGGGCCGGTACCCGCGGCTCCCACACAACTTGGGGAAGGGTCGGAGGGGAGCGGGTGCTCCGCGGCTGCCATCAGCCCCTAAAGTCGGGGTGTTGACACAGCCGCTGGGCCGGCGCTCGCTGCCAGCTCCTCACCACGTGAAGAGAAAAGGTAACAGGGCACCCACACCCCACAAATTTAATTTTTTAACCCTCTGGTGCGGAGCTGTGATCCGGCCCTGTGGGGAACGGTGTCCGTGGGCCGGTTGTGCGTGTAGATGTGTTTATGTAAAACGTTTTCTCTCAGCTCCTCGCCAGCTGTTCCACATTTTCCAGCTGCCACTTCGGGTTGCACTGATGGACCGTGCGGATCTCGGAGAGCCTTGTAGTCAAAGGTAGGGATGGATAGCTGTCCCCCTCATACCCAGTGTCACCTATGAGGGGCTGCGTCGCTGAAGGAGCCTTAGGTAGCCACCCACAGCAGAATACTCGCCCCTCTCCGCTTCCCGCTGGATTTTCAAGGCTCAATAAACGTGATTTTTTTTTAAGCTTCAGCCTGCAGACTTCATTTCTTTTGTGCGTGCTACAGAAAAACTCAGAAGCGAAATTTTTCAGAGGCCTCGAGGTACGTGGCCGATGAAATCAGCAAACGTTTTCAGGGCAAGGCTGCCCCTCGTTCTTTCCGTGGTGTAGGTATCTCTTTTGAAACCGTTTCAAGTTGGTGGAAAGCAGTGAGAAATCTCCGAGTTTCTCTGCGTTACGAAATTGTTTTTGATGTGGCGTTCGTCGAGGTTACGGATTGAAATCTGCAAGAACTGGCCTTAAGTAGTTTGAATATTTGTGCAGTTGCATTGTAATTTGGGAAGGTGCCTCACTGATTGATTCCTGTAATTATTTCATTTAGGTCCTTTATTAAAAATTAATGATGATCTGACAGTTTCTTAATTACATGTGTCATGATTATTTTGAAGGAAGACGAATGCAGTGTTTTAAAAGTGAAGTAACCCTAAAATGTAAAAATTGCCGTGTCCGCACCGCTGTGTTACAGTTGAGGAAATAGATATTAAAAGTAATGGTGAATGAGTTTAGCAATGTAAACTGTAGGCAGCCTCCTAAGAGTTTGTTTATATAATGAAGGTTTGGGTTAAACTAGCTACTATGTAAATACTTTCAGTTTGGTGTATAGCCCAATTCTAAAAACATAAATAATAGTAACTATGAGAGAAGGCTATTTTAAGGGGGAGGATTATTTCTTTAAAAGCAGGATTACGTGATTTTGAATGAGTAAGAAGAATGAGTAAGAAAAGGACTCCCTCAGTGCATATATATTCTTTTAAGCAGCAGTGGAAGTAAAACTGTGGCTTAGGGTGCCTTAATGAATGCACTCGGGCATTCCGATAATTGCACGTGGTTTTCAGGAGGACATGCTGTTTTCCAGAGCATTTCTGCGGAAGTTCTACAAAACAAAGACATCACCTGCATTTTCCTGCTGAAGCGGAGCAGTGTTTTTTGGCTTGAGGAGGCGTGCAGTGGCCAAGACAGCTTTTGCTGCTATAAGTAATCTCTTGTGAAAGATACGTTGTGCGTTTTCAAACACGAGAACCCTTTTTAAACTAAGAAATTAAAGTATGGATGGGTACAAATAATTTCTGTTTATTTTGGAGCCAGTGTTAGAGAAACAGAAACACTCGGGGTTTTGAGGCATCATTGTAACTTGTTCATCTTGCAGATTACTTAATTTTTTAACAAGATAAATGTGTGCATTTGACCCTGAAAAGTTTCAGTTACACTTCCTGCCTCAATTTTGGGAAAACTATCCCATTACCTGCACTCCGTAGCGTGTTTGAATTTCATCCTGCACATTCACAGGGAAGGAATAGCATGTTTTTGTGTGGCAGAGTGTTAGTGAAAAGTTGGTCATCTTTGCCTGATAAATAAGGAATCTGGTGGTTATTAAAGCAGGATTTATTTGGAGTTATGGAAGGAAGCAGTTTAATGATCAGCGTTGCATGCACTCAGCTATATGGAGACAGTAATGTACAAAGAAAAAGCAGACTTGAAGGAAAAGTGAATCAATGAGTCATGAAATCCTCAGGAAAACCTTAGTAATGGAATGTTAATGCTTTTAGACTATAGTAGATTATCTTAAAAGTCAGACTTTTCTTCTTTATGCAATTGTTGTAAATCCCCAGCTAAAGAATACTTTGAAGAAGGCTTTAGTTTTTCTGGCACTCGTATTCTGTAGTCATTCTGATTGTTTTGGAAGATTCAAGAAATTTTCTGCCAACTTGCAGTTAGGCAATTAAAATGCTAAAATGGCTACAGAGGAAGCTTTTTGTTCAACAAAAAGTCCAGCTGTAATTATGATTTCGAGTTCTTTTAACCATAGGTTTTATAGACGCCCTCCCTTTAGACTGTGTCATTTTTATAAGGGAATTGATTTGTTATACTTCAGAATCAAATAAAATGAGACAGAATAAACAAAAATAGGGCATGGGTGCTGCTGCAAACTTTTCAAGTTCTCTCAGTGCATTTTTCATCTTTACTTTTATTTGATAGGTCTGTGAAATAGAGCTGTAGACTGGCAAAGACTTTAAATGAAATTTCACACTTTGATGATTTTTTTTTTTTTTTAACTTTGATATATTGACAGCAAAAGGAGCTGCAAAGCTTTTATATAACTTGAGCAGTAACGCCAAGCAGCAGTCAAACGTCTCTATGCATTTGTGTTTAACTGCAGAAGAAAAACATGTCCATGGGCAGTAGAGGGTTCTTATCAACTCCCTAATCCCAGATCCCAGCAAACCTTGAGGGCATGCCTCAGATCTTGCTGAAATCATTGTAGACTCTCACAGTTTGCAGATTAAATATGCTATGTGTTCCTGGCTCCAACAACAGTTTTATGAGCTCGCTAAGCTTCCTGTTTTAAGATCCTTTTCTTGAAGTTTTTAGGAGCTGCTAAAGGCGATGCTGTCTGTGGCAAGTGGTACTCGTTAATTTAGAGACACTTTGGATATTTCATTCTGTCTGTAAAAACAGCCAAACTTGCTATTTTCAAATTGGAAGTCGAGTTGTACTGGGGGTGAAAAAAAAAGAGAGTTATTCTAATGTGTTTGTCAGTACACAAGGTTACAAAGTTTATAGAGGCTTGATTTGTTTTATGGGGGCTTGACTTTGACTGGGCTCTTTAAAAGGAGACTTTCAGTTGTAATTCTAAGCACAATGCAGCTTTTAGTACATAATTTCTGAGCCTCTTTTAACCAATTGTATTTGTAGTAGCTCATTAAACATACCTTTGAAGTTCTCATTCTCCTTTAAGTGTCGAAGCAGGGAAAATGTACTCTGCCCAGGGTGAATTTCAGTGAATCAGGTAGTTAACCCTGGGATTTGTTGACCCTTCTGAAGATATGGTGTTGCACCTCAAATTTTGGGTCTGGTCTAGCTGCTAAATAGTTAATTCTTATGTTTTATTCACTGTAATCGTGTTTATATTCTTGGTGTAATAGTTTTAATTGAAAAGGAAAATACTTATTGTCCAACAACATGTGTCATGTTATTCCCGAGAGAACTTGAGCCAATTTTGTGCTTAAAGGTTATTCAATGAATGAAATTTTGAAAGCCCATTTGTCAAGGTACTGCACGGTTTCTGTTAGTTTTCAACCTCCAAATTCATTGTCTGCATGGCCCAGTCATTAGTCATCAGTGTATTAGTGCTGCCTTCAGGCAGTGCTGCCCAGCACTTCTTCACACCATTATGGCTCTAAAAGTGTACTCGGCCGACTTGTAGAATTACTGCTCTGATTTCCACTTGGCTGGGTCTGAGGTAAGTCTCCTCCCTACCTTCCAGCTCACTCTAATCCCTGTTTTCTTTTAAGGCCGCTTTCTGCTGAGATTTAGGGGGAAACTTCCTGCAAGATTGTGCTGGCATCACACTGTGGTTTTGTTGTGGTGTACGCTATGCATATAGATTGTACCTGCATTGCCTCGAAAGTGCATTAAATTGGCTGCTGATCTGAAGAGTTGGTTTCTCTCTCTTTTTAAGAACCAAACAAGAAACAAGACAGATACATTGATCTTAAAAATGCCTGCAAGATTATTTAGATTACAAGAGAGGTGAACTAATTGGGAGAGAATGTGTTTGTCTCTAAATAGTTGCTGGGTGTCAGAACTGATAATATCAGAATCCTCTACCAAGAGATGCGATGGAATAATTTTCTTAGCTGAAGTTTCCACTTTAATGGCAAGCTATTTTTTACACTGATTACCAAGACAATTTATTTTTTTTAAATTTTTTTTTTTTTTAATCCCCTAAATGATGCTCAAAACGCTGCTGTAATTTTTTATCTGATAGGTCAGGGCTAAAGGACCCAACTAACCTTTTGGTAGTTTAGAGCTGAATCTCCCCCAACTATGTTTGCTGCTCTGTACAGTCCTCTGTTTTCTTTACATACAAATCTGTTAATGTCAAGAAAATCAACTTCTTGTAGAGAATACTTCATCCAGCTGCCGAGAGAATGAAGCCTTCATTAGATAAGATGTATGAACACCTGGAACCGAATAGTCAGAAACACAGATCAAGTTAGTGTCACTTCAGTACAATGTCTGCTGTTCTGAACTATGTATATTAAAATGAAATCCTAGCACTACCACTTCTTAACTAGCAGGACATGTGGTCTGGTGTGGTTTTGCTTGGCTCTTCAGTTCACTATGGATGTTTTTTTTCTGGGGAAATGAGACAGCTGTGTAATTCTATGATTACACCATTTGAGCAGGGATAGTGGCTTGAGAGGTAATTTGTACTGCAGCAGCTCAGAATTGTCCTGTTGTATTTTGTCAAGTTACAAAAACGCGCAGGAATCGTGATGCAGTTTTGCTGCTACTATGAGACAGGTGTAAAACCTAACGTCAACTGTAAAAGCCGAAGATAAAGTTTTATAAAGTACGTTTCACGCTTGAAGGTCTTCCTGGGTATATGGAGCTTTCATAGCTCTTTTACGTGTTAAAACATCTGTGTTGGGTTAGAACGTGAAATTCTGGATGATGGCATCCGTTAACCTGAGAGTATGCTGAGGAGATAAACAGGCTTCCAGGAGTGGGACTGGTGGTTGAAACATGGCACTTTCAACAACATTCTACTCGATTCCTTTAATCTTGTTATAAAATGCTAATTGTAAAATATGGAATACAGTCTTTTCTTCTTTCATTTGCATATCATAAGTTGGAAACGGAAGGCACATCTTTGCGATAGATGTCTATTAAATATATTCTTCACTGAGCTCAGTTCCTGTATAGATTGACATTGATATATAGATCTAGTTTTGATTCTAAGGAAACTTTCATCTATTGAGATTGATGAGATACAGCAAAAAGTGTGAAGAAAATGGGCATGCCATTCGAATTCACGTTTAGCTCTGGTGCTCTAAATTAGAGTATTTCTCCATTTTTCTGGGGCAGTTGAAGTGACTTCTTATTTGATAACTAAATAAATCGTGATGCAAAGCATCCCATAACAGATGTTTGTAGTTTGCTTTACCAAGCTGTTTGTCAAAATAATAGCAAAAAAAAAAAAGGGAATGAAAAAAACATCCTATATCATCACCATAAGTGTTCCTAGTGCTAACAACAATATCAGCAGAGGAAGTCATAGGGTATGTTATCAACACAGCGAGTCTTGCTGGTAGTCCTCTCTGTGTATTCCTTTCCTCCCACCTCTTGAGCGTGTGGATGCTCTCACTCAGGTTTCATAAAACAAGTGTTTTACAGAAGGAGGTCACTGTGCTGTTATTTCAGTTTGGTTTGGATTTAGTGCTGCTGAAGAAAGACTGGGGCAAAAAATGACTGTAGGCTTGGTAGGGAAGTTTGAAGTGTCGCTGCTCGTTTCAGCCTATTGCTACAAACAGTAAAGTCCCCAGGAGATTCCCACCCCTCCCTGCTAATTCTGTTACAGGTAATCTTACTTTGACATAATTATTAGAGTTTTTCCTGCTGCAGAGTCTGAAGCACAAGGACATGTAGGATTGCAAAACAAGCAGTAACACAGCTTACTCTGAATCTTCCAGCAAGTTTAGTTTGTTTTTAATTGGCAAGAGTTTGGATTTCTTAAGGGTAAGTGCATTACCCTTTTTAAACCCCACCCCCCCAACTGTATTTGCAGATTTGGAGACTTGAAAAATATGTGGCACTTTTATTTTTTTTTAAAAAAATAACCTTTGTTCTTCCCATTGTCTGTATTTAGATAGTTTGTAAGGGAGTTAAAGTGAGGAATAAAGAAACCCAAGACCATGTGATTAAAATAACAAATGCTCAGATGCAGAGTTAATGACCTGGTTTGTTTGTTTTGTTTCGGTTGTGGGGTTGTTTTTTGGTTTGTTTGTTTGGTTTTTTTCCAAAGTTCAGTTACTTACTCTAAAAACTCTCAGATAATGAATGGATTATGATTTATTTATATTTTTTTTTACCTCCGAGGATACATTGTATCCAAATGTAAAGCCACTAAGATACATTGTAAATTCTGGCTCTGTATCCCCCAGCTTTGTGTTGCATGTCCCCTAACAACAACTTCTGTGAGGGATGGACTGCTCGGATATGGACAGTTTGACCCAAATCCTTCAGTGTTTTTTATCCATTAAATTCTGTTTACTAGGTAAGAAACTATGAATCACTTCTTTCCTGGTGGAAAGCTGTTTTGTTTAGATAGAGTTTAATCTGTTGAAGCAATAGTAAAAACATTTAATTGGGGTTATACTTAACAGCTTTCTAAATCCCATAACAAAAGCAGAGATAATCTACTTGTAAGAGTATGTGGGTGATGTGTATTAAAAGCAACTGAGGTGCTGCCTCAGTAGAAAGTGCCACTTATTGATCTTCCTATATGTGTGTGCTTTAAATATTTTCAGAACTTTTGGTAATCCAGTTTATCTGTGGCAGTAAGATGTCAGCAAATGTAATTCCTCTGGGCTCGAGCAGTTATTACACTGGATCAGTAGTTCAGTGTGTGCCATAGAATAGTTTCTCTCTTAAGATCTTGATCATGAAGATGTTGATAGTACTGCTTTGCCTAGCTGATTGCCTTTGTGTTTATGATCCTGTGTTCTTGTTGCCACAAGCTGTTTAACCTATCAGGAACAGATCAGATCATCATTAACCAGGCTTTAGGTCTAGTTGTTTTTCTCTGGGGGGGCGGGGGGGAAGAAATCAAAGGAATCTAACATGGGGAAAGACAGCAGACAATAAAGAATTTGGAAATATTGTATTAATACATGTGGTGTCCTAGAAGTTGGCGTATTTTTTAATTTCAAGTAGCAAATCCACCTATGTGATTCTGTCAGGGTGGGGTTTGGGTTTTTTTTGTGTGTGTTTGTTTTTCCTTTTTTTTCTATTTCTTTCTAATTTTACTTTACACACAAAAACTGATTTAGGAGAAGTATGCAGTTAGCAACTAGTGCATTTATAGATCATGCACGTAATTTAAAACAGAGATAAGTATTGTCAAGTATAAGATACCTTTTTTCCTAACTGGTAAATGGTTTGTTGTGGTTTTATATAGAGTAGATACAAGACTATTACTTGTGCTGTTTATATCAGTCTTAATCTTATTGTGACCACTTGTCTCAAGAGGGAAGAAATCTGAACAGAATTCACCCAGGAGTCATTAATGGGGGGCTGCAGAATTTTGGTTTAGCTTACAAAGAACTGAAAAATGATAAAACTATTTTAAAAATGTACGGTATTTAGATTAGTTCCTATAGCTATTATAAAAATGGTGAGATGTACCAAGAGGTTAATGTTGCAACTGGAAGGTATTTCTTAGAAGGTCTGAGCAGTTGTGTATTTTTCAGCAAGTGCTGTCAGGGGTAAACTTGTGCAGTGCAGCTTTGCCAGCGGGTTTGATGGAAAGCAGTGCTGAAATCTAGCTGGGTTTTGGAAGTTAAATGTACCCGAATCAAGCCTGTATAAATCAGTGTGAAATAGTTCCCATATAATAGCATAAGATTGTCTCACGTAAATTTTGCATCCGAATGAATCCGAACAGGATGGATATTTTTTTTTTTTATCCTTAAATAATCCCGAGGAACTGCGTAACCGGTTTTGATAAAATTGATAAAGGGTCCTTTATGGTTGAGAGAGACTGTAATTTCCTGATTGTTCTTCGTGCCTCCCCTTGTGTTTTTCACTTTCATACAGTTGTGCTGTTCAAGACGTATTGTATCCCCAAAGACTGCTTCCAGTAGCGTGGATCAAAGTAGTACCTATGTGAACACCCTAACTACCCAGAGTCATTTCTGAGAAATTAAACCCGCTATGTTTGCATGCACGCTGATTGAGGTACTCTGGTTGCTGATAGCAATCAGTAAGAACTTCCCTACTGCTGATGTAATGATGATGAATGCTGTGACACTGCTATTTCAGACAGCTCTTCTCTGTGGATGCAAACCACTTGTTAATGAATTGAATACAACTACAGTAGCATCGAATAAAATGGGGAAATGATTTTATTTTTATTTTTTTTTTAAACCCAACACATTAAAATATACCCCCTCAAAAAATACAAGAAAGGCAGAAGAAGGTTTAAGTTAGCAAGAAACATGAACCAGTCTAACGTGCAAATTGAGGATTTTTCAATGCTGCTTCCTGCCCAGGCTCTTGGGCAGCACTGAAGCAAGTAGTCTTGTTGAAGTCAGTGAACCTCTTCCTGAGAATAAAGATTTGCGTGATCTGGTCTTTAAAACTAATGTATGCCCTATAAATGTAATGATTTAAAAAGTAATTGAGAGAGGAGAAGGAGCACAGAGCTGAAGATTTGTTGGAAAATTCAAGTGTGTGTTCAGAAAGGGTCATGTTTCCAGGCAGAGGGCTGCTCCACTGGTTTTGGTTAGTTGGCAGTGTGAGTAAATGAACAAAAAGATGTTTATTTTCTCTTCAGTATATTAATATGAGTATTTTTACTTCTGTGAAGCACAGTTTTATGACCAACTTACGTAAGGTCCGGAAATTATATAATTTCAAATAGCCTGAAATAATTTTTTTGTTCAAAATAAATTTCCAACGTACTGTCATTTGTTGACACTCCTTTCAAAAGAGACACTTTTCCTTGTTTAACTAGTGCATTCCAGTAGTTTGTTCCTAAAATTCCTCCAATTTAATATGCAATTGGTGAAAGTTTGCATTTATGATTTAAAAAGAAGAGACACACCTGCAGGCAGGTTGCTGTTTTGAGAGGGATTAGGTTTAAAATGGGGATCTGGAATTAATTTTGCGGTGGGTTCAGACTTTAGGGACATTACAAAAGGTTCAAGCATGGTTGAATGGGAAAAAGCCATGAATGTTTGCTTTCAGGAAGGAATGTTTATCCCTCTATTTACCTATGAAAGTTCAGGCTTTCGCCCATATAGTGTTAAAGCATTTTCTTGCCATTCATATGCACATGGAGATGCTGGGTAGCCGACAGAAACTAGCTTTCTGGGTTTTTGAAAGCAGAGTTCCTTGCTGCAGAATAGATCCATATTGTCTCAGGCCTGTGGGCAGGAACAGGGAAGTCACTGACCCACATGCTGGGGAGAGCTGTGCACACCGTCATATAAACCACTGCGTATTTTAATGTGAAGATGCCGTCAGGCTGGCTGGTTTTCAGAATGCTTTTTGATAGGGATTAGCAGCCAGTGAAAAGAAAGCTTCACATCATCCTGGACTTCAGAGCATCCATTATTTTTGGTAGACTGCAGTTGTATTTCAGTGCAATTTCTGAGAGAAAATAGAAATCACAGCCAAAATTAAGGAGAACCATTCTAGAAGATGCGTGTGTCTGATTTGTGTTTTCAACTTAAGTTCATCTGCAGGAGAAAACAAGATCTTTGGGGCACAGTATTGATTTCCAGTTGACTGCTTCCATATTGGGCATGCTTGGCAAAACATGCCAAAACACATACCTCTAATTATTAGTCCTGCCATCTCTCCTGGCTTTCCTTACTTGCCCAGCCATGCATACCACCATGTAGTTGATATGGCACTGGAGCGTAACGAGAGCTGCTGGAATTCTTGCAGATGCCCTTGCCACACGTGTGTGGATTGGGAGCAGAGGAAGGCAGGCACGGGAGGAAACGCCTGCAGCACTGGGGCCATTGGCTCCTGGAGCAGGGTGGAGAGCAGAGTAAGAAAGTTTACTCTTGTAATGTTCCCTCTTTCGTGGTGACTTGAATAAAAGCAGCATTCTGTGTGTAAACTAAGCAGACATGAACCAGAACAGGTACCAAGAGAAGATGTTTATGTTAGCTCGTGGCCAATTCTGCAATTTTCTGACCAAAAATGCACTTTAAGCTGCTACTTTGGGCCTCTGTTCCTGTACCTTTGTCCACACTAGATAGCATAAAACAGGAAAGTGATAGAGAGTGGTGGGAAATGTGAAACTATGTCTGCTAGTCTTACCTCCATTAAAGAAAACATCCCCAAAGCACCAGAAAAATCTCAGTGGCAGGCTGCTGGGGAAAGAAGAAGAATAGCAGAGAGAATGGATGGATGCCAGTCTGAGGGGCCACGTGTTGCTCTTGAGTTGCAGATGATCCAAAGATGCTTTTTAGGAGATTAAAGCAGCATTAACTCCTTAAAGTACCTTCATCTCACTCCTTTTCTGAGCAGTGGTAGGATGAGATTGTAACGGAGGTCCTGTCCTGCCATGGTAGAGAGGGGAAGGAAGTGGAGATAAGTGAGGGCTCCTTGCTCCTACCTGCACAGACACCTGCATGGGGCGATGGAACTGCTGTAGGTACTTGTCATCATTTTGTGACCTTTGCCCAAATGTTTCATGCCACTCCGCTGGCATTTAAAAACAGGGGCAAGAGTATGTGGCTTCTTCCTTTCTGGTTGAGTAAGGAGCATAATTGTTTCCTTTCATGGCTTTTAGCCAAAACAAACAGGCTTGTGAACCGAGGACAGAAGAAAATGGGGGACAAATTCTGCAGCTTCCCCCTCCAAGCTCTCACACAGTCACACGCTTTGATGTAAGTGAAGATGCTGCCTGAATAGCAGACTTGGCCCTTAAAAGGCAAAACAGAAGAAAAATAGCCACAACTGAAAATGTATAGCTTTTAAAATTCCTTCAGAGACAGCATAGAAAGTTACTCTTTTCAGAGAATGTTAAAACCTCAAAGGAGGGTAGTGCGAATACAAGAGGGTACGTTGAAGGACTTGGTCACACAGTGGCTGGAAGCTGGGTAGAGGCAGATTTTGGTATTAATGTGGCCAGGGCTGAACAGAGAAAATGAGCATGTTCTGGTCAGTGTGGGGTGAACAGCTTGGCAGCAGTGCCAGCATGCCCTCAGCTTCTGCCAACTAGGAGGTCTGAAAAGCCTGATATATATGATAACAGACCAAAGCTGTGGATGCTCTTGCATGAGATGTGCAAGGGTAAAAGAGAAAGCACGTGAGAAGTTTGGAAAGGTGCTGTTTACAAAGCTTGTATGAGATCTCAAGGAGGTTTGTGCATTGCTGGGTACAAGTGAGGGCTGTTGTTAGGTCTCTCCTTTGGAGATAACTGACATTCTCCTTCGTGTTCTGGTAGGAAGTTGCTTCACAGATCACAATAATATTTATAGCACTTTCACAGGTAGATCTTAAAGTACTCTTGTAAGTACACTGCTGTGGCAGGCAGAACTTTCTTATTCCTGTTTTTAGGAAGGAAGGATCTCAAGGGAAGAAAAATGCCTTGCTGAAGGTTAGGCCAGTAGATCAGTGGCAGAGAGCCTCTGATATCTAGTCCAATTCTTTGCCTGTGCTGCCTAGCTAAATAATGATTCGTTTAGTGATTGGGCTCTTCTTTGATCCCTACTGTATAACAATGAGGCTTTGGAGTGTTTTATTGTGCTATTAAAAAGAACTCCTACTAGGGAGGTGGGAAGGGGAAGGTTTACTAGACAGCTGTGTTTGTGATGAATTGGCTTTGTAGCCTTTTTTTTTTTTTTTTCTTGGTTTTGTTGGTGGGTTGGTTTTTTTTTTTGGCCTGTCAGAATTGGGGAAACAGGTTGCTAATGTAATTACACTTCATTATAGTTTATTTCATGGCTTGTTTTGAAGTCTTTGGGGTTTTTTTAATTCATTTAAATGTTATTCTGGAACAGTGCAACTTCCTTCCGTTTCAGACCCCTTTAGCTGATGATTGCAATGCTGCTCAGAGCTCAAGACACTGTCTTTATTATTATTTGTTGTTGATGTTGCGTAGGATTGTGTTCAAACCACCAAAATACCCAGGTACTTCAGTTCTAAGCGTGGTGTGTGCATAAACCCTTTTGGAAGCTTGTGGGCTTCTTGGGTTTATGTCAGGAATGACAAAGCTCTGAAAATAAGGAGAAGTGATCTGCGGGACATAAAATAAATGTATCACTGGAGGTGACACTGAGAACAGCCAGGAAAGGCAGAACAACCAGACACACACCTCTGCAGAGTTTTCCATTTTCAGTGTTTTCATGCAAAAGAAAGTGATCTCATTATCTGCCACTAGCAATGTTTGCCTTTCCCTGTGGTTTTCAGGGTGTTGCTCCAATGCACTTTTATTTGAATTAGATTTCTGAACAAACAAAGTGAGAGATGTTTACATGAGTAGGACAAGGTGTAGAGATAGACGGGATAATTCTTGCTGCAGTGTGTTCGGATAGCAGGAATGTTGAAATTTAAATATTTGGCTTCTATAGTCAACATGAAGGTCTGTCTCAATTTATTTTGCGTTGTTCCCAAGTGCTCTGGGCATAGGAGAAAAATACCAGTTCCTTAAAGCCCCTACAGGCTTGAAAAAAATAGACCTACCCATCAAGCAGCGTAGTGGTTTGTGATGCTGATACTCTACAAAGGCAAACATACTTATTTTTGGTATTAGTGTTTCCTTAAATTCCTCAGGAGTTCATGCACACAAATATGATTTGATGGGCATCCAGAAATGGCCTGTGGACTGCTAATTCAGTTGTGTTGCAGGCTCTCCTTCAGGTGAGGGGTGTGAGAGGTTTTGGGCTAAGCTTTCACATAGTATTTAAAGTTTACGGCTCTCTTGTTTCATTCAGGTATTAGTACAAGGAGAGCTGAAGTAATGAGAAGTCATCATGGAGGCGCAGTCCCATAGCTCTACCACGACGGAGAAGAAAAAAGTGGAGAATTCCATTGTGAAATGCTCCAGTCGAACAGATGTCAGTGAGAAAGCTGTTGCTTCCAGCACAACTTCCAATGGTGAGTAACCGCAGGGATTTACTAACAGCCAAACCTACGGTAATTTTATGTTCACTGCATTCCTTGTGAATTGAGCATTTGCACCTGGATCAGTGTTTGTGCTAAGGAAAAGCTAACGAAAACGAACAAGGAGGGGTGGTGGTGGTGGAAAGTGGTAAGGTACAATAAGGCCTGTTTTGGCATCAGGCAGAGTCTCTTTTTTCCAGATGTTCTAATTTGAGATGTAAATGTGCCAAGTTATTTATTAAAGGAAGCTCCTGTTTTTGGTGTTTTGGAAATTGTCTTGATTAGCCTGGCAGGGCTTGCGAGTGCTTTGTATTTGGCCATTGAAATCTCTTACAGTGGTTAAATGACTCCTTATTACAGAAGAGACAGAAGCAGCTCTGTCAAAATTAATGGCAAAGGTTTTTTTCTTTCCTCTTTTACAAATAAGCCTGCTCCTTGCAAAGGGCTGCCCCTACCTCCACAAAGTTCTTTCAATGGCCAGAGTGTATCCTCCTGTGAATTAATCTCAAAATTGTGAATGTACAACTTGCAGATTTGCAAAACTGGAGTAGTTTGCTTAATTCTCTCCAGAGATTCCCTCACTTGACAATTTTACATATTTTCTGCCTCTCCAGAGAGTTTGTCGTCCCAGCCCTGGCCCTTTCAGTGTTCAGTGTAAGAGGACTGAGTGTATTGGTCCCTACTAATGCAAAACTCCCTTTGCATTAGGAAAGAAAATTGCTTGAAAAAGTGTGGGCAGAATTTAGAGTTGTGGATTTGGGATAGCTGCAGGTTAACTGTTGGTTTTTGCAAATCAGTCTAATAATGGCTAAAAATTGAAGATGTCTTTCTGTGTATTTTGGAGTCCTGGTGTATTCCTGACAAAACATTTTCTGTTCACCCTTTTTGCTTCCGTCATGGTCACTCCTCTGGGCTTGTGGTCCAGGTCAGGTTCTCATTTTGATGTCTTGAAGAAAGGTTTCTGTTTTCTCAAAGAAATGTGCATCTCCCACTAGACTAAAGCAGAAAATACATGAATCCTACAGCCATACTAGAGGGGAATCTCTGTGGGTCAGTAAAAATTAGATGGCACTTGTCCCAGTATCCTTCTGTGTGACTGGACCTCAGATTCAAAGCAGACTCAGCACCTGCTGACCTACTAGTTGGAGTTGATCCCCATGAGAGTATAGAAACTCTTGAGCAGCTATGGAAAAGTTGCATCAGTTTTCTAAGGCATATGGAATTAGATCCTCAGCTGGTGTAAGTCAGTGCCGATCCATTGCTGTCAATAAAATTACAGTGGTTCACATTAGCTGCAGAGCTCCCCATTGTATTTTTTTAATTTTTTTTTTTTTTTTTGATAATAGGATTTTCCACATTGGCCCAACTTCTCAAACAGATGCACACTTAAAGACATATGCATATTCTTTGATGTGTCAAGGGTTTGAACTCAAACCCAGTATTGGCGCAGACCTCTGACTGTTCAGGCTAGCTTTAACGTTAACATTAAACATTTAGATTAAGAGGGCTAAAAATGAAGCTTTCAAGATGTTTTTGCCCGATTCCGACACTGATTAACTCTGTGGTCAAATATTTTCCTCTCTATTCTATCGGCTTTAACGGTGTTATTAGTTCTTAACTGCCTGCTTCATCTGGGTGGTGTATTTCTGCATGTCAGAGGCATCAAACTCCCAAGAGCTGGAATGATTCTAAGTCTAATGACTAGAAGTTTTTGTCACTGGAGTCGTTTTCTATTAATGGAATGAAATGCTAATACAGTATACATCCTGGGGCCTCAGGCTGCCTTTGGTTAAGGTAATGACTGTTACCTTTGTTTTCAGTGGGTGAGGGTTGTTCTTATTAGCCTTTGTATTTAGGGAAGTCAGCAGGATCTCCAAGGTTTGGGTTTCTAATCTCCCTTCATGTGTAATGGTTGGACTTGATGATCTTGGAGGTCTTTTCCAACCAAGGCTGTTCTGTGGTTCTCTATAACCAAGCAAGCAGCTTTTCAGAAACACAGGGTTGGGCTTCAAAGGGATAAAAAATTCCATTCTTTCTTAGATATGAAAAATTTCCTGTTAGTGTAGAGACTCCACAGAGCATGTACCAAAATAAATACTAATACCAAAACTTTTGGAACTAAGCCATGAGTTTTACTGTTGCAATGTTTTAAAGTTTTACTTCTTGCAGATGTGATTGTCATGATAATGAACCTTGGTTACAAGGATCAATTTGCATGAAAGCTGGAGCTTGCATTGCATTTGCATCTTTTGTTCTTTAATGCTGGAATGAGTGTTACTACAGGAACATCTTCAGTTGATATTAGACATCACTCCTACAAAAGAGGCAGCTTTTGTTGATTCAGCGCCTCTTTTTTTGCAGAGGGCTGTGGTAGTGTTAAATGGTTGTGATTTGCACTTGGAATGCTCTGTTAAACAAGGTAAGGTACCCTTAAAAATAACAAAAAGACAAAGCGATCCTTGCTGGTTTTGTCAGAAGACTGCCAGAAGAGCGACATCTGCCAATATCACCTCATGAGCATGTCTAATATCAGTGCTTCTCTCCTTCTGGACAGCACATTAATTAGCAAAGTTTGCAGGGCACTTGGGTGACAGCTATCTGAGGACTGGTAGAGAAAATAATATTTTCTCAGTAGCTCTGCTGTCTTCTGAAGAAGTCAGAACTTGGGTCATAGATTGAAAGCTGTTAGTTACAGGCTTTATGCAAAGCTTACAGTCATGAAGAAAGAAAGAAAATGCCATTATTTCAACAGCTCCCAAAAGTGAGTAACACACCCAGTAGCAGAATCTGTTAAAATGACTATTGCTTGTGGAAAACTTTTAAATCATATGATGTGCAAACTGTTTATTGAAGAGCATGGTATAAATCTAGGTGCAAGGAAAAGAAAGTGGAAAAGGTGACCTGGGAGGGCAGCTCGTGTGTAACCCAACTACACAAGGCAAGTTATGAGGCCCAGATTTGTGGGTGCCCTTTGGAAGGTACCAGTGCACTGTAGACTCAAACACTAAGCAAGCCTGGGCTGTAGTTTACATGTTAGCTGCTTCTGCCGAGTTCCTGTCGTTACTTAATACAAAAAAGATTTCTACTGCAGTCACCTAACTACAAACTCTGACTATATTGCTAAGATGCTTGCAGTGTGTTAGATAAGGGCCTGGCAGCCTTTCCATTATAAACTGCTAATTTCAGGGATTTATAACTAAGCCATTAAAATGTGCTCCGGGCCGAAACATATGGGGAAGGTCTTAGTGCTGGAGCAAATTAAAACTTCTTTTAAAATACATGTGATCAAAAAAGTAAAAAAAAATAAAAAATTAAATATAATTTGTAATAACTAACACAAATCTTTGGTGCACTTTGATCCCCAGTGGGACTTTGTGACCACTCTTGCTCTGTTTTGAAATTGTTTTTGCAAGCTTTTGATTTTTTTTTCTCCTGTATATTTCATTTTGTGTGTCTCAAACTGCACACGGTTTACTAGGATACATTTCTTTTCAAATTGTTCCTTCTGCTCCTTTGTTTGACTGCTATATTTACTGCTGGGCTAATAGTGAAGAGGAGGGAAATTGCTAAAGAAAACTGCTAACGGAGTTGTTCTTTCACAAAAGGCTGTATGAATAAAAAGTTTGTGCTAGGGTATAAAGTAAGTTTATTTTTGTGTGTCCTGTGATTTGACAGCCTCAGACCGATCTGCTTTGGCAAAGTAATAGCAACAACAAATAAATACAGTTTTTGTGTTGTGACCATGTCACTGGTGCTGCATTGGAGTAATGAGGCCAGTGGTCCGGACCACCTTGCTAGCACGGTGCCGTGTTCTCAGCCTTTGTCTTCTCATGTTTGCATCCCTCCTGCTTTTCTGGAGACAAAGCAGTAAGGCTCTGTTCCCTACCATGTCAGTGCACAGATTTAGGTCATCATCCTGAAAGGTGCTGAATGCACGTGCAGGTTTCTGTCAAGTTGTGCAAGGGATGGCTTTCTGAAGAGAGGTATCCATTGATAAGCTCATTAAAGTTAGTTCTGTGCTCCCCTTGGTATTGCTGGTCACGAAACCTGCCTTGCTAGACCTCCGTTGGATAATTGTAATTTCAAGTAATCCCAGGATTATAAAGAAATCCTGAGGTGAATGCTGTTAATGTTGCAGGAGCCTGCACAGTGCCCTGCCTTGCTGAAGTGTGATAAATGCCAACATGGGGCCTTGTTCTCCGCTACTCCTCCGTGCTGCTCTGCCGGTGAGCACCAGGGCAGCAGGGCAAGCAGCACGCCTGCTCCTCAGCCACCGTGCCTTGCTGTGTGGCATGTGAGCTGTCTCTGGGATCAGCAGCACGCTCAGTCGGGACGTCAGGCTGAGCACCACACTGCTGGAGCAGAAAATGCCACTTGCTGCCCTGCTATGCTGCCCGCACTGGTGCAGCACCCTCCTGCACCCTGGCTTGGGGAGTCACCAGCCCTCCTGAGTGCCAGCATTGCAGTAAAGTCTTGAGCTCTGGTCCAGCAAGTACTCAAGCAAACAACTTGCTTTATGCAGAGGAATAGCTCCCTGGGCCCTAATGTGGGTATTTGCATGCTTACAATTAGGCAGTCGCTGTAATTGCTGTGCCAGGCTGGCTGCTTTGCCTCTACGCTCTGCTTTGTAGGTGAATCAGATGTATTGTTAGAGTACTTCCTAAGAGGCGTTGGCCAAAAACCCCACACTAACCTAACACAGCCCTCAGCTGTATGCATTTTTTTTCCACAAAATCTGTAGTGTGGATATAATTAATTTTTCATTTCATTTTCTTAAAAACAGAAGGAATTTCTGTGTAGGCATTGCTTGGAGAACATTAGGAGGTTATAATACTATGTTCAACCTTGATTTATTTACTGTTTGGCTTGTGAGTTTTTTCGGTGACTAAAATCCTTCCTCTTTTGCACAGTTGGGCTCTAAAATGATGTTTTTAACGTTGCAGTAAAACAATGCAGTTATTGTGTGGGGACTCCTTCAGTGTCTGGCAGGCAAGCACTTATTTTCAGTTTGATGTGTTTTGTCTACTTTTTGACCCATGAGCTCCTTCCAGTGTAATCTGATATTTCTTATTAACCTATTACTCTGCCTTAAAAAAAAAAAAGCTAATTATAAACGTATGTAGGTTGTGGACTTGACTACCTTTATCAGAATCAGATAGTTATTGAGAACATACTTTAAAGTGATAGAAAGCAGAAATTATTATCTTAATGATGATGTAACTTAAAACCAAGCTTGATAGATGTATAAATGAGAGGAAGTTCATTCATCCACTTTGATTCTTTGGGAAGAAGAGCCAGCTTCATCTAGGTCTCCTTTTTTTTTTTTTTTTTTTTTTTTTCCCCCCCTTTCCCTAGTGGTTCTTTCAGGATGGAATGAGGGAATTATTCAGCAGTCTGCAGTCCCATAAGAATCACATTTCCTGTTTAACCTTTCAGTTGGTTACTTGTCCTGCTGCTTGCTTTCAAGCTCACCATAAAATAGGTGTTAATCATAATACCCATTCTTGGCCCCCTCATTGGACTGATGTGCTCAGGGTCCCATTGAGAGGTCAGGGTTCAAAAGAGGTTGTTAGGTATGCAGAGGAATAATCCTGTACATCAATATAGGTTGGGAGTAGGCCAGCTGGTAAGTAGCCCTGAGGAGAAGGACCTCGGAGTCCTGGCTGACAATAAGTTAACCATGAGCCAGCAAGGTGCCCCTGTTGCCAAGAAGGCCAATGGTATCCTGGGGTGCATTAAGAAGAGTGTGGTCAGCAGGTCGGGGAGGTTTTACTTCCCCTCTATTCTGCCTTGGTGAGGCCACATCTGGAGTACTGTGTCCAGTTCTGGGCTCCCCAGTTGAAGAGAGACAGGGATCTACTGAAGAGAGTCCAGCGGAGGGCAACAAAGATGACTGAGGGACTGGAGCATCTCCCCTATGAGGAAAGGCTGAGAGATCTAGGACTTTTTAGCATGGAGAAGACTGAGAAGAGACCTTATTAATGCCTATAAGTATCTAAAAGGGTGGGTATAAGGAGGATGGGGCCAGACTCTTTTCCGTAGTGCCCCGTCACAGGACCAGGGACAATGGGCACAAGCTGGAACACAGGAAGCTCCATCTAAATGTGAGGAAAAGCTTCTTTACTGTGAAGGTGACACTGGAACGGACTGCCCGGAGGGGTTGTGGAGCCTCCTTCTCTGGAGGCACTCAAAACCTGCCTGGATGCAATCCTGTGTAATGTGCTCTAGGGGATCCTGCTCTGACAGGGGAGATGGACTAGATGATCTCTAGAGGACCCTTCCAACTCCAATGATTCTGTGATTCTGTATGAAGAAACATTGTCTGCACTGTTTTAGTGGCCTTCAAATTGAGTCCCAAATTGATTATATGAGACCTGATTCTGCAAAGTGATCAGGAGATAGATGTTCTTCTCCTCTCCTGGAATCAGAGGGGGTGGAAGGGCCCTCTTCACTTCTCATTTTCAGGTCAAGGGGGAAACAGCATCCTGTAGTATTAGATAGTGGAAGTGACGATCTTCAATGCATTGGTTTTTCAGAAGGTTTTGTTTTTCAGCAAGACAAATATTGCCAGGAGTTCCTATCTGTAGTGGTGGCATACAGCAGCATGAAAAGTAAGGGTAGAATGATCACGTGTGGTAGTGCAGAACAATAAGGGCAAAGACCTGAACTTGTTAGATTTTGTATACCCTTCTGTTCTAATAATTATGGCCAGGACCTGAGAGAATAAACTGAGGGAGAATGGGCTCTCCTGATGCTTGGGAGTATTGGAAGCAGAAGTCTTGGAGGTTGTAATTAAGTGGGGACTGTGTGTCTTGGTGTATTGTAATCTGATGTGAGTAGCTGATTAAATACACGTTCATTCGGAGTAATGCACCCATGGTCCTTTATGCTTACTAATAACATTTCAGTCATCAAGTTAGGGTTTATTGTAGACTGTAATAACTCATTCTGCCTGATACTATGTTCTAGTGTTGTTCCTCAGTGAGCCAGCCCTACTCTTACCCTTCTCTAAACCCAGTGATCTGCAAGTGCAGTACAGTGTTGCTTCATTAATTCTGCTGAGATTTCCCTCCTTTTCTTCCCCCCCTTCTCTCCCCTCCCTGCAGTGGTTAACAGCATAAGGGATATTAAATGTCAATCCTCCTGTATCCCTTTGCAAGTTCCAGAAAGAGATGATTGAGTGGCTTATCCCTGCAATCACTGTAATCAGTAAGTAATGACTTAACATCCCGCTGGATAACACGAGGTGGAATTGGGAGAAAACATTAGCAGCAGAAGCTTGCCACCTGGACAAGGTTAAATTTAGGGAATTATAAATTTAGGGGAGGTTTGTTGTTTTTTTTTTTTTTTCTGAAAAATGACATAAACTGAAACACCCAAGCAACCATATTAGGATTGTACCTTGGTTTTGAAATAGAGTAAGAAGTGATAATAATAAAAAGGTTTAAAATGGGTCTCTGCAGTGTGGCAGTGGTACCGTGCTCTGTCGCTTGTGCTTTGCAGGAGTCCAGAATCAATCAGACCTCAAAAAATTCAGCCATTACAGCCTGCAGTACTGAGGAGGGGGAAGCAACCAAGAGGTTTGATTTTTAGTAGGAAAAGAGCTGCTGGCAGCTGAAGCTTCCATGGGATTGTTAGCCTTCCAGAAAGGGGCTCGCTCACTGCTCTTAAGTGCTGGTCTCTGGGGACCATATCCTAAAAGAGAAAGGGCTTCCTAATGACCTTGCATTGCTGTGCCAGCCTGTGCCACCAAAGTGGGGAGGCTGTATGGCAGCAGCACTGCTGCTTGAGGTGCTGGCACCTTCCTCCCAGCAGCTGGAAATGGGTGTTAACAAACACATGGGTGCCAGGCAGCGGGGCAGGATTGGAAGGGCACTAAAATATTAAGGCAGAAAACTCTCATCTTGGGTCCTGAAAAAGAGACCAGACTTGGGAATCTGTAAGTGAAGGAGCAATATGGAGTAGATCTTCTTAAAGTAAATAAAAGGAATTTTTAAAAATCCTTCTAATTAACTTAAAACCAGGCAAGCCCTCTGGCAGGCACAGTGTTTGGCTTTACGATTTGAACGGTGTAAATGAAGGCAGTTGAAGTAATTAAATTACTTAACATGTTTTCAAACAGCGTTCATCTTTTCTCTTCTAGATATTTTCTGTTTCAAATCTGTCTCCAGTTAAAAGGAAATAATCAGGCAGCAGTGTTGCATTTGATTATATCCCTGCTCTATATGTTTCTGTTTACTTTTTCTGTTGGTTTGTTGTTGGTGTGTTTGGTTTTTTGGGGTTTTTTTTAGTTTTCTGGAAGATACAAGACCTCAGTTTCTGCTGACATAGAAACTGTTTCTAAATGCATATGCCAATAAGTGGGAGAAGTGAGTTTAGGGTGTATGATTATGTGAAGAAGGTACTGCATTAAAACTACATTCTCTGTATTCTTTCTAAGCCCTATCTCAGTATTTTTGGATGAGGGTGGGAGGGAGATGCATTCTTTTGCCATCCCAACTAAGAGAGAATGAGACAGATTTTATTGCTGTGTTATTATCTTATTTCCCCTTAAAAGTCTTTGCCTTTGATGTGTACTGCGAGTGGTCACAATTTAATTTACAGATTCTATTTTTATCTGTGAGGAATGTATATTTCAGGTGCACAGGGGCACTTTGGAGAAGTACACAAGAAATACTGGGGTTTGTTCAGATGATTTTAGAATTTGGCTTGCTGGGCTTTATGGGTCAGATTATCAAAAAGCAGTTCTTATTCTCGCTCCTGCAGTCAGCTGGAGTCTTGCTGCACAGGACCTGTGCGTGCACATTCCTTGCCCTTGCAGCTTAAAATCCGCTGGTTTCCATTCATTTCGTACGACTTCTCATGCATGTTCCACGTGCAGCCGAGTGGAAAGGCAAAAAACTGAAGTCCCACGCGTGCAATAGCTTGAAAATGTACCCAGATATGCCGAACTAAGGGGATTTTTTTATTCTGCTTAATAGAACAGATTTGTACTGATGGAGTTTTTCCTAAGTTGAGATGATGACTTGCTGAAACTCAAGTTAGTAATGCAAACGGTGCACGCTCCCTCTTGCTCTCTCTCTGTCCCCGTCGTGTGCTTGCTTTTCTCTTCTTTTCCAGCATAAGGGTTCATACATAACAACAGAGGATTTTGTAGAAAAGTTGCTTCTGGGCCTGACCGTTAATGTTTTCCCCTCCTCCTGGTCTCTCTCTTTTCTTTCCTCCTTTCTCTCTTTTCTCTTCTCTTATCTCTCTTTTCTTTTCCTTTTTTTTTTTTCTTCCCCTTCTTTCTTTTTAGTTTTCAGAAAGTTGAGTTCCATCCCAATTATTAAATCTTCGGAGACCATTCCCACATGGTTCTGTAAATGGTAGCTTCATCCTGAGTTCTTTCATCTCTTTTCCTGCTCTCCTGGCTTGACAGTTGAAAAGGTCTGACTGTGCCACACAATGGTTTGATTGGTTTCTCTAGGGGAGGCTTTACCCTGCCTCATCATTCGCCAGGCAGGTGGACCAGAAAGTCTCTTGATTCTTTTGTTGCCTCTCAAAGTCCGAGGTCTTTGACTGAATAAATCCTCCGTCATGGGATAATTTGCTAAAAGGAGACTGAAAGATGGGAGAGAAAAGCCTTGCTACTTGGGTGCTGAATTAATGAAATAACTGGGCCTTGGAGTTTGCAATTGAAAAATCACCAGGAATGCAATGGGTGGAGACAGGCTTCAGAATGCAAGCCCGTTACTTCCCCGTAATAAACTATGAGAGCTTTAAATGATATTACTAAATACGCCAGCTCGCCTGGCCGCCTCTGGTTATTTGCATTTGCAGCCCCGTTCGGCGGGGGAAGCCCGAGCAGAATAAAAGCCGTTTTGGTGCAGCGCCTAGTTAGTCATTAGATTATTACGAGGGGCTGCAAAGAATTCCATATGACAGAACTAGGGTTGAGTTAACACAGGACGAAAAGTAATTTACAGATAGGCTGTCCTCAGCCATCTTCGTAGCCCCTGATAAGGTTTCATTTCAGAATGGATAGGCGACATTTCCACTTACGGGCTCATTCTGCGACACCTGTGATAACAGCTTCTGGATCCTAATTGAAATTGGTTTCAAAATGGATTTTCACTTTTCTCTGTCTGTGGAAAATATTGAATGGACTCAGAGCTGCCACAGAGAATCCCAGACCTTGGAAAATGGAGCAAGAAGCCAGGATCATCTTTCATAACTGTGTCGATGATATGACAGTTTTGTTATCTGTCTTATTAATGAAATCATTGATCACCTGATGAGAGAGATAATAAACTACATTTTTGCTGCTGTTCAGGAAGCTCAATTAAATTTTTTTAAAAATACAGATGGGGGGAAAAACCAAGCTAAAACAATGAAGTGAACATTTTCAGGTCTGTTTTCAACTTTGAAGATTTTTAGATGGAAGAAGTCTCTGAGGCTGTAAAATACTGACTGCATTTTGAGCATATTGAAAGTAGAAAGGAAAAAAAAAAGCAAACCTGATGCTCACATTAGACTTAGGGTGTTTTTTTTGTTGGGTTTTTTGTTGGTTTTTTTTTTTTCGACAAACCTCTCTAAGTAAATAACACTTAAGTCCTAGTAAGTGCCATGGAAACTCAGATGAACTGAGAAACAATGGAGCTCAATTTTAGCTGAAGTGGGATTAGTGATCTGAACTCTCTGAATGCCCTGACGTGGATAAAGGCTGGTGCTAAGTGTTGCGATTGCTCGCAGTGAGGCTCATTTAAAAATGTGATTTTGGAAAAATTAAGTCCCCCACTTTTTTTTTTTTTTTTTTTTTTTTGTACTGATGGATGGACTTGAGAAGATTTTTAAAAGCAAGCAAATGTAATGAGCCACCTGGTCAGGTTAAAGTGCGTGTGCAGGTTTCGAAAACAAAAACCTGAAAGGACTTTGTGATGTGTTGTTTCCCTGGCTGTTTTCTAATTATTGGGGAAAGAGATCAATCTGTTGTTTGTGCTTGGTTGCTCTAGAATGCGCACTGTATTCCTTGAGGAAGGTGGGAAGGGATAGTTTTTCTGAAAAGGGGTGCTGGTGACTTCTCATATTTCACTGTGAATTGTATCCTAGGTGTTTCTTCAGTCTCTCCGCTGGTGAGGGTCAATCTATCCCCCTTTTTAAGCTTGAAAGGGGAGCTGTGATCAAAGGCTTCAATGTTGTCACTGATCTCTGGTGATTGATTAGGAACAGAAGTTCTGGAGCATTTTGCATGTCTGCCTTTTCCTTATCACTTCAAATCCATTAGTGCCTACCCATTAGGGTAGCTTTCAATCAGGGGGAAAATAACCCACGCACATATATATATAATATATGTGCCCTCCATGTGTATGCGTATACAGAGAAAAGGAATAGGTGAGTGTACTGGCTTCATGGTCTGAGTTACAGATGTGTTTTTCCTTAATGTAAAAGGAAACAATTTTTCTTGGTCTGTGTTGATACAGGGGGTATTTATTAATTGCTAAACTCTTGGGTGCAATTCTCCTCTGTTCTTCTGCAGCTGCTGTCACAGATTTAAAATCATGTAGGTCTCTCTTGTCAGGGGGTTTTTGGCTGCTTTACCTTCATTTGCTGTAGTTTTACCCAGAGAGGAACCATGCCCCTGCTTGTTATTTCTCTGCTGTGCCTGTGATGCATGTTAAGATCCGCTGTGTGTCAGTCACTTAGAGATATTTTTTTTACTTGGAGATTGAAAAATAAATATTTTAAGTGTGCCTCTCGTGGAAGTTCAGAGTTAGCCAGAATTTATGTTAAGTTGTTAAAAGAAAAGATCTTTCATTCATAAGGGAGGAGCAGCCCTCCGACTCTAGGCGGTGTGGGAGGTCAGGCAGTGGGGTTTACTCCTCTACGTGAGGGTGATGTGCAAGAGCAACCGGTACAGGACTTGCATCTGGCTTTGCTGTGGTGGAGATGAGGAAGATGAGTGGTGTGAGGCTGGGGTCCATTCCTAACCATCCCATTCCTAACAGCGCATTGTGATTTAAATGAGGAACTTAAAAAAACTCTGCACAGGCTTTAAAACTCTTGAGTTAATTAATTATTCTGGTAAATGGAAGCTTTCAGTATGTAGAATAATTCAAAAATGTTAATGTTATTTTTGTGTATCTCTCTTCCCCTTTCTTTTCGGTAGGTTGGCTCATTTCTCTCTCTCTCAAATCTCCTTCGCTCTCTCTTCTACTGTTGTGCATTTCACACCAGGAGATGACAAGTCTTGTGATTGCAGCAGAGGCAATTGAAAGAAAATAAAAAGGGAGTTCTTTTTCTCTGGTGCTGGCCCATGAACATACCGTAAAAATTGGATTAGACACACCTAGAGTTGGGATTGATTGCATCTTGAATGGGAAATTAGAACATCTGAAAAATTCCTTTTTGGATGGAACAGAAGCACAAGAAGGAAAAGTTGGATGGAAACCAGAGAAGAACTGTAAATCACTATTAAAGTTACTTCCTATGGTTTACCATTGGCTGTCAAAGAAAATTGCCTCGGGCTTGTTTATAGCTAATTCTCTCTATAGAAAACTTCCATTTGTGGACTGGCCTCTGAACAGAATTGATAACTCTGTTTATAGACCAGGATGGGTATCTAAAGATAACAGATAATGCAAATGAGCCTTTTTTTGATAAGCCAGGGAAGCAATTATGGATACAACTTGGTTGATGGATTTCAGAGAGCCTTTTCACAGATTATAGATTTTTTTTTTTTTTGCATTATAGTTTTCTTAGTGGTGTTAGGAAAACAAAATCAAAGTCATTCGAATAGAACTAAAAAGATGGAGCAGCTGATACAACCAGCTTTCCTACCACTTGTAAACATAGCGAAACAGATTAAAAAAAATAAACAGACAGTCCTCAGCCTTCTCTGGGAGAAATATGATTTGATAAAATTGTGTGTTTAATATTCAATTTACAGTTTCATCCGGAGTGTGTAAACCTAGATGTCCCGTGGGGGTTTGCAGCCCGCTCCAACTTTAACTCAGATAAAATGCTCCTTATAAACTGTCTTCCTGCTTTTAGTTTTGAATTTGTATTTCTGCTGGAGAGGAAGGGGGTGGTGGCTGGACCCTGCGAGTTGTTTGAGGCTCCCCGAGGTGCTCAGACCTGTGATGATTAAGCCTTTCACCCTGGGCTGATTTCTGTGCTGACTGCGAGGCATATCCCTGCGGAGCAGGCTCAGGAGGTGGCTGTACTGCCTGGCCTGTGTCCCTCCAAACTCCATGGATTTTCTGGTTGGAAGTGCCTGGGAAGCCTCAGCATCTTACAGCCAGGAGGAGACCTGTGGCTGGGGTTCATGGCTGCTGCGTCTCCAGGAGGAGGCTTGGTCTGCTCTCCCCACCACAGCTTTATGCTCAGCTTGCCACTAGTCCCAGCCTGCTGCTTCTGCGTGTGAGAGGGGGTGTCCCTGTGCAAGGTGTCCCTTGGTGTTTGTGGAGGCAGAGCTGCCTGCTCCTGGCAGGTCAGGTGACATCCCTCCCTCCATCCCTCCCTCCATCCCTCCCTCCATCCCTCCCTAGGACCTAAAACGGAGTATGATTTGCAGGATCCACCATGAGACAGAATTAACCCCGTAAATGGTGTGTGATAACATGCATTCACAGTCTTAAGCTCATATCATTCCTTAGTGGTAAGACTGAGCTTTCCTTTAAGGCCTCAGTCCACAATTCCCTGAAATACTGAAAGGTTTTTTATCAACTTTAACTAGTCCAGGCTTTAAATATTTAATTTTACCTGTCACTTTCCAGTCTCCATACTCAAGCCATTGTCTTTTAGTTGGTTCCCTTCAGTGGGATGTCTGGGCTCCCAACACCCTTGATCACCTTCATCTCTGAAACTTGAGATAACTTCTCATGAAGCTATCTCAGGACCTAATCCTGGAAATGTGGTTTCTTTTCCAAATGTCCTGTTTGAAGGCTCTTCTGTATGATCAGAAAAAAAAGAAAAAAAATAATTATTGCTTTATTTCCATGTGGTGGTTGTAATTCAAGTGAGTCCTTATAGTTCGGACTACTTCAGGTTTAAGGGATTTGGTAAGGTACAAACTTTGCTTCTGTCAGGAAGCCAGTGGTACAACTGTCATTGGCTTCCACGGGAGCAGCATGGGAATCTTTTTACTTTAATTGATGTTTAAATATTCAGTCACAAACTACTGTCAAACTCTTCTGTTTTTCACAGGTGTTTTCAGTGCCTTCATAAAGGATCACACCTCTTACTGGAGAGCAAAACTGAAAACAGCAGTTTTGCTTAGAGAAATGCCAGACTTCTAAGCTGTTACCTGAACATTATTTTAAACCTTTTCTGAATGTATGTATGATGAATTGTTTCTGAACTTCAGAGACTTTTGTCTGAAGAGTTAGAGGGAATGGCCATTAGCATCTTTCAAACATGGGGACGGGTACAGGATCACAGTGCCTCTGCCAAAAAAGCATGGATCTGGAATCCCTCAAGGGATTTCTCCCAGCTTTATTCCCAGCATTCATCCCAGTCTAAGTCAGTGTCATGTTTTCTGAGTATTGGTCAAGGGAAAATATTCACGGTAAGTTTTATTTAATATTTTCAATTTGATGTGCATCAGCATGTTCTTTGGACAGTCTCCCTGAACTTAAAATGTCTGTTCCAAGACACGATTTTATTTGGTGACATGATACAGGTTAATGTTGCATATATAAGAGTGGAAACAATTTAAAAGTCCTGTCCTCAGCTTTGAACATTTTCTTTTGTTTGTTCAGGGGACAGAGGGAGGTAGGTTGGTTTTGCTATTTAAATTCCCAAAGACCTTTTTCTTAAGCCAACTAACTTAAATCAGAATTAAAGCCTTGCATACATTTCCTTTGGCACCACAAGCTTTTTTTTTTTTTTTTTTTTTTTATCTAGGAAATAACCTCACTATGAAGGATACCAAAACATCTCAAGTAATAAAAATATTTCAAGGGACTGTGATTCATTGCTACATTTGTCTTTAAGCCTCCAAACAGATGCTAAAAATAAGCCTACTCATAAAAAACAAATAATAATTATATCTATAAGTGAATAAGAACCTTGAGCAAAGAAATCAAAAATTCCACCAGCTGTTTACAAGAGAGGGAGGGAGAGTGAAAGAAAGGAAGAAAAGCAAGACATAAAGGAAAAGGAAGGAAAGAAAGAAAGAGCTCGGTGCTCCTCTGTGTTGCTCTCATTTAAATAGATTTCAGGTGAATTTTTTTGGATGTCATAGTTGGACTGAGAACCTGTAAAAATCAGTACTTTAGCACTGTTAGACAGAAATCATTGTTGTTCATGGGACCAGTACTTTAACTAGTGAGGTGTAAGAGCTTGTGTGTAGGTGCAGAGTAGTTGATACAGAATAACTTCACGTGAATTTTACTAATAGGTGAATCACAGAAAAAACATTGTATTTCAGACTTCTAATTATGGGAAAGAATGTAACCTTTAGACACAAATGTTAGACATGAAGGGGGAGCACCAGGACTTTAGGCTGCTGCTTTTGTATTTGCATTTGGCCAGGCGTACTGTGTTGGATTTACATCGCTTACCCTCTGGGATGTGTCGGCTTTTTGGGAAGTGAAGGCAGGACCCAACACAAAACCAGAGCAGGACGTGGGCACAGTGTCAACTGCTGGCTTTTTGCAGTCCCAGATAAGTCAGACTTACTGGCCAGGCCTCTGTGTAAGTGGGGTTTTCTTGAACATGTGCTCAGTGGGGATGTGATGGGCTTCCCTTGTGTCTACAAGTCTCAGGCGTATGCGATATTGCCTTGTACAGATGCTTCTGGATTTCCAGGAATCTTGGCTGCTGTGGAAACCAAACCCTTGGCAGTCTGGTTGTGAGGGCCCCCTGTCTTGCAGGATTAAACTTATTTTAATGTGGAATGTATATAAACAATGAGAAATTTAGAGGAATCTAAGGAAAATCCTTTATTTTGTTGGGCTTATATTTTGTTTTAGCAATAAAGTGAGCAGTGAAATTGCTTTTCCTTGGCTCTGCTTGAGGAATTGCAGAGGGCAGCACTGTGTACGTCCCAGGCTGTAGAGCTGTGATTGAAAGGGAGAGCATTCAGAACTTAGCAAGAGTTAATTCTTCCAAATGCAAAGAGTCCTTGAAGTTAGGTGGAAGTTAACTAAAATAACACAAGCCATGAAGAGGTATGAAATGATCTCACTGAAAATCTGTTTCCCAGCTTTCTGTCCCTTCAGGTTGTGGACTTTTCTCTTGCTCATTCTGGAGGTCAGGCAGAATCAGTTTCCAACCTGAAAAGTGAGACATAAAAATGTGCAGATCTTGCAAACAACGCGGTAACATTGCTCCTTCATCTGTTCCCTTCTCCTGGCTGAGTCCACCCTGTCTATACTTAAGAGGTCAGCAAAGGGTGTGAAGTTGGCTCATGTGACTTAGTGCCACATGATTACAGTTTATTTCAAGGAAGAGAATTGAAAGGGAGGGATGGAAGGAGCTGGAAAGGGAAAAGGAGATTCCACTTAGAATTTACAGTGCTTTCATGAAACTTTTTTTATTGTTTAATTTAGTTTTTTTTAAAACTGCTATCTAGTACACAACATTTTTGTTTTTTAAAAGCACTCAGAAGGGCTTCTATTCATAAACACATATTTCTTTTTGTTTCAGTGCTGGAGATGCCTGCAAGTGACTTAAAACTAAATGGGACTGTGAAGGCAGGGGAAAGGAGGAGGATGTCTTACATTTCAGTGTTTTAGGAAATAAAAATTAGCAAACACTAATAGGTGCCTGATTTTTCCCATTCTTTATTAAAATGCATGGGATGTGGATCAAATGACTTTATTTAGTGCTCAGCATTTCAGCTACCTTGAAATGGGAGACTGCAGGCAGTCAGATAAATTCACTGGAAAGTTGCCCAGTTTCACTGCTGCTTATGTAAGCTTGCCTGTATCCTCTGGGGAATACTATTTTGTAACATGTTCTATCAGGATGAGTATCCCTATGTTCCCTTTAGCTCTGGGATGCCAGAAGTAGATGAGTGGTGGTGGTGATGATGATGGCTGTCTCTCTCTCTCCTTTCTGGGACAGAGTCATTAGGGACCTTTGCCAAACCAGGGTGCTACCCCTCTCTGCTATCATCTGAAAATAACAGGCAATGTACATGACTCATGATAAGCAGTTATGGTTGAGTTATACATTATTTTGCAATTGCTGTGTCTTCAGAGTGGCCTAAATGATAGTTAAACTGTTTTGAAGCCAGCGTAATTAAGGATGTGTGACTCCCTTCTTGTTAAGTTTCAAGAAATAAGCCATCACAACTTGTTTATATGCTGGGATTTTATCTCTGCAGATGTATGTTCAGCTCTTGGCTGTGCTACAGTGAAGATGGGATTTGAGGTCTTGCCCTTACCTCTGTTAGATAGCTGTTCATATCAGAGGAAATGCCTGAGAGTCTCACACTTTTGGGACCAGCACTATAAACTCGCCGTTCAGGCAGATGAGATGGCTGTGAATCTCTGAGCACTGCAGGCTGGACCTTCTTGTCTTTGTCATGGTGGTAGCACTGGCAAGCATCTGTTTGTGGAGGCAGACCCTTTCTCTTACGAATGCACCTACACGCGCTCCAATTAGTCACTGCATCCTTCTGCTTAGGTTGCTTAATGCAGAACTGTGAAGTCATGCTCTCAAAAGTCTGTACCAGGAGGTAGCAATCTAGCTTCACTGTTTACGGGCCTAGTTTTATATCAAGAATTGCTGTCAGCTCGGCAATAAACCTTTACAACTGGGTACTATGTCTGATGGTGCTACTTATTTGCATTTTATCGTTCTTGTTGAGGGCTGGAATGCTCTGAGGACTCTTATGATACTTGGAATGACAAGGACAATACGTCTTACAGCATGTTTAAAAATAGTCTGTTAGGGTATTCATGGTCCATAGGGACACTTGGTGTGAAGGTTCTCCTATGCAGAGCAATGAGAGATGTTCTCCTGATGGAATAAGCAAGACCTGTAGTGAAGGGGACCTGTTGAGGGCAGCGTGAAGAGGCTGGGAAGTGGGTTGGGTAATGATCACTGAGCTGAGGTGACACAGGGGTTGTATAGCAGTCACTTATATTATTTAAGTACCTTGCTGTCTCCCTAACTGGTAGGGTCCATTCCTCTTCCTTAAGAAGTCCCTTTTGTTCCTTGCCTGAAACTCCCTGAGCTGGATGGAAGCAATTTCATTGTGTTGTGCTTTCCAAACTGTCACTAACCCAGCCTTTTACTGTAAAATTAACTTGAAACCATGATTGCTTGAAGATAAGGGCCTGACCTAAAAATCCCAGATCCACATAATGTAATATTGTCTTTGGATGCTGATGGGTGTTACTTACACAAGCTGCTACTCTGGAATCATTTGTAGCTATGCCTGTTGGTGGGACTGGGATGTTGTAAGTAAAAACACCCATTTAAGAATAGAGTTATAGGTTGGATGAAATGAGAGGAGAATCTCTTGGTGGCTTTTTGTTGCACATATAAGAGGAGGTTTCTCTCCCATAATTTACAAGGTTGAGCAAGCTAGAATAAAGTGGCAGGTGTCATTCTGAACACATGAGTCTGCACTGGTGGAAGCTATCGTTCATATGGCTTTTGCATATGCCCTGGGAGTTCCTGTTAAGTCAACATTTACTTCTCAGGGAATAAATGCCAGAGCTGTGTCTGAGAGCTGCTACTGCTGCATCAGTGAAATGGTTATTTGCTATATGTCATCAGGCATCCTATGGTGCAGATTCCTGGAGTTTTAGAAGTGTTGTGATTATGAGCTTGTGGTAAGTAGCTGGAAACAAAAAAGGTGTTTTTCAGCAACTCTGAACAACTTTCCAGATAATCTATT
Source organism: Podargus strigoides (assembly GCA_028020825.1). Taxonomy (NCBI): domain Eukaryota; kingdom Metazoa; phylum Chordata; class Aves; order Caprimulgiformes; family Podargidae; genus Podargus; species Podargus strigoides. Next base: position 6,733,573 of record CM051623.1, on the reverse strand, counting down.
TACAGAGTGTTTTACAGTGGCTCTCTAAAGTTTCACAAGCAGCTTGTTAAGTGTTTCTCCTTTAGGATCTTCAACACCATCAAGGAAGGTATGTGCCAGTTAGCATCAATGAATTTTTGGTTAGAACTTCTGTTTTGTTGGGGGAAGATGACAGAGAATTCAGTTGACAAATTCTGAAGCTGTTTTAATTAGTGGTCTTTATATATAGACTACATTTGGCCTGGGTAGGGCTCCCTCCCAGCAGAAATCAGTGGGCAGAGGTCTGACATGAGGTAGGATGTGTAAGACAGCTGCAATACAGTTTTGCCTGAATGCTGAAGAATGCTTTAAAAATGCTTTTTTTTTTTTTTTTTTTTTTTTTTTTGTATCAGATCACCATTACCTTCCCCAGGAGACCCACCTATGCAGCATTTATGCAGACAAGTTGTCTGCCAAGGGTGGGAGCAGGCAATCCACAGTGGTCCTTCGGTGCTGGGCACACCTGCAAGGGGTTGGTGTTTATGCATAAATGCGTTGCTCCTCCCTCCTTTGCTTTCTGCAGAAAGTGGCCACCACTTTGCAAGTGTGTGGGAGGTAAGCTGGTGGCTGTGCAGTATTTAACCTCTGACTGCACTTTGTGGGAAGCTTAAAAGTCTTCTGGGAAAGAGGCTGTTGTGTGAGGCTGCCCATGTCTTCTCCCTCTGCCTATAAAGCCAGGTTGAGCATAACCTCCTTGGCAGCTGGAGACTTCTGTGGAGTTTAGGGCCTGATCCACAATGTATTGAGGTCAGTACATTCCTAATGGGCTTTGGCTGAGTACCTATGAGAACAGGAGCAATTGGCCCACAGAAAGGATGCTAACCCATTTTTCACGCTGGCCTCCTCTCTGCTGACGGAATCAGTGGGGAAAAGCAAGACTCATAATGACTGCTGATTATAAATAATTAGGAGTCGTTCAACATTTAGGCTAGCATATTTAGGTTGTTATGTGTTTTGCATTTATTAAGTGTTGGCTGGTCTCCTGTGGCTTGGTGTCTTTGCTTAGCACCAGTCACCAGTTCCTTGTGTAAACACTGGGGGTTAGATGAGAAGATGGGCCCCCAGTTTGAATGCTTCAGCATCCCACAGAGGCTGGCTGGCTGTGAGCCCCTTGTGTGCTGTGTTTTGCTGTGGATCAACTGATTAGAAAGTGTTGAATTTTATCTTTAGTGCTTGCATTTAGCTTGGCTGGATTTTGCACAGAGTGAGAATTACTAGTCTATAGGTGATGTGCAGCAGAGAGCTTAGATAATTCAAACAACGTGGCTTGTGCAAACATGTAGCACACTGAAATGTAGTAAAGCCAAAGATTTTTCATCTGTAGCATAGAGTCCAGTAAAGATCAACAAGTCCATGTTGCAGTCATGGTGCACTCTTTTGCATCACTGTGAGTGTATTTTTATTTCTTTGCAGATCATGTAACAGACGGGTAGCAGATGAATCTAATAAATATTCCAGCAAGTACTTTCATGTGGTGTTTACTGTAAAATAAAATTAAAATCTGTAGCATATGTTAGTTTTTCAGGGAAATGGGTAAAAAAAAAAAAAAAGAAAAAGTAAAAAAGAGGAACACCTCAAAGGCTAGATGTTAGCATTTATAGGTACCAAAGAGAATTTTTAACAGGCAAAAAAATAAAAAATCTGGATTTGCACTTCAGAAATGGTATTGTCTTCATCCAGTTCATAAATGTGAAGCTGAGGTGAAATTACACAGTTAAACTGTGATGTGACAAAGGCAATGTATAACCTCTTTAAAGTCTATATAAATCAAACCTTTAACCTACTGCTTTTAAAAGGGAATGCCTAGAGGATGCTTTTGTATAACGCTTTTTTTTTTTTGTATTCCATTTAAATGTAGATTTTTTAAGGCATTTAGTATAGTGGTGCATCTTTTGCAATGGAATGTTAATCAAGATTCTTTTGTAGCAACTTGGTTGGAAGATAAAATATTTAGTGCTGTTGTATGTAGAGCCCACTTTCCTTACGCACACACATACAGGCTCTCTCCCCCTCTCCTCTTTTGCTCCCCCACCAAGAGTTGTAGGGAAATATTTTAGTTAATGTTTGAAGAGCTGATCTGTGCTTTCCATTACTGGTAAGATGACTTGGTTACATTTCTAGCAGACTGCTAGTAGAGAAGTGTAGTACTTGGGTGACTGACTGTAGTTAATGTCCAGGATCAATCACTTTCCCCATTTGTCCCATTTCTGAGTAGAAAACAATGATTTTAGTTATCTCTAGGTGAATTTCTTTGCTGAGTAAATTTGTGGTATGATTGGAGATCTGGGCTTCTCTTTCCATAATTACAGTAATTCTGTACTAGTAGGTCCAATTGCATTGTGCAGTTACATTTGGTTTGTAATGTGATAACCAAAACACTGTAACATTCAAGGTATATCCACACACCTGCCACAAGGAATTGGCTTATTTAAGTGTGTAAATGTAACTATATGCACAAACTGTTCACAGATTGAGTGCTTAAATAATCTGTTTAGTTACTTACTAAATCTCTTTTTTCAAAGTTTGTATCTTTTGAATAATGAAGCATAGAAAGTAAATTTTGTTCTTACTAATGCCCCATCGTAATGAGCCCAAAGCAGCAAGCAGGAACCTGTGAGAGCTGAAATTAAGCAGGCAGTGCTGTTATAGCAAGGTATGGTAAGAGCCATTGTGCTGTAACACAGGAGAGGTCAGCTTGGATGCCAATAGGGAGCTACTGGCATTAGCAGACTAGCTAAGATTGACTTAGCATCTAAACAAGTGATAGCATGCCCTAGGAAGGGTTTATTATACAGAGGGTAATTTTTGTTCATGAAACATCACTGAAGTCACAAGTCAGCAGCAAGAACGTAGTGACACTCATTGGTTGTACGCCAGTGCAGGCAAGGGGGGAAGTTCCTTTCCCAGGACTGTGCTTCTTCGAGGTATTCAACCAGTTTTAGCTCGGCATTACACAGAATCACAGAACAGCCTTGGTTGGAAGACACCTCTAAGATCAAGTCCAACCATTAACCTAACACTGCCAATTCCCCACTAAACTTCACTGAATGGCTTCTGTTGGTTTACACTGGTTTTCAGTGAGAGTGGAAACAATTTTTCAGTGTTTAGCACACAGAACTTTGCATGGTGTGCCTTTTGCAAATGCTTTCCGAGCCCTTCCCCAGGACTATTTGAGCATGATCTTTAAATTTTTTGAAAGCAATTGTGTTTTGCTGTGGCTGTAATCAGCTCCACCCAGCCTTTCAGTCACTGAGCGCAGCTTTACAGAGCCTGTAAATGCTGTTCCTTAATTGCTTCTGAGCAATAAAAGGAACTCTTAACACTACCCAGATCTTCTTAAAAAATAACTGTTAAATATTAAGCTGTCTCTTACAGTTTAAATGAGGCAGCCTTGGTTTGTAGGGAGCAATGCTGGGAACCAAACCAGTTGCACTCTGAGGTTGATCAACTTGCTATGTGACTTGGGTCTTTCAGGGCATGTTGCTTTCATCTGTAAAGGGAGGATTATATATCCAGCAGCCTCCACACTTAATCTTCTTTTGTTTAGGTAGGGTTTGACATACAGAGGGTTGTTTGATGTACATATTTAAGATGGTACCTTGATGTGCATGTGGCCTGTTGTCCTGCTGCCTGGAGGACTTGGCTTTTACTCTGTAGCTGGGTATTGCACTGCTTCACTTCACCAGAAAAATCTGAGGTCTTTTTCCTTTCCTTACCCACCCTTGCAAAGGGAGAAGTGGGGACGACAAAACAGCAGTTTCCACTAGCTGCCTAAATGATGGAGAGGATCTTGTTCCCCGCTGCCTGGAAGCAGAGGAGTGGGAAGCACAGGGTGGTGTGCAGGCTGCATCTCTGTGAAAGACCTCTCTGAGCTCCTGCTGCTCTCCCCTCCCAAGCCTTTTGCCTCCATGATATGTTGTCTCTCTGGTAACAGGCAGCATATATTATAGCTGGAGGTTTTGGCAGAGATGGCAGCACAGAATCAAACTGGCCTTGCTCAGAGCAGAGCTAATGCCGTAGATGTTCCTTGTGCTGGGGCAAGGGAGGAGAAATGAAGAGGGACCTACCGTGTGGTAAGAGTGGTGCAGGAGGTAGATCCTCTGCTCTTCTAAGACAGCAAAGGTAGCAAGGGCTCCCAAGCTCAGGTACCTTTGCAACCAGGCAGCTGCTCCCGTGTTTCAGAAGAGGGAGCGAATTCCCACCAGCTGATGGTGGTACCAGCCCAGTTCTGACCTGGGAGATTCGGGTCAGGGCTGTATTGACTGCTGACTTTGGTTCATCTTCCCCTGCCTGTGCTTTGCAGTCCCCACTAGAGGCATGACTGGGCTGCGGGATGCTGGAGAATGAAATGGAGAGTGGTGGAAGGTGGCAGATGGAGAAACAAGACTTCCCTATAGGATGAGGGAAATGACAGCTGGATGGAAAAAAGTGAGGGGAAAATGTTTTGGAAATAGTGATGGGTGGAAGGTAAAACAGCTGAAAGAAAGCAAAAAATAAGTGATAAGATACCTATGAAAAAAGGGTAAACGGGTGGGAGAAGACAGACATAGCTTACAAGAAAGAAAGAACAATGAACTTATGAGTTTTTGGGGGGAGAGAGAACATCTGTGGTGAATTACAAACAAAACAGAGTAACAGAACTGAGGTTAGAGAGAAATAAGCTGAAAGTCCCCAACCAGGGAAAGACATTCAAGAGAGTCCTGTGAGGAGACAATTTAATGACAAAACAACATACTGTTGATTTAGTACTGAACCCCAGCTTCCAGCCCTACTTTTCCTGCTTCTCAAACTCACAGAGTTTCTTTCTGTGTGATTAATGAAGTAATTCAGTGCTGTGTGTGGAAAGGAGACAGCATTTTTACACCTATAGAAAGAGTGATGTCACATGTTTTGGTTAGGATGGCGAGAGTTACAAAAATAGCCTGTATGAGTGTTTGAAGTTGGAGGAGATGGTGAGATCACAGCTTGAGCTGAAACGCAGACATTCTGCTGAAGGAACCTCATGCATGAGAAGTGCCCTGTAGAAACTTTTTCTAAGGAAGCCAAACAAACCTGAAACAAAAATAACCTCTCCCCTGGATTTTTTTATGGCAGTCTTCAGGCAGGCCCCAACTGGTGGCTCTCATGACAGGAAACCTCAGTTTGCAAGTATTTTGAGAGTCACTAGGGTTCTCATTATCCCGAGTCTACAAGTGATGAGTGGTGTAGTGTGCAGTGGTAAACATGGAAGTACAGCAGGATTTACAAAACCAGCATAAAACAACTGACGCTGGATTTTTGGTGACAGAGTTCCCAGTGGAGTTGCCCAGCAGAGGATGACAGGAGCTGTGACTAGTGTGAGACGATGCCCTCCTCCAGGGAGGGGAGATAAGGCTGTGTAAGTGGGAGGACAGGGAAAAACAACATGAGGAGTCGCTGAATTTGCCAGACTTTGGAATCCTGACTTACTGAGGGGCTGGGCTGAAGATAATGTGCTGCTCTTCCCGCTTATTTTTTTAGTGTACTTCTTGAGATTTCTTTTTTACATTGCTTTTCAGGTCTGGTACTGCTGGTTCTTCTCACTAGTCATTTCTGGTTGCGTATGCTGTGGCAAGACTGGCCTTTTCTATTTCTTCTGCCTTTATCTCCTCTTCCACTTTCTTTCCTTCCTTCCTCAGCTGATTCTCAAGCTACCCTTTTGTCCATCATCTTCTGATCTCCTAGCTAAGTATTGCTCTTTGCCAGGTTCCTGTTGTTTTCACCTTATTTGCTCTCTTTTATTTTTTTTGTGTGTGTTCTTATGTACTCATAGTGATTTTTCCATTTCCTCTCATTTCCCTTTCCATTTCTTCAGTTTACCCCATTTAAGACTGTCCTGTACTTTTGAGGCCAGTGTCTGCTTTTCTTCCTTCCCCATCTTCACTACAGCCCTCTTCATTCTTCTTTTCCTTGTGGAGTTGTCCTACATGATTTTCTTTACACCTTTCAACCTGGTTGCTTGTCTTGGGTTGCTACTTTGGCAGCATAACCTTACTTGGTTTCAGTACCTGTCTCTGATGCTTTATTCACTGCTTGATATAATTGGAGCAGAATTTACTACCTTCTATGTTCCTAGAGCTTTCTAGAGCTGTTCTTCATCTATGTCTTATTTATGGAAATGGCAATTTTGGTTTTCTTCAGGTATGTTAGAGATCTATCAAAAATTCCCTTTTTCTTCTGCCTGTATAATGATATTTTAGTTTCCAGTGAGAATCTTGAGCACTGAATTAATGAAGTGACTCCAGTCACTGTGCAGGATGGAGAGAATTAAACGGGCAACGTTGTTAGTACATTAAAAGAAAGGTGGAAGTATGTATATCAGATTTTCCTTCTGCTCCTTCACCATCCCGAAATCCTTTATGGAACTGGCAAAATAAAAACTCCTTTATTATACGTCTCTCTACAAAAATTGGTTGGGACAAGATAAGGTGATGGATGGATGCCTCAGGGCTCTGATGAAAAGCTATATTTATTTTTTAAAAAGTCTTCCCATTTAATGAAAAACAGGCACCGCACTAGACTGAGCATGCCCTCAAGATATGCCAACATACACAAAACACAGGAAAATCTGTGAATCACATTGCATAAATAGTTGCAGATACTGGCACTGTAGTTCTTCATAGACACACGATGGTGATGTTTAAAAGCTGTAGGCATTGTGTGTCTTCAAACTTGGCTTAGAAATAAATGTGATATAGATTTTATTGTTGTGAGGTTTGCAGTAAGCAAACAGTATGTGTTGGTGTCTTGTGTTCATTTATTGATAGTGGGTGTGCCAGATAAAACTGCTTCTCTTTTTATAAGCATTTACTTCAATGCCAAATGTTGATATTAAAGTAAGAAGATTCCTTAAACTAAAGTCTGCCAAGACTTGTTAGACTTTGATTAGTCCTGTAAATACTGGTCAGCAATTCTGAGGTATTGCTCTCATGACTGAAGGGGCTGCACTCTGATGTATGGTAAAGATGCTATGAGGTTCAGCACGTGCACAAAATGTGTTTAAAGGTGCAGTGAAAGATGATTTTGTAATTGTCATTTCCCTCACCTGTACTCTGCCTGATGCTCTGTTGTCATCATTTGTTCTGATATGCTAACTGGTTGCTATTTTCCAGATGAAGCTGATGGAGAAATCATTAATTCCTTTCCCAAAAGTGTCCTGCCCATAAGAGTTGGGAAGAGCTAACAGAAATATCCCCAGATTTAATTGTTTCCTTTAAGACCACATCCAGGTGTGGAGCAGCTTTTCTCTCTCATTCCATTGCCATCCTGGAGACTGGTTCAGGCTAAGTCAGCAGGGAGGCTGTTGGAAAGGGTCTCAGTAGGAATGTGACCTATCAAACAGTTCATCTTATTGTTGTGTCACTTCAGGAGGCATTGTCTGTAGGTACAGCAGTGGCAAGGGGCACAGCAAAGAGCCAAAATGACTGATGGGTGTGGAATTGTACACTAGTGGACAGGGCTGGTGGTGCTGGGTGCCTTGTCTGTAGGACTGGTAGCAATGACTGGGTCCATGTGGTTTATAAACAGAAATGATATAGAACAAATGTGTCATGGTTCATAAACTGTTACTACCAGATTCCTTGAACATGATGATGAACACAATATAATTAGCTAAAATGTACATGAGTAAATGTGGGTTTTTTTCTGTTGTGTAAAGCTACAGGAGAAAGTCCTCTATGACTTCTGTGTTCTCACATTTCTAGGAATGATACAGCTCTGCAGTAAAAGGCCAGGCCCTTACTCTGGCATACAAAACAAAACATGGAGACAATTCCTGCAGACTGAAATTGGAGTATTTTCGGAGAGGTCACGCTGTAGTGTTTGGAGTACTTTCAGAGGCAGAACAGTTCTTCTTCTTTCAGCTTGCTTAGATTGATCATAAATTCAAGAAATAAAGGAGAAACCAGTTCCCTTTATTTTTAAATTTCAAATTCGTCCCACAGCTCCCTTCTGCAGCCTGGATGAGGTGAGTGTGGGGAAGAACAGCCTTTGGCTTTTGGTGCAAAAAGGGGAGTAATGACATGTGTAACACTATGAGTTACTAGTGAGGATTTGATGTTTGGCTACTTGTGCTTGCTAGCATGCCTTTGGGAGGCAGGGAAGCTGAAGACATGACTTCTGTGGAATCCATTGGAATCCTTTAATATTTCATAACATTTCATTAACTTGTGTAGACAGAATCATATTTATAGTTTGAACTGCATGTGCTGCCTATCTGTACTCATAACATTGTAATACAGATGCTAGTGATTTCTCCATGCTGAAGTCTGTTAAAGATGTGGGATTATTCACTGTCCTCTACGAACCTGCAGTGGTGTGAACAAAGTGGTACCTGTGTGTGTGTATGTGGCAACTTGAGTGTGACTACTCGTCTGTATTCAAATGGAAAGGTCTGTAAATATTTTGTTAGTCCATACCAGATTATTTCCAGGAAAAACTGGTGGACCACTGTTGACCAACTGCCTCCTCACTGCTGCTCTGCTGAATGGTCACATACTGATGGCTCCTTGCTTGCTTGAAGCTGCTAAAATGCATTAGGCACAGCTAGAAGATGCATGTAGTTGTTCTTTCTGGACAGGTAATTTTTGTAGTTGCTGACATGATATTTTATGTAAATATTAAGAATGTTAGATTCTAAGCCAATCTAATGACTGAGTTCTGAACAATGTCATCAGAAGTTTGAGGCACCCTGCTGTGTTTTCCTTTGACGTGAATGATTTCTGGGGATGTGAGTACTTTTGTGGTTTTTCTAATACTCTGAGGCAACTCTTTGGCCTGTATAAATCAAATATACATTCTTTGGCTGTCACCTAGATGGTGCTTGCTGTGTCAAGAACAAGACTTGCTGAAAACTTCCTCTTTGAAAGGATCAGGCTGCACATTTTGTCTTCACCCGAGAAGGTGGGAAAGTTCTGTTAGTGGAAGAAAAACAGCACAGATGTTAAACGAAGAGGTGTAATATTGAACAGATAAAGATATGTGTTTGTTCTTGGGTTTCAATGTTTAAGATGTTCTTCCATCATTCACTGGATGATGCTGTTTTACCTTGGCATATGTTAATAGCTGCCCTGAACCCACTTATGCTCCTGTGCAAGAAGAGATTTAATGGTGCGTAATCAACTTTTGCCAGATGCTTAACAGTGCAAAGCCTTCAACAATTTGTACAGGAAAGGTATAAAACAAAACATTTGGATTTTGGTTACAACAACTCCCATCTGACTTGATAAAAATTGATGCAAGAGCAGTTGGCATAAAATGTAGACAGTTCTGAACTAATATTGACCCAGTATATCCAGCTAGTATGTGTCAGAGAAACGCACAAGGTCACACAGAGTGAAATCTTGAAAGCATTGCCTTTGGACCGAGGTTTCTTTGGCTTTTTAGCTTGCCAAAAGGTGTGGGACTTAGTTAGATAACAATTTTTACTGCCACAACAGAGAGGAAGATTTTTTTGACTGCATGGGCTCTAATAATTCGAAGGTGATGCTGAGAGTTTTGAGTGGGGTTCTGACAAACTGCAACTGCCATGGTGTGATTCCAGCTCTGCCACTGATAGCGTAACCTCTCTGCCTTGGTGTGCACTGCTCCAAACCCTGGGCTCTGGGGACTGGCTGATACTGCTAATGTCCTTCAAAGGCATGAGCTTTAATAATATGTGAAATTTCTGTGTGCATAACCAAGGGATTTATTGTCCTGGAAAGCTGCTCCTGGCAGCTGATATGACAGTTAGACTAAAATCATATTCCCCAGTTTGCTGTTTTGCTCTCCTTCTTTTCATGCTGGGAAGTGAAAGGACATAAAGGAGAAAGAAGGAGAAGTAAAAAGGGGGAGTTAAAACTCTTCCTCTCTAAGTCGTGTTCTCATGTTGGTTCAGGTACTGCAGTATCACGAGTGGGAGTATACTTATTGTAGCTTTCCTCTAGCTTATTTCTTGCTTATTGGCCTACTGCAGGCATGCTAGGAGTATTTCGACTTTTTTTCTTGTTACTCAATTTCATTCACAAGAACTTCACATTTTTTGCAGTTACTACTCATACTTCAAAGAAGCAACACTTCAAAGTGATGTCCGTATGGATACTGTCACACCAAATGTGCTCTTCCTTTAGCCTCAAATTTTATCTTTTTGATTCTGAGAAATGTTCGTCTCTGCTAATGAGAGATAGGCATCAGGGGCTTTAAAGAAGTCCTCTGTTGAACCCCACCTCCCTCCTTGCTTGCCCTTTAAGTTACAACTTCTAAGAAGAGTTTATAACCAATGATGTGGTTTAGATCCTGAGAGCTAATGAAGGCCAGCAGCCTAGGAACTGCACAGATCTGTTTTCTGTTACTGGATGGTCGTGCCTTTCTTTCGATGGGCTGCTCTAACCATCCTTCTGTGTCTGGTTTGGGCAGTTCTCCTCTCACCCAGTTCCTTGCAGCGAAACGTTCCAGTTCATATGGTCATTGGTCTGCTTGCACTCTGCCTTCTGCTTAAGACCTCAAGGGTAGCTGGCCAGATAGTTCCAGAAATGCAAGAAAAGCACAGGTGGTTTAGCCAGGTCTTTTCCAAATGGTGTGTGGACACAGCTCAGTTGCCTTTGTTATCATCACAGATGTGGTGGTGGTCATCTATTTTGAAAGAAATTTATTTATCAGAGAACCATAGAATGGTTTGGGTTGAAGGGACCTTTGAAGGTCATGTAGTCCAACCCCCCCTGCAGGATGCAGGGATGTCTTCAACTAGATCAGGTTGCTCAGAGCCCTGTCCAACCTGACCTTGAATGTTTCCAGGGATGGGGCATTTACCACCTCTCTGGGCAACCTGGGCCAGTGTTTCACCACCCTCATCATAAGAAATTTCTTCCTTATAGCTAATGTAAATCTACCCTCTTTTAGTTTAAAACCATTACCCCCTGTCATATCGCAACAGGCCCTGCTAAAAAGCTTGTCCCCATCTTTCTTACAGGCCCCTTTTAAGTATTGAAAGGCCACAATAAGGTCGTCCCAGAGCTTTCTCTTCTTCAGGCTGAACAACCCCAACTCTCTCAACCTGTCTTCACAGGAGTTGTGTTCCATGCCTCTGGTCATTTTCATGGGCCTCCTCAGGACCCAGTTATCCTCAGGGTATTCAGCCCCCTGAGCTGAAAGACAAGGGTGGGGAGCAGAGTATACCCCACATAATCTAGGAGGAAGCAATTACAGACCTTCTATGCTGCCTAGACCCTATGGGGCCAGATGGGATCCACCCAAGAGTACTGAAGGAGCTGGCAGAAGTGCTTGCCAAGCCACTCTCCATCATGTACCAGTAGTCATGGGCAATGGGGGAGGTCCCAGACAACTGGAGGCTTGCCAATGTGGCACCCATCTACAAGAAGGGCAGGAAGGAGGATCTGGGGAACTACAGGCCTATCAGCCTGACCTCGGTACTGGGGAAGGTTATGGAGCAGGTCATCTTGAGGGTGTGCACAGGATGTGCAGGACAACTGGGGATCAGGCCCAGCCAGCGTGGGTTTATGAAGGGCAGGTCCTGCTTGACCACCCTGATCTCCTTCTGTGACAGGGTGTCCCATTTGGTGGATGAGGGGAAGGCTGTGGATGTTGTTTACCTGGACTTTAGTAAAGCCTTTGACACTGTTTCCCACACCATTCTCCTAGAGAAGCTGGAGGCTCATGGCTTAGACAGGTGGACTCTTCACTGGGTTAAAAACTGGCTGGCTGTGCCCAGAGAGTTGTGGTGAATGGAGTTAAATCCAGTCGGTGGTGCTGGGTTAATGGTTGGACTTGATGATCTTAGAGGTCTTTTCCAACCAAGGCTGTTCTATGATGCCTGGGCAGCTTGACCATGGGAAGAGGAGGTATGGGTGAAGATTGGAACCATGTGCTGCATGCCCTTATTTTGGATGGATGGATGGATGGGCAGATGAAAAAGGTTGTTAATGAGAGAGCTTCAGGCTTGTTATTATTTAGTATGTGCCTTTTGCTGGGAAAATTGGATGCTTCAGAGAAAGTAATTGTGATTGGTGTAGCAGCAACTGTGGAAATACCGGAGTGGGAAGCTTTCAGAGGACAGTACAATATTGATGCCAAGCTGCAATAACGAAGGTCTACGTTAAGATTAGATAAATGACTGCTGTCTGTAGCCCCACAGCACAGCCTCTTCTTGCCTTGCTGTTAGCAGAGCCCAATTAGTATCAAATAACTGGTCTGTCAAAGTTGGGTGGATACAACAGATCTTTTTGTTCAAAATTACTGCCTTGTAGCTGTTGTTCTGGCCATTTCCAGGCTCCTTGCGCTGTATGCAGTTGTCACCAAGATAATGCTGGATGCCATCACTGTGGCATATTTTTCTCTTGTGTGCATAGTTTTTGGAGTTTATTTGTAGAGCATTTCAACATCAGCTCTGTTACAGTCTTGTCTTCCACCACAGGCTTGTGCTGCTGAAGGCCAGTGTCATGTACAGAGCTGGGTAGCCCATGTAATTAGCTAGGATTTCCTCTCTGCTCTGTGTTACCCCACCCCCAGCACGCTGTTTCCATACAGTGGAGAGATTTTTTTTTTTTTTTGCTATATTTGCATAAGCTGCCCCTAGATCTTGCTGTCTCTCTACATCTCACGCTCTCATTCATGACTGGGTTTCTGCCAGACAGGTTTATCCTTAATGCTAGCAAGATGTAACTGCTGAATCAGTTTTTACACCTTTTTCTAGGCAGATTTCCTGCTTTTTTTTCTTTTTTTTTTTTTTTTTTTCCTCTCTCCACTTTCTCTGTGCAAAATGGACAAATAGCATTACTAGCAATCTGGAGTTTTGCATAGCAGCTTCCATGTGTGGTCAAATTCACGATTATAGTTGAAACCAATCTGAGGAGATTGGGAAGGAAATGAGATCCTTCCGAGCCAGTTGTTGGAGTGGTTGGACAGTGCTGTGTTATTTTGGAAACGTGAAAAACTGCGATATTTCATTTGTTGGCTTTGCTTAAAATTGCTACCAACTTTTCTTTTTGAGGGACTGTAGTGCCTTCAGGATGGCAGAGGAAGGGGTGATAGGGCAGTGGGAAGGAATTATTTGCTCCCAGCCTAGTGTTTTATATTTTACTCAGCTGTGACTGTTTGATAAGGAAAAAAAGTAAGAAAGGGGTGGTGAAGAAAAGAAAAAAGTGGAATAAGGAGAAAGGTGGGAAAGTTAGCTTGGAGGAGAAAAGGTAACACAGGTATTCTTGTCAAGTTGTATTCAGTCTTTGTCAAAGTACTTTTGTGCTAAACCCTGACTTCCTCAAATGCTGGTTGTGTAGAAATGAACCCATTTTCCCAGGTTTATGTGAGGCTGTGTTTTTTACCTGCTAGTTAGCTCTTACAAAGCCATTCTATTTATGCATATGGTGAGAGAAATTATTCCCTACTTAAAATACACATGTTCAATCTACATTAAAAGCAGGAAGAGTTTTGTTGTTAGTTCTCATAGAAGCCTTGATATGTTTACTAACAGGAAGAAATGTAACTCTGTTTTAAAGAAAAAATAGATGTAAGCCATATGTACTGTGCACGGAAGGAAGCATCTAAAATCTGGTTTGAGTAAAGAACTGCTCTGTGATCTCTTTGTAGAGCTGAAGGGAGAAGTATTTTTTTGTTAACAATTCCCTTGTCCCAGTTTTGTTCTGTGGTTGAATTTCTCTCCAGATTTGTTAGCTGTTAAAGAGATGGCAATAGTGTTTTAAAACTTATTATCCCTGGATGGTAAATACAGCCTCCTCCAAGTTTGAAATGAAACATTCTGGCAAAGCAAGTTAAAATTCAAAAGCTGAAATCTAAAAGTATACCAGCTATGCACAAATGCTTGAGAATTTTTTATGACTTACTAAGGTTACCCTTTGCCTTATTTACAAACACCCACACTTAGTCACTCACAAGAGTTTTTCCATGGTTTTGTCTCCCAGCAGTGGCCTGTTTCAAAGTCGTCTTAAATCAAACTCTGCAAGTAAAGAAATCTGGAGGGTTTTTTCCTGCTGCTTATTTCTTCCCATGTTTCTCTAACATGGAGATTGTTCTGACTGTGTAAGAAGAGAGACAAGATGTGATTTAATTACTCCACTGCTTTAATAAGTCATCTAGGAACAGTGACAATTAATTATACTGTACAGTTCATCAATCTTCACAGGATCCTGGATGTTTTTGGTTTGTTTTTTTTTTTTTAAAGATGATATCAGCATGATAGGGTGCATGTGCTTTTCCTTCTCCATGTGATCCAGGAGACCAGTGGTACCAGGCAGACCCCAACTCAAGTGATGTTCCACAGTCATTATTGGAGGTAACAGTGATGGAGGTAGAAGGAAACACTTAAAAGTTTAAAATCTTTTGCTGTTCATGCAAACTACCTCTGCAGCAGTGAGAAAAGACAAGTTCACATGAAAAACAGAAGGGAAGGGTGAATATTCAGTGTTGCATTCAAGAGATTACTTTGTTAAAGAATAGTGATGCCAGTTAAACGTGACACCAAAGGGAGAGTTTCTTGCACTTCTTTGTGGGACTCAACCATGACAGAGACCTCGCCATGTTTACACTTAATGGGACATTTTTGTGCCATGATAACACTTTGAGATAGGCTGAATCACTATCTGGAGGTGTCTTCTCAGCTAATGACAGAAGGAACCTGGAACAACTAGATTATGTTAGAGTTAAGTGAGATGGATCCTACTTTATTGCTCTGATTGTATGAACTGGCATTTCTCAGCTTCCATAGACTTAACTGCAACTGTGAAAGTCACAGGGATAATTACTGCTCAGGTATTGTCCTTCCTCCTGCAAAGCCTGCAAATGGACCTTAGGTCTGTGGTTTTTATCTGTCACTATTACGAGCCAGCTGCATCAAAGAAAAGGCAGTGCTAACAATGTAAAGTGAGAGGAAACTGAAGAAGATCCTACAAGATCCCCACTGTTCTGAATATCATGTGAAAGACACCCCCACCTCTGTTTTCCTGTGCTAGTTCAGGGTTTGATGCTGAGCACAATGGGGGAATGTTTCTGTTCAATTGAATGTGGGTTGGAGAGTGGGAGTCCTGTCAGAAGGGAGAAAGGGGCGAGAGAGAAAAGATCCCATAAAAAGAAGCTGAAGAAAGAAGCCCACGCTCAGTGTGCTGAGATTATTGGACAGGGAACCTGGAGGAAGAGTTGAGGAATCATCAGGAATGGGGCACACTGACTGGCATGCATGATTCAAGATTAAGAAAAAGAGAGATTGAGAGAGAAGATGGGAACAGCTGAGCAAGGAGATCCTTCATTCAAGGAACAGGATAAAGAGCTTAGATTTCATGGCTAACATATATTGGCTGAAGATGAGAGGTTTGTGGAGCGTGGGGTTGGTATAGCAGATAGGACTGGGAGTGGAGATAGGAGTGGGAAGGGTGTAGCGTTTTGAAAATAACAAGGTGAAAGATGGAACTGCAGAAATACATTTCGGTGGAAGAAACAGCAGGTTTGCTGTCAGTGGAGTAACCTTCCTCTTCAAAGCCTGGGGTAGGATTCAACATGAAAAATTTGCTGTGAACACTTGTCAAGCTGTTCATCTTCTTCTGCCCTGGATGTCTTGGGGGATGATGACTTTCCGAGGTTACATTGTGTTTTGTTTGCTTGAGGTTTCAAAGGGATCAGTGGGTTGAATCAAAAGCACCCATTCCTTATGGCTGCCATATTCAGCTTTCCATTCTGCTTTTTGCTTTGCTGCTTTTTTTTATACTATATGAAGCTACATGCAAATTGTTACATTCAAGGAATATTACTTAGATCACAAACATGGAATTCTCTGTGCCTGTGCATTATAATGCAGTCTTTAGTTATATGGTCACATGCATTCATCCCTTTCTAGTGTGGTGGCCTGAAGAAACCGGACATGTAACTGTAGTATTTCTATCCTCCCCCTTGGCCAACTTTTGCTGCATTGACAGTGGGATGGAGATCTCAGTGATATAAATCTGTATTTTCATTAAAATACATAATCAAATAGAAGACAGAGTATCTCCCTGTTACCACAGAAGGAGGCATTACAGACTGAAATTGCCTTTTAGATAATAAAATATCTGCTCAGGAGACAGACTTCTTATAAATGCCCAGAAGCGAAGAAATCTTTGGTCACAAATCCCACCTTTTTAAACACATTAACCACAAAAGTGCAAATATGTGGGAACTTTTACAGTGTCATTAATTACAGCACACCTAGAACTCTGATTACTTGGGGCAGGTCAACACCACCAATATATGGTGTGTTTCTTGTTTTCTTGGTAAGTGACTTGCAGCTGATTTTCAAAAAGACGAGCACTCATGCATGCTAACAAATGCAGTCAAAGACAACTCTTGCAAACACAAACTGTATGAAGTAGATCTGATGCTAAATACTCCAAAAACTTGGATTCTCAGGCTCTTTAAACTGGGCACCTACGACTAGGGACACAAAATGGGTGGCAGATAATAGCATCTCTTCACCTCACCGAACTGTTGTAAAATACGTTTTGTTAATATTCATGAAGCACTTGGATATTATTGTGATGAGTGCCAGGGAAAGCCCAGGAGGAAATTAATAATTCTGTCTGGAGAGCTGGGCTTCAATGAAGCAGAGCACATAGAGCAGAGGAGCCACACGTTGAGCTCTGAGAGAAGAACCAGGTAGTGAGAAGCTACTCATTAAATACGTGCTGTCCACCCTGTGCGCTGGGTGAAGCTGAGGTCCTGCAGAACAAAAATGGCATCTTTGTACACATCTTGGAGCAGAGGGTGTGTGAGGTCATAGCTGATGGTGGACAGGCAACCTTAGTTTTGCCATGTCTTTCTTTTGCAGGCTTGTTGTTACATTCAGATGATCCTCTTGTTGCATCATTTGTGTTCCGATAGCTCTGTGTGTGCATGAATATGTGTTGCTTCATAAACAGTATATGATAGTTTTGTTTTATACTTGTGGCATAAGTGCATACCTACTCTCAAGTCCTTACAAGTAAAACATTACAGTTTGGGAAAAGGGAGGATAAATTAATGCCCTGCTGCTACAGAGTAGGTAGCTGCAATCATGTGACAGACTTTCCTGGCTGGTGCTCCTCAGGTGAGTAGCTGCAGGACGGAGTTCTAGGTGATTAAGCAGTGTTGGCTGATTTTTCTCTATCCCCCTGTCCAGCCATATTGTTGACACTCGGTGTTCTGTTGCCTAATGATTTAGAAACATGCTCATGTTCCATTAAAATTTAATTACTGACTCCTTCTCAGTAATGAGACAACTTGCTGGGCCATAGGTGTTTTATTGGTTTAAGATGGAGTTTGTTCCCAGCTTCCTTTGGGCCCACTCCTGCCGTTGTTTTCTGCTTGTAATTTCCACTGGAGTCAATAGCGGCCTTGTCTCGGGGAGGAGTTGAGGAGAAGACCCTTTTGCCAGTAAACCCAGCTTCTTGTATACATTTCTACAAGTCTGACATTTCTACAACCAAGCTCCTATTCTATGAAGATGACTATGATCACTCCTGGGCCACATTTTTAATTACTAGCCTTCCTTAAGACTGTACATATATGGATTTCTTAATTTGACAGATTTTATGGTCAGTCTGGCAAAACAGACTCTGTAGTCAGTCTCTATCGTCATGTCTGCATATGGTTTTGTGAGTGGTGAAAAGCCTGTTGGTATATGAAAACATTCCTGGGTATTCTCTGCCTCAGTGGTTGAGGGGGACTGTGGAGGACAACTGCCTGGTCCTCAGAAGGATACTCAACTACTTGCAAACACTGTGGACCTCTTAGTCATCCAGATACTCCTGTAGTGCACAGAACTGCATACAGATCTTTTGCCTTCTGGTGCTCTAAGTTGCAAGATTTATCTTGGAAACTTGCTCTGAGTCACATACCTAATCAGCATTTCTGTTCAAAACTCAAAGCTGCTTGGAGTAGGAGTTCTCTGGTGTCTACTAAGGTGCTGGTTCTGATCAAAGTTTTTTTAATTCTGATGGGACATTACTGCAGCATGCTTCTTAAATACTTTTTTGAATGATAAAGAGAAATCACTCTGCCACCTTGGCGTTGGAGGGGCTGGTAACAAACAAAGCATCTCGTCCTCGTCTGCTTTTTTTTTTTTTTTTGTAGAAATCTAGTGCAGAAACTCCTGCCTCAGACAGAAATGGTTTAATCTGATCAGTGGGTTTGAAAGATATTGAAAGTACATACCAAACTCCTTTCTGCCTTCCCTTGATAATTATTATTTAGCCTGGTTTCCTTTGCAAATTAGGCAAAAGAAGGATATGGTATGGGAGGAGAGCAGTCCCTCTAACTACAGCTATGTAGTACAATTTGTTGCGTAGTGTTTTACTACTGCATGGCAGTGTGCATCCTGGGTTTTGCCCTATTAATATAAAACATTAAGAGGATACCAAAAGTGCTAGGAGTCCAGACTTGAGTGTCTCTCCTTTTATTTATTTATTTATTTGTTTTTTTCCCCCCTTCTTCCCATTAATCCTGAAGTTTATACTTGTAACATGAAGTGCATGAGCTACACTATTTGCAGTCCTAATGTGTTGTCCTGGCTCAAGTTGTATGACATTTTATAAGGCTACATGTTCTAAGAGTCTTGCATAGACTTCAATATGAACTAAGCTGGTAAGTTAAAGCGTAAGGGAAAGGAACGATCCGAAGTGTTGTAGCTGTGTACCTGCATTTTTTGCACCTCAGGAGTCACATTAGCTTGAGTGTGTTCGCTAGCCTTTTGTAGGGGCATGCCTTTAAATTCAGGCCCAGGCAAATCTGAATCCAAGTGATGAAGATGGCATTGGAACTGTCTTGAAGAACAAGGGGGACTGTGTGTGAATGCTGACGAAAACCCAGGTTTTTATGGGAAATGGTGCAGGTTAGGAGAGAATAAATATTCTTTTCAAGGAGAGAATTTGAAGCTCTGTTGGGATATGCAGATTCAGACATAAGAGGGCATATATGGGATGTATTATGCAAGTATATTATTTGCATCTGTTTACATCATTTCTTGATGCAGTTGTGAGTTCTTTTTTCCACTTAACTTGAGGCTTTGACAAGCTCCCTCTCAGAGAATGTCTTTCAGAACTTGATTTCCCTTAACTCCCTAGGAAAATGGCAAGTTTCACCTTCTTTTGACATAAATTAACTCAGGCTCACTTGAAAGGGTTTTGTAGTTACGCTGGTGTGTTGTGGGGGGCTCTTGGTAGGACAAGGCTGAAAAAAAGGCCAAACATCTCTAAATAAAAGCCCTGAGATTGTATACAGTAATTTTTATGTAAACCAAAGGGCAGTGATGTGATATAGGCCATGGAGATGTTAAAATTTTAAAAACATATTAAAGGAAAAGAAACAAATAGAAGTCTTTGTGCATTCAGAAACGTGGATAGATGAATTGTGAAGATGCTGAGAAGCGAATTCAGATTTCTGCTCCTTGCTTTTGATTGGCAGCTACTTGTATAAAACTTACAGCAATAGTGTGCTTTGAAAAGCTGGTGAGCAAATGCAGGCCACAGCGGAGAGCTCAGTTCAGCTGTTTCTGAGATTACATAGACACCCCTGGTTTGTGCCAGTTAGATTGCTGGTGCAAGGCTTTGGTTAATATCAAAAGTAGTGCACGTACTTTGATGTTAATACTCTTTAATGTTCAAGTTTACATCTTTGTTTCCGTGATTTTTGAAGATAAGACCCGAAAGAGGGAAGTATGTAGTTCAGTGCAGCTGACAGTGGTAACCTTACTGCTCTGGAAAAGATTTTTTCCTAGTCTTTAGAAAGGCCTTGCAACAAGCAAGCCCAATACATGTTCTGCTGTGAGAAGGCTGTGGACTGCCAGTCTTTTTGCCATGAAAAAACAGCATTTTCTGATGGGAATTTCTTTTTTACAGCTAGCCTGTTTTGATGTTACAATTCTGGTACATCTCAAAGGGCTATTTGAGTTTTATAGAACAAATGTGTTAAATATCAAATCCTCTGCAAGGAGGATACAATGAATGGTTGTGGCACAGTTGACAATGTTGTCACAGATAACTGTAGAAGTACCTTAAGGTGCTTAGGCTACAGGTTATCTTCTGCTGTTTTTCACATTTTGAATACTTGTGGTAAAACTTGTGTAAACAATGAGATTAGCATAAAAGTCTTATTCTTAATCTGAAAGATTTGGCAGTATGATGTGAGATAGATCTGTATTATAGTTCTAAAAGACTATGTTTTCTCTATAAAGGAAAAAAATGAATTCACGCTGGTGCCAGCAAGATGGACCTTCTGTCCTGAACTGAGGAAGAAAGAACATGGCCACTATTTTGAAAAAAAAACCTCCTTCAGATATTTAGCAGAGGAGACTGGTAAATAGAGTCCATTTTTTCAGGAAGCTTATGAAAAGCCATCATTCAGAAGTTAAGATAGTTTAGGTATGAAGAGGGGGAAGCAATGTGGTTTGGGTGAGATTTCTCTGCTAAGGGTACAATAGGTGAGAGGGTTGGATGGGGTATGTGTCATGAATTCAGGGCAGTAACACTTTAGAGGTTGATTTGTTTGCTTTCTTCTGATTTTATGGTTGGGGGTGGTTTTTTTTTCATTTCTTTTTCCTTCCCTGCGGAGGGACGTGGCAAATAGTAGTCAATAGTTATGTATTTGTGGACAAGTTGTGCAAGTTGTGGACAACTGTTTTACGTAACAGAAATGGGAGGCATGCTGTGTTTTGCAGAATTGGAACATTTAATATACAGGGTGATTTGTAGGGCAGCTTTGGGTCGACTGTTCAGTGTATTCTGCCTTCAAATCTAACTAGACTTTTCTGTATGTAAATCAAATGGACCTTGAATCCTTCCATCATTGCCGTGCTTATTTGCTACATAAAAAGACTTTCTCTTATGAAGTCATTTATCACTATTTTACCCATTTGATGAGTGAAGAAGACAAAAGTTGCGAGAAGTGGCTTATGGAAGACCAGGGTGAGATTTGAGGTTGCATTTTCCTTTAAAAAATGTTCTGGTTCTTTGTTTTTCAAGAGGAAGTAGCCTTTCTGACATTAGTTTTGTTTCTTTTTGCCTCACTTCTGTTCAGTGCTGCGCCTTTTTACCACACAAAACTTATTAACAGAAGTGGAGGAAAATGGTTTTTAGTTTTCATTCAGTTTTCATTCTGCCGTGATGGTGAAAAAGTCTTTGGCACATTTAGAAATAGCTGGAATTCTTATTGGTACATTTAAGAGGCAGTCCTACCTTGTTTTTTAAAAACAGGCTCCTTACAGTAAAATTTGTAATTCTCTTTTTGTTGTTGGAACGCTTTCTGGGTTGAAATGGATCCTTCTTTACTGGCTACAGTTTTGCATTCTTTCTCTTTACACAGAAGTGATTATACTCCTGGGCAAAGTGCAGGGACTTTTTTTTTTTTAATTTTATTTTGCTTGTTTGTATATAGCCAAGTGAAATTTTCAAGTTGTTCCCATTTCATCCCTCAGCCTCATTCCCATACAAATCATGTGTATTTAACATTTTTGGCAGGATGAAACTTAGGGGTTTTTTTTCTATGAAATGAATATTGCCTGAAAATCTAGGCAGACAAAAATAATAAGGAAAAAATAACAAGGAAACATTGAAATCTCCTTTTGCCAGATTGTGCATGGATGAAGCCACCAAAACATGATTAACAGGTTAAGAATGCTCTTTTTGAGCTGCCATGGCTAGTGTAGTAGGAGGAGAGGATGCTGTTGTAATAAAATTGTTCTGACGTTTTCTTTCTGAACATAGGAGTGTTTTTCTAACTTGGCTATCTTTCTGATCTCAGGTGTCCATTGCATAATGATAAATGGAAATATATAATATTGCTTAAGACAGTTATAAGCACTTCAATACCTGCATGCGGTTGGATTGTTAAAAGCTTGTGGCAATATTCCAGTGTCTTTTAAAATCTGTTGTACAGCATTAAGGTTAGAGAGACATATGCAGAAGTAGTCAAAAAAGTGAAGTCTCAAAAGTAGCCTTGCTCATCCCTAGAACTCAACATAAAACGTTAACCATTAACTTGTTTTCATCTGTAAAATGATCTGGTTGGCATGAAGTTTCTCCTGCTGTGGGGTCGTGTTGAGAAGCAGGAAAAAGCTGGCATGTCTCAGTCTTTCTTGCCTCTTTTCAAACGTAGCAGGCAAGGATGGTGGACCAAGCCAGAGGCTGGGAAGGCTGTCCAGAGGTAGTGGAAGTGAAGAAGGGAGAGGGGCACTGGCAAGGAGGAACCCACCGCCCTGGGAAGGGGACCCCAGAGGCTAGTTAGTTGTAGTCAATTACCTTAATTCTCCAACTCCATGTACTACAAGCCTTCTCTCCCCTCTCATTTCTGTGTTCAGGTACCCAGCATGGCTGTGGGGATACTTACGTGCCGATATCCATGGATCGCACAGAGCCTCATCTGCAATCATTTGAGTTTTGTGAAATGTAAGGTGGAGCTGAATTTGTGAGTGCATGTGACCACACACGTCTGTATACATATGTATATATAGAAATACATATACATCTGCAGACAGAAAAAAATATGGCATTCAGATTTTGCCCTGAGACCTTGATAAAATCATTGTTCACAACTGAGATTGCAGCCACTGTGAATCAGGGCAGGGTAACCCATAACATATTCTTAAAAAGCTGGTACAATCCATGGATATAATGGAAACACAGATCCTTACTGCAACTATGCAAAAGGATGCAGCAATAAATAGATTTCACAATGGAAGAGGTGATATCTGCCATCTAAACTGAAGGGTTGCCATGGCTCTGGGTTGTTGTAAACCACTTAGTGATTGGCTAATAATTTCATTTAGCAGTTTGAACCCACCAAAGGAAGAAAGGAATTAATGTCAACTCTGCCTGTAACACTAATTAAAGTAACTTTTTTTCTTTTTTCTTTCTTTCTTTCTTTCTTTCTTTCTTTTTTTTTTTTTTTAATTCTGTCAAGGCCAGGGTGTCTGGGCTGTAGATGTTAGAGGGAGATGGTGCACCAAAGAGTTTGTAATTTCTCTTTCACTCTTTTGTGGCTTCTAGGCATGGTTAATCAAATTTATATCAGGCTACAAACAGCTTTGTAAAACAGCTTTAAGGCCTGGTGCTGCTGCTGGCTTGGTAGAAAGTGACAGCACCACAGGATGTCCACCAGTGTCTGAGTGAAATGAGGCAGTTACTCTGAGATAGGTGTAAATGCACTATTAGATGGTTGAGAAATACATTTCCCCCCCACCCTAAAACTCTCCTGGGAATTTATTGCAGTGCCTTTGATGTAACTAATTAGCCTGCTCAAAGTAAGCAGTGACTAACAGCCTAATAATTGGCTAATGGAAGGAACTTCATAATGTTTTCAAATCGGGATCCTTTGGAGCGTCATGCAAGAAGCTGAGGAGCTTTGCCCTTCTGAGAAGTGGTTGCCAATAGTCAGATCCTGATGTCTGCAGTCACCTTTCTCCAAAGTTATATTTGAGACTCCTGGCTCAATAGAGGAGCAATAATCAAGAGGAGCAATAATCCTGGAGGTATTCTAAAAGTGCAAAGCTTGAGTTTTAGCCCTGATCGACAGACTTGGAGCAAATACTTTAGTTTGCTGGGGCTGGTGCACAGTAAGTTGCAGTCTTTGCTGAGTTTTGTAAGGTGGAACACTTTTTAGAAGGGGAAATGAAAAAGTAAGATTGTTTTTGCAAGAGATGTTATTTTCTCTTTGAGAGTTTCCCAATCCTCAAGTAGCAAAATCCAAACAATATTTACTACACCAAGAAAGGGAGATATTTTTGCCTGCCTTCTAGTCCTGCAAATTTAAAAGGAGAAATTGCATACTATGTGTCGACTTCGCCAATTAATTCTACCTTGAAATATCTTCTGGATTAAGAATTTCTTTTTTTTTTTCTTGTCCGCTGGAACTACAAAGCACTTTTACTACTGAGAGTCCATTTCTCATCAAGCTAATGATACAGCATTTCCACATGCTGACAGACATCTCTGGTGGATTTTCCAGGCACAGACCATTAACACCCAATGGCCAGACCATTCCTGATGCTGGATGTGAATCCTTCTTTGCTCTACTTGTAGTTTCACTGAATCCCTGGGATTACAGTGTGAGTAAAGCAAGCAGGATTTGGGTCTCTGTACCCAGTACCTGGGTGCAGAGTTTAGTGTTTCTCCCGCAGCAGCGAATGTCGTCACAAACACCTAAACCAGGGTGTTGGGGGCTGCACACACCAGCGGTGTTAAGTATCACTGCAATAATCCACTGACTGCCATGGGGGAAACACGTAGCCCTGAACTTGGGAAGGGAGAAAATGGTTTTCAGCTGTTCTGATTTAAATTGTTTGTTTTTGTTATTTTAGAGCCTGTGTAGAAACGGGCTGGGAGAGGGCTTGTTCAGAAGCAAGGCTCCCACTTCTTTGGACGCTGAGGCTCACAGCCTCACGGGCTGAGGCTGGGCATTGCAGGGGTTCAGGCTCCACGTATAGGCTGGTTGGCTGTTCAGCTGGGCAGCTCTTGACCAACAGGATACCATGGGAATCCAGTTCTCAGCAAGCAACTTATGCGGCTTGATCCAAAGTCATTGAGCCATCCCACTGACTTCAAGTGTCAGGTCAGTAACTTCAGGCATGTACCCAAATGTTACTCCTTTTTTTTTTTCTTTCCCCTGTGTCCCTGCGTGATCAGTGAGATGTAGGATCAGGTGCAAGGCAGCCCAGCCCTGCCTCCTGCCCTCCTTGTCGGCCTTCTGAGGGTGAGTCCCAGGACTGACAAGGTCTCCACAGCACTGAGTGCCTTTGTGTGTGGGTAGCTGTGTCCACAGCTACCTCTTGTGTTCCCTAAGTAGGATTTTTTTTAGCTTAAATGAAACTTTTAGCATCTTCCTATAGGTCTGATGCTGGGGTTTGTAGATGCAGACTCCCAGGTAAACCCAGCAGGTATTCACTTCTATGAAATTTTAAAGGTGATTTTATTTTACATAATTTCATATATGTCTATTTAACTTCAGGCACTTGATTTTAGTTGGGAGCAGTTGGGGAGGCACCAAGCAGTGTAAAATCATCTGAATTATCAGGAAATTGAGGTAAAGACATCACTACTAACAGGGCTCTCTCCAATCTAGATGTCTGAACAAGTTTACCTGAATTTTAAGCTGTTTTGTGCCATTAGCAGGTTCCTCAGCACTCTTGAGGAAAAGTCACATGCACAGCTAGAAAAGGCTGTGAGCCCTGTTCTGCTGATAGCAATGTATGGCTCTCAGTGTTGGAGCAGTGCGAGCTCCCACCCTTGTCTCCACCAGGTTGGTAGGAGATCTGCCACTGACCCAGAGGAGTGCAGGATCAGGCCCTGTTTTGAAAGTGGTAGAAACTGTTATCAGTGCATTGTATCAATGTTCTGGCTTCCTCTGTACTTCAAAAAAAACCCAGGACTGAATTACTGAATTGAGTTGTGCTGTAGGTGCAACAAAAATGAACGTACATATCATAATGGGGTGTGTGGACTATTATGTAGGTGTTGTTGGAATTGGGTCTGCTTTCTGCCTTGTTGTTAAATCCTTTTTCTTCCAGTGAAAGTTAAAGATGACAAACAAAAGAGTGTAACAGGTTTCTCAAAACAAACAAACAGAGAAAAGAGCCATGTATTTGTGTTCCAAAGGTCACAAATAGGTTCCTGGAAAATACTATACATATGGTAATGGGAAAATAGCTAAGCTGAAAATCCATTGCAAACAGGAATATAAATGTATACATTTTCAGCAGCGAGCTCAGATAATGTATGCTATTTATAAGCACAAAAATCTTATATAAGGTATGCTTAAGCATTGCAAATAACGCGAGTACCATACTTGTTATCTAACAGATTTTGTGGCCTCTCCTATGGTTGGAGTCTATTTTTAAAAAACAATTATGAGCATTGTGCTTCATATCTGTGTTAGTGTTTCCAGAGTGCGTACTTCGTGTGCAGTTGCTCTAAATGCAGGAAAATAACAAACTTGGGACCAAGAGTGCCCAATTTAAACTACTGTACCCACCCAAACCAAAACTTTGGTTACAACACACACTGTTTTTTAAGGCAGGCACAATCCTACAGATGTATTTCCTCCTGCTTTGCTCTTAAGGTGGCCAGAGAGTAGTGATCAGCCACGTGTATGCCAGAAGGTGCAGATGCACATGTCCTAATGAGCCTGGCAATTGCTCTGTGGCATCATTTCAAGGAAGAAAATATCGAGTGTCAAAAACTTAGACCTCAAACGTGAGGGAAATTGCTTTCTTACTTAGGTATCTATTCTATTACAAATCCAAGTAGTCAATCGTTTTTACACCCCCCAGCCCCCCCTATTCCTTCTGGCTTACAGCAACCTAAAATGCTACTTTTCTGGGAAAGACTGATATTCTGACTTCAGTTTTGTAATTTAATGATGGAGAGTTTCCTTAGTAAACCAAATTTAGAGTACTAGAATGCTTATCTTATATCCAGACCTTGAACATAAAAGGCATTTTATACCAGCAATTGTTCATTTAATGAGCAATTGCAGAGTGCAGGACGGTTAAGGGATTGAGCTATATGCACCATTATTGCAAGAAGTATTCCGAAATACCAGAAATAGGACGTAAGCTCTGATCAGGGGGACTGTGAGCACAATTACCTTCTTTTCAAATCCTTCTGTGACACTGCGGGAGGAAAAAGGACTTTGAAACTTGAAAGGAAAGAGCTTGCTTTCAACCTCAAAAGCTAGGAGGAAAGGGCTCTGAAATTTGCTCAGTATTCCCAATTCACCATTAGCCTGTTTCTTCCTTTAGCCTCAAGGCATTCTCCGCTTTTTGAAAAGATGTTAAGAAATTCAGTCACAATAGAGAGCCTAGTTTTGAACATGTTTCACTCGGTCCATTGAGGTCTGGTCTTCAGCCTTTGTGTGGGGTGAATTGAGCTGAGCAGCAAGCTGGTTGGGGAGAGGTGAATGAGCAGTCTCTGTGCAGTCACAAATTCTGGCAAAGAAAAGATTACCCTTTCCTTTATTTTACAATATGCATTCCTGTACAATCCTGCTAGTGGCAATATGCGGAGCCGAGCTTGTGCTTAGGTCAATATGGAGCACTTGGTTTATAGCAACTCTTGTTAAGTTTGTCTTGTAATTGAAGCTGCTGTTGACCTTGCTTGGAGACCATTTGTAAAACCGTTTATTTAGCATAAACTGAAATAATAAACCCTCCTTCTCTTAGGCCGATTGTGATAGGGTGACATTAGTTTGATTTAATGATTAGCCGCCTGACCCCTCAGCTAGAGAGAGCTGCTTGAATAGGGAGAGTTCACTAGGAAGCACACAGGAAGAATACTAATGAGCTTGTTAAATTTAGCATGGACCAACCACTTTTAATTCCTCTAATGGGAGAAGCACTGCCTCTGAGAGAGAGGGAGGGAGATGGTGGGGGGAGAGGGGGGAGAGAGAGGAAAAGAAAGGGAGGAATGCCCATGTCCTGGTAGCCAGAGAATTTTGGTCAAGAGAAGAGCTTGGAGGGAGCATCAGCCAGGGTCTCTTGGACTGAGTTGTAAGTACCTTGTCTCTCCTTTTACCCAGCTGAAGTGCATCAGCAGATCGTTCATGAGACAGTAACGCTCTCTGCAAGTTGCGTGCAGAAATGTGGCGGTGAAACTGTATACATAAACAGATTTAACTGGGCTGGCGGGGTGTCAGTTAAGTGGGGGTCTCTCTGAAGTGTGTTGAGGCTGAGTTTTAGCATGGTGTGGCAATAGATTTCAACTTTCTTTTCATTGCTGACTTTAATTGGTTTGCAGTAAAAAAGCTTCTACTTTGTCTTGGTTTACAATTAAAAAAAAAGAGCAAAAAAAAAAGTTCAACAGGGAAAGAAAGTTTAATGGCTTTTTGCATTAGGTTATGGTTTGTCCTGGTTTTTAATTTTCTGGGTAAATTAGCTGAGTAATTAAAAGTGTGTTTATTCAGGCACGCTGTCCGGTGTGAGTTTTTGGAAAAAGCTTGTTGATTAAATGAGGTGCTCCTTGATGCTCTGCACTTATAATAAAAACTGCTTCTGGTCAGAATAGCAGGACTAAATCAGGCATTTCTCAGTGGATGGGAGAACCTTGGATTCGTGTGGTCATTCCAGGCTGGACACTTTTAACACGTGTCTCTGGCCATTGGCTTGATAAAACAGAGTAGGGTATACATGAAGAATGAGAAGCTCATCAGGCCCCACAAGCAATCTGCATTATTCATTTTCTTTTTTCTTATTTAACCCTTATTTAACTCTTATACTCACAAAAGGTGGGATGAACTATGCTGGAGTCAGTGGGATCCCACCAGCGGGAAGCAGGTAGAGATGAGGGAGGACCAGTCCCTTTTAACTTTGGCATTTGTCTCTCTGCAAGTTTT
The DNA here is from genome assembly GCA_028020825.1 of Podargus strigoides. Classification (NCBI taxonomy): domain Eukaryota; kingdom Metazoa; phylum Chordata; class Aves; order Caprimulgiformes; family Podargidae; genus Podargus; species Podargus strigoides. The sequence continues at coordinate 6,705,208 of CM051623.1, read as the reverse complement.
TAGTAAATCGGATGTTTCTTTGGACTCTAAAGCCGGCTGCTTCAAAAACGTGAGCAGAGCAGTAACACTTGTGGTGTGTTTGGCTGTAAAGCCCTTTGGCAGATGCTGCTGGAGAAGTGAGCTGGTTGCTTACATTTTTGCTATAGAGTCCCACTTGTTGCCATGGTGGACAGTATGTTTCTGTCAATAATTTGGCCTGGCGCAGCTTGCCTGCACTTACTCTTAAAACTTTATTGAACAATTCAGCTGAAACAGCACAAGATTAGGCAGCCGTTGCCTTTTGGGGCACTGGAGTGGCTTGCTGGATGTTGTGAGAGGAGTTTCCCCGCTCGGCACCCGGGGAGCTCCTGCAAACCTCTCGCCTGTTTGTGTCCTGGAGCACGGGTGCTGTCAGGTTTCTCATCTGCCCCCTATCAAACGCGGCTCAGTGGTGCGGAGCGTGACGTAAATGCTGAGCGAGGTGTTTGGCCGTGGAATATGTCTTATTGTAAAAATGCCATCATGGTTACTTTAAAAAGAAAACAAAAAAATAGTTCTAGGGGAATTTTTACATGGCAAACAACATACAGAAATGTTTGTTTTCTAACTGCACACAGCAGTAATATCATAATAAGGAGAGAGATGGTTTGATGCAGAAGGAAAAATACTCCTTTCTTGTTTTCTTTCCTTTTTTCCCTCAAGGAGCCAAAAAAAAAAAAGGAAAGCTTATTGAAACAAAACACTTTTTCCCTTTAGTTTCAAAGGTACTGAAAGTAGGTTTTGAATTTCATTTGGCAATTTGGAAAATCGGCTTGTTCCATAGCAGTCACTAGTACCTTGATTCATGACGCATGTTTTGAGAAGGAGAGAATAAAAGTGGAGCCTGCAGACAGACGTCAGCTTCTTGTTGTATCCCAGGATGGCAGTTTTAACAAATATTATCTTTATATGGAAGAGTAAAAGAACTGAAATCCTATCTGATCCTCGGATTGATTATACAGCCCCACAAATCACTCCAGCTTTCTTCTTTCCGTACTGTGGTAGCACAGGTTAGCTTGCTCTGCTTTAAGAGTCTGTCAGGATTTCAAATGGAGTGTAATCCCCTATTTTTACAAGAGTTTACATCTCATCAGTGAAAGTTCACTCTAGGTTGAAATTTAACATAAAAGACTCCAGCTAGGGAGAAACATGATGGAAAATATGACTTTGGGGTGATTTATTTTTTATGTTTTAGTTATACAAGCAGCTTTCTAAAAACCTCATATAAGTTTTAAAGTTTTAGACTCCCTTTTGCAGTTTTCTAACTAAAACCAGCTTCGGTGTAAAAAGTTGAAACCTTAAACCCTGCTAATCCATAGCAGGGACCAGTGCCTGTGCATATTAATAAAAAGTAGAAAAGGGCAAAGGGTTTAAACTCTGCAGTGTTGTTGTCCATTTCCATTAACTCTTTCTCGTCAGACCCAGTCCTGGAGATGCTCTGTATGGGGAATTACTGCTGGCTGTAAAAAGAATTCAGTCCCTGGAAGATGCTGATAAGTCAGCAGACCCCGGTTGCTGTAATATGTGGAGATAGAAAAATAATTAAGCACTCAATAGGCTGCTGCTGGGTTTGCTTGTTGTTACTACTTGGGAGGAGAAGGGGGCAGGGAGAAGCGTAGTGAGCACCGCATTCAAAGCAGTGGTGCAGCTAGTTTATGCATATATTGGCCAAAATTCAGGTCCAGGCATCTATAAGTACGGAGCCTGTTTCTAATCTAATTCATATGAAGGCAAATAGGTTGAGTTATGCTGACGTCAGGCTTGGTAAAAGTAATCTCCTGGTGAATTGCTCACTGGTGCTTTTGCTGTGTGGACAAGTGCACCAGGGCAAGGTACAAGTGAAAATTCAGCCCTGACCTCACATCTCTGACAGCTGAAGTGCAATCTTGGCACTGCTGTCAATGATCCTTGCACGTGGATTGTACAGTAAGTGTACCTTAGTTTTATTTTGTAGGGGTGTTTTAATTTCCTTTCTAGTCACCTTTTTTTTTGTGCCCGGTGCTTAATAATGTGAGGTTCCTCATGAACTTATAGAACAGCTGAGCAACTTTGAGAGCTAAGCATGTTTATCAGTCCTTCAGGACGTGTTGGTGTATGCCTGTACATGCAGGGTGTTTGATTGCACAAGGCGGTACCAGGAGCGTGGGTATGGGCCAGGATTACAGCCAGCAATCACGCTTGTTTAGAGAAAAGTCTCTGTGCTTTTAAGCAATAATGCAACTTTGAGAGCACATTTACAGTAGAGACTTGTGTAGCTAACAGAACCCCTCTGCCACATGGCACTTGTGAAATGTACCCAGGAATGTGCCATGGCTTTTGAAGGGCAGAACTGCTCCATCTGTTTTTCAAAGGGTACGTGTGGTCTGTGGGGTTTAAAATTCAGGTGGGAGCAGAGGGTTGGTTCAACACCCAGTCCTGGGGCTTGCCTGCAGGAGAGGCTGGTGGAGCCATTGTCAGGAGAACCTTTTCCCCTCTCAAGTGGAGCCACAGGCCTAGAGGTTTACTCTAGACTAGGGCTTGGGTTTGGTCTTCGTTAAGAATTTATGGCTTTGTATGTGTGGATATGAGGAAAAAGGAGGAGGGAGCGTGCTCCACCACCCTCCGCCTGCATCCTTATGGTGGCACTGGTAGAGCAGGTGGCCTGACTTGCCTGATGCTGCCAGTGCTGTATCTTGAGGAATTTTACTGATTTTCTTGTTGCCCACCTTACTTTTGATTGCTAGCGACCTTCCCACGAGGTTCCAGCCTCTCCCACAAGCAGACCTCCAGGGATGGGAGCTGGCAGTGGGTGGCTAGGTTTGATTTAGACCCAGCCAGCAGGGTTCATCTTCCCCTCTCCGTGACAAATTGTTTGCTGCCTCCGTGTCAGGCAGCCCAAACTCCCCGTCTCCTTGTCCCAGAGACAAGCAAACAGCAAGGCAGTGTCTGTTCTCAGAGGATTGATAGCCCCGCTGGTGGGAGCCTCGGCACATGGGTGACGATGATCTACGGCTCGGGAGCTGCCCGCTCGGAACGGGCGGGCTTCCCCGTGCCATCCCTCACAGCCACACACGCACCTGCTGTCACCAACTTACACCGGGAGGGGGGGGGAGAACTTTTCTTTATTGTATTTGCTATAAATGGGCTAAAAGTGTGTGTGTGTCTCTCTTTTTCTCCTTCTCTCCTCTCTTTTCTTCTCCCTCGTGTTTTTTTTTTGCAGAGGATGAAAGTCCTGGGCAGACCTATCACAGAGAGAGAAGGAACGCCATCACAATGCAGCCGCAGGGTGGGCAAGGCCTCGGCAAGATCAGTGAAGAGCCTTCCACGTCTAGCGAGGAAAGGGCCTCATTAATCAAGAAGGAGATCCATGGATCTATATCGCACCTTCCCGAACCTTCCGTACCTTACCGCGGGACGCTCTTTACCATGGACCCCCGAAACGGTTACATGGACCCTCATTACCGTGAGTACAGATCGCTGGTTCGTTTGGGGATGCAAAGTGGGAAGCCTGTCGAGGCTGTCGAATTTAATGCAGTTTTATTGGCATCGTCCCCCAGGAAGAACTGCTTTGTCTGAGGGAGGGGGGGCGGGAGGTGTTTAAGGTAATAGAATCTTTTTTTCTGAAGTTAAAAACCAGGGAGCAGTTGCGTTGCAGCTTCAAATTATCCCAGGCCTCTGCAGAGCAACTTCCACAGGACATCTCATCTGTTGCTAATCCTCCTCAGCCATCCAGGGCTGCGTTTGCTCCACCTCCTTAATACACAAAGGAAAAAAAAAAAAAAAGCCTCATTAAAGAAAGCACAGAAGGAAAATGAAACAGGCCTTAAAGTCTCTCTTTTAAAACAATGCTGAAGTACAGTATAAAAAGGAGGAAGGACCATGCCTTGTACTATGAGAATTTGGGAGGGGGGTTGGAAGGTTTATTGCTGTGTTTTGGGGGTTTTTGTTTTGTTTTGTAGGGTTTTTTGTAGGGATTCATGTGTGCCTTCGAGTATGTGGGCTAATGGAGTGATTTTGCAATTTTCTTCCCCAGCTACAGTTCCCTGAAGTTGTTAGGGGGAGGAAAAAAAAAAAGCAAATGGTTTCAACTTCTGAATTCCTGCTCAGGCATTAATAAAAAAAGTAAGAAATTAACTGACACTTAAGCACAGATGTGGAATGGATTTCTCCACAGGCAAAATATGAGGGAGTTAAGCAATTTTTTTCATCTGCTTCTAGTTTACAAAAAAAGAAAGAGGAAAAAAAAAATCATTTAGTTGTGCAGTAATGAAGTACATCTTGAGGTGTCAAGGCTTGTGCCTTTTGATTATAGATTTATCACCCAGTCAGGATACAGATTTGCCATTTAACCTTCCAGTCTCCAGTTCCAGATGATAGGCTTAAGACCCACAAAGAGGGGCCAGGCTGTGTTGGTTTGGTTTTTTGTTGTTTTTTTTTTTTTTCTTTCCACATCATTCAGAAATTTTAGTGTTTTAAGGCAAAAGGTCATTAGCCAGATGACTGATTAGTGAGGACAGCTGATTAGTGCATGTTTTTTTGCTAAAGAAAGTGCCAGGGATAAAAGCTAATTTTATCCCTTCATTAGTTGGGCTAGCAGCAAAGGGGAATGTTCACTCATCAGGGTGCAGATCAAAGTATGTCTCGCACAACCTTAAGTCTCACCAACCTCCTTTAAAAAAAAAAAAAAAGGAAAAAAAAAAAGAGCCTGATTGTGAATAAGGTTAGAGGTATTATCAGAAAATGAACACTTGTTGTCTTTATAGTTTAGATTGATATTTTGGGGGAATAGTTTGCAGTTAAGCTTTTGAGCTTTCTTCTAGTGTAGGCAGTCTGTTTCTGTACACCCTCCTCCTCTCTCAGACAGCCCTGCTCAAACCCTCTGGGGGAGTTACTCATCTTTCTGCTGAGGAGGATGTGCCGTAGCACACCGGCAGCAGCCCTGCCTGCCAGAGAGGCGTGAATGTGCAGAGCAAACAGCCGCTCACGAGCAGCAGCACGGAGAAATACTGGCTTCATAGCTGGAGACACCATTCTCATCTTAGGGTTTATTAATGTGACCCTCAGATCTCACTTAGAAAAATAAAATCTTATTGGGGAAGCAAAATAGCTTCTCTGTTTGTAGGCTGTACAGCTGGGGAGAGATGAAATGTGTGACAAAAGCAACCCCCTCCCCCAGACAAACAGCAAACCTTATGCTGGATTTAGTGATGATTGCCATTTCAACCATCTGACCAGTTGCCAGCTCACCCCCTAAATCTATTCAAAGTTTTATTTAACTAACTACTGATGATTCAAACTGAAGTAAAAGGGCTGGCTGGTCAGAATGAGTCTGAGATGGTTTGCATTTAGTTTATTTAGTTCTGGTTTATTGAATTTGCCTTTTGACGAGAGTTCTCAAGATTTAATGAAGTTACTATGTCTGTATCGTGACCAGTAATGCTAGCTAGTTGGGGTGTGTGGGCTACTAGGAAAACATTGATGTCAGAAGTTGAGAGAACAGCAGAAGTTATCCAGCATGTAACAGCGAGAAGCAGGAGATGAGTTAATTTTAAAATAAGAGCAACACGATCTTCAAGCAGAAGCCTAAGTCAGAAAACATCAGGTGGGCAGACCTGCTTCACTGCTGCTGTAGTGAGCTTTACTTGTACTCATTGACTTATAAAATCCCTCAAGCTATTGATGCCATATGAAGAGCCATCATGCTTTTATTTACCTTTAATAGATGAGATACAAAAGGACAACTAAAGAGACACTTGTGTAGTTAGATTTATAGGAAAGCAGACGGGCTTACTGAAATTTTCATAGTAGTTGTATCATTTATACATGTGAGGCATGTTTTCATCAAAGTGGTGACTGTATTCAGGCTGACACTTCTGGTGGCCCATACAAAGAAGACTCAATAATGTAAATATGCCCCAGTCCCACTGAAGCAACAGGTGAAGCACCAGTAAGGCTATTGTTCTCTTCCTCAGTTTCTTGCCAGTTTTGCCTGGCATATGGATAGAAAATACTGTTTTAATTGAACATAGTTGAGTTGTAAACACTGACAGTAATTCCTTAATTTCCCTGTGGCTGGAAAATATAGATATTTCAAGATGCCTAGTTTGTGCTTCTATTTATACTCACTTTGTATTTAAAAGTGGCAGGCTTCCTGTAACACGGGAAGAGGGAGAATAATTTTTTTGAAGAAGGACATCTGTATATCTTTTATGGCAAGAAAAGAAAAAAGAGCATGTAAGTCAATTGTGTGTGGAACGCATGTCCCATCCAGGAGCAGCAGTTCCTAGAAACAACTTGAATGCTTTGCATTTCGACACGTAAATGTGCATGTCTCTGTTGCAGGACTTTTTTGTTGTTATAGTTTTTCCTAATTAAAATGACTGATGTTGGAAATGTAATAATAGTTACCATATATGTGGAATAAATGCCCTGTTGAGGGGGGAGTTTGCTCTCCACCAGAGTGTGAGTGGGGATAATGGTTGTGTTTCAAGTGGACCAGCTTTGCAAACAGCTGGGATGAAACATGGTATGGAACTGGTGGCTCTTCTTCACTGCCAGAGCCTCTCAACCATTTAGCAACTGAGAATGAGAGCAGCCTCATGCTCAGCCCACAGCCCCCTGTCCTCTGAGAGATAAAAGGGAAAACATACAGGCCTAAACCAGAAATTTTTATTTTCTGTCTTTTTTTGTTAAGCACTGTTTGAACACTGCTTACAAAGTGTGTGTGGGGGGGTGTTTTTGTGCCTTTAACTTTTAAAAAAACTCTTTTTCTTTCTGAAAGCTTTAGGGTAGATGACAAAAATGCTGGAGCTTCCTTTCATGTGTTGCACCTTTATTGGGGAGAGCAGGGTTATTTGGCTTAATCACAGTGTTTCTTAAATGGATTTAAACCCCTGTGTTTCTCAAACACTGATGGCAGTGGTAGTTGGAGCCCCTTGTTAATGTAAATTATGTCTCTAGAGGTGGGGCTGAGGCAGGGGAGGTGGGGATAGCAACTTCCCTTTGTTATTCTCTTCCCCAATTTTAATTCCCACGCAGATTTATGGCAGTGCTAAGACTGCTTGTCTCACAAGTCATTCCTCATGGAAAAAATGAATCATTCCTGATGTAAACACTTTGATTTAAAACATACTGCTCGTATTCTTTGCTGCGTTTCACAGCTCATTTGAAAGAATTGTTAGTTTCTAATTAGTAAAGCCTGAAGAATTATCTTAAGTATAAAGCAGTGACAGTTCAGTTGACTCTGAATTTCTAAAAATTTTTATATATACAGGAATGGCCCTGGCAGGATTCTCTTTCTGATGCATCCCTTCATCTCAAAGAGGTTGCACTGAATGTAGCTGAATGCAGGAGCTCACTCTTTTTTCTTTTCTTATTTTTTTTTTTTTCCTTTTTCCTTACTGGAGATTTATTTTGCTGGTTTTGAAGCTTCTGTATCTGTCTGGGGAAGTGGGAACTGCTTATTGCACGTTTCATAGGATTAACCCTCCAAAGGTATTGATTGCCCTCAGTTCCCACAGACTGTTCCTGGACTTGTGCTTTGTAAGGATCGAGCCCCTCATAACTGCCCGGGTTAGATTACCCAGTGTTAGCATCATCTCAAAATCAATTTGCAGCGTGAACAAAAGACCACAGCAAGGAAAATACAGTGCTGGTTCACTAGGTGCACTTGTTCATTTACTGCGTTTTAATTTCTATTGACAAGAATTCCCCAACCTTCATCTCCTGGTAGAAAAGGGAAAAGGAGGGGGGGAAAAAAAAAATGAAAAAAAGGAAATTAGATTCTGTTTCTGCAAATGCAAACTAGTAACTGGAAACATTGCCTTAAAATGGAATAATTGGAAAGCAGTGACTTTTCATGGCAACGTGGCTTGATCCATGATGGCCAGCTCTGTGTGGTGCATTGGACAGTGAGAGCAGCCCAGGTTGCCACCAGCAGATGAGCTCATGGAAGGAGGTCTCCATTCGCTTTGTAGAGAGGGTAGCTCATGGCCTCTCTTGTCCTCTCCATGGCACATTTTGGGACTCCGGACAACCCAGAGTTGGGAGTTTTGAATAGTCCCAAAGTGGGCACATTTCTTAGCTCACCTCTAGCTTCCTAGCATCAGCAGATGGTAGGAGCCTTTTATAGAGGATTTCCCCACAGCCTTGTTGGAGAGCAGTAGGAGAGTGTCAGTGAGGAATCCTTGTAGAGATTTAGGACTGGGGTCTTTAAAGACATTTAGGGGCTTTTCAACTTCAAAGTAAGTTTGGCATCTTTAAATACCTCTGAAAATCTGAGTCCTGCTTCTTCAACTCTTTCTGCAGCATTTTGCATGGGAGGGGCTTAAGTGCCTAGTAACAAAACTCTCCCCTGACAGTGATTTATGGGGTGGTTTCCAAATATCGTCAAGGAGTGGTAGTTGAAAAAAGTAAAATCTGAAGCTTTTAATAGAAAGGAAAAAAGCCTCTAGTACAATAGTGAATGTCAGATTACTGGTGTCAGCTGAGCAACTGAAATGCTGGTCTTTAATAAAATTAACATGCTTGCAAAAATGTTTTTGGGATAAAAATCTAACATGTGACAGTAGCTTGCCATAGCCTCCAAGAAAAAAACATTTCTGCTCACAAAATCAAACTTAGGGGCGGAGACAATTTCAATTTGAAATTTTGGATGGTGCTGCAGACCTCTTGTGCTTGACAGCAGCTTATAAATGGAAGTCTTTTCTCCGAGGTGCCTCTCAAACCTCCCTGGTTGTGTTTGGGAAATTTTGCTCACTGCAAATATTCCTGCCTGTTTCTCTGGAGTCCTTCTGTGGGATAAGCAAGGTCTCTTGAGAGCCCTGGCGTTGCTACCCCTATGTGGTCCTCTCATTTGGAAGTAACAATTGCACCTATAAATGTAAAGCTAGAAATGGCATAGAGGTATCCTTTCTTCTACTGGATTTTCTCTCTCCTCAGCATGAGACAGTCTGCAGAATTGCCAATACCTGAAAGGCCTTGAAATGTAATGTAGTTAAGAAGCTGAAAGGTGATCTTTTAAGGTTTTTTTGCTTTGTTTTGTTTTTAAGTTTAGGTGAATACATATCTTTGAATATTGACTTTCCTTTCTTGTCAAAGAATCATAAAATGTTTTGGTTTGGAAGGGACCTTTAAAGGCCATCTAGTCCACCCCCCCTGCAGTGAGCAGGGACATCTTCAACTAGATCAGGTTGCTCAGAGCCATAGAATCATAGTTAAGAACTCTGAAAGCCAAGAAATCATGTAATCTACCCCTTTAGCCCCAAGACATATCAGCTGTCCCTAAATCAGGAAAGAATGAAAAGCTGCTTCAAAGTTGCTGTCAAAGTGGACATTTCTGTCTAAGAGCCTTGTGACAAGATCTGTAGTGGATTTGGACTGATCTTGTGTCCCTGTGTAGTAACTTCTATAGCATCAGCAACTGGAAGGTGGGGGGAAAAACTGTAGAAGCCATAAAAATCAGAGTTGGAAAGTTTTGATGGAGAGTTTTCTCTTCCCTCCTAAAGATCCACTAGCATGCAGGAGACATGGTACTTCCCATTGCTGCATTCTCTGAAAAAAAACCCCAAACAAACCAACCCCCAAAAGCCCCAGAAACCTCACAGCCTGATGCATAGCTATTGTGCTTGTTACTGCCATTTCGACAGGCAAGATTTGTTAGTTTTCTCTTTTTATTATTTATCAGAGTGATCTTTGTGCTGCTGTTGAGGCTGTGTGGTGCAAGGGGTTAGCCAAGTATGGCAGGTATGTAGAGAACTAGTGGCCAAAGAAAGATAGGCATTGTTTGTTGTGAATTTTGAAGCACCCCGTAATGCCTGAGCTTGCTGTCCATCAGTCAGCTTTTTATGCATGCTTTGCCCTGTGAGCATTTCTCGGCCAAGGGGACATGGTTTGTAAAGCAACGTCTTTGACTTGTCTGCTTAGAGCTTTAAAAAAAGGTTAGCCAGACCTGAGCCTCATGTGGCTGTTGGTGTCAGGTGTGTTACTTGTATCTGTAAGGAGATTTGTGGCTGCAACAACTTGAGTCTTTGTGGCAAAGCATGGGAAATGTGAACCAGGTGCTGGTTCAATCATCATGATTTTCACCAAGAACTGAAGGTGATATGAGTACAAGCCCTGTACTTAACCACTGTGCAGTGCTTTACACTGCTGGGGAGATGGTAGCCTTGCATTGATGGTCTGCAGGGTGCTCCTCTTGCATGGTTCCCTTGTGTGAATTTTGTTGTGTCCTGGATGCTTGTTGCTGAGATCTGGATGTGCACTATACTTCCTTGCTGCTGCCCTTTGGACTGGGGGGAAGCCCAAATGTGTGGGCACTGAAGGAGGGTGTTGTGTCCCAGAGGATGCCTCAGACCAGGCAGCAGGGGTAATGGCAGCGTGGGGACACCATGAACCTGCTCTCTCTGTGGCATGGGAGATTTTGACAGGCAGCGTGGTTCCTTTTGACAAGGTGCAGTTTCAAGATTGTCCCTTCAGGGTCTCTCAGCACAAGGTTTCAAGTCCAGGGTTGAGCAGGCCTTTCCTTTTAAGACAGTTTAGATGCTTTGGTTGCTGAACCATTTTCAGGATCACTAGTGAATACAACTTTATTCCTATTCATTGAGCTCAGTACTTAGGAGGAGAGCCTCTTAGCCATAGTCTCTGCTTCCTTGTATTCACACCTAGCAAGCCAATTAGCTTCCTTTTAGCCTGGCTCTTGGGTAGTTTACACAGTACTCTCTAACCTCTTATTAAAACACTGCTCAAATTACTTGCAACTGGGGTCCTTGAGCTTGTTCAGAGGGTCACATCTGAGTTTGGAGATCATGTCAGGAACGTTTTCCCCTTCAGTCAGAGTTATGCAGGCTACCTTTTTTCATTTGTGATCATATAACTTACAGCTGAGGCAGCAACCACCAGCATGAGGAACCAGCATTGGACTAAATATCAGTGTCGTGGTAGGTTTTTTTTGATGAGTACAGCTGCTGTGTTGCCGTGCGGTCATTCGCACGTGTGGTGGTGGGCGGTACACAGCAGCAGGGAAGACAGTATGCTGCATGTGTTTGTGCGTACAGGTTTGTACATCATCTTAGTAACTCCTTTTAAAAACAAGAGCAATCACTTCAAAAGCAAAAGGATGTTTTGTATTGTCTTTCAGAAGGTGTCTTGCTGAGTTTTCGGAGTTCAGCACAGATAGCTCCCCAGATAACAGAATCGCTTTCTCATCTAAATTACACTTGTTTCCTGCCTCTCACTGAATAAGGTAGCAGAAGGGGTCCCCCATTGTTCATTCTTGTTTCCTTTTCACATTTCAGTGCTGCCTCAAGCCATCATTTTTCCCAAACAGCCAAACGATGCTGATCCAGAACCCAGTGAATTCAATGAATCAACAGCTGCTGGCTCCAATTAGCTTTGTAATAATCTCCAGTTGTCTTATACTCTGCCCTTTCATCTTACCTGCTCCTTCTGCTAGTTGCAATTTAAAAATCATAATTCCCAAGGATCCATGTTAAAATTTCACAAATGAAGACCTGAACACTGTTATTCCTCTATCTACAGTCCCCTGTTGAAGTAGCTTGTGGTGACAAGCCAAAAGTAATGGCATATGACATACTTTCAAATAAATGCCTGATTCTGGTAACAGCTGAGTGTAACACCATACCAAGTGTTGAAGCAAATAACTAATGAGGTAGAATGTGTTGAAATAAATTTAATTCCAGCGTGTCACACTCCTTAGTGTAAAAAAGTGCTGCATTTGATTTGTATGGTTTTTTTTTTTCACCAGACTGCCTACAAATACAACTGTTGAAAACCTTCAGCTTTGGCCTTGACTTCTGTTAGATGCCGTTGTTGAAATGAAATTGGGTTACTTGGGTGAATAAGGTTTGTTGGATCAAGGCCTGTGTTATGTATAAACAGTGGTTGCTCACTTTATGGGGATGGACCAGCATGGTACGGTGATAGGAAGCTGTTGGCACCAAAATCATGTTTCATGCAGGACGGTATTTGATTTGGCATCAACACCAGCGATCTACAGTGCTTTTAACAATAAAATTGATGCCAGACATTGAAAACACTAATTGCTGCTATGACAGGAGAGGAATTTTTTCTTCTATTAACTAGAAGGGAGAAGAGGAGCACTAGAGATACCTCACTGGCTAATAATTATGCTGCCCAGTACTTGGGTTGTTTGATTTGGAAAGTCCAATGTATGGCCTGCTCAGACATACCCCTGCTTTGCCTGAGACTGGCAGTGACCATAGTCTATGCTTATTTTCACTCTCACAGATTTTTAGTTTTTCTTGGTTTGTCAACTTGAGTACAGAAAATTTAAACAAGCTTATAGGCACATAAAGCCAGCTGGAAGAAACCCCTTATAAATAAAGACCAAAGGCCTGATCTGACTTTGTCTGCTCTCACGGCAAGAAAACCTGAATGAAACCCAGAGTGGTGGCCTGTGAAAGTGTTTCTGGGTTCTTGTGGGGAAATGGTGCATATCTTCAAAGATGGTAGTTATTTATTTTGTACATCACAGATTAACACTCATCTTATGTTTAGTAGTGCCTTCCATCCTCTGTGTGTTATAAACTAGAAACGCAGGTTGAGCACATGGGCTGCTGTAGTGGTTCCTCCCATAGATGTTAGTTTTGTGCATATAGTGCTCTGGAAAGGTGGTCTGAACAGGGTGGTTGAAGCTTGCTGCACCTCTGCATCGTGACCAGCCTCCCTCTCTGGGATTTTTTTTTTAGACAGGCTGTGGGAGTGTTGCCCGTATTGTGCTAACACGTGGGGCTTGCCTGGGCGTGCAGGGTCCTGCTGGACCAGAGGGTTGTAGGCCAGTTTCTGCTGAGGTCATGCTTGAAGGCTGGCAAAGTGCAAGGTTGACGTGCCTTATCTTAACAGGGTGGCTCTGGGCTGCTGTTAAGAAATGATGTAGATATGGATACTGCTTGTTAAGGCTACACAAGGTATTGACACAGCTCTGCTGGCTGTGAGAAGTGACTGTTAATATTTTCTTATGAGAGGCTGGTGCTAGCCTGACACTGCTCTGTGGTCCTGAAGCTCAGTACCCGGCTATGGAAATTGTCATATCACAGAATCACCTAGGTTGGCAAAGACCTTGAAGATCATTGAGTTCAACCATCAATCTAACACTGACAGTCCTCAACTACACCAGATATCTGAGTCAGCCCGACTCTTAAACACCTCCAGGGACGGGGACTCCACCAGTGCCTTGGGCAGCCCATTCCAATGTCTGACAACCTGTTCTGTGAAGAAATTTTTCCTAATATCCAGTCTAAAGCTCCCCTGGTGCAACTTGAGGCCATTACCTCTTGTCCTATTGCTTGTTACTTGGTTAGACTCATCCCCACCTTGCGACACCTTCCTTTCAGGGAGTTGTAGAGGGCGATGAGGTCTCCCCTCAGCCTTCTCTTCTCCAGACTTGAACAACCTCATTTCCCTCAGCTGCGCCCCATCAGATTTGTGCTCCAGACCCTTCACCAGCTTCGTTGCCCTTCTTTGGACAAGCTCCAGCAGCTCAGTGTCCTCCTTGTAGTGAGGGGCCCAAAACTGAACACAGTATTTGAGGGGTGGCCTCGCCAGAGCGGAGTACAGGGGTAAGATCACTTCCCTGTCCCTGCTGGCCACACTATTCCTGATACAAGCCAGGATTCCATTGGCCTTCTTGGCAACCTGGGCACACTGCTGGTTTGTGTTCAGCCAGCTGTCAATCAATACCCCCAGGTCTTTTTCCACTGGGCAGCTTTCCAGCCACTGCTCCCCAAGCCTGTAGCACTGCTGGGGGTTGCTGTGGCAGAAGTGCAGAACCCAGCACTTGGCCTTATTGAAACTCACACCATTGGCCTCAGCCCATGGATCCAACCTGCCCAGGTCCCTCTGCAGAGCCTCCCTACCCCCAGGCAGATCAACACTCCCACCCAACTTGGTGTGGTCTGCAAACTTACTGAGGGTGCACTCGATCCCCTCATCTGGATCATCAATAAAGACGTTAAATGGGTGGCCCCAGTACTGAGCCCTGGGGAACACCACTCGTGACCGGCCGCCAACTGGATTTAACTCCGTTCACCACAGCTCTTTGGGCCTGGACATCCAACCAGTTTTTTACCCAGCAAAGCTTCTGCCCATCCCAGCCACCAGCAGCCAGTTTCACCAGGAGAATGCTGTGGGAAACGGTGTGAAAGGCGTTAATAAAGTCAAGGTAGACGACATCCACAGCCTTTCCCTGGTCCAATAAGCGAGTCACCCTGTTGTAGAAGGACATCAGGTTTGTCCAGCAGGACCTGCCTTTCATAAACCCGTGCTGGCTGGGCCTGATCATCTGGTTGTCCTGCATGCACCGTGTGATGGTACTCGGGATGATCTGCTCCATCAGCTTCCCCAGCACCAAAGTCAAACTGACAGCCCTGTAATTCCCCGGATCATCCTTCCGACCCTGCTTATATACGGGTGTCACATTGGCTGTTTTCCAATCTGCCGGGGCCTCCCCGGTCAGCCAGGACAAAATAACAGCTAGCAGAGGATGGTTTCGATCCATCGACCTCTGGGTTATGGGCCCAGCACGCTTCCGCTGCGCCACTCTGCTGCCTCACACAGATGGGAGGAAGTCATCTTAAATTTAAATTCCTCCTGAGCATGCCTCGAGACCAGGTTAATTTGGCAACACGTGCCAATAGGTCTTGGCTCCAGAAAATGCTGTGGTCTGCTTAGTGTTTTACGTGCAGTGCCTTTTAAAATTAACATTCAGTGCCCATGTATCTGTTCCTTGTTTGCTGCATTCTTTGCTTACCTGTGTGTAGTGATCAGAGATCAGGCATCCAGCTCAGCTGTTTGATGCAGAGTCTCACTATTTCCGTGGTGGGTTAAATTTGCCCAGCTGTGATTTCCCAGAAAGCTTCAAAAGCAGAAGGTGTTTTCTCTTTCCTTACTTCCATCCTGCTAATTCCATGAGCCCCACCTAACTGCAGGTAATGACACCCTTTTATTTTGTCAGTGCAGGGAACTGAGAGGTGCTGCTGGCAGGCAACATCCTCTTCAGCCCAGCTGTACTTTGCTGCTGCTTCTGACAGTGCCATGCACTTCGAAGAAAAGGACTTAACTCATCCAGAATTGGCTGAGTGCAAGGGTAGGAAACCAGAGGTGGGAGCTGTAGCAGCATTCCTCCTCAACCCAGCCTTTTTTAGGACTGTGGTGACTTGTATATTACAGCTTGCATCTATCAGAATAAAATCTGATGACAAACCCCCGAACCCATATTCAGCTCTCTATAACTCTGGCTGATACCTACCAGACGTACATGTCACCCAGAAGGTGGGAGCATGGTTGCCAGTGTATTTCTGTTTACAAACTGAAACGCTGTGTGTGAGCTGGGTGTATACTTTATGTCAGTGTGTGCATGTGTCTCAGGTAGCAGAGCTGCTATTTTATTCAAACTGGCCAACTTTTTATATTTTTAATCTAGGATGAATTTGGCACTGATGCAGTATGCTGGACACTGGTATTATAGAATATTTGTGTGCAATACAGAATGCATGCATACACTACAGTAATTTGGTATTTTCTTTGAGGCTTGTTGCTTCTTGGTTATTTTTCTGCTTATTTTCGTAATGTGCTTTTTCATATACTGAACCTTTTTTGTTTTTTAAGCTATCTCTGATATGCAGCTTTCATATCTTGGCTCCCAGAAACGTTGAACCTCATTGTAAAGTCCCTTCGTGTAAAAGCCATCTAGTTATAACTCTCAAAAATAAGAGGCTTGTCTCCTGAGGACAGCTCCATATTGCGGGTGGAGTATAATCCTTAACATTGTTTTTTTGCTTTCAAATAGCTGGGGACAGTAAGTCAAGGAGTGAGAACTCCCTTTGTTTCATGTAGTGTGCGTTGCAGGGAAAGAATGTAACAGAGCAGAAAATGAAGAAAGACATAAAAGAATCTCAGCTCAAGGAGGTCAGATCCATCACAGGCTTAGCATTGCCTTCAAAGATGCCTGGGACAGGTGGCAGTTCAAGACAATCAGAGGAGAAGCATCCGCTAGCGCTGAGATAAGGGATTCTTGCGGAATCCTGCTATCTGGTCCCAGTTTGCTTTGATGTAACTCTGCTAGAGAAGACTTCTGGGAGCAGGCTACTGCTTCCCTCCGTGATAGGCTGCTGTTGTTCAGCCTTTTAAGGTCTCATTACAGTGGTCCTTGAGGATTAATCCTCTTTAAGGTTTACATGGGAATGGTTTTGTCTGAAGGCCCAGCCAGGGACCTCGGTACCACCTGTACAAACATTATTGCATTCTTTCATTCTATTTTTTTGTTTAAGTGGCTCATATTTAACTGTATTTGACAGAAAGTAAAACCAAACATCTCGCCTCTTTCTGCTTCCCTCTCTGGCTGTTACTGAGTTTTTGTTGAGCACAGCTTGAGCACAGCCCTTTGCAGACACTGAACCATTAGCAGTAAATTGTGCGCTTCCGGTGACTCTACTGAGCCTGCTGGTTTTGGCCGTCCTTCTCCTTTTCTTCTCTTGTGCCTACCGCCCTTTCTCCTTTTTAAAGGAGGGGAGTGGTGATGTTTGGCTTCAGAATCAGAAATCATCCCATTGCCAGTTTATTCCCGTGCTTGCACTAGTAAATTTTGCATTCACACCATTCTGCTCAGGGAGGAAGGGTATGTTGTAAATGACCAGCATTAATTTACTGAAAAAGGTGCATCTGCACTTATAAGGGTTTGTTGGTTGTTTTATGAGGGTGGAATGGGAAACAAGTGCCTTCCTGCTCCTTGAGATATTCTCTTAGTGGTACTGTTTCTGTGTAACTCTATTATAGATCTACATCTTGGAGATGGAAAAAAAGGCACGCAGCCTTGATTCCAAAGGAAGGAACATTACTCTCAGCTGGGTTTTTTTCCCCTTCAGTGTCATTAATTAATTCCTAATGGCACAAAGTGTTATAAAGTCATTTCGATACTGTAACTTTAAGATGGTTGTTGAGGTAAAAGACAAAGGTTTGTGTTGGGTAAGTGAAAACAGTACCGGTGACCCTGTCAGGTAAAAGGAAACATACTGCTCTGAAGGTGATAAATAACTTAAAGGACTCATCTCTATCTTCCAGTAGAAGTCTTTGAGTTTACCTCTTCTGAATCCATATTAAGCAGCTTGATGGCCCTAATTCAAATTATTATGAAAGGTGATAGTGTGTTTTCCTTAAAAAAAACCAACCCTATTTCTAGCTAGAAAACTCAGCAATAGCTAGAAGTTGAGTCTTTTTGGGGTAAAATGAGTCGTGTGTTGCTGCCTACAGAGTACCTGGTCATTAGCTAGGTAGTGATTCTACTTTATAAAGAAAAAGCAAGGAAAAGAGCACCTTCACAAGCCTTCTGGGTTGGTTTTTGAGTGTTCTGCTTGGAAGTTATGTTGAAAAGTGCTCGTAATGCATGTATAGAAGATTAGTTTTCTTTATATATAAAACTATTACAGGAAACCCTGTAGCTAATGCCGGCTATATAAAACTGTATGGTGCCAATATTACCATAAATATACCTGTGACCTTCATACACTCTTACATTTCCAAACTGCACGTGATTTAAGAGTAATGCACGTATTTAATTTTTACTGTATTTATGAAGATCATTAAATTCTGCCCATATGAATTTTTTCCTTAATAGCTAATTCTGAGAGGGTGAGAGGATGGAAGAAGCAGAAACTAAGGAAAAAAAGATTAACTAAAATAAGAGTAATAAAATATGTCATGATGTGAGGTGCTGTAGATCCCTTACAAAATACCTGTCTTCTGAAGAAATACAGGCAAATTCTTGGCACCTTAAGCTTATACACACAGACACACCTGCCTGATTTATATATAAACATACAATCAAGTGCTCTGGCCATGGTCTTGATGGATATATTGAATAAGAATATAAATAGAATAATCTATACTTACTGTCTCTAAGATACAAATACTTTGAATAATGTGATGTTAAGTTTATGTCCCCTTCTTTAAGTTGGCATTAGAGGTAGTTGTCAGCAATTCAGACTTCTATAGAACAGTTCTGAAGGCTGCTGTTGCATTTCTGACTTCATCAAATACAGGGAATGTGAGATTTTATTTTTTTTTCCCATCTGGTGGCAAATGCATGAAAATTGCCAGTGCTAAGTATTTAACTGAATTTAATGACTGTTTGTGTAATTCTAATGTAAGGTGCCATTATGAAGCATCTTTTCAAACCAAAAGTCAACACCTCAGTTTAACACTGCTTCTTAGCTCAGCACATGGTTGGTAAATTTGTTTCAGGTTGAAAAAATGTGCTTGGCTACACCAAGCCAAATTGTCACCCGTTCTGTAAACAGCCCCAGCTCCTTTCTTTTTTCATCCTAAATGCAAGTGGGCTGGATGGAACAAAGGTGAGGCTCTGATTTCGGACAGCTTGATAGGGATGTGATGCTGTGGTCCAAGAATTGAGCTGCACCATTTGCAAGGAGGCAAGAAATGGGTAGAGTTGCATTCTGGGCCCTAGGGCTGACTCCTGGGCATGTCTTCACCCAGGCTCTGACAAGTAATGTCTCTTGGAGACAGGGAAGTAAAATGGCCAGCTCATGTACTGTTTGTACATATACCATGCTAACATTTACTAATATTAGTGTTTTTTAAATAACAAAAGTACCTAGTAATCTGTGGAGGTCAGCCATCCTGGGAGTTCAGGCTGTAAAGTTCAGCCATTCTTTCATTGTGAGAAGAAAACAATATATGAAAATGAAAACATTTGTTTTGGTTTGGGATTTTTTTTGCTGTTGTTGTGGAGTTGTTTTTTTGCTGTGAAATAAAATAAAAATATGGTGCTTGATTTTGCTCAATAGGAGAACAAGCATGGAAAACATAACTCCCAAAAAAGGAAGTTTCCAGAAAGTTATAATCGGCTAAAAATAAAACCTTATATAAATGTACTATATCAGGTGCTACTCAAACCTCTCACTGTGTATGTGTATAAGTATGTATATGTTTATGTATATATATTTGTATTACATATATTAAAAATTTCTTTGCAGCTTTGGGGCTCTATACCTCTCATTAATCTAAAACTTTTCAGTGTTAGTAGATTTTGTATTTTGTGTCAGTTGCAGTAGAATCTTACCTTTTTAATTAGAAGTGACAGAATTGTAATTGAAACTCATCTCAGGCTAACAAGTGTGGAATAGACTAGGAGCTATTCAAAATAAGTCTGATGGTTATACCAGATTTGCATTTAGAAAATGCTTCCCAATCTGAAAATGAAAAAAAGCAATGGAACAGAAGTGTGTGTGTGTAGTAAGTGTTTACATACATACATGCCATAGAGCTGCGAAATGCTGTTGTTAGCATGTATAAATTTGTTTTAGAAGTGGCCACAGCAGTTGTAGGTGCCAGCCCTGCAAGAAGAAACATATTCTCAAACAGTCTATTAAATGCAGTGTGATCTGTGAGAATGGTAGGTGTTTACCTTAGTTAAATTGTTTCAGTGAAATTTAGTTGTCAACTGTTGTGTTAAACTCTTATTATAGATCCAGATCATATTAACAGAGAGTTTGATTAGGAAAGAAAAAAGCTGAATGGATTTCCAAATAGTCTCCTTGTGCGTAAGTCACTCTTCAGTCATCCAGACTTTTCTCCTCGTTTTCTGTGAAATCTTGTGGACATTCCCTTACCTTCCAGACTTAGATTCACTCATGCTTGAATATCCACAGGACCATCTGTTTTCCTAACCTAGAATCATGGAATAGTTTGGGTTGGAAGGGACCTCAAAGCTCATCTCTTTCCAGCCCCCTGCCATGGCAGGGACACCTCCCACCAGCCCAGGTTGCTCCAAGCCCCATCCGACCTGGCCTGGAACACTGCCAGGGAGGGGGCAGCCACAGCTTCCCTGGGCAACCTGTGCCAGTGCCTCACTATCCTCACAATAAAGAATTTCTTCCTGATACCTAGTCTAAATCTGCCTTCTTCCAGTTTAAAGCCATTACCCCTTGTCGTGTTGCTACAAGCCCTTGTAAAAAGTCCCTCTCCAGCTTTCTTATAGCCCCCTCAGGTACTGGGAGGTGCTATAAGGTCTCCCTGGAGCCTTCTCCAGTCTGAAAAACCCCAACTCCCTCAGCCTGTCCCCATAGCAGAGGTGCTCCAGCCCTCTGATCATCTTTGTGGTCTCCCCTGGACCTGCTCCAGGAGCTCAATGTCCTCATTGTGTTGGGGGCCCCAGAACTGGATGTAGTACTCCAGGTGAGGTTCCCTGAGAGCAGAGTAGAGGGGGAGCATCACCTCCTTCGACCTGCTGGCCATGCTTCCTTTGATGCAGCCCAGGATATGGTTGGCCTTCGCAGAAGTCCAGGCGGATGACATCAGTTGCTCTTCCCTTATCCAGTGAAGCTGTAACTCCGTCATAAAAGGCCAGCAAATTTGTCAGGCACGATTTGCCCTTGGTGAAGCCATGTTGGTTACCTCCAATCACCTCATCTTCATTTTCCATGTGCCTTAGCAGAGCCTTCAGGAGGATCTGCTCCATGATCTTGCCAGACACAGAGGTATGCCTCTCTGTATACTTTCTTCCTGGTCGCTGTTTCCCAAAGCTTGAGCCACATGGGATTTACTTCTGTCTCTTTTGTTCACGCTGTAAGAAGAGAAAATCTTCAAAACTTGGGTTATTTCTGTGGACTTGGTCCTGTTAGATCCTGTCCTGAGCTTGCATGTTCTGCAAAGCTTTCCATCTTGGGAAAGGCAGTGTAAGCCTGTAAGATGTAGGAAGGACCTGGATACTGGGTTGGCAGAGCAGAACCAAAATGTCAGCTCAATTCCCCAGTGTCCATCTGAGCACTGACTGCAGCTTTGGAACAACACATAGGTCTTGGATATGAGGTGGCAAGTGGGTTTTCCTTGCTTTGGGTAGTACAGTATGAAGCAGTGGGATCTGGCCTTGGCTCTGCAGGTAGGTAAAGCTCATTCAGCAAAGTGCAGGGTCTCATCCTGTAAAGCACAGAAGCTGATTTTAGACTTGTTAAGGATGAAACCCCACTTCACCTAAAACAGCTGGAGGCTTGCAAGTATGTTCAGGATTACATCTTATAATATTCTTAAAACAAGAACACAGATGAAGTAGTTCTAAAAATAGCTTGATTAGAAGCTATGCCTTTTTGATATTTTGGTCTATTGTCAGTTTTGTTGTTTCTTAGTACATACTCATTTTTTTACAAGGTGTATTTTGGTTTTTTTTGAAAAAAAGAAAGCAAATCTTTCCATCTGCTCAAGAAAGCAGTTTTCTAAGGTACTAAAGGACTTGTTAAATGTGATTCCTTAAATAAAGTCAATATAGAGCAGCTAGTAGTGGAGAATGTTTTCATCATTGACCCATGTTATTTTTTCAAAAAATGAAACAAAACTCCAGGGGTTGATTAAGAGAGGCCCCGTGTCATGTGTTCTGTATGAAGTGCTATTTCTCTCTAAGCAGTATGCACAGACCCATTTTCCATTTGTAGCAACTGACAGGCAGAGAGGTTGAGATTTGTTGGAGATCTCCAAGGATGTTTGTGGCAAAGCCACAAATAAAAAAATCTTTGTCTAATGTGCTAAGTCCATGCCGTACTAATTAACTAGAAAGACTTTAAAAGTGGATTCAAATCTCTGTTCCTAGCCTTGTTTTCAATCTGGGTATTATTCTTTTTACCCCTTCATTTTGCAGATGCCTTCATAGTGGTTTTATTGGCCGCAATTTTTTCACATGAAGCTGCTGAAGAACTGAGAGTGGGTCAGTAATTTGATAGTTGATGACTGCTTAAGCTGTAAACACTGCGTCAAGAACCATGTGGAGTCAAACTACAGCTTGATGCAGCAATGTAGATAAATGACTGGATTTTCAGAAATGCTGAGAATCAAAAAGTCACCTTTGGAAGCTCATGGGTGCTTGGTAATTTGAAAATGAAGAGTGTTTTCTCTAAATAATCATGTCTTAGATTAATAGAATTTACACTCTGAATTCCTAGTAAAGTGAGTATTTTTGAAGATCCCACTCTTAAAGCCTGACTTGGAGTTCTGAAATCTGGGCCCTAACTTTTAGTCTTAAATTTCTATATCTTCTTTGTGTGTATTTTGCCAGTAACCAAGGTGAAAATAGGCTGTGCTGTAAGGCATGTGGTTAATTTTGCTTCACAATGAAAGTGCAGGTGTTGTCAGGTGTGCAGTGAATGCTGCACGTCTCAGAGGAGCAATTATCAGCCTGGCCAGCTCTACTCACACCTCAATTTTTACATGATGGGCCCTTTTTTCCCCACTTATAGAAAGAGTTTGTGGGTTTTTTTTAAAAAGCCCACAAATAATCTTAAGCTTATTGTCCTATTGCAGTGTTTACTCATGTCCTTGTATCCCAAAAATTGCACATTGATACAAAAAGTCTCTTGAAGTTGAGCATCTGCTTAATTGTTGTCCTTAATAAAGTGATTTCATGCAACGAGGCTGAAACTTTGGCTACCCCCACAGAAAGGAAAAAAGGATCTTGGATGGAGAAGGTAGTGCAGGAACCTCCTGGGGAAATTCCCCAAAGAAAACACTCATTATATAGTAGTCAGCTACAGTTGCTAAGTGACAACAGTAGAGTTAACCTGTCTCATAGTTTATACAATCCCAGCACTTCTAAACATGAACATTAGTAGTTAAGGCTATCATAAATCTTACACTGCCCATGTAGTAAATAAGCACTTTATTCTTATCAACTTTAAACTGCATTAACTTAACCTCAAGTAATTACTGGTTGAAATTCTCAGTTTGGAGTTGAAGGAGGCAGGCTAAATTCTGACTATTCGTTTGAAAACCCCAAGCACTGCTCTCGTAGCTGTAATGTCAAAATGCTAAGAACTACATAAAAATCTTGCATGAGAGTGTAATAAAACTGGTGCATTATGCTAAGTACTTATTAATTATATATTCCTTAAAACCCTGAGTACAAGTCACTAGCTATACATTAAATTTTTACCAAAAGTCTGTGTTAGAAACATTTCCTTTTGAACTCTCTGTCCAGGATTGTACAAGAAAATATCTTTTGGACTTTGAAAGTGCTGAACAGGAATATTTGCTTTCAAATAAACTTATGAAACAGAGGATGTGCTCTCCTAAAACAAAACAGTTTGATAATGTGATATACTACAATTGTCAGATCTCATCAGTTGAGGCTGCCATGGGGTAGGTTCAGGTATGTGGGGAATGTATATTTCCTTCCCAGAGGAGGAGACAAGGACAGAGTCAAATTTATGTCCACAGCCACTCCTTTCTTTGCTTTTAAATTGCTAGGGTTTTGGAAGTGATGTGTTAGCTAGTTTCTGTCACCTAGCAACATTAAACAGACTTTTAAAACAAGTTGTATATGGAATAGGCAGCTTTGGACCATCATTGGATGGAATAAATCTGGGTATCCCTGGCATTCTCCCAAATCAGATGTTGCTTCTCCAGGTGTCCCCTTTGTAAGGAAACCTTTGGAAAATGAGTGTCTTCCAAGGTGACTTAAGTTCAGCTCAAACTTGAGCTTCGACAAAAACTTTTTGAGAAGTAAATACCATGAAGGAAGATCCTACTCTTCAAAAAAACCAGCCTGTGTTGCAGTTAAATGGGAAACCCATGTGACAATTAAATGTGTTATCTTTAGTGCCTCATTCCCGTGCATGGAATGAAGTGATCTCCAAACTGACTAGTGCTGTAGCCCCCCTAAGTCTTTACTCATGCTGGCTAAACCAACACTTCAAACCACAGCAGTAATTAAACTGAATGTTGTCTCAAAATGTCTGCCTGCAGAGTGTGTAGGCACTGATGTAATCCATGTGTATTTCTGAATGTAGCAAGAAACAAAAAAGGTAGGTAATGGTAAGGCTGAGTATTTCACAGTCACTTTCCACAGGTAATGGTTAGTGAAGATGCATACTCTTCAGGAGTTTTTTGTTCTTGACAAATAGAGCAGGTGCAAGTACTGTATTTCCTGTTTGCTCATTGACAACAATTAAGATATTATATTTAATTACAGAGATAGACTTTGTGTACATTATAACCTCCATAAACAGGAGGCATCAGTCAGTGATCCTGATTTTCTTGCCCTCTTGTGTTAGCACTTTTGTTCTGAAAGAATAAAGGGGAATAAAAAACAAAACCAAAACAAGCCTTCATTCCAACCTTGCAAGAAGAAACTGGGAAGGGTGTAATGAGCAGTACTGTGCTGATATGTTTTAATAAATATTAGTTTACTGCATACCACAACAGAGAGCAAATACATGCAATTACTTCCAAATTTCTTCAGTGTTTGTACTTATAAATCTCTGCCTAAATCTTCCCAGCTGGGAGTTAGGCTGGTCTTTCTGCTGTGGAAGCAGGGCTTTGTTCTCATGTTCAGCTTCGGCTCAGTCTGGAATAATTCAGAAACGTATTAGATAGATTGCTGCTCCCAAAAGGCATAATGAAATAACCTTCACTCCCAGCCTTAGGGAAATAAGCACACAATCAGGGCTTGGGCAGATTTCTCGATTAAACAAAGAACTAACTGTGCACAAATTGCTCCATAACAATTTGTAAAGAGTCCACTTTAAAAATTTCTTGCAGATGGAAAGCTGATATTTTTTAATCAGAATGGCAGGGCTGTTAAAGTTGAAATGTCTTCAACATTTTCCCTTTGCTCCATAATTAGTATCAGAAATATTTAGATTTAAAATGGAATTGGTAACACATCCTAGGTTATTTTTGATTTGGTTTTGGGAGTCAGTGAGATGCAGTGTCAAGCCCAAGCTGAAATTTCCATTTAATACATACAGTGAACTTAATCCATCTGGAATAGATTCAGGATAACTTGGTGCTGTCAATTTTTATTTTGTTTAATTTCATATGGTGTTCAGCAAAGGAATGAAAACTTATTGCACTTAATGTTGTTGTGACTTAAGGTGTTCTTCGGTCAAATTATTCAATAAATCAAAATCAGGCTCTGGTTGTAGCTGCTAAGTGTTGTTTAGAATAGGATATTTAGGAGATTTTTAGCAGCTTTCCACTGATTGAACAAGACATGCATGTCATGCAAAAAGCATGCAGTATTTTGATGAATAGCTGTATTAGATGGCAAGTCTAGGGACCCAGTAAACACAACTTCTTATTTTACTGGCCTTTATTTTTAACTTGAGGGCTTCAGCGTAAAAGAAAATACCGCCTGAGTATCGTGCTGATGCCTTGCTGCTTATCTACAACCCATGCTCTTATCTTCTGGAATCTCCCCTGACATTTAAAAATATGCACCTATTTTCTATGCATGAGCTTGCTGCCGATTACCCCATTTTTCAGCTCATTTTAGACTGTTTGAAGTCCTGCTCTCACCTAAATGTGCAAGGACATTACTACGGTTCATGGAGAGCGGTAGAGATTTTCAGGCTGTCCTTTCTGGGAAGCAACCTTCTTGCTCCTTGGGCCTGCTTCTCTGGCTCTGGTTCTCAGTCTGCTACGTCCAGATACCAGAGCTGACATCAGCAGACCTGCAGTCGTGTAACAGAAAGCAGAATCCGTTCCCCAGTTTCCTATGTGACGCTCTGAAGAGGAGCTGTGCTTGTATCAGCACAGCTGTCAGAAGATGCTGGTAGGTCCTGTTGCTACAAGCACAATGTTCAATTTCAGTTCAAACAGACTTGATTTGAAATTTAAAAAAAAGTGAACTTTCCTCAAAATGCATGCAGCTACTTGCTATGAAGTTGCACTGCTTTCTAAACCAGGCTGAGTAGTCCATAGCCAGGTGCTGCCTGGACCAGCTCTGAGACCAAAGGTGTCAGTGCAGCCTGGGGAGCTGCTCCTGCAAAGCTCGGGCTGAGCCTGCGGCACGCTTGGTGTGCTCCCCCAGAACATCATCTGTCCACTGCTCTGCACCGACGGTAAGTTATCAGTGGGAGAGGTCTGGATGTGGAGGCTCTCTGGAGTGTTTTATCCTTTGTGGGTAACATGTAGTTCCTCATGCAGGCCCAGCTGGCCTGGTGCCACCTATCCCCTTCAAAGGAAATATGTGAGACATAAGCCGGAAACCTGTTCCTGTACTCCATTAAATTAATGACAGAATTGGAGCTTCTAGTTGTGTAATTTAGCTCTGGTTTGGGCCCATGTTATAAATGAGGTAAACAAAAAAATGTTAATACATCCTCACTGAAGAATGGGCTTGCCGCACTTCTTCGTAAGTTCATAGCACCCATGCTCATCCTGTGTACTTCATGCAGCTGGGTTATTAGTGCATGGCATTGTGTGTAAAAAGAGCAGAAAAATACTGAAATGATTTCAGGAGGGCCAAGTGCTAGGGCTGCTCACTGTGAAGGGAAGCAGTGGAATGGTAACCAGCATCTTGAGCTAAAGAGAAGGAAGACGCAACTGAATTTACGGGGAAATTCGTCTTATCTTTTACTCTGTTTCATGTTTGACAGGACCTTCTGACAGCTTTTACCCATCAAGCAGATATGAAACACTGTTCAAACTACTTGTTTTCTGATAGCTGAACCCAGGGTTAGGAAATGAACTTTACAGTTATAGTGGCCTTTTAATTAAATACAGTGTCGTTCTGCCAGTGGAGACTGTAACAACTGCTTGAGGTACTCTGCTTTTACACTGGAGAATTTGCAGTGGCTTGTTGAACAGGAAGGCCCCAGCTTGGTGTTCTTTTAAAATTGCATTTAAATGTACACTAGATACACATTCATCACTTTAATCTAAACTCTACTGTAAATTAACATGTATAGCCTCTGAGATCATACACTTTCACAGAAGTACTCTAATGAAACTTGGCAGCTTTCGCCCCATAACATCATTTGTTCCATTCACTAGCAAAAGCAGACCTCAAACAAGTCAAAACTGTGCTCAGTAATGAGTTCCATTATTTTTCTACATGCTTTTGGAGTCTCAATAGCCTCCTGTCCCATGTCTTTATTTTACTATAAGTCAAAAAAGCACGACAAGCCTGCAGATGTATCAAAGGAAATGTTTCTCATGTAAGACGCTGAGACGTTTGTCATTTACCGTAACCAAGCGTGGGACTTCAATTAGCATGAGTGACTTGTTGTCAGTAAGGAAGCTTTCTTCTCCAAACCGGTACATTAGCTGCTTGATGTTCACGGATGCTGTTACATGTACAGTTGCCTGTTGCCTGGAGGATTCTGTCATAGTCTTTTGCATCCCTATGGTTACTCATATAATGCTGACATGAAAACCAGGTGCCAAAATAAGCTCATAAATATAAAGGTTTTGTTTGAGTTAACCATTTATGTTCACCTCATGTAAAAGTACAAGCTATTTATCACAGAAGCACCACTGAGGCTGGGCTGGTGAACGTCTTGGTTACAACTATATGTTGGCAACAGCAAATGAGGTGACTGTTTTGGAGAGTGATGGGGAGGGTGAAACTTGACATGCTGTGTTTCTCCTCTGTAAGGGGAAAGCAGTGTAAAGCAGTTTTGGCCATCTTAACCTACAGCAATGAGAAAAAAAAAAAAGCTATAGAAAAGCTCGTTCATGCAGGCTGTGTATCTGGGGAAAGTAAATCAGCATTTCCCTGCAGTTTGTCTGTTGTGTGAGCTGTGGTGTCTGATCTGTCTCAGCTCAGAGCTCTGACTTGAGTTCACAACATAATGGCGCAAGCTGGAGAGAGGATGGGCTGCTTCATTGCACCTTGGGTCACCTAATTTATGTAGTCTTAAGGTTTCTGCTAAAGAGGGCAGATAAAGTTTATCCTGTGCCTAACTGCTCTGCTTAATTGTGTAGGCGCCACTAATAAGTACAGGACATTCAAAAGCTCTGGACTTGCCTATTTTCAAGCAAGTTTGTTTTTTTTTTCTTATGTTCTGATAGTTAAATCTAATGGCATTCAACTTCAAGATAAAAAAAATAATCATGGTAGCAGTCATATCTGCATAGAAAAAAAACACTGGAATGCATTCAGTATGGATCTTTCACCTTCACTGAGCAAGTGATTTTGTAGTCATTCACTAGTTGATAGGTTTTATTGCACTGAATTAAACTATTATTTCAGCTAAAAATAACCACGAAGTCTTTGCTACATCCTTATCCATTGTCCTGGTTCCCCAGGCACAGCCCCATGGCCCAGCCATGCAGGCAGCCATGAGTAGCCCCAGTCAGCTGGGTCAAGGCACTGACTCACAGGTGTATCCCACACCACCTCATCATGCTCATTAGAAAAGGAGGGAGCTCACAGAGGGTAGAGTTTCTCTTCCTAGGGCTTCTCCATCTTGGTCTTCTGCTCCTGCTGCTGACCTCAAGGACCAGGGTGAGTAGAACCTTGTGCACTTTATGCTGGTGATTGTATTAGTTTTGTTGTTTCATTAAATCTGTTTCTATTTCAACCCCTGGGTTTCTCCTTTTTTTTTT
Organism: Podargus strigoides; assembly: GCA_028020825.1. Taxonomy (NCBI): domain Eukaryota; kingdom Metazoa; phylum Chordata; class Aves; order Caprimulgiformes; family Podargidae; genus Podargus; species Podargus strigoides. The sequence continues at coordinate 6,676,840 of CM051623.1, read as the reverse complement.
CCCCAATTCCCCTTCTCAGCTGGGGAGGGGTCATTGGGTGGTAGAACAACTGCTGCAGTTTAGCCCTGGGTACAGGCTGAACATAGACAGCCATAGATATGCATGATTCCTAGATATGCATGTCTATATTCATTTGTAAATCTAATTATTTATATAAATGTAGATCCTTCAGGAGTTCTGTTGTTTTTCTAGTGTTGAAGAAATCATTAAGTATTAGTAAACGGAAAGAATTCTAGTTGCAAGGGAAGGAAAACCTCTTCTAGTATAAATGTCTATAAATTATGGAGAGCAGCCTAACAGTGAGTTTTGCCAGCTCCTTAAGCACTTGTGGGTGCATCCCATCAGGGCCCATGGATTTGTGGGTGTCCAGTTCACCTAGTTTTTCCCTAACCCAACCCTCTCCAACCAGGGCACAGTCTTCCTCTTTCTTAACTGCTTCTGTGATCTTAAGGTCTGGGATTCCTGAGGGCTGGCCTTAGCGGTAGAGACCAAGGCAAAGAAGGCATTCAGTAACTCTGCCTGCTCTGTATCCTCTGTCACCAGGGCACCCACTTCATTCAGCAGAGGGCCTCCATTTCCTCCAGCCTTCCTTTTGTCTCCAGTGTACTTGAACTATCCTTTCTTGTTGTCCTTGACCTCCCTTGCCAGGTTTAATTCTAAGGAGGCCTCAGCTTTCCTTATTGCAACTCTGCATCCTCTGACCACATTCTTGTATTCCTCCCAAGTGGTCTGCCCCTTCTTCCATGTTCTGTAAATTTTCTTCTTCCACTGGAGTTTATTCTGTAGCTCCCTGCTCAACCATGTAGGTCTCCTGGCTTCCTTACATGATTTCTTACTCTTTGGGATGCTACGATCCTGAGCTTGGAGGAAATAGTGCTTGAATATTGACCAGCTCTCTTGGGCCCCCTGTAGTGCTGGGGTCTGAATCCCCTGAATTAAGGTTGACATATGGGTGGTCCCCATGGCCCTTTAAGAGGAGGGGATGAGTTTGCCTTTTGGCTTTCCTCCAAGGTGCAGCTGACCTTGTAAGGAAAGCCCTTGGGTAAACAAGCCCCAGGTGCCCTGCATTGGGTAAATGAGTGCCAGGTGTCCTGCTTTGGGCATAAAAGCTGGGCCCACTTGCAGGAAGGGTGGAGTGTCTGTCTGTGGGGTGGATGCACTTTGCAGAGTTTCCCTGTTGGGGAAGGATCTCCTGACTCTCCCTGCAGCTGGGCCCCAGTCAGGTTTGGCATTTGCAAACATGGGTTTTGTGGGGGAACAATATGGGGCTACCTCTGTCCTATATGCTCAGCCTATTGACTTGGCTGTCTCCCATCTCTTCTATGGGAGACTTTGTTTCTTTGTTTATTCCACCTATTATTGGTTGCGCTGTGTTGTTCCTGGGGTTGCTAGGGTTGATGTCTGTTATATGTGATCTGTTTGACTTGTTTGTACCCCCAGCGATCACCCATATACTGACTTTTTTATGTGCAATAGAATCTGGTTACTGGCTTGTTTTGCTGCTGGCTGTGTCCCTTGTGCTAGGAATTGGCAAAACAGCCCCCCTACCATCCAGTGCCCTGTCCCACGGGATTCCTCCAAGCAGTTCCTTGTAAGAGGTCAAAGTTAGTCCTCCTGAAGTCCAGGATAGTGATCCTGCTTGTTGCTCTGTGTCTGCTGCACGCGATCTTGAACTCCACCATCTCATGGTCTTTACAGTATATGCTTTACGTGTGTCTGTGGATTAACCTCACTGTGTCTTCTGGGTCTATTCTGATGAGCTCTCTAGATCCATATTTTTGGAAGCAGGATCAGGTGCCCAAGAGAATTTGCCTCAATAATAGTAACTCATTCAACAGCTCTGTGTATGTGTGTATAAATTCTTGAGTAATCAAGAAAAAAACAGAAAACATAATAGAACTGTGCTGATGTGACCTGGGATTTATAGCATGCTTTGGATTTCCACTAATTACACCACGTTACCTAACTGAGTTTTGTTACAGAGCAGCTAGAAGCAGGGGTAGAGGTTACAAAGCCTCTCAGCAGAACTGAGAATGTCTTTCTTATAGCAGAGTGAGGAATGTCCATTCCACTTTCCAACTATACCTGACTTGGTTTGCTTCTGTCCTTATTTATTTTTTCTTGGCGTTGCTCACTTTATACTTTGTTAGACCTTTTTACTTCTCTTTTCGTACAGTGTCACTGCAGCATGCTTAGGTAGTGATTAATGGGAACCCTGACTCAGGTTGGTGATTGGTGTAAGGTTTGGGTTTTCCATTAGTTAGTGGTGAGAGCTGGAAATATTCAGAGCAGCCTGTGGCATGTAGATACCTTCATTAAGATGGAGTGAGTTGGTCCTGCAGGTACTTGGGTCTTTGACTTTTCTGGCAACGTAGAAAAAACACTTCAGACTAAGCACACTTTTTAAAGACTTCGTTGTTTCTGTCCACAGGTGGGACACTTGCTGTATGGCTGTGTTTGCTTCCACTGTATGTACAACTGTGATTCTGCTGCCTCTTGCAAAGTCACGCTGTTGGCATTTTGCATCCTCCTCCTTGGAGGATTGCTTCTGCTTGCCCCAACAGATCTGAGGCTTGTTACCCTTGGTACTTTGTGATTGTTTTGGTTTCCCTCTAGAACTTGAATTAAAATCTGGCCTGGTCTAGTCTGCAGACAGAATGGCAAATTCTCACTGTTTTTTGTAAGTATTATTCATAGGGTGTTTTTGGACCTTCTGATCCCTGCTGTAATCTGATCTTTAGATATTCCAGAGGCCCTCCAAACCTGCATGTTTAACTCATCTGTCTCAAAAGAGTAAGAAATTAATTTAAAACTTTTCCCCTTAGGAAGCTTTTTATAACAACTGGTATCTCTCAGAAGTTTCAATAGTCTTTATATTTCTATAGTACGGTTGTGTACTTGCACTTCTTCATACAACTGTCAACTGTGAAACAAAGTCAATTCTTCTGGCCAGGAATAGTGAACTTCAGTCATAAAGACATGTCTCAGTGCCCGTAGCATGCCCACTAGTCAATGCTTAGGAAATAAGCTGTTGTCATGATATTGTCGTGAATTCAGGTAAAATTTGTTTGCAGTTGGGAATTTGAATACAGTGCATGTTCTCTAGGATGCCTTTGAAACAACAGGAATTGTCAAGAGGGGTGTTTAGAAAAAAACCTCACCTGGCAGCAAAGGCAGAATAAGCGGAAGTGATGCCTGCCCAATAAACTCTAGAGAGCAGAGAGGATCGCTGATCCACGGATTGGTTTGGAAAATCTGACCTTTGCATCCAGCAAGGATTGCAGTGCTACAGTGTTGAGAGAAACAATGGACAAGGATGAAGAAGCTAGTGTGAAAAAACAAGGTTAAAACCATTCTTCTACATTGAGGATCCCAAGGACTTCTTGATGATATCAGGAAAAAAAATTTCACTGAAAGGGTTATCAGGCTTTGGAACAGACTTCCCAGGGTAATGGTGGAGTCCCCATCCCTGGAGGGATTTAAGAGACATGTAGATGAAGTGCTGAGGGACATGGTTTAGTGGTGACCTGGCAATGTTAGGTTAATGGCTGGACTTGGTGATCTTAGAGGTCTCTTCCAACCAAGAATATAGTATGATTCTATGCTGTCACTAGATATTTTTCTTATGTTCAGTGGAAAAATAACAAAAGACAATGGGAAAGAGATTGGCCTGATGTAAGCAGTAGCAGGATAGAATTCATACGATGAAGCTGTAGGTTCATAATAATTAACATGCAAAGAGGGAATTAGCTTTGTAGAAGGCTGTACCACATCTTAACACAAAGGAGAAAGAGGTCTAAGCAGAAGGCTCAGCAATTAGCTCTCCTGTTGTTGGAAGATCAGAAGAAATTGGATATATCACCAACACAAATAATGTGAGTTCTCCCAAAGTAGTGAAGGTGGCCACAGAATGGTAACACCAACAGACAGGTGGGAAGACTTAAGAGGATGTGATAGAAATGTGGTAAAAGGCATATTGCATGACAGTCCCAATAGGTGAACAAATTCTGTGGAAAACATACAGGAATAAGTAATTGATTTATAGAGTTAAAAAAAAAATAAAAATGCTGTTAAACCACCACTAAACCTGAAGATAGGAACAGAGGTTTTGATTTGGTAAGGAACAGCTTGGTGGACATACTGGGCTATCAGTCTACAGGGACATGTCTAACGTGTTAGGTGTATCTGTAGTCCCAGCTACCTTATAGGTGTTTTTCTCAATAAAACATCCATTTAACTTTAGAATCATGGAGTCTTCTCAGACAAACTGATGTCACCTTTTGTCATATACCATGATACATCCGTTCAGCATGGAAAGATCACATCCTGCTGGTTAAATGAACTTGTGCTGAACTGAAAATAAGAATCTTTGTATTGGTGAATGATGGACAACATGTTCACTATACCCTAGTTAAGTGTACACAGCTTACCAGATCCATCTGTAATGGTGGTAATGAATACATATATATATAAAAAAAACCCAACACAACAAACAGGCGCACACACACAAAAAAGCCCTGCAAAACCTAAGCCAAAACAAAGTAGGCTCTGCCAGAAACAGTAGCCATCAGGGACTGAATATGTATTTCTCTTCAAATAATCTTGCCAAAAGGAATTTCTTCTCTTTTCTTTCTGTGTCTGAACTCAAATAAAACTTGAATTTGTGCAAGGTGGCAGGGCAGCACCAAAATATATAACCTGTTCTGAAGGTAAGATATTGGAAGAAAAAATGATTATTTGTAAGAAATTCAAACCCTGAGTGATTGAAGAGATGCAGGGAGAATTTTGTTTGCTCTGTGTGGCTGTTCTACACTTCTGTCAGCCAAGTCCAAGGTGACAAGTTGTTGACTTAAAAGGCTCTGCAGGAATGTTAAATGGTTATTGTTATTTAATACTTATGCTTTATTAAGTGACAGCTTCTTCTTTACATCTTCAAAATGCTTTTCAAGTTTGCACTAGTTTGCAAAGCTGGAGGCTGCACTTTTTTACAGGCAGGTCTGTCTTAAATCCTGCAGTGGAGCTGAGCTGGGAGAGAGTTACCAACAGAGTTTCTGCTTTCACTGGTCCCTGCTCACTTTGTGGCACAGAAATGGTCTCAAATAGGTCTTGCTTGGCTTGCTCTGGGAGTTGGGGCTGGTGAGCAGAAGTCCCCTTTTACCTGTGATTGCTGAGGGCTGTTCATTGAGAAGCTCTTTTATGAAGTTCTTGGTGTACAAACTAAACAAACCCTTGGGTCCCTACAGAGCAATCTTTCCTGCTTTTTAGGGGAAATCTAAAACACCTTCGTTTTGAGGGGGCAGGGATAAATTTTATTTCATTTTTGGTGTTCACCCTGAATAAATGCCATTATCTTATTCTGAGCTCTTACTGGGAGCTTTACAGTTCTTACTGAGCACTGAAAACAGCACACTTTTTAGAAACCCTTAGAAAGTTTGGAAAACTATCAATAATGGTGACGTTTGGGTTTGATTAGTGTCTGAGTAAGAAATATATTTGAAAGAGTTGAAAATTTACCCCTCTCGAAGCACTCTGCCCACCCTTCTAAGCATGTTGACTTTAGGGAACTATAACTTCAGGAAATTTATAACTTGTGTACTTTAATCACTGCTAAGGAGCCTAAATTTAGGCCCTTCTCCTTCAGTCTTGGCTCTAATTACTGTATACTCCTTTCTCTTAGATTCATTCCCTCCTTGGAGTTGTGTGACGTGTTCTGAACACTTTTGCTTTCTTTGTTTTGCAGCTAACTTTCAAATTGCTGTAACCTGTTCAGTGTTACATGATTATTTCATCCTAGAACACCTCCACCACCCAGTTCACATGCTTTATAATTAAGAAACATTTGGAATGAAAAACTAGATCCAAACTGTGAAAGACAAGATGTGGTCATACAGCTAGGGAAAACACAGTGGCACCCCAAACCTCGCCATATTAGAGCTCTAATTTTTTTTTCATATGTTTAGTTCATTGTTTTTGTCCTCAGATGTTCTTCTTTCCCTACTTGTCTTGCCAGCATTGTGGTACAATATTTGTGCTTCAAACATACTTTGGAGAAACTGTAATTTTTTTGAAACACCTGTGCAATTGCCTCTTGCAACACCCCTTGCTGTCTTTGTGCTGGTAGGAGAAAATGTTAGCTGGGCAGAAATTGGCATGAGAATTTAAGACAGTTAAGGTTCATTGAAGTCTTTTATACTCATAAATTCAGGCTTTTTCACTTAAAGGACTTGCATTTTTAATGAATAGACACTTAGTGTGTAAAAGCTGAATACATCCAGCGCTTGATGAAAAATACCTTTGTTAGGAAAAAAAGTTGGGCTGCTAGAAAATACCCATAATACTAGGAAAGTATCGAATTATGTGACAGTAGCTGCACATTTTTGAGGCATGACCAAATAACATATCACTTGAAGCATTTCCCTACCCTCTTCTTGTTTTCCCCCACTCTGTAACTGGGAGGAAATGGATACTACACACCCACCCATTCACAAAAATCCTGGCAGGAGGCCAGTTTCCCTCTCTCCATCTCAGAGCCAAGCTCCAGGCTCTCTTCCCCTTCTCCTTTCTTACTGCTCTTAATTGTTGCTGCCTGCCAGATTTGTACCTATTTCAGCAAGAAATGAGCTCCGTGAGGCCTTCTTACAGAGGTCCCCTCGTATTGCTTGTTATCCACACAGATCCTCCTCCCTGTGCTTCCCAAAACCTGCATTTATGCCTAGCTCTGGCTTGTTGGGGAATCATTTTTTCATTTTAACTGGTACTTTATTTCCTGATTGTCCTTTAAATTTCTCTGTGTTCTTGTCTGTCGTTTCAAAGCGTCTGTACTGGCATAGGCTGCTGCCAGTAAGTGAGGGGGGAAATAAGTTCAAAAGCCCTTGCACACATCCGTACACCAGATCTTTGCCAATACCTCTTCCCCAGCTGGTTTGGCAGCAAAACTAATACCTGTTATGGCAGCAGCGGCTGCTGCAACCACTCGAGATGCCGCGGCTGGAGCGCTGTGGCAGGATTTAAACACACAGTTCAACGTGCCAGTGCCTGGGGGTTTGAGTTTGAAGCTGTCAAATGGAAAACAGTGTGTACTGAATTGTCCCCATAGAGATTCTCAGCTGCTTTGGGAATGTGGGTTTTGGATCACTTCCAAAGTTTGAGTTATTTTTTTCTCTTTTTTCCCCCCTCTCTTCCATGGTGGGGTTAACACCATATGAAGAGGCACTGGGTTATTAAATAGAGAACACTGGCTGGAAAAGCTCTTCCCAGCAGACACCTCTATGTTTTGTTTGATGGGCTGGAAACTCCCTGGCCTGCTTTAGCCTTCAGTCTGCTGAGGGCTGGTAAGGTATGGGCCTCTGTAGGAGAGTGAACGTGTCTGTGTATGTTGAAGAGTGCCTAATACAGCCGTGTCCCACTCGAGGTGCTGGCTCTGCTCACTGCTGCCCTGGGAGTGTAATTAGAGCATTAGTTTAGCATCCTGCCAGCTGCAGCCTGGCTTGTTCCCACTTACCCTTAGGCCAGGGGCTAGCACAGAGCCTGCAAGTCCATTGCAGAGATGTGGCTGGTACTGGTGCTTGTGCCCACTGGTGTCTCACCAGCTCAGGTGTAGATGCTGAGTGTGGTGGGCACTGTGCAGGCTACCCCGGCTCTGTGCTCACTGCATGAATAGACAGGCCAGGACTATAGCTGCAATGCCAGGACTTATATTTACCACAGCTCTGCTCTTGCTAGGACCTTGTGAACCAGGCTGGGTGGATACAGTGCAAGCATGGCTTCACTCATGGGCTTCAGCAGCTCTAGGCTTCTCATCCTGCTCCACTGTCCCTGCTGTACTAGCAATGGCAGGCAGCTGTGGTGAGGGAATGGGAGAGGAGGGTTGCCAGGGCACAGGAGAGAGACCGTGGCCTCTTTTTGTGGCTGCAGGAGGTAATCCCTGAGATAGCTTAGTTGTCCATGCCATTTCTGGGCTGTGGGACCATACCAGGTCATTGTCACGCATGGGAGAGACAGCTCCCAGTCCTCAGGAGAGCTTCATTATTCTCTGATGTCTGCACGTGCTGGTCACATCTCTTGCATGCAGGCAAAGCGTCAGTGGGCTGCTACGTACGTGTACCGAACATTCCTGGTCCTGGTAGAAATACTTTCCTTAAAGAACTAAATATACAGCACAGCACTTGACAAGGCTGCTTTGGGTTGGTTAAGTTCCTTCTTCTGCCAGGCCTCTATCAGGCTCCCAAAAAGTCCTTACGTTCAGAGCCTGCTGTGTGCTTTGCTGGGTTTGTGTAAGCAAGGTGAGTGAACTCATTTATCAGTCAGTCTTTTTTCAATCTTTCTGTCCATACAGCTGGCCATCGGTGCAGATGAGGAGTTACACACATCCCCTTAAGGTAGCTCTTGTTTTGGCACGGTGTTCACTCTGCTCCTCACCTACCAGCTCAACGCCAGAGAACAAGGAGTTTCCTTCTGCCTGTGTGCTCAAGGCACACAGCTTCGAGCCAGGGACTTCTCTCTGCTGAGCTCACGTGCGCAGGAGAAACACCATCTGCCCATGAGCCAAGTGCTTCAGTTAAGAACAAACTTAATTGGGAATTACTTACAGAGGGTTTGCTGCCCCACTGACCCCCACCCCATTATGTGCAGCTTGGGAGGGGGAGAGAAGGGAGCATGACACTCTTGTTTTCTCTCTAAGCCTGTGTCTGAAAAGGAGACTCTCCCTTGAATTTTTTTTTTTTCAAAAAGCTAATTCCATGCCAAATCTGTAATCAGATACAAATAGGAACGAACGCCAGAAGCAAAGGCAGCCAAAGGGAGCTTTTCATCTTGAAAACCACTTTCCCACCTGGCCAAGAAGTCCCTGCATGTGCCTGGCACAATGGAGCACCAGGCAGACCCTCACAGGCTGACCAAGTGTTGACTCTCAATTCTTTGGAGTCCTGGTTGTTGCTGCCTCACTTTGACTTTCCCAAATTATTTCAGGTGAGAGGGGAGCAAAGGCATGTACCTCTTGTCCTGGGGATTTACATGCCACACTGGCCTGAAATGGAGCTTACAGCCTGGGTGCTTTAGGAAGTAGCTGCTCAGATTTCTGCCCGAACAGACCAGCCTTTTGTGTGAAGGAGGAGGTGGTATTTGGTAGTCCTTTTGAAACATTCTCTCTAGGTCTCCACTTCTACCGTACCTCATCATAGGATTGTTCACTGTGTCCCAGTTTAAGGTTTGTTGTTGGTGATTGTCTCTGTTGTTAGTTCCCCCATAGTTCTACCCATGATGTACTAATGAATCTTCAGACCTATGAAAAATAACTTTCCAGCTCCTACCTGTTTTAACTATTTGGAACCGTTCAGCTAGTTCTGGAGATCCATTTTGGTGAATTGAAGGAAATGCTAAATATACTTGTTGCTGCTTTATAGCCTTGATTGTGTTTGCACATGAGAAAAGGACAAACTCCTCTTATTTGCTCTTCATCTGCACTGAAAGGCAGCTTGCGCTACTGGTGTTGTAAACATCAGTGAAGTGTTGCCATCTCATTTTGACTAATGAGAATATGTCACCAGGAGGAATCTAGGAGCACAGGCTATTGTTGATGCTGCTTGTTCACATTCCTCTATCAAGAAGGCTGCTGAACTCAAGCGTGATTGAGAGTCTCTTGAGGATGACCCTGGGCTTGGGCATCAAGTGAGAGGTCACTTTGTCCAAAGAGATGTCACCCCAAGTTAAACACTTCGAAAAGACAAGCCATGGTGATCTCTTGTGGAGCTAAAAGAGGGACCTGGATTTCTTTGGTGAATGCTTGTTATGTATTTCACTCTTCAAAGTACATTTGTAAGATGCTTACATGATTTGTTCTCTTCAGAGGTTTTTATTGCTGCAGTATGGGTAGATGAAACTAGTTGCAGACTGCTCAAGAAAAGAGCAGAAATAGCACTTTGCAGAGAAAGACAAGATAATGCTTTTCTGGTGTTCATAGGACTCTGTTTGTGGGTCAGAGGATGTGTGATTTCCTTATCCCTGAACTGACTCTTCCATGGAGCTTGTCTGTTTGTGGCAAGAGGAGGTAGTGGATTTGGAAGGAAAGCTGTAGTTTGTTGGCTGGTGCCTGAGATGGAGTTAAGATTAAGTCTGGAGTTAAGATTAAGTTGAACTGCCAACCCAACAAAACCACGTGCTGTTTGGGTAGGCATAACTTCTTGCAGAAGCTGAGCGATATCACTCTGAGAAATAAAATTTAGAAGGGGCCTTTTAAATACCAGGGCAGGCTGGTGCGTAGCCTCCTGGATTCGGGTGATCAAACAGAAGGCAGAACTAGGACTTGTATATGCAAACTGTTCTTATTTTGCTACTAATAATATATAAATACATGCAATAAAGGAATAGATAAAGTGGTTGTCTGTGAAGTCTTGCACCACTAAGTTATTCCTACCAAAGATGCTTTAAGGAGAATGGCCAGGAAAATTTCAGCTAGTAGCTGAGTGTGCTATTGAGGGTACACAGAGGACTCACTGGAATGTTGTAAAAAAATTCCTACAGAAATGGTCTGTTTCAAGTTGAAGATTGGGGAATGGCATAATAAAAAATAAATTGTTTTCCCATTTTTGTATTAGAAAAGCCTCAGGCCATAAAGATCTTGAAAGAAGTGGATTATATTTTTTTTTTTTAGACTTCTGAATGGATTGGAGTTGCTTGAAAAAATTCATACTGTTGATACGTGACCCACAAGAGCAGGAGGGTTTAGAGTCCTGTTTTTACTGTCAGTAAGTCAACCAGCTTGGTACGCTAGGAAATCCCCAGCTCCTGGCACCTAACAGTTAATATTATCAGCTCTCCAAGAACTGGTTTAGAAGATATTTTAGTTCCATTAGCTCAGCTTGTGTTATCAGTTGTAATAATAATAGTAAATTTATTGCTTGTATTATCATGGCCCCTTAAAGAGCTGGATAAGACTGTTATTTTCTCTAGTTCATTCTGAAACTTAGGGTTTCTTATTTTCACTTTAAACCTAAATTCAGCCTTTCCACTAGAATTCTCAGAAGGGACCTTTCTACCTCAGGTCTTTTAGTGAGCAATACTCATAAACCCAGGTTATAGTCTTAAAGCAGAATGTAGAGTAATCCTCAACTCTTAATAGAGAGGAGAAAAAAAAATTTTCTTCTTTGTACAGGAAGCAGCTATGCAGACAAACAAAAAATCATTGCTATGTGCTGTGCTGTTCTGGTATGGACCAAAATGTGTGCAGACAACTTTAAAGATGATCACAGTTAAAACCCACAGATTTTTTTGATGCTGACAGATACCTTTTGTAACACAGATGTACCCTCCTGCCATCCCCAAGTATGTTAGGTGTTCAAAATCATAACTTTGTGGATGTGAGCATGCAAAATACCTACTGAAAGATCCTATACCTACATACCTGCTTATGTGTGGTTTCATTGGATCTTTTTATTTGCTCACAGGTTATGAAACCTGGGGCTTTCTCGTTTTCCAGCTTTTCCCTGCAACCGTAACAGCTGGAAACATACGTTTGGGGTTTTTGGTTGGTGTTTTGGTTATTTTTTTTTAAAATGAAAGCTGACATTCTTACTTAGTGACATGACTGAAAAGACTGGAGCTTTAAAAAAAGCTCCACCAAAACACTGAAAAGAAAAATAAGATTCCTGATAAAATCACAAGAGCTGGCTACACTGACTCCACTGAAATGAATGATAAAATAGTAATTGATTTAGTGGGACTTAGTTTCACCCTGATAATGAAAATAACAGAAAATCATGTTTTGAGTCACTGCAAGGTTAAAGTTACAGTTGCTGAGGTGTCCTGATCCCCATGTCCATACTTGACAATATTTGATTCACCCTAATAAAAATGCTAGTTGTTCCTTTCCTCTTTATATGATAGTTGGAATAACTTCAGCACTCTCACAGCTTGTGAACCCTCACCCTACAGCCAGGTGTAGTCAGTCCCCGCTTACAAACTTTCTGAAGGATTTTTAGATTTTTGGTTGTTTCTTTTTTCCCTGAGCATGGATTTAAGAGCATATGGGTAGCTGCTAATTTATTTTTTTTAAGGTTATGCTGAAGTTGTGGGTGTACCATGTGCCTGTGCTGTATGACTGATGCTAAGAGATGCTGTTCCCATAGTTGGATGTGATCGCTCTGATCATGACGGTAGTGATGGACGTGGTGAGAGTGCCCGTAATGAGCTGCCCCGTCCTTTCCCTCAAATATGCAAATGTCAGTATTTTGATTAAAACTTTTCAGTTGGCAGTAAAAAGGGCAGGGAGTGACAGCAAATTGTGTTTCTGAGCTGCTTTGCTGTCTTGAGGGTACATTCCCTGCTCAGCAGCAAGTGTCTCCAGGAGCCACATGGGCATGCGGAGGGGAGGGCAAGGAGCAGGAGCCTCCTGGCACTGGCTGCCTTCCATCGCCTCTCTTCTCCATGTCCAGTTGTCTTTTTTTTGTTCTTCCTCCTTTTGTACTTGTTTCTGGGATTTGAGAGCGGGTCATGCGTTCCTGAGGCATTCGAATCACCATGTGTATTTTGTCCAGAAAGAAAGAGCTTAGTGCTTTATCTGGTGATTTGTTGGCTGTGCAGCTTTCTCACTCTTTTGTACGACTCTGCTGTATGCCAATTTAATGACTCAGTTAAATAATAGTGGAGGTGCAGTAACCTTTCCATTGCTAAGGGTAAAACTTGCTTCCTTTTGTGGAGCCAAATACACCAAAGCAGGCTACCAAAGCAGCACTGCTGTTCCAGTTTAGCAGGCTTAGCTGATGTTACTGGATTGCCACTGAGTTTATTATAGTTTCATAACTCACCCAGGGCTGGCAGCAAATGTTTTGGTGTTTCTTTCTTTGCCTGTGCAGCGGTAGTGATAGTCATCGGGGCTCTCAGCCCTGCAGATAATCTCTTCAGGGTTATCATTTACTTACAAGTATTTGTGAAAAGGCTTTTGAAGTGGCGTTGCAGGCGGATGCTGCCAGAGCTGCAGAGCAGGCGGTGTTTACACAGGGGCAGAGGATTTCTCTGCCTGGTGTGTTTTTCCTCAAGTGCTCATATTCTGTGGCTACGCTGTTTGCCTTTCTAATGAAGTGAACTGTTTGTTTGAAATATGTGGTAGAAGGTATTTAAACAGAGACTAAAGTAAACTTTCGGACTGTTCAAATAAGCCGTGCCTATCTGGTTTGTGAAGTGAAGGAAAACAATTTGGCTGCAGCTTACCTCTGGGAAGGGCAGTTAGCTGTTTAAATAATGAACTGGGCTGCAGCAGATGTTGCTGCAGCCTCTTACAGGCCTTCGATGACTGCTGCTCATGTAGGTATTCCTCAGGATGCTGCCTCGATGGAGAGCTCGAAATTTCTGTCGTTATTTAAAAAGGGGATTAATTCATTAGCTGCAAAAAACTTGGGTACATTCATATTTGATTAAAACCATCCCAATTAGACAATGGACTGTTGAGAGCCAACATATGCTATTGCCTTTATAACGTCATTAGTAACCCAGAGTCCCCACTTTGAAATAAGATCGTGCCCGAGTGTGCAGACATCTGTTTCTGCCTAGCCAGATGGAGGTCAGCAACATAACTTAAACTGCTAATCCTCATTGCAGAGAGGGGAACAGGAATCTGAGGAAGGTAGTAACAAATGAACTTGGATCCTGCTCCTGGCAAGGCACGAGGTATCGATGGCTGATACAATGCTTGGAACATGCGCTGCAGAGCTCCGGTAATGTTTGTGCCTAACCTCAAGCGGCAGTTCAGAGCGTGAGGGAGGGCTGGGAGAAGCTATGCTCTGTGGTTATGGTGTTACAATTCATCTCAGAGAACTTCACTGGTGCTCCCAGCTCCACCACAGTTGTGCCTAATGGGAGCGTTAGTCGGCTGTGGCACAAGGCTCCTCAACAATGACTGGCAAAACAGAGATCTCGATGGTGGGGAGCGCTTCTTACTCCCTGCCATAGCACAAAACAATTCAAACTGGTCGTGTGGGGAGTTCAGGAGCAGAGATTGCCAAACCCTGGCCAATAGAGACCATATGTTTCCCTCCATCATTTATATTTTTTGGTGGGGAAGAAAGCACCAAGTTGGTTGGGACTACAATGCCTCATGCTTGGGCATTGTTTCCCTGCGCGTTCTCCTCGGGAGCAAGGGGAGTCGCAACACTTCAGACTCCTTCAGCTCAGCATAGAGATTAAAACAAACAAAAAGTCCTTATGCTCCCGGAGTGCAATAAATATGCTAGAATTTCAATAGGATCCAAACAAGCCACAATAGTAGCATTAAGAGCTGGCAAATCCTTTGATGTTATTGACCAGAGAAGGACTGCTGTCGTCTCTGTCACGAACATTTAAACTTTTGACCTCCAACCTTTGTGTCAAACGGCTTTTCCATATGGAGAGTTACTATACCTCTCTGAGTGCCACTGCATTTAGTAGAGCATCAAACACTTCACTGGTGGGAAACTGATGCTTAATGCATTGGAAAATCTCCAAGATTGCCAGAGGGTGGGAGTGAGGAGAGCTGTCCCCTCTTCTTGTGAAGCCCCCCACAAAGTCCCCCGTTTTCCTATAGCCAGACTGTGTCTGAGCTCCGCACAGAAATGCAGAAGGGAGGGTTACATCTTGGTGGGCAGGGGATGGGCAACTTATTTTTATTACCACTACGTGCTTGACGTTAGCCACAGGCCAAAGCCCTCTTTTGTGCAGTGTTGTGCAAACATAAGACTGAAAGATGGGCTTTTACAGACTTGGGAAGTCTTCGTGCTCATGCCACAGAGCTCTCTGGGCTGAAGTCCTGCAGCTCGGACACTGCTCTTGCTGATGCACTGGCTGAGTGTCAGGAAAAGGGGTTTGCAGCCATCTTGGACTTGGGGAACATAGCAGGAGTGCACAGATCATGAGAGACCACACTGGCCCATACCACAGGTCCATCTAACCTGGCATCCTTCCCAAGCAGTGACCAAAAGCAGATACCCAGGAGTTAATGTAAGAACATGGCAGGTAACTCTCCTCTTCTTTTGCCCCCAAGCACTCTCCCGACTTCCCAAAATTTGCAGTCCAGGAATTTCCTGGTCCGTAAGTGGTTCCTACACATTTGGGCTCTTTACTGCATTTCTCTTCTGTGACTTTACCCTTGAAGCCATGTACATTTGGTGCCTGTAGCCTCCTGTGGCAGTTGGCCGTGTAGCAGGGAATGGTGGCCTGTGTGCCTCATCCTCATTTGGCCATCTATCTTCTGGCTCCTGTTATGTCTTTGTTGCAACCTTGGCTTCTCCTCTAGGATGTAAAAAGCGGAATTAAAAGCAGTGGCCTTGTCTTTAGTGCCCCCTTACCCACCCTGCGGTGCAGAAGAATGGTAATTTCCCACTTCTTTCATATTTGTGGGGTTGTATTCCACCCAGTTCTACATTTTCTCCTGTCTTGTCTTTTAATCACCAAGCTGAAGAACATAGCTGTGGCCAGGGAGGTAATGTAACTTTTTCTCTGGTCTGCCTGGACTGCAGGCTGGAGAAAGCAATGCTGTTGTAATCATCTATGATAGTGCCAAAGAGTTCAGTCAGAGACTGGGGCCCTGTTGTGGTCAGCACTGTGGACAGGTGATGTAAAGATGAAAACTGCCCTGCAGAATTTGCTTTTGTGCTGTTGCTGTGCAGAAAAATCTTTGCTAATGTCATGGGCTGCTACTGCATTTGTATGCTTCAGCCTGTTCATGTCTCTGTTCTTCCATTTTTCCTTTTCTCTCATCAATGGGAGTGTTTTCCCTCCCTGGTGAGGCTGGCCCTACCCACGCAGCCCGTGACACTCCAGTCCTAGCAGTGAGGCTTGTGTGAGTAGGACATAGTGCTGGCAGGAGAGCTCAGGAGATGCTGGAGCTGGTTCTGCAGTTGTGTGTCCCTACTCTGCAGCTCTGATGGACAGGGTGCAGCATCTGGTTTGACACATCACACTGCTAACTCAGGGCCGTCCTCATGGAGTGTAAGGACCATGAGAGTTAATTGAGCTGAGGTGGTCGATTCTGCTTTTTGATTTGTGTTTTTTAAACAAGTATGCTCTGACATGTGTGCCCTTCATCCCGCTTCTCAGCGGTGGTGCTAGCTGTAAGTGGGTGATGTAAAGGCTTGGCAGCTTTTGGTAAGCAACACTTAGTTCTCAAAGCAAGAGAAGCGTAGGCTAGATCCTGCCACTATGTCTGCACAGTACAAGAGAGGGGATGAAGGTGAAGGTGTTGATGCAACTTTGTGAGGAACTTCCCATATGCTGTAGAGAGAAAAGCCCTTTGGTGGGGAAAAGGAAATGGGGGAATCCTAACAGTAATCCCAAAAAACCCAACAAAAAGTGTGGTTGTATCTAAAATTGATACTCTGATCATCTGAGTAATAGGTGATGAAAAAGGTGTCTGTAAACTAAAAAAAAAAAAGATAATGAGCAAAACCCAAGAGAGATTTGTAAAGAATGAGCCATTTTAGGCAATTGAACCGTTCTTTTTAAGGAATTAAAGAAATGGGTAGTGGATAAAATACTGTTATTCTAGCTCTTTGTTGGGGCTTATCACTGAAGAGGGTCAGTGTCTCAAAAAGGGTATCTCTGTGTTAACAGTGACCAGACTGAGGCACAGGGAAGCGATGTAGTTTGACTATGGCCCTTTTCATTAAAAATACTTGCCTCAAAGCTTGGCTTGAAAAAACTAAGATTGACTAAAATATCGACAATATGACATTCTCAAAAATAGGCTGAATGAGCACGTAGGATAAATGTCAATACGGCAAATTAAGGGAACTCACTGTACTCTCCATCTTCAGTAATGATCTGAAACAAAAAAACCCCTGCATAAAAATGAAATATAGGGGAGAAACTCTCTAAAAACTTGAGGGAGGATGACAGAACAAGGAGGAAGAAAACAGGTTATAGTCAAGTATTTAGAAATGTCCAGAAGTAATAACCAAGAGCCAGTTTGTGTTGCCTTTACTTGACTTCAGCAGTGCCCATTTCACCAGCAGTCCTCTAGAAATGGTAGGGCAGGTCACTGCCACATGATGAAGACACTGTTTCATAGTGGGAAAATGAAAGGTAATGGTATTTGAGACTGCATGTAATAAATACGTACCCCTGCTGGAAAGAGAAATTTGCAGAAAAAGGTTATTTGTATTAGAAATTTCTAAGGCTGCCTCCTAAACAGTGTCATGTCAACCTACATGAAAACCTGATGCCCAAGAGTGCAAGGGTGACAACTATGTGTCTCTCCCAAGCTGGAAGAAACCCAGGGTGCCAAAACAAGTGACTGTGATTAATTTAGAATATGGACGTCGAGATTAAAGGATGCAATAAATGTGTATTATCGAGTTGCCTGACAGCACATGTGATAACTATCTGCTCATCTGCAAGAGCTTGAAGAGTGTAAACACCACAGAAGGAGAGTAATTGCAAAGGATGGTACAGAGAGAAGCTAAATAATTATGAATATTTGGATGAAATTTTAAGAAATCAGATTGAACAGCAGGGAAAAAGAAATCTCTTCGAGTGTTCATCAGATTGTGCGTCCCATAGAATCCGAGCTGTTTTAATATCTAAAAATAGACATAATTGATCTAATTATACTTTTCCCTCTCTAATTCCTATCATGCCATAAATTACTCCTCAAAGCTGCTAAGTATAACCTGTTTCCAAGTCTTTCACCCTGTGGTCCAGGCTTTCAGCTGCTGGAAATCTGTTTAGCTACAGTGATTTTCATCGTGCTGTACTCATACCCAACTGTTCAAGGCTTGGCCTTTCAACCAGCTTTTAAACTTGATTCTGGTGCACAGAAGAGCACACAAGTCTCCAAAGCATCATTTAAACAAATTCCATTTGCAGACTGACTCACTCTGCTGCTTTATAAACTTCTAAGAAAGTCACCAAAGCTTGTTGAATCACCCAACTTACCTTTATTTGTTCCCACATCATTCCAAATCTGCAGCAATACAAGGATATTTCTAGATTTTTTTTTTTCTAGTTTCTAGCTTTCTGTTACCTCTCCGTAGCCACATCTACCTTTGCATTTCACAGATATTTGCCATTGTTGAGTTAATGTGTGCAGCTGATAGCGGGGCATTTGAATGCTTTCCTTGAGCTGTGTTGAGCTGTAGGGAATAACCAAGTTGTTCTGTGGCAGATCCTTGTTCCCACTGGTCAGGAAGCCCAAGTTAAACCTCTGCTTAGGGGTAGTTTGGAGTCAAGAGCTTCGCTGTGAGATTTCTTCTTTGGTTTTCTCCAGTGTGGATCAGGATTTATTTCTTTTACAATCTTTTCATTTCCTTAGTTTCCACTTCATAAGTCACCTTCAACCACTGGAATTTGCTGTGTGTTACAGAAATGGGTATGCACACCAGCATAGGTACAAATTATTTGTTATGTGTTGTGGTTATGCATCCAGTTGCTTGCTGCTTGTAGAGGAATAAACACTGAGGATGTGATCCTTCATACACATGTATAATCAAAAGTGGGAAGCATTCCGAAGCAGCTGGGTGAAACCACTTGTCTAGGGTTGTTGAGAGTTAAACATAGATGCTTGTTTTGGTTTCCATAATTCCTAGGGGGGATAATTTTTAAGGGTGGTGGATGCACTGATGCATGGTGGCACAAGAAGTCAGAAGGAGCAACAACAAAACAGCAAGAGTGTTGCAAGGCAGAAGCTGAATTACTTTTTCTCTGCAGGGTCTATTGGAGGTAGCGGAGGGAGGGATTTCTTTTGTCAGCTTCCTGGCAGAGGACAATTTGTCATTTTCTTGCAGAGACCACATTATTAAGTTTGTTAAGAAATGCTGCGTGGGATCCAGAGGTTATGAGAAAGATGAGCTGTGCTGTACCAAGAGCCAGCTGCGTTAGATGAAACCATTTTCCCTCCATGTAACATGGTGATGAGGCTGGGGTGTCTCGTCATCATTGACTTTTTCTGAAAGCATGGGCCAATGTACAGATGCTGGCTATATGCAACTGTTGCTCGTGTTCATGAGGGTTTTTTAAGGTTGCTTATAGGCTGAAGCAGCCAGTGTTCTTTGGGTGGAAGGAGCTACTGAGGTGGGATATTCCTGGTGGATTTCCATCGGTTTGCTATTTGTTCTTGGGCAAACTGTGCTGGTAGAGTGCTTTGGCTTTCCTCCTCTGAAAATGTGTGTCCCCGGTGGGCTGTGGGGTGGCAGTGCTGTGCCCACCCCTCTCACCAGGCAAGTTCACGACTGCATGATCAGGGCAGCACAAGGAGTCTTTCCTTCACTTATCAGTGAATCCATCCTAGTGGAAACAGCCATTTGTAAGTCACTGCGCTGTGATGAATCACAAATTATGTTCTTAAAGGATTTGAGATTCTTCAGTTCAAGGTGTTTGGTACATGCAATATATTTATTACCCTGTAATTGTTTCTCTTCTACTTTTTTTTTTTTTTTTTCCTTATTTGGATGGGCAAATGGCAGGGAGCACTGGAGTCAGTTGCATGGACTTGAGGAAGTTTAGTTAGTATTCCAGAAGGCAGTCTTGCTCCTCAGACAGCAGTTGCAGTGACTGGGAAGAATAACAAAGCGTTCAAACTGAAATCAGTCCAGTGGTTATTTAGCCAATACCTGAAGCAAATTTGGCATATTAAAGACCACTTAATGCCAGCTGATGAAATAATTTCCAGCCACTTTTCTTCTAGCACATCAATAACTGCTCCTCCTTCGTGTGTTTGGCATGTTGGTTGTTGTGGAGCTACTGGAAACAAAACATGTTCCCACAAGGTGTTTAGGTTTACAAACTAAAAAGTGGTAAAATGGATGGCAGGGATCTAAGATGTCCCAAAGTCTTAATTTTCAGTTTCACAAAGGTAGAAATTGTTTTTCAGCTGTAACAAGAGGCACAGAGCTGCAGCTATGTTCTAGTTTGGCCTGGAACTCCTGTGGTTTATTTTTAAGATCAGTGTATAGGCTGTAGAAGCACAGGTAGAGGTAGGGAGGGGGAGTGTGAGCATCATTAATACACATAGCCACATGGAAGGGATGTGATCTGATTGAAAATTGTGGTTTTTCTCTGAAAGTGTTATATCTACTGTATGTTATCGCAGTTAACATTTAGTGTTACTGAAATGGAGAGGACGCACCAATTCTTTTTCTCACTCTGTCCATTTCCTGGCTTTATCCATTTATTTGCCTTTTTTTTAGGTTTTGCCATGGGTTTTTCTTTTTCCCCCCTAAAAACCTCCCTCTCTGAAGTCAGATAGTGAGTAGTTGCATCCATGTCAACACGAGGGCTGGCACACTGGAAGTGTGCGCCTGCATGCACGCACACACAGACAGAAACACAGAAAAGCCTCCTGAGATAACTGGCTGCAGCACATCTGTGGATCAGGCTGCAAAAAAGCAATGCTTCAGATGGCAGCCAGCCACGCTGAAGCAACCTCAGTCACCATAGGGAGACTCTTCAAAGTGCACGAAGTTAAGTGCATGCATTAACGTGTGGCTGTGGCTCAGTCATTTTTCTTCCTGATTAAAGCCTCTGTATAAGTATACATAGAGAACATAACTCACCCCTTTTTGAAAGGGAACTGGAAAAACCCCCCAAAGACAACATGTGCTCTTACTGAGCCGTCACACAAGCTGTAATTAAACAGAATTCCAAAATAAGGTCTTTGCTTGGCAAAAAAGAACTTATTTCTTGCCATAAGACCTGGCAATACGATTAAGTTCAGATCAGTTGAAGCAAATGTACATGAGGAAACATAGCCCTTAGGGACTATGCAAACCTGAATATTAGAAAATTCCCATCTGGTGATCAGCTTATGAACCAAAGGAAGTGTAGAAATTTGCTGGCAAACTCTTCAAAAGTGTTCTGCATATTGAAAAGACATTAGCAGGGAGGCTGTATTTTGCCTGCTATTGTTTCTGTTACATCTGGTGTGAAAGCTTGGTACCACCGAATTCAGCATCAAGATCATAATGCATTTAAGTGGGAAGGAGATTTCACCTCAGTTGAGGTTGTATCAGACCGAGTTTTGCACCTGACTTGGTTCTGGTATTTAGTTTGGTGTGCTGATAGTCCTGAGGACAACCCTGCTAAAACATACCAAGAGCTTCTTGTGTTGGGCTGGAGTCCTGTGTTTGCTTGGCCCTGATCTCACAACACAGGTGCAGGCATCAGGGCCACACTGGGTGCATTCAAGCCCATGCAGATGTTTTCTACAGTAGCAAATGTTTTCCTGACATGGTAAAAAATGCAGCCTGTCATTTCAGCAGCCATCTTCCTCAAGGGTTTGGCATGAATCACAAGGTGCTTGAGGAAGTCTGTCAGCTGTGGGCAGAGTGTTCTACTAGCCTTACCACCACAGCCAAACTTTCCAAATGTAGTGATCTCTTAACTGAGTGAGGCTTCTTTGAGGGGCTACAGAGTCTACAGAAAAGTTCTCCTTAACTTCAGGGAGCTTTGGAGCCTCCCAACCTCTTTGCTGTTGTCTCAAGCTGTTGCACAGCACCTTTGAGCCAGCTGGCATCATCTACCTTTCCACCAAGTCTTGCGGTGAATTTCTGCTGCCGGCTACATCTCATCAGACTTCAGGTTTGGTGTTCAGCAGCAGGGACCATACCTGTCACTTCTCCCAGTTTCTTTCCCTTGATGCTGCAGCAGAGCCCTAGGTTGCTCACTTTCAGAGAACAAGTGTAGGTCTCTTCTTTTTTTTCCTGTATGGGAGTGATTGTAATTTGAGAGAGATGATCCTATTCACTTTCTTTAAGAAGGCAAGAAAGATTCTTGAAGAAGAAATAAAAAGGTACGTTTTACACAATAAAAAGTCAGCATAAATTGACATATTTCCCGAAAATCTCACAGTGCTAAAATTGATGAGTTTGTAGCATTTCAGGCAGTTGTATCTCCCATTTTGTCTTGAGGAGACCCTCTTAGCTATGCAGGAGAGAGGAGAGCATCTGAAGGAAGCTTGCAGTAGTAGGCAGCAAAGAATTCAGAAGAAGGCAAAAACTACCAGGTTCAGCAATGCATGAGGAATGCGTTTAAGAGTATTTCCAGTGCCTTGGCATGTCCTTACAAGTTCTTGAAAATGTGAGATTTAAGCACAGAATCTGATACTTCTGCTGAATTGGAGCTGAGGGCTCTAAATACACAGGCAGCATCTGTCCATCTTGACTCCTGTACTGTACACTTAAATCAGGGAGTCTCTGCAAGGATGTCATTGAAGGATTGGTCCAGGAATTCACAGCTGCCTTTGGATGTCTATAAGAAAACTGCTTGGCATATGCTGTGGTAGTTTGCATCTGTCCTGGTTCCCCAGGCACAGCCCCATGGCCCAGCCATGCAGGCAGCCATGAGCAGCCCCAGTCAGCTGGGAGATCCACTCAAGGCACTGACTCACAGGTGTATCCCACACCTCCTCATCATGGTCATTAGAAAAGGAGGGAGCTCACTGAGGGCAGCATTCCTCTTCATGGGTGCTCCTTCCTCTTGGCCTTCTGTTCCTGTTGTTGACCTCAAGGACCAGGTTGAGTAGAACCTTGTGCACTTTATGTTGATGATTGTATCAGTTTTTTTATTAAATCTGTTTCTACTTCAATCCATGGGGCTTCTCCCTTTTTTCCCCAATTCCCCTTCTCAGCTGGGGAGGGGTCATTGGGTGGTAGAACACTTGCTGCAGTTTAGCCCTGGGTACAGGTTAAACATAGACAGAATCTCAGCAGAATTTTTAAGAAGTTGCAAATTATAATAAATAAATTCCCTAGCAGAATAGGAAGTTAGATTTTGTTGATTTGTTTGGGTGAGAGGAGTTCCTCTTTGCTAAGGATGAGTTTTGTTCTTCATGCTTTCAATGAGAAATGTGAAAATGTCATTACAGTCAGAGTAGATATCCTGTCTTTTACACTAAGTTGCCTCCTGTTTTTCTAGATAGCTAGAGCAAGTGTCTCAAACAACTAGGAACTGGGTAGGTCCAGATTCTATTCTAGCCTGTGAGCAGTCCCGCTCGTTCTTTGCTCAGCTACAGCATAAATAATAGTGGCAGAATGTGCCTGTAATATTCTGATGGTGCCTTTTAATGAAATAGTTACTGGGTGGGATATGAAAAAGCAATGTGAAACTGGCTACAGCCTGAGCTACTGCTTTGCGAATTTCTTACTGCGTATTTCCATATAAATACATGTCAACCGATTACATTTTTATGGAGTTTCAAGTGAATTCCAAGTGAAGCCCTGGATGATGGGTGCTTTGGCAGGTCTGTGTTTGATCTAAGAGTCTTTTAATATAAATATTCAATGCTCTTCAAAGTGGAGTGGTTTTGGACCCCCATGCACGTAGAATTTACTGCCTACCTCTGCGTTAAGGGTTGACCCAAACACAGCAGATTTTGAATTCCCTTCGTAAAATTGACTCCACTAGTTCTGCACATTATTCTCCCTGTCTCCCATTTAGCATGTTAGTCTGCTGACAGTAGAGAACACAGCACTTAGCAGCTGGTTTCTGGAACCATCAGTCAGGAAATTATATGATAAATAGGAGGTAGCCAGGTTTAGTGGCACTTCATTCTGCTTCAGCAGTTTTAGCCTGACTTTGGAAAAGTCATCATGTGGTTTTTCTTAAGGGTTGAAACAGGAGATGAATACAGTGTAGTAACTTATTACACATACACTTGAGATATGATGCTCACCAGCTGTATTGCTCATGTGTAAATAATAAACTGCTAGATGGATAATTATGTTGGGTTTTGATATGCAGCTCTGCATATCTGCAGCTCTGCTCTGGTTGGCACAGGGCTGATGGAGGCAGCCATTTCCCAGATGGAAACTGCAAATAAGATGCAACCAAGATATACAAAGGAGTTTAATGTGAAAGGAGTCAAAAAAGTGGTCTTGGAGATTTATATCCCATGTGTTATATACAACTTGTCAGTGCTCTGCCCTCGTAGGCCCCACAAAGGGGAATATCCTTTTTGGGGTCGTTTAATACTAATTTTCCATTTCCCAGATAGGGGAAGAAAGATGATTGCATTCAGGAGGGTTAAATGGTGTTTTGCTGCATAAATGTTGGGACTGCTTTTAATGGGTAGGTGCTCGGGCTGGGTGAGGTGGCACAGTGAGGAGGCTCAGTGTCCTGAGCGGGATTGCTTGCCTTGGCCAGGTGGAGCCCGTCCTGTCTGACATGAATAATGGTGATGAAATCTCTGTGATCTCACCTTGGCTCTCTGGGCTCACTCTTTGGAGACACACAGGGTGGAGAAGGATTTGCCTCTGCATCTGCAAGGGTGTGAGTGACTTCCGTCTTCACCGAAAAAATGGTGGCAGAGTTTTTTAATGGTAACATGCCAGACATCTGCTTTAAAACCTCTTCCCCTTGGCTTACGTTGCTGTAGTCATCTACCAGCAAAGTAGAGAACAGAGCAGGCAGGGAGATGTACTAAAACATACTTCTCATGATCCTTTTCCCCTTCACCTTGGCAGCTGGTGAGGAATGTGTTTCTGGAGGTGGCAGCAAGCATCCTCCACTCAGACAATGGCAGTGTGTTCACAGGGGTGCCTGATCGTCTGTCACCCACCTTTACTCCTGCTGGAGCCCAAGAGTGCTTGGCATAGGGAGTGAAGCTTGTAACAGATTGCATGCCAAGGTCCAGTTTGTGCAGCAAAACCAGAATTAAAGCTGGTGCAAGTCTCAGCTCCCAGTAGTAAGCCACAATTATTTTTCATTCAGGTGCGTAAGCCCTGAGTCAGTGAATGGCAGAAACGTGCTGTGACTGATCACATGCGGATGGTGTTTCACAAAATAAGGTCAGATGTTTCTGAATTTTTCTGAAATACTGGGAATATTTCCTCAGAATTTGTTATTTTCCCTTTTTCCCCTCCGCTTACTCCCTCAGGGCCATGAGGTTTGTTCCTCTGGTTCTTTCTCCCACTTCAAAATGTAATAAGAAAGCAACCCAACTTCTGAGAAACACCAAGGGGAAAAATTCTTTTTTTTTTTTTTTTAACCATCTCTAATTGGTGTGAGGGAACTGCTTTCACAGAAAACATAACCTAAGAGGAGGGTTGGTTTTGCTCAATAGAAAAGGCAGGAAATACAATGAGAAGACACCTTCAAGAGTCAGCAGGCAAAACCGAAATAGGCTTAGTTTTACTGCCAGTGCATAATTTAAGTTTTCTTTCTTTGTAGAAGCATTTTAGTAAATCCATGACATGACCTAATGTCTGTACTTCTCAGCTTTTGGTGTCAGATAAACACATGACTTCATCCAAAGTGGCAATAATTGGGCAGGATTGGGTTGTTTCCTGTTGATGGAGATGCTCAGCATCTCATTTGAACTTTGAGCATTTGAGAGGCAGCAGTGAGCAGCATGGTTCTCTGTAAACAGTGGGGACAGAAGCCTTGGCAGCTGCAAAACCCCCTGTCCTGTGAAAAACTTGGAGAAGATGGGGCAGGGGAGCTTACTGTGGCCGTGGGTCCCTGGGTCTCCAGCTGTGGGGGCAAAGAAAGCACCCTTCCTTTTTTAGAGTGGTGTACAAAATGAATCCCCCTGTCCTTTGGCACATTCCTCCAGATCTGGCCGTCGGTGTGATGCAGTTAAGCATCTCCAGTATGGCCTTTCCCAATTGCATTTCCCTTTTCACTCTGTTGTCTGATTTACTCCAGGTAGTCATTTCTCAGCACAGCCACTTCACTTTTGCTTTCGGTTGTAGAATTGTGTTTACATCTCTGAGGATATACTTTTTTTATTTTATTGTATTCTCTGCTGAGACTTTTCAACCTGGGATGATTTTTTTTTTTTTTTCCCCTTGTTTAAATAATAAATAAATAAATTAGGAATGCTAAAGAAAGGCTTGATGGTCCTTTTGATCTGACACTTCACATATGGGCACATAATTATTTATTAAAGATTTCTTTACATCCCTTTCTATTTAAGGGGCATAATATAAAAAGAGAATATTAAAATCAGTAAATACATATTCATGCAAACAGTGTGGGCCAAACGCTCTTCTCAGACAGCCCTGACTGCAGCAGGGAAGGAGAACGCAACCTGTAAGTTGTAGCACTGTTGACACATGTTTTTCAGTATCTGTTCCTCCTTTATGAATGTTGTTTTCAGCGAGTCATTGGATATACTCAGATCCGGGAACCTCGCTTGTTTTTTCAGATCCGCCTCACCTCTTTCCAGCATTCCACCCTCCTGTACCGATTGATGCGCGACATCATGAGGGACGCTACCATTATGAACCATCTCCCATTCCTCCTCTGCATGTGTGAGTATTCAGTATTTCCCTTCGCTTCAGCTGCCTGGAAGAACGGGCAAGTATATGAACCTTTGCAGAGCTTAAAGCCATTCACCTGGAGCACTTTGCCAGGCTTGCTGGAGACTGAGATTGACTTTTGGAAAGTGTCAAGGTTATCTGTTCATGAAGCAAAACCCTGAGGAGTGCCTGTTACAATAGGTGGCTGGCAAGTCTTACCTGTATGTTTTGCTGATGTGTATTCTGTATGGTGGTGTTCTGTAAATATTAAATTAAAAAGTGCTGAACCCGGTGAAATACAGCCAGACAAAACATGTATTTTGTCTGGATTAGGCCTGGGATTCTTCATAGCTAAAATTTTCTCTCATGTCAAAGGTTGTTTTTCTTTTGTTTTTCTTTTTTTTTTTTTCCCTCTCCAGTAACTGCTATGGAGCATAATGAAATTTTTTGGTAAATTTTCATAGTCCCTGTTGTGTGCGTACACAGGCAATCAGTTGATTGATGGGAATGTCACCCAAACAAAATGGCAAATGTGATAGAGCACATGGTTTACACAAAGATAAAAGAAATGAATACCAGTGATAACGTGCATTAGAAAAGGGTGGTAGTGGTGAAATCCTGTAGAAATAAATATTATCTTATTCTGTATGGGGAGACCGATATCCGCATTGCAGAATAAACCAGTTGTTGTGTCCAGAAAACTGCTATATACCATTAAAAATGGTGCAAAAAGCAGGGCTTGATACTTTGCTAAAAGCCTTGATATATACATTTAATCATATCTACTAATCACGTCTCATACTGAGAAAATACAAGAAGAAAAGCACAAGTAATACTACGAAGAATAATGCTAGTTGTTTAGATGGCAGATTGCTTTGCTATGGCTATTAGTTACAGCTGTGTAATTACATACATGCAGAAGAAAAATGAAGTTGTTTTAAAACAAGTCCTCCTCTGTGAGCAGAATTAATTGATATTAACAATCCTAACTACATGCCCAAGTACGCACACAATATTTTACTAGCTTTTTTCTTGGGCCAGTCTCCTATTACTGTATTGTAATTTCAGAGCAAATTTGCCTGGAGGTAAGTAATAAATCTGTGTTGCAGTCTTCTTTGGCATTAGAGGAAAAGTGGGTATTTATAGAAAGAGAGAGTACAGAAACTTGTGATTTATTCCTCAGAGTTCTTCTGATGCATCACTATTTACACCACAGTCGACCACATCGTAAAATATACTCAAATACATGATTAAATTTGCTGCTAAAAACCGTTCTAAGCTGAAGGTGGCAGGCTCAGACAGAGTCATTACATGGTCATCCTAGGTTTCGTAGTGCAGTGAATGTTCTGCCTGGATGTTTTTGGGAGCTGTGGGAGCAATGCTGCTCCTTCTGAAGCTAGTGGGGAATTTGACTTTGTGGAAAGTGCCTGCTTCGTGCCTCGTTTGGCGTTCAGCAGCAGTCCCCTCTGATGCCAAAATCAATGTCTGATCTACAGAAAGGTACCCCACGATGCAGCAGTGATTCAGCCAGGCCCTGCAGAGGCTTGTTAGAGACGGGGAGATCTTAGCATGATGTGATATGACTGCAGGCAGCTGCTTTAGAAATACACTCTGATATCAGCCCAAGCTTTCAACTCAAAATTTCCTTGATACCAGCTGTTTATTTTTCCATTGGGTTCTGTCAATACTTCCACTCACTTGGTTTGTGTTGCCGTTGGAATGATGAGCTGTAGTGGACCCTTAGAGCCATAGTAGTCAGTGTAAGTTAGACAGGGCTTTGAGCAACCTGGTCTGGTGGGAGGTGTCCCTGCCCATGGCAGGGGCGTTGGAATGAGGTGAGCTTTGAGGTCCCTTCCAACCCAAACCATTCTGTGATATGATATAAATACACAATTAAGCAACTAAAAAAAAGTGTCAGACTCCAAGCTTCTTTGTAGATGTTAAGGTTTGTTGTGCTTTTGCAGTTTTCAGGACTGTATTTTAATGTATGTATGAGGTAGACAGCCAGGAGTTTTCTTGCAAGTTTTACAGAGCCTGGTGTAAGCATCACTTAGGATTGTTAGGTTTGGGATCATTTGGAGCCATTACTTGAACTGCTGTCCTAATGCCCATAAAAAAGTAAAAAATTTAAAAAAAAAAAATTAAAAAAAATGAAAGAAGTGAGTCTGAGAAGTTGTTTTTGAGAATTCTGAGAGAAAATGGCAAGAACACCAGTCAGGATACGAATGTTTACCCACAGCTTCATCAATGACTTCATTGTATGAGCGGCTTTCTCTTCAGCTTCATAATACTCTCAAATGTGTGTGTGTAATATAAATTTTAAAAGGGCAAAAAATTGGCATTCTTCCAGTTATTCAAGCTCCCCAAAATGTGTTCCAGAACCTGTCAAGCCTTAGTGGAATTGGTTTAGGTATAACACAAGTGCAGAATAAAGGTGGAGAGGGCCTTGTCCGGATGGTACCTACAAAGTGTGCACGTAATTTTGCACGATGGCCAAGTGAGAAAGGAGGAGTTTTTAAGGGGTTACAGGGCTCTGATGTACTTGCAGCTCTGAAGATGTATATGTATTTATATGTATAATTCTCACGGTTTAATTGCTGATGGGCAGAAATGTTGGATCCCAAATTTCAGCCTGCAGCCAAATTTTATAATTTGAGTTATAAACCCTTATTTTAGGGGTTTATGTTTATGATGGAATTGCTGACAGATGCTTATGTATAGTAGGACTAGCAGGCATTGCTGTAATTATGCTATCGTATCCTATCATTAAAGATTTCAATTGAAAGAGGTTTATAAATTGCTCTTCCTCTTAGATAAACCACCCTACATTAAGGCATCAACGATATGGTGCAGAATTAAATTAAAATCTCATAAAATGAAATATGTTCTGTATTAGCTGTTTGACACTTAATTTGCCTCTGAATGAGTAGAGGAAATCACAAATTAACCTGCCTTTGTTTTTCCAGCCATGGCTTATTAGGTGTTAGAACAACTGCAATTACAGCCCAATAATAACCCCCAACCCTTATGAATATGTACTGAAATGTGTCACTTTGTGTTACGAAAACCTGTTTGTTAGGACTGTGTAGTTATCCTGGAATTTCTAGAGTGCATTTTCAGTGTATACTTCAGGGAAGATGTATGAAACTTAAAGTTGTTCTTTAGTGGCAACCTATGAACAGTGTAATTGGAGCTGGAGCTTGTGTTCCCCTCTTTTTTTTTTTTTTTTTTTTTCCAAATTCAAGGCAAGTTTTAAAAAAATATTCCAGTAAACTCTAATTCAGTTTTGCTACTTTTCATTGAACTAGCAAGTTAAATTACTTGTTAAACATCATATGATTAAAACATACCTAAAGAAGCATGGCTCTAGTAATCTCACTTCTTGCTTTGTTTTTCTTTGCTGTTGTTTTTGTCTAGCTGTTTCTTAACTTTCAAAATTGGTTTCTAAGGTAAGGTACTAAAGGAGAAGCTGAAGGTAGGCTGTATTTTGGTCTTTGACATATTCTAGGCCATCCAAAAGGGTGATGCCTTCTCCAGTTGGTGTACAGTGATTCAGAATCATGCAGCTAGTGAAGGTATTTATTTGAACATAAACTAATATTTTGAACATTTTTTTTTTTTTTTTACTCCTCAAGAACCAAATAATAAATTTACTAGTGGCTAGCTCTTCCAGTTGCTTGATGTCTTTGTTAGCATTGGCTTTGTTAGAATGAGAGTTGTTAGCAGTGAGCAGAGGAAGAATAAGGGTGTCTTGACTATTTTTATGACAGTGCAAGCATAAATAACTTTGTAGTCCCACAGCTTTTAAAATCTGACTAAGCCAGGTGAGGGGTTTCATTTATGAATTTAAGAAAAAAAAAAAAAGGCAGCTCCTACTGACATTTTCAACTGCAACAATTTAGGAAGCTACTGTTCTTGGTCATTCATTCATTCCCACACCTTTACTGAGCTGTGTTAATAGGTTGCTTCCAGTCTGCTTCATTTCAGAGTTGGGTTGGACAGCCTTTGAAGGTGACCTAACCTGGTATTTCCAGGCCCTGTTAATGTGGCTGTGAAGGAAGGACGCTCCTGCAGAGGTGGGGTAGGGGACAACTGCCAGCTGGCAATGTCAGGAATGGCTCCAGGGTGTGTATGTCTCAGAGTGGCTAATGCACATGTTGTAGGAGGCTACTAGGAAGTTAAAGGGCCAGTGAATGTACTAAAGGAGACGCCATGCATGTTCCAAATTATTCATCCATTTAGTCTCCATTCCTGTTTCTGTTGCTATCTCATTTATGTTAGTCCTGGACTGGGAGTTAAGGGAATGTGAGCAGGTAAATCTAAGGGAAAGGCTCCAGATGTTACCCATATGCTTACGGCCAGGGGAGGCTGCCCTTGCAAGGACGAAGCTGTGAGGTAAATCTGCTGCCTTGTACCTTCCTAGGATCAATGATATTCCAAGCTTCTTTTTTTTTCTACCTGCTGACTGAGGCTAGCAGCAGCAGAGTGTGACAGTCTTATGCCCTAAAATGCTGCATGTGCCTAACACAAGTGCTTTGAACAGGTATTTTGAACTGTGTGAATGCATTGGTGCTAAAGCAAAGCACGTGTTTTGCTTTGCAATCAGCTTCAAGTTGATAAAAAGAGAGTCCAATTCTTAGGTACATTATTTCATACCTCATTTATACGGACATCAGGGTGAAAAGGAAAGTTAGGCCTCGATGCTCAGCTTTCATCAGCCTCTGATTTTGGACCACACAGTACAATGGGGGATGTCCAAGTGCGAGAAGATTAAGCACTGGCTCCACAAAATATCCTTGATTATGAGAGAAACAGCTTGCCATCCATTTGATAGGATGTTTAGGTTTTCCCAGCCCCATCACTGACATTTTGATTTTTTTTCCTTTGTGCTTTCATTCCTAAGCTCTTACTTCTTTTAAAAATCTTAGTGTTTAAACCTCTTAAATCTTTTGCCTGCTGCTTTACCTCAATGTACCTCTAAGCTGGAGGCTTGGCAAGGAGTCCATTAGTTTATCAGAGCATTCGTTGATCCTTTCACAGTGGGAAGGAGAGCCCCACCCAGTGTGAAAAACATCACTGGTTGAATTGGCTTTAATTACTTTAAGACTTGGAGGGTTTTATGGTTTAGCCTGGAGCCACCGAAGAAAAGACTGGGAAGCTCTTGGGACATGAAAAGATGACTGTAGTTACAGCTTTCTAAAATCATCCATGGAAGTATTTTCTGTAAGCAGGGAGAAATCTTGTATTAAATGGGAAGCACCCCAAGAAACCTGTCCCTGGAAGTGAAGCACAGCATCAACAATAAGCAGCTGCTAATAGCCCGGAGGATTTTTGTAGCATGTCTCTGAGAAGGAAGCAGCATGGTCTGGTGACTAGTTAAGGTTATTCAGAGTTTGTTATATGCTGTGGGTACGCGTGTTGTAGGCTCTACAAGCAACATATATGCCTCTTAGGGACAGAGTGGTGCAGGGATGGTAATTCACAGAAGTAAAATAGCAAGGCCAGATGCCTGCACACAAACTTCAGGAGATAGTTTTAATTCACTGCCAGGCCTTTTACAACGTGGGGAAGGGGAAGCCTGAGTCTAGACCAGAACTGCAGTCTCTTGCTCAGTATATAGTGTTACATCATTTAAAATAGTGAATCAGTGTTTCGTTTAGCTGTTGGTACTTGTTTAGTAATATTTACCTTAAGACTTGTAGATCATAAATTCACCTTTGCAAGCAGGCTTGCAGAGTAGCTTCAAAAACAGACTGTTTTTAAAAAATATCTGAAGCTGGGAAAAGTTTAGAAAGCAAATTATTGGTGGTATATGTTGAATTGCAGGGGAAGAAAAAAAAAAAGGATATGTGATTCCCTTAAATTTTTGATTCTGAGAGACACTTAAAAGGAAATAAAAGTAGGTAAAAGTGTGGGTAGAAATAGGTGAATAATTTTGAATGTAGCTGATTTTCATACATAAGTTCAGTTACATTCACTTGTTTAACTAAGCTGTAGTCTGAAGTTTCTGCCCACTCAATTCAACTCCTCTATATTTCTCAGACTTACTCTCTTCTTACTCTTTTCTCAGTACTGCTTTTTCCAAGTAGCTTATTTAAAAGTTCATTTTCTGCTGGCAAATAAATTCTAGATCAAATAAGGATTCACTGCTAAAAATCATCCCCATTTGTAGCAAGCACATTTACATGGAAGTCAACAAAATTGCCTCTAAGCGCACCAGATTACATTTGGTTCACATCATTCATCTGTTTCTGTGGCGGATAATACTTTGTGACATAATCATTTTCTGTGGAGTAGCTAATTGTAATGCCAAGGAACTACAGATTTATAAAGGAGAAACAATAGCAGCAGATAAATATTGCATTAACAGAGGCTCTTTGTTCTTCTCATACAGCCAGCTTGTTTTTGGGATGGCTGGGGAAGTTACAGCAGATGAGATAAAAGGAAAATTTTGGTGAGATTTTTAATGTAGAAGAAAAAGCTTGTAAAGCACAATGGTTGATTTGGTTAAAAATTCTTCAGTAGAAACTTCCCCCAAGTCTTCCATTCATTTTTATGTTGAGAAAAGCACTTAAGAGGCAGAAGTCCCCAGCCTTAATGAGAAAGGCATGCTTCCACTGGCTGGCTGCTGGCTGACCACCTCGTGTGGTGCGGTCACTCGGTAGCAGCAACTCACAGGGCAACTTCCTGGGGCAAGGTGGAGGGAGGAAAAAGAGGGGAAAGCCCTCGGTGGTCCTTGGGACTGCTCCTCTGCTGCTCTACAGTGAATCAGTTGCACACTGAGAGGCACAGGTTCATCTGGTGGGGCCCAAGCCAGTGAAAGGGATTCTTCAAGAGGTTTGTATAGATTACGTTGTTGCAGAGAAACTGTTCCTAGGTTTAGCAGCAGGAAGGTATCTGTTGGCACTGGACAGCACTGGCACTTAGCTGATTTACCCCATCTGGGCAGTTAATGGTGCTTAGATGAATTCCCAGCTGCTAGTGAGAAGTGGTTCCCTAAGGCAGGCTTTCAAACCAGCATGAATTACAAGATGATGGAAGCAAAATGAACGGCCAGCAAAGTCATGCCTCGGGATACGGGCTTGTATGTAACATTTTTCTGTAGACTGAGGAATAACTAGGCATGACTTTGAGCTTTTGGGGTGCTCCCTGTGTGCGGACGTGCGTACAGGTGTGTGCGTGTGCATCCTCTGTACATATTAGGGTGAATTTCTTTGCTTGCATTTATCATGGACTAAGTAATTCTAGGTTTTTACAGTTAAAACTAATGGAATGAGCTACACAGAGTCTGAGAAAGATGGAAAATTAGGGGGAAAACATTAACAAAACAAGTAGGAAAAATATTCCCGGGCAAAAACATTGAGAATATTTTGATCCCTACCTTAATTTAACATTTAACCAGAATAGCTGGAATGCTAGAGTTCTGCTGCTTGAAATTTCTATTATCTCATTCTGTTATCAGCTGCAAAGAATGCAAGCTCTAAATATAGTGCACATTCAGAGGCTCTGAGCCTGTGGTTTCTTGGACAAAATTCCTGTGTTCTTTGTGCTGTAGTCAGCAGTATTAGTCGAGTGAGCAGATATTGACTGTGGTATTCACGTGCAGTGAACCAGAAGCAAGCCAACTCTATAGAGGCTGCTGTCAAACTTGTTGCAGTGGCCTGTGAGGTACTGGACTGTGACAGACTCCTTTTTTTTTTCAGTACAATTCTTCCACTCATGTTAAATCTTGCTTCAAAGAGAACTGAAATGTTACAGTCTTAGTGTTCTTTCTCTCTCTCTTTTTTTTTTTGCTTTCTTTTTTTATAGTGTACTGGTGAAACTTCTATATTGTGAATTAGAAGTCCCTAAAGTAAGAGTAGGTATAAACTGGAAGAAATGTGAGCAATGAGTACATCTGCAGTGTAGGAGCACAGAGCATCTTCATCATACTCTCACACAATCTTTTAGACTCTCTTCTCCCCCAACAAAGACATCATATCCTATAATCTTGGGAGTATGGACTGAATTTAGTTCAGACTTTTTTTCTTAATGGAAGAAAAAACAGAAGTTAAATAACATTTTGTTTCCCTTTTCATCCCCCCTTACTCAACCCTCTGTATTTTATATATGCATGTATATTTGTTTGTGTATTTGGAACAAACAGCAGGCCCTTGAGCTGGTGTCAGCTGTGCTTCTGAGATGTAGGAGACTAACTATCCATCCCTTCCATGTTGTCTGTTACATGATACTAGGAAAAAAAAAAAAGACAACCCTAATTCCACCCAAAGGAATGTGCCTAGTGGGTGTTTTATCTGTGTGCCTCAGGGTAGGCTGGACCAACATTTGTGGTTGATGTTATTGATTAATAGAGGAAATGACTTAAAGAAAAATGTTATGCTGTCTGGTTTTTGCTCTTAGGATGCTTTACATGACCAAGATTGGACTTGGGACCTTAGTTTAGAAGAAGCTTTTCGTTGAAGCTGAGCCCTATGAAGTTGCTATTAAAGACCATGCAAGAATATATTGCTTAGTCCCTTCCACCACCGAGTGTGTAGGTCTGAACCTAGAATAGATTATGTCTGCATTTACAGTCAACTTTTACAGGGATGTTGGTAATTTTCTGGAGACCCCACGGAGGTTAGACACAGAGGTAAAACACCCTGAAGCCCATGAGCCAGCAATACAAAGCTTCTGAAGGAACAAACTGACCTATCGTCTTCTTGAAAGCATTATTTATGAGGTGCTGTGACCATTGGTGTTAAGGATCAACAGAAAATTAGGGAGTATTTCACATGAGGGACAATTTCTAAACATAGCAGTCTTAAGTGGCTGTTTCTTTAAAGGTACACATCTTTCTGTCCTGTATCTCCTCTTGAAATTCAGCCTAGATTTATCATGCCTTTGCCACTGGCCCGTGGAAGAAAAGATTGATAGTCTAGTCCAGTTTATAGAGGCCACCAACGCAAATAGCCCCATTTAACAACATTGTAGACAGATTTGGTGTGGAGGGCAGGAGCTGAATGACCAGGGACAATCAGATGTTCTCTGCTTCACCCTGGCAGATCACTGTCAGCGTACATCATCCAGACAGTACCAAGAAAGCTTGTGTAGCTGCCTCCGTCTTGGTTTGCCGTACTTGTTCCTCAGACAGCAGGTTCCATCTGAAACCTTTTCTGGGAGCTGTGTTTCTGCTCCTGTGATTAGGTTGAATTGCAGAGGTGCTGAAGGAATAAATGTGCAGGTCATCTTGCTGGTGCAAGTTGTGTCTTGAGTTACCCAGCTTGTTCCCCTTGGGCTTTTCATCTCAATGTCTGGTTACCTACTCTGCTTGGGGAAGTAATAATGCTTCCAGCATGTAGATAGTGCATTTACCTCAAACGCTTTAAAACTGAATTTACTTCTCTAAAAATGTGCAGCCAGAACATTCATTTGCTTTACACTTACTGCTGTTTTTTCATGTACTTCCCCCTAGAGTCACATTAGAAGTGGTGTCCTCATGCGTTTCAGGTTGTTCGGAGTTACAGCTTTGCCCAAGAAATGCTTTTTTAACCCATGTTTTGTACACAAAAAGAGCAAGAACAGCAGTGTGAGGCCTTTATCTCTTGTTTCTTCTGGTGGCTATGGTGTTCCAGCCATTATATCTTCACCATTTGAGAGAGCCAACTTGTAGGGCAGATTATATAGCACCACAATGACTTTCAGTGCCTGCAGGATCAAATAAAGAATCCTGGCTGAGACAAAACTTCTTAGCCCAACCTGAGATCTGTGTGTTTTCCCACTCTGATTTTGTTGCACCCCAGCCAGCTTCCACACCTGGACCTTTGATACTGGCAAAGAAAATATGAGAAGTGACTGTTAGCAGAATGTCTTTCTTCCCCCCTCTGCTAACTTGGCAGCGTTCACCTTTGTTACAAGTCGTGCTTCATGTACCTGTGCATCCTACTGCCCTCATGGATGTTGGTGCTGATCTGTGGCTCGCCTGCTGTTTGCAGTGGTGCTTGGGAGATGGGAGAAGCTCAGAAGCCGTTGTGTTTTCACAGGGTCACTCTTTGACTCACAGTCCTGACTGTAGCATACTCACGTACCATACATCTGGTACTGGCGCTGAAGTGCACTCCCAAAGTTACTTCCCCAAATAATGGATTCATCGGGAGGGAGACAGGATGGGGATGGGACACAGGATGGGACAGGGGAAAGGAGGCATTTCAGAAAATCATCTTTGTATTTTATACAGAAGTGTATATACATAAAATTATATGCAGAAATTTCTGTACATCTGTATAGCGGGTTTTTTTTTCTGCTGCAAGAAGCAGTGTTAGATGAGACATTCTAGCCAGTACTTTCTCTATTCAGTAATAGTCACTAATCCTTGTTAATATCAATTTTGGGCTGTCTGCTAATGTTAGTACAGAGATGTGAAGCAAATCCAGCCATACCTCAACAGAAATGATTAATGCTGGACCTTTACATCACTGTTTCTGTCAGGATTGTAGTCCTTTAAACTTGGAATTTTAGTCAAATGTTCCCTTCACATCCCAATTTAGGTAGCAGGTGCAATAGGAGGGACATTCAGTCACTGAATTTACCTTTTGTTATTGCCAACTTGCTTTTGTTTTAGACAGTTAACATCTTATTTTAGCATATAAAATTAGAATTGAAGAAAACCTTTCTCTCTTCCCCCAAATCTCAGTTTTGTAATATTATGGACGTGACTTACAGTAGGCACTGGAAATGAAAGCTGAGGCATTTGTTTTGCTTTGGTTTTGAATTTGGAAAAAGAGTGTTTCTTGACATCACAGAGCAGACATGGAGGAGTGTGTTCATTGGAGGTAATGTGAGATGCTTTTCGGGTGCTTTGCCAGAGGAAGGAACACCTGCCTTAGCCAGGGGAAGGAGTTAAGGGAAGAAGAGAAGCTGAAATGTGCTGAAACAACAGTGAGCCTGGCATTCTCAGGTGGGGGAGGTAGGGAGAGCTTAGAAAAATCATCAGTGAATGAATGAAATGAGGAGAGAGGTACTGAAGTACTGAAAGTCCTAAGAGCTTCATTCTCTAAAAATTTAAAAAACTTTAAATTATGCAAGTAAAAACCTGTTAGTTGAAAATACTGGGGTTTTTTTTGAGAGAGCAGAGTATTTGTGGAATTCATATACCAGTTGATTTCAAAGTTTGATTTTGTTGTTATGGGTCATACTCATCACAAGAAAAACCACATGAATACCACATGAGTTTTGTTGAGATTTAGGACCAGCATCAAGCCCTTCTTTCTGGTCAGGTAGTCCCCCTGGTGGGTGCAGCAATTTGGTCCTCATGCTGTGGGAGTGGATCCCAATTAGCAGTGCCATTTTTCCACCGAGAGTATCGCTGCATGTAGGCAGGAGCATTCTTTGCATGCAGGCTGCATCCTCTTCTGTTCTCTGAATGGTGGAGAGAGAAATCAGGAGTAATTGTAGAAACCATTTCAACTCTTTTAGCTCAGTTCCATTTGGACGTTTTTCTTCTCCCAGTCATGTGTACGTGTACCTATCTGTGTTTTCTCTGTTGTGCATAACAACTTCAGGGTTATTTTTTAAAGACTTGCAGGCATTTTCGGAGTGTTTTTGAACCAGTGTGCCATTCACCGGTGTATTGCTTGTATAGGGGTTGTCTTTGATGAGGTTTTTGTCATAGGCACCCACTGAAGTTTCAGTGTACTCAAGCATCAGAAAAGCCACTATTTGAGTGTCTTTGTTTTCTTTGTTGAGCTGTTTATTTTGCTTTCTTCCCACACAGTTCCCTGGCCTCGCTCTGACAACTGCTTTTCTGCATGAATTACATTCCTCAGGGCTGCAAGTCTCCTAATTCTTCCAGTCGATTTGATTCCTGCCTGTGTGATTAGTCCTCTGCTCCAACACACAGTTGGTCTTTGCCAAGCAAACTGCTTGCTAAGTGCCTTTAACATGAAGACCTAACTACATTTTTTAACCTCATTAGTGTGTAGGGCACTGCTTCATTCCGGCTTAATAACATGGCCACTATTGAATCATCACTTGCTCTAAAACAGGTTACAAAAAGGTTACCTAAGTTGTCTGGTTTTCTTTTTGTATGACTGCTTTTGCTGGGTAATAGTTTCTTTCAGCACATGTCCAGTTTTAGCATGCAAGTTGTTCTTTGAAAGGAGACCCATCAGTTTTACCATACTGAGAAATTTAATATTTGTGTGTTTGAAAAGAAATAGCAAATCTAAGCAGTAAAACCAGTAGGAAGATATGGTTTGGGGAGAAAAGGGGAAGAGGGCTTGGAGGAGCTGATAAAATTTTCCTACTTGTTTCAGCTTTAGAATTGCAAAGATCTCATCCTCACCAGGGTAAATAAAGACCTCTCTCCGTAACGCTGCATTTACAGCCATGCAGCCACAGTCTGCATTGCTTCACTTTGTCTCATGGGATCAATTTTTAGCTGGATGTATCGTCACTGAAATTTACATTTCAGTTGCAATCGCACATTAACTCGAATTGAAAAGATATTGCAGGACTTCCAAAGGTTGTAAAGGCAGTCAAAAAAAAAAAAAAGGAAAAGTTTCCTAAGAAGACAGTGTCACCAGGGAGCCAGGGGAAGAAAAGAGGCACTGGGTCACATGCCACTTGTGATGGGGCGCTTGTGCAGTTGCATAGCACAACCACTCAGAGGGTGAGACTTCATGATTAATGGTGTTTATTCTTGACAGAAGCCTCCTTTATTTATCTGCAATACAGTTTAGTGATTTTATCAGTCACCTGAATGAAAAATATTCAGTCATACCAATATTGCAGTGTAAATTGAGTAGAGTCACTTTTTATTATATCTTTCAGCCTTATCATCTGCACAGTAATTTTCTAGCAGGGGTTTGATATAGAAAGGCTGGATTTAGCTGTACTTGACACAAAGCCTCTTCAATTTCCCCTAAAAGTTCAGGCTACTCTTAGAAATGTGTATAAATATATATATAAAACCCTCTTATCCAAGCAATTTCAGGATTTGCAAGAATAAAGATAAAATGCGCAAACCTGGATGTGAGAAATGTTGTTTGTATGAAAACATCTAATAGCTCTGAAGCCACTGGTGAAATGCTCTTTAGTGTTTAAGCTTGTGGCTTAGTGCAGTTCTTTTTGCATGGCTACGTAGTCTTGACTTTCTTCTAATCAATCATCATCCAACTCCAATCAGCATACAGGCAGAGCCTATCGTTCATCCTGGGTGTGATTTCAGAGTTGAAGACTATAATGGCCACATACAGCACATTAGTCACTGCGATAACAGCTAGTGGCACTCCTGAGGAAGGGGGAGGATGGGGGAGAAGGGGAATAAAATTCTTCTCATTCTCACAGTGCATTAGTGAAATAGGAGCAAATGTTAAACAAATGTTTATTCAATTAGCTGACTTAACAGCATTAAGTGCAAGAAAGCTTCTGACACTCCTTTGACCCACTCTCTTGCGAGATGAGAGGAAGGGGAAAGGAAAGGAAGAAAGGGGTACATGAATGCCATCAGGTTTATATATGCTCACATATTCATATGACGGTGCTGCTGTGGTTAAACAAACACTTCAACACTTCTACTCCTTCTGTAACTGAGAGGAGGCTAAAATTTGAATAGCAAATGAGACCACCTCTAGAGCATCAAAAGAGAGTTGCAGAGCAGGGGAGTTTGCTGTAGGAATGCAGCTGGTAATGTCACTGTCCAGGCTGTTGTTAATAACAATAGATAATGAGTATGCTGTAGACCTTTTAGATTTTCCTGCTGCACTTTGTGCTACAGCATAGTTTGAAGAGGGAGTGGTATGTGGAGGTCCATGGCAGTATCTCCTCTAATGAGTAGCAACACTTTTCCAAGGCTTATTTGAATAACATTTGCTTGTCCTGTGCATTTGTTTTATATTCATCATGATGAGTTCTTCATCAGATGTGGCATTAATACATTATCCTCTATATATTAATGACTGCAAGTCAATAGACTTGGAGCCAGTTGAAGACAGGGGAGGAACATTTACCAGCACTGAGATGGGGCTGTGCTATGAAGGTATAGGGTCTTACCCTCCTTATGGTTCATAGAAGTCAGTGTGAACTGAGGAAAGTAAAGCAGTGCCTCGGTAAGGCTCTAGCAGAAGCAAGCAGTGGAAATCACAGCGTTACCTTGTCAGCATTACTTTTATTTACTGTTTACCTTGCTGCAATGCCCAGCAGGTCTGTGTGGGATCAGAGCTCTGCAGAGTGTTGTGCAAACACAAGGAGCTCTGCCAGGAAGAGCTGGCGGTCAGACCGCTGTGGCAAATGAACTGGGAGCTGGCTCTGACAGGCTCAGGGGTTACCAGTTCCAGCTGCTTTCCTCACCCTAAAGATTATCCCTTGTCCCTCAGCATGGTCAGACAGTGTGCCTTTGCCCTGTTTACAGCCTGGCAACTTTGCTCTGGCTCCCTGAAACCGGGTGCTGAAGTGGTTAGAGGCAGCGAGGAGCTGCCTGCACTGGGAGGGACACTGGCTGGGTGGCTGGGGACAGTAAAAGCTTACACAGCTGCCTCAAAATTTGCAAGAAGATGTCTGCTGGAAGCCTAAAAGTCACGTGGCATTTGGAGGCAGTGGTTACAGTCAGTTGTGGGTTTGTATGTTTGCACCCTTTGTACAAGCAAAGAAATTTCCAAGTAAATCCACGTAATCAGCTGCTAGTCACTGGTTCCTTTGCAGCAGTCCTGAGGAGGAGTTGGAAGAAGGAGTGGCGAGCTGGGACGCTCTGTAGGCAAAGACAGGCAAAATGACAGCGGTTGGTGGTAGGATGGAAGGAAGAAGAAATGGAGAGGCAGGTTGTGGTGGGGAGATTATCACTGTGTGAGGAGGAGAACAAGGAACCTGGTCTTGACTTGGAGTAATACTGGGAGACAGAACATGGTTTATTTGCATTTTGCATAAAGAAGGAAAAAAAAAAACTAAATCCAACCTGTGTCTGCATACACACTTTAGAAACACATGTCAAGACTCCAAGTCAAGACTTGTGTAGTGAAATGAACATACCTGGTCTCAGTGGCCTCTGAAGCAGCGCTTCCTCGCTGTAGTCGATACAGGTATTACTGCTGGAGGTCACCAGTGGGCCTTATGTAAACAAAATGTTAAACAGTGGAATGAATATTCATTGCTTTTTACAGCAGAAACTCTTCTTGAGGGAATCCACAAGCTGACAGTTGGGTTATTTATGAAGGATTACAAGTAGCAGAGGGTGTATGTAAAAAAGCCGGATCTGCGTTCAGGCAGTCCGTCAGTTGAAAAATAGGAATACGGTCACTGACTAAGGATTTAGTGCCTTGATTAATGTCACCAATTTTTAACTGTAACTACATAACGTTAACACTTCCCAAAGAAGGAAAGGGGAACCAGAGTAATATTCTTTTGCTGTGGGTCATCAGCTACTTCTCATGCGTGATTTCCAGCACTGTGAACATCTCTTGTGCAGTCATTTGTGTCTTTTTTTTTTTAATTCTTTCTTTTAACTTTATGAGGGAGAAACATTTTGGTCTAATCCAAAGTGAGGTTATTTCTGTAGTTTAGGAATTTACATTCCAGAATTACTCACTTTTTGTAAGGCATTGTCTTTGCCTTAATGAGAAAATATTAATAACGTAGTATCTCTTGGTCTGACCTTTCCACTTGTACATACAGAACACTTTCTGAGTGCTTTACCACAGCTTTAGAGATGGGGAAACAGTGGATGAGGAAGTCAACAAACTTGTTCAAGGTGGCACATTGGACAAGTGATGGAAACCAAACCAGAGCCTGTGTACCTTGATCTAGCTCCTCTTACACATAAACTACATAGGCTCTGACCCATTTGTGATTTATTTATACGTATATCTACTGAATGGAAGGTTGCTACCAAATCCGATTCCATGACTTACTTCCCCATACTGAATATAGTTCCATTGTGAATTTTGGAGGAAAAGTGAGTAAAACATTCACTATGGAACATGGAAAGGAGTATAGGAGATCAAGGTTCTTT
Organism: Podargus strigoides; assembly: GCA_028020825.1. Lineage (NCBI taxonomy): Eukaryota > Metazoa > Chordata > Aves > Caprimulgiformes > Podargidae > Podargus > Podargus strigoides. The sequence goes on along the minus strand of CM051623.1, from coordinate 6,634,660 downwards.
CTCCTATTAGGACTTAAGCATGTTCTTGTTTTCCCTCTTCTTCATTTGCACCACTAAGACAATAGTTAACCGTGCTTACCCTCTTGTAGCCCTTGAGCTGTTTTACATGAAGTGTGCTCTGACATTTCCATCTATTCAATTAACTCTAATTTTTTAAATATTCAAAACCATTTGCTTAGTTTTCCTAAGCCCAAGAATGCAATACAGCGGCTCTGAAGTACTGAGTGCTTTTAGGGAAGTGGACCGCCTATTTTAAGACAGAATTTCAGTGAAGAGAACCCCAAACTATGAAAAGATTATACTATTGATTTCCCATAGTATATATTTATAGATTTGATTGTTTACAAGTTCAATTAGAAGTGCAAAGAGAAAAGGGACTGTGGAATTGCATTTTAAATTACTCGGTGCCGGCCTCACTCTCCTTGTATTAAAGTCAGTGGAAGCTTTACTGGTGGGTCTTTGGGAGAGCAGAATTGGGTTGGCACTTTATGCCTATGAAGATCATGTCCATGATCACTTAAGGGTTTTATCAATTAAATCAATGGACATTTTCCCATCCATTGCGGTTTATATAGGATTAAACCCTACAACAGAACAGAAGATTTTGAGAAACAGGATGATTATTTGACTCTTAATTTTTCTGTATCATTTAGGCATATAGTTAGGTGCCTGAGCCTGCTTTATCGAGCGCCTGCAACCATGTATGTGCTTGTAACAGTGAGGAGTAACTTGATCATTTGGTCTAATTGCAACTATTAGAATTATTCTCACTTATATTTTCAGGATCAAGCCTTACTTTCTTTGAGCTCAGCTTTCTTAATATAAAGCCTTTATTAGCCAGTCATTGACTGCTGGTGCCAAAGGGCCAGTCTGTACAAGCAGCTATGGCATTAAACAAACAATACTCATTTAACATGGGAGATACCACCAAAGGAATTGAGCCGTGTGCTTTAATATAACAGTCACTACATAACAAGAAAGTCCTTATTGTTTGTTCATTTTCCAGGATCTATTAGAAATAAAAGTGTTAAGATTTTGGGAGCAGCCATCAGAAGATTATTCCGGGGAGGGGGAAGAAAAAGAGAAAAGGATCATAGGCATTTTAATGAGTTTACCATTTTTCAATTCTTCAGGCAGGGCCGAATGAACAGGTATCAGAGAAACAGTGTGGATATCACTGGTATGAGAGTTATGCCATCAATGCTTGCTCCAGCATTGAATAACGTACTGTTAAATGATTAAATATCGAGGTTTGAACTTTGACACTTTCATAATATAACAAGATGGATGAAAAGGCAATAATAAATTAGATTATGTTACAATATTTCATCCCACTTCGCTGACAAGCTTTGTTCTGTGAGATAGATTATTGTTCCATCTGTAACCTCAGCTCAGTGTCATATTTACAATGTTATAGTTAAGGATCACTTGCTGTTTTCAATATAAATGTATTTTTCAACAGATTCATAAAAGAGTCATTTAAAAATTTATCAGGACAAAACTTGGCATTAAAATTTCCAGTCCTGGAGTTATAGTTTCCTTTTAAATCAGGGAATGCTTAAATCACCATGATTTTTTTTAAAAAAAAAAAAATACATTGTGCTTGCCCAGGCACAGCTTAAAGCTACTTGGAAACCTTTTGTCACAGGTGACTTCTCTAACACCAAACCAACATCAAAATTTTCATCCAGATTTTCCTGTGACACAGACCTTTGTAGCTGTCCTGAATGGCTTTACATCTGCTTGCAGAAAACATTGCTGTTGAAGAGTGCTCTCTGACAAGTGGGGGGGGGTGGCAGTACACCCCAGCGTCCGCTGTATTTTTCACAGTTGCAAGAGATGCAAGAACAGGGATGATGTGCACTGTATTGGTATTCTGGCATGTCTTAGAGCAGTTGGAGGGCTCCAAAGCAAAGAAAGCCAGTGTGAGGACCCTGAGGCCACTAATAGGCTGTAATTGCCTTGATCAGCCTCACCTGGGACCTCCACTCACACCCCATGTACCCAAGAGCCCCTTTTAAGCTCAGCCTGGGACCTTTAGTCCCTGCTTGAGCTATGTTCTAGGTAGTGTCTGTCTCTGGTCCTGCTCCTGGCTGAGATCAGGACCTGCACTGTAGGTAGCTGTTCTCCTGGATGACCCCTTAGAATCATGGTGTGGCTTGTCTCCTGTCCTGGCTTGGGCACTGTCTCCTTGTGCAGTTGACTGCCCCCCACCCCTGACCTGGTCTGTCGCTTTGCCTTGTCTCAGACTGCTGATGGACTCTGTTATCAGTACCTGGTTCTGGTCACTTGCCTCACATCTGGTGGCATGGAGTGCATTGCCTGTGCTGGGGTTAACCTTGGCTCCTGGCTTGCCTTCCCTTAGAGAGCAGCTGGCCCTTGCTGCTCCCCAGCACCCTGAACTGGGTCTCTTTTCTTCCCATCCCCTCCCTTCCTTCAATTCCTGGGATAACTACTCTTACTCAGGTACAAGCATAAATACACATAAGATGGTTTCGTGACACTTTGGGCTGGTCCTCTGCCTGGCTCTTCACCAGGTCTACATGAGCCATAAAAACTGTGTGACTTACTTGGGAAGGGGGTGAAAAAAGGAGAATGGCAAATTGATGTTCAGTGTTCCTGTTTTGTTATGAAATTTCTAAACAGTTACAGGTCTATTTGCTTGGAAAAATAAAAACCCATTAATATTTTGGTTTTTTAGAGGCTCAAAATCACCAAATATTTTAGGTTTTGGAATGTACAGAGTTCAAGGAAGTTGTATATTCCTACCTGTGGTTTTCTTCTGCCTTGTGCCACAATTCAGGAACACAGGTGGGAGAAAAGGTGCAATTTAGAAGGGATAAATGAGGTAAGGTAGGGAATACTCTGTGCCTTCTCTAGCCTAATATCCAGAGCTAATCCAGCACCTGTCACACATCACCATACTGCAGCAGATGCATGGGCAGAGACTGGAAATTGTGCTTTTGAATCCTGTCAGTGTGGCACTGAGAAGAGAGGGTGGCTGAAGGGCCACGTAGTCAACAAGCTCTGTGCTTGCTTACCTGCCTGGGGATTTTTACCTCTAGTCATAGTCAGACAGCAATGTTTCATCTGCACGAGTTAGCCAGTGCGTTACTACCAAAGAAATGAATGGGATTTCCACTTGAATTTGGAACATCTGATCTTCTTAATTGCAGAACTGGCTAATGCTTAGGTACAACAAACAACCTGAAGTGTGCAATAATGAGCCCTCCCTACCCCTGTTCTCTCTCCTGATAGTTTCAAGAAAACACTAGGCAATGATCTGTGCATGCAGATAATTTTGAAATACGTATAACTTGTTCATGCTTGCTGCATCAACTGTCAGATTCCCATGATCTTCCTTCCTCAGTTAAAAAAAAAATGGCTGTATGAGTTGAAAAGGGAATTGCACTTCATTCAGGTTTTGTGGTGACTAAAATCCAAACCTGCTGCTGGTCAGTTTCCTTGTGCAGAGTTCCATCTGCTGCAGCTGTAAGCAACAAAATAAAATGACACACTGTTTTTGTGAGTAATAACTGAAATCTTACAGCTCACCTGTGGCTCAGTGGGCAGAAAAAGCATTTAAAAAAAAAAATTAAAAGTGGCTTCACATGTTTTGTGATGTGCCATCGCAGCTGCTCAAATGGTGTGACCATGTAAGTTTTTAAGACTCTGCAGACACCTCTGCAACATTCATCAAAAAAAAAGTGTCATGATTAATAGGAAAAAGTACCCCTGTTTGCCCTTTGATTGCAATTACGGAGATGTGGTGGGATAGCTCACAGGACTGGAATGCTGTCAGGGATGGCTGTGTGCTTTGCAGACCAACAAGGCATGGAGGTGGAGTTGCTCTTTACGTGAGGGAGCAATTAGAATGTATAGAGCTCTGTCCAGGGGTGGTTGATGAGCAAGTTGAGAGTTTGCGGGTAAAAATTAAGGAGCAGGCTAACATGGGAGGCACTGTTGCAGCTGTCTATTGCAGAACACCTGATCAGGAAGAGGAAGCTGACGAGGCCTTCTATGGACAACTGAAAGTGGCCTCACATTCACAGGCTTTGGTTCTCATGGGAGACTTCAATTACCCTGACATTTGCTGGGAAGGCTACGCAGCCAGGCACAGTCCGGGAGGCTCCTGCAGTCAGTGATGAAAACTTCCTGACACAGGTGGTGGAGAAACCAGCAAGGGGAGGAGCACTGCTGGACCTCGTACTGATAAACAAGGAGGGACTGGTCAAGGATGTGAAGGTAGGGGGCAGACTTTCTCCAGAAAACTGCTTGGAGAAATCCAGTGGGACAGGGCACTAGGCGGTAGCGGGGCCCAAGAGAGCTGAATGCATTAAGAGGAGTGTGGCCAGCAGGTCAAGGGAGGTTCTCCTCCCCCTCTACTCTGCCCTGGTGAGGCCTAATCTGGAGTCCTGTGTCCAGTTCTGGACACAGTTCAAGAGGGACATGGAGCTACTGGAAAGAGTCCAGCACAGGGCCACTGAGATGATGAAGGGACTGAAGCATCTCCCATCTGAAGAGAGGCTGAGGGAGCTGGGTCTGTTTATCTTGGAGAAGAGGAGGCTGAGGGGGGATCTCATCAATGCTTATAAATATCTAAAGGGCAGGTGTCAGGAAGACAGGGCCAGACTCTTCTCAGTGGTACCCAGTGACAGGACAAGGGACAATGGGCACAAACTGGAACACAGGAGGTTCAATCTAAACGTAAGAAAACACTTCTTTACTGTGAGGGTGCCAGAGCACTGGCACAGGCTGCCCAGAGAGGTTGTGGAGTCTCCATCTCTGGAGACATTTAAAACCCATCTGGACGTGTTCCTGTGGGATCTACTCTAGGATCCTGCTCTAGCAGGGGGCTTGGACTGGATGATCTTCAAAGGTCCCTTCCAACCCCTACCACTCTGTGACTCTCTGACTGTGACTTACACTGGTCTTGCTGCCTGGGCACGTGTGTTCCATTCTCCTGCTGAGTAGCTGAGATTCTCCAGAGCACCAGAGTTGGGACAGGGAGAAGATGGCACGCTGGAGGTGGGTGTGGAGTAGGAAGACCTGTGTTAGATATGGAAGCTGTGTGGCAGTCACGGTATTTCAGCACCTTAGCAGTGAGCAGAAAGGCAGTCTGGACAGAAAGGAGGAGATGCCTTCACAGGCAGCTCCATTCTCTGCTGCTTCTCTTTTACGTCAGGGGTGTAGATGTAATCAAGGTTACTGAGAAAATAGTAAAATCTGTCTAATGTGATAAAACACAGCCATAGGATCTCTTTTACTCCCAAACCTGGAGACCTCCAACTTCAAATAAGTATTGGAAGTATGATAGGCCTTGTATTAAATTTGAGTTGAGTTTGCATGATCTCTGATTCAGAAAAGTGCATCTGCTTCGCTCCCTCTCTCTGAAGGAGGCCTTAGTGCTCCAAGTATGTCATTGAACAGGAAAATCCCCATGCAGGACAGGGTGCAGAGCGAGTTCTGCCTTCCCATGGTTTTACAGGTGAGGCATAAAGTTTCAAGCAGTATCACTGAAAATGTCACTGCCTTTTCTCATGCTTAAGCCTCATTGCATCCAATGAAGTATGCTCAGACCCAAGGCAGAACACAATTTGCCAAGACTGGGGACAAAGCATATGTGAAATAAAAATGATGGGGGTGGGCTGCCACCCACATCTGGAGATTTGATTTGCTTGTCACTGCATGAGTGTCTGCAGAGCCATTCCTAGGCTGTGCTGTTTGTTGTTCACAGGACAAAAGTCTTTATTGGTGTGCAAAGACATTGCAAAGCAACAGCTAATATTAAGTGTGTTTGGCTGCACTCTTTCTAAAAATCACATTTTAGTTTGAAGGAGGGAGTTCACTATGAACATATTTTAAAATATTAAGTTTAATCATGGAGGGAAAGGAAGGAAAGAATATGTGGTGTTTATTGGAATAAATCAGGAGGGCTCAAACAGTGGGAGCTAAGAACAGATGGAGGCAGGAGGGAAAATGGGACTGTAGGGAAAGGAGGGTCTGGAAACAGAGAGGAGTGAAAAAAAGTACAGACTGGAAGTGAGCGGAGAAGTTAGCAGCATGTTAAAATCAGATGTTGGAGAGAGATTAGCAAACAGTAGAATCCAGAGCTGGAATTCTATGTGGAATCCGATGACTCCTTATTTCTGCTTCTGGTAATACAGCTTCTATGTCTGCTGTCGTTTGATGTTACCCTGGTTGGCATTCCCTAGCATCCTTGGAAAATTGAGGGGCTCAGAGGAGCGGAGAGAGGAAGAGGCAGGGCTGAGGAGGAGGAGAAGCAGTTGAGTCCCAGTGTCCTTGAATGGCTCCCATTGGATCCGGAGGCAGAAGCTGGCAGCCTAGCTCTTAATCTTGCTCCTGCGGCAGTGTTTGGCTGTTGGCCAGCTGGAGGGTGAATCACTGAGGCTCATACAGACTTTCAGTCTTCTTGCAAAAGCTTTTAAACCGTTTTCTGTTCGATATGCACCAGATAAGGCTGCGTGCTCTTTGGGTTTCTAACCCTTTCTGAGTCGAGATTACATTAGAAAAAAATGACCTGTAAAATGACATCTGAACTTAGTTTCTTTGTTACTCTTGTGTTAAATTTGCTATCCTACTGTATTTTCCTCCCTGCCAGGATGGGAAATTCACTCACTCTGTAATGTGATATCCAGCTGTGGTGTTTTTGCTTCCTACATCACGAGTTTTAAGGCTCCTGCCTTCCACACTTGGCCTGACAGGGAGCTACAAGGCAGCAAATGCTTCATGGCTGGTCGGGTTTCACTGTACCAACAAGAGTAAAGCTGTATTTCCACCGTAAAACAAAGGTGCTTCAAAAGCTTGCAGAGAAAAAGTGCTCTGAGGAAAGGAAATGCCTGTTTTGCACTGTGGTGGAAAACGGCTTCTGGTTTCAGGTTCTTGGTGCATTCTGCGTGCAGTGAAGTTGGGCTTTGTGTGGGTCACTTGCTTGGGTGCCAAAGAGTGATTGTGCTGCCGGTAACTGCTGTTAGCACACAATGAATGCAGCTCTCTGACAAACTTTGGAGCGAGGAGGTAATTTCCTACAGTCAGGCTAACCAGGCTTACCTTGCAGAAAGCTGTCAGAGGGCAAGAAACACTCAAAAGCCAAAGAGGGAAGGGAAAAGAGGGAGAAAAGCACAACAGGAAAAATCTTTATTCCCCAGATTTTACGAGGCCTCATGGATTTTGTGGCCAGGAAGCCAGTGTTGTGTTAGGAATGTGTAACTTTGATCTTTGTCCCACTCATAGGCTAGCATTTCCCAGCTGATGGCAGGGCAGAATTGGCTCCTGTGTGTGGTTACGTTCTGTTGGCCTTTTAGGTGCCATCAGCTATCTCTGTTGATCGTGATATGTGTATGTTAAATGAAAAAAATTACATTTCTTGGTTTATTATTCTTCGTAAGCCAGCAGCATCAAAGGAACAGGCTGCTCTCACTGCTCTCACAGCTGCTGCCTGTGTCTCTGCTGTATGTATGCTAAATTAATTGGAAAAACAGGGACAAAAAGGCATTTAGTTCAGGTCAACCAGTTGAATGCATGACAGGCTTAATCACTGTCTTTTGCCAAAGAGCAGGTTGGCAAGGGCAGGCACTCCAACCTCTTCTGATGGAATTTGGACTTTTTCCAGTGCCTTTGGAGGGGGGATGCTGTGAGAGAAGGGTCTCCACGCAAAACCCAGACACTGTCGTATCGACAGAGTGGGATTATGGTGAGGGTTTCAGCAGGTTATTTATCTTTTGTCAGCTGTGATCTCAACTTTCAACCTTGGTTCATCACAGCTTCATACACATAGCCTGAGCAGTCACCACAGCTCTCCCTTCACAAGAGTGAGGTATTTAATTAATGTGGTCTTGTTAAAGGCATTGGTCTCTCGTGCCATGCTAAAAACAAACATATGCAGCAATCTTTGTTCCTTTGCCACCAAGTTTTATACATCTTTCATGGAAAGGGTCATCAACAAAAAAATTCTCTAAAGGACCGAGCTGTCTTAATGGCTTACAAAGTTTGGGTCTTCTGAAATGACTTCTGTATAAACATGCAATCTTGCACTTTCAGGAAGAGTAAGCTGGCAAATGAAGGGAGTGGACACAGTGTAGCTCTCAACTCTTTTCCAATAGCCACGTGGTTTTAAAGGTGTAAATGATTAAGCATCTCAGTATGTTTCTATATTGCAGCAAGACTTAATATGTGGTATACAGGGTACATGTTTTGCACTAATTAAAGTAATTTTCTGCTAAACTTGATGGGGAAAGGGTATTGAGGGATGTAAAGATTAAACCAAAAATAAACTCATGTTAAAAGTGGTCAGAGAGAAATGTTGCTAATAATGGGCACAGAGAATTCATTTCCTATCCTTTTTCTTTCCAGGCAGTTGACTTTAGTGGAAGTTATTACAAGTGCAACCCAGTTGTTATTCTTCAAGAAATGAATGTGTTACCTTTACAGTATTTTTGCTTATTGTATAGATAACCAGGCTGTTTTTTGTTTGGTTTTCTTTCTTTTTTCCTTCCAGGCCTTCTGCCTTATCTAGTAGCCCAACATATTCAGAGCTTCCGTTCCTTAGAATTTCCCCGCACCGAAATCCTGCTGCAACATCAGAGTCTCCCTTCAGCACCCCTCATCCATACATTAACCCGTACATGGACTACATCAGGTCCCTGCACAGCAGCCCGTCCCTCTCCATGATCTCAGCAGCCCGAGGACTCAGCCCAACAGACGGTGGGTTAAGACAGGCTTCCTGTTTTCTGACATGGTAGCAACTTAAGTTATATTAATCTTGTCAACATTTTTTCCCCCTTGTTCAAAGGAGCTTCAGCAGGTTTGTCAGACATATTCATTATGTCATAAATGTTTCAATACTTCATCAGCCGATCACGGCTCATTTGTACATCTCAGAAATGTTGAAACTTCAGGGAGAAGGGAAAAAAAAAAGCCCTGCCTCATTCAAAATTTAAGATGGAAGGGTGGTGTATGTCTTTTGATATCTTTTGTTTGTGGAGCTGACCCAGGGTGTGATTCTGATCTCCCAAAAATCCACTGTATTGAGACAGATTCTTTGTGTACATCAGTGTATAACCATGGAGTTCTTCAGGTGCAAAAGGCTTGTGAATTGAAATAGTGTTTTTCCATCACGTAAAGCATGCACTGACTTGTTATATTTAGTCAATAGTTCTGTTAGTTATGTAGAATTATTTTAGTTTATCCTAGCCAATGATATGGCCAAGTGAAATGATGCTGATATAGAAGAAGTGGCTGATGATCAGGACTGTCCCCTTTTGTTTAAATAGCGGACAGTAGACTTAAAATGTCAGTACTTTAGGTCATGGTGTGATCATGGCTGTTACTTTCCAGGTTATTTGAGTTGAAGCGAACTCCTGCGCTCACTCTTGTCTTTACTCTTGGCACATTTCCTATTCATTTCAATGGGAATTTTGCCAAAGTGAGCAATGAATAGAGTTGCAAAAAGGCTCAGTCTTGTTAGCAGTAGGTTTTTCAATAAAGAGTAAGCACTTTGACGTTTCAAAATTGTAGCATTTACTGAAGAGAGCTAAAATATAGCGTGCTCAGAAACAAATATGTAGTGAAGATAATTTAACTGTTTTCTTGACTATGGGAAAGATCTTCCCAGTGTATGCAGAAACTTACCAGAGTTAAACTGCCTTTAGCTGAATTTGAAAAATGAGCAGTGCACCCTATCCAAACGGATAACTAATTAATCCTCGCTTATAAGAACATATACCTTTACGGTTAATACATTAGTTATGGGCACATATTCTTATGAGAATAAATCTTAATGACCTATTGTCAGTCAAGGTATATGGCATGCACATAGGACTTTCCTGGCAGCACTTTGGATGTTGTATGAATCTTTGTTAATTCTACCCTTTTTATTTTAGCCAAAGTATTAAAAAGAAATATTCTGAAGGAACAATGTGAGTGCTCAGAGATACATGTTTTGACTCTAGTATGCAGAACACTTTACTGTGTTTCCTTCAAGAATCTTCAGATCACACTCCTGCAGAATTTCATTTATACTCAAGGTATGCTTATGTGTCTCCAGTTACAGACACAAAGAAAGGAGGGAAGGAAACCACCTACCACACAACCATATTAACCTGTGTATGTTCTTGGTCTCAGATACACAACACTGAACTCACATAGTGCTATCTGAGATACACTAGGGTATCTGACCCAGCTGACACTCCAGAAAGGCAGAGATCTCCTAGAGGTGCTTTGCCATATTCACCAGGCTAGTGATAATCTCTCTGAAACTCTAGGGTGTCTCAGGGTAGAATTTGGTTCTGGATTCTAGCACCTAAATTTAGGTCTCTACTGTATAGAAATCCATCTGTGATCTTGATGTGCTGTTTTGCTAGTATGGTCCAGTGCATTCTAAGTGGTGCAGTAAGTGGAGCCTTAGAGAACTGCTCAGTTCACCCAAATACAGACATGTATTTCATGTTACCAGCTGAGTCTGGAGCTCCGTCATAACTACACTGGTGCCAAGATTCGTCTGTCTACAACGTGTGTGCTTGGTGTCAGTTTAGGTCTGTGAAATATCTTGCTTCAACTCCAGCTGCCACCTCAGAAAGGCAGTTTTCTCCTCTAAGGCCTGTCTCACACCTGCCAGCCTCATGTAGGTGCCTTGGATACCCGTGGGCTTTCAAATGGCACGAGCCACTCAGATGTGGAGAACACAGTTGAGGACGCTCTGTCTTAACGCTCATTCCCTGAGCTTTGATCACTCACTCTATACACAAGCATTGCCTTTCAGAAGTACAAGCTAAACTTACTTGCTTAGGCTTCCTTCTTTGGATTTTAAACAATTACACGTTACTTCACATTTTCTTTAGGCTCACAGCTCATCTTTGATCAGTTGCCACAGCCCAGGTGGTGTACAGCACCTTGTGAAAATACAGGAACTTGATTGAGGCATTGGAGATAATTCAGTAAAACAACATGCTTATTGAAAAGCTGTTAAATTCGTTCTGTGGAATCAATAGTTTGTTGCATGATCAGTCAGGTATACAGTGAAAGCCTTTTTTCATGTATGGTTTCCTGGGATCAGATAGTCCAGGGCATGGCTTGGGCACTACTAGAATGCAAACAAAGTTCTGGTGATGTAAAGGGGTATATGCACATAATGTACTAATAACATAATGGACACCATGGCTTAAGTCATATAGCATTTGAACTATGAAAACTTGGAAGGCTGTTCTTGTTCTTCTGAAAGTCATAGCAGGATTTCTCTTGCTACCCTAATTGCTTTAGGCCAGTTAGATAATTAGGTCAGTGTACTATTGGGCTCAGTCTGTCGACTCACAGATCTGAGGATGGCTGGGAGCCAAAACAATCTGGAACATAACGAAAGCAGTTTCACGTTCACTACAAGTCTTGCCAGCTGTAATTAATGACTGCCACAGCAGCAGTAATGGTAGAGTGTCTTCTGTCTTCTCACTTCACCTTACCCAACAGAATTGGTGGGCTGGGGGTGGCTGAGGACCCCTCTGAGTAACAGAGTGTATTTGGGGTAGGGGTAAGGACTGAGTCGTCGGTGTGTGTAGAGCAGAGTGCTCAAATGAAGCTCAGCAGTGCCCACAATGCAGAAGCAAATGCCTCCCTTTGTAAAAAAAAAAGCAGGGGCAAAGCTGAAGCTACCCAGGAAAAAACAGGAAGAAATTCAGGTCTGTGGGCCTTCCCGTTTACTCTCCATGTACCCTTCATGCAATACATCATTTAGTAGGCTGATTTCTTATGTTTGAAGAGTGTAGTAAGGAATGATCTTTAAAGAGCACCGGAGCGTTTCTCAGCATATGGAACATTTAATAATGCAATTATGTGCTCACTATATTTTCTGCAGTTCATCTTAAAGTTTGCAGCCAGTGTTATTGTTAGTTAACCCAGACACTTATGTCAGAAAGCTCAGGAAGTATTTTAAGTGTGTCTGGAAAGATATGATGGTTGCCTACTACTGTAAAACTTCTAAAAGCAGTGATTCAGTGTGACTTACTCCTCTTTTAAAATTTGGTGTGAATATTTTTCTTGCCATTTCACAGAAAGTGGTGGCGGCTGAAGTAGATTATATTTAATTGAGAAATCCATTTGTAATTTGGAAAAAATACCAACAACCTCTAAGTTATCTCAGCTCATTTCTCATGCCATTCCTGTTCCTGTTTGATGTAGTTTAATTTTTCTGAACCTTTCTTGAAATGGGTTATATTTGACACTGTAACATCAAAAGCACAGTCTCCCATTTTCTTTGGTAAAAATAAAGACAGATTTAAACACTTTAGAAATCTGTTGTTGAATAATCTCTTCTCCAAACTCCAATGCCATGTTTACCTCAGTTTAGTGTAAATGTTGATTATTTACTTCTAAATTTTGCATTTAAGATCCAATTCTGTACTGCAAACATAAATTATCCTTTTTAGTAATACTGTGTATGTAACAATATTCAGGTTAAGTTGGTAATTCAAAGAATTTCAGCTTAAAATTCAAGATTCAAAGAACAATCTCATTAGGTAACATGAAAGAATATAAAAAGAATCTCTTGAGGTGTAGCCCATTAACCTAAGGAACTTGAAGTGTTTTAGGCAAGCTCACTTACCATCTGGTGAGCAAGAGTGTAAGGAAACTTTAACTGTTTTGCAAGTGGGAAAAGCAGAGAGCAGAGAGGAAGGCCGCTCACTTCAGGTCACATAGCAAGTCAGAGTCAGGATCAAGGAGATGGAGGCCAGCACATTTTATGAGTACTTCTCACACAAGCCCATCAAATGACCCTCTACTTACTGTAGCATCTGAAGCCTGATGAGATGATATTAAGATTAGGTGGATTTTTGTGTTTCTCCAGAGTTGCACATTACTTGATGGTATGCTTGAAAACTGCAGGGGAACAGAAAGCTTGCATATTATTTTTACAGGAGAAAAAGGCTAATACAAGTCATTAACAGAGAAGAAGGCTAATATAAAGGCTAATCAGAGGACTGCATTACTTGTAATCTCACTGACAGGATGTAGATTTTACCCAGTCTGTGGTTTTGACTCTGCAAACATACTCGTGTGTCAGGTGTGCTTATGTATGAACTTTGAAGGATGGGATGGCCACATTCATCGACTTTAGTCTGTCCTCACAGAAAACTGCCCGTGTTGTTCATGAACAACTAGGATTTGTCCTGAAAACATGCTTTGTCCTTGTTTACTCCTAAACTTACACACAAACTGCCACTGTGAGTGAAAATCTTCTGGTCCTCTAAGCAGAGACTCCAGAAATGTGACTGCTTATGGAAGTTCAGCCACGTGGTTGCCTTAGAGATGGAGTCCTTTGGGCCAGGGATGAGGTAAATGGGAATAAAGCTCTAGGAAGGTTTTCCTGCTTTTTTATGTCACTAAATAAATCATACTGGTTTCCATTGCTGTCAGCTTGTCGCTTTTTGAGTCACTTAATAATAAATATTAAATTTGAGATCACCAGGCTCATTAATATTTTATGCCCTGCTGTTTTTTTGAATGGCGTCTTGGCAGTATCATTGGTTGAAATATATTGACTGGTGGTGGCATACTGCAGACGTTGCATTACATTAAAAAATAAACAAGCTGGTTCAATAGCCAGAGAAACCAGCAATGTGATAAAACTTCCCTTCTCGTTCATCTTACGTCATTAATGGTGCTTTTTATGTTGTGTTTTTAGCTCCGCACGCTGGCGTCAGTCCAGCTGAATATTATCATCAGATGGCTCTGTTGGCAGGCCAGCGCAGCCCCTACGCAGACATCATTCCTTCGGCTGCCACCGCAGGAGCCGGTGCTCTTCATATGGAATATCTTCATGCCATGGATAGTAAGTGTTGTTTTCTAGAAATATATATATAGACAGTCCTACAAAGGGAACCACAGGGGTTGTTCCTGGCCTGACCCAAAAGGCCTCCAGGCAGGTAGAGAAGTGGGAGTCAACGTAAGCATCCTCGTGAGGCTGGAGGGCCAAAGCATTCATTGCCAAATGTACAAGAGTTACAGCAAGTCTGAAAGTAAACTTTGAAAGTAAGTAGGGAGAGGAACAGGACTGCTTCTGAAAACAGGTTATAAATTTTATTTCCAGCAGGGCTTGAGTGCTTTTGAAAATGCCCTTTTCTATTCCCAGTCAGTAACTCACTTCCATCGTTAGGGTGAGTATTTCCCTGATGAGTTCTCTGTTAAAAGGTTTATATCTGCTTTTCTGTTAGGAGAGTATGCTCCCCTCCTTTTCAGAGAGTGGTAACCATGCTTACAAGTTGTGTATTGTAGACTGATGGACTTTGAGATCGCTTCTAAAGTGAAGCAGTTTGCTGAATTTTCAAGGATCCTGATGTAGTTTTGCCTAATATCAAGAACCTTCTTTACCCGCTTCAGCATCTTTCAGACCTCTAATCTGTCTCCCTTTATTTGGTGAAGGAGGAAAAGAGAGCAACCCATTTCAAACTGCTCACTACTGCTGCTTTTGATCAACCAGAAGGGATTATGCAGAGCCTTCCCCTCTAATCATAAAATGCTTACATGTTATTTGGGATGTACTCAGTTCCTTCCAACAATGGAAATAAAAGGTGGTGACAAGAAAAGGTGGTGACTGTTGACTCTTGCTTCATAGTACAGAGCAATGGAATAGCATTAGACTACCTTGTTGTCCCATAGGTTTTTAAAATCTTTGTTAGCATGCAGTTTCTTCTTCCCTGCTTTTGGCTGCATTCCATAGCTGCTGGTCTCAAGGAGTGTGGGAGCTGGGAGGTTCACTTACGGAATGCATGGGAATATAGATAGCTACCCCTGCAACACATGCCTGGGAGAGTGAAGTAGTTGACTGACCAACAATTTTTACAAGAATCAGGCAAGACAGATAGTTGTGGAACTGGGCAGGGAAACTCTTTTCATTCTGTTACCTTGATAGTGAAGGATTTTTTAATTCAGTTTCTGTTATCAGTCTCACTGCACTGGTAGCGTGCGTAGTGATTTTACAGTAATGTAACATACCTTGAACCTACTTCAGAAACATAATAAAACCACACAAGTATTCTGGACTTAAACCAGAAATCAATGTGCAGGCTTCAGTGCTTGAAAGCTTAAGAATATGATACTTCCTGATTTGGATTTTGAGAAGAACAGGGAAAGACAAAGTATGCTACTAATGCATTTGATGCATGTTAGTAATACCTTGCAGAATGGAAGATCTCTTATTCATGGTTCAGGTAATATATATCTGTTGCTGTGTTGCAGTTGCAAAGACAAATCCCCAGCTAGTATGAAAGGACGTGGATTCATTGAGGTCAAGGGATCGTAGAATAGTTTGGGTTGGAAGGCACCTTAAAGGTCATATAGTCTAACCCCCCTGCAGGGAACAGGGATATTTTATACGTTCAGTGGTTTTGGCTCCTTTTGGGAGTTTCTGAATGCATGTAGGTAGCAGTACCAAACCACGTATTTGGGTGCAGGCTTGATTGAATGGGTCTGTTCAGTCTGTAGGAAGACTGGTGCCCAGATGTATGCCAGAAGACTTAAGAAAAACAGAAGACATTGCAGTACTCGTACAAATAATGGCGTTTGCACAAAGGATCTTCATGTGATAGTAGAGATTGTGTGTGCAGTAATCTACACAGAATTACAGCTTTTGCTTCCCAAGAATGTTATCACTTCTTAGTTAAGGGAAAATGTTTTGACCTTTGCCCATTCATAAAAGATACCTAGCCACTATCTCTAATAAGGATGTTTCCTGTCCCCAGATTTAGCTACAGTATATTTGAAATGCGCTTTTTAATTTGTTTTATGTTTGTTTTTTAAAATTAAGACCACGCATTTGAGATTCATTATAGCAGCAACTTTTCAATTAGGGATTTTTTCAGAGTTAAAGACAAAAAAATGTGCGGCACTATTATGCAAATGGGTTTTTTTTAAACAGTAAATAGAGAATTAAAATAAGAGTGAATCCTAGTAAGGTCACTTAGCTCATCTCCTGTATTTGATGAGAATGTGTTTAGTCAGGCAATAGCTGCTTTTATCTAAACAGAGTATGAAGTTACCCTTTTACTTTGTAAAAACTAATTAAAACTATCTTAACTTGCATGGGTATACAGTAAATTAATTGTCATTAAGTAGGAATCTGAATGTCCTATCATTCATCATGCTAAAGAAAACCCCTTTCTTCTCTGTCAGAATTTTAGATTAGAAACGAGAACAAAACAATTAGCAGGAAGCTGATATTAAGACTTTTTTAAAAAAAAAACCCAACACAATAAGAATGCCCATGTTTGCATTTCATAACAAAGTACAGTGATCAATGCAAAGCAATGCCATTTGTTTGGGTCTTTCTTCTTAAGGGTTTGCATGGTGATACTAGAAGTACTCTTTCACCTTTGCCCAGTCTTGTCAAAGGAAACAGAAGAGAGAGACTGGTAGTTTCCCTCATTATCTGCTATCAAATTCTGAGCAATTTGACTCAACTCATCCAAAGGCTGCTTCTCATTTATTCCACACAACAACCAAATAGGTAGAAGGAAGATATCATTCTTTTTTGAAGCAAGTCTCCCTCCCAATTGTGTGTTTATACAGCATCTAGCACAGTAATTTGGCATCTCTGCCCTCTCCTGTAGTACAAATAATAATTCCAACACCAGCATGCAGTGGCCACAAAAGCATGTTACGTACAGTTTGTGAGGTTTTGATCCTTTTGTTCTTCTCGTTGGTGCTGGAAAACTGATTTCAAAATGGGGGTGATATGAGTGGGAGAAGTGTTCATCAGAAAGTTAAATCTTGCCTAAAGAGCAGTAGACTTCTTGATGCTCTGCACTTCACTGTCCATGAACTGTCTAATAAATTGTGGAAGAATAAGGCCAAGATTGTTTATGCTTGACTGTAATTTTTCCTCTTTGTGCCCTGCGTGGCATGAAAAGTGGACCAGAATTTTCTTTGCTGCTATAAAGCTTTTCAACAGTTTTGATGGTCAGAATCCTTGACCAAGTCTTTCTGTCTTCTTGCTTGATCTAAAAGGTTCAGATGTGCTACCTTTAAGTATAACATCAAAACAACTAGGAGGGGAGCAGACAGGGAAGGTGTTGACAGTGCCACAGTAGCAAGAACTGAAATTCCTTGTTGTGGCTGTAAAGGTACTGTATGCCAAAAACTGTCATTTAAGCACTTAAATAATTCAAAAAATGACAGCCTTTGGGGTTTGATACCTGCATTTTTCACTTGGGGAATATATTTTACTCTGCTTTTAAATGGTGTTCGGTCAAAGGCAAGTATGTTCTCTGAGTTTTCTAGATTCACCCTGAGAGTATTAATATCCTCACTTTGATTAACTTTTGCCTATGCTCACTCAGAATGGGAGGTTTTTCTTTTTCAAAGGCATTCAGCATTGACCTACCCCCTTTTAGCATTAGAGTCACTGATAGCAAGCCAATTGATATAAAAGATTTGGGCCAGCCTGAGGAGTTAAGGCAATGTGAGAAGCTTTGGTCTGGATTTGATTTCTGATTTTCAGGCACAGTTGGAGAATGAGGGTGGAGTAGCAAAGCCATTCCTTCTCCTCTCATACTGATGACAGATTTACCATTTTGAAAACCAAGACAAAATTTATGACAGACTTTCATGAAGAGAAAACAAAGTTTACACATCTGTGAATAGAAACCAGAAGGAAAAGAAAGAAGGGTAAAAAAAAGCTTTAATGTAAAAAAAATAAAATAAAATCAAACTTCCCATGTTCACAGCCTTCAACAAAAACTAGTGCCTGAGACAAGTTCAAAGAAGTTTGATTTAAAAGGGTGGAATAAATGATACATGTCTGAAGATTGCCTTATGAATGATTAAGCAATGCTAAAAACTTCAACTCAGAAATCAAATTCATGGGCAAATTTGCTGGATGGCATATTCCATTTTGGAAATTTATGATGGAGATAGATATCTGTTATTTTAGAATTGATCTCCACCCCAGGAATAAGATCTTTTCTTCTGACACCTGCTGGATTTTTTGTTGGCATACTCAAGTCTTTACTATCAACTGCTGACTTTTTATTTCTATAACATCTATTCAAAAAAAAAGCGACATTCCTAAACAAATCCGTCAGCTTCCGTTGGCATGCTTTGCCAAAGCTGATGGGTTTTTTTCAGCACTTGCACAGAGGTAAATGGAGATTTAGTGAGTCAGTGCTCCTGCATTTCTTGATTTTAAAAGATTATCGAGTAGGGAATGTAATGTTTCAGTGGGAGAATACTGTGAGCAGATGAACATCTCAAATTGCTAAATAAATATTGAAGTGTTTGTTTTTAAAATAAATGCCTGGGCAAGGCTGAAAAGTTTGGTTTAGTATTCAGAGGCATTGACAAATTGTGACCTATTCCTTTTTATAGTAACATGCTAAGACTGATGTTATGCTAAACTAATGGTTTAGTAAAAGTCCTGCAGCGTAACGAGTGGTCAGCTCATGCTTAAGACTTTTTAGGCATGTGAAACCTAATTAAACCACAAAGATCTGAAAAAACAGTAATTCCATTTAATTGTATTTTCAACTTTGAAAGTCATGACCTTCCTTGCAGCGAATCCCCCTCTCCTGTGGTCAGACTCTGTAGAGCTCTTGCCCGGCCTCAGCTGTTGGCTCCCACTGTGAAGCAGAAATACTCCCTTTTTGCAGGAGACTGTTGGCCCTTAGGAGATTGTTCCCATCGCAGGTAGATAAAGGGGACTGCCAGATTCCCAGATCTAGGTGGGTCCTGAAACAGGCACTGCCTGGACTAGAAGAGGAAGCCCATGAATGCTGCTTGGTGTGACTGAAGCCCAGGCTCTGCCCCTCGAAGTTGGAAGGAGCATCCATCTCCATCACTGGCCGCAGATCTGGTGTGTCCTCTGCAGAGTGGGGACAGGAATGCCCTGGCAGCAGCTGGCAGGCAAGGGGGAGGTTTGATGAGTGCAGGGCAGAGAGAGGCCCCTTACAAGATCTGTAGCATAACTTAGGCAAGGGCTAAAGGCAACAGGCTCATTCCAGAAGGGGTGAGGAGGAGGGGGGAAGTCACTGCAGTTTTTAAGAATCTGCAGGGCACCACAGGGAATATAAATTGCCCTTCTATGTGATCTGTCGAGGGTGACTGTGCTTCTCTCCAAGAACATAAGAGCTTTGAATAGTTGTCAGTAATGCTTGTTCAGTCCTCTCTGAGATGTGGGCTGGAGTACCGATGAGTCTGCTTGGGCAGTTGTAGCACGGAAAATAAATGGTGCCTTATCGCAGAAGCAGCAAAACACAACTGTCATCTCCTACTTTTATTGCCCAGTCCAGCTTCAAAGGAGAGATGCTCAGGTGCTGGTATTCTTAACAACTGCTCCACTTTTTTCATCAAACTTATGCACCCTCCCTGTAGTTAGCATCAGTAGCCATCAGTCTAGGTTTAGCAGGCTTGTAATGAGTTTCCCAAATAAGTGGAAGTCCCTTTGTAGCTGTACAGATTCAAAACTGGACTTCAGATCCATAAGAAGTAACTTTTTAAAGTGTTTCTCCTGGAAATCACAGTTGAAACACTTCATACATGGCCATCAGTAGCACCCGATGACTCTCAGTCGTAAATCTAGAAATTTAAAGAGGTCTGGCTTATCAAAAGAGAGGGAGCTGTGCTTATCCCCTCTGAGCATCTATGCTGCCTTCTTGCTGGCACAATGAGGTCTGTGCCCATCACTTTGAGGAAAGCAGGGGGTTCATAGTTATATTCACATGACTGCAAAATGCTGCTGTCACATGTAGGACAACATTAGGATGGCTGGTAGCAGTGCATGAGTAGCATCTTGTTTTGCTGGTCAGCCAATGTCTAGCAGGTCTTCCTTGTCCCCTTCACTTGCTGTTTAAGCAGGAACACCTGTACTTAGCTATCCCCTATCATTACCCACAATAACAGAGTTTATTCACCTGCAAAGCACTTGAATTATATCCTTGGCTGAGGCAAGTTATGTTACCACTGCTGACTTCAGAGGCAGTGTTCTCATTTGTGCTGGCTGAACAGTCAGCAGAGTTGTGGATGAAAGATGTAAGTGCAAAATATTACTATTTTTGCTTCACCATGACATGCATCTTGTATTTCATTGTTAAATATGTTACAGCTTCTTATAGCTGCTCGTCATTGTTTGTTTTGATTTTAGCACAAATAAAAGATCTCTGCCTTGAGGTGAGTCTAATTGGAGTCAGTTGGGCTCTTCTCCTGGCTAATGTTAGGCACGTAAGCTTAAATACCCTGCTGAAAAATGGCCCTGGGCACCATGAGCAAGAAAGAGGAAAGGCAGACCTATAATGGAGGCTTGTGGCCAACTGTGAATTATTAGCAAGTTACAGAGAATGTCTGGGGCTCTGGGAGAAGTAGCTGTAAAGTGGGCATCAAACCCAAGACCTGCATGACCCAGGCTGTCAGGATCATTAGGCCTCAGTCCCTTAGTACAGGTTAAAGGGATTAAAAAGGTAGAAGTGGCAGTACTGTTAAAGGAAATAGTTCAGTATGCAGTGGGGAAGCTAATTCTCTCCCTCTCAATCTCAATTGAGATAGAAAATAATTAAATAAAGAGAATAAACTTAAGGTGATATATCTTCCGTCAGGGCTGCAGTGTTGGGCTGACATGGAAAAACAGACCAGAAGAGGTAGATGTTTTCAGAACAACACAGAAAATTTAGAAATGTAATACGTATTTATTTACAGATACCATTTAAATGGTATCTGTATGTGGTTGTCTTCTTTTTGCTGCTTTGAAAAGCTTAATCTCTAGTTTTAAAGAAATTTAGCAATCGTAGGCCCCTGTACAGCCCAGCACAAGAATAGGATGGAATCCTGGACATATTCAAATAAAGCCTACTGTGTCTCAGTCTAATGCCATGAATGTCAATTTGACTTCTGCTGATAGAGCTGGCTTTTATAGCGTTTTTCCAGTCTTCATTTTTAGTTTAGCATCAAGTATCGACCAGGCAGAATTACAGTCAACAAAGGAAAAGCTGCCTTTTCATTTCTACACCTTATTTTATGAGTTTAGCTTCTTCTGTATGTATTAAAGTGCTGCAGGTTTGGGTTTGCTCGTAGCCCAGATCTGAAACACTGTCTCATTGCTCACGGTTGAATTAATGATGTGAATGTCTAAGAAGCCATCAGATTCATAAATCACCAGAAATGAGAGGGATAACTCATAAAAGTCTTTTCCTTTTGTTTAGCGATTTATCATTTTGCTTGAACATTAATAAACAGAGCTCCCCTGAGGTAAGCCACAGGAAGATAGATTCTTCTTCCTAATTCTCCTCAATTGTAGCCAGTAGATCACAAGTGGAGAGAGTGGGCTTGTCACAGTGTGTTGGTGTCTCGTGACTCCCTCTACCCATCACTGATAACAAATAAATGCGATTAAGTACCCTGGTGGATAATTGTTTGTGTTTACATAACAGGCGCCAGGTTTCCGAGTCCAAGATTGTCAGCTAGACCCAGCCGAAAGCGTACGTTGTCCATATCCCCCTTATCTGATCACAGCTTTGACCTTCAGACCATGATACGGACATCTCCAAATTCCTTGGTCACGATTCTCAATAACTCTCGTAGCAGTTCCTCAGCCAGTGGTTCTTATGGCCACTTATCTGCAAGTGCAATAAGGTAAGAACAGCGTTCTCTGTGTGTGTTGTATATTCTCATTTGTCTCATACACGTGCAAATGTGAATATATGCTTATATCCTTAACTATTTTGTTTTGTAAATGTGTGTATTTTGCAGTTTCTGTAATGTGTGTTCACTGGAGCTTAATTTAAAGCACAAAATACTTCTTTTTCTTGCTCAGAAAGGTAACCACAAGGGACTTTTTGGCATATTGGTGTCCAGTGAGGGTAATACTCCATCTGACCAGCAGTAATGGTGTGTGTGTGTGTATGCTCAGGAGTCTATTTTCAGAGAAGAAGCTCTAGGATAGGTTTGTGACTCAAGTCACTTGGGTTCTTCTGACCATAGATATAATGGACAGTGAAATTGTCCTGCATTACAATCATCAGAGTAAAGCACAGACACGTGGTACTGTTCAATTAAAATGTTTGGCTAGAACTTCTTGGTATTCATCTTCAAGGCTTTTTTTGTAGTTTAGTTCGTATATTGAAAAATCAGACTTTCTGTGGCTAAATTATCTTTTTTTTTTTTGTTGTGCCAAGGAAGTACTGTTATCATCCAGTGTCATCAGAAATGCTGTGATTTTCACTTGGCTGCTTCATTTGTGTATGCAAGAAAATAGCCAAAAATGGTTGTTCTGGAGGCAGAAGAGCAGAGTAGCAAGGGAAGAGGTGGGCAGGAGTTGTACAGGAAAGGGAAGCAAACGGCACAGGGAGAGGGAACAAAAGCAAGAATGTCAGAAAAAGAGAGTGGAAGAAAGTGAAGAGAAGCAGCAGAAAAAATGGAGATGGCAACTATAGAACATTATTGTATTTGTGTCATTGCTATATCTTAACTGAGAAAAGCTCCTTTGGTATTCCAAAACAAATCCCCCACCTCTCCAAAGTCTCAGAAAATACCGGGTTTGCATTTATGGCACTCAAACAAAGAGTGCTGCTGGTCCCTGGTTTAGAAGCAGCCTCCACCTTTAATTTGCAATGAGGCAAAGGAGCAAGTCCCCACAGCAGTTTCTTGATACCTGAAAGTCCCAGTTTTGTCAGAGCTCAAACATGCCTCTCCAGCCAAAATGACACACTTACAGCTTCAAAAACTGGCTGTGGGGATTTGCACTTTTGGAGAAAATGGGGCATGCAACTGGTGTGTTAGAAACCATGAGCCTGCCAAGTGTTGAAAATGACAGCACTGTAAATATTTGGTATTTTAGAAGTGCTGTTGTGCTTTTTTAAGCACTACTTTTAAATAGTTGCACTTCATAGCTCTGATGTACTTGAATAGCTGTATAGTATTCCACAGGTATGATATCATAGCTGTGCAATACAGCTCTGCAATCTGTGTAACCACGGTCCCAATTACAGAGCTCCATAATGTGGAATATGTTTTATGTTTTAGCTGGCAGCAGTTTTGGACCACATCTGTTAAATACATGTACTACACAGAGGTGTACTATCCCCACTGTTACTAAGATGGGGAGGCACTTCAATTACTAACCTCCTTTTCCATTGCTTGTAAGTTTGGTAAAGCAAGTAGTGCGTGAAAGTTGGCATAGTCTGTACAGTGGAGTAAGTCTTCCCTCCTTTTACTCTTCCTCCACAGCTGGAAGTGGTTGGTATGTATTTTTGACACATAGAATCACAAATCTAAGGGCTGTCCCTGCAAAGCTGGAGTCAGATGAATAGTTTTGTTGAAGACAGTTGTGGAACTGGAGTGAGCTATGGGCAGAGATTGAGTAAGGATGCTAAAGAGCAGAACAGTGAGTCTTGTGAGCTGGTGTCACTCTAGAAATCAAGGTTTGTGTGATGGAGCCTATGCTTGACTGAAGCTTTCAGTTCTTCTTGGTCATACCCTCCAGGAATGCATAATCCAAAATTTCACACCATTTTGAATTCTTTTTTTTTTTCTTTTTGATAAGAGTATACTTGTTCAACATGAAAAGTTGGATACATACATCTCCATTCTTCCTGGTGGAAAGGAGGGAAAAGAAGAGAGCTAGTTCTTTTTCCAGCTTTGCAACTCACTTCTGTTGATGCCTTTTAACTTCTCCCATGTGCACCTGTCTATAAAAGTTACACCAAAATAAACAGGGATGTAAGTTATTAAACCTAAGCCACATTTCATTGTTTTAATAAATTCCAAGACTAAATAGTGAGAAGAATATCTGTAAAACTTAGTTTATTGCAGCTCACTGTCTTGTAAATAAAGTATTCAGCACAAGAACTGCTGTACTGAATCGAACTGTAGGTTCATCCCATTTAATATCCTGACTGCAACGGTGATCAAAGTGCAGAAAAAACTTTTCCTAGTGTAAAATCCCAGCTTCTGGAAACTTGCAGGTAAATCTCATAGGAGTTGCTGTGAGAAAATGGTACAGTTCAACAGGCCACTAGATGGAATTTCAAGACTGAAAGGACTTGTGTTTCAGGCAACATCAGCAGCATTAACTATAGTTAATATTACACAGTCCTTCTACTTGTAGGTCTTGTTTCCAGTCACTTTTAACTTAGCCCAAATAATTTACACTTGGCAACATTTTTCTTGACAGATAGCTATTTAATTCTGAGTATTTCCAAAAAGCATCAGCAAAGTTACTAATTTATCAGAATGAAGTTAGAGAAGAAGAGATTTTCCTGTACAAACTAAAAGGCCTCGTGCTACCTTTTCACTGAGAAGCTAAAATTTGCCAAGGGTGGTGCCTAGGTGCTATAAATATGAACTTTGCTGTTCTTGAGAAATTGTGCCATTCAGCCAAGTGATAAGCCCTTAAGAGATTTCTATTAGTGTTAAATAGACTAAGCATTCAGCATGTTCCAGTCCAGGGCCCAAAGCAAGGAAGAAGGACCTTTCCCTGCAGCTGCAACTCTGGTTAATCTGGTACCTCCTTAGGGAGCTTGTGGAGGCTAAACTGTCTGCCCAGCCATAACAGCCTTCCCTCCACATGAAAAAAAAGTGGTCTTCAGAGGAGATTGGAGTCAGACCAGGAACTATTCAGGTGAGGGAAGCTGGGACAAGATGCTTTTATGTAACACAAAGGAGCTGGTGAAGGGTCTGGAGCACAAGTGTGATGAGGAGCAACTGAGGGAACTGGGGGTGTTCAGTCTGGACAAAAGGAGGCTCAGGGAAGGTGTTATCGCTCACTACAAGTACCTGAAAGGAGGTTGTACTGAGGTGGGTGTCAGTCTGTTTTTCCAGGTAACAAGTGATAGAACAAGAAGAAACGGCCTCGTGTTGCACCATGGGAGGTTTAGATTGGATATTAGGAAAAATTTATTCACCAGAAGGGTTGTTATGCATTGGCACAGGCTGCCCAGGGGAGTGGTGGAGTCACCATCCCTTGAGATATTTAAAAGATGTGTAGATGTGGTGCTTAGGGACATGGTTTAGCAGTGGACTTGGCAGTGTTAGGTTAATGGTTGGACTTGATGGTGTTAAAGATCTTTTCCAACCTAAATGATTCTGTGATTTTGTAGGACTTCTCTAGAATAGAGAAAAAGCTGCAAAATAAAGCATGCAGAAGCTGGTCATTAAGGAGAATGAAGGTACTGCCCCCTTGTGATTGTGCTTTGATACCATCTTTCATTTCAGGGTTGCACAGTACTTTTTTGTAGGGCCCCTACCTGCTTCAGTGCACAGGCTGAACATCCTCTGGATCAGTCAGAGCCACATGATGCTACCTCATCTCTCCCAGCAGCTGTAAAAGAGGAAGGAGCCTCTTACCTCGTTTTTTGCTGCCTGGAGGGCGGACCTCACTCTTGCAACACAATCCCAGCCTGATGCTGGGCAAACTGAACTAGTTACAAGTGACCACCAGGCTCGTATAATTTCTTCTCTGGAGGTCCAGCCTAACACTCTTAATTCTGCAGAGGACCCAAGTTGCTCATAGCAATGGCTTGAAGCTACGGAAAGCTATTTTTAACATTTCATGTGCTGTGTCATGTTAACTAATGCAGGAGATAAAGTCTCCATGTCTGAAATTGGGCAACCACAATGAGTGGCACTTTTTATCGTAGCCTTTCTTTGATTCACATGCCTGTGCAAAAGAAGAATACTCTTCCTTCACCTCATAGGAAGGTTGAAAGCTTATATGTTTTGTGAAGCACTTAGGATGTACAGTGATGAGCACAGTAGAGAAGCTCAGGATGGTATTGGTAATTATGTATTCACTGAAGGTTTAAATACAATGGAAGCAAGTCCCATGGGCAATACTCTGGGCAAGGAGAAGAAGAATACCAGAGAGTCTCTCATTGAAGACTGTTGTGCATCTTGTATGAGGTATGAAAAGGGGTGCATGGTCATATAATTCAAGGCTAATGAGTGAGCACACATAGGAATGGGCAGGTTTGGTTCTGGCATGTTTGATTTTGCAGGCTCAGTGCTCTCTTACCCTATTTTGCAGAGGTGCTATTTGTGTTAAGAAAGTATCTCCAGGACCTGATTGGTCTTTGCATTGGATAAAAAGAAGTACACCCTCTGGCTAAAAGATTACATCCCATGCTTCACACAGCTTTGCAGCATAGAACCCTGTATATGAGCACTGTGGGATGTTGAGGATGAAATCAAATGAAAGGAGCCACATTTTGGGCTGTGTTTTTACAGAGCCGAGTACAGAAGGGCTCTGGTCCTTGACATAGGTAATGCTGCAGTTTGAATAACAAATAATAATAGTTTAGCACAATCCAGATAGGGCTTGACTTGGCGGGTGCTTTGTCATTGTCAGCTGGCAGCGTAATGCTGTATCCTGACTACTGGCTGAGTACTTGAAAAGAAGATGTCGCTCCTGCTGACAGCTAATAGTGGATCTCCTTTAGCACACCAGGCAGAGCTTCTACTTTGTGCATTTGAAAACACCTGGTTGAGGTCTCAGCTGGGAGAGATTATGCAGAAAGGAGGCATATGAAATAGCATCAAATGAGGATAATCCTTCATTTGACATTTACTCATTTGGTTACCTGCCTCAGTCCTGCAGTGCAGCACCCCTGCTATTAATCTTTTGTCAGGACGTACTTAATGTTATATCTGTGACAATTATTAGACTTTGCACTTCACTAGCACTTCTTTTGAGAGGCAGCATGGCCTAAAGTGAGTATAGAGGGGGTAATCACTTCCCATGATATTACAAGTAACGATTCAAAACCTTTACAAAAGATGAACTGATCTTTAATAAACACAGGAGGTTGGAACTTCATGTTCTGTATGACCTGAAATTCAGAACCTCTGTATTTTTCTAATCCCTTAGCAGCCCTACAATACCAAATATTCAAAGTCAGTTTTCAGAAAATGAGCTGAACTCCCTGACAGCTACAAGGTGTTTAAATCGGGAGTAGTTCCACCTACTAGAAGAGACTTTCTTTGGGTCTGGGCAGATGGAACTGTGAATACACCGTAGCCATCTCATAATGTATTAAAATTCAGTTTCATGTGAGCATGGGAGCACTTTGGGATCCCCTGCAAGGTTTGAAAGAAACTGAGAAAGCACAGCAGCACTTTTTTTACCTGTCTCTGCCCATGCTACCCTGATGTCATCAGAACCAGAAGGAGCAATTAACACAGTGTGGTTAATTACAGCCAGATCCTGGTTGTTCTGGCTCACATCAGTTTGCTCTGGACTGATCTGAAGCTGAGCATCAGGGAATGGTGGTGAGGATAATTTTACAAAGAGTGACAGAAAAAGATAGCCAGGTCTGTAGGGTGATCTTAGGCACCAGTGGATTAATATCACTGACAAAGACAAGACTGTGTCTCTGCAAACAGGTATTGGGATTCTCAGTGATTTCCTCATCTCATATAAACTCCTTGTATAGAGTGTTTGTTGTGTAATTAGTCAGTGCCCTCCTCTCTGAAGTGCTTTATATCTAGAGACAAGTGACCATGTATTAATTTCTCCAGTTTCCCTTGGCAAATACAGAGAGAAAAGCAAAGAGAAAAATAAAAAGAGTTAAGATATAGAAATAAAAGTATAAAGTTATCAGAGAGAAAAGTGAAAGTATCTCCAACAAGAGAGCCCAACAGTCTAAATATGCACTGTATAAAAAAAGCAGAGAGTATCCTTTTATCAGGTTTATATTATCTAGTTTCTGAATTTCACAGAATGTCTTGTAGTTATAAGTCAGGGAGCCCTCATGTTCTCAGTCTTCCTTCTTTATTCAGTATTTTATATATTCTTATTATGTCTCCTCTTATTCATCTTCTTTCTGAGGCAAATGGTTGTTTTCAGTCTTCAGAGAGTTCTTGTGTTGTCTGAATACTGTCTGAAACAGTCTTCCTCTACTACGTGCAACAATATTCCAGAAGAGGACCAGCAATTCAAATGCACCATGATTTTCTGTGTCCTGTTTCCCATTCCATTTGTTTTAACCTGGTTTTTGCCATAGCTTCTCATCGATCAAATTTTCATTCCTCCATTGCATTCTGCAAATGCTACTCAAGAGTTGGCTCAGCTAATTTACAACCAGTGTACAGGTAGTTCAGACTCCCCTTCAGTATTGCTACACATCTTGCTGTCAGTATTGCTCATTCATTCAGCATGCTTGGCTCTAAAGATGACTTTAGCTCTTCGCCACAGTGCTCAAAATAATTGTGTCAAATATGCAGATTTCATTTTTTCATCGCTCAACTCCATGCCCAAATTGCTGACAAGTACACTGAAAAACCATAAGACCCCATCTGAGAATTTCTACCAAACTTTTACTGAAAACCAAATGCCTTTGGTTACCTTTGATTTCTGTCTTAGACTGTAAGTTCTAAGTTTGGATATTTATGTAATTACATCTGTGTAAAATGACACAATCAAATGCTGCTTAATGAAATGAATCTTAAAGAAGGACATGTTTAGAGTAGAACAGGTAGAACACAATACATTCAGCAATGTTTTGCAAGAAGGATTATGATAGGATGTACAGGATAAAAAGTGTGTTAAGAGCATTACAGGTGTTTTGCTGTTTTATTATCACTCTTATTGGGATCTGCCTAAGTAAGTGACTTGCAAAGCTGAGTGAGTGAAAGCTTTTCTTGCATTAAAAGGTCTCTAGTTAATCACATGTAGTGTGTTGTAAATACAGGCTAAGTTGCAGTTCAGACTGAGTCAAATGCAGACCAGGTGTAACCCCACTGAAACTGGTCCTATTATAACCAGACACATCACATATGTGCAGCACAGGGCTTAATTCTCTGTGGTCTTGTACTGTGTATGGTTTATCTAAAGAAGGGAATATAATGCTCTATCATGCCGTAATAGCTTCATTTTATACCCTCTTTCAAGAAGTATGAATGGCAGAGAAGTGCTACAAAGTGAATAAAAATGGAATTCGTCAGTGTTACAGAGAGTTGCATCTAATTCAGGCTGTGTTGAAATGTAATTCTGCAGCTAGCCTCCTATAGAAAGCTCATAGATTATAGGATGGTGACATTCAGGAAGATCGTTTCAGAGGTCACCTGCATCTTGCACTGGAAAGTGCTGCATGTTTTTCAGCACAAATACACACAAATGGGAAGACTTCTGCCTTCAGAAAGTATATAATGTAAGAAATCAGACAACATAAAGAATACAGACTATGCAGGTACATGTTGCCTGCACACTTACATGTACAGGTGAACATATATACAAGTTGTGATCATGCATGTATGTATATGCCTGTAAATGTGTGTGTCACAGATCTTGCAGTTAAAAATCAGTTTGAAGCAACTTGCTCCAGACTGGTTCAGTGTTACTCAAAGAGTTTAAAGTTATAGGACCCAGCACATTATTACTTCCAGGAAAGTTCTGGAGCTGAAGAAGCATGGTGGAATTTAACACTTCCTTACTTCATTTTCAGACCCTCAAAGCAAGTATTAATTAGCACTTTCCATGTAATTAATGATACCAGTTTTAGAAACACAAAAATGCTCTGCCGTCAATTTAATTTAAAATGTTGTTTGCCAGAAGTGTCATGAGCTTGCATGGAGGGAGCACAGGTGAATTACACAAGGTACTGCTACAAGGTACTAATACAAGGTCCAGTTAGGATACTAAGGATTCCTGAACAGGAATATCCCAGTGAGAAGGACAAAGCTGTCAATGCTGTCTGAGCACACAAGGTTAATCAGAGTGGCTCTGTTGCTCTCTGTGAAACTATTCCATTTTACTCCAGCATATAGCAAGGTATTCATGAAGAAATATTTCACCTAGCATAGCAGATAAAACAGAATAGATAACATGGTAAGCATAAGAGAAAGTACAAACCACGGACCCTGTTAATTTTAAACTGGTAATGGAAAAGTGAAAAAAGAGACAGCATTGCATGCGAGTTAAGTACAATTGTAAAATGGTGACTATTATCTGATGAAAACTGAAAAACATAGTATAATTTATGGAGATACATCTCTTTACAAATCCAGTTAGATGACTAGTCTCTAGGTTAGTGATTTTTTTAATGAAATGTGTCAACTTTACAAATGCAGAGGGATATTCATGACACTGAGTCAGTTTTAAAAAAACATTTCAAAGTATTTCAAGTCTCATACCTGCCTTTAAGATCACACCACGTGTCAGGTTTCGTAGCCACAGTTTGATATTGTTTTCCCCTGTACTTAAGTGACAAGCCATGAAAGCAACTGATGACTTGTTTGCACTGCCTACTCAAAGCCCAGTGTTGTCAGTTAGGAAGTAGAAGAAAAAGAGCAGTACTTAAAGCAAAACTCTTCCTTCATATTATTAAAAATGTTACATATACTGTGGGTAAAATGCTCCAAACAGAAGTGCATTTTTAAAGTCTCCCTTCCTGTAAAGCCATTTGGTTTTCATTTTGCATCTGAGATACTTGAAGCAGTAAGAATTTCACAAATCTGTTCAGGGCTGCGAGGTTGCCGAGTGCATTGTCACTCCTGTGACCTGAGCAATTTGTCAACAGTCACTCTTGCAGGTTGTTTTCATCAGGAGGAGCAGCAGATGACAGAGTTGGAAACTTCTTTCTATTCACTCCTGTTTGTTTTCAAAGAACATAGGCAAGTTCCTGTTTCCGCCAACTCAAACAACAGGAGACAGCTTTCTTATGTGATGTTCCTGGCTGCTGCTTCTTGGGTCCTGCCCAGTCAGAAGTCATTGGTTTTCTCTCTTCTACATCTCTGTTGGGGTCAGGCTATGGGCTTCTTCTGCTGACTGTCCACAGCTTTCCACATCTGACAGTGCAGTGTTCCTGGCTGCATATTACACATACACACAGTTCCATCAAAATATATACATAAACTTCTGTGTATGAATTCAGCTTATGCAGACCCCCTCAGCACCCATGGCTCAACTCCCAGCCACTCTTATATACCTACTGCATTTTGGACTGGCTCCTACATGTCAGTTTACTGTGGGATGAATTAAGCTGTTTCTTATATTACCCCATATTAAAAAAGAGCATCTGAACATGTGAAAAGCACCATTTGATCAGTTAACTTTGTGATGACTTGTATTATGAATTAATTCATTAAAGATTGCAGTGTCTTTAGGGCCCAGGTTTTAGGGCAGCACTTAAGGACTTGCCAAAGTCAGTCCCTCCTTAGAAGTGTTTAAGAGTTATTAGGGGTGCTTTCCTGAAGAGTAGCTGGGTACATTTGTAAAATGGGAAAGGACCTTGTTTGCCCCTTAACAACATTCCTAAACAATAAATAAGGACTTTGAAAATCCAAATCAAAAACTAAAGGTGAAATCCTGGCCCTGGTGTAAGGAATGGATAAACACTCTCTTGAACTTAGTGAGTCCAGGTATTCACCCAGTGTTTATTAGTGGGTTTCTGCACCCTGGTTTCTCAGTTTTGCTTGCCCACAGGCTTCATGCAACTCTGAAGGGAGAGTAAGACAAAGTAATGGCATCTGTACCTACTTGAGCATGAGCTAGGAGAAGCCATGGTGTTATCCTAATACCTGATGATGAGCTTTATTGAACATGGAAGCCAGTCCACCCACTAATTACCTCTCCCTTCATGAACTGGGGTCCTTTTTGGAGGGACTTGGATCATTTGCTCTGCCTAGTGTCAGTCACCGATGGCAAGAACAAATGATGGAGGCTACAGAGTGATCTGGGAGAGCCAAGGCTTTTCCACAAGTCAGGAATGGCCTGTGTGGCCCCTTGCAGTGCAGGGTGCACCCTCCTTCGTGGAGCGAGTGCTTGGGCTGTGCGTGCATCACCCAGACATCAAAAACCCTTCAGGCCAAAGGGCCTGAAGCCACCTCCTGTACAGTGGAGTAGATGAAGCCAGTGTGTCTCACTGTGACACATGTTCTTGTACTGTGACCAGTTCTGCACGTTTTAGTTCAAGAAAGTTGTTAGACAATTGGGGGAGTATAAGGAAGAGCAGGGAAAATAGTTGGAGGTCTGAAAAATTATAGCAATGAGTTAAAATAGACTCGACCTATTTTGTCCAGATTAAGGATGAGAAGACTGGACAGGAGGAGAGTGTAATTTCAAATATGCAAAAGGAAAGGAAGAGACCACAAAGGGGAAGGTGCATGATGAGTGCTGGTCTCACAAAATGCTCGTCTTGAATTGCTGCAGGAAAGGTTTAGGATAGAGGATAGGCAATAGAACTTTAATATGGTAAACATAACATATTTATTCTACATGAATAAATAAAGATATCCCAAAGAAACACATCTGTCCTTTTGAAATTTAAAAAAGAGATTTTAAAACATACGAAACATCCCACTGGGTTGAGCTAGAGGTGTTAGATGCTATCTGGTCACACTGTCTCTAATGGTGCAGACGACAGATGCTATTTAAGAAGCACATGAACCTGCCTGCTTTCTGACTTTCAATCTCTCTGTGCTCTCCCAACATCAATAATTAGATTAGTGATCCCAAAGCCTGTGTTCTTGCCTGTTCCTTTTGGTATTTCTTTATGGACCTGTTGTCTTTGGACTTGTCTAGTCCCAAATGAACCTGCTGGCTGTTTCTGCCTCCTGGGACAGACATTCCAGGAGTCCACCAATGCTTTTTAAAATCTCTTTTTAAGTTGCTCTCTTATGACTTTCATTGAATGCCCCCTAGTTTTAGGTGCTTGAAAAGCTCTTTTCCTAAAACCTTGCAAAGCAGAACCAGAAAATTGAAAGCATTCAGTGACTTTTGTAAGACTTCTATGCATCAGATCTTGCAGAACTGCATATCCTAAAACACATGATATGATACAAGGATGGTATCTTCACAGTTTTTGTGAAGAAAAGAAAACTATTGTGATATAACAAAACCATCCTCACAGCATTCACAAAATTGGGATCTCCTCAGCATTTTTGTGTCAGCCTGTGTCCTTAGGCACACCTATGCAATATAGGAAGGAAGGAATTTTTCCTGACTTGAATTCACAGCTGTTTTGCGGTAAATATTGCAGCTGTGACCAGGAACTGAATGACCTTGTTAGCAGGACAGCCACAAAGTAGCCACAAAGTTTGGTTTTGATTATAACGTCTGTTTTTCTTCTTCTTGAAGTCTATTCCTTAAAATTTGATGTACTCATGTAATTGCAATGTAGTTCACTGCCCTGCTTTACCTCTGGTGAAGGGAGTTCGAGACTTCACAGAGGAGAAGAGAAAGAGAGAGAGAGAGAGAGACTGACAGGCAGACAGACACAGAAGTTCACAGTATGGAAAAATAAATGTTATCACTGGTGGGCTTTTCTGTCAGTGTATATGAGTTATTGAATGCTTAAGCAGAAGTACTACACATTTTTTCTAACCTTTATCCCCCATAACACTCAACAACTAAAAAGATAACCTGCATGTAGTTTATTAGTGTTCTTACACGCATTCATCTATTTCTTTTTTTCCTTTTCTGCTTTGTTTAAAAAAAAAAAAGTCATCTGCAACTGAAATACAAATCAGATTCTCTCCAGTGGTACAGATTTTCATTTCTCAGTAGGTAGATGGAAGAAAAAGATTCATAATTCACTTACAGTTCTGTGAATCCAAGATTTTTTTGGAAGTGACTGGTGTTTTGGAAAATGTGAATGATTGGGACAGGCATCTTGCATTCTTCTGGCATCCAGACTTTGGAAGTGTTGAGCACCCCTTGTCTGAAATGCAGCCCGGTTAAGGTATCTTAAAGGAAAGATGATGCAAATTGAGGCCTCTGAAACTACTCATCGCTTTTGAGAAACCTGGTTGTTGGCTTTAGTAGTTCTAGACTCTCAGAACAATTACTTTCAGGTCTTGTTTACTGCCTTCGAGCATGAATTTTAGAGTTACTAAGTGACATCTGTGCCATCTTGGTGCACATTTCTAAGCAGACATGGCTGCATCAGCTGGGCAAGGGCAATTGGTGCTGCTGTCCAGCCTTCCTGCTGATGCCAGCCTCCTGTCTAGGGAGCAACATGAGCTTGGTGGGGCCAGCAAGAGGGTATATGGCTGCTGGTTAAGGCAGAGGGATCCCATGAGGTCTGAGGAGGACTCTGGGCTACTGGGATTCTGCACACATCCTATATTCAAGAGTTACTGAGCAAAGTGCATTAAAAACTTTGGGAAGGAGGGCAGGAATCCAGGTCTCCCCTTCCCAACAGAACGCTCTGTGCCAGCAACACTGCGAGCTTTGATTTCTTTTTCTTCTTTTTGGCCCACATCAACTTTATTGTCAAGAAGTCTGAGTGGTTTCTGAAAGGCAGAGAAAGACCTGCCACCTTCTGTTCTCTTCAAATCCTTCTGATCTTTTCAGATCAGAAAAATGGTCCAGGCTGCCCTGTGACGGCATCTTGCATGCGAGTGACGTTAAGCCCAGCCAGGTAGGACATCTTGCCTAATGAAGAGCTCTCCAGAAGCAGCTGGAGAGAATTATTTTGAAGTCAGATGTCTGAGCTATTTAAGAAATCACCCTGGTGTCTGTACTATTGTCACCATTTCTGAGTACTCCCCTTAGGTGTGCTGGCTATTCCTCTGCTCCCTCATGATCTCCTTTTCATTTCAGTCCAAAGTGTTTGAAGTTTGGAGGTAGAGGGAATGAAGCTCAGGTTGCCAGGCTCCATAGGAAAATCCTAGTACTTCAGACTCGAACCTTGCTGCTGAGCATGGGGCAAAAGAAAAATACTAAGGAAATAAGTATTCCTCCTTTCCTTAGCACATCTGTCCAGCTGTGTCTTAGTGCATCTGCTGCTGGTGTTACTGTTTTCCAGTAAGAGCCACTAGCTAAAATGATGTTTGTCTCCTCTGCTGTACCTTTCACGTTTGTTTGCTTGTAAGTTGGAAAAAAGTTGGCAATGCCTGGCTTAGTGTCCTCCTTCTGGAGGCTCATACCTTGTTAAAGCAGAGGAGGATAAAGAGGACATCTCTATGGGGTAAAATCTCTCCTTTTGATGGAAGCCATTTTTATTTATATTGGGAGGGGAATTGCAAATATACTTAATGTTTAAGCACTTGCACTGTACTGGTGTAAGGAGTGTCACTGTGGACTAATGAAACTAGCTTCTCTGTTTGTTAAAGCAGAGCTGCTTTTGTCCTTCAGCTAGTAAGGTATTTTGGCACTGGGGAGGTGTCGTCGCTTTTTGTGTTGCTCTATGTGGGGAGAGAATGTGAAGGAGGGATGTTTGACCAAAAATACCCTGCTGACACAGCAGTCTGATCCCATCTGTGGAGGGACTGAGTGGAGAATATTGCCAAACTCCAGTAAATATAAGTGAGCTGCATTAAGTACAAGTTGTACATATACATCTTGGGGCTCCTACAGTCTGTTACCTATTTGGGGCCAGAGGTTCCTCTTCAGTATCCAAACTCCCAAGTCACTAGTCAGTGGCACCTTAACAGCCTCCTACTGAGATAAAAGTGTATTCAGATCACAGCAGTTCCTTCCTGCCCCTCCTGAACTGTTTGGGAGGGATCTCCTGTGCTCTTGCTTTTGGATAGGTTAAAAAATAGATGTTAGATGCAGGTGCTCATGGAACTGTAGTCACAGAGCAGTGATGGGCACAATCTACAACTCTGAGCTGAGCTGTGGCTGAATCCTAAGTTTGTCTTTTTGCCACGTAGGATCCAAAGAATATTACCAAAGTTTTGAACCTGGACTTGCAAAGTTAGGTATTGTTGTGCATGCTTTAACACCTAGAAAGGGTTAAAAAACAACCTGTATTTCCAAGAGTGCAATATGCTTGGAGTGCCAAATGAAATTAGTCCACTTAGGTTTTCTTTTCTTTTAAACTGATTAATCTGAAGGGTGAAGATGTCCTAGGTGTTAACCACTCCCAAAGAAATAAAATACTTCATCCAAATTGTTTCTGTATTGTGTTTGTTGATCTTGGTAAATTTGATAGCACCCTCAGGATGGTGCCGTCTAGCGTTTGAAGTATATGAGATGAACTCCCAGTGTATGCAAGGAAGCAAAAAATGCTGGGGTATAGTAAGGAAGCATTGTTTCAGCCTCATGTATGACATTGTAATTGTATGTTTTTTAATGAACAGACCGGAGTAGTTACACTAAGTAATGTTTGTTCTGTAAAAAGGAAAAGGGGTGTTAAATCATTGTGTTCTTTGATGAATGGCTTGTACACTGAAGAATAAATTGAACAAACTGGCATAGAGGTCAGTGAACATGAAATCAGCTATTAGAAGAAAGCTTGTGAACAAATTCTGAGCCTGATATGCATCTTTTGATTAATGTCCTATCAATCATCCATAGTGGCTACCTTAGCTAAGTTGTGCTGTAATCATTCATGGTTGCTTACAGGAACACTAGCAGGGACTATAGAGCTGCAATAACTGAATATTATTACTGATTTCTCCCTAACTCTTGCTGTGAACAATTACTGTTTTCACTACATTTCTGCCTCCCTTTATTAAAAAGAATACAATGCAAAATGAAAAGAGAGTTCCTCAAAGACCAGTAAAATTCTCCCAGGGTATTCTTAATGATATTCTGTCCTAA
The DNA here is from genome assembly GCA_028020825.1 of Podargus strigoides. Taxonomy (NCBI): domain Eukaryota; kingdom Metazoa; phylum Chordata; class Aves; order Caprimulgiformes; family Podargidae; genus Podargus; species Podargus strigoides. Next base: position 6,598,185 of record CM051623.1, on the reverse strand, counting down.
ATGGGCAAACTATTGTAATGCAGAGTTCTCACCAGGAATAATAGTAATGTAATCACATTGAAGTGGTCTCTTTATGGATTGTAGTCAAACAGACAAAATGTATAGTCAGATTAATGAACACAGAATTTCTCTAGAATTATTACTTAAAATGGTTGAAATTATTTTAGCTCTTTTTGTATCACAGTATTTTCAGTTAATGCACTTAACAGCAACAGCATTTAAGACTCCAGACTAAATTTGGATTAAATCCATCCTTTTGACATTAGAAGAAGCCTTGATTCTTAAAAGGTATTATGCTTGCATACTCTCTTTTAAGACCTAATGTTTTAAATTTGTGTGGGTCTTTTGAACTGTGGTTGTTTGGTTTGGGGGTTTTTTTAAGAAAAAAAAAAAATCAATGAGTAAGTTTTTGTTTTGGTTTGGTTTTTTTCCTTTTATGATTGTAAGTTATTGGCAAATGTTTACAGGAGAATCTCGTATTCCTGTGTGTGAAGGTTTAGTTCCACACCATTTATTTGTCTAGTGTGACACACACAAAGAATGCTTTGGCACTACCCACAAAATAGGTCCTTAGGTGGCAGTGTAATTTCCTCCAACATCACTGTAGTCTGGGAAATAGGGTGAAGTAATGAAGTGATGACAGGTATTAACATGCATAATGGGCTTTAATAGGCAGAATAGAGGGAGAAGTGCTTCCCCATTGGAATATTTGTACATTGAAACTCATTGATCACCAATTTCAGAGGGGAAAGGTTAATCCATCAGTTTCTGTAACCAAACGGCACTGATGGAAATTCTTTAGGTGACATTCTGGATGAACTGAGCTTTCCATCTTTGCAAACAAATGAGTGATATGACAAGCATGGTGTTCAGAACACATTTAACCAATTGATTTTCTCTCCTCTTGTAATAAGATCTAGAGACATATGAAAGAGCGTAGCATGAGTCAAGATTAAAGGAACTGCTTCATACACACGAACATAGGGGAACTGCATTATCAATAAAAGTACTATAAAGCATGTAGGCACCCATTCTTTATATAAAGTTTGTTATTGCAATAAATAGCTGTTATTGAACTGCTTGCCTTTTATTTCAGTTTTTCTGAATTTTATTTCGGTCGGCTTTCTGTGGTTTCCTGGTAAATGTTAGGAAAAAATGTTATGTTTTGTTATGGTATCATTTTTGCACTCACTAGTAAATACAGGCTAACGCTGGATTTAAAACCAGGATTTATCATCCTTTGGGACACAAAGATAATAGAGGGAGGGAGGGAGGGAGGGAAGGATAAGCACAGTTGCACACTGACTTGGCAGTGCTGGGTTAATGGTTGGACTTGATGATCTTAGAGGTCTTTTCCAACCAAGGCTGTTCTATGATTGTATGACATGACTTCAATTAAGGTACATATATAAAATATATTTTAAAGGTTTAATCTGTATGGTTCCATACTGTAATGACCCTCATCTTTTTCCTCTCTCTCCCCTCCTTTTTCTCCCAAATTCAGCCCTGCTCTGAGCTTCACATACCCTCCTACACCAGTATCCCTCCAGCAAATGCATCAGCAAATTATAAGTCGTCAGCAAACCCTAGGTTCAGCCTTTGGACACAGCCCTCCACTCATCCATCCTGCTCCAACTTTTCCTACCCAGAGACCTATTCCTGGCATCCCCAGTGTCCTAAACCCTGTCCAGGTCAGCTCTGGACCTTCAGAGTCCACACAGGTGAGAGACAACAAAAGAAACCTTTGCACCTCATTAATTTAAAAATGAAATAAATGACATTGTCTCAATGGCAATTAATCACCACTGTCACCGAGACCCTTCGATAACAGTTTTCTTGCAGCTATAGCATTTGCAGTCCCTTTATTATAAATCATAGGAGTGTATGCACAGTTCCTGATTGGTAGCATGCTTTTTAGTCCTCATAAATATTTCAGTGTGCCATAGCAGCTTCTCATTCCAAACTGTCTCTCCTGGATCTTACAAAGGAACTTAGTACAGGTTGGGAATTAAAAAAAAATAATTGAAAAACACATCAAAACATGAACATTCTGAAGACTAGCAGCTTCACCTCCAAATCAGTCTGACTGTAATACACCCAGGGTCATATTCTGCCCTGCTGACGCAGATGTGAGTAACTCGGTCTGAGCAACAGAGGAACTCAAAGATACTGTAGAGGTTTGAAGGGGTTTTTTTCTCTGAGTTGTGCAAAATTGCTCTTACTGAGTTTGAATTAATCATTTCAATAAGGCAAGATGTATTCTCAAAAGGTGGGGATGTGCAGCAGTGACTCAGGCCCCTAATGAGGTATCACAGTTCGTTGTTTGCCTGTTATTAACTAGTGCTGCTTTTCCTGATGACCTGGGATAGGTTATTTATCAGTCTGGGAGCTGTTTATCTCCTGGCTAGCTTTTACAAATGTAGAAGCAGAACGTGCTGCTGTAAGAAGCATATTGATTTTTTTGTGGGGTCTGTGCAAGTTCAGGTATCTCTAAAAGATCTCTGGATTCCTACAAGATCCATTTGCAGGTGTAGATAATGGTGTTCAGTCTAGCACAGCAAGAGAAAAACAAGATTCTGGCCTGTTTATCTCAGCAGTAGTTTTGTTATTGACTTGGGAGAATCCAGGACTTCATCTAGGGGTTTTTTTGGCCAAGTCTCACACTAGTGTTCAGTTTTTCTTCCTATCCACCATTATAATGGGAAATGCAGTAAAAGAGCTGAAATCTGGTGTGCTCATGTTAAGTGCAAAACCTTTCCTCCAAGTATGAAAACAGAAATCTTTCTCTTATGCTTATTTGAATGAGTACACAGTGATTTTGCTTTTCAAAATTGCCTTTCTGAAGTCATCATTGTGTGGAAAATCAAGTTCTTCCTACCCCTCCTCGGCCTGACAAAACCAGCGTTGGTTTGTAGCAAGGAATTAGATCAGATGCCCTCCTTCCTGTTCCCTCCCTGCTCCATTACAAGGTTGAGTAATGCAGCTCTTCCACAAGTTAATGCTATGTAATTGAAGCTCAATGTAATCGCATATCCAATATAATTAACAGTGTAGCTTCTCCAAATAAAGTTGCTGAGCAGATGCTGCATATTTTCGTTTGGAGCTACGTATTTATAACAGTCTAATTTTGTTTTCTTTTGGGGGGAAAAACAAACAAACAAACTTGCCTGCAGCAGAATAAACCCACAAGTGAATCTGCAGTGAGCAGCACCGGAGATCCCATGCACAACAAGCGCTCCAAGATAAAGCCTGATGAGGACCTCCCCAGCCCAGGAGCAGGAAGTGTGCAGGTATGGCAGTCAGGTTGCAGTCCTTTCATCTCACTGCCAGAGGGAAAATGCACCTTGCCTGGACAGTGTGTGTTTTCAGGCTTCCTGCCCTCCTGCAGCCCTTCATCCAGTGCACACAGTGGGCGGCCTCAGCACACAGTAGAAAGGGTTAAATGTGGGGCTGCTGGGTTACAGGGCTGTGCTGCAGAATGAGGGCAGAAAGGAGGCTGATGGAGAGATGCCTCTGATCAGTCAGAGAGTGCTCAGCTCGTGGTTCACCGTGGAAAAGTGAACCAGAGATGCTCAGGTCTTTACTGAGGACGTGTTTTCTGTTCAGCCAGAATATTTGTGCCACATTGACTTTTACCAGGTTTTAACACTGTGCTGTGTTGAGTCCTCAGTGTCAGGCTCCATTCTTGTTTGTTACACTTTCTGTCCCAGTTAATGCCATTGGTTTTAGTAGAGTGACTCCTGATTTACAGTGATTCAGGGAACATGAGAATCAGAGCCTTGGTCTTGTGAGTGAATCCGTGAAAACAAAGCAGAGGTCTGTCTAAATCCTTCAGCAGGTTTGAAATGGAAAAATAGTACATAATCTGAACCAAATGTTTATGCTAACATCTGACCCTTACCCTGAACACATAACAAGCTGGGGAGAATGAGGCACCTTGAGGAAGTGAAGGTGGAAAGTCAAAATGCAAAATTAAATACTCCCTCCCCTGCTCACCCCTCTCATGCACAGATTACAGGCAAAAACAGACTAACAAGTAGCCTGAAAATTACCAGCCTGCTCTTGGAAAGGTTTTGTGTGCAAAACTGTCACTGGATTAACAACGAAAACACACTTGGGATTATTGGTGATCTGGCTTGGGTCTAACAGCAGTACTAAAGTCAAATTCCAGTTAATTAAACTATACTGAATAGTGCCTTTTTCACTAGTGGTGCCACTGAACAATAAGGGGCAAGTGTACAAAGAGCTGGTTAAATATGGGGAGAGGGAAGCCAAGGCTTTATGATTTGCTTGGAATTGAAATGTAAAGGGATTTTTTTTTTTTTAGAAATTCACTGCATTGAGTATTTCTGGAAAGGAAAAATTTATTTTACACAGATAGTCTGCACATGGCTTTTGGCTTGTCAGGTCTGTTTTGGGCTTTGTATTTTGTAGAATGGAGTAGTAGAGTGAATAGAGAGTAAAATAATCTACAGACCCACACCCATCTTTGTTTTAGTGCTGAAGTAATTCACTTTTCTTCCTCCTCAGTTTCAGAATTTCTTTTCTCCCCTCACCCCTGTTTTTTTTCCTCTCTCCAGGAACAGCCAGAGGGAATGACCCTGGTAAAAGAGGAAGGGGACAAAGATGAAAGCAAACAGGAGCCTGAAGTGGTCTATGAGACAAACTGCCACTGGGAAGGCTGTTCCCGGGAGTTTGACACACAGGAACAGCTAGTGCATGTAAGTTAATGGTATTCAGGAACTGGGTTTTAAACCTAAGTGACCTTTTTCATGGGGGTCGGGTTCTCTGACCCTGTGCTGAGTCAAGTTTCTTAGCTAACAGCGCTGCAAACTGGAGAGGGGTTTATGAGTTTCTGAGAATAAAGAAAACTCAGAGCCACAGTGCTTGACCTGTTCAGTCAGCTAAAGCTTAGTGTAAAATTCAATAAAGTCTTCAATAGAGATTGTAATGGCTCTGATCCTGTAAGCCAGCAAACGCTATTTTGAGTTAGAGACTTTGATAGTTATTGAGTAATAGTAAGCTGGACATGAATTATTATTAACCTTTAGCCAAGTTTGATTTTTTTTTTTTTCTCCCAAAAGGGACTGTAATAGTAGAAATGGTCAAGGAGAATTCTTCCCCTTCCCTAAGGGGATTTTTGGTATCAATTTACTGTTGTGTGTAAACTGAAGTGGATTTGGCTAAATACATGGAGACTGAGTTATTTCAGTCTTTTTAGGAAAAGCAAACTATATGGCCTTATTTATGCTACACCAATTATTAGTCATATCTGCCTTGGTTTTTATTCCTGTCTACCACTTCTCCAAAGTAAATGATTTTTACTGTTTTGCAGTATTGTAGGATAGAACATGAATTATCAAAATCTAGAATATAACCTGGCAAGTACACTCCTCCCCACCATTTCCAGCCTCCTTAGCAAGCAGCACCTCTCTTAATTACCATCATCATAGAGCATATCTAAATACCTTGAAAAAAAACAAATTCCTAGTACAGATTAGAGAGGAACATCTTCAGCATATGATCAATGTATCTCAATCATATTTGTTGTAGAAAACAGTTTAATACTTTCATGGAGATCATGCAAAATTGATTGCATAATGTGGCCAATACTACTGAAATAGCTTGTTGAAATATGTACTTTTCCACCTAAAATAGATAAAAAATCCCCCACCATGTGTTTCCAAACACTGTGCAAAATGGTAAACTGATGCTGCAAAGCTGAGTTTATGAAAGCAGTGCTGGCTTTTACTCCCTGGAGTGTGAGAGCCTCACCATCATCAAGATGTATTTTCAGTTTCTTGTTATTGTTAGGTAGTAGTAGTAACAGTAACAATAATTATACATGAAAGACTATCACAAACTAAAATAATGGCAAGAATGTGACATTTTTTTAAGAATCCTTTGGACACATTTTGCACAAAAAATCCCCTAACTTTTTAATAGGCCAAGATGAAAAGTGAGGAGAGATTCTTTCAGTGTCATGATATCTTGTTTTGGGGGAAGAAATGCCATAGGAACGGTTGCTGCAAAGGGTTGGACACATTTAAAAGATCAAGTGTCAGTCTTGCAATTGATTCCATGCAAACAGGCCAATTGACATCATCTGGGGCTCTGCACTGGCAAGTCTTTATATTTGCTAGTAATTATAAGGCTGGGGCTTTATGATGCCTGGCAAACCTTTCTCAATATTCAGAAATGATCCTAGTGATGATGATAAATAATATACAACAAAATACATGAAATAAAAGAGAAATTCAGAATAAAAATGCCCTTCATAATGAAAAAAAGGAAGATGTTTTTGAAGTTTCAGACATAAAATTGAATTGAATTTCACTGTGCCTGCTAGCTAACAGCTGATGTTTTGTAGTTTCAGGTGAATTAAATTGGCAGTGTGATAGTTCGGGGGTTTTTTTAATGAATTTGTTGTTTCAGGTGTGATTTTTGTAGCAAAAGTTACTGTACTGTAAGGGTCAATAGCAAGACTCCTCTGAAAAGTGTGTATTTTTTACGTTTCTGCATGATGGTAACATCTGAAATGGGTTTCCCTAGGCATAAGAAGGCAGATAAAAAAAGTTTCTGTGATACAAGGAATTCTTTTTGGCAGGGCTCAGGATTCAGATATGTTATGATGGCATTTAAGATTACGAGGTGCAAGTCCTTACTCGATACTCTGAAGACAATAGGATCATCATCGTCATCACAACCATCACATTCAAGTAGCTCAAATCACGCTGTAAGAGTCAGCGTGACTCAGTGATGGAGCCCTGGTTTGTGATTTCTTTTGCTTCTCTGTCAGAGCCCTGCTGTGGGGACTTGTGTGAGTTATTTCTGTCCAGAATTGCAAAGGGCTTTAGATACTAACTCTGTTTGAAAGTCTGGCCCTTCACCCTCCTCTGTCTGTCCCACGTTTTGTCTGCCCTTGATTGCCACAGCCATCTGATGTACAGCTGCAGCAGCTAGGGAAATGAAGTCCAGGTCTCTCTCAGGCTACATGGGAAAGCAGTCCTGGTTTTGCTTAGGTGTGTGATTCCTTCAGAAAGCATTCAGTCCCTGAGCAGAAGTTTGGTCCTTGAAAATCTTCACTTATGTGGCTCATGTATGCCTCCTACTCAAATACGGCTGAGTAAATCTGAGTGGCTGTAACTGTGCTCACCTCAGTATCTTTGCAGTGGGGGAGTTCCTAACTTGGCATGTATGTATGTGTGCACCTGCCACTTTGCTTCTCCTGGCTACGCGTGCTAATGCTCTGCAGGTGATTCCCAACCCACTGGCAGACTCAGCAGAACCTCAGTTACTCCAGCCCAGCTTGAAGGGGGTTTTGAAGTTAAGATGCTGGACTGCCATCTGGGACATCAAAAGTATAGATAACCATCCTGTTTTGTTGACTCTGCTGGGGGTAGTAATCATCAAGGCAGGGACAGCTGGCATAGATAAAGGCAATAAAGGCTTAAGTTGCCCTAGCAAGACTCATCCAGATAACATCTGCTGGCTTCCCTATATTCCCTGATGCTCAGAAAGAATGATTAGCATGAGCAGAGAGCTGCAGTCGTGTTCAGAAGTTGGGTAGGTGTGATACAGCACTACACATGCAGTAGTTCATCATATTTTGTACACACACCTACTTGCCCATGCTGTGGGTAGTCAAGTGAACTGTGTAGTGAAACTATGAGTGAGCTATGTAGACCTTCACAAATGATTGCAAGAAACCCCTTCCCTGTCAGCCACTTCGTTGAGTACATGGCATGTAGCATATATTCAGTAGATAGGAAAATGCATTTGTATAGTTGACTTGGAAGCAGTAAGAGTATTCTCTCACCTGTACAACTCGAAACCAGTTCCCTGGGCATGGGAAGTTCAGCTGGGAAGATGATATTTATAAAATGCAGAGTTTCAGAAAAAAAAAGACCTAAAAAGCATTCGTGTCCATCCCAATAAGGCTAAGTGTTCAGGATCTATGCAGACTAGCAGTAAGTCTGTTAATGAATGTGGAGGTTTTTTTCAGGGGAATAAAGCTATTGTTTGTAGTCGTATGTAATACTAAGATATCAAACCCAAAATGCCTGATGACACAGAACAGGCTGTTATCCAAGCCTTGCATCCCAAAGCGCTGGAATTTCAGAGAAACTGCAGTGTTTAGGGAAAAGATGGAAGTATGTTTCTAGCTGGTTGTTTTGTTTCCTAAAGGGTGAGGTACCTCAGCGTGAATTCTTGTCACGCCAGCTTGAGCAGAGCTCAGGAAAGCTTTTCCACAATACACAATGCACACAGTTCCCGTTATAGATGTCATTGCTCCTGTTGTGTATAGGGTGTGCATGCATGTGTTCCGAAAGAGGTAAATATGAGTTTATGTATATTTTGGTCTTTTGGTCACATGAGGGTAACTTTATTACCTTTTTGGGAATGATGGGACCCAATTTACTTTGAAATCAACTGTAGGTAAATCAGACTCTAGCAATATCTGCCTTACAAAGTGATGTGCGATATAGCATGTATGAAATGGCAAATACAAACATAATCTATGTCTGAATATGTGGTATAGCTTTAGAGCAGAAATTGAATCTTGGGCACAACAGTCAGCATTTGATGGCGTTTTTCTGTATTACTTTCTGTAGCGAAGTCCTGCTGTTATTAGTGTAGAATGTGGGCGCTAGTGAAAGTGTGCTTCGGCCCCAAGAGACAATGTTTTCTGACTGAATTTATGAACAGAACTTGGGCTGCTATGAATAAATAACTGGAAAGCTACATAAAAGAATTGTTATTGACCCACCCAGAAGGGTCTGACACCAAAGTAATTTTGGTGCGGGTGCTCTTATTTTCCAGCAGTATGTGCCACTTAGAATTCAGCGTGGTTATATTTTCATGATACATACACCGAAAGGCAAGGTGTTAAACCATTCAGACGCTCTGCCTTATTTATAGCACCTATCCATCCTTTCCCCCCCGTCCTGTCTTACAGTTAATAGAAAGATTCATGATTCTTCATGGTTGTCTATCTAGCGTCTGACAGTACCGACTGCCCTGCTAAAGCAAGTCACTATCTATAATTGATATCCTTCTATGGAATAGGGTACCAGCTACAATTGAAGGGTTTTGCTGAAAGCTCTTAAATCCTGACGAGTTCTGCCCTTGTTCTGGTTCAGTCACTGAGCTGCACTGCTGGAATCCCAGGGCTGTTTGAAGTTAGTGCAAAAAAGGGGTGCGTGCGTTGCACGTAGGCAAATCACAAAGTTGGAGAGCTGTGTTAGAGCCGCCTGCCAGGTAGTCTTATTTATAGTGTGTTGCACTCCTGAAAAGACTGCTTACATTCCTGTTTGAACGGGTTGCGTTATACGTTTCTTTCTTACGCTTCTTCTTCTGAAACAAAAATAAAATCTTATTTATTTTTAAAGCCTCAGTTTGCTGCTGGGGTCTTTATCGTTCAGCTGTTTAATTAATTTCTCTGCCCAGCGAGATATTATAATTGGGCTTAGCTGAGCTCAAGTTTGTTTTAAATATGTGATAAATGCACTTGAGCGCCCAGAAGCTAATAAGATATTGTATATTTTTATAAATCTGCTTTTTGTTGCAGTTTGTCTTCTTTTTCCCCCAGAAATCAGTTTAAGAATAAAATACTGCGAAAGGGTTAGACACTAAAGATAAAAGTTTGTTTAAGAAAATTATCCTTCAAGGAAATGACTGAAGTTATGGTTAAATATTAATACAATGGAAATCAGAAAAAGGCATTGCTGCCTATTTCTCATCCCCCTTGCTGTGTAGCCTTGATGATAATTATTTTTTATTCAAAAACATGCTTGAAGAACTGTTGAGCTATTTTTTGTTATGTTTTCTCCTTAATTGTACAGCAATAAAATTCTCTCATTGTTGTTACATTTGATTAGATGAGATCAAAAAGCCCTAAACTGACAGCAGTGGCTTACGTTCAGGATTTCATTTGCTGAGGTCTTCCTGCCTATTTGCAAAGCTCTAGGGACTGGAGTGCTCCCCCAGCAGTGCCCGGGGGAGCTGCTGGAATGCCCCACCAGCTCCCTTCTTGCACCAGAGGAGGGTTTCTTGTGTTTCTCAGGTACCCACGTGTTCCCGAGGTAGTCGTGGTACACTGAGGATACCCAGAAGAACCATGATGTGAAGTTCCCTGACTTGAGTTTCTTAATGTTTTTGTCCTCTGCTTTTACAGAAAAGGATGGGGTCAGCTCTGACTGACAGAAGTTGGCCAGCGATCCCCAGAGACCTACACAAAACCTGGGCTGTGCCCACAGCCTGCCTCAGCTCAGGTTTTGCAGCATCTGTCATGATATGAGGTGCCTTAATTAATGATGTGCACCTCAAAACACTTAAGAACGTGTCTGACTGGGAGGTGAGGAACACACCACTCTCATTTTGGATGCCCAGAAATGAGGACATTCAAAGTCAATAGCCTTGAAAGTCTTCCTCCCTCTGCTACCGTCCTTCCTCAGCTCCTCTCCTGTAGGAGAGTGGTAGGTAAGGGCTGGAGAGAGCTTCACCTCTCTTCTCTGACAAAAAGATCCAACTGCAGTAGGAGAATAAGCCAGATGAGAGCAGTTCCCCTGAGTAACAGCTGCAGTGGCAGAGCTGTGAATGACCCCAAGAGTCGCGCGCAGCCCACCGCTTGCGTGAGGAGAAGCTGCCCCCTGAGCACACAGCCCCGAGCTGCCAAAGCTGACACGGTGCTGCTCCTGAAAAGGGGCAGTTACACACAGCTGCCTCAAAAGGCAGATTATCCTTTGTGCATTAGCAACTGCCTTTCTCTGGGACCTGGAGGTTTGCTTACAGGCTGGTCCTGACGCAGGTGAAGTCCCAGCTGTGTGAAGCAAGTCCCTTCACAATCCCAGAGGGGTGTAATTACACATCCTAGTTTGCATGCATCTCCAAATATGTGCAGGGATTTATTTAATTTTTAATTCTTCTTTGCAGAGGCAGTTTCCATTGCTGTTTTGATTATAGTTTCATTTGGCTCTAGCGCAGTAACACAGAGAGGCTTCAGCCCGTTCGCAGGCTCATTGTATGTGGCAGTGACAGCTACTGCCCTGAAAGGTTCAGAAATGTTTCCTTTAAATTGAAAAGAGTAAGGAATAGATAAGAACATGAAATCCATTATAGTAATCATTTTTTTCCCTGATGAAAGGAGAATGTTTTACGTACAATAGCAAAGGGGTTTTTGTTGGTGGTTTTATTCTATTTCATCTTATTTTATTTTTCACTCACTGGGGTCTGGGTCCTACTCCGTATTTGGAGAAGCAATGCTGTGGACAAAAGAAAATGTTCTTCAAGTGAAATAAGCCCAGGGCTTGGACTGAAGGTTGGGACAACATGGGGAAGGCAAGGAGTTGTTTCAGAGGCAAGTGCCATGGAAAGGTTTTTCCAGTTTGTTCATGCCTTCAGTATATTTGACCTTCATAGCTGTGAAGCAGCAAGAGGGAGGAGAGATTATAGCAAATAATCATGAGAAACATCTGTCCAGAAGTTTTTAGTTTTTAGGGTTTTTTTTTTTCTTCCTCACTGCCTGTTTAAAGGCTAAGTTATAATTAAGACATCACTTCACTATGCTGGATTATAGGCTCTTGAACCCATAGTTTTGAACTGTGCCAGGATGGTAGCATTGCTTGGAGGCCAGTAATTCATTACATGGTGTAGGAAAGCTAGTAAGCAGATCTGTGCCCCTAAGTGCATGTTCATTCCCTTTTGGTTTCCGTATGGATACCTAACACAGGCTTGTTTAAATGAATCAAGTCTTTAACCCCCCATCAAAGGTAACCATGTAAGTGCTGTTGGGTTTTAAGGTTAAGCAACCGCAGATGGACCTCACTGCTGTTCTGTAACCTCAGTAGCCCTCAGGCTCTGGCACAGCCTCTGTTTGCCTTCCCAGCACATCCTTACTCTGCACCAGCCACTGTGATGCCCTCTGCCTTCCAGCAGTGTTAAAAGTCAGCACTGCTGCCTTGTGAAGAGAGCTTATTCACTCTGGGCTTGACCCAGAGGCCATCTGTGCTTTGGCTCAAGCCCTCTTAAGCACTCCACTACACAACTGCATCTGCAGTTCCCCCACCTAGAGTCTGGCTTTTGATGGATCACAGAGGAGAAGGGGAAAAAAAAACAAAACCAAAGTGGGGATTTCTTTTTTTGATAGGGAAAGGTTTACAAAAAAATAAATCCACCCTAATCTGTGAAGTATTAAGAGGGGATTTAGAGAGAGAAATGTAATCATTTTTAAATTTTAATTCCCCTGTAATTAGCATTTCTTTCACAGCATTAGGAAAACTTGTTGTTAGTCTGCTGCTGGAATGGCTACTGTTCATATGAGTTGCCAAAGTCACTGTCTTTGAACTGTTGACCCTGAAAGAGGTTGCTAAACTGACATATGATTTAAATAGCTTTTAACTTCTTTTTCTTTGTTGTGGGTAGGGATGAACGCTGCTCCTCCTGTGCCCTGAGAAGCTACTCTAGCCAGTTAGATTGAAATCCTAACAAGGGGGCACTTGAGTGGAAGGGGCTGTGCGTGGAAGGGAGCAGGGTTTGGCCTCTGTCCATGCTTTTAATCACAAAACACTATTGAGGTGGTTTGTGGATATATGTTCTTACTTGAAGTGTTTATTTTGCCTGAGAGTTCAGCTAGTGCCAGGTTGGTGATATTTCATAGGTGTCAGTTTGGGGGAGAAGTGTAGGATAAGAAGCTGCCAGCCACGTTCCAGGAGAGCCCGTGCTGACTGAGTGACAAATGTGTAGGCAAGAGTAAAGCTGCAAACTGAGTCAGCTCCTGACTCTTGCTGGTATATCATGGAGAAGGGAGAAAAGGGAAGTCCCTGCCTGCCTTTCTTGCTGCAAGGAAAGTTGGGCTTGTGCATTGACTCCAGGTACATTTCAGTGCTGACCCACAGGCTAGGACAAAGCAGATTCACCTGGACAGAGCTGCAGTTTCTTTGCAGTTTTTTCCTGCCGTGCTACTGCCAACGAGGTGATTTTACATAGCCTATGTTACTGTGGTGAGCCAGTGGAAGATCTGCTTCCAACCTTCTGGAGTCCCCTGTTTGGTGTGGTGTGTCTCTGCACTGCTTTTGTCGCTTCCCGTTGAATAGGATTTTATCCATAATGCAGCCCATATTCGTGTCTTTTTGTGCCATGTTCTCCCTTGTGGCTGCCTGTACTCTTCCCAGTACTTGGGAAAAAAGAAATCTGAGTGCTGACCCAGCTATCACAATTAGAAGTGCTTTTTCTCAGGTTGAAGTGGCGGATCAGCCACATGCACAAACGGAGGCAGGGACAGGCAAACTAAATACAGGCGTGAGTGCAGCTTCTGCATTGGGTTTTGAGAGGGCTAGGCTGCATGGATTCATTTTTGCAATCTCTTTTGTTAGCATAACCTCTTAATAGAAAGAGAAAAAAACCCAAAACAGATGAGCCTTTTATCGTGGTGAAACAAATTTAGTGTTTTCCAGTGCTTAAACTTTTGTGTAAGTGTGACTTTTCTTCATGGTGTTGGGTACCTAATCTATAAAGTGAATGGGTGGGGGTTTTGTCAGGAGTGGGTCCTCTGGTGGCTTGCACTGTAGGTATGAGGTCTGCGTATACCATTCTTACGTGTATCGCAGGGCTGAGATGCTGCAGTTCTCTGTGAGATAAAGTAGTCAAGCTGAAAATGAAACAAAGCTCTAACTGTATCCCTCCTTGTGTTTAGCAGAGATAAACTACAGTGGAGTCTCAGTGCTGCTCCGTTTGGCTTCTGGCAGCAGCTTTAATTGGTAAAATGCAGATTTTTTTTTTGATCAAGAGAGGATTATTCTTGTTATCAGTCTGGAGCATCTTATTTCAAGATGAAAAGGCTTCGCTGAATTACAGATGCCAACGTTTTTACAAAGCACTTTGGCGATTGACATCTCAAAGAGAAAGTATGATTTATTAGCCTATAATGGCTAACACTGTGCACTGGGCTAGGTCCCACTGATTTGTGAAATTGCTTAATATGAATTGCTTTTTTGTGTAATTCAAGCCCCAGGTTTTTCAAATAAACTTAGAATGTAAACTGTATGAAACAGTACATACCTGAAAAGGGAGAAGGGTAAAGGGGCTGTGTAGCTAAAAAGAAAAGGAGGGCAAAGGAAGAAAGGGAGAAAGAAAAAGATAGAATGAAAAGAGAAAGAAAAAAAAAAAGAAAGAGATGAAGGAAGGAAGGAAAGAAAGAAAGAAAGACTTCTAAATCCATCTTGGTGGTGCTTTTTTACCGTAGTTTGGTTGATATGTTGGCAGGGTAAAGATTAATAACAAGTCTTGTCGCTATCAGTACCTGTTTGTCGATTCTCTGTAACAGGGCTGTCTGTTCAGCATGAAAATTATTGATTAAATAAAAATTGCTATTAGATTGTGATGTGATCCATAATCACAAACAATGGTGGACATTCCTCTTTCAGATCCCAAGCCATGCATCAAGTTTTTCCTTGCAGTAATTTATATTGTGCTGACACTCGCACCCATTAGGCTTTTATCCTCTCCTACATGTGTCAAGAAAGCACTAAAAGAACGAACAGCAGCAGCACAGCAGCAGGTAGGCACTCACAGATTTTTCAGAGAGAAGCGCAACACAGCTAAGTCCATCCTTTGCTTCTAGTTAGCACCTTACCCCAGCAGTGATTTCTGCCAGGTAAGGGCAACACTCCTTGGAATCAGGGATCTTTTTCAGAGTGTTTTCAGTGAGGGCAAGAGCTTGCTCCACAAGTGTTCATACCTAAAATTCTCACTGTCTTTTTTTTTCCTTCTTTTATTCTCTTGGCACTGGTTGTATTTATGATCCTTGTTTAAGGTACACCCATGGGTAGGCCCTCCATGTCAGGACAGTGTGGAAAGGGGATGCATCTAGGGAGATCCAGCATGGTTTTGTGGGGATTTTTTTAGAATTCCAGAGTGTGAAGGACAAGTGGCTTTCCTGTATTTATTTAGCTCTGATGTTTCCTAATTTGAAGAATCCAGGACTGGAGCGCTTCAGCTAGGACTGCATCACTTTAGGCTGAGTTAATTAAAAACATAGTATCTCACTCTTCACAGCACATGTGAGCACAGTACCAACTTTCTTCCTCATTTGACAGCCTTCGTCTAAAACTAAAGGAAACTCAGTCAAAATGTTTTGAAGGGTTTGGAAATAGGAATTAATGCCCACACAGCTTCTCTGTCCCTTAGTCTCAGAAGACCTGAAACAACGTGTGTTCATATGTCAAAACTCATAAAGCCCACCTGGATTGACTGCTAGGGAGAGGCATCCCTGGACTGTGCATTGTGATTGTTTTGCCAGTTACCAGCACTAGGCAGGATTGCTACTAGAGTTTTGTACCTCTGTACAAGAGTTGAGTATATAGAAGCTTAATACACTATGGGAATGCAGTGTTTTATTTTTTGGGGGGGGAGGAGTTAGCATAATTTTTCTTAAAGTTAGTAAAATAAAGGCTTTATCCTTTAAATTATTATCAGTGCTAATTATCGTACGATATGCTATTATTAGGATAGGTTTTGTGTGTCTGTCTTGTGCCTAAACTATTTCTAATATTACCACAGATAACCAAGAAAACCCTACCTGCAGTAATTGACTGTTTGCCACCTTACACTCAGTGTTTTAACAGTGAGCTAAGCTTACTTCACTGCGCAGGGCAAACAAGAATTTTTCAGGCTGTCATTTTGTCCTGGTTCCCCAGGCACAGCCCCATGTCCCAGCCATGCAGGCAGCCATGAGCAGCCCCAGTCAGCTGGGAGATCCACTCAAGGCACTGACTCACAGGTGTATCCCACACCACCTCATCATGCTCATTAGAAAAGGAGGGAGCTCACTGAGGGTGGGGTTCCTCTTCCTGGGGCTCCTTTCTCTTGGTCTTCTGCTCTTGCTGCTGACCCCAAGGACCAGGCTGAGTAGAACCTTGTGCACTTTATGTTGGTGTTTGTATTAATTTTATTATTTCATTAAATCTGTTTCCACTTCAGCTCATGGGGTTTCTCTTTTTTTTCCCCCTTCTCAGCTGGGGAGGGGTCATTGGGTTGTAGAACAACTGCTGCAGCTTGGCCCTGGGTGCAGGTGAAATGTAGACACATTTAAATCAAGAGACCACTTCATTTTGCAAAAGCGGAGCATGTGCCTTGGACACCTCCCTCCACTGCAGCCACTTTCTCTTCGTGGATCAGAGCCAGGGGATTACCAGCCAGGAAATTAATTGCCAAGGGGATTCCGACACTTATTGTTAGTAAAAAAAGCCTGAACAAAGAAGTGTGTTTTATATCACATTCTGGAGGCGCCAGGCTCCAGCTCTGGTAGTTTTTTGAATGAGGGAGAGTTACAGGGCTGCCCTTTGGTTTACTGCTGCAGATTTCTGGCAGACTGTGTCTGCCAGCACAAGACTGTCCCATTCAGATGATGCCACAGTGGTTTATAGGAGAAGAGATGAATCTTTGAGGTAAAGCAGACTATTTGGGATTGATTTTTAGTTACCAGAAGCACCTGTACATTCACTGCAAGTCAATTAAAGTTAGTGTGTGGAACGCAGGGCAGAAAAAAAAATTGCCTTGGCTGTTTTCTGAGTTTGTTAGGCATCACCCCCGTGTTCTACTAAGAGATACTGCTCAGTTTTCATTCCAGCAGCTAAAACATATGTCTGCAGCCTAACTACATAGCAAGACTGTCTGTGGTATATACAAGAGAATAGAAAATGTCATCCCATGGCAAGAAAGAGATGAAAGAAGGTATCTCTGCTGCCACTCCCTGGAGCATCAAGGGCAACTAACTTCTAATATGTGACAGAGACCTTTGCTAACCCCGACTTTGCCAGGATGTGACAGGGACAACCAAGCCTACCGCGGCTGTGAAAGGTAAATTCTAAATGGATGTCCAGTGGGAAAAAGCTGAGGGAGGTCTCAGAGGAGCAATTAACTGTTGCACGTGCTGAAGCTTGTTAGAAATGTTTCTTAGAGATGTTAGGAAGGAAGCCCCAAACACTTTCTCCAGTTCAGTTCTGATGTCACGGCTGTCAGACACTGCTGCTTCTGTCACCCATTGGGTTAATTCTACTAGGATCTCCTCTGTGATGGAACAAACATTAAAACATACATCTCCTAGTAAAGATTTTGCTAATGCTTATCACTGCCATCATTTTTCTTTGTAGTTTCTGTGAAAAGTGGTGTGTGTTTTTTTAAGTCACTACGTTTCTTTCTTAGGGGTTTTGGTGCCTTTCATTGTAAAAAGTGGATCAGGCATTATCTCTTGATCTGAACTGTAGATTATGTGTAAAGAAGCACTAAGTGCATTTATTGAAAAACATCCTGCTATTCAACAGTCTACAGGCAAAGCATTGGTATTCTTATCATACAGGCAATTTGAATGTGTCTATGTGGTAAGCATAGGCTTCTCTTTAAAAATATTAAAAAGACTTACTGATTGATTTACACAGGAGATCCTGCTGAGGAATATCTTTTCTTCCATTTTAAGTGGTTCAGTGTTAGCTGTGCTGTAATTATTAACAAAGTGCTAAAAGGAGAAGAATGTGCATGGTTTTACAAAATCTGGTCCAAGGCTGAACTAAATGAAATGCATATTGGTCAGCAAGTCCTGTCTGCATGCTTAGTGTTGGTGGCCGTATGCATAATACATCCTGAAGAGCAGATCTTGTTTAATTGTCTGACATTTACCTTGCTATTTTGCCCCATTAGGAGCATGGGATTTTCAGTAAAAGAAGGCAGTGGTTTAACTTTTTTGTAAGGGATCAAGTATTTTCCTAATCCTTCTGTGTAGATAGATGACCCGTTGTACCAGTCCAGGAGTTTGGAAGACTTCAAAATCTTGTTAAAATGGTACTTTTTAGCTTATCCTTATTCTGTCTTGCTAAAGCCTCCCATAGATTTGTAAACTGGCTGGTGGGATTAAGCTGTTTGTCTCTGCTAATATAAAATGATATAAAGCTGCTGTAATATATGGTTACGTTTTTACTCAAAAGAGCGTGTTGGTACTGACCTGCTTGCAGTGTATTTCCAAACCCATGTGCTGAAAGGCAGTGTAAGTTTTAACAGACTTTTGTCATTAAAGCCATACAATTTTTATAAAACAGCTCTGGCTTTATATGTTCATCTGGTGCACCACAGTTGCTGAGATATTTTGCTGGCTACTTTTTTACGTCCGTTTTTTTCTGCTCTAGGCATCTTTACTGTTGAGCATTTATTTCTTGGCTCCATCAGTCTGGTCTTGCTGTGGAATGTAAAGACTAGAAATTTCTTCCCATTTTATTTTCTTGTGAACATGCCCTATTTTAAAGGAAAATATTATTGCCTTGAGCGTGATTTGAACCCACAGCTCAATAACTGACTATAAGAGCTGCTAAAGCCCCACTCCTGCAGAGAGCTCGGTGCGTTTGGACCCAGTGGAATTTAATGGGCTCCAGGCTGCCAGGAGAGCCCTTGTGAGCAGAGCAGCTCACAGAACCCAGATCTGCACATCTCAGCTAGGAGCAATGGCTGGAATTTATCAAAGCCAAACAATATGGGGGGAGAATAGTTAATTTCAGGTTTAATATATACAGCAGGTCTGATTTCCATTGAAGTCAGATGAATTATGGTGGCAGGAAGGAGGCCTATAGATTTTTGTCTTCTGCAGCAATGTGGGAAAACATCCAAAGTATTTAGTTTTTCTGCCTCATGTATGCTGATGTGCTTGTTACAAAAAAGGGATGGTATTTTCACTCTTCATACTATTTGCAAATAAGATGAAATACCTTATTGTAACGTGTCTTTATGATGACTTCCTTCTCAAGTGTGCTGGCAGGAGTCCTCTGTGGTGGGGTTTTTTTTTGCCTGTGAGAAAAATCCAGAAATAGAATACATGCTTTTAAGTGTGTTACACTAACATCTGTAGCAGTGCTAAGTGCCAGGCTGTTCAGTTGGGTTTTGTTTAAGGTAAGGCCTGGTTTTTTCCCATATGTTTTTGTTAAAGATTGTACACAGCTGTATGTGAGTTCAGATTTGTAAAGAAGGAAGTCAGCCATTGCTCATGTTGGGTACTGCCTGTGAGGGAGTTTTAATGGGTTTTAACTTGGTTTTCCTGGAAATTCTGTAGCAGTTGCACGTAAAATCAATTTTTATCCCTAAATGCAAAGATCATGAAGCAGAAAATTTTGAAGTTGAGCCTCAGGTGGTTTTCTCTCCTTCCATATTCAGTCACTCCTAGGAAGAGTATTGGGCAGTGCATTTTCTAGGCAATGTTCACTGTTAATCTCAGACCTCGTGAAGGGCAGATGTTTGGTTTCAGGCCAGTCTTTACCCTCTTCCCCATCCAAGCTGCCCTTGTTTGTGCACCACTGCTTTGACTAGGTTGAGGGAGGAATGTGTGACAGATTTGGAGGGAATGTGGAGCTCTCTACAATGAGGATCTCCTCTCTTATTAGTTTTTGGCAGAAATAGGCATTGCATCTCCTTGCAGTCGTGCCTCAGAGCTGTTCCTGAAGGCAGGAATCCTTCCTGCATCTCAAGCTGTAGCACTCCTGCCTGTAGCCAACTCTCAGAAAGCCTGTGGGGAGAGCTTGTGTGCATGTGTGATGGAGAAAGGAGGGAAGGAAAGCAGGCAGAACCAGGCTGAAGATCATCAGTGCAGGGCTAGGGTATACAATTTAGTAGAAGACCATGTTTGGTCGCTATTGCATTGTGAAGGTCAACATCACAGTTTCATCACTTAGCAGTGGGTCTTAAACCCTTCAGCAAGCCACCTTTGTTCAGTCTCTTCATCCAGCCCTGGCCTTTGAAGCCAAGTTTGAATTCTCCATCACCAGTGCACACTTCACCTGGCTTCTTTTGGACTTGATGATCCTGGAGGTCCTTTCCAACTGTAGTGATTCTATGATTCTCCCTCTGCTTTTCTCCTTGCTAATCTGTCTTGGGTCTCTTGGTTTCCACTGCAGGCACCAAACTACCCTACATTTTTCCCATGTGACCTTTACACAGAAGACAGGTAAAATGTGGGCGTAATTTGGGGACATAAATGTGAAGAGCATAAAAACCACAAAGTAAGAGTGAGCCAAACATGGATATGTAAAGTTATTTTTCTTAACATGATTCCTGTGCACCGTTGAAATCTTGGTGAAGGTGAAAGTTGTAATGGGGTTCTACCTTTCAGGCTGCCTGTTCCAAAAGGAATTACCCTCCAGCAAAAGGCTTTCTTGCTGTTAGCTTAGCAGTTACATGCTCAGTGCAGCTCTCAAACTGTACATCCAAATGCACACAGTTCACACTAAGAAAGATGCTGGAGTCAGTGGAAGTTGGAGGAGAGTTTGCCAGCATCCATGCAGGGGTGTGGAGCGTGTAATACAAACTGCAGGAGTTGCACACAGGAGTGCACTGCAGTGGAGGCAACCAGGAGCAGTGAAGTAATGCAGATGGCAGACAGGTGGGAGAAAGTGGTTGGGAGAAATGTCAGGAGCTGTCAGCTTGCAGCTGGCCCCTTGTACTCTTCTGGGAGCAGCCTTCTTCATCCTAGTGCCCCAGAACTTACTCATCCTCATGGCAACCGTGTTGCACCTTTCCCTGCTTCAGCAGCTCTCGGGAGAGCAGAGCATACCCTTAGAGGGCAGAGACAGAACCAAAACATCCCCATTTGAGAACAATTGACTTAACATGTGGTTCGTGGTTTCCACTTCCAGTTCCTTCCCTTCTCAGCTGCATCTCCCTCACACAAGTGCAATTAGCCCTGTCCTTGGGTCACAGATTCAGGTGGTTGAAGAAAGCTGCTTTTTTTTCCTTTCAACATCACAAAATATGGAAGCTGTAATACCTTGCTTGAACTAAGGCAAATGCAATACAGAGCATCAGTGCTGGAGGAACTGGCTAAGCCCAGTTACTACAG
The DNA here is from genome assembly GCA_028020825.1 of Podargus strigoides. Classification (NCBI taxonomy): domain Eukaryota; kingdom Metazoa; phylum Chordata; class Aves; order Caprimulgiformes; family Podargidae; genus Podargus; species Podargus strigoides. The sequence goes on along the minus strand of CM051623.1, from coordinate 6,577,316 downwards.
CAGCACGCATTGAAAAATTATTTCCATACATTTGGGGGAAAAAAAAGGTAAAGAAAGCTGGAATTCCCATAACATACCAGCTTTACCTATTATCCTCCTAGCCAGGAATACAAGAAAGAGATGGCACTTGATTTTAGGCAGAGTTATGGAAGAGAACATCAGAGAAGAAACAAAGCTGTGAGTCATCAAAGCATCTTTCCTACCATTGTAAAAGTGAAATGATTAATGTCCACAACATTTATGTTGATATTCTGGCAGAATCTCATTTATTAAATGTTCAGGTTTAGGAAATAAAGATGCGATTTCTGCCCATTGTTTTATAGCTGCGTGTTCTTACACAGGAAATCAAGGGAGACTTGTAAAACATTGCCCTTGATGGAGCTGCCTTTTGCTGCTAACAGACTTAACTGTACTGTATATGTGAATATACATGTATTAAACGAAACAAGAACAAGATGTGATCTTATTGGGAAAGAATCCCTGCAATATCCCAGAAGTTCCATTCTCTCCACAGAATATCCCAAAGCCTACCAAAAAGCTGTCCAAAACCTAGAAACATAGATACAGGCTGAGGGAGTCTGTTCCCAGCCTGGTGAGCAAGCTGTGTTTGCCCTGTTGGTATTATGTCACATCTATACTGTATAACTACTATATCAGAGATTAAAAGGAGGTCATGCTGTATTGTGAGCCACTGTCTTCATTTTTAGGATTAGATAACTTTTCTCTTTTTTTTCCCCCCACTGTTTCTCTTTATGTCCTAAGGGCAGATCCTTTCTCTTGGGTCAGGAATGTAATAAGGCAGGTTTTCCTCTCTCCAGGATATTGTGTCTGTCTCACTGTGTTTAAATTGCCACAGAAAGCTCTTCTGAGCAAAATACAGTATTTTCTTTGTACAAGAGCCAACGACTGACGTGTCCTTGGGGAGTTCTGTCTTTAGTTTTTAAACATACAAGTTGGATATGTTTAACCTATTGATGGGCAATGAAGTCAACTACAGAATTTATTGCAAGAGAACCAAAGGAGAAGCAGAAAGAAAACATCCTTTTTTTTTTTTTTAAATCTTGAGGATTGAGAACTTTTATTGTTGTTGTTAGTGCAGAGAGATGAAAAAAAATAATCAGACCTATATTTTCAGCTGAAACAGGGAGGGGAGAAGAAAACAATCCTGCTGGTTTGTGTCCTTTGAATGAGCATATTCTTGTTTATTAGTAGTACAGTTTCACGTTTAGAGAACAAGAATTCTCTAACCCCATAGATAAAAAAATCATTTGATTCACCATGACTTGGTTAAACAGTGTTTGTGGCAAAAAGATGACTCCTGCTCAAGCTTAAAGTAAACTCCACAAAATCCAAATGTTCATTAATTATTAGTATTTTGATAGCTCTTGGTCTTTGTGCATTCCCTGCTTCTGAACTTGTACGCCCCATGAGACAAAAGCAGTCCCTTTCCACGTGTTGCGTTGACCCCAGATCTTTAATACATTTCTAAATATGACTATAAATGCTCTCTTCACCAGGGGCAGCTGTGCTGGCCTCAGACAGCTGTTGACCCCAACTGTTTGTTGCAATATCTCTGAGGTTCCCCTCAGACTGCCCTTCATGTGGGAATGCTTCCTTGGATGCTGGAGTCAAAACAGCCAGATTAACCCGAGTCCTGTGGACTGAGGCACTTGAATAAGCAGTTTCTGAGCTATAGAGGCAGTGATATTGGAAGTACAGCAACATCTTGCTAAGAAAAGGGGATGAGCTGTTATGGGGCAGAACCCTGCAGTGTCTCAGTGCAGCCAGAACATGATGTGATTTTCCCCCCCGGCCACTTTCCTCCTTTCTTACTGTTTCCATCTTCTCTTCCAGCCGTTTGTTTCCATGCTGCCCTTCTCCTGTGCCTGTCATCACCGTCTATCTACTGCTGTGGGCTGTCTCAAGTTATAAATCATCGTTATTTTTCAGTTGACTTGGGCTTCTAATTTTGATCCCTCCCTTTCTTCATTGACTGCCATTGCCAGTTCTCGAGGGACAGAGATGGGAATCCAGAACAGCACAGTAATAAATGAGCTTCAAGCATGAATGCAGATAGAGTGCTGACTGAGGTCTAATTTTTTTCTTATGATTAAGTATTAACAGTCATGGACATGGAGTTCATATATTAAGTTTGTAAAATAGTGTAAGTTACATTTCCTATTTTCCACATACTTCACTCCTTTTTTGAAATAACTATCTTTTTGATGGAAACATTCTTTATTTAGTGATTTGATTTTTCTTAATGAGTAAAACCTTTTTAGTCTTACTGGAGTTATAAAAATTTGCAGTACGTATTTTTTTTTAATACTGTTAAAGTCGCACTCCTCTCTCTCACCTGTAACCCCCAAAATATCTGATTACTGACACGTGGTATGCCAACTATTCCTCATTTAGGTTTGCAATCGTGACTAGGGGAATCAGGGGGGCTTCATTTGTTAATAGTGGAAAACTTTGAAAATTAAGTATTGAGTTTGAATGACAAGATCAAACACTGCAAGGTGAGGAGTGCAGTGTCCAGAGTATTTAGTGCATTCATTATACACAGAGGAAATTGCTGTGCAGTGCTGCTAAGATCCAGCTGATTTTAACGGCAGGTATTCTGTTTCAGCAGAGGTGTCAAGACTGTCGAGGTGCTGACCTGCTTTGGGCCAGATCAGCGGATTGTATAAATTGTCATGTTGCTCATCAGAGTCAGCAGAGATCTGTCACAACAGCATTTCTTAAATCTTCCATAAAGTATGCAAGACAGCTGCAAGAACTCTAATAGAATAACAATAAATGCATCCAAAGGAAAGGAAGCAGGAGTGGAGATAGTTATCTGAGTTACCATGTGCCTATGCAGAGTTCTTCATGTATAGCTATAGCTTTGACTTGGCTTTAGGAACTGCAAGCAGCTTAAGCATTTATGCCACCATAAAGGTTTAAAGCAGCTTAAGTGCTTCTTCCGTCTCAGGAACTAAAAATGGCTTAAGGACTTATGCCACCCTAAGGACACGAGGTCAAAAGCGTACTCTTGACTTATGCAGCAGGGAGGAGACATTAGTCTCTTGTGGTTGTTTAGCCTGGTTGTGTCTGCAAATGATATTTAGTAGGGAAAGGACAGACAGGATCCATACCTATTTTCCAGCAGATAAGAGGAAATTAAAATGTGTGCATTGTTCTAACAGATTGTCACAGAGGTTAGAGAGACTCGATCGCGGTGATTGGAATGTGTCCAAAAAGTCTGCTGGGGATTTCACTCCACAGAGATGCAGGGGTTTTTTTCTACTCCTCGCAGTGGGATTTCTATTGTTGCAAGATATTTCCTGCCTCATCAGGACCTCCTGGCTTCTTTACAAAGCTTTTGTCTGTCCATCTTGCTGTGGATCATGGAGTTAATCTTTACCGAGATGTTAATGAGATGGTAGGGAGGTTTGCCTGATGTCATCTCTTAGTTGCCTGGCTACCTAAAATGGTATTGAGGAGCAGTGATGAGCTGTGGATTGCATCCCTGGGAAGCAGGCAAGCATAGGTACCTGCTTAAGTGCTGCCCTGTCACTTTTCTGAATGCTGATAGTCTTTTTACAATCACTCAGGAAGCTGTGTGGGTCAAGAACCTCACTCATGGACAACTGACTACTTTTAGTGGGAATCAGAGACCTGAATACTTCTGCTCACGTGGGCTTTAGGTTTCCTGGACCTTAAGTCTCCACCTCTCCTGTGGCTGTAGCAGTAGATGTTATTTCCCAAGGTTTGTTGTTAGGAGGGGTACGTGCACAAGCTGTGAGGTACTCAGATGCTTTAGTAATGGTCTCAAGTCCAAAGCAAAGGAGAGCTCTATACTTATACCTAAGTGAGGACAGGGAAGTTCGAATTCTGTTACGCCAAGTCTGGCAAGCTCTGGTGTACTTCACACTGTTCTGGTCAAAAGGTGAAGTGGTACAAGAGCAGGGTGAGGGGAGGACTGAGGGGACCACTGAGGAGAGATGGGCTAACACAGTCCTGGAAGTGGCAATAAGGAACCTGGGAACAAAATGACAGGCAGGACACAGAGACTTTCGTACCTCAAGCCAAAGCAGGGTAAGAGGGGGAAGGAGGATGTGGTCACCCTAGAGAAGACCAGAAGGAATCAGTTTGTTTAATCCAGCAAATGAAGGCACAGAGGAGAGGGCTGTCTGTCAGTTAGTTGGGGTGGGGAAGGGAGAGAAATAGACACCATGCAGGGAAGCAGAGCTATTTAAGCTAAAGGATAGTGTTGGCACAAGAACAAATGAATATAAATTGGCTGTGAATAAATTGAAGCTGGAAATTAGTTGCTAACCAGCAGAGGAGTGAGTTCCTGGAAGAACCTTCCACTGGGAGCAGAGGGAGCAGATTACCATCGTGCTTAGAAGACGAAGCTTGTTCTGCTCATGACCAGGATTATGTGTAGTGGGGCTGGCCACAGTGAGGGCTGGGCCTGATGACCAGGAACCTTCCTCCTGTTTCTAATTCTATGTGAGCTTAAGGACCAGACTACATCACCTATGCAAAGTACATAAACACAAGTGTTCCCTACAGGGTTTACAGGTCAGGGGCAGCTAATCCCCTTCCAAACCAGCTTCAGAGTTCTCCAGTCTGTGTTGCTGCTGGGCACAATCTCTGCACATCCTCTCTGCAGCCCGTGGGCTCCACGACTCCCTCCCTGTGTTTAGCAGCCGTTCCACTGCGATGCCTCTTTGCCTTTCATGCTCCATCTCCTATGCAGCACATTCAGCAGTTCTGCTGGTTTGAGGGACTTGCTGTGGCAGTACAGTCCAGGGGGAGATTGGTGCTAGAAGATGGCTTAAATGCTGCTTCTCCTTAATGTCAGTAGTGAGGTTTAGTGAGAGGTTATTTAGCACCTCCTTTTAAAATTTTTAAAACAGGGAGCTAACTGTGAGAGCATCAAGGTCTGAAATTGTCATTGTGTAACTAAAGTTAAACCAATTTTTGGCAATGGTGATATGACTTCTGCTGTGCCACTAATTTACCACATTATGCCAATGCAGCATGCTCTCTTCCCAGTTTTTTCCTAGCCTACCCTAGAGTAGTCTGTCTAGGCTAGAAAGCAGAATCAGGAGATTTTCCTGATGTTTTCTGCTTTATCCACCAAATAGCAGTTTGCTTTCAGATGCAATCTCAGTTGCAGGTGACAGTCATTCTGCGGATGTTAATTCATTCCACCAATATAAGAGGCTTTCCTCCTGCTGTTTGACTACTGGGAGAGCACGTTTGGCCTTTATTTGTGTATTTAATCATTAATGGGTGCCAAGCAGTCAGCTAGGATATGCTTAGATACTCCTTTCTTCTAAAAAACACGTGGAGGAGGGAAATGGAACACTAAGATTATTGCAGATCCTACCTGCAGTGGCACCTCACGTTATCTGCTGCAGTGTGGAGTAGCACGTATGGTGTGGGTTGATTATATGAGAACATGTATGATTTAAGGTGTTCCCTTTTTAAATAGTATTTCTTACCATGTAAGCATTTATGCTTCCAGGACAACTGCAGGTTGTGTTCCCGTTTACATCTGGGTTTTGAGCTTCCCTAGTAGAGATGACAGGCCAACTTCAGCCTTGATTGCAATGAATTTGGTGGCTTTTTTTTTTTTTGGTTTGTTTGGAATTGAAATCCATCTCAGAGCTTCCTCCTTCAAAGCCAGGATGTTCTAAGACCAAAATCAGTATTTAGGTCAACTCCCTCTGTTCATTTTAGGGTGTTTTGGAGCCAAATGATAATGGCAATATTTTTAAAGAGAATGAGCCAGGACAGACTGAGGTTTGGTAATGAGCATTGAAGTGGCATGAAAGTGACTGGTATTCTGCAAATGACCCCTGTTTAGCAGCTTTTTGAAGCTGTGTGCAATGGGAGATAGCTAGTTGAATTCCAGCTTTTAATGGGGGCTTTTTTTTGCAGGTCAGAAATTCTTAATAATACAGAGCTTGTGCTTCAGAGCCTTATGTTAGCAAACCTGACACTAGGGAGTAATATCATTGGCTTTCACGCGCCTATTTACTGTAATAAGGATTACCAGCGTAAGTAAAACTTGCAGGTTTGGGCCTACAAAATTAAAAGAAAAGCTCTTTCACACCCTGAAACTGCATCAAAATTCAATTTCATCAGGAAAAAAAAAATCCTTCTGATCTAGTCCCTGGAATGTGACATTTCATGGGTGTAATAAGGTTACAAACAGATTATAAATTGAAACCCTATAAATCCTTATTGTACTGTACTAAAGCTTCTGCTTTGCATAATACTCTTATTCCTGACTGTTCTTTGTTTTACAAGCTCAAAAGTATTCATTACCTCTCATAATAGAGACCAGGGAGCCAAAAACACCGTACAAAATCCAAAGGTAATTATCTGAGTCAAAGAACCTGAATGCGAGAGTTCACAAACTTCTGAACTTTTCTAATTGCCGTTGTTAGCACAGTGAGACCTCCCTCTTCCTTTAAACATATTGCAAATATTGCACGTTGTTTCTGCTGAATGATGATGCTAAAAAAATCCTGGTGTGGATTTTAGTTCTTGTTTTGTGTCTGTGTAGTTCTGCCTACGTGTCCATAGCAGATCACTGATCAGTTTTCAGATCATAACTTGAGTGAGTAATCTGGCCTTAGTGGTCAGGATTACAAATACTGTGAATCTCCTTACCTGAGAGCACTGCTGGTTTCTGCTGTTGGCCTCTTACTGGTACTGATTTAATGTCTAGCACGTGTCTTCTTCCAGACCAGCCTTACAGTATTTGGGCACACTTCTAGGTCTGTTAAAACTTCATCCCTCTGCAAAAAGCAATTGAGCAGCTCACCTGAGAGCTAAAGAAATTACCCAGATTAGCAGGTGATGTCATGGGGTCATTTCTTATAGGCTTTACCTGAAGGTGAGGATCCTCAGAGAGGCTGAATGAGAATGAGAGCTTTGCCAGGTGAGCTCTCAGAGGCCACTTGGAGCATCAGAGCAACGAGGGGAAAGAGTGCAAAGAGGGGTTTGACTGTAGGAAGAGCAGAGTAGGAGAGAGGAGTGATAGGGCAAGAGAGTAGGGCAGACAAGTATGGAGTGATGCCGTCATGCAGTGACCTGAGGGTGGTCACAAGATATTTGACAGGTGAGTGACAGAGAGAAGCAAACGATCAAGTCACCATCCTGGGCAAGCTTTGTCAGCTGCTGCAGTGAGCCTGGGCTGCGGAGGGAGTGAGGAAGGGAGTTTTACACCCATGAGAAAGGCCAGTTTTAGAGGATGCTCACGCTGATAAAGGCTAGAGGTCTGGAGGGCAAGGAGCAAGCTCATTTGCAGGGACAAAGAGGAAAAGTGTCCTATGGAGAATTTCCCTGAAAGAGCATCCATGGTGCCTGAGTGTCTGCACAGCAGGAGGCAAAGGGATGTGCTGTTGTGAACTGACTGAACCAGCCTTGAAGTTTTTGTATCGAATAGAAAGCCTGTGTCACACACTCAATTTTCGTTTCCCTCTTGGCTGTGTAGGTTTAACCAAATAACTCACGTTTGTTTGGAGAAAGATTCGGCCAGGAATTACTTTAATGCATTGAATTTTGTCTGTTACTTTTTTCTCGTTGAGGAAAGAAGAATGCACTCTAACCTCATTACATCCTTCCACTGCCATTTCACAGTGCAGGGTGTCTGTACGCTGTTGGTACAGGCGTGTGTCGTACGACTGCAGACTAGACATCTGCACTTGAAACAAACTCCTGCAGACTACATGTTGTACATTGTCCAGCACCACATCTGCTCTGCGCCCCATCACAACTTTTTAAAAATGGCAATAAAGTTCCAGAAGGAGAAAAAGAGCAGTCATCTTGTATAGGCAGTGCACATCTGTTTGCCGTGGCGATGCTGCATGATTGTGAACATAAGTGATTTCATTTGGTTTTCTGATTGTTTTCAGGCCTTTAGAAAAGATCAGGATTGTCTTCTTTGTGTTCCAGTATGAACTACTGAGTTTCTGTCCGGCTGGCTTTTCCTGGGAGCTGCTTACGGAGCAGATACAGATTTCATCCCTGTGCTGTGATCCGATAGAAACTCTGGGAGGATTTTGTCTGGGGGCTTAATGGAAATGATCGCATTTGCTGAGAAATGTGGCCATCTAGTGGCACAGCTAGCAAGTGGTGGTAGAAGGTACAGCAGTGGGGAAGGCTTGGAGGCAGGGTGAGTCGGGTAGCTCCTGATGAAATTCCACTTTCATCAACCTTTGAAAGTCCAAGTGTAGGGTGCTTTTGTTGTTTTCTGAAGCTGCGCAAAAAAAATAATACAGTTAAGCCTTGAAAAAACAAACCAGTCTTGAGGCTGGCCCTGATTCATCTGCTGGTTTCTGCTCAGAAACACAGTCAGCAAGAATTAAATCCATATCTAAATGCTCTGCTGAGCTGGATCTTAGTGAAAAGAACAGAGCAAGCTTCTTTTCTGGAAGATTAAAAGATACATAGCCCTGGCCTGTCTCTGGATACACTCATGCACATGACATTGACCACAGCAAGGCATGTGCATGTGTGTCCACTGATCTGGGGCAGGTGTTACTCCCAGAGACCTTCAGGGAGAGCCACACTTGGCAATGGCAAAATCTGGCTTGATGGATGCTTCGGTGCTCAGAGTTTTTTGTTATGCAGTGTGTAGGGGTTTGTTTCCACCCCCCACAATGTGTACACTAACCCAATACATTTACTGAAAGAACATAAGGGTAGCAGGGAGGGTCTGAAAAGGGTGGAAACTTGGTTTTTACTCAGTGGACTTCCTATGAGATCTATAATTTGAACCCCATGATCGCTTTGGAGCACAGACAATTTTCTTACTCTTTTAGCACTGCGTGATCCTGGTTCATACCTGAGCCTCTGGTGCTGTTCCAACGTGGAGTTATAGTAATGCTGCTGCTGATGTTACATTTCTGTTAAGCTGTAATCTCTCTTCTACCCAAACAGCATATAAACAATGACCATATACACGGTGAGAAGAAAGAGTTTGTGTGCCGATGGCTGGACTGTTCCCGGGAGCAGAAACCATTCAAAGCCCAGTATATGCTGGTGGTCCACATGAGGAGACACACAGGGGAAAAGCCACACAAATGCACTGTGAGTAAAGGGGGCTGAGCTCCAGGCTTGGACAGGGGAGCTGGGGCTCTGCAGGGAGCAGAGCAGCACAGATGCTGCATTCCCTGATCTCTTGGCCTTCGGACATTTGTTGAAGAAGAGACTACCATGTCTGCTTCCTTATCCAGCTCGCCCAGATGACAAGAACTTTAGGAGAGGGGATTCTCTGGGTAATTTGGCCCCCTTCCTCAAGTTTGAAGTGCAAAGAAGCCTGTTATTAAACAGGGCTCAGAGTGCTTAATTATTTAAAAACACTTTCTCTTACAGAGCTGGGTATTATTATGGGCCACTAGCCTCCTAATGACTTTGCAGTGGGTTTCTGTCTTAGGCAAAATATACATATACTGTGCTCTCCTGTAAGAGAAGACTTACGTAATACTGGAAACATTTTAATTTGAGCTGTGATGGGGTTTGCCTGGGTAAAATTGAAATCCAGCAAATCAAAACAAAATTACATTGGGCGAGGTTATGAAGGCTTGGAAAGTTTCTAAATGTCTATAGGTCAGCTTTTACCATTTTCTGCAAGTCCAAAGATTAAAATTAATCCAGACTTACTTCTTGTATGCAGTTTGAAGGTTGTACAAAGGCCTACTCCAGACTAGAAAACTTGAAAACGCACTTGAGATCTCACACTGGAGAGAAACCATATGTGTGTGAACATGAAGGCTGCAACAAAGCTTTCTCCAATGCATCTGACAGGGCCAAGCACCAAAACAGGACTCATTCCAATGAGGTAAGTAAGCACAGCTTCCAAAAAATAATAAAATTCAGTCTCAAGCAGACTTATGATGTGGTCATAGCAATTTTTTACAGAGGACGGGCACAGAAACCCTTGGCAACCTGAAAGGAATGTAAGTTCTAGATGGCTCTTATCAATACAATCACTCCTGTGTCACATGGACCTAGAGAGGCTGTGGGACATTTGGTTAAGTGGAGGAGAGGTTTGAAGGAGGGTTCTAATGGAATCATGCACGTTAACTAGGGACAGATCCTGGTTTCCCAGAAGTGCTGGGATGGTAATACCCTCCACAGCCCAGAGTACATCCCTGTGCCTGGTTGGTGGTGACAGCTAGCAGCTGCCCAGTGCAGTTCCCACAGCATCTCACAATGTCCTTTTGGCTGCTGTGGACAGCTACAGAGAAGTCTCCAGGGGTTGGAAATTTTGGGTTGCCCTGTAAGTTCTGAGTTATGCCTTTACCACCTTCTCTGGGCTATTTTACTCTTTTTTTTTCTGTCCTGAACAGACCTCCTGGAGTAGGGATGCAGTGGAGGGAATTTGATCTTTCTCCAGCAAACCAGCTGTAGCAGTCACACCCATCTCCCAAACTCTCAGTGTAACACCTCTTTTTTACTGTGTGTTTCCCATTATTGCTGCCCCCTTTTTCAGGAATCACACCATCTTCATGCCTTGTCCTTGTTTTGTTGCCCCATTTCAGGTTACAGAGGGAGTTACATCATTTCAGTCTCACATCTCGGAGCCCAGACTCTCATCCTTGACCTGTCCCTATACTCCTTCACCTCTAGCCTAAACCTGGAAGTACTGGAAGGGCAGGATATACCAGCATGGTGACTGTGTGTTGTGGAAAGCACAGCAGCTATATTCATTTACACAAGGCTTGTATCCTTCTCTAGCTGTCAGGTCTGTCACAGGCAATTCACTAGGGCTGGCAGAATCTCCCAGGAGCATTCATCATCTTTCAGCCCTTGGTCCCTGCAGCATCTCTTAAATCACGAAGGAAGCAGTGTGTTGCACATCTCTGAGTTTTCCCTTTTGCTGCAGTGTGTGCTCTCGGCAGCCCAACCAAGAACTGCCCTGAAGCCCAGCAGCAGTTTTGTGAATTGTCACCAAGTCTCACTGATAGCTGACTGAGCTTGATTTGAATTCACTGTCTGAACCAGTCTGTTCTTTGCCTAGTTGATGAGTAAGATCCTCTCAAACTTAAAGACATGACCCATACTGCCTGTGTTTTAAGATCAGGATTTCATGTCTGATTTCATGACAATAAGTCACCAAGAAAAAATTTCTGCTGCGCATCTTTTCTGGTAGGTGCAGCAGCAAGGGCAAACGAAATACTTCCTTCACCGTTATTTCACAGTGAAACAGGCTAATATTCTTAGGCAGTGTTTAGTGGTGGAGTGCCATGAATACTGGGGAAAGCACAGGCCCAATTCAGCACTTCCTCACAGTGCCATTTGGGTTGTAAGTAGGTAACACGTAGACAGATTTAAAAGCAGCTGATGTATCTTGATGCAGACATGCCTTACACATGTAGAATAGAGCTAAGTGACTTGTACTTCCATAGCATCTTCCATAGCTCAGCATCAACTTTAAATTGCTCACGATTGATGTTTTAAGGAGAATAAGGAGAATAAGACTTTAAAATAGTAGTTTCTTGTAAACAGTTCAGTAATAAAAGTGAGTGAATGATACTGTGTTTCCTGAGGCAATTAAAGTGTTTAGGAAGAGCTCAACTCTTCTTTCTAATCCTCTCATAATACAAGAATAAAGTCTTTGTTAAATTATAAGATAGTAAATTTACTTTATTCTACATTGCTGAGTCAACAAGAAAAATCCACCAAGGAAGCAAGTTTTTTAAAAAAATGATTGATTAGTTATGCTAGTAGCACTAATAGTACCAGTGCATATATTGCTGCAGAGTGAAAATGCTTATGGTCCTGTGTGCTGTGCTTTGACATTGTACTGGTGATCTGAAGAAGACAGTAAAAAAATACTTCCTCAGATAATCCTGCCTGAACAAATGTCCCAACATGTTCTGAAGGGGGGTGGTGTGCCTCTGAATGTCAAGAAGTAGGTACTGGGCATACTAGAGACAGGGTATGAAACTGCTGAGGGCAATGGACAGGATAGAAAATTAGGTTAGTCTTCATAACTTGCCATAACTCTGTTGACTCTCCTGCTATGATAAGTCAATGCTATGCCAGTTCATGAGAGGCTCTGCCCTCTGTAAATTATGCAACATTGATGGATATCTTCCAAACCAAGGGGAATTAATAGGTTTGACTAGGTGCAATCACTGTAGAGACCACAAATTAGATAATGAATTTGCTGTGAAAGCATATAACTTGAACACCAGCTGTGCACCAAAGGAGTTCTTCAGGAGTCCCATGTGAAATTAAATCTGATGTAAGCATTTTTCCTGTCTTGGCAGAAACCATATGTTTGCAAGATACCGGGCTGCACGAAGCGCTACACGGACCCCAGTTCTCTCCGGAAACACGTGAAGACTGTGCACGGTCCGGAGGCACATGTCACCAAGAAGCAGCGGGGAGATATCCACCCGAGGCCTCCGCCACCTAGAGACCCAGGCAGCCACTCTCAGACCCGGTCACCAGGCCATCAGACTCAGGGTGCGATTGGTGAGCAGAAGGACCTCAGCAACACTACCTCAAAGCGTGAAGAATGCCTCCAAGTGAAAGCGGTGAAGTCGGAAAAACCAATGGTATGCAATACACGGTGCTGCTCCCTTTGTCACAGAGTCACAGAATGGGTTGGGTTGGAAGGGACCTCAAAGCTCACCTAGTTCCAACCCCCTGCCATGGCAGGGACACCTCCCACCAGACCACCTCCCACCATCCAACCTGGCCTTGTCCTTTTAGTTCTTGCAACCAGTTAATAATCTCTTTATGAAATGCTCATGAGGTTAGGTTTTGTGAAGGTTTTCTTTTTCATTTATATTGTAAAATGTTTTTCAAGCCTAAGAAGCGGCAAATGAAAAGATTGCATCTAGTCTGTGCAATATGCAGAAAGTTCAGTGTTGGCAACTCTCACAATAATTGTTTCTCTTAAAGCTCCGTCTTTTGGAAACAACATATTATGAGAAAATCACAGTTTTCATTTTTAAAAGGCTTTTTTCCCACTCTCCTGTTTACAGAAGGAAGTTAGAGAGTGGGAATCCTGCAGGCTCAAAACTGGAATGTGAAAGAACCCATGTCCAAAAGACTAAAATCATGATATTGATAATTTTTTGAGAACCTGGAGAAACAATCAGATTTTGGGGTCTTGAGGTTGTTGAGTCATGGATCAAACTGAAGCAGGATAAATTGGCTTTTTTAAACAGCAGGAGGAAATCTTTTGATAACATTTGATCTTCATTGTGATGTGACCTCTTGTGTTAATCTGATATTTAATTTAACTCGACCAAGTTAACCTAATTCCAGTTTAACTAAATTGAGCTGTATTAAGAGTCTCTGCAGGTCTTTTCACTGGTTTACCTTAATGTATTGCATTAAACCAGTACAGCCTTGAACACTGAAAGGACCTTATTGCAATTTTTGACATGCTGTCTTAAATGAAGTTTTCATTTGCCTGCTTTTCATGTGCCATCCATCCTCTCCACACGGGTTAAAACTAGCAAAGGCAGTCACTCCATCCTCTTCCACATCTGGGTCTGTGATTCATCTGGACCCTACCCTTGGGGACTACAAATATGAGCCCTGCAAATTCTGCTCATATTGTTAATCGTGCTGCAATTCAAAGTGATTACTCATTGAAACACGAGTTACTGCTATATTGTGCCTAAGGCTTATGCCCAAACTGTGGAGTATTTGAATTCAGAAGCTTCCAATGGCCCAGAGTCAACTCCTGCTGAAGTCTAAAGCAGATCCTCTGCTGTCTTTGGTGATAACTACCCCAGATTAAGAAAGAACAAAACCAATTCCCCTCTTGCTTAGCTTGGTCCATCTGTAGCATTATTGAGGCACGTTGAGCATAGATGGTTTTAACATGAATAAAATTTGTGGGAGAGGATATTAATGCTGATTACTTACATACTATTAAATATTTCTCAATGAAAAATGTCTTCTAAAAACAATTCTGTATTTCCTGCTTTTCATTGCTTGTATGAATTGAGATACATTTTCTGTTTTTCAACTAATCCAATGTCTTTTCTGTCTAATGCTCTTAAATGTCTTGTTCTATCTTCCTAAGGACAGTGGGTAATAAGGTGAGGGCATTTTAATTTTTCTGTTGTTTTTCTTATTGCAACATTATTTATGTCTTTATTTTTGCCTTCTGCCTGTTGTCCAGTCATTCCTTTATTTAGTAATGTGCAATCCGTCAAACTCATTCCCAAATGTAACGTGCTGTGAACATTTTGCAACACTTGACATGTGAAAAATCTGGCTTATATTGGTGAAACATCTTCAGAAATGTCTTTGTTCCTTTCCCTCTAGATGAGACATCTGGGGGTTTTTTCTGTTTTGCACATCTAGAAATGTATGTTCCCCATAATACAGTTCTTACCTCTGTAACAAACCTCACTGTGATCTTGACATGTGGCTACAAGAACAGGCTTCTGATCATTATTACTCTTCTTCCATATGGCATGGAGCTATTGTCCAGAAGCACAAACTCTCTTCTGTATAATAACTGTTATTTCTATTCTTGTCACCAAATCTGCCATGTCCAGGATTTGGAAATAAACTTGTTCAGTGTGGCCTCATAAATTCTAAGGATCATCATTCAAGTTAGAAATAATAAAATAGTTATTGCATCTTAATGGACTCCTTAGGGGCATATGAAGCTACAGTAGTGCCATGAATCTGTGTTTTCATTCACTGATGTTAAAAGAGAGAGCCATCACTGCTACCTCAGAAATTCTAACTAGCATTTCTCAGTAAGACGTACATAAAAATCATAGGCTGGCAGAAAAAAAAAAAAAAAAAGAAAAACACAACAAAACAAAGCAGAAGCCCCAAAAGTTAAATACTTATATGAAACTGTTCTTGGGAGCAAAATGATGCTGTGTGCCCCACTCATTGGTGATCACACTGGTACAACCTACAGTGAGATACTACGTACAGAGACTTCTGTCTGTCTTGCTGTCTGTATTGTCTGTCAAGTCTGTCTGTCTGAGGGTTCCAGTGTGTCAAGACAAATTTTCCCATTCTTTTATGAGAACTTTGAATATAAAAAATAAATCAAGGCCATGTTTCCCCACAGCAAGAATTCTGCTAGAGCAGCAGGGAACACTGTTAAGAAAGAAGCAGCTATTGCGGCGGGTTTATATCCCCATAGATGAACAGCCTGTACTGGGTATTCAAATTCTTAAATTTAAAATCTTAAATTCTAATGGAATGAAGGATTTGTTTCAGTAGATCACTGCCTTCTTGAATCAGGGCAGAGGTGGTATAAGTTAGGTATAAGAGGAGATAGAAATTAGACCCTAGTGCTGCTAAGCTCATGGGATGCTGATAATATGATACATTATTTTTTTACACTGATGTTTTGTCCCTGTTTTATTACATGCCAACATTTCAGGCCAACCACTCCTCATAACAATGAGCCTTAAGCTTGGAAAATACTTATATTCTCTAGCCACAAGTCTAATTAAAAACCCCCAAATTCCAGTGTTGTTGGAGTCTTGTTTGTTTGTTTGCTTGCTTGCTGCAAGCCTAGCAGTGTAAATTAGACATGGCTGAATTCTGATGTGGTTTATTGAACTGCAGCTTCAGTTGGGAACAGCACATACCCAGAGCTGTGTATCCGTACACTACGTACATTCTTACAAATAACATGAAGTGAGAGAAGCAATTAGGGGAGTAACTGAAATAAATGTCTCCTGTAGATACAATGTATACTATCAGCAAGGTATTAAAGTGAGTTTTAATCTCAAGTTTTGCAGTGGCATTCACTGCAGTCAAAATCAATGTCTAGACAGCCTTTCAATGAATGATCACTGTCATAAGCTAATGCTAAACTCTTCTTTACATTTGGTTTTCTTTGGCTCCATTTAGACCCGCATTTGCTGCAAGTGCTCTTGCAAAATTGTTTGCTTAATCCTCACATTCTTTTGTTTCTTACTTCACTCCAACAGACATCTCAGCCAAGCCCTGGTGGTCAGTCTACATGCAGCAGCGAACAGTCCCCCATCAGCAACTATTCCAACAATGGGATCGAGCTTACTCTGACTGGTGGTGGTAGTGTAGGAGACCTCAGTGTCATCGATGAAACCCCAATCATGGACTCTACCATTTCCACAGCCACCACAGCACTTGGCTTACAGGCCAGGAGGAATATGACAGGGACCAAATGGATGGAGCAAGTGAAATTAGAAAGGTTGAAACAAGTTAATGGAATGCTTCCAAGACTGAACCCCGTTCCACCTTCCAAAGCCCCGACCTTGCCGCCTCTCATAGGAAATGGTGAGATACACGTAACGGGAGTGGTAATGGGTTTTGTCCTTAAATGCTTTGCTTGCTAGCTCAGTCTTGCAAACCTTGCAAACGAGTAGTGCATCTTATGAAACTCAGAAGCTGTTTCTAAATGGTTCGCTTTGTTTACCCCCTCATTACAAGTTCTACCACCCACCCTGAGAGAAGCCCAATACTCATGTGTTTTATAGAAAAGGGGCCGGCAAGGGAGCCATGCATCATGCTTTAAATATTCCTTACACTTAAAGGTTTGGACTCAAGATCATCATAATCTTGTTGTCTTTTGAGGCAAGGCAGATAAAATAAATATCCACCAGTTTATTGTATGGAAGTCTTTCAGATGAGACCTTAGCAAGGCACCCTTTGCATAGATGTGAGAGCCTGCCCTTTAAATATACTATTTCCACATATATAGGTAATCATATGTACAGATACTACTGCTGCAAAGTGCAGATATCCATGAATGGGAGCAAGGCAAGACAACTCTGAAGATCCATAGTTGTTTTCGTACAAGGAGCTGTTCATTGCCAAAATGTGTGTCCCTGTCTGCCTCTACATTGCCTACAACATGCCCGTAGGTTTCTGCACTCCACCCAGCAGTCACAGCCCAGGTTTTTTGAAACCCATTCAATTGAAAGGAACTATGTAAAATTAAGAAACATATTCTGTTTACTTAAAAACAAAACAAAACAAGCAAACCAGCAAAGATGTTTTGCAGTTGTTAGGAGTTATTTCAAGAATATTTCAAGAAGTTTTAGAAATGAGCTTGAATAGCCTCCAATTTGTATATTTTGCCATTCCATGCAAATGCCTGTTCAATTATATTTTGCCTATAAAAAGCTTCCTTACGAATGTGTCCTTCTGGCACATCAGTCAGCAGAGCTGCTCTGCAGGCTGGAGCACTACACCAGCTGATGACAGTTTGTGGCTATAGCCTATAAATTTTCTGCTGGGATTCACACTGAAATGTTACTCTTGAGTCCCTGAATTAGCTTTTAACCTAAGGACACAGTTTTTATCCCTGCTTCTTTCTTGAAAGAGCACTGCTATGATTTGCTGTGATGATGCAGGCTCTTCTTCTATACTTCCCTTAGTTCTTTACTGGGTGTTTTCTGTACCAGCTCCTGGGTCATGCCCATTTGTTTAACTGTGAATTTCACCCCCAGGTACCCAGTCGAACAGCAGCTGCAGTGTAGGAGGATCCATGACTATTCTGCCGAACAGGAACGAACTTTCAAGTACGGACATCACTGTGTTGAACATGCTGAACAGGAGGGACAGCAATACTAGCACAATCAGTTCAGCCTACTTGAGCAGCCGCAGGTCCTCTGGAATCTCGCCTTGCTTCTCCAGCCGGAGGTCCAGCGATGCCTCCCAGGTGGAGGGAAGGTCGCAGAACATGAGTGTTGCAGACTCCTATGACCCCATCTCGACGGATGCCTCCCGGCGCTCCAGTGAAGCGAGTCAGTGTGATGACCTGCCAAGTCTTCTCAGCCTCACCCCAGCCCAGCAATACAGGCTGAAAGCTAAATATGCAGCAGCTACTGGTGGACCCCCACCAACTCCACTGCCTAACATGGAGAGGATGAGCCTCAAAACAAGGATGGCACTCTTGGGTGATTGCAGGGAGTCTGGAATATCTCCACTGCCTCCAGTGAATGCCCCTCGAAGATGTAGTGACGGTGGGGCAAATGGTTACAGCAGGAGGCATTTTCTGTCTCATGATGCTCTAGGAAATGGGACGAGGAGAGCCAGTGATCCAGTAAGAATGGCCTCCGACAACCTCTCTGTCTCTAGAGTCCAGCGTTTCAACAGTCTTAATAGCTTTAACGCTCCTGCTTTGCCTCCATCCATGGAAAAGCGCAACCTTGTTCTTCAGAACTATACCCATTCCGAGGGTGGCGTCTTCCGTGGCTTCAGCTCCCCCTGTCCTCCGAGCATCAGAGAGAACGTTGCCCTAGAGGCTGCTACAATGGAAGCGGGTGGCAGTCTGAACGATGAGGATCTCCTGCCGGATGACGTGGTTCAGTATCTGAATTCCCAGAACCAGGGCACATGTGACCACTTGTTGAACAATGTCCTAGACAGCAGCAAAATGCACCACAGCTCAGTGTTAGGAAACAGCCACCCCAGCAGCTTTGACCCAGCCCCTCCACCGAGCAGTCAGCAGGCAGGTTCTGAGGCGAACAAGAGCGACTTGCCCATTCAGTGGAACGAAGTAAGCTCAGGAAGTTCTGACTTATCTCCTTCAAAACTGAAATGCGGTCAGCGCTCAGCAGTGCAGCAGGCTCGGGCCTTCGGGCTGTATAACAACATGATGGTTCAGCAGCAGAACCTGGAGAGAGGCAACGTGGCCCAGCAGAATGGCTATCAGAACCTGGTGGAGAGCCACGGCTCCTACGGTTTACAGCAAAACACAGTTCTCGGCAGCGCAGCCGGTGTTTCTTTCAATGTGCAGCCCAGTAAGCCTTACAGTGAAAGCATTGGCAGGCAAGCAATGATGTCTGGGGCAATGGACCATTCCTGTGGCATGGCAGTTCAAGGGCAGAAACTGAGAAGCAGCAATGTGCCAGTGAGTGGGAACCAGCAAAATTTCGGCCATCCCATGGCATCCAGCAATCAAGTCACCAGTATGGCAAATGGGATGCAGAACAGGAATATGATGGAACAGGAATATTTGCAAAACCAACCAGTCGGAGATGCTGTTCAGTACCAGGGAGTCAATCAATCCGGTCAAATGATGCTAGGGCAGGTTAGTCCTACCTCACAAAGCAGCCTGTATCAGGGGCCACAGAGTTGTCCACCGATGCCTCACACCATTGGTAGCCAGCCTTCAGGTTTGTTGGTGGCCAAAAGCTACCAGCCATGCTCTAATTACAGCAGCAACAGAAGGCAAAACGTGTTGAGAAACAACCTGGCACAACAGCAAGGACAAGTAAGTGATGGCAACCAGACGTACAGGGTAAACACCATTAAGCTGGAGATGCAAGGTCAATCACAGCAGTTCTGCTCTAACGTGCAGAATTACTCTGGTCAGTTATATGACCAAACCACAGGCTTTAGCCATCAAGCTATGAAAACAGGTTCGTTCTTAGGTTCAGAAGCTAACTGCCTGCTGCAGGAGACTGTGACTACAAACTCCTCCGAGCTTCTTTCCCCAGGGGCTAATCAAGTGTCGAGCACAGTTGACAGCATTGACAGCAGCAGCCTAGAGGGTGTGCAGATTGATTTCGATGCTATCATAGATGATGGGGACCATGTCAGCTTAATTTCGGGAGCCCTGAGCCCGAGTATCATTCAGAATCTCTCCCGCAATTCCTCACGCCTCACCACTCCCCGAGCGTCTCTTACATTCCCAGCTATGCCCGTAAGCACAACCAACATGGCTATTGGGGACATGAGCTCTTTGTTGACCTCACTTGCAGAAGAAAGCAAGTTTCTTGCTGTTATGCAATAGACATAAAAAAAAACCCCAACAAAACAAAACAAAAAACCCTTAGGAGATAACAGATGGAAAAAAAAAAAAAGACTCATTTTTTAGTTGTGTATGTATTTTAGCAATCTCATCTCACCTAAATGGGATGTGTTTCAAGTATATTCCTTTTATGGAATAAGGACTCTGAAAACCCTAAAGTGTTCTAGGGAGAAACTGTCTTCCATTTCAGTTTTGAATCAGTATTGCTACACCCATTCCCCCCTCCTTTTCTCTCTCTCTCCCCCCTTTTTTGAATGTCTGTATGCTTCCTTTTTCTTTTTCTTTCTTTCTTTTTTTTTTTTTTTTAATTGTAAACCAATGTAAACGTGTGAAGTGCATGTTTTTTTGTTTTGGATTTTTTTTTTTTTTAAGAAAGGTCTGATGAAATGACTTTGCAACTTTCTGTTACTCAAAAGAAACTAGACCTTGTAAAACTGTTGCAACTTTTCCCCCTAAACGTATAGGCACAAAATAACGAGGCACAATGTGAAGTGAGCATACAGGGATGAAATCCTCTCTGGATGCTTTGGATACATCACACTGAGGGGTGGACAACCTGTTTCGAAATGCACTGCCATGGTACCACTAGGCTGTAGTTTCAGAGTCATGGAGCACAAGAAATCAGGAGGTTCAAGCAAATAAGAAACGTAAAAGCACCAACCCTTTGGTCCCTAAAAAATGTTTAAGGTTTCTGTAAACGTGCACTCAGATAGTTGTCACTGCCTTGCATCATGATACTGAGATTGTGTCATGTTTGATCCATTTCAGAGGAAGGAGAGGACCAGAAAGCTATTCTTAGTGCAACTCTCATCTTTTGCAGTATTTGGTATTCTGTTTTTCAGCCTTTTTTTTTTTAAAAATGACTGGATATTAAAATTATGGGCATGTTTAGTGATCTGGGTAGACAATAAACCCCTTCATTGCATACTACATTTGTGGAGACACAACCAGGGTGTTATGGAGTATTTCATACAATGAAATTACAAAATTGCAGTATTCCATATACTGGGGACTTTTTATTTTTCTTCTTTTTAAAAAAAAGCAAATTGTTGACATGTAATTTGCTAAGCCACTGGTTCTTATTTGCAGTAACAATTCCTTTGCTGGGAGAACTCTCTCGTACATCCCTTTTAGCACATATAGCTTCATGGATGTATCCTATGTTTTGAAATAAGTAAATTCCCATTGACATAACACACAATTCTCTTTCGAAAGCATCACGGTCATGGCTTGTAAAGCAAGTAGAAAACGAATGGCCCAGTTCTCAGACTAGCCAAATAAATCAAAGTGTTTGCGAGTAATCTGATAATCTTAAATGTTTTTCCACTGCCTCCAGGCTTTACAAAATCAAGAAATTTAAACTGCCATTAAAGATAGCAAAGAAACAAGCGGAACAGTGAATATGTCTGGTAACTAATCAAAACTCAAAAAGCCCAACCCAACCTCTCTCGGCGACACCAATATGCTTTGCATTTCAAAGCAAACCAGTGGGTCAGTGCCCAGGCTTAGTTACACCAGCAAAAAATTGGAACTAATGCACTGTGGTCATGAAGCTGCTCACTGGTAGAGGGGAAGGGCATTTGCTCCAGAAGCACTAGCTCTTCTAGCATGTTTTTGCTGAGCTGGGCTCCACGTCTGCACCATAAACACACAGTGCTCCTGAATAAACAAGTTGGGATGGAGAGCAGTTACAGGACCAAGGTTCAAGTTCTCCCACTCCTAGAAGCTGTATGCAAGTCCAGCCCTTGCAGGCTTCTCAGTTAAATCCCAATAGTAAAATACTGCTATGGGATGTAAGTGGTGCAGGCATTTACAGTCATGGATCTGATGTCTGTAAGGAGCTGCTGTTAGACATATAATGAGAAGGGGGACCATGACCAGTTTTGAAATACAGATAAACTTTAGCCAACTCCAAGTTATGAGTAGCATCAGAAAGTGATTTCTATAGGTTAGAAGGCCATAGCACTCATTTTTTTGACTCTAAAAAAAGGTGAAATACCAGCTGTTTCTGGGCATGGGAAAACAGGACTCCAGTGCTGGGCTTATCACAGCATGTACCAAGTAGTTTACACTGTGAGCTGGAATGTTAGAAGTCAAGACAAATGTAAATATCCTACAGCTTTTGTCATTATCCAGCTCCTGTCTTTCTCAGTATCTTTAGCAAACATTTCTTCTTGCCTCCGTCTCATGCACCCATGTTCCCCATCCTGCTCTTTGCCCTTTGCCAGTTCCTCTCCTGACCTCGCTGCCTGTGACCAGCTATCACAGTCCTCCTGCAGTGGTTGCTGGGCTGCGTGGGGAATTGGGCACAGCTCACCCTGGCAAACCATTGGTTTGCTGTTGCAGCGTGGTGAAGCTGCTCCCTGATGTGTTCTCATTGCCCAGAGGCAGCCACATAGAGACCCACTGCCTGTACGCAGCCCTCACCCCTGCCCTGCTGCTGGGGCAAGGGGGAGTGCCTCCAGCCAGGCAGGTCACCAGGGGAGGAGGGATGCTTTGGTGGCCATGCTGTACATTGCAATACAATACTACAATAACAGCAGCATATACATGAGGAAAGGCTGTGCTGAACGTGTTTCAGATGGTTCTCAGTAACCAGTCGCTGGCTGTTTATTAAGCCATCAATTACATGTTTATAAACAATTTCAACAGGGAGACTTACGACCAGCTTGGGAGTAGGTGGCTTGGGAGAGAAGGTTTTTTTATTGTTATAGAGCCAATACATTAAAAAAAAAACAAAAAACAAAAAAAAAAAACCAACCCCCAAACTATTTTTTTAAACTCAATTTTCCAGTTCATAATTCTATTTGGTGGTCCAATTGAAGCTGGGAAGCTATTAACAGATGTGATCCATCAGAGCTTAGAAGGAGCTATGCATACTGCTCAAGGCTAAAAGGGACTGCTTGAGTAGCTAATTTGCCTTCCTGGATTTGACAGACCTTCGTTACTCACTTACCCCTGTCCTGGGCCAACAATGTTGGCTTGGCCAAAACCACACGCTCCAGCAAGGCATTCCATTTTGATTTGGGAAGAAGACCCAGAGACTCTACTGTGTTCCCCAGGGAGTTTGTGCAAATGGTTTATCATTTTCACCATTAAGTGTATGTGCCACTTACATTCATGTGTCACTTTTCAGCTTTTAGTATCTTCTTATGCTTTTCTGGTTTATGCTAAAGAGCCTGTTTTGATACCTCTGAGGGCAGCAATACATCGTAGCCCAGCTATCTTGGGTTTGGGTTTTGTTTTGATAAGGTAGACTGAGCTCTCTGACCATGGCACTGTTAGGCTGGACACCAGCTTTCACTTGCCAACCCCCTTCTCAATGTGTGGCAGTCTGGGTCAAGTCCCACCAACATTGCTCACAGGTTTACTGCCACCCCTCCACTCCTGCTCTTCCAGGTACAGAGCCAAAGCTCGCACCAGTCTATCCGGTGCATCAGTTGGCATTGCCACAGCAGTAGCAAACCCACCGCTCACCCTAGAGTACTAAAAAATGCAGAAAATATTGTGAATTTCCTATTTTTAGAGCATTGCAGCCTGAGTCTAAATCACTTTTTCTTCTCATGGCTCTGGAGGGTCTTCCAGATTCGTTACTGTAGGTCTTGGGCGCATCAGCCTCGCTCAGCCCGAGTGGAGCCTGTGCATTTCTGCAGGTGGTTTTTCCTTTGCACAAAGTGGGAGTGGCCAGAGGGAGTTCATCCATCAGGTACACCCAAGTGGAGGAATGGGGTTTTCACAGAGCAGCCAGCGGGCTCCCAAGGGGGCTTTGCTGGTGAGTACAATGGCCACGTACATCCACATGGCAGATGATGCTGTTCTCTCCTTGGAGAGTGGCCCCAAATGGTACGTGCATTAAGATGCTGGCTGGCTGGCTTGCTTCCAGTCATTGCTTTTCCCCCCCACCCCTTGATGAAATGGCCAGTCGGCTCCCCCATGCCTGTCGTGCAATGGCTCGTCCTTCTGAACAGCAGTGTTTATGTTCTCGCAATGTATGTGCCTTATTTTGTGTTGATCCTGTAAATGAGAGGGACCAAGATGTGTTGCCAAATTTTCCTGATGAGGCTGTACTCGCCGTTCAGCTAATAGCACACACCACTGTTAATAGTGTCCAAAACGTCTTGTAAACCTTTGAAATTCATGTGTTATTGTCCTTGGATTGGTGGAATGTCTCCTATGGAACAGTTACTGTTGTCAGTCCTGCAGATGTGTAAGATAAAAATGTGTTAATTTCTTTTTTTCATTTTTTTTTTTTTTAGCTTTTTTTTTATAAAGCTTGTAATCCTTTTTTTTAAAAAAAAAAAAAAAAAAAAGAAAATGTGTAAATACATTTACGTACAGTAGGAGTAGTGTTCGGCTGTAACGGGCCTTAGTGGTCTTCATTTGATAAACCTGCAGTTATGATCTGATGTTTCTCGAGCCTTAGGTTGATCTGAAGGGTCTGTAGCACTGTGTACATATAAACTGTACTTCTGCTTTCAGAACCACTTAGCTCTTTTGTAACAAAGAAAAAAAAAATAATAATGTTTCTTACAATGTCAATAAAAACACAAAAGCCTTTGTACTTAAGTTCTTAGCTTTCAGCTTTTAAAATATCTCCTTGGGGGAGGGAGTTATTTTTTCGTTCAGCTGGAGAGCCTGGTTGCAGTCAGCGCATGTGTCGTTGCCACTCGTGGTGTTTCTGCTTCCTAGCCTGTCGCTTCACTTCATTCACATTTTGAAAACCGACGGGGAAGCAAATCAGAGTCCAGCAAGACCCGGCCTGCTCTGCTGAGCTGTCAGTGCTCAGCTTCTGCCTTAGTCCTTCCTTGGCCAAAATAGCTGAGACATTGCTGAGGCCAAGGGAGATAACTGTGCATCGTTATTTGCTCATCTTAACTTGGTTTGGTTTTGTTTTCATTATTTTTGTTGTTCACTCTTCAACCATTATTAAGCTTTTAACATCAGCATGGAGCTCAAGGTTTGGGAGGGATGAAGGGCAGAAGGGAGGGGTGTAGCATACCCAGCTGAGAAGCCAGTGAGGCAGGACGAGAGGCCTGGGAGTGGTCTGGTAGAGGGTGAAGGAGAACCTGCAATGGGACAGGGGGCTTGATGGCGGCTGTGGTGCCTTATCTCCTGTGCTGCAACCCAAAATCCTGTCGGAGTCTGGCAGTGCTCCCGCATCAGCTCACTTCAAGGGGGAGTTGGTGCGTGACAGTGGCTTCCCCCAGCTTCCTCCACCAAGAGAAGGCCAGCAGCAGGGATGGGACAAGCCTTGGACACAGACACAATGGAGCAGCAGGGGCCTGTGGGGATGGGAGTGTCAGCAGCAGGATCCATGCTGACCACAGAGCCCATCCATAAGGGGCTTAGAGGTAAACATGGCATTTTTGAGCCTTACCTGTGGGCAGTGGGAGATGAAGGACTCCCACTTCTTAAATGCTTTAACCATCCCTGTGCATGCTTGTTTTTCAGTTGTATCTCTTCCGCTAGCTGGATCTACCTCAGGATGAATGTCAAGAGGGCAGGAGGTGCCGTGAGGACCCCTGCCCTCTTTGTCACCATGGGTGTTTGCTGTGTCAAGGGTGCAGATGAACATGCTGCCACGTGGTGCGAGGTCAGGCACCAGGACCACAGCACTGCTAAGGGAAGGGCTGGGGGCTGCAGGGCATATTTCTGGTCCTCCAGCCTGACTTGAGATCAGGCAGGTGAAGAGCTGCATGTGCAAAGCTGTAGCTGGGGGCAGGAGGACCTGTGTTTCCATGTGGTGAAACTCAGAGTTCTCAGGAAAATGAAATATAGCAGGGCAGTCATGGTTTGTACCATCCAAAATTAGCACATGCTGTTGACCTTTAGTCTGTGCTTTAGTGCCAAGGCTGTAAATTAATTGAATTCATTAAATTGGTTTCTTACTTCAGAAGGGCATGTACCCAAGAGAACTGCAGTTTGCAAAGCCTGAAAAAAAAATACAACGGAGATACACATCACCAACCAACAAGGCATGAAAAAACCCACCCCATAGCCCCCCCCCACTATCCTGCACAGGTGATGTGACATTACTACACCCAAACACAAGGGCAACACCAAAATCACCAGTAACACTGAGGCCAGACCTGCTGGGGTCAGGGATGAAGAAGGGAAGTGGTGGAGGGAGAGCAAGCGGTGTGGGCCCAAGGTGCTGATGGTGTCACCAGACTGGCTGGGTGCAAGTGATGGCACTGTAGGACAGCCCAGTGTCATTTTTTTTTTTTCCTTTCCCAACTTTTATGGGCTTGACTGTGCAATCTTCATCCTGTTTTTTCAAAGAGGAGGTAATGGGAAGGAGACGAGTTGTTCTCTGCAGGCTGAAACACAAGCTATTTGTGTTAGAAACACGGCTTTGTTACATGATTAGTGCAATGGGAGCCCCTAGGCACCACTTCCCAGTACAAACAACCAATATTAATAACTCATGCTAAAATTGCCTGCTATTTAATAACCTGGGCCTCTTTCAACCCTGAGAAGCACATAACCGCTTTGTGTTTCCACCCTTCATGTTCCCACCGTCTCCACCCGTCTTCTCTTGCTGGCTTCAGATTAACCCCATGTATTTCCCAGGAAAAAAAAAATAGTGCAGATTTGGGCAAGGAAGAAGGAAGAACTGATGGTGTCTGCCTGCACTCATGGGGTACAGCCCCTGCATGTGATGCGAGGCTGCTCATAGCTGCCATGCCTTGCATGGTCCCCTGTTTCACCCGTGTCCCAGGGAGGGAGTGACCTATTTCATGTCTCGCCAGGGAAGCAGCCGCCCTCTCTCTGAGCTGCCCCAGCTGGCTGAGACGTGATAGACCAACACGGTTACTCATGGGTGGGAGGCCAATGTGAGTCACACTTCCCTTCCCAGCCACGCGTGGGGCGGCTGCGGCAGGAGAGCGGGGAGAAAGCGGGCTGGACTGAACCTCCCTGCCCGTCTCGGCGCGGCCGAGCGCGGCGGCAGCGCAGTTGCGCCCAGGCGGGAGTGAGAAGCGGTGGGTAGATCAGATGGTGGTGAACCGTAAACAGGATCATTTCCCAGGGACTGGCTGAGCTACTCCAGCCTTTGCCAGCAGCACTAGGATGGCTGTCAGGTCTGCGAGGCGGTCTCTAAGCCACCCTGCTCTGCAGAAAAACATTACTAATGTTCCCACAGCCGGAGCAAGACAGAAAAGACAAATAACTCGGACAGCAACATGAAACAGTGGCAAAAATCTGGAAGACAGAGGAGGAGAGAGAAGAAAAACAAGAGGGTGGAAAGCTCTATAATGACTGAAAAGAGCCCCAGATGGATACAAACCGAGAAAAGGCCAGAGACAGAAATAGTAGCACTAATTGGCTGAGCTGAACGACCCCACTCCTGCTGTACCTGAGCATCCTCCACTGTCCTCAGAGCCCCAGTGCTGCCAGCCCCGTGCTAGTGAGGGGCAGTGGGAGCAGGGAGCTGCTCAGACCTGGATGCACTGAAGTGCTTAAGTTCCTATAGCAACCCTTAGTGTAAACCCCAAAGCAGAGGCACCTATAGGGCTGGGCAGAGACAGGGTTGTGGCTCCAGGCAGCATCTCCTGCGGGAGGACTGTGGGAAACCTGTGTGCTCCCCGCTCCTGAGCATTGTTCCTGCTGAACCTTTGCTGCTGGAAGACTTCCCATTTCCATGACATAAGCAGCCAGCACTCCCAAGCCATAGGAGAAACCCCGTTTGCCTATCTTAACCTCGAGGTAGTTTTGCTTTGAAGACCTACAGCACATCCCACAGTGCCAAAGGGCTCTGGCAATGTTTTCACTGGCCAAATTCTTTACCCGCCTAGAAGGCTTTTGCTGGGAAAGAGCAGATATGCCTCATTCCTGGGATTGCTGACCGCTTCAGCCCCCAGTCCATTGCTTTCAGTAAACTCTTTTGACTTTGGCTGTGGGACCACACACTGCCAGAATATGGGGGTTTGGACAGAGCTTCAAAGAAAAAACACAGTGGTCAGAGGTATCCCCATCCATCGTCCTGCTGCAGAAGCTGCACTTGAACTCTCATCAGAGGGTTACAGAGGTAAAAGAGGGCTAAAATAAACCAGCTCATATACCCTGTGTGAAAGCAGTCATTGGATACTGAACCCTCAGAGCTGTGGAGCTCAGTGGCAAAGAGATACCTCTCAGAAGCTCCCCAAAAGTTGTGGCTGGACATCAGGCTCTTGTTTGACTGAGCTGGAAGCCTCTTCACCCAGTGGCACAGCATCAGCAGGAGGAGGTCCCGATGGCTACAGTGAGGCTGGGGGCTGGGGCAGCAGAAAAGGGAGGTCTGCAGGGCCTCAGTACATGGTGAAATGTGCCACAGCATGTGGGGACTGGGGTTGGTTCCTTTCCAGTGACAGGAAATGTCAAGCTCTTCTTTGCACCCATTCAGGGAGAAGCAGCGTGGCCAGTCCCCGGGGGCTGCTCTCTCCTCTCCACATCACCCTTGGAGCAGGCAAGTTCCCACTGCCAACCCAGCTGGCAAGTGCTCTCCTTTGGGCTCTCCCCATTACTGAGGATGTGCCATGCCACACTTGTTTCTTTTCTTGCTAGACTCAAGGAATTCACGTCACTTTGAAGTCCACAGTGTAGTGTCCCCCAGCCCATGCCTACCACGTGGCCTCACTGCAGGCTGGCAGACTGTGAGCGAGCCCGGTGGCACAGCTACTACACCTGCCTTGCATCCATTCCTTTTCCTGCCTTGAATGCCTCTCCCTCCCCTTCCCTCCTCTTCTCAAGGCTGAGCTGTGGCATAGCGGAAAAACAAAAATACTGCATGCTATTTTTTCCTCTCCTTGGCTGGTCCCTTGGAGATTGCTGCTGTTTTCTCCCAATTACTGAAAATGCTCGAAGCTGTGCAAAGGCTGGCCACACAATTAGGGAGGCAGCAATGCCTGCCTTAGCTCTGTGGAGTGCAGTCTTGAACCAGTTTAGCACTTCTCACTTACCTTCATGCCCTGAAACAGCTTGGGTTTCAGTCGGCGCTTCACCTCAGCTCTGCTTGGTGTGGGCTGTCAGAAAGCGCCTGGCTCCAGTTTACCTGGAGCATCAGCAGAGAAGAGGGCTGGCACATCAGCCAGCAAAATGTGACAGGGAATCCCCCTCTGCCCAGCAGCTTGGCTGCAGATGCTGAAGCCAGGGCCTCTTTTGAGATGTCAGATGTCAGCTTTAACTGGGATCTGTGACTGCAGTGTTTGCATCTTCTGCTTGAAACAGGTCTGGGGGTCTGGGGTCGCCTGCTGCAGGCTCAACTCTGCCTTTAGCAGCTCCCGTAGTTTCAGCAGCTTGCGTGCAAACCCTCGCTGCCCAGCTTCACTTAGAAGTGCTGGTGCAAAGGGCCCCCTTGTGCAGAAAGCCCAGAAAATTACAAAAATCTCCTTGGATTTTCAGTGTGGAGGAGCTGCCAATCACCAAAAAAAAAAAAATTAAAAAATAAATCTATAGTCATGAAGCAAGTAGTAAAGGCAGTAAAAGTAGTAGATAGTAAAAATAGTAAATAAAATGTAAATTTATCCATTTAAATATGAGCGCTGCTGAACTCGATCCTCCTTTCTTTGTGCATGTTCTCAAACAAAGTATTTTCCTTCAGGAGAGCAGGCTGCAGAGTGACAGGCTCTCTTCTCCCCGCTCCTACACCAGGTTATGAGTTTTATGCCAACATTGTCCTGAAAACTTTAGGATTTCCATCAGTTTTAGATGCAAATTTCCTTGCTTTAAGGGAGACACATGAAAGTCAGTCCATGCCTGGCTGGCATTGCACTAAATTTAAAAATGGAGAGCCTCAAAAACCCAAATGCTCTTCCCAGTGTGCTCTAGAGAGTGGCATTGCTTAGATTTGCTGGTGCCACTGTGGTGTGTTTGCTGAGCATGAGTGTTTGGTCAAAGTCTTTTTGCTGGTAAATGTTGGTCCACTGCAACAAAAACATCACATTTAGAGGAAGAAAAAAAAAGCAAAAAGACAGCATTTAGTGACTTTAGAGCCACCATACGCACTCAGCAAAAATGGAGCCAGCCCAGTTTCGAGTTGTGGGTGTTTTTTGAAGGCTGCAGCCACATATGATGTCCTCAGGGCTGTGGCAGCTGGCCTCCCAGCTCTTCCTCTTCCACCCAGCAACCGTTTCAGGCTTTTTGCAGTATAGGAGGGCTCCAAAACAGCACCTCAGGAGGTAAGCACCACATCTGCCTCACCACTGCTGCTGCCACCACCATAGCTGGACCTTGGCTCCTGGCTTTTGGGTCCTTCCCCAGGTTGTGCAGCTGGGGCAGGGAGCTGCCCTGTGCCACCCTGCTCCTCGGGCTGGAAAACCCCAGCTCCAGCTTAGGTCAGGGCACGAACGAAAGGAAAATCTTCCTGAAAGGCAAACAAATGGCAGCTGCCTCCCAGGAAAATCCCCCAGCCCTCACGTGGGTGGTGTGGCAACGTGGCCCTGTCCCCATGGCTGCTGGGGCTCTGATGGGCAGCCGGGAGCAGAGGGGCAGCGGTGCCAGTCGAGGGGCACACACGTCCTGCACAGCCTGGCCAGGCCAGCCCTGCTGGCTGCTGTCCCCAGGGGTTAGAGTCAGCGGGGAGGTTTGTGAGGGCAGGGCTGCTCACAGCCGCGGGGTTCGATGGCAGGAGGGAAGGGATTTGCCCTGTCCCTATCCTGCCACCCAGGTTCCCGCTGCCCGTACTGCTCACCCTGCTGCCTCACCTCGCTCGGTTTCACACACATCTCCTCGGCTCCATCACACGTTGGCTTTTTGGCTTTTAATTAATCCTCTCCCAGCACTTTGACAGTCACCTCCACGGTCTCAGCAGCGACCCTGCCTCCCCTAGATGCGTGTTGTCCCTCTGGGCCACAGTGATGCTGACACGTTTGCAGCAGTGGGAAAGAGCCATCTTTGAGGCTGAGGTCCCAGGGCTGTATGAGCAGTTCGGTGCTGCCACGCTGTGGGAGTCCCGGCTCACTGTGCAGGGCCAGCCTGGCTGCAGCGCCCGAGCCCGGCTGCCGACTGACCAGGCTCCCCGTTGGCCTGGGCATCCTGCTGCTGCCCACGGGCTCTGCTCCGGACCACTGTCCCCATGCGAAGTGAGAACCTTCATTAACTGTCTGGGGCTGCAATGCAGGGTGCTGATGTGCTTCTCACCCCCTCCCCAGCTCCACTTCTGGTCTGCAACCAAGACATGGACCCATCACCTGGCAAGGCTTCAGCCACATATTCCTGGGGGTGAGACCTCTCCAGCCTCCATCGCCACCTTCCTGCCTTCCTTTTTAGATGGTCAGACCCCACAGGAGCGCAGGAGAAGGTGATGCAGGAGTCTGGCTGGGGGACACGGGTGTTATTTTGCCCTACCATCACCATTATCTCCCTCGGATCATCTGGACAAGTGAACGAGGCATTCCCAGCAAACCTCCCTCTGCCACGCAGAAGCAGAGGCAGGAGCAGCTCTGCTGCCAGGAGGAATTTGGCAGCCATGTAGCAGCTTCTTGCAGATGCTCTAAATGGCATTTGGGGATAGCAAGTAAGGAAATACACGATTTTGCCCTGGAAGAGCTGGGGGTGGTAGTTAGGCTGAGTCCAGTTACCTGAGCTGACTGCTCATCAATAGTGAGTGCTGTATGTAAAGTAGCAGGAGGAGCACTCGGCTTTCCACCCGCTCCCAAACCAGCCTGGTGGTGGCATTGCCACTGGGACTGAGGGTTCACGACCCAGCACCGCTCACAGCAATGCCCGCAGCGTGGTTTGCAGCGCTGCCCTTGAAGGCAAACCAGCAGCCACGGCCAGCTCAGCTTGGGAGTGCTGGCAGCCCAAAGCAGTTAGGAGTTTTCCGTGGTCAGTTATTGTGCTGGCATGGCCGGGAGCTGCTATTATTAGATGGCATATGAGTCACCCGCAGGACGGGAGTTAGCAGCCTCAGCCTGAGCTGGGCTGGCCGCTTATCGGAAAAGCCTCGTTTACAGCCCAGCCAAGAGCTGAAAGTGAGCAGGGCTGAGAGGAACCATCCGCCCAACGCTGGCTTCAGCCCTGGCTGCTGCCTCTTCTGAGTGGGAATCACCAGCACTGGGGATCTCACACGGCCCTGATGGCGTGACAGGGGGAAGGATGGAGCAGGAAAACCACAGTGCTGTTCATGCACTGCCAACCCCATGCAAAACACTGCAAGAGAAAAAAACTAAGGGGGATGCAAGCTTACACGATGGTCTGACAGGTTTGGGTAAAAGGTCACAGCCTGAAAAAATGTGTTTGAAAGAAATGCAAAGGAAAACACTGAGTTTAGCAGAGATGAAGCTTAACAGCACGTGCGCCGGCAGGGAGAGGAGCATCCCATGCCTCAGAGCTGGGGGCAGGGGAAGCATTTTAGGCCATGTGGATGAGGAACAGAACTCCCAGCCCTTCTCATAAAGGCAAAGTCTTACAGCTGCCATGCCTGTGCCACGGCTGGGTCTGCTGCAAAGTGACACCAACGCGTGACACGAAGACACTGGTCAGGTTAACAGGGCTGTGCAGCTGCAGGGCCAAAACTGGCCGATTACCGGAGGGAGCTGGAAACGCATTTGCTTTTCTGGATAGGAAAACACTGATGCCCTTTGATTCCTGTTTTGACCCATTTAAGCCTGGAACTGCAAGAAGACAGTCCAGTAAGTAATACAACTTGTTGGAATCGCAGCTGCTAGTTTTGCCTAGCCCTCCTTGCTAGTAATTTTGCCCTTGTTGTTCCTCATTTACCTTCTTGCAAACGAGAGAAAGTCCAGTCTCCAGGTCCTCTTATACGATTGTGAATCAAATGCATCAACAACAAAGTTCAATCATCAGAGCTGTGCTATGATCTTTGCTTCACCCTGTGCTTTTTCTACCGAAATTAAAATTACCCAGTATGTCATCTTTTCACGGGACATGAAATATGATTTTATATGCATTGCAAAGTCACACCAAGGCACACTGTGAAGAGCGGTGGAGCACACACCATTTCTTATAGCCTAACAAAGGAGCCTTTATTTAATAATGAGCTATTACAGCACAGTACAAAGATTTGCTTTGTTCAGTGACTAGAAATTGTTTGCAGATTTTTCTAGCCACCGGGAGTTGACAGTTCACTTAGGAAATAAGTCTTAAAGCGAGAGTGCCTACATGCCTGCTTGGCTCTCGGAGCGCTGCAGGCCCAGAGCTGCACAGAGTCCAGTCCAGCTCTCTTTTTCAGCGGACTGAAATAGTGAAACATATCTAGATATATTTGTCAGTGGAGGAAGCAGATCTATGGTTTCAGCTGTTGCTCCTCATCGCCTTCAGGAAAGCTTCAAGCTTCTTAGCCAAACTGCTGAAAGCAAGGAACAAGGGGATGCACCTTGGAGCAAATTCATACGGGCTGGTCACCTCAGCGTGAGGCAAACACATTGCTTGGGTGCCACAGAGGGCTGAGCTGCATGGGGTTGACGTTCAGCTCTCTGCAGCCATAAAAACTCATATCTTAGTGTAGATGCTAGGTAGGTAGGTAGGTAGGTAGGTAGATAGATAGATAGACAGATAGATAGATAGATAGACAGATAGATAGATAGATAGATAGACAGAGAGATAGATAGACAGACAGACAGACAGACAGACAGACAGATAGATAGATAGATAGATAGATAGATAGATAGATAGATAGATAGATAGATAGATAGACAGACAGAACTCTGTATGATGACTGGGGTGATGTGCTGCAGTGAGCCAGCAGCACGGGGCAGGCTTTCTGCCTGAGCAGAGTTAGGCATTGTCGGGAAAGAGCTGTGATTTTCTCTCCTCCTAATCCCTTCCTCTATTGGAACAAATCCAACCATGGGGCACATGCACATGGGGTCCCTGAGGATCCCACCCCGTGCACTTGCACCTCTGGAGAGGGAGATAATGATCTGGAAGAGCTTGTTTTGATCGTACAGGGCAGGTCAGATTGTGCCACTTGGCTCGAACACACAGGTCCCACAGCCAGGGTGTTAATGAATGAGGAGCAAAGATGTTATTTTCTGGAGAGGGACCGTGGCAGGAGGAAGGGAACAAGAACCAGCTTCACTCAGGGCTGTACCTTGATACCTGCAACCAGCAGCCACCCCGCCCCAGGAGTAATGCAATTATCAGGCCGTTTTCTCATCAAGCACTTTTAACCAGTTTGTTCATCCCAGTGAGCTTCTTGTAGCAGGGTGAAAGAGCAGGAACGTGCTTGGCCCTTTAACTCCAAGTGAGGCCACTTAATGAACATACCTCTCCTTACCTCCCAGCTGGCTTTCCCAGACATATCCAAGCACAGAGCAGGGAACTGCCTTGATACCAAATCCTTTTGCAGGTTTAAAGGCACCAGAACCCCAGTTCTGCCTAGCAGCTATAGAAAGGGGATCTGTGAAAAGTCCCAGCATAAAATTGTCCATCAGTGTGCTGCAGAGGCTGAGGAACCCACGTCCCAAGTTCAGCAGAGGTCCTAAATTCCCACGTCGGCTTCTGAGGACTTCCACTCCTTAGGTCTTTCTGAAGAACATAATGTGCAAGCACATACATACACAGACACAGCATTTGTTTGTCTTTTTTTTTTTTAAGCAAATTAACTCACTTTTCTGGTTTTTCTGAGAGGGAATCCAGAGACCCCTACAGCACCAGCCCCTCTCTAGCAGTCACCGACCAACAGCAGGGAGTTGGAAATTTGGCACTTGGCCTTTGCGTTAGCTTCAGGTTAGCACTGAACGGAACCAGTTGCAGTAGATTTGAAAAGCTCATCTCTCCTCTGCACCCTGCTTTGTACTGCTGGGCTCTGCTGTAATTTCTGCATGTGCCACCTCTGGCAAATGCAAAGACAGCATCAGTAAACAGGCTTGTTGCATACTGGGACATAGCTGCAAGTCACTTGCCAAATGCATTGCCCCATGACATCACTTGAGCTTTTGTTTGTCTCTCAATGGTGAGAAAGGAAAAGAAAAAAGTGAGGGCAGGAATTTGACTTGGAGCAGCTCCCTCTAACCATTTATTTACCTTGTGTGCATGCTTCATGATCTTACTCATGGGTTACAGTCATGGGTGCACATAAGGTCTTGAGAGGCCTCAGCAGTAATCCCTCGACAGAAGAGCTGGCTCACGGCATGCTCAAAGCATTTTTGCTTGATTACTTTTCTCATCAGATAACAACATAAAGTAACTCCATTGGTACTTCTGGCAACTGCTGCACTTCCTTTCCCCACACATCCCTGACACACACGTAGCATGGGAAATGCTCCTCTGTCTCAACACACAGCTCACAAGGCCAGGTGGTTGGGCAGAGGACATGGCAGAGCTAGGAGGAGGAGCTAGGGCACAGGGCACAGACAGCCAACATCCCACTGGAAGATGCCCAAGTGTCCGTGGCACTTGGAAGTGCCCTAGACTCATAGCTCTGCCATCAGTAAGGGTGACAGAGCACTGGCACAGGCTGCCCAGAGAGGCTGTGGAGTCTCCGTCTCTGGAGACATTTCAAACCCATCTGGACGTGTTCCTGTGTGATCTACTCTAGGATCCTGCTCTAGCAGAGGGGTTGGACTGGATGATCTTCAGAGGTCCCTTCCAGCCCCTACCACTCTGTGACTCTGTGATCCTGAGTAATGATGAACGTCCTGTGCTCCAGGGCTGCCTGGGGGTGTGAGCAATCCGTAGTGTCCCAGTGCTCCGTGAGGATGTGAAGATGGGCCCACTGTATTGCAGTCTGGAGAGGAGAGGTAGGAAGGAGAGTCTGGGAGCAGGGAAGTAACTGGTCATGCAGCGAGTTGCAGTGGTGTCAGGGCAGCAGTAACTCTAGCCTGCAAGCAGAGGAGCAGAGGTACCTGCTCTGGTTCAAAACAAACATAGTCTTGGCGCTAGGGTGACATCCCATGATGACTTTTACAGGATTTTTCTTAGGCCATTTCCTCTCCTTGCCTTGCACTCCTTGCCTACTATCTCACAGTGAAATAGGCTCCAGCTGAGATTACCCCACTCTGCTGCAGTTACTCTGCGTTTGCTGGCAATGTCCTCACACAGCTTGGCCCTTTTGTCCCAGATCAAACCATTTGGTTTGGACATCAGATAAAGGATGGGCTTCATCTAACTTTACACAACTACACATGGCCTCTTCATTGCAGCTCCTTTCACAAGCAAAGAAGAGAAATGGGCAAGATTTGCCTGACCTGTTTTAGACACTGACCTGGGGAGGGGATGATTCATAGCTGTGCCTATATTTCCCCATATTCTCCTCCATAAAGGGAGCCTAGCGTGACTAGCTCAGATGGAGACATCTATGTTTAGTCAGATGAATCCCACCCAAAGCGACTGCAGCTGCTGGAGGAACATGAGCTTTCTCATAATCGCTTCCCTTCCCCATAGTTTTGGGGCAGAGAGAATTACTTAGGCTGATGAGTCCTTGAAGGATTCATTGAAAATTGCACAAAAACTGCTCGGAAGGATATGTCTGCTTGCATCAGGCCTAAATGTGGTTCAGCAGGCTGTGGAGGTCCCAGGCAATAGGGCACTCAGAGGGCAACACAATACTGGTGTTATCACGTTCTCTGCTCGCAGGCAGCCTGAAAATGGAAAAAGCAAAGACAGTAACAGAAGGAGCATCCAAGACATCTCCTGGGTTTGGACAGCTACTAAGTTGGCCACATCCCAAGAGAAACAACTTCCGCTCTGTCCCCTGGCTCCTATCCTACCTCCGCCTTCCTCCTTTCCCTCCACTTTCTTCAGTCATTTCCCTCCTGAATAGAAACTTTTGGGAGGCTTATTTCCTTGCACCTGTTTCAACTGTGATGTAACTGTGGTAATAACTCAACCACTGTTGGATGGAAGGTTGCAGTCATTTCTTGGTTTATTTTATTTTGTATTATTTTATTGCGTTATGGTTATTTTTAGAGATGGGCCTCGATCAGAGCTGCACAAGAGGAGCACTCCCACGGTTTGGAAAGGTCTGGAGTGGGAGTCAGACCCCTTCATCTCAGCTGGCCTTCCTCTTGCTAAAGCATGGGTCCAAAAGACAAGGTCCAAAGCTGGAAAAGTTCGAATTTAAGTTGTAGTGCAAACTCTGTAGATGAGGCCAGTCTGCAGTTGTGGTGGGACAAAGCAATGTGCAAAGACTTGAATTCTGCTATAGCATGAAATGTCTTTCTGCACTCCTTGATGGGAAAGAAAGACATGAAGGAAGGTTGGGAAATCCAGCTGCTGCCTTGCCTTCCAGAAGTAGCAAATGAGGTAATACAAGAGATCAAAGTTAATGGCCATAATGTAGGACTCTGTCCCAGGAATATTGCCTAGGTGGCTGACATGCTGGGGTCTGACCCTCGAGCCCTGAGTTAAGGTTGACATATGGGTGGTTCCCATGGTCCTTTAAAAGGAGGGGATGAGTTTGCCTTTTGGCTTTCCTCCAAGGTGTGGCTGACCTTGCAGGGAAAGCCCTTGGGTGAACAAGCCCCAGGTGCCCTGCATTGGGTAAATGAGTGCCAGGTGTCCTGCTGTGGGGATAAAAGCTGGGACCACTTGCAGGAAGGGTGGAGTGTCTGTCTGTGAGGTGGATGCACTTTGCAGAGTTTCCCTGTTGGGGAAGGACCTCCTGACTCTCCCTGCAACTGGGCCCTGGTCAGGTCTGGCATTTGCAAACACGGTCTTCGTGGGGGAACAATATGGGGCTACCTCTGTCCTATATGCTCAGCCTATTGACTTGGTTGTCTCCCATCTCTTCTATGGGAGACTTTGTTTCTTGGTTTATTCCCCCTATTATTGGTTGTGCTGTGTCATTCCTGGGGCTGCTGTCTGTTAAGTGTGATCTGTTTGACTTGTTTGTACCCCCAGTGATCACCCATATACTGACTTTTTTGTGTGCAATAGAATCTGGTTACTGGTTTGTTTTGCTGCTGACTGCATCCTTTGTGCTAGGCCTAGTGATTGGCAAAACAGCGGCCTTAATCCCTCTGTGCATATTTTAAGATCTCATGCCCTTTACTCGCAGAGAAAAACACATTTTTGGACCTGTTGTTTGATATGACTAGATGCTTTCTTCGAAGTCATGCTTTGACCTCCCAGCTGCCAGAGTTGAAGGTGAGCCTGTTATGACCAACTGACAGGAGCTCCTGTACTGCACAGGTCGGTCAGCGGTGTCAATATTGAGCCTGAAGGCTAGATTGAGGCAGCATAGTCTTCTGAAAGCAAAGCTGCTCCAGGCCCCAGGTAAAGACCAGAAGAGACCAAAGCTGGGAACTGGCTCATGCAATGTGCTCGAGTGGTTTTGGCAGGTAATTCGGCAGCAGAGCAATGCAGGCGTCCCCCCGAGCTCGGCAAGTCCTCAGGGAGGTGGCCACCACAGGCATGTCCCAAGGGGAGAGAGATGTACTGCACCAGCTCACACCTTCCAAAGCATTTACCCCATCTATTTCTAATGCTTCAGGAGAAGGTGAAGAAAAGCTGCCTTTTTTGTACTGGAGAAGAAAAGTCTCTGGCTTGCTGTGGCCCAAAACCTTAAAGCTGCAGGCTGGGCACTGTCACTGTCTCAGTGCAGAGCTGCAGCAATGAGAAAACTGAGGAAAATGCAGAATTATTTTTTTTTTCTCCACCACTATGACAGAAAGGGACAGGAATGAGAATTCAGAGATGATAATCCCAATCAAACTTTACATATTCATACTACATAGTTTCTCCCCATACAGTGGATATTTCTGTCCTGGTAATGTCCTGAGGTGACTTTACCATCTCCTGCCTGGTCAGCATTACCCATGGTTAGGAAGTGTGGTCTCATGCCACAGCTGAATTACAGTAACTTGTATGTCCCCTCACTGCAATGCTGTGATCCAGTGTCACAAAGACATGTCAAACCTTGCCTTAGAAAAGCTGACTGGGTTGCACACTTTAACCCTTACGTGACAAAAAGGTTTTTGTTTTCCCAGCCACCATGTCAGTGGTCCTCATGAGTGTTTGTGTTCTCACAAAGATATGGACACCTGGTGAGACCACCACCTGGTGCTGCAGCCCAGGGATACTCCTGCTGCTGCTTCTGCCACCCCTGAGTCCATTATTTGCTTGTAGGTTCCCAGTCAGCTGAGCCCTTTTAGCCCCATTGAACCAGCAGCTATTGTGGAGGTAGTTACCACAATGACCCCGTAATCCTGTTTTCCAAGGCACAGTCTCCTGTCCTGTAGGTACTGCCTGAGCTCTTTGTTCCCAGATGTATTACTTTTCATTTAGCTAAATTAAAACACATTTTCTTGGATTGTGACCATTCAGCCACGCAATTCCGATCCCTCTGTTACAGTAAACTATCCTCGACATTATTTACTGGGCTGCAGGTGGACAGACTGAAATACTAGCCCTGCACGGGCTGCCCTCATTCAGCTCAATCGACTGTTGATACTGTACAATAATGACAACTATCTCAGTGTCTGGGGAAAAGATTATTTCATAGCTGACTCTTTCAGCTGAAATACTCAGCTCTTCTGAGATTTGGGAGCACATTTGTGATCTCTGAAGGAGTAGCATCTTTTTCTCCACAGCCTGTCTCATCGCTGCATGATAACAGCCTCTCGCTGCCTCCCCCTCTCCATTTCCTCTCTATGTGGAAAATTGCAGATAAGAAAGAGAGAGGGAAAACAGATTTACTTCATTAGTTTATGCTCCAAGTCATGCAATGACAGAGCTGCTGAACTGACATCAACCCCTTCCCTGGCTGCCTGGCCACAGCTGCATCCTACCCTGAGCTGTGATGTGGCCAAATGGGGAAACTGAGGCATGGGAAAGATGAAAAGTCAAACTGTCACCTTCCATGCTAACGCACACGAACTGCTTTGGTGAGGTTTTCTTTGCAGTATAACAGCTCCTGGTACAATATAGGCAGGTAGAGGCTTGGAAGACCTCTCCATGGCAATTTTAATGCCCTAAAGCAATTACAGACAAATAACATGTATTTATTGGTTAAATATTTTTGGCCCACTCTGTATCTACAGCATATTCAATGACAACAGGGTAAATACTCTTCCCATGCAGCTCCAGTAAGGTCAGTACATTTATTCTAGGAGCGAGTTTGACTTCATTTGGGGCAGAGCTACCCTGCAAAACTGTTACTGCTAACAACTCTAGCTCAAGCGTGCGGGCACACCAGCTCTTTTACCCTCCCTGTGCTGCGTGGCCTGAATGCATGGCAGCCTGCTGGAGAGATGACATGGCTTCCCAGATCTTTTCCTGGGTTACGGTACGGAGGAGCTGTACAAATCAGGACAATAAAACAAACCTAAGCGATCTGCCGAAGGTCAGATCCCATTCCTGTTCCCGGGGTCGGATGAGCCACCAGGTCAGGGAACTCGCCCTCTGTTTGTGACAGCACATTAAGCAATTTCCCAGGAAAATCGCTCTGCTATGACCACATCTAAACCATAGCGTTAGTAAGAACATGCAGCCTTATAGAATGGGCTTTAAAAACAGACCACACTGCATTCACTCAGCTACAGAGATGCATCATAAACGTGGTGTGTGTGGCTTACCACCTAGTCTCTCATCCCTCCGTTTATTGAATCAGAGGGCGGTGTCGTCATAGCACATGCTACAAAGGCCACTGGGCCACACACACGTACCTTTCTTGTGCACGTTGCCTAAATCCCATTGATCAATGACTTCCTGCATGGTTACTGGAATGCTGTGGGAAGAGGCACATAAAATTCCCTGCTCTCATTTAGCCCTCCTGTCAAAGCTGGAGAAGTCCTGGCCCAGCTTCAGCTACAAAAACATATGAAATATATCAGCTGAGGCTGAACAGAATAGAAACTGATGGCCAGTCCGGATATTGCTGCTATTTCGCTGAGAAGGTTTACTTCCGAAGCCAGTGCGGATGATTCATTCGAGAGCCCAGGTGCTCAGGCAATCACCAGGTACTAAGGTAGAGGGGGCCAAAGCCAGGCGAAAGGTAAATCACTAAATATCCACTATCTGTGGGCATAACTTGCCAATGGTTAAAACACCACAAGAAAAATGAAAAGAACGGTTCATTTTGTAGCGTTAGTACTTTTGTCTTCTTTTTACAGCTTCATCTTGGGCACTTGTGGTAAAGTAACCAGAAAACTGCATGAGGAGTGGAAG
The DNA here is from genome assembly GCA_028020825.1 of Podargus strigoides. Classification (NCBI taxonomy): domain Eukaryota; kingdom Metazoa; phylum Chordata; class Aves; order Caprimulgiformes; family Podargidae; genus Podargus; species Podargus strigoides. Next base: position 6,536,500 of record CM051623.1, on the reverse strand, counting down.
CCCTATCTTGCAAAGGACTTCCAGATTTTGATATCTGGCTTAATTTCAAACAAGAATGGAAAACAAAAACATTCACGTGCTTCTAATGAGGGCCTGATTAAAAACAAAGAAACAATGAAATGATTAATAGTTATTGATTGCTACAGCTCTATGGGACTTGGCTTGAAACACTTTAAAGCTACCCAAGCTCAAGCTAGATGGTTAATGCCTTCAGAAAATCAGGTTCTTTTTAACACACAAACCTAAGTGCACAAAACGGAGACACGGAAAACCATTCCCCATAAAAAAATGCATCCCTCACTAAAAACATACAGTTTTGAGAGATGGCTGGTGAAATGTTCACAGATCCAGACTCCCCAAGAAACTTTCTTGTTTCCCTTTTTAGATAGTTTTAAGGTTGGGTTTTCCTATTCACATCGAGCATCGTTTGTGCAGAAACAACTACAGGGAACTACTAACCAGTAAAAGAAAAAATCATCACTATTTCATTTGTGATTGTCAATTATAAATAATGATAGAAATGCCTACGTAGATCTAAAAATCAGTAAAATACTTGGTTGTGCTATTTTTAAACAAAACATGTATGTGTTTGGGTTTTTTTTTCACTTATAAACTCATGCAGTCAAGTTATAGACTGATTTGGCTAGAGATGTTTGTTAAAAGATAAATTCAAGGCAAAATATTTTTCTACAGCTGGATTAGCTTAATCGTATGTATTACAGCAGTATGTGCATCACCATGCTAGGAAGAAACCTAGTCTGAAACCCCAAGTCTATAGGGCTGGGTATTACTTTTTTTTGTTAAAATGTCGAAATGTGGTGCTCACTGGGACTTTCATAACAGCTTAGAAGCTCATTGTACAAAACTATTAATTCAGAAATACACTTTAATAAACCAGTTGTATTTTCTGGATGATTTTGAATTAGCAGCTCAAGGCAAGTAGAGAGGAATCTCAAGTTTGGCATAACAAAAATGAATCAAGCTGATCCGATAATGAACCCAAAGAATGAACAATTTTTTTTTCAGATGCTTACATATTAGTTCTGGGAATTGGGGTAACTGGCGAGGGGAAATGAGTTAAAAAATGGCATTAGCCTGGCTGAAAAAGCTCCAATACCAGGAAGTTGTAATCTCATCAGGAATGGAAAAAGCAATACGACAAACATGCTCTGGGTGCCTTCCAGGGACACACTGAGAGCAGAGAATCTTGAATTTGGGTGACTGCTCTCATAGAGAAAACCCAAGAGGAAATTATTTATTCCTTCAGCAGTTGTCTTTTGCACAGGAAAGAAAAGTGTGTTGGTTGCTATAGGTGACTTGAGTTTGTGAAAAATATTTCTGAGGTCCCATTGATACAGTGGTGAACCAATCCACAGTTTCTGAAACTAGCAGATAATACTTACACAGTAATTGCACACAGAAGGAGATGATGACTTTACTATGGACCTCGTTAGGGCAGATAACAGCTGATTGATTCCTGAGCTGGAAGTGGCTGATTACATCAGGACTGTTACATTCTATATGGTCAAAGAGAGGAGGTTTGCAAGTAGTGATTAGTGTACCCAATGGTATCAAAGAGGTTTCCCAAAGTTTCTGAAAACTACAAGCCAAATGAGTTAGGATGCAAAACCTAAGTAGAAGGAATCTGAATGAAAATTGTGAAGGCGTAATAAAAATAAAGGAGAAATGGTCAATCCCCCTCCCTCCACAATCAAGCCTGGAGCTTAAGCTAAAAACTTACCCAAATTCAGCAGCAACTGGAAATTACAAACTAAATAGGTAACGAAGAAGGAGGAAAAAGTAAAGAATATTGATTAGATTCTGAAACGCAGAAATGCAGTGAGAAGAAGCAGGGCACTGCAGCCTTGCTCCCTGGCCCTAGAGGGCTGGCTGCAGCTACAAGCCATGACTGCCAAAGGAGTGTTAAAAACCTGCCAAAAAGCCACACAATAAATGGCAAAATTGCATTTGAGTGAGAGACTTTCGGAGAGGATTTTATCCCTGTCATCACACAGAAGATTCAGAGGCGCCTTGATTTCTGTGTGAAGGATGGCAACGGTCCCTACTAAATCTATTTCCCTGAATCTTTCTGCATCTAGCAGAGAAAGCCATCCCAGCAGTTCAAGGAGAAGAACTCAAACCAGATCAAATGAGAGAGCTGGCACCAAGTGTTAAGAATGAGGGGATCCTAGGGAGGACCAGGTGTGTGCCAGGTCAGCGACTGGGTAGCACAAAAGTCCTACCTGTCCTCTATGGACAAATCAGTACAACAGGCTCTCTCTTAAGGTCAGGATTCTGGTGCCATGATGCATGTGGCCATTTGTGCAGATCCAGCAATGTCCTATAAAATTTAGACCCTGAATAGAGCACTTGCCCCAAACATGTCATAAAAAAAACACAGGCTTGAATCCATTTATAAAGTATTTGCTCAGTATTACAGACAGGCAACTAACTGACTTCCACAGCTTGCTTCCAGCTCACAAATGGCTCATATTGCAGAGAAAGTGAAAAGTCATAAAGCAATCAGTACCCACAGTAAACAGGTAAACCCAGTCTTGTAAGCACTGTAACAGGAAGAATTTTTGCACCAAACATCTTGAGTTGAGCACAGCAAGACCTAATTGCATGTATTTATATCCAGATGAGAAAAATCTGGACTGTGGATTTGTCTGTGTTTTGTTTTGCTTTCAGAAGTGATGTGAAAAGACACTTTTGTACCTCTGCTCCCCTCTCTTATTAACCCTCTACCAGGAGCAGGCCTTTTTCTCCATCCCTGCAAACACCTTTGATTTGTGCATGAAAGATGGAAAGGGTCACTACTAAATCTTTACAGAGATTAATCTTAATCTTAATTTTAATCATCTTTATCTTTTTTACCCCTTCCTTTACAGAGGGCTTGCCAGATGCCTTTTAATATATTCCATCTGGCTGCTGTTAAAGTGCCATTTCTCCAAAACTGCTTGCTAGGATGGGTTGCAATCCATCACTGAAGCAGTCACAAGCATGCAGCTTTCCAGGTATCAACTGCCCAGGTAAAACCTGAAAACCTCAGCTGGCCCACATGCAGCACGAGCCATGCTGAGGAACTTGGGGATTGGGGGGCAGGGGGACTGTGGGTCTCTGTTGCTCACGGGGAGTGGAAGTGAGTCCAGATACTCGCATTCATAGATTGGTCTCTGTAATGAACATCTGCACATCGCAGGCAGGAGGCGCCCACTTTACACGTACTGCTTGGAAAGGTGGCCCTGCCAGCTCCTTTTCTCCAGGCTACACTCACTGCTTGTAAATCTCCTTTTTCTTGAGTTGCACGTTAGTAGTACGAAGCTTACAGCTAGTCAAGGCTAGGGGCTTTGTCTCCGTGATAAAAATCTCAGTGATTTTATTCCAATCCTTTTCTGAACTGGTTAAGTGAAACCACTGAGAAGTCCTGTGGGAACACTTCTTTGGCTGATTTCTGGTTAGCCAGACCGGATCCCCAGCTGATTAAAGCTACAGTGAAATAAGCGTGTTGTAAATCCGTGCTAAGAGGGTGCAGTCGAAGACTGCCCTCCTTCTAAAGTGTTTTATTAGACTAGAGTAGTTCATTCATGGGAAAAAAAATGCAACCTATTCCTATGTACACACGGAGAGCTGCAGAAACATTTTGTCTCTCATTCTTAGTCTCTCATTAAGGGCCGCACATTGATTATTTATTTATTTCTGTTTTAGCAACAGCAGTAATACGAATTGCCTCCTTGACCCGAGGTAGTTGCCAAACGTTTAGTTCAAAACCAATTTCAGTGCTACTGTAATCCCCTGAACTGGAGAGCTGGAGCAGAAGTAAAGCTGAGCCAACCTGAAACTGTAGCTGCGTGAATGGCGCCAATCTAATTAAGTTATGAAAAACTGTCCCTCTGGAGATGAGTCTCCTGCAGCTCACAAGCAGAAAGGTGGAGAACATGTGAATCTGGCCACAAGCCTCAGCTGTTGACAACCCAACTTACAAAGCATCTGTACGCATGCCCTTTGGGAAGAAAGATAAGTGGTACTCGGGGGAACCACACATTTGTTTAACTCTTTGTTCCGTACTCGTCCAGGCAAGGAGAAAATGTTTCATATTATGCTGAATACCATCTTAGATTCTGGCAGGATTACTTGTCAATATTATTACAGCCTCTTCAGTTACAGTGCTTCAGCAATAAAGTAGTTAGGCTGGCTTTGAAATACAGAAATTCAGGCAATACAATCGCACTATGAAAGAGCGCTCATTAGCCTTTGGCTGACCTTGAAAAATTGCGTTTCTCTCCAATTCTTCTACAAATTGCCTTTAAGGAGACCTCCTTAGTTCCACCAAGTCACAAGGTTCGGCTGTGTGACTCGTGGTTTTTAGCCACTCTCTCATGATCACAAGGCATGCTTGCCTTTTACATGCAGCCACAATTGCTGCAAGAAGGATATGTAAAAATGCACCGACGGCCTTATTAATAGTGGCATGCTCTCATGTGTTGGGGATTTTTTTTTTTCCAACCTCAAAAGTTTCATAATGAAACAGCTGGTCTTATAAAAAGTGTCATTCATCAAGTCAAATTTTACGGCTAGGTCACTGTATGGACTTTGTCAGATTGTGACTGGGCAAGATAAAATTTTGTAGCTGTGGAAGCTGAATTAAGCGTAACCAGATACTTCTGGAGGCATGAGCTGGCTTTCAAAGGGATGTGTTCTTGTTTGAGACACATAGCACCACTACATGCTTCCTCCAAGTTGCTGGACACAGGCCACTAAATATGTTGAGCCAGTAGGCTGACCCGTATCCTGAATCTATACCTCTGCTAGCAGCAGCCCCTGCAGCTGTGGAGGAGCCCTCTGCAAAGCACTTGGACAAAGGAAGAGAGCTCAGCTCAAAGTGCACCTTGTCCCCATGTAACAAGTTTCGACACCTCCACGGTGAAGTTCTCAGACCTGCTGTTTTCAGTAGAACTTGGCACCTGTGTGCGACACCTGAAATAATAACCCGCCTGCAGCAAGGCTGGAGCCAAAAGCCGCTCAGCCGTTCTTCTTTTCCTCTTGCACAGCAGAGGATGAGACAGAGCAGTGCCAGAGATGGGGAAAAGCACTGCCCGAAGGAACTGTGGCTTTGGTGGCACAGCTCACCCAAGGAGCTGGAGCCTGTCTGAGGAGCCTTCCACAGCTGGCTCAGAGCATGCCAGAAGACTGATGTGCCACATCTGTAATGCCACAGCCACAGTGCTGTCAACCAGCACCCTTGCTGAGCAGAGCCTCCCTGTGTTGGCATCCCACCACTCAGCACTCCCCACTGCAGGATCACTGTCAGCATCGCCACAGAAGCGGTCCCTCTTCCTTGCACCCAGGCAACGCAGGAGCGTGTGCTGGAGGACAAAGCAGACACACAGGTCTAATTCCACCCAAAAGAGGGCAGTGGTGCTTGCGGACACACAGACATGCAGGCAAGCCAGCAGCTCACTCTCCAGCTGCTCAACTTCCCTAACCAGCTGACAAACTCTCCCCGGCTCTTGGCACAGGCAGAGCAGTCCACAGAGCTCTCTCTTTTCACACACTCTTCGTTAGCCTCTGCTCTCACTTCCTCCCTTTGACTCATTAGCTGTTTTACCATCATTTCTCTTGAAATTCAATGGAAGAAATCACATGGATCCATCCATGTCAGTGCTGAGCGCCCCGTACCAGGTGCCTCTGTGTCACCCCATCTCCCAGTTACTCGTCCGCCAGCCGGTACACGCCTTCTGTCTTCTGCAGAAGCAGCTTTTCAGATGAGCTGTAGCTTGGACATAGCTGGGAATGGAAAATTGGATGGACTGCAGTATATGGCAATCAGGCAATGGTCAGAAACTTGATGTCACAGGAAACCACTGATACTGTGAATAATTCAGACCAATTTAAAAAGTCCCCAATACAACAACTGTTTTCCCCCTGTTCTAGCAGCTATGTATTTTCAAGTAGCCTGTTTGCCCAATGCCTGTGCTCTCACCTTCAGAAGGTGTGATTTACAAAACAATATAATAAAACTCAAGCACCCACTGTTAACTCTTGTACTTATCATGGTGGTGGCTCAGCCACAGAGCTGTGTGGGTTTCCACGGTCGAAAGCCAATACAGGTCACAGCCTTGAAGTGGGGAGAGACGCTCGCTTTGTTTCCCAGCATCAGAGAGTTTCTCAACCTGGCAACCTCTGCTGTCTTGGGGTTGTTCAGTTAATGCTGTTTTCTTGGCTCCCACGCTAAAAACACCAGACATAATAGCAACAGCCAAGGTATTAACAACAAAAACAGCAGCAAAGACAATAGCAACACAAGTGTAGCTCACGAGCTTAGCTCTGTTTAACGGTACAGAACCTGCACAGCCTCTGGGAGCTGAACTCAGAGCAAAAACCACAGCCAACTTTCCCTCCTCTGCTGCTCTTGTCTGTTGGGAGTGACCCCACTCCAGCCCAGCTCAGCCTTTCACTCCTGGGTGAAATGAAACATGGCCCCAGCATGCTGTGGCAAACACAGCCATAGGTGCGATGCAGCCTTTGCACAGGCTGGCTTGATAGCATCACATAGCAGTCCTCCCAGTGATGCACCTCTGCCCCCACGTGGCATTATGCCCCCTCACCAGGTTTCCAAACAGGAGGAGATGAGTCTGCCACTGCCTGCACTGCCGGATGGGGGTGCTTCGAAGAAACTTTTAAGTTCTTCTTTAGGTTAAATGCTGAGACCAGCCCTTCTGAGTGTGAGAAGCCTTGTTAGGGGATGGGGCAAGTTTTAGTGTGGATGAATGGGTAACACCTATGCAGCTCCCAGTCCAGACAACCCTTTCAGAAAGCCTCTTCTGGGTAGCAGTGTCACCCCTTCATTGACAAACGTCAGGTACTGTCCTTTAAGACTGTTGCACTGACAGAGACCAATAGAGCCCAGTCAGGTCCTTAAATCACAGGTGTACCTGCCCTGAAATGATCTGATTGTACCACATGTTACCCACTTGTTTCCTCAACACCTAGGCAATGCCTTTGCAATGTGAAATCTACGTAAGCAGATCTAGCTGCCTTAGTATGGGCATGTGGCACTTCTGGCGTACCTGGCAGGACCTCAGGCATCAGCTTGGGGCTGGGACATGCCCTCTACTGGCACTCAGAAGGACACCCTAGGGCATTTAAAATGTGAAGTTTTTTCTTGCATTTGAGCTAGATTGTTGACAAAGCAAAGAGCAAAGTCTATTGGACCTCCTGCACATCCCCTTCTTTCCTGAAGCTGCCTGGACACACATCCTTCTCAGCAAAACAGCCTAAAAACTTACTGTGTCTCTTCAAGTGGAAAATCCTACTTGCACCCTCAGAGCAAGACCTACTGCCCTTAGTGGTACACGGTGCAGACAACTGAGCTGGTACATCTGCTCAGCATGGATCCACGTGGGGACACCAGTATGACTCTCAAAAGAAAAGTCAGGTTATCAGTACTGTGCCCAAGACAAGAAGTCCTAGACCTTGGTGGCTCTGTAGTATTCCCAGCTTTGGAACTGGTGGTGGAGCCAGTAACTGAGGCATCCATTGCATGATGTTGATCTGCTCTCCAATGCCTGTTTTACGTGGTGGCACTGACCAATAGACATCTAGAGGCAGAACTTCATCTTGGCCTGCTGCTCTATGAGAGCCATAACGAAAACCTGTATTTGTTTTTATTTCTGATTTTTAAGCACATATGGTTAGATGTGCTTACTCTTCACTTACTTACTCTCCACTTCACTGCAGAGGTGACAGAACCAGGGTGAGGATCCTCATAGACGGTACAATGCAACATGGAAAATCTGGGCCTTTTTCTCCAGAGACAGAGAGAAAAGTTACTGCTATTGAGTGTTAGGAGAAGATGAGGAATGTCAGTATTACTACATTTGGGAAAATGCAAATATGAAATTCTTTCCCAGTGAATAGTGACAGTACCGTGCTATGTAGAAATGCAGGGAATTAGGCAGTGTCATCCCATGTGATTTTTACATACTTGAGAGGGAATTAAATCCTTGTGAACTTATCCAGCTTTACAGATGTTGAGGCCTGATTTGGCTTGCTGGTGTGCCAGTTTTACATGGAGGCAACTCCACTGAGACCTGTGGAGTCATCAAACACTGGCAGAAGAAAGCGGGGACTCAGATGCTGCCACCCTACTTACCATGCCAAGAAACAGCACATATTTCCCAAACACTTCATCCACTGAGCAATAGCAGCAGCACTGGCAAGGTCTTCCATGATCTGCTTTGCCCACCACCTTACCCATGAGTCCAGAGGGGACCTTCTCCAGGAGTAACAGGTCAGCAGTTTATCTGGACCCATTCTGGTTTGGGCCTCCCTGCAGTACTGCAAGGATGTCAGCATCTGCCTTCTGCCATTTGCACATCGTCACAGCTCACAGGCTTTAAAGGGTCCTTTGCTGTACCATTTGGTGCCCAGATTTCCCCTCCCTCTTAAATTACTGTCATATACTGCAACCACTTTAATGCTGGAACGAATGCACCCTCTCTGCTGAAGGGCTCCATTTCCGATATCCTAATTGCAATATACCCCATCATAATTATTATCACCCCCATTGAAGGATTGCCTTTCCACCACATACTGGGCCGTATGTTCTGGTTACAGTGGTGCTACGCCCCCTCACCTTCCTCCTCATTTACGCTGGTAAGAGAAAAGTCAAGGCCAAAGCAACATTCTTTTAAGTAAGGCTTTCTGAATATAGAGGAACCAGCGACATTAAGGGCTGTGAGCCTTCCCATCTGTGCGCTGAAAGGGTTGCTGCTTCATGCACAACAATCCAGGCATGTCAATTATGCTGGGTGCAAACCTTGTCGGACACCAAGAACAGCCTTTGAGCAAGTGTCAGTCTGAGCATCTACTTTCCGCCCCCGTCCGTGGAGGAAGGGTGGAGCAGACTAGACTGGGATGGGAATGCGATCTGTATCGTGCTACTGTGGGATTTACATGCCTACTGATTTTACTTATGCAACCATGTCGGGTCTCCCCACCTCCTCGCCCTTGATTAACTTGTAGTGGAAGAGTCGTGTCCTGGTTCCCCAGCACAGCCCCATGGCCCAGCCATGCAGGCAGCCATGAGCAGCCCCAGTCAGCTGGGAGATCCACTCAAGGCACTGACTCACAGGTGTATCCCACACCACCTCATCATGCTCATTAGAAAAGAAGGGGGTTTACTGAGGGTGGAGTTCCTCTTTTTGGGGTTCCTCACTCTTGGCCTTCTGCTCCTGCTGCTGATCCTAAGATTGAGGCTGAACATAAGCTTGTATGTGTTGGTGATTGTATTAGTTTTGCTATTTCATTCACTCTGTTTCTACTTCAACCCATGGTGCTTCTCCCTTTTTCCCTGATTCCCCTTTTCAGCTGGGGAGGGGTCATTGGGTGGTAGAACAACTGCTGCAGTTTAGCCCCAGGTACTGGCTAAACAGAGACAAGTGGGCGTAGGGACGTGAATGACACCGTTCAATTGCATAAAGCTAAGCATGTGCACACTGTGTGGAGGATCCAGTCTTCTCTTGTGATTCATGCTGTTCCCTGGGAGCAATTTGGCAGCCCTGCAGCCCTTCAGCCAGGTGTCCATGCCAGCCTTTGCAAATGCAGCCTTGCAGCCTCTTCTTCTTCTCTCAGCCCTGGAATCAGGCCATGGGTGCTGGGAGAAAGGATTGGGTTTCCTTTTTGGGGTTTTTTTGATATTTTCCTATGAACCCACCCAATTTTGCAACATTGCAAAATGAAGGCTTTGCCCGTTGTTTTTTTTTTTTTTTGTGTCCTGCTGAGGGGAGGGACAGAAAGAGCTGCGTGAGATAAAACAATGGAAATTAGAGTGGAATGGAGGAGTGTGAAAAACAAGAAGGTTGAGGTTATGAAAAGCAGGACCAGGCTTGGAGGAGAAAAGCCCTTTTATGTATTTAGACATTGTCTTATGGCCATGCTATGCATGCATCAGATACCAACCCAGTAGGTACAGAAAGGACCAGCAGGTAGAAAGTTGCTTACAGAGCTTTTGTAAGCTACTATTCAGCCTAAGGCACAAACTGGGTGACCTTGCCTTGAGCTAGCTATTAAATACATATAGACATATGTGTAAATTGAATTGCATTAAAAAAAAAGAAAAAAAAAAAACCCAATCCTTGGATTAAAAATGTCGGTGAAATCATGTTAGGTAATCCTATGGAGTCTGACAGACTCTACAACTGCTTTGAGTTACTCCTGACCCTGGCAGTTCCCAATTCAGTGTGTGGTCCTTGGCCGGGGTGGCTGTGCCACTGATCTCAGCGCTGCCAGGCCTCCGGCTCGCTTGCTTGTTCTCCCCTGTTGCGCTCTCTTTCATAATAATGGGGTAATACATTTGGGGTAATAGTGGTTGGAGTTCAGAAAAAAAACCAAAATCAGAGGCTTTAATGTTTGACAGCCCTGCCTGGGATAGACCAGCAGGGCCTGATTCTTGGGGGGTGATGAGTACATTGTCTTTATGAATTTTGAGCATGAAGGGCTCCTGAGAATCCCATGAGATGCCTATCTCCTTCTTCACCACCAAAATCCATTTTAAAACACAGCACTCGTTTTCATGTTTTCATAATACCTCATTGCAGGCATGTGATTAGACCTAATTAATGCTTGTAATCAATGAATGCTTAATTGCTGCTGCTGAAAAATGCTGGATAAATGCAGAGTACTGCTTGATTGAATGCTCTTTGATTGGCTAATGGATCACTTTATTACTCTTTCAGATTCTGCTTAAGCAGGCAAAATATCTGGGCTAGTGTAAAACAATCCTGCATTGATCTCTCCAGCCAAGTGGGGTCTTTCCAGTAATTAGAAGGGTGGTGACAGGAACAGAGCTGGCTGTCTGGAGGACCAGGGGGACTGGAAAGAGGGGGGGGGGGGGGTTTGATGGTTTTGTTTTGGGTTTTTTTAATTTTTAATTTGAAAGCTATGCAGCAAATAGCAAGGAGAAGTCTGGTCAGATCTTTTGACTCTTAGCTGTAAAAAGTCATTTAACATTTCCTGATAAGCCTCTTGATTTAAACAGAGAAGCAATTTCTGCTCCCTGGGAGTTCCATTTGAGTAGTCTGGCCCCAAAACTTCACAGGCTCAAATCTCTGGAACTAAATTCCAGGAAACATTCATATGTGGATGATGCATCTGTAACAGATACAAAGGGGAAAGGGGAAACATTTGGCAATTAGGAGCTGGAATCACTTATAAGTCCAGCTGGTACTTCTCTTTTTTTCAGGTGAAATGTCTCGGGGGAGGAGGAGAACCTGTCAGTGGCATGTTTTGCACTATGTCTTGCCTTTTCTCCATATTAAGGATTTCCCCCATGAACTCTTCCAAATGAGGCCAATTTCACAACCATGGAGAACCAGCACTAGATTGTGCTCTGCTCTCCAAAACCCTGCACAAAGACTACTGAGAGGCATCCTCACACGTTCCTCTGGATTCACACTGGTGTGCATGAGAGCAAACTGCAAGCCACTCTGCTAGCAGGCATTCAGAACAAGAGGGACCATGTCCTGGACGTGGGTCCTAATTCCTTGTCTGACTGTGCCTTTTTGGATCCTGCAAGAGCAGGACCATTCAGTGCTAAGCACCCAGAGGGCACAGATCCCTGCAGGTCTGGGGAGGGAGCAGAGGACCACAGGGATCCCCTGGCATCCTGCAAGCTCACTTCCACTGTGAGGATGTTGCTGATGCTCCATGTATATCAGGAATGAATCTTTTCCATAGAAAGAAAAGGAAATTAAGGAAAGCAACAGAGATGTCAGCTACGAGAAACTGATTTTCAGTTTCCTTATTAATCCAAATGAGCTGTGTGGCACCCAGATCACAGATCATCCAGCACTTATTTGCAAGGCTGAGTACCTACAGAAGCAACAGTATTAGCATATATGTCTCGGAGTGTAACTGAGGTTTCCTTAACCTAACTCATTGTCTTTTTAACTTCATGCTCTCTTCAAATGCTCGGGCCTGTGCTCCAACATAAATACATTGCCTGAATTTCCCTCCCCCTACGTTATTCCTCTTGAGCTGTGGAAGATTACATGCAATAGATAAAAAAGTGCTTGTTTCTTTGACAAATGCAAGGCTTAAAGACCACCCTCTGTTCTTGAGCAAAATTAGCTTATCTTTGCCCAAAAAATGTTGTTACTAAATACGAGCCATCGTTTGTGTGTGGCCTGAATGAGACGCTCAATTCATCTTATTAGAGGTTATCCTTTGAGGAGCTTTAAAAGGAAATGCATTGTTCTTAATTATTCTTATCTCAACAGCTGTATAATTCCTGGTTTTGATTTAAAAAAAAAAAAATCCAAAGAAAGATTATACCAAAAGCTGGAGATGGGTCTGAACCCAGATTGCAGAGCTGAACTGCAGCTTTTAGTCTGTGCTAAACTGTCTTCCTTTCCTCTGAGAAGGTGTGTGCCTGTTCTCTTCTCCCAAAGTTAAAACATTAACCTGTGTAGAAAACAAGATAAAACTTCAGAAGGATAAGTTTCATCTCTTTCTGGTTTTAAACTTGTCCTAATAATGTTCTTTTTGTTGAATCAGAAAACAGTAAACAGGACTTGGTGAGGAAACACTTCTTTCCTCTGTCATTCCTGCACCCCAAGCTACCCTGAAAAATTTTGTAAATATTTTCATCAGTAAGGCCCAAACCCAGTATTTCTTTTCCATTCAGTGAAAATTGTAAAAAAATCAAAGCAAACTGAAATTTGGGTGAAATTTACTACCATGCTAAAAAGCCACTTTCTGTTGGTTAAATGTTTGCACAAAAAGTGACATTTGCTGTGATGCTGTACGGTTGTCACAAGCTGCTACCCACTTTGAAGTGGAGCAGCACATAATGGATCAAATTCTCCACAGAGCTCAATGCCAGAGTTTCAAGTGCTTGGCATCTCGCATTTGGTCCAGCTTCTCTGAAGTGGTCAGCATCCAGCAGCTTCTATTGTGACAATAAGTGGCAAGATGTTTTGCAAAAGGGCTTAAGCTACCAAGCTGCTGAATTCTTCTGAAAAATCTAGTCCAGGATGGTATTGAAGGCAGTTTCAGCTGGTTTGATTGAACCAGCTGTTGAATCACAGTGGATTCCTTGAACAGCTTCTTAAAACATGCCTCTGCTGCAAAACACTGCCCCCTCTCCCAAGAGCCAGGTAGTAGGTACATCCTGCTTCCCTCTGGTACCATTTTATTGCCCTGGAAATACAGATGGGTCCTTCTATTTCTTCCATCCCATCTGCTCAGGCTTGGCCCCAATCCCTGTGTTTACATATAGAAGGATTTCTTCCCATGGTTCAAGGCTGAACACAGTAATACTGAGAGGACAATATGTCTTTTTGGTTTCTTAATGACATGTTGAAAGATGAGCACTGTTTCAAGCTGTGCATGTTGGACTCCACTAGAAACATCAGTCCATGCACACACTTTGTACTGAGATGCACATGGAATATGGCTGTGCCATGAAAAGGCAATGGGAAGAACTGGAACTACAAACATACAGGAACCTTAAACGTACCAAGGAAACTTTTTGTTGGTATCTATATAAACAGCCTGAAGGAGAGGACTCAGTTTTGACTGAGTTTCTCAGTTTAGTAGTCACTGCATTTGAAAACTAGGCTGCTTTGTTGCCACAGTACGGAAGTAGGCTCTGATTTTCACAAGCATTTGAAATCAAAAGGAATTAGACACCCCTAGCAGCATGGCTGTAGAAGCCTTATTTTACCCAGTTTAGAAAACCTTGGTCTCACCTTCTTTAGACTCCAAATACCAATTTTTTGTGGCCCTCCTCTGGACCTGCTCCAACAGGTCCTTGTCTTTACTGTGCTGAGGACTCCAGAGCTGGATGCAGTACTGCAGTTGGGGTCTCACCAGAGCAGAGGGGCAGAATCCCCTCCCTCAACCTTCTTTTGATGCAGCCCAAGATGTGATTAGCCTTCTGGGCTGTGAGTGCACATTGCTGACTTATGTCCAGCTTTTCATCCACCAGTACCCCTAAATCCTCCACAGGGCTGATCTCAATCCCTTCATCCCTTAGCTTGTATTGATGCTGGGGGTTGCCCTGACCTAGGTGCAGGAGCTTGCTGTACTCTTTGTTGAACCTCATGAGGTTCACATGGGCCCACTTCTCAAGCTTGTTCAGGTCCCTCTGGATGGCATCCTGTCCCTCCAGCACGTCAGCTGCACCACTCATCTCAGTGTCACCTGCAACTTTGCTGAGAGTGCACCCAATCCCACTGTCTATGTCATTGATGAAGATATTAAACTGTACTGGTCCCAGTATAGACACCTGAAGGAAACCCACTTATCTCCATCGAGACATTGAGCCTTTGACCACTACTCCAGTCAATTCCTTATCCACCAAACAGTCCACCCATCAAGTCTATTTCTCTTCAAATTAGAGAGAAGGATGTTGTGGGGCACCCTGTCAAAGACCTTACAAAAGTCCAGATAGATAATATTCGTAGCACTTCCCTTGCCCACTGATGTAGTCACTCCATCATAGGTGACCACTAGGTTGGTTCCCATACCACATTCAGGAGTTCACAGATGTGCTAAGAAAGGCATGTGGAAAAGGCATCTTATGAAGTGGGACTGTCAAGAGGCCACATAGGGCAACTACTGAAGCACTATGCATGTTATGTGACATGGTCCAGTGACTAGGAATTAGAACCTACCTTAAACAGTTTCTCCTGAGGACCTCAGGGTAACACAGCTGCCCAATTTGCATTGTGTATCACCACTGCACAGACAATAGGCTTGCTAGGCATCCTGGGCACTCGCTCTTCATCCTGTAGAGCACATGGTAAATCACTAAAATAGCCTGACTGCCTGTTGTCTTTCTTATCTGGTGTTTCCCAAAGAGCTAATCTTGAACTGAACATGCAATGAAAAACTTCTGTTAGTGTCCCAGCTTAATCTCTGGCAGATAGGAGCAAGTGGTAGTAGAGAGCAGCACAGAGCACATTGTTCATGTTTCTTGTATATTTTGGGGTTTGGAAGGTATTTTTTTTCTTTCCAGTAGAAAAGTAAATTTCAGTAAGTACAAAACATCATGTTTGTAAATATCTAATGAAATTTGTAAATGTTTGTAAATATAATGATTTTTTTCATCACAAACATTCCTTGGTGTACTAGCTGCATAGTGATAATGGAGAAGACAATAAACCAGTTATTATAACCAGTTAATATGAACAAGCATATGCAGGTCAACTCCTGTCCAAAACATGGCAACAACTGAAAGCACCTAGACACTCTTTCTCTGCAAGAAATACTACTAGTTAAGTGGTGCTAGCTCAAAAGACCAAGCTTCATCTGAAAAGATGCTCAGCTACTATCAGTAGTAGATTTGGGTCTTCCCTCCTGAATAACAGAGTTTCCATTTCTAATCCCCAAACAGGGATGTTTTTGCTTTTATTTCTCATTAGTGAAAGGCTACAGGAGTACAAGATTAATGACTGCAGCACAGCCTCACTCAGTACCTACAGCAACAGCAGCTGTTACCTCATGCAAAACAATATTTTTCTCCCAGGTACTGATTCTACACCAGCAACAGAGACAAGGACATTTACAGTTTCCCAAATTCCTCATCTTTATTTCTAGACATTCTTAGTGAATAAAGCACCACTTCTAGGCATGAAATGGAGAGAGAGGAAAAAAACGCAACTCCACCAAGCTTAAAGATGCACTACAGCCAGATTTTAAAGAAACAGCAAGAGGGTATGGCAATAGGCCATCTCATCCAAGACCACCTCTGACTTCCATCCAGACACATGCTTCACAAAAAGTGAAACTGCCAAATAGGTATTGATAACAGAGGAATTATTTTAAAATACTTATTTTCCTTTAAAACGATGAATATCTGCAGCTGAAGAGAATCTGACCATTAATGGGAACTTTAATGCACCGTCCATGCAGAAATGACCACTCGCCAGAGATCAGACACGACAAAAAATAGCTTGACTCATCCAGACGGTAATTCAAAGCAGCAAAATATATCCAGTCTTACCCAAAACCCTATCATGCATTTTCCACGTGGAAAGTAGACGGCTCCCACAGAGAATATCTTGTTGTCCTACGCACTTCTGAAGTTGCACTAGAAAAAAATATCTCTTCCACCAAGTCACGCAATACTAATGGACACATTGCTACTTATCACACATGTACATCATTTCGCACAGCTTTGTACATTTATATTGTTGCTGGGGATATAATTTAGTGAGGGCTTGACCTGAGGAATGATTGAGCAATCTCTGTGTGTGCAATGATCCCAGCAAAGGGCTGGGGGTGCCCGGTACTGCTCATGAGCAAGCCTGTGCTGTACACAGTCGTCCTACATCCTGCAAAGGATGCAGCTGATTTATAGCAACAGCTTCAGCACAAACTGATTTGGGTAAGGTTTGTTCCTGTGGTGGAGTCCCAGCAGTGTCTGGTTCAGCCTTTGCTGGAAATGTAATCCTGTTCCAGTATCGTCGGTCTCTTTTTATGGCCTTAGGTGAAGCATCAGGCTGACTCTAAATGCATGCATGTAACTCTATTATCCATCACTCAGCATCCAGAAGAGACAAGAACAACTCACCCACTCTTCACTGGCCCAATGTTTCTAGCAGCTAACATACTCTCTCCTAACTGGAAAGGAAGGACTGTGCATTTCTGAAGCAAGAGGATCTCTCACATCATAAACACAAAGTTGTGAATGCCATTTTACCAGAGGATACAGCTCCCTTTTCTTTTAAATTAGAGATGGGTGAAATGGACTGGACAAAATAAAACCTGATCCAGATTTCCTCTGAAGCCTTGAGATGGCCTTAGCAGAGAATTAATTATAATGGCCATGTTAAAATAGCTAGATCTCCTTTGAAAACTTCAAAGAAAAAGAAACACCACAGGCCACATTTAAAAAACTGTCTGCCTGAACAGTGAAAGGAAAACTGTGTAAGCACCACCTCATATACCAAATATGCACTGATGTGTGCGAAAAAGGATACTCACGTACTCCACCACCATTTCTCCTTAGGCAGTTCATTCCCTTACAAAAACCTGGTCTTGTACAGACAGAAAGTAATCAAATCCATTTGTAAGAACATTTTGGTTATCTAGCTTTGAAAACATATCCCCAAACGATACACTCTGCCCGAAGAGGATCGGTATGCTCTACCAGCATGC
The DNA here is from genome assembly GCA_028020825.1 of Podargus strigoides. Classification (NCBI taxonomy): domain Eukaryota; kingdom Metazoa; phylum Chordata; class Aves; order Caprimulgiformes; family Podargidae; genus Podargus; species Podargus strigoides. The sequence continues at coordinate 6,519,331 of CM051623.1, read as the reverse complement.
AGAGCTGTTGCCAATATTAGTGTTCAGGCTGGTTCAAATTTCCATACAAAGCTCGATTTTAAGTACACTCATTCCAGAGTGCCCAAATGGAAACACCGACTTTTGTAGGGCAGGTTTGCAGTACTCTCTTTTTCAAAAGAGCTCTTCAGGATGTCTCCTGCTAGACCCCTCCCAGAGTCACTGTAGATGGTTTTGGAAAGGTAAAGCATGGTCCTCAATCAAGTATTTTCTCTCTGCCTTTTGTGAAGGAAACCACAGTCCTTCTTACAATGCTTCCTGGCAGAAGTAGTGTCACAGTGAAGTTACCAGGTATTGCACAGAGTGACTAAACAAAATCTCTTGGAAAAAATTCAGTCTGAGAGCACCAGGCTCTAGGCTGCAGCTGTGCCCACTGCAAGGACAACAGAGAGATGCAAAACATTATTTTAGTGCTTCTTCCCATCCTGTTATCTTTCCACCTTCCTAAGCTGCCTCAGCATGAGGATAAACGTGCCCCATGGAGCCCGAGGTGGGCTAGCTGATGCCTAACAGCCCAGCTCCCCCTGCCTACAACCCCTGCAGGGCCCCTGGGGATCTGCTGCCTGTCCTGGGCACGCAGCAAGGGAAAATGGGTCAGGAGGATGGGTGTGAAGCTGGCTGAGCAGCCCAGAGGCTCTGGCCCAAGATTTTGCCAGTCAGCTTTATTACAAACATTTGTGGCATCCCAATGAGAACACATCAAAACGCTAGAGCCCACACCGCAGGCAACAACTGCAGAGCGCAGTGCTTACTTATTTATTTATTTGTTGTTATTTATTAACTGAAAATGAATCTGTTTCTACACTTTTTAAATGGGCGGGTGTGTGCGTGTGTTATAAAAAACTGCTCCTTGCCCTGTGCAGTGGAAGGAGCTATTTTTCCATCAGGGGAAGAAAGGAGCACGCTGAAAAGGGGCACTGCACAGGAACGGCACTGGCTCCTGCAGGCTGTGTCCATCACAAGCTGACCTTTTTTAAAAGTCGTAAGTCAGTTTTAGTGCTCAAGAAAGTGAGGATCAAGTAGCACAGATGTGTTGTCCAAGCTTTCCTGCACAGCTCTGCCAGCACAGTGCATCTTAGCCATGTCCTGCAATAACCTTGTTATCCCAGTCCTTGGGAAGAGCCTTTTGTAATTTTCCCATGATGTGATTTCTGGTATAGACTTTTCTATGGCCTGCCTCACCAAAGCACAGCCAGGGTTTCTAATCACTGAGCCTTCACTTCTCTCTATGCTGCCTGTCAGATAGAGCAGTGGTATTATTTCCATTTTTCAGATGCAGAGAGAAGCATAAGCTCCAGGGTCACCCCAAAGAGCCTGGATAAAACTGGGAATAGGTGAGCTCTGGGTGCAGGCAGAGGTGCAGGCAAGAGAATCCTGGCACTGTTTTAGGAAGCATGAAGGTTGACCCAGAGCTGCCAACACCATTGTTTCACCAAATCCATGGAGGTGAAAGCTAGTGCATCCCAAAGCCTGAGAAGCACAACAAGAAGCAGCTCCCTTGGTTAGTCCATTTTCACATCCTATGAACATGAAATGTCTGAAAGGTCAGTGTTCTGCAGAGGGAATATGTAGCAACATCAGCTTTCAGCAGCAGTGACACCTGAGTGAACAATGATGTCTCAAAATTACTAAACGTCTGCAAAATTCTGAGGTTCTGCTCTAGTGTTTGCTAGGCACAGGCAAAATAATTCCACACTTGTCAAGTTTCTGCTTTCTTTGAATTATTACGATTTTTAAATCCAGCAGTATCATCCATGAATGTTCAGAAGAAAAGCTAAAAATAACTTCAAGAAAATAACCCAAGTATTGAGGTGTGTGTGCATCTCTAAAAACCAAGACTCCAACTCTGATCTAAACCAGACTGTTTCTTTCCTCTCCCTGCCTCCCCCCCCCCCCACTCCCCTTATTTAAAGAGAACTGGAAGGGAAAAGACTCCATCAGTCTCTGAGTCTGTAAACCTTTCCCCTCCCTAATATCCGAGACAAGACTTAAAGAAGAACCAGTCTGGAACAGAACATGAAAAACCTTCTGAAAAATGACTAGAGGCCTAATGCTGTCACTGTCCCATGTTTATTTTTCTTTCTTTGATGTCTGATGTCAAAGAGAAAATAATGTCATCTGCTGGAAACTCAAACATGTTTGCATTTTGAGGTAATTAGAATTAATGTTGGAGGGCAAAACTAACACCGAGCCACTCCAGTCTTTCCCATGTGAGGAAAACATTCCGTAATGACTTACATTTAATCTAGGAGCTGGCAGGCAGTCAGGAGCAGCCCAGATTCAGGCAACAGGGTAATATTTCAAAAAACATTTTCTTTAAAACAATTAAAAATAAAATAACATAAGATATCTATATGTGCTCTCATTTATAAATGATGGCAGCCTGACTTTGCTGCTCCAATTCCAGAAGGGTGTAATTCTGCTGAAAATCAATGGCTGACAAGGGTGTAAATCGGGGAGTAATGGCAGCCCTGGTTCAAGACCACCACTGCTTCCTAAGTACTCAGCACCCACAATTGCAGCCAGATTTTCTAAAGAGCCGGAGCCCCCATTCATATCCAAACAAGGGCCAGATTTTTGTAAGTGCTTAGCACGCAGTCTCTCCCCATTGTGACATTAATGACAACATGCTGAGCTCTTTTGGAAAACTGGTCATACATGTTTGTTTTGGACCGGATCTTGTCACCCTTATACATGTTGAGTAGCATCTTACTCAGTGAAGAACCCTATTAAGTGGTGCCTCTCTGTGTGAGCATTGCTGCAGAAGGACCTCCTCTTAAAAGACAAATGCAAGTCATGTTGTTCACTGTGCTGGTGGATGAGTCTCCAGTACTAAGGCTATTACAGAGCTATGAAAACTTGACCTGAATATAATCAGACTGAACTGAGTAGGTACGGGTTAAAGCTTGGCTCATGAGAAACTGAGTTTGGTCCTCACAGGGCAAAAAGGAAATAAAAGGTTATTTCTGGACTGAGAACTTTCATTCAAATTATTCAGCCGTCTTCAGGGGTTAAAAATAGAAAAGCAACCTTTTCCAGTTCAAAGAAAATAAATGGCTACACTTATCTGTGTGAGTAATTAAAAACAGCTGAACTCCAAGAGCTGAAACCTTCCACACAGCTAGTCCTCACTGAGGAGTAGCTTCCTAGCAACACTTGACATATTAGAAAAAATCATACTATTAAGAATTGCTCTGGGGTAAGTGTAATGCAGATTGTTGCTACATTCAAAGGCAGGTTACTGGTGATAGAACTATGGAACAGATTAAAACATTCAAAACTCAAACCAAAACTGCTTCTCCGTTCACATGGGTCAATTGTGACTCTATTGACATCAACTGTACTTAAGAGCAGAACAAATGCTGCAAGTTCCCTTCTGCAACTCTGCAGAGGTGTGCACCCTTGACATTGTACAGCTGCTGTGGCAACCCAAATGACTGCAAGCATGGCTAATGCACTCACATGATGTGCCTTGTGCTGCAATTCCACCTCATCGGTTCCCCGAGACCCACAGGGACTTCACTGGTTCAGCTATCATTTTCCCCTTTTCATGCACTGTCAGTAAGTTTCTCTTTTTCTGCCTTTTCTGACAGGTCATGCGGTCTAACATATACACATGAAAGAGAAATGACGCAGGGCCACTTCTCTTGGCTGGCCTGAGTCTGGCTTAGCAAACTTGGGCAGAATGACTGAGCACGCAAAGAGGAAGAGACAGAGTCACAGAGGAGTCACTCTCATGGTGCATCTTGCTCTGCTGTCTGTGGTCACACCACATCTCTCCTCAAACTTCTCTTCTGTGCAGCTCAAGCCCTGGTCTTATGGTAGTGCAGTTCAGTGGAGTTACTCTTGCTCTGTACAGCTACCATGGCATGGGGAGTTGTGGAGGGAGGTGGGTATCACAGGCTGTCATCCAGTGGGCTGCCTTTCCAGCCTTTCCACTATGCTGTCATGTGCAGCACAGTCGTCTCTTGACCTCTACGTGGCAGCCAGCTAGCGACTGCAAAGGCAGCAGATCAGCTGAAGGAATCAGCAATGCCTTTCTGCACAAAAGACAACATTTAAAAGGCAATTTTTCTTCATGTTTCATCAAAGCAGCCTATGGGAAAATGAAATCCAAACTTTAATTATTATCCAGATCATCAGTCTTTTTAAGCCTGCAAAGCTGAAAGTAGATACCTCTTATATTTGCAACATATTTTCTTTATTTAGCCGTGGCCAAAAAACCTAAAACAATAGCATACTGTCCTTTGCGAATTTACATTGGCCCATACAGACAACTCCAAGACAATTTCCCTAATCTGTGACTGCCTCCCAGGCCTGGACTGAACCAGGCCATTTCCCATGTTGACAAGACAAAAGCATCGCTAACAACTGTAGAAGGCATATTCCTGCGAATGTCGAGGCCATACAAATTCCTGGGCCCCCAGTGCTGCCTGCACATCATATGTGCTCCAGCCACAGCCAAGGAGGAGGCTAGAAGAGGAGGAGGGCCATGGAATGAGTTTCTTGCTGTTTTCTTCAGCCCTGAGATTCTCTACTGCTTCCCATCTTCCCTACCCTGTCCACCTTCCCCCATTTTCCTCCCTGTCCTTCCAAATGCAGGGCTGCTCCCTGAGGGCAAGCGACTTGCTGCTCAATATCAATTTATGCAGCTATGGGAAGAGTTGACTGCTGATCAGGAGCCTATACATGTCAAATCAAGCTGGGAGCTCTTCTTCTAGAAGAGCATTTGCCCATTGACTCCAGCCACTCATTCTTAGGAAGAGCTGGTGACCAGTGGTGGGAAATGGACTGTCAGGAAGTGAAGTCTCACAAAGAGGAGAGGCAGCACAGCTCCAAATCTCTAGGTCTTTTTTTATTTGCAAATAAATATTTCACTCTGCTTTCTTCTTTACTAAGAACTGCACTGCCATCACAGCCTGCCTGCTCTTTGGTGCTCCTCTCTCCCTAGCTTGTTACCTCCCCATGTTCTCCATTGCTTCTCTCCTTTGTTTCCTTTCTTCTGTTCCTTGTGCTTTTGCTTCCTCCAGTTCCATTTCATTTACAGCAGCCGGGGTTTGCACAGCAAGGGTATGGTGAGATTAACCAGGTTTCAAAAGTTTGCCTTTGCTGTGCACACATGCTCTGTTTTCTTCCCTCCACTCCCAGTGAAGAAAAATGTGTCCAAAACTGCTGTGAAGTTCCTCAGTAAAGGGCTGGCACAAAGCTCTCCAGCCAGAGGAGTGCCATGTCTTTGTCTTGCACAGGAACCCACGCACATCTTACAACAAACAGAATGGCAAATGTTACTAGGAATAAAAAATGTCTCCCCACTTAACATGCTAGCACTTTAGTTAAAAAAAAAAAAAAAAAAAAAAGAGAAATAGAGAAATTAAAAAAGATATCACAGAAATCACAAGTTTTTCATTGCTTAATGTAGATATATTGCACCTAAAACTCTTTTCACTTCATTTAGTGTGAAGCTGTGGTAAGTCCATTAAAGCTGAAGGAGTTGCATCTGCCTAGAACTGGTGCAAGCCAGATCACAACCAGATCCATTACACCTATTGCTATAATATCATCACCTTCCATATGGTGCCACAACTAGTCCGTATGCTGAACTGAGTGATGCCTAAAATCTGTTCATCCCAAAAGCTGCGTTGATCTTTGCCACCAAGAGAAGAACCTCCCAGCCAACCTGCAAAGACACAGACATTTTCACAGGGCTGTTTAAAAGTTCCAGTGTGTTACGGAGGATTCACCACTCATGCTCACCTACTTCTGAACACAGATACTCAGATCAGGCCTTCTGGTAAAAGAACAAACCTGAATTTCCTTCGTAGAGTCTATGTGGCCTTGGCCCTTTGCAAACTGTACACTGCAAATATGGTCCTTTGCTCTATTGCTAACTCACTCCCCACCTTCCCAAGGATTCATCTGAAGCTTACCCCTTCAAAGTAAAAGGTTTCCAGCTTCTTCCTCTGGTCTATTACAAATAGTCACTGTGTGGACTTTCTAGTGCTGACTAATAACAGCTATATCTAATTACATAGAAAATACATCTGTGCCAGTATCCCACCTATTATTTCACACTTCACTTCCTTTGGATGAGTACTCTGGTATCCCATTACTTTACTGAATATGAGTTTCTTCCAAGTTCCTCTAGCCAGAGTCTTCAACCCTGATCATACCTTACATCCCTGCAAGTGGAGTGTTCGAAACAGGAATCTTTGAACAACAAAGGACCAACACACAAATGTATTTAATCTGCTCCAAAGTCCTCTTTTGCTGGCATTCAACTGTCATACATGGTATCCAACAAACAGCTTTTATCATTGAGGACTTATCCTCATGTCCTCTCCTACCTTTATCTACTGTCATAGCCCAGTTAATTTCTCATTTAAACCTCACCCTCCTTGGGTGAAGTGGTTTATTTGTTTGTTAGTCTTGTAGAGTGAGCTGCAGCAGATTCCTCTTAAACCACACATCATAACTGACCTTTTACTTATCCTTCAGTTTACTTTCCAAATGAGATCTTTTCATCTGATCTTCAGGTTAAATCACTGATCGAAGGGGGAGAGGGATTAGCTGCCGTTTTCCTTGCACTTTTTGCCCACTGGAATTTCCTCATATTTATTCTAATCAAGTTCCCCATTTTTAAATATCAAATCTAAATTGGCAGTGATCAATACCATCCAGTGGAGCACGTATGCTCACTTGTCTGTATTAACTCGTGCTTTTTCCTTAGGCATAAACTGAACCTCCCCCAAACTACGCATCAAAATGAGTGGCTTTAAATAGCAGTCATCTGTGGTATTAATCAAGTTTCTTCTTAAAACCATCCCAGATGTGCCACTCAACCAGCTTATACTGGTTTCTGTAAGAACACCCACTGTTATTATTGTACCAACAGATTTTGCAACTTCCTTAATTTATTTTAACACATGAAGGTCTCGAGCTGAGATCTTTTGCAGCAATGAGGGTGTGCTAACAGCAGAGGGTTGCTTAAATCTGTGCAGCAGGCCAGCGGACCGTGAGGGCTGTAGGTAAATGTGGATGAGGGCAGGGTATTTTAAATAACTTGCAAGCTCTGTAATGTAGCTGGTTGTTTTCTTCAGTCTGGAAGCTGCTGGAAACTGGGCAGAGGAGCAGGATGTAAGCTTGTCCTTACACAGGTACATAGGCACAGGAACACAGGTTGTGTGAACCCAGCTGCCCTTGCCTGATTCCTTTTTTTCATTGTTTGAGGGACAGGGAGTGTCAGGAAACCTGTTAGAAAAGGCAAGCAGATGGGCAGGGATCCAGAGCTACTCTGTACCAAAGTGGTGTGGAAAAACGGTGTTTGGCAGAGGATGAGGATCCTATAAAAGAGCTCTCCATCTGGGCCTGGGATGCTTGGGACATTCTGAGCATTTTTCTTTCCACTACCCTCAGGCAATGGGAAAAAACTACCTCTTGTGTGAGTGTAGAGAAAACAACTAGGCAGTCTCCATTTTAGCATGCAGGAGGTAGGTGGGTCAGCTTGCCAAAGGAGTGCCTTTTATTTGTATCAATGGACATCTCCATTCCAGCAGCGCTCCGGGGATGCACTGTGTACTCAATTTCTACCCTGCATGGCCCAAGGAGCATTAGGGCAGGACTTCTCTCTGTTACAAGTCGCCACATTAATCTTGTGGATTCCTTGATGAAAGCACTCCCCAAATTGCTCTCTGTAAGATGACCTGATGCTCCCTGGATGCGAAAGTCTAGCTATGTATTATCGTACGTTCTGGGTCTGGTCTTTATTGGATATGCCACCCAGAAAATTTGAGATTAACACACTAAAATCAAAGCAGTAAAAGCAAAGTCTGAGGAAGATCCAGTGAAATGACAGCATACATAGCTGAAAAGTGTTTGAACTGCAGGCCTTCGAAGTCATATCCCTAATACAAACATCACGCTCAGCCCTACGACATTAGATAAATTCAATAACAGTTTCTCATGCAATGGAAACATTTTTGTAGAGACTTACATTTTATTTGGGAACTGGCTATCTGTTACAACCAGCAATGCAAGTTGAAGCAATGGAGTAATATTTCAAAAATGATTAGAGCAAAACAAATAATCACATGAATAGTATTATTTTGCAAAACATGCAATCCTCAGTAATTTGTGGTTTTTGGTCCCTGGTGCTAAAATTGTGCTGTGTCTTTAATCAAGGTAATTATGCAAAACTCTCTGCAGGTCACAAAAGGTTCAGGCGGAGGCTTTTTGATGCTGAAATGCAGATCAAACACCCATAGTACATTGTTCTGACTAGAGACGAAGCACTGCTTTCTTCAGGCTAATACTGTGTTTGAAATTCCAGTGTGAAATACCAGCATTTATACCTTACATACCCTCAGACTGCTTTGCACACCACTGCAAAAATCAAATTACCCCCTCCTGCTCTCTAATGTGGATATGGAAACGAGCCTTCTCTTTCCATCACCATGCCCTCTAAAAACATTACATTATACTTACAGCATTTATTTATTTTTGGCAGCCAGCCAGAAAAAAAAAAAAATATAATCCTTTTTCAAAAATACCCCTCCCTGTGAATTGGATTATGTTGTAATCCCTTCTGGATCTACCCCAGGCCTGCTTGCCTTCTGGGGTAAAATGACAATGTTTTGGATGGTCTGCAGGGCTGGGCGGAGGGGGTGGACCACCAGGAGTCTATGATACAGCCCAGGTTTCTCTCCCACTCCTTAATTTTTACAGCCACAAGGAAAAAAAACATGTACACAGAGTGGGCTTTGTCCATCTGTGAAACACACGCTCTCCCAGGTTGCTGCCACTCATGAGGTCATGGCGTGGGACACTAAAAAATGGTTAGCGATGCCAGCAAAGCAGTGATGCTGGCCCTGCCTGGTGCAACCGGTGAGCATAAAGTGATTTGGGGGCATTTCTACCCTACCAGCACTACTCTGGGCTGCCAGCCAGGACGTAAGCTGTTGGTGCCATACCCCACTGCCATAGGGCAGTGCAGCTCCCAACACTCCTGCAGGGGTTTGCTGTGTCTCTTCTGCCCCTGTGGCCACTGCTTATGCTGTTTTGCTGGCATTTTACGTTGCTTTTTCCCTGCAAACCACCACTCTCCTTTATTTTCTTCTTCTTCCTGAGTGGTCTCTGTGGCCACTCTTCTCCATCTGACTTTGTGGTGAGTTGGGGATTGCTGGTGTTCTGGAAACCTGATCGCCGCGTCTCCGGCTGCAGTGTAGGGACCAGAACTCTCTTCAACTTAAATTGAGGGCGACTCGATGACAAACTGAAGGGACTTCAGAGAGGGGAAAAAATGATCCAAGGCTTAGATGTGGGCTGAAGGAAAATGAAGGGAATGGGCTTTGCACATATCTTGGCTGAATGATATCTAATTGGGGTATGATAATTCCCCATAAGTCTTAGGAGGATATAAACACTTAAGAGGCAAAGGAATTGATTAGGACCAGAGAAGGGAGTATAAGTGGAATTAATGAGATGAAACTGAGAGCAGGAAAATTTATGCTTCAGAGTAACATTTCCTATTAACGAGATCCACTACAGTGTGGGGTAGGATTCCAAGGAGAAGCAATGGAAACCCTGTTGCTTAAGTTATTTCAGAGAAGACTGGACAAAACACTCGAGAACACACTGTAGGAAACAATTCCACAGTGACAGGAGGATGGAAAAGATGATCTAATAGTAGCTCTTTCCATTTCTAATTTATATGGAGACTTTATATTAGAGGGTTTTTTTTTTTTGAGCTGCCAACCAATCATCAGTAAAAGAAACACGCTAAAACGTTCCTTCTGATATCCCATAACAGTCCCATACTTCCTTACTTCCCAGGTCCTGTCTATTACACATACACACAATAGACGTGATGATTTATAGCAAAAACGTCATCCTCCATTCATCCTATTTTGCTGAGTTACTGCAGTGTCTCTGGACAGTGGTTATCTTGTGTGCCATATGAGCTAAAACATCGCAGCACAGCACAGCAAATTCAGTCAGATGATTCAATATTAATTTCCTGCCTTTGAAAAGTCGAAAAGTTAAATCTACAGTGTCATTTGAAAACTATTTCTTTTTCCCATTACCTTTTCTTCACATACACAGGCAGTTGTGTGGAATAACATTTGGAAAATCTTTGTAAATAGAACCTTATTAGGAGAAAGGCAGAACCAGGCATTATTGAGTAAAAAGTGGGGGGGGGGGGGTTGCAAAGCTCTTTGTACTGTAAAAGGTACCATAAGAGAAAGGGAATTCTTGCTGAAGACACATTTACTTCTGTACCATTGCCTTTGTAATGCCTATAATTCCATATTGCAAGAGCTCTATTTTTTTATTGCATTACACCTCATACATGAGTGACACACTCTCATTTCAATGAGGGTGGGCAATAAAGGTTCCCTTAATGTCTAACCTAATAATTTGAGTTGTGAAGTGATAGCACAGATTGCCTGAGGAGGCAGAGGATAGAAGTTGAGTCGCTTACTAGAAATGGTGTAGGTAAAGCCCATCCTGCTTTAGAAGACGATAGATCAGATTTCTGCTCAAGCTGCTTTTCAGCCATATTTTCTGGTTTTTACAGTATCTTCCATCAGTCTCTCTGCAAAATTTCCAGACATCTATCTGCTAAATATGTGCACATGCATATAGGTCAGCTAAATCCAAACATCGGTAGAGTCTGAGGTCAAAATAGATTGCTGAGTTTATCTTGTCCAGCGTTTCTGAGCATTTTCCAAACCATGATCTCATTACCTCAGAAGAGAATAGCGGGCCCTTTTCCCTCTTCTCGACTGTAAAAGAAGGGCAGCTGAAATCCTGTTGGACCTGAAGACTGAGAACAGAGGCTGTAGTTCAGCCCCTCAATAGAACTGCACACAGCAACTTCCAGTGCAGAGGGGAGCACACCTACATGACTTAAGTGTTTAAATAGTGATATGAACAGGCAAGACACAAGGCATTGCAAAGCGAGGGACCCAAGGTCTGCTGTCTGCCACGTATCAAATGAATTACTGGTAGAAGATGACTGATTTTCACAGATTCATAATAATGCATACTAACCCTGTCATGCTAGCATATACCATGGCTAATGCCAACTTCATTAAAGCTCTCTGGTCAATGAAAGCAATTATGTGTTGTCTAGTGGTTGGGCTGGAAGACAGGAAAGGATTTGATTCAGTGCTAGCTGTGCTACTGACTCATGGCTTACCCTCCAAGTAAGTCATTTGACCTTTCTGTAGTTCAGTCAATCTGGCTGGAAAATTGTGCGGGAAGAAGGAAAAAACACTATTCTTACTGAAAACCACAGACGGAATCTGAGCTGAGCTTTCCTAGGGTAAAAAAGAAAGCGACAATATCAGAACGTGAGTCAGGATCGGAACCTCCCCGGCCTTTTCCACTCAGGACGTCTGGTAGCATCATCATTATCATAGCAGAAAATCATTTACTTCAAGGCTTACTTCTAGCTCAGAAACCAAAAGGAAATTCTTGGTGCCTGTGCCAGGTACACTCAGCTCCTGAATAGATTGAAGGACTATCTGAACGGATTTAATAACTTTGGACTTCTCTACATGGATCATATTTAAAGGATATAAATAACCAGAGCAAAAACTGGAACAGAGATGGATTTATATTACTCATATTTTTTTTAAAAATTTTCTGATGGGAAAATGGAAAAAAGTGGGGACTTAAAAATACCTTTCTTTCCTTGTGTTATGCTTTCTGTCAGATTTTTTACTATAGAGACCTAAAGAACATTTTTTGGCAAAATACCAAGCTAAATACAACGTGGTGTAAGTTCCTAATAATGGAAAGAAAGTTGTGGTGGGAAAGTGTCTAGAGCAGATTTTGTAGACAGAAGGTCCCCAAATTGGCTGCAAAAACAATTTCTTTTTCAGAATGTCTTCCTCATTTTGACAATATAAATAGCTCTAATTAAATGCCCCAACCTTTTTCTTTTAGTATGAGTAGGAAGTGGAGTTGTAAAAGATTGATTTTGGCCAGTACTGCCATAAAGTGGTGAAAATAATAATGACCTGTAAGGGAAACCGATATTCAATGGGGGCTGGATTTGTGGTTCTGGATATCTTGAAAATACCTCTATTTTTCTGAGAAATCTCTACTAGACCTGTGAAATCAGACCCCCTCTGGATTTCAGGAACGTTTGAACTGGAGCGAAAGGCCCTCTCTCTGACAGATTACTCAGGCTGAGAACTACCGTATGAATGGTACTATTGAAGACACATCCCCCCATACAGCACCACTCAGTGTACTTCTGCACAGTGGGTCTCAAAGGAATAATTAAATCAAAACCCAAGAGCACTGCGTAGTGAGGCAGTTACATGCAAAATGCTGTCGGATTCAGGCACTGTGAATTTTCAGTTCTAAGACAGTCCTTAATGGAAACAAAGTCTGCTTCCAGTTTGATATCGGGTGAAATATTGAGATGCTTTGACCTGATGGAGAAATATCACTAGAAGCATGGCTTTACCATTGTAGCCATCACATTGCTGACCTTCCAGTCATTTGTCAAGGGCCCTACAAAAGACATGCCTTATATATTTTCATGGATCAAAATGTTTCACTTGGGTCTCCTGGACTTCTTTTCAGAAATCTCAAGAAGTATCTAGCTCTTTCTCAGTCTAGGTACAGGGATTATCAGAGATTTTAGGTTAATAAGACCCAGTAACTATAATGACAACAGTGCACAATAGGCATCATTAGTGGGGAGGAACTGGAACATGGAGATTGATTTTCTCCATCAGAAGTTTTATTGTTATAAAACGTGGTACAGATAGGGACATTTTTATGAGTCCCAGGGATACCACTTCTCCCTCAGCATCATAAAAAGAAGTCTCTCAACTTTATTTTCAATAAGGTGGTAAAAAATGATCAAGAGGCTCCTTGTGGGTTCCTGTGAATTAATCACCATCACTGAACTGTTGTGTTAAAAGACATAGAGGACATAACAGACAATAGAGGCCTGGCAAGATTTCACACTAAACAAATCTGAACTGAAACTTTAGACTTCTTTGAACTCAGACCTGACCTTGACCTAAGCTGCGTTTACACCCAGAAATTATTCTCTTGGTTTATACACAGAAAGTCAGACCTGTGCTGCTAGACATGAAACACTGAACTCTGATGCTCTGAAATAGAGCCACGCATCTGTATCAACCAGAAAGTTAAAAATATTTGGAAGTAGAGCTTGGTGGGAGTTGTCAGCATTGTAGGCACGTCTCATATGTTAGAGTTCTGAATAATTTCAAAAGTTTTGCTTTCAATCTGTGCTGACACTTCATTTTTAAAATTCCCCTCTGTTCCTTCTTGCGTGTAGGAGACACTTATTTCCCAAATGGCTATTTTTTACTCATATGATGCAATCTGGAGGGGGGTATTGCCTCTTTCTCACATGCTTTTACCTTGTTAATAAATTAAATTTGTACACTCGGATCATAATGATATGGTAACTTGAACCAATTATCAATTTGGTCATAACGTACAAACGCCACACTACAGGAACAACATTACTGAAACAATCCCAAATTTTCTTATTCCTTTCAACCTCTCCTTTACAGTAAGACTGCATAAATTACCTTACACCGCAACAAGCAAAAGCAACTGAGCCAAGTCCAAAGAGATTGATGTAACAAACAACTTTTACTTTTCCCATGCGTTGAGCTGGTCAGACACAGGGCAGCTGCACACTAGAAGCAATGGGTGCATGGCATCTATATGTGAGCTAAATATGTCTCGACTTCTTTATGGCCAGACAGCTTTAAAATAAAAAGAGCAAATAAATTTACCTGCACGTGTGAAGATTTAGCTTTGCTTTCATCTTGAAGGCTAAGCATTTAAATGAAGAATTTTCCTTTGCAAGATGAAACCACCAGATTAACTTGCAATTTAGCATAGATACTGCAGCATCATGTTAGTGCTGGCTAAAACACAGTGCAGTCAGGAGGCTCTAACTAAAATGATCTGTGGTATGCCAAATCTGGTGTCAAATTGTGCTCTGTCATTATGACTCTACAGTTCTTATACAATAGTGTGGCGGTCGTTGTTCTCTTCATCTACAGAAGAATAGGAGAGTTATGACTGTTCCTGGTTTTTGCACTTTCCTGTTTTTCCTATTCTGCATGTGAAAACATTCCTACCTCTCACCAAGGCAGGGTAAGGCAAGTGTTTCTAAGAAAGTTTATTTCCCAATTTTACTTCATCCTGGAGCTCATCAAGAATCTCTACAGCCAGAAGAGTCTCTTCTATTTGACCTTGTTTTAGTGCAACAAGTTGTCAGATAATTACTCTGAGTCATCTTTTCAGAAGTCTGCTGTGACCATGTAAGTCATGCTTCAGAACCATAGTGCTCAATATTGTATATGTAAGTACACAGATGATATACTAGACAGCTTTTATTTAAAGATTCTGCTCTTACAGTAAGCAAAAAGGGGCCAAGATGAGAAAGAAAGGAGGAAACACGGCAGGTAAAGCAGATGGAAGTAAGCTTATATGAAACTGAGTACTGAATGCAGATGCAACATGCAATATTTTATGAGATTCTAGTCCCTAATATTTGAAATTGTTGATTCAAATATCTTGGGGTACTTAGAAAAAACACCACTTTCTCTTGGCAAATTCAGGAGTAAAGCTTGTAATTTTCTAAACCACTTACTCCATAATAAAATAAAATGAGTGAAGGTCAGTCTTTCAGATTGGAAGGCCAGTTCTCTCAAGCTGTGTCAGACAGCATTGGTATGGTGACAGCCTGACAGAATTGGAGTGCAGTGCTGCTTCTGATTAGAAACTGCAGTGGCAAACTTCCTAGTTTCTCCTCTTTGGTATAAAGCACCCATTTCTTACTAGATGACTTATAAGATAATGGATCTTCATCCTACAACTAACAAAACATTTAACATACCCTTTGTTGCAGCACATGTCATTTGAGACTTTCACACTTGGAAAGTAAGAAGGAAATGATTTTGTGGCAGGTTTTCTTTGTCTTTTGAAGACTGCCACTAGCTCTGGGATGTGGGAAATGTTCCCACACGTAGGGGTATGATATGGTGGAGGACAAAGCAGTATGCTTTGGAGCAAAATATACCTTTGTGCTTTTGAGACACTGCTCTGCACCTTGTGCTCTCTGCCACCCCCAGTGCCACAGCTAACCTTCTGAGCACTTTCCAGGCAGGCAAAGATTTAATAAACAAATGACAACTGTGCTGAAAAAATATGTTTCTATCTTTGTCTCAATCCTGGTAAAAAAACAGTCTCCCTCATCTCAAATAGCACTGTTCTGGGCTACAAGTCATTACTTTGATATCTATACAACCAGTGATAGGCATTTTTTTCATAAATTACGTCAACTGTGCATTTCCAGAAGGTTCACTAAAAAAAATCCTAAACCTTTAAGAATTGTGCCTCATCTCCGTTCCTAAAAATGAAGCTGTCCTCTACCATCCCACCATTCGCAGCCTTTGCAAAAATTGGAGATGTAGTCCCCAAAAATACTGCCTTGGAAAAAAAGAAGCAATCAGATTAAATCCTGATATTCAAGGGAAGTAATCTTCTGCATGACCTTGAGGGCTAGGCATGGGCGGAATAGAAAGGGGAGATTCCTGGTTTTCTACATAACCCTGTAATTATACTCGGAAGGTCCCAAGAAATCAGACTGGAAAGTTGGGTTGCTTCTAGTCACAATATCACTACAGTGGTATTTTTGTGACTTACTTATTTCTCAAAAATCCCCCTAAAGAATAAATCCCAGCGAACCCTACTGGAGCTTTACAGGTAATCAGAGAAGATTTCCAATAAGATTTCAAAAAATTTGTCTGAAACAAATTTGTCTGTCAAGGTGGCACATCCAAAATACCTGGTAGAATGGTACAGCATAAGCTGTTGGCACTGATGTGGCTTAGTTTCACTTATGAATAATCTCAAACTCGTGCCAATGAAAGATTTATCACGCAATGCTATGTCTTCTCCCCTTTCCACTCTGACCAAATGATGTGAAACAAAAATTAATCAGTAAATTACTTTAACCTTGTTAGGGTTTCTCATTAATTTGTGGTTTCTCATTTCCCACATCCCCATCGCTGCACAAAACTTCCCTTTTTACAGACAGTTCACTGTTTACATGATAAACATACTCCCTGCATTACCCTTTTGGACTTGTATTGCTCAAGCATGAGAGCTTCAGTACATCCCACTTCCTTACCAGCCCCTTGAAACCTCCTTGTTGACAGTGCCTGGTGACCACAACAGGCAATGAGTACTAATATTGCAGTACAGAGAATTTCCCCCCACCAATGAAGCATAACATTCAGTTTCTCCAGCTGTTCTTCTCATTCCTGGAAACATGCTGGAAAAAGCCACTGTGGAGGTAAATGGACTAGCTTGGCACAGAGGCATCACCCACATCTCAAAAGAATTGACTGGAGAGGATGGGGCTCTTGCCCTGAGACTGGCAGCTCCTTTTGTCGCATTGCCAGGACAGAAAAACACTTTAAAGTGTGTCTACTATCTGGAAGCTCCCCAAAGAGGAGGACATTCCTCTGGAGGTTTAGCTGGGACAACTGACTCCCTGCAAGCTGCTGGCATGGAGTGTGTGCCTGCAAGAAAAGGTTTCATGGCTAATGCTGACTCTTGCCCTGCCATCCCTGGTTCCCTGCACTGCTGCAGATGCACAAAGTGCTGGTTTGCATCTGACAGGCACAGCCCCTCCCCACGTGGCAGCCTGCACCTGAAAGCACAGCAACAAACCCAGTCTACCCATTTCTCCCACTGACACAGGGATTGTCTGTCAGTGTTGGTGGAGGGTGGGTATTTCTGTCTTTCTTTCTTTCTTAACTATGCAAACCATTTCAGCAGCCTCGGAAAAGAGACATCACTTCAGTGTTTGTGTTTGCTCCAGAAAAATACATTCCACAAAGTCAGTTTTACTATGTGGACTTGCTAGAGATAACCCTACTGTGGTACATACTAGTGCCAGGAATGTTTCCATCCCATCAGCCCTGCCTATACAATAAACCTGCTTGTAGGTCTTTTAGCAGTGTCCTTCTAGAATTACTTCTGCAAATCAACTGACAAGGGCCAGGAGAAAAACACTAAAATCTACCACCAACTTAGATGATCACCAACTTGCCATTTTTGCTCCAGCATAGTATTCAAGCTATCTACAAAACCAGAGGGTTTTATGTGGTATTCACAATTTACCAAGTTAATTTGTATGTTCCTACCAATTAATTAACTAAATAGTAAGAGCCAGGACCCAGACTCAGATCCAGGGATGCCATCTGTCACAACCTGGCTCAGTCCCATCATGTAAGGTCAGCAGACTGCTGTGAGTGGGCTCAATCCATGAGGTCCCACCTGCTGCAAACCCAGACATTTCTGATGCACACAGCCTCTCCTTGTGCTCCCTGTGGCCCTGGACCTCCTATGACCCCTTTCCAGAGAGGTGAAACCCTGTAGGGCAGCCAGTACTCCCTGTCCTGTGCTGCCTGGGGCTCATGCACACATGGGGAAACTCATCTCGGGCTTCAGGGAAGCATTTCCACTTCCAGGTTAACCTCCCCACCAGGAAAAGATGATGGGAAAGCAAGGAGCAAACTTTAAGCAGAAGAATGTCTGAAACACAGACATGGTACTCTTAAAAGTAATTGAAAATTGTAGACATTTGAGCAAGAGCAACATCCTGGCCTAGTCACCCCTTCTGTGAATGCAAGGGCTGGGATGAGCCCATCCTTGGTTTTCCACACACTCTCATACAGGACTCACCCATTTTAAGCTGCTGTCCTTTGCAGCATCCCCACTGGGAACCCTTGGCCCTTTTCTGTCAACTGTTTTTTTGTGTAAAAAAAAAGTGTCCCTGGGTAAGGCCAGTACCTAGAAGATGATCAGCATACTTGGTCCTAATCTAGCATCATGGTGGCTTCTTAATGTTAGTAAGAAAGGCCACTGAGCATACTTCTGAGGCAGAGCCAACCCAGCAAGCTGCCTAGATGATGCCTAGATATGTGTCCAGGAAGATACAAAATAAATTCATGCTATCTGACCCACATATGCACTTGGTGCTCTAGGAGAAGGTTCCCTGCTGGGGCACTGCCATGGGGTGTAATGTCACAGAGCAGGATGCCACTGTAGATAAGGATCCCTCTTCCAAGCTGTACAGCTACGTGCCCACAACGTGTTGATTACAGATTGGCAGGGTAAGGCTCTGGCATCACAGAGCTCAAAGGAAGACTTGATTTCGGTTTTGCTGGTTTCAGAGTTTCAGTCATGGGCTATAAACATTACAAGGGTGTGCCTACAGAAAAATGTGTTTTCTGGATTGCACTCAGGGCCTTGTAAGATCAGCATGAGGATCTTCAGGCTGGTTTTGACATCTGAATTATTGTATTTATTGCTGAAACCAGTTAACAGCCTAGAAGTGTTCTAGACAAAAAACAATGAAACTATCAGGAGACTCGAAAGAATGATTTGCAATGAGAAATCAAAAGCATCTCACCTACCCACAGAAGAATATGTTCTTTGGAGAAAAATAATTGTCTGCCTTTTAAGCTGTGTTGAATTTAAACTTACCTCTGAAATGCATGTATTACATAATAAGAATGATGCTGAAATGGACTTTCTGAATATTACATAATAAAACTGTATTTTAATGCGTGTGTTTTAACCATATCAAGCAAAATGCACAGCCTGTATGTGTCATCACCTAAACAATAATGATGGGTGTACATGGATGTGGATGGGCACATGTGCATGTATGTATTTTTAGTAATAAATTTGAAAAGTGAAAATAGCAAATACAAAGAAGGAAATTTAGGATGGATTAAGGAAAATGGAGGAAATCAAACCTTCCTCAAAATTAAGAAAAGGAATATTTATCAATGGACCCTAAATCTGAAATTAAAGATGGAAGATACAAATATAACTAGAGAAGCTATATGTATTTTTGTCTGCATTTAGAGAAAAACAAACGACGATACAAAATAGATTAAAAATAATTAGGGATTTTAGATGCCTCCACTTTGGAGTGCCAAATTTTATTAACTGTAACAGCACCTAGACTTCTGAAGATGACTTACTTATCACTAAAAATTGGCCCTTTTTAGTGTCTGAAGTTCAGCACCCCAAGGGCACAGCTGGAAATGGTAGACAAATTGTGAATTAACTAATTTCCATTGATAGAAACAGGATTTGAATGCCTAAAGAAGGAATGATGTGCCTCTTTGCTACAGCTTTGTGTTTTAATGGATTCAGCAGAGACTTAAAATTTGTGCCAAAGATTTAGAGCTTACAGAATTTTTCAACCAAAATCTCCAGCAAACAATGAATAAATAAAAACCTCTATTGTCATTCAGCATGATACTTCTTTTTTCATCAGTATAATGCTTTTAGACTTTCCAAAGGTAGCTTAAGCTATAGGACATTTCTCTCATCTGCTGCCTAGGGGAGAGCTGTGTGTGCAGTGTCACATTTCAGCTTCAGCAAGGTTTGGGATTATGCTGACAGGCACAGCACAGTGGAAGGAAAGGGTTGATGAGAAAATGTCCATGTGAATCCTTGCTTGGTTTAGACAGGATTTGCTTTCAAGGCCGGAATGAAACTCAGATCAAAATTTAGACTATCCTTCAGCAGCCCACCATGGATTTGAATATACGTCTGTTGGGATTTCCCCCCTCTCCTGTCAGTCCAGGGGGTCACTTGGACCATTTCCTTTATGCTTAGGAATACCCATCTTTATGCATTGCTTTTGAGGATGTCAGAAAAAAAACCTATCTCATGGGTTTTGAAGGCTGAAATGAAGCAGAAACCTTTTGCTGCTGGCTGCAATGCAAGTACATAGAGATGGTCCAAAGCCCAAGTCGTGCTATTTTTTTTTATTTTTTTTATTCCCTTTGGAAACATACTATTTGAGAAAACTAGACAGTCCTCCAGCTCATTAGTTTGGTAATCCCTCTGCTTCAACAACAGAATCAGAGGGAGATGTGACTCATTTCCCAACCACCACTACCTCTGACAGCTGAAGACAAATTAGTGCCCAGTCTCTGGGTCAACAAGTTCGTTGTCTATAAGCTCATCCACGTCAGGCTTGTGGAGAAAAGGTGATGCCACCTCAGTGCATGCAACAACCATGGCCCTTAAAATTCTCCATCACAAAGTAGGGTGGAACAAATATTCCATTCTAAATTTATCAGCAATCTGTTTTCTAACAGCTGGGGGGAAAGAAGGGCCAGGAAAACCTTTATGTACGTCAACATCCATTGCATTTGAATTTATTTATTTATTTTCCCCAGGCAGAAGCATGTTTCTTATTTATCTGAAAACATCCTGCTCAAATTTAAGATTTGCTGTGGTTAGTTGCTGTTCATTATTATCTGTTCTCAAACCAGTTGGGATGAGAATCATTTCTGATGGGTGACCAATAGGGAAAATAAAGCAAATGAGGGGAGATGTATGGAGAATCCTTACATGGTGTGGTTGATGTCACAACCTGTATCTGGAATGGGGTAGGATATGGAAAGTCTAGCAGCAGTTCTGAGAAAATCAGCTAGATCACCTGGGATCTGCAGGACACCTGCAGGGCAAATACATCCATGTGTCCTTTTTTGACTATTACTCATTACTGCACAGTTTAAAACATGTTCATCATTAAATATTCTGGGTAATCTTACATTCTAGCTGTTATACATTATGTGCCCTGAACCTTTCCTTGAATCTATCATACAGATTTTTAAGACAGACATACATCATAACAGCAATTATTCGACTTCTCCTTTGAAAGATATTTCAACATGCGCATTTCAAGAGATTTTCAACATTTAGTTTAGCAAAACATTCTGAATCCAACATCTAAAGTTCAGGTTTCCTCTGTGGAAATGCTGACTATCTATCTACAAACCTAACCCGAGTTAGTGGAAGCAGCAGGGCATGCAGCATTTTTGCTTTTGTTTCTGCTTCAGTAATGGTCACTTTTTGTTCTCCAGCTTATGTAGAGCCCCTTCAGCTCGGAGAGGCTCGCTGTGCATTGTGGAGCATTACCACAAGAAGAATGCTGAAAGTGTAACACTGCATTGCGTTTTGGTTTTTGTACACATAAATCAACCTTAGATCATAAAACACAACCTGTAATAACAATCACCAATATTTAATAAATTTCTGACTAGTTTGAAAACCTGTTCAAATACTTTGTACCACCCACAAAAACATTTGTAATAAATTGCAAGGCAATAAAAATCACGTAACACATAATTACTGGCATTATTGTGTACTTCACTTTTTTTTTTTGAGGGGGGAGGAGCTGGGTAGAGAGAGGAAGAGGCTGGGTTTGAGGAAAAAAGGGAACTTTTCAGTTGCATTTCCTGGGCTAATTCATTCTAAGATTTTTAAAAGAATACATTTTAAGCAGTGCTAAATAAAGGGCTTTTTCAAACAACTCACAAGTTCTATTTCTGAATGAGTCATTACTGATCAGTAGGATTCTCTTAACAGGGGATTTACAGCAGAAGAACCAAAACCTATTTCCATTTAAATCAGTGGCAAACTCCCACTGACTTCAACAGAGGATTGACCTGGCAAATGTATTAGAGCCAGGGATGGAAAAACTTAGAGAGGTGGTGTTGTTGGTTTTTTTTTAATAAATCTGCAAGAACTCTTCCAATTCAATTTTCACAGCTTTCGGCACATTTTATCGTTCTCCTAGTTTGGACACAGGAATGAGGCGTAAATGTGTAAATTGCTTAAATACAATCAAACACTAAATCCATGTTTACTTTTGCACTAATGTAAGCTTCTCCCCTCTTATCTGTGGCTTGTAGTGAATTTTCAATACTTGTGTGTTAGTTTGTTTTACCAAGAAGTGGGTTATTGGCCACTGTAGGGCTATTCCGTTTGTAATTCAAAAAAGAAAAGGAAGCCAGTTCTATCAAGCAAGGAAGAGACCAGCAAATCTATTAACCCCACCTCAAAAAACACCCTGAACACTAATTTCCAGGTGAAAATATAAGCTTTTGTGCTTGAAATACGGTACGGACTGAGCTAATTGGAATGTCACATTTGCAAAGCACCAAAAGTGATTTAGAAGCATCAGTTTTTGGTTGTGCTGTTATTGTTTTTGTTCTTTAAATATCTAGCAAGTCTAATTCACGTGGAAAGTCCCAGGAACTTAGGGACTTGAATGCCTCTTGGAGGACTCAGAGTCTTCTGAATGCGTTATATGTGAGCATTTAGAAATTTGAACTAAATTACCTATTCAGTTAAAAAACCATATCAGCTTGAGCTTTACTTATGATCCAGACTCACTCCTTTTCAAAAACTGACTTATACCTTAATAGATACCCTGAAAATTATTACTTGCCCAAGATATTAAAAATTTAAAGCCATTCATTTTTGCAAGGAACTCAACTGGTCTGATCAAAGGTACAATGTAGGAGAGAATCAAAATGCTGTAAGGATTTACAGACACGTGCTGCTAGAAGTGGTGCCTCAGGAGCTGGACACAAGTGCATCTTTGAGATGGGAGTGGCAAGACAAGGCTCAGTGCTTCTGGAAACGTCCTCACTATCTCTAACCTGGATTCTGTTTTGCCCAGGGATTTCTGTTACTAATGGGGTCTGGGAAGCAACTGCTTGTACTTGGAGGAGTGGGTTAAAATGGCTTGCAGACCCAGTCCCAAATATTAATCTTGGCTCTGACTTTACAAGGTGCATACACCCCTTGGGATGTGGTGATGCTACCAAGTGGAAGAAAAAACTGCAAGACCAGGTACTGAACCTGGACATGAATGTCTCTGTCCCTGGCAGATATCCCAGGATCTGTATGGCTCTTAGAAAGACTTCTACTTGCCTTAGAGAGTAAACTGACAGCTTATTCAAAGGAAAGCAAATTGTCTTTACTTCCTTAAAAATAGGATTAAAAAAACCTCAGCATGTGGAACTCTGCAGTTTCCTACCTCCTTCTTTATCCCAACTTGTTATTTTCATCTTTAAACAAATGTTTTGAAAAATTCAGTTAAAAAACATAAAGCATGCAATTAGAAAAACATTTATTTCAATACTGCTGAAATGATTTTCCTGTCTCTAATTTAAAGGCTTGCAGGTGAAAAATGCAAGAAAAACAACTTGGGGCATTTCCACAGGCAGTCACAAGATCAAGTAAGACAAATTGTGGGCTAAGGGATGAACAGCCTCTGCCAACTGCAGCAGCTGAGTGAGGAAGTTACATTCTTCCACCAAGTACTTTTCCCATTGTTAACATGTG
Organism: Podargus strigoides; assembly: GCA_028020825.1. Lineage (NCBI taxonomy): Eukaryota > Metazoa > Chordata > Aves > Caprimulgiformes > Podargidae > Podargus > Podargus strigoides. Next base: position 6,496,066 of record CM051623.1, on the reverse strand, counting down.
TACCAAGGCATTCGCGGATGATATGCATGCGCTGCACAGACAGTCACGGGATTAAATAGGGCCACTCACAGAATAAATTAGCCTCAGTATTAATCGGACAAACTTTCCACTCCTGCTGTCAAAGCAGGATGTCTTCTGGTTTAAAAGGACTGCAAGGAATAGAGGATGGCATGCAGAGAAATTATAAGTATTGCCCTCAGCATCAGGGTTATGTTCATCTTCTAACAATGAACCTTGTATGTATGCACAGAACGTTACTTGCAGATCATTTTGGATCACCAATGAGCAAACAGTGGGTTGACAGTGTGGTTGAAGCAAAGAAAAAAAACCAACAAAAAACCTCTGCTGAATGGTATTAATAAAAACATGGAACCAAATTCTTAACAGACTGAGACGGAGGAAGCAAACTGGAATTTAGTGCACACTTGAGATGCAAGATTAATGCTCCCAGAGCAAAAACACTGAGTCCAAATGTCTAAGCTAGTAAAGGCATATTTAGACACCTAAACAAAAATGGCTTGATCTGCTGCGTCGCTGAGCACCTGCGCTTCCCAGTGAAGTCAGTGCGTTTAGCGGGCTAGCTTTAGGAACAGGGGTTTGAAATTTGTGCATACGAAACAGAATAACAAATGGGGAGAGCAAAAGCTGCGTCAGCAGATGAACTACTCTTTGCCATAGCGGTGTCCTGCAGATGTTGCAGAGACGAAAGCAATTTTCCACGATAGATGATACGTTCAATATATATATACAATTAGAGTAATGGGAAACAAAATGAGAAACGGGGTCACGCTCATCTGCTCTTTTGAAGATGTTTTTTCCATAGAAAGAAGCAGCTGAATGCAACTGTCGTTTAGTTACATCAAAACAACAGAACATGTGCGAACGAGGGAATCCTGGCACGGTAATTGGCAGCGTAGCTGGTAATGTGCTGTGTGCTGGACACTGATGCCTTTTCTCTCTCTCTCTCTCTCCACTCCCCCCTATCTTTTTCCCTTCTTAATAAGAAAAGTAAACTCAAGAGAAGGCTTCCAGAATACAAACAGGCATTGTTCCCTGGATGGTAGATATGTGGGATGTACGCAACAGATTTTGTTCCACTGGGTATGGGAAGATGAACAAGTCGCTGCAGGGTAAGCCAGTATGTTTGATTCACAGAACTCAAGCTGCTCTATAGTAATAATCCGTATGCACCCTGCAGGCTGCTGCAGTAAATGCAAAATACTTCACCTCTCAAAGGACTTGGATGCTTAAAGATACTCTACCTCCATGCCTCTAACCCATACTGAAATCCATGGGAATCTGGCACGAGTGTCTTTGTAAAAATTACTAGCTGTCCACCTGCAACTTTATGTACCTAAATTCCTTTGAAAAACCTGACCTTGGATCTCAGGCAGGTAATGAACCATTTTTATACTCTTCATTTGATGCATGTAGGTCATTAGGAGGACTATTAACTTGCTCTCCACCGCATGAGTTTCTAGTCCTTATGGCCTCTGCTGCTGGGGGAAAAGCAGACAGCTCCTGGGGTGGGTGGAAGGGATCAGCATCCTATTGCATTTGGCAATACAGCTCTTCCACATCCACCTGCATCCAGTCCTTCTGCCAAACTATGAGCCCTAGTTTTCTCCTGGTTCAGTTACATCTCCCAGAGTGCAGGTGGACGGGTAATATAGTAGACTGGAATTTCCTCAAGTTCAGCTCTGAAATCAATATGCTCCAATTGTACCTGAAGGGGCCTGATTTTCAAAGCTGAGCAACTCTGGCTGAGGTCAGGGGACTGAAAGTCAGTTCAACAGAAAGTTTGAGATGTGAACCTCTGAGTGAGGTGTGTGAGCACAACTCTCCTCCTTTCACAGTAAGTACCACTGCTGTGGGAGTTAGACATCAATGTGTGGTTAGCTCTTGGCTAGTGTTTCCTCTTGCACTTTTGCCCATATGACACAACTGGTGCTGCCTGTAAGCCTCCCCTTAGCAACAGTAGGGAATGTCTGGTGAAACTACAGACACATCAGCCCAAATGAGAGGACTGGCACATGTTGTTTTCAGGCAGTGGTTAAGGGAACTGTCGTAAACAGTCTTACAAGCTTCAAGGTCTTTTTCCAGGAATGACAAATGAGGAGCGTAGTGTGATGGCACAAAAGGGTTCAGAAGTCTGAAATTAGTGTATTTCCTACTGCAAATATACCTTGCATAGATATTGTGCCTCACCCAGCTCTGACATTGCTCTCTTAGACTAACAGTCATACATAATATGAATAGAATAAAAATTGTATATGTTGCATAAATTAACAGCTTCATAGGTATTAAACCACTTAGTGCTTATAATTTCCACTCTGAACTAGAGCCTTAAAACCTCGAAAAATGTGACCTTCAAATTTATTTGTTAGTTTGCATTTTTGCAACATTATTAAATAAGTTGATATTGGTCTCTTGTGCATTTAAATTCTGTTACCTACAGCTCCAAATTAACCCTTTTGGGTAAATACGTAAAAACAAAACAAAAAATAATACAATGGTTGAAAAGGTACTAAACCCACTGAAATTCTGACCTTTGCAACGAGGATCCTTTATTTTCTCCTTTAAAAATATGAACTAAGCCTGTACTGTTCTATGTATATCAAGAAACAATGCACCAAATTGTATAGGTGGTTTAAGCCTGAGCATTACTGCTAAATGCACCTGTGGTCATGAAATGCTTCCTTTAATTTGATGGTTGAGAAGCCTGAGTACAAGGAGATAGTAGCTAGTTAAGGGCCTTATAACCTTTCTTGTTACCAGAGCAATTTTCTCTCTAGGCAGTTTGGCACAGATAAGGAAAAAACCCTCCTGTCTCCCATGTCTTAAGCCTGCACTTTAGGCACACATCCCTTTCCTCCCTATCTATGTGAAAGCTGAAAGACTCAAGCGTCTGGCAAAATATTTAATGATAATAATACTAAAACATTTCCCACTGACTGAGGGAACTACAGAAGTAACACATAGTATGTGTAGGCCTCTGTCCAGGAATAATAAACTATAAGTTTCAGTCTGATGGTGAAAAAGAGCTCAGATAGCAGTGAAACAAATACATTTATCCTTATAAGACTGAAAGATAGCTGTGCCGGGCCAAATATTAAGTGATAATTACTAGGGATAAGCAAACCCTGTGGAGCTGGAGGTTTTGTAAGCAGCTCAGGCTTTTAATATGTTTTGGAGTTAGAGTTTTATAAAATCCCAGGCTTAGGGGGGAAAAAAAAATTTGGAGACAGTTGGAAAACTCATAACTCCTTTTTCTGTTCCTACTCCACTGCTTCTGTTGAAATAACAGCAGTGGTGATGTAGGTCCCACAAGAAGGAGAATAAAAATATTGGTATCCCTCTCCAACCTCTAAATCTTGGTCACCTTGCAGGACACTGAAGCTGACACACTGCCTCTCACACATCCAAGCAGCTCAGAGGGAGTGCTTTTCCCTCGGCTGGGGCGGGGAATGGCCAGCAAACGTCAAGGTTTTCAAGCGTTTCTCAGTTTGTATTGCACACATAATGATAGTTGGTGTTTCTTTCTCAAGGTCTTGGCTGCTGTAACAGGCTTATTATCTAGGAATCTCGGCATTCTTTTAGGAAAAAGAAAGAAAGGATAAAGAAACTAAAACAAAATCTAGGTGCCCCATCTTCTGCAAGAAGCTGAGTCATGACTTCTTCACTTGAGAGGTTTGCATTGTTGATTGTACCACACATCTGCAAGAGGCTATCATGCTATCTATAAGCCCATCAGCAAGGCAGCCTCCGAGCTGCTGCTCAGCTTTCTGAGTCCCAAGCAGAGAAAGAAAAAAATAAGAGCAGGAGCACAGAAGTTGTGCTGGCAGCAGCTGGGAGCAGGGAGTTACAGCTCTCCAGAGATATCCAGCTGTCTCGGCAGATAGCTCCACCATGCCAGCTGCTTTGCCCTCACCCACCATTACCTCCCTTCACCTCTGCTAATCTGGGGCCACAGCTGCAAACACCACTGCTACTGCCCCAGCTTCATTGCACAGTGGCAAGAGGCAGTGACCCTAAGCCAAAGTGGAGGGGCAAATAGTGTGTCCAGTTATTGAAAATATGTAGACTTTTAAGAGATAATTTGGACAGCTGCAAAAAATAAGTCATGTAAATTGTCACATGGAGAGCTACACAGGACCTCCTCTTTCAGAAATATTTTTTCTTCATCCGCTGTGAAAAAAAAGCAGCCTGGTTCTGCAAGTGAATGCTTTATTCTTTATCTGTTCAGACAGAAGGAAATGAAAGAAAACCAGGCTTGCTCTGCTACATACAAAAGACTTTTACACCCATTTTGAAATCCTGCAGCAGCAGGGACATAAAGGCAAGGTGCCATAAGACAGCAAAACTCAAGGTATATGTCATCATAATCAAATGCAGACTGGCTTTGCTCTGACGCAACCAAGTCCCAGCATCTGAAGGACACTGCTTTCTGAAAGAGCCTAACAAGAAAGTCTCATATTCCTGGCATGGCCAGAAACATTTTGCCCAGAGCTGCAGCTGAGTATTTTGGCATCCATACTCCTTTCAGCTGTAAACATCTTCCATTTGCCCAGCATGCAGTTTATATTCTCGGGCAGCAGTGGCAGCAGCAGTAGCAGACAGGGCTTGGGAATGATTCTTCTACCCAACCTCTCCCACTGGCACTGCCCTTGCTCTGCTCTAGATCCCACCATCCCAAAGAGGAAATGAGTAGGAGTTAGCAACTCCTGAAACCAGACCTCTCAAAGCAGATGAGTGTAGCAACTGCCTTGCTATAGAGAGGACAAGCTGCCATTATTTCTCCCATCCAGAAATGAATAAAAGTGAGGACTACAATTTATGTTCACAGCAGAACTGCTTACTGGGAGAATGGAAGAGCTTTCCATAAGTTGTGGGGCAGAGCTGTAAGAAGTAGCATCTACTGATAATATGGGATTTTTCCCCCTCTTCATAAGTCAGCCAGGGGGAAGAGTGTCTGGCCTCAGCTAGGAGAACACATACATTGTTAATTCAGGACTTCCTTCTCTTCACAGCAGCCCAAATTGGCATTTTGCCCTCCTTTAAAAGGAAAACAAATCTAATCCTTTTGGAGTTCTGTTCCTCATTTCAAAAGTGTGTGAGTGGGTTTGAAATGAAACAAAATATGTCCACCTCTTCTTAGTAATGCCAAATTACTGGAACTGATTGGAGGAAGGAGCGATCAGAGGGCACACTGCATGAACTCTGCACAGATTGCATGAGACAAACCTCTCTGTAAAACAATGCAGCCCAGGGACCACTGAATTGAGCATAATCCCCCAAGAGGAACACCAGACCAAACACATCACTACAGTATTGCTGTTTTCAAAGCAACTGAAAGATGCAATTGATGTATTTATCAGAGCGTATTTTCTGGAGCCTACCAGTCTCAATTCACTTGAACTGGTACAAATTGGGTGTAGCGGTGTTTGAATCAATGATGTGATGTCAACAGAAATGAAATCCAAGTCAGGACTAGAGCCTAGAAATAAACCCTCCACCCTGCTTTGTTTTCTTCTCCCCCTGCCGCAAGCTGAATCAGCTAACTCAGCTGAATGGTATCTTGTCATTGAAAAAACTAGCTGAAAGAGGCATCTGCTGAGCTGGGTTAACCAAGGAACCGTAGCCATGTAAGCCAAGCAACAAACAAGGAATTTGTAAGCAAAATTCTCCTATCTGAGGTCTTAATACCATCTGGAAATGGCACAAACTATACCAATACTTGTTTAGATTGCTTCAGTCTTTCTTTAGAGAAGTAGCAGTGTGCACAAGTGTAAGCTAGAGGAGAAGAAAGTCTGGAGGAGGCACCAGCCTGTATGCATTATGTAGTCATAGTGCTAGCTGGAGTTGACTTGCAGCATCTGTGAACAGGCTTCTCTTAATGAAGAGCCTCTTTAATTGAAGGATAATGAAATCCTGCCATTTTATTACCTAGGACAGAAGTGATGGAGGAGTGACACACTGAAGGAAGGTCCACGTTTAAGAAGGGAACAAGGCAACATTTATGAAGAGAAGCAATATGACTTGCTGTACAGGAAAGCTGGATTTCTAGGCAAATAACATTGCATAATCATTGAAACAGTACAAAGGGGAAAATACAGAACCGACCATAAGGATAAGGCAAAGTTTTGTCCATATCTCATACCATGTGCTTTAGCTGGGAAATACAGCAATAATTGATAACTGTACATTATTTTAGGCAGAAAGATACTGTGGACAGGTATTGGGATGGAGGTAGGGCAAGTATTTTATTTTTACCTGGAATCAAGAAGAAAAGGGCGACTTAGATACGTGTTACACAATGGAGAGCTCTGGTAGCCACATGTAACTCCAGAGACAAAAAAGATTCTCTAATCAGAAACAGCATCGTTTGTTAGACATGTGATTTCAGTTTGCAGGAGGAAAAAGTCAAGAGAAATATCTCCAACCCTGGGGAAACACATACAAATGTCAACAGCACTGGAGCTGTCCAAAGCAAAAATCAAAACAGTGACAGCCATTAGTGTGCAGATCAAGTACATAGATGCAAGATAAAGCCGCCAGTGACTCAGGACACAGCCAGACTGAAAACCATGGCTCAGGGTACATACTGCGGGAAGAACATGAAAGGCAGAAATTAACATTCTCAGCCACTGAATACAAGTGCAGAGTGCAAGAAATCTGTCCCAGCATACAAGCTGGAGAAGGAAGAACAGCTTTCAGCAGATGAAGAGATTGGAAGAGGATTGGAGGTGTCAGAACTTGTGGAAAGATTGGGAAAACTTGCATTAAGGTTGGTGACATCATTAGGGTTTGAAAATGAAGAGCTCAGTTTCATTGCCAGATCCTGCAACACTCAGAGCTAGTTGAAAGATTGCACTGCCAGCACTGGAAAAAGGCTTATGGCTTGGGAGATAAAGGGTCAAAAAGCTATGATATACCTTTGGGCAAGTGTTGGTATTGGAGCTGTGAAAAGTGGAGGTGGAAAAAAAGCATCATTATTGCTACATCTATCAAGACTTGCAGGAACAAGGTAAGGAAGGGTGAAAGATGAAGGTTATTTCTGAGGCACCTTTAGTTCTGGCTATACCTACAAACAGTACAAGTTTAAACTTCAAAATTACAGTGTCTGAGAAGTTGTGTTTAATCTTTCATTGCATGGCTTTCAAAGAAAAGTGGATCAAAATTAGTGTCCCAGATTCATAGGATAAGTTGAGTTCAGGGTTAGGATCTGGGAGAGCAGGGACTGGCCAGTTTGATTTGCTCTTGGGCTGTGAGCTCAGCTTGGCTAGGAAATAGGTTTGATATGGCAGGTGAGAGCAGATTTTCCCTGTGGCTGGATCTGTGGCTGTTTCACATCACTGGCCACACTCGATAGAGCCATGTAGGACTGGACTTATGAACATGGGACTGGCCATAGAAGGCCAAACCAACAGTCCACCTGGCTATGAGAATGACCATAGGGAAATGCCTAGAGTATAAAACTGAGTAAGCCTGATAATGCACTCCCAACATTCAGCCAGGAATTTAGTTTTCACGATCTCACCTCACATTTAGCACATAGTAAACAGTATCCACAGGTCATCTAGCAAAGAATTCTGTGCCTTAGTTGTACAATCTGAAAAGAATCAACTTCCTCAGCATTTTGAAACATGCTTCTTTCTGATTTCGTTTGGTTACCCTAAGTTTGTACTGAGAGTGAACTGATCCCCATTGATCCTTTCCATTCTGCCAAAGATTTTATAAACCCTTATCGTACTCTCCCTATATGTTCTCTTTCCTAGAGTAGAAGTGCCTAACTTACTTATATGGCCCAGTTCTATTACCTTTTTATCCACAAGCCAATACTCAACGTCATACAAGGTTAGAGATCTTCAGCTTTCCAAAAATAAAGGAAGAGCTAGATTGCATTTGCTTTGGAATAAGGGAATAAAATGCAATTTCAGGATCCTGTGAGACCCACCACTGCCAGAAGGTCTGTAGCATTTGGAAGCTGCTAAGCTGTGGACAAGTCTAGGTTTTCAAGTGAGGTTCTGAAAGGACTAGGGTTTTTTTTCCTGTAAGGTCTGTCTGCATGGGTAGAATCAGATATGGTTCATGGTTGCTCTTGGGTGCAGGTCTAGGTTTGCTTTGAAATTCAGAAACAGGAGAGGTAAGATTTCTCATCCATCCATCAGGGCCTGCAGGGTCAGGAAGAAGACTGGAACGAGGAGGAACCTACGCCACCAATGCCTTCAGCTTCAGAGAAAATTGCTACAGATTAATTTTTATCTCTAAAGCTACATAAACATTAATAAATGAAATTGTTCCTAGACACTGGAAAACATTCTTCTCCAGTATGAAACTGTTAAACGGGTGATTTTGGAAAGACATCTTTCCTACCTGCTGTATGCTCAGGGAGCAGCTGCAGCAACCAGTTACATGTGTCTCCCTATAAAGCAATACCTGGCAGGTATTTCTACTTAGCCAGAGGTGTGCATGGGTTGCTTCAGTAAACTTCACCCTCTTCCCCCAGCTGCTCACCTGCTGCCTTGCCAGAGCATGGAGCTAACTGGGGGCACTGTGGCACAGAGGAGCAGCACAGCAAATGTCTTTCTGGCAAGGGCTGGGATTAGGAAGCAAAGACCTGTTTTTCTTCCTGAATCTTGGACTTTCAAATGAGCAGGTGAAGGATACAGCTTAAAAATGTGAGTTTGCAATACAAAATATAATAAGTTTGTACTGTAAACTGTCTTGGATTACTTTTACTGCCTTTAGGCTAGGTTTGGGGTCAGCTCAAGAGTCACAGTCTAGTACAAAACACAAGCCTAAATCCTGCAGGTGCTTGTAGAAGGATGAAGAAAGTACTTGTTAGTGTGGAGAAAGGGTGTGTGATTGATTTTTTCTGTCTAGCCTCTGACTCAGCTCAGAATGAATACCATAGTTAGGATCAGGTTTTAAGAAAAGAAAGCCAACAGAGCTAGTTCTAATACCAAACCTTGGAATTTCAAAGAATTCTTGAATTGTAAGCATCTCTTTCAGATGCTTAGGATTTGTAGGAGAAGAAGAGAAGAAATCTAAAATGAGTTTCGCTTCTGAGTCCTGCAAGTCTTGCTGTGATAAAGATGGAGAGATGTAGTTAGTATGAAGAATTATTTCACCATTAACTTTTTTTTTCTCTAATGGTTTTGTGTTTTCTGTTTCAGATCATGGTTAGGAATATGACTAGGTGTACCGACAGAATTTCTTTCAGAAAAGAAAGAGTAACAATATTACTCTTGAATCTTACAAGTTGTGCCAGATTTATGCATTAATTTGACAGAAATTAAGTTTTGTTTCTGTGAGGAAGCAAATCTCCCTTTCTGGGTTGAAGCTGAGGGGGAGGAAGTCTCTGAAAAGATTTTTGCTTGCATGTTGCATGTCATAACAGGTAAAATGAAGGACACAGCTACCAGGAAAAATTAACTGATGAGTAATTTCAGCACTTAAGAACCTGTCTTTTGGGGCACAGGTAAGATGGAGGAGAGGAAGTCTAGAACTTCAGGGAATCTTCTTATTCTGTGAACTTGCCAACATGACCAACATGAGGTAAGTAGCCTGCAGGTCAAATAGTTTGTGATTAATTTTATGGTTCCCATGAGTTGCAGGTTGTTTAGTCCTAGTCTATTTTAATCTGGTCACGCCTGATGAGGGATAAGAAATTAGTCATAACTTCTTTTGCTCTGCTAACTTCATCCCACATTTTACCCTCTCAGTGGCAGTAAGATTCAGGAACAAATCTAGCTTCACAGTTTTTACTGCCTAAACCCTACCCTGAAGGAGAGGCCTAAAACCCATGGCAGGAAACAGTGTAAGACTTCTGACTCTGCTAGCTATATCCATCACCTTCCCACACTGGAAACTGAGTTGTAGAATAATGCTAAAGCTAGGATTCCTCAGTCCTAAGCTTTGCCCAAACCTGAGGAAAGAACTGCAATTTACAATAGAATTAAACAAATAAGACATTTCTCTGCAACCTTAACAATCCTTTGAGACTTGCAAGATTTGAACGAGTAGAATTTGTTTGCAGGGTAAGCCACAGAATTGCTCACTTTCTAAAGCTACCTGTAAATCTAAACTAAATTCTAACATCCAGAACAACTCATATTCAAACCCAAATCAAAAGATGCCCTTTCCCCTTGCCAGCATAGGGAAATTGTTGGATTAGGTTTAACATTCAGAGTAGCAAGGTCTGAGTGCTTTAGGTTATTACCTAGCAGGTCCTATTACAGGACTGAAGATATGTCATGTTCAAAGACTGAGCACTAGAAGAAGGTACCAGAAGGGTCTTTACCTGTTCTTGGTCCCTGTATTAGCATTAATAAAACAGTAGCATTTGCAATAGGGAAAGATTTCAAGCAGGTGACACTATAGGACATATCTTTTTCTTTATTCTGCAAGTCCTGCAGGCAACAGGTGATACACAGCTCAGAAGAGCCTGTAGTTTAGTATTCTTGGCCACTTGGATGTAGGGTAGATTAGGCCTAGGGTTTTGAAGACAAACTGTAGTTTTCTGGGGTTTGCAAGACCAGAGGGGGATTGTTTTTATGTAGGTACTGGAACATAGATTAAGTCAACATTAGGTATCTAACATCAGATTTTTCAGGTCAGTATTTTCAGATCTGAAGAAGCATCTGCCCATGCTGCCTCTAGGTCTCCTCCTCTGTTTCCAGCACTAGAAGATTCTGGCTCCAGACCTTTTCTTTACCTCATTGAAGAGGAAAAGATCCAGCTGTAAAGCTAATTAATTGGTTCCTCATTTTCTATACCCGGACCTACTCCTAATTATAACCTGCCAAGTTATTACAGCCACAAAACTAAGCATGTCTGCCAGCTAGTTTCAGTTGCGTTTCTAAACATAACAGCAGAAATTTTCCTTTCTCATTCAGACTTGCTGTCATGAGTCCATGGGCTAGCATGGAAATTTACAGCAGGTAACCATAAGCCATAATCTTTCAGTTTCTGACGTCAATGATAACCAATGATCTCTCTTCATTGTATCACAGACTAAAGATTCATGGTTAATTTAGGATCGGATATTGGTTTTCAGATTAGGTTAAAAATTAGAGTTAGGGTTCAGATTGCTTTAGGGACAGGAAGGACTACAGAGATAGTTTAACTGTTGGGTACTGCATAACCTGTAAGACTAGAAGCTAGGCTATCAGAGGCAAATGGCTTGTGATTAATTCTCTTCCAGGGGTCTTTGGACTATTAACCTTAATTTTAAGGTTAGAGTTCAGAAGATCTGGGTCATCAGAGCTAGATTTATTGCTGGATTCTGCAAAGCCCAGAGGGCTAGACTGATGGCTTGAACAGGAATGAGCAAATGATTTGTGATTCGGGGCAGTTAGGGATGACTAGGCCATGGGAATAATGTAGCAAACTGTTCACACAGATGCCAATTTTGGCCTCAGCAAAGACTTGGACTGGCAGCAAGCAATGTCTTTTACATTTAATTAACGTACCACTAAAAAAGGTGTCTATGAATACATTAGATTAACAGACTTCTCAGACTTACTTCCATTGTTAAGCAAGTAATAGAAGACTGGATTAATTTATCAGTTCATGAATTCTTATTCATTGCAAATTTTCAGGAAGAAGCACACACATACACATAAACATGTCAAAGTGCAAAGTTTGGTGTCACTAAGAGGCCAACCCAGACCTGTTGCAGCAGCCAAAGGTAACAAGAGCAAGCTATCCAATTAATCACGTGATAACAATCACAACCAATTCCCAAGCAAGTACTAAGAGTGTAATGTATCTGAATGCAGACAAGATGAAGGCAGACATCTTTTGATATCTTAAAGATACTGGTCAGACCTGAGAAAGAGAGATAAAAGCAATGCCTAGACTAGGAGATGAAAGGGGCAATCAATTAATTTATATGCACAGCCCATTGGTTTTGTGTGTTCTGCTTCCTCCTAGCTCTGCCTTAAACAATTAACATACAATGATGCCACACAGAAGTCGTCCTGAGTGGACCTGGAAAAAAGTAAGAATATCCTGAAGTGCCTCAGTCTGTGGGTACCTCCCTTGTCTGGCCTCAAGACAACTGCAAGAAATAGGATGGAAAGAGGCAACTCAAGCTTCTCTCTCCTTTTTCTTTCTTTTTTTTTTTTTAAACTTCCTGGAAGGTTTCTCCCCTTCTCTGACAGACACTTGAAAATGAGGGTGTTCACTTTGAGGCAGCGGTGGCACAGCAATAGGAAGCTGACAGGACCAAAGATTGTGGCTAGGCTGAAGATCTCTCTGTGCCTGCAGCTGCCAGATGGCTGCCTACTCCTTCCCATGCCTTCCCTTCCCTCCACAATGGTGAGGACAACAAGGCTGAGGGGATAAGTTCTGTCTCTTTGTTGACAACATTGATAAGGCTACATTTCCTCTTTCAGGAAGTGTTCAAGATCATCAGCTTGAGGAAAGCTGCTTTGGGGAACAGTTATGATGGCTATGCCAGGGAAGTTAGTATTATGTAGTGGGTACAAGGGCAAGAGACAGCAAGGAGGAGACACACTAGGGCTTTGTGAGTAGAAATACAGAGAAACAGGTAGGAAGTGATGATGGACCAGGGGCTGGCAAATAAAGGTTGAGAAGTGGGGGGAGAGGTAGACTAGACAGTCTCTGATCTGCTAGAATTTGAAGTTTTAAGGCTTGTTGTTAGGAAGAGATTTATTTTTTAGAGCTGTTTGTTATACTCAGGGCAGGGGCACTCGAGATGGGGTGAAAGGATCTGCAGAAGGCCAGAGATGATGTATGCATAAAGGGAAAGAGACTGACAAAAAAAAAAAGGGAGTGGCAGAAAGAAGTAAGGGAAGAACAGGGACAGTGTTAAATACCCTGAAGAAGTCTGCAAAGCTGGCAGCTCAGAGCACTGCTTCGAGATGGCACAGAGCCCAAAACCAAAACACCATCTGACTGGGCTCTTAGGTTTTCAAGGGCACTATCAGTTCACCTTTCAGTACTGCCTAGATATGAAGTCGCAGCACAAACTGCCACAGGAGGAAACCACTGTCCACTACACCCAAACAATTAGTAAATCTGGTAAAGGTTCAGAGCAGGATACCAAGGCTAACAAGAGTTATGGACTGGCTTCCATGTAAGGAATTATTAAATAGACTAAGATCCTTCAGCCTAAGGGGCAATATGATAGATGTCTGTAACATCACAAGCGGCATAAGCATGGTAAATGGGAAACAACAGCACACTATTTCTTCTGGTATACAAGCCAGAGGGCATCCAATGAAAAGCAGGAAGCATTTTTCAAACATATAAAAAGGTAGCTTTTCCCTTTCTTAACTCACAGTAAAGCCAGCTAACCCCTTGCCACAGGATGTTGTGGGATACCACAAGTTAACTTGCATTCAAAAATTCATGAACGAATTCACAGAAGAAAAATCCATCAGAGCTATTAAAAACAAAGGCCCCATCTCTGGCTCAGGAATTACCCAAGCCACAAATTCCTGGAGCCTGAAGAGTGTTTTGAGGAAGTCTCGCTACATTTGCCCTCTTCCCACAGTCTTCTTCAGTCATCTGGCTCTGACCATCCTCAGAAATGAGATACTGGGTTAGGATGGACCTTCAAGCTTAACCCAGTCCACTGTTGTGGGCAAATGCAAGACAGAGGTAGGAAAAAACCATGAATATTACTATGCAGTAAGTGCAGAAAGTCTATGTGCATTGACAAATGGAATCAAGCCCAGAATTTGGGAGAGCTGAGCTCTAGCCATCACTGGAAACAAGATACGCCAGTCACGCAAACAACCATGAAAGCACCACTGAACAATAAAGGGAAGCCAGATAGGGTGGAGGCAGGTCCTTCACTAGCAGCAATAATTCAACCACATAGTGGGAGTTTCATTTCAAAACCCAATATATTTGAACATCTGTGAGACTTATGAGACGGTAATGGGCTGGCAAGACAAGATTCCCTGTCTCTTCTGTGACTTATGTGCTTGTAATGTCTGGCCTCAGAAAATCAGCAAGTACTGGCACAAAGGACAGGGCAACAACAAACATTTGAAAGGGAACATGTAGCAACCTGCATGGAGCTTGGAAGGAGGAATCCAGGCTGCTGCTGGTCAGAGGGGGGAAAAAGCAGCAGGAAAGTCAGTATACACTGGAGGGATGTTAGCTGCAGCTGTGGTACATAATTTTTGTTCATATCTCTTCTACCAGAAGCTTTTCAGTAGCCTTCTGATACTCACACAGCTCATCCCAGTTCCTAGGCTAACGCACGCACATGTAATTCATATCTGTGCATTCTTTTCCCCCTAATTTCCTTTAGAGAACTCTTCTTGAAATCCAGTATTGACTGTTCTCCTTCTCACTGCCCCCATACCTTTAAACCAGCTCCATCTCTTCACTTGTATTTATAGAGATTAACAATTTCTTGCCTCAGCCTCTTTTTCTACCCAAGCTGTTTCTATTTTCTCCTATAAGATAGACATAGATTCTAGTTTAAATTCATCATTCTTGATCTCACCTGTGCCTTCTAAAATAAAGCCAGCACCAATTACGAAAATACTTGAGTAGGTAAGGACCAAAACCATCTTTGCAAACATCTGCTTGTGTTCTCTTGCCAGCTGTCCTTCACCTATGAGTACCAGCCATTCCTTCTACCCTTTTACTCGCCTTGAAGCTTCAATGTGAAACCCTGACTGTTGCATCTTAACTACTTATATTATCCATACATAATCTACAAGAAATTTTCAGTGAAACACACACAGGCAAAATTCACTGAATATCAAACACGATATCAGATAATCCTGCCGTGACAAAATTTGATACACCCCAGCAGCAATTTAGTGATCTTCCCCACCATTTCTAATTGTCCTTATCTTTAAAATATAATCTAAAATACTGTATTTTAGGCAGGTGAGCCTAGAAGACAAGTAAATTCCCCAAATCAGATTTCTTCCCTTTCAGCAGCACTGACCCTTGTGCTTTCAATTTACTAGAAATATTAAATATAATTTCACAGTAATGCATTATTTGCTCTTGTTACCTGGCACCAGCCCTTTCATAGATTTATGTAATTATTTTCCCTGTGACCTGTAATTTCACTTGCCAGTTCTTTCAGCATTCAGAAGTGGAGATTATCCACTCTCCTCACTTGATCGTAGTAAGCATTTTGAATTTTATTTCACTTCACTTTGGTTTCTCCAGATTCTCATTCCTATTTACCATCCTGCCCATCCTCACCCTTATTTGAAAACTGACAAAGTATTTACTCACTTTTTTGGGGTTATACTTTGAGAATCAGATCCCTGCCATATCTTTAGTTCATACAGCATTCTAATTTTATCTCCTTTTCATCTCCTTTTCTTCTCTTGTTCACCTTTTATTTCCATAACCAAAGAACTTTTTGCCGATTGCTTTAATTTTCTTTTCAAAGTTCAACTCAGTCTCATTCCTGGCAGTTCTCACTTTGCCTGTATACCTCCTGACATACAAGACACAGCTTTCTTTGCCAGTCGATCCTTTTTTCCACCCCTTGTAAGCTCCCTGCTTACTCTTAATATCCCCTTCGAGATGGTTATTCATCCACTTAGGGCTGGGGTCCTCTTCGTAAGTCTTTTCCACCCACCTTGTTGGGATCCAAATTACAGATAGTTTTGTACCTTTGACTTGAGAAATTCCAAACTTCCTCCACATTCAAATCCCTGTATTTTTCATGCCAGTTGACTTCACTAACCAGTTCCCTTAAAATTAATCCTATGGATATATAACGTTACATAGTCTTTTACGTATTTAAAACACAAGTACCACTAACTTTGGTTGCAGCTGTGAATGCTCAGCACTTCTGCAAACCAGACCCTAGGGTCTCCTGTCAGGACCCCAGAAATGAGGAACAATTAGTGACCACCTGTGGAAAAGTGTGATGCCTGGCAAGGCACAAGGACTAAATGGTAAAGGGAAAGGGAGAGAATCCAACTGTGTGAGCTAGTATTCAACTATTGTAGCCATATGACTTGTTCTTCCTACAGCCGCTTTGTTCCACCACTATACACCTCAAAGGTTTTTGTAACAAATGAAGCAAGAGTATTAAAGACAATACCTTGCCCCAGTACTCATTCCTGATTCACTCCCAATGCAGGTCAGTGAGTAAGTGGCCTGTGGAGAAAAAAATACCCAACAAAAAACCAAAAAAACACCAGTATGCCTTCAATTAAAGATAGTATCAGAGAGCAAATTTATGGGACAGGACAGGGAAATGTAATCATGATTGCAAAGTTCAGAGCACTTTGGAAATTTTAAAACTTCCAGATGCTTAAATGAAACTTTAATAGTACTCTCAACGTGTATTTTTCTGTGCAATTTGGCTTGTTTTTATGTTTTTTGAAAGCAAAGTGAAAAAACAGGAGTCCCATCATGTAACTACCTGTAAGCCCTGCACTCTCAACCATATGAATTTTCCACACAGATCTAAGTAATTTAATGTAATGAAGGAGCTTAGAGCAATAGATTGTTGACCTTTTTATTGGCAACACTGAAGTGGGATGACACACACCCTGTTAGCATTTAAACAGACTTTTGCTGTCAGCAGGGGAACTGAGAGAGGACCTAAATATCACATGTACTATTCCATGTTCCTCTGCTATTTGTCTGTCCTGTGTCAGCATTAACCCTCCTGTCTCACCTTCTTGACAAAGCATTGCCTTCTTTCATCTCTTCCTTTCTGCTGCCTCAGGATCTAAATTTCATCTTTCTCATAGAACTTTTCAACTCACTGCTCCCAGCACATCTCTCTCCTTGCCGAACAAATCGGAGTCCTCTGGATGCTTATGAACAGTCCCTTTTCATCTCTCAGTCCTAGTCTTATCATCCAGACAGCCTCAATTCCCATTTTACATAGCCTACCCTCATCTACTCATTCTTGATGCTCTCTGAAAACTTCCCCTGGTCATCTCCCTTTCCCATGTTCCAACACATAGGATATATGTACATACCTTCTCATCAGCTGTTTGCCCTCAAATCTTTACCCAGCCAGCCAGTTTCAGTTTTCCCCTGCTTCATGATCTAGGCTCCTCTTTAGCACACCTCTCCCTCCCTCTCCTTTTTCCCCTGACATCAAGCTCAGTGGAAAAGTGTCCTGTTTCCCCAGGCACAGCCCCATGGCCCAGCCATGCAGGCAGCCATGAGCAGCCCCAGTCAGCTGGGAGATCCACTCAAGGCACTGACTCACAGGTCTATCCCACACCACTTAATGATGCTCATTATAAAAGGAGGGAGTTCACAGAGGGGGGAGTTCCTTTTCCTGGGGCTCCTCCCTCTTGGCTTCATGATTCTAAGGATGAGGTTGAGTAGAACCTTGTATACTTTATGTTGGTGATTGTATTAGGTTTTTTATTTCATTAAATCTGTTTCTACTGCAACCTATAGGGCTTCTCCCTTTTCCCCCTGATTCCCCTTCTCAGCAGGGGAGGGGTCATCAGGTGTAGAATAACTGCTATAGTTTAGCCCTAGGTACAGGCTAAACAAAGACAGTTAGACATCTCAATACATAGATAAACTAAGGTATTGGGAGAGAAAGAGGAAAATATTTTGCATGGACACTACAAACCCACAGCACTCTTAGAAGCAACTGCTGTTCCATGGATACAGCTGAACTGAAAGAGGACTGGTTTCTTTGATAACTGTATTTCAAATCAAGTTAAGTCACCTCATACCAGTTTCTAACACTTTTTAAGATATGTTTTACTTTTACATGGGATGCCTTGCAAGTGCCATCACACTAGCTAGGGTGAGAGGTGACAGATTGCAGGATTACTCAGTCTCATTCATACTTGCCAGCCAGAATTAGCTTCTACAGTGCCACAACCAATACTAGGTTTAGTGCCTCTTCCAGACTTAGAGTTTTTCTTCACATACAGTCTGCCTGTTTTGGCTTCCTGTATAATGTTAGTTGGTATGAGGAATCCCAGCTTTGAAGATAGCATGCATAGGGGAAAAAACAAACAAACAAAAAACCCAACACTTATTTAAATATGCACTGTGCTGCCAGGTAACAAACCTACTGACTGTATGCTCTGCATATTGAGAAATGACACTGTCCCAGCAGAATGCTGCTTCTGCAGGCTCCTGCCATGGCCTGATGAAGACAGTCTGCCAGAGAACAAAGATTACCCATGTCTGAGACCTCACTGGATCAATTCAATCAAACAAATTCAAAGGCATGTTGGGTGGGTAACTCTGGAGCAGACTGTTACTATCACTAATGTAAGCCACACGGCAATATTTCACTGCCACAGCTTTCATCTGGTGATAAAACAATTTCTCAGGAATATAACAGGAGAGACAAAAAAGCAAAAGTCTCTCTGTCATGCATGCACACCCCCACGCACTGAAAGCTGTAATGGTGAGAGTTTTTTTAGAGCATTAAAATTGGGGGGTGAGGGGAGTTTTCTAATCAGCTTATTTAGAAGTTAAAATTGTCATTCTGTTTTGATATATAACTAACTGAGCAGTAACTTAAAACCTCAAGTTCTGAGTACCCTTGGATGGAGACCAAGAAGCCTGAACACAATATCCATGAAGCTCTGATTAGCTAGTTCCATGCTTGTACTGAGAATGAGGCATGTTTCAAAATCATTTGAAATGGCTCTTTCAGTGCTGTGCTCCAACATAGGTTAACCACCTGAGAGGTGAAGAGTGCCAGACCGCACTACAAATTTTGTTCAGAAGCAGTGGCTAAGTGGAGGGTTGGTTTGTCTGGTTGGCTTAGCCAAAGAGCTGGGAAATGCATCAGGAGGAGCCATCTTCAACCTGGTTTTCAAACATGCCTCCTCCCATTAGAAGTGGGGTTAATCAAAAGAGGGCCAAAGTTTGTTTGCAAGGTTTGCGAACCTTAACAAACCATTTCCTCCACAGACCATCTTGGTCTGAATTTTGAGTTCATAACGAAAACTGAAACCTGGCCGGTGTTTGGTGGTTTGGGATTTGACAGAGAGTATTTCACATGGCCCTAGTTACTGGCTAAGGAAATACAGTATGGCTGTGTCTACACAAGAGAATGAAATCCCTGAAAACTGGGTTGGTAAAACAGCAACAGTCTTATTAGGAAAAGTGTAATGTGTAACAGCAGCCTAAGTATTTTTGTGGTGTTTTTGCAAAAAGCCCATACTTAGGACGGATTTAGCATCATTTCAGCTACACTATCCTTTAATTAGCCCATAGCTTTCACCACAACTACCCGAAGATCTAGCTTCTGGCTGAATGGGAAGATCTTCCAAGAATCCAGAGTAACTGTGGAAGAACAGTGGGTACTCTTGGGAAAGAAACATAAATCTCTGATAGGTCTGCTAAAGCTTCAGGAAGGAAGTGAATCTTTGACACAATGGCCCATATGCTTCTCTTACAGTCAGTGCTATATCATGTTTGTAAATGGTGACCATGAATTGAAGCACAGCTTTTGTTCACAAATGGTAACACGGGAAAAATGCAGAAATCCTTGTCTGACATGAAATGTAACTCAAACAAATGAGATGTCATTTTTTCAGTGTGTTAATAAACCTCGTACCTGGCATAACAGTGGAGATAATCCTGTGATAGGGGGCTGTGGATATTCTCAACTCAGTGCTTTTCCAGCTGCTGCTTTACATAGTTCTTGACAGGGACAATGAGGTCAGTGGACATCATTGGCCCTGAACAGTTTGGATTCAGGTTGCTAGTTGTGATAGAGAAAAAAATATATATATATATTTCCAACTGCAATATCTGTTATGTATTGTTCTGACTCCAGCTTTATAAGGTATATTTCTCCCTCCTCCACCACTAGTTTAGAAAGTGTACTGAAATTATATTGATCAAACGACTGACAAAAGCAGTTTGGCCACAGCTCACTGACTATGAGCCAGACTGACTAGTATAAATTGGTGTTGTTCTGTGGGCTTCACTGAGGTTAAGGACAACCAGGTGATGATTTGCATCTCTATCCCTATGCCAACACATGTGGATAGAGTCTGATGTGTAGTTCTTCAAAACAAGAATGGGATTTAAGTGCGTAAACCTTTATGCATTATGATGAAATATATCCCATGAAAAAGATCAGACTTCTATTTTGTGTTTGTGTCATAAAACTTAAAAGAAGTGCAAATTTTAGCTGGAAGGGAACTTTTATGACCTAGTTATAAATCTCTGCAAGGAGCAGTTTGCAATTGAAACACTGACAAACTCTCAAACAGAACAGTGCAAGTGGGTGCGCCAGTAACATCCCCTCCAAATTCTACTCCAGTGCAGTCAGTGTGTCTCATGCCAGCATTTAGAGTCCACAATGAAATAACCAGTACAAAGAGAGGAAAATAGTCATTTCTGAATTACTGCCCCTCTTCAGAAAATAACCACAAAAACGGGGTAATTTTGTTACTAGAATGTTGTGGTTCATATGTTCTAACAAGAGACTGTCAAAGAGAAAGCAAGATACTCCCTGATGTATATGTAAACAGGAGAAGAGGAGGACTAAGAAATGGGTTACAACAGCACTGGTGTGACAGAGAGAAAGCATTCTGTGCTGTGCTTAGAGACAATTAAATGTTTTTTAGATTCCTCTTTGTCTATTTCATAAGACTGTTTCATCATTATTTCTCCCCCTCTAGGTCTGTTTCATTGCTACTTAAACCATATTTCTGATTTCTAATTTTCCTTTTTTTATTATAGAAATGAAGCTTAGTGAATCTAACAAACCCAAACTTTTTCAGAAATATCGCAATGTTAAACACTTTAATCATATCAAGGTGCTTAGATCAATGAATTGGTTGTCTTATACAGTTTTTCTCCTGTGCCTTTTCCTGGACAAACTGCTCTTAAGGCAGAATGGAATTTCTGTTTTATAATCCCACTGATGGAATTAATGACTATGCTTATTAATTAGGATTATTGGAATTTCCCGTCTTTCTCTTTCATAGTAGCACTCCACCTCTGCTTGCCAATCATAATTATAACTACTGACTCTATCACATTTTGCTTTTTAAAATGAAATAAAATGTTTGGCTTGGCCCTGTGCCAAGAATGGGGTCATTCCCAAACTTGTAATAACATATCCTTCACTGATGTTTCTTAGTAACATGTGTAAATAGGAAAAAACAGTTGCACTGCGGGGGTTTAGCTTTGCCACATGTGACTATAGTTAAAGAACATGGGAAGAAAATCAGTGGTCTTTCCATGATAGCTGTCCAGTCCAACAACGAGCACACTGCACAGAGACACAACTGCAGACATAACGCAAAGTTAACCACTTTCTTCGCCCAGCACAAGGTCATGTAGCGTGTTCCTTTGCTGCGAAACAGCCGTGAAACCTCTGCCTGGAGCTGAGATGAGGAGCTGAGCCTCAAAGATGAGTCTAGCAAAAACACAATGAAGTCTACCAGAATATTCTTTCTGATATCTCCTATTTACCTCTGGCAACACTATGCTTATATTACAATTAAAAGCACATCATGGCATTAATGACATTACAAGTGGTTTCTTGGTAGCACCCTCTGGATAAAAGCAGAATGTTAGATGTCATTGTGAGAGATGAGCTAAAGCTGTGAAGCTTGGGCCAGGGTTTGCATCTTGGATAAGCCAAGATGTTTGAGATCAAGGGGTTTGCTCTGTTACAAAAATGGGATGCCTTTCAGCTTCACTTAGATTTTGATACACCTAGCAGCTAAAATGCAGGAACTTGTGAACTGAAGGTATTCAGATGCGCAGAACAGATTTACCCCGTGCTTTGCTGCAGAGTAAAATGTTATGATAATGGAGATTTGATATGGAAATAAAACAAAGCAGCAAATACACTGAACATGTGAAGTTATCCTAAAATTATTTTTCCTTCCTGAGGCCCCAGTGACTTTCATTATTCAGATTTCTACTAGCTGTTTCAGATTAAGTGGGTTTAACATAGGCATTCTGCAGTGGAAACAGTTGCAGGCTGAACAAAAAGAAATAAATTTCAGCAGTGCATTATTAGGACAAAAAAGAAATAAATTTCAGCAGTGCAAAACCAGCATCTAGCAGGTACCCCTAATACTCTGTATAGCAAGAGGTCTGGTAGAGGGACTGCCCAGCTCTGCACTGAGCATACAAAAAGTCTTTCCTGCTGCTGACTCTGTGCATTCAGGATCAGCTCCAGCTCCTCAGCCTCATAGAACTACCCAGTCTCTTGTCTGAAACCTGTAACTGGGAAAAGCCACATATTATAGCTTCCTCCCTTCAAGGGCCAGGTGCCCATGTAGAGGTATGAACACAGCATTTTGAAACCACCATGATCAGTCCGAGATGAAATTCGGCAACATAGAAAATAACAGGTTGGCAAAGGAAGAAAAAAGAACAGAACTGTAAGCTAAATATGTTTAAACAAGAATCTGAGGGTCCTGTCCCCCCCACCCCCCCACCTCTTCCAGCATTGTGATCTCTCCATTTGAAACAGCAAAGAAAATGCTTCTTGCCCTGCCACTGTGTGTAGGGACAAATATATCCCTGATCTGCCCATGAGATTTAAACAGAGGGACACCTTATATTTTGCTTATCATAGAAGGGTTTGGAAGGGACCTCAAAGATCATCTTGTTCCAACCCCCTGTCATGGGCAGGGACACCTCCCACCAGACCAGGTTGCTCCAAGCCCCATCCAACCTGGCCTGGAACACTGCCAGGGAGGGGGCAGTCACAACTTCTCTGGGCAACATGGGTCAGTGCCTCATCACCCTCACAGGAAAAGATTTTTTCCTAATACCTAGTCTAAATAATAAATAATAATAATACCTACCCTCTTTCAATTTAAAGCCATTAACCCTCATCCTGTGGCTACAAGCCCTTGTAAAAAGTCCCTCTCCAGCTTTCTTGTAGTCCCTTCAGGTACTGGAAGGTGCTCTAAGGTCTCCCTGAAGCCTTCTCTTCTCCAGGCTGAACAACCCCAACTCCCTCAGCCTGTCCCCATAGAGGTGCTCCAGCCCTCTGATCATCTTCGTGGCCTCCCCTGGACCTGCTCCAAGAGCTCCATGTCCTTCTTATGTTGGGGGCCCCAGAACTGGACACAGTACTGCAGGTGAGGTCTCACAAGAGCAGAGTAGAGGGGGAGGATCACTTCTTTCGACCTGCTGACCATGATGCTTTTGATGTGGCCCAGGACATGGTTGGCCACTGTTATTGCCAGCTCATGTTGAGTTTTTCATCAACAGACACCCCTAATTTCTTCTCCTCAGAGCTGCTCTCTATCCATTCTCTGCCCAGCCTGTACTTGTGCTTGAGATTGCCTCGACCCAGGCGCAGGACCTTGCACTTGGCCTTGTTGAACTTCATGAGGTTGGCATGGACCCACCTCTCCAGCCTGTCCAGGTCCCTCTGGATGACATCCCTTCCCTCCAGTGTGTCAACCAAGCCACACATCTTGGTATCATCCACAAACTTGCTGAGGGTGCACTCCATCCCACTGTCCATGTTGCTGATAAAGATGTTAAACAGCACTGGTCCCAGTACCAATCCCTGAGGAACGCCACTCATCACCAGTCTCCATTTGGACATTGAGCCATTGACTGCAACTCTGAGTGTGACCATCCAGCCAATTCCTTATACAGTTAGTGGTCTATCCATCAAATCCATGCTTTTCCAATTTAGTGACCAGGATGTCATGCAGGACAGTGTCGAGCACTTTGCAAAAGTCCTGGTAGATGACATCAGTTGCTCTTCCCTTATCCAGTGAAGCTGTAACTCCATCATAAAAGGTCACCAAATTTGTCAGGCATGATTTGCCCTTGGTGAAGCCACGTTGGTTACCTCCAATCACCTCATCTTCATTTTCCATGTGCCTTAGCAGAGCCTTCAGGAGGATCTGCTCCATGATCTTCATTACAGATTTCTCTTTGACTCTTAGTGACTTGAGTGACTTGTCTAAAAATGATCCAGTGCCACAGGACTGTGTTTCCAAAGCAAAATGTGTACACCACATATGGGGAGGAATCCTTCATGTGTGGTTTGGTGGTTATGGTAGGAAACTGGCAGATGTAGCTCCTGGGAATTGACATTTGCTGAGACACTGGTATGCAGCAAAGCAGATCTAAGGCAGGTGGAAAATGAAGCAACAGCAACCTAAATTGATATGCTTGGATTATCATTCCTACTGTGCAACAGGACATGAAGGCACAACCTCTCAACTGGTCCTGGGTGAAATAGCGAACATTTTGTTTTTCACATAAGCCCAGCAGAACTTTAGCATAGCTTGTATAAAAGCAGGTGTCCCCACTATTTTTCACATACTATAAAGTTTCCTATATGGGAAACTAGAAAGTAAGTTCAGATCTTGGCCCAGGCTGTGACTGTTATGTTTTGTTTTGTTTTTTTCAATCAGTCTGGTGGTGCAAAGGAATTGCAAAAATGGTTTAGCAGGATATCCAAATATTCCGCTGTCATGGATCTACCAATGGGTGTCAGCTGGAGATCCATTTTAGTCAAGGGAAGCTAGGGTAAGCATGAGGCCAACCTCATTTTCATGCAGGGTTGATCTGAGTGAAACAGGTCTGCAACCACCATTGCCAAAGAACCTCAAAATCTCTAAAATTTTTAACATTCTCTCTCCACTTCTTTCTCTTATTCTTCTGCTACATTATGGAATCCATATTAGTTATAGTAAAATTGAGATGTCGATAAACTATGCACTGTGCTATCACAACATAAGAGACAGTGGGAATAATTCCCAAAAGCTTACTGGGTTAAAAACAATAACAACAGCTGGAGTTATCCAAGTTTCCCATATCCAGTGGACGTCTCTGGAGATGATGTGTATTACACGGTGTGAACACTGCAAATATAGGTGCCATGATACTAGAATGGGAATTGTCATGCTATTAAATCAATGACAAAATTTTCAGAGTGAGTTAGTAAGAGTGCCCAGCATAAGCTTCAGGTTCCCAGAAGCTAGGCAGAACCCATCCAAGCTGAGTGTTTTCCCCTAGATAAATACATTGTATTGTCTCCGAGGCAGAGCACTCCTGACTTTTTATGGGGGCAGATATTTTATTCCAGCAAGCCTGCAGCTAGCAATCTAGTCAAAGTCCACTACAGCTGGAAGGAACTAAAGCAGCAAAATGGGAATGATTTACTGTGACAGTTTATATACCTTCCCTTACAGAAAAGGCTCCTCACATGTACATAATGACATTTCTTCATGTGATGGCCCTTTTGCTGGTACATACACAGCACTTTCACATGAGAAAAGGATAAAGACCACATGACACACATGAACAATAAATTAATCTCAGGAATTATATCACATATCTTTCACCTTTGTGACTATATCACCTTTGTCTTTCATTTGCCATGACAAACACTATGGTATGGCCGATTCATGTCACTGCCTTAAAACTTGGAATTCAAACATGATTTTAAGGAACTGTGGAACTCTATTACAAGGAGACATTCAGTGCTTAGATATCTGCTTGGCATTTGGCACAGACTTCTCTGAATAGACAGCAATAAAATAAATGAATATAGAATGAATCAATGGTGTTTTCTCTGACTGCTGTGAAAAGCTGATTTAACCTTGACCAGAGATGCTGGAGGAGAGCCTGTGTGAAATTAAAGCAGCCAAGATCAGGGCCAAATCCTCAGCTGGTAGAAATGTCAGAGCTGCACAGAGGTAAAATGGTATTAAATCTCCACTATCAAATGGGACAGTCTGTGTTGCATCATCCAAAAACCACTTTAAAGTATCAAAAGCCAGCTAGCAAGCTCAACAAGAATTAAATAATGGTCAAAAAAAAGCTCTCAGCATTAAATAATGGTCAAGCATACGGGCCAGTAAACTTCCCTTCATTTGATCAATTACGCTTTAAAAATCAAATGAAAACCATACTTAAGGATATGTCAAACAGTTAAAGCCACAAGAATGTCCCACGGTTGGGTAACAGTAAGACAGTAAATCACATCTTTTTGTAGGCCTAGCAAATGCAGGGCACACAATAACAAAGCAGACAATGGCAGCCGTGCTGTATCCTTTGAACTGGACACTGTAACAGATATACACTGTGTTTAGCAAAAGCAGCACAATAGCATGTTGTTGAGAGCACACAGAAAGCTAAAACAACAACAAAAAAAATGATCTGGCTTTTTTCCACTTTCAGTCACAAAAAGCCATGAGGAAGCTGAGATACAAGGACATTGCAACTGCTTTCAAATAGGTCACTCTGCTACGTGAGGTCAGCAGTACTGCTGCGATTGACTTGAGCTGAATCAGGTTTTGGCACGCTGGTTTTAATTTATCACATTACTGAAGTTGTACACTGATATAAATCCACACCAGAGCAAAACTGGAACAACGCTGTAGTCAATCATGCCTAATGAAACAAAGGCCCTCTGGGTCAGGAATACAGCTGTATCTCTGATAGTTAGGATTAATACTTGTTGAGCTTTGAAATTAGTTAAAAAGATTCTTGCTATGGATGTCATAGATCCCACATGGAGAAGCTAACCAGCACAAACCTCAGATCTATGTGATCTGGAAAAAAATGCCACACAAAGAGCTGCAAATCTATGATTCAAATGATCTCCCTAAAGAAATTCCATTGGCTAAGCATGAATATAAAAAACCAACTTGATGGCATAGATGAAACCTAGCACCAAAAATACCTGCAGATTCATAAACCTCTTTTTGCAGTCCAGGCAATAGGAGATCAATACTTGTTGCACACATCACTGAAGACAAAGAACAACATACATGTGCCATCTGCCCAACGTCAAACAGAGCAGTTATGTATTCTGAACCAACCTGCTGCAGACACATTTAAAAAACATATTGATGAACCTCCTTCAGGAAAAAAGTTAACTACATTCCCAGAAATTACAAGATATTTAATATAAAGTCTGCTGAGCTAAGCCAGTATTAATCTTCTCCTTAGACACTCTCAAAGTCAGTACCAGCGATCTCTGAGGAATGAAGTGATGGATTTATAATGGCTAACGACTTAGTTTACAAAAGAGGTTTGATCATATTAAAAGACAGACAATATTTCTGGATAATGGAGAGACATAATGCCAGACTTAAATCTGGTTGAATAGACACCATCTAACCCAGGAATCAAGATCAAGCAGAAAGAGCTGATTTACAGCAGCAATTCCTTTTACTAGCTCAGGCATCTCCTTGCTTCAGCATGCTCCATATCATGTCCATAGTCCATTCCTATAGCAATATGCAGACTCTGGCCTCAGCAATCCCTTCTGGGGTATTTTCTCTCACACTCATGATTCCCAGTTCTCTATTCCCTGGCCTGTGAATGAGGTCACTCTGGCCATCCATGCTTGAAATGCTCACAAGTCTCTGACTGTCACTCTTTGCCCTACAACATGTAGTGCTCTCTGGTATGACTGGGAGAAGCACCTAAGCAAATACACCACTTTGAGAACAACAGTAATTCTCACTAACCTATATGGGTAAATTCAGCTGAGGGCAAGTTACACAGGAATATTCTGCACCTTACTGAAGACATTCCTGTTAAAACTAACATTTGTGTAGCATTAAGAGATACATATAAACAAACCTTTCGGCCACCAACAATACTGTTCATTTATTTTAAGATATTTTTGTTTGACCAAGCTACTTTCTTGTTATGCACTTCTCACAGGAACACACACTTACTTAGTGCAAGTACTTCTCTCAACAACACTGCAGCCACCTGTTTGGAGAATTTTGGCAGGCTGTCTCAAGCTTTACTGACATAGCATAATACTCAGTCTATGGTAATTAACTGCTTTTTAATTGAAAACGTATTTTACAAACATATTTGTCTTTAGCTGCAACTAGAACACAGATATAGAAGATAACTTGACTTCAGGATGGGTCACATGCTTAGCAAGGCAATAAACAGATCTCCACCAATATCTGAAAATAAAGCACATTCCTTTTCATTCTTGTCTACTTTTAGCCTGTACCCAAGGCTAAACTCTAACAGTTGTTCTAACACTCAGTGACCCC
Source organism: Podargus strigoides (assembly GCA_028020825.1). NCBI lineage: Eukaryota > Metazoa > Chordata > Aves > Caprimulgiformes > Podargidae > Podargus > Podargus strigoides. The sequence goes on along the minus strand of CM051623.1, from coordinate 6,468,113 downwards.
TCCCCAGCTGAGAAGGGGAACCAGGGTGAAAAGGAAGAAACCCCATGGCTTTAAGTAGAAACAGATTTAACGAAATAACAAAACTGATACAATCAGTCACAGCAGAAATCAACAAAACCAACATAAAGTATACAAGGTTCTACTCACCCTGGTCCTTGAAGTCAACAGCAGGATCAGGAGGGCAAGAAGGAGAAACCCCAAAGAGAGAAACTCCACCCTCACTGAGCTCCCTCCTTTTATAACGAGCATCATTAAGTGGTATGGGATGCACCTGTGAGTCAGTGCCTTGAGTGGATCTCCCAGCTGACTGGGGCTGCTCATGGCTGGGCCATGGGGCTGTGCCTGGGGAACCAGGATAATTCTGCAGAGTCAGAAAACTATCAGAGAGATATATTTCTCCCCTCTAGTTTTGTATTAAATAAAATTCACTGTTTTGTAAGGACAGGGTAAGCAAAGACCATTTAATTCCCCACAATTTCAGCGTTTTAGGAAAAAAAGAGTGAAGGGAACCTTGCACTATCAGAAGGAGAAAGATGATGATTTCAGCAGTTTAAGAAAAAACACAGTATCATAGGTATTGAAAAAAATCAGCAAAGGGCAAGACAATTTTGTTATTGCCTGGGATATATGCTTAGATAAAAGACATTATAGTTCCAAAGAACACAAATGAAAAAAAATAATTCAAATTCATGAAAGGACAGACTATGGGAAAAGCAAGAGAGAATTTGACCCAAAAACCTATTTCTTAGAATATGATTCCTACTCTAAAATTCAAAGAGAAGCCAAAACTAATAAACAATTAGTACAGTGTCGATGTTTATGCACATGAAATCATGATGTGCAAGGCGAAGAATATCAGCAGTTCAAGTTACTGAGTGAACACACAGCGAGGTGTATCAGTTGCTCAAAACATTCACAGGGCAATGAGAGGGCTCAGAAAGCCCACAGCAACTTCACTCCCTTAAACACAGCACAAAACGCCAGGAAAGACGTGTGACTGGATCCAGCTGGGTCCTCAGAGTACACCAGTTAACAGAACTGATGCCACTGAATGTGTGAATATGGACGTTGCTATTCAGAAGGTCATAAAGGCATAAGTACACAAATAGTGTACTTACAGTTGTGTTTAACAGCAAAGGAAAAAAAAATCTGTGAGGAATGACACATGGAAAACCACCCCCCAGGCTGATAGTTACAGCCACAATGCCAAGTGTCCTTGATGCCAAACCAGACTATCCACCTGAGAAGAGACCAAAGATGTCTCAAGTCAGGAAGAAACAGCACGATGGTGCCAGGTTCTCCACCACAGACAGTGGACATGGCTGTCCCAGTTGCCTGTGTGGGATACCGGTGGCATCCCACCTAGCCATCAGTGCAAAGCAAGGGGGGAAAACTGGCCTCCCACTGTAACAGAGGGTGGTCATTTGCGATGAGGGTGCTGAAATACAACTCAGCAGATAGGAAGGAGTCCATCCTTATTTTGGCAGAAGCACAATGCAGCTCTGAGCTTTGCTGAGATCTAGATTTGCTGTTATCAAACAGGTAATAACAGCTCTAACAGGTAAGAGGGTGTGAGAAGGGCACCACAGACACATTTGCACTCTCGTGCCAAAACCTGTCTCACACACCCAACTGAGTCTCAAGAGATAGTGGCAGCAATCAAGAGACTAGGTTTTACTAGTGGTGGAGGAAACAGCTCGTATAAGTAAGTTCCTTTCACATCTTTACCAAATACTTAGACAGAAACGCTGGGATCTAAACCATTGCTTTCATTTATCTCAGCAAGTTTTGATTTAAATTCTCTGCTCTGTGTGTGGAAGTGGCAAAACGCCAGGAGGTATGGGCTTGTCTGTTGTGACATGGTTCTTTTTTGGGATTTTCCTGGAAAAATCTGTTCACTCTTCCAAAGTCTCCCTTTGATGAAAAATCAGTCTCAGATGCTGCAATAAGCAACAGCTATGACAGTAAAACAGAAAAAAAATAAAGTATGTGGTGTCAAACATTACACTAACAACTTGAAGTTGGTGCCAACCTGCTTTTTGTATTCTGATCTGAGTAAAACGAGTTCAGTGATTGCAGCCCTGTTCCTGAAGCACAGAAATCTCCATGAAAAGCACCACTGCAACCAGTATCACTTTTGCTACACTGGGTAAGGAGGTCAAGTATTTAATAGACAATGACATTATCTAAGGTTACATCCAGATAATCCTCCTCCAAAGCAGGTTAGAGGAAGAGCAGAGGGATGATGAGGGAAAATGTACGTTAAGCACAATTTTCTTATTGAGTACACAGTTGAGGTTGGTTTGGCCAAGGAAAACAAAAGCCATAGCTGTGTGATAAACTTTTTTTTGAGCAAGCTGGACAGAAATGCCCTTTAAAATTAATCTAGAGGGGAATAAAAACTTTTCACTTAGCAACAGTCTCTTAGTCCCTTGGCCCTTCTGAAAGCCTATCCCTCCAAAAGAGGTGCCTGTAGTCCTCTCTGTTCCTTTTGGGCTGTCAGCTGGGAATCGTAGCTCTCGGCTAATTTCCAGTATTTGGGTACTGTTTTGTTATACAGCAGGACCAGCTATTCCCACAGGTCCTTCAAGGGGCCCCATGCACTGTTACACTTCTTTATCCCATGCTGTCAGTATAAGACTGTCCATATTCGCTACAACGGCAAGAAAATTATTTTGAAAGGAGAATGCTTACGACCCCCTCAGTTTTGGACTATAAGTAGAACCTTGTGTCCCAACGGCCATTCTGGGAGCTGCTGGGCATGGCTTCATGTGAAATTTCAGGGCACACAGTTCCTTGAGAGACCAGATCTGATACGACTTCAATTCGCATCTGCAGAAGTTTAACACATCTCACATCTTTCTGACAGCACTAGAGTTTTTGCTGATGCTGAGAACATTTTGCTGCTAGTTTATATCCTTTCCTGAGAAAGCACAGAAAGAGAAGCCAAAGCTTTAATTCTTCTAAGCTATTCTTCTTATTTTTCTTTTGATACACATTTTTACCCATAGGCATCTTGGTTGCTAGCTGTACTTGCCAGTCCCACAAGCGCTTTGGAACCCTTCTCAAAGGAAGCTTCTTCCTTGTCATTACCAAGTGTCTGTTTGCAGAGAGCTCACTGAATAAAACACACTCATCTCTAACTTCTCCTTACCATCTTTTTTTTTAGGAAGACATACTACTCACACTTTCTGCAGGTTTCTAGGGTAGGTGAGGTACTACCCACAGCACTGAACACACATCGTGTAGTCTGGTTGGTGGGAGAGGAGGTCTGTCTAAATGACCCTCCTCTGTGTTATTAAATACCACAACCAAAGCTTAACTACTGTGCTGACATGAACTTCACGAACACAAAAGGGAGAAAGGTAAAAGGTAAAAAAAGGTAAAAGCAGCAAGGATCCAAAGAGCACGTCTGTGCTTTCAAGAAAGTCTGTTTGCTTCTGTTCCTGCCTTGAGTGAAGAGGGACAGGAACAAGACTAGCTGCTATGACCCACAACTGAAATACAGAAATGCTCTACAGGGCAAAGGAGTGGTAGGATAAGCGCTACAATAGACAAGCAGGCTCAGTCAGCACATTGTTTCAAGCAGATGACATGCCAGCAGAAGAGAACAGCAGTCCCAAGACAATTGTGGCTGGCCCACAACCTCAGTCTATGTCAACTCTGTGGCCTGTAAGCCAAAGGTTTGCTTTTTTTCCCACTCTCTTGCATACCACATGGCATCTCCAGCCTTACACAACTACTGACTTCTCCCTGGATCTTTGGGTGAGCTAAACAAAGTTGGGAGCAGACTCCAGATAGTTAGTAGCAGACAGTTAGACATTTGATCCGGGAGCTGAATAGGGCTAAAGGCTGCTCTGACTCCAAAGAACCCTCTTGCCCCATTCAGCCCAGCCTCCTTGAATCTGCTGCACATGTGACAGTAATCTGTGACCACAAACAGAGCAATTTTTTTTTTTCTGACCATGCAGGTACTTTTTCACAGCTATGTAGAAGTTGTTGCTTTTTCCTGATGCTCTCAGTCTTTCCTGATCCTTGTGGCAAATGACTGTGGTTCTTCAGGCAGTTCCTATCTTGCTGGAATTCATTCCTTACAGAAAGCTGAAAAATCCCTTGTGGAATGGCTTGAGGGGAAAAAAAAAAAAAAAAAAAAGTCACCACCGGATTACAGCTCATTCAATTTACGTAGCAGAAGGTATTTATATGAATGGAAGCTATACCCAGACTGTGCAGCAAGACCATTACTCTAGCTGCCATGCCTTTGTAAGCTGTACATCCTCTATTAATGGTCATGGTGTCAAAACTGTGAGATGCATACATTATTTCTTCTCAGCCCAAAATCAAATATAAGGCTACTCCTGAAGGATCTCTGTATATGCCAATATGTAACCAGCATTAACTTCAGATTAACTGGCCCAGGGCCTCTCTGCAGCAACACAGCCTCTTGGAATCAAGTGTTTGGAAGGGATGAAAAATGATAGTTCAAAATGATTCTTCCTTCACAGGGACAGAGCAAGACTAAAGGGTAAATCCACGCTGATGCCTATCTCCACACACCGTCAGAGAAGCCAGGGATGGAAAAGAAGCAAGATAATTCAACCTTTCTCCCAGACACTAAACAACACAGCTATAAAAAGGGAAGATTTCCAGCAGGAGGAGGAGGAGGAGGTACTCCGGGAAACTTGACCAGGCCGAGTTTTGAGTGCAGAGCACCATGCTATATGGGATGCTACCCACACAGACCACAGCGCAGGATAAAGGCAGCCCCCCTTCCCCTGTCCCTGTCCCCGCCCCGGGCAGGCGGCCAGCCGGGCGGTCCGCGCCAGGAGAGGGCGCTCGAACACCAACCAAGGGTGGGAACTGCATTAATCAGCACTCCCAGCTAATTAAGGCGCCGATTAAAGGCTTGGGGGGTTGCGGGGATTAGCGAGCCCGCAGTCCGAGGCAGAGCAGAGGTGCTCAGGCTGCAGGCGTGCTGGAGGGAAGCGCCTGCACGTTATTTGCAGAAGCTTCTCTTTTTTTTTTTTTTTTTTTTTTCTTTTCTTTTTTACTCTGCAGGCCAAATTCTTTGCGGAAAGGAAATGTCTGTCTTCCCCAAGGCGGGAATTGAAGACCATGACTCAGGCAGGGGAGCAATAAGGCTGTTTCATACCCTATTTTATCCCTGAGGGCAGTGAGTTTCCCAGGGTGCAGTAGCTACAGGGACAGACACATCGGGAAGCCACAGCTGCTCCTGCAACAGTAATGGTGTGCCAGCTCCTGTCCTCTTGCTACTCCCTCAGATCCCACCCCTCCCTTAGGACCTGCATGTCTCCTGCACAGTGAGGAGATGGCCAAGGGGCTTCTGAAGTGCAGAGCCCACAGCCCACCCACCTTCAGTGCCAAGCCCTGGCCTCCTGTGGTACCCAGGATGCTGGAAGCATCCCTCAAATGCCTGCATTGGAGACTAACGTGCAGAAGACTGGTGCACAGGCTCCCCCAGCCTCCTCCCCCTGACCCATAATCTGATGCACGATGGCTCTCATATCAGGCAAAAGTGGTGACATTCTTGGGCCTCCTGATCTAACCCTGAAGTTGGATCTAACTTCAAAGTTGGCCTTGCTCTTTGCAGGAAGTTGGGTAGTGACCTCCAAAGGCCCCTTCCAAACCAAATGGTTCCACGATTCTCAGTGCTGGATAAGTACAGATATAACATCCTTATTCCCAGTTTGCACTGCAGAAGCTAAAGGTATAGACAGGTAAGTCAATTTTGAGTGATCATACAAGGACCAGAAAAGTTTCAGGTGGAATCAGCCATAACAGGAGCTGTAGGCTGATAGCCACAGCAAATCACTGCTTTCCTCTCTACACTATCCTGTTAACACTTCTTTTACAAACTCTGTAAATGGGGTGGCATGGGTTACATTAGATTATATTGTAGCTTACATTCCTGGATTCACTGTACATATGAACATCAACAAATTAATTGATGGTGCATATCCACCCCATAGGAAAACATGGCATTTGATGATGGGCCAACTCAAAAAATGACCCATTTGAAATGAAGAAGTTTCTGTCAATGCTAGCAGGCAAAGAACTGTCGCTTCTTGTCACTGCAGCTACTCACTGGTGTGTGTCTTCTGGCTCACTCACTCCTTTAAGTTCCAACACCATAAATCCAGAATTGGTTTATTGAAGTCCCTGAGGCTTATCAGCCTGCTTTTACTAACTTGCCTTTAGCTATCAATTTGATTTGATTTTACAGGTGTATTTTTTAAAGAACAACATTCTCCACTCTTAAACTTGTTTTAAAATCATCATCAGTGTTACAAGGGGTCAAATTCAACTCAATAGTGGGTTAACGTATAACAAACAAGATGATTGCTTTTACTTTGTTCTTGCAACTGCTCTGATAATACGGTGAGAGGATAAGCCTGACCTAGTGGACACTGCTGTGAACTTGCCCTTTGGACTTCCCAGGAGTCCCTGAACAGGCCACTCTGTGCCACACTTTGGTTTCCCGTCTGCAAAATGCAGCTAATACTTCCCTGCCTGGCAGGGGCAGTGGGAGTAAAACTCTGCTAGGATTGCAAGATGCTTGAAGACTGCATCAGTGAAGGCCATATAGATGCCAAGAACAGATATGTACCTACATATCCAGACAGCTACAGACTTATTGTGACTCAATCAAGTTTAAGTATTTTAAGATAAAAGCTGCTATTTCAAGCTTCTTAGGCTCAAGGAAATCCATAATAAAAACAAACCATCAGCACAGAAATAACTGGATTATTCACACTCAAAAGAAGTGAGAGAAATCACTTGTCAAGGTCACTTTTGAGACCTCGACACACTGAGAAGAAAACAAAAAAATCCAATGTATGAAATCCATGACAGGAAAAATATGTAAGATTAAAGCTCCTTTCCCCATCAGTTATTCAAATGGAGAAAAAAAATCCAATGTTTTATCTCCAGCCGAATACTCCTGCAGTCTGAAATACTGAAAATGAAGATGATTTTATACATATCAGGTCAATTTTTCCTTTTCTAAAACGCCTTGAGGAACAGGTCTGGGGCATAGATTTGGCATAGATTTTCTTCAGGGGAAAATCAGTTAGTCTTGAAAGCACCACAACCCCTCATTTGCCATACACTGCTGGAGTGTCAGGTGACAACTGTCTTATGATTTACCCTCTCCTTCTCAGTTCTGTTATGCTGGCTTAGTCGAAACTGATAAACTACAAGGCTGACCAGCTTTTAACCCACTGACTAGAGATTTTCCTTCTACATGCTGGCACACAGGAAATTCTTGTTTTAAAATATGCTGGAGTGACACTAGCAGAGCCTTTCGATCAAAAGGAACTTCTGATCCAGCAAAAGTGCAAGACGGTCCTCTTGCCACCTTGGCTCTCTTATTTCAAAGTCTTAGCTACACGGATGCCTGCACTGACATCAGTAAGCACCACAGCCACACAAACTCTTACAGCACAGGCAGGCCCGAGCTACAAAATTCTGATCTGAATGCAAAGTCCACCCAGCATCTCCCTAGTTCTGGATTTAGGGTTTTGTTCAGCCACAACTCTAATACAAAGAGCCACAACTACAGACACAGTCACAGAAACATAAGATTTATGAATTTCCCTAAGTGAGAGCTTCCAAACATATATTAATTGGATCCTTATCCCTGTAACTGATGACTAAAGGAGCGTGAAACTCAGTGTTACACACTATGTGGAAAATCAGCTCTTTGGTACTGCCCCAGCCTTGCTAACTAGGACATATTTTGTGTGTGCCTGTTCAACATGGACAAGCTGTACACTCAGTGTAATGGATTACTGTTCTAACTGCACGAGTTACTTGCTGCAGAGAAGGTCTGGGACCTTTCCTGTAGCGGATCCGTTGTTCTCTCACTTCTGCATTTCAGTGATCCCCTTTGGTCTGAGCCTTCCCTCTACCAGGTTGCTTCATTCCTCTGCGTCAGAGTGCATGTGTGTGTTACGTAAAGCATGTGGGCACATCACTATGGAACTTTTACACAGCAGCAAAAATGTCATATGTCTGTTTTGCAAGATATGGAGTGTTTCATATGCAAGTTATTAGTAAGATACAGATAAAGCATAGATGTAGACATGTGTCGGCATAGTTTTGGAAAATGTTGACACTTTCCTATGCACTTTTCCTAACGCAATTTACATCTCCTAATACTAGAGAAGAGGCAATACATTATTGTTAGGTGTTGTTTGAAGGATGAAAACATTTGGTGAGTTCTTGGTTTGGTAAATGCAGCAAAGCACTGTTGTTCAAAGCAAAATGATAAAAATACATAATGAGAACCTTCTCACCAACTATGGTAATTTCTCATACTATTTCTTTTTAACCTTCTATTTCACTCTTCATTTCTGCATTTCAAGTAACATATTTTTCCTTCTTTGTTTCAAAGGAAATGGAAATAAAAGAGCATTTTGAATCCACAGAAGAGGTTACAGAGATTGCCAGTTACCTTTTGCTGCTGCTACCCTTCAACTGTAATAGAAACGTGAGAACACAGAACTGGAAAGGACCATCTGGAACCATCTGTGAGCCGTTCCTCGCACTGTAGGCTACTATGAATTAGATGTTTAATTGCAAACAGTGCATAGAACATCTACTCCGCATGTCACAGACCATAAAACAGTTCCTATGTAATGCAATTAAGAAAGAAGATGAATAATAATAAGCATTCAGAACTGTAATGTGCCATAGAAAGAACACAGCATCAAGCACCATAAGCATCTAAGTACCGGGGGCTGTCATTATTTTAGAGCAGAATGGTTTTAAGAAATAAAGCATGAATTTTGCTGTAAGAAGGCAAAATGAAAAAAAATCCCAGCATTCACTGCTCTGACCCATGGGAAGATTTATTCTTTACCTCAAAACTTGCAATCCATTTAGCTTGGAGTGTGTGAATCAGATTCACCTCCCACTCACTTACAGAAGAGAAGTTCATGATGGAAGCATGTGTTATTGCCTTATTGCCTGTAATTCATCTCCTCTTCATTTCCCCCCACGAATAGTACTACAACCACTCTATTTCAGCCATCGGGCAGCTCTGAAAAAGTTAGAGAATCCCATACAGGAGAAGTACAACCCTGGGCCAACTCAAATCACCAGAGTATGTACTACAAAGATTTAAGGGTGTTGTTGCAATGCACTGATCTGCTGCCAGTGGCCTTGTAAATAAAATATAAGAAGCATTTGAAGGCTATGTTAAAGGTATAGATGAAAAAGTCTGTGCATCAAAAATGCTGCTTGTTTTGTGGGCTGGGCTAATAGAAGGCCTACTCATTCCCAGTAAGTCTTCCTTACACAGTGTGACTATTTCATCTGAAAATGAAAAGTAAAGGCTAATGGACCCTTTAACTGGATGGCTTTTGGGCTTGGGAGGATGTTATCTTCTAGGGTTAAGGCCAGGCTGAATCCCAGCAGCTTCAGTCTGCCACAGTCATAAAACAGAGCATAAAACAACTGTCCAGAAGTGGGGGAAAAAAAAGCAGCCTCCTGCTTCTTTTTCTCTCCCCTGATCTTATGGGCTGATCAAGAAAAATGTGGTCTTTGTAAATGGAAGGTATTCCATAAATACATTGAGTAGAGCTTACAGCATCCCAAAGGAGCTATTCATCAACTGCAGCAGGAATATGCACTGGGAGGCCTTCACCGAATTAAAAACAACAAAAAAAGAGCCATCCACTTATCTCATCATTTGGTTATCTCTGATTTCAAGGAGTGCATAGAGAAATGTTAAGCCCCCACCAGACTTTTAAAAAGAGTTCCTAAGCCATATTTCTTTTTTGTCCCTAAGAAGAGATATCCAACAATTTCTGCATGCACTATCTTATATTAAAAGTACATTTTAATTACATTTACATTACATGGGATAATATATATTTTTACTGATTTAGAAAAGGCTGTTATAACCTAGACTGAGCAATTCAACACTTCATTGACAGTTTTAAATACCATTGGCATATACTAATGTTCATTCTGCTCGAGCTTCAGCAGAATTTTTATAATTAAATTAAAGACACTTTGGGGACTGTAAAGTGGAAAAAAAAAAGTTGGTCAGGGTTCAATCTTATGAAATACTAAACATTTTCAAGACAGATTGAGTGTCCTTAATTTTATCTTAATCCGAATGAAAGTTGATGGTGCTCAGTATCTATCAGAAGTGCTCAGCACTTTGCAGGGTTAAATCCCCCAAGAACAAGTAAACAATATGCTCAGAAGACAGACCAGCCTTTAGAAAACACTCTAATAATGACCTCAACCATGACCTGGAGGGACTATTTCTTGTGGGGCCAGAGATAATTCAGCTTCCGTGTGACTTCACACTCAAGTCATTCCTGACCAGAAATGGTCAAGTTGTGCAAATTAGGAGTTAGTGGTCTTAGGTTTCAAGATACAAGTTACTGTACTCTATCTGATAAACTGTTGTTCTCAGTGGACTTCCAGCTTCCATTGAGAAGGTCTGGAAAGAACCTTGTCACATTGCAGAACGTACTCAGTTCACAATCAGTAAGGCATGTGGAGCTCCACGCTAAGAACTTCTGCGTTGTGTTGAACACTGATCTATGAAGCATGCAAAGAACAGACACATTTTAAATTTCACTGAGGTACACATACTCTTTTTTTTTTTTTGTCCACAGTGCAAAAGGTGAAACTAAGCAGCCAAGTCTTTGAAATCCATTCAGATTTGTGGAAGTTAAGACAGTTTTGAAGCCAGCTGATCCTTCTACAATCGCAAATGAATCTGAGCATTATGTACTTCACTGACTGCACAATCTTTTTCCCACTAGTCGGATACAATTAGAAGTGAAGGGTGACAACTTCTAAATGTCACACTTTTGCTGTGCAGAAAGGCTTTGGGAAGGGTGTCATGCAGTTAAAACTGTGATGGAAAGTTAGATTAGCAGGATGTAACTGACAAGAACTGGTCAGAGGCAACACTGAAGAGGATGATTTGTAGAAAGTGCCTTTAAGCTGGAAATGACTGCAACTGGGCAGAAATTTGGCCTTGCTTATCTCCCAAAGACATCTCTATCCCAGTATTAATCCTTTCAGCTTCTGACATACTGGTACATGTTCTGTCAAGAGAAAGAACCTCTTTTGTATCAGCCTCCTCCATTCACACAGTTACCTTTTGTCTAATGCTGACCCATCCATACCACTTTAACTGTATACAATACAGAATGGTGGGGCTGCCAGAAGGCACTTTTTATACCTTAGCTTGTATGATTAAATCCCTCAGAATCAGAATACTACAGCATATAATGAACTTGCATCTTGTCAAATGAAAGGGACAGCCAAGTGACAGAAGGTAGAGCCTTAATATGACACTGTGTTATAAGCAGCTCTGGGGAATAAAACTCAGATGAAATTATTTGGATGGAAAATTTTTGATCATATGCAGGTTTTTGCCAGACAAAAATGTTGATTTGTCTAAACTGGAGCTTAGTATAAAAGGACAGTTTCTTGAATTTCTTTACTGGGAAACAAAGATGGAAAAAGTACTTGCAATTTCTGTCCCAGCAAATGTGGCAATCATTCAGAAACTGTCAAATGGGGTTTGAAACACTTTTCAAATGACATTCTCAAATAATAATAATAGTATGAACATTTAGAAAAAATAAAAATGGTTGAAGTAGATAGGAAATGCCATGAACTGAACATTTTATCCAGATCTATTTTTTTGAACTTTCAGTTTGATTTTTTTTGTTCTGTTGCAGCCAGGAAAATTTTTAAAAATTCTAACAGCTTTCATGCCTTAACCTTTTCTGCCAATCCTGAGGACTTCAATAGACACAAAACTTAGTTTTCTTTAACCACAGACTTGTATTCCATAAAAGACAAAAAGACATCTGTCAGAGGCTCCAAATCTAACAGGGTGGACAAGGATACCAGAAGTAAACTAGGATTATGTAGAGACACTTCTATAGAAAAGGAACTAAGTATGCATGAATAAGACTACCTTTTGGAAGTCAAGAAGAGTGAAAATTGCCAAAAGTTATATTGAGTCACACAGACTTCATGAATTTCTTGAGTTTTCTTAAAGCAAACTGCAAAAAGGTCCTTTGTTCAATTCAAATAATAAAATAACAAGAATTATTCTTGTGCAGAAAGGGTGGGATAAGAGTCAAGACACAGCTCCAAAAATTAACTGAGTGTATGGCTTCAGTTTTCAGCACAGATGCTGCTGTTGAGCATAAAGGGCAAGGTTATAGAGTGAATGTAAATGAGAATTTGTAATGGACACATCTGAAGTAAAAGCAAAACTGAAACAGCTAAGCATGCTCAAATCACAAGGTAAGTGCCACCCCATTTTTTTTTTAAATTGGCCTGTTAAAAATTAAGCCTGATAACAATCTGTTAGTAAATCTGTCAAGCTGTGGGAGCACTGGATTACTGGCAAATTTTGAATGTGGCAGCCAGAGATAACAGAGGGAAGTGTCATCCAGGCAAAAAATGGCATTTGACCAATCTCAGGAGTACTTTAAAGAAAAGAATAATTGAGGGCATGCAGCTACATGCAGCTGAGTAGTAAACACGTAAAAAGTGGACAGGGTTTCATCAGAGATACCTTGTGCCAAGACATCCACAAATCTTTCTTTGATATTAACAGCAATTTCCTAGAAAAGTAAGGCAGTTTATATTTCAGTAAAACATTTGGTATGATGCTACAACAGAAATTACTAGGAAATTTTAAAGGAATTGTGCTTTAAAGATCAGTGGTGTCCCAGCACGCAGTATGGAGAACTTTTGATATTTCCAAATCTTCTCCTTTATGATGGGTAGAACATCTTTCCCACTGATTTTTTCAGGAATAAAATCCAGAAATAAGACATTATAATTAAAGTCTTCAGGGACTCCAGGAGAATATGATGAAAGGACGGTTGAAAATGGGACCTATGAATAGTGAGGACTAACAAAGGACTGCTAGAATAAAAACCTTTGAAAGGCAGCTACAAAGGCCAGAGATTATGGTTACAATGATATTTATATTACTGTCGACCTGACCTGTCATCAGATGAGACTTTAAATCTCACATACAAAGACGAAAGATCCAGGAACAAAGATGCCAGTCAGGAGCAATACCCAGCTTGGCAAGCATTACAGATGCACTGGAGTTAGAGAACACTGCCCTGAAAGGGGTGGGACTGAAATGGTCAGTTTAGCAGGTGGAGGGGTCATCTATCTACCACACAGTACCAAACATTCCACATCTGATGGCATTGAGCATATAACCACTGAAATGGAAATACAGGCTGTGTGACCACAGCTGGTGGATCTCACAGATCCATGGTGACAGCCACACTTAGCATCAATACCTCTGATAAACTCAGAAGTCCCTTGACACCTTCTTGACTGGCATGGGGGATGATGACCAGCACCTAGAGCTCTAAGAAGCATGATGTTCCTTCTGTGCAGTCTCTACCTTGCAGCACAAAAAGAGAGACTAGTTTCAAGAAGAGCAGCGACCTGTTTTCAAAGAAGAATCTCAGGAGAAGAGACTCCACAAGGGTTACTCCCTCAAAAATAATCTTAAATGAATGTCACAGGCTGAAACTGAAAGACAAGGAGGCTTTCACAAGAAAAGTGACAGGAAAACATTTAGCAAGACACCATAGAAACTGATGGCCGCTGTACTGACCTGGTGCGCCCTTCAGGGCAGAGTTCTCTAACTCCAGTGCATTTGTAATGCTTGCCAAGCTGGGCATCACTCCTGACTGGCATCTTCATTCTTGGATATTTCTTCTTTGTATCTAAAAGTGAGGTCATACAGGGGCAAGTTATCAAATCTAGGCACATTGAATTTTATGAACAAGCATGTTAAGTAATTCCAGCCAAATTCTAAGCTGGGCAATTAGCTTCTGACTGCCTATATTTTCCTTGACATTTGAAAAGGATACAGACTTCTTTATTTCCTAGGCTAAACCTTTTTGGCTGTGAATTTAACGTTCATGAAAGATGCCATATTAATGGCCTGGAAACCAAAATCCCCTTTATGTACAGAACAAAGTACATTACAGGCAGAAGCAGTGCAAGTTCCCTGTATTCTTCCAGTAACACTGTCCAAACTTGACTGGACAACTTCTTTTAAAGGTTATAGTGTATTTCAATACAGACTGGAGTAGAAAATTAAGCAAACTACGATATATGATAAATAGAATCATAGAATCAGCCTTGGTTGGAAGAGACCTCTAAGATCATCAAGTCCAACCATTAACCTGACATCAGCCAGCCTTGAGAAGGACTGACATATAAACATCATGGCAAATTATGGTTAACCTAAGCAGACAAGAAGATTAAGCACAAACACTGACAGGAGGTTAAGTTGTCCTTATCTATAGTAATGTGTACTTCTCTAAGTTGCCTTATTTTATAGGAGTTCTTTGTTGATATGATTTTCTTTTTTTTTCCTAAAGCCCTTAGTACACGTTAAAACCATAGATACTGCTGAAATATTGAACAGCATGCTATTCAATGAATATAAATTAGACACAGAAGAATGCAAATAATTGAAAAGGGAAGCTAAAAGTACTAATGACACTCAGTGATCAATAGATATTAATTGCAAAAACAAATGCTTCTTGTCCCAACCAGTTTATAAATCAAGCGGAAAAGGAACACTAGCAATACATCAGTTCAAATTCTATTTGAATTGAAAGGCGTGTGATAAATATTTCTGTTCTGTATTTTTCTGTAAAAAAGAATACAGGAGACTGCATGCATGTTTTATAATGGATTACTTTCTAGTTATTGCTAAACTACAGATGTTGTCCACCATAATGTGTTTATGTTAACACTCCTCAGTCAAATGCATTTTTCAAGCAATTTGAAAGGAGTTGACTTCAGTGCTCTCTTACTACCTGAATGTTGGGTTTTAATATTTACAAAATCAAGAAAAAATTCAGATTATTAGAAAAAAGACTTAGTTTCATTACACTCTGTCTGATTTTTAAAGATTCAGCTATGTCAAACTACCTTTTTCTCATTTTAAAACAGGCACATTGGGCACTTTGACACTGAACAGGGCAAAATAACTGACTCTGGATTCCTTCAGTAGAAAAATTAAAAGAGTAAAAACACAAATAATACCAATCTTCATGGTCTCATGGAATACTGAGGAGTTTTTGGAATGCAAAATGAGTGTGGTAAAATCAATCACAGAACAGCCTTGGTTGGAAGAGACCTCTAAAATCATCCAGTCCAACCATGAACCCAGCACTGCCAAGTCCCCACTACCCCATGTCCCTCAGCACCTCATCTACACGTTTCTTAAATACCTCCAAGGATGGGGACTCCCCCACTGCCCTGGGCAGCTTGTTCCAGTGCCTAACAACCCTTTTAGTGAAATTTTTTTTCCTAATATCAAAATGAGAGACATTAAGTGGGTTTATAAAAAAAAAAAAAAAGACACTTTGAAGCAGGTGCACAAAATCAGAAAGGTTTCAGGAAAAATACAAGAATGACTTAACTTAGGAAGACTGTTCATGAGTGATAAAACTTATGAAAGTCAATTAACCTTACAAAGAGAATGTTCAGATGCAATTTTAATCACAGAAAGAGAAGGTATCAGACAGTAAAAACATACCTGTTAGCAGATGAACAAACACATGACAGTGTAGAGTGGCTAGAAGCTGATGTTAGTTCCAGTTTAAATTTAGCTAAGGTGCACTTGCCTGCTAATAATGGCAATTGTTCACACAAGTGATTTACCAAGGAGTCTGTCTCATTCTCTATTTGTTTTATTCAGGTTCAAGAAATTATTTTGATGAGAATTTGGGAACTTTTTATGCTGTTCAATCTGGTGCTTAGGGTCTTTGTTATCAATGTATTTGTGTGGGATGTATTTGTGAAAATTAGCACTTGGTCACATTGGAGAGATAGGTATGCAGGTATTAGTGAAATTCTACATCTTTTATCTTGTAGGAAGTGAGGCTGTATCATATGATGTTAAACCTATTATTCTACAATTATTATGTTGTGATGTTTTCTTGAGGTACTGCTCAGCCTACTTGGAAAGGCAGAGAGACTATCATAATTATTCCACATAAATTCAAAGACCACAAAGTTGAAAAGCTAAAAATTCCTGTTGGCCATAGCAAGTACAACCCAAGACTTACTCTAGTTTAGCTGAAGTCAAAGAGAATTTTTCTTGTGATTGTAATAGAAATTAAATTAGATCTTTAGAGAAAAAGGTATATATGTGTGATCAATCTCTCCAACAATCTGTTCTGTCCAAAAGGAAAAGTATCCATTCTAACAGTCATTGTGGAAAAAACCCAAAAGCTATAAAAATATCCATCTCAGATTGCCAGGTGTTTTGTTGAAATTCATCTACCTGTATGTTTAACCCATCTGCCTAGTCCTTCTCATTCATTCAGTCATGACTACTTTTTTGCTCTTTTCCCTGACCCTTAACAGATGAAGGCTGTCCAACTCAAAGTCTTGCCTGTATTTCCTTCCCCAGTGTGAATGAATCACTTGCTCTAATGAAATAACCCTCCCTTATGTTATACTATGGAAGATGATGTTTTCACTATAATAAATACTGCCAATATTTTATATGTCAAGTGACTTCATCCTATGAGGATCCCCTGGAATGTCCCAGCTTCCAGTTAAAGATATTCTCTTTCATCTCTAAGTAGATTACACCTTCAGCAGGTGTTTGAAACAGGCAAAGGCCTGTAACCTCATAAAGAGACAGAAAGGGGATGATTGGTCAGACATGGAAAGTGAGAGCTGGTAATTATTTTCATATGACATGCAAGGGATGTTATAGCAAAGCTGACTAAAGCTGAGCATGAGTTAGCCAGTCCACTTCAACAATGATGTCACCCAGTCCTTGCTTTCTACAAAGTTATGATTAATAAAAGGGGAGGATTATTACAGTAACTTACTCTTAGTGGGCAAGGGGTGACATCAACAGCAGCTGAGCAAACTGACCAAACTTAGTTGTGTGTTGAGTTTTTTTCTCTAGCAATGACTAACAAGGGGCGAACAGCACCTGATGGCATAAAGGGCCCTTGAAACTAGACGGATGCTTCTGGTGGAACTTTTGAATAGGAGTTTTAATTCTTATGCTTCATTTTACAGTTGTAAGATGTTTCAGTTGACCTACAGTAAGTTCTTGCCTTTCTCTATTCATGAAATACACACACATACAAACTCAAAACCGGTCAGAAACTACCCCAGTGGCCTTTCCAACATAACGCTGTAGGATCCCCATTTTCTGCCTCTTCTACTGGTATTATAATAACTTTTTTTTCATTGCTAATTCCAGAATATCCTTGCAAAAGGAACTTATGCATCTTTGGAGCATGGATTTTAACAGTAACAACACAAAAAAGTTAGACATGGAATGTAGAATGCCGAGCCTCTGGTTAATCTCTGGAAGAATGCTGTGTTTAATTACATTTTCTTTTATCAAATTGATAGAGACTTACAGAAATCCTGACTGCTATGTAACCTTTGCAAATTTGCCCTCCCTAAAATTAGACTTGGCCACCTGGAAATATTTACCAACTGAACTGAAATGCTCTTGTGAAAGCACTGCCAGTGTAAACTGAATTCTTACCCCTGTAGAGTAACAGCACTTGCATTGTGCAGCCCTGAATATAACTATGAGGTGCGCTGAGAGAAGGTCAGATACTTTGGACTCTTTCTATCAAGTTAACTTTTTCATGTAACATGGACAGTATTTGCACTGATAATAAATAAAAAGGGCACATGACACTGCTTTCAACTTCTCTGTCCTACAAGCACTAAGAAAACAGTTCCAAATTGGAGCTGCAGAGGTTGGACATTACTAAGAAGTTCTCTGAGCTGGGACAATTCAAATGCCCTTTTGAACATTAATTAAACAAAAGATACAGTGTGCAAGCTAACCATTTACTTGTCCAAATACTAATAACATTGTGCTTCTCATTTTCACAAAGACATTTTGTGAGGGAAACAAAAAGAATTTTCTAAACTGAATCACTGAATAATGGTCCCAATGGCAGTATCTCTAAACTCGGCCAGAAAATGAGCTGAAAGTACAAGAGATACTGAAATGTTCAACCACAGACCAGTTAACTGTATCCTAAGCATTTTCTGTTGGAGGCTTTGTCCAGCTTGGAATGGTTTTACAGTTCATAAGTAGGCAGCAACATATTTTATCAAGTAGGGAGAAATGATTCTTGAGAATGATAGCAGGTTCCCATTCCCATCCTGACCACAGACTTCTTTGGTAGCCCTGGACGGTGAATTACACACTGTGAGCAAGCTCTCACCTTCTATCTTCCACATTAAAAAAGACACATACCTTTTTCAAAGAATATAGTGGTTATTTATCAAGTTGATTTCTGAGATCTACATACTACTTGAATACCAAGTATTCATGCTACTAGTGATCAGTCATTTTATCTTCTCTATCTAACTTCACAGTTAGAACACCTTTAAAAGGCAAGTTTAGATTTTGTGCAGTTCTTACTGTCTCTTAGCCTATGCTTGAATCACAGAATATGCTTGGGAACAATGTCACTTTTTTTTCTGGAGTGACCAGATTTTCAGCAGACACTAAAAAACATCTCACAACATCTATAACGTTAGTAATGTTTGT
The DNA here is from genome assembly GCA_028020825.1 of Podargus strigoides. Classification (NCBI taxonomy): domain Eukaryota; kingdom Metazoa; phylum Chordata; class Aves; order Caprimulgiformes; family Podargidae; genus Podargus; species Podargus strigoides. The sequence goes on along the minus strand of CM051623.1, from coordinate 6,449,497 downwards.
CAAAAAATGTCTATATTTGCATGTCTAAATAGCTCATTGTGCGTAGAGGTCAGGTAATGAAATACCAGACTGTCACTTAAGCAGTTATTTCATCTCTATGAGCTCTGGAGTGTTCAAAGGAAGCTACTGGCGCAGCTTTACACAAAAGAATCACCATCTGACTTTCACCCTTCTTTCTGAGTCAGATGTCACCCTGCAATTCCAGCCTCACAGCCTGTTTCCGTCTCCAGATGGTGACATGAAGCAGGCTTCCCATAAACATTAGGACATCCGGCCATACCTGGGCAATTCAGAACAGCTTTGCAGCTAGACAGCAGAGGCAGTCTTTCTCAGTGATTCAGCTTCGAGACTATGAGAAAGCAGTGTAATGTATACAAAAGATGTTTTCTTAACTTTTCATCTTAACCAGAGCTTGACGTACTGCTTCAACATCACTGGCTGAGGAAATGTTTCCAATTGCTTGTGATCAAAGTTAACCAATAATCATTATAATAATACCATGCTCTGATACAGTCTTTTTGCTCTTAAAAACACTCACCAAATGACTCTGAGGGGTCTGGATAGAGTTTTTCTATGTGACACTTCTTTCAGTTCTAGATCAGCAGTTCAAACCCAGCCTGTGTCAGTTGTGACTAACGTGGTTATTCGCAAGACTAACTTCTGTCTAGGGCAGATTTCCTTTGAAATTGATGGTGAGAGATAGGCTTTTCTGAAGGTGATTCAGGGCAGGAACAGTTAGGTCGTGCTCTGAATCACCTTCAGGAGCTTTCTTCTTTCCATGGCATGGAGACAGGAGTGCCTCACTACCACGTAAGGACATAGTGACAAGCGATAGAACAAGAGGAAATGGCCTGGAGCTGAACCAGGGGAGGTTCAGGCTGGATATTAGGAAGAATTTCTTTACTGAAAGGGTAATCAGGCATTGGAACAGCCTGCCCAGGGAGGTGGTGGAGTCACCATCCCTGGCAGTGTTTAAGAGGTGGGTAGATGTTGTGCTTAGTGGTGCTGGATAGGGCTAGGAACAAGGTTGGACTTGATGGTCTTGAAGGTCTCTTCCAGCCAAAACTGTTCTGTGATTCTGTGACATGAGAAACTCCCTGCAGGGTCCTGCTGGTGGTCCATCTGATCCCCTTTTCTCATTCCAACAGTGGCAACAGGAGATGCTGTTTGCAGAGAAAATGTGAGCCTGGCCGATTTCCGTGGGCCTGTCCCTTCAAACTCCCCATTATCTGCAATTGTTGTATTAAGGATGATAAAGGATATGGCCCTGCCTATTCCCTCTGGTAGTTTTTTATGGACCTATTTGAGTCTTCTGATACTGTCTGCCTCCACAGCCTCCTGTGGCAACAAATCCCAGAAGCTCAGGCTCCATTGTGTAAGCGCTGTATCTGTTTTAAATCTTCTCCTACTAGTTTCAACGAGTTCCCCCTCGTACTGCAGGATTTGGTTGATATCAGTTCGGCGTTCACCTTATCTGCCATCTTTATGATTTTCTAAACCCCAAGCATATATTTCCTCAGCCTTCTCTTCTCCTAGCTGAAGAGCATCTGCCTTTCAGTTTCTTCTTTTTAAGTATCTGCTCCACAACCTTAATTATTTTAGTGGCTCTTTTCTAACTCTACTATGTATTTCTTGAGATGTGGAGACCAGAAGTGCACACAACACCCACCTTGTGGGTGCCCCAGGACTTTATACAGTGGCAAAATGGTGCCCTCTGTCTTGGTCTCAGCACTCTTCCTGACAATACCCAACATTTTTTTTGCTTTTTGAACTGCCACTGTACATTAAATTTGTAAGTTGGTAGAGCTCTCGATACCTCCAAGACCTCTTTCTCCCTAGGCTGCAGATACCCCTCAGGAATACTTCCTTGAATGTCACTTCCAGATTGGCTATTTGCTGATTTGTATGAAAGGATTCATTTCTTTTATTCAGTACAGTAGGCAGCTCTGCCGAGTGTCCCAAGAACTTGTTGGATCGAGGGCATGAGCTAGCTTCTGTGTACCCGGGAACGTGGGTGAGTAAAGCTGTCCTGTGGCTGTCCCTGCTGCACCTCTTCTGTGAGCAAGCAGATTACATTATTGTTCAAAGCTCTCAATTTGGCTCTGATCACAGGAGCTAAATACAGTTTAAGGGGGGAAAAAAAGAACCAGAACTAACCCCCCCAAAAGAATATGCTGCATAAGAAACATCTGAACACTTCTTTGTTGGTTTATACTTCCTAGATGCTTGGTTACTGTCCCTGAACGGACAGCTTCAAAGGAGCAATTAAAAAATGTGTGCATGGACACACAGATGAGTCCTGTTTGCACACAAAAACTTTATTCTGAGCTACCTTATGTCACCCCTTTTAGCAGGAGTCATCATGAGGGCATGACACCAATAAGAGGACAATGAATAAAGAAAATAACTGTTTATAAGTTCATAGTTGGCACACAAAAGTTATTGAAGAGGAACTGATATTCTAGGCAACTGGCCATCAGTGCTGCCTATCAGCCCTCTGCTGCCCCAGCTGGTACAGGGTGTTATAAAGCTCATTTTAAAAGCACTTCTATGAGACATCTGAGCTTGCCAGGTACAATTTAGTGCTCACCAATAAACAGGCTCAATCCTTATTGTTCATTCACATTGTAGTCTTTAGGCAAAGACACCAGACAAGTAGGTATTTAACTGTCGGTGTGTTAAACCTCCCACCTGCACTGAACTACAAGTATAAAATTTCAACCATAAAATGTGAAGTCACATGAGAAAAATTAACAGAAGTGGATTAGTGAATTAAATCCACATTTGAGGACCCAATATCCATTCCAAAAGTTTAACCTCAGTGCTACCAAGTCAAATCTCAAATGTTACAACTTTAGATTTGAGGAACATTTTGAGATAAATTCTCAAAATTTAGGCAGGTTTACATTTGAACCTGGAAAATCCGGGTCATCTCCGGTTCCAAACATTGTTTTAAATAACCAACAAGAAAACCGGTGGTGGCAGTAAGAATACAGCATGGCGTTGCTCACTGTACATTATGGACTTTAGCTGGTCATCCTGTCAAGTCAAGGTGCTTCTGAATTGGGTGGATAATGGCAAAAATGCTGGATTGACATTTTCAGCAAAACCACAGCTACTTGTTCGTGCTTGCTCCTAGGAGAGCCCCAGCAGGTCTTCCTGTGTGATGCAGAGCTAGAAACTGCCTCTCCTAGAAGCTCACTGGTGCTTCAGAAAGCAGAACTGAAGGACAGCAAGAAAAGGTGATGCCAAGACAGTACCAAGGTGGTACCAAGGAAAGGCAGAATGCACGGGGAGCACCGACACTCCACTTGATGTCAGACACTCAGCTGGTGCTTGTGCCTTCAGTTGCACCCTGACTCCCTTTATGGCTTCTTTCATTCAGATTTTAAAGGGTCATGAGAAACCAAACAGCAGCGAGGACTTGTTTGTCATTTCTGACCCACAGATCTCAGAACAGATCTTGATTCTTTCTGTTTTACAGGTGGAAAAATTAAGTACTTGTCTTCTAACCCAGCAGTTGAGGGCAGAGCCAGAGAATTCAGATTTGCTGGGTCGCCATCTAATACTCTATTCAGTAAACAGTTGTAAGCAGCCAGGCTTCCCCTTTCCATTTTCACCGCAGGATGTATTCACTTTTGCACAGTGATTTGCTCCGCAAGCCATTCACAATGGACAAAGCAGCAACGATGCATAAGATCAGCATATCCTTTTTAAGCCACTCATTGGTGTCCTCAGTATTTCACTTATGCCAATTCTCTGCTGGCCACTCTCACAGAGAGGGAATATCTGTCAATGTGCGACACTGCAGCTTTTCCTAATGACCTGTGCACGATGACTACCTTGGAAGATTTGCCAGCGTAACCTCTTGTTGAGTTCAGCTCAATGAAAAGTGGCAAGCTTACAAGCTTCATTCAGTTCTCTTCTGCACTTCAGTGGATTTAGAAGTAACCAAAACATAACAGGCAAAATGTATCCCCGTCACTGAAGGAGTTAAAACAAGATGAAATTGGACCTTACAATACAAAAAAGTTTTAAAAGGAAAAGCAAAAAAACTAGATATTAATAAGTAGAAGTTAAAACAAAAAAAACCCAAACTTTAGATCAGATCTTCTACTGATGTAATCCAGCCTTGGAAGTCAGGAGAGCTACCCCAATTTACACTAACTAAGGGTCCAATCCTCCTCTTGTGGAGTTGTAAATCTTTCTGAAATCCACAGGCAATATTACTTTGGGAAGTACATCAGTGAATAATCATCTGAATAGCTTTTATCTAAGACCTGATTTTTTTTTCTCTTTCCATCCCCCAATGGTTGATATTAACCTTCAGAGACAAAGTTCGATTCAACTGATTTCTGCTCCCACGGTCAGCACTAACTTCAGTGGCATTGAGAATTGGCCCCAAAAGCTAAAAGATAGCAAGAGTTTGTTCTTACACCATTGTGTGTGCTGTGATTTGACTAACTAGTAAAAGAAATACAGAACAGAGAATTCAGGGCTTGTCAGAGAAATAAAACCATTCCCTGTTACTTTGCATCTGGCCCAAATATATCCTTGATAAAACTCCACTAATAGAAATACTATTACATAAGGAAAGATTTTGATGTATGTTTGGGGCAACAGTCAAAGTTTTCAACAGCATGGAAATTAATTTAGTGTAATCTACCTTTCAATAATAGTTTTGGTTCACCTATAAATGTTAAATGCTGCTCCATCTTTAGTCATAAATTTTTCACCCTGCTTGGAACCAAATAGGATCTGTCATGTAGGGCTCCTTCCCTGCTTGATTTAAATCATTGATGTGACTCTAATCATAACCTCTGGAAATATCTTTGAAGACAGCATCACTCAAGACATTTTACACATTACAGAGATGTTTCTCAAGGAAAAAAAAAACCAACAACTTTTCCAGTAATGTACTGAAAAATTGCCTGTCAAATGAACAAGCTGTGTGAACAACTTCAGTTCTTTGAACTACCCTCTACAGCTATAACTTAACTCCATACTCTATAAATTCAAGAAAATACTCTTTGTAAGTAGGTTCTCCCCCAAATGCAAAGTTTTGATCAAGTTCTGATTACAGAACATATTTGTGTCGTATCATGTCACACTAACAACATCATCTGTGTCACCTGGCTTATCTATTCATATCTTCTGGGTTTTATTTTTAAACGTAAAATGGCAACACATATGCTAAAATAACAAGGACATAAAAATATCCTTGTTAAAGAAACGGCTCACTGTTCCATGAGTTGGCAAGAAAAAAAGATCAAGGAATGACATGGCAGAAGACATACATAGGTATAGTTTAGAAAGAAAATTAACATTCTAGCTTCTGTTAGTCAGATTGACTTTATATAAGATTCTCTTAAAACAGAAAATTTATACTTATCCTGCCCCCTGCAAAAAGTGTTGTTCATTAATATAAAAAAAAAAAAAAGGCAAGAACTTGAAAGCTATTTTTTACCCCACCCTCTAGACTGAGTTCTTATCCTCAGATGAACTCTATTTCTTGACCAGCTCACTAATTATGATTGAAATCACTGACCCCTCTAAACAGCACATAAGCATTAGAGTTAGCAGCAACAGCAAGACTGGCCTTAATTGGTCCACTTACATAAAAGTAGAAATAAAAAACTTCTAAATATAAGTTTCTGGCATATCTTTTCCTGCTATTACAGTAAAATAAGGTACAACAGAGTGAGATTCCAGCTGATTTGCACAGAAATCTGTGCCAGTGTTTTCTAGTGACTGCTCTTCAAGCCAGGAATGGAGACACACAAATACTGTTGTGTGCAATTTGGGATTCCAAAATAGCCAGTAAATCACACAATCCCCACTAGGTGAATAATGAAGTGGCATTGGGTCATTTTTATTTTATTTTTTTTTAAATGGTTTATAAGATAAAATCCACAATTAGGCAAAAAAAGAGACAGGTTGCTGGAATACTAACCTTTCTCTTTCAGTCCCATTCCTTTAATTATTTCTGATCCAGCAGGGAACTAAAATATGCCTGTGAGCCAGCAAGGTAGGCTCAGCATCACTCTGATGTTTTATGCGGTCTCAACCAGTGGTACCAGAATTAAAGTTAGAAATCCCAACTTCACTAAATGAACAACGATTATCTGGATTCTGAAGCTGCCAGAAAAAAAAAAAAAAAAAAAAAAAAAAAAAAGGAAAGAAATAAAACAGCTATAATCTTTCCCAAGAGCAATTGCCCTTTCTGGCAGGAAGGGGTAAAAATAGAGGCAGCTCATTAATATGGCTTGGCAGTGCTTAATGGCAGCTGGTCTGAAGAGTTAGATCAGTGGGTCTTTCCAGCAGTACTCCCGGACCACTGCCAGCAGGTGTTGCTGTGTTCAACAAAATGAAAAGAAGTGGAGGGGTGGGGAGAAAAATATTTATAAAGAGAGAAATAGGTGTGAAAAAAAAAATTAGTCACTGAGTAAAGCTTTCATTAGGCCTTTGGTAAAGCTATACACAAATTCCCCAAGGCAATAAGGAGCATGCTCTGAAATGAATAATGCTTTTCACTTCTCCTAATCTCCTTTCAGAAGTTATCCTGCGCTATAAATCACGTAGATGTTTGCTGTGCTTCACTCGGTAGCCTTCTCTTTTTGTCACAGACCACACAATTTCACACTGGAAATTCGCTGACCCTCTGCCATTGTGGGAGAATCTAGGGACCAGTTGGGTGCTGCATCAGTAGGGATGTGATGGTCAGCAGCCGTGGCACCGGAGCACCGCACTACGCTGAGTCCAAGGAGAAGATAACTCCGTTACTTTCAGGGCAATTTTTCCGCTCTGTAAAACCAAGGCAGTACAAGATCTCTTGCTGAGCGTGTGCCTGCTGCCAAATTACAACAGTCACTGAACTACCAGTATGTAACTAATTTCAAAGAGTTTTAGGATGCCAGTTAAAATGAAATTCAGTCTGGTCCTGAGAAAAACAGAACTCCGTGCTGGAGAAGTCCTTTGCCAAAACTCAGTTTTAGGATCCTCATTAAAAATATGGTCCTGCAAATAACTAGGTATCTGTGTGCTCAGAATTTGGTTCTTTAAGCAGGTCTCTCACCGTCCCTGAAGGAAAAAGAAAAAAGGAAAAAAAAAAAACCCCAGCAACTGTTCTTTGTAACAACTGGAACCACCAATGTCAGATTGCAGGAAAGCTACTGAAACCTGTTTCAAGAGGCTTCAATCCACAGCATGTTACAGCCTGAAAACTTATTATATGCATATTAAACCTGGGAAACAAAACAACCTATCTGGTCATATGTTTCCCATTAACTCCTGATTTTTTGCTCCTTCTACCAAAGCTGCTGTGTGAATATAGCACACACACACCAGTTGGAATCAATGCTGCTATAAGGACTCCCTGGTATCACTGCAAGTTGAAAATTCTAAATCTTTCTTCCCTGATCCAGATTTGCCATATTCCAAGACAGATTAAATTTACATTACCAACAGGACATAAAAAATACAATTATAAGTACAATTCAGGCCAAAAAAAAAAATCTGAAGGATGGGGATTTTCTGGTAATCAGTGGGTGTTTTGAATGAGTAAAGACTGCATGATCATGCCATTTGTCATAAACGGTACCACATAAAGCCAGCTATAATATGTGTTAAAGAAAGGAGATGGATTTTGGATTTACTTTTGACCTTATGTATCTTACTTTTGTACTGCCTAATTGGCATACAGTTATTTCTGATTTTCACTAATGCAAACTGAAATGAAAATTGCATTTTATTTCATTGCACATGTGTTAATATCCCACTTGCAAAAAATGTGACTTGTCATTCATTGTAACTTATTTTTAGATGTCTAAACAGTTTTTAATAGTGTGATGCAATCTGCACGTCAAGAAGCCAGGAGATTTGGACAAGAGCAATATGATTCATTCTTTAAGAGCTTTAAAGGGATCCCTAAGTTAACAGAAGGACATATTTATACAAAGATTGAATTAAAAAAAAAAAAAATCATCTACAGCAAAAGGATTCTTAGTCAAATGCAGTTTCCTGAATTTGAAAAGAATCCAAAATTGCAAATAGGCTATCTAGTATATCCTTAAGCATGAAAGAAGAAGAAAACAATTTGCAAACTAGCAATTAAGTAGCTGGCAAATACTGTATTTGAACTAAATCAGTGATATCTACATCTAATAATATCTATATCTAGCTATGCAATTAAACAAGTTGGAGTGTGTCTTCCTGACTCATAGTGTTTGCTTTCAGTCTGTTTTTAAGTTCTATTCTTTAAATGGATACAGTGATCACCACTACAAGTTGAATCCACGATATTTTGTCATGCTAGACAATTAGGAGTTTCCATTAGATAATTACCAGAAGTATGTCTCATACAGGAAAAACAGTCAATTGCTGATGTAACAGGATTAACCAATCCAGCACAGTGATCCGGCCCACTTACTTTTGACAGACATTATATGTGAGTGTACACATGAGAAGTACAGTATAAAGCTTCACATTATAAATACCACAAAGAGGAACTTCAGCAGTTCTTAATGCACAATACAGCAGTCTCCTTCTGAGAGTCAGGACTAGAGAGGTAAAACTTTAAACCAGCTTTTTTTCTTTTCCAACTGAAACTTTTAATTCCTGTGCATGCTGTTGCATACTGTTAGGGCTGTGCTGAATGAATGCAGATACAGAGCTTTGCAGCTCAGGTAATTTTACTGAAAGAGTCTGAACCGCTATTTCTATATTTATTCAAACATTATATATTTTTATACCTGTATATGTATGTCTGTAAGTACAAATGAACTGTATCTCAGCGGAATCAGCAGACTTGCTTTTAAAAAGCAGTGATTTTTAAAAAGTTATGCTTTAATGTTAAATCTGTCATCATCATGGCATGCAAGTAAAATATGCTATACCTATATGTAATAGAGATTGTCTGTGATACGTGTACCTGTTATATATGGCAAACAGCAAGTACCCAAATATACTTACCTGTACATTGTACTGATTTATGCCTATCCCTTACTTTTCATCAGACACTGTTGGGATAGGTGATGTATTAGAACTATAAATAACCCTTTTAATTATGTAATCTGTTCGTACATCTAATCATGAATGCATATTTTCATCTGAAATATTTTTTTTCATCCAATTAAACTTTTAGTTCTATTTCAAGCTGACTTTCAGACTTCGTATAATTATAACAGACTTTGGGCTGTTCACAAGATCCAAGAAATTTAGATGTATTATAGCGAGGTTTGTGTTACAAAGATGTGTTTATAAGAATGGCTGCAGGGTTTATAATGCTGACAGACCCGTAAGTGTAACAGTATATAACAGTATAGCAACTGAGGTCAGTAAAACACAGATGAGGGTGTACTGTGGATGCCTTATAACAGTGAAAGACTTATAAAAGAGCTTAATTGAAAAGGACTTGCAATATATAACATTTGTAAAACTTTGGTTGATTGTTCAATTACTTCTGTATGTTTCATTTACTCTAACTATAATTCCTTGCCTGTCTCTCAGCCCATGTGCCTGTAGTCATCTCATGGAAATCAGAGACCTTACAATGCTTATATTTATAAATTACTCCTTTCCACTAAAATACAATGGTTAACAGTGAAAGTGGAGTATTTGCTGGGTAGGAGGCAAGCACACCTGAGAAGATAGAGCTGTGTGAGAGAGAAAATGAAAGGAAAGAAAGAGGGTAGATACTAAAAAAGCAGAAGCTGTTCTAAGAAAATCTGTACAAGTTAAAGTCTGGAGAGGAAGAACCACAAAAGTTAGAGTCTATCAGCTGTAGTCTTTTCATTTCCCATTACCAAGTTCAAATGTGAGGGAGCTGGCTAACTTCATCCTTGCTAGGTAAGGAACAGAACAAAGAAGTTACAGAATGTAAAGGCAACATGAAGCCATGGCAGTGACACAGGGAATGCCTTTTCACTGCAGAGCAGAACCCTCACAGGCATAATCCAGCAAGGGTCCACCAACACTGGTTGAAACTCCAGCTCCTAGCAGTGGTTTAGGTTGCTTTTCATTCCCAATGTCTTATCCTACTGTTATGATTGCTCTGTGTAGTTTAAATGAATGAAACAAAAAGTGTCTTCTAATAACAATGGGCCAAATGTAGAAGATCTTACTAACCTTCACTCAGACAGAATTATTATTGGCACCAATGAGGGATTTGCCTGAGTCAGGGAGCGAGTATGATTTGGCCAGAGGACTTGTAACACTTTTCACCTTCAAAGCATTTTTAAGACACTATTCTAGGCACAGATTAGCATAGAAATAGGGGTATTTCTGGTGCAAGGGCACTACCTTAGCATGTCACAGGTAGGTGCCATACCAACTCTTGTTTAGGCTTTCAGTGCCTGACTGTATATTGCAGCTGGAGAGTGTATCATGTATTATATAGCACTCCAAACAACAGTGGTATTTTGCTCCCATCAGATCTCCTGCCAGTGTTGATAACCTCCAGCATTTAGAAGTGAGCAGAAAAGATCCTTTCTCTTCTACTCAGGGCAGAATAATGTTCTGCCCAAAATATTTGGACCCCTGCCCTCATCCCCATCTCATTCACGAGCTATTTAACATCTCCTGCTATCCCCAGCAATACCAGGGAGGACCAAGAGCAAGGTGCTCGTTAATAAAAGGTTTAGCTCTTTTCATTCATTCATGTTTCCTCTGTTTAGTTACGCCAGTGATATCGTTGAAGGAAAAAAACAAACAAAACAAAACAAACAAAAAAAAAAGAAAGGGAAAAAAAAAAAGGCAGGGGGGTGTGGAGTGTGGGGGGTGTGGGAGCCTGGGGGGGGAGCCAGGAGGGTCAAACGGAGAGAAAAAAAAAGAAAAAAAAGATTAAATTTACAGAAGTGAAAAGAGATTTTAGAAAGGGGGGAGGGCAGAAACCACGAGTAGTGATATTTGAAGAGAGGTGTGTGTTAGGGGAGCAATGAGCATAAGGAAGCCAGCCTGCCTGTTCCTCCCCCTTCCTAATCATAGCCTTTACTCACAGACAAAACTCCCTCCCTCTCTCATTCACTCACTCACTTTAGGCCAATCCGTCCTCTCTCTCTCTCTCCCTCTCTCTGTGTCTCTCTCCTACTCTGAGACAGAGTCAGAACTCTTCTCCCTGACAGCCACAAACATCTACAGCACTTATTGCATTCAGAGAGGGAACCTGCAAACAAAACTTCACAGAAAACTTTTGGTTCTTGTTCCAGAGAATTTGCTGAAGAGAAGGAAAAACAAACAAACAAACAAACCAACCAAACCAGCCCCAAAAAAACTGTGCGTGAAGGGGGAGGAAAAGCAGGGCCTTTTAAAAAGGGAATCACAACAACTTTTGCTGCCAGGATGCCTTTGCTTTGGAAGAGAGGATTTTTGTTGGTGCTTTGCTGGATTATAGTGAGGAGTTCCCCAACCCCAGGATCCGAGGGGCACAGTTCAGTCACTGACTGTCCATCATGTGCCCTCGCCACGCTCTCAAAGGATGTGCCCAGCTCACAGCCTGAGATGGTGGAAGCAGTAAAGAAGCACATACTGAACATGTTGCACTTGAGGGACAGACCTAATATCACCCAGCCGGTGCCCAAGGCAGCACTTTTAAATGCCATCAAGAAACTCCATGTGGGAAAGGTGGGAGAGGATGGTTATGTGGAAATTGAGGATGATGTTGGAAGAAGAGCTGAAATGAATGAAGTTGTGGAGCAAACCTCAGAAATCATCACTTTTGCGGAATCAGGTGAGTGCTTGAAAAACAAAACTGTAAAATATCCTTTGTGCCAGAACTGCCATTAACTCATTTTCTTCTCAGCAATAATATTTTCTGCAAGGTTGTAGGATGAGGCTAGGGGGAAGGGGGAAGGAGGAATGGGATGGGGGGGACAGGACTGTGAAGGAATTTGATTTTTCTGACTTAGTCTTGGCTACAGATTACACTTGCTAAGCACAGACAGCCACACAGGGAGGAAGCTTTCTAACCCAACTTGAGCAGAAAGTCAGGCTGCAGCGGGGTCCTCCAAATCTGCCTGTGAAGCTGGAGTACTTGCAGTGAAGTACTGGATTGCAGAGCTGATGGTGAAAGAAAAAAGGCTGAAGCCTTTAGGGGAGTTTATCAAGACAGAAAGTGAGCTGCAAACTACTTGAGAAACAAGCCTTTCACGTAAAATTACAGTGGAAGTTATAAAATCAGATGAAGCAGCTTTAACTTTTAGAAGTCAGAAGGTTGTTTTTGTTTGGGGTTTGGTCTGGGGTTTTTTTTTACATTTAACACAGCATCTTCGGCAATAAAGAGTTGCAGGGACTGTCAGATGACTTCAATAGAACCGGACAAGTTGCTGTAGCTGATCCAATTTCTAATGCAGACTTCTGCATACTGGAAAAAAAGATTCTGTTCCTAAAATGCTCCTGGCAAAAAAATACACCCTACCTTGGTAGGGTCTATTTTGAACTCTTTCACTGTTCTGTTTTCCCTAACTCTTATGCAGGAAGAGCTCAGAATATAGATATTTACTAAGTAATGGCTTAAGAGTTACATCAACTGCCTATAAGAAACAGCTCTGAAGTTGTACTTTACTGTCTTGTTCCTACACAAATAGGATCAGAATCTGTTTTAATTCAACATATATGTATGTGCACATATATCTGTTAGTACACGTGAGTGTGTTTATACATGCATCAATAGCAGTATCTTGCAATAACTCTATCATCTAACTAACAGCAACTTTTTATGATGTTATCTAGTCAAAGCATTTTTCCTGTTGCCAAGACGGTTTTAAAAGAATGTCATTGTTTTGTTTGGTACAGCATATGGTAGGCAAAGTATGCAAAGGAACTCCAAGCATTTTTGTTTGAAAGTTTGCTGCAGCAGTATAAACAATTAAGACAACACTCAGAGTTTCCAGTCCTGAAAACCTGTTGACTCAGATGTTCTGTTTGCAGGGAAGCCATGCACAAGAAGTGTGCATGCTTTTAAGAGCAGACATTCCTGCTGGCTGTCCGATTTGCAACTGTACAAGGAGCCCTTGCCTTTGGAGTCCTTGTCAATACACACGTTGTCAGTTCTTTCAGTATGAAAGCTCAGGCTTTTCAGTTTTTCCATCCCCTCCACTTCAGAAAGCAGGCAGAAGGTGTCAATGCCAGTGGTCATTAGAAGCAGGGGTCGCTCAATGTAAGTTTAGAAATGAGTTTTTAAAAGCCAGCAAATCTCTAAGCTATCTACGAGTCGGATTCCCCACCTGGTTTTCAGCAGCTCGCTCTGAGCACAGTGAAACACATAACGGCATGAGCAGTGGTTTCTCCTCACTGTGTGAGTCCCAATCATTTGTAAACCCATTATTGTCTCTCCTGAGCTCTGACACAAAGGAATTTGGAATTTGATATATGCCTACTCGGTATGACACCCTCCAACAGCGTCTCCTGAAGCCATTGGCTCTCAGGGTCACGTGAGCAGCGAAAATCGTGCCATTGCCCACACACTGGCCAATAGTCCAGCCACCGATCCCCCCCACCACAAACTACCCAACACTAACATGTCACTTAGTTTGATTTACATAGTGTTGTCCTACCACTGCTAGCCAAATTAATTTCAGAAGACTTATGCTATGGAGTTGCACAGCTGAAGGACAGGGGCATCTGCTGCATTCCCATGCTTTTTCTTCCCTGCTGCTCTTCTCCACCTTCACACTAGGCATATCCTGAAAGCCAAGGCAGGAGGGCTGCTCTGGCCCTTCTTCCCACACCTGCTAGGCTTTGATTTGGGAGGAGGGAGGAACAATTAGCAACCTAGGAACCAAGCCCTAGGGTCTGGGCTTATAATGGAAATGATAACTCCATTCTGAGGAGTGACTTCAGACTGCTAAAACATATTTTTCATCTATAGCCATTCATATTTGGTGTCTTGCTAACATCAGATGATCCACCACACTCTAAAGGTGCCAGTGCTGCAACAACTTAAGTAAACTCTACCTGAGATTTCTTCCACTCATGCAGCAGCAGTATTGCATGTCAAATATCAAAGCAGTATTATTTTTTCTGTCGAGGAAAGTGAGGCAAAAAGAGGGCAAGTGATGTGTCATGTAGGAAGTATGAGTTTTAAAAGACAGGAATAGAATATCGCCACATGGAGTGTCCCCACTTTACACTCTGTGGGAACTGGGAAGAGTATGGATAAGTTTAAAACACCAAGCAGGAGAATAAACATGTTCCTCTTACAGCCAGGTTAATGTTCTCCCTGCTTTTAATGTGAAACTTGCTCTGTCTCCAAAGAGGGCAATAGGAAATCAATGAAAATTAATGGAAACATCTCACGTTGTATCAAATAAAGGTCTATGGAAAGAGAAATAAGACTTTAGGCTTTTTGTTCCTTTGGGTATGGCTTGACATAAACCAGCCATTCCCCTACCTCTCAGAAGCCACATTTACTACTCGCCTTCATAAAAAAGTAGTATTTCCATCTTTCATCAGCCGTATCCTCAGACATACAATGAAATGGAGTGAATGAACAAACAGTGCCCTGTGCACGTGGCTCTGGCTTGAGACTGCTATTTTCTAAAATAGACCAAAATTCAAACGAGTACAGGCTTCAGACAATTAGAGGGGAAACTAACTGCAGCGAACTTGTCTGAAGCACAGGTGTAGTTATGTCCAGGAAATCAGCAAAATAGTTGGCAGGTAGTTTTCACAGCTAACAAATCCAGGCAGATATTTGCAAAAGTAATGACCGTGAGTATTGGGCAAAAGTTTATAAATGCACCCTACTGTCCTTTGGCACTCTTACAAGCAAAACATGAAAATGATTTTCTACTTGCATATCAAACTAAAATTACAAACCTCGATTAGTTCTGCTACAAGGGTAGCTGTGCCAGAGCTCTGTGGGTTACTTCAAGGTCTTAAAAATAGCCTTTTGGGGAGAGGGGTCATATAATTTGTGACAAGCAAATCCAACAGGTTCTATAGCTGAGACACCCAACGCTCACAAAATACGGTTGGCTAATAACTCTTTCATTATATTAAGTAGATAGCTTATTAGGCAGACTTGGGATTTTACCAAGTGAATTTGATCCTGGCAACTAAACTACCAATGAAATGGGTTGCTAACATCAGCCCCCGAGAAGGTGACACGAATTACTGGATAGAAATACAGAAATCCAAAGGCTTATCATTAGGAGAACTGTTGGGGAAAAAAAAAAAAGGAGAACTCTGACAGCTATTTAGACCAATTCTGCCTTTCTGTATCACTTCATACTGAATTCAAGGTGAACAGGCTTGATCATGTGATGCTTACTTTCATGTGTAGATACATGTGTGTACGCACTCAGGCATATTCCTAGGAAGACACCTACTCTACACATCCAGGCTAGCAGTTTAGGAGGGGAAAAAAGGGACAGGTCCCTTATGCCTCTTTAATTCATTTTATCATTTTTCTTTTGAAAGCAAATGTATTTAATGGTACAGATATCCTTGTTGAATAAAGAATGGCCACGAGAGGGCACACTCCAAAGGCTTTTTGCTCCATGCAAGGCAACCTTCCTGCAAGCTCCTATTTTACCTAATTGCATCCTGAATCCCAGAGATCTTTATGCTTATCTGTAGCTTCTCTGAGTGGAGCTCTTGTTTCTCTCTTCTAGTTTATTTAAAAGGCCAGAGATTCACTGGAGTGGAAGACTGCAAGTAAAATAATGCAGGAAGGAAACAGGCAAAAGCAAAAGAGAAAAAGATAAACTGATGGATGAGAGAAGTTCTGGAAATCTAGAGAGATCAGAAATTATCATTATTATTTTGTACAAGATACTGAGAAATGTGACCGTGAATCATCATCTGAGCTGATTTTCTCACATCTTTTTCTAATGCAGTCTCCTTGGCTTTCAGAAAACAAGCCTATTTCCCCTTGATTTTTTTTTTTTCCTTTCTTTTGGCATACTATATCAAAGATTTCAAGTTTAGCAAATGAAAACAAGTTAGTTCCAGAAGAAGAAAGCTATTCTGTATTAATCTGTTCCATTGTAACAAAATGTGAGAATTCAGGGAGGCTGGTTGCTTTGAGAACAACTTGAGAAAGCACAGATGAATCTGAGAAGGTGGGAACCAGTTTAGAAAAAGATACCTGCAAGAGAGAGACTGAAATTACTGTGTCCATCTCTGTGTGCAGTCATGCATACAGTTTTGTATGTGAATGCAGCTAGGAATATCAGAATATGCATTTGCCTGTGTGTGTGTCTAAGCACACGTATGTCCATATGCACGAGTACACCCAGGCAGGACACACCTATGTAACCATGTACCTGCACCATTGTAATTTGAATAGGTGCCAGTTGCTGCAGATAAGTATGTGTATTCGTGTGCTCTCCTGTGTGCAGGATGTAGCTACACTGCATATGTGTAAACAATTCATGCTGAGGAGTTCTTATATCTAAATATGTCTAAATGGGTATGAAAAAGCCATCTCATTTAATGCAACAGAGCTCTGCAAGATCGATCTAGATTTGAAGCATAGGCTACCGGAAGCAATTGGAAGTTCTGTGGTTCATTTCAGTGGGTTTGGGATCTGGGCCTTAGTGCATAGAAATTAAATATTTTAATGAAAACAGACTGGCAGCTTCTGATCCACTTAATTTTAGAATTTACTACAAATTATTATGAGTATGTAAAAAAAGAAAAAATTACTTTCTCTCTTATAAAAGACAAAGACTTAGTATTGTTTTTACCTTGAAATAAGTTATTAGTGCAAGTGATACTAAACTTTGCTTGAGCTGTTTTAGATGCAAATGCAAAAATCAAGTAACAAAAAAAAACTTCAACCAACCAAACACCTTTTTTATTTTTTTTTTCTTTCTAAATATTTAAAGCCATGTGGGGGAAGGGCTTTCAATTTGGAAAGAACTCTAGGCTGCGGATGTAAAGTGCTTCCCTCCTGACAAAATAGCAGAGGAGAGTCAAGGTTCACCAGAACTGAATTATTTCACATTCCGAATGACCCTGTCAATGCCCCTTTGGGTTAACTTTTCAAGAAAAGGTATTTAAATAAGGTTGCTGCTGCTTTTTCCTCCACGAATGCTTGGGGAATAGTTATTTTTCCTTTTTTTTTTTTTTAATTTGCTTGTTTTGTTTATTTGTTTGTTTGGTTTTTATTTTTTTTCATACTACAAAAATCTCCTTTTGCTGGCAGCAAAGGGTATGTGAACATAAACGTAAGGTGTTTGCTATCTGTGTCATAATTGCTCCTCCCTTTGTAAGAGGCAACAGTCAAGCAATCAGGGAGTAGGAACAAAAGTACACAACCTGGATGACCAGTCACATACGAGGGGTGATGAATACTTAGAATAAATCATTGTAATAACACATTTGTAATAGTCAATCTGCCTAGGGGATAATTGCCAGACGATAGCAGTGCTAAATTCACTGAATAAATTCTACGCTGTGAACAATTCATCTAACTCTAGCGGTCACTCATTAGTAAACATTTTGAGCAATTATCTCTCAATAACCATGCTCTTCTCTTCACTCTCTTTAGAGGAACCTTTCTAGTAACCTATTTTTTTCTGTCTCCTGGGGAACGGAAATGAGAAGTGAAGAGAAGGATGCTTTTGAATGTAATTACAGATTGGCACGCAGTACAAATTCCCCCAAATCTAAACATAGGCAGTAGTAAAGTTAGCAACTAAAAAAGGAAAAAAAAGCTTGCTTTGTATGGAAAAACAGTTCACTTACAGTATAAGGTAAAAACGGTTCAAAATTAAGCAGCGGTGAAGCATGGAAATTTAAAGTAACAGCACCTTCTTACGCAGCGAGCATTTTTCAAAGGCAAATTTAAATACTGTGTTTTAAGAGAAATTAAGAATAAGTCACATTATAATGTCAGTAAGGATAATCCCTTTCATTATGAAAAAAAAAAAGAGCCTTAATCTTTTAACAGCATTTTTTTTTAAAAAAAAAAAAGAATCATTTTAAGTATCTTAGTGTTTTACTCAAAACAAGATCCTCTTAATAGTATAACTCAAACCCTACCTAGTATATGTATACAGCCTGAACTAACTGCTTGATCGTGAATCCCGCTGCAAATTGCAAATACAGGAGATCTGACTGCATAGTTAAAGCCAGCGACACTGAAGGATCCTTAGCCTCAGAGGAAGAGCGTGGCTTATAGAATAAGCCTCCTGCAGTGAGCCCAGCACCAGCTATCCCACGCAGGGCTCCCCCACCAGTCCCCCTGCCCATGGGCCCACAGGGGCTCTGCCAGTCCCTCCACGCTCTCCTGTGCTGTGCCTGTCACCAGGTGCTGCTTGGGAGCAGGTACCGAGCACAGAGTCCTGTGTACAAGCCCTGAAGAGCCCTTCCAGAGGTGGAGAGGAGGGTACCTGTGCAGGCACCCCTCTGCTTGCACATTCAGGTTTCTCTCCTAAAAAGGTGTGTGAGCACCGCTGAAGAGAAAAACAGATACGAACAAACTCTCATGCTATATATACTGATGCTACCCTTTCTTTCCATTCAGTAACTCCTTCCATTAAACCTTTTACCATATATGCACTACTTCTTAGGGCTTGTATTTTTAACCATTTCTCACAGCATTTGCCAGTGTCACTTGTGCTGCTAGACCACTCTGTCGGCGTCCCAGCCCTCTTCCTGGATGGGACTTTGCTCAGCAGTAAAGAAGAGAGGTGGCCTCTCCAAGGCTTTGGGAAGGGGAGATAAGGAAAAACAATCAAAGCAGGCCCAAAGTAATCCCTCATCTCCTTTTTCAGCTGCTTTCTGCTATGACAACAATCCGGGCTGTTGACATGGCCGTTTATATGAGTATGGAAGTGGTGATGAAGGCATTGCCACTGCTGGGCTGTGGGTCTTTCCGCAGGAGTCAGGCAGGAGGAGCAGGATGATTAGAAATGGAAAAAGACCCTTGCAAGTCAGCTGTGGCAGATGCAAAGGCAGGACAAGAGGATAAACAAAGTGTAATTACGGAAGTGATACCATCCCCAACTTTCAGGAAGGTCTCCTTTTTACTTTCAGTTAGATGAACCCGGTCATTAACGCAGACCAAAAAGGAAAGACTGCTAAATCTCTAAGCAATGTTTGGAGAAAATGAAATACAGCAATTTTATTTCTTTTTGTCTCGCAACACGTGTAGAATTTATTTTATTGCAGCCCTGAACCTTTTGAAAATAAAGATCCTGTTATAAAGTGAATGTGTAATCATAAGACAGACCCAGAGATCTCAATTCACTTTTAGCACAAGCCAAACTCTGATTTCAAAATGAGCTTGTCTGAGCATAGTGACCTCATAAAGACTGCAGGATTCATACCATTTGTGCTGTGTGATCGTAACAAACTAGTCGTGAATGTGGAGAGAATTCAGAAAAGCTTCGTTTTTTCCTAATGTGAAAGCATGCTTTTTATCCCTAACTTTGCACCATTCCCAGTCTCCTTCTACAAAGATCTGTGAAAGGGAAAGGGTTTTTTTAATTGCTAGAAAACCTTTTATTAACTATGCAGCTTTGAGGACTCCGGATTTTGTTTCATCCAGAAATATTAGGCTCATATAAGCTTCTTGTATCTTTTTTGCTTTAGAATCTGAATCAACCATTCGTGTGTGAAAATGTAGCTAACCACATCCAGAGAAGCTGTTATTGTAGCTAACAGCCTACAGGGAGGCTGTTATCCCTGTATAAGGACATGTCTTATGCTACCTCGGCTCAAGCTCACTTTCCTCAAGTGAAGAAAAAGCAAGTACTCGGGTACTTTCACCCTTCACTATTCTAATATTTTTAGTAATGAGGAAGAATTCAACTTTCACGCATACAGGAGCACACGAAAAACTAATTAAGAGAGTTCTTGAGGTTCTGTTTCTTTCACATAATATCTGGCAAAAAGACTAGTTGCATTGCTACACTTCTGGCCAGTGCATAAGGTAATATGAATATTTACTGTTGGAGATATGTCACTCCGTAACTATTTTAAACTCCCACTAGCATGGAAATAACAGAATGTGAAATATCATGCATTAGCACTTCACAGCATTAGGCTATTCTGCTATGCAGGGCTGCCTGGCTTTTCTGATCAGATGGGACATGCAGCTTCTTCCCCTGTTGACCCAGGGCTGCACATCCTGGCTACTTTCTTCAGAGCACATGACTGGGTCAGTTTTCCATGATCATGTCCAGCACAGCTGATCTGCTCATGCACAGGATCCCTCCTAGCACCAGGACTGCTGTCTGTGCCCAGCTTGGTGCCTCGGGAACACAGAATAAGTTTTGCACTTCCCAGCAATATACGCCTCTTCCCTGCACCAGTCTGTGAGCTCTGGGGAAAGAGACGAGCTGGGAAGAGGCTGCTGGTGCCAGAACAATTCCTGCAGCTTAGTCTAAACCATCCTTTTTCCCTCAAGGTTTCCTTGGGTAGGGACAGGAAGCAGAAAGGTTTGGATGGCAGGTCTTGCAGGCAGCAACCCACTGAAGCCCAGGTCCTGCTCAGAAAGGGTTTATCAGGACTATGCCAAGGTAAGGGATAAGCTAAAGTCAGAATCTTGCTTTACAAGAGAGAGTTGGGGGGAATGAAGCCACAGGCTGGATGGATGGTCCTTGCAGGCCTTAGAAGTCTCCCATTCTCATAGAGCACGCTCTTTATAACATCCCTATGTACAAGGCAACCAGCCTCTTGGACCAGACTTCCTTTGGACTGAAGGAATGTCTTTGTACATCTCCTCATGCTCTGAAACCTGGGCAGGAGTGGGATTAATGCCTACCACCTGCCCTCTGCTCCAACACAGCTGACAGCTTTGCCACAGATTCATTTCCAGAATGGAAAAAAAAATTATGTCAGCCAGGAAGAGCTTACTAATGAACTTTCAGTCATTACTGAATGAATTTTACCTAAAAAATAACAGAAAAACAGTAACTCCACCATGCCTCACAGTACCAGACCACTTGCTCTTTCTTTTCTATAAGCCACTTCTTTTTTTGAAGGCACAGTCCCACTGGTTCATGTAGCTCCCCGAGAAATTAACGTAACTCGCTTTGGAGACTGGCATCAGCAAAGTCTGTGAGAAGCAGTTAACACAAACCATGTGTTTCCCTATCTCAGTGACAGTTAAATTCTACAGTTTCACACTCTCACTTAGAGGGAAAACAAAAACAAAATGCTGTGCCCTTTGGCCACTGTAATTCAGAAACGTCTGTCTCTTTGACCTGGGAATGCCACCAGGGACAGCTGGATGTGTCAGTGCCAGGACTTCACAGAGAAGGAAAGTAACACGTAGCTCAAAGGGCAGCACAGCCTGCCTACAGTCTTTAGAAACCAGGAACTCTTGAATATGCAAGTGAAGATGGGATAGATATCTCTTGTGATTTTTCCCCACTTCTGCCTCACCTGAGCAGCAGGGAGATGGTCAGGGAGCCCGTTCTGGTGGAGCTGAGTGGCAATGGGAAGCAGAGAGCCTTGCTGCCAAGAGAGCAATTTTTCCTGTATGTGTCCAGCCACTTCAGTTTTGATCACCACTTGCCTTTTAGGGTGCAAAGTTCTGTTTCCCTGACAAGCAGAACCACTGCACAGAGATTCGGGTCAACAGCCATGGGTAGCTCAAGAACAGTGTCAATGACAAGCTGATAATTGTGAATACTGTTTCTGTTTCACTGTTTGTGCATTTCAAATCTGTGATCCCAGTCCATCCTGGCCTCTATGCTGAGAAATAACAAAAGATGCCAACATGGCTTTTTATTTTGTCAAGAAAATAGAAAAGTACCTCTCTTAAAAAAAAATACCGCCCCCACCCCCCAGCTAATTCATTCTCCCTTAACTTTTTCATGCTCAAGTGATCAAATCATTAAACAGCCCTCATTATTCATTCCATCTTCTGCCAGGGATATGAGCTCTGTATCAGAGAAACACCCCCTCACCATCATAATCATCATCATGGCATCTCAGCAAGTTGATACAATTATGCCAGAGAACCATCCCCATAATTATACAGTTCTTCAGCTCATTTCTCAGTGTATTCACCATTACTATAATCACAGCGAGTACAGTGTGTTAAATTAAGAACAGGATCTACAGCTAACATCTTTCAGGATGAAGAGTCTGCCTGCTGCAATTCTGCAATTCTTTACAATATAACTCTGCAAACCTCTCAAAGCTGAGGCTCATATTTTAGTATTTCTTTGTTTTTGGAACAATTGACATTTACAACTCAATTTAAGATGCATATGAAGAATACCATTTTACAGAGGGAGAAAGGGCAGACCTTGTTCCCATGTCATTTCCAGAGTACTGCCAAAGACTTGGTGGGTCTGGAACTCACTCCCTACCTTTACCTTTAGCTACTAGGTGCAGATTCTTATGTGTATGGTACATATAGTCATGGACTGTTGTCACAAAAGCATTTTTGCCTTTCAGCTAACAGTGATCACAAAACCAGCTTAGGCAAATGAACTCTTAGCAGCTACTGATGCTTATTTGCCACGAGATGTGTTACATAAATGATGATATCATTACTGTAACAAAATGCTTTGGTTAAAATATGATACTTGAAAACAACAGGCAAAGAAGTACTTTTCTAAAGAGAGAACTTTCACAAAAGACAAACTAAGGAGGGGATGAGGTAAAGGAAGGTTAGAACAGAAGAACTGTAAAACTTTAAAGAGCCAAATAGGAAACCTAGAGAACTCCATGCCTGTGGCAACAGTAACAGAATTCTCTATAGCAGAATGCAAGCAGACGTACTAACAAGTTCTCCCTGTCTATTTCCATTTACCAAATCAGGCACAGCCAAGAAAATGTTGCACTTTGAGATTTCCAAGGAAGGCAGTGAATTATCGGTGGTGGAACATGCTGAAGTGTGGCTCTTCCTGAAGGTCTCCAAGGCCAACCGGAGCAGGACAAAAGTCACCATCCGCATGTTTCAACAGCAGCGGCAGCCAAAAGGCAACTCTGAAGGAGCAGAAGATATGGACGATGTGGGGTTGAAAGGTGAAAAGAGTGAGACTTTGATTTCTGAAAAGGCAGTGGACACCCGTAAGAGCACTTGGCACATCTTCCCTGTCTCCAGCAGCGTCCAGAGACTTCTGGACCAAGGCAAGAACTCTTTGGATGTGCGGATTGCCTGTGACCTGTGCCAAGAGACTGGCGCCAGCCTGGTGCTATTGGGCAAGAAGAAGAAAAAGGAAGATGATGGGGAAGGGAAAGATAAGGAAGCCGGAGAACTCACAGGAGAAGAGGAGAAGGAGCAATCGCATCGGCCTTTCCTGATGATGCTTGCCCGGCACTCAGAGGACCGCCAGCACAGGCGGCGGAGACGAGGCCTGGAGTGTGATGGCAAAGTCAACATCTGCTGCAAGAAGCAGTTCTTTGTCAGCTTCAAGGACATAGGATGGAGTGACTGGATCATTGCACCTACAGGTTATCATGCCAACTACTGCGAAGGAGAGTGCCCCAGTCATATAGCAGGCACATCTGGTTCATCGTTATCTTTCCACTCCACTGTCATCAACCATTACCGCATGCGGGGCCACAGCCCCTTTGCCAACCTCAAGTCATGCTGTGTGCCCACCAAGCTGCGGCCCATGTCCATGCTGTACTATGATGATGGCCAGAACATCATTAAGAAAGACATACAAAATATGATTGTGGAGGAGTGTGGCTGTTCATAGATGCATGTGTGTACAAGACCCTTCTCATTAAGTTGAGAAGAAAAATGTATCAAAAGCCCAAGAAGAGGAAAAGACCAGACATGATGCAACCTGTTTTGAATGAAAAAAATCTTTGGAAATAGAAGCAAAAACAAATGAGAGAGAGAGAAAAGAGGAGAGAAAAAAAAAAAAAAAAAAAAAAAGACTTATGGAGGATCAGAAAGGACTTCAGCTATAAAAAGAAAGAAAGCTTCATGGACCCGGGCATGAATGAGATACATCTGAATGGCGGTATGGGTTGGGGATTTCCCCTCCCTTTCAGTAAGCTCCTTATCTTATTACATCGTATACTAAACATTAGTTATTACTAGGGGAGTTATGTTCCCTCCCTTAGTTACCCATCAGTTCAAGCCATGGTAGCAGCTCATCTAACCTGCAGCAATTTGAACTAAGTCCAAAATGTCATTGAAATTCCCTGAAAAGCCATGTGTATGAACACTACATTCACTGGCACTTTCCCCCCAGAGATACGGAGGAACTGAGTAGGTGTGTAGTGCTTGTGTGTATATATATATGGCTGTGTATTTATATACATATCTCTATACATACAGACACTATACACATACATATACGTAACATTGGTAAAGGGACAATATTGTGCAGGTGTATACACCTTCATCTTCTGCACTACATTTACAAAAAAAAAAAGAAAGAAAAAGAAAAAAAGGAAAAAAGAAAAATGAAGAAAAAAAACAGAATCAAAAAAAGAACGAATGAAAGAATAAAAATTACATTTTGTAAAGGTGCTTACAACGTTAGATCTATGCAACCTAGTTGGTTTGAAACTGTTTACCTGCGACAGAAAGAAAAAAAAAAAAATACAAAAAAAACAAAACAGAAAGACTTTTTTTAAATGGAAGTAACTTGTTTTAAAAAAAATTCTTCAGTGAGAGATACTTGAAAGGAACATGTTTGTCCAGTTACTGGAGCCAAACATTTCTATATTTTGTAAAAAAAAATTTTTAATCGTTTACTATTTGCACTACAATGGTGTCTGACCTGTCTAATCCTTATTTAACAAATATTTGCAAGGGAGGGTTGTTGGGTGTGGGAGGGGTTGAGAGCTGCACTTATTGTGAGCTATACAAGAACTGCTACAGCACACAAAATAGCTATTTTTATTATTATAATAATTATTATTATTTTGTACCTTAAAATGAAGAGACACATACACCAAAGACATTTGTGTGAGCCTCTAAAAAGTCTGTTTGTGGTTGGTCCCATTCACCTGTAATAAGTTAGGGTTTGAATTAAGGGTAAGTGGGTTGATTACATTTAGACTAGAATATCTGTTAACCAGTTAAATTCAAATAGTGCCCTGTTTTTCAACAGAAAATTGCCATTTGAAGCAAGCCCAGAAAAGCCCTGGGATTTGGATCTAAGGTGCTTGGATCCAAGGTCCATCTAAGCATAATTGTACTCTTTTGCATGTACAACACTAAGACTTGTCCCTGGTGCACCACAACTGTGCATTGCTGGGAAACAGCTTTATACAAGGGATATACATATATATATATATATATGCATATATTTCTTTATGTATATATGTATGTATACACAAGGTATAAGCACTTCTGGCTTCACTTTAATGTTCTTAAAACAATGAATGTTTGTGTGCAAAGCACAGCGTGTTAAAAGATTGTTTGTACTACCAAGTGGGAGGCTACGTGTTCAAAATGGTATTTGTGTGAGAGAAACCTACAGTGATGGTGTACACTTAGAAAGTCTTGATGTAAAAATTGCAAGCAGCCTTGGGCCCTGCCCACCATCGCCCCTGCAAATATCCAGAAAATGGCAGTTGTGGTAGGATTTCTGTTTGAAATGCAGTCTCCAGCGAGAGACCGGCTGTCTCAACCACCACCCTCTAGCATGACAACTCTTCATGGGTTTGTGCGTTACCTGTAAGACCTAATTTTCAGTGTCAACACCTAACCTGAAGGGTCCAACCCGTAGGGCATAGGTAGATAGTTTTTTTTTTAAGAAAAAAAATTCTATCGCTGTCATATTTAAAAGAATGTTAAAGTTACAATGTTTGTCTTTGGGTAGGGGGGAGATGATAAGAGGGAATGAGAGAAACCTTTAGGCCCTGTTTACACTGAGTTTGATAACCCTGAGCTTGAAGCTTCAGACTCTCACAGGTTTGCAGGACCAAGCCCCTGTTAGCTGCCTTCTGACAGGACAGTCTTCAAAACGCCTCTCACAGAGAGAAGCACTAACGCGGCTCCCCACCTTGTTGAGAGCACAGCCTATAAAAAAATAAAATAATAAAAATTAAAAAAAAAAAAAAAAGAGAGAAAGATAGCACAATTTAACCCGGTCACATTGGCTAGGGGTAGCGTGTTAGCACCTTCATGGCAAGAACCATGTTTAAACAGTGTAATCAGGGCCTTCATTTTTTTTTTTTGTCAGCCAAAACTGTTTGTGTGTGCATGTGTGTGTGGGTGTTCTCTGTGTGTGCATGGGCGCACGTCTGTATTTGTACATATCAATAGAGATTAAAAAAAAAAAAAGGAAAAAAAAAATAAAGAAAAAAAAAGGAAGAAAAAAAAACAAAGCCCTTTCCTCTGTTGAATAGCTATCAACATACATGCTTATAGCTAAGTTTTCTATCTAATTTATTCCACAGTATTTAGATTGCATAGTACAGCTAATGGGTTATACATTTATGTACTTTTTATACAATGCATTTTTTACAGACTTGTTTGCAATTTGCAAAAAAAAAAAAAAATTAAAAAATTATTACAATTGG
This sequence comes from Podargus strigoides, assembly GCA_028020825.1. NCBI lineage: Eukaryota > Metazoa > Chordata > Aves > Caprimulgiformes > Podargidae > Podargus > Podargus strigoides. Next base: position 6,423,094 of record CM051623.1, on the reverse strand, counting down.
GTAAACACTAAATTTGTCACTAAAGTATTCTGTAAAATATCAAGGCTTTCTAATTTAAATTATTTGCAGAAGTTTGTTGGAGTTTTTGTGTTTTCTTCCTGGGGAAAGGAAGGGATACCAAATGCTAGTAGGAATATTTAAAAAAAAAAAATAAAAAAAAAAAAAAAAAAAAGATGCACAATTAATTTATCTTTATAACTTAAACCAAGTTCCTGACCCTGCTTCGTTTGAAACAAGTGGCAGAACAACTGTTGATTTTGTCTAGAAGTAGTGCCAGGCTCTGGAACAGCAGGAGCAGGGACATAGTCTGTGACAGTTCTTGAGGAGAGTACCTTTTATTTCACTGCGCTTTAGACTTGGCCTTAAAATTGGATGCATATTGTCCCAGAACCCTTAGTCATGTCAACGGGCTCTTCGATGTCTACTGGTCTCCTTACAAGAGTAGTAAAACTACTTACATGAGTAAAGGTAAGCTAGGGTTAATCACAGGTTCCTTTTGCTGTGGGCAGCGTGAAGGGAGAGAAAGGATTTTGAATGAATGGCACCATATCCAATGTTTAATTCAATTATTTAAACCAGGCTGCTTGTATGATGGTTGATCTCTGAAAGTAGAGGCAAGGAAAGCAGGTGAGATGGCTCACGTTGGTAAAAATTGTTCTCAAGTGTGATTAGTTAGAAAGCATTGGAGACCTGAAATCCCAAAACCTTCCCCTAAATGACAATGGCAAAACTCCCATTGGCTGCAAGCAGAGTAGGTTTAGCCTCACAGTTTTCCTGGGCAAAGAAGAAATAACCTTTACAAAGTCTGATGCTGAGTTTGGTACCAGCTTTTACATGATGCATGGAGACTGGCCCTGGAAAACATGAAACTAACTTGAGACAACTTCCAAGTGACAAAGGAAGATAGGTCTTTAGATGTGTTGAGCATGTTTCATGACAGATAGACCAAAAAAAAAAAAAAAAGATTTTTCAAATCAAGAATTAACTAGTCCTAATCCCTGCTTTTTGACCCTCAATTGTGTGTATATACTAGTCACAAATTTTAAATGTTTCTCCCTCCAATCTCTAGATTCAGTCATGGGGTTTTGATTTGTGGTCAAAGCTATTTTAAGTAGGGGGAAATGAAAAACTATATGATAAAATAAAATAAGAAATCGAGATCTTAATCAAGACTGACTGATTCCAGCAAAACACCCCACCCCCAATAATTTGATGTAATGAAATCTGCATGTACTTAAAATAGCATTAGAAATTGTTACCATATTTAAGCATCCAAAGGCATGCAGCCTCAAAAATTACTTCTCCTTTCAGGTATGACTATACAAAAAAAAAAAAAAAAGAAAAAAAAAAGAGGCTTTTAACTACTAACACATTGCTTTCAATATAACCTACTTCCTGCTTATATTCAAATTGTATTTTCAGTAAATATTGAATCACATAAATGTATTTGCTTAGTACCTCCACAATCATCTTGCTACACAGTTGACCACATTTTGTTGTCTTTCCACCTCTCTATGGCAGATGCTCATTGGATAGAAGGCCTAAGAAACTGGCAGAAATGCACATTCAGATGTTTATTGGGAGGGCTGAACGTATTTGTGTTCTTGGGGTTTAGCAAAAGGAAATGCTTACAGATGCTTATAATTATTCTGCACTCACATGTCACAGCAGAATACTGATCTAAGGCCCAAAACTGTAGAGCTGAATGAAATGGGAGTTTTGTCATTGACTTCAATAGAAACAGTCTCTTACCAAAACACTGCAAAGTAGGATTCCGTTATAGATACCTGATTTTTTTTTTTTTTTTAAAATTTAGTTGAGATTTAAGCCATCAAGTTCATTTAACTGTGACACCACAAGGCCACACAGAGGCAAGCAGCAATATTTCTGAGGTAGAGAATTTCAGGCATCTGTAAAGTCTACGTGCAAAATGAAAATGTTTATGGACTATAGCTACTTGTGTAGAATAGTGCCTTACTCTGTAAGCAATGCTGTTGATTTCAGAGGGTCTCCTTTCCTAGAAAGTTACCAGCCAGCACTGTTAAAGTGAGTAAAATCTATTGCTGGAGCATAGGTAGAAGAGATGCGATGGAAATGATTAAGTTCTTTAAGTTAAACCTCATGTCAATAGTGTGCATCAGTATAAGAATCAGATGCTAATCACTTTCCTTACACTGAAAAAAGCTTTACTCCCCATCTGCTCTCACTGCATTACATGTGGAGTAAAAAGGTTTTCAGTGCGAGTAAATAAAATCATAATTTGACCTTTTGTAAACAACTATAAGCAACATTTTCATGGGCAGAAAAAAAAAACAACACTTCTGTGTTATATAGCTATTTATTTTTTGAGATATAGTGAATCTGTGTTAATTCTCAATGGGTTTCTTTGTATTTAAATACTTCAAAAACAATACATTGACGGTGGGTTGAAGATATATATATGTATGTATATATACATATTATATATATATCTACAGTATATATATACACATACACAACTATATATATATGTATATACATATATATATAAATTATGAAAGCCAAGATATTATGAAGCCTATTTTGTTTTTACCATTTTGTGTTTTGTTGTTGATATTATTATTATTATTATTGTTATTATTATTATTTTGCATACTACATGCAGTGCTTTAACCAATGTCTGGCTAATGTAATTAAAGTTGTTAATTTATATGAGTACATTTCAACTATGTCAATGGTTTCTTAATATTTATTGTGTAGAAGGACTGGTATTTTTTTTATTTACATTATGTTTAAAGAGGTAACAGTTTGATATGTTCTCATTTGTTTATATTAGAAGTTATTTATTTTCACGGCATTCCGTCTGGTATTTTGATATTTGGAAGGCATGCTACCTATACTTTGTACAGTTAGTGGGCAGTATTCAGCAGCTCCCAGTAGATTTTTTAGGCCCTATGTTAAATAAAAGACCTGTTTGGGATTTTTATTTTAGATCTTTCCTATTGGTTTGCCAGGACCACTCAGTGCACTTATTGCCAGACACTCTGCCTGCGTGACCAATTTATTCCTACTGTATTTACCCAGGACAGAGGACCAAAACCACCTCTGGTGTAAGTCCAATGACTTCAGTGAAGTTATACCAGAGATATGTTTGGCTCACAGAGAAAATGCTTGTGCAAATGAATGCAAAGAGAAGGAATACAGACAGACAGAAAGAAAGGAAAAAGTCTTTGCATTTGGAAGGTGATTCCAACGTGTTAAAAATGTTTGTGTCAGCTACTATTTTATTTTACTTTGTTCTTTTTGTTATTTTGCTCTTTCTTATACAACAACAGCAACAACACAAGTGAAATAAATAAAGGGAGTTTCACCAAGCATTGTGTAATTGTCCCTTAATATGCACTCCTGGTTGGGAAATTCATGGGAGCTGGGGTAATAACAGAAAAAAATTAACCTTACAGGTGAAACGTGGGTGCCTCTTTTGAGCAGTGTGATGCCCTTCTCTTTGGTGTGACTGTGCTAAATGGACGTTCCAATTCATGGCCCTACATGTAAGGGAATTTTGGATTGTTCACTTCTGCTTGGGAAATGCACCAAGTGCAAAGGCTAAAGCCAACTGTAACCCCTTTTCCTGCAGGCTGTTAGGTGTTCAGCTAAGGTCACCACAATTCCCTTGAATAATCCAGAAATAGATGCTTGCACAGATAAAAAGAGAATTTATATCACCGAGACAAAACTGCAAAGCTGTCATTTTACATGTGCTAGTTTATAAATTGATTAGTAGTCAGATGAAGTGATCAAAGAGGGCTGATCAGAGGCAGCTGACCCCTCGCCTGAGTGAGATATTATCTGCATAGCCTCATATTTGAAAGTAAAGTGAACTTACGAAGAGTTTTCACCAGTCATTGCATTCCTATGGTGATAAATGGACTCCTGCTACATTCCAGTGGGGTGAGAATCAGGGAACAAGAATTTTGAGGTTGATAATAATCTTTAAATGGATTATTTGCACGGTGCTCAAGCATAAGCCACCACAGCTATAAGCAGGTCTTTTAATAATCAGGCACTGAAAGCCTTTCTACAAAGGCTGGAGAAGTGAATTGCTTTCCTCTTACTGAGAATAAGTTTTCAACAAATTAATGCAATCAGAGCTAGAGAAAGCCTTTGTTTCGGATATAATTAAAACATGATTGAGTATTTGCTTTCTTTCTTTTGTTATGATCACTATTATTATTATTGCCAGCAAGGACAAATGCAACTGGATTTGGAAGTTGCTCTAAGAGAATAAAATCATAAGGGCTACTTGATTCCAGCTGCTATTGTATTAACCTGGTAGAAATGAAGCTTACGTTTCAGGTGTAAACTGGGGAGTTATCCTTTCTCTGGCATGACAAAGTGTAGTACTGGGTGGTATAATCCAGACTTTTTCTATTTTCTCCAGCCATTTAATTTTATTTTTATTTTAAGAATGCTATTGAGAACTGTTGTTATTGTACAGGCTTGTTGAAATGCCCCATCTGAAAAGAACAGTGGAGAACTAAGAGCTGCCTTTTTCACGAGCAGAACAATCTGCTAAAACTGAAAAAACCCCAACCCTGTCCTAAACAAATTACACCAAGCTAATAATTTACAGGCAAAGTCAGATAACACCAAATGATTTTGCAAAACAGATACACAGATAGTGTCTACCCAGTGTGTATTTCCTACCTTAGAGGAACATCTTCACGCTGCTGCTTGGGCTATTGAGTCACTGAGCTAGTTTTCTGTGTATATCATAATTCCTCCCATGCTTGTCACAGGGCTAACAGAGTCTATGTTTTGGTAGTCTCAGTGGCTGCCCTCAGTGATCCCTTACTTACTTAAGTTTGTCTGTCTCCCTGAAATACAACCACAGACTGATTTCAAGTACTGCCTAGGGCTCAGGGTGACTGTCCTCCCTCATGCCGCTGATAGATATACAGCACAATGATCAAATCCACTGCTTGCAAGTACGTACCACCTAGCTTTCAGATCCTCATAGGCAAGCTTAGGAAGTGTAGGTTAGATGAATAAACAGTGGAGTGGATTGAAAACTGGCTGAAAGACAGAGCTCAGAGGGTTTTGATTAGTGGCGCAGAGTCTAGTTGGAGGTCCATAACAAGCAGGGTTCCCCAAATGGTCAGTACTGGGTCCAGTCCTGTTCAATGTATTCATCAATGACCTGGATGAAGGGACAGTGTATCCTCAGTGATGATACAAAGCTGGGAGGAGTGGCTGACATGCCAGAGGGCTGTGCTGCCATCCAGCGTGACCTGGACAGGCTGGAGAGCTGGGCAGGGAGAAACTTAATGAAATTCAACAAGAACAAGCGTACAGTCCTGCACCTAGGAAGGAATAATCCCATGTATCAGTACAGGCTGGGGACTGAGATACTGGAGAGTGGCTCTGGGGAAAAGGATCTGGAAGTCCTGGTAGAAAGAAGGCTGACCGTGAGCCATGAAGGACAGGGAACTGCCAGAGAGGGTACAGCAAAGGGCTACGAAGATGATTAGGGGACTAGAACATCTCTCTTACGAAGAAAGACCGAGGGATTTGGGGCTTTTAAGTCTAGAGAAGACAAGACTGAGGGGGGATCTTATCCATGGCTTATAGATACTGAAAGGGTGGGTGTCAGGAGGATGGGGCGAGTCTTTTTTCAGTGGTGCCCAGTGACAGGACAAGAGGCAATGAGCACAAAATTCAACATAAGAAGTTCCATCTAAACATGAGGAGGAACTTCTTTACTTTGAGGGTGGCAGAGCACTGGAACAGGCTGCCTAGAGAGGTGGTGGAGTCCATGTCTCTGGAGACATTCAAAATTCACTTGGACACCATCCTGAGCAACCTGCTCTAGGTGAACCCGCTCTGATGGGTGGTTGGACTAGATGATCTCCCTTCCAACCCCGAACATTCCATGATTCTGTGCTCTGTGGGCATTTTGTGGTTTCAAAAGAGCTATATTGCGCATTGTCACCATGTGATCACATCTCTCCTGTCTGCTATTGCTTCTTATCAGCTATGCTAGAATTGCAATGACTGGAAAAATAGTGCAGAGAATCATCAGCTGCTAGAGCATCCCAACTTCTTTCTGCATGACAGAGTTACATGAACAATGAGGTTTCCCTTTCCCCTCTGACAGCCAGGAACTCAGAGCACCAGAAATGGAGGGCTTCAGAGAAAGGTCCACATGAGTAGACACATCTATGTATCTTTGTCTTATGAGGACTGTGAGAGGGAATGGGTTTATTCTGTCTTTGAACAGTGACACTGCAATTTAGAGGCACAATGGAAATTCGATGTAAACATTGCACGACCACATCAGGAAGCAGCATAAAAATTATTTAATATGCCTACCTCGGCCAGTCTCTCTTGCATGAGAAAGTCACCCTGTTTCTGAGAAGACAGAAATGTGTATCACCAGAGTTATGGCCTCCAGAATTTCATATTATGGCAGACAAAAACAACATAGCAGCTTTATTCAAATAAGAAAAACACTCAGAGGGAAGCTAGCAAGAAATACTAGCAGAGGTCACTAGAGTGGCTCTTCAGCAGGTTATTCCTCCACAACTTATGCACACATAAGAATGCCTCTTATGGCTGCATTAGCATGCAGTTTATAGGCCTGGGCTTGATCTTAGTGAAAACAGATGGGTATTACTAACCTGGATGGCTTAACTGAAAGTAAAATTAAGTCCTATTTTTCAAGAAAGATCACTGTATATAAAAGAGCAAAGAGTAAGAATGGTAGGTGATGTGGACACTTTAATGAACTGCGTATGAGAGTGATCAAAGCTGAATGCCTTTCAAAAAACGTGAATATAATCTAATCACGCTAGAGAGAGAAAAATCTCCAGGTACAGAATGCAATTTCACGGAGTCTTTCTAACGTAAGGAGCCCATACAAAGGTCTAAATCTTAGTTCTCAGCTGAGTTGTGTATCTTTACTTCACTGACACAGCCCTTCCTAGGGTCATGCCAGGCTCAGAAATGGCATAATGCAGGAAGGAGACACAGCACCACTTTCAGGTATGAGACACTGCTTTTGCCAACCTGAGAGTGTACAAAGGCCATAAATCTGCATAAAGACTGGACAGACAGATTGGTTAACAAGTGACAAATCAAACTGTTTCATTTTTTTTGAAATTTCTGGCACATGACACAACCCTCAGAAGCAATTCAGGCCTGTCTCAGCACTGGCAAGTTACCTTAGGATGAATCAGGTTTAAATTTGTCATACTTTCAAATGCATACCTTTTTGTGCAAATCCTACTCCTTTCTCACGCTTTCAGTGGACAGCCTGGTCATTTGTACACAGATGTTGTGGCGAAACTGGCTCTAGGTTTAGGCTTCAGGCTCCACTTCTCCATTTGTGTTTCCATAGCCTAAGAAAATACTCTCAGGCACAGAAGCTTTATGCCACCCTCCACATGTCTGGGCAGGAAGTAGAGGAGATCAGATAAATAAGTTAATTATTTCAACTAATAAGAGGCATTGTCTACGAATAGAAACTCCAGGTCCAAACAGGAGAAGCCCAGTACTAGACCTGCCCTGCCAGCGACCCAGCCCAGGTACCAAGAAGGTCTGCAGCACCTAGGCAAGAGCAGAGGGACTGCAAGGAGAGTAAATGCACCAGTGTGGGACTGGTTTCAATTACTCCCATGCAGCAAATGTCACATCAGGTCATGAGGCAAAGATTACATTTTCTTCTGTCACAAATGACCTCTTCAGGGAGCAGCTAGGCAGGGAATCCACAAGAGTATAAGTAAACTGCTGTGCAGAACCTGGCTCAAGAATCTATTATTAAAATACTGTTCTGAAACAGTAACTATACCACACTTGGGTTTGTTACAGCAAGAAGGTACGTTGTACTTGTCCATCACAGTGGGTCAGCAGGATAAATACATATTTAAGTGAGAAAAAAGAAAAGAACAGAAATATCAGTAATTTAATTCTAAAAATATATTGCAGAATGTTAGAAAACAATCTGAGTACCCTGAAAAATCCATAATATCTAAGAATGAGTTAAAAGGTTAAGTAAGATAAATGTAGTAAGAGTCAATGTGCACTTTGTAGATGGAAAACCTATTTCATTTTTTTTTAAGGAATAAACAAGTTCATGAAAAGGAAAACACACTGATACGGTCATCTTGGATAATCCAGGAGGAATTTATAAAGATCCCTACTAACTTTTCCTAAAGAAACTAACTCATCATGAGGCGAAAGAAATGGAGAGATGTCATCAGTGTCTGGCTCTGCATTAGGGTCTGTGCTATGAGCATAACAATCTGAAAAGTGGCTGAAAAGTCAGATGACAATGTCTCCCGACCATACTAAGTTAATCAAAAGAGCAAAAGCAATGGCTAGTGCCATGGAATTGCAGAAGAGCTTCACAAAATAATGAAAGAGCAACTGAAAATCAGTATTGATAACTGTAAAGTAACAGAGGTAACACAGGACACATGTAGGAGAAAACAATCCTGACTTCACATGCATAGAAATAAGTTGCCCCTCGGGAAAGGGACTTGAGCATCGTAACAAACAGTATCAGCAAGAAAAGCAAGCTGAACATAGGGGATTACTAGGTAAGACAAGGTTTTTTGTTTATTATTCCATTTGGTATAGCTGGAAAATGCAGACAAAGTTTTGGGTATCGAAAGAATGGCAGACTTCAAGGTAAAACAAAAACTCTCATTAGGTACCTGAAGTCAGTAATTAGGCCCCCCTTGTGCTTTCTCTCCTCAAGGCAGAGAAAGTCTAGCTCACTCAAACTCTCCTCATATTGTTTCAGAGGGAAAGATGGAGGGAAAAAAAATAAGACATGATTTTTAGATCACCATGTCTGTGATTGGAAAAGCTCATTGCTGATTCTTCATTAGTTATGTCACTTTTACTGCAGTATAATACTGCAGTCTCTCTGGTAGAATGATATCAGAGAATCACAGAATGGTTTGGGTTGGAAAGGACCTCAAAGTTCATCTCATTCCAACCCCCCTGCCACGGGCAGGGACACCTCCCACCAGCCCAGGTTGCTCCAAGTCCCATCCAACCTGGCCTGGAACACTGCCAGGGAGGGGGCAGCCACAACTTCCCTGGGCAACCTGGGCCAGTGTCTCACCACCCTCACAGGAAAGAATTTCTTTCAAATATCTAGTCTAAATCTACCCTCTTTCTGTTTAAAGCCATTACCCCTTGTCCTATCACTCCATGCCTTTGTAAAAAGTCCCTCTCCAGCTTTCTTGTAGCCCCTTCAAGTACTGGGAGGTGCTCTAAGGTCTCCCCGGAGCCTTCTCTTCTCCAGGCTGAACAACCTCAACTCCCTCAGCCTGTCCCCATAGCAGAGGTGCTCCAGCCCTCTGATCATCTTTGTGGCCTCCTCTGGACCCGCTCCTTCTTGTGTTGGGGGCCCCAGAACACCACAGAGGATCAGGTTATGAGCACACATTGATCCTGCCTATATAAAGAAAATTCACTCATCACAAGACAAAAATACAGTTATGATGCAGCAAACCAGGCAGCTTGGTTAGCTTTCTGATGCAGCCAGTTGTGTGCTTTGTTATTTTATTACATGTTTTTAAGATTCCTTCCTGTCAAATCACAAAACTCTATTATCCTCATGGCTGAGCAGCTACAGCCTGTGATAATTATCTCTGTGCTTTCTTCAAAGGCCAGTCACTATTTCCTTCAAGCTCAAGTTCAAGTCCTCCTAGCTGTTTCAACTGCACAAGCCATATGCATCCCTGGTGAGACAGACTGATGGGCAAATCAGCTTATGAATGGTCAGGTTTGCCTCGTTGCATTCATGCAACAGCAACAGAGATTATGTTGTTTACATTATTATTCCTGGCCTACACTAGCTATAAAGAAAAGGAAGAGGAGTGGGGTGGGGGGAAGCAAGGCAAGCTAAAATAAAGATGAGGCTAAAACCAAAATTAAAATAGTCTTCTTACTATTTCCACACAAACAAAATTGTTTGACAGGAGTTGTTGGGGTTTTTTTTAATGGGAAAAAGGAGGGAACACAGACTGAAAAGAGAAGTGGATGTGGCTTCAAAGACAGGAAAACACCAGTGGGTAATAAATATTTATAAAATAAGAAATGCATCAGCCTGCCACATACACTTTCTACAGAACGATACATGGATGACTAAAGTGTGATAAAGAAATGTGGAGTAAAGTAACACAGAGCCTGAATTTAGATACATGTAGATTTTTCCAAATGTTGCATTTTCAAGCATAGTTTAAAAAAAAAAAAAAAAAAAAAGACAAGGAGGGAAGGGCAAGATGAAGGTTTAGGGTTTTTTTTTCAAACTAAACACAACTGTTTCACATCTTCATTTTTCCTTTGTTTCTTCCCTTTTTTTAATTTCCCTCAACTTCCAGCCTTTGTTCCTTTGTCTTATAACACGTTATTCTCAATATGACAAAAGTTGTACTTTTAATGCCAAATTGTTTGATATAAAAGAAAATGAAAGACAGACCTTTCACTACAAGGAGATGAGGAAGTTTGCTTGGTGCCGTAATGTGCTACATCCACCATTTTCAGTTAACCCCTTCCCCGGCCAACTGCTACCTACACACCCTTAGTGACACGTTGGCTGCCGAAGTGGCTGAACAGATCACCACTTCTGCAAAATTGAGAGGCATGGCTTTGCATTTCTTACACACTCCTTTGAGATCAAATTAAGGGTTTCCAGGTACATTTAGCAGAATGGTGATCAGATCTCTGATCATGTGCTAAAAGTGCTGTGCCTCAAACCTCCGAAGAATGACCTCAAGTGGGTCTATGTTTGTGTCTGGGCATGATTTGAAGAAGGCAGGGTGGTACAAGCAGACAGAGGCTTTAAAATATAAGGTGACCTACACTGGTTGCAGAATCTGATGATGGTGTGTCATTAACTTGAATTGTAACACCCTGTGCATTTTGCAGGGCCAGGTGTTAGGAAAGACAGCTTTTTAACTTATAAAATGAGCACTTCTGCAACAGAAACGACTGTCAGACAAATATAGAACCCTGAAATGTCATCTTTGCGCTCTTTTTTCAAAGTAATACTGCACTTTAAAGTAGAACATAATGACAGTTTTAAAGAGAAAAAGAACTGAATTGATTTTAAAGACTAGGTATAGGAGAAGTGAGTCAGACCTGATCCCAGAGACACCAGAGGAGATCTGGAGTTACTGCATTAGGATTATTTCTGATGTAGGCAAGTATAACTGAAATCAGCACCTAGCGAACTCTGGAATAAACAAAGGCAGAAATATCTTTCATTACAGAGCACTTGAAGACAGTCACAAAATAAAAAAAAAGGTACATAAAGCAAAAAGGTACATAAGCACAGTCACAGCACTCCCCAAAAATCTTTCTGATGTCTGGACCCGAGCCCAGGTACTTTCAGCTAGCAGAGAATAGAGGCACTATTCTGTCTGTTGAAGAAATTCCCTAATTTTGAATTGCTACAAAGATTTTCAGGGTGTTATTGAAGAAAACTCTGAGGTGGAATGAGCACGTAGGGCTGATCGTGGCAATGCTTGTCTGTACAGTTATCAGCCAAGAAAGTAAAGAGGCAGGAAGTCAGAGCAGTATTGTGAGATATAGCAAGCAGAACACAACAGATTTTGAAGACCAGCATAAAAATTCTGATCTGGAACTGAACCTGCATATAAACTTTATTTGTTTTGATGCAAAATTACAGGTGGCCCTATGCCTTGTCTTTGTAAGCAAGGTGGCTATGGTGCTTCCCTCAAAAGGAAGCCTTGCATCTGCTAAATTAGTTGTTGAACGGTAAAGGATTTGGTGCTTTAGAGATTCAGGCAAAGCTGGAAGGACACAGAACCAAAGCACAGATTGTCACTGAAAGACAGAAAACAGGTAGAAACATACCCTCTTTCAGCAGCATATTTGGCCAAGCTGACGTATAATATACAACTAATTAAAAAAAAATGATGGCTCAGTAAAGCCATGCTATAGAATAACAAGTTAATCTAATCATAATTCTTTAGGATTAGGAGTATTTGGCAAAATTTGCCTGTTCTTGGAACATTTTTGTGTGATTTGGAGTAAAAGAAGACATGGTAGAGATTGCAGCCACATACACGATGCTTTGCTTTGATCCATGTGTGCTGCACAGCCATTCCAAACAGGAATGACAAACAAAGAAGTATAGCCTGCTCCAATTTTCCTGCACTGCTTCAATTTCTGATATCACATGCCCTTTTATAGTTGGCAAGAAATCTTTCTGTAGCAGGCAGGAATCAGTTCTTTCTATTGCAGTTATTAAAGCTGTTACACTTCACGAGAAAGTAAGTTCTTCAGCTTTCCAATATCTGTACACTCATTGCACCTTGTATCTCTGACATGATTTAACCAGTGCCCACAAAATACAAAGCACCCTTTGCCATCAAACTTTCTCTTTGCAGAAACTGTTTCTGGCAGTAATGCTAACATTTATCTTTACTCTGACTGCAAGAAATGGTTAGTCTAAAAGGATCTAGAATGATGACAATGATGAATAGTATCCGCTGTTCTACATTCACTATAATCATCTAACATCTCGGTTATGTGACACGTTACTCTCTTTTTGACCTAAAATATTATGCAATCATACTTTGCGCTATTTAAAAGTTGCCTCATTTCACCTTGATTACCACTAAGCAATGACAGCTGAGTGATTCCTAACGAGGTTTGTGCTCAGGTTATGGAATCTATTCAGGTAACAGGCCATATGAATGTAAGATCTTGTTAGGTGACAAACTGCTGTGTGCTTGGAATTAGTCCGAACATCTAGTTTGGATATCTGAAACAATCACACTTTTCACGAGACAACTAGTGAGGGAACAGTGTTTATGACAAATGTACCAAGATTATTTCAATATGGGCTAACAGAAGGATTTATGAATGTTTTTTACTAGAAATGTAAAGATATTTTAGATCCTCTAATAGAGAGCTTATTATTATTTAGACCCTATACAGATTGCAGAGAGACAAATGAAAAAGTTTAATAGTATGGTACCTTAATTCTACAGTATAATTTAATCATGCAGCTTGTGAAAAAAAAAAAATATGGCAAAGAGACACAATTATGAGGCATCTCAATCCCACAGAGGCAGTGGGATGAATCCTGCTGTCCTTGCTGCCTTTTTCCTGAGAATTCCCACTGAGCTAGATACATGTTTGTCATCACTTCTGGCCCTTTGCCTCAGTGGGACAGGATCATTCCTAAGCCATTTTGCAATGTTTAGCAGCTACAGGCTCCCTATGCAGGGTGCTCAGGGCAGAGACAAAGCCAGTCATGAGTGCAGAGGCAGAATGAGCTCCTTAGCATGATGCTGGAGCAAACCAGTCCATCACAGTGCAAGGCACTGCTTCTTCCCCCAGGCATATGGCAGTGCTGCAGAAAATCATATATGCTTTTCTAAGATGTAAGCAGGTCTCGGGGATTGGTACTTTAATCCCCAAGTGGCTTGTGAAGACAGAAGTCACCATCAACAGGCTAGCAGAAATTGAGCTCCTCTGCACATGCAAAAGGGTTTCCTTGTGAATTGGACAGAAAAGCTGGGGAGGGGAGAGAAGTCAGGTATGAAGCTGAACCCTGAGGAAAGTGGTCAGCTGTATATTAGGGGATGATGTCATCAATGCCCAAAATCATTAGTCGAGGATCTGGATGTGATTTGAATTGTGAATAAAAAATTCAGTGTGGTAGCAGTGATCTACTAGGTCTCTGCGGAGTTAGGTGCAGAAATAATCTGTGGTTACAAATGCTTCTTCAGTGCAATATTAAGGCATTTGCAAAATCTGTACCTAATCCTGTGACACAAACTTCTTTGATGGATAGATTTCAGCAGCTATCATCTCACAGTGGCCCATATAGCTCCCAGTGTGCATCTTCCAGCCACACTGATTTGCAAAGGGCAAAAGCCCAACAGGGCTTCACAAAACAGAATTCTCCTAGCTGTTTCACTTTGCCAAGGATATGACCCAAACATAAAACATCCTGTTAAAATAATTTCTATCCTGGTTACTTGGTGGCTAGAAAGTCACTCAGGACACCTAATGCATAGGAACCAGGGCTGCCATAGCCCTTCCCTAAAAGGACAGGAATTGCTGTCCAAGGCAAGGCTCCAGCAACAGCATCTCCAGCCCTCACTTGCACCAGCTCATTCAGTTCTTACTGCACCCAGAGTAGGACAGCAAAGGGTCTGAGAGATCCACATGTGGATTATTTACAACATGACTACACACTACCAAGTGAAAACTTCTTCTCTGGTATTTATTTAAATCAAGATGTATTTTCCTGCCATACTACCCTTGGTTATTATTTTGTAATAACCTATGGGTGCAGGATGACTCAGTTACTTAAATATATAGCATGGTTTCCCCTATTTCTGCATCACAGCAACACCCCTGTCTGTGACTCTTAGGCAGATCCCAGGCTGTCTTTCAGCCTGGTATTTAATGTGAGGTTCTCACTGCTTGCTACGAAAGATCCCCTGGCACTTTTCACAAAAGCAGGGCTATTAACCTCTCTGACCTGACCATATTCCACTATTCACTAAGCACCATGGGGGGAAGAACTAGTTTAGTACTGACTCAGAAGAAAGAGTGCCACCCACTGAACCAAAACCATCACACTTAGCAGCAGACTGAGTATGTATGTACATAGACATATGTGTGTTTATAGTATATATACACAGTGTATGTTGAACAGAAACCAAGGAGTGATCTGACATGGTTGTTGTAATTCACCATGTCTTAGATCAATGTGTTACACCATTCAGTGGCAAAACTGACAAGATGTTACACGATCACATTTACTCACATTAGGTATGTTGTAAACCAAATTCAGAATTTTCTTTGATGCTCATAGTTTTCAGCATCCAGGCAGAAATCTGTGATCCATGACTGTAGCCTTAAACTGGTGGATTTACACCAGCAGAAAAACAAAGCAGGGAATGAAGCCCACGTTATTTCTCCCATCCCACTGTTTCCTCTCTACATTGTGGCTGTTAAGAACAACTTTCCTGCTTGGTATGTTTTTCTTTCTGCCAGCTGCCACCTTAAATTAGGCTTTCTTATGTCATTTGGTAGTCAGGATCTTTGGGTTCATGTCAGGAGATGCATTTAACATGCTTCTGATACTCCAGCATAAGCAGCTGTGACATGTAGGCAATTCTGAACATCCACAGCCATCACCACCAATTACCCCCTTTATTAGTCCGACGTTGCGGTGGATACCCAGGGAGAATTTCACTGTCAGTCTAAACATTTCACAGCTTCCTATGTTTCATGAATATATATATATATATATATGCTCTGTTTCACATTTCACTTGTTTGCTGCCCTCCCAAACATCAGCTTCTTAATTTTAGCTGCTTTGGTAATAAGACATAAATCACTTTTTTATGGCTGCTGCACCATTTTTCTGCTAACAGCTGTCATATTGCATTAGGCTACGTTACACACAATGAAGAACAAGGGAGAGGTGGAGCACGATACGTGCAGCCTAACAAATTTATTATGCTGTTTGGTTGATAGGCCTATTCATCTTTCAACGCTGGGAGTACAATAAGTCCTACTAACCAAACTAACAGCTCTCCAAGAAAATGCTAAGAATGTAGATTATATACAAATCAGGATACTCTGATACTGTGTTTTCAGCTGGGATAATCTACTCCTTGATAATGGAGCTGATGTATTTTAGGCATCCATTACCCTTAGGATGCTTTTATGAAAAGACATTTATAATTCAGTTTCCAAGCAGAGTAGAAATCTATATTGAACAAGGGAACTGTTTAGCTTGTGCTTATGTTTATACAGCTCAAACACACTTCTGGATTTGTCTACACTGCAGACTCTGGGTTGATGCAGAGATACCACATCTCAGCTGAGGCAGCTCATGGCTTCCCAGTGCGGTGTGACCATTCCCTGAGCCCACATTTTGGAAGCAGGAGAGTACCCACCTAGAATAATGCAGGAAGTCCCTAGGGTGCCAGAAGTACTTCTCTCTCCTTGCCTAAAATATCAAGCCTCATTTCTTTATTTTGAAGAGGTCATTCACACTGAGAAGCATCCCTTAGTCACATTTGTCATTACAGCACAACTAGGCTTCTCTGACACTAGCACGTATTTTTAAAAGGCGCTGAAAAAAACTGGTAAAACTGAAAACCTGTTTAAAAAATCTGACCTCAAAAACATCAGGGCTTCTTACAGATATTTTTATCTAATTTTGAAATTGAAATTTCCAAGTGGAATTCTTTTAACATAAGAAACAGATGTTTCTGTAAGAGAAAAAAATAAGTACTTACAATATGTAAATTTGGAGTTACAGTATAGCTTATTTAGGCTACAGTCGTACAGAGTATAAAGGATTTTGTAAGTGGAATAAAGTTTTAAGGGGCTCTTAAGACAAATATTATTCTTCTTCCTTTCCCATGCAAAGCCCCCTGCTGCTTCCACTGTTATCAGGAGTAAATCACAGTATTGAGACTCCATATTAAGGAATACACAAATTAGAATCTTTACAATTCTAACTTTTACCTAATTATCTTTACAGCATCATTCATAGTGTAGGGAATACTGTAAACCATGTGGTAAAGTTAATTATGTGCAAATGCAATTGTAAAGGTTTTAATAGTGACCTCGGTAACTAGAAGCCTTATTGATCATGCCTACACTTCTATGTGCAATCACACAGTGCTGGCTAAAAACCAAAAATCCTCTCCTGGTGTGTACTGAAATCTATGTAAAACCTGGGGTGGACTCCTGAGGAACAAATTCTTGTTTGGTTGCTTTTCAGAAAGTATTAAATATCTCCCCTGTTCCCGCAGTAAACTAACATTTTCGAAGTTGGAGAATGATTTTTGAATTAAAAAAAAGCTGATTGAATCAAAATTATTCTGAATTGAGGAAAGCTGACAATCAAAAATTCATACAAAGTAATCCATGATGGTCTGTATTTAAGACATTTACAAAACAATGATTGAATGAAGACTCTGGTAAGTCTTTTATCTATCTGGATTATCAACACTATTGCATCTATTGAGGCCATTTTATTTCTCCTCTGTTCCAAGACCTGTATACAACTCTTTCAGTCCTTTGCTAGTTCAAATGGCTCTATATTTAACACACACACACAAACTTATTTTGAAATAAATCCACTGAAATATGAACCTCATTTTTTTTGTGGCCTTTTTTTGTTGTGTGAACAGTCCATAGGCTTGGGACGATCTGCAGAGATTAAAATCCACAGTACACCAAAGCACAGATTTTGTGATTGTCACCCCTGTTATCAAGCTGCCTAGGTAGCCAAGATTTTCCTACAAACCGTGAAAGTATTTATCATGAGCCACCAATCATTTAAACACAGCACTGAATAAGCAAAGGTCAATACCATATCATAAAACTTGGGCAATTCCTCAAAGGGGCTTTCTCTGTTCCATGGGAGCTAAAGCTCCTGAAAATTTGCATTTTTCGCTAAGACTCAAAAGAGCATTGGACACCACTGTGTCTGCTCAGCTTTGCTGGCTGCAGTGAGCAATAAATGAGACCATACTTTTTCTTCTCTTCATCCTTAAAATTAAGTTCATGTGAGCTGCTTTCTGTACCAGCACATGTACTCAGCAAATCTGCAGTTACAGCTTGCCACTACAGAGGGGTGTTATTCCTCACTCCTTCAGTGCAGCCATACAAGATCTAGGCACGTTTTGTTTTGAAGAGGTTAACCATCTCTGAACCTTATGAAGTGTTTTGAGTGTTAATGGTCTCTGTTCAGTTCTGCATTGCTTTGAAATAGTGCAGCTTATGCATCTGTTTATTTGAACTCAGATTAGCTAATACAGTTGTTTATTTTTCCTTAACTAGAGCACTGAAACACTTATTCTATATAGTTTTAATTATTAACTCCTAAGAAACACATTTTTGCAGCATAAGAACTTGGAAAAAGTTATTCACTTTGAGTGGGAAGAGTAAAATGATTTTATCCACATTTGGGTCTTATTGTTTCAAAAGCGGAAGAAAAATGACAAAATGTTGAGACAATTACATATGTGCAAAATTATTTGTTAATTTGATGTTTTAACCTAGTGAGATGCACGAATTTATTTAAATTTTGTTTGGATAAAACTTTCCCTTGACACTGTAGTCTATGTATTTTAGTTTGGTTTAATGCCTGGATGCTTTGTATAAAGCCAAAAATCAAAGAGTACATTCTCCAGCTATATCTGAGATTGCCAGTTAACCACTTTTTAACCTTTCCAGTCCTCTGTAAGAAAATGTCATCAGTATCAAAAAGCTTGCTCTAATTTCCTTATGTGGGACAGTCTTTATTAGAGCAGAATTAAATTCTTGGGTCAAAAGGAACGTTTTGAAATGTTAGAAAGGATCATTTTTATGTTTTCAAAACAGAAACATTCCACTTCTCATTTTGCAATTGAAATTTCTTTTGAAACTTGCCTATATTCAGTTTTAATGAATGTTAAAAAGCCTAAATGAGATGCCTTCTGACCTGAAATGGCATCCTGTCAAATTTGTGTGTTTGTGGCTGTTTGGCAAGAAAACGGACAAATTTTAATTTGGGGTGGCCCAAAATAAATGTTTTTATTGTTGCTGACTTTTTGGTTTGGCCACCATACAAATAAATAGATAAATTCTTTATACAACTCTCGTCCTCAGATGAGCAAGAACTAACTTGATCAGCAAATCTGTCCTTTCAGTTTTATACACGTAAACAACAAGTAACCGTATTTGTTTTCACAGGGTTACTTCATACTTATGCAAGAGAAAAAGGAGTAAGATTTCCTGTCAAAATAGTAAAAACAAAACAAAACAAAAAAAGGTTATAAAAAAAAAAAAGAAGGAAGGGAAAAGAAAAGAAAAACAAACCCGTGTAATAGAGCTGCATCTCTCCTGTGTGTTGCTTGACACCAGCTGAAACAAAGCTGACGTGAGACTCTGCAGAAGCATGGGTTGGAAGCGAGCAAAATAAATTCAATCCTGCAGCAGCAGAGAAACTCCCCTGGACACCGCACTGGGAGGAATCAGGGGAGTTTCAAGGGGCTGTGGGTGGAAAAGAGGCTTAGGAAGAGCCAGCGGGACTTGGCCGACCTTTGCTAACTTCCTGACCCCCGCTTTCTACTCCTGGGAGCCAGGCTGTGGCCGTGGGAACAGCACCTGCTTTCCCCAGCCCCATCTCCACAGGGGTTGCTGCCGCCCCACAGGCACCCAGGGCCAGGAGCAACTGCAGTTAGGGGAAAGCCTCTCATGCCTCATCTGCCCTGCTCTGGGGTTCACGGGGTGGGAGTCGCAGTGGGGTAGAAAACATCTGAGGTGTGGAGGAGCAACATCGTTCATTGGTGTGGGGTGTTCTACAGCCCCACTGAGCAAAGTGCCCAGTCACACCTCCTTGGGGAAGATCTCAGCTGATGGGGTCCCACAGGCCCCAAAACAAAAGACAGCATAGAAACAGAAGCCTCCATCATCTTTAGCCATGGCCAGTGCCCAAAGGTGGTTTTGGGTCACAGAGAGGGACACCAGAAGTTAACCATGTGTCTTTTTCAGTCACCCATAGCTATACCACCAGTATTTCCCTTACACTAAAGGTTTAAAGCCATCAGCCACAAGAAATAGATAGGACGTAACATAAACAATACTGTATTACCCTAAGAGAGACCATAAAAAGTGTATTCAGATAACTACAGTAAGTTACACACGTTTCAATACACATGCATGTAATAGACAACCACATGTGTGCTACAGACTGAAAAACTGGCCCCACTTGGATCAACACCTACACCTCTATCAATTTCTATGCAGCCAGATATTCATATATAATGTTATGTGTACACTCTGAGCACATGTGTGAGTCTGCACTCATGTTTGTCTAGTGTGCACGTTGGTTATTCTTGAATTCCTGTTTAGAGGAAGAACATTTACCCTGTAGTAACCATAGAACAGTAGAATAGCCTTGGTTGGAAAAGACCTCTAAGATCATTAGGTCCAACCATTAACCCAGCACTGCCAAGTCACCACTAAACCATGTCCCTCACATGTCACCATGGTGGTCATAAATGACCCACACGAAACACAGGCCAGTGACATCTCCACTAGCAAACATTTTGGTCCTGCAAGGTCGATTGTAGCCTTAGAGTAAAAGCTGAGGAGATTTCTGTTGAAGTACACACTTTTTCCCTTTCCCTGCTGTCTATACTTTCCCCTTTTTTCCCCTTCCAGTTTCTTCCTTTCTCCAGCTCACCTTTCTCTTCCTCTGAATAATGCCACTGTTACATGTTTTTCTAAGTCTATCATCATGCCTAATCAAATTAACAAATCCTAATAGTAACACTACCATAGTGCTTTTAATAAGTCTTGTGAAATATTTCTCTCATTTCTATGACTTATACAAAAAGAATAATTATATTTATTTCCTTTTTTCAGCAGGAAACTAGTAGAATATTTGTCATGGAAGACAGGAAAGACTTAAAAATGTCCAGATATAGGAAAATTAAGAATATTAAAGAAATGTTGCATTATAATACACATACCCACAAGTATTTTGTATATGAAAACACAGTAAAGATGTTTTAGTAGGGTTAGTTTATGACTTGTCCTACATAAGGGGCAAGGGAAACGCATCTCTCTGCTTGCCTAGCGTGGTGTCAAATCAAAGTCAATTAAATTAATGTAAAAGTCAAATCTTCCTTTCTGCATCCCCATCTAGTCTGGGAACAGAAAGAAACTACAGCTTTGGATCTACCTTAATTACAGGTGATAATTGTTCCTCCTCCCATCATCACTTCTGCGTGAGCTCTACCCAACTGCATGGCACTATAAGGTGCAGATTCAAAAACTCCTCAGCCTTCAGGAGCTGTGGGTGCTACAGGGAGAGCAGACAAGGGTAGGGACCTCACTTGTTCTAATGGACACTTCGGACAAACCAGAAAGGAGGTAACAGACCTCAAAATACGGACATACAGGATCATTCTTAACTTTGCCATGAATCTTTTTTATTCATCATTTTTAAGACCAGGTTGGATGGGGCTCTGAGCAATCTGATCTAGTTAAAGATGTCCCTGTTTACTGCAGGGGGGTTGGACTAGATGACCTCTAAAGGTCCCTTCAAACCCAAAGCATTCTATGATTCTATGTTTATTATATTACTACTGTGCTATAGATACAGCCCTATAGATATAGTAGAATGCAATAATGCAGATAAGATACAGTGTCAAATATACAATTATTCAATATTCAATTCTACATGCAAGTACTAGAACCTAAAGGGGAAAATTATTTCTGCAGAGAAAAGCTGGAGAGGTTGATGTCTGCAGGTGAGCACGGGTTTTGAGATGTGAAGCAACTCATCGTCTGAAGAATCAGCAAAGGGAGGGAAAGAACTGTCTCTCGGAATATCAGATCTTGGTGGTTACTGCAATCCCTATTAGGTAAGGAAGATTTGAATCTGTCTAGAACTATGAGAGAAGCAGGAGGAGGACAGACCTTCATTCTGATTTTGATCTTGCATCTTGGGACGTGTCCATTTCAAGATGTTTTTTACTTGACACATTTCTCTCCACACCTGCTGCCCCTTCCCCATCCTTGGAAGGGCAGAAGTTGTCAGAGATTAGGACTTGTTTATGGTCCTGCCTGTTTGCTGGGCCCCTGCTGCACGAGATCATAGTTCACACAGGCCATGGCCATAGGTCTGATCTGGGAGTGGTGCTTCCCTTGTAGTATACAAGATCTTGACAAAGGTGAGTTGGGGAGTTCCTAAAGTGAACTGCCCTAGGTGGCAGTTAGGCTAATAACATAAAAGTAAAAGCTCTTTTTATGAGCCCTTCATGAGAAATAAAACTGTAAGTTGCCGAGATTGTTTTCAAGAAGGCAGTTCCAATAAGGCTTTATATCTCCAATTCAATAACAACACAGAACCTGCTGATTTATTGCAATGTGCTTTTAGAAACTTTGGGATGCTTCAGGTGGCTAGAAGTAATGCTGGAGCTTTAAGCAACAAATGCTTGGATGAGCTCAAACATTCCGGGTTTTCCTGTGCTAAATATGTTGCATTGCTATCTTGATATGTAATGTCACAGATGGTAATATTAGTCATGAAAGAACAAAGAAGCCAAGTCCATGGACAAACTAAGGTGGCGGAGGGGCAGAGAGAGAGACAGGAGAGAAAGGAAAGAGAGCAAGCAGTGAATGCCTACAGCAAACAAATTTTATTTTAAAGCTTCTTTATACACACTGAACACCTTCTTGAGATCTATGTGTTGGCAAGAGTAGACACAGAAGGCTGTAAATTATTAACCTGGCTGGTATCCACTGCAAAAAGTAGAACAAGTAGTGTGGTGAAAATACTTGGAAATGAATGGATGAACTTAATTTAACAGTGGGCAGCCATCCCACAAATTCTTATGCAAACCAGTGGTGGCTTCTTCTCTCTCTCTTTTTTTTTTTTTTAAATTAACTACACAGCTCTTCTCCAGCAACGGGATTTGGAGTGTTTGCCTCTACCTTCTTTGCACCTTTCAAATGTCTTTTTTTAACCATTTGTATTCAGTCCATTTTACCTATCATAAAGAGTTTAAGGGAAAGATTCAGATAGATTAAGTATTGAAAGAAAGAATAAGTGATTGAAGGCACCATTTGACAGACAAGTTATAAAGCCCATGAAACTACATATGGAGTTGTGAGAGAACTTCCTGCAGCTCAGCACACATTACCACAAGGGCTTCTGCTTGCTGAATTAATTCTGTTTCCATGAACAGAGGAAGTGGAGCTGACGATAAATGAGGTAGCACACTTCCATTAAAGAAACACATCTCTTGAGTAATTTCTAAAGTCAAATATGCAACCCTATTGAAATAAATTCAAGTGTAGAACTGTACCAACAAAATTGCCTTTCTCATCTCTGAGTCATCCAAGTGTTTGGGAAGACAGAGAAAGATAACAATTGGCCCAAAGAGCTATGAACTGATACAATTGAGAGATTTTGAGAAAGGAAAGACGAGAAAAATATTTCACCTATAGTAAATGTAACAGTTTTCCATATGTTCAGCTTAGAAACAGATTTCTCACTTTCCTTTTGCACTTGGTGACTTTACAGAGGTTGGAGTATATATAAATATATATAAAAATTTACAAGAGTTTGATGGTTGAACTCTCAAGGAGGAAGGACAGAAAAGGGTGGCTTACAGGTGTGAGTAAGGCAATACAAATGAACAAACCCAATTTTTGGCTGAGCAGTAGGGAAAATTCCCAACACTGATTTTATTGTGCTATGGAATAGAGTCCTCATGTGAAGGGATAGATGCCTAATAGCCTGAGATGGAAAATACTATATACTAGGAGTACACTTTCACTGGCAAGGAAATGCATAATTTAATAGGTCTTTTCCATTCCTGTGATCCCATAACTTGGTGCCATTCCAGTGCGTAAGGTAAAAGGAAAGATACATTGAACTTCTGCATCTCTTTCATAAAGCACTTGATCTGTCTTGGCACACGCACATTTATTGAAGCTATTTTGTTTGAAAGACTTTACTATTTGGAAGGAGATTTGATCATTCTCCAGAGACTGGACAAATATAGTGAAAGCAGATATAATGACAAGTGTTACCCTTCCCCTTTAATGCCATTTATTTTATAATCCAGCTTTGACAGTCTTGCTGCACTGCCTCGATTCCCTTGAGAAGGAAATAGCAAACTAAGTTGCACTGCATACGATGGTTTTGTAATCTTCCTCACATTTGTCATACATCACTCTCATTCTCTGCATTCAATGCTCTTATATTGCCCACAAAGCAGACAGTCTGATTTCCATTTACCACTCTGTTTTACCTATGCTTAAAGGGTAAGACAGAAACCTACAGTCATTCCTCTGATACTCAAAGAACCTGGGATCACACAGAAACTGGGTCCATTCAAAGCCTTCTATTCTATTTGAAATCCAGAGCGTGGATAAATTTTTTCAAAGACCCAATACTTCTATCGATATTTAGCAGAAACATATGTTTTAGTCATAAATTCAAAGGGTTTAGAGGGTTAGAATGACCATTTCTGAGTGATTTAGGGAAACATAAATGAGATCTCGGCCTTTCTGCAAAACAAGAACACTGGAAAATTAATCTTTAGTCAACTGAGTATGTATTGCAAATAAGTAACACAACATACAGGTCTGTTCCATGTTTTTTTTCCAACCCAAGCATAGGCACATTTGACCTTTCAAGACATTGACATAAGAAGATCCCTTGCCTCCCAACATTCCCTCTGATATAATCTGCACAGGATATATTTTCATGTTAACTATACTTCAGCAACACAAGGGAAAACCACATAGAGCTGCTTCTGCTCCAGAACACACTTCCATCCTTGGACATTAATGTTTATTTCTATTTAGAATTATGCTTGTTTTCAGTGAAAAGTAAGATTTGAGAATCTTATTTCTTAAAAGAACAAAATGCTAAAATGTGTGGATCAATATCCTTATTCCCCTTCTTGCTGGATTCTCACACATCTCCAGTGGAAGGGTGGAGAAGAATTTTTTTATCTGGACATCCAAGTAAGATTATATGAAAATCTACAGAAGGGAAGAAAATTTAAAAAAGAAGAGATACGAACAAGAAAAAAAGAAACAATGTAAAAATACTGAATGGTCTTGACCATCTTGTGGTGTTAAAAGCAGTTAGTGTGTTGATGTCCAGCTGACGACCTAGCAAATCACAAGCTGTGGGACAAGGTTTTAGTACCATGGGTCTCAAAACCCCATCACAGTATAAAACACTAAACTTGGATATTTATGAAAGTTCAAGAAACATTTATCTTGTAGTTTATGAATGAATGCTATGACAGGTCTGAAGATTAAGTATCAGAATTAAAAGTACACGGCAGAGTCTTGTTAGAGAAGGTGTTCTTACAGCACATCACATATAGTGTTACCCGCTGTGAGGTCTACTCTAGACAGCAAAGAATGTTTTTTGTGACACCGCAGGATTTAACACATGAACAATATCCTAAGGATATCAGCTTTGATGTTCTGAGTTGTAATTTCCTTCTCTTGAAAGACTTGAGACTCCTGTTTGAGTATTTGTGTCTGTTCATGAAGAATTCATCCCACTGGTTTGATTTCACCAATATAATATATTGGATAAACAATGGCCTTAGAATCATCCAGAAAACAAAATAAAAAACACCAGTCCCCACAATTTCTACTTCTTTATTTTTCCACTTTTCCTATTGGGATCCATAGAGCAATAACTACTTCATTTATACTTTAATTTTATATCTGTCTGCTCCTGGTGGAAACACAGCTCCTTTTTCTCTTCTTTGGCACTTCTAAGGTTAAAGATCTGTCTTGTTAAGCTGGCCCAAGAGCCACAGCCCCAGAGATAGCATGGCATAAACGACATCACTTCTGTGTTTCTTTCCTATTTCAGCATCACCCTGAGGGACAATGGAAAACATGGACTATGAACATATAGACCAAGAAACTTCCTGAACTTTGTATCATTTAACAACTCACATCTGAGGTCTCAAGATGCAGACAGGTTGCACGATGCTTCTTGTTAACTATCTTGATAGACAAAGAGGTCAGTCACTAGCCCACGAAGCTATGCAAGAAAGCTACCCCTGCATGCAATTCTTCTGTATGTGTCTTGGTGTTTATCTTCTCAGCAGACAGCACACACAGAGATAGGACATATTCAGGAGCAGGACAGTTCCTCTTGAAGATAAAGCTGATTGTGGTCATCCAACTTGGATGAGAACTGTGTCAGACACTCTGAGCATCATGATGGGACACTATCTGTGGAAGGGCAGTGCCCAAAGTTCATAATGAATTGTGTCCTAAGCAGTCATTGCCCTACTGACTTCCCTCTCTTTTTGATAACAAAAATGCTCTGCCAAAGAGGCTCCTTTTTGCCCATGTTTTTTTCCCAGTACCTGGACTTGTCTAGATCACGTGGAAAGTACACAGAAGGAGGGGGACAAATTATTACAAGACATGGTAGAAAGATGGGACAAATACCCCATCCCTGGAGAGCTGTCTGTCTACAGGAATCATCATATTTTGGGCTTGCTGTTTCAATATTGATCACTCCTGCTTTATTCCACAAAGGTGCTAAACAAAACATGGTTGATTACATCATCAGCTTTTTTCTCCTCTTGCCTTTCTTCTCTCTGCATTCTGTTCTCTCATTAGATTGAACAAGAGAGCAAAACTAAGCTAAGAAAATGCTCTATAAAAATGCTGAGGATGGATTTTTGGCAAAGAACTCACACTGCGTGCTCCACAGGGCTGAACACTAACTTATTATAGGTTATTACAGAGAAGATTAAGAGAGATGCTTCTCAGAGATGCACAGCGAAAGGAGAAGAGACAACAGTTGCACAATCCAGCCACAGAAATTTGGCATGGATGTAAGAAAAGAATTCTTCACCATGAGGTGGCTTGGCACGGACAATGTACCCAGAGAGGGAGGAAAATATGCATCTTTGGGGATATTCAAAACTCACCTGGAGACAGCCTTGAGCAACCAGACCTAGCTTGGATCTGAGCAGAACAGACTAGATGACCCTCTGAGGTCCCTTCCAACCTGCATTAGTCTGCTGTTCTACGTGATACAAACCCCCCTGTACTTCACAGAAGAAAGGCGACTCTGTGTGTCCCCTGGCGGTGCCAGTCTGCAACATCATTCAGCAAGGGACACGAAAAGTTACAAAAGGTGGCAGCTCTAAGACCCTTTGCAACACGTTCTGACTTTGCCCACCCTTATGCACCCTGGCACCCCCGAGGGAAAAGACAGGGAAAGTTACAGTTAAAGGCACAGCAACAGATGCAGGCCCTCAGGATGCTGTGAGGTGCAACAACAACATGGACTTGGATAGCTTTGCTACCTGCACTGTGTGGCAATTCATCCACGCATTTGGGCACAACTTGCTGCGTTTGTGTCCCTGTCACATGGCCATCTGTATAAGAGGGGGGCTGATTGTCCTGCAGCCGTGGTTTCCAACTCTCTTTGTCTTTTCTTAAGGGGATGGAGGCCAAGGAAAATCCACCTGGCTGAGGATGTCAGCCGAGTGAACGCTGCTGACAGATCGGGGCCAACCTCCCTGCTGAGACTCTCAACAGAGGAGGAAGAAAAAGGCACACGTGGTTTCATATGGCTTTGGCTTTTCTTGGACTAACTTGATCCCTGAAGTCTGCAGGAAAGCAGAGCTGAGGAGGCAAACTGCTCCAAAAGTAAATGCCGCCTGGGGACTTGGCTGGGAATTAGGCAGACATGTAACTGAGCCAAACTGTAAATCTAAAATTTTGAAATAAAGTTCGGAATTTTCCTCAGAAAAGCTGGGCCACCAGGAGGTCTGGCTGTAATGCCAGTGCCAGAAGAGGCAGAAAGAACTGGACTGAACTTCAACACACAAGATATTCCCTGATTGCCAGTGATTGACAAGCTTGGCTTCAGCCCCATGCCTTGAACACACCGAAGCAGCCATCAGCAAAAGGCACCTACTGTAAAAACCATGGGGAGTTCAGTGGGCGACGAGAGTCTGCTTTTCACTCAGGCACCCCTTCGGAGTCAGGAGCAACACACTGGTCTCGGTAGCAGCAGAGGCTTTTCCAGTTGAGAAAACAAAGTTGAAAACAAACAGCTGCAGAGTGTGTTGCAGTAAGGCTTTCACTGCACAGAGATAGTGGGTCATAAACAAGTCCCCCAGTAACTGGAGGATATCCAACAAGGCACAAGGCCTAAAAAGAACTATTTGTTTTTTTTACTCTTCATGAGATGAAATGCACACTGCAGGAAAATTCCGTGCAAATCAATGTAGTGTCATGGAAACCACGAGATCATCAATAAAAGTAATAAATGGAAAGGGTTATAATAATATATACTTAGCACTTTACATTTTCAAAGTGCTGACAGGACATTAATCCTCAAAATACCCTTGTGAGGGCAAAGGTAGCTTTAACATTTTGAGGTGGGCTTGTGAAATAATTTCTGGTTGCAAATTGATTTGACCTGACTTCCGTTCCCTAGGATCATACTATTCAAAGTTAAATTGGATTATAGTATTTTCACACCGGATAGCGTGATGCTTCATTTTTTTTCTCTTCCTCTGAACATGAGAAGCAGAACCCAGTCAGTGTTTGTTAGACCACACTTTCATGCCACTGTAAAACTGCTTTCTAAGGATAATTCTTCCTCTTAGCTTGGGCCTACAGACCACTGTGTTTACTATCACTGGAGAATTTTATTACATTCAATTACTCAGCTAACCTTTTTCTTCAGTTAAATAACTATGCAAGACATAGTTGCCAGTAATTCATATACCAAAATATGCAGACTAGCCATTTCCAATGAACTGAGAGGAGAAATGCCTCCAAGAAACCCAGAAGAGGACAACAAGAGAACATAAGTTATATTTTTTAACTTCAAAGGGCTGCTTTTTATCTTCCACAGATTATTTATTCAACTGCAGTTTTGAATTAACTCTGCATCTCCTGATGCTCAGGGCAGGGGCAGTGGATGGGGGGGACAGTCAGTTGTTCAGTTTATTGCACATTTTGCTCCTATTTCCAGCTGTTTTCTTTGGGGCTGAGATTATTCTACTACCTCTGTTACTATTTATGGCAACAGTAAGTCAAAAAGTAATAAATAAATACAGGGTACTCCTGTGTAGCTGTGCAAGAAGGGTTGGTCTCTTCTCCTGGGTAACAGTGATAGGACAATGGATAATGACCTCAAGTTGTGCCAGGGGAGGTTTAGATTGGATATTAGGAAAAATTTCTTCACAGAAAGGGTTCCCCAGCACTGGCCCAGGCTGCCCAGGGCAGTGGGGGAGTCCCCATCCCTGGAGGGATTTACAAACTGTGTAGATGTGGTGCTGAGGGACATGGGGTAGTAGTGAATTGGCAGTGTTAGGTTAATGGTTGGACCTGATGATCTCAGAGGTCTCTTCCAACCAAGGCTATTCTGTGATTAAAATAATATGAAATGAAGTAGATGCCTGTAAATAGAATATCTATGTCAAAAGCACAAAAGCTAAGATAAATTAAAAAAAAAAAAAGGAAAAAGGGGGATTCCAAATGTAGGTCTTCAAGTGAAATGATTAATCAAAAACAAAACTAGGAGAGGCAGGATGCTAGCTGTAGAAAGTGGGAAGAGAGAGAAGGAGCAGAGATCTAGAGATCACATAGACACATATTTCTTAAGCATTTAGAATAACCAGCAGTTCAACGGATATGATACTCAGCCCAACTACATACTTCATGTTCTGCCCGTGTAACCTTAAAGCTGAATGAGCAAGTACTTGAGAACCAAGTTTTTATAAATATTGGGACTGATAGCACCCACTGTTGTAAACTGTACTGTGTGATAACAGCAAGAATGTTCACTGTAAGCAATAGGTAACTAAAAAGCTAAAAAAAGAAAAAAAGCCCCCCAAAAAACCAAGCCCAAACCAAACAACACTCATGCCAGCACAGTGATAGATATCCTAAGAAGGAATTGTTAGTGAAGGTCTTAACCAGAATTGATTGGAAATACTCGGCTGAGAAAAATCAGCCCGAGTTAAGCAATGTCCTTCTTTAGAATGATGGATGTACAATGACTTGCATTAAAATTGCCAGAAGCCATGCATTAGAAGAATGCTTAAACAGTACATTACTAGCAGAAATTTTTGAATGAATATGTGCTGCCAAACTGTGGCACAAGCAGATATTGGATGGAGGATGATGGGGAGAGGGAAGGAGGCTCTGAAGTTACCTCCTGCCAGATCTAGCTATGCTGGGTATTCCTGAATGCATCTGTAACATCCAGCAGATGATTTCTAGCAGACATCTGGGTTGGGTCGCTCTATACTGCTCGACTAAAGAGATAAAAATAGAGCTGAGAAATTACTTCAAATATGCAAAATCTTTTGAAGATAAAGTCTTCAAAATAACTGAATCACCTCTTCATTATTAGTCATAGTGAGACGAGGTTAAAAAGGATTTGAAATGACCAACCACTTCACATCACACATTGGGTAATCACCTCAGTGAACATAATCAAGCTAAATGACAGTGGCCTAAAATTTCCATTCTGCTGTCTACTAGATGAAAAGCAATGACAATTCTGTCTGCACAAAGACTGTGGGTACTTCAGTGACCCAAGCAGATCCCAGACAGATAATAACTATTGCTCTCAGTTCTTCAAACTACGAGTTCAGAAGTTTAAGCTGATACAAATAGTGTGTTTTGCCATTGTAAGCTGTCTTCTGCTTATCTCTAGATTTTATGCTATGCTTATTACAGTGGTATTCCTTCTAGGCTTCTCTTCCCACAAAACACTCTTGCCAAACTCCTAATGATCTATTCCTCCTGTGTCTTGATATAAAAAACCTCATGCAAGACATGATAAACACTAAGGCAATTAGCTACACCACCTGCCCCATTCCACCTACTTGCCTGACACTGCAGCAGACACCACCACATCAACAACTACAAAACCTGATCCAGACCCAGACCAACGAGATGTCCTTCCACAAACTTCTAATTATGTTTATTTTTGGCTACTGAATAAGACAAACTTCCTTCTTGCATCCCATCACTATATTCCAGGAAGTATTTAAAATTAGAAAATAGAAAAGCTTCTCTACAAACTATCAAAGAAAGATGAAAGAAAAAAAACCCAACAAAACACAAATTACAGGAAATCATGTGCCCTTTAACCAGATCAGCATAGCAGAAATGCGGACATTCCTTTGGAAGAAAGGACTTCTATTTTGTGGCAAAACTGAATATATAACTCATGCTTTCTACTAAGTAAACCCTAATCACTATACATAATGCATATGCATATTTGAGGTTGTATGTTGGCTGGGGGATAGAAAAACATAACCAACCAAAACCCAACATTCCTTGCTCCAAGATGGAAGTACCTATTTACTGCTCTAAGAGGAAACAATTAAAGAAGATCTCCTTCCGTGAAACTGTTCCCACACAAAAAATATTAGCACAGCTACTCTAACGCTTTTGAAAGACTTGAATAGAGAAAAAAAAAAATAAATAAAGGCATATTCAGTTCAGAAACACATGGTTAAGGTAAGTATGGATCCTCTACATAGCACTGATGGAAAAACTGTTTATTACTGTACTTTGTATTCCCATCCAGTTCTTACTAGTGTCAGTGAAAATTCTTCCACTGCCTTAAGGTGTGTAAGTCTGACTCAGGAAAATATTTCAAAGTACACAGCTTAAAGCACTGTTATACTTTCACTGATTTTAGTGAGAATTGATGACAAGAATTAGACAGCCACATAATATTCCTGCTAATCAGGAGCCATAGTGAATTGTTCCTGTATCAACAGGTAAACAATAATAATATTAGACTCAGTACTGTAAAATTTAGTGAGTATTCTACAGTGGGCTAGCTAACATAACACTATTTATTGTATTTTCAATACTTTCTGAAGGACCTAGGGGTGTAGTGTTATTTAGATCTATGCCAGAAGAAAAATTAAAATACTTATGAGGATGATAACTATTATTAACATAGCACTGCTAACTACTACAGCCATGTTACTTATGTTTCCATTATCAACAAGTTGAAATCACAGAGCAAATTAAAAAACTCTTAGGACAAACCCTTCGAAAAAAATATCCCTGAAGAAAAAATAAAGAAAAAACTACTTCTAGCACATTAGGAAGAGGTATCAGCTTGGTACTTTGTTTTGCCAATCACTAGGCCTAGCACAAAAGACACAGCCAGCAGTAGAACAAACCAGTAACCAGATTCTATCGCACATAAAGTCAGTACATGGGTGATCACTGGGGGTTCAAACAAGTCAAAGAGATCACACAGACAACAACCCCAAGAATGACACAACACGGCCAACAACCAGTGGAACAAACAAAGCAATGAAGTCTCCCATGGCAGAGATGGGAGACAGCCAAGCCAAGAGGCTGATCATACAGGATAGAGGTAGCCACATATTGTCCCCACAAAGCCCACATTCACAAGCACCAAACCTGACCTGGGCCCAGTTGCAGGGAGAGTCAGGAGGTCCTTCCCCAACAGGGAAACTCTGCAAAGTGCATCCACCTCACAGACAGACACTGCACCCTTCCTGTAAGGGGTCCCAGCTTTTATCCCCAAAGCAGGACACCTGGCACTCGTTTACCCAATGCAGGGCACCTGGGGCTCATTTACCCAAGGGCTTTCCCTGTAAGGTCAGCTGCACCTTGGAGGAAAGCCAAAAGGTAAACTCATCCCCTCCTTTTAAAGGACCATGGGAACCACCCATATGTCAACCTTAATTCAGGGCTCAGACCCCAGTACTTCATATTTGGCACTGTTGATCTGAACATTTTGATCAGCAACCAGATCTGAGTTTTTTTCATTAAAAGACAGTGGGAAACAATACTTTTACACATAAGCTTACTTTCATTTCCTAAGCGTAGGAGAGAATTACATGAAACATATACTCAGATTTTCATATTTTTGCAAAATCTTCTTATATTACTAGTTGCTAAAACACAGTAACTGAAAAATTTTCTGCATATGGTGCTATTTTTTATGGACGCAGAATGAACCCACTGAAAGGAGATTAGTTCCAAATTCACTCTCCAGGACACTTTCATTGTTGCATCATAATTTCTTATTTCCACTTTATTAAAGTTCCTCTCTTAATATGAAATGAAGACCATTTCTATCAGCATTACTAGAAAATGACTGAACTCACATTGAGGCCAAGGCAGCTGGGCAGCAGAAAGGAGGACAACTGCACCCAGTTTTGGATCACATGGTTTTTGCTTTGGACCCAGTATCTTGGCAGAAATAGATGAAAGAAAAGTCTAATTTTCATAGAATCACAGAATGGTTTGGGTTGGAAGGAACCTTAAAGGATCACCTAGTCCAACCCCCCTGCCATGCAGAGGTACATCTTTCACTAAATTAGGTTTCTCAAAGCCTCACCCAACCTGACCTTGAACACTTCCAATATAATTTACATCCACAGCTTCTCTAGGCAACCTCTTCCAGTGTCTCACCACCCTCAGTGTAAAATAATTCCTTCTTTGTGTCCAGTCTAAATCTGTCCTCTTTCAGTTCAAAACCATTGCCTGTTGTCCTGTCACTATAGGCCTTTCTTATAAGCCCCCTTTACATACTAAAAATGTCCCAGTAAGGTCTCCCCAGAGCCTTTTCTTCTCCAAGCTGAACAATCCCAACTCTCTCAGCCTTTCTTCACAGGGTGTGTCCCAAATCTCTGATTATTTTCATGGCCCTCCTCTGGACCTGCTCTAAAAGGTCCACATCTCTCTTTTGCTGGGGACCCCAGAACTGGATACCATACTCCAGGTGGGGTCTTAGGAGAGCAGAAGTATTTTCCCAAATACCTGCATACATTCATTGTATCTGTAAGAGGCTAAAACAAAGACACCATTCATTGTGTAATTATTAGCCAGATATGAAAGACAGAACAAATATTTTTAATCTCTGTGGTTAAGCTGTGTGCTCCATTTCACTTAGGCGAGCCGTTTGTTGCACAATTTATGCTAAACAACATGTTCTCCAATACACAATCTATTGTTTCACAAAAACAGAAGAAAAATGCAGAAGGTATGTGCCCACCCCTGTGATCAGTTCACACCACACAGGGCAACCTTCATCTACCACCAGCAACAGTGCTATAGCCCAGTAATATTTGTTTTTAAACGTCTAACCTGAATGCAATCACCAGGCAAGCTGCACCAAGAAATTTTGCCCATTTATAAATCTGAATGGCTGAAAGGAAAACGTCAACAATAACAAAAAAAATCCAACTTCATGCACTTTCTACAAACTGGCATACTTTTGCAGATGACGTAAATCTTTTGTTTTACAGCAGATCGCAATTATCTAAACAAAAGGATTACAACAGCCAACTGATTTTTTGGTAGTAATATTGAAAACTGACACAGAAGTTTCAGTAAGAGGTTTGCCAGTTGGCACAATAAAGAAGGGAAACCCCTCCAACAGGCAGCACATGATAGAGCTCCTCCCTCCTAAACACACAGAAGCTGCAGCACTTATTTTGTGACTTTCTTCTTTCCTCATCCTTACATTGAGGCAGTTTCCACAGCTTATATTCAGATTTTCAAACCCTGCTCTAGTTCTAGTGCTATAAACGCAGAATAATTATGTTTGTATGAGTGGGCATCAAGAAGAGAACCTGGCAGAGAGCATGAACTGAAAATAGCTTGTTTTCCTGATTCATGAGCTCATATCTTAAACCAGTTACTCAAGACAAAACACCCCTTGCATTCCCCATGTGCCTCCTGTGTGATGGCTCCTGCTACGATGCAGCCTCACAGAGAGCCCTGGGAAACTCTTGGGAAGCATTTGGAGCTATATTAGTAGAGCAAAGGGTGGCATGGGTCTGCTTAATTTCAAAAAATGGCAGTGTTGGAATTACAATGTGGTGACAGGAGTCATCAAAAGAATTTATTTCCATGCTTTGGGCCTGTGGCCTAATGAATTGGAAAATATTTGCCTATCTCCTCTGCCTAAGCTCTAAATGAAACTGACATCTTTTATTAAAAAATGCCAGTTTCACAAACCAAAATACGTGACATGTTATTGCCTGTTTGATAATACTAGCTCCCTTGTAGTTGTATGTATAGCAACATTTTTTTTTCTTGGTATACATGGGGGCTGTAAGTTCTCCATAGGTGGAACTCTAAGCCCTGAATAGCGTATTCAGTGCATTGTTTCTACTGATTCTGTGTAAATCAACAAGTATACTGAATAATGCTAGCAGGTTTATAGTGCTGAGATTATATTGTAAGTTACAGATTGCTGAATTTTTATTTACCTGTTTACAGTGCCTGAAGAAAACAACAGTGTACTGTTCACTGCCTATTCTTTTAGCTTCCCACTGATGGGGTAGGGATTTAACAAGCAACTTGATTGAACCAGGGCTTTCATTCTCAGGTGTCTTAGAGGAGAGTGGACTTCTGCCCAGGGAGGTTAAAGGCTTTTGCGTGGAGGCAAACCAAACTCTGCCTATGCACAGCCTCCTCTTCTGACTCCATGTCACTAAGAGGAAAGCAGCAAGAGCTGCAGAGAGCCACCCCCGAAGGGTTCGTTTCAGCATCTGTTGGAGATCTTCCAAAGAGTAATGCTGCTCTGCAGTGTAAAGAAACGGTTTGATAACGCTCCCTCTGTAGCTTGGAGTCAGATAAAGGCAGCAAGGAAAGATTTAATTTACGCTTCAGAGGCACGCAGTTGTGTTCTGCTAATGAAGTGCTCTGATTCTGTTAGCTTTTCGTGCCGAAAATACAAAGACTGATAAGTCATGTTAACAACATTATTATCAGTGGTTTCAGGGATGATATACATATCTGCCTGTGATTTTGCCTAGAGCTATATGCATCTAGATAGGGAAGTGGTACAACCCAGCCAATTCCGTGCCAGAATGGGCTAAAGGAAAAGCGAAACCAGCAGCGTTACAATTCATTGAAGATTCATTTTTAAAATTCCTATTTCCTTAAATAGATTCCACGAAAAGTCTCGCAAGAATCAAGTCACATCGAGAGGTAGTGTTGTTCTCACAGAATAAAAAATGAGTCCATACCCCTTAAACATCCAAGTATCTGTCTTAATTTTGAAGTGGCTGCCAAAACCTCTGCAGCTTCCTGAGCAAATGTTAGTACTTACGGTACGCACGTTCACTGCTCACGCAGCTTAACCTGGACATAACACAGTCCAGGAACTATAAATCACCAATCACAAATACTGGCAGTGCTTTTCTGTGTTTTCTGCACACGACAGGCATGACAGGAAGAAAAGCACACCACGCACAGAAATTTCTCAACATGGGAGCTCTCTCCCCCTCGTGAGTCGCCTTCCTCCTCCCCCAGGAACTGCTCGCTTTCGGGTTTTTGACCACCTTGTATTTTGTGCTTCCTCTTTCTTCCCCTGCCCACCACAGCTCCTACAGATCACTTGAAAGAAAAAGTTTTGATTTCCCTCTGCACACTCCATGTGACTACACAGACCGACTCATCTGTCGCTTACTGGTGGTTAAGTCAGTGATGTTACACCAGCGTAAAGGTGGTGTGAAAGGGCAATTTGGCTCAGTGTAGCCTTCATCTGTTCAAGCTCATACTAGCACACTGAGTTCCAAATAATTAGGAGCTCCTCTCCAGCTGGTGTTTTGGTAGAAAAGGTGGTTGAGCAACCCAGTCTGGATTTTCCTACATCTGAAAGAGGCTGAAGATGCCTTGAATGTTACATACACTTTCCTAATATGTTTTCAGTGTCGGCTATAGCACAGCAGTGGGTGGAATGACAAATACATATTCTTTGGGAATGAATTGCCACTGTCAGGGTTCAGAAGAGTTCAGACCAGTACATTTGTATTTATTTACTGGTGCTTTCCATTGTTTACCAGGATTTTTCCCCTGGCTAATCCATGCAGCTATACTCAGAGGAGAATTCCCTCTGCTTTGCTGCCAGAGGTCCCCTGGATTTTATTATTCACAAAGTTTGCACACTGATGAACAAATACAGGGACTTTGAGTGATATTTTGCATGTTCATGTTTCACTCCTGGTCCTGTTAGTGGTCTGCTCTGCCATCTTTCTATGCAGGCTTTTTGAAGACAGTATGAAGCACGAGGTTAATGGGGCACGTATCACACAACTTAGTGTTACTGATTAGATTCTTTTTTTTTTTAAACTGATATACTTCTCATTAATAGGTTGTGAAGCAACAAAAGGGCAAGACGTCAAACTTGCCCACCCATCAACCCCTCCTTAATACTGTATTTTAAAAATTAAAAGGGAATATGAGTATTGAAACCAATCAATGGAAAACTTAATACACCATTACAGAGGCTTCTGGATATTATAACTCTTTCCACTGGACTTCCATCCAGAAATTCAGGTGGTTTCTATTAATAGGCAGAGCACAATGAAGATTTCTGACTGAATCATCTGAAAGACTATTTTAAAGAATGACTACATTAACAAGTATTACCATCTTCCTGCTCAGACTAAAAAGAATTTATTCTTTTAATGCAACTAACTCCAGGGTGGGTTTTTTTTCCCCTATCTTCTGCCTTCTCTTGTCTTCATTCCCTTGGGTTTCACAAATATAGAGTAACAATTAATTATGACTCAAATCAAGGTGGTTAACACTGTACTATTAATAAAACCTTTCTGAGGAATTATAAACTTCTTTTGCATTCACAGAGTATATAGGTAGCAATATTTATTCATGTATTATTCATCAGGAGATGATGAGCTGAATAGGGAAGGTTGTATTAGTGTGGATAAATTAAGAACAGATGAATACCTCACCTTAAATCAAGCTGATCATGTTTTTGTTTTCCCTTTGGAGTCTTTAAAGTATTCTTTCTCTTTTCTCTCATCTCTTTAGTTACTTATGTAATTCTTGTAATGCTCCCTCTTAATTTCCAAGCTTCATTCAATTATAACATCACGTGAGAAAAACTTAAACAAGAAGTATCACTAAAATCACATTAACAAGAGATTTGCAGAAGAGAGAGGATACTGTAAATGCATGATTAAAACAATTCCCAACACTGCTATTTGCACTTCTATCATTTTTCTTGAGGGAAAAGTAGCTGTAGTTCATTGCATGCTATTTAGACATAAAGAAATGTCAAGAAACTCTTTCCACAAACACATTGGAGTATTTCAGTGGAGTTGTCCTAAATTGCTGTCAATAACTGTGGCTCACATAGACCTTGCATATCTCATCTTTGAACATATAGGAAGTAAAACTGCAAATGAATTCATATATAAGTACTGAAATGGCACTCCTTAGCTAGTAAAGAACCAGTAATACTACAGTATCACACAGGGACATTAAACACCACCTAAGAAACAGTGCAACTTAGTTGTGGAAGAATTTATTTAGGCATGCTGTCTCATCCACAGCAATGACAAAATGTGTATTAATTTAAATGGTACACGGATCTCATCCCCAAAATGCCACTAAGGTGTATTAAAGCATGGCCTAAACAGGGGTCTACAATCTTCATGCAGAAAACATACACACACAAGAAAGAACCCACAAAACTTCAAAATCTAACCAGTTGAGGCAACCTATTAAATGACATTTAACAATCCATCAAATAATCATGAATTTGCTGGTTTATTTCATTTTAAATAAAATGGCATTAGATCTGATGAAAAAAAATGGCAATGCTTTTCATCAGCAGTAAAATTTCAGCGGGGAAAAAGGCCCACATTTTCAATAAACATTTCATCACAGTTCTGACTGAAATATTTGAAATATTGAAGAGGCTTTGCTATTTAAGTTATTAATTTCAGAAAGGAACCAGGAAATATCGGAATGAAAAGTTTTCCTTGTTTTCCAAACAGGTCTAAATGTCACACTATAAAGAGAAGTTTGCTTCCTTGTTGAATTATATATACCTAAAAATCTTCCTTCAGTTATTATTGGTGGGGTGGGTGGCACAGCTGGAGGGGGAGGAGGTGAAGACTGGGACATTAAGAAATTTGTTCTGGAAGTTTGACATCATGGGTTACTGCAAAAGAAATAGGAGGTACTGCCACATTTGCAGTCCTTGTTTATTTTCCTATTCTTCTCATAAATTAACTCAGTTCAAGCAGCAGTAAATTCCCTTAAGACATCCACTTCAGATTTCTTTAGCAAACTGTGAAACTTTGCATGATACCTTCTTTTTTTATTATTTTTAATTTTTAGTGAAAAGGTAAAAAAAATCCTGGATTGAAAATGGCTTATTTAAAACTGAGAATTTTCCAGTATAGTTTAATGGGGAAATTATAGGCTTGATTATTATTAAGCTGTATATATAGGTATATCCACACACACAAGCACACACCCCTTTCTGTGGCTTGGAACAATTGCAAAGGACAGATGGACTTGGGCGGAGTTTCAAAAGTACTGCAAAAGGTCTCCTGTACTGCATTTGTTACACCAAGTACTTAAAAACACATAAATCAGCCACTTCAGGGCAAGTAAAACAAAAAAGGAGTTACAAGTACAACACGTGTATTTGGTACTAATAGAGTAAAGGTAACGTATTTACAGTAACATAAAACAAATGCAGAGAATATAAAATCATAGAATAGATTTGGTTGGAAAAGACCTCTAAGATCACCCAGTCCAACCATGAACTCAGCACTGCCAAGTCACCACTACCCCATGTCCCTCAGCACCACATCTACACGGCTCTGAAATCCCTCCAGGGATGGGGACTCCACCACTGCTCTGGGCAGCCTGGGCCAGGGCTTGACAACCCTTTCAGGGAAGAAATTATTCCTAATATCTAATCTAAACCTCCCCTGGCACAATTTGAGGCCATTACCCCTCGTCCTGTCACTGTTACCTGGGAGAAGAGACTGACCCCTGCCTCGCTACCCCCTCCTTTCAGGGAGCTGTAGAGAGCAATGAGGTCTCCCCTCAGCCTCCTCTTCTCCAAACTGAACCCCGCCAGTTCCTTCAGCCACTCCCCATCACACTTGTGCTCCAGACCCTTCCCCAGCTCCAGTGCCCTTCTCTGGACATGCTCCAGCAGCTCAGTGTCCTTCTTGTAGTGAGGGGCCCAAAACTGAACACAGTAGGGGCGGCCTCACCAGAGCTGAGTACAGGGGGACAATCACCTCCCTACTCCTGCTGCTCACACCACTTCTGATACAGGCCAGGATGCTGTTGGCCTCTTGGCCACCTGGGCACACTGCTGGCTCATGTTCAGCCGCTGTGGACCAGCACCCCCAGGTCTTTTTCCACCAGGCAGATTTCCAGCCACTCCTCCCCAAGCCAAAAGCGCTTCTGAGGGGTGTTGTGACTGACATGCAGGATCCAGCACTTGGCCTTATTGAACTTCATACAATTGGCCTTAGTCCATCACTCCAGCCTGTCCAGATCCCTCTGCAGAGCCTCCCTACCCTCGAGCAGATCAACACTCCCACCCAACTTGGTATTGTCTGCAAACTGACTGAGAGTGCACTCAATCCCCTCAAGTTCATTAATAAATACATTAAACAAGACCTTCCCCAAGACTGAGCTAGTGCTGCTCTTTATGTCAGACCTGTTTGATATAACTACTTACAGAAATGTTTAGTATTTGGATTCAACACGAGTAAAAAGGTTCCTAAAATAGTCTCGGTGCATTGTAGTACACCAAGATTGATAATGACTTAACCCTAGCTAGTGAGGTGCAGAGCTGTGCTGAAGAGTGGGGATAAATGCATCATGTGAGCAATAGCATCTGAAAGCAATAAATCCTTTGAGGGATACTTTCAGGCAGTGTCACTGAAGAGGTAGTGCCCTTCGGGGATGTATGATGATGCTTTGAAGAGACAGCCTTTTCCTCCTCCCCAGAAGTCTTTCTAGCACTGTGCAGAGTAGGAAGAGACACCCATAATTCCCACAGAGGCAGGAGAGCCTGCATTTCAACAAACAGCTCTCATTTAAGTATTATTTCAAGAACAAAGTTTACTGGCCAGTTCCCAAACTCCTTCCACTTAGCTACTAGCAGCAAGGACCTTGGTTCCTGACCATCCAGTAAGCCCCTGGCAGTACTTGCCACTCCTTGAAGAAAGCACTGGTAGCACAAGGGCAGGTACATCTTTACAGCTATGGTTTCTCAGGAGCAGAAATATCCTTCTATGCTTCTCTCCATCCCTTCTGGTAAACTCACATCTATGAACATGTAACTGAGCTCTTACTGTGCTGTTTGAGAAGAAACCAGAGAATTATGAATTTGCAAATCAACTACCTACCCGTTCTGTGCAAACACAAGTATCCTTTCCTTCACAAAACAGTATAATTGCCTAGCTCCCATTTTCTTGGTCTCTTCTTTTGTTCTTCCCTCCCCAAATGAGTTTTCCCTATATTCCTCCTAGCTGCTGAGTCCCTAACTCAGCTGACAGAGCATCAGCATTCTCGGCATCAAACAAAAATGACATACTTGACATGTCTATCTGCCTGTGTTTAAAGCTGCTGCACCCCCAGTGCACACTTGGATTTGGGTGGCAGGGTGCTGTGCACCCAGGAGGGGAGTTGTTGCAGGCAAGACCCTTAGAAGACTTTGAGATGCTCCACATATGAAAACATATGTAGTCAGTCAAATGTGGAGGTCAGTAAAATAGTGCAGGGAAGGATCTAATTATCCGAGTTAGTGGCTGGATCCATTTTTCTTCCTTCCTGTGGGGAATAGCTTCCACTGAGCATAAGTTCTGTCACTGTGAATAGAAGAGGCCTGAAACTTTGCACTTTCACAGCATACTCACTACTGACATTCCTCAGAGCTTCCGAATTACAGCCTTCATCTGCAGGCATTTTGGGGACAGACTTTTGTCTTTCTATTCATTTCTGGATAGATAATCTGAAATTGTGCAAAATCATATTTCCCCAGGCAACACAGATAAATCAAAATGCTCTCCACTCCCAATATTTTTTGTACAATTCAATAATCCTCCCAGTTGCTATTGTGTGTTTTTGCTGCAGAAGAGAAGAACGCTTTTCAGTAACCACGCCACTGGTAAGCATTATAGTCCAAGTTCTGCAGCAATATTAGCTGAGGCACAGCAAAAATTCATGGCACATTCAGATTCACAGGGTATGTTAGGAGACATTAGCCTTGTGTAACTACCATTGTGCCTGTAGTTCAGCTGAAGCAACTTGGCACGTTGATGCTAAACATAAGCTTAATTTTGCTTAAACAACAAAAGACAGGCAAAACTTGCACGCCATGCTGATCTAACTGAATGCAGAAAATCCAGTGAGAAGTCATACAACCTCTGTATTTCGACATACTCTTAATGGCAAAGGAGTTACAAAAACCTGCAACCTTGGACAGCCTTGTTCCCTCTTCTCTGGACTCAACATTCCCTATTTCAACACAGACCAGATGTAACAAGAGGGAATAGCAAAGTTTGTACTACTGCTGTACGTGATGAATTTGCATAATGTTACAGTACGCTAGACAAAATGATCCATTATTCATTGCAAAAGAATTATCCAGTCATTCAATATATGCCAACAGTCAGAGCAAAAATATCAGTATCAAAATTTCCTTAATCCAAATCACTATCAACTTCATTATGTTCTGTCACATCTTGAAGAAGCAGTATTTAAGTTAATGAGCTGTTTCTATCCCCTAAGCAAAGAATTTTAGCAGCAGAATAACTGTAAGGCAACTCAGAAGACCCTAAATGGGTTTTTGAAAGCTCTCACAACCACCCGTACTGTACTACACCATTCACTTGCTGCCATTCATTGAGCATTTTTTGTGATATCAGAGCTTTAAAAGGCTGCATGCTCAGGCTCATATACAAGACTGTGGTGCTCAGTATTTAAATGGGCAACAATTGCTTTAACAGGAACAGAGGTGCAATACCTCATCCTTCACCTCTTAATTTGTTCCTCAGTTTTCTTAACGTAATGACTGCATAGATTTGCTGCATTGGCTCGCTAGGAAACCACAATGCTTTGGTCTTCTTCCAGAACTGCATCTGCTGTCAGTCTATTCCATTGACTTTCTACTCTCACTTTTCCTCCAAGTTTTTTTAGGCTTTCCTGCTTGGTGCTTTCTCTCACTTAGTTTCCCCATAAATCTGTTTAGGTTACCTGCAACTAAAAAGCAGGTAAAATCACTGCTGCTGAGTGCCCAAAGCAAGCCATTAGGAGAAAACCCTGAGTGCTGTGAAGGTGCTATTTAGACAACGACTGTGTGATATCTGGTAGGTTTGATACTCTTGTGGAAGTTTCCTGGCAATAGCTACACCTTACTCAAGTGACAGGAAGACATTAAAACCCTGTCTGTCCAGGCACATGCACAGAGCACTCCTCATCACTGGGTGTCAGCTGCAGTTTTAGTCTCTGACATACACCGAACAAAATTTAGCAACTGATAGACAGAAGCAATCTCTGTGGCCAGAAGGGTTTACGTTCTGATTACACTAATTCATTCTGATAACATTGAAAATAATACAGGATATTCAAAGAAGTGTTCAGGATCCAAAGCATTTGTGATCCAATGACATCCATGCTATAAAAAGGGTCTTATTCACTCCAGTGAAAATGGAATCCAAGTACCAGAAGAAGCTTCATACCACAAGTCATTTGAAAATTCAATGAAGTAGCCCTATATTTATCTAATTTATTAAGTGTTTAGTGAGAGAAGCTTGATGTTGGCTAAAAAGTAATAACGGATGGGATTGGAGTGCTTAAGTGTAGGCATCCAGTGTCATTTTAGATGCACCCTGTTGTCTGAGACATTTGCAAAATGCTGGGAGTATGACCCAGGACGTACAGGAGACATCTAAACAGACACTGAGACACCCAGAAACTTATCTCAAGATGCATGAAATGCACAACGATTGGAGGCAGTCATAAATGAGAAAAGCGTGTTGTTTTGCAAAGATAAACAGATACAGTCTTAGTTAAGGAATCTCCTCCTACTTCACTGGCTAGGGGCATTGTAAGTCCTGGCAGATCAAGGAATTTCTGCTCAGCAGGTTACTAGCTTGAAATCTTTCAAATTACGTAATGGGTATAAAGAAATGAGAACCCAAAGTGCTAGAAGAACTCAAAGTATCTTTTGGTTTATGAACAAACACTTAGAAGTCACTCATAATAATTTTGTGGCTGTCGTGAACAAATAGGTCAGCTGATTGCTTTAAAAAAGTCTATTGATCACCATCAGACTCACCAAAACCTTATTTCCAGATGTCAGAAAACTTAATTATAAAACAAGTTAACATGTGTCATTGCCAGCATCATCTATTTTTGTTCATACCAAAAGACAAGCAACTAATCCTTTTATTGTGTGAACTGAGCAAATGCAGGCAAGGCATGAGAAGGATTCACACAGCTATATGTAATAACATCTTGCAAGAATAACAAAAATGCTGAAAGCTACAATTATGACTCCTAGGAAGGCTGGAGTACAACTTTGCAGCCTGATAAGGAGTGAGCCTGAAACAGAGTAGCTGGAACATTTCACAAGGTAACTGGTATCGTGCGGTGGCAAAGAGGAGGAGGCTGGACATTAAGTGAAATATTAAAAAGCACTGCATTCAAATGTACAAGTAGTATGCCCACACTGCAGGAGACAGCAGGAGGCAGTGAATCATCCAACATTTAAATCAACACCCCCTTAAAACAAAATGTATTCAGCTCAACGTGGGTATCTCCAGCGGGCTGCAGAAGTTCTGACAATGCGTGGCATGGGTTACTCACGTCTCGCTCTGCCCATAATGCATCCACCGTTTAGTAAGAAACTTGATTCAGAGGCACAGAGAGTTTCTGATGAATCATAAAATGCTCAGTGTCTGATTTAAGGGCTTTTTGTCACCACTGTAGATCTGCTAGTGCTAATTTTATGTAGAAAAGGGCTTTCAGGGACAGAATGATGATAGGGTAAAGGGTGGTGGGGAGGAAAAAAGAGAAGGGAGAAATGAATTCAAGGGTCCTGGAAATGGACAGTGAAAGTGTCCTGGAAACAGCTT
The DNA here is from genome assembly GCA_028020825.1 of Podargus strigoides. Classification (NCBI taxonomy): domain Eukaryota; kingdom Metazoa; phylum Chordata; class Aves; order Caprimulgiformes; family Podargidae; genus Podargus; species Podargus strigoides. The sequence continues at coordinate 6,378,617 of CM051623.1, read as the reverse complement.
GTATGTTTTCTGCTTTTTTTTTTGGTTTGTTGGTTTTGGGTTTTTTTAAATAAGTGAATATTGAGGAGACATTAATCAGATGGTTAAAAACCTGGCAGAATAAATGTGTCAACAAAACTCCTTTTTTACTCCTATTCTATTAAAACACTTTGAAGGATTTCTATGGAAACAGTAGGCTGTTACAATGGGAAATATCCAGCATAGCTGAAAATTTCAATCTTCCTTTCAGCAGTGGACAAGCCATAAACAGATTCAGTGCAGCAAAACTGGTATCACTTGGAAGCAAAGTCTCAAGCAGGGGAAGGAATGCTTAAAATCCAAGACAAAATTGTCTCTCTGAGCAGCAATAGCACCACGCTAACAATAAAACATTTAATTACACTATTTTTTTTTATTTTGGAAGAGTGTTTGGATGTATCAGGATATAGCACCTATTAGATATACCAAAATAGTTCCTGCTTCTGATATTTTTACATTTGAAGGTAAATCCTAGTGACAGAAAAAGAGGTATAGCTCAGAGTGCCCGTTTTATCTCATAACTTATGATACTCCACATCACACACAATCAGCAGTATTGCCTCTGCGTTATCTACTACCCACTCATGCCTTTCCTTTCACCATACCATTCAATATCATACTTAACTCTTTTATGTAGCTTTCACAGTGCCCAGAGTAGGAGTTCTTATACAACTTTAAAAACAAAACCCTAAAATCCCACTGTATTCTTCAAAAATGTGCAAACCAAGAAAGAGCTGCTCTTGCCCTTTTCAGAAGGCCCTCAGTTATGCACACACCCCTTCCCACACTCTTCCCACACACACAGATCATATGATTGAAATAGCCACTTCCTAAAGCATGAAATATTGTGAAGGCTCACTTTAAATCTCAGACCAAGATCTTTAAATCTCTAAACCATAAATGTCATGATTACGGTGTGCGATACACATTTCTGCTGCTTTTCACACACACAAATAAAATTAGCCCTTTTTCAGTACTCTGCTTGTTTAGCAATATATTTGAAGAGCACATTAGTCCTTATTACAGACATGCACTTTCACTAACTTCCAATGAACAAAGCAGGTCCCAAAACGTTTACACAAGTAAAGATTTTTTTTCCTAACTTTACAAAAGGATGCAAGGAAGCACAGAGACATCACAAACATACTTTTTACAAGTGCTTCTTAATTTTTACCACTGAAATTCTGGATGGCCACCTCTTGCTGGCTTTGCACACAAATTGGGGTCAAAGGATTCTCTTGGTGGCAAGCGGCAATTTGGATAACATCAGGCAGTGACTCATTGGTGATGTACAGGGTAGAAGCTACTGATCTTGTCTACCATAATTCTGCCATGTTAGATTGATATCACTGCCTCCTTTAGTCATCAAATACATGAACTGCTGTCGAATACTAATAAAATTACACTATTTTTTCCCATGTTTCTTATTTCCCAAGGATGGAATGCTTTTCACATATGGACCATGAAATCTGGAGAGCAATGACTTGAATGAAATGTTACCCGTTGCTTCTGATTGTTATTTGTTGACAAGTCCACTCATTTAAATGTGCCAAAGTAATAACAAGATGGAATTTAAGATAAGCATTCCAGAACATATTATTTAGGAACGCTGTGGGCAGAATGGTGTTTCGTGCACTGTGTTGCCTGTTGTATCAGTAATGAGTTCATGACTAAATACTTTTTGGGCATTTGCCAAACTGATGGGGATTGTGAAAGCCTGAGGACCGCAAGAATGATGGCCTGAAACTACAGAGCACAGCAATGCAGAAGGTCTTTGCTAGACCAGGAGAGAATTTCTCAGGAATCATCTGCAAATTATGCCATTACAGTTGATTAGCATCAAACTCATGTGGACACACAGGGACTGAATAAACACCATACAGTCACGCCACACAGAATAAAACAGCACTCCACTGCATTAAAAAAGGGTTTCAGCAGTAAGGATGACATATTTACTCTGAAAGTAACTATCTTAGGAATTATACTTTTTTTTTCTTGCTGTAAGACGCAACCTCAATCACCTCACACAATGATTAAAAAAAATAATAAAGAAGTCGAAAGCTTGGAATTCATAGCTTACTTTGGGAAAAAAGTCCCAAAATTCAGATGCTTATGACGAGTTAGAACATCTTGATCCTGCAGCATTCAAGACAAAGCAAATCTACCAAGTACCAGCTCTCTGAGAACTTTTTGGAAAGTCTGCTTGTAGCTGCAACTGGAAACACTGTTTTAATTTCCAAAAGCAGCTAGTGTCTTACGCTTAATTTTGAAGAGAACAAAAAATTCCTAAGGGACAGTACCGTCCAAAAACCCTGCTTCTTTCAGAATGCTTTGAACTGGTTACCCCAAGTATGACCCATCTTTATATAACTAGTCTCTTTTTAAAACTTAGGCTGCTTTCTGGTAGAGAGATTTTTAAGTATGTTCAGAACTGAATCTTAAAACTAGTACAATCAGTCAGTAAAAGAGAGTCACTTGCAGGTAGGCAGTTTCTTTTTTTACAAGTTAAGTAACTTGTACCATGACTAAATTAGAAAACAGAGTAAAGATGTAGTTTGAGATGTATATAAAAAAAATCTCACTGCATAAAATACCTCATATTGTACAAGCAAGGAAAATAAATAAAACTTCTGCCAAAAAGGAAAGAAGGAAAAAAAAAAAAACCAAACCCCACAATTTTATCATTACTAGAAATGACAGGAATTTCTGAAAGGTTCATATGGAGAAACAAATTTCTTCAGCAAAGTGAACACCAGATTCTTCAGTTTTTGCACATTACCCAATCAAGTTCAGCCATTCTGGTAAACTAACACTGGGTGAATAACTGCTCATCAGTATGACAGGTTCACAACTGACAATAACTTGAAGAATAAACACATAGAAAAATTAACAAGGCAATCACAGAATCAATTGTAAAGACTGTTGTGCTGACACAGTGCTCAGGGATATGGTATAGGTGATGATTGTCAGTGTTAGGTTAATGGTTGGACTCAATGATCTTAAAGGTCTTTTACAGCCTGGGCAATTCTGTGATTCTGTGACTTCTGTCTGTAGGGAATGAGTTTGAATTAATTTTAGTCACCAAAAATAACAGCCTAGGTGTAATTTCTGACTGAATGATATGAAGATAGAATCATAGAATGCCAGGTTGGAAGGGATCTCAAGGATCATCTAGTGCAGCCTTTCCTGGTGAGAGCACAGTTTAGACAATATGGCCCAGCACCCTGTCCATCTGAATCTTGAAAACATCTAATGTTGGGGAATCCACCACTTCCCTGGGGAGATTATTTCAATGGTTGATTGTTCTCATTGTGAAAAATTTTCCACTTATGTCCAATTGTAATCTCCCCACAGTTAAGAATTTCTTCCTAATATCTAATCTAAATCTACCCCCTTCCAGTTTAAAGCCATTACCCCTCATCCTATCTCTATATGCTCTTGTAAAAAGTCCTTCTCCAGCTTTCTTGAGAGAGTCCAGCGTAGAGCCACAAAGATGATTAAGGGAGTGGAACATCTCCCTTATGAGGAAAGGCTGAGGGAGCTGGGTCTCTTTAGCTTGGAGAAGAGGAGACTGAGGGGTGACCTCATTAATGTTTATAAATATGTCAAGGGTGCGTGTCATGAGGATGGAGCCAGGCTCTTCTCAGTGACATCCAATGATAGGACAAGGGGCAATGGGTGTAAGCTGGAACATAGGAGGTTCCACATAAATGTGAGGAAGAATTTCTTCACAGTGAGGGTGACAGAACACTGGAACAGGCTGCCCAGAGAGGTTGTGGAGTCTCCTTCTCTGGAGACATTCAAAACCCGCCTGGACATGTTCCTGTGTGACCTGATCTAGGTATTCCTGCTCTGGCAGGGGGGTTGGACTAGATGATCTTTTAAGGTCCCTTCCAATCCCTAACATTCTGTGATTCTGTGATTCTTATAGGCCCCTCCATCTTCTTTGTAGCCACCCTGGAACATGGTGATGACATCTCCCCTCAGCCTTATTTTTCAAGGCTGAACAAGCCCAGTTCTCTCAGACTTCCCTCATATGGCAGGCTTTCCAGCCCTTTGATGATCTTTGTGACCCTTCTCTGGACTTTCTCCAGCCTGTCCACATCTTTTTTTTTTTTCTATAGGGGGAACTACAGTATTCCAGCTGTGGCCTTACAAGCTCTGAGTACAGTGGGATAATGACTTCTTTATCTCTGCTGGTTATGCCCTTTTTGATGCAAACCAGCATCCTGTTGGCTTTCTTTGCTCCTGCAGCACACTGTTCACTCAATAATATTGGGCTTGTTGTCCACAAAGAGCCCCAGGTCCCTTTCCACAGAGCAGCTCTCCAGCCAGGTGGATCCCAGTCTGTGCTACACTCCTGGATTATGTTCTCCAAGGTGCAAGACCTTACATTTGTCATTGCTGAACTTCATAAGGTTCTTGTTAGCCCACTCTTCCAGCCTATCCAGATAATCATATTATTCCTGAGATGATACGTGACAGCACTCTTGACATCACAAGGCCAACTGTGCTCCATGATTTTGTTGCTTCTTGGTGATAATATCAGAAAGGGGAGGAACTACTGAGCAAAAGTACTTGATTACATTAATAACCTTCATATAGATAAAGGAAAATTAATTAAAATGAAGACATCTGTGCACAAGGATAAAACCAGCAATTGAATATCTTGGGGGGGGTGGGGAAGAGTTCTTTGAATACTTAGGACCCATGTCAATTTGAGAGGTACTTTAAAGTCATTCTCATACAGCTGAACTAATGAAACCTGACTCCTACAGATATGTCCCTTTTGTCCCCTGAAGATTTTCCCCTTCCACTAACCCACTTCCCTCCCATTTTATTGCTGACACTCTAGAGAGTGTCTCTTGTCCATTGGAGATGACATGTCCTGCCACTTCTCCAGAGCAGTACCAGCATCTGAAAGCCTTACCAGACAGAGGCCACAACACATGTTCCTCCTGCTTCATCCTCCCTGCACCTTCCTTCAGGGCTCACTACCCAGCTTAGCTGATCACCTTCAGAAATCTGCACAGACAGCCCCATCTTTAAGATGTCTATTTCCCTGCCAAGACTGGCTGGAAAAAAACAAGTTTTAAATGACCACAAGTGTGGCTGGAAGGGTGACGGATGGGGGAAAACAGGAAGCAGAGAGACCTGAAGACTGACAGGTATGGACAGACCACTTAATTATTGTCTCCTTACAAGGGTAAGCAAATTAAAATAAAAATTAGAAATCTAAAACAGTAAGGGTGTGAATAAGAAGATGCAGTAGTAGATGTTACTCAGACCACAATCTTACAGGTACCTAGCTATAACACAGCAGAAATAAAAAACTTTCATTAAGTCTTTGTCGTCTGTCTAGCAAAAAATTAAGCATGGATAAAAGGTAGTTCCTTTCTATCCAGTTCAATAAGAAGGTATCCGCTGCAACCTTAAAAGTTAGCTTTCTATGAACTTAAGTCACTAATAAAGGATTTCAATAACACTTGAGAATAAGACTGGGCTTTTTCCCTGTATTACTCAAAACCTGTTTCAGATACAGGTTGAGGTAAGGAATATTAATCAGGGTGTAGCTGACTGATGTAATGATTATCATGAGAGATGGGATTTGGTAAAACAGTTAATTGCAGTTCAACATGGAATTGGGGCAGGATCTGATGTCTCGCTGCAATCATTCCAAGGCCATTTGCACATACATATGTGAAACTTTTGATGGCTGCTTTTCTTTGGGAAGTGTCCCTTTCATCAGTCAAAGATACTGTGCAGGAATCAATTAAAGCTCAGTGCATTGTTCACCAGAGATGAAATTCTGGAATATAAAGCCCTCCAGACTCTCTTAAAAAATCTGGGACCAGTTCTCTATTCGTCTACTAAGTTCATGTCAGGCTTTCCTTCCCTAGTAAACATACTCAGTGGTGTGCTTAGTAACCCAATAAAAAAAGAATAATTCCAGTATGCTTGCATGACCGTTGGAGAGCACCAATTGTGGGAATGTTGGAATGAAAAAATTGAGAGTATGAAAGGAGTGGCTACGTAAAAATATCAAAATCCAATTTACCAGATGCTGTCAGAAGTAGAAAAAGGGGGGAAGAACAGGGAAAAATATTCCCCAGTGGGGCTTTCCTGAAGATCTCATGCTGCTAAGAAGAAGAAAATTGCAAAATTCCAGCAGGTCAGTGCAGAATTCATGCAGTTATATATAATAGAAATGTGAATGTGTGTCCACGGGCAGGGCATGTACACTTACATCAGATCAGGTGTTACACCAGCATTTTCAACACCGTCTTCCTCCTCATCAGGGAGATTAAAGTATGAAAGAAGGAGAAAAAAAAAAAAAAAAAAAAAAAAAAAAGCCTGATTGACAAGACCAATACACACTCTTCTAAAACTTTATAAATCTCTTTGTTCACAGCTAATGACTTACATGTTATCACAGGAGCTAATGCTACTGTAAGGGTCATTTATAATTTTACCACAATTTTAATAAAAATAAATAAATGAAATAAATAGCCATATCCTCCAAACCTTTTTGGTTGAAATACAGAGAGGGAGATATTTTTCTTAATGGCATTCAAGTAGCTTAGCCAACATTCGCTGTTTTTATAACACTGGCCCCATTGTTGGTGATAATAAGACTAGGGGAAAGACCTTGGGAGGTAAACCACGCTTTTATTTGGTTTTTAAGATCTACTGTGGTGTTGGCTACTGTGTAATCTTTGTGAAACTCAGGGATGCAAAGTGCAATGTTTACAAAGCCAGTACCAGCAGCCTGGACATGGCTTTCCCACTGTTATTTCTAGGGTGCTTCTTGCACTTGGGCATTTGTCCCCTAGTTCTGCAGTCTTGACAATGTGTTTGGTGCTCATCTTCCCAGTTTATTTTCTAAGAATTGGATTCAGCATGGTGTAGATATGGTATTAAAGAGATTCCTCAATGCGTTCAGGGCAGTATGTCAAGTCCTGCTGCTACAATAGCCCTGATCTGGTTTACCTGTGTGGCAGACATAGGGGAAGACAGCAAGAGAGACTGCCATTGCCTCAAGGACAGCCTGTGGAGGAACAGGAGAGTTGTTGCGAGTCTCTGTTGCCTATCTCACTGTCTAAATTAACTGCTTCTTTTGAGGTTAACGGAATGAGTCTGCTGAGCTCCAAAGGGACCAGTCCTGGTTTGGATCCACTTTGCCTGCTCCTCCCTAGCTGCAGGGAACATAGGGCTTGGGGCTGCATGGGACAGGAGAGACAGAAGGGAATCCAGTCCTCCTAACCATCACTTATTTACTTGCAAAAGAATTATTAAGAAGTTACGGGACATCACATGTATTTAACGTAAAAAGGTTGCACACCTTGCATATTTACTGATTTTCCCTGTTCAAACTTATGTAAGTCATTTTGGTTTTTTTTAAGTGACCATTAAGTGGGCTGTTTGGTTTTCTCCATTATGCTCTTCTCATTTTACTTGTCCTGAGTTATCCTTTTAGGGAGATACTACCAAGCTTAGCTAACAATAATGGCTGTTATAAACTTTACGATTCTTAAAGTACAGAGCCTACAGAAAATGGAGCTGCTTCAAGAATGATAACAGACATCAATAGCACAGCTCTTGTTTTCAGTCAATGATCGATTTCTCAGATGGCTATCACTTAGGATTATATTTTCTGAGCCTTTGGCTTCAGGGGTGTACTTCTCTTTTTTTTTTTTTTAGTATTTTTTTTTTCAGCCTGAACAGTTCAGGCATTGTAAAAATAAAGGGAGAGGAAGTATAGGGGAAATATTCCATGCTAGGAAAAAGAAAAAAAACCTCTTGTCCATTTTAGAACAGCAAGATTTTCCAGAAGTAGCTAGAAAGTAGAAACCTGAGGTGGAAACAGTTCCCAGCAAAGTGTTTTCATTAGTGCCATTTTATTTTGATTTTGCCCAACTGCAATACTTTGAAAATCCAATTTTGTGCTTAGACAGTAAAACAGGTGTAACTTAGACCCGGGGAAAATCCCAGGTCTGGATAAACTCTGAGTTTACACGTATACATCCATTTCTAACTTAGCAGCTTTGTGAAGAATTCAGCAAGAATATATGGTAAAGGAGATAGGAATTAGGCATTATGTACAGATATGAGGCCTTAGAAATAACCTCTTGTACTTCATGATGGCCTGATTCCAATTCCCTACCTAGGTATTTCTCTATTCCTAAGAGGCACAGCTGTTTTGGGGCAATCTCCAATTAAAATTGATTTCTTCAAGCCTTCATTAACACACACCAAAAACTTAGAAACAGGAGGGTTTAAAGTATTTTTACATATCTGTGAGTACTGCATACAAAACTAAGAAGTTAAGCTTGTCTGAATCCTAATCTGCATCTCAAAGTTTATCAGCAGGTTTTTAAGATCCTTAAAATTTCTGAGGCAATCTCAAGGAGGATCTTTTCTAAGCTTTATAAAATAGAAGTTAAAAAAGCATGCACTTTTTTCTGTGTGAGAACATGCTTATGGATTTTACATTAAGGCAAGCCAGAAAGCTCTCAACTCCACAGGGATTAATAACCATACGAAATAATAGACTGTCATATGTGTATTATTTACATGACATAGTACTTTCCACTGAGACCCCCATCCCAGGAAGAAAACAGAACAAGTGCAAGTGAAATATTGTAGCAAAGAACACATGGCAGCTGAAGAGTAATAATTTCTAAAGCGAGAAAGATGAAAGTTATTAATCAAAATAGCTAGTTAGTCTCTTCCTCCTTCCCCACCCACTCCAAAAATACACTAGTTGATAAACTAGTAGCATGTCAGCATAGGAAAGAGGCTTTCAAATTTTATCACCTAATAGGATATAGAAAGAGATTAGAAGAAAGTTTAAAAGGGCTTAAGTGAAAGTACATTTCTCCAATTCACAGCTTCTTCCAGCCTTTCCACATGTGGAAATTCACTTGGAAAGTTCCAGAGATATAATTTTCACCTTCCTACATGCCACCTCTGATACAGCTCACAGTTTGCAGGAATGCATGGGACTAAGTCCTCAACTGACATCAGTAACTGCAGACAGCCCAAAGCAGAGCACATGTACTTTGGGGTTGTGGAAATGTGTACTCACTCACCCTATCCGGCAAGAAAGAGTGGTTCAGAAGTATGCAGATGAGAAAAATGCCTTATGAAAAAAAGGAGTTTGCAGCCTTAGCTGGGCTGGCCATTTGCAGCGGTGGAAGAGCCCTAGAGTTGAATTATGGCACTCTGATTTATTCACTACTGTGCTACAAACTCCTAAAGCAGCTCAAGGAGGAGAAAGGAGAAGAGGTGCTCTGCTCATTTTTCCTAGGACAGTCACAACATGAACAATGGAAGTCAAGAGAGAAATTTTGCTTCAGGCTTTTTTGCTCATGTAAGGTTTTTGTTCTTCTAATGCTAATTTTTCCACTTCATACTCATTCATATCATCTTATCGTCTGTCCACTACCATTCATATACCAGCATCCATCCAACCCAAGAAATACTAGTTTCAGCTATTTTTTTTTTGTTTTGAAGATGGACTGACCATATTTGGTTTTGATTACTGGTCTTTGAACTTATTTTATTTAAGTGTGGTCATCTTCTGAATATATCACTCCGTAAATATGTCACAGTAGGGTTTCATGTTTACTGTTTCTCAATGACTTCCAGATCAAATTTAATCAGTTTGAAACCAAAAAGATGGTACATGTGCTTGGTTTTGGGCTGGGGTTTGGTTTAGTTTGTTTCTTTTTAGGCATGGAGTGGGGGGATGGAGACGGAAGCAAGGTTAACCAGTATTACACTGTCAGCCATGTCTCTGGAAGTTAGGCTGGCTCACGCGTCATCTCCATTACCAGCAACAAAGATTTTGCAACTGGGATTTCACTGACGACTCCACTCATCACGTGAGAGACAGGATAGCAAACAGTTTGCTCCCCATTGCCCTGCTGGTGCTCCACTGGCAAAAGGACTGAAAAGTAATGACAGACTTACTCTCCAAGTGAAACGTGCATATAAAAGTGGTAATACACACAGGGAACACATCTGTTCACTAAGAACATGCCTTTTTCACATAGTCACTTTTCTGACCATAACCACACTTTCTACTCCAGGCATGGTTCTGTTTTCCTCTGCTGTGGCACAGCAGATGTGAAGCATTTAAAACCTTTTAACAGGACCCAATCTAAGGCTAAACAACAAAACATGTGCATCCCTGGCATTTTGAGTTTTCTGTGACAGGGTCAAAAATCTTGATAAATCAAAATTCTCACACTGAAAAAAAAAACCAAAACCCAAACACAGAGTCATGACTCATCTAATGGTAAGAGAGGCAGATGTCTCCATGAAGTCCTGTTTTGAACAATAAAAGTTTTAAAGATGCAATTTAAAAAATACCTCAGTTTCCCAGCTGTATTTGCCCACCACAATATACTGGAGGAGGAGGCAATATACAGGGTTTGGTTTCTGGGAAATCTCAGCGCCTTCCTGCTGATATGCAAGTTTCTTCAGTCTTCAGGGTGGAGACTACCTCCCCTTAAAAGTGTCATGTATTATATTTTTCTTATAAAGTGAGGCAGTGAAACACGGAACACCTCAGAAACTGGTTGTATCTTGCTATAGTAAATATTCCAAAAAGGCTTCTGCAGGAGAAGGGAATTGGCAAGTGAGAAAAAAGACCTTCTATCTGCTAAAATAAAATACAAGAGCCTGTTTTAAGAGCTCACCAGCCATTTTTCTTGGTCTAGCAGAGTACCACTGGCATTGCAAGCATCCTGGGATAGTCTGTGACAGTTACTCTTTTTTAAAGGTAATAATCCCAGAATTCCATTTTACAACACACCCTGGAGACATGAAACAAATCAAACTATCCATATCTTGCAATAATTTCTTGGCATGATCCATGTGGTAATTAAAAAACCTTTAATGGAAATTACTGCCACAATTTACAGGCTTCCTAAATCCAGGTATGGTATCTGCAGCACCTCCAGGCACCTTTCTTGTTCTCATGATACAAAATCAACAATACCATGGCAGGGCTTGAGGGGATGTCTGAAGATGATGAGAACTTAGAAAGGAATGCCAGTATGAAAACTTGGCTGGTGCTTGGCTTTTTTTTGTTGTTGTTGTTGTTGTTGTTTGTTTATTTATCTAACCATTCTTTTACCAGGAAATATAACAGGGACAAATAAAGTTGTCTTTTGCAAAGGCATCCAGTCCGACTAGTACTAAATGATTCTAACACAGAATTAATTAAAACAACAGCATTTAAACACTATAATTCTAAACATGGCCTTCAGCTACGTTCATGCCAAGCTACAGCAATTGCAATGCAATAAATCAGTGTGAGATATATACTAACAAAATAAAAACCTGATTTTTGCCAGGACAAGGGCAAAGCTCTCTTAAATATTTTGAAAATGCAGTCTTGAAATGATCAATTATCAACAGACAGCTGCATGGGAGGGGTTTTTTGGTTTGTTTTGTTTTTAATGAAATTTAGCCCTTCATTGCCGTACTTGGAGTTGGTAACTACCATTTGTTTTGTTCTGACTTGAATAACCCAACATATTATTTTCCAGTTTTCAAACTCTCATCCTGTCCCATTGCCCAATTTTCTCTTCCCCCTAGCACTCACGTCAAACCTTTCAATGGGAAAAGTGCACAATATCCTCCTGAACTAATTCTGCTTATCAGTTTTATGAAGATGGAAAAATCCTAACGATAGTATATACTGTCCTGTGAATACAGAATTCAGTGTGTTTCTTTTGTGCTGGATAAAAAACTCTTTAGCCCATTTTGAAGGGAAACATCACCACATCATAATACCTGGACTTGTAGTAGACAAGCCAATTTTTTTAGTGTAGTATCATTCTGGGAAGGTGCTTGAGCACAAGGGGGACAGCACATACAGTTGAGAGTTACCCAGCTCTGGTTTTCCAGCTTATTGCACTTCTGTGTATTAGTGGCAGAGTTCTCCACACTGGTTTGCTGCCCAAAGTGCACTGAAGTATGAAATAAAAAAAAAAAAAAAAAAATCACCCTCCACCTCACACTTTCCATTCTGGAGGCCTCCAGTTTCAGTATTTTGTTTAATACTAATGCTTATCCATCTCTGGTGGTATACACCATCTCTACCTTTCCACCTGTATGGAACAGGAACACAATCAAATTTACCAAAGATCAGCCTGGACATGTTCCTGTGTGACCTGACCTAGGTGTTCCTGCTCTGGCAGGGGGATTGGACTAGATGATCTTTTGAGGTCCCTTCCAATCCCTAACATTCTGTGATTCTGGCTGACACCAGCCTCAGCCCATCTTTCAGACTCTCAGAGGTTTGCTCCACATGGCCTCTCTGTCCAGCTCTCTGAGGTGACAGTGGTGCTGCCTGGACCCCCATTTCCTGTAGCAAGAGTGTGGCTGCTCTCTGTCAGCCTTGGAGGAATCTGACAAGCTGGAGCAGGTCTGGGAAGCTGCAGCCGCTGACCTCCTGCCTCTGCATGTGGAGTGGCCGTGAATCCCCAAGCATGCCTGGCCCCGTGGTGCCAGTCTGTTTGTGCCTGGGCTGTCTTTGAAGCCTACAGCCAAGTTACAGAATAAATCACCTTTCCCCCTGTATTCCCCAGGGCTCCTTCAGGTTCATTGCTGTTTCCCTGGGTTTCATCATCGAGGGGGGGTGAAGATGCTCACTGGGAAGCCCTTTGCCTGTCAGACATGTTTCACCTCATGGTGCACTAGAGCACTGGCTCAGCACAAGCCCAGGATGCTGGGCAACATGTGCCTGTTTCCAGAGACTTTTAGAGAAAGGGCAGCAGAAGTCAGAAAATTAAACAGTTAAAATCGATAGCCTTCGCTCAAGACTATTTAATGTTTATTTGTTTTAAAACTGCAGCAATATGCATTCCACAAAAATAAATTTCTGATATTATTAGTTTGCTGAATCTGCCTCTATCTTATTTGAAGCAACAGATAAGACATAAAGCAAGTGGCAGGCAATTTAACCTTCCTCAGCAGACAAATACTATTTATCTTATCATGTAAATTATGAAAATAGGCCTAGAGGATTTGGCACAGGAAACCTAACACACAATAGGTTAAATAAAGCTTTAGGATAAAATACCAAGCAGTCTATCATTAAGACAAAGGGGTGAAGGGTTGGACGATGTGTATTTGAACTACCAGTGTCTACTCTGATGTTAGCAGAAGATTTATAATAATTTATTGCTGTTCTACTCTGATGTTAACTGGTAAAATACAGAAACCTGGACTCCTGCAATTCCCTGAAATCCTGATTTTTTTAAAAATTTTGGCACTTGACATCTCTTTCTTTGAATAAGGGTTGTATGAACTAATTCATCATGCACATTTTTCAAACCCTCTGACACCACTAGTTTGAATAAGGTGTTATTGGTTTCCAATTACAATCAAAAGAACATACAAAAAATGGGATGATCAAGACATCACGGAAGGAGAAAAAAATCATTTAGAGTATAATCAGAGCACAGTGGATAGCATATAAAAAGAACATAGGGTAAAAGAGGTGGAAAGAGGGAATGAGAACAATTTCTGTGAGAGCAGAACTGAAAAGACATCCGTATCATCCACTTGTGACTGAGTCAGCATATGGCCCTTGATTAAATTCCTGAAGTAATACTGACAACACTGTACTTGTTCCTTGCACTGCTATTATGACAAACAGTCCTGGCATGAACTGTGACTATGAGGCCCACCCTGAACCCTAACCTGTCTTAAACAGAGTTACAGTACACCTTGCAGGCACTTGACACACTTACATTCTCCACCTTATTTTCAAAATCTGCTGCCTGAACATGTGCAGCCTTACAAAAGAGCAGCTGCCAATTTCTCAGCCATGTAGGCAACACCAAATTTTGCCATCCTGTGGGCGAAGAAAGAATTGTGGCAGAAATATCTCAGGGCACTGTCTAGGACTGGATGCACCAGCATCCAGGATGCACGGCTACCCAAGATGAAGGCCAGACAGCTTGCTCTCTTTCACAGACTCACACCATTCAATAAAGACAGGGAGCAACTCATCGTCACTGGGATTTTGCTGCCTTCATGAGTCTGCTTTCCTTAACCTAGTGCGTACCTGATTTGCCAATTCCTAGGCCTAGCACAAAGGACACAGCCAGCAGAAAAACAAACCAGTAACCAGATACTATTGCACATAAGAAAGTCAGTATATGGGTGATCACTGGGGGTACAAACAAGTCAAACACATCACACATAACAGACATTAACCACAGTGACCCCAGGAACGACACAGCATGACCAATAATAGGTGGAATAAACAAAGAAACAAAGTCTCCCATAGAAGAGATGGGAGACAACCAAGTCAATAGGCTGAGCATACAAGATAGAAGCAGCCACATATTGTTCCCCCACAAAACCCATGTTCACAAGCACCAAACCTGACTGGGGCCCAGCTGCAGGGAGTCAGGAGGTCCTTCCTCAACAGGGAAACTCTACAAAGTGCATCCACCTCACAGACAGATACCCCACCCTTCCTGCAACTGGTCCCAGCTTTTATCCCCAAAGCAGGACACCTGGCACTCATTTACCCAATGCAGGGCACCTGGGGCTTGTTTACCCAAGGGCTTTCCCTGTAAGGTCAGCTGCACCTTGGAGGAAAGCCAAAAGGCAAACTCATCCCCTCCTTTTGAAGGGCCATGGGAACCACCCATATGTCAACCTTAACTCAGGGCTCAGGGTTCAGACCCCAGCACTTCAGCACCTTGCATGTGCCTGAAGGAAGTCCTGCCATACAACTGCATGTTCTAAGAAGTGAGGCATAAAGTACTGGCAGTCAAATATGTTTTCTATTATCTTTACAAAAAAAATCTAAGAGCAAAAAGTCTCCAAGTCCCTTCTGGAACCTGTAAAAGTAAGAAAATTCCTTGTAGCTAAAGCCAGAGGGACAGAAGGGAAAAGGGAAAGGCATGTCTTCGAGGCAGGACTCACGCTCACCAACTGAGGGGTAACCCTAAGCTTCAGTAAGTGCAATTATGTTCCCTGCTACTGCTGCAAGACTCCTGCAGGACAGAGGCTCTGTCTTGCAGGATTGTTGCAGCCTGATGTGAAGAAGCAGCCCTTGGTGTGGAGGTGAACTAACCAGTAAAACACTCCCTCCATATAGGTTAGAGCACACTGACCAGCTGAGGTGGCCAAGAAGCTGTCATAATGTTATCGGCTGGAGTACCACACCGGGCATGTAGAGATCTGAAACCACAGATGGCTAACTTCCCTTCCTGCCAGACATTTATTTTGCAATACAACAAATGAAAACAGGCCTTTGCATTGCAAACGCCATAATTCATGAATCTGAGAACACAAAAGCAATTTGTTGACATTTTTTTTTTTAAAAAAATATGTTTTTGGCTAGTACTTGCATGTAAGTAGAAAGTAGAATGGTCAAACCACATTACCTTAGAGTAGCAGTAGGACATCAGAGGTCAGAGTATTGAGGTTACTGCCAAGGAGGTTTTCAGATGTCTCGAGGTGATCCATGACAAGCTGCACAGGTGGGCAGGAGTATGATGGACTCTTCCCAAGGTTTCAGGTTAGTCTGCAGCAAAATAAAGACAGGCTGATGAGTGGAAAGCTTCTCCTAGTATACCTGTATAAGTATTCCTTATAAAATGCAAAATGGGAAGTTGAGTTGCCCATAGTTAGCAGTCTCACTACTCCCATACACACTAGGGTTTTGATGTGGTACTGACTTAGAGGAAACCATTGCCATAAACTCATTTCACAGATGACTAAACAAAGAGGAGATTATCATCATTTCATTTGATGTTGGTAATTAAAGGTTTTGAAAAATAAAATGAAAGACAACCTTCCCTTGCAGTTCAGAGACTAAGTAAAAGCATATATAGTTTTACAACATATGTACTTAAAACAGCAAGACTTCATCTCCTAAGACTTTATTTCATGTATAATTTATGTAGCAAAACTGTGGGGTTTTTTGTATAGCTAATGTTTGGGCAGAGAGGTCTTTAAATGCAGAAAACCAAAAGGAAACCAAACAGACAGCACGTGCAAAATCCACAGTCCACACTGTCTTAACCCTGTGGTCCTGTACCCTCCCCAGACAATTTAATCTGTCTCTATCAATTCTTATCTTAAAGGGCCAGAAAACAGTTAATTTTTTGAACAGCATTTGAAACAAGCATATCCAATACAGTACACTGATGGAGACATATAAAAAAAGATTCCACATGCTTAAGGGCAAGGGCAGCATGTGAAATGGAAAAAGTAATATTGTCTGCTTTTCTATAGCTTGTAAATGGTCTAAGTAATTAATACTGTATTTATTAAAAGGAGAGGCATTTTTGTTTTGATTTTGTTGCTCTGACCCCACTTATTACTGCTGTCTTTGAAACTCCACAGACACTGCATTTCTTTTACTGACTGGACATTTCTGAAATAGTACTACTATCAGGTAGATCAGATTGTTGGCAAAAGCTTTGGCACCGAAGAGACTCAACAAATAAATTTCATCACGCTGACCCTGTACTAAACAGCAACTTTATGTGGATAACCTCATGGGAATGGAAGTTGAGAAAGAGCTATTTCAAGGCCGCCAATAACTTAATCTCTGTTCAGTTCATAATGCAAAGCCATTTCTGTTTCCTTTGCTCACAGTACTAAAGAGTTTTTGGGATACTGTAATCCTCATAAGGTGGGAGGGCAATGTGGGGGGTAGGGGTTTGCGGGAGGGAGAGGAGATCCCACTCGAATTATGTCCTATTTAAAAAAAAAAAAAAAAAAAGAAAAATAAATAAGAAGCCAAGTTTTTCATCTTGGAAATTCTCAGCCTCAGTTACGTGAGTGCAAAAAGTAACTTTTATTTGAAGAACTAACACTCACTTCTTTGTTAAGAAAACTTAAGGCACCACCCAGCAGACATGAAGGCTCCTATGTTATCAGCAAACTATTTCCTGGGTATATATTCACCCTTTCCATGCAGCTTGCTTATTTTTTCAAGGCAGAAAGCAAGAAAGCAAGCAAGAAAGCAAGCAAGCAGGCAAGAAAGAAAGAAGAAAGGCAGTGCAAACAAATTCTGTAGCGCTGCTGAATGATCCATGTTTTGCTGCAACAACTACTACGTTGATGTCATGGAAATTTCATAGGTGTCCAGCTTTGCAGGAACAAAATTGACAAGGTGCCAAAGGGAAAGCCTAGCGCAGCCCCACATGTTCTTTCCAAGGTGAAAGGGCTCTGCACAGTGCTGCTGCTGCCTGCCACCATCGGACAACAGGCTGCAAGAGCCTCAGACAACGTGCACAGCTGAGCAAAATAACTCGGGTGAGAGAACATGAACCCCCCATTCCCCCATTAATGGTTAACCTAACCCCTCACCCACAAACACAACACCAGTTACTCTGCAAATCTAGCATTGCAAGCTTGAGTTCTGCAGAGGAATAAGCTTGAATGACCATGCTCTCTGCCCATCTGCCTCTCCTCCAATTTTGAACCTATATGCTGGTCTGAACTGTGTTTGGCAGGGGTGGGAGAAGGTAGGAGACACAAAGATACCATGTTTCCATAAATGTCTGGAAAGCTGAAGTTGGAAGGAGAGCAGGAGGAACATCTATCTGGTCATGCCTCCACAGGAGGGACACCCGTATCAGCTCCCAGTGATTCTTTCCTACGTGCCCTTCTGCATCTGCCAGTCATCAACCAGAGGACCCTGCAGTACCTGATGCCTCGTACCCAACTAGGAAGGATGCAAGGATGCTGAACAGCTGGGGAAGGAAAGGGGGATACATAGGGGTCAGCTCTGGGATGTGTGCAAAGGAAATTGGGGAGACAGCAGGAGGGCCCATCAGGAGCACAGAGGAAGGGAGCCAGGTTATTGCTGTGGGCAGCTAGGGCAAAACACTGCTGTCCTTAGTGCCACATTCCTCTATACTGGATCCCTCTTCTCCCCCAAGAAACTTTTTTGTATGAGTAGCAGGAATGGTGGAGAAGGAAAATTCTACAATATCCAAAATCAATAGCAGACATCATAAGCAGGAAACTGTTCCTTTCTGCAATCCTGGGAGTCACCTCAAGTAACAAATCAGACAAGGATACGGCAAAAAAACCCCAACCCTGAAGAACAGAGACACCTGGCCCTGTGATAACACCATGTGTAGCAGGATGGAGCAGGCTTTACTGCCCAGCATGGTGGTACAGTGCTTGTCAGAGGGCTGCAATGCTCAGGGAGCTTCTGCCTGCCCAGCCCCCAAATGGTGGATCGCTGTCTCCACAGCACTGCCTAGCAGCATAACCCAGCAGCTTGCAGTAAAGTGCCCTCTACACTCCTGCACATCAATCTCATTGTTTCCTGGGAAATTGAGGTGGAAACACAGCATCCCCCAGCAGCAAGACACTGCAGCTGCCTCTGCTGACCTCAGTCACGTTCAGCCTGGTGGAGTGACAGAGCCAAACCTTCATGGAGGGGCCAGGCCTCAGTCACCCGTGAGCTGTGCAGACTTCTGACAGCTACAGAACATCATGAAAAGTAATATTAATATAAAAACGAGGTGATGTGCAACTTTTTCAGTTGTGCTGTTCTGCCTTTGGATGGGGCGGGAGTACTGAGAAAGGTGAAGGTACACCTCTATCCCCCTGCTACTCTGAGAAAGTCTTCAGTGCTAACTTTTGGCTTCTTTTAAAATAAAATGTGCCTTTTCATGAAGCTGCCCTTGGAAATCAGCTGTACCAAATGTTACTGTATATATCATGATACTGTGCAGTGTATAAGGGTATGTTAGTTTCTATAGGACTGGAAGAAGAGATGAAGTAGTCTTATGAGAGGAAGCTTTTTTAAACTAGAGGTTTAGCCTATGGATTTCACATATTTAACTAGCAGCAGCCAGCCATGGCCTTGCTATTTCATCAAGCCAGAGCTTTAAACACACCTTTGCATTTCACCAGGTTTTGTCCTTGAGAAAGTCAGATGTCCATAGCTAGTGTATCCAGACATTTAACCAGATACCCAATCCAAATGCAAGAAAAACAAAGGGCTGTTGTGATGGGATAAATGCTTCCCTCTGCAGATGGCATTTGCAGTTCCACTCTCTTTGTCTCTCAGTTCATCGCCCTGGTAAGGTATCTAGCAGCTGAGAAATGGAGTCCAAAATTTAAGAGCACCTGCAAACATCAAGTTAGCTTTACTTGCACATTTAGTAAAAGAAGAGCCCAGCCTTCTCACCATGGTAAAGGAGCAGAACGAAACAAAAGCAGAGTTTAAAAGTTTATCTTCTGGAAGACTTTTGCACCCTCAACAATGCCTTTGTATTTCAGGGCCTTTTCAGCTGACCTTGTCAGGCTAGAAAGACCTCTGCACAGTCAAGAAAATACTCTCTCACAAGACCCTGAGATATGATAAGACTGCAAATACCAGGTTTTAAAGAAACAATGACAGCAAAAGACCAAACAAGTGAAAGAACAGAAGATTGGGATCAGAAGATGAGCTATGAGGTAAAATTGCAACGGTTTACATTTTTTAAATATGAGGGAAAACATTCAATTGCAAGAATGATTTTCATGTTTGTTTTTCACCTCTCCAAGAGAGCTATTCTGGGGTCTTTTTTAAATTTCTACTTCAGCTGCTCAAGGAAGGGATCTTTCCCCTCAAGTTTTTACTTTTTCACTCAGTCTTCAGTAAAATGTCAGCAAACAATTGTCATTTGCTATCTGTAAAAGACAATGCAGGTGGACAGGGGAATCCTGAAAACCAATACCTCCCTGTACAAACCTACTGTACTATCAACACCAGATAAACTTCCTTTTCTCTGCTAGAAACCTGACTTTGTAAATACACTTACTAGGATAAAGGTAAGGGAATACCTATCCAGCTTGTTTGGGTAAGTTATCAGCAGGTCTTCCTCTCAGAAATTTGCTGGAAAGCAAATACCTGATCCAACTTCACAATGGCACCTTAAGAAAGTTTTTCTTTGCATCTCAATATGAAATGGGTGAGGTTACAAGACAGTTGTAACAGGTCCTGCTCTGAGCTGCTGGGCATAAAGCAGTAGGACAGTAGGATGTATTCACCTTGAATCAAGTAATTTGAAAGAAATCACCTTTACTTATCTGTTATTCACAAGATGACTTAATAATAAATTAAGGAACCATGCCTACTAATTAAAACCTAGGTAAAATTCAAACCCACTAAAGAGCAAAATAACAAGCTGTATTTTTGCAGTGCATACTTAGTTACCTAGTTAAGTAAAGCTCTTGGTGACCAGCACTATTTTTTTTAAATACAGAATTTGCAAATCCCCTGAAAAGCAAGGAGGTGCTCTTGAAGCAAACTTTGGTAATCAAATCCAGCTCACACAGCTTTTATTCATGTAAATATGCTACTCTTACAAATACAGTGTCACTAGCACTTCACAGATATCTCATAAGCAAAGTTTTGGACTAAAATCTAGCAATATTTTTTTTTTTAAAAAGTACCTCTTCAAAGTTTGTTGAGGAAAGAATTATCTTCCAAAGACCATTTTAAAAAATTCATCTCAATCACATGAACAGTCACACGGAAGTCAGAGGAACCACCTGCATCAGCAAGAAAAGCAGGATTCGGCCCTGAATGACTCAAACTCCATGCTCTCAACCTGAACTCTACATGTAATTCAAGTTGGGCACTACCACTGTGTTGTTTCAATAGAGGCTGTTTTACATCTCAGAAACGTCTGGACCACAACAATGTCACTACTAGACAACTTCTGCTTTTTACATGCTTTAGAACTTTTCAAGAGGGAAAAGTGTTGTAATTTTTTTTTTTTCTTTCTTTCTATTCTAAGCTTTAAATTAAATTGGAGTCCCACTAGTTTAAGTATAGAGCTTTGAGGTACCCATCTTAAATATGATAAATGACCAACAGAAAATTAAAGGTCTACTATTACAGCACTGACAAGCCTGAAACAATGTAAAATCACGAATCACAACATCCACATGCAATCTCCAAAACTGTGTTCTGAAATATACAACAGCTTCAATAATATTTTCATTTTACAGAACCATATACATGGGTCAGATTTGAAAGAGCTGCAGTCAGTCTATGCAAAGCCTGGAAGTAATACACATGTTTGACAAAGAACTTTGAAATGTCCCTTGATGGAGTTTCCCCTGGCCTGTTGCACTTGCACTGATATTCTACCTGGTATCTCTTTTCTATGCCCAGGGGAATGTCCTTTACATAGTGTGACCATACCTTCTTTGCTTTTCTCACTGATACACTAGGTACCACTTCAAGTGAATGGGGAAGACAATACATCTTAATCAGCTTTAACTTCAACGGGATGCAATAACATCCTTTGACAGAGGAGAAACGATATCAAATACTTATCAAGCCCCTGCTTTAGTCCCAACACCTTTCCCTCACCACCTGTTAAGTACCAGCTTTGTTGGGGACCTACTGCAAAAATCCAGCAAAGGTGATAAAGACAGTACTGCAATATTGACATTTCTCCCTCCTCTGCCCATGAGACCAGGGGACAAGCCTGGAGCAAGGAAGACTTACCCTCAGTGAAAGAGGATCAGGTTAGGGAACACTTAAACTGGGCATACATAAGTCCATGGACCCTGAAAGGTTGCACCCATGAGTTCTGAGGGAGCCAGCCAGTACCATTGCAAGGCCACTCTCAAGTATCTTTTAACAGACATGGAGACTGGGAGAGGTTCATCAAGACAGGAAGAAAGTACTTGTCAGTCTGGTCTCCAAGAAGGAAGATCCAGGGAACTAAAGGCTGCTCATCCTCACCTCAGTCCCTGGAAAAGCGATGGAGAAAATCCTGCTGGAAAGCATTTCCAAACACATGAAAGACAAGGTCATGGTGGATGACAAGCTGGTCATGCAGGCTGATGCAAGCCTGCAGCAAAGAAGGCCAAGTGCATCCTGGGCTATGTTAGGAAAAGCATCACCAGCAAGTCAAGGAAGGTGATCCTTTCCCTCTGCTCACCATTGGAGAGACTTCATCTGGAATGCTGGGTCCAGTTCTGGGCTCCACAGTACAAGAGAGATATGGACATATTGGAGAGAGTCTAGCCCGCTAAGATACCTAAAGGGTTGAAGCATCTCTCTTATGAGAAGTGTTGAGAGAGCTGGGACTGTACAGACTGGAGAATGCTCAGCGAGATCTTATCAATGTATATAAATACCTGAAGGCAGGTTGCAAAGAAGACAGAGCCACACTCTTTTCAGTGGTGCCCAGTGACAGGACCAGAGGCAATGTGCACAAACTGAAACACTGGAGATGCCATCTGAACATCAGGAAACACATTTTTACTGTGAAGCTGACCAAGCACTTGCAGTGTGTGCCCAGAGAAGTCGTGGAGTCTACATCTATGGAGACATTCAGAACCCGACAGTTCACAGTCCTGGGTGACTTGATCTAAGTGGCCCTGCTTAAGCAGGAGCATTGAATCAGATGATCTCAAGAGGTCCCTGCCATCCTCAACAATTCTGCCTTACTCTTCTCTTACAGGAGACGAGGGGAACATAATGTGGGAAGCAGTTTCCTGCACCATCATGTCTATCCCCCCCTAAACTTAGAGGTACATTAAAAAACTTCTGTAGCTTCTTCATGTTAACAAACTTTTGTAGCTCCACCTTCTCTCTCACTGGAAGACTCTCACTGATATAGTGGTCAGGAAACTTGACTTAATTCCCTGCCTAAATTTATGCTACGTCAATAATCATATATTCTCTGGCCCATCTCAATCTTGCATTGTTCTTTATTTTCCACTGCATTTACCTACTGCATGCATTTTTACTCATTTCTGCTTAGTTCTGGTTTTCGGACTGGAAAAGACATCTTTTTTCTGCACTTGTTCTGGTTTGGAGCCATCTCCCTCAAACACAGTGGAAAAGGCTTTACAGCTGTTTACGTGGCTTCACAACCAGGACAAACATAGCAGGTGCTGTGTAGCACAATACAACACCATTTCTTCTATAAATGCTTCTTTCAGTGAACACAGACCTTGCATTTCCCTTTTCATAACTGCATTACCAGTGCTGCCTCATAGTCAGACTGTCAGGTTTGGACCCTTGGAGCCTACACTTTTTTTTTTTTGCATGACATTCCACTTTGCACTATAGGATTCTCGTTTTATAATTTACTTTTTATCTAGAAAAACAGTAATGAAATCTGTAACATTAATATGGCAAGATCTCTCACTTTTAACTCACTGGACTCAGGGCTGCCTTTCCCTCCATTTTCTCTTCACCAAATTACCTTTTTCCCCTTTATCAAAATCCATGTTAGCAATTTCAAAAATTGGTGGTACAAAAATCTGGATTCACACTTATTCTAAGTTATCCAGTACTCCGAACTGCTGAAGGCAATGCAATTATGTGCAGAGTACATGTGTGCATGTGTTCAAGCATTGCTATTTAGAAGAAACCAGTTTCTACTTTTCCATGAAGGGATAAGAAATTCCCACTGAATTCAAAATGACCTTGCAGGTGAACAACATTAAAAAACAACCAGTGAAACAAGCAAAGGGGCTACTTGAACACCAGGATTTCTTCAGACAGCTTTTTAAGAGATCCCAGAGGCAAAGCAACTGAATAATAGATATGTGGCCAGAGGCAGATAATGTATATCTGTTGATAAAACAGCATTGCAAGACAGGAACAAGAATTTAAAACTTCTATCAAAATACCAAGTTGTTAAAAGCCCTGAGTAAAAGCTATAAAAAAAATAAAAATCAACTAAAATCCTTATAGTAAAGGTCATAGGCAAAACTGAGCAATTCTTGTTTTACAACAGTCTTCTTTATAAGGTATAAAATCTGAGACATGCTATGCCCAAGAAATAATATGTTAAATATTTGCACAGCTTCCTGAGTTTTTTACATACCAAGCCAGCCACTACTTTTAGGTTAAGATTACAATGTATTTTTCATACTGTGTCTTTTGATACTCATTCATCTGGAACTTGGACAGAACTTCATTCTGAATTTTATATTATCATAAATGTTGGCATGTACTTAAAATTATAGAAATAAATCAAAACCACCCCTTGACAAAAAGAAAAAGGAGCTATAGTACACATATTTCGGTGGCTTGCAATGGATTTTACATGATAACCTGCTCTGTGACAATACTAATACTAAGAAATATAACCAATAACAAAAATTAAAGAATTTGATTAAAAGGACTTGAAAATAAAAAAAGATGTGAATGGTGTCATATTGCATTGGTCTTCTTGAGTAAATAGTCAGCAAATAAAAGCAGTATGATATTTATACATCAAGTGGTGAGCAGGATGCAACCAGGGGAATTTACACTCAAGAATGGAGTTACAACAGTGAAGTGCACCAATTGGCTTCTGTTTGATATATGTATTTTTCCCTAATTGGTTTTAGAAGTAACACATAATGAAGGAAAAAGTCTCTTACGATGTGTTTAGCTACAACATTAGTGTTGGAATCTATTCAGAGACAACTCTATCTGAAGCAGCTAGATCCATCGCTTCATTGCTTCTTGCAAAGAGAGCACAGCCAATCACTGCAAAGTTAATTCCTTTCCCTCCTAATAAATCACATAAACTGTCATACTGTAAAACTCAGAAAAACCACCTGAGGAAAGCAACAGCTACAGGAAAGACCTGCTTGGTACTTCTGATGCTTCTTAGTATTGTAGAATTTGCCTTTTCAAACAGGCCAGAGTTGCTGTATTCAAAATAGTATTACATAGGTCACTTTCAGTTTTAAAAAACGCTTTATTGTATTATTAGCATAAGACATTATGGGTTGGCAGTCTGGAGAAATTTTAATAGAAAAAATGGAGTAAGTTCATTGAAGCTGAAACAGACTGTGGAAACGTTATCTGTCCTCATGAGATTTTGTAAGAAAATACTGCCTTGAAGTCCCAGTGTGAAACTGTGGGGATCAAGGACAGCCAACAACTCACCAGTGGTTACAATGCTCGCTGCGGATGTGAGACCTGGCTTCAGAGCTCCTGTTCAGATAATTGCTCACATCCTACATAAGACTCTTAAAAGTGGGCCTTACTGAGGGCAACTGCTCTCACTGCAGCTGCCTCACTTTGCATTAAAAAAAATTAAGTACCATGGAAGAGGTCTCATAGCTGCAAAGAGGAGCCTTCCTGAGGCTGCTGAAAGATAGCACAGAGCTGGATATGTGCCCCAAGCACAGGGGTGTTGGCTGGTCTGCGTGTTTGTGCTAGTGCACAAGTACACCCACACTCTCTTTGCAAGAAGGAAAACTTTTAAAGTTGTTTCCCACCCCCCCTTATGCAACAGGAACATTTTTGATTGCATGAAAAGTTTCCCAGAACAAAAAATATATTTGCTACCCAGCTCTCAATATTACTTTTTCTCCACTGCTAATAGAATCATTGCTGAAAACTATTATTTGTACAAACAGTTCCTTTTCCTATGACTAGCCTCCATGCAATCTGTGGTACTACATTCCTAAGTAAGGAATGTAGTTTATTTCAGTTTAACTCCACTGTTAAATATTCTTTACTTTGTAAGAACTGCCCTAAATTTATTTCCAGCTTGTTCTGACCATCCTTGCCCCCAAAAAAGAATTTAAATAGCAGCTCCTTATTGCTCGCTGCTGCTATTACATCAGAAAATACTCTGTCTCTTTTCATATGGCTCAGTAGACATAAATACTGAAAAAAGCTCTTTGCAAAGAGCAATCTTGTGTTGGCAGGAAAATTGACAAGATGACCTAATAGGTCTTTTCCATCTCTGATTTTCCTGAGCCTACTACTCCTGTGGGGAAAAATAACTTGTCAGCAAACTTATTACAGAAGAAAATATCACAGTAAAAATAGTTACAGAAAATAGCCCACCAAGTCCTTGATATAAGTTATGAATATATTTATTCTTGTGATAGTTGCTTACTCCTTTGAAAAACATGTTCCCAGATTCTGTACAGAAGTCAAAAATCTCCAGTAGCAGTGGAAACCAAATAAGAAAGTTACTAAGCAATTCTCAAATACAGAGAAAGTTAAATAGAGGTTTGACTGAACCTCTTTATCTACCTGCACAGGACAAT
Source organism: Podargus strigoides (assembly GCA_028020825.1). Lineage (NCBI taxonomy): Eukaryota > Metazoa > Chordata > Aves > Caprimulgiformes > Podargidae > Podargus > Podargus strigoides. Next base: position 6,352,568 of record CM051623.1, on the reverse strand, counting down.
TTTTATGCCTTCTTGAAAAACAAATTTTGCAGAAACATGGAATTTAAAAAAATAAAGTCAATTTTTTGCAATTTCATATGCACCTTTTTTTTGTTTGTTTGTTTGTTTTTAGGATAGGGTCAGCCTAGTGCCACCGCCAAGAAGTATCTTTTCTTCAATTTAGACAAATTTTAAAAGGCAAAACAACCAAACATTAGGACGAGGGGTAATAGCCTCAAGTTGTGCCAGGGGAGGCTTAGATTAGATATAAGGAAACATTTCTTCACTGAAAGGACTATCAAGCACTGGCCCAGGCTGCCCAGGGCAGTGGGGGAGTCCCCATCCCTGGAGGGATTTCAGAGCCGTGTAGATGAGGTGCTGAAGGACATGGGGCAGTGGGGACTTGGCAGTGCTGGGTTAATGGTTGGACTGGGTGATCTTCTCAGTGACATCCAATGATAGGACAAGGGACAATGGGTGTAAGCTGGAACATAGGAGGTTCCACATAAATGTGAGGAAGAATTTCTTCACAGTGAGGGTGACAGAACACTGGAACAGGCTGCCCAGAGAGGTTGTGGAGTCTCCTTCTCTGGAGACATTCAAAACCCGCCTGGACATGTTCCTGTGTGACCTGATCTAGGTATTCCTGCTCTGGCAGGGGGGTTGGACTAGATGATCTTTTAAGGTCCCTTCCAATCCCTAACATTCTGTGATTCTGTGATTCTGTGATCTTAGAGGTCTCTTCCAACCAAGGCTATTCTATGATTCTATGAATTAGAGATGAAAGGCAAAGGAGATCTGATGAAAATTAGTGAGGTACTTCTTGTGCCTTGTCTGTTTTAACAAAGCTTTTACAGAAAAAAAAAAAAAATTATAATCTTACGTACTTTGACTATCAATGAAAAATACCATTTTCTTTGCAGCACAATTCCTGTAAAACACTATGAACTAGTAAGTTTTCGGTATGGCCCCACATGGCTGCATTCTCAAATTACCAGGTAATATTGGGTGAAATAGCAGCAGATGCCTTGATATATTTACAGCATGGTAATACTTAAAGATGTCCAGTTACCTTATTGGAGGAAACTAGAGCTTCCACATATTTAGGACATAAAAAGAATATTTTTAAAAAATAATGCTGAAAACAAATGACATTGATTTTGGCTGCACACTACTATACATGGGCAACAGTGGCACAAGACTCTTCACTGGTGAGAAAGAATGATAAAGAACTGGAGCACTCAGATACTATAGTTTGAAACTCAGTCACCACCTCTCCTTATGTTTTAGGAAAATGTGGATAGAGATCTATACTCAAATCTGGAACCACATCTGATTTATACAGCACAGGATTACATCTAACATTGTCCACAATGACAGCAATCCTTGGACATCATTGCTGGTAAAATAAAATTCCTTTAGGTTGAAAGGTACCTTCAGGGGAGCACATGCCGATGGTTCCTATCATTTTTCCAACTTGCTATCCTTCTCCAGTCCCAACTTCCCTTTTTTTTTTTTTTCCATCTCATTCTTTTGTCCCCACCAGATCTGAATCTCTTTCTGTATGGTAGCAAGAGCAACAGTATCTGCCTCAGTCCATCTTAATTATGGTCTTGATCATGTCTTATAATCTCTAATCAAGTTATATTAACAGAAAATAAGCCCTGATTTTCTATAATGCAGCTATTGATATGCACAGTCTATCTCATCTGGTCGACTCCTGAAGTTCCACAATGTCAGTAGTGGTCTGAGAAGTGAATATTCTTCCTGCATTAATTCTTTTTGGTTTTATTTTTTTGTTTGGTTGGAGGGTTCTGGGGTTTTTTGTTTCTCTTTTTAGCATTCTAAATTTTCCATCTAGATTCTACCCAGCTGAATACAGGCAGAAGACAATGAAATATGGTACTGTCTGCTAATGTGATTCATTTTCCATATATGGTTACTGGAAAGCCATATTTCATGACTAAAAGATCCTATCTGTGTTTATACCATTACTGGGAGATTACCATAACAGTATATCAAGGATAAAATAGTCATGAGCAACTTATAAAACTTTTATGTTAGTCACAGGAATCTATTATAGAAACTATAATATATTCCATTATGTACCTGACAGGTAAGTTTCATTGTTTTCAGTTGAGTGTGATGTCAATGAATAGCTTGTCAAATTAAAATCATGTTCACAGTAATATATGAGCATTTACAGTCAGAATCACTGACATAAAACTGTGAGGTGATGAGATGGACTCTCTGTAAGTACCTCAGTAAAGTTCACATGCGAGTTTCCAGCAGTATAATGTGACATATACTGTATTCTTTAAGATTTCAGAAGAATCGTTATGTGTTAAACTATCAGCCAGTTTGTTCTCTGAAAATCTCTCTTGTTCTTACACATGCAGCAATTACTGTGAAAGTATATCCCTTTGAAAAGGTAATCATCTTGGGTATTATACTATTTTTGTTTTAAAGTAAATTGTAGAGCAAGCATTTCACATTTTTTCCTGTCTAAATCAGATCTAAAACTATTGACTGAGGAAGGGAGAAGAGGGAAATAAGGGGATGGCTGGTTTTAAACCAAAAGCCTGAGATTCCAGCATGAATTTTCTTCTTAATTTTTTTTGTTTTTTTTTTTTTTAAACTTAAAGCATCAAAAATATTATATTCATCTGCAGATGTAAATATGGGTTGAAGTATTATTTTAGAAAATATGACAAGTGCAAACTTCATCTCAGACCTGGAACTGAATTAACTTTAAATCATACTTCTGGAAACACTTCATGTGGCTGGAAACACAGCAGGTCTGCACCTATGGGGAGGGGCCACCCCATCCAGGCCTGCAACTGCACCTAGGGCTTCTAAAGGCAACAAGAGGATCATGATTGCTGATCTTGTTCATGTCTTCAAAACACCATCATGTAAAAAAGTAAAGGCCCAGTTAGAGAGTAGGTGGCTGTATTAAGACAAAAATGTCCTCCTTCTCAGGTAACTCTAAGGTTTTCTTAATCTGCAGATTCCTCTTAGCAGTCAGTGGAAAACCTCAAATTAAGGAGTTAAGTTTCTTAACGTGGATTGGATATCTATGATTTCATGTCCCCACAGGGGAAAAAGCAAAAAACCAACTCCACAAACAAACAGAAAAACCCCAACAACTCAGCATGAGATGAGAAAATGGAGAAAACAGGTAATCTTTCTTCTGCAAAATGGAAAAAGTCAGACCCTGAAGCCTGGAGTGATATGCCTCACTGTGGCATTGCCTTCAACGCTAGCCAAATACACAAAACTATGTACAAAAAAAAAATAAAAATTAATTAATTATTTAAAGCAATAAGAGATGGAATCCAGAAATTCACGGGAGCTGCTAATAAAGCTTATTCCTGCTCTGACGCGAGTAATACAATTTTTATAATTTACAGTACCTCTGGCTTCACCACTTGTGAGTTACAGACCTTTATACCTCTACTGCTTGGAACTAAATATTAAACTATGGCCCACAGTTAGTATTTGTTTTGCCAATCACTAGGCCTAGCACAAAGGATGCAGTCAGCAGCAAAACAAACCAGTAACCAGATTCTATTGCACATAAAAAAGTCAGTATATGGGTGATCACTGGGGGTACAAACAAGTCAAACAGATCACACATAACAGACATCAACCCCATCGACCCCAGGGACAACACAGCACAACCAATAACAGGTGGAATAGACAAAGAAACAAAGTCTCCCATAGAAGAGATGGGAGACAGCCAAGTCAATAGGCTGAGCATATAGGACAGAGGTAGCCACATATTGTTCCACCACAAAGCCCATGTTTGCAAATGCCAGACCTGACCTGGGCCCAGCTGCAGGGAGAGTCAGGAGGTCCTTCCCCAACAGGGAAACTCTGCAAAGTGCATCCACCTCACAGACAGACACCCCACCCTTCCTGCAAGTGGTCCCAGCTTTTATCCCCACAGCAGGACACCTGGCACTCGTTTACCCAATGCAGGGCACCTGGGCCTTGTTTACCCAAGGGCTTTCCCTGCAAGGTAGGCCGCACCCTGGAGGAAAGCCAAAAGACAAACTCATCCCCTCCTTTTGAAGGGCCATGGGGACCACCCATATGTCAACCTTAATTCAGGGCTCGGGGGTCAGACCCCAGCACTTCAGTATTCCAGATCTATAAATATTTTCCCCACCTTGTCAGAACCTCACAAGAAGTTAAATCAGGCCATGAAGAAGCCTCACTAGACACTGATACTAACAGAAAAACCATTAGGAATAGATTTGTTGTTACACTGAAAAGGATTTTTTCTTTTTCTGTTTTTCAATGCCATAGACTGTCTTCCAGTGATAAATTGGAGTCCTACACCTCTGAGCAAGGATTGCAGCATATTGCATTGGGAAAGTGTGTCTGCTCTGCACGCAGAAAAAACTCCTTCTTGCTACACACGTGTCCACGCATACATTCCTATACTAATTGCAAACCCCAGAGAAAATGCTAGGAGTACCATATCTCCCTATATCCACTAGCAGTAAATTGGTCTATGAGTTAGTGATGCTTAAAGTCACATTCACCTTTTTGTTGAGTTAACTTTGTATTAGAGAGAGTAATTTTTAACAAGGGGGGGCTCTGACATCACCTAGCTACTTCAAATGCAGAAGATAAAACAAGTGCCTATTTTGCATTTTGGTGATTTTGAGACAGGACAATCTACAAAAATGTTGTGGTAGCTTGTGCATGCATGTGTGGGGAGTGGCAGGCCAGCTCTTCATTTTCTTCTGTATTTTCTTCTTGAAACACTACCTTTTGTCCATAGCCAGTATTGTTTCAGGCATGATTTTAATATGTTAAAGATGGGCTTGAAACAAATGCTCTCACCACTTTTTAATTATTTCCACTGGATTTTGAAGCAGTTGTGATGCAATTTACAAGAAAAGATGACTTCTGTAACTGTTTGAGAAAGTTTTATCTGTTGCATCACGGACTTTTGGAAGTTCAGCTGTATAAGCTTGTATTACTTTCCCAAGGAACAGGGTAATTAGGAAGAAGATTAAAAGGTATATCTGATGGATTCTCACAACACGATGTCAAAATAAGAACCAACAAAAAACCCAAACAAGAAAATAAAAGGATAGAAAGCTCTAAGATAACAACCAGGTGAAAGTCTGCACTATTTGTGGAAGAGTGACTCGTGCTGTACTGATATACATAATCATTGCATAACACAGGTTGATTAATATCGCGTCGCTGACTCAGGGCACATAGCTATCAGCTTATCTGAGACCTACTGTGTAACACTGCCTTTTCCTATAAAGGAAGAAGAGCGAAAAAAAGTACGTGACTTAAGACATTAAAAATTTAAGTGCAATATAGCGTGGAACAATTAGAAATAAATTTCTAAGAATAAAGTTAGTTACTAAGATGAAAAAGAACAAAACAGGAGCAGGTGGAAGAAAAGGGCCATGTGAAGTGAAGGGAGGGTACACTTGATTCCTTGAGGAGAGCCCAAAGCAGTCACAGCCCCAAGCTGGGAGGCAGAAGGCTGGGGTGAGCCTAGGGAGTAAGGGTCCTGTCAGCCAATGAGAGGGGTGTTGAGGAAAGGACTCCAGCCCTTACTTCCACTCCTGGCTCTTCTTCCTGCTCTTATGTAATCTGGTCTGGTCCCTTCAGGATTTTTGGATCCACATACTAGCTGCTAGCTCCCATGCTTCCTTCCCTGAGAAGGTTAAACTACTTTCCCTCCCTTGTTTGTTCTTGCAAACATTTCCAGCCTCTTTTGTTCTGCTTCACCTTCCAGACTGTTGGAGGGGCTACAGTCACTCCAGAGCACACTTGTTATCTCTGACCCATTTATTTGCAACATTAGTAATCTCTGTCCTCTAGACCACAGCATGAGGACTTTTTCCTAGTTCACAGGTTAGAGTCTCTCCCGTGATTCTGTGACTGAGAAGATATGTTCTGCATAGATTGCAATGCTATTAGAAAGCAAGCCAAAGTGCTAACAATGTCACTAGCTAAGACAATGACACCGTTGTATTTTGAAACCAAAGTCTTTTATTAAAACCCCAAACCTAGCTGAAAGGAAATTAATTTTGAAAAATAAAGCTATTAAGAGGCTAGAGCAAGACCTCTTCTCAGCCAGCTGGCCTGGGACTGGGAAGAAAGCATAGGTGGATACATAAACTAGAGTTTTAACTTATACTAAACACAATTATGACTACCTTCAGATACATCAAGGACAGGACCACTATACTGACAGTGTACAATTAGGAGAGACATCAAGTTTTTAGAGCTCATTTGATAATGACTTAGCTACTACCACTGACTTGGGGGAAGGAGGGAAGGGAATCAGTGACTTGAATGACAATAAAGCTGGGCCAGTAACAGACAGCACTGAAAACTCTTGTGTTAGTACAGAGCACGTGTCAGTTAAGCACCATGTGGAAATAAAATTACACTCTACAAGGTGTCCACTAAGGAAGATAAACCACAAATAAAGCTGGAAAACCTAGAGAGGAGACAGGGACAGAGGGTGAATAACTTATTTAGTGAAAAATTAAGTCAAACATAATAGTTCCATCTGGAAACAGTTTTTTTTTGGGTGCGGTTCATAAGACCAAAGATTGCAGCCTTCTTTTTTATCCAATGTTCTAATGATCTGAGGGCACTTAAATACTTCAAAATCTTCATTAAGATGTAAAAATTTACAAATTGCAAGTGCTAAAATTTTTTCAATGAAACAACATAGCTCTTGAAATCGAAATTATTAGAGAACAGCTAAATACCACACTGCAGAGGCTTTTGGTTATGATTTAAAAATTATGTATGCTTTGTTTTTAAAGTACAAACATATTTTTGAATTTTTTCATGAGTAAATTTAAAAATATTTAGAAATAATTTAAAATACCCCCAAACCTATTTTTTATTGACTTCAAGCACTACACAAAAGCTCGAAAAAATGAGAGTATCATACAAGAAGTTGAAAGTGATTAAAACTGGGGGGAGGGTTTGCACAATATTCAGAAAGAGTAGTCACAACAATATCAAAATCTTCTGGACTACTCTGTAGAACTACATAATTTTCTGTTTGGTTTATATTTAAGAGTTAATTTTATATTTTATGGTATTGATAAAAAACCCCAAAGAATTGTTATTCACTACTTATACACAAACTTCGAGCATTAGTGTTTGGCTTGCTACTCTCCCTTCCACTTTTATGGGCCGGCTATGTTCCAGGCTGTTACAAACAAATACATTATATTTGACTAAAAATCCTCATAATAAGTAAAAGAAATATATTAGAATAGGATATTGTTCTGTTTTCAAGCCAAGAAGCTAGCTTTTATGTGTTCAGAATTAAGCCTATGATAGCTGTATTAAACAATAGTATATTTTGTTCTGAGTTATGTTGTATTAAAAGGGTTTCTTAAACTATGTTTTGCCTTCTTTGATGATTGTTTTCTTGCAAAGATAATTCAAACCAGCACGGGCCCACCCAGTCAGAGCAACAAAAGGTCTAGTCCTCGATGAGCAGTATTTGTAAGCACTCACTACTAATATTAATTAATTTGATAATTTATCCTCTTTTTCTATTCATCAGTTGTCTCCATGTGGTTTAAATATTCATTCTCTATTCAAAACTATTCACACTGGATGAATTTCATTCCTCTGTGGAGGACCAGCATAACGCATATGCATCACTTCAATCCTCTGAATAGGGTTCAAATAAGTCTCAAAGCGCTATATTGTCTCTCAGCTCATGAATAAATTTCACCATTTGGCTAGATGTAGACTCTTTCTGAACTGCTGCAAGTCCCTCTCTGTGCTTCAGGAGTTGCTGTGGTGTCTTAGACTTCAACTCCATAGGTTGGGATGCTTATTTTTGCCCTTAGTGGTGCATGCACAGCACCTCCCAAATACCTTTCATTAATGCGCTGTATCAGTGATTTAAGACAGGTTTGCCAGACAAATGCAGATCACCGGTCTCTACCTGCCTGTATTCTCCACATGTCCCATGGACGGATCACACCCACTGCATGTGGGACATTCAGACACCTTGGACAAAAGTCCAAAGTCTTTTCATTTCAACAAGATGTCTGGGTGACAGAGGACACATATGTCCAGAGAGGGTAGGTTTAAATTTAGACTTGTAGTGACAGAGATCATCATCTTCTTACATGTATGCACCAAACCAAAGAGAGCACTCTTTTGTGGCTGGATTTCTTATGCCCTACTCCACAAATAGTCAAGTAAATAATAAGCAGAACACTCCAAATAAGATTAGCTATTTAAAACTCAAACTGAGGGGAATTATTTGAACTCCAAACTCTGCTATTTTTGCAGTTATTCTGCCAATAAACTATTTCCTAGATTCTATGTATAAAGCAATCTCAAAGGGTAGAGTCAACTGCACATTTTAAGTAATTGTAGATACGTGGCAATATTTTTCCAGCTCTGGCACTGATGAAGCATCCTTTTCCATGATTTTTTTTTTACATTTCAGTATCATAATTAAACTAGAGCTGAAGCAAACAGTTCACCCTCTCTAACAAACAAACTTATCAGAAAATTCCTTTAAGGGTGGAAGACAAGATAAAAAGAGAGTTTTCATTAAGAGCTTCTTCATTCATCCTCCAAAATCATTATGTAGATTGGCTAAGAATGAAAGGTAGCAGTGGGAGGAACGAAGAGGCATCGTTCTTGTACAACAAATATGCTACAGTGATAAGTGATAGAAAATGGTACTGTATATAGTTAAAAGTTCAGCTAAGAAAATCTTTTGCTGTTTAAAATTGACAAAGGTTAGCCTCATTGCCTATTAATATTACTGGCAAGTTTTAAAAGATACAGCTCTGAGAACATTATGTCAGATTAGGAACTGGAATTTAAACAAATGCAGCTTACAGGAAAGACAAGGGCATGACAACAGCATTTCTAACTACCTTTGCCCTTTGCCACTGCAAGCTTCTATAAAGTTAAAAAGACCCTATGAATCAACAAGGGAGCTCAGGAAAGTGGCTTTCACTTACATCTGAATTATGTATGGGCAGTTCCCTGACATACAAGCACTCAGAAAACAAATAGCAGAGTGCTGCGCGCTGCATGTCCCTGACATACATCTGGGCTATGTCCCAACGACATACACCAGCTACACTGTTTCTCTGAATAAAGTGTACTCTCTGAGCCAGGAATTATGAGAAACTAGCAAGGGAATGATATATCATGTTCTGAAAACACAGCCAATGTGTCCATGCCTAACTTCTACCTGATCCTGCATTCTTTAAGCTTCCAAAAGTTCTTCCCACCGCAAGCAAGGCTTTTGTGACAAAAAAAAACCACGGTAAGAAAACACAGTAAGCACTGTTGTATAGCGATGATGTTCAAATAATGTACTTTTGAGAAGTGTCATTTCATCTTTTTCATTACAGTAATTATCTGTTTGTTGAGCAGAAATGCAAAGATCCAGGATCTTTTACGTATAGCTGATTATCATTACTGTCAACTTGGAAGTTCGTTCATACTTTGGCTGCTACTTCTGAAAGTCAGGGAGTGAGACTTCCCTCACTGAAGCAGAGCTCCTAGCACTGACCAGGCTTTTACTCTCAGAGCCTATTTTCCCTCCTGCAGCACAAGAATTTTGTTGGTTTATGCCATATAGCAGGGGGAAAGACTCGCACATCCTTTAAAATCCCTTGACAACACAACAAAGTGCAGTGCGTGGCATTTCATGAAGCTAATTAAATCAGTTAATGGAGAGGAACAGGCACAACTCCTCTGAAAGTAATGTTTACCCTCCCTGTTTACCCTGAGATTTAGGTTGGCTCCCACTGTCAGCTATCAGTTGATAGTTACAGCAATTGCAATGACAGCATGAATCATAATGCAAAAAACATGTTACATATTGAATGATAAATGAGCTAATTTCAGGCCAATTCCTACTGGATCATTCTTTGTAAGTCACTCAACGGATCAGAATATCTCCCGACTACAACCACATGGCTTGTTTTTAAAATTTTAACTACTGAAGTGTGTGAGACATTGTCCCCATGGCCTGTCACAATGAGGGGCTTCAGTCAGATGGCCACCTGTCATTTCAAACATCAAATACTGTGCATTTTTATGTGGGCCCCTTGTCAGAGTCCTTTCCCAGATGCATCAATGTCAGGTCTGTTCAACAGTCAGTTTCTCTAAGGGACATGAAAAGTTATAGCTTTGCCATACCATCTCTACAGCTTGTTTTGGAATAAGGCAGTAGCTTTCCTGTGCTCCCACAAGCTCTATGGTCTTCATACTTGCTGCCAAGAAAATGGAATCGCAATCCCAGCCAAAGGAGACAGGTTCTGTCTAAGGCAGCAAGCTTCAGACAAAACTCAATACTTGCTTACTTAAAAAACAACTGATTTGCTTATGACCTCTGGAAAACTCTGTTAGGAGTAGAAATGAAACTGGCAGTCTCTGGAGGTTCCACAGCAAAGCAGCATTTCCCACTTCCTCTGGCTGCTTACAGGAGCATAAATGCTCCTACCTAGTACAGCAGACAGGTAGCTTTTTTTTTCCTTTGATACTTTTCTTGCCTATCTTCTGCTCCCCAACCCCTGATAAATATGTAAAAAGGAAATTTTTAAAAAGTCTGTTTCACTGCCCTGCCCAATACTTCAACTCACTGTGTTAGAGCATGTCAGTTCTTTAAGTCATGTCAGTGGCGATATAACAAAATGATAGCACCACTTCTCATTCAGTGTTTCCCTCGTTATGCACTTGAAGAGATACCAGTCATCAGAACTTCCACTTTCACTTTCCTTAGGTGGTCCTGAATCACAGTCAACAGCAGTGAAGAAGCTTGGCTTTGGCAATTAAAGTATGTACAGTCTCCCATTTCCTTGCATCAAAAGCCAGCATCCTGTTGGAATTGTTTGAGCCACTCAAAGTCCTAATAGTCACTTAAATCTTATTGTACAGTACTCTTAATTCTGGCTCCTACTTTTCCATTTCCCAGTTCAAGTGATTTTGATTTGTCTCATTCTCAAAAAACATTTGAAAAAGACTGGAAAAATGAGAAACATAACAGAAATCTTTACACAGTTCCATCCACTACACAGAAGCACTGATAATATATTCTTTCAGGAAGGGTTGCACTACAGGATATATTTCATGCTATAAAAAGTAACAGCTAAAAAAGGGATGGGGGGGGTGGGGGAGAATGGATCGTGCACAGTAACTGTAAAATTATAGCCCTCTTGTTTTGGATCTGGTTGCTAATGTGCTCAAAAAGATCTGCGCTTCATCATATTTTATAGGGAGGATATACAGTATGTGCTCTATGGGGAGTCTATACGAGTCCTAACATTGCTCAAAAGGACAGTTAAATAAATGACTCCACCAGTCAAGTCACTGAAAAATTTGTATTTCTGCCAGCTTGCTTCCAGCCTCTTTGCATCGATAGATTGTGGTGACAGCAATTATGACATCCGTAAAGTTAAGAAGCTGGGAATCCTTACATCAGCTCTCAGACTTGCTTTTTTGTCCCTCCTACACTTATCACTTGTTATTCTCAGCATTGCCATTTTTTCTAAGAGACTATGATAACCAACACAAGCACTGTGAAAATATGGTTGAGTTTAAGCTGCTCTAAATGATCACAGTCTTATTCCCCAGCGTGTCTCATACAGACTGTCACAGGTTGACAGAAGATGTGTGGCTTTTTCCTTCTTCTGGGTGAGCCTACGTAATATCCCTTAAAGCAATTTATCCTGTTCAGTCTTTAACCACTAATATTTTGTACCCACCTCAGCAAAATACAGGTTGCTGCTTGCAACTAAGGTGATTCAGCTAGAGAGCCTGTTCAAAGAATCTATTGGTTTTCAGACAGCAGAGGGGATGGCTAAGTGATAAGATTGTCTTTCTGGGTTTATGAGAACATCCTCTATGAGGGATGCCAAGACACACCATTTTCTGAAGCGTGGCTTTGGTTTTTTATGCTGTCTCTTTGCTGGTACTCCCATTTCGGTGCTGACCCCTAGGAAACTTCGGAAACTCCATTGCCTGCATTTCCATTATTGCTCCCAGTGTTCACAAAACACATTCAAGAAGGCTACTGCTCCACAGCACAGTACCTAGAGCTGCTGAGAAAGGAGGAGGAAATAATCTGAAACATGCCATGATGTCTTTCCAGTGGCAAACTTTAGTTTTGTGATAAATACCAGCACGTTCCACCTTAAAAAATTATTGGCAAAAGTCTGTCTCTTACTGGCAGAACTGTTGGCAGAAGTCTAATAGATGGGTGATATATTCATGGACAACAGTTTATGATTCTCGCACTGCTGTATTTTATGGCTGTCTTAGAATGAGTCATGATTTTCTCTTATTTTTTTCCCCAAAATCATTCCAAATCCTCTCAAATACTGAATTCAACACAGCACTGGCTTGGCATTACAAGTTCTTCACAGTGAGCAGGCCTCTGAATTGGCTTCTGAGAGAATGCCAGTGGCATATACCGTCATTGGGTGACTATTGGCAGAGGCTGATTTAACCAGCTGCAAGCTATAGCAAAATGCTCAGAAACACAGCAAGGTTGCTGCATCTCATTGGCAAGGTGCTCGTTGCTCGCTTCTCCCACCCACAGAAAGGGTAAATCAGGTGAGTTGGCTGTATCAACCTGAACTGACTTACACTGTACATGATGTGAGATGAGTAACAGGCCACGTTCGACAGCAGACCTTGCAGGATCGGGCCCGAATGGCTCCACAGCCATCTACTGCTTCAAACACTTACTCCTACTGGCAAGTTTCCGAGTAGAGGGAGGAACACTCAAGCTGTAGCTCATGATGTTGAACACACACTAGTTAGTTTATTGCTTAGTACTAATAAAAGGTTTCCAAAGAAGACTGACTCCTGTGCAGCACGCAGATTTCCCTTGTACCACTTCCAAGAGGGCTCCGCACACTCTTCACAACTAGCTTGAAATGACACTCTCTTATTCACCTTGTCAACGAGACATGTACAGCGGAGCCAGTATTCTCCCCATCCTCTAAATTGTCTATGATGAACATGACTGCTATATATAAATAGAAAAATGAATAAATATTTTAGAAGCAAGTTCTGAGTCTATTTTTTCCCCTCATCTAGATGTTATTTCTTACAGTCTTCTATCCTAAGTTTAGATAGCATTGCCCTTAGACTACAATGCTTGCCAGACTTAACAGACATTTCACAATAAACTTAAAATAATGATGTTGATTAACCAAATCCCATGAAGCAAGAAAACCTGAATTAGGAGGACTGTTAAAGCCCAGCAGCTGTGTAATTCAGAGGCTGTACAAAATTATTAGCAGTGTAAGATTGTCCAGCAAGAAGGAAAAACATCTTGCACGGCACCAACACTTTTTAAGGGGAAAAAATGTTCAGACAAAAAAAATAATGCTTACTGCGGGAATTTCAAACAAAAATGTTGCTGTTTATATTAAATCTGAATGCCAAAACAGTATTTCAAGAAACCTAAGTGAAATTATATGCGAGCTGAAAAGTTAAATTAAAACAAAACTAGAAAAACAAAAATGTTTTCATCAACACATTTTGAAAATTTTAAACCTCTCATATGACCTTTTTTTTTTCCCAGAGTCAATTCTTCCAAACAGAGAAGGATCAGGGCTTTAGATTCAAATATGCCTAATATTTATGAAAAGTCAAGACTAGCTCCAACAAATTTTTGTGGTTGTAAGCTCATGTCTACATTTATTTAAAGGATTTCTTCCCAGTTATTCTTTGGGAAGCTTTTATGTCTTTCTCCATCTATTGAGTGCATTGGAATACTTTCCCTAGCATAGCTGTCAACACAGTTTAACACAACAAAGAAAACTGGAACAGTACAGACACAGTCTGGTTAAAAATATTAGTCAATCCAATCAGTCCAGTGCAAGAGTCGTATATTTCTATTCTATAATGACTAGTCTTATATTAGCTAATTTTAGTCTTTTTTTTTTTTTTAATTTTATTTTTTTTTAACTAACAGTAGACTTTCGGTTAGTTTGACGACTTTGTTTTGCCTTCTTCTAAATGTTCCATGCCAGAAGACAACCGATTGTCTTCTCTTGCATGAATCTGGAAGTTACTTCTGCACATTTCACTGGATTTCTTGCAATTGCACTTATACGTAGCTACATGGGAAACAGAGGAAGATAATTGAGAAGAACAGTGTTTTGGACTCCAAAAGGCATGTACTTTGAGCATGCCTGTACTGTGAGTATAAGGAAAGGGGTGTCTCTTTTTCTGTAAGAAAATACTGAACTGTTTTTGACATCTAATTTGGGGATGCAATTTACAGCTGAGAGGCCAGGTAGTCATTTTTTGGTGGACACAAAAATATTGTGATGGGGAATTCTTTGATGGCCCTAGGAGTTGCTCCATCCTAGATCTCATGTGTTTTCTCTAGGTAGTTTTCTTGCTTTTTAAAAGGGCTAGGTTCTCTGAGATGTATATATTTTTTTTGGCACACCACCTAGAAAATATCACTTATTAAAAACCAACACGTTCATCCCTTCATCTGAAGTTCCTATACTCCAGTGCATTAAAGACATTTTCCTTCTTGCCCACAGCAGAACTGACTTAAGTATGACCCAAGCCACATCATGGAGCATGTCAAAAGTGAGCCTGGCAGCACTAGGTTAGAGCTCCTTGACCAGCAGTGCTCTAAAAAGAGGTTTAGCCTCATTCCCATCCCTTTCCCCAGCTGTGGTCCCCACTGATTCACATGGAGTCAAAACTGACACCTCTCTGGACACCTGCTAGTAGCTCAAGCTTCTGCTCAAGTGTGTGCTCTCTGTAGAGGAGACCACTCCTCTTATTTCCCATCCTGGCCTTTTTGCCCTCTCTGTAGGGGATACACATTTGATACCATGAAACTGTATATTTGACATAGATCTTCTAAATAACTGCTATCAGCAGAGCTCAGGCTCACTTTGTATCAATGTGCAGTGTTTTAGGCCTAGAATTTTACAGAGCAGTTTGCATTTCCCATCTCAGCAGTGCAAGAGCCAAATGCATTATTAGGCTGCAATCCATTTTGAAAAGTGGCCTGGATACTTTGACTACGTCCACATCAGGACCTCAGGTGCTGCAAATATCTAGCTTTTGGATGTCCTGAGAGCTATGGTAGTCCCAAGGCTTGCCTCAGTGCCTGTATTACACCAGTGAGGAATGCTATCTGACCAGAGTTAAATGTGCACAACCTATAATTTGCTTAAAGCCTGTGGCCTTAAGGCAGAAATGAACTGAAATATTTTTATAATAGATATAAATTCAGAAATAATATGGATTCAGAAGTGATTACTGAAACAACAGGGTTTATAAAGAGGTTTGGATAAAATCAGTGGTTTGAAGATCCAACCAAATGTAATCATCTCCTAATGAATACATGTTCTAGGATGCTCCCCCTCTACACAGCTCTTGTGAGACCTCACCTGGAGTACTGCCTCCAGTTCTGGGGCCCCCAACACAAGGAGGACATCGAGCTCTTGGGGTGGATCCAGAGGAAACCACAAAGATGATGAGAGGGCTGGAGCACCTCTGCTATGGGGACAGGCTGAGGGAGTTGGGGTTGTTCAGCCTGGAGAAGAGAAGGCTTGGGGAAGACCTTATAGCATCTTCCCGTACCTGAAAGGGCTACAAGGAAGCTGGACAGGGACTTTTTACAATGGCATGGAGTGACAGGATGAGGGGTAATGGCTTTAAACTGGAAGAGGGGAGATTTAGATTAGATATTAGGAAGAAATCTTTTCCTGTGAGGATGGTGAGACACTGGAACAGGTTGCACACAGAAGTTGTGGCTGCCCCCTGCCTGGCAGTGTTCCAGGCCAGGTTGGATGGGGTTTGAGGCAACCTGGTCTGGTGGGAGGTGTCCCTGTGTCCCTGTCCATGGCAGAGGGGTCGAAACGAGATGATCTTTGAGATCCCTTCCAACCCAAACCATTCTGTGATTCTGTGACTAAATGTGTGTGCTACGACACTGTAGCCTGAGTGAATACATTTTGTTTTCTTCTAAAAGAGCTCTGTTCCCAAACAAAACAAAACAAAACACCAACAACAAAAAGCACACAAGCACCACAAACATTCCCCAAAAGAGGATGTGAAGGGTGAAATATGACCTGCGCTTCTTGGAGGCAAAAGCCAGCACACACCACTGTGTCACCTGGACTCCTGACACTGTCCACATTTATACTTCTCAGTATCACCCTGACAAATTATTTACCTTGCAGGAACGAAATGGGATGCAAGTTTGTCAGTGCATTTGCTCTTATATTCTGCTAGATTAAACAAGAAGGGTAGAGGTCTGGGTAAAGGGTCCCAATTTCTGTCAGTGAGACCCTTTACACACTCTGTTGGCTCTACTTCATACAGCTCTGTCATCCCCCTGTGACGCAAGGCTTATGTGATACACCCTTGACATGAGTGTCCTTAAAAGGGAAGTTCAGGGTAGTGGTCAAGCATCAAATTATGTTAGACACAACAGGTCTCAGAAACAATAAACTATCACACAGTGAGGTTGATAGAGAACTGAAATCTAAGGAGTAAGAGATGTAACATTCAGAGGAAAACAGCAGCATCGATATCACAGATAGCTTAATCTTGCTTAACCTTACTTTTAAGGACTGGGCTTAAGGCTGTAAAAGTCAGTTTTGATAGCAGAAGTACATTCTCTGTGCAACTCGTTATCCTTCAATTGCAGTTGCATTTATATGGCACTTGTTACATGGCACAGATTGCTTCTCATGCAAAAGAAGCTAGTGAGTGCTGGAGTGCCTGTGAGGAGTCTCACTGTAACATTGATTCCTTGCTAAATTGTTTAGTTATAACTTTAATACTAAGTTTAATCTAGATCTCAACAGATTTCATTTCTAGAGCCCTTCCAATTAAAGAGTTTTCCTGTAATGCATCTGATTTAAATAGATTTGATGGAAGATTATACAATATAGTAACAAGAGTGACTTACATTTTTTTAAATGACCGAGGTAAACATAGACAAAACCAAGCACTTAATAGGAACATGCAAAAAATGGTCTCCATGGATAAAGCACAGATAAGTGGTAGACTCTGTATTTCCATTTTTTTCCTTACGTTTTCCACATGCTTTATGGAATAAAGAATATTCCATACAGACAAGAATAAAACAAACCTAGCTCTCCCCATAGCACTTTAGCATCAAAAAGGTGAAAGATATGTTGTGAAAAGGTGGAAATAGACAAAAAACACCACATGAACACAGAAATATTACTGGGTCCCTCATGAAGAATAATCTGGAATGAAAGCTGTTAGAGCCAGAAACCTGCCCACGCTTCAAAGGAGTTCAGAAAAGCAAAAGCAGCAACGATTTTGAGAGGGGACTCTTAAAAAGAAAATAATGCAGGCATACTCAAAGCAGAATTCCCTACTCAAATTAACATCTCTCCCCTGTTAAGATAATATTAAGCCATCCCTGGGGTACAAGATTACTCTAACAAGCAATCTGTCCATTCTTTAAAATAGATTACAACCAAATAAATTCTACTTTTAGCACAAGCTTGTATTGTCCTTGAATATGATGGGGGTGAAGAAAGATACTCCATACCTCCTCCTAACTTTGGACCAACACTCAACCTTTATCATAATGCTTAAATGAAGCTTTTGGTAACAGTCTCTTGTTAAAATAAAGACAAGATCTCCCTGAGGAGGCTGAGAAGGAGAGAAAGAATTAGCCTGGCGAGAAGAAGGGAGTGAGGGTGATGAGATGGAAAACAGAGTTGTTGATCTGGATTCAGTACAGGATCAGAGATGGGAGGGAAACATGACTCTAAGTCACCCATCTGCTCTCCTAATTCTGGAACAGAATGAAACTGTACCCAGTCTGCCCAGACACAACTCCTACACGCCTGGGTGAGGAAAGTGTGGAGCATATAGATGACTCCATTGGATTTATTCCATTTCCACTAGGAGAAATTCTGGCTGCCTTGTTAGGACAGGCCTTGGTTCCCTGAGCAGCGTAAAGGGAGTATCTTCCCTGAGGGACTGTGAAGCATTTTTTTCCCTTCTTTCCTTCCATTCTCACCTTGGACTCCAGAACTATGGCAGCACTGGCCAAAATTATCATCTGAAATATCTGTTTTTCATGCTGACTTAACTCAAGCATAAAGATGGGGGGTTGACCAGGTCTCCTGCTAGAGAGAGACAGACAGTGTATGTGCCTGAGTACAGTCACCAATGTAAAACAATATAATCATGAACAATTCAGAAAAGCTAGAGGCATAGACTGTAGTGACAATTAAACTACATATTGCAGTTGGTAAACATAACCTAGTAAAATGCCTTACAATTCTTTGGGTCCTATAAAATCTGAATGTATTGCTTAGGACAACTGAGTCACCCATTTAATAGCATTTCTATATGTATTTGAATATACATTTGTAGTACCACAACAAACAATCCAGATTTGAACATATATCTGTCATATTTATTCCAAATTACTCAAGAGAATTCAAATAAATCGGACAGATGTCACAAAACTGAAAAGTTTTGTTTCAAGAATTTGTTAGAGTTGCTGGGGGGACAATATTATAATTACCTACTACATCATTATTTACAAAATCCAAATACATAAAAGCACAGACATTAAAAACTAAGGGCATCATAAATCTTAGGTTATTCATAGTCAGACAAAAAGATGTTATTCTTCACAAAAACTATTTTGGTATGAGACACAGAGCTGAACTCCACATCTTGGAGGTGTCTGTAATATTTTCACTGTTTAGATTTCAATTAACAATTGATTTAAAATACACTACTAAGTGGGATTTGTCAGTGTTCTATGATTTGAGGTTTTGTTCCTTTAGATTTTTTAATAAAAAAACCTTAAAATCCTGTTTTCTTCATTGTCATGTCATATATTCACTTTAACAGAATTGCTTCTGAGGAATATGACAGCAGAGATTAAATGACAAAGCTTTACAAATTGACACAGTAAGACCAAAACCACTGTAGCTTAAAAAAGAAAAACCTATGAAACTCTCTTGCCATGTGACAAATAAAATACATAAATTCACTTTAGCAGTCTGAAACAAAGAAATTGAATCAGAATTCCAACATAAAGCTTGTAATAAGGAGTCCTCCTTTTTGCTTGTGTGTGAAAATGTCATACTAATATTTACTTTTTATACTTTGCAAAAATGGAGAAAAAAAAATGGTTATTTTTCATGTTCTCACATGGGGGGGGCGGGTTGCCTCTAGTGGCTTTCTTCCACATCAACCTCTTTTTTTTTTTTTTTTTTCTTTCCCTTATCTTTTTTCCTCTTGAATTTTGCCATTGACCAAAACATGGAGGCAGCAGACAGACAAGAGACTGGAAAAACTGGAGTTCTAATTCTTGTTTTCTTTAAATAAAATTTAAACTTTTTTGCATGTAAGTTGTGTTAAATAAAATCCTCCCATGACAAGGGAGCTTGAGCACAGAGAAGGATTATGTGCATGCTCAGATACTTCTCCTATAGACAGTATGGTTGTGAGTGCTGTACTCCACAGGGACCTCGAAGCTCCAGCAGTGTGAATGCAATTAGCATGCACCACTTAACTGGAGAACTTGCATGAGAGTGTGGACACTGGTGCCAAAGACAAAATAAATGCAGCCTCAAGGCAAAAGGCAAGAAAATTTGGATGGATTTTCTTCAAATCAGCAGACCTGCCAGAACTAAATGGCTCATGACTGAAATGATATTCCATCATGACAGCATTTCCTCTCTTCTTGCAGATGTGGAGAGTCTAGGGCAAGTCACCAGCTCCTAGCATGTCTCAGACTAAAGGAATAAGTCCCTGGTGGCACTGAGTGGACAGGTCTGTGTCTGTTCCAGCATGACCTTTATTTCAGAAGTAGAGCCCCCACCTCCTTCCCTCTGCAACAGAGCTCAAACCCCACAGGTTTCCCTTAATCTCTGGGTGCTCATGTGCACATCAAAGATAATGACAGTGCTTGAAGGGACAATTCAACTTCCCAACATGACTGCACAAAAGAGAGGTACTCTCTTTTTAACAGAAGCACAGTAAGTGCATGAAATAGCACAAAAAATACAAATAACCAGTATGACAACACTATCTGACCCCGCTCTCTCAATTTTGCACCCTTCTTGCCCTCACTCATTCATTGACAAAGTTACAGTAATATCCAAGCCACTAAGTAAAAGATTATATAGGAGTACACAGAGAATTCTGAATAGATTTTTTTTTGCACTTGTTAGGAGCTGTGCATTTCACAGGTTATGCTGCCTTCATGCTTCCATTCTGTTTGAAGTTTGTTTTTTATAACATTCAATGCTAAAGGTAAGTCTATTGTTGCCTAGCAACATTAACTTTTTATTGTCTTTGAAGTTATTTGTCCACATCCTGCCTCCCCATCACCTCCACATGTCATCATCAGCAGGAAACCCTTTACGTGGTGTATATTGCAACACAGTCTTTTAGGCCTATGAATCAATGCTCACCATACCTTTACTTAGCTTCTGCAGCACTTCAAAGAAATGTCACATGGTAGTTTGTGGACCATTTTATGGTGCCCTCAGAGCCCTGACTGGTCATATGGCTTAAGCCCTCCTTATATTTAGCCATGAGAAACAGGAAGAAATAAGATTAGGTGAGGAATTGTCCTGGTTTGGCTTTTATTACACTAAGTGCAGCCATTGAAACCCACTAAAATATTTTCCGTGTATGAGTTTACAATTCCTACAGTTGTCACAGGGGCCTTGTGTGAACAAAGAGGTGGGTTTTATGATCACAAATGGGAAGGAAGCAGGTCCATGGCACAATATCTCTTTTAGAAACCCTTGATCTGAAGTCTGGGATGTTATAAGTTGGCACTGAAATAGAAACACTCAAGTGATAGAGGAATGGACAAACAGCAGGCCACCAGATAGGAAAATATATGATACCCTAATGTGAGGCCCCACAGGCCGAAGAGAAGATCTGGAAAATGTTACCAAAGAGAGGGAAAGAGAAAGAGAGGCAGAGAAAGGAACTACAATTATATATGCACAGTGTTATGACCAAAAGCAGAAATAAGGGTGCTGCATTGTCATTTTATCTCTGTACCAGATACACCAGTTAGCTTAAATACTTCTGTGATTCTGAAAACTTATATACCCATCTGTCTGCTTATATATACACTGAAGTGCTTTATCAGTCTGATCCAAATCCAACGGCAAAGACTGCTATTGAGGGGAAGATACTTCTCTACAGACAACCTATTGCCATGTCTAAATGTGTGTGGCGCTCTCTATTTACGGATAAACCTGTAGTATTAACTCCTCTCAACCACATTCTATTACATGCCATCTCATAATTTTTCTGGTAGCCAGATACCATCCTTAAGGGGACTTGGTTTTCCATTAGGCTATAGCAAAACTTAAAGTCACTGATAGTACACTATCAATTTCTCCTCTTCAGGGTGAAATGCTCATGGCCATCATGCAACACAAGATGTTAACTTCATACTTCATTTGATGTTATATTGGCAGCCTCCCAAAAAATAGTTTATCTCAGTACTTGTACGGCAGTCATCACTGCAGTATCTGGTGTCTTCCAAAATTCAACCTTTATTAATATACATGCTTATCCACAGTCTCTGTGTCTGCAATGAAGTAATAGCACCCAAAATAGCTCCTTCCCTCATTCTGAGCTGTAGCCCTCCAAACCTGGCTGCTAAGATATCATTGCTGAAAAATTTGATGATGCCAGCCTAAGCAGAGGAAGGCCAAACTCCCCGAGATGCTCTACACAGCACTTGTAAGCAAACCAGTGACTCAGTGTATACAGCAATAACAGGATGGGAATGGTGGCAATTAGGGGACCACTCAGCTTAGGCACAAACAGAAATTGGATGTATATTACACTAATAGGGTATTGAGTAACCTGAGAATGAATTGCAGGGAAACTGGCTTATAGAGGGGTTTGCCAGGAAGTCCAAACAATGCTCAATGAAAGAGGTGGTGAGATACCAGGTACGTTTGAAGGTGAACCCCACCTGTGCTGGTGCTCTGCTTGGTTTATGGACCAATATAGGACAGGACAATGCAGCCTAATAGCATAGATGTTAAAAATATTGACCAAAGACTGTGAAAGTACAAGTCAGCACTGGAACTAGCCTTTTCAGTATCTGCTCAGTGTCAGCACAGCTGTCAACAGTGTGGGATTTGAATACATTGCTTGAGAAGCCTATCTTCACTTAGGATGAGCTTCCAGTTACAGACAAAACCTGCGATGCTGTAACATTCACGTAAGACAGCAGAGGGAGAAATCTTACTTCCCCAGGTTGCTAAAACTTGACAAGGAGAATCTTCATTCTGTCATGGCTTCTACTTAAACAATTTTGGATTTTGTAGGAAAGGAAGTTCTGCAAAGACCATAGAGATCTTCCCAGAAAACATGGAGCAGTTTATAGAAAATTTCACTCAGGAAAAACTCTGAGTAAAAAGATTTTGCTTTCGTCACAGTTTTTACTTATTTCTCGGAAGACCTTGATGAATTTAATTTATCTGGGATTTGGAACCTTACGGCTAAAACAACCCGTGACAGAGTCCATGGTCCTTCACACAAAGCCTGGAAGAACAGCATCTGATTTTTACAACAGCAAGCAGTGGTACACAACACTGCATTATGTGATCTACACTACTCATTTTGTTTTATGTTACAGCAGAAGCCAAGACATACTGCAAGCTTTGGATAAGAGTTTGAATTGCAGGAAGACTGCTTGCCCTCTCCAGACAGGACACCAAGTCAAAGGTAGCCAAACAGAAAATACTTTTCCGTATTTGTGGCTGTGCCCTGGTAGCCATTTCCAAACAAGATCTCTCCTTCACGCATCAGTTTACTGCTTTATACTTAAGGAACTTCAAGACAGGTTTGAGGACACTGAGAGGCCAATCAGCTCTTCAATAACTTTCTGAACAACCATGAGTTTAAAGGAAAGCAAAGTACATAGTACATACTTTTGGAAGAACTCACACTGCTTCTGCAGCATGTTTCAGAAAAGATTCTTTACAGAATGAGAGTACTATCAAGGCCTGTGGCAACACTGATGGAGATACAGGAATATGCATCCAGATGATGAGGCTGTCCTTTGGCTGGCTTACACCAGCTGGATGGAGTTAGCCTAGAACAAAACTTCCCACAGGACTAAGAGCATCAAAGCTGTCACATTAGCCATGCTTCTGTGCAGGCATGAGAGAGTGCACTGTTCTGAGTGACAAAGCATAGCAAGCTGACTAACAGCAAAGTCTTGCTCTGTGCCAGCCACACATCCCCCACAACACACAAGGAAATCCACCTATGGCAGGTTCATTACATAGTCCTGTGGAAGGGGCAGGGTGTATTGGTAGTCAACTGGTCTACTGGGTGGTGCACGAGGTCACCTGCCCATCCACCTGGCTTGTCCCTCATATTTCCCCCTGGCACTGTCATTCTCAACTTCTCCATTAATTAACTTCTGGTGGAAAATGAAAATTTACTCAATGTGTTCAGTTCACATATAACCTCAAACATCTCTTTGGGGGAAAAGAAAAAAAGAAGGGACTTTGATCTCTGAAAAGGTCATTATACTTTATAGCTTTAAACATGACATGCAACCTAGGAATGAATCTTTGAACAGACTTTTTGTCCATGTTACCCACAGCTGTCATCTATTATTGTTAATAAAAGTTTATTAGGAACGTTTCACAATCATATCCTTGTAAACAAATAAAAAAGAACAAACCCAGGGTGTTTGGCTTGGGTTGTTTGAGATATTTTTTTATCAAAAAAATAAAGATTCTCCAAACAACTGCATTAATTTCTGAGATTCTATAGTGTAGCATGTGTTTTAAAATCATGCAAGTTTTTCATAAGCAGTCAGCACACATGTAATGAAGGAGACTAGAATAACTTTGAGTTTCACTACGTGCTACTGATGCAGGCTCACACAGGGAACAAAATCTGTAACGGATAAAGACCTTAAATTTCACAAAACTGGCCCTCATCTTCCAAGTCATTCCTTAGCAACCGTGCTGTAAAACAAACAGATCTTCACTGATCACCCATTTACTTTTTTCTATTGATTATGCCACATTTTTCAACTAAAACACTGGTAGTGTATTAGGAAAGACTAAATTCACTAATCTCCTAACAAAAAGTGCTTATTTTGCACAGAGAGGTAGCTTCATAGCATATACTGATGCATCTTTACCCATGGGAAAAACTCTTCTTCCACAGTTCCAGATAACTCTATTCTATTAAATTTCTGGAGAAAGCTTCTCCCAGGGTCACCATGGTGCTGCATCAATAGGTTACAGATGTTAGAGGGGTAAAAGAAGGACATGGGAAGTAAGGGTGGCAGCTGATAGCAGATAGAGTAAAAAGACAACTAACAAACTAGATATAAGTAGATATTAGATCAGGCTTGTTTGATGCAGAAACAGCTGTCTCAAAGAAAACTTGGGTTTTCCTTGGAAAAATGGTGCTTGATTATATAAGAAGATATGGTAAACAGTGATAAAATCACCTGGTGTAGGCACTTTACAAGGAGATGACTGTAAACACAGAACACTTCGTCTGCAACCTTCCCTGACCCACATGCAACCTAGGCATACAACCAACCTCAGTATGCCAAAAATTGGGAGCTCTGAGCATGGGCAGTCTCCAGACCAATGTAGCACATCAGTGGGAGAGATCACACAACAAAAACAAGTCATGACCAAGAAACTTAAAAATGTATGTTATATCTCTTAGAAATCTCAAAAAAACCCAAGGGGCTGGGGTTGGGAGGATGTGGGGTTTTTCTCAGCTACCTCTCTTATGATTAACCTTAGTAGTGGTGCCTCTACAACAGAAACATGATTTACTTGCTTCAAGCTGCCAAAGTTATAGCATTGTAATTATTTACTAAGTTTCCAGCTAAATTTCAGGTTTTGCACAGATTCCCATATTCAATGGCTATACTGGGAGGCCCTAATCTGCTTGGAATTACTTTGAATGTTATCACAGGATGAGATCCCAAGAAATGCTGAGACATTCACAGCTGTGGCACAGACACTAATTGGCATCTAAAGCAAATAACTAACTTCCTTGACTTGATGTGGCCGGACAGATTGTAAATTGATGATTGCCTTCAAAGAAGGGAAGGATTTTGCTTTTTGTCAGCAAGGGGTACAGTTTCCCATTTTCAAAATAGAGATCAAGAGAATCAAAATCTATTTTTAATCAATTATTTATCTGAAGAACGTGTTTCCTCCTTTTGCAAGAGCAATGATCAGGAACAAGTTCAGTTGCTCTAGTTCACTTAACAGAGGTGCTTGCAACCCTTAATTGTAGACTATTCTCTTCTACTAGTACAGTGTACAAATGTACACTACATGTTGTGTTAGTTACTTGCCCTTAGCACCAAGTCAAAAGAGTGTAGAAATACCCACTTCCATCATAAATTCTCTCATTTTCAAATTCAAGTGCTTGTTAAAATACTTGTGAGAACCATGACCTTGCCAAAAAGTGGAAAGAAGCAAACTCAAAGGCTGGCCAAAGAAAATTAATAGAAACTTTCAGACAAAAATGCACCATTTCCTCCCCCTTCAGTGTTCACATAGTTTCGTCTGTTAACTAATGCTAGTAAAGCAACTAGAAGTTTAAAAGCCTCACATTAAGTAAGAGATGGGCACAAATCAAAGCTCTGGAAGGGAACAACCTAAAATTCTCTAATGATTTGATTTCAAATCTATTTGGCAACAAGGACCCATCTTTGATTTAATGGCTAAGTAACAAATATTTGTCTGGGAGAACATGAACAAACCGCTTCTCGAACATAAAACAGAATCCCTTTGAGATTTTGGACCACACAGTCTTGTTCTTCCTTAATGGACTCCAGTAATTTGAGAAATTACATTTTATCTCGTAAGTAAAATAGAAAGAAGGATGTTTCCAACACACTGAATTATGCTAAGTTTTTGAGTTTGGTTTGGTTTTACTTTTTGGGGTTTTTTTTCTTTTTTTTTTTTCCACAGTATACATTTTTGTTGACATCATATCCATAAATCTTACACAAATGAAACCATTTGGTCAAGGAAGACATATAAATTCATCTTATGGGGCCTAGTCCCACTTGTCTTATAATTATATCTGTATTTTTCTTGAAAAAGTATTCCAGCTACAAGTTAATAGAGTTTCCTCTTCACGAATTGTTCTTTCTACCCTTTCTAAAAACTGGGCCTTGCTAGTACTAACAGATATTAAATGCCTTTTAAGTTAATTACGCTTTGTCAAATAAATGTCACCTTATAACACCACTTTGTAGTTTCCCACAGCTCGTTATTAAAAATAGGTACACAAATATTGGAGCAGTCTGAGTCTGAAGGGACTTGAATGTCTAAGGAGATACAGACTGACATCTCTTTAATCAAAATCCTGTCTTCTATATTTTCAGATAGGAGATTGGATATCAATATCCAACATATTCTTCATTAATACCAGTACCTTGCACTAAAGCTGTTCTCCTGAAATCAGCAAAACACACTGATTTCAGTACAGTGGGTGAAGCAGGCTGCCTGCATGTGACATTGATAAAACCACTGAAACTACAGTAATGAGTAGAAATCTCAAGAAAAAATGCTAACATGTATCTAGTTTTATATTTTGCCTTTTGGTGATGTTCAATTTTGTTTTCTATTTGGGATTTTTTTTATTTTTTTTTTTTATACCTTAGCTATCATTACATTGTTGGTATATCCCCCTTTTTATTCCTGCATTTAATATTTTAGATTTCCCACTCCCTGGTTAGTTATAGAGTTCAACTGATTTATGATTCTGTTTTTATTGTTTGTTTGTATAATTTGGTTGAGGTGTAGATAGCTGTCTGTTTTTATTGGTTCTTTAAATTGGTTGTTCCCATGGTAACTTTTTTTAGTGCATTTTTTCTTGAGGTTTGAAAGATGCTTTGGGGCTTTTGTGTGGTGGTCTGGTAATCTTCATCAGACTGCAACATGTTTCTACATCTTCCTCTGTGTTTTGACTATCTTAGTTTCTTAACTCTCTGCTGCTTATGTGGATCTGGTGGCCTTCTGTATTGCAGTTTCTACACTGGCATTTAAATAGAAGGGATGGAACACTTAAAATCCATACAGCAAAAATAGATACAGGATTTACCTACAGTCTATGAATAGGTATAAGCAAATCTATTCCTTTTCAATCTAGACTTACACTGTCAGGAGGATCTCGTCTTATGCACGGAAGTATGTGCAATGGTCCCAGTATGTGTTTTCAAGTAACTTCTCCCCAGTGTCCCCATGATTTCTTTTCTTTTATAATATTCACCCTTTAACCAGCCTTTTAGACTAAGTAATTCTTGGTATGAAATGAGTATTAAAAAAAAAAAAAAGCTATAAAACACATTGATAGGCTAGCCTTCTCCACTAAATTCTGCAAGATTTTTCTGTAATTGTTCAAGTAACCTCCAAAAATAATACCAACTGAAAATTTGATGTTTTCTTTTCTAAGGCTAACTCTGTTAGCATAATTCTTTACATTCATTTCTACCAAAGAAAACAAATCTAAATGCACAATTCAGATTTTAAGAACGCACAGAAGTTGAGAGGGCTAAGGATATGTATGACCTGATGGCAGAAGTTCAGAGCTTTTTGCACTCATGATGATAAGAGAACATTTTAATTCCTGCAGAAGTACATAAACCAGTTGCTAAAACAACAAATTCTTAAAGGGTGGGTGTCAGGAAGATGGGGCCAGTCTTTTTTCAGTGGTGCCCAGTGACAGGACAAGAGGCAACAGGCACATTCTTGAACATAGGAGGTTCCATCTAAACATGAGGAGGAACTTCTTTACTGTGAGGGTGGCAGAGCACTGGCACAGGCTGCCCAGAGAGGTTGTGGAGTCTCCATCTCTGGAGACATTTAAAACCTGCCTGGACACCATCCTGTGCAACCTACTCTAGGTGCACCTACTCTGGACTAGATGATCTCCAGAGGTCCCTTCTAACTACCACCATTCTGCGATTCTGTAATTATGGAAACATTTATTAGTGGGAACAATGATGTGCATCATCAGTTTTCCAAAGCATCAGAAAGGAAGTAGCTTCGAGATCTGATTCAGGCCATCTGCAGACTCAGGCAGATCTCAATCAATTAACACTGTTCATATTTGGAAGGTAATACTTACAACCCAAGAAACTAGAGGTGGATTTAAAAGATTTAAATAAGTGAAGTCTTTGAACATTCTGTAGCAGCTTTAGAATAAAAACGAAAGCATGCAGAAACAACTCTGCCAGGGAGTAAGCCTACCTAATCCTGGGATTTTGTGCATGTGGCTTGCTAGATTGAGCAGAGATTGCTTTAGATTAGTCCTATTCTTTTTGACTAATCTTTTTTTTCAATAGAAATGGATTATGGTAGCACAGTCGCCTTTGTAAAACCTCATATTGAAGCCTGTGCTAAATTTGGATGCTACTTATTTGGATCATTTTGGAAGAACTGAATTTGATGAGAGAATTGAATTTAATGGGGTGTGATAGCCTTACCTAAAGATTTTGCAGTTCGTTTTTCTCAATCATCCCCATAGTAAGAGCAATTCTGTGGTACAGTCTACAGAGCAAGGCATTATAATTATGGCCAGCAAATTATATAGGCTTTCGGATGAGATAATCCTATTAGGTTTCCATAGTAAAGCACTGATTTCATTCTTACTACCATTCTGTAGGGTGCTTCCACAAGGAAAAATTTGAGCTAAAGCAGAATCTACTATCTTCCTCTTGGCCTCCAGCTACTACAGAGCATAACAATTATAAACTGATAAATCATTTGAATGGTTATGACAACTTCCATTGACTAGGAGGGCAGTGGTACATACACACATGCTGCTGCCAACATTAAATAATGTTAACTGAATTAAGCAAATGATGATTTAGCCTCAGCTAAGATTTTAAAGGCAATTTTTTTGTCTCTCAAATAGGGATGATGGTTGTACTTCCTATA
This sequence comes from Podargus strigoides, assembly GCA_028020825.1. NCBI lineage: Eukaryota > Metazoa > Chordata > Aves > Caprimulgiformes > Podargidae > Podargus > Podargus strigoides. The sequence continues at coordinate 6,323,601 of CM051623.1, read as the reverse complement.
TTCAGGTCTTGTTACACTTTAAAAGTCTAGTTTATGAGTTTGCTGATTTCACTAGGCATTTTGCCCATGCTAAAAGAGCAGGATATTGGAGCTGAGTCCTGCCATATAGATTTCGGAAGAGGAAAAGGTATAGTGAGCTTGAAAACTCTTAAATTCCCACTCATGTGTGGACAAGAAGTTTCACATGGCACAGGTACACAAGTGTGCTTTATTCCTGAAATTTTTACATCGTACAAAGTTATAGATAATTTCCAACCTTTGGCTGTATTAATCTTGTCATGTCCCTGTCCCCACCCTCCCCCCCAAAAAGAAAAAAAAAAAAAAATCAATCAACAGTGCTCCAATAACTGATAGGCAGTCTGAGTGGCATAACTGTATTTGTTTAACTAGCAGCCTTTGACCCAAAAGGCAGTTCTCACTCCTGCCAACACAGTTGCAATAATATTTGTAGAGGCTCACTAAAGTATCTGGTGTTTGGTTGTTCTTTTTCCTCTTTGAGAAGGGGAGAAAAGGCAAAATGGTGTAGGCTGGGAATACAGAGATGGTCAAGATGAACACAAGCACTTGCTAGACTCAGACTAACTAGGCAAACAATTGTTTGTTTCCTGATAAAGATGGTGTCAGTTCCATTTGCCAACATGCACTGTAGCTATCTGTAACCACTAAAAAAACCACACACACATTCAGGGTCTGTCACTTTTGACACAGGGACTAGAATAACTGTATAATCCTAGTGAAAAAAGCATGCAGTAGGTGGTCTTTTTTTGCTCATCCCGTGCCCCCTCTCCCTGCCAAGTGACATTGACAGTATCTGCTCAGTGGACTGCCAAGGACAACAGCATCACTCCACTTAGTCTAAATTTTTGGCACACCAATCTTATTTTAATTTTGTTTTTGCCTCTGTCTGGTTCTAACCATGCTAGAAGCACAAGTTTAACTATATATAGGAACCCTAATACAGCTGTAAAATGACATTGTAGAGAAAAAGGAATGATGAAACACAGGTCACAGCAGATGGAATAAAGAGGAAAATGTCGTTCATGCTTCATCCATGAAAAGAGCTAAATTAAGCAAAGAATTTGATTTTCATAAGACATTTTTTAATAACATCATCATGCAGGTCTGCCCAAGAATTATAACTTCATAATGAAAAGAATGCAGAATGGACTTCAAAGTATCTGATTTTCCATGCTGGTGAGGAAAAGCAAGCCTGTTTATCACTGTATGTTCACTCAGTGTCTACATTCTAAGTGGTCTCATTGCTCTTTTCTGTACTGCCTGTACATGATTGGCCATGACTCATTAACTAATGTCATTATCACTAGATTAGTCCAGTTTTGCCTTCCAGTTAGACCTGAGAAGCCTATTTGACTTTATCACAAGAAACAAGCCAGGAAGAGACTGTCATTATATGTTTCAGAATATCTGCATATATTTTTCTTTAGATACCAAAATATAAACCTTTTCTTGGGAACACAGTCATGCAGCCAAATATCTTTTGTCTTGATGACAAAGTATGTCCTAGTTTGACAGCAGAGACCTCTCTACCTCAAAATAATTTATATCAGTGCTTAGAGAACACACTTTTCTTTGTCACACACACTCTAGATGTATTCTTCTGTCCTGTCCCAAAGTTACCTTAATTCATTTTTATATGTTAAAATCATATGCAGCATGAGTATATTTTCCTACAAATTATGTCCTGATATCCATCTGATTTATGGATGAGGAGATGGGGTGCTGCGATGTCTAAAGAAACTGGGTAGAAAACAATATTGCAACTCTAAAAAAAATAATCTAGATAATCTAAAACATATTCCTCAGTGATTGCATCTATATTCTTTATCATTCAATATTAGTAGTCCTTACCAAATTCTGAAAAAAACTCCTTAGTTGAGAAAGACTAAACCCCACCAACTTTCAGTGACATTTACCAGGCAGAGCTATATTCAGCTTCACCTTAAGCAGAGAATACTACACTTTCATTTAAGTACAACAGACAGGCCCTCTCTCCTCCCCAAACCACTGCCCATCATCTTTTCCTGTTCCCGTACATATTTTTCTCAGACACAGTTTCTTGCTCTCATAGGAAAGAAACTAAAATGCATACCACACAGAAACAGAATAAACAAAAGACAAGTCCACAAGAGAAAGCCACTAGGACACTGGATAAAATATTTTCCCATGAATCTAAAAAAGATAACAGGCACTTGCTTATATGTCTCCTTTCATCCCTGAAAGCTTTAAAGTTAATTCATGGTTTCATAACTACAATAAAGTAACCATGCAGAGATTAAAATCAGGGCCTCTTTTTATTTGGATATCAGCAGCATGAATCCCACCCAGGTCTTTCTAAAAGCAGCCTTGGCTGACACTCCAAAATGCTTCCTCAAGTTCATCTTCAGCCAAATAAGAAGTGGTCTGGAAAGGATTCATCCTTTTAGTGTACACAGAAGATCCTCGTCTTGGATCTATAAACCAAGTCTTTAAATTCCATTGTAATTACTTTGCAGTCATAAATAGAACAGACAATATTTGTGGCATCCCAGCTGGATTTGTAGACAAGGTGCACTCATCTTCAAACAGTGCGTTGAAGAAATAAATGGGGACAGTAACAGAGACCTGAACATGATAATATATGAATTCTCAAAAAGCAAACAAGAAAACCAAAATAAAACAAAGCCAGCATTTTTTTAACATGCAGTAACAGGAGAAAAAAAAAAAAAAAAAAAAAAAAAAAAAAAAAAAAGAATTTTCTGTATTGAGGAACTGAGGAGCTGGCTTCCCACCTTGAATGTTTTTGTTTTCATGGAAGATAGGGATGGTGAAAATAAAAGTTCTACTATAGCAAAGTGCTTTAAATCATTTAACTCTTAAGACATGATGACTTAATAACAGGCTTACACAAATAACTGAACTCTTCACTCTGAATTTAAGAATCAAAACCAAAACACTATTTTCCCCACGAGACACATTTTTGGAGAGACAGTCATGGAAATTTAAGACTATGGCTAGAGTTAATGCTTGTTAAAGATTTTACCAAAGATTACAAGTCATTCACAGTCCCTCTGATATCTATAAATGCCTAGCTTCCATGAATGCATATGCAATGGCCACAAGTCCCTCCATTTTAAGTTGGGATAAAATTATTTCCACAGAGGTTGTCTGTCAGGGGTTCCCCCTGACCCACAGCATTTTCTGGCTCTTCTGCTGAACAGCAAATGATACTTTACCATCAGCAAGACAGCCAACAGCAGATTTCTGTTTATAAGCTTAGTATAAAGTGAACATTCAATAGGTCTTTTAATGTGCCCGGTTCTTGCATTGATTTTTAAAGCCTTAGAGAAATATACCCTAGAAGTTTCATATACTCAGCAGTAAAACATCACTGAAAAACATGGATTATTAGCACATACAGTCATTCTTAGTTACACCATCTAGTTCAGTATCTGATCTCCAACACTGGTCTTAAGTAAATCTTGAGGAAAGAACGACAACTGAGTAAATATATATGATATCCCTCATTGTCTCCAGTGGTAATCTCTTAACACAATAAGTACTATATCAACATAAGCTAACTCTATATTATTGTTATCCATCATTGCAATGGTAGACCACAAATGAACAGGAGTTTTAGAAGAACTAATTTTCTAGTAGAGACAAATGCAGTCGAACTGATTGATAGAATATATTCTGAGCTAAGGGAGGGGGGAAAAAAAAAAAAGGAAACAGGAATTCTCTAAAAAGAGTTTACAGATACACAGGATAGCAATATGCATGGTCTCTAAAACACCAATCACAAGGGAAGACTGAAAGAGCTGGAGCTCTATCAAACAATGTAAAACAAGAGAGACATGATATGATTTTTAAGCTACAGAAAAAAAGACTACTGCAAAGGGCAAGCTAGCAATCTGCTTCCCATATCCATAGTGACAAGAAGTGATGAGCTTAACGGCATAAAAGAATTTTTTAAACATTAGCAAAAAATACTCAAGAGTAAGCGTAGTGAAGCCCTGTAATAGATTGCCTGGGGGCCTTAAAGAGTAACTGTAAAGTTCTGGAACAGGTTAGACAAACATCTGTCAGGATTAGCTCATGTTGCCGTGGGGCAGGGTGATGAACTAGGTGATCTCTTGTGCTCCCTTTTAACCCTAAAATTCTATAATGATTAGCAAAAAGCCCCATAATTCCACACTAAGAACCAGAGAACATTTTGGTTCACTAGCGAACCAAAGACAGCGATTATAAAAAGCAGTGGTCTACCACTGGATGAAGATGGTAATTTTTTAATAATGCTGCAAAGAAAAGCAAAAGTTTCAACACACATTTGCATTCCCCAATCTGAAAGAAGAAAGATCTTATGCTTTCAGGTTTCTTGTGTATGTAGGTAACCTCACAGGTTCCTCAAGGACAGAGTGGAGAGGAGAGCCTCTGAACTTCACTTTCTTGAGGATGGAGGCTAAAAACTAATTTGAGATAAAGAAGCACTTTCATAAGGTGTGGAAGACCTGTAAGGAGGGGCATGCTACATCTCATGAGACTCAGTTCTTTAAGGGGAGATCTTCACTGCGTAAAGTACACAGAGACCATGCCATGAACCACATGAGGTCTCTTAGAAGCTGTACAATTGCATTGCCACAGGCCAAGAAGCAGGTATTTTCACTGCAGGATCTGCATCACACCAGCTAAGCAGGAAGCAGACTAGAAGTGATGTTTGTGAGTGGCATCACACTGAATCTAGTGTGCATTTCAGCCTAAATCAGTGCTGGCTCAGGAGTCCCTCTACTGTCAACTCTACTGAGGTAAGAAAAAAAAAAAAAAGATGGTAAGAGGCTTATATGAGATTCGCTATTTCCAGGTAAATATTTTTCAACCTTGTTATACATGTTCAATTTCAGATCACCATTAGGTAATACTGGAGTTAGGGAATGACTTGACCAAGTCCTGTGCAAGACTCAGACTTAAGTTCCCACTAAGGAAAGCCAAGGGGAGGACTCACCTGATACCTCACAGAGGTGAGATTTGAACTTCCCATAGTCTACACACTTACCTCTTATGTTGCACCAGCTATCTTTCTATTCAACTAGCTATTTCACTCAGATCAAAACTTGTGATGCCCTCACAGAGAGAAGGAACATTTTCCAGCTCAGCATCCTTTGAAATGTATGCTGCTGTTGAGAGCGGCTTTGAAAAAACAGCTTTTTTAAGTCAGTTTTGTAGACCAGTATTTTTGTTGAATTTCACAAAATCTCTGATTTTGGTTCCCTTTCTATGCAAAATAAAAAGAACACCTGTGAAAGGGTGTGCTTTGAGGTTTCTCACAAGTGCCAGACTAGACTGGCAGTCCCACTGTCCCTCTTCCTCACAGTGCCCCTGTGAACATGCTCTGCCAGCGTTCAAAGGCATTCCAGGGCGGGTGCTAATGAACAGCAGCAAAGTCTACTCCAGCTCCTCATCCTCCAGGAAGAAGAGCAGTTACAATGAGCGAGAGAGAGACAGAGGACTTGTGCCAACCCAAAAGAACGGCAGGGAGCTCAAGAGAAACACAGAACTGTGGTTTGTAGTTTTTTTGCTTTGTCTTCTCTTCCCTCACCAGCCCTCTCCCCTCCAAGTTTATTGCTTGTATAACTGCATGAAGAGAGGGCAGCTGAAGACTGTGGGCCAATTAGTGTCCATTTGGATTAGCCCAGAACCCCTGCAAACCTACTCAAAAGAGTCCCCAGATAATTTCTTTTTCCTCTCATTCCCCTCTAGGCCTGCACCAGTGCTGCTCAGGGAAAATATGGGAAGTGGTTAACTCAAGACGAATGCTTGCAGAGACCCTGTGCCATTCCAGAATCAGTAGAATAAAATGATATTGGACACAAAGCTTATTTTAGATCTATATAATCAAACACTTCACATTTACAAATACTACCTATGCATTAATAACACTACTTAGAGCACACGGTTGCTTTTTGAATTATTAGATTTTGAAAAAATGTTTTAAAAGGCTGCTATCTATGTGAAAAATACAGCACCAGAAGATGGGCTCCAGCACTAGATCAGATTTGCTGGACAAATAAAGACCCATCAACACCTGAGAATATAAGGGGCAGCCTTCTGAAATGCAGGTAGTCCTTCCAAAACATCGTCACATTAACCCTCCACCAACTGCTCAGGGGAGAGGCTTACATTTGTGTCTCATGCCTGTGCTAAGGCCTCTCTAAATTGAAAACACAGTTGGTTACAGTGTGAAACTTTCACCGACTGGCATCCCTGGGTGTAACAGAGAAATTTAATGAGGTCTCAATATGTCACATTAATAGAGCTAAATCAGAGCTACTATGACTGTCAATGACGTTATCCTACTAACTTCTCACCCTGGCCATATAAATGGCTCCTGAAGAACATGACTTATCTGAGCATTAAGCTGAATAGGGTTTAAATAGCATAATTAAAGATAATATGAATCTACTCATGTTAAATATGCTGAAAGACTTCAGACACTAGAATAAATACAGTCTAATCTCTAAGGAAGGATTAGTGTGATAAAGATGACTATAGTTCCACTGTTTAATTTTGTCATGTAGATGCTCCCTGTAGACACTGCGGAGAGATAATTTTTCTAAAATAGAAAATGAGGTTCTCTTTCTGAAGGCATGCAAATCCAAAGCTTAAGAAAACAAAATGTTATTCAACCTTGTAAAAACAGAAGGCCAAAACTGCCAAATGTAAAATGGTATTGAATAGCATTTCACACTCAACTAATTTAATGAGGTTTTGGACTCTTGATGCCAACTGTAGTGCCTGGGGTGGTAATACACAACCTATGCACTAATCTACTAAATCATAAGCTATAAGTTCCATAATGTGTTTAGTACACAAGTGGTTGTAGCTTTTTGAATTACATGCATTAAAAACACAGTAACATAAAGACTGCTTTACACCAATAAGCAAAGTTGTATGTTAAAGATTGGCTTAAAAGCCATCAGAATAAATGATATATAATTTGAAATATTAAGATTTCATAAATTTATTCAAATCAGAGTATTTTCTTAACGGTTCTGAGAAAATGAGACATGTCAAATATTTAGTAACACCGACTACTAAACTAAACAGTTGCTGAGACTTACCATAAGAAAAATCAACAGATGGTAAACTGACAAGCTTTCTAAAGACAATTCACATAAATATACCCCAAGCATGCTAATCTTTATTGAATTTGCCATACATTGCAAATATAGCCTTACTTAAATATAAGTTAGTAGAAAGATAAACTGAAGAGCTGCTGGATAGTGATGCACACAACACAACATTCTGGAAAAGGATTTATAGTGCTGAAACACAAACTAATTCTTAAATAAGTTCTTTCAGGTGTGTAATTGAGGAAGTAATAAATTTGAATTTATACAAAAAAATATGACTGAAATTATTTACAATGGTGTTAAATCCTATGCCTAGATGACTAATTCTCCCTGTCTAGTCCTACACTTCTGTAGTCAATCAAATCAGAACTGAGACTTACAGGAATGCAGAAATACCAAGATTCAGTGAGGGATTTACATATTTAACTACAAGTAGAACTCTGTACTGACAAAGCCAAAACATTCAAACCCAAACTCTCTCCCCCAAAACACAGGAAAAGACTGAAACCGGACAAACACCACGCCATAAAATTTCAGTTCAGTAGTCTTTATTTCTGAGAAATCATTCAATAAGCTTGAGAAGTTTTTATAAAACTTTAACTTCAGACAGCCACTGTCATAATATTATAGCTACATAATACTGAGTTTTAAACAAGCTGTGCTGTGTGGGGAAAAAAAAAAAAAAATGGTTTACATCTCATTAGAGGAAAAAAATAACCCTGACTTAAATCATAAAGCTGAATAGAGACAAGAGCAAACAAGTGCAAATGCTGACAGAGATATAGAATTTACACTGGTTACATAAGTGACATTGAGAAGAGCCTTCATATTCTGCTCTACCAAAGAACCACTAAAATGTAATTAACAAGACCTACGTCATCATAGAATAACCTCAGTTGTAAAAGAACCCTAAGATCATCCAGTCCTTATTCCAAGAAATAAAGAAAATGCTGATAGATATCAGTGACACCAAATATTAGTACTCTATTTATATATACATTATGCACACTGCAGTGTAGTTAAACTCACACATCAAATATTTACTGTTTTCATTATTAATTGTCAGATCTGACAGCTTCTTCTTACATTATACTGACTTTATTTGGCATTTCATCTATAATATACATTGTAGACAACATATACAAGGAGAGAAAAAAACACTCCCCAGCATTTTTTTTTTCCTGGAGAACAATACGATTTTATAAAAGGAAGACTGGTGGGGGCTTACCAGAAATTCTAGCCTATTTTTTCCTGCACAAGGGAATGGGAAAATTTTTGGTATTGTCATGAGGTCACCGGAAATACTGCAGTGGTGGATATGAATAAGTCTTCATTAGGTGACTGCTGCTTTGTGGTCATTACTTGGGAATGGTTCTGGACTATCATCTTATTTTTATTGGCTCTGATTTAAAGATACCTTCTTCAGTTGGTGGAAAAATAATGCTCCTTCTTTAGCTCTAAGAACAGCAGCCTAAGGCTGGAATGCTCTAAAGAAACTCAAGCTTTTGTAAAATGATGTCATATGCCAACTGTGCCAGGCAAATGTGTAGTAATAGCTAAAGCATTCTATAATTAAAACAAGTCCCTTGTTAAAAGAGTCTGAAAGTGATCAAAGCTCTTTTGTCTCTTCAGACACTTGATAGATGTGAAACGAGTTTTGCTTACAGTGAAGATGGTGCTGTGGTTTCTCTCTCCATCTTAAGTGGCCACAAAGTGCATCCTGAACTATACCCATTTGCAAAGCAACTAAAAAAAAGTAATACAGCGAAAGGAATGCAACAAAAGGAGCATTCAACACAAAATAGACAGGTATTTCTTGCCCCTGTAAGACATAGAATGGAGCCTTAAATATCTGAAATTATTATTTAAGAGCTGCAAGGCAATAAAGCAAAGATATTTCAGTAGTACTGCCAACAAAGTGTCCACTCATGCCAAAAGGACCATTTGATACCAGTAGTCACTTGATTACAGCATGTGGCCCCTGACTATTCTTTTACACTATCATGTTTCTAAAACATTTCATATTTGCCAAGAAACATTATATGTGAGGAAATGCTTTGAAAATAAAGCATTTCATTGATTGAAACACATTCTTCAGGTTGCCTCTGATCTTGTACCTGCTCTATGCCCTAGATTGCCTTAAAGGGTGTCATGGCTATCCAAGTGCACCATTTCTAAGGAATAATAATTTCTTATCTAAAAACACTTCAATACTATTTTTATGTGCCACATTTGTTCCTTCTTCTTGGACTAGCAGAGGTACAAATATAACAAGAGGCAAACAGTTCTAAAAATAATCCCAACCATGTTTGCAAGGGACATATCTGGAAATTTTAAATTGAAGCCTCTTCTCCTAGCATTTCCTTTACACTCTTAAGCAATAACAACAAAATCCAACATTACTGAACACACAGTGCTCAGCACACTTTTTTTAAAATTCCAGTTACCTGACCCAGAGTGGCAGGGGACAAGGTTGCATATCAACATGAAATTACACTCCAATTCAGAATAAAGGTTTGAAAGGAGCTGGTTAACACTAAAATCTGTCCTGGGCATTTACCACCATGGAACTGAAGCTCCAGTATAGGAAGATATGAACATAAACCTACTTCTTTCCACCACAAACTATCAGGTCAAAAATAAGCCTGGAACAACCCATGAAACTAGTGAGAAGACTGAGAAGACACTCAGTAACACCTTCACTGTGCAAGCACTTCATCCTTTGCAAAAGTTGGTACCATCTTCCAAAGATGAATTTGTAAATCTTTGACTTCCTAATGTCTAACTAATTCTTGGACAGTTTAGAATTTTGCTGCACAGCCAAATTCTTGTCACTTTTCTCATCAAATACCCAATCAAAATGCAATAGTAAGCCAACATAAACACTGCATTTCTGATACACAACTGTAGCTGTGACAAATTAACATCATAAAGCGATTTCCACTACAAAACATAGCAAAGGTAATTTCAAGTGCAGGGCTTTAACTCCAATATTCTAGTAAAAGAACAATGTAAAATACGAGATGTTACATCAAATAGTACATGCATGTTTGACTCTTTCTGATCCAAATAACATTTTGCTTCGAGTTGCTGTAGTAAAGCTAAGTCAAGTATTCTGTTATAATTTTAAAATACTTCTGTCACATTCTCCCTAAGGGAAATAAAACAACGGATTCATTAATTGTGAACAAGAATTTCCCAGATTAAAAAAAAACACAACACTTTCCTAATTGATCTACTTACAGTATCTGCAAATTGTAAATCATTCAAGGTAAAAACCTCAAGGCAGATCTTCAGAATTCTTTTTCTTTGACCTATTTACACTCTATACCCTTTCTCATTATAAATTACCTGCAATCACATAAGACTTTGTTTCTTCATTCAAAACTGTTCTTTTTTTTCCTGATAATCAATGCTAAACATAAGTAGACCATACTCTTTCAAATACCTTTTTACATCTCCTCTCCTAACCCACATTCTGCTTTGGAAAAAAAACCCAATCAAACAAAAAACAAAGACACAGAGAAAACCAAACTATGTTATACAGACAAACCTTCTGAAAACAGGCCATTTAGGGTGTTTCTAGACATACCATTTTTTCCAGATGTTTTGTGACCACTAATGCAATTTACTCTAGAAAGGAATTTGACCTGTCTCTATAATACTTCATCACTAAAGGCAAGCATAATGATACCTGGCTTCCTGGATCTGTTTCGAAAAGTTCTCATATTAGGTTTTTTCCTATACCTGTTTTAAAGCAGGGTTAATGCTCAAAATAGCTCTAAAAATAGTCATATTTCCAGGTAAGAAAATTTAAACACCGCCATAATGCATTACTAAACTCTGAAGTGTTTTCTTTGCAACTCCTAACGTAATGTCATCTGATTGATCTAGGGTTTATTTCTGTCATCTCTTCTTACATTCGTCATGTGGATGAGACAGGGCATGCAGCTGCACAGTTGTTTTCCTGCCACATGACCTGTTGTACTGCTGAGTTTTAAGTGGGAAGAATGATCATGAGGGCTTGGTAGCTGTGCATCTTCAACCAGCTGGATCTGAGGGAGCTAAGTAGGTCTTCACCTAGTGGTCTCAGTTCTGGTTCTACCATCTATAATGACAGCCTTTACTCAATGATCCTTTAGCAAAACCGGATACAATTGCAGCAAGATTACTATGAAATCAATTCTCATAATATGATGCATGAGGTTTTACTAGTGGTATTCTTAGAAGGCTGTAACAAAGAAAATCTGGAGCCAAAAACATGCTAAATAAACTACCCAATGGAAATATTAAAGTGCTTTCTAAATAAGTAAAGTAGTTTCAGTTCTCTGTAGGTGTCGTCCCAGTGAAGCGTGATCTAATAGAATAAAAATTCCAGAACGAGTTAAAAAAAAAAAATACATGTAAAAAGTGCACAAACTGGATTCTAGTTCTGGGTGGCACAAGGGAAAACAGAAGCGGAGTATATTTCTTACCAAAAGACAGTGAGGAGCTTGCCTAAATCTGAAAGATCCCAAAGGACTGTGAGACAGGGCAACTACATCCCTGTAACCTCCACTACTTCAGAATTTCTAAATGTCACTTCTAGAGATCATTTGAACACCCCAATCATTGTCCTACTCTCCAGACATCCAACAAGAGCCTTTCTTCTCTTTTGTCTAAACTTGCTATGGAACAATTGGAAATGGAAATAAAAGCAGTTTATCTATCCATTATAATACCAAGAAATATTAATATCTAAGGCTGACTGGCAAAGTGCAAAAATGATAAATTAAAGTCTACCAGTTGGGCTCCAAGTTCATGCTTTTTTTGAAAAGTCTGCATACTTGCCACCTCCCTAACCAAAAATATCATGATGATACAATGGAAAGTTGATACAATAATAATAAAGCATTCAAAAAATGCCTTAGGAAATGACTTCAGTACTGATGAATGAAATCCATAAATAAATGTCAATCCTATTACACAACATGGTGAATTCCCAGCAATGCTGCATTTGGTGCCGAAGAAGAAACAGTCCAAGCATTATCAAGACCTAATGTAATTCAGCACAAATAAAGATGCTCCAGGCTAATATTTTATACTATACTAACTTCATTCAGCATGCTATTCCAATTTGTTACCAGCTAAGTTCATAGACAAACACCAATTATTGACATCTTACAGTTATTGAAACTTCATCTATTCCTGAAAACACAGAAAAGATAGTGCCTTTTCCCCAAAGGAAAAAGCTGCAGAGGTAAAAAAGTTTATTCTAGTACGTGTGCCTGTACTAAAAGGGCAATTAAACACCTTCTTCTGAAACAAAGGCTCATTTGAATAAATAAACTGGAACATCTTCCTCTGCTCAAAACCAATTAGAGCAAGCAACAGGTTTTAAGGCTACAGCTTGATCACAGACCACTCAAAAGACGTTCAGTTCTCCAGAAATAGCAGAGTCTGTGCTCTCATGAACGTAACATTTACGGTTCAAAGGACTTCCACACTGACTGAATCTGGTCACCTCTGCTTAGGGTCGAAGTTACACTGCCAAATTATAGAATATAGCAGTGTATATAGCGATATATTTGTATAAGAGAAATTTTCACAAGGAAGATAAAACCTGCTTGCAACTTATTCTCTCATGCTCTCAAGTAACCTACATGCAAATGCAGGAAGGACAAGTTATTACTACATCTGCCAGTAGGGAACAAAAGCTGCATACTACACTAAGACTTGCACGATGAGTGTCCACTCCTTTCCCCACTACAATTTTTATTTCTAAAGTACTTATATCGTAGCAGTGAGCAGAATCAAACATCAAATGACTTGATCTTAGAGCGGTAAAGGAAGCACAATCTCCCCGTGGAAGCTGTAGTAACAGCTAGCATTTGAATTTCCTGGGAGCTGTATTGATTCGCTGCTGCATTTCTGCTAACCAAAGAGACACTGTCATGTTGACGGCTGACCAGAATTTTAACTATCATGTTTTAACCCAGTGTGGCAGGGACAGTCTTGCTCTCTAGAGCTGGCCTGGTGCCTAGCTCAACGGGATACTGATCCATGACTGGCTCCTGGAAACTGTAATACGTAAGTAATAAATAGCAATAAATAACAACGGATGATCCGAAACACCAGCTCACATCAGTGCCCTGTGCCTACTAACATTTCTACATTTTCTACCACCAGTAGAGCTGAAATTGAGCCAGTGATTGTGGGAAATTTTAGGAAAGTATGTCAAACGTAGACAAGATAATAGTGTCTGTCGCCTTTTTTTTTTTTTTCTTTTTTTTGTAAATAGCATTGTGGGGTGCCATTTTTACTGTCTATCAATGACTTCCAGATTGTTTACTCAGTTCACAAATAAAAATTACAAGGATTTTCAAAGCAAGCAGTTAGAAAAAGTCACGGAAAACTGGAAAAGTACCAGAGGATTTCTTTTAAATGAAGTATCAAGCTTAAAAATACAAAACTGGAGTAATCCTGACAATAAATATTCAATAAATTTATGAAAATAATCCAAAACACTATGACAATTCCCATTGTCTTGTAAAACAATAAGCAGCCACCCAAGAAGCAAGCCAAAATAGTTTGTTTTGTAGCTGTAGGACCTTTTGTGCTATCATTTAAACTGACGGAACATCCACGGCCAAGTTGCTTAACAAGAGGATGAAGGAAATTACTTCAGAAATTTCAAACACTATTATATGCTATTTACACTTGTGTTTACTGAAGCCCAGATGGTGCCTTATCAGAGCTACACTTAGGGCAGGTTTTATGCTCAGCTTTGCACTGATGCTCATTCAAAGTTGTTAAAGCTCACCTTCTCCTATATCAGAAACAAAGCTTGAATTGTGGCACAGGCAAGGAAGCACAATTTTCTTTTCAATTGTACTGAACTGGTTGTGTGTTTCATCTAAATTAACTTGTTCTTTTAGTTGAGAATCACCAAGGGGTAATAAAAGTATGCAAAATTTATTTCACCCGCTCCATGTCCAGAATTCGTGACTTGGAACAGTGAACACAGCGTGGACTTTGGAACACAAAATGCAGAATGTACAACAGGGCATTACTCACAGCCTGGCAAGGAGGGCTCTCAAAAAATACATACAGTTGTCATTTGTTATCACTTCAGAATTCTTGCAGAGTTCTGAATTCTGGAAATGTGCGTGGATCAATATGTCATATTTTTATTCCTGATCTATAACTAGAACCTCTCAGGTACCATGATGGGAACTTTGTAAGCTGGTAGCAATTTTTCTGAGAGATTCACAAATACAGCTGGTATCCCATTTACCTGTTTTAAAAAGTGTTTTAAAGAGTCAATACATGTCATAAACAGCTCACAGTTTATTAGGAATTGGTAGTAATCATTATGTCATCAGGACATATAATGCTGTAGTATCAAAACACTTATTTCTTATAATCAACTTTTAAATTTCAGATTGCTTCAGTGAAGCAGCACTATTATTAAAACCAGTGTAATATCATGAAAAAAATCTGACACATTCTTTTCTTCCTCTTCTGGCAGCCAGTTTCTTCTTTCCTTGCACTTTCTGTAAACTTTTACAGCATTGGAACAGCTACCTGCAGCACTGCCAGAGCTGAACAGCAAAACTTAGCACACTTATACTGAGAAGTAAAGATAAAAAGACACCTTATACCTGGGCATCCACAGGATATCCCACAGTTACATTTGAAAATGTTAGCATGTGCCTTTGCTTATCTGGAAAATAATGTAGCTAGTAATGATTCTTTGACCAGCCTGTAAAGGTAAATTAAAGCCCATAAGCTAACAGGAAAGCCTAAAAATAATTAATGCTATAAATGCAAATGGTATTTTGTCATCCACCTTCATTCCAAATGAGTTTGTTTCATCCTTTGCCATTTTAGGAAGATAGGATAGAGAGACACATTGCACAAACATCTTTCAACTATGACATGCTTGGTGAAAAACTAATATTTGATGCAGAGGCTATTAGGCTTTTTAAACTAATAAATCTTACAACATTTTGTTGGGGTTATTTTTGTCATCTTTGTAATGAAGACTCAGCAGAGGACAGAGAACAAGAGCTGCAGCTGGACACAAGAAGGCCTCTGACACAGATTGGGCTAATTTATTGACAGTACATTAATTCTTCGACTAATTGCTCAAAAAAACCCCAGGGATTAAATGACAGAGATATACATCTCCCAGGAGCAGAAGACATGGAAAAATTACAATCAGCCAGAATGCCAACTTCGGGCATCTCAGCTTGTGACTGACAAGACTCCAGCGTGTACAAGCAATCCCTGATCTCAAACCTCCATAAGCAGATATCAAGGGAGACAAGGAATGTATACACTAAACCAGTGGGAATACTGATGGTACAAAGAAAATTAAGTGCAACCCCCTGTTTTATTTATTTAGATATATGAAAGAGGTTTAAAAAAAAATATTTAAGAGGTCACAGCAGCAGGCAAGCTAATAGAAACACTTAGTATACTCAGGGGCACAATACGGGGATACAGTATTTCTTGTAGATGAGGTAATTACTAGAAAACACGGACGCAAGAATGACTGGATTTAGGAAACAGCTGTATGTGATTTATGTGGGACCTTGTCAAGGTCTTATCTTGAAGGCATACTGAAGTTCTACAGTTGGCATAGCAAATTACTAATAAAAAGTTTATTTATTAAAAAGAAAAGTAATATATAAGTAGCAGTGAGACAGTAACATATGGCAAAAGATTATGAAAAAAATCCCAAACAAAACACAAAGCCAAATATCTTAGCATACTTTTTCAGCCCAGAAGCTAATTGTATGCAATGGAAGAATCCCTCTGCCAGTACCAGTCCTTGTCCCTACCTTATCCTGGGCTCCCCAAACCACACTTCTTTCAGTTTCCCTGGTTTGCACTTTACGGAAAAAGAGCTCCCATGCTAGATGAGACCAATGGTTCATATACCCTGATATCCTCTCTGCAGCAGCAGGCAATCCCAGCTGATTCAGTAAGAGCTGCAGCAAAATCTACTCAGTAGGTGGCCCTAGGATGAGTTGCCCCGACTTGGAAAAGATTCCTCCTGACCTCAGACAATAAAGGCTGGTTTATCTCTAAATTTAAGAAGTGATAAAGGGATAGTGATCACTTTCAAAGTTTCTAACTTCTTATTTTACCTTTTTATATTCTTGTAAGGCATATCAATATCTTATGGTTTTTGTATCCTCATCTTTTAAATGTACAAAACTTGAAAAAAGTTGGTTTTGTAGGGGTTTTTTGTTGTTGTTGTGTTCTGATTCTTTTCTGTTCCAAGTCATGGTGCCCAGAAATGTCACTAAATTGTTCTGTACATCATTTTCACTGCAAGAGGGACACATCCCAGCTGCATTCAAAGGGCCAAGCTGGGGTACCAGAAGCAGTTAAGTTATTTCAACAAAGGTCTCTGCATGGGCTATCCTACATACCCAGCTATCTTCCCTGCTTGTTTCTGACTGAGGAACAGAGGAGTGAAAAATCACTGGTGTTGAGAAGCTGTCATTTTATCATGGTTAAAGGGTTCCAGTGCTTCTTTTAAGCTAACTCAGGTACTTCAACATCTACATTACAGCATAGACAGATCCTTCATAACATCTGGAAATTGTCATATGAACTGTTGCTTAACCCCTTTGTCACTGCACATAAATGAAAGCTGGAAAAGCAGTACAATATTTCTAGGGCAACTTGGGTTCTGATCACAGTTTTTTTATTAATTATTGTTGGTTTATTTTTGCTTTGTTAGGTGACCTAATCATTTGCAGATTCAAAAATAACATTGTTATCCACATGATGACTACTTGGTTTCTTCTCTGTGCCTCTGAGGGGAGGAAGAATGTTTTTAAAGACCTTTTGAAAGTCCTAATGGAGTTTGTTAACAAGTAGGTTTTGTTGTCCTGCTCTTCAATATGTAGCACAGTAGGTACCCTAAGGAGAAAAATACTTTGGAACCTCATTCTGCTAATCCCTTGAATAAGACTCATTAAGATCAACGCATGTCCTTCCCCAACCCTTAAATAAGATCATTAGCAAAGACTCTAGACCCAAAACCTTGCAGTATAGAAGTTGGCAGATCTGTGCACATGATTGTGTACAATGCTATCATTGCCATCAAGTCTGAAACCTATTATAGATTTAATAAAAATACTCAAATATGCAAGATTTCCTTCACCACAAGCACCACCTAATTGTAAATCCATGTATTTACCACTGCTAGCCTATCTCTACACCAAAGGGATGTTTTAATACATACCTAATGTTTCCATGGCTCCTTAGCACTCTGTGCAACCACTCACACAGAATTACTCTCATGCTGCAGTTCAGGAAGCAGCAGCAGATTTCCATTGACAGATATCAAACTCCCCACACTCCACACACAGGTATGCTGCCATTAGGAACAGGTGAACCACCTTCCCAAAGGCCTCTTCAAAACCAAACTGCATCCACAGGTTTATTTTTCCAACTGATATAACTCTATTTTTTAAGGTGTACTGACTGCTGGAGAATTAAAGCCAAAGTATTCAGACAACATGCAGCTTAGGTAGTATGAGTGAAATAATGAATTTAGGTAAGCCAGCACAGTTGGGTTATCCAAAGCTCAATAGTCACCAACAGTTCACAGGTAAACAAGTAAGAGATTGACTTCCATATTGGAAACCTGTGTGTATACTTCCCACAGTGACAGAGGCATATGAAGATTAAACACAAGTAAATGCAAGGTAGGTAGGCTTCTCACTAGAACTTAAAATATTACTTTTCACATGCTTTCCAATTCAAAGTTAGCAAGTAAATGAAGATAATTTCCTTTGGTAGGCAGCAGGTTTAATCTCTGCTGAGGCAGAATATAAAGCAACACTCCAGCTACCAAGTTCATTTTAACTTCCATCTGTGCTGTTTTTCATTTAATTAATTGAAGAACATCCATCAGCATGAATGGGACCAGAATCAGACCCTTGAGAGAGTGATTCTCTTTAGAAGCACTGCAAGCTATGAAACTTGTCACAATATTCAATAATTTATTATGACTTTTTTTTTGTTATTGTCTCCACCACTGCCACTGAACTCTGTTAATCTTTTCTCAATCCTTTCATGAGTGAAAACAACAAAGCTTAAGGACGTAATTTTTAAAAATTGATTTTGTTGTTAAATGGAGAACAATTATTCAAATGGATCAAACTTTTTAAAGACTGATATAAGCAGGCCTTTGTTCAGGGATTGTAAGTTATCCTTATTTAAAATTACCACAAAGAAAATGCACGGAGTTTTATTTTATTTTAAAGATGTTTCTAAAAAGAAAAAAATAATAGTTAATTAAATTGTGGCTGTGCATTTATGACATCTATATATAGCTGCCAGTTAACAGGATTTGCATCCCCCTGAATAAATGCCAAGAAAGTGATTCAGTAAACCCACTTATATACAGATTTCCTGAAGTGCCATGTGAAAAGCTTTTATTAAAAAAGATTGAAATTGCTCATATCTTAAAATAACTATAGCACATGATGTAAAATATACTATAGTCAGCCTGAAATTCCAAAAAATCAGAGGTAATTAAGCCCCCGTTCTTGGAACGAGAGCTCTGCTATTAAGATTACCAGTGAACTATAAAAATTTCTCTTCAGATTTATACTTTGTCAGAGATCATCCAGGAAATATTACCGTTAAAGAATAACTGCACATAGAAGAACATATTTCAGTAGGCTGATTTGGCCACCTATTTAAAAAGCCAAATCTCTGTACTTACGTGTGCAGGATGACGACTGAATGAACAACATTAGGGTGTGCTTTGATCTGCACACAGATGACAGCTAGGCAAAACTTATTCACAAACCACACAATTTCCATAAAATGTAGTTTCAGCTTGAAACTTTCACAAATTAAAATCAAACTATTAAAAGTGATTTGTTCACAACTAACTTTTATCTGATTTTTCTGGGAGTTTCTGGTCAATCATCCTGGCTCATGCATCACTACCACACACAAAGATGGATGATAATCTTTTTTAACCCAATGGTTTGTAAGTGGAGGAAAGCAGCTTTAACCAGCCACCTAAACTGGCAGTTTTTCTTTGCTAAAGGATACACAAAACCACAATCTCCAGGACAACTATCTGGATAATCCAATTATTACTTGGAATTTTCAATCTCCCTTATTCATTCTTTTGCACATTGTAGAAATATATAAGCATGTATAAGCACAAAGCAGGTACAATAACTTATGTGATGCCACTTTCTGAGCAAAGGGTCCCAACTACCAACCTGAAGTGACTTTTTTTTTTTCCTGTATCTCAAAGTATTTGAATAATTTACAGATGTGGGAAGAAAATGCTTCATTCTACAAACAGCACATTTTTGTTTATGATAGCTGAACATCATCTTAGTTTTCTGACTCAGTGAGACAAATACCCCAGACCCCCAAATTAAAGCCTTTGAAACAGTTAGTCAACTATTTTGATTGACCAGTTGATCAAGTAAGGTATGGCAATCAATTTATTTACAGAATCCTATTAATCAATCCCCCCATAGATGAATATGCAATAATGGAAAAAGCAGTTCCAAAAATAAACAGTAAAACCCTTAATATTGAATCCTAGTTCATTGGAGTCCTCATTTCTGGAGATATTTAAGAAACATGTAGCTGAGGTGCTAAGGGACATGGTTTAATGGGGAATTGGCAGTGTTACGTTAATGGTTGGACTTGATGGTCTTAGAGGGCTTTTCCAACCAAGGCTATTCTGAGATTCTGTGAAAAGTTTAAAGACTGTGCTAATAGCCTCCTCTCTTACTTTATACCTTGTATTGTCTTGGCCCTAGAGTGTCATTCCATCTGACATCTCACATAAACTTCTGCTGGTAGTATGAGGCAAGGTTTGCAATAGAATTTCTCAGCTGACATCTTCTTGTGCAAGCACCATGAAGCAGATTAACAAAGAAAGAGGGGCCAGTACTAAATCTTTTAATCCAGCTCCATTTACCTAAACTCATACATATAAAATCACTAGTAACTGCCACATCAGAGCTGAGCCAGGGAAAACTGAAAGCTGCAACTGTCGTAATCAAGGGCAGTTGTACCTACTAAATTCACTCCAGAGAGTAATGGAGTTTGTGTGCTATGCTGGAAGGCATGAAATAGGTATTTATTTATTTTTACGTTTATATTGGAGCCTGCAGCAGTAGCGTCAAGGCAGATGTGCAACCCAACACTTGGCTAAGATTATATTCAGTGCACACACACTGAACAGAAACAAGGGTGCAGCTGCCAATAAACTCTAGTTCTTTGTCTTCCTTAGTGAATTTGTTTTACCTCAGTTCAGCACAGCTTGTACATTTATTTGGTACGGTTTGTTCATTATTTACCTTCCTCATGACCATTTAGACAAACTCAGATATTGTTTCCATAGCTACATCTGTACATTATTTAAACTCTCCCCTGACCCAAGCATAAGTTCCTATAAATGCTTCTTTTCAATAGCTTTGCACTGCCTGGAGTGGCAGGTTTTCATTAGATCGTCTAAATTCAGAATACCTGACTTTCAACATACATCCATGGAGTTTTACAGGCCAGATCTTACAGCTTACATAAAATGCTGCAGCTTCAGTGGAGCTAATGGAGCAGCAAAAAATGTAAGAAATAAAATATTAGTCAGACTAATCAAGCTTTGCATACAATGACCTCTGAACATGAAATGCTACATATCAGAAGCTGAGAAAAGTCAGTGCAACTGAGTCCAGAGAAACCCAAATGTCTGACTCAGGAAAAAAGGATTGTCAGGCAATGCATGGAGCAGCATAGACTACCTAAAAGCAAAAAGCAAGTCCTATGTTAAATTATATGGTTTACCAGAAAAATCATCTTCTGAAACAAACAGGTACACAAAGGTCACATCTCCAAATGTTTCCAGCGCAGAGCCACAAAGATGATGGAGTGGAACATCTCCCTTATGAGGAAAGGCTGAGGGAGCTGGGTCTCTTTAGCTTGGAGGAGACTGAGGGATGACCTTATTAATGTTTATAAATATGCAAAGGGTGAGTGTCATGAGGATGGAGCCAGGCTCTTCTCAGTGACATCCAGTGATAGGACAAGGGGCAGTGGGTGCAAGCTGGAACATAGGAGGTTCCACATAAATGTGAGGAAGAATTTCTTCCCAGTGAGGGTAACAGAACACTGGAACAGGCTGCCCAGAGAGGTTGTGGAGTCTCCTTCTCTGGAGACATTCAAAACCCACCTGGACATGTTCCTGTGTGACCTGACCTAGGTGTTCCTGCTCTGGCAGGGGGATTGGACTAGATGATCTTTTGAGGTTCCTTCCAATCCCTAACATTCTGTGAAGGTGAGAAGCACAGGAAGCCAATCTTTGTTTGGAAACAAAGAGGTGTTTGTCACACCTAAACTGTTTCATTGCACCTCAGGCAGTGATCCAATACTACTAAACTATGACCACAAACCACATATGATTACAACACATCTAGGAGACTGCGTCATAACAAGAGTCTATTTTTGAATAAAGTACATGGGGTATTGAAAGGGACATAAACGTCCTTTGTATTTTCTAAGTATATGTCCTTCAATGGCTTACCAGTTATATCTAGAGGTATCACACAAGAATGTAGCAATATAGAGCACATCATACAATCAAGACTCATTTTACCTAACGCCAGAAAACTCCAAACTGTAATGCATTCTTTCAGCAAAAGTTTTCATTCATAAAATTCTTACATAAATCCCCAAATATCATGTCCTGAAGAAAAATGTTTTAAGTTCCTCTTTTTCAAACTTCTACATTTTTTTTGCCTAAAAAAAAAAAAAAAACCAAAACAAAACACACAGGAAGAGAAATTGCCTCCGAAGCAGACCTCTGCTAATACAATATTACATAATCCCATTCTGAAATTCAGACTTCACCTCTGCATTGGGTTTGGCCTGAGTCTTGCTACTCACATTAAAAATCAATTCCAGAATGTTAAAATATACTTACCATCATAGGAGCATTTTCCAGCCTAAGTTTAGTCAGCTAATATCCACTTTTTTCTGGCTCAGCAGTGTTCTTTAGCTTAAGCACCCCTTCTCTGCCCCTAGCATTCATCTCTGCTATGCATTTATACAGATCTATTAAACATTCCCCTCGAGCCTTCAGTTTACAAGGCTAAACAACAAGCTCTCTAGTTTCTCTCCTAAGGCTGCTTTTTGATCCCAACATCTATCCTAACCAAAACAATGGAGTTTTTGCCTACAAAAATCCTATAATACTGTATATTAAGACCAAGCTATTAATAAACAGAAGCTTAAGCATAGGCTCCTGAAACTCCATTTGGACAGCTAGGAGGTCCAAAACTGAAAAACACGTAAACAGAGCCCAAATTCAATAGAACTTGCTAGGTGGGTTATGCTGAATTTTGAAAAGAAATAGGCATAATGCTGCATCCCCATTTTTACATTCTTTACCATTAAAAAAAACCATAAACCCCATAATTATATCTTGATACTTTCCACAAACTAGAAAAGAGACAGGAAATGAGAGGTACAATTCATGTAGGAATACAAGAAAGAAAGAATAAGGCCATGCAAGGTAATCTTCCATTGAATTTTGTTGCTTTTGCTCTGCACTGAAGCTCTTCTTTGCACCATAGCTGAACTCCAGCTATTTTCATGTGACCTTCTTGCACACATTGAGCCTTACACACAATATCACAGGAACCCTTTGCTAGACTCAGGCCTATCTATCATTCAGAATGCAGTTAGATTTGGATTTTCTCAAAATAACAAATATGTACTGTAGCATGGAAATCTTTCCAAACAGAAACCAGAAGTATATACCTCGACCCTCTCCTGCTTATGACTCACTTATTGGACAAGGGAAAGGCTGTGGATGTTGTCTACCTTGACTTTATTAACGCCTTTCACACCATTTCCCACAGCATTCTCCTGGTGAAACTGGCTGGTCGTGGCTGGGATGGGCACACGGTTTGCTCGGTAAAATACTGGTTGGATGGCTGGGCCCAGAGAGTTGTGGTGACCACAGTTAAATCCAGTTGGTGGCCGGTCATGAGTGGTGTTTCCCAGGGCTCAGTACTGGGGCCACCCATTTAACATCTTTATTGATGATCCAGATGAGGGGATTGAGTGCACCCTCAGTCAGTTTGCAGACCACACCAAGTTGGGTGGCAGTGTTGATCTGCCTGGGGGTAGGGAGGCTCTGCAGAGGGACCTGGGCAGGCTGGATCCATAGGCTGAGGCCAACGGTGTGAGTTTCAATAAGGCCAAGTGCTGGGTTCTGCACTTTGGCCACAGCAACCCCCAGCAGCACTACAGGCTTGGGGAGGAGTGGCTGGAAAGCTGCCAGGCAGAAGAAAACCTGGTGGTGTTGACTGACAGACAGCTAAACATGAGCCAGCAGTGTGCCCAGGTGGCCAAGAAGGCCAATGGAATCCTGGCTTGTATCAGGAATAGCGTGGCCAGCAGGGACAGGGAAGTGATCTTAACCCTGTACTCAGCTCTGGTGAGGCCACCCCTCAAATACTGTGTTCAGTTTTGGGCCCCTCACTACAAGGAGGACACTGAGGTGCTGGAGCATGTCCAGAGAAGGGCACCAGAGCTGGGGAAGGGTCTGGAGCACAAGTGTGATGGGGAGCTGGCTGAAGGAACTGGGGAGTTCAGTCTGGAGAAGAGGCAGCTGAGGGGAGACCTCACTGCTCTCTACAACTCCCTGAAAGAAGGTTGTAGAGAGGTGGGGATGAGTCTCTTTAAGTAACAAGTGATAGGACAAGGGGTAATAGCCTCAAGTTGCATCAGGGGAGGTTTACACTGGATATTAGGAAGAATTTCTTCACAGAATGTGTTGTTAGACATTGGAATGGGCTGCCCAGGGCAGTGGTGGAGTCCCCATCCCTGGAGGTGTTTGAGTCGGGCTGACATAGCACTCAGCGATATGGTGTAGTTGATGACTGTCAGTGTTAGGTTGATGGTTGGACTCAATGATCTTTAAGGTCTTTTCCAACCTAATTGATTCTGTGAAGAGGATGCACGACATCTCTGTGCTGCCTGGCACAGTACAGATTTGATATGGTGGGAAAGGACAATGTGATATTTTACAGAAGACAAAGATGCCAGTACTCTGCTGAATGCAATAGAAACAGTGCAACTGAGACCATTTCAAGAAAGAGAGTACTTGTTCACTATCTTGCACCTTTAGTTTATCCTGCAAGTGACCTTCCAGGAGTCCTTTCTGAGTCGCCATATTCTTCTCACTGAAGCTTATGGATGGGTCGAGCTAAATGAGGAACCTAACAGAGCCATATCTGTTGCGCTGCTCTTGAGTGTTGACAGACTTTCTGATCGTTATAATACCTTCATTGATTATTCTTTGAGAATTGCATTTACTAGAAGTGGCATGGAAAAAAGCTCAATGAGGAAAGAAAGGCGAAAGGGGGAAAATGAAAGGGCAAGGAATCTTTTTAACACCAACATTAGCAAAAGAGACATGGTGTCAGGCAGGAGTTGAAACTAAATTTCAACAGAAGTAGAGCAGGTTTTGATGGCTTTGTTATATGTTTTGCTAAAAAAAAAAGGGGGGGGGGATTTATTATTAGACAAGTTTTATTGTGATTGTAGTAAATTTGTTATTGTGGATTTTTTAACTTCAGAAAAGCTGAAAGGTTTTTTTTTAAAGTGAACTCATCTGTTTTCATTTTAAAGTGGCATCTTTGTTTAGAAAATTACCAGTGTTCAATTAAAAAGATTTTAAAAGCTTGAGAAAACAAAACATTTTGCTTCTTTCCTCCCTCCAACCTCCTAGTTTAGCAAAAAAATATCCACCCAAATTAATTTGAAACAAAACACTTATCTAGTTTGGTTAAAAAACTGAAAATAAATCACTCCTGCTTCAAATACAAAGTAAAAATTTTATAAAGGTACTACTAGTAATGAGAAGGCTTTATTCTTACTGTGCTCTGTTTTCAGGCGACAAAAACAGCTGAAATGCTACACTCTGACTGCAGCTTATATTAAAAGGTACCAACATTTTTTTCAGCCTAGTAGTCTCTAGGAGCAATGACTTTCATGGCTGAATATTCCCATGTAACACACACACACTCATTTTTCTGTCTCTTTTAGGGCTAGAAAAGCAAGGGAGCGGGGAAAATTGTCTGCAAACACATCTATATTTCTCTTGTATCTCTAACTTTTTTTTCATAGTAGTTGCTCTGCAAGAAGGGCACTCACCTCACTGTCTTCCAGCTTCCAAAAAGCCATAGTGTTATTTGTATTTTTGTCACTACAATATATCCCATCAAGTATTACATAATTGATTAAGTCCTGAAAAATCATAACTGCACCTTTGCCCTTGTCCCTGTTGTTTTGTGTCATTCACTGATCATAAACTTCTCAAAGGGTGGGCACAATTTTGCTTTGCCACCCAGAGAATAAAAAGGAATGGGAAGCAAGTCGAACAGCTAACACATTTTATAATATTATATTCTTACTGATTTTCTACTTAACAACTAATTTTGTCCATGTGCACACCTACGTACTTGAGTTGTGAAATTCAGCAGAAGACTTATATTGACTATACTTCATCTTTATAAGGTACACCTGCCAACTGCTAGTTAATAATTTCTTATCATCATGTCCACCTACTTAATTTATAAAATACAGAGTTATTTAGTACTTGCATAAAGCAAGTGTAGGAGACCTTAGCTTAAAAGTCTGACACACATGAAAACATTCTTGGTTCTCTCCTCTTTTTCTAAGCTTGAATCTGAATTCAGATCTGAATTTAGTTGTTACTTGCCAACAGGAACAAAGTTCAACACTCCACACAACCTCTTGACACTTTGTGATAGAAGATTATCCTTTTGAATACTTGATACCAAATGTTTGCATTATTAAAACTAAAGGTACACATAATAAAGAGATAATCACAGAATCATCTAGGTTGGAAAAGACCTTGAAGATCATCAAGTCCATCAACTACACCATAACCCTAAGGACTATGTCAACATGACTCTTGAACACCTCCAGGGATGGGGACTTGACCACTGCCCTGGGCAGCCTATTCCAATGTCTGACAACCCATTGTGTGAAGAAATACTTCCTAATAACAATGGAGCTATCCATGACTCTGTGAACTTCTAGGTATTTATTTTTCATTTATGTGTAGGTATGAACATACATACATAAGTACGTGTAGGATATAACCCTAGAACAAGGCTATATTAGATACTCAGATAATGATACACCTTGTCTTAGCCCAGAAGACATATTGACCTCTTTCTACATCCTACAAATGTCCCAGTTCATGCCTTGGCAATAGTAAGCGGCAAGTTAACTATGGAGACAGGAGATTCCTTGGCTTACTCTCAGAGTTGAAAAGAGAATACAAGATCTGTTCAGATGATCCTCATTCTCTGGAGATCTATTTAATGACTGACTTTTACCAGAGTTCTGGAGAACACAGGAGGAATTTGATGGCTTTTGGCTAAATGTGGTTGATACGTCTTGTAGATCTTCCTGCTGCCTGCTATAACATGAAAAGCAAACTACTCTGGAAATGCTACTGAGGCAGGGTTCCCCCTGCTTCAAACGATCAAGTGCCATACATAAAAGCTTGATTTTGGCTAGATAATACATATTAATCTCCTATCTTATGAACACTGATCTCACTACAAAACACAACATTAATTCATCTCAGTGAATCATCTCTCAACATGCAGCCAAAACTGCACATGTTCTCACTAAATGTTCTCGAAGAAGAAAAAAATATTTAAAATGTAAAATTATTGTGGCCTACTATAAGTTAAGAAAAAGTATATCTATGATACATCTGAGATTTCCCACCCCCCCCTTCTCCTTCCTGAATGATTTTTCAAATGGCTTAACTCTTCACAGCTGAACTGGAAGGTTGAATTTTGATTCTTTTCTGAGCATTTACTCAGCCTCATATCGAACTGTTGATATCACCAAACACACACAAGAGTATAACATTAGTTACAATAGTTTCAGGATTTTGTTGTTTTATTTTTTTATGTTCTGTATTACCTGCACTTCTTAGTTTGAAACAACAAGTTTGCTTTGCCTCTATCATTCCTATATCTAGTAAATTACTAGTAAGTGTTAAAAGTTCTTATTTGTGATTATGTGCAAGAATGAGAAACTGGTTATTCACATATTATCTGTGCTTAACAGAGAAGCATTCCTAATAAATACTCAGCATAGCCATGAACTAGTAACTCTGTTCCCTTCAAATGCAAAGGGTTTAGCCAAACTTGGCAGAAACGAGTATATTGCCACCACACATTACAAAAGCTAGCTAAGTTAAACCGAGTAGTGCACAGCAAGTTCTGCACAGCTTGGCAATTACATATATGCATATAGAGTAACATATCTAGCAGTCTTACAGAAGACTACATCTCTTCCTGTGAGCTTGTCTGCTGTGCTGGGCTAACAGTCAGCAAATATTTTTACTGTCAAAATAGGTAGTCAGAATGGGTCTACGTATGATGGCATACATACCAGTGTTCATTTGTGTACACCAAAGCTGTTTTAGCTTACTGGATATATTTCTGAGATTTCCATTTTTCCTTTTTGACTGCTGTTCCTAACATGATTTGCTCCCACTAAGAGCAGAATTCAATGACCTCCTTCTTCACAAATCAATATCTATATCTTACAATAATTTTTTTTTAAAATTTCTACTAGCTTATAATAGAAATAGCAACAGGTTTGCAACTTTGCAAGAATCTCCCAACATACCGAGTTCACTTAAGTTTGTTATATTGGAATTATTTTTCAGCGACAGCATTGCCTACAACTGTAAGACCTTACAGCAACAAATAATGCTTAGATTCAACCAGTATTTCTCCATTTTTCTAGAGAAACCTTTCCGAAATGAAGCATCTGCTCAGAAGCAGTAACAAAAAATAGCAGTCTTAAAAAGACAATCATAGGAAACAAGTACAAACTAGAAATAATACAGATACATATACAAAGAAAAGAAATACAACAAATTAAACTGATTTAGTAGATGTTAGTTCTTAAAAGTTATAATTAATTGTTCAAATCCATCAATGAAAAACCTCTGAGCAAATCTTATTTTATCATCTGTTTGATCAGACTCAAGTCTCTGAGAAGTCATTATCTGTAGGAGCCAGATCGATGACTTGGGGCAAAGGTTATGCATTTCAAAACCAATTACCTTCCTACCTAGTACATCCTCTGCCACAAACAGGAAGGATTCTGCAGAAAATAATAATTAGACCTCACAACATCTGAGACGAACAATCCCATTTCTGATTTTCAGACAGAAATCAGACACTCTTCAGGGTAACACCAAATGCTCACTGATGCTCAGAGCATAGACCCCACATACTCTGTCTACAAAACTGTCCTTTCACTGCCTGAAACACTTCTATAACGCACCACATTTCTTAGAACTTATTTTAACATTCACATGTATCTTAGTACCAGGATATTTTTGTTGTCGTAGTACTCAATTTAGGAGAAACGTGCAGAGTTTTATTGCCTGTGAAATGCTACACAGATCACTATTTGTGCCTTATCCAAAGCTCACTGAAATGGGGGAGAATGTCTTTTAACCTGAAAACTTTCAGTGATCCATATACAGGTTAGTCACATAAACACATGTATTGGTGCAACTTGAGGAGGTAGAGCACTTCCTGGAAGAGGTACAAGAACTGTGAACTTCTCAAGCACTGCTTACTTCAACATCTCTAACTGTATCTAGACTAACTTTCTAGGTTCAGAGTCTACTTTATCCCAGTAGTTCTGTGTGTATGTGCACACAGAAAAGATTCAACTCACAGCCATCCAATAATAGAAAGCTCAGCTACTGGCAATGCCTTAGCCTCTCTAATAATTTATACTGCATAAACATTAGAACTTGAAGCCAATTCAAACTCTCACCATAATTAGAAACATTTTCACTTGTCAATTTTTTCTGTTTGTCTACATCAGATACAAATTGATTTTCTATTATATCTATTCTGAGGGCATCAATGAAAGCTTACATTACAAAGGAACAGTTACTTAAATGCAAAATTAATTTTTGTTCACCACATACTGAAATTCCCATCACTCCCTTCAAAAAAGAAACAGCAAGTGAACTTAAAAAAAATCATAACTATTTAAGAGAATTGTGAAGCAAATTGCCATATCCTACTAATGTTCATATGGCATTGGAGGAAACTACACTAAAGTGGCTAGAAAATTCTGTCATATATTAAGTTGTATGGCACTTCCTTCCTGTGATAAATCATGAAGCATTCTATTCTATAGAATTAATTGCTGCTCTTAAGAATGCTGTAAAGTATTTTTTAAAGATGAAATATATGATCTTAACCTTAATGGTCGGCCACATTGATGCTCATGCTAAGCTTTGTATCTAGGAAAACAACATTCTCTAGAGAAAGGAAATGGCACCCAAGATTGGACATGGAAGTGTTTGGAGTGCTCTTTGTAAGACTGTAGTCTAGCCCAAATTTTCCAACCCAGACTAAACTGAGAGGCCTAAAATATAAGCATAGAGAAGCACGAACACAGACTCCACTTTGAGCAGGCCAGGCAAGCCAGTGTAAATGGTACGCTGAGTTAGCTAATGTATTGTGACTCTCAGCTTATAAAACTCCTAAACCTAGAGCACTACGTGGCTTTTAGACTGACTTCTGGCTTTTGCTCTGCCTGTTCATATAGGCACAACTCTATCACTACCTCAGTTGTACACAAGTACTCTTTCTTTCAAAGACCTAAGGACAATGACGTAGCCTGTATCCCAGAGAGTTTCACTAATCTCTCTCTCCTCTGAATAAAGAAATAAGAATGGAAAAATTTCTAGGGACAGATGCTGAGACACATGGCATGGGAAAGCCACCCTCAACTCCACTTTTCAACTCCTGCAAAGATGCTTACACAGAAGAGACCAAGAATAGGTTCTGTGACGAGAGATTAATTTGCATGAGTGTTTCTGTGAAGTTGTATTGAAGCCTGAAAGATTCTTTATGGATCCAGGAACAGACACTTTTTTTTTTTTAAATGGCTGTGACTTCCCATGGCTTACAGAGTACAAAGGAACAGCCTTTGTAGAACTACTATCGCAAGTAAAAAAATATGTCCAAGAGAAGATTTATCAGGTTAGACCAAAGGTCTGACTAGCCCACTGTCCTTCCTCTAATAGTGTTCTCAAGTTGAGTTCTCTACTCTGTGTATCACTTTCTTTCTGCCCCCACTGAATTTTATCTGTCTGCCATGTTATTAAACAGTCATTTAATCTTGTCATATCCTTCTGCAATTGTTCAGCCTTGCCCTGAATATCCCAATTAACAATCAGCAGACTACAACCTCCTTTTCAGGTCAGCTAATTTTTCCCTGTCAATCTGTCCATCCAAGGCAACTTTCATTAAACACAGCAAGCGGTGCAAACCACCCAACCCACCCTCCACTGCTGACCCATCTTTTCACAAACCTAACCTTTCTGCCACACACTGATTAGCAAGGAGCAGGGCTGTGGCAATAGCAACTGAGTATTGAAAGATTCAAAATAAAACACTCAAGCCATTATCCAGCAGCCTGACAATCAAAGTATATTGCTAAGCTACTCAATGAGCCAAACTTCCCCACTTATAAGCACTAAGTCAAACAAATGGGTTTAAGAGAAGTGTATGGAAGAGGAGAAAAACATTTTGGAAACGGATTAGGAAAACGTAAACAATCCCACAGGCAATACTATATTTTCCGCAAAACATACCAGCAATAGCCTCTGTCCTAAAACTGCTGAACCTTGTCCAGCTGCAACACTCACCATTTCATATCCAAGACTGCAATGGACAGATTCATCTGATGCCCCTAACAGCACGTCCTCTTTTCCCCTCTCACAGCTTTACAGAGAGAATGCTTTGCTCCTGAAGCTCTATAGGAGGAAACTCTTAAATCAGCCCTCCTGAGGGTCAAGCCCTCCACTGCTATGGGTTTACACTGTGTTATCTGTCAGGGAGTCCAAAGAGACACTCTAAGTGGAGTCACCATCAGCACCCACTAGCCAGGCTGCCCATTAACAGTGCTGGCCCCTTGTCGTTCCTACTAGCTGGATTCATTAATTGCTCCATCTCATTGTGGCCTACTTCTTGGCTCTCTCAGTCCACAAGTTTGCAGACTGAAAGTCTACACTTCCCCACTCACAGCATTGTCAGCCCTTTCTGAGAGAATATGACATACAGCTTCTGTACACTGACGTGGCAACAACAGATATTTCCTAAACACAGCTTTTCTCTTTCTTCCAGAAATCTTTCTCAGCTCCCTTCCTTTGCCAAAGGATCCTTTGCTTCAGGCTGCAGGCCATAATGAATAGCTTGACTGACCTCAGTCCACTAGGGACAGGTGGGCTGCCCATACATTTTGCCAGAAGAGCATAACTAGATTTTTGACAATTAAAACTTGAGTTACTCAATAGAAATACCCAAAAAAAGAACATGCATATGAATAAAGTTCGCTTAGACCTAGTAAGCTTTCCTCACCTCGCCAGTGGAGGCTGGCAGAGGACTCCAACTCCTAGACTCAGAAGGTCATGTGGGACTATAGAAACCCACCACTCCGTAGCATATGATGCTCTGAGGGAGACCTCCAGAAGCACTCTTATTGTTAAGCTTCATGCTTGTAGACATAGAAAGCTTTTCTGGCATGGAAAACACACTCATAGCTAACAACAAATTCTAAATAAGCTCCCTTAGCATTTCTTTGTTAGAGGAAATAGTTATCTCAAAGGGTCCAAGTAATTTTTGATAATAATCATGAAATGTATAGCATTTCTCTTTATTAGAAACTATAGTAAATCTTTGTTTGACAAATATGAGGATGCAGTAGTTCCACTCAGGATTGTTTGGTTACAGAAAACACCAGCCTAGGACTAAAGAAAAAACAAAACAGTGTTGCTGCCTTCTCTTCAGTCCTTATTTGTGTCACATGCAGACACATGTTCTGTTGTCCAGACCTGACCAAAAAAAAAAAAAAAGAGAGAAAAAAAGTACCCCGTCATGGAGACAGGCCCATGAATACATACTTACAGAAGGAGAGAAGTGGCAAACCCCACTGACTATAGCTATAAACACAAACTGCTATGGCTTTTGTACTCCATTCCTTTTTAGTCTGCAGGTACATGTCATCACAGCACATATCTTTTTCAGTTATGGACCTAGGTATAAAAGTCTGTGCTTTCATCAAACCTAATTAGTCTATGTTTTGCCAGTCACTAGGCCTAGCACAAAGGATACAGCCAGCAGAAAAACAAACCAGTAACCAGATTGTACTGCACATAAGAAAGTCAGTATATGGGTGATCACTGGGGGTACAAACAAGTCAAACACATCACACATAACAGACATCAACCCCATCGACCCCAGGAAAGACACAGCACAACCAATAATAGGTGGAATAAATAAAGAAACAAAGTCTCCCATATAAGAGATGGGAGACAATGAAGTCAATAGGCTGAGCATATCACAGAATCACAGAATGTTAGGGATTGGAAGGGACCTCAAAAGATCATCTAGTCCAATCCCCCTGCCAGAGCAGGAACACCTAGGTCAGGTAACACCTAGGTCATATAGGATACAAGTAGCCACATATTGTTCCCCCACAAAGCCCATGTGTGCAAATGCCAAACCTGACTGGGGCCCAGCTGCAGGGAGAGCCAGAAGGTCCTTCCCCAACAGGGAAACTCTGCAAAGTGCATCCACCTCAGACAGACTCTCCAACCCTTCCTGCAAGTGGTCCCAGCTTTTATCCCCACAGCAGAACACCTGGCACTCGTTTACCCAATGCAGGGCACCTGGGGCTTGTTCACCCGAGGGCTTTCCCTGCAAGGTAGGCTGCACCTTGGAGGAAAGCCAAAAGGCAAACTCATCCCCTCCTTTTAAAGGGCCATGGTGACCACCCATATGTCAACCTGAACTTGGGGCTCAGGGTTCAGACCCCAGCACTTCAGTCTACTGTAGTACCCACTAACCTGGGCATCACTGTGAAGGACTCCAAGAAAAAGAGAATCAGCACTAAAATTCAGTAACCTCTGAGCAGAGAAGACAGGCAAGTGACAGGTGACCAGACCAATTCACATTCAATTTATAAGCTGATTATGCGGTTCTAATACATAGCTGTGAAAATCAACAGTGGCTTCTACTATCCTAAGCCACCTCTCTCTCCTCTGCTCCAGCAGATAATTTGGCATGGAAGCTTTATGTGAACACACAGCAGTTGGGTATTCTCAGAAGAGAGCCCTGACCTGAAGCATCCATTCCAGCTGGGAATCAGGCTGACACAGCTTTAAATCAAGGCACAAACTTGCATGTCCTCAGGCAGGCCTTCTCCTTCCTAATAGACAAATGATTCCTTCCAGCTAGGTTGTCCCAAAAGCCCAATGGGGATTTTATCCTTCTTAGAAGAACAGCTGTCACATGAGAAAGGAAGGAAATATTTATCCTTTTTAATTAAGAAAGATAACTATTTCCATTATGTTATGTAGACCTCCCACATAACATGGTGCTGGGTGCATTTCTAATACTCTTGGTTAGATAATAGCCAAAAACTAGCAGTAATGTATACTAAAAGATCAAACCAGAAGAGTAAACTATCTTTTTTTGCAACATTAGTCTTTGAATATGTGAGAGGGAACAAATTTTAGCAATTAGTGACTCAGTACTTAAAATTAAGGGAAAGAAATGGAATCCTTGCTCAATTTGTTGGCAAGCAGTGAAGACTAAGTGAATACCATTTGCTACTGTTCACCGCAATAGGTGGAGTTAGTGTGTTGTCTGAATTTTTCCTTTTTTTTTCAGCTTACTTCAACAAATTTTTATAATGCTACTTTGTAAAAGTAGCATTTTATGGTTTAATTCTTTTTTGAGTTAGTCATTTGAACAAAGGTTGGAGATTGCTGCAGCTTGTTGGATGGTTCCAATTAAAGGACATACTATGGAGGTTTCAAAATCACACAGGCAAATGTCAATTGGAAAATTCTTCTTTTTTCCCCCCTCTGAAATTTAGAATTTAATATTACTTCAAGATCTGGAAAACTTCTCTTCTGGTTTTCCATTAAAAAAAAGTAGCCAAAAGGCAATGAACGGAATCAGAACTGAGGAGGGTAAAGAAAAAGAGCATTGTACTTGCCAGGATCATAGAAATCTGTTTTAAAGCTAAGTTGCAACAGGAAGGGAGTTTTGATTTCAAACAGTGCTTTAAAGTGAAGGATCTCTTCCAAATGCTATTACCAAGCAGATCCTATTGTGATGGTAATGACATGTTGTGTGGGAAGTAGTGGTTTTACTTGGACGCAAAGGAAAAGAACATTGCCATGATTGATGTACCATATGAGGGTCAAACCACATAATCACTAACTCTCACACTGCCCCATACAGTGGGATTGGGTTACTTAAGAACCCAAGATTTCTTAAGTTTATTATCATCATCATTTAATTGTAATAGTGAAAATATTTCACAAATTGAATGCACTGTCTCTTAAGAGGCTGTCAC
The DNA here is from genome assembly GCA_028020825.1 of Podargus strigoides. NCBI lineage: Eukaryota > Metazoa > Chordata > Aves > Caprimulgiformes > Podargidae > Podargus > Podargus strigoides. The sequence continues at coordinate 6,288,955 of CM051623.1, read as the reverse complement.
TAATATTTGATGTACTTTTCACTGGTGTGCAACAAGTTCCACTAAACTCTCTTTCCAGCTACCATATCTCAGTAATGCTTTGGCTGAATAAGACCACCCACAAGCTATTTGATAGCTCAGAAAGTTCTTGAAATGTTGTGCAAAGAGAAAGCGCAAAGCAACTAATGATGAAACTCATATTTATTAGCCCTTAATACTCACATTTCAATGTTCATATGTTGAGGGTTAACAAAGGATTTAAACTCACATATAAAAAGGATAACAACTTCTTGGAGAAGAACTTAGCAAAAGTAGCACGAAAAAACACCGAAAAAAAATTTTTTTTTCCTTTCTTTAGATAATAATTATAAATGCATTCATGCCCTTGTCAATGCATATTTTAGAACTAGCTTCTGCACTAACGAATTCAGAAGAACTTGTGATTTCAATGAATCCAGGATCAAATCCTTAGCACTGCTTCAAACACTTTGCTTCTACTTGGCAAAACATCCGATTCCATATACAAAGTCACTGACAATTTAATACATGCTTAAAACACCTTTCTGAATGCGCAGATTTAGGATTGTGTTAAGATTGTTAAACCGTAGAACGGGGAGCCTTGTGCACAACAGTGTGGTCCCTGGGAAGCCTGCTGTGTATCACAGTGTGTACCTTTATCCTATACCAGGGGCTAAACTGCAGCAGTTGTTCTACCACCCAATGACCCCTCCCCAGCTGAGAAGGAGAATCAGGGAAAAAAGGGAAAAGCCCCACAGGTGAAGTACAGACTGATTTAATGAAACAACAAAACTAATACAAACAAACACCAACATAAAGCGTACACGGTTCAACTCACCCTGGTCCTTGAGGACAACCACAGGAGCAGAAGACCACAAGGGAGGAGCCCCAGGGAGAGGAACTCCACCCTCACTGAGCTCCCTCCTTTTCTAATGAGCATGATGAAGTGGTATGGGATACACCTGTGAGTCAGTGCCTTGAGTGGATCTCCCAGCTGACTCAGGGCTACTCATGGCTGCCTGCTTGGCTGGCCCATGGGGCTGTGCCTGGGGACCATGACACACATATACCTTTCACTTTCTCCTTAGCTGAACAAGGCTTCAAGACTAACAGCCTCTGCTATTTAAGACTACATCAGTTTTCAGCTTCAAACAAACAGCATTAATAAGTAGTTCAAACTCTTTCACCAAAATACACAAAAACCAGGAAAGTACAAGCACTTCTAAAAGGACAGAAAACCTTCCACTTTTATTTCACAGAATCACAGAATGTTAGGGATTGGAAGGGACCTCAAAAGATCATCTAGTCCAATCTCCCTGCCAGAGCAGGAACACCTAGATCAGGTCACACAGGAACGCATCCAGGCGGGTTTGGAATGTCTCCAGAGAAGGAGACTCCACAACCTCTCTGGGCAGCCTGTGCCAGTGCTCTGTCACCCTCACTGGGAAGAAATTCTTCCTCACATTTATGCGGAACCTCCTATGTTCCAGCTTGCACCCATTGCCCCTTGTCCTGTCACTGGATGTCACTGAGAAGAGCCTGGCTCCATCCTCATGACACTCACCCTTTACATATTTATAAACATTAATGAGGTCACCCCTCAGTCTCCTCCAAGCTAAAGAGACCCAGCTCCCTCAGCCTTTCCTCATAAGGGAGATGTTCCACCCCCTTCATCATCTTTGTGGCTCTACGCTGGACTCTCTCAAGCAGTTCCCTGTCCTCCTTGAACTGGGGGGCCCAGAACTGGACACAATAATCCAGATGTGGCCTCACCAAGGCAGAGTAGAGGGGAAGGAGAACCTCTCTTGACCTACTAACCACCCCCTTTCTAATACACCCCAGGATGCCATTGGCCTTCTTGGCCACAAGGGCACATTGCTGGCTCATGGTCATCCTGCTGTCCACCAGGACCCCCAGGTCCCTTTCCCCTACACTGCTCTCCAGCAGGTCAGCCCCCAACCTGTACTGGTACGTGGGGTTGTTCTTCCCCAGATGCAAAACTCTACCCTTGCCCTTGTTGAATTTCATTAAGTTTTTTCCCGCCCAACTCTCCAGCCTATCAAGGTCTCGTTGAATGGCAGCACAACCCTTTGGTGTGTCAGCCACTCCTCCTAGTTTGGTGTCATCAGCAAACTTGCTGAGGATACATTCTGTACCCTCATCCAGGTTGTGGATGAAGATATTGAACAACACCGGTCCCAGTACCGACCCCTGAGGGACTCCACTAGTCACAGGCCTTCAACTAGACTATGACTGTAACTTTGAATTATCTGAGGCAAACCCACCTGATTTTTTATCATCCATTATTTTGCATTTATTTGACAGGCTGAAAAACATTTAATGGCTTAGATGTGTTCCTACTGGTTTGTTTCACTTCTCCCATGCCACTTCCTATTTAAAATGAAGCATACTGTAATAATCAATAGCAAGGTTATTATGGTTAACAAGTTTAGTGTTATTTTTTCCTAATGTAATTCCATTCACATTTGATAGAAAATTTCTCCCACAGTTAGATCACATGGTGCTTAAAATCCAATCCATTTTTGCAGCTGTTAGTGTTTTTCCACAATCAATACATTTTATATATATTTATATATATATATATATATATACACCAATCGCAGGAAGAGATCCTCTTTCTCCTGAAACAACCCATGTGGATTCTTAAAAGAGAACCAACCAGATTTTGAACCCTATATATGAAACTAATTGCCCTTTACATTTCAATTCATAAGACTCAAATGGCAACAACTTCTGTAGTTTGCCAACATCATTGATTGAAAGAATCCAGACCAAATGCCTGCCAGACTCTTTGCTACACAGCACAAAATCAGACGCTATCCCTCCTCAAATAATAATACCAGATAAGGGTATTTTTTCAGTGGGAATAATGGTTCATTTGCCTCCAAAACTTGGTTCTCTGCCATTGTGGAATTGAATTAAACCAGTCCCAGATCACAAATAATTGAGTTAGTGTCTGCTCTTGTAGGTTGTTAAAGGACAGTAGGCCAAAAGAGAAAACTTGGTCTCTACTTGCTCGCCAAAGTCTTCACTCACGGGAAGCCTAGATTCGGCAAAGCCAGGGCAAGATGGTTCAGAGCAACTGAAATTGGGTACTGTCTTGGAAGAGATCTGAATTCAGCACTTCCAGTCTCTCTGTTATTAGCCATTATTAACAGAGCTTTCTGGAACCATTCCTACTCTATGGAGTAAGAAGTTTTTTCAGTAACTATCCCAGAAGATCAGTTAGCATTCATTTCATCAGTACCCTATGGCACTGAATGTACTGTAGAATGTACTTACAATCTAGCTTCATGGACAGTGTCACACTGAAATAAAATTTTCATACTGGAAGGTCTCACAGTAATAAAGCCCTTACCTTTTAATTGAAAACTATTTCTCTGGGTCATTTAATTTAGATCAATGAAAACTTTCTTTCTGAATCAGCCAGTATTTTTGTCTGTGTCTTAAGCCACTACAGCAAAGAAATCCAGATTTAATGCTGAATTGATTTTCTTAATCATAACCTTACACTGTTGATAATATTGTAGAGATTTCCAGTAAAAAGAGACATTACATTCTAGCTCTGCTACGAATGATGACTTTTGAAGGAACAGATGTTAGACTAAGGTAATCCCCCAAATGTTTGGATGAGAACAGGAATATTATTCAGATTAACCAAATCTTTTGAGTCTAAAATGAAGACAGAAGTTTTCTCTGAAATTTCTAAAATGGTAATCTTTAGAGTAAGCAGACTTTGAGCCAGTCTTCACTTTTAGATCTTAAAATCTGAATCCTGGAATTGAGATTAGTTACTAGAAAGTGAAGGAGCAAAATTAGCAGGAGTCCTAATACCTTTGCTTAGTATATTTTTTAAGAGAAGAAACTATGTACGTATCGCTATATATGAGCAGCTACTTATGAAAAGATTCTTCTTCTCAGATATCTGCTATGTCTGTCCTTCTGTTAAGGTGCTAAGAAAACAGACTACATAAAATGACTTTCATTACTTCTGGTTCAGAAGAGGCTTGGAAAAAAAAATAATAGAAAAAAGATTGTATTCTAATTTGTAAGCAAAGTCCAGCCAGCCTTATGACAAAAAGTCATAGCAGGGTGATTCAGAAAAAAAAACAGGTAGTAGTTCTTAATGAACATGAATGGTCAAGCCAATCAAATGGAGGGGTAGAGACAAAAAAAGAGAAAAGAACAAGACCCTAAATTTCAAGGTACCAATTGTATTTCATTTGACATTGGGATTGCGAATACCTGTATAAAGGATTATTTATACCACTACTCTACTGCTCATTTCCTCTTTCCCTTCTTTTCCTTTCCTTCATCCAGCACATACAGGTCAGCCCACACAACTGGTTCATTCATGGAGGCATGGATTTATTCTAGCCAGTGTCCCTGTGTGACTGTATATCCTTGCGTGACCTGGGCACCATCAGTAGAAACAGCAGGGGTGACAACCTTGTGCTGGATCAGGCCCCTCGCTTCAAGACTGAATGGTGGAACAGCATGTAGAACTCCTAAATCCTTGCTTCAAGGCAGGCTGGATTAGCCTGACATAGTCAAAATGAGAGCCAGCCCTGAGACTGAGCATTTGCATATACCCTGGCTTAGTAGTTATGTGGTAGGTGAACAGAAGAGTAGATTTTGGCCTCATCAGTGATCTGCTTGAAAAAGTCCCATGAGATAAGGCCCTGGAGGGAAAATGGGTCCAAGAAAGCTTATTGATATTCAATGGTCACCTCCTTCAAGAGTGGTCCTTTCCGACAAACAGCAAGAATAAAAAATGCCAGGAGGCCTGCATGGATGAAAAAGATGTTCTTGTCAAAGCTTACACATAAAAAGGAAGTATACAAAAGGTGGAAGCAGGGATAAGTGACCTGGGAGGATACAGAGACAGTGTCCAAGCCTGCAGAGACGGTGGGCTTTGACTTTCCTAACACCTGAAGGGCAAGGGATGTCAAAGGCAACAAGAAGGGGATACTTTTTGCTACACAAGTAGCAAAGGACAGACTAGGGAAAATGTGGGGCTGCTAGTGAATGCGGCAGAGACCCTGGTGACACAAGACTTGGAGAAAGTTGAGGTACTGAATGACTTCTTTGCCTCAGTATTCACTAAAGACTTCACAGTTATGGATCCAAGGCCCCAGAGACCAAGGGGAAAGTCTGGAGCAAGGAAGATGTAACCTTGGTTGATAAGGATCAGGTCAGAGAAAACGTGAGCAAATTGGACATACATAAATACATGGGCCCTAATGTGGCGCAACCAACAAATGCTGAGGGAGCTGGCAGATATCATTTCAAGGACACTCTTGATTATCTTTGAACAATCATGGCCACTGGGACAAATGCCTGATGACTGGAGGAATGCAAATGTCACATCCTCACCCAGCTCTTCAGATGGCGCCTCAGCTGGAGCCCCTGCACGGTGATTGTACAGCGGCCAAGGGGCATTCCCTGATCCCCGATATGGGTGCTGCCGTGCCAGCTGAAGGCTTTCTTCTTGCACTACAAGCCAAGAAATCCTTTCTCCTGGCGACTGCAAACACCTGGTAAGGAACTGACAGTCACTGTCACAGGTGAATTCCTCAGAGAAATCATTGTGGTGGGCTTGACAAAAAGGGTTTTATTAATGATTCAATGATCATGTGGGACTTAATCAATGACTGAATGAAAATCTAACGGTAAGCAAATGGCAATTAGGCAATAATTGAATGGTAATTAGAATCACAGAATCCTTTAGGTTGGAAAAGACGCTTCAGGCCATGGAGTCCAACTGTTACCCTAGCGCTGCCAAGTCCACCGCTAAAGCATCTTTTAAGCACCTCCAGGGATGGGGACTCAACCACTTCCCAGGGCAGCCTGTTCCACTGCTTGATCACCCTCAGCCCATCGATCCAGCCTGGCCAGGCCAGATCCCTCTGGAGAGTCTTTCTACCCTCTGACAGATCAACGCTCCCACCCACCTACTGCCTGTGAAGTTGCCCCACGGCCACTTGCAGGTTCCGCCCCCCCCGTAATGAAAGACGCACGCTGGCTCCCAAAGGCAGTTTATTGCCAGGGGAAAAGGCCATTCCCTCCGGGACTCCCCAGCTCGCCGTCCCACTGCGGTTTGTCCAGGAGGCAGCACATCCCCAGAGCACCAGGAGTGCTGGAGTGGCGCTGCCTGAAGAGCACCTTTGGGCCAGCAGTGCCACCATCGATGGCTGCCCTGGGGCACCCAGCATTTGACTCTGCATGTGCTGCACGAGCAGCCGTCACCATTCTGTATGTGCCAAGGGCTTGGGTGCCCGCCTTGCTACTTCACACCCACCCCTGCCAGGTGGCGGCCATGTCACAGTGGGGGGCAGGCAGCACAGGGCATCCCTGACCATGTTTGGGGGTGCTGTTGCCATGGACACCATTGTGACAGGCCACTGGTGCTGTTGCAATGGGCACCATTGTGACAGGCCAGTGGTGCTGTTGCCATGTTGCCATTGTGACCCACGGCACCAAGCCCACCAAGGGCAACACCAACACCGGGCTCAGGCCGTGCCAGTGCGAGTCGGAGAGGTGAGGAGAGCGCAGGGGAGGGACGGGGCTGCTGAAGGAGGAGGGTCCCCCACACCTCAGGGCTCTGCGCCTCTGCTGCAAGCTCACCTGCCTCTCGCTTCGCCCTCTGCATTCGCACAGGAGCACTTGGAGGAGACACCCCGGCGCTGCTGGGACTGACACTCCAGACGCTCATTGCTGGCGTGTGCCACGTGTGAAAGGAAGGAGAAGGCCCCCACCTCGATGGAGAAGGGTGAGAGCAAAGCATCCCTCCCGCAGCCTGGCAGGGGGGCTGTCAGGGAGGTCAGCATGGGGCCCAGAGCGGTGGCGGGGGGAGGCAGGAGCTCCCCAACCACCCCGGGGCAGGGGCCCTCCTCTCCTCAGCAAGTGGGGACACCCATGCCTGCAGTGCCCCTTCCTCTCCACAGCCTCCTGCCCTGCCCACGACCAAGCCAGGCAGGGACAGAGCAGGGCCCTGGGGGCAAGCCCTCAGGGATGCTTCCCCAGCCCCACAGAGCTGCTCATTCCTGGTGCCCTTTGCTCTCTCCCCTCCAGCATGTGCACTGTGTGGCCGGACAGGGGATGGCTGGGGGAGACTGACCGAGAAGGATGGGGTCTCTGTCCATGTGTTATGCCTGGTGAGTTACTGCAGGGCTCCCTCCAGCCTCCGACAGGCAGTCCCTGCTGCACTCCCCTCACCAGCTCCTCCTCTTTGCTCTTCTGCAGCTTTTTGCCCGCGGGATTCCTCGCAATTGGCCCCTGGTCTTTTTCGCTATCTATATTCAAAGGGAGATTGAGCGGGCAGCACAGAAGGTGAGGACCTGAGCACATCAGGGACACCTGTGCCAGAAGAGGTTTGCGGGAGCTCAGCCCAGACCCCAGGGAAGAGATCCCAGCCCTTCCAACCAGCCCTGGCACAAAAGTCTTGCTCCAAGCAGCTCCACAGAGGCTCCAGCTCAGGAGCCTCATCCGCCAGGCAGATCTGCAGGCTGTGACCCAGCAGCAGCCACATCCTGTGCCCTGCCTGAAGGCGTGGGGCTGGCTGTGGAGGCCCTGAGGCTGTCGCTCATGGGGGCTGCTCTGCTCTTTCCAGCACTGCTTTGTCTGTGGTGAGAACGGGGCCACCATCACCTGCTGGGAAACGGGCTGTGACTGCCACTTCCATTTCCCCTGTGCCGAGGAGGGTCGATGCATAACCCAGTTCTGTCTTCCGTACAGGTATCTCCTCTCCTCTCCCCTCCTCGCTGCCACCGGGGAAGGACCCAGCGCTTCTTCCCTCGCTCATCCCTTTCCTCTTCCCCCCAGGGCCTTCTGCTCACAGCACTGCCCACAGCAGGCAGTGGAGGTGGCTCCAGAGAAGGACACCACCTGCCTCATCTGCCTGGTCCCTGTGGAGGACAGAAAGTCCTATGATACCATGGTGTGCCCAGCCTGCAAGCACGCCTGGTTCCACAGGGACTGCATCCAGGTAGGAGGCGCTCCCTCACCCCCGGGGCATGGCAGGGGCTCAGCAGTATCAGGGCATCACTCATGCTCCTTCTGTCCCTCCTTCAGACACTTGCTCGTCACGCTGGCTTTACTTGTTTCCAGTGCCCGCTCTGTAGAGACAGGGACTTATTCATACCAGAAATGCGCCTCATGGGGATCCGAATCCCCCGCAGGTTGGTGTCCTTCTGCCCCAGCAGCCCTGCCCTGTGCTGCCCCAGCAGTCCGGGCTTCAACTTCACAGAGGAGTTGGTAACAGAGCAGAGGGGGAAGACCAGGGACACCCTGCATCTGCCCAGGCCAGCAGGGGCTCATCAGTTTTCCTTTCTCCATCAGACCGCCATTGTGGGAGAACATCCCCACACACAACCAACTAATTGCGAGGCACGGGCGCTGCGATGCCAGGGAGTGCCTTTGTCCTGGAGGCAGGGAGCGGATAGAGGTGGAGGGGTAAGTTGCCAAAGCTGCACCCTGGGGCTCTGCACGGGATCTCTGTCTCACCGAGGGCTCGAAGCAGAGGGACTGACAACGAGACCTCTGCCGGACAATCCCATGCTGCCACCACGTTGTCCTCACCACCATGATCCTCTTTGCTTCCCCAGGCCCTGGGCACTGCTCCTGTGCAGGTCCTGCGCTGCTGAGGGCACCCACAGAGGCTGCTCCTTTCTGAGCAACAATGCTGCTAGCTGGGAGTGCGCCGGCTGTGCTGGCCCGGGCACCGGTAAGAGGCAAAGCACCCGGGTGTCCCTGCGCTGAGGCCAGGGGCCAGGCATGGCCTGGTGGCGGGTGCCCAGGCTGCGTCTGGCAGAGCTTCTCTGCTCCAGGAGGGCTGGGGCCACCACTCTTGCCCATCCTGCCCCAGGCCTGGGGGGCCGTGCCCTTGACCCTCCTGCTTCTCCTTTACAGCCTCCAGTGCCAGCTCGGACCTCACCAGCCCCAGCCACTCAGGAGCGGGGCCTTCCCACAGCTCCCCAGCACCCGGGACCAGCAGCCCCAGCACCACGGTGGCATCGGGGTCACCCCACAGCTCCCCGGCACTGGAGACCAGCAGCCTCAGCACAGGGAGCCAGGCGGCACTGGGGCTGTCCCACAGCCCCCCAGTGCTTGAGGGTGGCAGCTGCTCCAGCCCACCTGGGCCCCAGCGGGTGCACAACCGATACAACTTGAGGCGACGGGCCCGAAAGCCCTACAGCCAGCCCAGCACATGCCGTGAGGGCAGCTGCGTGCCAGCAACAAGTGCTGAGAGCAGCACCCCCAGCCAGGCTGTGCTGGGGCCATCCCGGAGCTCCCTGGCACCCGACACCACCAGCCCCAGCACCGCCAGGCAGGCAGCATCGCGGCAGTCTCTCCCACCTCCAGCACCGGCGACCAACAGCCCCAGCAGTGGGAGCCAGGCGGCATTGGGGCCGTCCCACAGCTCCCCGGTGCTTGAGGGCGGCAGCCACTCCCATCCACCTGGGCCACAGAGTGAGGATGACTGAACACTGGTCCAGGATGCCCAGGGAGGTGATGGAGTCTCCATCTGTAGAGACATTCCAAACCTGGCTGGACAGAGTCCTGGGCAGCTTGCTTTATGTGACGCTGCTTGAGCAAGAAAGTTGAACCACATGATTTTCAGAGGGCGCGCTTTCAACCTACATCATTCTATGACTCTAAACATACATCTAGAGGGTGCAGTCTGCTGTGGGTAAAGCAGCCTCTGAAAGGCTCCCTAGGGGAAGAGATTTTTCATTTCACATATTTCACAGCTAGGTATCTACTTGGAATAGAAATGTTAGCTTTCCATTGAAATAAAAAATTTTAAAAGCTACCTCAGACAGGACTTACCTGAATCTTGTATTTGGGCAAGGAATAACATGAAGTGTCTCTGAAACAATAGGTTAGCCTGTATAATACACGATCTGAACCCAAATTGCTACTGGGTATTGTACTCCAGGCCCTAAATCATGTGAAAACTGGAAGTTGGCCAAAGTGGCTTAGGACTAACTTACCTCACGAAGGCAGAGCAAGTGTGAGTTATCATCAAATCTACCTATAAACACTGCTTGGTAAGAAAAGAGTACCATCATTGATGTAAAGTTGACACATCAGAAAATATACCAAGGAAGGATATTTTAATAACCCTACTCCTTCACTTTCCTGTAACTATTATCTCTGATAGGATTCAGACATACAGATCTGGAAGAAATGCTTGGGTCAGCAAATATTTCTTTCAAATGATTCAGGAAAAATTCAAGGGGATTCGCTTATCTCTATCTTTTCCCACATAATCTTTATTTCCTTGCTCAGCAAGAGAAGAATAACCAAGTCTAATTAGGTTTTGGAAAGCGAGAGGCATTTGTTTCAGCCATTACCACCTGTGTAGTTTATATAAAAACACCAATGAATGTAACAAAAGACATTTTTTAATTCTTCACCCGCATGCTTTGAAATTCAGCATCTCATTTCCCAAGGAATAATGTTTAACATTATCCAAAGACTTGGTCTAACAGAGTAAGTATTTCCATAGTGCAAGATATGAACTTTGGCTATTTTGCCAGCTGTTTCTTCACTCCCCAGAACAATACATATTGCAGCAATAATTTTGTCCCAATGTCACAACAATACCTGCACAAGATATTACTCATTTCTGCCAAACTAGATGAAGACACACTACCACAATGACATTTTTTGCCTTACTGTCAATTTACTTTTCCCCATATATGCAAATTCAGCACCAAAATAAGAAGAAACCAAAAAGCCCCGCTCCACTCAACATATGCACTGGCTGCTGTGTTGCAGAGACAAACCTAAATCGTCTCTTTTTTATTACTTATACTTAAAGTATCTGAAACAGTAGCTCAAACTGACCCTTGAATGTCAAAACTGGAACACCACAGTGACCCTGGCAAAGCAAACACTATGCACAGTAAAAACATTTAAAAAACCAAACAAAACCCACAAACCCCACATGCTTTTCTTAAACCTTTGTAGCAGTTACAAATGCAAATGGCAACAGTGATAAGAAGAGGAAGACATGAATCCTTGAGCTCTATGAGAAAGATTCCTTCTTTCTACCTTCTGCTAAATGGTATGTGTTTCCAGAGAAGAAGCTGTACATACAAGAGGAAAATCAGTAAGATGGCAAGGCAGGGAAGCCTCCTTGGGCTTGTAATTGTCACGGTCTCCTGACAGGAGTGAGAGATCCTTGAGCTATACATAAAAGTAATATGAAATAACTAAAGAAGACTTCTCATTAAAGTTCAAGAGAAATGAACAATTTATTTCCATTATAGATCAAAACAAAACAACAATCACAAATCCTTAGTCAGGTTATTTCCATAAGCTAAAACAAGCAAAAACTATACAATAGTAGAGTTATTCATCACAGTCTGAGTAAGAAAGGAGACTTAAATCAAAAATGAAACCTTCCAGTACTACTTGGGGTTCTGAGGAGAGAAACAAAATGAGCGAGCTTCTCCCTGCATGAAGCAAGCAAGGAGTGTGAACAAGGATTCCTCATGCACTTTACAAGGAAATTACTTTCCACAAGAAAGTGAAGGAATAATGAAGAAATAAATGTATACTACCTAAACTTAGGAGAAATAACAGAGACTGCAGGAATGGCATTTCAGTTCTGTGCTGTGGCATCAATCCATCAGCATGAAGCTCAGGAAACAAAACTCATCTTTCACTCACCAGAAGACACCAAGCAGTTCAGCAGAGAGGACAGAGTGGACTGTGCAAAGGCTCCCATTGCCACAGATGGGACTCTGAGAACAAGTAAGGAGGAAAGAACATGAAGGAAAAAAATGTGACTTTAAAAACTGAGCAACACAGATGAAATAAAAGGAATCCAGAAGTTGTGTAGAGAAAGCCAGATAGAGTAAAAAGATATAAATGTAACATTAAGTGCTACTGCAGAGCAAGGAGGGTCTTCATGCATCCTAGAAAGTTTGGAATACTGGTGTTGCCTCCAGATGACTTAGGGAACTGACTGAACGTGTCTGTGCTTTGTGAACACCCTGCACCTCACTGCCAAAATGGGCTGTTTTTCTTTTCCCCTAGAAATACAGGAATTTAATTATTGCTCCTTCCAATCTGAATACTGTTATCTTCTAGCTCCAGAAAGCTGCCAGATGGGCAAAAGACAATGGGCAGAACAATACCACGGAAGTTCCAGGAGAAAGAATACAATTGGACAAGGTTGAAAACAAACCCAACAAGTATAACCTTTTTTTTTCAGAACTGGTTACTCTTAAGACACAGTGAATCCCTCACACTGTCAGGGTACAGAAGACCACTGGATATCAACTGAGTTCAGCTGGTGACAACCTCCCTCTATGCCCTACAGTAACCATGAGAGTGAAAGGCAGGGTCTTATCCATGTATTGAATATGGACAGCAGAGTCCTCCCTTTGGCGACTGTCCAGTCTGTTCCAGCAAGTGTGTGAAAGCAGGGGAAGAGGCACTACCTCCTTAACAAAGCAGAAACAGCAACCTAACTTCAATGGGAACAAACTGCCATGAAATGTACATCATCTCTGATGGTGGTTGATAACAACATCCATGGCGGGATAACAAGAACAACAAAAATAAGCTCTTTGCCTCAGACTGAAGTTGAATAGAAATGAAGGCAGCAAGAAATCAGGGGCAGTTGCTCTGAAATTTCCTTTTCTGTGGGAAACAAATGTGCCATTTCACATATGTTTCAATGTTTACACCTATCCATCTGGTTTCCCTCTGGTAACTTTGCGGGAAAAGCATGTAAACTTTCCCAGTCCTGCAGTCAACCTTGGGTGAATCTCACCCATTTTAACAATGAGGTAAATCCCATAAAAGCAGGAGGAAGCCCAAAACATGTCTTTTGGCAGGCCAGATAAGCAAGAAGGGCATATCAGTATATTGGTACTGAACTCAGTTCCTGAAACAGAAGGTATATTTCTATAATCTCCAAGACTTCAAAGACCAAAACCAACATTTCTGATACTATCTTATTAGGAAAACTAGTAGATGCAGGAAGACATTTTCTCAAGAGAGGTCAGTAGGAAGTAAAAGCTTTCTCATTCCTCAGTGTTGAGACATGTCATATCCTACATGTCATGAAGATAACCAAAATACTTCTCAGATTTCTAAAAGAACAATAACCAAGTATCAAAAAACCCTTAAGATATTTTTGCTTCTACAATTGCATTCTGTTATCCTGCTCTTTAAAGAGCATGCCCCACAACAAGAAAGTGACTAAGCTGACAACACAAATTTGCTGAGACACTCTCATAAAAAAGAAGGCTGAAGGAGCTGACAACACTTTTTTCAGGGGCAGGATGTAAGCCACAGTGTGGATGTGGGCACAGCTGCAGCAGGAGGTTATATGGTGAAAGTGGAGCTAGAGCAAACCACAGTATCTAAGAGCAGCTAGGATGACATAACTTGTCAATGACCTACTAGGCAGGGGGTTGCAGAGGAAACAGTTCTGGGTTTCCCCCAGGTAAATCCATGCTTGTCTTTCATGTCAAAGTCAAGAAAACTCAGTCTTCATACTGTCACAGATCTATGTAGCTAACCTCAATGAATTCTGTAAAGGAGGTAACTATTTTTAACCTTGTTTTCATAGAGAAACACCTTGGGACCTTACTCATAATGACAGTGCTGGTTGCCATGTTGTGATTAAAATGGAGTTCCCTTTTTTGTGTTTAAAAGAAGGATCGTAGCTTTTTGTCTGAAAGTTAGAGAACTCACAGCACAATTCATTTTGTGATCAAAGAATATCAATAAAAATGTCTTTCCATGAAATCTGGCAACTTAGTCTTACTTATCCCATGTCATTTAACAATAAAATAATGCAGATATTTGACACTTTCCAACACAAAATCACCAGATGAGAGGCTTAATGGTGGTATCAGTGACATGATCTGGGGTATAAGAAAGTTGACACTATGACATATACATTCAATTTACTCCTTTCATTTGAGTATTAAAAAAACTACAGCCTTCCTCCTTCCTTCTTTTTCAGGAGAAGAAAAAAGACCCCACAAAATCTCACCTGTAATAATCAAACATAAAATTTTCTCCAGCTACAAAAATTCTTTTAAGAGTTTAATTTGAGTCTCTTTTCAAAAGGTTAGTTTCTCTTTGGCTTGTCTGGATTTCTCATAAGTATTCTTTTAACTGTCTTACTATGTTACTTACATGGAAAGTAAAAAATATCTTGCTTATATAATTTTAAGGATGCCTTTATCCTTATTATTCTATAACGCTCTTTCAAACAGTGACACAAATAATAAAAAACTTCTTGGGAGCTGCTGAGTTTCTCAAGACCAGTCAGTTCATTTCCCAACATTTTTTTTTAAGTCCTTTTCATCAGGGAGGTGATCACAGGCCACTGCAAGGACTGGGAGACTTCACCTTGCACTGCCCACAACTTTACATGACAGAGAGCTACCAAGGCCTGATTTCCACCTTTTTTACCCTTGCTCCAATCATCAGCACAACTGTCTTGATGCCAGTGGATCCTGGCCTAGGATAAAAACTGTTTAGAAAGGAAAAAAAAAAAAAAAGAACAAGCATGCAGACCCATGCAGAGAAGAGAAGGGAGCAGCAGGGATGTAGTTATAATTTGCTTGGGATGGGAGTCAGCACCTGCCAGGCAGCTCTAAATTACACCCTGATTTCAAATGGCTGAAGCAATGTTTGGCCATTCCCTGCCCTTCACTCCCTACCATAGACCCCCATACACCCCTGGTGATGAGGGATAGAGGCAGGGAGCCAACATGCTCGTACCAGCAGAGAGGCTGGCTCTTTGCAGATGCTTTCCAGACCATTTCTTCCTCTAGCTACAGCAAGAAGCTCAGGTCTGTAGTAGGACTTCAGCTTAATGAGTATAAGTGGTTTCTAAGCAGAATGCATCTAAGTAATTTCTGAATGACCACCACTATATGTTCTTCAGATCAAGAGCAATCCCCCTGCCTGATCCAGAGGCACTATCCCCAGCCTCTGAGAGGACAACTTCTTTTGGCTTTAGTGAACTTCCAATCAGGCTCCATCATTGGTGGGTTGATGAGAGGGGAAAATCATTTAAACCATTTAAGCTTGCACTTTGATACTTAGGGCCCTAAAATGCATTTTTCTTTTAACTGATGTGTTTATAGTTCTTAAATGTCAATACCTAAAAGGTCATTAGTCAATTAATAACCCAATTAACAAAACAAACAAACACCCCTACCAGCAGCACCTTACAGTAGCATGAACAGGCTATAGAGGATACAACAGAAAACACAACAAATGGCTTTGGCACTGTCTACATTTAGCCTGTACCCAGGGCTAAACTGTAGTGATTGTTGTACCACCCAGTGACCCCTCCCAGCTGAGAAGGGGAATCGGGGAAAAAAGGGAGAAGCTCCATGGGTTCAAGTAGAAACAGATTTAATGAAATAACAAAACTAAGACAACCACCAACATGCAGGAGCAGAAGGCCCAGGACAAGGAACTCTCCACCTTCAGTAAACTCCTTCCTTTTATAAGGACCTTAATTTAAGTGGTATGAGATACACCTAGGAATCATCTTGGGGCAGCTGCCCTGACTGAAACTCCAGCTGACGCGGGGCTACTCATGGCCTGCCTGCATGGCTGGGCTGTGGGTCTGCTCCTGGTTAACCAGGACAGCACCTAACCTGCAAAGGCATTTTCACTTGTTTCAGAGACAGGCAGAGGGGAGCAGGAAAAGGAAACGAGAAGGGCTGGGCTCAGTCAGTGTCTCTGTTTGCCTGCCTGGGCATCTTTTGGGTGTTCCACAGAGATCTAGTGACCGCCCTGAATTAGCCTCCCTGTGCCTCCAGGTTAGCCCTCGCACTTCTGGTATTTTCCTCTGTGGCCCTGCGAACGACAATTATTCTCCTTTGGCACACAACCAGTATGTTGCATAACTGGGAAGAAATCTAGCGTGCATCCTGACACTGTGTGGATCATGTTCAAGCAATGTGGGCTGCCCTCCAGAACAGCAACGTCAATCAAACAGCAGAAGGATGCTTCCTTTCCATAACAGGGTAGATGGCGGGGTGGGGGGGTGGGGGGAAATCAGCTTTAATAAAACTTTGACTTCTTTGTTATGCTGTAGACTGAGAGCAGGATTTTCACTGACATATCAAACAAAAAGAAAGGCTACCTCTGCCATTATAAGAACAGGTACAAGAGACCTGGCACAAGATATACTTTGCTAAAGCCAGGACTAGGCATCAGAATTGACGCAGAGATAAACAGATATTCATGAAGTCTGAACTGCCTCAGACTGAGCTTTAAGAAAGCATTGTGACATCCTTCTGACAAACCTGCCTACTGATTGCTTGTCTTAATGATATGAAGCAAAACATCCACAGCTCATAAAAAAAGAAGAAAAAAGAAAAAAAAAAAAAATCACACAAATTTAGGTACCTTAAAAGGATCCCATCAATGGAAGCCCAAGTCCAAAAAGCCTCTAACATACAGACAGCATGGATGGAACCAGTAACTCGTGTTAACCAGTATCCAGAGCAAAGCAATTGCAGGTATATTCTCCATATTTCCTCTAAAGGACACAGAAAACTGCCCATGAGCCTCCCTTCTACAATGCATCTTCAGTTTCTCCATTTAAAAGCATAAGAGGGTTTTTCAAACTGGATTTCAGGGGTAGATGAGCCAGAGTTTGAACAGTGCTCCATTGATCACAGCTCAGTTCTTCTGTTTTAGAACATTGATTTTCACATTTCCTGGACTCATATGATCAGGTGTCCAAGGCTGTGGTTAGCTTTCTTGAATTGTACTTGACTCCTCTTTGTGGAATAAGTAACTGTGGTTTGCTGACTAAGCTGCTGGCTGTTTTTAATCTGCTTTTGTAAAGGAAAGTTCAGTTCCACAGCTCAGCCTTAAATTTCGTGGATGTCAATAAGACACAAGGAAATGCCCTTTCTGAACATTCTTCCCTGAATGCAAACTAAAGGGACAAACTGCAGCCTTGTCACTATATAAAACACATTAAAACCAGAACTGAGTTCAGAGAGCTGCTGCTTCACACAGTTTTCTCAGCTAGCTCTCCCCCTACACTTTTGTTTGTTTATTTTTTTATATTGGATTCAGTAGTCAGTTAACAAAGGGAGCAAAGAGACCGGAGGCAGCTGCCCTCTGCATAACCCATGTGCCAAGTGCAGTGCAGACATGAGCAATGGTGGCTCGCCACACTGCTCTGCTGGTACACGAGGCCTGGCCAGAAGATACAACGTCTTGTGGTTGGAAAGCGATTGTGATATCCACCCATGGCAGTTACGAGAAGTGTCAGAATATCACCCCAAATTTAGGCTGATGATGCCAGTGACACTGTAGAGTGCTTGCTTCTCTGGGTAGATAATATGACATTATTTCCCCAAAAATTGTAATACTGCATGGAGGCAGTGATTTTTGGAATAGGCAGTGCTTTTCAAGCAGTTTTCTTCTTAATTTCAAAACTCAGATTTTTAAATACGGAGTACCTACACTTGTTACTATAGGAAGATATAGACTTCCGAGTTCCAGCTTCATGAACAAAGCCTGAAAAGCACTTTTGAAAACCTGGCTCCTTGACAGGGACTTAGGGACTAACATCAGAGGTTTAACCCTGAAAGTCTTGACCCTTACACATGAATGAGGTTTTCAAGACTTCAAAAAGCACTTCCACTTGTGAAATTAGACATCTATTAGTACTAATAGACCTCAAACCAAACAGTTGAGCCCTTGCATCTTGTCCCGTCAAGGTAATGGTCAGTTTAAGGTGCTGACATAGGATATACTAGGCATAAGTCACCATATAATCAGCAGCTTCTCCTTTCAGGGCTTGGATTTATTGCTCATTTTTTTCTCCTCTCTCCCACTGTTGACAGTGCAAGATTATGTAACTGAAGCCACACAGATGCCTACATACTTTTCTCAGTCAGGTTTTAATTAAAAAAGCTGCAGGAAAAAAAAAAAGTCAGTGAAGTGGGCATACTTTGTGATCTCTTAACCACATTTTCTTCCTGTTTCTCTTCTCATCCTTTTCTGCTTCCCAAACTCCCACTAGCCCTTTCAAGTTTATAACACAATAGCAGTAAGAGCTCTCCAGCTTCTTTAAACATGAAACTTGTTCCTCCTGTATGGAATCATTTTGCCTGGTCAATTGTATTAACAACAACAAAAAAAGAAATAGTATTTTTATCTCTTGCCCTGCTTCACAAGTTGTGATGAGCTTGCACTGCATATGACAGAACTTGGCCCCAGCAAACACCCAGATCTCCCCTCATAAGTCTCGGTAGCAAAAACTGATATCAAAGACCTTTGCATGACCTCCCAGTAGGCCTATACAATGCTATACTGACTGTAACCAGGTTTTTATATCCAACTACAGTCACAATTCAGTGACTTTTAAAAAATTTTGAACTTTCTTTCCCCCCCACTCCAACTATGAAACCTTTGTCTAGCATAAGACATGTTAAAGGGGCCGAGGTTGGGAGTTTTTTAATCTATTTTTCTTCACGTAAGTTTTAAATCTGATCTCAAAAACTGCTAGCCATTTTGCCACTTTCTCACCCCCTGTTCTTAACAGTTCGCTTATAAATCGTAACTTTGTTCTGGGTATATAACATGACTCTGGGTATACACCTGGATTAGTTTAGTGTTTGCTGGAGAAAAGGCTGAGTGGGTTTTTCCTTTTTTTTTTTTTTTAATACACTAGGGAAAAGAAGTTTTCTTTCCTAATCTGGACATAGTTCTAGAGTTTATGCCAGTAAATAGGTTAATTTCCTGCCAATCAACTCCTTTAAAAAAAAAAAAATCATTTCATTTTTAAGCTAGACTAGATATTTCCAAGACTCTCAAGGTTTTTTTTCTTGTACCTCTTGAACACAAGAATTCTTATCCCAAAATAAATCTACCCAGAGTAACTTTTGGAGATGTGTTAATTGCCTTCAGTAAATTGGCACTCAGGTAATTGAAGGTAATTAGTGAAAAAAAAAAAAATGAAAAGTAGTCCAGTGTAGGCAAATCACGGTTGTCCAGACAAGTAAAAAATGTAATAATTTGGCTTGACCTTGACTGCTGAGATTTTAACAGCTACGATTCATGTGGTCTTTCACTCATCTTGCATTTGGTTTTCTTGAATGTAAAGGGCAAGTCTGCAGGTAGGTAAGTCCCTTACAGGGGGAAAAAAAAAATGATTTGAAGCAAAGTGAGAAACTCTACTTTCACTTAATTGCACTTACAAAAGTGAAAGAAATGAGAATGAGAACAACTAGTCAAAAGTCTTCTAAGGCAGAGTTCAAGTTGTAAACTGAGAGATCAGTTGTGACAGCAAGAATATAGCTAACCTGGACCTAGGAGACTTTTATAAAGTCAAGCTGAAGAGCTCTTTACTTAAGGGTAAAATGTTCATAAAGAAAACTGTGGAAAGTCCAGAAATGCATACAGATTGTCATAGCTGGCAGATCAAGGAACCATTAGAAGCCGTAATGAGATTAAATCATTCTTAGTTACTCAGGACCTTCCAAAAATACTGGCTGACAAGTGTCAAACCCCTGGCAGCCAGGGTTTTTTTTCGAGTGTGGCGAAATGTTCCAGCTAAACCCTTGAGCATAACTGCTGAAACAGTGCCAATGATATCTTTATAAGCAAGTGGTGGATAGATCATACATACCAAGTTGGGGCTCGTTTCAGTGATTCATGGAATGAAAATTATAAAGGGGAAACTTATAACCCAGCTAGAGTAGATGTTCGACTTAAAAAATAAGTTAAACTCGTGAAATATCAAGATGGCATACTGAGATAGTGTTGCTAATAACCCAGCTATTCAAGAGTCGCGGTACAAAATGCAAATCCTCCCCAAAATGTTAACAATGACCCATTCAGCAATGATGGAAAAATCTTGCTACTACGTCAGTGGAGCATTATGTAAGAGTTAGCAATCTGCACTTGGCCAGGAGAATTATTTTTAAAAACCTTGAACTATGAGTTATGATACAGCATGAATGGAAACCAATAATTTCTTACAGAAACTTAAAGTACAGAACAGTGAAACAGTCCAGGAACGTGTGAAAGAGACTGTGTGCTTTTTCTTGCCGACCCTGAACTAAGAGTTGCTGAATATATGGTCTCACTTTAACTGCATCATCAAGAGTTCAAGGGAAAAGTTATGAATAGGAGGAATTGATTTTTTTTTTTCCTCATCTCTACCATGAGGAACTATTTCCTAGGTCCTGAGACAGCCTTTCACCAACACAGTAATCCTTCATTTATGAGAATACTGAGAAAACCTGAACCCTTTCTACCAGCTCTTGTGCTCATGGTGAATCAAATCCACCCTGAAGAGGAGGCAACAACCCTAAGCACCTTTGCAAATCTGGGTCCTTTTGCCAGTAACCTCTTCTGGAGTTTCCATTTAAACCAACTGTTACACACAAAACATCAGTCACAGATTACAAGCATGTACTGTTAGATGAATACCCTATAAGCATAAACCTGGAATTTTACCTAATATGCCCAACAACCTTCTATTCCAAGTGTAAAAAAGTTTCCAAGCAGGAAATAACTTAATTTTACTGCTTTTGTACAAGTTCTTTTTCCAAATTATCCCAGCTCAGCGTATGGATTTTGAATGCTGTACATTCACTCTCCCATCCAGCTCGGTGAAGCACAAGTGACATGTTTTCCAGAAGCTCACACATCTCATCCGCTGTCAGGGTAGATGGACCTCTTGGCTGCTCTTCCCTTGCCCAACCACATATATGTTCCCTCACTCCCCAGTCTGAGTTGGCCACAGTGGGAGAAGTATGAGTCACACTTCGATGCCACCACAAAGTGAATCACAGCGTGAGCCCACTTTACAAGAAATCTCATTTTGGGATGGGGTCAGGGATAGAAGGGCAGTTTTGCCCTTGGCAAAGGGATGTGGGCAGGGATTAACTTGCAAGCAGCTGATGTTGTGTTGGCACTGCCTCCCCATGTGTAAGGAAAATGAGAATATCAAGCTGATCACTACCATAAATCAGTGTTCTGTCAGCTTCATTAGGTTTGCTTATAATAGTAAACAAACACTCAGTAGCATACATAGCAGGATAAGGCCTGTAACAGCTGACTACTGTGACAGTGTGAATTAAAAAGCAGTAGAAGTTAATATAGCTAACAAATAAAATCTTTAACGTAAAAGAAAGCACTGGGAAGAAAACTTCCAGAGTTGAAGTTGACTACTCATTTTTAGCCTCAACCATTGTGATAAAGCTTTCAATTCAAGCTCACATCTTGTGGGGTTTTCCTCCTACATTTGACTTACTATGTTGTATGCCACAGGTGACATAGTGCCCACATGCCCCACTTCTTTTTTATTTTTAATTTTTTTTTTTTAAATCATTATGTATCATGACCACAGGTAACTCTACACTTGACACAATCAACTAAAAACATGTAGAGTCAGGCATTTAGAATCATAGATATTACAAAAGGAGTAAAATAAAGCTGGCTTTATTTGTTTATTTATTCAGACATTCCTTAGTGATTATACTTAATGGTTAGAACACTGGAATTACATTAATTCTTGTGAAAAGCTGCTCATTAATCATAGGTTGTTGCATCTGCTGTGTATGAAGAAAATACACATTTAATTTAAAGCAAAAAAAACAGCGTTATCTTGAGGTCTATACTAAATGAAGACATTCCAAAGTGAGACACTCTTGCAACGTACATCCTGCACCCTCAAACGCAGCTGAACCTCAAACCTGGCCAAAATGGGGCAGCGAGGTGTATGAAAATAGCCCAACTCAGGAATAATTTCAAGTCTTTACAGAAGCAAAGATCCAGCCCTTTTCAGAGGTGGTAAAAGCAGTACTGGTCTGCTCTGGAGGAAGACTATGTTAGCTGCTGTTGCGAAGCTCCAGACAGACACCACAGCCTCCAGAGTGTGTACGCCTAGAAATACTCAAGGATGACCCAGTGGATTTAAACAGCATCTAGCACCACAAAACTAAACTGTAGATGGCAACACTGAGCCTGAAGGGACCACCTCAGTCACCATATGCTGTAGAAAATATGCCACATATTAACAGATTATGCAGTAACACACCTTTCAGATGTGTTATTTTGGGCTGTCACTGTATAACAGCGTGGAGCTACTTGTAGCAAAGATGGCTACTGTCCTGTCTTTCTTCAGTACTCAGTACCTTGAACAGGATGCTGTTCTTGTGCCTCCTGTTACATTAAACACATGATTTAAAAAATTAGGAAAGTGAAGAATTTAAGAAACTCTTAAGAGTTCTGATAATACCGTGGCATTATCAGCATTCGTGAAACCTTAGGAAAATGCTTTTACAATTCCTAAACAATGGCAAAGTCATGATAACATAAGAGTTCACTATGAATTAAAAGACAACACAAAATAAAAGAAAGAAAGCAAGTCCTACAAAAGAAAATACTCCTTCTCTTTTATTTATTTGCCTGGTGAATTTAGCTTAATTTGTAAGAGGTAATTAACACCTTGACATTACATGCTTGAAGTTATTCATGTTGTTAAAGGCCTTCTAGTTTGGGAATTCAGACAACAAGCAATTCTAGCTTCAGGTTAACTCTTCTAAAGGAAGAATTTTGATGCTTAGATCTCTCCTCAGCAAGCCAAAACTCTGTATTTTCTTCAAATGACTTTCTAATTACATATTTTTTCCCTTTGTATTAGGAGTATAGACTAGTTTGTTGCTAGACAGCCTTTTCTAAAGATGTCATTGTTCTCAAATCTCAGCCTTTTAGAATCCATCTTTTTCTACCAAAAGACTAGGTTGTCTATAGAAAAGTGTGTCTTTTCTTAAAAAACTGCCTACCCTTTAGAAATCCAGTGTTCCATGGTAAACCACTGTTGACAGTAGGTTTTCAGCTGAGTTTGTAACTAAATGCACCAAGAGACAGAGAGAACACTACTGAACCAGGCAAAACTCAGCCTTTGCTGTCTGAACATCTGCCAAGAGGTGTGAAGGGGGGGGAAATCAGCTCAGTCCCCCCACTGGAACAACAGTCTAGGCAACAACAGTACCTCCCTTCCCCCTTCCAGTTTTCTATCATAGTAAATTAAATGACTTAAACCCCCAAATTAAAGTGGCATCAGGTCCACTTCACAGGTGAGCTGTGGGTCTGCAGGGCAAAGAGGCAAGCCTGAGTTAACATTGCTTTTGCCTCCCCGAATCTCTAAGCAGGAAAAGGAGGATAAGCCCCATATGAATCTTCCTGCCCACAACTGCTTTGCTTCCCACGTTGCAATAGAATGCACTTGTGCATCCTCTCAAGCCTAGGCTCTGTACAGGTGATGGCACGAGTCAGCCTAGGGAACTCCTCTCTCATTGTTACTGAGACAGACAACTTCTGAGATTAGCCTATTACTGCAGGCACAGCAATCAGATCCCCTCCTATTAACATTCGTTCACTGCAACCACTTGCACAATCTTGTTTTTCTTTGCTTCTGACTCTGACAAGTTGCAATTGCTTGAATTGTTTACTGTTTTCTTTTGTGGGCTGAATTACATACTATTGTTCATTTCAATCAAAGGGGTTTGGCTATTTCCAAGAGTGCAATTTTTAGGGGGAAGAAACTGTTTAGGTCATGTTTGACAAGATAGAATTTTAGTAACCTTTCTTGCTATAGCTCCAAGGATATGCCTTATGTGATCCCCAAGAAAAGCCACTCAAATTACAGACCTTTGAAATACTGGGTAAGCCTTTTGTGTGTAGCTTGTCAGGGATAGTCACAAGCTCTGTTTAACTCATTTTCTGGGTGCCTCACTTGAATGCTGATTTTTTTGAGTTACATAAGAGCTGGTCAACCTATGACTGCAGCTATGCTGCATTGCATAGATCGAGCTAATTCATAGTACTTGGAAAAGAAATCAGGTTCTGGGCATCTCAGATTTCCCTGAAATGAATGGATACATTTAGCTTAATCTCTCTGCACATCAGTTTCCAGGATGCAAACCAGAGATAACACTTCCTGTGTTTCACTCGTATGGTGAGAAAAGAGTTCTTGAAACAATTCAAAAATGCACTGATAAGAATTATTAAAAAAATACAAAACAACAAAAAACCCAAAAAAACTGCATTTGAGGAAATTAACAATTCAATATTTGAAGCACAGCCTGAATGCAGGAAATTACTCTGAACAACAGAAAAAAAAAATTAATTGTGATTAACTGGAAACTCTAAGACTATTATCCATCCTGTGGCCTGAATAATGCAAAAATCATGCAGAAAAAGGGAAGCATGTGACTGTAAGATTAAGTAAGTCTTTATCAATATAGATACATAAGAGACTGACGTAAGTTCATACTGACATCCTTACAGAACAACCCTTCCTACCATCTGAGTACCTGACTACATAGACTTATTGGTATCCTCTGAAAGTAAAGGTTTCTGCACGTACTTTCCCCTGCTGAACTTGGAAGACCCCAAGCAAATCTGGATGACTGTGCTAAGCACTGTGCAAACATAACCAAAATCTCTATGCTAATAAGGCACTGTATTAATAAATGTTATTACAAGCAAAAAGTGATACTAAGACCACAATGATACATATTTTTCCTCATTTCTTCACCTCCTGAGTTTTTTAATTTGTCATTTCTTGAAATTAAGTCACCGCTTTGTGGCAAAGAACAGACTTTCAACTTTTCCTAGCACCTAGAGTTAAAGATGGTGTATTTAAACAAAACAAAACAAACCACCAAACATCTTGACATCTCGATAAAAAGTATTCCAGGTATTTTGCCCAGCGCCGGGAGAGAGTCCACTACATATAGAGATATACATGAATTTGCCATTGTTGCATGGCTGAATAAAAGCAGTTTCAGCCCATTTTTACTTCTATACTGCTACAGTTGTGCCCATAAAGTTGGGGTTGTTCAGATACCCTTTCTGTTACCTACAGACAAGTTTGAAAGAGAATATGTGTTTCTCTACTTCTTTTTGTATTCACAGCCATTGTGCAAAGGGTAGAGCAATGTATCACCTGAAATTTCTACTGTCTTCACTACAATGACTTGTGTCTTCACAGTGCTTAGACTGCTACTAAAAACTATGTACTGGATTAAAGAGACTAGTGTATTTCTAACCCTCTAGCTGAGGTGATTCATGGCTTTTATAGACATTAAAACTATCAATTAATGAACTACGCTCCATTATAAACACACCTTTTACACACACATAAAAAAGCAAGATACTAAGTACAGTTGAAAAACCCACTTGTCATGAATTCTGCTTCAGACTATTTTTGTCGGAATACTTTTCGTATCACCCATCCAAATCGCCATCAGAACTATAAAATTCTCAGAACAAAGAGTCCAAGATGACTCCAACTTCTACACTTGGATATTTGGAAATTAAAAACCCTCAAACTTTGTGCTAGCATGGAGCACAAACAGTACTTTTACTGTGTCTGGTTATGAGCAGATAGTGTAATGGACTATGCAGGTGACTAAAAGCTACTGCTGCCTATTCCTTGGAACAGCAGTTGCAGAACAAAATAAATTTGTCAAACAGATTACTGGGGGGGAAGGGGAAAGAAAGAAAAAAAAAAAAAAAAGAGGAGCAGATGACAAAACTAAGAGCATTCCAAAGTAATAAAACTCCCTGGTAAAACCCTGATGGACGTATTTAAACAGACAAGAATAAGAAAGAAAATACTGTCAAAATACAGTCAGGAAAGAAAAGCAGGAGTGAAAGGGGATTTACAAGTTTAGAACATTTGGTGAAAATCAGAGATGGACTATAACCAAAACGCTTGATCCAATACCTCTAAATTTTGGAGGACATTTGATAGCTTGAACTGCATTTGAGTTCTACAAAGTTGCTTTTTTATAATGGACCTGCAGCCAGACTCTGGGATAGTTTGGGAGAGAGTTTGGATTCACGTCCTGAATCTTCCACCCGTGTCAGCTGCAAATCGTACATTAACGCAATCGTTGAAAAACAGCAGTGCAAGCCAGGTTTCTATTTTAAGTGGTTCAACCTCCAGAGCTGTTTCAGGACACCACCTTTGTCTGCTGGAAATAGCGTGTGAGGTTTGACCTGGGCAGCTCGAGCGCCTTTCTGCAGCGCACAGACGGAGGTTTTATTGTAAACTCTTTCCAGCACTTCAGTCCCTCCTACACAGTTCAGTAACCAGTTAATTTATAGATTCTGCCTGAAGCACTCCCTCTGGCTTCATAATATAATCTCTCAAATGAAGAAAACTTACATAAAAGCGGATACAGCCGTTCCCAGGCCACTTACTCAGCTCTAGGCTGCCTGCTGGCACGAAGGCACTCGTAGCCAGCTGGGTGTCCTGGGACCATCCGCAGTGCTGGATGAACATCAGCCCCTTGCTGTGCGATCCAAGCAGCCACCTTCCTGCAGCACAGACACCTTGCTACATCACAGTGTTTCCACTAAATTCCCTTATATTGCATCCCTATTCTTGCCAGGTCGCTCAGGAAGATTTTACTTTGGAAACAAGTAGTTTATGAGCAATAAAGATAATGAAGCCTCATTTCCTACACATTTCTTTCTTGTGGAAAGTTCAAATACCTTCTTAGGAATATGCAGACGCCAAATCTTCCCCCGCTGTGATTTTAATGTTTCTGATGGCTTCTGTGCTTGTCTGAAATAAGCCAGTGGATCCACAAATTATTTGGGGGAATGCATTAGGTGATATGTTTATGGGCAGTGCAACAAAAATAAAAAAGCTGAAGATCAATATGCTCACTGCACAGCACCACCAACACTCACCAACTCCACCCCCCCCCCCAAAAAAAAAAAAAAAATAGACCCCCCAAACAGATCACACGAGAAGAACTGAAAGGGTCTTTGAGCACACTCACGTTTAGGAACTTTCTAATGCCCTCCACACGTATCACTGCTGGTGAATCCCTGGGACTACCACTTAAGTTGACAACCCAGCATGTTTGCTAAGAGGACAGTAGCTTTTTCTTAGCTCCTAGCTCTAAGGTAGTAACAGTTAGCTACCTAATTTCAGGTAGTGATTTGTACATACCTTGGTAAAACAATACTATACCAATACAGTGCCTTTTTTCAACAAATAATGGGTTTTATGGCCACAGGTTTATGCCTCTGCGTGAAGGAGTGGAAAACAGATTTCCTGTGTTTTGAGATCGTAAACATTCTAGAAAAGTTCTAGCGAAAAATTGAAGTATCAGACCTTTCCCACGAGAAAAAAAAAACTTTGTGTATTCCAACTGAGACTATCAAAATATTACCAAGTTTTTAAAACAAAGTCAATTTTGAGGGTTTTTTTTTCCCTTTAAAATATGAATTGTCCAAAGCTGCCAGATGGACAATTGCTTTGAATTTACAAAACGGATTTTAAAATGTTGAGTAGAATGTTTTGACAATTTTTTTTTTTTCATTTTTATTTTTTTAACTGGAAGATCTGTCAAATCTTACATGTAAGCTAAGTCTCTAGTATAGTTCCAGCTGCAGGGAACTATCCTTTTGGATACCTTCAAAGGCAAATACCATGAATATCTGGAGTTACCATTTCTATCAAGTTAAAATAATCACTTAGCTCAAAACTGCCACAGGCTTACTAATTTATATTTTTATGTTGCACATCTTCTAAAGTAGCAACCATTTTTGTATATTTTGCATACAAGACATTTTAAATTCTGCAACTCTTTTCTCATGCTCAAAGGATAGGAAAAGAAAAAAGTATTTCCTTTTCTCAGAAAAATGGCCACATTCATTTTTGGCACACTTCAGTTTCACCAAGAGCCCCGTCAGAGACTTATGGGGGCTCTTCTGCAGCATTTTCCTAGAAGCACAGGATTGTGAGCCTCCTTTGTGATTCAGGTAAAACAATCTAGGATGTGAAACTTCAGGGAGCATTTCCCACAGAAGGTGGCTGGAGGCAGGATGATGCTTTCAGCACAGGAGCACAAACAGAGAGAAAAAGCCAATAACTAGCATCACAGAATCACCTAGGTTGGAAAAGACCTCAAAGATTATCAAGTCCAACCATTAACCTAACACTGACAGTCCTCAACTACACCATATCCCTGAGCACTACAACACAACTCAAACGCCCCCAGGGATGGGGACTCCACCACAGCCCATTCCAATGTCTAACAAACATCCTATGATGTTCACACTAAACATGAAAGACCTGGCAATTTGGATAGCTTTGGCTTTAAAAAAACCAAAAAACCAACAAGCTACCAGCACTAAGACTGCTGATTACTTTATTCCTCTACCCAGTAATTCTATTTATATCAAATAAACAACAGAAGTGGGAATCCAAGACAGTAGTTTTTTCGTTAATTGTGGAGAAGAAGGGGTCTTAGAAGTGTAATCTGTATCAGGGAAAAGGTAAACATTGAAATTTTCTTTCATATAATATACGCACTTTTCCTTGAAACAATATGTAAGATATCAGAGTCCTAAATCAGGCTGCAACTTTTGGTTACTTTTCTTTTTTTTTTTTAATTATTACCTTCAGAGTAATTCCTTTGCAGAAAAAAAAAAATGTTTTATGAAAACACTCTGGCAGGAACGCCAGAATATTTTCTTGGATCTCTAATGAGATTTTGTCTTATGATTCATCCTGCACAATCTGATTCCAAATTATTGCTTTTTATGTTCAAATATTTTCTTATGTAAGCAGGAATTCATATATTCATGGCATGGGAAAAAATGTGGTAAATAATATTCCAATGCAATTCTTTTCACATACAACTTGTCATGTTTAACTCCCAAGGATTTTTAAATAGCCCAAAGAAAAACACAAACAAAATGAAAGACAAATAGCAAATTCTAAAAGTAGAAAGAAAAATACTGTTCCCCACATATATTCCTGAAGCATTTCACCAAATTAATGTTTGTTATTTGTATAATACTTAGGTACAGTTTTCCATAGGTTTATTGACAACAATGCCCAGCATTTCATTTCAAAACTCTACAGGTAATTCATCAACCTTCAAAATCCTTCTCTAATAAGTAAATAAACATTATTTTTAAAAGATGGAGGGGGGGGGGGGGGGAAGAGAGAAGCAGACTACTTTCCCAAGGCTGAATTTGGAATCAGTTCTGAAACCAAAGTGTACTGAGGGTCATCTCAGCATTCAAGCCATTGGTTTCTTTAGCTGTGCATGAAAAAAGAGGTGGACTACTCTTAACCAATTGTCTATGTTTAGCCTGTACTCAGGACTAAACTGCAGCAGATGTTCTACCACCTGATGTCCCCTCCCCAGCTGAGAAGAGGAATCAGGGGAAAAAGGGAGAAGCTTCATGGGTTCAAGTAGAAACAGATTTAATGAAATAACAAAACTGGTACAATCACCAACATAAAGTGTACAAGGTCCTGCTCACCCTGGTCCTTGAGATCAGCAGCAGAAGACCAAAAGGGAAGAGTCCCAAAAAGAGGAACTCTCACCCTCAGTGAGCTCCCTCCTTTTCTAATGAGCATGATTTAGTGGTGTGGGATACACCTGTGAGTCAGTGCCTTGAGTGGATCTCCCAGCTGACTGGGGCTGCTCATGGCTGCCTGCATGGCTGGGCCATGGGGCTGTGCCTGGGGAACCAGGACACCAATTGCACACCCAAGCCTCCATCTCTAAAAAAACAGCACGGTCAAGGAGGACATGCACCACACAGGCACATCAAAGCCACTTACTGACCAACACTGAAGGTGATACCATTACAGAGAGCACATGGAGGAATTCACTCCCCATCCCTTGCTCCGTTTTCTGCAGTAGAAACAGGTTTCTGCAGTAACTCATCCAGCTACTGAGCTTTACCCACTACTCCCTCATCCATCTCTCTAAAATTCTCCGAAATTCCCCTAAACATTTAATAAGATCAGAGTATGTTTAGCTCAAAATACAGAGCTATTTAGTTTGGATTTCATCCCACCTTAAAGCGTGCTTTTGCCACAAGGCCTATCAAACACTGCCAGTGGGTAACAAGCAGCCAAGAAGAGAGATGCACTAGGTGATAGCTATTCTTCTGTAAATGAGCTCATCCCTCCACTACCCAGTTCCACCAATTTGCTTCATCCACATGTTGTTTCTTGTCATTCATATAGGTTGTAAACTTCTGCAGGCACAATTGGCTCTTTCCTATATCTTGGTATAATCCCAACCCCAGAAAGGGTCTTAAGGGTGCTCCTGCAACATAAAACCTTACTTTGTCCTCCCCAAGCTACTGTCCTATTATAATTTAATACAATGACTGATGCCATTAAAACCAAATCTCAGTACCTTTCTTTTCTGTCTTTGAACATATGATCCCCTGGGCTTCTCATCTCACTGACAGGTATTTTTGTGCTTTGTTTGCTTTTAAGCTT
The DNA here is from genome assembly GCA_028020825.1 of Podargus strigoides. Classification (NCBI taxonomy): domain Eukaryota; kingdom Metazoa; phylum Chordata; class Aves; order Caprimulgiformes; family Podargidae; genus Podargus; species Podargus strigoides. The sequence continues at coordinate 6,258,621 of CM051623.1, read as the reverse complement.
TAAGTCTGACAGAGAATTAATTTCCCTCCCAGTGAATTGGGCTCAGTAAGGTGTTTAATTGCACAGAACCACCATAGGGCTGGAAGAGATCCTAAGATCTGTGAATCCATGCTAACTACAAAAGTCAACAATACTTTACTGACTTACACTTAGCTCTGAAAACACATCCATAGTGCCCATGGACAATATAAAGTTTCCCCCAGTCTGCGGCAACTCATCAACTTATTGCTACAAAAGTATTCCTAATGTCTCATCATCATATTTCTCTGTGCAGTATAAGCTCATTATTTCTCCTTATGTGGGCATATTAAAAAAAAATTATTATTATTATTTGCAGTTTGCAGCAGTCTCTGAAATATTTGAAGACTGTCATTATATCCTTACTCATTCTTCTCTACTTTAGATGCCCAAATGAAAGCAATAGTCCATCATTGGGAATGTTACCCACTGGATCTCACCATTCTGGGAGGGTAGACTCCAAAACTCAGTACTGTCCTCCAGTTTGAGCCTTGCCACAGCATGTGTAGCATAGTACGAGCATTCATACCTCTTCCAAGACATACTTCACCTCAAGTATCCTCATACACTTTACCTTCTCAGACTCTTCTCAGTGGTGCCCAGTGACAGGACAAGGGGCAATGGGCACAAACTGGAACACAGGAGGTTCAATCTTAACATAAGGAAACACTTCTTTACTGTGAGGTTGACAGAGCACTGGAACTGCCCAGAGAGGTTGTGGAGTCTCTGTCTCTGGAGACATTTAAAACCTGTCTGGACGTGTTCCTGTGTGATCTACTGTAGGATCCTGCTCTAGCAGGGGGGTTGGACTAGATGATCTTCAGAGGTCCCTTCCACCCCCTACCATTCCGTGATTAATGAGGCACATTCTGCATTCTCCTCCTGATCATGGCTAGAAATACCAAATCTGACAGAGAATCTTGATTTTTTTTTTTTTCAAAGTATTATCTTCCAGTCAGTTTTACCTTTAGAGTTTAACCCAACCACATTATTTTCATCTTCTGCCATACCTCCTCAGCAAACTTAATACCCCACTGAATTAGGTAGGCCTGATTTCCACAAATAATGTAGGGAAATTTTGTTGTCACTACCCCTTCCCTTTGTTGCTGCAGTTATTAAAACACATGTGACTCCGTGGGGGACCCACGCTGGAGCAGTCTGTTCCTAAAGCACTGCACCTCATGGTAAGGACATGTGGAAGGAGCAGTCTGTGAAGGACTGCAGCCCATGGGAGAAAGGACTCATGCTGCAGAAGTTTATGAAGGACTGTCTCCCATGGGAGGGACCCCATACTGGAGCAGAGGAAAAATGTGAGGAAGAAGGAGCAGCAGAGACAACATGTGATGAACTGACCACAACCCCCATTATTCCCCATCCCCCTGCTCTGCTCGGAGGGAGGAGGTAGAGAAAACCATTAGTGAAGTTGAGCCAGGGAAGAAGGAATGGGTAGGGGAAAGGTGTTTTAAGATACGGTTTTATTTCTCTCTCATCACCCTACTCTGATTTTAATTGGCAATAAATTAAACTAATTTCTGAGTCGAGTCTGTTTTGTCCATGATGGTAATTGGTGAGTGATCTGTCCCTGTCCTTATCTTGACCCATGAGCTTTTCATTATATTTTCTCTCCCCTGTCCAGCTGAGGAGGGGGACTGACAGAGCAGCCTTGGTGGGCACCTGGCCTCCAGCCAGGGTCAACCCACCACACTCATTTAAGCAAATCTAGCTTAAGAGAGATGAACACTGAGTCCTTTAAAAAGAGTCTGTCAGGTTTAATATGTCTTGATTTTGGCACCATAAGGTCACTAAATCTTTTTTGACATGCAGTCTCATTAAACTTTTCTATTTCCTGTTGTTTCTATTTTCTTTTACGCATGTCTAGTTTTGGGAAACCATTGTTTTTCTACACTTCTTTCCACTGTGCACCTTTAATTAAAGGCCAAAATGAAAAAGATTCAGAAATTAATAAAAAAATGTATTCAAGATCCCAAAATACAATCTTCTCTGTAAGACCAAAATGCCTTCTATAAGTGCAGCAAGAAAACTGACAATGATTTAGGGCAAAGAGATATGCATTTATATGTTGGGTTTTTGTGTCAGAAATTGCATTTTTTCCTCAAGCTCTGCAAGGTTATTGGAGACAGAGGGTAGTAATGAGAGGGGTTACATCTAAACATCTAAGGGGTTAAAACTATGTGACTGATTTTCTTGAATTAAGATCTGTGAGTCTTCAAAAAACTTTTTCAGTTTGGACGTGGAGTACCACTTCTCTATGCATTTTATGCATTTGAATTTTAAATGCTAGCAAAGTCTATTCCTCCACTGATCCATTTTGCAATAATCAAAGTTAATTTGATGAGCTCTTATAATCCAAACACCAATATATGCCTAAGTAATCTCGACATTCTCACAATAATATGGCATATTAAAATAAAGACAAGGATACCATAACAGATCACCTAAATCTACCCCTTCTCACAGGAATGTCAAGGTGAAATGCCCTGAAAACCAGACATTCAAAAAGATATTTTGAATCTAAGAGAAAAAAAAAATCAAAGGAAGAAAAAAACATTACCTTATGGAGGAAAAAAAGGGATAATCAGTTGGGTTATCATTAATCAAATGAGAAACTGGCCTCCTTAGCTCAGCATAAAGCATAAAAAAAGCAAAATGTTAGTAGAACACCACACTTGTTCTCAAGAGTTCTGGATTTCTTTTTGTTTTAAATAATATTATTTCTTTTTAACCTTCACATAATCTACCCATCACAAGATCTCCCTGTTAACTCCTCTGAATCAAAGAATTTTGTCTGGGTTTGTATTCTCTTCCACATCTTTTTTGAAAATCAGAAACTATAAAAATAGAAACATTGTACCCTTCCAGCATACAAGAAAACAGAAGTTGTCTGTGAATTCCCTGAACATTACTATCATCATTGTTTAGTGGAATACTTTTCCACCCTCAACTCTGAGCACTATGGCCTCTCTCCAAATGCCCTGGGGCCTAAAATACCTGTTCTAATTTCAGCCCAACTTTTCACCTGCAGAGTAAATGGCAGCAATTGTTATTGCTGGCTGTAAAGTCACCACACGTATCTGTCGTCATTCCATTTATTACACCAACAAGATAAGTGAAGACAGGCAAGAAATACATACACTGCTACCACTTCAATCCTCGGGAATGAAATCATTCTCTCTCATGACTATTTTTAGTGCGGTTTGTTTCCAGTCAAAGGCAAGAAGCATTATCAAGGAAACAGCTTATTCTAGCATCACATTACTGGTCATTTCTAGACAAACCCCTGTTGCTTCAGAAACTAACAGCATCCGACAATAAATAGTCCCAAGGTTCTTTTCATTCACTTACTGGGAGTTTCTCTCATTTGGGAGGAAAGACAAGGATCTTTCAGAGAGGTACTTTCTTCTAAACTTGTCTTCTTGAATTTAAGCAGTTTAAGGAAACAATGACTGCTGACAAGTTCCTTATTACCAGCAATTAATGGCCAGTTTGTTAATTAGTGTCCTGAGGCAAAGTTAATGTAGCATTTCCAGCAGAACCCAAAACAAAAACATAGAATATTTTTGGATATGGGCTAACAGCTCGGTTTTATTCAGTACTTTTCTTAACAAGGGCAGATTTTCTTGTCCAAATCAGTGGACTGCAAAGTGCATATTCTGGGAAAATAAATCAGCTTCATTAAAAGGAAAAATAATAATAAACTGGTTGTAGTCTTTTTCCTGACCCAGAACATGGCAAGTTCTCAGTATGTTCAGGAAAAAATATAAAAAGAAGAAAAAAAAAAAAAAAAAGGAAAAAAGAACATGTGGAAGTGTTTTCTCTGCCTTTTCAATGAAAGCTCCCATCCATCCTGGAGGCTTTCCTCACAGACTGTTTCCCACCCCAAAAGAAAAAAAATCATCTATCAACCAGTGAAAATGTCTTCAATGAGATAACACCTTTTTGGGAAAAAAAAAAACAACAAAAAACAAAAGTGCCCCAAAACAAAACAACCCACAAATCTTATGGAGTTGTAACTCAGAACTTGTGCTTTTTACTTTGGGTATATCTCTACTTGCTCATCATGAAGTTAAGAAATTCACAATGGCAAATTGAGAAGCCACCACATACCCTTTCTCTCACCACTACTCTGCCTCTCAGAGTTGTGATGAAATCTTCATCTTTTCCTCATCTAACCAGCAGAGAGACAGGATGCCTCCTCTCTTATGAGTAACAGTGCACCTGGGGCAGTGTCTACACTGGGCATCAATATTTTTCAGAACTTCCCACAGATGTCCTAATAGGGTGGTGCTCAGTGACATCCAGATCAGGAACAGAAGCAAATCTTGAGCTGGGTTTAAAATCCACTGCCAGTGGTGAGGACAACAAAAATCTTCCAGTGACCACGTGGCAGAGGATCACAAACCTTTCTAGGAGTGACTTTCATTGCCACTATTTCTACATCCTCTAGACTGTTCCTCATGTGTCACCATGGTTGTTAAACCGGGCAAAGCTGCTGCTGGCTTCTGCTGTACATAAAAGGCACCTTAAAGACCACAGATTTCTCCTCAACTTTCCGTAAGGCTAACAGCCAAAAATGAGAGCCAGCCCATCTGGCTCCTCTATGAGCCATGCAGACAGGAGTGCCGAGGCAGACGTGCCAGCGAGAGTGACTCTGAACAGCTCACGGGGAGGTTTCTCCAGCAGAGAGGCTGAACTTTCATGCTGGAACAGCTCATTTCATGACTCTCCAGGAAGAGGTGGGCTACAGCTGGCAGCTATAGTCACTACAGGCATTGCTGAGAACATAGTCCCTATCACGGAGTGATAAAGCCTGACATGAAAAGTCAGAACATTATAAATATGAAATTTTCTTCGTTAATAGCCACACTGATTTAGTTTCAGACCTTGCATCAGCCAAACACCACTTTTAAACACGAAACATTTATAAATGTCTGCATTTAATTAAAATGGTGAAACTTCTTAAAACAATTCTCTCAAGTTAAACCACATGAAATGCAATCAAAGCTGCATCACATTTAAAAAAAATTTACAAGGTTTTTATTGTATAAACTGTATTAAATTTTAATACCAGCAACAGTGTACTTACAAGAAAACCAAAGCAAAGCAGACAAAAAAAAGAGGCTGGTTTAGCAGTATCTCCATACATAACTGAACCTAGCCACTGGTTGGCGGCTGAGTGGCTGCTTTCTGCACAGAGGACTTCATGAAGCATGTTGTCAGAAGACTTCAGAGAGTAATCAAGGCTTCATTTGTTTCGTTAAGGTATACATTACTGCTGAGAACTACATTATATATAAAAGGAGAATAATCAGGAGCCATCTTTTACACGTTTGTCTCCCCATCCCATCTCCCAAGGAACTGTAAATCATCTTGAAGTTATGAATGACTTAATGATCAATTTAAGATACTTCATATATATGTATTTATAGTTTTATAGTTTATAACACAATTTAAAAAAAAAAAAAAGGATTTTTAGGATAGCTCTGTTACCCTTTCCTTTTGGGGTAGTTATACCAATGCCTTTGGGAAGAAAGCATTGTCTTCCAATAATATGTCAAGATTTGGCATTGCTGACATTGTTTTGACTCAGTGATTCAGCATAAACTGCTGAGTTCATTTATGTAACATCAACTACATTTAGAAAAGCAAAGAGGGACAACCTGAGAACTCTGATGTGTTTTATGCACAATTTACTCACCAGGACTGCAACCAAAAGAAATTCGGAGCTTCACCATCATTCCCTTCATTTTTAAATGGAAGGCTGTATTGACTTCAGCCAGTTACAGTTTATACCCATAGTCTGTATGGGGTTAACACATTATGTGTGAACTGATGCAAGTGTAGCAAGACAAGTTTATTGCCAATATCTTATGTGCAACATGAGGCCTCAACCAAAGTCTGAAGCTAGAAAGGACATCTGAAGAGGTAATCAAGTCTTAAACTGATCCTGTCTGTAGATTTTATCAGGATTTTGTCAGATGGCCTAAAGAAATTAGTGCAAACAAATCTGGAAGTGTTCTGCACAGCCACTGTACAAATGGCCTCCAAGGATAATTTGAGTTACACTTTGATTATCAGACACGCTAGTAACTACTAGTTACTTTGAAGTGTGGTACATCTCACCAAAAAGCATCCAAAAAAAACCCTCTTCACAAAAACAAATTAGTTGGAAGATGAAAATATTTGCTTCTCAGGAATGTTCTGGGGGAGAAGACAGACCAGTTTTGCCAAACTACACACCCTTGTAAAGCAATTTACCCTCTGTCCCTGTCCTGCCACCACTTGAGGAGTGGATATTAGGCTAATCAATGTATCTTCATAGTCCTAACACCTCAAGGATGTTTGAAGCCAGAGCATAAACCCAAGTCTAATTTTTGCCACTGGGTTTGATCATTTTGGAAGGCTGAACTGACATGGTCTGTACTCTCCCAAAACATTTAAGTCCATGAAAATTTTGTTCAACTAACTATCCAAGCTATCTTAACTAGATGTTCTAGCATTACAACTGAGAAATATAGCACAAAGCCACACAAAGTAGCCTTAGTTTGCACGGGGGACTTCAATGACCCTGATATCTGCTGGGAAGGCCACACAGCCAGGCATGACCAGTCCAGAAAGTTCCTTCAGTGTATTGATGAAAGCTTTTTAACTCAGGTGTGGAGGAGCCAACAAGGAGAGGTGTACTACTGGACCTTGTACTGATAAAGAAAGAGGGATTGGTGGAAGACATTATGACTGGGGGTAGTCTTGGCTGTAGTGATCATGAGAAGATAGAGTTCAGGATTATGTGTAGGAGACACAAAACAACAAGGAGGATTGCAACCTTGGACTTTAGGGGGGTTAAATTTGACTTCTTCAAGAATCACTCAGTGAAATCCCATGGGTTAGGAAAGCCAATGCCACTACAGTCTTCAAAAAGGGCAAGAAGGAGGAACCAGGAAACTACAGACCTGTCAGCCTCACCTCTATCCATGGAAAGATGATGGAACAGCTCATTCTGGGTGTTGTCTCAGAGCATGTGGCAGACAAGAACGTTATTCTAAGTAGTCAACATGGATTCACCAAGGGGAAGTCATGCCTCACTAATCTGATAGCCTTCTATGATGGCATAACTAGATGGACTGATGAGGGGAGGGCAGTGGGTGTTGTCTACCTTGACTTCAGCAAGGCTTTCACCACTGTCTCCTATAGCACCCTCATAGACAAACTTAGGAAGTTCAGATGAGATGAATGGACAGTGGGGTGGATTGAAAATTCACTGAAAGATAGAGCTCAGCGGGTTTTGATTAGCAGCACAGAGTCTAGTTGGGAGTCTGTGACAAGTGGGGTTCCCCAGGGGTCAGTACTGGTCCACTCCTGTTCCATGTATTCATCAATGACCTGGGTGAAGGGACAGAGTATATCCTCAGCAAACTTTGCTGATGATACAAAACTGCAAGAGGTGACTGATGCCAGAGGCTGTGCTGCCATCCAGCACGATCTGGACAGGCTGGAGAGCTGGGCAGGGAGTAATCTTATGAAATTCAACAAGGGCAAGCATAGGGTCCTGCACCTAGGGAGGAATAATCCTATGTGTCAGTACAGGTTCGGGGCTGGCCTGCTGGAACGCAGCTTTGTGGAAAAAGACCTGGGAGTTGGTTGACTCACTCTTGGAAATTTGTTTAACATTACTGAATGATTCATAGAAAGAGAGATGTGGAATAATAACGGCTTTTAAGCACAAATGAAAAACAAAGAAAGCCATTCAATAGATATATGTTCTTTGGTATGGAACATAACCGGGCTGTCAGCCATAGTCTTTTCTCTTTTTTTCACTCCTAGAGCTCTTTATGCAACTACAGAGATCTGCTTCATACAATTGCAGCACCATTTTTAAAACTGCATCAGGTCAAAAGAAGCATAAAGTCTCTTCTCCATTCTCATTAAGAGTTCTCCATGATCACAAAATAAATGCAGCAATAAAAGCTTTTTTTTTTTTTTGTGTGTTGCATTCTGATGGAAATAGATCATGTCCACAATTGTGATAAAGCCATGCCAACCCAAATTCTCTTGCCTTCGCTGTGGAAAATGAAGTGGAAAAAAAGTATGATACAGAAACCCTACATTGTTCTCAAAAAAAATTTAAATGTGAAGAAAACAGTAGCAAAGAACACCCTTCCTGCTCTTCATGTGGGACTGAATAGGACTACAGGCTGGTGACAGCATTAAACTCCTAAATGCTACAGCAGTCACAAAAGGAAGACTTGATGCTCAATGGGTTATCAAAGCACTAAGACAACTTTAATGATCAACAGGTGAAGCAGAGGTGGATAACATGATTTTCTTTTGCTGAGACAATAAACCTAAAGCCCACACACTTTTGTGATGCCCCCACTTCCACCTGAAGCCACTTGTCACAAAGATACCGATGCTTTTTCCATCAAGCCAGCTTCACATTGATTAATGTCACACTCCTCAAAGACTTTCGCAAGAAGCTGATTCGTTTTTGCTATGTGCTGTTCCATGTAAATAGAAAGAACAGAACATGAAACGGCTTTTTAAAAAGCATATCTTATTTATTTACTTAAGGTATTTTTGTAGGCCTAAATTCAGGACAACATACCTCCTCCAGAGAGACACTTGTACAAGTGTTTGCCTAATGGTAGGCATGTTCCAACCAAGGCAATTCTATGATGTTAAGATTGAGATGCCGTGTTGTATCCTTTGCTCACATGAAGATGCTGAACTTGCCAGAACAAACACTGTACATGTAAATGCAGTTTTTAAAACAGTTCCTACTATTTTGTAGCTTAGCACTCAGTTTTTAAATCTGGCAGATGAAAATCCACTCTCAGGCACTTAAAGGGGGCCTTGTGTAATAACATAAAAAAGAACATGCAGCCTCCACTAACACCCACACTCAAGTCAATGTCTTAGCTTGCCAAAAAAACCCCAAACACCCAACCAAAACAAAAAAACCACCACCAAAAAACACCTGAAAACCCAACTCCCCAAAATCCACCACCCCCTCAAGAGTTAAGATCTCTAAATTTAGATTTAAAAGCCTAGGTTTAGCCATTTAAATTTGAAAAGTTGTCTCTGCACTTTCGAAGAAGAACAGGAACCTGACATCATGCTCTAAACCATTTCCACTTAAATAACATTGTAAACTAATGCTGACTCTCCTTGAACATTAAATTAGGTGATCAGACAGGCTTTTCATCAAGTGGTGCTTTGCACAACTGGAAAATCCTGCTCTTTTATGAAACAGTCTATAAAGTAAACATCCATTTCACTTTCTATTCCTCTTTTTTTTCCATTCAAAAACCACTTCAATACTTCGAAAAAAAGATTTATAATAAGTAATCTACAGAGTTGCTCTTATCTTTTATAGCAAAACTTATTTCCAGTTTGTTATACACATATGAACACAGATCAAACTAGCTTGTGAGTATGCTCAGATGTATTTCATGTCTGGCAAATTGCAATGTCCATTTATAACAAATGCAAAATAGAGAACATGGCAACTTGTGGAGTCCAGTTCCTTTAGGAATGTAAAGTTGTGTATCAGGAAAGTGCATTCCTGCATCTAATTCTGTCTTTGGAAATACAGTACATCCTCCTGTTTCATTCAACCTCAGAAAGACCTAAGTAGCCGTGGTTCATAATTTCTTTCAATTAAATTAAATGTTTTAACCTGTGTTTAATTGCTTAGTTAAGTCTGTAATTAAAAATAAAAAGGCATTTTTATCAGTCTTCAGTATCAACTTGATCCTACACTGTACACAATTAACAGCATCACAGTATTTGAACAAATTGGTTTTGATTCTACTATTTTCCTTTGTAAAAATTGTAGTGGTGCAGACCATCCCTCCCCCAAATATAGGTGTGGGGAAAATACTTGGAATGCAGCCTTCAGGCAAACTGCTGTATTGCTTCCTCTTTACATAAGTACCACACAGATCTGCAGCCAACATGGGCCTACAGGTGAATGGCTTGCTCCAGGGGAAGGAACTTACCATCTCCTTCTGCCTTTAGCATATTTGTAAGCAGTCAGGTACTATTGATAACAGTCTCCCACATCCATGATACATGCTTGTTATCACAAAGAAAATGACCAAGTCAATCATCTCTGACCCTATAAAGTGAGGCCTTCTGGAGCTCTCCAGGAGTGCAGTGTATTGTATCCCAGCATCTCCCCCGAGAAGGGATACCCCCTCAGGTCGACCATCCACCGGGGTAGTGGAGGAAGGGTTATTTAGCATCAGTCTATGAAGAAAGGGAGAAAGAGCCTTGCCCACTAGGGCCAATGAAGGGAGCAAACGACTGCTTGTAGTACAGCTGCCCAGATTGGCAGGTATATTTGGTTTTGTCTTTTTAAGAAGTTGTAAGCTAACCTCTGTACCTATATATGTATGTATGTGTGGGTATATGTGTAGTTGAATTAGTAAACTTTATGGGAATTTTTAATGGAGTATTTATATTGTTACTGTTATTATCATATTGTCTTAATGCCACGTGGAACCACTACACAGCAACATATGTGAACCTTTCCTTGCCCCTTGGTCAGCCATAAATCATTGACCAAGTCAGACTAGGAGTGGATTCAGACACACCCAGGCTCCTCTGAGTGGGAGTTTAGAAAGCAAGGGGGTCCACTCTGAACCTTGTGACTCAACTGAAGGGTCTCCCTCATTCTTTCCCCTGATCCCTGTGTAAATCACTCCCAACACATCCCAACCATTACATGTCCCTTTCAAATAATAAGTAATAGAGTGATCCTTGCCACCAAATTCTTTTGAGTCGCACTTTTCTAAATCCACATTAAAATAATTTCTGCTAACATTTTTGGCAGTGTTTATTTTTCTTTAAGCAACCCTTAAGTCTTTAATCCTCTTGCTCCCATGACAGAAGAGTTGCACTGCTCTGCTCAGTTCTGGTGAGGCCTCAAATGTAGAACTGTGTCAAGTTTTCAGCGCTATGCTGTAGGATCAATCAAGAAAAATTTGTGAGACCAGAAAAATGGCTAGTGTGAGAAAAGGATGAATGAACTGGTCTTGTTTACTCTGGAGGAGACCATGGAGGAGAAAGGGGAGCAGAGACATGATGACAGCCTTCAAATATGTAAGAAGCAGTTACGGAGACAATGGTGATCAATGTTTTCCATGTGCACTTGGAGTACCTCAGGGAGAATTTGGCTTAATTTGCAGCAAAGTTTTCTCTAAATATCTAGTTATAATGGTTATGAAGCACTGGAAAGACTACCTAGAGAAGCTGCTGAATATTCTTTATTGGGAATTTTTATGAGATGGTCCATGTATGTTGATTCTAAGCAAGGGATAGTCTATATTTTTTAATGTTGGACACATCCTGCCACAGACCATGCATCATGACAACTACAGAGATTACCTAATTACTGCATTTCCAATTCAAAGAAGGGCAAGAACTTCTGAAATCTCAAGAAGGAATTCTGTCTTACATGGATCCTACTGCTCCAGTGAGCTTCTCTTTGGAGAGAGAGAAAAAGCAGTCAAGAACAGGCAAGGAAAGACTTGATCATGCAAGTCCACTACCCCAAATTACTACATAAGAAAAAGGGAGCTGTAGTCAAGGTTACTTCATCAAAAACAACTTCTCAAATTCTTGAAAGGAAGATCACCAGGGAAACACAAAGCATTTGCATGGAGAGCCCAAACTCCTGGGATCGCTGGCCAATATGTGAATTACAAGCATTATTTGATAAATCATTAGGTGATATCTGGATTACAAATCTTATCTGAAGGACTGTAATCCACACCAAAGGAAATGAAAGGTTGCATATCTCCATCTCAGTAATACCATGCTCAGGATGAAGTCTTGCCTTCAAAACTAAAGCAATTTTAATTCCACCTACAAGCATCAGTGGCCTAACATTCACAAGCATCACAAGATAATGTAGTCACTCTGGACTTGAAAAACAAAATGCAACACTTGTATAACAAATAAGAAATTGGTTCAATTTAATACTCTGTCAGTATTCAGGTGGAGAAACAAGAGACAGTTGTAGGAGAAAAGCTGCAGTACCAAAGCATTTACATGTCCCTATTACTTGGGTGCTCTCTTTCAGCAAGTGGCTTGCTTAAGAGAAAGTATGTGATGCTCCACAGGAGGACATAAAACTCTGACAGTAAACCAAGTTGTGATGAGTTGACTATAGGGAAGAAGTTCTTCCTGACTGCAGCTGATGATTAGCTCATGCCCTTGGATATGAAGATTGATCATACTCTTAATTTTTTCTGGGCCAGTCTAAATTCAGGTGCTGTTCCTGTCAGTTTTCTATAAATCAAGTAGTCTCAGTTCTTTTTATCTAATTATCTTAGACTAATAGACTATGGGCTACCTCCTCTCCCATTGACCAGTGCACATTGACTACTTAATACCTCTGTGCCAAATACAAAAGGGAGCATATCTAGAAAGCAGAGGCAAATAGTTCTGTTTGTAAAGCTGTCTTTCAATGAAATTCAAAGAATCAAAAAAAGGACAAGGGCATGTATAAAGGCATGAACTACCTTTTTGTAGGCTCCACAAACCATCAGATTCCAAGTCAGGTTTCCTCATTCTTAAATAACTTTACCATGTAATTTCTGCTTCAGTTAATAGTATTTATCACCAGAAAGGCCAGAACTAAATTATTTGGCAAGAAGCCTCATGAAATGTGATAAAGTGTGACTGAATTTCATAGAATCACAGAATGGTTTGGGTTGGAAGGGACCTCAAAGATCATCTTGTTCCAACCCCCCTGCCATGGGCAGGGACACCTCCCACCAAACCAGGTTGCTCCAAGCCCCATCCAACCTGGCCTGGAACACTGCCAGGGAGGGGGCAGCCACAAATTCCCTGGGAAGCCTGGGCCAGTGCCTCACCACCCTCACAGGAAAGAATTTCTTCCTAATACCTAGTCTAAATCTACCCTCTTCCAGTTTAAAGCCATTAAAGCCTCATCCTATTGCTACAAGCCCTTGTAAAAAGTCCCTCTCCAGCTTTCTTGTAGGCCCTTTCAGGTATTGGATGGCCGCTATAAGATCTCCCCGGAGCTTTCTCTTCTCTAGGCTGAATAGCCACAACTCCCTCAGCCTGTCTTGATAGGAGATGTGCTTCAGTTCTCTGATCATCTTTGTGGCCTCCTCTGGACCCACTCCAACAGCCCAATGTCCTTCTTGTGTTGGGGGCTCCAGAACTGGACACAGTACTCCAGGTGAGGTCTCACAAAAGCAGAGTAGAGGGGGCGAATTCCCTCCCTCGACCTGCTGGCCACGCTTCTTTTGATGCGGCCCAGGACACGGTTGGCCTTCTGGGATGCAAGCACACATTGCCAGCTCATGTTGAGTTTTTCATCAATGGACACCCCCAAGTCATTCTCCTCAGAGCTGCTCTCTATCCATTCTCTGCCCAGCCTGTACTTGTGCTTGGGACTGCCCTGACCCAGGTGCAGGACCTTGCACTTGGCCTTGTTGAACTTCGTGCAGTTTGCATGGGCCCACCTCTCCAGCCTGTCAAGGTCCCTCTGGATGGCATCCCTTCCCTCCAGCATGTTGAACACGCCACACAGCTTGGTGTCACAGCAAACTTGCTGAGCATACACTCCATCCCACTGTCCATGTCACTGACAAAGATCTTAAACAGCACTGGTCCTAGTACCGATCCCTGAGGAACACCACTCCTCACCAGTCTCCATTTGGACATTGAGCATAACCCCACTATGATGTCTCCTTCCCCTGCTTTCCCTTTAATCCTGACCCATAAGCTCTCTGTTAGCTCCTCATCCATCCCCAGGTGGAGCTCCGTAGACTCCAGGTGCTCATTGATGTAGAGGGCAACATCCCCTCCCATTCTCCCCTGCCTGTCCTTCCTAAGGAGTTTTTATCCATACATCCATTCCTACACTCCAGTTGTGAGAGCCATCCCACCCTGTCTCTGATGTCAAAGACATCATAGCCCCATAGGCACGCGCACTTCTATAACATGGCCCTGAAGTCTCCATCTCCCTATTTTGCAGAACTTACTGCCTAAGCATACTAACTACATGTGCAGCAAATGAAGCATTATTTTTATTTGAATGAGTTCTTCTCATGACATTATGAGAAATGAAGTTTAGGACCACCCAGTTACATTTCTTCTTTATTTGTTATTCCAATGTCAGTTTGTGACTCGGAGAAACAGGCATAAGAACTGAAGTAGATACCACCCACCATTTGATAAAAGTAGATGTTCCAATTCCTGATCACAATTGTAATACGGAAAATAAAAAAAGCAGAACAGAAGTAACTACTACTTTCATAGCACCTTTTGTGAAGCTGTCAAAGTGATTAGCAAGCATCTATTCATCTCACAACAGCTCTGAGACACTTAAGATACAATACTATTTTTTGGAAAGACTTCTACAATACAGAAACTAGTCCAATATATGAATTTATGTATGACATACATATGTATTTTTTAAACAGGTAACCTACTTTCAGTCATTTTTTTTCACTGCCCCTCCCTTTTTGGGGGAATTTTTATTTATTTATTTAACATTATCAACTACATAGAGTTCATATACTCCTGTGCTGATTTCTTACAGCTAACTCCAAACTGTACAAATGGTTATGGGTAGAAATCAAAGAACATGGACTATATTGAAACAAATACAGCATGAAGTAGCAACCCCAATCCCCCTGGAAAGCAGCAGGTGATAAATGCCACATTCCAGCAGAATTAGCACCTCTCCCTTCTTTTGGAGGGAAGCAGGGGGGAACAAGGAGGTCATCCGAGGTGATACGAGAGGTATTCAATTGGGAAGCCCAGTAGAGGATTTCTTTGATGCCCAGATATGAAGAGAACTTGAGCCATGTTTGAAAGACCCACGTCATTCACCTCAATCACATCAGTGTAGCCCCACTCAGAGAGAGTTAATACCTGCTCTACACAACTAGCTGAAGGATTGCATTTATTCTCAGAATAACCTGAAAAAATCTGTAAAGACAGTTTCTTGTCACGTATTAGATAACCTCCAACTCCTGCCATAAGAGAACGTTTAGATGTACTCAAGTCAAAAGCAATGTTAACACCGGCCCATGTTACACATCACGTATGTTTGAAACTTATCTGTAGACTGAAACATAGTAATTATGAGGAACATAATCAGATTTTCCAGCTAAAATGAAACACAGTTTAACTCTGCAAAAGGAAAGGCTACTAGAGAGCAATACATCTTTTCTCAGTTTGGTTTTATTTTAGTGGAAGATAAATACTGTCATTGTTTATATAAGGTTCCTTATGCGGACATCCTGTAGTGCCTTACTGTATGGCAGATAACCATTCTACAGATGCCATATCAGCAAGTTCACAGCCACAGCTGACATGCTGTCCACAACAGCACAAGTACTTAACATACTGGCAGTTTCTAGGCACATCACTTTTATTATGCAGGATGTCTCTGCAAATTTCTGCAAAAGCTTTAATTTCCAGCTGAAGAACTGCAGCTAATGGACAAGAGGGCAAGTGTGTCACTTCCAAGGTTGGGCCAAAGGTTGGATGGGCCCTTTCTGGCCTCATGGGTTGTCAGTGTCTCTAGTCCTTCAACAGCAGATATGAACCCAACACTGAGGATGCCCCAAACATGCTGCCATCTCTCAGTCCCAAGGGTACTGCACCTGCTAGAATCACACAGTGTACCACAGCAAAGTCATCCTTGTAAATTCAGAACTTCCCATGACAGCCCTCATGGGATTTACAAGCCTAAAGCCACTTCTTGTCCTTGACTCCCCTAGTGAGAGGTCCTGCTGGACACTGCAGCACAGCCACCACCCGCAAGGTGGGGTCCTCGTTGCCCTATTGTCACTACTGCAGAAAGGGCAGAGCAGCCCATATCCTCCTGTCTGCACTTCAGCTCTCACTTCTCCCTCTCACCTCGAGCATTAGGCAGCAGCTACAGCACTGTCTGCCTATATAATATTAGAAGCCCTCTGTTTCAAATGCTGACTTGGACAGGTGCCACATACCCCCTGGAAGCATCTGCATCTGAATTTAAAGGGGTGGGTGAGTGACAGCAAAACTAGCTGCTTCTTCTGACAAGGCTTTGGCAGATCATTGGTTGTCATCAAACCTATTGCGTTTCTTGCTCCCTGCCAAAAATTCCACCTACATTCCTGATGGCAATTAGTCCTTTGTAGGTGCTAATGAATAAAAGCAGCACGCATACTTTACAGACTTAAAAAGAATATCCCAATCCATATATTAATTCCATATATAAACTCACATGCACACACAGTCCTCCCTTCCCCTATCCACATGCCACTGTGCACCCACACCCAAACTCGTGCTTAGAAAAAAAGCAAGCAGCAGTAAGATGATCATACAACTGTGTTCAAGTAGGATTTTTTTCATGAATCATTATCTGTTTTTCCATAACTCATCTACTGCAAAAAGTATTGCTTTATGAATGCAGAAGGCAGCCTACATTTGGGATAATGAAGCACATTCATCGCATGCTTGAACCTCTCAAAGGTTCAGACATTCCACACACTCCCTCTAACCATGATTTTCCTGCAGTGTCCAAAATAATCTGGGATACGGCAGTGTGACATAACCACACTTCAAGCAAATACACTGACAATTTCCATAGAAGGGAAAATAGATAAAATAGGGGCACTGTGAGACTTCAGCACCACAGTACTTAGAAATCAACAAACTGAGCTTTGCTTTCATGCTCTCCATCCTTTACTGGATGCAGAGGGAAACATTGTCACAAAGGATGAGGATAAGGCTGAGGTACTAAATGCTTTCTTTCCCTCAGTCTTTAATAGTCACACCAGTTAACATCAGGCTACTCAGCCCCCAGAGCTGAAAGACAAGGGTGGGGAGCAAAGTAAACCCCCCACAATCCAAGAGGAAGCAATTATAGATCTGATATGCCACCTAGACCCTCACAAGTCTATGGGGCCAGATGGGATCCACCCAAGAATAATGAGGGAGCTGGCAGAAGTGCTTGCCAAGCCACTCTCCATCATTTACCAGCAGTCCTAGTCAACAGGGGAGGTTCCAGACAACTGGAGGCTTGCCAATGTGACACCCATCTACAAGAAGGGCTGGAAGGAGGATCTGGGGAACTACAGGCTGTCAGCCTGACCTCGGTACCAGGGAAGGTTATGGAGCAGGTCATCTTGAGTATGATCACACAGGATGTGCAGGACAACTGGGGATCAGGCCCAGCCAGCGTGGGTTTATGAAGGGCAGGTCCTGCTTGACCAACCCGATCTCCTTCTGTGACAGGGTGTCCCATTTGGTGGATGAGGGGAAGGCTGTGGATGTTGTTTACCTGGTCTTTAGTTAAGCATTTGACACTGTTTCTCACACCATTCTCCTAGAGAAGCTGGTGGCTCATGGCTGAGACAGGTGTGCTCTTCACTGGGTTAAAAACTGCCTGGCTGTGCCCAGAGAGTTCTGGTGAATGGAGTTAAATCCAGTTGGAGGCCAGTCACAAGCGGTGTTCCCCAGGCTCAGTACTGGGGCCGGTCTTGTTTAATGTCTTTATCAATGATTTGCATGAGGGGATTGAGTGCACCCTCAGTCAGTTTGCAGACAACACCAAGTTGGGTGGCAGTGTTGATCTGCCTGAGGGCAGGGAGGCTCTGCAGAGGGATCTGGACAGGCTAAGGTCGATGGGCTGAGGCCAATCATACGAAGTTCAATAAGGCCAAGTGCCAGATCCTGCACTTCAGTCACAACAGCCCCATGCAATGCTACAGGCTTGGGGAGGAGTGGCTGGAAAGCTGCCCAGTGGAAAAGGACCTGGGGGTGCTGGTTGATAGCCGGCTGAACATGAGCCAGCAGTGTGCCCAGGTGGGCAAGAAGGCCAACAGCATCCTGGCTTGCATCAGCAATAGTGTCACCAGCAGGAGCAAGGAGGTGATCATGCCCCTGTACTCATCACTGCTGAGGGTGCACCTCAAATACTGTGTTCAGTTTGGGCCCCTCACTCCCAGAAGGACACTGAGCTGCTGGAGTGTGTCCAAAGAAGGTCAATGGAGCTGGGGAAGGGTCTGGAGCACAAATGTGATGGGGAGTGTCTGAGGGAACTGGGGGGTTCAGTCTGGAGAAGAGGAGGCTGAGGGGAGACCTCATTGCTCTCTACAACTCCCTGAAAGGACGGGGTAGCAAGGGAGGGGTCAGTCTCTTCTCCCAGGTAACAGTGACAGGATGAGGGGTAATGGCCTCAAGTTATGCCAGGGGAGGGTTAGATTGGATATTAGGAACAATTTCTTCACTGAAAGGGTTCCCCAGCACTGGCCCAGGCTGCCCAGGGCAGTGGTGGAGTCCCCATCCCTGGAGGGATTTCAGAGCTGTGTAGATGTGGTGCTGAGGGACATGGGGTAGTCATGACTTGGCAGTGCTGAGTTCATGGTTGGACTTCATGGTTTTAGAGGCCTCTTCCAACCAAGGCTGTTCTATGATTCTATGTTTGTGTAATTCTGGGTTTTCTGGTTTGTATCAATTTTAGAAGACAAGGAATGAAAACAGTATGAGGAAATACACTCTATGTAAAGCTGGTTAAAGGGTCCTAATTAAACTTTTCTCATAGCAAAATTTCAGTTTTATCAAAAGCAAACAATTTTATAGGACTGAATCAACTCCAAACCCAAAATTTTAGGGGAAAAGTTGCATTTCAACCTTCATGTTAATACTACATGTATAGACAGAACTAGGTTTGGGAGTCAAAACAGAATAAATTGAATGCTACAGAAAACATTTAAAGCATCTTGAAAATGATTGCATATTTTTTTTCTCACACTATTCATTTTGCATGAAGTTTCAGCTCTCAATTCAAGCTTACAACATCTTTTAAATAAGGGGCTTTCCCAATCACTCTTACAGTACTCATTATTTAATCAGAAGTAGAGCATTTCCAGACCAGATTTCACAGACTCCAAAAGGCTTCAGAAGGTCAGCACACCATAGAAAAATCAGCTTTCTTTAGCCTCACTAGGTTACAGTGGGTTTTACCCTTCTCCACTGGCTGGAGGAGCAGTTGGAGAAGGCAGCCAGCAGCTTAGGAGGCGAAGCAAAGTGTGCCCAAGCTGAATGACACTGCCTGTAATCAGTCCTAACAGGCTATAGCTGTTGCTGTGTTGCTTTACCTGTGTTTAATCTGCCTGGCCCTGCAAGTGGTAGGGTCTTTCTTCTTTCCACCTGATTGACAGTCCTTGTGTCACATGCAGTAGCAGCATGCTCACACTGGCCACTCCAAAGCTGTCTTGATTGTGGGGGTGTTTTACCTTTCACATTCATTTTATATAGACAGACAAGTCAGGCAAGAGGTGTTAAGTATTCCTGATGCAGGCAAGGACAGCATTCATATCCAGCATGGAATAAAGAGCTTCACTACAGCAGTCTCTGATCCTCCCTACCACAGATGTATACAGCCTCTTTTTGCTTCCTGTTGCATCTGGGCAAATCTGCTTTGTAACAGGTTTTTGCCAGTGCAAGCAGCAAGGGTGAAGGGAGGGAAGGGACAAATATCACAACGTACCCTTGTGAGAGGCCTTAGCTGGAATGTCCTCTTATTTTATTTTCTAGAAGAGGTCTGTAAGTTCTATGCCAAAACTATACTTTTTAGAATTAATCTGAACTGGGCAGGGAGCATTTTTTCCATTTTAATTTCTTTCAGCCTGTGAGAGGATCACTGTCCCAGCCAATTCTGATCCATAGCATATCTACAAATACAGTAGGGATCAACAGCACATGCTTCTCCCCCCCACCCATAAAAAAATTTCTCCTCCTACTTGCAGCTAGGGAATTCAGGCCAAAAAATACCTGTGCCATTTCTGTCTCCTATACCAACATTACACCAACATTCTTTGCATCAGCTACTTTAGCAAAAGAGGTGCCCACACATAACAGCATCAGCATAACACTGATGTTAAACACCTGACTGCTCTGAACTGCCCTTACACTACTGCCTTGCCTGGCTCACATTTAACTGGCAGACAGGACATAGTTGTTGGGGCAGGCAATAGGGTAAAGTCAGGACTGCCACAACTGTAAACTCAAAATCATTCTTCAAAGGGCTGTTTCCATCACAGACAAAGTACAGTCCCTCCAAGTAAAGTTTCACTAACACAGATTGGGGAAAAAAACCTAAGCATACAGGGATGGTTGTGCCTGCAGGTGAGTCCCACCTGTGGGACCTGTGTGCTTTGGGGATAGCCCAGGGTTTCAGGTGCTCCCAATAGCACACAGCAGGCTCCTCTGCTCCTGCTGCAGGAACAGGCACCTTCCCTGTGAATCCCAAAAGCTCCAGCACATCTCAGAAGACCTTGACCTAGATGTTGCCTTCTCTCACCCTGGAAGGGCTAAAACCTCTGCCTTTTGTTGCTCTGAGATGCTGTAATCACAGAATGGTTTGGATTGGAAGGGACCTCAAAGCTCATCTCATTCCAACCCCCCTGCCATGGACAGGGACACCTCCCACCAGACCAGGTTGCTCAAAGCCCCATCCAACCTGGCCTGGAACACTGCCAGGGAGGGGGCAGCCACAGCTTCCCTGGGCAACCTGGGCCAGTGCCTCACCACCCTCACAGTCAAGAATTTCTTCCTGATATCTAATCTAAATCTCCCCTGTTTCAGTAATCCTTGGGCTACAGCACACTGCCCCTGGGAAGGGCATTTCCCACAGGCAGAAGCTGGGGTCACAGTATGGGTAAGAAGGCAGGACAAGCAGGGCCAGCAGCAGGCAAGACACCAGCTCTGTAGCTTGACAGGCAGAATGCACCACTGGGAGGAGGAAAACTGCTTCCTGAAATTATCCCAGGATAGTTTTATTTTTATTCAATCACTGTTTAATGTAAAATGCATTAAAAGCTTAGTAGTAAAATGTGAAAACATATGGAGTGAGGCTGTTTAGGCAAATTGACAAATACAGCCCTACCTCCCTGGGAAGTCTTACAAAAGTCTTAGAAGCTCCTTGGATTTAAATATCCCCTTAGCTTTCTTTGTCCCCTATTTTCTTCTAGACAGCTTTTGGGAATATCACTGCTCAAAATACTCTGTTTTATAAGATTTTGAATATCCCCTGAGTTCCACTTATTTTAAGAATTGTCAAATTATCAAGGTCATAGATATAATCCTACTGTTTACAGAAAACCTAAACTTTTAACTGGTTTGTCTTACCGCTCTGAGGGGAGTTTGGTTGTGGCTGATGTTTCATCTGTACTCTCCATTCAGAATCCCACAGCTACACAACTACATTTGTAATCTCCTGATCTTTTTGAGTTGTAAAAGTTTACTATTTTCTCCCTTGCTGAGTGGTTGGTAAAATGGAAGGATAAAAATAAAACAAAGGCAAAGGAAAACACTAAAGTAATATTTCAGGAAAGTGATTTCTTTCAAAGTATTTTTAATTTTTACACTATTCAAAATAACTTCACGTACAGTAACCGCTCAAACCAACTGACTCATCTTTGTGTCCACATGCTTTCTTTAAAAACAGAAAACTCCCTCTTTTTTTTTGGTGTTCAAAACATAACATTTTGCTGGAA
Source organism: Podargus strigoides (assembly GCA_028020825.1). NCBI lineage: Eukaryota > Metazoa > Chordata > Aves > Caprimulgiformes > Podargidae > Podargus > Podargus strigoides. The sequence goes on along the minus strand of CM051623.1, from coordinate 6,237,049 downwards.
CAGATGCCTTGAGCAAAGTGCCACATTTCTGTAATATCTGAAACAACATTTCAATTTAAGCAAGATGGGACTAATAGTAAATGAGTAGGAAAAGTTACTATGCCATGGTTTTGTCCAGTACCAGTGACATGACTGTGAACCATCCAGGTAAGTGCTGTTTGATAACTCCTGGCTGAACAGTATTACTTACTTTCTTAGTTACTAGTTTGGTTATTAGCTTTGTTCACAGGAGCTGACCAGTACAAAGCAGTGAGATGAGGCTGTAATCTTGGGCTAATATTAACTTTTTAATGAGTCACTTGTTGTTCTGTCTTATTTTTGTAATCGCCATCTTATCCCTTCTGCTTGTAAACCTTGTGAAAAACCACCTACTCTGGTAGCTCAAAAAATCCAGCCCCCTGTGAAGAACTCAATGCTTTTAAGTAACTTTTTTGCTTTTGTATTTTTCCAGCAGCAGCACATCTGTCTCTGAAAGGTTTTAAGTGTCTTTGTAACTAATACCAGAGGAACCTCAAAAAGTTTTATTTGCTTTGGCTCAAAGGCTTTGGTTTCTAGCTGCTTGTTCAGTCCTCCTGGAACTGCAAAAATAGATGGGTAATCTCAGGATGTTCTACAGTGTTTTTGCCACCTCCCTGTATCCAGTAGAAAAATTCACAAGAGCCTTCTTTGTAGTAAACTGACATTTCTGTTAATGGATCTGCATCTTAGCTGTAGATTTAGCTGCAGACTTACACTGGACAACTCAGCTATAATTGTCACAAGACCTGGGAGCAGAGATTGAGGAATAACTGTCCATCCTTATCCCACATCTGCCACTTTGGGAGGGATAGTTTGGTTATCATATTGAGTCTAATCCAAGAACTCAGGATTTCCATGCAGACACACACTCTGTCAGTGATGCTTTTGGGGTTTTTTCCCCAGATTTTTGATCTTTATGACCACAACGTGGTTGGGAACAGAGCCTCTGGTGTTTACTTCGGAAAGATCTCGAGAAATGTAGAAGTATAATTTAGAATATATTTTCCTTTTGGTAAAACTTTTTGCCACCCAAATGACAAAACCACAACAGTTTATGCAAAGGGAGACACCTGAGACCATACATGCTGACGACAACACATGAAGAAGTGTCAGCACAGCAGTGTCATGGGGTTGCACCACTATTTTGATCACTCAGTTTGCAAACAAGGAGCAAGAACACGTGCCATCTGGTCACAAGAATATGATGCCTAAGTAGCAAGACCATCTACATTGATTATGGGCATAGCCAGGCATGTAGGCATATATGTAGCAGAGTCCATGGATTATGAGAATACATTAAGCATTATTGGTTGGCAATGGTCCTTTCTTGCACCCCAGCCTGTGCCTTCTGCTCCACCACTGGCTCATACAAACTCCAGTCTGAGCAGCCTGCCTAGGAACTCCACAATTGCAGGACTCTTCAGTCTCTGTCACCTCAAAGTCAACATACAAGTGATATGCAATGAATTCTCACTGTTCCCACAATTTCAATAATCTGGTAACAACTCTGGTCATTATGGGATTAGGAAACAGATTATTTCGTCTTGAAAAGGCATGAGAAATCCATACAGATGTTTAATATATCAGTGCTGAGTATCATATCCAATAAATCCTTAGTCCAGAGCAACATAATTCTGTCTAGGAAATAGAAGAAAAGAGCTCCTTTCCATGTGCCTTTAGTTTCCAAATGCTAATATCTTTGCAAATGCTGTATGTCTCTGTATTAATTTTCTGCAGAGTGTGTTAAAGGAGTCAATAGGTAGTCAAGACTTATCAAAAGACTTCTAAAAGTGGATAGGCACTGACAGTGCCAGAGAAACTCTGGCAGATTTAGACCAGCTAGGAAACCAAATTTTTTACTAAGTAATAATCACATTTAGGAGCACTGACGCTGATTCTCACAATGAAAATTTAGTTATATCCTCTGGTTTTACCTGTAGCTAAATCTGCCCCCTGAATACCCATGTACAGCAACTATACTGGCCAGTTCCACACTCAGCTGCCAATGATACGTCTCTCAGTTATTATAAGATCGGAGTCACCTGGGAAAGAGAAGGTGACCTAGATCATCTGGATATCTGAGGTGGTCATTGGCAAAGCAGAATAACAGAAAAGGAAGACAAAGAAAAGCTCTCATGCAATCACCTAAATCTACACTTATTAACATCTACCAGATTTATATTAACTGTGACATGTCCTTCCAGTCATCTGGCCTGATTTTCACAAGGACCACATGCATACACCTCCACTGTGTCTTCCATTAAATAGGAATGTGAATGCTGCCAGTTCTTTTACAGTCATTAATGACTGTTTTATTAGACCTCTAAAAGACAGTTTTATTTAGGCTTATCTCCACCCTCATTTACATCATTCTTGGGTATAAAGGCACAGACACCCTAGGAAGATGTATTAAAGCACAAACAAAATTAAACAAATCAGGGGTTTGGTCTGTTAGCAATTATAGCTCTTGATAAGCATTCTCCTTTTACCCTTTTCCAAGGCAGATCTGAATCAATATAGCAAACATGCATTCCCAAGCCTGCTGAGAGCCAGAAATGGATCCAGGACACAATTCAAACATTTTCTCACATCTAGCTCAGTGCAAAAAACCTAACAGCCCCTAACACTTAGAGGCTTCAGGTGAACCTGAATCTTTCTCCACCGTGCGGCTCACCTCATCCTGGTGTATTATTTCCTAATACCAAATAACTGGAGCTCTTGAAAGAGCTCAGCACACAAATTACCTCTAACCAATGAAGTCATTTTCTTATCAGATGTTTATTTTTGTCATTAATAGAAATATCAACAGAAAGCCTTAAATCACTGGGTGAGTCACTGTCAAGGAGGTGTGTCATCATAGGAACTGCAGGGTATCTCCTTGTTTGGCCTCACTACCTAGTCATTACTGCTAAGAGGAATTAAAAAAAAACAACAAAACAATCTTCTCAGAGGGCAGGAAAACCCCACAACATCCCAGGATGATGAAGAAAGGAAAGTACATCTTGTGTCATCGAAGCAATAAAGCCACCAAAGTGTATACTGCGAATGACACAGAGGGGTTTCACCGTAAGAAAACACATGCTGCCAGCTACTTGCAGTGATTAACTCTGTCTCACAGACAGGAAGCAAGGATCACACATTCCCCCTTTAAACCATCTTGGGTATTTTAGCTATATCAGATCTTCTTCCTGTTTACCTCCAGGGTACCAACACCAGTCACATAAACCAGCTACAATCCTTGTTACGCTGGATTTTTCCCTTCCTCCAAGTAGTAAGAAACTTCCTGGAATTGACTAAAGGCTTTGTGTTAGTGTTGTGAACAGCAGCTCTTGGTCAATGAAAAGGGAAGTATTTCTCTGCTTATTTTACCATATTTGGACACTCCTTGAAATCTGTGGGTTTTATGTTCAGTTGTGAAATTGCAAAGATCTTCGCTCAGGGAGGCTCATATGCCTGCCCTGGTTTCACTGAAGTCAGCATGGCTCATCTGAGCAGACCTCATTTCAGGACTTAAAAGCATAATTCAAGACCCACTGTCCAATTTCCATTTGGCACTGGCCAAATGAGATGCCAAGACTTGTCTATGGTTTCAGATCTTATTTCCCTTGTTGTCCTAAAATTACTCAAAGAAGTGTCTCCATAGTTTGTGTAACATCAGACTTCATTTTAGAAATTTTCAGTTCAGAAAGGAGGAGAAGGGAGAAAGTACACTCCAGAAGTTGAAGCTGAAGTTACGCAAATTTAGACTGGAAATCTGTACAAATATCTAACAAGAAAGGCTTGTCACCACTGGAGCAACTGATCTTTCACCATTTTCTGTCTTTGAACATGGCTCAGATCACTTTTTAAGAGGTATCAAGTTGCTCCTGAGCTTCCAAACTGCGACATGGATTGCATCAGTGTACAAGCCATGCCAAAGCAAGCTGCTGCTGTGTATGGGATACAGTAAAAAAAAAGTGCATGGACACAAGCACACTCATACACATATGCACAGAGGGGAAAATTTAGTCTGCCTTTCCTCAGGAGACAATGTTACCCACTAGAATGGGAGAGCCAAAGCAATCCATGCAGCTCAAAGAACTACCGAGCACAGAATCTAAAATGTAAACTCTAAAAAGTCTTGAGAAAGTATCAGCAGGATATTCAGCAGGTCTTTATATCAAGTCATGTTACTCCTAGTGAGGTAGATGCTTAATTTGCTCAATAAGAAAAGACTAAAACAGAGAATAAACTCACATCTCTCTCCATGTCCCACTACCATTAATGGCAAATTAACTACATACCACACAATTAAAATTTCTCTTCTTATTGTAAGTGATGGGTAACTCTGGAGCAGAGGCTGAGACTTTATCCCTCACTACAGAGTCTGGCTTCTGAAATATCTTAATAGAAATCTATTCACCTATTTGAGCTTTATTTTGACCTTCGAAATTTGACAAGGGATGGTCAATGAAATTCTGCCACCAATTCTACTCTACTCAGTTGCCACCAGAAAAAAAAACACAACACTAATTTTAGTATTTCTAACTTTTTTTGACCAGAGGCCATAATGGCAAAAGGCCAAACATTTCATTAAATCATTCATCACTCTAAAAAATATCTGAACATAAAGCAAGACCTGGATTTCAGTGTCAGGCTGAAACCTTTGCTCTGACTGCCATGACCTTGATGCTATCATGATCAAAAGCTACTGAACTGCTCTTTCTCAAAATATTCTAAAAGTAGGTGGATAGGTTTTTCAAAGGAAACAAGCCCTTAGAATGGAGCTCCTCTTTAAATTCATTTTGCTAGCTCTCTCTCTGTTTAGCATAAATATTAACTTGAATTTACAAGAGTGTTCAAAGGAGAAGTCTCCCACATACGCATTTGAGCAACTTTTAATTTCATTTTCAAGAGCCAGCAGTTTGAAACCAAGAACCCAAAGATAACCCAAAGCTATCTTTTCTCTATTTAAGTGCACATACTTATGTGCTCACTTCTAAAAGTGGTAATTAGCACACTTCTCATGTAACTGTACACACAAAAATATTTTAATCCATTTAGTTCCCATCATCTCTCATATCCTCAATAAGAGAATAAATAAATAAAATTTTGTTTGAGCAAAAGATGGGGAAGAAGAAAGGAAAATTTGATCCGGAATATTTGGAGCCCAAATGAATATTTTTCTTTTGTTCAAAGTTCAACACCTAAAATACAGTGTTATAAGGAGATCATTTTGCTTTCAGAACAAGAGCGCAGTAACTTTTCCTTCCAACTGATATATTGCTAAAAAAAAATTACACTCCTCTCTTACAGGAAGTTCTCATTGAATTTCTCCTTTTTTTCCACCAAAATACAGCGTCTATTTTTTTTGACAGTTACATACAAAGTGCTGTACTACAGATCATAGAAGCAGATAAAACGTTCATAAGAACTGAACATGAAGGGGTAAATATTACGATACTGAAAGACTTCTTTTCCTTCTTTCCTTTTGTAGTTTGGCTGCTGGAAGAAGATTACTGAATACACACATCTTTTCTAGGAAAGGGACCTCAGTTCCTTTCAAATATTAGAAATCTTTTCCAAAAGCCTTTGGACTATGCTCTGAAAGAATCACCCCCATGGACGCCCCAAGCATCACCACAGGTTGAATGTACAGATGATCTTTGCTAACGAAATGCCACTGTCTAACATGACAGAGGAGAAAACACTGCCATTTGGGGGGAATTTTGTTTTATAAACAGCCAGAAAAAAGAGCTGCCCTAATAAAACAGTGCAGTTGTACCCGAAGACCTGAATGCCCCAACAGCCACATGCAGGTGACAGCACATGGTCATCACAGGAAGTCACGGTGACACAAGGAGGACCCATTCCAGAGGAGGGCTTGGAGGATATGCAGAGGCTTCAGCCCTGGCCTTTTGTCAAAGAAATGCTCTCACACGTGCTTGAATACTGCATCATTTCAGCAGAGAGGAAAAGGCTTCCAAGCTGCACAATTACGCTATTGTAATCACACGGCACAGGCCAAATTAGACAGAGTAGCTCTGTTTTCCTAAATCCGGTTTTATAAGCTACATTCTAGCGGCGCTCCATTACTCTGCTATGCAGAAGTGTCTGGCATTGTTTCCATCACAAACAAATCTTTATGTCCTAAATTCATGTTGGACGGAAACTTGGCTTCCAAGGCCTAACCTAAGAACTACATTTGTTTGTTTAAACAAATTTGAGGGAAAACATACTTGGCCATCTTTGACTTATATGATGACAAGATGATTTAGATTTCCCATAAAAGATATAATTCTTTTTCCCCTCCTCACACCAAACAATGCTGCTTTCTTATATCTGGACAGTTGCTGGCTAGAAGAACAAACCTATCAAGAAAAGCCAACTCTCAGCTATATTGATTAGGGCAGCAGATGCTGAGCACCTCACAGGATGTGGTTCTTGCTTTGGAAAAGTGAAGACAAAGGTTTATCTCCTACATTTATAAAGCTGCACTTTCATTTCTCTGATGCTGGTTTGTGCAAAGCTAAATTGAAATTGATGTATTTTGACTGTATTGTGTACTGTTGGAACAATTTCATCTTCCCTAAACAGTGCATATTTACAAACTGCTACTGCAATAAGCCATCCTTGAAAGGAAACTTCCTAAGAAAGATACAATTGAAAGATACAAGAAATGCAACCAAAACTCAATTTTCCACTTTTCCACAACAAATTACCCTGTTTACCTAAAGTATTATCAAAAGAAAATGATGGTGCCATTCTGTTCCCAACACCAAAAAATTTAGATCTGTGTTTTAAATCCTTGAACTGGTACATACAATTTTTTTTCTAATATCTTTGTAGAGTAAGTGAAAAAACCCCTTTATATATCACTTAAGTAAGCAAATTATCCCTCAGAGAAAGTATCACAGTCTAAATGTATTAATCATTTTCTATGCATATTGCAGAAGTTTTGTCATTTTGGGTTATCTACATTTCATATATTGATCCAATCTAATAACTGAAGTATCACAGAAGAATACAGAAGCTTGGGAAAATTAGAAATCATCAGTAAAGCCTTCTCTGAAACAAGAGACAGAAGCAACCCTAGCAAATGTTTCATTATCAACCCAGCTTTATTACCTGTTTTACATATCACATTTCATTCACTTGTGATCTAGACTCTAGAAGGCTGTATCAAAGAGGAGAACAAACAGGTACTTCATAGAGAAAAATACCCAACATATTCTAAGAAAAGCACACTGGATGATGCTATGTATAGCTCCCCTTGAAGATATTTTAGGCATTCCCCTTCCGAATGTCTAAAACTCACTTGTACCTTTAAAAATCACTGGGTCAGGAGACAACAGAAGTATATGTGAAAATTTAAAATTTATAAAATACATTGCTTCACATAAAAAGCTAAAGCTCTTCTGCTTTACTGAAATCAAGCCTCCAGTGTGTACATATGAGCAAGTCAGCCAGGCAGTTCTTGAAAGACCTGGGCCTTGACTAAGCATCTTCTTGCTTAGGAAGATTCTCACATATCACTCTCTACAACCCAGCCAGACCTACCAGCTAATTGCCTTTTCCAAATTATCTCTTAAGATTTAATTTCCAGTACTGAATATTTGTTCTTGGCAGCCTCAGAAATACAGATTAAACAAACCATTACATGCTTAGACACCTGCTACTCTACAGTACACAATTAACAGAGAGTCAAGTCTCAACAAATTATTTCATTTACTCATTGTTATGCTTAAGCAAGTGTTTGCCATTTAAAATAAAGCAATTCTGAGCAGTTGCCATTATGGAGTTATCTATTCTTAATCCCATCATTCACTACAGCAGTGGCCAGAAGGGGATTTTCCATCCTGACTAGATCATAGTTTAACTTGGTCATAGTAATTATCTATTATTCCCATGTATACTGTTTGTTTAGAGGTTCAGTACCACATTCCTCTTTCTAAAGAGAAGTGGCAGTATTTGCTGAAAGCAAACCAAACAATGAGTTAGCATGAAGAAATATACTGGTAGTCACTGAAAGTCTCACCATTTAAAGATCTCCAATTGCTTTTGGATAGAGGAGGGAAATTAAAAAGTTGAATGGCAAGCTAAGCAGCTGACACTAGCCGAGAAAAGATTTCACAAGATTTTTGCAAAAGTTTACACAAGGTTTTCAAGCCACCTGGAGCTCCCACTAGGATTACAAGCACCTCTGCAAATTCATTGAGTCTTCCACACTTGTCTTTCACCTTGGGATACATACCCACACTCTTCCCCTTATAAAGCAAGCACCTAAGCTTCTCACTGACTTACTGTGCAAAAGCAACCCATAGTCAACTTCCTCCCAGTGCTACAAACTTAAAAACTACCAAGCAGCATACATTAGTCATCAATTCAAAACATTGAGTCTCACTCTTCCCTGAGACTTTTTCATATTCAACTAATTTATCTGGCTGGCTTCCCCTAAGAAATGCAACAGTGCTTCTCCTAAGAACCAGTCTTTAGTTGGTTTCTCTGATCTTCCACCAATAACAACCATCACTTTCAAAAACTGTCCTTTTCCCCACTAATGCCCTCTTCATTTTTATCTCAAAACATCTCACAGGGTGAGAAATAGATTTTTATCATCTTCAAAAACTTTAGTCTACATTTAGCATGTACCCAGGGCTCAACTGCAGCAGTTGTTCTACCACCCAATGACCCCTCCCCAGCTGAGAAGGGGAATCACAGAAAAAGGGAGAAGCTCCGTGGGTTCAAGTAGAAACAGATTTCATGAAATAACAAATAAAGCATAAAAGGTTCTACTCACCCTGGTCCTTGAGGTCAGCAGCAAGAGCAGAAGGCCAAGAGGGAGGAGCCCCAGGACAAGAAACTCCACCCTTACTGAGCTCCCTCCTTTTCTAATGAGCATGCTGAAGTGGTATGGGATACACCTGTGAGCCAGCTGCCTTAATTGGATCTCCCAGCTGACTTGGGGATACTCATGGCTGCCTGCATGGCTGGCCCATGGGTCTGGACATATACTTATTATTGATCTAAATATCTGACTCCTTACTGCATGCACTACTTATTGCTTCTTCCTGAGGAGGGAAGTCAAAATTGATACAGCTGACATTCAACTCTCTTTTAAAAAAAAAAAACAATTTCCCTTTGTGAGGTGAAGTAAATATATACATTAAATCTTTCAGCACTATCTAAACTAATTCATCACAATTTCCTGCTGATGGGAAATGAGGAAGGTGAGCTCTACATGCAAGCACGACAAAGTAAGAGAGATTTGACATGACCAGCCCCTAATATTCAGGAGGAAACCAGGGGCAGAAGGCAAGGCAGTTTGCAGTCAGAATGAATGTACACTGGAACTAGCTCAGGAGCAGTTTGCATCGGTCCGCCCCTGTCAGTACCACATTTATCTAGCCATCATGTCAAAGAAATAGTTTTTAAGTTAAATTCGAAACAGCGAAAGGCTATCTCAGTAAGAAGCACGTGCATGCACAATCACTTGCAGACACACACATTTTCTTGACACTAACTGGCATCTGGAGACTGGTTTCAACATTCAGCATCCCAGTTCTCTGCAGACATTTAGAGGGAAACAGAATGCATGAAGTCCTAGGCTCCATGGCAAAACTCCCACTGACTTCAGCTATCCTCATTCCTCCACTTAACCTCAAGTCAACGTGCCTTTTTGTTTATTTTCTTGTTCAAATACTTTCCTCTATGATATTAACACAGGAAAAATAACTGCTTGTCAGCAGAGCTCTACAGAAATTGGCAGGTTCTGTTTGAAGGCGTTTATGCAAGCTTCATCTTTGATTTGATTAGAGTAGATTCTAGCCGCAGCATTTGGACCCAGATCAAGAGAGAAATTTCAGATTCTGCCCACAGAATGTTCATGTACAGCATCTGAATTGGGCTGAGGTCATTCTGCCTTCATTTTCATGCCTTGAGGTTTGTTACTAGCTTTAGAACCAGAAATTTGCAGCAAAACTCAGCTAAAGTCACCTCCTTTCACCTAGTTTCAGGACCAAATTATCTCACATCAGGAACTACTTACATTGGTGAATATATGCTAACAGTTATCGCATAGTGGTATCTGAGACGGAGCATTTATTTCCTCTTTTCACCCTAAGGAAATATTATGATAACAAAATGTCATCAGCCCTGGAAAGCATTGACTTTTACATGTTGACCACAGGGTCCATTTTTGGACCAGCTTGTCTGAAATTCATTACGCTAACCAAAGATTGGTGGTTCTGTCGTATTCTAAGAAACTGTGGAGTCATAAAAGCTTCATGCCATGTGAGATTGGACAACAGAAGCTCTGCAAAGTTCCTCTTAACTGTGCAGCTGTAGCCCAGACCAAGACAGAGTAGTATTTATGGCAAAGTTCATTTGTGGATCTCTGAAAATCAGTGGTCATTTAATTTCCATAGATTCAGAGGAGTCTGCTGGAAAAGAGCCCATGTGTCCTTCAAGAAAACATTTCAAGTTGCAATCGGTGAAACTCTGAAACTTACTGTGAGGGCACAGAACTCAAACTGGCTTGGCCAGTTTATCTTTGCTGAATATATATTCTGAAGACTGATCCTGAAGTTCTCCCAGAAGCACCAAAATAACCGCCAGTACAGTTTTTGCTCATTTCTTGTTATTATTTCTTTGTCACTCTCAGTATCTACTTATTTCTGTTGTCCTTACAAGTGTTTCTCTCTGATCCATCTTCCTCCCTGTGTCACAGTGCTAATCAAGTACAGAGCTGTCCTCCCAGTGATACCATTTGTCAATTCATGTAACGTGGACATGATGCTCAAAGGCTCATGTTGCAGTATCACCCTAGATATTTCAAATAAGAGCTCCTTCAGCGGCATCCTAGCTAGTGGGCATGCAAATGTCATCCCCATCTATTTGAATGGAAAATCCACAGCATTAATTCATTTGTGCATTCACGTATATTTGAAGTGTAGAGAAGTCTGGAAACCAGGTGAAGACAGTCGTCGACTTGGGCATGCAGGATCTGGTTAGCGAGTGTTCCCATAGATCTGTAACTCCACACATAATTCTGTTCTGTTTGACTTTTTTTCCCTCCTTGGTTCTATTTTCCAAATCAAATTTTAAAGGGTTGGATCTGACCTTCTCACCCTAAGAAACAGAGAAAGTGCTCAAGCAGGAGTACCTGGCCAGTCACACTATTAAAACAAAAACAATTACTGCCTTATTTAACAAAACAAGCCACAATCTCAAAATGGTAGAGGCCGCCTATTTTGTTAAGGTCTTAATAGCATATTTTGTGGTTCCCTGAGGAATAATTCTCCTTATTCAGAGAAACACTTATTAACCTTCATAATTTATTTGTGGCTTCACTAAACACGCACATACTGTACTGCATGGCCATTAATCCTGGGAATGAACTTATTAATGATGGGTTAACCTTAAAAGGTTTAGTTTAGCTCAGATAACCACCCAGACTTCTGGATGCCTTTTTGAAATCTATCAACTATTTGTGACTCACTACTACACTTTTTCCAAAGTCACTGTTACATGGCACACTGTTTCTAGTCAGCCCTCCCAGAAAGTGCCCATTTTTCTCCCACCATGTTAGGTGAAGTGTTACCTCAGATGTTTGTTAGCTGACACCACCACTTGCTCATTTGGCATTCTGGGATAAAACCTCAGCCGTTAACTGGAAGGTCCTGTAGAAAGCAGCCTGTATTGTAGTCGTAGTCTTTGCCATCAAATATACATGCTGCTTCTCCCCCATAACACTTGTTCAATGTTCTTCCTCTGAGTGAGCTGAGAATGGTGGGACTACACAAATTACCCCATCTGACTCCAATAAATTGTGTACATGGCTAGTCTATGCTAAAACCTCATACAGGTTTTGTTATTTCTTCTTTTTTTCAATAACCTACTTAATCAATCAGGCCTTCTTTGATGCCTTGCATTTTGATATAGAGTCTCACATGTGTTTCTACCGTCCCTTTCACTAAAGGATTCTGAATCTGTTCAGAACTCTCAACACAGCGAGTGTGAAAAATAATGATCTACCTACAAAGTGGTTTTTTAAACTTCCCAGAAACATAGCCTTGCTACTAAAGAGAACAAATGCCCAAATACTGGGGAGCCATTCTCTCTACTAATGCCCACTGTAGTCTGCCTTCTGAATACTTATTATGTTTTTGACTTTTGCCACTGCTTTGAGTTAGTCATTGCAACTGCATATGAAGAACTCCTCCTTAACATACTTGATCATTTTCAGAAAATGGAGGAACCCAGTACTAATGATGCTAACTTACAGAATATAATACATACCAGCATACAGATACATCTGTGGAGCCTGCAGAGGGAACAGCCATACCACGGCTGTGTGAGCAATTACTGCTTGAAACAGAACTAACTTTACAGAAAGCTATAGTTATTTCTAGCCAAACTGAGACTGCAATGGCAGAGGCTAACAACTGCTCAAGAGGCTACAAACCATATCCAAGCAGTTCACTCATTAACAGGGCGATCTCTAAATTGGTATAATGTGACAGCCAGAGTGGTGGTAAATGGAGCACATTTGATACATCTAGAAAGCCCCATGCCATCTCAACACTCTCTGATACTTCAAAGCAAAGCTTTGATTCTGAATCTCCACTGTGTATCGCCAGCTCTACTCTGAAATGAAACCATGGATCACAGGCAATTACTATATTGAATTATCTGTAGGATAAGGGTGAGATAAAAGAATCCCAAACCTGTGCCTACAGCTACCACACTCAAAGCCACGTGAAGACATCAGACATTCAACTTCTACTAAAAAAAAAAAAACAAACCAAAATAAGTGAGCAAACAAAACCACACTGAAGCACCTGGGCTTCAAGCCTGTGATGATTTTATAGAAAACTTTGAAAACATGACCAGATGTAACCAGTGTAACAAGCCTGACTAAATCTGCAGACAGGCTGAAATAACGGTGCTGAAAGATGTGAACTGCCCTGCGTATATCAACAGAGAATTAACTAGTTGAACAAGAGCTCCACAGGACCTTATCAGCACCACTGTAATGATAGACATCTACTACTAGCATACACTGTGGGAGGGATGGGAGAATGAGAAAAAAAAGTCTTATTGATGCCATGTTTGCCTGGCTAGCTGGATAAAGGAGAGATGAGCAAAGAGATGTTTTCTGACTGCCCTTGGGAAGAGTAGGAATGTGTTACTCTGGCCAAATTGGGAGAAAAAGACTACTTGCATCTCCTGATAGTTCAAATACTTTAACATGCACTCGGGCACAGGGCTCATTTAACTGCACAAGGCCAAAGAGACCGATGAGACCAATCATGAGCTCGCCACTGTTGGAAGGGAAGAACTTGATTCTGTTTAAGGGCCCAAAAAACAACGTGCTTCCCTATAGGTTGCACCAGTCATTATCAGCTCAGTGTGAATGAGCAAGGCAAGATAAACATCTGCTGTGACACATTCGTACGCATTGGCTAGCTTTCATGCACATAATTAAATACAAGCCCTGATGTGAAAACACTTCAATAGCTTGCTCATTGGAATGGTAAAGCAGACAACTGCTATCCATGGTGGGGAGGGCAATACACTCTTTGCTCGCTAACAAATCACCCCATCTTACAGCACAAAGTACATTATGGAGTAGAGCAAGAAAATCTGAAATTACCTAACTTGCAGAAAAGGCAGGAAGACCCCCTGATATAAGTGTGATGGGTCACCTCTGCCTGGCAGAGCTGCAGGAGACACTGCTGTGTCTCACTGAACACCAAAGCAAGGTGCCTTCAACTCGTTCAGAAGCCGCTTAGACAGTTGGCTGGAAGAGCAATGGCTCAGAACCAGATTCAAGTCCTAGGGAATCCTGTTACTTGCCAGAGGCACAAGAAAGAAGCTGTAATATAGTTGGCCCAATTGTATCCATTGTTCCTGACACGGTGTATTAGGACCTTTTGGAACAGCATCAGAGAGCTTACAGTATGCTACTGCTTGTAACAGGCTGCGCCAGCCAGTGCCTAGAAATAAGCTTGCTTTCTGCCTTCTATAACAGTGTGTCTACAAAACACTCCTGTGTTGCCTTAATTATGCACCTATTTGGAATACAAGCCTTCTTAGGTAAAACCTCCAGGAATAAAATAAACAGAGGAGCTGACTTGTTCTTTTTCCTCTATTTTCACTAGCACAGCCAGTCACAAAAGTGAAAGTAGGAAAACACATTTTTCTAGAAATGTTCGTTTTTAACTACAAATATGTCTTTAATTATTTTTCTTTAGTCATTTCTTCAGCTACTTAAAAAACTCTTGTCTTTTATGTGCTTAGAGATTGAGGGGATGCCATTCTCAGTAATAATTATTATTTTCCTTTGAAAATGTAGACAAAATTACTCTGACAAGCTGTACTGTATAAAATGTGTAAAGTCTGCAGATACTTGTTTTATTTATATCATGGTAATCACCACAGCATTTCTGGTGCACCTAAATATAAATGGAATCTTATATTATAATTCCACAAGTTCCTGTTTGTTATTATATATACTAATGGCAAAAGAGTGTTTTCTGACTGAAAACACTGTGCACCACTGTAATATAAACATTAACTACAATACAATAGCAATGGGCAATTGTTGTAGTACACAGAGATAAAAATACACATAGTATCTGCAAATAACATGAAATAGGATAGGGACAAAGGTTTTTCATGGGGTTTCACATGGAGTTGACTGTGACTCAAAGTTTCATTAATGAATATATTAAAATGTAAGTGAATATATTAGTTTGGTGGTAGACTTGGCAATACTAGGTTAACGGTTGGACATGATGATCTCAAAGGTCTTTTCCAACCAAAACGATTCTATGATTCTATGACTCTATTAAAATGTAAGTCTCATTTAACACAGCTTGCATCCTATGGCGATCAGGAGGACAGAAATGGTCTTTCACTGAGTCGACCTGCTGCCTGCTGGTATAACAGGGTCATGAGCAATGCAGCCTAAGTAAACGGGGCAGACTGACATTTCTATTTATTTACAAAGGATATCTTCCTTCCTCTGGTCTGCGTTCCTCCCTTCTTCACCCCCGCAGTCTAACCCTGCCCTGTCTGGTACGTGGGTATGGTATTTGTCTTCAAAACATAACAAATAGAAGTTAACATTCACCAACTGTGACTTATCTGACAGCTCAGCACTCTGTTTAAAGTTGTGCACCACTGCAGCTCAATTTCCACAAAGCCCTGCGTCATACAGTGGCACGCTGCCAGGTCATACGCTGCTCTGTCTCTTGGAAATGGAAATTTGTTGAGTTTGCTGAGCTTTTTCCTCCTTCTCTTATTATGTTTCATGTATTAAGCGGAAGAACATGCCAAATGGTATTGTTGAAGGGAACAAAGATTCATAGTTGAGCAAAACTGTCCCTCCATTTTCAGTGTAAAATTTTACTGCTCTGTTTGGAATTCACCTAGTTCCTCTTCTGCGAAGATGTTTTTTTTCCTAGTGTTCTTCCCTGGACTTGAATGAAAATCCTCCTATAGGATTCAGGTGTCAATTACTCCAGTCCAGAGGTAACATCCTCTCCCTCTTTCTCACCAGACTCCTGCTATTATCAACTACTTCCTGACCTCAGCTGCACCATAGGAACTCTTGTTTTTTTCCTCTTTTTTTCTTTAAAGGACCAGCATGTTTTACAACTTTTTCTTTCCCCCTTTTAGACTTTGAAACAGATCAAGGACTACTTGAGAGTCACAGTGTAGCAATCCATAACAAGAACAAAAATTAACAAAGAAGCACCTTTATCTTCCAAAATATGGATTTTCCATTATAGCAAAATTTGTACGCAAATGTTTCTTAAGAGAGCTAGCAACAGTTTATTTTGTCAAATGTCCACTCATATTTGTAACTATTTCAGGAAGAACAGAAACTTCTTAATCCCTTTGTATATCACTTGAGTCATCATGAGCCAAATCCGATACTCTGGGGGGCTTCAAGATCTGCGTGGCAATGGTAAGTTCCTTTCTTTGTTCCTTGCTCACACATCCAATCTTTCTGACTGATTACTTCACAATGAAATGATGCCAGAACCTCCTACTTATAGGTGCACCCTAAAATTGAGAGTACCGCATTGAATCCAACGGTGAGGTTGGATTAGTGGTCTACAGGCTTTTCTTGCTTTCAATGCCTCTGAGCTACTCCAGAAACTCAGATTAATCTGAAGAACCCTTTACATACCAGTCTTAACACAGCAACTCAGGCGGTGGAGCATCTGCTACACTGCAGGCTGCAGCCATCATATGCAGAGCCAGACCTATACCATATCCCTCTCATGGTCTCCAGAGGCTGTAGAAGGCACCAATGGATGGACCATCACTACACCTCTCACGGGGTTTTCCCCTAACAAGCACCTCATGTTAGTCAGAGCTTCTCTTAGGAAACTGAGTCTTAAATGAAGGACTTGCCCAAGGATTGTGAGAGACCACAGAAAAGCAGAATGAAGTCCTAACTCTCTACTCTGGTCAGCTGCAAATCAAGTTAAATAATTTCCTAATTGTATATGGCTATGTTCTGCATGATTTTCTGGTTATTGTATGGCTATTTTCTGCGCTGTGGTGCTATATTGACAGAGCCTTGATAGCCTGAGTAATGGGAAGTCCCTGTTGTTTATTTTTATCTTTGCGCCCTCCCTAACAACTGTGAGAGAAGAGTTCCTCAGCTGAAGTGTAGTATGTCCCCAATGCTGATGCACACACCTCCCTGGTGGAGTTCTGTCTCATGGGAATACAGTCACAAAGACTGACTCTTTATGCAACACAAAAACCCTCTCCTGTTGCTGAGGGACCTGTCTATGATAATAGAGGCAAAGTTAGGAATCTGGTCCTAGCCATAATTTCATTTCACTGATACCTCTTTCAAAAACACCACCTTCTCTAACGGAGCAATCATACTGGCATTACTCAGATACGAGCAACTGAGAATCCAGTCCTGACTCACTTTTTTACTTGGACCTTGCTTAGACAGAGAAGGGTTTAACAAAACCTCAGTAAAGAGCTACAGACATGGCCTACGGTGATTAATTCTCTCCCACAAGTACAAGTCACCGAGGGTGGTGCCTCATTATAGGTACCAAGCCCTTCTGTCTTTCTCTAGGGCAGGAAATCTCTACCCATGTCCTGAAGAAGCAGGGCACCCCCTGCTGACCCTGCACCCAGAAGACAGCCAGCTTTCCACGTCCTTAAGGACAACTGAAAAAAAATGAACAGAACAATGGAGCTCACGTTTTTTGCACATAGTTCTCACAGAATCACAGAATGGTGGGGGTTGGAAGTCACCTCTGGAGATCATCTAGTCCAACCCCCCCTGCTAGAGAAGGTTCACCTAGGGCAGGTCACACAGGATGGTGTCCAGCCAGGTTTTGAATGTCTCCAGAGAAGGAGACAGAGAGGTTGTGGAGCTTGTTCCAGTGCTCTGTCACCCTCTAAGTAAAGAAGTTTTCCCTAATGTTCAGATGGAACACTCAGTGAGTTAACTCCTGTGTCTCAATTTCATCTTTGTATGGATATGTTTCTTTTCACTCTTCAAAGAAAGAGTTGCTTTTCACAGCTCAAGAGCTTCCTAGGGTAGAAAGAAATGAGATTGCTTTTCTGCACCCAGGACGTTTCCCCATAGCCTTGGCATCTTGGGGAAATTGCCCAAAGTAGCAAATGTTGCAGAAGAGGAAAGCTGGCTTTTATATGCTGCTTTCCACTGCTGTTGTCATAGCTGAACAACTGGTCCAGATAATTATTCTTCATACTACTTAGAATAATAATTCTGACTGGTATGAAGACAGAAGAAAAGTAGTTATTCCTTCTCTGAGAAGAAGAAATTTAGGACTTTGCGCAACTCAGTGTTCAAAATAAGTCTGATTTCTATATGTCCCTGTATCATTTGCCCCTGCAGGACACTGTTGGTGCAAAGAATTACTATTTTTCAGGTCTGATCTGGCCATGTCCTCCACTTGAACACCTGCACAGTCTTCTCTCATCAAGTAAAGTTAGCTTTGGAAGAGGTATACAACAAGGCCGTAATGCCTTGGTATTCATCCATGAAACAGGAAAGGAAGAGGGCTTGCCTCTATCTTGTATTTGTTTTGGAGTAATTTAGCTTGAGAACAATTGATGTGCATGTAAAACCTGAAACACTTCACAGATACTAAGTCTGCAATTAGCTTTGGAAATCAAGATCCGTATTTTAAAATTAATACTTTCAGCTTTCTACCTGGCATGCTGGAGATACCAGAAGAATTCTAATCCTCTCTTCTTGCACTCAATTTACTTCAGTTTTCTCAAAACAGACCCTTGAAGAAATGTCTGAATAACAAGCAGAACAGGTGAGGGATGATTACAGCCCACAGAAAAAATGTGCATATGAAAAAAAATGTCAAAAATCTCTAATCCAATCTGGACAATCTTGATTATGACATATCACATTCTCTCTTTTAATATAGTACAATGTAATTCATATAAATTCATCACATATGCCTAAAACTGAAGAAAAACAGATTCCCCTTTACTTTGTTTAGGATCTTTGAAAGAAGGTGAAGGCAACTCAGGAGGACTACAGGGATGTCGTGAGATTATGCAGGGAGAAAATCAGAAGGGCCAAAGCCCTGGGAGAACTTAATCTGGCTACTTACTGCCAAAAAAAATACAATAAAAAATGTTTCTACTAATACATCTGCAACAAAAGGAGGGCTAAGGAGAATCAGGAAACAGTGACAAAGGAAGAGGGAAGGGCTGAAGTACTTAATGCCACCTTTGCCTCAGTCTTTAATAGCAAGACCAGTTGTTCTCCAGGTACCCAGCCCCCTGATTTTATGACAGGGATGGTGAGCAGAATGAAGCCCCATAATCCAAGGGGAAGTGGTTAGTGACCTGCTACACCACTTAGACACACACAGGTCTATGGGGCCAAATGGGATCCACCCAAGGGTACTGAGGGAGCTGGCAGAAGTGCTCCCCAAGCCACTTTCCATTATTTACCAGCAGTCCTGGCCAACTGGGGTGGTCCCATTTGACTGGAAGTTAGCAAATGTGACACCCACCTAAAAGAAGGGCTGGAAGGAGGATCCAGGGACAGGTCTGTCAGTCTGACCTCGGTGACAGGGAAGGTCATGGAGCAGATTGTCTTGAGTGCCATCACGTGGCATGTACAGGACAACCAGGCAATCGGGCCCAGTCAGCATGGGTTTATGAAAGACAGGACCTGCTTGACCAACCTGATCCTCTATGACAAGGTGACGTGCCTGATGGATAAGGGAAAAGCTGCGAATGTTGTTACCTGGACTTTAGTAAAGCCTTTGACACTGTTTCCCCTGCATGTGGGGAAGAACAACCCCATGGATCAGTCCAGGCTGGGGGCTGAGCTGCTGCAGAGCAGCTCTGGGGAAAAGGACCTGGGAGTCCTGGTGGACAACAGGCTGACCATGAGCCAGCAATGTGCCCTCACGGCCAAGAAGGCCAATGGTATTCTGGGGTGCATCAAGAGAAGTGTGGCCAGCAGGTCAAGGGAGGTTCTCCTCCCCCTTTACTCTGCCCTGGTGAGGCGTCATCTGGAGTGCTGTGTCCAGTTCTGGGCTCCCCAGTTCAAGAGGGACGTGGAGCTACTGGAAAGAGTCCAGTGCAGGGCCACTAAGATGATGAAGGGATTGGAGCATCTCCCATAGGAGGAGAGGCTGAGGGAGCTGGGTCTGTTTAGCTTGGAGAAAAAGAGGCTGAGGGGAGACCTTATTGCTCTCTACAGCTACCTGAAAGGAGGTTGTAGTGAGGTGGGTATTGGTCTCTTCTCCCAGGTAACAGTGATAGGATGAGAGGAAATGGCCTCAAGTTGTGCCAGGGGAGGTTTAGATTGGATATTAGGAAAAATTTCCTCTATGAAAGGGCTGTCAAGCGTTGGGACAGGCTGCTCAGGGAAGTGGTTGGGTCACCATTCCTGGAGGTATCAAAAAGACATGTAGATATGGTGCTCAGGGACATGATTTAGTTGGGGGCTTGGCAGCGTTAGGTTTACAGTTGGACTTGATGACCTTAAAGGCCTTTTCCAACCTAAATGATTCTATGATTCCATGATCTGGGGAAGGTCATAATCCCAAGCCTTACATCTTCTTTTTGTGTATTCAGCACCCCTCACAGAGGCATTTAAAATTAACATTCTATTTCACAAGAGACATTTTCCCCCTTACTACACTGAAAAAATACAAATAAATGAAAGGTTTTAATATCATAGTTTGATAGTTTATCGTCGTTACTATATTATTATTTGAGAATTGAAAGTTTTCATGTAGTAGAAACTTCCAGTCTGACTGTTCATGGTTTTCAATTCAAGATAATTTTAGTTTAAAAAATTTTATGTAAAATTGCAAAAAAAACCTTAGTGCAGAATAAATATCAAATGAAGCCCTGTTAAATGTTAAGGAATAAAAAGCTGTTTGAACCATGAGTATGACAGATGGAAAAAAAGACAGCCTCTTTCCTGAAGATCAGTCAGACTCATGGTTTGTCTGATCTTCCCTGCAAGACAATTCCACATTCTCTGATTAAGAAATCTTGTATCCGGTTCTCACATACTTTCTTCTGGGCGATGTGTTCTGCTTCAGTCAGTAGGAGTAGTATTGTCATGATGGTTCATACATCAAAATTTGGATTTGATTAGCTGGTGTTGATTCACTAACCACTCTCAGCACTGAAAGTGACATCAGAAGCTCACCAAGCACCAGGAGAGGACTTGAATTGCTATGTCCAGGGTAGCATACATCACAGAAAAAGGCAGCAGCAACATCTACAGACATTTAACACACCACTGGGTAGCTGCATTAACCTAATCCTGAATGTGAGCATCATTTTTACAGTCAGATAAAACACATCCAAATCAAATGAGTTTCAAGAACCCAGAGCTGTGTACTCCTGCTCTCAGGTTATCACCACCTGGGAGGAAGGCAGGGGCATTGCCCAGCTAGCTGTGAAGTCTTCAGAAAGCAATGCTACCTGGCCATCGAAACCAGGCAGGACCCAAAGGCTCTGCACAACTTTGATAAATGGAGGCCATATGTCTTTAATGAATGGAAGGTGAAGACAGTGCCTTGGCCCACTCTTCAAAGCATTCCCCCTTTCTGACTAGCATTGCTTTGGTCTTGCCTGCGTTCAACTTGAGCCAGCTGCTCTTCATCCAAGAGTTTATTTCCTGAAGGTATTCCAAAATCCTATGGCCAGTATGAATATACTGTCAGATTAGACCATCTAATAGCCCTGTCTGCCCTCAAAACCCTGAGAACTGCTAAGTATTCGCACCTACAAGGCTCAGCTGAGATTACAGTCCGTTCAGATCATGCATAGGAAGGCAGAACTGGCCTGGAATAGTTTCCAGATGAAATTAATAAAGTAAAAGCAAAGGCAATTGGGGATACAGGATGGCTACAGGGTTCCATAGGAGCAGGGCAGGAGCACTGGGAGTGGGTCACCTCCCCTCTACTCCGGTACTTATCTGCACCACCAGATACTTCTCTTGGAAAAGTACTTCCCCTCAAAGAACATCATAAAAGAAGAAAAGTATTAAGTCCAATTTATAGCTTCTGAATCCTGAAACTACTTCAGTCTTAGAAACCTTTTTTGTCCTGTAGAAATTCAGGATTTTCCAAATGAGATAATTTTAACAACTTAAAACAAAATGTCAGTATACTTTCAGTGCAAATAATTTATGTGAGATCTGCATTTATTGCAAGTATCTCTAAACATACTCAGCCAGCAATATTCCTTTAATCAGACTATTTTTTCTTCTCTAAGAAGATATTAATTTGTCAGTTTCTTGAAAGTTTGTGTATTTTCAGGTCAGAAGCAACCAGTGTGATCAGACAGTCTGATTTCCCATGTAACAGAAATTAAAACCATCTTCAAAAATTTCTCTGTCGAGCCCAATATTCTTGCTCAAGTCAGAGGATTTCTCTCAGACCTTTGGCAACTTGGAAAGGCATTCTTGTGGTCTGTATTAAGTCACCAAATCACTGCAGACAGAAAAAAAAAAAAAGTAATAACTAGCTCTTGTATTCTAATTCTCACACATTTGTTGTACCCAGTATCACACTTGAATTTTTCACTCTCTATATATTTTCCTATGTGTCTCATGGAATTAAACATCAACTGGTCAACTAAAGCCTTAATGAATTAACGTTCATAATGTGCACAGATTAATATTGATCATTATCATGTGCAACTTTCTTGGTTTTTATGTTTTAACTCATCAAGACTGAAAATAAGAGGAGCACTAATGTCAACCTCATGCATCAAAATCATGAAAACTTGGTAATGCCTGCTGCTATTTTATCTTTTATTGGGAAATTCTTATTTTGGCCAGTAGCAACTGAGGGTAGTTGTTATACCCTAGCTAAGAGGAAAAGTTTCTTGGCATGGGAAATACAATGGAGGATGGTGAAGAGACACTTTAAGGTCTTTCGTGCGTCAAGTCAGGTCCATCCACATTGGCATCACCTGGTTTGGCATCTCCCCAGCTGACATCCAGGTTGATACCTGCAGGACCACAGACACATGGACGCTTGCTAACACACTTCCATATTTCAAGCCACAGGGGAGCATGTTGCAGATATATCCTAGCAGCTTTAAAACTTAGATTGTGGTTCCAGGGCAGGTATGAAAACAGTCGAGCTGCAGAAAGCACTGAGCCTCCTGACAACGCCCCCTTTCACCTTTTGCCTTTTTAATTATTAAGATTTAAGTTTCCAAGCTTTTCTTTCCTTTACAAGTGAGATAATGTTCTCTTTTTCAGAGATTTCCTTTTACCCCATGAGTCCAAACATTAGCACATAAAAATCTGGGAGCACTGGCAACCTTGCTAATTGGTCACCAAAGTTTTAATCAGTCCCACAACAAACGTATTATATGATCATTACACATGACGACGATTTCCACTAGTATGTTTATCATGGTGGGGAAGTTGGGAGCAGAATCAGTCTATCTTTATGAATAAACAGCTTTCAACAGTTTATAATTAGCCAGTGGACAAGACAAGACAGAATGACTGCCTATCTTCTATCTCTCTACATATGGATGAAAAAATAAATGGAAACGGCTATCTAAACAAATATACTTCCTGCATTACCCCAGCCAGTTGGAGAGCCAATATGATTTTTGTTACGTCTAGTAATGGCTTTTGGCTCTCATTTATTTCCTATATTTTTTGGCATAGATCATACTCAATATTTTGGATGAGAAAAGAACCAGGAAAGTCATTAACTTTATAGAGCAAAACAAATAATGTTATGGTGGGCCAGTGGTATTAGCCCTTTCCTAGCTGGCACTGTGTCAAGGTCATTGTTGGGGCAATGGATGAGCCTTCTTGACCAAAGCTGAGCACAAGAGACAAGGACGGGGCTTCGCAAAGCTGTAACTGTCATGGCTATAGAACAGTGCTCAGGGACTTCATGGGCTTTATTATAGAAGAAACAATTGAGTAATAAACATAATTATTCCAAGAAAGAACACAGATCAGGAACAAGAACACAACATCAGTGAAAACCCTGAAGTATAATTCTGTGCGAAGGCCATAACCATCAGGAATAAATGTGCTTTGCTTTTTTTTCCTTCTCCTGCTTCAACACTCCCATCGTCTACCAACATTTTATCACGCTTTTGGAGAAGGGTAGGAGAACTCTCAGTCCCTCGGGTACATTAAATTTATATTTAGAGAACAGGCTGAATGAAAATCCTACTTCCAAAGCACTTCAAATATACACTTAGGTCCTGACTGTCATGGCCCAGTCCAAATCTTGTAACACAGCAAAGTTCAGAAAGGGACAAAAATGATGGTTACTGGGTAAAGGAAACACAAAGGTCATGAACAGCGAAAGGGCAGATCTCTGTTCCAGAAATGCAACACAAGACTGGTGTAATCTCAAAGACTTTTTTAGGGCCAAACCAAGGCTACACAGCACAGCAGCAGAGTTTGGAACCGGAGGTTGGCAGCATTTACCCACATCTCAACACATTTTTCCACCGGGTCTTTCTTAGCAACAGTTTTACCTGATACTTTCCCCAGGAATAAAAAAATTTTCAACATATGATTTTTCAGTTCTCTCACTCCTTTCCTCCGTCCCCCCCAAGTGCTATGATCACTGGAAATAATATTAAAAGTTCAAGTCCTGAAAACACTTATTGCCATGATTAATTTTTACGGCTTAAGGAAATCCAAGATGACATATAGTAATTTTACTTATTCATGCAAGCGACACTAAGTATTGTTAAGCCAACACAATATTCAAATAAGAATAGTGAGCTCATATTCTCAAAAGCATGAGCATTGAGGTCCAATATTTTGCCAAAAGATCAAGAAGGAGTCTCTGAATCACACTCTGGTTTAATCTATGATTGCTTCTTTTAGGAACGTATCAGCAGTTTCCTTTTTACTTTGTTATTAATCAATAAGTGTGAACCTGTGTCCTGAATTTCCAGTGCAATTGTACTCCCCAACCTAAAGTAACTGTTGTCGAAAGAGGACTGCATTTACAGTCAGAGCTAGGCAATATTCTTCAGACAAAATCTATTTCAGAGAAAAAAAGCAGATCTGTGTTTATTAAAATGTTTCACTAATTAAAATGCTTTCAGAAGCATTAAAATAACAAGTTTAAGTTCTTAGAGGCTGGCGATTTCTTTCACTCCTAAGAGTTCTAAAATAATTTTTCCCCTAATATATTGAAAAGCAATTTTTGTAACAGAAAAATAATTAATATTCCATTTTGTGTCTTCTTTTTTTTTTTTTTCCCCAACCTGTTTCATTTAAAACATCAAGGTGTCAAGACCTCCAGCACACTGGAAAACACATTATTCACCGAGGTGCAGTTGTGCCAATCAGAGGTTTTGCAAATATTGTGAAGCAAGGACTCTCAGAAGTTCAGAAGAGCACAGAAGTAATTCAGCACACCTGTCTGAAACGCAGGCATAGCAGGAGGATTTTCAGTTTGCAGGATCAGGTTGCTCACGCAGATGGGCTGGCACTCACCGGAGCCGCCCCCGTGAATCAACGGAACAACTTTGGTAACTGCTGGCTAATGTAAACAAAACGCTTCTCCGTGTGGCTCCCTGTTTTAAGTTCACCCCTGGCCAAAGCTAATTCAGGTAACAATAATTAGCTCTTTTTCTCTCAAATGTCAAACCACAACATTTGCTCTTCTGCTTCTGTTGCCACCAAAAAAGAAAACCAAACCAAAACAATCCCCTCCCAACCATTCGATGTACCTTAAGCAAAATTGCTTGAGATAAAACAAGATAAGAAAAAGCTTTGAAACCACTGTAAGAGGCAGCAGAATTACCTCAGAGCCCAATTCTGTAAACACATTCCTACCTTTTACTCACAGGGATCACTCCATTACCTTCAGCAGGATTAGCAGCGCAAACTGGTGCCTTAGGTGCTTAGAAGTTAGCAGGGATGGGCCATTACAAAGCAACTGAGATTCAGAACTTAAAGCCCTAGCAAAAACACCTCACACTTCAAAAAATACCTTCTGCAGCCCCTGAGAGCTGTAAGGGCATTCCCAATACCCCATCCTCTGTGGAGCACAGCTCAGAGTGCTCCTGGCAGCAGGAGACTCCTCCCTCTTTACTCTTCTTACCACCAGCACCTTTGTACTCTAATGGGGGCCTGGACACACGGGTAAGTACTAGTTTGCAAAGGCAGAGGTAATACCATCTTCTATCCCCTCCTGCTCTCACAGCTGGAGAAAGAGCAGGTACACCGTGGTGATCTGCAAATTGTGAACTCTGCCCCCTCTCCCCACTCTGGTGGAAGCAGAAGTGTGACGCTGGTGGCTTCTGTAGGCAGGTCTCATCCTGCTTCTCCTCATATAGAGCTGAGGTGACACCAAAGGTTTAGTCCTCAAAACATGGAGAAGGACCTTCTCCAGCCAGCAACTTAGGTAGGATGCCCCATGGCCCATAATACTGAAGTTTCCTCTTTACAGAGGACCAAGCAGCAGCCTATGTTATCATTTGCAGAGGTACAGCAAAATGACAGGGTTGGAGGCTGATATATTCTGCCTTACAGCTGCCCCAGGAATTCAGTATTTGTACCAAGCATTACCTCCCTTTAGAAAACACATATAACCTCTACCATTGGTTTCCTATTTGTTTATCCACTGGACAAGTCACACAGGGGTAGTAATTCATCTCCCATTTAGAGATGTTACATCCAGGTGCTGAGAGTGTAAAGGTCATTTATGAGCACAGAGCTAATTTGCAGGCCATGTATTACACCTATCCATCTCACAGCCTCTCCCTGGCGCTGCCAACACACGATAGCTGCTTTTCTAGTCCTACCAAGCTCCTTGTTGCCAACGCATTCGAGCATCTCCGCAATATTAATGAACATATCCTCACAACACTCCCGTGAGGCATGTGGATATTATCACCATCTACAGAGGACTTGCTTATGGCTATACAATCTGTGGCAGACCTGGGAAAGGGACCAAGAAATCTGGTGCTTCAGCCGAGCGCGTTAACCACAACGCTCTTCCTCTGCTTCCCTTTTATGATCTGGACACCTGTTCGCTGGTCGAGGACCACCAAACAGCTATCAGATGGTAATAAACTTTTACAGGCACTGCAGACCTGAGCTGGATTTGAACCAGCATCTTAGAGGTGCAAGAGCCTTATGTATAGCCCATTATTGGTCCCTCGAGCTAGGTATTTCTCTGGTGAACGGTTTGTTACCCACCATAAATGCAAGCTTTGGATGCCAGCAGTCCCCAAAAGCAGGTATTAGCGTGTACTCAGCGTTATTTGGGTTCGGCAGAGAATTCATATGGTAAGGGTGTACGTCTGTGCCTGTATGTGTGTGTGCATGTTCCAAGGAAACATTAGAAATCAACCTTAAGGATGTGAGCTTAGTTTAAATGTCAGCTGAAAAACAGCTGCTGAAAAGAGATATAATCCTCGAGCCAAAAAAGTGGGGCTGGGAGGAAGTTGAAATGAGAGATGTTTAGTTCACTAATGCTCCTGTGTGAGGATAAAAGGGTGAGATGTGGGGAATCTTCTCTGGCACGAGGTCCCGCGAAGCGTTCTGGAAGATTCGGGTTAGCAGAATATGATCTCCCCATATGGCAGGTTTGAAAAAGTGGTGAAAGAAGTCCAAGCATATGCAGCAGTGATGTAACAGGGCCAGAGGGGTCAGGCACCTGTGACTTTCTAGCCACATTAAGTTCTCCAGAAGCTGCTTTTTGACTTAGCAGAGCAGAGTTTTCCATCACATATGTGTAAAACATTTCATCCATTACAGGTTTCTTGGCTCTTCTGGATTTATTTTGTTCATGTGTGGGGAAATTTAAGGAAACAAAACAACAAAAAAAGAAGCTCCTGAAACACATTTCTTCTCCTATTTCAAAATTTATCACTCATCCCCTGGAAGAGCAAGGCTCTCGTCCTGCATTTGAAAGGTCAGTTTTTCAGTGCTGTGTTTTGATATGCATCTGCATGCTGTTGGCACAGTTCACGTGCAGGGCTGCAGGAGCCTTCCCTTATTACTAGGTATCTTAGGTAGTGCTATAATACAGAAGCACTAATAAATCACTGCTTTCTATCCACTCTAGAACTTTACAGAGACAATATGTGAACTCTCACCACAGGCAAAAAAAACAACTGCCAATCCCTTCTTATATCAAAAATGACTTAGAGCAGAGTTTTCCCCAGATAGCTATAATCCTCAAATAAGCCTCACTTGCTACAACAAAAATGACAGAAAAAATATTCGCTGTTGCAATGCAGCTCACTCCTTTACCTTGCACTGGACTCGAGAAGTGAGAAAAGGAGAGGATATGGGGGCTCCAGGCAGCTATGTGGGTCAACAGACCTCAGTTTTTATATAGGTTCAAGCCATGACCAAGGAGAGAATGACAATGCAGCCTCTGGGGGAGACCTGGCAGATCTGGGATTACACTTATGGCCACCAAAGGATGGTACTGCAAGATCCAGAGCAGGCTACCAGCAAGAATTCCTCACCTTCCACCAGCTCGGATCACTGTTCAGGGAGAAAGACGGGCAGGCATAAGCTGTAATACTAAAATACCTTAAAAAATTAGGACGTCAGCCTTTATAATGCATATACCACTCCCACAACAGATGCGGGAAGAGAGGACCTGACACCACTGATCCTGAATCCTAACCTTTTGAAATTCATCCCTGTATAAAAGTAAAGGTAATGCTGATCCCCATTTTTCTGCCACTAGGGATTAAATCATCTTCTCATGTCTAAACACTGAACTTGGATGTTGTATTCCTGGCATCCAGAACGAGCTAAGGTCAGCACAGTCCCTCGGCACATTGCCTCTTTCCCTCCCCACGGTCGTGGCTCTGTGTGTAGCTCGTCCATTTGCGGCCCTTTTCAAGACAGCAAATTTTAAAAATTAAAGTAATTCATTATGCAGCACTTCAGAAAGCCAGTTATCAAGCTTTCCACAGCCAAAAAACCCAAATCTACAAGACCAGGGCTAGCACCTAGACCATCCTGAAGACCTTCCTCTAGCTAGAAGAGGTGCAGGAAACACAAGCCAGCCTTGATACATGCTATTACCTTACCTTTTGAGCCACCCTGAATTCATGAGTCCCTTAGTTTCAAGATCACGTTAGAGAAAAAAAAGCTGCTGTTAAACAAGGTGAATTCCCCTCTTGTCAACTCCCTCCTGCAATTCTAGCTGTATTTTATCCTGAACTGTATCACAACATGGGGTGCCTTATCACACCATAATAGGCTCTTTAAGCCAGTCTAGGCAACATCACAGGCACCAGGAGGGTTGCCTTTACCTGAACACTTTCCCCTACCATGACTATGACCCTTGTTGCACCACTGCCACCCACAGATCAAGGTCTTCGTGCAAAATTCCCTGATACCAAACCTCATTGCAGCTGTTGGAGGCTGTATCCTGAGGTGCTCACCTTGCCTGCACATAGACACAGAGTGAGAGAGGGGGGCTGAGAGGTTGAAAGGTTTGCTGTCATTAACAGCTCTGGGGACAACGAGCATCAGATGGGATCTGCACCACAAACCACCCCCTGCAGCAAACACCGAGGGGAACAGACAGACCTGTGAGCTGCAATTACTCACCCACGTGCCCAGCAGCACCATAGGGAGCCACCGTGACACTGAGGGACCAGGACAAGTCCCCCAATACCCCCACCCAGCACTGAGCCCCACCATCTGCCTCAGCCTGGGGCAGCGACCCGGGTCAGAATTAAGGCTGTTCTCTGGCATTTGACATTGTTTGTGACAACACCCGCAAAGCATCACAAGTGGATACTATCAAGGATTACTATTTGTGTATTAGTGAGTCACAATATGCCAGATTCATAAGAGCCAGATGTCACAGCTGACCCAGACAAGGCACTCAGACAGATCCCACGCGTTTCATGTGTCAGCCTTATATCCATTCATAAAACAGCTCCTTCCCAAAATATAAGTCTTGGGAAAATTTAAGATCATTGTGCAATTCTAAGTCAAGTTTCAATCAGTTTCCTAGGTCTATTTTTCCCACTTTTTTTTTTTTTTTTTTTGGTTGGAAAGGAGGGGCAGGAAATGATGTCCATCACAGAGGAGGATATAAAAAAATGAAAAATACTGGTAGGCAGGCTTGGAAAAATAACATATTTTTTTTTCCCCCTGCTTTTCAAAATGTTACAGCTATAGAAACAATCTCCTGGACAAAGTCAGACAGATGTTTTTTTCTTCCCCCCCCCTCCCTCCTTTCTTTGGATGGAGTGACTTTCTCAAGAGCACAGCTGAAAAACCTTTGGAAAAAAAAACACACACACAGTCTCAGGCGTTGGAGGTGTCTGGGGCTGAGGATTACAGAAGTTCAAATTGGCTCCCCCTGTCAAAATTACAGCTGCACAAAAGATGGTACAGCGTATCAGCCCAGGGCTCAAAAGGACTTTTTCCGGTTCTCAAGAACGACGCAGGTCTTGAGAAAACGCAGCTGTGCAGCGCCATCAGCCCGGCTGTGCTGGCCCCCCACCACCCCCCGCCCCCCAGCAAATTACTGAGGATGCCAACCTGCTGCAGGGCGTGATTAAAGGATACCTCCCCCCGCGCACTTATCGTTTAGGGATGATTTACTGCCAAGGCGTACCCTTCGCAACTTCGTATAATACGTTTTCTTTGTTTTCACACTTCCCTCTTGAGACTTGGAACTTAATATCTATTCCAGCAAACAGAGTTCCTGCTCCCTTGCCCTCTCTGTCTCACTCTTCCTCTCCTTCCAGTGTATTATCTTTGTCCACTGCCCAGATGAAGTGAGCCGATTAAAATTTACGTGCGCTGTCACCGAGGTGCTGTTTTAACCGTGCAAACGTGTTTCAGGGCTGCTGCACTATTCAAACCCACCCCACCCGGGTGACCCTGCTAATCACAGACTGCAGCCCTTGTCAGGTGATGACTGCTGGGGGATCCCTTTACAAGCTGCACCACACCATGGTTTCGTGGTGATGTGTGTGTGTGCATGTTGGTGTAAGGTCCCATGTGTTGCACTTGGACACCGCAGCATCCACCAGTTGAGTGCAGGTGGAGCAGTCCAGTGGTCTACACACAGCATGGATGTTCTCAGGATGATCTGCCACATATTTTTGCCTACGTGTTTTAAATGCCATATGTCCTCTTCTCCCTCCTTAAAAACACAGATGAGTTGACAGGTTATGGAGAGCCAGCTACATCGCAGCCCCTGAACAGATACACCAGCATAACACAGCCTGACTCCTGCACATGCTCCTGCCTAACGCAGGAGAGGAACACAACCTTCTTCTAGCAAAGGCTCAGTACTTCAGCTACAAATCATGCTGAGGTCCTCACAAAGTATTAAGCAAGGGTAAATTAGTATATTCTTCCATAGGAAAGGCAGCTAAGTGGTTCATTTGAAATTCCCATTTTGAACACTGGGCAAATGTCCCGAGAACATAAAGATCCTGCTGATCCCTCACGAGCTGCTCAAAGCTTTTAGTCTGATTCTCTTCTACAACTGCTGTTACTGTACAGTAAGTTTTAAAGGAAATCTCTGCAATCTACAGATACAGGAGCACCTGTAAATTTTGGGTTCTACCCTTTATGACCATTTAGGTCCAAAAAAAATCTTGCTTCCTCTAAACATTTTCTTTCGAAACTACAGCCATCCCTTGTATCATATTCTGCCAACTCTAGAACTGATTGAGTACTATTGCCTTCCTTCCTTCTTTCTCACTCAATAGTACCAATTATGCTGCTAAAAAAATATCACCCTCCTCCCCCACCCATCTAATCACATTCTTCAAATCCTTCTGTAGGCTTTTCTATACTTGGAGGAATTTTCTCACGCATCCATGGTAATCTCCACTTCTGCCTATATCCCTCTTCTCCCTTATTTGTGTTCCCTGCTTGCCTAAAATTACTCCCTCAGATCCTCCTGGTGTCTTTCATGCATTGTTCCTGCCTTTGAGCACCGCCTGACAACATGGAGCTGTTTCCCATCTAGCTGTGCACCAAACGGCCATCACCTTCTCACTCGTACTTCTGGGAGGTGTATCAGCTGGGAAACAGCCTGTACAAACCATGCATAGCTAGAGAGGTACATTTTATATGTAAAATACTAGACTGCTCTCAGGCTAGGTCATCTTCCAGATAACAGGCACATTATCTGAACACTATTTGCTCTGAAATTTAAAATACTGTCTTAGATTACTTGTAACGTGTTGAAAAATTTAGCTACATACCCAATTTTTTCATTTTGCAGCAATATTTCTCTCATTCAGTTCATGGGTAGTGGCAAAGCATAAACCTTCCCACTAGATATACTGTGCCCCCTTTGGCAAGTCACTTTTTTTCACACTGGTTTGGCTCCCTCTGCAAAGGAGATGAGAGCAGCTGTTCTCCAAGCCAGCAGTGATGAGATCTTATCAATGACCTTTACCTGTTTGGTCCATTTATAAACTCTTCAGAGGCTGATCTAGGTCTTGATGT
Source organism: Podargus strigoides (assembly GCA_028020825.1). NCBI lineage: Eukaryota > Metazoa > Chordata > Aves > Caprimulgiformes > Podargidae > Podargus > Podargus strigoides. The sequence continues at coordinate 6,205,068 of CM051623.1, read as the reverse complement.
GTAAAGATACATTGCCAGGTACAATGAAACCTCCAATCTCAGTTGGTACTAGCGTAACACATCTATAACAACAGCATCATGAAAACTAATTAATATTTTTCCAGTGCTCTGAGCATGGAAAACACTGCATAAGTGCCAACAAGGTGCTTTGTTTGCTTTTGGTCAGGGCCACTCCATGGCAGGAGTAGTAGTAAAACGTGTTGAATAAATCATTCACCAGGAATTGTTCAGTCAGATCCCAGTACTATTACTGGAGTCAAACGCATGCAATTAAACATATTAAAACATTTACAGTCTTTATTTCAAATTACATATTCTGTATTACTCTCAAAACATTCTGAAATTCGTACCACTGGGTTTTACAGTAGCTATATTGTGCAAAGCATACATTAAGTTGACTCCATAATACAGCAACAGTGTTTTTGATCAGTGATCTTAAGAGCATATTGCATGTGGCATATGTTTTTCTTTTTTTTCCCCCCAAAATGATTATCCTTGATAACAAAACTCTTGGAAACACTTGGAGATGAGGGGGATTTTCTACTGCTGCTAACTCATTTCAAAGCCAACTTGAAATGTAGGCTGACAATCGTCCGTATCATTTTTCCCTTATTGTTTTCTGAGGAGATAGATGATTAAATACAATGTTTGTTGAATGTATGGATTATTAACACCAGTTATACCCATGGACAATGCTTCCAACCCCCTCTACCGCTTTTCTTTTAAGCTTTGTGTATAAATTCAGTTCTCATTGAAAGGGGGAGGGGAAAAATCTGATATCACTGACTAAAGTCAAGATAGCAGAAGCAGATGCTGTGCTAGCTTCTACTCAAAGCTTTGCCAGTACTTTCAATCCAGTTTGTTATATCCTCTCCTGCACCAAGTCTTATCTCTTTCCTGACTAGATCAGCAATTGTCTCTCAGTCCAAATTATGTAGGAGAGCTCTGTAGTTTGCCAAACATCCTGTACAAATTAGAAAGAGCTCTAAAAAAAAAGTAATCATGTTTATGATCAAAATTTATAAAGGCCAAAACCTTTGCTCTTCTCCAAGACCTGCTAGCAGGGATCTCAAAGCAGAAGCATATAGAATCATAGATTCATTTTGGTTGGAAAAGACATTTAAGATCATCAAGATCAACCATTAACCTAGTACTGCCAAGTCACCACTAAGCCATGTCCCTAAATATCAATGGTGGTATTCTGGTTGGTCCCCCTTGTTTAGACCTATACTGTGCATGTGTGTGAAGAAGACCTTTCATAAGCCTACTGAAAGAAGCTGGGCCAGAAGCACATGTACCAGATTCCCCATGAATCTCTTAGCCCAGTACAAACCATGCTACCAACATGCCACTACATTTAGCCTGTAGCAAAGTGCTACCAGGTCAAAACGATCCCATTTTGTCTTGCTGTAAGGTCTCAGATGGTGACTTGAGGGCTCAGCACCACTCTTTCCTTTATGTCAGTCCTTCTACAGACAGAAAGGATTTCTCTTACATCGTATAAATTGGCATTACACAAGGATACTGAGTGGTATCTGCTCCTGCACAGCCTTAAATGCTGCACACTTCCTTCTATCGTGTTTCCAATATCATATAATTTGCCAAGGTAATCACTTGCACTGAACAAGGCAGAGATGTAGCAGGAAACAAGCAGCATATGATCATATAGTTAGAGCCTATGTTAACGTGTATGTTCATGGTGTACATGGGGCCAAATGAGGGCAGGAGAAGCTGCTTTAATATCCTACTTTCTTTATTTACCCAGATCCAAACTGCACTGAATCTAAGACAGTTATACTGATTCTCAGGATTCATTCAGGGAAAAGACAATGTAGCATATGCTCACTGTCAAATAGTGAGGAGACTGGCACTATACATGCTTTTCCCAGCATTATCATGGTAAGGATTATGGACTCAAAAAACAAATTATCTCAAGTCAGCTGCTCCTTAGTAACCACCCCCACAAATGCTATCAACACATTATAGATGTGTTCCAGCTTATTCTTCTTTCACTTAGGAGTAAACAGCCTTGAATTACCTCACACCACTTAGACAAGGACAGTTACACACTGGATAGAGGGTATGCTGTCATCCTATGGAAGCCTTCTCTAATTGGGAAACACCACAGCAAGAAAAAGCTCATCTTTGATTCAAGAAAAAAGAAATTCAATAATAGTACCTGTGTGTATGAGCACTCACCTAGCCCTTCCACGTTATCTTCTTGGTCCCACTCCAGGTGGGATTAAGAAAAAACATCACCTTATTTTATTGGTTACCTGTGGCATTATCTACATGGTTTCTTACATATTCTTGCAAAGGGCATGGCTCCTGTCAAAGATGACATGAGGCTAACGTGGCTTGATGTTGTACAGTTTTCTTAAAAATGTTAAAATCAAAATGGTCAAAGTCACCCAAATAGGCAAAAATGCGCATGGCAACTCTTTGCTTGTAGGACCTTCACAGAACTAGCAGGTACTGTAAGCCTCACCTTAACCAGAATACCAAATCTACTGCAAAGTCTAAAATTTAAGGGACATCACAGCAATAAAAGTACCTTTAATGTTGAATACGCCTGAGTTTTATCTTCCAGCACTACCACAAAGAACTCCTGTTAAAGTGTTAAAGATAAGCCAGAAGATAGAATCTTGAGGAATTCACTTATTGGAAGATTAGCAAACAGGAAAGTTGAATTCTCATCGGCTCCTATTCCTGTAGACTGTGTTAATACAGCTCCCACCCTGCTGCTTACCACAGCTAAGACTGCATCAATATGCCTATTATAAATGTTATATTTCCAGTACTTACAGCTCAGCTGTTGGTATTTTCCTTTGGACTAGCCATGGAAATTCAAGCCTATAACCTAAAAGCATGTATAAATGCTCCATTTACTCACAGAAAACCTTTACTGCCAGCTACCTAAACAGAAAGCTTTAGGAACAACAGCTAAAACTGACTCCCTACAACATCAGCTTTAACCACCTGTTACTGCAGGCAATTCCGAAGTATAATCTTAAACATGGCAATAGATCAGGCTAAAATATAGTCTGATTAGAAGTAACTTGATACATTTTTGAACTTTCCAAGATCACCATATAGCAGTAGTGTTTTAAAATACTTACAATCACTTCAGTGCATGGCAGCCCACAACAGTTCCAAAGGAGAGCAGTAGAAAAACAGCCCTTGACTCAAGAGCTCTCAGATTAATTTGTGCTGTGGTCACACACGTAGCCACAGCAAATTCACAGTGGTCACAGTTGCCAGGCACACAACAGAGTAATAAAAAGTGAGCTTTGACATGGTGGTTGCACACAAAGTCCCTGGTGGCCACGTTTGGGAATTGCTGGTTTAGCAAATGCAACTCAAAGAGACTGGGAGCCTCAGTTCCTCTCTTGATTCAAAGATAAATTCACTCAGACAAGTCATCTTTGCTTGCTATACTTGCTTAATTTGCCAGTTCCTCCCTCAGTACAGCACCCCCCTTGGTGCAGGTGGGCTTTCCCCATCAATGACTGGAACTGATGGCAAGCCTAAACATTGCACAAGCACCCACAGGGAAAAAAGAGCTGCCATTGGAGTCAAATTTTTACTAAATTCTGTACCAGTTTTTCCTCTTTTCATTTGACAGTTCATGGAAAAGTCAGAACTTGTATGAAAAGCACAGTTCTTAGTTGAGTCCAAAACCAGTTCAACCCAGGAACAGCTAGCACAAGCTTTCTAAGAGGACCTCACAGAGGTGGTTCAGCACTGACCTGCATACCCCTCACTGTGGGATGGAAAAATAAAGAAATAAACCACAGCAGTGTGTCAACTGGCATCATTTTGGCACCCACCTCAAGAATGTTGTGAGACACAGGACTGATGCCTAAGAGGCTTCTCTAATCCATTAAATGCATGTTCTCAAATGACCTTTTGCTACTAGAGACAACTCACTAATTTAAAAAAAAGTGATCCCTGCTTAGTCAGTCCTGGACCTTGTCACTGTGCCTCTCGTCATAATGGTATTTAATGCCATTTAATACCAAATGTGGTGACAGAGTTTATCATTAAAGTTGCTTTCCCAGATCTGAGCCATCAATTCATTTCAGCAGTCGCCTTTTCTCATAGAACAAATTATCACCAAAAATGCAAAGTATTTGCCTCTTCCAGTAACAGATGGTCCTGAGACAACAGAGAACTGAGTCTTATCAATAACACTCTCAACTACGTAGGGAAAAGAAAGCTTCCTGAGTTACAGCATAAAGTACCATTTACTGCCACAAGGGAATGCTTGGTGGGGCCAGAGCTCCTACACCATGCATGAAACAGGAGAAACAAGATCCTGGGGGTCCAACCAGGTTTTTCCAACCTATAGCATACGTTTCCATGGGGAGAGAGTGGGGAAGGAGGAATGTAATTGTGAGTACAAAAGGAGTTGTAATCCAAAGGGGAGATGGGGTTTGGCTGACAGTGGAAAGGTGAGGGACTGGGGTGCCTTGCCCCGGGAGCAGCACGGCTGGAGGTGCATTCCTGTGTGGCAGGGAATCGAGCCAGGGTACAGCTTGAGTGCGTGATAACAGAAAACATTGGAGAAGCAGCAAAGACTCCGATAAATGAAGAAACCGCTTTTCCCAGCTGTCCCCCTAATGAAGGTGTTTGCAATTTCATTCTAAAAAGGGGGAAAATGGGAGGAAGAGGAGGAGGAGGAGTGGGCAATCTTTCTCATTAAAATCCTTCCTTAGGCTGCCAACTACACACCCACGCTCTAACTGCCTATTTATTCGCTGTGGCTGGGTGGTTTAAGTACATAGAGAAAGAGAACTGGCACAGGAAACCCAGGGCCTTTACTTCATTTCATCTGCATGGACCACCAAAGCTCTAACCCAACACACGCCTGCCTTTGCACCGACCATTGCAGAGGGCAGTAGTCCCAGAGACCACAGTGTAAAAGATGTTAAGATACTAACATCAGTACCAAAAGTATGGTTGTTATTATTGGGATTCTACCCTCTTTTGTACTTCACACCCCAAAGACACTGCCTTTCCCTTTGAAGCAGGGGCCATCCCTCCTTTCCTGCTTACACACACACACATCCTTGCTTTAACTCTGTTCCCAGAAAAGGGGAAAGAAACAGCAGTGAAAACTGTTGAGTTAGACAGAAAATGTTTCTTCTCATGGGAAAGGCCTTCTATTTTTCAGCTAGCCCAAACATGATCTATCAAATACCCTTGTTATAGCTGAATTTTTTAGAAGAACCTATAAGTTTTTCTTCTAAGGAGTTATTCTAAATTGAGACTCTACTCTCTTCCAAAATCAGAAGCACAGCTGAGAAAATTCTGAAGTTCCTGTTAGACTGTTCTCTCCTACCTCCCTTCAGCCTCTTTTTCTCTGACTGGCAGAAAAACAGGCTTAGTAAAATACTTGGATGGAAGCCTTTGTGTCAGGGTGGAGTCCACCATAACCCAACATGGTGAGAGAAAAGCCACCAAAATTAGCTATGACAGCTATTTGTTCTATGTACCTTCAGAAAGGGGAGTGTAAAGATCTGCCTTGACAGCTATTGTGAGCCTGCAAGGTACAGTAGCAGGCAAGGTGGTCTCAAGTAACATGGGAGACTTTAGGAAGAAATAGACAGGCAGGAGCCAAGGTGTGAAGAAGCATCCCCTTGTGACCAGCTAACTCTTACTGCTACTAGGAAAATCACAAAGTTGGCTGGAAGCAACAACCAACCTAGAGAGACATGGTGTAGAGGGGAGATATATAAACTTTTACAAATTTCAATTCTGTCTGATATCACTACTTTGAACTCTTTCTAATTAAAAAGGTTCTTGGCTTTTATTTTAATCAAATTTGGGTTCATGTTTTGGTTTGAGGTTGGGTTTTTTTGTTTGGTTACTTTGGCGAGCTCACTTCTGGGAAGAGGTCTGGTTATGGCCAGCAAAAGGTATGAGCATATTAATGAGAAATGCTAAAGATTGAGAGCAGTTACTTAGTTCTTCGACTTCAGATGATGTAGGTATTTGGCTTGCAAGCCTGACTACTGCCTTGGAATACTCCCTTATTTCTTAAAATACTCTTCCTGCTAATGTTGCCTACTGTGCACCAGAAACTAGTAAGAAACTGGCATAGAGGAGGCTCAAGCTAATTTGCTTTTCACCTTGATAAAGGAACGTAGACTAGATCCACTCATAGGAGGCTGTAGTCTGATCTTTACCAGTACCCAACACCAAAACATCTTCAGATGTCTCCAGACACAAAGGGAAGGAGGTACCTTCTTACAGCCCAGAATCAAAGCCTGTAAGCCTGAACAGGGAGACATGCTTATCCATGTTATTCCCAGTCAGTCAGCTTCCAGCTGCTAGGAATAATGCACACAAACCGAGTTTACCAACTCCCCTCATACAGGCATAGGGGACACCCAAGTTAATTTGCTGTTCACCCTGATAAAGGAATGGAGACATGAGTATCAGCCCACTTCCAGGCACCACACACACAATATTTTTTTTCCTTTTTATTTACTGCCATATCATTGAAGCTTGTTGTTGTGAATCCCACTTTGAAGATCCTTCCCACACGCAATGCATACAGCCTTGATGCCTAACTCTACGCTGAAGCAATAGTACCAAGATGCCTGAAAATTAGAGGTCCCTTGGTGGCTTTAGCTCATAGCACTCAGAAGTACAGTTAAAGCCATGGCAGCTATAAGGATTTAAGCATCCCTGATGATAAGCAGTAAAAAGGGCTTTACAAAAATTTCTTCGTGATTGTCAAGAGAAATCTGCTATTGTCTGGAAGATACTCAGATAGTCCAGAGGAGAGACAGGGGAAATGTACATATTAAACACATTACATCTTGTAAAACTAAGCAATATATCTCTCTGGATCTGGAAACAAGCAGCTTGGCTCAAGTGTGGGAAGCTGGAGACACTAAAATTATTTAGAGCAGTTTCTCCTTTTATATACTTTTCCTATATATTTAACTAATTTTCCTGTTATTGTGCTCGGGTTGCACTTGATAATGTGCATAGTAATTGAATTCATTGGTAGCATATACTGCATATAGAGCTTTGTTTTTCTATCTGCCACATACCATCACTACATACATTTATCTTAGATCTTAATCCAGACAGAAAGACATGAAAATCTGTAAACATAGGTTTTAGTATCCCAAATTACCATTGTTACCATTGATAGCAATATATAACCTTGTGTTATCATAACTCCTTCCAAAACAACAGCTAGACCTGAGGCAATAAAAGCAGTTTCAAAAAAATCCCACCTTTTCAGCCACTGAATACTCTCAGAACAATTATTAAAAGCACTTAAAGCACTTTCAGTAGTTGCTGCACTTATCTATCCTTAACTTACAGATATTGCATCATTTTTGGTTTGGAACAAACCTTTCCAGGTTCCTGCTCTTGGTGAATGATAGAGACAGTCCAGAGTATTAAACTGGGCTGCTGCTGTTAAACAGCCACCTGAAAATTAAAAATAGAATTGAACTGTAATCCTGTGTAGCTACTGTTGTCAGGCTACTGTCTCCCATGCAATAGAAAGCACACAGTTTGCTTTGGTCAACCCACTGAAGGCAGTTTCCCCAGTGTCTCTAACCATGTTGAAGGCCTCACTTGCTCACCTTCACAGAACTGATGCTGCTCTGTACCATAACAGGTCTCCTAAGACACTGAATACATGAGTTATCAGGAGAACACTGAGAAGGAGGAGTATGTGTGTAGGAAGCTCATATTAAGGCACATGAAAATTCCTAAAATTCAGGAGGGAAAAAAGGACAGATGGATTTTTTAGTAAATACTGTTGCTTCACATCTCCTTGGCTCCATAAGGGAAAACATTTTCTTCTAAAAATAGTAGCTGGACTGAAAAGGTACCAATTTATCTTAGGGTACAAAATGAGGTGTGAACTATTGAAAAAGGCAACTCAAACTGTGTTTGCCAATAACCAGCCAGCATATCATACCAGGAGGCCAGGGGCTAATCTGGAGGTAAATACAGGGTATATGTCTTGAGAAAAAGATTTAGGAAGCAGATACTTAAATGATGAGGTACAAACCTGGTAGCTGCACCTCCAACAACCTACTGAGCACAAAAATAGTGGTATAGTATTTCCATCTCCGGCTTGGAGCTCTGCTTGGTTTTTTTCTTTGTAAACAATCCTCTCAAACTTTTCTACCCTCTTTTTCTTCCAAGACCCTACAAAGCATCATCTTCTGGCCAGCAGACTTCTGCCTTAAGAGTAAATAAGTGGCTACACATACAAATAAGCAAGCACACATGCAAAACCAGGTAGATATTGCATCTATACATCCTATGGAACTATGCATTTATTCCATTCTTGTGATGGCTTTGTTGTTGTCTATGTTTAGCCACTACCTGAGGCTAAACAGTAGTACTTTTCCTACCACCTGATGACCCCTCCCTGGCTGAGAAGGGGAATCAGGGGAAAAAAGGGAGAAGCCCCATGGGCTGAAGTAGAAACAGATTTAATGAAATAACAAAACTAATACAAACACCAACATGAAGTGTAGAAGGTTCTACTCACTCTGGTCCTTGAGGTCAGCAGCAGGAGCAAAACACCAGGAAGGAGGAGCCCCAGGAAAAGGAACCCCACCCTCACTGAGCTCCCTCCTTTTCTAATGAGCATGATGAAGCATTATGGGATACACCTGTGAGTCAGTGCCTTGAGTGGATCTCCCAGCTGACTGGGGCTGCTCATGGCTGCCTGCATGGCTGGGCCATGGGGCTGTGCCTGGGGAACCAGGACAGTTGTCTGCTTGTTATGTGTTAATCGATCCCCTGTGGCTTCCTCTTGAAGCACATGCTTGTAAATTTTGATGAACAGGGTTTCTGGTCCAGAGATGAGCCATACAGATATTTGTAAGTATGCTACTGGACCCAAATGCCTTGGGTAGGAGCATATCTAAATACTTACACCATGGGGGATTGGACTAGATGATCTTTTGAGGTCCCTTCCAATCCCTAACATTCTGTGATTCTGTGATTTTAATAGGATATGTGGATAGAGAACACTACTGCTTGGGTTGTTTTATTTTTTACAGCATCCATGGAAATGCAAGTAGTTTCTCCCAGGTATCAGGAGCTCCCCAGGCTTTGACTGGGTACCACTGGGCACAAAGTTTCTTTCAGGTCAAAATTTAACCAGTGAAATTAATACACTTCCTTGAAAAGCCAAAACCTCTGCTAGCATCTGTAGAGAAAGAACCACGCAGTTGCCCCAGAGCAAGCAGTAGCTGCAATGGACAGGCATACAGGGGCCTGGCAAGTCAATGTTATACATACTGCTGCCTGTGGTTATAAGAGAATTAAAAGCATTTGCTGTGATGACATTTTCATTAACAAGTTTCCACTTTGTTCACAAGGGAATATAAACCAGTTGTCTCCACTGGAAGGATCGCATCATACGATCAGGAAAACATTGGGAAGGCATAGACATAACATGGATGAATTTAATTTTAGAAAAAGTTACATAAATACTGTGGGATATTCATGGGAGAGGCCATTCAGATTCTTTCCTCTTCTTGAAAGGAAAAATCTCCCCGTGACTGTAGGTTTAAGGCTCTGGAGGGGACACATGTTCATTCCCCGTTTCTTTAGTGCAATTGATATAACAGACTCAGAGAAAGAGGACTGTAATGGGAGACAGGCAGTGGTGGTGCCCCCGAGACAGCTGGGGAGAAGGCAGCAATGACCTGATAGCAGATCCATCAGCACAATGTGAGCAGAGTGTTGGCCATCTCAAAGCCTAAGCTCTACGCACAGAGCGAGGGAAGGGTGACCTCCAGCAAAAGGACCAGCCTGGGGATCAGAGGGAAAGATGAGCTACATATCTTGAAGTGAAGGCATGTTAATATTATTGAAATAGTTGCTTTAAAAGTAGGTTTTCAATGGCAAAAAGAAGCAATCGGTTGTTAATCACAGATTCATTTTCATCTGCTTTCTCGAAGGACTCTTCATAAACAAGAGATTGATTTCTCATTCCATAGGAGGAGAATTCAATGATCATTTTCACTGTCTACAAGCTGACACTGGAAATAGATGCTGAAACCCTCCCCACTTGCTCCAAGGTAGGGAAACAGGGATCATGATGTGATTTATTACAGCGTTCTGACTAATGCAAAGCTGCAAGGTGCATTCACGAAATCTGCTTACTCTGGAGGTTACATTAAAAAAAAAACCAACACACAACTATGAGAAGTCTGGGGGAGAGTTCTTCCCTTGGAGGTGGTCTGACTAAGAAGTGACTAAGAGTTCTAAAGGAGAAATTATAGTAAGCAAAAGAGCATCCTAGGGTATCTGCACACAACTGGCATAAGTGTAACTTTTAGTGAGGCAGATGACTAACACACACATCACTGAGCGCTTTGTGTGGCATGGGTTTTCAGGTTATCTCGTGGTGTGTAGGCTCACACTTGGGAAATCTCCACAAAAACTACAAAGGTAACGAAGGATGCGCAGGCGGGGGAAGCACTAAAAGTTCAGGAGTAGAATGATAGGGAGGATGGTGATAGAACTAATTGGGTTGTATGAGACATCGCTGTCCTAGTGAGCCAGGTTCACATGCTCTGAAAGGACAGCAAACTTCAATAAAATTCAGAACTCTCACAGGATATGGCAGAGCTAGGGGAGATAATACACAGTGTGCTCACGTTTCAGTCTGTTGTGCATGATTTATGAACCTAAGGGATGGCTTGCACTAAGCAAATTGTCCTCCTGGTTTATATGAGTTCAGTAACAAACTATGTATGCTTTTAGCTATGCATTTACCACAGCATTTCTTCATTCATCTCACCAAAACTGATATTTACTGACAAGATGTAGAACACACATGCTTGTTTAAGATGTCTTTAAACCCAATATAACAGAGGAATGAAGAATATGATTTCAAGTGTTTAAAACCAAGACTGACAGTGAAACAAGAAAATAGACCCCCAGCTCTTTCTTCTGGCACACTTCTGTGCAGGAGGATGCATTAGAAAGGAGACATTATTTTCCTGACAGCTCCATCATTATTGGAACTGTACTTCATGTGCCCAGCTATTTTGAAAGGACAGCACCTGTTTTATGCTACACAACAGCACAAAACATTGCCTAAACCTGAGCTTGTAAACCAGATTACATGGCACTCTGAATAGCACTTTAACAGCTCCACAGGTAGTTGAAGAAGGAGAATATGTACTATTTCTTGCAGAGACAGCAAAGCTAACACTTGAGACATCAGTCTGGGGAGTCCTAGAGTACTTCAGGCTGAGAGAAGTGGGTTCCTTCCTACCATATATCAACACTGTCCCTCTGTAATTATTAGTACATGAATTCATCATCTGTGCCAAGCATGAAACTGACATTACTGATTATGATGTCTCTAACTCACATATGCATTTCTTCTGCACCTTTAAGCCCACTTAAAGGATTACTTTTACTGAGGGATGGAAGTAATGAGCATCTTTTGAAGGACAGCTTCAACTAGCCCTTGAAGAACAGCAGCAGTCAGGACTGAGAATCTGGTAAAAGATGCCCACTGCCATGTCTAAGTGAGAAAAGTTAAGCAGTCTGACTGAAGCCAAGGTGGTCTAGAACTGCACAGCTCAGGACCCGGGATCGGGAGACCTAGCATGTGGAGCTGTAATTTGTATTCTTACCATGCTGTTGAACAGGAGAGCAGTAGCTGAGGACTCTCAGGGTCCCATCATTAGACAAAAACAACAGCAGGAAAAGCAACCCCCTTCCTTCGACAGAATAAATATTGTTTTCTCATTTGCTGGTGCAAAGGACTGGCTTTTTTTTGTGAATATTATTCTGGTTTCAGTGGAGGGATTTCTTTAAGTAGGAAAGTATTGAAGTGTTTTCTCTATGTGGTAAAAATTAGATTTTCACCTGGGATGATAATCATTCCCTTCACCCCCTATTTTCTCTTGTCCATTAATATTACAAACTCTTAAGGAACAGGGACTACTCCTTTCCACACACGTATGAAACATCCTTCATACTGTCTCCCCCATTTCAAACGGCACCTCCAATTTTAAATACAACCAAGCAAGAGGAAATTGAAGAACTGCTCTGCAGATGCAAATGATTACTAAAGCCAATCAGGGACAGAACAAGAAATAGAAATCAGGATTTTCCACCCTTGATTCACAAATCCATACAGTTTCCAAGGAAAGGAGCAAGATCTCCTTCAGCAGTAGGGCTCTGTGCATATTCTTTAATCTCCAAGTGGGAAAAAGTGTTTTGACAAAGTTCAACTAAGAAAATAAAAATAAAACCTATAAAACTGCCCCAACTTTGTGGATATTGTGAGCCTACAAAACGGATGTTGAAATGACTGTGACTTCTGTGAACCCTCAGAAAGAGCCTTTATGAACTCAAAGCCAGACAGAGATTGGGAGCTGGGGGAGAATCTTTTTGGTACACATATCCCACTCTGCCCTGGGGATTTGGTTTCTGCATACAGAGGAAAAAGGGTTCAAGATAAAATAGAAGGGGAGCTCCCTCCCATCACTTTATTTTAACAGTCATAGCAATCTGAGGAACATTCTTGTATGAAATAAATCCTATCCTCACTTACACCCATGCAACTGAAGGCAGCATTTGGCTGCAAGACAAGTGTATTTCTTAACTATTTTGAGTGCCATATGCTACATGAGTGCCATATGTTAGCATTTCTTAACTATATATAGCCATTTCAAATGGTAAACCGAGTTAAAGGAGAGAGCACTGCCCTGATCTCCCCTTCACCTCTCCTCAGATCTCTCCTCCCCCCTTCCTTTCCTTTTCTCTTCCTTCTGCACTCCTCCCCACCTACACTCAGCTTCTTTCATCACACTTCCTACTATTTTTTATTTTAAAAAACAAACAGTATTTTGTATTTCTAACAAACCTCCTCTTCCCCCCCTCCCATCTGACATCTGGTTTCATTCTACCCCCCTTCCCTCACACCAGGTTCCACAGCATGGGTTCCCATTTCGGCAATGCCAGGGCGATGCACCATGGCTGTAAGTGCAGGAGCTAACTGGAAGGTGCAGTGAGTGCTCCCACAAACTTCCACTCCATCATCTCAGCCTCTGCTCTCCTCTCACTCCCTCCATGTCTTAGGGACCACTGGCTTTCTTCCCTGCCTTGAGCAGTTAGCTGAAAGCAGCTGCTTCCCATCAGGGCTGGTTCAGCAGGTATTTTCCTCCAGAATTTCATACTTTATTTTATTTTAAACCTCCTTTACTTTCTCACCCTTTCTTGGGTGGCACCAGGAGCTAGCTTCCCCATTTCAAAATGCAGTGAGTGGGACAGTCTAGTTCTGGCATACAAACATTGAAGGTTAAACAGCTTCCACCACACACTCCAACTTGTTTTGTTGTATTTAAAAATGCAGAGCTTGACTGCTGTGGCCTGGTGCTTCTCAAAAGAAGAGAGAAAACACCCTTAAGTATATTTCCCTGGCCCCTCAGACTGTGTGCACCCTTCTGTACCCTCTGGAAACTGCAAAGCAGGTGGAATGGGCATTTTCACTGCCAGAAAGACATGCAGTATAAAGCAGAGGAGAATAGGCAGCATCCAAAGGCTGACACAATGAACTGTGTAGGAGCACCACGGCGCACAAGCTGTCAGGGAGGAACAGCCTGCTTCAGGAAAAGACCTGGAAGAAAAAGCCATAACATCTGCCTGACTGCAAAGAGAGAATTGGAGCTTTTTCGTGGGGTTGTGCTTTAACACAAGTTCACCTATTTTTGCCATTGATGATTTTTTAATTTGGTTGTGGTCACTAATAAATAAGGGGAATTATTTCAACAGTTGCAGTGGAACAAGCACTTGAAAATGTTTGTTCCTTGTAATCCACACCTCTACAAATCAATTTGTGGAAGGAGTGTGGTGAAAAAGGGAATAAATATTTACAACACAGGTGAAAAGCTAGGTCCATCATGTAACAAATGTCCCTTCAGAGCCCACACCAAGGAGAGCCGAGAACAAGAATCCCAAGGGAGGAACATTAAAGCAGGGTAAAATTCACCTCCATGCACACTATCAGCTCAAAATTATGTCAAAATTCATGCTCTTATTAGCATAGCTCAAGATGAGTGTGATTCAAGGTGTGCACAGGCCTTTGCACCACACAGGAACAGATGCCCCTGTTTTAACATGAATTGTTTGCAGGCTGCTGGTGCCCTCCAGGACCTCTCAAATCCTGACAGCAAAAACAAGCTCACCGGAAGAGGCTGAAGCAGCATCCCTGCTCCAGCATCCCAGCATGGCTCCATGCTGCCACCAGCTCTTCTTCCCTCTTAGCAGCTGGACCCCTCCATGCAAAAAATGCCCTTTATAAGCAGCAGATCTGGGACAAGGGAAACACCACAAAAATGTTGGAACACAAACCAGCATGGCCTCTTTTCAGCTGACCCCAACAGTTTTTCTAATATACCATAGAGCAACAATGCCCCTCTGAATGTCACATTCCACAAACCCCAGTTCATACCTTTTGAGGAGTGTATCATGTAGCTTATCTATTTTTCAAAAAATATTTTAATTTATTATTTGCATGCTTTATTGCCTTATAATTATAATCCAACAGTGCCATCCACTGCTTCTCCAAATAATCTTTGCTCACAGTTTCTTCCGGAAGTCATCTTTCCTAAGTCAAGGCACTAAAAACTGAATAGTTTGCCTCTGTATACATACACAGTATATATGAATGTGTGGCCAGATGTGGAGAAAAAAAAAAATTAAAGAGCAAAATCAAAATTGTAATCTGGCAATGTTCATAAGGGATTACCAGAGCTGTCAAACAAAACCTTTCTGGGCTGTAGATAATACCATGTTTCATAGTTAGAAAAACCACACTCCTGAGTCACACAGAGAAAGCTTGTGTGCGTAATTGTATAATACTTCTTGAAGTCAATCCAATAAAATAATGCCTTTCAACTCAAACTTTTCCCCGAATATAATCAGCTAGTTGATGGGAGCAGAACACCCTGTGCTGTGAAATGCCAAGTAATTCTTGCTGCCTCTTTGGGATGGCTGCTTTGGATGATGGCAGCCAGCACCCCAAAGAACTGTAAGCTCAACACTGAAATTTCCTGATGTGTCCTATGACTGTTGGACCTCCAGATCTGTTGAATCATGTGATGCTTAATAAAGATTCCTTGAAGAAAGTAGCAAGTTCCCAGGACACCACTAATGCCTTCCCAGCAGGAAGCCATAAAAACATAGCCTGAATTGAATCAAAGCATTGTTATTTTGTGCGTGTCTTCATGTCATATTTCAGATACTGTACATGCATGTGTATATATAGATACACATATAGATGTACATATATGTAAGTAAATATGCAAGTACACACACAAACACCAACCTCATGTTCTTCACAGACACCTATAATAATAAAAAGTAGTATTTAGGTGTACGTATTTTTAAATAGCTCTTAAAACTTTGCTTCTAGCTCTGTATTTAAGAGCTCAAGTAAGTACAGTCTGCTTTTAAGAGGTAATAATCTTAGACTGAGTTCTGTCAGAGTGCCAAATACTTCTCAGATCCCCTGAAATTTTGGACAGCAAAGTTTTGAAGGAAAAAAAAAAAAAAAAGAGGACCTGAAATCGTTCATGCCTTAGTTTCCTTGTTTCTAACCAACAAACAAACCAACCAACTACGTTAAAAGCTCGGTATTTACATACCCTGAGCACACAATATCTAAGATCCCACATTCCAGATCCCCAGAATCTATTACTTCTGTCAAACCAGCACAAACTGAAAACTGATGTAAATGGACAACTGAACATGTGGGCCTACAAAGGTTTTCCTGGTATGGCATAAAAGAAGGTACAAGTCAAGCACTCACTGTGTGTCAGAAAACCCAGCAAGTGGCCTACAAGGTCATTCTCAGCTAGCAAAAGGAATGATTATCTTTCATTTCATGTTCAATTTGGATGTGAACTTGGGGGCCACTAACAAATGCTGCATAAAACGCTAATTCTGTCCCTGCCATCAAAATGTGATGCTGTAGTAATGCAGTTAGGCACAATTCATAGAAGCAAGTTTCCAAATCAGTGAGCAACTGGACTAAAAATGGACAACCAAAAGAGATTCAAATTATGATTTTTGTATTGCACTGCATAAAAGCTCCCAGGCAGGAAACTGGAAACAAATCAGCAGTCTTAGTGTCAATAACAAGCAACTATTACACAAGCAAGTATTACAACTATTATTATCAGCTCTGTGTGGATGCACATGGGTATACACAACATATCAGGTGCTAACAAGTGGCCTATTTACCACATTGATGTATGAAACCAAAGCAGCCATCCTTGAAATGCATCTCTTACACTCCTTGACACCGAGAATCAGGATGCAAATGTACTGTGTTTGACTCGGATTTTCTAGTAGAATACAACCAAATTATCTGCAGTTTAAATTATCCTCTGAAAGCAACTCATGACCAGAAGGGACTTACCAAACCTTGTCCCAGGGAATGAGAAAAAACTTCTGGATGTGTACAACTGGGAGTGAAGTGATTTAGTGATAGTTTTTATTTTATAACTAAAAGGATCATGTTTATACAAGTATTACTTCTGCCAATACCTCCCACTACAGTAAATTTATCTAACCCTTGAATCATCAATAGCACATGAAAAAACTACAAACATCTATCTGGCCAATACTGAGCCAAAACTCAGACATATGGACTGTTGTATATTCTGTCATCAGGAATAAAGAATTGCAATACGTTTCTTCTATTTATAGTTCAAAGAAATTGAAAAGAAAATTACAAAAACTTTAGTGTCAGCAAAGGGAGCTGCAAAAGCTGCCTGGGCTTACACTACTCATGACCACAGCTTCCCCATATGCAGTTAAAAAATAGTAACTCTGATTGACAATATTTATCAGTTTTGTTTATGTGAAACTAGAAGGAAGACTTGTAATACACTGTAGAATGTCTAATCTGACACTGTATTGTATACTTGGAGGGAAAACAGTAACAAAATGTGAGCAAGCTCAGTAGCTAAATGCATGGTTTGACTGAGAAAACTCTTTCAGAACAAAACTTCTTTTTTCCTATCATGTACCAGGGCCATGCTTTTAAAAGATGAAGCCCAGCGTGTTTATGAGACCGTAAAATTTTGGAAAATTATTCCTCAAATATACAGACATATGTATATATGCCTAACAACTACTGAAAAGCCTTTTCAATCCCAAAGGCCACATAGAAAGAAGAAACAGCCTTCCCTTCCTAATTCTTTGGATTTCACCAGTCAGACTCTTTACCAGTCGCTACACAGATCATCACTTTACTCAACTACTTGCAGTGAAGACAGAGGCAAAACACTAGCATAGCAGAAAGCACACTAGCACAGACATGAATCCAAAGGTCAGATCCTTAGATGGCCTCAGCTGGAGCAGCAATGCTGATCTGAACAACAACAACAACAAAAAAAAAAAGAGAAAAACGAGCCCGACAAATTTCCACAGACCTTCAAAGATTCGTGGAAAACATGGCTGGCAGGGATCTGAAGACATTATTCAGTACATATTACTGACCAAAGGGAGGATTAGATTTCTTTAATGAAATGTCATTAGCTATTAAACACAATGGTTCGGGAACATTCTTCAGCTCATTCCTAACACTTGCCAGAAGCAAGAGGGATGTTACGGGAATGCTGCATTCTCCTTATCTTCTCTACAAAGTACACACTGCTTACTGCCACCAGACTGGCAGAGATGAGCCTCTGCTTCACCTGCTCTTCTGGTCCCCTCTCCCCCGAAAGGCTTTGAAGCAGCCTGTTTAAGCAGCCTCCTCCTGGCTCTGCAGGTTATAATCTCTAATGCAAAACTTTCTCTCTTTCATCACCAGAAAGTGCAATAAAGTGTCAAAGGTGACCAACATAAGATGACAGCAATGCCAGACTGGTAAAACCATTAATTAATTTACAAGAGTATTACAATCTACAGATGTTGGATATGAAGGCATATGAGAATTTACAGTTCAGAGGAAAAGACAGAATTAGTGCCAAGGAAATAACTTGGTTTTTTTTCCCCCCTTAGATATTCAGGTTTTCTGCCCCTTTTTATATCTGGGAGAGTACAGTGCAAAACTCATCTACAAATAAGCAGGAGAGATGCCCTGTGATCTGGCCTTTACCTGGCACTGGCTCTCCTTCCCCTGCAGCGGGAGAGGGCACACCAAAATAACCCCCATGCTGTGATTTTGCTCATCCAAAAATCCACGTGGGCAAGGAATGCATGGCAGGGCAAGCCATACGTTATAAACCTCAGTGGCAGAGATCTGATCTTGTAGTCTGTTACCCAGCCCAAGACCTTATGATAGTCTAAGGCTGGGGAAGAAAGAGTGTCACAAGAGAATCCCTGTACCATGCTGATCCCAAGTGTGCGTAACTGTGTCTTGGACACATTGCAATTCAAGGCAAATTTAAAAAGATTGGAAGCTTACAGTCTGCCCCAGTGCATGGGATTACAGTTTTTCAGGAGTCACCTGCACTCTCCGGGTTATATTGAACATCTTTGCAAGTGCTAATCTTCCCTTAGGTCACAAGAATGTGCTTGGTGTGGGATTTGCACTGGGCTGTCACCACTATCCAAGCCCATCCTTGGCAGACCTTTACTCATTCTGCAGTTTCCACAGAGGCCATACAGTCTCTGTCACCAAGCGATTACAGGTTGGCACTCATTTGTGACAATGCCTCGTATGACAGCACCATGAAGTAATGAGCTTACCCTCAAGGTTAACCTTTTAGTTCAAAATACAAATTTCCTCTTCGCTGCTGCTGTGGGAAGATTTCTTTCTTTTTTTTTTTTTTATTTCCATTGCTGTATCTCTAATGTTTGTACGGATTTACATCCTGCCTCAACATATTTCTCAGTCTTATAGCTGTCAATGAGGATCAAGCTTAAGCTTTATAACAAGCTACTGTACATGTGCCTGGAAACTACAGGCAACATGTGCTTAAGTCCACACCTGTGAAACAGAACGACTCCAAACGTGTTCTCTCTTCCTTGCCACTTTTGGAGTGCTCTCCTTTAAGCTTCAGTAGACACTCTGTAATTTGTTATTGCTGTAGGAGGGAACGGTGGGTTTTTTTAATATGTTATAAATGCACAGCCCTCAGGAGTTTGAGTAGTGGAAAAGGAAGGGCTGCTCCTCTTCACTATCTCAGGAACTACAGAATCCCTGCATCGTGCCAAATTTTATCATTTCGCAGAGAGATGTTACAACTTTCTCACAGTCAGCCATCTTGCACAGCAACGCTTGTATGGAGAATGGAAAACGAGCAACAAGCCCTCCCTCAGCTCAAGGAAAGGCTTTGATTTTGACAAATTTCATTTTTATAAAAACTTCAACAATAAAAGAATATGATGAATTTCTAAATGAAATATTACCGGCTAAGGATAATAGCCAGAAGGAAATCACTAGAGCAGAACTTAGACTTGTTGCTTAGTTATAAAACATAAAATAATGGCTGGATCAAATGCCAAAGAAGGTTTTAATGACGTGGAAAGAATTACTATTATACTAAATTGACAAATGTATCACAGAATCACAGAATGTTAGGGATTGGAAGGGACCTCAAAAGATCATCTAGTCCAATCCCCCTGCCAGAGCAGGAACACCTAGGTCAGGTGTACTAATTATAGGATATTTCTGATGGAGGTGGGGGATAAATCAATGATTAAAATGTCATTTCATGTGAAGAGGACTAGTTTCATATCTGTCAATTACTGAGAAGAAAAATGGCTTGCTATTGTGACCTTTCAGTTCTGGTGTCCTACAGATCCTGCATTAGCTGTATAATCAGCTTCACTTACATGTCCAATTCTACTAAGTTCAGTGGGAATGCTAAACATGTTTGGTTACCATCAGGGGAAGACCCTTCTCACTCCTTTCAATCTCAATAAAAGCTTACATTTACTGAAAGCTAATATCATCCTAGATTATTTGGTTCATTAGATGAATCCACTATCAATTATCAATTTCTTAAGAATTAACCAGTGGTATTTTTCAAATCTCAGAGTGATTTAGGAGCTCCAATTTCATTTTTCTGAATCAGATTCACAAGACGACATGCACTCCCAAGGCCTTCAGGTGATTTTGAAAAAAAAGTGTAAACACTCTCGTTCCTTCCAGTGTTAGGTAAGTGCATTTTCACTAGCAGAAATGTCATGAAATAATTGGTAGGTTTGTCTTTTTCACTATTTCAGACTTAAAGTGAGAGAGAAACTGAAAAGGAGATAACAGACCTTTAAATTATTTTTTTTAAAAGGTTATTTTCTTAAATACGTAGATAAATGCATATAAAACCAGAAATAGGCACAAAAAATATCAGGTATGATATACTGTAGATCTATTGTTCTAACCCCTCCTTTCTGCAATGACATTTGAAAAAAAACCACATTTAAAGAAAAAATTATTCTCACATTAAACGACCTTGTGAATTCCGCCAAAGTTGTGAGAACTTGCTCTTTTTTATCAAAATAATGTTACTGACGTCATTAGGGAGGGACAGCAGCTGCTCCAGGTTTAAGATTGCAACAGAGTCCCCGCTGGAATCTCAGTCTGGACCCCACAAAAACATTCCACTAAAAAGGGGGTTTCCCTTGAGCAACCACAAGAGGAATGGCAGAAGAAGAAAGATTTTATACAATCAGGACCTACCACCATGTTTCCTGTTTGCATTGCAAAATTTTGGCTTTCTTTTTCACTGTACGGAGTGACCAACTTCTACTTCCACGTTCAAGTCCCATAGAATCATAGAATCACCTTGGCTGGAAAAGACCTCTAAGATCATCCAGTCCAACCATTAACCCAGCACTGCCCAGTCACCACTACCCCATGTCCCTCAGCACCTCATCTACACAGCTCTGAAATCCCTCCAGGGATGGGGACTCCACCACTGCCCTGGGCAGCCTGGGCCAGACAACCCTTTCAGTGAAGAAATTGTTCCTAACATCCAATCTAAACCTCCCCTGGCACAACTTGAGGCCATCACCCCTCATCCTGTCACTGTTACGTGGGAGAAGAGACCAACCTCCTTTCAGGGAGTTGTAGAGAGCCATGAGGTCTCCCTTCAGTCTCCTCTCCTCCAGACTAAACAACCACAGTTCCCTCAGCCACTCCTCATCAGACTTGCATTTTGCAATGGGGAAAAACAAGAAAAAAGAAACAAATCTATGGGACACGAAGCAAGTTTAGATATTTTGATGTCCTTCCTACGAGGCTCTTCCTGCAAAAATCAATTCCACGCTGCTTTCAGTTCCCCAAACTTACCCTGCTCAGCCACATTCCCTTGGAAATAAGTATTTAAGATGGAACACTGTCAACCAGTCATTTCCTCATATCAGCTTCTCCACAATAAATTTCAAATTCCCAGTTCACTTTCAGCCAAGTCTGACAGAATAGTAGGTGCGGAGCGAGTGAAAATTGGCACGTGGAACCAATGTGGGAAAGGTTGCAGCCCATACCCTTACCATGTATACAGACAGGAGACCCGTGGAAATGAGAAAAGCAAGAAGAGGACTCTTTTACAGAAAAGTCTGTGGGTTGTGCTATTCAGGAACGACTCGTTTTATGAAACATGGGATTTGACTTGTCCCTTGTCTCCATATAACCGATGTACATCCTTTCCCCAGTTCTTTAGCACTAGGTTTTGTCCTTTCTTGGCTTAACTCAATATTTCACATGCTATTAAAGGCGAGTCTCAAGTTACAATGTGGTGGGCTTACTTATGCTTAACTAGGAAATTTGCCTGGAATCAACACTTGCAATAATCCTTCTCAAGGGCTTTTAACAAATAGTTAACACTGGTAATTACACAGCCTTTTCAAACCGAGACACTGTGCAATCCTGACGCTGGGAGGAAACTACCAGCACAAAAGTTTTATAAGAGAAACTAAGAGGAAAAAAGAAAGCTAAGATAAAAGAACCCACAGACATCTTTACATGAAAACCAAGGAGAGCAGGGCCAGGCAGACTCTGCTTCTTCACATCCTAGAGCAAAGCCAAGCCCCATCAGCATGTCCTGTGCGAACCAGCCCCAGACATCCCTCTCCTCCCTCTCTCCACAGAATGGCTTAAAAAAAATATTTAGTGTCCTTTTGATCTTTTGGCTCCTTGCCTTGGCATGTCTTATGACTTTGGCCGGAACCTGGAAGACGCATCTTCCTAATTAATAGCTCAGGAATTATTTCAGACTGCCACCCACTAGGACTGTTTAGCTGGATAGACTGTGTGACCTGTCAGCTGCTTTTCTCCAGCCTCATCCCAGGGTGATGCAGTGACCAGTCTGTGGCTGTGCACACCAAAATCCTGCCTACCTCAGGCAACCCCCATCCTATAGCAACCCTAAAAACACCTACTAGAGCCTGCCACCACTCAGATTTTCCAGTTTATTAGGACGTTTTTATATGTTATTTCCCCATGCTTCAGACACTAGCAATGCTGCAACGCCCCATTCCCTCTTAAAATACTTTGTGTGTGGTTAGTAAACAGCTCTGCATTCAAGACCTAACAGATGAGCTCTTCCTAGGCCTCCCTTCCCAACCTTTCAGCGCATTACAACTGTGTCTGCTCCAGGCAAAGTGCTTCCACCTACAAAATAACTTATAAAACGTACTGTTAACGTTTATTTGTAGAGTCTGTATACAAACATGTGCGGAGGATTTGCAGACAGATATAAACCAGAAAACAATGCTCCTATGCATAACTTCATGGCTAAAATTTTCAGATTAATACTGATTTTGATAACCTCTAGGTTTTTTCTTGGTGTCCACCATGAAACATCTGTAAGGACCCTCAATTTTCAGAAGGTTATGGGAACTCGTATGTCAAAGCACAAGCCCTTTTAAGGTATTTTTAATGGATCATCCAAAGAATAAGACATCCAAAACAATTAGTCACTCTTGAAAAATCTTGACCATTTATGTAACCTTATTTTCCTAGTTGTGAATAATTGACTGAGCTTGTGAACCCACACACTCAAATTCATGGCATTTCTTTGTACGTTCATCTGTTTGTCTGTCACACAACAGCTTGGGAATGCTGCATTTGCTCAATTAAAAATGATAGAGATTATTCCAGCCAAGGAAAACGAGCACAACGGTAATGGGGAACGCAAAGAGCTTTCATCATCTGCTTTGCACTTCCACCACTCCCTCTTAGGTCAAAGGTTTGGTTGACAACATTCATTAACACTTTCTGAAATAACAGTACCACTCCCTCATCTCTGTCCATCCCATCTTTCCAACACAGCTTATTATGCTGTCCCCCAGTGAAAGTCTTACTTTCCCAAATAACGGGAAGAAGAAAGTGGAAGGTAAGAGACACAAACACAGGCCTTCACGGGAAGATGGAGGCTGTACAACATGAGTAACAGAAGACACACTCACAGTACTTAACGATGGAAGCACGATTAGTGATCCTGGTGCAATATAGAGGGCTGGAGAAAGGAAGTGAGAGGGAGGTAGACATAAGGTGTCCCTCTCACCAGGGAGGATTAGCAGAGAAAGGTGTCCCTGGGATGGAAGCCTCCAGATCTGGAGGTACAAATGGAAATAACACAACTACATAATATAAGGAGTTCTGCAAGCTAACTTCAAACTTCAGGTCAGAACTGACAGCTTGGAGGACTTGACACTTGATAAAAGTTGGAAGCAAGTACCAGTGTTAACAGTTTTGGGACACAATTATACTTTCATGCTATTAAAAAAAAAAGCGAGCATCATATGAATGCCTACCTAGTGCTTAAGTTCACGGTATTTATTGCCCCCCCACTGTCACTCCAGCTAAAATGGACTTACACCTTGGGTCCTGAACCAGAGAGTTTCGACTTTGCAGAGTTCTTTCAACAGTGGGCTAAATTTCTTCTCAGCCATAAACTTACCATCTTCAGCAAAGACAAACCAAGGCCAACAGTGTTTTACCTCCTAGCAGGAGACAACATTCAGCTTGTCATTACACATTTAGCCTGGGATACTGAGCAGCCCAGTGCAGAAAGCATGGCCACGTACTTCGACATGTTTAACAGATGCATTGAAGGAATCTTACCCAAGGTCTACACAGAAGTCTACAGAAAACAAAACAAAACCTGATGTAGCTGATGACTACATGCCCCTACTGATTATGTTTTCAAACCCTAGAACAGTGTGTACATGTGAAAAGCTGACTGACAGTCTCAGTATTTTGATCATGGCAAAAGAGAAAACATATAGAACTTTCCA
This sequence comes from Podargus strigoides, assembly GCA_028020825.1. Taxonomy (NCBI): domain Eukaryota; kingdom Metazoa; phylum Chordata; class Aves; order Caprimulgiformes; family Podargidae; genus Podargus; species Podargus strigoides. The sequence continues at coordinate 6,180,846 of CM051623.1, read as the reverse complement.
TAATACTGTGCAAGCCTCTGTTTTGTCCACACAAATCTGATAATTGTGTGTACGGATGAAGAAATTGCATGTGCAAGCTGAACCATGCAATCAACAATTTCACAACAAATGGATGGTTTTACCAACATACTTGGCAGATGAATCAGAGACATGGGCTTTAAACTTTTGTACCTCTAGGGTAATGCCACGGTGTATTGTGGTTATACAGGTAAGCAAAATTTTTAGCTTTATAAGTATTTACACATCCCGTTACAGTATCCTGAAGAAATGTAAGATCTGTCTCTTTAGCACTACGTGTTTCAGTAAGGACAGTAAGAAATTTACCTGAAGAGCAGCAATGAAAGTCTGTAGGTCAGAAACTTTGATTTCTACCTCCTAAGTTACTATTTCTAAAGTGATCATTTAATATAGAATTATTCTCTACTAAAGTATTCAGAACAATCACTAAAATATCTTTCTTAACTATACTAAAATGAGCACCAGATTTACACTTACAAAGCACGCTCTTGATTTCAGCTGTGGAGCCTACACTGCTTCCACAGCACAAACATTGCTTCAGCTGTGTGGTGCACTGCAAGGAGGAGCATGCTAGCCTGTGTAAACTCAGTAAGCCTACCACAACACATGTCCTACATGGAGAAAGCCTGATGCCTCTTCAGCACTTACTTCAGTTTGGCTAGCAGCCTGAAGGAGCCCTAAGACTCACAGGATGGCAAAAGATGGGCTAGAACAACACTTTCAATATGCTTAGTCTAATACTAGATTTTCCTTCCACACTGCAGCCCTGTGTGAAACAGAAGTGTGCTTTTGGGAGTGGTATGTCTACAAGGGTGCAGGTGGAAACTGAAGCAGCAGGCTGCTTTATCTTACATTCTCCCCTTAGTCACTTTGCTGCAGGACTAACACCTCTGCTGAACTGTATCTGCCAACACATTCTCAGCAGTTCCTATTTTGGCTGGCTCTACTGACCCTCCTCCACAGATTATCCCACCCCCCCATCACTTTTTTGTAAACTCTAAATACATTCAGCTGCTTTTGTGCACTCAGATTACCTCTTGAGCACTTCACCTTACACAATTTAAATGAGTATCTTACCAGTAATGAATAGATGCCTCAGACATGATCTGCTACTTTTAAGCTGGTCATTGTACTACTAATGCAGCTTATTAATGAAGTCTCTGATTTCTAAAGACTTCTGAAGTTACTGGTGCTTGCAGTTCAAGCTATGTGGTCTCAGTGCTCTTGGAAACCAGGTCCACCCTGCCTCAGGTGTAGAAACCATAAAATCAATGTCTGGAATTCAAAAATCAGACTTGAGTCATCTTCATGCACAGCCCAGCCATCTCAGCTTTAAAGAAAGGAACCATCAGTCTCATGGGCAGCTGAAAACATGGACCCTTATTTCTGATGGACTGAAGGCTTATGTGGGGCTTGACTTTGAATTCTAAGGAAGGAAAAATTCAGATGAAAACATCTTGTGCACTGGCAACTTCTACACTAGTATTGGCAGTAATGCATCTCTCTGCCTTCTTCCATTAACTGACCACCTATCTGCATTTGACTTAATGCACCATAAAGCACTTAAAGACTTCCAGCCCTCTCAGATTTAATTTTTTCCCCCACTGGTCAAAAGGCTCAAAAGTCACAGTGAAGATAAACAGACACAAACATCCTGAAGCTAAAAGATCTCAGTTAAAGCTCCAGGCTGGGATTCTGACAGGGTATTATGCTTGAATCTCACTGAAATGGGAAGAGAGTACCTGACTCTCCTGAAGCACACAAATCTCTTCTTCAAAAGGCAATGAAATCAAAGCAGATAATATTTTTCAATGTCTCATTTCTTTCCAAAACAGTGGGAACAATGATACTGTGATGATGGCATGGATGAAGATTCAAGAAAATCAACATTGATTTTAAACTGCCATTGCTGTGGCTCTGAGCCCTTAATTTTTCCAGTCACACTGGTGTGACATACTGGCAAGGGCTGTTCTGCTGGTGAAATCATCACTGCCATTTAAGTGACCAATAATATATTTGCTATCATCACTGAAGCTTTTATCTTATCCTTTTCAGACTAAGCCATAAAGACTATGCATTTTATAGTGTAAAACTCTGGGAAAGAACCCTTCCCCACCTTTTGCTCACAGTTGTGTTTGGTTTACGTGCAGACTTCACAGATTCTTTTCTGCATCTTTGCAATTTCTTCCATCCAACACTCAACCCAGCCAAGTGGGGAAGGTGAAAACGTCATGTCGGCTGCTTCCTCAGCTGAGCCCAGCGCATAACCTACAATTTCAGATTCGAGCAACAGCAGTAAACAGCCATCATGGACAGGAATGATTATATAACAGAGTTCATCTAGCGGATGAGTTCAGAATCAGGGGAGAGGAGGGGGCGGTACACGAAACGTTCCTTCATATTGGAAAATGAACTCTGAAAAGGTGGAAATTTTACAAGGAGACATGAAAATGCGAAATGAATACCCCTTGGTCCCCTGCCCCAGAACTCATCCCTCCCCAGGCTTTGTTCTGTGGAGAGGAAGTAGGAAACAAAAATGAAAATATTTCTGGCATGAACTGGGAGCTAAGAGAAAAGGGGGGTGGGGTGGGGGCAGAATGACTGCTAAAATTCCATATTTCCACATCTGCTTTCAATTATACTTATGTCAAGTCATTTTATTATTTGACAAAACCAATCCAAGGAATTAGGGTTTTGTCAGATGCCTTGAAATGTCATTAAGTGCTCATACACAAACACACACACAAATAAAGTCACGTTTTCCATCTGATAGGAACATGACTACTAGCCTGGAGGAGCGAGGTGTTACCAACTCACAGCCCATCACTTCCCCACTTTCCTGCCAGCCTCACCCTCTCAAGCAAGGCTGAAGCCACGGTGAGGTCCCCCTTTCTCCAGAATGACCTAGGCTACATGAACTGGGACCAGCAGGAGGAGGAAATGGGAGAGCGAGCACTGCTCAGATTAGACCAAGAAGGGGGGAAAAGTGTCCGTTTACAAGTTATAATTTTGTCAACAATCCAAATCTGGTTTTAAATTAAATATTAGCAATAAACTCAGAGAGAAAAGATTTCCAGAATGCATGACAAAGGAAGTGCTAGGAGCATATGTCTTTTCAACAACTCAACAGATGTCTCTCCCTCCCAGTTATCCCAGCCCATCTATTCAAGGTTCTCTATACTTTTAAGAGCTGGAGCCCTCTGACTGCTGTTTGTTCATTAGCTTCAGAGGAAATCCCTACAGACCTTCTGTTCTTTTTGCACAACCCGAGGTATGGCTTTGGTGGAGGGGCTGGAAGTGCTCAACACCTTCTGAAAAAAGCCATCAGACCCAGTGGATGTGCCTCTCACAAGAAACCCCAAAAGTATGTAGCACCAAGGGTCAACTAGTCCCTTAAAAAAAAAAAAGAGGAAAAAAGAGGGGGAAAAAAAAAATCTTGTCTCTGATCACTTAATTTGTGGCTTGTTTTAGAAAGCAGCATTGCTTTACTGCTCAACAGGATTGTGATCTCTCATGGTAACAGCTGAGGAAATAAAATCTGTTTCTTTTGGCATCTTCTCATTTCAGAATCTGCAGGCTTGGTGATGTGTTTTCACTCATCATGCTGATATTACTGCACAAAATACCTTGGCCTTTCAGTATCTTATCAATGAGGGTAGCCTGGGGAATCATCACTGACACCTATTTGGGTCATAAAGCATAATCCTGGTCCTGAAGATTTTCCTTCCTCTGGTTTACAGACTCTTCCATACAATTTTTTGGCAGAATAAAGTCATAAACAGTACGTTCTTGCATGACAGTCAATGGTTTGCAAAGTGAGACTTTTCAACAGTCAGACAGCATTCTTTCATATGTTTGTGTGCAATCTACTGTGTTCACCTTGCAAGTATAGGCTGACAACTTTCTTACACCCCTACCATTCATACTCCCAGAGCCAGCAGTCCCACATCCTAGTCTTTGCTTCCTCCATTCCACGTGCACAAGCTCCAGGTACCACGGTACCCATGCACTAAATGGGCTTTTATTTTCCCTTCCTTTCCATAGTGACCCACTGCCATTTTCCTTCCAATATCCTAAGCAACACATCTGAAGCCCAAACTTAAGACAGACATGTGGCCTATGACAGAAAGATTGACTGCTCTGCATGTGGAACAATGAGGTTAACTACAAGGAGTAAAATATGGAGCTTAGCACATGATTCTGAAACACGTCACAGTGATTCTGCTATCACATCTGTGGTGCAAAGCATCAGGATTTATTCAAAATCAATTCAGCTTTTAGCTGAAGAGAAGCCCTAGCAACCCAGTCAGCTGAATGAGTAAATAAACAAATCTCCAACAAACTATCTTATACCGGAAATTTAAAAAGCCTATCCCTATCACTTTCCTAGAGGAATTTTCTAGACTAAAGTGATGAATGCCAAAAAAAAGCCATAACAGAAGACAAAAATAAGGAGGAAGACATTAAGTTAATACGCACCTAATTTCAATTAATAGGAGCATTCAGATATGAAAAGTGTATAGTGGGAGTAGTTGCTTCTTTTTTGGTTGTATTTTTCAATCCTCAGCAAGAAGGTGAGAAGACCTATCCCAAAATACATGTTTAGATACACATGTATCTCAAAATCCAGGTACCTCAGACACAGGACCAAAACAAGGACTTCAAAATTACTTGTCAGTTCTTGAAAAATCTGGCTCCAGAACTTAGCCTGTAAAGTCAGCTGGCCATCCAGAGGTGTTCTGCAGTCTTCCAGACAGGCTGGAAGTGCTCATCCAATATCTTAAAAAAATGACACTCCAATGGCATGATTCGTACTTGCTCAACAAAGACCCAAATGGAAGAGGAGCTTCACTTTGGAAGATTTTCACTAGTCAGAGAATCATAGAACCACCATGGTTGGAAAGGACCTCCAGGATCACCAAGTCCAGCCTTTATCACAACATCTCCCTAACCACTACACCATGGCCTCAAGTGCTTCACCCACTCGTTTTTTGAACACCTCCTGGGACGGCGACTCCACCACCTCCCTGGGCAGCCAGTGCCTGACCACCCTCTCAGGAAAGAACTTCTTCCTAAAGTGAGAAGATACTGAACATCAGAAACCTGTTGCGGTGCAACACCCCACCCAGCTTTGCTGAGTGGAAATGTATAGAAAAATATATTTGTTTCCTCTTTGGGTCTTTTCATACATCCCATCCCTAATTTTAGCATGTACTTATTTTTAAATAGTTCATGTGGCTGCTAAGTTTTCAGGATACAGAAAACATCTGAAGTGCGCTAGGCATTGTTCACACAAAACATCCAAGACACTAACAGAATAGGAATAAGCATTTTTTTAGTAAAAATTGCAAAAGATATTAGAAGTGGGGGACCAGGAATTACTTAGACACATGGAACAATTGAAAATCATTTACCATACTTGACATGTTTGTGTGTTGCATAAGGCTGTCTCTGGTTACAAATACTGTTGTTTTTGACTGGAGGAAGAGAGGAGGAGGTAGCAATTTCCAGTATGCTCTCACTGATAGTCCTCATGCCATTTGTCTCTTTTGACTACTGCATAAACAATGCTTGAAAGCAAAAGCACAGCTCAGGGGTAGGTTTGAAACACTTCAACTCTAAGGTACCCCTGCAAGCTTGGGCTGCAAGCGCACACAAAAATATTCAGAGAAGCTACTTCTACACAAAGGGAAGAGGGGAAGATGAAGCAAGAGAAGGAAAAAAAAAGAATCAAGCATAGAGTTCATCAGCAGAAGCCCTGGGTGAAAACATGGTCTGTAAGTGTCTGTTGGGCAATGTGGCACCAAAGCGTTCTTTGGGGCCAAACAAACTGAAGTTTAAGGGGGCGGAATCTGTTTGTGGGTTTAATTCCTGCAATAATAAAGTCATGACTCACTGAGCGACTGACAAAGTTATAAATTAAATGGTGATTTAGTGAGTTATCTCACACCTACCTTGGAATGCAGTCAGGACGAAAAATGTTTTTAAAGGGACAAAAAATAGCCATTGCATGACTAGAACTAATGGGGAATTAAGTCACAGTAAACATTCATGGTAAACTTCTGGGTTTTGGTATGATCTCGTATACAGTATCACATTCACTCAGGAGCATGGGCAGGGTAGGACGGTTCTGAAATGCCTCTTATCACAGCAAGGATTAGTGCTCTCGCTTTACTAAGCAAAACTTACTTGGCAAGGCTAAAATGTTGTTGAATTCTAGGACACGCATAAGTTCTGCTGTGCTGGAGAGGACCCACAGCCGAAATAAAGTCATGCTGCTCCACTACAGTTAGAGATACGAATGCAGCACCAATATCCTATTCCAGGTGAGGACGTGGTGAGTTCCCCTACTGGGTATCCCGAAGAGGAGTCCTCTGCAGGGAGCCAGGCATGGCAGATGAGCAGGAACAGGGCAAACACAAGATGGGTGGAAGTAACTTCTGTTTTAACTTCTAGCTCTTGTAGCCAAAACTAAGGGGTGGGGATAATCCAGGAAGAAAGACAAAGTTGGGGAGAGGACACTTGGAGATGTTTGCAAGGGACAGAGTAGATATTTCGGAGGTGGCTCAACCCAGCGAGACCCCTATCAGATGAGACAATTTCAAGGATCCTGCCCTTTTGCTAGCCCTGTTATAAACTGTGATGTGAAAGTGGGCCAGTAGGAGGGATGCTGAAAAACAGCGAAGAAAGTTTGAGGGCAAGATGCAAAATAAAATGAAAACCTAAAAATACAGACAGCACCTTATTTTTAGAAAATAAACATGTTCCCTTGTGCTGGTAACACAAAGAAACCTGGTGGTCCCAAATCACACTCAGGAACAATTTTGCAGCCATGATTATTTACATAAGTGATGTGGATAAAGTCACTTTCCACGTTGCTCCCCTTAAGCCTCTCAGGTCCCGTAAGGGATGAATTAGGTTTTTCCTCTCAAAGAGAGCAAGGCATTTGACAAGAGGGGCAGTAGAAGCTACCGGTGCTACTTTATGGTCTACATCTGAAGCAATTGAACCTGATTTACTTCCCTAGCACAACAACAACTGCATGCACTGGCAGTCTGCCTCTCATGAGTTGACCTTAACAAGCACCACACAGGGAAGTACTCTCTTTCTGCATGTTCTCAGTCTTATTCTCTTTGCTCAGGACAGACCTTGTCTCCAAGGACATGTTCACATGCATTTTTCAGCCTGTATTACTCCACCTTATCCACAGCACTTGTGTGGCTCCCCTCATGGGCCAAGCATCTCAGATGCATTTGTCCTCCATGCTCTCAACCCTATTCCACAGCATGGGAGTTGGAGTGATACAAGGACCATTGCATGGGGAGTCGGGTGGGTGTCCAGTGGCCTGAAGCTCCAACACTCCTGCCTGAGACCATTGAACCATCCTTCCTCTCCTCAAGTTCAATGAAACTCGAGTGTTTACTTCAGAAGGCAGTCCCATCAGATTCCATTACCAGCCCTACAAGCCAAACATGATCTTTGCAAGTGCAGCTTTATTCTGAGTGTAAAAATAGCACTCTGGTATTCAACAGATACGTTCCTGATTGCATATACAGCCCTGTCTTCTGCCTGAGTAGTCAGGGGGGTCGGAGGTTTTCAATTTAACCCTAAAATGCAGAATGACATTAGATAGGGCCAAGTAGATATTATTCCTGCTTATTCATTTATTAATTTCATCTGTCCTACAGAGCCCTGCAAGGCTGTCTGCACTTTTTACTGAATAGGAATATACTTTAAGACTTCTGGCAAAAGAGTAGGTGCACAAGCAATAATCAAGGATTAACCAGTGTGCTATAAATTCAGACACTAACTCACCCAACAGAAACCTATTTATGTGATTATCTCCCTACAAAACTGATTTTCTATTCTCCCTAGTATAATTTCCAGTCTAAATTCCAGTTGCTTTTTCCTCACAGCACTCCTTTTCCTTTATTGGCTCTTAAAAGAAGTCAGGAAGGCCAGATGAAGGCTTCAGTTAGCCACTCTGTCAACTGAATAATGATGCTGGTGCCAACAGAGGGGGATATTCTGGGGCTCTGTAGGTCGAACTCAAACCAGAATCCAATTCATAATTTTGTTTGTTGCATCCTAAGCTGTTGCTATGGAAATGAAGGTAAAATTCTATAATTAAAAATTGCCTGATGTCAACATAGCGTCTACTTTTCACTTGCACATAGATTTATTATTAAAATTAGAGCCAGGAAAGCCCAAACCTGAATACTCAACTGTGGGGTGAGTAACCCACAGTTACTCAACACCAATTTACCCATGCTAAGTTACTAGGCTTTCACATGGAACTCCCTCCTTCTCTCTCTTGCACTCCAGCGTGCAAGCTCCCTGTTGATGCAGGCCCCTGGTGTGCTGCACTGCATTAAGCAGACCCCATTACCATGCTCCAGCCTCCTGCTTTGGATGCAAACATTTTCAAGTGACCACGTATAAGACCAGCAGTCCCAGTGCTAACAGCAAGCCAGTGCTCCTCTAACATGTGCCAAATCAAACAAAACCACCCCATATGAAAACACTGCATATCCATCAGGGAAAATGGGGGAAAGACATTATCTGTCATTCCCTCTCTGCCATCTGTACTGCTATTAAGCACATACCAAACTAGTTAATGCTCTGGCTCTGTTTAGATATAAGAGGCACCTCAAATTCTAAAGGCTGCTAACGACCAACAGCACCATACAGATGGAAAACACTGCTAAATCCAGTTTCAGATGGAGATTGCCACATTAGTGTAAAGAATATGCTTTGCAGGGGGGGTTTGTTGTTGTTATGTTATTTCACCTCACCTTCTGTTTTGCCTTTCTAGCACAGCAGCTCCCCCTCAGAGCCCATCCAATTTTGTAACCTCTGAGAGTTAAAAAATATACCTAAGAGTTAAGAAAAAAAACATACCTAAGAAATATATAAAAGGGTTTTTTTAGGAAAAACAGGAAGCTGAAAGATGAAGTTATCCATAACTATTTGTTAGGTATGACACTCAACACAGTAAAATAAATCATGATAGAAAATCTGAGGAAAGGGTAGAGCTACCTGGGAGTATTTGGATAAAACAGGTTTTCATTAAACCGTACTGATTTGCTGAATCAGCAAGAACACACAAACAAGCTGCAGCTTTGGATTCAGCAGCAGTTTTCCTGGGTTTGACCAGAAGCTGACACTACAGTCCCCAGACAGCACCTTGTGAGGACACTGGGGACCTTGCCTAAGCCATGTTTGTCTCCTTCAAACCAGAGACACACTGACAGGCTTCACACACTGGGCAGTTGCTCTGGCCACCTGCCTATTCTCAGGCAAAACTCCCTGTGTTTTCCCTCTGGGAAACTTTCTCCTTTGCTGATCGAAAGCTCATCAGGTCTCCTGCACCTCAGGTGAATGCTACACATCTTTGGTACATCTACAGCAGGAGACTACTGTCTTGCTCTTCGAGAAAATAAATAAATTGTTTTGATAGGCTTGGGTTCACTGTAGTGAAGAGAACATATCTGTCAAAATAAAAATTTTAAAAAACCTCAGACCTGACCATTTTAATAAGAATGGAAAACTGATCTGTTTTCTGTAATCCTGTTGTTCTGCCTGGGCCAGCATTTGGGATAAACACAGCTATCCCACAGTACGATTTTTACAAACAGCATTCACAAATCCCACCACAGACAAAGTAAATGGCAGCGTATTCCATTGGGTTCTGTGGTGAAATTAATACACAATGCAACAAAACATACTTGCATGTACCATGTCCTAATGATACGTGTGCACATACCATTTTGTTTTCAGGGAATAGTGCAAAAAAAGGGCACAAATGACATTTTGATCTAATGGAAAATGCAAAGGAAAACACTATTTATAATAATCTGCTTAGTAACACAGGTTGCTATGAACACATTGGACCATCCCTCCCCTCTCTAGGCTGCTTTTTTGCCCAGGCAGCATGCAGCTCAGTGCCCACACAGCAGACCCTCACTGTCCCCACAGGGCTCTCTCCAGGACAGCCCACTTCCCTCCATTAACAAAACCACTGGCCAGTAAAGGCAGCTTATAAATCTGGGCAGCAGGATTTCCTCCAGAGGTGGATCCAGACTTCAAGGCAGATCCCCCCCTGCTCCCCCAGAAACACCACAGAACAGCCACAGATCTCACCACCACCACCAGAGCTGAAGGCAAAGCTCCCTTCTTCCTTTTCCAACAGCACATTGATACAGAGGAACCTATTCTCAGGCAAATGAAAAAGCCACACTAATTTCAGCCAATGAAAAGACAGAAGATGGTTTAAAAAAGGGTGTAAATAAACATATATATATAGGCTTCTAAAAATATATGTGTATATTCCTGCATATAAACACATGAGCAGAACTCAGGTATTCCAGCAGCATAGACAGGTCACAAGCCTGCTTTAAGTGATGAAATTTAAAATCTGCCATTACAGAACAGTGGCCTGAAACATTATACAAGTGACGTGAGTTAAGGATGGAGTAACAGCCTTTACACTCAATTTCCTGGCTCTCCTTGGTTTGCGTCACACCCTTAATGTTATTTCAACATTGCGTTTTGTCGTCTAAATTAAATGTACAGTAGGTGTTTTGTATTTAATTTCCTTACTGGTTTTTTTCCCCTCCTAAAGGAAAAAGAATGGAAGAGATTCATGAAAGGCTATAAAACACACATTGTGTACTGGAGAGGCTGGAGTAGCTCTTTTGGAGCCTTTTCATTCTCCTGGGAAAATATGTAATTAGGTAGTTTTTTAACATGTGTATTATGTACTGAATTACATGTATTTATACATTTCTCAAAGGAGTATTGCTTACACAATAGCCTGGAGCAACTCTTTTGGAGCCATTCGGGTCTATCATGTAATTATGTACTTAAGACCCGTTTACAGTAAATTTTGTTGTGCCTACGTAGTAGTGCTTTATTTTTATTTAAGATGAATTTTAAAGCTTGTGAAGGGTGCTACACTGACAGCCCTGGAGACTGCAGGCTACTGTTTATTTACAGAAAGGGCAAAACACAGGTAATGAAGGTTGTGGGCATCCCCAGCCTACCCCTCCAAAATTTCCCTTATCCCTGACTTTGCAAACAGCTTCCTAAAGTAGGTGGTAAATGATTCAGTATTCAGCTTGCTTAGCAATTTGTTATGGCAGGTTTTGGGATGAGGACAGCCATCAGCCTGGAACTGGACTAATACCAAAAAAAAATTATTTCACATAGGCTGCTAGGTATTTGCCATCTGCTAATCTGCAATTGACTTCATTTTCTTTTCTTATATAGGAAAAAAAATACTTGGAAGCAGATTGCTGTAAGGATTTAGATGCTGTGAAACAAACACAGGCACTATAGAAAAGGGTATTAGATACGTTTGTACCCTCCTAAGATACAGCTTTCTGAGTATTTAAACACCAGGAAAAAAAAATGTAGAGGCTCTGTGGCTTTTTTCTTTCCTGGAAAGAAAGAATGCATAAGCCAAAATAGTTTTCTCCTAAAATCATAAACAAACTCCCTCTCCCCCCGCCAAACACAGTGCAGCTAAAATGACTTAATGTAATGCTGCCAAGAAAGCACGGTGACAGCTGTAATGTAAATGCATGGATGGGTGCATTTTCATATTATTTAAAGTCCCAAGAAGGAAAATGGCTTGCTCTGAATGCAAGAAGCTGAAGTCATTAAGCAGCAGTGCTGGGTAAATAATAGACTTTTACCTAAAAATAAAAAAGTTAATATCAACTCCCAAATTAGTTTGACACCTCACAAATATAGTTTCAACTTTTTTTAATTTTTTTTAATTTTTTTATTTTTTTTTTTACTGTTTTGGATATTTCAAAGGTGTTACAAAAGGTGGTATTTCAAAGGGTTTTGCTTGATTGTTGTTTATTTTTAAACAGTTTTGTCTTAAACGAAGTATCAGCAACTAGTTTCCAAAAACGTTGAAGAAATTCTGCATTTCCCAAGTAACACTTTTCATTTAAAACACGTTGCAAGAGACTTAGTTAATTCTCTTCCTTTAATTAAAACATGACTGGAATTCAGCCCAATATATGAAGTCTTAAAACCTTCCAAAACGAATTTTTGGGAAAATCATCTATACATAAAAAGCCTTCATCCCAGTCTCCTAAGGAGCAGTCAAGAGCACAATATTTGGCTCCAGCTTCCCTCTTCCTGAGCACCACGCTGTGGGGGGACGGCGTGAAAGGCGAGGTTAATGATGAAGGTCAGTACCAGAAATGTTTTTTACTGTGTCAGGGCAGTGTTTCCCATAGCACGAGTAGAAATGTCGCACACGCTACCTTTTCCTTACTGCAGTCCATCGGTGGCACGAAACAACTGCACCCCCCTGGACAATGTGAATGCAAAACACATTCCCTATCATATGCTGAAGGGATATATAAGGTGCAAGGAAAAGCAATCAAAACCCAGGGGAAGTTACTGTAATTGACACACAGCTGACTGGGTACCACTGTAATCTTTTAAGGCTCTCTTTAGCTATGCATTTTGCCAGTTTAACTCTCAGTACAGGACGTACCTTTGTGCACAGAGTACAAATTTCAGCGAGTTACAGCTGACTCAAATCAAAGCTACCAAAGTACTACGTGTCAATCTGCTTCCTGGGAGGCTATTTCTGTGCCTGCTTCAGCTTCTTCTCCTCAGCTCTTTCTGCAGTAGAGAGGTCCACCACCAAGTTTGCACACATTCACTTTTTAAGTTGTAGGAAGGAGAGGAGTTCCTAAAATATCACTGATAAATAAAGGAGCAAGCCTGGAAAATTTCAGCTCAAAAGGCTAAAGATTCTGAAAGAAACAAGTAACAGAAAATAGTGGGTGAAACAAAAGAAACCCAGTTAAGTTTCACAGGTGCAGTAGCAGACTGTGTGGTTGAAAACAAGAAGAGTGGCATCCTGTCATCATCATGCCAGCCTCCAAATCCCCAAATCCTCTGCACTCTGGTTCCTTTACCTGTTAAATATGTACCATAGTGCTAGTCTGACTGCAGTATAGAAGGAAGTGTTCAATCACGAGCATCAAATTTAAAGGTCAGATGAATTTTTAGCAGCAGCAGGAAAAAAAAAATAAATCATTAAAAGTTATGACGAAGTCCTTCTCTGCACTGTCATTTTTGAGATGCTGCTGCTATTTCCAGTCAGGGAAGCTGCTCTTCCTCCTTGGGGTTACACCATTAAAAGCCTAATCCCACATCCCTTCCTTACAGAAGGAACCTTATTGATATGAAAGCCATAGGGATACAGGTAGACATTTCAGCATCAACAGTGTCACATGCACAAGGGGTGCTGGAAACTTCCCCAGACCATTAAAGGACATTATGCACATAATATAGCTGTAATTTAACACCAGTGCTTTCATTTTCAGCAGGAGAAGGTACTTCTCAGGGCAGGAGACCACCACCAGTGGCAGTATATGCCCATCAGCCCTGCAGCAATGCATGTGGTTAGGAACACAGGGCCAGAATAAAGCTGTGCAGTCACGAAGCCTGGGTCTCTGCAGACACAGGCACTGTATAGCATAGTTCCTCTCATTGTCCACAAAAAGTACTTTGTGCCCCTGTTGCTCCCACTGAAGGACCTCACTCTGCTGACGGGTGCAAACCATCCCATTTCCAGTTTAAGCCTACTCAGAGCCAAGTTTATGCCCACTTGTTCTTATGCAAATATTGCTCTTGGGTTTAAATAGCTTTTTCTCCTCTCTGGCATTTAGCCCTGGATGTATTTATAGAGTGCTGTCAAATCCTCTCCCAACTCTGTTTTGCTAAACTAAACAAGCCAATCTCTTGTGTTCCCTTCCCATAAGATAGGCTTTCCAATCTTTTAATAACCCCGCTAGACTTTCCATAGACTTTACGTATGTTCTAGCTTTAATTCAAATTTAAGATAGTTATTTTTAAAAAGTATGCAATACTCTCAGTTAAGCTTTCCAGTGTCATGTACGACAGTACCAGCCCCTTGCCTGACATTCGGCTTCTCTGCAGTCTCACCGCTGTCCCATCATCACCATGTCACTAGCTAGAACAGGATGGACAGAGTTAGTCCAAGACTCAGCCACACATTGATGTGGCACAGCCAGGTAAGCATGAAGTGAAGAGGTTCTTTTCCAGTCCTCAGCACTGCAATTCCCTAACAGGTCTGAGAGGGACCTGACTTGTGTATGTGCAACATGTCTTGTTTTTAAGGTGAACGCTGCCCATTAAGAGACCAGAAAGCGAGATGCTCCACCAAGGTTCATCTTTTCTCCCCTGCCCCCAAGCCCCTCCAGCCCTAACTGGATGCAGCTCTGTGTCCAAGCATCTGCTTTTGCTTTGAAACCAGAGAAATGTGAAGTTGCCTCCAGATACTAGTCCTGGTGCATCCATCCACAGATTTAGACAGGAACTAGTTCTGCTCACTGTCTTCTCCTACTACCACTGCCCCCTGTGCAGGGGGGGCACAGCCTCTGTGCTGGAGGCTGAGCAACCTTTTGCTGTTGCTCTGACACTTCAAAGGCTGCGCTAGTGCTGCCCAGCCTTCCAGCATGCTTCTCTTCAAACCACAGCCGAGCTGCAGGCACTCTCCCCTGCTCTCAGCTGCTGCGTGCCAGAACAAAACCCAAATGAAATGAAAAATCACACAGCAGTAGGCAGCACACTGTTTGTGTTGCTCTGACCGGCTGCGACAGCCGTGCACCAGGAGCAGAACAGCAGCAGGCAACACACACACAATTACAGCAGTGCTACGGCAGCAGGACAAACCTGAGTGCTACCCATGGGCACACACCCCCCTCTCCTCAAGACCCTGCAGTGTTTAGTTTTGCTCTCAATTTTATTTTTGTCCTCCCCTGAAGCCAGTGCCCAAGGAGGCAATCTCTCAATGCCACAGTGTAGCTGCCCACACACTACAGCTATCGAGCATCTGATGAACAATTAGCCTGAATAAATATTTCTTCCAGCATCCTCAGCCACTAACCTTTACAGAACATGTGTTAAAAAACCAAATGTATTAATAGCATCCTCTAGATGTTTCTTCTTACTTGTTTTCGCTATGGTGGCAACCAAGGATGCTCTCTAAGGAGCTTACCATGGTATGCATTAGGTAACAAGATGGCACCAGGACAGCTGGTACCTATCCATTTTATAGCCTATGGCTCTGAGAAGATAGATGAGATAAACAGCTAACAGTAGACAGAATAACACAAGAAGAAGCACGAGTCAGGCACATCATCAGCATTACTTGATGCAGTCTACCTACTTCGTGGTCCATTTATTCTCTTCGTTTCAACTCACACACATTGCCCTGGCACCTACCTTCTGCAGCATACACACTGAGTTTTCCACAGATGCACACAGGCACAGCACAGCCCTCCTTACCTTTTGCCAGGCACAGATTTAAGACCTGTAAGTCCTTCTGAAGCACCTTCCTTTTCATGAATGGTGCAATTCTCACTTTGTTATAAAGCGGAGCTGGACTGGGCTGGGCTTACAGGTTAAAAATCCTTCCTTGTCTTTCCACTGAATTTCCTGTACAAGCATCCCACCGTCCTCACTCACATACACAAGTCACTTCCTCAAAGTATAACACAGAATCATGGAATCACAGAATAGCCTTGGTTGGAAAAGACCTCTAAGATCACTCAGCCCAACCATTAACCCAGCACTGCCAAGTCACCACTAAACCTTGTCCCTCATCACTTCATCTACACGTTTCCTAAACCCCTTCAGGGATGGGGACTCCACCACTGCCCTGAGCAGCCAGTGCCAGTGCTTGACAACCCTTTCAGTGAAGAAATTTTTCCTAATACCCAATCTAAACCTCCCCTGGCCATTACCCCTCATCCTATCACTGTTACCTGAGAGAAGAGACTGACCTCTGCCTCACTACCCCCTCCTTTCAGGGAGTTGTAGAGAGCAATGAGGTCTCCCCTCAGCCTCATCATCTTTTCCTCCTTAATATTTCAAAAGCATTCTCATATTTTAATGGCTCAGAAACATGGATTTCCACTCACTTGCTCACATTCCCAAATTTGCAATACTAAAAGCACAGTCAGTGACCTGCAGAACAAATATTTATAGATATCATAAAGGCACAAAGATTAATATATCAGGTTAAGGTAGAACTACAAGCATCATTTGAGCTTTTTACACAAGAAATCCAATGAGTTTGTCACTGCATCACCAAGTCACCAACAATAAGTGATGGACAGAGATCATATTGAAATTCAAGTCCTAGATTCACCCATCCATTCAAGTGGGATCATAAGTGCAGCACTACATTTTCAGGAACTTTGCATTTCCACAGCACTGAAAAGTTGCTCAAGTCTCACTAATACACATGAACACAGCACCTATGAAAACAGCAACCAACAGAACAGCAGCAGCAAATTATCAGTGAAAAAACAATGCTGGTGGCTCTTGTACCAGTCATCTTCCCCATGTTAGAATACAAACACTAAAATACTGTCTGGCACATTTTATATGCTCTGAGTGATTATATACAACTGCTCATCTACAAGTTGGTTTGTTGTTTTGTTTTGTTTTTTTTTTTAAATTATTGAACACAAACATATTTAGATTAAAACATTAAATTTACAGCTAAATTTAGTGACACAATAGGTCTGAAGTGATAAAAGATTATGCCTTTCTTAAAAAATAATCCAGTTTGGCTCCTTTCAGGTCAAATAGCTTCGTTACTAGTTCTGAGAAAATTTATGCTGTTACTAAAGAAAAAAAAAAAAAAAAATGTGGTGGGCTTCCACTCTTACTTTTCAGTGAAATAAGAAGGTTAAAATCTCAGATTTGGATGAAAACAGAACTCATACTCTTGAACCAGAGATGATCTCCACTATAAGAACTTCTCCCAGAAACAGCATATCAAACCTACAGATTCTCCTTTTCATTTAAAGTTCCCTGTAGCTTTTTCAAGGGTTGCTATAGGTATTGTCTGGGGGGCTGGGGTTCTTTTGGCTTTTGGTAAATTTTGGGAAATGTTAGTAGAGTAACATCAAAGTCTCTTTATATTGTCCCAGCAGCAGCTGAATTTTCTTTGAAGATGCTCTCTATCACAATTTAAATACTTGGCAGTCATCTACAGTGAGAGTTGAAACATTCTAGAAACACTCAAGGAGCAGATATTTCAAAGACATCTTCAGATATGAATGCTCAGTTCCCTTCCAAAGAACCTTTGAATAAATATTCATAAAAACTGGGAAACTCAACATTCTGGCATTAGCCATTTCCACAAAATCATGACAGAGGATTAAAGTTGTGAGATGCAAGAATTTAAAATTTATACTTTAGTATCTTTTCCTTCATTCATCCTTCTTAAACACATAAATAAAATCTGAGAATCTCTTGGAGAGTCTTTATTCCTGAAACTGAAACCTTATGGAAAACAAACTTGCAACAAGCCTACCCCATGGCTGGAAGTGTAGATTTCCATCTGGGAAAAATAGTTACTTGCTTTTATATCTCCTTAGGGTCAGTAAAAATAAAATATTAGCCATCAATTTTAGAGTCTTGTATTGTCATGTGTCTGAGTATATGCCTCATCCTTCCTTGATTACACTGTGAAAGGTCTCCATGGGATTCATGGAATGCTTTGGCTCTTGCGTCTCATCTTGGAGGAAACCCTCCTCCCTCCCCAAACCCAAACACCAAAATACACACAAACCCAAAAAACAAGCAAACAAAAACCCCAACAAAAACACAAGTCCTGATTCTAAACCAACAGTTGCTGCTGCTGCTCAATCAAGTTTTACAAAAATTTTGTTAAGAGAGAAAAATGCTACTGAAGTATTTTAATGTGCTTGCTGAAGAAGGTTCAGATTCTGAGCTAATCTGATCTCTGGGACTTGTTCCACTGTATCTTATTGCAGATCACCAAACTGCTTTCCAGACTTCTTGCTCCTCTACCATACCATCATCTTCCCTCAAAAAGACAGCCATGGGACAGATTATTGCCATGGAGTACAGAGTTTTTTGCAGCATCAGGGTTATAACTGGTTAAGCAGCACAAGAGCAAAACTTCACAGAAAGTTAGAGATGTTTTCAGCTGCATTATCCTGCACTCAGATAATAGGCATCTCTACTGAGATGAGTAGAATCTGAATCCAGGTCTCAGATATTAGGTACATTTTATTATGGCTTCTTTAAATTATGGCCACCTGTTGGGTAAAACTTCTCCTTTGAGATGACACCAAACTGAGCAGTGCAGTTGACACACCTGAGGGATGGGATGCCATTCAGAGAGACCAGGACAAGCTCAAGAAGTAGGCTTATGTGCACTTCATGAAGTTCAACAAAGTCAAGTGCAAGGTCCTGCACCTGGGTCAGTGCAATCCCTGGTATCAGTACAGTCTGGGGCATGACAAGATTGAGCGCAGCCCTGTGGAGAAGGACTTGGGGGTACTGGTGGATGAAAAGCTGGACATGAGCTGGCCATGTGCACTCACCCCCCAGAAAGTCAACTATGTCCTGGGCTGCATCAAATGAAGCGTGGCCAGCAGGTTGAGGGAAGTGATTCTGCCCCTGTGCTCTCGTGAGACCCCACGTGGAATGCTGTGTCCGGGTCTGGAGTCCTCAGCACAGGAAAGACATGGGCCTGTTGATGTGGTTTCAGAGGAGGGCCATAAAAATGATCAGAGGGATGGAGCACCTCTGCTATGAAGACAGGCTGAGAGAGTTGGGGTTGTTCAGCCTGGGGACAAGAAGGCTCCAGGAAAACCTTCTTGCAGCCTTTCAATACTTAAAGGGGACATATATGAAAGATGGGGACAGACTTTTTGTAGGGCCTGTAGTGATAGAACAGTCAATGGTTTTAAACCAAAAGAGGGTAAAATTCAGACTAGGATAGAAGGAAGAATTTTTTCACAATGAGGGCAATGAAACCCTGGCACAGGTTACCCAGAGAGGCTGTAGATGCCCCATCCCTGGAAACAAAGGTCAGGTTAGATGGGGCTCTGAGTAACCTGATCTAGTTGAAGATGTCCCTGCCCATGGCAGGGGAGTTGGACAAGATGACCTTTAAAGGTCCCTTCCAACCCAAACCATTCTATGTTTCTATCATCAGTTTTTGTATAGAAAGTTTCTAAGTCATGTTTTGTTATGATGACATCTTTTGTTTTTAAGAGGCATTCTGATAAAGAAACTAAACACACTCAGATGATAAATACAGGCTGAGTAAAAATAGAACATGCCCTTAAAGTAAGTGTACATGTCTGATAAGGGTTCATAAAACAATACTGTTGTTCCCTTTTCTCAATAGAAAGAAATGTTAACAGGGAGCAAGCCAAAGGCAGGAAAGGAAGGGAGGTGCCAGGGATTCCTGGGATGTCCCATTTACTGTAAGTGGGCTCAGCCCCCCCATGTGCTTTGTCCCATAGCAGATGCAAGGGGCAAGAAGGCCAAACAGACTGGCAATGGGTATGGCTGCTGGTTTACAAGAAAAGTACAGAAAGAGCAGTCTGAGGCTCTGTACAGTACTCCAAATAACCCTTTATTTTTATTCTTTTCCATACAAAACAAAAAAAAGACTGAGCAGCAGTAGTGACAGATAGTTGCCACACTAATAGTTATCATACCAAATCCAATCTGTTTAGCTTCATTTAAACAAGCTAGATTTCTAAAGGTTTTGTTATCCCTTGAGCTG
The DNA here is from genome assembly GCA_028020825.1 of Podargus strigoides. Taxonomy (NCBI): domain Eukaryota; kingdom Metazoa; phylum Chordata; class Aves; order Caprimulgiformes; family Podargidae; genus Podargus; species Podargus strigoides. The sequence continues at coordinate 6,161,204 of CM051623.1, read as the reverse complement.
GAAGAAGAACATCTCTTATTTATATTAGTTGCTTAAGACTCCCCTGTGTTATGTGCTGCACCATGGTATAGTGAGAGCATTCCATCCCGAATCACTCACCATATAAACAGAAGAGATAAAGGATATATTATTTTTCTTGCTTCTAGTAATACAGACCCAAGTCAGGGAATGACTAAGAAGCTTGCTTAAGGTCACACAGGATACCTGTAGCACAGCTGCAGTATTTTTAGGTTTTTTTAACTCAGACCTGTCACATCCTGCTGTAGCTGTCTACCAACAGGATACACTTCAAAGGTAGCTCCTCCACAGCAACCTTCTGCCACTAAATCCGAGGTGCCCATTTCCCATTGCAAGTATAATAACTTCTCCAAAGGAATACCTACGTATATTCCTTTAACCATGAATCCAATGTAGTTTTAGAGATATATTAAGATGAGATGCAGTTAAATTCCCAGCACAAACTAGTTACTGCATACAGTAGAAGGGGAAAACTTCCCATTAGGATGGCTGACATAGCTGCAGTGATACCAGCCCTTAAGGCAAACCCAGTGCTGCTGCACCTCAGTAGTGCTCTTTGGGTTTAGAGAACACCAAACGAACATTAATTAAGCACAAGGTAAAGCCGTAAATGTTTTCACAGTAACCACGGCAATCTGGGAGGCCCGATACCCACTGGGGTTTTGTGCTCTGATCTGGCAGCTCCCTCAGAACCTTCTTTCCATCACACCACTGCTGGCAGGCCACGATGACTGGCATTCCAGAATGGATGTATTCTGAACACTGTATTTCAAGGGGCACTCTGGAAATATGGATATGCCCACCACCTCCACATGCCATTAATTCTGAGATACAAAATAATGGAGTGCAAGCTCTAGCATTCCAGTGCTTTGACAAGTGCTAAAGAGCTATTCAGTGAAAGTGAGCATATGTTCAACTGCTCAGCAGAATCAGGATCTTCATCATAGACATGGGCAATATCACAGTCATTAAAACCAGGCTTGGTTCTGTAAAGTTCTACTGTACATAGAATTTGCTTAATAGAAAGTAAATGCTGACTGTATATTCTATTATAGCACATAAATAGCAAGATTATTTTTTTTTTAAAAACCTGTATAACTACTACATACATATTTCTTACAAAAAGAAGTTTGAGCTAGCTAAACTCACTTTAAAATGTATTAAAGGGTCATTACCACACTCAGTTTAAGAGCAGGAGTGACATAAGTGCTAGCGCAAAACATCAGCAAAGCAGAGCATAAATCTTTTGAGTCCAGAAAAGACTCTTTTTGTAGGTTATTTTTCCTTCTACAGAGCAACAATGTAATCATCAAGCAAACAGAGCAAGTGTAAGAATCATTGAGCAAAGACAAGGCTTATTTTTCACTAAGGTAAATGCATTCACTGCCTAGAAAAAACAGCAAGTTATTGCTTTCCATGGTCTTCCTGTTATTTTAGTTTCTGGAAGGAAAATCTATTTGAAAGGATGGTATCTTTGCATGTATACATACATTATATATATATTTGTATACACACATGTGCACCTACATGGGGAGAAGAGGTGTTTAGACACGTGGTCCTAACATCCAACCTTCTCTGTCACCTGCAACGACGCATGCAAAGATTGGTTCTTCTTTTTAAAGTATGAGGGTGTCTATGTTTAGCTGGTACCTGGAGCTAAACTGCAGGAGTTGTTCTACCACCTGATAACCCCTCCCCAGCTGAGAAGGGGAATCAGGGAAAAAAGGGAGAAGCACCATGGGTTGAATTAGAAACAGATTTAATGAAATAACAAAACTAACACACTCACCAACTTAAAGTGCACAAGGTTCTACTCAGCCTGGTCCTTGAGGTTGGCAGCAGGATCAGGAGGCCAAGAGGAAGAAGCCCCATGAAGAGGAACCCCACCCTCAGTGAGCTCCCTCCTTTTCTAATGAGCATGATTTAGTGGTGTGGGATACACCTGTGAGTCAGTGCCTTGAGTGGATCTCCCAGCTGACTGGGGCTGCTCATGGCTGCCTGTATGGCTGGGCCATGGGGCTGTGCCTGGGGAACCAGGACAGTATGATAATAGCTATTGTCTTGAACTAGCCATGTGAGGCTGTTCTCTGGGACAGTAGGGAAATGAGGGACAAAGAACAAACCCAAAGAAGTAGTCTGGGAAACCCTGACAGACTACACTGGTGAAAACCACTCCACTCCAGTAACATGAACCTCACTATCAGCCTGCACTAGTTCACTGAGGTACATCTTCTTGTTTTACCCAGTCTTTAAATCCCCAGCAAGCTGCTGTCTTCAAACTTCTAACACTAGGTCCCCTCCTAGTACGGACCTGGGCAGCCTCCCTCCAACAAGCAGAAAGGCTGAAGTATGGGAAACTTCAATGCAGCAGACAGAAAAGGCTTCGTGGGGAAAAGGAGACAGATCTTTATACCGGCCCAAAGCAAGCCAGGTATGTAAACATTTGCACAGCTCTAAGCTGTAGGAGTACTCCCATTGTAATCAACAAGATCTCTTAAACATGCTGAACGTGAGGCTTATGCTTACATACCTGGCATAAATGGAGGCAGAACAAGCAACCATGGGGCCTGCTCACAGGGGAGTTTCCAGCACACACAGACAGGGAGCCATGGGACCACAGACCCAGCTCCATGTTTTTCCTAAGAGCAACTGGTAATTCTGGATGGCCAGTTAGGGCAAGGCTGATATTTACAGATACCGAAATAAATAGCTACAAAACATATATATGTGTGTGTGTTTTAATTTATATGTGTGCACATATGCATTTTTAATATAAATTGTTATTTAGAGATATATTTATAAAAATCAGGCCATAAGCTACAAGATAGGCACTCACAACTTTTGAGGTTCCCAAAGCGAACAGCAGATGCTGTTACAAACTGGGACCTAAATGTCAAGTACCAATGATGCTTAAGTGCTACTTAATTAAAATGGAAGAGAAATAGTGTTCATGTATTCATAAGGTTTTTATATATTCACAGCAAGAACCTAACTTACCCTTCAACCACTCCAGCAACTTTAGGCACTTCTACAAAGAAAAAGCCATTAGGTGAAAACTTAGAAGTACCAGATCTCTGCACGTGAGCAAAATGCTGTCTTGATCTCTCTAGCTTTGTTAGGTCAGGTATCTATTGTCTAGGTACAACCCATACCTTCCTCTTATATTCTGCAGCCCAGAACATTGTAGTGCAGGTCACGTGTTCCATAAAGTAGATCTTTGTTCTTAACAATATCCCACTAAGGACTGTAATGGCAGAAGAAGAAATCACAAATCAGGTAGATACTCTGAATATTTTAGTGAAACAAACAGACATATTAGTTAAATATAGTTTAGCATAAAATATATTTGAACCCCAAACAGGGCTGTGAGTCACAGTTATCTGTGCAACAGGATCAGAACTTTGACGAGTGCTTTTTACTCATGGAAACACTACAGCCTGTACTACATGAAAGGAATACCTGATATATTACAGACCATGAAAAAGAATGAATTTAAATTAATGGACATGTGGAATCCACATGCGATAAAAATTGAGAGTTAATTATTCATATATTATTATACAATCAATGAAGAGAGCTTAAATGTCAGCCTGTGCTCCAGAATTTTCAAATCAGTAAGAATCCACTATTAATCTTGAACTAGATTAAGTACATGCACCAAAATGTTTTAACAACATTATATGTCAAGAAAAAGAATGATCAAGTCACATCATCCAAGTCAATATCCACTTCCTGAAGAAACACAAGAAGCAAAATATATTTAGAAATGGTTTTAAGAAACAACTCTTGCTTTTTCCACAAGAAATTAAGTTTTGGTTAAAGGGATTTCTTTGCATCACCAGAATCCACAAATACAGATTTAGTTTCTCCACGCACTAGCTGATTATCTTCTTGAAGAGGGAACTATACCACATGCATTAAGTAGTCTTAAAAAAGGAAAAAAAAAAAAAAATCAGCTCTTCTGCTTTTTGCAAAGAAAGATCAGGAGACATCAATCCTCTATTTTAGCATGCAGATTTTTTTTTTCTGCCTCTGTAACTCCTGCCAAAATCCATTCTTTATCTTAATCAGATAAAGAATGTGTTTAAGGTAGAGCACCTTATTCTTCTAAACACTCACGGAGTTTTCTGAAGTTTCACAGATGCATCAGAAACAAGAAACTGAACTTTCAGAAAGGTTTCCAAGGTTTGATCTCCTTGTTAGATTGCTGCTAGCTCCCATGCAACCAAATAAAGCTGGTGTTGCTTTTTAGTCAAAACTTCTGTCATCTACATCAAACTCAGAAAAGTGGAGCGTCATGATTTAACTCTATTAGATGATAGGCTGCATCTCTTTAAATACCCTCCAGGGATCTCTTTTCAAAACAGAAATCCAGCCACTGGAGCAATCAGTTTGATGGGCTAGACTTGTTTAAGTTCCCCACCATCTCTGCTCTGACTTGGCAAGAGTTAAAGTAGTTAGAGGATTAGAGAAAATAAATGTCCTCCTATTTTATAAAAGTTAATTCCTGGAATGACTGCTGCCAGGGGTCCACAGCAACAGAGCAAACAAAAAGGGAGAGATTCAGGGTATTTCTTTCCTATCAAGTTGGCATACACCCCAGAGATTGTTCAGCAGTTCTCTGGGATCAGTGAGAGAAAGTCAGCTGTGGGAACCTAGCCTTGCCTTTGCAAGCATCAGCAACCTTGTAAACACCCAGTAAAAGGTCTCCGGAGTGAGCAGAAACATGAAACCAGGCTGGGTTCCCAGCTGGTGTGAACGGGTGTTGTTCCACCCACAGAGAGCCAAGCTTTATGCTTTCAGCTCTCCTATCAAGACCGTGCTCCCAGCTACCGCCAGCCCCGAGCAGGCTTTGCGATGTGACTGCAAGCAGAGGCTCTGCAGGAATCTCCCTCTCAGGCCTGCGTGGGCAGTGCAGTTGTTCCCCGGCTGCAGCAGCCACCGACACTTCTGTAACACTGTTTTAGACTGTACTAGGGGTGAGGAACTGGCTTTAGACAGTGCACACTCAAACTGCACAATGCCACGGGCCACCACACTTAAAGCCATGGAATCACAGAACAGCCTTGGTTGGAAAAGACCTCTAAGACCATCAAGTCCAACCATTAACCCAGCACTGCCAAGTCACCACTACCCCATGTTCCTCCTCACTTCATCTACACATCTCTTAAAACCCTCCAGAGAGGGGACTCCATCACTGCTCTGGGCAGCCTGGGCCACTGCTTGACAGCCCTTTCAGTGAAGAAATTTTTCCTTACATCTAAAACCTCCCCTGGAAGGCACATATTTGCCCTGTATCAACAATAAAAAGGTGGCAAAGGAAGATTAACCTTAAGCTAACCACACAAGACTCCCCTGGGCACCATTAGGTAGAGCTAAGGACAGAAACGGAATGGTTAAAATGCATTCCTCTCCGAGTACCCATTAAAAGAAAAGCCCTTGTCTTTAGCCAACTGCAAATCCAGCATTCTGCAAAAGTGAATTAAAGTGGCTGGAACAGAGCTTTTCTAAAGCAGTTTACATTGGACAGATCACAAGAACAATAATCACAAAACATGCTTTCTGTGAACCTTCCAAATTATCACATTTCTTCTTTTGACAACAACAGAAAACATTCAGAAGGGGGGAAAAAAAAAAAAAAGTCTGAAATCAACAGATAAGTGCAAGGCAATTTTAAGTGTTAAGGATCTGAAACAGGGACAAAAGCAAAAAAAAAGAGGAGTCAGGTCTTTTGAGCGTAGCCCAAACTCATAGTGATAGAAGAAAACAGATACTTTCTTGATGATGAAGTCCAAAAGCACAAAGGTAGACAGTTTTCTCGGAATTTACAGCTGATGAACAAAACACTAGTTATTCATATCACTGTAACATCCAAACAAAATGACTAACAGCCAGCAGGAGCTGCCCTGCCCCACAGCCTAGCAGCTCCCCTTCATCCCTCTATACCTTTACAGGGCATCTCAGCTGCACTGGGCTGAATTTCGGGACACTTTTGATCCCTACTTCTGTCTCTTGGAAAGGAAAACACCCTTCAGTTTCCACATATCCTACAAGGCCTCCCTCCATCTGGTCACCCCAGCTGCTGTTTCCCACACCCACACTGAGTCCTCCCTGCAGACCTACTTCTTTCCCCACCAGGTGTAAGCTATAACCCACCACACTGAGGGGCACAGGTGTCCATGCCCATCACTGCTCTCCTTGCAGGAAGGAGGACACCACTTTGTCCCAGGGACAACCCTGGTGCCCCCTCATTTCTGCTGTAATGCTCTGTTTTGGGGCTAGGCTTAAAGGAGTCAGGCTGCAAATCCACTGCTGGGGCACCTCTACCCAGCTGCTCCTCTGGATCAAATACTTTGCACTGGCAGTGTCGTCTGGAGATGTAAAATCAAGGACATTTTTCAGATGGCAATGTCTAAAATAAACATCTTTTGAGCCCAAATACTCTTTCACATACTTTCAGTTTCTTTCAAACTTTAAATGGGAAAAAAATAATATTTCAGCATGGTGGGTCACAAGATGAATTACTGACATTCATGTTTGAACAGACTGAGCTCATGATTTTTCTTCCTTTGGAAGCTGATGCAGTTCCATGCCAACTTGCATGGACACTGCACTAGTTTCATTTAATCTGTATGGTTTGAAATGACTGTGCAAGTCATTTAACTTCTATTCATTTTTCAGTTTAAGAGCAGATTGCAAAACTGATGATTAGCTGAAATCAAATTTTTTAAATTTTTTTTTCCTGGGTGGATGATTTCAGTAACTAATCAGCAAGGCTCAAATGACAGGCTTAGCAAGTCTTGGGCAGTTTTAAATTTCTTCTGTATTTGAACGTGCAAGATTTCAATCCACTTTTCATTGCTATCCCTTCTTCTGGAGTTCAAGTATTTCAGTATTTCCTGGAATGCATGAGTATTACAAATATAATCAGACCTAAATTCACTTTCAAAACATTTTGGCACTACAGATTCAGACCTACTTTTAAGTGTAGGCCAGATTTCACATTCATTTGTGTCCAGGAAGTTCAGAGGGCTCCATGCGCACACCTTGAAAGCAGAAACAAACCATCTGAAATTAATGAGAGAAGTGTGGGTCCCATCTTTCTATCTGGGAAAGGTGGAGTGAAAAGTTCAAAACCAAAAACTATTTATAAAATCAAGACTATTAATTAAAAGCTGAGCCAGAACGTATCAAAGGCAAAGGAAGTAATTCCATGTGCTCCACTTGGCATGGGATCAGGCCCCTCGTTTGAAATTCTGCAGGGTGAGGAACGTGTAAAAGAACAGTGTTACCTTCCTCTATTCAAAAGGCAGAGTCTCTTGTCAACCATTCTAGGGAAGTTTTCTAACCAGTGATCAGCACGTACCTCCAGATCAGGGAACTCTACCCTGAATGACTGCCTACCTCATTTGAATGTATTTTACAAGATTTGGAGAGCTTCTGTTTTCAGTCAGTTCCTCCCTGCTCTGGTGGCAGAGACAGCTCTGCTTGATGCTCTCTCCACATGTCTGTCCTTCCCTGTGTAATTTCACCCCTCTGCTTGGTAAACATCAGGCACACACCAGTGACTAAACCATGCAGTGCCTACAGCCCTCCTACGTCCCTACTGAAATCCCTGCTAGCCCAGGTCACTGCCGGTGCTCTCTGCCCTGACATGGCTGTGGTCATTCACCACGGCTTTAATGCTGAGTATCACTACTAGAGCTACCAGAAGGATCAACCACAGCAACATATATGACAGATTTTTCTCAGTATTCCAAGGCCTCTCACCTCCTCTCCTTCTCTTTTCCTTTTCTTCTTTCTTCTCTTCCTTTTCATTTTCTTATGATATCTTTTTTCTCTTTATTTTCTCTTTTCCACCTTAGATGGAAAACCACCTTTTTTTTTTTTTTTTTTTCCAGCTTCTTCTAGTGCTACTAGTATTTATTCCTGGGAACATACATTGCAGCTAATCTCCCTAACCTTAAAGCCACTATCCCAGTCAGAAAATGAGATTAATTTCCTGAACTGTTTGCAGTCGCTGCCAGAAAGGCCAAACTCTAAAAGTTTGTCATCTCAGTTTTATACATAAGCAACCACTAGGTACAAAGATACTATCTGTTTATAACCAAATGATCTATGGAGGTCTTTCACAAGCCCTTTGGGGAGGCTTCTCTCTGCTTCAGTAATGGGAGATTGGGAAACTGCGGTTGTTCATATTGGTTTTACAGGAAAAATAGAATGTCCTCACTTTGCACAACAATTTGACTTATCTGCTATGCTGCAACACATGCATTTTTAAAACAACACAATGGCTCTGCAAGACAGACAATGGATTCCATCTGTCTAAATAAAGATGGCCTCTGCTATCAGGTCAGCTCACAACCTCTGCTTTGTCCTTACAATTGGAAAGTACCAAAATACATACAGACAGTTTAAAAGAAGGGAATGGGACTTGCCCAGCATCAAACAGGAAATCTGTGGCATGTAGATTTTCTGATAGCCCTCAGTTAGCCCAACAACCACTGGACCAGTCTTCACATAAGGATAAATCCTTAAAAACTATGGGAGCCAACACATCTATTATGAATTCCAGCAACTCAAGACCTGCTCCTATATCTGCTGCTATCAATCTTCATCACACCTTAGAGTTCCACTTCTGGCTTCTTCTTCTGTGAAGAATTTGAATTACCACCTTTGATTTTATTTGTAGAAAGAAGCAGGGAATGCAGTTGACCAGTCCAATTAAGACTGCTTTCAATCACACAATGCTTTTTTTCCCCAACACTGCAAATATTCACATCCAATCTATTCAAATGCACGCTGCATAACATGAAAGAGCATCTATTTCCATTTATGAAGTACCACCAGCTTGATTCCAGCATTCAGCTACTGCCTGAATGCCCAGGTAGTACTATCAACAACCAGATATTTTTAAAAAAACTGCTAGCAAAACCAAAAGCAGAATTAACATCCAACAATTTCCTAAAGAACTCCTAAAAAAAAATTAAAAAATCAGTTCCCTAAACGCAAAGAACCAAGCTGGACAAATTGCAGGCCTGCAAGGAAACCAGCAACGACCTGCATATCATTCCACAGACAAGTGTAGGTACAAAAGATGTTGCCAGCTCTATCAACTTTCTCACAAATCTTGCTATTGCTTCTTTTCCTTTTCAAATCTCATCTAGGTGTATATTACACTATTTTAGAACTCTCTTCTGAATTTTTAAACTGTTCCTGATTGTTTTAGGGTATGATTCTGGGTATTCAAGCATTTAAGGTTGGCAATAGCCCATACTTCTCACAATAAGCTACTCATAAAAACAGTTAGGACTTCCTTTTCTTCAAGTACAGTTCAGTAACTGAGCCTACTACCGATGTCACCTACTAACATTGCTTAATAGCATGGTCATTAACTCAAGTACAAATATCATATAAAGCCTCATGGGGCATTTGATTGAAGAAATACCTAAATTTTAGATCATGTTGTAATTTAAAGTGAAAGTGAAATGACAACAGGAAAACACTTTTTAACCATACCAATGAAACAAAAAACCTCAATGATTTAAAGTTTCAGGATAGCACAGGGAAAAAAAAAGAAAGTTTTTCCCATAGGAAGTTAAAGAAATTTGGTTTGTGTACCTGGAATGTCTCTAATTATTTTAAAGCCTCTCCAGAGAGAAAATATGTTAATAGTTTGTCTATAAGCAAATGACACAATATGGCATATTTAGAAACATGAAAAAATGAATGTTGTTGATTTAGATTCAGACTCAAAGTTCACTGAAATCAATGTGAGTTCTCCATTGCCTTTAAAGGGCAATGGATTAGGGTTTTAACTCTCCAATGCTTATGGCACAAAATAGATGCGTAGTGTTTTCTAGTAGTTATCATGCCTTAGGAGAATCAATTCTTGGTCAAAGGTACAATGCTTTGGAATTTGGAGATAGGACAAGTGCATTAGGAGAGAATTTGGAGGTGACAAGTCCATAAAACCACACAAAATCAGTCAGCAAGCAGGAGAGAATCTTCAAAAGTAATAACAAATGCAAATTTGTTAGCATATTAACACTATTAACACTTCTTACCAAATTAACATCATTGTCTGAGAGTAACAGATCCCCACACCTCACTAGGTCTAAGGTAGTTAATACTGATTTGCAGCCAGGATCTGCTGTCATTCTGTTTGATCATGTAAGCTCTTGCCAGGTCTGCTGCTGTTACAGTTAGAACTGTTCAGCAGAGAGAGGGGAGACTTAAAGTGCACACAAGAGCTACAGGTAATGCATCAGCCTTACTTACCATACCACAGAACCTGGAGTTTTCTGTCAACACAGATGTAAAGGAGTGTAAGACTCAAGCAGTGTTTTCTCTTTAATCTTGGCTATTCTTAAGGTCCTTTCTCTATCTCAAGCTGTTCCTTATTGTCTACATTTAGCCTGTACTTTGGGCTAAACTGCAGCAGTTGTTCTACCACCCAATGACCCCTCCCCAGCTGAGAAGGGGAATTGGGGAAAAAAGGGAGAAGCCCCATGGGTTCAAGTAGAAACAGATTTAATGAAATAACAAAACTAATACAACCACCAATATAAAGTGCACAAGGTTCTACTCACCCTGGTCCTTGAGGTTGGCAGCAGGATCAGGAGGCCAAGATGAAGGAGCCACAGGAAGAAGAACCCCACCCTCAGTGAGCTCCCTCCTTTTATAATGAGCATGATGAAGCATTATGGGATACACCTGTGAGTCAGTGCCTTGAGTGGATCTCCCAGCTGACTGGGGCTGCTCATGGCTGCCTGCATGGCTGGGCCATGGGGCTGTGCCTGGGGAACTAGGACACCCATCAAATATTTCCCCTAAAGCACAGAGAATTTAGTAGAATGGATATGTTAGACTGAGTGGGCAGAGCTGCCTGGGAATACGGGCAGTTTGACAATGGGTTTTGTTCCTGAAAACTTGAATTCAGAAAAATGGTGCCCCCGTGACTCATGTATACTTTTGTAGAGGGACTGCTTCACAATCCCATTTTCTTCTGGCTAGACTGCATTTCCCATTAAGCAGCACAGTATACTCTCATTATAAACTCGTGTGATATATCACAGGAGTCCCGTGGTCACTTGGCCTGAAGATGAAAAGGGCATGAGATACTTGAACCATGACTGGCAGGAAGCTCAGCAGTGGCACTGCTGAATCATAATTTCCATCTATCAGCTAAAAGCCTTCACTTTTGGCTTTGGGAGAGAGAAAGGGTTTTGACAAAGAAAAAAAAAATTATCAGAGAACTGTCACTTTTCTCACATTTGCTTTAGTCAGAGGCTCAGTCCTCCAGGAGAAGAGAGCATCAGTGGGAAACGTACACACTGCCCTGCATTTTCATACATAACTTTTGCTGTGGAACTTTAGCTTCTCCTAAAATGGACCTGCAAGAGATGAGAGCTACATATGCATTACTCCACCAGGTTACACATCTTCAAATTTATTCTTGTCCTTTCAAGCTCTTTTGGCCAGTTTCAGATAGTTAGTAGATAGGGAAATAGTGAAACAGCTGAAGCACAGAAGCAATTGCAGCAAAGTGGGTTCCTCCCAAGCCTGCTTTTCTGAGTACCATGTAATTAAGTAGTGCAACACTGCTCACTGTAAATTAGACCACAGAATCATAGAATGGGTTGGGTTGGAAGGGACCTCAAAGCTCATCTCATTCTAAATCCCCTGCCATGGCAGGGACACCTCCCACCAGACCAGGTTGCTCCAAGTCCCATCCAACCTGGCCTGGAACACTGCCAGGGAGGGGGCAGCCACAGCTTCTCTGGGCAGCGTGGGCCAGTGTCTCACCACCTCACAGGAAAGAATTTCTTCCTATTGTCTAGTCTCAATCTGCCCTCTTCCAGTTTAAAGCCATTACCCCTCATCCTATCACTACATGCCCTTGTAAAAAGTCCCTCCACAGCTTTCTTGTAGCCCCTTCAGGTACTGGAAGGTGCTCTAAGGTCTCCCCAGAGCCTTCTCTTCTCCAGGCTGAACAACCCCAGCTCCCTCAGCCTGTCCCCAGAGCAGAGGTGCTCCAGCCCTCTGATCATCTTTGTGGCCTCCTCTGGACCCACCCCAACAGCTTAATGTCCTTTTGCTGGGGGCCCCAGAACTGGATGCCTTTTGAGGCAGGCAGTTTAGTGTACCCTTTACCCTATGATTTTTAGGAATTTCTTATTAACAAAGGGCTAATTGGCACTTGCTAATTCACTTTTACCTGTAGCTCTGGATAACAGAAAAAACCCCCAAAAATTAACAACTTGTCCCTACCTCAACCCTCATAGCCTGCACCAAAAAGAGAGATCTTGTTGCAAAAGTTTCATGGGTCCTTGGCATATGTGATCACAGGCATTTTTCTCATGTCTGATCCAAATTCCAGTCACAACAGAAACATATAGTAATTGAACTGATAGGTTGTCAGCTTTAAAAAGGTGGCTATTTCACTGTTTATCAGTGTATTTTTATCACATAGACCAGTATCATGCAGCCCTCTGTGTAGAGAGGTTACTTGATCCTGCAGGAACTGCTCTGAGGTTGGTTGGTTGTTTTTTTTCACCAGCTAATAGCGTTTAGCATTTCACCAGGCCACATTAAACTCAATGTACAAGCAGTTAAGAAAAGTACTGTATCTGGCACTGTTTAATGTCACTGACATGAAATGCGAGCAGCTGTGCCAGCATTCCTGAACTCTGAAAGTACTTTACCTTTCCTCTGTCTTTTGGCAGTTAAATACACTTTAATACATTTTGGGGAAATAAATACATTTTAATACAGTGCTATAACGTTAGGAAGGTCACAGGATTAACTATGTCTTGTCATTTAGACATTAAAAGAAATCATGGCCATTTTAGTCACAGAGATGCCTAAATGCCTTTTACCTCCAGGTTCACCAGGCTGAGGATTTGCAGCGCCCTGTGAGTGGCAGAGCTGTATGACAACTGAATGAAAATGCTCTCCCCAGTGTTTGAGTATGCATGCACACTCACTGGAAGAGTTATTCTGACTGCTGGTTTAGCCCTTAGCACATTGTCATCAGACATCTTTGGGCTGAGCTTTAATCTTTGAAGAAGCAGGGCCAAAACTCAAATTAATATCAATGGGCATCAAAAGCCTCTATTTCAATGAATGTAAAGAAACAGAGGACCTTTATATTTTGTAAGTCAGTCATGAATGGAGATATTTTCCCTTTCTCTGCTTGTTTATATACTGAAAAAAAAGAAAATTACAAACTAACTTTTTTTTTCCTGTTGATTTTGATTTTCTAAAGAAAAAGAAGAAAAGGAGCATTTGCCTTTCAGCACAATTCGGTGAATAACAATTGAACCTTTGCACGAATATAGCTTCACTGACCTCTGCACATAGGCTGGAGAGCTGCTGGGCTTCTGCTAGTGGGCAACTTGTTCCTGGCCACTAATCATAAAAGACCTTCTTTTGAATGTCAATTCTAGGGCACCCATTGCAGACAACCATGCAGGGGCTTCCAAGTACATGGGAAGATCTTGGAGAAGAGATACCAGGAGCAAGGTCTGCGTAGGAGCAAGAAAAATCCATTACTATCCATTTCCCTGATGTTTGATTGGAATTTTCTTTTATTTCATTAAAATATCCCTCAGCAAGATCCTCAGGCTATGCAAAACCAGCATGACTCCATCAGTTTTGCAGTTTTCTGTGTGATTTATATCTGGTGAAGAGCTTTACTAGCTTGCATGGAAAAGAAAGACAGACAGGGGAGGTGAGGAAGCACTTTTCATGGTCAAGAAAATACAAGAACAATGGGATCCCCCAACACAGAGAATGGAGCCAAAGGGACTACGGAGTCAGAACAGATGCCAAAATGGAAATCTCCCTTTCCAGTGGTAGAGCATCCTGGCAAACACCTACAGGGGGGGTTCAGTTTTGAACCAGATAACAGGTGTGCCCTGTAACTTTTTTTAAAAAAAAAAAAAAAAAAAGAAGAAATTCAGTGATGTATAAATCAAGTCAAATTAAAGCCAATACCACACACACACATCATGGCAGCACCAGCACATTCCTTTCCATTTCCTGCACAGAAAAAAACCCATTCATTGCCAGAGGCAGCTGTGTATAGTCATTCCTAACTACATCCCTTCCTTGAAATTGGAGGGATCTCAGTTTATGAGGTCTAGAATCCCACGTGATGGTTGATTTCCAGTTTTGCACTACAAGAGAACACCATTTTGAAATTATAAGACTGTCAAAACACAATTGAGCTCTAGAGACACGTATTCCTGAAGATTCCTGGGAAGAGTGCTGTAAATTTTGTAAATACTCTTTTTCTGCATTCATTTGTTAATTTTTAAAGGAAAAGGGTACTATAACAGCTTAGATAATATCAAGACAATCATTTAACTGTCCTCCAAATCATCCAAAATCAAAGGATCAAACCTTGTGAAAGGGCAAAATTTTATGATCAGACCTTGGAAGCTACAGGACTTTTTGGGCTTCTAGACATCCACTTAGAATCACAGAATCACAGAATGTTAGGGATTGGAAGGGACCTCAAAAGATCATCTAGTCCAATCCCCCTGCCAGAGCAGGAACACCTAGGTCAAACTTATTTAATGACTTCCGTTTATTTCTGATTTGAACAAGTTAGCAACAGTCTGTGTGTGAGTGTGTCACTTAAACACTGAGAAGGCATAATGGTATCTGGATTTCTCTTACTGCAGTAAGCACTGGATGTGAGACAAAATAATGTATCTGATTATCCCTTCTCTGCACAAAATAGGTTATAAGCCCGATATTTAATGCTGATTTAAACCAGCGTTGTTATGTCAAAGAAGCTCTGCCAACTTAGTGTAGCTAAGGATGTGGTGATATTTCCATTGCTTGGAAAAGCACAGAAGAATTTTTCAGAAATTCTTGAATAAAACTGAGCAATAGTTTATCTTATATATGTGATTCTTAGAAATAGGAAGAAAAGAATCCTTAACAAAGTAAAAGCAGCAAATTTATTTGTGAATGTTATCCAAAAGTGTTAAATAATTTTTCTTAGTAAACTAATTTCAGTTCAATACCAGATTATCCATTTTATGTGAAGCTGAATTCAAATTTTTGCTTTTCTCATTAAAAAAGGGATGTTCCCCTTAGATTAAAAGGAAGGTGGACTCTATCAAAACCTCGTCCAATCCAGTTGCAATTCTTCCCATATGGTGTCCCTATTCTCAATTCACACAGATTCACAGAATCACAGACTTATTTCTATTTATTTAAGAAGCCACTCTTCCAGGAGTTCATGATGTCTTTAGCACATGGACACTGTATGGAGTTTGGTGCCAGGAATGCAGTGCAAGAGGAAAAAAAAAAAACAAAAACAAACCAAACCTGAAAAAAAGGAAGACAAAAACACAGAGAAAACAAGCAAACAAATGAACCAAAACACACTGGGCTTCAAAATAGAGCAACCACAGTGGGGTTCCACTGCAAGTTGATTATGTAATAGCCTCTTTTCTTCCCCCAGAAGGTAACGCAGAGCTGTGAAGTTCAAATGTAAGACAAAGGATGTTGCTCATTAGAGTAGAAACCAAGTTACAATGCCAGGCCTGTTTCCGATACTTTGGGAGAAACACGGACGCTCTGGGTCGAGTGTCAATTTGAGTTAGTTTTATTTAGTTCTAGGAACAGAACGGCTTTGCCTCGCTCCCAGGGCGCACACAACAAAGGTTAGACCCTTCCCATAGGCTGAGTTTACTTGAGCTGTAAATTATATGCTGCGATGGAGGAGTATGGCATTTCTGTGAGTGAAGTATTGCCAAATTGGTTTGTAGAGAAGAAATGGCTCTTTTTTCATCTTTTCCTTATTATTTGTCATGGACCAAATTCTTCCACCTTCTTGCAGTGCATGGTGCCTTACTCTTCAGAGCAACCCTACTGCAGGATATGGTATTACTAAATTTGAGGAATGTTTGTCAGCTCTCACCGTGTTTTCATCATGGGGGTGGGACTGAGTCAAAAGTTTTCCACGGATTTTAACCTGTGTTTTCTCCATAGTAAAAGGTGCTTTGGATGGCAACTGGAGTCAGAGATAGGGATCAGTACCCACAGAATTAGATCTAGGAGTCTGGCAAGTTCTGGTATTTGACATTCAGCATGTGGTTTTCTGTGGATCGGTGTTTAATTAACAGTACCTTGGGCCTTTCTGAATAAAATTACAAAAGACTATTCAGTCATAGTCTTGGAATATGCTTGTTTCATAACTGAAGAACTGGGCCAAGTTCAGCTTATTTCTGCTAGCATACTGGGATTGTCATGACCATGTAATGTAATATAAAGACATATTGATAGCTTGGAGTATCAGGGAACAGAAGGGAGTTTTGCAATGGTTACTCTACCCATGATTTAAAAGAGAGATGAACAAAGAGCTCATGACTGATGTTTCTGTTCAAAATCCATCAAATCAACTACCAATTCATACGTAACTGACTTTCTAGTAAAAAAAAAAATTACACTGCAGCTTTCTGCAAGTGGAGAGTCTAGTATGCAGATTTTTAAGGTTCTGCTTCTTTTCACAAATGTTATGTCCTTCTGGGGACAAACGTTTAGGCAATTACTGTAATTATGATAAGAACTCCATTTCCCATATGAAGTAAAGAAAATGAGTAGCCACACAGGACTGTATAATTACATCTGCCCCCACCCCCCTCAAGAAAATCTTTCACTCAGACAGCATGAGATTGTTTATTTGATACATCAGTGTTAAAATCATACAAACACACATGGAAGAAAATTAGGAATTAAATTATGTCTTCTCTTTGAGTCCCATTAGGGGAGCTGAAGGGAGCAAAGAGAGGACAAAGTAATGTGAACTCAGTGTGAAGGAATGTAGCTAATGCTCCTTATCTGACCTCATGCTGAGCCACAGCACCAGTTCGGAGCAGTTCTTCTATGGCATCATCCTTGTACCCCAGCATGCCTTTCAGTATCTCCACTGTATGCTGTCCAACAAGCGGAGGTGGTTTGGGATGTGACATGGCAAATACACTGTATCTGACACCTGGTCCTGTAAAAAAAACAGACAGGAGAGAAAATATTTTCAAAAGCTATATCTATGTTAGTTTAAAGGAAAGTATCTCATTTTCACAGCAGTCTTATAACAGACCTTATCACAGAAATGTTATATTCTGGAATTACTGACTAAAAAAATTCCAGTTTGGAATAACGTAGCAATAAGCCAGTTTTAAGTAGTTCACCCAAATGCAGAATTGCTGAACATCCATCCAATGTTAAGAAATTTTTCCCCTTGTTCCCAATGGTATGTATATTGGGGTGTTCTGACTCATATTACACAATGGGTCTACCACTCTGCTAGCTGACCAACAATGCCCAGCCCACACAACGGGATGTGGTGCAGAAATCCCCACACTGCCTACAACAGGAGGCAGCACAACCATAAGAACACCGAATCACAGAGTGGTAGGGGTTGGAAGAGACCTCCAAAGATCATCTAGTCCAGCCCCCCTGCTGGAGCAGAATGAAATGTCATGATAACACACTGTTACTGGTGTTGGAGCAGTGCACTGGGCAACGGGAAGCGCCATCCCCAGTTGGCAACAGCTCAAGTGTCCTCCATTACCCTGTGGTGATGTGGAACTGACATCATGCACAGCAAAGGTATTTCCAGCTTGTTTTATGTTTTCTATCACAAATACAGGCAGCAGCAGCCATAAGAAACTCAGCAATGGTTTATTTACTCTGGCAAGAATAATTTCAAAGGTGGAAATCACTTACGGAAGCTGGCAACGATATAAAGACTTTTATGTCTATTGCAGGTAATCAGATCTCACGCTTCAGCAATCCTCTGTAGTGAACTGAACAGACTTCAGTATAGCTCCTATTAGCTACACCTTTACTGTCAGTCTCAGAAGAGAGACCGAGCCACAGATTTACTCTGGGATCAAAACTGAAGTATGCACTCAATGTATGCATAGAAAGACTAATTGTTTATAGAGAAAGAGAGGACAATGATTTCCCAGATTGTCAGCTGAAAACTGAAATACAAAATTCAAGAATCTTTGATGCTTTGGACAACTGTCAAAGAGATACCTCTATTCATAGTTACGGTCTTCATTATTTCAAAATTATTATCAAAACTTTACCGAAAAAGTTATGCATAGTTATGTCTTTTCCTATGACACTACAGCTTTTTTTAGAAAAGCAAACAAATACATAGGGCATCTTAATAGACAGAACTGTGTTTGACTGCTTTCTGAAGGAACAGGATGTCAACTACCAAGGGAAATGAACCACAGCAAGAGGTCATACTACAAGGGCATGAATAGGGAAGTTCCCTACTTCAATTATTACTTATTTGAGGAGAGATGCTGACAAAGGTCATGTAGCATGCCAAAATATACCATTTTTTCAACAGTCTTCATCAACTGTGATGAAATCATTAATACAATAAAGGTCTCTCCAAGTGGGACAAAACAAGCTAAAGGATGCTTGGAAAAAAACAGGGTTTTTTTTTTCAAGCTGATTTGGTACATTCCTGATGAGTATGCTCCTGGAAGAGGACAGATATGGTTCCTGTGTTTAAAAAGGAAAGGAGGCTGAATTGGGAAATTACAGACTGAATTATTTAACTTCAAGTTCTATTAAATATTGGGGCAAGTAATCACACTGAAAGTACTCAGGAGATGAATAACAGCCAGCATGTATCTATTAAGAACAAATAGTGTACACTCCATCTCTTCTCTTTCTATGACGAGATGGGCTGGAGGCATGATACATCCTATCTAACTTTAGATCCCAATAGCCTAGGTATAGATGTTTAGTTGCTTAGACTCCCTTTGAAGCCAATGCAGATGAAAAGACACACAGTGTAGTTCTTCTAAGACACTGGCAAACGACTACACCTGGCCAGATGAATTGTGATCACCTATGTTGCTCCATAAAGAGAGTAGACAAGTACCTTAGATGCAGACCTCTACCACCCAGACATCTGACGTCATGTGAGATGACCCTCCAACCAGATGAGGATTTGACTTGCAGAAAGAAAATTTTCAGTAAGTTTATGGAAGATAGCAGAAGAAACATGGTCTAGGCAAATCTGAAGGCAGGTACAATACTGAGAGGGAAATCGCATTCAGAAAATTGCTGTCTGGGATCTTCTAAAACAGAAGAACGTTTCAATGAGCTCCAGAGCAATCTGTTCAGGATGAAGCACTAATCGGTATATTTTTAGCAGGTTGGCTGATGGAACTCAGATCGTAACTACTCAGGCTTCTGAAGACTTCAAGCTAAAACTGACTGTGAAGCAGATTTCACAATGACCTGGCTACACCAGAGAAACGGTCTGATAAAACAGGGTGAAATGCAGTAATGTCAAGGGGAAGGAACTACATTTAATTAAATACAGGGTAGGGGACAAACAGCAAGGTATGAATAGCTAGGGGTTACTCTAGATCACAAAGTGAAGATGAGTCAACAACATCATGCTGTTGCGAAAAAGGCAAGCATCACACAGGGATGTTCAAACAAGAGAGAAGCCTGCAGATACACGAAATAATCTTTTTGCTCTAGCTAAAGCTGGCAGGTCATAGCTGGAGCAGTGTCTGGTGTGGGGTCCCCACTGCACAGCTATCTGGAACACCTGAAGAGCTTCTACAGGACAGCAACAGAAATGATCAGAGAAAAAAATGAGAAACCGAGCAGATTGTGGATCTAATGAGAGGGGCTAGGGAAAAACTTCTTCAAAACTGTCTGCAAAAAAGGTAAAAAACAATGAACAACAACAACAAAAAATGCCCAAACCCTTCCAAAATCCATGCAGCCTTTCTGCAAGGAGGAAGTAAATCCTTTTTCATATCCATGATGAATGAGAAATAATTGATTTAAATTGCAACAAAAAGGAAACTGAAGGTAGGTACTAGAAAATAAACTTTTATAATGGTAGGGGTAGCAAAATGCTGAAACAGGTCAAGTGAGGAGGCCTTATCAATCTTATTCTTATCAATCAGGTCTTTAGGAATAAAAACTGTTCTAGCATAGCTGATGCTACTACAGCTGGTCCCTGGGGCTTGCTGATGGATTAGATCAACTCTCAAAGTCCCTTTTACCCACTAATATTCAGGAAAGTTAAGAAACAGCTCACATCAGGGATGACTTTTCTGGTAACTTATTCCTCTAATTCTGCTCACTTTCAACACAGTTCAATTTTCAGAGGAAATCTCAAGTGAGAGATCAGTACATTTTAAAGGGACAGGTGACATCACTACACAATATCTGTATTAATTCCTCTTCCTACGACTGACTGAGGGCTGAACTGGCACTAGTGCAAGCCACAGGAATGATCTGTCTGTGCCAACTGAAATGCTTCTGAAGATAATTTCAGAGCAAAAATGCCCCATAGAGATTTATTAGTCTAGAAATGCAACGTAGCCACAAAATTATTAAGCAATTTCTATTGAAAAATATAGTAATATATAGATATAAAGCAATCTTTTTCCGGGTGTGTGTACCTGAGAACTCTTTATACCGAGAAATCAGCAGATCCTCAAAGGAGCTAGCTTAGTAGCCATACACTTTTCACTTGCTTGTGCAAATTTTTGCTAGTTTAAAAATTGCGTATCTCAAACCCTGGGAGTTTTTCCAGTGATATCAAAAGACACAGAATAAAACCTCTAATGCGAGAAAAACAAAATTGACATTAAGTGTACAACAAGCATAGAATGCTTCACACTTCCCAAAGAAATTAATCTTACAAACTAGAGCATGCTAGAAAATTGCACAGCAATTACAAAACCAGTGTCTTCCTTGAGCTTTTATTGTGTGATGCATAATTCATCATGCTACTTTTCACTTTGATAGAGTTATAAAGTTATCTACATTCATTCAAAGGAGTACTTGCTAATGATCCATCATTAACGATTCTCTGTTCTTTCCTTGTGTAACTTCTACTTGGCTTCTGTGTCAATTAGGAGGGTGCAAAGCTTGCCAGTCAGGCTTCAGCAATCCCACGCTCCTACAGAACAACGCTCCCAGAGAGCAACCAGCAGAATGCTATGCAAATGCTAATTAAACACAACTGCCTTATGAGGAAACCATCCCTTGAGGCAGAGTGAGGTGAACTGCTTTAATTAAGGTCAGAAGCATTTGCATGTGGGTGAGCCTTGCAGATGAAAACAGGCCTTTGCTGGGGTAGAAGCAGGGTTACTGGTTGGAGGAGGTGAGACAGCAGTCACCTGTGCACCCTGCCTGTAAGCAGGACACTACGCCCAGAAGTTAAAGTGTCAGAAATTAAAGGGACACAAATGGCCACCTGAGAAAAGCAATGAAGGAATGAGCAGTAGCTGTGATTTACCTTTGTCCTGTTAAATGGAGCCCGTTTCTCTTTTTTGCTTTGATTATCATTGCCAGTAAACCAAAGAGTTCTTTCACCACAATTAAATTCTAGGCTAATCTTCTTTTATTATTATTATAATTTTGACTTTGGCACATTGCTAAAAATACATGCTGCGCACACCACATACTGTACAAGAACAGTGCAATAGCAAATCAAAATTTGTATCAGTTGCAACCAACAATGACAACTGTACCAAGGTATCTCAAAGAATTACTCAGTACTTGAACTTAACATCATCAGAATAAATTCTATTTCTTTGGTGCCTATCTACTATAGTACTGCTAGGCATCAAACTGAGCTATTACCTTAAAACATACTAAACACATTAAAGCAAAAGACAAAAAAAAAATAAAACCACTGAAACAGGTCCACAGGAAGGGGCCTGCAAGAATGAAATGCCTTTGAACATTCACCCTGAACAGGCAAATGCTTTGCAATGTGTCACGGGGCACTGCTGACATTTGTGGCTGCAGAAGCAAAGTCAGTTTTACTCTACAAGTAGCAGAAATTAAAGTTGAATTTGAATGATATTAAAGGTGCAAAGCATAGTATATAAAAGTGGATAAAGGTAATAATCTTGGCTTTGTCCTGACAAATAGCAGTCCTGCATCATTGTGCAGCAGTCACGGGATAACACTTTTTCTACAGCACAGGTTTGAGCATATTGAAGCAATCTAGCTCTCAAACTATGTAGAGGGAATCAGGCCTGGGTACAGCCAAGCTCAGGGAATAGTCCTGATTATTTGTTATTAGTCAACTGAGACAAGGAAAAGAAAGGACAAGTTTGAGCTAATGTATGTGCATGCATTCTGCTTGCAACACACCATCTACATTTGCAAAAAAAAAGAGCAATGAGAAACCCAACACCACTCATTAGTTAGTTCTGCTCCAGCTCACAGCGTAGTTTATATACATGTAGGAATCACATGAAAACAAACCAAACACTCGTGCCTCTTCCAATAACATGGTGTTGCTAAATAATAGTTTTGCAATTCCAATGAAATATCATCAACAGCCAACAGTGATGGCCCAGAGCCAATACATTTGCACCCATACATGCTGCAGGTCAAGTGTTTGGAGCATGCAATCGCCCAGTTATGAAACTGGCCTAAAGGAGGATCAGCAGGAACAAGCAGTGACTTTTAAGGCAATGAAAATTAAAACAATACAGAATAAGTCAGCAAGAGGGGTTTCATGGCTGCCATGAAGGACATGTGGGCATTAGAAGTGATGTTTGCAGGGATATGTTACCAGAAGTAGACCAGGGAGACTTCATTTCTTTTGTCTGGTCTCTTCCCTTTGGTCCCAGCCATGACTTCTGTCAATCCATTATTGGCAGCTGAGATGGGGCGCCCAAGCACACAGTACAGCCTGGCTTGGCTACACTGACTTTGCACCAGGCTTCTCCCTCTTGATGAAACACAATGTAGAAAAGTAAACAGAGACAAAAAAGCTCATTAAAAAGTCCTGATAGTACAAGCAGTGCACACAGGCTTCAAAGAAATCTCCAGAATGAATGATCTGCTCCATCCTAACTGTGGAACTCCCATATTTTTCTATTTCTTACCACAGACCTGAAAGTTTGGGAGCTTGGAGGACTTTTCAGGAATCCATTTAATTGCTGGGAAAAATCATAGAATCATAGAATGCCAAGTTGGAAGGGACCTCAAGGATTATCTGATCCAACCTCTCCTCGCAAGAACACAATCTAGACAAGATGGCCCAGCACTCTGTCCAACTGAATGGGGAAAAACAATCCCATGGATCAGCACAGGCTGGGGGCTGAGCTGCTGGAGAGCAGCTCTGGGGAAAAGACCTGGGAGTCCTGGTAGACAACAGGCTGACCATGAGCCAGTAAAGTGCCCTCGCAGCCAAGAAGGCCAATGGTGTCCTGGGATGCATTAAAAGGAATGTGACCAGCAGGTCAAGGGGGGTTCTACTCCCCCTCTACTCTGCCCTGGTGAGGCCTCATCCAGAATATTGTGTCCACTTCTGGGCCCCCCAGTTCAAGAGGGACATGGAGCTACTGGAAGGAGTCCAGCGCAGGGCCACTAAGATGATGAAGGGATTGGAGCATCTCCCATCTGAGGAGAGGCTGAGGGAGCTGGGTCTGTTTAGCTTGGAGAAGAGGAGGCTGAGGGGGGATCTCATCAATGCTTATAAATATCTTAAGGACAGGTGTCAGGAAGATGGGGCCAGACTCTCCTCGATGGTGCCCAGTGACAGGACAAGGGGGAGTAGGTACAAACTGGAACACAGGAGGTTCAGTCTTAACATAAGAAAGCACTTCTTTACTGTGAGGGTGACAGAGCACTGGCACAGGCTGCCCAGAGAGGTGGTGGAGTCTCCGTCTCTGGAGACATTTAAAACCCATCTGGACGTGTTCCTGTGGGATCTACTCTAGGATCCTGCTCTAGCAGGGGGCTTGGACTGGATGATCTTCGGAGGTCCCTTCCAACCCCTATCACTCTGTGATTCTGTGAACCTTGCAAGTGTCCAATGTTGGGGAATCTACCTCTTCTCTGGTGAGATTATTCCAGTATCTGATTGTTCACATTGTGAAAAATTTTCCTCGTGTCCAACTGGAATCTCCCCAGAACTAACTTGTACCCATCAATCCTCATCTTTTCCATGTGATTCCTTGTAAAAAGGGAGTTCTTCATCTTTGTAGCCATTCTTTAAGTACTGGAACATGGTGATGAGGTCTCCCCTAAGCCTTCTTTTCTCAAGGCTTTCCTCATAATCCTTTCCTTTTGCATTACGTTAGAGCTACTGATTTACCTTTTAAGAACAACTTGTAACAGATTTGGAAAAAAGCAATTAAGGAGGTAATATTCAATGAGTTGCTCCTCCTTCCCTCACTGCAGCTCCCACTTCCTCCCCCACTTAGAGCACAGCCACACAAAGTGTTCACTTGGCTTCCAGCACAGCTGAGAGGGTGGAAAACTTTGGCAGGATGAGTAGGAATGACTAACTGAGAGTGGAGAGGGTGGACAAACTTTTTTCAGATGGTAATAAAAAAAAGTAAACCTTGTCCTAATTGCCATACAAACACAGATATAAATAAATCAGTAAACAGTAGTTCCAATCAGAAAAATCAGTAGGGCAGTGAATAGTATCAATACTAGAAATATGTACAAGATATCTGTTTACCTTTTCTCCTCCGGCCAGTGCTGACTGCCATGGGAGAACTATGAGGACTGTCCAACATCACAAGAGTTGAGAATGTAAAAACTGAAGCATTGTGAGGGGAATGAGTTGACAGGCAGAGCATAAACATAGTTTATGTGTGATAGCCATAGATGGGTGTCTAAAAATCAAGCCACTTTTAAAGCCACTTTTAAACCCACACTTAGGCATTCAAAGCATCCATTACATAATTCTTAAAACCTTTTGCCAAGTACATTTATAAAAGTGCTTTCTTACCTGAAGCTGCATATATAGAAATGCATTAAAAAACATTTTATGTATTTTCTATCAACCAACATCCTGGATATAATCAGTGTAAATACCACTCAACATTTATATAACGCTTTACATTTTCAAAGTGTCACCCTACTAACTGTACCTAATTAATCTTGCATGACTGCTGGAGTAAAGGAAATCATTTATCAGTCATTCTGGTTGCATATTTGAGAGTAATCCCACATAATTACACCGTACGAATAACACGATTTTGTGAGAGGACTCTTGGCACCAAAAAGCTTTAAGAAAGTTGCAGTAAGGTGGTGTCTACTGCTTCCCACGTGTATCACCTCACAACGCTGAAAATTTGCCCTAACTTTCTGTTCAGACTTACGTGGTCCCACTCCTTCCTGAAACCCCCAAAGACCTTAAGAGAAGATTCAGAGAAAGACAGGAAGGAAGATGACTAGTAAGAATACCCATAGGTAGCAATTTTAAAGAACCGTAAATTCCCTAGGTGATAATCTGCAGCTCCATTTCCTAAGGAAACAAGTTTACGTGTCTGCGCTGTCTTTCTAATCATCTGTTTGTCTGCCTTGTCTCCGCCACCCACAGTAACTTCTGAACCTGTCAGTCTTGACAAAAGTGTAGAAATCCCAAGGAAAATTAAGTTCTTACCAGTGCTGTGAAAATTGGTAACTGCTGAAGGACAGACATCCATATTACTGCCCTGATGACATTAAAAAACCCAGAGAACTAGCATGTTATATACTCTGTTTGGCTGCAAATGGCTCACCAGTAAGCCCAGACACAGCTCTGTAAGAGTCATGTAGCACATACTGCCCTTCAAGGGGGAGACAAGGTGTAAAGGACAAGAGGGAAGATCAGGTTATCATAAGGAATACATATAGGGTTTATAAAGGATGTAAGTCTGAAGGAAAACAATATTTAGTTCCAGCATTCAGGGAACAACTTCTTCTAGGCATCTTTACTACAGTACTGTGGAAGGTGTATTCAGGCTGTGCAAGCCCAAGGCAAGGAAGTTACAGACTTTTTAGTTTAACATAAATTGCTCTTGCAGGAAGGAGCTGAAGAACTGGGTGGCAAAGAAGAGTAACTGGAAGAAGCCCTGCAAAACTCTACAAGGAAAAAAATCTACAGAGGTAAACCTAAACTACTGAAAATCCAAGCTAAAAATGTAATTTGCCTCAAATCGTAATCTAATCAATACAAAACTCAATATATAATCCCATACAGGATGTGGGTTAACCACAGGATGTGTACCTAATGCAGAAATTAGGGGGTGAGGCTGAAGGGTTTGTGCTACGCAGGAGGTCAGACTACATGATCCTAAGGGTTATTTCTGGGCATAAAACACGTGAATTTCTGCAATGCCCACAGGCAGAACTCTTTCCACACAACAGGGCTGCAGTTAAGATGGCCTACCTGAATCTGACACACAGGAGGTCAAGTCACATATTGTATCATGTAGACACCTTTACTGTAAACCCAAAGGCCTTAATTACTGTATCTTAAGGAGAATAATTAGTCAGAAGTGGGCTCTTAGTATGGAACAACCAAAAAAAAAATTAAAAAGCTACCTGAAATGAGCCTCTTGTAAGGACAGAGAATTGCCAAGTTGCAACATGCTCACATGATCCTGGAAGCTGAATCATGCCCCCAGCTGTGCAGAAAGGCAAGAAACTCCTCCAGGCCCTCCTACTGAGCCTGGTGAAAACTATTTCCAAGTCCCATGCCTTGTGGTTAGTGTGACCCTACATGCTGGAATAAGACACACCAGCCAACTCGGAAAGTGTCTGTATCTTCTCAGTACACCAATTTCTCCTTTCCCGTGTCCTGTCTCCAGCTATAGGTTAGATTCTTTGGCTCTTCAGAGACCCCCAAAGTAATCCTCTTGGCCAGCTGTGCATCATCAGAGCAGGAGCAGATGAGCTCTTCCTTACTCTTTAGGCAATCAGCTGAAGCCTGGATACCTGCAGTTGATTCTAGTCTCTTAATTCAGGGATGCAAGACAATGCGCACTGAAAGGCTGGGTATAATTTTCTCTCAATTTTCTTACTTACTAAAGCAGAGCTTTTTCAGGATAGGAGGCTTTAAGCTTTTTCCAAACAATTGGTAAAAATAATTACAAATTAAAAACCTTTGGGACTTCTTTTAACAAGAGTCTGAAAGAATATTCAAAACATTCTCCTAAGCAACTTTTGAAAATGTGCTTATTGCTCCCAAACACCCTGACAAGATTTACCAGTCTGATCTTCCATCACCTAGGGAACATTTTTCTGTGGCCTGTCCTTGAAGCCTCTGTCTAGTTATTTCTGTACACTTCTGTAAGCATGGACAAGAAAACAGGGCGCAGATTATTGCATAGAAGAAAAAGCATTTTTCTATGTCCCCATTTAATACCTCTAAAGAGCAGACTAGCTCTTTTAAGTACACCTTGTAATGGGAATTTATGTTAAGATCATTATTTGTCATGGCTCCAATCATGCTTCTCTAAGTCTCTTTTCAAAACCAGAGGTGCCTGTTCCACAGGTCCACCTGGCATTCCTGTCTGATGGTATTAAAATCCACCGTCACAGCTCCTTTGGCAGCAACAGTTGGTAGCCAGAACAGAAAGTGAGCCGGGTGGCAAAGGTTCACGACAGAAGCAGTCTATCACATTGCTTTGCTTTAGTTCCCTAACCTCACCACAACCCATGTGTATATTAGTACAGATGATTTATTCATTTATTTAGTATGATTAATGTCTTACGACATCCATCTTAGCCTGTTAAAAAAAAGAAACTGAGAAATGAAAGCCTTCGTCAGTCCACCTGCAGCAGAATTATTTTCAATCACTTCTTAAGACTTTTACTTTGACTAGGTTTTCCTCAACAACTCCTTGTTTTGGCCAAAGTATTAGGTCTCAAAAGGGGTGTATTGTCATAAAAAGGCAAAGATCAGATGTTTAGTTAGATGTCAAATCATGTGTCTGTCATGTGCTGTACGCACCGTGCCATGCACATTTATTCTACACATCTTTAGACTGTTCCTCTGTGGCCACAACACACAGGCACATAAACCTTCACATTTGGAAAATTCAACAGTCGGTCGATACTTTCTTGCCTGGTTAGTGACCCACACCAAGAAAGTATCTGCTGAGTGAGTATTAAAATAATGGGAAAAGCCATCAGCTGCAGCACAGCCAAGGAAATTCTGGTGGTTGAAATTCTTCAGCACAGACGACAGCCAGGTAACTCTATGTTTGAGCACCATGGAAATATTTGGAACTCGATTCTCAAGCAAGGCGTTTGTGATTAAGTAGGGCTGAGCGCTATGCACCGCCTGATCATTCTTCCAAAAGCTCTCCCACTCCACCCTCCATTTACTTCTGCTGTCCCTTGTGCAGCAGAATGAGGCCAGTTCCAGCGCACGGGGACTTTCCCTGGCAAAGGAAGATGGGAAGGGATTTGATACTTTGTTTTGGATTACTTGAAGAACTGCAAATTACATTTTTAGCTCTTTTTGGGTAAGGTGCCCAGACTCCTTGAGGCATAGGCTACTAAAAATGCTGGCTGAGTTTCGAAAAGCACTGTGCAATCTGGGATGACTCTGGTTTTGAGCATCATACTTGAGACATCTTTAAAGGGGCCCAGTTTCCAGAGAAAGCTGAGGACATCTGAAAATCTTTCTCTTTCAGGATGTCTCAATTTGACTGTGCAGAGACATCTGGTATTCAAAGTAGACAAGAAAAGCGAGTATCCCTTCACAGAGCAGGGGAAATTAAAACTTTTAACAAATAACTCCTTTTAGCCACTTCTTTTTTTCCTATTTCCTATTTAAAAGCAATCATCAGGTTAATCTTAAATTCTTTAAAGGGAAACAAAGTGCTTAAACTGGAGTCTGGGAGTGGGACTAGAGAGAAGGCACAGCACAGATTAGGCTGTTTTTCCCCACTGATTTATAAGTGACAATTTGATCAATTCTGCCTCAAAGTGAAGGGCTTGGAACAGCTTTTTGGCTTTCCATTGTCTGCTGCCAATGCCTGACATGTGATATTCGGCTCATCGACTTGCAAATATCAAAGCAGGATGGAGCAGGAGAAACAGTCGTTTCAAACCAAGCAACCTTCCAGTTTGGTTTTTGGTTGTGCAGGCATGCCCATGTGAGCGTGTGTATGTCAGTTAAGTACAGGCTGGTTCTGTATCTAAGTTCTTGTGGTTTCTAACATTTGCCAGCCTTTACTCCATCAGAAGGGATTTCAGTGTTACGTTCTACCCTACAATGGGCAAAAGAGTCAGAAATCATTTCTCCTCGCCCACAAAGACTAGAGTAGGATTAAGAAACAGAAATTTAAGAGTCAGACACACCCATAAAGAGGAATGAGGCACAAGGTTAGGAAGCCATCCAAAGCTTGGTTGCCTATCCCCTTACTAAACTAAACTAAAAAGTCTCTTTTTTGCTCAAGAAGACAGCTGAAAAGCTGGGGGAAAAAAATTAAAGTTAGATTGAAACCAGCCATGCCTAAGCAATATCCCATCTTAAGTGTGCGCAGATCAGTTTCATTAAAATATTTCCCCATTCTCTCTTTTTCCACCTCCTAATACTTTGTCTGTTTCCTTCAGCTCCCCTTTAAACTGCAAAGCAAAATGCTTTTACTGACATGGCTTGTAATTTTGAAGCCCTAATCTTAAGCAGCAGGTGCTTAGTTTCAATGGAATTTTTCCATCCCTGGATGTCTGGGAGCATCAGTAGCACCTCCCTCCTACACAGCCCCTCACCTTTGATCCTTTGCCATTTGTACTTGTGGATTTTCATTTACTGTATTTCTGCTTTCCACAATCTGCTTTTTCACTGCAAACCCCTCGACCTCTCCTCTCCTTTCTTTTACCTCGTACGATTGGCAAGTGCTGCCTCCTAAAAATCCTTATAAAATATGAAAGGCCTTGCTATCTCTGGCCTCATTTTCAGCAGGGCTGTGTCTACGTTACACTGTACTGGCAATTTAAAAGGGCCTTAGAATGATTGTATTTGCATCACAAGAATAATTACATTTTAATTGCCAGAGGTCCTACGGCTTCTCTGCACAAAAAAATGGAACCAGAATAACAGTTGGTTTTACTTCATACAATTAGTTATTTTGGAGCAAGTCTGTGTGTGGGCACTTTTGTTCCATACTAACAGTTTTTGTTTCCATTTAATTTTAGCTTTTGGGTTAATCTGATTTTAGTTAATTTTCTCTTGTAATTCTTATTTTGAGTTAACGTAAATTATTTTGTACAGGCGTAATCTCAAGCAAAATCCAAGAGAAGAGCACCCACAGTTTGCAATGACATATCTAAAAGCGTGGATTAAAAGTAGCTGGATCAATTCCAGCTTATTTGTAGAAAAAAAAAAAAAGGGATTCACATCCTAACACGAGAAAGAGATGCTGTAGTAAGCGAATGCCTGCTTTGCCTTGGTGCTAGTAGAATGCTCCCACACACAGTACAATTTAGCAAAGTCTAATCATCAGTTGTTTCTTATATGCAGGAATCCATCTCCCTCGTTTGTGCTTTAGTTAGTCTTCCAAGCATGTTTGTATTTGGCTACTAAAGAACAGTCTCTTTTTATCTTCATTTGCCTTTCTATTGCTTATCTGACACAGATGCGTATGTAGCTCTTGCTCAAAAAGCAATTACACGCAGCAAAAATGACCATAACCTTATTCCATAATAACAAGCATGAATTTGACCAAAAAACCTCTGCCTTTTAGAACATGAATCTGCATTGTGCAGCAGGAAATCACAAGGGCTCATATAGCTTTCTCGTAACTAACTTTTAATTGAGTTTTCCGTTCTTAACATGGCAACCCAAATCCAGAAATTCATACCAGCCACTTCCTTAATCCACAAAGCTCAGAGGCCATCTTCTACGCTGACAGCATGCAAAAATGTTTAATGCTAACACAAATACCTTTCATAGATCATTCTGATTCTCAGGCTGATTTCTAAGCCAGCTGTTCACTGCCTGATTCGATGTGCAGATTTCATTTTAAAACACAGTATATTCCCTGGTTACCTGCCATATAACTAGATCTTACAGGTGTAGGGCATGTTTGTAATACTTGTTCATCCACTTGCAGGAAAAAAAAATCATAAAATAAAATACTTTGTGTAGCTTTTCTGGATTCTAATGTTTTCTCCCCAACTTTCAGATACTGTAT
Organism: Podargus strigoides; assembly: GCA_028020825.1. Lineage (NCBI taxonomy): Eukaryota > Metazoa > Chordata > Aves > Caprimulgiformes > Podargidae > Podargus > Podargus strigoides. The sequence continues at coordinate 6,130,209 of CM051623.1, read as the reverse complement.
CAACTGAAGAATGCCAGGAATTACTTCATACTTTATGTATGTACCTGTTACAGATTATATTCATTAATTTCAAAGCCAGCTGCTATTTTTGCTTGAAGAAATCCTTGATGGTAAACTTTATATATATACACATATATATATGGAAGAAGAACTGCTTGCTATGACATGCAAACATTTACATCTGCAATTGCAGATCTATTACTGCTTTTTCCTTTCTCACATAAGTAAGGTATCTAGCTTCCTGCCCCTCCTGGGGCTTATTCTTTGTATAGCAAATTTGACAAACAAATAACACCAAATCTAAAAGAAAACTACGAAAATATAAGAAACTCATCAGAAGGAACTACTAATCATCTAATAGTAAGGTCAACTGTAGTACAGACTGCAGAGTTGGGAATCCAAACAGTTGGATTTGGCTCCTTGCTCTATCACCAATCAACTCTGTGATCACAGGCAAATCACATATATTCCCTTGCCAGATCCTTATATTTCCTGTACAGTTTTGTTAGCCTTGCCTGTTTAGATTATAAAATGTTAGGGACTGGAGTCATCTCTTACTATTTGTTTATACAGCATCTGACACAATGGGCCCAACTTTGTATTGGAATGAAACACAAATAACAATTTTCTGATATCCTGTCTCCCAGAGCTGCTTCCGAGGAGTATGAACCACTGTCCCAAGTTATATCTGATAAATTGTGCATTACTCTGTTGTGGGAGAGATCTCTTTCTAATCTGAAATCCATCTGTCTTGCTGTGCTGCAAGTGATAGTTTCTGGGCAGAGAACATACTAATTGCAGGATTAAACTCTTAGCTAACTCTTGGGTGGAAACTGTTTCCCATAATGTGGTAGAAAACACATGTTGGTTTCTGTCTGCAGATCCTTGAACATCACAGCCCTGATCTTGACTGGGATATTTAGGTTCTCTATTGAACTATGTTTGTGCAATATAATTCAATTAAAATTAAATAATAACTAGCTACTAAAAAGTATTATTGAGATTTTAGCGGCTCCAGTACTGCTCTAGCCTGGTTTAGTTTCTCTTTGAAGGCAGAGACAATTGTGCTGAATGTAATAAATTCTGCACCTTGTCCAAACAAGCAGCGCACAAACTTAGAGCTAAAAAATTAAATACAATGTTGGTTAAGTGTCTTAGGATTGTTATAATTTTACAAACACACCAAGTTTTGAAACTTTTAAATATAAAGTACATTTTTTGTATATAACATTTTGCCATAATATCTCTCATTTCTGTTCATGTGCACATTATTTATTATTCACTGAGATGAATAACTAACATTATTGATGTGACACAGACCCCATTGGCAAGCTGCAAGAAACAGCTGGCCCCCAACATCATTTCTTCCCATGAGTACATAGAGGGGGCAGATACCAGACTGCCAGACACAAATGTGAAGGAAATATTTCAGCAATTATTCTGCTTACATCTCATCTTCTTAGGACTCTCCAGTCAAAAGCCAACTTGCTAACTGTCTATGTTTAGCCTGTACCCAGGGCTAAACTGCAGCAGTTTTTCTACTACCTGATGCCCCCTCCCCAGCTGAGAAGGGGAATTGGGGAAAAAGGGAGAAGCTCCATGGGTTCAAGTAGAAACAGATTTAATAAAATAACAAAACTAATACAACCACCAACATAAAGTATACAAATTTCTACTCAGCCTGGTCCTTGAGGTCAGCAGCAGGAGCAGAAGGCCAGGAAGCAGGAGCGCCAGGAAGAGGAACTCCACTCTCATTGAACTCCCTCCTTTTATAATGAGCATGATGAGGAGGTGTGGGATACAGCTGTGAATCAGCTGCCTTGAGTGGATCTCCCAGCTGACTGGGGCTGCTCATGGCTGCCTGCATGGCTGGGCCATGAGGCTGTGCCTGGGGAACCAGGACACTAACAAAATACTAAACTTCCCATATTGCTAAAATGTACTGAAAATGCTAGAGACGACCACAGAGAATCACACTTTTCAAGAAAAGCTAGATTGTTAGGTCAAGAGATATTAGATTTTTTTTTTAATCTAATTTTTATGGTTGCCATTGTAATGCAACCATGAGACATCACAGGCACTACCACCCAGTCGAGAGCTCTCCACTATATTTTGCAATATTTGAACCAAATCCCCATGCCAGAAAGCATTAGTAAACCTAAGAGCAAACTTAGTTGGGTGAGGGGGTGAATGGAGCAGGGTGAGATATGCAGTGGGCTGGGGCAATAGATGCGTTTTATGCTCAGAAGTTCAGAAAAACAGATTTGCACTTGGGAAAGCACAATTATTCTAGAGTATGAGATTAAGGATTTGAGAGCAGAAGCTAAGGATGGGGATCTTCTAACAACCTTATAACTCCTCTCTGCCCTTATGCTAAGGTGGCCCAACCAATCTCCTGTTACCTCAGCAAGGTCTGCCTTTCCAGCTAAGCTACTTCCATATTTCTCTGCTTGGCACTACTCTTTGTTCTCCTTTGCCAACGAACCACATGTGGGCAAACCTTCACCCTTTCACAGAGGCTAGAAAAGCTAATGTGAAAGCAGAAAAAACAATACCCACAGTGCCTCAGTACACTAGACAGCTCTCTGACAACGGTCAAAAGTAGATGCTATTGAAGGAATACGAGAATACAGCAGGAACATCCAATATTTCCCCACGATACTTTCCCAGCCTCTAACAATTCACCATCTAGCTCCAGTATCCCACCCTCCTCTTATGCGTACTCCCCTGTTCTTCCCAAATCCCCCTCCCTAGTCTCCCATTAACCAACGCCTACTCTAACATCCTAAGGATAATCACCACAAGGAACTTAATACACCATGAGATAATATATCCCATGTAGCTCAATTACTCATCTACCTTCAATTCTCTTTCTAGTTCCCAAAGCCCACAACTCCCCACAGCACTTTCCACTGAACCCCAAGCCCTATTCTCCCTCAGTCCTTCTCCCACTCCTCCTCCAAAACCTTCTACTGACCTTAAATATTGAATACTCTGAATGCCTGATATTCCTCACTATTCACATTTTTCCAGTTCCTTCATTAATCAGTGTACTCCCTCATCTATTTCTTACACAAGCTGACCAGTTGCACATTGTACAGCGAAAGCAACACTTGAGACAGAAAGAAAGATTAGCAAGCACTTCTGACTAAATAGAACATGTTTGCTGAATCCTTCCTCTGGATTTCTTAGATCTCTGCAGCTGGGATTTATCCTTAATGATAAGCCAAGTAACTCCACTTCGCAGCATGCACTGCAACCAACATATTTTAAGCAGGTGTGGGAAAATTCAGCAAAGCACTAATGACTCCTAAAAGTGCTTGCAGAACCTGAATTCATGCTGAAAGATGTAGTGCCAATTTAATACACAGAGTGAATTTTTGTAATTTCTGTGTCTGGGTTATCCAGTCTTCTGAGAGGCCGACCACAAACAAAACTAAAACCAGATTTAGATAAACTAATCAAATAGGGTGGATTTATTTAATTTTACGTTATTTAGACCTTTCAGTGGAACTATGTCATTTATGTACATGCAACAGCAATCTTAGGGTTCTACAGACTTCTGTATTGGATACAAGAAACAGCCTTTCTCATCAGAGAAATCCAAATGCTGTTTTTTTGGGTGACTCAGAGGAAAGACATGACCATGGCATCTTTATTCATTTTCCTCGGTCAACCAACAGGAGTGGACTCTTTTATGTAAAAAGTCTAGAAGCTCAGAGTCTCATGTATGGCCCTATGACTGGTTAATACACGTGAGCATATGCTTCCCCTTCATCTCTACTCCCAACCAGCTTTGACTCATAACGTGACTAGTGAGAAACAAGGCCTCAGATTTCACAAATGACTGAGTAGAAAGACAGGATGCTTTTACTTTTGGATCCGAGATGCTTGTGGTAGCTTTAGTTTAAAGAAAGCACGTATCTAAAGTTCAGTCTTTAATGCATCTTCAGCTGGGTAACCAAATTCAAGGACCAAATCACTTAGCAATATTGAAAAGTTCATCTTAATTAGTATTTCTGTGCTGTAACTGTCCTCTTTTATAAAACCTGCTGAAACCTTTCGAAAATGTTATACAATCTCAGTCCAAATTCTATTAAAATAATGATGTCCTGCTTGGTTCATCGGCACAGCATACACAGAGCACACACGTCTGCTTTATATGGTGTGCTTTCTGTGACACGTGGAAACTGCTGTTGAAATCAATGGTAAATGACAGCACGCAAAAAATCCTGACATCTGTGTACAAGCAAACCCACAAGTTTCACAGAAGCTGCTCACATTGGATGTTTTTAGATTGAGAAAGACAGAAAGGAAAATCCCGTTATTTCTCATTAGTTTTAATTAAAGCACTGGATGATTTCCTTATTCCCATTCATACTAAGTTCCTTTTTACAACTTGAACAGTTTCTAACAGGATTCAGATTCCAGTTTTTAAATTGAGTTTTGACTCTCGCTATCCACCACATTTAATTAAAAGATCATAAATATTGCTGCTTTCAAATAAAAGATTTAGGACCAGATTCAACAAACATTTAATCCTTAAAGCATAGTGTAAAATCAGTGTAAAGGACTGTAAAAAGGATTTAGGAACCAAAGTATTTTGGTGAATCTGGGCTATCTTTAAGATTTTCTGAGCATTTCAGAAATAAGGTCCCTTTTTGGAAGGCCACAAACTGACAACCTAGGGTTATATCAGTGGTTTACCTTAACCACTGACCACTTAGAATTCTTTGTTTTGATATTTCTGGATAAAAATCACAGTGAAGATACACAAATAATGTGCTGCTTCTATTACAAGCTAGCACCAAGTTAAGAATATTGTTTCAGGGAGAAACTACAGTTACAGGAAAGCTCTTAAAAAAGGAAGGAAAAAGAAAGGGGAAAGGAGAGAGCAACTGTGAATGTGTGAAAATAAAGGAAGAAAACACTATTAAGCTTTTAGAAGAACTGCCTATGTTCATCCACATCTGAATCTTGATCCAGATATGTCAAAATCAATAGTAATGATAATACTATGATCATGTGGAAAAATTATTTGATTGCACTATAGCACCGTAGCATAGAAATGGAATACATTGAAATCAGCCTCTTTCCAAGATTTGGAAATTTTAAATTAAGTGACAGAAACAGAGGAGGTCTGAGGTTTGTTAGAAGACTGAACTGCAAGGTGTGATATTTGCCTTAAGTGCAAATCAAATACTGTCTGTGATACAGTACCACACTCTTTAGAATTGTTAAAAAAGAGGGGAAAAAAAGGGAAGAAAAACGTTACAGAATTGTAACATATTGTGCATAAGAATGAGTACTTGTAAAAAACCAGTATTTCTTATGTGATAAATTCACTATCAGTTCTTAGTCTTGCATTTCCAGTGTAACTGTGAGCATTTTGCATTCATTTAGTGGTATAAATTTCAAACAGAATTTGGAGAAGAATTAAATTCCATACCAGAGCATCTAGATTTCCATTTCAGCCACTTACAGGTGGATAAGCATCCTATTTTTATATATAGATATACTGATATTGTATAGATGCATATGCACTTGCATTCATACAATGAGATGTTGACAAGATATATATACTTACATAGCACACATACAGTCACTTCTATTAATAATATTGTGAGGTTTTCACAGAACCACACAGAATCACAGAATGTTAGGGATTGGAAGGGACCTCAAAAGATCTGTCCATATATAGGATATAATTTACAAAAGCAGGCACATGGTTTCAGGTTGTTTCCTTCTAACAAAAGCCTGACCCTTAAGAAATGACATCCTTGACATTCCCAGTACAAATCTGATGAGGAACAACCATTTCATCCAGAGCCATACCATTCCAGCACTTTCACTAAGTTGCTATACAGCTTTACATGAAGTAGTTACTCTGTGTGGTTGTGATCCAGCAAACTATTTCAGTGTGTGCTTTAATCACCCAGTCTCCTCTGCTGTAATACAGTGATGATGGTATTTGCTGACTTAAGGATATTGTGAAGACCTAGGTAACACTTACACTTGCATGCAGTTGTAGAGGAGCAGCCCCAGTGTTGTAACCATGATGACTATTAAACTTCCCTTAGAACAATGATGCTAAACTTTTTCTATGATGCATGCTGGTATGTCTGGCTGCAACAGACTCGAGAACATAGTTCTTAAGTGGTTCTCAAGATGTTAAAGTCTATGAGTTTATCTGTTGTTTAGATGCAATGGTAACAGATCCATTGAAGTATCTTAGGCAAATAGGAGCTGTATTTTTCCATTAACTTCATGCAAAAAAACTGAACACTGGTAAAAACAAAAAGTCAAACTTACTTTTTAATTTCGTATTAAAGTACTACCTGAGACAAAAATGAAACAGACTGCTATGATTATTAAGGATGTACTGCAGTAACAGCATGGACACTTAACTTCCTTCCTTATTTAAAAGAAAGGGAAAAGCAAGGCTGCTTTTTCAGCTTCTGTGACATGGCCCAGAAGGCATTAACCTTCTCCTGTAGACAAGTAGCCTACAACTGCTTTCAGATGGATCTTACTTAAGAACTTTGAAAAAAGCCCTTCAACAATTCAGATCTCAATGGCAGTATTTTTGTCTGTCATACATAATGGACCCTGCCTTGAGGAGAAACACAGATCATGTTTATAAATGATCTAATCATCATGTTTCGATTAACACCTTTTTTAGCATAACTTACTGTCGTCATCTCAGGTTCTTCTCAACATATAGATGACAGATCTTAAGAAGGATCAAGTATTTTAACGTGTTCCAAAGGATACCTTGTACAAAGGATGAGATACTGAAAGCAGAGAAAAGGAACCTTCATTTTAGCACAGAGTGTGCCTTTAAGGCATTAATAACAAATGCTAAAACACCAACAGGAAACTTTTCCAAACTCGTCATGATTAGCTGTTCTATTTCTGCATACTGCTCCAAGGAATTTGAACACCCATTGAAACCAAGGATCTTCCTTTATACAAGGAGACATAAAACATAATCCCATCGACTTTAAGGCAAATAACTTCCAAGGGATTTGCTACAGCGATCTATTCACAACAGGTTTGTTGCAATAACAACTTTTCACTGCAAGTACACAATGTCTGTCTTTCACAAAATACTTCCACTTCATTTTCTATCACAGGGCCACCAGTCCTAGTGCCAGGATTTCATAAAATTAATAAATCTACTTCCATAATCCTTGCTGCTTTTACTGACAATTGTAATAAACTACAGGATGCAAAACTCTGGAAGCCTACTGGGATTATTTCCCTTTTTTTTTCCCTTGACAAGCTTTACAGAGTAGCACTTCTGAGACATACTCATGTGCTGTAAACCTAATCCTTAGCAATTTCCTCTTTTCTGAAATAACCCAAATATTTTATGAATAGTGAAGGATTTCCTTTATCAGACAACACTTGCTTTTTTTTTTTTTTTTTTGCATGTGAGCTGTTCTCAAGGAAATACCCTTTGAAGCAATTGGATGTTCTCAGGTTGACATTCATAACATACACTCCTAAGGAAACATGTAAAACTTAACAAAGAAGGAGGTGTCCTGGAGTTTAAAGGTGATATAAGTGGTGAGAGAACTAAGGCCAAAACTGGTGGGACTTGAGAGCAAGACAGCCTTGTTTTTTCTAACCCCACTGCAGTGGGTATTTCCGTGCTACTTTTTATGTCTACCTCTGTAAAAGATTTGCTTTTCTCCTGCAGCAAGTCACACACACATTGATTTTTCAGAGTTGATGAACCACTGAGGTCACAGGCTTCTGATATTTTCTGTTCTCGGTCCTCTTCTCCCCAAAACGGAGGTGATTCCCACCATTCCATCTGTAATAGAAGGTTTTGCCATATTCATAGAACAACCATGCTTATGTGCCTGTCTTCTTCAGCTAGGCCTGTACCTCTGTCCCTCTTCTCTAAAGTGACCCCACCCTTTGGCTGCTATAGTTTTAGTGGGCAAATGTGTTAGTGCTCACACACACAAGCCTACAGTGATATCAAGTAACCTTGTGGAAACAATTCCTCAATGCAAAGTTTACTAGAGCACTGATCCATCTGCTAAAAATTCTGATTTTTGTTGCAGAAAGAGCAGTATGACTGGAATACAGCTCTTAATGAAAAAGCCAGCACACTGGTTCCTATCACCTTCCTGCTCCCCCACGTAACGGCTGCAATCACAACTCTACCTCATCCTTCTGCTGCTGAGAGATACCCTTGCTTTGCCTGGGAAGTGGGGAATAGGGCAATGTAAGCATAACTACTCTGTTATTTCTTGTTTATTCTAAAAGGACCAATAAAGGGATAAACGAAAGCCTTGGCTGAAATAACCATGAGGAAAAATGGTTGAGGACTTTTCTGACATTTGGTTACCTACAGGAAGTCTTAAGGTAGTCTAAAGCTCACTCCTCAGCAAGAAGGAAAACTGCTCAAAATTTCCTTCAACTGACATGCAACATTTAAGAAATTAATCAAATTGAAACTATTTTCATTTTGCTCCACATCCAGCTCCAAATCAAATATTACAGGAGCACTGAAAATCTCAAGAAAACACCCCACGAGGCATGGAAAACAATTAGCAGGGAAAAAAGGAGAAGTATTCAGCACACCCCTCACCCCAGAAGTCCAAGCCAATTACAGTAGAAATAGTCAGTGATTCAGCACAAAGGTTCCTTGGCAGACTAGTGAGGAAAAGGCAAGACTCCAGCTGGGTCACTCAGAGAAGAAAAAAATACAATAGTGCATCGTAAGGGCAGGATTTGAGTTAGCAGCCCTTAAAAAGGGGGGCATTTAATTCAGTTCATGTTATTCCTAAAAAGACCTTCTTTGTTTATATTTGCTTCTCAAAAACACAAACTTAAAGTTTCCATTCCAAGTGATTTATTATGATAGGGTCACACAGTTCTGCAACCATCAAGTATCTCTTTGAGCTCAACTCAGAGAATGATGCATTTCTGGAGGGGTGGACTCTAATACTTCTGGAGAGGACAGAGTGCAACCCAAAATTTCACCATCAGGGATTCTGTCATGAGGTTTCCTAAAAAAAAAAGAGTGGAGTCAAATTGAGGAGCTTCAGGTAACTGCTCTGAGTAGCATGTTGAAGGAGTCTTAAACTTAACTGATAGAAGAAAGAGAAAAGGAAGCTTGGGGCTTGCCTGTTTGTTTGTTTCTTTTTTTTTCTGATAGGGGAGCCAAAACTTTGGTTATTGTCAGAGATGAGACAGGATAAGACACAGACTTTTTATCTGTCCCAGGCTGATCACTCTTTAGTTCTTAAGTAAGCATGAACCATTCTTAAAATGAATCTGGGGAGAGCTAGATATTAGAAAAATTATAATGCAGAAGATAAAATAGGGGAAGGAGCAACAAAAGGTGGAGAGTACAGAGCTATGGAGGCAAAAAAAAAAAAAAAAAAAGGAGTTGAACAGTTAGAGCAGAAAATAACAGAGAGGAGAAACAGAGGGGAGTTTGATGTTAAAACTGATGAAAAGGTGACTGAGATGCTTATCAATGAGATTCAGAAGAAAAGCTGCTGGAGCAAGATGGCAGATATGAAGCAGTGTCATCACTTGCAGCTGAGGAAGTTCATACGATCACGATAATCTTTCATAATGTGCTTGGCCAACTGTGGCTAACTCAGTGAATAATGTAGTTAGGAGCAGAGGTGAAATAACCGAGCTAAGGGACAGCATGGTAGGAGCCAACAGCTGATTTGTACAAAAGACAGCAAAAAAGAAGATAACTTGAATGGATTGTGTCTGAAAAAAACTCAAATGCACGGGCTTGAGCGTCCCTGATGCACAACATGATAAAGAAAAGGAAAGCAAATTCACGATAGATCCTCAACCTCCTCTGCAATCAAAAGATCTCGTCTAAGAACAGCTTTTAGCTATGAATTTCCCTTGAAGATAAAGCTGCAGACAGTAAAAAATACTTCCTTAGGAGTATTTAAAAAGCATGTATGTATGATCTTATTTGTTTAAAGATAAAAAGATGAAGTCAAAATAAAAGCTTTTGCTGGTTTAAAATAATAAAAAAACCCACCTCCATGTCTTCTAACCCTTTTTATCACAATAGAAGCACAACATACCACAATACAAACACTGTTCATGCAAAACTATTGTCCTTACAGTGATAACAATGGTGCCAGAAGCTTGAGATTAATAAATTTTACTGTACAGCTGGAAGAGTATGTGCATGTGTTACTGTTCCACAGCACTCATATAAAACACTTAGAAAACAGTCATTTTAAGGTGATACTGTCAATTTTTAAATAATGCTAGATCTCTCTTCTTTTTTTTTTTTTTTATTTCCCATAGTATTGTTTCAGATAACACCTGGCAATACCATAATTGAAACAGAACAAGGGATTTATTTCTGCTCCAACACAGACTGCCTTCAGAAAGCAGGTTACACGAGGGCTTACAGATGAGGTTGTGGAATCCCCATCCGTGGAAGTTTTCAAGACTCAACCAGACAGAGCCCCAAACAATCTGGTCTGAACTCAGCACTGAGCCTGCTCTGGCCAGCAGGATTCTCAGAATGTATAGACAATTTTAGTATTTCTCTCCTGACAGCCAATCTTAGCAACAGGTCCCTAGTCAAACAGTGTGTCCACGACTCACCCAAGCAAATAATATTTAATAACACGTAAAGGTAAACCCAGTATTTGAACAACTGCACTTGATGAGGAAGTGAGAGTGGGAAACTCACTATCTGACACAGGGAAATGGGGTATAAACTGACAAAAACTAGCAGAAAAGATCACAAGTAGGCTTCATCAGTGTTACCTCTTCTGTATTAATCAGTATTGCACTTGTCTTTCACCTTTAAGATTTTAAATGTGGTGCTACGTAACTTAAGATTCAGTTCTACCTGCAATGTATGAGATGAACTGACTAGGCTTCAAACTGACTTTCTCAATCAAATCTCTCAAAACACTCTCCCTGCTTTCATCAAGGGAAATTGTGAAACATGGCTTAAGGTTTTCCGAGGTGTCACCCAAAGGTATTATCTTCAGTCTCAAAAGGTTTATGGTCTGCAGCCCTCTGCCCTTTGCATGGGGGGAAATCAGAATGGGTGAAGCATTTTGCTAACAACAAATTGTGGCTCTGTCTCACCCTTTATTGTATGGTTTAGGTCTGTTCTGACAGGCTTGGTTTCAGTCGGGCCAGTAAGCAGTGTCTAAAAATCAACACCCATTTCAGGAGTACCTCAAACATGGCATGCAATAATCACTTCTGAAAAACTCACGTGTTTTAAGCATACTAAATACTTTCAAACCTGAGAAAAACAGAAAAATGTAAACCATTAAAAAATGACAATTTTTTCAATTTTTGTCTGCCTATGAATTCACATTGTCCCTGCATTATGCCACAAGCATTAAACTTTCAATTGGAAGCAAATGAGAACAATTCTCAACCACCTCTTTCATAAAAACCCTTCAATCATTTGTAATGTTTTTTGACCAGTAAATAATAGAGCTGCTTCACTGAGCTATTTAAGTCATATTACTTACAGCTGGAGAAAAATGAGGAACAGTCATTTTCTGAAGAGGCCAAAAAATATGATACACTCATGCAAACTAAATTAGATTAGGACTTTTTTTTTGCCATTGGTTTGAGAAGATAAAGGATAACCTTTTCAACTTTTACTTTGCCTGGCATGGCATTTATATTTTCAAATGAAGGATCAATGAACACGGAACTTCACGAGTGTTAACAGGTTTCAGTCCTATCGCCAACGTGCTGAGACTAAATACAGATGGAACTACTGAAATATTGCTGCAGTTGGAATGTCCATGTTGAGTCTTTTAAAACAGCATTCAGTGGCACTTCATTTTTTCTTAATCATGTGGTGTCAAATTATACACGACTGTGCAAAGGCTTGTTAAACAGACTCCTGAGAAAGCATCCTCACAGATTTATATATATATATATTTTTTTTTAGCAGGGGTTGGGGGAAGAAGGTAAATCAGCAGCTTGGACATTCTCCTGTACACTCTCACTGCTGTCCTCCAGCGTGCACTAAATACCTTTGCAGTCTCTGCAATAATGACAGCACCCAGATGTGAAGACAGGAGCTGGAGCTCTGACTAGACAAAGGTCCATTGCTCATGTTGGTACTGCACATACAGCTCTTGTGAGAGAGCACTGGCAGAGACATTTCAGCTACCTGCTTGTACAGTATTGTTTTTCAAACCCTCCATTTTGACCTGACACTTTAATTGGATGAAATGGTTGGACTTGATCTTAGAGGTCTCTTCCAACCAAGGCTATTCTATGTTTCTAAGATTCTATGATTAAATCTGATCACTGCACAGCATGTCCCAGCACAGCTTCTCCACAGGCAGTGGAGCCTTGTTAATAAACAAACAGGACTATTCTCCAGGCATGGTCAATTCCTATGCTGCAATGCTTGCAGAATCACCACTGAGGGGTTTGGGAAAAAGAAGAAAAGTTAAATAAGGGAAGCGTAGTGGATCCATTGTGTTCCGAACCTCCTGCCATTTTCCATCACTTTCTCATTAAAAAATGGAACATTTGAAAGCATTTTCAGAGTACATACTTATTTTGAGTTATTGCTATTGTTTTTAATCTAGACAGAGGCTCAGTTGAACCAAGAGCTGCACAAACAGAAGAAAACAACCCTTAATTTGAAGAATTTACAGGCTGAACTTACACTATTGAGCTACATAATAGTAGAGAGCCTCAAAAATACAGTAAAATATATCAAAACACATTTACTGAAACAAAAGGTGGAATAAATAGATAGAAAATGATCTGGTTTTCAGCATCAACCAAGGTCTATGCTACACTCCCATCAGACAGAACCTGCTCTTTGCATCTCACACTATTCCCAAACAGATAGCTTTATGTGAGAGAATTACAGACCATATTGGCAAATTACCCAGGAGGTAGCAGACAGACATCCAGCCTTTCCCTCCTGTACCTTTTAACTTCACTAACAGGAGCAACTCAGGAGTTTCTCAGAAACCTACTCTTCATAACAAATCTGACCAAAGAGCTGTGACCATTTGCTGTATGCTGACTAGTACTGTCCCAATGCTTCTTTATGCTCTTTATCAATTTGTTTGCTCCTGTATTACACTTAAGATTACAAACTCCAGGAGGAAAGGTCTACTTTTTAATTGTACTTTATTTATGCTAAGGGAACAGTGCATATGGGGATCTGACCTCCAAACTTATATATTATAATGAATATATCAAGAACTTCGCTACCACAACTAATTTGTTCTATATAGAATTCGGTCTTCTAAGTTAACTTCCTCACCAATTTCATGTCAATAAACCATATTTTTTAATTAGAAATGTTTTATATAACTGCATTTAAAATCAGCCAAAAGCTCTGAAAGGTCTAAGTAATGAGGGGAAAAAAAAAACCCAAGCAAAACATAGAGGCTACTTACTGCATTGTACAAGCTAGCTGACACATTCCAAACAATACCCATCTTGCACTAATAATAGATAATCAGTTTTAGATCCTCTCTTCTGCACCTTCTACCTCTTAGGAACTCATAGCAAATTAAAAGTATAAATTCATTAAATATCTGTATGTCTGGGCCCATTAAAGAAGTAATGTTTTCCCCACAGTATCCTAAAATAAAAATTAAGGTGTTTTTCCAAGACCACAAGAAGCCAAAAGTACAAATTGTGGTCCTCTCATTTAAACAAGAGACCATTTTTTCTCTGATCAGGCAACCCAAATGTATGCAAGAAACTACCCTGTAACATTACAGTGAGTCTCAGTAACTCCTGTCTCTGTGTATGAACGATGCATATAACTTAATAATGCACACTGTATATGCAACCTCAATTAATTGTTTGCCTAGTAACAATTTGGAGTATCAGTGAAAAATAATATCTCTCAGCTGTGGTGCCGACTGTGGTTTTAGTTTGTTTTGCTTTTCCATTAGGAATCTGGTATTTGTGGCTGACATTTTTATTGCATTAATGGCAGGAAACAATATGAAAAGAATGCAGGCAGAAGTGGAAAGCATTAACAGAAACATTCAGACCCATTGCAGGGACATTCTAATTATGATGGTGAGTAATAGACATGTAGCGGAAAAGCCCAGGTTCAATAAATGTTAATTGAATGAGTTTCACACTTTTAATTTGAGTTTTAAGTCTAAAAACCTGAAGAAGAGCAGAACATTAATGAATGTTTGTTCTTTGTAGCATTGTAATGGATATGGACCCCTTCAGTTCTGCAAACTACAAAGTACAGCAGCATGGGACAGCAAAAAAAAATTAAAGCCATAATTTAAGTTGTATCATCACATAGCTTCATTGAAAAGACTGATTATTAAAAAATACCTGGGGCTAAATCTCCTATTTAAGGTGCTGTTGGTTATTTTAAGTTGTCTGTCTGCAAATACAGCTTGAGTTTCTGGCGTTTGCAGTTAAAGGCTGAGGCATGATGAAAATTTGGGGTCAATACATCATGCTCAATTTGTTATTATAGCAAGAAGCACAGTATATTCTGTGCTAATTGCATTTACTCATTGCCGTATTTCATTAAAAAGCAACAACAAAAAACCCATCACTATTAAGTTTTACTCGAAGATGCAACAGATTTTGCCATTTGCCAGGAAACTGAAGACGTCAAAAAAACTTATCACAGAATTTATGTACAATTGGAGATATGTCTAGCTTTGTCGTATTAAATGAGGACCAGATCTAACCACCAGTGAAGTTAACAGAAGACTTCCACTTACACTTCAGCAGGCATTGGATTAAAGCATTGTTTTTTGGTGAGTCACAATTTGCTACAGCTGTCATTTTATCAGCCTTGCAGTCCTTATTTGTGAGTTTCAATACATGCTTTCTTTTTTATTTTGAGCTTTGGAAGTTTTCTCGTGGGCTAGGAAAGACAGCTTTTTTCAGGAATTGATGTATTTAAAAACTCTTTTTTGAAGATAAGTGAATGTGAAATATATTATCATAGAACCACCATGGTTGGAAAGGACCTCCAGGATCACCAAGTCCAACCTTTATCCCATCATCACCCTAACCACTAGACCATGGCCTCAAGTGCTTCACCCACTCGTTTTTTAAACACCTCCAGGGACGGCGACTCCACCACCTCCCTGGGTAGCCTGTGCCAGTGCCTGACCACCCTCTCAGTAAAAACCTTCTTCCCAACATCCAATCTAAACTTCCCCTGGCGTAACTTGAGGCCATTTCGTCTTGTCCTATCATTAGTAATTTGGGAGAAGAGACCAACACCAGCCTCACTACAACCTCCTTTGAGGTATTTGTAGAGAGCAATGAGGTCTCTCCTCAGCCTCCTCTTCTCCAGACTGAACACCCCCCAGTTCCCTCAGCCAGTCTCCATCAGCCCTGTTTTCCAGACCTCTCACCAGCCTCGTTGCCCTTCTCTGGACTCGCTCCAGCACCTCAATGTCCTTCTTATACTGTGGTGCCCAGAACTGGACACAGTACTCAAGGTGTGGTCTCACAAGTGCCGAGTACAGGGGCACGATCACCTCCCTACTCCTGCTGGTCACACCATTTCTGATACAGGCCAGGATGCTGTTGGCCTCTTGCCCACCTGGGCACACTGCTGGCTCATGTTCAGCTACTGTCAGCCAACACCCCCAGGTCCTTTTCCGCCAGGCAGCTATCAGTGGCCAGGCTGAGTTCAAGCTGAGCTTTTGCCCCCCTAATGTTCTTTCTATACAACCTAATTAAATCCCTATACTCTTCCTGAGTAGCCTGCCCCTTCTTCCAAAGTGGGTAGATTCTCCTCTTTCTCCTAAGTCCCAGCAGAAGCTCCCTGTTCAGCCAGGCTGGTCGTTTTCCCCACCAGTTTGTCTTACAACACATGGGAACAGCCTTCTCCTGTGTCTCTAAGAGTTTCTTTTTGAAAAAAGTCATATATTGATCTATATATAATGAACTCCATAGTTCAGCTGCAAAGGATAGCAGTTAAACCCTGTACAGTGACTGCAGTTGGGTCCTACAAATGTTTATATATGTCAGTAACTGCACATATTGACCAATTCCATAGGTTCAACAGGACTACTCACTTCAGTAGTGATGTGCATGGGTGTCTGCAGGATCAAAGCCTCACTAGGAAGCAGAAAGAAAACATCTCCTTGGATGGAGCTATCAAAACAGAAAACACATGAGGGGTAAGGAACAAAGAGATATTTCAAGATGAGGTACTGCACTGAGAATAGATGAGTCATGGAAAAGATGCTAAGGGATTCATTAATACCAGAAGCTTAGCCAATAAAGAATGCCCAAGTATGAAACTAATGACTGTGCTTTTACAATACTACCAAACTATTTGCTTTTGTAAACTTAACATAGGAATAATTTTCTCCCATTTTGAAAATTTATTATGCAATTAGTTGTCACTTTAATGAACTGTATGCATGGCTGTGATAACGGTTGCTCAAAATGCTGAGGACTTTACAGTTTTTGTTTTAAAAAAGAAAAACACTAGGAACTTCAAGTCCTGCCAATTTTTCCTCCCTGCCAAGTCCTATTAGCATAAATGAATGGTTTATTTTAAGAAATGCCTGATAAATTACTCTACACAATCAGTAATGAGGGTACTGTCAGCAAAGGAGAATCATTTCCAAAATTTACTTGGCACAAATGAGTGGCTGACTAGCTCACAATCATGTTACATGGCCTGAGGCCCTGTTTAATTCCATAAATCTGCCTGAACTCTTCAGAGTGAAAATTAGTGATTCTATAGAAAAGATAGCTGGGGAAACCTGTTCTGTTTGTCCATTTTCTCCTTTAAAAAAAAAAATAAATTCACACATTCCAAGTAACTGTAGGACTATTGCTACAGCTTCATCTTCTTTTTTGGCAGACTGAAGCTGCATCTTAATATATGACCTATGAAAATAATTTTAAAATTGCACATCTTTTTCCTATCACAAATTACAAGAAACAAAAACATAAAGCCAAGAAGGATACAACGTCTCGAGAAAAACTGAGGAGCCATGAGTCTCCATCCTGCTTCAGTTAGTCTCTTAACATGAGTGTGTTATCTAGAAAAATCAATTCTCTTTCCTTTTTAGAATATAGTTTCAAAAGCAGAGAGGAATCCCTTGGCAAGGATTATTGTGTCAATTAGCAACTGAAGCCAATAATCATTCATCACCTCTTTTAAACATTCCCTGGTAAAAGTCCCTAAATACTTTACTCATCATTGCTATGGAATTCATTACATTAAAGCACGGGGAAAACCTTTCAAAGAAATAATTTAAGATTATAAGATTAAAAGGCCTAAGAAATCATTTATGTTCCCCTCTCCCAACACGGCAAATTATTTCCAATTGTCATTCCTTTTTTTTTTTTTTTTAACTCTATTGTTAATGCTTTGTCCAGCCTACTTTTACAAGTCCCAAATGACAAGTTGTCCAACACTCCCTTGAAGACCGTTTGACTGGTTAAAAAGGTTTTTATTAAAATTTTCTGAATATTTCTAATAGGGTCAGTTTACTCTAAGTTAGAATACTAGATCAGAACTTTCTGTGTCCCCTAGTAGGATACAAAAGTGTCTACTCTATCTGCACAAACCATGTGTAGCGTGCGTCAAGTCCTTCATGTTCAACCATACATTAGATATATGGTTAAGCACTCGTATCCAAATACAATGTCTAACACACTGTGAGCATGCAGGCAGGCTGTATGAAGTACAGATGAAGAGGAAAGGTCCCAGGGGTCTTGTGAGGTTTCACAGTAAAAGGATACGCAGCAAGTGCCTCCCCAGAGACCTGCTGGGAATCCTGCTCTGCTTGTCAGTGCTCAGCTGTGGCACTGTCCCTGACATGTCACATTACCTGCCTTTCCACAGCACAGCAAAGGGTCTGGAGAGCCGAGCAGACCACCCTGAGGTGTGGGAGAGAGCTGGGTGGACTCACTCCTGGAGCTGAACCGCCACACTGACGGACAGACTGGGAATACGTGTTCTCCATACTACATCCAAAGGCATCCATAAGTATTAAACCCAGAGTGCAAGCAGAGGGCAAGACAAAGCACAGTGGACACACAGCATTTCAAGGCTCTTGTTCAACAAAGGGGTTCGATCCCGAGATATCTGTGATTGATGAAACCACTCTAGCAAGGTTTGCAAGGATGGTTTCCCTTCTCTGGGAGAGGGATTTTAGCCACGGTAAACTTCTCAGCCCAAGAAACACATATGAGTTAAAAAGTAGCCTGACATTTCAGAAAAGCTTTTCTCTGCATAAGCATAACTGTGTGAAACAACAAAAAGAGCCATATTAAGACACCCTAACATATCTCAAGCTTTCTCCCTTTTCCATATCAAGCTGATTCCAGGCAGCTGCCTAATGAAATGCTTGTTTCTCCAGAGCGGGGTTCTGAACACGAAACTTCACTTAACCTGCATGAAGCACATACCACATTTTTTCTGCCAGAAAGAGCACTGAGGACCAACAAAGCAAACCTGCCAGGTCAGACACCTTCCTGGAAAAAAGCTGCATCTCATCTCTCGGGTGCAGGATTTGACATCAGAAGGGAGAAACACTTTTCACTTTCAGGGTGCAAAGGGTACAGGGTGAAAGTAGAAACAAATCTGAAGTGCCTCTAGAGGTAAATTTTTATATTCTCTATTTTTATGTGAGACTTGTTTAAACAGCCTACAGGTACACCACACCAGAATAGGGGAAACGTCTACTACACACTTGTGTTCTCCTGTAGCTACAGCTGTACCATCACCAGTTCCGACCACAGAATGCCCTCAAAACAGCCTGCACAACAGTTCTGATGCAACTCAGTGAACCAAGACTGCAAGTTAATATTGCCTTTGCCATGGCCATATTTTTATTTTACTTCTTCAATTGAACTATGACAACTTCTGAAAGAAATGAGATTTTGACCTTCTGTTAGCCCCAAGATTACACTAACTTCTTTATTTCACTCACCTGGGTAACACTCATTGATTTTGATTTTGTGTGGGTGCTATCTTCAGATTTCCCTCTGCTACTAACCTGAGACTTTAGTTTTTGCTATTACTGCAAGCAGATTTTTGATGGTTGAGCCAGCCCTGCTCGCTCACACGATGGTATCAAATCATTGATGTGTTTCACTGATCTTTACTAATTCATTGCACTGTCTATTGTTTTTCTTTTGCAGACTTGGTTTAGCTGCATCAAGGAAAAAATTAGAAAGGAAGATGGTAAATATGCTGGAATGTGTTAGCTGAACAACGCAAAATAAGGACTACGCACCTGTACTGCTGCTCTTAACAAGCTCTTCATTGCCAACTTCTGTAGCTCTTTGAGCATCCAAGCTAAGTGACCTATTCTGTGCTAAATTGTTTGAGATTTACTGCCAGGTACATTTAGTTTTCATACAAAATTTGGTACTGCAGACCTTGCAAAATGTGCTTTTAGATATACCTGAACTCCTGTCACAATCTTTGCTCTTATGTCCTCCAGCAAGTCTTAAAGAAGCTACAGCAGTAAGCTTGTTCTATTTATTTTATTACTTTTTTTTGCTTTGCACTTTTACCAGGGCCAATATTGCATGAAGCTGTTCAGTCTCCTGTTGTCAGTCACAAGTCTGAGCACCTCTTTGCTCCTGTTTGGCCATACATGCCTGGTTGACAAACTGCCTGGCTCATTTCATGCAGACCTTTATCAGTAGGTCTGAAGTACATTTCAGGCTCGGTGTAACTCCCTCTAAGCCTTCTAGGATTGCTGTTCAGGCCTCTTCAAACACAAACTGCTCCTTTACTCTGCCACAGTTGGTACAGAAGTGGATTTACTGCCAACTCTTTAGAGGATTGCCCGAAGCCTACCATTGGAGATCCAGTTTTTGTACCATAATATCATGTCTGTTGTACTTTGGAAGACATGTCCTGTTCAGTGCATCTGTCACAGGCAGCAATTTTCCTGAGAAGTACCTATTCTCATATCATACTGCTAAAGTTTCTTCTTAAAACAAACCTGGGTACAAATCCACAGTGTTTTCTCCAGGTTCCTTCTAGTGGGTTTTGGGCAAACAAGACAGTCGACAGCAGTACTCACTAGTGCTGAAAGGTGAACTGAGGGAACTGCATTTCAGAAAGCATGGTGCTGAGTTTCCTTTTTATTTCCTGACTTTAAGCAAATGTCTGGCCTCCTTGGTTTGCATTAGCGCTGTCCCTACCCTTCTTCGTAACAAAATAATGTTGCTTTAGCTACCCTACAGAGTCTTAGGAGCAGTCCCTGCCTTCTGGTTCTCCTCATGGTTTTAAAGACCTCTGACTATTCTCTCTCACAATCCCTAAAAATGATTGGACTCTTCATTCTGAGTGCTTTCCTAATTGCGCTGACTTTTCCAGGGTCTTGCTGTCATCTCCTCAGATGCCAACAAACAGAGAACAACACAGTTTTTCTCAAGTTCTACATGTCTACATTTGATCTCATATTTTGCTTCTTACATAGTGACAACACTGCCTCTCTCTTTTGGTAGGTCATTAATTTTTAATAGCTCTGTCACCAGCTTCAAGCCACATGTCTAGGAATCTTTCCCAGCTTCAATTTACATTGGAACACCTTAGATGTTGGGCCCAGGGTAAAAACATTTATACCAGGCAGTTATCTTCCAAAAGGTGCAGTCAGTGTTGTCACAGTGCTCATGGACTCATTTACCACAACATGGCAAAACTCAGTCTTAGCCTTACAAACAGCGATGTTAAATAGACGATAGACTGTATGGTCTATTATCTGTTAGTGGTGATAAGCAGCAAGTTCTTTCTAATGATATATTTAGTGGTTTGGCTAAATAAAGATTCTCAGTTTACTCCAAATTTTCCTCAGCACTAATTAGGCATCTGAGTAATCCTCTGAAAGTTTCAAAGAATAACAATGTCATTTCTTAGTATAGTTATCAACTTGTCACTGCTCTGGCTTCATGAACTGAATTTTAGTCATCTCACTGCATGTATATGTGGGCTTATCTGTGACTTCCACTTGATTTTTTTGTGTCTGGTTCCTTGAAATAGGCTCTTACATTTTCTGAAAAATGCTTGACAAAGTCCACAATGACCACTCTGTCCACTACCAGGTGCAGGGAATTACAGTCCTGCACACGTAACATCTCTTAATTTTCAGGATTCTTCTCTACAGGCTGCATTTGCTTATTGACTTCAAATACCTGCATATGCATCATGAATACCTGATTCTAATCCTCCAGATTGAAGTTGCCACTAAGCAGCTTGGTAGGACTAGGCTGCTGATGGCTTCACCATCCAACTGGAGTCAACTGATTAAGACCTGCTAGAATAGTTTCAAAAAGGAACAGAAGAGCTGGCATCCTTCTTCTGCATCCTTCTGTGCAATTAATTTCTCTATACCTACGCACGGCAGCCTGAAGACATCTTTCTTTTAACTGTAATCTTTATGTTCTCCATCTCTATTACCATTTTTTGTATATTTCCTGAGCAGCAACACGCTGGACAGAAAGTCTTGCTGTGCTGTCTGCTTTTTACATGTTTTTCCAGGAGTAAGACCGTTTTCTTTCTGTCTTCTGAATTGTTTCTCCCAGCACAAACCCTGCACCATGACGTCTGCATTCCTGCTCAGTCTTGTGTCTGTCCTGCTTCCCAATTTCCGTTAGTATGACCCTGTGAACTTCTGAACTAACAACACTATTTTGATCCTTTTCCTAGGCAGTTCAGCTGCCCTTGCCATTTGGAGGAATTTCTGTTTCTTTCAAGAGCTTCTCCTGTATGCTGGAATCATTTGCCCCATATATGTTTCTGTCTCTCATTAAGCAATCTTTTATATCTCCAAAATTACATGTGGATGCCAGAGTATATGACTATAAGGCAGGCATCTATTCCCCCCTTCTGTTTCTTGGGTTCAGATAAAAACACAGTCACATTCCTTCTAGGGTCACAGTACATCAAATACTTTTATCAGCTGTCACAGTGTTTTAGGTATTATCAGTACCAACAATGTTTCATTCACTTCTCTTTTTCACCAGAAGCCATAGCAGAAATGTGTTATCATACTTTTGTCATCTTTACCCTCCCGAGTCAATGCTCTATTCAGTATATATTGTTATTCAGTATTGTTATGCTTGAGTAAGAATTTTTTCTATAGAAATTCAGCTTTCTTAGTGAAGTTATTGTCTCACGGCTGTTCATTGCCTCATGGCTGCTTGTTTTCTCTCTTTAAAGCTCTCGCTTTATTTGGCTTTCAGTAATGCTTTATTCTTTGTCAGTCTCACCCAACTGACTGTTGTATCACACTGTTCTTTACTGCATAAGGGGTAATAAAATGGGAGTGCCCCACATTTTTAAAGTCCAGTGGTAGGTACCCTGTTGAAAGAATTACCTGCAGAGAGCCTTCAATTGCCATTAACATCCCAGCCACAAGCACACAAACTAGCTCTGATGATTTCTCCAAATCTTTTTCCTCCTACAATTAGTGCTTCTCTCTGCCAGCTCCATGTCTTGCTTGTCAAGAATATATGTGAGAAGGCCAGAAAGTAATAATCTAATTAATTTATCTATACTGGTAAGGTAACAAAAGACTGCATTACACTACATGCCACCCCACCACTGCTGTCTTTATTCCACGGAGGCTGGATGCTCTCTCTTAAGAATGCAAGTATTCCAACCATTTATTTTAAACTAGCTGCTGAGAAAAATGTTTTAATACTTACACAAAGCACTGAAAGCTGAGTGTAAGAAAAACTGAAGAAGAACATCTCTGCAACGACAACACAGCGTTTGTGTCATTCAGGACCTTGAACACTGAATGCAGCCAGAAACAAAGGGTGAAGCCAATGCACGATGTTACGGATTGGTGACAGCTCCTAGGAGAAGCAGAACGAAAGGAGGGGGGAGAAAAGAATGCCCAGAAGATTGATTTCTTTTTCATCTATTTGTGCATGAGCTATTCTGCCTGCCCTGTAATTTCTATGACCTCCAAGACTCCCTAGGATTATGAATACCCATTGTTGACTTAATTGGCAGAACAACAAGAAACATCTGCCAAACAAACTCAGCTTCTTAACCTCTGTTGGTCTTGGACACATTATGACTGTAAGAGAAAGAATAATGTATTTTGTCTCTATGAACCAGCCTGGATTGGATGCTTCAGACTCTATGGAGCTGGACTCTAGCAGGCTACTGATGGGTGAAAGCCCCCTTCACACATCTCAGGTTGCACCCTTCATGCTTTCCTGTCATCAGATGTATGAAAGAATGAATTTCATGGTCAGGTCTTTTGAATTCAGATTGCAGAAAAGCATCATTCAAGAAACGTAGGTTTCCTTGTCCATATCGTATTCTGGATTTCATGGCATCCATGATCCAGAAAAAGCTCTATCTCATGGTATTGCTCTACAGCCCCCATCCTCCCTACCAGCTGAAGCTCTGACAGAAGAGATCTCCTACATCAACAAACCCTGCATGAAGAACTGCAGGGTAGAAACAGGTAACACAGTGTCGGGCAGAGTGCCACGAGCTTCTGCTGCAGTTCAGATACACTGGAGTAGGCAAATGTTCCTGGGGGTGGGAGAAGGTCACAGGGTGGCTGTGAGCCACGAATGTGATACAGGCAAGTGCATTCTTGTGTGCCAGGAGAGAAAGACAAGCATTGTGCAAAGCCCTGGTGAGAACTCACCTGTACTGCTATGACCATTTTGCATTCCCTGGGTTCAAGAAAGGCAAATTTCATCTGGGTTGAAGGCAGACAAAGACTAAGCAGTTGATCAGGGGCATGGAAGGCCTACAGAAGAAGACAAGAATAACTGGAAGAAGCAAGACAAAGGCTGAGAGGGCTGCCATCATTTTAAAGAAAGGTATCAAGGATGAAGGCCAAAGGAGGAAAAGAGCTATTGAAGAGCAAGGGAAAATATGGGAAAAGACACAAAACAATTCAGGACTTCTTTCCAAGAAGAAGACCTCACCATACACAGTGTAGTAGCAAATGTCCCTTGGTGCATTGCTAAGGAACAGTGAGGAAATCCTGCATGCTCTCTACATTTTGCAAAGTTCACACAGAGAGAACCAACCCCCTTTCTTTCACCTCTGGCATCACCACAACCAAATGAATGTATATGGTATACATGCTCTTATTTACATAGTCTCAAGGTACATACCAATTTTGGCACCAACATACAAAATAACAAGAATAGTACCTCCTTTACTCTTTCAGTACTCCAAATATGAAATCCTAGAGGAAAGGGAGATTTGCCAGGGTTTTAGTTAAGATCTGAACATCTTCCCAAGAACTGGAATAAGCAAATAACTCTCGGAAAGGTGAAAGTCCAAATGATTTCTGAAGGTCAGACTCTGCTCATGTCAATTTCAAACCTCCCCTGATGGACGCAGCTTTGAGCCATTCCTATGTGTCCCAACACTGGGTTCCAGGGAGAAGAGATCAGCACCTCCCCCTCCACTTCACCTCCTCAGGAAGCTGCAGAGAGCCATGAGCTGCAGAGGCCGCTCCTCAGAGGATGTGCCTGCCAGCCCCTGCATCAGCTTTGGTACCCTCCTTGGGACATGTTCAAGTGCCTTCACATCCTTTTTAAGTTGTGGGGCCCAGAACTGCACACAGCACTCAAGGTGAGGCTGCACCAGCATTAAATACAGCGGGATCATCACCCCTTTGGACCGGCTGGTGATGCTGTGTTTGATGCACCCCAGGATGGGGTTTGCCTTCTTGGCTGCCAGGGCACACTGCTGACTCCTGTTGAGCTCCTGTCAAGCAGCAACCCCAGGTCCCTTTCTGCAGAGCTGCTCCCCAGCCACTCCTCTCCCAATATAGACTCGTGACCAGTGTTACTCCATCCCAACCGCAGAATCTGGCATTTGTTTTTGTTCACTTTCAGGCCACTGATGATTGCCCAATGCTCCAATCTCTCCAGATCCCTCTGCGAGGCCTCTTGTCTCTCAAGACAGTCAACAGCACCTCCCAAATTGCTATAATCAGCAAACTTACTAACAGTGCATTCAACTCCTGCCTCCAGATCATTGATAAAAGGTTTGAACAGAACTGGCCCTAGAATTGAGCCCTGAGGAACACCACTGGTGACCGGTCACCAGCCAGATGTAGCTCCATTCACTGCAACCCCTTGAGCCCTGCCCTTCAGCCAGTGCTTCACCCAATGTGCTGTCAGTCTATGTAATAAAGGAAGCAACTCTCAACAGAAGTGTACGGATTATATCAAATAGGTTAATTTCATTAATTCCTTCTAATGGAAAATGACAGTATATATGGCACTCTGAGCATGTCCTGTTGCAAAGGAACTCCTTCAGCATATAATACATGGAGGATATGTGCCCACATTACAGATGCCTGAGACAAATTAAAGTTACTGACGAAAAATATGCCAAAGGAACCCGGGTGGAGGTGGGGCAATAAGCTCTAACACATAAGATTAGAAAACAAAACATGACAAAAGCATAAATTTAAATTTACCTGCTTACTTACACAGACAAATTTCAGTATCATATGGATAACATGACCATAGTACACAACATATATGGCTTAAATACATCTTTTAGGCCCACAAAGTACGAGAATAGAGGAAAGAAGAACTAGTTGGATATATTTTTTTCATTTTTGTCAAATAGATTTAATAGCATTAGAACATACAATTCATGTCATATCCTGTATGGCGAGTGGTCACATAAGAGCATTAAGGACTCTGGTGAATGTACATTGTCTTAATAATTAGGCTTTTTTCCTATTACATAGCTCTCTCACAGCTACATGGATGTGAATCCATTCAATCACTTTGGTCTTTATTACAGGCTGAATGTTGCCAGTGGGAGAACATCGCTGGTAAGTGAACTTTATAATCCATTATATCTTAAAGTTTAGGACAAAATTGTTTTCTCTGCCAGCATGCCTCAGTCATTACATTTCACAGTTGCAGTAGTTAGGAAAGACTGGAAATATGAGTCCTGTGGAAGAAGCCAATGTATAACCAAAAGTTATAGGTATTTTAAAGGTTGTGCAAGTTGTACACCAATTACATCTGCACCCAGAAATAACTCATGATTTAAGTATAATCACATTCCTGCCTGGATTAGTGTCTATGGCCCATAGGTATTGCTAGTTAAGCAGCTAAAAGCAGCAATGAAGTGGAAATCAGCTATTATCCCAGTATGATGAGCAAACCAATATGCAGTCCTTTCTCCCCAAAGAGAAAGGTGGTTCAAATGGCCTTGCCACTGGGAGCAGGATTTATTTCATTTAGAAGATAGGAGGTGGTAATGCTTACACTACTCAAATATAAAAGTAAATTTGAACTACTAAATACTCTTCAGGTAAAGACATTAAGTACTATAAGATAGAAATTTCCTAAATTATGATTGAGCTTTCAATCTTACCTCTTGACTTTTTAAAGTGTCTCTACAAATGGATCCTCTTAATATCTCTGTGTAATTATCAGTCTATACTGCAAAGAGTACCACAAATTGGAATGCTTAAATTTTGTCTTGCGTATATTTGGTTCCATATTTTATGGTACATTTAAGTTGATTACTGATCATTACTTCTCATTAATTACAGTAAATTTAGAAAAATTATATGACAAAGCTGCTGAAAATAGAACTCAAGTCTTCAAAAAAGGACAGAGCACTTTTGCTGAGGACATGCTTTACTGTAAATAAGACATTTGTTTAATTCCTTCATCATGAGTTTAAAATTATCCACAACTTTCTAAGGCTTTATCTTCAACAATGTAATCTCCACGAATCATCAGAACATGTAAATTCCCTGAATGTACTCAATATTTGAAATCTTGTTTATAAATAATGATTTGTTCCTGTCTCTAATATCAAAGATAATTATAATTACACATAAATACTGCTCAAAGATGAGCAGATAAAAAATGCAATATGATACCAGGGTTTAGCTTTCATTTCTTACAATAATTTCCTTCACACACCACTTTGTAAAAAAACCAAGTTAATATTTTAAACACAAAATATTCAGGTTTCTGAATCTTCTGAATCACCTTTGCTTATAAAGTACATGTACTGACACTACCTAATTCTTCCCTCACTTTAGTTTAACACCAAATAATCTCCATGGGTATCAAGTTTGTTATGTTCTATAACAGTATCTAACATACATTCACATGTGATACGCAGGTGCAATACATAATTACGTTATAGAAGTATAATACATTGTTATATTTAATTGGAACTGGTGCCCAGTATAATATTGGTTTCCAAGAGTCAGATAAGATTTAGGATTAAGGTTTCTAAATACACTCCATGAAGCATTTTAATTCATGTCTGGGTACGCCTGGGGAAAAGAATACCAGTCTCTGAAAATACCTGAAAATTAGAAGTTTACACTATGCCTCACAATATAGCAAGTGACTGCAAATTTCCCCTCATAAAAAAAAACACAAAACAAAACAAAAAAAAATAGAGGTGAGGACATTTGACAGAAAAATCTTGAAAGTACATACAAATTCATGGAAATGGTAACAGACCAAGGTATCTCCACACTAGCCAACATTTTGAAAGACTCAGAAGAGTCACAATAACGACTCCTGTTTCCCCCCAGTAGTTTTCCCTGCAGCGTCAGTATTACAGAAGTATTGTTAAAATGGTAACTTCCAACTTAACATTGCCATGCAGCTATACCGAAGTTACACTTTACCCATGTATTCCCACAACACTCTTAGAACTGGTGAAAGCTAGAGAATGGTACCTGAACCTATGAGGAGCAAAAGGACACGTCAGCATTTTCTGATTTTTTTTTTTCCTCAGGAAATCCAAGCAAGACCAAGGGGTAGAAGTGTAGGCCATTAAACTGTGCATTTAGGTTTAAGATAAAACAACTACTAAATCATACAGCGGGGACACTGACTGGTGAGTAGTCAGGAAGTAAAAATTCCCTTCCAGGAATTACAATGCTAGTCCTTATTCTAGGGATCTAGGAAGGCAGTATGGGTAAATAATGCCCCCACAAAAATCTATGCCCCATCTTTATCTTCTCTGTTCCCCTAAGTATGAACAAAGGTTAAAACTAGAATGTTTGCCAAAAAAGCCTCCTTTGCTGGATTTACTGATCCCTAAAGTGTACCCCACCGGGAGGTGAAGGCCAGATTTTAAAATGCAGGCATATTGAAAGGCAACAACAGGACTGTACACTCTTCATTTATTCATATAAACAACTGGCTTGCACATACAAAATAGTAAGCAGTGTACTCACATGATCAAGTACATAAATCACTATATCATTAAAGAAATATCTGATAGAATTTTATAGAAACCGATCACCTTTGCTAAGTTGTTGGTTTGTTGGGTTTTTTTTTCTAAATGAAGTATCCTAAGCACTTCCACAGAAACTTATATCCCGAGCAACAATAGCACACATTAAAACAAAAGAGTTTCTAATCATTACTTTGTCTCAGACCAGAATTCAATTTGACCTATTATTTCGAGGTTTTCACTGAACCTTAACCAGAACTGAAACATATCAACTCCTACAGAACTTCTGAAATTCAGAATACTAGTTTAATGAACCATTAACACCAACCAGCAAAGACAAATTTAAGGAGGGGAACTATCTGGACCAGCTGGTGCGTGCAAGGCCACAGTTCATTCCCTGTGTTTTCTCATAAGTGTAGTTCTTCAGTTCAAGCCTTCTCTTCTCCACCCTGACACTATTCTGTGAACCACTGGTTTATTGGGCAAAGCCATTAGATTTTGCACCTGCCTAAGGTGAGCTTTGATCCCAAACAATGACTCCTGTTGTTCAACAGTGTAGTCCTGTGTATTGTAGGTACTATTTTAATTTCTCTGCTATCAACACAACTCCTTCTGATCCCTGGCACAGCACAGATACCACCGATGCTTCCAGGACAGTGCCTCCCAGCTGTTTCACTTTAGCTTCTCAACCTCTTAAGATTCAGGTGGCTGAGAAGAAAACAGGATCATGCTTGGAGGCCAGATGATGGTTAGGTTCTGGCTGAGGAATGAGACCTGAAACCTAGCAATTCTCCCTAAGAGAAATGCATATTTGAGGTGTTGCCCCATCATATGAACTTCTTCCATTTTTAAAAGGTGTGTTTTCCAGGGGGACAAGTTCACTGATCATTCAATAATCCAAAATGGTTCAAACTAGGTGACACTGAAAAAACATACTGCACAGACAGGAAAGCCAGGAAGAAATGACTGCATGGCATCACCAGAACTTAACCTGGATCAAAAGAAAAAATCACTAGCTTGGCTCCAACTGAAAATTGTACTACCCCATTCTCTGAGAAAGAGAAAGCAATTCCCAAATGTAACTCAGCAACTTACAGGACAGTTTCAATCATAGATTTACTCATATAGGAATCTAAATCTCATAGTCAAAGCAACATAGCTTAATTTTTTAGTACTAATCTTGTAATTTCTTTAGAACACTATCAAATTGCTATGAGTTTATACAAGCTTCTATAAGTATGTCTTTGTTCATGGGCTGGGAATAGCAGATGTGTGCAAGCAGTTGTGCATTCGGTATGTGCAAGTTGGACAACTGGAATTGGGTATATGTGCATGATCATCTTTGAAATTTTGGTTGCCCCACATGTTTGTAAATCGTATTGCTTCTCTTCACAACTGTGCCTGATTTTATGTTCCTTGTGATGTTTCTAAAAACAGCTTGCGAAGAATATTACGAAGCTTGTTCTAATCTGTAAGCCTCAGCCTCATTTCATCTCTGCATCCAGCTGAAAACCCATGAGGAACACTACTTACATACAAATCAATATAAATTTTTTATTGGCCTGCCACAGGCATAATCTCTAAACTACTTTAATTCAAAGCAATGAACTGACACCAAATTTTAAAATTCATTAGGTTATCAATCCCTTTTAATAGAACAATTTTCTGCTTTTTATATGGGTAAACTGTTTTTACTTACTGCTTCGTTCAGTCTAGTTTCAGACAGCCAAAGGAACAGGGATTCCATGTCTTCTTAGGGGACTCTGTTCCATACCTTAACAGACCCTGTGTCAGAAACATTTTTCTAGTCAGGTCTTGACCCAAAGCCTAATGCTTTCAATAGACCTTGGATTAAGCTGGTTCACATCTGTTGTGTCTTGGTTTAAACCTTTTGCACATAGTAATAGGATGAACAAGCTAGTTTTATTTGCCAAAAAAATTTTAATATTTAACAAAACAATATTTACAAGTTTGGATCAAATTTGGTGAATAATATCAGCTAAATAAAAATCTGGGGAAAAAAAATTTGCATATGATCATAAAACATTTTGGAAAACTCCTGGGAATTTCCTGCCCTCCCAGACTCCCAAAAGAGCTGCAGAACAGTTAGTAAAATGGCAGGGAGCAAAAGAGGTGGCAGCGATGCTTTAGTTTTGATTGCCCAAATTATTAAGGCTATCATTGTAATCCAGAATATGTAAGAGTCAGATCATCATGCTTGTTTTGAAGCAGGGATTTTATGCAAGGAAAATCTGCTGGTGAATGTATCAACACTAGCATCTGGCACAAGTTTTAGAACAGGTGAAGAGGTTGTTGGCTTCAAATTTACCTAACCAAATCATGTCTTCATTGACCACATAAAGGGATCTAGAGTGATCAGAAGCATCAAAAACATTGCTCTCTTTTCTGTTCGTATTAGGAAAAAAAAACCAACCCCATATCTGAAGAAAAATAACCTGAAACACAGGCACTTAAATGGAAGTATATATCCAGAAACAGTAATGATGACACAGTCTTCAGGATTAAATTGGCAAGTAAATTAGATGTGAGCTTGAAATGCAGTATGACAGCTAAATAGATCAATGTAATTTTTACTGCATGGCTTCACACCTCATATCTATAAGTCAGGCAATACTCATCTTTTTAAAAGAGATTTTGATGCAATTTGGGATTAATTTCTAGGCAGAATTTTCCTAGAAATAGCTGCAGGAAGTGCAAGGAAGAGAAGTAAAAATAATTGCAAGTTCATAATGACTAAGAGAACCTAAATATGTCCTACTTCAGGAGTTGCAGACAAAAATGCTTAATACATTTAAATTTACTAACCCACTGGTAGGCTCTTAATCAACTTAACCATAACGTTAACTGTACAAGCCTTATTTTGGCCCTCATTTCTACCCAATCCCTTCTTCCATAAACTACAAAGAAAGCATAACATCAAACTTCATGTATTGTCATTATTATAATTTGGAGGAAAATAAAATAACATATTTATGCTCTGTAGTTACTTGTGAGCTCTACTATCTCATTTTTCTGGATGAAGAAGTGAGAAATGTAACTTCATGGGCTAAGGGACTTGCCCAGAGTCAGGGGGGTGGTTTGTGATGCACTCCATACAACTGCAAATTTTTCCTCTAAACTTGAAGTAAAAAAGACTGCAATAAAAAAGACAACAGTTACAAAGCTGCTGCACTTTGTTCACACAATGCACCTGAAAAGACCTGGCCATATTACCCTACATAGTTTGTCAAAAAGTCATCTAGATGCAAATTCTGTCATGTAAGTACTTTCATGGGTAGAAAAAAAAAGTAGTCAAAGCTCATGAAAGACATGAAACACCCCCCCCCCCCCCGTGAATTAGAATCATGGCATGGGTTTTTTAACAATGAACCTGATGGGGCATTTAAAGAAAGAGGTAGATATTTGATGATTTTCCATCTCTTGAGGACTTCTGAATAAGACAAACTGTAGTCAAACACACGTGAAAGGAGTAAATTGATGAAATTCTATAGCCAATGCCATAAGAAGGCAAACTGCATGATCTACTGAACACTGCTCACCATAAAATTGTTCAGTCTAGGTTCACAGAAAACAGTTTAAGTCCAATCATTCTTTCCATTCACGGGGAGGCAGAGCTTGGGTCAAGGAGACATGGCAGAAACACAAATGAGGATTAGTATACTCAGTATCCTAGGGATTAAGTAAAATTGTCTAAATGTTTAAAACACATTTTTACATTTAATGAAACCAAACTTTTTTTAGCTGACAGTAGATTCCTTTTCTTATCCAATAATTATTAAAGATCATAAAGATATACTTACAATTTATGGGAGCTGAAGTAATTTGGCTGTTTTACAACGCACCCGAGGCATGCAGATATCTCTTTACAATCACACACTCTGAACTGTGTGAGCACCTGGCTGTGCTTGTTACAGAGTGAGGGTTAAGAAAGTACTTTCTAAGTTACTGGTAAGTATATAGAAAGAAGGGTGGAAACACATTTAAGCAGAACAAAAAAATAGTTGTATAAAAAGCTGAATTCTAGGACTGTCACCATTGGCAGGAAATTGAGTTTATTTGGCTATTCAATTAATACTTCATTATTCCCAGCCCCCATGTAAGAGCAAGGTGATTAGTTTACTCTCCATAAGAAACTATTACACACAGTTTGAAGAAAATCCTAGTATACCGTAGGACACATGGAAGAAAATGAGAAGAAAATATTCTCCAATAAGTAGAATTACCAATCAACATTCAGCAAAACTTCAACCACCATTTTACTTGATTTAATTAC
This sequence comes from Podargus strigoides, assembly GCA_028020825.1. NCBI lineage: Eukaryota > Metazoa > Chordata > Aves > Caprimulgiformes > Podargidae > Podargus > Podargus strigoides. Next base: position 6,097,735 of record CM051623.1, on the reverse strand, counting down.
GTACAGACCAGGAAATGACCCCACTTGTCCACTGGAATATTTGAATTTCCCCTCCCAGCATGGCAGTACAAGGTCTTGGAAAGAAACGCGTGATGCAAGAAAAACAACTTTGATTGCCACAACTTAAAGACAGAAAAACCAAGGGTCTACTGAGAGTCCAGCTCAGACTCTCTGAACAACAGTCCTGGAGAGCCACTACCTCAGTAACACATAGGGCTGTTGGTCCCAGTTGGTACCATTACTCAGGTTCTCTGAGCCTGATGGAAAAGACTTCTACTAATTCTTAATTTCCCCCAGCAATGGATGTCCCAGAACTAGGTAAGAGACAGCTGGCTTTTCTTCCTTAAAACATTAACTTTAAAAGTATCAACTCTGGCACTAAGACCATTTCAGGAGGTAGAGCAAATTTTAAAACATACAGTAGAGAAATACTCTGGAAACATACAAATATGTAGAGCAAAAATACAAAATGGTTTGTTGTTTATGTTTTACTTTAATTTGGAATCTTTTAAGATTGCTTTTAAAGAATCACTCATTAAAAGCACAGACTAGCCTTTTCTACATAATCCTGAAGCTTATAACATACTCCTTGCCATTCCCACCACCTCTTTTCTGCTTTTGCAATCAGTATGAATATATTGTTTATATATTTATTAAGATTTTTTAAAGTATTTTGAGGATAGCTAAGCGAGCTGTCATATATCATTTCTGCTGAGTTCCTGTAATGGTCCTGAATTCCTCAAAATTGAAATCAGCTCTGTGAATGTAAAAGACATAAACAGTCTGCCCTGATGACTAAAAAAGGTGAATGAGGTAACGGTAATGCCGGCGAAGCTGTTTGTCTCCAATGTGCCATAAATAGTAAAGTGAAATTAAAATTTTTCAATCAACATCAGTTACGCACATGCACGCGCACACACGCATACGAAAAATTTGCCTGATGAGAAGCAGACAGAATCAGAAGTTCAAACAGCGGTTCTTGCAAAGAAAAATTGTTGGGATTTTTTTATGTTGTTGTTGTTCCTACATTGTAGGATCTCCTAGCTGCAGGAAACAATGGACTGGAGTACAGACTTCCTTGATTCCCTCCAAACGTCCTCCATGCCAAAGTGACTTTTCTCTGCCATACATCTAGTCCTACTGAAGCTTCCCCCACTGCACTTACATTAAATGATAAAAAATATAGCATGTATGACTACCAGCCATATTGGCTCCCTGTATTTAAATGTACTGATCAAACATATAGATACCCCACTGTTATTTCCACAACTATAACTGGTCTTCCCCATACATAGAGAAAGTAAGTATAAATACATACAAACATACTAAATACAAATAGATATTTAAAATAATGGAATTTTTCCAAGAACTTCCTTACTTTAGAAATCAAAGTGTTTTTCAACTTTTAATTAAGATCTGAAAAACTGCAAACTATCAGTAAGGTGAGACACAGAGAGTGATTTGTCCAAGGTTAAGAAAAAAATCTGTGGCAGAGTAAGAAAGTCCTATTAGACTTCTTGCCTCTTCCATCTTGCTCCTTAAAACCATTCTTCTAAGAGATTGATGGCAATTAGTCTCCATGGAACCAGGACACCATTTAATGAATCATACAACAGGAAAAGCCTATCTCTGAAAAAAATGTCTTTCCTGTTTCAGTAGTATATTTGTAATGCACAGTGACAGGAGAAGACCGGAAAAGGGGACATTTCTCCCAAATGGGTTGATTAATTAACATAGATTGCCTGAATTCCATCCAAGAAATCTATGCCAAGGAGGAATCCTGTATTGCCTTTCCAACTGTGCTTGGAGCAGTCCCCCAAACACATTACCTCATGAGCACAGAAGGAAATCATGAAGTCAGGTATGAGATTGGCCTTTCTGAGCAATAAAGACATCATTGATGCAGATCATGGGCCAAAGAAGAGAAATTGTGTTTACCAACTCAGGAAATGGGGATGAGGAGAACGTACAATGTAAACATTATCAAAACTAAAAATAGTTGTTTTCTCTGGAAGAGGTGCTTTATATGATGTCTACAGTTACATTGCTTCCTGTCTGATGAGAGATGATTCCGTAGTATAGGCTTATATCCAAATCCCCAGTTCACTAAGGCTTAGAAGGGGTCAGAAAGGAGGTTTATTTCACAGAAGTTCCTGTTAGTCAATAAATTCTACAAAGGTTGGTTTGTTAGGGATGGCTCAATACATCATGGTTTTTCCTTAAAAAAAGAAAAAAAAAAAAAAAAGTAGATCATATTACAAACACTCTTTTGACTATAAAAAGGAACAGGCAGCTTTTAAAAGTTAACATTAGACACTAGATAATGCAGAAGTTGGGAATAATAGGAAGAAATTCTCTACTGTGAGGGTGGTGAGACACTGGCACAGGTTGCCCTGGGAAGCTGTGGCTGACCCCTCTGTGGCAGTGTTCAAGGCCAGGTTGGATGGGGCTTGGAGCAGCCTGGTCTGGTGGGAGGTGTCCCTGCTATGGCAGAGGCATTGGAACAAGATGAGCTTTGAGGTCCCTTCCAACCCAAACCATTCTATGATTCTATGGAAAGCACTAAACACAACAGAGCTGAGTGAGAAGATACTGAGATTAATGACAGAATAAGAACATAATCCAAGTTGGAAAGGACCTCAGGAGGTCTCCAGTCCAAGTTCCTGCTCAAATCAGGGACAGGTCTGAATTCAGACCAGGTTGCTCATGGCTTTATCTAGTTGTTCCTTAAAAATCTCCAAGAACAGAGCCTGCACAACCTCTCTGGGCAACCTGCTCCACTGCCTGGTCATTGTCATGATGAAAAAGACTTTACCAATATCCAGTATGAATCTCTCTTGTCTCTCATCCTCCCATCATGCACTGCTTTGAAGAGCCTGGATCTTCATGTTGATAACCTCCCTGTCAGTGCTGTGGGCTGCCTTTTCCCCAGGCTGAACCAGACCCTGTTCCTCAGCCTCTCCAGCTAAGATGCTCCAGCTACTGACCATCTTCAGAGCCCTGTCCCAAACTAAAATTGATTAAGCTGAGTTCAGATATAGAGCCAGAAAAGATTCATCAGTACAGTCCTGCAATCAGATGAACCAGTCCTGTGAAGAATGTCTGCAGTACCGTGCCAGGCCGTTGGGACTCAAGCAAGGATCTCTCACAGCACTGCAACCTCTTTGTATATATGTCATGTCAAGTACATATATACAAGTCAGCTCTAGAATAACTTCACAAAATGAATATACTGAATAGTATATGTGAAATATTATCCTAATTAAATTGCTCCACTACCACAGAATCACATTTTTCTTCAAAATGGTCTTACAATCCTTTATACAGTCAATCTTAGTCAGACGTGATGAACTCTGTTTTTCACATTCATTCTTGAATCTAAGAACTCTTGCTAATAGTAACAGCAGTGTTTATGTGCAAAGACATTTTTCAATAAATACTTGAAGCAAGAAATATCAAAATATCAAAATACAAGGTCTGTATCTCTCCTACCATCAATACACGTTTTTAGAAAAAAAATGAATATAAATGAGTTTTTAATAATGCGACTTCTCTCACTCCAGTTCCACCAGTACCTTACAATGTGCTTATCAGCACACCTTATATCTCAGGTTAGGAATCATAAAAAAACCCAACACTGGGGAAAAGGGGAAAAGCATTGACTAGGTGTGGAAAGAACCAAACTCAACAACCATATCAAAAGATATTTAAGCAACGGAAGTGTATGAATCACCAAGTCCAACATTCAAAACGTACCCCGCATTAAAGTCAATGGCAAAATCCCTCAGAATTTCAGAAAGCAAGATCTACAAGTGAGGATTCATACACAGATTTGAACCCACTCTCAAAGTGGGCACATGACTGGAGAAGGACTACTCCAAACCAATATGCTAGACACAGAGGTCAACGGTGATACTGGGAGCTGAAATCTGCCAGCATGCTCTCACTCAGCAAGTGTATGTCACTGCACTCACAACTTTACTTGGCAGCACAAGTCTGACCTCTGTCAACATCCTCAAGTGTGATGTCCAATTCAATTACTAAAAGACACATTAAAATGTGGCTTTATATGGTTAAGAAGTAACAGTCAACCATTTTTACTTCTGGATCAGAGTCTCCTCGGCCTCTTTAAGGAGACACATTTTCAGTGTATTCAGTTTCAACATTCACATTAATATCTTTATTAAGCAACCCTGAGCCAGAAACAGAACTTAGTAAAGTTATTCTCTACCAAATACAGCATAGTCAAATATAAACACATTGGAGGAAAAAAAAGTTACTATTTTAAATAGTCATTGAGAAACAGTTTATTTACCAGAGGTCTTCTCCACATTCTCTTCCCCGTACTCTTCAGGTATATCATTGCCCAAGACAATTCCAGAGTACTTCCATTAACTACCATCAACAGTGGCCAAACTCACTTATGCACTTTGATTTTGGGACAGAGTAATACACTGTCTTTCCAGTGATATCAATAGGCCCATTCTACTCACACTGAATGAGTGTCCTTCACCCTTCCCTCCCTGCCTCTCCCCTCCTTATCCTCCCATGCCAGGAAAGGAAGGAATTCTCCTTTTCCTGCTCAAATATCCAATAATCTTTTCAGCCATCTGCTTCACTACAAGAAACTCTTCATAGAAGCCCATCTAAATGGCAAACCATTAGAGATTAAGATGATTTATTTTAGTTTAGTGCAATGTCACTGGTTTAATAAAATAAAAAATAACTAAGGATTTGGAAAGCACTATGGCTTACCTATGTAAAAACTCACTCTCTTGCCAATACATTCTATCGCTGCTGACAGACATTAGAACATTCTTTTCATCTCCTTCCTCTTCTTGTAGTTTAACCTATCCCCTTAAGGAGTATTCGCTTTCTCTAAGATAGATTATACATTGTACGCAACATGAAAACCTTACGCACTTTCTCTACCATCTGTAAGGCTTTTCTGCCCACTTCTTTAAAGAGAATTAAATCAAGCCCCTTATTAGTCTTTTTCATTTTGAATAAATAAACCAGGATTACTTTTCTGTAAGAAAATAGAACAAAAGGATTACTATTTCCAGATATGTGCATCTAAATTAGGGAAGCATTTTTGAATACAATCAATCAAACATCCAAGCCTAGTGGGACCAAATGTGGAATGCAAACTGATAAAGAGCAAATACGAAGCATAGACATAGACACACACAAAACACCCCCTCTATTCATGCAGAAAGCATGATCTAATATGGGATTGATTTCTTTCAAATAATTCTTTCTGCATCCCAGTGTGAATCCAGGATGTGCAAATTAAGATAAATTTTATGGGTCAAATTCTTCTTACCACTACATGTGCTCAAGTCAACTGAAATTGATGACAACTGGATGCTGTGTCAGAGGGTGGAATTTGGCACAGAAAATCACAATGTAAGGAGAAGATGTTATAAAAATAAAAATGACATGGTGCTTTGAATGAGGGAGGAAACAATTCTCAACGTGGCTTGGGAGAGAGAGAAAAGCACAAAGAAGCAGAAAAAGTTGACCCAATAGCTAGTAGATTATCAGATAAGGCTCAGTTGTCACAACAGAGCCAACTGTGAGGATCTGAATGAGAATTTTCATAATGGCTTGAGATGAACCTAACCCCACTCCATAACTAACTCTAATGGAAGTAAAGCTACACCAGTTCCATGTCCTGATCCACTTAGAGCTTAAAAGAGGAGAGACTGGTTTATTACTTCTGTAGTCTTTGGAAATCCAAAATAACTATTTAAGACCTCATCATTGCAGAGCCTCATGTCTAATCGCATTAAACAAAATAGTGTGATGAAACCTTCAGTACAACTTCCCTCCTCTTCTTTCTTGTTTTGTTTTCACAACAGAAATGTCCCCAAAAGAAGTCTGTATAACTTGCAAAATAGACCTAAATCGAAAACAGATTCACATATTTATGTAGATGACTTAGCAGTAATATTTCTAGCAGTGGGAGTTTGCAAATATTATCAAATCCATGTTCATGTTTTATGACAACTGACCGATGAAAACCAGAAGCTATTCTGACACACATTTTAACCCATTTTTCTGCTACCAGAATGAATATGAGCACAAATGTCTTCCTGGCTAAACTTTTGTTCATTTGAGTGAAATGTGAAGATGTGTCATGTCCTCAGCTGAGCTCCAGAACTACTCAGGATGTCATGTAGCATTTAATTTCAAGCTCCATTTAGAAAAAAGAATTAAACATCTAACCTGGAACAGCTATCCTCCCAGCTGTTGGATGATTCATTTCCATCACAAGTCCATTGTGCAGCACCTAGGAAAAAAAACCCCAACAAAATATGGATTTAATAAAAAAAATATAATCTTTTCCTAAACTCAAGAAAAGCTGAAATCTTTTTTACAGAAAATCTGAACATACAGAGAGCTGCTGCAGTTCAAGTAATTTCTTTAATTTGTAAAATGAAAGCCCTGACGTTTGATGCTGTTTTATGCATCTAAATACATGCTTCAGTAAGACTTTACAAGTCTTTAAGCTCTTATATCCAACATCGACCACAAGAAACTGAGTTGCAAGCATGTCATGCTTTCAACCACCAACAGACAACTAGTACCAACACGGAATGAGAATTAAAACCTTCACACACATTCATGTTTAATCTGCAATATGTACTGAAGGCCTGTACTCGACTTATAGTGGGTTTTTTCACTGTTACTCAGTTGCTTTTGAGCTTGTGATAGATCACTCTATGACATGCTGTCTTAGTAGTTCTTACAAACATTCAGGAAAGACGCCATAATTTTGATATTATTTCTGTTCTTTTGAGTGGGTATGCCATGCTTCAGCTCTGTGTACATCTGTATGGGATGATTATTCATCACAATTTCCTGTTCCTTGTTAGGAACCTCAACCAGAAAACAATGTATGATACCAAAATTCTGAAGTAACAGAGGAAAAAAAATTCATAACAGCAAACTCACTACTGTTGTTAATAGAATTCTGCATCCTACACCAAGAAGTAATCTTTATCATTTCCTTATCTACTATTCTGCCATCCATCTAACACTGCTATCTTAATCACATAATCAGAATTATTAAATATTATTTATTTTGCTATTGAAGTATCCTTTACAAATAAATAGCCCTTGATTAACCAATTATTTTTCATATGCAATGTAACAACAAATCTGAAACAGAGTGCCTTGCCAAATATATGAGCTACAGAAATAAATGACAGGTAAAGATTGTTAAGTGATCATTTAATACATCTACCTATTCACCCTGCACTGTGAACAACACTAGCAACCTTGACTATTAATGACAGGTGTCGGTCTAATTATTTTTGAAAATTTGCAGTTAACAAGACAATTTTCTTATGCAGTCTACACCATATTATGTATTTTTATTGTTAGAAATTTTTATCCTTATATATAATCTAACTGTCTTTGCTTTGCGTTAAAGACCTTTATCCTTGTATTTTCCCCAACTGGACACAGAAAACCAATCACTAGCATCTTTATAACATTTTTTTACATGCTGGAAGATTGTAATCACATCCTCCCTCAGTCTCCTCTTTTCTAGACTAAACAAAACTAATTCCTTTAGCCATTCTTTCCAGGTCAAATTTGGTGAACTTTTTATCTGTGTAGAATAGCATGCTTAAGAAATTCCCATTCCTGAACAGGTGGTGTCAAAAGGTCAGGTCAGCTTTCTCTTAGCTTGTGGGGTGAGCCTACTTAGCTGACATTTAGAAATCCAGATATTTCCGATAATAGATGCTAGTGGAAGAATGTGCGTTCACTGGTCTAATTGTTTGGCGCTGTCCCAAATCATTAGTTCTATTTCTCTTTCAGAAGGTTAACACCAGTTTTGGTAGACGTTCAAGTGAGACATTCAAGATCTTTTTTTCCAAATGACAGAATGGGAAAATATAATTGCTTGTTTTACTCATATTTAGAATCTTTCCATATATGCCCCTAATCAAACAGTGCTCAAAATCTGGCCTCCTTTATCCATAACTCATGTAAGCTTTCTTTATGCATGTAATTGATTATTTGTGACCTAAATTCAAGAAAACACACTTATTTGAACTCGAAATCAACAGCATGCTCTGGTGCATGAGCACTTTTTAGACGATAAATTAAAGGCTGTACCTAAAAGTGGCACCATTTGGTTAAAGAAAAACGTACAGATTCTCTAGCAGTTACTCAGGGCTCCACAAAATTCATGCTGTCCTATGTTCCAGGTCTCTAAATTCTTATTTTGATAAGGCAGACTTATATTATTTTAAAAGATTTCCTTTCATTAGACTCAAATTCCCTCTCCCTTTCCTTTACAGAATGAACTAAGAAAAACCTGCGGTATCTTTGAGGATCACCAGTCTAACTTCTAATCCCTTTTAAAAGAATTGCATAAGGTACAAAGCTTCCTTTCCATTTCCACAGTAAGGTGTTGATTTTTCCTCTCAGATACACTATTTTCTCGAAAACACTGCAATTCTCATTACTCTTATTACTTTGAATTTCTACAGTTATTAAGCCTATATTCATAGAATAACCTTGATTTGAAAAGACCTCTAAGGTCATCAAGTCCAACCATTAACCCAGCACTGCCAAGTCACCACTACCCCATGTCCCTCAGCACCTCATCTACACAGCTCTGAAATCTGTCCAGGGATGGGGACTCCACCACTGCCTTGGGCAGCCTGTGCCAGTACTTGTTAACTCTTTCAGTGAAGAAATTTTTCCTAATGTGCAATCTAACCCTCCCCTGGCACAACTTGAGGCCATCACCCCTCGTCCTATCACTGTTACCTGGGAGAAGAGACTGATCCAGGGGTCCAGTCCTATTCAATATATTCATCAATGACCTGGATGCAAAGGGACAGAGTGTATCCTCAGCAAGACTGCTGATGATATAAAACTGTGAGGAGTGGCTGACATGCTAGAGGACTGTGCTGCCATCCAGCATGACCTGGACAGGCAGGAGAGCTGGGCAGGGAGAAACCTAAGGAAATTCAACATTCCTGCTGGCCACACCATTTCTGACACAGGCCAGGATGCTGTTGGCCTTCTTGGCCACCTGGGCACACTGCTGGCTCATGTTCAGCCAGCTGACGACCAACACACCCAGGCCCCTTTCTGCTGGGCAGCTTTCCAGCAACTTTTCCCAAATTTTGTAGTGTTGCATGGGGTTTTTGTGACTGAAGTGCAGGATCTGGCACTTGGCCTTACTGAACCTCATGCAATTTGCCTCGGCCCGGCAATCCAGCCTGTCCAGATCCCTCTGCAGAGCCTCCCTACCCCCAGGCAGATCAACACTCCCACCCAACTTGGTGTCATCTCCAAACTGACTGAGGGTGCACTCAATCCCCTCGCCCAGATCATTGATAAAGACACTAAACAAGACCTGCCCCAGTACTGAGCCCTGTGGAACATCATTTGTGAATGGCCTCTAACTGGATTTAACTCCATTCACCACAACTCTCTAGGCCTGGCCAGCCAGCCAGCTTTTTAACCCAGTGAAGCGGTGGGATGCGATTCCAGTATGGAATTGTGTTCACAACATGTGCTCTTACTTCGTTAGGGGATGATTATGGCCATAGCTCTATGTTCAGCATGTACAGGATAAACAGTATTATTATTTTCTTGTGGTTTGGAGGCACTAGGAGTAATTACATTTACCAACAGCCAGCTATCTTGTGGCTACAAAAATATGGAGACAATGGTTACATCATTTCCTTTGTGGCCCTGAAAATCCTTTTCACTAAACTCTAGATGAAACTGTGAGAGAGTGTTGTCTGTACAAATGCATATTTCAAATGCATGGTTCTACATTAAATAGAACTTTCCAAACTTGGGGGCAGGGGGGCTGACAACATGTTTGATACATTTCTGATTCCAGCATCTCCTTCAGTTGGGATTTGGAAGCTCAATGTATCTCAGGTGGTACCTAGAATGGATTTGAATCCTTGCTGTCAGTTCAAAGAGAAACCACCTTGTCATGGGCAACTGGTTATAAGCATAATCAGTTACATTACACTTGAACTGACATGATGTGAAACAAACCTTATGATACTTGCAAAATTTGCCAGATGTTTACTAGGTGGCCAAACACCCCATTATTCACATGAAAAAAGGCAGAAACAATGTTTCTGATTCTCCTATCTTTGTGCTGCTGCATCAATAATAAAGTATTCTACTTCTTTAGCACGAGCACCATTCGTTTTTGAGGGATGCAAGATTAATGCTTGTTAATAATGATATTCATGATTATTTTCTGCTTCACAACTTCTGAACCATATTGTATATGTATTATTGTATTTATCAGCTAAGGGACTCATCATCAAGCATCAGATTTCTTACAAGTTGTGGAGTGTCCAATTGACAAGTGATTTCTTTAAATCATTCTGAAGCCATATCCTGCAGGCTGATAGTTTTTCTAGCTCTTTTTTAAATAGATAAAGAGATACCCACACGTGAGTCCCATAGAAAGCCACCATACCTGTTAATAGTCTGTATGGGTTACTTAAAGATGAGGGTTTCACCTTTTTCCTTGAAGGATCTGTGAAAGGTGAAAAAGTGTCTTGCACCACTGTATGTACCATATGATCTTGTAAAGAGTGAGTCTTAAGTCATTAAAGTGATTAAAGATAAAGCCCCTTCTTGAATCTAGACTTTCAGTCTTGCAAGTCTTTTACATGAAGATGAAATTTAAAATTTTTTCTGTAGCCATATTGTATTTTTATATCATAGTTACTTTTCTGTTCATGTTCATTTTATTTTCATTTTCTTCCTTATATGTCACTTAAAAGTTAAGTGAGACTCAAAAGAGACTCAAATACTGAAAGAAAGATGACAATATTGAATGGAACATGCCCACTGGTAATATAAATATTGATGCAGAAAAGTTGTGTCAGTTGAATAATTGTTTTGAACAAGGCGAGAATACAAGAAATAACTGGAGTTAATATTTTATCCTCTTTGTGAAAGCAGATGGCTAAGGGATTTCAACTTAGCCTGTTAGAAAAATGTTAACCACATTTTAACTTGCAGTTATTAACACCATTAGGGAAAAGAGCAAAATTAATCATTGCAGTTACTATATCTAAGTTACTGAGAGCTTCATATCACCTGATGTAAGTATCCTCCATAGTTTTTCTCATGACAAGCTAAGAGAAAATGATGAAACAACTGAGAATATATATGATGAAATATATTAAATTACCCTTGGTTTACATTATATGAGTAAAAAAAAAAGTTTGCTTAAAAGATTCTATGTGGACTTCCTTGCATAGAGTATTGGGAAAATAATAATGAAGTAATTTAATTAAATTCTTTTATTCTCTGAGGTTAGAAGACAAACATATGAATGTTTGCTGCAGTTAAAGATTAAAGTCAAGTAATAACCCATAATGGCCAAATAAATTTAAAATATGTTGATTTCTGTTGGTTTTGTCCATCATCAAATAATATTTTCTTTTTTTAACATGGAGCCTACATTTTGCCAGTACCCAGGGCTAAACTGTAGCAGTTGTTCTACCACCAGCTGAGAAGGGGAAGCAGGGAAAAAAGGGAGAAGCCCCAAGGGTCGAAGCAGAAACAGATTTAATGAAATAACAAAATTAAAACAATCATCAACATAAAATGTAAAAGCTTACGCTCAGTCTTGTCCTTAGGGTCATCAGCAGAAGACCAAGAGAAAGGAGCCCCAGGAAGAGGAACCCCACCCTCCCTGAGCTCCCTCCTTTTCTAATGAGCATGATGAAGCATTATGGGATACACCTGTGAGTCAGTGCCTTGAGTGGATCTCCCAGCTGACTGGGGCTGCTCATGGCTGCCTGCATGGCTGGGCCTGGGGAACCAGGACACATGGGAAAATAAATAATCCCATAGAAGTGTAGCAACTAATGATAGAGAATTACATATATTCTGCATTGTATTTATAATATCTATTTATTTTTTCAAATTTATTCTGCAAGAAAACACAATTTTTTAAAAGAAAGATTCTGCAGCAAAAGTTGATGCAGGAATCATTATAACAGATGGCACAAATCAGTGCAAACCTATCTTCTATTGACCTGAGTAGAACGCAGAGGTTTTTTACTATTTCATGTGGCATAATTTTTTTCTTTCTTGCAAATAGGAGAGACTTCTCCTTCACAGTTTAAAGTGTCAGGAGGAAAGACATAAACATTTAAGAGCAGGAAAAAAAAAATCCTACAGGAACATGTCACAAACAACAGCAGGACACTGCTAGTGCTCTTGTTGAGATAAGATTACAAAATGGTGATATCAGGTTTTCTTTTCATTAAGCAGTAGACAGACAAGAGAAGTTTGTCCTTTAATCTGCAAGACGACTGTATCTGGAATATAATGACATGGTATGAAAAGCTTATTACTGAAAGACAAAAGTCTGTGCTTCTGATTCCCTTAAAATGATCTCATTATAATCACTGTAAAATGCCACTCAAACATTAATTTGATTCACAAAATCTCAAATGGTAACAGATAATATAGTAATAGAGTACTCCTAGCCTCCACTTCACCTCACATATTTCAAGCATCTCACCATTTCCTGCTGGAATAGTATGTAATTTAAACAAAAGTAATGTTCTTTACAAATTTTTGAATGAAATTCTTTTTTTTTTTGTTTCTGGTTGCTTGTTAATGTGCCTCTTCACTCTCAGTCCCTTATTGGGACACACTAAATGCTGTGAGTATGTTATAGTGCCTGACATCCCCAGCATGACATCTATAATACTACATGAACAAAACAACAGAAAACCACAGTTCAATGGAGTGTCCTTATTCTCCATTTCTGCTTTCTGCTAGGCCCATAACTTACAGATCGTTTGCTCTGGCAAACTTTTTCTTTTCTTTGTGGGTGTGAGGTGATGGCTTTGACAAAGTCCTTCTTATGCCACAGCTTCATAGCTTTTTACAAACATGCTGTAGACAAAATTACTTTTTACTGACATCCCTAGGGATAGGGTTTTGATGCCTGAAGCATGTATCTTCAGTACAAAATATCCTGATCTATGTAGTCATGTTCAAATATTTCTTGCTCTTCTACTTGGCTGCTGTGTCTCTTGCTCTGCTACAGAACACCTCAACTGGATGCCATGTTGATTCTTAGGATTTCATTTCCTTCCTTTTTATTTAGGACCTTTTGCCTAAAGAGTTTTTACATCCTTCAGTCTAACAGTGGTTCTATAAACTAGTCATTGCCTCTTCAGTACTGAATTCAAGTTTTACAGTGGCCATGACTTTACCCCAAAAAGACCTTCTCTGATACAGGACTTCAGAGTTTCTTACCTGCATTCCTGTATGTCACTTAAGTCAAGCATTGCCATTCTGTGTGTGAGCTCTAGAACTAAAATGTTCCAAAAAGGCAATCACTCAGAGTGATGAGAAATTGCTTCCCTTATGCTCTATCCCATTGTGACATTTGACCAGCTGAAGGTGGTTGAAGTCACCCATTATTACTACCTCATTAGGTTTAGAAGAATCTTTGATCTCCTTCAACATTTTGGACTCAATATCTATTTCCTGATCAGAATGCTCAACAGTATAACCCTAATGCTGCTCCCTCAGCTCTATGACCTAATCTGTCCTTCCTGTTCAGTCTATAGCTAGGTATTACACTCTCCTATTGATTTTTGTCATTCCAACATTCTTTTGTAATGGCTACTATGCCAACATCTCTTTCTTTGCCAAGAATTTCAAGTTACCTATTTTTCCTCTTACACATCTCATGTTGGTATACAGATATGTCTAGGTTTTGTATGCATGTTGGGAAGCAGGGAGTTGGCCACATAGTTTTTTATTTAACTCTTACGTTTGACACCATATTAGCTTTCCAGAATTTCTCAGTTGTCCCTCCTTCAGTTTTGCTGTACATTCCATTCTTGTCCCTTACATGTTTTGTATGACTGACATCATTAGCAGATGTCTTTTAATGGTGTGAGCCCTCATTTGTCAGCTTTTCCTCAACTCCTGTACGAGAAACCACACTCATTAATTTCCTACACCAGCAATCTATTTTTACTATGGTTCTAGACATCCCCTTCCACAGAGGTTCTTCCTCCTCCAAAGCTCTAAGTATCCCAATGGAAATTCTACTTCTTGTACCATATAATGAAGTACCAACAATCTTAAGTTATGTAACCTGCATATTGGACTAAAAGCAGTTCAGAAGTGAGCATAAAGATGATAAAATTTCACCAGGTTTCCTAGATAAATTTCCAGGATTCTTTCAGTAGTTCATAATACTGGCACAGAATGTATTTACCACAGTGAGCTCCTCTCAGGCACCCTATGAAAGTCTGTTCTTCGAGTTCTGGCCTCACCCTCTTCCTCCCTGATAATCTACTCAGCAAATTGTTTTTGTGGCCGACATGAACCAGGCAATTAATGGTTTTAGTAATTCAATTTCCTAAATCATCTTTCAAATTCAATACCTGAAGAAAGATATGACCCTGATACTTAGAGTAGTTCCTTTAGCAGTTAGAGGAGTTTTATTTCCCATAGCACCTACTGCTACAAAATAAAAATGAAAAAGTCCTCACTGCCAAATCAGCCATAACATAGTGCACAAAAGAGTTATTAAATAATCAAAAAAAATACTAAACTATGAAAACTATTTGTGACAGAGCAGAAACACCTTTGCCACTGTCTAATCACCAAAAATATACTTATTCTTGAGAAAAAGTACTAAATTCATTTTATACCTCACAGTCTAGGTAAATATGAGACAGCTGCTAAATACGTCTATATAAACCTCAAATGTTTTCATCAGATGTATTGGAAAATAGCAAGAGTAAAAGAAGGTACTTTTATTCTAATAGCAGACCTTATTCTGGTAAAGAATCCAGTTTTTAACTCGTGTGGAGAAGGCAAGTATTTCAGAGGGGTTTCTTAGCATATGGCTTAATTAATATTTGTAATTAATAGCAAGGAGGTTAAGAGAACAAGGATTTATAACTCAGGCCAAAATACACAAAAATGCGAGGACACAAGTCTGTAATTAACTGCATAAATTCTCTGATTTTCAACATTGCAGACCTAGCCCTGACTTCAGGGGGCTTTCGGGGTGCTCAAAATCCAGGGCCCTTCCCTCAGGTGCCCAAGCATAGCTCCCTGACAACATCCTGCACCATCAGGCTGGAAACATGGCAGAGGAGACAATCTGTCCTTAGTGATTAAAATACACATATAATTCTCAGATGTGTTCTTTTCCTGAGAACTGAAATGTGATTGTAAAAACACATTTTTAGTGCATTTAAATGCGTAAATCCTGAAGTCACAGAAATATTTAAGCAAGGATGGTTGGCTGTACTGCTATTTGGATATGAGTCCTGGCTCATCCTGACAGCAAGACGGGGTGTGGCTGTGTTGGATGCACTGGCTCAAGGATCAAAGGGCCTGTCTCCAGCTGTGGCATAGCTTTCATGTATCACACCGATACCTCCACACTGATCACCTGGAAGGCACTATAGAAAGATTGATTTTATTACTGAAAAAAATTACCAAAATACTGACCAGTTTTGCTTTTTTCAGTCCGAATTGCCAGTAATTTACTGCTAGCAATGGTGTTACAAATCACTGGTTTTTGATAATGTTTTACCTCCTTTAGATTATTACAAATACTATATCCACCATTTAAATATCACCTTTGCAGTTTCTCCAATCAAAAACATGGACAAATCTAATTACAAATAATTTTTTAAAATGCAAACAAGCGTAAAAATAAAGAGAAGCGTGCTCAATTGTACCCATGTTATATTACTTTGGTGTCAAGAACGTCACCTGAAAGGCTTTTGTTTTGTTTTATTTCATTGAGACTTATATCTCATATCTCCTACAGTGGTAATAAGCCAGGACCCACCACGGCATCAAGCACTGTGTACCATAAGTGGGAGAGTGGTGTGGAGGAAACTCTGAGAACCTTTCCACTACCACTGTTCTCAAAACAACACTAGATATCTCATATTATCATTATATCCAGGGATCCTATCCGGACTTGCCTACAGAGCTGGCAATGATGAACAGAATTCTGATGGTTTCTGTGGGGCTTTGTACAACTCATATTTTTCAGAAGTACCTTTTTGTCATGTGGTAGACGAGTAAGTCACATGCAGTTGCAACTCTGAATTGAAAAATGTACTGAGGTGTTTGTGCAACACCTAGGAGAACTATTATTTCAAAATGTGCTACCTTTAACAGTACTGAATAGTAAGAACACTTCTAATAGTTCTGTTATAGAAATCGTGTTTTCTCAGATAGGCATGCAGGTTGGCAAGAATGCATTTATAGAAGGAAAAGAAATCTCAATAGTCAAGAAGCTTTGAATATTCACAAAGTTAATGCTGGGCTAACAGTAAGCAAATGAACCCCTAATAACAGGACTGCACCATCACGCTGATGTATCACTTGCTTTCTGTCGATCCTTGGGGACCTCACCTGTCTCTTCCAGTACAAAGTACATAATCAGGATAGGTTTTCCAATCTTGCACGCCACACTGAGTTCCCAAGAGCCTTCTTTTAAGTACTCCATCCATCTTTCACCTGCCATCTCAGTGCTGCGGTTTATTTCTACATGATCCATTGTTGTGTTAGAGTTAGTCTGTCAGCTCAGAGTACCTACCCCTTCCCAGGACTGCAAAACTTGCTCATCCACAGAGGAATGCCACTTAACATTGGCACCTGCTCAGTATTGTAAAGTACATCCAGATGGGAGCAAAAACCAATACAGGTTTTTAAACACAATGCCTCCTATGAACTCTGCAGTGCTCCCAGACTTCTCTTGCTTTGAAGTTAACAATACTATGCCATTAACCTTAACAATGAAAATATAGGACCTACATTTATAAAACATAACAGAAATACTGCAGTTTTGAGTGCTAATGTACAGACTTAACAATAGCCTGCAGTAATGTCATTGGCTATTATACTACTACTATTTTATTGATGTTCCCATAACAAAATCTCAATCGGCTGGAAAATACAGACAAATTATTAATGGAAATGAATCTTAAAAAAGCACTGTTCATCTCCTTAACCCACAGAAATGTTAGAAAATTAGAAACTCTAGATATACTCCTAAAACCACAGAGAACCTGATAAAGCATCAAATATGCATTTCTGCACTGATCTTCCACATTATGTTCCCATGTGTGGTCAGACATATAACAAGCCTGGACCCTGTTCTGCCCTGTCAGGTTCCCAGTGAGGACACCACAGAAAATAGGGAACAGGGTTAAACCTCAACAAACTGAAGCATCAGCAATTCCATGTGGAATTACCATGAAAATTATCCCTGAAAACTTCTATTCATGCAACAACGTGCTGAATATAGGCCCTGTCAGTTCCTTATGACATCCTTTCTTCATGTCTGTTCCCATCACAATCGTCACCAGAAATCTGGAGAGTTTATAGTGTCTATACAGAGACAGAAACTCTCACATGCTCTCCAGAAAAACAGCTTCACACATTTTACAGATAAGTGGAAGAAACAAGTTGATACAGAAGCTATGAGGGACCAAGGGGTGGGGGGAGAAACCAAACTCAACTTTCTGTTGAGGATTTCTTCTACCCCAATAGTGGCACCTGTTATGCATAAGTTAATAATAGGATGTGATAGCATTAAAAGCAGTATTGACAGTAATCTCTCATGACAGAAGAGTATTTTTCCCAAATATTTCAATCTAAGCAGATGTTCAATGTAATTGGAAACACAATTTGCACACGTCTACACATTGAAGCATTTCAGGGCCTTCACAGTACCATTAATTTGCAACATTTCACCAAGCTGTGTGGCATGGTTGACCTGCTGGAGGGAAGGGATTCCATCCAGAGGGACCTGGACAGGCTGGAGAGGTGGGCCCATGCCAACCACATGAAGTTCAATAAGCCCACGTTCAATAAGCCAAAAAACACCTGGTATTCCACACTAAAAGGCAGAGTACTGTAATATTTGATATGTTAAGCTAGTTTGAAAACAATTTTGTACAACACCACAGATGTTACATAACTGTAAGTCATACCTTTTAAGTACATATCACAGGATACATTTAAAAGAGAAAGCAATATTTCCTTGTCTCTCATTAATATATACCTATACATACAGTAGAGTGCATAAAACTAGAGTTCCTCAGCATCCTTCTCTCCAAACTAGACAAACCACCTGTTCCCAACCGCTCCTCAGAGGACATGCCTTCCAATCCCTACACCAGCTTTGGTGCCCTTCTCTGGATGCATTCAAGTCATGGAAGATATTACCATTTAAACAGTAGTAACAGTAACTGGACATGGGAAGCAACAAGTTAGAGTGATACACTGTTATGTAAAAACACTGAAAACTAAATAGGAAAAACATAAACTCAGCACCACTTTAATTTCCTGCTGCTAAGATCTACCTATGCTTTTCAATGGATTGAAATGTAAAAACTAAATTAAGTCAAAACATTTGAAAACACACTGTATAGAACAACCCTGGCTTTTCAGAAGACACAAGGATTTTTCAGTGATGTGATCCAACCCTAGCATCCAGGTCTGTAGTTTCCTGGGTCTTCCCTCATGTCCTTCTTGGGAATAACTCTGGCTAGCTTACAGACAGTAGGGACCTCCCCAGACTCCCAAGACCTTTGGTAGATGACTGAGACAGGTCTTGCTGTAAGATCTGCTAGATCCTTCAGTGCTCTGGGATGAATTCATCAGGTCCCATGGGCTTGTGAACATTCAACTGATATACCTGGTCCCTTACAATCTCAGTGTCCACAAGTGGAAATGTATTGTTCCTGCAGTTGTGCTCCTATAGCTCAGAGGATCAGGCAGCCCAAGGCGGCCCCATGGACGTCAGCTGTGGCACAGTGAGGGGAGGGCTCACTGGGGTGGTCTCTGGGCTGCAGGCCCCTGGGGATTGCTTCTTGTCCTCTGTTGCATTGAGCACAGCCCCTTGGCAGGGCTCCTGTGGAACTCCTTTCAGCTCCGTTCTTGCCTGCGGCTCTTGCACCTCCAAGGCACCACTCATGCCCTGGCTCTCTCGGGCTCTCTCACCCATCACAAAGTTGCAGCAGGAGCGAGCTCTGCTCCTCCCTCGGCTCCATTTCCCCAGGAGTTCCTTCTTGTGCCAAACAGCCTGTGCTTGGAAGGGCTCCAGGCTTGCTGCACCATCCACAGCTGCCACTTTCCAGCTCTCCCTGAGTGCAATACAAGCACTGGGCAGGCACCAGAGCGCTTGTCGTGCAGCACTGGGCAAGAAGCACAGCGGTGGAGAAACTCTTGGAAGGCAAAAAGAATGCTTGTCATCAAGATGTGTCCTTCTTTGGGAAATACCCCACGGTACCATGCACCACCTTTCTTCTTCAGAACTGAATCTGTGTACCTGCAAATGTTTCCTGACTCATACCACTATCTACTTAAGATTAAAAAAAAAATAAAAAAAAAAATTATTCCAAGATGCACCCACCCTTTACTTCAATCTTATATCTGAATATTCTTTTGAAAGAGCTAAAAAGTCGTGTCTTTGTGTTTGGGTATTCTTTAGTCTCCTGAAGATATTACAGCTGCCAGTATTCAACCAAAAGCTGCTTTTTGAAAGATGACTAGTTCACTGTACTCAGCCCATCCTCCAATTACAGGAATCCAGAAATGATCAAAACTCAGTTGCCACATAAAATTAATTTGCAGTTACTACTGATACAGACTGCAATGGAATATGTGACCTGGTGAGTTAGTGAAGACAGTCAAAGAAAGGATTTCTCATTGAAAAATGAACTCAGACCATGGGATTTCTTGCTCTGCCATGCATGTATGGGATGATTTTGGAGATTAACCTTGTGACCCACATCCATCTCAACTACCATTAGACACTTGACTGAGGATTGTAAGATGGTAACCAAATTGCCCTCATTACAGGCAACAGAAAGACACTTCCAGAGGGTGATTAGGGCTCTGATATTTGACTATGATCATCATTACTCCATTAACCATGGCATAGTCTTAGAATAATAATGTAGCTACTTCAAAAATCTCACTTAAATGCTTAGCTTTAGCTTAGTTTTCAGGACTTTGTACATCAGTTCTTCATCTGTAAAGCATGGGAAACAACATTTCCACAATTTTTCAGAAGAATAAAAGGCACATAGGATGCTGAAGGATACAGAAGGGATGTGGTGTTGGGCTAATTTCAGATCAGCGGACACAAGTCATCTGCCTCCTGATTTACAGCAGCAGAGCTGAGACAGGCTGCAAAAATAAATTTACACTATATAATAAAATCCTCAGTATTCCTGAAATTCATTGTCACTGCTCCTGTATATCCACTGACACAGATGTTCCTTATCAGTTCTTTCCTTTTTACATATAACAAAATATTCCAACCCTTAAAGACAATACTCTGTGGGTTGAAGGAAAAAGCAGTGATGCATTCAGAGAATGTGACCTGAATAAGTGGTGAGTGTATAAAGGACAGCTCAGATGTGTGTATAATCCAGTTTTCCCTTTCAGCACTGACAAGTGCTCCATCTTTAGTCAAGCCCCTTTGCTTACAGGCAGTTGACAGAGCCTGCCTGCATTCTCCCTTAATCCATCAACACATACTTGATGAGAAAAGAGATATTTCATCTCCAGAACAAATCTGGAGTTTTTTCAAGTAGGGCTCATGGAGATAGCTTACTTATTTGTCTTGCATAAACACATCACTCAAGAAGACAACATCAAAGACAGCAGAGCTGTCATAAATCTGATGCTTGCTTTTTTGTTATTATTGCTCAGCTATTCAAGGCAATGGAGTTTTTGCTGAACTTCGTGAAGGTAAACCATGCTAAGCTGGAACCATTTTCAAATTTAAGGAATATGGTATCAAAAAAAAAATTTAAAATAAGTTCCACATATATAACTAATACCCAAATGTAGCTACAAGATATTTAGTTTATATTTACCTTGTCTTTGATTACTAAATTGTAGGTGCCTAATTTTGATTGCAGTTTATTATAGGAGAAAAGCAAATGAGGTAGGAGCCTGATCTGCTCTCTCTGATGTAGCTCCACAGTGTGAACCAAAGCATGGTAAATGGAGATTTCCCTCAAAAGCTCTAAAATGTGAAAGTAAATGCACCCACAGTTGCCTAAAGGTTCACTGTAATTAAGTAGGAATAATTTTACAACGAGAAGTATGTAGCTAGGGACCTGGTCAAGGAGCTGTCTAATGTAACCTGGGGTTGTATGTTGATTAGTTAGGAAGACAACAGATCCTGCTTCCACTGACGCAAACAGGAGTCAGATCAAAACCCAAAACATGCTGGGCTACTGCTGTTCAGCCAGGTTTTGTGTTTTAGCCCATTAATGATAAATCCCAGATGGACATTCATGGTTGTGTCCTGGAAAACTGGAGAAGTAAATACATTTTGTTCATTAATATATTTAGGTGTAAGCTCTAAGTGACGGGGGGCTAAATATCTCCTTCAAGCATGCAGAATTGCTAGGTTAGTGATGTTAGACTAATGTGATTCTGTCACCGAAGCTTGCTGCCTGAATCTTTCTCCTGAAGTACTTACACTTCTCTGTTTGCAAAAGCTGTCAGAGTCTGAAACTGCTATCAAGTTCAGAAACAACTGTCTTTCAAATTCCAATTAAAATAACATGCTTGAAAACATTTTAGTGCCTTAAAACCAGCTATTTTATCTTAGAAAATACATGTAATTAGAGAATCATTTGAGATTGCAAATAGAGAGAACCTAGAAACTCCTCAAGAACCTCATCTTACTTGTTCTTGTTCTCATAGCAATTTTCTAAGATGAACCAATCTAAAGGCAAAAAAGCTCGCTCTTTTTCTCATACGAGCAAAAATGGTGCAATTTTAATTTTCAGATTTACAAAAGAGGGTTTTTTTATGATGGATTAAGACCAGAAAAATGTCACTGCTATATTCTGAAATTACATGTTTATATAGTAAAATGCACAACACACAATAGTTCATTAACCTCATATGACTGTGCAGTACTGAGATGTCTTTAGAGGTGTATTTTTCTTCTTTTGCTAATTAATGCCAAGATCTTTTCAATTATTTTGAGAACAACATGAAAACCATATGTTAAAATTTGACAGTTGTGATCAAATGACAATAGAGATCTGTTAGTTCTGCTTTTGACTTTGTAAATGTGCTAAAAATGTCTTCCAAAATCATCACAAGGATTATCAGAACACTCTAACACATGCAAAGACAGAAGTCTAGAAACAGCAATTTAAATTACTATCAAAAGTGTTAGCAAGGAGAAAAAGAATACAAATAAAGGACTTAAGCTACATCTCAAAAATTCAATAGCATAATTCACATTAATTAAAAGAAATGAGTTCAAATCAAAAATGTGAACCAAATTCTCTATCCCTGTTAGCTTTAATTTCCATTTATTGTGACACTGAATGCAGGTTTCAGAATTTGATCTTCTATTTTTAACATTTCTTTGAATATCACCAGAGAAACCCTAAATACTTCACAATCCTATCTTCTGCTTCTTTGCACTGATATCTCAGAGCAAGAATTCTTTTTAGTTTTACTTGATGACAAGGGAAGAATCTTCCTCTTGTCACTACAGAACTGATAGCAGATAGAGCATTAGAAACATGGTCCTTGTGGCATGAAAGCCATAGCTAAACTTTTTAGTGGAGCCACAGTCTCATTTTCAACTCTTGGTTGTAATGAAATACAAACGTGAGAGTTTTTTCTCATCAGGATGTGTTGGCAAAATTGTTTCAGGAATGCTCTTAAAAAATTCTTGAGACTTTGCTCTTATGCATTTAATTGTTTTTAATTGTATGCAAAGATTCAGAGATGCAGTTTTATGTACAACGTATTTTAAAGCTGCATTTAAGCCTTGAAAAAGGATTAGTAGAGCCATCATTCTGAGAAAAATAGGAGGTGTTCCCTCAGCAATCTGAGGAGTCAATAAAAAGGCTGTATCATTCTGCAGCACTGAAATTATGAGGTTGACTGGCAGTGGTGGCACTCTGAGGGACAGAACAAGGACCTAGAAGAAGGGCAGACGTCCCCATGACTCCTGCTTGCTAATGCCTGACAGCAGTTAGTTTTATGTGTGAGCATGCTAAGGTCATGAAGAAGGTCTAGGGCTGTTCCAGAAATATTTTCCTCTTAGAGAGGCAGTCTCCAATGACATATATCAGAAAAAAAATATCTGCAACATGCAATCAATACATTATTTCTAGAAATGGTAGCATTCAAGTATTCCATAAGAAAAAGCCCAAAATCAAGACTTCTCTTCTTGCCCTAGATCAGTTTAACTAAAATGAGTACTTAAATCACACTGATTTGCCTATTTGCTTCCCTACTTAAGCTAATTTCTCTATGGAGAAAGAAAATCCTAATGCAATTTTTGAAGTTCCATGAATAGAGAATGCACATACATGCTTTTTAACACTTTCCACTGCCATACACCCATGTGAATTTGTCTGTAATTTGGCTTGTTTAGGAAGGACAGTACTTGTGCTAATGTGACCTAATTAATAATAGCCAGAGTTAGCTCTGCTATTTTAATTCCATGAATTCTTGCAAGATTCTTTAAAGCACTGAAGAGAGGTTTGAATGGGGGGAACTAGGAAAGGAGTAAAAAATAAAGCAGGCACATGGTTTTCATTTGGGGGGAGGGAGTCTGTTACAAAATTTACTTGACTGCTGCAGGCAATATTGGAGGATTAAATGGAAACTGGCTGAACCTTAGCTTCCAGTTTATAAAGAGCATTCACTCTATAAAGTTTCCTTATAGCACCTTTTTACATAATGAGCTTTAACTAAATTCTGTCAGCACGGAAAGTGGTTCACATGGTTTAAGATGTGTCTTACTTCAGGAATTCAGAAGCTTTTCCTTTCAAAGGCAGAGAAGCAGCTTTAAAGGAGGGCCTGAGTCTTGAAGTGGTGGAAGATGTTGTACCTTTCCTATGTCTCATACTTTCAACTACAGAGCTGAACAAATCTACAGCAGGATGTTGGACTTGTCAGCTGCAATGATCTTTTACCTGGTTGTTCATATGCTACTGTACATAATCCTCAGTCCCTCCAGGAAGTGTGAATTTTCCTGGCAACACAACAACTGGTAAGAAAAGCAAGAAGGACAAATATATCACCCAATGTCATTTATGTTTAACTTTCTTAATTTTCAATTTGTTTTATTTCTTTTCTGGGGTCAGGCCAATTTTATCTCTAATGGTCCTTCCTGAAATCTACTTGACTCATCAAGGTGGCTGCCTCTCCTTTTCTTTCTTTTTTTTCGACATTCAAGAATTTCCAGCAGGCTCAATCTTGCATATTACCACTGGATGTTATGAGGAAAAGAGCACAAGAACATCCATCATCAAAATTTTATAGTGTCACCCCCCCAACCTTTTTTGTTGTTGTTCAGAGCTAAATTCAGTTCCTAATTATTATAAACAACAATGCTAAATGATATTTTGTACAGTTGTGCTTAGAGAAATACTGTTGTGTCAGGCATTGTGTAGCTACAAAACCTCTGTTACCATTCTAAGTAGACACAAAAGCTCTAGAGATTTAATCATTCAAATATTTCTAAGAATTAAAGTAGCTTTATCACTGCACAATGCTCCTGGGAACTCAAAGTAGTTATGCTATTCACATATGCAACTGGAATTCAACTTGTATTTTCAGAACACAGATTCTAAAATCAGTAGTTAAATTCCATTTTTTCTAACCAGGAAAAGTGGAGATTTTGAAGTCTTTTAAAAGTAAGGACTGTTTTTAATAATGTTATCCTTCTGCAAATAGTTCCTTTTTCAAAGCATAGTTCAAGCCAAAATGATAAAAAGAATGAATCCTGGGGTCAAATGAAGTGTTTGTTTCAACTGGAAACTAAGTACTGATGTTCACTCATAAGGTATAAATGAAGTTGGTCCCAAAATGTTGCTTCGAGAGAAAAGATCAAAAAAGTTCTCTCTCTATCCTGTCTCATTCTAAATGGCTGGAAAGAAACACTGTGCTTAGTTTTTCTTTTTCAAATCAATCTATTTAAAAATTTAGCAAACAGTTTGGGTTGAAATATACCATCATCTGTCAAATCAACTATTCATCTGAATTTTCCAAAGGACTCTCCTTGTAAGTACTATTCAAATGAAAACACTGAAATACTTTATAAAGATTAGGTACTAAATGTCATTATAATTAACAAATGTATGAATGTCTTCTCAAAAGTAAGGAAAGGCTATAAGGTAAAATATAGACAAATATGTACTGCAGAATTTGATTCATATTTAATCAATACAGAAGTCAGAAGGCAGCAGCAATTAAACTGTATTTGGACAAAGGTGCTGCAACAATGCAAACAGGTGATAGTGAAAATGGAACCAAAGAACGTCAGAATGACACATGCATTCTTTTGTTTGTTTGTTTGTAACTTCGCACCCAGAATTCTCTCTTTGAACTCCATTACACAACTAACAAACTTTCTGGCATGCCAACTTAGCGAAGGGGGAAAGAATCAATTTTACAAGTGCAATATAAAATGCGATATTTATACTGTTTTCCGGTAGTAATCAGCCCTGTCTGATGTGCAAGTGATTTGCTGAATGCCAAAGACACTCATGTCTGGCTAACAGTTGTTGGCTGATTTTGCTGAAAGCTGTGTGTCAGAAAAGGAATCTGTCTGCGGTAAAACGGTTCGTGCAGGAAGGTAGGCAGCCTGCTTTCACACACTGCACTAATGATGCCTCTTCACAGCGACCACAGTTTCCATTTTGGACCCCTGCTATAAGAAAGCCTAAAGTCTCCACTGAGGGAACATAGCGGGAAGAGGGTACATCCCCTCCTCAAAGTCTCAGTTCCCAAATTCATAAACTAACCAAAATAAAAACAAGATGAAAATCACTCTCTCATCTAAATTAATAATTGTTTATTTTAAGCAAACTAGTACTTTGTCTTTCTTTGCATTAGATAAACAGGCCTCAGATAATGTAAGTATTACCTTTTCCAAATATTTCTATTGGGTTAGGAAGAGACAGTGAAATGAAGGGATATGAAAGAGAAGAGTAAGCTGCCATGTGTGCTGCTTTACAGAAACCCTGGGAAAAAGCTATGGCTGTAGCTGAACCACAGCTGCCTCCTGGCAGCCCTTTACCCAGGGTGGTGGGTCAGCATGTAGGATGGAAAAACACAGCAAAGATCAGCTCAAGTCCACCTACCAAACTCAAGAGACAAGAATTACCAGTCACAAACCCACTAATCCTCTTCTCTTCCCCTCTCCTATGATGCCCAAAGTGGAACAGTGCTGAAGGGAACACTAATATAATCATCCTGGTAGGGGAGCTGCTTTGTGCCCTGCAAGAATGCCCCTGGAGCGTATTGCAATCCAGCCCTCAACTCCACGCCAGAGGCCACACAGGAACTGCATGGCACAAGCTGGGAACAACTCCAGGTTTCCTGGTACAGAGATCTAACTCTTGATCGTAAGACTATCCTTTCTTCTTCCTTAATCTTTTATTTTATTTTCAGTAACATGAGAGATTCTAATCTACCTCGTAACCCCATTAGTGCTGCATGCCAGCCCCTTGCCTATCTGCAGCAGACCGCCCTGCAGCCCTGAAACCTCTTCAGATGGCACTTTTTCAAGCCACGCTAATCAAAATGAAATATCTCTCAATTAATTATCCCTCTACAACCTGCATTCCAATCCCACTCCATAATTGACAATTACTTGCCCATTCTTCCTCACAAAGCCTGAATTAAATTGGGTAATTTTAGCATTCGTTCTATTTTGACTGTTCCTAAATTTAACGTGGGAAACTCTTTGCACACACTCCCCCTTCCTGTTTTGGTAAAACAAGTTAGTTAGAACCCATGTCTTCACAATGAAATTTTCAACCACACATCGGGAAGGTCATTGCCTCAGCTGTTTATTGATCTCATTATTACAAAAAAGCATACAGTTACAGCTACGGCTGGCCCTTTATCATACTTCTTCTCATGACTTTAAAACGTACTAAATAATGTATTCAAAATATCATCTTTAACATAAAAATTACATATTAAAGCCTCCTCTCCAATTTCTTCCAGACCAACATGTTGCAAAGTATTTCCAAGTTCATGTTAAATGCACATGAAAACATTTGCACTTACGAATAGGAATCAGCTCTTGACCTTCTAAACTTGTATTGTTCCCTGATGAACACTCTGGTTCTAATTCCCCAGAAGGCCATGACCTGCTGTGTATCCAAGGTCAGTGAAAATGAAGTCCTTAAAGCTTTTGCATATGAATTCTAACATGTTTTCTAAGAATTATAGGCTCAAATTTAACCCTCTGCTGCATAAGATTTTTCCAATATGAGTTTCTGGTTATTCCAAGCAGCTGAGTGTGCTGCATTTTCAATCGTTCATCCCCTGCACAGAACAGCCGTTCTGGCTTATCACCTTCCCCTTCATCACTCTCTCCTGGAATCACAAGAATGAGAAGCGTTGGAGATCTGGTCAGCCATCAAGGCCATTCACTTACTTAGGCTTGTCTGTTTCTTAGAGAGCTGTTCGTGCTGAAGCTTTCCCAGTTCCATTTCGGTCTCCTATGGTTTTGTTCACAGGGTAAGGGGTGATATTTAACAGCTCTTCTCTTGGTATTCAGTCTACATTTTCCCTTTCAAACCTACTGTCATCACCCATGACTTGACCATCTCCTATCTCACGCTGCCCCTGCCCAATGAGTTTTGCTTCTCCTGTGTAACATCCCTATTCATACAACCCAAGATGACAAATGATACAGAAGAAAGTAAGACAAGGAAAAGAAAAATAAGGCAAATTATGAAAAACAAAAGACAAATAGGGCACTAGGGAGCCTCTAGCTGGTGACTTCAAATGTTATAAAGAGAGGGGGGAAAAAAACCCCACAACCAGAATTCAGACCAGAATCAGCACACACAGTCAAGAGGGGACTGCCAGAACTGATGTAAACAGCCCAGCTGGGAAATGCACAGGTGATTAGAAAGGAAAACAGTCAGAGGACTGTGGGAATGGGCTGTGAGTCTTGAAGAGAGGCAGCTGGAGTGGAGAGCTGCAAAAAAAAGGGTATGCAGAGAGCAGTGAAGATAGCTTGGACGATTCCTGTCAAATAACAGGACTGTGGCATGATAAAACACCCCCACTGAGCACACACGTGGAACAGCCAGTCAGGTGAAGCTCAATTGGAAATGGTATCAACCCCATTTGACAAAGTGGGGGACTGGAACAAAAGAGATTTCCATTACCCTGGTGAGATTCAAAGGCAGAAACACCATTTCAGATTGTAACATGCTCTTAGGGTAACAATGAAGAACACAGGATGGTTAATTATTACATGCAGCAGGATCTGGAAAGAAAGGCAGTATCTTTTATTAGCTCAACTGATACTGCTAAAAAAAACAGACAAGCTTGCAAGCACACAAGGCCTTTTTTTTTCCAGATCTTATTTTAAATATTTGATCTTTTAATTGTTTTGTGAATATTTTAGTACAACATTCCTTCTAATGTTACACTTATTATTTAAAACAAAGCTCCTAGCTTGGGAAAAGCATTACTTGACTCACCTTCTTAATAAATTATGGTTTAGACTGTGGCATCACAGAAGCTGACGAGAAAGTGCCAAAGATTTCAGTGGGGTTAAAACTTAACCCACTGGCCTAACATATTTTTAAACTAAGATTTCTGTTTGTATATGGATTTTTCATCTCACTTGGAGATTTTCAAAAAACATCTTTTGAGTTAATCGTATCCTGGACTAAGTAATCATCTAGAGAAGCAGGCAGAATACCTTTCTGCAAAGTGGAATCAAGAGAATAAAGATAAGCAAAAGCACTATATATTTATCAGTGTATTTAATACTGTATTTTACTTGCAGTGCACTTAAGTACCAGAGATGTAACAAACTAGTACTTTAATAAGCTGGTACCTTAAGTACTAGGACTAATGAGCTTTTAAATCTGTAAATTAATAACACAAGAGTAAGAAGAATCTTACTATAGATTGCTTGCTATCATGCTGCAAGTTTGTTAAAAGTCAGGCTGGCAATAACACTCCCCATATTCAGGAATGTCTGCACATACTCAGCTGGCATGCAGGTGCTTAGCTAATAAAACAGAAATAGAAATTTGACAGTTAGGCAGAAAGTTACCAGATGTTTCTAAGGAATAATTAGGAGAAGAAAGGAGAAAGATGCAGTGATAGAGGTAAAAAGAAACACCTACTGTCTTTGCTTGCCTGGTATTTTGAAAGTAAGAAGAATTTCTCTTTATGTTTAAAAACCAAACAAGACACTGTATTTGCAGCATTTTGTATAAAATTTTAGGGAAAAGAACCTAGAAGACTCTTATAAAACATATAAAAATAACTGCAGAATTTCAGTACTATAAAGCAAGTAATTTTAAAGACAGGCAATTGAGATGAAGGGAAGTTAATGATTCAGTTTGAAATGTGCTGAGTAATGCAGACTTCAGTTGCTTCAAATATTCAGCCATGGTAACCACAAGACCAATAGTGATTAATTCCAGTTTTCTTGGTAAATCAAAAATGAAGTTTAATAAAACCAGGGGTTCAAATCTGATCTCATTTATACTCACGCAGCACTAGAATAACCCACCTGATGTAATCTCTCACCTTTCCCTAGTCTAGCAAAAACCTACATCTCCATGTTCCTCGAGCCCCAAATCTGCTCCAAGCACAATCTGCAAGAGCATAATGTTTTCATGCAGTAGTTTCACCAAGATCTGTACAGTCTGTAACTATGGTCCCCCAAGCACTTCTGTTGTTTCAATAACCCTGCCTTTATCAGACTCATCAAAGCTGCTGTCCAGCATGAGGTTGCTTGCAACTATAATGAAGTGATGATGCTGTAGATTTCCTTATAGCCAAAGATTTTCCACTGCTAGGCAGGTGACTGCTATTTCCATCACATCAGGACAATTACTTTTAAGAACGGAAGGAACCTTCGCCCTCCCTCCTTTTCCTCTACCCCTCCCAGCTTAGGTTGCACATCACAATCCACAAACTTTCAGAGAATCCTTTGCTTGTGACTCTCAACATAACCAGTACTACAGGAAATTGAACTGCAAGACAGAAAAGTATTTTTTAAAGGAAACTCTCTTTGAAAACCTAAGCCTGGGAAACAGATCATGGAAAATACTGTGAATAAGCTCTTGATTTTACCTTTTGAGCAGGGAGATGATACTATAGGTCCCTGTAAATTAAGTCTTCAAAAACAATCCATAAAGCACGTAAAAGAAATAGGGTTTCATTTAGTACAATAAAAAGTTGAGAAACTGGTTTTACCTTGTGCACACTGCAAATGTCCAGAACATCACAGTGTTTTCAATCTTATGGCAAACTGAAAACATGCAGAAGAATTCTCTTTTATATTGTGAACTCCCTAAGCAAAAACTTGAAAGAGCAAATCGAGAGCTGAAATCATTTCCCTCAAGAAGAAGAAAATGAAGTCGAACTCTGAAAGCATAGGAATCCAAACTCCTGCCAGGCACACAGGTGTTCAGACTATCAGCTGTAACTATTGCCATAATTCCTTCTTTTTTAGTTGACTTATCAAGCCACATCAAGACTTCAAGAACTATTAACTATAACCAAGAATGTTTAGAACAAACATGGTATAATTCATCCACTCTGTTTTCATATCCTGCTCTAAAAAAAGGAATTACAACAGCTTACATTAGCAGAAGAGATGTGTAAAGGGCAATGCAGCACTGCAAAATATGAACACTACTGCACTGTAATACTGCAAAAGCATTCACAGCTTCAATCAACTGTTGTTACTGCCTGACTCTTCATCATTTAGTTATGCTATATTTTCTTTACAAGCTAAATACAGCATCTAAATTGCAGAGCACGGTAACCTGGCAAAAGAATGTAATAATATCTTCAGATTCAGTCTACACCAATGTTTTTTTTCTGGAAGTCAACCTACAGCACAGTTAACTGACAATAGGTGATCACTGAGGTAGTGATAGAATCACTCCTACCTTCCACAAAATAAACAGAAGAGTTCTCCCACTTAACTGAATAGCAAACAGGAGCTTCTAAATTTAAGCTAAAATGTGGCTGTAATGCAAGGCTGAGTGTCTATCCAATATCTGGCAAAAGCAATGGTCTCCAATTAATTACCAATGGGTGTCAATGAACTTCAGGAAAACAGGCCATACTAAGAAAATTGTAGAGTAAGCTCTCACAGCAGAGACGTGAGGTTCCTGGGTAAGTCCTTGAGATGGGCTTCATTCCAACTTGGAGGCAAGTCCCACTAGAAAGAGTTTCTCTAATTTATTTGGCTGCTAAATCATATTGTATGTAAACAGGGCCCTTTTTCTTCAAGCACTGTATCTTAGATTCTAAATTACTTATTTTTAAGAATGGCTGAGTACATGTGGCTTACAGGAAAATATTGACTGTCCCATCTGCTCTTGCCCTTTAATGTACAACTCCATGGCATAATTAAATCTAAAAACTGATCAAACAGCTGGGAGTACTGCTGGACATGAGCAGAAAAATCTTATTTTCTGTAAGTTAACCGCAATGTTTGAATGATGCTTTGCAAACTGACTCTGCTCAGTGTTTTAGTAAAAGTAACTGGAGTACATATACACAGCTTACATTTTCAAACCTGATGTAGAGAGTTGAGATATCCAAAATGGGGTGCCAAAAGGGGGTCTAATTTCCAGAAATCAGTTCCTCAGCATTTTCTTAGTCTTTTTAACTAGAGTAGTCTACAAAGGAGACACTGAGAATCATTATCATACTTCCATCTCTTTTTTTTTTTTTTTTTAAAGCATTTCTTGGTTTATTGAGAGTGCTAATTCCTTTACTTTTATGACACAACTGAGCAGGATGAAATTATAGAGAAGTACATACAGACACTTACTACACAGAGAAGAAGTTCAGCTGAAGAAACCAAGTTCAGCCATTTTAGAAAGAGAAAACTCTCCAAATGCACCGACCATCTAAAATGACAGTCTTTAAGACTATTCTCAGAAGAGACAAGACTTCTTTTTCTAGATATTGGTCAAAAATCCTCAATAGAAACTGTACGTTCCTACCAACCACTGAGTCAATCCTGCTCGAATTTAAAACTGTAACCTTATAAAGTTACACTTTTAAAACTCTGTAAAATTCTGGACTCTGGAAGTCAACAATGAAATCTCCAATAACTTCAATGAACTCAGGTTTTCACCTTCATGTTTACTTAATACTATTACATGTTGCATTTATAGAGGGTTGTACTTCTGATACATTTACTAAGACTTGCTTTTTAAACATACTTCACTTATTAATGGCAGCAGTTTGAAGAATATAAGTTTACTACATCATGATTGAAAGTCTCCTTCCTCTTTTATGTCTAGTTTTTGTGCTTATGTAGTTAGTGAATGCTTGAGCTATTTAGTAGGTTTTACTGCTAAACAGAGCATATCAGCTCCTCTGACATTAGAAAGAAGAAAAATGTTTCTTCTTTATGTGGCAACTCTGTTTAATCCATTATGAATTTATTTTAAAAACTACTTAAATCCTGTTTTCCTGGAAAGTGATCAATCAGACTATGTGACAGATTTTAAAACCAATGTTTGCCTACAGGCTGAAATGAAAGCAAAAGGCAGAACAGCTTTGCCTGCAGCAAAAGAACATTTAAAAGTTGTTTTGTTTTGGTTTTTATTAAGGTGGTAATATTTGAACAATGGTTGGAGGACATTAATAGCATCTTTTTTACAATGGAACTCCCACAACTGTGAAGATTAAAATCATGTGAAGTATATGTCAAACAGGGACTGCTACAATAATTAACACTAAAGCTGAAGACAGTAAAAAATATAAATCCTCAAAAGTGGGATCCTTTAAGTGGTAAATCAGAAATTCTCACTCCAACAGTAATCAGTTCCTTGAAGTGTGAGAAAGTAGAACAGAAAGTATCCTACCAGCACATGCCAGAACAAGTCCTTTAGAAGATTCAAACTCATTTCCTCAGAAAGCAATAAGAAATTTGCTATTGTGTTGAGGTAGGTAAGTTTACTGAGCTCTGTTCCCAGATTTTAATTCTTATTCAAGCTAACTTCCACTGAAGTCAATTATAAACCACATGTGAGAAAATAACTCAGGTACTGACCTTAGACCTAACCTTTTGGAAAAATGATTCAGGATCCCTGACCCAGTGTAATTTTAAAACATTACTTGAATGGGATTCCAATCTCCTTCTTGGCCCTTCAGTTTTCAAATATGCTGACAGCATTTAAAGTACAATTTTAATCTGTGATGAGTCTTTTTCATACTGTGACACAATAATATTTTATAATGCTGAGAAAAAAATAATATGGCCTTTATATTTATCCTTAAGTGGGTTATTCAATAGCACAATAATAGTAGCACAATAATATAATATTTTTTTCATCATGACTAATGGTGCTATCAGTTAGAAACATCTGTGGTCATAAAATACAGATAATGATGGACACAAACTCCCTCGCCTTGAGTTGTCAACTCTTCACCTTGCCAAATCTCTTCTCCCTTGCACACAGGGTTGGTATAGCACAGTAGCAGTAGTGAAGTGATAACTTTGTACTAGATAATCATCAGCTGCCATGATGGGGGTTACCAGATGTAAAACACCACTAGTACAAGAAGTTATAAGAAATCAACTTTTATCCCCTCAATTTGCTTTGACACATACAAGATGTGAGAGCAAGATTACAATTCTAGTACAATACTGGTCCCCTCAGTAGAGCTTTCTGTGATTACAATGAAAATCCCAGTTGTCAACTGCTCCATTGATTAAAGAAAGCTACAACTGAAAACCTGCTAGTTAGATTGAGGGCTCACTGTCCATCAGGGTGAAGTGAAACTCAGTTTCCATACTTGTTGGTATTAGTATGTATATGAATCAAGCACAAAACTAATCTAAGCAGCATCCGAAACACTAAGGCCAATCTGCAAGTACTGTTGTTAGGAATACAGGCTGAAGCAGAGATCAGGTTTTCTCATCCCTAACAGCTGTAAAAATCCAATCATAATCTGCATTTCAGCCACAAATATTAATAAAAGTACTTCTTAAACAAAACTAAAGCTCCTGCCATAAGAAGAGAACGAGTGAAGACAAAAGACATTTCACTGACTCTGAAAGAGATACAACTGCAGTAGAAGTAACAGCATTCATGAACTTAAATCCATCCATACACAGATATTACAGGACCAAAGCGGAGTGCAGGAACAGGCTGCATAATTCTTTAACCCATGCTTCTCAATAGTAAAGCGAACAGTATGAACTCATATAAACAGACAACTAGATAAGTCTGTCTCTGAAAATGTAAATCAGTCACTGATAAGCAAGCTCTTTGTGTTTTCCAGCCTATGTAGCGTATAGAAGCTCTGTAATGAAAAGAACCACCTCTGATGGCCATAAGTTAATTGAGTGCTGGCAGAAGATGCCAAACTCCTGTTCCTGGAGATATACATGCTCTGTTTATTCACAGAAAGGAAACCCACCCTGGATATACCGGTTCTAGCCAACTACCGCCCAGTGTCAAATTTCCCATGAGTTAGTCCACAGAGAAGCTAGTCAAAGGCCAAGGACATTCTCATCTAATGGAAATTAACCTTTTAGACACAGCACAGACTGGAGTCAAGCCAGGACACACAACTGACACCACCTACGAGACTGATGAATATTCTCCACCCATCAATGGGCAAAGGACAGACATCCGTTCCCATCATCTTGGACCTCTGCAGTGAGAGTAGTGCTCTAAAATTACTTGAGTCCTTCCTGGAGAGGTACACCCAGTAAGTAGTGACAGGAAACTGTACCTCCACCACTGGACTCCTCAAACTGCACGGGCAATTGCAGAAGCCAGGAAGTATGGAAATGACATTTATCCCAAATATCACATTGTTCACACACTCTTGTCTGACACCTTTACCCCGCCCTACCCCTGCTTTATTTGGACTGTGAGCTCCTTGGCTACTGATGATCGACACCTCTTTGTTTATCCAGCACCTAGCACATCAAGGACTTTGTTGGCAGTCCTTTGCATAACCTAACAAATGCCCTTAGTAACAAAGACGACTCAGAAATCCCAACTGATGTAGAACATGGTGTATCTCCTCAGATCTCATATTTTGTATTCAAGGCATATTCAATGGCCTAGGTCGCCTCAGCACTTCCTTTACAAGAATGTACTTCTGTTACATATATATGTGTATACACATATAAAAACACAGTTATACACATTCTCTTCTGAATATGTATCACTATATTATTCTGCTTAGATACTACAGGTACTAATATGTTACTGCAAGGCATCCATGAAGGGGAAAAGCAAGCACAATAAAAGTGAATACAGGCACTGACAAAGTGACACAGATTTTTCTCAATAATATAGTAGGATAGTATTTTACTAGCATAGTGTAAAGTTTCATTTCAGTTTTGATTCACTAGTTTATATACATTTCTTTAACCCATGTTCAATCCCTAACTTGGAAAAAGATCACACAGCTGTTTCCAAGGAAGATAATACCATGTATGTTTCAGGTGACTTTTGACTACATCTTTGAATTTTTAAAACTCTTGGTTTTGTCTACATTTGCAACAGACTCTCCTTCACCAGCAATTTGCAAGAAATGTCTCCGTACGTAAACTTCTTCCTAAACAATTTCTTTGGGACTGGATGATCGTGAAGATACAAGGATCAGAGTGAGGAATAGTTTGTCTTTCTCAAACACAAACCAAGGAATGTGGAAGATAGATATGTAATTTCTGAGCTACACAATATAAACTTCAACTGAGCAATTTGGAATAGTTATTGATGAAAGCTAAAATGATAGAAAGTGTTTGGAGTGTTAATATGATATATGATATTTAGAAATGCACTATTCAAAGCAAGTGGAGGGAAAAAACCTTAACATTACATAGTCTGTACAGACCTTATATTGCCTGAACACTCAAATGTTAAGTGGATCACTTTGGCTTTCTTTACAATGTGTTTTATTTTCAGAAGATCCTGGCAAGAAAAATAAACAAATACCATAAACATTAATATTAGGAGTTGTTGACACTGAATTTTTTTAAACATTATGCACATGTGTCTATTGTAAGAGCACTCCAAAACACTTCAGGTGAACTTAGCAAAGATTTAAACCTAGCTTTTATTACTCTGCTACAGAGAATAATATTTAGGGTTTTTTATAAAGGTAATTTCTACAAATAAAGTATATATATTGGAATTTTACAACATCTGGAAACACCTCCTGAGAACAACACCTGACAGTAGGAGCTGCAATGCTGTCAGGGCTGGATGAACTTGTATGGGAATTTGGGAATTACTGGAGAACATACCTTACAGATTATATATATAACCATACTGACATCATTAATATAGCAGGGCTGTGTGAGTTCCTGAGGGATTTGGGCAGGTAGAAAGGTAATCTTACATGTGACATCGTTTGTGTGTAGTTCTCTGGAATTGCAAAGGAAGGAAGGGCTTTAAATGGACGTATTTTCTTGATCAGCAATCTATGGAGCTCTGCTACAGTTGCTAGGAGTAAAGGTAAAAGCTCAAGACTTTCAGAAAATAAAGGAAAAAAAAAAATCAAAGAATCCTGCAGTGGTCTCTAAAAAGATGCAAAGAGGTTCTCTGTGATCTCGGCACAGTGAGGGTACAGTCCCGTTCTCTGCCAAACACAAGAGGCCAACAAATACATGCATCTGTGTCACCAGTGTGGTGACAGAAGACAGAACTGCATTCCTCCCACAGGGCTACCCTATCATGATCACTTCTGGAAGAGTACCTGAATGTCTTCTGTGCAAGTGTGAAGGTAAGTAAATGAAAATGTAGTAAGAAAATACTATCAAGCAGGAATAACAGCTGGTTACCACAGATGCTTCAAAGAATAAAGAGTTTTGGTCAATCAACTTAAGGCTGATGGAAAATGCAAGAGCA
Source organism: Podargus strigoides (assembly GCA_028020825.1). Lineage (NCBI taxonomy): Eukaryota > Metazoa > Chordata > Aves > Caprimulgiformes > Podargidae > Podargus > Podargus strigoides. The sequence goes on along the minus strand of CM051623.1, from coordinate 6,060,797 downwards.
GTTAACCAATATGTCCAGACTTATCAAAAACCTTGGTAATGAGAAAAAATCCATGTACCAACGAGTGACAGGGAAATCTGGTTCGGATAGTTGTCCAAAATTTGGAATGATCTCAGGAGCTTGATCCCAATCCAAAGAAGCCAGAAGGCCTACTGAGTGAGACTGTCCCTTGGGAACTCTTCCCCAGGTGGATGCTCTCAGAATGAAACACATGTGTTTATTTTGTCTCTTGGTAACAGAAAATTCAATCCATCATTGACCTCTGACTACCCATCCTGTTTCCAGTCCTCACAGTATCTGGTAAGCTATTGGGAGATATTTTTTTTTTCCCCACTCAAGAAAATCATTCTTTAAAATGTCAGCGTGATTAATAAGAGATTAATGGACTCAGCTCAGCACCTTCTCTGCTCAAATGTCACCTTTTGTGGTGTTTGGCGGTTCTCTTTTCCTGAAGGACACAGAAGGCGACAGTCTTGATCAGACAAGAGGCGCCCAAGTGCACTTGTTGGCACATAAACACAGACACTAAGAATTTTCAATTATGCAAGTTAGCCAAAAAACCTGGTTTTATCCTTTCTTTAAGAATGTGTAACTCAAGCTTTTCAGTATTTGTGATGTTACATTTGGCTGAACACCATTAATTTGAATGATTGTACTTGTGGCATGTTGGGTGACCAAACATATCTGTGTTAAAAGCAAGTCTTGTTAGTGCTGTATGGAAAGGCTTCTTTCTTTCTGCTGAAACATGATCTTCATTAACCCTTCATATAAGTAAGGAGGACTTCGAATCGCTGGGCAAAGTGAAAAATGTCTTATTTCTTACAACCTGCATACATTGAGCCATCAGTTTGTCCAGGCCTCAACTCTGATCTCATACCTGCTACTTAGGAAAACACAGGTACCAGCATTTCTTCAATGAGAACGTGCAAAAGGCAATATATATACACACATGCCTCATAAAAACAACACAGCTGAAGTTAACTATAATAGGAAGGTTTTCATTCAAAACTCTGGCTATTTATACTGGGTACAGTCAGAGTTCACAGCATTTAATGGCATCATTATTTTAATACACATAATTGTGAAGGGAGAGCAATTCTACCACCACCACAGATGAAGGCCAAGAACAGCCAAGATGTTCACACTGTAGAATGGTATATAGCTCAGGAGGATGAAATGGATCTATTGATCCTTAGGCTTTATCCATATTATTCAGAAGTAAGTGAAAAACACAGGTTAGAAGGCTCAGAAGTGACAATGGTGAAGATGACAACTCCATTTTAATTTTCAAGGTTTCATTAAATTCTTTTGTTCTGTACTGAAATGAATGCAAAATCTTTAGTGTATTTTAATCAGAATTATCTTGTGCTCCCTTTCTGATTGAAACTTGAGCTTTATAATGATAAAAAGCTTCTCCGTGTCCCTTCAGAGAGGGAGCTCTTGTAAGGCATATTTTTTTTTATGTTGATAAAGAAGTTGTATGGCCAAAAGATCCAGATTCAAACTCCCCTTCTGCCTTATTTAAAACATAATTTTCAATTCCCAAAACATAAACCAAGGTTAAAAGGTTAGATTGATTGCAAAAACTGAGAATCATAAGGCCCAGTTTTAGTACTCCAATTAAAATGGGACATGTAATGTAGAGCAGACATAAAAGGTTGTGTCTGTTTATGGTTAGTACACTCCAAAAGATTGAAAATAATTATTCTAATAATAATTCACATTTACATAATTTACATGGTCATTTACATCCATAATGGATTGCTGTGGAAACTAACAGGAAAAAAACATGACAGCAAGTTGGAGATTCACAAAGTTGCCTTGTTTATAACTTCATCTGGTTGGATCCACATCTTCTGTTAACAATGGACATACATCTTTCGTATAGAGTACAATTTCGACACGGTAATTGTGAACTACTCAATAAATGAAAAAAAGCTTAAATTTGAACATAAAAAACCCTATGTGCAAGAGACATTTTTGGCAAACCAGTGGGGGTCTGCTCTCAACAACAAGGGCAGATGCTCATAGCCTGTTCCATGAAAACAATATATAATGCATATAAAGAGTGCTGCATTAATAAAAATAGTTTGGTAAAATACAGAAAATAATGAAAAACGTGATCAGGGAAGATGGACAATGAAGAATGAGGAGAGATGCATTATCAAGTATACTTTTATATTTCTGTTTGAAAAATCTGTATAAAACTGTAGGACTAAAGTTACTGTTACAAACGGGTCAGATTCATCTGAAGTAGAATCTTTCAATTTCTCAGTTATATCTTTTCTCAAGAGGCCAGATTGGGAAAAAAAAAACTGAATAAGTTATAATGCAATAATCAGAAAGATGGCCAAAAGGGCTTTATCCCACTGAATTAACCAGATGGGTTTCCATGCCAAGCTACGGTGCCGTTGCCTTTTCTTCACTCAGTATCAAGGGATCAAATATAATATTTCCTTTTTTCCATAGCTAGCACAAATGAGCAGAAGTCTAAAGTTAGTCATGAAACAATTTAAACAAAAAATTAAACACTGGAACTGTAGTTTAGTATGGTCACCATATGCATTAATCCTGGAAAACACAAAGCAAAATATTAACTTCCTTCTCCTGTTGGAAAAATTTTGATGGCTGCCATAAGCAACTATTACTGTTGAGTGGTAAATTACAGTGACTATCGTTTAAATATGGAAAGTTATAGATGCAATGAATGGCAGATGGAAGAAAACTGACAGAATCTGCAGAGATAATCCTAAAATTTTACAGGTTTGTTTCTTTGAGGGAGGGTTAGTTTTGGTTTTGTTGGGTTTTTTTCCTCACACTTCCACAGGCACGTCATGTGAGATTTCAGTGAAAGAGACTAAATCCTTGTCACAGAATTTATAGGAAAGAAAGAAACAATTTCTTGACTCATTCCAGAGAGCTGGTAATTACTGCTTTGAGCAACTGAAAGTCTTTGCTAGACAGTATCCTTTTTCTGACATGGGGAATGGAGTGTTCTGTCATGTGAGGATTTCATCTTTATTATAGGCCAAGAGGTTGTGCCAGTAGGAATGTTATTTTTTAAAGCTAGCTTTTCTGCTGACATTCCTACGCAATATCTTTTTTTCTTCTTCCCTACTTTTCTTTCATTGCTGACACTTTACAGAGAAGCCAATCTTTGCTTTTGCAAGACAGCAGAGTTCTTGGAAAGACCATATAGCTCTTTCACTAGGAAATTTGTGTTTCCAGGCTGACAAGAGACATAAAACAGATATAAGGAATTAAGTATTCATCCGACTGCCCCAGCCCTTCTCTCCCTTTAGACAGCATTAGGTTTTCTGGGTACACCACTTGCCATTCAGTGCACATCCAAGGCTTTGGCTCCAACAATGAAGCCTATGCTAGCTGTAGCTGGATTTTCAATCATCCAGTATGCTGAAGTGAATAAAAAAAACAAGAAAAAAAATGCAGCACAGAATGATGGAATATGTATTAAAGTAGTTCATGGCCTCCACCAAATACCCTATTTACAATGAGTTTTAAAGAAAACTTGAATTTCGGTCTCAGCACCATGGAATAAAAATAGCATATTCTTTCCCCTCCTGGTTGCCAAATGTGAATAAAACAAATCCTATATAAAAAGCACATTTCAATATTACTGTTCTTCATGCTGATCCTTTCAAGGAAGCTTTTTTCAAATAGTATTTGTCACATCTATCATGTCATAAATACTCAGACTGTTCATTAACACTGCTCTAAAGTTCAGACCTTGAGGTTCTGGGGTCTTTTTCTTCCTTATCTGCGTAAAACACCTATCAAATATCTATTCCTGCCCAAATCCCCTAAGTTGAGGGTTTAATTCAGTTAAAGAAGTCAATACTTCTATCATATTAAAAACATAGATCATATTTCATTTGGTGAAATGAGCCATTCACAAAGCTAAAAAATGCCAGTGGAGGACTGGATGCATCTGTTTTAAAGAACTTGTTTTCTTCAGTATTAAAAAAAAAAAAATCTTTCTGTAGCCAAGTAAAGACAGAAAATACTCTGTTTACATGATGACCTTATGATGAGGACTTTTTTTTCAAAATGAAGTCATCATTCAAGGATCATAGGGAGAAAACGAAGGTTCTTAATTATTTTGATAAATTCTATGCCAAGTCAGTAAACATTTTTCACTTGATTTACCTGTTACAAGGAGAAAGGAAAAAGCTGATGTCAAAAATCGAAAGCCTGTCAATATCTGTGTTGGGCTACTTTAAGGACAGGCTATCTTTTCAAGGGATTTTCCTTTCTATTTCTGGGTAGGTGAAGAGAGTTTTCCACTGGGTGAGGAACTGAACAGAGCCGTCACATAGTTCTCTGAAAAAAAAATAGATCAAAAAAACCTCCCAGATTTAAAGAAAACTTTTTTGTTTTCCTGTTAGGCTAAGCTCTTATGCCCTGCTCTATTGTTGCACTGCACTGGCTAATATTTTGTGTTCAGATCCAACAGCCTAATTAAGATGTGGAATCTTTTCTCTCTCATTTATATATATACAGATACATACATATATACACACACACATGTAAAAAAACACAAGATGCTCAGAATATTTGGCCTCTTACCAAAACCCTTCTCTCTCTAGGATTCCTAAGGCTTTATAGCTTTGACATTCTAGAAAGTACGTGCTAATGTAATGACTTAAAAAATTAGATTTGCATAAGTTAATTACAGGAAAAGAGGTGGGGTTTTTTTTTTTGAGGTAACATATGATTTACAATCCACCTCTTACTTCAGGCAGAATATGCTGTTTCCTTATGTGTTGACAAGATTGCTCAGAATGTGATACCATCTGACACTATAAATCTGTATTTTAAATACAAATTGGTCTGTTCACACTGGCCATTTTTCTAACTACTGGAAAATGCCAACAGCCTCCACAGAGGCAAGAACTACATTTCTGTTATTTCCACTTTATTGGAATTGAAAGATAGATTATTTTTATCTGTTTTTTTGCAGTTTAATACACAGAAGACATAAAATTATTGCTACTGTGAGACATTTAACTATGAAAAAAAACATTGGAATATGACCAAAATCTTTGCTAGAAGCCAGGAATAGCCAAAGGCGTGGAAAACTAGTGTTCTCAATATGGCTCATGACTATCTATGTCAATGCCAATGCTGTTCATTGTGCCCACTTCCATCAGTAAGAACTTCCTATGGTGATCTGTCATTACTCTCTCTGCTAGTTATAATCTTTTAGTCATCCAAGATTTTCTTCTACTAAGCACGCTGTTTTATGTATTCTATAAAAGATCATCATGACATAACTCCTGATGACTAAGTATATTAATGAATATCCTATGAACATCCACCAACACATTGCCTCTCTCCACTGAAAGGACATGTCAAATCAGTTTAAAATATAACTACTCTGTGCAGTCCACAGTATCCAATGTATATAATACATCACTGAGTATATAATACATTGCTTTCTCTTGAGCATGAAGATGGCATTAATCCTTCCCTTGCCAAATCTCCTCCTGAAATAGAAGGTCAGTTTGTCCCCAGTTATTCCTTGGCAATCACAGTTTCACACATCTAAGCTACAAAATGCTCAAGCATGCTTCATACCTTGATACTGAGGCTGTGCATCTACTCTGTGCAAGTACAGAGCCCTGACCATGCTTAAGAGCTATAGCAAAATCATAGGGACGCTCTAAGAGACAGCTGCTTTGTCATAGTTACCCCACAAAACTAAAACTTGCTCTTGCAATAAACTGCTCTTCCTTTGCCCCGGGAAGAGCCCACATTTACTGCTGCTGCTGACCAGTGAAGTCTTAGGTCACTACAACCTGGTGTAACAAAAAGCAAACCCACTCCTAACACGCACACGAAGATCTACAAAAGTTGAAAGGCAAAAGCCACCTTCCTCAAATTTAAGAAGGCATTAGAAATTCTATGGCAATCATTTGTAATGATTGTGTTCACTTCAGCAACAGTGGATTTCTTCCTTTCAGTATTACTATATATACTAACCCCCTGCCTAAACCCAGATTTATTTCTGGTCGATAAAAATGTTTAAAAAAAAAAAACAACACAAAAACTGCATGACTAACAGGAGGTCTAAATCTTTAGGTCAGTCATAACAAAATAACAACTTATTCCAGTGATGTGATGTCACCCTGCATCCTAAATAGGTCTTGCATTCCCTTTGAACAAGAGAGTGTTGCTGAACCTTTTATCTGATATCGTTCGTTTCTGGGACATGGACAGCAGCAACATATTCCCCACTATCTCCACACTGAATGAGTGTTATGGAGAACACAGAAGAGCAAGAGGTACCAAACAGCTGAACAACCACCACATGAACTGACGAAAGTATTCTCATTTATTTCAGTTGGAAAAATCTATTGTAAATGTAGTTTAGAAAGGTAAGGATTTTTTTTTCCTCACTATTTGAGTAGCGCTGGACAACACGCACGGTCAGATGTGCTAAACAGAAACTGTTTGAAGTCTAAGACTAGGTAATGGTAGAAGAAACATATCCATAGCACAGTTCTTGTCCTAGTCACTGAACAGACAGAGATTTGTTAAATACTTGGGGTAAATTCAGTTTCACGTTTTTAATGCTGCTAACTAGCGGGCGTGTGAACCAAAATATATTAGTCTACAACAACTGGTTATTTTTACCTAAGGGCTGTTTCAAAAGAAATACAAGCTTTATGTTCAGATAAAAGCTACATTTTTGATAAATTATTTCATCAGGGCAGAAGTGGCAGAACAGGTTCTATACCATTTATCCTAAAATTCGAACTGGAAGCAAATATGGCAATTGGGTAAGAGCATGTGTGGGAGCAGGCATGGGAGTGCACAGTGTACACGTGTGTACATGAGTGACACAACCACCACCCAATTTTACTCTATTTCATAATGTGGCAGTCCACAGTTGTAATGAGGCACAGCAAAGGTGTTCAATGGGGAACTTGGGAAAGACAAGACCAGCTGTGTTCAGTAGCACTGTCAGATTCTCATACCAGATTCTTCTTCCTTAGATGACAGGAATTAGGTCCAACACAACCATCAAATTTCAACACAAGTAGGATGCTACACCACTAAGTCTGCCTCATCCAGCACATATCACAAATATCCTCCCATACTTCCTACAGAAAGGTGGTCTTCGTGATAAACACGAGTTCCCAGGTGGCTCCATTTCACCTACGAATGACAAGGTGGTCTTGGTGAAGGAACACCAAGCAGAGAAAGCAGAATTCTCTCCTAACTTTGTACAGTCTTCCCGTGACCTCCTTAAAGCCCCTGTAGCCACTTTGTGCCTCAGCTTCTCAAAAAACAAAATTGTCTTTATTATTTCTGAAATCTGAAATGTACACTAGGGGCAGTAAAGGAAGCAAAAAGATGATATCACATCAGAAAGTACTACTGCATCACAGAACAGCAGAAGCCCATAATAGCCTGCTGTATCTACAAAGGGCATTCAAGTGAGAAGTAAAATGTCCCACAATATTTTAATCATTATTAGATTAAGACCTGGAACTTGAGCCAAACCAACCCCCTAGTTTCTGGGTACCTGAAACCAGCAGACAGACCAAAATTTTGTACTCTTAAAAACATTTTATGAATATCTGACAACTTGTTTTTGCTCTGAAACTCCTTCCTGTACCACAGCCTATTAACTTTTCTTTTCTGTTAGCGTATGTCCTTTAAAGATATCTGTGGATGTTTTAAAGCCTTTGAGAGTGTGTGTGCGCATGCATGAACTTTCAGTATCTTCTGTAACATTTGGCCTGCATATGGAGAAACCTGTAATTTAAAACTAGCTAAAGATTACCAGACAGGCCTCTAAGCAACACACAGAGATGAATGTGCCAAGGGACAATTATTAGAAAAAGAGAAGGAGGCTTGTAGCACTCACCCAGGGGTATGCAGTTTACAGCTAAAATAAGCATACATTTCTTTAGTCAGGAGCTCCATTTTTTTGTGACTTTAAGCAACTATTTGCTTATTTCTGTTTTCTCACTATGGTCAAGCGAAATAAATTAAGACTATATTTTAAATCAGTAACCAGTTACTTTGAATGCCTCTATTTTAAAGAGTCTCACTTTATAAAGCATAGATGACCGGCACTTACAACAATTAAAAATAGCTTTGGAAGCAGGAAACAGCAAAAAAAATATTTTCATTCATAGTCTTTGACACGGTGTGAGCTGGCACTCTTTTCTTGACTATGAACAAACAATCTGAACTCCCAAACGACGCAGGTATTTGGCACGCAATTAGGGGCCGAGCGCTCCAGGCTGGATCCAAGGCCACTTGGATTAGATGATATCTACAGGATTTGAAAGCAATTATGCATTGCACACAGCTATTCCTTCTGAAAAAGTCCCCAAGACATTTCATGATTTGTACAGCTGGGTAGCGCTTTCAGTGAATAATGTGCTAGTTATGAGCCCACCTGAAAATCATTTACAAATTCAGGTTGAAATCAGCAACAGTTCAGCTGAAAAAAAAAAAAAATTCCCCCAAACCTAAGACACATCACTTAAATTCCAAAGTGATTGCTTCTAAAATATGTTTCCATTTTGAAACTCATCTTTAAAGAGAAAGAAGGAAAAAACAATGTATTTTAAAACTCAATAAAACGTTTTGATTTGGGGTGACAGGGCTATACATAACTGACTATGGGAAACCATTTCTGATCACCAGGAAAGGATTTTATCTTTGCTTTAACTGAAGAGACAAAACAAAATTCAGGGCCACAGAACAATCCTCTCACTCTGGGAAGCAAGCCTCATTTGTCTTCATTAGGATCTTGCCCATTCCCAAATCCAACTGCCTCTCTCCTTTTTTGAAACGCAAAGAGGACTAACTCCACCCGACACTTCTGACCACATTTATTCCTCCACTCACTCTTTTTCTTCATCCTAGGACTCTTCTTCTTGTATCCATCTGCAGCAGCTGGATGTCATTCTTTTTTTTGAGGCTGCCCTATCAATCTGGAAGGATCCAGAGTCCCTGAGTCACATCCTCTCCCTAAATCTTCCCTTCCTTTTTCTCTTTAGTTTATCTGGTTTGTGGCTCTTTCGCAAAATGAGGATGCTACATAAGAATTGCATTGTTCTGTAACTGCCTATTTTGAGATTAAGCGTTATATTCAGGGAATGAATTCACAAACATCATCTGCAATCCTGTGTTTTTTAAGGCACTGTTCTATGAGGGAGGTACTAGCTTGCCAGTTAAGACCAGCAACTGCAGTTGGCAAAAATGCATGCGTTTCAAAGTCTTTAGCTTATATACACAAACTCACTGCCAACATTGTTTTTTCTCATAGTACGAGAGCTGCAAAAAGTTTCAGAGAAATAAATACAGAAGGGTTCTTCAAAGTTGAAAAACGAGCTCTCAAAACACACATGAATTTATATAAACAAAGATTAAACCAGATTAAGCAGGACCTACATTTAAAAGCCTTCCTGTAGGTGTATGGCTTGCTTTTTTCTTTTCTTTAATTTTTTTATTTTTTTTTTCTTTTTGAGGAGCAAGTTTGTAATTACCTGTCAAAGAAGAAAATAGCAACGGTGTCTGGAAAGAATGCATTATTTAGAGAGAGTGACTACTTAAGAAAGAAGCTTTCATCACAGGATATATTCCATGGAAACATACAGTTTACCTTGTATCACGAGCTATTTTACTGCAACTTGACTCCTGTCTTGACACTCAGTTTTCAACAAAAATAGCCAATGACTACCTGCCAAGCAAGCCTGCCCCAAAAATCAACCTCCTCCCCTCCCCCAAAACCTCCGAATCTCTGAACAAAATATTAAAACTACTTTTTTTTTTTAATTTGCCTTGAATTAAAGCATAAAGCAAAGCTCACGACTGATTATTTTCCCGTCACACCACATCATGAAAAAACTTACTTGACAAGATGGATTAACATTAACACGTATTTAGGGACCCTTTACTCCCAGACATGATAATATAAAAGCACTTAATAAGTAACAATCACCATGGTATGAAGGTGTGAAATATCAGTTTCCAATAACAGTTTCTTGAATACTAAGGATCAATTAGAGAAAATTCCCATCAGCATAAGTATCAACATTTTCCATTACAGAGGCATTGTTAACATAACTCAAATTGTTTGTCTTTCCACTTAATGTGGATACATGAGACTGAACTCATAATTTCAGTGCAGTTGCTGAAGTATATTAGGTCATTCTAAGCCATTTGAGTTCCTGTAATAAGCAGCAAAAAAGTGTTTCAAGGCCAAACCTCTTGCTTTTGTGAATGCTATCAGGCCAGACACTCTCCCGTGCAGAGTTTTACTTGGGGAACGCTATCAGGAAGCCGTTTATAGCTCCCTAATTCTGTGAGCACCTGGTTGAGTCAGAGCAGAGCACAGCTGCACTGCACCCTGACACCCCTCTCCCTTCTTGCCTCCGGTATGTGATCAAGGGGTGGTGGGACAACTGGGTACAGAGGCAAACAGCTTCGTGCACCAGGGGAAATCTCAGGTGGTCAGGAGGTAGAAAAGCAGGTCCTTTCATTTGCACATATGCAGTGAAGGTGGCTAGGGCTGCCTTAATGAATTCAGTGTATCTGAATAGGTGCCTCTGAAGAAAGAGGATCAGATGCTATGAGAATATAAAGCTTCTTGAGAACACTTTTTGTTGATGTTGCTGTTACAAATAGCATACAGGAAGTGATTAATCCTTGCATATTGCCATGGCACTATTACAAACATGAAGCTTCCAGCTTGAGCACTATATATGGAACACCTTTTTCCCCTTGCATTTAAAAACAGTGTATTTACACCATGTTAATAGCCATCTGTCTTACAGATTTTCCTTTTTTTTCTCTGCTTATAGCATTGTAATCCACAACGTACCTTTTCCCTAACACCATAAACACACCTTCAGATTGTTCTTAAAAAAAACCCCAAAAACCAAACCCCACAACCTACCTCAACGCCCTTCCTCCAAAAATACAACAAAACAACTCCATAGCAGGTGGAGTCAGGGAAAAAAGAAAGCAAATTATTTCAGTTTTTTTCTTCACTCTGCAATATTCCCTGAACACAAACACCAAGTTGCAGGTGCATATGAAATACTTCTGTTACGACATGAGCTACGTATCTTTGTACCAGCGCTTCTCGTAACGACGTGAAGTAAATGCTAACTGGAATAAAATGAACAAAAGCCAAAAAAGGTCCCAAGTGGCAGTCACGTACAGAAGAGGGACTAAACCATGTGAGAACAAAAGATCACATGGCTGATGGTCCAAAGGGAAACACCATTTCCCTTTATTTCTTAAACCTCTAAGGGTGCAGTAATAGTGTTTGCACAGTAATGGGATGTGAGCTGACAATGCTGAGGGGACACCAGCTGGCATCACTATCACCATGCTGAATCATCACAGTAAAGCAGTGGATAACAGAGACAAGGATAAAGGTTCAAGAGCAGAAATTTGCAGACTCTTAAAGATTGCAGCTAGCAAAGTTGACATCTTTATTACTTCATTTCATAATAACATCATGCCACAAACTATCAAAAAGGAATCATTTGACCCAAGAGTTTAGAAGACCAAGACTTCTTGGAAGAAACAACCGCTATGCTCTCTTCCATCCTAGGTGTCCAAATCCAGGCCTTTGTACTTCATGACCATAAACTTATCCACACATGCATTCTTAAACCTATCAAGCTCAATGGTAGCTAGAATGCTTGTGTCCACTACCCCTATAGGAATGTTCTACCCCACTTTAATTTTCAGCCTAAATGCACTTATCAACAGTTTTAGTATGCCTTCACTTGCAAAAATGCATCTTCCACTCTGAAACTTGTCCTGTTATTTACAGGGAGAAAAAATAATCCCTGTAACTTCTGTTTTGCTAATTTAAACAAGACATGCTCTTTATAAATAGTATATCTACCTAGGAAAATGGAAGTCTGACTGCAGCACAAACTGGTAAATCTTAAGGAGTTGACTATAACAGAAAGGAAAGCAGATGATAGCACACAGGTACAAACTTACTTGGGACCGTAAAACAGGTGCTCTGGTTTCTAATCCATGCTGAAGACAGTGCTACTGTACTTTCATTGCTTGCTACTTGCTTTAGTGAGAGTAAAGTAGGTAAGGGTATCCCTGCTTATCTGATAGTCACACAGCTCTGGCAAAACAGACATAAGAAAGGTTAAGGACAGAGGGTCACAGTGCATCTCCTTGGATACTAATAACATTTTGGCTAAAACAACACAGAACTTGGAATAAGATGTCTTACAGGCTGCACTTTTATTCAGCCTCTAAGAAATCTTCGGTTAGGGCACTAGTGGTACTTGGTAATTTAAGTGAGTCTACAGTAGCCCGTGGAGAACTGATGTCCCAGAGGGACCACGAAGACAAGATGACAGAATATCTTCAGACCCACAATCAGAAGTTACTTGTATACTATGTGTCAGTGTCCTTTTTAAAATGTCATGACATTTTTCATTATGAATAAAACCTTGCCTGTTTTCACCAGTTACATAAAAAGAAGCTAATGCAAATCATTTAACACAACCTTCCGACTGCAGCTAGATGTGTTTTATCTTAGGATTTACCCTGCATTTACAGTGCATTGATAAAAAAGGCAACTTCACTGAGTAACAGTTCACAGCACTTTTCTTCGAGGATCAGTAGGACTGAAGAAAACTACCCTGCTGACTTCAAGAGCTAAGGAAGTAAGTCTTACTTCAAATTAATTGGTTTGTGAAGCATCTTGCTCTATATGGATTAGTAAAGGTGAGATTCATCCCCTCTCAATTTAGTCAGATGAAAAGTGAGCACCTAGTCCCACCTAGACAGGTGGGATGAACTGCCACCTAGGGGTGCCCCTGCTCCCTTTCTCTTCACTGCAACAGAGAGACTATAAAAGTTGCTTACAGTATATGCCTAACTGATAGATAGCTAAAATCAGGCAAGATTGCCCCCCCCACACACACACCTCACAATATTTATAAAGACCCCTTGTTTGGGGATCTTTTTGTGAAGCTTCTGCAGTTATTGCTATATTATTAGATTTGTATCTTTACTCACCTCCTGCTTCTCAGAGTAAAGTATCCTATGCACTGTATGCTGCAATGGACTGACAGGAACTTCCATGAAAAATGTTAAAATACCGTGATTATGGCCAAATGCTTACAGAGGAATGGCCTTTCCCTTTGCCCACTTTGATTCCTTAACCTGTAAGCTCATCCTCAGGCACAAAATCTCTATCGAGCCAGCTGTGAAGGAACGACACTTGATTTACAATTCCAAAGCTGGACACACACCAGGACTTACAAAGGGGGTTATAAATTGCCTTATGACTTTATTAAGAAAACTTAATGCCAAGACTGGTATATGTAGTTAACACTACCAAGCAAAAAGTTCCAAGTAATCTATTCTGCAAGAGTCATTTAATAACACCTTTCCACTGAATCAGCTGAGAATCTTATTCATCTTCCTCATGAAAATTGTTCTATACATTAGTGTTGCTCCATGCCACTGACTCGGCTTTCTTGCTAATTTAAGAAATACTCAAACCTACACAGACTATTCCTTAACTCTGTTTTGCAAGATTTTCCACAGATTTCCTTCGAAATTAAAGCTTCTTGTTATGCTGGGGTTAAGGTGCAGTGGGAAGGGTGTGGGCAAACGGGGAAGGGAGATGACATTTTAAAATGCTTTATAAAACACCAGATGTTGCAGAACCAACGGAGTGGAACAATGTATTTGCAATTATCAAAAGAAGAGAGTTGTTTGTCCGCATTTTTAAAAACTCATGGGATACTTTTAAGTCACTTAGTTGTGGTCTTTCTGTGTGTGAAGAACATAGCAAACGCCCTTATAGATTTGATATTTAAATGACATGCACGACAAGGGAACTGCTTGATGTGGTTCAGCATTTGCTCTTGTTACACTCTGTACTATGCCGTAAACATTCCAGCTGTGTGAATAATATAACAACTATGCAAAAGCATTTTGCCCTTCTTAGTGTATCTTTCTTGTGCATGTTTGAGTTCTATCAAGTTGACATGGGCATATTACAAGGCAATGCTGGAAATGTACTACTGCATATTTCCAATAAGAGATACAGGCAGCTGACAAGAAGATCCTACTGCCTAGCTTGTGCTTACAGCTTTAGCTTTAGAAAAACCTTTCAGCTGGAAGCCAAAGAGCTATGTAGGTTTTCTATTCCATAGCTACAAGCAGAATAATTCCTATAATTTTTTTATCCACAGGAGAAAAAAATATTTTAACACTTAAGCATCCCTTCTAATCACTAAATAAAAGATCACATCCACTTAAAATCAATCCATTCTCACATGTTCAAAGAGCTGGAAGATATTTTATGCAACACGACTGATATTTTTGTTTGGAAACAATTCTGCTTGCCCATTACATCACTTCTATATTGCTCTAGAAATGTTCAATGGAGGCTAGGAGAGAGAATCAGAAATCCTGAGCTCTGTGTTCACTCTGCCATTAACCAACTGTGCTCCTTTAGACAAGTCATTTAATCTCTGTGCATTGGCTTTCCCATCTGTAAAAGGCAACAGTTATAAATATTTAACTGTCTGACAGAGGTGTTGTAACTGCCAAAATGTAGTACAACTCTGAAAAGTGACTATGCAAAAAGGCATCTTCTGACTCAAAGAGCCTCTCCCTTGGTGAAATCCACACGTGAATTCACATGGCCTACACACCACACAAGCCAGCCCTATTTTGAACGTTTAAGGAGAACATTGCTATACAGTGGGCTTGTGTAGCGTGATGGACTTCATTCCCCAAGAGGATACTTAGGCACATGTGCTGACTTCAGTGGCAAAAAAATATATTTTTATTGGTTTTTCTCCTGATAGCCATGCAGAACGTAACTGAGATTGACGCAGCTGCAGATTCCATTCCATCCTGCACTCCTTCGATACAATCATTTACTGTTCTTTCACACAGTGCAGCAACAGTGAGGCAACGCTATTGAAAGTGTTGGAGCTGCCTACAAATCTCCAAGGGCAAGAATCTGAAGGCAGAGGGATAAAATGAGCCTTGAAGCAAATTGGATTGCGCAGGTGTAAATAACTTGGTCAGCAGAATCTCTATAACTAGTGATGATGAGTACATTGGGAAGAACCCAGTCAGCTCTCGGAGCAAAGACTCTCTCTGCAAGGAAAAACCTTGGTTTTAGTTGCAAACAACAATGATCTGATCTTGAGTTACTGAGGACAACTAACATGGGAGGTTTCAACACCATTTCTGCAACAGCTTTTCAAAAATCTTTAATGTATTAATACTTGAGAAGTACTGTAAAATCCTGAGATGAAAGACAACGCATAAAGTAATATAATGCCTCTCCTTTGGGTTTGTTCATCATTTACAGGAAAACAAATCTTTGCTTCTTAAGAATTCCTCTGTTCCTTATATTCCCATTGTTTGTGTTTATGACATAATCATTTCCACAGCAACTAATTAGGAGAAATCAAGAATTACGGCCTGAGATGAGGCCTGTAAGGAGCAAATGAAATCATACGAAACAGGAGATTTTTTTAGTGGAGTGTTCTATCTAGCTAAAAAAAAAAAACAAAATTGGGAAGCCACAATATACTATGCAAGTTAATTTGTTTAAACTGAAGAGCAAATTTTCACCCAAGACAGTGTCTTTCATTCACTGGCCCATTTTCTTCTTGCACATGTAGTGCACACTTAAGGAAGAGTAATGGCTGAACCAAGTCAGATCAAAAGTCCATTGGCCACTGAACTGCACGAAGAATGTTTGGACTTGATGATCTTAGAGGTCTCTTCCAACCAAGGCGATTCTATGACTCATACGTGGAGATACGTTTCCAGCATACTCTCATGGTAATTTTCAGCCAGGGACTTCCACCTGGAACTTCGTCAGTGCAAGAGAATCAATCCTACCTCATGTAGTGGCCCCATATGAAAGCACACGAGAGTACTCCTTGGATAAAGTGAGAGGAAGAGGTTCCTAGTGTTCTTTGACATGATTTATTAGTCTTTGGCTACTATTACAGAAAACTGCTAAACATCAAAATTACGAGTGTATGAGCAAGATTTAAATTCAAGCTATTGATCTTGTGGTTGGGTACAACAGGGCAGAGTACAGGCTGGAAGGAGCACTCAAGGCAACTACCATGAGCATCATTTCAGCTGCATCTAAGGATGTTTGACACAACAATTCTGGCCATCCAGTGGCCCGTCCACCCGTTTCAGCAAAAGGTCAGGGAGGGATAATGACATATATCAGTAAAATGAAAATAGGAGTAACAAAATTCTGCTTCACCATGTTCTCTTAAAACCACTTTGGCTCCCCTCACAACAAATCAGCTAAGCATCTCTCCTTCTCACAGCCCGAGTCTGTCACTTTGTCTCCTCTACCGCTTTGTGTCTTCAACAAGCTTCAAGATGCTCACAGATAAGAAGATTGTTAAGATCTACCAAAGAAGAGCTCTTCTTTCTCAAAGAAACAACTTGAATAACCAGCAAGGGAGATGGGGTACGGGGGATTAATCAGGAAATAAACCACCTTCTAAGGACAATCAGTTTGCAACACACTCTACTTTGTTCCTCTTCCTATCACCAGTACTCTCCTTTGGGGACCATGGGGAGAAAAACAAAGATGTCAGCAATGCCAACTGGCCTCCATGTTATGGGAATTCAAGGAATGATCTTTATTTTCCTCTTGTTAGATGTGCTGAAACCACACAGCAAAAGGAAAGGGCATAATAAAATGAAGAGAGGCTCCTTGCCATTTATTATGTAGTGTTTGGCCCTTAGAATGAGAAGGGTGAACATCATTGAGAGAGATAAAACTTTATTGTACAGGCTCCATTTCTGAGGTTAAGGGAGATTTTATGAAAGTGAATTCAAAGTTTTGCTTACTCACTATAAACATTTCAAGGATACACTGTGTCAAACAGCTCCTTATGTTAAATACAATACATGACACTGATGTTTTCCATAGTTTATCATTGATAGAACTGGAAGTGTAATAACTATGGGTCTCAACTTTCTGGGCAGACAAAGGCATTTTGATAATGGTGGCCACCAGAGACAGGAAGGAGTCTAAACATTCTTGATCTTTGGGGTTAGTGGGAATTCAGATGAATGTGGAGGGACCACACATGTTCTCTTGGGAGAAGGGTGCTGGCAGCCTTGTGTAACACACAGTCCTTTTTTGGCTCATGCACAAAGAAACAGGAGAACCAGCTTTAAGAAAGTAACACTTCTGGACAGATGTAAGTCATTGCAACTGTGTGTACCATATGTGGGGAATAGTAAGGAAGGGACTGAATATAAAAAAACCAACAAAAGAGGGAAAGTGACAGCCCTGAAAAGTCAGTTCCTCCTGAAGCAGCAAGGGGCTTTAAAAACCACATACCATGCCAAGGCAGCTCAGGGAACTTCCCCTCCTGCCAGCTGAACTCTCAGGCCAATGAAATGAAGAAAAAAAAAATAACAAATGCCATTAACAATAAAAGGACAGGAGTCAGTGTAAGATCCAGTGAAATGAAGCCTTTAGTATGTCAGCCTGCTCTTGTTAACCTAACGTGAACTCCCCACATGACTACTTTGGGTCAGGAAACGGAGCAATTACAAGCGAAGAGCTACTGCGCCACACCAGGTAAGTGGTTCTCCTCTCTGCAGCAATGCTCCACGGGGTTGGAAAGGGGAGGATGGTTCTAAAAACTGTACCAAAGTCTTCATGTTCAGATCTACCACCATGAAAGTTGCCTGCTGAGCAATTAACAGGTGGTTTACTCTGCTACCAAAACAGATATAGATAAGAACTCGCTGTTATAATGTGCTAAATTCTCAGATGCAACCAAAAGGCTTAGATTCACCCATGTGGGCTACAGCAAGCCTTTGCCAACCCGTATCTAGCTAGATCAGTCAGGTTTATAGACAAAAAAAGCCCACCCCTAACTGACTTAGCCTTGCTAGCAGAAGTAGATGCAGTTAAGCTATGAAATTAAATTCTGCCTTTTTACTGGGGAAAAATTGTATGACCTATTGCAACAAAACCCATAAGGTGTGTTTCACCAGGAGGATTTGCCAGTAAAGTTTAGCTATGAAATACTTTTCATGGTTAATATACATGATGTTAATAGAAATTGGAAAACAAGAAGTTGAATCCTACTTATTGGAGTTTTGTCACTAACTTTACTTGGGGTAGGTTTTCACCCATAAATCCACAATCAATACAGTAACTTTTATGATATAGGTAGAGATATCCAGAACTATAGACACACAATTGCACATGAAAAAAAAAGGACTATGTTTTGTAGTCCCCATTCTACATATACATGGACCTGGCATACGTACAATGCTTAACATGCAATTCTGGCTACTGGGCTTTTTTGATGTTGTGATTCATTTCATAGAGGCCTCTAGAGATTTTTATTTTTAATCATAAAACCAACAGTGTATTTAAAGAGACTGAAAAAGATCCTGGATATGAGTTTCACAATTGCTTAAGACCTACATTATGAACTAAGATTTCCATTTCATCTTTCTGTGATATACTGGCAGGATGCAACCCTTCTCCCAGTGAAATGAGTATTATCTTTGTCACCGGTTGCCAAAGGAGCATATGCTTGGTTTACTGTACTGCCACCTAGAAGCTAGTTGATCCATCTCACATCACAGATTACTTCAAACTGATCAGATCTTGAAAAAAGAAAGACTTGAAACATACTGAAATAATAAAAATATCAGTTTGGAAAGTATTGCTAACAATCGAATGAAAGGTTAACAATGGTTTAAAAACAGCTGAAGTCTTCAAAAATTTCAACACAGTATCCTGGTAAACCAAAATATCATTAAACTCGCCTTAAAAAGAAAGAAGCCTCTAACATCAAACAGTACTAGGCATTTATCTTCAGAGCAGTGCATTACAGGTGACCTCTATAGATTGGAAATAGGATTACATCAACAAACCTTTCACTTTAAAGTGGTGGATGGTGTGAGATGAAAGGGTGCTCTCCCTAACATTTTGCAGTGCTACTGGCTCAGGTTTAAAGGAAGTATGCAACCAGGTATTCCCTGTCACATTCTAATCTGCAATACTGACATGCATGTGAAAAGCAAAAGCCTTTGAAAATGATACTTTCGTATGATGAAAAAAACCTGGAGAACTGTGCGCAAATGGGTGTGAGAAATGCGAGGGGGAATACAGATAAGGAGATAAAGAGGAACCTTTACAATGAACATGGCCACATACTTATGCCATCAGCAATAACTCATGTCTGTAGCACTGTGGATTAGCATCAGATAAAGTGGTATTACAGTTTGAAGTTTAAGCTTAATAGCCACATTTGGTGTCTCCTTGTTTCTGTGAAGGTTGCAAATACGTACCTTTTTTCACAGCAAAGCATAGAGTTACTTTCCTGGACTGTATTCGACAAACAAAATAACTATGTATTCACAGACTTTTAAAAAAAAATAAATTAGAAGCACCTTCAGTCCTGGTATTCCTTTCCAGGACTTGGCTGGCCTCCTGGGCATGTTGAGTTGGCTTCCACAGTCCCTGTTTTCATAGAATCATATCATAGAATCGTTGAATGGTTTGGGTTGGAAGGCACCTCAAAGATCATCTTGTTCCAACCCCCTGCCATGGGCAGGGACACCTCCCACCAGCCCAGGTTGCTCCAAGCCCCATCCAACCTGGCCTGGAACACTGCCAGGGAGGGGGCAGCCACAGCTTCCCTGGGCAACCTGGGCCAGTGTCTCACCACCCTCACAGGAAAGAATTTCTTCCTGATACCTAGTCTAAATCTCCCTGCTTCCAGCTTAAAGCCATTACCCCTCATCCTATCACTACAAGCCCTTGTAAAAAGTCCCTCTCCAGCTTTCTTGTAGCCCCTTCAGGTACTGGAAGGTGCTCTAAGGTCTCCCTGGAGTCTTCTCTTTTCCAGGCTGAACAACCCCAACTCCCTCAGCCTGTCCCCATAGCAGAGGTGCTCCAGTTCTCTGATCATCCTTGTGGCCTCCTCTGGACCCACCCCAACAGCTCCATGTCCTTCTTATGTTGGGGGCCGCAGAACTGGATGTAGTACTCCCGGTGGGGTCTCACGAGAGCAGAGTAGAGGGAGAGAATCACTTCCTTTGACCTTTTTCAAGTCAGAAATTCTCGCTTACTTTGTATTCAGTATTTTTGTTCCACCAGAAAACTGTAGGAACCACTGCCCAACTATGCTGTATCTTAAGGACTGTATTATAATAATTCACATCACATCCAAAGGCTGCCATACAAAACAGATGGTGAGGTCTAAAAGGACTCTGTCCACTTCCCAGTACTGCTTTTTAAGGAATTGATGCTTTCCCTGAGGAAGCATTTTGATTTGATAGACCTGAGCTGTGTCTACACGGTCTAACAGGGACTCAATCATGTCATAGTACACTTAAAACACACATATAACCCTACTTCAACAAGGTATTATTTTGGAAATAAATAGAAATGACGAGAGGAGAACCTTGAGCCACCAGGCTTCAGGTACTGATTTAGCACTGGAAAGGTTTAGCAAGCAAACTGAAGAAAGCCTGAGCACGAAATCAAGCAGTCAAGCATTTGGATAATTATACAATCCACGTAAGCTGTTTAACTCCCTGCAGCTAAACTAGTTTTCCAGAACTGACATACAGTGTGCCATTACTCCCAGTGTCCAGAAGAGTGACTGTAACCAAATAACCCACTATTTTCTTTCAGTACCATATAACAGTGGTACAGAATGGGTTAAACATATACTCACAAAATCATCATATGTGCCTTCCTCAGTGATACAAAAAAAAAAAAGTTCTTAACAGTATTCTACAGCACTGTCCAATATTTTTAAAGGCTTTACAACGCCCCCTTAGCTCCAGGTTTGGCAGTACACCGACTGTAAGCCGGTTGCTAGTGCTGCATAAAGGAGGATATAATCTTCTGTTGCCAGACACTTCCTTAATTCCTCATAATTTGAGTTTTGCTGGAAGAGATTTCCAGATCTGACCACAACAGTTAAGGAAAAAAACTTGCACTCCGGTATAAAATATACAAATCAGAAAACATATACAACTAACAAAACCAGTCTCAGTACTACTTGATGAGAGGTATTTATTTTCCTCTCCAACATTCCAGTAATGTAAAACCAGTGTGTAAGGTAGAAAATCATTTTTCAATTTCAGGAAACATCATTACTAGCTGCCAAAAGTCTATCCATATAATAAGAACTATTTGTGAAAGCTGAACACCTGCAGTTTTATAGAAGGCCTCCGAGGACAGCTGTAAGTAAGTATTCCAGTCTACTGATACAGCAGCCAATCAAAACCTGAAGGTTTTGTCCCAGAAAAAAACATGTTTTGCTAGCTAGGGCTACATGTGTGTATACAGATGTTTTATTTAGACAGGTAGATAGACAGATAGATAGACAGACAGATTGATCTTCTGAACATCATATAATGTCCTGTAAGCAAAAGCCAAGGCTAATGAAGGAGGTCTCAGTCTAGTCCTAAAAGTACCGTTTCCTGCTCCCCAAATGCTCTTGGAAGCAGTCCAGAGTGCTGGAAGTTTGCATCGTAGCAAACTGTCACACAACTATTGTGCATTAGCTGCCTTCCCAAATACAAGGCAATTGTTTTGATTAATTCGTAGAAAACTATCAGTACAAATGACACATCTTCCTCATAATACATGTGAACAATACATCCACCTCATTAACTCTGCTGGCTTCCACAGTTGAGAGTGCTACCACTATCATTTCAAGTATTAAAAAGATGTTCTTTTTAGGACATGGTAGGTTACTTAACTCCCTGAAAGGAGGAGGTAGCGAGGCAGGGATCAGTCTCTTCTCCCAGGTAACAGTGATAGGATGAGGGGTGATGGCCTCAAGTTGTGCCAGGGGAGGTTTAGGTAGGATATTAGGAACAACTTATTCCCTGAAAGGGTTCCCCAGCACTGGCCCAGGCTGCCCAGGGCAGTGGGGGAGTCCCCATCCCTGGAGGGATTTCAGAGCCATGTAGATGAGGTGCTGAGGGACATGGGGTAGTGGTGACTTGGCAGTGCTGGGTTAATGGTTGGACTGGGTGATCTTAGAGGTCTTTTCCAACCAACGACATTCTGGCCTTCTGTGATTAGCACAGTTTTGCTCATGTTATTTAGTAACAGCCAGGCTGTTACTGGAAATGCTATGCTTCTTTAAGGGACGTTTACCTACAAAATACGCAGTCCTTTAAAGGACCACACACTTATGAACTTCCAAACTGCTCTTAATTAAAGTCACATGGATGAGGTGACTATGACAGAGAGTAACCAGAGTCTGAATACAGCAGAATATTTTTACGCCCTTTCCACTGATCAGAGAAAGCAAACTATCTTTGAAAACATGTTTCTGAGCACACCCAGCTTTGCCAACTGCCAAAAAGGCTCCATGTCACACAAAGCACACACAGCATTTCAGAGAACTCTAGTAATCCACTACATAAAATCTCCTGCAAAGAGAAGAATCTGGAAGGCAATACATTCACACCCAAAAGAGTCTGAGATAGAAATAAGTATTTTTCTTAAAAGTCAAAGTATGAAACTCTCAATGATTTCAACAGGTGTTTGCAAAGCCAGAGCTAGCCTTCATTCCTGAATTAAAACCAAATTCTTTCCAATGTACCTCTATGTAAACGAGACCAGCTCAGTTCTTATCTCAAGGTAAGAAGAATGCACCATTCTCCCAAACTTAAATTCTGAAACGAATGCTGTTAATTGTCCTGAAAAAAACTCCAATGTATTCCCTTGTTGGCTGGGAAGTTAAAAATTCAGCCATTATGTGATCTGAAGCAGCTCTCCGTGGGGTCACTACACATTTTATATGTAATGGGAAGATGTGAACGTGGAAATGGTTTCAAGGAAAGTTTCGATAACTGCATACCCTGACAGAACTTTCATCTATGCTGGGACTTGTCTCTCTCAGCCGTAAGCACAATCACACGAGAGCAGATCAGTAGCTCTCTACAAGAGCAGCTGTAAAACTGATTTGAACCACAAGCTTATCAGGAAGACTGGCTACCCTTTTTTACAGAAAGGAGTTATGCCAGATAAACTAACCTGCTTCCTCAAGTCAGGTTCAACCCATATTGGAAAAGAAGGTCTAAAAAACAATTGAGAAACTTGAACAGAACACTCATAGAAACAATACCAACTCTTATTTCACTCGGTATGGGCCAAAACCTTCATGCTTATCTTTAATATGAAATGATGTAAAATCACACAACCTGAATTTCAGAATAACTGTTCCTGGTGAAACCCTAGTCCCACCCAGTCAGTCTTTACCAACTACTTTCCTGGGGCCAGATCTAACCCTTAGTATTTGGGGAAGCTCAAATTGTACACCCAAGATCTGGAGATACAGGCACAACAGAACACAGCAGAAACAATTCAGTCTGCATTAAATAAACATACTGGCGTTTGTTTTGGTTTGGGGCATTTTTGGTTGCTTTTGCTTTTTTAAACTCTATGTTTCCAGTGAGGTCTATTTTCTACGTGAAAACTTCCCTCCTCTTTCTGCTGGAATGTGATGCATATCTCTTGTCCTAAACTCCAGCAAGAAATACATTTCATTAGGACTATGAGAAAGTTCCACAGAATTTAACAGAAACTACGTCAGTACTAAACAGGAACGTTGCCTGTGGTGCCTATATTTATATTGCTTATATTATCAGTAGTACAGCTAGGCACTATACAAAAAGGAAGATGACAACATCCAAAGAAATTGATACAGTCATTTTTTTCTACTTTTCTCTTTCAATCAAGGAAATCGAATAACTATACCCCTACTATACAGTCTTACACACTGCTTAAAATACAGGTTTGTAAACCAACAGAAGAAACATCGCTTTCCACAACAACACATAACCCTTTTTACCCTGTAATTGTAAACTGGAAACATATATGGCTCATAAGCATTAATTAATTCTGTTACTGTTGACCATTTACTTTCTCCAGCAAAAGCAACAACCTATTTCTTGGGTCCAGGTTCAGTAAGAGCTCAGTATGATGTTATTATGGATAGAGTAAGAAAGAAAACCCTTTAGACTGTGCACAGGCAAAAGTTGACTGTTATGAAGGCACCTGTATTTAAATGGTTAAGTTTAACAAATTTTTCTCAATTATGTTAAAAAATGTTAAAAACCTATTATTAATGAAACATTTAATTCTATAGTTTGATCACAGCAAACAGGAAATTCAGAGTTGACATTCCCACAGCAACTTTAACTCTACCCCATTGCGTATATTCATTTCAACTGAGTCTTTCTTTCTATGACCACATCACATATGTGAAATGAAGGAGGGCGCTAGGAAAAAATCCTAAAATTCATACAAATCAGAAGTAGGTTGTTAAGTTACATTATTGTAGCCGTAGCATTTGAGTGGAGATAGCATTCTCAATTAAAAAATACACGTTGACCAGTCCGTGCTTTTATTGAATGCTATTGCCTGTGAACACACATGTTCTACCTACATTTCTGGTTGCTGTCCTCTCACATTAGGATGGTTACTGTATCCAAGCCTGGATGCAAGAAACCTGGAATCTGAAAGGCTCTGTTGGGTATGGGGCTCCAGAGAAGTCCTACTAAACGGCATCCAAAGTTAGCTCCTTCAATTATTTGTCTTTCAACCCAAAACTAATAACCTGTCAACCCCAACCTGGCTCCATGCATACATAGTCCAAATGCTCCTGGAGTGTTTCCCCCGGACCAGAGTACAAGGAAATTCAGTACAAGAATGTTCCAGTGTTTCTGCACTGCTTCAGGGTAGGTTAACCTCAGACTATAAGCTCTGGCTCTGCTACATAGGGATCTGCCCTGCACCCATTTCCCCTTGCTCTGGATCCCATGTGAGACTGGATGCAGAGTCATGCAGATACAACTCTATCACAGACCTCATATGTACATCCTAGCTGCTGTATAGAAGGTAAATGTGCTGCAGAGACTCCCTTGGGATTTTTCAGGAATTGGCCCAAGCTCAACAAATCTACTGCTGTGCTGCACTTCACAAGTCATCATTTTGTGTTAACCACCAGACCTGAAAGGGTTTCATATATTTGTTGCCCAAACTGGTCTGTGCTGGGAGGCACTGCAAGGTCTCCACATTTTACTTCTCATGGTACATGACAACACTTGGTACTTTTGGAAACTTGAGCGCAAGTACTTCCACACCTGTATTTAGGCAAACATCTTCATATGGTGCAGAAAGAAGGCCTAAGTATTTACAGGTCAAGTTTAAACACACATTAGATAAAAAACAGTGAAAAGCATATCTAAGGGAAACACTTCCAGCTACAAAATACAGGGGTATTTCACACATGAAAGCTCAAAATGGCATCTCACAGCACTCCATAAAGCAAATCAGGCACAGGTCACAGATATGCAGAATTAAAATCCAGCAAACCTAACCACCAAGGAGGGAAGGCAATACCAGTGACTTTACACCTTGCAAGGGAGGGAAGAGACTTGGGGTCTGAGGGTAACTAAGAGGAATCTCAGGGCTCTCGTGTCAGTGAGGACTGCTGCCCTTCAGAGTGGAAAAGTTTGAGAAAAGAATGAATACCAGCATGGCTCAGGCCATAAGGCAGGAGATGCACACCTCCTATGTATACACTGGCTATTATTAAGAGAGAAGATACATATCACATGACATTTTGGAGATTTTTTTACTGGAAAGGTGCAAAAGCCTTTGCACATGCCTAGAACCTAAATGCTGTTCCTCTTGAGAGAGTCAAGAAGTCAAACTCAATCTTTTCAACTGGAAAACAGCATGTAAACTAAAATATGTTCTACCTATGGAAAGTTAAAGACTGACTTGGAGAAAGAAAATTCTGATGGTAGTCTGCACAGAGCTCTTCAGGGAGCTTCTTAAATCAAACAGATTTTTACAGCAAAATAAGGCAGGTGATGTACCATGAAACAAGTCACACAATGAGATGCATGTGGAAAATGTGCTAATTGCCATTACTTTTGGTCACTGAGAACTAGATAGTGTATTTTCCTTGAACTAAATATGGATCTCCCCTCAGCAATGGTGGAAGTTCACTGAAAAGAAAGCTGTACATAGTCTACAATTGCTACAATATTGCCATTTCCATTCTCTTTCAAAATGAAATACAGTTTACACAGAACATAGAGGCTACACAAAAATGTTTTCAGTCACCTCTGCAGTTCAGCATAACTTATTGCCTTGCTCATCTGCAAAAATGCCAGTTGTGTCTGAGGACTGTGAAATGGATTGGAATCACACAATAGTACAGGGACATAATTATCTCTTGCCACAGGGAGCTTGCAATGGGCAACTATACAGTGGTTTAGATGGCCACTGATCAGAAACTTAGATTCAGTTCTTGTTTTGTTCTGCTTCTTAAACAATCTGAAGATTACATAAAAAACATGGTTTGGGAAAGGGTTTAGATTAGGGTAAACAGAGAATAAAATCTGATTCACAACCTTAATGTACTGACACTGTATAATATAGCAATTAGCTATACTGGTTATCATGCTACTGAAGACATCATAACCAGAATTGATAACCATTTACCAACACAGAAAACTACTTCAAGCTGAAAGGAAAAGGATTCTATTTGCTCTGTTTCTTTCCGATACAAAAAAAAAGTTGATTTTAAAACAGTTTATTTCCTCTTTCACATGATAGGAAGTTAACATAGATTACATGGGCACTGGCTGTGTGAACACACATCATTTTTTATCTGTGTAAATGTATTGGCACAGATGTTAACTTGCTGGTTGGAAAGGCAGCCAGCACAACATAAACCTCACCAGAATCTAACAGCTAACAAGTACATATAAAAGAATATGTAAAAAGAAAAAAAAAAAAAGCACAATAAAAGTAGCTAATAATCTTCCATAGTGGCATATAAGTGTTTTTTGGTAATACCAGAAAGTTAGTGAGACATTCACTGTACCTATAGCACAGAAAATTTAAGCCTTTATTCAGTATTTCTTTACAGAATTAGTACAACTGAATAATGGCATCAGACTGGCCCAGAGGTAACAACCAAGTGTTAAATCCATTTCTTTGAATTCTGTAAACACTACCATAATGAAATACGTAAATGTTGTGAAAGTTTAGGAAAATGATGGACTTTTCAGATGCCTGCAGGATAAGGAACAGCCAGATAGAATTATTGGGACTCATTTACTAGAACTGACACTGAGCAAAGTCGACATTTGTTTTCATCTTTCCATGCCAGAAAAAAAAAAAAAAAAAAAAAAAAAAATGCTTGGAATTGATTTCCAAAATGCTAAGTAACACCCAGAAAAACACTAACAGTTCATGTAAGAGCATTTCCATGTGGCAGCTTTGGGCACATACATTCCCTGTTCCTATACGTTGAAGTGATTTTTGTTACTGTCCTGTAAAAACTAGTGCAACATACATTTACAATAACACCTTTTCAGAGAGATCATAATCCAAAAAAAACTTACAAAGCCAGCTAGAAAATTCCTCCTAGAAAAAAGTACATGCAAAAGCAGTACCAACAGAATCCAGTGTGTAAATAAATGAATTTAGAGTTTGAAAACTAACTCAAACATACAGCAGATAAGACTACAGTGACATTTTTGCATAGTGTTTTTCTACTTTTATTTCCACTTCTTTTTGTCTCATAGCAGACATAATATATCAACCACATTGCTTGTCCTTCCTTCGGACTGCTGTGGTGAATTCAGCACTTGGACTATCAAGTGATAACCATTTCACACCTGCCCAACAGCCTCACTGGTCATTGGACTTGGTCCCACTGCAGAAGGAAATTCAGGCAAAACCATACAAAATTCTACCAGATGCTATGTGGGGTAGAGAGGACACCGGTTGAAGCCTGGAAGCTGAAAGACATGAATGTATGGTTGTGTTCTGTCACTGACTGCTCTGGGTAAGTCACTCCCTCCCAGACTTACAAGCTCTCCAGGAAACCAGTTTCTATTTTCTTCAAAAGCAATCATGTGTCAACCCAGCACTATGAATCTGGACTTAACTTCCTCTAGGACTTATTTTTCCACCTTAAAATAAGGAACACCACTTATTCTCAGATTTTTAGGAGGTGGAAGAGACTGAGGGCTTAGAGACATGCAAAAGACAGAACTGCAGGAGACAAAGAACTTTGATTCCCAATTCCTGTATCAAAATCAACTTGTTTTCTAACAGAGAATTGGTTTATTCTAAATATTTTCTAAATGAAAATTTAATATTGGTAATTTTCTTTTCTTGGGTGATTTTTCCAAAGTCAAAAATAAACAGATGTGGGATTTGAATTAACTTAAATACTTCCATAAAGGAGAAATAAATCATTATACATGCATCACTTTTCCTTGAAGTAGAACAGTAAAATATCCAAGATCGTAATTCAGTAACAAAAGCGAAAATAAGTATTTTTACTATTTTCCTGAAACACCTTTTTTCAGGATAATAAGTTTAGCTACAAAATTTCCTATTTGATTAACTTTCTATAACAGGAGATGTTTGGACATCCACAGAGAACTTGTGGAAGTTCAAATTACAAGTCATATGTTTTCACTACACAATTCAAAGAGAACAGAGAGAAAACATAGATGCTTCATTCACTAATAGGCAGTAAGAAAAGGTATGCAGCAAAGAGGAAATTGGCTTGCACAATTACCTTTGTATAGGGTCAGTGTCAGAAACTGAGTATGTACAGCTGAACATTACAATACAATTTGCAGCAGATATATTTGTGCAATGCTCCAGTGTCCTTACTATGCCTAGAGTGTCATTAGACTTGCCTGCATGCAAGTGAAAAAAGAATATAATCCCTGCTTTAGTAGAGTCAAAGCCTAAAGGCAGGCAAAAGGGAATACTGTACACGAGTTCCCCAGCATTTCTACTGGGAAAGCCCACATCCTGGAAATACCCAGTTACAGTGGCAAAGAGAAGTCAGAATCTATCAACTATTTTAGCACAGAAGGTATAGGTATTTATGAAAAGCATTAGAAATTCCTTAATAACTACAAGTGTTCAGAAATATTTAGGGCTTTTTAGCTTTAAAAAAATTGAAAGGCTTCTTCAGTTCAGCAATGACCCGTAGTGTATGAAGAAGCATGAATACAAAACTGAATCAAAGTGAACTGCTTATGTAATTTCAGCATTGGTTTCTAGTGGTATCTTAATGTACCTTATAGTCCAGCCTTGACCCAAATCAGACTTGTACAGCAATAAAAAGGAAAAACAAAATGTGACAAGAATGGAGAATGCTTACAGTCCTTGCTCTGGTATTCAGTGTTCTTAAAAGGAAACAGAAATAACTGTTTGTCCTGTCACTGGTGGACTCTGCTGCACGAGTGCACAACCATTTTCTAAGAGTGTGCATCCTACTTTTCTAGAATTTGTTAGATTCTTGTGTTACAAATCAGTGATCACAGGTCTGCCTCATCCTCAAACTATACGGTTTTTAATAGTTATTTAAAGACTGCAGCATCAAATAAATTGTAAGGACATAAATTTTTTACCAAAAAAAACCCAAACGTACAGATGTAGGAATGAAATTCAGAGTGTTAGCAGAAGGGAAAAATATGAACAAATAGCAAATGTATTCAGCAAATGAGGACTACAGAAGAAAAGGAGACTTAACCACAACAGGAAGTTATGTTTGCACACATATTAACAATTCTAAGTGACTAGTTAGAGCTCAATTATGTGTCAGGCTTGGCAAATGTACAAGCAAAAGAAAGTACAACTATATACACATGCATATGTTGTCCATATATGCTCTTCAGACACTACAATTTACCATCTGAAATTTCTTAATATTATTACTTTAATATGAAAATGGAAAACGTACTTCAGCTCTTTCATTCATTTCATTTTCTAAATGTTCACCCACAACATTTTCAGTCAGCTATATCCCAGTTCTGGGATGCATTCTCAAAATAAAATTAAATCATCCGAAACATGGAAAAAGAAGTCTTTTACATAAAATTTTCTAAGCCTTTTGTAGAATGCTGGTCCTCCATGACTGTATCCATCTTCACCAACTCAGACTATGGCCTGTTGCATCTACTGCTTGTCAAATACTCATAGAGAAGGTGATGTTGTGCTATGTAAAATACTATATCTAAGTGCAGAACATGCAAAATAGTAAGTGGTAGCCTCATAAAAGATTCTGCTAAAAGCTTCACTCGTAGAACATCACTTTCAGGCACCCTAGTAGGCCTATGTTATTGAGGATCCCACTTACAGATGGATCATGAGACCAGGCATCAATCACATGGTTATCCTCTGGAGGCAACACCACAGCAATTAAAGAGGGAGAAAAAAAATTTAAAATCAGGTAAAAAGTGGATTGGAATTAAATGACAGCTTCCACATCAGCCAGGTGTAGATAACCCATCAGGAGTAAGAGGAAAAGCTACAGCTGAGGAGGATTTTAGAAAAAGCAACAAGACCTGTGTTTGGAAAGAACTCGACATTCTACAATAAGGATTTACATGTGAGTAAGCGTGAAATAAAGCAGATCCTATTAAAGGAAGGCATGCAAATTAAACGAGTCTATATGTATTCACAGGGGATAAAAGGAAGGAAAAACAATGGCAACAGGCACATCAACCAAATGTGGAAGGGGATTCTATTACAACTTCTTCCTACACCTGCCCAAACAGGATTTTGGCCAGATTCTGACCTCTGTCAGCAATGGGACAAGGATGACAAGGGGTAAATCCATTGCACTCCTACTAGGGCTGGTGAGAATTTGTTCTTAGGAGTGACACAAAATAAATCAAAATTCCAAATGAATTGAAATGACATGTGGAAACCAAAAGTAAGTAACGGGACATGGCTCAAGTTAACAAATGCCAACCTGATTTAAAATTCCTTAAAACTTGAAAAGGTAAAAAGGAATAACCTGTCTATGACAGGCTGGAATGTAAATAAATAAATAAAGCACTCCTGGAATAAAAAGGGAATTTAGTTAGAACTCCCAATGCAGAATATCACTCAGAGTACTGAGCACATGGAGAGAGCTGCCAAGTGAAATCACCGAAGTAAATTATATAGATGAACTTAAAAGATACTTGGACATTTTTATGGTGAGACAGAAAGAGAAAATGGGATTGCTGGATATAATAGATACAAACCAGGCAGGAACGGATGTAATAAACTCAAAGAACCACCTTCTTGGTTCAGATGTACTCCTCCGGTTAAGAAATTCCTTTTGTCCATATGGATCATTAAATGAAACAAACTCCTTACATGTTAAGTATCTGCTAAGCACCACAATCATTGCTCCAGAAGCTATGATACATGGCTACATACAGAAAACTGACAACTTCCCTTTCCTTCTGACCACAAAAAGCTACTGTGTTCACTGACCAACACCATAACATATATCACTAAGAACAGAACTCATAAAATTCCTATCCAAACCCAATGGTTTCCTCTCACCTGGCCTGTTCAAGCAAGCTGGACATATTTTTCAGTATTGATAGGACTAGCCTCACATATTCCTGCCAAGTAATATGAGACAACAGCACAGACACATACCAGCAAATATAACATGGCAAACAGCTTGACTTAATTCTTACTTGTATCTGTTTTAGCTAAGTAAAATAACAGAATGGACACAAAATTGGGAAAAGAGAAAAAAGTCAGTATTACTTGCTTTAAGCAGAACAATTGAACGTTTACCTCACAGAGACCTCACAGTCATGATCACATAGAAATAACAGAAGCTATTGAGAGGGCTACTACATGGTTATTGCAAATAATAGCTGTTCTGTTGCTTGCTTGTTTAAAGGACAGGTACACACTAAAATATGAAATACCTTTGACACTTACACCTCCTGCACTTTACTCTTTTGCTCCATCTTTCCTAAATAACTTCACAGAATCACCATAGAATCACAGAATGGTTTGGGTTGGAAGGGACCTTAAAGATCATCTCACTCCAACCCCCCTGCCATGGGCAGGGGCACCTCCCACTAGAACTCAGAATGCTGCTAATGACACCATCCTGAGGATCAACAGCACCCCACACACACTAAGAGCTGGCCTGACATATGCACATAGGATTCTCCAACAGCTACTAAGTAGTTTGAAACTAAAAGCAAAGAAAGTCCCTGTTGCTCTGCTGTGGCAGGATGCACCTCTCAGAAGAACCATAGGCTATCTAGAACACCAACACTTGCATCTCTTCCACCTCCACAGTATGTACTACGTAGGCCTCACAGCAACACATCAGACTTCCTATATATCTGCTGTGCTTGATTCAGCAAGAGTTGACAGCTTGTAATCCAGAAGAATGTAAAATACAGACTCCCCTATTTTCTGATCCACTCTGGCATTTGAGTCATTTATTGTCTTTACACAAAGTATAAATTTCCTTCTTGTTCCTGTTGGAAATACGTTAAGGAGAACAAAAGCCTAAGTGAAACACATCTTCCTTGTTGATAATAATTCTTCTGTTACAACCAGATAACTTTCATTTTTATTATATAATTAATTATTGACCCTAAAAGCTATCCCTAAAGTCAGAATTTTGCTTTAGTTGTGAATTAATAGTTACGTACAGATACATTTTTGTTATTTCAAAAACCATATCGTCCTATTTCCCTGAACTTCAGACAGATGAGATCAAAGAAGTCTTTTCTTTATTCAGAAAGCCAGAAATTCTTCATTGTATCATCAGACTGAAAGCCATTTCCTCGAGGCTCTTCTCAGAGTGACAAACTGTCTGGTTTGCAACTGAAGATGCCTCCCTTATCTCCCCTTGTGCCTTTCTTGTACTTCTTTTTCTCCTACATTTGCAGCCAGCTTTTTAATATCCAGAACCAAGCCAAACAGCTCTTGATTCCTGAAGGTATACATTTACACTTCTTTTTCAGGACAGTTTCTGAGTTTTGCTTTGAGGCCCCCCAAACGTTCCTTAATTTTCACTCAATGGCAGTATTTTCAGTTCACCAAGTTGCAAAACTGCCCTGATTTGAAATGAACTGTTTTCCAGATCTTCCACAGCTGCAACAGTCTGTCCTTGCCTCATATCTTCACAGGAATTAAGTAGTTCAAAAATGGAAATAAATACCAAAACCAAACATTGTTAGGCTGGCAAAATGAAGCATATGACTGACACCAATTTTCTTCCCATTCTCCTTTGTTTCCAGGTGGTTCTCATTACAGCATTAAGCCTGACAGCCCTGCAGTCTGAAAACTTCTGCTCATTGCAGAATATCAGCAATGAAAGCTTAATTTACTACTCTGCCGTGCCCATAAGCTTCAGGTATGATCTGGAGGAATCACTGTCAGGCAAAAGCAGAGCGTTCAGACTTCAGAACGATCCAAATATCTGTCTTG
Organism: Podargus strigoides; assembly: GCA_028020825.1. NCBI lineage: Eukaryota > Metazoa > Chordata > Aves > Caprimulgiformes > Podargidae > Podargus > Podargus strigoides. The sequence goes on along the minus strand of CM051623.1, from coordinate 6,027,445 downwards.
CATCCTTTAGACTGTGAATCAAATATGCCCATTATTCAGATGGCTAATGGGAGATTACCAGCAATGGTCAACAGGTCAGTGCCTCTATATTTATGTGATTTTCATAAAATGACCTGATTTCCCAAAGCTAGAACCAAGCATGCATTCCCCAGGGCTCCAAGACCCTGCTGCTACTTCTGCAGTGACAATCAATAGTAAAACATTTTATTGTAAACCCACAGGGAACACTTTGTAACTTGTACTGATGCTCTCCCATTCCCCCCACATAAAAAAGTCTCAAAGCATAACCATGACTCCAGGAGGTTTTATTACCAGGAGACACTATGATGTAACAGGGGAAGGATCATTCTCCATATATCTGCCACTTTTACTTCCTGCCTAAATGATCTCCCACTGATCAGTCACATGAAAATAGAATATTAACTTAAACGAGTCTTTAGTTTCTCTGATATTAATCATATTTTGTGTGCTACGCTAAGAGACCTGGAGATTTTTTTCTTTAAAAAAAAGTCCCAAATTATTCTTACCACACCCTACATAACACTATAAAACTTGTAAAAACTACACAGATAATCAATAGGGTAATTATGTGACAACACACAAAAGAGCCATTTAAAAGGGCTGTTCATGAAATAATCGGATCAATGGACTGGAATTCAGGAAGATTTGGTTATATTCTGACATTCTAGAAAAAACTTCTTCATATTTTCAGAAGACACTTCTTGTCTGTGTTCTCTGAAAGATACTGATGGAGTCAGCCAGAAAACCTTGGGAGATTCAAGTAAAAAGTGTATTACACATCAAGTACAAAAATTTAAGCTTCGAACACCCAGTCTTCAGTCACTGCAACTTACATGCTTCTAACCACCATTTCTCAGACAAATGCATGGCAAAGCACATACAGGATTTCATCCCACAAGCAGTGATGGACACAATTAATTTCACTAATATAGAGACCCACTCATTTCAATGACCAACCAATGTAAGTACTAAAATGATGCTCACTCCCTTGTATTGTGCTTCAGTATCTCATCTCTCCCAAGGAGGCTCTCAAAAGAGCAATCGTGTGAGGAAGACCTCTGCATGGAGAAACAGCACAACTGCATGGTGCATACTTAGCTTGCATATGAATTCTCAGGCTATTTTTAGTTTCTGAAACTTTTAATTTCAGGTTTGGTCACTTTTCCCCTATCTATTGCTCTTTACCATCACCACTGCCCCCCATAACACGGTAAATGAATCAAAAAAACTGAACAACAATTTAAAAACAGACTCCTTTTCTGTTCAGTAAGTGTCTGGTAACAATATACAGGTCCTTTGGGGTTCTTCATCACTTACTGAATAATTTCTGCATGCACCCCAGAAGTTGTAGAACACTGTTTAAGGGTAGAAAACCAGCAATATTAGCAAATAGCAAATCTAATACTGGTATTTGAGATGGGCCAGTAACTCTATACCAGACACAGATACTGCACGATGTTATGTCAGCTCCCTGATCTGAAGAGCATAATTCTCACTGCCTCAGACACAAAGAGACATTTATTTCTTCAGGCTTCATTACCCAGAGATACTCTCTTACAGCTACATTTGTAAACTGTCACTGGACAATTGCAAGGAGGGGAACAAAAAGTTTCCCCCTTTCAACACAGCTGTGTAAATGCTTCTCACAGTAATTTATTCTCAGAAATGCAAGGCCTATTTATTCCTGAGTTCCCAACCCCAGAGATCTGAAGAAAGGCAAAGCAGGCCCAGATCCTACCCAACCTCTGCATTAAAAGACAGAAGAGAGAAATTAATTTGGAAGTAATACCGCACATGTACTTCACTCATCCACTTGTACCCATATGAGCACTAAAGGCTTGAGCTCTCTGGTTTCACTAGTTTAGTCTTTTAACATTCACTATCAGAATAAACATTCCTGCTAGCCAAGTCATTTTGTAGTCTCCCATGAACACCAGCATTACAAGGCCAAATGAAATCAGTGTTCTTCATTTAAGAGATTCTCTCCCCACTAGCTTTCACTTCACCTGAGAGTAACAGCAAACCTGAAGTTAGCAGAGCAATTTCATTGTCAGTGGTAGAAGTGGATGCCAAAAAAGAGGGAAAAAAGAGGATAGGGAAAGAAGACAGAAGAATGCAAAAGTCTCCATTTTAAAGCCTATCCCAGATCATGTAAGGCTGGCAGTGCATTTGGTTAATCCCTCTAGTGCTTCAGTGGAAAAATCACAGCAGGCAGCTGGATACAACATCCAAGGCTGCCCTTTCTTGTGTTTTTTCCATTTCTGGAAGCATACTGTCACACATGCAGCATCTGTCCATGTCCACAGACTGTGGCTGTACATTCAACTGAACCAAAACAGTTAAAGGGAAAAGTAAAGGTTCAAAGGGTAATGAATATCTGGGGCTCTTGGAATCCTGCAGGTGTGGGACTCCTGATCCCACCTAGCTAACCCTGCTGCAGAAAGCACTGCAGTTACTCACAGAGTTTTCCTCCCTGTCTGCTTCCACTCAACCAGCATCCACATTTCAAAAGCTTGATAGTGCTGCTATCAAAGTCCAAAAAAAAAAAAAAAAGTGATGTGTAACCTGGTCTCTGACCTTGCATTTTTAAACGTGGAAGGGGAAAAGAGTGGCAATCATCATTCAGGAAAATGCATTAACGCAGCAATGTAAGTATCAGTACTGTAGACCCACAATGCAGCCTTCAGGATGTGTTTGTATGGATAAATTTCCTTTTTCTGTAACCACTATGGGTTTTTTTCCCCCAAGAAATTTCTAAACATTACAAGTGTCAGCTCAGTCAAACCTCTTTTTTCATATGACAGAACTCTGAGGCGCTTACAGATGTAACTCAGGATCTTTTAGGGAAATCGTATTGGGGAGAGGGGGTGGAAATTGTACAGATTCATGAATCTTCTCCACTACTATCTGGACTCTATTACTGCTGTTTTAAAAAATAATTTAGCTGCATCTGGTGGCTTCTAGTGAGAGCATATTTGAGCTTGGTACAGTTGAAATACTTATAAACATAAAACAAACCACTGCTCCAAAAAGCTCTCAATCTCAATAAATAAAATGGACAAAAAGTGGAAAATTAAGTAGGATCACCCTATTTTACATAGACAGAATGAAAGCCATAGTTTATATCATTAATACTAGATTATCAAAAAAACCAAACCAAAACCCAAACAAACTAGGAACAAGATCAGAATTAGGCACAAACATTTCTTCTCAAACTAGCTGCAGATATGATACAGAAGCTGCACTGGCTGTGGAAGGACAAGTAAAGTTTGATATAACAAAGATTTTCCTGAACATCACTTAAGAAGGGTGAGTGTCTTCCATATCCTGTCTCAGATGTTCTGCCACACAGCCATAAGGTTCCCCTAATGCTTATGCTCATATTTTTATTTTTAGTGACTCTAAGAAATACAAAGTATTCTGATGATGCTGAAGTTTATTCTATCTAAGAAAAAAAAAATATTTTTTTCAGTGCTACAGTTATAGTAAAGGAGAAAAAAAACAGCAAGTCCTGTAAGCATGGACAGCATAGAGATTTGTACTGAGTTTTGGTGTTTGTACAATAAAGGAAAGAAGCCCCAGGATGTCCTTTATACCGTAAACATGTCTTTGGAGTTACTCACTAACATGCGAGTATATTTGACAGGAAAATAAAAACAATTTAAAACCAGCATACTTCAAGTTTTGAAGTGCTTATTATAAATATTCATCAGGTTGGTCAAGTGTTTGCATAAATGATGAACTCAACTTCAATTAAAAGTGTTTTAACAGCCTCTTGGTTAGCTGCAATGTTCACAACCAACAGAGGCATAAACCAAACAGTATCAGCAGAGAAAACACATTCTTCTCTTTCTGTCCAAAGCTATTGGGTGAAAAAGTTTCTAAAAACTTAAAACCTTAATCATTATCATAAGTTAGAAGAAAACCAAATAATACTGTTATTTACACAATGTTTATCTGCCAATGGCATTTTAGGAGTTTCCTACAAAATAACACACAGATGAGACAAAAATAGAGACAAAAATTGCACATGATTAAAAACAGAAAGCCCCTTAAAAACATCCCATCACTACACAGTGCTGAAGGACTCAAAAAGGTTTCAAAATCTCTTAAATTGTATGGTTGCTGTTGGATCAAAAACACCAGGACTCCAAAACCTAAGGTGCAACTGTTGCCCATCATGCTTCTTAGCTGACATAACACCAAGACACCTTTTCATCCTGTTGGCACTAATACTTATTCACTCGAAAATGAAAAAGAAAAAACTAGAAATTCCCACCCACTGCAAGCTGAGAACTGTGGCTCTTCATTAGTCAAAGAGCTGCCAATTCCAATTCAAAGGACCTACTTTCTTGGTTTATGCTGGTCATACCTTCTAACTGACAATGAATCAGTTTGTAAGAAACTAGCACTTACTGTACATCACTGCTGTTAGATTTTCAGAAACATCTCTGTTACACACAACCATTCTGTGATTCTAGGTAAAAATGTTTTGCTTATAGTGTATATGAAGTCACATATACACTAAATAAACTAAACACTTGGGAAAAGTTTCAAGTACACTTCAGCAACCCATCCAATCTGAAGACAACATTCACTATGTTTTTTTAATAAAATTCTGTCATGATCATTGTTCTTTAAAGCTTCACTGTGTCTCCTTCTCCTTGGAATATTTTTATTTCTGAATCAGCCCTGTGGTCCTTGGAGCTATACATCTAGGAGGCATTATTCACTGGGTAAAAGGGAATCCAACTTACTCCACACTTCAAGAACAACAACAGCCTGTTGATTAGCTGATATATTAGTTCTAGGTAGAAAACTATAATATTTTACTCCAAAATAACCCTGGATAGTTGCCTTGAATAACCCAATGCCTGCAGAGTGCTATCATTTCTACATCTACAATGCAACATAGTACGTTTTAACTACTGAAAGTAAAACAAATCTCACACTGAAGTCCAAGAAAACGTGCACAGTTTCACCTATTTAATAAATTGGAAAATTCTTTCCATATATGGTGCTTTGTCTTCTTACATGTGCCTGTCTTCATTGTGATTTCAGTCTACAGACATTACAATACTAGAACAGACAGAAATTTGGAAATTAAACTGAAAATTTTTCTGAAGTTAGAAAAAAGAAAACTGATTTAAACCATAACAGAGGTTAAAAATGAAATATGGTAACTCTCCCAGCATTGAATGGTTAGGAATATGATGGGATAAAGGTTGGACTTGATGACCCTGGAGGTCCCTTCCAACCATAATGATTCTATGAGTCCCACCAAGGTCTCTATGCAGTCAAGGAAATGTGTTCTAAATATCTTTTTAGGGGGAAAAAAAAAGGAAAAACAAATAAGGACAGGAGGAGCAAGATGGAAGTGGGGTATATGGGATGACAGAGCTACATCATCAGAAACTGGGAATGAACTGGCTCTTCTTGTCTACTGTTATTCCACACTGAAAATGTATTAATTTAAAAGGCTCTGGACTGGAAGAGGAGCAAATCCTGTGTACCTTGCAAAGAAAATCCAGAACAAATCCTCAGCCCAAACACTCCCAGTGGGTTGCTGTGATGGTCCTATGCCCCGTAATTCCCCCAGCAAAGCCATGGCATCTGACCACTTCCTCATCAGCCCTTTGACAGAAGTGTGCTGCAGGAATTGGAATTTCCCTTCCCACTAAGGCTATTGCCGTAACTGAAATGCAAGAGAATTACAGTATATATTTTGCCTGCTCTTTCTGCTTCTAGTGCGGACTTCATGAAAGAACCACAGCTGGATTTAAAACCAACATAGTTCATCCACTAGGCAATGACATCTGTAGAGCAATTTTTGAGGAGAACTCAACTAGATACACTGAATAGGAAAAAAATTTACTGTTTTTTTTTCTGACCTGTCAGCTGCAGACATGCCACTGAGAACAAGCAATGAGCCTACACATACGTAGGCTACTTTTTGATAAAGAACTTTGAGATAAACACGTCTATCCTGTACAATAAATGACACATAAGTATACATACTCCATTTGGGGGACATTCAGGGGTATAAAGGCCCAAAACAGGATTGAAGGGAGGGTGAAAAGAAAGGATTTCAGTCCTAGAGTGCTATCTACATTTCATTGAAGTGAATGGAAATCTGCAATTTCAAACTGCAATCTACCCAAAAGGAGCTGTAAGTTCCAATTTTTAGAGCACAACGTTGAGAAAACTTCTCAGGAAAGTCTACTGTACAAGTTACATTCTGCCACTTTTGAGTTCATCTTATATCCTAAGACTTTTTTCAGCTGCGCGTGTGCATTAGTACTGTATTACATATATGTAATATATACTTACATAAGCAATTTGTATTGATTTAAATTTTGATTGCAATACTTCTTTACATGCATTTTTTTACAATGAACAGTGCCAACAGTGCTTCAAGCATGAATTCATACATTTCTTTCACTAGGATCAGCATTAGGTACTGGTAATTACTGGGGTATTGTACTATATACATGGTTATACACGGTTAAAATACCAATGTTCTTAATGCTTTAATTGCAGGAACTAATCTAACTCTATAATCAGTTGGTAAATTTGGAAATGCACACATTTGGGTACCTGCCTGTGTAAAACCACATATGCACCGTATATGCTCCAAATGGTAATCCAATGACAGCCATCAAACAGTCAGAGATAATCACAAATTATTCCCCGTTTCTAACCGACCCCTGCCATCCACAATACTACACGCAGCACAAATTCATCTGAAAGGTTCTGGCACACTGAATTACAAGACTCCTTCAGAATAGATACCCAATAGGACAGATGATTGGTGTGTTAAATGATGGATATTGCAGTGTAACTCACCCTGCTTACTTGGCGCTGGTATACATGAGTTTATACCAGCACAAAAACTATTGCAAAACATACATCAGGCCATTTCTTCATAGGCAAGAAAAATAGTTCATCTATTCACTAGACAAGGAGGAAATAATATAAGCCAAGGAGCGGAGAGAAATCAGGATGCCCCAAAGCCTTCCTGGAGTCACACCAAAGAAACTTCAGGGTGGGGAAACTGGCCTTCCACAGCCAACCTTTTCCAGTCCCTCTGGATTGGAGTGAGCAACCTTAAACAAAACCTTCAAGTGCTTTGCTTTTCAAAAGGGTGTTGGACTGAAATGCTTGACCATAAAGACCAGCTCATCTTTCTTTTAAATCAACAATTGTGCCCACTTAAGAGCACCAAAGGGGCATTGTGGTTTTCTTTTAAAGATTAGAAAAGAGAAGAGGGGAAAGAAATATATCCCTTTATTTCCTTCAAATTGTTAGGACTTCAGGAGCTTCTGAAGCACTGGGCTGTTTTATTAAAATTGCCTCTTGGTAGCATTATAGTGTTGCCAAAAAGTGCTGCTCACTGCAGCGATTAAAAAGTTACTCTTTTTCTTCGGAAAGCTTTGAATTGTTTAGTCTGTCCCCCCAACAGCAGCAAGTGAGCAGAGGGCATGTTTTTAAAAAATAAATTAAGACAAATAAAAAGCTTAGCACAATGGACTTGGATGCCTGTCTTCCCCAAGTAAATATATCTAATATCACATGCTTATTCAGAGAGAGAAGGGATTTCCCCTCAGTAACCTCTGTGAGAGCAAGAGAGAAGAGAATGCAATTGTTCCCCATTGCATTGTATGAGTTACTAAGCTGTGATGCCAGCCACATGCTGATTATCTCTCGTGTTACATAAAGTGCTCTCCCGCCGTGCCAATTGCCCGCCGTGTTGTCTGTATCCTGTTACATAAAGTGCTATCCTGTGCTGCCATGTGCTGTGCCAAAGCCCTATTCTTTGCCACCATGCTCCCCATCTTCAGAGCTCAAACGCCCTTTGTTTCCATGCCTGCTTCTGCCCACATCTTAAAAGCAACCTAATGATTAAAACAAAACAAGAATACTTCTCAATAAACAGTGATTTTGCAGTTACACTGTAAACTGAAAAAGAACACAAAATAATTGTTGCTCAAGGATCCTGAGAGCTGCACAAAAACATCCCATTAAAGACAGGGTTGCTGCAGAGTCCTCTGCACGGACACGGACGTTGCACCTACACACGTGCATCATTAAAGGGTCATTCTGAAGACAGAACAATGTTGAGACAGATAAAATGCTATGGCAGCCCTGAGATCAGCTGTGGTTAAGAAGAAAGCACCCTTGGAGTACAACACCCCCCCAGAATGTCTCTCATGATGTCTCACAATAACACATTGTCAAAGGGCTCTGCTGCTCCAGCGGTCTGTAAACATGCTGTACCACCAGAACGGTGCAGGAGTGATGATGTGCTGCTGGAGAGATGGCAGTGGTATGGGAGGAGCACATCTAGAAGCAGAGTTCACCTGACTGTATGCTGACAGCCAATTCATAGAGCACAGGACAATAGAAAATGCTCTTTTGGGTGGCCTAGAGGGAATGAAATCAGCTGCCCTGGCACGACTGTTGCTGGCAGCTGAAAATGGCAAGACTGACATGCACGAAGATAAAGGTTAGGCAAAGGGTTTCCCAGTTGAGGAGAAACGAAAGAGAAATTGAATTATCAAATTTTTGTGAGGCCACAGAAAATAGAACCTCATCTCCCAGGGCTCGTGGCCTTTTCTGCAACAGTGCTCTGTAAAGAAGGACTGACAGCCAGCAACATACATATTTTCCTTTGAATCATTTTATGAGGCTGAGAGGTATATTAGTATAAATCTTTCAATTTGTTATTTTCAGTATTTTTAAAAATATTTCTCAGATATCAAATAACTCTATTTTGTGTCTGGTAACACGTTCATCAAATATCAATACAATTCATCTTCAGGCACAAAGAAATCCCCCAAACAAGAGCAAAAATAGCTCTGCCTGGTCAGTCTCACTTCGAGAAGGGCCAAGATTAACTACAGAGATGAGATTTCAACAGTCTCACTCCCAGTCACACAATGAAGGCTGGGAAGCAAGATGCATTCTTCATTTAAATCAGCACCTCTTGAGACTTCACTACAAAGACATGGGGCAAAGCCCTGATGCCAGACACAAGGCGTGCAGTTAGGTTTGTAAGTACCAGTTTCCCTGCAGTTCTACATCAGATCTCACACTACAGGAGGCAAATACCAAAAACAACAAGAAAACACAGCCAGATACAACCATTCCACGCTATTAGTCTTGGAAATTGCTATTGGTGTATTCTGATTTTGTGAAAACATGAACAGTGTCTTGCAAAATTTGACCGAAACAGAAAGTTTACAAGAAAATAACAGCAAGGCTCTGCTTGAAAAGGTTCAAAAAGATTCAAAAAGCATTAAGAAAATCCCAAACCCTGTCACAAAGCCTTTAGCTTATACAGAGGAACTAGCAGAGAAACAATATTATTGCCTTCATCCAAAACCCACAGCAGAGACTTTCCATTTGTTGCTACTAGCTTTGAATTGGGACAAAATTGCTCAATTTTTTTGCCTCAATGACCCTCTCCCAGAATCATGCAAGAAAACACAGTGGCTTTGAAGACAGTTTTATAGGGAAAAAAAAGTAAAAAATAATAAATCAGTAATAGATAGCAGCCTCATGGTACATAAACACTATAGAAATGGGGTTTATTTTAGGTTAAAATAATGCAATCAATGTGTCTTGTCTAGATAAGCTTTCTGCTGTAATGGTCCTTTTCTTGCAATGTACGTTGTGTCATACTGCACCATACATTTTTTTATCCTCCTCTATTGCATCCCTAGGGTCAAAGGTAGAAGACAGAAAAATTCCTGGAATAATATCCTCAATAAATTACTACTAACTATTATAATTCAACACGGGCATATAAACGGCACTTTAAAGAAAATTGAATTTGTTGAAAATTAAAGCAAACCCAGTGTTACTTTGAACAAGAGGCTCACTGATTGCTTTCAGATTTCCATTATAAAATAGGCTTTTTTGTTTTATGTGTTATATACCCTCTGAGGAAAGGAATTGTACCTCAAAACATATGGGTGTTCAGAATCTTTATTTTTAAATACAATGCTCCGTGCCCATAAAACTCTGCTTGGAAGCCAAGGAATTTATAACAAGGTGCATAACAGCAAACCTGAAAGAAGGCTAAAGATGAAGAGAAGCAGAGCTTGTACTCATTAATTAAACAAACAGGAAGACAGCACAGAAGTGAAAGTGACCTTAACTCGGGGACAAATATCTGTGGTTTAATTTAGTGTTGCCCGCTCGCTATCTGGGGGTGTACGGGCACTGAAATATGCAACAAGACAGACTAATAAACAGTTATTTTCTGGAGCAGGCATATTGTTTTCAGTCTACTGCATGGTGCTCTCATTTTATTGTAGTATGTTACATTGAGAGCATGAAGAAGGGACTATTCTATCTCGATTTTAAAGAATTTTTTCATTCATTTTTCTTTTAAAACACATTATGTTAGAACAAAAAGCTTCCACATCTTATTTTAAACTAAATGCTATATAAACTGGGATGCTGTTAAATATTCTCTTATAATATAAGCCATGACTGAGTGTGCCTCACTAGGATTCAGTGAACGTCTTGGGTGTGTTTCAGTGTTGTGTATTCAACCACCTGCAAAGCATGCTTATAATCCACTAATGCACACTTGGGAGAAGCTTTTTACTACTGGGGGAATGGCTCATTAATTTTACATTACAAAAAAAAAGTAAACATTCATTTTTGGTTGGGTTTATGCAACATATCCTTTTATTACAGAAATTAATTTCCAGTGAGGGGTACAAGCATGGAAAGGTGAAGGTTATCATTGTTCTTTATCTAGGTTGTCCAAAACCTTGGGTTTTTTTCTGTTACCTAATGGACTTATTTTCCCTCTCTCTACCCTTAGCTGCAGAAGTTTTATTACTTGTCTGTGGCTGTATTCTGCTTTTATCCTTTCATTAAAAGCTGAAACCAATATGCCACAAGGGCCACAGAGTTGCAGCTTAAAAAGAAAACTCGACAAAACAAGAAGAAGTAATCAAAAATATTGTCCCTTACAGAGGACACTTCCTGCTCTACTATCTATCCCATTCTCATATCTTATTTCACCTCATCAGGATTGTTTCCACATGCACAAACTTAGTCTGATGCAGACATGAAACCTCTATCTGCATGACCAAGCTGAGCACTGCTGTGATTTTTCTACAAACACTCACCCAGCCAGTCAGTGTGGTGTTGAATAGTCAAACTCCACATCCAGAATCTGATTGTTTACATTTGCAAACACTTCCTGATATTTCAGGATGGATCAGTCTCCTCCTGATGATCCCTCTGGACCTAAGCAACCGCTGTCTTTCTTGCAGGCCTATGAGCAGGTGGAGAAAAGGAACTGGGAAACACTTTGCTTCAAGGACACTCATATGGGACCAGTGACCAGTCATCTGCCTGCGTGCACAAACAGCTAGTTTGTCCATGCAATCAAGTTTGAAGAGTTAAACTGCACACACAACAGCCTTATGAATAATCCTGGACTTCACAAGTTTTGGAAGTCAGGCTCTGCAACTATAAAATTATACACTTGATATATATTACTAAGTACAGTAAATAGAGTATAATTAGAACAGAATACAATGTACTATTTTTCACTGCTTTTTATTCTTACTTCCCTAGAGCTACAAAATAAGCTTCTAATGAGCTTTGGGTAGTCACATAAATAGAAAACCTAACGTTGTAATGCCTGATAGTGATCTAAACTGCTTAGATATGTTTTGTATTACACCACAAAACAGTGGTTTGTTCATGGAATGGAACAAAATTTCATGTGTTACTCATACTTTGGCCCTAGGCATGCATGTGTTGAAACCATAATCCCCAATGTATTTCAGAATATGTTTGGACAACCTAAGTTGCTCTGTGAAAATGACCCAAAAGGAAAACCCCCTATCCATTAAAAACACAAATTACTGAGACCTCAATGTTTAGGTGTAGCCTACAGCACAAAGAAAAATTTCCAATACACTTCTTATTTTCCCAGTTAAAAATAAAAAGGAAGAAGATGAGAAGGATGCATTCAGAAACCATATAGGAAAGCTGTAAAACAGCTATATGTGGATAAACATTATACCATTCTGTCCAAAAGAAACAAATTTTTCTATGCCAAGAGAGGATATCTCCCTACTAAAATGTTTTCCAACATAACTGTACAGATACACACTGATTTCATAGAGATGGGTTCTCCCTAAGATTTGCAACAGCCATTTTCTTTTTCTCTTGTGGAGAGAATAACACGAAAAATCAGGGAAGATTACTGACAATAGCAGAAAATATTTTTCCCCACTCCAGCAGTTCCTCACAGATATTAGGCAGACCCTCCTGCAGGAAATGTAAGTGGTGTTACCCTCACAACACCTCTGGGAGGCAGATGGATAAGCAGACAGGTAGACAGACAGACTGGTGTACAGAGACTGAGTGAATTACCAAGAGTCAAATAATGAACCTGCTGCATTTGAAAAATGGATCCAGAAACCCCAAGTTCTTTGAAACCCAACAGTGTCTCAAATACAAGGTTGCCATCTAAAAGCAATACTTCTTTACCAGGTAACAACTAACACATCTATGCTACCTCTAGCTGTGTATTATTTTATTGCAGAAGCTGAAGCTTCAACAGCTTACTTTTGTAGCCTCTTAAGTGCCTATTTTATGCAGAGGGACCAGAACTGGAGCTTAAAAAACAAAGAACGAATGCATTTGAGAAGGTTTAGACATAGAAGTCCACATCTACATACTTCAAAACTATGTTTTTATGCATTACCTTCCTTTCTCAAACTGGGAAGCCAAACAGAACAAATTCCAATTGACATCACATAATTGGATCAATCATTTTTGCTTTTACTTCTTCAGAGTAATTCAAGGAACAAGCAACCTTTTTGCTGTTTATATGATCATTGCTATTCAGGTAACTAGAAAAAAATGCTAACATTTGATTTGAAACTCAGAGGGATAAAAAAAGGTCAGCTGCTCATCATAAAAGATTTACTGTACGATGGTACACTGTACATTTAAAATAAGCAGAAAGTTACAGTGATTAATTCTATTGTATTTTTACAACAGAAAAACAACAAAAAAAGTGAAAATATTCCCTTGAAACTAAAATATCCCTTTTGGGAAGGGCTGTATTTCAGTTTGCACACAGCACGATTTTACACAACTTTGGCTGTGAAAAGGGATTTTCAGATGGTCTTTAGTGGAATTATGCTAGTTTTAAGGCCTATTGCATAGCCAGAGGAGTGTAAGGAGCCTTGATGTAAATGAAAATCTGTTCTTTAATGTGCACACTCCTCAAAGTAATAAAGATTTTATTATTTTAAAAGCTATGTACACCCACTGTGCAATATCAAATATGCATGTTGTAAACACAGTGGACCAAGTTCAGACATGATGTAAGCATGTGTAACTCAACTGACTTCAAAAGGACCACTTGTGAAACAGAATACTACTTAGCACAGCTACGGGCTGCAGGATCCATGCTAAGCAGTCACGTTATTTTAAATAGAATTTTTTGAGCAGTATAGTGTTACACAACATCAGAAAGTAAAGCAGAACTGGGCTGTCAGTAGTCCACGGGGTCGAGTATCAAAAGAATTGTTTCTGACTTCTTGCAAGACACAAAAAAACATCTCATGCAGACTGAAAAGAGCAGACACTGAGAGTGTTGAGATGTCATTTCAGAGCAAGAATGGCCACTGTTGCTTCAAACAAGAAAAGGCTAAAGTTCATGTACACCAGTGCTGTACATAAGAACAGCAATTATTGTGTAGGCGATGCATAGAGACAAGGGCAAGGAGCAGGACCCTGCAGTCCTGGGAGACTGGAACATGATCAGGAAAATTAACAGGAAGTGCAGCCAGGACACTGGCACATGCACTAATACAGAGAGCAGAAGACCCAGTAGCAGATGGCATTGATCTTGTGCATTGTTTTACAAAACTGCATTCACTCGTGAACTTTTCAGCTTACATCTACTGCACTGCCTGGCTGTATCCTTATCAAAGTGCTTTTGGGAAATAAAACACAACGCTGTAGCTTGTAACATGGCAGATACTAGTTACTTTCTCTTTTTCTTTTTTTTAATTATTTTAATTATTTTTTAAAGAAAAACTACAGCATTAGATGATTCACAACAATGAACACATTTCAACATGGATCATCAATTTGCAGACTGAGAGCTTGAAATCAAGTGGAAACTAAACTCTGCAGAGAAACCACAAGCAAGCAATGCGACTGAGAGGGGAAAAAACAAAGATATTCAAGAAGAGAACCAAAAGAGATGGTCAAAGAGAAAAGGCATTTCTGAAATAAATACATGAAACAGAGCTTCTGACTTCCTACACAGATGAGCCTCATTCCCAGGTGCTGCCTTTTCAGCAATATTGGCCAATGAAGACTTCACCTGGTAAAGCTACTGCAGCATTTGGGAAGAAGTTGTCCTGACTTACAGGAGAAATGCACATGGACTTTTTCTTATGAAAGCTGAACAAATTACTGCATCCTTTCAAAATCCCACCAAAGTCACTGTTTTGCTCAGAAAAACTCCAGAGGCATTTTATGTTGTAAATTTAAAGTTGCAAGAGCAGTCAAATTTCATGAAACAAGGGAGGATTTACTTCTTTCAGCAACAAAGGAAATGCTACAAGTATTCTTTTCTCACAACATGAGCAAGTGGCTGACTTTTCTGTCAAAAGATATAGTGACAGGAATGATCTGTGACCTGGGCAAGAATATGAAAAATCAGCATTTGCAGTCGTTCTGGAACTCATCTAAGATGGCTTCCCAATTTAATAAGAGATATGAATCTCAAAATAATGTGAAAAGAACCACTAATAAATATCCATACAAATATAAAAGCTATTTTTCAAATGCCAAACATTTTCACACATGAAAACAGCCCTAAATGGTCACACTGCACTGGAATACACTCAGAGAGATGACAACTCCCAGAAGTGTCAAATAGCGACTCATTTTTAAATGACATTTATTGGCCTCAAGAGGAACACAGCTAATGTATTATTTGAATTTTGCCCAGAGTACAACTCTTCTTGTTTGAACACTCATTTGGTTCTCCCCATGCTTTGATGATATCCTGAAGTTTGTACAACTTGCTTCCTTAACTGATATTTTTGCCCAGTCAAGGACTGCAAGAGCATACAATGTACAAGGGAGTAATGAAGCCACACTTCTAAACACTGATTCTGGGGACTCAGCAAATAAATGAAGATAGTTCTGACATGTTTCATGCTTTGGAAGTGTGCCAGAGAGCACCTTCCATTCAAAATGAATACATGTATTATTCATTAAAATTTGACACTGCTCAATAACTCCCATATGAATAGCTACCCAAAGACAAATGTAGTGATGAGTGTATTAGTAAGTCTTTCACAGCAGTAAGTAGTGACATTTAAAGCTTGTCTTAGAAAATATCAGCCATTTCTTGGAGACACTGAAGACTTTATCCAACAACTGACCCCAGGAAAAAGGGCTGTGCATATTTATATGTACATATATATACACATATACACACTTGGCCCTTAAAAAAACAGAGAGGAAATAAATGTTCGATGCTTTTTGTGTTGGCACACTTACATGACAGTGGGTTTTCAGTGTTTGGCCTGTTACAGCCAATATCAAGGGCCAAACCTCAAGCTGCCAGAGATATATAATTCTAGACACCTCCACTATCACAGAACATTACTCAATAAATTAAATACATCCATACCCTGAAAGATGAGCACACAGAGTTCTAAAATTATTCTGTGCATGCAGCTTTGGGGGGACCACACAGAAAAAAGTATGTGATTACAAATTAGTTGACAATTAGGAGGCTGAAGCAGACCACAACAAATTTTATATTAAATTCTGTATAATTTTCAGCGCAGATCTGTATTACAACGTGAAGAGAAAGACTGCTGTAAGTTGAATCCTTGATAACAGAATACTGGTAAACATTAATATTTAAAATTCTGGATGTGCCACGAGCCAGAAATGTGCCCTCACGGCCAAGAAAGCCAACGGCATCCTGGGGTGTATCAAGAGGAGTGTGGCCAGCAGGTCAAGGGAGGTTCTCCTCCCCCTCTGCTCAGGCCTCATCTGGAGTCCTGTGTCCAGTTCTGGGCTCCCCAGTTCAACAGGGACATGGAGCTACTGGGAAGAGTCCAGCACAGGGCCACTAAGATGATGAAGGGATTGGAGCATCTCCCATATGAGGAGAGGCTGAGGGAGCTGGGTCTGTTTAGCTTGGAGAAGAGGAGGCTGAGGGGGGATCTCATCAATGCTTACAAATATCTTAAGGGCAGGTGTCAGGAAGACAGGGTCAGACCCTTTTCAGTGGTGCCAGGGCAAGGGGCAATGGGCACAAACTGGAACACAGAAGGTTCAATCTTAACATAAGGAAACACTTCTTTACTGTGAGGGTGACAGAGCACTGGCACAGGCTGCCCAGAGAGGCTGTGGAGTCTCTGTCTCTGGAGACATTTCAAACCCATCTGGACGTGTTCCTGTGGGATCTACTCTAGGATCCTGCTCTAGCAGAGGGGTTGGATTACATGATCTTCAGTGGTCCCTTCCAACTCCTACCATTCTGTGAGGCTGTGAATGTCTTCAAATGGCAAATTCTTACCTCTATGTAATCTAACATTCACCCGTTTGGCAACACAGGATCATTTTTATTATACTCTTCTGTCAATACAAAAAGCATGCCTGTGTATTTAAATGTCTGAAATATCACAATATTGAATCCTACAAAAAGCTATAAAAAGGAAGCCTGTAAAGAGTAAGATGTTACTCTAAATTTTGTTACAAATTCAGTGTTGAATAATTTGCATAATGGTTTACTTTTTCTGCAGTCTTGCTTGAAATAAAGGTGTCAAAAGCATTCCTAGCTATTGAACAGAACGTCACTGTTTGTGCTTTTATTTCTTAGCAGCAAGGAATGAAAGAAAAAAGTAGCTTTACCCTGCTAGGTAGAGTTCCCTATGCTCTGTATCTTGAAGGAACATACCAGGGTGAGAAGTGCGATTTTTCAAGATTGGTGAGAAGAAGAATTTTAATGATATGTTGCCTTTAGCCTGATGTTCATGCTAAAGGTCACTTAAACAGCTATGCATGTGCAAGGTGCCACCAGTCCTGGTGTAGAGATGCACTTCAACTGCTTCCTTGCAACAGGAATTTTGCAGCCTGGCAACCTGGGATTGAAGACATGCACAAACAACAACTAAACATACATTGGCAGAATAATTCTGAAGTCATCAGACTGCACAGGTAAACATTTGAAACTTCTTGGTATAAAAATAATCTGTAGTATGATGTAACAATCAGGAAGACAAAGCAAGAAAGGAATGGTGTGTCCTACCAGGCTCCTGGGCTGCCTGCCTCCTGCCCAGTTCTGGAAAAATATCCTGAAAGTTTGTCATACTTAGTAGAGTGTCCCAGATTTAGGTATTGCTTGTTTTCAGACTCATCTCATGTGTGTTGCTTTGCCAAAGCAAGTGCCAATTTCAGAAGCTCCCCAAAAAATCGCATTTGAGGAGCTAACATGCTGCCCCATTAGCCCTGAATTAAAGAAAATCCCTCTGAGCATACAATAATGGCTTACTTGGATCCAGTTCTGTCATTCATTGCATTTCAACTCTCAGCAAGTTTCATTTGTTTAATGAAATGGGACAAAACCCCAGTGTCCTTGACATATAGAAATCAGAAGTATAACAACAGAAAGAACAGCAAAACAATTATTAGACTTGACAGAATACAGGAGACAATTAATAAAATCCATGCATGGCACAAACAGTGCAACTTTAGGAGACAAGGACGTCTGTAAAATTCAGGTTGAGATTTGGTTTCAGGAAAAAAACATGGTTAGGACATGGTAGAATCTACAACCTTGGTTTGGGTCTTTCTCTCTCAAAAAAAAAAGGAAGATAAAATTCTGGTCAATGTAGAAACATAAGAAACTTGAACTCAAATACTAACAGGGACTGAAAGCATAAATGCTTGTACTGGGTCTGGTCAAACCACCGCAACGCTCTAAGGTACAACAAATCCTGTTGCTGTAAAATGGTATCAAAAATTTAACCTAATTCTTTAGTCACAGAAAGAAACTTGCCTCCTTTCTTTTTGCATCTTTGTATTTCTGAAAAACTTGACAAAACTAATCGTATCCACTCAGATTATCTTTATGGCAAGTACAGTATTCCCAACAGTTGGAAACCAAGCATTCCTCCACGAAGTAAACAACAGCTACGAAAGGAATTTCAGTCCATTCTTTGAAACAGGTAATCTAAAAAAACCCTAAAAAACCCCCCTAAAAAACCCTAAAAAAATCCAACCTGGATACTGCTAACAGTATAGAGGTAGCCCACACCAAACACTGCAAAAGTCACCTGAGAGGACAAGACCCAGTTAGTGTTTCCAAGTTCCTCATGGTCATTTATTAAACAGCTAAATGCTGTGTGAACACACGCTCTGTGCTGTGTCACTGACTGCCCTGTTACTGTTCCATGGCATTAATTACTCAGTAATTACTTCATTTGGTTGCCCACGACTACTTCTAGCATCTTTAAGCAGTACTGTCTGAAACTTCCCTGTCACACTGTCCACAAGAGGAGACCACAGAGGGAAAAAATTACAAATAAATAAATGTACTCCATCCTCACATGCACTCCAGCTCCACTGCTTTACCCTTCCAGATCAGCACACACATACAAGCTTCCAGTGACTACAGATCAGGAGAAGTGTAGCACAGTCAGAGCTTTAATGTCTCTAATGGTCAATAGAATTTTTTAACACTACTTGCTTGCTCTGCCCACACAGCTAAAATGATCATACTGTACAACATGGACTTTATAGCAATGATTTAACATTGGTATCCCTTTTTGTGCAATTCAATGACTTGTAATCCCAAAAACCAAATAGGAACCATGACTGTACATACATATATTAAACCACAAAATTTACAGACACAGACATTATGCAATTATAGGCTTTAATTAAAAAAATCAGTATCCTCTAGCTAAAAAGATCAGAATCCTCTATCAACAAGGCTAGGCTGTGCCAATTTCCCTATGATCTCCTTTAAAAGGGATTCCATTTTGCCCTGCAAAGACCTTTTCTGAAGGTGAGTTACTACTACTGGAATATCTAGTAGATGGATACACTGGTGGTAACCCCTGTTGCACAAATTTTGCTCATGAGGAATTAATTGAGACCACTTCTTCATTTCCCTGAAAAATACCAATAGCCACCAGTGAGCATGAGAATTTTATGGTCAAAAAATCTGTATCTGGGAATGGGCCCTCAAGAACTTCTCTCCTCCTATGAAATCTAAGAAACCTAAAACCAGCACATCTAATGGAGGCTAGGAGAAGATAAAACAAGCAGAGTGCTCATTACATCATGCAAAACCAGTGAATATTACAGTAGGTGAGCATGTTGGTTCTATAAAGCAGAAATGTTGTCTCAGCACATGTATCACTACCTTAAAAAAAAAGAGGCTGCTTAAGAGCAGGGGGAAGGGACTTCCACACCATTGAATCCAATCCTCTGATACAATAAGCAACCACAGTATAAAAAAACCCAAACAAACACACAAAACCAAACAAAAAATACCAAAAGCACAAAAAAAAAGCCTCCCAAAAACCCCCAGACATTAACTCTCCTAAGTACAAATCAACAGATTTGCAGCTGAAATGAGAAATAAATCAGGTCTGCATGTTCTACTTTGCACGAGGAAATGGTTTTCCTGCAAATAAAAGCTGGGTGTTCTTAAAAACACATCATAACAAAATGACAGGAGAATAATGAGAAATTAGGTAAACTGTTGCCAGATTGGTATCTCAGACCTGCTCAGTGATGGCTCATTCCCTAACCTGCACCTGAATTAAAACACACAGAAAATGCTGGGCTGAAATGGACCTCAAGAGAAAGCTGTAATAAGACAAATCCTGATCCTTTGTGGTGACAGAAGAAAGACTGCATGTGTACGACTATAACACTTGACGATAAAGTTTAGTAGAAACCTCAGGTATTCTGTCCTTACACCAATACTGGCAATTTTTCCTTCACAAACACAGATGAAGAGAGGTTTTTAAAGTCTTAAATTAGCAGTGTGGGGGTTTTTTTTTGACTATTGCTCCACAGACTCTCAGACCATTTCAGAAGGGTATTTTTTTGGTGGTAGCACAATTTTTTGATAATTGGTTTTGCCCTGTTTCAGCTGAGCAGCCATATGGATACATTTGATTTGTATAATGGGTACATCTTATCTTCTACTTTACAAACAGCATTGCTAGATCATTGATAAGAACACAGCGTGCATATATAAACATCAGTTTAACATCTTTATGTTGCTAGGTTGGACTATGGAACAAGATAGACAAATTATTTTCTACCTTCGGTTCTGATTCAGTAAGAAAACAAAGTTGTACTTTATTCCCAGTACTGCAGGGTAATATGTTTTAGGCAGGTGTTTAACTATATTTTAAAATTATGCAAACTTCAAGTGACTAAAAATAAAGTCTACTGAGTAAAAAAATCAATAGAAATTTTACCTCTAACATCAACAGGGCTAAAAGTTAGGCCCTGGCATCTCTCCCTAGTGGTATGTTGCTTCAAGCAAACTAAAGATTGCATCTCTCATAATATTTATTTCAAATTGTCTTAAATGAAGACAAATACTTTTACCCTAATTTCTTCACAATCTAAATTTTTCAGGGATGTTGATGGATTGCCAAGTGTTCAGGTCTCTAACCAACTCAGCCATTACTCAAGTGCCTACACTCATATTGAGGAGGTAATCTGTACAATTTGAGTTTTCAAGATCTCTCCCCAAATAAACAGCCTTTCTCGAGGTCTGCCATCTTCCTCAAGGGTCAAAACTCCTGAAAACCACTGTAATACTAGAGTCTACTTCAATACTGCAATATAACCAGAGAATGGTGAACTCAAGTCCTCAGCTGGAGGAACCAACACTTTGAATGGGAAGGCTAGGGGTTTTTTAAAGGAAGTGCTGTGTTCTTCTCACTTTTGAAAATTCATCATCTATTTCTTGAAGGGACCAGGTTGTCTTAATAACAATACCCAAATTGATTTATTTGGCTAAAAACTCTGAAGTACACTGTACAATGTACTTCTTTCAAGAGAATTGCTGTGAATTGATCTTTTAAATGTATTGCAAGTAAAGTCCTAAACTCTCCCGAGATTCAAAAGAGAGGAGTGAAAAAAAGTGTCGATCATATAAACTTAATTCAGAGAAATGATGTAAAAGCTCCAGGGATTCAACAGATGCATGGAGGTTCTCTCAAAGTCCCTAAACAGATTTGTGCTAACAAGATTAAATTTCATACCTTGAGATGTTTTAGAGTTGATTTTGCATGCCTCTATTGGTATAAGTGGTCTCCTTGACTTCAGTGGGTCTAACCGCATGAGCAATGATGACTTGTGAGCTTGAATATGTAAAAGTGCCTTTATAGGGCATAATAAAATATGCCCAACCCTAATATATATTTAACAAGAGCCCTTGAGGAAATAAAGATCAGAAAGGCTAGTACAGCAACTGAACAGTAATAGGAATGAACCATGAAGTATAAAAATTTGCAAGTAGGAATGTTGAGAACAATAGGATGGCTCATATGTTTGAAAAACACCACATAAACATGAAAATCATTACACTCACAAAGGGAGGGCTGGCTGGCTACACTATTTGATAAGACTAAATTATTTCCATTCTCCATGCAGGAAAATCTGGAAATTAACATACACGTGTAAAATAATTACAATCCTGAGATTCATCCTACAGCATGAATACTGACCCTGTCATGTTTCCAAAAGTGCCTAAAAAAATACTTAAACAGTGGTTTGGTTTGCAAAATCACCCCACCTCCCTTACTGAAGTCTTCCACAGCAACTTTCTCCATTTTTCATTAAAACGTTTTTTTGCTCTGCTGTGACAGAAAAGCCTTTCCCAGTTTTTTGGTGAGCAAAATAAAATTTTTGTATTAAAAAAAAAAATATATATATATATACACACATATATCAAGAAGAAGATGAATTTATCTAATGTACTAGCATTATCAGTATAAAAATAACAGCTGCATTTGGTGCAGCAGCTAGTGGTATTTGCAGAGTGGATTCTGATTGAAGAATTCCAGAGTATTTCTAACTATCTCAGTGGAGTTAGACAAGATGTGCACCTTAATAAACAATGGAAGAATCTACTCTAGAATTACTAATATATCCTAAAATCATTAAAATCCATACATATTATCACTAATAAATAATATTTTAATGAAAATATATTGTATCTAACTCCCACTGCAAGCTTGAATTGTACAGCATCATTTCTGTGGAGTTCAGCTGTTATCAGAAGTTCAGAGGCAAAAGATATCCAGATGAGGTAAAGGGCACAGCCTTTGAAATGCTATGCTATACCTCCCAAAGGAATGAGTTTACATTTTACTTCTACCTTGCATATTTAAATCTATCAAAGGTTGAAGTGAAATCTAGCAACAAGGGTTTGAACATTTGTATTTCATCTGGAGCTTACACCATTTCTATCACCTCATGGTATACGTGTTCTAAGACAATCAAGGTATTACAGAGAATGAGCTGCCAACAGCTACTCTGTAACCTGCTAAAACAGAGACAGAACATGAGATAAGAGGCATGGGTATAATTTATGAGGGCACTAGCATAAAATGTACATTTCTCCAAAACTGGCTAGACTATTGCATACTTAGGAATGATGGAATGCTGCCTTCTCTGAAACTGGCATAGATGTTTTCAGTTATTATGAAGGCCAGATGGTCTTCATTACTTTTCATCAGCTATGCGGTAGGACAGAACTTCCTCAAGGCTTCAAATGCTTGCTCTGTGACTGGCCGAACCACGTCAAGAGAGATAGGCTTGGGATACTTGTTTTTAGGTTTCAGTTCTTGCTTCCTTGGTCACAGCAAGATACTCATGGATTCTGCTGATCTGATCAGGAATCCCAATTTTCAAGGTAGCTGGCGGTGTTCCAAGAAAGTCTGCTTTTTTTAAGGAACACTTTCAGATATTGTGATCCAATGGTTATAATTATGACTAAATATGCCAGTTTCTGCGTAAAGCATTCACAGTTATTTGAGGACTGGCTACGTGCATGTTCACAAGTCACAGGAAAACACAAATTTGCTGAAATCCAGCCTGTAAACACAATATCAAGGCCTTCAGGCAAATGCTTCCCACTCGGTTGACTTCCATCTAATGGTACCCCAGTGACTAGTTTCAGAGCATCAGTCCAAGTATTCTCCTTTCTTCCTCATTATAGAATAAAGTAGAGAGGTAATTTTACTTTTTTTAAAAACTTTCTATTGGATGAGGTCTGTAGGATATTTCAAGTTGAAGAACAGAGAGAATGAGTTGTATTTAAAGAGATCCTAGCAGATTTTCTACTAAAAAA
Organism: Podargus strigoides; assembly: GCA_028020825.1. NCBI lineage: Eukaryota > Metazoa > Chordata > Aves > Caprimulgiformes > Podargidae > Podargus > Podargus strigoides. The sequence continues at coordinate 6,004,005 of CM051623.1, read as the reverse complement.
TAACCATTGCTTAATAGTTTGATGAATCATGCCTAATATTGATCACTTGTTTTCTATCCACTCATGAAAACTTGCAACTACAGTAGATTTTTGAAGACAATCTTTTTGTATATTTTCATACAGAACAACACACACGTTTGTTTGCATTATAACAGACATACTTTCAAGCCAGAAACAGTTTTAGCTTTCTTATGCCAGTATAGAAGTGTGAAAAGTTGGCAAGAATTACTTTAACGTGAGAAATAAAACTGTGGCAGAGTACTAGTTGGATCATTCTGATGATGAAACAGAAAGGCCTATAGAGAAATATATACCAAAACAATGAGTTTATAAATTAATAGTGATTGCTACATGTCCCTTGACAGTATCTGAATCAACTTAAGTTGCTAAAAAAGAGCCACTTTTACATAGAGCAGTGTAAGTACTGCTAGTTGCTTCCAAAACTCATGCCTAGCCACTCTGAACTGATTTTGGTTACACTTGAAGGATTTTACTAGACTGAAGACATGAATCAATGCAAGAATTTCATAGTTACAAAAGAAAAAGATTCACTATGTTCATTACGTGCATGGATTTCTTTGACTGCTCTCCCAGAGGCATACGCCTAACTCAGGCTGTGAGGGATGGCAGACTTTCTCAAATTAAAACATCAGAGCTTAGATGTTTCTGCTTATTTTCTCAAGCCCAAAGAACTGTCTTCCCTTCATAGATGGAGTTCTTTATGTTATTAGCTAAGTTTCTATCACACCTGAAGACTTGCCTCTTTGGCACTGAATTTTCATATCCTGTTTGGTTTTGAGTTGGGTTTTTTGGTGGTTTGCTTTTTGTTTGTGTTTGGGGGTTTTTCTTGTTTTGTGGTTTTGGCTTTTTTTTAAAAAAGTACTACAAGATGTTTATAGGAAGGACACTCAGTAAAAGGGAATGTCTTGAGAGGATATACAAAATACTTGCTATATGCACACGCTCTCTGTAAAGTGTGCCCCATATGCTCATTCACATCCACATACCTACCATATATTGATAACATTAATGCAGACAGACATCACTGCTAGGAAAAGTTACCAAGCATACTATAAATAGTTATACCAATGCCTAGCTATTTCTCAGCTGTAAAATCCTTAATCCTCCCAGGTGGATGAGAGCAGGAGAGGGAAAAGGGGGAGGGGAAGAGGAAATGATGGGGAAACGCAGTCCCTCTGAAGAAACCAGCTCCACAAAGTCATAAACAGAGGAGATAAAAGTGTTTAATTCAACACAGAGACAACTTTTTCCAGCGAAGAAAAAAATCCTGGCAAGAAACAAGTCCCTAGTGCTTCAGTTTCTCCCCCAAGAATAACCATCAGATCCTGAGCTACTTCTTACTAGCACAATTTCCTCATTGTTAGCAGCTGTTCATTGGTTAGCATTGCACAACTGGCCAGGTGCATTATGAAGGGAAAGGAGGAGGAGAGGGGGTTGTCTTCCTCTACACCATCAGATGGGCTAATAGGATTCGCCAGTATAGCAGTAACTGGCCCATGTCCTAGGCTGCATCTGAGTTTTACTGAATGTAAATAAATAGTGGAGGGAAAAAGACATCCACAGTCCTGGACAAAGTCAGAAGTCATCTCCAGGTACATGGTTTTTTTTTCTCTCCCCACTTCCCCAGAAGCTGGGGAGTGCAAGATGATGATTTATTTATTTTATTTTTTCCTCCTAGCTTCCTGAGAATTCCCAGCAAAGCCTCAGGGACTGGACCAGTCCTTCACCAGCTGCTTTGGGGGCAGGCAACTGGTTGGATCACATTCAGGCCCGTCATGTTTACATTATATACTGTGGCTGCTGATACTAAAACGGACAAACAGAAGTCATTCTGGAAGCTCTCTCAATTGATTGCTGTCAACTTATATTTTCATCTTTTCCATGCACTACTTAAAAGAATTCTTGGTGCTATGAGTATTTTCAGCAGTTTTCCCATATCAGTTCAAAGCTACAGTTATTTTTGCACTGCTGTCATTGCACACTATTAAGTGGATGATTCCACTATGACCTTGTACAGAAAAAGTCAATGGATGTAAGATCAGACATCTCTATAGTAATTAGAACTACTGAAATACTTCAACTTAAAAAAGTATTTTATCAACAGTCTATTAAGTCTTGATACACTGTCCAAAAAGTATCGGGCAAAAACATGACTAGCACCCAAGAAAAGAATGATCACTAAGATTAAGATACTAATGGTGTATGTCAACTTGCATGACTTAAATCTAAAAACTTCTCTATAACAATTGAAATTCTAAAACAGGCCTCAATTTATTTGGTTTTTTTTTTCTTTTAAAAAAATGAAACTAGCTGATTTTTAACATTATGAGTACACTGAAATGGGAAAGATAGAAAAATCAGACTGAAACAGAGAACACTTTCAAGGAAGAGTCTGCAAAACAAATTATGTTTCCAAAGGTCTAGGATCTAACATAAAAACCTTAATACTAATCAAACTAGACCAAGAAAAACCCATTTTAACCCTTTCTTTGACAGAGGATAATGTATCTTGCAGGATCATTTCTGCAAGTAGCAATATGAATGCACACCAAAACTCAGTGAATGGTTTTCTGAATGTTATACAGTCTGCAGAGACACACTATTTCACACTTAGAACACCAAGTGAGAAATGAGACAGTGAAAGAATGAACTAACACATGGAGCACCACTTGCTATGCATGCTGTCCCATGCATGACTTGCTGATCTCTAACTACAGCAGATTTAGATGAAGAAGTTGATAATATGTAGAGATGGCACAGCCACATTTTTAGATTGGCCATATTGCTTTGATCACTATGGAAAACAGAGAAGCATAAATAAAGGTACCTACAGACTATCATACAGTAACAGAGAGAAAAAGTTTCCAATACAATCTGTCTTTATCACCATAAAAAGCTACCATATTTTTCTAGTCCATTTCCCAAATCAAGTTCAAAATTTCTATCTCAGGAATATCTAAACAAAATTCTACCGAAAAAAAGGGAAGTTGGAAAGAAAATATTTTTGTCTGATATTCTGATTCCAAATTCTTTCTGTTGATGGTTTCAAATAATTTTCTCTTGCTGAATTTTCATCAGTTTGTATTGTATTTCTGATTATTTTCCTTTATTCTTTAGGCATATTTAAACTATATTTTTCCACTGCTGTAACTCAATGTTTCACATTGCTCTCCCTATTTCAAAAATCCCAAATAATGTTTCACTTGTGATGGAAACCAATAAACAGCTATCAGCAGCAAGGAGTTTGTACTTTTAAGAATTAGTTAAATATCTGACAGCCATTCCCTTGGCAAAGTTACTAGAACAGAGTCATTCGCTATTGTACTACTTATATGGGGCCATATTTGTCACCAAGTACAAGAGAATCACAAGAAATAGTTTGGTCCATTGTCTTTAACATAATTTTTATGTTTGAGGTTTTCCTATTTGAAAACCTAAATGAGCACTTTCATTAAACACCTTAATTCATGTTTGTACTGCTCGATTAGCTTTTCTGGATAAAGCAGACTAATCATCCTACCTTTGTTAGTGGGAGATAACAACAGCAAAATTACACAAGTTTTTGAAGTCCAATGATAAAAATTATTCAGCCTAATGTAGATCTTTGGCTTTAAAAATCTTGTACGTCAAGGCATAAGGAATCTGATTTTTATTTTCCATTACCTTTACCATACAAGCCATGGTATGGTAAATATACAAATATACAAAAATACAAAAAAATATACAAATCATACATGATTTCACCTAGTTGCAATTTAAATTAGGTCCATCGAGTCTTTCCTTTCAGACCATGAAATGAGTGGAGAGATTTGTCAATCTGACCTATTTCTCCCAGAGGCCAAGGTGACTATATCCAGCTTCTTGGGACTGGGTGGTGACTTAACACTCCTCTTAATCTCTAGATTTCTCTAATGATCTTACAGTTGTCACCTTTCCCTTCCAGGATCAATAGGATGCTGTTATGCAGCTCTTCTGGATCTTGATACTAGTGCCTCATTTTTCTGAGTTCATAAACATTTCTGTTAAGTTCTGCTCACGCTGGGCTCTCAAGTGGCTATGGGAAAACACAGCCAGCAAGCAAAAAGACTACCATCTTAGCAAAGGAATGCACACTGACACGTCTTAACAGTATTCAGAGCCACAGATGACTAAAACGAAGAAACAGTCCTCAACTTGCCTCTGCCTCCCCCATTCCCGTTCAAGAATCTACTGTTTCTCTGGATGGGCTCATCAGAGAAAGAATTAAAGGAAAAAGTGCTAGATTGTGCTGATTCTTCATAAAAGGCATCATTCTAAAACAAATGTTTTAATCCAAAATAAAACAAAACAAAATCCCCAGTAGAAGCTTGATAGGGAGCTACTGAAAGCAGTCCAGCAAAGGGGAAGAAGCTGAGAATAAGGCAACTGTTTAGCCTGGAGAAAGGAAGTCTCAGGAGGAATTTTATCAATGTATATAAATACCTGAAGGGAGGGTATAAAAAAGGAGCCGGGCTCTTTTCAGTGGTGCCCAGTGATGGGACAAGAAGCAACGGGCACAAGCAGGAGGTGCTGTCTGAACATCAGGAAACACTTTTTTTACTATGAGGGTGACTGAGCATTGGAATGGGTTGTGGAATCTCCCACCTTGGACGGAGATATTCAAAAGCCAGCTGGACATTGTCCTGGGAAACTGGCCCTAGGTGACTCTGTCTGAGCACAAAGGTTGGACCAGAATGACCTCAAGATGTCCCTTCCAACCTCAACCCTTCTGTGATTCTGTAGCGAAACTCAAGGTAATGCTTTCAAATGGAGGTTACAGCACAAAGTGAAATAAAATGGAATTCAAAAAAATTTAAATTCATACTTCTGATATAGATACAACCTTTGCTGTGGCACAGATTTCTTGATGTTAGTGTCATACACAGACCCTTTTTCAGGCTTCCTTGACAAAGGAAGCTTAATTGCGCAAGAGGAGGAGTGGATGAATTAGAGAATTTTACTGACATTACTTCCCTCTTGGATCATCAGAAAAAAAAAATCTAGTTTATATTCAAAATATTTTCAAATCATTGTCTTAGTAGCTATTTTGTTATCTACAATGAGGATGGCTTTAATACATTAATTCATGCTTCACCCTGCATAAGAACTAGTTACAGAACTTTATTAAAAAGTTCTAGTTTTTCCCACAATTTAAATAAAATACAATCTTCATTCTGCACTTTCCAAGGTGTTTCCAAAGAAAACAAGTTGTGACAGCACAATATTACATTACTCTTTATCTAAGTGGAAATACAAATGCAAGCAAGGCCAAAACTGAATATGGGAAAGGAAATACTGGCCAGTTATTGCCTGGGTCCTGAATATATGCAAGAAGTAATGATAAATGGAGGATCCTTGAAATATCCTTTTAATGTCTGAATAGGTTCAAAAACATTTAAACTGTACTAGTGGAATCTCTAAAACAGGATGTTATACTTAAGGTATAATGTAATGTGTTTGTCTTTCATGGAGCAATTAATCACTGGATGGAGGAGTTAAGACCAATCAAAACGGAAAGGTGTTTATTGCTGCAGCTGGTCATTAAATTATTTCTATAAAGCTTAAACACTGGATTTTATTGTTTTTACTGCAGATCCGCTCCTATAAAAAATACATTTAAACTTCCCTTTTTAGATTTTGTGGTTTAGTTTCTTATGCTTCTGTTAACCAAACATTTCTAGCGAAAGACAAATACATTTCCCCACCCAAAGAAAGGGTATGCTATTCTGTTATCAGAGGAATGATCACTGACAATGGGAACCAGAATCACAGAAAAATATCTCACCTTGGATTATAAGACATGAACCTTGCAATCTATCAATCTGTGAATCCATGGGAAAAAATACAAACAGCAGTAACACGAAAGAATCACCATATGAGGTTATTTTTCCTTGGATGGGAATTCCTTTCATTCAAGACAGGTAGTTGATTAAGAAACAACAGTATTTCTTAATATATGGAGGTACTTAAGATTTTTCAGTACTCTGAAGATACTGACTTGTACATGCAACTCCTTAAATGAAGCATTTGTCATTTTGGATGGGCACCTTGGTTGGAAGGGAAGGAATGAAAGAAACTTCTCCGCTACATTTAACCCTTCAAATACTAAAGGAAGCATGGTTGGGGGAATATCCAAGAGACACCTATTCTCTCTACTGCATATCAAAAAATCTATTGTCTTGTTTGTTACAACAAGGTATTTTAGCAGATGCAGGTGCTTTGTGGAATTACATGTTTATACCAAGTGGAGGTCCACGTCTTTAGTCTGAAGCAAAACCTATAGGCTTCCCAAGGAGAAATTTTAAGTCTCAAATTTCATCACCCTTGAAGTGACTGCCATAATGAATGTAATGGCATTGCCACATTATGGTAAATAAAGCCACAGTATGAGTTTGTGTGACATCTTAAGAGAAGTCAACCTGTAAGGAGACTGTTTTCTAAAGAAACAACATAAAAAAAATAAGGAGGTGATTGGCAACAGCCAACATGGCTTCATGAAGGGCAAATTGTGCCTGACAAATTTGCTGGCCTCCTATGACAGGGTTACAGCATTTGTGGACAAGGGAAGAGCAATTGATGTCAACCCCCTGTACTTGTGCAACACAACTGACACTGTCCCACATGACATCCTTGTCTCTAAATTGGAGTGATATGGCCTTGATGGACAGACCACTCCCTAGACAAGGGATTGGCTGCATGGTTGCTCTCAAAGAGTTGCAGTCAATGGCCTGATGTCCAAATGGAGATCAGTGATGAGTGGTGTTCCACAAGGGTCAGTACTGGGACCAGTGCTGTTTAACAACTTTGTCAGTGATGTGGACAGTGGGATGGAGTGCACCCTCTGCAGGTTTGCTGATGACACCAAGCTGTGTGGTGCAGTTGACATGCAGTAGGGAACAGATGCGAGCCAGAGGGACTGATGGACTTGAGGACATGAGGTGGGCCCAGGCCAACCTCATGAAAAGTTCAACAACGCCAAGTGCAAGTTCCTACACCTTGGGTTTGGGCAATCCCAAGAATGAATACAGGCTGGGCAAAGAATTGATTGAGAGCAGCCTTGAGGAGGAAGAGTTGGGGGTACTGGTGGATGAAAAGCTGGACACGAGCCAGCAATGAGCACCTGCAGTCCAGAAAGCCAACTGTATCCTGGGCTGCTTCAAAAGGAGCATGGCCAGCAAGTCGAGGGAATTGATTCTGTCCCTCTACTTTGCTCTCATGAGACTCCACCTGGAGTACTGTGTTCAGTTAAGGGCCCACCAACATAAGGAGGACATGGAACTGTTGGAGTGAGTCCAGAGGAGGGCCATAAAGATCATCTGATGAGAGAACTGGAGCACCTCCATATGGGGACAGGCTGAGAGAGTTGGGGTTGTTCAGCCTGGAAAAGAGAAGACTCCAGGGAGACCTTAGAGCACCTTCCAGTACCTGAAGGGGCTACAAGAAAGCTGGAGAGGGACTTTTTACAAGGGCGTGGAGTGATAGGATGAGGGGTAATGGTTTCAAACTAGAAGAGGGGAGATTTAGATTAGATACTAGGAAGAAGTTGTTCTTTCCTGTGAGAGTGTTGAGACACTGGCACAGGTTGCCAGAGAAGTTGTGGCTGTGCCCTCCCAGGAAGTGTTCAAGGCCAGGTTGGATGGGTCTTTGAGCCACCTGCTCTAGTTGAAGGCATCCCTGCCCATGGCAGAAGGATTGGACTTTAAGGTCTCTTCCAACCCAAACCATTCTACAATTCTATGAAAACCAGCGGGCTACAAAGAGCATATTGAAGTAATATTTAAAAAAAAAAATATCAAATGTATAGAAACTGTATTGAAGAAAACTACTGACTGCTTTACATAGCAGAGTTGACACTTTCTGGCAATCAGGCACTGACAAAATTACATTTTGAGGAACGAGTCAGAAATACTGAGGCAAAAGCTGGCACCTTTCTCCTGGAGCTGGAGCAAAGCACAGAACTCCCATGACATGTGCACAAGGGTTTTACTAGCCAGAAATCTCACAGTTGAACTATGTGGCTACAAACAGATCGATTGCAGAACATGTACAAATTCTCTAAGAAGCAGCAGCAAATACTATCAAGATTTATACAAGATCCTTTTAACATCCTACATGCTTCCACTTAGCACATCAATCAAGAGCAATGAATTCCTGATAAATTCATTTGTAATGACTTCAGTGCTTTTACTACAATATTAAACCCTTCATTTCTTTCCTTGGAATCTGAATGCAATTTGTTCGCATTGTTGCAGCTAGAATTTAGAAAAATGATCCTTGAGTATAAACTCTGTAGAAATAGCTTTTTTACTTCGATTCATAAACAGTTTTTAAGGGTAGGGAACACACACAAATCAGAATATATAAACTAGTATAGTTTACGACCTGAGATACTGAGGAAAAAATATTTATTGTCAGGCCAACAGATTTCAGGGTGGAAGTGGAGAGCAATCCAACATCACGAAAAGAGAAATCAGCAAAGTCTCTTCCATGTTGCAAAAAGCATGACTTTAACCTTTTGGAAAGATTATTTGCAGTATGAGGAGAAAGTTACATATTGGACATCATATTGCTTATGGGAAAAATAGAGTGGATTAAGCCACACCTGGCTCAAGAGGGAAAAATTGTATTTGAAATGTCTGCAGAGCTCATTAGTACCTTGATACCAAATGATTCAAAGCTATTTTTGGCTTTAACTCAAGCTGTTGTCCTAAGCATGGCAAAACAATGACAATTTTAAAAGCTCCATAGATATATACTCAAAAATGATAGTGTTTCATTAATCACCAAAGTAAAAACTTGCTAAATAAGCTGTCAGATACCAGTGCATTTTGGAAAATGAAAGAGAAACAGACTGTTAAAACCAGCTGGGAAATAGACTAGAGCAGACATTTGTTACCTTTACATTTGCAACCAAGGGTGAGCATTACCAGGACAGTTTGTTCATTTGTATATGGAATTATATGCTTGTATTACTGCATTCAGTTTTGCTCGAAGTTCTTTGTAATATCTTGAGTATTAAGTTGATTAAAAAAAAAAAAAAAACCAAAACAGCATAAAACTTTACCTAAGTAAAGTCTCCCAAGCTGAGTCAAAACAAGCATAACCTAGGCCAAGACTTTGATCAGCTTTATAGTACAATACCAATAAATTGATAATTGATGCCTACATACAATACATATAAATCTGCACAGCTACTTGAGCTTCTACTTACTGTAAAAGGTAATGACAGAAGCTTTACAATGCTAATCACTAGTGCTGCTTTCTTTTTCATTCTTTGCTTGTAAGAATCATATTCAAAGTTTGAGCATTTTTGGCCCATAGTGCAACTCAGAGTAACTGTAATGTGTGCATTCACATGCTGTGCTCAGCCTGCTTTTCCATTAGATGAAGAGTGCAGAGGAAGAAAACATGTGACTGCCACAGACCTGGAAAAATAAAATTTTACAGCCCAAGACTTTCATTTATACCACAAAAATCCATGGCTGACAAAGGACAGCTCTTTGGCCTCTCGGCATAGCTACAGGAACAACACAGGCCAGAGGAATTATGCTCTAAGTCTTTCAAGCTGACTTACTTTCTGATAAGCCCTTCATTACATTCTCTACCTTGAAAAGCCCACAGACTATTTTAAAACCACTTTTTCCGTTTGTTTATTCACTGAGTGTGCCTCTATATTTAACAGACAGAATTTAAAAACAAAAAATAAACTCAGGATTGACTACATGATTTTTGTAAATTATCTCTAGAATTGTATTTTGAGGCAGGAAATTGCTGCTAAGTTCCCCTCGTACCATTAATTTATTTTAAATGTAAATTATTTCTATATTTTCATTAATTTATTCCTATATTTTGGAAGAAGAACAGACCTTGAACCTACTTAAGTCTGTGTGCTAAAGGTAAGCTACGCAATATACTGTGAGAAGAAAATTAACACACCTCTAAGCCAATTCTCCTGTGTCTCTGAGGTCTTCCATACACTCTTTTAGCCCATTTGGCTTCTCATAATCATATTCTTCCTCCAAGAAAGATTTTTCTACAATCAGAAAATACTGCCATGAACCACAGTAAATAAATTTCACTCATCTGACTAATACCTAAAGAGGTATTAGCTAACCTAGGTCTAGCAATAGCTGCTAAAGCTAAGAAGATTATGTGCAGAGTTTGTTCCAAGTCATCTGAGACACGGAAGAGGGTCTTGACTTGTTCTTGATATATCAATGTTCTTAAAACACTATCATTAATATTATCACTCTCAGCTTTTGAATCTGTGTTCCAGTTTTGGGGGTGATGGGGCATAACAAAGAAAATACTGACATTTCCCTTAATATAGGATGTAAACTCAACAACGCTACCTGTAGATTTTTTTTCTTTCTGGAAAAGAGAGTTCCATGGGAAAATGCAAACCTATATATTTCTTTGGTCCAATATATGCAATTGCACAATTTTTATGTTTTCCTTATGGGGGAAAAAAAAAAATAAAAAAAAGAGTTAAACAATACTAAGACATTTTGTCCATATTTACTCCTGGGAAGCCATATATTCAACAAAGATAGTAAGCCAGCCAAGCTAAGGTCTTGTGTAATGCTAAACAGACTTAATTAACCAATTTCTGCCAAAACAAATTTTGAATGCTTTCTTCTCCACCTCATTGTGGTTTATCCTTGTAGACTCTGGCCCTTCTCATGGCTTTAGCCAGAACTACCGTACTGGCCCAAATATAAGGTGACTTCAAATATGAGGCCACCCTCATTTTTTTTTCAAAGAATACATAGGAAAATCAGCAAAATTTATCCCAAAAGGCGAAAAAAAAAAATCCCCATGTCACTTCTTAGACCACCTCCTCCAGCTCCAGCCTCCAAAGCCCTTCCTTCTCATGATCAGCTTGCCAGGCATTCCAACTGACATGGAAGGGGGATAAATGGACTACTTCCCTGCAAGCCCTCCAAGCAACATGGTAGACAAGCAACATCTACCCTTCAAAACCTTGAACTGAGTGGGTCTGGGCTGCTGCCTGCACTATCCCTGCACCTGCTGAAGGCTTCAGAAGGTTCATCACTTAAACAGGGGTTTAATGGGGGCCACACAGTAAACCCATGCCTTAAAAATACAGGAGCAAGTTGTTGTGGGGCTTCTTACTTTAAGTTCTGCCTTTCAACAAAGCTTCATAGAAATGTAAAGTAGCACTTCTACATTTTGCAAAGCAGCATGGGAAACATGTTTCCTTCTTTCACTTTTCCTCCCCGTCCCCAGCAACATATCTAAGCAAGTACAGCGTTATATCACTCCATGAATCTGTACCTTACAGACTGAAATTTTTAAGCTTTAAGTCTACGATAATTCTTTCACTAGTTACTGATTTGCTGTTTCCTCATTTCCCTTCAGAGGTATGACTTCTGCTTGAGCTTTCACAAAGGCCGTGATCATATCCTAGCTGAGGGAATATGGGAACAATTCTGCACTTGCTACCAACTGTAACAGCTACCAAGATCAACACACCTGCACAGAGTAAGAAGCTTGCAAGATTAAATCTTCCAAATATTGGAAAGGGTTGACATGGACAGGCATGTATTTATCAAAACATAAAAACCTCCTAATACAGCAATATTTACCTCCTTATTGCAGGTGCCAGATAAACTGTGAAGATAAACTCTCAAGCACAAGTGTGATGGGGAGCAGCTGAGGGAACTGGGGGGTTCGGTCTGGAGAAGAGGAGGCTGAGGGGAGACCTCATTGCTCTCTACAACTCCCTGAAAGGAGGGGGTAGAGAGGTGAGGGTCGCTCTCTTCTCCTAGATAACACTGAAAGGACAAGGAGTAATGGCCTCAAGTTGTGCCAGGGGAGGTTTAAGTTGGATATTAGGAAAAATTTCTTCCCTGAAAGGGTTCCCCAGCACTGGCCCAGGCTGCCCAGGGCAGTGGGGGAGTCCCCATCCCTGGAGGGATTTCAGAGCCGTGTAGATGAGGTGCTGAAGGACATGGGGCAGTGGGGACTTGGCAGTGCTGGGTTAATGGTTCAACTTGATCTTAGAGGTCTCTTCCAAGCAAGGCTGTTCAGAATTTGCTGCCTGGCTGTCAGGTATCTTTCTGGTTATCATGCCTTGCTTCATCAGGATAATTAGCAGGAAACAGTAAAGCAGTCACTAATTATTTTCTAGAGTAAACCTAATATCACCTTTTGCAACTAAAAATTTGCTGGGACACACACAATCAGAAGTGACATAACTTCACCTTTGGGATATAAAAATCAGCTGATCTCTGAGTGATATCTGTGATTCAGAGGAAGCAATTAATTTTTTAGATAAAGCTATTTGTGGATAAAGGAGAAACTGCTTTTGGCAAAAAAGACAAAGCCTGCTTGTTCATGACTTTCCATAAAGATTCTGATCATGCCAAAGCCATTTCCCTTTACAGACAGGTGGGCTAACTCCTGGCAAAGAGCAGGGGGAAAAAACATTGTAGTCATGGTGCATGAATAATGTCAGTGATTTCTCAGATAGCATCTCAGAAATGTAATGGCTACAGTGTGGCCCGGAAATGAGCCGTAATGAACAGCATTGAATCATTTAATCTTTAAATACAGCAAGAACAAAGTCTAATAATTATCCACAGCAGCTCAAATTGAGAAAACCACAAACGGATTTGCCATTCGAAAGGAAGGGGAAAGGCTAAGGAAAGTTGCAGCCAAATGCTGAAAGAGTTAATTTAGGTCTCAATGTCAGACTCCTGCTTTCTAAGCACTGGCTCAAAGGTTTCTGATTCAAGTGGATGGCAGAAAAGCCAACATGCTTTTATCAGAGGTTAGTGTTTATAGAAGCAATACAAAACAGGATTTTGTTAAATGTATATATTATGCCAGATCAAACTATAAATTGAAACATCTGTGTCCAAGTTAATCTCAGATACAGCAAGAAGATTATTTGAATTGTGTGTTTCCTTTTGTGACCTTTTTAGATGTGGCTTTGTTGGAAAAGAGGAAGGGATAATTTTCTTAATTTTTTTATTCCTAAGCAACAATGCCAACAGTCCAATATAACAGCAGTATCTTTTAAAATCACCCAGCTGAGTAGCAAAAAAAAAAACCCAACCTTTGGTAATTTCCCAGTATTGTTATACAGGGAGCTCTAAAAAATAAACTATAGTCATATAAATAGAGGCATGTAGTTTTAAGCATGCTACAAGCCATTCACGACATAAGCATTCAATTAAAACTGCTTTTATGAGCAATAATCACATTCTGAAAAGGCAAACATGGACGGTTTGCGGATACAGCCATAATGCCTGCAAAATTAACTTGAAAAAAACAGGTAAACATAGTTCAGTCTCTATGCTACTTAAATAAAAGATTTTAAAACTCTCTTGTTCCTGCCTCGAGGACACAAGGGACAGGAAGAAGAATTAAGGATAATTTTATTTTTCTTCTAAAAATATGGTAATTATTTGCCTTTATGCAGTCGTATTATCATAAACCAATCTTAGTTTAAATGAAACAATGATTTCAATATACAAATTTTAGTTAAGGAAGTAATAGAACAGAACAGCTGTGGTTTCCAATAGTATACATCAGGCTAACTGGCAATAGTATGGCCTGATTATAGAAGTAAGACAGAAACTTTTAGCTTTATCGGCCACCCCAAATTTATTCCTGAGCTGCAAGTGACTTATGATAAAGTTTTCCAGTAGCCATCTCTCCTCTAGAAGCAGGTATTTTTTTGAGACCCACTCTTAAACCCACAGAAGCCACTTTTATTGCATTGACACAATATTTACAGAAGAGCCACCAAAGTTTGCAGGTAATACCTCTTCCCCCATTCTCCTGACTCTCCCCTTCAATCCCTTTAGCTTTGAATGCTACTTCTATCTCAGCTCCTAACCCACAGCCCATCATGCAAACTCTCAGATTACTTATTGTCATTTGTCACAAATAGATTGACAGGCTGAAAATGGTTCATGTAAAAAAACCTGTCCACAGAGATACATTTGTACTACTCCAACTTTAAATACAGCTACTTTGAGGCCACTGACTGTTAGCACCCCATGCCACACTGCACAGCTTTGAATAAAACAGTGACTAGATTTCATTTTATCCCCAACCTTAGTTCATAAATTCTTTACCGTTCAGAGGGCAAGAGATATAGAAACACAGTTTAAGGCACAAAAAATGCATAAACAGATCAACTGGAACTTCAATGCTGACTTAAAGTGGAACAGAATTATACCCCACCTCCTTTCACTGATATGCTCTTGACTTGTGTAGGAGGGGTTCTTAAAGGGATGCTTTGCTTCTCACACTTGAAGAAACAGAGCATTAGAATCCATATTCTCCAATATACGACTTTTGAGATTCTCAGATTTTTGGGGAAAACTTTTAAATTTCCAAATGCTTCGAAAATCGACTGGGGAAAATTGCTGGGGGGAGTTTACAAACTTCTGGCTGAAGTTTTTCATATTGACAGTATATTTCATTAGAAAAACTAAAAAAATCACCAAAAACATACAGTTTTCACTGACAAAACTGGTTTCAGTCAAAACTTAAAAGCAGGCTCTCTTATCTGAATTAGATCCAAGTTTACCCTTTCAGAATGACAGCCTGAAGTCTATTGGTCTCAGTTCCCCTATCTCCTAGTCAGTTACAGAGTCAATGAGAGCACTGGAGTGACTTATGTAAAAAGAAACTGCATATCCATAATTATTTGGAAAATCATCCATTTTTTAAGAAAAGTTGTACTGTTACTTAGCTTCTCCCTCCTGTCAAAGAAAGTATTGCCTTCATATCACAGGAACATAGGAAAACAGTGTGAACATCCAAATTTACAATAGAAATCCACCACTGAAAACAATCCATTTGGAATTCTAAACTGGCATTGAAGATTCTGGCAATATATGAAAGACCAGCAGGGCAATGAAAATTCAGGAGAAGCAAATGGTTGCATGATCCATGCAAAGAGACCTCTTAGATAGTTAATTATTGTGTAGTCTAGCCTATCTCCCCTAAATATCAGTATAATATGAACTGGAATAGAACAAGAGCAAACTGAAAGACACACAAATAACAGTTATCTCTTGTGATGAGTTGGATTAAAAGGTTTTGACAGAAAGCCATCCACCCTGAAATCAGGACTGCAAAGGCAGATGCTTTTACAGAAGGAGATCATTGACATCAGCTCTGAATGACATGCAGTGTTCACTTCACAGGGGTATCACAGTAACACCTTATTTAAAACCGTCTTATGTCTACTAAAAACTAATTTTAACATTTTTCTAATCACTCCCTATACACTAAGCTTATCAAAATAAGCCTTCTGAGTGGCACCACAGTGTTCAATCCTATTTAGTTATTTTTTCAGGTTGTATTTTATCGATTCTGTATTCCAAAACCAGAACAATCGCCTTACCTGGAGAAAACTTCTGGCATAGAAAACAGCAGTTTCAAAGGCATTGGAAAACAACCCCCCCAAAAAAAAGCCACCAAAAAAGCCTGCACACAAACCAAACAAAAAAACCCCCACACATAGGTTTTCCAAAATCCATCCAAGAAGTGCTTTTCTTATCTTTTCAGATAAATCAGTAACATTCTCTCTAAAATATTAAGCCAAACTCTGACAAATGCTGTACAACATACAGCCATATAAACTTGCAGGTAGAAGGGTGAGGACAGAAGGGTAATTTTACAATGCCTTTCTGCCTCCTGCCATAGTTCAGGCTGAGAAGACATGATAGGCCATGAGATTTTGGCAGCATAACATGCCAGGCACAAAGTGTTTCCAAGACAATCTTCTGTATGATGGGGAGAGATGTATGACAGACCCACTGCAAGCAGTTACAAGTGGATGAAACACCTTGGCACTTGCTAAAATTTGCATTGGCATTTAGAGAAGCAGAACCATCTCCCAACAGCTGGCTGTTGAATTAGATCCACAACTTGTAATCACTTCTACCAGCCTAAAGCAGTATCTAAATGAGATTTTAATATATATTTATGCCACCTTTCCTCACCTTGTGTCTGTAACACACAAGCCATGGGTTTCCTTTGCTCTAGACTGTCCCAAGATCTATACCTGTACACACTTCTTGCATGAAGCAGTATTTAGCACTATTTGGCCTGGAACTAATGGGGATAGAAGAGACAGAATTAGTGTTACAACCTGACGTTTGCAGGAGTGTCAGTCAGTGGAAGCTAAATAGTCACTCTACAGAACTAAACACTCCAGTCCTTTTCAACACTTCCCAATACATGTGAAAAGAAACTTCTTTGACCTTACCTCCCCCAAGATACACCTGAAGAAAGATAAACACATCCAAAAGCAAAAAATATTAAAACATACGCTATTTTACGGTACCATTCTCTTCCTCAAGAGAAGATAAAGAAAAAAAAACACGTGGCAGATGTTAGCCATTTTGCTTAGTGTTGCACTAGAAGGTTCTCGGTTAAGAAAAAAAAGAAATTAGAAGATTCTGCATAGAGTAGACAAAAAATAGAGTCCTGCCAGGACAGTATAGAGTCCAGCAGTCAATAAAGGGCTGATTCCAGCATTCTTCAAGCCATTTCCAAAGCGCAAAAAAGAACCCCTCACATTTTAAGAAATATTCATAGTGTATTTCTTTCTGACTAATGTGCCTTTCCTCTGAATTCAAGAAAAAGAAAATGGCTAACGGACAGCTAAAATGTTTCAGTTCCCAGTCTGTACTCATCTATTCTGAGGACTATATATTATAACTAATTTACCAGGACTTGCAGTTTTTACCTAGCAGCCTTAGGGCTTTAACAAAAGCTTGTTATTTATGTGCACAGAGTTCAGACAGTCTACTCGGAGATTTTCTGACGCCAGGGACCGCTTTTAAACTCTTTTTTTCCTCATCTTCTGTTCAACAGTGGCAGTCTGTATCCATCAAGCCATCTTTCCTAGGCAATTTCAAAGCCTCAAAATTAAAATGATTTGGTTTCTTGGTTTATCACAGAGTCCTTTCACATTCAGAGGAGAATCTCACGGAATGTAAAATCATTGGACATTATTAGAAGACATTTTTTTCCTTAAATAATCAAGCACAAAGATGACAAAACTACTAGGGATACCTCTAGTCCCCCCATTTGCCTTTAGTGCTGAAATAAAGGAAATACTAACTCAACCTGACAGCATGTCAGGTGTTTCACAGTTATCTGTCCTGTTTTCTTACCCTGCAACCTCACCTCTACTATTTCAGCACGTGAGAGTAAACATGGTCTTGTGTAGATGACCTGATGTCCTTTACTGCCATAGCTGGAACCTTCACCTGATCCACTTGGTCACCACCAGCCACTAGTGCTACTGAAACACAAGTCAAGCCCATAGGTGGCAAAACCTTCTGTGGTCAGAGCTACACCATGGCAAAGAGATATAAAATGAAAATCTGTCCCAAACAAAGGTGGAGCATGGCATGCTCATCAAGATTTAGGGCTTAAGAAAAAAGGTCAGTAAACGGGGAAAAAAGAATAATAAAGTGCAATTATAGAATAGTAGCTCCCTCTGCAGACATGCTTACTTCAAACAGTGCATCTTTATATTGTTTCACTTAGTCCCTTTGAAAGGGAAACCACAAAATGGCTGCCACATGGCACATTAGAATGAAACTCTTCTGAAGCTTTACTGTCACTTCTTTTACCAACAGCTTTCTTGTCAGGAAAAAAACAAATTTCAACTTTTTTCACTCAAAGCAGTTTTAGTCTAACAGCATTCGTAGCATTGTAATATCATTAACCTCAAGAGGCTCACAACACACTGGGGTCTGCAGTGGCTGAAAACAAAAGAGATGGCACAATCAAATTACAAACATTTTCCACAATAACACAGTCGTGAAAGCACAGGCAATGCTGGCTGAAGAAGGAACGAGGCAAAGAATTGAACACCCAGCTCGCTCCTTAGGTAGCATCTGTTGAGAGAGAGAAAGGGTGAAGGTTGTATCTGCCTGCACAACACAGAGGGGTACACAATGGCACACATTCAACCTATCCTTCCTCTATCGTAGGACAGCTTGCATTCCCCTGCTGCCATAATTTACTCCAACTCCAAGCTGTGTTTCAAATGAACTAGACTCCTGAAAGGAAGAAAAAGGAAAGAAAAAAATTCTCAGCTAAACCTTGATTTGAACTGTTTCTGGGATTTCAAAAAATGAAATCATTCCCCTTCTCCTTCAAAATTAACGTGCATTTCCTGCTTCTAAATAAAACAAGAAATAGAATTCCCAGAACACTATAAGAAGGGATGTCAGAGTGCAATCAGAACAAGAAAAGGTAAGAAACTTTACATGAAAGTATGTTATGAAATTTCTGGTATGGTTTTGCAAACTTTACAAAGTCCAAGTATTTTAAAAATGATCCAAATTTTTAATAATAACAAAGCAGTAATACTTACAATTTACCCTTAGAGGTTGAATAAGTACACTAGATATTCTAGAGAATATTAAGGAAGAAGGAACCTGATGATTCCTAGTTTTTATCTTGAGTATGAAACAGACAAAATGAAATTTCACCAGCTATTTCTAAGGCAGTATTTCTGGGGCTCTTCACATGAGTCTACAGATAAACACAGTTTAGAGATTACTTGGATTATTTTGCACATGCCCAGTTTTGTGATTTGACTGTTTTGTGTATATTACTTTGCAGACTTACATCACCTCAGCATTTTTCAACTTTTAGATATCTACCTAGCCAACCTACACTGCATGCAGGAGCAGAATGAACAATCAGTCAGAGAACCTCCAGTCGCTCATGCACACACTTGATGTCCCCATCCTGTACAGTGATCTACACATGCTTTCTCTCAGCCCTCGTTCTGTATTATACAAGCAACTCCCATGATTGTTACAATGCCAGTATCAGGACCAAGACATTGGAAATGAGTCTGTGACCCAACTACCTTCACTACACGCAGTCAAAAATCCCACATGTTCTCCTTAGCTGTCTTCATAGCTCTGCAGGAGGATGGAGAACACACTGACACCATAGAGATACCCCGTGTTTTCCACAACAGAGTGGCTTTTTACCATGTTGGATTGCTTTGACAAAGAGGCACAAATCCCTGTGGTTTACTGGGGCTTGCACAGTTTGAAAGAGCCCTGTGACATGCAGATCAAACATTGAGCAGGCAGAGGTACAAGAACAAGTTACCGTGGCGGAAGGAGAGGAAGATTACACGGTATTCATACGGGGGGGGGATGGGTGGAAAGAAATCATGTTTCATTACAAATACATTGTTCAGATTAGCCAAGCTATCTTCTTCTTTCAACCAATTCCTTATTGGACTTTGTCTCATAAAATAAAGCACTCCTCCTTTATATTTCTCTATTAACGATACAAATGAGGATAGCTGGAGCTTTGGAAGAAAGGAAAAAAAAAAAAGAAAGAAATCTTAACCAAAATGTGACCTTAGCAGATGTAATCCAATCTGATTTCCACTACATTAGCCTACGGATGCTTATGCAACTGCATAGCACAGCAACTGAGAGACAAAACAATGGAAGTTTTAAAGCTTGCTTTATTGCTCGTTCTCAAAACATTCAATCGCCATCATGCTTCAACTGCCAAATCTAAATTAGAGAGTTGGAAAAAAAAAAGTGCTCTTCAGGGGAACATTAGACCTCTATGGAGAGGTGTGAGCTCAAGGAGATGGAGCATCTGGCTAAAGACCAACTTGCCTATAAGTCCAGACCAAGTGGCCCCATATGGATAGCTTTTAGAAAATCATAAGTGGTAACAAGTAGAAAAATTCCCTCCCTTCCACGTTCAGCCTCCTTTTTTGGCATTAGTAATTAAACTGTACTTACTGCTATGAGCAAATTACAGAAACTTCCATCAGAATCTAAACAATTCTCATATAATCTAATCACTTCCTTATTTATTCATGTTTACCCACATTTTTCCTCCTCTTTCAGTTGGATTGTTATGTAATATCACAAAGCATAACAAAAACTGGTTTGCTACTAATTAAGTGCACCAGAGCAGTATATTAATCTCTTCTTTTGAAAGCACAAGCAAAATGTATCAGCTGTCAGCTTTAAAGAAGGTTTAAAGTTTTCTCTTTTCTTACCAAAGCTTACCAGAGGAAAAGGGTTTGAGAATCAAATGATATAAGTTTGTTACCTGCTCCCTGATATATCCTGCCTTTGCATAAAACCAAAAGCAATAATTTTCATACTTGTTAAAAACCTGTGTATGTCATGAAAATGAAAAAACTAATACAGAACGAGACAGGGTTATTCCCTCATAAAAACCCAAATATCTGTCAACCAATCCCAGCTCTGGTGAATTTAACAGAGGCCATCACATCAAGAAATTTACATCTTTTTTCTGCCACAAATTTTATATATATTATATTAAGAATTTA
Source organism: Podargus strigoides (assembly GCA_028020825.1). Taxonomy (NCBI): domain Eukaryota; kingdom Metazoa; phylum Chordata; class Aves; order Caprimulgiformes; family Podargidae; genus Podargus; species Podargus strigoides. The sequence continues at coordinate 5,983,610 of CM051623.1, read as the reverse complement.
TATATAAACATGAATATATTATCATAAATTCTAAAACCAGCTGAGTTATAAATTACTGTACCTATTTTAAAATAGGAAAGTTGTATTTCACAGCAGTTGTTCACGCCTTCAAAGAGTTATATTATGTTCTGATTGTCCATGAATGGTAGTTAACATGTGCAAAAATTTGTGTGAATTAGTGACGGCTAAGAAGCTTTTACCAGTAGCACCCTAATGATGTGAGCTAATCCTAGAATCATAACTAGCATTTATTTTACATTTCCTCCCACCGCAAAGCATAAAAAAACCCCTATATAAACTGTCACATCTTTAACTAGCATCTCATCATAAGTTAACATAAGAACATACTAATTAAGACACCTTTTTACCTTTTGAGGTGCACTGTTAAGTGATTTTCACAAAGCCAAACAGTACATCACCCTCAGAACCAAATCAGAACCCACAATGTTCCTGGAAATATTTATGCTTAATCCAGCAGATAGCACAGTCCCCTAAATAGCATGCAGGAATCATCTGTATTGCTAAACTGGAAAACAAATACAGCAATCAAATCCCTGAAGGAAGGAAAAAAAATGTGATAGCCTGGAGAAGAAAGCGAGCAGGACACAACCCCAGTGGAAGCTAGACTGTGATTCAGGATGAGGTACATTCTCCTCTACTCCCCCTAAAAGTGTTACTGATAAAACACTGCACAGACAGACGCATGTATTAGGATAAAACCCCAGTTATCATTTATGTACTTAAAACTATTTAACCACGCAGGCGAAAGGAAAGAAACAAAAACAGAACCAACAGGCCAACCCCCACGACACATCCTGATGGCGATGGATGAACAATGAATTGAACATTTCCAGCTGGACAGGAGCGTCATCTCAGCACTATGTGATGTATTAGCCAAAAGCCAAGCACAGGTCTCTCGTTTCAGCCCAGCGTTAGACAGTCAACTCAACTCTTCAAGAAACTGCTTTTCAGAGAAAAGTAGTTTTGAAAGTCCCAATTCAAATACGGTAAAAGAATAAACTGAAATGTAAAAAACGTTAAAAATCAGTCACTGCCTGACAGAGTTGTCATAACACACTCACTCTCTTCATTTCCTTCATGACACGAACTGAGAACACAGAACTCTCTGCTGAATAGTTTTGATTCACTTGCACACTGCTTGCACTTTCTTTATCCAACAGAAAGGTATACTATAAAGTTGAGTGAGGCTTGGGTATTTCTATTCCCCAATCACTCTTTCTGCCAGGTTTTTTTTCATACTCTCTTGTTTTCCTTCAGGCTTCAGATGCAAGAAAACTGAAAAGCAAATGGTAAAACCCAAATTGAAACCACCATGGTTTACTACACGAACAATCAAAATGAATTCTACTTGGCAAAATTTCACCCCACGGAAGTTTGACCTTGCTGGTTTAAAAACTTATCAGTTTGCAGACAGAAAAAAGAAAAACAAACAACAAAATTTTGAAATATCATGTACCTTCCCAGCATCCTAGAAGTACAAAAAAATTTAAGCAATATTCTCCTACAACACAGGAGATCCTATTTCTTGTCCTGACAACCACACACCTGATGCAAAGCCAGTCCAGTGCCCCAGTGCTTCTGTTTCCTGGTAAGTTACATGGGGATACTGACACCTCTTTAGCAAAGAGCTTTGGGATGTACAGCTAAAAAATGTTACTGAATGGATGATACAAAGAGATGATTATTTATTTTAAAGTATATGCTTATATCAATATAGTGTCAAAACAGTAAAGTGGGATATCATGAACAAACATTTGATAATAGAGAAAAAAAGTAGTACATGAAGTACTTTCAACTTCGTACATTACTGCATCTTTTCCACACACTCAAAAAAGAAAACCTGGGCACATGGACTCAAACAAACAGTGGAGAACATTTTCTGTGAAAGCCTGTTCCTGGGTACAACCCATTCTGCTCTCACCACCAGTTGTGACTGCTGCATCTCCCATGTAGCAAATGTTATCCAATGGTACTGACCAACATCACAGAATCACAGAACAGCCATGGTTGGAAGAGACCTCTAAAATCACCAAGTCCAACCATTAACCCAGAACTAAGAAGTCCCCACTACCCCATGTCCCTCAGCACCTCATCTACACGGCTCTGAAATCCCTCTAGGGATGAGGCCTATTTCGATGCTATTTAATAAGTATAATCTGAGTATAAAAATAAGCAAAGTAAATTGAGAGGAAATATTCGTTATTTTTTGCATATCAAAAGCAGAAAAATGAAACATGGAGGCACCTGCATTTTTCAGGAACTCTGGGTAAAATGTATCCTGCTACACAAGGAATATACTATAAGCATTTCCCTCTTTCTTTCCCCCCCCCCCCTCTTTTTTTTTCTTGCCAATAGCAAGGATCTTGAGGGCAACACGTTGCCCACAGGCCCTTAGATGGGGAAGCATGTGCCCTAAAGCATCTTTTCTCTGAATGTGTCTCTTACTCTGCAACAATCTGGCCTGCTTTTGAGAAGCAGAACATTGCCAGCTATGGTTGATTCCAGCAGGGACTGAGGGTGCTTTTTCCTTAAAGTTTCCTCAAAATAACTTTATTAGTTGGTCTAATAAAACTATCACCTTTCCCTATAAATCTCGTCTCAAAAATCAGGTGCTCAGTCTCTTTCAGATGCCTTTGAACTAACTTAACTCATAGGGGATATTCAGGCAGAGTCTGCAAAATAATATAGAGCACTCTCACAGACTACCTGCATCCTGAATCTCCTAAACTTCGGGGACAAATCTATACAAAGAGGTATTTTACCCATACATCAAGGACTGGTAACAGTTCACATCTCCTGTAGACCTTAACTTCTTGTTAATCCTCTTCTCCAGTTTGCCCAGAGATAGCTAACTGTAACCTAGGACAGATACTCTGAAATGAGACTAGTGGCAATAGGCAGCCATGAAGGAGAAGATATATGGCTTCCACATTAAATATTACTCATTCTGGAAAGATAACACAATAGCAATCTGTTTTTTAAAAAAAATAAATAAATCCTTCAGGGTTCATTAGCACACTGTACATTCTCACATTAAACAGTGAAGGGAAAATACATTTTCTGCTATAGTATAACTAAAGTTCTAATAACAGGCAAGTAGAGGAATCTACTTTTATTTATATATACACATATATAAATATATTAAAAAGTAAGCAGTAATGTTATTCCCAGGATGAGCACAGGGGGGAAAAAAAAAAAAATACAAGAAGAAATATCCAGCTTCCCCACAAAGATGTCTTTCTATGGCTTTCACATTACTTAGATCCATCTGTCAAAGCAGATTCTGCAATAGGTCCTGTAACTGACACATCCAAAATTATGGCTCTGATTCAGGAAAGATTTAGTCCATCTCTGTCCGGGTAAGCATTTAAGTATTTTTAAGTACATGCTGAAAGTCCTGTCAAAGTTATGGATAGTGACAGTGACATGCCAGAGCAGTTTTCTTGAATGGGAAAGGTTGACTTGAGTGAAGCTTATAAAGAACGCATTTATTTCTGAGATTTAACGTCCTCCCTCATCTGAAAACAAGACCATGAATAATACACAAGACTGGGGATCAGTGATGACAATACAGTGAGTGTCAGAGGAAAAGGGAGAGATTTATCCTGACAATCTGCAGGAAAACCTGCGTAACTCCAACCAGTGCCAAAAGTGCCAGACACGGGACTTTGCATAAATGCAACAGGAACAGAAGAACCCTAAGGTAATGATGACTTCAGCCTCCAAAGTGTGACCCAGGGAATGCATGTCCACAGCCAACCTTGCAGTGCAGCTGCAAGACAGTTAAACATATCCTATCTTTAAACTAGGTCAGGCAACAATAGTACCTGACCGGGGTGTAGGACGGCTGTATGATTTGTTAGATTAAAGATAGGAACTGATGTGCACTACAATTGCTTCCTCAAGCTGAATGACAAATAGTAAAGAGTGGGTTTATGTTGAGTCCCCAGCTGTGGGGCTGTATTATAGATGCCACCTGTGTAAGGATGTGTCACCAGAACACCACCTTTCACATGAAATTACACTACACTGCAGCAACAAAGCTTCACGAGGACCAAGTCCAACTTGAAAAAATGTTTGAGTTACCCTTCAGGAGAAATATAGTACTGTGAGGGAAAGGAAGAGGCCACAGCAAAACAAAGCCAATTACATGGCTCGGAATCTTTGCCACAAAACTCCATCTGGGTAGGGGAGTCAGCATATAAGCAGTGGCCCCTAAAAAAATTTGATATTGCAGCCTTGGACCTGCCCGTTCCAAAGATGCCAGGTTCAGCACATCTCATTGAATATGAAGCAGAAAGCTCACAAGAGAGGGGAAGAAGACAAAAATTCATACTGGTCCCTTGAAATTGACTTCTTCCTGGTAACTATAATCTGATTTTAATTAATATACATTTCTAAAACAAAACAAAAATGTTAAATGAAAAAACACAGATCTGATTCCTTTTCCAATCACAGAAAAAACAGTGTATTAATAAACTAAGCTACAAGTAAATCTAGCTCATGGATTTACTTATTGTCAAATATGAAGCAGGTTCTCTTTCTTTCACAAGCATTGAATTTCTTTAGCGACTTCTAAAATTCTGTGAATGAAATTTCAGCAATCATCAGTGAGAATTTTTGTCTTGCAAATAGACTGCTCAGGAAGTTTCTGGTTAGCTATTAGTGAGATCATAGGTAGTGATCTATACAGATTAAAAGACAAAGAGATGCACAAGTGTGGTTAAAGATAGAACCGTACAGACACTACCAAGCCTAGAAGACAATGAAGGAGCCCTGTGTCCTTTCACCGGCATTTTATATCAATCTATATCCACATCTATAGGCTAGATTCTGCTCATGACCACATCAGAACAGGAATATTTTCAAATAGCCAGCTTTGAACAGGCTACCTCAGAAGCAAATTCAGCTAAAAAAAAATGAGCAAGAGCACTTCTCTAGAAAAGCTGTAGTTTACATTCTGCTTCACACCTGGCCTGTATAAAATGTGCTCAAGGTAGAACCAACCTGGTTTTTATCTTGTGAGTGCTACAGCAGCACCTATGACAAAGCTAGCTAAAACTGGAGAAAAGTGGAAAATAATATCCAGGCTCCTGCTCCAGTGCCCAAAGGGAACCCAACAATGAGGAATGCAGAACAGAGCTCTGCTTTGCTGCTCTGCCACCAGAAGGCTCCACACACAGCAGCAAGGTTGCCAGAAGGCAAGGGAGAAACCACACTGCATCTCTGCCAGTCAATATATAGTCTTATGCCAATTCTTCTGAGAGGGAAGAGGGTACGGCACCAACAGAAAGCCCCTCAGTGCCCTCCTGATTCAGTGGGATAAAAAAGCTCCTACAAAGAGGACAGTTCTCTCTACTTCCATTCTCCAATGCCATGCTCTATATGAGCAGGCCAGCCAAGGCTGGTCTTTCATTCTGTACACTGGCCTGGCACACTGCAAGGCGTGGGGGGCTGCATTTCTGCCATTACAAACTCTGAGTAAGAGCTACATTAAAATCCCAACACCTTGACAAGAAATTTTACTGTGGCTCCTCTATGCCAATTACATGATGCAAATGTATGTTTTGAACTCTGCTGGCTGAGGGGAAGAAAAAAAAATGTCTTCATATGAAGACAGCTGCATTTTCCAATTCTCCTACCAACCAACTTGTTCTCTAAGCCTGGCTGTGTTACAGCAGTCATCACGTTGCACTCACTGGGAGTATGCCTAAGCATACACATGTACATCCATGTTTGAACGCATCCACGCACACTGAAGTCAGAATACATGTGTAAGTTTCATTCTGTATTTACTCATTTGCTGTAAGCACCATTCCTAATGGAAAATAGACCATGTCTCCTTTTTAAGGGAATGATGAGGACCACATGTTTCACTGACTCTTATGCTGAGGACCTTGCCGATACTTTCGAAACCAAATTACTAACAGCATACTAAACTTATTTCCCTGGTGGAAACCACTGGCTACTAACTTAGTGAATATGAATACATTTGTCCCTAACCATGCAGGTAATCATCATATAAAGCCAGAGGCCTAAAATGAGTAGGTATGGGGCAGATGAGATCAAGGTTCATATGCAATAGGAACATATTCTATAACTGAATGACTTTGTTTATCTGAGAAACCCAGTATTACATCACTTTTCCTAAAGAGAATATAAACAGCACATTTCTGAAGGAACAGTTACTTAATGTGCAACTTGTCACCACTATCAGCTTTAACATAATAAAATACATGTGGAAAATCCCTTGAAGCAAACCTTCTGCAAAGCAGATTCTTCTCCAGTCTGGGTCAGAGGGTGTGGATGTCTATGAAGGAAATGCTATCTCCCTCTCTTTCACACACCCACTCACTGTAGGTCATACAGCAGAGCTCACTGTTGAGATGTGTCTGCTGTATGCGTGGCATCAGCTCCTTGAGGGAACGAAATTACAGTTGTTTCTTAGGGAGCATCTGCGCCTTGTAAAGAAAACCAATAAATCACACTTCAACATATTAAATAGCAGCACTCATTGAAACTTCAACCAAGTATCTCTGAAGTACTTTGCAGACAATGAATAAAGCATGTTTCAGCAAGGTAAATATTACTCTCCATACTTTGTAAATAGAGAAACCACAGCACTACCTAGCTGAATAACTTAATCAAAGTCACTCTGAAAAACCATACAAGTGACCAGCACTATAATCAAGCTCCAGACTCTCTAATTTTGGAACCACCAGACTTTAACCATTAAGTTTGGATGAAAGGTTGCACAACACGATCTGGCAAGGTACAAAGCATGTCTGGGCAGTAGATAAAGTCTCTCATTTCTCTTGGACTCAATGAGCATTATCAGTACCAATATATCAGGGGCAGGCAAGTCAGGGCAGTTTGCACCAAATTCTATTTTAAGAGGTTAAAGGAAGTTTTCCAGCAAATGGATCACGTCACCCCCTCTGTTTTCACTAGGCTCCTAGATAATTGCTGTGTAGGACCCTGAAGAACCACTCTGGCACTAACCACATTTTCTACAACTAAGCAAACTTCAGCCTAGCCCGATAAACATTTCCTAGAACAGCTCTGTCAAGAATATTTTGAAAATGCAATTTTTATACTATAGTTTTGTCCTCTGAGCGAAGGTTAATAAATTTTTCAAATCCTGAGATGCAGAAGTAGTAAATATTAATGAGAAAGCAACCATTACACCCTTATTTCTTTTAACTTTATAGCCTTAAACTCAGACCTCCAAATCAAGAATACCATCTTGAAGCCATTCCAGTATTTCATCCCTTATGGTATCATAAATCTTGAAACTTCAAATTATTCTGTGCCACTCTAACTGTTCTCCAAGTTTATATCAGACACAGAACAACCTGTTCCCTTTCTTTAATCAAAGAGAAAAAAATATATAGCTGAATAATAAGACCAACAGAGAAAACAGATGAGGAGGTATACAAATACGTAAATTTTCCATTTACATATGGCAAATAAGTCATTTAATGCCATTACAGAATTATTTTTGCAGCCTGAGTTGACACTTCTTTTCATTACCCAGTAGAATCTCTCCCAAAACTGCTGGCAAAAGAGAGTTATAGGTGAGCAGCAGCAATGGGTTAATAAAAGACGGTATGCTATTAGATAAACCTTTCACAGGTTTGCATCTGAAAGTCATAACATAACCTTTTATTTCATGTGTCACTGTGACAGAAGGTTTTCAAGGCAGAGTTCTTGAAACTGCAAGATGTTAAACAGATGTACTGTACAGCCTTCCAGATTTAAATCATGAGAACTGCATTTGCAGCCTGTGTGTTGTATCCCCATTTTTTTCCCTTATCAGCTTTGGATGCTTTAAATAAAACCGTCTGGTTTATGCACCCTTTTTTTTTTTCTTTAACTTTTTATATATATATATACAATGGACCCTAAAAATCACTTCCTCCCTCCTTGCTTTTTTTTTTTATTCAGACTAGAAAAGTTTATTCAAAAATATGTCTTTTACACAGGGAAATCTCTTTCTCCTTGTTCTGCAAGTGCTCACAAGCCAATCAATTTGTAACTGTAAGTCATTCACTGCAGAAATAGGCAGGAATTATAGCAGTAAAAAAAAAAATTAAAAAATAAAAGCAGACCTCCCGAAATTTTAGCTTGAACATGCCTCTAAACTACTGAAACATGGATAATCCTCTACCTTTTCAGTCTCAACTGTGGGTTGCACTCTGACAAACCTCCATTAAAGAAATGTTTGCATAGTCATACAATTTAGTTTGCATGCCTAGACAGATGCCACCACTTGTGCCTTCAAAACAATTAACACAATCTTACTTCACATACATAATTTAGATCATTAGGGACCTCTGGCAGTCTTCTGGTCCAAACTCCTTGTAAAGCAGGGCCAACTTTAAAGTCGGATGAGGCTGCTCAAGGTCTTGTTCAGTCACGTATTGACTGTCTCCAAGGATGATGATTCCACAGTATCTCTGATCCAAAGCCTAACTCCACTGCAAAGTTTTTCTCCCTCATGTCTAGTCAGAATTTCCCTTGCTGCAACTTGTGTCCGTTGTCTTGTATCCTGTCAACATGCACTTCTGGTGCTACGATTTTACTAATTTAGGGCAACATAGAAACCGCCTTTCTCACAAGCGTGTGCTGCTGACTCCTGTTCAACTTGATGCCCATGAAGATCTTTGAGTCTTGGTCTATGAAGCTGCTCTCAAACCAGTCAATCCCCAACCTGTACTGCTGCATGAGGCTGTTCTATCTCAGGTGCATGACTCCACATTTGCTCTTCCTGGACTTCAGGAGGTTCCTACTAGTCCATTTGTCCAACCTGTGAAGGTCCCTCTGAATGGCAGTCCTAACCCCCAGCATATCAACTACTCTTCCCAATTTGGTGTCATCTGCAAACTTGCTGAGGTTCACTCAGTCCCCCTGTCCAAGCCATTAATGAGAAGTTTAAACAGTACTGGCCCCAGCACGGACCCCAGGGAAACAGACTGTACCAGACAGACCACTGGGCATACAAAGGCTGAACTCAAACTGTATTGTATGTTCCATGCAATGCTGCATGAAATAAAGGAAGCTTCCAATTAATAAAAATATGTACACTCACTAAATTCAACAAATAATTTTGTGGTAGTCAGCATAGTACAACAGCTAGAACTTACACTATATCATAATGGCAATTATGCTTTTTGTTCATCGATGCACATCTTTGATATTGCTGGTATTGTTCCTAGGTATCCAGTGCTATGCAGCATGTAAAGGAATGGAGGAAGCATACTCCTTCACCCAAAGAATTTTTCAATATCTCAGTAAAGCACACTAGACAAAAAGACAGTGTAGCAACCATCACACTGGAGAAATGAGTGAATGCATCTAGATATTACAATCCTAATTACTCTCCTGCTAAAGAAGAGTAAGCCCAAAGAATTTGCATGGCAAAAAAGCAGGAATAGGAACAGACAGGATTCCCAGCGGAAGAAAAGAAAGACTAGGTATAGATGGATAAATACCATAGCAAACAATTCTGAAAAACATGCAAAACCAGCACCACTACCTAGCTTCTCATCCCCACAAAACAGATAAACTGTTTAAGGCAGGCACTTACAACAGAAACATCTGAAAAGGAAACCCTTTACAGAAGGAAGAATATATGCAATTCAATAAGGAAATTGAAACTATTAAACATTGTAAAGTGCACACTAGCACAAAGTAAAAAAAGAAAAACAAGCATGAGTAATCACACTGCTATGAATGCAACATTGCATGAGAAGCATGCTGCTTGATGGATTGGGGTCAGAAATGCTCAGCACCTTTTAGATGTAAGTCCCTAGAGCCACGTGAGTTTAGGAAAGGTCCAAAATAAGTGCAAGCAGGTGGAGATCCCATCTTGCTCTGAAAAAGCATACATAAATTGTTTCCATTGTAGCTATCTCTAACTTAGTGTTTACCTACGTTGAAACAAGAGAACACAACCCAAAGCCCTGCCATGCTAAACTGCTCGTGAAACACTCCTTGCAGAAATTTCTGTTTAAAGGTGCTTGGAAGCAAGGAAATGCACAAATCGACACACTTCTTGCCACTCTGTGCAAAGCCATGACGTTAGCCACGCTGCTGAAGCTTTCAACCACAGATTCATGGAAAAGATCTTCAAGATCATCCAACTGTTAACCCAGCACTGCCAAGTCCACCCCTAAACCACGCCCCTCAGCACCACATCTACACATCCCAGCTTAAGTCGACCAACTTCACCCAATCTATCAAGAATCTTCTGCCTAAAAGTGAATATAAATAAGTTTTCCTATTCTGCCTTCTGCTGTTACTCATCACTAGACCCATCTTGATATATGACACAGCATAAAACAGCACAAGTTTAAAAAAAACAGGGAAGCATTTTAAAATATGTAATATTTAACTGAGTTTAAGTCAGCTGTAAAAAAAAAAAAACCACAATCAACTACTTAAAACTGTTTGAAAAGCATATATTACTTCCACAATATAGAAAGCTGGATTATGAAGTCAGGCTTTCTCCCTGAAAGTCAAATTTTCATTTAAAAATTGTGTTTTGAAAGTAATATTTTTATCAAAAAACTAGAGCTTGGGCATAAACCTTCCATGGAATATCAAAAGTCAGAAGACTCATGAATATTTTTGGAGCAATAAACCAGCATGATTTTATTAAAAATATGCACTTTATATTTAGCACGAAGTTACTTTCAAAGTTCCTAAACACCAGAGCTATGTGAATGACTGCTAGCCAACCTCTGAACAAAAATTAGAGAAACTAAAATGGGGGATCAGGAAAAAAAGAAAAAAGAAAAAAGCAAGCTTTCTCTCCTCAGTATGAAGAAGAAAAGATGGATGGCACGAGACATTCTAACTGAACCCAAGACAACCATTTATACATCCCTGCTGTGAACCACTTCTAGACTCCTCCTGTAAATTCCCTCCCTGCTCCACTTGCCCAAAGCAGCTGATGGGTATCTTGCAGTTTTCAGCTGTTTGCTAGGCAGCTTATTAGATCAGAAAAATGGATGACTTGGATTAAATTTACCATCAGTACTGATACAATTCCTCTTTGTACTAAAGAACCCCCTATCTTAATATTATCATAATAATATCTATGTCAGTGATCATTCTTCTGAGTGGAGTAAAACAATTCTTCAGTTCTCTTTTCTGATCCAGGAGACAGTATATTTAAAGAAAATGCTTCGTCACCCCCTTACTATTTTGTTCACATTTAAACTTTTGACAATATTTAAAACTAGTTAGCGAATTTGATACAAATTGCAAATAATTTTATGTATTCCAGGACCACGCTTTCCAGTGAATGATTCACCAAAGAAGTATCAGCCCAATTCTATTTAGCATAATTATCTTAAAAAAAAAAAAAAGGCTAAGACAGGGGAAAAAAAAAAAAAAAAAAAAAAAACCAAAACAAAACCTGCTTTTAAGGCATATTTTCCTATCAGGAGAGAAAGTCAGGCCCATACATCAGTTTGTTCAAGGAAGCAGTGAAGAAATGTTTCTCTGTTGAATACTTCTTTGCTAGGAAGGGTACATATCAGTATGAGGCTATACACACTAGAAAAAACCCTTTGCATTGTCAGGTCAGCAAATATACTTAACATTTTACTTTCTTGAGTACAGCTGCAATGATACAAGGGAGAGAGAGAGGAGAACTGCACCATTTAACTGGCCCAACTAAAACACACAGCCACTAAACAGCTAACAGGATGGCCATCACCAACTACATCAATCTCCCTATGCATATGTCCACTACTTTCTGTAACCTCTTTGGAGATTTTGAACAAATGCTAAAATTAGAAACAAAACAGGAATTTGGAACATAATAGCTTTGAAGATATTATAACTTAGTTTAGCATAAATAACAAGATGAAGGTTTTCTAAGCCAGAACTAATTGCACATTATCTTTCATCCTCTGTCATCATTACAAATACAGCTAACTCAAGTTGCAATGTATTTTAAATACTATTTTAGATTTTTTCAGAACTTCAGGCAAACGTGATCTTTTACCAAGTAACCACACAGAGCAGCAGGCAAGACTCCTCTGCAACAGGACTATGTTCTATTATTCTGTAATTGGTGAAATAATTCAATTACACTTTATACATATACATGTCAAGCCTGTAATTGCTATTTGTATGATTTATACATTAGTGTAACATCTATTTCTTCCCATTTAATCACATTTTGTGTACAAAATGCAGTAAAAAAATGTTCCTGATAATGTTGAAAAAAATACTTTACAACATAAAATCTATTTATGAATCTTCAGTGACTTCTGCAGTCACCTGCTGAGCAGTCAAGACTGAGTAATTAGCACTAAACTCTCCACACCATCTCCAAAAAAATCATGGCCTCAATAAATGAATTGTGATCTAATGTTAAGTACTCTTGTCGAGGCATATTTCTACCACATTGCTTGGTTACTGATATTTTATATTAATTTTTAATTAAAAGGTATGGCTAAATACAAGCCCTATTCATACCTAAGTAAATACTTTATTTCAGTCACACCCATCACCCCACTGATTTCTGAGATCATTTAGACAGCCAGACAGCTACTTCAGCTAAGATTGCAGCACTGGTTTTTGCTCCTCTGATTTGACACAGGTCGAACTGACGCAAAGGCACTAATCCCAAAGAGACTACACCTACAGTATGAGTGCATCTGCCTTTCCTTTTGAAGCAGCTGAAGGTTTGTACCCACAGGATTTTCTATGTCCAAAACAAAAATTCACTTAAAACAGCCAAGAAGGTTGAAAAAGTGCTTTGTATTGTGAAATGACAGAAACACTTCTCTCTACACCCTTTCCTAGATGACTTGTAAAGATATAAACTATCTCCACATGCTTTCATTTCATGTTTATTTTTCCATCACTCATCTAAAAAGAGAAGTAAAATGTACACAGTGAGAGTGAGTATGTTTGCATTTTGCTCTAAAATAGGAAAAATGCCTGAATTGAAGAGCCTTCTGCAAGAGCAAATATGCCACAAGGAACATCTAATTTATTGTTATTTTTATAAACCTGCTTGTAATATAGGATAGAGTCAGATATCTACCTGATTAGCAACTGCACTGGTCTTGCTGTGCCTTTAACTTCAATTAGAATAGCTGTCTGGCCAAGTAACATTTTAGCTTTTTAGATTCTGAAAGGACACATACAGAGAATAAAGACATGCAAGCATGTTATTTAAATTTCCAAATATTTTGAAATTTCACTGTGGAGACACTGAATGTCACCTTCCTTTAACAACACATATTTATAACTGACACAAGCTGCAGCAGCATATTTACTGGAATTAGAGCTTATGACAGAAAAAAGGCAATTAAAGAAAAATCAGTCTATATAAAGGACATATCTTCTGTGTTTCAAAAATATGACTTACAAAAGCTTCAAGTATACACTGCTATTAAATGCATGTTCTTATACCCTAAGAATAGGAAGAAACACTGAAAAGTACAAGAAGTTCTTACCATCAGTAGGGCTGGCCATACAAAGTCTCTCTCTTTTCAAATATATTATTTTGGGGTGGAGAATAAGGAACACAAGTTATATTGATGCAGTATTATGAAGTTCTCTCTAGAATATACTACACAATAGAATAAATTGTGTGTAAATACTACAACCAGAAAATACACATTGTATGGACAGTGAAACACAAATTCCAAATTTAATGTTAGATTCACAAGGGAAACGTTAAAAACAAAGACTCAATAGTTCAAAAAATAAAGATGAAGAGTAATGCCATGAATGCAGGAAGTAGTAGGAATGAAGCATCTGCATGCTGCACACCATCAGCGCTTTTTAGTATCATACAAGAAGAAAAAAATGCAAAGTGTAATTTGCTACTGCAGTTGTCAACATGGATAAAATAACCAAAAACAGTTCAAGAAAGTCACTGAAAGGTGGCTGATTCTTATGCAAGACATACATTAGAAGTCAGAGAGCAAACTTACATGGGAAACTGTGGGATTTAACAGAGATTCTTTTATCAAGACCATGATCTTGATGAATTTTGTACAAATTACCAAACAAGAAGTCAGGTTTATCTGCCAACAGTACCAACAGAAATGAATACAATATTATGATACTATCTTAATAACTTAAGACCCTGAAAGATGCTGTCTCCTTTCTGAAAATAATGATGTCAGTCTACAGCTTCCTTGTGCTCTAGAATCCTAGAATAGTTTTTGGTTGGAAAAGAGCTTTAAAATCATCAAGTTCAATGGTTAACCTGCCACTGCCAAGTCCACCACTACCCCATGTCCCTCACCACCACATCTACACACCTCCTTAAAATTCTCCAGGGATGGGGACTCCCCCACTGCCCTGGGCAGCCTGGGCCAGTGCTGGGGAACCCTTTCAGGGTTTGGGGTTTTTGGGGGTTTTAGTTTATTTTTACAAAATCTGCTGTTACATAACTGATTTAAATGTCAAAGTTTCTCTAAAACCCAAAGCCTGTATCTTGATGACTGGCACAGAGACTTCAGCTGTTTTAGAGAAACAGGAGGTCTTGAGCATCACAGGAAGAACTAGAGAAATCCTAACTCCTCCATTTTTTATCTGTGACCCTGTGCAAACACAGTATCTGAAAGAACAAGATGTGAGATACTAAATGGTGTTTCTGGTCATGACTACTTTGGGTGCGACTTGAGGACTGCGGGAAGATGCATTTCAGTTTCCTGCTCCATGCCAAGTGAGCACCACACTATGTTTGGCAGGAGCTTCTCTCCAAAACCTAGCTCATGCAAACAGCAAACCCTCAAACTGTCTCTCATACATTGTCAGGAGACACAGCCTGACTCTTGAAATCCCCAGATCCATCCCTCGACCTATATTGCCAATATATACGGTTCATCATGGATGATTAATGCAATGTTTGCAACACTGGTATCAAAACAGCAGGGAGGATCTGCTAGGAGTTTTTATTTGTTTGTTTTTAAAGAGGCTCTTCTGTACTTCTGCTTTTTTTCTTCTAAATTAAACTGGGATCCATAGTCTAAATACTACCTTCTTGGCACCTCAATTTATCTTTGTGTCTTTCTCATGCCACTCCTAAATTTGGCTCAGAACTCCTGATATACCATTCTCTTTGTCTTCTCCCACATGTGAGTCAGGATGTCCATATTTAATACTATAATTAACCATCTTCAATGCACTACCCTCACACTGACATGACTTTCATTATAGGAATGTTTATTTTAATAGGCCACAGCAGGCATGCATAAAAATATAAATACATTTTTCTCTTATGTGAGCTATGATGTTTTTCAAGTGTCATTCTAGACAATTAAAATTCAGCTGGGTCCTTCCAAAGGCCTGTCTGTAAACCTAAACAAAATTTAGCTTTCATTATTTTTAAATAACCATATACCTAGTTTGTTTTTCAGGACTTCAAAAAGTTTTGAAGAACACGCGAGAACACCAACAATATTAATCAAGATTTATATGCAATTCAAAAGTGGTTATATCCCAAAAACATATACTACAAAATTGCTATAATTAAATGCTACAGTTACTAAGTAGCCAATTGAAATTGTGTGGAGAAAATTTCAACATGTGGCTGGCTGCTCAGAGTGTTGACATCTGAATGTTGTAGCCAGTTTTAAGCTTAGGCTGAGTTCCTTAAAACAATGGTAATGATGCTCCTGGGCTCAGTGACCATGCACAGTGAGGAAATACTTCCTGCTTCTTTACAAACTGTCTACTTGAATCATGCCAGAAACCTACATGAGACCAGTCAGAGACGAGGAGGAAAATGGCAATGACAGAGAAAACTTGACAGACTGACTAATGCCTTTTTGTGGTGGTTGGAAATTGAAATCTCCACTCCTATTCAGCCTACATACTTGCCTTTTCATGGGTCAAGTATCCCTCCTTGTCAGTAAGAGGCATAAAACAGTATATTTTTTTTTTAAAAGTGATACTTCATAAGTACAACGCAAAGTGAACATGTCAGTATCTCATCAGCAGTGAGGAGGACTCCCAAGATGAACTTAGGCTGAAGAAAATGGGAAATCTTTTAATTTCAGGATGATGGGCCAGGGTCATGGCTTGAACTAAGATTTTTAAATTAAGTTGAGCACTTAGGAAAAGGGGCTGAAGATCAAATGATAACTAAAGCCTGATCTGCACAGTTTCTGCACTCGGTTGTTGTTGGATTTTTCATTTTATTTTCTCCCTTGCTGGAACACATATATCATCATCCGTAGCTACTAACATTTGTAAGATTCTGAAGTGCAAGATGCCAAATACCTATTATCCAGAATATCATAAGTATTTTCATGCCTACAAAACATAACTCACACTACAAAGCTGCCCCACGCTCCTTATACCGATTACAAGCCAATCAAGACCTATGACAAAATCTAGCCCTTATTGCCTCTGAGAAAGGAAAAACAAAAATAATCCAGGCTGCCTTCACATGAACTCCAAGAAGACAAGGTGGCAATTAATTTTGAAAGCATAAAAGTACAGTAGGAAATTTTAAAGGTGACCCTTTGTTAGTGGGAGTTATACACTGAAGCATGTCTAAAATGCGGGAATGCCAGTGTTTATTATTGATTCTCCTATAAATTTAGCTTAGCAAGAGCATCTACATGTACTTAAAGAAGTATTTTGAAGCAAAAAATGATGTTATTTGATTTTGTATGGTCTTGTGAGTTGGGCAACCAACAGGCAATATAGATAGACTCACAATTTACATACCGTGGGAAAAGTAAGTAAGTATTTTTAACTAACCATTATTTTGTGACAATGATTCAGTGAATGCTCAAACGATTAAAAAAACCAAAACAAACCACAGAAACCCCAACTTTCCAAAGAATCAACTGAATCAAATGCTTCAGCATATAAACTCTGGCCTGTGAGCCTTGATGCAATAATCATCAATATGTATCTTCCCCTTTCCTATATATATAACAGACTTGACACTCAAACTTCAGATTAATGCAACAACTGGGTTAATTAAAAACTCTTTTGACCCCATGGTTACACAGTTTATAGCAACAGAAGTGAGAGCTGGGCTCATGTTCTTTGAGGGCATTCTAAGAAAGTACACATCACCTAGATCAGTATGTCTTCAAGTTGTGTGGCCTTATCCTGAGCATACTCTGGTAGTGTGAGACACCAAATACAGATTCTTTGAAGCCAACTGATGCCACTGATGAGATGTGAGGTCAGGGAACCCGTGTGTAACTCCTGCAAGGACAGACCTCTAATGAGATGCTTTTGAGGACTTAATATTTTCTGTAACCAACAAATACTTAATCTTTTCACAATGGAATGCATGTGCAAATAGCACTAGCTAAAGAAATAGCATTCATGTATCAACACATTTAAAAGAAATTAAAAAAGAATATTAAAAATGCTTCTACTAAGCATCATTTGCTTGCTTGGAAAAAAGAAATGCAGCATAATCTTTGAGTGCATGCTCGACTTATTTCCTGCCAGGTTCCTCCCTCATTCAGTGAAGCAAGAGGTATGAGAAATAAACCCCCTTTTGAATAAGTAAAGTTTAGCTTTAGGTCTTATTTTAATATATAACATTCAAATCACACAATTATTTTTAAAAAATTATTTCCCAAAGGGTTATTTCTCTGGTGCTTTCAGATTAGAAGCTGTACTTTCCAGAAGCATAACTACTGCATCTTTACAACACTGCCTTTTAGATGACTCCTAATTTCATGGCTAAGAAAACTAAGTACAGAGAAAACTAAGGGTAAAACCACTATGTCAGGTTCTTCAGCATTTTCAACAGCATTACATTTTTAAATGACCAAGGAATACTTGAAACAGTTTCAGTTCCATCCATGAAAACACAGTGCTGCAGCATATTTAGCGTACAACATCACAAGACAGGTGCTCAAAACATGAGGCGCACACATTTAATGACCACCTTTTAACATTTTGATTGAAGTAACTTACCCAAAACCACGTGTGACCTGTGTGGCAACTGCAGGAAGAGATTCCTGTCTGGAATTCAACTTCTATAAAAATGAAGCCATATTTCTGCAACCTCTTACCTCTTTCACTACTTTTCATATTCTGAATCAAATTAATTAAGAATCTGACAGACAACAACCTGGTTCACAAGGCAGACTAAATGCTCTCCAACTGAACAGTCAAGTCTATCCTGCACACTTCAAGAAGACAGTACAGCAGAAAGAAGTTACTCAATTTAAAAATACCACAGTGTTTATGAATTAGAAATTCTTCTACTGTAAATAAAGTTGTTGGTGAATTTTCTCATGTTTGTGCTTTTCTAATTTATTTATTGTGACATTTTTAGAAGTCAAAACTGATGCGTTGAAATAGTGTAGTTACAGAATTTCTAATCTAGGTCTTGAGCAAAGCTGACACCTTTGGGCTCACAAAACACATAAAGGACCAGAACAGGTGGCAGCAGGTGAAAGCCTATCTTTTGCACACACTGTCTAGGGCTCCGTTCTTTATTTATAGCCAGCTTCTCTTTCTCACCCTTAAAAACATGGGACAGCAAAAGAGCACATCTGTGACACTGCAGCCACCTTTCTGCCCAAGTCTCTTTGCCAAAGAACTAATTCCCTAAAAAGGAGCAGCAGAGCTCCCAGGCAAAAATCAGTTGTAAGAATATGTTGATGTGTTTTGCCAATTACTAAGCCTAGCACAAAGGACGTAGCCAGCAGGAGAACAAACCAGTAACCAGATTCTATTGCACACAAAAGGGTCAGTACATGGGTGATCACTGGGGGTACAATCAAGTCAAACACATCACACATAGCAGACATCAACCCCATCGACCCCAAGAATGATACAACACGGCCAACAACCAGTGGAACAAACAAAGCAACAAAGTCTCCCATGGCAGAGATGGGAGACAGCCAAACCAAGAGACTGATAACATAGGACAGAGGTAGACACATATTGTTCTCACAGAGCCCACGTTCACAAGCACCAAACCTGACCTGGGTCCAGCTGCAGGGAGAGTCAGGAGGTCCTTCCTCAACAGGGAAACTCTGCAAAGTGCATCCACCTCACAGACAGACACCCCACCCTTCCTGCCAGTGGTCCCAGCTTTTATGTCCACAGCAGGACACCTGGCACTCGTTTACCCAATGGGGGCACCTGGGGCTTGTTTACCCAAGGGCTTTCCCTGCAAGGTAGGCTGCACATTGGAGGAAAGCCAAAAGGCAAACTCATCCCCTCCTTTTAAAGGACCATGGTGACCACCAAGGTGTCAACCTTAATTCAGGGCTCAGGGGTCAGACCCCAGAACTTCATTATGGTAGACAACAAATTTCTAGAAACTTTTTATCAAGCTTGAGTAGATCATTTTATCAGAAATGTTTCCAAATGTACTTCAGACTTAGGTGAACAACCAGCACTGGAAATTTCAGATCAAACTCTGCGAGGTTATAGGCAAGTGAAAACAAAACCTTTTAATAGAAAGTGTTGAACTACCTCCTTTATAGGTGTATATTAAATGTGTGTAGAAACAAAAGCCTATCATTAATACAAACAAACATTTTTATTTAGAATCCCATTGTATTTCAAGACTTCTCCACTGTAAGCTCTCTACCAGTCCTTGTAGATAGGCAGGCCACACAAAAACATGGCACAGCTATGGACATTCCACTACAGCCAGAATTTAAAAAACACTTTCTATTACAATATTCCCCACACCAAAATACAAGTGATGTCTCATTTTGAGCCCTTCCTATAACATCTGGCTATAGAACTATCTCATAACACATAAAAAGCCTGCTTAGTTATGTATATGTGGGAAGCACATACTACAAACAGTCTTAAAATTGGATTTTCCATTTCACTTCTTCAAACTATGTTCCATTCCTTAATGCTTTCCACTTCAGAACAGAATCTACTTGCCTGAATTTCCCACAAACCAAAAGCTTGAAAACATTTGTAATTTAGTATAAAAGAGCTACTTTTGACAAAATTAAAGGGTTGGGTATGGTTGGTGGTGTGGGGTTTTTTATTGCATAAAATTTAAAAATTGCAGTAAAAGTTGGCTTGAAACACCAAATCAAAGCTAAGAAGTACACATTTTCAACTTTGCAAGACAGGCAGGAATAGAGTTGAATTTCTGTTTCAAAATAGAATTTAATTTTAGACCCGTCCATGTGGATGTTTCACTTTCAACGAAACTGGTGTTTTTAAATGTAAAAACATTCCATCGGAAAATTTCTAACCAGTTTTAGTAGGTACTTAATAGAGACATGCAAAATTTAATTCCTTTCCTTCTCTTGTCTGTTAGGAATTATTTCCAGACACATGGTATTAGCTCAGGCTTTCATGAACCGCTTTGCAGTTGCAGAAACCTCTATATGTAAAAAAACCTCCCTGCAGGATTACGGACATGAATATAATTTCATTCGACTTGGGACAGCCCTCAGTGGGCCACAAAAGTCTATTTCAACAAAAAATGACAATTGAAACATGGCCATATTAAACAAACCAACAACAACCATGCATAAGATGATTAAAAAAAACCCAAAACACATACACCAACACACTTCATATCTTTTGCTGTTCTGTGTGTTCACAACACTGGACTGCAGAAGCTTTTACCAGATGCGAGGAAATTTTTGCCAGGATGTGTTCAAATGAAATTACTTCCAAAATAAGAGATGATGTGGAGGTTAATAAAAAAACTACCACCTTTTTAAGTTTCTACAAATAATAAACTTAAAACATCTGATAATTTCCAGCTAGCAGATATTTCAATACTTCAGTTTTCTGTGGTGTTTTTTTTTTTTCTGAGGCATATTCAGAGAAATGGCTAAAGGAACTGTAACAGCCTTCTGGGACAGGAAGATTAAGGTTTCTGTAAAAATGTTAAATTAATTTTTAGAGTGATGCAAAGTCAGGGAAGGGTTGTTAAGGGATGGCCTCTTGCCACAGGGTGGAGTTTTGTTTTGGTATCCTTTTAGAGTCTGCAGGTGTTTGGCAGGAGCTGAAATCGGGGCCAGCTGTGATATTTCAGCTCCGATATTTCCCTCCCCATATTTCTCAGAAGTGATGCATCAGGGTGATGTCTTACACCTGATGTACTCAACTTGTGTGGTATGACTGTAACTGCTGGGGGGCGGGGGGGCACTGCATGGCTTTCATTTTTATTTCAGCTGGCAGCATTCATATAGTAAAATTCACCAACATGAATGGATTTAATCTGGTAAAACATTAGATAATAAACCATTTATTAAACTGCCCATAATATTCCTGAGTTGTTTTGTTGCTTCTTAGATATGCCTGCCATTTAATTAGAGTGATAACACTGTATAAGAACAACAAAAGAAACTACATTGTGGAAAAGCATATTTTAAAGAAAACAAAACAACAAAAAAAACCTCTCAGTCCCCTCACTTTATCAGCAAAGATCTTTGTTCTTTCATACTTAGCTGCAGTACAGTGTGTACCTGTTTTTGTTTTATCTTTTGGGAGAATTTGAATAGTTTCTATTAAAAATGGTATTCTCTTTTAAGTTTGTTTTGTTTGGAAAACCTCAAACCACATTGCATTTCATACACAAGTTCCCCGGGGTATGTTAAATGGGACCATACTGAGGTCACTACTAAGTTTTTAAAACGTTTTAAGAATTCCTTTAATGTTTGTACTATCTTGGCCTGGTTAAAAGAACACATTTTTTAAAAGTAGGTTGAAAAATTTTGACTATAAAAAGCTTCATTAAAATAGTCCATACTGTACTCTCAAAAGCTTTAAGAACTTTCACAAACATTCTTTCCTCCCTCTCATTTTTAAGAAAATTGTTCCCTTAACTAGCAAAACTGCTCCTCTTTCAGCCTTTTTATCCCTACATCCACAAGTACACAGACTTATATCCATAGACTGATGGACTTAGCAGTACTAATGCTTGAGGTATTCACTATAATATTTTATTCATTTGTGAAGTTAAAATCGGTGGGAAAAGTGGACATTTCACTCCATTCATGGAAAAAACAGTATCACCTGGCACTCCAACTTAGTAAAAAAAATCCATGTTTTTTGGCTGCTCGCTTGGAGTACGATTGAAGCTGTTAATGATATTAACAAAACGTCCTGGGATCAAAAATATGTTGTTTTATCTCAGTTTATAGAAGCAGCTATACAAAGCACTCTTGGCCTTCGGAGGTCCTTTTAGTTAAAGTAAAATAAAATTTGAAAACACAGCCCACCTGTAGCTGATTAAGTTCCATTAGATCATTTCAGTCAGCTCCTTCACTTGTCTCTCCTATCTCCTCAGACTTGCTTTCATTCCACCCCTGCATTATTCCAAGCCCTTCCCAGGATTTCTGTCTTTGGTGTTAGCAGTCCAGTACACCCTTTACAGCACTACTGACAGCTGAGCTGGGAAAATGGGAGAGGTCAGCAAAAGCTGATTATTTATCTATTAGAGGTAGATGAGAGCTTGTCTATATTGAAGTATCACTGGGTTTGATGTTTTCCTGGAGTCTTTGCAATGGCTGAAAGTAAATGACTATGAAAAGCAGATCACTGTGTTACGACAAACTATTTTACATCACACCCTTTGTACTTGTTGCTATACATTACTACTAAGTAAGTTTATTAAATGCAACTTGAGTGATGCCTTTCCTCGAAATGCACTTTCTGATCTAAACTGAGCCTGAAAAAAACCCCACGATATTATAATGGGAGCACAAAGTTCTCACACTTAATGACTGGGTTGAGCTTCACACACGAGAAAAATCTTTGTGTGATTACAGTAAGGTGGTGCTGATGTTTCCCCTGCCATAACTGGGATTTCATAGTGCAGAGGGTACCTAGATTATGGATTCTCAGGTGTTGCTAGACTTCTTCCCTAGACCTAGACAACCTCAGGGCACTGTCATGCTTTTTGAGGTTTTAGAAACTAAAATTGCAGACTGCCTTATGAAAGGGCAAAGCTATACACAAGCATGTGTGTTTATCCCAGGTGCATGCTGTCTATACAGCAGCAGAAGGACGAACAAGTGGAGGGAGACTGGGCAAGGTATAATGGCAAAAACTACAGTTTAGAAGAAATAGTAAGGTGAAAAGCTTTGCTTGAACTTTCCCTAAGCCTCCAAACCCAAGCTATGGCTATGACTCAGGGCAATGAAGCCACCTGTGAAGTTCAAAGTCTTCACTATCAAAATAAAAATTTGTGTAGAAATTCTAAAAATATACTCAAGAAGCTGAGTGTGCTACTCTTGAAAATGCAGGTCTCTGGATGGCTTCTCACATATGCAAAGGTGGAGTGTGGATCTTAATTTCATATAAGTGATGTAAAGTAAATATCTTGACATAAGAGCAATACCTTAAAATGTCAACACTTTTTCACACTTCTAGAAAGAAGAGGGAAAAACTGCAGAGACTTTATTTCCCCCCACCCCTGCCCTTGAACAGAATCATAACTGAGAAAATGCTTAAGGAGGCAGGCAGCACCAGAAACAATAAAGAGGGATTTTTTACAAGGGCTTCTAGTGATAGGATGAGGGGTAACGGTTTCAAACTGAAAGAGGGGAGATTTAGATTAGATATTAGGAAGAAATTCTTTCCTGTGAGGGTGGTGAGACACTGGCCCAGGTTGCCCAGGTTGCCCAGGGAAGATGTGGCTGCCCCCTCCCTGGCAGTGTTCCAGGCCAGGTTGGATGGGGCTTGGAGCAACCTGGTCTGGTGGGAGGTGTCCCTGCCCATGGCAGGGGGTGGGAACGAGATGAGCTTTAAGGTCCCTTACATCCCAAACCATTCTATGGTTCTACAACATGCAGCATCACCACAAATACTGACATTTCACTTCCAATAGTAACAAGAACCCATCGTCTAAGTGCCACTTATTTCAGAGAAGGATGTAGAAGAGAGAACGTTTTCAAGTAGTTTCATGAGGGAAAAAAAAATCATATCCCTGTTTACAGGAAAGTATTTTCAAAAACTTCACATATGATGTTATCTACCTGCAAAGCACTGATACTTTTTATGGACAGGCTATGTCATATTATTTAATATTCAGGTGGACTCTACCAAGAGCAGGGTAAGCAAACTAACCTCTCTTCAATCTGGGAGGTAATGGCCATCCCACAACAAGCTACATTTTAAAAAGTAGTCTCTTTCAGAGCAGGACTAACTTCTTAAAATTCGCAGCAACAAAAAAGTGCAAAGAATATTTTTCCAGTGTTGTCCCAAGTACAGCCAAGTCAACCACATTCTGAGTAAAATAAAGACTCTTGCTGTATGTTCTTCAAAGCCCAACCTGAATCCCTGTGAAAGTTATGAAGTGAAAAATTTGGCCCATGCACACTTTAATACATCATTTAAAGGAGAATGAGTGTATTTATTTAAGTAAAAAGCTTCTTTCCTTGTAGTAGCCTTACAGATGTCTTAAACTTCTAAAAGTACAATGAATATATTTGTACAAAACTTTCATAATAAACATATTGCCTTATGATAGAAATTAATTTGCCTATTTTTTCCCAAAGACTACAATCGTATTCATAGTCCTGACGAGCACTTGTTGACAGTAGACATGGACATGTACAAAACTGGTTGCCTTTTTTCCCCTCCCCTAACGGCCATTTTCCTGGTTACTCCCATTATTAGAAATGAATTTAAAGGAGACTGATCACACAATAGAGCAGCTGTAAAATACTGCTACGCTATTCAAGACAGCTTAATTCCATTTGTGTTGGGCCCTTCAACCCATCAAAAGAGAAGGTGAGGAGAACTGGACGGATCAGGGAACGTGCAGATATCATAACTATAAGCAATACTTTTACATTTTAGTATCTGTAGAGTTAAGTATAGATGCAATTCAGTGAAAGACATAAGATTAAAGAAAAAGCTGAAGCCTTCTCAGCCAGGGAAACCATCAGGCCAAGAAAATGTTTCTGCATACAACTTTTGTGGTTCATTACTGTGTTTCCAGTCAAAAACTTGCCTATTTCCCCCCACCCCACCCGAACAGTATAGTTTCTGGTTATCCATACTCCATATAGAAAATCAGTTGCTTGTGGACAGCAAGAAAGGTATTGTCTGCATATTTATCTGACAAAATGCAATAATATATTACAGTTTCCCTGGTTTACCAGCCCTTTTTGAAGGACAGACTCCATACAGGACATGGAATACCTATGGCTTAATAAATTATGTCAAAGTCTGTGTTCCCAAGCAGATAATTCAAGGATCTGTATTTATTTCTTCTTATGCCATATTATTGGCCTTAAACTAAATCCACCACATAACTTCCAAATACCATTTTAAAGCAGCTGAAATCAGGTCCGAGTGGCATAAAAAGTGATCATTACTCAGCACTTGTAAAACACTTGGAATAACATATAGAAAAGACTCAGTGAGCACCAACCTGAGGATCCGAGAACACTTGCTGCATGTTGTTGATTGGGCCATATGGAACCCCGCTACCTTCAAAGAGCTGCAACCACTCCATTGTTGCTTTTTCTGAAAACCTAAAAGCAAATAAGAAGCGTGTGGTTTGACCTCTGTGCTTTCAGATTACAAAAATGTAGAGCATGTCTCCTCCCTCTCTCACTGCTTCCATACCCTTTCCCAGACAGTGAATACCATAATGAAAATGTACTACACGTGTTCTTCAGAAATGCAAAACCTAAAGACACAGAGGAATGAACATAGCTGAACTGACTTCTATCTGGTCATCTGAAGCAATCCAGCAATGATGTAAAGCTAAAATCATCAGCAGTTTCATATAATGATCAATGGGTTTCCTCCAGTCCTTAATTAGACTAATGTGCTTCACATTTGTTTTCTTTTATGTACGTATTTAACAACAAAAAGATAGATATAATGTGGGTACAAGTCTACCATACGACACTGCTCACTAAAAGCTGATGTAAAGCACCACAGTGTTTTTCCTCCGTTACATCCAAAACACATGTCAGGATTAACAACCACATGTTTTGGTGAGATAACAACATTGATTACATATTTATTTGTTGTATGATTGTACGACCTATCCTAGGGACATCCGGTTCAGCATATATACACTGTGCCTATGCTGGTGAACAGAGCTCCATGCCTACATAACAAACAGGCAGCGTATTTCTTTCCAAGCATTCAATTCCACAACTGGCAGCACCACTCTATTTCCCCTCTTTCACTAGATACTACTTTGTTCCTCATCTGCCCAGTAGTTACATACATGAAAACACACTCTTGAAGCAGTATCAGTGACTGAGAGATGGCATTTTCTGCAGCCATCTGGGATTCTGAATTGAAGGTGAATTTATTTGGAGATCGTATCTTAAATTTCATGAAGGTCAACAACACAGAAGTCTACCAGATTATCAGAAAGGAAAGATCTACTTCATGTTATGTACAACACTGAAAAGAAATTATCTGTGATTTAAAGACCTGATGGAAATGAAATTAAGAGAAACATCCTGCTCTAGCAGGGAGGTTGGACTAGATGATCTTCAGAGGTCCCTTCCAACCCACAACATTCTGTGAAACCTTGGGAAGGTATACTCAATTATTAGTATTCTGTAGCTCAACAGTTCAGAGTTCCCTGTTACTGACGTTGTTCCAGATAACACTCAGCTTTACTTCCACCATGTTATTATGAAAAAACCCATCCTTCCAAGTTTCCGACAGAAAGTTAACAGAGACAAAGCCCAAAAACACAAACCCCCCTAAATCAGTATGAAGTCAAACTCTGTAAACTTCTTTTTATACATATGCAGAGACTGGTTGCAAAGTATTTCATGTTAGTTTTAGAATAAAGAAAAAACTGGTGATTGTGACAAGTTACAGTTATATTAAGTATGTGGCAGAGGTATGGATCCAAGCTTCACAGCTAACGTCTTTCTCCTTGTGCAGGAATGACTTCCTGAAGCTTTGAGGGAATAAATCCTGATACTCAATGCATTTTGCACTCCAAATAAACAGGAAAACGCACAAGTTTTCCACTGTTTTTCCTCAGAAATAGAAGCTTTACTTCTGCTGAATACATGTGAAGTTAAATAACACCAGTAGAAATGGAAGGAGCAGTAATACAGAAAAATCAGAATAAAAGGCTTTAAAAGTGCAAAATTATTATAAAATGAAGCATCACTTCTAAAGAAAACAGATATAAGAGTATTGCACTGTTCGAGTATACGCTTCATTGAATATTAAAGTTATTTCATAGTAGAGATGTAGTCAGCCATAAAGATAATGCCACTCCTGGACACATCTAGGGTCCATCTAATTTAGTACTCTATTGCTGACCAGACCTAGAACCAGGTACATTACAGGAAACCGGGGAAAAAAGGTAACTAGAGAGGTTCCTTCCACAGTGATTGCAGCTATTAGGAAAGCATGCTTTTAATCTAAAATACAATTTGTATTTCCCTTCAGTACTCTGTTTGGCAACAGTTCTCATAATCCATATATTATTGTTATTCATAGCCTTCTCTTACTAAGGTTTGGGGCTAAGACTAATGCACAGTGTAATTCTTCACATGAAAAACTGTTTCACATCAGTTATTTGTTCTATTGACACAAAACTGTGCTGATTCTTTGCTAGCAACCGAGCCACTTGCCTCCTGAGACGCTTCATAATTCATGGCCCAGTAACTCCCTTTTTATACATAAAAAGCTTTTTTCAGCTACTACTTTTTCTGACACCTCAACCACCACTACTATCTCATTTCTAACAGAAGACAGCATATCTACAAGAGGATTATTCGACTCAGCATCATAATCTTGATGTGGAAGATAATCACTAAGAAATTACTGTAACTCTTAGTATTTGTATCATCATTCCCTTGATCTATTAGTAACAAATAAGCCCTGCTATGTTATGTTCCTGGTGCTTCTTTTTAGGAAAAGGTTATAAATATTCTCCCGAGTTAAAAAAACAAAACCAACTTTTGGATTTAAAGGACAGTCCGAAAATGAAGTATTTCCAACAGGAGTGTCAATTATCTGCGTGTGCATAATCAGTATGCTACTTCCTGATGTCATGGTAAATTTGAATAATTTTAAAGACATACATTCTTCTCCAGTAACACTATTATGAGCAACTCAATATACAGTGCAGTGAGTGCATGTTTTGCAAAATTTCTATGGGGCGCACGAATTTCTGAAATTTTAGCTTGTACTTAAATTTTTCCTTCCTGTGTAACAGACAAAAACAACGACCACAGCTCTGTAGAAAACAAGGGATGTTCCATTTTAAAAAAATACTTGTTTTGCATGGACCTATTTAGTATTTATTTATCGGTGGTTGAAGAGAATTCCTAAAGGTTTTAAACTCAAGGACGTAAAATCCCACATTCTTTCACCCTCAAAGGAGATACACAGCATTATCTCTTGAAATTGAAACTCTTGACCTAAATCTGATGTAGAATAGCTCCCTTTATTTGTGGTAAAAAGAGGCTGTGGAGAGCATATTGTTAAGCAAACCGTTTAAAAACAAAACAGAGCACCACCACTGCCAATAATGGTCTATTATTCAGATTTTGAGAGCAAGGGCACGCAGATATTTTGTTCATTTAGCTGTGTTCTATATATTGAAATATCTGTTGTACAGCATTAAGGGAGAAATACGATTTCAAAATTTGATAAAAGATCAGGCATGGAAATATCCAAGTCTACCTCTCTGATGTCAGCTGTACAAACTGGGAATTATTTTTTTTTGCTAATTTCTATGTATAATTTCCTCCACATAAACATAATTTGTTAACAGTACTTATACAATAAGCTTCCCTTATAGCAAAGGGCTAATGTTTAGGTTGCTAGGCATCAACTGGTATCACGCTTAGGACTCCAAAATATCCAGTAAAGACCTTCAACAAAAACTTCCAAGTAAGAGACTGAAATTCTCTCCTGAAAATCAAAAGCTCTATCACTAGGAATTTGATATTGCCTTTTATAAATATCCTTAGTATATAATTCTCTTTTCTTCACTGAAAAATTTACAATGTCATCTGCTGTCTTCCAGTGGGTGGGGAAAAAAAGTAATTTTTGTATATGTACATAAATAAAATCACTGATGGAAACATGTACAAAGTCAAACAATGGCCCATCCTCCAAACAAACTAGTAAAAAAAGGTGCAAGACTGTACAGCATCTGGACTCTGAAGCGTGACACTTGCAAATGAATCCTCAATGATACTCAGTGACTGTAGGAGAGCTCTACCATGCAATTCACATTATGGCTTCATATATTTCCAGATGAGTCCCTTTTCCCTCTAAAATGCTCCATCTGTTATCATCACATAAATCCCATTTAAAATTATTCTACAAATAAATAATATATAATTTAAATCTGCAGCTTAGCTTTCTGCAATTATTACCAGTATTTTAGAAGTTCAAAATAATTTACTTTTTACTGTACTAGTCTGTGGTATGAAGCTTGAATACAGGCTCTTTCTGAAAAGACCTCTTGTAAAAGGACATGGATCCCTCAATGGAAAACCAAACCATTGCTAGGACCTTTACTGCAAAGCTTGTACTAAGGCTTACTTGACTGAAAGAGGCAGTAGTCTCCATGATGGCTTATTTTTATTTTAAGCAGTCCTCTAAGCCTCCTCTGCAATGAATTACACAGTCCTCACGAAGCTACTGAAGTCACAATATTGAAATGAGGCATCAGATTCTGAAACATTTAACATTACAGATATTTCATGCTTTAAAATATTACAAGAATAGAATGTGTAGCATGAGCTGAACTAATTGAAATGTTGTTTCATGGGAAGGAATCCAACTAAAGATATTTTTTCCTCAATTTGTAGATCTAACAGGCACCAATAAATTAAAAATAATACATTTAAACTATACACTCAGTAAATTAATCAAAAACATTACAGAACAATATAAGAAACAGCCTCCAAATATACAAAAATTAAATATCAAATAAGAAGGGCTTACACCTTATTTCCTTAAACAAACCACAAGAGTAGTTTTGCTTCTTAAAAAAGCAAGACCTAAATTCCCTTATGCTTTCTAACAAATTCTACTTTTAAAAAGGGAGAATGGATCATTAATTGCAAAAAAACTGGAATGTCTGCTCGACTTGCACAAGTTGGATGCAATGGCCTTAATGAGTTAGAAGCATACCTGAGTTCTATTAAAATATGCTAAATTTCTCATCCTGTTAATTATTAATGGGAACTTTGTTTCTTTTTCAGCAAATATTCTGCCTTTCAGTGAAATAAATACTTGTAAATCAAGAATGAATCCACTTTTTGTGCATTCTTTGCATATATCCCAGCTTCCACGTTTCCTAGGAAACCTTCAATCATTGCTACATCCTATGTGGGAAGCCATCCATGTTTCTCTAATAGATAAAAACATCCAATTCCACAAAGTAAGTTTAGAAGAACTACTGAAGCAAAATACTGCTCTTTTCCATAGAAAGCTTACAGCAATTAATTTAGAGAAGTAATCTGGACAGCTACCAAATGCAGATGGAACAGCAACATCTAGGATTAGTAATATTTTTTTAACGTGTGGTCAATCACAAAAACCTTCTCTGTTCTTGCTAAAGTCTACAATAGCATTCTTGGGCTTTCTAGTACAATCCAAGATATATTTGCATTGGTTTATTCTATCAACTGCCTATTTACTTTCAAATATCTACACTATTTTCTCTCTTCATTACTAATAATCTCTTTAACGGTAGTTAACTCAGTAAAA
The DNA here is from genome assembly GCA_028020825.1 of Podargus strigoides. Taxonomy (NCBI): domain Eukaryota; kingdom Metazoa; phylum Chordata; class Aves; order Caprimulgiformes; family Podargidae; genus Podargus; species Podargus strigoides. The sequence continues at coordinate 5,952,950 of CM051623.1, read as the reverse complement.
TAGTTTGTACAGTTTCTTACAGTAGTACCTATGGAAGACAATACACAAAATTTAAAAAAACTATTCAGAAAAGTCACATAATGGATCATTATCCCTTAGTGAACAGTAAATATACAATTAAGAGTTTTCAGAATGAATACTATAGTATTTCCTCAATAGTCTGTAAGCATCTCTGTGTTAGTGTCTTATTAGTCTCCTCTTGGTTACTGATTACTCACTCAGCAAACCACAAAGACCCTTAAAATCTCTGGGATCAACAGGATTGTACTGACATGTTTTGCTGATGGATACATCAACTATTTTAAACAATGTCACATATAGTAGATTCTAACTGGTAGCTACATCAAGTACAGTCCAGATATTTGTAGGTACCACAAGTCCACCCTGAACTTTGTCTTAAATTTCTGCATACTTTAAATATTGTTACCAGTTTAACAGAACCATTAATAAACCTTCACCTTCATGTGCAGAATTTGTGCTAGAGATGGACATTCATTTTCCTTCATGAAATTCTGCATGCTGTTTTAAAACTATGTATTATTTTTAAAGAGTAGACCAGAGAGGGAAACATGTCCATATTGTAAAATGTGTTTCTTAGGGCTCCTGAGTAGTAAAATCCAGCATGTTCCAAAACTAGTTCTTTTTGGATTCAGACAATGTTAGACTGTGCATACTAGAAACGTACTCCTTTTTTTCCCAAGCCTTTCCTCTCTTTTTCTCAAGTAAGCCAAAGGACTAACTCCTACAGTTACGACAAAAAGGTGCAAACTAACTGAAAATCAGCTAGGTAAACACACAACAGTAAAAGCACAGTGAGAATAATGGAAAGCTGTCTTGATTTTGTTACTGTTGTTCTTTTAACTGCTCAAGGACAGTAAAGAGCTAACAAGGGTCAGGTCAAAGAACTCATTCAAAAATCAATGAAAATATCTCCCTTGATTTCAGCAGCCTTGTAGCTATTAATGTACATCATCAGAAAAAAGATCGCATGTTCCTTTCCAGGAAGGATCTTGAATTTCACACTTATGAATGAAAACGTTTAGAGACTTATTAAATGGTGAGAAAAAACCCCAGAGAAAATACAAATTAGTTTAACCAATCCAAAAATCAGATGTTTGAGACATTTTGGATCTCTCAGCTGCACAAATAGTCAAGATAAAACTAATAACAATTTAAAACAGAGCATTTTAAAGCAAACTGTAGCAATTTGGTAGCTGATGCCCACACAGCTCAACCGTCCATAGATTGATGGCGTTGTAGATGACTGGGGAAAATAAACCTCACCAGCTGAGCCACACTGAAGTCAATTATCTTTCAAACTTCAGCTACATGTCTCCCTGAAGCAGTAAACCAGACGCTCATTCCTGTCATGTCATCAATAGTGACTTCAGTCTGCAAAGGTTCTTGGTTTAGACAAGAAACAGTGGAGATGGTGAAGGAGATTTAGAGACTGAGGATGTCTCAACAAGTGCAAATTTAACAATGCTCCTCATCAGGCAAATTAAGCATTTTACAATACACTTTCCCCTTTAGATGCCCTCCTCTTCTGTTACTAGGTGAAAACAATTTAGCACAGATCTCATTAACTGAGGATCAGGTTCCTCTGTGGTTCCTTCCTCCTCATTCCTTTTCCCCTCACACTTATATATGCAACATGCAGCTGTGGTGCACAGTCAAGTGCTTTAAAATACAAGTGCTAGGAATAGAAGTTCCATTCTGAATCATTTCCAGCACTAACACTTCTGATTTTAAGTCTACAATAATTTAGCTATAGCTGCAAGAGCATTAACCATGATGAATTTATGTGTTCATTATGTGAGCTGCTTCACTTGAAAGGCTGATGGCATGCCTGCTATTCCCCCTCCTCCTGCACTCATACAATCCCACACACTCTTCCCAAAGTACCTTGGATTACACGTTTAGCTGCGCTGTCTTAAAATGTGTCTGTATTACTGAGGTGCAGGGTAGGATTAACATTCAAATTCTGGAGTAATTTGAAGACAGAGGTTAACAGATTAATCCCCTTTCCCCAGAGCAGCTTCACTTAAAGCTGGCATTATACCAGCTTTTGCACAGATGCATCTCAAATTACACGTGCATTATATATATGTATGTCTTGAAATAAGTATGCACATATACACATATGTATGTGTACACACACACATACAAAATAATCCACATTGTGCCTGGTACTACTCTGCTCCAGAGGAAGAATGGTAAAAGCGGAAGGGAGGTGGGGGAGAACGGAGCAACAATTAAAACTTGGTTCTCGTGGATAGATGTACAATTAACTCACAAACCAGAGGTTTCCACTGGAAACATAAAATCCAGAGTGCTCTGTAGTCTGTCAGTTCTCACATCAGCTGGGAGTCTCAGGGGCCTCTGTAGTAGCCATTGAACCTGACCTCCACCCAGGTAGGGTCGTTTTAAATTTGACTCTTGGCACACACTCAAGAAAGGAAGGCATCCAGAGGCAATTTGCTTTTGTCAGAGTTCTGCTTCATTGTCATTTGGGGAAAAAGCCACCTAAATAAAGAGGCAGATACAGAAGGCACCAAAACTTCCTTTTTTTAAGGCAAACGTAGTAGATGTGCAAATGTCAGCCGTGGGGGGGAAGTCATAGGAAATGGAGGAAGATGATGGGGACAGGAAAAAAGCATAGGAGGAAGAGGACCAGAGATGAGAAAGGGATAACACCACCAGTAGCAAAACAAGTACAAAACATCCCATAGGCCTATATTCTTCTTCCCCGTGAACATCCTATGACCTAGTGGTCCTTGCAGCATTGTACTCCCCATGGAAGACGGAACTGAAAAACACTCCTCTCAAGATGTCTGGGCCTGGTTTCCTTAATTCCCTCCTCTTGCCCCAGTGTGAGAGCTGGGTCTCTGGAAAGCAGCAAACCACTCCGAAGTGGTCTACCTTCCAGTCCCTTTTCTTGAGATCTGACAATCTCTATGGATATGTGAATTTATTCTCCCCTACCTGCTCTCCCCCTCTCTCTCATGGGTACTCTACAGAGGGAGCTGAGATGTTGTAAGCAGACAGCAAGCTAGAGTGAAGAGCTAAGGGCAGATATGCTTCACTCCTCATTTCTGTCAGGGAAGAGAGAGGATGAGAAAATTTTTTCTGAAATGAATGGAGCAATTCACACCTCTCATAGCTGTTGTTTCAAGCTATGTTTATGTTTCAAGCCATATTCATCTCCATCTTATATTCTCACTCAGCTCTGGACATGTGACTGTGATGAATAGGTCATTTCACACCTTTCTGAGAAGTCTTCTGTTTAAAGGTCAACTTCTTCTAAGTGCTATATAATCCCCATGCTTATCTAACTGCCTTGAAATCTGGCATGGTTACTGCAGGTGGCGAGTAGAATTATTGATTTAAATTACAGGTCATTTGAGTCAAAGAAGTCCCAAGATACAGACTTTTTCTAAAAAAAATACATTTCTTAATGTTGATCAATTGTACCAATGTTTCCTTTGTGCACTCATAGAATGTATTGGGTTGGAAGGGACCTTCAAGGGCCATCTAGTCCAACCCCCCCCTGCAGTGAGCAGGGACATCTTTACTAGATCAGGTTGCTCAGAGCCCCATCAAGCCTGCCCTTCTAGAATAAAACGGTGGCCAAAGAGTCTCAATTGCTTAACATTCACCCAAGCAAATGAAAGGCATCAACTGTCTCCTTGGTACGTAGAGTTCAGGTCTTTTTAAAAATTTCAGCTCCACACATACAGCGAATTAAATGCTCAAGACTTCAGAGAGTTCCTGGTGCTTTGAGTAGGTCTGAACATCTCCTCCTACTCCTAAATAAAACCTGGGAAATCCTTTTCCTTAAGAGGAGGAAATTAAGAATCCTTCTTCCTGCACTTGGTAAGTGCTCACAAGTTAGACATGAAAATTAAGAAAAACAGGAAAAGAAAAGGTAAGTCATACCTCTGGAAACAGTTCAAAAGAGATGGGAAGAAAGGGACAGGTTAGACAGGTCAACAGAAGCCTACTCTAGGCTCTGGTGGGACCTCAGATGAACAACATTAAAAGAGCATCAACAGCTTGGGAAAAAAGTATGCATATGTGTACTGTACAACAGCAGTGATATATGCAAGCAACTGTAGAGCACCAAGCATCTGCCATACAAATGGTGCTTAAAATACCAATGACTTAGTGGAACAGGAAGGATATATAAACTGAAAATGGCAGCAAAAGAGGCTGGGGGAAAGGGAAGGAAACACAACTGTATGTTTCCTCTCATGTGCTTCTAGTCACTGTAATTAATGTTGGGATGCTGAGACACAGACCATATCTGTGAATCTTTTCACTGGCCTTATCAGCAGGAACATTCTCAAAGGATTCCACTAGAGGACCATAATTCCCATTTATGCTTCCAAGCATGTGCAAAAGACAAGGAACATTTAGGAATTGCCAGATTCCTATATACAGATACAAATTTTTACCTGCTTTTTACTGCTCAACCTGACACATCAAACAAGTTTGCTGACTTTCTCCATTGCAACATCACTGGAAAAATGCTGCTTTGTCTCAAGTTGTATGCAACCTGCCTGGCACAGCATCCAAGAGAGACATGGATGAATGGCCTGACTTAAAGTTCATAAAGGACTTTAATATTCCTTTTTGCCTTCTACCACACAAAAGAGGGGCTTATCTCAACAAAAGTGACTGTAGTAGAACCCATGTCAAGAAAATCACAACCTTCTAAGCTGCTCCAGGCTGAATTCTCCACAAATTCATCGTGAGGTGCATAGCAGTGTACATATAGTGAGTGAATGTGAGGGTCTGCAGGTGTTTCTTTCCAACGAATGCACCTCAGGTTTATATTTTCCATGTGCTGTAATACTATCAAGCAATCAGTGATTTAATTAAGGTATTTTTCAGTGAAATTCTGCCATTACTATTTTGTCATTTCCCTTCATTTCTCAAGGGCTGACATTTTTCAGCACTGAGAAACTATTCATTTAAATCTCTAAGTAACTTCAAAACTGAACCACATATAATTTTACAAACAACTGTGCATTAGTGAATAAAAGCAAAGTTGCCATGGAATGCGTATGGAAATACACTCGACCTCCATTAGAATGCCAAAGGTGTTCATTATAGTCAATGTTTTAAAACTGAATGCCAGATGAATTCACAATAATATGACAGAATACTATTGGAAACATCTACTCCAAAAGTGTGTATACAGTCACATGCTTGCATATAAATTACACAGAAATTCAGCCTAAATGATGGTAATAAAACAGAACATAAACTCTAACAAAAAAGACATAAAGCAGTAATTGAAAGAGCAATGAGGTAACCTGATGAACTAATAGCTACAGATATAAAAACAAATTACAATTCTGGCAACTTATTCAAAGAACAACTGTTCCTTGAACTTTATCTTCTGATTCAGATACTACCCATTAAAAAAACCCTGCATTCAAAACTAACCACAAGTAACAAGTAATTGATCTGTGGATAGCAAAACAGCACTCTCACAATTTGAGAACATCAAATAAATGCCATATTAAATGAAATCAACTCCAAGTTTTAAGTCAACTTGAATCAACTCTGAAACTAAGATTAAGTGTCAAGAATGTAAGAGCTCAAAAGACAACTATTCCCTTTCAAGGGCTTAACATTTAAGGAAGAGTGGGTTCATCTGTGCTATCATAACACACTTGTTATAGGAAGGCAAATAAAAGATGAATTCCAAAAGTTCACCATGCACAGTTGTACCACAATTACTTGAAAACGCAAAGTCACCTGGTACTTCAGTATTTCATTAGGGGCAGGACACCTGAAAATGGACAGGTAAGACAGAGACAAAAATGCAAATAAAATAGGAAGAGGAAAAAATCACTCCCTCTACAGTCTTCAATGCAAGGTGATACTAGTTGTCAATTTCCAAAAAATTTGTGGGGTTGAAAGAAAGGGGAGAAGTGTGCTACTGAAATTCTTTTCTCATATGGAATGGAAAGGGGAAGCATTTGACTTAATGCTCCTAAAGAAAAAACCAAAACAAAAAAAAAAAAAACCCAAAAAACAACAACAAAAAAAAAACCCCAAAACAAAAAAATACCAAAACAAAACCAAAACCAAAACAAAACAAAAAACCAAAACAAAACCAAAAAAAAAACCAAACCAAAACAAAAAAACCCAAACCAAAACAAACAAAAAATGCCTGAACGATAATTGTTACACATTCATTGACAAAGAGTCATACAGGCCAAGTGTCAAAATGACAGTGTGACTTCTCTTGAATCACTGACAACAGTAGATATACTGTTTCTTCTGCTCATCCCCCAAGTATGAACTGCTGCTGAAACCACCTTTGAGTAGCTTTACACAGATTAGGTTTTTTTGTTATGTTATATAAATTTATCAGCCTCTCCATTAAACAGAAGAGCACTTCACAGAAATAAGGCCTTCTCAAACAGAATGAGGAAGGTAGCTAAGCTATTTTAATCTCTCAAATAAAGTGCTCCTGAGCTTCCTCTTCAATAATTTTTAATTGAAGTATTTAATAGGATGATTCCAACATAGAATACTAAGCACATAGCCTTTTGATTTCAAAAGGATTGACCCAGGGAGAGTTTGGGGCATGGAGTACCACAATGCAGAACCAGCAGTGAAGGAACAGCATCAACTCCCTTGGATATAGCAACTCTCAGTGAAAACTGAAAACACTGCTTGTTTCACTAAAATTCAAGTTAATGGTTTGTCTCTGTTTAGCCTGTACCCAGGGCTAAACTGCAGCAGTTGTTCTACCACCCAATGAATGACTCCTCCCCAGCTGATAAGGGGAATTGGGGAAAAAAGGGAGAAGCACCATGGGTTCAAGCAGAAACAGATTTAATGAAATAACAAAACTGATACAAACATCAACATAAAGTGTACAAGGTTCTGCTCACCCTGGTCCTTGAGGTCAACAGCAGGAACAGGAGGCCAAGAGGGAGGAGCCCCAGGAAGAGGAACTCCACCCTCAGTGAGCTCCCTCCTTTTCTAATGAGCATGATGAGGTGGTGTGGGATCCACCTGTGAGTCAGTGCCTTGAGTGGATCTCCCAGCTGACTGGGGCTGCTCATGGCTGCCTGCATGGCTGGGCCATGGGGCTGTGCCTGGGGAACCAGGACACAGTTAAAAATGGTTTCTGAAAACTTAAATCTGTGGTCTGGTTTCTCCCTAGTCCACACCACAGTCTGTGTGCAAAAGACAGTATATTTAACATCAGTGTTCTCTCAAAAGAGTAAATTTTTCACATCACAAGAGCTTCTTCTACATGACTATTTGCATTAACAGATTAAATGTCATTTCTTCCCTTTTAATTAACTTACCGGGCTGACAATACGTCAATAAGTTCTTTTCTGTTCTGGACTCTGAGTGTATTAGTTTTGTATCTGGAATCATTACTAACTTCAGGCAAATTCAGGATCTAAGTAAAAATAAAGGTGAGTAAGTAATGTGCATGGCAGGAGATATTTATATAGCTAAGGAAACTCACTAGGAATTTAAGATAGCTTTTCACATATCCCTCCTTCTCATTAATCTTTGAAAATAGATTAGGAAATTAAGAAAAGGTAATGCCTCTTGGTTAATGTCACATAACAAGTAAAGGAACAGACAGAAATTAAATTGAAGATCCAAAAGTTGACAGCTTTCACCATTAGCTGGGAGAAATTCTTATTGTAGAACACTAGAAATTTGTAAATTATTTCCGTGAGGTTGGAGAGATCTGTGAGATTATCCTGCACTAAGGTACAATGTCATAGAAAAAGAAATATGACTGTACTTCATATGCTATACTGAGAAATGCTGTATCTAAGAATATTTCTTTCCACTTCAATAATTTCTGTCAAAAAAGCAAAAAAAATAAAAGGTGTTCTTCCACTGAAATGTCATCGTTTTTCTTTATGATTTCTTCCAAAAGAATTAATAGAGAAAATTGGTGGTATAACCTCCAAGAAAGGAGATATAATCTTCTGTAGGTAACTCCCACCTGGCACATTAGAAATTTAACCATCATGAAAAGACAATGTGAATTATACTATAAAGGGAATTAAATGTGGAGAATGAGTCTTAGAACTTTGGCAGAGGCATTTGTGGGGCAGAGTAGCCGTGTGGACAATCAATACTTACCATACCATTTATCATGCCACAATGTATTTATATAGAACATCAATAAAAAGAACAAGTTGTGCTTTCCAAATTTAATAAAAAATATCCCAAGAACACCAGCTACAGAGGAAGGCAGAACAGAAGTCTACAGACTGTCATGTATTCTTCGTGTATTTTTACTGACTAAGACATCCTCAAAATCACTTTTACTTATGATGAGTCTTATGATCATTCTAAACATGCTATATTTTTTTAGAGGGCCATTTCCAAGATGGCTTGCAAAGAAACCTGTACTGGCTCAAAGCTCAAGTTCCTATAGTCCATCATCCTATCTCTGCCTGTGGCTGAGTGCTGATGCTTAGGAAGAGCTTAAGAACAGGGCCAGTTACATATAATACTTTCTCAATATTCATCCAAACTCCAGCCATCTTTAGACGAGGGCATTTCTGAGTTGGAGCTGTTTTCTATGTATTTAGCAATCCTCAATGGATTTTTGTTTCATTAACATGTTCAGTCACTCCTTGAATCCCTATGCCTATGTACTACCACATGCAAGTGATACATAGATTGGTGTCAATCTCTCTAATATTTCCCTCAAACCTAAAATTCTACAAATCTGTCAGAGACTGTTCAGACCAAGGCCACTATTATCAGTTAATGACTCCCCACTTTGCTGGACTGAATAAGGATATGGCTTCCCTCCTAAGGGAACAACTGCTGATGACTTTAAACCATCAGCAAAACAGGTATTCTTTCAACAGGTAGAGATATTCAAAACAGACAGTCTCCTTAGGTGTAGCTGTCACCTCAAGTGACAAAACTAAGCATGGAAACCAAGGTATCACTAAGTTATGTTAGAACAATGGCTGTATCGTAACTTTTCTGCAAAGTTTTATTTTCAAGGTAACATAAAACATCAATTTAGCATCTTCCATTAACATAATTCACAGCATAATTTCTTTTCCTTCTACATTTAAAAAAATCTACTTTATGAAAATCATAACATATTATAACCTGGCTTTAGAAAATGTTCTTCTTTTCTGATCTGAAGGCTTAACAATAACATTGGTACCCCCTGAAATTATCTCCTCTTTTTAATACTGCTATTTTGGAGTTACAAATCATTGCCTTAGAGAAAAAATAATCATACAAGGCTGTGCAAAGTAAATGATAGTTAATACTTATTTATGAGAGCTTAAAAAAAACCCAAGAAATTAATCAGAAAACTATGGTTCCATTTGATGAGTTATATGAAAAATGATCATATGGAGTTGCTCACTATAGTGTTTTAATTAATGTTACTGACTTCAAGCTTTAACTTAATGTCCATCTGTTGGAAAGTTGCATGTCTATATATGTTCTTCTCAATTTTTTTGTGACTAACAAATGCACATTTGAGAAGTTATTCATTAATGTGCCATTCATCTTTCTGCATCACGCTGCCAATATTTCACTGTGACCACTTGGAATGAAACTGCTGTTCTCTGTTTCTAAGCCTCCTTCAAGATCTGAGATGCACATTCAGAGTTTGTGCTTTCTGTGTTTTGTCCCCACACACGAGCAAACCTGCTTGTGCTCTGCTGTACACAAAAGCTCAGTCTTCTCAACACTCTTGCTCAGTATGCCTATTTAGACCAAAGCAGTATACATCAGTATGTGCTTTTGTAACACTTGACCACTCTAAAATGCACTTCAGCCAGCAGTGTAAGAAGTTCTTCTGCAATTATCCAGTCCCCAAACAAGCTGCAGTTGTCATTGATTCTGAAAATATCACAGTGAGTTATTCCAGTTTTTTCTTTCTGCTTGCCTGAAAAGAAACAGTTGAAGCAGAAGGTTTGCAATCGTTTACAGTTTGAGCCAGCTGTTACATATCTCATGTATGTGTCTTCAGCACAACAGCTTCCATTCAGCCTGTATTTTTAGCACCAGCTCATCTCCAAAAGGTTCTCTAATAGCAATGCCAATGTTTGAATTAGCAGTCTCTGTATTTATTAAAGGTTCACCATGGTGTCGCGGGCCTTCCTGTAAGGAAGTTCTGAGGAGGAACATCATGAAGGGGGAAGTTCTAAGAACTTCTTTACTGTGAGGGTGACAGAGCACTGGCACAGGCTGCCCAGAGAGGTGGGGGAGTCTCCTTCTCTGGAGACATTCCAAACCCATCTGGATATGAACCTGTGCAACCTCATCTAGGTGACCCTGCTCTGGCAGGGGGGTTGGACTGGATGATCTCCAGAGGTCCCTTCCAACCCCTACCGCTCTGTGATTCTGTAATAAAGTTCTCTTTCTTTATTGGCTCTCCCCCTTGATGGTGTTTTAAGTGCCAAATCACCTTTGACTCAGCACAGAGCACACCTCTAATGGGTTTCACAGCATTCCACTGACTTCCACATCACTCAGTTTCTGGGCAATTTAACATCCCAAATCCATACCTACAATAACCTGATTTATAGAAAAATCTGAGCTTTACCCAAAACTTGAACTATTTTCTGTTTTTTTATAATCCCTTTGAAATGAGAGAAATGATCATTTTTCCATGTTCTGTGCCTCCTACCTGAACACCTTTATAAGGATGAAACAAAAAAAGTTCAGCCTGCAGACTAGGGCCAATACTCACCTCTTAATTTTAGCCCTACATATTCTGAGGTAACACAAATTGTAGAAACGTTGCCTCGTCTTCTGGGGTACCATTCACTCCTTTCTGACCACAGATTACAGAGGGAGTATGTAGCAACAAGTCACAGAGTCTCTCTGCTGCACCCTAAAGTGAGGTGAATGCATGGTCTGAATTTTTAGTGCCTTCTAGCTCACACCATGGTGTCAGAATCTACTGAGCTAGATCTTCAACTCTGCCGTACTCAAGCATGGCAGGAAGACCAGCATTTGGTATGTAATTCTTCAGAAGATGAAGCACCAAGAGGACATTTACAGCTATGTCCTGGGACTTTCTGCAAAGATATCCTTTATGAGATGAGTCTTTGATACAACTCTGTGGTGGCAGGTAGACACTTATTCAGTCACCAGTTGTCATTCATGTTAAGATCATGACCTCAATATTGTAGTTGGATTCCTGTATGAAGAAAACTCACTGAGAAAACTTGGAAGAGGTTAACTTGCTACCTATCGATTATCAATTAAAGCAAATGAAACCAGACCCCTCCAGATAGCAAGGTGGGGGTATGTAGCCCAAACTGCACTAAGAGAGAATCACAACTGCACTGTGTGCTTCCTACATATTCCGCTTATTAGTTGTGAACATCCATGGAAATGTGAGATGTTTGACATGAACAAACGGAGGAAAATAATGCTCCATTTCCTGAGGCTGCCAGCTCATTTAGAGTGTGATGAATTTGGGCTAAATATCCAAGTTCCCAGAGAAAAAACACAATGGAAAAAGGTAGAACTCTCATTTTAAAAAATGCTGTCTAATGCAAAATTTCTCTTATGTGTTATGGAGTCTTTTGTTTGGTATGTTGCTACACTTCATTTAGGAACAACTGTTTCGCTAGAACCACTCCTTCTCTTTTAAAATGTATTCACTGTCCAGGGAAAAGCAATTCCAGGTATTAAAACAACAGGAAAAGGGTATGTGAAAAATCCAGAACTATTTTACAACTTTCCAAGTCACCCTCGGTGAAAACAGAATTGACAGAGTCATGTTCCTTCCATTCAAAATAATGAAGATACCAGATTCTGAACACAGCAGCCATATCTCTGCCCCACTCCAAAGTCAGCCCACAGTCCTGTCATATTTTTTCTAATAAGTTCACAAGTTCCTCCCTGAGCACAGACCAGCACACACCAGTGCTCAAAAGGACTACGCACTCAGCTGCTGATTAAAGTGGCACAAGAATCATCCATCCCCTTTGCTTTGTTAACAGCTGTGCCTACCATGTATTTTATGGAGAAATAGTGTCACATTTCTTCCTGAAAAAGGCACTTCAGTGACATTTACCATTCCAGAACATTTTTTAGCTCATTAGCTCTGCAGCTGTACAGACCTCAAAACAGGGTTCAGCACCCACAAGTCTGGGAACTGGGGTGTTCTGAATACAGAGGCAAAGCACAGAGCCCTTATCAGTCCCCTAAACCACCAGACAGAACCCCAGGGTTAGAATTTATACTCACTATTTATTTTGACCAAAAAAAGGGGGGGAAATTAAGAAGCAATCAGTAATTATTTTCCTAGTCAGAATGGAAACTATTACATAGTTCTGTAATGTCGCCTTCCACACCATTACCTTGCACACAGTGACAAACTGCTGATCATTTCCAGCTCCCACCACCAAGTAGCCATCCTTGGTCTTAAAAGCCTGGAAGAAAAAAGAATAGGTGATGAGCTGTAACTAAAACATCAGATATTAGCACATCCTGCAAGTGAAAACTTTGTAAATAATGTTCAAATTACTTCCTTAGACATTTCCATTCAGATCCAATCTCTAGCTCTATACAAGTGGCTCAAATTCATCCACAAGTTTCAGTCATACATGTTACAACCACAATTTTCACAAGCATTTGGGAAAAATCCTTTCATTATTAATTTGATTTTAGTGCAAGAGGCCAGTACAGGCTGGTGCACTCATGGTGATGAGGAGTCCTGATCTAAAGGTGTGAATTCTTACTATAAATTTTGGTAAAATAACACACAAATATAAGCCCTGGTGCAGGAATACTTTAATAGTAAAAAGCCTTCTCATGCCACTGTGGCTCATTCTTCTTCACAAACAGGAATGTGCTATCCCAACTTGCAATCTTTCATACAGATATAACTACATCCATGCTAAGACTCTTTTACCATCTGGTATAGTCAAAGTTTAAAAATTGTACATGGAAAATTATGACCACTGACATGCAAGTAACTGTACATGATAGTTAGGATATCACTTGTTTGCTCTCACTATGTTTCATTTCCTGGTAAATAGTATTGGTCAGTGATAAAAGTTTAGCAATTTACTTTTCACACATTTAATTAAGCACTTCAGTCTAAGATTCTTAGCAAGCACAGATGAAATTCAGCAAACATGTAGTCCCAAGCATGCAAAAAAGAGTCCCACTGATTTGGCCCCAATACAGTAAAAGTCTAGAAGCATGCATAATATACAAGCACTGCATACTTACACTGGGGAAAGCAATGAGCACAGAATACAAAAAAGAAAGTTGTAGATGAATGCATAAACATTTTTAGATATATCTGTTCATGCAGACTCCTGTCTAAAACAATCATGACAGAGCTTAGTCTGAGAACATGCAAGACATTCCCCCACCCGCCCCCGCAAATAAATGGCTTTTAGTAGGAACAGGAATATACTGTCAGTATAAACTTACTACTTTTAGTTACAGGCCAGACCTGTTTTCTGAACACCCTGCCCAAATCCTGACCTGTCTTTGCTGATGCTCTGAATTCTAAAACCAGCCACATGCATTTTACACAAATTCTGGGGTAAACACCACACATACGTGTGTGGTAAGTAACACAATATAGTTTTTATTGCTGCGACCACCTACTACTTCCAGTAAACACAAATTAGAAATTCCTTTACACATTCTTTTAAACTTCTAGTCTGGATGCCTGTTACAGATTGCACAGCCCACAAATAGATGTCATATGTACTTAATGTACAGATCCCTTCCCTCTGTACTCTAATTTAAATGGGTAGCACAGGGAAATCTTAAAGAATTTCCTATTTATCAGCAACTCCTTTTGAGATTCACATGTCTGTAAGAAGACTGCAGTCACACAACAGCTACACATCACTATGAAGCATGCATCTTTACCCATGGGCTGCCCATGCAGCAGCGGAAGTCACTCTAAATTTAAGAGCCTGGTTATTAGCATTTGTGCTTCAGTAGCTTTGTGGAATGTGTGGGAAAACTGATTATTCTTAATTGCATTGTACGTCTAAAAATCTAAACCAACAATCATGTCATCCTTACACAACAAAAGTGATATCATAATAAATGCAGCAGTGTCTTTTTTCCATGAAGCTTAACTCAAATGTCTTCGGCTGCTATTTTAAGCTTCCCATTACAAACCAGCTGAGTATCTGCCAGTCATTGCTGCTGATAAAGCAGAAACGTCTAAACGTTATTAGCACAACACTGATGCCAACATTTAAGGGTGATAACAATGGTTTTATTCATCACCCATAAATGTACGCACACTACAGGTTACCACAGGTTACTGTCTGGTCACAGAAAGCTTCACAATCTTCCTGTACAAAGGAGAGTAAGGGCAAAGTGCAGACAGATTTTAATGAGATCTTGTTTTGATAAACTGCTGTCCATCACATCAAATCATTTCACATTAGCACAATAAAAAGCAATACACACACAAGGCAAAAGTCTTTTTTCCCTTCCCATTTTTCTGAAGAATGAGGTCTTCTGATCAGATTCTTGAGAGCATGAGCACAATTTAACCTGCTGCTTCCATGTGGTGCCTCAAGCAATAGGGCACCACTCGGTGAAGACAAGAAACAAAAACCAGACAAAAAAATTAGTTCACACCTTATTCATGGAAAATGCAGAGATAGATTGCACAGCATCCAAAGGTGCAGCTTTTCAGTATGGTGCACATATACAGGACATGACATCAACACACGTGTGTTCAAAGTCAGATCTCAAGGTCCAGTGTGCGTGCATCGACACCTCACACTGACTGATGGATATTACAGGACCTTAAGGCTCATCACTTTTCCAACTCTGATCCTACCACACTGCATATACATGAGATGTTTTGTGTACTGAAACTTTTTAACCTCCCTAAACACATGGAATATAAACTCTATCCACCTTCAGAAATGCTCCAAGTGGTTCACAAGTATTCTCCAAAAATGCTGTACAGGCTATACAATAAAGACACAGGCTAAACTTAACCTCAGTTTATTATCAGAATAGACAAAGACTTGCTGAGATAATGTGAAGCCAAACCAGCCAGTCTTTGCACTGCTCTAAGTCAACAGCCTTTCAAAATTTGCCAGCTTTGATGGTGTTAATGAAAGACTGTCAGTCTCATGTATTTATTGCCTGCTTTATGAATTTTAAGCCCATATATGCTATGGCAATCATCAATCATACATAAATATCTTTGCATATGTTTCAATTTGTATGTTGATTCCACAAACAAAACTTCAAAACGTAAGGGACTAATTAAAAGATATGCCAATTCCAATAAAATGATCAAAAGTCCAGGCCAGTTTTCGGTATTTGAATCCAAAACACAGAAATCAAAACAACCAGAACATCTGCTGCTGCTTATGGTGATGCTGTACTCCTCTCCATCAGGTATTTATACACATTCACAAGATCTCCTCAAGCCTCCTCTCCACTCCTCCAGGATAAGCAGTCCCAGCTCTCTCACCCTCTCTTCATATAAGAGATGCTCCAAGCCCTTCATTATTTTCACAGCCTTTCACTGGACCCGCTCCAGCATGAGCACGTCCTTTCCCTGCAAAACCCAGAAGTGGACCCAGTTGTGGACCTATAACTGGATCCACTGGTTATTCACCCTCATCAGAGGTGAGCAGAGGGGAAGGATCAACCTTCCTCGACCTGCTGGCAATGCTCCTCCTAATACAGACCCAGATGCTCTCTTTGTCACACGGGCACACTGCTGGCTCATGTTTCATTTTTTTGTCCACCAGGACCTCCAGGTTCTTTTCTGAAAAGTTGCTTTCCAGCCAGTCAGCCCCCAGTCTGTACTGATGCATGAGGTTATTCCCTACCACGTGCCGGACTTCCTATTTCCCTTTGTTCAATTTAATTAGGTTCCTGTTGGCCCATTTCTCCAGCCTGTCAAGGTCCCTCTGAATGACAACACAATCACCTGGTGTATCAGCCACTCTTCCCATTTTCATATATTCTGCAAACCTGCTGAGTGTGCACTCTGTTCACCATCCAGGTCACTAATGACCATGTTAAACAGTGCTGGCCCAGTGTATCCCTGGGGATGCCACTAGCGATCGGCCTTCAGCTGGACTCCATGCCACTGTTCACAACCCTTTGAGCACAACAGGTCAGCCAGTTTTCATTCCACCTTCATGGCCTAGTGTCAAAAGCTCTTGGCAGACCAAATCCAGCACACAATGAAACACAGCCATCACCATCAGTAGGCAGCTTCCCAGTGCCACAAGGACCGTCAAGGTCAAATGCAAAAGGATGCAAGTGCCATCCAGGCAAAAACTAGATGTTACTTTTTCAGAGGCTTCTCAGGAAGAATTTAGAGGCCAACAGAACAAAGCATTGGGGTTTTTAAATTGGAGCATTATTCAATATTTAAGGAGGCTAATAGCTTTAATTATCTGAACTACTGATTATTTTCATTACCAGTTACCATATTGGCCCCTTTACTGATAATGGCAGTCAATGGTTGAAATTCTTGAGAGCTTCCAGGACTCCCCCTGGAGGGAGATTTGCATTACATCAGGTATGGTAAAAGGGGTGTTCTCATCCTTGTGAGTTTTCTTATCTGATGTTCCTATGTGAATAACAGTTGGGACCCATAAGGATACTTACAATCCCTCTCCACAGGGAATAGCTGATGTTAGATACCCTCAGATTTTAAATATCTTGCAAGAGAGCACTGCCTTTTCATTCATGAAGTTGAACAGTAGCATCTCCAAAAGCATCCAATGGCAGATCACGAGGGGAACAGCTGAGGGTTTGCAGGCAGTCACTACATATTGGTGAGTTCTGGAGCAGGGCTCAAAGGGTAGTAAATTTTGAATGCCTTCTAACTGCTGTTGATTTTACAGAGCAACAGGCTGATTGCTCCAACTGGCACCACGAAGCAGCTTGCTTAAGATTTTGGAAAGGTGCCATCATTTTATAAATGCTAGATAAAGTATTTCTCTGAGGTAAGTATTTGTCAGCACAACCAGGAGCACTCTCATATGGCATTAAGGGAGAACACTCATCTGAGCTCCTTCCCAAGCTTGCACAGGAGCAAGCAGATTCGTGAGCAGGCTGAGCAGAGCTTTGGGACCAGCTGGGGACAGTGCAGAACAGAGACACCTACTTGAGAAGTCTGTAAACAGTAAACCAGAAAAAGCTAAACCAATATTTTCAAACAAAGCTCCCAACATTTTTAAAAAATGTATTAATTTTCATATGCCACTCTCTCCTCTCCATCTTCATGGAATCAGTGAATAATTATTACTCAGTAAAACACTATGTGACCATACATAGGTCTCCATTTATGTGCTTCCCTGGTATTAATGGCTGTGGTCAAAGACAAAAGCTGGTCTCTTGCATGCTTGGAACCACAGAAAAATTACAATGTTACTTTTAATTTATTGCATAATTTGTCTTCAGTTACACTTTGAAGTTTCCAGTGTGATACTCGATTCAATGCAAAGGCTGTTTAAGGACAAGCATTCTCTCATCTTAATGTAAATTAAAGGCTGCAGTGAAGAGGGTGATGCCTTCAGGATTTGACTGACCTGTTCACAGGTCAACCAGAGGTATTTATAGCATATGTTGATTTTTTTCTCTCTCCAACCCTATCAAACTCTGGTTCTCAAATACATTAAAGAGTAGGAGATCCTCAGTTTTGTTTCGGATCAAGAACAGTTACATTCCTTCCAGATGGGATAAACTTGGCACATCACTTCTCTACCTTTACACATTGGCTTGAATAAAATACCAGCTGTACCACAGAACCATGGAGTAGCCAGGTTCTTTTTGCTCTCAAGGGAAGGGCACGATCCTTTCATAACAACTTAATATTTAATTACTGTAACAAATGGGAACAAGACCAAGAAGTTTGGTCAGCAGTAGTTCTGAGCAATACATATAAATCATAAGGACCACACACTTTGAAACTATTTGCCTACTTTGCACTCTCTTCCAGTGAAAGCAAACTGTAAAAATAAAAAATGTAAATTTCATGGACTGGATTAATGTATGCTGATTGCTCTCACTGAGCAAACTGAAGGAGGGCACTCCACACAAAGATTTCACTTTTTCCCTATGGTCTTCCCAACCTGCACTACTTGACTCTCTCTTCACTGCCATGTTGCAGGACGTACTATCCTGCAACTTCACAGCTACCACAGTCTGCCAGAGAGATCAGTATTAAGAATATCTGCAACAATTCTCTTGCAGAGAAGAGAATTTTGACTGGGTGCCATGAGCTCGTGTGAAAGGTGTTCATGGTAAGACTGGCAATTACTCCTTTGCTCTCTGAGATGAGGCAGAACACCAGCATTGATGTCAAGGAAAGCACACCACAGACTATGAACCTGGAAGACCACTTACTTCTACAGAACCCATGAACAATTAGACACCCCTCTGACCAACCTTCAAGTTCCATATATGTGCGAGTACAGAAAAAATGACTCTGCCTAACTGATCCAGGAGCAAAGCAGATGAGTACCATGAAAGGGGCAGCAAAGCTATCACATCATCACAGCATCAAGCAGGGATACCTACATTTGGCATTAGAGTGCATTACTCACAAGATTCAGTCAGAAAGCAGGACAGTCTAGTTCTGCTCTCCAGACTGTGTCATTTTCTTATCCAGTTGTCTTCTAACATGAGAAGTATAAACTGTTGGGAACAGACTGCAACCAAGGCCTCTCCAATCCAGCTCACTGTCTTAAGAAATAGGTCAGAGACAGGATCCCTCTCACATTCTTCTTCTGGTCCTATGATACTTGGACTGTTCATTTCCCAATTAACCAGATGCAATACATAGATCTGTAATCTAAAAGTATCAGTTGGGCATATTATTTGCCAAAGAGACTTTTACAGCAGGTACTTCATATTCAATAGTACAAAGAACATAAACTTTGGATTGCATACCCTTATTTTTAGAGATGAGACTTCTCTCCTGCTCATCTCAAATAACATCTGCTGCAATGCAATGAAACAATTTTCATTGTTTTCTAATGTGAATGCCATATACATCCAGTCAAACCACCCAAAAAGTGATTTAAAAACTCCTAGAAGAGCAGCCAACAGCCTTAAAGCGGGAAACTTGTAACTTTCCCAAATTTCTAAAATGTTAAATACCTAAACTATACCTCAATTTAAAAAAAATTCTCTGATATTGTAAACTGGCATTAAAACTATTCGTTGCTGTTGAAAAATAAAATATCAAGCACCGAATCGCATTCTCCATTGCCACATTAGTTTTCTATTAGCTTTTCAACAATGAAATTACACACACACGGACACGCACGCACAAAATAAATAAACTTTAATCACGGTATCACACTGGAGCCAGTGTAATTAATGTTGTGTCAGCATTTCCATTTAAGCCACTGTTTTCAGGAGGTTTATAGCACAGCCATAAAAATTCAGTTAGGTTGAAATTAAGCAAACAAGGTCTTATACAGCAAGCAACATTTAGGTACATACACAGACAGCAGCCAGTTACTACTTATATGGGAATTCAAATAGACGCTTACTGATTTTAAGAGGCACTGCAGAGCTATTTTTTAAACAATATTTTTCTCAACATTTATAATAATCTCTCAAAAGCCTGAATCCAAGCTATGTTTCCTTACTCTTTTTCCTTCTCGCACAACAGTTCACACAGTTTCTTCCAATTTTGGGATTGTATGCATTGTTTTTTGGTTTTTACTTTTAAAGTAAAAGAATGCAATGAAAACATTTCTTTTGAAAAACAACACACATGACCACAGTCTGATCCTGATACAGGCCTCCAGGCATTTCTGAAGCAGAAATGACAAATAGTCCTTACACCTTCCAAAAATCATAAGATATAGCTGTCTGGAAAATCTGAGTATTCAAATATGAGGTTTTAAGAGTGCCATTTAGAATTTAATTCTAAATGAGGTCCTGTTTCTGTTTTCAGAAGGAATCATTAGAGCAAGATTTGTCTCATTACTTCTGTCTCTTTTCCCTCTCTACTCTTTTAAGTGATGTAGTACTATAATTTCCAAAGGTGAGCTTTGTAATACTGACTACTTTTTTTTAGTAACTCATACTGAGCCAATCAGCCTGGCATTTCAAGCTGCAGACAGATGACCCAGTGCAAGCAAACTAGAACTCAGACTGGGAAGGTAGTGCTACTAACTGAAAGTTCCTAATAACTTCATGTCCTGCTATAAAGAAGGCTCTTCAAAAAGCCGAGCTGAATTGTTAGTGCTTCTGACAACCAGCCAACCTAAAAGAGCAAGGGAGCAAACTAGCACTGATGCTGATGAAAATCAGCAAAAACATCAAGGAAGACATAACAATTACAGGATGAAAAATGGGCTGCATTTCACAATTTGCCACTTTCTCAAATAAACACTTGCCACTTTGTTAAAAGAAACAGCACTCATATTTGAAATCTGCCATTTAGCTGCTGAACAGGATGGACAAAGACACGAGAAACTCCACTCCATTATGCCAATGTGCCTCTGCCCTGTTTGGGAGATTATTTAATATATCCCTCACTCAGTATGTGATGCTACGTACTATTCAGAAAACACAGTATGGTGAACTAAGGATGGATTTCAAATATTTCAACCTTGACTCTTCAGTATCCTTGATTTGTGGTTTTAAGTCAGACTCACGAAGGTTTCTTGCATGCAATTTGTTTTGGTTTAAAGCACTACTTTATCTCTAATCAAGGATTTAAAAATCAAACAGGACAGACATCCAGGATGCACGCTATTTAAAGTCCTGAATTTATGCCAAAAAAAACCATTGCCAGGCCATAGGAATAATGCTAGTGAGATCTATTTAAAATCAAAAACAACGCTTGACAAGTGGACCACTTACATACACCCAAAAAAACCCAGAAGTCTTTTTTCACTTCCCTGTAAATTTCAACTATAAAATTGAGACTTCTGTATTTCTCCAATATTCTTTTTTTATCATTCCCCATTAGTCTGAGAAATATTGAAATATAATACCACATTACTGCAATTACAATCTTTTATCTACTTCAAATTTAGCATTATTCCAATTGTTAAAACTTAAAAATCACTACAATTAGAAATTAAAACATTATATAACTTTTGCCAACTTAAAACTGTGCTGGCCAATATTTAAATATTTTTTCCTTCTAGCGACTAATAAGTCAAATTATCTACTGAAAATAAAGAGCTGAGGAAATCTGCATGGTAGTAGTTACTACTTTGGTTTTTAACAGAGGTCTTTACATATATGACTTGTAGAGTGCTTTTGTATAATAAATGTAACTATCCTTTATAAAATAACTTGTTCTGGAGAATCAACACAATGTAAGTGTGCTTCTGCTATCACAGCCTAAATCTACATCAGATTTTATCCACATTTCTATAAAATCATCTCCTTGCACCCCTCACCCTCCCAAAGTCAGATGCACATAGCTATGCCAGTAAAATGGGAGGCAACAGGAGGAGACAAGAGAAGTAGAAAATCCCAGCTTTCATGAAAGATTCCACATTTTTCCCCTGCAGATTTGAAAGGAAAAAACCCCTTGGTTTCCACTCACAGGTATATCATTATGCAGACCTTTAACAAACACACTTGATTTTTAATAGTTGCTAGGATTATTTCGAGGTTTCATCTTGCCTTATGCAGTCAATTTTTTTTTTGAATCTGGGTGGTCAAGGGACAGCCTCTCTCTGAGACAAGAGTATGAACACCCAAATGACAATTCTGATTTAATCATGGGAGAATCATAGGAGTCTGGGCTCATTTAGGGCAGGATTCAGACTCTGAAGATCACCCAGTGCTACAGAGTTTTAATTTCTTGGTATGATCAGCCAATTTCCTTCCACTGTCAGTCTAAACCCTTACTCTTCACTTTCTTAAAGAAATGGCCAATTGCAAACCACAGTGGCAATTTAAAAGCTTATGAACCATGACTATATTCACCTCTGTGGAACACTTGGGCATCAGGAAAAGTGCAACATTACTGCACTTTTGCCACAGATAATTGCCATAAATTGATACTGAACACTGTACCAGCATCACTGTACCTCAGTATCTGTCAAGTGAGTATGAACACATACCACAAAAACACATATTGTTATGCATGTTCTCATAATAAATAATCCACATAAAATAAACCACAGCAAGTACACACAGCTCTGCAACTAAATGTCAGTCCATGTAGTCAAATAAGTTTAAAGCTACCCAGCTCCTGCTATCCATATACCGTAGCACAGCCATGTTACAGTCTAGACACTAACAGCAAAGATCTCCAGTCAGAGCAAACATCTCGTAAAGAGCTGATGATCCTTGTTACAGAAATGATCCCAGCTATTGAGGGGTCCAGTCTGGCTGTGGCTGAGGGATGATGCCAGCGAGTCTGGAGGAGCAGCCTGGCACCTGGCCTTCATCATGCTCTCGCTTCCCTCTTTGTTGAGCTGGCGAAGTCAAATGGCTGGTCTCCTAATGATCCAGATGGCCTTCTGGTGACACGGGCGTTGGCATCAAATGGACAGCAGCAAGGCCAGCACACAGACCTGCCATTGTGGGAAGGACTAAAATGGGCTGCTGGCAGCAGCTCGGCCTGTTCTTGCACCCCTGATGACAGCCTGAAGTGCTGCCTGCCCACTTGTTCCCTGCAGTTGGCTATGGAATGACCTTTCACAGAAACAAGGTGCTTGTCCCTCGATTATATGAAGATGATTATCCAATTGCCTCACTTGGGGATGGGGAAAGAGGGTGCACAAAGAAGGAGAAGAGAGGCGCAGATTTTAAGGTCATTCTTCCTCCCCCCAGGGTGCTGATGAAAGGATTAGGATGTTTTACAGCTTCCTTTATAACAGTACCAAAAAATAATACACAGAGAGAAGCAACAAAATGCATTTAAATGGTTATATTAATTAGGACAAACAGAGACAGCTTTCAGTAACAGTGGGATACTGGTACATTTAATTTCCTTTCAATATACATTTCCTTTCATGGTTACAAATCTTGGGCATTTTATTAGACATTGACAAAGCTGTGCTTATAAGTGGGGAAGATCACTAGTGAAAATTATGCAGAGAGGCATACCAATTTTCACATCAAGTTATGTACTGAAGCATAAGACTTTTAGACAAATAATGTATTTCTCCAGCTACTTGATTTGTCTTTTCAAAATCTGCACGTTAGAACAAAATACATCAACCAAGCAAACAAAGCAACCTTAAACTGCCATAAAGAATGTAAAACCAACCAAAATGAGTGCGACTGGACTTCAGCTTCCAAATGAAAACTGAGATCCTATAGAAAAAGATGTGTATTCTGTTCACACACAAAGCACACCCTGGATATCAAATGTATAAAACAGGAGGATAGCGTTTCCCTCCCCCCACAGAAGTTTAAAGACCACTCAAAACCTTTCTGGTCTTAAAAAACTGATGAACTGGAAAAATAACAGGAAGTCTATGGTGGCATATGATTGCCTGCCCTCAGTGTTTTGGCATTTCAAGGTTTAAGCTAGACAATTTGTGTTCCTCTATAAGAGACTCTGCAGAAGTACCGAGGCCAGCTCAGGCCAACTGCCTTCACATTTGTCTTGGTTTTCAACATATTCCAGAACACAAACTGGCCCCCATCTTCCTAACAGCCCTTCCTGGGCTGCTACAATTGCAATGATACTTGTAAAATGCCACAGACAATGAATACACTGCTAAGAGTACCCAGGCTGGGACCTAGGGGTATTTCAATACACCAGCGTTCATCCCTTTGACCAGCAGTGGTCATCTCCTACTTGGATGTTTCTGAAAGCCCCATACTGCTAATCTGCTGCTGACATCAAGACTCATGAACTTAAGACAGCAAGAAGGGAATCAAGATTTCCACTGATCATTATTGTACTTACGTTGTTAAAATGCCACCTACAAAAAACAGTTTGCAGAAAGACAGACAGCTTCAGGAGGCACCGATAGGTTTTGCCTTTCCCTTCCCACATACGTTAGCAGAATGGAAAGATCAGAAAGCAGTTATGTCACAAATGTGTGTTAAAACAAGGGTTGTGTATGAAGTGGGAGAGGCACAGGCATATCAGGACAAAGGAAAGAAAAAGCATTATTATTACCTACCTGGGAACATATTTGCTCTCATCTAGAGAATAAAAGAAGTAGCAAATAGTAAAAGGAAGAAGGCTTGAACATTTTTCGGGAAGGGAAAGGGAAAGGGATCACAGCCCTGCGACCACACAGAGATCTCTAGCTCTTCCTGCTTGTTCCCCCTGCTGTGTGTGTTGGTGTACAGGCACTTCATAAGGAATCACCATAGGCATTCACACCCTTGAGGTGGTTGACCTTCTGGTTCTCATCTTGGGAGGCAGCTAAGGAACATTCGTCTCTGCTCTAGTTGGCCTGGCTTATTCCCCATTTGGATGTGATGCTATGAGCATTGCCATTTTGGACCCTGCTCCTCTAGTCCTTCAGTTTAAAGCCCGCGTCACCAAGTTGGCCAGCCTGCTACCAAATATTCCCATACCTCTTATAGACAGGTGGATTCCATCCTTCCCTAACAGGCTATAGTCACTGAATAATGTCCCATTGACAACTCCAAGTCAGTGAGAAACAGCCCGTAGTCAGATTAGAGGCACCAATCTACTCCTAATGAAATCCATCACTGCTCCCCCTCAAGTACACCACGAAGTTTGCACGTCTCAAAAGGAAGCAGGCATACAGGGACTTTATTGTCCAAAAATTTTGTTGGTCATGTCATTTTGCCTCAGTTGGCCAAATCACACCAACAGCATGTAATCATATACTGCTAAGAACACAAAGAAATTTGCCACTGCCAGGAGTTCTCATGTTTTGCTTCTTTTTGAGGCAGGGTGGCTGAGAACGACCTAGGTCCATCAAACAAATGTGGATCTAATGGTTCCACATTTGAGGCAGAAATAAAGTAAAATGCTGCCTAAATTTAAAAACAGAAAAAAAAAAAAAAAAGATGGGATCATCATAAGCAAGTCTGTCACAACAAAATGAAAGAAAATACTCTGATCCGAACAGAAGAGATTGTATCAGAAAATCAGAGGGAAATCCCTAGTCCTGGAACTCACATGCTCATAGACAGAGAGGGGAAATCAAAAGGTCACACACGTATGTCAGGGGATATTTGAACAACCCAAGGAGAGGTGCTGAGATGGGAAAGGGGGTGGTTTCCCTTTGCTAAGAGACTATCCCAATCAGTACTTCACTAAAGAGATTACAGCAAAACTAGAGTAGAGCAGGGACTGCCAAATTCCCAGCCACGAAACTCCACCATTCAGCAACTCTCTGAATCAACAACTTGATGGTTGAACTGTACTGTAGGTCCACCACGGTATTATCACTCTGCATAGCTATTTTCCATGCTGTTCAGTGTAGCACAACCATTCATATTCACAAAGCAGTTTTCTTTCTCCCTCTGCCTCCAGCCTTTTCTTTTTCATGAGTACATCTTTTCTAGCGATATGCTCGGTTATACTGAAGAGCAAAAGATTTATCACTGAACACTTCAGCTCTCTCGTCTCATGGGCTGTAATTTTTCAGACTGTGGGTCAGGGACCTTTCCATTTCACTGCAACACCCAAGAGACTAGTTTATCTGCAATGTGAATTTCCCATACCTTTAATAATTTCTACTCAAGAGAAAATTTAAACTACCACTCAAAACTGACTAGAGCTCCACCTGTTGTGAAAAAGCAACATTGTTTTAGACTTTTGTCTCTTTACCTCCCAGCTCTTGTCCCTCTACACCCCTCCAAATCTCAAATAAAGACAGAAAGGTGACGTGGGCCACTGCTCAGGTTTCTTCCTACCAAAACATCTCTGAGAAATCCACAACCATCCTTCACTCAAAGTCAGTGTCACCATGTCAGATACTAGATTTTACTACTTGACTGTTCAGCAGGTCACCTCTGGCTTTTGAAGTGCTAAAGGCCTTTCCCTGACTTGAAGGGAGACTGCTAAAGAACTGCTGATCCTCCCCATTGGAACCCTTGAAGGAATGTCCTTGGGCTGAAATGTCAAGGTAAGACTTGATGCCACTGCCCGTTCTCCTCTGCATTTTGCAGCCAGCCTGGCATGGTATAAAGCAGAGGTCCTGCTATCCTCATCACAATTTCTAAGAACCAGGGGAGAAACGGAACTTCTTAAGAAAAGTAGGACAGAAATTCAATTAATTGCAGACACTTTAAAAAGTCTGTAATACTTTCATTATTCTGTGTTAATAGTACTATTAACTACTTCCTTCTCCAGTTCGGTGGTTTGGGGGCAGGGAGGTTTAATTAAGCTTCTGCAGGATTATAGCCATTATAACTTACCACAAGTTTTTTAACATTCCTGAAATCCAAGCATGACACTGCCTTCTCTTTACAACTTCCCATTTCCATTTTAACAGCAAGTTGTGTAGCAGAGTTTTAAGGATAACTTTCGGAAAAAAATGCTATTTATTAGGGATTTGTTTTATTCAAGTGGCAAGAAAACATAAAGAAAAACATAAAGAAAACAATTATAAATGTTCCAGAAAGTCTATTCACCAAACAAAGGCAAGCATTAAAATAAAATTATTTTTCTGGTTTCAGCTACTAAGAGCAATGTAACTCATCGTGCAGGATCAAACCACCAATGTCTACTCATAACAGGGTAGGGTTATGTAAAATTAAGGCTGGCACTGCACTGTGCCCAGAAATTTGAGGTTTGGATCCTTAACTATGAATTTCCTTCCTTTTATGATGTTAAGCCAGAGAACAATAGCTGTGTTTTAATCTTACATTTTGTGATTTTTCTTGGTCTTTTCTTTCACGTGTTTACATACAGTGATACAGCCCTGAGTGATGCCACAAATTAACACATCATCCAAATCTAGCTGTTTACCACATATGCTATGATATCATTCAAGGTTGAACGAATCAATTTTTTTTTCCCCACGGGATGATAATGGATTCATATCAAAGAAGTGGACTTCTTAAAATATCATTCACCCATGTCTGCATCAGATGGCATGCTTGTGATTAAAGGCTGCAATATTATGATTCCCCAAACTTATTCTAAATTATTTTCAAATGGAAAGAGGAAAAGATATCTGGAAAGAACCCTCAGCAGTCCCTTTGTTCTTCTCATTTTATAAAGACTACATGAGTGGAGCTCTGCCCCAGATTCTCTTCAGTCACTGCAAACTGGTTTGACTTTACTACAGTCAACAAACAACAAAAAGATACCATTTCGTGAAATAAAACCAATTTGCATAAGCTAATTATCAACTCAATCTCATCTTTTCTTTTCGTTATGACAATACTGGCCCTGTAAAATATAGGTGCATTTAAAAAAAAATATTAAGATGATGAATAAAGATAAACTTATCAGTTATTAGTGAGAAACTCTACAGTACAGAAGGTCCTAAAACCTCACATTTTTCATGGGAATTTGAACAAACCTGTCAGCTTTTATTAAATAAGACGCAAGGGGGACTTTTTTTGCTAGTTGAGCAGAAAGACCAAACAACTCCCTCCAAGCATGCCTGGTGTCACCTCAGAGAAACAAAGGACCAGGCTTCGAGAAACAGAGCTTTACATTATAAATGTTAACATATTATTCAAAATTATACGTTTTCCAGGTCTCCATCTGATAGTTCACCTTCCTATTAAATACATTGGACCTGATCCTCATTCTATGCTAAATATAAGTACAATAAGTACAGGGATTCCAGTTTCCTTAATTTTATCAATCACAGAATGTTAGGGATTGGAAGGGACCTCAAAAGATCATCTAGTCCAATCCCCCTGCCAGAGCAGGAACACCTAGGTCAGGTCACACAGGAACATGTCCAGGCGGGTTTGGAATGTCTCCAGAGAAGGAGACTCCACAACCTCTCTGGGCAGCCTGTGCCAGTGTTCTGTTACCCTCACTGTGAAGAAATTCTTCCTCACATTTATGTGGAACCTCCTATGTTCCAGCTTACACCCATTGCCCCTTGTCCTATCATTGGACGTCACTGAGAAGAGCCTGGCTCCATCCTCATGACACTCACCCTTTACATATTTATAAACATTAATGAGGTCACCCCTCAGTCTCCTCCAAGCTAAAGAGACCCAGCT
Source organism: Podargus strigoides (assembly GCA_028020825.1). NCBI lineage: Eukaryota > Metazoa > Chordata > Aves > Caprimulgiformes > Podargidae > Podargus > Podargus strigoides. Next base: position 5,924,864 of record CM051623.1, on the reverse strand, counting down.
CCCTCAGCCTGTCCTCATAAGGGAGATGTTCCACTCCATCATCTTTGTGGCTCTACGCTGGACTCTCTCAAGCAGTTCCCTGTCCTTCTGGAACTGTGGGGCCCAGAACTGGACACAATATTCCAGATGGGGCCTCACCAAGGCAAAATAGAGGGGAAGGAGAACCTCTCTTGACCTACTAACCACCCCCTTTCTAATACACCCCAGGATGCCATTGGCCTTCTTGGCCACAAGGGCACATTGCTGGCTCATGGTCATCCTGCTGTCCACCAGGACCCCCAGGTCCCTTTCCCCTACGCTGCTCTCCAACAGCTCAGTCCCCAGCTGATTCTGGCACATGGGCTTGTTCTTCCCCAGATGCAAGACTCTACACTTGCCCTTGTTATATTTCATTAAATTTCTCCCTGCCCAACCCTCCAGCCTGTCCAGGTCTCTCTGAATGGCAGCACGGCCTTCTGGAGTGTCAGCCACTCCTCCCAGTTTTATGTCATCAGTGAATATGCTGCCAGAACACTCTATTCCCTCATCCAAATCATTGATGAATATATTGAATGGTACTGGTCCCAGTAGCGACCCCTGAGGGACTCCACTAGATACAGGCCTCCAACTAGACTCTGTCCCGTTGACCACAATGTCACTTCATCTTAGGGATTCAGGACTAAGATGCTGGTGCTCTTGACAGCATGCTCCCTCCCTAGTTTACTTTGCAGCTAAAATTTTAATAATGGCTAAAGCAGCACCCACTGCAGAAATCCAGGTTAAAATAGCTTTTGGTCAGTTCTGACACCATAGTATAAACAGAGTAGCACCTTAGCCTTCAAAATTTCGTTTAAGACTATACCTTCTACAATATAACCAAGAGTAGAACAAACAGACTCTTTGTTTAGACTATCATTCCTTTGTTTTACGGCCGAGTAAACCTCTGGATCCATTGCTTGCACTCCTACAACATTTTTAAACAGAAGACAGAGGCGCCCATTTCTTGCAGCCATTTCTGTGGCATGCACAAAGACAACAACAGTCTTGTTACTCAAAGAACACAAAACCTGTCATATACTAGAGGCACCCATACTGTTAGTTTCCCCAAAAAGAAGGTGAGTTGCAGTGTGTATTTTCTGTTCTCCTCTTTCAAAAGGAAGAGAAGGCTTCACTCTGCTCTGCCTACTCCACAGAACTGGCATCCAGATCAGACAATCGATAAATCCGTGTTGCATCTTCAGTGCTACTCTCAAAATCAAATTCACTGTCACTACAGAGAGACTGCCTGCAAGTACAACCCCCAGCAGAGTTGGACAGCATGCTCTGGGGCAGCAGACCCAAATATATGAGGGAGCTTAATGCAGCTCTGGGTGCATCTGCCCAAACCAACAGATGATCTACATGGATGTGAGGCAGAGCTTTTGGGAATTCACAGCAGGAAGCACAATAAAAAAGCTTAAATTAGGATAAAATAGTTTGGGGTTTTTTAAATGGGGTTGGACTTGCCCTAATAGACTCTTCAGCCTTTATTTACAACACACAGGGACTGCAGCCTTTCTCCAACAGGTTTTGTCTCTGAGTAGTAACACCAACCTCCTGGTAGGAGCACAGAGGACATTCAATCTAAGGTAGGATTGGTTCCTCTGCAGCTACTGATACAGTGCCACATGGTCACCTTACTTTTTCAGAGGACTACCTTCTCTCTTGTTTTTGCCACACTTGGCTTTCACCTGATTTCCTTAATATTTTCTGACCATCTGTAGGGTCCACATGGATGCCACAGTCTCGCATATGCCTAATATTGGAACAATCAGACTAAGTTTTTTAAAATGTTAAAAAAAAATGATGGCAAAAGAAAATGTCTAAACTTTAAATAAATAAAAGAATATTAAGACCAGAAAGATATTTTGCTTTTTAGATTTTTTTTCCACCTTTCAGTAATTTTCATTTATAGCTCTCGATATATTGCTCTTGATTCCAAATGTTTAAAATAAAAGGCTTAACATCCAATAGAGAAAAAAGTAAAAAAATAATATATTATTCCTGTGCAGAGCATATGTATTGCCTTTAAATATCTAAGTCCCATAAATTAATAATGCTGGAGGAACAGGCTAAGGTGTAAAATGATCTACATGAACAAGTTCTACCATATTTGCATTCTTCATGGTAAAATAGACTTTCTAACCAGAATGAGTTTGACGCTGTCATCTAAAAAATACTTCTCTTGCCTGATCTTTCTTTTTAATACACAAAAGCACATATTCATACTGGTCTGCTTTCCATAATTTTTTTTAATTAACTATTCATAGAGAAAGCTAATTCTATCTAGCATTAAAATTAAGGTGCTTTCTCTGTCTAGAGAGGAGATATCAGAAAAGGAAGGCCTTCCTACACAGATTTGCTACAGTCAACCCAGCTCTGGAAATACTCTACTTCCAGGATGGAGATATAAATCTGTTCTCCTTGGACACCCTACTGTCAGGAGAGAAATGGCCACAGGGACTCATGTAATCTCACTATTTCAGAACCTTCCTGGAAAAAAAACAAACCAACAACTTCTTTTTATTTATTTGTTGTTAATCTGGAGCACTAACAGATGTTGAATGATAACTCACCTAACCTGGCAAAGACTGATTTCAGGATGAATATTCTAGCCCCTTTCTGATTTTATCTTATTTACATGAACGCTTATATGAATGAAAGATGTTAACACTTTATTTTTATAAATAAAAGTTTTTGTTATTTCACTTGTTATCTCAACCACCCTTTCAAGCTATGTGAAACAAAAGATTTTTAAACAAATGGCTGTTCAGCAGCTGAGCGAAAGAATTCTAATCTAACTCAGCTTCTCTCATCTGCTTCAGGACAAACGTTGTAGAGGCTTTGTTTTTTTTAAGGAGCACAACCAACAGTTCATGTGGTAATCCAAACTGGCAGGAAAGTCTAGAATTATTTGTTTTTATTAAATCAAATGGAGCTACGAACACTTGGCAGTCAAGATGACAAGAAAAATCTAGAGGAAAACTCACTTCAAAATGATTTTTAAATGTATTTCTGCTAACACTTTCACATTTCGTACAAGAACATGCGTTCTACTTAAAAGGAAGCTTCCACTGAATAATTAAAGAACTTAACCACTTCCTAGAATGACTACAGGTCTCATTAGACTTAATGTTTTTTTGAAAAGAATATCTTGCTCCTGTTTAGACTATGAATCCCTGTCCCCTTGGGGCAGGTACTGTCTGTTATCCATGTAGAGGAGGAGACTCTGGCACTGCCACATTATAAACCAACAATACCACTGAAAGCATACCTGGTCACCCTCTTGTTTTGTTTTTCCTCAGAAGCCAAGTAAGGAATGCATATCCTAACTACTATCCTAACTGATCCTTACTTCTACCAACAGCTTAAGAAAAAAATCCAAGATGTTCCAGACAGTGAAAACATATACGGTAGACCTATGCAGGCCATTTTCCTGGTGGGAGAAAAGTCATTTTGCTGGTATAGCCTATTTGAGTTCCCAAAATAGAACCATAGGATTGTTTTGGTTGGAAAAGACTTCTAAGACCATCAAGTCCAACCATTAACCCAGCACTGCCAAGTCACCACTACCCCATGTCCCTCAGCACCTCATCTACACAGCTCTGAAATCCCTCCAGGGTTGGGGACTCCCCCACTGCCCTGGGCCAGTGCTTGATAGACCTTTCAGGGAAGAAATTTTTCCTAATATCCAATCTAAACCTCTCGGGCACAATTTAAGGCCATTTCCTTTCATCCTCTCACTTGCTACTTGGGACAAGAGACAGACCCTGACCTCCCTACCCCCTCCTTTCAGGGAGCTGTAGAGAGCAATGAGGTCTCCCCTCAGCCTCCTCTTCTCCAGATTCAACACCTCCAGTTCCTTCAGCCGCTCCCCATCACACTTGTGCTCCAGACCCTTCCCCATCTCCATTACCCTTCTCTGGACACGCTCCAACACCTCAGTGTCCTCCTTGTAGTGAGGGGCCCAAAACTGAACACACTATTCAAGGTGTGGCCTCACCAGAGTTGAGTACACGGGAGATGCCAGGAAAGTAACACCACTTCCAGTACAACTGTTTATAGTAGAGCTTCTGCCAATATGGCTATGTCAGTTGAACTGTGATTTTTCCCACACATCTGACCAATATAACTGTGCCGACAACACTTTCAAGTACAGCCAAGCTTAGTGTGTGAAGCAATTGCAAAGATCATCTTTTTCCATGTCTCCATGTGATATGAGTTTTATATGAGATGGAAAAGTTATTAAAAATCTGTCAACTCAAATGCCCTGTTTGTCAACTGGAAGAAAACACCACAAAAGATACACAGAACAATAGTCAAGGGAAAATGGTGCTGTGTTTTCATCATATTGGGGGGTGTGCAATATTTTTTTTGATTTTTTATATTTTTTTTTAGATTAACAGTGTCTTGCTTGCATTAATTACAAGAAACATTTGAGTCAACTGTTCCTGGCTTGGATTAATTTCATGATTCAAATTATCCTGAATTTACAACACATTTATGTGTGTTTCATGTTGGGACAGTTTAAATCTTAGTAAATTAAGAGCTACAATCTGTTTCATTTGATTGTATTCCATTCCACTTTGTTCTCATATAATAACTGCCCTTCAGAATGAAAAAGGCTTATCGTTTTGAGCTGCAGTCAAAAAGAAGACAGAGTGGCTTCAGGAGGGAGTGGTACAGAGTTGGATTTTCTGATCCTCTTTATTCACGAAGGAAGTACCAGCTTTGGGGCTGCTCAGATTTACAGGTGTGCCAACCTTGATGGAAAAATGTTCTAAATGTTTTTTTTCCCCTAGCAACTATGGAAAATATGGAAGAAGTGCAAATTGTTTGACAAAAATACAAGTTCTATGCAGCTGTAGTCTGCAATGAATACAGAAAGCCACAGAGCAGCAAAATTTACTAGCAAAATATATCTATGTGCATGGATCTTTCCTGTGCATAATTCCATTGGCTTCACACATGCTGCTTCCATGATTCCCAGTGACATGGTGGTCACAAAAGAGTCTTGTGACTGTGTTTCAAGAGAAAGGCAGGCCTTCTTTCAAGCTAGTTCTTGTATCACTGGAGAAAATCCAGTAGCAAATTAAATCAAATGAAATTTGTTAAGAGTAAAATATTACAGTCCTTAAATAAACAAAAGGCTAGACATACAAATTCCAGTTTGAAACACCCTTTACACATACTTTTCTCATTATTTGCTCTGAAAAACAAATCAGTTCATTCACTGTGGGTCAGATGCCCAGTAACCCACACAATCAGAACATAACACAACTCATAAGCAAGACCCAGAACTGCCACAGAAACCAAGCCATTTCATGTCCTCAGTTATTTTTACATTTTTAGATTGTCATCAAATCTTGATAAATACTTCCATGACAGTGATTTTTTGTACAGCTGTCAAAACTTTTGCAAAGACTCAAATGCTTTTCTGGAATATAATTAGGCCACTGGATCAAATGATGACACTTACATACTCACCATGTTAATAAAAGCTGACCTGTCACATTTAATAATGAATCAGCTTTGATACACACATTTAATGAATTACAAAAATATCTACACCATTTTATGAATTCCTTCCTGTATTGTGAAACACTATTTATGACTAACTTCAGCATGGCCTGGAAACCTATATGCATACTCTTCCCATGAGGCTGAAGAGAGTATCATGAATGATTTCACCACTGTATACTTGTCTCCTGGTAGAACATAAAGCTGGCTCTGAGATGAAAAGGTCAGACTTGACTGCCTGTCTAAATTGATTCAAATCAGGACTTTGACAACGACATTTCAACTTCAGATTAAATCATTTGTTTGTGAGTTATATTTATAGGTTTACCTGGATACTAGAATACAAATATGTAGAGATGTATTTTAGGAAAAACATACTCCTTTACATAAACAACTAAAAGCCTGCTGCAGTAGTCACTCTTCCACGCTACCAAAACTGTAAGCTTTAGTGTTTTGTATTATCATTTTAGAGAAAGGACTTACCAACATTTCCAGTGCACAGAATGAGGCTACACTATTATGTGAAATAGTTCCAAGAACCTGGATGACCCCTCTGCAGTCCTTAGGATTTTACAGTACAGTGATATAATGTTCTCCCACAAAATATTACTCTCTGAAGAGCCTGATAAATGTTTATCTTTGGCTCTTTTCCGTTCCTGTTTAAACAGTATAGCTTCTATACTCTTCAATAAATATTCTGGTTTAAATTTAATGTTTTCTTACCCAAGCTTCTAACATTTTTATGTTTTTGAAATCCATTGTCTGCTGTATCTACACAGAAGTCACTAGACAACATTGTTGGCTTAACTGATTAAAAATTTACTTGCTCCTAAAATACTAAGTCATGCAACTCTATCAGATAAATTCAAAGTTCCTGTTCACATGTTATTTCATCTTGCAATGCAGCATCTTTAATAAATTGCACCAGGCTGCATAGTCCGGATGAAGTCTACGTGTATTTTTTTTTTTTTCAAACTGACAAGTCCTGTTTTATTTATGAGTACAAAACTTGCATGGGACTCCTTAATTTTAGACAGAAGGACTTTAGTGATGTGCAGCTCATCCATATCTTTGCATTTTCCACCAGGTCAGCAGCTAAAGGCCTTGCACTTTCATATAAAATCTAAGAAAATTATGGAAAATGACAGAGGAAAGAAAATTAATGCATCTTTAAGGTATTTTAAAATATGATACAGTCCAAAAGGGAAAAAAAGAAAATGAAAAATATATGTAAGAAAAGGGGCAGGCTATGAGAAATAAGAGTCTACTGGAAATAAGGGACTATACTGGGTAAAAAAGTCAAGCTACACAAAAAGAAAAGATAATCACTTTGAGAACAACAATTTATTGGGCTGCAGCTTTATACAGTCAGCCCTAACTGACTGAAAAACTGATGTCCAATCTGATGTCTCCAGTAGAAAGCCTGTGATATTCTCACTTCAGTCCCTAGAAGATAGTAGTCCTCCACATTAAAACCACATATAGTTCAGAAAATTGGCCAATTTTCTTCAGGGAAGTCTAGGACTTCAGCTGTTTGGAAAGTGAACTTCCTCTCACCCCAAAGTGGATGTATCATGTTGAGTCTTGGTGAATCAATGTGGACAACTTCTAGGGGTTGCCAGATTTTTTTAAAATAATGACTTATGCATTCAAGCTCTACCTTCTTTCTTTTCCACAAATGTTAACCACCATTAAGAAACTGAATTTATACCGGTAGAGTTCTATACTTATCCATTTGAAACACAGTAAGCTAAACCAGAAAAGCCAGTTACACTTGTAAAATGGCAAACTGAAAAACCAAATAGATTTGAACATACGAGATATTAAGCTGAGAGAAAAATGCACAGTGCTGCCATGGCTGAAAGGCAGATAAATAATTTTTTTAAACATAGTTATCAGGAGCTACGTTGATCCAGTTGGGTAGGTTTTTTCTGCTGATCCTAGGTTATTCCCTATTCCTGCACGTATGCACTTCGGGTTACAGCAGGTGTCATCTGACACATATATTCAAAAGCAGAACTGCCAGGAACTCCTAGGATTGAATTTTTTTCTACAGAAAATGTTTATTCATCAAGAGCAAAACTCACTGTAACACATAATGTCAAAGAACAAGAGAAGTTTAAAATGCAAATTTAAATCAAAAATTGCAGTAATTTAAAAAAGTTTTATTTTGACGTTTTCAGAGTTAATTGTTTTCACTTTGAAAAAAACTTCCATTTTAATTTCCTTTAGATTTTATGGCAAAATATGCTACGTGATGGAAAAAGTAGAATCCAAGTGAAACATTATTTCAGTAGTTTTAGCTTGTGGAAAAGAGTTTTGTGTTTTGGGGTAGGGCCATGGAAGGAAGAGAGAAGACAGGCCTTTGCTGTGTTGAGACAACAGAAATTTTGAAGTTGCAAGAATCTCATCACACAAAAGGATTCAATTCCTGTACAAATGCTCATATTAAGAGATAAATTGCTAAAACACTGAAATGATCGACCCTGGCACATAAGTAGTGAAGCGTGTTGGAGAGCCTGAGGGAACACCACCTTCCAACAGGCTGAACGCTGGGGCGAGCACGCAGCCTCCAAACAACCTGCAGGTTATAATGACAACAGTGTTTGCAATTCTCTTCCCTATGCTCCAGCACACCTCCTTACCCATGGTTTAAAGCTATCAAAAAGTTCTGTCACACACCAACTGTAGCATTACATTGTACAGCCTTTTCTCATTGCAGAGCAGAAGCACAGCAGGTCTGCAGCATCCGCCTCTGCCATACTAATGGCTTTCACACCATTGTAGGCTGAGCCAAGATGCACCACTAAATCACAACTACACTGGAGCAGGGGTCTGGCTCACACCTCGAGTAACTCCTGATCTTTATTGCACCTTTTTTCCAAAGGGCTGGGAGTCACATTCTTATTTCCCATTTGTTCCCTATAAAGTCTCAATTCAAAAATGTATTACTGAAGCATTGTCATGGAAACAGTAAAGGCTAAAACTTTACTTGAAAAACAATCTTGAAGAGTTTTAGGCAGTTTTTCTCAGATCATAGTTGCTGTATGTTTTCCGGCAGAGCCACAACAGACATCACTGGTGATTTAAGAGAATCTACAAATGTTTTTTATACAACATGTACGGTGACCCTCTTTATACTACAGAAGGGTGGGGAGACTCTTTTGACTTCCTGTCTCCTTTTCCCCATTTGTCCAATATTCCTGCCTGCTCTTCCCTCCTTTGATGGGTGCACCTCATTTCGCTGCCTTTGCCACTTCGCACTAATTTGTGAAACATCACTACCATCAGTGATTGCCACTGGCATTGCCTTCCCTGTAAAAGGATACAACCAGAATAATCATAGGGCTTGCTCTGCAGTGACTATTCCCTTCTCCTGTTGTTCCACCCAACGACAGAACTGAGGAGAGGGGGACATTTTATTTATCTGCAACTCTGGTCGTAAGATCGTTGGATAAGTCAGGTTGGAAAGGATTTCAGGATTTCCTCCTGCAGGGTCACCTATGAGATCAGAACGGGCTACCTGGGGTTTTATAGAATGAAGTTTTGAAAGTCTCCAAGGATGGAGGCTGCACAACCCCTCCAGGCAACCCATTTCACTGACTGTCTTCATGATGAAAACATAACTACATTTGAATACATGTTCTTACCAGAGCACACCCTTAGGCTAAGCAATCCCCCTAATAAGCATAAGGAATATAAACTTAGTCTTTAAGTATCATGCAGCTGACCTTACCAAATGAGATGCAGTGTTGCCTAATGGACAAAACCATAAAATCAACTGGTGAGGTTTTTGGGTCCTTCTAACAGGATTTTTGGTAGCCTGGTGACTGACCTCGGACAAGTTCATTTCTGTCTCAGCTTCCTCATTTACACAGTAAGTATAATGAGATTTACTTCATCTGTAGAATCTTTTGATGTTGAGTAAAAAAAGTGATAGAAAAAAGGTATGTTTGATAATGACAGTGATAATATTGATACAAGTATTTATTATCAATAAAGTAAAATATCTAAACATATATATATATGTACATCTACGTGTGTGTACATATATACATGTATGTATGTAGACCCTAGCATAGCTATAACCATCCCTAACAGTTACTGTCTCTGGACTAACTTCATCCAAGTAGGTAACACCTAAATCCTATAAGTATACAAGGTTTTATATATAGATATGTATGTATACAATGTACAAATGCATATATATATATATATGCTACATAAAAACTTACTCTGTTTCATATGTATCTCCTAACTTAACTTGTATCTTTAAACTGTGATGATGCTAGGAATAAAGTTGCTCATCCATAAGACACAAATCAAATTTCTGTACATTCTACATTACTAGAAAAAAAAAAAGTTCTACAACTGCTGTTATTTTTTTGTTGCCAAGGCCACTGAAAATACAGAAACCAAGCAGTTTGATCAGAATTCCAAGGCACTACTCCACCCTCATAAAGGTGTATGTTGAATAGATCTTTTACACTTACCCCATGAAAGACCTTGACGCCAGACAAACTAAGCCTTCAGAAGAAGGATGAACATATAAAGATCATGGGAAGTTTTTATTCTATAAGGGGCTAAACAGAGGATGATCTGAAGAAAACATGAGCTGTACAGAAGACATTTGCTTCCCTACTACAAGGTTGCAGCAGGAAGCCAAATGAAGCAGCCAGATTATTAAAACATGGAACAGTGCAGATGAAACCCTAATTCAACCAGCAGTACACAATCACAGTACAAGATGTTATAAAGGCCGTGTTAAGTAGTGCTCCCTCACTTAAAAGCATTGCTTTATAAGGTTACCACTGAAAGTGAGTTTGTACATTCTGGCTCCAAGATCTAGTCAAGTACATGGTACAGTTTTCTTGCCAATTTTGCTACACAGACCTTATTATAGAACAAAAATACTCCACCCATAATCAACAAATACTAGACATGCTGTACCATACTAATGATGCGTGTTCATGCCAAATTTTCCTTAAAAGAGTACATGTTGCTTTCAAGTACATGAATTTGTATAAAGCTTATAGAGTGATCACACTGTCAACCATTAATTTACACATGAAATTGGATGCTGCACATCTACCTCATATCAACCTTTTCCCTGAGAGAGACACGCATTATTTTCTAGTGTCTAACTGGAATGACAGGGAAAATTTAGTAAGCACAGATAATTTATCTAGCAGTGTAAACTTAACACTATATATATACATACGTGTGTGTGTCTGTGTATATAAGAATTTTTTCTTAAAGGTTATTGCTTGATTGCTACAAGGATGATAATTTCCCCATTGTCCATGCCACCTTTTCTCATTACTCAAAGAAAAGGAAAAAAGCCACTGAATTTCAGTTCCACTCTCCCAAACCTCCATGCTTCCCAATCATATGAATTCACAGAAAAAAGACAAGCAGTCACAGGAGGGAGGACTGCTGACAGCTAAGAGAAAAGGGATTGCAGCCCACCTCCAGATCTTTCCCCAGCATTGCTCAAGCAGAGAGGATCTGTGGGTAGCACTCACTCAACCTTGAGGAAGGTGTGGGAGAAAAGCAGCTCTGATCTGAAAGCACAGAGCACAATAGGTGTACAATGGTTGGGGAGAAGCCCAAAACTAGTGCCATAGGTTGCACAGTTGTGGGATGAGCGACAGGACCTATAAAGCTTGTGATGAGTGTTTAAAACATGATGCTATCAGACAGATAGAAAAGCACACAACACTAATGTATACAGGATGAGATGCTTGGATTGAGCCAGTAGAATAAGTAAAACATCAGACAAACTCTCATTATGAGAACATGTTCACAAGACAAACAGGATATGGAGCCTGACATTTCCAAAGCGAAGGTGGGCACCTAATTAAAGTATTTCATAGAATCATAGAATAGCCTTGCTTGGAAAAGACCTCTAAGATCATCAAGTCCAACCATGAACCCATCACTACCAAGTCACCACTACCCCATGTCCCTCAGCACTTGACCTACACATCTCTTAAATCCCTCCAGGGATGGGGACTCCACCATAGCAATTTGCATTGCTGTGACCTTTTAGCACCCACACTGTTCCTAATGTCAGTGGGAGCAGCAGGTACTGAGAGCCTGGGAAATTCAAGCCATTCTTATTGAGGTGTTTAAATATGGCAAACCTATGGCTGACACTGACTTCCATAGGAACTGATCAGTTTGATTAAGTAGACAGATTTTGGACAAATGAGAACATTTTGACAAATGCTTCCCAAAAGGAACATGGGGACAAAGAGGGAGTTTAAGGGAAGTTGTGAGAGAAATTCAGATCAGAATGGAAGGGGAGAGGAAGGACACCGGGCCCCAGCCAAGCCCTAGTTACTGCTTTTAACATGTGCCTGGAACTGTATATATGAGAGTGTAAGAGGGAAATGAGCCAGAACAAATAAAATTGCAAAGCAAATGCTAACCATGTTTTTCTTCCCCCCCTCGTGGGAGAATAAATATTTTATCCTGCTACAGTTCTATTATTTATCTTCTTCATACCACATCCAATTGGGAAGTGAAACTGTTAAGACTTAATGTCAAGGTTTAAGGGAACTGTTTCATTTTGAGTTCAAATGCTTCAGTTTGGCAGGAGAACATCTGCTTCAAATGTTTCAAAGGCTCTTGACATTTACTACACCGTGCCCCAAAAAATTCAAGCAACTGAGAGCATCACTGTGTACATTATAAAACGGAACATTTTGTAGTGTGTCCCTCATCCACTGCATGTCATCCCAGGGTAAAAAATAATATACCATTCTGCACTAATAATTTTATTTCAACAATGTAGTAATAACACACTTTTTATTAGAGTGATAAAAATATCACTCATTTCTTAGTATAAATAAAGATGACACATTATACAAAAGAGAGAAGGAAAATAGGAAAAAAAAAAAGAAAAAGTGGTTTACAAGAACCAAAATCTGCTCTTCAGTATCGCCCAACAGACCTTTCTTTGTGTGTCATTATTTGACTGGAGTTCAGAGTTGCAGGATTTTTCAGTGAACACCAGTTTAAAAAAGGATTAAAAATCACGCTTCTTCATACATCTTATGGGTGTTTCTGAGACTACAGAACAAATAAAAAGAATGGAATTTTCTCACTGTATTTTATTTGCTTGCAAGTGACCTTAGGTCTCATGAATTTAAAAATTGTAGAAAGACATTTTAATTTAATCTTTTATGTAGTAAAAAGCAGCCAAAGACTCTTAGCATCAAAAGAAGGCAATATTTACTTCAAGGCCAAATTTATTGAACTTGCTTACACTAAGTAATGAAAACACAATGTGAAAAATTCTTTGTCTTTAAAGGATAACAAATACAATTCACGAGTTAAAATGATAACTAAACCAAATCCCTTCCTTAACGTGACAAAAATCAGTAAAAGAATAAAGTCCTCCTCAAATTTACATTTCCTGCATACACTGAGTAGGATAATACAAGGTATAGAATTTATTTCATGCTATCAGTGCACAGAGTAAGGTTGAACAGCACCTACAGGCTGCTGAGTCATGGAAATACCTCATCTGCTTTCAAGGGACTACACAAAATACCAAACTCTGAGTCCTACTTAATTGCTACTTATTCATGAAGACCATGTGAAAGTTCTCAGCCCAAACTGAAAGTCCAGACCATGAAATAACATAAAAAAAAATTCTGGGTTATTCATCATTTGTAGACAGATCTTCCTTCAAACCACAGTGAGAAGGAAAATATACATACATTAATATGGTCTTTGGACTTTACTCACTACACTTTGCCCTTTGTGGATCATAGGAACAATTACAGAATCACAGAATCATCTAGGTCAGAAAAGACCCTGAAGATCATTGAGTCCAACCATAAACCCAATACTGACAGTCATCAACTACCCCATATCCCTGAGTGCTGTGTCAGCCCGACTCAAACACCTCCAGGGATGGGGACTCCACCACTGCCCTGGGCAGCCCATTCCAATGTCTAATAACCTGTTCTGTGAAGAAATTCTTCCTAATATCCAGCATACATATCCCCTGATGCCATTACCCCTCATCCTATCACTTGTTACTTGGTTAGAGAGATTCAACCTCCTTTCAGGGAGTTGTAGAGGATGCTGGCATCTCCCCTCATCCCCCTCTTCTCCAGACTGAACCCCCCCAGTTCCCTCAGCAGCTCCCCATCACACTTGTGCTCCAGACCCTTCCCCAGCTCCACTGCCCTTCTCTGGACACACTCCAGCAGCTCAGTGTCCTTCTGGGAGTGAGGGGTCCAAAACTAAACAGAGTATTTGAGTACAGGGGAACAACCCCTTCCCTAATCCTGCTGGCCATGCTATTCCTGATACAAGCCAGGATTCCATTGGCCTTCTTGGCCACCTGGGCACACTGCTGGCTCATGTTCAGCTGGCTGTCAACCAACGCCCCCAGGTCCCTCTCTGCCTGGCAGCTTTCCAGCCACTCCTCCCCAAGCCTGTAGCACTGCTGGGGGTTGCTGTGGCAGAAGTGCAGAACCCAGCACTTGGCCTTATTGAAACTCACACCGTTGGCCTCAGCCCATGGATCCAACCTGCCCAGGTCCCTCTGCAGAGCCTCCCTACCCCCAGGCAGATCAACACTCCCACCCAACTTGGTGTGGTCTGCAAACTGACTGAGGGTGCACTCGATCCCCTCATCTGGATCATCAATAAAGATGTTAAATGGGTGGCCCCAGCACTGAGCCCTGGGGAACACCACTCGTGACCGGCCGCCAACTGGATTTAACTCTGTTCACCACAACTCTTTGGGCCTGGACATCCAACCAGTTTTTTACCCAGCAAATTAATCAAAGACACGAAGTGCTAAAAAGATCTTATTTTAAAAGCAAGCAGTTCTTCCCTGACAGGATGGCAGGAGGTCATTTTAAGGGTACAGACTGGGAAAAATGCACAGGTGTCAGAGGAACACATTTCCACTGCCTAGAGATCTGTGACCCATGTTTAACTATAATGGCATTGATATATTATCACTGGAGTAACAGCTGCTGCAAAAGACTGTAAAACTGGTATACCTGGCCCAGGCTTTAGCTTTCCAGGAAGAAAAATTAGCCAAAAAGGGTTATGCATAGAAAGTTCAAATCAGTACTAAATTTGGACTCCCATTATGCAACCAAAAATACAGGATATTTTTCATACACTCAGGCAAATGTCATAGCAGGGAAGAGAGATGCTGACCAGGTTATTGTGAATGAAGCCAAGCCAGTCTTCCAGAGAACTCTCCAGAAATGACTAAGTAAGAAGGATTCCAGTTTTCAAACACATGTTACCAAAAGAGGGAAAAAAACCCAAAAAAACCCCAAGAGTTAAATTTAATGATCTAAAGGAAGCATTCTCAAAGTACTACAGTATGATGAATACATCTTTGCTATGTCTAGTGTTCATATACATGGGTGATTCGGGTTCTGCTGCCTATACACCAGTTCTGTGAAATGCAGACATGATACCCAGGGTGGGACAGGGGTGGTTATGAGTTACTCACACTGAACAGAATGTGTGCTACAAAGGCTGGATGCATAGTGCAACTACTGTTTGCCATAATCCCACCATGGCCCCAGAAAGCAATATGCTACCTTCCCCATTTCTAGACACCAAGGATACCTTGCATCCCACTCCTTAAAAAATTGAGTACCGAGATGTACATAGGCAGACTCTAATCAAGTATTAGGTAATAAAGATAAACACAGGGTGCTAATGACCATTTATGTCTCTACAGCACAGAATGAGCTACAGAAACACATCTGCATTCAACTTCAGAGACACTGTTCAGCTACTAATCCCACCTGTATAAACCTAGAAATTTTAATCTAAAAAACCAACCTTATTTGTCCTAATAATTTTTCAACTTTGGAAAATGCCAAATTTAAGCAAAATTAGTAATAGTCTTTTTCAGTCATTACTCAGCTTGCCATTTCAGTTCCGTGCCAACCTGTTAAACCCCAGATACCACATCTGAATAAGATGGGACATTTTTCATATACTTAAGCAAATGACACAGTGAAACAAAGAGATGTTGACCAGGTTGTGAATGAAGCTGAGTCATCCTTCCAGAGAACTCTCCAAATACTACTTTGTAAGTCTAACCACTTCAACAACTCCAACATAAACTATGTCCTCTTTGAAATAAGAATCAACAACGTATCATAAGATCAGATCGACTTTCTATAAGAGATTAATATTGATCAGCTACGAAGAAAGACGCAGAAGTAAAATGAGAAAAGCTTGCCACAAGTATCTCCTGGGAGCAAGCAGGTATGAAATGGTTACCACAATAGAAATGTGAACCTCCACTCATTTAAATTTATTTTGTCCTTCTTTCTTAACTAAAGGACTGTAACTGGGAGAAAAGATACTGCAATTACAGAAGAAACTGGAGATTAAATACAGAGAACCTGAGCTAGCTTTCAGTACAAGCACTGACTGTAGCCTAGCTGCCACTAGATAAACATTTCCTAGCACTACAGTGATACCAAGAATTAGAGTAACATGTCTTAAAATCTGAAAATCATGACTACCATGATCCTGTAGGCTGACAGCAAAGTCTCTTTGGCCTTAGAAACAAGGGTTATTTCTTTGTTGACAAGTATCATTTAACTTTGTAAAGATATTTCTTTCCTATTTCTGTTTATTGATTTCACATTTTCATTCACCTTTTCAGGTGAATCCATGTGAACAGTTTCTAGAGCTTTGGAGGTTTTTGATCAGTTTAGTTGGGACACTGTGGAACTGGCTTATATTTTAAATAATGACATTGCATTTGGAAGAAACTGCTTTGCTTTTAAGAATCCCTTCAAAAAATACTTCTTGAGATCTTTACTGAATTCTGATGCATTTTATCTGTCTTATGAGTATGAATGATTATGAACCCCACCCCATTATCTGTTGTTAAAAAAAAAGCATTTAAATATATTCTTAGATTTATTTCTCTTCTGTGAAATATTTAAAGCAATGTAGGTTCCTTCCAGCTGAAAATATTTTATGCTAAGACTCATTGTCTTCAGAAAGAATTTACATGAATCAAATTAAGCATGTCCTTAAATTCATCGGAATAAGGACACTTGTCCACATCAGAGTAGAAATGCTACCACTTTCAAACACTACTTGATTGCCAGACCAGCTTCCTTTATATCTTAACACCACCAGATTTTCTAGTGTCTCTCTGCACTGAGTGCAGGGAAAACATGCAATCCTTACGTCCTTTCCATGTCAAGTGACTTAGGAAAAGAGGTCAGAAGTAATTTTCTCCATCCATAAACTTTAATAAACTAAACAATTTTTTTTGCAGTTACTCATGTTCAGGATCAAGTGGCCAAATAGGAAATAGAGGCATTCAAAAAACAATTTGTAGTTCTTGAGAATGTACTCTCACTAAAAGCAGTGCTCCCAGAAGTGCTGATACAAGCGCACAAACTAATTCCAGCAGAAGAAAAAGCACGTCTCTGTCAGGGTTACACTCAACTTTTGGTAAGCCAAGCAAACATACACATGGGTAATCTTACCCACAGGTTAAAACTTCCCAATATTAAGGCAGCACACCACAACAAGTGTAAGGATAAGAATATGAATATTGCCATAACTGACTCCTGCACACTCCAGGACTGACAACACCCACCAGACACCCAGAGAACAGGTAAAGGACTCTCAGAAAAGTTTACTACTTTGAACCAAGTCAGCCTGGCTTAAGGATCAAGTAGGATCTAAACAATCCAGCACCAAAGCATTTTTGTTTAGTTCTGTTGTTAGACACAGAAATTTGACTTGAAAATGGATTTTAAATTTTAAAATGCTATTAAATCATCAATCAAAAATTGAGGAGTTACATGTTTTTCAGTTAACTTTCCATAGATTTAACTAAATTTAATGTGATATTTTATGTTAATTTACCCCTCAAGCACTGTCAGTGAAATGAAACCAGGCTATACAAGTCAATGACAAATGCAGTCTAAAGACTGATGCAGATTAAGAAACTGATGTTGTTGAACATACATACTTTGCTACTCTTCTATAAAGACATCCAATATTGTTCAGTGTGCACAAATACACTATTCCAGTGTTAATGTTTTTTTCCCAGCTTTTCTTCACCTCAGTCTCCTCCATTTTCTGCTCCAATTTCAATGGACAGTAGTTGTTCCTGCCCTGACATCACTTCCACATAATCCCTCTGCCATGTGGTCCAACCAACAAGTCCACCAGGGAAATTCCTAGTGTCTGAAACCATTACATTATCTTACTCTGAAGATCAAATGAACTCTTCACGACTTGGAGCCCCAGCTCTACCTAGACAGAGAATTTTCTACAACACTCATAATACATAATGCTAGAATACCACCTGAAGTTAGAAACATCATTATTCTGCACTTGACACACAGCTCTGCCTAAGCAGCCCAGGTTTACAGCGTGGAATGCTCCAGCTGCCACATGCTTGAAGCTTTACAGCACTAGCTAATGAGTCAGCTCATTTTGCCAGTTAAAAAAATTAGTAGGTACTCTACATCAGAGTAACAATCTTTTCCTTCAGAAACCTCTCTGGTTGGGATTCTGGGTGGGAATCTATCAAAACTACTTAACTTCAACTGCTCTTTTTACTTTTACATAGTTAATAAAACTTGAGGAAGCACCTGTTTTCAAAGGGAGCTATCTAATATACTATTTTTTGATTCCTGGCATTAAGAGAAAAGCTTGAGTGTTTGTGGCACTTTCATAGCCCCAGAAATTTCAGCTTTCTTCCCACTGGGACACGCTTTATAATTCATAACCATTTAAATTACTACTTGTACGAACAATTGAAAGTTCAAAAACAAAAGTCACATAGCAAAACCATAAATGATTCAATAGACCCTTGATGTATTGAAGGAATTCCTATTCTGTGTACTGAGGGTTTGTTATTATGATTATACTATTAAAAGTGGTACTCTTGTCATTCAAATTTGTCTACTTTTTCTTTTTGCTGATTTTTGCCTATTTTTTTTATTTTATATCTGTGTATCCAGAAGATAACAGTGTGTTATAAAACACAGTCAAAACCAGAGAAAGTGATTTATTTGCTCAAATCCTCCAGAAGAGAAGTTTGGTTCCCAGTAAGAACTGTTTAATGCTTACACCTTTTATAATTCTGCTTGTATTTCAGTATTTCACTCCAATTAGGCTTGCCCCTGTTAAACTCTGGATTTATGAATATGAGGAAGAAACCCATTTCCATCAACTTCCACCTTATTACAACTCAAGGGGAAACAAGCCCAACTTAGTGTTGCTCCTCACAGAGCCTAAAAGGCAAAGGCAGGTTTTTCTCTACATGGAATTCTGGTTTATACATCACTATAAATAGTCAACAATATGGATTTACCAGTACCCTGCAAAGGGCAACTTGCAAGCCTCATTTCACAATTCGTTCCTTTAACAAGGCAGTGTTGGTCTTGCATAACATCCCTTAGTATCTTAAATGAGTGGTATAACAGCTTATGCTACCTATCACTCTACTAAATTTGTCTTGAGAGAACTTCAAAAGGAGAGAGATAGCAACACTTCGACTGAAATGGAACAGGGTATTAGATAAGACAGGGCAAGAAAGAAGTTTTCCTGGTTTGAAAGTTTCATCCGTACATGCAATTGGCAGCTCTAAACGTATTTTATAATCACAAAACAACCTTGGTTGGAAGAGACCTCCAAGATCATCAGGTCCAACCATTAACCCAGCACTGCCAAGTCACCGCTACCCCATGTCCCTCAGCACTTTCTAATAAGTTACATATCAAACTCGCACTAGCCACTTCTTAATCATGTGCTAGCGTGTCAATGGGATAATAAAATAATTTCCAATCAAGTATCTCTCCTAGTTACAGAAAGGCTTCTGAGAAAATATTTTGGCCGTACCTTAAAAAGCATAAATATTTTAAGTCTGTTGTAACCAATAAAATTGATGATGTCTTTTGTTTGTTTGTTTTTATTTCTCACAAAAAAACACAGCTGCTTAATTATATGTCCATTATGCACCTTCATAGCATTCCATCCAGTCATTTTTTGGCAGTGCAAAAGGCAGTAAGATGTCATAAGCGAGAACAACTGATGCAACAAGAGTTATACATACTTTATCTAGACCAGATACGTAAATCTCACCCCTTTTCCATTCATTTGCTCTTTCCTGTACACCTGGGTCACATTCCCTTCATTAACAGAAAAAAAAAAAAAAAAAAAAAAGCCTAGATATATGTTCCCATCAGCCAATAAACAGAAATGTAAGTGCCAAATTCTTCAGTTTGATGACCTCATCAGAGGTCAGCTGACAAACCAGATAGACTCACTTCCACTTACAGTTATTTCTTGCTTTCTACTTGTGTTTTTTAGCATAACAAAAAATCCCTTTCACATAGCCAATCTTCATCATTGTTTCCTCAGCCTGCTCTATGTAGCTTTAATTGGTGCTACTATGACAAGTTCTGAAAAGTAGTGGACAGAATCTTAAGTCCTCTGTTTTCCTGTTTTTTATAAATACACAGATTTTTGCAAAATGCCATAGAAACCTGGCAAATCACAGCAACACAATTTCCCATTTTGTAACTTATCCATAATGATAAAAGAAAACATACGCTCAGCCAAGTGCCTGAAAAAGTATTTTAGTCTGAAGGGAGGAGGAAAAGGAACTGACTTGTAAGTCCAGATGCTAGAATCCCATAACAAAATATAAGTTTCCCAGCACTAGCCTGCAATGCAGTTCCTTAAGTACTGAAAGAAACAGAACTTAAATGATTACTTCTGATATACTGCAGTAATAACAGATACTTGATTGCAATTTTATTGAGAAAAAAATTCAGTGTACCAAAACATAAAAATAAGACAAATTTGAACAAAAAAAGGGCTGAGTTGTTCAAAGCTATGGAAACACCTCTATTTTGACTAGACATAGGAGTACATACTTCTCTTTGTAGGACAAAAGGTGCTTCTGCTTAAACAGTGCAGCATCAGTGGTTATGACAGCAGTTTTAGTTTTAGCCTTCACCAGTTCTTTTGTTTCAATATAAGCTAACTTGACTGAGCAAAAACATCCTTCTTGCACTCTGGGAGGAAAGCCTAGGTTTTCAAGGTACAGAAATGTCTCTGCTGCAAACCCGTGCCTTAAATGATGTTCCACTTTTAAGCCACAAGTAATCTGAGCTGGCAACTCTTACCTACTCTCTGCTGCATGTTCCTGTGATTCTTTCTGGTCAACACTTGCTCTTCAGAATACTATCACACTGCACCTCCAAAACAAACCTGCATCACACTGATTGTTAAGCCTTCACGTAGAAGGTTTGAAGGAGAGTCTGAGGCAGAGTTATCTAATGCAATGCATACTGAAAACAAAATCTCTTACAAGCATACATAGCTAATAAAACTCTTCAGATGAAAAATCTGTATGTCTCTTGATGCAAACTGGTCATGGTACGTACCATGCCTGTAAATCAAATTAGCAAATTTAACAAACAACAGTTGGCAGGAAATGTACAGTACTCCTGCCCCTAGGCTGCTGTCCTGTAAAATAAACCAATGATTTATTAAATGCATTTAGCCTACATGACAGCATCCATAACAGCCCTCCACAGTTCAATCCACATTTTTCAACAGACTGTTTGCTCTCTGGGTATAGAAGAAGCACCGTCCATAGAAGATGAACACAAAATTACAGAGTTACTAAGGCTTTATATTTTATTAAGGAACAGAAAACACCCACTAAAAGCTATTATTTAAAACCCAGAGCAACGAAAGAACATCTACAGTGCAGGTTAGACTTGCCTGTTCTGTCTCCACCATTCTATTAAAATAGTCACTATTACCTTGATTCACCAAGTTACTTAAGCATATGTCTAATTTTAAGAACGTGAATAATCCCCTGAAGTCAAATGACTACTCACTCAATTAAAGTTAGACATATGCTTAAGTACCTTGATGAACTGAAGCCTGTAATTGCCTGCAGTTGTTTCTGCCAATTTTGCTGCAAGTAAAAAAAGTAGAGTTTTGCCAATGAAAATGTGATACCATAATGCTTTTATCTCTGCAGAAATTAATTTCATTTAACTTTTTTTTTTTCTTTAATTTCAATTTGGTTTTTCCATCCATAGTTCTAGGCAAGAGTTCATCAACTTAGATACAATAAATAGTACATTTTTAAATGTAAAATAAATGCAGGGGTTTGGATTCTCTTTCATTTGTTTATAGAAAACTTTTGCTGAAGTATGAAGTGTAAAACTTGGAATACACATAGGAGACTTGCTACTTCAAGTAGCTGATACTGAATTTATTGGTCAGAGCCATAAATTGAAAGAGCATGATGGAGGATGGAATGAATATGAAAAGAAGCTTCACTTTGTAAGAGTTTTCCAAGATAGGAAGCTCTGCAGTGTTTGCAAGAATTAGGGTCCTGGGCTTACTGCAGCACCCTGTTAAGTCTTCAGAAAGATTTACATCAAATTTTGAGAGGTAGATTGAACTGTTACTTCTCTCAAACTATCAGCTTCCCCTTCCTTGGGAGAAACCACATACTTGGCAATACTTGCTAAAAGTTGTTATTTTTAATGGTTCCTAAAAAATAGGATAAGAAATAAAAGGGAAGGGGAAGGAATATAAAAAAGAGGTATCTTTAGTTATAAACAGAATGAAATCCTCGTAAAGTATGTTCCTTAGATCTATTAAGGCCTTTATAAACATACTATTAAGAACACAGCAACTCTAAACAATTTATAACATCACAATTCACAGCCTTCCTGCCTGATCTAAGGCTAAGGCAGAAAACGGCTGCAGTTCTATGGCTACAGCTTAAATAATTTGCACAAGAAAGACACAATTAGACAATTACCAGTGGCCAAGAGGCGAGAACCAAACATGGTTTGTTATCTCATCTAAAAAGCCAAAAATACATTCAAGAATACGCCAAGAAGAGATTTTGCTGGTAGAGCAATAATGTTGGTGATAAAGAAGCGCATAGGTAAGTTGTTAAAAATGCCCACAAAGATTAAGTAAAAAAGCATAAACTCAAAAGAGTTTGAGGGATTCTGGTCCCTTACTTTCTGAAAAACATCCTTGCTAACACCTATGCTAGACTCACACCTGTAAGCTACAAACACACATAGCACTGCCAGCCTATAAATTTCTTCCCTCAGCTGAGGTTTTTGATTAAAATAATTGTCAAGGCTTTTCAAGTCTTCACAACAAATTATTTAGACATACGCTTTTTCTGAAAGTTCTAACATTTCCTTATATAACAACAAACTGAGTACAGCCCAAATTTGCCCACAGGGCTTCAAAATATGTAAAATAGACCTAGAAGATAACTAGTTCCACTTTTAAAACCACATCCAATGGTTCCTAATAAAATTCATGTTTGTTTATAAACCACGCATCCTGCTCTCACTGAGATTATCCACCAAAATAACTATTGACTTAAAAAATAATAGAAGTAGTTATAAAAATCACAGTATGGAGCATTGAAAAAATTGTTTGAAAGGCAAATAAAACCCTGATCTTATATATGAAAAGGAATGACTACTTCTTTCAAATCGGTGTCCCAGGAATTTGCAATCAGAATTCAAGCCCCACTGCTGAATCACATGGGACAAATGGGAACATGCAATAGGAGTTTTCAGGAATAAGTACTTACAAAATGAAAACAACAGGGGAAAAAATGGGGGGGAACTGCTCTGTAGTAGCTTAACCTGCTTCCTTCTCTAAGATTACCTCGCAGAGATAAATATGTTATTAATCTAACACAAGTATGACTTCACCAAGCATATATTTCAAACCGTATTCCGTGCTCCTGAGGATACTCTTCCACTGCAAGTCCTCCTACATGCAGCTATGTAACACACAAAGTATTTCTCACTGCAACATACAGTCACTTAATTACCATTTCAGGTTAACATTCTTAAAATACCTTTTAGAATGATTACTGAATACATCTGTTCCACTGGATTAAAAGTCTACAAAGAAATACCTATCATTTCATTGTTACTATATTAACTCACATTTTTTCCCTTGAGAAAAGAAAAGAGGAAACAAACCTGATTTTCCACTTTACGTTCTCTGAGCAACGTTAGTGTTAAAATTTCTGCTAAGACAATCACTGCTTCCAATTTTCCCCTGAAACTACGACTGTTCATGACCACGGTTATATACTGAACTTTAAACTTTTAAGAAAATGCCACAAACAAATCCAAATAAAGTAAGCATGCACCTGCTCTTCTCTCTATTTGGTAGGGTTGTCGAGTCCTCTTGTTAAATAGTAGTCTGAATCACATCCTGGTTTAAAAAAATAATCCACAAACAGTTCCTCAAAAATCTCTGGGTTTTTATTTCAAAACTTTTATAACTAAGCAGGGTTCAACTCCTGCAATAACTCTGCCAATTGTTTCCACCCACACAAAAAAATCTCAGCCTACTTACTGTACAATTTATACTCAAAATGTGTAACGCTATTTTCCAACTGAAAACAAAACGAACAGTGTGAAGAAGTGTAGAGTTCATACTAACTCTAGAGAAAACCAAGTCCAATATATCTTGTTCAAATAGTAAGCGAAATCAGAAAAGCTCACAAGGAGCAGGAGGGGAAGTTCAACCTTTAACTGAACTATTACAAATGGCAAAAGTAAATTTAGGGCCTTGAGGGGGTGAGAGAAGAAAAGGATGTGAGGGTTGAAATCCTGCAGCATTTTTACAATGGCTTTACACAATTTGTTCATTTCCGGATGACAAAGAGCAACTTTGGAGACAAGAGCACCTGAAGAGGAATACAATGATACAGTCACTACAAATTGGTCATCTTTTCATCTTTTCTTGCTCCCATTAATGAAATTCAGAGAAACAGTAAGAACACATGAAGGAGGAAAAAAAAAAACCCATGCATTTTAAAATGCCTCATAATAGTCTGTCCATAACCAGGCAGCGAAATCACCTTATTTGGAAGGTGTTTTCCTTTATTCTAAAACATTTTCGTTAACACATTGAGTTCCAGAATCTACACTATTTCTGCACACCCCCTCATGCACACAAACAGAGCCCAAAGCAAATAATTACTTTTCCTGTTTACGTAAAATAATTATGCAGGATTTCCTGAGAACATGATTTTCAAATTAGGGACAAACCAAACTGAAGAGTCTCTGTTTCCTTTACTACAGGAAATGTAATGGATTTGGTTTTAAACTCAATTTATATATCAATTAAAAAGCTGGAAGTTCTTATCTGTGACTGAGTTGTGGCAACTTTGGTAGAAAGCTGGAGAAAACAATGCTCTAACAAGTATTTAGCTGTTGAAAATATCTTTTAGAAATCTTAAATTTAATAGCTCTCTAGTGCATGTCTGGGATTTCTTTGTAATCTTCTTGAGCAATGTGTAATATTTTGGCAAATTCCCAAACCCGCTCAGTGAGTAGTAGTAGAGAAAAGGAGAGGCTATAAAGTGAATTTGTTGTCTCTTTTTTTTTTTTTTTTATTAGTTTTAGAAACTTTAAACATAAAAGAAATCTTGCTTTACATTAATTTCACCCTGTTGCTGCATTCCAGAAATTTAGTGTGGATTTCCATGTGCTCCATATGTGTCCTTCCCTATCTGCCCTACCTGGCCTAAGCAACTGCTGTGCATGTGCTGCCCAGCTGTGAAGAGAGAGGGGGAAGGGGAAAGGGGAAACAACTCAGCTATGGACTTGGAAAGCAAAGAACTGAATTTCCTGGCTTACCCTGTGGCCCACTTAATGTCTTCAGTCAGGTGACCAAAAGAGGCAAGTAAATTACACAGGAGCAGGCACTGGATGTCAAACAATAGATTATAGCCACACAATATTCCAATTTCCTTTTCTGATCACTCTAGCCTCAATGTACGTGAGCTACGTCCTAGCTAGGCAAACCTTTATGGTTGCTTCTGCACACACTTCATTTCCAGGAGGACTGAGTAGAACACTGCAGTCCATATATTCCTTTTCAGTTTAGGAACTCGATATTCTTAATTTTACTGATAACTTAATCTGAAAGGGCAATATTGGCCTCAGGAAGTTTCCCTTACTACTTACACGTGATGCAATGCAGTATAATGACAACTGATAATATCACAGTTGTATGTAGTTTCATGAAGAATGATAAAGAATTTGATTTCTTATAAAGTATATTTTATACATACTGAAAAGACAAAAATCAATCCACTAATTTTTAATGCTTAAGTTGCATCTGCAGCAAGATCTGCTCTGTAAGTGAAGGTTAAATATTGGCCTCATGGATGTTACAGAATTAAAGAGAAAATGTATAGTTTGCCTTGGAGTTTATTCTTAGTTTTTACTACACATATTAGGAAAAACAGAGAACTAGAACGATGACAAACAAATACTTAACTTCTAGCACTCAAATTATCACTTCCAGCATCCCTTTGTCTTTAATACATTTTTCCAATTTTATTTTCCATTGGTGGTTGATACTTATAAAGTATGCACACAGAATTACACTGAACAACATACGTTACAGTACAAATTGCTGTTGAACAGGAAAGCCTAGTCCAAATGCTATGCAGATATTCTTGCCTCCTATTCTTTTTCTGGTTACTCATCTGAAGGGCATAGCTCTTACCTGGTATTTTTGACAGTCCTATCACATGCATTGGCAGAGTTATAATTTCAGATTTGATGCTTCCCAGCTATAGCAGATTTTTAGCTCATCAGCTGAAAAAAGCAGCTGTCTACAATATGGGTTCATCTATTCCCCTAGTCTTTTATACTTCAAATATTCTTTAAAAAAAAAAAAAGTGCTAATCCCTCAACAGTAAAAAAGCAGCACTATATTAACTCACATGTGGCAAACACAGCATCTTCCCTGCCTGAGCTGAAACTGCCATCATACCATTACTCAATCACCAACTGTTGCCAGTTCCACTGCAGCCACTTTCATAATGGTTCTGGAGACATTGAGTCTGCGGTATTTTTAATTCTCATTACAACTCTTTTACATATATGTTTTAAGACATTCTTGGAGTGTGGCATCAGAACAACTACAACTGATCTCAAGAGCCTTTCAAACACAGCGGGTATGAGGTTTGCCTCTAATGGCCTTTGAGACATGTTAAAAGCCTGCTTATCCACTAGAAGGCATGAGTGGAGAGCAGGGTTATCAGAAATGGTTTTGGGGTAGAGATGTCAAAGGGAGCATCTCATGCTGGAATTACAGCAGATGGTACAGTGAATTATTACATTATGCCAAGCCACATACTCAAAAAATCATTCAGAACTCCCAAAAATCACGAGGTTGGCTTAAAAGCTATGAGATGCTCTAAAACAAAAACTATGACTATTTTTCTCTTTCAGGATTTTTGGAGCTTCAGGGAGAAGCCACATTCCCTTCCAAGTCCTGATGAGTTGATACATTACTGATGAGTCTGGTGAGTCTGACATACATTACCGAAAAAATATCGTTTACATCCGGACAGTAAAGTCTCACTAAATCAAGAACAGGGTCTTGATTCCCTCAAGGAGCTGAAATCAAAGATGCAAAAAACAAATAACTGAGTAGGTTTTTATTAAAATGGCAGGCAGAAAAACACAAAGCCTAGAATGCTGCCAAGTCAACTTGGGTGATTATGTGAAGGAGTCAGCTGTCTTCCTTCTTTTTCCACCAAAGCAATTTTTGGAACTCATAATACAGGGAAAAAAAAAAAAAAGCAGGGGGAGAGGGAGGAATCAGAAGACTGGTAAATGGATACAGAAGACATCCATTTTTTATGAATATCATTATTATTATGCCACTCATCTTTTTCAGGACCCGAAATTTAACACTAGGCAAGGAGATAACCAGTACATTTGTCAATATTTAAATATTAGAACCTCATTTCCACAAAATTCTACTTCATAGTAAGCATGCTGTCTCTCCTTACTTAAATTCACCACATCATTGATCAGTATTTTACATAAAACCTGAAACTGGCACGTTCCTCAAGAGGGTATTGCTTTAACTTCTATTTCCAGGTGAAATTCACAAACCCTAGCAAAGAAGTTCATAGACAGAAGTGTGACAGGAAACACAGCAGAAGAAATTCTGGAAGTAACCACCACTCCATTATTGCTGCAGCCTGGAACTGATGATTTCAAGAAACTGCTCTCTACCTTGTATTAAAAACGGACTGGGAGCACTCACAGAAAAAGCAGCATCACATTAAATGAGGTTGCAACAAGCACCCAAACCAGAAATAATGTAGCTATTTTGCAAGAAAATATAGAGCTACATTTCAGAGTTTCAGTCCAGTCTCTTGACCACAAATCATTTATATTATCTTTGTAAATCTGACAAGGGCTTATACAATAAATGTTTGAAGAAGCTCACACAAGATGCACAGGAAACCACTATAAAACCCACCGATATTCTCAGTTGCTTTCAGCACCTGGTACTTGAGAAAAGAAACTATTTAACTGTTTTCTCCTCATCATTATTACTTAAAACTGTTAAATGGCAGGAAATAAAATTACTTAAGAATCTCCGAGGAGTTTGAAAAGGTAACAGTGAAAAGATAGCATAATTATACATGAGTGCTAAGAGGTATCACTAATAACATTCTCTTAAATGAGCTACCTGATCAGATTCTTAATACATGAAAGTCTGCTCCTGCCCAAGGCTCTCCTCCTCGTTCATGGATTAAATACATCAGTAAACACTGTATATATTAAACAGAGCTCAGGTTCTTTCATGATTCCGACAGTCATACATCGGTCATTTTTACTTCTCATTTATCCTCAAACTTAGGAAAACTGGGTATGTAAAAATGGGTAACGTCAGGAAAATCAAGTGAAATCCTCGAATTACTTCAAAACAGTCACTCCTATGTTTAAAACCCTCAAATAAAATAAAATACTGTATGTTTGTACACAAAAGAGGAAGAAATTATCTGTGGTTTTGTGGAAGCACTAAAATAAGACTCAGAGTCCATTGTTCTAAGCCTCAAGCTAAATTAAAATGCAGTCTCTGCCCCAATGAGCTAAGTTAATAACTTGTGTGTACTACAAAAGGCTTTGTTGCATTGTTCCAACTGTTATTCATGGTCAAAACTCTCTAGCCACTATCATAACTGCATATGCCAAGGATAAATTTGACAAGGTCAAAAACTGTCTCTGTTTAGAAGAGACGTTATCATACAGACTAACACTGGTATTTACAATATTTTATATTCCTTGTCTTTACATTAGGTTTTACCTACATTAGATTCTCCTAATGCTTCTCTACTTGAAGTCACATCAACTTCCTATTTGTTTATTATCATCATGGCTGTTCCACATGACAATGGATTGCTTCAATGCAGAATCACAACTAATATTAACTGACTGCATATCAGTTGGACACCAAATTAAAAGTTAACCTTCTGCCTATTTATTTTTATCTAGCAAAGAATAGCCTTTCTACTAATAAGATAATGTATAGCCTCTACTCTTTACCCTGTTAGCTTTCTAAAATATAAAATGTAGAAAATATAAAATACAATATATGAAATACAAGTTGGGTCTTCCATATCCTTACAAGACAATTTTTTGGAATCTCAGACTTCATTCACCTAGAAACACCCAGGAAAAGAAAGATGACCAGTGATGTAAAACTAATGTGCAAAAGTTTTAAGAGCTCATTAAACCTGCACATGGATATACTCAAAATTCGAGCACCCTAAACTTGCTGTGGTTGACATGAACTAAGATCACAGTCAGACAATTACTTTGGCTGCTGCTACCTCAGATGCAGAGGTCACTCCAGACCTCACCTCTGCAGGTTTCACTGGGTTGGGAGTCATCAGTGAAACTACTCTGTGAAATGATCCATGGTGAAGGAAAGCAAAAACCATGGAACACAGGCAAAGGAAGCAAGAACCATTTAATAGTAAATGAAACTGAAGTTGTAGCCGGTGACAAACCAGCAAAGTTTAGGTGCAGAGCTATGTGCTGTTCCCTGGCAGCTGAACACCTAAGAAGACACAGCAGTATGATGATAAAAAATGAAAGCAAACTATTCTCAGGTGTCTTAGTAGTGCATAAAAGCTTGTCATGCTACCGAGAAACATAAAGAACTCACCTAAGGCACTCACCAGATCTGGACACAGCACTTGAAGAGGTGAACAAAGTGGGAATCATGTCAGAGAGAAAAAAAATAACAAAAATACAAGGCGTTTGAAAAATATAACCTTGGGAAAAACTTCAACAAGCTGGCCTCACACAAACCAGGAAAGAGAATCCTGTAGATGAGCTCTATGTATATTTTACATATGTAAAAACTGGTTACAGACAGTATGGCAACCAACTGCTGTAATGCCTCACTAACTACAGAGCCAAAACCTTTTCCTAAATCCAGGCTCTATCTTCCTTATTGCAAACAGAATTATTTCTCTCCCTCCTCTCAGTGGGCATTGCTAACTAAGCAAGACTGTAGCAAGTATTTCAAAACTTCTGGTGAAGAAAAATTCTGACAAACATCTGTCAAAAGCATCCTAGATATACATAACAAAGGTGAGAGTGTAGGCTAGATAAAACTAGTTGAGATCTCCTTGGGGATACAGATATAAGATCAATTTCTCTAGTTTAATCTGTATCGTAAGAGTAAATTCCAGGGAGTGAATACTGTGCACTTCAGCTGATGGGCAGCAAGTGTGGTTCTGTCAAAACAGAAAACTACTTTTAAAAAATTTCTCTCGCCTTCACACTTAGCACTCTCAATACAATTGAATTCAAGTCTTGTAGCAAAAGTCCTGCTTACCTTAAAAAGTCAGCAAATCAAAACAATTGTGGTAAGAATTGAGGCTTAATAACAGACAAAGCTTTAGATTACAATTTCTCAAGTCTTTTTACCATCAAGTTTTATTAGTGAGAGTACTGGCAAAAATACCTGGTTTAGCATCATGCAGCATTATATCTGAATGTAGCAAAGGGCATGAGAAATCACATTGACAAGCCCTGCAATTTAAAGCTTATTTTTCATTAAGTAGATTCACCATTTACAACTTCAATGCTTTAGTAAAGCAACAGGACTGAGACTTCTTAAGTGCATATGCCACTTCTGATAACAGAAGTTTTCTCAAAAATGCTATCTTCACAATTAAATTCCCAGAAGCTGCCTGTGTACTCAAGGACCACAGTTGTTACTCCAGTGGAGTTAAGTTTATTGTAGCAGTAATGCAGTATTTTTAGAGGAAACAATATAGCCCATGCCAAATTTATTAGCATACATAAGTGCTTGGAAATTAACTTAATGACCAAATTTGCATAACATATCAGCTCACTGTAACAGGAAAGGGTCATCCTGCAAAGCAGCATTCAGGCTCTATGCTAAATCTTTATGAAGTAGTGCTCAATACCAAATACATCTAAAGATGCCAAACAAGCTTCATCAACTCCACTCACAGATTGACTCACACTGTGAACATACTCACAGGATATTGTAAGCTCTCCCATCAAAGAAAATGAGAATAGATGTGATTTATATAGCAACTCCATTCATTAAACTAGCTCTGGATAGTCATGTTTCAGAGTTTTGTGGTGACAAAGCAGAGACCTCAAACAGACGCATTAAATGTGAGCAGAAATGCAATTCTCATGAGGAAAGAAGTAAGAATATTGCAATGAGAAGTGGAGAACAAGCATTTTTCTAGGGAAGTAAATGCTATGTGAAGGCAAGCGTTTTACATTCTTGAGGATCATATGCAAAAGAGTGAAACAGTTTTGAACACCATTATGTTTCTGATGGCAGATGGTTCCCTTTTGGCTGAACAGTGGTAAAGGTTCTTAATCAGGTCTACAAGTACAGTGAACCTTCACATTGCTGAAAAAGAAGCATCACTCCATTAAAAGCAGGTTCATGAGCAAGTGTTAATCCCCATGCAATGTAGCATTTATCATTTTTCATGCAAGTGCTCATTCCAAGAGGATTATCACTTCCCCATCCTGCCCTCTGGCTGCCTACACAGGGCAGAGAAATTCTTTATTCCATATGGAAGGGGAGAGGGAGGTTGGAGGAAGCTGTGATCTCCAGCTTCCAGTTTTGCTGTAGCTGCTCCAAGTTGCAAGTGGGAAAGAGTACAGGCCAATGTTGCAGCAGTTGCTCTTCAACGAGAGTACAGATATGGCTTCCCAGAAGCTGTTTAGCAATTAGTAACACATGTCATACTACAAAGACAGGGGGAGGGAAGCGAGAGGTGCAAGCAATCTTTGCTAATATCTGTACAGATCCTAACAGCCTGCCCCACTGAATGGTCAGATGCACCTTGGATTTGCCCACACAGAGTATTTTGTTAAAGTTTGATTAAAGCAATTCTATTTGCAATGCCTCAGATATTAATAGTGACACAAATCAAGTACTGTAAGCACAGTTCTACACCTAAGTATATAAATCCACTTGTGTAAGTTTATGAAATGTAAGCTGTCTTTCCTAATTAGATAGGAGCTTTTCTAAAGAGCTGCCCTTTGAGGTGTAAAGAGTTTAGAAAAGAACACATTTTAGGTAGCATTATATTACTTACAGGATACTTTTGCTTTCCTGTGGGGCATTATGACCTTACCTCTATACTCATGTCTCTCCTTGCAGAACAGTTACAGACTACATACAGCTCATCTGGGTGCTCTTATACAACAAATCTCCTAATGCAACTCACGTAGGCAAAAACACGTGAAGACAGACATTGCAGACTAAATGGTATGTCAAACTCATCACAGAGACAGTCAGAATATTATTTTGTAACATGCCACACATATATAAAGTCAAAAGCACTGCATATACCAAAGCAGCTAAGAATGCTAATAATTTGTATCTGCCATCCTACATAGCTCTTTAGAAAGAACTGCTGCAACAAAAACTAGATTACATGAATGACACCTAGTGGACATACCCTTCCATAACAATCAACATTTCCACCCAAAACTGTCACAAGTTTCACATAGCAAAAGCAAGCACCTGAACACCAATTAAACAATGGTAAGAATTTTCCTGCTTTTTTTATTTATTCTTTTTTCTGTCTTCATAAAGTTAGTATCATGTGGACATGCCTTAATTTCTCCTGTGCCCCAAGGGTGAATATTATTCACCATAAATCACCAGATCCTCAAATTCTTAAGAAAATAGAGCTTTAAAAGATTGTAAACACTGCCAAAGCCCTTCCTCATTTCAGTCATTTAAAGTAATTCCTTTGTGTTCCAGCCCCCGTTACTAACCAGAAAGGGATGATTTGTTCACTTGTACAATACCTTGCACAAGGAATTGTGGTGTTTTATTGAGGTTTCTAGCTACAATGGGAATACAAATCACTATTTATATATGCAGGAGGATGTCAGGAGTCACGTAGTGATACTGCTGTGCACAGATTTCTGAGTTCTCTTTCAGACTGTTAAACATGTTTCAGCTTTGGAGTGGCTGCACAGTATGGTTATACAACAACTATGAAACATTTTCAGAAAAGGAAAAGCAACCTTTATTCTTCTGCCCTGGGTCAGATAAGCAGATTAAAGCAGTGAACCAGTTGCAGTCAATAACTCCTCTGCAAGGCCACAGATCCTACTGTTATCCCCTTCCAGACAGCGAGAATTTGAAGAGCAATCTACTGATGAGGGATCTCTTACACTGCCCTTCCTAAGAATTACAGATGACATGGATATACAAATCCATAACGTGCAGTAATGCAGCAACATGTTTGGAGGCTAACCATGCTGCTGTAAATACTGCAAACTGGATCCCTGACCCCAGCAATGGACGAATGTGGAGAAAACAATGAACAGCATATATAAAAGATAAATATGTCTACTTAACGATACTGATCATCAGTAAACTTGTGTTCTGACCCTAGTTTTGTTAGGGTTCTACTCATGATCATGGACAAGTGACAGACTAATAATCTTCATGTACACTCTGTTTAAATGAGCATAAATCACAGAAAGTTCAAATACATATATAAATATATATAAGAATGTTTTATGATAGACACAAAATAGTCAGCAACATTTCCCAGGAGGAGATCATAAATGAGAGAGTCTCAACTATCAGCTATTATTCCTTAACAATAGTTGTGATTATCTATATCTGCTTTGCAAATTCAGAGTGTAAGATCCATTAAAAAGTATCTTGCAGGCACTGTTTAGAGTAGAAAGGCACAGAAGGATTTCCTTCAGGAGAAAAAGTATCATGTTTTAAATTAAAAATGCATTTCATTTCCATCTGAAAAGTTCCTGTGTACAGGTAAGAAGCTGTCTATTCTCTGTGAATACAAAGTCAGCTTCTTTAAAGTGCTGTCTCTGTGACAGGAAAGGATGTATATGAATAAAGTTATAACTACATTTCACACTACACACTGAGCACGCATCTAAAACTGCCTGAGCCAAACCTACTGATTTGGTTTCCAGACAGCTGCTCTGCCCAGGAGAGAGACTTGATAAGTCACTGAAGGACAATCACCAGAAAGGTATCAATATAATGCTGTCAGGTTTGAATAACTAGAATTCATTCCTCACAAGCAGGCAGCTTTCTACAGATGATTACTATACTTTTTCATTGACTAAAATGGCAAGGACACAGAATCCCTACTACAGCACTTCTTACCAAGCAGAGCACCAACTGTGGTCCCTTATAATCACAGTAACATCAAAACATTTGTGCAGTCAACCTAGTCATACCATAGTAAAGACACTTCTGAGGAACATACTAAGGAAATCTACAAATATAAACTTGTCCAAAAAGAAAGAAAGAAAAGAAAAGTCCTGTAAATGATATCCCTTTCTTCTTGTTTTACAGAATCCAGGATGACA
Source organism: Podargus strigoides (assembly GCA_028020825.1). Lineage (NCBI taxonomy): Eukaryota > Metazoa > Chordata > Aves > Caprimulgiformes > Podargidae > Podargus > Podargus strigoides. The sequence goes on along the minus strand of CM051623.1, from coordinate 5,890,554 downwards.
CAGGCCTTTCTGGCTTCTCTCTTTCCTGTGCCTTGTAAAATAAAGAGAGAAAGAAGGCAGCTAGTTAAAAAAACAGATGTATAGGTAAGTAGTTCAAGGAGATACACTAGGCCAGTGAAGTACCTGGGAGATGGGGTATTCATAATACAAGTCATGTATCTTGAGGATGGCCAAACTGTTATTTGAAACTTAAACCATACAGTGTGAGAGCACCCTTTGCTGCTTGAGAGCACCAAGTTTCTCTTCAGTCAATCTGTGAACACATTTAATTTTCATGTCAAATGGGCAATACTTCCAGCAGTGATATTTCATTGCTCAGAACAACAACATAGGACAATGAGTCCCCACAGCAGTCTAAATAGTCCAGGTGAGTATCATGTACATAAACTTTACAGAGTAAGAAGGGTCATTTGCACTTCCTGAATCTAGAACTCCCCCTAAAAACCTGTATTTTATTTCTTTCCCGTGCCTAAGTTCCATCTTCTCCTAGATTGCGTCATTACAGAGCAGAAAGATTTTCTTCCATAATACCCATTTGGACTTATTTAAGGAGAGTTTCATGCACAAAACAAAACTTTGCAAACAATCCAAGTTTTAGCCTTTGTTGATTTTGATTCCAAGACACATGAACTGCAGTAGTATCCCAATAGAACCACACAAAGATAGAAAAGACTACACATCATTATTCTTGTGTGGAATAAGCAGTCCAAAATTTTGAATAACTGACATTATTCTGTTGCCCTCTCCACCAGAAGGGAAAAAAAATAAAAGTAAAAGAGTAATAAAAAGTTCTGTGAGATTCTCCAGAGTCAAGTTAGGAAAGCTGGTGCCCATTGTGCCTTTGTATGAAAGGCATCTCTGCCAGATGAATCCGGTAAGTAACAACTTACTGCATCTCTCTGTTCCTGTGATGAGACACAAGTCACATGAGTGGGATTTTCTTTGTAGGACTCCTGGACAGGATGAAATGCCACAAGCAAAAAGTGTGAGATGCAGATGCTAAAAATAATGCAGAGATATTTATGTCTATGACATCTTCCTACTGCTTCATACCTTTCACTTCCTTGTGAGCTTATACTTGGGTTTTCATAACACATTTCAGCTGCAAGGCCTTTGACACAGAGACAGTGTCCTCATACAAAGGAAATTTTATGCCTAGCACAACAAGAAGTTGATGCTTAAAGAACCTAAATGATGCTCTAATATAAAAAACATAAATGTTGGGTCTGATGAGTTATAACAATGCACAGCTCAGCCAACAGAAAAAATAACTGGTTCCGAGTGGGCCAACTGGAAGATGAAAAAGTGAATGTCTAAAACTCACATGTGGCACAGGCAAGCTAGCTACATTTATGAAACTACAAGAATGAGGGAAGGCCTTATCACCCCAAATGAAAGACAGTAATATAACTTTATTTTTCAGAACAATTATGTAAACCGGATGCTTTTAAGCTCCTGATTTCCTCCAGATAATCATGGAGCAGCTGTAGCTAAACAAGGTGTCTCATTACAGAAACTTGTTTAAAAAAATTGCACTCATTAAGTTTAAGATACAGCCCAGAACTCAAGGTTTGTGTTTTAACATTTGAAACCAAGCAAACTGGGATCTGGTTACAAGCATTATCACAGGAGCAACCTGTTCAAACTCCATTGCTCTGATTGAAAAGCAGATATGCTAAAAGTAGATAATTTCTCATTAAGGGTTCCAGCACTCAAAAATCTATTTTGGATTTTGGGAGATTAGAATCTAGAGATCTCGTCTTTGTGGCACATTGTAAAGTTCACCTCCATTGAAAACCTACGGCAAACCTTTACAGACAGCTTTACAGGAACCTTGAAAGACACTGTACACTCAAAAAGTTCAAATCCTTTTCTTTGGGTTCTGGTGACGAGCACACAGCACTGAAAAGTCAGATATTTTAAATAGCCACGCCACAAAGTGAGCACACTATTGGCAAACAAGGAAAGCCTTAAAAGAGCATGAAAGTCCTTACACACCTTGTTCACTTACAGAAAATATCTTGAAATAAAAGCCCCAAACATTTATTTATAAGAATTAGCACTGTGATAGTCACGTATTAGTTTAGTAAGCAAGTGACAGGATATTCAATAACTATGATGAGGGATAAAAGTCAGGTTTGAGTTCCATTCTAAACTGTATTACAAATGAGCTATGGAAGCAACTACAGGAGCAGTACAACAGCAACACTGAGGGTTAATTCAAGTTTCTGAAGAGCTTTGCAGTCTAAGTATAGCTTATGTTAGTAAAGCGAAAAATAAACTCTAGAAAGCATAATATACTTATGGTTACAATCAGAATTATAACCATGCTAGCTGATGGAATTTTAACAGATGAGCCATAAACACGCACACACAACTCCACCCATAGTAAATCCACCCTAATTACTGGTTTATGAACAAGACAATTCAGATTAAAATTGTTTATAGTATTGAGGTAATACTTCTAATATCTACTACAGAAACAGCATACAGAAACACAGGAATCATAGCTTAGAGAGGATTTTTAATTTAAAAAGTTATTTACATATTGACTAATCAAGTAAGCCAGAGGACAGCTAAAAACAATCTCCTCAAATTTTTTATAGAGGGAGCTGTCGATGAAAAAAGAAACAAAAGACACCCAATGTATGCTTTTTCCTTTCATTTCATTTCCAACCATTAACCTAACACAGCCAATCCAGCAAGTTTCTCTGACTATCTCCAAAAAGAAAGGAGATGGTAAAGAAACTGAGTGGTGTTTAGGTGCAGTTCTCCCAGAGAAATGCTGGGAACTGTCCCTCTCAGGATTTAAAGGACTCTGGCTAGAAATTAAGAAATCCAAGCTCTGCCTAGCTAGTCACAAATATGACTATTTGAAGAGAACTGCCAAAACTTATGAAGTAAAACCAGGTTTTTTAAATTAAATATATGCCCAAGTCTCTATAAGTTAGTATGAATTCCATAAAGAACACAAACTGATCAGCTAGAAAAGAACACAATTTTCTTTGTTTACTGGAAGAGTTTCCCATACTAGCCAGGAGTAAGATAAAACTTCCCGTAATTTTTTTCCTGTGCTTGTTTATATGATGAAGGTCATGTTATTTTAAGGAATTTCAGCCCTTCATTAGATGTAGCAGCCTATAAATTCCTCTGGGGACAACAGAGGCCTGGGTTAATTCCTTTTGCCAACCTGTTGTCTCACTAAGCCATAGTGATTTGTAGCAAAAACAATAGAAAATCACAAATATGTAGAACTCCCAGATCTTCATGGTCATTTGGATTATCCTTGTAGACTTACAAGATTAAAATACCAAAATTCAGAGGCAAAAAGATTTCAGTTTATAACTGGTATGGAAGTCAGGTAACCCTTAAAAAAAAAAAAGGTGTCTCTGTCAGGTGAAAAACAATCAAGTCGTCATGCCAGCTTTGAAGTCACTCAATTTCAGCAAACACCTTTGATCTGTTTCAGTGTTCTGTTACTAATCTACTGCTGATGAAGAAATATGCAAAATGCAGAAATGACAATGAACAGCAGAATCTCATCCTACCTAGACACAGACACAATACAGAGTAATCACGGGAAACGTAAGTCAGTTCTTAATCTCGTAATACACAAAATCTTTAATTTCAAGAGCAAAAAAAAAAACCCTAATGCTTTCTGCTTACCTGATATGGAACAATACTCCCATGAGCAGTACCCCAGCGTTTTGCTTCCATTTTGCAATTAAGGTAATTAGCTGCTACGTGAGTGAGACACGCAACCTGAAAATGGAGAAAAAGTAAAGTATTCAGGAAAGTTGACATTTCATTGACTTCTCCAAGATTTCTATTTATCCATGCTTCAGACACATAAGTTAAAATATTTTATGTCACAAAAGCACCCTTTATATATTACACATTATGTATACTTTTTTAATATGAAAAAATTCAGGCTACCTCTATATCATGGAAGTGCTTGTATAACCACAACAAATCTAGCATTAAACTCCCCTAAGAAATAAGACAGTATTACCCTAACTATTTTGCAGCATGGTCAACTGCAGCAAAGAAAAAAAAAAAAGATCAGTGTCTTGTCCAAAGTCTAGTGGGAAGCATGATGGATTTGTGGGATAGAACTCATCATTTCCTGAACCTCAATCCCATGCTTAAATCACAAAGGCTTTTTCTCAGTTACAAGACCATCTTTCTGTTTTCTCCTATGCTTCTCATTTTACATGGCCAAGCTATGGAAAATTCTTCAGCTCCCCACATGCTCTGTAATATTAATTAAGTGGTAGGCCTTGATAAATCATCTGCCATTAGAAGATAAGGAGACATTTGTCAAGTCATTAGTCAGACAGACAAAACTGGGAAAAGATTAATTTTGTGAAAATTATGGCATATTAATTTAGTAACTGTAATTTGAGGGGATAAATACATACTTTGTAAACACAAATATATCTTTGGAAAAAGAAATGAACACTTATGATGCAGTAACACATGAAAATCAGGATTCTGTTATCATCAATGGCAGATTCTTTATTCTTACTTCTTTGAAAGAATGCAGTGTCTGACTATATTCAAAGCCAAGCAATGCAATAAAGCATTACAATTCGCATGCAAGATTATCACTAATTCACCAGACACTATATATTTCTTTCACACTGTTAACTAGTTGTGCCAGTAAGTGCAACTGCTTGCCTAAACAACAGGCCACGTGACCATTTTTTTTCCAAAAATATTATTTTCTTTGTATTTCTCCCCTAGATGCAAGAAATTTGCTATGATGATCCAAGTGTTTGCACTATTCTGCACCTTCTAATCAGTCTAATCTACATCAAAACATTCAGTAATCAATTCAGAGTCCACCATTCACATTCCAATATGCAAATTATATGAGAATATCTAGAAAAAGAATGCCATTTCATTTTCTTCTCCTTTCCCCATATATGCTGAAAAGGCAATGTGAATGTGTCACTCACATTTAAAGCAAATATTTAACTGTCAATCATGGATACAGTGATTTAGTCCATAAAAACAACTAGGAAAATATAGAGCAAATAAGAATTTAACTGTTGCCAAAAATCATATCCATATATACTAACTACAAATATAATGCCTTATTACTGAGTACCGCTGGAAAACACTTTGTAGTTGGATTTCAGCCCAGTGTCACTCCATTCAGCTAAAACATTTAACAATGTCTAATCTGCCCTTCAGTCCCCAGGGAAATCTCAGCAATTCAGGAAATGGATCTGGGTGCAGGTAGAAAGGACTTTTTCTTCTGGTTTGCCACTTTCCTCAGCAACACAGAATGAAACACACCATTATTACATATAGAGTTTAATGAGTCACAAAAGCGTGTTTATTAATAATTAACACATACCCTAGACTCATTGCTCCTGTCATTTTTCAATTTGGGGTCACACTCTGCAGTGATATTTTTGCTTCTCAGGGAATGGCTATGCAATGATGATGAAATATTAATCCATAGATATTCTTCTGTATTTGTGTGTAACACTACACAGCTGCTGTATGCCACACATGTCACTGAGAGGTGAGATGCACCCACTACCACGGGCTTTACATTTAAAGACACAAGAATGCCCTCTATGATACATGCCTTTAACTTCCACACTTCTGGAAGGAAACTCTATACCAAACTAAACTCTGGAAAGGACATGGTGAATTAAAACTTAGTGAAACAGAAAACCTAAAATACTGATATTTAATACAATGGAGCCAAGACTTCATTCCATTTATTTGTTTATATTCTATGCTGTAGAACCAGAGCTATGACTTTCATCAACAAAATCCTTCATAAGTTTCACAAGAACTATCCTTAAAAAAAACCCATCTTTTTCACAGAGTGTTGCAAATTGCTTCAGCTTTCTCAGCAAGATGAATGTAATTATTTCAATGATGGAAAACATACAAGTCTAGATTTCTCCAAAGCACTCCTTCACAGTGCAATAGGAAAAAAAGAGTTAAAACATAACACTTGTTAGATATTGGAATTGCTCCACTAAAGCTTCTGCTCAAAGACCTGTTTCAGTAGCAATAGGCCACAAACGCCAGGGAAGTCAGAAGCTTGGTAAAGACAGCAATTCTGGAACTAAAAGTTGCTTAGACTATATCAAGGCCTCAGTTCAACACGAAACTTAGAAGAATAAATCCACCTCAGTCAACATACTGATCCCACGCTTGAATGCATATGCTTATGTATCCTGCTGAAACTGGTTTATTTCCTATTGTTTTTTCAATAAATCATGAAGGAGAACAGCTTTTGGTTCCCTTTGACTTCCTCCTCTGAGTTGGGTACCTCGTTCATAGACAAACCAGCCAGCCCAAAAGAATTAATATTGTTACTAGTAGTAAGAGTATCAGCAGCAGCAGCATAGAAATAAACTTATATTGATCACATCAAAGTAAATATTTCAGCGCTTTGTGGTTTATGTATGAACACACTTAGCTGAGTGAACTCTGTGGTCTTTTGCCCTTTCATAATAACTCTCTGATTAATTCAGTAGACTTAAAAGATAATTCTATTTCTACTGTCCCATGAAACTACTACAGACAGACCCAGGACTACCATGCTTTTTCCTTTCCTCTCTTTCTAGTTTAGTTCATTCTCTCTGGTCTATCCAAAGATTTACTCACACTAAAAAGGCACTATCCAATAAAATATTTCAGCACATACATTTTATGTCCTTAATAGAGAACACAAAGAATTTATCTACCTAGACCTTACAGTTGTTAACTACGGAACTGTAAGCATAAGAAAGATATTCCAACTGAACATTTCTACAGACATTATATTCCCTAGGAAAAACGTTTTCAACAAAAAAAGTCTATTTCTCCAAATTCCCCTGTAATTCAAGACTCAATTAGGACCTCACTTCTAGAGACACTCCTTGCAGTAGGAACGTCTATAGTACAATCAATCTCTCAAAATGAATACATCTGTATTACATAGTCAGTTAAGTATTTTTAAATCTATATTTACAACTGCTTTCCTGAAACCTTATAGACCCATTTCTTTTCTCCTTTAATTAAGAACTAATCCTTAAAAGTAACCTCTGGACTTGTGACATTAAAGAAGATGAAATACAGTGATACAGACATCTCTGTATTCATTTGCTTGCAGAGACAGATCTATGCACTGTAAATATGTATTATCAAATATCTACAGAGAAGTGTTTCTTTATTTCACAGCAATAAAGAGAACACACACTTCAACATTCCGTTCTGATATTACTGTTGACAGCCAAATCACATATTTGCATTATATACTTACTTAAACCAGAACAAAAAGAGAGCTGCATTAAGGTCTGAAAAGTTATGCTCAGCTTATGATGGAATCAGACAGATGGGAAACAAGATATTTAAAGCCACAAGGTGAGCAGACAAAGAAGAGAGACAGAATTTCAAGAGATTTTTTTCAAGATAGCACATCAAACATGATTTATTACAATGAGTTCACTGAGTCAATCAATCATTTACATGCAAGTTCAACAAGTGTATAGGAATAACAAAAGATGACAGGTAACTGGAAAGAGAAGAAAATAGCATTTTAATTATATTCTTTACTTTCTTCTCCCTCCAATTTTGTGTCCGCTTTCCTACCACATATCTGAACAAGGCTTTGACTCTTAGCCAAGTTAATTTATTTTCTTCCCTATTCTTTGTTTACCTTTTCTTAAAGTAGGCATGTACACTGTCTTTTAGGAACTTTGAGACACAGGCATTTTACAGCAGCACAGACAACTTATTTTATGCTATACTGCTGAACTAGTAACGCAAATATAAATTTATACCTTTGTAGAAAAAAATCATCCTGGAAAATTCAGGGCCTTCTGTTGTGCAAAGGGCAATAATCTTCCACTTACACCTTTTCCATGCTTCTGGTAACATGGAAAAGAGATCTTTATATGAGAAAAATTTGAACATAAGGCCACAATCCTCATACGGTATAGACTAACAAAGCTCTCTTAAAATCACTGCACCTATGCTGGTATTTACCTGATTGATTTTACTGTTTTACATGTTCCCCTTTCCAAATTGCAATAAATAGTTTAACACTAATAAATCAACATTCAAGTTTGATAAATTGTGCCTGCTTCTGCAGCTAGCCCCCATCATCCTTCTCATTTGTATATTTGTATTGAACCTGCTTCCATGGACATGTGCATGGAACCCTTGGCTCTTGCTTCTTGAGTGTTTTATTCACTAAAAAAAAACAAACAAAAAAAAAAAGCCTCTATCTTTACAAGAAAACTCCACTCCACTTGAAAGAAAACCCCACTCTTCCAGTTGAAGTCTCATTACGTTTGGTCACAAGGCTTAACAAGAATAGAAATAAGTTCTTACTAGTCTGCAATCACCTCACTGCTACCACAGACAGTGCACACATGTTTTATGTTACATCCTAAGTATTGACCCAGCTGGTTCAGGTGTTTGAGACTCCTGCAAGAATGAACTGGGCAGCAGGAACCACAGCCTTGCTCAGAGGTAAGAAAACTGCCACAATTCAAGGCAGCGCATTCCACAGGGGCCCAGCAGGAAGCCACAGCCTGCCCTGGAGCTGTCAACAAACATCATGTCTGGGAATGTAAGGGCCTTCAATCAAGCCTGAAGTTGAGAGGTCTGCAGGAGCTAACAATCAGCTCAAGAGCATCACACACCCAAAAGCCAATCCAACATCCCCACCTGCAAGTACACAGCCGAGCCACTGACCACGAAGGAGCAAGGCTTGGCAAATTCATGAGGGGTATCTCGACAGCTGTGCAGGGCAGCAGGTCTGACCTTCTCCTGAATTCACAACTGCTGTCCCGTAATCCCTCTCCACACAGATTTCTTCCCCACTCCTTCAAGAGCCAGTAGTCCTGTAGATGCCTTCAACCAGCGCTTTGCAGAGCACCAAATTCCATGAAGGCCTCTGAAGAGGTCTGCAAAAGCTAACTGTAAAAGGAAGATTACTAGGCCAAAGAGTGTAGACTATTAAAGAGTCTACACTTCCTTTAGAAAATGTCTGTGGTCACGATATGAACAGTGTGCTCAGGGTTAAAAAGTGTTTTCTACCCAGTGACACCAATTTCTGACAATGGGAACCTCCATGAAGTGATCACGACTTCACCCCTCACAAAAGAAAACTCCTGGCATTGAAGCATCAGCACACGGTATAATCCCAGCCACAAATACAGCCTCGTGAAGATAAAATCAAATCCTTAATGACAAATAAATACAGTTTTAGAACAGGCCTCGTATTAGGTCCTGGTTTAGGGCCTTCCAACCAGACACCTGAGCAGGTACCCAGCTCTGTGCCAGTAACCACAGGCAGCTCGTGGGACCTGCCGATTCAAGTTAGTCACTTGATCAAATAGCACACAGGGCATCACAGAGTCACAGAAATGATGTGCTAGGAGGTGCTTAACAAACTGGAAACAGTAAAAAAAAAAACACGTGCAATGAGAAGAACAAAGGTAATGTATTTGAAAACCTTATCTTGAGCATAGACTATCAGAGGGGAAGAAAGCTAAAGAGAGCAAAATAGACTAAAGCGCACAATTGTGCCCTTTTTTTAGTGTGAAAATGATGGCTGAAAAAAACTTTCGCTTTATATAAAAAAATAAAGTTTAGGCTACTGTCTATGTTTAGCCAGTACCTGGGGCTAAACTGCAGCAGTTGTTCTACCACCCAATGCCCCCTCCCCAGCTGAGAAGGGGAATAAGGGAAAAAGGGAGAAGCCCCATGGGTTGAAGTAGAAACAGATTTAATGAAAAAACAAAACTAATACACTCACCAACATAAAGTGCACAAGATTCCACTCAGCCTGGTCCTTGAAGTCAGCAGCAGGAGTAGAATGCCAAGAGAGAGAAGCCCCAGGAAGAGGAACTCCACCCTCAGTGAGCTCCCTCCTTTTATAATGAGCAGATTGTTATGGGATACACCTGTGAGTCAGTGCCTTGAGTGGATCTCCCAGCTGACTGGGGCTGCTCATGGCTGCCTGCATGGCTGGGCCATGGGGCTGTGCCTGGGGAACCAGGACAGGTACAGAGAGAAAAACTAAGGCATCTTCAAAAACAAGGCATTTGCGTAGCAACGAACTGCTGAGCTCAGTGAAATGCAGTAACAACAGAAAGAACTGATCTACAAATTGTCTTTTTAATGAGCTACTTAGAGGTTATAGGAGACCAGAATGAATGCTCCTCTGCTTCCCACAGCACAGAGGTCATCTCCTGACTAAGATTCAATTAGTACAATACCAAAGATCAATACAACTAATAAATGTAGGACTTAAAATTTCAAAAGCGTATGTAATTCAGCACACAGTTTCAAGAGAAAGTAAATGCTAAATGGACTCCTATCTCCCCTTAAGTATCCACTTAAAAAACAAAAACAAACCCAAAAAAAACAACAAACCTATACACACTCAGATGAATATTAGGTGAAGGATCAAAAATAAAAATCCTGACCATTGAATCCATTAGACAGCACTGGCATGAAAGAGCAAAAAAAATAAAATAATTCTTTTAAATAAGCTCCAGTTGAAGAAAGCAATATTTTAAAATGAAGAATAAATTACATTTTCTTGATTAAAATAAAATACTAATAAACTTTTTTCTGAAAGTGTAAAAAAACCATACTACTTCCAGCACTGAAAAATTCCTGTTTCAGCTTCATAGTAACACAGGAACAGCTCTAAGAAATCCATCACTTTTAAAGAAAAAATCTATTAAATGAAGAGAATATTCAGGTTAAAAAAACACAAACTCCAAAGTCAGTCTGTATACCCTGTGCAAGATCTTGGTGCAATTATATGGTCCTGTACTATTTTTCTATCAAACTTCTGACTCATTTAATTAGTAAGTACGCATTGAATATTTACTTTTAACTTATCCATGAAGACACAGCCCAAACACTTCACCAAATCTCCTAGAGCCCCTACCAGCCTTTGTGCATATCATAGGTAATACACATTGCACCTTCTGCCACCCTAAGTTCCTTTCAAAAGACACTTCACTGAAACAATGGTGATTCATCTGCCAGATTTCAAGTTCCCACTCTAAAGAATGAAGACACTGAGTTTCACAGGATGAAAAAAAAAAAAAAAAAAAAAAAAAAAAAAGCAGCAGCCCATCAACGTACTTTCCCATAACTTGTTCCTGGAAACAGATGAATCATTTTAATAGTAACTTTCAAAACAAATCACTTTTTGGCTATTCCATGACATGGAAAATTCAGCCAGAACAGTTAAAACCTTGTCAAAGTTATAGAAACTAAAATCAGACTCTGATAACACAGAATCACAGAGTATTCAGAGTTGGAAGGGACCTCCAGAGATCATCCAGTCCATCCTGCTTAAAAGCAGGATCCCCTAGAGCACATCACTCAGGACTGCATCCAGGCGAGGCTGGAAAAACCCCAGAGCAGGAGACTCCACACCCTCTCTGGGCAGCCTGTGCCAGTGCTCTGGCACCCTCACTGAAAAAAAGTTCTTCCTCATATTTAAATGGAACCTCCTATGTTCCAGCTTGTGCCCATTACCCTTTGTCCTGTCACTGGGAACCACTGGAAAGAGTCTGGCTCCATCCTCCCTCAATCCACCCTTTAGGTATTTGTAAACATTAATTAAATCACCCCTCAGCCTTCTCCATGCTAAACAGTCCCAGCTCTCTCAGCCTTTCCTCATGGGGAGATGCTCCAATCCCCCACTCATCCTCGTTGCCCTCTGCTGGACTCTCTCCAGTAGGTCCCTGTCTCTCTTCAACTAGGGAGCCCAGAACTGGATGCAGTATTCCAGTTGTGGCCTCACCAGGGCAGAGCAGAGGGGGAGAATGACCTCCCTCGCCCTACTGGCCACACACCGCCCTGTGCAGCCCAGGGTGGCATTGGCCTTCTTGGCACGGGCACATTGCTGGCTCATGGATAATTTACTGCCTGCCAGGACTCCTTAACTATAAATGACACTTCTACAATTATTTCCTCAAGTCTCCGTCTTCTCTGAAGACAGAATATATCCACTGGAAGTATTAAATGCATTACGCTCCGTATTTTCACACAGCTTTACTAAGTGCAGGCAAAATTCAGCTTACAAGGAGTTTCTTCTGTTACATTTTATACATTTTTTTCAATACTACAACACATTTTCTTATATTATTTCTTAATTATAGCCTCTCCCACCAAGAACCTATGCATTTAATATGAATTCCAACTTGTCTGTTTCTTCTGTGTAATGATGACTAGTTGTATTTCACTGCTTGTTTAGAAAACAGCACAGATCAAGTTCTCAGAGTGGCTTCTATTCATGCAAAGAACTGTAAGTGCACTTGCGAAACACAGAACAATTTCAGTTTAAAAACAGTAGCTATGTTTGACAGCTGAGAATGCAAAGAGCAAAACATAGAAATAAAATCCAGACCAACAGATTTTGCTCATATGAAAGTTAATTACCTGTAAGGACAGGCATCACTACAGCAATCGTTCTTATTATTGGTAACAGGGTAGTATCCAGAGGTTCCAATTTGGATGCTACATACACTTCGTGAAGGATTCTATTGTTTTTATTTCATCAGTAATAAAGATGCTTTTCCACAGAAAGCTGCCAACAGCCAAAAGAAGCTGTATTAAGGCACTTTTCACTTTTGATCTTTTAATTGGAAACAGTGCCATTTACAATGAAAATATGCATACACCTAACCATTTACTGCACTCATCTGTTTGTCTCCACATTTATAAGCATTAGTACTTGGACTAAAAAAAAAAATCGAATCTTAAATGTTATGCTCCTGACAATGCCATTTTCACCTTATCTGTGGAGAATTGTCCCTCCTCAAAAATAACAGCACTGCAGCAGTGCAAACAGGTAGATTTTTAGATTTTTCATTTGATATCCAGGAGGCACGTACAGAAACGAGCCATGTCTGTCTGGTTGGGTGAAAAATGTGCAAACGTTCCACTCCTATTATCACAGCCAAATCTCCTCTGGCCATAACAGTATTACCTCAGTAGAACAACACTGGCATTAGTTGTAACACTGAAAGATCTCTGGACACTGCCCACTAAGTACTTATGTGCTAATGCACTACAGGGACGACACAAGAAACAGTGCAATTGAATGAAATGTTTGAAATAGGATGTCCTACAATGCACAAGATTGTATTTCTGTGCCTCTGCAGCATTAGTGAACACCCCCATTCAGTCATCCATCATGCTTTTTTGAGCACTTCAATGCTGTCCACAATGCACATGTGGTTCATCTACTGAGCTGTTAAACAGCATAGAAGTCAGAGTAAGGTGGGCCAAAGTTCTGCTTGATTTGAGAAATAAAAGGGGTAGTATTACCAGTGAGTCTGGAGTCAAAATAAGGCACTTCTGCCTGATAACACATTCTGAATAGCAACAACAAATTTGTAAATGATTCTCTGAAGAAAGTTTCTCCATAATCAATCTACAAAAACATTTAAATACTAACACAAAAAAAATCAAACTGTTCTACCACAAGTAAGCTTGAATGAAAATAACTTCACAGAAGAGGAGGCTGAGGGGAGACCTCATTGCTCTCTACAGCTCCCTGAAAGGAGGGGGTAACAAGGGGGGGTTGGTCCCTTCTCCCAGGTAACAGTGACAGGACGAGGGGTAATGGCCTCGAGTTGTGCCAGGGGAGGTTTAGGTTGGATATTAGGAAAAATTTCTTCACTGAAAGGGTTCCCCAGCACTGGCCCAGGCTGCCCAGGGCAGTGGGGGAGTCCCCATCCCTGGAGGGATTTCAGAGCCGTGTAGATGAGGTGCTGAGGGACATGGGGTAGTGGTGACTTGGCAGTGCTGGGCTCATGGTTGGACTTGGTGATCTTAGAGGTCTCTTCCAACCAAGGCTGTTCTATGATTCTGTGATCTAATACTACAAATATTCATTCCAAAGAAGGTAAAGCATTTTTACAAATAACCGAACTCTGACTTTTAGATGGTTTAATGGATACTTGTTTTTGAAGACCTAAATCAGAGTCTGAACACATTTTTTTATAACTTTCACTACACTGTAATACATAACTAATGAATTATGACCTCTGGCCTAATCACACTTCACTGCCCTAAAGAGTCTGCAATTTAATTGATGAGCCACAAACAGTACAGTGCTGAATAACACAAACATGGAGAAACACAGAGCCATGGCAGCAGAACTCCATCAGACCAAACAAAAGTCATTAGTCCAAATTTGTTTCAGCATCATCCTTCACCTTTTTTATAAATTATAATCTACAGAGAAATTTCAGAGCTATTTGAGGTGATCAAACCAAGCAGTATTAAAACCTTAGCTAGTGTTCCATCAGCATACCCAAAAACGACATATTTGTGATGGTTTATTAGATTTATAGAGGTTCAACAGCACATAAAAATCAGTTGTTTTGCTAATTTAAAATTTTTCATGACATAAAATCGAAACCTATTCCACCAAGTTACAACTGTTTTCCTTGCTATTTACATAAATACATAATGCATAAGGTGTTGAAAGGCCCAAATCTGACCAATTTACAGAACGACTTCTGAAGACTTCCATGTGTTTAGAAGGGGGGGTGAGCTTCTGGGGTATACTAAAAGTGCTTATTCTGCTACGAGTTGTTTAAATCATTCCCATTTCTTTTGAACTACCCAGGTTATCCTCCTCCTCCTAATACTTAGCATGATCCCCAAATACGATCTGCTGGTAATGAGCTACAACAAACATCTTGATTCCATTTTGAATTACAGCCTTATTCAAAGGTCATCTAACTAATAAACTCATTAAAAGAAATGTCTTCCTTTGTCTTCAAACTCTCTCTCCTACCCACTCCAGATAGCCATTTTATTTTTTCTATGTGTTAAAGGGGTGTATCTCCTTCCTAGTCTTTCTCTAATTGATGACAGTGGTAGCTCAACACAGGAAAATGAAGCTGCAACACATTCGGGCTTAATGACATTAGCACAAGAACAATAGTAGCAAAGACAAAAAGGCACAGAATTTACTGTCAGCAGCTAAAGAAGAAATCCTCTTGCAATCTGGGCATGCACTCTGTTTACAAGGTAAAGTCAGTCACTAAATAAATCCAAGATCCAGCTAAAGTATGATCCACCAACGACTTTTTGCATAACTAATCATTAGAAATCACAACACACATTCCACAGAGGCCAATATTAAATTGAGTTACTGTCATGTTAGTATGGTCTTCTGGTCTATTCAATAAAATTCTGGCTACTTATAACCCCGAGGGAGAAGTTCTGTTCTTAGTTATACTGATGTCCTCAATGGAAAGTATCAAGAATAGTAGCCAAGAAAGTGTTTAACACACAGTATATATTTAAAGAAATGTTCACATTAATTCAGATTTTATTATCTTTCCATATCAGAGCTATGCAGTGAAAAAGACGACGTCTCCGTACAGTGCATACACATTTTTTTACCGTGACGGAGATGAAGAATCCAATGTTTTGTAAAGACGATGCTTTATAACCTTGTAAAAAATAACCACTTATTCAAACCATACCCAAAACAAGACTACTGTGTAACAGTCCTAGCTGGCCTCCGAAATCACCAGCAGCAATAACCCCTCAAAAAGCAGATTTTCCTTCTGTATTCAGTCAACTCAGCAAGCAGAGAAGCAACAAGATAGAGTCAAGACACCCCAACAGTATTTGTGTTCCAAGACTGATATTTCTCACACAACTTAGTGCACAGGAATCCCGTGGTGCCATATATATCCTACAGGCAGTATGGAATTGTTACCAGCTTCACTTATACTCAGTAATTTGTAAAAGACACCTCATGAAAGCCCTGAATACAAAGCACTAAAAGCACTTTATATAGGTAAGACTTAACTACAATCATCTTGGGAAGAAGTGATGCAGAAACAAAACCTAATAGTTTCTAAATCTCACCATTATCTCACCAAACTAACTGCCAAACTAAAGCACCACAACGGAATATAGAAAATAATTTAGACCGACTTGCTAGGTTTTTCTAGGGTCACTTCAAAATTTGGAGAGCATTAAGAGTTTGCTATGGCAAATACAAACTAAAACATCGTAATCAGAAGCAGAGAAGCGTCTGATGAACAATCATATAATACAAACAATATTAACCACATTACCCTGCCTGTGGAATCTGGGAAAAAAATTACACTTCAAAATGACAGAAACATTAAATCTAAGATACTTCTTGCAGATTTTCAATCCAAGAGAAACCAACTTATTACAGTATTTGTTGGAGCCTGGTTGTAATTAAATACAGGAAGGATATTAAAACTTCCAAGAGATTTTTTTTTTTTTTTAAGCCACAACAGAGGAAAAGGCACAATTGCATAATTGGAACCAAATCCAAAACCCACTTCCTTCTTATTTACTAGCATCATCTAAAGGACACTATTTAGATGCTGAAAGGTCTGGAGCTGACAACTGTAAATCATCTAAAAGTCAAAAATTTCAAAGGAATTGTATGACTTGGATTAAAAGTTTATAGATGAGAGATATAGAAAGTTAGAGCTCACTGTAAACCCACATCCTAGTGGTCTCTATATCTCTCCTGTAAATAAAATCCTAGAACTCTTATGTTGTTGTGGGGAAAGAAATCCTCTTTGGTAGTGATAAGATGCTATAAAGCTATAGGGCAAAAATGTTTGATATGCAGAACTTGAAAGAAAGATGTCCTTTTAAGATACTCTAAAAATAACATTTCTTTAGAGAACAGGATTTCACTTATCATTCGGTTCTACACAGATCAGTTAAATAGTAAACAAACTTGCAGCCAGTGGGGTACTTCTTTAAAAAGCTTTAGATCTTTTTCATTAGCAGTTGAATTCCGTGCTTTTTTTCATTAGCAAATCTGTGCAAGGAATCAGTATCAAAAGCATCCTCCAGTCCTCCCCACAAAAAAAAATTAATAAATTTTAAAATCCTCTTGCATTTCTATAAGGCGTGCAGAAAAGTGATAGCACAGGCATAGATGGACATGTACACACTAGGGTTTTTGCTATAAAATAAACCGAGGTGTTTTCAGGGTGTAGTGGTGCAGACCACCCCTCCTCCAAATATAGGTGTGGGGAAAATACTTGGAATGCAGCCTTCAGGCAAACTGCTGTATTGCTTCCTCTTTACATAAGTACCACACAGATCTGCAGCCAACATGGGCCTACAGGTACCTCTTTCTGCAAAAATAAGTGTGAATGGCTTGCTCCAGGGGAAGGAGATGATCATCTCCTTCTGCCACTAGCATATTTGCAAGCAATCAGGTACTGCTGATAACAGGCCACAATAATACATGCTTGTTATCACAAAGAAAAAGACCAAGTCAATCATCTCTGACCCTATAAATATCGATCCTAAAGTGAAGCCTTCTGGAGCTCTCCAGGAGCTGCCCAGACTGGTAAGTATATTTGGTTTCATCCTTTTAAGAAGTTGTAAGCTAACCTCTGTACCTATACATGTATGTATGTGTGGGTATATGTGCAGTTGAATTAGTAAACTTTATGGGAATTTTTAATTGAGTATTTATATTGTTACTGTTATTACCATATTGTCTCAATGCCACGTGGAACCACTACACAGCAACATATGTGAACCTTTCCTTACCCCTTGGTCAGCCATAAACCATTGACCAAGTCAGACTAGGAGTGGATTCAGTCACACCCAGGCTCCTCTGAGTGGGAGTTTAGAAAGCAAGGGGGTCCACTCTGAACGTCGTGACTCAACTGAAAGGTCTCCCTCACTCTTTCCCCTGATCCCTGCATAAACCACTCCTAATACATCCCAACCATTACATGTCCCTTTCACATAATAAGTAATAGAGTGATCCTTGCCACCAAATTCTATTGAGTTGCACATTTTCATATTAAAATAATTTCTGCTGATATTTTTGGCAGCGATTTTATTTTTCTTTAAGCAACCTTTTAAGTCTTTAACCCTCTCGTTCTCACGACACATGGACTTCTAATTATTTAAGTGCTTTAACCTCTGGATTTTTATTTTTCACTTTCTGACATAGTCAAGGTCACCAACACTACCCAATGAAGACAGCTGCATAGGCCAGCTTCACAATTCTCCGTTCAGATGAAGGGATGGACAAAAGGTGCAAGCATGCTGTTATACCAGCTCAGTGCATGAAATACTGCCAAAAGCCCACAGTTTCATACAGGCCCCTGCTGTTGTAACACTACTAATAGGAAGATGGTTCAGTAGTGCTTTTGTTTTACACACGGAAAAAAAGGATTCCTTCTTTCTCATTAAAAAAATACTACACTCCAGTGAAACTCACACTGAAGGAAAAGTTATCACAATGCATCTGTTTGACCTCTAAATCCCACCATTAATCAACTGCAACAAGAACCTAACAAAGCAGAAGTCTACAACTTTAGGTTCCTTATTGTTTTGGCAGCATCTGTGAGAGACTTCAAAAGGCCATTCGTTTTAAACATTCATCACAGGAGGAAGAGCTAGCTTTAGATATCTCAGCTTGGCAGGTAAAACCATAATCCCTTTGAAAGCATGGATCTTCCAAGAAACTGATCATATCACAGTAATTGTCTAACTTTCCTTTAAAAAAACATTACCACCAGAAGTACTGCAAGAGCAATTTCTTTTTTTTTTTTACACTAATTTTTAGATTTGTGCTACTTTTTCTTAGTACACTTACCCTTAAAGACTTACAAGTAACCATCAGTTTTGCAAAAAGAAAGAAAACGAACCAGGAAAACTAGATGTTCTCAGAGAGACTCAGCTGGCAGTTACATTTTTATTCATTCATTTTAACATGTTTTTTTAATGGAATTGATCACATGGGTTTATTTTTGGTACCCCAGTACCTCATCCATAAATATTTTATCCAATTTAATAAATATTCTCATTACAGTCTTGGGCCAACATCCTAAAGTTAATTTGGACTGAAGGGTTATCTAAAACAAAATAGCTGCTTTCTGAATAACAGCTTATACCCATCATCTATTCTGAAATACCAACTATTTCAGTTTAATTCATCCAACATTAACTAAATAAAAATGCTGATTTTGCAATAGGAGCGTGCATGTATGGAATTACTTCTTAATAACTTTTAGGTAACTATAATTGGATAACAAGCATGGAATGTTTAAAAAAAAAAAACAAAACCACTAAACTGTCTCTTCACCACTTAGTATTTCAGCTAAGCACGTAGAAGTCAAACTCCACATATCATGCTTTGTTCACTAACATCTATCCAAGTCTTCATTCCCTTTCTTGTGTATGTCAGTGCGTGGCCTGAAGGATGATGATGTGGAACTTCAGATGGAAATTTTGCAATATGAGAACACTTTTGTGCATAGCCAAATCTATCCTAACCGAGGAAAACGATTCTAAAGACAAATGAGGTGACAAAGTAAGCTGAAATAAAAGATCCTTACAGCAACACCTAACTTTAACTCTTCTTACTTTCAGCATTTGATAAAATACCAAATAATAATCAAGAAGGCTCCATTAAAAAAAGCCAAAAAATGGTGGAACAACGAATCAAAAAGTAACAGAATTACTCTGGAAATTAATAGAAATTACTAGAAGTCCTTTCAATAAAATTAGAAATGAAAAAGATCAAGGAGAAGCTGCCATAATATAAAATATTATGATAACTTAAACAAAACAAAAAAATACTCCCATATATATATACACAAAATATTTAATAAAAGTTTAACATACATTCAAAATATTTTTCTAAACTGCTTATTACAATTTTCAAATACAGACACAACATTTACAAATATACCTAAGTATGATGAAGAGTTCAGTCCTTACAAACATTTTTGAAACAAAAATGAAAAATTCTTTGTTGATTTAAGCACAGGCTTCCCCTCCTTTCCAGATCTGATTTCAGTAGGTATTTAAACAAGAGCAGTAGGTATTAAAACAACAGCAACTTCAAGCATTAGTCTCAGTTGTTATTATCACACAATTATATAAGTGGGAAGGAACCGTTGGAGGTCATGTTGGCCAATCCCCTCCTCACGGCAGGGCCAACTTTTTGCACAATGTGCACTCTATCATCTCTCAAATATACTGACAGGTGAAATTTGAAGAAAAATACAATTGAATAAAGATGAAAATAATGGAGCACTGTAGTAGCTTTGATTAGTACTGCATACAGTTTTGATCTACATTTTAATATGTACACAAAAATTCCTACGCACCACGTCCACAGTTGCTACCAGCAGGTATCTACATCAGCAAGACAAGGTGTCATCTGATCATATGCAGTTCATGCCAACATCACTTTGTTTTTGTGAATCCTAAACCACTGCACCTATGGTGTTTAAATGTTCAAAGCCAATTTAAAGTTCTCGTAATCTGTGATCTATGGTATACCTTTCATCAATAAAACATCTTTGACCTTACAGTTTTGATGAGATTCCTCTTTAATGTGCCTAGAGAAGATGCTACATCTTCAAGCTTACTTTATTCTTTGTTTCCCAGAGCCAAAAGGCAGACCTCCTGGGTTACAATACTTTGATACGTGGGTGATACTTGATTACTATGAGTGATTTTGCCCAAGTCATTCAGTGATCCTGACAGTAACATTACCCAATGCCAAGGCCTCCTTTCCAATAGTGGTTTTGTCATTTATTCTTGTCTACATCAAATTATCTTCTACAAAAGTTACTTACAATCTCAGGGATATTCTAAACCTTGATTAATCCATATTTTCAAATCTGTATTTTCCTTTGTAAAAAGTGACAACTAAACATAATGCAGTGGTAACTACAACCACAGTGCCAGAATAAGGAAACTTTCACTAATGCCATTATTGTCATTAGTTGTACTAACTAATCTGCATTAATTTATGTTGAAATGGTATTCTTAGGTTAAAACACCTACACAACTAAAAGCAATTTTTTTAAAACTCCTACCTGAGATGACAAGAGATTGCAGTCAATGTGCAGGCCTTTCCCCGTCTTATACCTCTGAAGCAAACCAGCCATAATTGCTCCATAAGTATATAAGCCAGTAGCAAGATCTGTCATGGCTACTCCTGGTCTAACTGGCTCACCATCCTAAAGAAAAAGAAGAAAACACTTCAAGACAAAACAAGACAAACTAAACAAAAAAAAACAAAAATAACAACAAAAAAAAAAGGTAAAAAGAAAACAAGCAGAGGCAAAACATTACTTTTTGTTAGCATGCTACAACTCACCGATGCAAAAAGAGATACTCTTAGAGACAAGAGAATCCAGTGCAAACTGAGTTTCATTATGCCTAAAAGCCAAAGGTCTAAAGGATTTCCACAGCAGGTTGACGTGGGGGCTGACCTATGTACATGTACACATTGCACACGTAAATACATGCAAATTCTGGACCTTCTGACCAATAATCACTGCAAAATGAACTTCTAATTTCAGCCAAGGTAGGATTTTACCGTAGGAGCTTCATGGTGCTTCTTCTGAGATGTTCTCCCATTTCCTGCTCTGAAAAATTTGAGGTCGGATTCTGACAGCAATTACTTGCCCTGAAGTGCAGTCCACGAACAGCAGCACTAAGTTAACTGGACTGCTTCAGAGTTTCAGCACCTAAGTCAGTCCATCATGAGCCAACTTATAATCAGTATAATTGAAGAATAATACTGTTTGTCAAAGTCCTCATAAATGCCTTTAATCTAGCATAAACTCAATAAAATTGAATTTACAGAATTACTTTAATTAGTTATGTCTAAACTGCTAAATGTAATCATACTTTAAGATTGCAGGAGTTATGTTTACTGATAATTATTTTTAAAAGAGTGTCTTGACTTCACATAAAAAATTCAAAACTTATCTTCACCATGTTTTTTCTCTTTTGCACTCCGACAGGATTTAAGTCTGATATTAAGCCATATGTAAGTTAAAAATTATTTTAAGAAAAATAATACCATATTGTATTATCAATTGCATTAATAAGTCAATTTGGGGATAAAAGGCTGTAGTAAAATATTTTCTAAGATAGAAAAGTCTATTTTATTCACATCATAAAAGTGACTAAGCAAAATTATAAAATCTGTATCAAATATGACACTTTTTTTTTTAAAAAAGTCTCAGTTACTGTTACTTAAACTGCAGTAAGGATTAGTCTGTGACTATCCATCCATATCCATATCCAGGATGATACATTAACTACACAACCTGAAGGTAAGCACTGCTTTAGGAAGTACTTATTTTTTGAAGAATCTCTAATTTTGGAAACTTTCTTTCCTGAGGTTTTTTTTTTTTGCTCTTTGACATAATTTCTCTTCCCAGATTTACATCAGTAATATAAAAATCATCCATTAAAAATGGAAATTGTTCTGAAATGACATGCTTAGTGAAAGTATTCTAAGGCCAGTAGTCTTCACAGATGGGGAATAGCTGAAGCTAATATGAACCAGTAATGGCTATATTTTTCAATAGCTCCAGGCTAAATACCATGTGTACTCTCCTGTTGCAGTTTGCTTGGTTTTAAGCTGAGGAATGGCCCCTCTGGTATTGTAGATCCCAATCTTGCTGCCTCATGTTCAGTCAAAGAAAGATGTTTCTTCAGCAAGAAAGAACACACCACCATAAAGATACCCTGAATATCAAAAATCACATGTAATAAGCCACTCGGAGATGGAAGGGAATTTTTATCTAAAATGGGTTTTATTCAAATAATTCCAAGTTATTAATTTCAATTTATTTCCATTTCCAGAAGAGGGCTACCAAGATGGTCAGAGAGCTGGAGCACCTCTCCTACAAGCACAGGCTGAGAGAGTTAGGCTTGTTCAGTTTGGAAAAGAGAAGGCTCTGGGGAGACCTCATAGCAGCCTTCCAGTACCTGAAAGGGCTACAAGAAAGCTGGAGAGGGACTTTTTACAAGGGACTGTAATGATAGGAAGAAGGACAATGGGTGGAAGCTGAGAAAGGGTAGATTTAGACTAGACATAAGGAAGAAGCTCTTTACCCTGAAGGTGATGAGACACTGGCCGAGGTTGCCCAGGGAAGCTGTGGCTGCCCCCTCCCTGGCAGTGTTCCAGGCCAGGTTGGATGGGGCTTGGAGCAACCTGGTCTGGTGGGAGGTGTCCCTGCCCATGGCAGGGGGGTTGGAACGAGATGAGCTTTGAGATCCCCTCCAATCCAAACCATTCTGTGATTCTATGAAGTTACTGCCTTAAAGAGTCACAGAAATTTCCATCAAAGGGATATTCACCTGGTACTGATGTATCTGAATACATTAAGTAAAAGCTTTCTGTCCATCAAATATGAAACTTGAATGTGGAGTTTAACCAGGAAATATCTATAAGTTTTTTCATCCAGGACAATAAAAGTGTTATTGGTGCAAACTTTGTCCTTTTAGCATATTTTAATTTATATAAGGAAAAACTGAATGTGGCCTGAAGCAACTGCTTTCACTCAAAATGGGTCTGTGGTACAGATTTACAGAAAACAGTCTCCACTATTGGTTGCAAATTTTCATAAACACACTAAAATTCAAATTTCACAGGTGTCATACATGTCCAACACAGAGGTAATCAAGGACATGCATAAGAGCTTGAATTCCATGCAGGTTTCCACACATGAAAACATGGTTTAAAGATAGCATTCTACTGTACACTGAAGGTGTTTGGTTTTGTACAGCCAGCAAAAAAACCAGTAAGACCAATGCACTTGTTTCTGCCCATAACTTTGCAATATTGCAGAAGTTACAGCTTGATTTCAAGATTCAGAGCTTTGCATTCCAAAGTAATCAGCATTAAGTCACTTCAGTAACAGCTGCTTCCTAGCAAAAAAGGAAAACCAAGCCATTCAGAATTTTGTTATGTAGGAATCTCCTCAGATCTGTATGATCTTGTCTCCCTTTCAAGATGTCTACACTGTGCCATGTTATTGTGTATCTTTGGTGTGTTCCACATTTGTATTACACTAACTTTATCACCTTAATTAAAAGATAACTTGAATAAAATTACAGGCATTTCAATCAAACTCCCATCTCTTCCACTGTGATCTCTTTACTGCCTCAAAACTTATACTGTTACATGAAATATAAAGGATTGAAGAAAATTAATCTTACATATGTGATAGACGTAACGAAGGTTTAAGTTTTGCTCAAAATCCTGTGCTGGTAATATATTGATTTCATGGCTTAATATTAAGACCTTACTGACTGGAAACATGGCCTCAGTACCCAATGAAGTTATGTGATACACAAAAGTGAACTGCTTTCTGAGACATTAAATCAGTAGCCAGATGGTTGGGAAAAATAAAATTCACAACATGAAATTTTTCTAAGCTGAAATGGACTGTATATATATTGCTACTGATTCTATCCATTTTAAAAATGTCAGATACAGGACAGTTTCAGTATCCTTTTATGAAAATGCTTTGTAAGGAGCTGTAAATATGTATTAACATATCTCAAAATTAAGCACCTCAGTGATGTATGTACATGTTTTGGTGCTGCTGCTCAAATTCATTATAATTTGTCTACAGTACCATCTGATACCTCTAAGAACATCCTGTAAGCACATCCAGTGGCTTGTTTACTGAAGGGAAGTTTCCACAGAGCAGTATTATAGAATCATATGATGGTTTGGGTTGGAAAGGACCTCAAAGATCATCTAGTTCCAACCCCCTGCCATGGGCAGACACCTCCCACCAGACCAGGTTGCTCCAAGCCCCATCCAACCTGGCCTGGAACACTGCCAGGGAGGGGGCAGCCACAGCTTCCCTGGGCAACCTGTGCCAGTGTCTCACTGCCCTCATGGTAAAGAATTTCTTCCTAATATCTACTCTAAATCTCCCCTTTTCCAGTTTAAAGCCACTACCCCTCATCCTATCACTACATGCCTTTGTAAAAAGTCCTTCTCCTGGCATTCTTGTAGCCCCTTCAGGTACTGGAAGGTGCTCTAAGGTCTCCCCAGAGCCTTCTCCTCTCCAGGCTGAACATCCCCAACTCCATCATTATACTGATGATATTATGCTGATTACCTGCAGCTACCCCAATGCAAGACAAAACCAACATCATCAGTTGAAATGTCTCTTTTTTTTTTTTTCTCCCTAGTTCATAAGACTAGAATTTTCAATTTTACTTAAGGAAAAAAAAAATCACACTCTAGTTTACTAGGGTATGCTTCAAATCGCCATGTTACTTTTACGATATGAATTACATGTTATCTGGTCAACAAATAATTCAAAGTTTAATAAAGAAAAACAACATGGAAGAGTGACTAAGATTCTTTTTTCTGCTTTACTTTGGCCACTTCTCTACCTGCTGAGTGAAATAAGGTTTTCTATTTTTTTCAGAGCTAGTTTTGTGGAATTTCAAACACAACCCCGTCATATGAGCATAAAAGTACAACATGGAAGATTTTACTATTAACAATACATTGTTATTTTAAAGTAACTGTCAAACAAACATGCAATATGATTTTAAGGTCACTTGAGCACATTTTCACTACAAAAGGCACATTTGCTTCTTTGGAATTGTTAACCACTTAAGTCTGAAACAAAACTGTCCCTCTACACATCAGAAAGTGGTTTTGAGAAACTGATGAAATAATATATGAGCAACTTCAAATAATGAAAAACAAGAAGCAAGTTTTATCATGTTTATTTTAATCATGCAAGAGAATGACTAAGTTTGAATGAACTGTTAAAAGCCCCCAGTGAATAGACACAACTAACAATGATTAAACAGTTCCTATGATCACACTGCCTCAAGTCCTGGTGAGGTGATGGGAACATCTGGATTTCCAGTGCAGATCTTAACACAATCTTTTAATATAATCCATCTTCATAATGACCACTGAGTACTATGACTCTCATAATACAACTTACATGCAATTATTCAGCATAACACTTGCATTTTCTCTCATTCACATATGAAAAGCTTTACAAGAGTCTTGGGGTTTTTTCCAGTTTTTCAACATACTTTCCTTTATGCACATGGTATTAACAACATCTGCCCCTTTCTAACAGTATATACTCCCATTTAATTTTCTTTAGTGTATTTTGAGGTGTGCATGAAGTTTTTGGCATTGAAAGTACTAACCTTCACTCTACAGACAACAGGGTCAGCATGTACTTACACTACAGTAACTGTGATCAGTCATTGCTTAACATGTATGTGCATTATACATTTGAAGAGAAGTACCTGCAATGACTGCACTCAACTTCATGTCTTCTCATGTTCTGACACAGGGCATCCTAGGAGTATGCATCATTAACATGGCAGACAGTCTTTGGACACTAGGCATGAGATATTCCAGATTCCTCAGCCAAACAATGCTTGACTTTTTTTTTTTTTTTTTTTACCATAGAAAGGAGGAATCTGGTAACTACAATTGCCACAAGCACACAGTTCTGATGTTTGCCATTGTTCTCAGTAGAAAACAAGTCTATTGGCAGTATATCAATCCTACAGTAGAGTTATGTCCACATCATTAGCTTTCAAGAACCTACTCAAACTCTGACAGTAAGTACAGAAACTGGATGAACTCCTTGTTTATCTAGGGCATGCAAGTGTCAGTCTCTAAATATCTACACTACTGCTTCCAGAGTACCAGCAGCACCCCCACAGATCATCTAGTGTTTATGATGCATACAACAGACTTGTAACACTATCTCACTTGAGAACTGACATTTAGAGACCACATTCCCTGCATCTGTAGGTGATTCAAGACACCTTAAGTAAACACCTACTTGACCAGCATTTTTCTGAGATGAAGACACACATTCTACATATCCCTGGAATTCAGACACTGAACTACCTCTGTAATGCTTCCTGCACTACTGCAACTACCAAAGATCACAGCATCACAGAGTGGTAGGGGTTGGAAGGGACCTCTGAAGATTATCCAGTCCAACCCCTCTGCTAGAGCAGGATCCTAGAGCAGATCACACAGGAACACATCCAGATGGGTTTTAAGTGTCTCCAGAGATCTTGGATATCAGTGGCAATAGGAGCACATAAAGCTTTTCCAGAACCACTAATGATATCTCTCTGCTTATTTTCAGACAGGATGATTGAAAAGAGTTTGTCAGAGTTATCTGGATGCCTTCACAATTCCCTTTTTCAAGAGGAAATACCAATAACAAAACATGGGTGAGACTTCCCACACATACGTATGGTTCCATCATCCAGGTGTCAAAGTGTGTATTACAGCTCTTGAAATTACTACAAGTGGCCATTAACAGGTTAGCATACACTGTCAATTTATTCACTGGAGATTTAGGATAGCATTTTTCTTCCATTTTCTGTTTCTCAGGCATTAGTTTTGTGAGCCTGGAGTGAGATACCTGAAGGACATAAGCAGTATCTTTTTCTTAGATCCCTAGAGATAAGATTTCTTGTGGGACTCAGGAGGGCATGCATAACATACGTGTTAGCACAAGCTAACTTGCTTCATGTAGCATCAAGTTTCAGTATATGGCACAAAGATTCTACTAAATGTATAAGTTGAGCACCATACCTCATGCCCTGTGATATGCATGAGACCAGAAACAGCAGCTGCAATGGAGTCATATCCACCCCTCTGAACCATTGGGCCACTCTGACCATAACCTAAAAAATAAAGAGAACAATTAGC
The DNA here is from genome assembly GCA_028020825.1 of Podargus strigoides. Taxonomy (NCBI): domain Eukaryota; kingdom Metazoa; phylum Chordata; class Aves; order Caprimulgiformes; family Podargidae; genus Podargus; species Podargus strigoides. Next base: position 5,863,016 of record CM051623.1, on the reverse strand, counting down.
AATTCAATCAAGGATATGCACAACAGAAATAAATATTACTATTTTAGTACAAAAAGGAATCAACTAGTATTTCTCACCAGCTTTTGTTCACAAGTTATCCAGATTGTACAACCAATGAATGCTATTTTATTCCATTTATTCCTGCACATTTTTAAGAGTAAACAGTTGGATTTATCCTGTGAGGGTTGATCATGTGTTTGATCTTAATTCTAGACAGATTCCTGGTCCTGCTATGTCTTGTTCACTTTGGATAGAATTCCTTTTTTAATTTGCTGGGTCAGCGGAGATGGGATTCAGATGTCATTTCAGAGGCTCTACAGTATGTCTGCAGGCCTCCAACTGCTGTCCAGCAGGGCCTACTCTGCCATAAAGATGTCTTGAATACCACAAACAACTTTAAAATCATGAGGCTATGGTTTAGACACATTAATTGTTCCCCCTTACTTCTCTTTATTCCACAACTAAATAGAGCTACCTTCAAAATATAACATTGTTTACAACAGAGGGTAAGCCTGGCCCTTTAGCAAGTACACACAACCCGTTTGCCAAGAGTCAGCAACAATTAAATGCAAAATACAAAACAGCTTTTATGGAACTACATAAATACAGTTTTGCTCCTCTATAGAATTAACAAATGTAGCCAGAAGGATGCACTCTTGCTTTTCTCTGCTTTAACTCATCATGTCCCTCCAACAACCACCACAAAATCTTCTAGTTGAGGAGGTCTTGCAGGATCAACTGAAGAGGTTACAAATCCAGATATCAACCCTATTCCCCTGCCAGGGATTACTGTCTGTCACAGTATAACCTAACAATTTAGGCTTGGAATTGGAGGCAGTCAACGGACTGGGCCTGTATGATGGAGTGACCTTAAGCAGTCAAAGAGCCAAGTTTGGTTTTCTTTTATGGAACCAGTGACCACCAACACAGAGGGGAATGAACAATACATTTGAGTGCTGTTATTACAACTAATAGAAACCATCAGAGTCCTTCAGAATCAGATTTAAGAGTCTCTCCTCCTCAAAGAGGTGGCAAATTCAAAAGCTATTCCCACGCTTTCTTTTCCATTTTCAGCTATCTCTAGGAGAAATTCCCTAATTACAAGAGCAAAGTTAGCAGATTTTTGCCACAGACAAGATTCCTAGTTTGGTCAGCACTTTTAAGGCAATGTTTCTGTATTACTGTGAGGACAGCATTAAAATAAAAATATATCAACATATACTGCAAGATAAAATTTCACGATTCTGCTAAATTTCTTTTCATTATAATCCCAGAAATATCTTCTCTATATAGAGACAGTCTGTTTGGTAGACATGACAGTTTAAACATTGGCTTTGTTGATTACAGCATACAATTAAAAATCATTACTTATTGGGGTAATCCTCCTCAGTTCTTCAACTTGGACCAATACTGTTGGTCCAAAATTAATAAATTACTTCTAAATGTACAGCTTAAGAGAATAATGATCAATTCAAACTGGAGTTACAGCACTTTGTTACTCCAATTAATATTTAGTAAATCACACCAAGGAAAACAATATTCACGAGCCATACCAATGTCCCCATTATACCACAAAATATCTGATATTTTTTCTGGAGACATCAGATCCCCATGCTTAGTACAAACTCAACTTCTACACTTAGTGTGACAGGGAATATCAGGATTCTGCAGCCAGCACACTGACTTCATCGACATAGCCTCAAAACAAACATTTCTAAAGAAAGGATTAAATACATATTTGACCACAAAAAAAAAAAGTATCTTACTGACTTTGCTACTCACAAGAGAGAAGGAAAAATCCTACCAGTTGACCCAGTTTTATTCAAAATCGTGTCTCTGACAACAGCTGACTAAGACCCTAAAAAGCAACTGGTGACATTCCCTTTCATATTTATACACTTACATTTACAGAAAACAATGGTGTTTTCATTTTCAAACATAAGAGGACTAGCAAATATGTGGATCCACCCAAGAACGCTCTGGAGGGCTCTAACTAAGCATATACCATTATCTCATTGGAATGAACTGTAGCATTAAAACCATTTAAATGTGTGGGGCCACTTCAAAAGTAAAACCTTGCTCAATAAAAAAAAAAACATAGTCAAAACAACTTTAATTGAATAGTGAAAAGCATATTGAAGTAAGTGAGAAATTATGTACTGACCTCAATTATTAACAAAGAAAAGGCATCTCAACACGTCTGCTCACACAAATGTTTTCATAAACAGAAAACATCTGAAAATTAAGCATTTAGCAACTAGACAGAACAACTATAAAATGCTTTGCAGTGCTCTTCTGGTAAGGACAAACACCCATCCCTCAAACACTACACTAGGAAAGGTGACAGGCAACAAGTCATGCATTTTTCTAGCGGTATTTTAGAAATGCAATTTTTTAAGTCCTTTTCACACATTATAACAGCCTAGTATCAAAATAAAAGTTGTTATTATTTAACAGCTTTCTAGCTGAAATTAGAGGTTCTATGGAGTGTTTAATTAGTTTTCACACGTCACAATAGATTAAAAAATTATATAATTCTGCTTTTTGATCTGAATTCTGAATTGACAAAGCTAGTGTAGGGACATTTGGACATCATTGAAATGGTTCACCCCAGGAGCTTTGGACAGATAAAATGCCTGGAAGAAGAGGCAGCCACCTAACTAAGAGTTAAGTGACAAACAGGTCTTTCTAAAAATGAAATATCTCATTATCCGGACAACAACAACAACAAAAAAATAAAAATGAAAAATCAAAGGCTGAACATTATTATTCTAGTGAACTACAAAGGTCAATGGAGCAACCTAGTGCAGATGTTTTAGAAATAATTATGAACATAAATACAAAAAGTTTGAAGAAAAGCACAAAATTGCATTCAGAAAATTTTCAGTCTGATGCACAGCTCTCATCACAACTGTTACATACACATACTGTATATATATGTGTGTATATATATATATAAATATATAAAACTTCTTAAAGATATAAAAATGCTACCCAAAGTTTGTTTGTCCAAATACTCTGCATTCTCTCACACTTGAATTCAGCATGCAAGAGCACAGATATGCAATTACACACACTTAACCCTAACTAGAGATTCCTATTCGTGGTTTATCAAGTTGAGATACTGTAGGCTAAAAAGATAAGCCCTGTTGAACACAGAAAGTATAGATTTCACAGCTATCATCTCTGAAGATGAAACAAGGCACCTGACTACATTCTTGCTCTGAACTGCCCTCTACCTCCTTAGGCAACAGTCAGTAATTAAATAATCTCTTTCTACCAGAAGATAATTTGTTTTAGCCCCTTGAGTCCCCTGAACATATTTTTATTTTGGGGAATATATTTCAGAGTAGAAACAAAAGCATTTAAAACTTAACTTAGTAAAACTGAGAGTTTTCTAAACTGTTTTGGCTGCAGAGGGAGCTCCATAGATGCCTCTTATCATGTAAAGCTTTGAGTAAAACAGAATCTGGAAAGGACAAAAGAAAGCTGAACCCCCACTAGATCCCCACTTGACTCCCAAAGCCCCTACTCTACTCTTTGCACTAGGAAGGCACAATTTATTCTGATACCTGCCACATCCTCACATACCTAGATCTCAAAATTGTTGCAGTACAAGCTGTTTTCCCCTACTGCAAAATATACATCAGTTTCACAACCAGACTGGTTACAAGACACAATAACCCCCAGTCAGATCTCCAAGTGCCTCCTAAAAATCCTCACAAAATGTTAAAGCATTATTTAATCTACATAGCAAGCATTTGAAACCACAAGAAACACAAATTCTAGCTGTCCACTAAAGGAATATTTACTTATTTGGCATAGTCATTTACACCTAAATCTCCCTGTTCCTGTCCCAACCCTGTAGCCAAGTCTATCTTCTACATAACAAAGTGCACCTTTATTGTCTTTACCTTTTTGCAAGCAACAAAAATGAAGTAGGTCTGAGAAAAGCATGAAAGAACTGGTCACCTAAAAATTGGCTTAAGGGAAACACAGGCTTTGTAGTAGGCATTTACAAAGTGAATGGTACAGCTTTCCACCAACAATCCTGTATCCCTCACAATTTTCACCAGCACTCCTGTATCCTCATCTCCAACAAGAATGGAGAAAAGTGATCTTACTGGCTATATTCAGCATCCTTTCTTTTCCATAACTTTTCAAGTGGTTCAAGATAAATTTGCAGCTGAAAATTCTGAAATAATATTCTTAACTGAGATGTCAACCATCTCTGTTAGTCTACAGCATAACATACAGTGTATGAAAATTCAAAGCGAGACATGCTTAATGTGACATAAAAAAGGATTATGTCTGTTCCTGTATCTATTTGTTTTATATTTGGGGGAATATGACAACTAAAATTTCATAAAATAAGGCACCTAATATGAAATAATGCAGCTCACAGGTGTTCTAAAAAAGCCTCCAGTTGTTTGATGGCCAAATCTCTGATACAGACTCGAGATGCCTAAGAAATATTTACCTAGCAAAACTGAAAGATAATCATGTCAAGATAAACAGTAAGTTATAATAGCACCAAGATCCTCATTACTAGCTGGGGGCATTACAGAAGAAATAACTTTATGTAAGACACTAATTGCAACTGATTTAAGACTCATTTGGTAAGCTGAATCGTAACAAATAAATTTCCTGTAAATACTGGCAATATGTACCCACTCCAATTAAAACAGAGTGAGACTGCTGCTATTATCCAATTACGATTCTTAAAACATCACCATTTGTGACAAAGGGAAGGACTGAAAGTATTTATTTTCCCCAGATTTTTCTAGTTGGATCAAAGAGACCTAGTAAAATAGACACTTTTCAATGGGAAATAAATCTTAGCTACTTTTCTAGGCTTGGTGTGACCTTCCTGCTCTGATCAAAGGGGGCCAATTAGCCTGAAATGCAGAAGCCACCTCTGACACAATGAAGCTAATCATTTCTGTGCTTAGTGCACAAGTGCCATGTGATGGCACTCAAGCTTTGGAACATACCACAAGAAAAAATAATAATAATATTTGCAGGCATCATATGGGACAAAAGTTTTGGGAAAAAATAACATGTCATAACAAACTACTGCTAGCTTATCCACTTTAAAATGGTCCATATATTTATCACATAGAGACATACTTTGCTTTGGAATCCATCCTAAATGATTCTGTTCTGAGAGACAGAAATAAATATTATGAAGTGAGAAAGGTCAGGCTCAAGATTAGGAAAAATGTAATAACAGTAAAAGCTGTTAGACTGCACAAAAGTGTTATTAGTGAAGCAGCCAAATGCCAGATGCTCAAATATGTCACACTAAATCTTAAAATGCTAGCAAAAACTGTTTCCAAAAAGAACTCCGTTAGAAAAACAGACTAATGTATCTTTCCAGGTTTAGCTTTATAGTACCATGTCAGCTACAACATAGCTTCATTTTTACCAGATGACAGGGGGATTCTGAGCTGCATTTATGGCAGAGATTCTTCCTAAATTTTTAGAAAGCAGGCAAACCAAATAAACAGCTTTGTTCCAGACAAAGTTCTATGTGTCTGTAGATCCCATGCTATTCAAAGAGATGTACTCAACACACATTTGGACACCTCATTTGCTCACTTAGTTGTTACTGACAATATGATGACAGGATTCCTAACGTGTATACAAACAATTCATTTCGGCTAGGAGCTGCCTGAAAGCATCTGGGATAAACAGACAATGTGTTGCAATATCATCACTTAAAGGGCAATCACCCTAAACCCAATATTTTTATGTAGCTCACCTTTGATTCACTTGAGAATTTTTTACAAAGGTTGACAAAAATGCTTCTTCATTTCTCAAATTTCATCAAATACAGATCAAGTGCACAACACTTTCCCCATGATAGTAGATCACAAACAAAGTTTGCACCTTCCATGAAACAACAGAGAAAGAAATAAACCTTAAAAAATTACTAAAAGCATAGGAACTGGAAGGAAGACAAAAATACATGCAACACCTGAAACTGTCACTCTCATTTCTTCAATACAATTTGCTTTCAAGCTAATGATGGCCCTGTAATTAACTGCTACAGGAAAGCCTGAATATTATTTTGTGTCAAAAAAAGAAAGGTCAGCATTTCTCATTGTGACCTTTGTCCAAAATATTTGTATCACATGCTAGAGAAAACCAAAAGCCACCATTTCTGCACTTCTCCATGATTTGATAGCATGATAAAACTTTGTAAGACCAAATATAAACCACATTGTACTAAAAGGAGAGGAAAAACCAACACGGAGACATGCTGTCAACACAGACCAATTCCCTGTAGCTCAATTCCCACATGACAAATGACATTATAAAGTCAGCCTGCATAGGATATTCTGAGCAAAACATAGAAAAATATGTTCAACACAGGCATTTCTACAAATAGGGACTAAACATTGTCACAAATTCGATCCAGATAGATAGCTATCCCTGCTGCATAACAAATTAATGAGAAACACCTTTTGATTTGTTCTATTGCCAAAAGAAAACATTCAATTAAAGACAGCTTACATCTTTACTTAATAAAGATTAATGAAACAAGCAGAAGAACACAAGCAATTCTGTGTGATGAGAAAAGCCAAACCCTAACAGACTCATTATATGAAACCTTGCAATGTCAGAGCTGCCAAATACGTTAGCAAAACGAGCAGCGACTTTGGGAAAATGCTTGCCATGTGTTGGTCAGAAGGAAAGGAAGTTCAACTTCCTGGACAGGCAAGCTTACCGGAGATCAGAACCCATACAAAAAAGGTGAAGTCGGAGCAAACTGTCAAGAGAGATGAAAGGAGTTAAAACAACAAAACCCAACCTGAAGTCTGCAGGCATAAAATCTGACCAACAATCTGATATATACATTCCATTTCCCAACTGGTGATTGTGAACGTGTACAATACATCAATTACTTTTACACATGCTGATTTAGACATTCTAACCCCGTATTTTAAACAAAATCAGGTGTTATAAATTGGAAGGCAAAGGTAAAATAAAACTATTAAATCAAATGCATAACTTTCTGCTAGGATTTAGCTACTGCAAGACTAGAAGGGGACAAACAACGGCCTCTGCCAGCTGTCCAGCTCCATTCAATTTTCATGTGATCTGGGTACCCAGCCTCACATGACTCCTCTGACAACACCAACCACACTTCTGGGACACAGCCACAGACCATTTCAAACAATGCAAGCCAGGCTTTCAACAGGCTTTTCATCACAAACGTCTGGGCCGTATTTTCTAGCTTTTCAGCATGCCAAATATAAGTTATAAGAAAGCAGTTCTTCCCTCCATAACCTAAACTGTAATTACCTAAGAGATGCTACTGTCACTCTCTTTTGCTGCATCAGCTAAAGTTTTAACTTGTCACTCTCTGAATTTCAAGGCAGAAGAGGCTTCCCCACCTAAGTGGAGGCACTCTTCTACATGACCTCAGAAATCAAATGTGACATGGTGACCATTTTCTGAAAACAAAATTTCAATTAAAAGCTTAAGCTTTTAGATGACACTTAGGTTAAGCATTCAGATTTTTTTCCTGGCCTTGTAAGGAGGCTGAGACACAGACAAATTCCCCATGATTGTTTTTGGTTTATACAAATATTCTTAGCTACACACTCTTAAAGGTAACGACTCACTCCTTATTCCCTGCTTGATATAGATAGAGCTGATCTTACCACTCAAAATACTAATATTGTAAAAGCCAATTTTATAATAGTGCAGCCAATTACCCCTCTCAGTGTAGCAGTGGCTTTCCCCCAGAACCCATCCAGGCTGCAAAACTTACACAGAAACTAGCTAAATACTGAGGAGAGCTGTCTGTGCTAATCTCTGTCTTCACCTACTCTGCTAGAACTCCTCCACCCATTCAACTACCTCTGCCATGCTATTAATAATGAGGTAAGAGAGCAAGGCATAGAATCATTTTGGTTGGGAAAGAACTCTAAGAACATCAAGTCCAACCATGAACCCAGCACTGCCAAGTCACCACTACCCCATGTGAGCACTTCATTGACACAGCTCTGAAATCCCTCCAGGGATGGGGACTCCCCCACTGCCCTGGGCAGCCTGGGCCAGTGTTGGGGAACCCTTTCAGTGGAGAAAAGTTTGCGACAAACACCTGACTAACGATGGGAATCAGCCAGGAGTCAACAGAAAGATACCAGACTTCAGCTCAACAGATACGTTAGTTATTTCTGTGGATATTTCCTGAACACACCTTCCTTTGGTATGAATGTATATAGTTTTGTTGACAGACAAATCTGTGCAGCAATGTCCAGCGAAGAAGCTGACCTTGACTGAACACTCAACAGCACACGGGGGCTGCACCTCCACATGTACCCTGAAATCTCTAAGATCTGAACAACTGAACAAACTTTCAATTTTAATTGGACAGAGTACTCGAACATGTTGAAACATCACTTTCTGATGGTTTTCAGAACTGCAATAAAGTTAATAGAATTAGAGCAATTTATAGTAGAGATGTATCTTTAATTCCAGGCCATGTATTTTACTATATTTAGGTCTTTCAGTTTGCATGTTAAAAGAAGTTAGGATTTATTACCAAATTCACTCCCACATATCTTAAGATCATGTCTTTAATTGGACAGAAATGAAAGAAACTGACAAACAATCATATGTTATATACCTTGAGTACACGACATACAATACCTGTTTTGATTGGACAAAGAGTATAGTTTATATGAGTAACCACCTTGTTGTCACAGTTCCATACAATTATTTTGAAAGATGCACACCCATATAAGAGGTTACAAAATTTTGGCCTCCCATTCTCCTCTTGAAAAGGTAGACAGGGTTCACTGCAAGCCATGACCACAAGGGCACTGGGTATGCCTCTCCTGACTTTGCAATAGCCACAAGGACTCTAACCCTGTCTAGTAGAAAGCTTTTCTTAATGTTTAATCGGAATCTTTCTCCCTGAAATTTTAAGTTATTTCTTGTCCCATGTATCACAAACAGATTATTCTCTTCTCTTTATAAGACCTTTTCCTTATGGGAAGGCCGTTACCCACAGATTCTCATTACACCCTTACTTTGCAGCAACATCTACAACTTCCAAGTACAAAGTTTTCTCTACAAGACAACTTGCAGATCAGTGGGTTTCAGCCAACCCTGACATAAACACTGGGATACAGAATGCTTTTAATGTTCAACTACATGGCAACGTGCCAGATACCATCACCATTTTGGTTTCTAAAAATGACAAAATACAGGCTATTTTTCAATCGTTTGTGTCTTCTACACCCAAAACTGTCTTCTTTTTCTTTGTTAGCTACTGACGAAGTGTTTTATTTTATCACAGTATTTTAAAAACAGAAGTAATGAAGACCATGTGCTTACTGGGAAACATTTTCAGGTCAACACCAGTTACTTACAGTCTTCCTATCAATCTAACACCACCCACAGAAAATACTGTGAACGAGCACAACAAAGACACTGGATCTTTGCACCATTTTAATAAGTCATACTGATTTCTTTGGTGAAATCTCAAAACCTCACCATTTTAAACAGTAAAACAAAACAAATCCTGCAATCCTCATATGAAATAAGTCCATCAGGCAAGGAAAAAAGATTTATAAAGCAGAAGAGACTACTACAAGACAGGAGATTCCCTGAAAAAAACATTTCCTTTGGAAACCATCAGAGAAATCTTTAGTAATAACAAATAAAATGTTTGGTGATCTTTTCTTGGGTCTTCTCTTTAAAATATTAGAACTCACACACAATAAATACTGCTTCACAAAAGCCTACTGCAGGGCTTCTGAAGCTGCCTAAAATCTTCCAGCTTTATTTCTGTTAACTTAGCTAGGCACCAGTCCAAGTATAATAGCTACTGAAAAATAAACATTAAACCATCAGTAAGTGTCTCCACAATTGTACTGTGTTGCTATGCTGTTCATATGCAGGATTTCAGTGCCTAATCTGGTTCCATTCACTGTAAACTAACCCAGTGTCAAATCTTACAACTCACAGGCTCTGTCTGCTATGGTATTCTTCATTAGGACAGAGTCCCAAATCCTGAAGTTTCAGATTTTATACAAAAATACTGCTAATTTCAGGGTGCTATTTACATGAAAGAACAAGCAATGAGCATGAAGTCATAAGAAGAGTATTACTTCCATGGGCACCTGAAAGTCAACACTCAATTATAAAACAAGGAAAAATTATGACTTGTTAATTATGCTTCATAATAAGCGAGGAACAGGAGCATAGCGTTTCACAATAGCACTCATTCAACTCTACACTCACAGTATTTTGGACACTCGGGTTATGTGCCACTGAAGAAATAATAGTGGAAAAAACAGCAAACTCCTCCTACTAGGACACTTACCGCCACTGCAAAAGGCTAGCTCAGTCACTTAGAGGAAAAAAATAGCTCTAGCTCTAGCTGCTGCATGTGTGCTGATGACAGAAGCATCACAAATTCAAAGATTTCATGTCACCTTCCTGGAGGTGCACAGTAGATCTGATCACTTGTCGCTGATCTCCACTTGGACAATGAGCCATTGACCACAACTTCTTCAGTGCAACTATCTAGCCAGTTCCTTATCCACTGAGTGGTCCACCCATCAAGGCCACATCACTCCAATTTAGAGAGCAGCATGTCATGTGGGACAGTGTCAAATGCTTTTCACAAGTCCAGGTAGATGACCTCAGTTGCTCTTCCCTTATCCACCAACACTGTAACCCCATCATAGAAGGTCAGCAAATTTGTCGTGTGTGACTTGCCCTTAGTGAAGCCATGTTGGCCATCACAGCGCAGACCAATTTTAACAGCAAAAGTTTTGCCAATGTATTAACATATTTGCCAATGGCTTCTACCAAACCAGTGTCCACACCCCTTTACGTTCCTGACCAGCACAGCTGTGCTGACAGAAGCCTGTCGTATAGAAAACAGCCTCATGCTCAGTTCCAAAATGTTTGTTGACCTGTTCAATTTTACAGAAGGCACCTCTTTTGAATAGGCCTCTTTGGGATCCCAGGATGCTAATTTTCCAATCAGTAGCAAAAAACATCTAAACCCACAATCAACACAGATTTGTTTTAAGGAGGAAAATTATCCTTTGGTTCCGCATCTTGACAGAACATAACTATGTTAGTGCTGTACAAGGAGGTATCTTTAAAGTTGGGTTTTATTCTGAAACACCCTAAAAATGAACCTTTCTGACATTTATATTTCAATCACTCTGGAACTGAATACACACTTTTTGTGTATAATACAGTTTAAAAAGTATTGTTGCCATTGCCACTAGAAAAACTTAGAGACTCCAAAAGTCAAGTCCATCCTGCTTCTCCTCCACTTAAGAGCTACCAAGCTGAATTGCTCTGCAATACATCTCTGTCACACTTTGCTGGTTTACATTTTACTCTGCAACCTTTTGCAAACTTGTTCTCCAAGTAGAATGTAAAGGTGTACTTCAGGGGCTTTAGTCTCACAACTGGTATTTGGGCAACAGTTCTATTGATAACACTCTGGAGGCACTGGAGCACAGCAAATCCTTGTGCTGTCTGAGCTGTGCAAATGGGTGTAAAAGTTTAGCTGGTGTCTGAAAAGCACAGAGTAGCACAGGAATACGGAAACAAATGCACTAGATGAGATTCAAGGCCCAGCTAGCTACATATTCTGTCTCCAGGAAAAGAGAAAAACAGATGCCAATAGGAACAGGATAAGCCTATGTAATATTTTTCTTGAGTACTCTCCCAGCTTCCAACAGCTTGCTGCTGACAGGCTTCCTGAATAAAGCAGATATGGTTTAAAGAGGTTTTTTTTACAGGGTTCATCTTTAGAGCATGATAGAAATGAGATGTGAGGTAATGTGTCACGTGCCAAAGCAACCATTCAGGGGTAAGACACACACAAAACCTTTGAAAGTTTCAGGTGCTTAGACTAAGCAGACACTTTCAACTTATTTACAACATAAACAAGAACCAAACCAAAGTAATCTGTGAGAATGCTGAAAAACATTACAGTATTCTAACAAGCAATCCCAAAAATTCAAATCCTATGAATCAGGCTTCAAAAACATATGGCCCTTAAAAAGAAGTATTAAAAGACATGAACAATAAAGTTGAAGTAATTCAAAGTAATCCCATTATTTGTCAGCTATCATCTGTGGAGTCTTTGTTTCCCAATCTTCCTCAGAATGATTAGGTTTGGGTTTTTTTCAGTAAAAGTTATCACAAAACAACCTAACTCCATATCAAGAAAAAACACCATATACATCACTAAACCCAGTACGAAAAAAAATACTGGATCTAACATACTCAATGTTTTGCATTTGTGTCCAGAAAAGCAGAAGAGGTAAACACCTCTTTACACATGGATCACCGATGATACAAAACAGCAGGGAAGATTCAGATCTTCACAAGCAGCAGAAAGGAAGTTCCTTATACAGCATCAGAAAGAACCCCCTGTTTGTGTTGCTGTGCTTCAGTAGGATAGGAATTAGCACCATGGGCTGGGAAAAGAAATTCAAAGCTGCCACTGCCCCTCATCATTTCTTTCTGAATAAAACAGTCAACTGTTGGAAGGTTATAAAGTAAAGCGAATATTGTTATATATACATAACATCTTTAAAAATTAAATTTTATGTAGTTAGGATTGCAGTTTATACTCCATATACTGATTATTTTACTCTGGGAAGAAATACTGGTCACAAAGCGCCAATCCTGAGGCAGCAGACTCTTCTGGAATGGATCTCATGCCAAGCAAAAGGAGATCTGGGGACTTCACAGGTGACTCTCTACAAGATAGAGTGAAGCAGAAGCATGGTACTACCTTAACATTTACTGCCAAAATGAAGCAAAACTTTAAAACATGGTAGTCTCTAAATATGTTGGGGTAACTTTCAGAAACCTCAACTAAAGAATCATCTCCCGTTAATGAAGGGATAGCTCTTTTCAGAATCTCCTTCCTACATTTACACAAATCATCTTTTAATCCTAAAGAAGCACTGAGAGCACATCAGCAGCACACACTGCTGCACCATGATAAATGACTCAACAAGGCAGACCACAAAAGCAGTGCAGCTGTAACACTCTAGGACAAATTTACCATGCTGGTTTAGAGATAGCGTCATTCTTTCTACACAACACTATCAAGTGACACAAAACGTATTCTGCCTGGCCACAAAAATGTACTTTTTGTAATGGAAAGAAGCTACATAAACAGACCAAAGTTGTTCTCTCAGGGAATTGATCAGCAGAACTATGTAAGACCATCCATTTTATCAATTAAATCTCTGGTCCCAATTCTTGCAGAAATTCATATTTAAAATTCATATAGTCTTAAAAGCATCAGCACATTTGATTAGATATTGATAGCCACCTCAGATATCAGAGTAATTACACGAGAAGAATAATACCCTTTTAAAGCTCCTGCTGCATGCCATGAGAACAGTTCTTAAAAAGGAACCAGTTACCAATCTGTGCAAACATGTCGTTTCCACTGAGAATTATGAAGGAGCACATCAGCACAGGGCAGAAAAGCACCCACGCATTTGATTCAGCTCTCCTGCTATCTAAGAACTGCAAGGTCATACTGTAGCCTACTCACCTCAAAGTCAGACCATGATTGAAGCTTCAATGCCCTCCAAATGCTTTATTCAACCACAGTAAGCACTTCAGTTCATACCTCAAGGCTTGCGAACCAGTGATTTTTGTGTTTACAAGAGGTATAACATTCAGAGTTTTCCAGATCTGTCTCCTTGTTCTTAAACCACATAAAGAACTGCTGGAAGCACAACACTTGTTCTGACAGCACCTCTTTTGACATACCTGTCTCTGACAGTGCAGTATCTTCTATTACTAGAAAACAATACATCTGTTAAAAATTCCTCTATGAACATCTTTCACTGAAGACTGGTACCAACACACCAATCCTCTCTTTCTGCAGTTTCCAGTTTCCTTAACTACCTCATTCTCCAAATTGTTCTTGCTTTTAATGTATTTAAAAGACTATTGTAACTCTTTAAATTCTCAGTTCATTTTCCTAATTTCCATTTTGATCTGCACATCACCCTGCCTGCACTGGTTATTTTGCCTGTTTAGCTCAACTAGCCTATGCATGTTGCTTTTTTTGCCTTCTCCTCCCCCTTCCCCCCCAATTGGTTGTGCCTAGCATTAGGGTCATTTTGGCTTTTTGTAATTAAAAAATAATAATCTCTTTCTAGTCATTTTGGGTCACAATTTTTAATAACTTTTGAACAGATTAATGATCAAGACCATTTCTATAGTTGCTATTATTTAGTGACAACTGCAATCATTGCTTGAGTCAGCTTCTGAATACAACTTAGTTCCCTACTTGTATGCTATCAATAAACAATTTACAGCATCAAGAAATTATTTTGCCAAATTATATCATTTGTATGAAATGCACATAATTTTTTTTTAAGTAGGAGCTATCATTTTGTTGACAGGTAATCAAGTGGTACCAGGTCATTACATCCAGACTGTAACCATCTAGAAACCACAAGAACATCAATTACCAGGGGAAAGACCATGCATGAAGATACAGACACTCCAAGTTATCCATAACTTTATACTCCAGAATCATTTGCTAGGAGTCTACAAACCATACCTAACCCAAGGCAGTTCCATGTCTTACCACAGTTAGTTCACAAATTAGAGGATCTGAAGAACACTTTGGGAAGCCTTTGCCCAGCAAAACACACTGCGGTTGGCTTTTCTTTCCTGTTGTGAAAATACTAGAGCCAAAGTAGGATATGCATCGAAATTATAACATATCTTCTCATGAGAAGCCACTGCAAACCGTGAGTACAAAACAAGATGTACTGGGAAGCACCAAATGCTGGTTCTCTTGAGTTAATAATAACCTTTACGTAGATGGGTGGAGTGAAAACCTATTTTCCTCCTCGTAGTTTCATCAGAAACACTTAAGAGACATATAAATTTACTTATTTTTGAAGAAAAGTGTTCATTTACGGATCTTAAGGGCTTTATGTAGATTAAATAAAAGCTAAATATACAAAAATTTCAGATTCAGACCCATATGAAACTTGGGTGACAGACAACACTTCTGTAAAATTTTTGCTATTCTTTCCACATGATTTTTGTCTTTCTACAACAATACTGTTCACCAACAAACAAATTAAGAGTTCAGTAGAGCCAAAATATTTGTAAATTCAGATTTAAGACTAAATTCTTTGGGTTAGAGACTGCAAATCCCCAAGAAATGTACCCTGTAACAGTAACCCAAAGTTAATAAAAATACCAACCCCAAAAATCTTGGGTTTACTTTCTTTTGGTTGAACTAAAAATATTTCTAAGATTTTCTATGATTATTATTATTATTATGTATGGAATTTATTTCATAATTACACCAAAAATTCTTTACAGGAGTAATATTTCTCTGAAAGGCAGAAACCCAAGCATCACATGTATATTTTAAGAAAGGAAATGACAGAAAATAAAACACTGAAATAAGGTTTTGTAATGCCACGAGCAACATACAAAGCAACCTGCATATGATGCAAAGGACTACTTCCCAGAAAAGGAGGAAAAACACTGTCTTCAAAACTTGTACACACGAGAAGAGTAAGAACAATTGACTGAAATTAGCAGAGCAAGGGGATGGATGGGGCAGAGAACCTGAGAGGAGTAGCTTTCATCATTCAAAAACAAAACTCCAACATTCTTTCAAAACATATTGCCTTCAGAGGCTTTAAGGAAAATTAAAAAAAAAAAAGGGGGGGGGGGGGGGGCGGGGAAAGTGCTTTGGTTTGAAAACAACCTTGTCCTTTTCAACAGTGCCCCCTCCTGTTCAGCAATAAACCGTGACTTAGTTGAAGCACTACACAGACCATACCGACAGCAACAACTGGTCACTCCCTTGTGACCTGTACGTGATTTACTTGAACCAGCCAATTTTCAAAAACTTAAACCAATCTCAACCACAGAACTGTCAAAGTAATTTATATCTAAACTAGTTCTAAGATTACTCTCATCAGCAAAGCCAACTTGTGAGTGAGAACAGACAATTTGGAGCTCGAGAGCGCTTAAAGCAGCAGGAATGTTGGGAAATGTCCCGGAAATCCTTGTAACCCTGCAACAGCCACTGCAGGGCTGGATGCGTTCAACCAGCACTGTTTGGATAAGAAACTCAGTTTGCTAATCATGACTTCCAGAATGCCATGAACAAGACAGCATCTGGCTTACCTATGTCTAAACTCTTCACCTACACACGACCCTGGACTTTCTGAACAATTACACTGTATTTCATTTCCCTATCACTAACAATTTGCAACAGTCCAAAATTTAGAAAGAGGTAATTCCATACAAACATTAATCCTGTATTTAAGAAAAACTTTTCAATTCTGGAGAAGTTATAAAGCAGTACATCTTCTGACTTCTACAGAACATGTCTTCCAGGTTTTATATTTTGCTACAGTATGTGCCCATTCAGCTGAACTAGTCACCTCCATGTACGTTCCATCAACAAAAAGCATTTTATGTAATAGAGCCCAATCTTGATGTTTAAGGTGTATAAGAAAGAATTGTTAACGTTTTCAGAATTTCTCAGACTGTTTCTTCTGTTCTTCAGCACAAAACCAGGGAAGGAAGCAGGTTTGGTTTGATACATTAAGAAAAAAACCAACTTAGAGCTGCTTGCTTAAAACCTCAAGAATTTCTTTTCTTTAGAGTGTAGACTGGAAAGAATGGGAAACCTTTTTGTCATGGCTGGCCTTTTTTATTACATTATTACTTTTTATTTCCATCAGAAAACTCTCATATCCAGCTCTAAGGTATCATGGGGCCTGGGAAATACAACCTCTCCAAGGAAATATTTGTTAGTGCTTCAAGCCTAAAATCTCCAAAGATTCAGTCCATGCTCCAGCCTATCACAGATTCCAGCAGTTTGTTCTGACAAATGTATGTACACTGGCCCTGTAGATCAACTCTACTCCAGTTTTTATTTGTATTTACTGCTCACAACCACATGACCAATGCAACATATTCTAAAGACAGACCAGCCCCACCTGGCTCAACATCAGGCAGCGTGAAAGAGAAATTCCCATGTAACAGGACACACAAGAACAGTATCACAAGCAGTGCACTCACTCAGCATCTGAACCACTTCAAGGATCTGGCAAATAACCTAATCCCTAACCAGGTAATGGCTGCATTTTGTGTTTGTGGTTACAGGGATAGTAGCCAGTAGGGCTGAACCAGCCAGTGAATGGAAGAGAAATGTTCTAGAAGGTGAGCCCTTAAGAAGAAAAGACTATCAGTTAGTGCTGACTCTCACTTAGCAGCTCAGAGATCTGAAGACAAATGCAAGACATGTATTTTCACACGTACCTTGTCATAAATAAGAGTCTTTAAAAAACGAAAGCACCACTCCTCCAAAGTGTAACCACCATGATAACAATGACAAATGGCAACTATGTGAGCACACTCCCTGTGGAGCAGTACAGAGGAAGGATACAGTACAGTCTAGAGTCACATAATTACTTTCCATATTTTTGGATGGCCTCTAAAATTTGAAAAGTTTTAATATCCAATTCGATTTATTTATACTTGCATTCAATAACTTAATGAGACAAAAGAACCCAACAAACTTAAAGACATCTTGATCACAGCTGCTATACAAGTTATGCTGCAGGGTGAAACCGATTCCTTCAAATTACTTGTTTACTGATTGCATTCCATACCTATGAAGTTTAAATTTGAAAAGTAATATGGATCCAAAAATAAGAAACCAAAACATTCCAGATGATATCCAGTCTCATTAATGAGTTAACTAAATGGATAAGGGAAGCAGTGGCCAGTAATTATTCATAATTTATTAAATGAATCAGCTATGAGACATTTAAAACCTGTCTGGACGTGTTCCTGTGTGATCTACTCTAGGATCCTGCTCAGATACCATTCTGTGATTCTGTGATAATGTCTTCCGTATGTATACCGACTAACGAGAAAAAAAAACAAGAAAAACAAAAATGAAAGTTGGAAAAACACTGATTCTGACATACTGGACATGTTTATTTCCTGGTTACATATTTATTATCAAATGTTATGCCAAAATGTCTGTCTCTGCATATTCTCCCATTTAAAATGTAATACAGTTCATAAGTCATTAACAATTTAGAAGAGACTGAACTGAAAAGTAAAATTACTGAAAGGAAAATTGGTTCTGTTTTAGCCAAACCAGGACATGTTGTCTGTGAACAATAGTAATGATACATAAAATACACCCTTAAAAAAGCATATTCAAAATTGGCTGGGTTAAACAGCAGAAACCATTCCAATCCTCAGTTCAGAGGCTCCAGAACATAATTCATCTTATATTGTGTATCCGTTATCCTTCACAGGACTCACAAACCAGAAAGGGCTTGAGAACTATTATCTCTTGTACAGCCTGTGAGATGCCAAATGATGGATGAAATCCCACTGTTTAGATGTAAAAGGGATTGCTGTAACCAAGATAATTTGTTTCAACAATTTTCAACATTTGGGAAGACAACCAGTCCATTTAATTCATCATTCTAGGCCAGCACATCTCTTACATCTGACAAACAATACTCCTCTCTGGATCTTCCATATCCCTAGCTAGGCATTTTATATACACAGAGCTTTCTATGGCATTACCAAAAAACCTTAGATTGTGTTCTCAGTCTCTTTTTATCTGAAACATTGCATGTGAGCTCTCAGGAATCTACCAGATTCAGTGTGTCTCAGTTCATTCTACTTCAATATCAATCCTTATCCTTGCACAAGCATAACTCAAGCCTCAGGTTGGGGGAACTTAGCACTTCTGGGCAGCCTTTAAGAATGTAGTTACCTGCTTTCTGCACCAACCTCTCACGAGATTAGCCATCCAACTCATGCCTCAACTTACACAAACCTGGTTTTTGGGTCAAACACTGCAATGCTCAGCATTAAAACATCCAAGACACTGCTTACAGACAAACTTCTGTGCCCAGAGTCCCACTATTTTAGTTAACAGGCCTCCACATTCAAGAACCCAGAAGAAAAAGAAAAGCACTTGAACACTATGAATAATAGCAAGCAACATGGGTGAGAGGTGCCTTGCAAAAGCAGAGGATGGCCAGTTAAGTCTACTGTTTGCTTCAGAAAATGAAAGTGAATTAATTCTTATGTCTACATGAAAAGCTTGACATGTTCATGTACTTCTTTGTGTGCGTTTTCACTAGCAAAGTTATGGCATGTCTTAATAACAAAAGTTCACCTTGCTTGGATATACTGCTACTGCTATATTCCTTTACCAATTTGTTGGCAAACCTTTTCAGGCTTTTAGATTAACAATTCAGATTAACGAAATTCCTCAATTGCTCCCTTGCAGAAAATGGCTCAAGTATGGAAACTCCCTAACCTTCCCCATAATAAGAACTAGTGTACATAACTTAGCTGCCATAAAGATGTTTTAATGTTTTTACCAACCTCCTTCACTGTTTGCCTAACCTTCTTTATGACGGAAAAACAAATAATAAATTCTCTTGGTCTCTTCCCATAGGCATTCAAGTTTTAATCTGAGCTGCTAATCTAAGCAATGTTTATCAGCAAGTATTTTAACAACCTGATCTCCTTTTCACTGATTTTGGATTTTTTTATTTTTTTTTTTAAGCTAAACATGACTACATCAAACCCCTTCTAGGCTCTTCCCATTCTCTCCTGAAAAACAAACACAAATGTATATTTAAACGCAGTAGAGTCAACCACAGCACAAAACAGTTTTGAATTGCAATATCTAGAATAAGGCTACCGAGCTTTTAGAAACCAATCAGGAATTCTTTCTTCTTAAATCAGTTTTCTGCCCAATTATGCCAAAAAATAACTTACTACCTAAGTATCACCATCATGCCCTCTCTGTGACAGATGCACATTTGGTCCTAGTTGGTTGTTTCTTTTAACATGCTTTGATTGAGGCTTTGCTATTTCCTACCTTGACCTAATTGATTTATGATCTGCCTTTCTTAAGGGTACTAGAGATTTTGTGTCTTTATTCCTAGAAGATGCATTGTCCTTAAATAGATGTTCTTTGTCACCTGTTAGATGTCCAAGACTTCTTCAACCATAACTTCAGATCTCAAGTTGTTTTACGGGTGCCTGACAACCATCACTTAGCTCTTACCTCCCAAACAAATTCAATTTCAGAAGATCACAGCGCATGAATGAAAAAAACAAAGAGAATCTTTAGTTATGTATTTATGTATTTTTTAATCTTTAGGTATTTTCCATTATGCGTAACATACCTGTAAACTATGTATTACACATAGCTTTAAAAAGCAAAACTGTATTATATTTGCCCTACTTGTTTTGACAGCAGAATGAAAGTATGGAAGAGGTGGAAGCAGAGACAAGTGACCTAGAAGGAATATAGAGCTGCTGTTTTGATTGTGCAAGTATGTGGTTAGGAAAGCCAAGGCTGACCTGGAGCTGAATTTAGCAAAATATGTGAAGAGCAACAAGAAAGGATTCTGCAAGCAAAACAGCAGCAGGAAGATGACTAGGGAAGACATGGGCCTACTGCTGAATGGGGCAGGGAAAGTGGTAACAATGGACATGGAGAAAGCAAAGGCATTTAACGCCTTCGTTCCCTCAGGAAAAATGGCTCTCAGGAGTCCTAGGTCCCTGAGACTATAGGGAACATCTGCAGCAAGGAAGACTCACCCTGAGTGAGGGAAGTTACAGAGCACTTGAACAGGACATACAAAAGCATGCATCCGTGTAGCTAAGGAGGCCAACAGCACTTTGCAATGCATTAGGGATGTCCAGAGCAGCTATGGAAATACTCAAAGCTCAGCTAGGCAGTCCTGTTAAATCTGCTGCAGCCAGCCCTACTTGAGCAGAGGTGTTGGACTAGATGGTCTCAAGAGGTCCTTCCCACTTAAACTATTCAGTGACTCTGTGAAATTAAATAGTATCTCTCCCTAGGCCTTTACTTCAAGTAACATTTTTGTCCAGTATCAGTAAAATACCAAAGCACTCAACAGCTGACATGTAGTCCAAACAGAAGAACAGATTTACTAATTTAATTTCATTGTATTTTAACAGTAGACTTTACACAAATAGATCCCTTAACTTTAGTGCTTAATCAAGACTTTCTGGGGTGGTTTCATTGGATTTTTTAATAAGCGATCTTTCAGACTTAAAGTTGTTTTTACATGTGTGCAGTTCCTGATAATCACGTCTACTTTCTTTTCATTCTTCCCAACATTTATAAAGCACCTATAACTCTTCTACCATTTCAGTTACCAAGCAACAGACTTCAGCAAAGTAATGTAAAACTTCCATGAACATATAGCTGCATAATTCTGAAGAGAGATATGCTTCAGGGCAGCAAAGAACACTGAGATTACCAGATCATAAACTTGCAATATGTAAACTGGTATGGTAAAACTACTGGGGGGGCGGGGGGGAGGAAATCTGATTTATCAACCAGTTCAAAGCAAAATGCAAGGAGCCCAGCCAATCCTGGCTCCTTCAAAGTCAACAGGAACATGCCAGGCTGGCACAGTAACACCACTGTTGAACAGTTTATGAGCTATTGGCGTGGTTGCTGCCTCCTAATTTTTCTATAGCTGCTTCTGAATCAACTGAATTCACTCTCAATGTATCTTAACTGATATAAAAATAATCTATATAACCACATGACTTTTATGACAAGTTGACTGGAATAAAGGAAATAACACAAGTAATTTAAATTCAAATACCTGTTATTGAACAGTACACTATGTGAGGAGCAATCTTTTTAATGTCTTCATAACCTAGACCCATTTCAGCCAGTTTCCCAGGGACGTAGTTTTCCACAAAGACATCAGACACTGCTGCAAGCTTTAGAAAAGAAAAGGATGAGTAAGATTTGTTAATGAGCTACCTAAAGTTAAATAAATCCCTCACATAACTTAATTTTAAAATCCCATTAATCAAAATGGCTATAGTCTTTGTGACAAAAGAAAACAGAAATCTAGAGAGAGATTTTTTGGCCTGTTAGACTGTGCATCTCTGCAAACTATGTATTAGAGATGCTACCTATCTAGAAAGATGACTGCCAAAATGCTAAAGCAATTAGACAAAACTAGAATATAATTAGACATAATCAGTATCATATTAATTTCTCAAGACTTTATGATAGTTTACAGAACAATCATCACCTTTATACTTGCACTTACCTTGAGAAAACAGGGGTAGAAAGAATGCATTTTTATCCTTCATGTTTTTTCTATCTTGGAAAAAACTTTATAAATTGGTTTGCATCTTAAAATCATTGATTACAATTACTGTAACAGAGGCCATATTGTTTTGCCAATTACTAGGCCTAGCACAAAGGATGCAGCCATCAGTAGAAGGAACCAGTAATTAGTTTCTATTGTATACAAAAAAGTCAGTATATGGGTGGTCGATGGGGGTACAAACAAGTCAATCAGGTTACACATAACAGACATCAACCCCAGCGTGGACACAGCATGACCAATAATAGGTGGAATAAACAAAGAAACAAAGTCTCCCATAGAAGAGATGGGAGACAGCCAAGTCAATAAGCTGAGCATATAGGACAGAGGTAGCCACATATTGTTCCCCCACAAAGCCCACATTTGCAAATGCCAGACCTGACCTGGGCCCAGTTGCATGGAGAGTTAGGAGGTCCTTCCCCAACAGGGAAACTCTGCAAAGTGCTTCCACCTCACAGACAGACACTCCACCCTTCCTGCAAGTGGTCCCAGCTTTTATCCCCACAGCAGGACACCTGGCACTCATTTACCCAATGCAGGGCACCTGGGGCTTGTTCACCCAAGGGCTTTCCCTGCAAGGTCAGGAGCACCTTGGAGGAAAGCCAAAAGGCAAACTCATCCCCTCCTTTTGAAGGACCATGGGAACCACCCCTATATGTCAACCTTAATTCAGGGCTCAGGGTTCAGACCCCAGCACTTCACATATATATTTCACTTCCTGTATGTAGAAGCAGAATAGACAACCCAAAAATTGTATTGGGTTAAAATGAACATCTTCAAGTCACCTCAATTAGAATAGAGTTGTCAAGCTCTGCAATGTGACTTTCTCCATCACATCTAAATGAATGACCTAGTCCAAAAATCTACTGAAGATGAACCTTGATGGGCTTTAAATTACATCTTTTTTCTTTTTTTCCTTACAAAAGTTATAAATAAATATACATTTACATGTTTCAATAGGATTACTACTAATTGAGAACTCCTGAAGCAAGAGAACAACATGTTAAAAGAATGATGCATGGTTTGAGGAAGTCAGAGGTTTTTTGCTTAGGGTTTGGGCTTTCCCTCCCACCCGCTCCAGGAACTGAAGAAACTATCCTCTGACGTGTGCACAAACGTGTACCTATTTTAAATCATAATCTAAAATATTTAGTTTCTGAATGTTATTTGCAGCTGATCAGTCACACTCTTTGAAACTACCAAGTAGCTGCTGATTAATATATACAGTGTATTAGACTAGTTTCTATAAACTAGTGACATCATAACAGCAATCACAAGCATTTTTGTTCTAGCATGCAGGCTCTTCAGCTGAATTTAAGGCCAAAGAAGCTGCCAAGCCAGCAAGTAACGCACAGGAAAGACAGAAACTGATTTCTTATTCTGACAAGGTGGCACACAACGTGGGAATGGATTATTTGGATGCAGAAACTAAGTTCAACATACAGCAAAGGTGTATTTGCAAATCCGTATTTTTAAAGTGGCTATGTCAAGAACCTGTAGGACTATAGTAAAATAAGGAAGAGTCTCCAGATTCTTAATAAGTATTGCTGGGTTTCAGTGTGGACAGTCAGCTGCTTTGTTAATTCATGACTCCATAGAAGTGAGCAGATCATAACTTCATGGAAGATACTAAAACCCAGGCATCTGTCACAAGAAGGTTCTCAAGAAGATCCAGGTTTTTCACTGGGGTTTTAGAATCTATCCAATTTACAGGGATTGTATGGGCTAAAATGGTTTGAGAGTTGTTCTCCATCTCATACTGAAGAATCATCATCTCTTACAAGCCACTGAGGAAGAAAGCGTGACATACAGTACTGTAACATAAAAAGCACCAAACCTCTGGACTTGGCAACCTACACAGGATGACTACAGTGCCAAGTGAGGATACAATTACTTGGGCCCAGTTTAGCAGTGTATATATTCTCAGAGAGACATGAACATGAATTGTCAAGACATCCTACAAGTGCTGTGTGAGCTCTGAAGCTATAGTTTTCATGATACCTGGAAATAGCCTTTAATGCATAAAGGCAGCAGTCTGTGTATAGGGCTATTTTTGATGATCACTGAACCAAGCATAGGTAGCCAGGGGTCTGCTCTTGTGGAGAACTGGATTCTGACTCTGATCCAAACAAACTGTGTGTTCTTAAAACTCAAAGGGATTTTCAGTCTCAATGGGGTTTTAAGTCCATTGTCAACTGAAATTTCACACTCCATGTCCTACAAGTCCCCTGAACATATCACTTGTATTTTAACCTCTACTAACAGAGTAAAACAACACAGACCTGAGTTGAAATTGGGAGGCAGTTAACAGTGAGCCAAAAGCATTGGGAAAGAAGACAGGGCTACAAGTGACAAAGAAATATAAAAAGGAAGACCAAAGAATAATTCTGTGGGTATGATGTAATTATGGAAGAGCAGACCCTTGGACAAGTATTTTGTACTGCTGGGCTCCTGATTAACACATTTCTTCAGCTCACTTGATACTACTGACTGAATTATCAAGGCTGTGCTTTTGTCATATGCCTTAAGACTCTCTACTCCTTTGTTTTTAATATAATTCTAGATTCTGAGGTTTGCCCTCTTCTAACTATAAGGAATTTATGAGAGGGGAAAAGAAAATTTATTCTAAGTTATCTTTCTTAATAAAATAAAATTTAAAAAACCACCTTACTACTTTTCTTTGTAGGGCTTAGGCTCAGCACACAACTCATATTCATGTATGAGTAACCAGTGTCACAAACTTGAGTTTCTTCTTGCCATGGATTACTTTAGATGTGAACACTACTTTTCATAGCAATAAATACATTGCTGAACAATGCTCAATTCTACACACATCTGTCCTGGTCTTACCTGGAGACTACTGACAACAAAAAGCCTGTTAGAGAGAACTTTCCTTTACATATTCTTTTTGACAA
Source organism: Podargus strigoides (assembly GCA_028020825.1). Classification (NCBI taxonomy): domain Eukaryota; kingdom Metazoa; phylum Chordata; class Aves; order Caprimulgiformes; family Podargidae; genus Podargus; species Podargus strigoides. The sequence continues at coordinate 5,837,869 of CM051623.1, read as the reverse complement.
AATTCCCAACAGAAGTTGTTATATTGTGGTGCCATTGGAGATGCAATAATGGAACATTGTCCTGGGTTGCAATGTATTCTATTACCATGAGCCGTTGAGGCCTGGCGCCGGTGTTCCTTGCCTCGCCCCTCGGGACTATTCTTCTGTTAATGCGCCATCAGTGCCTTGCCCCAGGACTCACCATCTCTTTGTGAGATGCTCCGGCCAGAGGGGGAGGGGTGGAGCCAAGCATATTCCCGCCGGAGATAACTTTGGGGTTTGGAGCAGCGCGAGCAGCCTTACCCGCTGGAACCCCAGAGGACAGGGACTGCACCGCGGCCGGATTTTCGGAGGAGGACCAGTTTCCTTTTCTACAAGATCACCGCTTCAACGGGATCATCTAAAAGAGAACTGCAGCTGCCACCGAAATCGGATTGCTCAGACTTTGTTTTCTTTTCCTACGGACCACTGCTTTAACCGGACCATTTCGGAGAGAACTGCAGCTGCCACTGGATCGGACTGGTACCAGCACCCTGCCCGGCCGGGGGCCAGGTTGTATCCCTGACTCTGTCAGACCTGTAACCAGTTTCTCTGTATTATAGTTTTGTTGTATACATTAGTAAAAACTGTTATTCCCATTTTCCTCATATCTTTGCCTGAAAGCCCCTTAATTTCAATTCTATAACAATTCGGAGGGGAGGGGGTTGTATTTTCCATTCCAAGGGGGGCTCCTGCCTTCCTTAGCAGACACCTGTCTTTCAAACCGGGACAGATTTTGGCGCCCAACGTGGGGCCTGAGGGCATTGAGGAAAAAGGGTGAAAAGGGAATAACAGTTCCTGGCTAACCTGATTTTTTTGTGCAATGAACGTGGGATCTTTGTTAGGCAGCACCATGTGGTCTAGTTTACCTTGCTTCGGGTGGCACGTGGTCGTGGCTATGCTTTTCCCCTTTGCAGCCCCTTATCTAAACATGGGTCCTCTGACTAAGGCTACTGTGGCTGTTATCCAGCTTGCACTGTGGGTTGATAAGGTGAGGAATTCATGGTTTTTCAGTTTCCTGTGGAATGTGGGCACATGGATAAAGGGCTATCACACGCTCAGCGTATGTTTCTGGGATTACATTAAAAATGGTACCTTCTGTGAGGAAATAACACCAGGGGAAGTTTTCTCCCAACCATTCAACCAGTTCTTTGGGTCTGCTCCATCAGCTTTCGAAGGGTTTAGATTTCCCCTAGATACTATCAATGTGTTGCTAATAGGCCTACTCTGCTGGGCCTACAGAGATAAAGTGAGACTGGCTTGGATAACTACTTGGATAACCACCCCAGAGACTAGGAATGCTGCCCCAGAACCTGACACGGCCCCAGAGGCCAGAGATCCTGCCCTGCAGCCTGACCCTGTCCCACGACCTGGCATTGCCCAACAGCCCACCTCACAAATGGACCAGCCTAATTGGGTGGGGGCACTGGTAAAGGAAATACGTGAGATGCTGAGGGAACACACCTCACAAACTAGTGGAAAACCTTGTCCTGAAAAGGGAAAGTCTGATGGTGCAGCAGTGGAACCCACAGATGTTACAACTGTGCAGGATCCAGCTGAACCACAAGGACAGCCACAGCCAGCAGCAGTCGCCCCTGTGCAGAGGAGGAAGTGCAAGGCCAAATCAGTACGCCCAGTTAATGATGGGGATGAGTCAGAGCCCTCACAACCCGCAGGGGAGTCAGAGCCTGAAATTATCACCGAATCCCTGTCGTTCGACAGTCTCCGTAATATGCGAAAAGACATTGCGCGACGGGGGCGTGAGCCTTATACAACCTGGTTACTTCGGGTTTGGGACCTTATGGGTAAAGGCGTACAACTGGATAGTGGCGAAGCCAGGTATTTGGGATCCTTGGCCCAAGACTCAGGGGTGGACCAGGTATTTGTAAGGGAGCCGGGGCCCCTTTCTCTCTGGGAGCGGCTTTTAATGAGTGTGAGGGAAAGGTTTGTCCACAGAGAGAGAATGCAGGAGTACCATCATAGAATGCAATGGAAGACCCTTGAGGAAGCGATCCAACAGCTGAGGGAAGTGGCAGTGTTAGAGGTACTCTTTGGGAGGGACGGACAGCATGATAATGACCCCGACAAGGTCAAGTGTACAGGGCAGATGCTGTGGAACCTGGCAAAGCTGGGGCCACAGCAGTATGCCACATTCATTGCAACAATTAATGCTGATGACAACCAAGAGACAGTGGGTTCTGTTGCCAACAGGTTCAGATATTATGAGAGTTTAGTCAATGGCCCAATGAAAGCTCATGTCGCTGCTGTGGCTAGGGACCTCAAGGAAGAGATTAGGGAGGAGGTGATGAAGGAGGTGAGGAGGAGCAGCTCTCATGTGGCACCAGTGCAGGTCATAAACCCCAGAGCCAGAGCCCGACGTCCCCCAGCTAGAGAGAGAGGGTACACCCCACGATCTGAGCTGTGGTTCTTCCTGTGTGACTGTGGGGAAGACATGAGAAGGTGGGATGGGAAACCCACTTCTGTCCTGGCAGCACGGGTTCGTGAGCTCAAAAGGGAAAACACTAACCGGGGGGGTTCCGCTAAAGCGAAAGTAGCCTCAGCCTCCCGTGACCGAGCTGCCAGGTATTACAGAAGGGAGGATGATATGTCAGATCCCCTTGAGGAAACATCTAGCAGGTATGCCCAGGGAATGGATGACAACCAGGCCTAGAGGGGCCCTGCCTCTAGCCAGGAAGAGGTACGGGAGAATCGGGTCTTTTGGACAGTGTGGATCCGATGGCCTGGCACATCAGAGCCACAGAGATATGAAGCATTGGTTGACACTGGAGCACAATGTACCCTAATGCCATCGGGACATGTGGGGGCAGAATCTGTGTCTATTGCTGGGGTGACAGGGGGGTCGCAGCAGTTGACCCTGCTGGAAGCTGAGGTGAGCCTGACTGGGAAGGAGTGGCAGAAGCATCCTATTGTGACTGGCCCGGAGGCCCCATGTATCCTGGGAATAGACTTTCTCCGGAATGGCTATTACAAAGACCCAAAAGGGTTTAAGTGGGCTTTTGGGATAGCTGCTGTGGAAGCAGAAGGCATTAGGCAGTTGAACACCTTGCCTGGACTATCAGAAAATCCTTTTGCAGTTGGGCTCCTGAAGGTGGAAGAGCAGCGGGTGCCAATTGCCACTTCGACGGTGCACCGCCGGCAGTATCGGACGAATCGAGATGCCGTGATCCCCATCCACAAGATGATCCGTGAGCTGGAGAGCCAAGGGGTGATCAGCAAGACCCACTCACCCTTCAACAGCCCCATCTGGCCTGTGCGCAAGCCTGACGGAGAATGGAGATTGACTGTGGACTATCGTGCTTTGAATGAAGTGACTCCACCATTGAGTGCTGCTGTGCCGGACATGCTGGAGCTCCAGTACGAGCTGGAGTCCAAAGCAGCAAAGTGGTATGCCATTATTGACATTGCTAATGCATTCTTCTCCATTCCTCTGTCACCAGAGTGCAGGCCTCAGTTTGCCTTCACCTGGAGGGGCGTGCAATACACCTGGAACCGACTGCCCCAGGGGTGGAAGCACAGTTCCACCATCTGCCATGGGCTGATCCAGACTGCGCTGGAAAAGGGTGAGGCTCCAGAACATTTGCAGTTCATCGATGATATCATTGTATGGGGGAACACGGCAGTGGAAGTATTTGAGAAAGGAGAGAAAATCATCCAGATTCTCCTGGAGGCCGGCTTCGCCATCAAGAAACGCAAAGTCAAGGGACCTGCCCGAGAGATCCAGTTCCTGGGGGTAAAGTGGCAAGACGGACGGCGCCAGATTCCCACCGAGGTCATCAATAAGATCACTGCGATGTCTCCACCGACCACCAAGAAGGAAACACAAGAATTCCTAGGTGTCATAGGCTTTTGGAGAATGCACATTCCCGAGTACAGCCAGATCGTGAGCCCTCTCTACCTGGTTACCCGCAAGAAGAACGATTTCCACTGGGGCCCTGAACAACAACAAGCCTTCACTCAGATCAAGCAGGAAATCGCTCATGCGGTAGCCCTTGGCCCAGTCAGGACAGGACCAGAGGTGAAAAATGTGCTCTACTCTGCAGCCGGGAACAAGGGTCTGTCCTGGAGCCTTTGGCAGAAGGTGCCTGATGAGACTCGGGGCCGACCACTGGGATTCTGGAGCCGAAGCTACAAAGGGTCCGAAGCCAACTACACTGCGACAGAGAAAGAAATCTTGGCCGCCTATGAAGGAGTTCGAGCTGCCTCAGAAGTAATCGGCACAGAAGCACAACTCCTCCTGGCACCCCGATTACCGGTGCTGGGGTGGATGTTCAAGGGAAAGGCTCCCTCCACGCATCATGCCACCGACGCTACCTGGAGCAAATGGATTGCCCTCATCACACAGCGCGCCCGTATTGGAAACCAAAATCGCCCTGGGATCTTGGAGATAATTACCAACTGGCCAGAAGGTGAGGCTTTTGGATTGTCTTCTGAAGAAGAGGAAGAGGAAGTGACACGTGCTGAGGAAGCCCCTCCATATAACGAGCTACCAGAGAGTGAAAGACGATATGCCCTCTTCACCGATGGTTCCTGCCGAATTGTAGGTGCTAGCCGGAAATGGAAAGCTGTTGTATGGAGCCCCACACGACAAGTTGTACAAGCTATCGAGGGAGAGGGTGGATCGAGCCAATTTGCTGAACTCAAAGCCGTCCAATTAGCCCTGGACATTGCTGGGAGAGAGAAGTGGCAGAGACTCTACCTCTACATTGACTCATGGATGGTAGTCAATGCCCTGTGGGGTTGGCTGGAAAGGTGGAAAAAGGCCAACTGGCAGCGTAGGGGAAAACCAATCTGGGCTGCTGATGAGTGGAAGGACATTGCCACTCGGGTAAAGGAGCTACCTGTGAAAGTCCGTCATGTAGACGCTCATGTCCCCAAGAGTCGGGCTAATGAAGAACATCGCAACAACGAGAAGGCAGATCAGGCTGCAAAAATAGAGGTGTTCCAGATAGATTTGGATTGGCAGCATAAAGGAGAGTTGTTCTTGGCTCGGTGGGCCCATGATGCCTCAGGCCATCAAGGCAGAGATGCCACCTATAAGTGGGCACGAGACCGAGGGGTGGATCTAACCATGGACAGTATCTCCCAGGCTATCCATGACTGTGAGACGTGCGCTGCGATCAAACAGGCCAAGCGGGTGAAGCCCCTGTGGTATGGTGGGCGGTGGTCCAAATACAAGTATGGGGAGGCCTGGCAGATCGACTACATCACACTGCCTCAAACCCGCCAAGGCAAGCGCTACGTGCTCACAATGGTGGAAGCCACCACTGGATGGCTGGAGACCTACCCTGTACCTCACGCTACTGCCCGGAACACCATCCTGGGCCTTGAAAAGCAAGTCCTTTGGAGGCATGGCACCCCTGAGAGAATTGAGTCCGACAACGGGACTCATTTCAAGAACAGCCTTGTCAACACCTGGGCTAGGGAGCATGGCATTGAGTGGGTGTACCACATCCCTTACCATGCACCAGCAGCTGGGAAAGTTGAACGGTGCAACGGACTGCTTAAAACCACCTTGAAGGCACTGGGTGGAGGAACTTTCAAAAACTGGGAGATGCATTTAGCAAAAGCCACCTGGTTAGTTAACACCCGAGGCTCCACAAACCGAGCAGGCCCCGCTCAATCTGAATCCTTACAAACAACAGACGGGGATAGGGTTCCAGTAGTGCACATGAGAGGTATGCTTGGGAAAACTGTTTGGGTTAATTCTGCCTCGGGCAGAGACAAACCCATCCGTGGGGTTGTCTTTGCTCAGGGACCAGGTTGTACTTGGTGGGTAATGCAGAAAGATGGGGAAACCCGGTGTGTACCACAAGGGGACCTTATTTTAAGTGGGAACTGAGTGTAGAGTTTCATTGTATATGTATGTGTATATATATATGTGTGTGTGTGTGTAGAGTTTAAGAAAGGTATTGATTTGGGATGATGCAAATGGTAATAGAATAAGGGGTGGATAATGTCCTGGGTTGCAATGTATTCTATTACCATGAGCCGTTGAGGCCTGGCGCCGGTGTTCCTTGCCTCGCCCCTCGGGACTATTCTTCTGTTAATGCGCCATCAGTGCCTTGCCCCAGGACTCACCATCTCTTTGTGAGATGCTCCGGCCAGAGGGGGAGGGGTGGAGCCAAGCATATTCCCGCCGGAGATAACTTTGGGGTTTGGAGCAGCGCGAGCAGCCTTACCCGCTGGAACCCCAGAGGACAGGGACTGCACCGCGGCCGGATTTTCGGAGGAGGACCAGTTTCCTTTTCTACAAGATCACCGCTTCAACGGGATCATCTAAAAGAGAACTGCAGCTGCCACCGAAATCGGATTGCTCAGACTTTGTTTTCTTTTCCTACGGACCACTGCTTTAACCGGACCATTTCGGAGAGAACTGCAGCTGCCACTGGATCGGACTGGTACCAGCACCCTGCCCGGCCGGGGGCCAGGTTGTATCCCTGACTCTGTCAGACCTGTAACCAGTTTCTCTGTATTATAGTTTTGTTGTATACATTAGTAAAAACTGTTATTCCCATTTTCCTCATATCTTTGCCTGAAAGCCCCTTAATTTCAATTCTATAACAATTCGGAGGGGAGGGGGTTGTATTTCTCTGTTCCAAGGGGGGCTCCTGCCTTCCTTAGCAGACACCTGTCTTTCAAACCGGGACAAACATCAAGACCTCTGCACCAAACGCTTCTAAAACCCATCACTCTAAATCAAGCAGAATGATGAACAACTCCACAAGTAGAGTCACATTTCAATAACACCTCATCACTTCAGTCCACACTGTTGCTATATCACAGATAGGGATGTCATAGATTTAAGAAACAGAAAGGTGCAGCAGTTATGAAAGCAACTTTAATATAGGACAGAAACTGTAAGAAATGGCTTGGCAGCAAGACTGTCTGTCCTCATTTTTAGTTCAGTTCTGCAAACCTTGCAGTTGCTTTCTACTTTTGCCATTAGTTAGGTTTCTCATCACAGATGCATCTTCCCAAGGGAACTTTGCCACAGGAGTTCTCTTCCTTTCCACAGCTAGTCGGATAAGTATTTAACAGTTAGTTCTCCCACTGGAAATTCCATAATATCACATCTGCAGAAATAATTCTGATACATGCTTTGATTATTTCAGTGACATCAAGCAAAGGGAAAAAATAATGCTGTTGCTGGCAGGAACCATTTGTCTGTAGCTCTAAGTACTCTTATTGCCAGCTATCCTATCTTCAGCATCATGAGAGCTCTACATTACAGTGGTACAAGCGATCACACTGATAGGAAGAGGGTGGGAAGCCCAGCACTGAGCTGACAGAGAGGATGCTGCTCTTGCATGACAAAATGAGGGGGGAAAAGGTTGCTGCTTTGCTTTAAAAGCTATGTGGAATTTGAACCCAACCAGGTACCTGAGCCTCAAGCACAAAGGTTATATTGCAAATTATTAAGCCATCAGCCATTCAACTCCACAGACCATAAAAAAGTTCTCCATATTGCAGGCAGAAAGTTACACATTTATAACCAGAATCAAGCACTAATCTTCCTGCACAAATGTCAAGATGAGAAAACGGGAACTTCCTAACCACAAATAGCAGCAGTCACACAAGAAGCTTATCCTGAAGCCATCTTTCCTCCAGCTCATCCTGACTCATAGGCCCAGCTGCCTTTAACTCTTCAAACGGGTCCAGCCCACACACATGGAATCAGTGGACATTTTGCATAGAGGAGTTTTTCTTTGACCATTTTTAAAGGTCAAATAACAAGCTAATCTTCTTATGCGAGAGGAACAATTTTTATAGCCCTTATTTAGAATGGGACCAAAACTAGTTTATCCAAAACCACATCTGTGTTATACCATGCAAAATTATTCCAAATGACAGTATCTGTTTCCAAAATCTTTAGAAGATAAACATACAGCTTCATAATAAATCAACAATAAATGGTTCTGCTCTGCAAAGAGAGAAGGCACAGCAGAATCCTTGTCTTATAACCATAAGAAGTGTCTTTTACATAGCTGACAGGAAGGAAAAAAGGTCAAAAGTATCAGACGACTTAGTGTATTGCCATTTCATGCAATATGCACAACAAAAAATACTACCAGACAATTCCACTTATTGCAGGACACACACAGTCTCACTGTGAAAAACTGATTGCAACTGATATTAAAACAAAGAGTAACAGAAGCCAGCTCACCCTCTTAGATGTGCTAATACTGCAGGGCTAAAACCACAGCACTAGCAAGCAGCAGGTCTTATGTTTCTCAATAAATAATAAAACAAAAAAGGATGACAAAGCCCAAGTTTCACAGAATGTGAAATATGATGCTTCTATTAATTTTTCAATGGAAAAAATGGATCACCCTTAAAAGATCCTTACATTCTGAACTCAAATACTGAAACAAAGAAAGAAATGTTAAGTTTGACCTACAGGAGAGTATATCACAGAAAGATGCACAGCAAGTGAAGTCATGAATACACTGCAGCGTTCAAACACCTGCAGATACTGGAGCCCAGTATCTCCTCTTTGTGAACTGCTCACTTCATCAGCTCAGCTTGAATCTTTCTAATGAAGTAGTGCAGCAAGATCAAATACACACAGTAAAAGGAAAGCACTAGGCTGTTAGACTTTTTCCTCATAGTATTTCATTTGAAGCTTCTGATAATAAGTTCATGTAAATTTTACATTTAAAATCATTAGAAATCACATTTAACACTGAGTCCAAGAGCATACAGAGACTATATGCTGTAATTTAACAAATTTACTGCATACATACATATTTTTAATTATCAGATGCCAAATTAATACTTGAAACTCAGAGTTTATTCTTTGCAACTCAAGATCAAAACACTACAAAACAGGCACAGTTTGCATGCCATCAAAACCTACCTCTCGGATTAGCTTTGCTCCTTTTGAATCCTTCATGTTGATAGCTATACTCTGGGGATAAAAAAAAAAAATACAACAGTAATTTATGTGAAAGCCTTCTGGTGATTATCATCAGCTTCTTCTAAACATAACCAACAGTCAAGTTTCACACTACAGCTAAATCAAATAAGTAAATTTTAACACATGCTTCACCTTCCCCTGCAAAAAAAAATACAAAAATGTTGGCAAATCAAGCTGAACTGTCTCTCCAATGGATCAGACAAGCACTGAAACAAGTCTGGCAGATGTGCAGCTGGAAGCTACACTGCAGTCTGTTCACTGCATGTGTGCACAGCACCTACTACTGCAAGTACACACAGGGACACCAGAAACATGTGTTTCAATGGCAACAACCCATGAAACAGCTCAGGCATGTCAGGAACTTCATTTTAATCCTGAAGTTTCACAAGCTCCCTTTAGCCAACCTAACTGTAGTACAACACCTGCTCTCCTCCAGCTCCAGCTGATGCAGGTCAGCTGAGCTGATGCACCTCAAAAAAATGATCCTTCAAGTAAATAACCCTTCCTTTCAGCCTGGTTCATTTTCAGTCGATTTGTACCAGCTGACTATAGCACCATACCAGAGGTTTGTAGCCTTCTTGTGTTCAAAAGAACTTGGTTTTTCTCCTAAAATGTATTCATCATAACTTAAGGCCAGTGTAACTATTGCTTATGTATATTAAGAATCACAAAGGAGAAATGTTACGTCTTCCGTTGTAATTACAGAAAATACAGGCTGAAGTTCAATATCACGCTCCATTTACCTTTTTATTTCTATTCACACTGAGAAAATAAACACTTTCTGTTCCGGCAAAAGGTGGGCCCCAGGCTCTTGTATCATCACCAGCTCCTGAAAAACATACATAGCATTTTCTTAAATTGTCCAATATCCCACTGCCAACAATTAAAAACTTTTCCTCCCACATCATATTTAAAAACACATAAACTTCATCTAGCAGACAGGATGAATATTAGGTTAATACATATATATATTTTTTAAAGATATTTATGTCAAAAAAACCCTTAAAAAGCAAATGTGATTAAGCAAAGTGAACATTGTGTTTGGTGGTGCTGGGATTACTTTCTGGTTTTAAAATATGAATATACAGCCAGACACCACCAATGTACTTGTGGGTTTTTTGGTTGGTTTTATTTGTAGGTTGGTTTGGGGAGGGGATGTTTGGTTGGGAAAGGGTTGTGTTTGTGTGAGGGTTTTTTGTTTGTTTGTGGTTTGCTTTGGTTTTGGTTTTTTTTTTAACTTAGAGCAGAGCTACAATGCTATTCCTTTAAGCAATCCAGAAGAATTTAGTAGAAATTCTTGCCCTGCACCAAGTCACAGAGTGCACATGGTCGATAAGCTATCCCTGAAACACTCCGGACACGACATCAAGACACCACTGATCAGCAACAACTTCTTAAGCTGCATGCTACAGGAACACCAAGAAAAAGCAACATTTGCTATAGCTGGTGCAATCCCTCACCTCCAGCCCTTCCAGAAAGGCAAGATGGCATTAAAGCTGCTGCAGATACTGACGTCACTGTATCATTTATGCTTAATTTCCTATTTTAAACCTTTCTTAAATGTCACGAAGATGAATCTGTTTTCATTAGAATTAAAACTAAGCCTGGTAATCTAATTCTAATTAAAGCTAAATTTAAATTTAGATATAATCATCATCCTAAGTGCTACTAAGCATGCACATTCCTTTATCTGTTTGAATATCTAGACTTTATCTACTTGTTAACTTCACGAGTGAAAACTTTCCATAGTGAGACAACAGCCTGTGAAACTAACATAAATACAGAAAGAAACTGAAGGACCTTTAGTCTTACACAAGGTAACCACTGTGATAATTACGCTACACACAATGGTAACACAAAGTCTACAGCTATTTAAGATCAACTGTGGTAGAATTTATACAAACATATAAATTGTTTATCAACATTTGTACTGTTCAGCATCTCCAAGAACTATTTTGGTTCCAGCCAGAAGCTTGTGGGGGGAAAAAAAAAAAAAAACAACAACAAACAACAAACATTCTTCTGTATGTTACCTCTTCAAGCCATTCAAAACAAACCATTTCAGCATTACTTTACATGTAGGACACTCGTGTGGCTACTATACTTTATGGATTAATACTCCTGTGAAAGCATACATCTTCTCACAGAGCCAAATACTCACATTTTAAATTTATTTTTAATTTTAGAATAAAATATAGAGAATGTAATATGTTTTAGTATAAGTGTGTAATTGTCTTCACCAGCTCTTTTCATAACTAGTAATATCAAAAATTAAAACATGGAAACATAAAGAAAGAATAAACACATGACATTATGTGCAACTGCTATGGCATAATTACATGCCTCAAATGTGTAATGATGCATAAAACTGAAAGCCAAATGCAGGGAATATTTCTAAAAAAAATAAATAATCAAATGCCATGCAACTTGTTATTATTCTTGTATGGTCTTACAAACTAAAAGATGTGGCTATTCCACAAGAATGAAGCATTTTTCACCATTACCCAATCCTCAGTAATTCTTAAGATAAGAAGTGCATGTGCTGAGTAGAAAACCATTGTGTTAAGCTAAAATACACAAAAATAAAATAAATTCTACTTATGAAGCTGATTACCCATAGTCCAATCAGACTCAGAAGGAGCTACACAGGTTTCTACATCTGAAAACACACACTTGAAGCTCATTAACCTCAGATACTTTCAGCACTAGCACGAAGATTTTCACATAAATTCAGAAATCTCCCTTTGCTAATGAACTCCCATCTCCACCTATGCAGGAATATCAGATCCTGGACCTTAAAGATACACCTGCCTCACGCAGAAAACAACTTATGTTCACATTGCACTCCTGCAAAGAAAGATTTCTCTGACAACGTAATTTTTAATTAACAACCCAAAACTGTACTGGAATGTTAGTCATTCTCAGGAGAAAGCTGATACAGTATGCCAAGTCACCTAATACTCTACCAGTCAAAATACTTGCCATCCCTGCTAGGTCTACATAATATTACACAAAAGCAGTGCTAACAAGCAACATAAATACTTGAAATGTTCATATTACCTTTCTCCCTTGTAATAATTATATAAATTAAAACAGAAGATAGAATTTCTGTTTCCAAAATTAAAGTGCTTGTCATTTTATCGGTATTCTAACCCTGAGTAGGAAGATGTTGGCCTTAAACCTTGACAAATGTATTCCTTTTTAAAATGATCCACGACATTTTAGCTCACAGGGAACTGAGCTGAAGATTCTCAGTTCCCAAATGGGAAAAGTACTTTTTCCATAATTCTTATGCAATTAATTGCTGAAAGGATTTGTCAAATTTTGCTACACTTCAAACCCTCTTTTAACCCTCTCACCACATTACAAAAAAACCTAAAAACAGAAACAAAAAAACCCCACCAAAACAAAACCAACCACTGGTTCAGAAAAATATACAAATAGCTACAAAATTATTTCTCAGCACTATACCATACACACAGTCACCAAAATCACACCATCACCAAACACGGTATTGTCTTTATAAATATTTCCAAAAGTTTTCAGTGTTGCATTCCTAGTCCCCTATTACTTAAAATACATGAACAACTGTTTGTTAAACTGCCCCACATTCTTAGTATATCTAAAATAGATAAATAAAAATCTTACCTGGTCTTTCCACTTTGATAACTTCAGCCCCTAGATCTCCTAAATTCATCGTGGCAAAGGGCCCTGCAAGCACCCTGTAATATTAGGAAAAAAACAAAAGATTGATACCTTAGCTTTTCCTATCAGAATATTTGCATCTAGACAGACTGTTCCAAATTACAAACAACACACAAACCTTGTTAAATCAAGAATTTTCACACCATCCAATGGCTTTACATTACTAGCACCTGACAAGAAACAGAAAACAGTAACTTACTCTTGAATTATTTTTTTTTTTTGTAAAATAATGTTTCTCATTGCTAGTCTGCAATGCTGTTTTTATTACAGTCTCCCACCATCCACCCTGATCTCCCTCCTCAGATAAAGGATAATGAAGCTCTCTGCACAGGTAGGTTATTAGGGGTATATTACATTAGTAAAGCCTTTCAAAGCTGGAAAACCGTATGGTTAACATTGCAGAACCTATTCTAAACACCTGGAGATTCTACAATAAAGCTACATTTTGGAGATATTTTTATATGTGCCTTCCACAAACACTCAAATAGCTTTTAAAGCCAAATCTGAAGAAAGATCCAATAAAAGCATAGCAAGCAACATCAGAATGACACAAAAACTAATTTAGGGTAGCAACCTGACTTGGAGCACAGTATCCTCACAAAGTGTTTTGAGCTGTGTAGACCCATGCACTTGCATATCACACACACACAAAAAAAAAAGAGGTTACAAAACTGAAGACAATGTATGAACTAAGGGAATACTTGTCCTATCTTCAGCTTTCAATGGCAGTCGCACATGGCAAGATAACTACTAGGACACCTTACTGCTTTCCTCCTTTCCCTCACCCTTTCCAACCTGACTAGCTCTAACAGCAGAAGTGGCAATCAGCATCTCAGAGTAAACAATCTTGTAGTCTAGACCACAGGTTTGCCAGCTATCTCGGGTGGGTGACCCTGGGTTATCTTCTCCTCAGTGTCTTTAATTGCAGGCTGGGGATGCAAACACTTAACCACTCCATGTGGATGGCAATTTGGAAGGTGATCTCAAACCACACACACACAAAAAGCAGCACCTGGCAGATAATACCGCAAAAATGACACAATTACACTTGTGGTAAGCATCTTTTCTTGGTGGTTGTCCAGATAAGAAAAAGATGTAAAACATAAGGGGAAGAAAAGCCACAAAAAAACCCCAAACAATTAAATCAAGCATAGACTTCCACACAGAACAGGAAGGAGAAAAGAACCACAATCCCTTGAAGCATGCAAGGCAGTGTGGTGTCTCCCGAGTCACACAGCAGTGAATGCCTGTTACCTGCATCACACATCCCCCATCAAACGTGAGCCACCCCTCAGTCACCCCCATAACTCTCCCTCCTACCTTACTGTATATGGTAAGGAGATTAATATAGATAGATATATATATATAAAATAGAAAAAGCTACAGTGATGTGAAGCAGCACTGGGAATTTAAGGCTCCTACTAAAGTGTTTTCATTCACTCTGCTGCTCTCAATGAGAACATTTGAATCCCATTCTTCACCTTCAAGACATTTTCCTCAGTCACTACTAATCACTCCAGAGGGATTTGGGTTTAATGGGGTTTGGGTTTTAATACAATATGCAGACCAAGTAGCTGGTTGGAAACGAGCGGCCATGAATGTCACACATTTCAAAGCATCAGGGAAACTCAGGCTGCCACCTCTCTTCAATGCTGCACACCTCAGTGGAAGTTCCAGGTGTTGGAAAATACTTGTGCTAGTGTCAGGTAAACACTGTAAATCATCCTAAACTCAGTTTTATCAAGCTGGTTCTAGTTGAGCAAACACTTAAGCATGGGCTCCTCTGAAGGAACTGAGTGCACCATTTGTTTCACTATGGCATTACTCTGTGTTTACAGAAAATATGTAAGCAGCTCTTCAGCACAGCCTATAAAGGAAGCCTACAAAGTGTTAAGATTAGGCTGTAAATATGCATTTATGCATAACTACGACTGATGAGCCCTTACTAATTATCACATCGTTCACATTACAGCAACATCTAATACTCCAGTCAGGGATTAGGACTCTTCTATAGCTGGAACAGAACAGGAGAGTACAATTGTTGTTTCAGAGACAAGCAGACCATTGTGAAGTTTTTTAATGCAAAATAAATAATGCTGATGTCCACAGTGATGAAGAAACACAAGATCAAAAACCTGCTTTGGAAAATCTGAGAAAAAAACAGACCTGTTAGTCTCTTCAAACTAGAAAAGCACAGATATTCACAACAGAAGACTTAGAGGACCTAAACTTGCACTGCAGAAAGACACTAAATTGCTGAAACAATTACAATAAAAAGCCTTTTGACTACCAGAGAAACGGCAGTTCTGGTGCACCGATCCCGAGGAGCAGGGTGCTACCAACCCCCTCCTGCAGGGGTGAAAAGAAACAAACCCACACCACAAAAACCCCAGAAGAGATCAGAATTGCTTAGTATTGACCAGAAGCATCTCCTATTTTTTCCCCTCCTCTTCCAACTAGCCTTCTCTTAGGCACAGACACCAAGACAAATTTTTCATGCAGAATGTTTTTGTGTTGGAATTCTGACTCTATAGTCTAAATTCTCCAAAATGCAAACTTGCATTTCCTCTTGTACTTTTGCTTTTAATTATTTCAGTAACTTGATGACTGAAAGGAAAAAAAAATAATAACCCACTCTCCCACCTTTAACTACATCCTATTTGTAAACTCTTTATCCCCCTGGTGCTTGAATTTACTATAAATTAGACAGCCATGTGTATCTTTTACAAATCACTTTGGTAGAGAGTAAATAGATCCACTCACTCACAGTATGATTTAAACTTCGGTTAAGCTCAGTGACATAACAATATGAATAAGCAAGCAACCAAGAGATCATTCTAAGAACAGAAATGAATTTTCATATCAGATTCCCCCCCCAAAAAGCTTTCCTTTACAGCTGTGACAGAAGAGGGCACTGAGAGCCGATTAGTACATTTAATATTTTCACAATGATGCAAACTGAGAGTAAATAGATTCCATTCCAGCGACGTTCAGCTCCAGAGATCACTGCTAAGTCTCCTGTCTCGGCTTTGATGGCACCATCGGTGTTTTTCAGTTACGTGCAGCCAGTTATGACCAAGTCCAGCCCTGCCGTGGATTAATTCCCCCTCACAGGCACCCTCGGTACGTTCATCCTGGGAAACAACTCCACACCTCTCACTAATGCAATTAACGCAACGGTTAGTACCTTCCCGTGTTATTTAACAACAGGGAAACCCGAGAGCCGCAGAAAAACGACTCGGCTGCACCTTGGGTTTGTTTATTTCCTTCACCGAAAAGCAAACATGTGTACGAAGGCAGAGTTCGGAGAGTTTGCACTGCTCGCCCCCGGTGACCCCGGGCAGCCCCGTTCTCCTCCGCCGCACGGGGGGGAAAAACCTCCCTCAGGTGTTTAACGCCGCGTCGTCGTCCCCCCCCCCCCCCAAACTGCTCCGGCCGCTGCCGCCTCACAGCCCCGGCGGGATGAGGGGACGAGGCGAGGGAGGAGAGCGCGGCGCGGCTACCTGCCGGGGGAGCGCCTCCACCCCGCGCCGCCCCGCCGCCGTTCTTACGGGAGGTGGCGCTCAGGGCTGTGGGGCACGGGGTCCTCCACACCCCGCCGCCGCCGCCACCGCCTCTTCCCAGCGCGGCGCGCAGCATCTCGGCGCGTCGCTTCCCGCCACTCGAAGGAACGCCGAGCGCCTCGGCGAGCAGCGTGAGAAAGTGCGCGCTTCGCCTCAGCGCGCAAGCGCCGCTCGCGGGGGAGCGTTAAATTGTTCCCGGGTTGGGGCGGTGCGCAGGCGCGGCTCCCCCAGCGGTACCGGCCCCAGCCCGAAATAGACTTAAAGTGGGTTGGTTTGGGGTTTTTGGTTTTGTTTTTTTTTTTTTTTTTTCTGCGACAGCTGGTTCCCGGACAAAGCGATTTTTAATGGCTAGGAAGTTGTACATCCAGTTTGGGGTACAAATAGCGTGATTTTAGCAGTGTTGCGTGACAGAGGTCCCGAATGCTGAGGAAGATATATAACTCCACGCGTGCGTAAAAACAGATAAAAGAGTAAAATGTTAACAAAAATGAATACAGGGCGAGTGTCTCCGCGGTGTGGAACGGCAGGGCTGCCGCCCCGTGCTGGCTGTAGCGCAGTCGGGGCTGAGCCCACCGGGGACTCCCCCGCCGTCCCTGCCCCGGCCCGGAACCTTTTGCTCCCGGAACGTTCGGGCCGCCCCGCGGGGGGAAAGGGGAAGAGAAAACAGGAGCAGCGACGTCGCCCCGCCGAGGCGCTGGTGGGGGCCGCCGTTGCGCAGGTTTTATTCCTCTCCGCCATCGCCGCAGCGGCCCCGGCCATGTACCGGCAGAGCTTCCGTCCCCCGACCCCTCCGTACGCGGGCGGCGGCTTCCGGAGCCCTCCCTCCGGCGGGGGTCCCATGCCCCCGTCCCCGCGGGGCTTCGGCAGCCCCCACCACACGCCGCCCTACGGCCACCGGCCCAGGCCCTACGGCAGCGGCCACTCGCCCCGAGGCCACGATTTCCACGGCGGCGGCGGCGGGGGGCAGTTCGGGAGCCCGTCGGCGGGCGTGCAGACCCCGCGCAGGCCGCAGAGCATCAGCCCCCGGTACCCGGCTCCCTACGGCGGCAAATCCCCGGCCGGAGCTCCCGCGCACCCGCAGCAGCACAAGCGCTCGCCCGGGGGTTTCCAGAGGCACTACCAGGTATGGGACAGGCCTGCGCCTCCGCAGAGCGGGGCGGGAGGGAGGGAGGGAGGGAGGGAGGGAGCCGCCGGTGCTGCTGAGCGGGGCCCAGCATCCGTCCTGGCAGGGGAGAGCGAGATCGCACCGCACTGGGCAGCACCTGTGTCCCCCCAGTAGAGGCTGGAGAGGCCCCGGGTGAGGCAGGCGACCGGCCAGGGCAGGGCAGAGGCCCCCAGGCCTGGCTGAGGCCTGCTGTGAAGACACAAGGACTGACAAGAGCGTAGCTTTCTTCCTTGTCACGTTCTGACCTGTGACGGTAGAGAGAAAATTAAATACCACCCAAAACTGCAGCAAACACCTCTTTCCCTTCTCCGTACCTCCCTCTGGACAGTTGTCTTGAACACAGTGGTGAAGTGCTCTGTGTTTTTACTTGGCCTGTGTTGTCTTACATGGTGGAAGCTGCTTTCTCCACACACAGCTTGCTGGCACATGAGGAGTGCTCTGCTAAAGGGAATTAAGCTGAGGCTCCTTTAAACAGAAATGAGAGCATCTGTTGGGATAACAGAGTATCTTTTTAAAGTCTACATATTGCTCCGAAAGCTTCAGTTTATATAGTTTTCCCAGGAGCTTTCAGCAGCAGGGTCTGTGAGTTAGCCCTGGCAGCGCAGGTAGGGGTGACAGTTCCAGTGATGATACCAACTCTGTACATAGCTGGCTTCACACAGTCTTAGGGAAACCTTAAATGACACATGCAGTGGAGACAATTATACAATTTTCAGGTGCTTTTCCTGATGCCTTAAGGATTGAAGTGTAATAAGGAAGTAAAATCTTACTAGAGATTTTACTAATCTTAGTGTGCCTGCCCTTAAATTTCCATTCCAAAATAGTCTTAATGTGCCTGCACTACATTTTTGTTCAAAAATAGTCTTTGGGTACTTTGTTACAATGCAGATAACTATCTTACAGGAATCTCATAGTTGGTGGAAGGGGATCATGATGAACTTTGTACATTTTCTTCAACACAACAGCAAAAGCTCTCCCAGTGTGGAAGCCTGCAGCTTGCTTAACCTGTTGAAAAGGCAAAGGATGTGGGGTTTCTGCTGTAGACTCTGGAGGGATGGTTTATGTCACCAATGTCTAGACATTTCCCTTCAGAAAATCAGTCTCTGGCTATTCAGTTATGTTTTTTAAAAGCTTGCCTTAAATTAACTGAGCAGAAGAATATGCAGAATTTTGCCTCTAGTTTCAGTCAGAACTGTTTCATGTCCAGACCTGTGGGCAGGAACAGTCTCAGGCTGCACCCTTGGTGTTAAATAAGAAGCCTGACATAAAGAAGGCACAAGTTTGAATCCAGTCACAGGCTGTCAGAGCATTTTCCCTTCTCCCCTTCTGCAGACCTTGTGAGTAGTTCAGGAGCACTGACCTGATGGTGATGTTTTCTGAGATTACAAAGACTGTAGCTTTGTTTAGGACTACGGTAACGCGTATGTGTGTGCTCTTATGGATGTGCACAAGGGTTATTTTGCCTGGGAGGGCAATAGAGGCAATCACAGACAGAATAAGTCTCAAACTCTGCATCCCCACTTTCTTTGGCATGGACAATAAACCTCAGTCCATGAGGCCATGAATAGATTCAGGTAGAGGGACTTTTTGCATGTTCTAAACATCAAATTTTCTTCTGGGCTATGCGGATTGTTCCCTTCTCTTCTGTAGATGATACTGTTAAGAGACTACAGTGCTTTTGAAATTTATGATGCTGCTGCCACCTTTGAGGGGAAAATCTGAACTGACCCTTTGAAATCTCATCAGGAAATCCAAAAGACAGTTTATATTTACTTTAGTGTTCTATTAATGACATGTTACTAATATTCTATGCTAATTTTTTGCTTTCCTTCTTACACTCAAGAGGAGTTAGTGAACTAACTAGTAGCAGTACCTAGTTAGTGGTGATGGATTGAAAATTATTACAGAAACTTTAAAAAATATCTTCTGAAATGGTGTAATCATGATTGATGTGTTTCTGTGCATATGCCAGCAGCTAAAATTACATCAGGTAAAGCAGGCTGATAAAGGGAGTGACTGTCCCCATTTTTCAAGGCAGTATTAGCACATTCAGTAACATGTTGATAACATAATCCAAAAACAAAGGATTTTTTTTTTTTTTCCTGTTGCAGAGAGATACTTAGAGATACTTGTTATCTGGAAAAAAATACTGAGAATAGATTGACTCTTTCTTGAAGGAGAGTTCAGTGAGGAAAGGCTGTTGGCACCAGTGGCAGTAAAACATAAAGGTTTTTTTAAGGTATCTTTGACACCAAACAGCTTCTCTTGCACAGGTAGGGCTATTTTCCTTTTCCACAGGCCTATAATATGAAAAATCACTTTGATTTTTTTTTTTAACACTTATTGAAGGCCGTCTATCTTGTGTTAGATAAAAATGTTTCCTAGATTTCAATTGTGCAAAATTGTTGGGTGTTACTGATGGCCTGCATGATACTGTAGCAAAATCTATTATTATCAAATAAATCATCCAAAAGAGTCTTACTGTTGAAGTATTTTGTTCTGTCACTGGATACTCCAGATCATTATGACAGTTCAGCTTTCTTTTGGGTGCTTCAGATTAGACATAACATGACAGAAACTCCACACTCAAACTGTTTTACCATGTCAAAGTTACAGGGTCTCCATTAAACAGTTAATTTTTTTTTAATTATTATTTTGAAGCTAGAGTGTACTGTGTACTACTGCTTTACTACTACATGTGAGTGCTTAAAGAACTTGAATGTCATTTCTTCTAGTGCATGTTGACTTGCTTTTGGAAACTCCCTGTCCCTTAAAAAGTTTTTAGCTGTATTCTGAGGTGATTCTCTGACCTTTCTCTCATAGTTTTGATACAATACTTCATAAAGTAATTCTCTACCTGTTAGTAATTTTTCTGGTTTAAGATCATCATCATCATAGCCACATAACCTAATTGTACTATGACAAATCATTGGAAACAAATGCCCTGTAAATAAGACATGGATGTTCCCATATTTGGTTGTGTATCCATTATCATCAAGCTTTAGGAATTCTAGGAAAGTACTTACAGGGACCACACAAGCAGGCTACCACTGCAGTGCACTTCCACAAAGAGGTTCAAGACTCAGCAGTTGTCAGGAAAATGTTATTCTTGCTAAGCATGAGGGCCTTTGCTATATGGCACCCTTTGATATGATCTATTTATACAGGTTCTGTAGGGCTCACTACTCAAGTACCATCACTGCTGCTCCAGAAAGCCAGGGGGATGGGGAAAGCAGCCCTTAATCAGTGCCTGTACGCCCCTTTACAAAGTCAGAGCCTGATAATCAGCCTGGAGGAATCCTTTTCTGATCCTACAGAATGCAACACGTGTGTTTGGAGACTGTTGTGTATCTCTAGTAAAGGTTGTTTAATTTCATCACTCACAATTAAAAGTATAATAAAGACAGTATTTCCTGAGGAAGATGCAGGTGAGGAATAGTAATTATCACTAAGAATCAGCTTAAAAGCTCTGCTACATTAGAAGGAAACTATTTTTTTTCTGTAGTTTGAATTAGTCTATTAAATGTTTCTTTACCTGATGGTTTTCTTCCAAAGGGATCACCCAGGACATCTACTCCATTTGGTACAGCGCATGGCAGAGAGAAAAGAGTGTCTAATGATGTGGAAAACTATTACAGACCTTCAATGCTTGAGGACCCATGGGCTGGCCTAGAGCCGGTTTCTGTTACAGACATAAACCAACAATACAGCAGTGAGCAAACAACTTACACTGGTAAAAAAGGGAGGTATTTCAGCTAACACTTTAAAGGCCAAATAACTCCATCTTGTCAGGAAAACTTTGAGACAAGATCTTTACATTTACACCAGATGAACAGTAATCAAGACCTTAGATAATGTTTTTATTTGATCATATGTCCACCCTTTTATCCTACTCTTTTTTTTTTTTTTATTGCATTGGATATTTTTATGTACTGGAGGGAAAAGGAGCGGTAGGAAAACTTACTCTGGCTACGCGGAAGTGCCGGCCAGCTTTGAAGAACAAAATGTTCTTTAATCACCAGCGACTGATTTGTGACTGTTAAAACAGGTTTCCATATATTTACCTCTTCCATGCCAGATTATTAGCCTTTTATTGTAAACTCCTTTAGGAAATGGTATTTTTTTATGTTTCAGCATTTTTAGAATGAATTAACTTGGAAATAAAATGAACTTTTGTAACTCCTTGTTTTGTAATGTATATTTAGGACTTTTGTTAAGGTGTACGCGTTAACACAACTAGTCCTAGTGAAAGTAGGTGACTTCTGTAAACGCGTTTGTATGCTGTAGTTAACCTCTGATTTTGTGCATAGTATTTTTTTGTTAATTGTAGTGTAACATGAAGTTAAAACATGACTTTTAGCCATCTCAGGAAACAAATGTGTTGTCTTTTAAAAGTTTAATTTGTTGAACAAGCTCTTGAGTCATAAGCCTAATTCTGTAATCATTTGCTTTTGTATTTTAAGGAAAAAAAAAAAAAAATCTTATTTGGAACAAAATTAGTCATTTCTGGATTATAGTAACAAGTCTGTTCAGTGGCAATTTAAGTTTAAGGAGCACATCAAGATTATCTAAATGCAAATGTACTTTCTGGATCCACCTGTTAGGATAGCACAGAACGAATGCAAGTTTGTTATGCAGTTGACATGAGTACATGCATAGCATCTTTTTTTAATCTGTACAAGATTTTTTCAATTTTTGTAAATTACCTTTTATTTTTACCTATGGCAGGCACCTTTGCCTAGAGGAGTCTTGTTTTGTGTGCATGCACGCTATATTTTTATACTGAAAAGGAAAGCAATGAGGATTTTTTTAGAGCTTGTCTATACGTGGAAGATCCATTCTTAAATCCAGTAGTGAATACTGTAATCTAGAATAAATAAGAAATAGTTCCAGCTGCAGGCATGCCATGTTAAGCCTGTAGTAGATAACTAAACTTTTGTTGAACGTACAATTATTTGTTTGTTGATCTTGGCTTTTAAGCAATAGGTAGAGGGTGATAACTTAGTGAAAAATAAATAAAAGCATTAGCTCTGTTTTCAAAATCTATGTTTTGTTTTAAGCTTCTTACCTACTTCACAGAAAACATATTTTTGTAGTCCTGAAGCATGGTTAGGTAGAAAAGCACAGAGAATTACATTAGAGTGTTGTTAGTAACTTGTCTTTTGCTGAGGTAGAATAGTCCTAAGTACTTCTTTATCTGTTTCAACATAAAATGTCTTGGCTTAATACCACCTTCAGGAACAACTTCAAACTGGAGGGGGTTAACGTGTTGAAACGAGCTAGCTGCATCTCTTGCACTTTTCTGACCATAATCTAAAGTTTGTCACTTGTGTGTCTTCCCCCAGTTGACCTTACTGGTTTAGTGTTACATACAGAAAGGCTGCTCAGAGAACTGAGAATATAATGCCTGCTTGACACCAAGAACAGTTAAATCTTCATTGCAACATCAAAACTGTGCCTTAAATGGCAGCTGTCAGTATCACTATCTGTAACACATACCAGCAAAACTCAGATGACTTGACAAGTTGTAGACAGTCTTTAGAATTTATAAATCAATTAATGTCATTGTGAAAATTGAAGTATCAAGTTTTCTTTTTTTTTTTTAAGCCTTGTCAGGTGCTGTAAAGCTCACAAAAAAAGTTACAGGGTGCCTAAGCAAGTCCTCTTTTTCATTACTATTTCCCTTGTAATTCAATGCAGTTTACTTTTTGCAATGTTTGGTGATCTTGGGGAAACGGATACAGTGTTATTTAAAAGACTAAAGTTATGACCTGTTCCCAGTTAGACATGAGAAGAAACTGGGTTTGGAAAGGAAAAGGATTCATGACAGAAGAGAGACTCTTAGAGGTGGGACTGCTTATACAGTAGCCAATATCAGCTGCCCTTGCACATTGCAAAGATGCATTTTTCCACTTTGGCTTTGCAGTTGACCCCAGGGATCAAAGCCAACCTCTTCTGGTAATAACTGCTAACTCCTGGAACAGGGTGTCAGACATCAACGAAAGTAAATGTTCCAGAAAGAGAATTGAGGAAATAATCTTGAAGCATTGTTTAATCAATACAGGCCTTCCACAATGCCATCTGTTAAGCTGCTGCTCCAGTGCACTTCAGGATATGACCCAACAATTATAAGTACATCATACTGCTAAAGACTCCAATAATTTGGTCAAGAATCACCAAGGAATTAAAACGTAGATGTAATAAACGTACTGACCTCATCATACTGCACCAGAAAAAAAAAATAATAAAAATTATTCACCTTTCTGGCTTCTAGGAGAAATTCTGCAATTACAGTAAAATTTCAAAATGTTGTTGTTGAATAGCTGTAAAATGCATGAACACATGTTCAGAACTATAAATATAATGTACTTAAAGCCAATTTAAGCTTTGCCTTTTTTACTATGATATCCACGAAGCTTAAGCACTGACTTCCTCACTGATTTTTCTCCATTTCCCCCATATGGCAAACATTCTTTTTCCCCACGTGTTTCTAATGAAGCTAGGATATATCACTTCCTCCTTGGTTAATGAAGCCACTACATAGTGACAGGATGGCTCTGGAAATAACTTTTGATCATAAAAAAGTACAGCACAAATACATCCTTTCTTCATGAGCCCATGAAACAAAGTAGTGCCTGTGTCTTGTTAACAAAGGGATTCTTCTGTAATGAACACGCTAAGAATATGGGCATTGTTCCTTTCTTCAAAAGACTTCTTAGACTTTAAGGTAAGTCATTTAGCTCCTTTTTCAGAAGTTTGATGCATGACTTTTCCATTCTGGTTTGTTTGTATTGTGTTTGTGGGTCAAATCCAGCTGGCTTTCCCTTGAGTAGTTGTAAAGGAGTTGTACAGCTCATGAGTAACTCTCCTCTAGCAAAAATTTAATTTGTTGCTGTTTGTTTGCTGCTGTGTTTAACAGCACACCGCATTGCTCCTACGTTGTGCTAATATGACAGTAAGGTAACTTAAATGAGCCAAATGCAATTCCGTGTAACATGGCAGCACACCAAGTGGGGAGTCACTCCAAATTGTGTACTGTAATAATGCTTCAAAAATAGTTCAAGGTTAGGGGTTTTGTTGCAGCTTTAAAATACAGAGTAAATATTCATTCTTCTCTGGCACTTTGGACACACTATGTTGAAATTGTAAAACAATTTAAAATGTTAATATTTCAGTTAAAACAGGATTTTAAAAATTCATATCGAGCTACTTCTCTTTAGAATTAACAATAAGGCATTGAGAGGTAGCATTTTTGTAGTGTCAAAATTGGGAATGCTTTGCAGGGGAAATGCTTCTGGTCAACAGAATGGGCAGCTACTTGCAGTCAGGTGTTTTTTGTCTTTTCCTGTTCAGGGTATCTTTGTATAAATGTGTTACTTATACATCTGAGGGGGAGCATTTGAAACATGCATTGTATGGAAAGTCTGCACATAGCTATTCAGCTCCCTTCTAAAGAAAGGTTTTTTAGAATCTGAGTTTCAAGTTGTGTTTGTGAGTAATCTCACTGATGTCAGAGAATTTACTCATGCAACCAAGGTAAGTAAGTACCTAACATTACAGCTTGTGTCATCCATTTGTCTGTCAGTGCTTTTTATCAGCTCTGTAATAAACTGCTCTCTTTAGCAATTGCTCTGAATTCCAGTTCATACATGTGCCTACATGAGCCTAGACTGTCTTGCAGTGAACTCAACTCAGTTTTACAATATTTTCCTAAATTCTCAAGAGTAAAGACTTAGTTTTCTATACCCCAAATCTTACCTTCCTCCCATCTTCCTTGTACTAGGAGAGAAAAGGGATGTTCACCTACAGTGATGGGTGAACAACCGTGTAATGATTTTCATGTCTCAGGCTTTCAGAAGCTTGTGCACAATTTGACACAGGGAATTAGATAAACTTTCTTATCATTTGAGATGGCTCAACCAACTCTTTGCACCACAAAAAAAGGCAAGAAGTCGCCAAGGTGTGTTAACACTTAACAGAAGGATAGTTCCAGCATTCAGTCATTAGTTCACAATTTTTTTGCCTACAGTAACTTTTTGGCTGAACACCCTAGGCACAAACAGAATCAATCATATCAGCACAGTTTCAGAGTGAAATTTTTAATACTGCTGACACTATTAAAATTGGAGCTTCTCTGTCCCTGTTTAAAAAGACAAAAATTAAGCAAAAAGTGAAGCAGTTGAGATGCTGAGCTGGAAACTCTGACCTGCACAGCGTGAGACAGACTGAGTAGGGACATCATTGCAGTTCAGCATAACCTGTGTTGGCCTCTTTCCAGACTGCAGATAGAACAGGTTTGTAACCAAGAGCTGAAAAAATACCATCTCACTTCCTAATAAGACAGAAAAAGGTATTTCTCAAAAATTACCTTGCTCACAAAAGAAGAGTTCTTATGCAGCCTCACAAGCCTGTCGTCGTCTTATTTTTCTTCGGGAGAAGCAGTGACCTGTTGCTGGTAACTTCAGGGCTTCCCGTGAACCTCAGTCAAAGCCATTTGATGAACACCATTTGACCTGGTCTCTGGCAAAAGTGAAAAGTCAGGTTGACACTGAATATTGGACAGACTCAGTTTCACAAAACTGTACAAATCACTGGATCTGGAAAGCTTTTGACACCAGGCTTGCTGGGTCAGAGCTTTTGCAGTTGAGTTGCTGCTCTGTGCAGTGCCAGATGGGACTGCAGCAGCAGGGACATCACTGCAGTTCAGTGCAGCCTGTATTAGTCCGTTCCCAGATGGCAGCTAGAATGGGATTTCAACAAGGACAAAACAAGTAAGACCCCTTCTGTCCCCCACACACACACCCCTCAAGAGACTGTTCATTTTTTAAGCCTACAGTGAGCCACTATGTTTTTGGGGTAAAAGTTAAGAGAAATGAAATTGTTCCTTCAATTTATTCATTAGTGACAGCATCTCAGGAGACAGAATTTGACATCCCATGAAGCTGAAATTTTAACACAATCATTTCAAAATGGGCTGCACCGAAAACCTGTGCACACTGCCCAGCTTTTGTGGGCTGCAGCAATCATGCTGTTTGATGCTGCACTAAAACACACTTATAAACCTTCTGGTATCCATATGTATTTTGCCACAATCTAATTGCTGTGTAGTCAAGATAGTTATAAGCTGTTAGTGTAGAGTCAGCAAGTGTTTGCTTCAGGTTTACATTTTCACAGTTTGCATGAGGAAATTCCTAAGAGTTCAAACTGCTGAACATGATGTCGGTGCAATTATTACTAATACATGGAAGAACAAAACCTCTTTCACACTGATGCAAATCATTCCCTTTTCAAGCTTCACACAAGCTAGCTGAAACAAGGGAAGAGGAATGAAGCTAATTGAGAGCTTCAGTGGATGACTACACAGCATAAACCACAAATAGCAGAGCAAAAAAACTTTAAACACTGGTTGCCAAGTGGGGAGAGGTATCAACAGTAACTGGATTGTAAGTAGTAGTTGCACAGCACTTCTGAAATCAAACTACTGCCTCCTGTGGCTTAATGAAGGTTTTTAGGTGAATGTAAAATCAGGCTATGAGCTGTACTCCGTTAACAGATGCTGGGAATTAACATGTTACTCTTCCTACAGTTGAGTTTGCAGAAGAGAGTGTCTTCACCACTCGTCTGTGAAGTCCAGCATCTTTGCTTAAGTGTCATTTCATCAGTAGGTTTTTTTTTTAAGCTAAGATAAAACTCTGCATTTGAAAATCTCAGGATCATCAAAAAGATGAAAGGGAGAATTAACACCCACAAATGGCCGTAGTGTATGACTGGGGCTGGTAACTGAAAGAAGGCACCAAGGGTCCATTTATTGATTACTTGCCATCCCACTTTCCTAAATCTATTCCCCTTGTCCATAAATTTTTAATAGCCTCCTGGTTGCCATGGCAATTAAATGACACCAAATAAAATTATTTGGTTGTTCATTTCCAGATGTTAAGAAAGCAGTATGTGCACCACGGACAACAGGTTGAGAAACTGCTGTAACTCTTCAAATGAACGAGCTGCCAAATTGTGTCCCTGTTGAACCTGAAGACAGCTCACACTACCAACAGTGTTCCTGTGCTTAGAATAGCTTCTAAAATGAAGTTCCAAGTATGTAGAAAGCTTAGGCAAAGAACCTTTACATCCCTGTTTTCAGGGTATCTGTTGCATCTGGTTGCATTTTTGTGACACTATTTAATTTCCTCCCGCCTGCTGGATGTTTTATACATTGACTCCCTTGTAGCCTCTCCTCCTCTCTGCTGTGAGGTGAGGAAGAGATGGTTAATGTCTGTACTTTGTGAACACACAACTGGTAATAGCCCGGTTTAATTTCTCTCTGCTATTAGATCGCTCCAGTAAGCAGGTGACAGAAGTCTGTTTTCATTAACCAAATCTCCATCGTTTATCTTCTTACAGCTTGAAAATAGTAGATTTGCAATACATTAATAAACACATCTACAAGGCTCTGTATACTTCATATTTCAGGCAGACATCTTAAAGGGACCTACCAAAAGCAGACTGTTCGGGGGTTTTTTACCATTCCCTTAACACCATCCAGAGAAGATAACTTAGGTAAGCTTACCCTGAATTTTCCTCTCCAGTGAGTCTTATATTTTCTTTCCCCCCCACCTCTTTTTTCCTTAGAACTGTCTATATACCAGCTATCTGTTCAGGCTTTTCTACGTAGGTTTTCCATGGAAATAAGCCTGCCTTTTCTGCCCGTTCCATTGGAATAGGCTTGATCCACCCTTCAGGGCTCTGCTACCAGTAATGTCTGCTGGAGGGTTTGGTGGAATCGGTGCCACTCAGCCACCCAGCATACCCAGTCCACTAAAGGCCCTGTTGGTTTACATTGCTGGAACTGTGTTAACACATAAAGTGCACATAAACCTTCCCAACTCAGCTAACAGCCTGGGGTTGGTTGAGTGGTGGACTTGTCAATTATGCAGTGAGAACTGTACAAGGTAGACATGTCCCTACCTTAGCAGCCACCATTTTCTTTCTAGATTAAGAAAAAGTTCTCTTCCGAACACACAGATAAGTGGTGCTCAAGACAGAGGCAAAGTCACTCTGAGAATACAACAGAAAAAGTGTGTAAGAAAAGGGCATGGAAAAACAGTGTCATCTTGATCCCAGTTCTTCCTGGTAGCTTCCCAACACAATTATCTCTTAAAATACTCGAAGTACTTAAAATAATAATTTCCACTCAGCATATCCTTGTTCATAGTAGACCAAGTTGGAGGAAATCTGCTCATGAAAGCATAAAATCAGGTACTTTCCCTTCAGCAGCCACAGAACACATCACCTGTTTGCAATCCATGAATGACAAGAAAGCAGATGTGCATTTCAGAGAGAGATGACTTTTATGAGTAGCAAAAATAAAAAGTCTGTATGCCTAGGCACCTTTCCTATTCAGTATATTTAGTAATTTATTGTCAATTAAAAAAAAAGATGGTTCAGGTTCAGTCCAGCCCCAGTTACTTCAGTCCTAAGTTCAGCTTCAGAATTATTCAAACAGCCAGAAGATCTGCTATGGAGCAGCTGTTCTCAGTCCTGTCATCCTTCCAGTGAGCAGAAGGAAAAAGCAAGGTTCTGGTGTCATTCTGTGCTGATGTAGCAGAGAAAAACAGCAGAAAAACACCTAATCAAAGTATATGCCTTTACCAGGGAGCAGCCTGTTGCTATATAAGCATCCCAAAACAAATGATCCAATCCCTGGTGTTTGTGAAGGGCCTGGGGAGGATCATCAGTACAGACTTCCCCCTGGGTGCCTCCTGGCCAGGAGACCCCAGTGAAAGGGTCTGTGCCTTCAAAGACACAGCGTTTCCCTTGAAGTTCAGGAAAGGGATTAAGACATTCGGTACTCTGTTTCTTCACAGGCTCCACAACATTCTTTGTGGCCAGGTTGTCACTTGGCTCTGGAGTCCCTTTCCACCATCTGTCCCACACTCTTTGGCTGAGACTCCATTTAAACCAGATATTTCTCTCTTACACCACTTCCACTCTTTTGTGGCTTAAGCCATCCATGATTTATCTTCTCCAGAGCTGTCTCTATCACAAGAATATTTTCCATCCTGAACTGACTACCATTATTCCCCTCGTTCTGACAAAGCAGATATTGCAAGTGCTCTCAAATCAAACAAGTTAAAGCTTGGATACTTTAAAATGTGTTTCAAGTTAAACTTGCTGATATTTGAACAAGAAAGCTAACTCAAGTGAGGTTTTCCAACAGTGAATCTCAGGACAGAAGCTGTCAGTAACCTCCCTAGTAATAATACTATTGCTGCTGAAACAGCAGTTCCAAAGGGGTCTGGGAAGGTACCTCCATCTGTAACCTGCCTGCATCTTCCTTCTCCTTTTTTCTTCCTTGAACATGCTCTGCAACAATTAAACACAGCCATGAAGGTCACATCAGGGCATTTTTTCTTGGACTGAATTGTTTATCTGTTTTCTGAAGCTTTTCTAGTAAGTTTTAAAGTAATGTTTTACTTAAAAATCATTAAAATTACAAATTAAAATCCTACTGATTCATATCACATTAGCCCTTATGTTCAGCATCACACTGGAAGGTGGCAGTCCTTTTCACAGTCATTCCAGCTTTTTATGTCTCATAAATGCAACCAACTTCACTGATCTTTTACGTGTGATCTTACATTTCCCTGCATTAAAACATTACAGTACGTGCTCCACATTCCTCTCCGTTCCCTCACCTCTTAGTGTGATGGTTAAAATAGCACCTAAAATAAAAACTCCTTAAATACCCCAAACACTAACACTTCACACACTAACCCTCCTAAAATTATCATTAGCTACCACCACATCTTTGGTGCCTTTGTTACATTTAGGCATTTATTGTCTCCCAGGCAGAAAGAGTTAAAACAATTCACAGCTTTTTCTTGGAATTTCTGTCTCCTCTCCAGAGAGGACTGTCCTGGAGTCATAGAATCATAGAATAGCCCTGGCTGGAAAAAACCTTTAATACCATTAACCCAGCACTGCCAAGTCACCACTGCCCCATGTCCCATAAAAAAAATACCAAAATTGTTCAAATTTTCCATACCTAAATCAGGTAACTATGTAAGGGAAATTGTGAAGCACAATAAACATGGACAGTATGAAGACCATTCAACTAGAGTTACTACCTGGGGAAAAAACAAAACCAAAACCCACACTGATTTCAAGGCAAAGTTTGGTATTTCGGTGGAAGTCTACAACTCCTCATCTCCTATGTTTCTGTCTGGAGGTACAGACACCCCCTTTTTATTAGATTTAGAGATCAGGGCTCATCTCCACTTATATTGCCTCCCTGTTCCTCCAGACAGGCCAGTGTGCAAATAGGAGAACAATCATGCACAGTTCTAGAAATAACTTCAATCCCTATATTCCTCTAAACAGGAATTCATAATATAAAGTTAAACCTATACATCAGTTGCATTTAATTTGCTATAAAGAATAAAAATAGACTCAGAGACAAAAGAAACCCACTTCTTAAATTGTTAGCATGCAAGGACTTGGAACAATTGAGAATTCTCCACGATTTCTTCAATAACCCACACATTTGTGTGGTTCACAGCTCCTAAGGAGAGCTGCATTTCAAGTCTTCTGTGGCTAAAATAAGTATGCCAAATTATACATAATGTTATTTATTTTTTTTTGTAAGGGATGTAGTTTTATCAAAAAAAAAATTTAAAAAGCAAAATTCTATTCAAAAGGGAAATTCTGTCACTGGAGGACTGAATAGAAATCTCTGCTGAAGTGAACAGGGGTTTGGATTTCATCCTTTATCCGACCTAAAATCTGCTATGACAGCAGGAACAATTCCAAACTAAGGTAACAGCCTAAGTTTTCATGCACAGCACTATAGCAGTGGAGGTCACAGTCTCCTAAAAAAGGGAGAGGGACACTTTTACTATTGAATTTCACTGCATATGGAAATGATTTATGCTGTAATCAAAAGCATAGGCCCTTCCAATGGAAGATTCTCAAGCAATTATTACAGAGTAAACCAGTCTTTAGCTCTACTAGCCATTAATTTAAGTAGGCTTTTTTAAATGATCAGTATCTTCATAACCAATAGATGCCTAATCTGGCAAAGCACCTACTCACTTGTCTTCTGGAGACAAATGTGGTTCAGCTTTTCAGATTAAGGCATCACAAAACAATACACGACAGTATTCTAAAATGTGTTGTAATAAACTTCCCGTGCTTCAGAAGGGAAAAATAATCTGTAAATCCACTTCCAGAGTTGAGGTTCCAGGTCTTCAAGTTGTTTTGGTTGGGGATGTTTTTTTGGACAAGAGATTAAGTGGCATAAACTGTGTAAAACTACAGTGTAAAACTAGCACCGTAATAATTACGAGTCTTCACACATCTTATTTTTGAAGCACTACAGACAATCAAGCCTAAAACCATGAATGCATCACTAGTGGTGTTCCAGCTGTGGAAGTGCTCAACTGACTATTCCAACAATATGGAATAGGTTGCATGATGCAGATGAAGTTTTGCAAAACACAGGGTGTGTAACACAAATCAAACCTCATTTCTTGCTTTTTCTGACTAACTAACTACAGAGCGCTTAGGATCAACTTGAGCACCTTTTTTAGTCCAACTTACACATGGTTTTAGAACTGCTCTGAAGAACAGTAGGAGTTGCCAGCTTCCCCAGGACACTTTGGAGCACCCACTTGACAAAAATCCTACTGATAAGAAATCTACTCCAATTTGTAGGGTCTGTCTATGTGCTCAGGAATTTAACAATGCTGCTGTTGATGTGTTACCTCTCTTGTCCTGTGAGATCCTCCAGCGGAGTTACGCAGCTTGTCGAGGCGTCCTGCAGCCAACTGGTGCTCTGGTGGGAGAGGTGGAGCCAGTGTCCCGTAGAACAGTCTCCGCGCAGCAAAGCACGTGCTTGTACGTTGCTCGTGTTGATTTTGTCAAAGCGTTGTCCCTGCACCATGGAGAAAGTTGGTCAGTTATCCCCTTTTCCCACAGCAGGAGGTGTTTTCAATATTGATCACGCTTAAAACACCACCAGAGATAGATTCATCTGGTGTTCTTTCCATTCTGTGTATGAAATCCCCACCTTTCCCTGTTATCTGCAGCCTCTTTGCTTGTCAGGAGAAGGTTTTAGAAATACTTGTTTTTAATTAGTCAATATAACTGATCCCTCTTGTTCTCATTATGTTTTTCTTCCCAATTCTATAGAGGCAATTGATGATCTTACCTAGTATTTAAGCTACCAACTTTCTAATTTTTTTACGGACTGCAGTGACTGTATTTAATTCTGTTGGATGCTGCTTACTCCCCTTCTGCTCTTGCCACCACAAACCTGTCATACGGACCAAATATTTAGACAGAAACATGTTTTAACCCCGACAGGGGGGGTGCTTCATTTTGGGACTGTATCTCAAGTAATCAGATGTTTCTGGAATATATTCATACATATATATTAAAGAAAATAAAGGTTTAGGTAGTCATGCCAGTTTGACCAAAAGATTTTGGTGAAAATTATGTTTTCTTTAAAATGTTGACATTTTCTCAATCAAACATTATTTTCCTTTATCACATCAGAGAGAATAACAACAGATGCTTTTAAACAAATGTTGCTTCAAAAGGGTAATTGAAGAGAATCATTTATTTACTTACCCGCCTACAAACTACATTCTGTGACAAGGTATGGCTCCTTTTTATTTTTATGTATAAATTTCATGCAGTCAAATCCATATTTAAATGAATTGTATGAAATTACTATTTTGTTTTGTTTTGCCAATCACTAGGCCTAGCATGAAGGATGCAGCCAGCAGTAGAATGAACCAGTAATTAGTTTCTATTGTATACAAAAAAGTCAGTATATAGGTGATGCTGGGGGTACAAACAAGTCAAACAGATCACACATAACAGACATCAACCCCAGGAACAACACAGCACGACCAATAATAGGTGGAATAAACAAAGAAACAAAGTCTCCCATAGAAGAGATGGGAGACAACCAAGTCATATACAACAGAAGTAGCTCCATATTGTTCCCCCACAAAGCCCACATTTGCAAATACCAGACCTGACTGGGGCCCAGTTGCAGGGAGAGTCAGGAGGTCCTTCCCCAACAGGGAAACTCTGCAAAGTGCATCCACCTCACAGACAGACACTCCACCCTTCCTGCAAGTGGTCCCAGCTTTTATCCCCACAGCAGGACACCTGGCACTCATTTACCCAATGCAGGGCATCTGGGGCTTGTTTACCCGAGGGCTTTCCCTGCAAGGTCAGGGGCACCTTGGAGGAAAGCCAAAAGGCAAACTCATCCCCTCCTTTTAAAGGGCCATGGGGACCACCCATATGTCAACCTTAATTCAGGGCTCGGGGGTCAGACCCCAGCACTTCACATATAAATTCCATACCTGTGTGCCCATACTCTGAGCATACTAAAATAATAAGAGATACGGTGAAAATTAATTTCCTGTCACAGATTTCATATTAGCATATCCTTTCTGCATTTCACGTTTACCCTTTCTGCAAAGTCAAAAGCACCGTATTGTCATCACACTCTATCAAGCCAAATATCTACATTTTAAATATACCCAGAAAGCACTGGATTTCAGATGCAGATTAATGCTATAATTTACTGCTTCCCATAATCACAGAATCATCTAGGTTGGAAAAGACCTTGAAGATCGAGTCCAACCATCAACCTAACACTGACAGTCCTCATCTACACCAGATCC
Organism: Podargus strigoides; assembly: GCA_028020825.1. Taxonomy (NCBI): domain Eukaryota; kingdom Metazoa; phylum Chordata; class Aves; order Caprimulgiformes; family Podargidae; genus Podargus; species Podargus strigoides. The sequence continues at coordinate 5,803,780 of CM051623.1, read as the reverse complement.
CTGAGCGCTATGGCAACACGACTCCGAAACACCTCCAGGGATGGGGACTCCACCACTGCCCTGGGCAGCCCATTCCAATGTCTGACAACCCGTTCTGTGAAGAAATTCTTCCTCATATCCAGTCTAAACCTCCCCTGGCACAACTTGAGGCCATCACCTCTTGTCCTATCACTTGTTACTTGGTTAAAGAGACTCATCCCCACCTCACTCCCCCCTCCTTTCAGGGAGCTGCAGAGAGCAATGAGGTCTCCCCTCAGCCTCCTCTTCTCCAGACTGAACCCCCCAGTTCCCTCAGCCACCCCCCATCACACTTGTGCTCCAGACCCTTCCCCAGCTCCACTGCCCTTCTCTGGGCACAGCATGTTCTTTAATGAAGGGCATAACCTAATAGTTGCAGCAGCAAATGACAGACACTTCAATAAAGCATGCAGAAGGTTTCCCTGGATGTCAATAAAGACTTAAGTGCTGCACTTCAAGCAACCAAACAAAACCCTCAAAAAACAAAACCACACCAAAAAAACCCAAAGAAAAAACCCCAACTGGAGCGTCCCAGGAGATCAGTTGAAAGAGAACGCCATCTCCAGTTTATCTGATGCTAGAAGCTGAAATAGGGTTGAATTTCTGATAGGACAGGTCTGCAAAATTCTATGGGATTTGGGGTTTTTTGTCATTGTTCCCAAAAGGCAATACTGTAATTGCTAGTACAGTTTGCAAATAAAAATTATTACTACTACCTGCATGTCTTCTATCTTGCATAATTGTATGTGCTTGCTTGGAAGTCTCAGAGCAGGGTCTGCAATCCATAACGAGAAGCAATCTGGGGAGAAAAATGTACATAGCTTCTAATAAAGCCTGCCAGGTTTACAGTAATACTTTCCTGATGTGGAATCACCAGACCATCTGCAGATAAGTTTTTTATTATTTACTACCCTTCTTCTCATATACATCATTAAAAGCTTTCTGTTCATTTCCCATGCCTTCTCTCACTTGTATATTGCTTTGCAGTGGTGTAGATCAGAAAGCTGTTAAGCAGAGGAAGAAGTTTGGCATTTTTCTAATGATCTTAAAGCACTTACTAGCATTTTTGAGAAACTCAGGCAATGCTTTTATTCTGATGTTGGTCCTGAGAGGCTGCCCAAGACAGAACAAGAAACATCCTCATCTAAGCTAAGCCTTGGTGCTCTATCTTGTATTTTGGAAACAATCAGCATCCATTGGCCTGGTGGAGGGAACTATGGAATAGCAAATGCTGGAGCATCCCAAAAACATTTCTCCAGAAGGAATAATAATAAAGCCACATCCAAAAGGTAGCATCTGTAATGCTGGCTCTAGGGGTGCTACACAGCAGTAGTTGGGGGTTTTACACTATAAACATCCTTCTGTGAGATGGCAGTATCATTGGAAAGGCTTTTTGGAGTTTCCTCTGGTTTCTCAAAGTCGAGAACCCCCAGTTTACTTTGTCTTGGAGCTTTCTCACCTTTCCAGATTCCCCAGTGAAAAATAACAGTATTTTTCTAAACCCCCTCCCCTCCAAGGTAACATGAAAAGAAGGGTGGTGGTGTGTTTACCTGCTGTGCTGACGAGGCAGCTGTTCCCTTCTCACAGAGGGGGTGAACAATGATGCACTCCGGTGGATGCTGCGTGGTTACACACTCCCCATGACCAGCAGGTTGCTGAAAATGATCTCATCATTGAACAAGTGACACTATTTCATCTATTCCAGGAGGCAAATGATGCTTCCAGCTGGGGATGAACTAACACACACCTGGGCCTCGCATCCAAATGCTCCATGAAAGATGCTTGGATCAAACCCAACCTCTTTGCAAGGCAGCAGGACACTGCAGTGCCACCACATCTTCCAGATCCGTGCTGCTGCCCCACTGCCATACCCTGCCCCTCCGACCTCCTCCTGGGAGTGCAAATGGCATCAGCCCTGCACGAGCCCCCACGAGCCAGCAGCGGCCACAGCGACATCCTGCCACAGAGGGGGAGACGAACAATCTCATTGTCACTTTGCAGCGGGGTGTCTGTCCCCCAAAAAACACACTGAAAACGTTTAACAGCGCTGATGTGCCCCAGAACACGCACTGGTAGGTCACAGCCTGCAGCAGGCACTGCCAGTCACACAGAGCACAGAGGGCTTCTCTTCCCTCAGCCTGCCCTTCCCGTAGCTCAGAGTAGAAGCAGCACAGCTAATGGAGATGTGAAGATGTTCTGTAGCTCAGGAAAACCCTGTTTCCAGTTTGTTTCAAATTCTCACCTACAGATTTTATGAAATACAAGATGTATCCTCTCTACAAGGAGGTTAGGGCTCAGTTTGGCAAGAAAGCTGGGGGCATGGGGGTGGGAAGGGTGGAAGATTGTTGTTGGATGAAGTTCCAGACGTGGTGCTTTGTCTTGTGAAGAGGCTGAAATAGGTCATGGTGAAAAAATGCACAGGAAAAATGCTGGTAAATGATTCTGGCCTTCTTCAGGTAAGAGCAGGGGGAATCTTCAGCTTCACAAGTGTGGGAAGATGCTTCCCTCACATTTCACTGAAAGAGACTCTGAACTTTTCAGTGTCAAGTACAACAAATATTCACCAGTCAGAAATAAAAGCAGATCCCACCAGTGAAGGTAAAAGCACCCTTGCTGGACATATAAGTTGTGATCTCTCCCTTGCTCCCTGTTCAGGGAAGATGCCCTAAGCCAGCCTGCTGTCCAGTTCTCCGAGCAGCCCATCCCTTGCTCAGGGCAATAAGGAAAATCAGCATGGGCTCTCGTGGCACTGGTGCTCAGCAAGGCAAACAGACAGCAGGACTTCCCTACTGCTGCCACCAGGGCAAAACCAAGAGCCTCAGAAAGCATTTGAAAGGCAGGAGAAATGGTGGTTTTCCCCCTGCTAACGTGTCCTACACATTTGTACAACAGGTCTGGAAAAAACTCGCAGGAGGAAAGATAAAAGGCACCTGTCTGTGCTAGACCTGCACATTAAACACTGACTTCCAACTACAATCTAGCAGCTATTACCCTACCCTAGCACGCAGGAGGGAGCACAGCAGAGACACCTATCTGCACAAATCACACACTAACTGCAGACACCAGTTACCCCCCGAGTTCCCTCAAGGGCAGCACACAGCTCTCAGATCTCCTTGTGAGTACCAGAAGCTCCCAGGCTGGTTTCTGTAAAGCTTGTGCTCAAGTATTCCCTTTTCTAACCAGTTACGTCTCTCCTACTCAGTATTTTTCTAATACTGGAAAAAAAACCTTCATAAAGCCTCTTTGCAAAAGGTCCTATTAAAGACAACTTCATCAGGTTATGAGAACTTGCCATATCAATAATACATCCAGAGTACCCCCAGAGGAACTGTTGATGCTGTGAAAAGTGAGTATTGCCTGTTATAGCAAGAGCTGCTATACCTGAAGAAAAAGAAAACATTATCATAGGCTGAGACTCAAAGTTCCTCCTGAGTTAAACCACACTGACTGCAACTTTTCTCCATGGGCAATTAAAAAAAAAACAAGCCCAAAATAAGCAGCCATAATGAGCAAGTGGCTTTAAAAGCAAAACCCTCAAGCTCCGTGGCAGCGAACGCAGTTGCCTGGGAAAAGAAACAGTTCCCCTCATTTGTCAAACGAAGGTCTCGCTCCCCTTGTTTGTTGTCGCTGCCAAGAGCTCTGACTTACATTTTCTTCCACGTGACGGGGAGTTTGGCGGCCGTAATCCCCTTCGTGTGGGTGGCTGCTCAGAGCTTACAGGCATTCCTTAAAAATAGAAGCAAGCTAATCTCGGTTCGGCTAATTTAACACAAGTTTCTGCACAATTGCATGGTTCTTCCAAAGCTAACAGGCAGTAATTCATGGCTGGGACATGGAGTGGTTTGCTTCCTCTCTTGCCACTGATTTCATAGATGCATTCCTTGCTCTGTGTTGATACAGGCACTTGTTCTGCCATTACTTGCCTCTCTCCTCTTTCACTTGACGCTGTTTTATTTGCTGAGGGCGCTGAGTCACATGCAGATCCCACTGGAATTATTACTGGTACCCTTTTGCACAGCTTAGTGGCCATATGGCACGAAGAGCTGAAGGAATGGGATGCAGCACCACTCTCAAACCACTACTGGTTCATACCCCAGCATAAACCAGAGCCAACTTCAAGTCATATCACTAGTTGCAATAGCAGCTTTCCTGAGAAAAACAGAGCAGACTACTAGAAATTGTTTCACCCATCTGTCTGAGCTGCTCTGTGCAAGTCAGCACCCTACATAATACAGCCTGAACTGGCCATCAGAAGAAAAATCCAGGCTTTTATTGTAGCTGCCTCCCAAGTCTGTCTCCAAAGTGAGAAGATGCTTTAGGCTACAGCTACGTACTTTGCCAGCCCAGTGTCAAAGGACGCCTATGGAACAGGTTCTTGCCCATGTACCCTGGACTGCCCAGCTTCTGACTTCATCAATGACAAGTTACTGATGACAGCAGCAGTCTGTCCAACCTGGAGTTTAAAACTACAGAAGATATGGCAAAAGTGGCTTATTTTGGGATGGAAATAAGAGCATTTTTTGAAAGATGCAAACGTTTGCATTAGATTAGCTGATCCAGTAGGAAAAAAAACCAAACAAACAACACTGGATTTACTCTGCAGCACCTTCACCCGGTTCCCCAAGCAGTGCCCCAATATGCCACCTGCTCTTGCTGCTCCATCAGTGCCCACGGGGACCCTATGCTGCACCTTGGTGGCTCCTGCACTGCCCAGAGCCCTGCTCTAGCAATGAGCACTCGTACTGCCTGCTGCTAAAAAAATACTGGAGCAGTCAATATTCTTTTAATAACTTGCAGAATTTTAACACACTGAAAATTATAGTCATTTGGACACTAAAAAACCACCTCAGTTTAACCCAACGTTCTTTTGAAATGCCGTTTGACAACCAGAGAGGGAAAACAATGAAGACTTTAAGTTTTCATGTATTTTATTTACAGGCCGCACAATACATTTTATTTACAAATGGCTTAAAATAACAAAGAGTAAGCAAGCAGAAGCATAACAGTTTTGATTATTTTGAATTAGGTTGTCTTGAAATAACTCCTGCAATAAAGTACTCTTCACCCTGATAAGCAAAAGTTAGTTCAATTTTAAGTCAACCCAAGGTCATTTCATTTTTAAATACAGAGTTCAAATTAGTTTTCTGGCGATTCCTTGATTTCATGACACACTTCTGCATATATAGAACATCCCAAAAACTATCAAGAAGGGAAACAGCCAAAATTTCCCCATGTGAAAACCACTGTAACAGAACAGACTGGAGAAATGTTGCATGTAAAACACTGGTGTGTTTTATTAACGAAAAGAAGAATGCAAGAAATACATCTGAGAATTTTCTCCCTTGGAAACAGAACTCACGGTCCGAGATCTCATTTACCCGCAGACAAGAGGTATCCTGTGTTACTTCAGTACTTCAGTTTTTACTGCACAAGTATCTATAAAACTCATCCAACTGTAAACGTCACCCAAACTGAAACTGCCTCCTGCACCAAGCACAAGGAGAAGAGCACTCAAAGCCCTAAGAGCTGACACTGCAGCACTTACTGCCTCTGCTCCTAGAGAGCACCTCACGCTACCGTGGCACGGGGGAAAACTGAACACAGACCATGTTTTATGAAAACATAAGAAAATATAGAAGTTTGCCATTTAAAAATTATTTTCCCAAGAAATTATATTAACATTTAAGGATACATGTATTTTTACACCTCTTCCCTAACACTGCTCCTTCTGTTAAAGGTAACAACTAGTGATCCACGATAAAAGCCATTTCATTTTCCTTTGGCTGATTTTAAGTGTTTTAATAGCCTAAGCCTTTTAAGTCATGATCACAGCAGTCCAGTCGTGCTCGCTTTCCTCCTCTTGGTATGACTAAAGACCACTTAATATAAATAATGAAGTACTTGCTACTCGATAGTCCATGATTACAGTATTTTGCTATGTTTATTTAGAAATACAAACACACAACACTTACTTTTTGATGTAGTGTCCAGGTCTCTGTAGCACACTTTGGAATTGCAGCACAGAAAATGTAAACCCAAAGGAATGGGGGATTTGGGGGAGGGGGGGGGAGTAACAAAAGCCACGGCTTCACAGAAAAAAAAAATGAGCTTTTCAGAATGCCTACTACTGCATCAAAAACGCAAGAGCCACGTGACATAAAATGCCAAACGAGGACAGAGTCACTCTGCTGAGTGAAATTTGTTCAAAAGGGTAAAGTTCTGAACCGACATAAGCACCTTGTCATGTGATTTAATTCAAAAGAAATGTTGACAGATAATACCCAGGTCTGGTAGAACTGAACGTGGACCTACAGTCCTTGGATCTGGCCAGTTCCCTGGCTGCTAACCTGCCCAGACACAGCTCGGAGGACAGGGGAGTGTGGCTGCAGGGAGAAATCCTCCTGCCACGCACCCCAAGGGCTGCCCTGCAGGGGGAGAGCAGAGCTCCTTACCCACACGCAGCCTCTACCTGCCCAGGAGGAAATGCTGTCAGAGAAAGAGCCAAGAAGATCCCTCAGGCTGCAGAGAAGGTTCTCTCTTCAGTTAGCTTACGTGGAAATATGTTAACTTGCCCTCCAAATTATCCCAGTGCTGTTGTCCCAGGCAACTAAGTGTTCAAATTCACAGGCTAGTAATCCTTCAACTGCATTTGGGGAAAAGGCATTGTGCAGTACACATCTGCCACAGCCTGCCAGGGTTTTATTTCTGGTTCAGCTGGAAGGCCAGCCCATAAGGAAGCTGCACTGTTGTTTACACACACAGAAGGAGCTGACTTCTCTGCATTAAGTGAACTAAATGACTTGAAAATTTACCTCCAAAAGGGAAGAGGTAGAACACACGTCTTCCTTGCATTTTTGTGTTGGAAGTCAAATAATTTAGTCCTCAGAGATCAACCTTCTATGTGAACTTACCTGAATTTTAGCAAACTATCACCTGTGGTAACACTTGAAGTGCAGGGGAGTAAGACCAGACTGCACCTTTTAGTGAAAGCAACTGCCTAAGAGCTTGTAAAGTCTCTTGCTTGACTCTAAAAAAAAAAAAAAAATCTGTGTGTATTGCTGTGGGTTTTTTTTAAGATTAGCGAATAAAAATCCTTAGCTGACACTGTCCATATCCAAATGACACCAAATGATCTTTGCCTTTAAAATTTTACAGGCAGAAAAACGCTATGGGGGTGTCCTTACTCAAGGAAAACTATCCAATGCACTGTCATCCACACATGAAGCTTTTGTTTTTCTTAAGCACACGCAATTCAGGTCATAAATATTTGTTCCTGACTGGGCCAGATCACAGGATTTTCTACTGCGTCTAAGTGAAGGCAACTGCCAGACTTACAGGGATATGGTAAGCAGCATGACTCTCTCTCCATTTCTCATCTTTCAGATCCTCAATCACTACGGAGTTAGCGAAGTGAGTTTCTCCATGCTCTACAATGTGGTAGGTAGCCATATATGAACCAGGATTTTCAACTAAAACAAAAACAAAACACCAACAACTTTGGCTTCTATGCTGAAAATCCAAAAAGTCACTGACAAGACTACATTTGTAATAGTGTAAGTAGAAATTTTACTTTTTAAAAAGTAATAATTAAACACTCAGTTACATAAGGTACCGATTTGTCAACTGGATAATCAGTTGGAAAATTGTTTCCAATATGGGCTTTAAAACATTCTTTTACGTACATGCAAAATATAACCATACCTCCTCTCTGCAGGAGAGAGACCTCTTGTTGTCAAAGGAAAAAAAAAAATAAAAAGAAACATGCTGGAAGTTGCAATTAATATGAGGAGTGGCTGTTGGTAAGAGTTTGAACTACAGTCATTTTATCGGTTGTTCAGAGAGACTCGATTCCAATATTAAAGTGTTCTGTGGAATAGCAGATATAAAAAAAAAAATCAATTAATTGGCACAATCACAAGCTTACAGAGAATTAGAACTAGTGTCAAACGTTTTCCTGTTGCTTTAAATACTGGTCATTTTTCCTTTGGTTCCTTCCTATAATGCAGTATTTGTGGTAAAAAGACAACAGTGTCAGCTTTTCACACAAAAGTAATTGACATTTAAAAGGAAAAAAAAAACCCCTATTTCATCACTTGGTAAGGACAAATAAAGTATGGTTTATTTGGCAGAGGAACTAAAACACTTACTAGAACTCCAAGAGGGAGCTGAGGAAAAAACTACACTCTTCATTCTTCTCCTCACTTTCAACGTTTCTCATCAAGTTCAATTTGGAAATTAGGATTTCATTAGGGTCTCTAAATAACTGGCCCACCTGAAGTAAACAACACAAGGTTATGACCTATTTGAGTTGCCTATTATTATCATCCGAATTTTCATGTTAACTACCTAGATTTAGGTATTATTTTCATTGTGATCTATAAAGTACTTCCAAATTTTTGCAGACCTTAAGCTTACATGTTAAGGCACTTACCATTCAAGTAAACAAGTCTGGGAGATGGAGAGAACATTTTACCAGAACATCCATTTTTTGTTGTTGTTTTTTTTTTTTCTTGAAAGAAAAAAAATAATAACATTGACCAAATATTTATAAAATTTTGCATCAAGAGAAAGGTTGTGTTTTATTATCTGAAATGAGCACGAAGTACACCTTCCACAATAACACTGAAAGCAGTGCAAAGACTGACAGTGACCTTTGACTAAAGGTAGTTCTGTAAAAAGAAAAATACCAAATAAATCAGTGCCCTGCTTTGATTGTTGTAAAATTTTTTTTTTTTTTACATAAAAGTTGGTCCAAACTTACAAAAAAAGCACAAATGTGCATAGTTCAGAAGATCTGAAAGAGTGCCATAAAAAGCTGATGTCCCTAAATTTAGCATCCACTTAAAACTGCCAAAATACAAAATAAAATTCAGAACTAGAGTTTGTGAACATGTACAATCAATTGATCTAGTTTTCAGACAGCATGAGTTTTAAGCGTTTTTACTTTTTTTCCTACTGTATGCAAGACCCTTTTCCACATAAAAATAAAGCTGTTGAATTAACATTATTCAAGTCTGTTGAATTGCTGCTTTAAACTGCAGCTAGGGAAAAAAAAAAAACAAAACGAAACAAAAAGTTTTTCCAGATAAAAATGATGTGCCTGAGGAAAAAACAGATACTCAATATGGTAATCCTCTGCCTCGCCCTCTCACTGCAGATGTGCTAATGTGTCCCCTGTATCCTTGGGAATAGCCAGGTCCTTGGGCAGGAGAAGTCCAAGTCTGTCCATGCATGTGGCTGATGCCACTGGGAGTTTCCTGTAGGTTACTTCCATAGCTATAGTTGTGCATCTTTGTGGGCAAAGAGTGCGTGCTCTCTGGCCCTGCAGAAGCATCACTGCTGCTCCCCAGAACCGGGATGGGGCCGTGGCTGTACTCAAACCTATGGTCTTTATCTCCACTAAATAGCATGGGGCCAGTGTTGAGGTAAATGTCTCCATAACGAGTTACCGAGCTGGGAAAGGATTCTGAAAAGGCTGACGGAGGAGGGGCACCACTAGAGTGAGATGAAGCAGTACTGTAGTTATCCAAAGACTGAATATCCGAGTTTCCAAGGAAGCTCCTCCTTTCTAACCCTCCTGATGACCCACTTCCTATTCCGTCGCTGCTGCCATAATGGGCAGATGAGAAGGAAGATGATCCAAAGTTATCCTTGTAGTCTGGGCCTGTCACGTAGGAGTCTCTAGCCTGATAATCCACGCTTGTTTGTACTGGCTCCTCCGTCGTCGCCTGAGCTTGATGCTGAGCAAGCAGCTGCAGAAGAGCTGCTTTCACTCCTGCGTGAGGATCTGTTCCTGAAGAGTTAGTTATAGGCAAGTGCTGGTTCTCTGTCCGATAATCAAGGTCTTCATCAGTGAGAGGCGGAGGCTCCGGTGGCTCCGGGGGACGCTGGTCCGGAGGCAAGATCCGAGGCCGCTCTTGTTCGGGTGTTCGGTTCAGAAGCCTCATCTCGGACTGCCTAACCATCTCCTCTTGACCTGAGCAGATGAAAAAGAAAAGCTTTGGAATAAAAACATACAGTAACAATACCAGAAAGAAAAGGATTTTCTCCTGGAACGACCCAGAGGTTTGTTACTTCGGTTCTCATTAATTAATTAGTTTAATTTATTGGTAGTTGGACAGATTATCTGGAGAAGGCAACACGTCATGTGCCTCAGGCGTGTGATGCAGGTTTCTCCTCAAAAGAAAGTTACCAGGTAAGCAGTTAAAGAAAAAAGGTACAGGTACCCTAAAAAAAACCCAAACCAAAACACACCCAAAAAACCCAAACCAGAAATCCAGCAACGCAAACACTAGAAAATTCAAAGAGGGATCAGAGAAGATTTGCTAATAGGGATAAAAGTCTTGAGGGACAAAAGGCCACTCTATCAAGTAAAAGGAAAAACTTCATGTTAAGAAAAAAAAGAAACAACCACCCAAAAAAACCCTCAAAAAACACCCTCAAACCACTTCAGAATATTTCTTTCAACAGCTGCAAACACCACAGAGCAATACATAAACCACTATATAATAAACCTGAAATAGTAATCCAAAAAGATCAGAGTCCTAAACTTTGGGAAGGCTAAGGAAGCCACTGCTATACCCCAGTGGAAACCTTCAACCATGTTAGTGACAGTTATGGGTAACCACTTACAGAATTTGACACTAAGAGATTGCTCTAGTCAGCATTAAAACCAAAAATAATCACAGAATTGTTTGGGTTGGAAGGGACCTCAAAGCTCATCTCGTTCCAACCCCCCTGCCATGGCAGGGACACCTCCCACTAAAATACTCTCCCCCCCCGAACAGGGTTTACCTAAACACACAGTCAAAAACAGCAAGATTTGCTAGGGAAGACTGTCTTCTCCACCACACCACCACTAAGAAAACCCCCAGCCCCCAGAATAACTGTTTCATCACAAATACTGCTGGCACTCATGTACCTCTTCGAGTGGGGACCATCTTTTGTTCCGTCTGCACGGCACCTGTTACAGCAAGACATAAATTCTATGATCCAGACGTAAAATACGACAAAAATCAACACAGACTCACATGGTTAACACCTCAACTCTTTATCCCCAAGCTATGACGTTTCCCTTGCTCAAGGTACCTGCTGGTTACAAATAAAGACCTTCAGTACCTGCAGATGTATACAATGACTTGATCAGATGTGGGTAGCCGGGGGCTGGAGACTCCACGTCGTCCCGGCTGACAGACACAGGAGTGGTTGGCTCTGGAGGCTGCCTGAGTTGTAACGACATTTCATTTCCTGATCCGTTTTCCTTCTCCTCCAAGGCGAAATCTTTTTGTTTTGTTTGCTGAGCCTTTATTAACTGAGACAAGAGAACAGCAAATGCACTCTGTACAGCTGCCTGGGCAGCATCAGTCTCAACTTTCGGCTGACTCAGCTGAGCAGGAGGTACAGGAGGCTGCGTGACCATCGGCTGTTTGAGAGGCTCCTGTTCCGGCGGGGGAGGTGGAGGCGGCGGCGGCTGCTGCTGCTGTTCTGACTGTTTTTCACCTGCTGACAAAATTCCAGCAGGAAGATTTATTTTATTTAGTTGCTGTTGAGTCTCTGGGTTTACCTTAATATTCAACACTTGGGCAAACTGTGCCAAACTAACACTTGTTTTAGACTGTAGCAGGTTTAGCAGGATTGCCACTTCATTCTGGTTTAACTGCTGTCCAGTGCTTGTTTTAGCTAAAGACAAAAAAGGTGGTTTTTAAGTATTATTTAGAACTGACATATGTCCGAAACTCAAAAGAAAGACTCATCTAGCACGGCTGACACGACTGGCAAAGCATGGGTTTGGACAACATAGAAATGGAATGCTTTTACATATTAACTGCCTTTGGGGGAGTACCTGTAGGAAATGGAGTAGTAAGGTCTGATATAAAGAAAGTGACTTCCAAGGGGTGCGCATACGCACTTGGACAGATGAGAAATATCAAGCTGGAGCCCAATTTTCCACAATACAACTAAGCTGGGGCTTAAGGCCACCTGCTTCAGACAGCTGTGAGATTTCCAATCCCCACAAAATTCCCTATCTTTGACATATCACCTCCCTCTGCTAAAAAGTGGCCATCTGCAAAACGCATTTCCAGTCATATCCTGGCCCGCTCTAATTCAGCAGCTGGATTCTGACACCTGCTCAAGTGACCAGGCTCTAGGAGACCCAGAAGGTAGTGGTATAAATGCAAAAGCAAGTGCTGAGTTTGAAGGACAAGAAGTCAATCAATGAGCAGCAGGAAAATGCAGGTTTGTGATTACAGACGATTTCTTCAGTGAAACAGAGTGTGCCACAAATAACAGATCATGATGACATAGGGGAATACAGATACAGAAGTCAGAATATCTAATTTCTTAGTTTCAAACACCCATTGTGGTAGTTTATTTTGAAAGGAGAAGTGAAGCAGCATGGATTTCAACATGCCTTATGAGTAGATGACTTGGAGAAGGAAGTAGTTAAAAAATAAAAAAAATAAAAATTAACAGTGTGACTGTGCTGGCAGAGCCCTGAGTTTTTTTAACCCAGATCAACATGAACACATTCTGTCCTCTTCTATCCCTGCCATTCTGCTAATTCACCACTATATTAATTTAGCACCATTTAGCAATATGGAAAAAAAAAACCCATCATTTCTAATGCCTTGTGCTGCTGCCTCTCACTCAGATGTCACACTTAACAGTTGATTTTGTGACCTCTGAGGATGGTATGCTCATCACAAACTTCTCTCACACTCTCAGTGAAAATTCAGCAGAAAAATGCCAAACAGGGCAACTCATCTACTCTTGGTTTAGTTTCAAGTCCATTCCATGAGCAAACTGAATTCTGGGAAATCTGTCAGTTTCCACCAGAACAAAATTATTGTGCTCTACAGAAGCTCTTGTTAAACTGTAAGACACAATAAACAGGGGTCCCATTCATGAACTGGAACATTAGCAGTTGATGCAAGGTGGTTTTAACCTCTTCTTTTGGGGTGCTCAGAAACACGTGCAACAGTTGTGTTTAAAGCATGCATTGGTACATGGAGTTCTTCAGTGTGCCTTCTTGATGTTATTATCTAAGGTGCATTAAGGCTTCCAGAAGTGTTTTGCTTAATACAGAAAACACCTCTATGCTGAGCTAAGCTCCACTGAAAATTAAATTGTCTTCTTTTCTATTGAGATATATTTTTTAAAGTACATATGGGCAAACAGCAATATAAGTCTGAATGATTCCTTCCCCATTTGTTTAGTTTATTTTGCATGGTTAGTATTAATGACTAATAAACATAGTAGTCTCTCATCGGGCTACCTGTTTATAAAAGCACAAAGAAAATTACTACCCCAAATGCTGAGTATCTCAAATGGTGTCCAAATAGGAAACCATTAATTTTCTCTTTATATTATATTCATCAAATTGGTATCCAAGCAAGATACTTGGGCAAAGTTTTAGAATTAATGGCTATGCAGTCTACAGAGGTAGCTACTTCTTGTTATACCAGGTTTGGGAGGGGCGTTTTTTGGTGTTTATTTACAACTCGATTCAGCCCCAACAACCTGGAAAGCTGAAAACTAACATAAGATGCACAGGGAATCTGTTTTGTTTGAAATGACAACTGTTCTAAATTCTGCCTCCTGATCCATTTATCAATACTAATACAGCTCCTCCAGTCTATGGAGATTGTGAGGAACCTGGAGCAGCAGCTGGCTTGTGGGACTGCAGAAGAATTATAGATAAGCAAGAGATAAAATCCCCTCAAAATACAGAGCAAGGTAGTTGCTCTGACCAGATTGAAAAATTAAGTAAAACTGAAAAGGAACACCTAGTTTTCAAAATCAAAGATAAATCTTTTGTAATAAAGATTAAACTTACAATACTGTTCCTCCCTCAAGAATCCAGGAGACGTCAGTACTCTGAAAATAACATCTAAAATTTCTAGAGGTGCAATCCAAGTAGAAGGTAATTATAAGAACTGAAAATGTTACTGACCAAGTGCTACACTAGTGTTGCCCTGAGTTTTGAGTTGGGAAGAAGTTTGCATGCCTTGTGGGGTGTTGGTTCTGCTCTCGTCCATGCCTAGAGACAGATCCTTCCTAGGGACTTTAGTTGCTGTTGAGTCATCAGTCATGCCCATCTGCTTCTGTCTTCTGCGTTTCTTACTCCACAGCTCGTGGCAATCCTGCCACAAAGGAAGGCTGAAAAGAACAATTAGAGATAATCAGTTTTATGCCAGAATTTATTTTATTTTATTATTTTTTTTAAAAAGAAACATCTTGGTAAGATAAATGCTTGAATTATACATAATGTAACTTTTGAAAGATGAACCTACTGGAACTCGGAAATACATCAGAAAACAACCAAAGTCAGCAAAATCTCAGATCTGCTTTTCCTGGCTGAAACCTTTTCATTGATTGCCTTTGTCAGAATCACAGGTCCCTCTGGCAGAAACGGGGAACATGTATCTTAAAATGAGAAGCAATGTTTCTTTCTTGCATTCATACTTATGAAAAGCCTAATTATTTGTGAATTCAAGACTTCAAAATCAATGCTGCACACCTGCTATAAAATAGAATTTGCTGAGTAACGGGTAACAGAGTTATCAATATTAAAGTGTGTTTTTTTCAGGGTCCAGGTAAAAGTTCTTGTCCATTTGTAAAAGTACTATTGCCTCAGGAGTTCAAATATTTGTCCAAAGTAACAGACATGGCCATTTAGTATTTATAGTTGTACAGCCCAGACAACCAAGAAAGTAGGATTAAAAAAAAAAACCCAACTAAAAACCAAACAAACAAAAAAAAAAGCTGCAGAAATAAATAGCATTTGTCACTAGCAAAGTTAGGATACTAGGAAGAACAAGGGATATCCCAGTCCTTTAAGACAGATAACAGCAGAGGCAAAAGCCTCCTAAGGAAGTTGCCTGCCACCAGTTCTGTTCTTCCATTACTGTTCCCTCCAGGTATCCTAATTCTGATTTCCTGAGGAACACAGAGATTCATCCCATAGATGATGGAAGTACTGAGATAAGCAGTGAAAACAGTGACTTCTGTTTTCCTACTACATATTAACAACTGTCTAGGCAGTTCTCTTACCCAGGAACATGGAAAAATTAGGTGACAGATGACAAGAGCCACTGGAAAGACCATTATGGCAACTGCTCGCTTTATTCCCTCCCTCTACGTACCAAGTCAAAGACCTGCCAAATATTTAGTCAAAAACAACTGGAAGGAAGCAAGAACTCCCTGTGAGAAGTACAGTCCTTGCCATCAGCACTGTCACTTTCTTGGAATGAAAAGCAGAACTTCAGTCTTTCAAGAGAACAGTTAATGCTTTCCTGTTCACGTTCTGTCAGAAGTGAGTGTGGTTCCTCGTGGTTGTTAAAAGGACACTAATGACTAGTTTGTTTTGAATTTCCATATATCAGCTTCTACAATGGATGCACTACCAAGCCCCTGAAAAATACAAGGTTTTTCCCATTCACATACTTTAAAATGCATGTAAGCAACATGCTGTACAAGTGGTTCAGAGATTTTAGTGAACAGCCAAAGATTGCTGATTACTGATACTCAGACAGATATACAGAGAGAGTCATATTAAGGCATTGAAACCTCTGAGCCTCATGTATCAGGAGCATTAGTAACAACCATGTGTGTGTGTGTTTAACAGCTAAGCCTTGACAGATTTTTAATAAGATTCTTCCATAAAACTCAAACATTTTTCCCAGTTGGCACCTAATTAAAAAGAAGTCAGTACAGGCTGCCTTGAAGGTACAACTTACACAAACAATATTCAATGTACTATGTTCTGACAGCTGTCTTGAGAGAAGAATGAAACCTGCAGATTCCGTAATACCTTTTCAATGTTTTCCTCAGGGCCTGTTCCAACATGATTTGTATTGATTAAAATGACAATTAAGTCACTGCAAAAATCTTACTGGACACTGTAATAAATTTCCTCTCAGAGAAACTGACAGGAAAAGCCCTGTGCAAAGTATTTCACTTCTGCCTATAAAACCAAGAATCTAACGTGGCACAGGAAATGATTTGTGGTACTTTAACTCTCAGGTACCTCTGCAGAAATCTATCCCCAGTGTCATTCTGCATCAAAGAATGCAATTCAGATTCATGAAGGACCTCAAAACCCTTGGAAAAAGTAGACACTGATGAACAGAGATAAAAGGGAAATGGTGGGTTTTCAACATTAGAAACATTCACCTAAGAGTATTTTTTTAAAGTAACTTTTAAAGTAACTCAGGAACTAGTTCTAGGAACAACAAATGAAACAGCCCTCAGATCCTCACAACCACTGGGTGTAAAAGTCACTCAGCTGCACAACCATTTCAGCACAGAACCTCCATTAAGCAACTGTCTGTCTCACCATTTTTGTTCTGCCACCATGCACGTTAACCAGAACACAGCCAGCTCAATGAAATCAGTGCATGTTCCCATTTTGTAGAGGCAAAGACCATTACCAAAGGAGATGACTTACTCTGGAGGAGGCATTTTAGATGGCTCCACATCTCGCAGAAACTCACACTGAAGAGCTTGTTCGGCCGTGCAGCGCTTGCTGGGGTCCAGAGCAAGCATGTAATCAAATAAATCTAATGCAGCTGGTGGGATGCTACAAAACAGCACAAGGGAGAAAAATTTCATTTTGGAATGACATCTTTCTGTGCAAAATTTCAATAAAAACATCCTTTATAAAATAACTGATCATTAAGTCCTCAGATAATTTAAATCCTAACAAACCCCACTCACAACTTGAGCTTGGTAGTAAAAGGCAGAGATAAACTTCACCTGTAATTACCTGTTCAAGCATATAACCCAAGCTTCCTTTGCTTTGTGTGGTTTCACTGCTTGAAATATCATCCTTACAAAAAAACCTCAGCACCTTTTTAAGCCAAAACTACACTGTTACTTTACACTTTGGAATTTAGCACCCAGGGAGTTACAGTTTTGATTGGTCCATGGACAATAATTCTATTGCTTCAAAGATACAAGTCTCATTAGTACAAACAGGATGATAAATTTCTCCTGAAACCCACAGCAACTGAAGGAGGGGAAGAAACCCTTTAAAACAAGCTTACAGCTGTTTCCCATAACTTTCACGTGTGATATTTGTACAAAACTAGTCCAATGGTAGTACTTTAGAATACATGGTTCGGATAACTCCTCTGTGTTGAATGAATTTATGACCCAAAAGACTGTAACATTAACCAGACAACATATTTAGCTGTAGCCAGTTGTCCTAATAAAAAACAATTAAGTACTCTGAGCTGTTTTTTGGACAGGGACAACAAGCAGGTGTACCAATCATGGAGAACAAATGTTTTCTTAGGTGAAAGCTGACAGGTGGCTGAAATTTTAGGGCCTTCTTCCCTCTTCTTGAAGCTCCTATTAACTAAGGGTTAATACAAGCTCTGTGAGTATCATGGATAGGATAAGAACCTAAAGTCATTTTTCTTTACACTTAATTTATATTCAGAAAATCACAGAGTTCATAAAGTCTCCAGGAAAACTTAATGCTATGACAGTTGACTATAAACTAATTCTTCATCCTTACAAAGCAAACTCTTCTCTCAGCTTTCGACGATACTGCTTCTTTGGTTTCATTGTGTTGAAATAAGCTAATTTGATAACATCAGGCCACACTGCTGGACAAGGGCTCCCACAAATTCGGCTGTACCAAAGAGAAGGGAAAAATAAGGTTTAATATCCAAAACCACAAGTGAGCACTGCTGTCATTTTTTTCTCACACGTACAATGAATGCAAAAATAAATTTTCATTTTAATGTTCAAGCTCTTTTAGCTAAAATTTCTCTGCTGTCCAATGCCCAACACCATTAAATAATGGTGAATTGTCTCCAAAAGGCTAAACAAATTAAAGGCTACACAGGCTAAACAAATTAAGTCATCCACGATTTCTGTCTCATCCCACCCCAGGCATCCTCTTCACAAACTATTTTGAATAACTTAACCAACTATGTCTGAACAGTACTCCAGGTATTTGATTTGGGAGAACTGGATAACCCAGGTTTAGAGTGCTAATTAACTTTTATGTCCTTGTCTCCCAATGCCAGTGAAGAAAGATCCACCAAATGGCTGAAACTGCACTTTTCACTGAGAATTCAGTTGACACTGAGGCCTAAAGGCAGAAGCAAGATCAGACTACGAGAAAACCTGGATATTCTTTACTTCAGTTATGAGTTTTAGGTCTCAGGCCTCATCTATCTCCACAAATGGAGTGACCCATAGTTTTATTCCTCCCTGTCCATCCCCATTTTGTCCAACTGAGGACAGCTAAGCACAGGTTGACCAACACCACACTTCTGAGGAGAAGAGACATTTTACTGTACAGCCAAGGTTTCAAACTCTGACGCAGGCAGTCTTAAAAGGACATTTTTCAAATACATTTTCCCTAGTTCACCTCTCCCATTTATTAGATTTGAACTGTTAGTGTAAGAGACCTAACGATCTATTAGTTAGGCCCCGAATGCTATGCAAACCAATCTGACTTCACGCTGGTTGGGGGATGTAACTTTCAAGAGGGAAAAGAAAAGTAATAAATCTGTCTTTTCCTATCAGAATTTACTTCAACTCTATCTTTGAACATATAGTTTAGAAAGGATAAATGTACAGTTGTTGACTGTAACATGATGGTGGTAGACGTCGTGATGAAATGGACATATGACATTTAAACAGCCAAAAATGCAAAACATCAGTGAAGAGGAAAAATGAACTACAAACAGGAGCTTCCAGCAGGAGAAGGAAATCACAAAATCTTAGTTTGCTGTACCTGAGGTACAACACAAAGAGAATAAACTTCAAACGGCTGCACTGTGCTTCAATGCCATCTAGTGCTCAAAAGCAAACATTTTCCAACTCACAAATTTAGTTCTCCTTCTACTGAGAATGACCACTGATACGCTTCACACCTCCTAAAAACTTCGTTTTTCCAGGCCAGAGAGTAACACATTACAGAGAAACATGCTACTGTTTAATCTGTTTTGAAAAACATCTCAATATGTAACTTCATAACATTCTTTTATTAATTTAATTTTTAAAATAACGTTGAACATTTACTGTTCAGGTGCTATAGGTTTGTAGGACTCGCCCTCTTTCCCCCTTGTTTCTAGGAAAAGGACCTCTCCTCACTTACAACGTCAATTATATCAGAATCAAGTACAATTTTTGCTTGCTGAATAAATGGGAAAAAAAGATGCTCTGGTTCCACTGATTTATATACATATTATTCTATGATTTAATGACATAAGGAAGGAAACAGAATTTTTACCTCCACAAAGTGTCTGGCGGTTTGTAAGGGAATAGAAATACTCCCACAAAAATAATAAAGCCCAGGTGTGTATGTGGAAGGCTTGAAACAAGAACTCAAGGCCAGTAGCATGCCAAGTACCTACTCCTCCCAAATCCCACTTGTCCTTATTATTGTCCGTGTTTTCGTTTTGATTTGCTGCAAGGAAGTTGTAACATGATCTTGAAAAGTAACGGGCATTTTGACTACTCTCTCTTCAGTAATAGGCAATTCCAGATGCTCTACAAAAAACCCTCTCACTATTCAACTGCACATTGCTAGGGCTACAGAATAATCACAAAAAAAACTTTCTCCATGTCTGAGCAAAAGTCACTTGCTTCACAGGCCCCTCAAAAACTCTCACATCTCACAGCAATAACTGAATACTGGTCAATGTTCACAGTGTGTTATCTCAATTTTAACACCAACAAAAGAAACCTGAGTGGTTAGAAGGCACCTACTATGTGGTAGTGCTTGCAAGTTACCTTATAAGTTCCAGTTGAGCAAGTTCTTGATTTGCTTGAAATATTGGCTTTTTTGTAAAAAGTTCACCCAGGATGCAGCTGAAAAACAGTTTTGCACAATTCCATCATTATGGTTTTCATTATAGATTGGGAGAAATATTTTTTGGGGGCTTGTTTTTATGCTTGCTACACATCTGTACCAAACTCTTACCCACAGCTCCAGACATCGATAGCCGGCGTGTATCTTTCTTCTCCAAGCAGAAGTTCAGGAGGCCGATACCATAATGTAATAACTTTGTTGGTGTATGGTCGGCTGTTGGGGGGAGGAAAAAAGAGAGGACTATCATTTTACCACAATCTCATTTCTGGAAAATTGATACTTTGAGGGCTTTACTTCTGTGGTGCTCTTTAAGAGTACAATCTTCCATTCCCTTTTCCTAATCTTAGTCCTGCAAAGCTGCAACTGCTCAAAAGCAAATGTAACCATCTGACCAAGGCTATGAAAGGACAGACCAAAGAAATAAATAATGATCACATAGCCATCTCAATGCTATGTGAATCCTGGATCTCAATTACTATTCAGACAGCAATACTGTAGATTTATTATGTTGCTAGTAATTTCAGAAGAAAACCAGTAATTTCTGGGTAACTACTGATTATTGGAATACTAAATATAGGGCCTCTACAAGGACTTTGAAAAGAACTAAAAAAAAAAAGTTACTTTCCCCTCTGTAAGTAGGAACAAAAGAGACAAAGGCTTTTTCTTCAACTACATCCTTCAATAATTCTGATTCCAAAGCCTGGGACACTTTCAATATCTTCCTATATTTCACAACATCTTTAAGTCTCTACAGCTCCAACCCCATGTTTTGGTCACTGGGAATAATCCTTTCCACCCTAACACTAAGGCAAGGATTTCCACTACCTTAGACACATTTTTTTTTTGTGGACAGACTGAGATACAGCACCACCAACAGTTCAGAATTGAAGGCAGAAAAGAGATGTTAGGTTTTGATTTTGTTTCAACCAGAGTATCTTAAAAGTGATCCCAACATTTTTTTCTGTTTTAATAATTCATTCTTATCAACTCCAAATAGACAGCAGAGTAACTTTAAGTGTGGAGTCTGAACAACCACAGCACAAAGTCTAACAGGCTCTTAGAACACACTCAGTGGTACAGGTATCAATTCTGCAAAATCACCCGAGTCGTTTTTTTTTTCATTAAGAACCCCCCCCAGTTCATTTTTACAATATAGTATGTTTTTGGAAACAATTCCATCATTTATCATATTTATCTCTGAAGCATGCATTCCTCTATGAAATGTTTACGTGGTAGGGACTTTCTCTACAGATACACCACTCGTATATATTAGTATATGGTGCTTTTTATTCAAACAGATGTTTTCTTACACAATCTGTCATTATCTCCTACTCCAAACATGTTAAATCCACCAGAATAACATTTCAAGGAGCACAACTACAACAACCGATGGGAATTTACTTAAAATTAATTTTTTATTTCCTTCCCATTATGCTCCTACTGAATTCTGTACCCTTTTAAAAAGTATGTGTATATATATATATAATTCTAAACAACAGTAAAACAAATACAAAATACATGGATTTAAAGCAGCAGCTATTACACACTTGTTGAAGTACGTGCATTATATCTGTTACTGCAGGTCAGAAGCCACTCAGAAGGAAAATGAATGACAAAAGAATTGTCCAAAATCTACTAATGAGATTCTAATTATCCTCCCAAGTTCAACTGGCAATTCTATTAGCTAGCATAATTACATTTTAATCTTGGTTTCAGTCATGTACAATGGCGTAATAATATTGCTGTTCAATGTATAGTAAAATCTTTTATTTGCACTATAAAGACACTGAACTTTCAATCATTCAACTCTTAATGAACAGTTAGTTTTACACGCAAAATTTAAATCAATTTAAAAACAGACATCAAAAAAAACCCCATGGTAAACCAGAGGAAAAAAAAAAAAAAAAAAAAAGGTCAGTTTGGTGCACATTCAAATAAGTAGGATGGCATCAATCCCTTTTATTGTAAGTACATCCAAACCAAAAATTAATTCCCCAGCAGCTGCTTAAGATTATCTTACCCTGCTACTATACTCAACAGTATTCATAACTGTACTTAAGCATATGTTCCTGAAATAACAGCTCAGGAGACAGTGTAACTAATGCTATCGGGTTCAACAACAAGCTCAGAGACAACAATAAGCTCATAAAGCTAACATTGTGGAGATCATTTCCCAAATTAGGCATGCAGAAACCATGCAGAAAGCTCAGGTATGGAATATCCTCTGCATCCAGCCACCCAATGTACATACTCGTGTAACGAACATTCAGCCTGAATTGTGAAAATCCACATGACAAACACATGACATTACAATAGAAATACTGAAGTTCTTAATCATAAAAACTGTGCACCTGTTTCCTGGAGTACAAGCATAACGAAGCCAAGAACAACAGAAGCACAAGTCGCAAGAAGTTTCAGAATAACTTTTATTTAAACTTGCATCTCTGTTTCCAGCAGATTCAAGAGCACTGACTGCCTAAAGAATACAATGAACCTCTTCAAATGTAAGGTTAAATCTAACACAAAAGTAATGCTTTTTGACAAGAAACTGCATACTAATTTGTGTCAGAAAAAAAATATTTCTCTTTCTCTACATAAATTTTTCCTACGTATAACAACAGAATTTACTTTAGGTTTACAGGACCAGAAACTAATAGTAAAGACCTACATATTGAAGCAACCTACTTAGGACTGCAACTCTTCATTTCCAATCAAGATACAGCCACTCTCTACAGTTATTTATCCAGAACACTTGGAAAAGCAATACACTTGCACAAAGAGAGTTTTGTGGTTTTATCCAGTGTAATGACAACATGCACTGCCTTCCATCTCCTAAGCAATTACTTCTATTACAGGAAATACTATCTCTGAACTAAACAGTGTTCTGGCCCTTGCAATACTTGGAGTTATGCAAAAAGATTAAAACTCTGAATGCATTTGCACAGTACAATTTTATCTTACCTTTCTTCAGAGTTGTACAGCCGAGCAAGCCCAAAATCTGCAAGCTTTATCTGCCCTCTGGTGGAAAAAGCAAAGAATTATTTAGTGGTTAATCCTGTTAAGATTTTCTCCCCAAAACTCAGGTGAAGTTTGAGGTTTTGAGACAGCTACACCTGATCTCCACCAAACCACATTAATGAGGAGGCAACACCTTACAATCTGTGTGCATCTCTTCAGGAAACAAAGACACTGACTTACTGAATAGCAAAGACAAGTAAGCAAAATTAGGTATGCTCATCATACAGCATTTACATTGCCGGATGTTAGTCAAAATTTAGGTGTATATGGGAAAGTATTCAAATCAGGAACTATGCAGGAAAAAAAGGAGGGAGGAAGCTGCTATTTTCTCATGCCTTACTGCTAGCATAAGCATTTGTACAACAAACGACTATCAGCAGTCATACTTCCTTCTAGGAAGCTGTCAAAGTCCCATTCTGCTCTTGTAAAGTTTAAATACCCCCTTTAAATCAGGGTGAGTGACCAGATAAGGGTTTCTATTTTTGCCAGCAGCCAATTTGCTGAATGACACAACTCGAGTTTTCCCATACATGAGGGGAAGAGTAGAAGATACAGAGCTCCTGCCTGCCAGTTTCCACAGCTAAAAAGACTGCTCAGTGACCAGAAGCTCCCACCATCTGTGAATGATTCTGGATCCATCTGGATGATTTAACAGAAAGCTATCTGCAAGCTTCCCTAATACATGAAATTAATGTTGGAATGTTACATGGGGTTTTTGTTTTCTGTACTTATGAGCTTTTAAAACTCCTGTCACTTTCAAATAAATTTTATTAAATCAGGGCATACTTGCTGATATATCTAAGAATGACCATTTTGTGTTAATAAAATATACAGGTTATCATATCCGTTCCATTTTCCTCTCAGATACGTGCTTGGAATTGCTGTGACACTTGGAGAACTCCCCTAAGCAAAGAAATGTTCCCCTTAAATTTACATGCTTATTCCTCAGAGAGTATATTTGTGGAAGATCAATGAATTCTTGAGCAAAGACATTTAAGTTACATATCTAAAAGATACGTAATCCATGTGTCTGGCTTCAGGCTGTAACTGGTAATGGGATTTTAGAAACATTGTCTTAAAATTACTCAGATCAACTATAAACTTTTTTTTTTCTTCCAGTAGAAATGTCTAAGGATGCTCAAAAAATATCCCAGGGGGAAAAAAACTCAGTATGCTGGATTGGAGAGAACACAGTGCAACAGAAAGCTCCACCTCTACCATAATGCACTCTTCTCCACTGTCAGGTTACACCTCAGCTGCTGAGCTCCCAAAGGTGCAGAGACAGTGCCACTGTCAGACATGAGCAGGCAAGCAAGATCAGGTGTGTGGGCACAGCGAGTGGTGTGGAGGAATGTGTATGTCTGTCTAAGAGTCTGTATCATAATGTGGCAAGACTGCGTTGGGATCCAGAGCTGAAAATAGTCTAATGTCCCTTCTAAGAAAAAAGGAGGGAAAAAATGGCAAATTTAATTTGGAGAAAGCTGGGACAAAACTAGAGCCCTATCAAAAGAGATCCTTGATCCACTTTGTATTTCACCTCCCACAGTAGCAGCAGATTTTTAGGGAAAACAGGTAAACCTGCTCACTTTGAAGCTCATCTTCCTTGTACTTCACCACCACCCACAATCATTGTGTTAAGGATGCTAACACAGATATCCCTGTCTATTCCCTTTAGTTAATGATCCCATCCAATGTGTCTCATCTTTTTGAATCTCCTGACACTACCCCAGAAACCTCCTGTGACAACAAATCCCAGAAGCTGACTACCTGCTCTGTAAAGACACTCTTTTTTGCTGTTCTAAACCTTGCTCTTACAGTTGCTCCCTGGTTTTAGTGCTGCTGGATTTGATGAACAACAGTTCTGTACTCAAGTCACCTGCTATCTTCACACAGGCTTTTTATTTGCTGCTGTTGCACACTGAACATAAGCATGCTTACTAATATGATTTGTAATTACAAGTGGTTGAAGAAGTAAGAAACAATTTCTTCTCCCCACTCGATTATGGCTATAACTGCAAGCCAAAGCATGTTTGAATATGCCTGATTGGATATTCTTTTAAAGCATTATCCTGACTGATGACGACGAGGACCTCAGAATTACATCACAAAGAACCAGCTTAGCCACACTTCATCTTGAACTGAGATGGCAAAAAGAATACACATCAAACACTTATGTCCTAAAATTCTGTTTTAATATATTTGAACTCAGGTAATTTTCCCCCATACTCTGACCTAAAAGATTCAAGTTTTAATCCTGCTGTTTTAACACAGATAAGTTTAACAAACAATTGCAGGATCCAGTGATAAGCAGTAACATTACCAGATTAGTATTTTACAATTTATTTTAAAGAGCTAGGCAATCTGAAAAAAAAAAAAAAAAAAAGATTGCTAATGATGTAAAGCAAGTGAACTGTGAAGATTAAAAAAAAAGATTTAAAGATGTTGTTAACATATAATTTTCTTACATACTTTAAGTAATATCCATACCTATTATTTAGTAGAATATTTGAACATTTGATATCTCTGTGCAAAAAGTTCTTCTTATGGCAATAGGCCAAGCCCTCCATCAGCTGTCTCATAAAAGATTTAATATGATTTTCATTAAAATGAACCAAACCAGATTCCAGCAGTCCCATCAAGTCATGGTCCATATATTCAAATACCAGGTAAAATGCACCTAGGGGAAAAAAAAAAAAAAGGGAAAGGGAAGGAGAAACAGAGAAAAATTGATTTAACAGCAGTCTAAAGCATTGTTGCTCCCTACTTTTGAAAGATGGAAGTATTTTTCACACAACTTTTTACATTTTCTACAATATTTATAGCTGTACCTCACCTCCAATAACAGTAACAAAATACTGCAGTAAAAAGTTTCCAGAAAATTGTTTTTCCATGCAAACAATTATACTAGCCAATTGTTTGTGAAAACAAATATAATGCTACCACATGGTGCTTTAATCTAGACAGTCGTGTACTATGGCTCCCAATCTCCATTCATTTTATTTAAAGAAAAATTAACTGGATTAACATTTCCCATGTAAAGCTTGGGGAGAAATCTAGGAACAAAGTATGTACATCATTAGTTCAACTATCATTCTTCGGCGACTGATTTTAACCTTAGAGTGGGGAACTGGCTCAGAAATAAACCTGCCCTTCTCAAGACTAAAAATACCTATAAGACAAAACGAGGAAGCAGAACTATCATATTAGCAACAGCAGCTCTGCAAAGACAGAGTTTGTATTCCAAGTTGCCACATTAAGCACAATAGAATCTGGTCTTATCTCACATTAGCCTGTGTAACTCCACAAATAAACCTGTTAAAGCCAAGGCACTTTGATATATACAAGTATTCTTAAAGAGGAAAAGTGCTGAGTGCTTCAGAAGCAGCAATAATCAATCTCCAGCACAACCACTCCCAGCACAATCTCCTTTTTAGTATTTAATTGCTCACCTTCTTCTTAACTCCGGGGCAGAGAAGACAGTGCAGTCCTTGCAGGGCACTGGTGGCAATGCAGAAACCACATTCAAGTGGGTCTGTCCACCTTCTATTTTCAAAAGCCTCCCCCAAAGAGATTTCAAAGCTACCACTCTAAAGTACAGACAGCTTCTGCCCAACAAGAACTCTAGTAAAGTTTCTAGTTCCTAAATAAGAAGTTTCAATTCAGAAGCTAGTGAAAGTCTGGGAGCAATAATGAGAAGTCAGCTTGCCAGAATGTAGACACACACACACACAGCCAAATTCTAACAAAATGACTTATTTTCTTGCATAGTAGCTGAAAAGGGAAGAAAGAGTGCTAAATCCATCTGCTATTTAACAAATCAGGAAAAAAGATTACTCATACAGTAAATGTTAAACTTGTAACTAAGATCAGCACAGAGCAGCTAAACCACAGGCCACTGCTTAAAACAGAGCTCATGGCTTTTCATTTAAGTCCTCATGTCCTGCTCTATGTTATACAGAGGAAGCAAAATACTGATCATAAAATACCCTTGTTTGTGTGCACAGAGGAGGTGGAGCAGGAGGTAAACCAAGCAGGTACAACCCAATCCCACCACTACAAAAGGAATGAAGGAAGTATTAAGATCCACAAAGAATTAAAACTCTGGTGTGTTACTATTTGCATAACCGAGTTCACCAGTTCAGCGTGGTAAAAGCAGAGGCTCCTACTCTTGGTCTTTTAAAACAAAATAGCTGGCAACCTGGTGTTAGGTCTACTTAACTGACAGGTGCTGAAGTATGAACCACGACATATTTTAAAATGCCTTGAAAGAGAACCCCTGATATTAATGCTGCAGTGCCAGAATAATCTAGATATGCCCTTCAAACGATGTCAGCTCCACAAAATTGAATACCAATGATGGTGGTATCTTCTTGGTCTGGACTACAAAGGAAAGTTAACTCTGTCACTCTGTGTGTACGTGACCAGGAAGGGTCAGTGGGATCGCAGACCTGTTTAGTGTGAACAGCTGAATACAGTCTTCTTGTTCATATGCAAAGTAGGCTCCATGCCTTGAGCAATTTCCTGCTCTGCCACTAGCTCCTGGGATTTTTCACCACTATTTATAACCAGCAATCACAATCAGTACCCTCATGCAAGAAGGAAAGCTGACAACAACAGAGACAATTCATAAAAAGAGAGCAGTACCTGGGAGATGACCTCTGGTTATTTATACTCTCTGCAACTCTCATTAAAAAACACACACTAGAACAGTATAAACACTAAATGTTTCTTCCATATCAGAGCAAGAGTAAATACACAGATCCATTACACTTGTGCATTGCTACCTACTTACTACCTACATGTTATACAATGCTAGAAATGTTTTTGAAAACTGTCAAAGCTGAATCGTCTTCATTGATTATGAGAAACTATTAAAATTAGTCTACTAGCCTTGGCAGTCTAACCATTAAAACGTGATTTTCAGTATTACTCAAACTATATTTGGAAGTGATTGTAGCTGCAAAAAAGGTATCAAGCAAACTGGAGTGAAACTTCTGTTACTTTATTTCTAGACAGACATGGTGCCCTTTTCCCATAGAGATCTACACTTTCGGTCAACAAATCAGTTATTCCACTTGTTCATTTCAAATCTCCATTGCTTTTCATCAGATGTCTGGATCTCATCCTTCATAACATGAGAAGAACTATAGATATTCAGGAAGAAGAAAACAGCCATGAAAGACTTCACAAGTAAACTATGCATGGGCAGAAGTCTGCTTTCTACAGCAAAGGATGCTGTAAACTCAAACTCAGACTATAAGTTCAATCAAAACAAATGCCACACAAATATCCATCTCTCCAAAAGGAAAACATAACAGAAAAAATAATCACTCTTTCCTTTATGAGGCCAAGATATTCAATAGCTTGAAGGTTACATTTTAAAATGACCCTTTGTTTCATGCTAGCTTTGCCCTTTCTAGAAGCAGTGTCATAAAAACACAAAAAGCTCTGCTACAGTGAAGCACATGCAATCCATATGAACTCTGAATTACTTATTTGACTTTAATGTTTTTCATCTTACTGCTGTTATGTTAAAGACCTGCACTTCCCAATAGGTACCTGTGGGGTAGGAGGCAGCCTACAGTCCACTTCCACATGCTGCAAAAAAGCACTAACAGGGGGTTTACATCTTAGGTGCCCCATTTCCTTTGCTAATACCATGCAGCTCATCACCATTCCTTCATCTACTGAGATAATAAGAAACCTTAATGTCACTGAATGCTGACAGAGCAGCAGCTGGAACATCTGAACAGGAGTAATATTCCCTTCTTCTGAATATGGGATAAGAGCTAGCAGCTGAATCTCTTAGGGAGGTACACAATAAATAAGGGAGACTCACATGGATGGAAACAATCTTCACCTTACTCCTGTTGTTTGCACTTAGACAAATTCATCCTTTTGACCATTTTGCCAATTAAAATTGATAAAGGTCAGAAAGTGAGATACCAGTTTAGAATAATTAAGATTAACACCTCTCCTCCTCCTGTTCATGTACTTCAAGCCATGGAGCTCTAACAGTAGCAGTTTTCTTCACCAACACACAAAATGCACTGGGGTATAATGCTGTAAAGCTATACACACAAAAGGGGTAACTCAACAAAACATGGGACTGTAATGATCTGTAAAACACAAAGGATTTTCTGAGGGGCCAAAAAAACCTAACAAAACATACTTAGCATTTTTGGGACAGGCAGGCTCTGGATTTTTCTGAACTCATCAAATCACACAGATCCAACAAAGCTGGACATCAAGCTACTCGTTTGCTCCCAAAGTAAGATACAAGGGCTTTGGGCTAGGCAGGGAAGGAGGGAGCAGCAAGGGAGAGTGATCCAAAAGCTTACGCAGAGAACAACTTTTAAGCAAATATTTCCCAAATGTAATTTCATAGGGAAGGTGTTTGGGATTTCTCAAGATCAGAGGAACCAGGAGACCAGAAATGTCTTATGTGCAAATTTTAATTCAATCCTTGTATAAATGCATTACAATAGCGTCTTGAAATACAAAAATGTTTTTAAAAAATGATCCCTGCCTCATTCAGTGCATTGTATGTATAATGCTGAGTTGTTTAACAGGTTTTCAACATTTTGTTCTGTACTCACTGTTCAGAATGAAACTCCATCAGATTCTCATTTTGCTAATAAGCTTCCTCAGCTGCTTCTATGCAATACATAGATTATTTTTTCCCCTTGATTGATCACAGACAACTGGACTATATTTACTCTTCCATTTCCTTAATGTTTCTCTTCCAGTACCCATGATACACTATATCCCAAGACAGTTTTAGACAGAGTTTTATCAAACAAAACTTAAGAAGAAATCATCCAGCAATTCCTTGAAGTTCCTTACATTTAAATTTGTTGAAGTCCCTTAAACAGACATTCGCTTTTCCTTTCTACTCATGTTTTACAAATCTATTTTCTAATTTGCAAAGCACCAAAAAGGCATAGCCACTGAATTAAGACTAAAGAAAGCATAACTGCTATACTCATTTTTCCAGTTAGGTACCACAAAACTTACTGTTTAAGACAAATTTAGTCCAAGAAAACCAGAACTTTTCTTCTTCCCCCCCATGTTTTCACTCAATATTCAGTTTCTATTTGATGACAGCGTTATTCTCCCATTGCAAGTTCAATTGCATTCTCCTCTTGAAACAAATCCAACTCAAATTCCATGTACACGGAACCATATTCTGAAATAGGTGTACCAGCCAAGGGCATGGAAAAGCCCTGGGAGTAAATACTGTCCTTGTTTCATCCCATACTACAGGGAAATAACAAACCAACCAAAGAACTTACAGTGGGTGAAAAATAAACCAAACATATCCGAAACCTGATTAATAGTCAGGGATTTTCCTGTTTACTGTAACATGGATCAAGTTGAAAAGCCACACTGTTAGGTCTACACTCATTCCAGACCAGAGTCCAGTACAGCACAAACAGGAAGCACCACTCCAGCAGTCACACTGTTCCAAATAACTTAGCTGTAGCATCAAAACTATTTGGGTAAGAAGCTTCTATCAGCTATTTTAGGAGCAGCAAGGCAAGCTGTAGATCATTAGAGGTTTCTGAAATATAGATCAGTTTGGTTTTATTCAATTCCTAGGGAACCTGGATAAAGCTAGCTATGATACAAGATGAGAAAGAACCTTGTAGTGAAGTACTCTGACTACATGATTGCTGTCACAGCTTCCTGCTAAGGCACAAGCTTTCAGACTAAGTATTCCTTGACAGCTGTGAGAAAGCAACCTGCTAGTCACACGACAGGGCACCACCAACTCAGTGCTTTTGACATGGGTACTATAGTACTGTCGAGATAAATACCGACCTCACGCCTGAAAAGGTTTGTTAATTTGTACTGCAAATCAATTCAAAATTTAATCTAGCTAAAAGAAACTTAGATCTTAAAACAAATTACAGAAACAAACACAATCCAAACAGATAATCCACACACAGTAAAAAAAAAAAACCCTCAAACTGCAATGTTGAGCAGATCTTCACTAGAGTCTCCCATGCAAAGTTTTACATCCTCCCTCGGGTTAACAATTACAAATGCTTCTTCCAGTCAAAAGGAGGAAGAGATGTCAATCAGTACACCTGTAAACCACTACTGGTTTTACATTCACAGCAACAAAGGCTGAGTCAGGCACTCATCACACATTTAGTAAAAAGAGATCGTGGCAGTCCCACAGCTAGACTGTTGGTCACTTGCAAGCAGCTTCTAGCTGATGATGCAACTGAGAACTGAACGACCACCTCAGGTGCCCAAATCAATAAGAGAGACACCTGAAGTCATATAAATGACAATCTCACCAAGAAACCCAACCAGAGCTGACAAAAGCAAAAAGAAAGAATGGTCCTTTCTCCAATGATTCACTTCATAACTGATGAAGTCGCTCAACTAACTTAGCTT
Source organism: Podargus strigoides (assembly GCA_028020825.1). Lineage (NCBI taxonomy): Eukaryota > Metazoa > Chordata > Aves > Caprimulgiformes > Podargidae > Podargus > Podargus strigoides. The sequence continues at coordinate 5,772,498 of CM051623.1, read as the reverse complement.
ATGAGGTGTGTAATGTGAATATACCTAGGAAACAGCTCTTTGTTTTCAACTGTTGCTTTAAATCTTGTTTTCTTCAATTACTGCTGCACAGGGAATGTCACACAAACTCTCAGACAAAAAAAATCCAAAATGCTGAGAAGATGAAGAGGTTCTGCAAAGTACAGTCCTCCTGCTCCAAAAGGACACGAACTAAAGCTCATGAAGGTGAACTCCAATTAATTTGAAATACCATTAAGCGAACAAAAAGGAAAAGCAGAGGAAAGTTGAGATGCCAGCAGACTTGACTGTAAGCACCAACAGTGTCAGGCTGCTTCTCCCACTGTCAAAGACTGATGTCCAGAACTGCTCCTGCATTAGCTCACTAGCAGAAAACAGTTTCACAAAAATAACCAGAGCTGTCAGATTTTAGGAAAAAAATGAATGGAAACGATAGCTCATCGGTGCTGTTAAGTCACTCAGCTGTGTACGTGCCCAACCTACACAACCAATTGTCCTGTCTGATGTGCTGTATTTCCACTGATGGAAAGACTCTTACAACATATGTACAGCACTGCCCCAGTCTGTTACATTTCTTTTTCTAATGGTTGGTCTAGAAAGAATAAAACCAGTCCTATCTATAAAAGCTCTTCCTATTTAAACTTATACCCTAAGCTGGCCAGGATAAAACACAGATTTACTTTTCTTCCACTTTCTTTATACGTAAAACACAGGTGAAAATATTGAGACAAGTCAGATAATCCTACGTCTTCCAAACTTCAGAGTATGTTGCTTAAAAACATGTAACACAGCTCAAAGTATCAGGGCAGAGATGTACAAGCCAAGCCATCGCTGGTTTGCAGGCCAACATTCCTATCTTTAAAAGCATCCTTAAAACAAGTGCTGTACAAAGTGTGCCCAATATTTACACCAGTGTCAGAAAACTAAATTTGTTGCATTTTAAACTACTGAGATACAACCAAAAAAAAAGAAACCCTTAAGTGAATAAGTAGATGAATAATAGGTCAGGATATGATAGGTGCCCTTAGACACAAAGTTAACATTACTCCTATTAACTAGAGGAACATGGGCTAGCAAAAATGTTCTCACTCCCTACTGATATAAATGGGATATCAGCAGGTTTTTGCAAGAGCTGTATTTCAAAGCTAAGATAAGCAGAAAATGTACATTAAGCATAAGCAGGTTCATCAGGGGGCAAACCACTTTGCTTCTACTGCTACTCTGCCCAAGTAAGACATCACTACCACTTTTATAATGGTTCCTTCTTAAGCCAAGCAGCCTGCTTTTGTACTTGTGATGGTTTACTGTGAGAAGCACCAAACCTCCTCCCACTGGCATTCGTTCCCTGTGTAGACTACAATTTGCCCACAACATCTCAGCCATAAATCCCCATCTCACAATGAATCGCTCATTAGAGAAAAACAGAATGCTGTGCCTGAAAAAAAACAAAACAATTTCCATCTTTTCAAAGCAATCATAACAGCACAATCTCATTATCATGCTAATGCCTGGAAGAGACTATCAGCAACTCATTCTATTCCAGTATCTCCAGAGAAGCCCCTTCCCTTGCAGATTTTCTGAACATTTAATTGTTTTAAGAAGCTGTTAAATAAGAATGAGAAATTAAATGGAAAAAAATATCAAAAGCACGAATACAGACTTAAAAAAAAAATTGAAATTAATGAGACGTACAGTTTGAAGCACACCAAAAAAAATTACAATTCAATCCTAGACATGGCACCAAACAGAAAGGGAGAAAATTAATTAATGAGTCAGTAAGTATTAAGTCAAGGCTCAGTGTGGTCTCATTAGCCAAGTGGGTTAGACCTAATTAAAACTCAGTACAAGATTCACATGAAAAGCCTAAACTGGCTGTTGCAGACTGTCAGGGTTCAGGGTGCTGACCACTGAACCTGCACATATCTAGGGGAAGCATCTTGCAAAAGTGTTTCTACACAATAAAAAAGCCTGTCAGTGCTGAATACTCTTCAAGGTATTATACTTCCTAAAGATGCTAAGGAAAAAAAAAAAAATCAAACTAACTCCTGCTTATTTTTGACAGCAGTCTTCTGACTCATCACAACATCACCTGGTGTCTCTGCTGGTTATGCTGTACATAGTTTTCAACTCACACTGGTATTGGCCATCATGTACAGAAACTCAGGGAGGGAGAGCAGGGAAGCAGCACAGGTATCATATTCCAAACACCCTCCTCAGCCAAACCATGTATCCAATTGCCCATAGGACACTAAAATACTCCAAAATGACAGGTTTATATGACTTGGACCTAAAAAGAAATGGCCTCCAAAGACAAAACACAAGAAGGAACTAAAAGAGAAAAAGTCTGCATGCCTTCTATTTGGGAAGAAACACTACCACCACCACACAAATCTTGCTTTTCATTTATCCTTCCAGCCTTCAAGACACAATTACAATGTCCAATTACGAAAAAAATAACTGAAGCACAAATTCAAATAAAGAAAAGGTCTACAATGAAAACCATCTCTTCAGCATTGAGCCTACAATACTCTAAAAGACATGATAAAACACTACAAGGAAAATAAAAGGCTAAAAAATCTCACAATTAAGAGCTTCCTATTGTTGCTGGCCTCCCTAATCTGTGAGTGTCAAAAAGTCAAACATCTGTTCCTCTCCAGCAAAACTGGAATCAAGTACTGTTGGTTTTTTTTATCCCACAAAATATTAGCAAAAATGTTTCTACGAGCCAAAGGCAGAGCCAAGCTAAATAAAGGACTTCTGTCAGCAATTAAATCAAAATTAAAACCCCTTGTCAAGCACCATGATTTGCAAAAATAATTTTTAATGAAGTTTAACTCCAAGCCCAGTGTAGCAGTATTAAGAACGGGACCAGAAAGAGCCACCTCCGTGTCAGCGTACATACCTTTGTCCTTCTTGAAGTCCAAAGCATCTTCCTTATCCGTCACTATTTCCTTCATGTTGATAATGCTTTGATGATTAAGTTGTCGAAGAATCTTAATCTCCCGAATAGCTGTAATTGGAAACCCTTCCTTTTCGTTATCCAGACGTACTTTCTTTAGTGCCACCATTTCACCTAAGGGACAATTTAAATAAAAAACACGAAGATTAGCAACCAAACTAATGGGATTTGGTATTGAGTTTGCTCATTTGTTTTTAAAACCCTTCCCATTTCATTAAACAGTTAACGCTTTGATGCTTGCACCAAACACTATGCTGAATGGAAACAGAATTAACCATTGTTGGGGAACAGTCACATGGAGAAGCAAAACTGTAAATGAGAATTTACAGCTACCCACTGTAAGTCCTGTCTTCTTCCTCCTCACTCACCTGTCCTGATACTCCCCATTGGGTCTATCAATAAACCCCCATATAAGAGTGACTACCAACAGCAACTTTAGAGACAGTGGCCTATGCTGCTCTGGATTCCTTATTGCTACATCACCACAGGTCAGAAGGCAAACACCTAGCCAGAAATACTACATACTTCAAGGCACGAGGCAGACAACTAAGGAGTTTTCAAGTTCATCAGTATACTTCCTACAAACAGAAACATCACTGCCATGTTTACAGTGAGAAGAAATTTTCCTTACTATTTTACTGCAGGCTGGGCTGGATGAAGCTAGATTATGCACAAATGGCAGGAACATGATCTACTCGTGATGGAAGACACCTAAAGACCACGTGTCAGCTCAACTATTTTGTTCTTGGAAGTTTATTGCTGTGTCTGGGACATTTATTTACAGGATCATAGAATGGTTTGGGTTGGAAGGGACCTCAAAGCTCATCTCATTCCAGCCCCCCCTGCCATGGGCAGGGACACCTCCCACCAGACCAGGCTGCTCAAAGTCCCATCCAACCTGGCCTTGAACACTGCCAGGGAAGAGGCAGCCACAACTTCCCTGGGCAACCTGTGCCAGTGTCTCATCACCCTCAAAGTAAATACGAATTTCTTCCCAATATCTAAACTGAAAGAAGGGAGATTTAGATTAAGACCATTACCCCTCATCCTATCACTACAAGCCCTTGTAAAAAGTCCCTCTCCAGCTTTCTTGTAGCCCCTTCAGGTACTGGAAGGCTGCCAAGGTCTCCCCGGAGCCTTCTCCAGGCTGAACAACCCCAACTCCCTCAGCCTGTCCCTATAGCAGAGGTGCTCCAGCCCTCTGATCATCTTCATGGCCTCCTCTGGACTCACTCCAACAGAATCAGAGAATCATTAGAGCTGGATTAGATTATCTCCAAAGGTCCCTTCCAACCCCCTGCTAAAGCAGGATCACATAAAGCACATTACACAGGATTGCATCCAGGTGGGTTTTGAGTGCCTCCAGAGAAGGAGACTCCACAACCCCTCTGGGCAGTCTGTTCCAGTGTCACCTTCACAGTAGTTTTTCCTCACATTTAGATGGAACTTCCTGTGTTCCAGCTTGTGCCCATTGCCCCTTGTCCTGTCACTGAGCACTACTAAGAGCCCATGGCCTTCTTACGTTGGGGGCTCCAGAGCTGAACATAGCACTGCAGGTGGGGTCCCACAAGAGCAGAGTAGAGAGGAAGAATCTCCTTCCTCAACCTGCTGGCCACACTTCTTTTGACGCAGCCCAGGACACAGTTGACAGCATAGACACCTTTGTTAGCTCTAGAAAGGATTTATCCTACACCAGTGTGCACAATACATAGACAATAGATCAACATTCCAGTATGACACAATATCTACTTGCTTTGAAAGCCCATTGTACAGCTTTTTATAAGGTATCTTAAAGGCCATAATACCACTCTATGCACAGGATTTGAATCCAAAGCTAATGGAAGGTTTGCTATAACTGCGTGGACCCATTCAATACCAAGAGAAACAATTTCTACTGTAGGTTAAGAAATGATCACCACACATAAACAGCCTGAAGCTTAGCAAAGAGGCAATGTGGTTACAATACGATTAAGAAGTTAAACATGCAAAGAACTGAATCAAAGGAGAGCAGGAAGAAGCTCCTAACAATAATTGCAATGGTTTCCAAGGTAGGAGGTAAAAGATAAAATCTGTAACAGTTCAACTTTAACAACTCAAGTTTCCAAACAGAGACAAGCACAGGTGAAGAATGAAGAAGGAATTATAATTACACTGCTTATTCTTCTGGAGATCAGAAAGAAGGAACTGAGGCTGGTATGTAATCCTGTGTGATTTAGTTACTGCTGAAGTAGAAAATTATCCAGCATTCAAAGGATGTACAAATCAGGCAGAAGAGCAAGCAGCCACAGAACGCACTAATAATTGAATGTGAAATCATCAAACACACAGCACATATGAAGAATCACTTCCAATGTGTTATCTAGTTAAAAATAGTGACAACGCTCTTCAGTATCATAATGGTGACTGCTTGCTCATTTGAGAAATGAAATTTAAGAACTACCTCACTGCCATAAAGTCAGCTATACCACAAGGAAAATACCCAGCATGCAACACTTCTGGGCTGTGTGGCACAGCAGCAGTTTCTCTTCCTACTATCACCTAGTGACTATCAGAAACATTAGAGGGCAGAACACCACAAATCTTGCTCAATATCAAAACAAAACCAAAACATCCTGTTCATTTTACTGTAGGATTACACTTACTTTTTTGAACTTACCTGTGTCTTTATCTCTGGCTTTGTAAACTTGTCCGTAAGTGCCTTCACCAATAATACCAATGATATCAAATTTATCCACACAGCGCTTTCCCCAGTCTATTTCTTTTTCTTTTGTTTCACCATGTCGTGGTCCACATATTCTAGAAAACAACAAGCATTTCTAAGAATACAGCTAATATATCTAAGGATTGCCTTAGTCTTAGAAAAAACCCTCAAGACTGAATATTTATGAGGCATTATTAGTTAACTGGCTTACTACCATTAAATGGCAATAAACTATGCAGTTTAATTCAAGCCTCATTAGTATTAAAGAAGTCATTAACAAGCAGAAACATTTTAAAAATAATGTATTTTAAAGAAATTCTCATCACTTCTTGCTTGATAGGCTTTAAAAAGTCTAATAATCATACTTTGGTCTTCTCTTGCTGTGTAACTGAACGGCTGGTTTCTTTTCTTCAGGACTTTTGGGTATGTCAGCTCCTCCAGGCAACTCAGGTGGAAGAGGCAAGTCCGCAAGGAGATGGCGAAGTTTCTTCTCTGCTTCTTTAACTGACTTTACTGAAAGATTCTCTCGCAAACTATTAAAAAAAGAAACAATTTTGCTAATAAGTTGAACACAGTAGAATAACAGACAAAGGAAAACCTATTGAATTATTTTTTTTAAATACATTCTAGACTGTCAATGCACCAACACTTGGAAATTCTGCTCTTAGAATCTGCAGGACTTGGATTCATACTTTACAAACAGGTCTCTGGAAGATGCACAGCTACCTAACATTCTGTGATTCTGTGTGACATTCTACAGAAACTATGAAATCGGATCTTTCTGGTGAAAGCTGAGGTTAGATGACACGACAAGCCTTACTAGGCCACACTACTACTGCCACAAAAGCTTCTTCTCAATTTTATGGCCTAGAGTATCAAGAATGTCTAGAGCTCAGGTGCTGCCAGACATCAGAAATGCAATGGTAAAATCTGTACTCTGACCAACTTCTCACATAAAAGAGAAGATCACCCTAATCCAGGTCACTATAATGCTGCTCTCCAGAGATAGGGAACCTCGTGGTTACAGTAACACTGCAGGGCATTACGAGGCAGTCAACATCACTTACAAACTCCAAGCTCATACATTTGCCAAAACACTCCAGATTCAACATGTTTCTGGTGATCAGCATGAAAATCAAGTGGGGGAAAAAATCAGATGAAAAAATGACTAAATATTTTTCTGCTATGAGTTACTGATATCTGATCTTTTTTAATCATCAGCCATAATTAGGTAATGGATACTGCCAGTCAATCCCCCAAACACATGTACAGCAATGTATTCCTGTAACAATTACTACAAACAATAACTCTAGAGATGCTCTTCCCATTCTAATGGGGAAATTCTAAAAACATCATACTTGCTGTAGGATTATTTTTTTAAAAACACATGGTTCCATTTTACCAGAACTTCTTTTAGTTTAGCTAGATTTGTGTACCTACTGCATATCCAGCAATTTTAAAGCCATGACCATCTCTAAGTTTTATATAATTCCATAACTGCTTTTCCCCCACAGGACTTTGTCATTGCATCAAGCAAACTTTTTGTCATGCTCTGTGGGGACATTTTCCAAGGTGGCTGCATTTGCCAAATGGCACTACTGTCAGCATCCTTCTCTGGGAACCTCTTCTGGAGGCCTTTCTGAAACTTCTTATCTACTTAGTTTCATAGATAAAGCAGGAACGTGTGTAAATGGGAAGATCTTGTTATCTTCCATCATGAAGAATGCATATTTTCTTTCTTAAAGATTGCTAATTGCAATTAATGTATGTAATTAAACAAAGCATGTCAGTGTTTTGTGCCTGTCTATGCTTCCTCATCAAAACAGCACACTTGAATGTCTTCTACCACTTCTCAAAGTGCCACTGCCTGAATTTAAAGAGGCACCTCAAGGAAGCATATACCGCCCTCATTGCAAACATAATGGTTAGCATGCTATAAAGAATAAACCACCCTTGGACAGTGCATGTAATTACCATGGTAAAGAAAAATGCTTAATTTTTGTTGTATTTCTCTCAAAATTTTGCTCCTAAACTTTCAACATATGAGAGGTTCTGAAACAAATTTTAAAAGCAATACATGAAAACAGAAGCAGCCAAGAGCAGCTTTTTTTTTTCAGGTCTGTGAAATCACACACCACTGACCACCAGAACAGCTTTTCCTTTCAGCTACACAGTGGTTTTGCAACACTGCTCTTCCTTTAGGTTGTTTATTTGTGGGTTTATCAGATACTCACTGAACTTAAAACTGACACAAAGTTAGGAACCAGCCAGTTCTGCATAGCACCAAGGTTGCTTTGTTAGCACAATTTCTCTGCAGTAACTCTGAGCCCAAGGTAAATACCTTTGCCCTCCTCCCCCCTAAAAAACATAATCACTTCTCTTTGATGACTTCAGCTTTATCATGACTTGTAATCAATCGTTCTGATCTGAATTCTGTACCATCCTATATGCAGAACTAAGCAAAGTATAAATGACATCCTATTACTTGTCATTCATCTTTCTAATGCAGCTATTTGCAACAATTACATTTTGGATTTTTTTTTTTTTTTTTTTTTTCCTAAGAAGAATGAGCCCAGTGCTGACAGAACCATCTAATTGTATCTTAACTCCTATGTTTAGCTACACTTAAAACAGGTATTACATTAAAAAATACTAATAATGAGAAGCAATTAGCCAGCTTCAAGATGAAATCTCATTTCACATCATTGCATTTAACACTGCAAAGCCAGTCATATTTAAACTAGTTAGCCTAGTTTTTGTTAAAACAGTAAATCTTGCTCTCAAATAACAGTGTCAGAAATCTCATTTACCTAGAGAAGACAGCTTAAAAATAAATTTAAATGCAGCCATGCATCCACCACACAGATGTGATTGTGAACAACTGGAATGACATTTGCTGGAGTGCTGAAGGGCAAGAAACAAGATTTCCCTTTTACTACTAATAAAAAATATCTGTCTAATACCTTGTTAGGTTGTATTTATTTGCCAAGGCCTCCTGGGCACCCTAATGTTTAACATAGCATTAAATTACTAGCAAACATAAGAGAAACATTTACACCTCCAGTTGTAACTAAACAAAGAAAAACTACACACTTGTCAGAGAACAGAGAAGACAGGCCAGTTTCACAGGCATGGAATATAAATAAAGTACTCCATAAGGTTTTGAGTTTTTCTTTTACAGTATGATTTTTACAAAGATCACACTTGAATTAGTACTTCAATGCTAAGCAATTTTGGTTTACTTTTTGGGAAAAGCTGATTTCTCATGTAACACCATGAGTGAGTAAAAAAAAAAAAAAAAAAAAAAAAAAAAAAGTAACTTTCCTCAACTTCATCACCAAAACCAAATGAAAAATTGCAAATTACAGCTCAACAGCATAGTTTTCCAATACAAATCACAGCATGTATTCTTTGTTAAGACTACCCAGAGACTTAACGTAGTCTAAACTTAGATGACACTTGGAACACAGACATGAATTTCTTTCCTACAGACCAATTTTCACACTTCAGAAGCTAACACAAATGTCAAGCCACGAACCTCACTTCCGTTGTACTCAAAATAACACTCATCTCTGAGATAAATCACACTAAAATAACGCTCAGCTATAAAAACAATTGCCTTCCAAAGGCAAGAGGATCTTTACCTCAAACCCCAGCTAATTAAAGAATATTCACATTATTTAATGAATTCATTATTTAATGAATTCCGAATTCAATTCTTCCCTGGAAGTATGTACACGTTCATACCAAACTTGAAATCTTGAATCCTTGAATGCATCCTTGCATTGGTCCCAAAGCTATTGTGTACCAGCAATTTTAAATCATCTCTTTAGTGTACTTTTTACTGAAAGATTCCTCCTAGACTAGATCTTTCTCAAGAACCAGTTGAATTATTTCTATTTTAAGATCAAATTCCTTCCCTAATAATCACCACATTAAACAACTGAAGAGCAAGAACAAAATACCTAATGCATCAGCCTGATCGAGCAAATAGGACTGCATTTGTTTTCCAAAGAAAACAATAATAATTTTTTAAAAATAGACAACAACAATAGTAATAAAAAGGAACAGACAATCCAAAAAAGGAAATCCATGTCACAACTCACCTATCAGTTTCTTTATCTTCAGGCAGCGTGGGAGGCAAAGGCAAGGGTGGCAGTGTAGAGGTTGGTAGTGCAACGATTCGGTCCTTCTCCTTGGTTACTACACTTGGTGTACTCGGTTTGCTTTTCTCTTTTACAGTGACCGGTGGCTGTTTTACAACAGCTAACTTATTCTCTTTTGCTACTGCTACAGGTTTCTGTTTAGTTATTTTGTCTGCAATTAAATTATTTTCCCCTTTTGTTTCAGGAAGTGAGACCTTTGCTTTTGCCTTGTCATTTTTCAGATTTGTGCTGCTTGTAGGAGAAGGTGTATGCTCAGTTTTTATTTTCTTCAGGTCCTTTACATTGTTCACTTGAGGTGCACTTGCAGCAGCGTCAGTGTTTCCCTTAGTAGGTGTTGAAGTATTGGAAGCTTTTGCACTGGCTTTGGCTGCCTCAGCAGCTCTTGCTTTTTTGTTTTTGTTCAGCTCAGCAGCCAGGCTACTCTTCAGAGTCAATGTACTAGGAGAAATACTTGAATGACGACTTCTGGATCTAGACAATCTGTGTCTGCTACGAGATCTCGAGTGCCTTGATGAATATGGACTTCTGCTTCGAGATTTTGCTGATCTCCTGTTTCAAAAAAGTTAAGATTTACTCAGTTAAAAATTAGTCTAGCTGCTTTCTCAGTCCAGCTGCTTTTTTTGACAAATTCCTTTTTTTAAACCAACCACCATCACCATGCTTACAGAATAAACAAGTCTATGAAACAGGAGAGACCACACATTAGAAAAAAAATCTACAGCCTTAATAAATCAAGATTTTACATCTAAACAGGTCATTAGAAAATGTTAAAGCTTTTTTAGATGTAGTTTCTCCCGCTGAAGAACTGCAAGATACAAGTATACCTACAGGACAGATATGTTCCTTTTTCCTCACTATTTATCAGACATTTTTCTCCTATGCAACCTGTGCAAACACCCTCAGTGTATGTAGCATTTGAGAAAAATTCAGCTGGCTACCTAACCTGAATTCAACAAAATGAAATTAATGTTACAACATGACCAAAAAAAAAAAAAAAAAAAAAAAACAAAACAAAAATCTAAACACAACACTGAAGCAGTAATTGTAGCAATTTCTTAAGTTTCACTTTCACAACTGTCATTAAGTTAGTTGAAAAAAAGATACTGAACACTAAAGGCTGCAATGTAACCAACTGAGAGACAGCAATAAACCTCTGTTTTCCTTTTTTTGAAATTTAAGTGTATATTTTTCCAAAAAAAACCCCAAAAGCACCCAATACTTATTACAGCTACTGATAAACAAACATAATCCACAAGTAGGTCTATGCTATGCCTGCACTGGAATGAAGAGACTAATCAAAAGGAAGGAAAAAAAAAAAAATCTAAACCAGCTACAAAATCATAGCAGGAAAACCATCTAGAATGAGGGCAGGGGGAAATCTTAGCACTTAGAAAAGCAAACTTTTACTGCACCAAAAATACCATTTAACAGGGAATATTTTTTCATTCAAATTTTCAAAGCAATATTCTAATTTGTCAGGTAGTTTTCAACCAGTTCCTCATAAAAAACAAAAGGGAAAAAAACATAATTGAGATGAAGGTCATGAGATCAAGTAAAGTAGCCTAATCCACTGCTACCACACAGAAACATTATGAAATAAATGAAATGGGGGGGTTAATCCATTTTACCACAGTAAGAATAGCAAGGGTATTCACCAGATTTACAAGTACTCTATGAAAATTTGATGGAAATCTATTTTTCTTTAGTATATCACCTGAAGGGGAACAAAAAGTATAATTGGGATAAAAAAAATAAATTTATTCATGAGCTGGGCATAAAAAAAAAGCATCACTCAAGAGCAAGAATAAGACTTTGTGGAGATACAAGAAGTTGCAGAGTTCAAAAGATAGCATCAGTGTATGGAAGCTGCCAAAGCTTTAAAGAAAAAAAAAAAGCAGCCAACTACAATCATTATGGTCAGGACTATCCACTCCTATGACAAATTTCATTTTAGTAAACAAATTAATTCAGTTTTAGTTATCAACACAAGATATTACATTCAATGCTTCAACTGAATAAATATTTAATACAGTACAATGATGTTTCTATTTAATGCGAAATATTTACTAATTTCCAAATTTCCAGTGTTACTAATTTCCAAATTTACAATTTTCATGCATCATAAAATGTCTTCTTTCTAAAGCAACATAAAAATTCATTGAGATAAGTCAAGATTCTGTAGGAGTGATTCAAAACAACCTGTAGGCATGCACACTGTACAGTGTAGCCCAAGCTTCAAAATTCAATAGGTAAAAGGGAGACCCAAACCAGCAATAATACATTATGATGAGGATAACAATGACAGATTATGATGATGATGATTTTTTTTTTTTTTACACTTCTCATTATTACTTTGGAAATCTAAATACTAAATCCCATAGAAAATTTTCAGCAGATGGGCCAAACTCAAGTAGAAGTAAAAAAAGTGTAAAGTTCCACAATCCAGAGTTATGATGGGGTAGCAGGAAATAAAAGGAGGGCTGAGACTACCCAGACAATACATACACTTCAAATTCTAGGTCAGAGCTTTCCTCACACTCTTATCTCACTTTCTGAGAGGAATTATTATCTCAAGCAGAGGTATAATGCTACACATCTGCACCGGCTGTAGAATCAGGATAATTACATTTCCCCAGCACCAAGCTAGTAAGCCCCATTAGTCCTAAACCGACTTCTATAAATGGTACATCATTTGTGAGGATGTCACTGACCTGTCTTGGAAAACATTCACTTGCACGTCTAGATCAGCTATTTAAAACTGACTCTTGCTCCAGCTACCTGCAGAGCACAGCCTCCATCCCAAGGAACTCACTGCAACCTGCCTTACTGGCATTACCCTTTTAAAAACTTAAAACATATCCTAAAGGTCTCAAAAGCAGTTATATTTCATAAGAAAAATTGCTGGGTTTTTTTGGTTTTGGTTTTTTTTTTTTTGGAAGGTGCCTAACAAAGAAAGTCATCTGTGTCATGAATAGAAATATGGCCATAATTCCACATGTACCAGAAAAGAGCAGTAGCAGCTTCAAATGCTACAGCTGCTGAGACACCATGCCTGATCATAAGGCTGTTCCTGTTCCACTGTGGTTCAAAATAGAGCAGGTTCATTTAAATCATTACTAAAGATGAAATGAGAAAATCTGTTCAAATTAGCGACTGCACATGCTCAGAGGCAGTTCTGAAAAGTTTGGGCAAAAATAACCTAAATCTTTACACCTTCTTCAACAACAAACATGTAAGGAAGACAAGCATTGACAGTGGTTGGATATATGTATTTTATCAACATTAGCCAAGAGATTCTGGGATGTGCACACAGATTTATGCAAGCCCAGCAAAACCCCACCGTTCTCCACCCCAGGTTTCACACTCCAAATGATGACAATATAGAACTTCCTCATGTCAGAATTGCATCAATATGGGAGACAGCAAATACACAGGCACACAAATACTGAAGTTTCAGTTTGAGTTCTTACTACAGCCCTTAACAGCAGATCAAAATGGTAATAGCCTAGTTATGCTTGGTCAGCATATTTCATAACCTCTGCACTGGTTTAGTTTTTCCAAAAAGATTTTAATTATTTAACTTTATGTCAGAAAAAAATAAATAAATGTTGCATTACATAGTCCATGTCTGTGCTAATAATAAACTAGAGCTTCCTTCGGCATCCCAAAGACCTTTGCAAGAATCGCTTGCCATACCTTGCCCACTGGGCTGGATCCAAGGGGATTACAGCAAAACCATTAACATTTCCAACTAAACAGACAAATGCTGAACCTTAAGTAGAAGACAGCTGTCAAAATGCTAGTTATTCAAGTTGCAATGATAAAATCTGGTGTTTTCATAAGCCTAATGATCTTTCAAATATTCAAATATTCAAACATCACTTTCTTTCATCAGTATTAGTTCAAAAGTCCCAAGAAAACCTTCCAGGCTAGACAAAACTCAGGTACAAGTTTCCATCTATAAAACCAGCACAAAACCCAAGCTATGGACATTTACAAGCCTGCCCTCAGAAGCGTACACAGAACTCAAGAGTGGAGAATTATTATCATATACATAATAAAACCAGCCAATTCACTCTGTTCAGAGCTAACACTCATTTGACATAAAAGATGAAGTCACAGCACACAGAAATGGGCTCACACAATAGCCAGTGTCTGCCATTTAAGAGGACACTGACATTTTAATGGACTCAGGAAAAAATACCAGGAGAGACACCTGAAATATACAGTACTCTCTAAATCTTCCAACAGATTTCTATTAAATGTGTGTGTGTGTGCAAGCATGCACACGTATATAAAATGTCTTATCTGACATTCATTTGCCACCAAGTATTTATTTATTTTTTTAACACAGTAAACAGGAACAAAACAGTGGCTACAACTGCACAGAAGTGCACTGCAATCAGCAAACAAATCCAACAAAACAATCCAAACTTAATTTCCCCAAGCCTGGAGAGATCAGAAAGTGTTAAACCTAAGGAAACTGATTTCCCTAAAAACCGTAAGGATCAGTGAGAGCAGCCTGCATTAGGACTAAGAAGTTCTTCACATAAAGCTCTTTTTCTTCCCCAGAGACAGCAACAAAGGAGACTAAGAGCACAACTAGATTAGCTGCAAAAGGAAAATTAAGTAATGACATAGTATTATTATGTCTAGCTATAAACTGAAACCAGAAAGAAAAAATTTCAAGACATTACCTACAAAACACACACGAGAAGAGGCAGATTTAAAGAAACTAATAGAGGAACAAAGCACTAGTAAGGAGGCCACCCCAAAACCAAACCTCAGCACTGCTTTCCTCCATTTTTCAGAACAACAAAAAGAACACACCCACTCCCAAGTAGTAATAATAATTTAAAACTGTTACTTTAGGTATCAAAGCTTTTTCTTTTTAATATTTTTTTTTTGCCTAGCACCCTGGATTTCATAAAACCAACCAGTATTCCTTTTTTCTCTGCTTAATACAATGTACTGATCTCCTAAGTAGTTTTTGATACAGTGAATAGAAGTGTTTAGTTACAAGATTCAAAACCTTTACAATGTTTCTCTTTCTCAAAATGCAACATTTATTCCAATTCACTGGTTAACATACCAACTGCCAAACAGTAGATTAATTAATTAAACAAAAGAACTCTACTAATGTAACATCACTTGCATGCTCAAGCACAGAATGAAAGAATTTCAAAGAGTAACTAAGTTTTAAGTGCTACATTTTACTATTTCCATATTTGAAAGCACAGAAGAAAGAAAAATAGCAGTGTTACAGATGTGAGGTTCCCAGGAACACAGGTCTCACTCAGTTTACATCTTTTTCCTTGCCATGCTGATTTCCAAGTACTTCTTTCTCGTTCCAAACCTCCCTTTAATCTAATACCCGAAAAAAAAGCATTACATTTTATTGACAAATCAGAACAGCCATGTCTTATCTTCTCATGTTTGTAAATTTGAAAACCTCTTTTCTTCTTAACCGCTTTAAGGGCAAGCTAAATCCCACGTGCTAGCAGCCAGCTACGCGTGTGACCCAAGTGCAGACAACATGACACTCAGAATATATCAGGGTCTACAGAGCCAAACAAGGGAACTGATTTTGTCGGGACTTCTTGACAAGACTTAACACAAAGGGTTTCATGAGAATAAAGAGTGGAAAAACAAGGAACTGAACAGACAGAAGGAGGTTGTGACAGCCAGTTTCACTCACTACCAGGGAATGCTGCCCTACTGACTAAGCACTGCTGTCCCCACCTGCATGGTAAGGTCATAGTGCATTTGAAAAGGGAGACCTAAATGTAATCAACTGGCTTCACCACACATCTTCCAAGACATTTATAATCACTCAGGAACACAAACCACCCTGACAAAACACTCTAGTTCACAGTATAGCTTTTCCATGTTGCACTAGCAGGCAAACGTATAATTCATTTAAGCCATAACAGTAATAAGTGCTCTCTCACTTGATACCTTATTAATTTATTTTATCCATTTTCTCTAGCCCCTAGTTCAAGGTTAGATTCTAAGCAGCTCTGCAACCAACCAGCTACCCAGCTGCTTTGTGCACAAAGACTACGTAACTTGCCTTACAGATTCAAACTGTAAATCTTTAAAAGGGTCTCCAATACACACAGCACAAGAACACCAAAAAATTACAAAACATTAATTTTATTTGCTCTTTAAATCTGCTTTATATCCCTATGTTCTCAGATGAGAACTCAGCCTACAAAGAAATAAACCAGCAAAGAAAGCAAATTCAAATGCTGTGTTCTGAACACATTACAAGTCAATTTTTCCAAATGAAGTCTGCTCCCACAATAAGGAAAGAAGCAGCACAAGGAGGAAACAGAACAGCACATCAACACGGTCGGGCAAAAGGCAAAGTCCACTGCCAAGGAACAAAACAGATCTTCATAAATTCCGACTTGTACTAGAGCGATAGCCTCAATACACACTAGAAAAATTAACTATTCCAAGCAGTGAAAACATACAGTTTCACGTCTTAAATTCTGCAAAATACAGTTTTACTAAACAAGATTAGAGAGCCTTATATTAAAAAAAATCTATTTACACCAAACAAGGGGAAAAAGGTTTGAAAATCTCTCCTACTCCTGAAAGTCCAAAAGCAGCAAAATTATTGGATTTGAAGTGATTTTTGTATTGGTGTATGAAACCATGTCTTCTCCATGAAGTAGGCATTTACTAGCTGAATACATATTTTATTGTTTTCCCTATGCTTGTTCTGGTTTAGCACATAAATGATCCATATTTTGCAGAGCCTCACTACTACAGACAAGCCACAGCTAGAGAACGAGGTGGCTCTATAGTACCAATAAGAAATCTTGTATTTTTCCTATACACAACAGCTATGCACACAGTAGTACTATGCTAGTAGTGCCCCACCCACTTACTTTTATCCCAGTAGATGGGTAGGTGTATCCAAATTCAGAAAAAAATGTGATTACTCATCTATACAGCTAACTGAATTAAATGTGTGATCACATAGCATATGACCTGACTGAAGTTATGAAAAACAGTTCTTCTCTTCCTACAATTTTATCCTAAATTAGTTTCTACAGAGAGACACTGTCTGCTTACTTTGTCAGCCACGGGGTTTTCTTCTTTTTTTTGGTGAGTTTTTTAAAAAAATCCAGCCAGCTTATCAGCAGAGAAGTAAATACCTCATATTTTTTGTATTATGGAAGAATTTTCATTTTGAAAATGTACATGTGCTACTTTAGAACAGCTGTGTTACTCTCCACATGAAAATACAATAATACAAATCCACCAGCAGCAAGTGAAGAAGTTTTGTCCAACAAGTGGAATCAGCTCAAACAATCAGTTTGCCCAAACCACAGGCGTTTACTACCATTATAATGGAAAAGGCAATCAGTCCACCATTCAAAGAGAATTTTCCAAGCCTGGAACTGTATTAGCAACTTTGCTTCTCTGCAGAATCCACATCCAGGCAACATCACAGTAATCAGACAGTAGCCAAGAATTACTACTGCAATTCAAAACTCTTAACTTGTAGCAATTGCCCTGTTGCTACTGCCTGAGAAAACCAGGGATTTAAACCAGGGAAGCTGACTTCACTTGTTTCTCTTCAACTCTTCACTAGAAGTTTCTCCCTAAGCAGCTCAGAGATCTAGATGAAAAAAATCAGCACTCTAGACACACGAACTTTCCAAGCATGCTAGAACCATTTCATTCTCATTTTCCATATACCAAAACAACTAGATCATTTATATAACATTACAGACAACACATACATGAGATATAGAATGAAAAGAGCAAAAAAGACTTGCAGGCTGGAATGCTCAGTCACATACAAAGCTCTTACAGTCCATAATTCTGGGCTTGTATCCAGCTATAAAGTCTTTAAATCATTCAGACGAAGACGACAGGTGCTCCAAGAAGCTGTTGCCTTCATGAAACCTATCAAGTCTAAGGCCACTATACCATCATCTACACAGCACAGCAGGGCGCAGTACCAGAGAGTCAAGCAAAAAAGAAAAAAAGTGATTATGATGCAGTTTTGAGTAGCTAAAAGAATTGTATAAATACCTCTTGACAACAGATCCACAGCTCAAGGAAGATTTACACACTTATCAGAGACAAAAAAAATCAGGAGATTTAAACTCTCGTGCTTCAAATCACAGGCCCACTACCAACAGAAAAAAAGAAACCAAACATTCCTACAAAACTTTCCTCTGTAACTGCCTCCTATACAACATCATCTCCTGTACCTTCTACTACAGCCCTACCAGGCAGTGCATAAGACAGGATCCTAAACTGGACTGTGGATCTGACTCATAACAGCTATTTGTAAGTGCAAAACTAGCAGACAAACATCTACAGAAAATAATCTGATTCCTAGAGTGTTCAAGTCAAACCATGCACATAATATTCCTGCTATTCTATTATTCAAATCATCTTGAAAGAGTATCTTTAACCACTTGTAACAGGCTCTCATGGAACAACAATGACAACCTGCTGGTTTTTAGAGCTCTCATAGTGTTTTCTGCTTGAAACACCCTATTGTTTACAAAATTATTCCACACAACTGTGCCTTAAAACAATCACTGTTTTTTTTACCCAAAGGCACCTTTGTTCTATCCCTCTGAACAAAGTAGGACACACTTTTGTTACTTCCTTCATTAAACAGCATTTGATGCACACCCAGACCAGCAAACCTTATCAGCTGCCATTGAAGCACAGGAATGGCTTCAGCATCCTCAGTGGATACACAGTGGGATACCCCACATGCAAAGTGCTCATTAGAAACACCAGAAAACAGTTCTCAGACAACCCACTAGTCAAAAATTCTTGCCAGCTGAATGGGCAAATCACCTGAAACCTTTAAATTTGAAGTCCAGATGTGAATTTAAGTAAGTGTATAAACAATGAGGCAAGAGTAAGGGAAATAAAAATATTCACTTATAAATACATACTAAGCAAATACTTTAAATTCTCAGCGGTTTTGCTGCAAGTTTAAGTATTTTGAAGAGCTTTAATACCACAATACTGCTTGTATCTGACTAGAGAGATCCAGCCCACATTTCCTTTCCATATAAAAGTCAAAAAGCCACAGCAACACTGACCTTTACATCCTGAGTTGCCACTAACAGTAAGAAAATTATTTGCAAGCACACGTCAAATACACACACGTACATAAATAAGCCTGCTGGGAAAAGAGCTTACATACATTTTCATAGGTTGTGTAAAGCACGAAAGAGAATTTAACAAAGCTCACACTGGCTCCTTTTCCTCACACAACAGAAAGTCTAAGTCATTCTATAGACCTCTAAGAAGAACAAGAAACACTTGTAACACAAACTGCCTGTCAGCCTGTTTCCTCTTTAGATTAGTGTAAATCAAAGCAAACACCAATATATGTCACACGCATCCTTTTATACAGGGGAACAGGAGAACCTGAGAACCTCTGTACGTCCTAAGCAAAGATTTAAAAATCAAAACTGATCCTTCAGAAAACCTGAACTCCGAGAAGCATCTTTATTCAGTTGCTCTCATCCAAAAACGTTCTCATGCCCTTTAAGTTAAATGTTAAATCTCATGCCCTTAGGTGGTCTCCCATGGAGAGAAACTCACTGCAGGAGTGTTATACACACCCACGTCTCCCTTTCTCCCCGAGACAGGACAGGAAGATCTTTGTACGTGTCCCCGCTCCCCTTCCCCCCACCCCAGCTCTCCGCCAGCAAGAAGGCAAGAGCGAGGCTTTTGTCGCTAAATGCAAGCCTCGAGGGCCTGCCTCCCCCCCGTGTCCCTGTCCCCATCCCTCCCTCCTCCCCCCCGCGCCCAGACTCACCGGATAACGGGGCTGTAGGGGCTCCGCGACCGACGCCAGCTGCTGTAGGGGCTGGAGGACACATCCCCGCCGCGCTCGTAGGAGCTGTGCCGGCTGTAGCTGGGGGAGCGGCGGCGGCTGTAGGGGCTGAGGGGCGAGCGGCCGCCCACCGGGCTGAGCGACTTGCGGCTCCGCTGGCTCTGCGAGGAGCGGTGCAGCGGCGGGCTGTCATCCCGGCCGGGGCTGGGGGACGAGCGCTGCCGCCGGTAGGCCTTGGGCTCGGGCTTGTCGTCTCGGTAGGCCTTCGGCGGGTCCTTGTAAGCCGACGGCGGCTCCTTGGCCGCTTTAGTCCGGCTGCGGTGCGCTTTGCTCTCCCGCTCTTTCCTGCCGCTGCCGGGCGAGGCGAGGGAGCCCTTCCTGCGGCCGTCGCTGCCGCCGCCGCTGCTGCTCTTGAGTCCCTCCCGGTCCTGGCCCCCGGTGTGGTTGTGGCGGCTGCGGGACTTAGAGGAGGACGAGGAGGCCTCGGCTCCCCCGCGGCCCGCCGACGGCCCCTCCTGCTGCGCCTTCTCCTCCCCTCGCCGGCGGTGCTCCCGGTGCCGTTCTTTGGAGCGGCCGCTGCTGCCGCGGTGCTCCCGGCGGGACCGGCCGCTCCGCTCCGCCTCGCTCCTCTGCCGCTGGGTCCCGCCGCCACCGCCCGACGAGGAGGCCGGGCTCCCCCCGCCGCTGCCCGCGCCGCCGCCGGCCGCGCCGCCGCCCACCAGCCCTTCGGACTGGGAGCTCACGTCGTCGTACTCCTCCACCAGCGTGCTCAGCCCCCCGCTACCGCGCCGCTTCTCCGCCTCCTGGGTCCCGCCGCCACCGCCGCCGCCGCCACGGCCCCGCCGCCGCTTGTGCCGGGAGCCCGAGCGCCGCTTGCCCCGCGGCCGCTTCCGCTCCCCCCCGTCCCCGCAGCAGGAGGAGGCGCCGGTGGCCGCCAGGAAGAGCAGGGACTGCGGCGGCAGCGGCGGCTGCAGGAGCGGGGGCTGCAGGAGGGGCGGCTGGAGGAGCGGGAAGAGCAGCGGGTGAGGGGCCGGCGGCGGCGGGGGAGGCTGCGGTTGGGCCGCGAAGCGCTTCCGTCTCCGGTGATGCAGCCGCTTCTTGTCGGCCGCCGCCTCCGCCGCCGAGCTGCTGCCGCCGCCGCTCCCCCAGCCCCGGCTTCCCCCGCTCCCACCGGCCGCCGCGTCCGAGGTGCTCGGCATCGAGCTCACTCACGGCCGAGGACGCGGCCTAGGGAATCCGCCGCCGCCCTCAGGGCGCTGCCGGCGCCATGGGGACACCCGCCGGCCGGCACCGGGGCCTCGCTCGCTCCCTCGCTCCCCGGCCGGCCGCCGGGGCCAAGCCCGCCTCGCAGCCCGCCCGGGCGCGCCGCCTCACATGGGGCCGCGCCACCACATAGGGGGCTGCGCCGCCCGCGCTCGGGCCGGGGTCAGGGTCAGGGCCGGGGCCGCCGCCGGGGCTGGGGGACAAGTGCTGGCCGGCGGAGCGGCGGCGGGAGCCTCCCGCGGGCCCGGCGCGGCCTCCCGCAACACGGAAGTGTCTCCTGGCGGCGGCCTCCTCACTCCATCCCGGGCCGCGGCTGCCTCGTCCGGTGCCAGGCGGCACTGCGCGGGGGTGTGGACACCGGGCGCGGGCCGCGGGGCCGCCGCCTCCTCCCGCACCCGCTCCCCGGCCGGGCGGCGGGGTCAGGCCGTGCCGGGCCGCCTCCGAGCGGGCTGTCCGAGGCGGCGCGCGGCCCTGCGCTGGCCCCGAGCCCTCTTACCCTGCCCGGCGGGTCCCAGGTGCCCGGTCCCAAGTCGCCGGCAGCCGGGAGCGCTCGCGCGGCCTCCGCGCTGCGCGGGGGTGACACACGCATACACACGCACCGGGGACACGGCCCGGCGGCGCAGGGCGCATGCGCGGGACCGGCGGCGGAGGGGGGGGCTGCGCGCCGCCAATCGCGCACGGGGCTGCCGCCCTCGATCGCGTGCCCGGAGCCGGGAGAGCCGCCCCGCTCTCGCGAGATCTCACCCCTCCCCCTCATCCGGCCGGCTCTCGCGAGATTAGCCTGCTCGCGGTAACTGAGCCGCGCTCGCCCCGCGGGGAAGGGGCGCTTCCGGTTACGGGGGGCAAAGGTCGCTTCCGTTAGAGGGGCGCGGTGGCGCTGAGGGGAGCGGGGCCCGATTCTGGGGCTGCCCGCCCCCCATGAGGTTTCTCTTTTTCTGTCCGCTCCGGCTCTCCCTGGCTATTGCACAGTAATAAAGCGATTCCTTCCCGGAACAGCCACAGAGCAGGAGAGGTGCTGGAGAGTTAATTCAATCCGTGGAGGTGATCGTAAGGAGCAGCCTTAAGGCGAATCTTACTTTGTTTCCTCTTTCTTTAACCCTGTGAAGCAGAGCAGTCCCCTGGCCTCACCCAGCCCTCGGGGCAGGGCTGTGTGGCACTTTGCCCCCTTACAGTGGGTGTTGGACTGCTCGGCATCAGCTCTGAGAGCAGAGGATGGCCACCAGGGCATTGGAGGGTCAGTCAGGCCTATTATGACTGGAGCTGCTGCTCTGCTGCCTATAGTTCAACTCAGCCTCTTGAGCTGATGTTCTTTCATTAGGTATATCTGCCATACCATCTTGAATGTCATCCTCAGTGCTTTAAAAGCAGAATTTGTTGTCTTGCCTTAAGGATTTAATAGTCTCTTGTCCACCTTGCTGTCTAATTGTTGTTAGCTAGCTTACATAAGTACTAGTTACATTTCTGTGTAAAATATGACTTATAAATAAACAAAACCAAAAAACCCCACGCCTTTTCAACTGTTGTATTTCAACTCCTTGAATCTCTCCAATGGTTTCCTCTCTTGTTCTGAACCCAAGCAGAAGTATTCCTCCTGTCCAGGTCCTGAACACCATCCACTTCCAGCAAGCCTCCTTTTACAAGTGTGTTGTTTTACTCCACCCTTCATCTCTCTCTTCCAACGCACATTTCTTACAAACACTGTCATCAAAGCATTCGTTACATATTTCTTTAGTTACACACACACACACACACACATGCACTCTCCTTCAGGTTTTCTCATAAGAGGCATGCCACATGGAGAACAACCATGTTCATTTTTCTCTTCTTAAATGATGTCCTGTAGGATGGTGAAGGAAAGCATGTTGTACTGGCCCACCTGCCATTTCAGGAGAGGAAATCACTGTCCAAGAAGGATTCCTCTGACCTAGGTGATGATGCATTTATACTTTGTCAAACCATGTTTGTTTATGAACGTGCTGTGCATCATGAAAATTCTGAGCAACCATCTGTAGCAGCATAACTCATATCTTCCCCACTGTGTTAAGTGCCATACTTCCCAGACTTCATCTGTGGCTACTGTGGAATAGCTTATCTTTTCATAGTGGCCTGGAGGCCATTCTCAGCTTTTCTGAAATTCTTTGCTGCTCATTGTGTACTGGGCGCCCCAGTTGAAGAGAGACAGGGACCTGCTGGAGAGAGTCCAGTGGAGGGCAATGACTGGGAGATTGGAGCATCTCCCCTGTGAGGAAAGGCTGAGAGAGCTGGGACTCTTTGGCCTGGAGAAGAGAAGGCTGAGGGGTGATTTAATTAATGTTTAGAAATCCCTACAGGGTGGGTTGAGGGAGGATGGAGCCAGACTCTTTTCAGTGGTGCCCAGTGACAGGACGAGGGGTAATGGGCACAAGCTGGAACATAGGAGGTTCCATTTAAATATGAGGAAGAACTTTTTTTCAGTGAGGGTGCCAGAGCACTGGCACAGGCTGCCCAGAGAAGGTGTGGAGTCTCCTTATCTGGAGATTTTCCAGCCTTGCCTGGATGCAGTCCTGAGTGATGTGCTCTAGGGGATCCTGCTTTTAAGAAGGGGAGTTGGACTAGATGATCACTGGAGGTCCCTTCCAACTCTGAATATTCTGTGATTCCGTGAATATTCAGAGTCTATGAAGAGGTTTTCCAGTGTGTGTTGAGGCACACACAGAAGCACGCTCAGCAGAGCAAGTACACTATCAGGCTTCTGGCAGGCTACAAAACCAAACCCCAGAAATCCAACAACCCTACATCATAGGGGCAGTTGTAGAGACAGTGGATAATTACACAGGACAGATCTGGAAAATTCAATACAGGCTGCAATTTCCAATTTACTCCCAAGCTCCAGCAAGAATATATTATTTGAAAGAGTTGTATGATTAGCAGTAGAGTGCTGGTATTTTCGCATGTGGAGCGAGCCTCATGACTTGTCAGAGAAGCTTCTTAACTAGAAGCTAAGCTACTAATGACAGCAAGTTTCCTCTGCCTAGAAATTGACTACACCAGGTTGTAGAAAGATTTGCTGACAGCAGTCATGTCAGTGTGGGCAGCTCTCAGCCATCAGGTGGTGTCTGCATAGGATTTGACAGAGAAAACCTATAGAAATCTGTAGGTTCCAGATGTAACAATGCAAACCTGAAACAGATTCCTTTCAGAGAATGAAATCCTTCAGGAGTGTTGCAGACATTGATGCCATAGTGCCATTAGAGTCTGTTCTGAGTGACTGTCCACCATCTTTAATGCAATACAATTGATAGAAATAGATGCTGAGCTGGTTGTGCTCTCAGCAGGTCATGCTTCATGGGCCATGTTACCACTTCTTTTTTTTGTTAACGTTTCTGTTGTACTTACTTCCTTTTTTAAAGTTTCTGTGTCCTGTCTTTGTCAGCATGATGTGTAAAGTCCTTAGCAACATCCTTCTGGTGCAGGACAAACTGTCAAGATAGAGAGATGGGAGGAGTCTTCGGTAGTTTGAAGATCTTAATTTTTCAGCAGAATTCCTCTGAGCTTGTTTGTTGACCTGGTAGGGATTTTTCCTGAGGATTATTTTTTTAGTTTGTTGGGGTTTTTTCGAGAGTGATGGTGGGGAACGGTATCTGGTTTTCTTTTTCTCCTGAGCAGTAATAATTATCTAACATTCTTTGAAGTTTTGTTTCCAGTCTTCCAGTATCAACCTGCTTTTTATCTTACAAAACCAATATCATTCCCCCAAGCACACAGAGAGCTAGAAATTAAAAAATTTCTGTGGTGTTTCTAATACCTGGTCTGAATTGAATTATCTCATTATCCTAGGGGGTGTTTGGTTGTGTTTTTGTTAAGCATAGAAGTCTTAGAAGACATTTTTACTCTCTGAGTGTGCATTCACACATCTTCTAACCATTTTGCAAAAATAGTCTGAGGTCTACATATACTATCTTTGTTCAGTTTTGGATTGGTCTTTTTTTTCTTACTACCTCTGCCATTTCTTGACTGCAGTTGTATTTTATCTTGCCCTGAGATTATCTAGTGACTGAAGTGCAATAATTCTTTTTTCCCCGGTGGGCACTGTGGAAAAGATGGATAGATTAAATAATGTCAGTGTTTGTTCTTCCCAACCAGAGCAACATTCCTATGAACTGGGAACTCAGCTGTTGAGAAAAAAAAAAACAGGGATAAAGACCTGTGTATTGGTTGATTGGGAGACATGTGGATTTAGCAGTGAAATGGCAAATGCAACCCATGCGGTAGGAAAGAGTTGAGAGAGATCAATGCTGTCTTTAAGTCACTTTAGGTGATCTTTAGATCATTGAGTCTGCATCTGTTCTGGGTGTTCTTGTTCAGAGAAAGATTAATTCACAACAGGAGCAGAAAAGGCTATGAAGATCATCAGTGATATCAAGATCTTAATTTCAGAGGAGACTGGCAGAGCCTGGTTAGTCTAGCATAACAAAGACAAGGAAGAAATCACACTGTTCTGTAAACTTAGCTTGAGGGTAGGAGATACACACCTAGAAAGAAGAACTATTTGCACTAAGAGACAGAGTTAGTGCAGGCAGCTAAAAACAGTCAATAAACACAGCCAGGAAATGTATGGGTTTTAGTCACAAAAAGAATGGGGGTTTGGAGTCATCTGCTAGTAGAAGAAACCGAAATGAAATCCAGCAAGGGATGGAGTTTGCCCAATTTATTAAAGGGATGTATTTGATAGCAGGAGCCTGAACTTAGTAAAAAATAAGAACCTTTTCCATCATATGCCTTAATAGCTAATTAATTACTGTTAGGGTTTCAGCTTTTATAATAGTCTACTCTATGAAACTTTCCACACTGAGATGGTGTTCAGATCTGCTTGAGAAAAAACTGAGGTAGGAGCCTGAAGCAGGCTATTGAGAGAGAAACAAATCCACTGCTCTAGAATGGTCATCATCAGTCAATAATGACTCGCCTTCACCCTTCTGTGTCTAGAAGAATAATGCTCCTAATCTGCAACTGTCAGCAGATTTTCCCTGTTTGAATATCAGGAGAAAAATAAGCAAGATCTCCTAAGGCTTTTCCTGTGGAATACGCATGTCTCTTTTAACATCTTTTCTCCTCCTTTAAACATTCCTGTCAAAACAAAACAAATGCCTCTCTTCCATGCCTTTAGTCTTCCATTTCCTTTCTCTGGGCTTTATTGCTATCTAGCATCAAACCAAGAAGAGCTTTCTGGCTTTTCAGCCCATGAAATGTCCCTTCTGAACCAGGCTCATTGCCTGCTGGTGGGAGACACTTGCGTAGCCGCCACTCACTCCGGCTGCTTTGTTAAAGCAATCTATTCATTCTCCCCAGAGCTGTCAGGCTAGAACTTAAGTGGTTGGTACCAACTTCATCCATTGCTGAAGCAGTCTTAGCTATGGATGAAAAGGTACACGCTGCCCTCCACAAACTCAGAGCACGGAGTCCTTTTCAAACTTCCCAGTTCACAAATATTCAGAACAGTCACCCCGTTTCTTAACTCAGGATGCATTTCCTCTGCTGACCGAGCCTTTCTCG
Organism: Podargus strigoides; assembly: GCA_028020825.1. Lineage (NCBI taxonomy): Eukaryota > Metazoa > Chordata > Aves > Caprimulgiformes > Podargidae > Podargus > Podargus strigoides. The sequence goes on along the minus strand of CM051623.1, from coordinate 5,746,045 downwards.
GGTGTACCAAGGCCTTGACTCACTCAAGCATGCTGGAACCAGCTGAGGGAACAGCAAACAGCTTGCAGCTTCATGGGAAGGCCTTTGGATTTGACACCAAACACCTAGTCCCTCAAATAAGAAGGGCAGTGATTGGTTTGAAGCTGCAGTAGCTCCCTCTACAAATGCTTGGTCGAACAGTTGTGCAGAAATGTTTCCCTAGAGGTCAGCACAGCAAAGAACATGAAACCAAAGACTGAATTTGCATGAGTACTCCTGCTGTAAAAAATCTTCCTTAATCCTCTAAGTGCCCTCATAAGCATTGCCACAGAGCTGCTGCTTGTGGAACAGATCCTAATTCTAAAAGTAAATTAAAACCATTCATGCTGTTCCCTGCTCAAACTTAGGGATGACAGCTTTTTTAACAACTTGAAACTGCCTGGAAAGGTGGTAAGATGATCCTGCACCTAAAGTAGAGAATTCTGCCTCAGAAGTTGTGGGGGTTAAGTTTTCAGAGGTGCCAGACATTTAGCTCTATAAATGAAGGTGAAGAGGGCCATAAAACTATTTCTAGTTTTGCAGCAAAGATCCTGTATAATGTGCAGCAGGCTGTCTCACTGCTTTATCTTGTTTTTTTCCAATAGTATATGTGGGTAACAGCCTATTTTTTCACATGAGGAAACCCCAATTTTAAGAAAAAAAAACCCGTCCCTTTTCTTTTCTTTTTCCCTTTCCCTAGCAGTACCTGCTGAGGAAACCTCTGACATTTCTTCCCAGCCCTGCACTAGCAGAAGGCGTTGAATACCCATAACCATGGCCCAGCCCAGACATTGGCTCTGTCACCTTGTGGGAAGGAGGCACACACCTTCTGACAGGGGCGAGAGCTCTGGATCCTCTCCAGATAATTGGACCATCTGCCCCACTCTGCAAAAAGCAAGTGTGAAGTGCTGTTTTTGAAGGACTTCTGTGTTCATCCAGTGGAGCTGGGTTTCCACAGGATGGCAAAACCCCACCCCTCTGACACCAGCAAGACTCACGCCCTCAGTCTGAAGCAGGACGTGCTCCTCAACTGAATGGCTGCAGATCTGTGGGAGGTGAGCAACACCTGTCCAGTTCTCTGTGGACCAGCTCCCCTGGGGCCCCTGCCCACACCATCTCCTGCCGAGGGCCCAGGGGCCATCTCAGCTCAGCCTGGGGCTTCAGTCCCTGCCTGAGGGATGCTGTGGGTGTGCCTGTCTGCCCCTGCCTCCTGGAGGGGGCTGGGACCTGCTCTGCAGAGAGCTGCTCTCCTGGATGGAGCCCTCACACCTTGACAGGGCTTGTCAGGCAGAACGCTGGGCACAGCACAGCAGAACTGCTCTGTTCTGTTTGTTCTCTTCTGTTCCGTTCTATTCCCTGTGCTCACCTTGAGTCGAGTAATGAGACTATTTGCCTGAAATGACAAGGGTTGCTGAGCTGCAGCAGCACTTTCAAGGGCACATAACACAAAGGATACAAGTAGAAATGAGATTTTATTTTACTTTGATTTGGTTTTCTTTTTTGTTTGTTTGTTTTTTAGTCTAGTTCAGTTTTGTTTTCTCACTCTGTTTCAGAGCCTATGCTCACAAGAATTAACAGAATGCATTTGTGTAGCCAGGAGCAGGCTGATGCGTTCTTCAGTTAAGGTTGAAGAAAACATCCCTAGCAGTCTGGACAAGGCAAGTCACAGAGATGCAGAAAGTGGCAGCAGGAACAGAGACCAAGCAGTCCCTGTGTCCTGAAGAGTGAGAACGTGAAGAACGAGGGTCAGGACCGACCACACACACAAGAAGAAAGAAAAAAAGGAACAAGGCGCATAGTACCGTGGAGCATTTTCCAAAGTATGCCACGTAGCCATGACAAGCATTCTTTTTGCCTTCCAAGAGTTTCTCCACCGCTGTGCTTCTTGCCCAGTGCTGCACGACAAGCGCTCTGGTGCCTGCCCAGTGCTTGTATTGCACTCAGGGCGAGCTGGAAAGTGGCAGCTGTGGATGGTGCAGCAAGCCTGGAGCCCTTCCAAGCACAGGCTGTTTGGCACAAGAAGGAATCCCTGGGGAAATGGAGCCAAGGGAAGAGCAAAGCTCGCTTCTGCTGCAAAACTGCAATGGGCAAGAGAGCCCGAGAGAGCCAGGGCACGAGTGGCACCAGGGAGTTGCAAGAGCAGCAGGCAAGAACAGAGGCAAAAGAGCCCAGAGGAACCCTGCCAAGGGGCTGTGCTCAATGCAACAGAGGACAAGCAGCAATCCCCAGGGGCCTTGGGGCTGGCCCTGGCAGTCTGGAAAGCTTCCTCTCCCCCAGGATGCGGGGCACGAGGGCCACCTTCGTGGAGCACGAGCAGAAGGCAGTGACCGAGCCAAAAGGGACCGCAGGAGCCCTGACAAGTGGTGGTGCTCAATGCTGCAGAGGAAGGCAAAAACCCCTGGGGACCAGGGCCAATCTGCCCCAGGGGAAAATTCCTTCCTGACCCTAGCACTGGCAATGGGCTGTTCCCTGAGCATGTGAGCAAGACCTGCCTCCTCGTCCCACAGCCTGGTCACACCTCCCAGGAGCTGCCCCAGCCCTGTTCTCCCTCACCCTGGAGCCATCCCAGGGGCTGCTGAGAACAGCCAAATGCCCCCAGCCTGATCACCCTGGGGACAAGAATCCTTCCTATGCCTGGTGGGAAACCACTGGGTGCTCCAAAGCACTGGGACCCCTGGCAAGCCCTCTGCATCCCCCTTCTTACAGCTGCTGCCCCTGGCTCCAAGAGGGATGAAGATGGTGAGCTCTGCAGTGCTCCTCCAGAAGGCATTCCCTTGGTCTGGCCATGGCTCTCCAGCTGAAAAGGATTTGTGTCCATCAGATGAGTCTGAAGGTGGCCCTGCTGGGAGCTGTCCTTGTAGCAGAGAACATCCATCAGCCTCATCCAGCCTTCTCCAGTCTTCCTCCCTCAGCCCCTCCAAGTAATTCCACCGGCTCCTCAGGGACTTCCTCTTGGATGTCTTCGGGCTGTCCCCAGCCCAGCTCTGGCAGTGGGACTGGAGGCTGCCCCCTTTTACACTGCCCAGGAGCATCGTGTCTGCGGTGTTGCTGGGTGATGGCACTGTGATATGGGGGTGATGGGGACCCCCATTGCGCAGCCCTGCCCACTGCAGCCACTCCTTGGGAGGAAGCCTTTGGGGTGCTGGCCCCGAGGCAGTCCCTGTGCCCAGGAGGCCCAGCAAAACTCAATGAACAGAGACTTTCAAAAACTGAATTTCACGCTTGCTTTTTGCAAATTTGGTCAAAGAAATGAAGAACAAAAGGCAACTGGCAGAAAGAACTAACCTTGTGATTTCTTCTTGCCACTTATTTCCTGATTTTGCTTAAAAAATAATAATGACCAGTATGATAAGTATTTCTGAGTGCAGTAGGTATAATCTGGTTGCATTATGAAAGTTTTAAATACTTATTTTTAATCACCCCTTCCACACAAAAGGATCAAGTTATCATCAAAATGAAACATAAGGTAAAAAAACCCTAAGGTAAAACACTAACATTTCCCTTCTGCGCTCTGTTGCCATAAGGGTACTCGTGTGACTAGAGGATTATAAATTACAAAACAGACCTTGCAGCAAGGAGCTTGCTCTAAGCCATGGTGCCTCCTGCCTGCCGACCCCAGTATTGCCCGGCGTGCAATACGCCCTGATCTCTTTTTGATGCAACAAAGGGTTGCAGTATAAGAGCAGCTCCACAGTGGCCTCTATGGAGCACTGCCCTCCATGTAGGACCGCGTGGGCTCGCTCATTAACACCCACACTCTAGGCACCTTCTCTGTGGATACAGACACATTTAGAGTTTTCCAGAAGTCCATGAAAAACATTGCATTGCAGATTTAATTAATGCTGCAAAACCAGCAGCAGGGCACAGCCTTATCATCAGCTGCTTGGTCTCGCCAGCAAAAAAAAAATTACTCATCTAACAGCAGAGGGGCAGACAAATTCTCCAAGCTTCCTTCGTGTTAGATGCCAGTCTGTCACAAGCAGCTAAGGGCACCTAGCACCTGCCTCCTCAGGTCGGTTCTGACACTCACAGGAGTTACAGCCACCCACAGCAAACTGCTATCCACAGACACGGTACATTATTTTTAACTGCTCTTTTGACACTTCCCCAGGCTATTTCAGTAGGCATTTTGGCAGTTATCAGATAAAGCAGAAGGATTACGGTTTCAGGCTCATTCTTTAGAGATGACTAATATTTAACACATTAGTCTGGCAGCATTTCAGTCAACAGGTCTCCTATTTTGTTGCACTGAAAAAAAAAACCCAACCTTATCTCCTAAGTTTTTCTTCATAAAACAAGTGAAAAGCAAAAATAACTGTTACAGTAGGGTGTGCTGAGCTCAGTTGAAGGCAAACACCAATTCATTACTTTCAGGATGGCAGGCAATGCCTGAAATACAACAAACTGCTGGTTATCATCATGCCTCCACTCTTAGCCAGGACATCCATGAGGCACAAGCTCCATCTTACCAGGACATCCCCTCCATCGTGCCTGGGATACTGACAGCCAACAAGCTATCATAGCACCAACCAAGAAGGTGACAAAATGGACAACTTCCAGCCTTCTCCACTTACAAGAAGCATGGGGAGAAGAGTAACTTTGTGCTACCTTAAGATCCCAGATCCTCCTCGAGAGCTTCAGCAGAAAGAGTGCATGACTGCTCTCAGGGCTGCTGTGGTCTGTGGATGAGGCTTCTCCCCACCTGCCTCCAACCTCTTTATGCTCACAGCACAAGCACAGGAGGCAGCATTAACATCAGTGGCTCACAGGCTGTAATCATTTATTGCCCAACCCCTTTCAGGGAGGAATGAGAGCAAACTCGGAGAAGAGGAAGGCAAAGAAGTGGAGAAAATGTAGTTCTACCTCACCTGTTATTTGACAGCAAGGAAATACCTGAAAATCAGTACCCATGTTGCCAGAAAAAGGAAATAGAGAGGGTATCTGGCTGTGATCAGCACTGTTAGCCCTGGGGGCCTCGCTAGTTGATAGTTCCACCTTGCTTTTGGCAGCAGGAGCATGCCAGTGCTTTGTTCCCATCCCTGGTGTGCCTAGTTTTGGTTCCCACTCATCATCTTAGCTCCCAAAGCATTGCAAAGACCCCCTGAGCTTTCTCCTGGCTTCTGGTCACTTCCCAATTTCTCCCTTTGCCCACCATGTGCTTCCTCAGCTGCCCATGGATGATGGCTGCTTCCCACCAGGTGGCACAGAAATTGGCTTCCCCCATCCTCTCCTTGCTCTCTTGCCATAAATACCTTCAAATCCAAATAGAAATGGACAAAGAGAAAAAATGTGATTGCTACCAAGCTCAGTAAGTGAACCGAGTCCCCATCCCTGGAGGGATTTCAGAGCTGCGTAGATGTGGTGCTGAGGGACATGGGGTAGTGGGGACTTGGCAGTGCTGGGTTAATGGTTGGACTGGGTGATCTTAGAGATCTTATCCAACCAAGACTATTCTGTGATTCCGTAAGAACTAGTGCTGCAGAGCTGCAGTTCATCATTACAGGTCTGAGATGCCACCAACACCACTACTTCTTCTCTTCTCAGATCTGTATTACATTATTCAACTCCCAAGGGCTTTCACAATCCCTCATAAGCATAAATTGGTCCAGAAATGATCTTTGGTTTATGGATGCATATTATCCACTTGCAGAGTCGTGTGTTGCCCTGCTACTGGGGCACAGGCAGCACCTCAGTTTTTAACATCTCAGAGTCCACTGGTAGGGGATGTCCTTGCAAAGCATAATTGAATGCTGTGGTTTGGAACCTAGTAACTCAGGTTTTCAGATAGTCCCACCCTGTGTTATGGTACAGGTACAGCTTCATGCACAGTCTTACCAGATCAGTAGAGAAAGCTGTCAATTGTCCTTCACGAGGCATCAGAGTACAGCTAAGCCTGCTAGTACAGTTACTGGCCCACCGAGTCAGCTGGATCAACTCTGCTGCTCTTGTTTGCATCCATAAGACAGAACAGCCTTCTGTAAAACTGGAACTGTCCTGCTGAAATCCACAGATGGGTATCACAAAGTGCTCTGGGAGTGTTAAATATTTCCTAGTGCAATATTAATCAAGAGGACAATGGAGACAAGTCAATTTTTCCAACAACTTCAACTTTGGTATTATTCCATTCTGCATAGCAGAAAAAAAAAGGTGGGGAAAGAAAAAAAAAAAGACCCTAGCACACACAAACCAAATGATATCTTCCAAGTATTTTCCCCAAATGGATTATACCACTTAGATGGCTGGTTAGGAGCTCTCTGAAAAATCAAGGAGAGTCTTGGCATCTGTGTGATCCTTGCACATCTTAAGTGGTATGCATTGCAGCATTTCTTTGACAATGAAGCTTCAATCAAAAATATTCCAGTCTGGTCAATGCATTTAGACCAAAGGTTAACTTTCACTCCAGTATTAGCAACACTGGCACCTTTCCTACCATTCAATTTTAGTAACAAGCTGAAGCTCCCACAAAAATATGCAAGGAGAGGTTTCGTTCATGAGTCATCTCTTGAAAACATACCCAGTCATTTATTTAAGTTAAAATCACAGCCAAAAATTGGCAAGAGCAAGTCTGGAAAGAAATGCAGTTACTCACATGGCTGACTGTACCTGTTGGCTAGAAGAGTACTGGGAGAAAGTTTAGAAATTAAGGTGTGCTATTAGCTTTCCCTCCCCACCTCTCAGCTGTTGTAGGCTCAAATCCTAACTTCTGATCCAGGGAAATGTATTATATCCCTCTGTATAATACCAGCTGTCTCTCTGCTGCTCTGCATTTTGCATGGGACTGTGATCATATAGAGACCACCTATCCACCCTCTCAGACTCTGGAACCAGAGAATCATTGCAAAGGTGAATGCAGCAAGCATAAAGCTCGGATATGGAGCATAGGTTATGTTTGCCACTGGGGTCATTCTGTATGCTACTCCAATGTTGACAAGGTTTCTATGAATGAGAAAGCACTTCCTGCACACTGTGATGCTCTTTCACAATAGGCAAAGAAAACTGCTGGACACTACTATTGTTAAGCTACTGCATGCTCATCAGGAGGCTACAGAAACTACCAAATAGACCACAGATTTCTTAGGCAACATTTAGCCAGTCAGTTGAGTTTTTAAAGCTACAAAAAGCTACAGAAAAAAATGGAGTTAGCATAAGAATTCAGTATTACTTTCATACATAATGGAAGACTGACCTTTACAGCTCGTTACAAATGAAGGCGTATCTCTCTGGTCTGCAGCTTTACAATGCAACGCATTTCCCAAAAGGCAAGAACAGTACTGCCAGGGCTAGGCTAACTTGGAGGGAAATACCATGGAAGGCTTAGATCCTGCTGATGTACGGAATTATCTTCAACTTCTTGGGAGGAGAAGCAGGGGAGGAAAAGTGCTCTTGGACACAGAAGCACCCTGAGCAGACAGACCTAGGAGTTTCAGACAGATGTAGGCTAAACCAAACACTCCTCTATGATAAAAACGTATCACTCCATTTGGATGACTCTCTCAAGATGTACTCAAATCCTATATACACAATTCAAGGTACATTCCCTGCAGGCTGAGGAAGCACACTTACCTTCTCCCTCAGTGTGCTAAAAGAAAATGACTTTGAATGCATTTTAAAATTATATTATTATTTAAAACTTATGTAGACTGCGGTTTGTTGGTTGTTGTGGCTTTTTTAAACCTCACTTTCCATTCTTACAAAAAAAAGTACTTCTGGAACAAGCTTACCTCTCTTTGGCCGTTTTCTGATATCCTTTGCTATAGCAAGTAGGGATAAATTAGCTCTGGATGAAAGGTAGCACATGCATAGTCTCAGCTTTTACCAAGTGGCTTTTTACCAGACTAATTAGGTTTAATCTACAAGTTTTTTCACACACAGAGAGAAAAGGCTACTAGAATATTTAACTGCTTGACAACTGGCACCAGCTATAGCCAAGTTTATCAGCAATATAGTTATCAATCAACACAGCACAAGCATTTAAAAAAATGGAAGTTTATTCATCTTTCAATGGCTCAAATAGCAAATAGAAGGACAGGATAAGGCATCAGCCAAGACAAGTTCCATGTGTCTGGTGGCTTCATAACACCTCAGTTCCCAGTATACAGGTTCCAAAGCAAAGTCACAATGTTAGTGGTTAGACTCCCTGGCTAAATAGACCCAAATGAGTACACAGTAAGATGAAGACTGGCTTATTTGCCATAGTTACATGAGTAACTTTAATTCTGCCCTTGGCAGTCTACTAAATGCACATACAAAATTCCTATTGATAAATATTTAACATGACAAATATAACTTCAAAGACTTGAGTCCCTAAAATGTCTGTAAGCATGGAAGTTAAATATTTGTTACCTAGTTTGCTTGAGCACATTTTAAATTGTCAGTTATAGGCTTACACATGTATAAAAAGTATAACAGTTTGTGGAATTGATCCAGCCTGTCTTACCCCAGAGGAGTCCAAAAGCCTCAGACATTCTGGTATAGTTTTAGTTAGGATGCAGCATACTAACCGTGTGCTAGTACTCTTGCTGTTCTGAAGCAACTGAGGCAGCATGGTTTGTTTGGGGATTTTGGATGCACATGGTAAATGTTTCTGTATTGCAGAGCATGTTTGATTGTTTTAATATCAACATTAACTAGAAAAAGTAGATACAGTGTTCCCCATTTGAAAATCAACATAAACTAGACTAAACAGTACAAAACGAGCGAAGAGCTTCAGCATAACACACCATGTTCCTGCAGCTGAGTAGTAGGAACACAAAAGCAATTAACTGGTGACACCAGAATTTCCCGGAGAACATCTTAACTCAAAAACACATTAGCACTACTGAATCAGCTCCACTCCACCCAGCTCCAGGGAGTTAAAACCCAAGGAACAGCTAGACAAAAAAAAAAAAAAAAATAATCTACTTGCAAAAGGGAAGTTTGAAGGTATGAGCATGTTAAGTTTTAAACGACCATACCAGGCTTAGCTGTGCCATATGACTTCGGTCTATGTATTCTGATCTTTTAGTTTTAAGATACCCTAGTGTTTACCAAGATACAGATGACAGAATACGCTCTGTGTTACTCACAATACTGGAATATGGCACACATTTAAAGAACAGACACTGCTAGCAGACAGCTAGTTAGCAAAATCAGTCACTTAACTGCACTGCCCAGAGAGGGCAGTCTCGCACTGATGCGCAGGGACAGTCTCCATGCAAAGTTGAAAATACATCCTTGATTAAGCAACCTGTTATGTTTAAGTTTTAAAATTAAGGCATATTCAAATGTTTCAACGTCAAAGATTACATCACTCTCCTAGGTTAATGCAGGACCACAGATAATTCTCCCTCACGTTAACTGTTTGCGTATACATTACTCTTTTCTAATTTGCATCACTCCATGGCAAGACGACTGCGTACCGCTGCGGTAGGTATCACGTTCACAACTGCAATTTTCAAGGCAACAAAAGACAAGATGAATCGACAATTACCAGTGATTAAAAAAGTACGCTTTACAAGAACCCACAAAGTAATACTTCCCCCCACCCCCCCTCTGTTCACTATTAAAGAAAAGACTGCCTATGAAACACTACATTCAGAAGAAATGTGAGAAGGTAGGCAATTATGAAATGGACCGAACTTTGCTTCTCTTGAAGCCACATCATTATTTGTTGGTTTGGTTTTGTTTTGTTGTTTTTTTTTTTCAGTGAATCTGACTTTCAGTGCAGCTCCAATTCATGCTTTTAGTGGTACATTACAATTTCCAACATGTTAGCGTAATTTCAGTCTCATGAGCCTTCAAAGGCATGCTTATAAATTATGGTTTTTATTAGTATGGTCAGGGTAGGAAAGGAATTCAGGGTTTTGATTATAAAATGCAACATCTTTCTCTGATCCTCTTAGCTAGGCTTTTTCTTTTCTTCTTCCCGTTCTTTTCTTTGCTGTCTTCCATTTTTCTGGCTCTGATTTCTCTCATTAAATCGAAAAACACCTAAAAAAAGAAATAAAAACGTACATGCAAACCCAATCAGACACGTGAGATAAATTAACTTCTCACTGATGATACCTATTTCACTTGTTTAGATTGATGTCAATTATATGCAACCAGTTTGAGCAAACAAATATTAATCCAACAATTTTTTTGCAGGTTTTGAAGGCCAAGTTGATGTGAGGCAATCCTGCTTCTTTGATGGTACCATGATGTTCCCCACACTCTTCTGATATTTGCTTATGAATCCTGTCAGACAATTTTCCACAAGGATTGAAAGAAGTGTCTCATCACCAGCCAAGATTTTTAAAATTTATCATCTACACCTTCCTGAGGAGACTCAGGGAAATCAGTTTGCATTTCAAGTATTTTCAGTGAGGAGCTATAAAGGCTAAGTGCAACATCCAATTCTACAAACATATTAATGGATCAGTAGCATACACTGAACATTTCATGGTCAGTGTCCCATTATGCAAGCCAAAACACAAAGTGACCAGGGGAAACCAAAATAAACATCAGCATTTCCTTTAAAGTTATCAATCATATGACTATGTAAACAATTTTTCAGACCAGGAAGTCTCAACTGCCACATTACAACCTCAAAGTACATATCAACTTCAGTTTCATTGAGTGGTTTAGTAGGAAACAGAAATGACAAAGTTAGAGATACACCAATGACTTAGAGAGATCCTACTGTCACTGAAGGCTTTACAGCTGGACTGCTTAAAGCTATTTCATTCCTTTGAAGAGCAGATCTTAACTTACAGGAGGCTACAGCAAATAATCATTTCAGCTTTATAATTTTATTGTAGAAAATCAGTTGAGCAATTCTAAAGCTTTCCTCTCTCAGGAGATGTTCTCTAGATCTATGTCAGGGGACTCAGTCCATTTCCATGAAACAGAGAGAGTGCAGAGGCTGAAAAGCTCCTCTGTAGAGCTCAGGAGGTTATTTGCAATGACACTAATCTATTGATTGCAGCAAAAGCATCAACCTTCATTACACAGGATCCAAAGGAAAAAAAAAAAAAAAAAAAAAAATCAATGTGACTAAACATTTCCATCAAGAAATAAGATTTCTAAATGTGTACTGTGTTACTTGCTTGTACTTAAATCTGTGCTAATGGTAAGATGCAACCATCACCTTACTTAAGCAGTGCTACTGTACAGCAGTATTTAGCTGCCTGGGGTGCATAACCTTCTGCAAAGATGGTTAGTGGGTCACCTTTACCAGAGTGAGTGGAAGACAACTATGAACAAACCCACTCTTCCAGAATTCAGAGAAGCCAGATTTCTTATCATAGAATCACAGAATGGTTTGGGTTGGAAGGGTCCTCAAAGATAATCTTGTTCCAACCCCCCTGCCATGGCAGGGACACCTCCCGCCAGACCAGGTTGCTCAAGGCTCCATCCAACCTGGCCCTGAATACTTCCAGGGAGGGAGCATAAAGAATAATCTTATAGAATTGTAACTCCAGTTCACATAATAAACCCTGTAACTTCAGATGCTCCACATAACTAAAAATACCTGGTATTTACTAGTGCCAACAAAGCCTCATTTATGGCCTGTTGAACCTTAATCCTATATGATACACACTAATCTGGATCCATAATGCCACCAGCTCCAAAAAGAAACTTGGAGCTCCATAATAGCCTACCACATGTGTGCAAAAGATATATATTTTTAATAGTTCTCTAATAAATATATATATACACACACATGCTTTTTTCCACAGCTGCTAAATGATAGCAAAGTGGATTTTGAGGAGCTGGGAATTTCTACATGACTGTAATAGGCAGATGTTAACTGCAACCATGCACCACCACCAAAAATAAAAATCAGAGTTGTATCAGACTGAGTTCTGCTGCATTTAATTGACTTCATTTTCTCTACAGAACATCATGAAGTTCTGACTGTAGTACTAAACAATCAACTTCTTCAGGAAGACAACTGACAGGAGCAACAATCAAGTTTAAGTTATTGCAAATGAGAACTCACATTACAGCTTTCACACTGCAACTGACAGCTCATATGTAAGGATTTACTTTAGAGAATTTTTCAGTGTGTGATCAAGCCTGTCCCTAGCTTTGAAAGGAAAGGTTGGCACACTGAACTAACCTACCTATTTCTTTTGCCACACATCTATTACTCTTGCAGTCTACAAGGCTGAGAGTTATTCTGAATTCTGTATTCCATGAAGTCCTGTCTTTTAGAGTTACAGCTGGAATACTTACAACCAATCAATAATTTATCTTCTCAGAGACAATGATTTTATCTCTGAAAACTTATGAGGCACTTTTAGGCTGTTCAAAGCTTAAAAGGGTTCATCCACTCTTCACTGAAGCAACATACAACCAGGAATCTGGTTAGATGAGGGCAGAGGGGGCTCCAGTCTCTCCCTTACCTACTTTTGTTAGCTGTTTTATTCTGGCTGAGGATCAGAAAGCATTCCTCACCATTCAGCAGCAGATCATCTTCTAGTTATAGAAAATGCATTAAGTCCAGTCCAAAATAGCTGCCTTATGAAATTTTTAATGAAATAAGGTCTTGTATAATGACTCCTTGCAGTTTAGGATGGGCTAAACTTGTTAGACCTAACATTTTCACTGTTCTACATCAAGTCACCTAGTCATGCACTCCTGGCAAGCTAAGGGAGAAGTGTTTTATTCAAATTTCCCCAGAACTATTGCTAAAATAATGAACATTTAGAGCATGACCCATGGAAAAGAAGTACAAAGCAAAAGCTGATGGAGAGATTCTTTGTATCAAGAGGCCAGTTATTACCTTGTCAACATTAGCTCGTGTTTTTGCAGAAGTTTCCACATAGTTAACATTCCACTGATCAGCTCTGTTCTTTGCTTCCTCTACAGAAACTTGCCTTTTATCTTCCAAATCTGATTTGTTACCAACTAGCAAAAAAGGAACATTCTCATCTTCTTTTACTCTTAAGATCTGCTCCCTGGAGGAAGAAAAAAAAAAAAAAAAGAAAATTAAGCTTGGCATGGAGTACTATTCTTAGAACACAGTAAGAAGAACTCTGACTGAATACTCTTCCATCTTACAGTGAAAACCCAATTATTCCTTTTATAAAGCTTACACAACAGTAAAGTTTTAAACCTCATTGTGACGTTACACAGAACAAATACAAAGACAGAAAACTAGTCCTCCAGGAAGGAAGGAGGTGAATCAGTAAGAACCTAAAAGAGTAGAACAGGATCCTTTTAGGTGATAAAAGAATAACTTATTAGCATAAATTACTACAGCTGTTGAGAACATTTACCATTGTCTTTATATTACTATTTGTGATTGCCATTTTTAAGCTACCCAAACTTCAGGTTTATGCTTGGTTTTTCCCTAATGAAACATAAGTGCCATTTTTAAAGCTGATAAAATGCTCTACAGCATACCAAGGGAAAAACCTCTTCCTTTCAGGAATCTTTCTGAAGTCAATTATATTCAGTCTCTGCAGAGATCTTACTGCAATTATAAGCCAGTGTACAGATAAAAATATGTTGCATGTACAAATTGTAAGGACAGACCCTTCTACTGTTTGAACTGCTAGGATGAAGAGTTTAAAGTTGTAAATAAAACTTGGTACTACAAATGGTTTGGTATGCGAGTCTTCAACACTGGGGAAAAAAATTCTAATTAGAAATGCATTAAAAGTACCAGGAAGAAGAGTTTTCCCAGAAGAAGGACATTCTCCATTTTGTCTCAGAAAGGAGTGTGAAGTTAGCAGTGAAATGTAGCCCTTTATCATGGAACAGTTTCTGAAAGATCCACAAAAAGCTAGCTGAGGTGAAACCTATTGCCAGATTTCATGTTGAATGGAGAGAAGCTGAAGAGATTTAATTGACCAGTATTCTAAAGGACCCTTATTTGGTGTACAACAGGATCCTCCTGCTGTTATAAAAAGCTCCATACAGCATGTAGCCTTGTTGAAGAAGTCTATTCACAGGGCTTAAACTGCAGTTAGCCCATAATTTTTTTTAAAAACAATCAATATGTATTTGAGGCAGTTTGTAACACCACATTCATCTGAGGTGTAATTACAGCAACGTTCCTCCTCTCCCCCACAAACCCCAGTGCAAATGTTTCCACAGGGTCTGCAGCTATCTGAAGTACTTTGAACAGGCAGTGGATTAGGAAGGGTGCCCAGAAAAAAAACTCAGTGCATTGCTGCAGTATCTGTGCAAATAAAACTAGTGTTAAAAACTAGGAGCTCCCAACACCAATTGTTCAGGTGATGCCAAAGAATTTCACCACGTAAAGAGTTAATCTAACAGCAATCCAGATGACAATATTCTCCTCTGAGCCAAACCAGGACACTCACTTTCTCCCCTCTCCATACTTCTTCCTCCTTCATCAGAGATATTAAACATATTCTGATACTTAGTGCTAATTAAGTTGAACAGTGACAGCATCTCTAAGAAGTCTTATTTCAGTGGGATGCAGACAATTGCATTTTACATCTGTTTCCTTTTATTTCAAAGGTTATTGCCTCTACTATTTCACTACCTTGAACTGGTACTTTTTTTTTCCTTGTCTCTTTTGTCATTTTTTTAATATAGCGCTGAGTGATTTAAATTGGCTTTATCTCTCAACCAAAACTAAACACCCATAATACACTGCTGCTTCTTTAATAGTTTCCTACCTAAAGGTTTCCATATGCTCCATGCCTGAAAAGCATCTTAAAAAACCCTAAAATAAGATTTTATAAAACCCTAAGATTTAACCCTGTTAACTATTTATTATTTAAAGATCCAGTCCCTAGTTGTTTTTACAACATTGCTCTCTATTAAGTGAGATACTGACTTTAATGAGACACATGGATGCCACACAGAACTTCTGCCTTGGGAACTCAAAAACTTCCGTCAGTATCTTTTATGGAGAAGAATTCCATCCATGCAAAACTGAAGCAACATATTTACAGCAGGCCTTTGCACCAAATGCATAGCTACTGCAGAATATTCAAAGATATTTCTCATCTCTGTTGTCCATAAAATCATTTTTAAGAGGGAGAAATATTTGTGTTGCTGATACTATGTATTTCAGTCTCCCAGAATACAATGCACATACTTGACATAGTCTAAGATTTGGCAGACAGACGTCACCAGACATGGTTCTTCTGTGCAGTTTTCAACTGGCAGTAGTCTTTTTGGCATTCAGAAACACAGCAGCAAAGGAATCTGAAGTGGTACAGGTAGCAAAGGCATGGCTAGGCATCTGTTCAAACCATGACGTGACCACAGTAAGAGCTGTCATCTAATCTGGACTATCATAAGGATATTACAAACCAAACAAAAAATAACTTGTAATTATCTCACTGTAATTAGAATAGTTAATTTGTCTTGTAACTTACCTGAAGTCTGCAGTTGCTGCAAAGGATTCCAGCTCTGTAATAGAGAAGACACAAAGAAAGCCCTCTCCACTTCGGAAGTAGTTGTCTCTAATTGCGGCATAGTCCTCCTGCCCTGCTGTGTCCAATATATCAATTTGGACTTCTTCCCCATCCAGAACCACCTTTTTCCTGTAGCTGTCTGCTTTGGTGGGCTCATAATCTTCAACAAACTAGAAATAAAACAACCCTTCATGATATAAAATTATGCCTGTACAAGGCAAGTGCTTCTATTTGCATATAAGGATAAAACAAACATCTTACATGGTTACAGTAACTAGTAAGTAAGCATATGTATTTTGGCTATGGGAAATACTCAAATGATTCATAGTTAAAGCAGGCTGTCCATCAGCCCAACTAGTTTATAAGTTTTTGCTTTCTTCAGTCATTACAAGGAAATTCTAGGAGATAACTGCAAAATATTAATGTCTCTACCCAAGCCTTTGCTTCTGGTCAAGCACATCTGGCTGCGTTCCATTATGCTATCAGGCAGCCCTGACTCGGAATATATTTAGTATCAATTTTTAAAGAACACTGAAGCTGGAACTTCTACCTTTTAATCAAAAAGAAATACTTTCACTGGAAAAAAAGGAAGGAAACAAGAAACAGATTTTCTTTCCTCTCTTCAACAGTGGCATAAAACACACAGGAAAAAAAAATTGGTCAGCATTTCAGGCATCATGCAACTCACCTAAGTGAAGCAGCTTTGAGCTGTAACACCTAAATAATTTCTAACAGATCTAGTGAACAATGACAAAATACAGTGATAATATGACAGAGCATCTAATTGCTTAGAAATCTGAAAAATGCCAAATTACACCTTCACAGGTATGTCTAGAGGGCAAATCACTAACCTCAAAAAATATTTTTGTTCAGTTTCATCACTGACTTTCATACTACATCATATACATTTAGATCCTTTCAGCTAATAACTGTACTAAAAAAGTGCTTAAATAACACCATGTAGCAGACATCTCCTGAGATGATTTCTAATGCAGATTCTTACCTCATCATACATGAACTGTAGTGTTAAAGCAGATTTTCCTACACCACCGCTTCCCACCATGATGACTTTGTGTAAAGCCAATGAATTCTGTCCTTTAGGCTTATTTGCTGCCATCTTTGGATTGCAGAAAATTCACAGGTGTGTAAAATGAAAAAAAAAACCTAGAAGAAAAATATTGCTTTGTTAGTTTTCTTTTCATTCTCCCACATGCACTTTTTCAAGTGGATTTGTTTTAAATCCCTACAAATCTAAGGAGTTCATTTCAGTTCTGCTATTCAGTGAAAGCTATCTGCTTTTTCACTGGAAGCCATTCCACAAATTATACCAAACTCATCTTCTTTGTAGCACAGGCAAAGAAAGCCTTCACCATTTGGAAAGAGCATAAGTGGGTTCACAGCATCCAAGAGCAATTAAGGGACAAGATTTACATTTTGGTAGGTAGTGTTTTCTTTTAGAAACACAGGATTTGCTGAGAATTCTTGTTAGTGTACTAAGCAAGAATTGGAAAAGGAAGCTACAATGATTCAACACCATACAAGAAAACAGGAGCTATGACAGCTGCAGGGGAAAGAAAACAGACATCTGAAGGAATTTCCAGCTTAAATAGCAAGCACCAAGACGCAGCAGCAACAATTTGCTAGCGTACTTTTTCAGAGAAAAGCAAATGTGTCACTTAAAACCTAAAAATACCCCGTTTTGGTAAATCAATTGGGAACTGAAAGAATAATCTAGTTTATGCAGATTATCCTTGAGTAAAGAAAGATTCAACTTGCTTTCCTAGGCTACAAATGCTGTTGTTCTGTACATTTGGAATAGTTGTCTCAGTCCCACAACTGCTTGCTCCAACACAAATCTCTGCACCCTGCCAACACCAAAGGGCTCTAGGACAGTTAATTCACGTACAGTCTACAACACAAAAAGTAACAATCCCATCAGCTTTTTTTTTTTTTTTTAAAAAAATCATGTTCTAGATTTAGCAGATCTCTAACTACTATCTACCCACAGCTTTATTTCATTCCCTACCTATCCCAATCCCAACAGTAACATTGTGGTATTTGTGTTATATGGAGACAGAGTATTTTGTCTGCTTGCACAATTCTTAAGACACAGGAAAGCCACGGCACAGTGACAGAATGTATCCTCCTCCAGAGATTTTGAAGGTCAAAACAAGCTCTGATGTCCAAAAAACACACTGACATGTACACTGCAGAAGATGTAAACACAAGAGACATCTATAAAGCAACTAAGAACCAAATGTACCTTAGATTTGGTTAATTAGAAAGCTGAAAAAGAGCAAATTCACATGGCAGAACAGTTTAGTTATACAGAACTGTCAGACAATAAATAATACAGCATAGTAACAAGACACATTACTTCATTACCTTTACCCGTCAGGATCATTTGACAAATGTCACACTAAAATTACATCTTTCTGCATAATGACTCACCCTTGTGTCCAGCCTAATCAGAACGTGAAGCATAACAATTTTATTAAAACTTGTGTCAAAATCCCTAGTCGAGGACATGCATGCACTAAGGTTTTGTTAGCAATGACGCAGTTAAGTGTCAAAACATGCTGACTGAAGCTTCATTAGAGAATAAGTCAATCCTTCCTAGAATTCAAAAATAAATAATTAAAAAGATCTGCGGGTTCTGGCTGAGACAGGAAGTTTTCTTTGCAATAGCTCATATAGTGCTCGTATAGTTTTGGATTTGTGATGAGAACAGTGATGATAGCACACAGATGTTTTAGCTATTGCTGAACAGTGCTTCCACAGTGTCAAGGCCTTTTCTGGTTCTCACGCTTGCCCTTGCCCCTCAGCAAGTAGGCTGGAGGTGGGCAAGCAGATGGGAGGGACACAGCTGGGACAGCTGACCAAAGGGTATCCCTCCCATGCCATAGCTCAGCAATACAGGCTGGCAGGGAAGGGCTGCTGCTGCTCAGGGGGACTGCCTGGGCATTGGTCAGCTATTTGTGTGGTGCTTCGCTGCCTACCAAGGTTAACCCACAACCTATGTGGAAAACTCTCCAGATGACATCAGTACCACCTATCCCACTGTCAAAGGATTCCGAAAATGCAACTGAAAATTAAGTCACTTCATTGTTTCTTTTTTTCCCCCAGAAAGGTTATCTAAGTGAAATAAGCATGAGTAAGCTGCTGTACTAATTATAGAGATATAGCAGAGAAATATAACTACAGTTATGTTACAGGTTCTTTTAAAAAAGAGATGGATGAGAACAAAAAGAATCCCCAAACATTTCCGTTTTGGCCATTGTGGCTTAAAAAGAACCACTGCTTTCTTTTAACTCAAGAGGGAGTACGAGAACATGAAAATAGCTCTAAGCCATGTGTACATTTCCAACCTATTACACTGCATTTTGAACTGCTCCACTTTGTTTTGTCTTTGCACTTTTCTCTTAAAAGGAAAAACATCCTGAAAGTCATGCTTACTTGTTTTTAGTACATATTTCAGGCAAGTAATATAAAGAAAATTCCTCTGAATTCCAGTCATCAGCTGACAACAGCTCAGTTTGCCAAATTTAGATGACAATAAACGCTCTCAGAAGCACAGAAACTGAAGCATTAGCATACCTGAATATGGCCTATACTAACCTGGCTAGAC
The DNA here is from genome assembly GCA_028020825.1 of Podargus strigoides. NCBI lineage: Eukaryota > Metazoa > Chordata > Aves > Caprimulgiformes > Podargidae > Podargus > Podargus strigoides. Next base: position 5,727,034 of record CM051623.1, on the reverse strand, counting down.
AAAACCCAGTCTAGTCTTCTGTAAGCACGTCAGCAGTGGAACAAGTCCAAATGAATCCAGCAGGCCCTCCGACAGCCGAGTTTGTGCAAAAGCAATAGTACAATCTGTGAAAAAAATTCAAATAGCAACATTTCACTGTAATCTTTGTTGTAAATTAACCTACAGTCTTAATCAGATTGAACAATGTAAAGATTAGTATTTTACTAGAAGTTGCAATTCAACAAGTAGTGTGACAGAGAGAAGGGGCCACGTTTTGTACTTCGTGCAGCAGATGACACATATTTGAAAAGCCAAAACAACGATGTGCAATCAATAAGATCTTTATAAATAATCAAGTTAGTGACAACACTCCTTTTCACAGAAAACTCTTTAACCAGAAAAATTTTATGGCAGCCAGTCATTTTCAGAAGCCTTGATAACATCCTTTCAAAGAAGCCTAAGAGATTGAGTCGAAGAAAGAAACTCGGAATTACAGAAACCTGACCCAACCAGTCAAAGCAGTACCTTGAGTCATCAATAACTGTCAGCTAACCACATTCCAGTAAGATACTGAGGACTGCAAAACTTCATGCTACCACAGATTTCAAATCTTAAAGATAAGCTTGTCATAAATACTCCATCCCATTTTGTAGTTGGAGGAGGTTGAGGGTGGTAGGTTTGCTCTCAAGTTCTTCACAATCTAATAAAGATATAATGCTGGCAAAATTCAGGCCTGATGAATAGTAGACAATGTGAAAAGAGATAAATAAGTTACAAACAAAGCAAGTGCAGTCTGATACTGTGCAAACCCCACTCAATCCAGAGCCATTTTAACAGTAAAGCACCTGAGACGAAGTTTCATGCAAAGTAAGTTCTCCTACTCTTAATTTATGTAGCCTGACTTATTTTCATAAGTAGCATTAATTTGGGTCATATCTAGTTTCTAAATTGTTCTACTTTATAATTATGATAAAACTGACAGACTGTGACAAGAACCCTGTGGTATGAAGCTCAAAAAAGCACACTTTCATCTTACGTCTACTGTTATTATTATTTTTTTTTAATCTTCACAGTGGAAAATGGTGTAGGGGCCAGAAGATAAAAACCAGCTTATCGTGCAGTAGCCTCCTATGTCACACTACAGCAGGGGGAGGTTCAGACAGAGCCAAGCAGGGTGTTGTCAACAGCTGTATTATCCCTTTATACAGGTCAGCTTTTTACCACACCCACTGGTAATCCCCACCACAGCAATACAGCTGATAACATATATGAAAGTTTATTTTTAAACAGTTCTTTGCGTAGCCCAACAAGTTGGAAGGGAAGTGAAAGCTTAACTGGCTCAACAACATACTGCCATACCTTCGCTCAGAAGGGCAAGAGCATTGTCTAACCACCATGCCACGGATCACTCCTCACCTCCACTGCAGATAAACTCCCAGGAAACTGCCCTTTTCCAACATGCTCGAGCAGATAAGGGTACAAACAAATGAATCTCGGTGGCTGCTCCACCAAAGTAGGCAGTTCTCAAAGCTCCTACAGCTGCTTATTGCCTGCTTGCAGATAACCATCCCCACAATTTTGTGCTCCATTTAAGGCTGGCTTTCAGTTGGACCCAGGATCATTTTTGCAGAGGCAGGTTAGTGAGTGATTGGGTTAAACCAGAAAAACTGCAGGAGCAGGAATTATAATTTAGGCTAGCACCAGCAATGGTGTCTCGTCCAACAGCCTAGAAATCTGGTCAATAGAAAGAAAAGTATGTAGCTAAATAACTTTTAAGATCATCCTACATGATTAGGATCATGTAGCAACAAGATCTTGTAGCTGGAGTTGTAAAACTGTTGCCTGTCTTGTGTGATTGGCTTCTACCTGTAGCAATACTAACTCCTCCAGAGTTTCACACCTTACACAGCAGGTCCTCTGTGCAAGAAATACAAGGTTACCTCTAGTCCCCAGAGAGCTGGAGAGTGCTCCTCTAATGGGGCTTGGACATCGTAAGCATGTTAACTTCTGCATAAAATCTTGGAGCACAAAGTGGTTATCCAGGTGCCAGCAATAAAAGAGATTTTCATCTCCAAGGACAATGTTATCAGAGAAGGTATCTTTGCAAATATGTGGTAGGGAAGAAGAAAGAAAAAAAAAAAAAAAAAAGCAGGAATTCTTGATCTCTCTACATTAGTCTTGATTTCGTCCTCCCATCTACTTCTTCAGATCAGTAAACTGAGACCTAAAAATATGCTTATGGGTGAAAAAAATACTCATGGTTTGTATCCCCTCACTCATCTTGCCCCTCTGATCAACTGCAGAAGACTTCTCTTAAGTTGTCCTGTTTCTCAGATGGCTTCTTCTTACAAAATAACTTGCTCCAAAACACGTAACCAAAGCATGCTTCCTTATCTGTGCCATTTGTCATCTACATGCCTCCTCAACACAATGACCCCAACGTTCATGCACTAAAAGGGAGTGGAAAAGTGGCCAACAGAGTAGCTGTGTACCAGCCCAAAGAGGGCAACAGACATCCAGCTCCGATTGCTTCCTTTCCTTCCCTTTCCTAAGGAAACTTACAGGAACAATCATGTCCAAGACACCTAAATGTCTATCAAAATGTACCCAAAACTGTTCTTTGTTAATTCTCAGCCTACCGGCCACAGCTTAGAATCAGACTCCTTTTCTTAGAGAATGTGACTAAAAGAGGTCAAGAAGCTATTCTGTCTATTTGGATCCCCTGGAGACCCATAAATGCAACGTCAATGAGAGCAGGCCAGGGAAGCAGAAGCAGAGTTACACCAAAATCACATCATTACAGGCACAAATTCAGCTGGCATCTTCTGCAGTGCTATACATAAAGCTGAATGCAGGCTTTGTGAAAACGCAGTTGTCCTTAGCAGGAGGACTTTGATTTGCTGCAGGCATTTGTTTGAAGGAGACTATTTACACACAAAGCTATGTTTAACGATAGTTGGTACAGTTAGTATAGTAGATTCTAGTTAATAAGTAGAGATAGTGGTACCTTTCTTCAATTACAAAACAATTTCTTATATTGTTTTTATAGCCCTCATAAAACTATGACATCAAAACTTATTTCCAGTTCTTTTGTTTCCTTTCCTCTAGGAGAAGATTATATAAAGATTTGCAAGACTGACATATTAACCTCATTACCTACTCACTTTTATGATGAGTAACTTTATTCCCTGAAGATTGTTTTATATAATGAGCATCACAGCTGCTGCTTTTACTCTGGTTTTTAACCAAGTTAGAATTTGACACAAGGAACAGGAATAATTTAATTGAAATATGTGAGCTACCTGCACAATATTAAGAACTACAGTTAGTGTGCTTTGACCAGAATACTTCCAGACAGGTAAAATACTATATCAATCACTTACTGAACAATTGAAGAAAATTTAGTAATGGAGACTCCTTCTAAAAAAAACCCACAAAACTCAATCTCTTTTTTTTTTCTAATTGAAGAAACTAATACCTGCACTGCTCTCTACTTTACACTTAGTATAACCTATGAACTCCAGGAACATTTGCTACAACTTTTTATCTCATCCTGAAATGAAAATTTATAGTAATTATTTGACTAAAGCGAGTTTGAATATTATCCAAAGTTTTTTAACTCCCACAAAGTGATTCACAACTCTGCTGCCTTACATGACCTGAAAATTACAAGTTCTGCTTTCTGAGAAAAAGCACAGGACCAAGAACTTCAAACAGGGTCAACATATTTCATGCCCCCAGGGACCATCAAGCAATATAAGATTATCTGTTATTAAAAGACTGGAATTTCATCCAGTTACTTCATTGTTTATTCGCTCTAGCAGTTTCAGTTTGGTTAACAACAGCAAAATTATGCTTGCGAATGTATTGTTTGAAAGTGATCAGCACAGACTAGCATACTAGATGCAAAATATCTGGAAGACACCTCAGGAATGACTCAGATATTCCTGCAACAAAAATGTTCCTGGAAATGGAGGGAGGCAACTCCAAGCAAGCAGAGTCTAACCCTCCCAACAGCTGCTTCCAATTACAATATTCAAACTAGATCAGCAGAAACACCCCATGACCCAGAAACAGATAGAATACACTAGGACATGGGATGGGATACACGATGCCAGCTGTGTTAAGAACTGGAAAGTAAGGAAGTTTTTTCAGGTTAGATCAGCGTTATTGTAGTAAGTGTCATTCCATGTCTTGAGTTTGACTGGTGTTTTTATTACAGGTTAAACATGCAACATCTGTCAAGCTCTGCACAAAGTAACATCAGTATTTTATTAAGGTAGAACAAATATTTCAAATATTAAATAATCACTATAAATTCTAAGTAGTAGCCTAAAGAGGAAACTGAACCCAAATATTCAAGCCTATCTTAGAAATGACTAATCTCAGATAATGAAACAGGCAGCCTGAACCTCTACCTCAGAACAAGTTAGAAACCCTTTCACAATAAGCCCTTCCCTTTCTCCTGAAAATAATCCTTTGACAGCAACCTGTTGAACTGGGAATCAGGATTCATAGATTCCCTTGACTTCAATAAGCAGTTAAGCTACATTCAAGGTTTGCTAAGATTGCTTCTTTCCAAAGGCTTCTAGTGCACACCATAAAAGGTGCTTGTCTCTCTCACACCCACAAAACAAATTTACTAAGGTGACTATACGTCTACTAAGAAAAGCAAAAGGTAGAAAACTGGCTTAACTTCCATATCTGAGTGGCAGCAAATCTCCTTAGGCAAAGGACCTACATTTCCCAGCTTCTTGAGACAGGTGCTTGGAACTCAAACCACACCACCATATCCAGGCACTGAAACTGGAAGAGTCAACCAGTGAACTCTTCACCAACTGAGGCCCCATCCATCCTATAAATTACATTGTGCTGCTACAAAGAAGAGTGGTCCTCACATGTCCGCGGCTCTGTGCGCTTCAGACATCATCACAAGAATTGAGATCCCTCCAACAAGAAGTCACTAAACCACCAGCAAGCAGTAAACAAGTTCACAGCCTTCCCCCAGCCTCCCCGAGGCTCCACAGGGCCTTGGTGCCAGCTTCTGGGCATAGCCAGGAACTATGCAGCAGCTTCTGATGTGAGAACAGAGATGTAATCCATATGTTTTAAGACATCGTTTCAGCATTTTCTTATCTCTTTTGTAAAAAGCCTCTTTGGCATCCTGCAAGAAGACTTCTGGGGAGGCACTTCCAGAAAGAAATTTCTTGAAACCCATATGGAACGGCACAAGAAAACCCTGACAAACTGAACAGCAGAAATAGTCTGGAACAAAATCAAGCTTTTAAGATTTCAAACCTTGCAATGTACTGAAAAGAAAATAAAGCAGCGATATTATTTTCCATGTAAAGAGCTGACAAAACACACAACACTCGAGCTCAACCGCGTGCATCTGCAAGGCTGATACAAACTGAACCTGCCAGCCTATAACAATCATATCCTTCCTTCCGATAGCACTGGTGTTTGCAACAAATCGGTGGGAAAGCAGTTCAGAAGTCACTCTAGACAAAAACTAACCTATACTGGTTTCCTGGACAGATTAGCTACCTGAACAAACTTCCTGACACAAAATACAGACCACAAAACCAAACAGCTGAGCATGGGGAGAGCTGAACTGCAGCACCTCCAGCCTATAAAGACTGTGGAAAAACAACAGAATGTTAAGGTTCCTCAAATGCACCCCAGCACCTGAGTTTCATCTTTTTTTATAAATTGTGTGATGGCTACTATGGAACATTTGGAAAAATTCTAGATATCTGCAATAGTTTATCTGGACTGATCCAGAGATCAGTGGGAAAAGCAGCAAAGTCAAGCACAGCACCTAGGTTAACACCAGCAGCAAGCTTGTTTGCACAGTTCAACTGACTGAAGTTACACTGTGAAGTAATTTTGGTAATATTACACATTTACTGATAGTCTAGAATACAGTTTCTGCTTCCTCAAGTTCACTATGTGTGTGGTGCCCTATCTCAGCCTATTCTAATCCCTGAGGGAACTTAGCTTGCTGAGGCTGACAGTGCTGAAGTGTTGCTTTAACACAAAGTGTAGGAGTCATGTCTTCTCTTAGATTAAATTTCTAAACGTGAAAGTCTGTCCTCTAGAATATTAACAGAAGGCATTCATTTTATATTGATTTAACATTATATACCATGAGAAGTTAACAGTAATGGCAGTCATGGTAGAAGAACGAACAATTACATGTCACTAGCCTGTCAAAGCTATCCACGCTAGAGATTTGCATTGATTGAGAGGTAAGACAGATGAACAGGTACTATGGCACTACAGCCAATTTCATAGCAAAAACAAAACTAAGGAGGAATGAAAGGTTGTGACAGAAGAGGGGGTCACATGCAGAAGAGGTTTCCATATCAAATACTCATAATCAAGTCTCCTGACAAAAGTCAAGTTACATTCATAGGAGATGCTACATAAAGCAGCTACTACTACTGAATTTTATTCAGCATTTGCTACACAAGACACATTTTTTTCCCCCTTCATAAAATGTAAGGGGTAAGGTATAGCCTATGAGGATAAATTTTAGTAACACTGGATCAACAGCTTAAGGTCTTAAGTTAGTGCTGCTGTTAAACTAAGGACTGAGGGAAGCACTTCAAGGGCACATTTAAGCTAGTGTCACCTAAGACATACTAGCTACAGCCCTGCATTTCAAATGTGAGAAAGCACATTTGGAAGCTAACTTTTGACTGCTAAGTCAGGCATCACTTGCACAGAGCTGCTGCTTCCAGCTATTCTGGAAAGCCACAAAGATGGAGTTCCCTCGAAGGCACTATGCCAGAGCCGCAGCATGAGCCTCAGCGGTTCACTTCTATAAGCAGTTCAAGAGCTCTGCATTCAAAAAGTTGTTCACAGCATAGTCAGTATCATAAAACTAGCTTTTTTTGTCAATCATACTTCAAAAGAAATCTCAGCCACATCACTGTGTCCTTGTTGCCCTGTACACTTACACTTCAACATTCACTGAAGAAATTTAAGGAAGATTTAAATGTAAGCATTTTGACTTGGCTTGATGAAGTCAATTCTTTAAAGTCTGAAGAAGGCTTCCAAAAGACAACTGAAAAACATAGGTTTGCCAGAGCAAGTCCATAAATCAGGTTCTCCTCTAACACAAGTATCACATTAATCAACCACCTTATACTTCTCCTTTAGTCAGAAGTTCAGAATGTCAGACGAGCATTTTCTAGAAAAATCAAATATCTATCTGGTCATGCATTCTGTAGGCTGGAAAGTTAATTTGTGGCACAGAGATCTAGAAACAAATGGTATCTGCAAAGCAAAACCAAGTTCCCACTAGGCTCATGGAAGGCTGCAGTCACCATTTAAGGAATCTATAGGAGGGATGCCAGCCACATATTCTGGTTGGTAGAAGCAGCCTTGTGTTGCAGGCATCTCGCTTTGTAGTGAGGCAAGTTCTGATGTTGATAGCTCAGGGAGTTTATCCTGCTCCAAACAACTTATTTTGCCTCGCTGGGCAGTAATATAATATTATGGTGAAAACTCACGTGAACACCCTTAAATTCTTTCAAGGTATTAGCACAGACAGAATGAACACAAGCCTTGTTTGAATAACTCTCCTATGAAACTCTTGACATAGAAAAAGTTTAAGCTTTCAAATAAAGCATCTGAGGCAGACACCGCCTTCTTCCCTGTGCTCAGTGCCTAGCTGGCTGAAGTTTCAACAAAAGCAAAGTAGCAATACCAAAATACACTGCCCTTCACATTTTATTAATTGGCTTCTCGCAATGAAGGATGCAGTGAAAGCACATCTCTATCCAAGGCCACAGCACAAACAGTGCAAACACATACAGGACTGAACACAGGTCATTAGGAAGAGACACCAAGAAGCAGGTACCACCAAATTCTCTGTCTCCTCTTCACAAACACAGGAAAGCGTTCTCTCTCCCCACCAGCAGACTGCATCAACACACCAACCAGATGAAACCTAGTAAAATAGGAGCACGTTGGATTTTCCATTTCAAAAAATTCTTTTTATTCCTCTAAGGAATCATCCAGCTGTAGCCAATAAATTTAATTAGTGAAATCTGACTTGGCAAAGTAAGTTACTTCATTCATTTTATGACTTTGCCATCTGTTTTACCACCCGATTACAAACGTTTAAGTACTCTTTTGTGGTATTATTGCAAGAGTGCTACTTTTGTAGCCATATTTTGTTACTGTAAATTCTCCTCCTGTTTACATTCTATGCAGTGCAAATTGTTCCTCCTAAAATCCTAATAATTTTTATGTTTTATTCAGGGGAAGAGGATTTTGTATGCATGACTCACTGAATGAGACTGGTGTGCAAATACACAAAGACTTGTAATTAACCTTTTGAGTAGGTGATTCAAGGACACAAGTGGTTACAGACCTGATTTTGCATGGTAATGCAGCACTCATTAAGGTGAAACACTGTTCAGACTGATCCTTCCCCATTTTTAGATGCTGTTTATTCTAAAACTGTTAGTTTTATGATTTGAATAATTGGTAGAGTCAATCTAGTAGACCTAAAAGACCCAATCAGGCAATTAATTGCCTTTTAGTTCAATATATGCTTGCCAATCATACGATACATGGTAGTGTTTTTTTGGCTGTTTCATATATTATAGGCATAAAACATGCCATGGCTGGAAAGAGACAGCATTCAGTTCATGAACTTAGTATGAAACTATTAATATTCAGGTCAATTTATCAATTTCCACATTAAGTGCCAGCGCAAGGTGGTTTTGATCTTGCTGTGCTTAAAATACTGATCAGAGTTTTCTTGCAGTACCACAGAAGACATCTCCAAGTTAAACGTTCTCAAATTGTAAAGCAGTAACTTCCAAAAATTGCCTTTTGTTCCTGTTTGAATTCTCAGAGCTCTTATCACGCACATGATAATTTAGAACACTGCAGAACTGTTACATGACTTATATTCTTGTAAGTGTGTAAATTCTAACAGAACAAGCTATCCAAAAAGTGTTCTGTATACAGCAATGTATGTGAAAATCATGGATCAATTTCTGCAGCACTCACAGACCAAATCCGGTTTAAAGGTCAGCCTCCCCAGAGAGTAACTACTATAGAAGTCAGTCTATGGTGAAATATGATATATTTATCAACATTTAATTCATTTAATTCCACACATGTTGCAATGCTAAACACCAAGTGTGAGCTGTATTCCTTTCTGAACACATGAACTTGTGAATTCCGGTGAGAAGTATGTGACCTAATACCTTTTCAATGTTGCATGGTGTAATATAGGATTTCCTCTGGCCTACAAAACCTTCACTACTGCTGACTTATGAAAACATTTTATTTCCAGCTGGTCACTTGCATGCTTTCAGTTCTGCTGCAGTACTTCTAATAGCATCAGTTCTCCACAGAGCCAGAAGCTAATTTCACAACTTTTTACCTTGAGGGGTTTACTTCTTTCACCTTAATACACACAGTCTGAGTCCTGCAAAAAGTCAGGAAAATTTAGTGTTGTTAAAACCCATTCCTGTTCTTCACAGAACAGTCAGCATGAAAGATCTTAGCCTGTTGAGAAACAGAAAATCTGAAAAAACTCTCCCTCAAACTACTGACAATCCAAGAATAATTATGCCATCCTGACTGGGTTAGTTATGACCATTTCAGTATTTTATCATATTGTATTTCATTGTTCACGTTAAAAAAAAAAGTCCTACTATTTGGCTACAAGATTGTTTCTGCTTCAGTTTCTTCTCCCAGAACTATTTTTTTTTTTTCCCCATATCTATAAAAAAAGTCTTACCTCCTAAAATTTAATAAAACCTATTAGAAAGACTACGATATAAAACTTTGCTCCTCAAGCAATGGCTGGTTTTCTTCAAATTTTCCAGACTATGCTTAAGATCACTAGGAACTAATTTGCTTTTGCAATGCTTTTCAAAACACTCCAGCCTGAAGAAACTCAAACTGTGTGTTATGCACATGGTCTCAGCTCTAACTCATATATCCTGCAGAGAATGCCTCTGTTAGATTATTTCATTCCTCTGTTTTGACCACAAGAGCTATACAGCTCAGCCTTTGCAAGACAGAAAATACAACAGATATAGGTTAACCTTCATTTAATTTTAAGATGAACAGATGCTCATCTACTAGAAAAGTTTACCATGTGCCAAACCAAGTTTCCTAAAAAGTTCAACTTTCCCAAAAAGATCAAATGAAAAAACTTTAAAGAGACAGGACAGTAAAGAAGTTTATCAAAATAATAATCAAGACCTTCTAAGGTTTTTGATTCCAAACCCAAACATTTCATATCTCACTCTCTGGTTCTTAGGCAAAGAGGAATTGAGAAATTGTAGCATTTTGGTGAGTAGCTGCACTATAAAACCTTTCTTTTAAGTGTAACTGTAAGCCCATCAGTAAAATTAATAACTACATGCCTAAAGTTAATGATGGACAGAGAGCCAGTAGCATGGGAATATGCATACAGGCTTTCCTGAAATATTTTGTGCATCAGCTACTGGCCTCTTGAAGAACACCATCCATCTACACATGATAACCTCCCTAGCTGTGAACACAGGAAACACCAACTGCAATGCCTGCAATGGGGTTCCTGAACAAAGCACAGAGACATTAAGGATATGCAATATATATGGGTTAAAAGTGAGTATATTCCCCTCACAGCAGTACCAGAAGGGTAAAAAGTTAAGATCATGAGTTAAGATCCAAGTTATTATCAAAACAAGATGTAAGAAAGAGGATTGAGACATAGCTTGGATTAAGAGTTAGAATTTAACTCCTCCAAGTTCGAAAGGCAGCAACAGCTCCTGCTTAACCCTTGTTACAGAACCACACCTGAGACAAGTTCTTCCCAGAATGAAAAGCCACTGGTTACCTTCACTCTTTTTAGCATTTCTGAAACAAATGCACCTGTATTTTTTAAATTAATTGTTCTAAAACCAGTCCTTTATGTTACACTATACACTAAACCAAAATGAGTACTGGTGCAAACCAAATTGATAATTCAGGCTAGCAGCTTTCTTATTGTTCTTGATCAGTCTTTTAATTTTTCATTATTGTTCCTATCACAGTCTTCATTAAACAAGGAAAAACAATCAAGTACTAGCATTTTATGCATCTCAAGTTACAGTGGGTATCTTCCTACTGGAAGACACAGTTCCTACTGCAACACATTGCAGACCACACTGAATTTCACACTGAAAGTCACATTAGCTATCTTTTCTTCCTTGCAACACTAATCACTTTTTAGAGGGTGAACTTGCTTAACAGAAAGCAGTTTCTCACATTAAGCCTAATGCACCTGCTCTTTAAATTCTGAATGACAATACTGGACTGTATAGAGGAGTGCAGAGTGCAATGTTTTCTTTCTAGGTTAAGTTTTCCTGGTTTATTACATACCTTACTTCCAGTGCATACAAATGAACTGGAATTTCAAAGCCATCATGCCTGGTCAGCAGCAGACAAAAAAAAATACACAACCTGGCGCATGAAGGAAAGATGCTTTAACAAATCGTACTGTTAAATATAAATTTTGACCTCACAGAAGGCAGTCATTAAGTGTGTCATTTCAAGTGTTACTTCTTAAAATACAGAAGTTCCGAGGATTGGAATGAAGATTTATTTGCATGTTACATTACAAAGGTGGAATTAATTTAGGTGGTTAAGTGTGTAAAGAATGTATAAAGTAGTGCTATCATACCAAAACAGCTCTTCCACATAATAACCCCTTTAATTCAGTATCTGATTTTGCTTACTTCGATCTCGGTGGGTAACAGTGACAGATAGTTAAGGATGAGCTCCTACCAGCCTTATTTTGAGTAGAGCCTACAGGTCCGTCTACTCAAACATCTCCCATCGCGTGACCTCACCAGTAAAGGGGGGTTTTTGTGAGTGACACAACATGCCTGCAGAAGTCTGTCACATTAATGTTGTTTTTCTGTCTGTATAGTTTCTTTTATTGTGAAGTCTGAAATAAATCCCACTGGGGAAAGTGTTGCTGGAATTAACTACTTCCACACTAAAAGCCCTTTCAGTAAAGGCCACAGCTATACCAATAGGACTACACTGTACAGCCTTGAAATGACAGATTAGCTTTACTCTGCACTGTCTGATGGGCTTCAGTGGGAGTACCAGCAAAGGACTGTACCACACACAGCTGGCTTTTAATGTTCTTCACAGAAGTTTCATGTCTGGAAGACTTCCATGTTTACGGCACTCTGGTTAATGTTGACAGAAACATTTCTGCCTGCCTATATGTGGGTGTCACACATAAACATTCTCAGACTGCTGGAGACAAGGATCGGAGTTAAAGATCAGGCCTAACAGTAGCACAGAAGGGTATTAGCACTTGAGAGAGTAAAATAACACAGGTACCAAGGCCTGAACGCGTGACTGAGCCCTGCTACCTACCTACTAAGCACAGGTGTCAAGCTCCTTTGCAAAATCACATTTTCCATAATTTGTAGAAATACTTGTTTGGTCATACAGTGTCTTTAAATGACACTTCTTAAATGAAACCTTGTGGGCCACTGCACCAGATATTCCCACACTCTTGCAACAAATGATATAGTAAACTTACTGTAAGAGAGAAAAATACATTAGATAAACCCTACTGGTAGGAACTCAATGCATATTGTAATTGCTTGAGCTATGGAGCCAACATCACCAAATAAGCATCAATTCCACTAAAGTAATGACTGCAGAGTTACTACACAACCAACTATCTCCTGCTTGCACTACCTTCTTTGCATTCTTGGCTCCTCTCCATATTACCAGTATAAACTGATTACAGCGTAGCTTATTTTGAATTCTCTGTAGTAACTGTCTTTTTCATTACCTTTCCTCTCTGTGTTGTCTAACCCCTCCTACACACGTCTCTCTCCATTCTTCCCCTCTATGCACAGCTTGGACACTTCAGTGTTACCAATCTATTGACTCAAAGGTGCTAGGAACTCTGATAGACAAAACTAATCCTAAACAAAAAATCAGTAGCAAAGACTAAGCCACTGTCTAGGCAAAGGCAATCAATTCTCAAATCAGGTCATTCTAGGGCAGTGTTACTTATACTACATTTTTTTCCAACTTGCTCCCACTCCTAAAAATCTAGTACTTTTTTTTGCTGCTGTGTAGAGCTCATCAGACTGAGCAGTATAAGCCTAACCTGACGGTTGTGGGTTGCACATCTACCAAAGAGACTGAACAAGAAGCTGTGCCCACTGACAAATCCTTGGTTGGTAGGTGCTTATTCTGACTCACAATACTTAAGAAAGCATGACAAGAAACAAAACAGGATCTAATAACTCCCTGGTCTGTCCGCAAGGCACATTTGCTACAGTTAAAGTGACTCTAAGTTTCTTTAAATCCACAAGGACTAGAAATAATTTCAGATTCTGCAGACAGTAAGATTTGCCAATAGCATTTTAGAGCTAGCCTGAGAGCTCATTTTCAGTACTTCAACAGACTACTAACATATAACCAGTTCTTCCCTCCTTAGTAATTTATAAAATGTAAAACATTTTGCAGAACGCTCAGTGAATGTAAAGTAATTATACCAACTGTTCTGTTTCCTTGGTTCCCCGTGTCAATTCTTCATAAAGTAGGAAGGAGACTTAAAACAGTTGTCCCATAATTGTGTGTGTGATGTGGGCAGGCTATAATATGTTCATGAGAATGCTGTCACTAGCCTACCCAACTACCTTGTTCACTTAAAATAGATGTCATTTTAGATGCAAAGTAATTTCAATAGCTTGGAGCCATTGGAAGTTTACTGGAAGCTGGCTGTAAGCACTCTCAAGGGGGTAGGGAGTTCCCAGAACACACCAGGCATGTGATCAATGACTTATTCCCAGGACCACTATATCCTATAGCACTTGCTAGGGTGGCAAAACAAACAAACCTAATCACAAAGTTCCAAGATTCTTCTCATACAATTACTTCTTCAATTGTGAAACAATGCTGTTGGCAATTAGCCAAAATGCAGTTGCCTAAACAACTTTACATGACAAAACACTGTACCTACATCATTCTTTGATACAGGAGACTGCCATACAGCAGTTTCTAAGACAGCACCACCCTTTGCCTCAGCAATTATTTTCTCCCAAGTCAGATACACTTGAAATTTAACAGAAGCAAAAGCTCACCTTAGACAGAACACCCCAGTTTCAGCATAATCCCGTAGAAAAAAATATATGCAGGGATGTCAGTGCAAGTGAAGTTAAGCACACAACTGTTCTTGTAGAAGTCTGTCTGCATACAGAAGACACACAGACCACTACAAGGACTCCAACACCACTTATTAAAATAGCTTTGTGTTCCTCCCTGGTTGCTTTTAGTCAGTTCTGCCTTATCCTCACAGCCACATCTCCTCCTGAACCCCCACCCTCTTTTTTCCTAAATTATACTTAGAAATAATAGCCTATTTATGTAAAGAGTACATGCCCACAGGTGATAGGTAACAACAAATGCACAGCTAGCAGACACGCTAGCTTTCTCATTCATAGTTTAAAATCCTGCAACTCAAAATAGTGACTTCACCTTAAAATGATTATATTTTTTCCCTTCCTCAAATTCAGAAGAACATGACAAAGCGAAGACTGAGATGAAGGGATTTGGAATAGTAAAGGAGTACATTCAGTGTTTAGCATCACAGCTGACCTCTCGTGCAGTGGGCTGAAGGCTTTTTATGATCTTTTTGTGCAACAGTATGTCACGTTCACCCATTTTTACAGAAAAGGGAAAAAAAGGTAAACATCAGTAGCACTGGAAATCCCTATAACTTCTACCATTTGGAGGCTTCTGCAAAAAAATGCTTGACAAGCTGTCTCACAAGCACAGATTAAAGGGTTTAAATCTACATCAGAGATTTACGCATCACATAGTTGTTCTTGATTCTATTAAGAAAACTGACAATTTCCCAAGATTTAAATGACAAAGTACGTGCTATGAGATGAATAAGTCAGCTGAAAAGAAGAAAGCGGACTTTTACTTAAGAATCCAGTTATAATCACTATTAGTTATCCTGATAACTAACAGTACATCAGTAACCTCTCCCAGTCCATGCAGCCCATCTCCCAGGAGCTCCTCTCTTTGCAGTTTAACTTTCATTGGGAAAGACAAAGAAGGACGGATAGGTTTTTGTGCAGACCTCTCTGTAAATCATCTCCAGGCACTGAAATGCCAGCAGAGGTATGTGTCACTTCCACAAGTGGATTTGCACTGCAGAATCACAGAATCACAGAACAGCCTTGGTTGGAAAAGACCTCTAAGATCACCCAGTCCAACCATTAACCCAAGTCCCCACTACCCCATGTCCCTCAGCACCACATCCACACTGAAATCCCTCCAGGGATGTGGAGAATTAGAAATACAAGCTTGAAACAAAACCTTAGGGTTATTTTAAGTCCGAAAAGAAACATTTTGGCAGTCTTTCTGCCAGGACAGTTCAGTGATGCTACGGAGCAGACACATGGATCATCCATAAAAATCTCCCTGCAGGTGACTCTTGGGATCTGTATGGCCCACTTAACATCTTCATTTTGAAAAAAACTTAATCAAGGGGAAGGAGGTGAAGCTATTAGCATCCATTTAAAAGAAACCCAAAGGTAAACACCAAATTATTTACCTAACCAAAAACGCGAACACACTTCTATTTAGGAACTTTAAATGGACACACTTTGGACTTCTCCCTTTTGTTGCAGGCAAGCACAAGCCGTAGTTAGCAGCAACGCCTTTTACCGCGTACCACTACAGAACCGCACAGCACACGGACGCGAGCAGCAATGAAACCCCACCGAAACGCTGCCCTTACTCAGCCCCGCACACACACACCGCACAGAGCCCCCGGTCCCGGGGCTCGGTGCCGGGGATGAGCTCCACGGCCCCCGCCGGCCCCGAGGCGCGGCCCCTTTGTTCGGGGTGAAGGCGCCGCCGCCCCGCGCTCCGCCCTCCGCAGGTGCGGGCGTTGGCCGCGGTCACCCCGCGCCCTCAGGACGCGACAGCGCAGGGACACCGCACCGCCTCACGGCCGGACCCCCGCCCCGCGGCTCCACAGCCCCTCCCCGCTCCCCTCAGCGCCCGGGTGGCAGCAGCAGGCCCGGGGCGGGAGGCGCCCCGAGGTGGCCGCCCGTAACCTTCAGGGAGCCGCCGGGTGCCGGCCGCCGGGCCCCCGCGAAGGGGCTCCGGGCCCCGCCCGCCCGTTCCCACACGCCGGGTGGGGCCGGCAGGCACAGACCGCCGGCTAGGGGCGGCGGGGCGGCAGCCGCGCCCCAACGCCGACCCCCGGGCGGGGAAGAGCGGCGGGTGCGGGGCCGCCAGCCCGCGGGGAGCCCCAACCCTGTCGCCCGCTTCCCCTCGCCCCAGAGCGCTCCTCCGGCGGCGGGACGGGCATCGCTGCCCCAGCGCTCTCCCCAGCCGCGGTGGCGAGCTCCAGGCAGGTCCCCCCCGCGCTGCCCCCGACTCACCTGCGGCAGCGGGGCGAGCTCCGCTGCCCGCCGGAGGAACGAGTGTGGAGGGCGGGGCCGGCAACTGCCGCCGCAGAGGCAGGAGCGTCACAGTGCGCGGCCCCGTCCCCTCCCCACACCGGGCGGGTGGAGTCACCCGCCCGGGCGCGTCCACGCACGCGCTGGCGGAGGCGGGGCGGGCGCGTGCGGCGGGGCGGGGTCCGACCCGCCACTTCCGGAAGGAGGCGGGCGCGCGGGGGCAGCTGATTCCGGCGGAGGGCGCGCGCGGGGCGGGGTGTCAGGCCGGGGGGGCGGGGTGAGGCGGGCCCCGCCCGGTGGGGGGCGGTGTGGGCGGGCGGTGACGGCCGGGCCCGGGGAACAGGGGCTCTCCCAGAGCCGGGCGGGCCTCATGCCTAGCCCAGCCCGGTCTGGGGCCTGTGTCCCGCTCAGCCCAGCGGCACGTTCACTCGGGAGCCTAATGGTGGCAGAGCACCTTTGTTTCAGCCGAACCTTTTAAGCGAGGCAGGGAGACAACCTTCGTAGCTCCGTGTGCGCTCCTCCCGCCCCCCAGCTAATCCCCGGTCTGGCGGGTAGCTGAGGCACGTTCTGCCATGGTAAGGAGATCAGTTCCTGACATCTGTCGCTAGGTTTACACACACAATTATTTTTAGTGATGAAAGCACATGAGCTTTCCTCGAGGGACGAGTACAGGCTGAGGAAACACTTAATATCCTGAGTCTCACAAGAATTACCACTGGCAGAAGGGAACGTGGAGCACTTTGTGAGGGGATTTTATTTGCAAAGCAGGTGTGCTTTGAAGTCTTCTGGGCCCCCCAGTTCAAGAAGGACAGGGCAGAGTCCAGCGCAGAGCCACAGAGATGATGGAGTGGAACATCTCCCTTATGAGGAAAGGCTGGGGGAGATGGGTGTCTTTAGCTTAGAGAAGAGGAGACTGAGGGGTGACCTCATTAATGTTTATAAATATGTAAAGGGTGAGTGTCATGAGGATGGAGCCAGGCTCTTCTCAGTGACATCCAATGATAGGACAAGGGGCAATGGGTGCAAGCTGGAACATAGGAGGTTCCACATAAATACGAGGAAGAATTTCTTCACAGTGAGGGTAACAGAACACTGGCACAGGCTGCCCAGAGAGGTTGTGGAGTCTCCTTCTCTGGAGACATTCAAAACCTGCCTGGACATGTTCCTGTGTGACCTGACCTAGGTGTTCCTGCTCTGGCAGGGGGATTGGACTAGATGATCTTTTGAGGTCCCTTCCAATCCCTGACATTCTGTGATTCTGTGAAGGCACAAAACATTCTGGGTATTTCATGACAGGGCAAAATGTGCATGCTAGATATGATTAGCCTTTTCATGAGACTGTGAAATTGTTGGAAGAGTCTTAGCATGACCCTGTACACATATTGATTCAGAGGTCTTCAGGAATTCCTTGCCCAGCTTCTGCAGCCCTTTGAGTATCTATATGCTGTATGACTTCTTCATACATATTCCAGAGCCCTGGAAGAGCAGCTGAGTCATAGTTGAGGCACCATTAACACTGGTGTGCAGCCATTCCTAGTGCACACACAAGCCAAGAACAGGATGTTAATTTTGCCTCCATTGATTATTCCGTCTTCAACACCTGCACTCAAACATGCCCTGAAATCACACAGTTTTAAAGAGCATTAGTTGCAGAAAAGGTGTCACTGGTGGTTGACAAAATGCACGTGCACTCCTCCCTTTCTTATTCCCCTCATCTTTTCTTCAGCAGTGATCCTACGCCTTCCCTTCCGTTGCTGCAGTTAATCAAGCCTTTGAATTGATTTTAATAGCAGTTGGGACCGTTCCTAAAAAGTATCAAAGACATTCTTTTGGTCATTGGTGTTTTGGTTCAGATCAGGATTGCACCTCTGAAACTAAGCTCTCGATTGTCCTGATTTCCTCCACTTTGGTTTGCATTGTAGAGTGGTCTTGGAACAGGCAAACTGGATCTCTGTAGGATGGGACTCTCAGATGCATTGCAGGAGTGTGCCTCAGGCATTTCTACTGCTAATGGGCATTCCATCCCTGGGACCAGACCAGAGCTAGTCCAAAATAACCTGCCCCCTGTCATACATACAGGGCGGCTGCCAGGTCCTTGGTGCCGAATGTTTCACCCAGTGGAAACACCCCTTTGCACCATGCTGCTTGCTAAAGGACATGGAGTTTGTCTGTCCTTTTGATCTCCCTTCAGGCCTATCTTTGAAACAACAAATGTCATTTTAGTTTGAATTTTTGTCCAATGGCCCAAGCTACATATCCTAATGCAATAAAAACCAGTGTGGAGTATGTTTTGTGACATATCCCTGAGGACTTTGCCTAAACCAAGTGAAAAAAAATAAGCTCTTTAACCCAAAACTAACAGAAATATTTCCATGAAAATGCATTACATTAATAATTCCTATTCACTTGCTAGCAGGTGACCACAGTGAGAGCATCTCTGTAGCACCCAGAATGTTTTAGGGCATGACTCCAGCTCCTCGGTGTAAGAGAGTGACTGGTCAGAGCAGAGTAGGAATTGCAACGATTCCACTCCATGGACTGCATGAGAACTTAGGGCTGGGCATCCCCAGGTAGCAGCAGCAAGTTTGAATTGCTTACTGCTCTCTGGTGCTTAAATGCTACAGCGTGCATCAAAAACCATATAGACAGTGTAGTAGACATTTGCAATGAAGCTCTAAGGATGTATGAAGTGATTTGTCCTTTGTTATGTATTAGCTTATGTGCCACTACAGCTCTGCGTATAAAATACTTGCACAGAAAAACTACAAAGTGTAATGAGGTAGCGATGTAATTAATTGTGTGCCACCAGTATTTGCATTATGTACCAAACACAGCTAAGAAATCAACAGATACTGACAAGAATTTCATTTATTTTCAAAAGCTAAAGATAGCATGGACGTGTCAGACAAAACATGTCCAAATCTTTGGGAAAAACATCAATGTGCAACTTCCCTTTCCCAGGGAACAAAAAAATACTTGTGCCTTTTACTCTAGCACACATTTTATAGCACACAATATGTAGCTAAAGTATGCATAATTTAATACTGTAATTTTGTCTTAGATTTCTATTGACATAAATGAATGAACCGCATTCTTTGGAAAACCACCTTATCACACATAAAACATCTATTCTTCCTTCAAGATCTCAAGAAATCTTCCAGGGTGAGAGTGACATCATTTTTCTAAGGGATAAAATAGAAAGGGAACAAAACCACTTACTGGTTTTTTGAGGGCACCCTCCTATTTCAGCCCAGAATTGATTAGCCTGGGCTCTGCTAGGTCTGTGGGTGTGGGGGCCTTTGTGGTGAGAAGTATTGCTGAACTGAAATCAATACAGGGAGGTAGGATTTCCTGGTATTATGGGTAATTTCTTCTACGCTGACAGCACAACCATGTTAGAATTTATTAGACAACGTTTTATTACCGATGCATACAGATGCATGAACTGCATTTGTGATTTAATGGTGTTTTTCAGTAGCAGGACTAAAGGAAAGAACCACCCAGTTGAAATCCACCATATATTCTGGGGAGAATCACACCCCTACACACCAAAAGGAAAATGCTAGAAGCCTTCACCTGCCTCCAGTTTGTACCAGTTGTGAGAAATCATTAGCAGAAATCAGTGAAAGGTATGGTGAACTATTGCTTGCCTAATTATCAACATACTCATACTTCCCAGCTGTGTAATTCTGTGGGGTTTTGTGTGTTTGAGTAAGGAATAGTCATGTTTTAGGGACATACCATGCTGGAGGTATATAACTGACATGCTCAAGCACAGAGGTAGTGTGTCACTCCCACTTTATGCAACAGAGAGCAGTGGCTGCCTTGAGAGAGTGGTGTATGTATTGGGGGGCTGAATCTCCCTCTGAGTGTGTCTGTTTCTCTCCAAAAACTAGCAGGAGAATCTGATACCTGATGTTAGGCAGAACAACTCAATTCAGCCAATTTCAGTTCTGCTCTGTGCTAGTTTGGGCTTGGATTCAGTTCATTTTCTTCATAGTAGCTAGTACAGGGCTATGTTTTGGATTTGTGCTGGAAACAGTGCTGATAATACAGGGATGTTTTAGTTATTGCTGAGCAGTGCTGACACTGAGTCAAGGCCTTTTCTGCTTCTCACACCACCCCACCAGCCAGCAGGCTGGGGGTGCACCAAGAAGCTGGGAGGGGACAGAGCTGGGACAGCTGACCCCAACTGACCAAAGGGATATTCCACACCATATGATGCCATGCTCAGCAATAGAAGGTGGGGGAAGAAGAAGGAAGGGGAGGATGTTTGGAGTTACAGCGTTTGCCTTCCCAAGTAACTGTTATGTGTGACGGAGCCCTGCGTTCCTGGGGATGGCTGGACATCTGCCTGCTGATGGGAAGTAGTGAATTAATTCCTTATTTTGCTTTGCTTGTGCACGTGGCTTTTGCTTTGCCTTAAACCATCTTTATCTGAACCCATGAATTTTCCCACTTTTACCCTTCCAGTTCTCTCCCCCATCCTGCCGGGGTAGTGAGCGAATGGTTGCGTGGGGCTTAGCTGCCAGCTGGGGTTAAACCACAACATACTTTCACAGTGTCACTAATCTGCTCTCATCTTGGCCAGTCAGCTGTCCATCCATTTCTCATCCCAACTTTCACCTGCCTTTTCTATTTAGAGGTTAAGCTCTATGAGGTAGTAGTCATCTTCCTTTTTCTATGCTTTTGCAACACATACACCCCAGGGAATATTTTTGGGATGTGCACAGATAAACATGTTCTCAAAATGAAGCAATCCAGTCCAGATTCTGAACACTACAAATCACCACACACAAAGGTTGTGTGGGCAGTTGCTCCTACTACTTTTGCTCAGTGCAAAGACCTCTTAATCTGCCACCCAACAGAGGAGCTTCCCATCATCTGTGACTGCCTCCAAACCTGTCACACATATCCCCCTACACTTGCAAACAGATACATACTCCCTAAAAACAAGATAGTGGGATTACTGTGATAAACTGCTGGGTAATGTGATATTTGCATTTGCTTAGCTCTCTTGGCTGTCCAAATGACATTACTCTCAGTACTCCATCTGAGCTAGTCATAGTGCTTAGCACTCATAGCTTTCTTACCATTTTGAAAAGATGGTAATCCCCAAATGCTTGTGCCTATAGGGAAAGCACAGGGGAAGTGAGTTGAATAATGATGAATCCCGGAGCAGCAATGAGTTTGCAGTCATTCATCTTGCCATTCAACAGAGCCAGGAGAAATGACATCATTCTAGGAGGTGACTAGGAATCTGGAAATCTCAGATTTGAGGATTAAAGTGCAGTTGGTTTATGAGATATTAGAATAAACAAAAACAGGAATATAGTTAGGAAATTACCAAATTTCTAAAAATATGCAGGCACTAGAGTGTACAATACAATGTTTATTGGATGTATTTATAACAAGTCTTCATAGTTTAATTAGTTTTACTTTGAAAACATCAGATATAAAAAGCAGTATCAAATTGCTTAACCAACATAGAATGATGTAAAATATGGAGTTTATGTGGAGTTCCTGTCTACATGCCACTGGTGTAACATCTTTAAGTGGCATTTATTGGGATTGAGCTCCTTTATGGTCTTGTCTTTCCTGAAACATGTGTCCTTCCCACATTCTATTTTACTGATATCAGTATTTGCCACCAAGTGCTGTTTCTTTTTTTAGTCTGCATGTTATATAACCCATATCCTGATATAAATTCAATCAGAATACTTAAGCCTAACAATCATCTCCAAACTAATATTGCTTTAAAATAGCTCAAAGTGGACCTACAGTCATTTTACTTTTCTGTCATGAAAATAACACAAAAAATATTGTAAAAATATTTTTTCTAATCTTAGAGTTTATATTAATATTTCTCTAATATTTTCCTTTTTGTATCTTTTCTGCTTTCCATATCCTTCCTTTTCTATTGTTCCTTGTTTTCATATTTTACATGGTTTCATATTTACATCATGGTTTTTACGTGTCTTTACAGTCTTTCCCCTTGTGTTTCTCTAGTAACTTTCCCCATCTCTTTCCTTCTTTCTTTGAAGGTTTCCTTCTTACTTCTGAAGGGAATGTGCTACAGTGGAGTCAGGTAAACTGCAGTTTGGTTGCGAGTTCTGTGGCTGTGGCCAGCTTCAGAGTCACTTCTCATCTCTGTTTCCCAACAAGATAATTAAGCTGGCCTCCTGTATGGTTAGCTTTGAGACATACTGGTGGAAAGCTCCTTTAAGCACAGTTATCTTTATTTCACCTCTTCTCTACCTCAGTTACCTCCTCAATGCTCATTAGGATTTTCAGCTTCTCAACTAACTCTTAGCTCCCATTTTTCTCACTGTCCCCACCACCCTTCTAGCAGTAACATTTTCAATGTGGACCTTCAGCATATCATGGTTATTACTTATTCTGCAGGTCACATGCCCAATGCATTCACTTTGTCTCTATTCTGAAGGAGAGATATTGCAGCTCTTTAGTGATGGGTTCCATTGATTTCAGCTAACTGATGTCTGCAAAGAACATGACTGATGGTCATGACCGATGATTTTAGTTACAAAAACAAACAGAAGAGTCTTATAAAGATGAGAGATGTGGGATAAGCAACAAATGTTCAGTTATGAACACCAGTTATGGTGTTCTTTGCAACCTTGACAGGTCGCTTGTCCCTCGTACCTTTGGAAAAAGACTCAGACAATAAGTACCTGCAGATCATAATGCTAACGGCAAGCAGAAGGAAAATGTTAGCCATATCTTGACTCTGTTCCAAGGAAAAGATATGCCCTGTCAGTGTCAATGCATTTGTACATCCATGACCATTTGCTACGATCCTATTTTTTGATGTCTGTCTATACAGCCTTTGGCATTGGAGGATCTTAATCGCTTTCAGTGAAGGAGTAGGAAACAATCAAAGCCTGCCAGGGTTAAGTGCCTCAGACTACAGTGCCAGAAGTGTCATTCAGTGCCTTGTGAAATACAACTGGTTCAGTCTGTGTGGCTGTAGTGAAATAAAATGCAGACACCAACATTCTGATGTTATTCTCAGGGACAAAATATTTACACTTCCATAATGGTGGAGATGCTGTAAGGAAAGATGGCAAAACACACAGTAGTGTTTATGGGTTGTAAAGCCATAAACTCTAGCCCGTATCAGACTAAGCTATGGTTCATTAAGCAGCACTGGGTTTAGCCTACCTTAGATGGAAGAGTGGCCCAGATAGATAAATGAATCGTTTGAACGCTCACCATTTTTGATAAACACTGATTCATGTTCCAGTTACATGCCCATTTTATAGCTGTGTCACTGCTGATCACTCTAAAATCCCATAGCACTTTGTGAAAGAACACAATATTACCTCTGATCTCCTGACCTGGTATCAATTCAGATCATCACAGCGACACCACCTACACATCCTGCAGTTCTAACTGGAACCAGTGGTTTTCACTGACCACCCCAAGCCCCAATTCTGTATTTAGACTTACTGTGGGCAGTTATGTAGCTGTTGTTTTCTCTGATCAACAGTTCAGCTGAGGGCTTCTAGAAAGATGAGATTCCAAGAAAGTACTGGAAGCAGGCCAGTGAAAATATTGCTGGTGACTTATTTTGATTTTTATTCTTGAGATGAAAAAAAAAATCAAGAGTGGATATAAGATTAATAGAAAAAAGCCAGCCCCAAAAGAAACCAGAAACAAAAAAATACACCAGTGTTGCACTGAATATGGAATTCCTGGAATCTTTTTCAAACTGCTGTCATTAAAATGTATCAACTGCACGCAAAGTTTTCCCTTGTTCTATATTAAGTCTAGAGTATCTTCACTGAAACACATAGTTTCCTTGAACTCCTGCAAGAATATGAATCAAAACTACGTTGATCCTTTCTCAGAAAAGCAAAGTACCATTCAATGAAATGGAAAAAACCATCAGAAATGGAAGAACTATGAAATTACAAAAAGCTTACTTTTGTATGAATTGCAATGTTCCCAGGGCATGCATTGTGAAGCGTATTACAGAGTCAGGAACTTAGCAAGATGCAGAAAAATGACAAAAATAAACAAAGTAGAAATAATAATGAATTTCTCAAGAGATTCCTGATGAAGCATACCAGTTTTAACCCTGTAAAAGGGGATAAGAAAACCTCCAATCATTTGAGAGTAAGAGAAGATTTTCTTGGGGGACAACTTATTTTACAACTGTGTACATCAAAGCTTTTTTCAGCTGCAGTTTTGCTGAACACACAGAGTGTAAGCTAGAGCAGGTGGATATGCAGGATTCAGGCTGTAATTCCTATTATTTTTTATAGCAATGATAATGCTTGGCCAGTTGCCTTTTTTTTTTTTCCCCCCCGTGAACTGACCCAGTTAAAAATTTTTGTATCTAATATGCCTGAGATGCTATAATTAGAACATTTTTAATTATTCAACACTCTTAACTCTTCTCTTGGGTGTGGTAATTTGATACGACAGGTCTGAATACTGGAACAACACCTTGATCTGAGGAGCTTTCTGACAATGCATAAACATGTTCCTCATGTATGATCTTAGTCAGTGTTACAGTTTTATGTAGGTATCAAGGCTACTACTTGTCTTGGATTATTAGTCTTGTTATGAAAATCTGTCACTATCCCTTTCATAGAATGGTTTGGGTTGGAAGGGACCCCAAAGCTCATCTTGTTCCAACCCCCTGCCATGGGCAGGGACACCTCCCACCAGACCAGGTTGCTCCAAGCCCCATCCAGCCTGGCCTTGAACACTGCCAGGGAGAGGGCAGCAACAGCTTCTCTGGGCAACCTGGGCCAGTGTCTCACCACCCTCACAGTCAAGAATTTCTTCCTAATATCTAATATAAATCTACCCTCTTCCAGTGGGTAGAAAAGTGCATTTCAGGAAATAATTTACTTATTCAGGACATGATCAAACCACTGGAGCCAGTATTAAGATCATAGAGACTCCAGTGAGCTCTGGACAAGGGCAAACATTTAGGAAATTACCACAAAAATGTTAAACACTACCAAGTAGTGGTGTATCATATGTGCATACACCCATTCACATAACCTGGACCGAGGCAGCCTACTTACTTTACATGGGCCATGTACATGTTCTTGCCCAGCAGAAAACATTTCAATACATTGTTCATGCAAACCTAAGCTAAAATGCCTCTTTAGAAGAAGCTGAAAACATGTTTGTAGAAGAATGCAACAAGTCACAGATAAAGCTCATGGTTATACCTGTAGTCACTTCTAATGTCAGTTTCAAAAATAAATGAACATTTAATGGCATAAGCCAAGCTAATAATTTTAAGGAAGTGTGATTTACCACAAGTGTGGAATTACATCATCAATTGACTTGATCATCTTTCACCTCCCTTGTAAAAGCTGAAATGCAAACATATTTAACTCTAAGTAATATGCTCGACACCTCTTGCTTGGAGACAAATACCACACATACCTTATACTTCTGGGATTCCAAGGTTCATACATAGTTTTCTCTGTAATCTTAGTGAGGCCACTGGACTACTTTCTTTCTACTCAGGTACCTACACACAAGTCCAAGATCATCTCCTTTACGTGTTACGAGACTTTCAGGCACTGCAGCATGACTGATGACAACTGAAAGCAGAAAGTATGCTGTAAGACATCTTGAAACTCTGCCATACAGGATTTATGTAGGAGATATGCTCTTCTTGCATTCCCTGGTGACCAAGTTTCAAGCTACTTCCTATACAAAGGTCCAGGACTAAACCTTGACCCTCATGCTGCCATTGTGCACTGATTCCTGTGTACAAGGAGACTAGCAACAGGAGGTGGCCACAAAGGGATGCACAAATACAACGCAAACATCATAGATAGGCAGTGTATCTTCCTCCCTCTTCCACCCCTGAGCTACACTAAAAGCTCCCCTGTTTTGCTGAGTGATTGTTGCTATCATACTCCCTCTGCCTTTCTCCCCCAGTTAAATTTAGTCTTTTCCCGAGAGTGCTACACCTTCTGAAAAGATGGGGACAGACATTATGTCTTCTCCTTAGGACTCAGATATGGAAGTGCCTCACCCCTTCTGAAAATTAGCAGAGTTAAGAGGTGATGTTGCTGTGCTTATCAAGCTTCTCAAGTTCAAACAGTAACCTCTGGGGACCAGTTTTGTGAGAGAGCATTGTGCCTTGCACAGCACCTCTGGGTGCTGTGGTCTAGGTGCTACAAGTAGGAGCCCTGGTTTCTTGTGGTGTCAATAGAGGTGGAGGTACAGGGTGGGCTGCAGCTCTCCTGTAGGCATCAAGGCATAGGTAACTGGGAACATTGGTAGGAACATGTTGCAAGAGCTGGTTGGGGTCCACTGCTTTCCCCTTCTCCAGCCTGTTTTATAGTGGACTGTGGTTTCTGTTCTTTCATCCTCCCAGCAGCAGGAAGACGCTGCCAGCCCCCACACACCATCCCTGCTTGGTGTATGCAAAGAGTGTTGAGGTCCTTTTCCTAGTGTCTCTCCTTCTCCCCCTGCAGAGCTGCTAGCACAAAGGGGACAATTCTCTTTGGCTGTCGTGCTCTCTAGGTCAAAGCAGCACTTTGCAATGTTTTTTCTGGTGCTAAGCGGCAGAGCAGAATGGGTGGCATGTTGCAGGGACTCAATTTCCTCTTATTAAGCAGTCTGGAGTCTTCCTGCCTGTCTCAGGCTGATGTATTAGGAAGTTCACTCCAGGTTTATTCCTGATGGAATTAGTGGTTATGGATGCACAGCATCCCAGCAAAAAGCTTTATTTGAGCCTCTGGATTCTGTGGAAGGCCAGAAAGAATATTTATAAGGAAACTGAGGATGGGATGAAAATGTTCCTTTTCCCAGCCCCATTCTCCTTCCTCACCATCCCAATGAGGAAAAAAGAAAAAAAAAGTCACAACTCTGCATTGAGATTATCCCTCTGCAAAATCATAGAATGGTTTGCATTGAAGGGTCCTTTCAAGGACATCTAGTCCAACTCCCCTGCAATGAACAGGGACATCTTCAACTAGATCAGGTTGCTCAGAGCCCCATCCAACCTGACCTTTAATATTTCTAGGGATGGGGCATCTACCACCTCTCTGGGCAATCTGAGCCAGTGTTTCAGCATCCTCATCATAAAAAATTATCTCTATTTTTTAAAATCTCTAATCAAAATTAGCTCTTATGAGCTCTAGATGGGTGTAGAAATCTGGATGCCTGAAGCTCATGGCAAGACCTTGGTATTTATTAAGAATACACATATCAGATTGTGCATAGGGAAAGAAAGCCTAGTTGTTTAACAAGCTGAAGATCAGGCAGCATCTCTGGATTTAGTATTGAGAATACTTGCTTATACAAAATCTCCCCCCGCGCTCTTTTCCTGTCAGAAGTCTTACAAAAATTAGATATTTGTATGCAAAATTCAACTAAAACATTTTTTTTTTTCTGCCTTCTCTTTTGAAGCTTAACACCTATGACCTTAGCAAGTTTTTATATTTTTCCTCCTCCAACTTTTCAATGTAAATACATGCCGTTATATTCAAAACATTTTGACATGTTTTTTCAGGTGCCATGAGAGCTACTTCTACACATGCTTTAATGGAACGATTGCATTTAAAATACCAACAAAAAACATGGATTGAAACTCAGAAACTTGTCCATTTCTGCATGGTAAGAATAGCAGATTATGTGAGGGAAGGACATGTGGTGTAAGAACAGGTTGCCAAGATGCTTCAAAAACTGTTTGACCTTAAAAAAAAAAAGACACAACACCCCCTACCCCCCGAACTGGTGCCTATTATAGCCTGGATCCTGTCTTTTCTTACAACAATGGATAAAAAAAAAGTTTCCTGCATTATTTTAACACTTTAGAGGCTGCCTCTTGCATTATTTTAAGTCTTCAGGAGTTAGTGCTGATTGTCTAATATTTTACATTATTTTCCATTCACTATCATTAGCATATTCATAGTATGCAAAGACAATTTCTTGCCCATAGGACTGGCAGGAAAGACTGTTTTTCAGAAACTCACCTGAAACCTGCTATCTACACTCTGTCCTGCTGTGATATACCTTAAATAGTTCCATGCTTCCTGCCTCTCCAGTAGCTAATTATATTTAAGAATCGTTGTAAAAAGCAGATTAGCACAACTCCTGTGACCCTAGTATAAAAAGTCCTGTTTGTTTCCATTCTTTTTTTTTTTTATTGATTCTCAACTAAAGCCTTACTCTGAAAACAATGTCCTGAGTTTGAGCGTAGTGAAAACTTTTCAGCAGTGAATGTTCTTTGTGAATTGAAGTGTGAAGTATGAGAGGTTTTCAGACAAGAGCTAGGAGAGAAGCTGGGAGAGAGTTTGCTTGCTACTTAAGTGAATAGCTTCAGCTGGAACTCACACCCTGAGTCAAACCAAGTACATCTGTGATGTTTACTGATCTCTCCTTTTTACTCAGGCAGGTTCCTCTCTTAAAAGAAAAATCTAAGGATTTTCCTAGTTGATCTCTAGTATCACAGTGAAATTAGCTGACACAGCTTGTGTTCAGCTCAAAAGAAAAGGGAATGGAAAGCCAGTCTCTGCTCCAAAGGCCTCTGATATATAACTACTGCACAATGGGGGCTTCACAAATCCCAGTGCTGCCACATTAGAGATAGCTACAGTCATAGGTTGTCTCTATATTTGACAAAAAGTAGTGTTTTGTTGGACTGTGCACCGGTGTTGTGTGTCTTGCATGCAGTGATACTCCTCTTTGGCTAGTAATTTAAGGAGTCTTTCTCTGTCTCTTGTTTTCACAAATGCGCTAGGATAAGCCACTTCAACGGCGTGTCAGTAATGCTCCATATAGTCCATTGCTGTCTTGCATGGAGAAGATACAGAGGACGTTCACTGGTAACAAGCTGTTAGATAACTCAAAGTGGTATTTTTTAATATTCTGTGGAAACTACCCATCCTTCTCTGTTGGTGATGATCTGCACAAAGGGGTCAAATGTGCAAACACAGAAGTGGATATGACACAAGAGACTTGTGACTTATCTTTGGGCTGAGCCTTCAGGCTACAGCTATTCTCAAAGTCTGAGAATAAACCCTACCCAGCACAACACTCATTAATTATAGGGTAATAGTTGTCATTAATAATGAGAAATCATGCAAGAGATACTATTTTCTCATTACCTAAATCATACCCTTTAAAGCAGGATAATACTGGCTCTACTTCTTGATCATTGCAGCCTGATTAAATAACATTTCTGTTTTTTGCAGCCAGATCTTTGTTTTCTGTGACGAACAGATTGGAATCTTTATCTAAACAAAAAGGGTAAGTTTGTTTATGAATAAATGCAAATGAGCAAGCATGGCCCTGGGTCCAGTGAGGAATACCATCTGGGTGGTTTGTCACCAATATTTTTTTGTAGCTTGGTATTCTAATGGGGTGTATTACTCGGAACGGGTGTAACTGCCTGTTTTGATTAGTCCCTTGTGAAGGAGGTTGTTGGGTGAAGAGAGGGCATGCACGCCTAGGTCCCAAGGCTACAGACTGAGGTAAATAGTTTTCAGGAAAACAACACGATAATGCAAAGAGCAGAGCACAAATATAATGCCTGGTTGGATAGCTTTCAGAAGCTGAGCCAAGGAAGAATTATTTTTTGAAGCATCTCTGGCATCTCTTCCCATGACCAACTATACTCATTTCCTTTCTTTACATGACAGAAATTTTAGCTATACAAGCCCTTTTTTAAAATTTTTCTCTTTCCCCTCTCCTCAGGCTTAGTGCTCACTTTAGCCCCAGTGGGACGACCTGCTACATAACATCGGACATGTTTTATATAGAAGTTCAGCTGGAGACGGATGGAAATGTGATGGATGTAAAGTTGGCTCACCTTGGAGACACTCCCGAGGTAATTCTCTGTCTCTCACCTCCCTATAGTCTCCCACCTGGCCTCCAGCTGCCATGTCACAAAGTCTTTGGCTTCCTTTTGGTCTTGTCACACCTGCTGGCCTGTGCATGATGCCAGCTACCTCTTTAGGCATCTGAATCTCTCACCTTAAACTTACAACTCAGTTACAGATATTAAGTACTGTAGAGCTAAATATTAAGGTAAAACTCAGCCAACATGCCCACCTTCCAACAATTTTGCAGTACCCTGCAGGAATATTTGTATTCTTATTATCAATATACAGAGAACTTTAGCACAGTAACAGACAATAAAAAAAAAATTGCAAAGATGCTTTCTTTTTTATTTTTTCTGGAAAGAATTTATCAATAAACTATTTCTGTTAATTTTATCCTTTTCCGCAGAGCCTTTGTTCTTCTAATTATTATATTATCTTTTATCTATTGCCATGTTAGTCTGGTCTTTGTTGGTTTAGTTCTTTTTTTTTTTTTTTTTTTTAAGCTAACCATTCAGCTAATTAAAAGTAACAGGGAACAATTGTTTTTAAACAGATGTTTTATCATTTCCCATGAAATGCTTTTAAGAGTTGTTTCACAAAGGATGGTAAGAAACATGAAACTCCTCTCTCTTATTCCTGTAGGTTTGCAATGACTTGGTGGAACATCTAAGGTAAAGAATCATGTGTAGAGTCTCTTGTTGAATGGAAAAGAGTTACCGAGTCTTCTGTTTCTCTGAGTGTTATGGAGAAGTCGAGGCTGGAATGGTGACCTCATTAGTTTTTATAAATATGTAAAGGGTGAGTGTCATGAGGATGGAGCCAGGCTCTTCTCAGTGACATCCAATGATAGGACAAGGGGCAATGGGTGCAAGCTGGAACATAGGAGGTTCCACATAAACGTAAGGAAGAACTTCTTCACAGTGAGGGTAATGTGAATCCAGAAAACAACAGAACAATTCACACCTTTTTGGATTTTATTTTATGTAGGAAGTTGGCTCCAGTGCTCCATTTTGGAGGCTGTTGTAACTGTTATTACCCACTTCCAATTTGTAAGTTCAAGGCTAAAACTGCAGCAAGTGTAATTTTGAAAAGATACTCCAGGCATTATTTATTTCCAAGTCATTCCATTGAAAATAGCTAAACTGCATCCGTTTCAATGGAATGAGGGGAAAGAGTAATCCCCAAGATGTTGGCTCTAGCCTTTGAATACTGGTATTTGTGTTGATTGCAAGAACTGTAGAACTACTTGGACCCACAATTTTGGAAATGGACTGATGATGATAGTTCAGAACTGGAAGATTTACAGATCCAAACCAGATACTACTTTTCCCCTTCTCCTTCCATCCAATACTAAATAGTCTTTGTATTATCCTTATGCACATGTTTTAACTACATGTCCTTCAGGCTTCTGTCACAGCAATGAAAGCAAGGTGATATCAGATGGCCTATTTTTCTTTGAAAATGTGTAGGAGATGTTACTTTAATTTTCTCATGTAGCAGTAGGGCACTATATATATATATATATGTATTTATTACCACATTTTGTTCTGTCAAAACAGTTGCTGTTCCAGGTCAGGCTGTCACCTTAAAAGTCCATTTAGAAGTTCTCCAGCCAATATGATCAAGGTTCCAAGCTTTACCAATAATGAGTATATTAAAGAAATTGGATTCTTATTTAAATACCTTGGAAGAACAGTTGAAAGGGAAGGTAAAGAGAGAAAGAACAAACCTCGCATATTTCATCTCTCTTCTATGTGGACCTATATTACATCATCAGTTATTCCAGCCCTCTCTTTCCTCAGAAATGAAGTTATATTAACTTTGTGGGTATAAACAGCTATGTCTTAAAGCTTTACCTTGCATTCCCCTAGGTTTTTGACTCGCAATAATGTTAACTGCCAGCAGTTTGGCTCTGAGCAATGGCATATAGTTACCACTGGCACTGTGGGTGCTATTTGTCTGACTTCTGTTTTTTATAAGGATTTGGCATGAAGTGCAAGTACCCCTTCTACATCTCTCAGTGCAGTATTTTACTTGGTGTTAAGGCAGTTTGTTATATGCGTAATGTTTCCTAGGAGTCTCAGAGTAACTATAAAATCATGATGAACCAGCGAGCTAATGCATAGGCTGGTGCCATGCCTGTGCCTGTACTTGCATGCCTGCTTCCCTCCCTTTTCCCTGCTTCCCCATTAGTCCAGTTGGAAAGAGTCATGGAAGAGTTGAGTGACTTGTTTAGGCTTCTCTTTGATAAGGATTTGTCCCAGTGTGAAAGTCCAAGTGGACTTATTTGGTCTCTCTGCTGATCCACGTTGCAGAGAAAGGGAAGGCATGTCTTCTTGAGGACAGCTCTCTGTGTGACTGCAGAACTAGGGAGTTTAGTAAGGCTTGTAAAATCCACTTAACATACACTTCAGCAGGTGGGTAAATATCTGGTGGGTTAGTCCGAGCAGAGCTCCAGGCTATCACAGCTAGTCAGAATCTGCAGCAGTTCTGGGGTTTGAGCAGTCTGAACCATTCCCTCACAAATTTCACAAGCCACTTGTCCCCTGTTCTTTTCATTGATGTATCTATCAATTGTATTTAAGATCTCTCTCTCTCACAGGGTGCTGTGAAGTGCAGTATTAAGACAATCCTTGATATTTTGATGAAAAGAACAATGTACAAGTGCATGGTACTAGGGAAGTGCTACCACATGACTAGTTTTATTGGAATGTCAGGGAAAGTGCTTTGCAGCTGATGAGCTGTCAAATTGGTGTATCGTGCACATCTCTTGCTTTCAGTAGTGCACATTTAACCAGTGTCAGCTGTAACTACACCGCTTTTTGCAACAGAGCCAAGGATTCACATTTCCTGGTATCTTCTAAGAAAACTTCAAAGCAGTACTGCTACTTGCCAGATCTGATAAGGAAGGGGCCTATGTCACTCTCAAATGGTGCTTTTTCTAGCAAGCTCGATATAGAAGAATTATCATCCATGTCATTTAGTAGCATGATAGCAATTGTTTCTTTTTTTTTTCTTGTAGGACAAAGAACTATGATGCCTTTGGAAAGATTCTAGAAGACCTGTCAAATCTGTATCAAATTCCAGGAAACAGGTTGCAACTAGTTTTCACTTGAAAAACTCTTAAAATCCACAGTTTAGCTTTTGTTTACTTACAAAAATAATAATTTGTCTTCTGTCTCTTTCCCAGACAAATGAAAGCTAAGGTATACCTTGCTTTGCAGGCCCTTGAAAAAGATATTTATTCAATCTCTCTTCTGGCCAGGTAACTTGAAGTCTACCCCTTTCTCCCTTTCCCTCCGCCCCACCGCTTCATTTCACTAAAAAAACAAGTTAGTTGATCTAATTATAGAGCAGAATGCGGAAGGCTAATGAGTTTTCCCTCACTGGAAAGCTTGAAGCCTTGCTGCAGTTTGCCAATCCTAGGCACGCCAAACAAGATGATCTACTCCTGTGCTTTATCTAAAAGACTTTCTGGGAAACTGGTTGGTTACAGAGCTTGGGGGTGTGTGCATGTGAGCACCCACGAGGAGCAAACAGTGCATCTGAAAGCCAGCAGTCATGTTTAGACCTCCCTGTGGCAGAAGTAAAATATACCCAAAGAGCAGGACCCCAAAAGGTATCTCATTTTGCGCTCAGGTTTTAGATCAGGAGTAAGGGATGCTAGCTTTCCTCCTATCCTTTCTTTCCTCACTTCTCCTTTCAAAGAGTAGGATTACTGATAGATGGGGAATGGATTTTCCTAAACCCTCTGGTACAATGATTTTCATTATTTTCAGAGAATCAGAGTCGAGGACAGTGCTTTCCTTCTGGATTTTTAAAGCACCTTTTCTGCCTGTATCTTACCTATTAAGTATTCTTAGCAAGCATGGCATTCTGTAACTTGAAACATACTCTTGGCTTGTTTTTGTACAGTGTTCAACTCCATGAACAAATTTACTATACCCTTTCTGATATCTCAGTAAATTTTACTTATGAGTGAAATAGATTATTCATCCCATCTATGCTATAAGTTAATGCACTGCAGAGTTTTCATACCCAGCTGTGTAATCGTATGGCTGTATGTATTCAGCTGTACAATCCCATCTGAGGTTAGAGATCATTTCCGTTTGAGTTAGTTTATCCAGGTTATTTCCTCAATCTTTGCTCAACCAGCCACTCCAATGTTTTTGTCCCCCTTCATTTCTGGTAAATAGCACCTCAAATTGCAACATGAAACAGATCAGATACAGGGTTGAAACTGGAAGCCCGAGTCCTAGGAGTAATGCATGAGTAGAACGATGGTGTTTTAGAAGCTGTCATAACAAATGGAGACAGATACTTCCAAGAAAGCATCGTCTCCTTTTGATTAGGGTGCAAATTACCCTATACATTAGCACTACAACTAAGCTAGCACTACATTTCAGAAAACACTAATCAAGATGTGTTTTGAACTAGAACACAGGATGTAAACAGAGTTACTGAAGTACTTCATGGAAAAGTAGGACACCTGGTGCCAAGAAATGGAGGTGATTTTTTATTATTATTTTTTTCATGGATTCAGAGAATTGTAATTAAAAAACCTTACTGAGTTGATCTTTGTTTACAGTGAAGATCCTCTATTATAAATAAAACATGCTGTAGGGCCTTGCTGTGTCTGTATTTTCAGATAGTGTACAGACATACAGAAGGAGAAAATACAAAGAGGCCAAGTGGCTTATCAGGTACTGCAACACTGACTTTGCAGCAGCCTAAAAGGAAAGCCAGCAATATTCTGAGGTTATGTGGGAAACCACAGTTTGGGAGTAACCATGAGATGACAGCAATAGTAGCTGAGATAATACTCATGTTGCCTAAAAGGCAAATACAGTCAATTGATAAGTTCTTTGGCTCATCTGCACTGTTAGAAGTGAGCTTTGACCATAAACATGTTATAGTTCATAAAAGTACTTCTAATTCATGCTACCACTGTCCTGTTACACAGCTTGATGTGAGTGTCCCTTATGCAAGTATTACAACTTTCCTTTCCATTTCAGACTAGTCCTTGGAAGCTAGCAGTTCAGCTAGTATTTTTAATGCTGAACAACAGGTCATTGTGAAAGAGAAAGAAACTTAATCTAATCTTTTCAAAGACATCTGGTGACTTTATACACTGAGGGTTTAGCTGTCAAATGCTGAGTAAGAAAATGCTGTGATTTGAACCTATATTGTAATTAGAGATGTACCCTTATGAGGAATGCCCTCCTGCCCATCTCCACTGCTCTTGTTTATTTCCCCTTTGTGTCAAGGTGCCTGACATATTTCCTCTACTGAGATGTGTAGTAACCTTTTTTTTTTTTCCACTCCTCAGGAACTCCTATGAACATTGAATTTTACATTTCTCCCTATCAAGTTTTGGAAGCAGAACTAGATCCTGGTAAAGCTAGAAAATCAGAAATAATGTGATAACTTTTTCGGCACTCTCTGTTTCACGAAGCAAAACGTTCACTAGTGAAACTCAGAAACAAGATTTAGAATTCTAGTTCAGCAGAATGATTTATGTGATGCACTTCAGCACAATTATAACGTACATCAAGAGACTACTTCCCCATTTCTTGGCTGCTGACCCAAATTGAAGTGGGAGTGATATCAAACAAAATAACTGCCTGACCAGCATGAAAATGACTGGTGGTTGCTGGATCTGTCATGGCATGTCCCAAAGCCAGTTATTGCTGCTGTCACCATTGGGCAGCTTTGGCCATTTGGGTGTGGTGTGTGCAGGCTTCTCCTTGCTGCCCAACCCAGGACCTGACCTTTCAAAGACCCTACCATTGCATGCTGTGTATGCGTAGGATTCCTCTACACTGACACTCCGAAAATAATGCAGTTCTCTTTCTCCCTCAGGTTCCCACGTATGTGGAACAAAAGCAGTTGTAACTGCTGAAGGCACAGATATGTTCCACAGACTTCCTCTTGTTCCACTGCTTGTAGATCC
This sequence comes from Podargus strigoides, assembly GCA_028020825.1. Classification (NCBI taxonomy): domain Eukaryota; kingdom Metazoa; phylum Chordata; class Aves; order Caprimulgiformes; family Podargidae; genus Podargus; species Podargus strigoides. The sequence goes on along the minus strand of CM051623.1, from coordinate 5,690,807 downwards.
TCAAGCTGGAGGGGACAGGTGAGGCTCTGGACATTTCTCAATACAGAAATGGATTCACAAGTCATTGACACTAACCTCAGCATAACTTACATTTAGTCTCCACTAAACCAGGAAGCTCTGTTTTGCTGATGGCATTATGCTCCATAGCTACACCTTCTACAACCTGTGGCTTTTACAGTTTTCCCAAATGGACTTTAAAGTTATTGTGTTCATATTTAACTGTGTCAATTGCATTGAACTATGGATTTATTCATAGATTTGAAGCCAGAAGAAGCCACTGGAACAATATGATTTAACTTTCTAGTATGCAACAAGCAACTCCTCCAATTTCAGAATACCACAAGCATATACTGAAGGATATTACACCTTAACTATACAAAAATAGTTTGTCACCCCACTGTGGATACTGACACCCCATCTCTCTCTACTTGAGTGCTAGGCTGGAGGGAAAAGTCTGAAGTCATTCTCCAAAATAAATTACTTGAGAACGATTTATAGCACACATCCTTGTGTGCTGTTTCTCAGTTTCTGAGGGCTCGCTTTTCCTTTCTGCCAGTCTTCACATTAACCATGTTTTAAAACGTTAAAGGCTATAGTTGCATTTATAAAGCAAAACTTTTCTCAAGACAGAAAAAGTATGGAATGGAGTAAACTGCTAGGGACTTGATAGTGGCCTTGTACTAAGAGTACTTGTTATGTCAATTTCTGTAACAAGCTTTCATTCCAACTTTTTTTTTTTTTTTCTTCCCAGCAACCTTGCTAGTTTGCCACTGATTGATGAATTCAGCATGGATTTGCCAGCTTTTTTTGTGTTGAAGTTTCACCAGCCTATTCCTATGTCTTCATCCAGTATTGAACAGATAGAGAGGCTTACAGGCATGTTATAATTGTTTTTAAGACTAAGTACTTCTGTGACTGTGCATTGCTTATTTGTTTTTTATTTTCCTGTGTTAATGCTTTAAGAGGAAAAACTGGTTTCTGGAGCAGAATGCATTCTAACAGCCCAAGTGTAATATTTTAGCAACCAGTGCAAAACACAAAAGTTTTAAGAAAGATACGACAATTACAGGAAAAGCTGTTAAACACTCTACCTCAAATTCATACTGAAAAAAAAGGGAGTAAGAAAGGAGATTAATGGTTTTATCTTTTCAAAACATTGGGTTTAATAATAGCTTTCATGTACAGTCATAACCTAAATGCTAATAAAAAAAAATCATTTGGTTTCAGGAATTCAGATTACTGGCTTGAAACTAGCTCCTCTGTATGAGCTGATTGTCCAGTCTGCCCTTAAAGAAAAGGACAGTGAAGACTTGTCTACACATACATCCTGTTTCTTTGTGGTGAGTATAGTGTGCATTTTACACACACTCTGCCCTTGTGCAAGATATATACTGAATTGTATTTCCCCATAAGCAAACAATGCAGACTTCCCAGAATTCTAACAGTATTTAAGTGCTCTTTAGGAAACAGTTCAAGTTATTTATGAAATAATATTAGACCCTTTCAAGTATATGACCTTCTCATCCTCATTAATGAAACACTGTGGATGGCTGCTGAAGTCATGCTAATTTGTCTGTGCGTAACCCAAATATTTACTCTTCTAAAAATTGCTCAGAACTTCATCATTAATGCCTTAAAAAGATGGAAACTTACTGGTTGATGTGAGGAGCAAGCCCCCAGATGGTACTTACCTAGATTTTTGAAGGTCTTTATCATGCTGCATGTCACACTGCGTATCACTGTTTTAATAAAAGAAAAAAAAAAGATTTCTTAATTAGATAACACTGAGAATACCGATGCCTTTTAAAGGGACTGGCAGGAATAAAAGTGTTACAACAATAATGTCAATTACTATCTAGAGCCACGGTTGTTTAACTGTAGATAGCTTTCCTTTTAATAACTGTTTTATAAAAAAATATTTAATTTAGGCTGCATTAGATGTAAAGTTTTAGAACAGAAAATGGTAGCTAAGATGATTTCTGCTGGATTTATGTACAGGACAACTACCAGACAAGCTTCAAAGATTCCTTTTTTTTGGTAGGAAACATTAATTTTGCAATTCATGACAAGAAAAGAAGAGAGCACTTCTTTCTCTTCTACTAGCAGGCTTAGCAGAACCCATTGCCTGCATAGTTCTTGGACTTTAAGGTGATGGTACAGAAGGTAGTAGTAAGTTTACACCATGCTAAAATAAAGTTTAGCAAAGCTCTCCTCTATAAAACCCATAGGATGAATTTTTCATTTCCATTAGATACACACAAAAGGCTCTGTAACTCTTCAGCAATTCACTAAAATATTAGTACTTGCTATGAGATTGTTTTGCTTCTGAGTTTAAAGATTACATTTCTAAAATAAATTACTAAATTGAATTCTAACCTTGAAAGGAATGGATGGGAAACCCTTCTGCTCCATGAACACAGGAGGAAAAGCTCTTTGCTCTTCAGCTGCTCTTAATGTAGACCCAGCTAATTAGCTGCCCTGTTCTTAAGGTGACAGTTCCCATTTGGCACCCTGAAGTAGGTAACACACAAAAGTGCACTTCTAATTTTGTCACAGAATCACTGTCGGCATGGACAGGTGGTGAATATTTCTTACTGTCTCCTCTTCTTCTTCTCTTCAAACGAATTATCAGGAGATATTCTAGCCAAACATACTTCTCCAAAGAAAGCAGCAGTGATGGAGGAAGGAACAACGTATGATGCCCCAACACGATTTCAGGCACAACTGCCATCCTACCTGTACAACTGCCAAGCAGCACTGCTGTGATATTCTTCTGAGAGATCTCTGTTGTTAAAATTTCTATGGCCTACAGGGCTCTTAAGAGTAGTTGGAAGAATTGGTGGCACCTGAGCTCCTGACCACTTGGCTCTGAGTCTATTCACCTTATTTGGATGCATTTGGGAGGGAGAGTGAATCTCCTTTAGCTTCCTCTAAGGGTTCTATATGCACTGAAATGCAGAGAGACTTGATGGACATGCTAGAAGTGTGTCTTCCAAAATTATCTGTGCTGTCAGATTGTGCACCTGCCTGATAACATCAACCTTTACTTTCTTGTTTTCAATGCTTGAAATATCACCATATTTGTTGTTCAGTCTCTTCCAGATTGCCCAAAGCACTGTTACTTCATAAACAAAGGCTCAGAAAAATCAGATTTAGCAGGAGCCTTGGTCAGTAAAATCCCATTTAGCCATCCAAAATGTGTGCCTGATGTAATAGAGATTCTTCGACATCAAGTGGCATATAACAGCCTTATTAGCAGCTGTGTCTCTGAGAAGCATATGAATGAAGGTAAATTGTGTGGCTGGAAGTAATGGCAGAGTATTAAATGATCATCTAAACTGGGTGTTAACAGATTTCCTGCTCCCATGCCAAAGCTGTCGTTATTTGTGGAGTATTGAAAATGATTAAAAAAACCTTAATTCCAGTATTACACTCTGTTGTTTTTTTTTAAATCTCCTAGGCCTGACACTTCTGCAAGCATAAACTAAGTTGCCAAAATAATGAATTAGATTCTACTGTATTGTTATTTTTAAATTCTGGCATGTGATTCAGCCACAAAGAGTCCAGCTTCAATGGGTGGATATCACTAAACTAATTTTATTTCTAGGTGATTCAGAACCGCTTTACTTCGAAGTGGTACCACACAAGAGCACCAGCTTTTGTGTCTTTTTCCTTCATCCTGTGACAGAGAATTTAGCCTGTGGTACGTGTAGAATAATTGATACTGTCCTTTTTACTGGGCTGAGAACTGTCTTGGTTCTATCTCTGTTCTTGCACTACATTTCATGATTGCAAACACACTCCAGGGCTATTCCAAATGGTGTGCAACCCATAAATAACATAAAGTAGCACTTGCGTATAAATTCCTTACTAAAAGTCCTATTCTGTCTTGGCCTGGGGTTAATTAGTAAATTGTAACTTCTACTATTTCTGATTTAAGTATGTTAGGAAAAAGCAAGTCTTGTGTAAAAGCATTGCTACAAGCCCCTTCCCATTGACTGCAGTCTTACCTCTCTTGAAGCATCAGAATGAAAGGATGGTTTTCAATGTTTATAAAAATGTTTATTTTGAAATACTTTTATTATGTTCTTTCTTAGTGATAATTGATGTTATAACCTCCAGAGACATCCAATGTCACCTTCATTTACATCCTCAAGATCCAACTCTAAATTCTAGTGATGACTTAATAACGAGAGCTGTGAAGCGGTAAGAAGTTTTATTTCATTTCTAACAGCTGGAATGCACCTCAGCTGCCCATTTCATGGAGCTATCCTGTGCATTCACAATGCCATACACCCAGCAACCAGAAAACTTTACTCTTAGTAAAAAGTTAAAATATAATATTGAGAATAAATTACTTTAGTGTCTTAAGTAACTCTCTCAAAAATTTTAAACAAATAGTGATGGAAAGTGTTTCTTTCTAGTAGAAAGTATGTGGGACAAGGAAATGAATGGAGTTTTACCTTTTACAAAGATGTTTTTTTCTTTTGTGAACATGCTTTTCTGCAGACTCTAGCTGATGACAGTCTTGTGACTGGTATAACTTAGTATAGCACGGAAAGGGCTTTTTCCACATTCACCTAATACCAATCAGTGCTTCTTTGCAGAAAGTGAGGTGTATAAGGCATGTCTACAACACTATCTCTGGTTTGTTTTCTGAAACAAATTCCAAGAGGCAAGTTGCTGTGATATATATAACATAAGCTAAAGGACTGAGAGCACCAATTCATTTGGCATAAGCTAGTATACGACTATAAGCTGATGACAGCAAGATCACTGCAGGCTGGATTTTGAACCTGTTTAATTTGCCTGCTCTGTCTTAAGTCCTAGGATACTAGATATTATTCCCAGAACCAGGTACCTCAGAGTGGAAAAACACTCCTCTAGTGCAGAGAGTGTTTTAGAGAACATATGCTCTGTACCTGTCCTATACAAAACATGGAAGTTACAATTTTAGAACTCATCAAGAATTAATGTATTTCAATCTTATTAGTTTAGGTTTTCACAGAAAGCACCCTTATGATTTTTTTTTCTTTTTTTTTGACCAAACCCTCCCACTCTTTCTGTCAGGGCTTCTTTGCACCTAAGTTCAAAGATCCATCACTTGATTTCATTGTGTCAACATAAGTTTCCAGTATAGCACGTAGTTATACTGGAGTTACAACATAACACTTACTAGGTTGTACAAGGCAAAAAGATGCAAGGAAGTAGTGCTGGTTTTCACCACAGGGATTATTTGGGTGTCAGCCACAGTTTAAAAAATGAAGTATGCTGAAGAATGGATGAAGTCTGTAGTAGTAACTAAAGCTTCATTTCCTCCTTCAGTTGCATGTCAGTCCCAGTTGTCATGAGAGCTATTTGCAGGAACGCTGCCAAGGTGAAAGCTGATAGTGAAACACAAGACACAGAAGCAGACGCAGAACAAAAACCTGAACCACCATGTGAGCAAATTATGGATTCTCATAGTCTTGAAGAAAGTATTTCTGTGGCTGGTCAGCAAGATTTGGTGTCAACAGATACGCCAAGTATTACAGACAGTGCCAAAGAAAATCCCTCCACAGCCAAACTGGAAACTCTGGGTGATAACACAGGAACACAGTAAGCACAGAAACTCTGCAGAGTGGAAGAAAGTAATTCCACAGCTAGTACAGCAGCTGTTATGACAGATAAGTAAAGCACACAATCTATTGTTTGATAATTAAACAAGGAAATCATTTTCCTGGCGTAGGTTGCTTTTACAGAAGTGGTTGGAGAGAACTTGGCAAACTCACTGTAATTTGTGAATGGAGTTTCCTCTTTGCACACTATTAAATACAACAAACGTACAAATGGAAGGATATTACTTTAAGTTTCCAAATTTGGAAAGTCTAACGCTGTTCTAGTAACCTTTACTTTTGTCTGCACCACATTCTACCACAGGGCCTACAGGCTATAACATAACATGTGCACTTATAGAAACGTAATGTTTATCCATGTCAACATTATGCTAAATAAATAAAGTTGTTTGAACAATTTTGTACATAAGTAATTAATTCAGACAGCCCTATTTGTCAAACATTTCAAAACTAAGTTCAATAAGAGATTCTTAACTGCAGTTGTTTTCCCCTACTGCAGAAGTGGTATTGAATGGCAGCCAAACTTACAGTCTACCCACTCCGTGGCAGGATAAGAGAGTCTTCAGTAAGAACGCTGTAAACTCAGTCTCCAAATATCAAGTAATTTTTATTTTAGCTTTTTTCTGGCCTCAAATTATAAAACTGTTCTGAGATTTATTTTTTTGTAAGTATAGTTCAGTCAGCTGTTCAAAATTTCAGTTTGTCTCTGTCTAGATTTGGTTTGTCTCAGACAGGAAGGAAAGGCAGGAGTTTACGTGGTTTAAGTTGCTTCTAACTTACTGTAAATCAGTTTAATTAGTGTAAATCAGTAGTAGGCATTCACAAAGAAAAGACTTCCTGACCAGAGCAATTTACAGCTACAGGTAAGGCAAGCAACAGGAAAAAGAATCAAATATGGAATGTAGGCACAGAAACACAAAGTTGTCACAAATATGCATGTGTGGCTGACATGTGTTTCTAAGAGAAGGTGAATAAGCCTGGCTTCCCTGATGAGTTTGAGCAAACCACTACGGGAATGAGGGAAAGAGTTCAAGCTAGGGGGTATGTCAAAATAAATAACACAAGGAAGTTAATTAGACTGGAAACATGTTTAGTGTGGTCTAACAGGGAAAGAGTAGATGGTCTAACAGAGGAACAATGGAATTGTCAGTAATTCTGCATTTGAAGAGAACAGCGTGTTTTCAGCAACAGTGAAATAAATAGAACTGTATGAGGAGGAAAAGTAGTTTTTAACTGTCAAAGTGCACTGCATAGTGGTTATAAAAGGTAAGAGGAAGAATGTGTGAAAAGGTGAAAAATTCCCATGTTTTATATAGTGACTAGATAGCCACAGCACTCCAGAAATCAGCAGCAAATCCCATTCTAATTTGCACAGTGTTAGCATATCATCAACAGCAGCTTATTCTGCAAGAATAGCTTGTCCATAGCACTGGGCCCTTATTTTTTATATATTAGAGGGGATGTCCTTAAACTGGGTATTTAAGGGACCTGCTCCATTTCCAAACTGCTGTCAAGAGAGAAAGTGAGGGTGAAACAATAGCTTCTGACACAGAACAGAAACATGTTTAGCAAATCTTTGTGGAGCTTTAAAAGTCAGTTTCCCTTTCTGTGAAAGATATGTTTAAGATTGAAAGCAAGGGCTTTTTTTAGCCAAGAGCCAAAGCATGGTGAAGATTTACAGAAATTACTGGGAAGTATCTAAATTAGATTTCCCTAAAACAAAGTGATTCATCAGCCTGTATGTGGTCCACAAACTGAAAATCAAATTCAGTTGAGAATTTTAAATACCATGAGACAGAAAAACTAATGTTCCAGTTGCTGGACATGATGGAGTATATCCAGTGATAAGCCCAGTTGCTCTACTAGCCAAACAGTCTGCTTTTTAACCCAAGCAAGGGTTGACCTTTCAGGATCTGTGCAGAGTTGTGCCTTGCTGCACTCAGACTGCAAGGAACCAACCTCACCATTATTTCTACAAATGTTTTCACCAGAGCTGCCAACATCTTCATGTTTTCCAGCTTGAACTTCATTATACTCTGTCCCAGCTGGAGCTGTGTGATTAAGGTCCATGTCCTGAACAGAATCTAAAATGTGTCCAAGATGTGGCTGTTGTTCAATAGAATTCAGATACTTAAGCACTTCTTCTTCATGCTTTCCAATCACATCAAGAAGATTATTTATCTTACTTAAGGCAGCATCATGTCCATTGAGATGACACCAGGATAACAGAGCACTGAAAAGTGAAGAACAAAAAAACCAACTGATTAAAAACTGATTACATGTATCCAGACAGACTTGCAGTTGCTGAAGGCAGCGACGTGACAAGATAGCTACATCATATAAATGTATATATGTTTCATTCCCATTTTCTGGGAAATTCAATCAAGCAGTAGAACTGAATATTAAAGATGTAGATTCAGATAATTTTTGAAGAGCAACTGAAGGAGGATTTTAAAAAATGATCACTTTACACCCAGGTAGGCCATTGCCTGTATTCAAGACCTCAGACTGCTCACTATGGATAGATTAACATATTTTTTAATTCAAACAAACCAAAAACTGTATGCATGCTCCCTCCATACACACCCTCTACACACACATGACCTTAAGAAGTTTGTAACTTACTGCAGGGTTCCTCTGAACTGGCCACAGGTAACCATCAGCTCAGCACCATGTCTATAACCTTGATTGAAGCCTTCCTGGAGGGCAAGTTCTTTTCCAGCCTCAATTCCATCCCTATAGCCTTCCTAGAATAGGTGTGGTGAAACAGGTTGTTCACAATGCAAAAAATTTGGCCTATGACAATTTCATAACTAAAAAGTTTAAACAAGTGTACAGTCTTTTTAAATCAGAGCTTCTAGGTTTGAACATCCCTCCCAGCTACAACCCCCCTGCCAAACCAAAACATGCTTTTTTGCAGTGCATTATGATTTACTGGTCTGTAAGATCCCATTCTTTTCCAAAAGGTTCCCCAGCAAGGTCAGAAAATGAGAAAAATATTTTTAGAAAGATCAAAAAATGAGACAAATGTGCAGGAAAGCATGCTTGCTTTTGTGATGATGAACTTCCTTACGAAAAATTCCTGGAAGAATAACCTCAAATAGTTTTCAAAAAACAGATAGGCTGCAAAGCCTCCCCTTTAGCAGAAGTACTCTTCTATCCAGAATCCATGTACCTGTATAAAACTAATTATTGAGCCTTGCTACTCTTATTTGCTGGGTCTCACTCAAGACTTCCACGAGAATAAAAGATGGTGATGGGAGTGAGTCACATATACACGTAACACTGTGACTGCTCAGTAACATTTTATGATTCTTCAGTACCTACTCATAAAACACCAGAAGGATTTGTGTAAGAACGCTGAACAGCCCCTGAAGAAAACCAGTCTTTTCAAGTGACTCAGATGCAGGCAACTTCTCCTTGGAGAATAATACAACAGCTCTGTTGTAATACCCTTCCTCATCAACAACCAACACAGCTTCCATTCATGTTCTTCAGCCAAATGCTGTTCACCCGTGAGCAGTCGAGCCCTACTGGCCCCACTAAGAATGATAATGTATCTGCTGAAGTAACCTGGGGTTTATGTACTTGTGTTCCTCCCTGTAGAATTCCAGGGAGGGAAGGGCTGCAGAAACCAGCTTTCATAAAATATATTTTTCACTAGGAGAATAAATAAGCCAAAGAACTACCCAGACCGCAATGTCCAATTGTGGCTGCACATGGAGTCACACATCTTAAATCTGACTGATGGAGAACTCTACTTAAAACCCCAAACGTCTCATGTGTGTCAGTAAATCTAAACTGGTTTAAGAGACAATATAATCATTGATAGAGAAATACCGTCAGTCTTTTTTTCATGGTGCTGTTCCATTCTTTCTGCAGTAGATACATCTCATCTCCATCTTCATCAAATATATCCTCACTGGAGCGGCTGACTGCGACTCGTACCCAGGACATAACAGCAGTTGTGTCTATGACCTGTGCTTATAGGGTAAAAAAACACTGAAAAACTCTCAAAAGTCCCTCTGGCAAAGTGCAGAAGTATAGGCAAAAAGTGTGAGTTCTGATGAGACGTCATGTACGGGGCTGATTATTCAACCTGCACGCTTGTTCCCACGTGGAAAATGGGTGCTGCTTACCATCTGTCAAGAGAAAACAATCAGATCAGCCCTGGTAAAGGCACTGCTGTAACTTACCACAACTTAAGAGAGTAGTTTCTTCCTTTCTCGTGGCAGTGACACGCACGTGGAGGTCCAATTAGCATTTCTAAACGCTGCAGGTACACAAACAGCAGGCAGGAACAACTTCAGGACGGGATTCTGTCAGCAAGGAGCAGCCCCACACACGCTGTGTCACACCATACACACAGGTCACTGCCTGCACTTACACCTGCCAAGGGCTTTCCCCTTGGATTTTCAGTGCCCCGGCTGTGCCAAATACTTAACCACCGTAATAAACCTGGGACAGAAATACTCCTGTACAGAATCAGCCAGTTCTGTTGCGGAGGGGAGAAGCCGTAATGGGGTTATTTAATCTTTTCCACTGCAGAAAGCCTGAAGAGGCCGCTCACAGCTCAGCACACGGGTGGAAGTTCTCACACCCCGTTCCCCTCTGAGGCACCACCCGCTCTGCGGGACCCGCGGGCCCCCAGCGCCACTCCGCGCTCGGCCACGCTGCTTTCCCCGGCACACAACGGGCTGGAGCCTCGCGGCCTGCAGGCTCCCTCCCTGCGGCGAGCCTGAGCGGCACCGCACCGTCCCCGCGCCCTGCCCGAGCCCACAGGCCCCGCTCCGCCATTTCCCGGCCCACCCAGCTCCCCACACACCGCCGCGCTGAGGGGAGCATTCCTTCTCTCCCACTTGGCGGCAGGCGCAGCCCTCTCTCATACCCTCACCCTCGCGCCTGCTCGCTCAGCGCCGCCATCCGTCCCCTCACCACGGCGCGCCGCTGCTCGCTGGGGGCCGCCATCTTGGCTGAGGGCAAACTGGCTTCACTGCCGTCGGAAGCAATAGGGCAGCGGCAGCCATGTTGGCCAAGGGCAAGTTCCGTGGAGGCCACGGGTAAACGGCCGCCATCTTAACCAGCGGCCCTGTGGCTTCAGAGCTATCTGAGACACTGGGGGCGGGCGGCCATCTTGAGTGTGGGCGCAGCCTCGCGGCCTCCTCAAGGAGGCGGGACTGGGTGACCGGGCCGCCGGGCCCTCCCTGCCGCCGAGGCCGTGCGTTGGCGGGTGGAAGAGCCGGAGTGTGCGCCTTTTACCCGGCTCTCAGCCCCGTGGGCAGTGTGTTTCCTGCAGCATGGAGGTTTCATCCTCTTTTCGGTCATAAAGTAAAAAACCAAACCTGCCTTTTGGCTTCTGAATCCTCAAGGTCATTGTGTGTACTTAAGCTGCCCTCTACAAGACTTAGGCATTACAGTAATAAATAATTTTTAATATGCAGGCTGCCAGCAGGAGTCTAGCTGGCGAGACTCGTTCCAGCAGGGCTGGGGGCGCCCTGCAGGTGAAGGAGGGCGCGCTGTGACACACACGGCCACAGCACCCATTCCCCTTCGCCCTTCTGTTGGGCAGTGACAGCCTGTCCTGCTCCGGGCCTGGCTGTGTGTTGAGGTATGAGTGGCCAAGTGACCCAAATCTGTCCAGAAACTGGTGTGTCAGGGGAGGCAGTGCCTCTGTTTGAGCAGGACTGTGCATATCTGTCCCTCAGCAGTTGCTGTACACGTCCATGGCTGCTGATCCCTCAGTCCAGTTCCATCACTTCCACCTCCTGTGAGGTAAAAGCTTATTTAACTAGCTCTGTGATTATTTTAAAACAGGCAGCAACACTGAATAAAGTCTGCACGCACAAATGCACCGTCACAGAAAAGCCTTCAAGCAACAGGAACTCATGACCCCTCATGACCAGTCATAATGGCACTGCCAAACCTGGGTTAACCCTTTGCCTATCGTGTCCCCTCGGCCTCCTGACGGCTCAGGGTCACTGTGGGTTTCCCAGAGTCACACTATCTCAGTTTAAATGTCTTAAATGCCAAAGTTGATCATTCCACACAGATGTTTCACAGAATCACAGAATGTTAGGGATTGGAAGGGACCTCAAAAGATCATCTATTCCAATCCCCCTGCCAGAGCAGGAATAGATCAGGTCACGGGTAAGTCCTTACAACCATGAGAAACAATGAAGAAAGCTCATATTCTCACCCCTTTCTCTTAGTAGTTGTGGGTGGCTAATTCTGTGAATCATATTGTAACTGTTGGGTTATGAAGTGCAGTTGCGAATTGAAGACAAATTGGTTGTATGCTGATGGCCTTGACAAGGCTGGTCTCAGGGCTTGAGGGTGAGGTGTAGTGCCTCAGGGTGTGGACAGGGTGTTTCCACACCTATGTGTGTTCTAAATAAAGCAGTGTCTGCGTATTATGGTGACCATTTGTAACGACACATGCCAAGGGATCAAAACACAACAGTATTTCAGGGGCTACAAAACAGTTTTGGTATTTTTACATAATAAAGGTTACCTGGAAATGTGAAAAACAAGCAGTTGATTTGAGACCCCCCCGTAAGGTTTGTCACTGCCATATCTAAGAAGAAAAACTGGCTAATTTTAGGCTTATGGTATCTGTTATACCAAAGGTACCTCTGAGTCTACCTTTGACTACCAAAGGGCTACGGGAGATCATTGCATGTCAGCCTTACCTTAGCAGTAAGATTTGCCATTAAGCAGGCAGCCATGAGTGATGGCCAAAAGTAAAATATATGAACACAGTGACAAGGACTGCTCCTTTACACCTTTATTACTGTATATAATACTTCAGAGAAAGCATTGCTCCCATTCAGATCATTATTATATATTCTTGTCTTTCAGTCATCAGTGCCTCAAACCCAAACTGATGGGAGCAGCCAATGGATTTTATCATAATGGACAAAGATGCCTCAGGATTTCAAGCTTTTTTGAAGGGTGGTTGGTTACCATAGCCAGGATTTCTGCTGTGTGTGGGCTACTCTTACATGATTACATTCTCACTAAGGAAATTTCTTTTGCTGTGTACTGCTGCCTCTGGCAGAGTTGAGCTAAGGCTTGTGAAGGGCCCAGAGCAGAAGACTATTTACACCATTGTGTATTACACTTATTGTCATGGACCAACAGAACCATATTTCATTGACTCCAATTTTGGGAGTAATATAATCCTTTTAAGAAATCACAGCTCTTAAATGGTATTTGGATTCATTTCAAAAACACTTTAATCGCTTGTTCTCTGTGGTAAACAAGACTAAAGCATGATGGAAAAAAGTCATCTATTGAAATGTGAGGAGAATGAAACCATCAATACTTAATAAAGATGGTATATGCACTGTCACCAAACATTGCACAAAGTTTCTGAAGAGCCTTAAACCATGAGTCCCTCCCAAAATGTATATTCTGCCTCTGGTTAGGTCTGTAGTCTTTCCCAGGTATCTGGCTCTCCTGCCTGGTCAGATTCTAGGCTGTTTTCCTTGAATATGGTGAATAAAAGAGCATTGGCAGGACTGTCTACAACAGCAACAAGACAGATGTACTCATGCTGACATGCAGCCTATGTTTCTGTCCTGATCTTCGCTCTTTGTGCATTTTTCCTTCATGCGAGGGGTGGTGGGGTTGTCTAATGCTGGCTGAATGTTGCAATAATAATAGAGTGACCTCCAGTTCTTAAATTCTTTTCTTCCAGACCTACCCCAAAGAAGGAAACAGTGAGCTAACAGGTTAACTGCAAAGGTCATAGGCTTAATGAGGTTTTAAATATTGCAGCTCACAGCACAGAAGACTATAATGACCCTAAATTAAACAAGAGGGTTCAAATAAACCTCCAGGATCAATGGTTATTACTAGGGTACAGTAATAAATGTACATTTCTGTGTTTTTCTATAACGTCTCTCATTCAGGATATTAAGGCAATTTGCTAGTAAAGCCTTATCATCCTCGTGTGATGACGGTAAGTAATACATAGGAGTCAGTTCCCTGATTTTATGAAATCACTTCTCTTCTTTAATAAAATATGATAACATCACACAACACTTCGGGTCAAAATGTCTCATTTAATGTCAGAAGAAAATGGAAGAATATGGAAAAGAGCTAGAAATTTATTAATATATCAAAAGTCTAACATTCTCTTCAAACCACCACAGGAATCTTAATAACCATTTTGCCATTACTTCTCACACAAGTGTTTTCAAGGGAGAGCATAGTTTTTTGCCTCTGTCTTCCCCTGTATTATCAAAGCACAGAGCTTTGATAGTTAAATGTTACAGCATGGCAGTTTTCTTCCTTGCAGAATCATTACTATTTCAGATCCTGGCAAAAACAGAGAAACCTTGCCTGAATATTCCACGGACTGCCAGCAGTTTGGCTTGTGCTGAATTATAGGTGGAATTGGTTACGTAAAGGAATAAGCTTTTTTTTTTTTAACCCCTGCTTTCCCCAGGCTTGCTTTGAACATCCTCAGGGAAGCCAGGCTTGCAGTCTGAAAAACTGTACTCCAAACTGTTGCGTACTAAACAGAGCAACAGGTACAGTTTATTAACACCAATGCAGTTCCTCTCTGTCATTTTCCTTGGTTTTCTCCTCAAATGAGTTGAAATTTGTTGTCCCCAGATGTAGTTGATATTTTCGTTCCGGAACTTCAATAACAACTCTAACATTGCAAAAAAGATGGTAAGGCTGAGATCAAAATGAGCTATGTACACATTCCAGCTCAAGATTAATGCCGACAGAACAGAGTGCAACATGGGCCCACAGTATCCTTTTCAGAATATACAACCAAGCAGCAAGGAATTGTCCTCCTTGTCTTCAGTCTACTGACAGTGAGCTTTTTAAAGTGTGAAATTACATACAAACAGGAAAAGGTTAATAAGGGCAAGAAAATGTAATACATTCTACGTTTTAGTTGTGCAGCTGAATCATGTGTCTGCTGAAATTATATCAGTGATGAGTCTGACTGGTTTTGTATCATCGATAAATCAGGACCCTGTAGCTCTGTGACTCAGATATCCTTCAATAAGATTTTTCTACCTTATTGGTTACATTTTTTTATGCAGAGCTGCCTTTTTTGTTTGTATAAAAATTGATCATAATATGCAAATAATTACTGTAAGTATAATTGGTCCAAGGAAAGTGCAGTATTCTACTTATGAATTTCCCCAGTGAATTGCATCTCTATTCAAATCACACAGACTTTTTATTACGCTTAACGTTGCTTCAACAGGAGAGAAATGCCAGCTCTTTTCCTTTGGCTAAGAGGCGAATTGCCCTCTCTGTTTTATCCCTTGTAAAAACTCAGGCAAATGATAAAAAACTACAGGAATGGCAGCTGTACAATGCTGATCCAATTGTCTGAAGTGAATAGAACTGCTAGAAGGCATAGAACTTGTGGAGTGCACTGATTTCTTTGGCACCTGAAACCATGAGAAAACAATTGTTTCAGTGACAATGCACAGTTTCTGAAAGGTTGAGGTTATGACAAGGGTGGTTAAATGGTGGCTTTTGAATTGCATGTGGATTGTGAACAATTCCAGTACAGCATGTATGCCATATCAGCAGTGTATAATTGGTTGTTTGGCTGTGCTAGCACAAAGGCTGCTGGGCAATTCCTGTCCTCTGCGGTGGAAGAAGATGCGCTGGCATCGCTGGGCCTCTTGGGACCCAGCTGTACACTAGGGCTGGCTCCTTCCCACAGGGAGCTGCAGCCCCCTGCAGTGCCACTGTCACCTGTAAGCTCCCAACTGAGCTCTCTGAGGAGAGCCCTGCTAGGTGAGACAGAGCAATTGCTCAGGACATCATATTGCTGGGCATGGCGGAATGTTTATGCCCCTTTTGCCCAGTTTTACCTTACAACTGCTGCTGCAGCCAGGTGGGGTGTTAGATGTCACTGCATTGCCCCTGGCAGGGCAGGTGAGCAGTGACTTTTCTTTGTCCTAGCTCCTCTCTTTCTCCCATTCTTAGTCCTGTTCTCTTAATTCTGTTCTCTGTCTTCTTGGAAGACCAAGTACCAGTTTGCTTACAGCTCTGGCTCTGAGTTATGCTCAGCCACCTGGAGGTGACAGCATGTCACTAAACACTCAGGAATTTATTCTCCTCCCCTTGAATGTGATCTTACCACTTTCCTGGGTTATTTCTCAGACCTGCAAGTACAGATATGCTCATCTTTCACAATTATCATCGCTGTCAGTGGAAGGTGCTGTCTTCAGTAGCAACTGTAGGTGCCATGCAGCTAACAAAACAGGGAATGTGACATTTAAACAAGACAAACCATTGCATGTGGCATGTCTTGAATATTACTCACTAGTCTGGAAAAGACTGAGCATGGTTACTCATAGTTACTCCCAATTTATTTCACAGGACTTAACTATATACATTCACATGCAGTTACCTGCCTATACTTTGCTGTTGTATTTTGCTCAGGAACAGACAAATGCAGTTTATTTGACCCAATAATAAACCACCATCTAAACAAGTGACATCGAGTACCTTTTTTTCATTGAATTATTGTGGTCAGTATCTGTCACCCTGATATATGCTGAGCAGCACATCACTATTCAGGTAGTTATTGATTTCTGTGGGTTTGCTCTCAGGGTAACACAGTGCAGGATCACAGAGAAGGTGAACTTTCTCATCAAATTTTCAGCAGCAGAAGACTTGCTAGCTCTTTAAGACAACTGAAACAGCAGTGCTCATGTTACAAGCTCAGGCCTCGACTTTACAGGACTCATATGATACATTCAAAGTCCAAAGCTGCCTTTCTTTGCTCATCCAAAAGGAACAATGAGTAGAATGGCTCAGTGGGATATGTCAGGCAGGCTTGGCTCATATTTTAAATAGCAATAAAGAGCTTCAAAGTTCTTCAGAGAACTCTAAAAAAAAGAGCTACAAACTATCCTTCCGTTTTGTGACATAAATGAGGTCACACCTTCAGTGAAACCATACATTGCATTTTGCCACTGACTCGCTGCAGCAGCTGAATGATTGTTACTAAATGATTTTATATGTAATGCAGCAATTACATAGCAAAATCAGAATGAATTCAGCATCACCTGAAGGCTGGGAATCAAATTGCATAGCAATGTGACAGGCACTCTAAGATACTGGAGATGAAACATAAGGAAAGCTAATTTGAGGCAATTTGTGCACAGAGATGGCAAAAAGCTCTTCATAGAAACAGGCTACTTCATTTTATTTCTTCCTAAAGCTGGGTTGCAGTAGTTTCTCTCTCCCATCCAGATATCAGTGCCTCAGACAAACTTGTCTCATAGCTTTGGATAGTTCAACTGAGGTAAAAATACATCTCAAAATGGGAACTGTGTTATAATTTTAATTATGTAGAAATTGCAAACTTGTCACATTGTGTAATGTAGGGTTTTAGAGTATCACCTGTCTGTGGAATATTAGTTTCAGGATCTATTCTTGTTATTTATAAATATAGCGTAAACTGAAATTAACTGTAAGTTCTGTTCCCAGACCTTTATAAAAATTTCTTATTTTAGAGTCTTTTTCTGAATAATGTAACTAATGAATTTCTTTATTTTTTTTCTAGTGAAGAACACCCTTTATCATGATGCTTGGCAAAGTTCGTTAAAGAGACTCTGATTTAATAATTTGGCCAAGGAAAATCTGCAGGTTGTCTAAGAATCATATTGGCACATGTAGAATAGGCCCCCTCCTGTTTTTTTTTCTAGCAAGAAAGTAGTGTGGAAATGTTTTACAAATGTGCTGAGGGCTAGATTTTAGCCTCATGCAATATTAGCTTCTCAAGAAAATTCTCGGAATATATTAAGTCATAAGATGGTATATTCTGTGATTACTTGAAAACATAAAACCTTATTTTGTCTGTCACCCCATCCTCATATTCCTGTGCAATGGCTGTTTTCTCTTTTCAGAAGCTAAAGCAACACAGACAAACCTTGTTTCCCAAATGACTGATGGGGTAATGAAAATTAATAGCAGCCCCTACAAACACCATTGATTTTTTTAAAATCTCAAAGCCTGACACCTTATCTTTATATTTGAAACAAACATATGTCTGTTTGCTGTAATAAATGTAGGTGTGCGTGTATACCCTGATACCTACGAGCATTGTCCGCAGACTCCGAGGAGCTCAGGAGTATATTTCAAATTCACTTCAACAAGGGCACCAGGCTGTGTTATAAGGATTTTGTAAAAACCCATCCCTTAGAATTGTGTAAGTAATCTCTTGGCTTCCTTTCGTAAAGCTTTCAACACAGAGTTGAGTGGGCTGCACGCACGTGTGAAGCTGCCCTGATTGAAATGCCAATATTCTCTCTCTCTGTGCTCTGAAATTTACTATTGCAATAAACCAGAAGCATTCCCCTGCATAGCAAACTGAAGTGGCTATGAAGAACAACTGCTGAAACCCGTCATTTATTTCATGGTTTTGGTTTAATTGACATCAGCGTTCAATCCTTCCTACTGGCCTATTCATTGTCTCCCTCTCCTGGAGATTCAGTCTGGATTCAGTGTGCAGTAAATTCATTACTGCAGCACCTTCCCTTTCTGAAAAGAAGGGGAAAGAAAGAAGCCACGCTGTATTTATGCTAGCATTTAATCTTAATATTTTTCTCTTATCTGCATTTTTTCCTCTTTCTTTTACTTCTTTTTAACTTCTACTTATTTCCCACATCACCCACAGCAAGCAACCTACAGCACTTCCCCCATCTCCCAGGCCAAGTCTCTGTTGAGGGAGTAAATGTCAGGAGTGTATTTATCTATTTCCTTGACTCCAAATAACCAGTGCCAGAGACAGCATAATACCAACATTTCTGAATAATTCATAAAATGATTGATGGGCAAAAAATATTGCAAACAATGTATTTTAGGCATATTATTTCATCAGCAGCAGTAAAATTGCTCATTCTGTAAAGAACATGAATAATTTATTTTAACACTAAAGGATGAGAATACCTGTAATGCATGATTTGTAAGAGTGACCCAACCTGCTCTGATCAGAGACTGGGGAGCATGTGCATGAGTAGCACAGAGTGTGCAAATACATAGGCAAGCATGAGAAGAAAAATAAGTTGCTCAGAATGGTGACAGGTCACTGATACCCACCAGTCCTTCCACAAGAATGAAGCCCAAAAATTGAAATTAGGGTAGAACTGGAGTCGTGTAAAATAGAGCAGGCAGATTTGATAAAAATCTTGCCTTGTTTGGGGCAATAGAAACAAAGATTATGTGTAGAGAACAGGAAGAATGATATGGGGGGGGCACAGTACATGTTAATGCAATTTCTTTGGGAAAAGTGTAGGGGAAAGGATGTGGTAACATATTAGGGAGCACTGTGCTGTAGAAGATAGTTTTTAATGAACACACAATGATCCTAATACTTCTTTTAGCACAGGCCATGTGGGCACCGATCCTTCAAAACCTGGTTTTCTGGTACCTCTCTCCTGTTTATGGGACAAAACCTCTTCTAGAGCTCTCTCTGACATTTGTATGACAGTAGTTGTTACCTGTGGGGACCATGTAGCCTTAGAGCTCAGCTGTAGTAGGGTTGGTACTGTGGAATAAGATGATTATAGACTCTCAGAAAACCACTGAGAAACTATTAATTTATTCTGCACTTACAGCTTATCCCATTTCTAAAATGTGTCAAGAACACAGTAAAAGTTAGGGGCGTCTACCAGTGGGATTTCACATGAGATGCCTCATCAGTTGTATGCAGCACACCAGCATGGAGACTTAATTCATCAGATGGAACAAGTTTATTGTGGCTTCTGTAGCTGAGAACTTAGAAAAGGTCCTAACACTTCACATTACATCTGGCTAAGTGGAAGGACAGTCTCAACTTCTACTGTGGTCTTAGATTCCGCATTGGTACCTGGTTAGGAGTCAGTAGATTCAGAGTAGTTGAACTCAATCAAAAAAGTGAGGTAAATGGTAGATGCTCTGTACCTACTCCATTCAGTGGATGTTTCCTAAGTATTTATTCTTTTGTTTTTGTTTTTTTTTTAAAAATAATAAAATAGAGGTATTGTGTAAAAATATCTACAGAATCTAAATCCCTTCAAAAGAGCACTCTGCTACTAAATAATGTAACAGCGTGTATCACTCATTCAATAAATATCAATAAATAATTTAAAATTATGTTTCAGATGCTCCTGAAATTATACCCATTCCCCTATTTGTGCTGTGTACACTTGTAAGGGGAGATTCATGGGCTTTCTTTGGTTTCAACTCTTGATTTTGAATTTTTTCTTTGCACTCGTTAGCATTACTAGAAAATGGAAGAACAGTGGATAAATCATTATTTATTTGAGATGACTATCGGGAATGGAAAAAAGAAAGATTCCTTGAAGTGAGAATAAACCCTTTCTTTGGCAGATTAGCTGCTGGCTTCTAAGTCTTCCTCCTGAGAGGAGGGTACACGGGAGGTGACAGGATATTATGTCGTGGCCTTCAGCTGGCTGTTAGCAGATCGGCAAGAAGTCCAGGTCACCCCTTCAGTAGCCCTCATGCCCTGTTTTTGGGCAGCAGGGTGCAACAGCGAGGCGTAAGCCTTGGGGGAAGCTTTGGCTTTGCTGACATTGATTCAGCAATTTATTGACTCAGTAGGCAAGATTTCAACCCATGCGCCCCAGCCAAGCCCAGGATAGCCCTCCATGGGGAATTATAAGGTGTGGGTTGTTCAGCAGCATTTTACATCTGTGGCAAAAAGAAGCTTCAGTCAAATCTTTGTGGTAATTGGTGTGTTACTCCTTTGCTAGATTAGAAGTAGTGGCCTGACCTTAATGATGTCACTGTCTTCCTGCTGTTTACATTTCCCCCCTCTGTAACAGAAAGCAAGGAACTTCGCAGATTCTGAAGCTAAAATAGTATGTGTATGCACATGAAACACATTTTCCAGTACAGTCCCATAGATAAAAATCACAACAAATGTACTTTAGAGTAAATGAATGAATGAAATTTAAGACTTACACTGCAAAATAAATTTGGACTGGCTTTTTTTTTTGATGGGGGGAACTCATTAGACTGTGAAAATTAATCACATTGTGCATAGTACTACACTGGCAAGACATTACTCACTGCAAAATAATTCTGTTGTTTTGGGACTTTACGTGTATACTAGATTGATAGTGATTCAGTGTTTATTGAGATTTTTGGTTTGCATCTCATTTATGTTTATGCCTACCAGATGGTCTTTATTTGTCATAGCATTTCCTAGGAAATTTTTTTTAATCTGAGATTTGAGTGTCTGCATGATGAAGATGCTCTATAAGTAAAAGAAGAAATTGAGCAATATTAAACATCACAGAAGACAAGTGATTGCTAAGGGTAAAGAAAGCAGATTGTGATTACAAATAATAAAGAGAAAATCCTGAACTGATCTGGATTTTAGTTCTAGGGGTCAGATCTTCGACCAAAATGCATATCTTGCTGTGTTCCTAGTCTTGAATTTGGGGATTTAAAGTTAGGAAAAAAGCTAAAGTAGATCAGTTTCTTCGAAAACTTTTTAAGTAGCAAGACTTCTTTTCTTCTAAACAAGCCATTCAAATCTCATTGCCTGAGACATTTAGGTGGAGAAGCCCAGAGTGCCTAATGTTGTATTATAAGCATAATATAAGAGCAGTATAAGAAACAATATCTGCCTTACCCTTTCAGTTCCTCCTCCTCAGAACAGTAGACTGGTTCTTGTATCCACTGGGCTCAGGTTCAGTTCTCACTGTTGAGTGTTGCAGAGATCAGTGTTACAAGTTGGCTTCTTGTATAAGGAACAAATCTTGGCCCCTGGTTTCCAGGGAGGGACATTGACATTATGGTATTCTTTGTTTGGGTGATCTTGATCTTGCCCCCCTTCCTCCCTTCTTGAATTCCTTCCTGGAACAGGAAAGGCACACAAAGATTTTGGAAGTCATGAGAAATCTTTCATGATTTCAGATAATGGAACAGTCTTTTCAGTCTTTAAATGGATGAAGCTTTATGAATGAGGAGTTAGGTCATATATCCTCAAGGAAGAGTTTTCCCACAGTAGATACCAGAAAAGCTCTTGACAAATTGCCAGCAAAAGGACATCTTGCTATAAGATACTCTGGTAATCCTTCCCTTTACAGACATAGAAACTGGCATGAAAAATTCCTGGATCTGTTAATCTTACAAAATTCAGTTAATATTCAGATATGTTCTTTATGAAAAGTCAAATGAAAATATAACTAATACAGCTCCATAAATATATCTTGGGAGAATAAAACCAAACATTAGCCTTAGATAAATCCATTATTTGCCTATAAATATGCAAAAATACTAACTCTGTAAGTCTTTCTGTTTCTGTCATGAAGCTAACTGAATTATTTTCCTTCAACTGTGAATCAGTAAGTCTTGAGACATGATGCTGAAGGAAAGCTAAAACAGATTGTGTTTGGGACCATAGACCATTGTCTCAAAAAGAGACAAGGTGAACAAGAGCTACTTACACCACAGCACTTCGTTAAAGTTTAACAGTGAAGAACAAGAGGCAGGTGTACCAGTTGCTTGGTATAGACTATGAGAGGAAAACTGTTTTCTAGTAAACTGAATTAAATCCAGAGTGACAGGAGGAGATGGTAGATGGAGTTGATAGATTTAGAGGTTATTGAATATCTTTCACTGTCTCCTTAAGTCACTTGGTAATGGCAATGTTAACAGCATTCATGGTTTGAAGGCTTTCACTAAAATTAATAGAGCTTTGGCTGGAGTCTTCACTTCTATTACAGGGTAGGTTAATATATACTTCCTCACTTAGGATACGTTTTTTTCCATTGGGAAACCAGGGGTACCTAGGAAGAATCAGAAATCATTCTATGAAAGGAAAAAGAGGGGACAAAGCAAGCAAAAACTGGGAGATTCAGAAACCCTGAAAACAGACACCAGGTATTTTGCCATGCACAACAAAAAGAGCAAAAGTATTGGTGCATCGGCAGTATAGACAGCAGCTCTGATGACTGATTAAGACAGTGGTATGTCTATACTGTATATTATTAAGAGCTGAAAAGCAGATAGGGGTTGGTGTTAATTCAAGTTGATCTATTCTAGCTTTTACATGTACTGGATTATCCAAGTAGTTTCCCCAGTAAGATGACACACATTTAAGGAGCTCATAGAAAAATAGACCAGTGACATTTCTGAAAAGACATATCTGGCCTTCAGCAGATAAAATTTTACCGTGCCTTTTCTATTTCTTTATACTGTATTGACATCTTTCTTCCCTCCCCATGTGCTCAAGTTCTCCTGAACAAGTTTTCATTTCACAGAGTCACTACTGAAGCTGTAATCACAGCTGGGCTGGGCACCACGTCTCACCAGCCCAAGGCAACTCAAATTCATTCTTTTTGTGGGACCCTGTGGCAAACAGAAATTACAGCATCTCTTGCCCTGTTACAAATTCTTTTTTTCCTGACCTCTTTCAACTTGAGGAAGATACAAACTGTCACAACTGTCCTCAGACAGTAATTTTTCAATAGCCAGTAGTAAAAAGCACTATATTTTAATAGCTGTGCATTCTTATATGGAACAATGCAGCTATTCAGTATGAATAGACTTCTCAGGAATTACATAAACCTTTTGTAAAGTTCTTTCTGACTAATCTACAGCTATACCTTTAACGATATCCTTGGAGAGATTTAGATAAGCAATTTTTTCTTCCTTTTTAAATTAAAAGAAAAAGAAAAAGGCATGTGAATTTAGTACTGTTATTAGCTCAGTAACACGAGTGGTATATGTCTCATCGTAAATATCTTTTCTTGTGATGAAATGGGCAAGAAAAGTTTTTTTTACTCCTAAAAATAATCCCAACTCTTTTGCACAGCTCTCCTCTGGCCTGTAGGTGTCATAGTCAGAATATGGATGAGAGAGAGAAGTATTAGTCTACTTACATGAAATAACTTTCTGAAAAACAATGCTCTTGCTAAGTAAGTACTATTATTTATTGAAGCTTTGGAAGTGGATAAGCTACTCTAGTGTATAGAGAAGCATATGATATAAAGGATTTCACACATTCTCTACCTCCAAAGGTGAAGTTTCTCAGGTTTCTCAGCTAAAAAACATTTTCAAAATTTTTTCCGGAGACCCCCAAATCTGAACTTGCCTGTCTCGATCCCATTCTTCCCCATTCTCCCTCCCATTCTGCATCTCAGATAAGACTCAGAGAAGTGACTGAAAAGATTGAAAGAGCAGCATGTTCCTCCTACCCCTGAGGAAGGAAAGTGGTGGGCTGTAGCTGTAATAAGGCCACAGAATGAAGCTGCAGTGAATACTAGGGAAACATTCAAGGAACCTAGTAGTACCCAATATCAATTCTTGTACTCTGTTGCCTACTAAGTAGTTAAGGACACCAAAGCTTAGATTTACCCAGGCTAGCTTCAAGCCCTTTCCAGAATGCCTAAATTAAAAAACTTGTCGCACTGTATGGTCAATACAATGTTCAATCATTGCCAGAACACTGGTCTACCCAAGATGTCAAGTTCTCTCCAGCTGCAGTGGAAGCTACCAGTGAAGTCCTAACATGATATCCAAAGTAAATATACAAAGTCACATGGGGTAAAAGTAGTCCAGTTTCACATTAACGATAAGATATTGTAGGATCTGATAGCACATAAATGTTATTTAATCTACCATTGCTATGCAAACAACTTGGTAAACAGAGTAGAACAGCTATTCTGCTTGGCCAGTGCTCAGCTCTACAATTTGTAGAAAGAGCATAATTTCCTCTAGTGGAATTTTCAGTGAGAATTCCAGTTCATCAAGGACAGAGGTGTTGGACCCTTGGACATTTTTAAAGCATGTAAAAGAGTGAACACTTAGGAACTCTTTTGGAAGTGTCACTTTAAAGCTTTCCCCTCAATTAACTGCGTGAAAAATGGGACTAGAAAAATAAAGTTTATATCTTATGTGTAAATGTGCAGTGCAAGAAGGATTGTAATTTAAAGAAGATTTAGCCATGCAATTAATTAGAATTGGTAACTTACTCTCTTGAGTCTTCTTTTCTTCTGAAAGGCAAGGAGAAATGATAATTCTTTGATGTCATTTGAAAAATATCTGACTTATATTGTAGGACCCAAGCTGGTAAAAACAGAATCCATGGTGAGAACCATGAACCTCTCTTCTGGTGTACTAGATAACTCAGTAAAAGATTTCTGTGCTTATTGCTGTAGACATTCATTGATAAAAAGAGCTAATTTAAGGATTTCTAATTATTGCAGCATGAAACCAGACTTTATTAATTCTGAATAAGAAAGGCCCATCAAATATGTACTGAGGACCCCAGACCTTGACATTTCTGTGACACGTGGATCTATATATTAATTTACTCATGTATTTCCAGATGATGATACAATAGCACGCAAGAATTTTAGGAGGTAACTAGAGATGTCACTCAATTATTCTTGGAGCTGTATGGCTTCTTTAGCTCAACATTATTATTTTCCCCTACTACTGGGAAGAAAGGATTTAGCATTTCTGTAGCTATAAGGAACTAAAGGCTTCATTTGGAAGCAGTAATGGATGTTTACTGTAGATTTTCAAATCCAGTTTCAACACCCTGGATATTTCTGTTCTGATCCAAATAATTAAAAACCTTCTTAAAGCAGTCTAAATGAAACTTTGGAGTTTATGCTTTATCACAATCTTATTGCTGATCACAGTACATAGTGAAACACTTCACTGTGCATTTACTCCAGACTGTTAACCCTTAGTCAGCTGTAATGCTCAGAGCAACATGTGCTAGGAGATGATTATAGCTTTGTCTGTTTTCCACGATGCCCCCCTCTCAGATACTAGTGTAGGTCTGCTAGACATTTGCTATTAGAGGAAACCAAGTGGGATTTGCCTTGTGGTCTGATTTCAATGTCTTGCAAGAAAGTGATGTCTGAAACTTACTCTAGCTGACACCATGCTTGAATTGCTGTAAGGCAAGGGGAGTAAAAGATCTCAGAATCAGCTCCTTAATTCTAAAAGGGCAAAGTATGAGGACACTACCCACAGTTTCCAGTGGAAAGCATGTTAGTTTAAGGTCTGAAGATCTGGGGTGAGTTGTGGGTGCACCCACAAAGCTGTCTAATCATTCTCATGTACAGAAGTCTGAGATTTGTAGAGTTTTATTTTTCATACTACTCAGACTGGCACTGGCTGAATGAAGAGGTCTTGCCTGTCCATCTGCTGTAGAAGTGTGTTAGACTTTGTTATGCAAAGTTTCGCTCTTGGCTGAACTAGAAGTGTGAGTGATACCAGGAATCATACTGTGCTCTGCCTGTGTTTGAAGGCTGCGTCTAAAGCATAGTTTTTTGTCTGTCCTTTGGAAGATCTCCATGTCTTTCAGAGTGACAGGGACACAATATGACTCACTTGACACAAATTTATGTTTCTTCCGTGCAGATATTTACACATCTGAAGAAGTTATCCTTGGCTCTCTTTATAACTATTGAGTAGAAATAGACAGTTTAAAGGCACGATTTTTGAGACAGCTAATTGTTGCCTAGAAGGGTCCTTTTTTCCTCCATTGACTCTAAAGGTGCTCAAGACTGTTAGCTCAGAGGTAAACCTGCATTTGCTTACATAAATCAAACAAAAAAGCCTGATCCAATACAATGAAATAGCTAGGAAGATTTTCAGTTCCTTCAGGGTAATCTGAATGCAACAACAACAACAAAAAAAAGCTGGAAGGTTGAATGATGTGAATCTTATTGCATATTTCTGTACCTAAAACTATAGCTGAATTCTGCTGAATTCTTACAGCAGCCTAGTTAGAGTAAGCCACACAATGGATTAAATTGCAGTAGGAGCAACCAAGAACACAGATTGTTTAAAAAGAATGAACAAACCCAATCAATTATGTCAAGATGAATAAAAACATCCCCCGTCATCTAATTTGATCCCACTAGGTAGGGTCTAGGGCATCCTTTCTTTAGGATTGAGATGTTACTGGTGAAAGAGGAAAGCTTTCCACATAGGCTGCTGGGAGAGCAAGTGGAATGAAGAGAGTTTGGAAAAAGTTTATAGAAAATAAAGACTGAATCTTCTTTAGAAACCTTGAATATTGTTTTTTTTTTCCTTCCTTTCTGTATCTAGGGATTTCTTGTGCCCTTGCAACTATTTTTGTTTTCCTTTTTTTTATAGCTAGTCAGCACACAAGCCACTTTTTCTTTTGCAGGCTCTGAAACTCACTATTGCAACTGAAAAAAGATGCAACAAAGACTTTCTACCAGAGACAAGGTGTTTTTGTTTCCCCCCACAGGATAGCTTATTAAAGCAGTAGTATCAATGTTTAGAAAAATTCACGACTTTTTCTTCCTTTTATATAAGAAAAGGAAAACAATAAAAAAATAAACAAGAAAAACCTTTCCCAAACCCTATATGAGGCCCGTATTAGAAGACTTTCATGATCTTCATCAGGAAAAAAGCATATCAGTAACTGAGTTCAACAGCCTTACTCAGTGAAGAAACCTTACCCCATAGGCAAAAAATACTAATGCATGTAAATTACATTGGTGACAGGAATATTCTCATGAGCAACAACTGCAGTGATTCTTGATGTTTCCTTTTACAAAACAAGAAGCAATCCCTCACCATATCTCACTAATGTCTGTGGTTCAAAGGCATCTGTCACTTGGGGAGACTTACCTAGGCACAATCTTTTAAACTCGGATAATTAATTAGCATCCGATTTATGAATGCTTCATATCAGCAAAGAAACTTGAAGTTATTGGTTAGGATCTCTGTCAGAAAGTTGTCCTTAAGGAAAGATTTACAAGATATTTTTGCAACCAGCATTATTTCTTATTCTATGAAGAGGGAAAGAAATACCTGTAGATCTCTTTTAAGTCTCAGATAACTTTAGAATGAGGATTTTATTTTATTTATTTTTTTTTTGGTGTTCTTTGTTTTACTGTTTCTTGGAGGAAGAATTGTTAGGCACAGCACATCTCAGTCATATTTTCACTCAATATATTTTTGTATATCATTCTGGCAAGCAGCAAGAACTCTCTTTT
The DNA here is from genome assembly GCA_028020825.1 of Podargus strigoides. Classification (NCBI taxonomy): domain Eukaryota; kingdom Metazoa; phylum Chordata; class Aves; order Caprimulgiformes; family Podargidae; genus Podargus; species Podargus strigoides. The sequence goes on along the minus strand of CM051623.1, from coordinate 5,663,194 downwards.
GTTTTTTTTGTTGTTGTTTTGGTTTTGGTTTTTTTTTTTTGTCAATTTATTATTTATTTAAGGGTTTTCTATGATTGATGCTCCCACTCTTCTAGGGAAACTTTTAACAGAAAGAATTTCAGAACCTGCTGTTCCAGTATGCTCAGTATGCCAGAGCCTCTGCTATCAAGAACATAATATTGAAATGTTAACTAAATAAAAATAATAAGAGCTGTTTTGAAGGAACTGCTGCAGGCTGACTATTATGTGTGCTCCTTAGTATAAATAAGTTTGGATCCTGACTGAGCTGCAGCAATAAGAAGGGACATGAATTATATTTTTAAAATTATTTACAACTTCACAGTGTCTGTGGCTTTAAATTATTGATGATGGTGACAGAAACTGTCAATGAGACAAAGCATCCACTGAAACAGCAGCATGCTGTGGTGCTGGGGACTGGTTTGGTTCAGCCCTTCCAATACCTCTTATTAAGGAGAAATGTCACTTCTCTCATGTTAGGAGAGCAGAAAAAAGGGAGGAAGATCATTATTAAAGGAGAAGTTTCCTGCAATGGTCTTTGATTACAGTGTGTCTCTCAGAACTCTTGGGGTAGCAAAAACCGTTCTAACTGAGCATGAAAGAGGTCAATCTTAGCAGTAAGTGACTGCATAATGTTTGCTATAACACTTTTTTTACATGTAGAGTTATAGCAGCAGAAAGGTCCCTGCTGCACCACAAAGGATGAGGAAGCACTGTGCAGTTAGAGAGACTTTAAGAGGCACATTTGTCCCCACCTACACCCCACCGTGCATTGCCTAGGGCAGCGTAACTCCTCATTCAGGCAATATGTCCAGGACAAAGGTATTAGCCTTTCCAGATGTGGTAGAAGCACTTGCACCTTTGTTGGTATAGCAGCGACAACTGGGAGTACCGCAGATCATCTGTCTTCTTTATTACTGCTGCTCTATGCAGCTGTAATCTCCTGAATCTGTCTGTCTAGATCTGACAGCTTCCTAATAAAGTTCTGTTGCTTTAGGTGCAAAAGGACACACCTGTTTTAAGCGTGGTGGTGTAGGGCTCTGTTTTTCCTACTGGTTTATTCAAGTTCAAAGCAACAACACAGTACTTGAAATTCATGAAGAGAAAAGGAGTACCTTGTGTTATTTGGATCTGGGAATTTGGTTGGACCCGTTGCTGCTGAAGGGAGGAAAGATTCCTGATGTGAGAACACCAGCGAGCCCTGTGTGTGCTGCATGTGTACTTGCAGAGTGGGAAAGAGCTGTATGGAATATGAAATTGCATCCTGTGCTGCTGGGGATCAGGTGCTGAATTGTATAAAGACAAGTGCTGTAATAAGAGTGGGGAAACAAGAGAAGAATGATTCTCTGTAGAGGATGTTTTTCAGTGGAGGAGGAGAATCATGCCTCTTTTGCGTCCTCTTATGTGCACAGATGGAAGGAGAGAATCAAACATCTTCAGCTGTCATTTAGGAAACAAAGATCATTTAAAGACTTACAAAACAGTAATAGGCACATGGACACATGCTGGGGAGCCTGTGAAGCTGCAAGAAATGAAGTGTGCTTTTATTGTTCAGATTAAATCTCACTAAAATGGACTTGGATTAATACTGGGGCACTGGCTGCCTTCTGGTTGCAAGTCACCAAAATGGCAGGAGTCCTACCACCCCACAGGATGTAAATGGCACTCATCTGTGTAGCCTACAGAAACCTCCAACTCTCCAGCTTTACACTGTGTCCACTGGCCTCGGGAGGCTATCCCTGGCCCATCAGCCAGGCAGAGGAGAGTGGCCTGAATCCACATTGCTCAAGGGACTAGTCTTTTTTTTTTTTTTTCTCTCAGAAAAAAAGCCAGAAAACCTAGTTTTTGACCCAAGTCCCAGTACAGCATCCATAAGATAATAAAAAATGTTTCTTTTTTCCCACCCCTTCAAAATACCCAAAGTCATGTGTTGTAACAACATAAATGCAAGTGCACTAAGGATAGTCAAGAAACAAGGACTTGGGACAATGACAGGGAGCTAAGCTATTTGACAATGCAAGTGTACTGTACAAGATTTGGAGACCCAAGAAAAGATTGATGTAACTGTATTTGGGTGGCTGTGACTGCAATATTAAGGTGAGAATTTAAGGGATCAGCAAAAGAAAAAGAAAAAGAAAACCAGCAATAGAATCTGGTAAGCTGATCCTAAGAAAAAGCAATGTGAGGAAGATTCTCAAGTGAATCCTCTTTGACTAAAGCAGCCATGACTAAAGAAACAGTCTTGTTAGATTCCTTCAATGTTCAGGGAAGCAGAAATACAGAAGATTGTCAAGATAATGAAGATGCTTGATTCCATCATTGATTTCTCTTCTTTCTACTAACACCCCACAGAGGCCTGATGTTTGGTTGCTTAGGTCAACTGTGTCTTGGTCCCAGCTCCTCAAATCAGTAATGTAGCAAATTGCTCTGCTATTTTAGTTACCTGACCTTTATCATGGTCATAACATGAAAGTATGCAGATGGTGGCCTCACAGTTTCTTTCTTACATAAAAATCCTTCCAGCAGCTGTTACTGTAGTTAATAGTGAGACTGCTGACATCATAAGGAAATGGATCACATCATCACTTTGATTCTGTATAAATATTTAGTGGTCAAGGGCATTGCCTAGAGTACTGACATCAGGTATCGCCTACAGACTGAAAACATTCTGATTTTTTTATACTAACTTGCAGGATCCAGCAAGAGTACTTCATTCTAGTGGCATAACTGTAGCAGAACACGCAAAGACTCTTTTTTTCCTTTTACGTAAAACACTGGGCAGGGGATACTAATGAGAAGATCTCATTGACAATATGCCACGGAGAAATGAAAGCTAATGAAATAGAACTATTAATATAACATGGTGCAAAGAAAGCATTTGTAAGCAGAAAAATAACTTTTCTTACTTGTCTAAATCTATCCTGCATTTCTCTTTTAAAAACCAGGAATTTTACTGAAGTACATACACGAATTCATTACAAGAACCACTGCATTTGACATTTTTCACAGAATCTCTATAGTGATATACAACTTTGTTCATTAGGTCAGATCTTTCTCATCCATCTCATGGGTTTGTTGCCATTGACCGACACTGAACATAACAGAGTCGGAGGCCTTTCATCTGTCCCATGTATAGGAAGTGCTTTCTGCAGTGACAAAGCTGAACTGTGTCCAACTGTTGGACTTGATGACCATAAAGGTCTTTTCCAACCAGAACAATTCTATGATTCTATCAAATGCAGGTAGATTTATCTCAGTACCTGAGCATCTCAGTCTTTGGCATATATTCTCATATCCTCCAGAGAGTTAGCAAAGGGCCAATACATAGCTGCATTATTATTAGCAAACTAGGAATTGTTGGTCATGTCTTAGAGGTAGGGAAGCTGAGGAACCAGACACTGCCCCAAATTAACCAGGTGGTTTATAACAGAGCTAGGAATTGCAGATCTACCAAGTCCTAGCCCAGTGTGACATCCATTGGGCACTAACTAGTTTACATATCACAGAGGGAGGAATTAAGACAAAGGGAAGCCAAGGTTTTTGCCTAGGTCACGAGGACAGTCAGTCACACCAAGCAGAACCCACCTCAAGACTTTTACTTAGGCTAACGCTTGTCCCACTGGATACTTCTTTATCAACAGAAAGATCCCAGACTGAACTTCACTCACAATAGCACAATGGAGGAGGTAGAGAGCTGAGCAGGTGCTACAGTTCCTTCGGCTTGAGGGAGAAGAATTTCTGTTCACACGGTGCTTTATCATTGCCAAAGCCATGGCTGAAAGGCTGGCCTAGGGAACAACACCCTGGGTTAGCACAAGTGTAATACTTTCTGCACATCCAATAATGCAGGCTCCTGTTCACACAGGTCTTGGGTATGGACTCCTCCCACCAACTAAAAAAAAATAAATTCCACTTATTTACGTAGTTTTAACTAGTTCCTGTACAGAAAATTTCAAAATGAAAGACAATCACAGCAGTGAGCAGCAGGTGGTGCTGTAAGACTTGGGATTAAGTATTCTCCTGACTGCATCTCCCGACAATTGTCGCTGAAGAGTGAGGAAAACATGCTGGGCTTTTCCTCTTATCTGTGTAAGAGAGGTCTATAATTAGAGATTATGGAGATACCATTACTAAGACGGTTGCACTCATAAACAAGAATAAATATTGAGCCCTTTTACACCGGTAATTTATATGGCTACTTAATAACCTGTAAAAACGTGGTGACAAGGTCAGCCCTATTCAGAGAAGGCTCCTTTGTTTCCCTGCTTTTGGACTTCTGTTACAACTTCATCTGGGAGATGTTATAAGGCTGGTAGGAACCTCAGTCTCTGGGTGAATTTTTGCCAATAAATAAATAAATCAAATCACTCAACTCTACACAGGAAATGGAAAGATGAAGAAGTGGACAATAAGTAGAGGATTCTTGCCTTGAACTCCAGTGGCAAATAAATGGGAATTTTTATTTCCACCTCACCTGCTCTAACTCTTATGTTCTCTTTCTGTTTATATCCACGGTATACAGGAGTCCAACAAATTTATCATCAAATGGTTTTCAGTTTCACCACTATTAGTACAGTACTTATTTGCTGTCTCTTCAGGCACCTGATCCCCAGTGTAATACAAAAGGTAGTTTTACACTTCACTCAGTTTCACAAAACAATGAAAAAGTTTGATTTTTAATTTGTGCCACCACATTAAAAAAAAAAGAAGTTCTAACTAGCTCCTCAGAGGAGCCTGTGTCAAGCCCCTCACCACGTTACCGTGGAATGAAGCTGGCCCTCAGACTTTACACGGGGTGGAATAATGATGTGTTACATTTTAAGAGGCTTGTGCCTTTTGCACAGGTTGTTGCTGTGGACTACAGTTCAGAAGAACCTCAGTAACTGCTATCAAAAGATCTAAATCCACGTAGATGCACATAAAAATCGCTTTATATACCAAAATTGTTGTAGCTACGTTCAAAACATCAGGATTACAAAAAGGAAAGGGGGAAGAGCCTGCCCAATCTGCTAATGCCAATTCATAGTAACAAATTAAAGTTGATTTGCTTTTCCTGTTTTGGGTTATAGATCCTATAGCAAATTTGACATAGGAAGTGACACGGAAAGGCATGCAAACTTGGGTTTAAGTTTAATAAATAAATATTCATGCATTCAGTTAGTTCAATAGTTATTCTAGCTTCCATTTATTTTCCTATAAGGGCAGAACTATAAAACACAGACCCAATGCTAATAGATGACAGTTATTTTAATATCTATAGACTTCACGAAAAGTAATTCACAGTGATTCTGGCTTTTTTTTGGTTTGTTAGTAAAAATGTTGCTGCCAAAAAAGCCTGTTTTTGCTCAAGGACAGAACAGTTTCAAACTCTGTTCTTAAACAAAAGCACTCAAGAAACGTAAATGTCTATTTTAGAAACTCAGAATTAAAAATTTCTTCCAGATGAGAACTGATTTAGAGGAAACAGAAAAGTTTGAATTTCATATACTTTTCAATTTGAGAACAGACACACAGGGAAATCCCACAAATAAAAACTGCCAGTGTCACCCTTTCCTCACAAGTTTTATAGCTTATGGTGAAAGGCTGAATCGACAAATGCTTTAGAGAAATATTAACAGGTTTTACCATCAGATGGAAATTCCTGTGTTCTATTTAAATGCAACAACTTTATAGGGAAACAGTCAAATACATTCCTACATTAGAAACAAACTTGAAAGTCTTTATTAATTCCTTTGGCATTCATTGAAGTGTGTCACACGGCTTCAGAGTAAACCTCACATAAAATTTCTTAACTAGAACAGCAGCCTATCTGGCTGACTGCCTTTAATTACATGTCAGAGGAGACTTACTTGGAGACCCTTATTAGCAGAAAATTATGTGTTTAATGCAGGATTCCAATGCTACTATGTGTGCTGTTATTTCTACTGGCTCTGTAACTGAATGTTCAGATGTAATATTTGAAATGAGAAGTCTGATTTTCTTCCTGTCTCGGATGGCTGTTTAACTGCTGTGACTTGTCCCTGCTGGGCAAACACCTATCCCAGCAGGAGCCTCAATTCAGACTCTGTTATATGTGAAGGCTGTGTACTGCAACATCATTCCCAACTACACTTAGAAAAACCTGTTGCATATTATGTGCCTTTCCTCTTAACTCTTCTCAGTTGTTAGTATGGCTTCTCTGGATGCTGTTACATTAAGGGCAGTGGCTTGCTTTCTTCCCTTCCTTTCTGTGTTTGTGGAGTGAGATTTGACAGTCTACCCTAGGGACTTCAGGCTAAAGTTTTGCATTTGAGAGAGTTGTCACAGAACTTCTGCTTTCCCGATTCCCTCGGCTATATCCTCTGCTAGTCTTAATCTTGTTATATCTCAGCTCAACACATGTCAGCTGGGAAGTGCTTGAGCTGAACACGTTTAGGCCATATTCCCCTCTGATATAAGGGTGGGAAAGTATAGCCAGTCTGACTCTGGGTCATCTATTGTAGCAAGGATAAATCTTTTCATTGAACAAGCACAGATGAAAAATTATATTTTATGGCCCCTGCATAGATCCAGGGTAATTAAAGTCAGATAACAGGAGAGATAATTCCTTGCATTGACTTACCTGTACAACTTGTCTGTCTTTCATCAGGAGCTTCCATAGTGTAAGATTGCTCTTCTCTGCAGGGAGAGGAGAAGTCATAGCAGTCAGGGAGCAGCATGAGCAGGGCTACACCATGACAAGGGCCAAACCAGGAGCCATAGGTGACCCCAGAGCAGGCCAGCCCCTCACTGACAGGGAAGCATCCCACAGGGCCCAAGGTGGGTGAGCAGAGCTGGAGGTTTGAAAGGGGGTCCATCAACAACTTCTGACATGGTGAGGAAATCAGCCGTGTCCCAGGGTCTGGCCAGAGACAAGGTCTGGAAACAAGGCTACACTGTGGGTCCCAGGTCCATCCAGGAGGCAGGGTGGGAAACCAGCTACCTACCACACATATTCCAGCTCCATCCAAGAAACAAGTCCAGACTCCAGAGCAGGGACGAACACTGCTGTGACTCAGTCTATGCAAGAAGGGGGTGTGCTGGCCTGAACTGAAATAGGGCTCCTGTGCCAATGGGCAGAGAGTGTGGGGAGGCTCCAGGTGAGGCTGGTCAGGGCTATTAGAGCCCACAGGGCCCTAATGGTAGCAGCTGAACACCTGGCTTTTCTGTGATTGACAAGAGCACGAGCTGCAAAGCATGTGTTCTTCAGCTAAGAGATGATCTGATGTACATGAAACAATAGGCACCAAGGGCTGCATGATTTATTGATTTGAGGGTGTGTGTCAGAGCCAGGAGCTGACCACTTGCACTCTCCATCACCCACCAGGAGCTGCCAGTTCCCTACTCGCTTCCTTTCAGAGCTCCCAGTGACTTTTGTCACCCCTTCTTTCATGCCAGCAGTTGTGCGTTCCTTCCTGGCATATGGCAAGAGTCCTTGCTGCTTTGCTCCCTCTGACTGTACACAAAGCAGCTGGTAAAAACAATCAAATAAAGCAGAACTCCAGTGGGAATGATAAGCTCTGAATGACTGCTGATCACCTCCTAGTCTTTGTAAAATGGAACAAGAGCTGGAGTAAAAGAATGGAGCAACTAAAAGCTCCACTGGAGCCAAAACTCTCTGGAGGTTTGGGAAACTCACAGGAAGTTTTAAATAGCATGTGATGCTGTGCTTGCAAGCATCTGTATTAGGATGCCAGCAACAGAGGAAATAAGTTAGAAGGTTGCCCTATTTCTAGAATATATGTCTTTAAAGTGCTTTATATGCCTAATAATTTCCATAGAACTCAGACAAAAGGAAAGCAATGCTACGATTGTTATAAGGAAATTTGAAGAGTATGGCACCACACAACTGCAAAGAGTGAAAAATACAAACTGAAAGTGAAACCAGAGAACAGTCTGTGACAGAACTGAGGCTGAAGAGCAATTTTTCAGGGCTAGGTATGTTCCCAGTAGCAGATGAGTCTGTGAGCAGAATCAAAAAATTCTGGGGGCTACTACAGAAAAAATCAGAATTCACCCCTCATGAAACATTTTGTGTTCACCAGGCAAAGAAAATCAACCAGTCCACAGTAATACTATGGAGAATGGTCAGTACTCTGAACTTGAAGGCATAAGAAAATCCAAACCACTATGAGCCACCTGAGGCAAAAAGTCATGCAGAGCTCAAAGTTTCAGTCTGGCAAAAACAGCAAGTGGAACTGGCATGTATTCAGCTCCCAGGGTGTTTTATGGGGAAATTCATCAATATTTTGATGGGATGGAAGGCATGAAGGTTTAATGGAATGACGTTTTGATCTGGGAAAAAACACTAGCTGAGCATGGCTGGAGGCACAGAGCAACTATGGAGAAAACCAGAACTAAACTAAAGAAAACTTAAACCCTGTATGATGGTAGTAACATACCTGAGATACACATGTAGATCATAATAAAGCTGAAGGTATCATTAACATAGCGCTGATAGATAAATAAGAAGATACAAAGATTCCTTGAATTGCTGAATTATGGAGGGAGAATTGCTTCTAATCTGCAAGATACACAGAGCCCTAATAAGGGGTTGGAAAAATGAAGTCAGCAGCAGCTCGGAAATAGATCCTGCGAGATGAGATTATGACTTTCAACACAGAGCAACCATGTGAGTCCTCTCCCAACCCAGTTTGCTAATTAGAGAGGAGCTCTCAGTCTAGTTGTGTGAACATCTGCAGTCAACATCTAGGCTCTCTAATACAGCTCTGACATCTTTTTGACAGTTGTCATCATGTTGGAGGCAGACTAAAGCACATTTAAGATGTGCATTGCTATCATGTAACTTTATAAACAGAAACAGTAGAGGAGAAAGGGTGGAAAAGTGTCTGGGGACCAGCTCCAGGATGGTTTTTGTCAACCTCCATTTTAAACCATAAACGTACAGTTCAGTCCTGAGCTGTCAAATAGTGTCTGCCTGCATGGCGGCTTGCTGCTATGTTTACCACATAATAATTTCCTTTGATCAACTGGGAGGAGACTGACCTGGAAAAACACATTGGTATTATTTTAGTTTCTGATTGTCTTTGGGTCCAAATCTCTGCTGCAGACAGTCAGTATTGCTTAAGAAACGACAATGTTCAATTGTGGGAATGGCAGGAAATCACAAAGAGTTCTGTAATAATAGTAAATATTTTTTGAAAAAGGTTTAAATGGGCATGCTTTTAAATCCCCTTTCATCTGACAGCCTGACAGGAAGATCGGAGAATTTGGAAAGCCATGGCACCTCTATATACATGTTTCATTCCTAGCTCAATACAGAAATGCTTCATGATCTTTCAGCAGCTCTTGATAGGCTACTAGGGAGGAATTGCCAGGGTAGAGAAAGCATTCTGATGTCTTTTCTCTTGACATGGTAGAAACTGTAAAGCAATTGAGTTTGAAAGTCTTACATGTGTGGAGAACTTATCAGGCATGGCCAAGGATCAGTTGGCTTTTGTTTTCCTTGTCAGTTCTCTTTGTACTGACAGAAAACTGCATCGGAAGGAACTGGAATCTGTCACGGCCTTTCATGGCTACCAAATGAGTGATCAGAAATCCATCCCTGCCTTACTCACGATAAGAACTTGGTACAAAAATTTGCATGACAGAACTGTATATCCTGTTAGACGTGACAAGAGCTTACATATTATGCTGTACTTTCATTTCAATATCAAATTTAAAAGGAAAATAAAGGTATGCTTGTATTGTCTTACTGCTCTAAATTCTGCCTTTGATTGCTATTGTTCTGCCCACGTTGCTTCATTGATGCATTCTCAAACAGCTCTGCTCTGTCTACAACGAATTTAAACTTCAGCATGCTGCCCCTAAACCAAACCTCTTTGCCCTCCAGCTTTGAGTTTTAGAACATTTACATGGTAGCAGAACTTGCTGATAGTCTAAAGAAAATAAAAAGGGAAATTTCTAACTTCTGTGATGTGGCCAGGAAACATTGATAAGTGATGAATTTTTCTAATAACACTCCTACATTTTCCCAGACTTTGTAGTGAAACAAGGCAATTTTTATCCCCACAGCAGGACACCTGGCACTCATTTACCCAATGGGGGCACCTGGGGCTCATTTACCCAAGGGTTTTCCCTGCAAGGTCAGGGGCACCTTGGAGGAAAGCCAAAAGGCAAACTCATCCCCTCCTTTTGAAGGGCCATGGGGACCACCCATATGTCAACCTTAATTCAGGGCTTGGGGTTCAGACCCCAGCACTTCAGAGGTGAAAAGGAATTTTTAGTTGTAGCCTACTGAGATAGCCTGTGTTTGCATTCATGAGAAGACATGGAAACATCCAGTTATATGCAGACATAGTAGTCCAACTTCAACTATAGATAACAGGGCATTGAGAGTAGCATAGGCAGAGCAAACCCTACCTGCTGCTATGCAATGTGTTGCTTATGACTGCTTAATCTGCCCAGATACATGGTATAATGGTTCAATTGAGGTCATGTTGATATTCTTGTCATACTGGATATCAGTAGATAGCAAAACTGACAGTGAGACCCTCTAATTGGGACAGTACCAGTCATTTTCCTTATTTTTTTTTATTTCATGAGACAATAGTGCATTATTCTACACAGAACTGCAAAAATTCTGTGGGTGGTGGGTGATTTTGAAACCAGAATTGCCGAAATCCATTGAGGTCTTTGTGTGGACTAGAACACCTCAGGCATCACTTAGTCCTGAGTTGTTTAAATTCTCCTCTGGTAATCACAGTCCCCTCCTGTTATAACACAGGTGTACTGCTGTGACTCTATTAGTTTTTCTCCCTGGAATTTCACTACAAATGATTACTGGAACAAGGAGCATCAGTGGGTGGGGGGCAAAGATTTATACTGTAATGAGATGACGTACTCGGTGTGTCACCTAACACTACCAGTATCTGCTTGGAAATTAAGTGTGCTATTTCTCCTTTTCATGGCCACACACCAATTCAGCTGTGGTATTCATGCAAGCTCATTTGCAAAATATATGGTACAGTGTAGGTTCTACATACATGTTTTAAACGATCATCAGAAGTTTTTTGTTCCCTTGTCATTTAGCATCTGCCTTTAGTGGTTCCTATTCAGTTCCTAGTCATACTTTTGCTGAGCCATAGAAGCTAGAGCTGGAAAATAAGAGAGCTAACAACTAGCTCACAAATGCATGTTGTTACCTTCCTAAGTATATACAATGCTTTTGTGAGCTCTGATTTAGCCAGTCAACTCCTTGATAATTTTCCTACTTTCCATCTGATCTATGCCTTTTAAATTGGGAACCCAGCACTCGATAGGAGTTTGCTCTTGCTAAAGGTAACCCAAGTCTTCCTCCTCAGCATATCCCAGGACTTCTTGTCTATTTTTTCTTCTTTAATCTTCTGGCTGCTTTTGGCACTGCTGCTATCTCTCCTCTCATAATTGGTTTCCTTTCTGGCCTCTCTTGATTTTCTTCTAGCTATTTCCACCATATTTGCAAGGTCTCCCTCACTGTCTGCTATATCCCCCTCTTACCTGTCACAAATGTCCCAAGGCTTTGCCACTGTTCTCATCTCTCCCTGGATGTATTTGCAAGAACTTTTGAGAGCTTCCAGCCTTCTGTTCTGAAATAACTTCAGTGCAATTAGCAAACTGCATGCTTATATTCCAAAAAGGTCAGAGACTTAATTTTTCTGACTTATTTTCATTTTTGGGGGTGAGAGAATGAATATGGTGAGGGAAACAAGCTGTAACAATATAGTCAATATAATTGGACCCACAACCCATGTACTGTAGAAGCTGAATCCACCACTAGCTCAGTTATCCAGGGATAAAGTCAGAGAAGAACAAGCAAAACGAGGTGTGGTTATGATATAGTAAACATGTGCTAGATTGATAAAAGTATCATTTCACAGTTAGCATGAGAACAGCCTCAGATTTCCCTTTTCCACTTTATTCTTTTTTCTACTACTGTATTCAGGAGGATGGAGACAAAGAGAGTACAAGACAGTGTAATAGGAAATTACAGACAAAAATGATTCTCCAAAACATATGTACTTTTAAAAATTTCAGCAAAAAGCTGTATACTTTGCTTCTTAAAGTTTGAAGCTGTCCCTGCTTTGAGTGTGTGCAGAGAAGCTGAACCAGATGACCTCCATCCAAAGTTATACTATTGTTCTAAAAAGCCAAAATAAACCTATTTTTTTAAAAAAAATGCTCTCTCCACTGGCGTTTTCATTTAAAACCTTTTAAAGGGTTTTACTAGCTTCTCAAATGGTTTTTTTTTGACTGAGACAACTGTTATTTAAAGCATGCTTTACTTCCTTATTCAGCCCAGTGTCCTGAGTAAGGCCTCCTCACAGATCCACTGCTTCCCAGACTGACAATGATCCATCACTTGTGATTTCCACCAGTTATGGGAGATGAAATTCACACCTCAGCTGGACCTACCCTGTGAAAACTGCTCTAAAGCAGACATTAAAATGACTATGCTTTAATCTCTTCCATTTAACTTCCCTTAGCAATTTTCATGCATACTCATAAAAGCCAAATCTATATGCTACCTGTGTTTCTCACCTACAAGAAACACATCTAAGGGAATAGTTATAGTTATTTCTGGTTTTAAAATTACTTGGTTCTCAGTTGTTACAGTGAATAAGACAAATATTGCCTATCTTTTTCTGACAGAGGTAGCTTAGTCACAGACAGCTGTATAATATAGCAGATACTTTTTGCAGTGACTATTTTATTTATTATATGATGTTTTCTTTAAGAACACAGTCATACTGGAATCATTCTCAGCTTTTGTCCAGCTTTTTTTGTTGCTAAAGGTAGAAGCATAACATAGATAGATGACAAGGGCAAAGTTGTGTTGTTAATATGGATGAATTTTCTCACAGACTCAGCTTTAGCTGCTCAAATCAGGCCATTGCCTGAGACTCTTGGAAATATATTTTATTTCATTTTTAAAAAGAAAGTTCATTTCTTATCTTTGGAACAAAAACTCTGTAAGTGGGTAAGGTAATACCTCCCCTCCAGGAGGATCTCACAAACCCCTGAAAATTCACTACTTTAAAACTCTCATTTTTGTATCTTTTTTCCCCGGGACCCATATTGGCAAAACAAACAATCAAAAGCAAGCACTCCTCCCCAAAACCAATCCTAAATCAAATTGGATTCCCTATTATAACTACAAGATTTTTGACAGATCTACAGCAAAGATGGCTTTTGAACCATTACAGGAAAACGTACCTTATTAATAAGGTAGAGCCTTTTCTTTAAAAAAGCATTGAAAGCAGATGAAAAATTACTTCTGACTTTGCTTAGATTTCTAAATCTTAGTAATACTTTTGACTTCTTTCTGGAAGTGTTTTATGATAATTAGTTGCTATTAGTGATCTACTCTGCTGTGACAAATGTTAGCACTTTAATTAGCCTGTTTGAAATACACAAACGTAAGAAATATTGACTCTGTCCTATCCCTGTGAACCTGTAGAATTGCTGCAAATTTTCTTTCTTCAGCTCAGAAGGCAGAGACCACAATGTCTTATTGAAACACAGACAGTTCCTCCAAGATACCAGCCAAAAGTTGAATGTAAGAAAGCTCTGGAAATTGCCATCTCAGAGACATCCTGCTGGCTTTCACTGCCTCCAACAATCTGCTGCAAATTCTCAATTTTCATCTTAAAATAATGCTTTTATATTTTTGCAGTGGGCAATTACAGGCATCACAGATCACAGGAAAAACAGATGTGCTGCTGACCAGTTAACTTAGTCTTGCAGAAAACTGTCTACAGCCAAACAGTAGCAGATGGCAACTTACCCCTGTTCCACTTCATTACCTCAGGAAGGTGTGAATGGCAAGGCTTGTAATTTGTACCACTTAGATACTAATGTTTTTAAGCATAGGAAATTTTTTTCTTTTTAAAACACAAAGTGACAGTTAACACACACCCCTTCACTTTTGTGATGGTAAGAACAGCTAAAGCCATGAACAGAAGAAATATAAATATCTGAGCTTTCAACAGAGCTTCTCAGGTTACATGGATTTCATACAGTAAGTTGGGCAGGACTCTGAGCTCCGTGACATGGGTAGATAAGTAATTACATTACTGTGGAATTAAAATGAACTAGAAAAAATATGTGGTGAAATTGAGAGCAAGAAGGAATTGAGTTCTTGCTCTGTTCCATTCACTCCCACCCTCTGAGCAAGTACTAAATTCTCCGAACTCCCTACTAGGGTTTCTGCAGCGTTAGATAACCAGCTGTTCTCAGGGGTTGCTTAGAAATCATCACTAGGACAACTAATTAGTGTACACAATCAAGAACCTCAAAGGCACTTGAGTATCAAATTTTAGGAAGAGAGTTGCCTAAAGAATCTTGCAGTGTTTGAAGTTAACTCGTCATCTTCTCACCAGCTACTAGTAAAACAGATTCCTTGACCAGGAAAAAAAAAACACAACAAAACAAAGAGAAAGAGAAGATATGGAATGATGAGAATGAAAACAAATAATCTCCAAGTGACTAGTTCAATTATATCTCATAATGATTTGTTCTTGGAGCCCATATAATAAATACTTCAGCAACATCTGTTTCCCTGGAGAAAAAAAAAAAAGTAGACTTACTGGAAATCATCAATTAAATTATAGAGATCTTGGGTAAAGTGCTCATAGGACCTACTCCAGTTCTGTTCCTAGGGGTTTTTGCAAAAATAAGTGGGGGCAAAACATCAAAAATTCTCCCAACATAACTGCTGGGTCTTCTACTGCTGAGAAACTCTGCCCAGCTCATCTATACAAGTGCTACCACTGAAATGCCTAGAAACACCTTTGGTGCAAGTGAACAATGGTACATAATTCCCCCAGCTCTGTTTGCTCAGAATGCACAGTCACCCAAAATAATCCTCAAAGAAAGAAGGTGGTTATCCCTCCGTATCATGGGAGACACACAGCTGAATTCAGCTAAATGATGTATTTTTCCTTCCTGAAAGGAGAATCCCACATGTACAACTGTCACTTCATCATCAGACATCACAATGGAATTCCTCCTTTAGTTTTGTGAGAATGTGGAACTTACATTTCCAGGTTACAGGTGTTTTTAATGCATGTTGATATCAGTATTTCAGCTTCTTTGTCTGAGACAGGCAACTTTGTGTCACTAAGGGCATGATTTTCTGATAAACATTTTTAAGAGTATAGTTTTCTGCATTATTTAAAACTGTCTTTTTTTCAATCTGCTTGTAAACCTGTATTCATACTTCTTTTAAATTGTTGACATCTCTCCTTGAAGTTCTGATTTTTGCAATATCTGCATAGAAATAGGCACATAAACTTAATACATTATGATATGGAGCCTGAAAGTGCATACCCCTGCCTATGTAAATCCTTCTCACCAGATATCTACTTTTTCATGAATCCTCTGCATGATTCCCTCTCTATTTTTGTGAGAGAAGGTGATTAGTTACTGAAAATGAGAAGGTTGAAGTATCAAGCTGTGCAGTTTCCTATGCTGGTAAGAATTGTAATGAAAATAATTTCAAAATATAACCATCAATGCAAGGAAAAGATTTAAAAACTGTCATCTAATAGCATGTTCCTCAAGGCATACCTAGAATTAAGTATTTTTGTCAATTATTTAGTAAGTGCCTAATTTGCTACTACTCAGGAAGAAAATTACATGGTTGCTTCTAAATTATTAAACAATATTTTGATGGCATTGACAGAGAAAATAGCAAGATATTGACCACAGTCATCATGCTATAGACAAATTCTCGCAGTTTTCCTTTTTATCTTTTTATGTGAAATTGAAGAGAAGAAAAATGTCATTAACTGTTATGAACTATATGTGCAAACTGTGATTGGAAGCTATGCCAAGAGTTCACCTTCCCTTAGATTTTCTTGTAGTGTCACTAATTTATAGGAATTCTTCTAAGAAAGCATTTAGAACTTCACAAAGAAACTTGATTGTACTATACAGTCAATTTTCTGGCTTTACAGGATTTTTGCTCTTCTGCTAATCATTGGCTTCAAGGTCTATTTTCAGTCTTTTCCAAGAAATGTCTGCATCTTTAATAGCATTTTAATAGAATGATACCGAGACTTCACTCCAACTTTACCTCCTTTACTTAGGCATATTCATCAGGAAAGTTTAATTTTTTTCCCCTAAATTTCAAGTGTCCAGCAGATCATTCTAAGTGTCAGATATTCAAATGCAGATGTCCAGAGAGCTCAAGAGTTCATGATCAGGCATGACACAGACACATAGCCTGCAGTTATGAGCAGAGGAAGAGTGAAGGGCTGCTCCTAGTGCCTGGGTGAAGACGAGTTTTGGATTTCAGACTGAATGTAGTGCTTATCGTGTCTGTGTTATGGACAGGAACTGTCCTACGGAATTGTTACTCATGTGCTATAGAAAAGATGAGAGATCTAGATGAGAACAGGAAGAAAAGGTATTCACAGTAGATGCACTTGTGTTTCTTTGAATTTGTACATAACAAAATGTGCATTGATGACCACACTTATGGGTATGTAGCTGTGGCTGTGTATAGAAACAATCGAAAGATGGGCCAGAAACCATTACCAATATTTGGGTATAGAGGAAAATGAGGCAGGGAAGAGTTCATCATGGTGTGTATTTCAGTGTTGTAGTTCTATGAGACGTCCACCGTCAAGGGCTTTATTTGTAGAATTTTTCTGTGTTAATTAAATAATCAATGAAGACTGTTTTAGACTCATCATTTTATTCCATGCTCTTTACTTTTTCTCTTTGAAGGACAAGCTCCACCAACAGCCTTAGAAAAATTTGCCAACTTATTTCACACCATTAAGTGTGACGTTTGGCTAACAACTATTAAAAATAGCAGGAGGTGCTTACTGACACATCACCACAGGAAAGGCTCACAGGCATATACACAACTGCATATGCTGGTCTTTATTTTTTTCCCTTTTTTTCATGTACAACCTAGTCATGGTGGCCCTCTCATAAGAAAAATAAAAATCTTAGTTCATAAGCCTCAAATTAGTTTGTTTTTTTTTTTTTTCCACTGAGAAACATTTCAATGGAACTTGAAAATATTTAGGCAAAGCCTTTTATTCCTGCAACCTTTTATTCACATAATAGCTTACAAAGACCAGTTGGTTTTTAGCTTTTAGCAGTGGTCCTAAAAGTTGGGAGAGACTAGACGCCCAAAATACAAAATGGGAGATAAGCTCAGACAATATAGATGAGAGAACTGAGAGATGGAAATGAGTGAGAAAGAAGAAATGGCTTTAGAGAAAAGGAAAGCAGAGTAGTTAAGAGCCCAGAGTATAAAGTCAGTGATAAGCAGATATCTGGAAATGTGAATCCACAATGTAGTTGCAGCCCAAAAGTTATTGCATCTTCATAACATCTAACAGCTTGTGCTACTGAAACTGAAGCCTCTCTCACACCTTCTATACCTGCACATCTGCAATGATAAATTTCTAGATGAACCCCCAAAAAATGAAGGGGAGAGTGTGTCAAAACTGCTACAGAGTTATAAATATTAAGTTCCTGTTTGGAAACAGAATCATACGCATTTAAATAATTCCTGATTGTTTAGGTAGGCTCTTAAGGACAGCTGGCCACTTGTTTTGCCCTAAGATTTTCTCCCTTAATGTCTTATCTAACCTGTTCTGCTGCAGGTTAAGCCTCTTGCTTCTCTTTCTGTCAAAACCAAATTGCCTCCGAGGCATTTTTAATCTGCATCACATTTAGCATCCATTGGACTCAAAACACTTCATGGATTGCTTCTGTTTCCACTGAAATGCATGAGAGTTTGGCCACTGAGAACAGCATACCAGCTTTAAGTAAGCAATCTTCTCGGTGCTTCCTTGATGGTCATTTCTGTTTCTTCTGCAGGTGTGAGGATGTGGGCATGAACAACAGGATTTGAGATAATGTTAGCACTTTGGCATCCAGTCTGAATTAATCTCAGATTCCTCTTGAAGTCAACAGGAAGAGAACTTTGGAGGACAGTTCACCCTATCTTAGTGTGGGGTGACTCTTTCTCTGTAAGGTTACTGTCTCCCCAAGACAAGGAAACTCAACATCCTGCTTTTAGAAAAGGAAAGGGCAGAAGAGATGTGTTCTATTC
Organism: Podargus strigoides; assembly: GCA_028020825.1. Lineage (NCBI taxonomy): Eukaryota > Metazoa > Chordata > Aves > Caprimulgiformes > Podargidae > Podargus > Podargus strigoides. Next base: position 5,645,079 of record CM051623.1, on the reverse strand, counting down.
AAAGTGATTATTTCTTCAAATGAAGCAGTGAGTGCACTGTCTTTTGGATTAAAGATAAGGCTCTGCTAGTGTGGTTGGGATATGGACTCTGGGTAATCACACATGGATCATCACATTTAGTGACTTACTCTACATACAATATGTTACTTTCAAGATTTGAATGAAAGAATCACCAGAACTGGACGTAAAAATGACAACTTCTTTGAAGTTCAACCTTTATTGGGGGATTTTTATGAGAAAGCCAACAGATACTGTATCACAATTAAAATGGAAGATAATAACTGCAGAATTTCAAGTCCAAAATTCTCCAAAATTACTTTAGAGCCAGTTTTGGAGGGAGATCACAGCCAAAGGAGTCCAGTTTTTGAAGAGTGAGTCCCCTGATATGTCAGTGCTTAGTAGTTTGATGGATTAGGCTGCTACTGAGTATTCAGTCAGTGCCAACACACCTTTTGGTGATTTTGTTTGTTGTTTCCATTCTACCTGTGCACACGTTTTCTCTTGCTAGATGGTTTGCCAGGAGTTTTTTTAAGCAAAGCTCCAGACAGCTTGAATCCTAGTATTATATACCCACTGAAGTTACAAAAAGAAAAATGGTGGTGATCTCTTTCAAAAAGAGTGAAGTCTACATAGCAATTTTGCATTCATTAGCATATTTGGGAGCAACCTCTCCATCTCAGTGCACTCCAGTCAGGTCACTGTGAGTGACAGAGCCTCCCTGCTCTCCAGATATAAGGTTTAAAGCTGCCACCCTTCTCTCTACTGGAAAAGCCTGTCTACCAAGAGGTTAGATTCACCTTGGCAATTCCAAACCAGATAAATAAACACAAACATCTCATGTCATGACCCTTCTGTTCCACATATTCAGCGTTTCAACAGTATAAGCAGACATAGCTCAGGCTCAGAATATATAAACACAAAGATTAAAATGCCCTTTTGTCCTAGAGGTTGGCACCTTGCAAGGCAAGGAGGCACACTGGCTGCATGGCCCTAGGCAGCAAGTCCAGAGGCCACTTGCACACCTCATGGCTGGCCACCGTGGTTGCCACAGAGGGGTCTAAACACAGAGCAGTCAGCGTAGCTGAAGCGCTGGGTTTGCCTCGTGAAAAGTTTTTGTGGAAGGAGCTGGTGAGCGAAGGGAGGGGGATGGAATGTTACTTTATATATGGCAAACAAATTACGTGGTCATTAATATTGCAAGCCTTTTTTGCAGAAGAAAAAAAAAATCCCTGCTTTATTTTAAGATTTTTAGTACGGTTTATTCTGAGATTTAGAAAACACAAGAGAGTCAGGCCTTCCAGACAAATGCATTTACCTTGACGGAATGCATTTGCAATAGCTTTACAACAATGGCCTAGAGAATACTTGCAATTCACATTGGACTTTTTTTTTCCTATTTTTTTTTTTTTTACTGCTTGGAAAATGGACCTGGTTCGCGGGCCTAATTCACAGCTACCACACCTACTCTCTCTGCCCAGAGAGCGAAGAGAATGAATAGGTCAATCACCTGACATATTTCCATCCAATTTCAAGGGTAGAATGTGTTCATTTTCTGACTAATGGCATGTCATTTTGCAGAAGCCTTTGGTCGCGAATTAATCCTGGAATCAAAACAGATTTTCCGGGGAGCAATCTTCCATCAAGTATTGATTTTTTTACACTCATGGAGTCTGTACTCCCTAATTTAACCTGACAATGATTCTGCACAATGGGCTGGGAGCACCTTGGCAACTCACAGAAGGAACTTTTAGTGTCTTTTCTTTCTGCAAAGTAGTGGGGGGGTGAGGAGGGGAGGGCGGGGGGAGAAAAGACCCAAACAACACAGTTAGTCACTGAGGGAGTGTTTACTGTCTGATGTTTTATTTCTGATTATTTGGAATGGAGAAATAATGCTAACTGTAGAAGTAATGTAAGATGGAGATGTCTCTGAAAGACCCATGACTCCGAAATCCTGTTTATGGCAACAATCCCCTGCTGCTCCTGCACCTTTCCCTCACCCCCAGCACTCTTGGATTCTAATACTACAAAACCTGTAATAGCATCTCTGGCTGCAGCTGATGCTTTTATGAGGTGGCATTTTACTCTACAATAAATAAATAAACAAAGACTTACACACACAGAAACATAAAAATGCATCCTTTCCCAAAAAGGTGCTTTGTGACTCTGGCCTTAGAAGTCCAGCTAACAAAAGCTACGCTTTGCTTTTGGATTCCCCTACGAGACAAACTGCTTTGTATCTGGTTCTCTATATGCTCTATACTAAATGTGTTCTAGCTGTTTGTTCTATTTATTTGACTACTTATGCCAATGAGAGGAAAAAAAATCTATCATTATGAAACAATAAAACACAACAGAATGAAAAGCTGGAAATCATTTTGAGACAGGAAGATTGATGGGACAAGATGTGAAGAAGCAGTCATCAGAAACAGTTTTTTAATAGAAAACTAAGATGGAGCATTTTTGTTTTTGAAGGTACCACTGCAAAAGCAAAATAATGCAGTGTAATCATTCCCAGTTTAAAACTCCTTTCTTAGAGATGAGAAACAATACATAAGAGTTGGTGGGTAAGGTGCCCATCTTTTTGCCTTATCCTGAAACCAAAATGGAAGAGGTTTTAAGCATCTTGCACAAAGGTCTTTGCAGAAAAATAACAACATCTCTGCTGATGATTTCTCCATTAGAAACGCCACATTACTGGAAACATTGCTATATGACCTGAAGAATAATACATTTTTTCCTCTGCCATTTTAGAGACACTCACAATTCAAGAGGTATTTTCTTGGAAATAATTTTTTTTCCCCCGTCTATAAAACAGCCTTTCAGCTTTACTTAGAATAGGAGAAATACAAAAGCCTTTCTTGGCCTAAGAAGAAAAGGTTTGGAGAAAAACACACCAGTCCTTCCTTCAGCTCTGCCACCACAAACCTAACATAATAGTTCATAATAGTTATGTTTTTAGGCTATTATACCAGTTCGTTATGAGTTGTAGATCTGACTCTGCAAATTTCTGAGTGAGGAAACACTGTCATTGTCAGTGCTAAATTCAAGAGAGGACAAGAGTAAGTGTAGAAGAGGAAAATGGCTTCAGAAAAGGCAAACTCACCCTATGCCTGGCTGAATCAGGACCTAAATTCCTGAAAACTGCAGGAAATATTTGCTAGAAATCAACAAACTGAGACATAAAGAAGTAAAAGGACCACATACATTTTCAGTAATGATATTAAGTATTAAATCAGTAACAGTTACTCCAGAACACGAACAGTACCATGTTATTTTTCCACTGAACTATTTTAGGAAAACCTTGGAAACCACAAGATAAGTGTTTTCTGGCCTCAAAAAGGTTAGGGTGAAGAGCCCTTGTGTGAAAAGTTCTGAGTGATAGTGTGATGGTTTAGACCCTGCTGGGACCCAAGACCACATTGCCACTGCCACTCCCCCACCCTTGGACAGGGATGGGACAGGGAGTAAAATACCAACCCTAGGGTTGAGATAAGGAAGATTTAATACAACAGTGTGACAACAACAAACCAAACAACAATAACAGTGAAAATGATGTACAGAACAAGAGCTATACTGCACAGACACAGCACGAGGTACAGACCTGGCCAAATCCAATAGTCCAGCTGTAGCTCCCTCCCAACTGCTGGGGGAAATTAACCCCATTCTAGCCAAACTAGGACAGATAGAATATGTTTAAATTGTTACAAATGTTTATAAAAGTGCTTCTAGGCATAAAGATGATGACTGAAATCATACATGGAACACTTGAAGACAGCTCTCTCATTGTTAAAGAACTCTTTTCTCGCGAGTTTTTTTTTTTCTACTTTCATCTCATTTTCCAGAGACAGCTTGAAAGAGGACTGCTTCTTTTCTTCCTTGTTTTATGAAAGTGCCTTTGTACATTAGCAGAGTGCTTTAATAACATGCACTTTGTAAAAGTCAAGTGCTCTATTACACATAAGTATAGAAGTAAATAGCACTTGTTTTAATTGAAAACATCAAACTTTTGTAGCTCTAAACACATCAAAGACACATCCATTTGTGCAACTGTTCCAAAAGGTGAATTCCACTGCTTTTAGGCAGTCTGCAAAAGAATCAAGCTTTTTAGAGCTCGGAGAAATTTTCAAATTGAAATGCCTTTCAACCTTCAAGTGGTTAAAATATGGAAATGGTTAATGCACTTAGCATGTGAAGCCACTTTGGAAGAGTGGTTTAACTGCTTATCCCCATCAGCTGAGATGTGCCAACTGCCACTGTCTTAGGTCAGTCTGACTTCAAGGTAACACTTAGGGGCTTACTTTTTAATGAAACAGGTTAATCTGTAGGTTAACGAGCAAAGGGAGATTTAAGCTGTTGTGTTTTACTCTATAGGAGCATGCACTCAGCCTGTTGCTGTGGCTTGATTGAAGGACAATATGATTTTGAACCACTGTAACCTGACATTTCTTCAAATGTACTTAAACTTTATACACACAGAAAAGTGTGGTGATTTATTTAGTGTCAGTGTAACAAAACTACTTCTAAACTCATTTATCTTCCAACCTTCAAGGTAAAACTTAAATGGCTTAAGGAGTGTCTTATATTTAGTTGGTCAGTTATTAACTTAATCTGAAATAAGATAATGTCTCACAGTAGGGGTAAAGAACTGGCCAGAGTGATTTCTGAGCCAAATTGAGTTACATTGATAAAGCTTTTGAGACCAGAGGAGGGCTACTGGCTCTGGCACGGAGTATGGGCAAATGATGAACACAATCACACAACCATGGCTTAAGAAGTTACCATCTGTCAGCAGAGCTCTAGTAACTGACTGTGATTAGATTTCATTTTGATTAAACAGCTAATGGAAAAGGGACAAATAAAATAAAAATCAACCACAACCCCAACTATCAAAATACTGATAGGATTTTAAATATTTGTACAGGATTTCTACAGGCTTCTTTTCCCTAAAAGGGTGAGCCTTTTTCAAAAGCTGCCTGTCCACTATTATTTATTTGTATTCCCATTTGCCTAGAGGCTTGTGTCAGGACTCCAGCCACGTGGTACCAGTGTATATAAGTTATTGTCTTTCTCTGCCTGACAAGGGTGGCAATAGTGCTTGGAGTCCCCACAGAGTAACATGTTGTACACAAGCCCCTGATATAACTTCCACACTAGGGCTGTACTACAGCCTTAATGGGGTATGATACTTCCACGTGGACAAAGTCTCCTTCATACACCCAGGAGCCACTGTACAAGGCTCTGTGTTCCGGACAGAGAAAGGATGCTGCAACTACAGGCAAGGCCAATATCAGAATCGAAGTCTTCTGATTCTCAGGGGTGCACTAATAGTAACTCCTTGTTCTCAATACTATCAATAGCTTGTAAAGTCACAGCAAAATTTTCTCTCTTTTAAAGTCAAGCTTTACAAGAAAGATACAGAGCTAATGATCATGTTGAAAAAGAAAAGTAAGTTCCTTACCCTCCTGCTGCTGCACTTGGCAGTGTGGGCAGGAGGAGGTACTATGTGAAGATTTCTTATACATTTTTCTAATCTAAAAGTAGAAATATAACCATGCAGAGTGCAAACATTTGGGACAAAATTGTGATGCTCCAGGGTCAGTAATCAAATTTTTCATTACTTCAAGCAGACACATTTATTCAGGGTGTTGCCCACAGCACCAATCTTGATGATAAGAGGAGCAAGATGTTGTTAAAAAATTAAATCCCATTTAGGACCCCTACTTTCAACTAATTTTAAAAGCTTGTTGAGTCTTCACCAGCTCCTTTTGAAGTGAATAGTGAAAGAGCAAGTATTTTCTACTTTCAGACAGAAGCCACAGTTAGAAGTCCGCATTTTGACTTCAGAGCTTAACTTCAGATGCTCTCTTTGATAAACTATATTATTAATTTATTATCAATCACCCCTACATAAGGATGCACACAGCATAAGATACACCATATGGCATACCCCATACAGTATGCAGTCAGGGAAAAGATAAAGATCAAAGAGACAGTGTATGCTTTTTTGTACATAGCCTTTTAATTTCCCACCCCAGCCCTTGCTTTGTATCACACCAAAGGCCAGTTGTTCAATTAGAAGAATATCTGTTTAATCAGCTTAGGTCAAGACTAGGTGCTTGCAGCTAAGAGGTAGTTTGGATTGCACTGTGATGTTCTAGCTTTGCTGAGTAAGTGTGTCAGGGGACATACCTAGAAAGAAATAGTCTCAGGGGAATAATTGATGACTTAATGAACACAAAGCAAATATGTGTGGAAAGGGGAGGTGATCATGGACAGTCAGGTAAAGGTATGATCTGGCAGATAACTACAATTACCTTACAATTTATCCCAACTCATACAGTTGCTAGTAATTCAAGGTATCTTATTACTAACTCTGCTTGCTAATTATCATTACTAACCTGTAAATTAAGTTTTCATAGCATAGGCAAAACAAAGCTTTTCAAAAAACCTGCTGCCAAATAGCTGTAAATGTTTCCTCTTCCCCCTGCCATCTCCCCCCAGCTATTCTATGTCACATTTCATTCTGTTATTTACTCAGTCTATTCTCAGCTCCTTGTTTTGAGGAGCTCTGTCTGCAGAGCAAGAACTATGTTTCCTATGACCGGTACACCACAGCGGTGGGCTCAGGAATGCAGGTACTATGTCCTTGTATGTCATCAGCACTACTGACCTGGCTCTATCATTTACTTAGTAGCAAAGGTGAAATAAAATGCACTCGCTTCAGGCTGGCACGGTCAGAGCCCATCAAAACTTGGTGAAGCTAATTGAGGCATTTTAATAGTTGATTGTCCCAAGCTGCGTATGTTCCTCCTCCTATGTTTGAGGCTCTTATAAGTCTGTATTATAGACTTACACCTCAGTCATATCAGTGGTAGGCCTGGCTCCTTTATGTGTGGTTACGTTCAGAAGCATATCTAGCAGTTTGCTACCACAAAAAGAGAGCAGTCCCATTACCCAGTCCTTTGTCATAGCATGGTGAGGCAAATTCAATTTACTAATTGTCTATGTTTAGCCTGTACTACACTAAACTGCAGCAGCTGTTCTACCACCCAGTGGCCCCTCTCCAGCTGAGAAGGGGAATTGGGGAAAAAATAAAGGGAGAAGCCCCATGGGTTGAAGTAGAAACAGATTCAATGAAATAACAAAACTAATACAAATACCAACATAAAGTGTACAAGGTTCTACTCACCCTGGTCCTTAAGGTCAGGTGCAGAACGCCAAGATGGAGGAGCCCCAGGAAGAGAAACCTCACCAGCACTGAGCTCCCTCCTTTTCTAATGAGCATGATGAGGTGGTGTGGGATCCACCTGTGAGTCAGTGCCTTGAGTGGCTCTCCCAGCTGACTGGGGCTGCTCATGGCTGCCTGCATGGCTGGGCCATGGGGCTGTGCTGGGGAACCAGGACACCAATTCAGTGGAAAACAAACTCAGGTAGCCCTTGACTGGAACCACCATCCCTGAGAGAGGTGTGCAGGGCAGGCTTAGGGAGAGTGGGAAGCTGGTCTTAGCCCAGGTTGTGGTGATGGGGCTGATCTGAGGCCACACCAGGACATTAGCCAGCAAGCTGAGCTGGCTTGGTGGGGTGAAGTGCCAGGGCAGGGCTGTAGGGAGCTGGAAGTCAGCATTCCTGTGGCAGGGAGCGATGGGCCTGGGATGGGCTGAAATGGGATCCTGCGCTGTGGGCAGGGGTGGGGGCTGGGTCTGAACAGTAAGGTCTATTAATGCCGTTAGCACTCAGACAGTGCCAGTCTTCACACAAGTTCACATCATTGAGAAAATAAACCCTTAATCAAACTGACAAAGCCTGCAAATGCAGCCAGAATTTTTGCCCCTCAAAGAGAAAAGGGCCACCAACTCCCAGAGTCCACCTCCCTTCTTCCCAGCCCTATAGCTCTTCTCCAGGATGGTCCATCCTTGCTCCACCTCTGCCTTCTGAGACAGCTACTGGTTTTCAAAACTCCCTCTTTTGCTACTGAGAAATTACAGGGGAGTACCTTTAAAGTTGCCTCTTCAGTTTTCCATGTGTTTGCTAATACACACGTACACGTTACATACCCAGACAAATGCTGAATGCTAGAAACCAGAATAATTGTCAGCAGCTTGGAACTTTATTTTAAAATATGCAGCCATCTATGTTGGTTGCAAGTATTAGAGTTGGCGTGCTTTAAATGTCAACACTGTTTTAACATCTATAGAAGTCTGTAGAATTAATGATGAGAGAGATTCTTGCTGTAAGTGTATTGGAAATGGCAGCATTCAGTTACCTGTAAATGTTAAAACATTGTCTACTAAGAGCTGACACAGATAATCAGTAGATGCATGCTTTAGTTTGTCAGACGTTCAGCCCCTGCAGACCTGTTCCAGCTCACTTTGTGTTCATCTGAATGTTGCCTTCGTGATGCCAAGAGGAGCTGTCTGGCCTGAGATCGTAGTGACTTCTGCCCTTGGAAAGACAGAGGGAAAACTGTAAATGCCTCGAGATGATCTGAGGAGGCTGCTGTCACTGGTGGCTGCTGCGTGAGTGCTGCAGCGGTGTGCCCGGTACTCGTCTGTGAGGAGAGGTGGCAAGGAAGCTACTGTAGAGGCTTTTGGAGAGAGATAACGGGGCAGCCTGCCCTTCTGGGAGCAAAGGGCAAGCAGAGTCCCTAGGGCTCTTCTCCGGGGTGCCCTGCCAAAACGCAAACACAACGAACGTTAACACGTTAACGTTAACGTTAATACATCTGTACAACCTTCCAAGTGGCTGTTCGGATGGAGAATGTCCGTGTTCCCAATGCTAAATAAAGTCATTTATATACTTCCATGTAAATAGCTCTATTCCTTTAGATTGTAAGGGGCAGTGGAAAACAGCCAACAGCCTGTATCACTCAACACCAGTGCAGATTGCTGCAGGTAATTTCCAGTAGTGACAGGCTATCTTGACAGGATAATTTGTGTTTGAATTTCATCTATTTCACAACACAACTTGCTGTTCACCGCTGAACTGGATGGACTCTTCCACCACATGTGAGAGGAAAACAGGCTCCTCCTGAATATGAAGTCTGAGTATGCAGCTGGCTTCTTTTACATCCCAGAGAGATGCTTCTGCTAATTATCATATTCATGCTTTATGTAACATCCCTCAAAGTGGCTAGTGAAGGTAGTGCATCTGCCACTTGAAAAACATAGTGTAAGTGGTTATTTGAGTTTTAGACTTGGGCAATAAAGGTGCCAGTGCAGCTCAAACCCACAACTGTCTTCAGAAAGCAAACACAGAATGGTCACTAATCAAAATTCACTAAAGAGTTTCAATGCACAGGCACAGAATTATTTCTTTTTTCCAGTTTTCATTCAAGTGCCATTTATTGTTTACCACCATTGACACCACTTGTAGGCTAATCTCATGGAATCCAAATTCTCACAGCTGCTTCTAAGAAGTTTTATTATTTTAAAACTGTTCTGAAAAATATCCTGTGCTCCCTCCTCTTGCAACATCTCCCAAGCCCCCAACAAAAAAACCTCTGTGAATTTTCTTTCAGGAGGATATGTAAGAAAATACTTTGAAAAAAAAAAAAGTTTTTAGACTTTTATATGATTATTTTATGTGTGCATTTCACTTTGCTGCAGGCAATGGCAGAAGGAAAAAAAAAAAATCAATCCATATTTGTGCGGAATGAAAAGATGAAAAGAAAAAAAAACACATTCCAAAATAATTAACTATGTGGTGTAAGGAATGAAATCATCAAAAATACTTGACCCGTTCCCCTGCTGCTGCTGCTGCTGAGCTCTTAAAATACACAAACACATTACAAAAACTATTAGGAAGGTTTATTTCAGGGAACAGGATGCTCTTTTTCTGGAAACTAGTGAATGCTAGCCTTTTTCTGAAGCCTGGAACCTCCCCAGTTCTAATTTAGGGGTGAGTGCTTTAAAATGCAACTGAAGTAAAAAAATAACATAGCAAGGCACTTCTTTAGAAAAAGATTAAATGGGTCAACCATTCATTCAGCAATGGATTCAAATGCGGCTACGATGGCCACAACTGAAAAGTTTTATGTATCTATACCCCCATCTATAGCATGTTTATGTGTATATATAAAAATAAAAATACACACGTACATATATTCACATAAACATGTATTTGCTCATTTGCATTTGTGTGAATATATGTATCCACACGTACACACACACGGTAAATGTGGTTAATCTTGCATCTCTTCCGAAAGGCTGAATGCTCCTGTTGAGTCTCGAGAAGATGCAGAAAGGAAATGCAGGTGCAATTGGTGTGGTTGAAAGATACATGAAAAATAGTTTGTTTAAAATAGGTGGGCTTCTGAATGGCTTAAAAATACAGCCTTACCATGACAGCACATGAACAGCAGCCAACTCCAGCAGGAAAGATTAATATTACTTATAAAAATCCTGGTGTAGAATGTTTGTTGTACTGCCAACAACACTGTATAGGAGGTGATTTTTTGGTCCCTGGCAATGATTTTTGCACAACAGACTGAGTAATCATTGTCTACAATGCACGTTTTTCCACCATAAAACCTGTAGAAGGAATAATACGGCCCTAATTTTTTCTCTAGCTTCTAAGGAGAACTCTAAAACATACACCTCATGCCAGCAGTCCATAAACTCCAGTTGTGCTCAAGCACTATGCAACCTGAGGCTACCAAGATCAATAAAATTATCAAACCCACAAATATTTCTACAGCTAGGTCTATGTGGAAAATTTAGAGAAGCATATATATCTGTATGTAGGAAAAATAGACACAGAGGTTGTTGCTGGTAGGAGGAGCAAATTCTGCTGGATTTAGACTGCAAGACAGTGAACATCAGAAATGTGATGTTCATGGTTTGGTGCCAGAGCAGTATAAATTCAAGAGATGCAACACATTCAGGAAATGGATTTAAGGAGGATGGATGACTGGCTCTGGCAATTGCTAATAAGACACAGAATGTTTCCTGCCAAGGTCACTGGTTTTACTCCATTTCATTATCAATTATTAAATATCTCTTCCTCTTATTTATTAGTTTACAAGTTGTTTTCACATGAGGGACACCATTTGGTGTCCGATGTGAGGTGAATGGTTGATGACAAACCAGGCTCAAAGCAGAGTGGTATGTCTAGCAGGAGAACTGTTGTTACAGTGGCAGTAGCTTGCACTCTGTCAGGAGTCTCAAGTGGAAAGACAAAGTCTATGTAGGCACATAGAGCTTGAGTATTTTTTTTTTTTCTCTCTTGCTGTATGTGCTGTATTGCAGCAATGAGAAAGGTCTTGATTTTTCTACCAATCTGATACTTCACATCTGCAAAAAAACCTCCTCCCAGCATGGCAGCAGGCTGTACTAGGTGGTGAACAACTGGCTTTCTACTCAGACATGCTCAGGTCTAGGGCCACCTTACCTTATGAAGTAAAAACAATGAATTTTAAATTTTCTTCTTCACCAGAATGGCAGCTTAAATTAGATTTTATGAGACTGAGAGGCAAAGAAGGGATTTGGTCATGCCATAATGGTAAAAAAATCAAATAAAGAAAAAGAGCAAACTGTTTCATTATTGATAAGAAAAACAAGAGCACATTTCAATTATATTTTTCTCACAGAATTCCTTGCTTGAAGGAAACAGTCTCTGGTTCATTAACAAAATTACAGGTATTTCTGTCAAGTCAGTCCTCAAACAAGTATTTCTCCTTCTTCAGAACAGATATGGCATATTCTTCATGTTGCCAAAGAGAAAATAAAAACAAGATTAAATATTACTGAGAGGATGTAAGAAAGCAGAGAATTCAAAGCACAGTCATAGGTGGTGTGAATCTCCCTACAGGATGTGCTGAAACCCTAAGGCAGTGAAAAGTTATCTGCTTTTTGGGAGGGTTGGGTGGGGTGAGGTTTTGCATCCAACTGTGCTCATTGATGACATTTCTGTGGTCAGCCTTTTCCTCATTCCTTTCTTTTTGCACCTTTGCCATTGGACTGGTTTGTGTGATTGCTCTTCAACTTGTTTCAGTCATAGAGAATTGGGTTAGCTTAAAAAATTGGAATACTAAGTGTTGAGGATGTCCCAGCTGAAATGAGTTAGTGAATGAGAAGACAGTATCTGCTGGAAGACCTGAAAAGTGAGTCATCTTTGACAGTTGAGGATAGGGATGAGAAATCCCATTCTACATTTGCCTGCACCAAGTGAAACTTGCTGCCTAGTTGATCTGGATATCAGGGTGTTGGGGAAGACTGTAAATGACATTTGCTAGCTATATTCACAGTCTTTGACACTGTTCAGGTTGCACTGGTAAACATCAAAGGCAAAAGAAAGCAGTGGCTGAAACATTGCTTCCTTATTCATGTCTCCCATGCTGGCATCCTGAAGTGTGTTTACTCTTCTAGAGCCAGGCACCACATGCTCTGGGTGCCTGCACTGCAGGGGTTCCTACTCCAGCCACAGGGTTTACTGCCAGGCAGCTCATGAAGATGCACCCCCAGTGCAGAGAGCTGCCTGTAAGGTTGATGTGGGCTTCATTTAGCCTCGCATCACGTTTGGCTTGCACGGTGCTTCATGATAGGACATGTGTTTTCCTCTTTGGATGGGTGGGTTTGGGAGAGAGCAATAAGCCTCACAGCCAAGCATGATCAACCTTTATTCTGATAAACTGAACTGGGTATAGACTTTGCTGGCCTCCTCTAACCCATTTTACTGCAGAGGTGCTGAAGGCAGTGAGCTTCAGAGCTTCTTTGAAAACAGGTGAGCATTAGAAGAAGAGGAAAGCGTTGAAATGTCCAAATCCTGTCCAGTTCTGGAACCAACACCCAAGCAACAAAGCCACTTAAGGTAAACCTATAATCTCGGACTCTTGAACATCTCCCTCCAGTTTAAAGAGGCTGCTTCCAATGTGCAAAATCTTGCTGACAGTAACAAAATTGGCCTCAAAGCTGCTGCAGATTTTGTTAAATTAATGAATGAAAAGTTGTGTTCATTTCTCCCCTGTGTTCACAAGTAACCTATTTTTCTGATTTAAACCCTGAGCCAGAAAAATAGACTTTCTAATACAATACCTCATAAACAGTTTCTACTGGGAGGCTATTTTCCTCTCCCCCATCCTTTTAATCACTTTCACAGTGCAATAGGAATGGAATGGTTTTTTCAGCTAGAGTTTTTTTTCATCCTAAATTACAATCTAACTGCTGTATTGGAAATGGTAGGGACAGACTGCTTTGTTTTAAGGACAGTACCTCTCCACCATAAGGAACAGTTTTAAAGCCAGCCACGGCCTATCTGTTGTGCTGGGAAAAGAGTTGTGCCCATTTATTGTAACTTAAATGCACCCCTGCAAGATGTAGAAGTTAGCAGTGGGCTTTGTGAAAGGAAGGATGTGAGAGCAGACAGCCCACTGGTCCTTGCTCATGTGCCTGGTCTGAGGCACTGGAGGCTGGGCTTGTAAATCACATGAAGAATAGGAAGAACTATGAGCACCAGGACTAATGAAGTCTGGTTTCCTAAGATGCACATCTCCTGGTGGGCAGTGAGCTCAGTGTGATATTTTTTCCTACAGCTGGGGATTTTAGAAGGACATTCTTTCTCCTTGTGCCATGTTGATTCTCTGGTGGTGAGTAAGGGTTGAGTTTACCGTAGCCTTTTTCTCACCTGGGACTCTGATCTGCCTCTTTCTTCTCTAGGCTGTTTTCATTAAACCTGTAGTTATCTGTGAGGTTTCTTCCTTTCTGGCAGGTTAGTTTGAAAGTGGCCAATGTTTTAAAGCATTGAGGTTAAAACTGTAGGAAATCTAAGTAAATAAACAAGTGTGCAATAGGTTGTTTTTTCTTTATGATACCAAGCTAACATGGATATGTATTTAAATACACACAGAACTGATTGCTTACCTGAAACATGATTGCTCTAGGCTGGAGATGCTGGCTTTGTATACAGGCATATTCACTTTTAAATATCACAGAATTACAGTATATTGATCTAATTAAAATAGAAAAAAATCAAGCTGTGCACAATCAAAAAGTAAATAAATATGTCATGCGATTCTTTAAAAAGGGACATTACCTTCCTGCCTTCTAAAAACCACGAATGATTACATATCAAAGAGGAGTTAAATTAGTTTTAGGAATATTATTTCCGTTACTCCAGTAAAATAGTCTTAGGCTCAACATTTATCTTTTGAAAATATTGTTTAGAACGGCCAGGTTTCAATTTTAGCATGAAATTCAAGCCATTTCCAGACATAAATGTAACTTGTCATATTCTCATCTTCAGTTGATGTCTGGGGCCACAGGACCTGCTTGCGATGTCACACCTTTAACCACAGTAGAAGTACATTATAAGTAATACAGACTTCTCACAGTCCTGATGTACACTGAGTGTATGCTCAGCTGATACCAAGCTATTGATAGGCTTTTCTTACCATGTGTGGCTGTTCTAACACATCTTAGGAAGAAACATATTCTGTTCATTGTGCCTTTTTTCTTTTCTTTTTTTTTTTTTTTAGCAAATGGCTGTGAGTTTTCTCTTTTCCTTACTCATATGTGGTCTTTATTACATATTACCTATTGAGAAGTTTCTTTGAAGATATCATGACCTGTAAAATTCATATGCCAGGGTGGATTTTTAATCTCTGCTCTTTGTGTTCTCACTCTGGATGTATAGACCAGACTAATGGATAAGTCTTAGAGTCAGGTTGCTGATGCACATGCTTGGGATTAGGTATACTGTGGGTACAAAATAAAATGCTGCTGCTTTAAGTTCTACTTATTAGTGGTCAGTATGAGAATTTTCTAGGGCACTTTCAGAAGGAAGGATCTTAAATGCAGTGAAATAATAGAGAGTATTTAAAAAATATTTAACAGCTCATGCTTGTGCGTTTATCCCATTTCCCCCAACATTCACCTCCAGATTATCTTCAGCAGCAAGTGTCTCTGGCAGCTGTCTGCTGAGCCAGAAGCAATAGCTGTATTGACTTTAGAAGGAATATGTACATACCTTTCTTGTTGAGATACAGTCCCCTCTGAGTTGTTTGTGTTTCAAAAATAATAAAAGACATATCAAGACTTACTGATGAATGAGCTAGAAAAAGTGATAAATATGAGTATTGATTCACAAATACCTAAGGTAGGTCCAGTCCTGTGAAGACTTACACATGTCACTAAATGTTTCTACGAAGGTAGCATCAAAACATCAATAACACTAGTTGGGCAAATGAAGTTATCTACATTACGCACTTGCAAGATTAGTCCCTTTAGTTTTCACAACTAGTAACTGAAAATAGCTGTTCAAGAAATAGCCACTTCTCTTCAGGTAGCTTAACCTGGATGAGTTGAGGGGTCATTCTGGGGATAGTTTCATGCTCCTCTGTTTAAGAACACATAATTGAACTGAAAAAGTCAGAAGGACAGAAGAAAGATGGTAGGAAACACCAGAGTGCCTTCTTTGCAGAAGGAAATTGAAGTATCTTCATTGCTTTGTCTTCTTTTCATGTCAGTTGATAGTTAAAAGACAAGTTTATACGTTTTAGAGAAAAGGTATCAACAGTTCATGTGAATATGAGACGTTTAAAATTAATAGTGTTAAAACCCTAGCAGGAATGACAGAATGTCAGCACAAGTTCTTCAATTAATCTTAAAAAAGAGGTAGGTGTGAAGAGGTTACGCAATGCAGCCAGGTAGTTCCATGGCTGCTGGGGCAATCCCCCAGGATCAACTGCAAACTCCCACACAATTCAGATGTCCTCTAAGACCTTCAGCATCCTGGGACCATATATGAGAGAGAACATATGAAGTGGAAGATCTTCCTCTTGATGGTATTGATGGATAGACTGGACGGGGCATGGATTTTTGTTAATTGAGAGGCAGGAACTCATTAGCTGAACTCCATCATTACACAGTGTCCAAAAAGAAGGAAGCAAGTCCACACCTGGCCAGATTGTTGATGCTGTGCTGGTGGAGGCCGTGACACAATTTTAAGCTGCTGCTCCACAAAAAGAGACTCTCTGACGTTCTTTTAGGACTGGCCCACGCATGTAGTTCCAGTTTTAGTACTGCCCAAGCCAATTTTTGCTGCCCCTTGAGCTTGTGTGTGTGTGTCCTGAACCAAGACCTACCCACACTGAGTGTGCATGTTATCACACATGGGGCTGAGAAGTCGACTGGCGTTTTGACACGAGGCCAGTGATCACACAATCATAAAAGAAGTTTAGTGTCCCTATGAACACAATAAAATGACTCATTATTACATGAGCTGCTACATGTCCTCCCTGCAGCTGCTTCGGTGGATTAGACAAGGCTGCTGCTGGCACTTCATAAGAAATCAGGGCAACTGGTGTCTGGATTAAAAAACACTGTCATTGCTGGTGAGCTGCCTGATGACTCTGCTCAGTCCTGACCACTGTTGTCCATAAAGTGGCAAAATGCAACTGTAAAGGACTGTGATCAAAAACAAACTTTCAGGTCTGTAGAGTGAGAGAGAAGGAAAAAAACCTTCCAACTCTTTAATTCTCAATTATTTTCAAGAACATCACGATCTCATATGGCAGTGATTCATATTAAATCTGAGTTCTCAGATTAAAAAACAAATCCCAAGAGAACCTTCTCTCTTGATAAGTCTGTTTTGCTTCCTGAGTGCTTGTTTAATTGAAGTTTAAGACAGTGAAAGAGAATCTTTGCTTACCAAAGCCCTGCTAATACTCAAAGTTCTTCTCCCAGATGTAGATTTAGACAGTGACCGGTCGTAAAACAGCTGCACAGGGGAACAGGCCATATAAAACCATATCATCCCTGTATAGTTCTCTGATCTTAGTGCCAGCTTTCTTTCCATCACACCTGTCTTAAGGGAAGGGCATGGCACAGAGTTTATAATTTATCAAGAATATTGCACATATGTTGGTTTTTGCAAGAAGTAAAAAAGAGAGGCCACGGAAAGAATTGTGTTTCTACAGCTCTTTGTCCTTAATGTTGCACTTAGGGAGCTTTGAAGTATTGTCACAGCCAAGCTCTAGAAATTCCAAGTGATCAATGGGAACATAATTGATTCAATTTGCAAAGTCACCATTTCTTGTGACAAACTAGATCCAAGTCATCCAATTAATGGCTTGGTAGGGTCACGCACCTATGAGGCAGTTAAAATACCTATAGCACAATCCAAAGAGAAAACCTTGCATTCTTAAATAGGGTAAGGGGAAAAAGTCTGTAACCAATGTTTGCTTGTTGCTTTATCACTACTGTTTTAAAAGATAGGCATTCAGATTTATTCCAGTGGCTGACATCAAAGCACAAAGGGTCATTGTCCACACCCTCGTATCATGTAAGTAGATGAATTATGTGGGTTTGAAGTATGGCTGTTAGACCATGGTGTGAAGAGATGATGTCTAGAGGAGCTGGTGCAACTTTGCTACCCCCACAGATCTGTAGTACACTAGGCTGCACTTATCCGTGTCGTAAGAGGTACGCTGTGGAGCAGACATTTACCAGTGGGTAGAGGTAAAGACTACTCAGTCCCAAGGCATCCCTCTTGGGGCTTAATGGTGTTGGCACTTGCTGTGTGTAGGTGACGTGGAAACCTGTAGAGTCACTACTTTTGAAATGAAGCAGGCACATGATGGTTTAGCCCATGATACAAAGAAATGGCAGCGTACATAGTACTAAGATACGACTTCAAAGCGTCGTGATACCCCAGTGCCTTCTTTCTCTGTTCTCAGCTTCTGTTTACCTGTGGATTCAGCTGCTTTTATTTCAGCCCAAAGGAGGATTTGGACACTTTAAAGCTTGTCTACTTTTTCCATATATACTAGCTGGTCTAACAAAAGGCTGTATCTCTATTATCTTTGCCCTGCTTAGGGTGCCTGGATCATCATGTCTACAAGGAAGTTACCTTTTTCCTTTATCCTTCTTATGTATCCCATAAAATGCAGTAAACAACGCATGGAAAAGGGAAATTCTACTCTGGAAGAATTCAGGATAAATAAATATCCCAGGTACTCCCTGTGTTTTCTATGCAAATAAATATTTTGTTTTCATTTTTGATTATTTAACATGTGGTATTGGAAATGTGAACCAATATGCAACAAAATCAAAGGAAAAAGACTTTGCAAAAGTTTTGTTCCCAAGTCTCAAGCACACTTGTTCTAATAGTGTCAGAACTTTTTTTTTTCTAGGATGTTTTTTTCCAAAACAACTTTATAATACAACTACTTCATTTCTCCACACATGTTGATTTGTCAGAATTGTGTATTTAGACAGAGCTCGATATGACTCGATGCAAACAGCCTGAAAAATGGGCATTTCTGCCACCTAATATCATAATCACAGAAAGAAATCAGCAATGAACCTGATAAGCTCTGCAAAAATGC
This sequence comes from Podargus strigoides, assembly GCA_028020825.1. Lineage (NCBI taxonomy): Eukaryota > Metazoa > Chordata > Aves > Caprimulgiformes > Podargidae > Podargus > Podargus strigoides. The sequence continues at coordinate 5,626,757 of CM051623.1, read as the reverse complement.
AAAAGAAATCATTTGAAAGGCTGATCCAAGCTCACTCTCCTTCCATCACTTACCAGGGCTTTGCTGTGGGAGGTGTGGAGGCTCCGGGAGATTCACCCTTTCTGGCCTTCATGTCCATCTGTGCTTTGCTCCACTTGGCCTGGGGGAAAATGTACACTCACCTGAGTGATTCCATGATACTCCTGAGGCAGCTCCTCTGCTCTGCGTATCTGTAGAGAAAATAAGACATCACCAATGTACATGCCCGCTCTGGGTACAGAAACAACGTTCAGCTTTGCAGATAACATGATGCTCCACAGCGCAGACGGATTTTATTTCTTCCTTTCTTTCAAGCATTTAAACTTTTTTTGTATTGAACTGATGTGAAGTTACATGAGCTCCGATCACGTGAATAATGCATGAGATTTAAGACAAACACTTGAAAGGGGCTTATTTTTCATGTCAAACAATTCTTTATTTTTTATGGTACAAATTAAAAGTGACAGATCTGAAGCTGTTAAGAAATACACAAAGTGCAGCTTTACTGACCATACAGATATTGCTCTAGATTAAGTACAGTTTTTGTCAGTTTTTTAAATTTTTTTTTTTTTTTTCATGTTAAGCAACCTGTGCAGATAAATCAGCTTTGGTTTCAAAGTCAGAGTAGTAAGGAGCTTTTAAATATCCAGTTTGGTTTCTTGGTCACAAGTCCACCACATCAACTCCTTTTGTAATTATTTGTATTTTTTAACAACACAATACAGTCCGTTTTGTACTGCCATCTTTCCCGCTGCATGCTCCATGCATGGAAAAACAGATCTCCTTGCAGTGCTTCATAAGTGACCCTGGTGACCATTCTGTAGATTATAGCACATAGGACAAAAATAATAATAATAATAGTAATAATAATAATAATTAATAATAATAATACCACTTTTTAACAATAAATAAACAAATGTGCCCCACATAATCTCAAGTTGGAAACAAGCAAACCACATGACAAAAAGCTCATTACAAAATGTTTTCCAAACAGATTTTACAGTCAAACATTGACATGGAAATCAATTTCCTCTCTTATCTTCTTATTTGAATGTTGGTCAATAACTGGGTACAAGTAGAGTGCTGAGGTAAAACACTGATGAACAGTTTTATTTTTGTATTTCTTTTTTTTTTTTTTTTTTTTAAATAGTAACAGTTTAGTATTGCGAGATTGTCAGCAACATTTAGCCATATCTATACAATGTGCATATACCTACATACATTGAGCTTTGGTCCAGCATTGAGAAGACGAGCAAAGGCATTTTACATATTTCTTTTTGGTTATAGCTTGAGTTCTTTGATACGCCTCTACTTGTTCCTTCTTAGCTCCTTTTTGCTTTCTTGTTGTCTCTTTTTTCTTTTTTAACTTTCTTTTTTTTTTCTTTTTTTTTTTTTTTTTTTTTTTTTTGTGGTAATAACATAAAGAAACTGGAATCATTTGAATGCATTTGATTTCTTCAACTGTCCAAAATAGCTTTTTAGTGAAAAACATAAAAAGACAAAATCAGAACAGTAAGTGAACCCTTGGTTCATTATTCAAATAATACTTATACATATATATATATATTTTTTAAAAAATTCAATGGTCAATAAATTGGAAAACCATTAAACCTTCACATATGACTGAAGAGACTTTTGTTTCATTTGCTGGTAGCAATCTATCTTTTAGTCACATGCAAAATAAAAAGGTATTCAAATGTAATCAATACATGAAAATTGTTTACAAATGGAAACCAGAAATGTTGCCAGTAACAAAATAAAACAAAATATTTATGGCCCCCCAAAGATGTATGACTCACACATAATTTATCTTCCTAAGAATCTGTTCAGGCACCATTTATGCCTCATAGCAAAAGTTTGTTTATAAAAAAATTAATATAAGAAGCATTACAACACTTTATAAATAATTTACAAAACATAATACAAAATTAGAAAACTGTAAAAAAAATCACTGCACATGAATGGTTTTAAGAGTGTGGGATGACCATAATTTTTTCTTCCAAGCTGGCGATTTATATTTATTTTACATTTTCACTGTCCTAGTTATATCCTTCCGATATGTACTTTGGAACAGAAAAGATCTTATGTAACTGCTGCCAGCATATTTTTAAACATTTAGTATCTTTCATACACTGTTTAGTTAAGTTTTCTTCTTGGGGGCTTTTTCTTCATGAAATTTAGAGCAGTCCCTGGGAGAACTGGAAATTATTTGTTAGGCAAAGAATGGCTGATGGTTCTATTCCCAGGCTGTTCATGATGGGGCTGGAGGGGTGTGTGTGTGTGTGTGTACGGTCTCAAGGGTGGCTGAACAGGTAATCATGTATGTGGCATTAATGACTGGACAATTAGCAGCGTACTGGAGGCACGGGTAGGACTTCAGGAGTGTCCACTTCCAAATATGATCTGTTCTTGCCTGCTTCCCTGTTGGCTTCTGGCTGATCTCTGGATCGTTATGTACATTGAATTGTGGCCACAAGTTTAGGGCTGTTTGGTACAGACAGCAGATATATATCTGTGAATATAGGTACCTATGGATAGAGAGGGAAAAAGAAAACCCAGAGGGGCAGATGTTGCTGTACGACTCTTTACTTCACATGCTTAGCTTGGGTAAAGTATATTTTTAGTCTCTCACAATTTGCCTGTGGTTACTGGTGTTTTTTCCCCCAGCAGATATTTATATATCAACAGTCGGAAAAGAGTCAATAACAATTCTCACTCTCCTCCTCATAAAAGCAATACTGAAAATATCCTTAAACATACCCTGCTGAAGCTTAAAGCCTAAAATGCATTTGCTGGACGTGAGCCCAGCCCGGAGTACTGGATTGTCAGTGCTCTCCAACCCTGACCTTTGAGAGTGCTCACATTTAGAGGCAGTTTCTGGCACAGATGATGGTCTCTGAAGCCTTAAAACTCCACCAACCATGCAGCAAATACCCCATTCTACAAGGCAAATCCCATTAATAAAATAGCAAGGGCCAGATTCAAAGCCTACTGAAATCAATGGAAGTCCCTTTCTTTCACTAAGTTTTGGATATAGCCATGAGTTCTTGAAAACTCTGTAAGAGAGATGTATTTGAAGTCTCCAGCATTTCAGGAGCCTCCTTCAACATCCTGGGTGGACCAGCAAAAATCCTGTACAACCATCCTGAGGTCAGTGAAGGTAATCAGGTGTTGTACCAGCAGAATTTTACTCTACCACAGTGAGCTGAGTAGGGTGAGCTGAACCAAATCCCCAGTGTTATCTTATGGAAAGTCCTGGTCAAGATGCAGTTTCTACCCTAGTAGTGGACTGAACCCCAAAGGCTGGAGCAGAACTCAGCAGAAGGTGAAAATCACAGGTGACCTTCACAGGTCGGCCCATACCACATCGAGAACCTGCAACACCTTTCTCTCCCTCTGAGCCTTAGTATACACGTAGGTCCAATGACCACAGTATTTTAGAAGATGCTTGTCCAATCAAAAAGGAAGCCACAGGGATAAATTGTCTTTAAAGGAAAATTAATTCATTTGGAACATACTGCAGGTGACCCACCTTACTATTCCCAAAGGATATTCAATGGGTTTCCCTATATCCTGAATGCTTAGTCTAGCCAGCGGTCACAGCAAACATCTGCAGAAACACATCCTCCTACTGAAGAGGTCAACAGGGCAAGCATCAATATTAGGTTGACATTAAAAAAAAAAAAAAGGCAGAAGGATCAGAGCACTACCACTGAAACAGTCCAGAGTGATGCAACGACCAAAACACCCTCACCGCTTCTTGGCCTGTCGTTTGTTTTCCTCACAATCTCAAGAAATTTCTTTGGCTAGCAGACTTTGGAGAGAAATTGCTTCAAACAGAACCATAACATAGATGCAGTACTGAACCAAGTGTGCAGTTTATATTTATAATACAAAATGAGTTTTGGTAACCTCTCCAGGTTCATGGCCAAAGGACAGAGAAATCCCAAGCTACACAGTTGACAGTAAACACAATTTTCAGCATGGGCTCACAGTTCATGAGACATAAACCTAATCCTTCTTTGTCCTCTATTGCATTTCAGCATATCGATACAGAAGAGTTCAGCTTTCACTTCCCTTTTTAAGAGTCTTCGAACAGTACTGGGTTATGTGGGCTTGGGGAAGGGGTGGAGAATGAGCTGGAAGGGGGGAGGCAGCTAAAAGAATCAGAAAAAAGTGAAAAATAGAAATGCAAACCAAGACATACATCCTTAGAAGAGAAATACCAAACCCCAGAAATCACAATAAAAATGAATTATTTTTGGCACCCAAACACCTGGAAATTGCAAAACTGCTGGCTGAAAGGAAAGAAAAGAAAAGGTGACCACTATGGAATGGCTTTAACACCTGTTTGTACACACCTGCAGGGTGAGAGAAATTAATCCTGTTGTTTTCCTCTTTGCAAAATACAAATGTAAAAATCCATAACACAATTGTACACTCATAAAAGAGCAGACTAACAATCTAGTTTGCAATGCCATGTTTCTGACTTTGGTTAATAGTTTTCATAGTGAATCAGCACTTGATACCTGAAAGGCTACAATCACTCCTCCAGGTGGCAGGCTTGTATTCGCTTTTAAACAGATAAAAGTTTTTTTTTTTCTTTTTTGTTTTGTTTTGTGGGTTTTTTTGTTTTGTTTTTCCTTAAAATGTGTTCACATTTTCATAATATACAGAAAAAAAGTAAGCAGTTATTTGGTTTACTTTAAGTCCATTTAAAAAAACTGGCTTTTTCTTTTTTTGGGGAGGGGGGAACTAATTCTACGACACACATACACACTAAGTGCTGTGTATTTTTTTGATTTTTTTTTTTTTTTTTTTTAAATAGGAAAACCCACGGACATTTATAAACTGTTCTGTCCTTCTTGTAGTTTTCTCAGTCTTTTACTTACAAGGGTGTTGAACAGGTATTTTCAGAGTTCAAACGGTTACGTTTCTGTTGGTGCGGGTTTTGCTTTTTTTTTGTGTGTGGTTTGGTTTTGTTTTGTTTTTTTAGGAGTTTTCTTCCAGAGAGTCTGTTAAAGGCTCCATAGGAACTGCCGTCGCAGGCTCGTGTTGTTTCAAACGTTTAATTGTGTTCTTCAGTGCTTGCCTCTTATTGCAGAACCAAACTCTAACTACTTCCCGGTCATAGTTCAGTTTCTCAGCAATCTCTGTCATTTCTTGCCCAGAGGGGTGCGTGTTCTTCTCAAAGTGGGCATTCAAGATCTCAAGGGCTTGTGGCGTGAATGAGGTACGCCTCTTGCGCTTTTTGGATGGTTCGCTTCCGATAAACTCGGTAAGGTTCTGCATACCTGCTCGATGGCGGGCCTCAGCCTCAGCCATCCACCGCTCAAGCACCGGCTTTATCTTCTGGGCACTTTTAGGGGTGATGTCCAGCTTTTCAAACCTGGCAGGATACAAAAGGCCAGGGTTCAGTTTGGCTGTCAGACTGCTAGCTATAGTGTTCTCTTGGGCTTCCTGTGGTAGGAAAAAGTGGCTTCTCAGGATGGTGTGTCTGAGGGAAAATTGAGAAAGAAGAGTCTTACACTGATGCTCTGCCAGGGTGGGACTTCCTGCCTGCCTGACTAATTGACTGGCAGAGGTAATTTACAATGGATTATGAAAACTATCAGATAGGTATATCTATAAATATATATATATATAGCTAGATATTTAAGCTATCACAAAACGAGCACTACAACAAAATTCTAAGTACACTACATAATACAGGTTATGAGTCGCGTTTTCATATTTCTGATGATCTTTAAAACCCTTAAGGCTAAGTCTAATTACAGGAAATGACATCAAAGGCAATGGCTCTTTATCATCTCGTCTTTGTGATGAATCCTTTTGTTTCGCCTCCCATCCCATATTGTCCAAACACCACAGGTTTAATAATAAAAACCAATGGCAGTTACTAGCCTCTGAATATCAGGTTTCCTTTCCTTTCATTTTTGAGCAATTTTCACTGTTTGCAAGTTAACACTATATCCCTTTTCTGGGTCGGAAAAAGATTCCCATAGCTACGGTGGTGTTCAGCTGAAACAGCTGGACACTTTGCAATTATCTTGACTGCCCCCACAATGTGCAAAGACAGACTCATGTTTTCCAGATGAAACCCAGCATAATAGTCTACTAATATGCTGTGGCACCAAGCTGGGTTTATTGTGGGATTTCTGCAAACTGTGCCAGAATGATATCATTTCCTGTAAATGAGGTCTTCTATATATCATTTTGCCATCAAAAGTCTTTTGCCCAACCAGATTTTACAAGTATTATAAAACATCTGGAAAAGCAGCCACACAAAGCTTTAATCCTTCCAAAAACAAGCAGAAGAGCTGAGTTCACATTTCAAGTCTTGTAAGTACTTATTTCTTTCATTTACTGGATTCATCCTCTCTTACTACGCATTAAAAAAGTCTTGACTCAACCCCTCTGATGCCACCAATTCATATTTCCCCACTTCACCTACGTCCACCCCGCACATTGCAGTACTTAACGTTGCGGAAAGGCAACAATTATTGCATGGTGCTGCTGCACTCTCCAGCCCGCCCCGTGCCGAAGCACCACCGCCGCCGCTAATCACGACGTGCTCTGGAGATGAGACCAGCTGAATCAATGCCTTTGTGCAAAGCAAATGGGTGACTGGAGTTGGCAATTTTTTGTGTCTCTATTCAGCACGTGGCAGCCGCAGAAAATGTTCCAGCAAGAGACAAATAATTTCTCACAAACAAAGAATAATTTCAGATAATAACACTCCAAAGAATTTGTAACTGATGCCTAGGATTCTAGTGTGGTATTGACTGCCAGGTGTCCTTTCTTGGTGTTTTTCGGGCTGAAGCATATGTTTTATAACACATTATCTCAAGTTAAGAAAATGCAGCTATTTGCATGCAGAATGTATCAGCAAGGTGGTGCTATATTGCTGATGTGATCTGCACAGGTCACTGGGAGACTCTGTCTCCGAGTTGGTTGTTCAACTTGCTTACCTTCCTGCCCTTTCCATTACCCTGGAGTTCATACTGAAACTCCTTTGTTACCATTAAAAGAAAAGTTGAACCGACTGTTTCTGAGGAACAGCACGCTGCCACTGAAGCAGCTTGTCTGGGTGCTTAACAAGAAATGCACAGTCCTGGCAGGTGTTTACACCCCAAAATGTTATCCATCTGGAGGGGTCAAAGGAAGTAAAAAAACTCTATAACCTTGTGAGTATTTGGGACCAGCTTCTGCAGCCAGTCCTCACGTTCTGAGCGATTTGCTCCTCTAAGGAGCTCTATATAAAAGGTCTCCTCATTCTGGGCTTTTGTTAGCCATGTCTGTGCTCCAACTCCATCTTTATCGGGGTTTTCATGGTAATGAGTTAGTGGGGAACCCATTCTCTTAGTAAAATTCAAACCATGCCCAGTGGTTTTCTCAGGTGTGAGGTTGATGGAGGAAATGAGAAGACAGCAAACCAGACAAAAGCAAAGGAAACTACAATTTATCACTTTAAGGTGTAGTGTGTTAAACAACAACTTAAGGCTACAACAAATTGGCAATTGCTAAAAACTCCATCAGTTTTAGGCATTCTTTACCAATTGACCATGGGGAAGGAAAAAAAAACAAAAAAAAAGAAATTAATCCTTAGCAACAGGGAGTGATAGCATTCATATCATTGCCATTGCTTGTTGAGTGTTGATACTGCAGTACACGTTGTTAGGTATAACGATATACAAGTCTTGAAACAAATTTCCCAGCAGTAGTATCCTTGTATAGACTGAATAAAGGTTATTTTCTACAGGGAGGTATCTTATAAGAAAAAACAGTAGGGGAGACCATAGAAGTGAGAGGATCCTATGGAGCTTTTTGTATTTAACAACAATCAATGGGTTTTATGGAAAATCATTGAGCAAAATGTGAGCTGCAAGCTCACTACCCCATACTGATGTTATTTATAACCTTAGTCTTAAACTGCAGGAAAAGTACACTTCCGTTCTATGGGGAATACATTAAAAGTATAAAGAGCAGATAAAAAGACAGAGCATTTCATGGATCACCAAGAACAAAATCCACTTAAATGAGCTTAGAGTTGGTTTCTTGGCTTTCGCTGATGGAGAAGGACTATAAGGCATTGCCCAAGAGGAAAAAGCTGTTACCTAAGTGTGTTTGTTACCTCATGCATAAACATGGGATTACTGTAACACACATACATGCATATACGGTGTTTGCTTCTAACTACTTTAACTCAGCCAAGACTGTATTATCATTTCCTATGATTAGGGCAGATTTCTACTTCTGCTTTGCATACATGGGTTGTCTGGGTTTTTTTTTTTTTCAGTAAACATTTGAGTGATAAAAGATGAATAGCTGCTGGTTTGCAAGATAGCAGGAAGGATAATTTTTTCCCTTCTGTGTTGCCTAGGTAAATCATCATTAACATCCTATATGTGAAGTGCTAACCACAGTAATACAGGTTTTAACTTAGCAGGGATGCAGCCATGAAATATTTGTTCAGTAACCCTATCTGTAGAAAATGGCACAGTATGAAGAGGGTCAGCTGGTGCTTATCCAGCATCAGCAGGGTCTCCAGCTTGTCTACTGAATTAAGTCTCAATGCCAGGAACATTGTTTCTCATTTGTTTTAAAAAGAAGGAGGGGGAAAAAAAGACTGAAGTTACTTTAGGGGTACACAATAAGAACATTTTAGCTGCCAGACACCAACATTATTGGCTATTTTAAGTCCCAGGTTAAATAATACATTCTAAAGACGTGAGACTCAAACACAAGCATGCTCCTCACAACAAGCTGAATAATTATTGAGAAGAAAGAGAGGAGAGAAGAGTTTATGATGTAACTGGTTACCTGCAGATGGCAGACTGGCTATAGGCTGGGCCTTCGGTGGCGCTTAGGGCTTGGCCAACTTGAGTCTGTGTCAGGCCAAGGGACAGGCGCCGGATTTTAAAAGCTTTGGCAAATTCTCGGATTTCTTCCAGATTCACCCCATCCACCTCTCCAGTGGCTGTTTGAGGATCTGTCGAAATATTTTTTTAATCATGTCAGTTCTTTGCGTCACATAAGAGTGGGCTGGGCTTACACCAGCTTTCACTGTCAAGATGTTCATTTTCTAAAAACTTATCCCTTTCTCTTCTTCCCCAAACAGAAACAGGCTTGCCTTGTCAGGTGTGTTACAAAGCATGTTCAGATTGCTCAAGTGCTAATTAGGCTGCAGGGGTTCCAGGTGCTGGTGAAATATTTTCAAGGGCATACTTTGTTGCTGAACTCCTGAAAACGGACAACTCGCCTCCGAGTGAGGCGGTGCCTGGGCTCCTCACTGCCATTTGTGCTTTGCAAAATGCCCCTCGGGTTGACAAGTCACATTCCCCCATCTTATCACATACTGAAGGAAGGCTGGTGTTAATGTATTTATTTGCAGTCTGTGGGGAGGACTAAATATATGCAAAAAATGCTTGGGTTTTTAAGTTGAAATCTTTCTGCTTTATCTAAAATTAATGCCCAACAAGGAGACTGACAAACCTTCCTTCTCCTTTGCACGATACCCAACACAAACCTCCAGCCAAACATCCAAAATAACCCTACCAATGAACAAGCCCAAACAAAACGCTGCCTTTAAAAACTCCTTAATTTAAAAATCATCTTTTAAAATTTGCCCTTCTGAGAAGCAGCCTTTCAAGCTTTTCATTCTGCCTCCCATCAGGTTGATAATCAGGGAGCAGCAACATCAGCCATTAGGTTTCAGATGGTAATGCTGCACAATTTTTTACTTTTACATTAGCCCCTCAGAAGATAATGCTTATGATGCTGTGAGAATAAATCTGTCCTTCCTCTCCATAGCAGTTTACTGACACAGAAGCCTTTGTCCCTGAAAGGGCACATAATAAAGCATGTCTACCACAGGAAAGCTCCTTTGGTGCTGGATAACTCGGTCAATTTAGGACTTATCAAGGGAAATGACACAACAGCTGGAGAACGGAACTTTTTTCCCCCCCAAGCTACTGATCCCTGGCTAAATGAAAGCGTTTGCCAAGTCGGAGACAGCATGGGACTGGGATGGTGGGAGATTTCAAAGTGTTGTGCAATCCTGCATGTAGTGAAGCCATTCTCCCAGTGAGACATCTCTATTGTTCTTCACCTCATTCCTCAGACTTCTTAGGTGAAAAGTTTGCAGCACAATAACCCATAAATTTCTGTAAATGCAAGCAGTTGTCCAAGGACGGTGCTAGACTGCATTACTATTCTGAACCCTGTATGAGAGTGGCTCCTGCTAGTACTGCTATAGCTAAAGGCTTGTCAGCATTACAGTAACAAAGCTTTTATTTTCAGGGGTTTATAAACCTGATGTAAAATTCCCTTATGATGGAAATGTCCTATAAAAAATCTTTTAGCCCAACAATAGACAGAGGAAAGAGATTTTTCTGCTATATAAATTTAGCCTATACCAACTCGTAGCTTGAGTGTAAGAAGCACACATAGCAATAGTATTTTAAAAATACTCGTGTATGCAACCAGGGACCACATGAACTCTGCATACAGGTGAACAGGCACATATGCTGAACCTAGTTTTGACAGTGCTCCACACTCAGAATCATCCCTCCTGTTGTCAGTGCTGTGCTTTAACTCACCTGTGCACACATGCATGCACTCACTCAGTGTAAAGCTGGGGTATGTACTGTTTGGTTTTAAGTAGTTGGCACTAGGACAGGGGCCACTCAGCTTTGTAAATTAATTGCCTTTAGAGGTGTGACATTTTCCTATTTACCCCATACTCACTCTACCTAGCATACCAGTTCTGATTTTCAGAGATACAAAATGGAGCTGGGTGCTTATCTGCCCTTTGGGTCTCTGAAGAGCAACTGATAAATGTACAAAATATGATAAATTATAATGGCCACACAGAGTCCCTTGAGTAAAGTGCACTAAGACTGTGACCTTCCTCACCTCTTTCCTTCACTTTAAGGCCTCTGACTCAGGCTATTAGGGATGCAACAAAGGACAATTCAGGTGTTTCCAGAGAACTTTTAAAGTAGCAACTGCTATGGCAACTGGCACCTGTAAACCTCCCCAACTCCTGTTAGGAATAAAAAGGGAGGTAAAAAAGCTAAGGGGGTGTTTGCTTGCATGTGATTACAGAGAAATTCTGCCAAGTTCTGCTGGATCCTTCTGTTATGGCACTGTTGCAACAGTGAATATCGTGTAAAGTCCTTTCCTGCTTGGGAAGCTTGGATGAGGGAACAAGTAGGCTGATCTCTCCTTGAGATGAGAAAAAAACCCTGTAATGCACTTCAGGAACATGGGAGTAGATTGTAATATATGGCAGAGAATCTGTTGAGAAAGAAGCTTCATTCTTACATAGCATCTTTGGGAGGAGGAAAGTACTAATAAGGGTGGACTGAAACACTGATGCCTTTTATCCTTGAACTCTAGGGAAAATAATATATGTATCAAATCAAAACCACTTCTACTTCAGGTGTGATTCAAAGTCCTCTGAAATCCATAGAAGTACTCCCTTGATTTCTGTCAGCTCCATAAACTCAAGTAGTACTATGAAGACCATTCTATTGACATCATCATATAACAGCACCGATCTGTTTTATGCTATTGCCATTAAAATGTCATCAATACATAATCTTGGACTCTGTGGACTGGCACATATATATATGTAAACATATACAAATAGATAATGGACTTAGTTTTAATAGATTCTGAACTCTTTTTAGTGCACTTCACATTTGAGGAAGAATAGCTTCTTGAGGACCGTAAATAAACTAGTGCTTTTTTAATTAAGTGGATATCCTAGAGAAGGAAGCACAGTGCCAACATAAAAATAGGGAATACCAATCTCAGAGTGGTTGGGATCTTCAGTAACAGCATTTAAAGCCTCTCAGTGTACACTATGGCTTGATGAAACAATGGCTGTTGTGTCTATGAAACTACTGGGTGCTAGAGAAAGGTGATAGAGTTGTTTGAGATCCTTTCAGGGATTTGTTTACATATACACTTACAAAAAAAGTTCCCCCAGATATCCCAGTGGATGGTGAAGGTGGGCGAGCAGTGCGGAAGAAGTAAAATCCACAGGCTCTCCTTCTGCACTGAACCCCCCTTTTTCCTACTGGAAGGAATACTACTCCCACTTTTGCATTATTCTGAAAATCCCGCATGAGTTTGTTGGTGAGTGCAAATTTGCTGTGATTTTAATAGTTAGGGGAAAGAGTTGCTACAGAGAAATCAGTGCACCCTGAAGGAGAAAGCAAATTTCTGTCGTGCAGAGTTCTGCCATGGGAGGGATTACAGGGGATGATTTCCCCAGTCAGACAGGAAGAGAAATAGCTGGCAAAGGTAGTCCAATGGAAAGCAAATTGGATAAGAGAGGCAGGACAAAATATTGTTAATGGAAAATGGACTGGAGCTCAGGGGAAAGACAGAAGAATAATTTGTTTGTGGGAGGTATTTTAATTTTATAGTAACAGATGACAGTAAAATGAATTTGGAAGGAAGAAAGGAACTTCACAGAGACACAAGACTCGGAGCATGAGGGGGAACCAGAGATTTCCACAAAGAGAACATATGGTGGGAAAGTTAAAGAAATGAGAAGAGGGATGCATCTGAGAAGAGGAAAATGAAATTGAGAAAAGGAGGAATAATGACATAGAATTGAATGAAAAGAAAACAAAGAGAACAGAGATAGGATGAGACAATATGAAGAAATCATACAGAAGGAACAGAAAGAGTAGAGAGGAACTTTGCAGTCCTTGATTAGACAGAGCTTCTTTTTTAATGTCCTTTCTTTGGAAACAATCATAATTTTTTGTCTTTAGAAGAACTAGCACCTGTTGCTGTTGAGGGATGAAGCAGTGAGGATGAGATAAAGGGGAGAAGCTATAAAGAACACAACAATTCAGGGGAAGAAAAAAAAAGAAAGGACAGGAAATAAGAAAATAAAGGGAAATAAAAATAAAAAGGAAGGAAATGAACAAATTAGGAAAGAAAAAATGTAAAATCATAAAGAAAATATGACTACAATGAAAAATAAAAGAAATAAAACCATGGAACATTAAAGTTATTAAAGCCCAATTCTGATTCCTTTCTCATAGTACTTTAGTAATTTCACTGATGTGAGGCGGCCTCTTATAAGGAGAGTTACTCTCTCTACAGTAAGTGTGCAAAACCTTGTCCCAAATAATTATTTATTTGCTGAAGTTACGTTGCTCTATGCAATTAGATTAACAGAATAAGGTAGCTGAATATGCCTAGTTTTACATTAATTTTACTATATTTGGCAACAATTTCTGGAGTACGGCAAGTCTCTACTGAGGTACTTGACTTAGGGGCTCTGCTGGAGGACTGGACTGCAGCTTTGGAATGAATGAGGAGAAGGAAACAATAATATTCCTGTCTCAGGAAGGGTAAAGCATTCAAAGCGACGTTCAGGTGGCCACAAGTTGTTTCTCACTGCCCTCATGCCTATGGATCTCTTTCAGGACCAGTGACCCATTTCAGGCCTCATCCCACTAGAAGACTTTGAATGGACTTCAGCAGACACTAGATTTCAATTGTAGGCTTGTTATATACAGCTCTGCTAGCCAGTGTGGGAGCTGGGACACTAGGAAGGCTTTGTTCAACTATGGGCCATAGGCTGGACAAAGTGGTGCTCCTGCCCTTCAGGGATCTTCTCCCAGAAACTGAATGGATTCTGCAAAGGAGCAAAACAGGGATGGCCTTCTGTCTATTTATTTCCCTGTGTGCAGGCACAGTTGTATGCAAATGGTTTTTTAGTCATGTGAAACAATTTTCAAATTTGTGAAGATCAATTAAGACTGTTTGTCTAAAATATAGTACTATCTATGACAATGAAAAGCTGTAAAGGATCCTGTCTGCCTTTTCATGGTTCATTACACAGGAGGTTTGATCTTTCCATACTGAAGTGACCATATTTTTCTTCTTTCTTGTAGGCTCTTTCCCCATTACTAGAAACCAGTAGGTAGCTCTCTTGTGCCCTGGAACATTGTCACACCTAACTGCCAGCTCAAGCAGGCTTACCCGTGCAGTGTTAGCTCCTGTTTGTGGTTGGCTACATGGTCTCAAGAATATGCTGGACAGCTGCAATAGCCTCTGTCTTTGAAATACTCTTAAGATCTGGGTCCCTGTGAACCAGTTCCCAAGAACAACGCCTCTCAGTCTGACTGTATGAATCATTATCACAGGTAGGGTATTGACTATGGCTAAGATTGCTTGGCATTTGCCATTAGAAGACAAATTTCAGGTCAACTAATTCTGAGAATGAGGCTAATAAAACACGTTGTTCTGCTCAGGATAAAAAAAAAAAATAATAAATGCAATAACCTTTTTTCTTTAAAAAGTTTCAGTTTCCCTACAATTTGAAGCATGGCCTTGGTAAGTGTCAGGGAGATTGTGGTTATGTCAGTAATTGGCTTCTTGCCATCCCAAGTGAAAATCTGTCTCCAACAAGACCAAATAGGTGACACTCCAAAGCTCGTATCTACTCAGTAGAGATTTGCTAGACCTTTTTATGGAGTTTTCTTTAGGATTTTAAGTGTTTTAAGATTAAGGTTAAATTTAAGATTAAGTGTTTAAGGCCACATTAGATGGGACTTCAAGCAACCTGGTCTAGTGGGAGGTGATCCTGCCCATGGCAGGGGGGTTAGAACTAGACTATCATCTTTGAGGTCACTTCCAACCCAAACCATTCTATGATTCTATGATTTTCTCTCTACTGAGGATGCTTGAGCATAAAGCTGAAGTAGATGGAGAAGAACCCACCCTTTCTATGGTTTAAGCTCTGGCCTGCTTTGGGCCAGGACAGCAGTAATGACAAAGACCGAGTCTCCTCTCTTGGTGATAATTTTCCACACTCCTCTGATGGCTTCCCAGGGAGGGTGGAAGTGGTATTTGCACGATTTGGATGCAGAGAGGGCAAGAAGTAACCTTGAGTCTGAGGAAAAAGAAATGATTGAAGGGAAAAAAACCCTGGAAACTACTAATGAGTGGGAATTTGAGTTTGGAGTGTAGGGAGAGAGGGTCTCACTGTGCAGAGAGTAGTAATCACTATGGTAGAGAAAATGGAAAAAAAAGCAGCACTGGTGGTAAAACAAGGTAGAGGACAGAAATTACCTTACAAAAGGGCTGGTAAAAGGGACACAGATGTGGTCTGGGGACAGAGACTGACTGGGAGCTGGAAGGGAACTGAAATGGGAAGAGGAGTTGAGGAACGATGGACTGTGGAGAAAGGACTGCTGGGAGAAGGCAAGAAGAACAAAAGCACGGAGGCAAAGGGAGCACAGACTGTGTGGAGAACAGTGTGAGAAAGTAATGGGACTGGAACAGGACAAGTGGTGGAAGGAGTCAAGCCTGCGAGGAACAAACAAGAAAGTCTATGTTCATTAGTGTATCTCCCCCTCTTCCCTAAATTGATACTCCTGTGCCTCATACTCCTCTCAGCCAAATCCGTGAGCACAGCGTGTGTCTTACGTCTTTTAAAGTAGGACCAACAAGATGATAACACAACCTATCAGCTTCTCCATCCATTCAACTGACAGAAGATCTCTTATTTCCAACTATAAATACAAGCATTATCTCACCATATGACTGACTGACATTACTATTCTGCTTTTGTAACAACCTTGAAATTTATCCAAGGAAAAAGTAAAGCTAAAAGAACGTCCTTAGACTTGCACAAATAAACACTCAGAAACTACAAAATGCTGGAGTTACAGTAGCCCACAAGGCAGTGCAGCAGAGCCTTTGAGCCCCAGATCACCACTTGTGTTTCCCCATACCCCTGCCTTGTCCAGTGCACAGGACGAATTGTGTGTCATTCAAGAGGGACTGATTGTTGTACTGCCTTTTTACTTGTTCAGTGTGTGCTCCCAGACCTCTATTAAAGCTCTTCACCAAAGACACAGTTATTAATTTCCTCTTGAGCTCTTCTGTTTAAAATCTTAATTTATTTTCTTGTGTTTCTACAAGATGAGGGTCTTCTCATTCACAGAGAAGTAGACAGGTATTAAGGGAAAAAGAATTTTTGGGTACCTGGTCTAGGTCAAGTAGGAGATGATTTTTAGACTGTGTCTTTAAGTAGTTCTTTACACAGTTCCACAGTAAAAGTGCACTTAAAATTGTGACTGTGAGTACCAGATTCTTCTGTAAATTAAAGTCCAGAGACTCAAGGTGGATACTGAGGGAGCACTTGTGAAAAATCTGTTTTAAGTGACTTGTCTGCCACTGCACTGGAATTATGTGTCACACAGAAAGCTTCAGCTCCTCAGCCCTCTATTGCCTGAAACAAGACCATCCTTCACCCTCCTACAGATTCCTACCTCAAATGTTATGCAAAGTAGGGAACAGTTTAGTGAATCAAGTAGGGAACAAACCCTGGGACGAGTTGCATTAGTAATTCTGATGTATTCCTGGAACAATTCATTGGGAATGCACTGAAAAAACGATAAGAAAATAATAATGATTGCGTGATTTTAATCACAACATGTACTATCATAAAAAAATATGTTCTAAGAGGAACTGCACGTAGTTAAACAAGCAACTATTCTTCTAGCATCTCCTAACTTCTGATAGATTTATCCTGTAAAATTAAAAGGGCTTCTTCCATGTTGCTTTTACCGTGTCGTGTGCTTTTCCACATGGGGAAATTGACTGGAATAACCATTGTGGGGTAGAGTACCCCTTGATTCTTATTCTAGAATATTTTTTTTTAATAAGAATGTCCCCATGGGAGGCTATTCTGGACTAGCCACTGAAAAGTAACTTACTCTGCACTAGCTATTTTAGTCAATTTCCCCACGTAGACAAGGAGTAACTTTATGTATTTTTAACTTGAAGCCTCTTATTTGTCTTATTCCTAGAAGCTTGTCTACATGAGAAAATTTACCGATGAAGCAATAGCAGTATATTTATATCACTATAATTATATCTGTATCTATATATTTTACGTACTTACAGCTACCAATGTAGATATTTTTATTCCAGAATAAAAGTATTCACACTGGGAGTTACACCAGCATAATTTTACTGCTATAGCTCTGTTAGTAATTTCCCCATGTAAACAATCTCTGGAATAATCTAACCAAGATTTTTTCACATCTTCCCTTGCATGACAGTTTCTCCAAGCCCTTCACAAGCTTGTATCAGTCATATTTTACATTACCAATATGGCATGTGCTATAGTGTTTGTTTACTTGAAATATGTACATGGAGTATCTTTGAACAAGGTCATCCAATACACTCAGATTTTTGCAGATGTGCAAAAACTGTTAATGCTTCTTATGTACACTTTTAACCCGTTGTTTTTGCTATGTAAAGGCCAAAGTTAATGCTGATAAGGTAATAGAAAAGACTCTGAGCTGTGTGAACTGGAAGAAAGGGCTGTTCAGGAGGTCAGCTGTTAGAATCCTAACACTGAAACTCAGTTATTTCACTGCAGCGTGCTTCTCTCTACTCTCCCACGTGTTACAGTTCTTTGAAATTGCGCAAGCTTTTCCTGACAAGAAAGGTCTCTCGCTCTAGATTTGTGTAGTGCTAGGGTTTGTAAAATGGTTTGTACACTAACTAAGCAAACAAACAGTAATGAATAAGCAGCCTAGCCAAAAGTGGGAGGATCTCTCTGCCCTCCAAATTCCAAGGAATTTAATTCATTATATTGACTGATTCAAAAAAATTCTCATTTCCAAAGAACATAAACTACATTTTAGTTGTAAGAATTGCCCTCATAAGTCAATTAATGACTGCTACCATTTTTATTACCATTTTTAGCATTGATTACAATTTCTCAAGGAATGTTTACCTTAAGCCCCATCCATGACAGCACTTAGCAGTTCTTACTGGTACAAGTCACTCTACTTAGCAATATACAATCTACTATATGGAAAAAAAAAAGGAAGGAAAGCAGATCAGGAAACTCAGCAGTGAGGAGGACAAACAGAGGAGAGAAATAAGGAGAGCCAGGGAGCAATACTTACTGCTGACTAACTGGCCAACACTCAAAGCTGAAGAGGAGGAGGATGAGGAGGAAGAAGAGGAAGCCTGACGCACTGGGCTTTGAGACATAGATGCTTGACTGTGAGCCAAATGCAGGAGATTGGGTTGTGAGGCTGCTTGTCCCACTTGCGTCTGGGAGGGCTGATGGAGCTATATGTTAAAATGTAAAAATAAGTATTTAGAAAATGAAGCAGTAATAGGAAACTTTAAATGCACCATCTCACCCCTCCACTTCTGGGGAACAAATCCCATAGGAGCATTAAATACCATGGACTTAGTTCAGGTGACAGTGTTACAGCAGGAGCAACTGGAGCTCCTTTGAATTCTGACTTTCCATTTTGTTCTCGGTTTAATCAGATGCTTAATCTAATTAGAAGCTAAATACTTGATTGAAATAGGTGATAAGAGACCTATGACATTCCCAGAAGCATTCTGATTTAATTACATGTCCTTACCTGTTTTCTGACTCATGAAGTCAGAATTATGCCCTACATGGATTCTCATATAAATCTGCATTGTTTCAGAGAGGTCCTTTCATACTGCAGGACCAGGGCCAAGAAGAGTGAGAATGGGGAAGAGAAGATAAACTGGGGGAAAATCTCTTTCCTACAGAAAGGAATGATTTGTTTTATGACATTAGATTGAGCAAACAAACCACAAAGTTGAAATCTCATTTCTCAATCGATAAATTGTCCTTGCCTAAAACACAGTGAAACTTCTGAGCCCCATTCACATCAGGACTGTGTCAAGTAAGAAATACCTAAAAAGTTTGGTGAGCACAATAGATGCAAATGATACACTGTGATATGTGACTCTGGCTTCACAACACTTAAAAAAAAATTACAACAGTGTAATCTTTTGTTGTTCACTAGGGGAAAGGAAAGAACCTTCTGCCTATAATAAGCTTTCACGTGGGATTGAAAACTAGGAACATTCTCTGGTACTGATTTTTACATCAGACTCCAAGCAAATTCAAAAGGCAGTCTCTACAGAATGAAGGTACACAATGGATCTTGCAGTTTTGAATTGGCTTCTAGTAGTCCAGTACAGCCCTTTCAGAGCCTAAATAATACAGTGATATAGTCTTGATACACTCAGGTGACTGCTACTTATTATACCTTTATTTTATTTTGATTCTTGATATTGATAAGAAAGAATTGCAAAAATGTACTAAAAGGCTTCACTTTTAAGTGATAGCTGTTATCTGCATTCTCAGAAAGGGGGAAAGATAAAGGCCTATTTGGCCTTGCTTGAAGTCGGTGATTTAAATCTATTTCTTGAATTCTAAGGAGTATGAGTTTTTCTCTTTTGATATTTAACTGAACAAATGACTTCAGAAAAGGAGCTAAATTCATTAGTAATACTCAAATTATATATAATATGCTCCCAGAACACACAGAAATGACTGATGCTAAGTAGACAACAAATTGTATGGCATAGTAGATAAAGGGACCTGATCATATTCAACATGACACTTTTCTGTGGAATATACATGAACAACTTCAATGACATTATTCCTGTTATGGGTCTGTTTAAGAAAGGAAAAAAATTACAACTCCTTTTCTACCTCTCACATGGAACGATCTAACAGAAAATGAAGTAAGAAACTCTGAGTTACCCTTTAATAATAATGAAAATTCTTTATCTGACCAGTTTTAGCCAATTCTGACTGCCCTACAAATCAATAAACAAAATCATTTTATTATCTCAAGGAGGTTTTTTTGGTTAAAGCACATTTTAAAAAAGAAAACTGGCACTTTATGAAAGGGATAATAGTTGAAAAGCTGACTGAAAGGCTTCCAGATTTCAGACTCATGCAAGCACTGGGCATCTTTTAAAAAATTTCACTAAGGGATGGATTTTATCTGTAGAAAGGTCCCAACCTAGGATGTCTACTTTTATAATATCTTCTCCTGGGGAAGCAGTCCACTAGGAGGGCTGGCCTCCTCTGAACGCTGCAGAAATGGAGTGCCCACCCATTATGCTCACAACACTCCAGACTGCAGCAGAAACAGACAGGTGTTTGGGCTCTGGGTCTGTTGTCCAAGGGAATCTTTGGCAAAACTAAATATTTCAGCCTAAGCTAGGGAAGAAAAGTGTTGTATTTAGATCAGTTAGATGCTTTTGCATTATCTGGGGCAATCTTAAAGATCTTAGTGTTCATCTGCAAGGATGAAGGAGCAAACCTAGTAGCTATCTTTAAAAAGAAAGATCTGCAAAATTATAGTCCAGTCAACTAAACTTCAGCCCGTGGAAAAGTACTGAAGAAAATAATCAAACAATTTATAAGCATCCGCCAGAAAACAAGGTAGCAACAGACAACATGGATTGTTAGGAACAAACTGTGTCAAACCAATCTGATCTCCCTCTAAGACAGGGTAATTGGCCTTGCGGACAGGGAAAAAGCAGTAGGTGGCTTGACTTCACAAGTCTCTCGACACTCCCTCGTGTGACATTCTTTATAACCTAGGGAAACACAGTTTAGATGAAATTGCTGCCGAATGAATGCAAAAGTAGTTGGAAAACAAAACCTAGAGGACAGATATCTATCTGTGGGAAGGGAAGCGTGTGCAGGGCTTCACAGAAGTCTTTGTTCTGCACTACTCAGTATTTTCTTAATGACCTGGATGAATAAGAAGAAAATATCCTCACTAAATTTACATACCAATTACACGCCGAGGGACTTCTGATATACAGGATTACATGATTCAAAATGATCCTGTCCATTTGAACACGCCACCAGCAATGCTGGGGTGTTGCAAAAGTGAAGAAAAGGCAACTCCCATGCCAGGCTATGTGAGCAGGAGTGATGCCTGTAGTGCACATGAAGCATCCTATTTTCTACTAAAAGCACTGGAAGGACCTCTGCAAGGGGTGCACTGTGTTCCACAGCTAGATACCACACTTAAGAAAAAGTCTGGACCAACTGGAGGAGAACAATTAGAGTAGCTGAAGGCCTGGGAGTTACCTGAGGCTTATGAAGACACCTGGAATGAACTGATCATGTTTAAAGAAGGGAAGACTAGTGGGATATGATGCCAGCCTCAAATACAGGCAGGGCTAATGCAAAGAGGAGACAGTGAGCCTGTCAAATTTTGTAGTGAAAAGAATGAGATGCAATAACCTGGAAGATTCGAATTAGATGCTGAGAAATGCTCTCTAACATGGTAGTGAAGCACTGGCATAAATTGCTGGGGGAACCTGTGGAGTTCCTATAAAAGTCCTTAGGAATGAGTTAGACAATACTGGAATATCTACTCCACCTGAGAACAACAGACTGGACCAGTAATCTCTTGAACCTTGACCTTACAGCCTTTATGTTTTATGATTCTATCCTGTTTCCCATCAGTGTGTTTCAGGGAGAAATATATGACATGTAAAACACAAATCCAACGTTTTCCAGTCACACTACACATATAGTCCCTGAACAGTTCAACCTCCAAGCACGTACACAATAAATTTGATGTCTCCAAGAAGCACCAGAATGAGAGGGCATTCCGCACTCTCCAGCTGTGCACGCAAAGAGTGCACACAGCTGCAGCCACTACATAGCACATGCATAGTATGCTGGTTAAGTCTAGAAAAACGTTTGAATGAACAATGCATTTGTAAATGTATTTCTGAAATAGCGGGGGCAACCAGAAGTCTAGACCAGACGTCTAGAAATCTTTGGACAAATGTAAGAAATTCTCAAAATTTATCTGGGCAAAAAGAGATATGGCTAGTGAAGTCTGGATGTACAGTGACCTTAGGGGTACCAGCAATATGTAAGGGTTATTTACAGATTCTTGGTTTCTAACTTGCTGTTTGTGAAGGAAGAGGGAGCAATGGGGTTGGAGAGGCTGAAGAGTCACCTTAAGGCCTGACCAGGGACTGAGGGAGGATTCCATCTTCAACTCTCTACATAATTTCCAGCACACCCCCTGTTTTACAGATGTGATGGCTAAGCTGTAAATGTCCTGCTTAAAGAACAATGATAGTTATCTGTGTCATGAAATTGCATTAAAATACTCTCTCTCTTTTCATCCACTATAATTTCCACTCCAGAAATAGCCTTAAGGAGAGGCGACGATTAGATTATGAATTAGATTCTAGATGACAGAATCAATTCAAACTTGCAATAGCTGACTTCTCCCAATTTTGGACACGTACATATGATATGAATTATATTTATGACTGTTGTGCATTTTCCATCCAAAGACAGAAGGAGGCACAGAAATTACAGAAGCAGTTGCTGTAAGTGCCGTTCTGTGTAGGTGGATATAGTAGACACTCCGAGAATGATGACTGTATGCAATACTGATCAGTATCTGGCAGGAATATATGTATGCACACTACAGCTAGGGGAATATGAGAAGCATAAATTGCAGCATAATAGTTTATAAGAATAAACTGAAAAATGCAAAGGGCCTGATTCTTATTTCTTTTACACCAGTTTTGCATGCTGCTGGCAACAGTGAAGGTAGTATTGATTGATAATTACAGAGACAAAGAATGAATTAGGTCTGCAAGATTAAATTTTGTTCTTAAATTATGTACGTAGGAGTCCTGTGTTAAGGTGTCTTTATGAGATCAGGGATGATGTTCCCTACATCCAGAAAGTTACATGATAGTGGTAGTGTAACAAGGTATTTTGCATAAACTAAGGAAAGACAAAGAAACTAAATTTATATAAAGAACAAAACTTTCAAGAAAATATCGCCCCATATCATAACAGAACTGATACTGGTTTTACAGAGAGTCTGGACAAACAGCAAGGGCAAAACATGGCCCTAATCAAAGGGAGGAGAAAAGTAATGGGTTTAAATTGCAATAAGGAAGGGTAAGGTCAAGCACCAGGAAGACCTTTCTAACGCTAAGGATAGTGGCCTAGCTTGCCTAGGGATGTCAGGGAACCTCCATCACTAAAGGTTTTTAAGAACAGGTTAGACAAACATCTGTCAAGAATGATATAGGGACAGTTGATCCTGCCTAGGGGGAGGAGATAGACTGCATGACCTCTTCAGGTCCTTTCCAGTCCTATTTTTCTATGATTCAGTGAAAAGGAAATCTGAGAGATGAGGAAAACACAACAAATTGGAGAAGACAGAGGTGAAAAAGACAAGTATAACAAAAAAAGGCAGAAGAGATGAAACTAAGAAGAGTGGCACAAAGAGCAAAGAAATATGTTTTAAACAAACCCCTTTACAATAACAAAATTGATACACTCACCAACATAGTGTACAAGGTTCTGCTCAGCCTGGTCCTGGAGGTCAACAGCAGGAGCAGAAGGCCAAGAAGGAGGAGCCCCCAAAAGAGGAACTCTCACTCTCAGTGAACTCCCTTCTTTTCTAATGAGCTTGATATAAGTGGTGTGGGATCCACCTGTGAGTCAGTGCCTTGAGTGGATCTCCCAGCTGACTGGGGCTGTTCATGGCTGCCTGCATGGCTGGGCCATGGGGCTGTGCCTGGGGAACCAGGGCAAGCTTACTCAACTAAATCCAAGTAAGTGAATATATGAATCCGAATATGAAAGCTATTTGATGCTTAACAAGTATGTTCTTTCTCAGTATAGTATAATATTGTAGAGTACATATAGTATAAAGGGCCTCTATACATGCTGCTTAGACTGACAGAAGTTACATTTGGAATAAAAAAACCTCTTTGGGTTCACACAGGCTGTGCACGTACTCAGCTCAAAATGAAGACAACAGCAAAGCAGTGTTGGTGTGCTAAGGACATAACTGGGGGCAGGACTTTGATAGCATCTGCTGAAGTTCTTTCGAAGCCTTTCTGTGGGATCAGAACTATGTTCAAAGTGTACACCATAATTGAAGGTCTCTGGGCTCACTAAATGAGCTTGAGGACACAGCTGGGCTTCTGTAGAAGATACAATTTTATGTGCAAATCAGGTACATCAGTGATCTTTCTGATCCCTATCAGGAATGATATATTGTCAATATTAAAGTAACAGACTTAAATGTGTAGGGAGGTGCATAACTCAAAGTTAACAGTAACAGAGAACAGTGCTTTACTCTGTGCCTTAGTTCCTTAGAATGACACAAGTAGTGCAGTGATATCTTCCTATTCCCAGTGGTGTGGTGCAGTTATATTGAATTTTTTGAGATATCCTATTCCTACAAGTGCAGCTTCCACAAAGAAAACTGGTGAGGAAGAGATGTAAGTTGCAAGTCAAGTGTTCACGCTGTGGCAAGGAAAATCTGATGTAGTCCTTTGAACTAGTAAATAGCCTGGTAATCTTGACTTTCAAAAATCTAGTAATTTAATCCATGGATGAAATGGAATTATGCAACGCTGATGGTAAAGGCAAAGAGAAAGTAGTGAGAAAAATTGTCACCCTCATCACTGAAAGTCATATAAAAAACAAAAGAGAAAAAAAAAAGTTGGGTTGGAACAGCACAGTTTAGTGGCTATATTCAAACAGAGAGAAAGAAGAGTGCATTTCTCATGCAAGGTGGAGAACTGACTAAGTAAGAAAATGCTGCCTAGTAGCTTGTTTTATTGTGTTAAGAGCTGGCAAAAGCCTGAAGCTGGTAGTGCTATAAGACGTGATGAAATACGAAAAGTTCTGGCAGGCAGTGTAGATAAAACAAGACTGAGGACAACTGGGACTACAGGTCTGATTTAATGAATCTAGTATGTAGAAGGGAAGAGCCAGACAACAGCAAGAAGGGAACCCACTTGACAAGAAGAACAATATAATGTGTAGAATTTGCTGCTGGGTAGGGAAGAAAATAGTTATGAAAACATCAATTATTAGGAAAGCTATTTAAGGAATTCATAAACAAAGCATTTTGAACTCCAGTGATCACTGGCAGCTGTATTCTTACCTAATTTCACTTGTCTAAGAATTAATTGTCTATCCTAAAATAAATAACCTATCCCCCTCTCACATCAGTGGAGACAACAGATATCTTAAGATACCTATTAGAAATTCAGCGTATTTAAAAATTATTCTGTTTTGACAGCACGAGTTGCCTATTAGACATGCATATGTCTCCTTGTTCATGTCTCTCTGTTTCTCCAGGAAATCTAGTTAATCAGCTTACACCAGATACCTAACTGCTTTATGACTAAGTTTTAAGCAAGGTGAATCCTGTCCTATATTTCATGACACTCTATGGTTCAAGTTCTTGTGTCAGTTGTGTAGGTGTTAACACGTGTAGTCAAAAGATATGGAAGAACACCTTTGATATGAAAGAACAAGGTTTTCAAATCTCATAGCTAATAACAATGCTAACAAGTTGTTACAACAAGCTCATCTGGTCTCAAAAAAAAAAAAAAGTGCATTTAGCCATACAACCTGGATTTTGACAAAATCCCTCCTGAGAGGCATAGGGGAAGTGCAGAAGTTCAGGTTACAAGGTACTCTTCTATTATGAGATATAAACAGCTTAAAAAAAAGCAAGAAACATAAGATTGGAGAATAAACCATCCTTTTTCAAGAAAATAGACTACAAGTGGAGGCTGAAGGATTTATATCAAATTTTTGAATGGTTTCAGCAAGCAGCAAGAAAAGATGGTGAACAATGGTGATGTCAAATGAGCAGGAGGAACACGTGGATTTCTTAAGCTAGTACAGAATACCACGAACAACTTACAGATCCTGTTTACAACACACCAGGGGAACATTATGACAGACGAAATACAGAGTAGATAGGTGCCAAGTCATTCACATTAAAAGGAACCATTTCAGTAACTTACATGGTAACAATCAGGGAAGCAAAGATGTATCATGGTGGATAAATTTGCTTATTGAAAAACCTGCTCAATGAGCAGAGATAGTTAGAAAAAAGCAGGATGTTAGGCTGAATTGAGATAAAGACAGAAAATAATGCTCCAAATATTATAATGTTATTACGTAAAACAGTGAGGCATCCACACAGTGATCATGGCATTCAGTTCTGATCACAAAATCTCAAAGAGTGTGTGGAAATTGAAATGGTTGGGAGATGGGCAGTAAAAATTATTAAAGGCAAAGAAAAACTTGTTTATGAACAGAGATAAAAAGGACACAGACTGCAACAGGCTTGCAAACAGCTGCCTGCTTTAGAAAGCCATTACAATGTCTAGGAGAATTCTCGGTGTGTGCATAGATGCTTAGATTAGCAAAATCTTGGAAAACAGTGAAAACACCAGAGTTTTAACTGCTCAGTGTAATTTAAAGAGGAAAAATCCCTACTGTGGATAGTTTAAAGAACATAAATCAGAAACACCTATTTATTCTTGAAAAAACTAGAGGAATAGGATTACAATGGAACTGCTTGTGTACATTAAAAGCAACCTATTTACAACACAGAAAAAGCACTGCTTTACACTACATGTAAGTCATCTATGAACTCCTTTCCACGAGGAGACATCGAGGTTTTTGTCTGCCAAGTCCGAAAAAGTTGTATGAATATATAACACACGTAGTAAAGCTGACTAAAAACAGCATCTGAGGCATTTAACTCTTCAGGCAAAAAGTAAGCACTAGCAGGCATTACTTAGCAACTGAAACGGGCTCCACAGGTTCAGTTGTTGTGACTAATGAGCAGCAGCTTACTGTCATCACTTGCAATCACCTCTTTCTCCTGCAGGATGTAGTTTCCAAGCAAGTGACAAGTTGAACGTTAAACTAGGATCATCTGCAACTGGAGCATTTTACTGCGTTATTTATTTCTTTGTTTATTTCTTTCTGACGTTCTCAAAACTTTTCCCAAACTTGCCTCGTACTTTTCTTTCTCCCTTGTGAAGCTTCTTTCATCAAGTTACAAGACACCAAATGCACCATTTTCCAAAAATATTTTTAATTCCTGCTGAACCCTCTGAGTCTGAGCACTCAGTTCATCTGAAAACAAGGTTCTAAGACTATGACTAAATGTGCTATCATTAGCCTAACACTACAGTTTAGCAAAGTCTTTACCTAGGCAATAAGGTAAATTCAGGATCTCCTTACAGCTGCTGTAACTCCATTTACTTTTTTAAATGACACAACAGTTTCTATAGTACTAGCTCAATTGCTTTGGACTTTCCATCAACACTGTTTATATAAGGAGTCTGGCTCGTGTCTCTTTTCTGCTCCCACTGAAATCAATGGTAACATTTCCCCTGACTTTTGTCAGTAGAAGCAGAAGAGCCAGTAGAGGGAGCACAAATACATAGAAATAATTTTCTGTGGTCCCTATAAAAATGATACTGTGTAGTATTGGCATTACTTCCCCCCCCCCCCAGTCAAAATTACTGTCCTGATCAGGGTCCAAACACGTGCAAGTAAGAAGGCTCTGTGTGGTTTGATAGCCCTTCCCGCGTCCCTGGGACCCCAGGACTCCGTGTGAGAGGCACAGGCTGAACCCTGTGGAACTGACCTCGGCAAAATAATGCTTTCTACTCACTGAGCACTCCTGAGCAGACCAGCACAATAAGGGGCACATCTGTGCCTCTTGGACATAACCAGAGCTCTGCTGACTGGCAGTCTGAGCAGGCTGATTGTGGCACGTGAGCACACAGGTTGAGTGAACCACTACAATACAGCATGGGGTGGCTAAACAGTGACTTTCTACCTTGAACTCCTGCTCTCATTCAGCAAGCTGCAGCCTTCAGCAGCAGTTTGTCCCTTTAGGTGAGCCCAGTGCCACCAGCTGTGCAGAGAAAGGTCACACCTCTGTCCCCTTTCTGCCCACTGATACTAGTAGTGGATGCTGCCTAGAAGAGGTTGCTTTGCTGCAGGACTCAGAAGGTGCATTGCTCTGTGGGTCAGAAGGTCTCAGGGAATAATACAGGACCCCTATATCCTCCCCTTCACTTCTAAATTTCAAGAGTTTCAAATGGGATCTCGGAATTGCAATGCTTTTAAATATCTTCCCCCATATAAAGGGAAAGATCTAATCAATCTCTTCAGGGGACTGACTCAAAAAGAAACACTCCACCCCTCACATCCCCAGGAAACCAAATGCGAACTGCTGAGTTTTTTATTCTGTTGTCAGGCAGTTCCTTGCTGGAGAACACAGAGCCCTCCCCTCCCATCCATCCTGTGTTGTTTAAAACCAGGTATGACAATTGCAAAAGCACTTGCCAGTAGTATAAGTCTGGTCCCATTAAAGAAAATAAAGTTACAGAAATGACAAGTGCTTTGGAAAATGCCTCTGCTAGATACCACAGAGGATAGGATGGATAAAAAAAAGAATGTAATCATTTGCATGTGAAACTTTTTCAAAACAAAACAAAAAAGTCACCTTAGAGATCCATTGGCTTTCTACCTCTGAATTTGAAAAAACCCCACCCCACTCATAAATTATCAATTTGGAGTTCAGGGGGCCCTAGAAACCTCAGAAAAATACAGAAGGCTGCTATCTGCAACTGGAGGTGTAGGCAGGACCAGCAAACAAACACTACCAGTAACAGGAATGCTAAGCTGAACATTTAAGTGAGTGGCACTTTTATAAGTACCTTTTTAGGAATCACATTTGATGTCTTTTCCATCCTCAATTTCCTCTCTTTCACAGAAAAAAAGGTGGCACCACAATTCTTTCCTCTACAGATGTAGACAAGATTAATGAATTTGACTTTAGAGAGCTATAAAGAGAACTACAGAAGTCTTTTTGGACCTCAGTGAAGTTTCTGCATCCTGAAGTCTGTGAACTACCCGGTGCCTTACACTGAATAATAATTTCCCTACAAATACTGTCTGACTATGCAAACAGGCACAACCATATCTGATTTTCCAGTGAAGAAATCCACTAGTTTTCTATATTTTTCTTTGTTTCTCTGGACATTCCAAAACATTTCAAACCCCAGCCTACTGGGTGGCCACTAAAACCAAGGAACTGAACTTCATAGGCCAGATGTGCCTCTCCTGTCTCATATTCCTACTGTGCTTTCTTTTGCTGCAGAAAATATCTCAGTTGGCCCTGTATTGACCTTTAAAATAAAAGAAATAACTGGATAACACCTGGATGTATAAATAGATGATATAATATGATATTGTATTATCACTACATATATAGTATGCACTAATACACTGTGTATGATAGAGTTTATCATTTTTAATAACAGAAGAAGTGTGTGCTTTTAGAAAGGCCACGAGAGAGTCCACGAGGGACAGAAGATACTGTGCATTGTTTTGTTAATCACTCAGGCTACAGACACCTTACCTGCTGGCCTGGTTTGAGCGGTGACAGTGTGATTCCCTGGGTATTGATCACTGGGAGTATCTGGTTGCCGATGACGGTAGCGATGATCTGACCCTGGGCGTTGGTCAATAACTGTGGAGTTATCGGCTGCACCTGAAGTCCCTGAGCTCCACCGGCCGCCTGGCTGGAGGGGACTGGATTAGGCATCAGTGGGATTGTTCCAATAATCTGGAAAACATGACATAGAAAGGGAAAATGACATAATTACTTGGTTCATGCACGTTAAACCAAACTCAGGTGAAATAAGCCAAGGTGATGAGGACTTTCAAACTCTTTTGTTGCATCACCTATCACCTGTACATTTTACCACTGTCATCCCCAACAAATCTGCTGTGGCTGAGAGTGTATGAAACAAATGCTGGGTCACACTCCGCCCCCTGGATGATGCTTTGCTCCCACCTCTCATTTGAACAAGGAATGAAATAGATGCAAATACCAGTCCTGTTTGTCTTGCTTTCTACAACTCATCTGTACAATATTAACTGTGAACTGATGTGCTTATGTAATTTTCCTTGATTTGTTTAGTACTCCAGATGACCACCTATTACACCCATGTGATCTCAGGAAGGAGTAAAGAGATACTGGTGCCTTTCAGGACACAACTTATTAAGATATGTTCGTAAAAATGCAGCTGCTTTTGAATGACAGCTAAGTAGTACAACACAACAGGAGGGCTGCTGTTAGATAAAACATTTTAGCTAACATTTCTGGGGCAAGTACTTCCAGAAAGAAACACTCATGACATCTCAGATTGGAGAATACAGTAATTTCCTAAAATGTGAATTTGCCTGTAAAAATAATATAAGGATGAGATGTCAAATATATACTGTAAGAAAGCTTGTCAGTCAATAAGCTGCTAGATTGAAGAAAGTTACTCTGTTGGAAGACACTTTTTACAAGTATTAGAGCATCTGAAACAAAGTTCTGATGAAATGTGAATAAACCCAAACTTTTCTCTAAAACACATCTCTATTTCCTTCACCACCTCTCTTCTGACTTTATCACAGTCCCCCAGGAAACATATATCCCATTGTAAGGCTTCCAGTCTTCCTTCTCCAAAAGCCTTGCTTCCTGCTCTTTATCCCTCCCTCCCAGTCTGATCGCAGTTGCCCTGTGCCCTTTATCACATAAATTGACTGCCTACTCGGCTGCTGAGAAATAGGGTGGATTAGGGCTGAGTTCTCCCTCTTTTCCCTCAGTGGGGATAGCAACAGGGTAGCTTTACTCAGCCTATCTGCTGGTTCTCACTCCAATTTTATTTTGTTGAAACTGGTCAGCTGTTTCAAAGCCACTAGTTAGGAATGGAGAGATGGATGGATAGAAAGAGAGAAGGACAGACAGCACTAGCCATGACTCATTTCCTCAGGAAAACAGGCTAAAGTGTTCCTAAGGAAACTTGAAGGCAAATTTGTCTCCAAACCAAACATATACCATTCCTATTGATCTCAACTATTAATGGGAAATGTACAAAACAGTGTAAATTAGCTCTAAAATGACTGCTTAGTGAAAACACCAGTGGCTCTCCAGGCAGACCAGTGAGTTAATTTCTGAGTGCATGAAACTAGAGGAACAACTCTGAATCTCTGCTAAAGATATAAAAAGGACACACGTGTGAACTGTGACATGAAGAATAGCAGGGATCCATGAAGACCTCTGCTTGTTTAAATCACCAGAGGTGATACGCAGCAGTCCCAGAAAATCCATCCTCAAGAAACCAACATGCAGTGATATCCAACTCAGGTGCAACTGGAGGGGCAAAAGACTCTAATCAGAGGATCATTCTCTTCCTTCTGTTCTTAGGCTAAGATATCACTCAATCAAGTGACAGTGTCCTTCAGCAGTCTAATGCTGTGCCTCTAGGTAGGCTCCACTGTGAAGTACAACATGACAACTTAAACCAACTCCTTGAGTGAAAAGAGTGCACTTGGTTAGCTATGGCAGCTCAGCCAACAAGTGGTAAGTGCTAAAGTCATCATCAATTTGCCAAACTTGTCCAGGTAGAAGAAGTTTGGGTGGGAAGACCAGAGCCATAAAGAAAAGCAGGACAGCTCTCCTGGTAAAATGGCAAGCCCACTTACTAAGCTGTAAGAGCTGCATATATCAAAACTGTTCAAAACACTGTAAAGATATCATTTAAGTTCTCCTTAATGCATTCTTAAAAGGTAGACAGATCAATAAAGATTATTACCCCCATTTTACAGAGCATGAAAGTGGAGCACCATGGAGCATATTCAGACAGAGGTGGTGATTTGGAGCATTAGCCTTCAAAACTGGAGTTGCCTGTGAGTTTCTCTCAGCAGACCACAGTACTTTTATATTTTTTTAAGGTGTCCCTAGCTGAACTGCAGCTGCTTTACGTTCCATGTGAGAAGATGGCTGTTCACTGAGGAGGGAGGCTTTTATTTACATCATTATCAGATTTCAGAATGTTTTCTAATATCTGACTTTCAGTGTGAGTTAAATACAACTTTCATGCAGTGCAACATGTACATTTCTGCCTGTTTTCTGCCATTTATGGCTCACAAATATATTCTTTCACTTTTACTGTAGGTCACCAAACACAAGGAATAATCCTCCTTAATTTTATCAGCATAAACATAGCAAAGGCCTCTCCTTCCTTTGCCATGTCAGTAAAGGACGCGACCTTGGAGTGTCATTACTCCCATGTAACTTTAACTATCAAGGTCCTAATCCCAGCAAAGCAAAAAATGCTGTGCTGGTGTTATCAGTAATAGAAATGTTTGCATTCACATTTAAAATGCATTTCTTGGACTGCAGTTGGACATTTTATAGAATGACAGTGCTGAAGTGGACAGTTTGTAAGGTCAGAAGCAGAAGGCTATCTGTATGTATTAATGTGTGCCACACACCCTTCTGTACATGGTGTGCAGTACATGCACACAGCCAGGAATGGAGCAGAGGAAACATACAGAGGTGTTCCAGAAGGACAAATGAACAAATGCCCTCAGTGGTGTTACTGTAAGATCCAAGGGTAAATCTGAATGGGAAACAGTTTTCCCAACTTTCTGAGATTTCAAGATTTTTTTTCTCTATTTTATACCAAAATAAAGTAAAATCTTGTCTGGTTAAAAACAAGACTTCTACCTGTCTCTAGTTAGCCAACAGGGCTACTGTTTATGGCATGCATCTTTGATATGGCTAAGCACAGATCCAAGCTCCCCCTTCTCCAGGTACCCTTTCCCAGATATCCTAACAGCTCCCTCATTCACACTGCACGCCTTTGTGTGAATAAGCACAATATTCACCAGGGGGGAGCACAGAAACTGGATCCCCTCCTCAAACCTTGTGTGACTGTCACATGCTGGGCCAGATCCCTCTTCCTCTAATTTGTTATGAAAGTTCACCCTGGGCCTTGCAAACCTGTCCTGTTAAAGTATCATAAAAGCTGGCACTTTATGAAGTCAATTTATTGTTTTGATACATTTACATTTTATAGAAATAAAACAAGACCATGCCACAGGCTTGAGACACTGGCGTGCCACAGTACAGATTATTTAACTGCCAGTGATTTCACCAGTAGGGAGGCATTGCTCCTTTCTAGCAAATGCTGCTATTTCAGATTATATTCAAGGACAGTTCAGGAACAACAGGTGACAGGAACTTATCCCACAAGATACTTACAGAATCCCATGATCACAGACTAGTTTGGGTGGGAAAGGACCTTTTAAAGATCATCTAGTCCAACCCCCCTGCCATGGGCAGGGACATCTTTCACTAAATCAAGTTGCTTAAAGCCCCATCCAACCTGACCTTGAAACCTTCCAGGGAGGGAGCATCCACAGCATCTCTGAGACATAGCAGAAGAGGCTTCTTATGCTGTCAGTGTTTGGATTCAAATTCATAAACAATCCAACATGTCAAACACATTCTTGAGAAAAAAAACTACATCCCTGAAAGTCCTCATGCTACAAAAATATAATTTTAAAAGTTTTGGATTTTTTTTTTACACTGTGCACGTGACTTTCACAATTTCTTTTATACCTCAAAGCAAGCAAGAAGCATTCAGAGAGGAGTTGCAGAATGGTTGTTGTATGCAAAACAACAAACATAATTTTGAAAGTCCAAGGGTTAATTCAAGGGACCCCCTTGTCAATGCCCCATTACCTCTAAGGGAGTCAGGCACAGTAATCGGCAGAGCAGTTGATTAAAATAAATTACACCTGGCTGTATCTGTCTGAGGTACAGGTTTCAGCTATTGGCACAAAATGTAATGTGGATGTGACACTGGAGATCCTACCGAGATATTTAATGTAAATTCTGATCTCAGTTTTTTTCACAGAGACAGGGCTTTAGTCTACCTCTGATTAAAACACCAAGACAGTAATTCTGGCCGCGTTCAAGTGACAGTGTGTTGTCAGAAGCCTCAGCAGAGTCAGATTTTCACTGCAAGTATTCAGAATGATTCTTTCCTTTTTGGTTGTGGATCAATAGATACATCGATTGCATCTTGAGATGCTTAGAAAGCAGTTTTTACAGATGTTAATTTAGTTTTTTATGCTTCCTAATATTAATTAAATTTTAAGAATCAGTTATTTGTTTCTAACTTCAAAGGAAATTCAGGGTGATCTTTAGGAGCATCTGAATGTTCTCCATTGATTAATGTTAGTGTTGTTTTAGCACCCTAGGATTACCTGAGATCAGGCCTCTCAGATCTTACAACCTCAATCTGCCATTGCCAAGACAACTTAGATGATTAAGTGTTATTCATATGAAATAAAGTGGTAAGGCTTGGATTGCACCTGTGGCAGGGTAGGATAATGTCCTAGCACTGATACTGACTAAGCACTTCAGTGTACCATCACACAGATTTTGGTCCCTTGCCTTGCTCAGTAAAAGTTTCTTCTTAAAAATGAAATAAAAGCATCTGATCCCTTAAAAAGGATCCCTTAAACACCTGATCTTTAAGAAAGAATAACGTTAAAAAATACATTATTATCCTTTCCTGACTGACCAAACATCTTCATATTTAATTGCCTTTGTGGATTACTTGGCTGTAACTCACAGGCTGAAACTTTGGGCAGAACCTGAGCAACTGCTCAGAACTTCTGGGGATAAATGTCTAATTGTAGCCTCATTTGCACTGTAGATATAAAACTAGATTTTGCATAACTGAATGAAGGACTAATCGCTGATATCTCAGCAGTGGGTTTTTCCTTGTGGCTCCTAATAAACCAATTGTGTCTTGCCATTAGGTGAAGTTACTATGATAATAAAAAACTGTTGTGTGCTTCATTTCAGAGTAAGTTCTTCTCCCTTGCCCATCATCGAAAGCAGGGATGTTGCCTTGCTTCAGTGTTTTCCTAGCACAACCAAAGGAACACTACAACCTGTAGCCAAATGGATGGTTCCACAACTGTCTTTGTTTCTTCTGTGAAAAGGGAAAGTAAAATCAAAGACTGACTACACTACCTCATTTCTACTGTCAACCAGGGCTGACAAAGCAAATAATTCCATTTTATCTGAAAAACATCTTTAACTACAAAAAGGAAGTCTTAAGGTTTTTTTTTTTTTCAGTAGTACCATCAAAATGAAAGTCTCTCTGATTTTATCAGTGTTACAGCCCTTTAAATATTGAAGGTTCATTATTCAGTTTTGAACAACAGAAGAACAATATATAAATAAAACAGAAAAACAAGGAAAAAGTAAAATGAGCAACAGAAAAATTGTTCAGTAAAACAAGGCAAACCACCATATACACATAAGCTAATTTAACATCTCAAAGTGTGAACAGAATACCTGAAAGTCTTACTCTTATGTAGTGAGCCAAAAAAATCGCTATTTGAGTGGACATGTGCTGATTTGAATATGCTTCACTCGTCTTCATTTCCTAGTCCTCAGAATACAATCTGAAGTGAAAGCTCACTTGGGCTCCTGTTGTATGATGCTGGTATGTTTAATCTTTTTTCCCTAGCTTTATAGGGCCAAAAGCTAATTTAACCCCAGCATTCATACCACCTAAAATACATAGGACAGTGTTTAGGATTTGGTTCATTTTCTACATTTTGCAAATTTGCCTTCAGAAGCTGCTTCTGTTCACAGATATATTACTTCTTGTACAGTCACTGTCTCAGCATGAGTTACTTTGAGGAGATAATCTAAGGAGAAAATGACTGAGGAAAGAATGGAATAATGAGAATCTGCACAGGTTTCTTCAGCCTCTGTGCAGCTGCCCCTTTCTTAAACACACTTACAGATATACTACTTAAATTATAAACACATATTTTTATATATATATATAATTTATTATCTACCAATATAAACAAATCCAGCTATTTATGTACACTGTACTATAGATACTACCAATCTACACATTGAAAAACTGGAAGCATGATTACAAGCTCCCCTTGCAGAGTACTTCTGAAAGAAATGCTACTCTGTCTTGTTCTTTGGAGTAACAACAACATGATTCTTGAACCTGAAGACAAGATGATGCTACGGCTGCCTGTGTCTTCTGAAGTAAAAGCAGTATTAACCTATGCAAAGCTTGCAAATTTCCCTTGCCTCATTATATTTCCTGATGAGAATGCAAAAAGAAAGGTACAACTAAATGCTGTTATGAGAACAAGGCACCAAATAGTGATACTAGAAAGAGCCACATATGATATTGTACTTCTGAGTCACCATTTCATGTGAGGAATTATAATTTTCAAGGTTAAACACTGTTCATATATCATACAATGCATTGGATGGTATATTGTTCGCAAGCATCATAATGGAACATTGAGTCTGAAATTCTGCCTGACTTTCTCAGTGCTTTATTTTTTTAGAAAATAATGTTTGTATACTAACATCAAACTATACAGGACTGTCATCACTGTAGGAATTATGTGGTGAAATTTTTCTCAAGCAAATACTGTTATGATCTGCTAACAGGGGCATGTATACAGTCATAAAAAAGAATGTCTCTTATCAAACATCTTGAATAACACAACATTTCTCATTGCAAAAATCTAAAGATATATAATCACCAAATTAAAGATGAAAAATTCTGTTGTCTGCCAAATTGTCATTACTAAGCAATTTACTTAACAGATTTATCTTCTCGATTTTAAAATCAAGAGTTAAGTCAGGCATAAGGACCCTTAGAGGTCACAGTTCTCTGAGCTGAGCAAAGCACCTGTTGACTTTAATTAGATTTACAGGTCCTGAGCATCTCTGAAAATCAGCTAGCTAGATTCTTATGAAAGTGTTCATTATATAAAATTATTTGATGGATGACTCGTATAAAATATTTTAGCAATATTTTTGTTTATGACAAAAGATCCATGATATTATGTTATGACACAACAGCCAATACTGCCATAACAGAATTGTTATGGAAAACAGGCATAATTTCTGATAATGTTTGATGATCACAAAAAGAAGTCCCAGCTTACTGTTTTTAGCATTTGACTGCTTGTCTCCCAAACCACAGCTTTCCTGATTGCTGTGCAGATCCTTCTAGGGTGTATACATGCAAATACACTTTTGTATGTGTGGTTTTGCTATCTATTTTTTTTTATTATAAACACTCTTGAGAACAAAAAGTAATGTCATTCATTTTCTCAGGAAGTAAATAAAAAGCATCTGAGCCACCAGCATGAATCCAGATTTAATTAAAATGAAAATATTTTGGTAAATATTAATTCACCTCTACTTTCTTTTCATGCAGGCTGAGATTTTCATAGTTGCCTACAGAAGTATCATTGCTACTTTGGCTTCTCTGAAGATTTCAATCTCAACTAAGTATCAAGCATTTCAGAGACAAGAAATCCCTGCTCTGGGAAAAAAATTTCTCAGTCTTTGAAAGCCTTGTATACGTGCTGCATCTGCAAACCCTATCACTACTTTGTGTCTGTAGATTACAAACCATTTAGAACAAGGACTGTGGAGCATTAACATAATATATATATATATTTACTGCTACTTTTTCCTCCTAGCATAAAGAGTGGACTTGCTTTCAGCCATATCAGAACCTAACACACTGGATATACACAGAAGACAATGTAGGCATCCCTACACTTTGTAACACATTCTATGCTGAGCTATCCAAGGCCAGCTTGGGAAACAAATTACCCTTTCTCAGCAAGTCTCATTTGGTCAAACACAATGTGTGCCGATGTGATTAGGTTGCTTCCATGCTATGGTGACATTATTGGCTTTTTTGGAACTAGCTTTGCTACTTGGTGTTGTATTACACTGTACCCAGCCTACTATAGAGATGCTATCTAGAGGTCAGGAGCCAGAATGAGGCAGGGTTTAGTAACTGCTCTTTGATCCTGTGCTTTTTAAGCAAGAGCTGCTATCAAGACATAATCTTGCATAGATATGAACAAGATAATGTTTCTCTACTGCCACAGTTTCACTGAAATAGTGCTGTTTTAATTTTTCAAGTTGTAATATTACTCTTTAAAAAACCACTATTTTCAATGTCTATGTATGGGTAAGCAGGAGAATTTTTGGTGCTCTGTTTTTATTTCTTTCACTTGATTACTCCTTTCAACTTGTTTTGCATAGACAAGAAGCTTGATTAAGAAGATGACGTGCTCTTAACTGCCTTCAGTAGGCAGTCACTGCTGTCACTGCTTTATCTTGTGATGCCAACCCTGAGAAAGTTATTCCAACAGAAGTATTATAATCTTGGAAATAGATGTTAAATTTGGGATCCTCAAAGAGTTATTTTTCCTTTTTAATTTTCATTCATGAAGTTTTCTGAGGAAACTGTATTCCAGACAAATGACTTTGAAGGCTTGATGATGTTTTATTCTAGCCTTGACTTGTCTGTTTAGAATGCCAGTGTATGTTTTCTTGGAGACTTCTCCATGATAAACTGGGCTAAAATCATTAGCCATCAAATAATCTTCCGATGCAATCTTTAGGGCCACAGTTTTTAATTAGATTACAGGTCAAAGAATTGCTAGGCCATCAATATATTCTTGAATAATCTACTCTCATCTTCTCACTATCAAATTACTATATAAAATATTTATCAGAGATCAGCAGATTTCTCAGTCTGTAACTCTTAAAGGTGAAATTAGTTAGGCATGGTGATTCATTCAATCATTTCAGATTTAGCCAAAATTCACTACAAGAAGGCTAATAGATATTGCAATCAATCAGTAACAATGATACTCAACGTTGTTGTAATATAATCATATTTCTCCAAATACTGTTATAAATCATGAACTTGCTACCCAGATGCACTATGGATGACACAATAGTTATCTGACAACCCAACACTTCAACATTGCACCTGTGCAACAAGACATTCTTTTAAATACAAAGTCATGCCCTACTTCAGCTGATGTTTCTACAATTTTAGATGACCTGGACATTAGATAAAACTGTTGGTCAAATTAATTGAGTTGTAACTTTTAATGTAATAGTCTACAGAAGCTGAAGGCAAGGCTGAGGTAAATAACTGTGCAAACCTTTGGACCTGGCCAGACAAACATACTATTGAAACACTTAGATTTTACAGCGCATGCATTTCTTCAGCAAGTGATTTTCAGGCTACTGAGAATGAACCACCACACTAATCACCAGAACACGGTGGAACAAACCATTCTGCATTACCTTTCTACCACGGATCATTACTATGGAAATGAATATTCCAGCCAATAAAGTGGAATCTTGTTGTAATGCAGCACAATTATGTGGATGCTCAGGACAAGCAGGAAGAATTCATTTCACTGAAAGGAGGTGGGAAAATTTAGATGGGTCATCCATAAGTTCCTGGGTGGAAAGTGGTCATGACTCCAAGGTTCTAGATCTGATTCTCTAGGAAAAAAAATCCTTTCTGAGATCAAATATAACTTCCCTTTGTCACACAGTCATCAGACAGTTGATTGTTTGTTTCAGTACCAATGCTTCCTTGAGAATTTGCCAACCAAATATAAGGCAGACTTAGTTTTTCTTACCTTGTGAAATTTGGTATGGGGCTGGTTCAGTGTGATGCTCTGCCGATCAGCTCACTTTTAGAAAGTCACTAAAATTCCAGTTCTCCATTCAATGATCTGTAATATGTCTGTACAAATACTA
This sequence comes from Podargus strigoides, assembly GCA_028020825.1. Lineage (NCBI taxonomy): Eukaryota > Metazoa > Chordata > Aves > Caprimulgiformes > Podargidae > Podargus > Podargus strigoides. Next base: position 5,587,542 of record CM051623.1, on the reverse strand, counting down.
TTTATCTCCCTGCCAGTACACCTATGAACCTTCAGTAATTTTTGTAAGGCTACCTTAGCGTTATCAAGAAAAGATACCGTATGAAGGTAGGGGTTTTTTTTTATGTCAAAGGTGGCTATCTCACTGAAAACACCCTCAGCTGGTTCTTTTCTTGAGTGTTAGTAGCAGGGACATATGCTTCACTGCTTGAAAGCACAATGGCTAAAGTATCTCATATTATCAAATGCATCGTTAATCCATTTCACCTGAGCTGACAGATAGAAGGGAAAGAAAGGTGTTCTGCTCACATCTTAAGAGTTTGACTTAAATTTCCACTCTAGCCACTCTCTGATACAAATCATGGTTATAATAGTAAGTTCTCTAATACAGATACTTGGTATACGTGATGGTATCTACCATAAATGACTGGTCCTAGCATCTCTCTCAGGACAAAACATTCTCCTGACACAATGGCACTTAACTCAGGAGGTAGCTGTCTGTGGATTTGGAGATGAATATCCAGCATTTAGTCACTGCTCCATTTCCATTGGCCAAAATACACTTGTTTGCAGTAGTTTGTATACAGATTTGAGTCCCTCTCAGGGCTATCGATTTATTTTTGCACATTCAAGATGTTCCTAACTAAATAAAGACTCCATAAATAACAGTTAAACATAACTAAATTGTTCTCAAATTTGGGGAAGACATAGCAAGGGACTGTGTTTTATGAACCTGTGAGGAGAACATGCAGCTTAATTATCAGTTTCATTCAGGGCTGGTCTGTAAGTTTCCTTAAGGAAGAGTTAAATAACTATGATTTTCTTATTAAAAGCAACTGGACCTGAGGTAATCCTGTCTCCAACCCCTACATTGCTAATATAGTGAAGCAATATGCTCCTGATACAGACAGGCATACTGAAATTTCACTTCATGTATTGTCATATAAATTCAAACCGCTTCATCTTTCTCTTCCACTGGCAGCAGAGCCCATATTCTTGAAGCCAATTCTGTGGAACGTGAAGGATCACAGACATTTTGTACATTTTCTATCCTTGCATGTTGTCTCTGTATCAGTCCTAAAAAGATTTCCTTTTCAACTGTGACCTGCAGAGGACCAAAGGTGAGTGTCTCCTTTACCTTCTTGACTCTAGAGGAAGGGGAAGACAAAGGCTGTTTCCAGGATGCCTTCTCTCTCCATCTCTTCTCTCCATCTGTGTATTTGTCACTTGTCTTACACTTGAAGTTATTTTGGGCAGGCCATCATTTTTTTTCTATGTTATAATCAGGCCTTAGCACAGTATTCCAGTCATGATTATGGTGGTGCTGTAGACAACAAATAGCAAAAATCCTATTTGTCATTTAAAAAGTAAAATTCTCATATTTCCTCTTAGTTACCTGGGGACACTGATTCACTCTATCAAGACTTGCAAGTGGGATAATACCACTTTCTGGTAAAATTTACTGGGATTACAGGTTCCTGAGAGAAGAACTAAGGGGGCGCTACTTTACCTTCATCAGCACCAAAACACTTCCAATACAAAAGGAAAATACATTGTGTCATTTTTACACACAGTGGAGAACATTTAAGAACATGGCTAGAAGCTGGGGAAAAAAATGAAATGATACTGTTAGAAAAGACCCTTATGCTTACAGTTTAATTTAAATATCTCCCTAGAGCTATTGTTTTGCACAACTTACTCTTCAACTGTGGCAGCTGGGGTATCAGTGGACCTCAATGAATTGCACTGAATAAACAGATCCTTCCCAGGTTCAGAGGACATCATTCACAGTTACAGCTACAGGCTTTCTCTTCTCTTGTTGCTCCAGATGTTCCTCCCCAAGAACATCCACAGCACTTCCACAGCTCAGCTTTGCCAGTCCACACTTAGAATCATAGAATCATTTAGGTTGGAAAAGACCTCTAAGATCATTTGAGTCCAATCACAAACCTAACACTGCCAAGTCCACCACATTCAACCTCTCTCTCTCCTGGTATGTAATGCCTTAATGTGGAAATGATCCAAATGAAGCAAGAAGGCTCCTTACAGAGTGATGTGCTACACTCCGTGCCTGAAAGAACCAGAAACACTAACCACAGATATCCTCAGTATTTGAAAATTTAAAAGTATTATTAAGGACCATCAGATTTTGTGTTCTTGATTCAGGCTTTGCCTTACTTTGAGTAGTCTCTCTGATACTAATTCATGGAGTAAGATATTAATAAGACTAGAAATGGTGGAATCTTCTATAGGAGAGCAAAGCTGATATGGAAAGGGGAAATAGCAACTGCAAAATGAAATTTCGTTTTAAGTACTGTCCAAATGCAGATTGTACTTACAGATGTCCTTCTAATACATATTTTAAAAAACAACGAAGTCTCAATAACGTGAACCCTCTGTAAAGCACTTCTTATTAAATCTTGGAGCAATAGTGGTGAAGATTCCCTGGTGTATGTGAATTACAGCAGAAGAGGCTGAGTGAAGTGCAAATGCCACAGCATAATTTGTATATGGAACATTTTAATTGTGGGTAATGGCAGATTTTCAATTTTATAAGTCAAGGAATTGTGCTCATTTCTGAGCCAGAACTGAATATATTAACTGCCCTTGAAACAGTATCAATATTTCTTCCTGCACAGAGCACAGCACAGTAAAATGCATTAAAAGATGAAAGCTCTTTGATCCTTTTGAATGCTTAAAGATACCAGAACAGTGCCAATAAGTTTTGAGGAAGAGGCTAGACAGAAAAGAAATATTATTAATTGCCAAGATAGCACAATATCCCAAAATAGTGACACTGAGTGTACTAAGGACTATAAAAAATATTTATTGCTCATAGTTCTACCCCACTGAGTCTCTCAGGCCACAATAGGTTCCTTTTTGCCCCCCCCTCTTCATTCAGGTGAAGTCATTAGTACGCAAACATATCTGATCTTGACATACACAATAGCTCTATCTTTTTAGCCTCCAATATTAGGGAAAGAAAACTGTCTGGGATTATATCAGAGTGTAGATCTTACAAGTCAGGAGCAGACTGAATAACTGGAACCCCAGAAGTCATTTACAAGAGCCATTGAGCTTCACTTAATGGTCCGCCGGTTCTGCCGCACTCAACGGTCTGCCATGGTTCTGCTGCCAATTGCCAGGTAATATTTTCTGGGAAGATTTCATCTCTTGGCTTCTCATTCATTGATAATAATGTCAATTATCTCTGGACTCCATTTCAGTTTGGAGCTATACTTGCATAATATTACCAGACTTCTCCCTGACTTGACTTCTACTAATAAAAATCAGAAGTAAATCTACTGACCTGAATGCAATGGTCCCTGGGACTTGAACATGGCACAGGCTGGTGTTTGGGTCTAGCTGCACTCCGTAGTTCTTTTTGAATCATGACTGGTCTCAGGCTAACGTGTATCCTGCACAGCCTAGGACTGGTTCTGACTCGGGCTTTCGTTTCAGCTGAAGCTAGAAAAATGTAGGGATTCTTTGTGTTTGTCCCTCTTCATACAGAACCCATTCTGCCCAATAGCACAGCCCTATGCAAGTCAAGAGTATGACTCATGAGTAGTTCTGGAAAGAAAGTGGAAAATTGTGCTATTTCATTTCTGGTTTCACTTCAAAATGGAATTTAAGCTAAATTTAAAATTAAATGAAAATCTGAAAAAAACCTATTTGGAGTAGATTGAGCCATTCTCATCAAAATGGAAAAATTTCATACTCACTTCAACCTTCCTAAACTTGAAAAAAAACCCACTAAATTTTCAAACAGAACATGTAAAAATGAGACACTTAAATCTTATCCAGACACTGTACTTTAAATTTTTACTGAATGAAATTTGTCAAAATGACACATTTGATGTTCAGATTAAATGCCATTTTTCCATCAGAAGTCAGCAATGAAAAAAATGTCATTCAGTTCTGCTCACAATGCTGCAGGAATTTATACTAAAAGACTGATAAATAAGGTAGTAAAATGTAATTATACCTCACTCTTTAACATGGATTCAAATGCAACACTAGAATCCTGAGGGTTGCTTCTGGATACATAATAGATTTCCTTCTCTAGAGCCCACTGCATTCATTGCTGTTAAAGTCTCCAAGAGCACTTTCACTAGGGCAGGCTCCAAGAGCTCAGCCAGAGACTAGAAGCCTAGTGTGCTGGGTTATGGAGAAAGAAAGGGTTCAGATAGTCCCTGTTTTGAAAAGGGAGAGGAAGCCTTCATGCTGTCAGGACAGGTAGTGCACTGGCATGCTCCAACGGTACAGAATAAAGTCCTTCTGCTTCCCTAGGGAATCTGTGCCTGAAAAATGCAAAAGACGAGGACACTCCCTTCTTTGCCTTTTCCCCCTAAAGCTATATGCATTTTCTGGGAGCCTAAAACTTCCATTTACTCTGTACCTTTTAACAAGGAGTCTTTTTTTTAACCTCCTGGGACATGGACAACCTGGTCTCTAATTTAAGAGTTGCTGCTCCGTGGGGAAAAATGTAAAAGACAGTGTTCTGTCTACGGTGATTCTACCTCCATCACCATGCTCTGAAAATACTTGATGCATTTCTCATAGAATCACTATGGTTGGAAGGGACCTCTGGGATCACCAAGTCCAATCTTTATCCCAACATCTCCCTAACCATTAGACCGTGGCCTCAAGTGCTTCACCCACTCGTTTTTTAAACACCTCCAGGAATGGCGACTCCACCACCTCCCTGGGCAGCCTGTTCCATCCATCACCCTATCCTGAACGAAGCACAGAAAACTCAGTGATGCCTAACATGATAGTAAAGAGAGTCTGTGCATCTACCAGCCTCTCTTTCCCTCCCTCCCCCAAAAGAAAAAGAACCCATTTCTCAGATTATAAAGAAAGTTCATCCAGGCTCAACATGCACAAGACTTGTCACCCAGGCTGCTTCGCTCAGAAATGAAAATGTAAAGATGTGTAAACAACAAGTAACCTCAAAAAAGAAACGAGCATCTAAAAAAAAAAAAAAGTTATCAAATATGCATTTGTTTATCACAGTCAAGTTTTATGATTCAAACCTGATTCATATATATTTTATGAAGAGAATATCCATTGTGGTGGCAAAATTAAATGTATTTTGAAACTTGTATGTGACATTTATCTATCTGCTCTATCAGAAAAAAGTTGTCATATTCATTCAGACATATATTACTTTTTCAATTTCCTGTCAGTAATGTTTTTTTAATGTTCTTTAGGGCGAGACCACAGGATTTCTCATTTCTCACAACAAAGACCGTAACTCATTAAAATTATGTTGATGAATTTATACCTAAAGAAGTTTCATCACTTTTTTTTTTAAGGGGTGAACAATTTGCACTCGTACCCATGACAAACATAGCTTTTTCTTTTCTTTTTTTTTAAAAAAAGATACAGAGTCAGGTAGAGACTTGTCAGCTCCTTTTTTTCCTTCTTTTACAGATGCTCACCACATACAAACTTATGGTGTGATTTTATGATGATTCAGGTTCTATTGTGAGCCACAAGAGATAACAAAGATAGCACAAGTATTGAAACTCCTTATCACATATCTTTCCTTCCAAAGGGATGATCTTGATAGAAAGTTTATATAAACCCAATGCTTAAGAATAAACAGTGCTGTGCAGCCATCAAGGCCAAAGGGTCATAGTTAGAGAAGAAACGGAAACCAATTAAAGTGAGTTAATTGACAAGAGGCTACAGCTCACATGCAGAAGATTGGCTGGAGAGGTGGTGAAGCGGAGATGGCAACTTCTTTCTTTGAGTTGCTATTAAAGTGACACTGTAATGAAAACCTTGTCTTGTGTCCCATACGCTCAGTACAAGTCCTGCAATGGATGTTGAAGTGCAGTGGGTCAAGCCCTAGGTGGAAAGGCTGTTTGATTCTTATGGCACTTTTTTGATAGGCTAGTAATGACACCATCCACAATACAGATTAAAGTACACTCTTTGTTGGTAAAAAATGAAGGTAATTCCGTGAGCAACATTTGAGTTTCATTTCTGAACAAAAGTAGAATATCTGGAATCAAATTAGAGGATGTGCCTCCTGTTCTAAGCACACATAATATTTACAAATAAATACAAATTTAAATAATATTTGGTAAAGCTGGCAGTAACAACGATGGCCCAGCTTCAAAAGGCTGTTGATCAGTTTGGCTTAGTTATCTATGTAAAATTATTTGAACACTGGCAACTTAGGCTATTTTTTAGGACAGAAATTTTTATGTGATAAACTGTCTCGTGACATTTGTGGCATCTGCTGGTTGCAGCTGTGCTGGAAATACTTTTAAGCTGGTCTGTGGTCTGAGGATTTAGCACATCTCTTTTCTGTCCTAACCAAAAAGCAGGGTAAATGCCCAGAGAAATGTAAAAAGTAATGTCGAAGGGAGAGATTTCTTCCTCAGCACTACAGACTCAAAGTTTTTTTTTCAAACCAGAAGAACCTCAGAGACGCAAAGTCTTTATTTATGCACAACTGATTTTTAAATAACAATATCCTACAGATGGAATACTTAATCTTACTTGAAATAAAAGATACTCACCCAAAAGACCCTCCCTTCACATTGCTATCCATCATTTAGTTAAAGTATGAGTAAAGTTAAGTACATCTTAAATAATTCAAACAGATACCATTACCTTAGTCTCTGGGATGCTACTCCTCTATTTATTTGGGAAACACAAAGAAGCAAGCAAGCAAAACAGGAGCATAATTTCCACAAAAATTGAAGAGTGCCTCTAGATTCATCCCCAAAATAAGGCAGGTAAGTCAGCGCAGAGTTCTGCATTGGCATCATCAGCTGCTACCAGGGTCTGAGTTAAAACGCCTGTGACTGCCATGGGGAGTCTAAGGATAACGTTATCAAAAAGATTCTAGTCCCATTAAAAAGAAGTGGTGTGTGGTATTCTAAGGATGGAATTTACATCATCTGATGTTAGCCACCTAACATTACAAGTCCAGTTGTTTTCCACCATTAAAGCTCTCTCTAGTCAATGTAGAGAGTGAGGAATCTCTGCAAGGTAATTCATCTCAGCCTAAAATGAGTGCCTAAGATCTGTGAGATGTTTTATTCTTAGAGTGCCAATTTCTATTGGTCATGACAGAGAACATGACACAACTAGCTTAGATTTGATGCAGCCTAAGCTAACGTTCATCTGGTTAAAATCAGGGAAAACTATTTCAAAGTCAGGAGTCATCAAAGAGATGCAGGACCCTGCTGAGGACCAAAGTCAATTCTAATATTGACCTACAGCCTCTAAGTCATTTGGAAAACAGTTGTCCTTTTATTAACCATCTGAATAACTCAACTGTACAAAAAAGGAGGATAAAATAATTTTCAAACCCCAACAAACTAAAGAGAAAAAAAAATAAAAAAATCACAGTGGCTTTTTCCAGGGAAGAGACTCAACCTTTTTTTTTTTTCTTCTCCCTTTGTGAGTTACTATTAAAACAAGGCAAGGCTTTGAGAAGACCTCACTGATTTAAAAGCTGTTCAACGCATGCACAAAATGAAACCTGTTTGACCATCCCTGTCTGTCACAAACATAAACAAGGAGACAGAGATGATTCACTTAAACGACTTCAACTTGACTGGTAATATCTTGACACATTTCACTGGGGTGGGTATAACTTACGTAGCTCTTAAAAAGTAAGTTTAAAAAAAGGACACAGCAATGACTGTGGACTGAAGATTTATTAGAAAGATTCTCTAACCATCACTTGGAAGTAAAATTTCCATGTTCTGTGCAAACTCAGTGAGAAATTGCCTTCTTGACATGATGCTCATTTATCTCCCCCCACTCTGTGCTCTTTGAGGGCTCCGTTTGCATCATTTGTTGGGTAGTATGAGGTCGATTTAAACATTTCTACATTTGTGCTGTTGCCAGAGACCATAGTGATTTAGTGAATCAGGCATGCATCATTCATGTTTGTTTCCTCTTTTCACTGCATATGATTTTAAGGAGAAATAAAAGGCAAGAGGGAGCCAAGGGTACAACTTACCTCACTAAATGCTTTTCAGGAGGGGCCCTGTCCATTGATGGATCAGGTTATGAGAATTTGAGCTCCACTCAGTAATATTTAACATATATATTTTTATCTGTGTGCAGAAATAAAGGCGTTTGTAGCTTGCTTACTTGTGACATTTTAGTCTCAAAATACAGGATGCAATACATTGTTGGCGAAGGACTTCCATGTAAGCAAAGCTCTAACTATTCATGGTTGTGTATAACAGGAGCATGAAGGTATTAGAACAGGCAAATGCTTCTGTATATTACTAAGTATTTCTAGGTCAGTAGCCTAACATTCAGGTTTTTAAAGAATTACCCTGGGAAGCTAGCAAAAAGCTTGCCTAGGTTTTGTCTTATACTCCCAACACTCCATTATACTCCAGTAAAAACATAGTTTGTGATTACACTTTCACATTTTCAATCAGCTTAGACTTCATAGAAGAGGACTGTATCAGGGCTTCCTTTGCCTTTCTGTCTCCGGTGAACTGAGCAGCAGGTAGTTTTGTTCTCTTTGGATCTTTGTGAAGAAAACTTAAAAATTGAAATCTTAACTTTTCTAAGCAGTCATTAGTATTTAATTACAGTCTCCAGACAGGTTTTTGTCTTGGCTGTTGTGGCAAAAACTCTCTGATGTGGTAGAGAAGGATGTAATGTTCTCAGTTAATGCCAATTACATGCTATTCTTATTCAAAGGTGGGGACCTTAGGATTTAGCTACCCTCTGTGTCTATAGATTCCTAGACTTTCTGCTCCAGCTAAGGGAGTATCTTATAACACCACCCATAAATGACTTCTGTTTTCAAATTCATCTACTTGAAAGCAAAGATAGGTGACTGTCTCCTACATATGTCCCTACCTGAACAGTAGGTCTGATGGCTGGGACATTTCAGTCTATCAGAGTTAGGAGAGACATACTCCTAGGAATAAATGCAGACTATCCAGAATTAAAACATACAGATTTAAACATATAGAGTGGTGCACTGTACATGCTAATAATAATAGTGAGAGACTGCACATATAAGCCCCATACATCAGTATCTGTGAAAATAAAATTAACAGATTTAAATACCCCTAAAAATGCAAGTCAACACTTTGGAGGGGCCTGTGGAGATGATGTTCATCAACACCAGAGCCATGTCAACTAACAGGCAGACTATGCCATCCTGTGGGTAGGGGCTGGGAAATCTCTCCCATGCAGTCCCTCGATTTTCTAGACCTTTTAAATACTTCACTCTGGCCTCTTGTGCAGAGCTGCCAAAGGTACCAGTCTGCATGGTACCTCCTACTAGTGAAAGGATAGTGTTATCACACAGTTAACTCTCACTTTGCAGTCATTCACTAATACTCATACCTTGCTGAGAAATTGAACCCTTAGAAAAATACAGGCCTAGTTTTATTTCCCAGTTAATAGATTGCAGACAATTATGAGCTGTGTACAGTCATGATTACCCACTCCCACCATTACACTAGAGACAGATTTGAGGTAAAAGGCAGCAGCATGACATCTCCCATGCCAAGATGAGAAGGTTTAGTTGATTTTCATTTGTCACCGGAATAAAGGTTCAACATATCCCAGAGACAGAAGCATGACTCAAAGAGGTAATTAAAATATTTGTAATTTGGGGTCCCTGTGGGTACTTGTGCCTTTCCTGAGGAGACAAGCACAAAGGTAAGCATATGTTCAGCTGTGAATGTGTATACATGAACACATGCATGTGTTCATGTAAGCTGGGAGAAATTAAGTTGAAAAAAACCATAGACATCTGCTCTATTTGAAAAGTTTTAGGATTTTGTTAGGATATAGTGATAAGACTTAGAAGGAAGAGCCCCACAGGATGTCTAATGGAGTGTTGTACAATAACTAAAATTGGACTAAAGACATATGTTTAATTAACTGAATCCCAGATACAGCGTGTAGCAAAGAGCTGTCAGGAAACAAAAGTGGTAGAGAAGCAGAACAGGAGCGAGGAACTGGATACCTTGGTATGTCTGGGCACCTATCACCAACACTAGCACCAGGTATCTGTCCATCTGTACTCTTGTTTCCATGTGGCTGTATGCTTCCACTTATGGAAGGAACCAAAAGAGCTAAATCAAGACAGGTGACAACAAACTGAGGCTAATAAAATGAACTGAAGAGAGGGAAAATTTAGCATGGCAGATAGTTCCCCCTCAAAGCTAGTGCACTGCAAGAACCTGACATCATCTTTTCACTTTGAGGCTGTCTGTCTATCTGTGCTATCAAATAAGACACGTCTGAGCTTAATGCACAGCCTGCAATAAAGGGAGTGGATTAGGCCTCTGGAGATGATGACTAACAAGTCAAAATTAAACTTTTTTTTTTTCAGTTGGGCTGCAATGACCTATTTATACATTTTCTTTCTTGCTAGCTAGCTTTTTTTAACATTACAAGGTGTACCTGGCCTCTCTCATCTCTCTCTAAACTGTCTCCCTGATGTCCTGATCACTCTCTGATCTATTTCTCTATCTGCTGGGTGGATGCTAATATGACATATCCAACCTCTAAAACAAACCATTTATTTTGAAACTTGGCTATGTCAGAGTATTTGATGCGTCAAACATTAAAATGAATGTATATTTAGATATTGGGTACATCATGTCTCGATATTAAATTATCTCCTGAAAGGTGGATTGATTTTTAAACTGGCAGGATATATATATTGCTTCCTTGAATCTCTAGCATGAAACTAGACATGAAGGAAGACTAGAAAATGTTCCCTGTGAAGCAGAGACAGAATTCCTCAAGGGCTATGAGTGTTTTCTTTATATTAATAAATTCTTTTTTGTGCTTAAGGAAAGAGATTCTGTCATTTTCTTCCATTATTATGTGACAATACTACATTAATCTTCTATGAGAGATACTTATCCTAGAGATATTTAATTAATGTGCAAAGAAGGAAGTTTAAGTGAAAAAGGTACTTTAAAAATCATATATATTTAATAACATTGGCATAGATATTTCAAAGCCCTTTTTTTCTTTTTGATATCTGGGCCATTTGCATACATACACGCTGAAGCCTAACACTGTCAGTATCTGAAGAAAAATGACAAACTGAGATATAGTTTTAGAAAGATAGATTGAGTGTCCATTCATGGTTAGGTCTGTGATTTTTTTAATGCTTGAACCTTCCCTACCACTGTTCACAGATGCAACACATCCGAAAAGACATTGCACAACTCTTTGCAATACTCGAGATTCAAACCAGAAGACAGAGAATTCTTCCTCTTACAGGACAATTCCTGTTCAGTGTGCTACTTGGAAGCTTGTGGGTCCAAGTGTAGAAGCCTATGGGTCTGCATCTGGCTAGTTATCACCATGAACACAGCTCAGTTGTTGGCTTACTATCAAATGAGTTAAGTACTTCTGCAATTTTCTCCTCTGTATGTGAAGGCTGCTTGGGGAAGACATTTTTTCATTTTCAAAATCTTGACAAGATACTGCTGAAACAGCTGGACTTCCCATCCTTTCAGATTTTGAAACAAATACTGACTGCCCTGCAAACATGGGAGCACCAAATTTTCTCTCCTCACCTGTATCTCTAAGAAATTCACACACAGATGTGAAGACTGCAGCCCAACCAGCAAGCCAATGGCCTCAATATATGCATGAAGACCTATAGCCTCTAAGAAATTTCAATCCTTCCCAAAACAGCAGCAATGCTCTACCAGTGGGTCAAAGACCTCTGGTTCGACAATGAAGTGGCCTCAAATGGTTCTCAACTTTGCCAACTCCTGAAGGCATACAGTGATGCAATACTCCTGAGCATGACACTTAACACTGCTTGGGAAACATCAATAATATAGAAAGTACATTTCTTGGCACCATCTACATGCATCAACTCTGCCTACTGCTTTGTTTATGTCATCTTAAAGAATTTTCAGTGAACTTAGAAGAACTTCCACCTTTACCTACGTTTAGCCTGTACCTGGGGCTAAACTGCAGCAGTTGTTCTACCACCCAATGCCCCCTCCCCAGCTGAGAAGGGGAACTGGGGAAAAAAGGGAGAAGCCCCATGGGTTGAAGTAGAAACAGATTTAATGAAATAACAAAACTAATACACTCACCAACATAAAGTGTACAAGGTTCTACTCAGCCTGGTCCTTGATGTCAACAGCAGGAGCAGAAGGCCAAGAAGAAGGAGCCCCAGGAAGAGAAACTCCACCCTCTGTGAGCTCCCTTCTTTTATAACGAGCATAATTAAGTGGTGTGGGATACACCTGTGAGTCAGTGCCTTGAGTGGATCTCCCAGCTGACTGCCTGGATGGCTGGGCCATGGGGCTGTGCCTGGGGAACCAGGACAGCCTTTAAGCTCTGTGGTCTGGTTCACAGGAATTTAAGTGGCCCCCTAACAGTCACCTCCTGAATGAAAGCTAAACTGCCAACTCAGTCTTCCAGGATACTAATGGTCAAGCCTTCTCTGTGTACAGCAGAGTTTGTTTTCAGGGGAAGGTCAAGAACTTGAAATGAACTCCAACAGCAGCTGAGGAATATGCCTGGGTTTTTCAACTCCTGTTTCACCACATTCTGCTGAAAAAACTAAGTTCTTTTATCTGCCTTTCTCTAATACAAATGTAAGCAATATGCATCTCTAAGAAATCCCTTCATAAAGATTTTAAAATCCAGATGAAAACAAAACCTTAAACAGAAAGTTAAACAAAAAAATCCCTAACAAAGTAAAAACAAATGCCCTTATCAAATGTGTGACTATTCTACAAGATTCCTGTGGGAGGAAGACCAATTTGTGGCAGTCACTAGTCATGTTTCTTAATGTGTTACTGGAAGGTGATATGATGATAAGGAGAGAAGTGTAAGAACCTCCATAGAGCAGAAAGATTTCATTGACTGTGATGTGTGTCACTGGTGATAACAATGAAAATTTGCCATGCTCATAACTACCTCACAATGCTAAAATGAACAGATTATAGGAGTGATAGGTGCTTCTTCTAATTACTAGTTAGATTTCCTGAAAACGGTGGGTAAGCTGAACAAGTAGTTTGGTTTTCTCCTACATTCAAAAGTAATTAAGAAGGCAATGACAAAAGGACAGGTACGCCCTGTATTTCTGACTTGGAATAATTAATTTAGATTAGTGAATAACATTTTCAAAAGTACCTAAATGCTTCAGGCTTTTATGGCTCTCTTCAAAGTATATTTACTCCACATAATACAGTGTGCTACCAAGTCCCCAGAGCTAGTAACTAATGAGCTAGAGCCTATGTCACCTTGTTGAGAAACGGAATTAATTAGTACAGCCATAACACCATATTACCAAGGTTTTTGGCTTCTGGGATCTGTGCTAGTACGGCACTGTCTGAGACATACAAATATACCATCTCTTGGAGCTTGCTTACAATGCTCCATTACAGTGCACAGATGTGCCTCCAAGCACTAACCCTTGTAACACTGAATGAAAGAAACTTGGGCTCTTGCAGGTACATAAGTTGCTTTTGAAAGTAAGACTTAGGCACCTCTGAAGAAAACTACATCAGCGATACAGTACCTCAGCAGAGACCCAGGCAAGAGCCTACAAATCTCAAGTGTGAAAAGCTCAAAGTAAGACTTCTTGTAAGCTAGATGAAAAATTCTAGAGGCCCTTCTGGATAGCTGCTGATCATTTTCAAACTGAAAGAGATTTCAATACACAATTATGCTTTCCTTGGTATCCGATTGGAGACTTCAGTCGTGATCCAGTATGACTCCAGGATGTGTTCTGCAGTAAGGAAAAGTTCCACGCTTTTTTCAAAAAACAGTGTTCCTCTTCAGTTTCTATTTGCAAGAAATATTATTTAATCTATCTGGTCTTGCCCTGGCAGTTTTTTGGGAATATTAGTGTCTACTCTGCTAGAGGTTTGACTTCAGCTCATCAGCTAGTCTTGAACTACTCCTTCCTACCACTCATTTTTCTGGAGCTTTGGAGGAAAATGGTTGTCCTTCCACTTCAAAGCCACCCTCTTTGTACAAGCAGGTTGTGAGTTGGTCATACTGTGTTTTTGCAACATTTTGCAATGGTAGGCTCTTTGAATAATTTATTTCTGAATCTTTTTTTACCCTACATTTTTTTTTTTTTTTTCCCTTCCTGTGAGAAATGTTAAATATTCCTCTGTTAAATACGGTGGCACCACATTGGTTCTGAACTTCTTGTTGCTATAAGGGGCTAACTGAATATCACTTTTCCATGTTGCATATGGTAACTGTTCTAAATTTCATCAGTGTTGAAAAAAATGTGGATATGGATTTCACAATTTTTCACAGTTGTGGTTATCCAAAATTTATCTGCCTAAAATAGACAGAACAGACTAGCTGGGTCTTGTTGTGGTATAATTAGCCTCACTCTCTGCCCCTGTCCACTTCAATGAAACTATCAATTTGCATGACCTGAGAGTTTGGTCCATACATTTTTGCATTTCTGCCACTGTGGCCAAAATTGAGGTTAGATAAATAGTACAGTAAAATATAGACACAGTCAGCAAAAGTATGTTAAAAGAATTATTTGTCTTTTGATTCAAATTCACATGGGAGGTAATTAAACAAATAGCCTCCTTGATGTTTAGCTGGGGGGAGAGAAAACCAATAGAAAAAAAAAAAAAATCTTCTCTTACAACTGATCTTTTCTCATAATGTGAGCCCTTTTCTTCCTGCAAACAGCAGAAATACACGCATTCAGTCCAGTGAAACTTTGAGGGGGGGTATAGAGAGTCAGACTCCACCCAGCAGAAATTCAATATACTAATAACAAGGCCTGTCAAAACAGTTTCTCCTGGCAAAAGGTTTTTCAAGGAATGTTCTCAAATGCTAGTGTTGTTTGATTGTTACAATCCCACCCTCTAGTCTCTCCCTCAAAATGTGCCTCTCTTATTATCTCAGGCTTGTAATGAAATTTCCTTAATATATACATTCTGATACCACCAACTCAGATTTCTGGTAATCTTAGCCTTGGGAAGACACTGTTAGTAGTTACTATTTAAACAATTATAATTTAGATAATGTGAGGGTTAAAACATCAGTGGTTAGGATATATTAGAGCTGCATAGCTGAAACAGATGTAGCAGTGGTAACAATCATTTAGAAAAAAAGGCTAATGGACATCACAGACCTGGAGAACAGCAAAAATTATAGAATAATAGAATAGCTTTGGTTGGAAAAGACCTCTAAGATCACCAAGACCAACCATTAACCCAGCACTGCTGAGTCACCACTAAACCATGCCCCTCAGCACCACATCTGCAAGTCTCCTAAGGAATTTGAGGAGCGTTACACTTTACAAGGCCTCCTAGAACTTCTGGCAGAGTTAAAAAAAAAAAACCAAACCAAAAACCCGACAAATGACCAACATATTTCTTTTAAATCCCATGGGGAGGCTCACCTTGCATTCCCATTGATAGCTGCCAACTTTATTGGTTAGTGTAAAAAAACCCAACAACCTAGGTCACATGCCAGTCTCTATATATCTTCTTGGAGATGAGCACTGATTTGACAAAGTTAACTTTGTACTGTGACCTGTAGCTGTCAAGAGATTATTGCATCTGTGGTTTAAGAGAACTGAAAGTTTTATAAGTTTTATATATTTTATAAGCCTATACATGCTCATTTCCTCATCATACATACTCTAGAAGCAAGAAAAAGGAGGAACAATTGTAGAGCTGAACATGACGTAGAGGAAAGCAACATATTAGTCCCTTTAGTTGTATCTATACACAAAATTATACTATTGTCACTGAATACGTGCTTCAGTGATTTAACAGAAACAGCGTAAATCCCTGTAAAGGTACACATTTCAATATTAGAATAACTTCTGTTCAGCTGAAATCTGCTCAGAATCAGCTGAAATGAAATCAAAACGAAAAGTTAATAAATAAAGAATGAAATTGGGCTCTCCACTCATCTGTTTTCTCACTTAACTAAACTACATTAAAGTCTACCTTAGACTTAAAAAGTGCATTTGCTCTTGGAGGGGACATAGCCCCAACTGAATATCATCACAACAGAAAGAAAATGCTAGAATCACCCTTTTCCCACACCGTTTTGTGATAAGCTCACCCTCCAAAAGAAGGCAATGGCCTTGTCTATGGGAATGGAGTGGTCCTAGCACAGTGGCCTGTCATATATTTTTCAGATTGTGGCCTTGACCGCTTTAACTAAGACAAGACAGCTGCTACATTTAAAATTATAAACTCAGTTTGCAAGCAATTCTTACCACGCCAAAACAAAAAGTAGTTACAGAAAATGGTGAAAATAATATTAGCTCCATGTACGAATGTAATAGTTGGGAGAACAGAAATTCCTTTCTGAATGAAAGATACTTCAGCAGTTTCCAAGCCAGTCCACAATGAGGACAAGGCTATTTTTTGAAATCTTATTCCCTGTTTTTATTGCACATGACATATTACATTGTATTGTACAGTGTGTGGTGATGAGAAATTCCCTGCTTATTTAATTGTGATCCTTCAACGAATTTGAAAGGGAGCGCTTTATTTCCATTTCCTTAATTTACTAGTTCTTTAGCTGATGATTTTATTAACCCTTGTATTTGAGAACTGATGCTTAACAAAAAGGAAGACCAAGAAAAAGGCCTTTGGCAGTGTTGTGAAGGCCTGGAACTGAATAATGCACTTTAATAATGAGGGATAGAGCTATGGCTTTTGCTGATGGCTGTGACCGGCTCTGTGACCTGATTATGTCGCAGAGTGTCAGCAGCTGAGACACTACAAAAGGGAGCGCATCCCATCAAATCTATCTCCATTGTAATCACTCGCACTGCTGAGAGGCTTGTTAGGAGCAGGGAATCCATCAGGCCTCATTAGCACCATTTACCATCAAGAAACTCAAAGAGCAAACGTGTAACCTCTCATCAGAATAATGAGAACCAAAGTACTCCCATTATCTAATTGGATCAACAATTCCTCCCTCTCTATTCAGTTTCCTGAGCTACTTGTGGACTACTGCTCTCAAAAATTAGTTATTTTTTGTTAATTGCCAGGGTGGAGCCGTGCTCCAGGTTTTGTATATACAGAAGGTTTTCACATCTAAAGAGCAAGGCATGGGCACAATGAAGCATGAGTTCCTCCAAGGGCGTTCTTAGATTATACTGGTGCCGTCCCAATTAAATTCACTGCTCAATTAAAGCAAGTACTGTACAATTACACCATACTTACTTAGGTTTTCCTATCAACCTACCAGGAAATAGAATGTATTGCCCTCTTTAACCACAAGACACTTCATAATGCCAACTCTTATGCTATTTTTTTTTTATTCTTTATGGTAAAACATTATTTTGCAGTTGCTGAATTAAGAAGTGTTTTTCTCCTATTGGACAACTCCCATCTTTCCAAGAAACAAACTAAACTTCCTCAGCACCTGTAGTTAAAATGTATTTGATCCTGTTGAAGTCAAGGGACTTAAATCAATGCAACTGATGCCAATTAAGCACTGTATTTTAGCCAAGCAGGAAGCTGGCTTGCAGGTAGTGCCTAAGGAAACCAGAAGCATCAGCCTTGCTTCCAAATTTATATGGTTCATCTCCTTACAAAGATTAATAGCCAAAATAAACATTTCATGTACCTAACGTACATAGTAAAACCCACACAAAACTCCTAATATTTTCTTTCATTTGCAATAACAAAGTGAAAAAGAGAAATGTCTGGTTGTTGCATCTCTGAAGAATCTGAGCACAGCAATGGCACTTGGATCCCCCACTACATAGTGGACTACGGTCCACCAGGACTATAATGGCAGGCTGCAGCTGAGTAGGTAGACAGCTTCTCTTTGAAATCCATGTATCTACTGGCAGGGTGGAATCTCGCAATTCTGCTACCCTAGCCTTTAAGATACAGAAGACCAGTCCTGCAAATGCTTCCTGGAAAGCACTCAGGGCAAACAGAATATAAGCAACATTACATAGGCCAATAGCTCTTCATAATATGCCTCTGAAAATCAAAATTTGATTTAGAGTCCTCTACCTGTACTATATCAAATTAATCAGGTGATCTAATCATGCTATTCCAATGGATTAGATCTCTTTACTACAGTGGTCTTGAAGAGATCTGGTGTTACGATTCATATTGCCATCCAAAGCCAAAAAAATAAATAAATCATGCCATAATTTTGAATTCAATAATTAAATTAATAACAAATATGCTCTATAATTGTTAATATTCATAATTTTATTACTGTGCTTGTAAGAACTCCGAGTCGATTGGGAATTAAGGCCATGCCATATGTCATTTAAAAGATCATTTCCCTAAATTTGCCATAGGATCTTGGATTTGACCTATAGCTTAATGTCTCCAGGGACTGCTGATCACCATATATTTAGCCAGACAGATGGACATTTACAAGCCCTGAATTTCTATAACAGAGGCAGCATATAATTACAAAGACTGCACATACAAACAGTCTGGTAAGTCATCCAGCCTTATATTTGCAGGAGTGAATTTTGGGTGTCACACTTGTGATTTTTTAAAAGGGGCAATTTTCAAAGGGCAGATTCTTAACGGAAATCTGGCTCCTTAACAAGTCCAAGCTGATCATTCAGAAATGGAATATCCCAAATTACTATTCACTTACGCTCCCAGTTTTGAAGAAGTAAACCTTCCAGTTCTTGTTTAGTTGCTAAAATTTTATTAATTTGCAGGCAATGTAATGTAATTTCTGGAATGTAGTTTAATTACACTGGATAGCCCTGTTTAGTAGACAAATAGCTTCAGAAGTGTGCTCTAAGAAATACGGTTTTATGCTGAATATTATAACAATGGGTGTTATATTACACATTTATTATCAATATTTATCTATATTGTGGCAAGGTCTGCAGTACTGATTATAAACCAAGGAACATTTGTAAGAACAAATAATAAAAAGACAGCCCTTATTTAAAAGAGCTTGGCAAACAGATTCTGTAATTTTATCCAACAATAGGGAAGATTCTTCCATTCTCTTTCTCTGCAACCTGTGGAATTATTGGACTTTACATTACGTGTGGAATAAACAAGACTCAGCCTGAGGGATTCTATAGTTTCATCCAGTGATATCTTCACAGTAGTATTTTTTTTAAACATACAATGAATGGCCACACTTAGCTTATATTTTCAGTGGGGAACATGTAAAGGGAAAACTATCAAAAAACTAGTCTGGGTTTATATCTTCAGCTCTTACAATGAACATCTTTGGTGCCAAGTGCCTCATGTAACTGGCAATCGTGAACCATTTCTGGAGCACAGATAGAAACAAGCAGGCTTCTAGGTTGGAGCTGATCTGACTATGAGTTATAGGTATTATAACCAACTTTTCTTCCAAACCAATACCCCATCCCTCCAGAAATCTTAATAGGCTTTTGAGAGCCTCCATTTAAAGCTGGCTGCATAAAATGATCCTTTGATGAAAAGGGATTGAAACAAGGGTTAAAGTAGACATTGAAAGGTTATTGTAGAGGGCACATTGTTCATACAATCCTCCTTTAATATGTGTGGTGTGCACCTGCGATAAGATGATTCATTAGATAAGGCCTCACTTTGACAAGCTCCATCGTTCAACCCTCGGGGTAGTGATGGAACAATTCTGCACCCACCCAGTAAATATAACAAGGTCAGCATTTTTTTTCCTGGGACTTGGATGGTGATAGTGAAGCTCAGGATGCATCTTTGTTTATATGCTATGTTAAAAAAAAATAATAAAGAAATAGAGGGGCTCCTATAAAGTGTTGTCTTTTGTTTTTTAATGGGCCAAAATAAAAAATGTCCCCCTGTTCCAATTAAATAACATGGTGATAGAAAATTACTGGGGAAAAAACCTGCTCTCCATTTTCTTTTTTCCCCCTGTAGTAAATTGTAAGAGTAGAAACTAAACTTTAGATTCACATATCATCCAAGCTGAATCATTTAAGTGTTTACCAGAGCCTAACATCCACATAAGCACTGTGGATATCACTGTACGCCCAATTTGTAGCATTTAGAATAATGACATTCAAATTACTCAGTTACCAGGTCCAGTCATAAGTTACATTGACAGATTTGTTGCAGTGACTTTATGTGGAACGAGTAGTCGTGTTAATTTTGGTCCTAGTAAATGCAATAAAGAATGGCAGTGGCCACAATCTGAAAGCTACTTAAGCATGCTACATCAATGGAATTATTTTTATATATATATATATGAATTCAGATGCATATCTTTCTGTGTCATATTAGGAATGAAATTGAAGTAGTTTGTAACAAACAAACAGCTCCCAAATGCAAATAACCACAATCTCTCTCTTAGACACACCATAAGCATTTTTCAAGTTTCTGTTTGGAAAAATCTTTAAAGCAAAAGTTTTTCCCAAATCTGCATTACAGACTGGCAGATTCATTGCAAACTGCTTAACTTAGTTAAACAGACAATGAGTAGTTAAATCCATCCCAGACACTTCAATACAATTTGTGTTCCTTTACTTAAAACATTTAATACTATTTTTAGAAATGAAATAATACAGAAATGCTACATTTGCAAAAAAGTGTGGTCTTAATAGTACAGTAGCAGTTTAACGGTTGTCTGTTATAAGTGGAAGAACAGCCAGTGTGTTTGTTAGGAATCACAGGGATGCTGGACTTTTAATATACCATATTGTTGCACTATTGTGATCTTTTCAAAAGCCTGAATTAAAATAAAACAAACCCTAAGCTGCTTCTAGCTTGAAAACACTTTCTAACAGCTCCTAACTTCCTCCCAGTACTCAGACTTTCCATTTCTTACCTTGTCTGGCAAATCAATATTTATTTATCTTCAATATGTGCACTTTCAAATTGCTGTCACGCAAACGGAACTCATTTTTGTCCCAAGATCAGCCTGCCATCAGAATTCACTGTTTGCTCCATTTTCTACTCACCTGTCCTTGTGCATTAGTGACGAGTTGACCTGTAACCCCCTGAAGACTGGAGAGGGCATTGCCAAAGGCCTGGGAGCTTGCTATTGAGCCCATGGCTGCTGCTGCTGCAGCCGCTGCTGCTTGACTTGCTAGTGGATTGTTAACCAGCTGAAAAAAGAAAGAAGAGATCACAGTAAACCCCCCCATAAACACAGAGTGCTAACTGCATAACATAAGTGATTGTGCTAACGTGGTTAAAAAAATGTCTACTCCAAGAGCTTGAGTAGTTTTGAGAGGTTCTGTTTCTGAGGCTTTGGTGTCTTTGACAAAGAATAGTTTATAAAAAGTCAGAGGAATTCCAGGAGGAATAAGACTCTCTTTTTTACTCTTTATTATTTTTTTATTTTTTTTTTGAGTTATGCTTGATGTGTTTCTTGAGGTTTAACGTGCTAATGCCACAGGTGTAGCAGCCTAATCCTGCCATAAACAACAATCAGTGAAAGATTAGCATTTGATTTGAATGGGAGTGGGATATTTAATTGGGGATATTCAGAACAGAGACTATTTTATAGTGACCCCAGAAATGAGACAAACCTGCAGATCCTTTTAGTTTATACCATTAGAGAATTGGTGTCAACACCTAGATAAATCATAGCAGAAGATTGAATCCTGTGATCGAGTTCAGTAGGAATCGACTAAAAATTCAAAATTAATTTGCAAAATATGATACTAAGCAACTTAGTGCTTCTCAACTGCGAATGACTCATTGCAGGACTCAGATTTTCAGGAATTGAGTTGTACTGCCCACTTCACTCAATTCTACCTAGGTGTTCCATGTAAAGCATAGAGCACAGTCATGGCTTTCACCTTAGGAGACTACAGGAATCCCACAGAGGAACACTCCTATCAACACCTGGGTTTATCAAACATACAAAATCTGTCTTCCTCTGTCAGAATCAAACGTCCTCTGGGAGATGGCTTGCTCACTGAATTATTGTGAAGTTTGTATTTTCTCATTGTTTCCTGAGAATGGACAAACTTTGAACCAGGCACACGTGGATGACAGTAAAAAAAAAAATTAAAAAATGCTGGGAACCACTGTAACCAGGACAGCTGTCTGGAGAACAATCAAATAGATTGAGTTCAACAGGATGAAAACATATTTTAGAGTAGGTTTGCCCCCTAAGAATCATTGCATTTTATCAGAGTTTGCAAAATGTACATTAACAGGGTAAAGTAACCAGAAGTTTGAGGGGGGGGGGGGAAGTCTGGGAAGAGCAAAGATATTTTTACTTAAGCTGAGGTGAAAATGCTGAAGCTAACTCAGAAAAGCTTTATGTCTGAGCTGAAATTAGTAAGAGTTCTAAGTCCTTAGCTGACAAATAAATTATAAATCCTATAGAATTGGAAAGTCAAAGACACCAGTAAGGGATGTACTCCACAGACAGGCTCTGCTTCAAAATAAGTTATAAAAAATTAATCAGTGATTAGTAGATGTTTTAAGCATGTTACAGATATGAGTAGTGTGTATGTTATAGATGTTTAGAAGCTCATCAGTAGAAGATGTCAGATATGGTTATAATCTATGCTTATAAGAAAACTACTTGTCCGTTGGACGTTGTGAAATCTACAACAATTGATTGGTCATACATTAAAACATCTATTAATCATTCATTAGCCCTTCATGAAGTATTTATAAATGGAACCTTGATATAAAATGTTGCCTAAAGGGGCGCCTTGGGCACATCCAATCCCTATAGAAATTGTAAAGTAAATTAAATAAAGATTAGTAGCAATGCTGGACAGAAAAGATGACATTGTTGGAGGAAATATTTGGATTTGGAAGAATTGTTTTATGAATCTCCAAAACCAGTCCACAGCATCCCATGGCAAGAAAATAAAGCAGGAATAAAACACAAAGGGGGAAATTGCAATGACTGCTTGATTAGCAGTCCTGATGAGCAGAGGTGGGCACAATAACCAAGACTTGGGCCCTGAATGCAGAGGGCAAGAAATTCCACTGACTGCACAAGGTGTGAGCCCAAATGTAGTTGCATACACTCCTCAGTGACTTGGGTGGTGGTGCCTGAGCATGGCAGTATAATGCCAGATAACATCATAGATAAACTTGTCAGTTTTCTGCTCAAAACAATGCCATTTCTTTATTATCCAGATCAGAAGCTGGTAAACCCTGCCTTTCTCCACAGCACTTCCTGGGCAGCACTGAGACTTGGAGTACCTGTAAATATTTGGAGAAGAAAGGGACAGCAGCAAAATGTGAGACTTTCAGAAAAGACCTTCTACAATCTTATTGGGAACCCACACATTACTGCACCTGTGATCCTGCAGCATCTGACTGCAGGTATAAAGTATGATCTTTGCACAGTTACCTGGCATCAGCTAATAAACTGCACTAGCACTACAGTTTATGGCTTCAGCTGCATATGGGAACAGTTACTTAAGGAGTGTAAGTAAGCTTGGGAATCTGGAAACTACAAAGGGTTAAAACCTTCTAAAAATCAACTATCACCTCCTAGAATCTCCTTTCCATTTTTCTTACTCCAGTTTTCAAGAACTGTACATTTTCAAATACAACAATAAAATTTAATTACAACAAACCCTGAAGACACTCAGGATTGCTTTTAGTTGCATCACAGAGATAAGCTACTTATTAAAAATGATGGCAGAGGCTGTGATATGCATAGGTACCATGGGTAGGTACCGGGTAGTACCATGTTCCAGGAAAAAATCACAGTGAATGGGCCAACTTGCAGGCTGAGAGACTTCCAAGTGCATATAGAAACATCCCCATCTATTCCTAAGTCTGATTAAAAATGAGAAGATGCATTTTTTCTTTGAGCAGTTTGGGAAGCTGTTGACTGCAAGTTACACTGACCCTTTTAATATCGTGTGCAAATTGGGGATGGAGAAACACACCTCATTTCATTATGCCTGGACACCAAGGTAACTTCTAAGACATTTTATCTTGCTTTTATTTTAAAAATAAGATCTCTGACTTGAGAAGTTTATGCTACTTCTCAGGGCAGGTTGGATCCTTGAGAACACTTATTTGAAATGTTAGATATAGATTGTGAAAGATCCCATAAAGGGCTCTTCCCATTTTGTTTCTGTATTTAAATAATGATTTAATTTGGAAGGCTGAGACCTTTGGAACTGTCAATTCCAGTGCCCAAATTGCTGCTTCCACTCAAAACACCAGCCATAAGAGCAGGTAATACAGATCTTAGTCTAAAGTGACAGGTCAGCCCTCTCAAGGATGCCTCTGCTAATGACACGATTACATGAGGAAGCAAACTTTATGAGAAAGAATCTTGTAATAACTGAGTAGGCTTCAGTACATTTTTCTGACTTCCCAAAGCTGAACTTTTATAGGAAAAGCAAATGAAAGTTGTTCTGCTGTAACTTAGTGTAAAGCAGGAGCTGTTCCACTGCAGCAAACAGAACTCACACAAATAGAACCTAACCTGTAAAATGATGGGGGATGAAAGAAGCACTGCTTACAAGTTCCTAAAACTGTGACATGTGAAGTGAGAGTTTCTGGGCTTAAGAAATAGTCTTCAAAAGGCACAGTTTCAAGAAAAACGTGGTAGAGTCAATGCTGCAAGCAGCTTTCTTGAGCCACAAATACTTTTTTCTTCTGGAAGAATACTCTCTTTCTTTTTATCCAAAGCTAACTTAGCCCCTCAGTGAACTTGTGAGAAACTGATCAAGCATTCATGTATTACTGAATACGAGATCGGATTTGATAGCCTACATAGTAATTTTACTTTTCTCTAACAGGGCATATCCTAGTGAAATTTCATTCCCCTGGTCTGGAAATCAAAGAGCCAGTTTTAGTCATTACAATATTGCTCATTCAACAAATATAAAGAAAAAAAGCAAATGTTTTGACTGATTAAATGAAAAGCCAAGACATTTCAGGATGCCAGAGCATCATGTGAAAAAATGGGTGTGTAACCTGAAAGGTAAGGTCACTTTATGTAGTGCCAGTGTACGAATAAACTTAGATCTTGTGTATTTTCTAAAGGACTTTTGGGAGAGGCTAAGAGTGAAGATACACTATCTGAATGCAGCAATGCAACACGGAGTGACATGTGGAGTAACAGCAGGTATAACTTCATTTTACAAAATAGTATTGGTGTTTTTCAGGAAGGCTGTAAAAAAAAAAATAAAAAAAAATCACATTTCTGGATATCTCCTAGAGATTAAATTAGTGTAGAAGAGCAGTATATTTGATTAGGGACCGACAGATCCTCAGTCTCTTAAGTTCTCAGACAACCCTTTCTGTAGGGAGCATCACACCACTAGATCAGCTACTAATCAGCTACGGAGAGTGTTTGCCTAAAACAATGCTTTTCAAGGGAAAAGAGAAAAACCCTTTGATTTAAATAACTCCAAAAGTTGAGAAGAATTCAGCAATGGCTCTCAATCAGAAACATATGACATTTTTCTTTTCTATCCAGACTGAAAAATGACTACACAAACAAAATTATTAGCATGGCATTTGCTTTTGTAGGAATTTTAAACTGAGAATCCATGTGAATTTTTCTGTGGTTAGATTAGAATAGAATTACATGTTAAAATCTAGTGGGTTTTATTCCCATTTTCTCACAGTGGCTCATGAGACAGATTCTGGGTAGTAGTCACTTGGCTTTAAGGGAAAAAGACTGAAACTGAGCACAAGCTTCTGAGGGTATTCTCGTACCTTCTTCATTATGATGACAAGCACTGCCATCTGTATGGGGTGTAGATGGAAAGGTTTTGGTAGTGGGGGAACTACAGAGAAGGAGGGGGGGGAAAAAAGAGAGAAAACAACAGAGGGAACATCAAGGTCAGAGGAAGGAGGAGGAACACCCACTGTAGTCCTTGGAGGACACCATGCTGGAGCAGATGGATATTTCATGATGAGAACTGTGATCCATGGAGAGACCACACAACAGGACGGGGAAAGTGTGAAGAGTAATGAGCAGCAGAAAGGAACTGGTCTGAACTGGCCATAGCCTCCCATGTACCCTGCACCTCTGGGGGTAGGTAGAGGAGTCAGGAATGAAGGAGTGAAGTTGACTCTGGGAGATGGGAGAAGAAAGATGTTTTCATGTTTGTCTTTTTATTTCTCACTACCTGAGTCTATTTTAACTGGCAATAAATTAACCTTAATTATCCCCAAGTTGAGTCTGTTTTGCCCATGACAGTGATTGGTAAGCAGTCTCTCTATTCTATTCTATTCATGAACTTTCTCATCCTATTTTCTCCCTCATCCCACTGAGGCAGTGAGAGAGTGGCTGGGTGGGCATTCAGCTGTTAGCCAAAGCTAACCCACCACAACATGCCATTCCAGTAACTGTAGACTGTGTCTAACAACAATATGAAAGTGTCTTCAATACCTTGAAGACATACAAGCAGAGCATTCCAACCTAGATACCCATATGCTTGGTTTCTAAGCATAAACAAATTGATTCAGAAGTACAGTTTCCCTGGAAGTTCCTAGTGGCTCTCTTCTGGAAAATTCTTTACACAGTATTATGTTTATATTCCTAATTATCTTCAGTAAGCATATATACCTTCTACCAGTTGATAGCTCCCTTGGACTTATATTAAATATCAAAATATCAAAATCCCTGAAGGAATTTTAAAAAAAGACACTGGAAAGACTGCTTCAGCTTAATCCTGGGAAAGCACCTAGATACCACAGGGATGAGTGCCAAATAAATGTTTGTAATAACCAACAATAAGACCACCACTTAGCATTTATATAGAATTTTGCAGCCAAATTTTTTCAACTATGGTGCCTGAGCTCTGCTAGATTAATTTATTTTTTAGGGTCTTAAGCAAAAATAAGTCAAATTTTCAAGAAATCTGTGCACATGCAGGTCCCAAGAAAGCCAATAGAGAATACATACGTAATATAAACCAAAATTAGTTAATTTTATCTAAAAAGATACTATGATCAAACATTTTGGAAACCCTGCATGTTTTACAAATCAGTTAGAGACTTTTTTTAAAAAAAATTTGACCTTCTCCTCCCTCCTTTTTAGTTTATGTAATAGAATAATTACAACATTTAACTTTTATAAATGAACAGCAGGGTAAATTGTCTAACAAAATGGCTGTCAGGGAGCCTAATCATGCATAACTCTCAGAAAACATGCCCCAGAAGGCAAATGTTTGAAGCAAATCCCAAATTATGAAAAAAAAAAATAAAAATAAAGCTGTCAACACTTATTTGTACACTGCTGGGATATGGTCAACCTATAAACTACACAATGCAGTTACAATATCCAGACCCATCTAATAATGTTTGGTTACTTCAAAACTGCACAGGTCTGTGTTTGCAAATGGTTGTAGATGTTAAGAGTTCCAAACAGGCTGCTTAGACATTTTAGTACATGTGCATATATCGGATATTTATGTGCAGAATACAGCGTAGAGACAAGGATATTGGAGTATCTGAAAGCACCGACTTGCCAAGGACACTTACAATTCTGGTTCTCACAGATACTTAATCTGCTCATTATATACATTTGTTGTGGCTGAGCTATTTGCTGTCTAAATCTATGCTGAATTTTCTATCAGGAATAAGTACTGATAGCGGTATCACTGATGTGACGTGACTTGATTCAATGCAAAGCGACGCGACCTGAGGTGATGGGAAGCACGCAGTGTTCATGTATGCCTTGATATGACATGGATAGAGGAGGACACACAACGTTTCTCACAATGTCTTTGTAAACAAGGTGCTGCTGGTCAAATGGGAACCAGTCTAAAAAGACTACAATAAAAATTTAGAAAATAAAAAAGGGCGTATTTTTAATAGAGCCATGGAAAAACAAATAAAGGGCAGACATCATTCCCAGGTCTCCACGACCCAACTACTGGAGGCACAAATAACAAAGAATACATTAGAGCCAGGAAAGGAGTGAGTGTAAACCACCCCAGCCATTTTCATTTCTGCTCTATTAGTGACAGATAGAAAAGAGAGGAAAGGGATCCCAGTTTGGGTCTAATCCCACAAAATAAACTAAATCAAAGGTGTCAGCATGTCTGAGGCTGCATATCCTATGTTTACCAAAAAGAAGAGTGAATATATTTAAATACATTTAATATAAATAACTACAAAGAGTAGCCAGCTGACTCCTCTAGCAGCAGGTCAGTACTTACAGACTCCCCACAAACTCTAGTCCTGTGCATTCCTGGCTGTCCACATTTATAACTTACAATTATGAACTGGCATACACTGTTTCAGTTTTTAATTACACAGAGCCCTCTTGGTTTAGTCTGGTTAATTACTTTAAGTTATAAGAAAGATGGGGACAGATTTTTAAGAGGGTCAGTTGGGACAGGACAAGGGGTGATGGTTTTAAACTAAAAGAGGGTAGATTCAGACTAGATATAAGGAAGAAATTTTTTACCACAAGGGTGGTGAACCACTGGACCAGGCTGTAGGTGCCCCATCCCTGGAAACGTGCCAGGTCAGGTTGGACAGGGCACTGAGCAACCTGACCACAGGATGTCCCTGGTTACTGCAGGGGGGCTGGACTAGCTGACCTTTAAAGGTCCCTTCCAAACCAAACTGTTCTATGATTCTATGTTTATCCAGTCTTTAAAATATCTACACCTGTTTATTTTATGCATGATGTAAACAAGCTACCTCACCTGGCTTGATGGAATTCTGCATCACTACTAATCATAAATTGTATTGGTGCTCATAAAAGTGGAAAGAGTACTGAAAAAATTATATGAGTTCTCTTGATATAGATCCCATGCGTGGCAAGGATGAAAGCAAAGAGCACGTCCTAAACTTTCTGAAAGAGGATGCAACTCAACTCATTTCAGGTTGATTAGTCCCTCAGTTCCTGTGTTTGTCTATTTTAGCATGATTTATCTGAAAGATGCTTTCCCCACAAGAAAAATGGTTACTTCAGGGCTCCCTTGATGCTAAAATAAAAATAAAAATGAACCCTTATCAAAAAGAAATTGCCATCAGTCTTCTCAGTGAGAGCCCAGCACTTAGGTCTCAGCAATCCACCCTCTGTAGAAAGTGTGTCAACTGTGATACACAACAATCTAATCTCCTTAATCTAAAACATTTATTTGCCCTTAATTTGCATGTGTGAATGGCACATGCACATGTAAATATGTCCATTTGCATATATAAATGTTAAAAATGTAATGTGAGGTCACACCAGGATAATATGCTGCTTCATGCTGGGTATTTGAGAAAATATTTCTGAAACAATCTTGGTTTACAGTACAATATGCAATCTTAGTATACATGCCTGGAAATGTTTATCCAAATATTCATATTAAAAATCAGACTTTTAGGTACAGGCCTTCTCATTTGGCTTTTGAAGAATAAATCTTCCTTAATACTTAGGGACACTTTGCTGACTGAGAACATATATCAGGTTTCTTTAAAAATTCTAAGCCAGCTGCTCTGTAAAGATCCTCATTTTTGAAGCTAGAAATAGAGCTGAATACTTTCATTTATTTGTAATGTAATAGCATCACCAAATAGATCTGATTCCATGTATGCTAAGTGCTTATAGTTCACTTGAACATGAACCAGATCAGATATAAGACTGGAACTACATGGAATATTTTTATCTTCACTGCTTTCAGATCCAAACTTGACCTTACTTAGATGCATCAACCTGATACAAAGTTGAAGAATGATACTGATGACTCCTGGGTGCAGTAGAAAGATTGCTGGCAAAGACATAGGTCAGTCCAAAACCCAAATCTGGTTCTGAACCCAGGTATCTAGAAAGCTGGAAGGATTTAATCCTCCACAGTTATGTCAGTTCACCCAAAAGTCAAAATGACAAACATCATAATTGATACCATGTATTTGAGAAGTTCTCTGTTTTCCAGGTTTCACAAAGAATAGGAGATATCAAATCATTTGAGACATTGATATTTAGTCAGATGTTTAAGTTTTGCTGAAATCTTGGTACATAGTGGGATCTGAGAAGCGTGAACAAAGTTGAAGGAAGCACTCAGTTTGAAAACCTTGACGTCAAAACCACACTTCTAGTAAAATAAATATAAGGGGTGAGTGAGAGCCATTAAAACAAGAAACCTGAGGGGAAGTCTGTGTGAGGGCAGAGGGCATGCAAAAAAGGATGCTGGGGGTCCCTAAGCAGGATGCTGTTGACATTTCCCTTGGGACACTATTTTATTACTTTAGTACAGTTTTGAGTGTCCAGTGAAGGACTGGGAACATGATTCTGTTCAACTGTTTGCTGTCTGTGTCAATGGGGTGGTTACTGCTGCTACTCCTCTTCTAAAAATAAGCAACGAACACTTACGAGCCCACACTCCCTCTCCTTGCACCAGCACTATGTGAGCATATTGCACCTCAGATGGTGGCAACCTCCTGCCACTCACCTTTGGAAGGCTTAATTTGACTGTAAACATATTAAGAAGCCACTAGCTAACACAGGACTGACCACAGCACTTTAAAGCCATTGTTTATAGGTACATATATCCACTGTTCTCTTGTTCACCAGCAGTCCTGCTCTGTACATAAAGCTTCACATAAACTGTTAACAGTTGTGTATGTAACACGCCAAAAACTGTGCCCTCAGCGCAGCTCCTAGAGAAGAGGAAAGGCAGAAGGGTTAACGGTGTAATGCAGCCACATCTGAAACATTTCCACAGAGAACGTCTCTCCTCCCAGGCACTTCCATTTCCTGGTGCCAGCAAGAAACCTGCTCCCCAAACGAGCTGCAAGTCCTGCTCCAGAAGCAGCACTACCAGAGCGTGCTTATGCACATCGCATGGGGCTAGGATGCACTCAGCATCTGTTAGGTGATTCCAGGTTTAATTTTGTTCATGTTCTTCTGAGAGGTGCCACAGAACATTTACCAGTTATTTTAAACTTACTGATTGCCTTGAAAGCTTTCCACCTCTGCCCCAGAATGCAGCCATGTCCCACCTTTCTCGTGACTCCTCCCTGTTTTATTTGGGGGGGATGGGTCTAATTTTTTTTTGCCATGATAGACTCCTTTTACCTTTCCCTATTTGATTCCTTTTCTCTGATCTCTTATCTGCAGTCTCAGCCACTTTGCTCGTGTCACTCTGGATCTGGTCACAACAGGTTTTCCATATGGGAGTTCACACAGAGCTGCAAAAGCAGCAGTAAATCTACAGTGTCTGTAATGCTGCCATATTAATTCCTAATCAATTTCAAAGCTGTATTTGAAACTCATATATTTCACCTCAGCAAAATCAAAATAACGTCAAGTTGCCAACAGCAAATGAAACTTGGAAATATAATTAAAAACATATAGGCTAGGAATGTATTGTTTCTGAGGTCTTTGCAATTGCCACTGTGCTAGGCACTATAAATTGATGGCAAGAGGCTATATGAAACTGAGATCCTCTTATAACAAAAGCATAGCTCCATATTGCTTGAGGTAACAGAAGAACTGCTGTTAGCTCAATGTGAGTGATGACTGCAAGTATAAACTGAAGAATTTTTTTTTTTGCTGCAAGGATCAGTTCCAAATTGGTGAAAATCTGAGGCTGAGATCCTGCAAAGACTGCTTCCAGTTAGCCTGCATGGTGCAGCCCTGGGTAAACTCAAAAGAGTTTGTGTTAGTATGTTCTTGTGACTGATTTTTTACTTCACAGATAAAGATGAGGTGTGATCTACACTTCATGTTATACATGTCATTACATAAAATTACATGCAAATATTAATTTACCTCTATGCTGATATTACTGTATTTTCAACAGAAGTCATGGCAAGGTTTAGCTCCTATCATCTCTTTTTTTTGTGTGTGTGTGGAGGCAGAATGTCACAAATAATGCCTATGTTATTATCCAGCATGTGCTATTGGCTGAATGCACAGCCTGGGGGAAGTCTAATTATCATTTACAATAAATAATTTCCTCCATATTTATTATCAATGGAAATCTACTCAGACATTCAGCCAAGGAATTCTGCTATATGGGCAAAATATGTAGTATCTTTTTCAACAGCAGCTCAGCTTACAACCTGACTGTCTGTAGCTTTTTCATTAAATTCATTATTGCCTTATTGTACCTAGACTCTTGTTCTTCCATAAGGCACTGTCAATAGACAGACAGATGAATTTCTTCATGTTCTAAGTATTTTCTACTTTTATCTGTTGACCAGATTCACAAAATATTTATGGGCCCTGCAGCAATTCTTGTGCTTTACAAAACAAGGGATTTTTTTTTTCTTGTGCTAAAAATAATGTAAGTTCCAAGTTCTTGGTCCAATTCTGATTTCTCTGCACCAGGATATAGACCTGGTGTAATTTTAACGAGGTCAGCAGAGTTGGAATTGCTTAAAACAGAGGTAATTACTGACAAGAACCAGCCTCTTCAATTTCTTACAGGGTACAAACCTGCTATAAGAAGGGAATGATACTCTCATCTGAAACACTCAAATTAATTAATTACACTCATTTTATTTTTATCAAATATTCTCACCAAAGGCCTGATTTTTTTTGTTTTTACATTTATGCCACTATAAACCAGAGAAGCTATCCTTTGAAGTCAGAAGTCAAAACATTTACACCTACAGCAGTGAAACTAATGGATTTTTCTGTTTAGAGTGAAAAATTCCCTCGCAACACCCTATTCACCTCCTCAAACCCCCCCCCGCCAAAACAATAACAAAACACAGCTCAGGCAGACCTAGAGTGGAAAAAAATGGAAAAGAAATAAATTTTAGGTCACACAAAACATTTAGTTCAGACCAAAATGATTTCTTGAAAGAAAACATAAAACGGATCACCCTCACAGATGGGTGTTGTATAAATTGAGTGGAAATACTTCATTTTGAATAAATCATTCCTACATGCCTTTTTCCTAATCTCACCCATTTTGGGGTAGGAAGAACGTATACACGTTTCTATTTCCAAAATATACCTTTGGAAAAGGTGCAGTCTGCAGATCTCTTGGCAGCCACAGGTACTGGTGGGTGCTACTGGTAAGTTCTGTCAGTAAAAGGGGTAAGCCAAGGGTCAAAAACATTTTTGCAGGCAACTCAGATAATGCTGCTGTCCTAATGCAACTCCAGCAAAGTGTGGTGAACCCAGCCTGAGTGCAATTAAGAGAGCACTCTTCCACTACACCCATCACATTCATATGAACGTGCATGCATTAAAACACCTACTCCCTATAAAATACGAGATAAGTGCTGTTTGCTTTCCAAACGTAAGGCTGAATATATCACCTTGAAAAGAGAAATTTCACAGAGGGCACTCTCATGGTTTCTTACCATGCCAGGAGAAAACAGACAAACAGAAAAGGGATGGCCTAGTACTAGTTGAACACAAAACGAGGGCAAAGCCATTCTGCATTCAGTTGTTTCCTCTTTCAACAGGCACAATCAGCAGGCAGGTTACAGTCCTCTTAGTTTCACCTCAATGAGACAGGCAAGGTCCCTGACTTGCAGAAGACCTTGCATCAGCCTGCTAGAAGAGGCAAACGAGATCAACAGTCTAAATTAACCCAGAAGTTGTTACTTTCTCTCTCTTGAAGACCATGAGCTGGCTGAGCATTGCAGGTTGCTAAGGCCTCAGAACCAAGATCTGCAGGGAGTGAGGAAAAAGGGTCCATTTGGCAAGTTCACTGTAATTCAAGGGTTCCCTGACATTTCCACTGGTTAATCTCACACTGGGGATTATCAGAAGGCTTCTTCTCCCCACTGGTCTGACAAAGACCTAATTTAAAGCAGATTTACCCGATACACTGTTTAGAAGTCCACAATATTTCCTTTGATTTCAAGGAAATTACACTGCTTAGTTAAATTGATGTCAGTGAAATCAGGCCTCTGTCTTTGTTTGTGACTAATAATAATCCAAAAATAGTGTGCTTCTTAAAAGCCATCAGTGTAACAGGTGGAGTCCCACAGAGGTCAGCCTAATTGCACCAGCTTTGAGCAAGGCAGAATTTAGCTCATTGATGCTGACTTGTGAAAAATAAATCAGAAACTTTGTGGATATTAAAAACAGTGTTAAAACAGGGTGTTTTATGCAGTAATTACAAGGTTATTTCTCAGTAATTCAATCTACCGATGGTGAAAATATCTTTTTTATTGTTGCCTATGATGGTAATAATTCTCCCTGGCATCTGTAAAAGCAACAATAGCTTTTCATTGATTTTGCTTAAAATGAAAGTTCAGGGTTAGAAAATTAGTATTTCATGTGGAAACGTGAAAAACTTTCCAAAGTATATGCAATGGAAATAGTAATAATTATGTTTGAGGAGGAAGGAAGTCTTGTGATTAGGGTCCCTTGGTAGAGATCAAGAAATCTCACTAGGGGTCCCATTCTTCCATATGTTTTCATTTCTTTAATTTCCTGTCTGAAAAATGAGAATAATAATACTCCCTTTCTTTCATCCTGTTTGTTTGTTTGTTCTCTCTCTAGATAATACACCTGGAAGTCCATTAGGACTGGATTACATGTGCATATGCAAAGGCAAGATCCAAACTAAAACCAATTTTCTTATTTCAGGGTAAATTTGCACGTGGAATATTTCTTTCTGTTTGCTGCACAGTACCTAGTAATTTGTGTATTTATCTCGTCTTAATGCAAGTTGGGCACTTAAGCTGCTGCCATAATACATATACAGGTAACTTTAATGGAGGCCAAAAAATTCCTCTGAGGTACAGAAATGAATGAACATGTAAGTGAATAGCAAAGCTGCTCACAAGATGTAGGTCTTCAACTATAAGGGGCTATTTCAAAGTGAAGGCTGACATTACACAAGGAAATGGGAGATTCAGAAGAGCATAGTACATATGGCTCAGTCTGCTGCAGTTCATAAATTAACTGGTTCAACTTTGTTGGCTTACATTATCAGAACACCTGGCATAAATGAAAGCCTTGTATTCTCTCTGGAGTTGCAATCTGACAACATATATATTCTTTAGAAAACACTAATTTTACCGTTAGCGTTCAGGACACTTTTAGTAAGATAAATCAACTACTCAACTTACCCCTGCAGTGGTGGGGAAATCCCTGATGCATCCTACCATTCCTTCTGACTTCCTGTTTAATCACACTCTTGTAGTAAATGTCACATATGATACCTTGTTTTTATCAAGTCCTATTTTAAAATGAATTACACTAACTCATATAATGCTTACTTGAGCTCTAGACCTATCACTCTATCTTATTATGCAGAAAAGATGGCTCACTTGTATAAATGGCCCTCATTATGTAGCTGTTAAAGGTAGTAAAATCAGGGAGAGAAATTGTATGTCAAGCCACAAGAGCTCTACTACAGAGTACTACAAGCACCTTATTTATGATTGGTATTAACTGGCCTCCAGGTTGATGGGCAGAGATGAGTAGCCATGGATGCAAGGCCTCACCCACTCATCCATATGAGTGGCTGTTGTGGAAAAAAATGGTTGAAGATATGATGGGCAGCACTAGGGAGCTCTTGTTCTGCCTCTCATCTGTCACTGCTGGGACATGTGACTGCTGGGCAAATATTTTCAAATGTTAGCAATCCTAACCCCCTTCAGGTTATTCTTACTACCTGAAATCTACTTTTGCTTCCTTACCACTACCTCTTCTTTACCTGGGGAAAGAAGTTGGAGAGTCAGTAGAGACCATATGCTACTGCCTGCTGTTCCATGGAGGAGTCTGAGTACAGGGTGCCTTTGAGTCTTCAAAACACATTAATTAGCCACAACTGAAAGCATGGTGCTTTACTCAGGGGAACTCAACAGATGATGTTGTAAGTTCATCTCAAGTTAAGATTCTTCTCACACAGCTGAGATTTATATCTAGTGCTTACTAGCTATTTTTTATAAATGTCCTGGATTGGGTATGTAGTAATAAAGGCAGTGGGAAAAATGTGTGTAATCAAATGATTCTTGAGCTACTCTACCTCCAAAAGCAAGTAAAAGTTTGGAAAAACCTAGTACAGCTGGAGACCTGCTCTTTGCTACACCAATATAAGTAAGAGTCAAGACCTAATGCTATAAATCCAGAAAATTAAAAGTAAAAACAGATGGACAAATAATTGAATTACAGTATTACAGAAAAAAAACCCATGTAGAAATGAAAAGAACTCACAGCAATGTTGTACATGGAACATATTTGTCAAACCTCTATCAAAAAATGTCCTTGAAGCCAAATTACAAAAGACAACAGGCATAAAAAAGAAAACTGAGAAAAAATAATATAAGAAAAAACCAAAAAAGCAATCACAGTTGAATTGTTTGCCTTTAGGTCTGAGCCCTGGAAGTCCATGACTCTGAGTGTGTGTGCATGAGCGTTTGTGTATAAGAAATGTGCAAGAGAAAATATATAAAATGCAGGATTGCACCATGAACTTTAACGAACAAATAACAGCTTAATTTAGGCTACCTTCTAATATAGGTGATATGCTATGTCAAAGGAAAAATAAGAAATATGTCATACATACATTTTGGAATGTCCCCATTAGCCAAGCAGAAGAAAAGTAAAAAAAATGTATATAGAGATTAATCTTAGCAAGGATAAAGAAAATCACAGGTCTTGAATTATATTTACAGAAGCAAAGCACTGCTGAGCTAATAAAAGAAATAACTAATTCTAACATATCAACACAAGAGTGCTGAAACATAAAGAACTGGAATCACAAGAATGACTATTGAAATAATTATTTTAAATCAGACACACGACATACAACACATCATAAAACCACTAAATCCTATATTAGGAATAGAAGAGAGAAGACTATAGGTAAATCAAACCACTTATGTATTTCTGTCATCTTTCTGCATCTCATGAAGCCTATACACCAGTCCTGCTGTGCAGAAGATCTAGGAGAAGAGATGATAGGCATACATAAGACATTGCATAAGAGATGAGCCTTTAATCTATATGTGATGATCTTAGAAACACGCAGCCTTTTTGACTCGTGTTCGTTTTAGTTTTACAAAATAGTGTCACAACTATTCTGATATACCTTACATTAGTACAGGAGATAAAAAACTTGCAGTAATGCTCCTCTCAAGCCCCAATTTTGTCACAAAAGTATAAAAATGGCCTCTGCAGGAACACAGCCCACACTTTTGTCTTCTTTCTATCCCTTTGGGGAGTGTCCCCAACACCTATGTTCAGACACTAAAGTTACAAAGCCAGTCACCTTTCATTGTCTCTATACTTGGCAAAGGGAGACAGATCCTCTAGGGGGTAATTCAGAGCATACAAGACAAGGTCCTTCTCTGAGCTGTCTTCCATAGAGGACTCTCTTTCCATTGACCACAGGGGCAGTCGAGAACACGTTTAAGTGGCTCAGTTGGATGGCACATACCAAAGGCATGTGCCTTGACCCACTGCAAATGGCATTTTGCAGTTTTCCCAGTTTTTGACCACATTGCACACCAAGTCCTGCTGCCTGACTTTGGGCATGTCAATGCCTTACTTAGCAATTTAAATTTGAGCAGAGAGAGGTAAGAAACTGCCTACCTCTGAGGCCCAACTATATAGGACTATATAGCCCCCAAATGACACGTTTAAGTTAAATGACAGCATGACTACCTCTGCATCTAAAGCAGAATCACAGATTCAGGACCCTGCAGCTCTTCTCTTCAGGAACCTGTGATCAGTCTCTGAGCATATATGCAGATGTCTTATAACGAAAGACAAGTGTAAAGAGCAGCAAAGCAGAAATGCTTGCCCAGGCCACAAAAAGCATTGACTGTGCTAGCACAGTGTCACCTAAGACAGACCTCTGCACTAGCTTTCGTACCCCCACACCATTCCATATTGCACAGGGCAAGCTCAAGTGCCTCAGGCCATGGCAGAACATCTGCTGTGGTGCTTCAATTATATTTCACTGCAACCACATGCTCATTTCCCATGGACAATACAGGTGTGGTCCTGAGCGTACTCCATGTTGTTAAGGAAAGTGTTAGTAATTTTGCCCCTGTTTTTAACCAGTACAGAAACCTCTGATTTTTAATAATCCTTAAAAATGAATCCTTAGTGGTTATTCTTCACTGAGTATCCCAGGTTGGTTGCGATCCTGTTTTCTGCAGCTGTTGTACACTGCGATATTACACTGGAAGTGAACTCGCAGAAATTCCTGACACTGCCTCCCCTCCTCTATTTGCTTTTAAGCTCTAGTTATGCCTATAAAAGAGTAAAGAAAATATTTCATCTCCTAAAAAGCACAGCTGAATTTATGCCCATTATGGTCATTATTACTGACAATAGGACCACTATTGGTATATCTTCTCATCACAGACTTTTTAAGCAGGGGTCAATAATCTCTCTGGGAGTTCATAAAATGCTCAAAAAGCAAAACAGCAAAAATACTCCATATAAATCAGCCTGATGCAGATGAAATCACATTCCATTTCAGAGAAAATACAAACAATCCCACAGCCTTCTGAATGTTGCCTTAATGTAGAGTTCTTTCAAGAACTTTAGAAACTAGCATTTGAACAGTAACAGCCCACAGAACACTGTAAACAGCTTATTTTAGATAGAAATCACATCACTTCTAAAATAGGGTTCATGTACTGACCAGCAATCAAATAGGGTGAACCAACTGAGTAACACTGTGGAAGTTTCCCCCTCTGGTTTTAGCTTTTCTTAGAGGATCAAGGGCTAGAAGCTCAATTTGTTTTACTATTATATTATCTATAAAGGGTGGTCTCTTGCTAGTCGGCTCACCATCGTGCCAAATCCTACCACTTTAATATATATCTATTTGATACCTAGAAGTTATCAGCCAAAAAAAAAAAAAAAAAAGAAAGAGGAAACAAAATCTACCTAGAATTAATCAAAGAAAAGGTTTTTTTCCCCATCATTACTTTCTGGAAAAAAAAAAAGATTCAAATACTCTATATTATAAAAGGAACTTGCTTTATTGTGTTGTGAAGAATCCATTAATCAAACTGAAAGGTAAAGAAATTGCATTTTTACTTTTGTAACATTTTAATATGAGATTCTTTTATTAAGAAACATAGCTTAGGACACTATTTCTTAGAGACTGATCCTTCCTTCGAAATTCAGAAAAATCTAGGTCCTAGTTCTGTGCCTGTCAGGCTCCCTGAGTGACCTTGGATGAGCTAGTTAATCTCTTACCAACTCTTTTCTCCATCTGTAAAGTGGAGATAATTGCAATTCCTTTGTCTCACTCGTCTGCTAAGAACATCTTTGGGAGCAGGAAATGTTACAGGTTATGTGCTTACATTTCATACAGCCCAGTTGCCTGTGATCTTCACCTCTTCTAGAGCCTTTTCTAACACCCACTCCTACTCCACATCTTTATCAATACCATCTCTGTTTCGCAGGGGGAGATGGAGCTGTGAACTGCTCTAAGATGGCAACAGTGAACAGCCAGTATGACTGCTGAGCATTGTGATTTGGTTCTCACACTCCAGTAAGGCAGTGTGATTGAGGGTAGGCAAGATTACTGTGTTAAAATACAGACTGACCCAGGCATAAGGAAAGCCTAGATAAAGGGACATCTCTGAAAAAGAAGTTTTTAAAGCTGTCTTTTCCTTAGTCTTTTCTTCAGCAATACTTTAAAGCTTACTCTTCTTAGCAGAGCTGGGGCAATAATTCACGTTAAATAGATTTATTCAGTCTTGCTTTCAGTGTTATCTGGATTCATGAAAAGGAACTACCTGTATATTTAAAATACTACTTTAGTGACAGGATGGAAAAGCCAGCAAATGATA
Source organism: Podargus strigoides (assembly GCA_028020825.1). Taxonomy (NCBI): domain Eukaryota; kingdom Metazoa; phylum Chordata; class Aves; order Caprimulgiformes; family Podargidae; genus Podargus; species Podargus strigoides. The sequence continues at coordinate 5,548,010 of CM051623.1, read as the reverse complement.
ATGCCTCCTAGCCAGCTAGAAGTGAAGTACGTGTTAACAGCATCATTAGAGGTTCAGAAATCTCTGAATGCTGCAATAAGAAGAGTGTGGGGCCAAGAGGGAGCCTGGCTGTGGATGAACAAAGGCAGGTAATGACACCTCATGCTTTATACATTACTCTTTCCCAACCAAACTAAGGATCCTATGATCCCTCCTTTCAGCTGACTGGTAGCCTGCGGTTTTCTGGACAGACTTTCCTGTTGCTGTCCAGATCTGGTGGCTGCACACTCCTAGGTTCTCTGGAAGGAATTAGCAAAGAAAAAACAAGGAGAATTACTGGCATGGCAGCAAGGTCCACTATGAGAGTCCAGAGGGTACGTGCTGGTGTGGAGAAAAAGGACTGAGAAGAGGACCCTCTTAAACAGATGAAGGGGAGGGTTTAGCTCCACAAGGACACTCTGCTTGTGAAATTATGGCAGGGTGAGGTGCAAGCTGGCACTGTACATTTACAGCACACATTCTGGGACACTTCTGTGCAGTGCTTGCTTGTTCTGCTGCTGTGCTGTTAATTCTGGCTGGCAGTAGGAAGGAGAGAAAAACCTTAAAATAATTGCTATGAACATCATTTGCATTTAGGAGATCACACACTAAAGGTTATACGGACATTTCCTGTAGAGATATAGAGCAGTAGTGTCCTGGCTCTCCATGGTTTTCACCATCACTCAACTGCTTTCTGCAGGCCAGAGCCAGGAATGAACACAGTTTTCTGTATTTATATACTGCTTTTATTTCTCCTATATTTAGATACTGGTTTTATTTTTCCTGGCTGCTCCTGCAGCCTCTGAGTTTTAGGAGTTTAATTCCTAACAGCCACAGGGAGCGTGAGGACTCAACCTGTAGGGCCCGATGGAATGCAGGATACGATACTCCTCATCCTCAGTTTGTTGGCAGGGTAAGTTGCAGGCTCTGCCACTTGCCCGTGGCAGACAGGACAGCCACAGCCCTTGAATGCCATCCATGTGTTGGGACCCTACATACACACATCTCACGTTCCTTCTCATTATGGCACCCCACTCCCAAGCTTTTCTCAATTTGAAGATGGCCCCAAGTTGATGGTGACACCAATAATTAGTGTAGCATAGCAGCTGTGGACAACTTCACCACACATCTTTGACACTTCTGTCCCTTTCTTAATAAGTATAATTAAATCTTAGCCCACTGCTTTGAGACTTGATCAGTTTTCACACATTTAGTCCATAACATGCAGAAGTAACAACGTTCCTTTGTAATACAGAGCACACCAGGGAGAGAGATCAGGAGGCAGAATACCTTTCATTTCTGTTTGGGTATGTTCTTAACCCAGTGATTTGTCACTGCTACCTCAGAGAGGAAAAATAAACACAAAACTGCCAAGTGTATAATTCAAGTCCCAAAGCACTTGATGTGGAGTCACTGCTGTTATTTTTAAAGTTGGAGTATATCTTGTCTTGCATGCCAAATTTAATACAGTGTACGCTTTCCCACTGTAGTCAAATAAGAAATTCTTGAGGGAGTGCCTCTCTCACTAGGGGCTGCCAGTCCCAGATGCTGATTTACCAGTCGTGGAACCAGGGCAATGCTTTTGTATTTCCAGAAGCAGATCCTGCTTTACTGTGTGAAGGACTTCTTAATGTTGCCAGGCAGGGAAGGCTCTGAACGTGGTGCTGTGCTGAAAGCTCTACCGATATTTCTCACGTGCAGAGCTTTTAAGAGAAACTCAAGGATGAAGACAAATCACAGTCATAAAGTTTTAGTTGTGCCATGAAGACAAACTTCCCAAAATTTTCAGCCACTCAGATCAATCTCGCTTACACTGCTTTCATACTGATGTATCACACTTGACCTTCTACAGAGTTGGTTGGTCCTGATTTACACTGCCATGAAATCAGACTTAGGATCTGGGACTAAACAAAAAATCTGACTAATGCTGTCAATAGGAAAAGGAAGATCACATGCTTGCAATTGCTTTGCAATGAATATTGATCTGTATTGAACATCTTTGAATTAGTGTGCTGCCTTTCCATAAAGTCCTCATAAAAATTAGCTATAGATGGAAGCATGCATCAAACATCAGGATGCAAATAGTGAACAAAGCAGGGCATTGCTAATTATAATAAAAAGAAAGGAATGTTTCAGAAAATCAATCTATTTTCTGTAATTAATTTAGGCAAAGGCATTATCTGAGCTCTATTTCATCAAGCAGTGTTTGAGATTGCTGCTTTTCTCTATCACAACACTATCTAACCTCCTCACTCCCCTAAATTATAACTTTCCTAGGGCCTGACAGATTTAGCCAGTCCTATATGCAGGCTGAGAATGAGGGTTTCCTGAAACATATTAGAACCAAGACTGAGGGCAGTCTTCACTCTTCTTTGGTCCTTCCTCCTCTGTGTTCTCCTTTCCTAGGAGGGAAGGGCCAGCAGATCCATCTTGGTCCAGTGAAATTTTGCTTAGTTTATTTCTGGATTCATGTAGTGACTAAAATGAGCAATCTTTTTACTGATGATAATCATGTCTGGAGTACAGGGAATGTAGAGAGAAAGCAGCACTTGGTAAGAAATAGGCTGCTGAGGCCTTCAAGAAACTTCTGCCTTAAACAACCAGAAAAGGCAAGCATGAACACTAAACAGTTTAATATAAAATTAAAAAACCACCATCTAAATTAAGCCTCCCATAATGCTCTATAACAACACAAAGGAAATGTTCCCTGCAATTTCAAGCATTTTCCCCCTGTTGACCTCATTCATAATCAATGAGCTGCAGACATACAGATATTTCTGAGGGAAGGAGTAGATCAGAAAAAGGTCACCTGTCAGTGATGTATAGCATGTGCCTACATTAAGCCCATACCTGGAGCTAAACTGTAGCAGTTGTTCTACCACCTGATACCCCCTCCCCAGCTTAGAAGGGGAATTGGGGGGAAAAAATGGGAGAAGCCCCAAGGGTTGAAGTAGAAACAGATTTAATGAAATAACAAAACTAACACACTCACCAACATAAAGTGTACAAGGTTCTACTCACCCTGGTCCTTGAGATCAGCAGCAGGAGCAGAAGGCCAAGAGAGAGGAGCTCCAGGAAGACAAACCCCACCCTCAGTGAACACCCTCCTTTTCTAATGAGCATGATGAGGTGGTGTGGGATCCACCTGTGAGTCAGTGCCTTGAGTGGATCTCCCAGCTGACTGGGGCTGCTCATGGCTGGGCCATGGGGCTGTGCTGGGGAACCAGGACAGCATGCCACTAACTTTGGAGGCTTAAAAAATTCAAGTGGAGGCACTCTGGCACATCCATTAATTGCATTTAACAAGATATCACACTCTAGGGGCTACAGCATGAACATGAAATTTAATATTCCTTGACTTTGCTCCCCATATTGCAGGCTATTAATACACAATTAAAGCAATGTCCCAACTTCTCAGATAGAACATGGAAACATTAACTAGTAAAATATAATTTCAACTTAATGGAATACATTCACCACTTAAGGCCTTTCAGGTACAGTAAAAGTAGAGGAGCACAGTAAAACTGTTGAAAGTTTACAGTGTGTCATGCAACCTTCTCCTAGAAATACCACAAGACCTTTTATCCCTCTGAGGTAAAGAGAGGTGAAAACCTGCCTCCTCCATGATATTTTGACATTTCCATAGTCTGTTCTAGCTATAACAAAACAAAAATTAAACAAACCCACTTGAAACTCATGAATTCCCTGAATCTACCACACAGCTTTCATGTTTGAGTGATTTGCAGCCAGATATTTGATGCAATTGGTCTTCCATTTGAAAAGTTTTGACCTGTGGCCATTTCCAGGCACTTCTGGGTGTTTTCCTAGCACAGATGCAAAGTGGCAGATAGGTCTACACTGCAATCAGGTGCAGGTGGAGTCCTACCCAAGCCCATCTAGTTCATGCCAATGCCACAACAAAGGTGCAGCAGTATGGACTTCAGCATAGGATGTGTAAGTGTGCCTGAGATCCTGCATGTTTGCTTGGGTGGCTTGTTGCATTTAATGCCCTGTCACAGTGTCTTCACTCTTCCTGGCACTGAACCTGGCTTCACAAAACCTAGCCTGGATATGTTAACACCTCTGCAATGCTACTTATGTGTTTGCAGGGCAGACCTAGCCTGGACCACCACGCATTGCCTCAGATTCCACAGGGGAAAGAGATATGTTCTGAAACACCTGGAAAGAACAAGGAAACAACTTGTATTTCTAGCCTGCTGTGATGCTGTTAAAGACTCTTCAGAGATAGAACTTATTTGTTTTGCACATAAATGCAGAATTTTCTTATCCTGCCCCCAAGAGATGGTCAGCATTATAGTACTATAGCACCAGCCTCACAAGGAATGCTCTGCAAATGTATGTCCATCTTGAGGCTCCCCCATCTGCCTGGCCTGTAGTATATCTTAAATTTTCTCAAGATCATTGCTCATCACTTGAACAAGTACTGAAGTGTAAATGAAAATAGCCATTCCATGGGAAAAAAAAAAAAAAAAATCATTTAATGGCTGAAATAAAATGCTATCACTGTTGTGATAACAAAAGGTTTAAAGTGCATTACAGTTGCTTCTCTATACACTTGAGGGCTGGCTACTGGGTCAGATGGTGCAGCAGTCCATGTAATCTCCTGAATGGAAAAAAATTAGGCTCAAAGTGCCAAATAGATGCCCACAACATAATATCAGGTAAAACAAACACATTTCTCCAGTCCCCCCCCTCCCCAAATGTTAGAGAAATAGAGAGAAATTCCAGTCATTTCTCATTACTGTGAAGGTCAGCCTAGCTGGGAAAATTGTTTCTGCTTTACAATTCCCCAAACTGTAGAAAGCAGTTAGAGTTCTGGACAAAAACTAATGTTGCATTCAAAGGGAAAAGAGGCTGATATGGCACTGCTGCAGTAATAAGAGAATTTTTTACTCTTTCCACTTCCCTGTGAACCTAATCAACTGTGACATGAGAAAATATACTGGGCTCACCCAGCCAGAATCTGACTGCCACCTGAAAATGTCCTCAATATTCCACTGTTTGGGACTTTACAATGATCCTTCCGACATCAATTTTGTACATGTACATCAAAATGCCATTAGAAATGCTTACAAACACCTCCTGCTCACAGGCCTGCACTCAGATTCCAATCGAAGCCAGGCTGTAAAGGCTCCCCAGTGGTTGACTAAAGGTTTCTTTCGATTACTCATATGAAAGCATTTGGTTATGGAAAGGCATCTTGGGGGAGCCTGGGGGATCTAAAGATCTCCCCCCTGACCTCCCTCATAAGCGCACTTGAATGTCATTAGGAGCAATATATATTGAAGGTACTTTAAAACCTGCCTTTAACATTTAATTAATATCTGTTGACTTATTAAGCTTCCTCATTCTCCTTAAGATTCAACAAATAAGCCATACTTTTCCAGGGCTGCAAGTATGTGTCAGGAAGTGGGAAGGTGTACTGAAAGAAGAGAAGGAGAAGACATGGTATATATGTGTCCTACCACCCTCAGTTGCATGGACAAGTATGCTCTTGCCTTTATATACATGAAGTAATCCACACATACACCACATATGTGAAGCAGCTATAAATTAATACAGCCTTGATAAATGCTTGGCATATTTAATGCATTTCTTGGTGACTTTTATTATTTCTCAGTGATGAAAAGCCAAGAATAAATCTAACACAAGCAAACACAATGATATTATGACCCCCTTCTTTTCTTCTAATATTTACAGGAAATATTACAAGTGTTTGACATATAAATTGAGCATTTGACTGACTTTAATATCCATGTGATCAATAAGTAGTGATATTTTTACAGTCTAAGTTCAATATTTAAAGGGCCAGCGGTCACAGATCTTTATCAAAGCACTAAGGCTAAAACTTTGTTTTCAGAACCTGTAATTCCTCATTTGTTTTTAAAGTCTGTCTTGACCTAATAAAATTAAAAGTCAAATTTTGCTCAGAAAGTCTCAATCCTATTGGAGCTAGCATTTAGATATCTAGGGATTTATTTTAATTGTACTTCCTATAAGCATTTCTACACTTCCTTATATTAAAACTAGTGTTGAGTGATAGGAAGTCACTCAATACCTACATTAAATATTATTCTTTATGCACTACTTATACATTAAATATTATTCTTTATTCTTTATCTTTTAAAAAATTCTGATTGGCCTTCATTGTACATATATATCTTACACTCATCTTTTTGCAACAACCATCTTTTAAATATTTCTCCCTTAAGCAGCTTAATAAACATCCTTTCCTTTTGCACGACTGCAAAATTAGCCAGACACAACCCAAACACCAGGCAGCCCTCCCATGAAAAGCAGGACTCACGCTATGCTTAAGTGGCAGCTCTCCCAACCAAACAACTGATAGAATATCTTGTAACCTATACATTCAGCCCCTCTTCTCTCCAGAGAGAACAAAGCCAAACCAATCTTAGCTTACATCTGGAATATTTGCAGAGTTCCTTGTGGGCTTGACTAACACTTACAGAAATTACGTGTTAAAAATTCCAGCAGACAATTCTTGAATAGAAAAAGACCCATACATACTTGCACATAGTAAGTCACAGGCTCATGACCCTTCTCAGTTGTTATTTAGGATTATTTCCTTCATAAAAGTTACTATGTGTATTGGGACAAGTAGAAGGATAAGTTCTCTTTCTGGCCTGATGAACAGTCAACTATTTATTGTCTACGTTTAGCTGCTACGTGGGGCTAAACTGTAGCAGTTGTTCTACCACCCGATGCCCCCTCCCCAGCTAAGAAGAGGAATTGGGGAAAAAAAAGGAGAAGCCCCATGGGTTGTGGTAGAAACAGATTTCGTAAAATAACAAAACTAATACACTCACCAACATAAAGTGTACAAAGTTCTACTGAGCTTGGTCCTTGAGGTCAGCAGCAGGAGCAGAAGGCCAAGAAAGAGGAGCCCCAGGAAGAGGAACCCCACCTTTAGTGAACTCCCTCCTTTTCTAGTGAGCATGATGAGGTGGTGTGGGATACACCTGTGAGTCAGTGCCTTGAGTGGATCTCCCAGCTGACTGGGGGCTACTATTTTGCCAATTACTAGGCCCAGTACAAAGGACACAGCCCGCAGCAGAAAAACAATCCAATAAGTAGATTCTATTGCGCGTAAAGGAGTCAGTATATAGGAGATCACTGGGGGTACAAACAAGCCAGATCACAAATAATAGATATCAACCCAGCGACCCCATAACTGAGGAATTTCAGTACTACCAGAACACTTTCTTTGGGAGCTTACAGATGGAGAGTCTTCCGTAATGGATGGAACAAACAAAGATACAAGGTAACCCATGGAAAAAATGGGAGACAACCAAGTCAATAGGGTGATCACATACAATAGAGGTAACCCCATGTTGCCTCCCCACAAAGCCCGCATTTGTATGTGCCAGACCTGACTGGGATCCAGTTGCATGAGGAGCCAAGATGTCCTTCCCCAACAGGAAACTCTGCAAAGTGCATCCACCTCACAGACAGACACTGCACCCTTCCTGCAAGTGGTCCCAGCTTTTATCCCCACAGCAGGACACCTGGCACTCGTTTGCCCAATGCAGGGCACCTGAGGGCTTGTTTACCTGAGGGCTTTCCCTGCAAGGCCGGCCGCACCTTGGAGGAAAGCCAAAAGGCAAACTCATCCCCTCCTTTTAAAGGGCCATGGTGACCACCCATATGTCAACCTTAATTCAGGGCTCGGGGGTCAGACCCCAGCACTTCAAGGCCCCAGCACTTCAGCTACTCATGGCTGGTAGTACTGAAATTCCTCAGTTTGGGGCTCTTCATTTTGAATCCAATTTCTCAAATGGCATAGAGGTGCACGTGCATATCGTAAAATAAAATGGATGAAATCACACTTCACAGTTTTATTTCATCCATGTGAAACTTTGTCAGCTACCATGTGCTTTCTGTTTTCTTTTTCTGATTTCGAGTCAAATCTTTGTTGAGTATCCTTGGGTCTGATTTTTGCCTAATCCTTGTAGTAAGATTTTCTCCTGTGAAGAACTTACAAAACCATACACAGCATGTCTAGAAATAATTCTGCAAATTTCAGCATCTCAGTTGCTCAGATGAGGGGCAAGTCTTATCTGAAAATAAGGCAACTTTTTTGGACAGTCCTAGAAAACAGAGCAACATCTTGCTGGCCTTTAGACTTCTATGTGAGTCTATAACCAGGACTGTTATCCTACTTTTTATGATTTGGAGTAAAGGATATGGTTAACCTAGAGAATTAGATTAAGACTCTCAAAACCACACACTGAAGATGAGGCTTGCACGTCCTTATTGATTCACGAAGGTAAACGGAGATGATGTATACAAGTGTTGAGCATTTTAAGGTCCTGTTTAGGTTGATGCTTGTCAAAGAATATAAAGCCAGAGAGCTGGGAGATGTTTCCACACTTCACTAGGTGGTTTGAGGTTTCTTTGTAGGTTTTCCATATAAATGAATGCCATGCAAGTCATGGTTACCATGAAATAGGTACGTCGTATCGAGTGCAAAATGGCTGTAATGACTTTTTTCATAAGTAATGGCCCCACCAAAGGCATCTCAGATGTATACACTGATACATTTAACCATTTTTATTTTGTGAATAATTGCTCCTTTTTTCTGCTGACTCCATTCCCCTTTTGACCTGCAGACCCCTCAGACAAATATCCCAGGGATACCCTCATTGTGTCCCAAGACATAGGGTAATTTAATGAGTTGTGAAAGTGTCTGTTTCAGCCATTAAATAATTTACATGTTACCATGCTTTCTTCAGTAAACTATGGTAATCTCCCTTCTAGAAATAATAGGTAAACCCTTCTTATAACTGACAATTTATACTACAGTTAGAAAACAACAAAAAAAAGAATTATCACCTGTTTGACAGAATCAGTAATCTTTGGTAGGTGCAGCCATCTCTGTAGAAAAAAAGAATTAGGGTCTTTTGCTAACAGGTAACCTAATACTTATTATTATGCTTCACTCAGGTATGTGTGAAAAAGAAACACACAAATGCAGACCTCTCACCTGCCCACCATAGAAACTTCCTATGGATCAGACCTGGCTCACAGACCATCAGTTGGATAGCTTTGATTTAAATGTGCTTTACTGCCTCTTCTAGTTTGCTTCTTGCTGGACCACTGACTGATGGACCACATAGAAGGTTTTCTACTTTTCCTACTATTTTCCCTAGTGTGTTTTTACCAATGTCATCCTTAGTATCATTAAACTAATGTAAACATGAATTTCTTAGAGAATTTGTAAACTACTTCTTATACAGTTTCTTAATGATGATATATTAATATGCCTGTTTGTGAAGGTATACATTTAAGAGCTCAGTAACTCAGATAAACACAGGATATTGTATGAACCTTGCTGGCTTGGTCTGAATTTTGACATTTGCAAATTGTCAGTTTCCTGTGATATAACCTATAGGCATGAGCAAGATTTTTCTAAGAAATCCAGGGGCTGAGATCTGTATTTTTGCTCCTTTGAGGGCTAAGTATTAATTTCTACAGTTCACATCAACGGGAGTGACTCAACCCTACTGAAAATTAGATCAATGCTTATTCAAGAGACTAGTGTTAGACTTTTGCACAGTATTATTTAATTTTAACTTGTCTACACTCCCTTTGTCCAAAGGCTAATAGAATATAATTACACTAGGCTAGGAAAAATTTGATAATGTTGTAGGCAGCCTTACATTCAAAAATCCCTATTGTTGCTTTCCCCTGATAACTCTGTCAGTGACATGCTATTGTATCTCTCAGTCATAATCAAGTGAGATGAAAATTATTCTGAGAAGTAAATGTATGAGGAAACAGCAGGAGGTACACGTCAACACAAAGGATGCAGTGGCCCACAGTGTGTGTACTAAAGCAAAGGTCTTCATTGCCTTACTATCATAACCATTGGGTCTAAGCCTCTTTTCACAGATGTCAAAGGATGTTTTAAATTAGCTTCAACTATTGCATGACCAGGCTTGATTAAGATATGGTTTCTGCTGGACCTCAGCATGTTGAGTACTGCCAGCTCTGGGAACAGTGTAATGGAAAGAAAATGGATGGGAATGGGAACACATTTGATACTTCATTTCTAGCATTTCCTCATTCTTCTCAACTCCTGAGGTAGCCAAGTATCTTTATATCCACTTTTGAACAAGATTTAGGCCACAATAACATAACACAAAGGTATATGATGAGCGTTCTTAACCAGTGCAATACTTTTACACAAATTTAAAAGCACTGCCCCAAGAAGATACAACTCTTGAACTAAATTGGTCTTCTACAATGAAATGGTGCTTATAGCAGGACAATTTCTGTATATATATATAAGCCCTCCATAAAGACTTTCCTACACATTTGTTTCATGCCAGAGATTTAAGTTTGAGAAGCTTCCTTTTCTTTCTGAAAAATTAATGTGAACATTTTGGAAAAAAGAAAGAAAACACACCTAGAGACCATTAAAATTCTGACTCTCCAGCCCCAGGAGTTGATCTTATACATTTGTAGTTAAGCATGTTAGCAATTCGCAGCTGTTTTCCATTGCCAACAGATTACTGACATTGCTACAGGTTAAGACTGAGTTCTGAAGCTTTCTCTTACTAGTGAGTGCTTGCTTTTCAACATTTTAAAGTGAAGATGTGAACAAACCTTTGAAAAGTGACTGAATATTTCAATGCCAATATATTTTGCATGTAAAATATAAAAATCTCTGTGTGTTGCATTTGAAATCTGATAAATATTTATTATCAATGCTGTTTGCTTTTAATCTGTTCAGGATATCATTCCTCCAGCTCTTTAGTACTTAAACAAAAATGGCATTTACATTACAATATTGCTTGCCAACAATCTCATTTTCTGGTTTAGTCAGCAGCCTTCATGCTTGATTAGTCTTTAATTATACAAATACCTACATATTAAAAAAGTTTTCTTTTTTCCATACTTTGAGCATGTAATTATTTTCTCTTGCATGCAATAACCTTTAATTTTAGGATTAAGCAACTGATTCTCTTTAGTATGGATGGATTTTTTCAAGTGTTAAAGCAAATTTGGTTATTGTATTACGAGTAGGAAAATTAACTTTAGGAAAACCTTTCATTAGTGCATTTGACAGCACACTGAGCAGCTGACAGAAACCCCAAAATATTCAATATACTTGAAAACAAAATGGATACCAGTTCTGAGTCCTCTGAAGTCAACAGCAGTACTACTCTGAATTCTGCAAGAGAGTTACTGGGGCTATGCGATTCCTCTTTGGAATATTCCTTGCTTTTGGAGCACTGTTACAGCAGTACCTGGAAGCCCAATGCAAGATCAAGGCCTCATTACATTGTACCAAAAAACTGTAAAAGTTTGCAGTCTAAAGAGATCAAACAATGGTGGGAGAATCAACAAAAGAACAGAAAGACGAAGCGATGTGCCAGACAGTGACAGAGCTGGGACTGCAGTCTGGTGCTCCTGACTCCAACAACCTATTTACAATAGCACTTTGCTTCCTGATGCAAATTATTTTTCAAAAGTGAATTCAGTAAGCAAAGGCATAACTTGATAATGAGATTACAGCTAAATATGCAGATCGTATGTGGTGGTAAAAGAACTCCCTCTTCTCCTTTCCCTGCAGTTTTTAGTCATGAGAGCTTGGACTGCCAAGTTTGGGTCTATAGGAGTGACATATGTTATCTCTATACCTGCTTGTACATTTGAAGTACCAGTGATTTCCTCCTAGACATACTCTTTGAATGTCTATGGGGAAAACATCAAGGATTTTTAGAATGGCTTGGTTTTCTCAAGTTTTGTTTATTTTTATATTTGTTTTACATGAACTGAAAACTCTGTCAGACACATTTTGATTGCACAAAGAACATGTTTCATAGTCAGAAGACAGTTAGAAAAAAAAAAAAAAAAAGAGGAAGATGTAATCCTATAAAGTTGGGGAGGGAGTAGAGGGGGAAACCTTCATAACAGCATATGGAGCTTGCTCCTGTCTCATTTGAGCGCTACGCGAAACCTCCTGCCAACTTCCCTAGTAGTAATGTTAGGTCTCGTTATAAAGTGAAAAGTTGCAGACAGAGGTAGGATGGAAATGCACACAGCATCTTATTCCAGAGTGGTGATCGGTGATACAATTTCAGCCTTTCACAATGCCAGTCCTTCTGGGTTTTTTGTGTCTCTCTCCCAGAGGAAAAGGTCAGCAGGAATAAAGGCACTGTGAATAACAAAGACATAGTTTTTCTCCCCTCTCCTCCTCCCAGTATTTTCCTTTTCCTCCCTAAAATCAGACCCCGTCCCTGAGGAATTCTGCACTGATGGAAGCTGTACCCTCAGATAAATCTGCCCTCAACCACCTCCTGTCCTGTTGCAGCTGGAGCCACCAGTCCACAAGGATAGCACTGCCCAAACTGTGAGGAGAGCAAGAACAGACAGAGGCAGCACTCCAGTTGGGTCTGGCTGTCCAGCAGGTTGGAAATGGGATCATAAGGTTACTATGGTGAAAATAATAGCATCAGCAATAACAATTTTTATGTCACCTGTTATCACATTCATTCAGAATCATCTTCTGATATCAATCTATTGGCCATCACCACTACGGAGTACCACTCTGCATTGTGACTGGGTCCATATTTTAGGGTTTTCTTTATAGCATCTGTATTTTTGCTAAAAGCTGAGGATCCTCCCATGTCTCACTACTTCCCTGGTGCTTTTTAAGAGCATGTAAGTATTTCTTAACAGGTATACAAAGATATTGCAGCAGTGATTGCTGCTTGAAAGAATCTCAGCTCCTTTAAGAACCAAAATGCACCATCATCATTCCTTTACTAAAAGGATAATCCTAGCAATATATGATGTGCTATTTTCATACATCAGTTTTTCTCTCCTGGAAACTTAGCTTTGCCTTCCAGTCGCTTTCACAAACATAATGTAGCTTGATTCTCCAACTGGAATCCTCACGGAATATTTGGTCATGTCTAAGCTTCAGCAATAAGATAGATTCCTGTCCTGCAGGAAACTGTCCTAATTTAAGACGTAATTCCCGATGTAAATGCAGACAAAAGATGGAATATGGAAATGTTTCAGAAAACAAAACTTGCATTTGAAAATGATGAGGTATTTCAGCAGATTTCAAATCATCACCATGAATTAAAATGTTTGTTTGTTTGTTTTTGTCAAATCGCCATTTTTATAGTCAATTCAATGAAATAAATTGTTTATATACAACTTAAGCTGATTTTAAACAAAAGCTACCCTCAGTTCTTTCCATTTCCCAGGCCTAAACCAGAAAATTAAATGAAAATTTGGGCAGAGGAGAAACCAACTTTATGGAGTTACATCATTGTTGGAAAAGAAAAATAATTTAGAAAATTCCTGATCAGTTTAAGGTACTACAGTATCAAAATAAAAATTGGGTGTATTTCAAAGGTAAGACAGATATATTTTTTTCTCCCCTGTGACTCACAGTGCTCATCTACTTTTTTGTTCTCTTTCCTTTACTTCATTTTGTTTCTCAGCTAGTGGCAAATATCTTCATTTCTTGACTTTGTCCTGGATCAGCAGCAAAAACCACAGTGGTGCTACAAGACAAGTTTGCCCTAAAAATCATTCAAACCTTGCTGGTGGAACGAATACCAGGAAACTTGCAGAAGACTTCTCTTCCAGATGAAAATTTTATGGTGAGGGCCCTTAAGAACCACAACCTATCTCCTGTCATAGATTCAACCAGTGATTTGTATTTATTTTTTTTCAAAAAAGGGTTATGGTAGAATGTAGTATATTACAAATACATAATTTAAAAATAAATTTTGGGATCCTCACATCGATAAGATATGAAGTATGATTATTGATTTCCTCCTACCTGCTAGGACATGCCTTCTCATGTGCTGCTATATACCCATTTGCTTAAATGATCCTAATTTCTATCCTAACCCACTAGGAACACTTAGAAATACACATTCTCAGCCTTGTGCCTGAGGTGGTAACCTCTGACCTTTTAATTTTCCAATTACCACATAATTAATTGTCAGTTACTTCAAACAAAAGCAGAAGGTTGGTGGAGAAAGGGGAAAAATGAAACAAGAAGTATTTGGAAAGCTCAAGTTTCCAGTGTGACCCCCTTGGATAAAAGGGTATTTTTTTTTTCTTTTGCCTAATTTGCTTCTAGTTGCAGCACTAAGGTCAGAATAAGCCAAGAGAATGAACGGAATAAACGTCCTGATGGGCTGCCCGAAGCTGCCTGGTGTTATGGATCAGCGTAAAACCAGCTCTCTTTCCTGTGCCTGGGCCGATGTAACTCACTGGAGTGGCAAATTACATCAGACCTACAGCTGTAACCCGACATTATGATTAATTTGATCAGTAATTTCTCCTGTTTTTCATTTTAATCGGTGTGACTATTCTGCTGTGGCAGGTCTTTCAGATCTAATTAAGATAAATTTCAGAGTAAAAGACTTGGCAGAATTTTCGAGTCAAATCCGAGCGTCAAGTGTGAAGACCTGCAGCACCAGTCAATCAATTTCCAGTAAAGACGGCAGGCTGTAACTCAGCAATCAACCCATTAACACTTAAGCAAATTTCATAATCTCCAGGCCTGTGCTTAGTCACTCTCTCAAAACATTCTGGCTACCAATAAAAAAGAGAAAGTATTATTTTTTTCAAACACCTGCCCTAAACTGCATCTGCTAAAACCACCAATAGAATTCACAAGTGGACATTTTGATAGATCTCAGCAATACTGCTGAAAAAGGCTTAATTTTAAACCTTAAAACACAGTTTGGAGTACCTTATTTTTTCTTTTTCTCTTTCTTTTTTTTTTTTCTTTTTTCTTTTTGAGGCAGTACCTGGAAGCTGAGCAACCTCTTTTAGATGCTTATGTGTACAAGGAGCCTTGAATAATATAAGATCAGGGCTATAACACTTCCAGAATATTGCTCCTCAATCAGATTCAGCAAGCCCACTATGTTCTTTGTGTTCACTTGGTCCGCTTGTTTCCAAGCAGAAGAATGATTCTTCTGGCAGAACCTGAAACCTGTGATGACTTGCATTTTTTTTTTTTAAATAGGGGAAAATAAAGTAATGCTTTGGGATAGTCTCTACTTCCCTCAAAATTTTTGGAAATACAGGTGAAAATTGAAATTAAGATAAATGAGTGCTAGCAAAACAGATCCACTGGATTTAAAAGAGTATCTAAGGGACTGTGTCAATTTTTTCTGTCCCTAAGATCCCCAAGGGTCCTCCTCTCTGCCTAGAGAGGCTCTGGAAATAGAAAATCGTACGGGATTTGGATCCTTTCCCAAATTTATCCTGGGAGGACATTATTTATTTATTTCCCCATTTATTAAATACCTCAGTTGCTTTAGGGAGTTTATTAAACGCTCCCGTTTCAGAAGCCAGAGCTTGCTGGGCAAACAGCTCCACTTTCCTCTCCTTCAGAGAATTCTCTAGCAAACGGTTTCCTATATTAGCCTGAGCTTCTGCCCCTTGGGTGCTAATAATGCCAGTTGGTTTGCTCGAAGATTAATTTCCTTTGCTTTAAATGTGAGTCAGACACCAGCACTCCTTGTGCTTCTGAAAATAGCAACACCTGCAGAGTGTATTTGGATGGACCAGGCAGCCAGCACTCCAACTGAGAGAAGGTTTCCTCAGGGAATGAAGATACTTGCTTATAAAGTCTCTTTGAGAACCCTTAAACATCTCTTTGCTCTGTTTAAATGCAGTATTTAACAGCTTTACAGTGTGAAGTCCCAATGCCCCAAAGACTCAAAGAGTGGTGAGCTTTTGGGAGAAGACAGACAGCTGAGGAGAAGATCTGAAACCCTACTCAGGCCTGTGGATGGATGCAGTCTTACACATAACTGAAACCAGCCTTTCTGTGGAAACGATGCCCGTGCATCTCCAGGTAGACACAAAGAGTAGCAGTCCTTAAACAAGCTCCTTGTGCCAGGAACCAAGCTTGCACGTCTCTGCACTATGCACTGGAGCCAGGGAGCATGGTTTGTCCTGCTGTGTTGCCATCTTGGAGTGGCCTAGCCAGTAGCAGACCCAGAAGGGATGAAGATAATCATGGAAGTGCCCAGAAGAGGTGAGAGGAGAAGAAAGGAGGTCCTGGATGCACCAAAACTCAAAGCCAACAATCTCTCAAGCAAGGGTCAAGTTTGTGAACGGTAATGTCTGTGTGGTTCACAGAACTGCAGTGGCTAAAGGAAGAACGTAAAAACAAAAGCAGGAAACCTGAATCACAACTGCATTTTCAATGGGTAATGAGCATCTGTGCGCGTGGCACATCAGTATGACCATTACTTTCTAGTTAGTTCTTTGTCAAACTGCTTACCAAGTAACTCGGGAACAGATTCAGACAGTCATACACTGCACAGTATCGTATGCAGGAAGAAGGCTAGATAATTTTAGCAAACCAACAATGAACCCTTATTGGTGTCATAATCTTGATCAAGTTTTCGTGATTTCAGGATTCAATAACCATGAGAAAAATACAGCAGGTCTTGGGTGTGAACACAAACATAAAGACAGCCCATGACTATAGTCATGCTTCCTCAAACCAACAGACACTTGGTTGTTTCTTCTGCACCTTAAATATATATAAATTTATCAAAGTGCCAATAAAACCTGAAATTTCTTTGAAGTAGATTGTTCCTTAATGAGAAGCTAACCAGTGGATGAGGCTGGGCGGCAAGGGAAGGGGTGGTTTGTTTTTTGTGACTGTTGGAGCCTCAGGCATCTGTGTACACACTCTTCCTCATTTACAGCTGAGTGTTTCAGCCTTTCTGCTTTTCTTTTCTCCTTTGTTATAAAAGTGTTGAGGTTCCAAATACATTATTTAAGATTAGTATGAAAATTTAATCTGAAGGAGGTTCTGGTTTTGCTATCCTAGAGTTTGCTATTACTTGGAAGATTTTTCTGCTGTTGTCATCTCCTCGCTTCCCTTCTTCCCTCCTTTTATTATTGTTTTTTTCTCACTCATCATCTTCCGTCAGCTTCAGTTATTGTAGGTAGGCTTCTGGTACAAAAAGGTGCTTTAGGAAAGAGTTCTGAAAACGGTCAGAATAATTTTACAGTGGGGCAATCCCTGGGGGATTTCCTGTTTGTCTGTTCCTATTTGCACACGAACAGAACAGTAGAAATCATTGGGAATTCTTCTACTCCTATAGTGCAGCTCTCCCTTTGTAGATCTGGCTGTGGGTATGTTCATTTTATCCATGCTGCTAACACATACAGTGACTGCCAGCGCCAGAAGCTAACCTCCATTTGGAGCCAGTTAAATATATGTTGCTGATACAAAGCACCTTATTCTGGTAGTCAAGAAGAATAATTGGCTACTTAGTACTTGGCTCATCTGTTTTTATACAGCATATAATCAAGATCTTATGGCTCCAGAAATTTAATTGCATGGAAACTCTGTAAGAGGTGCTAATTATGCTTCGAAGCTGCAACATGCTGACCACTCCAGAACCTGTAATAACATTGAACATTCACAGGAGAAGTGCATTTGGAGAAGTGTGTTTTCCCAGAAAGAAAGGTTTTGAAGTCCCCAATTTACAGCATGAGATAGTTTGTCTTTCACCTCTGGATTCCTTTGTCTCCATCAATTGACACAATGAAAGTAAAAATCAGACAGCAATTATCTATATTAGGAATTTCCCCATTTTAAAATGAGGGGATGGAAGTCTTTCATCATCTATCTGCCCCACCACCTCCTGGAATACCACTCTGCTTTGGAAAATTCTCCTCTGGTTTGTTGTCTTTTGAATATCAGTGATAACCCTGGTTCTGCAGTGTTTGGCTTTCACCAGTGTAAATCTGGAGCATCACCACTAATGCCATCACAGAATCCAGGCCCTGGAACCTAAAGTGAGGTTTTTCATCTTTCTACACAATGATTAAAGTCTTCCTAAAAATAATACTTTTGTAACTACAATCCAGCCCACCAAACTGAGTAAAGAATAGTGATAAAATTAGAGCAGAATACTGCAGAACAATCTGACAAGAATCGTTCTGAGACTTCTAGCTGGTGTACGCCGCATCGGCATTATTAATTTCTGATCAGCTTGTAAAAGTACCTCACCCAGGTATACCTAAGCAAGTAACTTTCATTTAATTTGCTTTCTGAAGGACATGACAGCATCTGTACATTTTGAGATGTAATTGCTGTTATCCTTCAGAGTTTTTTGAAACAAACACAATCATCCTCCTGAATTACTGACTTTCCATGACAATTTTTTGAGGTTACATTGTTCTAAACTAATATCTTGCAGACAGATCCTGAATAATGTAAGAGGATAAAGCCCGCATGAAAAAATAAAGAATTCAGAAATGAAATTTAAGCTGTCAAACTTTAACTTAGTTGATCTTTATTCCCTTAATATTCTTCAACAAAATCCATTTCATTCTAGTTCATAAAGAACATTACCTCAGAGGCCATAATATCTCTGAATTTTGTTCTAGGTCTGTTTTTAAGCTAAAGCATTAGACATTAAAAAAATCCACATTCTAAGCAGCTATTATGAACTGGATATATGAACTGCTGCCAAATGTGTGCTTCCTGCTCCCTCTTTTCTATGCTTGGGTTTTTGGTTTTTTTTAATGTTAGTGCAAAAGCAAACAATTTCAGATCCAGTCCTCAAGCTAGATGTATGAAGGTAAAACAGCTTTTCTCTGCAGGATGTAGAAAGGAAAGACAAATTTCATAGAGCATATCTTACCACTGCTCAGCTTTAAGAAAGTACCTGAACGCATCCTTCAACCATATATAAAGTGCAATAATAGTTCCTGTGGAGATATTTCTGAGTGTCACTTGTTTGCATATTAAAGAGTCTTACCATTCGCAGCAATATGACAGAGCATGTTTCAAGTTCTCAAGTATTTCTTAGGGAAGCTTGAGAAGTATTACAAATGCTGTAGAAATGGCTAGGAAGTGAAACTAATGGCCCTACACTAAGGTGAGGCCTGAAGCACCATGCTGAATTCTGGCTTCCCTTCTGAATGTCAGCACACAGCATATTTGTATCTGCAAACAAACTTTGGGTTTTCATGGTGGTGAGAATCAGAGAGGAAAGAGCATTAAAAATACTTATCCTCCAATTTATTAGTAACTCTTTAATGCTGAGCCAGAGCTGACAGCTAATGACTTCTAATTCCTTGACTGTTGTTGTGAAAGTGTCTCAGTCATGCAGCTGGCTTAGTGGTACTGGCTGAGCTCAGCCCAATGGGAATACCAGACCTCTCATGCTGGTGTCTTTCATTAACTCTAATCCCAGCTCCTAAAATGTTTAGGGGTTAGCGTTTGAGCTAAAACCACCTCAAAGTACTTGGCTCCCTCCTTCCACTTCTGTTGAGTCTCCCACATCCGGACTGCCCTCACAAGGGGCACAGTTATGTTTTTGCAGCAGTTTATCCATGGCAATCCTGTCCAATTATACCCTTTGTAACTAAGTTTAATTTCCAAGTCACCTCCAGCAATTATTCCACACTAAAACATTGACATCAGCACCTCCCATGCAAGGAATTATTGGTTTCACTTATTTTTATTGTACTTCTGCAAGTGAGATATGACCCTGGAGAGCTAGCAGTAGAAGATGCTTCTACTGGCTTGTACCTGTAGGTCACAGATGAGACTGGAAGTACTAAATACAGTTGAGATTTACACTGGGACCAGAGGCTATATGAGAGCTAAGACTTCAGATTCAGTGTCAGTACAACTCTCGTGAGGAACATTCACTGAGATAATCCCACTTCCTCCCTACCTCAACTCTAATTTATGTGTGCATTTGCTTTGTTTGGAAAACTGAATGCCTTTTGAAGCAAAATATTTAGCAGGTAGTTTTAGCAACATAGAATGTATACAGTTAGTGTGCATACATTACCGCTGCACCAAGACAATAACATGTAACAGAAGCTCCTCTGGAAATATTCCTGTCTCTGTATGTCAATAATCTGCATACTAAAGAGTCCCAAAGCACTCACTAGCATGACAGACTGGGCATTAAGTGGTGCCTAAGTAGCCCTGAAGACAATACACAGAAGCAGCTCTAGAAACATTATGCCCTACTATAAGAAAAAACTCAGGAAGCAAAGGCACATCTCTTGTGGACTTTTAAGTCTATTATCTAAATCATTAAAAAATCAGATTTGATGCAATTTAGTTGAAGCTCAAATTAATGTGGGTTTAACTGGCCACACGGCAAACACATCTTCTTGTAAACCAATTCCCTTAATTGTTCGAAAAAGGATTTTTTAATTATTAAGCTAATGCAGTTTAATTTCTTCAGGAAATGGAGCCAAATGCATCAGTGTGGATAAAACCTTTAAAGTGAGGTCTCAAAATGTAGAGAATAATATGAATAGAGACTTCGCTGGTTTCTAAGTGAAGTCCTACTGCCCAGTGAAAGAGACCGCTCACTTCACAGACTACCCTGGTGTTTATTCAGAATCATACTCGTGGGTACAGTCAAAGCTGTTCTTGCAGGATGTGAATATGGCATGGCACATGTAGTGAGAGAACACCCAAGTATAAGAAATTAGGACTACTGGATCAGAGCTCTTCTGTTTCTTCCCAGGAGTTCCAAAATGGGCAGAGCCCAGCATCAGTGTGGCTGCCTTAGCTGTTGGCCCACTAAAAAAACATCTGTCTTATTTGAGTGAGCATTTAGGAAAGGCATTAACTAGCATTCTTAGCTTTGGTGTCTATACTGAGACCCTTAACAGAAGCATTTGATTCTTAGAAGGATAAACATCAGGACTGTGGTTTTACCCATCCAGCCCTTGCACACAACCACCAGCAACAGCTCTATTTCTTTTACGGGCAGTCAGGATCATCTGCTAATGAAGAGCTAAGTTTGCTGTTAACATGTTACCATAAAGGGTGTCTGCTGGGCAAACACCCTTTGTGAAGGTCACAAGCTGAATGCATGGCTGTCTATGGGTTTTATGATATGGACTTCAAGAGAAAAAGTTGTTTTCTCTTCAGAAAGGAGCAGACTAGGACCATCATTACTTACGCTTTTCTGGCTTATCAGGCCTTTTAGCTGTTCTAAACTGCATACCTTAAAGGATTAACTAATAGGAGGTGGAATTTCTCAGCCTCAGTATGGTCAGAAGGTGTCACCTTCACTTGATTTCCCCTTGCAGTGGGAGAGTATGCACTTTCTGTTGTTAGATCATTAGAGATTTGTACATAGCGTCCTACCTGCAATGGATTTGGCGAAGTAAGAGGAGATGGAAGGCCATGTCCTGGTGACTGGCTGGGTTTCTGAGGGGAGCTGGAGGACTGTGGGGCTGGAGGCGGTTGGCTCTGGCTCTGGGACTGTGTTTGGTTCTGCTGTGGTGGTGCTGAAGGCTGTGGCTGTGGCTGCTGGGTCTGCTGGGGTGGCTGTGGAGTCTGTGCCTGCTGACCCTGCTGCTGCTGCTGGCTTTGCTGCTGCTGTTGCTGCTGCTGACCTTGCTGCTGCTGTTGGTGCTGGAGATGCTGAAGATGCTGAAGCTGTTGAAGCTGGGAGTTCAGGGATGAGGTAGCTGTGAATTGAAGAGAGGGAAGGGAGTTAGGCAGGTTTCAGTAATGCCTACTGCGTTAAAGATATTCCGGATTAAATACTGGTTCTATTACATTGTGGGGCACATTGCCCACTGAGGTCAGCTGGCCTGTGGTTCTGCCAGTGCAGTTCTGTGATAAGTATTGGACTTCCCTAGAGGCAATGAAAGCAAACCTTTGGAAGGGCTACAGCTCTGCCCGCAGGATGGGTCTCAGAGCCAACCAGCAGTCTTTGCTCAGACAAGTTTACCAGTGAACCCAATGGGAATTCTGCCTCCCTAGAGGAGAGGTGGGCAGGATGTCACTGCACACAACACAGCAAGAACCCATAACATGAACTGGTGCTGTTATATAAAGCAGGAAAAAAATAGTTGTAAAATAAAGGGTGCTCTGGAAAGAGCTTTGTCATGTCTTTATACAGCAAGTGCCAGGAAATAAAACATTCAGCTGTGAAATTTCTTGTGCAACACATAGGTAGCAAAAATACCTCACAAAATGTGTGGATCTCTCTTTATCATTCACATCTAAAAGCTTTAAAGTTCCTCTTGTGAAATAAGGTAGGTATTCTGTCCACCTGCACTGCTCACTTACTCCTGGTAGTAAAGGTCTGTTGTTTTTTGCTAGCATGTGCTCCAAATGTGAGTCTTGGAAACTGGTGGCTCACATCAACCTGCTGGCACAGAGGAGCAAACTTTATCTCCCAGTGACACCTTCAAATTGACTAGGGCATTCATTGAATTCAGGAAGGCAAGAAGTGTGCCACAGGGATGTCACTAAGGAAGAACAGCTTTAAGCAGCAGCCAGAACACCACAGGAGCCTGATGCTTTCTGGAGTTATGCTCTGAATAAGTCACCTGGGTCTCCAGCCTTACCCACTTTAATCAGCATCTTGGGGGTTGTGTTAGATGGCTTTAAGATCTCAAGAGGAACAGCTTACAAGGTCATTGCACTATCTTGCCCTCTGTATGCTGCTCTGCCAACACCAGTCTGTATCCTAATTTCCATCAGTAGAATCCAAAGTAAACTGGGAATGAATCAAATCTGTTATTTCTAAAATGGCATTCAGATTTCATGGCCAGAAACTCTGTTCACCAAGTTATTTGTGGATTGGCAGATAAAGCCAAGTCATATACACCTTCTTTTCATGCCGACATCCCTATTTCAGCTTTCCAGATGTCTATGCCCTGGGGATGAACTTGAGGTCTTGGTATGATTTATGAAATCAGTGAGCCATAAGCTGGAATAAGCAAAAGAAAAAAGAAAAAAAAAAAATAGAGAAAGATGAGGCAGAATGGTTAAGCCAGAAAAGGCTGTATGAAGAAAAAGTAAAAGGCTTGGTAGGAAAAGCTGTTGGTCATCCATTCCCATGCTCATAACTACTCTGAATTTTCTTTCACTAGAGGCAGGAATCAAACTACAAATCTGCCTTTACAAGAATTATAGTCATGCTTCAACAAAGAACCTGAATAATGCAGAGGAGGAGGGCTGGTAACACCAATTTATTTCCATCAGGAAAGTTACTGATGGAAGTTTTGTATTTCAATGAAAAACAGACTGACCATCAGATTAAAAACACTCATGGTATCTCACACAAAAGAAATCAGCCTGGAGAATTAAGGGTGCACTCCCAAAAATTCCATGACCAGAACTCATACCTAAATGCCCCAAAGCCAAGAGGGTAGTAAATGGAGATATAATCTAACATGTATAAGAAGAAAGGAGAAGGTTTGTATACAAGAAAGCAACTGCATAGACAAATAGTAACCATAGCATGAAGCACCTCAGATGGCAAGCAATACTATTCACCAGTTCTATCTGTAGTTATGCACACAGGAGGTACATTCCCATGAGGAAGAAACTAATCTAGACCACCTCTTTATCTTATGCAGGCCATTTCCTCACCTGTGAAGTTTAGCAGCCTGAGCAAGTCATCAAGAACCAGAACCAAGACTTCAAACAGATCAGGCCCTTACTGCTTCCACAGACCCCAATACAGAAATGAACACAATGATGCCCCACAGAAGCAGAACTTGTAATCTACACGGTTCATAGAGAGGAATGAGGGGTTGTTTTATATCCTATGTAAACAACTGGACAGGATGAGACAAAACTTTTGCTATAGTGCAGGATTTTGCACTGCAACGGTCCCCAAACCCTTTTGCTCCCACAGGGCACTCTTAAAGGCCATGGCTTTGAAGAATGGATTTGTCAGAATGCCATACATTGTACGTAGGGCACTGAGTCATGTAGTCAGGGTCAGGCATTCCAGGTGGAGTGGAAGCCATCTACTGAAACATTTTTGAAGGACAGAACACATTTGGCTCTTTAAGGTACATCTTTTGCTTAGAACATGGAAAATCTGGCCAATTATTAATGCTGAAAGTATCAATCTGAGATAACATGAGGCAACATTGGACAGAGGGATCACTGTGATTCCGATAACATAAAAGTGCAACAACAGGTCAGCGCTGAATTTTTGTCAATGATCTTATGATTGAACTTACGTTATGCAAAAAATATCTGTTGATAGAGTATTAAAGATAAAAGCATCACTGCCCAGACTTCTTAAAATGGTGACATACAAGACATAAGGAGAATGGTAAAGAAGCCCAAAGTGTAAAATAAGTGAAGTTTCTTGACAAACTAAAATAAATGAAAGGGTGGTTACATGATATTGTGAAGTTTATTGTTTTGTTTGTTTGCATGTAGCTCAGAGCAATCAGAAGACTAATATTTAATAATTATTAGTATTAGTATAACCCACAGAGCATACAATCTTCTTTCAGTTGAAATGTTGCCAAACAGTGATATAAGTAGCCTTGCAAAATTGCAGAGTCTGAGGCACAGCTATGAATATACAGAAATAGTACTGATGGGTTTGTTTATCATTGGCCAAAACCCCACACTTATTGAAATGTGTTTTATTAAATGTATGAATCTGCTTAAGAAAGAAAGATTATATTGTTGCACGTGTTGAGATTTACTTGCTGGAACAGTTATCCTAATGGTGTAGGCTTCAGGTTCATTAACGTGTCATGCCTTTGATGAGATGTTGAATTACCTTCTTAAAAATTAATTAATTAAACTTTCATTCTCCACAACACCAATACTCTGTCTAATGGACCTTTTGACTTGCACATTCTTTCTTCTTTCCAATACATAAAACAAGAGACAGAATCCAGAGGGAAGAAAAAGGAGAAAGAAATGCTTCAAGAGCTTTATTTTTAACCTAAAATTTTGCAGGTTCAGGTCCTGCTGAGCTGCTAATGTCGAATGGCCATTGTTAACATACTTCGGTGCACTGATGATGTGAGCAGGTGCAATCACTCAGGCAAGCTGACTTCTCTGATGAATGAAGAGGGCCTGAAGTTGACTTGGAAGACATCAAGTTTGTAAATTCTGTGGGCATGCCCAGCACTCTCAGATAATGGCTCGATATGGAGATTTTTTCCCTTTCCCCACCTAAGAGTAGAAAAGCTTTGCGTTCAGTACTGCCTAACACTTGAATGTTGGCCGATGTAGGACTAGCAATATCTCTACCACTCACTTTTGTACTGGAAATGCACTTACTTTTGCTGGGGGGAAGGTAGTACCTCTGGGGAAAATTTGTTGATGGAGAAAAGGTACTTCATGGAAAGGTTTCCAAGTTCATTGCCAGCAACTGCACAAAATTATTCAAATAACTTCTTTTCATAGAATTCCTTTAAAAAGCCTCTCCAGAGCCAACTAGCATTCTGAGCTATAAATTGCATTGAAGCGGCTTAGCGAGGTACGATTGTTTAAGGTGCTGTTGCTAAACAAACAGATAGGGAATTGGAAGAAGGACTGTTAGATCAGATAAGGCTTTCCCAAAGACACTCAGTAGGTATTCTGCAAAGGTGGATTTAGGGCTCCGGATCACGCCTGCAATCGGTGCTCAGGCTGCCTGTTTGCACTGCCTCTCCCAGTGTGTGTACTATCCTCAGCAGGGGTTGTGTCATATTATTGTTTGTAATCAAATCCAATCCAACTCCCTGAGCTTGCTTGCATACCTCATCCATTATAAATCGTATACCTGTCTAGCATTTGTCACTTTTTGCAGAGCTTGGAGCCTGATGGAATTTCAGGTGGTACAACGGTGCTGTGTCTGCATGTATAAAAGATAACACGCACTGCCTACCTCACAGGAATCTTTTTATGACTTACTGGCTAACAGCCGGGTAAAAGTTTGACATATTTAAGTGAGAAGTGCCTACTTTCTTTCAGAACTGCGTTCAAGAATTAAAAAAGCTTGTAAAAAACTGCAAAAAAAAGTTCTTTCTATGGTTAAAAAAGACAACATAAAGTACCTCACTTTAAAAGAGAGATAACTAACTAAAAATGCATGCAAGCCATGAAAAACTCTGCGGAAAATCCACAAAAGCTGCGTGACATTTCAACTTCCCTTAAGAACAATGCACATTGAATATATAGCAGGTACCCAAGAAGAGAGTGAGAAGAACTAATAACTACAAAGAAACAATGGCATGAGGGTTTTTCAAACTTAAGTTTTAACTGTAACTGCTCGCTTGCTGCAGTGCCATGGCAGACTTCCCAAGGGATCAGCCCAGGTTTTACCATCCTCCTTTAAGCCGATTATGTTTAGCCAGGGTATCAAAGCATTTACATTAGAATAAGAGAGATGGAGTTAAGTGGTGCAATTGGAGCATCAGGAAGCAGCAAAAGCAAACTTTCTGCCCTTCCAGCTCACCTGCTTCTATACTTATTGCAGACCTCAGACTACTTTAAGGACTTAGAGAAAGTTATGATCTAAGGAACACACTCCTCCTTGACTTCCTCTGGGGGACAGCTTAGGCACAATGCTGCTATGCATTTACAATATTTACAAAAATGTGTCTTTTCGTGTTCTCCTTGTACCTTCTGTTCCTCTGCTGGTTACACACATAGGAAACTGAAACAAAACTAAAATGCCCCTCTGTCAAGTAGGGGAGTGCAACGGGAAAAATTCACCTCTGATGCAACCAGGCTGAAAGAAACAGTCTGATCCAGGATAGGGGAAACGACCACATCTTTTTCTTAGTGGGAAAACTAAGAAAAGGCTCTGTCTGCAAATCCCAATCGTGAATGTATTCACTGAATGCAGTATCAACTGCCTGCTGCCTCTGGCTAACATATTATTGCATAAGTATGGGAATAGCTCTGGTTATATTTTAAATAGAAATATATATTTTAAACTCTAATAACATTTCTCCAAAATTCAAGGAACATAAGTAAGTCAACAAACATTCATATAATGAAAACAATGTAAAAATTAGGACTCTCTTTTTTAACCTCTCATTCACAACATAAACTCAGATTCTTAAGACCTCTACAGTGCTTGGCAGAAGATCAAATTAATGTTCAGGGATTCAAGTTGTATCTAGAATCTGCTCTTGTGGATAAGCTTCATATAACGTCTGATTTATTTTAACAATGTTTTGTGCATGTTTGTTTCTGTGTGAAGGGGAAGAAGGGGCAGGAGGAATAAAAACAATTTTAGCCTACAAACTACTGTGCTACTCTATCCTCTATCCTTCTATTTACATAATTGCACAGATGTTCTTCAGTGCCTTGATTCAATGGACTAAAGAGGAGAAAATCATACATTAAACCTTTTCCTATTTGACTGAGCAAAGAACTTCACTCTTGCCATTTGAAGGCCCTAATGCCTTTTTCCACTTCCTCAGTAATGGAGAATGG
Source organism: Podargus strigoides (assembly GCA_028020825.1). Classification (NCBI taxonomy): domain Eukaryota; kingdom Metazoa; phylum Chordata; class Aves; order Caprimulgiformes; family Podargidae; genus Podargus; species Podargus strigoides. The sequence continues at coordinate 5,520,742 of CM051623.1, read as the reverse complement.
ATTTGCATTGCCTTAAACTGAAAAGTGTAACTAACTTAAGCATCTGGGCTTGGGTTTGAACTGACATAGCCTGCTTTTTTTTTTTCCACCCTGTTGTTTCTCTTCTAATGAGGTTTATGACTTTCTTTTCTTTGAAACAGATTTCTAAAGATTGCATACAGACACTGAACAGTCTAATGCAAACCTGTGTTTACACTTTCTCCCTCCAGGGTAATGAGGAGTAGGTTAGCCAAATACCCAATGTAGTTTTGCATGCGCTTGAGTTTTCTTTTAGATGGTAAAATATGAGTTGTTTTAAATATGTTAGCGTCCTCTTCGTGAAAAAAAATAGAAAAAAAAAAAAAGGGAAGAGTTGGACTTGTGGCTGAAGAGATTAATAATGAGATACAGAGCATATTATTTCTAAATCACTGGTTTAAATCCAGTCTAGGTCAATACAGGGAACAAAAGTCATTGCACTTTAATGGTGTTTTTGAGTGTTTTCTACCTTATAGAAGATGTATTAGATGTATAGAAGATGTATTCACACACAGATACCCACAGCAAGCCTGCATTGGAATCAGTCTGCCACATAGTCAAGGTAATAAATTGATGATCTCCCAATACCTATTAGGAATATCATAAAGACTACGGCCTTGGATGGCATCAATTGACATCTTTATTTGCACTTTCATCAGAGAGGCTAAGGATAGAAAAAGTAAGGGGACCAGGTCATCCTCTCCTTCCTAAAGGTGATCCCTCAAGGTTACAGCTGCAGAACACAGATGGGGTTATGGGGAGAAACTTGCATTTCCAATGCTCCTCTGTACCAATCCTGTAGATAAACAGAGGGCTTCACTTTCTGCTGTTGTCATATCCAGCATCTTTCATGAGCACTAAATTCACTTTAAAGAATATAGGCAATAAAAAGGAAGTATTAAGAAGAAAACCATCATAATTTACATGGTGCCTGTGATGTCTCCACATTTTGATGAATACTGGAACTTCCCTGAAAAATCACCGACTGCATTAAATAAATCTGACAATTTTTTTTTTTCCTTACCAAACCTTAAATTGTACAATAATCCACTAAAATCTTAAGGGGGGGGGGGGGGGGGGGAAAGCAGAAGAAAAAAGTTTTTGTTCTACATAGGGAGCTTGACAAAGTACCAGGGCAAGCATATTTCGAATACTTCCCATTTTGAGCTAATCTAGGGGCTATTTCCCTCTAGTTATGACAACACTCTGTGAGTAAAGTTCCCTGAGTGTATTGTAAAAATTGCATTAACCTATTTAAAATGCCCAAAGGCAAGAACAAGCTGGAGAAATTAGACTTTAATAAGCCATTTGCTTCCTCAGCTCAAATGGGACCTTAGGCCTCATATTGTACAGATGGCTGAAACATTAACAGGAGTCAGGGTATCATCAAGACACAGGGGATCAATCAGGGAGCTGTCTTGGGACTGTCATGCAAAGACAGGCAATTAAAAACCCACCATAACAGAATCTGAGGCCAATGTGTTTGAATGCCAAAGGCTGGGTGTCAAGCAAGTGATATCTAGGCGTGGTAAACTCCTAATTTTACCAGCCTGATATTTGTTTTGGTTTGTTGGGTTGGTGGGATTTTTTTTGTTTCCTTTTTTTTTTTTTTTTGGTGAAAACATGACTCTCTCAGAGATCAGGGGGCTGGATCTTAACATCAAGTCCTGATACCAAATAAAAGCAGTTTTGTAGTTACAGAGGGCAGGACTGGACCCAGATTGTCTAAGAGCAGAATAGTACTGGAATGGAAAATCAAACTGAGTGGCATGGTATTCCTACAGACTGGATTTCCAGACCATACTGAGCCCATAAGAACATTCCTACGGACCAGAATTTAAGACACCCTCCCATTTCTTGGGAAAAATTCTTCAGGACTCCTTTGAAAGAAACTAATTGACAGAGAAAAAATTATCTAAAGGCCAACAGAGCCCAATATGAGATTTCAACGCCGAAGGGATGTGACAGGGAACAGATGAATGACACAAAGAAATTAAGTTTGAAAAAACAGTCTGCTGACTCAGAGAACAATGACCATGACTCACAATGGACATCAGACAAAGGCTGGGCTCTCTCTGCACATACAACCTTTAATACCACGAACGGCAGCTTATTTTTTTCTCTCCTTATCTCTTTCAAATGCTCTAATATAGATGGGAACCATAATTTCCATGGCACTTACGCAGACTAAGTGTTAGACATGCCTCGAAGTAGGAATGCTTGTAGAAAAAGCAGTGACATGACATAGAGCCCCAGGAGCTTTAGAAGAGGCTGTGCAGAATCCTGTCCTGCAGTTCAGAGAGCCACACATCCCCAGTCCACTGGGTGCCCTGCCCTTTCTGCTGGCAAGGTGGCTATGTGAGGCTCTGGGGCAAAGGCTTGTCAATAGGAAGTGGTTGAACTGTCTGGTAGCTTCAAAGGGTGATTTTGCATTCTTTCAGATAATAGGTCTGCAGTTGTGTCTTTTATAATTGTTTATGGCAAGCACCTCTTCTGACAAAGAAATATTTATCCAGGTATAGCTTCAGCAATGGTTCTTTGAAGATCAGGAATTATTAGAAGTCTCTTCAAAGAGTCTTTGAAGTGAGTCGTGTTTCCTTAACTAAAAGTGAAGTTACTGTAAGTGAAATGTACTGGGTTTTTTGTGCATGTGTGTGTTTGGGGTTTTTTTTAAACAATACAATCAAATAGTGGATCAAAGTGTTTGTGGTTTAAAAGGCTGGCCTTGATGCTGAGCTTGTGGAAGTGTCCTGAGAACGACAAAGGACAATGTCACTTTCCCCCAGCCTCAACCAAGGGAAGCAGCAGAGGGTATCGTGCCCACTAGGTGACTTGGTGTGACGGGTTGCTTTCATCTCTCAGACTCTCATTATATCCATGTTTCTATCATTTTCCATTTCTAGTCTATTCTGAAAGCTGGTAGACCTGAGACAACTGTTTTCTGTTAAGAACTCCAAGATTCAAGCCGCTGCAAATTCTGTTCCCCACGTGCAAATTCCAGGTAGAGAAGTTAGCTGAGCAGCAGTGAGAAGAGGCTATGAAATGACTCAGAAAGCAGCAATGTGTATGCTATAAGGAGAAAGGGAAAAAAATGCAACTGAGCTCAGTCCTTTCCTTTACAATCAATAAAACTACAACAGCAAGTAGAAGAACCAGGTGCAAAAGTGGCAGTTCTACCTTGCTGCAAGGCCACGCATACAAATGCTCTGTTGGAGCAGTGACTTAGGCTTCACCCTTGTTAACAATGGGCCCCATTAGCCTCAATACAGCCTTGAACTTCTGGCTTTATCAAGCCATGAAAAATTAAAAACAGTTGCAAGAGGGTGAAAAAAGTTGGGGAGAGAACAAAACAAAACATGTGGCCTGATCCTGCAAGGGCTGTGATGCTCTCAGTCCCTATGCAGCTCCCAGGGACTGAAGGCCATTCCTCACCAGCTGGGACACTTTGGTGCAGTACCATGTTGAACATAGCATTCTTCATCAGTCATTGAAGAACAAAAATGGACTAAAAAGCATTATCTAAGTGGCACGAGATATTGCTTAATAGCTGTGGTACAGGAGCAATCTCAAGCATAGGTCACTGGGTGTGTGAAGAGGTACCGGGCTATGTGCTGTAACCTCAACACGTGAGCATAAGACAGAGGTGTTCTTTCTATAGATAAGGGACCAATGCAGAGAGACTACACAACTCCCTCCACGTGAGAAACTGCAGAAGAGCTGGGAAGCAAACTCTGATTTGGTAATCTGTCACACCACAAGCCATTCCTAAATGTATGGACCAGTAGCAAGGTACAGTATGCTGACCTGCTGGTGACTGACAATAGCTCTATTTTGCTGTCCTTAAGAATCTTCCATGATTTTCTATTATTTGCTGTGCATAGATGAGAACAGCTGTATTTAGTTGTGTGCATTTCAGAACACACCACGGTATTTGCAGCTGGGTTTTTTTTGTGAGCTTTAAGCTAACTACAGGTCAGCTTAAGGTGATTTGCCTATATGCTTTTTTCTAGTTTGTTTAGTTTGCTTGCAGAGAGATTAAAACCGAAGTTGAACAGCAGGTGAGCAGGGGTTCTGGACTCTGCAGCTGGTCATCTGCTGTGCACGGACTGACTGCTCCTTTTTAATTTGCAGTAAAATGGGGGAGGCTGAATATCAGATTTCTCTCCTGCCCCTATAGCTCATCAGCCAAACATGTCGATGCTTCAGGTGCTAATCCTAGCTCGGCTGTGCTTGACATCTATCACCTTTGCAGAGCACCAGTGAATTAGCTGCTCTTTGAGTGCTCATGTGCTTCCACCTACCTAAATTTCCTGCTCACGGTTGAAATAAACAAGCTAGTTATTCACGGAGATAAACTCCTCATGGGTAGAAAATTTGGGTGGGAGACTTAGGGAGAAGACTTTATAGGCACTCCTCATTCATGGGCTGTAAAGTTAGTCATGCTTCTGTATTCTGATGGAACTCCATCTGGGCTGAGTCATTCAGCAAAGCAGATGCATTGCTGTGCCCCAGGAAATTCACTGTCCACTTCATGGCTTTCAAAAGCACATCCAGAACCCCTCATGCTGTTTGATATTTCATACATTTTTTGTACACTGTAAAACAGTTAATAGCAGGCCTTTGAACAAACTGCATCTAGATCTTACTCTAGTTATTAAGCTGCTTCTTCAAAGTTAATTATTTTTAATTTGAAAGGGTTACACCGCAATTAATAAAACAACTTTCACTTAAATAATATATTTACGTACATGGAGCAGGAGTCCCCAGTTATAGAAATGGAACAAAATCCAAAGGATTTTTTCACAATTGGCCAGAAATCTACTTCAAAATCATTCACTATTTCTGTCCCCATATCCAGTCAGAGCAGGATGTTGTTGCCCTTTTGATGCAGTAACTAGTACCTTATTACCCTCATCAATGGCAATACTTGCTTTACCAGACTAGATAATGGATGAAAAGCTGAATTTGGTTGCTAACCAGTAATTCTCAAAAAATCTCACAGGAAGCTAGTATTTGCCTGCCTTAAAGAACCACTGCCCTAATTTTAATATCCAGGATAATGAAATATAGTTTTAAATAAGGGCTTAGGTCTCATTGGCTGCATGTGTTTAGCTATACCAAACCTGAATGACACAACAAAACATTCTTCTCATTGTTTGTCATCTCCAAGTTCCTCAGTCTTTTAAACAAATTAAAAAAAAATAAGTGTTTACCAATGCAATGTTATAAATATTAAATACACCTGCTGTTAATGTTATCCTTTTGAGAATTATAATAGAATCGTGCAGAACTTGGTCTGAAAATATGGAAAAATCATAAGAGAATATATCCTAATAGGTATATTTTATTCATACTATTGAAACATACTGGCAGTGATGTAACCAGGTTGTGTGAAGTTTCCATATAACAATTATAATTTTATCTCAAATTTTTCTTCTGTTTTCATAAAATAATGCAAAAGCTAACTTTTAACTGTAGAGAACTAAAAACATTTTGATGATAATGAAAACCATTGGTCATGATGTGAAATTGATTGCTAATATAACCATAGATAATTATGTTTGCCAGGTGAGGGGAGGGTAAGAGGGGAATATTTGCTGTTCACAAATTTCCTTGCTTGTGAAATTAGTGGATTTCTCATCCTCCTGAGGAAGCTCACTGAGAGGTGTAGGTGAAAATACTACATAAACACTGGGCAAACACCGTTACTAGATTTACTGTGGTAACTCCAATGTCAATTAAATGGAGATGAGCTAGTTCCAAAATAGTATATTGAAATGAAAAGCCTGGACCATTCAACAGTACAAAATAAAGAAACACATGTCGGTACTGATACAAGAGCTAGATTTTTTGCTTAAATTGGCTTCTGATTAAAAAAGTTAGAGGAAAAATTGCTTCTCAAGTGGGATGAACTATCTATCACGGCAATCCTGAGAACAAAAGTTGGCACAGTTAGTGCACACGGAAATTTGAAACCACTACTTTAGATTAGTTTTGCCAAGTTTTAACTAAGTAGATGCAAAAAACTGTTCCTTTCATTTTCAGTGCCAGGTATTTTGTCTTTACTCTGTTGATTTTAATAGCTCGCTCAGAAGCTTAGAAATGAATGTTTCTTCCACCATCAATTTAAAACTTTTTCATTTGCCAACTATGGATGTTTTTTCTACTGTGTGTTTTCAATGAAGCTGAAATTAATATGGTTCCATTTGATTTTCCATCCAAGCACCAGGGAGCATGGGGCAAACTATGCTTTCATCTCCATCCTTGAGACAGAGCCAGGTCCAGCATCACGTGACCACAACAAGACTTCTTTCTTTCCTTCTCTCCCATAGTCTTCAAAAATAGGCAATTTTTGGATTCATGTTTGTCCAAAGACTACCTGGAAAGACCAGCACTACAGGGGTCCTCCAGCATTGTACAGGGGAGGGCAATTCTTAAGGCCATCATCTTCAGCAGTTCAACTGCTATTCTTCCCATACAGAGCCCTCTCTTTGAGCAGATATGGCCCTAACAGCCTCTTTTTCCTACCAGTTGTAGACATTTACTTCTTTATACTTTATGGAACTATGATGGCACATCAGCAATCCTTGCCTTTGAACAGAGGACTGAAGCAAATGCAAATTTGGCTAAACGTTACTGTCAGAAAGTCTTATGCATGTGATTGTGGGCAAAAGCAGTTGTGTAAACTCCTGCCTTTATTGTTTCAGGAATGTTTAGGGATTTTTTTTTTGCCAATAACTACCAAATCATTAGAGCTGATGAGAACTGCATCAGATAACCATTGACAAAGATAAGACCCATAAGTGAAGGCAAATATTCTTCAAGTAATCATCCAGTGCAACACATTTCATTAGGAGGTTTGCAGCATACACTGCTGACAATTTTATGTATTTGGATTATGGATCACATGGATTTCCAATTCATAAAGAAACTCGTGCCAGGAAAGCATCGTATGCTTTAATGTTTTGCACTGGGAAATTTAGAGGGGAAGCCAAGAATGTAAGACCTCTGATGTCTTACATTCACCGGTCCACGGACTGGAACAGACTAAAACAGAAGTAATTTCCATCTTTCTGTTTTGGTTTTTTTTTTGTTTATTTTTTGGACAAGCAGCTGTATTCTTAAATAGATTAATTCTAATAGCCCTTAATTATCTTGCAGAGTGAAACGATGTCTGACCTTGCAATCACAGTGCTAGAAGCATTGTCGATTTAACTGATGCTGCAAAGATTTTCAGATTTGATCACCATATATCCACAAAATAGATAAGCTTTAGATGCCTGCACGGTTCCATCACTTCTTTCAGCTGCAAGTGGCCTTTTTGTCAGGTACTGTCTGATGGGTGCCTTGCAGACCTCCATCTCACTTGGCTGAGAGGGCTCCGTTTGCCCCCTGCCATAAAAGCACTCTAGAGAAATAGCCTGAGAAGACCATGGGGAAAATGTGTGAGCCACCACCTGCACCTTGTGCCAGCATGGGTCTGAATAAAGAGCACATGCCACAGAGTAGCTTGCTCTCTCTGCTGAGATTCAGAAGAGTGCCCTTGGCTTACTTACTGCTCTGAAACTTTAATCTCCCTGTGGAACACTTTAATCAGAAACCATTTTCATAATTTGTAAACACTGCCAAATATTTGATTTCAGGCTGTTTAAGTGATAAAATCTTCTGGTGGAAAACAAATAACAGTCAAACCATCAGACAAAGAAAGTAGTTATAAATAATTAAATATGCGGTACAGACAAATACTGTTCCCACCTGGATGCTCTGCTTCCAAGATGCAGCTCACAGTTTTCCTAATTGGGAAAAAAAACAAACCAAAACAACAAAAAAAAATCCTTTATGACAGAACAAGTCAGATAAGAAACAGAGTTAGAACTGGTAGTCTTATGGATGAAGATCAGTGCCTGGGAATCCACTTCCTTTTCCTGAACCTACTGTACCTGCACTACCCTGGGCACGACACTTAATCTCTCTGTGTCACTTTCCTGGTCTATAAAAAAAGAGGAGGGATAATAAACTTCACTTTCCTCACCACAGGAAGCTAAATTAGTGAAGTACAGCATTGTGCACTAAGATCCTCAAAATGAAGGGGGTCAAAGATACACAAAGTTTTATTTCCACATGGAAAAGATTGTTATAGAGCTACCTCCTACATTGCGTTAACGAGAGTGAGATGGTTTAAAAGCACCCATTTATTTTCCTTTTTCCTACTTTTTGATAATGTCTGAGTAATGCTTTTATTCCCAGCAGCTCATAAGAGTTTTTGAGATGTCCAATAATAAGGATGTCTTTTAAGATGAACTCTCAGCTCAGGCACATTTTAGACACTTGTCTCACACTGGGTTTAAAGGATACCTCAGAATGAAAAACAATCCCAGATTTCCTAGAAGACTAGTACTTAGAGTTCACTGCACACCACTGTGAGACACACTGATGGAGACAGTTAAACCAAACTAGCTAATGATAATAACAATAAAAAAATCCACGACAAAATTTCACCAACAAGGCATCAAAGGTAATAAAGTGATTCCTCCAGTGCAGTAAGCTAGGCCAAAGAAACAAGAGCGTGACAAAAGAAAATGGAGAAGGGAAAACAAATTCAAGGGTAATAACTATAGGACCCCAGTGGGCTTGTTACGTGAAGAGACTGCAGGTAACCACGTCGGGCCACTGTGATGCTTCATAAATTCTGTCATCTTGTTAAGAGGCTGAAGACTACTGACCTCACTTCCTCCACTAATTAGACTGTGCTGCTTCGTGCCCAGACTTTTATTATGCTTATGAAATTTGAACCATTGTGTGAGCCTTCCTCCTTCCTGCACCAATAATTACTGCCTCCCAAATTACAGAAGAGCAAATGGGAAATGGAAACTCCTCTCCCTCTCTTGTTCAACAGCCCCTTCTTTCCCTCTTTCTAACCTCTTGCAAAATAATTCTCAGGCTCTCAGGACCAGTGATGATAAGGCTTGCTTGGTTTTGTTTCTGAATATATTACAAGTAATAATAGTAATAAACAAAGAAACCTGAGTAGATTTTATGAAGTCTACATATAGGAGTAACATTTATACGTGTAAGAAAGACCTTTACGCATTATAAATCCTACACAGGCAAAATTCAGCCATTTTGTCCACTCAGAACACATAGGGAGGGTCAGAGAGCAGCCATGTGAGGTGCTTTGGAGGTACTCTCCAAGCACAAAGCCTACACAGGCTGTATAATCAACTGCTCTCCTTACTGCAGCTCAAAATAGTAGAAAATTGTTACTCCCTCTAGCATTTACTTCTGAAGGCAAAATGTGCAAAGGCAGCCGAGACCAAGCCCAGCCCAGCTGGCTACGGCCACTGATGAACATGAAAATTCAAGATGAAGGCAGGCCTGTGACTTGTCCTGTCCATATTTTGTAACCTTTTTCTCCCAATCTAAAAAAGAACGAGATGAACCAAGGCAGAGTCATCCCTTCCTTACACATGACAGGGCAAAAATATGTTCATATCATAAAAACCAGAAGCAGCTTGTCCCTCAGCTGCTACAGTTTTGAGTGTTCACTCATGTACGTACCAAGGATGTACCTTTAAAATTCTACTACATGCAACTTCACAAAAGGATCAATTACTATTTCCTTTGTCTATGAGACCAGTACCTTCAGAGTAATCACTGGCACTGAGAAAAAAAAAAAGAAAAAAAAGAAGAAAAGTCCTCATAGACCCTTCCTTTTCCCTGACAGCCTCTTGTCCTTAAAAGCTAAAGATCTCCCAATGGTCACCTTGCAGCTAGAGAACTACATTACAGATGCACTTGCTGACTAGCCTTATCTTTAGTATCTCAAAGCAAAGATGCTGCAAATAAAAATATATGAATGAACATGGCTGATGAGGACAGTAGGAGAAACTCTTTGAGTGTCACAGAGGAATAAGAGCAGTGTCAGTGAATTTACACTTCTGAAATGAAGAGGAAAATGTGGCCTTTACTTACTTGGTTCTAAGAGCTTTTGGTCTTGTGGGTCTGATTTTCCCTTTGCTTCAGTTGTGCCTCTAACACTGTGCTCAGTACTTGCTTTGCCACCCTCAGTAGATAACACAGCAGACATCTGCTGTCTAGACTTGCTGTCCTTTCTCCTAATGAGCATATGCAAACTCTTAGTAGCGTACACAGCAATAAAAATGGAAGTAAAGCAGTAAAAACCAAACCAAAACAAAATCCAATTAAAAAGTCTTAAAATCTTGGGTTCTTGCTGCCTTTCTGTACCTCCTGCATGGGACTGTATTTCACCTTCACTGTGTTGACGGTCTTATTAAGCGAAGGCAGCTTATATTTAACAGTTCTGTTATTTTCTTTTCCACGTCATGTAAAACCACAAGAGGAGCCCGCTGTGTGTGTGCAGGGAGACCCGATCTGTTCTGCCGTGCACAGCCCAGGCAGTACCTCCCAAAATGGCCCTGTGGAGCCTTAGGCACCACCAGCAGCTGCTCCACGCTGCTCTTTGTGCCAGGGATGCTGCACTGAGCACAGGGCACTTCGGAGGAGGATGCCAAGCTGCTCTTTATTTATGTCACCTTCCAAGGCCCCAAAGATACCACAGGCATTTATGAATTTCATTTATAAGCTGTTTTATTGCTGTATTTCTTTTAACTCCACCCTGCCCTGATTGCCCATTTCCTCCATTCTTTTTCTCTCTCCCTCTTTTTCAAGACAAACTTCTGTTTTGTGTGTTCTTGCATGCAACACACATATTTATTCTTCTTGGACTATGTATTCAAAAAAAGGAAGAAAGAAAGAAGGAAATAAACAAATAAATAAACAAAGAAAGGAGGAAAGAAGGAAGAAAGTAACAAAGAATAGTAAAAATCCAGAGTCAAATGTGAGTGGCACAGCTATAATTCTTTATGAAGCAGCAGGTAAGATTGATTGTCAAGGGTCAAAAGGCTAGGTCAAACTCTGCTCATTCGTCAGCTGAATGTCATTTTTGTTTTCCCTGTCACCAGATAGCTTTAAAAAAAATTGCAACTCCTTCCTCATTATCTGGGACTTGGCTCCTTTCCTGCCATCCAGTATTAATGAAACCGTGCTTCAAGCCTGGCCTTCATCTTTGAGGTTCTTCTTCATGTACTTCTTCCCTTTCTTAAGTACTACAGAGCGAGGACAATTTTAAAGATCGTTTTCTCGCACAGAGAAGTTGGAAATTTGCTGCTACGGTGAGAATGATTTGAAAACATACATGCAGTATAAACGTCTGAATGAACAAAAATGTAATTAAATCATAGCAGGTCCAAAGCCCACACAGCGAGGTAATTGAATCATGGTTAAATCCGTGCACCTCATATGGAATCCTTGAAAAACCACCACGATACAATATTTTGAAATCACTTATGAGAAAAAAAAACCCACACCTTATAATTACAAGCTGTGCACCAGTGGAAGAATGCTAATACTGAAATTATCCATCGACTTACTGTGAATATGATTCATATGCGCCTGTTTCAGATAAAAATATAACCAATAATTTCCCTAAAAAGAATTAAACGTCTAAATTAATTGAAGTTAAATTACACCTTTGTGGTGAAGTTTCAGCTGGCCTGAAATGGGATGCCATTTCAAGCAGCAGCTGGTGATTCAAGGGATGCATCCTCAAATAAAACCGTTTTGTGTCATAGGTAAATCTAGGTGCAATTATCTTCTTGTGCATTTCTATAAAGGTAATAATCTTGTGTTTATTGAGTGCTTTTCACAAAGGGATCTCGGGGTAAATTACACAAATAATTAAATCTCATCTAAAGCCTACCCATACAAGGACTGCCTCTGTGCTTAGAGGAACAGATCAGGAACTCTTCAGTCACAGAATGAGAGGATTTGCTAAATTAATTTTCATTAAACACATTGCTGCACAGAGTGATTTAAGTATGTTGACTAATTGACATAATACCTCCTTTTAGCTAGAAAAAAATGACCTTTTAAAATATTTATAATCACTCTTGGGCAAAAATATCCTGAAACCCTGTGCTAAATCTGTATGGAATAACGTTTCACACTTAAGTTCCCTGTGCAAGCAAATGTGGTGCCTTCATGAAAACTATCTGTGTGAACAGCATCTCAGACAGGAAATTCAAAACATTTGGTGAAAACAAATCAGTTTTAACTGTAAGAGAAGATCAAGATAAACAACAACTCAAAAGAAAAAGAAAAGGTTCCAATTTCAAAACACTTGATGGACTATCCACCTACAACTTGGTAGAGCTATTTCAAGGCCTGGCTGCTGCAGGAACACAAGCTAGTGTCTGCTGCCAAACATGGGTGGAAGATAATAACCATTAAAAATGTACAGAATTCAGCTCACAGAGTAGTGGATTGCAGAATTATTTAAAATAGGGACAAGAGGTTCACATGTTGACAGCAATCATTTAATCCAAAACTTGAGAGTACCTGGCTCTCCTGTGATATTTGACAGCAATGATGGAGTTTCAAATGGACCAGTTTTGGGGACTACTGATAATTTTTGACCTGACTGGGTTTTTAGGGCATACAAAGTACAGTGTGTTTCCAAAATGTTAGCCAAATCAAGTCAGTTTTGACTAACTCTCAAAGAAGATAAAATTAGAGGAAATTCCAAGCAGAGGAAAGAAGCAAAGTGAAGGGAACTGAAGAAAAAACAAAAAAATCTTATTGCAAAATTAAGTTTTCCTTCAGGATGCTTTTCTTTACTCCAAATCTCCAACAGCAACACAATTTGAATTTTCAACTTTGAGATGGGATGAGGACAGCACCAATGAAAATTTGGATGGAGGGCTTGTCATTAATTTTGCTGGTAGCACCGTGTTTGACTGTACGGTGCTTTCCTAGCCAGGTTACAGCGGGGACATCCTTCTGCATGCGTGCTGCAGTGTATCGGTTTAAAACTTGGGAGTGACTCTAAATCACTGATGTGGGAAACATCCTGAGATCCCAGCTAGGTTTTGCATCAGGCCTTGTTCACTGAAATATTAATATATGGCATTTAGCTAAATAGTACAACAGAACCATGATGCTGTGCTGAGAACTGCCACCATAAACACATTTTACCTCCTGGAATGAATACTAATTCATAGCAGGCTGTTACCAAGCTATGGACTTCTACCCACAGCTCTTAGGAATTACAGGACTCGTTGTTTTTGTCATATCTAAGGCAGAAATTAGCTGAGAAGGCACAGTGAGTCCTTCTCTGTCACTCCGGTGGGAGGGGCACGGAGAAGCCTCAGGATATAACAAAGGCAGCTGCTTTCTTCAATAGCCTGGAAGTGAAGATTGTCAAGCACTGTTTGCAGGTGCCATGAAACCCAAAGCTTTGGGCCCATAAGTGCCACTCAGCATTGCTCCCCTCAGTTAGCTGAGGAACTTCCATTAATTATTTATTAACACAATATTTAGCGAAGGAGAGAAGATGGTACATGAGCCTTCATACCTGCTGAAAGTCAGTTGGTTCACACATAATATACTTTCTTACTCTGAATTGGCCCCTTTGATCCCCCCCCTTTTTCAAAAAATTGCCTTCTTCATTTCCTTTTTGTTTATATTTTTTCCCTGTTTCCTTTCATTCTGTGACTCCTTGGGGTTCCCTGTCTGGCTTTGCTTTAGACCATCAGACAGCATCTTTACAACTCTCACTGCATGAAACTGAACCATGTGAGCGAAAAGCACTTGAATTCCTCTCAATTTTGGCAACAGCAGTTTGAAAGCTGCCCACTGAGATGAACTTTTGAAAAATTTCTATGCTCTTTTCCATGTTTTACAGGCAGACAAGGAGCTAAATTATACTCTCATCTGCCTTGTGGATTCTTCCATGCTTTTTCACCTTTCAATTATTGTATATTTAACACAGAAGAAGAAAACTGCAGTAAGCTGCTCTGTCTTTGAATAGGATATTCGTAGCACTTCATTCTCACCATTGCTTTAATCAGACACTGGTTACATTTCTACTGCAGGCTGACCCTACCTGCCTGGCTCTTCTGTGTTATTTTTTACACTGATGTTCATACAACTTAAAACCATTTCTGAGCAGATTTTCCTCACAGAATGTTGCGCTCTCACCTTCACTTCCTTTCTTTTGCTGTTTTCTGCAGTATTATGATCAGTTACTAACAACCTTGTTATTGTGACATGAACAACAGTCTCTGATTGACTTTATTCTTCTACTTAGCTGTGTGTCACGTCAACATGCTTTGCAGATCTACGTAATACAAAATAGAGTCATATGCTGAGCCTGTTCTCCTAAGTGGTGGAGTACTTTTTCACTCCATCTGCATATGGCATCCCATCTCATCTTCACCTCCCCTTCCCAGTTCACATCTGATGTGGTTTTCTGCTTTCAGAATTTCTGGGGAGTTTTGAACCTTAATGCACTGACATTTCTATTCTTTCCTGATTCTGTATTCAGTTCTTTAAGGTTTATGTTTTCTTCATGAAATTTACATAAACCTGTCACTCCAGCATTTTTACAGCTCTCTCCAGTCATTTCTTGGGTCTGATACTATCTTTATGTCTTCTGTCTAATCTCCCATGATGAACCCCAGGTTTATGGCAAAGCAGTGCAAAATGACCTGTATGTTCTGATCATGCTGATCTATCTCTTTCAATACCTCACTTCCTTTCTGTGGTTCTGCTTTAGGAGTCCTCAAGACAGTCCTAAAATTCTACATCCTGAACTGTACAAATGAATCCAGAACTGGATTTTTCTAAAAAATCAAGGACCCAACAAGCACGGACTTTACAAGACAGAAGGGCAGGCTCTAGGAAGCTACAGTGAGAGCCATTAAAATGAAACTGTGGTGTGAGCAGCAAGCAATACAGGGCTATTCTTTGGTTAGCATTGAAAGAGGCCAGAATTATGCAAACCCAACAAAATCAGCTTTGATAGCAACATGGTCCCTGAAAATGAGGGGTTTAACAGCCTGCCTCTAAGCTTGGCTTTGGCACAAGCTCCACACATGTAACCAACAGCTGGCGAACTCAGAGCTCTTCCCCCAGCCTTACAGCAAAAAACAGCATACAAAAAGTAATAGATCAAAAAGGCACGAAGGTGTTCTTCCCATTACAACTTATTGCTGCCCCTAAGATTTTCCTGTAAGAAAGTGAGTCCTGCCTATGTGTGAGAGAAAAAGCAGCTCTTTCGTGCAGCTGCAGGATGTGGGGAAGTGAACAATAGGGCAGAGGACTATAGATAAAGCAATCTTCATTGCATCCTAACATCATTTTATGGCATTGAATTGAAGGATCTCTAAATACTCAGACCGTGAGCCAGATGATGCAATTATCACTTGAGCATAATTCCTATTCACTGAAGGAAATTTGCCTGAGTAAGAACTGTAAGAACTTACAAGCTTCCCTTGTTACAAGATTATTCTTTATGCCTCGCATGTATCATGAGTAGCTGGGGCAGACAACTACATAAAAAATCATTTAGGGAAAGATCATTGACAGAAATGATTTCTTAGAATTGGGGTGTAAGGCTTTATAAGAACTTTAATGCAGAAAGCTGTGAATTGTATGAATTTGTCACTTTCATTTTAACATTAAATGGAGATTTAATATGACTACTTTCATTTGTCACAAACGCACATAAGCAAGGCTGAAGGACTAATACGCAGAGACCTGAAATAGATTTCTTCAACAGGAAGCTTTGCATTTCTGCAGGCGTAGCAATACCACTATTTTAAGAAATGAGGATCAAATTAAATGTTTACTGCTGTAACACAGTATTGCCAACAGTGTCAGCAAATTTATGAATAGTTTATAATTTTAACTGTCTTCCAGACAGTGGGTTGTATGTGCATTAAAGTAGTCATAATAACCTGTCAGTAAAAATTTCCTGTAGCACATTCATAGGAAGAAATATTTGCAAGTTGAGCAGCTCGCTTATGCATTGGCAGAACAGTCTCTCTCCTATGAAGTGGTACAGACAACCTCTCCAAAAAGTAGTTTCTGTTTGATCTGATGTGCTAACTAGGATTTTAAGATTATTTTTATTTTTTCCATGTCCAGAATTCCTTTTCAGAAGTCACCAAATAGCACTTCTAACACAAAGGCATTGACTAGAAGATTGCTTGCTCTTGCCCCTGGATCAATAAACAACTACCCATATTTGACTTGTAAGTTATTTATTATCTGTACTGGGGAGTGTGCAGAAAATGAGAGAGGCTTTCCAAATGCTTTGGGAGGCAGCATTCAACAACCTGAATCCTGCATTGCAGCTACAACTTCCTCATCATTCGTAGGCCCTCATGTTCCCTTCCCCTGTTCAGAGCTGCTCTCAGTCCCCCTGCAGTAAACACCTTTTGGTGGGATCAGGCCCACCGTGATGCTCTCGCTGTTTAACCTCAGAAAGCAGAATGCTTTCCAGGCCTGTGTCCACCTATGATGCCACCTAGCAGAGTACTGAAATCTGAAATATTATCCATCAGTCATTCCTAGTGCCACTTGTGGGGTCACGGCACCAGGAAGGTCAGCAGCAATCTGAAGTGCAACTCTCACTCACTAAAACAGAGCTGGGCAAACATCTTGCTTCCCCTTTTACTAGCTTAAACACAGAATATGAGAGTGAAAGCATTCAGCTTTGAACCTTTCTGCAGCAAGATGGCACTTGCTGGGATGTTACACACACACTGACACGTTGGCCAATGTGTGAGACTGCATGTACCTTTCAGAGAAAGAATTGCCTCGGTTTACTCAGACCATTACAGCAAGTGGATTAAAACAATTACACGGTGGGTCTGCTGATGCCTTCTTTCAGAAGGCAGCATTCACGCTGTGGTCAAGGAACCCAAAGAAGGTGGCCCCAGTATCTCTGCTAACAAGCATCCCCTCTCATACTAACAAACTAAAGGTTACATGCTTCCATTTCAATAAAAATGAGGTAAACTTATTTTTGCCTGTGCAGTGACCCTCTGCAAGAGACAGTCAACAAGTAAAGCATCTAAATTGAGTATTTAGATGCTACAGGCTGAGTGCCTACCTTTCTCTGCCTTGCTTTAAAAACCCCAAGCAAATAGCCACTGCTAGAGAGCCTTCAAAGGCAGTTAGAAAACCAGATAAATGTGCATGGACAATTAGATAAAGTCATGCTAAGGTGAAGGCATTTCTCTCTAACTCCAAATGGAAGTTTATTATGTTGGGAAAAAAATTACTGTCCTTGATTCCAGTCTCGTAGCTAAGGCCTCCACAAATCACAGCCATGTTTCTTCAGGACACCAGAAATTCAGTCCACATAGCCAAGTGCAAATCTGGTAACTTTGCCTCTAATTTACTAACATTCTTAGTAAAGTTATTAAGCACATATCCTGGTTATAAGAACTTACAAACAAAGTACATCTCCACCGAGTTTAAACAAGCTATCTCTAAATTTATATACATGCTTAAGTAACATTCTGGATGGATGCTTAATGACTCCAATTATGAAAAATGTGTCCTTTGTTTCTACTGAAGCCAAACTTCATTGTCAACATGTTACATATAAATTCCTACTCCTTTTGTTAAATGGTCTTCCTTTCCTTCCTGTGTTTTTGCTTGCACTGTGTATTAAGTACATTTTCTTTAAGCTACCTGGAGTGTTTTCTAAATGTTTTCATGTTACATTTAATTTAGAATGTTTTATCCTTCATATGTAGAGTTTTATATCTTAGGTTTATTGTCTTATATTTAACTACACTGAATTTAATCCTCTGGTGTACTGCCCAATTATACAGTTCAGGTAGCAGGGATGGGGCATAAAGGGGGAAAAATAACCCCTTGGAACAATGACCTATTATAAATGTACCCTAAATGCAAAGCTCTGAAAGGTAACTGTTATTATCACTTTCACAATTATGTATACGAAAACTTCTTAGCATATTCAGTAAGAGACAGAAGAAAAGCACTTGATTAAACATTCCCCCAAAATGTTAAGTTTAAATACAATGGTCTACACAACTTTTAATATTCAAGTTTAGGTTCAGTCTGTTCTTTACAGAATTGAACTAATTCAATAGAAAACTTTTAATTAAGAGTGTTCTCCAACTGGATATTGTTGGCACACAGTGTGTACCTGTTTATCAAAACGATACCCATATCCAGCAAGATAGTTATCAGAACAATAATGGACAGGCCACGGCAAGAGACAGTGGAATAAAATGTTTCCATAATTAAAAAAAGAATTATCAATAGTTCCTCTATATTCAGGACCAAGTGGGAGAACAGAACCGTGTTAATAATTATTCTGGGAGACTACAGCATACGTGGTATTGATGAGCTTTCTGGTCTTGTCATGCTATGCTATTCACTATATTGCATATCTTGTGTTATCCAAACCATAGACTCATTTACCCTGCTCCTGCTACCCTAGGTAGAATGGCAGGCATCGAGCCTTCATAAAACAATTGCTTCCTGTGGCTTTTTAACATTTTGTTCTTCTTGGTGCAGCCGCTGGGATAAATTAAATGGAAAGGTGACATGTCTGAACTTAAGGACTGTCCTTTCCTATGGCAGTTGGTGCTGGGGAGAGGGTTACAGTCTATAAAACAGTTTAAACAGGTGTTGCAAATTTCTGCAAAGCAGCTCAGGCTGACCTGCAGAATCTGATATTGCTGTCTGCACATGGAAGCAACAGACTTGTATATCAAAATGTTTTATTTTTCACCTCCCTTCTGTTCTCCCTATTTACACCACTTACTAATTCCAGTGATTTTTCCTTCTTGGTCTCTTCTCTGTACCCTCATCTAAGCAGCTGGATCTGCTATGAAACCTATCCCTGACTCTGCCCCTGCACTCTTCCTCCTTTGTTGCATGCTTTGGGTTAGACATATGTTGGAAACACTAACAAATCACTAATAAAGTTACACCTCCAAGCAAAACCTGTCCTCATGACTACGAGGCATCCTTGAGCAGCTCCACTCTTTGTTACACCCATCTGCCCAGCTTCATCCATTTGTACATCCTGTGCTCCTGTGCTTAGGGCCTTATCCTGCAGTCAATTCTTACATGAAAAATTTATCTGTGAGATTACAGTCAGACATCATTTTCTGAAGGAGGTCAATGCTGGAGACTGGACATTAAGGTAGATGGATTCCTGGCCCAATGCAGTGTGGCAATTTCTGTATCCTTAGACTCACAAAATGACTCACTTTTCAGCTGGAATGGTGCTTTACTGCCACAGCAGTCTGCCAAGCTGAACTTATGGAAGTTGCTGGCTTATTGCATGTGACTGAAAATGCTTTAGTATACTACATACCTAACACTCTTTGGTGTGCACTTAGCTGGAGAGCTATGGTGGGTCTGGTCTCTGCCTCATCAGCCCTTGGTTGCAGATATAAAGAGTAGAGCCAGGCAGCTGTCCCAGGTTTCCTTATCTTTCCCCCCAGCATTTACCCTATGGCTCTGAGCATTCAAAAAATAGGAATTACAGAGATCATATGAAGGCATAGTTGTTTTGGTACATTGACTTGGTCAACTGCATAACCATTAGATGGCTTTATGATTCCCTTTTCAGGTATAGAACAACTTCAGGTTAAGGAGTAATCAGTCTAGTTACCCTTTTTCAGCTTAAAAGTAACAACAATACATTTCTAGCATATTGGAGAATAGTTATATTCCAAGAAAAGCCCCGTAACACACAGTGAGTAAATACCCAAATCTCTTCTTCCCTTTATTACTGAAAATTATTCCCTGGGAAAATTATTCCCAATGTGAATACTTCCCAGTGTAGCATTGTTCTCGCTGAGAACATGGATATCCTATCGACAGTAAAGCTGCAAGAGGTTTCTCCAGCAAGAATAAGGAAAGAGCACAGTGGCTCTTGCAGCTGTGATAATTCAGAGTCACCTATGGAGCTGCACCTGCAGCATACGCTGTGCTGGCAGAATATTAAGAACCAGTGCTTTTCATATAATTTTGTGGCTATGAAATAATTCCCAGGATATAGGAAAATATTCATGGCACCAGCTGAACACAAAGCAAACGATCTTCAACCCAAGCGGGCAAATTCCCTCCGATCTGCCTGTACAGCCTAGCACAAATGATACATCACCAGGCTGATGCTGAGACACATTAGGTGCTTGGCAGGTGGAAGATGGCATGTTGTTTTGCATGGCGCGTCGGAATTGACCCTTCAAAGCCTGAAACTATCTGTTCTTTCTTTCACAGCCCGACCCAGTAACGAAGCAGCGGCTTGTGGTAGCACTCGCTCCATTAATCATATTTTGTGTGGGAACAGCAGACACTGGATGCCTGATCGCTGCTGAATCGTGGCTCAGGCTGGGATTAAAGCAAAAGCTCAGGGATCTTGATCTACGGCACCTGCTTGACGCAGCTGATCATTTTTGCTTTTTCCACACGACATTTCTCGGCTTTCCATCGCTTTCTGTTTCCAGTGTCCTCCCTAGGGCAGGAGTCAGTATGGTGACTGGGGACCTGTGTTAATTACTCAGATGGAGCAGGCTGCATTCTTCCATCGTGGCACAGAGATAGCACCTTAATTACTTGCTGCTTTTCATACATTCATATTTTTTTTTTCTTTCTTGCTCCTAACAATTTTTCTTGGTTTTTACCCAGCTCTTTTGGATTGTTTGCATTCACTGTTACACCTTCAGCTATGATGTCTAAGTTCATGATTCCTGAAGAGAGTTTTCACCACACTGTCACTTTCCACTCAGTCTGCCCCATCTTCCCTCTTTTTGGGAGCCTGTTTGTTATTACAAGCTTGCTATCTGCAGAATATATGATTGATTCAGAGTCATAAACATGTATGACGTTTTGCAGAGAAGTAAATAAGGCAGATTCCTGCCATGAGGAATTTACACTGTAAAAATGGCTTTATTCTCTTTTCTAATTCTCCTCTTTTTCTGTCAAGATTGACAACATCACCACAGTCCCTTCTCCTCAGGCCTCCAATGTAATCTCTAATTGTTCTTTTGCCCTGGCAAGAAGATTTTGTTTATGACTGACCTTCATCATTTGCTTTCATTCTCACTGGGCAAAAGCACTTTTCTCATCTCTGCCTTTCAAACTACTTATAACTACCTGCTGGACTGTTTCATCCTGTTTCTTTTCCCTACATTTCAGAAAGATGCTCCAAAATCAGCTACTGTTACTTTACCCTCTCATGAATCATCTCTCTCTGCCTCTCTACTTCCACACCACCACTTCTCCTTATTATTTTCAAATCTCTCCTTGTGCTTGACTATAACGGTAAACTTATTCTTCTCTAATATCCTCTATTAAACTCTTGCCATCTAGCAATCTTTTCCTTTTTTTGCCTTTTCCCCCTCGTATTTTCTGGCTTCTCACCTTCTAGTCACCTACCCTGGTATTGGATCAGTTACCTAATGATCGTTGTCCACCAAGTTTCCTGCCCTCAGTCTAGAAACTCCTAAATACTCCCCACTTCATGAAGCTACAAATGAGATGGTCCATACCTCACTTTGAGTCCTTCCTCCGCAAAGGTCAACCACGTACTGTAACTACCATGTGAACTTTACTGTACACATTTGTGCTTTTTTTTCTGGAGATGCTAAAGTTGCTATGGTTTCAAAACAGGTAGGATGCCTTTTCCTTTAAATATACGGAATCTCAATCCCTGCTCTTTGTTTGATGCAGTGAAAAGGTTGTAAAAGGCTATACAAAACAATGCAGTGTAACACAAATAAATAATAACGACAAACAAGAGACAAGCAATACAGAATACACTTGCACTTGGGCAAAATACACTGTGGAAGCTTCCTATTTAACTGGTATTAGCCTTCATCATAGTTGTGGTGTCATTAAAGAAACATATAATTAAATCCACAGTTAAGTGATACTGGAGCCTGAATTGCAGTCAAACAACAGGAAGTGCTGAATTACACCAAAAGATATAACATAAATAGTAAAATACTTCAGAAAGTGTTCAACTTCAGTTACAGTTTCCTTGTACCTTTAATTTCCATGCAATATGGATCATTTGCTCATTACAAAAGCCCTGGTAGGAGTCTATTATAAATCAACCAGTCATGGCAGGATGCTTTTGTCAGATGTATTTGCATTTAATATATGAAGGGGACGGATGAAGAAGTGACAAGTTATGGGATAAACTTCTATAGTTACTGAAAAAAAACAACAACCCAAACCAAAAACCAATCATGGTTTCTAAAACATGGAGACAATTCTTTAAAACAAAATATATTGCATCTAAAAAGCAGTAACTCCAATTTCGACTTCCTAATGACTGGTGAAGATGAATTAACAGCTGGACATCATACTGGTGAATGATGAGGGACCAGAGATCATGACTAGATTAGGTCATGGTTCCTAATGTCATATAGGGGACCGAACTCTTTCTAACATTTAAAGGTGAGGATTCAAAAGAAAATTAGTGAAAGCTGAAAGAATTTGAACAAAACCTGACTAAGAGAGAAAAGCAGATAGGAAAAACATGATGAAAACTACCACTTGATAGCAAACAAGCATAATTAAGAAAAGAGGGTAGTTTTGACTAAAATCCTTCCACTCTCTAATAGAAAATCAAAGAGAGGAATAAGAAGAAAACACAGAGAGGAAAGAATTGGTCTAAAATAAAAGCTTATTTTGTAAAGAGTTAGTGTGATAAATGAAAATATCCAGGAAAATTAAGAAAGGCCTAAGAGCAGTAACAATAACATGATTTTAAAGGTATATTAGGAGTAAAAAAAAGAGTCCAGCAATGTACCAGGCCCATTATTAGACAAAGGTAGTTAAAATTGTTAAATTAAGCAGAAAAAACAGAACTGTTCTGTAAATAAAGATGTTAACCTGACTTCAGTCCCAAGAAAAACAACGAAAAAGATGTTATTGGATTCTCCTAATTAAGAAACAGGAATATAAATAGTGCCAATCAATGTGACTTTATGAAAAACAGGCTTAGTTGGACAAGTCTGACTACAGTCTTCGAGAGAGTTACGAGTTGGACAAAGAAATTGTGATGACATGAATGCCTTAGACTTCCTTTTTAGAAAATAATCAGGCATATACCATAACAATATAGCACATGTCAAATGGATTAAGAATTAGCTGACTGACAGTTTGACACTTGGGCACAATTCTCTGAAAGGGGTATTTTTAACAGTCTCTGCATGGATCAAAAGAAGACACAGAAGAATACGACCGCTGCAATGCCCAAAGGGGTTTACATTTTCTCTCATAACATTTAATACTTTCAACCAACAGGTAAATATATAATCCCTACAGCAAAATGGCAAATACTGGGAGAAACTAGGCAGTCATAAAAAGTAACCTGACACACCTGGTAAGCTGGGTCCAAATCCATTTTAACAGAGTGCAAAATATACGATGATACACCAATGGACAAGGTAAAAGGATATATCCCCAAATGGAGATCTGCCTCTTGCAATCTACAGCTGCTTATTTTAATGTATTACAGAGCTTCCAGGGCACAGCTGCATCCAAAAGAACCACTGGAATAAGCAACATCATGTGCAAGAGAACGAGAGTAATGTTATTGCTGTGTAGAAGTCACTGGTGAGAAAGGTACTGTAGCATTGTATTAAGTGACCAAAGAATGAATTCTTCAAAAGTTCTTGTAAAACAGGTGTGGAAAACAACTGCTAAAATTTTTAGAGAAATTATTCTGCTGTGACAGACTGAAAGAACTTGACTTGAATTCATCGGAAACAAAACCAAGCAAATAGCGAGGTAATTTAATTTTACTAAAAGATTCCTTGAGGTAGGCATCAGAAGCTGAATTCTAGGTATATACAAACAAGAAATAAAGCAGCTTGTAAGTAATAAGGCCACTGAAAAAAAAATCTCTGGAGAACAGTGAATTTTTCCATTTTTCCGAATTCAAATTCGTGATTTGATGCCTTTCTGGAAGACATATGCCAGCTTTAATTCCAGAGTCTGCTAGGTGAAAAATAATATTTTTTATGCACAAATTACTTAGTTCTAAACACCTGAAATTATAAAACAAACTAGACTGTATATCTTGTGGATAAGAAAGTATACATTATGTGCACCCAGTGACAAAATGCAATACAAACAACATTTTAGAGCAGAAAAACAAGCCTCCAAAACCTAACATCGGGGATTTTCTATTTGCTATATAGATTTTATGGGAGAACTTGAATACAGAGAGATGAATATCGATGTCAGGCTTTGGAAATCAGAGCGTCGAGGCTGTTTTGCAGTTCTCCTTGCTGAATCACTGTATTCACTTCATAGGAAAGAGGCTTTTCCATTGATTTCAGAGTAATCATCATGTTGTCATATGCCTAATTCACCATGCTTTATCAAGTGCTTTGAAAATTGCTAAAACCTAGCACGTTACTTCTTCTTCTCTAAACTGCTTCTGGAGCTTCAGTTATGGGACAAGGCAGACAGGACTGAGTGATTTGCCTCTTCCTGAATGTGCAGATATATCATGTGCTTAATTGCGTGGATTGCTTCCTCTTATTCCTACTGTAAATGCTGTCTAACAGTTCAGGAGCTGATTAGCACCTTCCCTTTTTAGTGACTGTATCCTCTTTGCTATAGGCCCCCCAGTAATTATCTGTTGTTTAGCCTTCCTTGCTCTCTTGCTTGACAGCCCCCCGATTACCCTCCTAATGTACTGTAAAGTTAAATGCATTGCAATATTTTATTCTTACAGTTTTGTGAGAAAAAACAAGAACTGAACAGCTGATGCATATGAAAGCAAGCAGCATACTCTTTAAAGCTTTGAGTAATTCAAAAGCATGGAGAGAGAATGAATTTAAAACTGCAGCCAGTTGCCTTTAAAGGCTGCTAATGTGGTTCAGAGGCTGAAGGCATGCCCTTGTGCTGCCTGGCCCAAATGTGTGTGTGTGTTTCTGGAAAAAAAGAGATGTCTCTTTCCAGTTGTACATCTGCTCAGTCTCTGTAGAGAAATATAGGAGAAGTTTGCCACCGGGTTGGGTTCTAGGGGACAGCCCGTATTAGTGTGCCCTGACTGACTCTGGTGAGACTTTGGCTTGGTCTGCCCTTCACAGAGGATGCTGGCTTTACAACTCTACAAAATGAAGTGTTTGCTGTACTGGAGAGGGTGGGGATAAGAAGTGAAAGTTCAAGAAGGACTTTTTCTCCAAGAAGATGAAAATTTGGACCAATGCCCATATACACCTCTTATGAGATGGCCAATTACTATCAGTTATGACTTGGGTTTTTTGGTAACCTGGATATCTATTTTCTCAGAACTGGTTTAGTTCACTTCACATAGACCTGTATGCCTTCCTACCCTCATAATGGCATCAGCACAGCCTTGCTTTTAACTGGGGGTTGTATCTTCTTATTTTGCTAATTAATTAATTCAGTAATCACACCTTCTTTGACACTATAAGATCAAAAAAAATTCTAGAAAATAATAGTAATAATAATAATAACAATAATAATAATAATATGTGCAAAAATTCAGAAGGACCTTAGTGGTTGAATCTTGTATGTTTATCCCAGATGGGAACCTATCATCCCAATAGTTTCTATATTAGCACGAAAATGCCATACAGTGACTCTGTTATAAGCTCAGAGTGATATTAGCATTAATATTTTATATAAATTCCTTAATTAAACAAAAAGACAAAAGAAATAAAAAATTACTTAGCCTTGGTTTTTTAATTGAAAATTGAAATTTGCATTAAAATTCAGCACCATTACTTCTCACAGTGGTCGCATGCCACCTGAGAAATACTAGGCTGCCTCATTCTATTCTCTCACCAGTGATTACTTAAAAATGACTTGTAGAAAATCTCTATTTGGTACCTGAAGAGTTAATCAAACCTTAGCTGATCTGGGGGAGTTCTTCCCTGCAGGTCCTCAGAGACAGTTGTAATTAATTTGATCTTCTCCAGTCATTAACTCAGATTCATAGTGAGCTCTCCACACACTGCTCTATTAATTCACTGGAGATCAGTTCTCAGGATTCATTTAGTTAAGCAGCACTGCTGGATTACATTTTAAAACCCTTTAAACTGGTTGTAATTGATGTCTGTTTATAGAAGCTTACTTTAATGGAGTCAACGTGAGATGAAAATCTACCATACCAGTCTAAGATAGTGCCTTGCTGTTTAAAGCATGTCTCCAGAGGCATCCAGTTAAATAAGAGACACTGCAAAATAAAATAAATTCCTCATTAATCACCAACCTACTCTTGGCATTTTTAAAATAGTTTTTAGTCCTCCTGACTGCTGGTGCCTTGGAAACGAATCTAAAGTAGATCTTCACTGTGCAATAACATACACATTTGTTAGGTACTAAGACTTGATCCTGAACCTGGCCAACAAAGCTCCCGTTGGCTGCAATGTAAAGTCAACAAGGGTGAATGTAAAGAGCAACACTGTCTTCCATTAAAATCTCAATGCAGCCAGCACAATGGCTGTACTTCTCATTGTCAGATAGAAATGTACTTGCAAGAAGCTCTTCCCAAAGTCCTGGAGCAACAAGACATGGACATGAGCACTCTGAAGGCTGCATTCTGCTGTGGCTATTCAGTAATTAAAGCAGGGGTCAGATAATGGTGTTACTGCTGCTTAAATAGCTTGATTTTAATTTCTGTCTTCCGTGTAGCAGCAGATAGTTGCAGTAATGGCATTTAAAACAGAAACTCTGAATACAGAGTCTGGTCAAAAATATAGAGCATGGAACCACCTCTGAAGCGAAATATAAAGAGTGCTATTTATTATATTTCAGGCAGAAGACTGGAAATTCAACCGATCCTCTGCGGGCCATTAGCTTTATGCATTCCACTTCCACACTTGGACTGTCTCATACCTGGCCATCTCACAGCAAAGGCAGAGAAGCTTGGGTCTACCTGCATCAATGTGGTTAGGCATAACCTGTGTAACACCAGACAAAGTACCTCAGGTAATGTTTTCTGAAGTAGCTCATTGACCACAGAGTCCCTGTTTACGGGAAACTAATTTGAGAGCATACACACTTGATTCTCTTTCTAAGCACTCAGAATTTTAGCTGAAATGAAGAACAATTTCAGGTGTTCATTTTCTCTGAAAATGAAACCTAAGCTCTCTCAGTTTTCCATCCAAAAACTGCAAGCATCACTAACTAATATTCATCCAGAAAATAAAACAGGGCTTTGTGTTGGTCTCCGTGACCACAGAAGAAAGATAAACCTATTATTAAGTTATCTGCTATTACATCTACTGTTATCTACTGTTCATTTGTAACTTCTTTACAGGGCTGTTGTGAGGCTAAATTAATAGCTTTAAAAACTTGCAAGATCTTGTGTGGAAGATGTTATTTAAATGCAAAATCAAGCCGTTGCATGACATGGAGAAGAGATTCCTATCTTGCAGCACCCTTTGCTAGAATAATGTGTTTCAGACATCCCTGCTTTGTGCACAAAATGTAAAGAAAAAGGAGAGTTTCAGTAGGTCAGTTTAGTAATGCCAGTCTTAATATTCACAGAGCCAGAGTCTCTTTTGTTTTACAGGCTGTGGTTTTGTGTTGTTCTGCAGGCAAACCAGTACAGAAAATGGCTCTCAATATGATAAACTTTTCCAGGCTATTTTATCTGCTAAGTTTTGTGTGTACAGGGGAAAGATCATGTATACCTTTTATACACAAAAGGTAAAGGGATGGAAAATACTGGATACATTTATTTTTTTTCCCTCAAGTCCTAATTGCAGCAACATATTTACTCAGCATTCTTTAGGTCCACTCAATCACTCATACTTAAAGTATGGCTTGAGTGCATAGGGACTGTATGTGCTTTCACAACAAGATGAGACAAATTGCAACAATCTTCTTTAATGTGATCTCATACCAGATGAGCTGAACAATACTAGAGGAAGCCAATGGCAAACTTGACTGTTTTCTGACAATAAAAGTGAGGTGGAAATGGAGGTCAGTGATTTTCTTGGTGATAGTGTTCTTCTTGTCAGAAGTGAAAAGGAACTGGGGTGCTGCTCACAGCAAATGCAGTGGGTAATTTTGTTAAGTATATGTTATTCACTGCAGTTTATAATATACCAAAAAAACCCCAACAATGTTGTTTGATTCTCCAAGATGGGAAAGAATCTACAAATAAGGCACAAGCACAAAGTTACAAAATATAAGGAGGAGGTGGCTTGCACTTTTCTGCATTTACCTTTTTAATTTTTGTGGGATATGCCACCTTATCATCTCAGCGTCACAGAGCTGTTAATGACTTAATTATGCTAGCAGGTAAGGAATGATGCATCTTATTTTACTGATAGGGAAACTGGTGCAGAGGACAGATCTATGACTGGCTCAGTGTTGCACAGTATGTCTGTGACATGGTGGAAAAGAGAAAACAAACATCTAACATTCATATCGGGGACTTGATCACAATCCATGTTTTTTACCTACCAACATAAAACGAAAATTCCTCAAAAGGTCAAACAGATGCCTAAACAGATGCTTAATGATAATTTCCTCTGCTTTTGTTGAATTTGGTGTAATTACTCACTATGCTCTGCTAGCAACACTGGAGATGACACAACTTGTGTCACCTCTATATTTACTGACTTGGGGCCTTACACCAGTGGGCTTCTTTTCCACTGACATGGAATTATTTGAAGAATGCAAGAATACATTGAGTATCCAAACCAATTTGCAGTCCTAAATGAGAGATGGTTTTAGTGGTACAAGGCACCAAGTCTCAGCAGGCAGGGAGATGACTGGCTCAGTTCCCCTGTACTGGTCCCTGTACTCAATTCCTCTGTACTGGGAGCAATACAAATGTGGTTCTCACCCTGAGTTATGCCATGGGACCAGGGGCAGTGTGTGAGCTTCTGGGACATCCAAGCCTCTGTGAGGAAGGAGATTTCTCACAGGAAAGGAAGGTCAGCATCAGCAGATGGCACATGGACTTTAACCCATCTTGCAGTGGGACCTCTGGGGAAGCACTGACGTCTCCTGTTTACGAACTGCTCCAGGAGCGCCACGTTCACCTGGCCACTGAGCAGCTCCAGGGGTCAAGAACACTGGCTGGCAGGCCTGCACCAAAGTACAGTCCAAGGCTGAAGGCTTTCAAAACCTTTCAAGCCCTTAGTAATCAATATATTACTACATTCATTTGCTGCACACATGCTTCCCTCAAAGGACTGTTAATGGAAGCATTCCAGATACAAACATCCACATTAAGGATCAAAAGTCTAGTTCTCTGCACAGAAGGGCATTAACCAACTGTGTCTAGTTTTTGTTTATACTGGACATTTGCACCTCAAATCTGAGAGCCCTGAATATCTGGTCTGGTAAAATAAAACACATTAGCATGTAAAATCCCTGCTTGTCATGCTCAGGAGACTTGACCAGTAGAGCTCACCTCCAGATAAACTGCTAATTTGAGTGAATTCATCTCCATGTCTCCTAGGAAGTCTTTTGAGTCTCTATCCCACTCCTGCTCTATTGCTGTATTTATACTTGTTCATCCATCACATTGGGAGAAGCAGTAGATTTTCTATTAGGAATCAGTGGCTTTTACTCACATGTCAAAAAAAAAATCACCTTCCCCCACATGAATATCAGCTCTGTAAGTAAGTTTGGGTATAAACTAACTTTCCACGTTAGACCTAACATGCAGTTTCCATGGAGGAGACAGAGAACAGGAGAAGATTTTTCATATATCTGCATGTAAATATCTGCACTATTCTTCCTGTATGAGGAAATGTGAAGAGCATGCAGCTTCCTCAGCTGGAGCACTGGTTCTGGCAAACGTCCTGCAGTTGCCTCTGACACTTGCTCTGAGGCCCCGTACCCAAAGCAATGAATGAGAGGAAAAAGTTATTTTTGCCTGCTTCATCATGATGAAAGAGAAGCCCTTCCCAAACCTGCTTCCTGAAGAGCCAATTCGGTGAGGCAAAATTGGAAATTGAAGGAATATTTCTTGAGAGATTTAAAATGCTGACAGTTACATGAAGGGTGGGAGAGGAGTGAAATCAGGTTTGTGATACAATGCAAGCTCCAGTTATAATTACAGTGAGGCCACCACATTACTGAAAGAAGTGCAAAGTATCTTTGCTTTTTATTTTGGTGGAGAATAAGAGGAGTTTCCCTTTTTAAAAGATGCAATGCAGTGTATATACTGAAGTGAATATATCTTTTGAGTTTCAAATGTGAAAAGCAGTGCCATTTACTGCCCACAAGCCATGGAGCTCAGTGCGTAATAACAAATAGTTCTGTCTTCATCAATCCATACTGTTCTCAACAATCCTGCCCAAAGCTGCTTCTGGGTGATCATCAGAGTTTGATAAAGTGATTACTAGATAATGCTATCAAATAACTATCATGATTAAACAAGTTACATGAGTCTTGAAGCACTGGAGCAATTTATGTGAGGAATGAGTTTCTCCTTCAAACTGCATAATAAAAATACATTAAACAAAACGGGTTTTGAACAGCGTGTTGGAATTAGGTCAAGAGGAATTAAGTTTGCATTTTCTGAATAGCTACAAATACTACAAACTACTTTCCTATGAATAATGCAATTACTCAAAGTAGTAGGATTTTTTCCCAGTCCTCTTTCTTTGGCATGTTGTTTCACCCTGCGTGTGAAATCTGTAGCAAGGTTGTTACAGCTGTCACCATGGCTTTCTGCACACCTGGGCTAGTTTATGACATTACAGATTTCCTCTTCTCTACCCAAAGCACAGACACACAAATCAGCCAGAAAACAATTTGCAGCTATTCATGATTTTTACATCCAAAATGTCAAAAGCTGTTAAACATAATTTGAGCACAGAGACCCCCACGTAATCCTGAGGTTGAGATGAAAGAATTAACAATCAGAGTGCTACTGATTCAGATTATATGGGAAATCAGATTGACCTGTGATCTGAAACATTTCCAGCAGGTGAAATGACCACCAAATAAATTGATGGTGGTGTTTATTACGTACATTTCATAAATAGAAGGTAAAAGATTTGCTATAGTACAGACACGATTATCCTGAAGACAGGAAGGACTTGGAATAAAGTCAGGGATTTTATGTTATCAAGGAAATGATAAATATAAATATTTGATGGCTATCCCCCCTGCAAGTGTCTTCTTGATGCCACACATACAGAGGCTGTTTAAGGTCTTTTGTACAACTTTCTTCATAAAACAGACTAAAGATCGGTGACCTTCTAGCAAGAAAGAGACTTGCCTTCTCCTTTCTGCTGAATTTAGTAATTTCTGGTTCTCTCATGCTTGTTTCAAGTTTAAGCAACTCCTCCTTCACTTCCAGGATCTGTATAACTGTGCCCCAGACTGCAATTTGCATCTTAATCCTTCTCACGTGTGCCTGTCACCCTGTGGCACTCCGTGTCCCTTTCATGCCCTCCTCTGACTTCTGCC
This sequence comes from Podargus strigoides, assembly GCA_028020825.1. Lineage (NCBI taxonomy): Eukaryota > Metazoa > Chordata > Aves > Caprimulgiformes > Podargidae > Podargus > Podargus strigoides. Next base: position 5,489,428 of record CM051623.1, on the reverse strand, counting down.
CCCTAACTTCCCATGTCCTGTCCCCAACATATCAACTGTTGTTCAAGCCCTGGTTACCTCCTCTTCATCCCAGCCTGTTCCTCAGACCCATGCTCTTGGACCCAAGCATCAACCTGTTCCTGAAACAATAATGCATTCTTTCTGAAGAAAAAAACCAATACTGTACACCCAAGCTATTACTCCTCTCTGCCTTCCACGCAGTGAAGTACTACAGGGCATGGACTCCCTTTATATTTATGTCTTGTACAGCCCCAAGCACACTGTAAGCATTTAATGCATAAAATAAATAACAAGAGACATGCAGCTCTGCTGGAGACAAGAGGGAGCACTGAAGAAGCCAGATCCAGCTAATCAAACTTGTATTGTGTGAGGTGGGGTTTCAGCTTACAAAACAGTCAGAAAAGATAACTGGGGCAGGGAGAAGGAGACAGACAACTCTTAATATCGACCCAGCAAAGATTCTGGCATGTCTTTAATGTACAGACCTTAAATAACCCTTCTGAGCACAAAGGCCTACCCATACATACATGACAAGAGTTTTGGTACTCATCTGAGCAGCACAACTTCCACCTGCATGAGATAACCTTTTGAGCATCAGAATATTGTTTTAAAGACTTCAAGGACAGAGAAATTTACCACAGCCCTGATTATTCAACAGTTAATTACCACAGCTTTTATCAAAATGCATCTTTTCACCACCCAACTTCAGGTTCCTGTCATCCGAAGCTATAGCTCTGTCTGTTAGACTGATTTACTGTTAGGCTTTTACTGTAAGCACAATAGCTTCCCTCATTTAGGCACTTGTAGGCTGTGATTAATTTCCTCTTTTTACAGCTAGAGACATCAGATTTTTGAAGTTTCCAGCTGTAAAGCAAACTTTCCAGCCCCCCAGCCATTTTTCAGCCTCTTTCCTGTATCTTTGCCAATGCAACCATTTCTGATGGATGTCTATCAGAAGTGTGCAACTGTTTTTGTGAAGGTCCTAGTAGTGTTATAAACAGTGCTACAAACTCCCTTCTCTTGTCTACACATAGAAATAGCTCCACTCACCAGTTTTAAGGCAGTTGAAATAGTTCACATTGATTTAGTAGTTCCCAATAAGCTTTTACTTCCCCTTTCACCATTCAGTACGACACATGCTCAGCCCTGATCTTGGGCAGTATTAATCATTTAAACAATGCTGCATGATGCAAAATTAAATGCCTCAATGCAGAGGTTTTGTTCTTGTTTTGTGTGGGTGTGCATCTTGTTTGCTCATTTGTTTACTGTTAGAGCATTGATAGCTATCACATCTTTGTTGGAACTTGATGATCTTTGAGGTCCCTTCCAACCCAAATCAGTCTATCATTTTAAGATATTACAGGAACAGCAGCCACTGCATCTGTGTGACCTCACTGAAGATAATTTGCCTTTTCCAGTAGGGCACCACACCTATCCTATTGACAAATTCTTTCTGTTGTCTAGAGTTCCTCAAAATACCAGAAATCTATCTTCTGCAAAAAGCAGCACCAGTTAGGAAAAACTTCATTCCCATGCTTTAGTTGTTTACAGTGTTAGGCTTCTATTATTTTATCCATGATTCCATCTTGATGGATAAATAGGGTAGTACAGCAAGCAGCCCCAGGCTCTGAAGTTGTTCCAAACACATAAATTATTATGTCATAAAATCCAAACAAATTAAAAAAAAAAATCCCAAACAAAACCAACCCCCAACCCAATACTTCTGTTTACTCAGGTGTGCACCTTATTTTCCACAAAGTTACCATGAACGCAAATAAGAGGCATGGGGGTCATTAATCAAAAAGGTCCTTGATAGAATCCATTTTGACACCTTTCCCATTTGGGCAATGTGGCTCAGCATTTTTTGTTGTTATTATTATTTATATATCACCACAGGTGAACCTGATGTTTTACAGAGAACTAGAATGCCAAGACCCTGCCCTGAGGTGCTTACAGTTTAAATTAGATGTACAGAGCAAAAGATGGCAACAAACAAACAAAAAGAGGCATGGATTAAGAGTGTTATAACAGGGAAAGAACAATATGTGCCACCTCACATTTCTATTAGGTGTTAGTATGTCTGTTTTCTTCAATTGTTTGATTTGTATTTCAGATGATAAGATAAAACATATATACTTAAAGACTTGGAATTAGAGGAGATGTTTGAAAAAGGATAGGGAAGAAATACAACACAATAAGGGAAGTTTTCTTGCCCAGCTTGTGTTCTGTGCCAGGTCCTGCTAACTGAATTATGATGGGAAGCGAGTTAAGGGAGGGAAACACACAGTGACTTGTCTACAAAAGGGTTTTATCACTCATCGACAACACTACAACACATGGAAGACCTGTTTAGTTTGTGTTCTTTTACGACAGATGGAACTATTTTGGAAACCATTTACACTTTGGGAAAAATACCAACATTTCAGAACCAGAAACAAACTGTTTTCTCCTATGAAATCAAAATTAGAAGAGAAAAAAAAACAAACCATGAAAAATACGGGGTCCTCAAACCATTGCACTTGAATAGTTTTGTAATTTATTTGCCAGGGCAAGGAATCTCTCTTACTAAGTGTTTTCACAACGTCCTTATTCTTGAGTGAGATCACTGGGTGCTATAGTAAATCATAACAATAGGGAGGAAAACCACACAGCTATATCTTAGAAATCCATCTGAGACATAATGTGAGAAGGCACATATTTATATCGCTGTTGCTGATACAAATTTCCCTCTCTAAGGTGTGACGCAGGATCTGGGCCCCTCAGGATATTCATGTAAGAAACAAACCATGTGTGGATTGGAGTCAGGGAAAAGGAGTCAGGGTCGTTGTTTCACAAAAGCGTAAGATTTACTGTATGCTGTCAGACCTGCTTAACGTGGTATACAGTCTCCAACCATGGCCCTTGGCAGACTTTTATGATGTTTAGGGGTGCTGTTAGACTGAACCTTCCTTTGGCACACCGTCCCAGGATCAGAGAACTTCCTCAGCCTGAGGTCACATCTAAAGCACTGAATTTAATTACCATGAAAAACCACCAAGCCAATCCTTCATTAATTTATCTAGTCCCATTTTGAACTAATTTATGCTTTTTGCATCCACAGCTCCCTATGGCTACAAGATCCACAATTAAATTACACACTGTGAGAAAAAGGATGCCCTTCTTCTTGTTTAAAAACTATGCTCTGACCATTTCAAGGGGCAGCCCATGCTGAATAACTCTTTCCTATTTATTTGCTCTATGCAATTCATTAAATTTCTATACCCTACTCTCTCCTTTCTAAGTGAAGACGGCTGATATATTTAGTTTGTCTTTGTCTAAAGCCAAGTATTCACCTCTGAACATCTTGGTCACCCATTTCTGGGTCTTCCTAGTTCTATTATGTCCTGTGTCTGGACTCAGTAATCGAAAACAGGCAAGATGCCCACCCAACATGTGGGCAAACTAATGTATCTGAAAAGTAGCATCATGATGCTTTTTGCTTTTGCGCTCTCCATTTCTTTCTAATAATTGCTAACATTTTAATGGTTCTTCCTAATAAACTGATTCTGATGTCCCACCTCACTACAAAACTATTCACGGCCCTCACAAATCTTTTCTACTTGCTCGATTTCCACATACTCTGGGATGTGGTGAGATGGAGGACTAGCTGAACCGTCAAGGTAATTTTAGGTGTCTTTGCTATTACAGTAAGAGGCATCTCTGCAAATGATATTATCAGTCAAACAGGGCTCTAACTCAGGGCTGAAACTTAGAAATCCCTTTTCCAAGATTTCTTCTTGCCCCTCACATGATAGCGGCTTCGTGACAGAGAACTAAAGTTGCAAAGCAGGGAAATAATAAACTGAGGATTGTGTTTGCAGCAGGTTTGCTCTTTACTGCACCCTCAGTAAGTTTACAGACGACACCAAGTTGGGTGGCAGTGTTGATCTGCCTGAGGGTAGGGAGGCTCTGCAGAGGGACCTGGACAGGCTGGATCCATGGACTAAGGCCAGTTGTATGTAGCTCAATAAGGCCAAGTGCTGGATCCTGCGCTTCGGCCACAACCACCCCCAGCAGCACTACAGGCTTGGGGAGGAGTGGCTGGAGAGCTGCCAGGCAGAGAGGGTTCTCTCTTAATCCAATGAGCTGAATCTTCATTGTCATACACATGAGATGGGGAATTCAGAGCTGTATTCAAGTGATAAATTTCTTGAAAATTTACTTTTAATAGATAAGTTCTGTCATGCTTACTAAGGTTATGTAGTTCCTTATCCTGAAAATACTTCATTTGTAGCAATGAGAATATTTAAGAAATAGGGAATTTTGCAAGATAGGTAGCTATGGGAGAAACAAACTTTGAGTCTTTAAATTGAAAATTGTATCCATTTTACAATGAAGTCATTCTTCCTCAGAATTTTCTCAACTTTAAAACTTGAATTAAAAAGAATCAAACACCTACTTTTTTGAGAACAAGTTGTACGAACTGTTTAGCAAGCCCACACACATTCAATTATTTTAATCTTCAGTCATAAGTCAATACTTGCAGCACTTTAATCATTTTTGATTCTCTTCCTTGAACTCCCTTCAATTTATCAATGCCTTTTTAAATACAGATTATGTAAGATGCAGTGGAGTCATTTTTTATGTAGAAATGAGCGGTCATTAGCAATCTGCTCAAGCGAAAATAAATGTTAAAGATGAAATATACTTTTGAATAAGGAGTAACTATTAGTTCATGTTGTTGAAAAACGGCTTTCCTCCTTTCCTGAAAACCAGATACATCTTTCATTAGAACTGCATTCACTGGACTTTTTGAGGCATTGGTATGGATGTGAGAGTGGGCTTTTGTCCATGTGTATGTGACTGGCTGTATTTTAATCTCAGAGAGCTGGTTAGTGTTAATGTTAAACTGATGCAGTTTTCACAGTGCTCAGTGTCAATGAGAAGTCAGAGGAAACAGGCAAAAATACTCCTGATCAGTAGACAGATAAGCTTGGTCAGAACTGAATTACACTATAACTCTGCCAAAGAGTCAAACAAATCCTAGTTGCAACAGGCTTAAGGATTCTGTAGTTTCCTGCATTATTTACAGGCTGGCTAGCAATCAAATCAAGTTTGAGAAATTAAAAATGTGGAAGCAGTTGAGCAAGTTAGTACGTCCCACTTGTGCATACTATGCAGTTCTTTACCATTCATGCCCTGCTTAGGGATACCTTGTTTCTGCAGCGTGTGAAACTATTAAGTTGTTCCTCTCCAAGAAGACACAATGAACAAAGTTAACTCACAGGAACTGCTGTGAAGCAGCAGGTGGGTGAGCTGAGCGGGGGAGGAAAATCAGCATCAGCAAACAACTCAGCACTGGCTTCCAAGGTGACGCTGATGGGAACCAAGCCTCAGTTAACACCTCTGAAGGCAGCTCACTGCCCTTGCCAACTAGACATGGGTTCAGCATACATGGTGGTACAGGACCAAATACATTCCCAAAATACGTGCCTCAGGTGAAGTTATGTGGGAAGGACAGAGGAATTTGTATCCTTTAAACTGACTTGGAACTTTCATCTCTCTTTCAATAGACAGTGCAAGGCTGCTAGACTTTTCAGCCCAGGAAATGGATGGGTTGGGACACCACCTTTGGGATTATGATCCTTCCTGGAGAAGCCATCTCCAGGCACCTCAGGTTGAGGTTTTACTAGAGGCTAAATGTGACGCTCACCTCTAATTTCAGTTCTGACATTCCTCTGTCCTCTTAGCACTCCTAGAAAAGGAGAAAAGCACCTCAGGAATTCACTCCTGCACCTCAGTCAGGTCCTCCCTCTAATGTGAGGTGGGAAGATGAATTTTAAACCTGGCACAAGGGAAAGAGGCTCTGTCTAAGCCTATATCTACTTACTCAGATATTTCTAAAGCCACTCAGGCTTCCTGGAAAAGACTTATTTCTTTGAAGGTGGACTATGCTGATCTGAAATTGGACATGTCTATATTGCTTCCTGCAAAACTGCGTATCCTTTCTGAGGGGCATAAATTTCTTTTTTATGACTATGACGATGCAAAGCAATTTTAAATGCCCGGAGGAGAGAACTAGAAAAGATGAATGAAAAGGAATTGAATGATTCATTAGATTCTGAAGAAGATTTGATGAGGAATTCTATAATTCTGGACTTTTAATTTAATTGTGCTCTCTTTATTACTTTTCCCCCTTCTTTACCCTTCATGGAGCTTCATAAAAATATAATTTTTAAGAGCTCCTTATCTTGCAGCACCTAGTAAGAAATATAGCACTGTTTATTCTGTTTGGACAGTACATTTGGGTTTTGAGGTTGGTGATTTATCAGTCTTCTCAGGTACTAACTATACTAGTATACCTGGAATGTCCTGATTCCTGTTTCAGTAAAATTATGCCTTTGACATAAATTTCTTACTATTTTTGAACTTTATAGCATTTTCTATAGGAAAGAGATGAGTGCTATGACCTCTCTGCTTATTTGCTCAGGTATTGGCTAGAGTTTCTCCTCACTCACATCACTCCAAGGCACCAGAGTGCTGCTGAAATCAATGGAGCCGTTCTCGTTTTACGCTCACTTGTGAGCACCATCTCTCCAGTGTTTGCATCTAAGTATACTTGAGGATATTGTTACAGTTTGGATCAAGCTATGAACTTCATACAATAATTCAACTCCGTTTTAGAGATCTGAGATTTTTTACTGTAACTCTGCATACCAGGCTCTGACTTGTTACAAAGAAAACTACCAATTTATATGAGATGAGGGTCTAGCCTCCTAATTACAAATCTGATTTAATTCCTCTCCATTCCCGTGGGTTTTGGTTCAGTCTTGCAGCATTCCTCTAACCTGCCTTTTCTGAAACCTGTTCCCTTTACTCTTGCTTCAAAAATTTGGTTGATTTCTCTGTTTACTGCTATTCTAAGCTAAGGATGTCCTGCAAACCAGCTACCCAAAGAGAAGTAGCCAAATTCCAAAAGAGACTTTCTTACACTGGACAAGGAAAGATAAATTAAGTATCTTAGTTTCATGTTTGTAAGCTGCAAACAGTTGAGCAGAAGTATGAATTATTCACACATATAGACATTATATGCATAAATTATCCCAAAGCACTCTGCCAGATCAGCCAGCACATCAGAGGAGCATAATGGGAAAGTTCTTTCTTTCCTGAGAGAAATGCAGAGGAACAAAAAGGTATATAGGTGCACTTCCCCTTGAATTGCTTTCTTTAAAGTGACTTTTGCTACTCCGTGCTGAGTTTCTACAACAGGTAACAACCATCTCTTCTCTTGTCCTCATTGCTTTCTCACCTCTGTAAAATTTTCCTGCATTTTCCAAGCAGCTTTTTATCTCGTACAGAATACTTCCCCGAGGAACTTTATTATTAAAAAACTTTTGATTTTTTCCACAATTCCTATCACCTGTATTTTCAGAGAACCCATGACATTTGTCCTTCCTTTCCTTCTCATCAGAGTCATTTTACACTTTTTTTTTTTTTTTTTTCCCCCCATTTTACATGTAGTATGGCCAACATTTGATTTCAAAGAATCATCTCCTTTGAGGGCTGCACTCTCCTTCCACTACACCAAAATGCAAAGTTTATGGAAATGAATAGTGGTTAGCACCACACCACAGAGATAAATTTCCCGTAAATTCATTAATAATTTCAAATCATCTAGGAGAAAAGAAGGAACAAACAGTTATAGCACTTCAATGGTGACCCTTTGTTTCTGAAACAATCCAACAACAGGCTCATTTTTTGTTGACTATATTATCATGAAACACTGAAATATAATTCCTTCTCCACCCTGCCCCCCTTACTACTTAACTGTACTTAGGTAATTGAGAAAACCACTGACTTGACAATTTCATCCCAGACCCTATAAATATGTTTCCTCAGCATGACTCAATAGAAGGGCCCCTCTCCTTATTATTAGGTGCTTGTGTAAGTCTCTGCATGATTAAGAGTGTGTGAGTATATCTCTATCTGCATAGAGACACATACCTCTCCAGGTATAGTTATAGATATTGCTAAATCAGTCAAATATTTGTGTGAAAGAAACCTAGGATGCAGCTCTGGGAATTCTCTCTCTTAACTAGTGATTAATGTCACAAATTTAAAAATATATATGCAGTTGTTTATTATTTTACAACAGATGATGTATTGCTCTTATATGCTTCCTAAACACCAATCAATCTGAGAGAAACCTCTACTGGTATAAATAATAGCACCAGATTCCTGAAAGTAACCTTTCACTCAGCCATCCAAGAGGCAATTTAATAATTAGACTACTTAAAGTTCATGTAAATAATTGAAAAATTCCTTTCCAGTGCCAATCACCATTATTCTGCAACACCACAAAGAAGCTCAGCTCTGTATAAACTGAGGCACAGAAAGGGAAATGCCACAACATACAGAGGCAAAATACATGTTTAAACAGGATCATAGGAAGTGGCCATCTGGATCCTAGGATTTCAGGTGGATTCAGAGAGGATCCAAATCTCATCTCACTCTCTCATTTGCTAACACATCCATATTTTCTTCACCTGAGCTGTGCTTGTTGGTACAAGGGCCATAGAATCCAAGCTATTCACCTGGTCATACACCTTAGTGATTTAAAAACAACAGCCTCCCCACACACCTCCTCTGCTTCTGCCTCTACCAACCTCATGGCCAGCCAGCCTATGTACAGTCATAACCTGGAGCAGCAGTGCAGTGCAACATGCAGGAAGCTTGCATTTTGCTCTTTGAAATCCAGTGTTCAGGAAAGGACCCAAATTTCCACCCTTCAGAACTGAGGCTGGCCAGAGCTATGGCGTTATGGAGCGTGACAGTGTTCAGTGGTAACCTGCTGGGCTGGTATAACTAAAATGCATTTTAAAGGATAGTTAACCCTTCTGAATGTGCCACCAAATGCTCCTCAAACAATGGGACCTGTTGCCTATGCTGGATTTAGGCTGGTAGTTTATGTGGGAGAAGATACAGAACTCATCCCGCGTTGGCAGAGTTAGGCAGAGAGTGTTTGCCTTCAAATTTTCTCTTTTATGGTACTTAGCTATTTACACAGCCTTCCTACAGCAAACATAAGGACACAACCTAACTCTTTTTAGCTTTTTCCTTGGTCAATCAGTCAAGATTCTTAAAAAATGCCCATACCTTTTTCTAAATCTGTATATTTGTGCTTAAAAGTCAGCCTTTCAAAATAGTCAGAGCTATGGCTTCCACCATGGAAATACAAATATCTTAGCTTAAAAACTGCCTGTGTATTCAGATGCCTGAAGATTTATTTAAAAGCCAAACATTAGTCACATTTGAGAATTATTTCTGTCTATTATCATCCTGCAATTCTCTGTTAAAACTGGCAGGTTGTGCTCTTTTTTCAGTACAACTTTTAATGCTTTTGTCATCTAACCAGATTTTTGCAATGTGAACTATAGTATAACGATAAATTTTTATCTGAGGGCATTTGTGAGCCTGCCTCTAACTCCTAGGACTACTAAGAATCCCAGACACACCCTTGTCCTAGACTTGTATTTCTTGTCATCCCAGTCTCATTAACAGGGGTCTATAATGAAGCTCATATATGCAAGTGTCATTATGCTCATTGTCCTTCTGGAAAAAGGACATTTCAGAGATAGTAATTCACTGTAATAGTGTAATTCCTTTGGTTAAAAAACAAAACAGAACAAAACCACCCCCCATTCTCATCTTCCAGGATATGCTCAACTTGAAATAAAAGCAATAGTAATTTCACAACTCTACCTAATAGGGAAAAGCAGCACACAGACAGTCACTGTATTCAGATCAGTTTGTTATTGTAACCTCAAGAGAGGAGACAGGCAGAGTTGGATGAGGAGAAAAAAAACTAATCTAAAATACTCCCTCTGACCAGGGAGGTCAGAATTTTTTTTCCATGGCAGAGCATTTTCAAATGAAAAAATATGAGTCTCTTCTTTTAATGCACTGAACACCAATCTGTCTATACTATAGCCTAACTCCTACTATTTAATCATTAAACATTTATCTGGATTCTGCATAAATAGAAAAAGAAGTGGTGTTTCTAACATCTGTTGTTGCTGGAATAATCATGTTTCTGTGCACTGATTATGTTGGGGTCCTTTTACAAAACGAAAACAACATTCATTTGCAATTATTCATTACAGTAGGGCCCGCTCTCCTCTGTGATTGTTATTTAAGATGAATCAGCTCTCTTGTTTTCCCTGACTAAAACTGGCTTATCAGTGAGCTTTTTGCTTGCAGATAAATTTTCCTCTGGGTCAATTCAACTTAATTTTAAGAGGTTGCATTGCATTATATTATAAATTAATTAGATCAACTGCCTGCAGTTTAGCGCACTTGAACGAATACTTAATGCACTGCTGCAGTTCTTAGTGAGAAATTACTCCTCGTGCTGCTATTTCAGACTCATGCTGGTTAGGATTACTCCTCTGTCTCGTTCCATTGACATGATCCCATAACAGGATGAATGTATTTTACACTGAACATTTAAACAATAAAAGGGGAGAGAGAGAGAGTGAGAAAGAGTGACTGTGGGAATATTAATGAGCAGGGAACTTCAACAGGGCAGCAATGAGATGAAAGCAACGTTGCTATTAAGGAATGTTTTCACTCCTGCCTGTCTATCACAAGGCCCAATCTTTAGATAAGGGTTTTTCAGCATGATACAAGATGTTATCAAATGCTGTTGTACAATATTTAGTCTCAAGGGCTGACTTAAAAGAAATGGCATCAACTATAAAACAAAACAACACACCAGCACCAAAGAAAAGTGGAAGGCAAGTACAGCAAAGGGTTCAAGTTTGATGCACAGTTATTATCACAGCTTTGCTTTTACATAGAGGTGATTTTTATCTGGACTGGATATCAGTGATAAGTACACTTTATGTCTATACATGTTTGTGTGTGTGCATGTGTGTGTTTCCTCTCTGAAAGGGGAATGTGAAAGCATAGGGGGAGAGAGAGAGAGTATAAAATTGAAAGCAGGCTGCCAAGATGGAAATGATATTTGTTTTCTATCACACCAGAGATGCACCATTCCAGCTTTTGTCCTTCAAAGCTGTGAGAGACCACGCTTTAATGCCTGCAGGTTGACCATGCATTGTTATTATACAGTCTTCATGTTCACATCATGTGTCATCTGACCAAAGGAGAGTCTACAAAGTGAAAGCCTCATGCAAAATTTATGCTTATATGGCTGTTTCAGTCAGTGGAAAAATCAATACTGCAGGCTTGATGCACAGAAATGACTGAGTGCTCTCTGACTGACACTAAAAGCACTGGGAGATTGAGGGGCTGCATTTGCTGTTCAAGGAATTGAGTGTATTAGAGCTCTTATAATAGTCTGCTCACCTTATATTAGCCTTTCCTTGGGATTATTTTTTGATAACAATTATGATTGTGGGGTTTAAGGCAATTACACTATTACAAAGAAAAAGCTGCTTTTTATGTCCTGTAAAGCTGTCATATATTTCACACCACAACTGCCTTCCAATTATTTTGCTACAATGCACTTTGGAAGCAAAATGTCCTAACTGATATATATTAGTCCTTTATGTTTTATAAATAAAAATCAAAGCTGTAATGTAATCCTTCAAAGAAGCTTCTCAGTTTCCCAGATGTTATTTTAAAAAGAGTAAAATGCAGTGTGTGCTGTAAGTCTTAAAAAAGACATACACAGTATCTGTTTTCATATGGGAGGACAACACAAGCCAGGGATGTTGCACAGATTGTAGCTCAAAATGCTAATACCACCCATTAAACATGGACAGAAGTGGTCCACGAAGATGGAGTTTAACAAAAAAAAAAGAAAAAGAGGGAGAGAAATAAAATGCCAACTAAACTCCTCCAAGGTTTTTTTGAAAATGGATTTCAAGATGTAGTTTAATGTTAGGGTGAACATCCTGTAAGAATTTTTAAAGACTCAGAGAACACTTCTTTGTTAGACATAGAGGAGGGTGTCAGAAAATGGACAAGGAAATTTAATGTTTGAAATAAGAAACAAATTCTGGTAATCTACTTTAAGAAAATCACATATGTTCCCTCCATCAAAAAATACCTCTGGTCAGAACAGGAATGCATTTGCACTGCATTTTTGTCACTGTAAATACACAGAAATATTTTATTAGATGGTATTACAGGCTTTTCATTAATGTCTTCTACTTTTGTTATAGCTCGTGAGTAAAGAGTAAAATGATTAATACAGATTATAAGAAAGGATTAAAAAATGGATTGCTAGTTGATTTAGAAATTCCTGATTTCTACAGCAGCTGTCATTATACTATTACAAAATATACTTCACTCCCATATTCAGCTTTTTGACATCTATGCACATATTTAGCTGTGGTTCACACTTTTAAAACACTCAGTAATGCTGATTAATTAGAAGAGGTCAAGTGGGTGGCTTTATTGCAAATTCAAACCTTCAAACATGAGGTGGGTAAAAAATACAGCCACTTCTAGCCACAAACTGAAAAAGAAAAAAATGATGAAAACAAACCACACAAATTACCTTACAAAACACTGATGTTAGTGTGCTATAGAAATGTAATGAATATGACCTTGTTGAATTCTCACAAATTAGACATGACTGCCTCTGGATCTCCTGCAGCAGAGCCACAGCCACCTGAGAGGATGTGAGTACAATAGGTTTTCCCAAAAAAGTTTCACAAAGGAGATAAATAGTGCCAGCTGGAACATGCATCCAAGTATCCCGATTACACTATTTTAACCTTCTTGTAAAACATACCTTTCTGTGAATAGGATTTGTCAATTCAGACTCAATTTGCCATCAAGTTTCTGTGGTTTTATGTGTGTGTAGCAGGGGGTGTATGAGCCTTTTGAACTCAGAACCACCAAGAAGCAGGTGCCATCCTCAGAAGTTGGACTGGCACAGCTATAAACCAGCTCTGAAGCTCCATTCAATATGCTTCATTCAGGTGCTGCTTCCAAGAGATGAGAGCATCTGCTCTCAATGACTTCATTAAAAATGCTGGAGTATCCAGACTTTCTCAGATCAAGGTCCTCCATTCCATTTGCTTGTTATGCTAATCCTCTCCCTGAAACCAGTACAAAGTTTGCCTGTGGAATGACTGCGCCTACGTGGGTCCTCCTGGGGCACAGGAGAGACGACCACAAGGGCTGGGCTGATCACATAACTGCATGAAGCCTGCACAGCTGGTGGGAAGGAAATTCAGTGAATTCTTTTTGGAGACAGGCTGAATTTTCATCCGCTCGTTGTGAGGAAGGAAGAGGGAAGGCACCTGCTGACTCAGAGAGTAGACAGCCAATTGATGCCTGATAGGAACTAGTCAAGGTACAGTCACGTTGTAGCTCTATGGGAGGTGTCTGTCAAGCCTTGACTACGGTGTCTGTGAACAAATGCTGAAACTGACTTTTTCCTGCTGCATGGAAAAAAATCCAACCACAGGGATCACAGACACTGGCAATACACCTTAGACTATGGGTGCTGTCACATAAATCCCGAGCTTGCCTGTTTTTTCCACCACCATGGGGAGAGGTTATACACACGTCTGGCAGGGCAGAGGAGTACGTGGGGCAATGTGTGTTTCTCCCTATGGAAGTTGTAACCATGAGCACAGCAAAAGGCCTCAAAGAGCTTGAGGTAAACCTCTGGTAAACTAGGTTTCTGTCTTCTCTCAATTTATTTATTTATATATATATATATTTTTTTACTTTGCCTAGTTTTTCTACCTCTGCAGTAGACCACTCAAAAGAAGAAACAAAAAGAAAAAGATCACAGTTAGTTTACATGATAAAATATACTGATTCTTTTGATATCTCTTTTCTCTTAGCCTAAATGATTACTGGTGTGAACAGGTAATCTTCATTAGAAATAAAACAGCAGAACAGCAGTGCAAACAGTCAGTTTCTAGTGCTGAGTGGAGTCATGTGAGAACTGAGAAAGACTGATGTCAGGGTCTCAGATGACTTGTTGGAAGGAATCAACACCAAGCTATTTACAAACTCGTATATTCATTTTTGTTAGCTTACATGCCACATCAGGCATGCCAAATTAAACAACAAAGTCTGTGTAACAGAACATTCTTACAAGTTGAAGGTGTCCCACCGCCAGAGAAAAGCTGAGCTGAAGACCAGCTCTCAGTTCTCAATCCTTTCCTACAGCAACTACTCCTCTGGCTGCAGTGGGTTCCTCACCAACTTACAAGATTTGGCTTCAGGAAGATGACAAAACCAAACTGGCAAAAAGTCTCTCTGAAGGGAGCCCAGCCTTCTAGGAGCAAGGTAAATGAGAAGACATTGATCACGGAATCACAGAACAGCCTTGGTTAGAAAAGACCTCTGAGATCACCCAGTCCAACCATTAACCCAGCACTGCCAAGTCACCACTACCCCATGTCCCTCAGCACCTCATCTACACAGCTCTGAAAACCCTCCAGGGATGGGGCTCCACCACTGTCCTGAGCAGCCTGGGCCAGTACTTGATAAGCCTTTCAGTCAAGAAATTGTTCCCAATATCCAATCTAAACCTCCCCTGGCACAACTTGAGGCCATCACCCCTCATCCTGTCACTGTCACCTGGGAAAAGAGACTGACCCCCCCCTCACTACCCCTTCTTTTCAGGTAGTTGTAGAGGGTGATGAGGTCTCCCCTCAGCCTCCTCTTCTCCAGACTAAGCAGCCTCAGTTCCCTCAGGTGCTCCTTGTAAGGCTTGTGCTCCAGACCCTTCACCAGCATGGCTAGCTGTTTCTATAGTGTGGCCATTTCTTCCTTTGTCCCATATCGAAAAACCATTCTATATGCCCACGAAAGAAATAGCTAAAATTTTCTCTGCTCAAAACCAGAAGTCCTCTTTGTTCTAGTCCTCCTCTCCCCAAAACAAACAAAAATGCCACATTAAAACCATATTAGAAGGAACATTTTAAGACTTGGACACTGAAAAGTAGCAACAACTGAGGAGAAAGTTACTTGCTGAGCACTAATGTGTTCAGCTCTATACAAGATACACAGGTTTTGTTTCAAGGATCTTACAGTTTAGTGAGAAAGTATCTTCTCACTCACAGACATGGAAGAACTGCATTGAAATACACAGAAACTTATTCTGCTGACCCCACTTCTATAAGGCTTTACTAGCAAACTTTGCCCAGGTAGATGGTGAATTGAGAACTTGGCTTAATACACAGCAGCTTGCTTTTCTTCCAGTGTGTGCCACTATCATGCAGTGTATCTGATCATAACTGGTAATGGAAGCTGCCCAAGACAAGAATAATTGTGTTAATGTGCATTTGTGAAGTTTCTAGCATGTGAGGTCTTTGACCAGCATCTCTAAGTGCTGCTAGAGGACAAACGAACCCTAACACTACCAGTTCTACACAAACAGCTTAATGTAACCTAATGTGAAAGGTACTATAAAAATACAAAGGAAAAAATATAAAGCCTTTAAAATGTGAAAGGGCAAAACTATAGCAGGAAGAAAGGGTAGAAGGAAAACAGGAAATTGCAAATGTGGTGTACTTCAGCCTGTTAAATTAAAATCCTGACAACTTTTTGGAAGATATTCAAATGCATACATATACACACAGTGAAATTTAAAGGTAGCTGAGGTTAATCTGCCCTGCTACTATGAATAATCATTTCTAATATGTTCCTAGAATGAAAAGGAATAAGCAGGTGCCCTGCAAACCAAGGCAAGAATAGCACATCTATGCCGATGTGACAGCTGCTTCAGCAGAAGATGTTCAATGCTTTTCACAGAGGTATTTTTAGGCTACATCAACAGATTGATCAAAGGAAGGGAGGAAATGTGAGCAACTTCATAGGAAATGAGCAGAACCTTAATGACACGGACCACCTTAATGACAACAGATTGGTAGCAGTGCAAGGCTTCCCAAGATTAAAAGTTTAGATCCTAGTGTCTGATCCTGGAAAGGACATGGAGCTTTAACAGGGCTATTAGGAAAAACAGAGAGAAAAAGACCAAATAAGAAAGAAAATGCAAAAATTTTTGTTAATTGCAGAGGGAAACTACTACAACTATTTGGAAACATTAGAATGGCAAGTTTTGGGGAAGGCTTAGGTATGCAAGGGAAGAAATGTGGAAGTCAAAGACAGGTTAAATGACAAACTAATGTAGATTTTGTCACGTGACAGACAGACATGCCAGTTGAGGCAGCTCTGCAAAGACAAAACCAAAATGTCAGGGAGACAAACCAAGACAGGTTTGGGGAAGTCAGGAGCAGATGGATACACTCATAATTCACCAGTGTGAAGACTCTAGGTGAAGATGCATCGAGAGATGACAAATCAGCATAGATTTCAACTAAAATAAAAACTGTCATTTAAGGAGTATTCCATGTTTCACTAAGTCAAAGTAGCCTAACTTGTGTGTTGACTTTTTTTCCCTTAACAATGCGGTGTATTTATTGTTTAAAACATCAGGTTTGAAGGAAATTAACAGGTTATGTCACTACTAGTACAAATATATTTCATACAGTTACAAATGGGAGTGTGACTAGTCAGAGATGTGAAAGAGGGCTCCTCTTTCTCAGCTATTTACCTTCTTCCTATAATTCTGTTTTTAGTGAGTGAATGCAACCACCTGAGTATTCTGCATGAGATTAACCATTGGTTTACTTTGTCTTGTTCACCTGCTTAAGAACTTCATTGAAAAACATACTTACTTGCCAATAACCACCACCAAAATACCCAGCTGGGAAACACATCTTCCAGCTTGGTTCCCCATGAAAATTTGTTGTGTGGAGTCCTACTGGACTATTGTTTAGCTTTTCCAGCTTTTCCATAGGAACATTTTAACTCAAACATATTTTGTTTCAAACAAAGAAAGTACACATTGGAGTGCAAAAGACCTGAAACTGCTAACCTTAATTTTGCTTAGTAGTACCACACAGACATCAGTGGGACAATACATTAAAGTACAACTCAGCGTAGTAAAGGCAATGTATTCGAGAACAGGAGTACTCAACAGATGGCATAAAACACCTCCTCCTCCTCCACTGGCGAAATCAATATATACTTTATATTATAATCTAATACATTGCAAGAATAACCAAGAAAGAAAGGGAAAAACATTGTTATAAAACCCAAGAATCTCACAGCTGGAGGAGAAGCTGGTTTACACCCCTAACCTTAGGACATCACCTTCTGAGTGATGCACCCATGCTTCTGAATTCCTAGCTGGATGTACACAGAACTAACAGTATTTTAAATGTCAAATATGTAACTCTAAAACAGAATATACATAGCTGCAGAGGTGTATGTTCATCGATCTAATGGACTGAGCAAGAACAAGTCGAAACAAGGTTGTATGGTTAGCTGGCTATACAATAAAATGCACGGATAATTAGTTGAATCAAGATTTTAAAGAAATCAAAAGATGTGGAAAGTCATTATCCACTTCCACTGCTCTTGTAGTTGGCAAGGGACAGTGACAGTAGAGATGAGCTGCTGTGATACTCCTGAAGAGTCATTTGCTTCTGAAAATCAATATATTTCAACAAGTTTGAAAGTGGTTGCTCCCAAAGAAAAGTTACAAGTAAGAGAAAGGCAGCAAAAAACTGAAGCTATTAATTTTTTTTCCAGATTTGCATTCTACAGTCGAGGAATTTGTTAATTTAATGCTGAGCATTTCTTCGGAGGCAGAATTTTAAGTACTAATTTTCAGGGAGAAAATTAAAGTGATTACATTACTCGGTTTGCCTTCCTCTCTTCAACTGTTCCTGGAATTTCTGAGGTGATCTGATGAATTTGTGATTTGTTGGCAGTTGGGTGCCACTGCTCTGCTTCTGCTTTGAGAACCATCCTGTGTGGAAGCCTCTTCTGCCCCAGCACTTCCTGACCTGAATTAGCTTGTGAGAAGAGGTTTCTACTTCAAATCACAGCATCATGCTTTTCCTTGTGTTTTACCTTTCAACAACCCTGCACCTAAGTTTTCCCTCCCCTTCTATTGTGCTGTTGATGTCTCATACCAACCCAAATACTTCTTCACGAGGAAACCACTGGCTTCCTCTTTATATTCTGCTTTCTTCACTTCTCTTTCCACATTGTATTGCTCTGATGTCTTCCAAGGGGAAGCAGACAAAATACAATGCAATTACAACTTTCTCTCTCCAGCCATCAGTTTCTTACTGGTTTTGCAACTAGTTCTACTAACTAGGTCCTCTCTCCTCACTGGAGATACCCTTATTGCCTTTTGACCATCACCTTTCATTCTCTGCTGGCTCTTCCTTGTCAAAATACTAATTTGCTTTAGTTTTAGAAAAAGAAATATAAATATATCAACCTTAAATTAATCTTTGACCTTATTAGACACTACAACTACTGCTCCACCTGCCTTCTTCAGTCTATTAATAATCCAACATACAGGCTCAATCACAGTCTTGAGCTGTTTACTAATTTTACCATATACCTCTACAACCTCTCTCCCATCATTTGCAATCAACTAAACCTGTTCAGATTCACTGCTTCATCCTGGAGCACTTCACATCTCACTTTTCTAATTGCTCCATTGGCATGCCTTACAGAAGATCCTTCTAATCCCTCGTTCCAGCTCTCTCTAACAGTTTCTTCAGATCCTGTTCCTGGTCCTCCTAATACTTTATCCGAGTAATCTCAAAGACACAAATTCAATTCTATCTATACGCTGGCAGCAAACAAATCTGCCTGTCAGCAGCTAAATCATACAGATTCTTTACACATAGCCTATTTTAAGGTTCTGTCTACTTGCACAACCAAAACTCTTGTCCAAGCTCTTATGATGACATCCTTTGTTTGCTCACAAGAAAAGAAACTGGTCTCCTTTTACCCATTTAGAGTGCTGCTGCTTCTCCAAGGCTACTACTTAAGATGTCTCTTTACATTGTTTAGTTAGCTTATCCTTTTTTCATCACATTAAACAAAAGCTGCTTGTTTTCATTTTCAAGGATCTGTATTGCCCACCTCTGCCCTTTCTCTTCCCCCATTATCTCTCATTTACTCTTCAAGGACAGAGAGTGTATATTAAGACCATACTGACCACTACTGCTTTACAGTTTCTTTGTATTCCCTACCTGATCATACTAACCTGTGGTCTCCTGTCTTACATGCAGCTTTGGGAGCCATTCTAGTTCTCTGTTCATGTACACAGCATGATGGAACCCCAGTATGTTCCTTAGGCACCAATATAAGACAAATTATAAACAAGCAACCAAACAAAAATAATCATAATTTTTTACAGAGATACCTCAGTCTAGGAAGTCTACCTAGAGCAAGCACAACTTGGGAGCAAGCTCTTCCCCAGTGCTCTGTGGAAACAGAATAATAAAGAGATGTTGCAAACCTCTGGTTATTTAATTGCTGCCTTCAGGATTCGAAGGGAAATCTTGTACCCTAAACCAAAACCAACTACCTAGAGAAAAACTGCCACCAAGCGTACTGAACCAAATCAAGTTAGGACTCTTGGTGGACCTCTGTCCCCTCAGACCCCCAGGAAAGCACAAGGGACAATAAGTACCTCTACCTGAGGGTGATTCTCCCCCAGAATATTTCCTTCAGGACTGCATCCTGTTGCTCTGTTTTTGCCAAGGAGCTCTGCAGTAAGAGCATAACAGAGCTCTTTCTGTCCTCCTCCTTGTTCAGAACTCTTTTCTGAACTTGAAGTACTGCAAATCTAGGGCATCAACACAAACCACTTGTCTCCAGAAACATAAATCAAGGGGACAGCAACTAAAATCAAGGTGCTGCTGAAGAATACATAACAGGGAATGAGAGGTCCAAATCTTCTTCAACAGAAGTTTCTTTTTCTAAAAGAAACAACTTTTAGATCCTGGAGTCTCCATTTTTTTCCAGGGATACTTCCTTTCTGTGGGTGTTCTTAGACTCTGAGCATAGAAGGGAAGAAAATACTGTAAAGAAAATATTTCCTAGAAAGGAAGGAGATCACTGCATAGGAAAAGGTTTGGAGGTAGATCTTGGGTTCTACTGCTCCCTGACTTCCCAGTATCTTAATTCCCTCAGCAATGAAATAGGTATAACATTACTTAATAGAGATATTGTGAAATCTTAATCAGTGGGTGTCAAGCATGTTAAGATAGCAAGATCCTACAAATCATGGGCATGTAAATGATTATTTCTAGAAAATAAAGCCATGGTTGCCTGCCTTTTTTTTTTTTTGATGTAGCTATGTACAGATTCTCTTCAAAAGTTATCTTTAAATCTACAAATCCACCACAATAAAATCAACTGTACTACTAACCAGGCTTGGATATCTCTTATGAGAACAAATGAGAACATCATTGACTAAAGTACCTTGACAATCTTTTCTCCATAACATGTAGGAGTTTCTTCCTATCTTCTATACTCATATTAAATACACTGTGTTTTATCTGCAGCTTGAACAAAGACAAGTGAACGAGCATCTTTTACCACTTTAACAGCACATGAAAGAAGCTGGTAAGGTAAGGAAGGTGAGGCATGTTCAACATGAGAAGAAATTATTTCCATTCTAGGCTGATGACTAACTCTGTTGAGCCTGACTGTTTTATAGGGGAAAAGCCATCATTCTTTACATTCCAAACCATTTTTAAGCAGTCTTCCCCTCTAGTTGGTTCTGGCAAACCAAATGCATAACCTGCACTTTTAATCATTTTGCATCACATTGCTTTCTGAAAAATAAATGCAGCAAATATTTGTCTCTTTGAACTGACCTGAAGTACCTGGTCATGAAGAAACTCAAATATCATCTTTTAATTGTGAAACTATCTGTTCTTGTGCAAAGTTCTTGTATAAAATGGATTCCAACTCCAAATCCCATAATTAAGCACTAGAGAAGTCCATCAAATATAGAATGACCCATTTATCCAGCTGAAGGAATGAAATGTAATCATAAACACCAGCTAACATAGCAGATTTAACATCCTGCTTATAAAGATAAACATTACTACTCAAACATAAAAGGAGTGCTTGATTTCAGCAATTCTGTTGAAGCTCAACAAGTCATACAGCTCTATACCAGAAACTTCTGAGTGTCTGCCCCTGCACTCTCCTGGCAACTGTAAATGAATCTACATTTCAAATTCTAGAGGGAAATTTCTAAGTCCTGAACCTGACTTGAGTTTCAACCTGTTCATCACAGAGTTTTAAATGTGAAAAAATACTGCCATCTTTTTAAATAACCCTTGCAAACTTCTTTCTCTAATAAGGCAATCACAGCTATTAGTTTCAAATTTAGAGCTGATAGGTCATGCTGAAATTGTGACCTCTTTGTTCCTATGAAAAGATATAGATGTGGATGATGGTACAAATCTCCTTGACATAAAGTTTTAGACTAGATATACCATTTTGTACAGACCCTTTTCTACATCTTTCCCTTCCATTGTTTACGATATGTGGTGATTACATGAGGAAGTTACTTGGCTTCAGATCTTTCCATTCTCTTAATCTAGGTTAATTTTGACTGCAACTCAACAAAATATTTTTCATGCTCAGATTACTTACATATCAACATTTTGTATTTCATAGTCCAAGCATGATAAGTTCTGATGGAGACTCCAGTGGAAAACCTCTCAGCTGAAGGAAACCCATTTTGGAGATTCTATTCCATCACCTTACCTGGCATCTTTTCTAAAGCTAATGTTTCCAAAAAGTACAAAAAACTCCCCCCACCCTGTATGTAGTTTACTGCCCTCTCTCTGATGAGACCCAAGACATGTGGGCTAGTTTTGCTTTTTCATGACTTTTCTCCCCCTCCCTCCTCTATTCTCCTCAGACATGTCTGTATCAGGTCTGATAACCTAGTCAAATTACAGCTCAGGTAATTAAACTCTGTTCAACAAATCCTTCTACAATTCTAGTTCAAAGCTAGAATGCAATGTCACTGTGAGCCATTAAATGCTTCTACTCCGCCCTAGAAATAGATACATGTGAGGTAGTTGAAGCAACTCTTTTATATGCAGTTTTTAAAGGATGAAGGATGAAAAACGCTATATAAATGTAAGCTACACTTTTTCATAGTCCAATATCTTAGTGAAAGGTTGTAATTAGCGTAAGCATTGCTTAACATAAATCAGAGCCTTGTTTTTAACATTTCAAATGCAACATCTTGACAAGATGTAGATTATTTTATGATGGACATAAAAAACAGCCTGTAGTAAAATATTGTAATGATGGTCTGAAGAAGCTTTGAAATCAATAGATGACAAGTTACTGAAATTAGGGAGGCCTGACCTGCTCTGCTAGGAATAACTAGTACATCAGATAGGCTGGGTTTTATTTGAACTTAAATTTCTTACACTTGCTTTCCTTTTGGCGCATTCCAAATACCTTAAACGTTAAAGGATTTTATTGGCATTGTTGTTCTGGTTGCTTTTTAAATCTAATTTTGTTTTGTACAAGATACGGTGAGTGTTTAAACCAGAGAGAAATGCTAGGAGAGCAGAATGTTCTTAGCACTGCTGGATATTTCAAGCCTGTGATTTATTTGCAATGTAATTCAATTATTAAAAGTAGACAGTATTTTTATATCTTTCAATTCTGCTATACACCAAATCACAAAAGCCAGATATTTTCTATTAGTGTTTGATAGCATGTGGTTACTGAGGCCATAAAAAACAAAATAAAGAGCATTCACAGTTTTAGTATAAACTATGATTAATTTTTATTAGGATGATACATTTATATATTATAAACTGACAATTTATTTGTAGATTTTTTTTTCCCTGCAAGTTTAGTAGTTTCCCTTGGTGCAGAATGCAGAATTGTATATGAGATATTTGAGTGTCTAAAACGATGTATGATAAATGAAGTAGCATGCTACTTATACGCTTATCATGTTCCCTGACTAGCAACAGGTTCAGCAAAGGGCACAGCCAGTAAATGAAATTTTCCACCAGGACAATATATCATCACAAGAAATGTATGCGTTGGAAACTTACAAGCTTGCTCAAGATGCGGACAAGGTGTGAAATGGTAAAAAATGAAAAGCAGAAACAGCATATAGTAAATTTCAAATTCAGCTGAATTTCCATATTGGCTGAGCCTGGTGCTTTAACTGTTTGAAGTCATGTAGGTTAGAATATAATAAACACATACACACAAATCTAGCTCAGTTGTAATGCTAGGATAAACTTCCTTCATTAGATATCCTATAACTTCTTTTGAGAAAAGAAACTATAAAGCGGCTAGTAAGGTTTTGGTTTTTTTAAATCCCCTTTAGAGTCAAAATATAAAGCAACATCTTTAAATGCATATTTCTTCCTCAGAGTTACAGGTTGCAACTCTGCTCCAGGAAACGTTTATCATAACTTTCAACACTCTGTGGAGAGCACTAATTAAAAATAATAATAAAAAAAACAGGAAAAAAAAGGAATGGTATCTGTATATTTCCCAGTGGAATTTAGTTGGTTTACAAAAACATTTCATAATAAAAATTTCTGGCATATAACCACGGAATCTTAACACACTATAAATACTCCTGTTTTCTCGCAAAAAGGTACACCAAATACCAAGGAGAAACTTCTTGGCATTCTGGTGGTAGGTGGAATCCTGGCTAAAAATACCTTGAGAATGTCTGGTTTTATGGCTACCAGCTGTACAGCCTCCCTGAAGAGAGATGAGCATTGGAAAAGTCTGTCAAATTCTTGAATGTCAGCTCAAAGAAGCTTCTGAATCTTCTTGAAATTTAATTGCTACACTGCAAGAAATCTAGCATACTAGCATTAGCCTGTGTCTATGTACTGTGAGAGTGGCTGTATTTAAATGCTTGAACAATTTTACAAACTGGGTAGCAAATCCTGCTCTTTTCTTACATCTTTACTGGATAAAATACACCTCTGGAGAGATTTGGCTGATTTAGTTTTACCATGCACAGTGAAACCAGCAGAACATACTCTGGGCCATAATGTCTTTCTATTGCACTTTGGGTTTTTTTTTACCAGAAAAGTCTCCATCTCACTTCCAACTAGCCACCCTTCTCCCACATCCCACTCAAAACATTTCATGAATGTTCTGTTCCCTGCCAATATATGTTGTGATGGATATCTTGTTTCCATGGGCTGAATTATCGCTACCCTAGTCCAAAGATGTTAGTGACAAATAATCAGACACATGCAAACGATTAAGGTGTCTTTGACAAACCAGAATTAGCCCCTCTCCTGGATGTAGACTTGCCCTTTTCAGCCTCTAAGCTATGGGGTCTTTCCTAATGCCAGTGCTGATGCAACGCAGCAGTGCATTTTGTCTGGAGAGCAAGGAAGACCCTCTGATGCACCATGTTTCACATTCTCACACTGGCTCTCCCAGCTGCTTCATTTTTCATCCCCTGCGTTTAGGCTTTTTGTTGTCCTCCTACAAATGCAAAATCTTGACCTGACTGAAATTGAAGGAAATTCTGCTATTCCAACTAATGGAACCAGGACTTCTCTTCATGTTTTTGCTTAATTCCAGGCTTTCTTGATTTATGTTCTTTGCCTTTATGCTTAGCATTTTTGTGCCTCACTGTCTATTTGGATTTACTGTTTCTCTGTCCATCACAAATTCAGATTTATTTTTCATTTTGTGATTTTCTCTAATCTTTTATCTGCATAATATTAATTCAGAAACAAACTTTTCACGCTTAGACCAACCATTGTCTTTTGAAGCACAGTGAATCAAAGTCTAAAAACGAACAAAAAAAAGGCAATGAGAGCTCTTTGGGATTTAAAGGGACAGAATTCAATGAAGTCCATGCTCTTTCTAGAACATGAGGCTAGACCCTGTCTAGTCATAGTCCTCTGGAAATCCAGCTCCAAATTCCCAGTTTCAGCAACAACAGTCTAAGAACTAACTCTCAAGAGTGAAATTAATTTTCAACTCAGAGGAAAATGAGACCAAAAGCCTCCAATTTGTGTTCTTTGAACTATCACACAAGTCTCAAGATCTTTGCTATGTCTGGAACAAAAGACTTGATCTGCTTGGTTGACATCAAATGTTGAGAGCTTATATACTGTCTGGTTAACTTTGTCACCGAGCAATGACTGTTGTCTTCCAGGGGCAGGGTCACTCCGCACTGACATGAGGAGACCCCGTGGGCTCTGTTACCATTTTCAGAGTGTCGGCATGTTCTGCTGTCTGAGTTGAAACACTCAGGCACTGTTCTGTAGTTCTAAAAGCCAAGCCCTCTTACTCATTCACATTACTACTATTTCTCTGATCCTATTTCCTCTATTCCTTCCCTTGCTGTATATCCTTGCTTTTTGGACAAGTGACACATTTTCAGCGTAACTTCTTTCATCCTGCATTGTTGAATAGATTGCAACTTCTGTGAACACTATCTTCCACCCAGTTTCTGTTCTTTCCCCCAAAGTCTTCTGTCACTTGGGATGGCTTTCTTGTCCCATAACACTTTGGCATTCTTTTGTTTAAATTATCAAATTGACATTAGCGATTCCATATATGTACAACAAAACGTATATCTAGTTCGTTTTCTTCTTGTTTTACAGAGGATAAGCAGGTCTGCAGTTAGCCCTGCTATGATCTTTTTATTTGCCACCCTTCCTATGGGTGTGAATGAAGATAAAGACAATTGAGTTTCATCACTACTGCCATGGCATAAGGCAACACGAACTACTTAAAATAATTACAATTTTTTAACATATTGTCAGAGATAATCTTTTGGAAGGAAGGTAAGCACTAGTGATTTTAGTTAGCAAAGGACTATGTTTACCAGTTTTGCACCTTTTTGCTCTGCTACTTCAATACCTTTCTAATAGTTTGTCCCTTCTGAGAAAAAAAATATACTTATTATTATAAAACATACTATTCCATAAACGTGATGAATATATGTCATGTGAGGCATCACAAGATCTTAATTAAGGGAGATAGCAATGATTTAACTTTTAGATCTGGTTTCAAAAGCCTGGGGACATTTTCCACTCTCTACTTGACACTGGTCTCTAAACGAGTTATTTAGTACCTATATGGCTCTTAAAAATCATTCTGCCTTCTTCCTTAAAACTTCAGCATGCTTATCTTACTTTGCCACTATGTACACTTGCCTTTATGGGCATAATTAGTAAACAAAACAAAGCAAAGAAAAAGTACTGTAAACCTATGAGAAATAAGTGCTGGGGAAAAAAAAAAAAAAAAAAAAGAAATAATTTCTCTGTTGCAGATTGGAGAAAAGAAATGAACTATCCATACAAGTGCTATGTTTATGCTTGCTTCAAAGTGCTGTACAGATACTAGGTTTATTTTCCACGTTCTATATTCAAAGCAACACATAAGCACAGATTTTTCCAATTCTTTGAAAATTCCATAGATTTTTCTATGAGCAGTTCTCCTTTTCTATCTAACTAAAGATGACTAGAATCTTTGTCAACTAGCAGCTTTACTGCTCAGACCAGGAAAATTCACAGTGGTCCTAAGGAGCTCTCTTGTCCATTTGGATGGCCACAGGAAACCATCAGAAGCAGCAAAGGCTGTTCAGAGAAAATCTATCTTCATGATCTCTTCTAACTCCCTGAAAACAATATGAGGAATCATCAACCACTAGTGCAGTAATGTAAGGAACCTGGATTTATGGTATTACAATATCACCTTGTTTGTTGTCGATTTTAATGATACAAGATGATCCCTGATATTCACTCTTAGAATACAACTAGATTATATGCTGTGAATTTATAGATATTAAGGATACATATACTTATTTATTGGTGGGTGGGAGGGATGAAAGAGAGACAGAGGACAATGAATTAGACCCACTCTCCTATGTAAAATAAACTCCCCAATCCTTAAAAGTCTACACAAATTATGTCAATAAAGATTTGGGAGCATTTTAAATTAACACCAGTAGAAATTGTGTCCACTTAACTAGGGTCAGGAGGAAAGACAATAGGAAAAACTGGCTTTTGTGGTTCATTTAAAGCACATTCTCAAAAGTAAAACCTGCTGATTGCAAGTGCTATGAATCTGAGGTTACAGTAACTTAATATTAACTTTACAACTCAGGAACTTTATGATTAAATGGATCTCTTAACTATGAAATCCCCAACTCCTTTGTGGTCTGTAGAGACGTTATAAGATCATTCAGTGATGTACTTGTGGTTTGTAAAAATGGGGACCCTGAAGATCATCAGAGCCAAAGTCTCTTCCCTAGAGCCTTTTTACTCTGCTGACACTTACTGAAAATCTACCAGCAATACACTCTCCAGAGCAGCAATCATTAACTCATTCAAAGTCACAGGCGCAAGGGTCTGGGGTTAGCAACTATTAATTAGTGTAATTATTCCCAGGATGACAATTACCAGCTGCAGGATCCACTTAACATCTATTCTCAAATCTTGTCTTTCTCCCATGCTAATGTTTCTAATAGGTTCATTTACTACCATTTACTGATTACATTCACTATGGTATATTGTTTCAGATGGACAGGACGGAAAGCCAATACCTAATATTGACCTTTACAGTATTCTGTGATTAGAAAGGCTGCTCCTACCATCATTAGCCACAGCATTCTATTGAAAAACATATATACTGCTGGTCATAGATTTGTGATATTTCTCCTCTTTCAAATATGCTTACAAGATTAATTTCCTGGAGAAATAACATAATGTGCTTCAAACTGTATTCTTCAATAATGCACTCAATTCAAACTAATACATTGCAGATATTAGTTGCATGATTTGATGTTTAAGACTATTTCAGCTAATGGTGACATGCACGTGGTATAATTTCAAACCTGATTCTCCAGCCTTCATTAGGAAAAAATAACAACAAGAAGAGGTACAAGTCTAGAGTCTGTGTTTGCTTGGCAGTGCCTGAATTCTGCATGGTGCTGAGCCATGTTGAAACCCTGTGCAGTTCAAAGAACCCAGAATGCTTACTATGCTTTTAGTCAGGCCTATATATTTCCTATAGGAACAGAGAAAAAGAAATTGCATAAATCTAGTTTTACCTGCTTAGGGAATCTAACACACCTCTCCTGCAAACAGGGAGATAAAATGCTCACAACAAACAGTTTAATAGGATATAGAGCTAATTCATTCAATAATAGAAGGAAGCAAGCCTTTGATGGGAAGATTTTTCTCTAGATTTTGAAAATTGGAGGTATTTAAATCCACAATTGGACCAATTTCATGAAATGCTTTAAAAGGCCCTACGATTACCAGGAGTATTAATATTCTGCCAAATCAGAGCCTTGCATTTCAAAGTGCATAAACGATGATAAAGTCAGAAGTTGCCATACATGGAGACTACATAAGGAGGAAGATTATTTGTTAGAAGGTAGTACAAGTTCCTCTTTCCAACACCAGTGAAGTCTGGATTATTGAAACAGGAGGATGATTTTCTAGTACAACACCAGCAAAAGAGTGGAGGTAGTGTGGCATCATGTTATTCTGAAATGCTTCTCTTTCTTCATTGTCCAGGAAGCTGACAGCAATCAGCGATGTCATACACTGAATATCAGAGTTCAAAAGGGACAGAGGAACAGAAGTATGGCAGCATGTTTTCTGGAGATGCTTTGATTCTTTACTCCTACTGTGCTGATGAGTCACAAATCAACAGAGAACATATTTTTAAAACTGTTTTAATAAACTGTGTTTCAGAGTGGCAACGTGCTATTTCAGCATGTATTTTAAGGGGTCTCCTGGACAGTGCCTCAACTATGAAGTAGTAAGTGGAAGCAGCAGTGCTGCTTTTAAATGTGCTGCTAGATTGTATTTGTGAGCATTTGATGTTCTTCTTTAATAACCTCAAGTAAAAGGCTGAATGAATTCAACAACAGTAGCTGAAAAAAGTGCAATGAGTCATATTATAGGAAAATGGAGAAAAGGATACAGGACTCTCCACTGAACACGATCCTATATTGTAGGCAATCTGTGATAACACCCTTTTCATTTCAGTTCAGTCCCATAAAATTACCACTAACATTACAACTCATGCAGAACACAGATAAATGTAAAAATGTCACAGAATTCTTCCAGATGGGACTTTTAGTTCCACTAGATCACCATCTACTTTTTTACTTGTCTAATATTTCATTACAACCTTCCATAAGTTAATTTTCTTTCCACTGACCATGTAAATCACAAATCAATTTTCATTTAAAATGCCTGACTACAGATTGCTCCTGAAAGCTCAAAGCATATGCTTCAGTGAGCTCTCCAACATTCTTAATGCACATTAGAAAAATGTTGTGGTTTTTTAAAAATCTTTTTAAAGGAATTAATTTTACATTAAAGTCTGGCATGAGACCCAAGTAGTGGTACTCCTCCTTTCCCTCTTCCCCCCCCACCTCTAAAAAGCAGGTATATTTTTGAAATGTAACCATATGTAGAGTTAAAAGTCTTTCATGACAATGTCATTCGTACCTAAACCAAAAATTCAGGCAAGAATATAAACTGCTTTAGATTTGCAGAAAGCAGACATGATTACTTAATCCCAAACCCCTACTGCAATCATGTACTTCTCTAGGGGAAAGATGACAGCAAAGAAAGAAAAGGAGGAAAACCATTCACAGTTCAGCCATTGGCTGTGCTTTATTTGAACCATTCTTTTTCTCATATTCTAACAGACCCTTTGCTTGGGATAAAATATATGACTGAATATTGCTAACTTTACTCATGGAAGCAGCCACCCTCAAACCAATGGGATATGCCTGTGAGACAAGCAGGATTCAGCATTTAAACAGCCTATAAGAAATGCTTTACAGGAATGCCCAGAAAATATCCTGAAAGAGTATTCTTTGAAATGTTATTTTCTTATGTTAATTTAAACCTAGTGCTCTCCCCCTACAAATTTGTAAAGGTACATTTGGCAGACTGACCAGTGAAACCTGGTGTCTATGACTGGTTTTGCTACTGTTCTGCTGAGAACTGAAGGCAGCCACTTGGCTACTCTACACCTCAGTTTCCACATTAGTAAACCACAAACTATTAAAGTGATGCTTTTCACACTAAACAGGACTACTTGAATGCCTCAGCTGACATATGTGGAAGCATTTGCTGAACCAGAAAGAGGCAGGAGTGATGGTGTGGTTATTTTACTCTTTACAGGTAGACCAAGTTTCCTCACACCAGTAGTTTGTCTCCTGTTTAATCTCAAACTGTTTTCACATGTTCTTATTAGTTGAGAACCTCAGCACCAAAACTTGAAAGACAAAACACTCTCAACAGAGACACCTGGTGTGGTGGGAGAAGGAAGGGTTGTATCTTTCTTGGAACACAAAGGAATTGTAATCCTTTCTAACGGCAAGATGTCAGATCACTGAAGTCGAACAAATTAAGTGCAAGAGAAGAGAGAACATGGGTCCTCCAAGTCTCTTTCCTGATCTGAACCCACATGTAAGCCTCCTCTTCACTCTTTTTTCCTCTGCTTACCTGGCACATCCATATTAACCATGTCTGCCTCCACCTTTGGGAATGTCCTTCCATCTCCAAAGTTCACTTCCGTGCTGTTTTTCAGCATTTTATCACAGCTTTTAGCAAGACAGTACAGTTTTGAATCCCAACTTCTTGAAGCACTCTGACACTGGGATTCTAGCTTGGGGGTGATGGAGAGGGTGTCAGTTTAAATAAGGCTGAATGCTCATGACAATTGAAAGTAGTTCTGCATTAAGTGGAGCTCTTTCTCATAATGCAATGTGTCAGTGCTGACCACTGGAATGGGGGAAGGGAAAGGCTCCTGAGTAGTCTCTGTAAATAGGGTCTTGCCAAACCATTTGCAGGTTATAGTCAGCCAAACCTTGAGGGTCTTCACATAGGGTTTTTTAAAACCCAGACTCCCAAATGTCAACGGGGCCTCAAGCATCACATCTAATGTGAATCTGCCTCACTAAAACTGAGACTTGAGGGCCTCCAGATCTGGCTCTGTGCTGGCGTATCACAACCACTACTTAGAGCTGACCACTTACTTGTAACAAAAGATGTGGTATTACTTGAGAGACGAAGAGGTGTGGGCAAAAAGGTTTACTTTGCGTCCTGATTTAGGGAAAACCCATCATCTAAGAAGGAAGCTGTCCACAAATGTGAAGTCTCCAAAAACACATCTATTAATAGTCACTGGAATCTTTATGGAGCAGGGATTACTAAGAATACAATTTGTCTGGTCCTCTATCAAGACTTCTAAAGTTAACTACTTTAACAAGTAGTTGGCTGGGTTATGTGACCAATCAGTAACAGGCCCACAAAAATATTCAGTGTGGGAGATACCTGTGAGTTGGTTCAACTGAATGTCTAATTACTTTTATTTTTCTCTTTTCCATTTGCCTGACAAGCTAAGGGCCAGAAGGCTGTGATTTTTGAGTTTAACTTCACTTGCCTTTTTATTTTTTCCCTCATAATTCTTTTAGTGGCTTTTTGTTCCATCAGCAATTGATTGGCAAATGCCTTCAATAATCAAAAGGTGAGAAAACAAAGAGGAATCTTAGTTACAGCGGCCAGAAAACATACTAGACACTTAGGCATCTTTCCATTAACTAGATCCTCTGCCTTTTTACATTACTTCATGACATTCTTCTTAGGAGGCATTTCTATTCCACAGCCTACTGGCTAGAGGCCCCTGGCCAAGGGAGCTAACTGAAGCTCAAAAGGTGCAGTAGAAGTTTATGAGCATGCTCATAGGTACAAAGCTGGGACATGAAAGTAACTGAAGACATATTAGAAAGAAAAGGAAAGCAAAGTCTTCTCATGAAAACCATGCACTCTCCTGAGAGTCTTTTCAACCACCCATGTTTTCTTGTAATTCTGAGTACTTCTTGATGAGGACACTAACATCTATACAGAAAACATGATGCTTGGAAAGCTTGTGTTTCCACTGTGAAATCACACAATAGCAAATACAGATCAGAACTTCAGGTTTAGATGTCTACGTGCCCTTTTCAATGCCTATCAATAGATTTATATACACACAACATTCAGACATTCCTTTTTCTGCGTTTCCTCTACAATTACTAAACAGAACGTTACAGCTGCTGGTAGCTAAACTAAGATCTGCCAAGTTAAATTTAACTCTACAGGTGCTGATCACAGATAGTTATTTATTACGTGAGCTGCACAACCCTGCAACCTGGGAACTCAGTGTTCCAACCAGAAACCTCTACCTAAATAACATGGCTCTGAATGATCAGCAATGTAGGATTTGCTTTCATTGCATGTACACCAGTCACCAGTTCTTCCTGAAGCACTAACAGAGGTTTAAGGCTATATCAACATTAGCAAGTGAATTGCTGCAGCTCAAGAGGATCACTCAATGGAGGTAGTTGGTTTCAATTCCCTTTCTTTCCCTCTACTTGCAGTTCAGGCTGTTTACTTTGGTCTATATTTACTCTGGTTTCTTGCACTGAACATGTGGTTGTTGAAGCTGTCCAAGGAGCCAACTGTTGGTTTGGGCCTTTGTGTCTTCACTTGGCTATGGAATGCAGTTGGCATGCACCTGGAACACAGCTTCTAGTTTCCTCCAAAAGAAATCTGATCTAGACACACCAAACTAACATGAAGCAAATGCTGAAAACAAGAGGATTCATTTCAAGTCTGCAATACTTCTCTAAACCAAAATGCTTCAGTAGATGCAGCCTGCTATACAGTAAGATTTTTGTTATGAACAATGGCTTACCTCCTCCCTTCCTACAGCACTTCCATGGAAACTTTTCCTGTATTAATACTCATAAGTTTAGGTTTCTCAGTCCTGGTTTATAATCTCCACCACACCATTTATGAAATGATCAAACCAGGAGACAAAGAGAACGCAAGTGGAATGTGACTGCGTATAAATTGCTCGGTATTGGAAATCTCATCTCATTCTGTTATTTACTTTTCTCCAAGTAAGATAATTATATTTGTATAGGTATAGGTATAGATATAGATTAGATGTTACATTACAAAGCCGCAAGGGTTCCTGATCTTGTTAACATGATGGTTGTCATAGTTTGTTTTGTTTTGCATGAGCAAGAGCTCATTACTGAGAACCCTTGCCATTCACATCGACTTGTGTCTTCTTAATGGAGCATTTCTGAAATGAATGGCAGGACATATACATTTCAATTCAAACTGCACCTTGGAGCCTCGCTGCCACTGAAGTCAGTGGGGCTTCAGGACAAAAGAAGCTTTATAGCTTGTGTATTTAAAGGCATGCCCTTTTCCTTTGTTCATCGTGCTCTTAAAGAAGACCAAGAGTGATTTTCATGTCATTTTACTTTCGGGCAGTATTTCAGCTAGTCTATTTGGCTACCTTCTGTACTAGGTTACTTGCACAATTACACTCTCCCAGGAGCAAAAGCTGCTATAGTTCTTTGTATTCCTTGCAGTGCAGTAGGATGCCGTGATGCAAATACACAAGCCCTACTCTGTCTCAGTTTGCCAGAACGGGTACAGTTTGCTGTGCAGAAGAGGTGAACTAAAAACAAGTCTCACTGCTGGGGAGGGTAATAGCAGCACTGCTTTTGCATCAATCCCCTGCCAGGCAATCCATAGTCTGACACTGATGGTTGCTCTGGAGGGAGTCACTTACCCTCCAAGCTAGAGGTAAGATGCCAGATAAGCAGTAGCCTGTAAAAAGGGATTAAAAGAGAGAAAACCAGGGGGAAAGATTAAGATAATTTACCCTTGTATATTGTATCCATCATAAATCCCATTGTCAGTATCTATTGTTCAAGTACCTGACAAACTTCTGTTTCTATCCCCTCCATAAAAGCCTACATCATATGGAAAGCTGCATACCTTTCATGGTTTTATAATAAACTGGAAGTGAGTAACAGTGTGATATCAAAGGAAATAAAACTCCGGTTGCTATTGCTGCTGGGGTTGCCTTCTGAATGTGGCTTATACAATATTTCATCTGTACTGACACCTTTCACTCTCAATTATTTGGCTGCTGTCAAAACAAATCAATCATATTATAGCACTGTGTCTTCATGTTACCATTCCACTGCAAGTTAGCTGCATTAGCTTTGAAATATATGGAAGTATAAAATTTATCTCTATTATTTATTTAATACAACTTTCTCCCTTGTGAGTTATCTCACAAACATGGCAAACTCAAATTATCTGATGTCAAACGTTGAATATATATAAATACCGCTACGAAATTTTAAAATAATGGCACTCATGGGAACATAAATGCGTAAAGATACACTTGATAAGTCTTACACTTGCAACCAATGATATTCTTCTGACAAATGGAACAAATAGTATATGTTTTTAATTTTGGTTGCAACTGGCCAAGGTACTCATATTAGATAAATGTAACCTCATAAGACATAACTTTGAACTACCACTCCTGTTAAAGCAGAGTAAAACAAAGATTTAAAGAAATGATTTTGCTACCATTAAAATGAAAGGGGGAAAGTAGAAGGCCAGGACTGAGTATTTTTCAAAGATGCTACTGTGCTGGGAGGGGAACACGGTCTTCCTCTACAGTTCAGAAACATTGATTTGGGAAAGGAAAAGCTAAACTCTCAGAGAGAGAATCTGAAAGTGATCACTCTGTTCAGATTGCTGGACTTACAGTTTTTAGAGAACATTTACAAAGTCTGTTCTTGAGAGGTTTTATCCTTTTAAAAAGAAACAAAATAAAAGAAGCAACTTTCAGGTTGCCAATAAGTGAATCTCCTGAAAATGTACTACTATAATTTCCTTGCTTTTCAGACAGGATTCATGTCCTGTTAAACTGCATCTTCTAAAACACAAGCAGCCCAATATACTGGGAAAATTACAACAGGTTTATCACCTCCAGATGTTTACCTCTTCTTCACTTATTACTTCTGATGTAATGGGAAATCAGCTGCACAGTACAAGATACTTTCAGGAATATTTGGGTTGTGGATAACTTCTAAAACACAAGCTGAAATATAAAGGATGGACAGAAACAATAGCATTGGATGAGAAAAGGGATGAGAGTGAAGCGGGATCTGAGAAACAGAAAGGGAAAGATATCCAAGGAGCAGATTATGTAAATCCAAAGCATCAGCAATGGCTTAGAATTAACCATGGAAGTGAGATGAGAAACTTGTCTTTATCCTGAAGATTTATTTTTAACATCACATAATTTGTCATAACAGAACACAACGAAGTGAAAGAAGCATCTATAAGATATGTCAAATCTACAGTTGATTAATTTTAAAAGCAATATTCACATTGAACTAAATAAGCAAAAAAATCCTATAGCAAGCAATAGTTTAAGAATCTGTATTGGGTTCTATCTTGATAACCTTAGTGGAAACTTCCAATCCTTCTATGGGCCAGAAAAGGCCACTGTAGGTCCCAAATAAGAAAAAGTCACCTATTATTGCAGCTACTGAAAAAGAGCCTAGCCTCTTTTAGGTCTATGAACCATGACAAAACTTCTGAATTTAGGACATTTAGCAAATCAGAGAGTCACAGAATGGTAGGGGTTGGAAGGGACCTCTGAAGATCATCCAGTCCAATCCCCCTGCTCAAGCGGGATCCTAGGGGAGATCACACAGGAACATGTCCAGAGGGGTTTAAATGTCTCCAGAGACAGAGACTCCATAACCTCTCTGGGCAGTTCCAGTGCTCTGTCACCCTCACAGTAAAGAAGTGTTTCCTTATCACAGAATCACAGAATGTTAGGGATTGGAAGGGACCTCAAAAGATCATCTAGTCCAATCCCCCTGCCAGAGCAGGAACACCTAGGTCAGGTCACACAGGAACATGTCCAGGCGGGTTTGGAATGTCTCCAGAGAAGGAGACTCCACAACCTCTCTGGGCAGCCTGTGCCAGTGCCCTGTCACCCTCCCTGGGAAGAAGTTCTTCCTCACATTTATGTGGAACCTCCTATGTTCCAGCTTACACCCATTGCCCCTTGTCCTATCATTGGATGTCACTGAGAAGAGCCTGGCTCCATCCTCATGACACTCACGCTTTACATATTTATAAACATGAATGAGGTCACCCCTCAGTCTCCTCTTCTCCAAGCTAAAGAGACCCAGCTCCCTCAGCCTTTCCTCATAAGGGAGATGTTCCACTCCCTTCATCATCTTTGTGGCTCTGCGCTGGACGCTCTCGAGCAGTTCCCTGTCCTTCTTGAACTGGGGGGCCCAGAACTGGACACAATACTCCAGATGTGGCCTCACCAAGGCGGAATAGAGGGGAAGGACCTCCTGTGTTCCAGTTTGTGCCCATTGCCCCTTGTCCTGTCACTGGATGAAAGTGATCTAGCTGTGTCTGAGGAATTCAAGGCATCTAGCAGTAGTGATTTAAACCACTTGGTAGAAAAGCATAATGCTAACTATCTGCACATTCATTTACAGGTGGGAAGAGAGCTGCAGGAACAGGCGTGAATTGTCTGCCATCATATGGGATGCCTGGGGCAGAGCACAAACCAGAACATGGGTCTCACTCCTGGGCTCTCTGCTACATCTGTCAGAGCAACAGGCTTGTAAAGACAAAACATTCAAGGAATGAAAACAGCTTCAGGGATTGTTAGCAAAATGAGACCAAGGCCTGAAGGTCTCCATTGACAAAGAATTCCACACAAAGGACATGAAATTGCATAGAGATCTGGGGACAAGGAAACCCAAGGAGTTTCACTTTCTTTGCTGCTGATGTCACCAGACAGGTCGTGTTCCCATTTCTAGAGCAATCTCAGTGGCAATTAGAATTTTTTTTTTTTTTTTTTTCAAAAAAAGAAGAAAAAATGCTGTAGAATGCTTCAAGATGCAAAAGCTTTAAGATTTTAATAAGTCATAAGACATCTTCTGAACTTTCCATGACAACTGAAAAAAAAAAAAAAGAGAAAAAGAGATCTCCAAAAAGAGAGGATGTGTGTGCTTCTGTGGTACAGAGCCACATAGGCTTTAAGAAATTTCATTTAAAAAATTGGCTCCCAGGTGGTTAACTTGTGCATTCCATGCATTCGAAATTCATACTATTAAAAATGCCCATAAACCCACTTGGTCAATAAAGACTTTGTTGTTTTTATGAGTCCCTAAATATATATGTGCTTGATTAGAATCTCACTGGTCTATCAGGAACACAAGTTTGTATCCAGGGAGTTTTTAAAACATGAATCATAGGGATTTTATTAATACAAACACCGTGGAAAAACAAAGGAAATTAAACCACAAAGACTATAAATGTCTGACTTAAGTCCACTAAGGCAAGGAAATTAAGAGTGAAGGCTGCAAATCTACCCTGGTAATCCTTCTATAACTCACTCTATTGCAGTAAGGAGTCTTGGATCAACATATGAGTCAGATGTGCATATACCATTATAGATATACCTATCTATTTGCATGGGATCTACCAGTGTACGTAGCACGTATGATACAACGTGGAGGGGAGGAACAGAGTGACAAATACTAGCTAGGATTTTCACTTGCCTCTGAAATTTCTTGGCTTTTGTAAGATTACAGTAAGTTAAGTGCTTAACATTATTGGAATGAGTTTTCTCTACATTAATTTAAATTGTCACAGTCTAAATTCAAGAAGATTAAAGGCTTCTGGAAACAGGTGCAAAGATCCACTTTAAAAGTAGCATTAAAATGCATCCATGTTCTGGTTGACAGAAATTTCATTTATAATCCTGCATACAGAATATTCCTGCCAGGAGCAGTATCAGTCTGACTCAGGGCTCACTAAAGGGCTACGTGCCCAGAAACACCCAGGTCTTGCCTGCCCAGTCACACCACAACTCCTAATCTAATGATCATGTCTGCTAGAGGGTAGTTAACCACTAGGTTTCTGGTGGAAACTTTGGAGAAGAACAGACTCCTTCCATCTTTCTCATGTCCTTCTTGGCATACAAACCTGGAAACTTTGACTCTGCCAAAACCTGGCCCGCAAAGTTGAAGTGTGAACACTTTGATTTCAGAATTGATTTCATCTCCTCACTGATGTCGTTCCATAACCATCACCAGTGAAAAAAATAGGCATGTCCACTGTCTATTTTGGGTGTAAGTCAACAACAGAAGACACAAACATTAAGACTACAGTATTTTAATGTCTCTGCTGGCAGGCCTTTAACTTATGGGGCAGAAAATCCAAACAACAAATAGCTAACACACTGGGAGTGATCAATAAACAACTAGTATCTAATAAAGTCCTGAACCTTTCACATTCCCTCTGCAAAGGCAGCAATTTGCCACTGAACAAGATGAGCAATTAACATGGGGCCACAGCATTTCCAGAGAAGCCTTGTATGGTGGGGAAAAAAACAAATAAACAAAAAGCAGCCCAGTAAGGTTCTTTCTGTACTACCTTCAGAAAAGCCCTTTTTGCCCTTCCTCCCAAAAGCAAAGGTTAGGCCTTCCAGACAGTACATTTCCTGGGAGACCAGAGGGAGACACAAAACTTTCTACGTACCCCATCTTTAGGGATCTCTGCCTATTACTTCTGTTCCTCTACACCACAGTTCGGATGGGATACAGCTGTTAGCCTGAGGAAACCTGCTGCTAATCCATAGGCACTCTATGCATGTCACAGTATGCTTAAGGATGCACTACTTTCTCCTATTCTATCCATGCACTCAGGTAGGGAGATCAGTCTTCAGGGGTGGAGAACCCTTTTTTTGTGTAAGTGAGCCCTTCATAATGACTGCATTATGTGCAACATTTATATAGTTATAGGGGAGGTACATTTGGTTCGAGGGCTTCACAAAAATTGCTAGTGAGTGCAGCTCCTTTTCTTGGTTCTTGTCATTCTTGTTCTGGTTATGTTAGTACACTGCAGAAGTACCTGGGAATAAACTATTCCTCTAAGTGAAACATCATTTTGATTATTACTGACATTGGTGCTCATTAAAATACATAAGTGAAACACTGCTTTTCTGTAGGCTCTGAAAGCTATTTCATGTTACTTGAAGGGGAATACAAATGAATAGGGACTGCATCACTTTAGTTAAAAGGGGAAAACGTTTAAAAAAACCCTGGAATTTGGACTCTAGATCAGTAAGCAATTGAGGTTTGTAGTTTACTTATTTTCTGTCTCTTTTTTGTTTTTCATCTCTCTCTGATTTCTGATTTTTAAGGTATGTGTACATAGGGGAATGGAGACAGAGCATGTTTACTTTATCTGTTGCACAATTAATGACACAAATCTATGTTCGGATGAAACAAGATCTAATAAATGTAAACAATGCTTTTTTCCTTTTTGTTGACGTTGTCTTTACCCGACGTTCATTTTGGCTGATCTCCACATGAAAAAAAAAGCCTTTTTAATTTTTTTTTACCGTCATCTATGTCTATTGTTACCCGTATTAGTGCATTTTAATGGATGTCTCCTGGCTCTCAAGATGTTTAATACATTTCTCCTTCCATTGTATTGCAGCTAAAATATGACCTGCTGCCGTTTAAATAATGTAATTTAATGATTTCACATTTTCAGCCATGCAAGGTTTCCTTCCAGCACTGAAGCCTTTCAGTAATGATTTGGGGAGATAGTTTGTTCTCATTTCTTTCAGAACTCAAGACTGAGAAACTCTGGCTTGAAAATAAATTATTGACATCCACTTTAGGAACTGTACAATGCGTCGTGGAAATAAAATACACAAAGTTTCAGTGCCACGAGGCTAGAATCTCCAACTTGTTGGTTTCTTTCAAGGTTCAATTGTCATTCAAGCTCTGTATTGCTGGAGATACCTAAAACTCTTTTGTGCCATTTCTATGTCACGTAATGTATTTGGGCCAAGTCTTTGCAGACAGACTACCAAATTGTTACCCATGTTGTGCAAGTGACCAGCAGTGAGCTAGTAGGCAACACTGTGCTAATTTCTTCTCATTTTAAACATATATACTTTACTAAAAAGATGACTATCATACACTAACTTGTTAGCAAAAACTGCTTTGGCTGGCTGTCTTGGAAAAGTGAATGAAATGAGAGGACAGCCTTTAGCAACTCCTCAGCACTGGAATACCTTCCCATTTCTCAACGATTTCAACAGGAAGTTAGAGTTTAAAATTATATTAAGGAAACAAGACAGGAAAACTCAGCCCCCCAATATGTGGTATTCTGTTCAAATATACAGAGATTTCACTTTAAGACATAAAAATCAGATGGGCTTAAGGAGAGAATGTCTTTCCATTAATATCTCCCAGGCATTACTCAGCACTCTGAGATTAAGAAACTATTAATCCCTCAGAGACACTCTTGAGAAGGATAATTTAAAAAAAAAAGATAGTCTCCCCCTAAAACCTACAGAAATCTGACCTGACAAAGGAGATGCAGAAATCAAAACTGTTCAGCCCAGAGAAAAGTTTCCCAAAGATGCAAAGTTGAATATTGATGAACACCAGTTTGGACAACAACAGGTAAGCTGGCAGAGTGTTTCCTGCATGAAGTCAGTAAGGACAGGCCAAGAAACAATGAACTAAAAGCAACAGACAGGCAGCACACTGTCTTGTAGGGTACCTGCCTTGCTTTGTCTCTTCTCACCACCTCACTATTGCTATCGTGACACTGCCAAAATCTTTGCTGGTTAGGAAAGCATGGCTGTGTTCTAGCTGTAATTCTAAAAAATTGGGGAAGGGAAAACAGGTGTGTAAATTTCTTGGGACAACAGCTTTCTTAAATGGTTTTTAAACTCTTATCTTCAGTGCTTTTATTAGATTACAGTAAAAAGTTATGGTGGCTGATTTTATTTCTTTCTTCAAAGAACTGTTGGTTGAAAGCCAAAGTTCATACGTACAATCTGTGTTGTGTTCAGGGATTTCTGTTTACTCTAAAGCAGATGGCTCTATTCTGCCACCAACCCTCTGGCATCTCAGTAAATGGTATTCTTTGCATATTCATTGTGCATACAAAACTTGCTTAATAGGAGCCAAGGAAAACATATTTTTATAAGTTTCCCAGCAAGAATTTACACACTTGCCTGCCTTCCTTCTGTTCATACACATTTGACTTATTTGCTTAGAGCACAGATATGGTATAGCAGTGTGTATGGCAAACAACAGTGCAATGAACAGAAAATAATCAAGTATGTATTCAGAAAAGTAGTGTTGAAAGAGGATTAGTCTAAACTTTTTTTTTCCACTTACAGCAACAAATTTCCTACTGACTTAGTGGTAGATCAGGACCATACAGCAACTGAACACAACACAAGTACATTTTGGGAAAAAAAAATAATCTTATTTATAAAGTAACTGACAACTGAAGAATAGGTAATTTCACTGAATAAGTTATACTGTACGAGTAATTTCCATATCATTAATCGCTCCATTTTACCAGTGTCTTGAATTTTTAAAGAAACTCTTGTTTTCTCATTTTAAATACTTAACTTATCCCCTCTATGATTGCTATCACTGAATGCTCTTTTATCTTTCCACATGCAAGGGTTTTCATTGTTCTATCCAGCCACCCTGAGGTGTCATACTTGTCACCCTGAACTAGACCTGAAAGACCCTGAGAAGAAAATGAGTATAAACATGTATGTGGATCACAGAAAAAGTGGGATTACTCCCTTGAACAACATTTAGTATTAATTCAAGTATTCTGTTAGATTGGAACTTTTCTGAATTTCTACATTATTCAAAAAGTCACAGAATCACAACATAGCCTTGGTTGGAAGAGACCTCTAAGGTCATCAACCATTAACCTAACACTGCCAAGTCCCCACTGCCCCATGTCCCTCAGCACCACATCTACACGGCTCTGAAATCCCTCCAGGGATGGGGACTCCACCACTGCCCTGGGCAGCCAGTTCCAGTGCCTGACAACCCTTTTGGTGAAAGTTTTTTTCCTAATATCCAATCTAAACCTCCCCTGGCACAACTTGAGGCTGTTACCCCTTGTCCTATCACTGTTACCTCGGAGAAGAGACCAACCCCTGCCTCACTACCCCCTCCTTTCAGGTAGTTTTAGAGGGTGATGAGGTCTCCCCTCAGCCTCCTCTTCTCCAGACTAAACAACCTCGGTTCCCTCAGCTGCTCCTCATAAGTCTTCTGAGTGTCTTTTGAGTTACCTGGCTGGGGCAATTTGTGATGAAGAGGTTTAGAAATGTACTGATGAGAGAAGAAACAGAGGACAGGAGAAGACCCAGCTCACAGAAGCTGTGGACATCTATGCTTGACTGCACTGGAAATTCAGGGACAGCAGACCTGACAATAACAGGAGGAATAAGACTGGTTAAAAAGCAGCAGGAAAACACGTCCCCCAGTCATCTAGGCTGACCATGCCACAGTGAGGTTT
The DNA here is from genome assembly GCA_028020825.1 of Podargus strigoides. NCBI lineage: Eukaryota > Metazoa > Chordata > Aves > Caprimulgiformes > Podargidae > Podargus > Podargus strigoides. Next base: position 5,447,342 of record CM051623.1, on the reverse strand, counting down.
AAGAGAGATGGAAGTTGATGAATATGTTGTGAACACTCAAAGGGCACGAATTACCAAGACTGTTGAAGCATGGGCTTCTATGAGTATACCTATAAAAGTGCTGGATATAAAACAGAATGCACATTCTATGATTACTTTTCAAATAACCACGAAAAACAGGGACCAGAAGTAAATCAGGTTCAATGGAACTGATGATACCACACAGCTAAAGATGTTTTCTAGAAACACAGCACTCTCACCTGACTCCTACCTTCATTCATGCATGCATTGGGTAGTGGGCTACAAGATAAGAAACAGAAGCTTACAACTGTGATTCAAGGCTCTTAAGACCTGTCTTAACCAAGCTGCTTCATTTCCTTGTGTATCAGTTTCACTTCCAAATAATGAGGGCAGTGGCATTTGCTTAGAGGATTGGGAAGGAAGGGAGAGAATATGACAAACATCAATGCAAACAAGTGAATTTGTGGATTCTGTTCCTTTCAGCTACTTTATGGAAGGTGTGATTGTGTCCATAGACAGGGAATTGCACCTGATGCTCCAGCAAGTCCCTATTTGATCACGTGCTTCTATCTACCAGTAAAGATTATACAGGAAACCTTTTCATCTGGTAAGGTCATTGCTTGCAAGATTTATTTGGCAGCAGAGTTACATCTTTTAGCTAGCAATTAGACACCCATGGCTAAACTAAAGAGCAAAGGTTGGCTTAATCCCTACCCTCCAGCACTGCAACACGGGGTGAATAAATGACGTAAGAACTGAACGAGCTTATGTTTATTTATAATACTACATACCCAGCAACTATATCCTGGAACACTCCAGAGTGGAAGGATACATTTTTATAATGCCTGTTTCTTCATTAAGATTTCATCATCCACCTATGCTAAAAAGCCACTTCCCCTTCACTTTGTTGTATCCGCTTTCACCCGCTTCTGTTCCTGCATTATTTTTTTAATCTCCAGTTCCCTACTTTACATGCACTCTCAAATTTTAAACAAGCAAAATTTGTGCATTAGTGTGTCCTTTTCATCTATGATTTATGAATGACAGGTTCTTCAGTGCAGCTTAATGGTAGGAGAGAGACATTATTTTAAACATTAAAGTGAAAACCATTTACAACTATGATAAGAGAGGTCTGTTGACATTAAACTTTAAAACATGCACAAGGTAAAGGCAAATAGCTTCTCCAACAGGTAAGAGTACTATGCATGCAGTTTGTAAGAGTTTGTTCAACACACAAGCTGCCTCTTCCTTTTCTCTGTTCCACAACCTGTAGGATTTGGTGCTTCAAACAATTCCTCTGGTAATCAACCACCACCAGAGTTGAATAACTAAGAAGTACCTGGGGCACAGTGCAGAGTATTCATTTGTAAAAATCACCATTCCATTCATGGAAAATTTTTCCTACCATTTACAACAGCAAGAAATAAAAATAAATAAAGTTGAAAGAGCTAAAGCTTTATTTTGATACTTCCTGCTCACAACTTTATTACTTAAACACTGGACAAATACTTCTGTACCATCCTCTTCCATTAAAGCTGTACAACTCTACTGTAAGATATTGGGTAGTACTTATCTTGCCATACTTGGTTGAGTTCTTTCAGCAGCAACTGCTTTCTGAGAAGCAATCAACATAATTAGGAGGAGTAAATAAATACATCTGGATTTTATCTCACATGTGTTTGGATCAAGGACTGTTTCTAGCAGTGTTAGACACACTGATTGAACAATAGAGAATACTAGGGAAGAACAGGGATCTTTTAGAACTGCTTTTCAGTTTGATTTTAGACCACAGGGAGAATGCAGCAGATGTCTTAGGGTAGAACTGTTGCAAACATAGTACAGCTCAGACAATAGGGAGGATACGTACAGTGATGAACTTTGTGACTTTGGAGTCATGTAACTCCCTCAACAGCTTGGATGAGGATGGTAGAACCTTATTGATAAAGCAGACCTCCCACAACAAGAACAAGAACACATATTTGGGGCACTGATGGCAGCTGAGAAAACCCCAAATTTATAAATGTTTTTTTAAAAATTATTTTCATGCAATACTGTGTTTTTAGTTGCCCCTACTTCATTCAGTTACCTTAATCAGCAGTTGTGAAACAGAATATTTGACTTCATGTTGCCATTTTAAATCTTGAAGTGAACTGTGAGTAGGGAACATTGACCACTGATAACAGAAAAGCCTAATGAACCATTCAAGTACTTTACCTCACTGATGCATTGAATCCAAGACCCCACCTCCAACCTGTTTTTATAAAAATGCAAATATCCCTGAAGTATCTCTCAGGTATTCAAAAACAATCCAAGTATTAACTTTCAGTACGCATCAAGAGCAACAGTTCATTGCAAAAAGATTAATCAGTTTAAAAGAGAGAGATAAAGTAAAAATAAAAAAAAAAAACACAAAATACCAAAAAACCAGGCAAAAGGACCTATTAGAAAAATGTTAAACTTGACTTACCTTGTAGATTTTGCAATGGCAAAGTCATGATGCCTCCTGCTGCAGCTGCTGCTACCAGCCCTTGGATGTTGGTAAGATTTGCTGTAGGTAGAGTTAGGACGAGTCCTTGCTGGCCCCCAAGCTGCCCAGCCATGTTGAAAGGTATAAGGATTGGCTGATTCAGGGCTGGAGTGCCTCCTGGCATCACCCCTGCTACTGCTGAGGCTAATTGTTGGGCTGTCAGTAATGGCTGTAACAAAACATGGATGGCAAGTCTATTTTACTGCACATAGCTTGGCATTACACACAACTCTTCTGGCTTGGGATCCTTTTGTGTTCCATTACAGACATGCACTGCTTGCAATATCTTAAAGTATACATTTCACCAACAAAGAAAGTCTTGACAGACTTGACAGGCTGAAGCTAAAAGCCTTAAGGTCATGTAGCATGGCTGCAATCCCAGTTGAATCCAGACTGGAAATTTCATTACACGTGCACCAAAGCTAATTTATGAGCAAGAGAAGGCCTAACAGGTAAGCCTACAAGTATCTAAACACCAGCATTTCCCAAATTTTCCCAGTTGTATAATGATTGGTAAAAGCAGAAAACACCACAGTAGCAATTACCAGAAGCTGTACAGACTAAGACTATCCTGGGAAGGGGAAGAACATTGATTATCATCTTCTTAGAGTATGGCTGAACTTGCATAATACTATGAACTGATATGAGAAGTCTTTTAAAATGTTTTAAAGTGCCATTCTATTATGCCTACATTTTCCTCAAAAGCAAATAAATAGCTGGCATAAAAGGTAATGAAATGCTTTCACTAATGCAGAAGCTGTGTGTGACAGGCAGAAGCATCACAGCCAATAAGGTTGCATTAAAATTGCACAAGCTTTTTAATATTATATTATGACATGTATTTAAAAAAATAACTTTTAAAAGAAATTAAAATAATTTAACCTCCTAAATATGCAAAACTGCTTAGATTTTATTTTAGAAAAACATATTAAAAGCTAATCTTTCCAAACAACTAACTTCGAAAACATGCAGGATACATACATGCTTCCTTTTTGTAAATGCCACCAAACAATCATTTTCTGTGTTACACCGATCAAATATGACTAATTGCAGGGTTTTTTCCATCAAATTACATGTCTTAATTAGTTGAAAGGAAAGATACTGACCTGAGGCCCAACAGGGAATGCAGGATGGGACTGACTGGGTTGGTGCTGGTCTGCTGGGCTCGTGTCAGGCAGCACTGTGTTTCCTCTGGCCTCTGAAATCCAAAGAGAAGATAGACTTTAATATCAAGCCTGGGGACTGCCACATTACCTTCCACTCTGATGTCACATAACATCAAGCTGAAAATGATATGTTAAAGTGCTTTATCAATAACTCAAGCACTCAAATCACTTATCAGCCGCATAAATTATGCTAACATTCATTCAGACCAGCCAGCTCATTCAAGGAGCTACAAAAATCTGACAGCAGTGAAACTGAAGCTATCATCAACCCAGCTAATGTGGGTTGCATTAGACATCAATTTACATACAGTACATGAGCACTCTGCGTGTGTGGGAACTGCATTTTTTACACTTAGGTGAGCATCAGCCATTCTAATTTCAGAAAGCAAAAATTATCTGAAAAACAATCAAGTCACATCTACTTTGTGTCTTAATAAAGTGTTTTCTTTTGTCAGTTCCTGAGGCAGCGAAGGCTGTACTATGCACAGTAAAAAGGCACTATGAAAACTGAAAACAGGTCTGCTTCCAAATGACAGCTTGTTTTCTAAATTGCATGTGGGGGCCAGAAAAATTCCATGAAACCAAAGGATTTCCAGCATTTATTGAGATGATCAATACCCAACAATCAAACTATATGCTGGGCACTAATGACTTGCTAAGGCACAGAACACAGTCCAGCCCGACTGGATTGCAATACAGATTTGAAAATGAAATAGAGAAAGAAAAACATCCTGTCCATTGTAAGAAAGCACCAAGATGTTTTCAAACTATGTCCCTGTCTCCATTTCCTCCGGGGGAAGGACTCACATTGATTCACAAAGTTTTTCAGTGCTGATGGCATGATCAGGCCCACATTTATCTTTGAAGCTGAAAAAAGCCAACAGCAAATATCAAAAGTATCTGCAAGAGTACTGCGGTCTCTTAAAAACAAAACCCTGGCAATGGCATCAAGTTTCCTGGTTGGTACAACAGCTCCTGTTCTTAGTTTTCTCTGAGAAGCAGCTGAGATCCTGTTCCAAGCAAACCTTAACAAGATGCTATTTCCCAGTGTTTGGCCTTTGAATAGCAAGTGCAAGGTAATTCAGAACCAGTTTATTGGCACACCCTGGCATGGTAAGGAAAAAGGATATGATTCTGTCATAAATTTTAAAAGAGGGTATTATAAGATCATTTAAAACAAATTCTTCTATATATTCTCCAAGGGAGCAGACTTATAAATAATGGAAATGTGAAAAAAAAAATACTTTAGCACATTAAGGTACAAATAAAATTGACTGCTACGTATTATTCAATTGGCTTCTACCTCGACAGCAAGGTGTCAATTACAGCAGCATTTTAGAATAAACCACAAATGTGCAGAGTTATTATGCAGAAATCTGAAAACCTGATTAATTTGTAATATTGTTGCGTGGTCTCAAAGAGTCAGAAATGGACATTGCTTTGGGAATACTTCCAAATCATCTATTGAAATATCTGATCCAGAACTAATAAAAACATACAGACTTGCTGACATTTTATAAAGCGTATTCTATAAAACTATGTTTGGCATTTTAATGACCACTGTCATTGAATAATGAGAATAAGCTGACCTACTATAATCGGTGAGGACTCCAACAGCTGCCTAATAACATACAAAGGGACCCAGTCACTAAATTTTTATGTGCAATTTACTCACCTGAGCTACTTGAAAAGACAAAAATGTGACTAGATATGCAAGATACAGTGAAAACTTTCTTTCAGATGCATTACAGTCCTAGTGCTGCTGCCACCCCTCAGACCAAAGACAGGTTTTCTTCACTCTGAGTTCCTCCCATACAAACTAAAGCACTATGCCACTAAATGCAATTTTACCTTTGGCAATTTCCACGTATTTATGGCTTTTTTTTTAATCTTCTCATCAAGAATATAAAGTGGTATTAGGTCAAAGGTTAAATACTAGTGAATATATCACTCCCTATTAAGATCAAATCTTTTAAGTCAATTTTGTTTATGGAATTTCAAGGGCTGAGAATTTTTTCATTGTGTGTGATTTAACTAATATTAAAACAAGCTCCTGATAATCTGTCCCATCATTAAATTGTCCTGTGAAAGCTTTGGGAGAAGAACAAAACTGGAGTCAAATATTCACTAGAATTAGATTTTATTGCAATTACTACAGCTTGAGCTCTCAGAAAATAGATACAAAGTTCTGGAGAACTATGCCTGTGCTTTAGTACTTTTTTCCATGGAGCAGCTTTCCCAAGAACCACTGTTTTCCGTTATCTGCACCCTAAGGATTTTGCAGCATTTCATCTCAGAAGCTGTATGTAATTACAAGTTATACAGGACCATAAAGCCAAAATTAATTATACTCCTTTCCTTCTGCATTGCACTAATAGGAATCACTTAGGATTACATTTCTTTCATAAGGTCACTCATTGCAGATGATGTGTCTTTATTTCAGTGCTCAAACACTCTGCCTGCTGCTTCTAGCTCACTTTCCATATGATGCAGGCATCTGGGCAAAACAGGACACACTTTCACGTGCATGAATGTGGTCTTACATGGCACCCTATATGAAATTATGCATGCTCTGTTCTCAGACTGAAATTCCCACATTTCCTCTCATGCCCATTCTAATCTACCTGCTATAACAGCCACTCGATTATTTTTTCAGAAAAATTTGGAAAAATACCTTCATTAAGACCATTAGCCTAAACTGGAAGCACACAATTCCCTGCATTGTTTTTTCCCCTCTGTTTTACTCCTTTTATTTGAGAGTTCATTAGTTCCAGATGCTGGAATGACCTCTGCAGGTAAATTATTCCCCTGCCCAAATTCCACTCCTCACTAATAAAAAATGGCCTGTCAAAATCTAGCCTAGAGTTTCCACTTGTCTAGATTCAGGCTGTTACCTCCTGTTAGGCTATCCTCCAACACTGCTCAGCCTTCTGTCAGTGAGGGGTCTGGCAGCAAGGAACCAGGACTCACAGCAGTCAGTCCCTATGGAGCTGGGGAGCTATCAGCAGCACCTTCTCTGTTTTCAACTGTGCTTTGGAGAAACTGCACTCTCATTACACCTCTGATTGCTGGTACACAAGGGACAGGGAGTAAGCTGTACCAGGGCACCTACTCCATAAAAAAGTAATTCTCCTTAACACCATTTGCCTAAGCAGGAAGCTATAACAGCACTGCCATCACATCCCAGATCAATGAGTTTGCCCAGTAGTACCCTATAAACAGACATGAGTGCTACAACCACGACTGTAGACAAGGCTTTAAAATTTAATAAGCAGTATTCATCATGTGAGATTCATCATAAACTAATTATATACTATATACACTCACCTCTCATCCCACCAAGGGGCTGGAAGGGTATGACTGAAGTGCACTGTAAACATTGTAAAATAACCCTCTTAAAATAACATATTTAAAATAAAGCTAGGTAAAACAACAGCAACCTTCTCCCTTTATCAAAAAGAACAAAAAAAATAATATCCCCAAAACCAAGCAAAAAAACTTGTTGAACAATACCTGGTTTCAAAATGAGAAAACCACAAGAGAAACATCAGAAGGAAAAAACCTCTACATCCCAAGGCCTCCGAGCCTTATACAGAATTACAACTGTAAACGTACTAGTTATAAACAGGCTTTCCACAGTTTGCTTCCTTTCTGTTTCTTACACACCTTCAGCAACACAACTAATTCAGTTCTACATGTCTTTATCTCCCAGTGCCCTATGGAGGAGGGAATGCTTTAATCCCCACTTTACAAATGAGCAACTAATGGACAGCAGAACTCAAACTGATTCTCAAATCAGCAACATTTAGGCATCTAGATCTCCTCAGCTGTAGTTATGCTGTTCAGGAAAGCATGGGTCAACACACAAAACTGCTCTGTGACTCTCTGGCTGCTCCAGAGCTACCAGTAGTCCTGGCAAGATGAACCCAACACCCTGCACTCAGATGCACTGCTCAACCCAGTGGCCCTCGCCTCACATGATGCCTGATGCTGACTGGCAGATGTGGCTGTACTGAAGAGCGTGACAGGATATAGGAGGAGTGCATTAAATATGTACATCCAGCTCTGGCTCTGTCCTGGACCTCCTGGTTCACCTGCTGATTTGAGTTTGTACCTGCTGAAAGGCACGATGCGCACTGGCGACTCCTCTCAAGCTCTGCCCCAAAGCTCACTCAAAGCCACTGCTCAAACCACAGCAGATGATCTGGACATAACTAACTTCCTCAGGGTCTTCAAGAATGAATTCAACACGTCTCACACTTGTATCAGAACCAAGGAGTTATGGTGGGCCACCTCTCTTTTGCACTCAATGCTTTGAAAAACAAGCAGGATCAAATTTAACACTACTAGATTTTCAGTAATCAAAAGAATACATAAATCCTTCTGAGAGATCCATTTAAGCAAATATTTTAAATGAATCAACATTAATAAAAGAACACAGCATTTCAAGCAACAGTTCATATTAAAATCCTTAGATACAGTTCAACAATGTGACATTCAATTACCTGTATTTATCTCTCAGTAACTAACAATAAGAAATGAAGAGTAGACTTTTTTCTTACTCATTGAGTCAGTTCACATTAAAGATAGTTTTAAGAATGAAATCAATTAAGGTGAAAATATGGCCTCTGAGAAAAAAAAATGTTCTTACATTTTTAAAACTAATAAACTCACAGTCTTGAGTTTGTAATATAACTGTATTTAGATCATAAGCAATATTATGAGGAGAAAAAAGGTAACTTTTAAAAAATTAAATAGATTGACTGATAATATTCAAATTATTGGTTATGGTGTGTGAAAGTCCATCTCTGATTAAAATAACTCAGTTCTTCATTAAATGAACCCTTAATTGTCAGCAATTATACCAGGAGCAATCTTGCTGAACAAAATTCAATAGCTGAAAGAGATGCAGCTAATGATAAAAAAATTCTAACATTCCCTCCCAACAGTCCTAATCCTGCCACAAAGAACCATATTGTGGCTCTGAATTTCACTGTTTTCATTTTCCTGCTGCCTCAGAGGTTGGACATGTAGGTAGGAACCCTTCCAAACCACCTCTTCGTAGAACCTTAGTAATCAGATTGCTACACAGAACCTCACAAACACATCTGAATTTTACAATACTTGCAGGAGAGAAAATTGAGATTTTTTGCTGAATCCATTTTACATCAGTATTATTCTACAGTTGTCAGAGGAGATATTTCCCACTACCTCAGCAAAGAAAATCAAGTTCCAAAATTAAATGAGAATAATGAATCGCCCACTGAAAGATAAGAATTTAAGCCTGGACTTCTCATATTTAATTTAAGCAGTCAGAGAGTTGTCATCTTCCAGTCCATGACCAAGATGTGGCATACAATTCACTCGTCTGGGCTGTATGAAACATCTCCAAGTATCAGGTTATCCCCCAGATCGTTAAGCAAGTCACCTTTTCTGGCTGACCTCTACTTCAGATTCCAAGCTTTCATTTATAGGCAGCAATTTCAGCCTCACAAAGAAAACCAGACAAGTAGAGATCTGGTTGTGGGCAGAATTACCACCAGCACCTGTTAATTCTGAAACCTAACGATGTTGCAATGTCGATATTATTTTACTGTTTGATTATTTTAGCACAACATACAAGTACTGTGCTTATCTCCCACAACGTCAGATTGTCTCAACTAACATAACTCTCACTCTTAATTTTCCCCTGCCTATGCACAAAAACCTTCTAGTTTACCTTTGAAAATGTTTGTGGTGTGATAAGGAAATGCCATATTGATCTACCCTATTGACATATGTGTCAATGCAATATGCTGTAGAGAAAAGCTAAAAATCCTGCATACAAAATGGATAGAATTGGACAGCAGAATGAATAGAGCAGACATGCTTTACTGACTGTATCATTCAGTACTTAACTAAGTAAAACCTCACAGTTTTATAACCTGAAACTGCCACACAGTTGCTGCTACAAAGGTACTGAAATCACTGCAGAGCTCAGCATCATTCTGCCAGCAGAGCACAAAACCTTGCCTTTGCCTGGTCCCCAGGGATATTTTCTCCTCAAGGATCTTCTCCCAAGACACATGAGGTAGCTGAAATCACCGTGCTCATCACCCATGTGCACAGAGCTTGGCTTGTAGTTACACACCTGCACCTTTCTGGATCAAGACTGATAACATTAAAACTCCAGGACCGTTTATAAGGAAAATCAGGCTATTAAAGTCATTCATGTTACAAACAACTTCTCCTGAGCAACCATCAGTTACATTTACCACCAAACAAAAACCTACCATACCAAGGCACAAAAATCAGAGATAATACAAAACCTTAGCTCTCAAACACCTTAAATTTCCTTCTTTCCCATTTTTATTTTTGCTGCTCTTTCATTGTCTTATCTCCCCCCAAATGATTTTTTTTTTTTTATTGGTGCCTATATGAATATTCTTCCACTTCAGATACTTCATGTGAGAAAAGAAGCATCGTTACTGTAGAAAAGGTGAAGGGAAATAATTGCAAAAGTATGTTCTTTATTCAAAATACACTCATTCTACTTTTCTTCACCCCTAAGCACAGTGCATAAAAATCCCTTGTTAATGGTACATGCATTTTTAATGAACTGGACCCTTCATATTCAGAGTTCTAGTTTCTTTTATACTGTATGCATTAGCACAAATATAATCACATTAAGGTCACAGAGACCCTATCAGTTTTCCCTGAATTCATACAACATTTCATACTCACTGTTTGCTGTTAGTGCTGGTGAATGCAATGATGATAAAGGTTACTTACCAGAAGATGGACAGTTGAATGCATTATTATTTCATGTTGGGCAGCTGATCCCTAGCTAAGAAGGGCAGGAGGCTTCTCTAAATTAAACTTCCCTTTCTTTCCATCCCTGGAAGCTTACTAAATGCCAAAGAGTGAGCACATTAAAGAACATCTATTTTGGAACAACTGCTACAGTTTGCCATCTTTATAGCTAGGAGTTCTTTATGATTTTTACAGCATTTATATATGCATGCATCTTTATTCCTAGCAGGGTAGAGGGCAAGCTTTGCACCAAAAGCCCAACTTCCTGACACTCACCCACCCCATCTGACTCCTCTACTCTCCCCAAAATAAGGTAGACTATGATGACACATTGCTCTTTGCCTAGGGAACCTTACACAATCTATGTATTATGGACTTGGCTGCTGGCACTACAGGCTACTGCAAGCCAGACAATATATGTAGGCAGCTTTTAGTGCACGGTAATTCAGGCTTCTGGGTGGAAGAAGAGGGCAGCATGTCTGACATCTTTTGCTTTATACAAGTTACATTGATAGACTTATTTACAAAGGATAGGCCACAGGTAGGTGGTTGATGACAGAAATTTAACTCACAGCTTTGACAGCTTCCAGGGACTGGAAAGAAAAAACTGTGAGGTGGAGAGGGAATGAACCTAGTGTCCTACCAGTCTTACAAGAGCCTGTTTAGAAATTCAAATCATCTGGCTCAGTGAGTGGGGAATATCCAGTTAAGGGAGGAAGTGTTCAATTAAACCCAGTAAAATCACCTGGCACTTACATCTTCAGCAGAGCCAGGGTTCAGCAAAATGCACCCCACAACATACATTAACTCCTACTGGAGTATCCTGACCAGCAAGTACGGTCAAGCAACAGTGGTTTATCACTGTTGCTACTGAGTTCACTGTCTGGTTTCATCCCTGTGGTGCCTTTAACAATTTCACACTCTGCTGTGGTCTTTACACAGCCCTGTGGGGCAGCTCCATCAAGTGTCTCATTACAGGTTGTTCAGCTGTTCAGACTTTATTGAGACTCTTGAAAGAGCTGTCCCACAGAGCAGCGTACTGTAGGAGTCCAGTCAAGATCCAGGAGGAAACCTTAACTGTGGCAGCAACTCTGTATGCAGGAGACCATGCTCCTAGATCAGACTAAATCACAAAACTGGTAAGTCTACATTATAAACCTATTTAGCTGCACATGTACCTTCAGAAATTCCTAGCTACAAAAATTCAACAGCCCTTCCCCTTCAAAAGCAGCCTGTGCCATTTGATATGATGTGGCTCAGCAGGGTGTGCCATTATTTCAAATGAAAGTGTTGGCTGGGAGCTGCAGAAACTCATGGTACGCATGCCTCCACACCTTGTAAATCCTGAGCTGAATTAAATTCTGTCTCTTTATTATTGTCCAAAATCAATTGTAGTGACTACTCCTTTTGCCAGGAGTTCCCAAACACTTTCTATTTATCTGTTTTTAAAGAGCATTCAGTCTGCTGGCCAGGCCTTGCAAGATATATCAAGCCTGACCATCGCTAAACCAAGTTTAAAACACACAGCAAGGGCTTTTGGTCATACACACACACTTCCATTCCCTCCCTCATCTGTAGACCAAAAGCTAAAAATACAAAACCTAAAGAACTAATAGTCAGCATTATCATCCTGTCTGCCTCCTGAAATTGAGCAGCTATTTGCCAGACGACGACAACGAAACACTCTGCAGCAACCACTGTGATAGTCTTTCACACACTAAAAATACTCTGAAACAGATCTGCAGGGAAATAACCAAGCGGTTTACAAACATTTGGGTACTCTTCCTGTAATATGTTGATCTCGCCTTTATGTGAGTCAAACTCCCACTGGCTTTCACATGTGTTGGATTAGCTCTCTAGGAAAGGTTTAAGAACACAGAACAGGTTAGGAAAGCTCTGCACATGACAGGCACATATCCCAGGACAGTCATGCTGCACTAAAGATGTCCTGGTTAGTAACGCCTTGTCATGGCAAGACCTCTTCGTAACAACATGCTGTGCAGGAAGGAAAAAAAGCAAAAGAAGCCACACAATTCTGTGATTCCGTGACTTCGCTTTGCCAAAATACCAAGTGGCAGGCAACTTGCTTCCAAGGGTGACAAGAGGGCACTGCAATACATCCTAAGAGGATTAAATTATACCAAACATACAAACTGTTTCCAAGCCATGAAAATGCTTGTGCTCATATATATGTATGCCTCTCTCTATATAGATACATATTTTTAAACAAATTAGTTTCCTACATCCCTTTCATTTTTATATTATTGTTCTGTTTATTTTTTCAGCATTACAGAAATTGAAAAATATCTACTGGTAAAAGATGCTATTAATTTAAGTGCATTCATAGTGTGTTATGTCACTAATAGACTTAGGTAACATTATTCTTTTATCCTTTTTACAAAGCATTATTTTATTGTCCTCTCATTTCTAAGATTTTACTTCCACTTAAAGTCAAGTAGAGTGAGGGCTTTGCAGAATTCTATTATATTATTGTCCTGTCATTATTCTAACTCCATTACACAACAACACAAAACCAGCATCAGCTTCCATTTGTCATATTATTTATTTTGAGGATTATGTCAGATGTCAGACTATGCGTACGTGCCTACTAAACATAATTTGGAGTTGGGCAAAAAGTAATCACCGATTCCTTCTAAAAATGCTTTTAAAGAAAACATTTTTTAACTATTCCATATTTCTCTAAGAGCTCTGTCATCTGATTTTGATGCGTGACCCTTAGAAGAATCTAGCTATATCTACAAAATTAAGACAATATCTAGAGGTACATCTAGACGAACAGATTTGAACTTCTCTGTCCATACTCATAGCTGAGCTGACAGAAGCCAGGCCTGGTGCAGAAGCTGCACAGCTGTGCTCACATGGTGCTCTGTGCACTCACACTGTGTGCCACTCTTAACACAGCTGTGCTGCTTGTAGGCAGAAGCTGTTTTGTGTTTGGCCACACTGGAACACACAGGACCCAGAGCAAAGAGGATTCTGGGCCCAACTTTCCTACAAGTCAGATCTTTTGGCAGTCAACAAATGTTTCAGAGCACCTGATGTGCTTTAGAGTGGATTGCCTTTGCCTTCTTAATATCTTCTTTTGCTGCTCCCAGCTTTGAGGATATGCAAAAGACAGCCAAGGCTGGTTTGAAATAGCCAACACTTTCACCATCCATTTTTTTATGGCTTCCAAAAAGGAAAAAAAAAAAAAAAAAAAAATCAGGTGCTAATCCAGCAAAAGCAAGACTTAAGCTCAATGTCCAACCATCACAGAATTCCTGTGAGACCTTCACCAGCTCTTTTTATCTCACACACAAAGAGCATCGTTGGGCCCTCAGAAGTTAGAGAAGTCCTGGATGGAAGGTGCATGTCAGAGTGGTTGCACTGGCAAGCATTGCCAGTATGCTGCTTCCTCCAATCACAGACTTCTTGTCATCTGATACTACCCTGTCTTTAGGGCAAAATAACATTTGCTGACTGCCAACTATATAGCCCCAAGTGAGGTGCTGGTTAACAGAATGCCTGATTCTGACCATCACTCAGATTGCTCCCCTTGCTGTTCTGTAGGGCCTGTTGATTATATAGATAACAACACTAAGTAGATTTCACTCAGCAAGAGATGTCTGGGTTCAAAACTCAATCGAGATTGAGAACACACTGAAAAAAACCCCAAAATACTTATATCCATACTTACCATCTTCTCAGCCAAAATGCTATTTAAAGGACTTCCAGGGAAAATCCAGCCCTTTACCATAATGTGTACAACTGACATTCATAAGACAGTTGTACACAGAAAAGAAGATGCAATAGGTTTGATTTCAGTCACTGTGAAGCATGCCACTTGTGTTAGTGTACTTTGGACATGTACTGTGATAACAGCATTGTTTTTACTTAATGTTATTCTAATGACTTTCCTTCAAAGAACATTTGTGGACACCACAACTCCCTAAATGGTAACAATGGATAAACATCAGCTTGAGAAATTCAGGTCTATATTATTTATGAAGCTGCAATTCTCCTGTAAATAACCCAGTTGTTAAAATGATATGTATCTATGTAATTGAGTCTTCTGTATACAAATAAATAAGGCTTTATTGCAATGTCAGAAGTTAACAGACCAGTCAATAAAATCAATAACTCACTTTTTCTTGCTTATATATCTAACTTTTCTCCACCTTTCCTATGTCCTCTGTTTGTTCTGGTTACATATTAACACTCCGAAGGATATATAGCTCTTATGATACTGTTTAGTAAATGGTGGTCTGAAGAAAAGTCTGGAGAAACACCGCCTCAGCAATTTAATACTCTGCCTATTTACTGTATACTTTTGCATATACCTGCCTGGTATAAATCAAGGTGAAAGAAACTGTCTTGATCTATACACCAGAGCACTAGAGATTTTTAATGTGAATGACTACACGAAGGTCCAAATAAATTAGGTTCATATTGATATATTTAGCTAAAAGCACTCCAGGCCTGGGTTGCATTATCATATAACCACTGTCATAGCAGCACTGCCAGATTATAACACTGTGCTGCTTATGCCTCTATGGTTAAGGTTGTGTCAGCACATCCATTATGCTCCCCATTTTTCAAATATTTATAACTTGGCTGTAAAATTTGCCTTGGCCTGAAACTTGGTGAACCAGAAGCCAGATTCTACAAATCTTTACTCAAGAAAGTCAACCATTTTATTTCAGTGGGAGTGTTTCCATTAGCTGGGTCCTGCCAGATTACAAGCCAAGGTCAAAATTTATGAGTCTGGTTGTTTTGTTCTATTATTGAAAAGAAGAATATTCTTTAAAAACAAATAAAATATGGAAGCACTGGAAAACAAGGCTTGATGTTGTGATGCAATTTGGTCCCTAACTTGATAATCTCTTGTTTTCAGCACTACTGCTACGAAGAAGAAAAATTAACAGCAAAGCTGCTGCGATGTAAAAATCTAGCCGTGGGGCATATGCACTAAATTTTGTTCCACTAATTACATTTTCTTGTGGGTTTTCATCTGGGATCTAGCACACCTCCTGAACAGCATAGAATTGGGCAGGATCCAAATGAGCCATTCTCATCTATCAGGACTACGAACATGTTCACAAAAGCTATCTTATTATGCATGCTCCATACAGGCTCTTCATTCAAAAATATTTTAACAGATGTCATGCTGGATAAATATAATGGCTCATCTGAGGCTTCGAAACAATTTACTCGCAGTAGAAACAAATTTGGGCAGCGTTTTTCAAATTGAGTTAAGTCCTTAATACACACCCACAGGCTTACTTAGACTTATAGATACAATATCTTTTTCTTTTATCCTCCTTAGCTAGCTGAACACAATCTGTTATCGATGAAAATTTTCCTGTTCTGATGCTGCTCTCTTGGATCACTGCTGAAATACATCTTAACTCTGCATTTGGTGTTTGGATAAGATTGCTGTGGAGCACTGCTCAGGGGACAAATGCAAGCCCTTTCTGCACAGCTCCAGCAGCCTACAGGTGGTCTGCAGAGAAGCACAAGAGGTGCATCCTCTGAATCCTTCTTTTCAACAACTGGCCGCAGACAGGGTTGCCCAAAACAGCAGAGGGTAGTGACACATTCCTATACTTTGTTAACCTAGGCCAAAAAAACCCAACATCAGGAAACACTTTTAAAATAGATGCAGAGTATAAATCCAGTTGATGAGCAACAGAAGACTATGCAGTTTGGGATTCCTTTTGGAGTTTCATTTGAAGGAGTCTTGCATTTCTACTTTCACTGCCCTGGTGCAGAAGACCATGTTGCAGCAAGCTGTATTTGTCTCAATACTGTAAAGGTCTCAGTAAACAACCTCACTCTTCTGAGCAGACTCACTGAAATAACACGAGCATGAGGCACTGGTGATGCTTTTTCACGCTCAGAGCGAGTGTGTGGTACTGCCATCAGGTCTTAGAGAGGTTGCAAGGCTTCCTAAGAATTTAAATACTTCCTGTTAGTTTACACAGTTTTGTTTGGCGTTGAAGAACTAGGCTCTGGCAGCTACATAGATGCAAGCACACAATTAAGACAGAGTGATACCTGTTGGGAGCAGCATGAAAATTCCTTGCACAGAAGTTACTTTCTTCCCCATAAGTTTCATTTAATGTCATATAGTAATACTGAGACAAATGGTGACAGTAAGCTACAGGCTTGCTGTTTTATTATAAAGGGCAAGGTTTCTTTAAAGTACCTCTGACTTTTGCAAAGTTTGAGATGCTAAACATCAGGATATATGATAGTGCATGCACCTGACACACCAACTTGCAGGATGGCATGATGGTTGTGTGTGTCATGTTTTTAGTAGGGGTTGATGTTTTGTGACAGCCTTTCCAGGGATAGCTCCCCAAAATATTAGGCCAGCATCATCAAGTAAGGCAGAGTCAATGCTAAGACTCGGACTGTTGTTTGGCATTCTATAGATTGTGTGTCTCAGGAGCAGGGCCTACCCTTTGGAGAGCAAAAGCATGGCAGCACTGGCTGCTGTCTACCTACAGCATTGTGTACATCTGTGCTTGAGCTCCAGGCATTGAAATAACTCCACATCAGAACTTCAGGCTGCCCCACTATGGGTGACAGCTCAGGGGATTAAAAAAAAAAAAGTGGTTTAGTCACTACAAAGAATATTGACAACATTTTGGTCTCATATCTAGGTAAAAAATTTGCTGTCTTAACATTCATTCATTTCCTTTTGAAGCACACAGTTCTAAAGGGAGGAGCAAGAATATCCAGACTTTATTTACAATAAAATGGTCACAAGAGTATGAAAATAAGAGTATAGAGGGTGCAAATCAGTAATTCTGAGCACTTCTCCCACTCTGATGATGTGACAGATGTCACAGGGCAAATCACACCATCCCTTCTTATACAGAAAGGCCCTGATGTTCAATGGTTTGTTAATCACCTAGTTACCCTGTAATCCCTAGAAAAACCCTATGGATATCAGGGGACAAAAGCACTCCTACAATGAACCCTGCATTTTTCTCTCCAAGGCTCTTCCCTGGGGCTGTGCTCTCATAGCACACATACACTGAAAGTCTGACACTTGAGATACCTGTTCTGGGAAAGAATCGGTTTCAGGCTACAGCTGCTTTCCTTGGCCCCCCTCTTTTGCTCAGTTTCCTTTTTTCCTGTGCTGTTTTCCTCCACTTTTATGAGGATCCTTGGACAAAAACTCTGACTTCAAGAATAATTGTGGGGTTGATTGCCTATGTTTTTAAATGTGGGATGGCTGTTGACAAAAAAAATCTCAAATGCAGTATATAAGGTAACTTTTAAACCCACATTTTCTGAGAGTAGCTTTGTACTTGGAATAAAAACATACGTTGTATTAAAATAGGAACAGTGGAGGAAGTAAGAGTAGATGGGGGACAGATCCTGCCACTAACAGAAAGGTTTAAAACACACACAGACATCCTTGAGGCTGGAGGCCCCCCACACAGTGGAAAGAAAAATTTACCCATTAGAGGCAGCTCATCTTCCAAGGATACTTTCCTCCTCCACAAAGACAACTATTTGCAAACACTGTATCATGTTCACACTCTTCTCCTGTACTTACCAAAGACATAAATATCTTAATATTTCAAAACTATAACATAATGCAATAAGATTTCAGCATAATAACATCCATCAAAAAGGGCAACTTAAAAAGAAAAGCATTGCATTTTCTGTATGAAACGATATATAATGACCATTGCCTAGAAATGGATCAATCTGGCTCCAGTGGAGCAGCTGCATAAGCATTCAAAATAGCAATAACTACAAGCTCTGGTGAAGTACTTTTCTTCCCAATGTCATCTCATTTTAACCCCCCTCAGTAAGGGTGAAAGTCATGCTGAAAAAAACCATCCCAAGGCAGCTTTCTCTCCCTGCCCTCATTCCTGAAATTCTCAATTTTATTAATAATTCTCAATTGGCTATCAATTTCCAGCTGCAACACATTGCATTGAGTCCAATTACAACCACCAAACACCCTGTTTTTCATGAGTTTACAGCTTCTGGGGGGTAAAAGCACACTCTGAGACAAAACAGCACATATAGAATATGTACTTTAAAATAAAAGTTTTTTGGTTTAAAATGTTTTGGTCGTTTAAATTTTATGCAATTGATAGGAATAATGTAGGTAATCAAAAGTGTCGTCATCATCATTCTCTTTAATACAAATAATATCAATGGAACAGAAGAGTCAAGCCTGTATTTGGAGGCCAGATCTCACTGAAATGTGCTCCACAAAGATCCAAATAGATTTTCCACTGCATTTCTAACCTATGCTTTGACAGACAACTTGATTCCAAACCCATATGTGAATTTAAATAACCCTCACCTTCTCCAATTTGCATCAGTTGTGGTTAGTTTCAAGGGATATGCTTGAAAGTTGCAAAAGCTCACGGCAGGAGTGCCATATACCAAGACAAATGGCAGGGCCATGTTTAGTCAACCCTCAGTCCTTGTGTACCACGGATTTCTAGTTTCTGAACCCCCAAACCTTTTCCAGAGCAGGTGTAGAGTCATTTATACAATCTCAGCCTAAGTACAATAGCTTGTTTTTCATGGGTTCCTAAGTGCAAAAACCAGAGGCTAAAAAACCCTTTCCCACCTCCTCTAGGAAATCCACAGGTTCTGGGTCTGTTCTTTCTCCTGAACTCATTTGACAGCTTTTACTGATTTTGCAACACAAAGCTACAGGGTATTCCTACTGTAATGCCAGTGACTATCAAGGAATTATCATTCGCTTTTAATAAACAACAAGAAATACTAATGATGTGGTAATGGCAGCTGGCAGTGTTATTAGCATGAAATCTTTTCTGCTCAGTTTACCTCGGGGGCCAATTTCCCAGAGCTAACAGAAGCCAGGAAAAGTGAATTCACACCCCAAACCAAGCAGGCAAACACAGGAGTTCTGAAATGGACTCCCTTTTCTGACGCACCTGTACAGCCTTCTCCTCAGCATGCACTACCAGAGGCAAACACACACCTGGGAATGCATTGAAGTGACAGTCCTCACCTTTCCAACTAACAAGGACTGTTTTAAACAGCCCAGCTCCACAGTCAGTTTTGTATGAAACTTCTGTCCTCTATGGGTGTGACAACAGCAGCGAACACTTAACAGGAGGATACACCAAAGCAACCCTTTGAGCAAAGGCTCAAAAGTTCTCACAACCTCTTTGCATCCAGTTTCCCCCATATCCATTTCTTTGGCATTCCCTACCATTTAAACAGGTTCATGATTATTTCAGCTAGTCCCAGTGTGTCACCAGCTAACCCTCTACTTTCACCCAAAAGCTCATCACTCTGTCAAGCTGTTAAGGCCCATTCACACAAAAACCTCAAGACTGTGTGGGAACATACTGCCTTGCTACCTTCTGAGATACTGTTCTGAATTATTTTCTGCCCAATAAACCATGAATTAAAATAACAAAACCTAACCTTTATTATGCCTATGTTTAGCCAGTACCCAGGGCTAAACTGCAGCAGTTGTTCTACCACCCAGTGCTCCCTCCCCAGCTGAGAAGGGGAATTGGGGAAAAAGGGAAAAGCCCCACGGGTTGAAGTAGAAATAGATTTAAAGAAATAACAAAGCTAACACACTCACTAACATAAAGTGTACAAGGTTCTACTCACCCTGGTCCTTGAGGCCAGCAGCAGGAGCAGAAGGCCAAGAGGGAGGAGTCCCAGGAAGAAGAACTCCACCCTCACTGAGCTCCCTCCTTTTCTAATGAGCATGATGAAGCATTATGGGATAGACCTGTGAGTCAGTGCCTTGAGTGGATCTCCCAGCTGACTGGGGCTGCTCATGGCTGCCTGCATGGCTGGGCCATGGGGCTGTGCCTGGGGAACCAGGACATATTAGAACTAGGATGATTAGCAAAGTATTAACTTTTTTCCCTGTCAGTCATTTCAGCAGCAATGACTGTGCTCCATGAAGACTTTCCAGTCATTTACTTCCTATGGTTTAAATTCTTCCAAGGACCTCATTTAGCTGAGTCATGTGTAAATAGCACATAACTAGCACTGATCTGCTTTACAGAATAAGCAAGAAAAACCCCTGCAACTATTTTTCCCCTCATAAAAGTTCTCAGCAAATATTTGCTTTTCCTGAAAAATCCGAGTCCAGAAGTGGTAAACTTCTTCCCAAATTTACATCCAGTTGGCCAAATTCTGCTCTCTGACATTCACACAGTTCAGCTGAGTACAGGAGAGTTCTAATGGATGGCTTAAAAAGATGAACCCTGTGAAGGTCTGAGTGTCCTCCAGCTCTGCTGGGAGTTTATAGATCTG
Organism: Podargus strigoides; assembly: GCA_028020825.1. NCBI lineage: Eukaryota > Metazoa > Chordata > Aves > Caprimulgiformes > Podargidae > Podargus > Podargus strigoides. Next base: position 5,426,564 of record CM051623.1, on the reverse strand, counting down.
GTCCTGACACGTGTTAGATTAGGCAGGCATGCATCAACATCTTTTACTGTTCAATTTTAAGCCTACACATTTCTGTTTAATTTCAGTATAACTAGTCACATGCCGATATGTACAGGCATGGGGATTAAGTGACAGCTAAACAAAACCCCTTCTGCATGCATATTTTTATGCTTAAACATCATGTCCTCTGCAAAGAACATGAAGGTGCAATGGTGTATATTTCTGCACCTAGACCATGTGTTTAAGCATCTGCTGCAACCTGATGTGCTGGCATCCCTTTTCATGCACCTGTGTGGTGACTCAGCTGGGGGAAATGATATTAGCTGGATTGGGGAGAACACAAGAAAAATAATCTTTCACTGCAGAGGGCAGAGCAGGGTCAAGGTGGAGTGAGGAAGCTTAAACAGCAGTACTACTAAAGATGTTAATGGCTGCATCTGCAGAAAGGATTAATCTTTGGGCATCTACTGACGTGAACAGTTCAAACACATATAGAGACTTTTTATGATCCACAAAACCCAGTCCTGTGAGGTTCTGCTCAGGCAGACAGAACTGGAAACACCTTCAAGCAGCAAAACAGACTGAAGATCTTGCTTTCAAATTTTTGGACAGGCACTTCATAATACAATTGAAACACCTCTGTACAATACTCTACCTGCTTTGGATTCTCGTATGTTCACTCCAGAGGGTAAGAAAGCTTGACAATGTAAGTTTTATTAAAAAATTCCTTTTCTCATGGAACATTGCTTACTTCCAAATAGCACAACAGAGCAGTGCAGAGGGGTTGTCTGCCTTCTCACAAAGCGGACAGCACACATTTCACCATCAGAAAGCAGAGCTGGCATGTCCAGAAGCACAAAGGCACAGATTACTCAGGCTGGCAGTGTGAAACATTGCACTTGGAAACGATCCTGGCAGCAGGCCAGGAGATAAGATCCAGAGTAGCTCTTTGTATTCTAATACACATGTCTGAATCAATGCTCAAGCCAGTAGACTCCCGATGGGTCTGCAGTCTTCCCTGACACTCTTGTTTGTTGACATGTTGCTCGAGTCCATGTCGGCTAACACATACACTGCTCTCAGGGTGGGTTCCCAGGGAGATTGTCCTGGTTCTGAATGCTCAACAGGTTTTAGACTTTTCAAGCTCTCCTCTGCTGATTTAAAACAAAAACTAACAAAAAACCCTCCAAAAAACCCCACAAGAGGATCTAGATGATTTAACTCATGCCTGTTTGGTCACGTTGCAGTTTTGATCCTGGGATAGATACATCCTCTTTGCAAAGGACACTTGTGCTCTCTAAGAGATTTGCTGCGTTCTGGTGGCCATGGATGCTCTACATGGGCAGTGAATTTAGTTCTTCAGGGCATGACAAAAACTTAACTGATTTCAATACGAAAGACATTCATCGACTTCCATAGGTTTGAGTGAGCACATCAACATCAAGACATCTCCCAATAAAGACCAAGAGAAGCATACACAACAGTGCTGTTTGCCAAGGTCCCAGCAAGTGCTGAACCACTCCCCTTGTGTCCCATAGGAGAGATCAATGTGCCACCCACTTCTGACTTAAACATTTCTTTAGACATGCTCTCATCATCCCAGGAATCTCGCAATTCCCTCTTACCGTAAATTAATCATGTACTTAAAAATTCCTTGGTTTTCAGATCTGCAGCAGAAAATTCAAATGAGATAGAGAAACCACCACTGTTTTAAATCAGCCTACCATTAAGAAGATCACATGCTTCCCCATCACTGTTAGCCACAGTGAGAATTACTCAGCAAAGCAACTCATGTGACTGGTATGACCAAACTGTGTACAGATCCTGTTGTACGAACAACACCGTTCTGCACCATTCTGTTTGGAAATTTTGTTGTTATTGCTGTTCCATGGCTGAGCTGGTGGGAATTGGTCCCCATGCCTTCTGAATGTGACAATCCATGGCTGCATTTTTCCCCTCTGTGTCTTCTTCCCCAAGTCTCCCTCAACTATCTCCCCATCTTGCTAAGAGGAGGATGAATTTATTGTTTGTGAAGTTTTCAGGGACATTTAATCACACAAATCTAGTTAATCACTGAAAACCTGTTTCCTGAATGTCAAAAGTCCTCCTGTTGGATAGTAATAGCCCAATTCTAACCATGCTCAGGGAAATACAAGGACACAAAAGCTTATTTCTCTTTGGCTAGTCAAGATCTATGGGAAGTCCCTATAGATCTCCAGTGGCCCTCAGATTAAGACTCATCCATTTGTCTGATTCCCAAGAGAAGCCAGGCAAAGCTTGAACAAGAAAAAAATAAGCATGCATGGCTGCAGCGAATGAAGTATGGGGGGAAAAGGACTCAGAACTCCTTTTCTGAGAAAGGCAAGTTTATTAGCAAGCAAGTAAACAAGTAAGCAAGTAGGTAGGCAAGTAAGCAAGTAAGTAGCTAACAAGAAGAAAGGAAAAGCTCTGTCCAGTCTCTGCTGCAGCTCTCTCTCTCTGCTGTCTCTCTCTAGTTAGTCTTATACATTTCTGTTCCCAAAACAATCAAACTAAACAGGACATAACACATGCTTCTTCACACACCACACTTGGGACTGTTTTCAGTCACATCTTCACACACTCCCTCAGGTTATTTTCCAGCCTGACCTTCTTATTCTCTCATCAGCTACTGTCCTGTGAAGCTTGTCTGGGAACACACTGCAAATTCCAATGTTATCCTAGATCAGTCCCAATCCATCCTCCTTATGTTCGACACAGCTTCCACACATGGCAGAACTATTTTCTCTCTTTACTGTGTTTCTCCCATCTGTAATTTACAGAGAGAGAGAAAAAAAAAAAAGCCAAAATAAAAAGAAAAAAAGCAGTTCATAAAAATTTTGGAAGTCTAGAAGCTCTGCAGTCAACCACAGTAAGATATGGCTCACATCCAACCTCCTGTCCGAGGGCCTAGCTCTAGCAATGTGAAACAACAGAAAAGTTCAGCTCTCACCTGCATCTATTTGTTTAGATCAGTAAAAAAAGAGAAGAAATAAGATGTCCCCCACCTATTTCATTGATGGGGAAACTGAAGAGCAGGGAGTAGATTGACCATGATCTTGCCCAAGATTGACCTGTCCAAGATGATGCAACAAATCCATGTCAGAATTGGAACTGATCTTTCCTGTGGAACTGTTTTGTGCCTAGACCTGAGCTCAAATGAAAGCAAAAATAAACCACAAAATAACAATAAATGTTATTGGCAGCTGGAAAAATAGAAAATGGACTCATGGGGACAAAAAGTTGCACGAGATAAATGCAAGCATTCTTTGCAAGAAACCTAAAGAAAATTGAGCCATAGAAACTCAGACATTCCACACACAGTGGTGAGAAACAGCAAACCAGGTATTTTTAGGAAACAGGTGATAATAGATGCTGTCTCCCAAAAGGGCCAAGTGTAGCCTGTAGGAAGATATAGCAACCTTTCCTAAGTTTATGAATCCGCCCTGTGTTGCCCCTGTTTGTCCCCTCAGAAGATGTGAGATGTCTCTCTTCTTGAGTCATAGAGCATTTACTGCATTCAAACTCCTTCCACTTCACCCTCTCACTCTTATCCAGTGACATGCATGCGGCACTTTGTTCAGTGGACAAGACCATTCTGTAGTCATCCAAGGTATTTGTCAAGGGGCTGTATTTAAATATGCATTGTTTGCAGCAAAGGAATAAAGCTATGAAAGGTTATTAGAAAATTAAATATGGCTATAAATTAATTTCTGTAATCACTATTCATTAATATTTAATATATTTATAGAAAGGATAAATCTCCTCAATTCCCTAGGCATTCTGCATTTAATAATGTGGAAACAGCTTATCTCCTTCCTGTTACTGAGACTGGATTTGTAATAACTAGTAATGTTAAATGTTTTTTTTTTTTTTAATCAATAATAAATAAATATACAAACACTTCCCCCTAGAATGCCTCTGATGTTATTTACAAAATTAAAAAAAAAAAACAACTACAGAATGCCAAGGGACTTCATAACCATTTCATTACTACCTTCCTAATTGTATGTGGTGGAACTGCATAATCAGTTTATTGAAATTGAAATCTTTGGAACTGATTCTCCCTGCAGACATTAACAATAAGCATCCTGTGCAATAACACAGTACTTAATGTAATATAAACATTATATGCACCAAGCTTTAAACATCCCTTGGCTTCACCTGCTGGAATTGGTCATTTTTAACACACTTGTGTTCTGCCACTGCATTGAATCAAATATCTAATTTACAGACTGCAAAATACAATATTCCCATATTACAATAAATAAAGGAAGATACATTCAGAAAACACACACACACAGAGTCGATATGAGGATAAGCAAGACTACATTTAATAAAGTGGAAATCAAGCAGACTCTTCTAGGAAATCTGAATGGATTTTGATGCACAATATTGAAAGAAATTGCTTCTGCTTCCCACTGTGTCCCTGCAAATAACTAGGCTAATACTACATAGTCCAGATCCAACTTTCTTCTACTTAGCAAGGGGACTTTACTCTTGTGAGTAGCTCCATTCATACAAGCAAAACTATTTTTACTCAAGTGTGTACCCAGATATCAACAGGATTTCTAAGGAAAGAGGTTCATATTTTAGTTTGCAGGATTTAACACGGTGGCAAGCAATGACAGACTAAGAAATATTCACCTGCACATTCTCAAGTCAACATTAAGACAACATAAAGAACTCAAGACCAAGAAACAAGTTGTACCTTTATCTGCTTTCATTTTCAACAGCAAATAAAGAAAAGCTAAGATTTTACTATTATTTTATTATTACTGCTCTTACTATTGCAAAAGTTTTTGTCCTTTTTAAAGACGAATGAAAGGGGTTTTGGTTTTTTTTGGAAAAACTCTGATTCATGGGCTTTGATTATACTTTTTTTCCCCAGGTGCTTCAAACAGCCTATTTAGAAAAATCTTTACCAAACAGGAGTTCAATACTTTAATTAAAGAGGACGAGCCGATTGCACTGATATTTTCAACAATTAAAAAAAAAAAAAAAGTAAAAAAAAAAAAAGAAAAAGTCCTAATATAACATTTAACATCGTCAAAAGAATGGAGGAAATTGTTTCTTCTTTTCTGTAGCTCTGCTATCATGTGCCAATGGCATGTGGACCTCTTAAAATGTCAGTCACAGTAACCTCATCTTCATAGAGTTCATTGATGATTAAGATTATGGCCATTAGACCTTGGGACTGTTCATTTCTCTTGTAGCCTTCCCCTAGATTCAACATTGGTGGTGCATGATAGCACGGCATCACAACCAGCACAGGACTTTACAACCAGAGTCAGCCAGCAGAAGTACCAGCTCTGCTCCTGAACAGTTGAGCACAGCATTTTACATTATTTTATACTTTTTAAGAACACAACAAACAGATTTGCAAAGCTGTGCAAGGCACCAAACAGAGCATTTGAAGCCAGCTGTATGCTCAAGCAAAGCCTCACAACAGACTTGCTCCTACCACAGGGCTGGGCTTTGCATCACGAAGGAGATAGCTGGTTAGTGTCCCAAGTACTGCAATGGCTGAGTAAGCTGAAGATAATTTTAAACACAGAGGGTCCAATCCAATATCACTCAGTACTTTCTGGTGCCAGCACAAGCTGTGAGACATAGCACTGTTATTTTGGGAGGAATGGGAGGAAACATTCTTCCACAGACTTGACAAAAGTGTAAATGACTGCAGAGGGCATGAGACAACACAACGCCTTGCCCATAGTGTGTTACTTTGATTACTTAAGCCTCAGTCTGCCAAAGCACTTGAAACACATAAGCCTCCCAACAACAGAAGGACTTGGCAACACCAGCAGAAAAGCTCCTGTTGATTTGAAAGATGATCGTTGGACAAGGACCACTTGGCTATATGTGAAGCATTGGTTTATAACAGAAAGATTTGCCTGCTGCCTTTAAAACATTAGCATGCTAAAAAAAGAATTAGAGACAGAAAGAGAAGGGGAAAATGTAGTCAACCAAATTTAACTACACTTCCTCCTCAATATGTCCATCCTCAGTTAAAACATCAAAGTGGAGAAGCACTGTACATTAAAGCCCCACTAAAAACAATCTAAGAAAGCAGCAAATCAAAATGGATGTGACAGTCAAAGTATCACAAGCCAAACAACGACATTAATGCAAGCTCAACACAAAAGAGATGCAATTTATTTCGTTGCTCATACTGGCTTTTCTGAATGTGGCATGAATGACTGGAAGTAGACCAGGTGCTTTTAACGAGTTTTATTTTATTCAAGAAAAGCTTTATTTATTCAATAAGTTTTGGAAATAACCTGTTTGTCGTAATGCATGTGTGTATGTATATACCTCCCCCCTCCCTCTCTCCTTTTTGAGTAGAACTATCCTCAGATCACCTCAGACATAGAAACGCAAGCAGGCTGACTCCTACACAAGTAGAAACACAATCTCCCTCCTTCCCCCCTTAGTGGTAGTTCATGCTTCAGCGTCATTCTGAAGGACAAAGGATTATGATAGAAATATTCCTCTAAAAGTTATTCTCCTCCTCTGTCTCTAAGCAAAATTTTGCATCTGTGGTTTGCAGTAGTTCCATGTACCTAGTTGTAAAGGTGAGTTAAAGTACTCAAACTACACCAATAGTTTGGTTTTAAACACCTATTCACATTCTGTAAATCACACACCTCAAGAACCTGGAGAATTTGCTGGGTCAAAGCAGATTCAAGAAATTAATTGAAGGGGAAGTTGCAGATTTATGACTTGATTTTTTTTTTCCTACCATTTGAGAAATAAGGAAAATGCCAGAGGTGCAACTCACTCTCCTTTTATTTTGGTGTATCCAGCATTTTCCACCCAATGTCTTAAAATTTAATGCAAAAATATAGCTGTAGCTAGGACAGGAAGAGAAAAGATTTTCAGAATTGCACCACAAATCAATGCATTTTCAATATAAGTGTTCTGGATGGATGAGATGCAGAGAAAGAGTACTTAGGATCAGGAGGATCACATTTATCACTGGCATAAAGAGGTGAAATGCATGTGGGTTAATCTTGCCATGGCATGGAAAGCCTGCAAAGAAATGAAATTTCTATCAAGGCGCACTGCATTCTCCACTGAACTTTTGTCATTGAAAAATTAGCATTTAGTATTACACACAGCCTTCCAGGACAGCATCTGCAGTGTCTTTCTGCATGCAAGCAATACACCCTGCTAGAAAACATGGACTCACCAAGCTGGGAGAAGGAGCCAGCAAGCAGACAGTTAGCCCTGGATTAGGGGCATGATGAACTGTGTATTCAGCTGCAGACTAGAAGTGCACAAACCTGAGCCTTAAAAGGGAAGATCTTTGACCTATTTGCTATGAAACCAACAGGCAACTGGCCCAGACTGTACGATGACTCCTGTTGAGGAGTGCCAGCTTGTCATGGAGGCAGCCACAGAGATAAGTCACCCCCAAAGGGGTATCTGATCGCCTGATGGGAGCAAATCAGAGCAGTACCCGATACAGAAAGGCAAAAGCACTTCTCCTCTTTGGCTCCTCTTGTCCCAGGAGCACACTGAGGCAGGTAGAAATACTTCCTGACTCACCAGAAATTCAGTAAAGGGAACACCCAAGGGAAGCTTGAACTAGATTGGGTTTGGAGCCTGGCAGCAGAGTTGCTAAGTAGAAACAACAGCATGCTTTAAATAAAAGCACTGGTGTGTTAAAAATCCCTGTGCAAAGCCTGTTTACCTGTGTCATTTCTTCATGTTTCTTTCTCTCTCACTTCACCCCCAGCCCTCAAATAAAAAAAAAGTAGATTTGAAGGTAGAAGGCAAACCTGAGACTCAGCCAGACTCCAAAATCTCATAAAACATACAAGAGTTCAATGGCTCCTTTTTTGGACTGCAGCATGGTAACTTTCTCATAGGGTTTGGCCAGGTCACATGCTAGCACAGAACTGGGCCTTTAGTGATGGATTTGTACCTGAAAATGGTAACTAGAGGGGAAAGCAGGCTGTTATTAGAGTATTCATAAGACCCCATAAAGATTGTAAGTGAGAATATAAAAGCAAACGGGTCCTTCCCATTAGTCCCATGCTTGGACTCGTTTCCAATAAGGCCAGTGAGAGAAGATCCAACAGACATCAATAGGAACCGTATCAAACCCCACATCTGATAAACTCAGAAGCATACTGTACTTCAGAAGCACTTCCTTGACACAAATGTAGTCAGGAGATGGGAATGAAAACTACCTTTTTAAAGCTGTAACATAAAGCTGGTTAATTATTTCCTCAGGAAGACAATGATCTAAATTTCTTTAAGTATGGTACACTCTGTATTTCCTTGTGCCAACACAGTTCTCCTTTACATCCTTCTTAGTCAGCATGCCTAAATTGTCAGGGAGAGCGGCAGCACTTTGACAGGAAAGGCCACTAAAGCTGCTTACTATTATCTATTGTCATGATGTGCAGCAACGTGACTTGTTTTTCCTACTTTCCCTCTCTCCTAAAAAAAACACAGGGGAGGAAACTCAGCCTAGGACTTGATACCTGGGAAAACTCCATTTTCCTAAGGAACTGATTCCTTTTATTATTATTTCCATTATTGTCTTCAATAAGATACATCACCAGAGGACTCTCTCACATCCCTGAGATGCAGAGGCACACGGCAAGCTCTGGAGGGGAAGGCACATTACTTGGCAGGGAGAGGAAGGACACAAGGCTGCCTCTGCCAGGAGCAGGCATAAGGCCTCCAGCAATGCTGGAGGGAGCTGCCTGCCACCAGTGGTACCTAGCCCTCACCTGCAGAGCAGACACTGGCTCCAGAAACACAGGCACTATCCCCTGCGACATGCTTATGCAGTGTCTGACACCACACTTAGCTTGGGCCTCTGGCTGCCACAGTGATACAAATGCAACAAAGCAAAAAAATGCAGCAGTGTGAAAGGGACACTCATGGCCCAGACAGCAGCTCTTCTGCACATACAACATTCTAAAATCGCTTAGATTGTCCAGTAGATACTTGACATCAGACCTCTAAGACAGGCGAGTACGAAGCATCTCTCTGGCCACAATAACAGGCAGAGAAAGCAAGAAAAAAAAGTCAGGAGTGTTTTGTCCAACTTATGACTTGGGATTACTTGACTATCAGTCCCCATGCTCCAATCACTAATCCTTGCATCCAATAGCTAAGGAAGCTCCATGCATGTAACACTAATCTTATCTTGATGCTGGAAGAAAAACAGATCAATACAGTATTCATAAGCTGATGTATGACTAAAGTATTGATGCAATTTTTCTCATGTGCATCAATGCCTTACTATTTCTATTTTGTTTGCTCTTCTATGTATGCAAAATACACACTGTGTTTCTAGCTGTTGTATACTCTGTTCTTTTCCATCCTGTAAGAACAAATAAAATAAAGGCTTTAAAAAAACTCTGCTCATCAGTAGCATGGTTGCTTCAGCATTATAGGGTCAAGTCCTTCCAGACACTGAGCCATGCTGTGGATTATGAAAATGGGGAACATTTTGGCACATCTTGGAATTAATTACTGCCTGTAGGAGCAGTATCTATTTCATGCATTTCATCCTTTCATTTCCACTATCTAATTTAATATTCTCAGCATTGTGAAGTTTTCCATATTTTTCAAAAATGCTCTAACTTCTGGGAATAGCTCCATCTTTTTGTCCTGTACTTATACAGCACATAGTGCCACGAAAACCCTTGCACAAAGAGTGGGACGACAAAGGGCTAATAGAATAGTCAAACTTTCTGAATTTGACCAAAAGGAGTTGGCTAAAAATATGCAACCATTTTCCTATTAAAAAAACCCCAAACTGTCATTCTCTTATGCCATTTAATTCCCAACACTCTATAAAATATATATATATATATATATATATATATAAAGACACCAAAATTTCACAAATTTATTTTTTTCCACTTGGCAATAAGGAGTGCTATAAAGCCTACATCTCTGACATGGGATTAACGTGACCTGTAGACCCAGGTAGATAATGTCTGATTCTATGCTACTTTATTTTTATCGAAAAATGCCAAAGTAGCTAAAACCAGTTAGCTAAATTTCACCAAAACTCCATTTTCAGAAGAGGAAGGGTACACTCAATGTATAGCAAAACACTCACTTCTAACATTCAGAATGAAATTTCAGACCAACAGCAGAACTGGAGTGGGAAAGAAATGGACCAGGCTTCCTACGAACAGCCAGCACCCCAGCAGTGTCATCACTAGACTGAGTCTGGGAGCACTAAGATCTGATTCAGTACTGCCACACGGAACAAATTTGGAATGAGATAGATATGTGACTGAGGGAGACTCTACCGTTGATGTCACAAGACTTTAGACAGAGCCCCTTTGCTTCCCAACCTACTTCCCAAAGAAGGCTGGGGGCGGCTGGATTTCCTCATAGTCCCAGACTTAATCACCAGTTTATGACTGAGGATTATGTGTGTGTGTGGCCATCTACCATGGGTCTGTTCCACTGTCCTACCCCTGAGAACTGCCATGAGACAGATACACCAAGTTGCAAAAATAGGTGGTTTATTAAAGCGACAGATATAACAAGTTTGGAAGAGCCGTTGATAATTCTGCTAACTACAATAGTGCTACTAATTAATATTAATGCTGCTAGCAGAATAATACAAAATACACCCGGGCATACTTTCACCCATAAAGTGAAAGGTGCAGTTCTTACCCAGACGGGTGTCCTTGCCTGGGGTGGAGGAAGAGACACAGCCCATAACTGTGTCTGATAGCTTTGATGTTATTTCTCTCCCAGTTTAATGATCCTTTTCTCCATCTTTTTACCTCCTAAGCTACAAGGCTCCCTCCCCTAGGTGACACGTAGCATGATTTGGGTGGAGAGACAAGTGCTATGGTCATATATGTATAGCATGATCTCTGTAATTGTCATTAGCATATTCAGGTGTGTCAATTTCAATATGCATTTTGCAGGTAATGAGGCAAAGGTCAGTCATCAGACACATTAGCCTTCAAGGTCCCCTGTCTCCACAGAGCCCCCCACTCAGCTGTATCCTGTGATAAGATGAGCGAGCTGTCACTCCCCTGGGTTACACAAGACTTAACAAGGTCATTCTTTAGATTTCTGTTGTGCACAGAGCAAGGCTGTCCTCATTATCCAAATTCCACAAGTACACAAAACAGAGTCTCTCATTTCCCAGGCTAATGCCCCCTGACACTATACTCTCACGTTCTCCAAGATGCAAATTCCTCTCCATCTTCTCTTACTGAAATAGCTCCATTTCTTTTCCCCAACAGGAGAAAGCTGGGAACAAACCCTTGGTGTTTTAGTGAAACGGGACTTGTGTGTCTGGGTCAGCCCCAGCAGCCTTCGGCCCTCCCGGAGCCCAGTGCCAGAGCATACAGAATTACCCTACGTAAGCTTTGGCATCCTGAACTCAGCATCAGTGCACAGCTCGTGCAGTGCAGAACTCAGAAATTCAGGCCCAGCTACAGTGGAGAGAAGATACTTGAAGTGGTCTTGGTCTCACGTGAGGCTAGATGTGGTTCACAAGCAGACAAAGACCATTGTCATTGGCATCACTGAGACATGGTGGGATGGCTCTCATGACTGGAGCATAGGAATAGATGGTTATAAGCTCTTTAGGAAAGACAGACAGGGAAGAAGGGGAGGGGATGTTGCCCTCTACATCAATGAGAAGCTGGAGTCTATGGAGCTCCACCTGGGGATGGAAGAGGAGCTAACAGAGAGCTTATGGGTCAGGATTAAAGGGAAAGGAGACATCACAGTGGGGATCTGCTACAGGCCACCAGACAAGCAAGACACTGTGGATGAGGCCCTCTATAAACAGACAGGAGCAGCTTTGTGTTCACAAGCCCTGATCCTCATGGGGGATTTCAACCACCCCAATATCTGTTGGAAGGACAACACAGCTGGGCACCAGCAATCTGAGATGTTCCTGGAATGCGTTGAGGATAACTTCCTCCTCCATGTGGTAGACAAATCCATGAGAAAAGGTGCTACGCTGGACCTTGTCGTCACCAGCAAGGAGGGAATGGTGAGTAATGTGAAGCTCAAGGGCAGCCTTGGCTCCAGTGACCACTAAATGGTAGAGTTCATGATCCTTAGGACATCAAAGAGGGTGCGTAGCAAGCTCACTACTCTGGACTTCAAGAGAGCAGACATCAGCCTCTTCAGGGATCTGCTTGGTAGGATATCGTGGGATACAGCCCTGGAGGGAAGAGGGGCCCAAGAATGCCGGTCAATATTCAAGGACCATCTCCTCCAAGCCCAGGAGCAGTGCATCCCAAGAAAGAGGAAGGAAGGCAGGCAAGCGTGCCAGGAGGCCTGCATGGATGAATAGGGAGCTCCTGGACTCGCTTGGGCGCAAAAAGAAAGTCTACAGGCAATGGAAACAAAAGCAACTTAACTGGGAAGATTACAGAGAAGTTGTCTGAGCAGACAGGGGTCAGGTTAGGAAAGCTAAAGCCCAGACTGAGTTAAATCTGGCCAGGGACATAAAGGGGAACAAGAAAAATTTCTACAGGTATATCAGTGACAAAAGGAAAGCTAGGGGAGATGTGGGCCCTCTCTGAAAGGAAGTTGGAGACCTGGTCACGAGGGATACAGAGAAGGCTGAGGTACTCAATGATATCTTTGCCTCGTTCTTCACTGGCAAGGGCTCTAGCCACACTGCCCAAGTTGCAGAAGGCAAAGGTAGGAGCTGGGAGAAGGAAGTGAAGATCAGGTTCAAGATCATCTAAAGAACCTGAAGGTGTGCAAGTCCATGGGACCTGATGGAATCCATCCAAGGGTCCTGAAGAACTGGTGGATGAAGTTGCCAAGCTGCTTTTCATCGTATTTGTAAGGTCATGGCAGTCTGGTGAATTCCTGCTGACTGGAAAAGGGCAAAAGTAGCCCCCATTTTCAAGAAGTGAAAAAAGGAAGACCCAGGAAACTATAGACCAGTCAGTCTCTCCTCTGTGCCTGGCAAGATCATGGAGCAGATTCTCCTGAAGGTTCTGCTAAGGCATATGGAAAATGAAGATGAGGTGATTGGAAGTAACGAACATGGCTTCACCAAGGGCAAATCATGCCTGACCAGTTTGGTGGCCTTTTACGATGGAGCTACAACTTCAGTGGATAAGGGAAAAGCAACTGATGTCATCTACCTGGACTTGTGTAAAGCTTTCGACACTGTCCTGCATGACATCCTGGTCACTAAATTGGAAAAGCATGGATTTGATGGATGGACCACCTGGTGGATAGGGAACTGGCTAGATGGTTCCATCCATAGTGACAGGATGAGGGGTAATGGTCTTAAATTGGAAGAGGGGAGATTTAGACTAGATATTAGGAAGAAATTCTTTACTGTGAGGGTGGTGAGACACTGGCCCAGGTTGCCCAGGGAAGCTGTGGCTGCCCCCTCCCTGGCAGTGTTCCAGGCCAGGTTGGATGGGGCTTGGAGCAATCTGGTCTGGTGGGAGGTGTCTCTGCCCATGGCAGGGTGGTCGAAACTAGATGATCTTTGAGGTCCCTTCCAACCCAAACCATTCTATGATTCTGTGACCAGGATCACCCTCCCAAAATAACTCCCATCCAAGTCAACCAAAAATTAGCATTTAATTGTGAAAATTCACCGGTGTTAATTTTACTCAGAATTGCAAGAATTTGAGAAGTATGTACGTTTTCAGCGCTGGTAATACCGTCAAACAACTATGTGCTAGTCCTTCAAAAACTACCAATCTCACATCACTCATAAAAATAAGTAGGTATATATGTATTTTTAAGAAATACTAATTTTTACATAATGAAATTTCTTTCCTCAACAGTTACGTATTCCTGTGAAATGTTTACTCCAACAAAGAGATCTTTCTTACACCTTCAGTGGAAGGAAACCAAATTTTTTTCTCTGTTGCCTCCCAAGCTCTGCAGAGTCAACTGCAGTGTCCTTACAGGGATGACTGATCATGTGGGATGCTGGAGGCTCTCTTGGAGTGATCCAGTGCATCATCCCTATTCTTAAAACTGGACGTAAGTGCCTTGCTGGGTCACAGCCAGCAGACACTGTGTTGTGCAGGGCTCTGAAAAACTTTCTGGAGGAACAGCATACCGTGTTTACCCATTTGGTTAAACCTTGCAACTTCAGCTACAGTTCTACTGTATGTCAGCAACATCAATAATCTGATGCTGAAGACACTGGTTGCCTTCCTCTCCAGAAGGGTTTCAATCAAAAGGGAAGAATAGCACTAATATTCTTCAGCCAGACTGGTTCCTGGGCACACACCAAAATATCTTTACGCAGGACATGAATTCTCTCTTTAATGCCAGGTGTGCAGACATAGCTGCTGCCGTCCCTGTGTGAAGGAACATGTCCCACAGATAAATCATACAATTCACAACATATCATCTGTCAACACACATTTCTCAAAGTTTGCTTCCACTGCTCTTTCCTTGCATTTATTATAGTCGTCACTTACATATTTTTGTCACTTTCCTGACCTGCTCTCCAATGCTTATAAACACACTGTAAAATAATCCACAAACCTTCTCTGGTTTTTAGAAAACACTGCAATACAAATAATATAGAACCATAAAACCTAGGTGGATGCTTTATCCATATGATATTGCAAGGCATGACATACATCTGTCATTCAGATCTTGCTGTGTCACATACAAACACTGCATTGACGCATCTCATGTGGGTTTTTTTTAACCTTGAATCCCCTGATTAGCCGACAGATGCAACGAGTAATTATTTGATTCCAGTCCCTCTGCCACAGCAACATGCTCTCCTTTGGCACTCTCCCAAAATATGAAACTTCTATGAAAACTTAAATTGGCTCAGGGTATAGGAACAGAGTATCTTGCTCTAATGGTAGATTCAAGGTGGAAGCCTTTCACAACACTCATAGAAAAAATTAAGGATGCTACCCTAAAAGTGAGAGTCTTCACTTCCCAAAGCAACACATTTTCCATACTAGGAAGCCTCTAGTAAAAGCACTTCAATGTCATTATAATTTTATGTAAAGAAAAGATATTTTAAGATTTATTTTTTTTTCCCCAGAAGGTTTTATGGGTACCTCTAGGCCTTGTTCAGTTCAGGTCAATCCCAATATACCTGAGAGTTAAAAAAAAACAACTGTAGCAAAGTGAACACTGAGTAGCTACCAGCTCCAATTCTGCAGACACATTTGCATGTGCTTTCTTTTACCCTGGAACTGACACAGTGAATAGAGTCACTGGGGGGAGGTAAGGGGGCAGCAGTCCCCAACAAGTATTGCTCCCACCCCACATTATGCATTTGGCAGCAAATCCTCTCTTCCCTGACCACTCTACACCTGCACTGCCATGAACCAGGGGGGTTCTGCTGCTCCATTTGGCGGAACGACTCATGTCAGTAAGGTTATGGACACATGGAAATATTTATGAAACCAAGAACCCATGGTATTCGCTGCAAGAGAAGTGTGGTGCACAGATAATTAAAGGTTCACTCGTCCTATTGGCCCATCCATATTTCACCATGTCAATAAAGATCCACTGGAGGAGGAACAATATGAATGAGAAATACAGTTGAGGCCATTAAGCACAAAATTTCTAAAACAGTCTTGGCAGATCATCATGGCTTTATCTTATACACTCTGTCATGCCAAGTTTCTCAGGCTTTCACTTGAAGGATTAAGACTTTCTCCTGAGACGTGTCAGGCCAGGCTGCCACGAATTCCAATTGCAGTACTAGAGACTGCATGGGACTTGGGATAATTTATTATGAAGCTGGCTTCACAGGTCTTTGATAATTTATTACAGATCTCTCAGCCCTGCTTAAAGAGCTGTCCTTGATCAGCCAATTGTCTAAGTTAAGGGAAAAAAATAAAATCCTAGGCTGCATAAGTAAGCTGTAATACAAAATAAACACTTCACGGACACAGAGAGATACAGCCAGCACAGAAACCTCACTCGGCTGGCTGCAGTTTAAAATGTCTCCAGTGACCACAATACATCACTGCAAGTCTATCAAGGATACTTAGTTTTAATTCTCTGTTAGAGTGTTACGCAATAATGCAAGTAATGAAATAATGTGAAGGTTACATGTAGTTATTTAACATTTAAAATTAAGTACAGTTATTCTAGTGAACAGGACCAAATTCAGGGCAGAGTGTGCCGTTGTTCCTGCATCCTATGAAGACCAGAAAAAGTTTACTGACACAAATTTTGAGCAGCTGTTAGACAGAACTGCTATTTGCTGATGATTAAAAAATTCTAAGGGCAACACTGCAAACACAGTCCTGCCATTCTAAGGACTAGATTGGGGGATTTTGTCAAAGATCTCTGGTGCTTTGGCACTTAGAAGCTAAAAGGTAACTGAAGTCCTTAACCTTTATCTTCTAAAAGGTGAAAGGTGCGTCAAGTAAACACAAAGAGCTTTTCATTTTTTAATCCATTTTATTTGCAATGAGTGATGAAATAAGATGAGCGTTTCTGAGTATTCTCTAATAATGCAGCACAAAAATGATACTCAGATACATCAGTGTAGTCTACTCACCTTACACTGAGTTGCCTTTTAACTTCTTTTGGTGAGAAAATGCCACTACATGTAAGGTCCCTTAACGAAAAAAATGCAACCTCATGTCTTATAGAAACGCCTTGAATTCTGTACCACAAGTGAAAGCAAAGTCTCTTAAACTACAGGCACTATTCAGATGTGGATCCAGTCTGTAACATCTAAAATTCATTCCACATCATTTATTCGTACTTCAACAGGTTTTGCAGGTGCTATGAACACCCAAACCATTCATGCACAACTGCTGAAAAACCTTTACGAAAGTTCCTCCAACCACTGCATAGAAAGATGAGAGAAAGAAAGCTGTTGTGTGTGCACTCTCTGTTGCCATCACACTGCAGTGTGATGTTTGGTATTCACAAGCTGTTTACATTCTTCATCAGGGCATTTCATGAAACCACCACTAAGTTGTAGGACTTTCAGATCACTTTAGGAAAAGGGGTACAACAGAGAGGAGGGGTGAAGACAGCATTTGTAGGAAGGAAGGCAATATCACAGTGCTGCCTTCTTGGGGGCGTGATCTTTCCTGATCGAGTTCAAAGGCCTGGCCATGACTACTTCTTTGAAGATGCAGGAGCTGTGTCCTATTCTTTTCCCAAGCTGTACAGGTTACCACTTGTGTTGTGCAATTATGTCTCCCTCCTGACATCCCATCTGTCAGTAGGGTTCTTTAACCCCTGGAATGAGCTTTTAGTGTTCACACTGAGACTTCAGATGTATGAGTCTACTGGGAATTGTCACGATGGCCAATTCACTTTCGACTTCAGCAGAGGGTAACATTTTACAAGCGTTTCACATTTCCAGTTTAGATGCATACGCCGTCGATGAACTGGTGTTTCATGACGAGGCTGTGGAGAAGGTGGATTAGCACCACCACTGTGTCCCACAGAGCTTCAGACTGCAAGAAAGCAATTACTGAGCACAGGTGTCTTTGCTCCTTTCCTACTGGGGGAATGTCTTTCTACTAATAATCTTGGAAAAACTCATATTCCACTCAGAAGAAACCTGTCTGCTTCTGTAATGTTGCCAGAAGTGCAAGTAAGTAGCGTAAGTCTTTTCTGACTCTCTCCCCACTGCGACTAGGCTACTGTGTACATTAAAGTTTTTCCTCCCTACATCTTTGCAAGGCTTGTGAATTAAAGGAAGGAGCCGTGGAGGTGTGATAACCTGCCTCAGAGTCCCTAGGCTGCATACAGCACAGCAAATCTTGCCATTGCAGCTGCCACAGGCAACAACAATCCACCAGCAATATCTACACCGACTTGGGTGGAAAGCTTTTATTATACAGCTGTAACATTGGAAAAAAAAATAAACAAACCCCCCACAAACACAGCTTCTCCTTGCTCTCCCCCAAAGCCAAGGTGTGCAGCAGCCTTTTGCTGCAGACCACTCTGGGGTGACGGGGTTGCCCAGGAGCACCACACGCCGTGTCGGCGCGGGCAGGAGCGCAGCCTGCTGGCCCCGTCGCCAGCGATGCCCGTGCTCAGCAGTCAGCAGATAAACAAAGCAGCAACACTCCCAATCAAAGTGTCAAATATCTATAACCTCTAACACAACATAAAGATTACAGCAAACAAAATAGATGTCTAAGAGGCAAAGAGCTGCATGAGCGGAGGAGAGAAGTGATTGTGAGAGTGGAGCAGGTGAGAATACCTTTCCTGACACCGCGAATGGTGCAGAAATGCAGAGCTGACATGTTGTGACTGCGAGTTACCAGTATGATATGCTTTTTACAAACCCAGGCTCCTTCCTCTTTGGGTACTTTAGAAAACATTATCAGGTTTGCAATCAGCCTAAAAGCAAAGCGTGACTCGTAGGTCAGCTCGGAGAACTGGGCAGCATTAAGAACAAGTCTTCCCTGCAAATACTCCGGAGCAATTTGCTCAGATATTTCAGGGGCTCATTAGGCGTTTGTTTCCAGCGTGCATGGCAATTATTCCAGCTAGCTGAAGACTTCATAATGTAAAATCCTTTGGATTCTGACACACCAACAAAAGGCCAACAGCTAAACTACAGATGCAAAGCTGGAGCTCAATAAAAAATGATTCCTGAAATGCAGACTATTTTCAAGTGATATTAGCAGAGAACCTCTTAATTGCTGTCTTTATCAGTACTTTTACCCTCTGAACCACAGTGGCTGCGTGACAAGAGGCTGAGATATGTTGTGCACCAGACGGTACGGGCCGAATTCTGCTTTGCTGCTGTATTCCCTGTTTTCAAGGTCAGTAACACTCCGTATTTGACTGTTTGGGTTTGCCTGCTGGCAAAACTGCCTGTGGCTGATCCAGGTGACTGTGTCCCTGTACTGACCAGCCCCCCTCTGCTCCCACGCCCGGGAAAGCTTCCCAGTCCTTCCCATAACTTTTGGAAGCGTTCACCTCATGCACAGGGAATGAGACCCAACGCCCTGAACCGAGAGAGAATCAGCCCCGTGGGGGGGCTGCTGCACACTCGCAGTTTTGCGACAACGAAGAGGTTAAAGTTCTGCAAGTGTTTTCTAGAGTGAGAAGTATTGTCAGCAAAAATAAAAAAAATTATGTTAGAAGCAGATGGAGCGAATAATTTCCCAACCTTTGCTACATAAACACAGAGTCTAAAGGCTTCAGGCAACTTTTACCCTGGACTCTGTTTTTGTCAGATCAATGACAAGTCACGTTAACAGCGGTGTTTAATTCTATCAATATGTGACCAATTGTGTTAGATTGTTTGGCCATTGATTTCACTTAGTGCTACAGTTGAGCTCTGAAAGGAACTGCTTTCCCCTGCATTACCACACATGGTGACAAATGCCCAGCGCTGACTTGCAGTCCAGCATGCACAGACGCTCTACTTCAAAAAAAAAAACCAAAAAAAAAAAGCCAGACTGCTTACATGCTGGGGGAATAAGCATGATAGTCACGTTTGTGTTATTCTTTATTTATTTTCTGAATTGCCAGGCCATCCCATGCAATCCTATTTAGGTTGGAAAGAGAACGTTCACAGGAACAGCTGAGCAGACAAAATAAGACAGATGACAATTTGGCCGCGTGAGAATGGTAAGGCAGACCTGGGAAGCTGCAAGGTGGAGGAAAACAAAACTGAAAAGGCTAATTCCTTTCATATTTACTGCTAACAGGCCACAGCCTGAAGCGCCCACCTCAGTTTCTAGCATCACTTTAAAAGGCAAACTCACTTTGTGCACGAGAGTTTTGACCAGCAATGACTTAACTTTGGTGGTCTTTTGTGTATTACATTTGGCAGGGAAACCCCCTGCCCCAAATTCCTAATAGGGATTTGTACAGGGCTTGTACATCTGCCACAACAACAGCTCTCAATCTGAGGCTTAAAGAAGAAATTCAGGGTTTGGCTACCCTTTCTCCCGTACAATGAAGAAGTTTTTTATAAAATACTTATTTTTTGGGGGGGAGGAGAGGAGACAAATCACTGAAAATCATGTAAATACCATATTTTTAAGCAATATTCTTCCTCCCAGAATTCTCTGAAACTACAGAAATTGCAAATGACACAAAATAGCCCAGAAGTCCTTAGGTTCTCACTAGCAGCAGGGTAAATCATTATACATATAATAAGGCAAATTTTAACTTAAGCTACTTTTGACAAACTCCTATTAGTTAAGTCAAATGACATAATAGAAAGATAATATTGCACATGACTAGGATTTATGCTTCTTAAAGAAATACTGCACCTTTCAAGAAAAATTACATTGCTTCCAGGTACCAGGTTTATAATTCCATGGCAACGTACCCAAATCTGCTTCCAGAGTCTGCATACATGTAAGAGGGTCCTCTTCACAGGAGCTTAGTGACAATGTCTAATTTTAAATAATCCCATCTGCATCTCTCTCCCGAGTTGTCTTAGTGAATAATAAAACTGCCTTCATCTCTTAAACCTCAATGCATCCATTTTTATTTTATTCCCTTCTGATAGTTTTTCTTTTTCATGTAGAGATTAAATAACTTGAATGGTTCTTGTAGTTTCCCAGTGCCCATTCACCATCTCCAGAGGTGTTCCTGGAGCACCAGTGATGGGACATGCCAAGGCTTCACAGAGAGCTCACAGGGCTTTGCACAGGGAGGTCAGCCAGGCAGTGTCCTGGGCTGGGCACTGTTTCCCCCTGGGTACATGTGCAGCTGCTGCATAACTCCAGTCCTAACGTTGTCTTGATGGTGATGTGTGTGCCACCAGCTCGGGGCATGCTGGCAAGTGCAAGTACACAATACACAAATCTATTAATTGTTCTCCCAATTTACAGCTTTGCAATTTTATGGCCCATTAGGGTTGCCACCAAGACTGTCAGACCAGATGTTCCCAGATATCAGGAGCTAGGCTGGAAGTCTTGAGGAGATAACAAATCACATAGTTTCTATGGAAATACTAAGTGACCAAGTCTTTTATTTTTCAGATCATTTAAACTGTTTTTCTGGCATTTCTCCCCAGAAATAGATTTTAATATTCCTTATGAGATTTTTCTGTGAATCTAAAAAATGTTACTACATAGCAAGAAACAAACCAATGCAAAACACAGATCAGATTCACATTAATATGAGTCTTCTTTAACTCTAATTCTTCCTTCCCTCTTTCTCTGTCCAAAACCACACTTCAGATCTCTATGGCATTTACTGACCACCTGGAAGAAGTAGTATTTGCGTGGATAACAGTAACATTGGACCAGAAAAACAAACATGACAGAGATTCCCTGGAAAGCAAACACATACTGCTAGCTTATTTAAAAGTGAAGAACAAACTGAAAATATTTTTTTAAAAAAAAAGACCCAGCTCCAGGAAACACTGATGAAAACTACAAAGCTATTTGATGCAATCCTGCTCTGAATAAGATACATGCCAAACACTCCATAAGCTTAAGTCAAAGAAAGAGTGGATATATAAACCACTGGAGTCTCACAGGGAGGTTTTCCACTTATCGCAGAAGTCCAGGATTGACCCCAAAGCAAAGGCATGCATTTGAAACCCTACTGCAGCCACCTTAATTGAAAAAAAAAATCTACAAATATAGACATTCCCAAAAGGACTCAACTCTGCTCTCTCATTGACCTGCATGCCATTATAAAAGGTGGGGAGAACGGCTCTCCAGCCGCCATCCAGCTCCACTGAGTCGGCAGGGAAAATTTCCATTGATTTCAACCTCGTCTAACAAGTTTCCAATGTAACAGTGTTCCTTTCTAAATCTAAAAGGGAGGAAAAGTGCACTTATTCATGTCCGTCACATCACTGCCACGAGAGATAAACAGCGGAGAGTTTAATTTGTGTGCTTTTCCCATCGTCTCCCTCCTCCTGAGCCATGCTCTGGTTAAGGAGGCTGGAGGACAGCACCCACAGGTCACTCTTAATTAAGATGGTCAAGAGGTGTGCGCGTATTAAAACAGCACACTCAGTGGGCTGTTGTGTGCAGCTTCCTAAAGCTTTTAGCCCTTGTGCGCCTTTACAGCACTCAGCTTATCAATTTACTTGCAAATGGCTCCCTGAAGTATTAACCCAGGTTAATTATTCGTCAAATATGATTATGCAGTGGTAATGTAAAAAATCGGAAATACGGGATGGAATTTTTCACTCCAGCAGTTTGGCAATTGCGGCAGCTGGTGGAGAAGCTGGAGTAATTACCAGCCCATTCCAGCTGGTGGATCAGCACTCTGGTTCAGGGCGGGTGGGGGGAAGAAAAAGCAATAAAGAACCAGAGGAGCGGGAATATGAGCCGTGCCAATCGACGTGGGGAAAATTTCACAGCTGCTGGTGGTGATAAATGAGAGACGGTGGCCCTACTTCTAATCAATACATGTAAATGCTACTCATTACAGCTTTTATACACACTTCTCAATTAGCCTTTCCTCCCACTGGTAACAAGGAATGTCATGCTTTCTGGACTGTGAAAGTGGTTCGGCAGTAAGTTCACCTGCATCGATGAGAAGCAGGAGCAACGCTCACAGCTCAGCCTGGCAGCAGGTGGTAGCAGTGGAAGTCTAAATTCCTCCTGTAATGTGAACTAAATGAAATCCCAAATGTTGTCGTTTAATTAAATGTTGTTGTGGGTTTTTTTTTTTTTGAATACTATTTCCTCTTTCTTGCTGCTAGAATAACCTAATCCCAGACATCCTCCTTTGCCTCCCCCAAGTCCTTCAAAGCAGGGTGGGGTGGGGGAACACTGGCTAAGATAACAGTCAGGTCTAAATAAGTTCAACACATAAAAAGAGACTAAACATTAGTCCAGCACTCTAATAAATAAAATACCTTTTCCCAGAGTTTCCCCGTTTCACTTCCTCCTTGCCAAAAATGTTATTTGCCCCCATTCCACCCCTCCACCCACAACCCCCCTGTGCTGTTTGAAAGAAGAAAGCAAGTGGGCTGAACCCACCCAACAGCACCTCTTTTCTTTGCAGAGGGAAAAAAAATCATCGCCATCCACTCTTCTCTGGGACACCATGATTTTAGGAGCTGATGTTCCCAAAGTTATTCTGCTGTTAACACATTCTACTTATGTGAACCAAAACAGAGGACTTATTTTAGGAATATTTTGTTAAGGGTACACAGCCACTATATGTTTCTGAAAACACGGCCACATGTGTTCTCCTTCAACTTAAAGAGTAAAATACCCCAATTTCAGCACCTAAGGCCTGATTCATCTATCATCATCAACTGGATTCTTCATGCACATCCAAGAGCAGCATCTGACCCTGCAATTTAGCTCACACATGTAACCTTTCCACTTGAAAAACTACCACTGCACTTTGGAGAAACCACGTGCAAAAAAAGGCTGCAGGACAGGATCTTCAATAGGTCCTTAGGAATTAGCTATTTTTTCCACCTTATAGAGAAGTCAGAGGTGAAAAAAAAATTCTCTAGGCACCATTAAGTACTATTAATCCATTATTTTAACTAATTTTGAGACATCTGCTATGTAGACTTCTTCTAAGTATCACAGACAACGAAACATGCTGTTTAGAGCTTCAGTACTCGGGATGCTTACACATTCAGCCAGAGATGCAAGATGCATGGCTGGGTGCTTTCTTGCCTTACTCTAGGGCACAAGGTACTGCAGAAACACCACGCAATTGTGTAAAATTGAATTTTTCCAACCAGAGAAAAAGTATGATACGAGGTATCTCACCAGGCACATCTCCTACTACTAGAGATGTGCCCAACTGACCCACCATGTGATGGTTTGGGAGCATATGTGATACTAACTGTATTTAAAATGTCTGTCTGCCTTCAAATGTAATTCTAGCTCCTTTAATCATAACTCACTTAACTGTTTTTTATAAATTTAATTTTTCTCTTTGCTGATGGGTGACTATAGCTGAATAGGGCTGAATTACCTCCACACACAGGATTAATTTGAGCCTTTGCACTAGTTCAGCTACAGAGACTTTTCAAAGCTGCCCTGGAAGTGGGACACGTGCAATCCCACACTCAGACAAACCCTGAGGCAGCCTGTGATTAGGAGGCAGCAGCTCCCTGGCAAGAGGTTAGAGCCTACAGTAAGGACAGTTCCTCAAAGTAGGGAGTCCCACCAAGCCATCGGTGTCAAGTCATCATCTAAGGAAGATGCATGCTGCTCTGGAGCTCTGTAAATCAGCTGCCTCAGCTAATGCTGAGCTACTCTCATACTCCTCTTGTTGCTGTCCTCGAGGAGAACTTCACGTTTAGTGCAATCATTTCTGTAAGGTCAAAATATTAATTCTTTGAGGCAAAACTTAATCCAAGTCTATATACTTGCACTAGCAGCTTGCCACCAGTAGGAACAGAAGCTTTTACTAAGATACAGCCCCTCAAAATGTTTGAATCAATGAGGATCCACCAAACCTTCAGTCCATTGCATGCATCAATATTTACTTTCTGCTTTTCCATCTTAACACAATGTATTTCTGATACACACACGTTTAATACACCACAATACACACATTTGATGCTACTGGTACTCTAGTTTATATTTAGCTAATTATCTTTTCTGTGCACATCGTATCCCTAAGCATTTTATCATGGATTTTTATCTAATTTTGTTTCATGAACCAAGCTGTGCTTCCATTATTTATTAAATGTGGGTGTATATATTCTTTTTACATGTTGCCATGTTTCATGCTGATAGAAAGTGCCACATCTTACAGCTTTTCATTAACTCACGCATTTAGACTGCAAACTCTAAGTGTAACTGCATCACAGTTTTTTCTCAGCTAAATTAATGCTATTTATTTCATGCACTAATCTAAATTTCTCACGTCAATTGGACTCCAATCAGTCTCACAAACAGTCGGAAGCAATACTAGGGAAAGAAATGACAACTACTTGCAACTTGGCAGCCTTTACTGAGCAAGGCACACCCCAACGCTTCATCTCTCAGGTTTTGCATCTTTCAGAATCAGGACTTTATACTTAAGGGTGACTTGTTTCCCATTGGACTTTCCAAGCTTCTCGTTCTGCAACTGTAAATGCCACCTTCAGCAAATGTCCAAGGAATATTTTATACTCTCAGTTCTGAGACAACCTCTTCTTTATAACCACTGAAGATGCTGAATACCTACAGTTGCATTGAGCTGAAGAAGGATTGAAAAAAAACCCCGTACCATTAAAAACTACTCATCAATACCCTCTAAGTCTACTGTAACTGCATACTTTTGTTCCAGACTTTGAACCTACTCTGATAGGCTCAGATCCAAGATGCTTATAGGGAAGCACCACAGATACATTCCCACAAACTCATCACAGGGCAAATATCAAGATTGCTTCTTTTTTGGGACACCCTTCAAGGGTTCATCAATCATGTTAGAATTACTAGACCAAAGCTGGACAGTTCTTGCCCCTCTCAAAGGCTTGAAGGATGAGGAACACCAGCATGGTCTGGACCTATTCTACTATTCTCCAATTCAATACAAATGATCCTTCTGGAGAGGGAAAACCTAGGCTTTTCTTTTCTTGCTTTCAGTGGATTGGTTATTTCTTTAAATAATTTTTGTTAGAAAAAACAAAAGAAAGTTGCTTTCAGGACTGCTAACACAGCCAATACAATTTTCCCTATATATACACATGCTGGAAAAGTGAACACTGCTGTATAAATTAAAGCCAGACTTTTCCACTGGTTTTGAAGATGCCAGAGTTGGCGACAATTTCCCAGTGCTTATAAAAATACACAAATGCAAAAACAACCTAACACAACAAAAATTTTTCTATTTTTGTTCTCCATGCTTGACAGACATAACTATGTCCTGTTATTCCACGTGCCTTAGAGAATTTGAGAACTTTCCCTTAATTTTCCAATTATTTTCTCGAATTGTCTCCTTTTTCCTCTTCCCCTGTCAACTATCCTGACATTTCCTGAATTTCCTGGAAAGCTTTCTTTGTTATGTGCTCCCTGTTCTTCAATACATTGTTGCTGGTCTTTCACCAAGCAAATAAATCCCTGAGTTTCCTTAAGTTATTCTGAAGTACGGACATGAATCGTTCTGCCCCAAGATAAGTTTAAACATAGTCTGTTTTCCCCAGGTATCTAAGACACTGCATTTATTATGCCTGCAACTATGTTATTTTATAACTTATCCAAAGGCTGAATTCCAGCTTGCACAAACACAGATCACGGGAATATAGCATACGTGAAGACATGGTGCACGCTGTCTTTTGCAAAAGCTGTTAATGAGCTGTACTGAAATGGTAGCTGTCACTTTGCATTGGATCAGAGCAATCTGTACAATGTAAGGAAATTAAAAGCTCCCAGTGGCAATGGATCCTGTTTCAGTCATTAGCTGCTAGGGAGTGACAGAGACCATTCAGAGGACCAGCCCCCTGTGAGGTTCTTTGGTCCTCAGGGGATTCACTGCTAATGCTGTTTTATGCCCCACTTCTTTGTGATGCAGAGTGAGCACAAATGAATTGCTATTTAATTTATTTATTTAGGTGCAGCTAACATTGCAGGGGAAACAAAAAAAACCCCACGACCACTGTGGGGAACAAACCCCACAGAACACGGATGTATTAATCTATCAAGACGGCCACACGAGCCCTTTGGTGAATGTCTATAAAATACCTATGTGCCTGCACGTGAGGTAGATATATTATAATACAATGAATACCAAACATATACTTCCCAGTCCTTTGCTATTTTCCTTTGAAATAGGTCCACTGAGACTGAATTAGAAAAGCAAAACCTCCATTAAGTCTTATTTCAGTATGAGACATACGGGAGAAATATCTATCTATCTATATTTTAACAGAAAGTCTGAGAATATTTGCTTCAATCTTTGTGTTTCAAAAGAGAACGAATCAGGCAGAAGGACAGAAGGTTACAGATTAGTCCTGGTCATTGCTCAAAGAGTGCGGGTTATAAATAATAAAAGAGAAAAGGGTGAAGGACACTAAAATATAACTTGGGGCCCACAGTGGAATAATCAAAGCAGTGAATCTAATTTCAACTTAAAAATACCAAGCAACTTTGGATTGCATGTCTCTGTGCTGCTCTCTTCTCAAATACAGGACCTGATACACATTTTTAAAAAGTTCCATAAGGAGAACAAACTAAAATGTCTTGCTTTAAAACATACTGTAGATGACAGAAATATTTATGTATGTATATGCATACATATATTTATAGTCCATATGCATTCTTTAAAAGTTCCATGCTAAGCAGAAAACAGCAAATTGTCTTGCTGTCTAATGCACAATAGATGACAGTCAGTCTACACACAGCTGGGGGGGGGTGTGTATGTATATGTAGTATGTACATATTACATACATCTACACACACATGCCCAATTTTTTTGTCACTGTGAGAAAACTGTTTTTAAAGGGCGGTAGGTGGGGCTAGTCCTGCAAACCTGTTTTATGACAGCTACAGATCTGACAGACTTGCAAGATGAGGCATATTAGGGTGAAATGCTGCAAGGTGCTGAGAGGCAAATATCTTCAATACACAACCCTTCTCCCTTGTGCTGAGAAGGCTGTGCTGCTAAAGAAGCAGTCGCCCTCTGGCAGGATCAGCTTCCAAAGGGTCTTTTGCAAGATTGGTTTTTAGCCAGATAACTCAGTGTCAGAATGAGGCAAGGAAGAAGTGAATCATTCAGTGAGCACCTTTAAAATTATGAAAGGCTCTAAAAGATAATATTCTTCAGCCTCTTGGTTCAGAAGCTTCTAGGCCTGACCCCTCTATCTATTGCTGTAATGGAAAACCCCACTATTCCAGCACAAGCAGGATCAGGCCACCTGTTTACCCAAAGTATGAGCTCTCCTAAAGATGACCACTGACTACAGGATATAAAATTGACAGACAACCCTGGGGCTAAGGTGATTTTCCTCCTCCATACATCTCATGAAAATATGCTTAGTTTCATGTGCTCAAGCTTTAAAGTGAAAAGCCACATCCTCACTCATATCACTAGGTCAAAAGAAAAATGAGACTGTAACCAAGCATGTACAAATGGGGAAGTACTAATACCAAGTTTATCCAGACATTAGGGGTGTCATCTCATAACCCTGAAGTACTCAGTGGTGGGATTTGGATGTCCTAACACAAAAAACCAAACTGAGGCAGTGGTGGTGTGATCACACAGCACAGCCCTGGCTCTGAAAAGGGTCCACAGTGGGACTGGGACTTCCTGGGTCCACAAGCAGGTCAAGTGAGAAGGCAGTAAGGATCCACTGGGCAACCCAGTCACTACCATGTGGGTAACAGGCACTTTTTCTAGGGGATTTTGAAATTATTTATTCCCCAGAGTAGTTTCTGAACTGTAGGAAGTAGTAATTTTCCTCAGCTGCTGTTAGTCAACCTTTTCTGTGCCCATTTTCTCTGTTTTTAACTACCCCTCACCAAACCTAGACACAACACGTTGTGCTAGAGCAGCAACAGAAACAGAGCCAAGCAATGGCAGTCATCCTGCTCGGTTTCTGCGCACCTGAGATAAATCTCACTGGAGGATGCAAGACAGACTCCTCCAGTAATTCAGCTGCCAGTGACTAACAAGGCTGAGTGTGAAAAAGGTGATTTCTCAGTAATGACAGAAGAGCCAAATTTGGGCCAATATTAACAGAGACATCGAGAGGACATCACCCTGCCAAATTTTGTTCCAGTATGTGAGAGATGAACCATAAATAAATTAACAATACTGGGAAATACATATTTCCCTACTGTTAGTTCAGGAAATGTTGAATCATTATTGTTACAGGCAAAAGTTACCCTCAGGCAATCATGTGACATGGAAAATTTTAGTTTGAAGTTTAAAAAATTAAGGCTAGAGCTTAATAAAGTCATAGATTTCTGAAAAAATGCTTATATAGTAGAAAATATTAGGCAAGCCTTGCTGCATACTTCTTCCAGTTTGTAGGCAGGACAAGAAGTTTGTAGGAAGGACAACAGAAAGGGCTTCTTCAAATACATTGCAGATAAAACTAACACTAGAGGCAATGTAGACCCGCTGGTGAATGAGTTGGGTGCCCTGGTGACAGAGGATAAAAAGAAGGCAGAGTTACTGAATGCCTACTTCGCCTCTGTCTGTACTGCTGGAAGCTGTCCTGAGGAGCCCAGGACCCCTGAGGCTCCAGAGGAAGTCAGGGTAGGGGAGGAGTTTGTCCTGGTTGATGAGGACTGGGATAGGGATCAGTGAACATCCATAAATCCATGGGTCCTGGTGGGATGCACCCGTGGGTGCTGAGGGAGCTGGAGGATGTCATTGCTAGGCCACTCTCCATCATCTTTGTAAAGTCGTGGGGAATGGGAGAGGTGCCTGAGGACTGGAGGAAAGCAAATGTCACTCTGGTCTTCAAAAAGGGCAAGAAGGAAGATGCGGGTAACTATAGACCGGTCAGCCTCACCTCCATCCCTGGAAAGGTGATGGAACAACTTATCCTGGGTGCTGTGTCTAGGGATTATCAAGGATAAGAGGGCCACCAGGGGCAGTCAACATGATTTCACCAAGGGCAAATCATGTTTAACCAGCCTGATAGCCTTTTATGAGGAAAGCAGTGGATGTGGTCTGTCTTGGTTTCAGTAAAGGGTTTGACACAGTCTCCCACAGCATCCTCACAGCTAAACTGAGGAAGTGTGGTCTGGATGATCGGGTAGTGAGGTGGATTGTGAACTGGCTGAAGGACAGAAGCCAGAGAGTTGTGGTCAATGGGACAGAGTCTAGTTGAAGGCCTGTATCTAGTGGAGTCCCTCAGGGGTTGGTACTGGGACCAGTACTATTCAAGATTTTCATCAATGATTTGGATGAGGGAATAGAGTGCTCTGTCAGCAAGTTTGATGATGACACAAAACTGGGAGGAGTGGCTGACACACCAGAAGGCTGTGCTGCCATTCAGAGAGACCTGGACAGGTGTTTTGCCAATTAATAGGCCCAGTATAAAGGACACAGCCAACAGCAGAAAAACAATCCAGTAAGTGGATTCTCTTTCGTGTAAAGGGGTCAGTATATAGAGGATTGCTGGGGGTACAAATAAGTCAGACAGATCACAAATGACAGACATCAACCCCAGCGACCCCAGAAACGACACAGTATGACCCACAATAGATGGAACAAACAGAGACACAAGATAACCCACAGAGAAAATGGGAGACAACCAAGACAATAAGGTGATTACATATGATAGAGGTAACCCCATGTTGCCTCCCCACAAAGCCCGCGTTTGCAGGTGCCAGACCTGACTTCGATCCAGTTGCACGAAGAGCCAGGAGGTCCTTCCCCAACAGGAAAACTCTGGGAAGTGCATCCACTTCACAGACAGACTCTCCAACCCTTCCTGCAAGTGGTCCCAGCTTTTATCCCCAAAGCAGGACACCTGGCACTCATTTACCCAATGGGGGGCACCTGGGGCTTGTTTACCCAAGGGCTTTCCCTGCAAGGCCAGCCGCACCTTGGAGGAAAGCCAAAAGGCAAACTCATCCCCTCCTCTTAAAGGGCCATGGGGACCACCCATATGTCAACCTTAATTCAGGGCTTGGGGTTCAGACCCCAGCACTTCAACAGGCTGGAGGGTTGGGTGGGGAGAAACTTAATGAAATTCAACAAGGGCAAGTACGGAGTCTTGCATCTGGGTAAGATGTGCCAGTATAAGTTGGGGACTGACCTGTTGGAGAGCAGCGTAGGGGAAAGGGACCTGGGGGTCCTGGTGGACAGGAGGGTGACCATGAGCAAGCAATGTGCCCTTGTGGCCAAGAAGGCCAATGGCATCCTGGGGTGTATTAGAAAGGGGATGGTTAGTAGGTCAAGAGAGGTTCTCCTTCCCCTCTATTCTGCCTTGGTGAGGCCACATCTGGAGTATTGTGTCCAGTTCTGGGCCCCCCAGTTCAAGAAGGACAGGGAACTGCTTGAGAGAGTCCAGCGCAGAGCCACAAAGATGATGAAGGGAGTGGAACATCTCCCTTATGAGGAAAGGCTGAGGGAGCTGGGTCTCTTTAGCTTGGAGAAGAGGAGACTGAGGGGTGACCTCATTCACGTTTATAAATATGTAAAGTGTGAGTGTCATGAGGATGGAGCCAGGCTCTTCTCAGTTACATCCAGTGATAGGACAAGGGGCAACGAGTGCAAGCTGGAACATAGGAGGTTCTGCATAAATGTGAGGAAGAACTTCTTCACAGTGAGGGTGACAGAGCACTGGCACAGGCTGCCCAGAGTTGTGGGGTCTCCTTCTCTGGAGACATTCCAAGCCCGCCTGGATGCATTCCTGTGTGACCTGACCTAGGTGTTCCTGCTCTGGCAGGGGGATTGGACTAGATGATCTTTTGAGGTCCCTTCCAGTCCCTAACATTCTGTGATTCTGTGCATGCCATAAAAAAGATTCAGAACAATTCTTAGCTAAACTGTCTACTCAAACACATATGTACCTGTACACCCATTACTATTACAAGAGCAAGTCTTGTACACTTGCTGCAAGTTCTAATTGCATGCCATAGTACTTAACAGAAGGCTTATCTCATACACACACACACAATTTAAAATAAAGTCTGAAAAACTGCCGGATTTCTGTCTCTGACAAATGTGAAATTGTACAAATGTCAGTACGTGTAACTGTAAATAAAATAGAGAAGTAAAAAGCTCAAAATAAAGGTCAGTGAAAGCTGAAATTCTCCCTCCCAGACATAATACAGTATATAAAGTTATTACCAGGCCTTCCAGGCCTTGCACAACTTTGCCCCTTTCTACATCTCATCGCTAGTTGCTCATGACCTCTGCTTTGCCAGTTCAGCTTACCTTTCCACTGTTTAAGGTGTTTATATAGCCCCCATTAGTGCAGTACTGGAAAAGATGTCACAATCTTTTACTGTTTTTATCACTGTGAGACAGGGACAAGCTCTTATCCCTACTTTATACAGAGGGAACCTAGGTAAAGCAAGGATAAGACACATTTTTGAAGTGCTTGGACTCTAGCATTAAGCTAAAGTGCATGGAAATTCTTAGGGAAAAGTCCATATAGATACATCAAACTGCTTTAATTTATGTCTCTTCACTTCCTTCCTTCATTTGATCCTCCTCAACTATTTCGAGGGTCCCCTGATCCGTAACCATTTTCAAAAGTGACTACAACAGATAGTGCCTGAAACTCAGTGAAAATTAATGGAGGTTAAACTCTTAAAAATCTCACAGGCTGGAATTTTAAAGGTGTTTAAATACCTAGCTCTCACACTTGAATAATCTGGATTTAAGTCACTCCAAAAAAAGCCAGCTGAGATCTTGCCCTGCTTACAAGGGCAATGTTTTAATACATGTAAAATTTGGACTGTGCCTGCCGATGTCATGAGAAGTGTAAAAAGCGTGAAGAAACTGCAACATGAACCCTGGATTCTAGAATCCTTCAGGAAGACCTTATTTGAGGCACCATCTTTTCTCTCTTTTATCTGCCACAAATTAATTCTGTTCCCCAAACTGCCCAAATCTGGGAGCTCACTCATTCATTCCTCTGCCAAAGCCCCTCTTTATTGAAATTCCTGGATAGCTGACTGCTACTGAAAGTCACTCAAACCTTAATTTGAGTTTAAGTGAAATAATGTCATTTTACAGCTTTACAGGAGAGAGGAAGACTGTGTCCTGGTTGAAGAGGACTGGGTTAGGGATCAGTGAGGTGAACTGGACACCCACAAATCCATGGGCCCTGATGGGATGCATCTGTGAGTGCTGAGGGAGCTGGCAGAAGTCATTGCTGGACTGCTCTCCATCATCTTTGAAAAGTCCTGGAGAACAGGAGAGGTGCCTGAGGACTGGACGAAGGCCAGTGTCACTCCAATCTATAAAAGGGGAAAGAAGGAGGACCCGGGCAAGTACAGGTCAGTCAGCCTCACCTCCATCCCTAGAAAGGAGATGGAGCAGCTTGTTCTTGGCACTATCTCAAAGAATGTTGAGGAAAAGAGGGTTATCAGGAGTAGTCAACATGGGTTCACCAAGGGGAAGTCATGCTTGACCAACCTGATGGCCTTCTATGAGGACATAACTAGATGGATTGATGAGGGGAAGGCAGGAGATGTGGTCTACCTTGACTTCAGCAAGGCTTTTGTCACTGTCTCCCATGGCATCCTCACAACAACACTTACCAAGTGTGGACTGGATGACTGGGCAGTGAGGTGGATTGGGAAGTGGCTGAAGGACAGAGTCCAGAGAGTGTAGTGGTCAGTGAGGCAGAGTCTAGTTGGAGGCCTGTGACTGGTGGTGTCCCCCAGGGTCGGTACTGGGTCCAGTCCTATTCAATACATTCATGGTAGCCTGGGGTGCATTAAGAGGAGTGTGGCCAGCAGGGCAAGGGAGGTTCTCCTCCCCCTCTACTCTGCCCTGCTGAGGCCTCATCTGGAGTGCTGTGTCCAGTTCTGGGCTCCCCAGTTCAAGAGGGACATGGAGCTACTGGAAAGAGTCCAGTGCAGGGCCACTAAGATGATGAAGGGATTGGAGCATCTCCCATCTGAGGAGAGGCTGAGGGAGCTGGGTCTGTTTAGCTTGGAGAAGAGGAGGCTGAGGGGGGATCTCATCCACACTTATAAATATCTAAAGGGCGGGTGTCAGGAATATGGGGCCAGATGGTGTCCAGCGACAGGACAAGGGGCAATGAGCACAAACTGGAACACAGAAGGTTCAGTCTTAACATAAGGAAACACTTCTTTACTGTGAGGGTGCCTGAGCACTGGCACAGGCTGCCCAGAGAGGTTGTGGAGTCTCCTTCTCTGGAGACATTTCAAACCCATCTGGACGTGTTCCTGTGTGATCTACTCTAGGATCCTGCTCTAGCAGGTGGGTTGGACTAGATGGTCTTCGAAGGTCCCTTCCAACCCCTACCACTCTGTGACTCTGTGAAATTTAGAGAATGCATGCTAAATACTAGCCTATATCTTGTCTCTATAAAGAGCTTCCAGTTTTACCTCAGATAACACAGCTTCCTCCCTGGCTGAACCTGCCTGGTCCATGTTCTGTAGCAGGAGTCTGAACTCTGCTGTACTCCCACAGAAGTGCCAGAAATCTTCAGGCAGTTCAGTTCAATTTTAAAAATAGTTGAATGTAATATGGACATAAGTAAATCCTTTTTTTCCAACCCCTCCTCATTTAATTAATTTTAAACTTCCTCTGAATTTTTAGCAGTGTACTGCAGATCTTTTTTTTTCCCCCGACAAGGATCAGTGCCACAAGTTTTGACAGAGCAATGCTGAGGTTTTAACTACAGGACATAGCACAGGGGGAACACATTTGGTGAGCAAGAAGATGCTTTAAGATTATGACAAAAAAAACCCCTAAAAAATAGGCTTGCTGCTTCTCTTGAAATAATTGGTAATAGAAAAAAAAAAACAAAACCAAACCAAAAAGGTCATTTCCAGTATCATCACCAAGATTCAAAGACACATCTCAAAGTGAGCCAATTCCACATCCCCTAGCTGAGGCTAAGGAGATTCACAGACCTTGAGTAGATATCAGTACCTTGCTTTACACTCTGTTCTGATTAGAGCTGCTTTACGGCTAGGAGAGGGTAAGATCTCTCACTTTTTAGTATTTTATAGAAGCTCAGGCCTGGTATTCAGTGTGTTTTTCTCACACTAATAGGAGGCAAATTCCTCCTAAAGATATGGCAGGTTTAGTAGTAGTCAGTGTTAACAGGCAACAAAAACCCCTAGGCTCTTCCTCCATTCTTACCACTGTATTTTCAAATGTAAAAGCACAGAATTTTACCAGGTAGCATTTCCATTAGTTTCCTAACATAGGGAAGAAAAGATACTTTTCTTTCTAATAACAGCACAAGGAAATGTGATAACCAAAGCTCGCCCTCCTATTTACAGCCAGCTAAAATCTCCTTCCCACTTTTAAGGAAATATGATGTTTTTCAGTCCCTGTCCTGAACTACTTTCTAAAATTGTGAGCTACGGAGCATAGCGAGTGTCACAGATGCAAATCAGGCAAGACAAGTGTGCAGCCTACATGAAAATTTATAACAATTGTACTTTGTGGTAAAAAAAAAAAAAATTCAATGTCTGTAAAATACAACTGACACGTTTTCCTAAGAAATGCTAAATTAAGATCTCACTTTATGCTTGCACAGCTTGCAAATTTCAAGTTAAGCCATTTTGTACACAAATAATGAATGAATAAAAATTGGGATTAAATGAGGAGACAGCAACAAAAGGAATATAGAAATGGTTGCCTCTAAGATGAACGCTCCTAGAACACTGGCTCAAAACAGTAAGTGCCTTCCTGTTAGGCTGGTACAGATATCTACTTCCACAAAAAGCGCTTAAATGAAATATTTCCGTTAATCTACTCTCTACAAAAGTCTACATCATCCCCAACTTGTGGGGATGTCTGAAACACAGCTTATTAGGAAATGCAGCCTGCTATTGGGTTTATTTTTTTAAAAAAGAAACATGAAATACTAGTATAGTATGTTGCGTGTAAAGAGGCTTTATTAGAATAATCTCTCCCTAAAGATGCTTTAAGACTAACCCATCCACTGACCCATGAAGGGTAAATGCTAAATTCTTACAGCCAAATATTCATTGTAACTCTTTGAAAAAGATGGATGAGCTGTGGCTCCTCTTTAAATTACTGTGAGATGGATAAGTAGGTACTATCATCTGGAAGGTGATCACCATCACTACAAGCATCACCTCCCAGCTGTTAAAGATGACTGAATTCTGACAAAGGAGGTTTGTTTACATAGCCATAAAACTGCTATAGTATCTCACTCTCTCTCTTTCACTCTAAGTATTTATAACACCACTCTCATGAGAAGGTAAATTTCAGATGTTGCGAAGGCAGCTAGAGAGTAGACTTTTATTAAACCATCTGTTGTTTTATAAAGCAACATAAGCTAATAATTAATTTACAAACTGCCAAATCTTTAATCTTAAATCAGGAAAGAATTTATTAAATTCTTTCTAACTGTGCATGCTTTGCAGCATAAGGCTTTTTGAAGAACCATTGGAAGGCTGAACACAGTGAGTTTCCTTAAGCTAAGCCAGTGATAACAGTTTTGTAGTGTATGGTGTCGGGGCTTGGCCCCAGCAGCACGTGGCTGAATACCTGTAGGTATCAGGGAAGACTGGTGGAAATTTTAGTCTCAGGATCCAATCCAGGGACTTCAACTCCATAAACTGAGAATCCTCAGAACACTGGGAGCTCTACTTGAACCTGAAGGTGCTCAGAGACTAACCCTTAGCATATTGTAACTTTGCCATAAGGGTATAGGGTATAGAATCCACCAGAACAGGGAACCACTGGGTTCAGTTCTACTGCATTCATGCTGAGAGGGAAGCTGGGGGCCAAAAGCTACTGCTTCTTACAGAGGCAAGATCTTGGGCAAAATTGTCAGCCTCTGGCTTCCTCTGCTTGCTGAGATCTAGACAGATGCCAGATGCTGCTACTAAATTTGGCTGGAACCATCATTCAGCATAGCCTCCCTTATTCTAAAAAACTAAAAAACCAAAGAAAGCCACCCCCTCCCCACTACTGCCATTGCTTTCTAAGAAGCTCAGAACAGTGCAGAGCTCCTTGATGGATTTTTACCAAGTTTGTGAGTTGCAGCTCATGAGCTGTGCTGGTCTGGCCCATCACTGCATTCAGTCTTCAAGGCTGAGAACCACAGATGTTCCACGGACCAATGACAACACTAAGGACAACAGATCTTCCTCTGGTATGGAAGAAGTACCCCGCACAAACCACATCTAAACAAAGCCTACTCTCAGTCCTGAAGCTGGTCTAAGTCTGTCATTTCAGTAGGATTGGTACTGTGGAGAGAGTGCACTATTTGTACAGCTCTCCCCCTCTTGTTGCCTTGAATATTAGAGGTGGCTTTCCGAGGTTAAGAGCTCTAGATTTCTAACTCCTGTCACCACTGTTTCAACAGGCTGTCCTGATGCCATTGACCACATCTGTCTAGTAAGGTGTTTTGGATACTGAAAAACCTGAAAATAACGCTGGTTTTGATTTAGAGAGGGGGCTGCTTTTTTTTTAATTTTGTTTTGATTTTTGTTTGGTTTTTTTTAAGGTTTTGAGACAGATTTAAACCATACAACTACAGTACTTAAGCCTCAGAATTATAAGTTGATACCTGATACAGGCCAAATCATGTTTCTACTGCAGTACACAAAAAACCCCCCTATCAACCACATTAATGACAGAGAATTGCCTTTAAATCATGAGCACATGTGGTCCTAAGTGCTAGAACCAGAACGAAAACCATAGCTGTTTGATAAAGCCACGACTGCTTCTGATACATATCATCAAAACACCAAGTTCATCAAGAGCATAAAGAAACAAGTAATGACAATTTACCCA
The DNA here is from genome assembly GCA_028020825.1 of Podargus strigoides. Lineage (NCBI taxonomy): Eukaryota > Metazoa > Chordata > Aves > Caprimulgiformes > Podargidae > Podargus > Podargus strigoides. The sequence goes on along the minus strand of CM051623.1, from coordinate 5,389,301 downwards.
GTCAGAGCAAACAACTCCCAGACACATCAAGTCTTGCCTACTCTCCAGGATGCTTGTAATATGTCCCAGAGTCACCCAAAGTGCTTTAACTCTAATTTAGAGAGCCTTCATGTAATACCAGGGGAACTGTTTGTCAAGCAAGATAAAATAATAAGAGTAACTAAATCTGATGTTAATTTAACATACGCAAGCAAAAGGTAAAAAATTTCTCCTGATTTTCTTGGTCTTCAAGGCCTATGTGTCTAACTTTATAAAGTAAAACGATACTCAAAAATGTTTTGAAGCTTAATTTTTTTTAAAGAAAGCTCCAGAATTTAGAAATAGAATGTGCTATAAATGGGAAAAGGATCACATTTTAAAAATCTAAACTACTGACACAAGTCCAGAGTGACTTGGAACGAGCAAACAGAATTCAAGAAGAACAAATTAACTGTTTTAAAATTGTAAATACTTGCTTTTTTGTAGCATAACCTCAGGTAGTAAGTTTATGGCTGCATTTCCAACTACAAGTCTGCTTTCCCTGTTATTATCTTCCGAGTACCTGGATTTGACCTCCAAGCTGTGTAACTTTTTTTTTTTTTCCTTTTTTAAACATAGGAAACCTAGAGTACATGAAGTGCCTTACACTTACTGTCTTATTTTGTTCTCTCTTCCATATGACCCTTGGGTGTATAGGTTATAATAACTCTGTTTCAACTCCTATTACAGTTAGTGCAGCTGTGGGAATCTAACAGTCAACATCTACGATATCAATAACTACCGCATTCTTAATCAGGAGGAACAAGTCAAAGGAGATAAGTAGTTGAAGAGATTAGAAGACTTTTCTGTCTCCATCTTCATAAACAAAGGCGACTTTGCTCTTTCATCACAAAGTCTGAGGAGCTGTGTAAATGCATACACAAGGAAAAATAGTATAATCATCTTTAAAACATATGCATTTGAGTTTAAAGCTGGTTTTTGGGCATGTCCTTTGACATAAAATTTCACTTCACTCCCCCCAAAATGTAATGATTACCCTTATTCTTCTGTAAATATTGCATTATAGTTACAGTTTAATTAATTTCACTCATCAGCTTCTCCCACAGATCTTATTTATTCACAATTGATTGAAATGAGAAGTGTTTCACAAGTACTAAAGGGGAAACAACTCCTAAAGATATATCATTCCTTTAGTTTACATTTCCCACAGCATGGCTCACCAAGTCTATAATGTATTTCTCACTCTCTAGTGTTTGCTCAAAGACTCTCAAACACAATGTAAATTCCTCTGTCAAACCACACAATTATTCTCACTAATCCATTGAGAACGGCAGAAGCTGAAGCATTTGAACTGAGGCAGCCCAGTATAATAATCTAACAGTTCATTCAAGCAGGTGCAGGAAGTGTTATGTAAATTTCAACTAACTTCTTTTTTTATGCATGAGCACCTCACATTAATATTCCTCAGGCATAAAATTCATTCCTTTGACAATCACCACTAACCTGCCATGGCCAGTTATCACCAGAGTGGTATCACCATGTATGTTCTACAAATGGAACATGTTTTCCTAACTACTTTAGTTAAAAGGACAATAGCCATAATAGACGACCCAGGTTTAATGCACAAAATAAATCATCAGAAGTAGCAGCATGGTGTTCCACAGCCACCACCAGCAGAGATCCTTGGAGAGCTGGTCCTGCATTTGAAAGCTGTACATTGAAAATTTTGTTCTGAGATAAGCTTGAAGGGTTTTCTACAAAAAGTCGAAGACCAGGAGAACTCAAAGAGTATGAAGTCATCATTGAACTCTGGGAGCGAAAGAAGTGTTATTCCTATCTATAGTTCACTCTTACTTTATTTGAAAATAAGCATTAGAAAATTGTGGGAATAGGGCAGGAATCTTGCTAGGGTGAAAACCTCTTAATTACAGAAGCTAGTAAGTCTTCCCTTACACCTGTAAGACCTACTTGTCATACAAGATCCTAACACAGACAGTGCAATCAGCCTTCACAGGCTCATAAGGCTGAGAAAGGAGAATTTGAAAAGGTGGCTTTCCCTGCTGCTTGAGGTTGGGGGGCAAAAAAGCCCTTCCACACATCAAACTTCAGAGAATCAACCAGTATGAAGAAGTTCGCAGAGCATCTTCCCTTAAATCTGGGCCACACAGACTGTGAAAACAGCATCTGACTGGAATAACCTTCATGTACACCACTGCTGAGCACCACTGGTCTGAGTAGAGCAGCAAAACCTGCCCCATAGGTATCTTACCTGCCTGTAACAGATATGCTCCATTACAGGGCTCCTGTTAAGTTGCTTAGTGCAGTTACAAAGACACTTCAAAATTCAGCTCTAGCTGCCAGTGAGAAAACAGGGGTGTCAGAGCCATGAGAACACCAACAGGCCTTAATGCCTCAAATTTGACGACCTGAGGACTTTCCCTACATGCCCTGCCCATAGTTCAGGAACTCCTGAGTGTTCTACTCTTGCTTGAGTTGCATTTTAGTTGTACCAGCCTCCAGCTCTGTCTCTGGCCCTGCTTCCTGGATAAGCCTTGGATCTATGCTGTAAGTAGCTTGTCCTCTGAGCCAAACCCTTACAACAAGTGTTGTAGGCTTGTCTCTAGTCCATCTTTGGCCCCGTTTCCATTTGTTCCTGTCTGAGCTCCCTGGCAAGGGCTCGGATCTGCTTTCAGATCCCATTGGAGCCCCTCCCCATCAGTAGGAATCACCCTCTACTTCTGGTTCATCTTCTCTTAGGGAACAACCAGCCTCACTGTCCACCTGACAGGAGGACAGGCACTCAGGACAGTCCTGAGAAAGATCTCTGGTCCTCCCAAATCACTCTTATTACCCTGTCTGCAGCAGCAGACTCTATCAGGAAGCCTAAAACTCATCATAATACTGTGTTAACAGCTGTACCCCACTGTTGTATTCCAATCCACCACCTTCCCACCATCATAGCCATCACATGCCATTAGTCCTTTACAAACACTTCTCGTCATCAACACAATACCATTCATCCACAGCAGAGGTTCTTCTCACCCTATAGACACCCAACAAGTTGGTGGAAAGAACCTGCCATTGGTATCTGCACTGGACTGACCATCACCAGCAGAGTTACACCATTGCCTGAGCTAACAAAAAGGCTCATAACACCCACAAAGTCCAACATCCAGAGTCTAAATTGCCATCTTACTCTTCAAAGACAACAAACGAGGGGGATGTGTCTGCTGCAACTCAGTACTTCCCCAAGCAGTCCCCACCACCCTAGACTCCAATGCAGCACCTAAAGACCAAGCTACTGTTGCAACACATACTTTTTACCTCTTAGTTATGGGAAAGTGCAATTGGCAATGCCTGAGGCACACAAGTTAAATCCAAACTCAGAAACACGTACTTTAGAAGGAGACACTGAAAACGAGAGGGACTTTTTACAAGGGACTGTAATGTCAGGACGAGGGGTAATGGGTGGAAGCTGAGGGAGGGTAGATTTAGACTAGATATAAGGAAGAAATTCTTTCCTGTGAGGGTGGTGAGACACTGGTACAGGTTTCCCAGGGAAGCTGTGGCTGTCCCCTCCCTGGCAGTGTTCCAGGCCAGGTTGGATGGGGCTTGGAGCAACCTGGTCTGGTGGGAGGTGTCCCTGCCATGGCAGGGGGTTGGAACTAGGTGATCTTCAAGGCCCCTTCCAACCTAAACAATTCTATGAATCAGAGAAAATGTCCTGTGTTGAGTACAATGTAACATAAAAGTATATTTGTGAGCAAATATCAAAGTGTTTATTGTCAAGACATTTTGAACAAATTTTAATTATCTAAACCATAGTTTTTATTTCAGCTGTGAATGTAATGTACTGTATTAAACTTAACAGTAGCAAGAGCAAAGGTTTATTAGCTGGTTTACAAAATCTCACAAAACAGGTCAATAAAGAGTAGGGAATGTCAGCTAAAACTGTGACTTACAGCAATACATGATTATAAAAAATAAATGGGTTTACGGGTTTTATATTGCTGTGCTGCGTTTGAGATAAAAACATAATCCCAAAGTAGAAAAGTCTTTCCTGCATTGCACCATGGGTAGGTCTGTGTTAAGTAGGCATAACACATTCTCATCCTGCCAAGATAGCATTTTATGCACACAGAGTTTGGGTGTAAATGACCTTAATGAGGTTAGGTAGAAATTAGCTCTTGGGTCATACCAATACAAGCCAGATACACACAATCTTTATTAAATCTACGTAAATAAATATTACTTCTAACAACAGGAGCTAATTCTACCCTATATAGGTAGATAGAGTAGGGAAGAGGACTATCACCCCTCAGGTTTTCATTGGAATCTTCCCCAGTCTCACACCTCCCCCAAGGAGAGAAGGATCACACCCCAAAGACCAGCATGGCTTTAAAGGGTGTAAATACTTCTTCAGCTGTACAGCTGTTGCACTTTACTAGACACACAGTCTCCAGATATGCCAAATCCTTGTGTGGCTTTCATTCAGCTACCTTGCACCTCTAGCTCACTCATCCCAGCATTTGAAGGTGCTGCTTGGTGCCCAGACCAGGGCCTGGTAGAATGATCACAACACTTCTCCTGGAGTTATTACCTATTGCCACTATCCTTAGGAAGCCTCCCTTAACATTCCTTGACAGTTAGTCATATCCTTATAGCAAAACTCCTCTTTCAACTTAGAGGACATGTGTCCCCAGCACACAGCCTGGAATAGGAGTTTCCATGAACTGTAACTAAGCAAACTGAAAGGTGAGTGTTTTATCAATTCAAGTTATTGAGTTTGATTTTATTGCTTAAGATCCTATTTAAATTTTTTAAGCAATGCAGCGTTCTTCTAACAATTAAGCTGAGGCATTTTGATGGTGTTTTTTGGTCTAAAATGCATGAATATGATTTGAAATAAAATTACATTATAGAAAAACAAAGCATAGTAAACCACCATGCTTCTTTTGGCTAAAACATGCAACATTGGCAGCAGCTAATGTGCAACACAGAACTCCCCTGGACAGCAACAGTCCAGCAAAATGACCTAAAAAAAAAATCGTTCCTAAATGACTATTGATTGTTTCAGAAGCACTACATTTATAAGTTGTATTTTTCAGCAGGAAGACACATTTATATATGTTCTACCTGAATTCACTGTCATTTGTCACCTCTCATTAAATAAGCAGATTTGGCTCTTATCTGCACTTACATGACAATTCTCTCTAAGCAAAGGTAGGTTGGACTGGAAAGACTGGAGATTTCAGAGCCAATATCAGAGCATGTGAATAAGAAAGGCCACTGAGCATGTTCCCAGTGTTGCAACTGATCTCCCCATATATTCTATGTATTTTATGACATACTAAGTAGTTAAACCAAATTGTCTTTCTGGATGACTGACAAATAGTCTTTGCTGCTTCTGCCTCTAAACACAGTCCTTCGTAATTAAAGGAACAAACCAGAAGAGTACTAAAAACCCCTCCTCCCTACAGCTGACCTGAGAAATACCTGCATTCAAAATGCCACAAATTCCATTATCCCATTATTTCATCCCAGCACCTCATCTTCACTGCTCAGGTAAGAGACAGCCAGTCTCTAGGCATTCATGTGTCTCCTTCTAATTCACGTTGGAACCAAAAAGACCCTCTAATCAAAAAACAATCAAAGAAATAGTCGTAATTATATCATAAAACGGTTTGGGTTGGAAAGGACCTCAAAGATCATCTTGTTCCAACCCCCCTGACATGGGCAGGGACACCTCCCACCAGACCAGATTGCTCCAAGCCCCATCCAACCTGGCCTGGAACACTGCCAGGGAGGGGGCAGCCACAGCTTCCCTGGGCAACCTGGACCAGTGTCTCACCACCCTGAAGGAAGTGCATATCAAGAAGGCTGTATTTGGTCTGACCAATTCTAGCTGCTACCTCTTAAGTCTTTACTTCCTGTAGACTGACTTTTTAAAGCTGTACCCAGTGTCACTTATTTTTATTCAATTTTAACTGACTTTACTGTAACATGCTGTGAATCATTTAAGGGAGGAGGGCGATTTCTAATCCCACTTCTGGGTGGATTACAAACTTGAAACCTGCAGACTCTGCCACATCAACACATTCAATATGGACTGGTCACCTCCAAAAACCTTTCCCATCTTCTAGAAATTGTGGTATGTCTTCCTACACACAAAAATGTATAGCAGAAACGTAATATTGTCAAATAATTCCAGCATTCACTGAAATTATTCACAATTTACAAAGTACAAGTGAGAGAACAACCTTCAGCACCTGCTATGGTGCCTGACTAATATCAGCACATGGTTTTTCCTACATTCAGAGCTGTTAAGCTTCCTCAGGGAAGCTGAGCAGTTCTGTACCTGTGTTTTTCAGGGATATATGGCTTAAATTCTGGTGTCAGAGTCTGGCTTTTAGGGACCAAAGGGGACAATGGCAGAGAGATTTGCAAAACTGGCTACTGCTGATTTTTTACAGTTTCTTACTGTGTTTGTCCTGCCTCTGAGGCAAGAGCTGGTGAAAATCTTTTTAGGGGAGTGGAGATACACTTAAGAAATATGATAATGATTTTTAAAATGCAAAAATTTTATTTCATGACTACAGGTTTCATTATTTATTTAGTAGCTAGTTCAATAATTTCAATAATTCTAGTAAGCCTAAACAGCAGCTCCACTTCAAAAGAAAACCCACAAAAGCATTCAGAGAACTGGGTAAGTGCAGCTTCTTGTGCATGTGCTTTTCAGGGACTGATATCTTGTGGTATCCAGCATTTGTTTAGTAGAATCTTACCAATGATTTAATGAGCTGTTTGTTGGGCAGGGATTTTCTAAGAGGAGATGAGATAGTCAAAGACACAGTTTAAGAACAGTTGAATGGTAACACAACAAAGTTGTTTCTCCAGATAGAATTCACATTTCTGCATGCGGTTCCACTTACCCATGAAACCAACGCACAGTCAGCTCATGTAAACACTAACCCAGAAGCACACAGAATTACTCAAAGTGTCACCGTGCACGAGCTTAAATAGGCACGCACTTTATGTAAGTGCATGCTCCTCCCAGCCTCTTTGCATATTAGTGCAGGCTTTGGGGGAAAGATGCCTTGGTGTACACTGAAAACACACAACTCATGTCAGATTTGCCACTCCAGCTTTTTCAGTTTGATTTTGAGATTCACAAAACTTCAGTTTTTCATATTTATGCCTTAGACACACCATGCTCATGCACATCAACTGCAGTCCTCCTCCTCACAACTTCACACGTGAACTTTGTCTGTCACATGATGCTGTCTAAAGCACCAGGTAATTCTTGCCAGCACAGCTTAGAGAGTGGTTCAGAAAGCAGCTGGGTGCACAGCACTGAGCAAATCAATATAATTACTTTAGCAAAAGCTACTACCTATCCCTGTTACTTGTAGGAGGGTAGGTAGAAAGATAAAACACATCCATAATGCCTTAAACATAGTGGCTCCTCTATCTTCATTTATGGGAATTCATTTTCATTTCCTGGATCACTGCACTGTGAATGCTTCCAATGGACTGCACAATAGCTACAGTTTAAATACTTTTTAAACAGAGAGTTGTTGCTCAATGTGGGGACGCTTGGTTTGTTTGCTGGCACTGAGCATCTGCATTAGCTTCCCTGCATGTATCCCTACAACTTCCACAGTTTGGGGTCTGAGAGCAGATGGAAAACAGTTTACAGACTTTTAACAGTACTTGTTACTGGTGTTTGTTTTTTGCACGTTCATGCTTGAGAAGAGGGTTGCCAGGACATCCTCAGGCACAGGGGAAGAAGCCTCCTAGAGCATCAAGGAAGGGACAGAGGCAAGAAGATACACAAGCAAGCTCGTACGGATTCAAGCATAGCTGAATTTATACTGAGGGTCCTGTAGCTCTGCAGTCACTCTTCTCTCCCCTCCCCGTGCACTACAGCATTTCAGGATTTGCTCTTTAAGGAATATCAATACCAGGAAGCAAATTCAGCAGGACAGTGTTACACACATATCAACCAGAGTCAATATGAGCCTGTATGCTTCTACTGCAAGAGATGATAATGAAACAGGCCTGAGGTGGCACACAGACCTGGTTAAAAGTTAGCAAGTAAATCCTCCCTGTCCTATTAGAAACCAAGTTCTGTTCAGAATACGAGCCTTTTAGAGAGACCACTTGCACTCTCCAGTGGTACTATAGATCTTGCACAACTACATTCATGCTGCCTTTTGGTCATATTTGCCCTTCAATCTTTGCCACTCCTTAATGTTTTGACAATGAGCATCCTGCAAAGGAAGCATCTCCCTGTCTCCCCACTCAGTCTCAGAGGATGCTGGTTTTCCAGTGGACAGTGTGGAGCGGAGCAGAAGTGGATGCACAGAAAATCACATGGATGTGGAAACAGCCCTAAGTTCTCCTCCAGAATAATTCAGCAGAAAGGATCCAAAACTCAGAATATAGACAGGCCTTATGAATAAAGCAAGAAAGCCTTTTCAGTGCGAGCAAAAAATGCTGTTTATTCTGGACATAACAGCCTGGCAGTTTAAACATCTGCAGCTGTTTAAATGCACACTCACTTCTCCCTGTAAGTTCCCTAGAAATACTGCACACTACATTGATATATTATATACACAAAGGCATTTACATGTGTAGGAGAGCAAATTCCTTTGAGAAGTCACTCTGCACTGCAGCATAAATACCGTTCCACGGAGGTGGAAGTTGTTAGCGTATCTTACCAGTAGGTCAGTCAGCCATTCCATCTGTCTTTTTGACAATTTGTTCACAGCTTCCCAATTCCCTGGCGGTTTCTTGTCCAGTTGGACAAAACCCTTGGAACACACCGTGATTACAGGTTACCTTTTTCTTCAGTGTTGTGCAAAGGCAAGCCATAGAGCAGAGAGGTTTTTTTCCACAAGGCCAAATGCACATTCCTTCACAGTTCCTTCCTATAAGAGCTGATAAATCCCTGATTCAAAATTCAGAGCAGCTCCAGTCAAATCCCTCAGCAGCAGCTCCTTTTAAAGAGAGGTTAAACAGCCTCATATCCCATTGGTTTCAATGGGAGATGAAGATGCCTGTCGCCCTGTGTCACATGGTCCACGTAAGGTTTGTACACTGGAACCTTTTTTAGGAATAAGATATACCAATAGCACAATCCAGTCTTTGCTTAAAGCAAAGGAGTCAGAAATGAGGAAAAGTTTCACTCTCTGTCCCTCCTTTCTGGTCCTCTCCCTGTCAGCTCCTCATATCCCTCGTTAGCAAAGAGAGCTGTGTAATGCTAAGGTAAGGCAAGATCCAGGTGCCATGAAAATAATACGTACCGCAGCAGAAATCCTTAGAAAAGTTTCATTTATGACATCCAGTATATTGCCTTTTATACAAACACTAATTAACACTTCGTACCAAAACCCTGTGAGAACTAATAGAACAGGAATGTCTTAGTTATTATTACAGAAATGCTTGTTAGAGTCAGATATCCTTGAGAATGTTCTCATGATGAGTAGAGACACTCATTATCAGTAACCAGGCGTCCAAACAGGAGTATGTTCAAAAGAAAATATGTAAACTTAGTGTTAAGAACTGCTCACAGATGAGATAAGCAAGTTCGCATACAAAAGAGCAATATGCATGCCAAGAAAGCAGGGTGCTTCTCAATGAGTACTGTGTCTTGGTTCTGATGACTGAGATACAAAAGTAGAAGTAACAAAGCAGTTGTAACCATGCAGTTTCACAGTGTATTAGTAATTGTGAACAGGCAGTTTTGCAGTGTAGTAGCATATGCTTTAGATTTCCTGGAAGTAAGCAGGTACTTGTCAGGAATATTCATTTTTGTAGCATATATGAGGAGTGTGGTTTTGTCCCTTGGTGTGCATGCTAGGAGGAGAAATCCCCCATGCACCCAGCACTGCAATAAACCAATGTCGACCTTCTAAGCCATCACTTAGTTTGGAGAGTTTTCTTAGTTATGATTTTCAGTAACAAATAGAGATAAAAAAAAAAAAAAAGCTTGCTAAAGCACCAGTCTTACTGTCTTTCCGGAAAAGCTAGAAGTCTGTACAAGCAAAGTGACTGCACATTCTACACAGATCCAATATCCTTCTCACGACTTGACTTTACATAGGCAGTTGAAATTGCAGAGAGCTAAGTTCTGCCCTCACTCATCTTTGGAGAAGCCACACTGAATTCAATAACATAGCAGATATGAAAACAAATACTTGAGGATTTTGAGCACAGGACACCTAGACAGGCTTATCATTTCAGTTCTTGGCTCTCTACAGCACTCTTCTCCAATACTGGGTGGGCGCACACTAAGGGGTGTGCAAGACAATCCATTGAGGTGCAGGGAGAAAAATTTTCATACCCCAATGAAACTTAAAGATATTTGAAAAATCTTGTTTATTTCATCTTCATCTCATCCTTTTTTAATATCTGTTTTTCTATGCGCTTTATGATGTACATATATATAATTTATAGACAAATAAGAATATATTGGCGGTGCATGCTCAAAAGGTTGTTACAGATAGAAGTCTACAGTCAAAAAAGTTTGGTGACTACAGCGCTACAGGTTTGAGTATTCTGTCACACTAAGTAATTCTGTTAGGATTAATACAATTGCTTTCAAGTGTTTTCTCTATTAATTAGTACTTTCATCATTATTCTACGCCTAATGAAAACAACCAAAAGAACAGCTCCTGTGATCACATCTCCTTCCTTCCTTTATGACTCTCCAGAACACAGAACAATCACCCCTCAACTTACTCAAAAAGCTATTGTGACTAGCACATTTAGTGCCATATTACAAATTTGCAGAATGAAAAGGGGAAAAAAGAGACTGCAAATATATCCTCAGGCAGTGGACATCATCACAGCTCTAGTTTCCAGAAGAATGTGGTCCACAACAGCTGCCCACACAAAACTGAATGGGACACAAACAGAGCACAAAACACCCACCTGCCAAATCAAAGATGTCATCTGATATCATTTAAACCTCATCATCTCTAGGTAACCCTATTGGTGCTGTACTATTTTAGCCTGTGCTCAGGTATGCCTACATAAGGTGTTAAAATTATTCCCTTTATACTGATATTATGCTGAATTTAGCGTCCTAAATTCAGTAGCCAAAACTTCCAAGGATGAATTTGCCAGTGAGTGAAATTCTAACAAGTCTGAACGGGCCAAGATTTCAGCCCTGGAGTTCTTGAACATCCCACTCAAAGGGGAAAGGGGATGTGACCACGTTTTGAGGTTATCATATAACAATGCCACTTAGAATAGCTCACTGTTCAAAATATTTGCTACATAATAGAGCATGTGTTGTTTTAAGCAAACTTCCTTTTTTTATCTTTAAAAATATTTTTAATGCTGCAACAGTGTATTAGTAAATAAACTGACAAAACATCTCGGAACTAACGTAAATGTGCAATTTTAATGCCTTCTAATCACACAAATCAGCACAAGGTTTTTGTACTTGTGCATGACCTTCTTCAAATTATCCCTCCATTTTGGCTGAATCAGAATGAGCGTGGGCTATTTGATAAAAAACACTAAGTGTGTGAAATGAGGGGCCCTCATCGCTTCTGCCAGACTCCTCTTGACAGAATGATGATAGAAGCATCACATCCCTTGGAGAGTAAATGCAAACTGACAAGAGATGAGCCTTTAGATGTTGAATATAATCTTGAATTGTGCTTGAAGTGTCTTATTATCTTGTCTTTTGATGTCTGAAGGGGTGGCTCATTGTTAGAAAAAGGAAAGCCCTTGCACATCTTTGCCATCTTGAAAAATTGTTTGGCCTTTAACAACTGCTTTTCCAACTAATGTCCATTTCTCCTGACAATAAATATGGCAGGTCGTCAGCAAGTGACAAACAATTTACTTTACATGCCAAGCTTTTATGGTTTTTGAGAGCTCATGTGGAAGCATATTTTAAAAAGCAGTAGGAAATTAGCACCATTACAAATGTTAAGATGGCTGCATGTTTGCAGTTCACTGTGTGGTTATTCATTACAGCTACGTTTCTGTTTTAAAGTCCTGTCTTTCCTGCATTCAGACTGCTGTTGAAGTTCTTTATTTATCATTGACTAAAAATAGTCAATGAAAAATAAAGAGCAAGAAGCAATTTTCTTCTGTTCTAAAAAAAGCACTATTATAGATACAGTGCATGGATAATGCATAAAATCATATTTATTAATCATAACAAATCAATATCAGTAGTGCTACGGCAAAGTATACCTGTATTGCAGACCCTCACAATCACATCACTGTTTTTTCCACCTTCAACCAGCTTGATTTTTTATTTTTTTTTTCAAACTTAAAAGTTTAATGACGAATCAGATCAATATGATTCCTTAGCAACTAAATCGCAGGCACACTAGTTTTTCTTGTCACAGCACCAGTTTTGTGAAAGCAGTCAAGTTCTTTTTTCAGGTCTCCGTCACTCTGAGAATCCATAAGAATTCTCAAATGGATCATAAACTGTTACAGGGTTCAGGTTATTGTATCATTATAAAAACGTATTGATACAGTACAGATGACAAGACATGCAGCTCTTGTGCTAGTCTATTACAACCATCTGAATACCATAAGAAATATCAGATATAAACAAAATAAAACAGTCAGCAGTAAGCTGCCTTTTAGGGAATCCGATTTTTTTTATAAAACTCTTTTAGCCTGGTTTCAAATATAGAAGTTACATGAATCCACATAACAGAGAGCAAAACCAGGAGAATGGGTCATTAAAAATAAATAACCGAAAACCCGACGAGAGCCTAGACATTTAATTTATATTATTTTTTAAAAAATAATTGCAAGAAAGCGCCTGGATGTGTCTCTTCTGATAAGCAAGAATGTTTTGGCTCCAGAGTTTTCAGACAGTACAGAACAAAACCCTCCCTCCACACCTCCATCTCCCTCCCAGTACAGCCCCACTGTGCTGCTAGGAGGATGCACCGTGTTGTAACACGCCAAAAGCGCAGCAGCCTTTACACCAGACAGGGATCTGCTGCCACACACAAGCTTAAAATATATTAAGTGCTATTCAAAATACACCAGCCATCGTTTTACACAAATGAGAAGGGGATGTGGGAAAGGCTCATCCCCCAAACCCAATCCCTTTGAGGTCCAGGGTCACAAGCTAGAGTCCTGCAAATCCAAAGTTGCTCATTGACTAGGACATCTCATCTGAGTAAACCTTTTCATCATCTGGTCCCTCTTTTATTCATTGCCTCATAAAAGCAAAGAGATGTGGGGGCTGGGGGAGAGTGAGCAGGACCAGCTGATTGAAAGATTTTTTTTTTTTTGTCAGCAACTGTTATGAGAAGGTTCACTGTGCTGTATCCATGCAGTTAAAATAAGGAGACTCTGAAAGCAATGCATCAAATCCCAGCAACAGAGCCACATGAGTTTCCTTCACACTCTTCACATCAGGAAAAAAAACCCAAAACTCAAATGACTTACACAGATGCTTTTCTTGCTGGATATTATCATTAAATTTATTGTGCTTATGAGAGTAAAGTATATTCAATTAGTAGAAAAAATATTTTCAAAATATTTTCATTTTCCGCTTTCTTCCAGTTGTAAATCTCATTTTTCCTTTGGAGAGATTTGTGACTTGCAGTCCCAAATATTTATGATTTCAGGCAAGGAAGCGTAAGAAAGGAGGAGAAATATCAAGCCTGTACGTTTACAATCACCCTTGAGCTCATATATATGTGTCCAATTCCCACCTCCCCCTCAATCTTAACTGCTAGTCATGTCTTTGTTCCAGTAATAACTACCATTTATGGTCCTTAATTATTTTTGAATGCTCAATCATGATAATCAACTCTACCTGTCCCATAAACATCCCCTAAAAACTTCTCCACCTTTATGGAATCTTTACATAGGTTCTGACACCGAAACACCGTCTCCCCACAGCAGGTCAGATGCGGTCCCTGCCACAGCTACTGCCTGTTTCCCCAAGGTAAGCAGCAGAGGTGGAGTGGCAGAGCCTTTGCAGTACGTACACATACCTGCACGGTGCAACAGAAACCCCCAGTAACCCTGGGACTGGTTCCATAGTTCATCTTTTGTTAAATATGAAGGCAGCAGAACTATAAAGCGGTTGCTCCTTCCTGCCAGCGTGCTTGCTTAGATGAATTTAGCTCCAGAACATGGGGAGCTGTAGATCAGTGACCATGTTAGAGAGGTGGAGGCCAGGGACTGGCATGCAAGTATCAGTAGGACAAACACCCCATTGAAATCTATGGTCTTCCAGTGTACGTGATGGACAGTCACCTGAGACCTGTCAGAATCCAGCTTCATGTTTACCCAAATCACTGAGCAAACATGACATCTCTATACCATGTGAATAAATCCTAATTGTATGCAAAAGAAAACACAAAAACTGCCCCATATTGTATTTGCTCAAGAGATTAGACTGCATTCAAATGATCTTTCTCCCTCTCCAGTTAATACTGTGCTATCTCAAAAAATAATTACACATACTTAGCAGTACAATATATTAAAGTATGCCTTAAGGTATATTTACTGAAAAACAATTCTGGCTTCTTGATTAAACACGGGTTTTAGATCCTCCTCTTCAAGGAACAAACCCCCCCCAAATTCAAAGCTTCAGACAAAGCACAGGAACCTAAAGCAGACCTCAAAAGCACAGAGGCAAAAGGCACTCAAGTAGACCTAAGCAACACCTGCCTGTGCACAGCTGTATACACTTCCAGCTGTGCACACACACCAACGAGCAGAGAGAGGGGAATATCTCCCAACCTTGCTGTGAGGAAGGAGAGGGGCAGAAAGGAAAGGTGACACTTGTTTCTACTGGGCTTCTACTTCGCATCCCTTGGCATTTGTGGTGAGAACAACAGGCTAGGCTGTGTGTCCAGTGTGGTCTGGGAGAGGACTTCCTCTTCTGCTGGAAGGCAATTGACTGCTAATAATTATTTATTCAACAACTTAAAACCAAGGTTTTAAAAAGAGGGACTATGTCAGATAGGAAACTGAGCTAGAAAATGAAAATTACTTAATAGACTCTCTAATGGTTATCAAACCCTACAGCCACTGAGCTGAAAAGCACAAATATGTTTTCAAAAGCTAGTATTAATGTGCTTCTATGGTTTCAAAGCTAGTTTTCAAAGAAGCAATCTAATAATAGATTGCTGTAGCAAATATTGTTCTTAATATAGGGAAATATTTCTTATTTGTGTAACATTTGAATCTTCAGAGTAACACGGAATTGGTTTAGGACTTGGATTTTTTTATTGCATTGAAATAATTTACATCATATTGCAGTCACACTGGCTGATAATTTATATTTATAAAATGTACGTATATTTAACTTTCAGTAATCACTTTCAAGTAGTGTGATTATTCTGTATTTTGAAACGTAACATTTCCCTTAAGACAACTTCAGGAATTAAAATGATGGTGTACATTTCTGAAAAGAAAGGACATCTGATAAGAAAAACAAAACTCCCACTCTCCCAACAACTTGCCTAGTATATTCTAAAATAAAAACAGAAACCCAAACTACTTTTAGGAATAAATAAGCAGCAGTTTAGCATTAAACAAACACGATTTAGAGGGGCAGGGGCATGGGTTGTGCATCGATTTGGTAGATGTGGATACCCCTGGAATATCTAGAGAACGAACCCAATTTTCAGCCTCTCTGAAAACAGCAGGTTTTATTTAGCCAGATGGGATGAGGTACTATTCTTCTCTAGATGACCTCTGCTTTCAAAGTAAAAGGGCTTAGTCTTGCTTCTGAGAGCATCAAAGCAGTATCACAACATAAAGCAGGGCATGTCACAATACAAATCTTCCTTTGTTTCATACTGATATTGATTTTGATTTTTATACAGTGGGAAAAAAAAGAAATGAGACTCTATGCTAACAAATATCAAAACCATTTCCCTGGCAAAATAATATTCCTGTTGAAACCCACATATAATGACACATTTAATTTTATTCTGCTTTTACCCCTGTTCAGCACTAATTTTCACATTTAGTTGTCACTTTGATGTAACTTCTACCACCGAGCTCATCAGAAATTATTTTCAAAACTAGGAAAATAATGTAATTTTGGTAGTACTAGTACTAATGGCAGTCACATAAAAAGTCAGAAAATAAACCATTAATGGAAGAAACGTGAATATACTGCTTTTCCAATTAAATCAAAGCATAAAAATCCATAAATCTGATCTTGCCATCCTCTCATCATCTCTTCCCCCCCCCCAAAAAAAAAGTGCCACAGGTGATGAATGCAACAGAAGAAACAGCTTATCAAGGAAAAAGAATTAAAACAAAGAACCACCCACAAATGTCAGAAAGAACAAAACGTAGGAAGACAACACAACAAGGAAAACCAAGTGCTACATAGGATATTAAAGAGAAAAATGATCCACAGGAGAATGGCAACTGTTACTATGAGCTTCCTACAGCTACCTCTGCCTTTGGATATTTTTAAAAAATTTATTAACCTGACAGCAGGAAACTTTATACAGATTGCCCCCTGACAGGGTGCCAGCTTGGTATAAGCACTTGCTGCCTCTTTGTTTAGCATAAGGAAATCAAGAGGGGCGTTAAGTGGTGCCATGTGCACATTTGGGCAAATCTAACTTCGCCTCCATCTGCCTCACCCGCACATTTCCACAGAGAACTTGCTTAATCATGTGAAGCCCAATAGAAACATCCATTTCTCCTTGCATCTCTTTTCTACGTTTGCTTCCTTTTTAATGTGCAAGTGTCTGATCTATTATTAATCTCAAAACACAAACCGGCAAGGATCTCAATCAAAGAAAGTAACAGTTCTTTCACAAATTACCTGTTTACCATCTAGTAGCCAGCGAGTCTCCTTTGAAACAGCCAGGCATTTATGTTGGCTTTTAAACAAGTTTGTTTGTTGTTATTTTTATAACTTCAAAGCCAGGGAGAAGAAAGATTAACTAATTAAAAATGAACTGTTTGTCATTCAGTCATACCAATTACATGCTAGGATTTCATTCTTTTTTCCCTTCCCTCTCTAATGTTAGTTATTCTGTATATACACACAGAAATTCAGACTTCAAGCCTCATTTAAGAAACACGTAACATACACTTAGCTCAACAAAACTGAGCAAAGAAATAATTAGAAATTCATGAGAACAAACAGAATTGTCTTTAAAAAACACAATTAACTTCCTCTGTACTCAAAATAGCTTTTGTTGTTTGTTTGCCTTTTTAAAATAGGCTGTCTCTGTCACCATTCAGACACGGCAATAAGAGACTGATTTATTTCCATACAAGGGAATTTGTAAGTGGGGCTGCAATATTTGTCATTCATCAGCCCAATATTGCTTTTCACCACAGGCTGAAGGAATAAGACTCCAGTCTCCTCAGAGTTGGAATATACTTGCTAGCATCAGTACCACCACTGCCTGAGCTACCTGCAATACCTAGGCACAGCAAGAATGCTGAGCTAAGGATGGATTTTCTGTCTTACCATTGTATCATCCTTTGAGTTTAAATACTTAAAATATCTTTTTAGGCTTTAATGGGCATTTACTCTCCATTCCAAAGTGCATCCCCCACTGACTCTGTAAGAACTCCGCCAAGAAATTGGACAAGAATATTCAGAGTAGTTATTAAGCCCCTAAATATTTGCAAACACCTATTTAAAAACACTCACATCAAATATATCCTTCAGAAATAACCATCAGTCACATAGCCAGATATTCAGATTCTTTGAAAACTTAATCATTAATTGAGCAAGACACCACTACATTTTAGAAAATGGATTTACAAGCCTATACAGTAACCCAGTTCTGTAAACATGCCACCCATTAACGTTCCTCATTGACACAGTCCTTGTAATGAAAAAGTGCTCCTAATCCACAGACTACTTGCTTCAATAAAGGTATCACACATTCAAGCACTAGCAGGATCAGTCCTGTGGCCCTTACGGGTGGCATGGTGTCTCAGAACAAAGCATCCACAACGTGGAAATTACTGAATAAAATTATGTGAAGAGACAGGAATCTTTATATGCAGATTTAACATATTTCAAGTGTTTGCTGCATCTAAAAGGTGGCTCTGATTTTAATACTGAGACCATTTGGGCCCTGAACTTCCCTAGCAGAACAAACGTTCAGGAGAGCTCTAAAACACAGCAAGAGCGACAAACACACGTTGCTTTCTTTCACTGAAATTACCAAACCTTATCAAAGTGTTCCTGACAGGCAGAGATCTTATATGCCTTTAAAATTTGAGGATAACCAAAACACTGCGAATCATCCTTAAATACACTGATGAAAGGAAAGCTCTTAGTCTGAAGGCCATTTTTCCCCCCACAGGCTAGATATGCTGTTAATGACGATAATGTGAGCTTCCTCACAGCAACCTGGCAATGACCTCTGCTCCGACCTGCAGAGACCACTGTCTCAAGAGGTAAAAGACAATTTAGTCCTTTATCCTTTGTAACTGAAATGATTCCAGTGCCATAAATTCCAATCGAGGCGATGACAATTTAAAATAAATAAATAAATAAATAGGATAATCTGTTTCCTTAAAGAGCAATACAAGGGATCTACTAGCAAAACACAATCACTTAGAAACAACTTCTACCCCGTTCCACTACAGCATATACGTGTATGCTTATATAGGAAGATGCAGGCAGTTCTGAAACATGGGTAACAACATGGGGAAGGAAAACAAAATCCCAAAGCTAACGCAGGGGTTTGAAAATAAGCCCCTGTTTATGGAAACGTGTGCAGATTCATTTAACTTGTATATTCCCACTCTATTTCAAGCCTATACGGCATTACAAAAAAAAAAAAGAAAAAAAAAACTGGTAGTGAACTAAATGAAACCACAATCTTCAGATCCAGCACAGGAAACACAAGATTTAATTTCACTGGAACAAAACCTTGCCAGCAAAAAAAAAAAAAAAAAAAAAAGGTGAGGGGGAGAGGTTAGCAGTCAATTTTTTGCTGTCCTGCAATTATTAAATAGGAAACACTTGTGCTCCACAATTATACAGTGAGTACAAAACCAAGCCTATACTTACAGCTTGCTTTATTTCAGTAAGTTTGATGCATAGAACTACAGGCTTGATCTGAAACAACTTTTTATAATACAGTAAAATTACCTTAACATGCAAGTGCATTCCTGGCTTCCTTTATACCATCATCTAATTATGTCACAAACTACCTTCAATTAAGAATAAATTAAGGACTGGATCTAACTCCAGGAAAGCCAGCCTCAGCCCACAGGGGTGCTTGGACTAGCCCACTTCTTTCCTAGGATTTTTACTGTACAAAGAATTTTATGCAGGACATACCCCTAGTGTTGGCATCAACTTTTGAATCTCAACAGTTTCAATATTACACAGCTAAACACGAAGGGGGATTTTTTCTTATGAAGATTTTTTCAGACCAATACTTCACTACTTATTCTAAACCTGTTTAAAGATACTGTATAAAATAACAAGTAGGATTCATTAATTTAGGATCAAATCCTAACGTGTTTATTCAAGTTAAGCTACTACTCTGCATTAATAAAAGCTTTCTCTAGTAAGAGCTCTGGCATTTGGCCTGGGTTACTTTTTTTAAGCATATTGCAGAGTAAGACAAGTTGATCTGAGAATGACACTGCCAGGAATGTCAAGAGCCAGACTCAGTTTCTCTGTTTCTTAATTACATCATATAATCAAAATAGGAGATGCTGCTTCACAAATATTTTACACCACGAAATCTCTTGCCAAGCAATTTCACCTCATACTGCTCAGCAAAACTGGGATTTCTGAAACAGAAACATACACTTCCAAACTCTACTTCTCATGTGTTTCAGGATAGAATCCTTTACCAGCATTTTGCACTTCAGATAGTATTTGCCACTGTGTTTTTCTCTCCCTTCTTGTTTCACTTGATTTCAGTATACAAAGTTTTTTGCATGCAGGTATGTAGATTCCAAAAAGTCCACTGGTATAAAGGCACAAGCAGATAATCACAGGTACAAACTCCCAGACTACAGAACAGCCTTTTCTTCAGGGGGGGAGTTGGGGAGGAGAAACACAACAAAAAGCAAACAAACACAAACAACAAACGAACGCCACCACAAGAAAGCAAGCAGGCAAACAAGAAGCAAGCACAACCCCTCTAATCACAGCTGCTCCTGTCATCACACACAGGTAACAACTGCACCACAGTGACAAAGTGCATCTTCCCAGACACCTGTGCACCAGTTTCAGGTAGGAGCTATTTCAGTTCATCAGAAACTTCACCCAGCTCGCACAGGTATTTGAGACCCAAGGAGCTGCAGCTTTGTCACTCAGAGCAAAGGATCCGTGAGAGAAGCAAAAGTTTACTGCCTGTCTTCCTAAGTCAAAAATAAGTATAATTAATTGTACTCCTGCCCTTTCCTCACCTGCAGCAGGGACTGTTGTTGAAGAGGTGCCATTTTTATGATTAATTGTGCTATCTGCTACCAAAACAAAAAATAAATACCCGCTGTTTCTGTGATATGCAGTGAAACACTGAAACAAGGAAGTCTGAGAAAAAGGTGGTGGGTTTTAGGAAAAGGTACAGGTGCGAAATGCAGGTCCTTGCAGAAATAACCCCATCCATCAAGAGAAGATAAGCAGAACGTGTCCGGGGAGAAAGAAAAAAGCTCTTCGCATCTATTCATTCAACTCTGTTCATCTATATGAAAATAAGACTCGTGAAATACTGCTAACATCAACAAGACACTCTGGTCATTCATTCCAACTAAATCAGTACATCATTTTCACAAATTTTTCAAAAAATGTGAAAGCAGCAGTGTAGAAAAACTTTGTTCTCTATGGACCTGTCTCCTCCCCTTGACTTCCTAAAACGCTCCTCCCTCTCCTGTTTAACAGATTCGGGACAAATTTTCACACAGCATGGATTAAATGTTACATTGTAAAAAGAAAATTATTATGTTTGATCACATCAAAGAAGGTTGGAGGGGAAAATTGTCAATCTCTATGTCATCACATGTCAATATGTCCACAAATAGTTTCATTTCAGAGACTGCAAAGAAAGGCCCAAAGTGTGCATTCCTAACATGCTGTTCATAACATTAAACAAAGAAACAGCTATAGAACAGTGCTCCATATTTATGTATCAAAGCTTTAAACAAAACCACAATTAATTTTAAATGCTTACTGCAAATCTATCTTAAGGGATGCATCTGTGACATAAAGGCTGATCATCTTTACTTTAAATAAATTTGCTCAGTTTGATCCTCAAATGTATCAAAATTGCCTCACTGCCCTTTCTTTTATGTTCTCAAAGTTACCAAAATTAACTGACAAGGGATGCTGTTAAAAGATCTGTAGCATCTGTGGTAATTTTAACAGAACCTCAGTAAACTGTACATAAGTTCATACTGAGGCAGTTGAACTATTTCACCTACTTTTGTTTACTTGGGAACACCTTTTTAACAGTGTAAGAATCAGGTAAGCAAACATCTTACACTCCCCAATAGAAACAGGGTAATACATTAATTTATAGATTTTTCATTAGTGCTTTTAGGGACATAAATTGTATCTGCAGTTCAGGAGGAGACAAGATATTGTTGCACATCATTTCTATATCCTACAAGGCAAACCTAATGAAAGTGCCTGTGTATATTTCACTATCACCGTAGAGCATCCAAATGACAATGGCTCAAAAAATATCCTGCCTTTTATTACAAGACTTGTCTGAGCTAAAAAACCAACAGACATTCCACTATCCTCAAATGCAAAGTCCGTGGGGGTTTTTGTACATCCTTTGCTATATTTAATAGATGCACCCTAAACATTTTAGCAAATAAAATATATAAAGACAGCTGAAGATATTTCTGCTACTCTAGACAACTAATAGCCCTCTGAATTTTAGACATTACAGTTCTTTCCTGGATGAAATGACCTAAAACAATTAATATATGCTTTTTGAACATTCAAACTGCTAATGGAAATTATGCTTTCCATGGAAACAAAAAATTACTAAGAGGGTGCTTAAAAATGGATGTGGTATTCAGTATTGGTCATTACTGTAATCCAGAAATTAAATTTTAGGATTTTCTAATTATTAGTATTTTCCCATACCTGTAGTGAAGTTTAGTAAAATATTTGGTGCTATATCTTTTAATAAGTGGTAAAGAACATTTTAAAAGAAAATTGCATGTATTCTTTTGTTTAAAAAACAAACCCTTGCAGCTCTTACTGTAGCTGGGATACTGAAATCTGAACACTGCTACAGATTTCCTTACAGATTATGAAATCAAAACTTGAATCTTAGAAAATGGGCTCTCACCCTCTCTCCCTTAAAGCTGCATTCCCTTTAAACAAGATCTTTTCCCTCCAACTTCCACCTATAAGATCATGTGAAATAAGGAAACGCTTCGTTTCTATTAAGGTTTGTCTCAAGCCACAAATAGCAGTAATTAAAAGGAACTCCTTCAGGAGAGCAGTCCCTCTAAACCCAAAATGTCACTCTGTACCACATAGTGCAGCTCCAGCTCAGACATCTATCAACATCTATCACTCAAGCACAAGCCTCAACAACTCTGCTCCCTTTTCTGATTAGAGATCAGAGTTGCCTGAGTTGGCTTACAGGGTGTCATCTGTTTGAATGACAGATGTCTGTGTTGGAGTGCCACTCTTCCTGCTTTTGTTTTGATTAGGAAAGGTTACACTTATCTGACACAATTCAGACTATTTCAAAAGAAATCAAAATCCCAAAGGTAATTTCTCTTTGCACAGGCTTTAGAAGAAATATTTAATTTCCAGTTTAAATTCAAAAAACATTAGATCCATGTGCAGTACCCTTGGTAGCCTTTGTTTACTCAGTACAGAGTGTTTTCTATGGGAATGTTTCAGCTCTCTTCAGGCAGCTTTATCTTTAGCATATAAAATGACAACTTCTCAGTTTAATCCAGCCTCAAAAAAAGCTGGTAGCATATGAGACATAACAGCACCTAATGCAATAAATGTTAACGAACTGCTCCAAGAAAACGATCCCCCCTCTATTTTTTTTTTATACATTAGAAATCATAGAGCAAAAGAACACATGAAATGCCTGCAACCTGCATAAAATAAGTTCATTGTTGACAAAAGTTTTCAGGACTGACGCTGGCATTCTGGTAACCACTTGCAATGGGAGCAGAGGGCTGTACGCCTGCACGCTCCACACTGCTCCTTCACACTTACAAGAAAATTGAGTGAACAAAAAAAAAAAAAAAAAAAAAAAAGAACGGGGGGAGATTGCTCTTCCGGACAACATGGTAGCAGTGAAATGAAATACCTAGACAGACTTACCGAAGAGCTTGCTGGGAGTGTCCTCGCTGTCATTTGATTCCACAGGCGCAAGCAGGGACTCATTCAGCTCGTTGTCTGAAGTAGCTGCCTTGTCCTCACCTCTCAACTCTGCATTCATTTCACTCTGCAGTGACAGCAAGGGCTTACTGACTTGTCCAGCTATCATTGGATCCTAGGATGGGGGGGGAAAAAAAAGAGTGAAGGGAAAAAAAAAAGTGGCAGCTTTGGTGTGCGTATACTCTCTCTTCCACTCCCTCTCTCTCACACACACACATACACACACACTCTCTCTCTCTCTCTTATCTCTGGCTGCTCCTGCTGTTATTGCTGGCTGCAGTCAAGTGAAGAGCTATTACAGATCCAATGAGTTTTCCATTACTCCCCACCCTATTAAAGCTCAACTAGCATGTGAGAGATTCAGGATGCTTTGGAGAAAAACTTCTATGAAAGCAACATAACCAACACAGCTTTAATTGTGGGATGTGCTTTTTTTTTTTTTTCGTGTGTATGTTTTTACACCTCACCCTGTCCTTAATGTAGTAAGGAAAGAAATTCCTGTATGCTCCAACGCCACGGAAGAAGAGCGCCCTGTGAGCACTCCACAGTGATTTAAAGAGGCATCCTCAGCTGTACAACATTAACAAAAACAGACACCTTCTCCAGCATTCCAGCATTTCTATGAAACTACACAGCAGCAACATTTCATTACATGCATTCAACAGAGAGACAGATTTCTTCTAACTATCCCTGTCTTTGGGATACTATGCTTCAAAAGTCCATCAACACACACACACACATTTTTCTTTTGAAATTAAAGCATATACAAACTATTTTTTAAAACATAAAATTAGGGAAGATACTTACAAAACCAGTTTGCAATTATTCTTGTGTTTGGGACATCATATCCCCCATAAAACATTATACATAGATATACATTGATTTTTTTTCTTGATGATTTGGTTCTGTTTTATCTTCTGCTCATTGAGGACATTTGGGGGTCAGGCATTATTTCCAAGCACACTCTATTATTCTGTTTGCAAACTAATAAGCATAATATCATGACAGCAAGGAAACTAGAGTGAAAAAAAAAAAACCTAGGGAAAAAAAAAAAAAAAGGAAAGGAACAAGTGACCTTGTTGCTCTCTCTGGCAGCTATTTATTGCAAAGTTCATGCCTAAATGGCTCTTATGCAGAGAACAGGTGACCAGCGAGCAAGTAGGTTGGTTAGCATGTTCCCCCTGCCCCGTCCTCACATTGGTCGATGTTTGCCTATGGGGTTTTTTAATGTATTCATGTCTGAAAAGTGAATTTGATATGACACATGATAATCTATGAAAATGTTAATCAATACAAATAGTTTAAGCTGTCATCAAATGCACTTCTTTAGTCAATACTCATATCGCTGAAAACAATGTCACTGTCACCAGGGCTTAATTTGCACAGCACTTAAATATTGGACTCTGTGCATCAATGCACTCCTCTTCAAATACTGTAGGTAAACACATTTTCTCCCTATTTAAGGCTGAAGCACTCAGCACGCATTTAGCTGAGCCGAATCCTCCCTTTTGAATACCTTGATAGGTCCACTGGAGGGCAAAATTAATACTTAATTGAATCTCACAGTCATCAAAATAATCAATACTTTTTTATTATTTATTCTTTACAGTCTGTTGACTGTTTCAAACCTCTGAGGGAATGGTGGAAAGGATTCATGGCTTTGAAACACTGTCATTTAACAAGGTAATTTTCAGTGGGGCATTAGGGGTTGTGAAACATATAATAAAACAAAAATGGTGGCTTATAATAGGAAGAAAGAAAAGAATTATATTTCTGCCATCTAACAAAACAGGATAAATAAAAAAAGCAAGTGCGAGAGGGAGAAAGGAGGGGGGAGAGGGAGAGAAAGACTGGCTTTTGAAGGGTTTTATCATATCAAGAGCAGAGCTGAGCTTTCATAATGCTGACATTTCTCATCCTGACAATCCTAAACAAGTGGAAAGGATGAGATCGCAGATATCATCTTTCATCACATTCCCCAGCTTAAGAACCAACATGACAGCTTCTCTCCCCTTTACACTGTTAATTACTAAATAAAATACTGCTCTCTGTCAGCATTAGATTATTGCAGATAGCAACCACAAACATTACTCCATTGTTTTGTTTTGCCTTTTTTATTTATTTTTTTTTTTAAACCTGTGATACCTACCTTGAACTCTTCAGAAAATAAATTAGGCTTGTGCCTACATATTGTAAATATATGAAACATAATCAATGTAATCAATGTGGTCAATCCATGTTATTGTCAGGCTAAATTGCTGGTGATTTATTAACGTTTCATTTACCGTATTTATTAGCCAGCAACAATCTGAACATTTCTTAGATGTTTCTGGGGAGGAAACAGAAGTTAACAGATTTCTTTTGCAGATGCTGTAAAAAGCCTCTGACTTGTTCTGCCTCATATTCATACTGCATTATGGACAGTCATTTACCGAGGTAAAAATTTTGTTTGTTTGCTCTCATATACTAAATAATGTATTTCGGCAGATTTTGCAGCTAAAGGTCACTGTGAACACAAACAGCATTGTTTCAAAGTCTGGGCTGCTGCCCTCAGCTTCAGCTGTTCAAAACTAACAGCAAGAGCGCTTCCGTAACAAATGTGAATCAGGACAAAATTTGACCCTTTCCATAGAAGTGTTTTGGGGGGGGGGAACTAATCCTGTCCACGGAGCTGCACTGCTAATCTGAGGACTAACAGCAATTTAATGGGGGATTCTGAATCAGTAGGATTCTAGATTAAAGTCTCAGCTGCCAAATTTTCAAGTTGAATATATGAAAAATGGGAGGAAGAATAATGTAGGAAATGTGACAGCACTGGGAGAAGCCTCAGCCCTTAGATGTGAGTGAATTCCCAGCAACTTCAACAGGGCGAGGAATTCACCTGTTTTGTACATCAATAATTCAGCCTCATCTAGAGTACTTGGCTCATTTCTGGTTAGCCCATCTAAGAAAGATACATCAGAAAGAGAGGTGCAGTAAGAATGGTAAAGAGATGGAAAGGATTGGGAACGTTCACAGAAAAAGAGTGAACAGGAACAAATATGATCAAAGTACACAATAAATGGTAGGGTGAAAAATGTAGATCAGGAACTATTCACCCTACCTCATCTGAGGAGAAAAAAGGCCTCCACTGAAATGGAAAAGTTGCAAATCTAATAATAATAATAGATACTTTTCAAAACATTAAGTAGTGACAACCTGTGGAACTCCTTGCTGCCAGATATCACTGAAACCTGCACCACAGTAAGCATCAACATAGTTGGTTACATGGCCAGGCAGACTCCTAGCAGTGAATTTAAAACAGCTTTGCAAACACAGAGCCAAGAACTATAGCAACTGAAATAACACAAAGTGCTGCCCCCTCCCTCAGATGCTCCCAGAACCTGCAAGTTAACCCCCAGGGTAGTGTGCTCTGTCAGGTGGTGAATGAATCACAACTTTCTCTATAAGCAGATGGATTGGATACTGTCTAAAATTCAAGTCTACACCAATTCTAAATAAATCACTTAAATGATGGGTTGAAGGAAGGTTGGTTTCCTTCAAAAACATACTCAAAAAATAGTGAGCATTTTTTAACTTCAGGTTGTCTCCAGGCCTTCAGTTGCTTTTGGTACTTAAGAACATCTCTTCTGCAGTGGATTATGCATGATGGAAAACTATTTTTACAATAAGTGTAATAAATTCTAAGGAGTTGTTCCTTCATTTCCCAGTGGCCTCCCTGAAAAAAGCCCTCTGGAGAGGCTGGTATGCCAGCTGCAGGCCCAGCAGCCTTCTCTTCTGCTCACCTACAGAGTCCAGCCCTAAGAGGACCCACAGCACTGGAGAGGATGCATCAAGGCAAGGAATTACATGCACATCTTTTGCAGGTACTCCTAGCAGGATCTGTTCTCCTTCCTGCCCTGGATGCTTGTGGGCTTGACCCTCAGCATTTGCTTTTTGGGAAGGTGTTAAAGGTCAGGTTACACTTCGCACTGTAACACAGGATCTTCTCTTGACCAACAGCCACAAAAAAGGTTTAGATTTTCAGATACAAAACTGTAAAGTCTTATAATGCATAAAAAACCAGCAAGATGAACTTTGTAGGGTTTATATGCTTTAAGTAAGAGGCAAGGGTACCTAAAAGGAATAAAATGCTTCAGAATTTCAGACGGCATAACCACAAGAGCAAAGTTCTGGTTATGTGAGACCTAAGGAATTGTAATCCCTTTACTCAAAATATACCTTGTATAAACCACACACACAGTGACAAATTTTACATGCATCTCTTGCAGATACTCATATACCTTGTCATCTATTTCTTGTCCAACTAGCACTAGTATTTCCAGACCTCCCTGCTTTCTGTGAGATTTTGCTGACAGTCCTGTGCAGCGAGTGGTCCTCCCTGCTGTGTCTCCCTTAAGGGTGGTTTATACCTCCTGTAACTCAGCTGCAATACCTGCCACACCTCTGTTCAGCTCTACCACTCCTGAGGACTCTTAGCAGTAAGAATCACGTGGATTTGCAAATGCAAATTACAGCTCTGGTTTCACACCCTCTTTTAAAAGCCAAAACCTTTAGCTTTTTCTTATCTGCAGCACTGTACAAGGTACAGGAGAACACTCATAACTGTATTAAGAACTTTGCCTCTGCACTTTAAGGGTAAAGGTGCAGTTTCTAAGCAAAACTATTTAGTAATCAGACACAGCTTTTAAAGGAAACTGTATGGGTTTTGTATGAAACACACCCTAAGCACAAGTCTAAAATGGGTGAACAGACTACTTTTATCCTTAACAGAAGACTTGGATGATGATAGGGCTTTATAAAGGCTTCATGCACTGGTTTAGATTTTATACTTACTGCACCATAATTTAAATTTAGACCAAAAATGTTTAATTAGGAGAAGTAGAATTCTTTGGTTTGCTTTTTATTTTGCCCTTTGTTTGAAGTCACTTTGCATGGACTTAATTTCTCTGGCTTAGAAGTACTTGAACACAATTTTATGGGTTTTTTTCTTTTATTTGTTTTCCCAAAATATGAAATAAATTCCCCTAACCCCCCCAGATTCTGATCTTGTACAGACTTCTGTTTGGGACATACACAGTGTGTACGTTTGAGCAAACACTCCACTTATAATACCAATTAACATAAAATTTACACTGCTCAAACATTATTCTAATGACTACTCAAAAACAACTCAAATTGTGTTTTTTAAAAAATTTTTAATCAAGCTAGAGCACCATCATAACCTTGGATAAAGCTTTTCTAAGACATAACTTCACTTAGAGTTTTTGAGTGAGGAATACATTGGAAAGGGGGAAAGGACTGAATGTACCTTATGTCAAGTACCAGTGAAATACAGTTCCTCTTAGGAACTAGTCCTTCATCTTATTGCTTCTAGAGGTATTTATTTTTTTTTTATAAACAGTGATTTCTCAGGGACAACTGTCTTAGATTCTTCTTTAAGCATTTCTTTATCTGCTGTCACTAATGTGCTGATATTTCCATCCCAATCTACCTATAGTCTGGTTTATGCAAACTACTTTCAATCAACCTTTTGTCCCCTGCTAGCCTCTGACCTTTGCTACCTGCTGGCTGTCACTTCCCTGGAAAAAGTTACAAAGAAAAATCTTCTCATTTTCTTCACAGCCACCTGTACCACCATCCTTAGATGAATGTTTCTATAAGCAAAACAAACCACACCGCTGATATATGATCATTGATCTCCCTTCACTACTTTGATCTTGTACTTCTATTTACTGCATTACATATTTACTTGTATTACCTATATTATTCATACTTAACTTCCTAAAATCTTCAGTCTTGCTACAAGAAGAAGGAGAGGAAAAAAGCTGATATATCCCCAGCTCTTCTCACTCAATATGAATATTATCACCCAAAACAGCCTCCACTTCTTTTCAGATAGAATGGCTTTTATGGTCCTCATGAAAATCTCTGCAGGAGAAAAGATAGTTCTTTTCTTCTCCCTTTTCTTAATCCTAGTGCAAGTTTGGATATCATATTTTCCCAGTGATACTCATTCTTCATGTCAGTGTGCAGGTTGCAGTTAAAGGAGCATTTTCTAGTTAAAAATAACATAGCTAAGTAACTAAACAGTGCCTAATTATACTCATTATTAAATGTACTGGCCTTTAATTAACACCTTAATTTTGAAAGTTATAGAGATGATCACTGCCCATGGTGCTTTCTTTCATTTAAATATTCATCTCTGGTTAGGCAGCAATTCTAGGACGATCTACTTCATTTATTTACTTAATTTTAAGTCCTCTGGAAATGAAAATACTTAGGCACTAGTCAGTGTAACAAAGCTTCTGACAGAAAAAGGGGTTTTCAGAAACTCATGGAGGTTTCAATTGTAGCTTTACAAATCTAAAAGTTGAATGAAACTTTTTTTTTAAACTAAGTTTTATGTGGCAATGTCCCTTGAATTGCTGTGTCTTGAGACTGAGATACTGTAACATGTTCTCAAATACAAAAAAAAACACCTCACTAAACATATTTCCCCCCCCCCCCCCCAAACTATTTTCCCTAACAAAAATGTTTCACATTTCTTACACCTATTGAGAGCAAGTTGAAATATTTACAAGAGAAGTCCTAGTTAATTTGCTAGCCAGGTTGCTCTGTAACATGCTAACTAGAGGCTGCAGGATGGGAATATGCACAACTACTATACAGGGGTAAATGGCTGGGTCACCATTTACTTTATAATCAACTTGTGTTTATTGCTCTTAATGTAATCTTAATGTAGCCAGCCTTTAGTCTGGAGAAGAGGAGACTGAGAGGAGACCTTATTGTTCTCTACAACTACCTAAAAGGAGGTTGGTGTTGGTCTCTTCCCCCAAATTACTAATTATAGGACAAGAGGAAATGGCCTCAGGGGAAGTTTAGACTGGATATCAGGAAGTTCTTCACTGAGAGGGTGGTTAGACACTGGCACAGGCTGCCCAGGGAGGTGGTGGAGTCGCCGTCCCTGAAGGTGTTCAAAAAACGAGTGGGTGAAGCACTTGAGGCCATGGTGTAGTGGTTAGGGAGATGATGGGATAAAGACTGGACTTGGTGATCTTGGAGGTCCTTTCCAACCATAGTGATTCTGTGATTCTAGCAGTAATGCTGCATGCTTCAAACAGGAAAGAAATGGAAAGGATTGAAAACAGCATAGAAAAAAAAGTGAAGAACTATCTTGTTGTAGGAGATTGCTACATCTCTAGTCCAGAAAAGCCATTTCTGAAACTGGCTTAGAAGGAAAGACTCGCATGTACACATCCAAAAGTTGTGTTTTTCGTGACCCACAGGACACTTAGGAATCACTAATGCCAGAGTACCCAGCATAGAGGCTTTACTCTAAATGTTGCTTTCAACTTAGAGTTGACCTTAATGTTTCTGATCCAATTATTAACCTGATTTAAGAATCATTCTGCTCTCTTGTTGCAAACCATTTCATCTTTAGGGTTTTCTACCACCTACAGGGTGAAGCTATATGAAAACTTTCATCTATTAATTAGAATAACAACAGCTGTCATTTTGGTCCTGGCCCAAGTACAATGGTTCCCCATTTAAATGACATTCTGGCTTACTGGAGAGAAGCTCGTTCATCTGTGGACGTGTAGCAGAAGTTTGTACATCAAGAGCCAGAGAACCTACTATTCTGGGAAGCTACCATGCTCCTCAAAACACATGACAGATAATAGCACAAAGCCACCAGGAGAAATAACTAGGCTTGAGAGTGGGGAGAGAAAGTAGCCGCCTTCTAGTTAAAGATTCTTGCAGTCATGCAAAAGCCAGCCCCATTTTTAAGAACCCAGAAGACTGGGCCCTACAGATCATGACAGGACAAAGGCAGAACAGGCGTGAACATTTTGGACTTGGGACAACATGGTAGGATGAGCCTTCGAGAGGCTTTCCCACTCATTGCATAGAATCATTTAGGTTGGAAGAGACCTTTAAGATCATCAAATTAGAAGACTTCCTACTCTTCCACCATCTGGTCTCCCAAGAGGATGATGTAGGAGAGAAATTAAATCTGAAATTAGGAAACAGTTCCTATCAGGAATAAAACTTTGACACTTCTTCATAGGAGTAGTGGATGATTCCCACTGGTCTGTCAGTTTTATTTTATAGGGAGCCACATTAAACATGAGAAACCATTCAGAAAATTACAGGCCTGTAAGAATAATGAGGATTTTCTAAAACATGTATACTGTGGGGCCAACTTACCAGAACACTTAAATTTACATTATGAAGAGGAAGTCTTAGTCTTCCATTGAAGAAAACAAAACATTTCTATAAAAGTATTCACTCTTAGGGAAAAAACCAACATTCTACCCCAATGTAATAAACACATGTCGTAGTTGACTATAGCTTCTTTGCTATGAGAAGGAAAACTTCATTCACCCTGAAAATTACTTCACATTGGGTTGTTTTAGTCTCTATACTGACGTAAAGGACTGATGATCCTGTTTACCAAATCATTGCACTATCTTCACAAGTGCTCTTTCATGACCTTGCCAGTTCTAACTTTTTAGATATATCTATATATATCTATATCTATATGTATATCTTTATATCTATATAGATATATTTGCTCAATTTCTATTTTGAACAGGCCTTAAGCACAAGGCTTCTCTTTCCAGGTGATCTTGCTGTATATGTTAAAAGAACCTTCTAAAACCTACAGCATCCCCTTAAAAAAACCTTCTGCTCTCCGTGAAGACAAAGCCTCCTTTACTTTGAGGGTGGCAGAGCACTGGAACAGGCTGCCCAGAGAGCTGGAGTCTCCTTCTCTGCCTGGTCTTGGCAATCATGTGCCACCTCCTCTAGGTGACCCTGCTCTGGCAGGGGGGTTGGACTAGATGAGTTCCAGAGGTCCCTTCCAACCCTGACCCCTTTATGATTCTGCAATTTCCGTCACAAATCATTCAAATTATATTGACTTAGCCTAATCATAATTTAAATATTGTATTTTACAGTTTCTCTATATTTTCATTTTTCAGACTTAGTCTACCATGCACACACCAGAAATCACTCTGGGGAAAGAAATATCAGGGCCAGAATTCAGTTCAAATTGCATTCTTTTAGAAACCAGCACATCCAGAACCACACCAAACCCAAACTTAAAATAGCTTTTTAACATTGATCATGTGTAAGAGAAACTTGACTAGGCAGCATAGAAACAACTCAGCAGTTGAAAGAGACTCTCCTCTTAGTTAAACAAAAACTTAATTTTACATAACATGTCAGGATTTGCAAGTTGTAAAACAAAGAAACCATTAACTTGAATTTTTGAAAATCAGAGCATGGGTTAAACAGTAACCTAGCTCAGCAGTTAATTCAATTACTTAGATCTTGACTTGGGTTTTTCTAGATCAAATGCATCTGTAGCCAACCATTGACTTGGCTGTATCAGAAAAGTAATTGTCTCTTTTGGGATGGGTCTTACCTAGCTCTCACCAGAAAAAACACAGAAAACAACCTTCAAAGGAATATTTGTTGAAACAGGGACATATCAGCTTTAGTGCAACAAAGCAACCTTTTCTAGTGAAAACTTCTTTTGCTGAGTACTTTTGAATTAGTTCTAATCTAATTCCAGTTTCATCCAATTCTTTGTTTGAATGCAACTTTTTACAACAGTTACAATCTAGAATACCCAGTCACAATCTAGGCCAGTTTGGGAATTGAGTATATTTTTTGTGAGCCTTTCAAAATCTTTTATAAATAATGGTATAATACTCAAAAAATACACCAGGCAGGTCAGGATTTCACCCGAATATCACAATCAGTTTCTGGAGAAAAATCTTCTTTTCAATATCATATCATGCTTTGCCAGCTTGAAGCAAGTGCAAAGGTCTGCCTTGAATTCTTCCCAAAAAAGGACTGAAGGCTTCCAAAATCAGAATCCAAACTTAGGCAAGCTCAGCCTTCATTTTATATATTACGTGATTAACAAGGTGGTCAGCTCTTACTGGTGCTTTGTATGGTGCTTGCCTTAGTACACTACATATGAATTCTAGTGACAAGTATGGGGAATCACTTCTCTCATGGCATTTCTACCTTGAGGTGTGGATCCTCAGATTTCCTGTTATTTGCTCTATGCATAGTCTGTGAGGCTCAGACCAGGTGAAGCTTTCAGTTTCTTCAGTAGATGGATGTTATTGCTATTTTATTCTAAGATGTCCTTTTCTTTTACCAGATACAAGATACACTACCATAAAATGTGCAGTTCCCAGGTTACTACATAAGAATCCCAAATAGTTTTCCTGTGGTTCTCCTGCACTCAGCTCATCTGACAGCAACACCTGCTGATATAACTGCTAAACATACTTAATGCCACAAATACTGCAGATCAATGATGCTACTTCTTTTTTTTTTTATATTTTCCAAGCCTTTCCCATTGATAAATGAGTGCAATTCTTTTTTAATCATTACAGAGATCTTCAGGGTTACTTTTCTTTATACCAGGTCTTCATCAACACCCGAGTACCTCATCTTTCTTTTCACACTGTAGATCACAACATATTAATTTCTAATTAAACCTATTCCAAATTCAGCATGCCTTTAACTATCACACAGCTTCACATTTGTAATGAAATTTGCATAAAGACTCAGGGGTTTTTAAGAAATTGATGCCCAAAGGGTGCTTCACCTTTTTGTTAATGGCCTTAATCTGCTGGAAGCTACAAGTACAAACTCCCAATGCTTCATTCATTATACTAGGTAGGATATGACACACACCACACAGTAACAGTATTATGTGTTGGACAAACAGGAGGATCACTTCAATTCAGAGCAGAGCTTTTCTGTTTAATGCCTTACAATAGGAAAACAGCATAACACTCGCTGATCATTTCAGCAGCAATTACAGTAACTGGATTACCAATAAACAATGAATGAAGCATTTCTCAGATCCACTAGTGTTTTCCTGCACAGAATTTTCTTCTTCATTAGATACTGTTTGGTTTGGGTTGTTTTGGCTTTGAGGGTTTTTTTGGGGGATTTTGTTTTTTGTGTTGGGTTTTTTTTAACAAAAAATGTTGCAACACAATGATCTGTCATTGGCTCCCTATTGTTTCTTAAGGAAACTCCTTCTAAACAAACAATATTTTAAGGCAGAAATTCTGAACAGAGTCAAACAAAGCATGCAACTGCAGCAACATTTTGTTGCTTCCCCCTGTTATCTGCAAACTGGCCAACATCACTGGGCTGCTCCATTTCACTCTTAAAGAGTGACTATCACTGCACTTCAAGAGCACCGTCACAAGTGCCATTGGTTCCCTTCTGCTTCAACAGCAAAAAAAAATCTTTCCAAAGATCCTGCTATTGTTTCATCATGTACATATACTACATACTTTAAGATTTAATAGCCCCAATTTGCTTCCCAATGGATCCATTTAGATTTCTGTCACTTGCTTCAACAGTAACCACGTACTCAATTCACTGCATGAAAACCCACCGAGATCTACGCAAGGGCCCTGATCTTCCAGTCACTGAAACTGCCAAGAAAACTTCAATAGGTAACCCTAAACGTAGTTCAGTTGTTTCAAAAAACCATAGGTCAATCTCGTAATATTATTAGTTTCAAACTATTTTTCAACCTGCTACGAAATTTTTAAAAAACAATTAATAAGTGTAGTTTTTGAACATCAGAGTTTTTCACATGACTAATATTATTTAGATAAGTGGCATAATTTACACTTTTTTTCAATATGTAGGATTATACAAAGTTTGCACAACATGCATAAATATGAACAACATGACAAAGTCCTGTTTTGGAAACATTAGCACACAAAAAATGTATATAAAAATAGTCATTAATAACTTCAGTGATAAATATTTAGAGCTTGAGTACACCAGTACAGCTATTAGAAAACACTAGTATCCAAACCACCTTTGCCTTCCCCATTACTCAATGAAAAACAGCCTTTTCTTTGCAGGAGAGGAAGCTTGCCACCAGGGGGTTAGGAAAGCTGACACCTTAGAGGTACAGTTTTGGCACTGAACCTCTACACATTGCTGGCCAAGTCATCTAATCTCTATAGTCTGTTTAACCAATTTGCAAAAGAGAGAGCAGGTGTCTGTTTTGAATTTTAAGCATTCCTGTGAAAAACTGCAAAGTAATCTACCCTATCCCCACAGAGTCTCTATGGAATTCTTCGTTGATCTATGCTTTTCTAGGCTTTAATAATATTTAAGTTAAAGATACATGAAACCTCACTTTCCTCAAAATATACTTACCAAATTTTAATTTTATTTACCATTAGGACACTTTCCATTGTATTTAAGTGGCTCACCCTTAATTTTATCCCATTACTTCCATTTATTCCTTCTATTAATCTACTCCTTTGACCATTTACCTGCTTTCAATACCCACAGATATCCATTAATGTGTTGAGCAAATAATCAAGCTATGTATACTTAACCAATTTAATCCTTACACCAACAACAATCCATCTCTCCTATTTCTTTACCTGGTAGCACTTCTGATCCATTTCACTGCTCTTAAAAAAATAGAGTAGGATGGATCAAGCAGCAAAAAAAGAACAGAGGTGCTGCAGGTCTTGGTTTTGCCTGGGAAACCCAACACTGGGGCAACTTCAAAGAGTCTTCTAGGAGCAAAAGACACTCTTTCCTTGATCTTGCTTCTCACTGGTACAATGTGTCCTCCATCTTCCCAGCCTGAAGATCTCAAGAAGAATTAGGAAAGCAGACCTCCATTACAAAGAATGAAAACAGGAAAGCAAAGCCCTATAAAACAGGAGTGGAGCAGAACTCATCTCTGCTGCTATCAGACCTTATCCCTTTTGCTTTTCTCCTATAGCCAAAGCTAGCACTGCTGTTTCCTCAGTAATATTCTCTTTCCAAGCAGTTAATGTGACATTCAAAACAGCTCTCCCTAAAACCCCAATAGATGGTTCTTAGATCTTAACCTACTGAGATTTTTTTCCAGCACATTTGTTCCTGGTTTAAGTGGTTACAGCATTTGCTCCCCCCTGAAAATTGCACTGTTGCTGTGAGTTGACCCCAGCCAGAAGCCAAGCACTCGCACAGCTGTTTGCTCACTCCCCTCTCCACAGGATAAGGAGAAGACAAGGAAGGAGAGAACACTTATGGATCAATATGAAGACAGTTTAACAGGGGAAGCATAAGATGCACATGCAAGCAAAACAAAATAAGGATTTTTCCACTATTTCCCATTGGCAGGAAGATGTCCAGCCAGTTCTGGGGCAGCGAGGTCTTATGTATGCATAACAGCTAGCTCTGTGGGAAGAGAAATGCCATAACCACAAACACCCTTATTTCCTCTTGCTTTCCCCTAGCTTTTAATGCTGAATGCTACATCACATGGTCTGGAATATCCCTTTGGTCAGCTGGGGTCAGCTGTCCTGGCTCTATCCTCCCCCAACTTCTTGCCCACCTCTAGAACAGACACTGCAAGCTCTGCTCTGCAATAGCCAAAACACTTATGTCACAGTTTTAGTCACAAATCCAGACCACAGCACCATACAGGCTGCTATGAAGCAAGTTACCTCCAACCCCAGTACAACAATTCAAATCTACAATTCAGAAAAACTTGAGTGGAGCCCCCACATGTCTGTGACATTCCTTGAGCTCCTTTTTTATACAGTCAGGCAGCTCTGCTCAACTTGTAAGCCTGATGGTCTCAGCTCACGTGCTTCCTCTGAAGCCAAACATGGGCTCCTTCCTATCACCTAACTACAACCTAACTCACTAGCCTTCAGAGTGCTGAACAGGAAACTTAGTGTAATCAAAGCATAAGCAGAGAGACCTAGGCAAATACCAAATAAAACTGGCTACATTTGGGGTGAGTAAAACCAGTGACTTAAACCATCCTCCTTTTTTCTTGTTTGCATGTTAGACCAAATTGTTATTAATAGATTTAAATCTACGTTCTCATTTACTTTTGCCCTCATTTACTTTGACTTATTTACTGGGTTATTTAAGTGTTTCTCAGCACTATAGTACCTGAATGCATAATCACCTCCTTTGATCTCTGTTTCCACACAGGCTAAAGCATCCTCAGAATTTGTGTGGATATTAAAATGTTCTTTGGCCCTAAAAATCAAGTTGGTGGGCAATTACTTCAATATGACACCTTATATAAGCTTACCATCATGCCTTCACTCTAAACAATATAAATCAATGAAATTATATTGTAGCCATTGACAACACATACAATTTTGCCTGTTTGATATCCCATTACTGCAATAGCAGCCACAACGGTTTTGGAAAAAGCTCTTTCTTGGTAAGGACGTGGTACCATTTTCACACTTACATGTAGAGTGTATTTGTAGAGAGAACAGTAACACCACTTCAGTGTCTATTGCAAAATACTTGCTTGTTTCCAAGAGAATGTAAAGCAAGACATCCACATGCCTATGAAGAGAATTAGTAAAAGATGACGAACAGCTCCTGCACAGAATCAAATCACTCAAACAACTGATTCATCTGTGCAGTCAAAATAGCAAAAGCACTAAGTATTCTCAGACTAGATACTTAGCTAGGACATGGGATCAGTTGTGTTGCACAAGGATGTGCACACAGATCTTCCCTATACAGTATGCAAAAGTCTAGCAGGAAAGAGAAGCTGTAGCCTCTACATACGTGATGCTATTTGTACAGTTCTACCAACAGTTCCCAAACTTCCCTCTCCTGCCCATTTTTCAGCTTCAAATCCCAGCATGCACAACCAAATTTCTGTTGGGCTCAGAACTACTTCTTCATATGGGAAGTCTGGAAACTCACAAGCCTTGAGTTCTGTAGGGAATACACTTCAAGGGAAAAAGAAAAAAAATAGTAATGCTGGTTTTAGAGGACAATGAAGATGAAGTACAGAATAGCACTTTCATTACATTCTAAGGCCAAGTGTTTAATGGAGAGAAGTTAATAAATAAGGAGAAAAATCTAAATCCACAGTGATAAAAAAAGCTGGACTGCTTTTCAGTTTTCTAGGATCATATATTAAACGTGGAGAAACATTGAATTCTGTTCCATGTATCAGTTAAAGAAAAGCTACCGAGGGGCTATGCTATAACCCACTTAGATTAATCAGCAACTCACCAGGGATCGGGGTGCATTAACATGAATTGCATGCTTAAGTAGCAATTCCCTGGACTCTATCACATCAAAATCTGCCTTATTAAGGAGTTTAAAGCCTTTATGATCTTAGAAGTCTCACATAGCTACATGCACACAACCCTCTACTCAGAGGACTGTTCCCAACTGTATATCACTTCCCTAGCCTGGTTCCAGCACAGCAGCTGGGAATAAGTAGTAATAAAAGGACAGATCATCTAACAGTAGAGTTCAAATTACCAGCCTTGTTTTATGAAGACTTCTAGCTGCAGACTTCCACTATTTTTTATTCTGTTTTTACAGAAATCAGGAGAGAACAGGTGAATGAATGCACACTTATGATGAGAAATTGTTAAACGACAGATTTTAATTTCTACATCTCTCCCTCACAACAACTACCATGGGTAAGGCAACACTTTCAGGAGTACCTAGATACACAGTTCCTATAATATGAAAGTGACTTGGAAGACCACAAAGATGCACAACACTGAGAAGTGACAACACAAACGAACATTTTCACTGGGCTTCAAACCCTAGTTGTTCGGGCTCTCGCCATGTTAGCCCCCTGTGCAGTTACATCTATAGAGACTAATGTATTTATGACCTAGTGTCTGCACACATCTTTAAGGGTCTTCAACAAAGAAGTGACAACATACTGAAAAGCACTGCAAGAAGCCCAACCAGATATGTTAAATGTATTGTGACAGAGGAACTCAACTGCTGTGATGAGAACAAAGCCGTGTTTATGCTGTGGTGAAATTATGGCTTTAAGATATGATAAGTCATTTATCTATATCTGAAGGGTATAAACTGGTCCTTCAAGCATGTAACCCTGCACACTGCACATACGTACTGGGATCAATGGGACCACTTACATGCTCAGATTTTGTGAGGCTGGAGCACAGCAGTGGGAGCAAATTGCTCAAAGGTAACCACAGAACTAAGTAGGAGGAAAGGATGAAAATGACATCAAAATGCATTAATGGGCATTGTAGGGGCTATGGGAGGAATAGAAAAGCAAGTGTTTAGACTAGAACCTTCTCCTGAAAAGACAAGTAGAAAAAAATATTTGTGATACTGGACAGAGAAATGAATAATACAGGAGTGCACACTCATGCACAGTTACGGTGTCTTCTAAACTAGATCTCCAAAGGGCTTTCACCTTGAACTTACTGCAAGTCCAAGAAATACTTTTTGCACTATTATCAAATGAAAAAATTTAAACAAACTGACAATGAAAGAAAAATAGGAGAACATATGGTTTTGTGTTTATTTTCTCT
This sequence comes from Podargus strigoides, assembly GCA_028020825.1. Classification (NCBI taxonomy): domain Eukaryota; kingdom Metazoa; phylum Chordata; class Aves; order Caprimulgiformes; family Podargidae; genus Podargus; species Podargus strigoides. The sequence continues at coordinate 5,349,620 of CM051623.1, read as the reverse complement.
CCAAAAGTCTCTCAAATTTGATGAGTTTCCCTCTAAATGCTATCTCAGACTCAGCCTATGATCTCACTATCGAAGTGGGTTGCCTCCCTACCTCATCTACCATATTAGCATCATTATAGGTTATGACCTTGGTAACACCTATTCTAGTCCTATTGTCTTCACTAGGGTTGTGCAAGCATGATTTAACACTTAAGGCAAGGAAATTGCAAAGGCAGTCTAAAAAGTTGAGCAGAGTTTATGACATTGCTGATGAAAATGCAGCACAGAGTCCCTTTCAGTCTCCCTTTTTGGCATCACAGATACAACAGGAGTAAAATGTGATTTTGCTTAGTACTCTTGTTCTGCATACAAGTTTACACTGATATAATGTTTTTAACAAAGAACTATAAAGTGCATAGATGTTATTTAGAAAACGTTCTCACTTTAAGTATTAGCACGACAATTATGTAATTTCATGGCTATGTCCTATTTTTTTACTCCGTGTACTGTTTCAAATACCATTGCTTTGGCTTGCAAAATTTCTTTGCAAGTAAAAAGGCAGATACATTCTGAAGACCGAAGAAAAACTTACTAAACCTGGGGAAAACCTGCCACACAATTCTTGTTTGCAGCTCACAGGGGCAGGGGGGAAACCATATGCTCTGAAATTTTTAACTTATGACTAAAGTAACTCTGGTTTCCTCATAGACCATGAAAACTTATTACTAACACTGAAAATCTGTATGTAATGTGAAAATATTTAAAATGTTAGAGCTTAAGTCTTCTGAAAGAAACAAGCTGTAAGTCACATTATAACTGAGAACATCTAGTCTGTGTGAGATAAGTTCCTACTTTCTCAACGCTTTGGAGAGCATTCGGATCAGGTACTGTAATAAGACCAAATTTTTTTTAAAAAGCCTCTCAAAATGCTGAGCAGCTGGAACTGATGATTCAGTTGGAGGAAAGGACAAAGCCTTGAAAAGATGCATCTTGAAAGGAAGTTTTCTGTAGGTCTTCATCTGTGCATGGAGACTCCAGCCTTGAGGCTTCACCTCTTGTGTCAAATTTTGAAAGCCTGAGGTAAAGGCAAGCCATACCAGGGGTGTGGGTGAACATTAGACAAATTTACCAGACATGTACTTCCTAGAAGAAAGCTGGAGGAGCTCTGACCCATTCACAGTGATGGTACTGCCATCCAGAGGTAGGCTGCAGCTCAAGAGCAAGCAAAGTCGTCTTGAATTGGCATGGAGCAAAGATCTCCCTTCAGCCCACATGGCAGGCCTGTTTTCAAGAAGCCATATGGAACTAAACTGCACCATCAGTTGTATGTGGTTTATCTACTGTTCATGCCATTGCCAAGCAAGGATCTGTTGCAGTTTAGACTCCATGCAGGATTTTCCAGTTTAGTACCAGCAGTCTGATTTTTCAAGACAGTTAAATGCATGCACACAAAAAGCACAAAACACCCCACAAGAGCATGGGAATAGGGGTGGGGGGGGTGTGTGTTTATAAAAATGTTTCGGACAGTTTGAAATTTTTGGACAGTAACCTGAAGAAACATGGAGGTATTACTGAGTCTAACCAAGAGATCTGGTTGATGGAGAACTCCCTAGGAAGTAGTACTGGCATTCATGCATTTCCTTTCCAGGCTTCTATGATAAAGATTTCAGTTTATAAATGGAAGGCAAAAGGTGGAAGAGACTCCCTGTCTTTCTGCTTCATTCAACAAGTCAAAGGAACTCAGAGATAAAATGTGAGATCATTTAGACCATAGGAGAGGGTAGGAATAAGGCAAGATAAGCAAAGTCAGCTGCTTATCAGCTGGTGACTGTGATCCAAAACCTGACCTGTAAGATACGTTCTGTGGTTGTACCTCACACCAGTGAGAGGTGGATAAGTAGCTTATTTACCCAAATGAATACAAGCACATTCATACCTCTTGACCTAGACTGGGAATAAACTGTCTTAGCAATAAACATTTAGCGTTGAAATATGCACTAAGGTATCTTACAGTTTAATATGAAAGATCAAAAAATGCGAAGTTATTGAAGTATTTCCTACCTTGGTAATATAGATTTTTGCATGCTTGGAATTCTTAAAACCGAAACATTGATTTTAGGTTTAATTTAAAAGGTACAAGGGGAAGATTTGTCTGATGAAACAAACTGCACAAGTCACAAAAGGCACCCGTGCTCCATGTGGTGCATTAAGTTGTAATCATCTTATTCTGTAAATGCAGGCTTGACATATCTATACCACTACCAACAGTTTATAGAGTCTTCGAATAAGAGGTGTATCATATTGCTCAGGAAGATATAGCAAAGGGGATTGAAATAATTACTTGGAATCCAAATACTATTATACACATACAATTACATCCTGTCCTCAGAAAGAAATCTTTTGTCTCCATGCTAGCCACAGTCAGTGCCACTCAAGACTCTGGAGAGATGGAGAAAGAACTCACTCTGGATGAGGACAATCAAAATCTTCTCTGGAAGTAGAACTGCTGTTGTAACAGATCAATAAATGCTACCTGTTGATCTACAACAGTAGAATCATGAAGGTGCCTACTCAAAATGATATTAACCATGCATGTGTGTTTATTTAGAATTAATATTTAAATAAACCCTAGATGTTTTTAATAATGCATGCACATACATAAGCTGACATTGACCAAGACCCTCTTACTGCCCTATCAGCCTGAAATTCTGCAAGAGGAAAAAACAGAAGTCAAATATTAATGGAAAGTGGGATTTTCCTTGCAATAGCCTCAATAAATATGTCGGCTGGGGGAAGAAATAGGTCAAAAATAGAAAGCTTATATCTCCAATATCAAAGAAAAGAATGTTTGTGTCAAATCTATTGGAGAAATTGCCATGAGTGGCTCATCCGTGTGAAAATATGATCCTTGTAATGCTGCTAAGATCAGCGAGACCTAAGATGATATGTTGAAAAAGAGCTGGTTGCAGAAGTTAAAAATGTCCATGGGAAGCTTTAATTTACATGTCTGTTTTCCCAGTATTTTAAAAGAGCTGGGAGAAAAAAGCGTAAAAAATTACTTCTCAGGATGGCTCATTAACTAGTATAAAAAAGGAATATATACTAAGTGTGAATATTAAGGTGAAGTCCTTATAAATGGCATTCTATGTTTTCTCAGTGTGCAAAATTTTTCATTTGAACTCATCTCTTTCCTGAGTTTTGGATCATTTGTACTTTTCCCTGTGGCCCATACCCTCCTGCTGTTACATACACAGTTCATCTTCCACCCTTTCCTAAAACACTCAGAAAGACAAAGTACAGGGAAATATACAGTACCTTTAAATCAGAGAATCAGAAACCCACCGTTTTATTAGCCTCATATGTGAGGGCTGCTCAGGGAAGTGTGCACTAATCCACCACCTAATTCTGCAGCAATCCTTGCAGAGAAACCCAGTTGCCTCTGCTCCAGATTCTGCAAGCAGATATTTCACCATAAAAACATAAAAGCTTTTTCATGAGTGGACACTTGGGAACTTTACCCTGCTGGGGCTGGCTGAGACAACCAATAGATTCCTCTGGGGAAGCCAAAAGAGGTTGCATACACTTAACTCAAAGTACCTTAAAAGAGAGCAGTCATTGTGTCTACAGCAACACAAAGTAACTCTGACCCCTCAGTGAGGATCATGCCAGGCCTGCTGTCCCCATAAGACATACACCTCAGTATTGGCTAAAAAAGTTAGTTGTGTTACAAATGGACAACAATTGAATTTTTATGTGCCATGGTTTATCACCTTCCTACGTTTGCAGCCAAAATGAAGGAAAGAGAAACACTGTTAACTAAGGTGTACCCAGAGAAGTGTTGCAGATGTTGCGGTATTTTCTTCCCCCCTCCTTTTCTGTGTCACCTTCAGATTTATTTTAGGTTTCACAGAGAATCTGGTGGCTCATTGTGCTACTGTTTGAGTTTTATATAATCTACCTGCAATTGCTTACTTTTTCCATTACCTGCCAGAGACCTGTTTTACAATGGAATGCGGTTACTGCAATGGGCTTTTACTGCCAATATCTTCATACACAAAATTCAACTACTACATTTCCTTCTATGCTTTATCAAAAAAGGCTTAGCTGGAAAATATTTAACACATCCTAAGAACGCAACACTAAGGACTCTGAGGTGGAAGATGTTTTCCTTTTTAATGAGGATAATATAAACTGAAGTGTTCTTACTCAGGGCATACATGAAAACACAAATAAATCATTTCAGGTGAGCATAAATTCTGCTTGAATTGTAAATGACCCTGCTAACAGAAATTAGATTGAGGCAGAAGCTTAAGTTGTCTTCTGTACATCTGCTCTTTGGGGCATTTTTCAGATTCTGGCAAACAAATTTAGACTTGAGCTGTAGAAAACCTATGATTTCTAATTCTCTTCTCACAAACATTCAATTACTCTATTTTTAAGATGTTTAATGAAAGACTTTCAAGGCCTTGACTTGTTTCTTTGTTTTGAGATTGTTTTGTACCTGTGTTGAGGGAATGATTTTATTTACTGTCAGAATGGCCATTTTTATTAATAGACTAAAATACAGGGGGTTGTATTTGCTGCTTCCCCTTTTCCTCCCTCATAGCCTCTGGTGAACATTTACTTATACAATGATGTGGG